>OY776091.1:13531178-23531178 GCA_963675205.1 Catocala nupta | reverse complement strand
TTTTCTTGATTTTTGGCGATTTTAAAGAATGCCACCCTTTGCAATCCTTTGCCTAAATCTGGCAACTGACCTAAATGTAGCTTCAGTAACTTAGTAAACACACTGACCATTAGATTATGGCATTCATAAATTACTTGGTGAATAAATTATTTATGACTTTTTATAGACAAAATCACTATAATTTATTATTTATAACATAAGTTTATAAATATAAACTGCTTGCGTGGCGCAGCGGTAGTGAATACGACTGCTGTGCATGGGGTCTCTGGTTCCAATCTCGGGTCGACCCAACAAAATGTTATTGGGTTTTTTTTAATGAGAAACCTCAATAGCAGCCCGGAGTTAGGAAATTGGCGGTGTTAAACACCCATGTACTTACCTCGGCAAGCACGTAAAGCTTCTCTCTGGTCGTGTCGGATTGCGTCGTCCCATCGGATCATGAGAGTTAGGGAACAGAGAGTGCACTTGTGTTTGCATATATAGTTGTGCACTATAATATCTCCTGCGCAGATGGTCAGTCTGGGTTAAAATTGGCCGCCGTGACCGAAATTCGGTCTGGAGGACATTATTATTATGATTATTTACGTTAATCTCCACAACGGATTAACCGATTTGCATGTGATTTTATTGAGAGAAGCTTAAGCTTAAATAAATAGTAATAAAATATTGAATAATTAGTTGCGTCCTCAAAATCCATTGACACATAACAAGGATACGTTTACTTTAAAGTTCATTATAAAGTACGTGCACAACTTCTAAAGAATGTGGTCCATAAATATATGACCATGTAACTTTCTGTAGTAACTCGCTATGCGCTAAAAGTCCCTTGACTAGATCAAGTCTTTTGTTCCGTTGTTAATAACCGGACGCAATGTTTACGGAACTAATCCGTAGCTAGAATGCTTTACTACATCAAACGGCGTTTGACAAGCATAACAGCTTTGAGCCCGATATTGCGACTATCTACCTAGTACCAACACTATCGGTATCTACGTATATACATAAAATCCTAGGGCTGCCCTATTAGAAAGCTTTACATACGTACACACCGTTTTGAGGACATACAGGATGTCCTCAAAACGGTACACAGAGTTGTTGTTATTTGGTTTTCCTTGATGGTAATTGTCAGCAGCAGCAGGCAGTGTGGAGCTGCGTTGGATAAACGAAATTAAGACCTATTATTACCGCTGGCGAAATGTGAATATTATACACCTATGCCTACTCTTATCTCCTAATTATATTTATTTATTTAAGGACAACCAACAAAGCATACACTAAAACATTGTAATGATATATACACAGAAATCCATTATATAGTGATGCATGCCTCAATTATAGGCTGCTACTATATGCATTAACAAAAAATAAAATACTTATAATCTATGCTCGTGTGTAAATAAAACAAATAAATGATGAAAAAGTGATATGGCTAATTACACTAATTACATTCAATAAACGTGAAACAAATAATGGCGTTAAAATAACAAAACTAATGTCAAATTGATGTCAAGTTGAAAGAAACTGATGCACTATGCTTACAAATAAATAATATTAATAAGGAAATTAAATTATAAAGGCATGATGCGATATGTACATGTATATAACTTTTACTGTGCGTGTATATCAAACTAAACATACATTGGTGGGTATAATACTTTTTACAAGTTTTAAACGTATCTCACCTTCTTTCCCAGGTTTCAAACTATCTTCATACGAAATGTAATCCCTTAATAAATTAATAATATATACTATGTACTTTCTTTTGTCTTCTTTTGGTTTTATGTTTAATGTGTAACTTTTGCTTTATTGTTCTTTGGTAACACAGTTCTTTCCAACTTTACTTAACAATACCTACAACGCATTGGCGTATGCTAGTTCGTCTATGTATATTTGTGTAGATGAATAAATCACAATCAATAAAGAGGTTTAACTGTGAATACGTAACAAATGAATTGAGTTACTTTTGCATTTATTATACTAATTTTTGCTCGCGGCTTCGCCCGCGTGATTCCCACAGGAGCTCATACCAGGATCTCTCTTCTTTTCATATTTCAGTAAGATCCGTTTCAACCGTTTAGTCGTGAAAAGCTAACAAACAAACAGAGATACTTTCGCATTTATAATATAACTATGGATTTTTACAATTCATAGCACGTTTCTTAAATAAATACAGTTTATGTAAACTTGACATGGTTGAATGATATATATAGGAAAATATATTAGTTTTACGTCCTGACTGTTAGTATAGGGTTTCCATTTTGCATACATGATGCATTTACAAACAATAACCTGATGTACCGGTCTTGGTTTTCCTCAACACGGTGTTATTATATTAATAATGCGCTGACGTAGTGTCATTAGCTAAGTGCACTTATTACGCAAGGTACCTACATACATATCTTGTCTATATCCTCAAACGGGTAGGTACAACATTTTGCCAACTATTGTCTAAGGCCTGCGTTGTAGGAGGGTGAATCTATGGCAGTCTACCACACTGTTCCAGAGTTTACTGCTGCTTAATTTATTGATAGAATTACCCAATTATACAGTGTCTATAATAAACCCTGTCCGATCCTTAAAGGTGTTATACAGTAGCTTATTATGAGTACGTAAGTGACATCCTTTTATAAAAATCGATCAAAGAAATTACCCCAGTAAATTTAATTTATTTAAAATATATTATTATTTAATATATATGTTAATAGATTACCCATGGCAACATCGACAACTTGTTAATCATAATACCCGATATCACTAAAGTTCATAAAAGTTCAGCGATGCCGCGCCGCGCTACGCCGCGCCTATCTACCTTCGCCTTAGAAAAATGTCGCCAAAAGTATGCCACACTCCGCGTCCTAGTCAAGTTTGTTGTTAGACTGCGCGAAATTTCAGTAATTTAAGTGTAAAATGCTAATTACGTTAGCTGCAATCGGAAGATTTAAAAAAAACCAAATTGATTTTAACTTAATTTATTCTTTAGAAAACTTTTACAATTAATTATATCTAAATTAGTCTAATGCCTATTCGAAGTGTGAATATGGAATGAATCATTTTAATATTGCAATAATTAGGAAATCTAAATGGTGCGTCATAAAATGCATACGAAGCTCGTCGTTTCCGTCGCGCGATGTCTGATGCAATCTATATCGTCAATAAGTATGAAGTGCAGCGTCGGCGATCTCCCTTAGGTAGCGACGCGTAACATCTCCACCCGCAGATGAGCAACTATTTTAGAACTTTGAGAGAAAATGTTGCTGGGACTTGTCCTCCGGGCGTCTGTTCCTCTGCGTTTTTACCGGGTTCGGCATAGATATGTTCGTCGACGTTGGTCCGTGTAGGCTTCGTACAGAACCGTTTATATCGATAGCTCAGTACAGCTACAGCAAGTGCTCCTGCACTTAATAGTATGACATAGAAAGGTATCGTCGTATGATATAGGACGTTGGTTTGATTCTGGCTAAGTTGTAGTGGTTGGGTCATTCTGATTTGATTCTGGATGCTGTGTAGTCCTCTCAGGTCAATGGAATTGAGGTGAACATAAGATGACTTTTCGTCTTGTTGCTCTTCGATAAACGGGATGTTCGTAAGTTTCAATGGCTGGCCTTGTATTTCGTCATTTTCGTTGATAATAGTCAATTCATCTGTACGCAGGTAGCAGTTTACAGGGATGGTAGCGAGGTAGCTGCCTTGTAATACGTTGAAATCTTCTCTGCCGCAAGATAGTTGAACCTTCGTTGGATAGGGGAATGACAGGATGTAGTGCTGGTCGTCAAGTTTCTCCATTGCTTCTTTTGTCAGGAATACTTTGGTAAACTGGCAGGTAGTCTTGAGAGCTTGATTTGCGATGAGTTCCTGGATACAGTCCGATTTTGTGCGTATTTGGTGAGATATATCCTTTTCACAAAGATACCAGTTGTTAAACTTCGAGCATTCTGCTTCTATGTACACGAATGAGTCATCATTGGTTGCTATAAAGGGATAGGTAGGGATAAGGGCTTGACCATTCCTATTGGGTACTATAGATAATCTATATAAATTATATATGCTTTTAGAAATAATAGGAAACTTGAAAACTAAGACTATTTGCCCACCATTAAAATATGATCCTGGGCTTATAACATTATAATATTCTCTTAATTCTAACCGTAATAATTCATCTTTACTATATATTTTTTCTAACCTATTCAACATAGATTTAAGTGTATCTATATCTATCATAGAATGGTGAGTGCTTGATGCACGGATAAATGCTAACGTATTTTCTATTCTAATTAACTCTAATCTTAAATCTTCTACATTTTCACCGACAATAGTTAAAAGTTGACCAAACTTTGCATAATTAATCAAGTCACCTGTCTGATGCGTAACGTTCAATAATAATTCTAGAGAACTATTAATTTTGCTCTGATTTTCGACTAACTGCACTAATACACTATTATGTTTGTTCATCCACTCCTTACTGAGACTTATGTGATTATTAAATTCATTCGCTAATTTATCTTGATTACTTTGTAAGAATTGAATAGCACTGTTATATTTTAATGCATCTGTGTAGTCTAAATTTCCTGTTATACTCTTTATTACCGAACCAAAGCTGTCAACTAGACCTCTTTTAACGCGGTCAGGTTCTAGAGATTTTAACTGGTTTGATAATTTGCCAATTTTTTCAGTAAGATAATTGATCTGAAATTCAAATAATGCATATATATCCTTACTAAGTTGATTTTGATAACCTGAAAGCTGACTTTGTAAGACTATAACTTGATCCGCAATGTCCTTTAAATTAACATACTGAAGGAAAGTATGATGGTGGGTGGTCATTCTTGATGGTCCGAGTTTGTATGGTAATAAGCCTGGTCCATCGGCCAAACTTTCAAGTTTTATCTCCATTGGCCGCGTCTCATGGACGATCAGAAATAGTAGAATCCTGTAACAAGTTGGGATTTTTAGGGCCTCTCTTCAATCTAGCTTTGGCTACGGGCCCACGTTTTTTAGACGTGTATATATGTATGGGTAAGTCTGCTAGAACAGTGTCCTGGGTGTACCGAGGTGCTGTTTTTTGACGGGATGCTGCTGGGTTCTTAATGAACACCTGTTGTTGAGGGACATATTCTACTTCTGGCTCACGATTCTTATTTCTATTTTCTATCAATGCGGTCCGGCTATCTAAGGAAGATTCGTTAATAATTTGGTAAACTTGTTTCATTCGATCTCTATGGTTTTGTACATACTGTTGTAATAGCTGCTGTGTAAAATCTAAATCTAAAGTATCTCTGGGATCAAAGTGTCCTGTTAGTAAGTCAAATGGTCTACATTTTGTAAAACTATGTATCGAGCTGTTATATCCAATAATAGCGTATGGCATAAGATTTACTATAGACTCGTCTTTGTGCTGTAATTTTAGAATTCTTATGTGCTCAAGGATGGTCGAGTGGAAGCGTTCTATGTTACCATTATCGTTAGGCGAATGCGGTAAGACTCTATGGTGATTTATCTTATGGAGACGTGTAAATTCAGAGAAAAGTTGATTAGTGAACTCGGTACCATTGTCTGTTACTAAAGTTATGGGTACCCCATGGTGGGTACAGAATTGTAATAGGGACTGAAGTATGCTAATTCCTGTGCTATCTCTAAGATGATATGCCTGTCCGTATTTAGTAAAAACATCTATAAAGGTAATATATTTTTCGTTGTGAGCTGTGAATAAATCCATATGAACTATCTCGAATGGTTTTGTTGCAGGAGGTACGATATTAAACTGGGGTCTAATAGGCCTTCTATCGTATTTAGCCTGGCCACATATAATGCACTCATTGATGAATTTAGTTATATGATCTTTCATTTTAGGCCAATAGTATTTTCTAGATAAAGCTAAATAACATTCGGTAATGCCGCGGTGATTCGTTTTGCCATCATGGTAGTGTTGGATTATTTCCTGTTGGCGAAGATATTCTTTAACATTTTCAATTTCGATTTTGGTTAATACAAGGTTCATAGAAGAACTTTTGAAGTTGTCCTGTATTACCGGTATGATTGAATACATAGCAAGAGGTGGATTTATTATAATAGCGGTCTTAACTTTTGGATTCACGTATTCTTTAATGGCGTTAATTACATCGTTTTCTAAATTAGATGACGATATCTGGATAGCTATTCGTGTATGGGTTTCGAATGGTTTAGACATAGCTGGCTTACGTTTAACATCTTCTACAACTGTGAAACATATCTGACGGTGAAACTTATTAAAGGGCTCGTCTGTAATTGGTACTTCTAATATGGGGTGTTCTAGGCTAGTATGTACGGTTGCAGTGGACGAATGAGCAGATGGCGGATTTTCTGTAGGGCTAGGCATAATGGAAAATATTTCTTCTATAAGGGAATTGGTGTCTTCGTTATGAATCTCCACCCGAGAGAGGGCATCAGCATTTGTATTATTTTTACCTTTCTTATAAATTACACTAAAATCGTACTCGCTAAGCTTTAATCTCCATCTCGTTAATCGTGAATTTGGTTCTTTAATATTCATCATCCACTGTAAGGGTCTATGGTCAGTTAATACTTTAAATTTACGACCAAACAAATACGGCCTAAAATACTTGGTGGCCCACACTATTGCGAGAAGCTCTTTTTCGATGGTACTATAATTAAGCTCGCTTTCATTTAAGGTTCGTGACGCATAACATACAGGTTTATCAGATCCTATTGTACCTTGGGATAAGATAGCTCCAATAGCTACATTTGAAGCATCAGTTGTTAAAATGAACTCTTTGGAAAAATCGGGATACTGTAGTATGGGATCGTTTGTAAGTAACGTTTTACATTTCTCAAAGCTATTAATGTATTCGGGATCTAAAACTATTTTCCTACCTTTCTTTAGACATTGAGTGAGTGGTTTCGTTATCTTAGCGAAGTCTGGGATGAATTTACGGTAGTAGCCGACAAGACCTAAAAATTGTTTTATTTCCTTGGGAGTTTTGGGAATGGGATACTTCTCTATAGCACTGATTTTATCGGGATTCGGTTTTATACCCTCTCTAGTTATGATATGCCCGAGGTAAGCGGTTTCAAGTTTTAGAAACTCAGATTTGTCCATTTGGATCTTAAAATTGGACTCTCGAAGTCTTTGAAGTACTTTTTCGAGGTTAATCATGTGCTCAGCCAAGGATGTTCCAAAAATGATGATGTCATCAAGATAGACTAGACATATCTCATTCTGGAGACCTCTAAGGACATTATCCATTACTCGTTGGAAAGTTGACGGTGAGTTCTTAAGTCCCATAGGCATCCGAAGAAATTCAAAATGCCCATGTTCGACGTTAAATGCTGTCTTTTGAATGTCGTGAGGGTCCATTTGCACTTGGTAAAATCCACTGGCAAGGTCAAGGGTCGTGAAGTACTGGCATCGACCTAACTTATCAAGGACATCGTTGATATTGGGGATAGGGTACTTATCGTCAATGGTTTTATCGTTGATCTTCCTAAAATCGACTACTAATCGCCATTTCTGTTTTCCAGAAGCGTCTAGCTTCTTAGGAACTACCCAAATGGGTGAACTCCAAGCAGAGTCTGAAGGTCTTATTATTCCCTGATCTAACATTTTTGATATTTGGTCCCGAACTTCTTGGCGATGGATGAATGGGTAGCGGTAGCTCTTTGTATAAACAGGCACCTCATCCGTGGTTTTAATTCGGTGCTTAACTTGATTAGTAAATGATAACGCTTCGCCTTCAAGATAAAAAATGTCGCTATACTTAGAACAGAGGGCTATAAGGTTTACTTTCTCTTCCTCGTTTAAATGATCGGTACGTAAGCGTGATACAACTTCTTTAACTCGGTTATTATTACTATGTTCTAAGTGATCGGTTTCAATATTAAATAAACTTGCGCGCGCGGGTCGGTCAAGTGATATAATAATGTCATTAGAACTCGGATTTTCTATCTCTAAATAGCCGCGATTATTCTTTATAGTAGTAATGCATTCGCGTATAATGCAGTTACATATAGTCTGCTCGCTAACTAACGCTGCGCCGTCTGGGGCGTCAATGGGAATTTTAACTAATTTCGAGGATTGCGCGGGTATAATATCTTCGTAAAGGTTCACATTGCATGAATTATACATACGGATAGGATTAGATGACGATCGTGTTATTAATCTCTGATCTTTTAAATCAATCTTTGACTCCAACTTAGTTAATAAATCTAAACCTATTAAACCGTCGAAATAATCATGAAAATGATATATGAATAGTTTAATACTATCTGAATCGTTAAATTCCTGAAAACAAGGCAAAGTTATGGAGTAGTTATTTCTACTAACTGCATGTACATTCGTGACCTCAAAGGGGTCATAATTAAGTGGTAAATTTGGAAAATACTTTTCTACAGCTTCCGGGCTAATAAACGACTGATTTGCGCCAGTATCTATTAGTAATTTTAAAGGGGGTTTTGATATTAATATATATGGTAACTGACGCTGGGTTTGAAGGTTTAATTCTATGTTGGCTTTTTTGCAAGGGGACCCTTCTGAAAATCCTGGCTAGGTGAAAGGGAAGAATGACTTAGACCGGGTTGCGGTTCGATTTCGCACTCCAAATTGCTATCGGTAATACTATAATTATACATCGGATCGTAATTGCACTCTAACGAAGCGTATGAATCACAATCGTAATAATTAAAATCATTATTATAATATTCCGGCTCGTAACAATACTCCGATGGGTAATACGACTCGTCATATGACGCGCACTCGTTCATGTTCATTTCTCGAGGTTTAAAATAATTATTTGGTGGCGGGTTCCCTGATCTACGCCAATCATGACCAGATAACATAGGCTTAGGTGTAAAATGTTGTACACCGCTCATAGGTTTCGGGCCGTGATTTTGCGGTGGCATGTTTCTAGGCGGCAATCGAAAAACGTTGCTCTGAGGGTTATAAGACTGTGGCAAAGCGCGGAACATTTGCTGTGTACGTGTAGGCATACGATGTTGCGATTGCTGATTCATATTAGAATTAAATTTAAATGGTTGGGGAGGTGTTTGATTAGGTTTCATTCCTACAGGACTAGGCCAATTCGGGATAGGTCCTGGAAAATTGGGAAAACGCGGTGACATATGGTTGACAGGTTGTGACGACTGATTAGGAGTTTTATGGCTAGTGGAAGGTTTCTGAAAATCACTACGTTCCTGCAGATAAATCACATTAAGTTCCTCTTGAACATATTCAAGGGCCTTTTCTATTGTCTCGGGTCGCATACACCTAATACGGGACCCTAATGGCTCCTTTAAGCCTTTTACGAAAGCCTGCATAGTTACTTTTTTATATAAGGTGCGTTTAGCTTCAACAGTGGTTGGAATTGATTCATGCAATGTTACATAAGTAATTATCGTACTGAATAATGTTTGGCAATGTTCGTAAAATTCCTGAGGGGTCTTATTTCCCTGCGTAGCTAAAGAGAGGTCTCTGTACAGCGCTGTTTCGTCTCTTTGATCGGAAAAATTGTTAATTAATGCTGTCCTAATACCCTGCCAGCTATCTGGTATGCCGTTTGAATTAATAGTGCAAGCGGCGGAACCTTTTATTTTATTCAAGATGCCATTTATTAAACATAAATTCGTTAATTCGTTACCTGGCACGGTACTAACGTACTTACTAACTATTTGGTCACAAATTGAAATAAACCTAGTTAATATATTCGGGTTTCCATCGAACTCCGGCACCATGCGGAGAGTTTTGTAAATGGTGTCCGCGTCATGGGCCATTTTTACAGTATTAATTGAACTATCGCTATCTAAATCTCTACCTATATCTATAGTGTTCCAGCGAGCCGTACGCGATGTAGGCTCCCCGGGCTTAGAATTTTTCGGATGAAAAATCTTGGAAAAGGAAACACACACTTAGGAAATAGAAAGGAAGCAACACAAGACCAATTCAAGTGTACTTACATATATCTCATATCTGGTTCTCTCGTGAATCGATGTCTAGATTCGTCCTCCGGAACTGCAGCTGGACCGTAGATTCGGATATTCGACGACGGGGCTTGATAGCCGCCCGGGCGACTCGCGTACACGGATATCGATATTAGAGATCCCTAAGCTCGCGGGTCGGCTCGCGAATATCCTACCGACTGCGCCAATTACGTTAGCTGCAATCGGAAGATTTAAAAAAAACCAAATTGATTTTAACTTAATTTATTCTTTAGAAAACTTTTACAATTAATTATATCTAAATTAGTCTAATGCCTATTCGAAGTGTGAATATGGAATGAATCATTTTAATATTGCAATAATTAGGAAATCTAAATGGTGCGTCATAAAATGCATACGAAGCTCGTCGTTTCCGTCGCGCGATGTCTGATGCAATCTATATCGTCAATAAGTATGAAGTGCAGCGTCGGCGATCTCCCTTAGGTAGCGACGCGTAACATGCTGATCAATACTGTATATAATAATATTATGAAGACGTTTTACGATGATATAGATTTTTTTTATTATTTCCCTTCAATATCCTTGTACCTACTCTTTCAAGTTACGCAAAGTACATACATTGTTACATACATACATTAATTGATGTCTATATCCACGAAGGGATAGTTCGAGCCGTTTTCTACCGAATTGTTGGCGAGCATGGCTCCAGAGCACTACCAGGCACAGTTCCAGAAATTCCTAATATTGAGAATTTCTTGATAGATAAACCCATTTATTAGGGACCTGAAACATGATCAGCATATTGTGCATTTAATAGTCCTGTACGTAATTTCCAGGTTACGCAAAGTACATACTTGGATTTACGGCTATATCCTCAGAGGCTTAAACAGAGCATTTTTAAAGCTTGCCAGATATGGCTCCAGGTAATAGGGAGCGAGCCTATTGGCTCTACTCTCTACGTCTACCAGACGCAGTTCATAACGCCGAGTTGCTACTAAAACTTAACAGAAAAATCCAATTACGTGGGATCTATAGAAAGATAGATATAAAGTGAATTTAATAAACCTGTACGTCTACCCTTTTAGGTTACGCAAAGTACATACATGGTCTAATGTTTTATACCCGAAGGCGTCAGCGGAGATGTTTTCCGCAGTTTGCAAGCAATGGTTCTAGACCTTTGTAATAGAGGGCCATTGCCATATACAAGGCACAATTTCAAACTCCGTGCTACTAGATACTCCATTTTTATTGCTTGGAAAACCCAATTCAAGGGACTTAAAACATGACCGCCATTATGTGCATTCAAAACAATGATACATACTTCACAGGGGTGTATATCAGTGTCATCTTACATATTTACAAAGAAATTGTAAGTATATTTGTATATTATTTAATGTTCACAGCATCTCGTTTCCCACGGGTATTGCTGAAGCTGTGATGGGAGGGTTATAACAGGTTGATCCACCTGTTTTGCATATATATAAGCTTCCTGGCAACCCATCTGCCATCCGAGCGTGATCCGAGCGGAGTGCGAACAATACAGCGCAGAGGCCAGTTTTAATACACCCAGTACCGTACTACTATACATACATAAATACGTATGTATAAGAGGAGCAGGTGTCAGTTCATTCTGAAATCTGGTTTATAAAGGGTAGGCAGAGATATCGGATTTCCACATGCTACTTTATTTTGTTTTAATTTGTTATATGGTCTTGACTACTTTATCGATCCAGTAGCAGTATTTTTCCATTGTTATTTTTTATTACTGATGGCGAGTCGGATTAAGATTCCTGGTAAGATGGCGTAATGGTATATTTGGTATGTTCTCTAACAAAATTATTGGCAATTAGTCTGTCTCCTATATTACATGACCTAAAATTACACTTACATACATATGTAAGGGTATTTTAACAAACATTTACGGCCGATCGTGTGAATTTGATTCTGTTAGGAAACTTACAGTAAGATCAAGGTATCTGAAAATGTGCTCGGTAAACGACAATAGGCTCGCGGGTTAAGTCTGACTATAAATATAATAAGTAAAGTATAATATAACTCTCTCGTCTACAATTTGTAGGTATGAGTATTCTGTTACGAAATTCTTAGTAGCAACCCGGAATCTGGCAATAGGCCAAGCTTCACCCCGCAAATTGGTAGCAAAGATACTTTTCTTCTTTACTTTTCTTCTGTTAAGCTCACAGACGCACAAATAAACGTTCAAAACGTCCAGACGGTCTACGGTAACGGCTACCATTAGCTTATTGTATACTTGTTAGCTACCTTCGATCGAGGTATTAACAACAAAAATATAGAACCAAACGTACCAAGATTCATAAAATTATAATCAATAAAATGACGCGGTAGATGTCAGAGTTCAATATCGTTATCAACAAAGTGTCGCTGAAGCGCAATAATCTGTAATACCTAAAGCTATTTACGATGCCAAGTGTTGCTATCTGGATAATGGCAAATAATATATTTTTTTACATTTCGATCACCAACTTTATTTCTCAAAGCCCTGTTATTAGAAACAGAATCGATATAAACCGAAATTCGAACGTCAATTTTTAATAAATCATGATAATATCATCCTGCTTATAAACTGTCCTACTGCTGGCCACAGGTCTTCTTAGTGTTAGAAGGGTTAGGCCGTAGATCGCTATGATGGCTCAAGAGGGGTTGCTACTCTTTACAGACCTTTGAGAACTTTATAGAAAACTTTAGAGATGCAGGTTTCCTTAGAATGTTAACTTAAATAACGAGTATTCGAAACACAATTTGATGATGCCTTGAAACATTTTTTGTTTAGTTATGATCGATCATGTCTATGATAACTTTTTTGTTATCTTCCAAATCTTCTCTCTGCCTATTATTGTACTATTCGTGTTTAGTGTTCGTTGAGAATTTGACGACCTTATTATTACTTGGCACTTACTACACTTACGTAGTAATAATGAATCAGTCTACAAATAATGCATTCGAGTAACGATCAATAAAACGAATTCATTCGAATGATGGCTACGTTTAATCGATAATTGCACGTCGCTACTTCATGCTTTAGCTTTGTTTATAAATGTGCGTATCACCCGTTGCCCCGCGTATTACACTACTCATAGTATATTTTTATTTCACGTCGCAATAGCTAGCATGGGTCATCGATTTATCGCTTGTTATTTTAAATAGTTTTTACTCATATTTATATTGTGATACTGACATATTATTTATACCTTGATAGATAATAATAAGTCGTAATTTATTTTGCTCATAACAATACTTTATTATTTCATTGTAACCAGACTGAGATTAATTGTATTCATATGCATATAAATCTTTACAAGAAAGCAATGTGTAATGTTTTTGATTACGTATTACAATATGTGTATGTTCAATAATCTATAAAGAAATGCTAAACAAGACACAGCAAATACTATTATATAATTGCTATTTATCAAATTATCTCTTTAACGACAAACGATAGTCTCCTAAGAAGTGAAAGTAACTGAATCTAATTAACGCCTAAAATTGGCGTAAACCAATGCGGCGTTCCTCAGGGTAACGTTGTGTGTGCCATATTATTTTTGCTCTATATTATTGAACTTAATAAGAATATTAAACTTAAGCTTACATTATGTACTGATGTTATATTAACTATAAAATATATAAATAAAAGCAACAGAAAATAACATAAATATAGAAATGTTTCAGCAATATGAATAGAGAATAATAACTTACATATTAATATAAAAAACGAAAGAATAAACTTTAAATCGCGTAACAGCAAGGCAATTTCGCCAAATATAAAACTACAATCACAACCTATAAACTCGCCTCTATAAGTATAACTATCGATAAGAAATAACGGGCAGGAACAAATGTTAAAGAACCACTACGTTAGGAAGTTGGCATGTCCTGAAATGACTTCTGCTAAATCTAAGGCTACGGCTAGTACTAATGTATTTTGTAATTCCGTTTAATATAACCTATAGTTTCTAGTATCCACGGGCGTCACAAAGCCCCGAGCAGACAATAGTTTACAGAGACGAACTTGTGAGCTAGAGGCCCAAGATTCCTAGGGGTATGTAAGTATGAATTGCTTTGGTGGCGCAGTTTTAGTGAAGGCGATTGATGTGTATTAAGTCTTGGATTAGACTGCTGGATCGAGCAAAGAGTTATCGGGTTATGCTGTCATGGAATTATCAGTAGTAGCACGGAGTCTGGCAGTATCTGGAAAATGGCATAAGACCCGTCCCCTTTTTCGTGAAATGAAATGAAATGAAAAGTTTATTCGCATGAGACATGGTTACAGAGGATGTTACAAGGTTAAGGTACATCATATCTCGCATTTAGTAGGCGTACGAATGTTGTTACATAGTCCAAAAATTTTGTTATGAAATTTGGATGCGATACATACTTACTGGTTCGGAAATATATACGAGAGATTATGGATATCTGTCAATATAAATTTATCATCAAGTTTAATAGGTCATTTTGTCATTTGTCATGTTGTTGTGTTTATTACAATATTATCTTTCCTGATTGCGTTAGAATGTCATTAATATACGGATAAATCAGTGTTTGTGTTCCGTCGAATCGCATCGATGCCTTGTATGGCCAAACCCGTACGGCAAATTATAATTATAAGTATCCTGGTATACTGTATTTAGAAATGTAGTAACTGACTACTGACAGCTTGTCGTGTAATGGTTCATGAATAAAATAATTGTATATCCGATGTATGTGTATAAATATACATCGGAGATATTGTTCAAAATATATTTTAGTTGAGCCAGTTGCCTCGGTGGAGCAGTAAATCTTACTGCTGCGCACAAAATCTAGTTTGATTCTCGAATCGGAATGCTTTTGAGATTTTTTGTGTAATGATTTTTAGGTTTAGGCTCGCCTCCTACTACGTTGGACCTAAAGTATAGCTTAAGAAACGTGTGTATGATTACCTACCAGTTAAACTACCTTATTTAAAGGGTCCGAATACAAACCAAATCCGTGCTTTGACATAGCGAGTGAACCTTGGCAGACATGGGTTGCGTTTAATACGGTTTTCAAACATCTAGCAGCTTCTATTACAACTTAAAATAAAACGATTAAGCCAATCCGTTTAGTGCACCTAAAACATGGTGTAATTCAAGTAACTGAAATCAGCGATTTAGCAGTATTCCGTGCGGATAAATTCGCAGGCAAATTCTAGTCTATACACAAATATACTATCTCACAAATCGAGTGACAACTAAAGTGGAAGAAAAATATCATAATAGTGAATTAAACAAAACAGACATGAATGAAAAGCGTCCTGATGAAAGAAGCCAAGATCGTAACAAGTAAAAATATGCTTTCCGAATGTCAGTCTAGAGCTCTAGACTTTAGGCACAGCCTATCATGTAGAATAAATGCGGGCTGTCAGATCAAACGTAACTTCGAGAACCCTAAAAGTGTTTTTCACCGTCTGAGCGTGGATTGAATGGGAGTAACTTGAATTCAAAGTACCTTAAAGCAAGTATCTTTCTTGACGACCCGTTTTTCTCTAATTCCAATTTTTAATACGCACTTTTCTAAATGCTTCGAATTTGAAAGTCCCAAACACGTAAGCGTTATGATTATATTATTGGACGTTTGACGAATAAATCTACTCGTAAATAAAACTGGGATTATTTTAAGACTGTTTATGCACACGTTGCGATATGATAACGATGTAAGCTAAGTCATCAAAACAACACATTCTTCTCGCATGTCTCTTGGTAACAGAGAGATAACAGATTGATACTACGCATATATTTTATACTGGTGACACAGCTTGTTTGAGTTTATGTACACGCACACATAGTTTATTAAGATGTAATATATGTATGATAGTAAAATGAATAAAGCAGTAAGTGTATAAGGCTTGTTCCATAGTGACAGCTAAGTTTGAATCAATCCAAGACCACTTAATGCATTTCTATTTCACATTAACACACAAGCTGAAGAGCTGCAAAATCTTTTACACGTATCGCTCCAACTGCTACTAAGTACTCTTTACCAAGCCAGACGTAATCACTGGCAGAAACGAAATCGATACTCATTACATGTACTACCTCTCAGAAAGCCTTTCTTCGAAGAGAAGTAAACTTTCGTGGACTGACAAAGTCAAAAATGATTTATTGATTAAGGTCGCAATGTAACACTTATGAACGACAAAAAGCCCGTAAAGTCCCTTAACAGAGTCGGCACCCAAGTATCCCAGACAATCTTATCTTGTGTGGGGGCCAGTCAGTACAGACCGGCGACACTTCGAGCCAGTGGGATCTTTTGGTCGTTCATGGCAGTCGGGACCGACGGCTTAATGTGCTCTCCGTGCACGGAGCAGCCGATAATGGTCAATCAATACGCACATAATTTCGAAAAGTCATATAGCTTCCAAAAGTCAGATGTGCGCGATGTGGGTTCGAACCCGAGACCCTCTGCATTGCAGTCTCCCCACTGAGCTATCGTTCTCTATCTATCCCAGACTAAGTAAAGAAAACTGTGCCATATTAGGGTTTTCAGACAAAGCAGACATGTAGTACTAGAGTGGCGGTCTTCAGAGACTATAAGTCCATCCGTAAGTTCAGTGCACATTTTGCAGTCGATGCCGCGATGTTACACTTATTTCTCGCCGTGAGACTTGAAACTTTTAACATATATTAGATTAAAACAAAACATAAATAAAAGATTCATCACCGCATTTACCACACTTTCGGCGGCCTCGATGGTGTAGTGTTTAGTATAACCGACTGCCACTCCTGAGGTCGCGGGTTCGATTCCCGCATAAGTCAAACATTAGGGTGCATGGACATGGATGTTTGTCTTGGTCTGGGTGTTACTATGTATAATATGTAAGTATTTACAAAAAAAAGTATATACGTATGTTTATCCATTGTCTAGTACCCACAGTACGAGCTTTGCTTAATTTGGGCTAGATGGTGTTGTGTGTATGTGGTAGATAAATAAAAAAAGATAAATAAAAATAAAATAAATTATACATAGAAACACCCAGACCAAGACAAATATCCATCCATGTTCATGCACACAAATGTTTGACTTATGCGGCAATCGAACCCGCGACCTCAGCCGTGGCAGTGGGTTACACTAACAACTACGCCATCGAGGCCGACATAGAAGATAGAAGTATAATACCATTACGAAGTTTACTGGTCGAAGGCATACGAAAACCAGTATAGCGATAGAAAGCCTTCATATGTACACGACACTATATAAAATTATTAATTATCACCAATGTCATGTGTGTTGTCGGAAATAATCTATTTCGGTACATGGAAACTTGAGTCGATATGTGTAATATTTTTTCACCCTTATCAGATAAAATATAATATTGTATCTATAAATGGTCCACATACAGGGGCTTCCAGTTACCCAATAGGTCGCATTACACATGCAAAAAATGTTTTAAACAACTCATTTTTTTATTACCGCTCCTTATGCAACATTATTAATGGCATTCCTTTATGATAATTTGATTTAAAGCAGATTGCATTAAATATTTAAAAAGCCTTCGGTGTCCTTGTTAAATTGATACAAAAATCCATTTGATGTGTTTTATTTAATACTGACTAATATTATAAATGAATGAATTTGTTTATTTGTTTGATACGCTTTCACGCCTTAACTACTTGAACGATCTTTATGACATTTCGCATACATGTAGTCAAGGGTACAGAAAAGGACTTCGGGTACCTTTCATCCAGGAAAAAGTATACGCGGGCGAAGTAGCGGGCGAAATCAAGTATATAATAAAATAAAATTTGGAACACATAATATGAGCTTTTAATATTACCTAATTAATTTCTTGTTTAACCTATCTACATCTTTAAGAAATCAGTCATCGTTATATTTTCATATCGTTGATCACATATCTCTTTTACACCTCGCTAGCAACCAACGAGCTATGTATATTCAAGGACAAAGCATTCAGCACCTTAATAAACCCGATGACAAGCACATCATACAACATAGGATTGACGCACACAGATAGCACTTATCTCTTATCGTGTGATATATTTTAGTCCAATATCGAACATGACAGTGACTGACAAATATAACCGTCGTCGGTTTGAGACGACTGCCACGTAAATAGAACACACGATTATTGATAAAGTCGAATTCATGGAGATTAAATACGTAATAGAGGTCATACGGCCATTCGTGTTGCCACACTAAATATATCTTTAATAATCTTGAGTAGTTTTGTTAGTGACCGCCAATGCTGTTCGAACCCGTAATCAAGCTATGATGTGTCATTCCAGTATTGGCGTCCGGTGTATAGATTTTTTAGTAATACGTAAACGTGTAATGATGATGAAGAATAAGGACTTCACTCAGTACACATTACAGTAGTACACTTTACATGTGTATGCATCATACTTAATAATAATCGTCGCGTAGTTTCGACTACTCGTAAATACTCTGTAAGTTTCGCGTCTACTTCTTAGAGCAATCTCTTTGGAGATCACGGCTACTTAGAGACTATGTTTTTTTGTCTTTGAACACAGATCTCAAAATACGTTAAATATATAGTTATATACCTACTATACTAAATGCAATATATACATAGGTTGGCACATAAGACTCATAAGAGTGTACCTACACGTGGGTAGTACAACATACATCTAGCAATGAACTAACCATATTCCAGCTCGATACAGTCTGCTAACGATCACACAAAAGCAATTGTGCCTAAGGGATAGTGTCTGAATAATGTTTTTAAAGGGCAAGGAATAATAACCTGACGCCTTATTCGGTGTAGGTATATTTTAGTTTTCCAGTCAGTTTTCATTTTCCGCTTACCATCAGGCAGATTACGCTAGGAAGTTCCTAGTGGTTTAAAAATATCCTCTAAGCAGGTTTCCATCTAACATTCCGATGATATAATATAATGCCTGAGAGCCTTTTAGTTTATATATAACATAAAACTTTCATTGATGTGATATTTCGTAATGATGACGTCACTCCATTAGTTTTGCCTTTCTAATATTCAGCATTCTAGGGCTTCTTATGACGATGATTGGAGTTTGTAACATTGTTAAGAATTAACGTAGTAAAATTAGAAATCGAGCTATTGAAAGCTCGATCAAACAAAATTCTGTATTTTCGGTTGACTAACTATTCTTATTAATACTTTAGCTAACTCGTAAGACTCTGTCCAGCTGTACTATAAAAATATATAAGTACCTACGTATAAAAAGTACTTTATAACTGGACAAAGGTTTTCTTATGCCTCTATGTTGCTATAAGGTTTACAGGTCATCACACCATCGCATACTAGACTTACTTTGTCAAAAACTTAGTCACGTCATAATCCTACTTGTGGTATAAATACAGTGTGAGTTTTCATAAAGTGCACATATGAAAATGAGTGAAACTAGACATCATTTTATCGCTAGGAAAAATATTAAAAAAAAAATAGTGTTCATCGATTTATACCTATTTATATTTTTTCTTTAGTAGTTATGAACCTTGTACCAAGAAAATCTTGTAACTTTTGAACCAGGTGGTTAATCGTGTTGAAACAAAAACAGTACGTATACGCAGTATACGCAATGTATAGACAAAAACGACGGTATACTATTCACATCCAAAAAAATACCGGTGGCATAAAAATAAGGAACATTTTAGACCAAAACTCAGTTTCGTACAATGTTTTTTTAAACATTGTTAAAAAACTCAAGACAATGTCCACATTGCCCCTAGTTTTTATTAATTGACGTTAATCTGTATCTAATAAGCTTTAAAACAACATAAAAACCACACCTGTATCCCAAACAAAACAGTTTCTATGAAGGGCTAAACAAAGACCTTGCCGCCACCACCTGCATATTTGTTATAATATAACATTTTATCAATGATCTAGTTTCACTCATTTTCATATGTGCACTTTATGAAAACTCACACTGTATAAGATTTTTTAGATTTTTGAGGTTTAGATGTCAAGTCGTTCAACGGATTTAGATAAAACATGGCACACACTAGATCATGTCCTGGAAAACATAGCATAAAATTTTACCCGGTACGTGTTTCCAAGATTCAAGGGAGCCAATCCGCGGGCAAGAGCTAGTAAACAGAATATTTCAAAACGCAGCTCAGGTTACCTACACGTTGATAATGCGTAAGTGTTCGCTTCAGTTCAACAAACAACTGATAACGATACCGGCTATCACTATCAGCATTCTGATAACAGTTGACATCCATATACGCTCCAATGTAACGAAATTCGTTTCGATAATCATCTGTATATTTAGGGAAAACATTTTCCCCGAAAATTCGGGAATACATTTTCTATATATTCATCCTTATCTTTTGTTTATGTACCTTCGGTACGAAATGTTAACGAGGCGAATTCGTTTCGTGATTCTATCTGACCTATAAAGTTTCTGTAACTTTGGGCTGGGTAGCAACTAGTCTTCGTATATAACATAACGCTTGCATTTACTCAAATAGATAGTCAAAGTGTAGACGCCAATAGAATCATTGGCGTTTATAAACCACACATGACTGTCAGGTAATGTAAATGATAGAGAAATGCAAGAACTCATTCTAACCTAGAAATCGTTTAGTGAAAGGTTATGATCATTTCTATCTTTCATTTTACCATCGAGGTAAGCTAGACCTTTTAAAGATCGATTATGATATAAATTAGAGGAATACCTAGGCAAACTACTGAAGTTAAAAAATGTTTTTTCGTGTATATTTACTAAATGTACTAAAGTTTGGGAAAGATCAAATATCTCATTCTTATAGAATCCTTTTAGAAGTAAATTATGGTTAACACGAAGTATATTGAGGCCATTTTTCCTTATAAGTCTTAAGAACACTTTGCTTCTACATGTATAGATCATAATTATAGTGAATGTCGTACTGCGTAGTTTGCGCTAGGTCGCGCTACTTCCACTATTCTAGATGTAATCGTCTAACAGCTAGCTTGATTGATGAGCCTGATGACGTCACTACGTCTCCGCGTGACGTAATTACATAATCAACTCCAACGATCATCATTACAGTCTCTATCCATACATTAATTTTATACTTTATCAATTCCTTTAATCGTAGCAGTAGTTAACCACAATTTTATTTTACAAAAAATCGGTGTTAGTGATATAAATATCAACGTTTCGTACACAGAAGCCTCTATTTATATCCGATAAAGGCGAAAAACATTGCAATTTAAACGGTTATCTAAAGATACTTGGAGTTAATTGGGTGACCTCGTGTAGGAGATACCCTAAGATTGGCGATTGTTTTGTAAATACATAACTAGTCCGCATCGCGATAAGGATACGCAATCGTCTCTATAGTATATTCATTGTTACGTAGCTCACTGCGACTGACTGGATCAAAACAACTTTATCATTTATTTTAAACGCACTTTTATACTTGGCTGTGGCCAGTGACGTTCTAGAGAGAAGACGATAACACATTACCTGCGATTGAGAATCTCTTAGTTTTAAACTAGAGTTGCTAGGAACTTTTACTGCTAGTAAAAATTACCTCTGAGTCTTCGAAGAGGTTAATGAAAACACTAGGTATGTGGGTCTGTCTGTTAGTGACAGTTTGTTAGTGACAGGCATAGCTCCGGAACCACTGGACCTTACTTAGGGTCATCCCTCAGTCGAGTTTGAATATGGGCCCTGTGGGTCAAAAGACCCCCGAGATATAGGGGTCACAGGGTCATAAGATCAGGGGATATCCACCAACAGAGTTATTTGAAAGTCCAAGGGAGAGGCTTTTGCCCAGCAGTGCTACATTACGAAAAGCTAAAGAAAAATAAAAAATCACATGATGACGAAGATGTTGAATCCTGGGTTTTCACACCCATCTCGTTTTTCTCTAGCGGCCATTCTAACTAATTTGACTTCTATATATTGACTGCATGATTGACGTTATAGTTTAAGTGGTTGCCTCGACACTGCCGCTGCGTCGAGTGTTATGGGTTAGAATCCCACACAGGACAAATAATTGTATGATCCACGAATGGTTGTTCCGAGTCTGGATGTTCTTTGGTTTTCTTGTTTCAATGTTTGTTAAGTCCCCTGTGACATAAGAACTACTCTAAGACAGGAAGTTACCCATTTTTTAAAAAAAAGGTATGACATAACTGTGGACGAGTTAACAACTCTAATATTTCTGGTATCTTTGCCTACACTGATTTACAAAAAACTTGTAATGAAATTGAAATCAGTTATGACATGTTTAGTCTACTTTATCTTCATCTAGAGCTACGTTTGTAAACGATACCCGTATTTTAATTAACAAACGTTAGTATTCAATCGTTTCTATAACTTCATACACTCGAAGGTCGTATATAACATTCACCATATCATTTTTTTATTCAATAACTTCAATATCAGTTTTGTTACTCGCAAATATCGACGAGAGTATTCATCGGAACAGTTTATCGTGTAATTCGCGATGCGCATCAACAGCTTGTAAAATAGTGACTATCTGGCACTCTCGGTTGTTGTTCAGAGTTATCTCCTGTTATCTATCGTATGTAAACATCCGGTTGTACAAAATCACACATCAATACAGCAAATATACCTATTACGTATATTTAGCCGTATCGCAATGGAAAGTTACTCTGGAGCGCAGTCGGCCTACGATGATAGCGCTTATCGAGCACGCAGGCGTGTCGTGGTGTGCTGCCCGCCACTCGCGTCGTCGTTGCTCTGTCAACACAACACCATTACTAATTATTGTTACTCGGACATTGCTTTGTAATCGTACAAATTCATCTTGTACTTCACCGTGACTTAATAAAGAAAATTTAATAGAAACATCTATGAAAATTGCCTCGTGTCAAAATATCAGCGGCAAATTGCATATCACTTTATAGCTGCACTGTAAGCATTTCCTCCTTATGGATAATTAAGGTGTTTTCTACAAACGCAGCGCTCTTAATATAATCTAACGCCGAGGCCAGACAGTGTGGTGTCGTATGAATAACAACTAACATAAAGAATCTACAACACGTTACATGATCCGTTACGATAATGTCGAAACAGGGTTCTGGGAAAAGGCGTGTGCAATGACAACACAACAGTTGGTAACGCGATGAGCTCACTCTGCACGTAAAAACGCGCAACATTGATCCTTATGGCCAAATGCTAGGGTTGCCACCGCCTACACTTGCAGAACGTGCTCGCAATGCCAGATGGAATTTAGCTGTTATGTTCTTGAAACATACTTATTACGTGTGACATGGCTTAAAAAAGGTCGCGACCTATTTGGCGTACTAACATCTGCTTTTCGCTCTCGAAAATAAAATTATTTCGCTTCCTGATCTGAAAAAATATATTTGTATTTGTAATTATCTTGGCCACTTTTTTCCCTGATATATACAGGATGTCCCTGAAGTCGACGTTAAGCCGTCAGGTAACAGGTTAAGTTATAATTAGCTATCAGAAAAATATTTACGGTTTGACGTCGACTTCTGGGACAGCCTGTATATGTCGGTCGAGTACTGACATATATTTAGCTGCAACAAAAACAAGTCAACATATATTTTCTTATTTTATGTCACTAATGTGGCTGGGCCCGCCTTATGGTAAGTTGTTGTTCGTGGCCCAAATTCATAGACTATACGGAGTTTATCAGACGGTCTACAGCGCGTTGTCAACCCTAGAAAATAGAAACACTAAGTTGCCAGCGCAAAATACACAGATCCCCACATCTTCCAGTACTAGGTACGTCTGCTTAAAAGCTCTCAAGTTCACTGTTATTAAGATCCAAGTTACAAAGAAGAGTAAAACCTAATATTTATGTCACATGCACTGCATACATTCCTAGTAGAATGTTACCAGGCAGCTTTACATCCGCTTTCTATTATAAATTAAAAATTTAAGAAACCTCCGACACAAAATTCATTTGAAACTCATATTGATGGAGTTGTTGAGTAGTTGAAAAAATATGTAACCTGCCATTTTGTGGCGGCCATCTTGGACCGATTTTCATCAAACATAACTAAGAGCATTCCCGACTAATTCACCTTTCAAACAAAAATAACAAAATTAAAACGCACGCACGCACGCACGCACGCACGCACGCACGCACGCACGCACGCACACACACACACACACACACACACACACACACACACACATACACACACCCACGTCAAACTTATTACACCCCGTCGTTTTTGCGTCGGGGTCAAAAACTCTACTAGATCCAAAAACTCCTTTCAAAATTATAGATTATAGAGCACTTAGTTACTTCAACATACGTCACCTTTTCACTTCACGAATTCGATACGCCATTTGGGAGATATCGGGTAATGAATATTCAAATTTTAAAGTGCTATAGAACCAAGATATCAGAGGATATAGGTTAACACACGAATCGTCTCAAATTACATACTCAAACGAAACCAATAGATGTATTAAGGAGTTACTTTATTTTGTTATTACCAAATGGCTGTTGACTAATGTTAGGATTGTGGGAGGACCTTGAGGGTATCAGACAGACAGATAGTCACTCAAATGATAACTTCAATTACCTACGCAGTTACATAACCCACTGTTTATTCTATATCGGTTGAAATATAACCTGAGCATCACTCGAACACACAACAGATAAGACTTGCTCATTCTAGAATATCACGACATCTTTATTTACATATGTTTAATATAACGTATATAAATATTGATCACCTTAACTTCTTATCTAACTCATGTTTTGAAGTCGTAAAAAATCAGTTTTTGTTCGGTACGGAAATGTTTGCGGCTGGGTGTTGATAATGATATTAAAGGCCTAGGCATAATAAAAGCCCTTGAGATTATGAACTTCGTTGAAGCAGATGATATCTGACTTAGTAATATTCTGTGTTTGATAATTGGGAGATAGGTATACAATGTGCCTATGTCTCTCTAAACAATGATGCAGAAGTGCCATCGATATGTAGGTAAGTATTAGGTGTTATATGATAAGGGTCAGCATGCTGTCGACTGTCAGATAAAATACAAGACTATTTACTGCGAATCCGCGGCGACATATTCCTACTGCATGATCCCGGATCTTAAGATCGGCAAATACGTATAAGCTTTATTGGCAATTAGGTCGATGAGACTTACAGGTTTACTCCTAAAGCTTCTGTATATTATAAATCATGTTCAATAGTCAACTTGCACTGGATCGCATGAAGCAATTCATTGAATACCAAATCCACGTCATGAGCCAGAATGTTGACGTCTCTTTTACGACTACATTATAAAACATGTCACTTAAAAAATAATAAATATAAGCATAGCCCAGTTTAGGTCACACATAGCGATAAGTACTAAATTATAGGCATAATTACATCAAATTACACAGTTGAGACAGCGGCCATGACACATTCACGTGCGCACATAACATAAAAGTTGTTTACGCTGAGGTCATCAATAAATTGACCACAACCTAAGTTCATTGACTCAACTGTCTTTGTTGCAATTATTTTATGTGCATTGTCGTATAAATTATATTAATAACTTATGCTAATAAGTTAGTTACCTATTCTTTAAGACGCATTTGCGGTAGCATCTACTTAATGCATTTACTTACCTTATGTTTGCTTTTATAATCTAAGTAACTATTTGTTATTTTATGCAACCGACGTGGTAAATAAGCACAGATATATAGAAAGTACGTAGTGCAGGCTAAAGACGCTTGCAAGTCAGAGGTATCATCCACTCGTTGTCCAGTTTTTGAATCGCTATGGTGCCACCCCAAAGAACCAATGTTACTAGTCCCCTGCCAACAGCTCAGAACTTCCTTAACGAGCCTGGACCACTACTTATTGCGTTAAGGTAGCCCAAAGACAACAACATCCTTAAAAAAAGTAATGTGGAGCTAAGATTCCCCTTTTTGGTATGAACTAAGGAACATCACTTACTTCCACCTAAATTGCTGTGGCCAAAACGCCAAAACGCCACGAATACCTCTTGCGTTCGAAGCGTCTCCACCGCCTGTTTAAGTACCCTGTAGAACCCTCAGTACCTCGTTGAGGCTAGATCAATATAAGCGTTGCATACGTGTCCTGTTATGTTAACCGTAGATATATGTTACCTTTGAATAAGTGTCTTCTACGTACTTACCAGTCCTTTCCGTTTCTCAAGAGTTCAGACGCTGAGTTTATTTGCGTACAGACAAGAGCCTACAGACACAGTAAAGCTTGTTATCTACTATTTGAATTCTGCAACGTCTATAGCCAGTTCTCTTGGCCTTGATGTTGTACAAATAAAAGCATTTCTAACAATCGTCATCCTTTAAGCTATTCGTCAACAAAAAATCTCATTCCGTTTATCTATTTGTATTTGTAACAAATCGTGTTTCAGTTTTTATGTCGACGTTTATAAAAAGTTGTTAAAATCGTAGTAGTTTTATTTCTTATACAAACTGAGTCAGTCAAATAATGGACACGTCTGATGTATAATTTATTTTTGGATTATTAATCATAAAATACCGGCACATACTCGTGTGTACAACATGTGAATGTGCTTAAGTCAGGTTTTTGTTTTGTCTTTAAGACAAGTAGGTATTATCACACCTCTTCAAGCGCCTTCTTGTTTTCACGGAGTAATATACATAATTGGTAAATTTCCGATGCCTCATTTCTCTTATTACTAGTAAGAAACAAAAACGAATAATTTCCGTTTATAGAAATGGCGATACAACATTTGAGAAACTCAATTTATTTAAGTGCTTTGAATAAAGTTTATGACTACAGTTAAGTAATAACAAGCAAATTGCTTAATTAATCGTAATTATCGTATACCTTGTCTTGGAATGATTATTAATACGATACAACGAAATAATACGCATGTAGCCTAAAATCATTTCCGTACTTGTCTAAAAATAATTTCCGACGCCCATGGTACCATTCCGAATGTCGTGTGACAATACTGACATTTAAAAATTTCCGTCATTTTGCACATTCGATAATAACACGAGGAGTCGGCACAAGGCTCCGCTGTCTATCGTAGCTCTGTTTACAATACGTATCTAGTTTTGCCAACTACGAATTTCCTGTTACGGTTATCATATTACTTGGAACTTTCGATAAGGTTGCTTACAATGATTGCATAGTGGGTGCGGTAACAGTTGGACGCATGCTCGGCTCCGCACGTGTTTGTGTTTTCACCTTGTCCTCGTACTCGCACGAATTCAGAAGGTCCTGTTATAAGGTTTGCTTCCTCGACAACATGTTCTTAAATTAAATGTCATGAACATACTTTTGAAACAATTACAATATACTTTTCTACTTTATACTCAGTGCAAATACTTTTACCGTTAGTCCTGCCAGAAAGAGATAAAATAAGTTTCATATTTACATCAACGTTATGAATACCTACTACGTTTAAATGTGATATAAAGCTTCAGCAATAAGTATTTATAGTTTACGACTAACTATGATACAATACACAATTTATCAAACATTCTACATTAATAAATAGCAGTAAATACAAAGCATACAGAATTAGTAGTTGTTGTTCCATTAGCGGCCTAATAAGTGCATGTTATGCTATCGCTGCATACTGCGTCATTTATAATATAATATGGATAATTTTTCCTCCAGTATGTCACCAACGATCGTTTTCGAGGAAAAATTCCACCATGTTTCCGTCCTGTAAATGCAAAACAGGCAAACCGCAGAATGAACTAATCACGATGCTTAGCTGTTTCAAGCACCAACGTCGCGTCGTTACGAAAATTAAATAAATGTCGTGACCGTAGAAATAAAAGTATTTTTCCTTAAATTTAACAACTTATAAATACACGATTATATACGATGATATAATTAGAAAGGCTCTGCAAGTGTCGATGATCGAATGGACTCAAAACTTATTACATAAAAAATTTACATTTCCTCAACAGTTTTTTACAATGAAATGTGTACATATTTTAATGTCGTATAGTCTTCTCTGTAATTAACGTAATACTCACAGCCTTACTAATATTATAAATGCGAATGTGAGTTTGTTTTTATGTTACGCTTTCAGGCCTAACTATTCGACCGATCAACATGAAATTTTGCATAGACTTTGTCGGGGGTAAAAAAGTACTGTTACAAACCTAACCTAACCTTTTTTTTTTTTTTTTTTTTTTGTTTCCCAGGAAAAAATGCTTGATGCACTACCCGCCGGCTAGGGGACGGCACCGGCGGGGCGTGTGGGACTCACCAGCCTAATGCTGGTATACCCACTAAAAAAACCTGGGGTGTTCCCTCTCTCACCCAATGGGGGGGCCAGTTGGGAGTCTAAAAAGATTCATCCATAGCAGGCCCCCCCGTGTGGGTGCCGGCCGGGTCCATCGGACCCGACCTCCTCTCGTCCCCGGGGGAGAGCAATTCACTGCTCTCCCCTTTCGACGTTAGAAGGCGCGCGGGAACACCGCGCGCGCCCTCTATGGGTTCTTACTCACGGGTGGCAGGGTCCCCTGAGGCCTTGCCACCCAGAACCCTTAGGTGGGGGGCAGGAGAGCGACATAAGCGCGTCTCCTGCGCCCCCTCCTCCGGCGGCGGATTTCCGGGGCGTAAGGATCTTCCTCACGCCCCCGCTCCGCCGCCTCCTTCTGCGAGATGACAGCCTCGCAGAAGGACCTCATTGCACCCCAGCACCTGTCGTCGCCGACCATCATGGATACGACGGTCGGCAACGAGAGGTCGGGGCCAATCACGGCGACCAGGGCACAGCGCTCCTCGGCCCACGCTGGACACTCCTCCAGCGTGTGCTGCGCTGTGTCCCGGTCGCACTCCTCGCAGTGGTGACACCTGGTTGTCGGCTCCCTACCGGCTATCTTGCACAGGTACTCTCCGAAACAGCCGTGTCCGGAGAGCACCTGAGTAAGCCGGTAGGTGAGCGGTCCGCGCCGTCTGTCCGTCCATTGCCTTAGCACCGGACGGACAGCCTCGACTGTCCTCACCCCGTAAAACCTTTTTTTTTTTTTTTTTTTTTTTTTTTTTGTTGCCCAGGAAAAAATGCTTGATGCACTACCCGCCGGCTAGGGGACGGCACCGGCGGGGCGTGTGGGACTCACCAGCCTAGTGCTGGGATACCCACTAAAAAAACCTGGGGTGTTCCCTCTCTCACCCAATGGGGGGGCCTGTTGGGAGTCTAAAAAGATTCATCCATAGCAGGCCCCCCCCGTGTGGGTGCCGGCCGGGTCAATGGGACCCGACCTCCTCTCGTCCCCGGGGGAGAGCATTTCACCGCTCTCCCCTTTCGACGTTAGAAGGCGCGCGGGAACACCGCGCGCGCCCTCTGTGGGTTCTTACTCACGGGTGGCAGGGTCCCCTGAGGCCTTGCCACCCAGAACCCTTAGGTGGGGGGCAGGAGAGCGACATAAGCGCGTCTCCTGCGCCCCCTCCTCCGGCGGCGGATTTCCGGGGCGTAAGGATCTTCCTCACGCCCCCGCTCCGCCGCCTCCTTCTGCGAGATGACAGCCTCGCAGAAGGACCTCATTGCACCCCAGCACCTGTCGTCGCCGACCATCATGGATACGACGGTCGGCAACGAGAGGTCGGGGCCAATCACGGCGACCAGGGCACAGCGCTCCTCGGCCCACGCTGGACACTCCTCCAGCGTGTGCTGCGCTGTGTCCCGGTCGCACTCCTCGCAGTGGTGACACCTGGTTGTCGGCTCCCTACCGGCTATCTTGCACAGGTACTCTCCGAAACAGCCGTGTCCGGAGAGCACCTGAGTAAGCCGGTAGGTGAGCGGTCCGCGCCGTCTGTCCGTCCATTGCCTTAGCACCGGACGGACAGCCTCGACTGTCCTCACCCCGTAAAACCTAACCTAACCTAACCTAACATTTGCGCGAGCGGAGCCTATATTTTTTTTTTTCTTTTTTTATACTACTATAGTGGCTAACAAGCATACGGCCCACCTGATGATAAATGGTCATCGTAGCCTATCGACGCCTGCAATACCAGAGGCATCACTTGCGCGTTGCCGATCTTGTAAAAACCTTTTAACGGCCTTTTTGAAGAACCCCATACTGTTGTCTTATGGGAAAACCTGGGCAGGGAGTTCTTTCCACAACCTGAGCGTTCGCGTGAGAAAATTCCTTTGGATTCCTTTTCCTCCGCTTGGTGCGGCACCAATTTGGTTGTAAGGTGTGAGAATGACATCGCTGCCGATGGCGAGCGGTGCGATGATAAAAAGTAGCTGAAGGCATCATCTCAAACAACTCATCAGAACACAATTTACGATTATATAAGCGGTAGAACACGCAAAGGGAGGCAAAGTCCCGTCTGAGACTTAGTGGCTCAATACCGTCTGTGAGTTTAGGCTCATCGACAATTCTCAATGCTCGTCTCTGTACCACGTCAAAAGGATCAAGCTGGTATTTTGGTGCTCCTGCCTAAAGATGACTGCAGTACTCCATGTGAGGCCGGACTTGCGACTTATATAGAGGCAGTCTTTGCCCCGCACTGAAGTACCGCTTAGCTCTATTGAGCACACCAAGCTTTTTGGAAGCCAACAGGACCTTGCTCTCTAAATGACTGCGGAACTGTACATCACTTGAGATGTCGAGGCCAAGGATTCCAATACTCTTGGAGATGGTGAGAGGCGTGTTGTGGAGTTGTGGAGACAAAGTAAATGGGGTTTTCTTAGCGGTGAACGCGCAGGCTTGTGTCTTAGCGGGGTAAACACGACTAAATTTAGTCTTTCCCATTCAGATACTCTATCCAGTGTATTTCCGATTTCGGACACAAGCCGTTTCGCGGCTTTCCTTCACTGTGGACCGAGAGATATTAGCGCGGCCCGTGTAATAAGTATCCCCAGTACTGTCATCCGTATAGCAATGAATGCCATCAATAGACAACATATCATTGACATGCAGCAGGAACAGCGTCGGGGACGACACAGAGCCATGCGGGACGCCAGCATTTATATCCATGCGGCTAAAGCAATCACCGTCAACCACAGTTTGGATGCATCTGCCAGACAAAAAGCTGGCAACCCATTCGCATAATCACTTGGGCAGTCCGTAAGATGGTAACTGCGATAGAAGACATTTGTGCCAGACCCGATCGAAGGCCTTCGCCATGTCCAGGCTGACAGCCAATGCCTCACCTTGGCTCTCAATGGCTAGTGCCCATTGGTGTGTGAGGTATACGAGTAGGTCGCCAGTTGAGCGACGATAGCGGAAGCCGTATTGTCGGTCACTCAACAAATCGTGAACCTCAAGGTACCTCAGGAGCCGAGAGTTGACCACCCGCTCCATCACCTTGGAGAGGAGAGAAATAATGGCGATAGGCCTGTAGTTCGATGGGACAATACTTTATGATCCTTACATAATATGATCACATCTAACTGTACAGCACTGTTCACCCTGTATCACGTTTAATTGGGGTTAGGGACCCCAGACTTGCTCAGTGTGACTGTGGTGAGCTGGAGCAGACAATGGCATATCTAGTGGTATGATTTTCTTGCTCGAGCACTTGCACGATATCTCAGCTTTGTCTCGCCGCCACTTCTAACGCAATTAAAATAGCCCAATAATATGCGAATATTATATGCCTAGTTCAGACAAGAAGAACCATTAACACAAAGAAAAAGATCACGTTATATTGAGACGATGATTGCATTCTCAAATATATTTCATAACGCTTATTATTACTTGAATGCGGTTTTCCTGTGTCATATAAAATATGTTTGAGGAATTCCCAACCTCAGGAGTACCTACCTATTCAACAGATATTAAAATCTCTATAGGTATAGAATGCTTCACCCTATTTGGAAGTGATTCACGGAACAAAGATAAATATGAGCGACGAGAAGTGTACGGTATAGCCGGGTAGAAGTCGCGCTCCGGAGAACCGGGCCAAGGATCCCGCGACCCGGTCGACGAGCCCGGTTATTGATCCACGACGGTTGCAGATGCTGTGCCGCCAAACTTTACAACAAACTTTAACGTTGCTAATTAAGTTATACGTGTTAGTGCTTGTTCTAATGCTCTTAACTTCGCTAATGGTGGAGTTATACAGCCTTAACTACAAGTAAACTGCGTCGCAAAGAATTACAAACTTTAACATTAGCTAAAAGTTTTAAATTTATTATTAGTTTTGAAAAACAAGGGCGGTGAGTCTGACAAAATACTAGCCAAAGAACTTACAATACATATAATTTTAAAGCAATAAAGTATTGCTCAAGTTTTAAAACAAAATACATATCGCTGACATCATTTTGTGTTAGCAAAAAATCAACTGTTACTGCACCTGTTAAACACAACGTTCTCACGGTATCCTAAGCAGACCGCGCTGTGATAGGTGTGTCAACAAAAAGTGGATCAACAGGTAGAGACCTTGGCGAAATAGGCAACGGGGCCAAGGATTTAGGCACCTCTGTCCCGGTGCCGCAGCGACTGCCTAATGGCAACTCATCACTTCAGGTATATAAAATATAATTAAAAATTAAATATGCAGGCCTTATTTATTTTGGATATTTTGCATAATTAGTAATAGTTAAAACATTTTATTCATTGTTTAAATATTTATTGAAATTATTTCTGATGATTTGAGAAGAAATAGACATGTTAAGATTTACAATATATTATTGATTATTGATTATTTCTGCACTAATTAAGTTAATATATCATTTACACGAGTATTATAAAAATACTAATAATTATAATACTAAATATTTGCAAAACTGGTTCAGGCGTCGTAGATATTCGTCAGAATCGCTGTGAACTTGTAACGTGCCCAAAAGACTGGCAGCATGTTGAATGGCAATTTTGGTTCCAATAATAATAATGAGTAATAGATTTGTAAATAAATATCTTTTAGGCTCTCAATAGCAATCATAGTTTAACCGTAAAGAGAGTTTAGACTTCGGACAGCGCATGTTTAACATACATCAATCATGACATCTAGATAGTCTTTGTCGTTAGGTTCAACTGAATTTTACAAGGCTTTATTTTATAAACTTTAGCCATCGATTAGCATACAGTTAGCTACATGTGTCTCCAATAGTTTAATTTAAAGAATATGTAAACATGTTGCTAGAGATTATATTGAAGTAAACTGTATATTTATTGAGGAAGGATAAGGACTGGAATTTTCAATAAAATGGATGAAACGGAAAAGCTAGTTTACGTCAACCTTACTGAGGAAAAGTCATTATTCATGATATTAAAAAAGTATGTAACATGACACGCTATGTTATCCCAGTATGTAATCGAGCAAAATTCCTTCAAATTGTCAAAATTGGCTCTAAAGATAAAGTGGTGTAAGCACTGGTCCGATTGTTACTTACAATACTACAAAATAAACTCGCACAAAGTCAAATAATAACGTCACTGTTATTGCTAAAGTTTGACACGGATAGTTGAATTTGAATAACAAAACTAGTCACATTTAGATTTGTTTATGAGTTCATTGTATATCCCGTCTCTACATCGTATAGTACTCCAGTTGTAGCGACGCTAAAGACCGGGTCACATCAAACGGGGCCAAGGATCCCCGGGCACAGGCTATTGATCTTCAGAGATGAAGCAATTGCCGCTAAATAATAGCCGATTCCAAAACATCCGTATTTTTTTCTTAGTAATGAACAAACTAAAAGTTCATTACAAAAGTTTAAAGAGCTCCAAGTTTCTGAAAGAAAAATTTATTGATTCAACGCAAAAGAACATCTATTTTAGTCCCTGGTTCTATTATTTCTAAAAGCGTTCATTATTTAGTATGCCCCTACTGCATTATCATTATTGAATGAGCCAATGGCTTGGAAGCAACATCCGATATGTTATCCCTGCGGCATTCAACGAATGAACACGTAGACATGCTACCCATAGTACATTCATAATTTAGTCGTGTCCAGTGCCAAAACTCAGGGTGGTTGCTCCCTGTGGGCGAGATATTGATCGTTCTTGCAGCAACGCGACGCTATGAAAGTGTGAAACGCCAAAGCCTTGCACTCTGTGTTCGTGGTTTTATTTCCTACCTAAAACTTTTTTATCAGCATTAAAACGGTCGGTCATAAAAAGCAGCTTACTGTAGTTGCTTCGTAAGTAAACTTTCTTAATAAATGTCACTGTTTTTAAGGAATATCATTGTCCTCAGTTTACTACTAGCCGTTTACTCTTCATTGTTCTTCAAATGAACCAGCAACACAATGGCAGTGAATGACGTTAAGCGGCTCAATGTTTTCAAGTTCTCAATTACCGTATTCTGCATAAAAAGTTGACGTTTTAGAGATATCAGATTACAAAATCGTTTAAATATTTATTAACCGTTGTTTACCTGTCGTATAGCCTTTGTCTGAAATGTCACGTGTGCATGTTTCTGGACAATATTTTCACTCATTACACTATTTTCATACATTGCTGTCGTAGACAACATTGTGTTCAGCGACTGTCCCACCCTAAAGCCAATGAATGTGTGTGCGTCCTAAGAAGATACTGCCAAAAGTGCAGTGTCAATGTGTGAGTGTGCTTGGCTCCCGTAGTGAAGTACCTGGTTCTATCCGTAGTGCTATGGTGTGTCGCGATGGGAGCATTGGAAGCGCATCGACCGCTTAACAGCCGAATCGATGTCGCCGCGCATGCGCTCGCCCGCTGGCTGCGGCGCTCGATAAAAACCGAGATTACACGTCACCCCTCCGTTGCGTCGGCCGAGGTAAACGACTCGCAAACGTTACGATAGGTCTAGATGTTCACATACCATTTTGTAACATTAATGTCATTTATATATTCAACATATTTTACAAGCTTCACCTTGTTGCGTCCAGTGTTTTGATTTATTTACGAATCATCGTTTACGGCCACTCTGACATGTGCTATGTCAACATTAGCAACGTCATTCGGCCGCACGTTTACGGAATTTCAAATGCCATCACCGTCAAAAGTTTTACATTCTGACAGGTGAATATAGCTTATAATATACCTATGTGTAGTGAAGGATTGTAAATGCAGTCAATGGAGTAACAAGTTGCTCTCTGCCTCAATGCACGATGTTTTGTTGTGTTACCAATTTAGCAGCTATAATCGACATTACGCATAATTATGTATTTGTACTATGCTCTAATGTACTGATTAGATATGAAATAGGTAATATAAAATAATTTTTATATTGCGTTATTATTTTATAGCATTCTCATCAGTCTTTGAAGATTACACTTTGTGATTAAAAGATATATGGCCTACTGTGTATACGGTCAAAATCTATAGCCCTACGCTTGCCAAATATAAATAAGTAAACGATTGTAGCAATAAATAGGTACTGATAAAATATATAACAAAGCCTTTTAGTCAATTCATTTTTCTTATAATATTTAGTCTTTTGTATTTCTTAATTTCTAAAATACCGTATCAGATTAAAAAAAGTTCGAATACTTTCTTTTTAAAACCTGATACGATATTTTAATTAATTTGCCTGCTATAAAAACAAAGATACTCCTAAAATAAGAACGCTTAAAAAAGTTATTGAGCTAATGGAGGCAGTACTAGAGAGAAGTTTTATATATTTGCCTCCGTCGGATTAAATGTTGACGAAGCAAAAAATAGAGCAAAGTGGCAAAGGCTTAGTCGGAAAATGGATTCCGGTTACTATACGAACATAACAAAAGGATAAAGAAGCCATTTTTTAAACCACCTAATACCGGGAAGCGTAAATACACAAGTCGAACTGACACGTTGAATATTGCCGAATATCAATCAATAAAAGACTTAAATTCACTAGTCTGTGTATTAGTTGTTCAGAGGGCGAGTGCGGTGCGGAGGGAGTGCGTGACGTCACGAATCGATAATACCCCTGCCCTCAACCCTTAGCGTTACGAGATGATGTAACGCAATATTTTCGTGGGGGTTGTTGAATCATAGTACTCGAAATGCTGGCAGACACGAAACCAGACGAAATGCCACGACTGGATTAGATCCCATGGATATAGTTGTATCGTGTTTTACGTACATTTATTATGAATTCATTAGCCTTTAGTATGAATACAGCGTTATAACCGTGCTATATGTCAAGGTAGTATGCAACGTTCTGAGCTGCAAAGCAGCAAGGCCGGCCAACAACCCGTCTCAATCAACTTCGTCATTTCTGTGCTGTGCTGTTTTTATACTAAACCGCAGTAACAGAATGCGAAGTTATGAACAATGATTTCTGCGGTTTATTACTACTTGTTTTCTTCCTAATAATTTTCCATAATTGCCATTTTTTTTTAATCATCGCCAGGAAATATATTTCATTTGGGATCAAAGCTACTCTTTTCAGATACGTTTACTTTATTATTGAATTGATTTCCAAATTCTAAATAAATTTAAGTTTGGTTAATGAAATATATTTTGTCTATAGGGTATTATTTCTATGCCCATATTTGTGCCCCAGTACATATTAAAAGAAAAGTTGCTTAAAGCAAAATAAGCACAAAGTTTAACCGGTTCTAGTCGTCCAAGGAAATCAAGAATTATTTTTGTTTACCCACTCCTTATATTCAACTTGACATCAGCTTAGCATTTTCAATGTTGCGGTTTGCAGCAATATTTATATTATGTTAATATAAGACACGTGTTAATTTTAATTTTAACATCATGATAATTCATGATGTCTTTCTAGATACAGTTCATTTATTCACGACAATTTAATAGACATTTGTGTAATGCCAAAAGCTGGCGGCTGACTGGCTTAACCCGAGGTTAGGGAAACTCCGAACTGAAATACTCAGCATTGCTGAGCGTACTAAATATAAACTACCGTAGTCGTATCCGGCCCTTGTGGCATTCTCCTCAAATATTCTTTACAAGAGTATTAAAAATACTCATTCATAAAAAAGCCAATTGCTGTTAACATACATTTACAATAGAGTTAAGGAAATCCAATATTCATAATAGTTCTATAATACAAAGTAGCACCGAAAATTTTGAATGCAACCATTTAAAACTTCGTTTTCTTTACCCAATTTATATTATTTAAACTAAAATCTTATTGCAGTATAAATTCAGATTGGTTAAGCATATCATTATAAATTGATAAAATCGTTAGCACATATAATATAATTATATTAAATATTTATTAAAATACATTACCATGCTAAAAATTGTGATATTTTAACATTTATATGTATTCCCACAAGAAATATTCATACACGTAATAAGGCCTTATAAGGGAAATATGTACCTACCTACGGATAATTTGCTAATTAATTCATCATACCTATTTATTATATAACAAAATGGTCATTTTGTGCTTACGTAACACATAAATAGATACGTATTATGGACAGTGGGAAATCCATAACATTATACAATATGATAATGTTTCAATATAATTTTCTTTTTTTTGTTATATCATTTTCATTATTTACAATATGTAACGAACAAAAACAACAACTGGATGTTAAATAAACCGAAAATAATCGATAGTAATTTATATTTTACATTAAAAATATAAATTACTATTGATTATTTTCGGTTTATTTAAGTACAATACGTAAGATTATACATTAAAAAGCTAGTATTTAACGCTACGTTTAACAAACACACAAAGGTATTCATATTGTTAACCGAACCGATGATTGTATAAGTTTACTAGTTAATACGTGAGCAGAACGTAAATAAACATTGACACGTGTTTATGGGTGCGGGCCTGCGCATGCGCCGTGCACACGCACTCTGCCATCGATCCGGACTCCCTGCTCCCGGCACAATATACGTGATGAGCCTTACCGCCCCACCGCACTCCCTACCAATTACCCAGCATATTTTTTTGCTGGAAAATAGTTTTAGCTCTTGTGTTTGCTTTGGCAAACGAAATTTATCTAAAATAATGTTGATATCGGCGCTCAAGATCCTTGAAAAGTGTCAACTGGATGTTAATTTATGAGATCGTCATGGGCAACGATAATGATTATTTCTAAATTTTCCTTCCGAATTTTCCTCTAAAAATACCTGGACGTGAATTGCCAATAATAAAATTATATTATTCAGGTTACGTTTGCTTTTCATTACAATCTTAATAAACGTTAATGTGAAAACGAGCATCGTTTTCTTAACGACCTTAGTCTCCAAAAAAGGCCAGAAAATCAATAGCGTGGATGCTGACGTCTTCGGAGAACACGTTGCAATTTGGCAATTGCCAACGGTACAATGCAAACTATGTCTTGTTTGATAAGCTGCATGTTAAATAATAGTAAGATCGGGGATCGCGTGCGTCTGTTGCAACTAGCTGGATGTAAATAAACAGCGGTCACCACGTGGCTCAATACTTTTGACCGGGGAACAGTTTGCGCAAGCGTTATTAAACTACATATTAATTAATCACTGATTTGATTATGTCTGATATCGGTTTTCATGACATCATTCCAACTACAGTTCTTTGAATTTACGTTTCGACCTATCATTATGGTTCTCTTAATTTGTTTACACTTCCACGTTCTTTAAGCTAATCTCATGACTGTTATCTCTTTAAATATATCTTAACCAGAAAGTACAACTTGTTTGAATTTGACATTGTCGAACGCGGCAATAATATACAACGTGAATTAAAATACCAATGTTTGATTACGCTTAACTATACATATAGCATTTGTTATCTGTGTATCATTTACGTAAGTATATTGACAATGAGTTTGCATTCCTTCCTTGATGTGCTGTATAGTAACCTAGTTAGTGTTAAAATGTCACCGTTCTCCATAATCAAGTAATTCTGATTGTTTGCCGACAAACTGACTGTATGCTTAATTAAACAGTACCTACTTTTATGCTGAATTAACAAAATCAAATTTATGGGATAAAGGCTGAAGTAACTAGGTAACTGTAGATAAAGCCCAACAGTTCTAAATTACTTTAAACTCAATCCAATTATTCTTTCATTCGTGTTGAGGTGAAACGAGTCTAAAAGCAAATTTGATTACCTGATTGCAAATTTCAGACGCCATAAAATTGGCAAGAGTGCGTTGTGAAAAAGTTTTGGGAAGCTAGTGGAACCTCGTCACTAGGATTATTTAATTTGTCTTTGGCAATTCCATAAATTGCTTGTGACACTTATTAGTCATTTAAAAATATCGCATTACTTAGTTGATCATTGCTCATAATTAGGAATAAAAATTATATATATGGTCTGACGGCCTTTTTTTTTAATTAATTTGCTTCTGAACTGCGACTTGTGTGATGATTCTGATGTTATGATTCTGCTGAAGCGGCCAACACGCTACCAGGTACTGTTATTTTACATTTTAATCAATAACCTATGTCAGGGATATTATATTTATTTATAGCGCTTATATATTAAGCTGTAGTTAATGTAAATAATAATTTATACTTACTCATGAAATACCTGTCTATACAATACCTACCTACTTAATCAGAATCTAAATATATAATAATGACACTAGTTAATATAGCATTCAGGGAACACGCTAATCTAATTGGTTCAAATCTATACTAATATTATAAAGCTGAAGAGTTTGTATGTTTATTTGTTTGTTTGGTTGAACGCGCTAATCTCAGGAACTACTGGTTCGAATAGAAAAATTCATTTAGTGTTGGATAGCACATTTATCGAGGACGGCTATAGGCTATACGTCAAATAGGAGCAGAGCATAAATGAAAAATGTTGCAAAAATGGGCAAATTTGTCTTATGTGAAGTTGCGCAGTTCAGCTAGTTTAGTATAAAAAAGAGGAAACACAAAATCCGTGACAGTTGACTGATAAAAACTTAGGTATGGCATTTACTGGTTGTGGACGTGTGGCCACGACTACCAGTCCGTCATCTACGTCCACGTTTACCTGGCCGCATAACTGTTTTTACCCCGATCCTCGGTCGCATACAAAAAGCGATGAGCCGCCTTCATTATTATTAAAGCACAACAGAAATGAGCGGCAACATGGCATATTTAGCGGCGAGTGCGACGTTGCCGCGCCGCACGCTCGGCTGACTCGTCACGTGACGTCACGTCTCAAGATGGCCGCCACACCGGTCGCGTCCCCCCGCACGCTCGGCGCTCCCGTCTTCCAGCCGGATCCGATCGTGTTGCTTGGTAATAATAATTTAGAATGCAGCCGTCAGAAAGGAAACCGAGCGAGAATAGATTGAAATTTAATGCATCGAACACGTCGACTATACGTGTTCACACTAATTGTTATTCTACAACAGATGCTGTTTACTTTCGTTGAATAATATAGACAGTTGTTAGCGGAATCGAGGGTCTGCCAGTATGTATGGCGGCCTACTCCGTGATTCATTTAGTTAATGGTCTAATTAACTATCGTTGACACATTCTTTTGTCGTGGATAACAAAATCGATATTTGATATTGAGATCTATCTTACCTTCTTTTAGAAACAAGTTACTTACCTAATAATGTTTTCGGGGTACCTAATCGTTCCTTTATTATTATTAGTTTGATAGTCGACACCATATTTTATGATACGTATTGAGTTTGTGGCAAAATAGAAATTTAACTATATACCTAAACCCATTTCTTGGAATTTACAGAAATAGCTTACTTAATCAATATTGAGTTATACTTACTTTAATGTGAAAGAAAGAAAGAAAAATGATTTGTGTGCATTTTGAATATTGATAAATGTTATAGGTACATGTGTGACCGTATTTAACAATAACCTCATTGCATCTGCTAAGGCGTGAACGTAGTGCATGTATCGTGTTCGTTATCGTGCGATAAGCATGTTGTGTGTGTAGGCGCGGGCGGTGTGCGGCGTGGTGGTGGCGGCGCATCCGCGTCGCGGCTAACGGCTCGTCCTCGGCGTCGTCGTCGTGCTGCGCGCGCTGACGTCACCGCTCGATAATGGCCGCCGCCGCCCCGGCCCCCCGCCGCTACGCCGACCCGAGGCTCAGTCTCTCGTCGACCCGCTCCAAGAGCGAGTGTCTCTAACGTTACACACCTCCGGTATCCTACGTCCGCGCGAAGCCGATTGTGAAACTGTTCAGTGTTTAATGTGTACCATGGTGACGGTGTTTATAATACTCAGCCAAATAAATCTGTGACAATTTACAAGAGAAACGAAGAAGACCGATCTCTCGCACTCCGATCTACACCCGGCGGCGAGATGTCGGTGATGCAGAAACGGCAGCACTGCTACCTTTGCGACTTGCCCCGCATGCCGTGGGCGATGTTGCACGAATTTTCAGAAGCCGTATGTCGTGGTTGCGTTAATTACGAAGGTGCGGATCGCATCGAAGTGGTTCTTGATACCGCCAGACAGTTGAAGCGCGCCCACGGGTTTCAAGAAGGCCGCGGGCCAACGCACTCCAAAGGCGCTCACAGAGCGCCATTAGAAGCGCACCAAAATGGAGCTGAAACAACAGCGAGGGGTCAGCCGGCGCCACCGGCACATCATGCACCCTCATCAGGATTTCTTCATCATCCCCGACCGACAGCAAGTGCAGGTCTGCTGGCTGAGTATGGAGGGCGGCGTGAGGAACACGAAAGCAGGCGGTTACCGCACTTGCCTACACATCACCTGCCGCACGGTGGAGCGCGACTTGCGCCTGGACTTACACTAAAAAGGCCGTTGGACGATGACGACCATCAGAACCACCATGAGCCTACTAAAAGGCTCCTGGAGGAACACACAAGGCCACCTCTAACGCGGGGTGACTCTTTGCCAGCAGTATCTCTAGCAGCTCCATTTGCTCCAGACCGAGTTTTCAAGCAAGAGAAACATCCACTCCGCACTCCGTCTTTTGATGCCGCTTCGTTCAAATCTAACGGTAAGTCTCCTAGTGGTCGCTTCTTTTCTCTTTCATAGAGATAAGAATATACCGTTAGGTCAAGCCAGAATCAAATCTAACCAAAAGTCGACATGTTCTAAAAGTTTTTATTGTATATTCCATCTGCCCAATGTTTGTCTAATTTCTTTTTATTCTTTTACAAAAGCTAGCTTACGTTTTCGGCCCGATTTTTAAATCGCCATACAAGCTGTAACTAAGAAAACTAATAACTTCAATGGGTCTGTCGAATTTATTTCATCTATCTGAAAGCCTAAGTAGTACAAAATAATTGTTAAAATACAAAAGTTTGATATTTTAATAAATATCTTATAACTTATTCGGTCTGTTGAAAGTCTTCTTCAGCATTTTTGTACCTGTTTCAGAGAAATTTTAATCACCAAGATGTAACACCATAAAAAGGTGTTATATTCCTTGATATTTTATATGGCGGGAATTTTTTGTCATTCGCTATCAAACATCTATGAAATATTCAGATGTCTTAACCCTATTTTATGAACTGTATTTCATGATCCAAGGCCTATGAAATTATTCTACCATCTAAATCATGTCCTAGGTTATCTGTGATCCTGTCCAAATCGAATGAAATGAGTAACGAGTACAAAATAACGGATATTCCTTTGTTTACAAATAGCAAAGTAACCTACATATTATTAAAAGTTATTTGGTAGAGTCACGCGTAGTTGATAACACGAACGATAGCAAACGAACGTGAACGTGCTCAGACGGATGAGTGTGGATGTTTTGCGCAAGCGTCCGCCACGGGATTCATATCTAGGTAGGTGCATTAACTCAGTCCATAAATACTAAACCGGTCCGACTGGTTGAGCGTTCTCGAAAGCGAGCCCGCGCCCGCGGCCTCTCGCACACTACCGCGCTACGTACAAACACCCACGTAATGTAAACGCGCCACGGCGCCGTGAATGCATGCACGACACGGCGCGGTGTGGCAACGTCGCGTGACGACATTTTCGCTCGCGTACGTATGTAGGTAGGCCGACGGGCGAAAAAATATAGCGCCTGCCTACGCTTGGCAGAGTTGCTCGACCACATTCCGTTGGCGTGTGTATAGGGATCGCGCGGCCGCGGTCGCTCGCCACGAGCCGCCGGCCAAAAAGGTCACCGTGCGTGACGTCATCCGTACCCATATGGGCCGTGCCTTCGCACACAACCACCCAACCATAACTCACGCCCTTTTACACGCTACACTTATGAATAATCAATGATGTGCTCAATCACAATGGAAGAAAGTAAACTCATCATCTAACTGTATTTGTCTACGTTGTCTTAATCAAATATACTATTAGTTTCAATGTGGATTTCGTTCTACAAAAGTAGCGGTAAACTTGAACAAAAAATAGGCGTTTACAATCATAGGTACATATACGATGAGTAATTAAACATGCAACATATTATGTAGATCATCCAACGTCTATCAGACATTTACATTGTCACTAAGCTCATTGCAGTGCCAGTTAAAGGCGTACGTTTAAAAATATAATTTACGATATGCTGGCAGTAATTTCTCGTTTATTTTTATTGTTTATTTAACACGTGCAATGTGTCTGTGTGAATTGTAGTCGCAATAAAAGTTTCATAACATAGCAACGGCTAACAACCCCTAACAACGTACACATACGGGTCCCACATCGGCCGACGGCGACGTTTGGCAACGTCGCGGCGCGGCGGCTTGCTCACGACACGACTCGTTGCATATACGAGTGTGCCACTCGACTCCTCAATTATTATACTTACGTACCCGTCTACTACAGGAGTCGCTCCGCAAGGCGACGTTGTGTGACCAGGCAGTGACACATCGCTGTTCACTACGTAGCTCGTATTAACACACAATGCTATTTATAAGACATTATATGCGTGTGCGAACGTGTGTTTACTATCCGTCGGTCCACCGCAAACGATGTGTCATCCAACATTGAATGTGAGGTTATTCGGACAAATTGAAATGATGTCGTACGAATGCTCAACGTCGACGAAAGTCGCGTTCTACGGCTTGTGCCAAATACTATTCTGAACGGTGACATATTGAATTAATTTTCACTTTTATTTCGTTTTACACAATAGAATTAATATGTTTCATCGGAACAAAGATATAGCTGTCTGTTCCACTTTTCCTTCCTCTGTTTGTCACATTTGTTTAGCATTCATTGCTCTTATTTCTTATGTAAGAATCAATTCTAGTAAACTATAATAGCAAATTGGTATTCTCCAAATCTTTTCATAAATACTGCCTTTTATTAACTCAGAAGACCGTAAACAAGATACATGTCGACTTTTGGTAGTGCTTATGCAGTTAAATCGGTACAGTGTGATGATGGCAATGCTCCAATTTCCTCAGGATACGGTAACGCAACGCCGCTGACAAATGGATCAGCTGGTTCGCCACTGGGTCGCACAGCCGGCTCACCGCCGGTGACGGGTGCTGGTGGTGCAGGGCCTTCTCCGATGGCCGCTCTCATGTCGGTCACGGACACACTGCCACCAGGCTCACCGCGATCTGCCGGTGGATCCCCGCCTCAACCACCACCACAGAGGTCCGCTAGCCGATCCAGTCAACACTCGCCCAACTCATCAGGTATGCACCACCATTTGACCTCGAAATCGTGTCGAACTAATTGTTAATAGTGACTCGTTATTTCACGCAGTAGTTTCAAAACAAATTTAATGACACACCAAATCAGTTTCGAGATAAATCCACCTCGTACCGTTGTAAAAGATTCACTACAATTAAACGTGTCAGTGTATCGTGTAGAAAAGAAAGTAGTTGCGAGCACGTTACTTATTGCAAAACTTGCCGGTGCTGATTAACGGTAGTCCGCGTTCACTGCGTGTCGTATCTCGTGACGGGTCGGACTCGGGCGGGCGTCCGATCGCCGCGCCGGCCGACTCCCGGCGTGGCGCCCGACGACCGCTTGCGCCCATACCGTCCAGCTACAGTCTGCTGACTTATCACGAGCGCGACACACATATTTTCCCCAAATTCTTGAATTGCGTATAGCAGACGGTAGCTAACGATTGCACTCCGTTCCGGCAGGATCGAACGGCGGGCGGCGGTCGTCGGGCTCCCGGCACGTTTCGTCGACGACATCGGTGTCGTCGACGGAGGCGGGTGAGGGCACAGAACCCACGGCCCCTACGCCCGCGCCGCTACTCAAGTGCACGCTCTGCCAGGAGCGTCTCGAGGACACGCACTTCGTGCAGTGTCCCAGTCAACCGCATCACAAGTTCTGCTTCCCCTGCTCAAGGGATTCCATCAAGCGACAGCAAGGATCAGAGGTGAGTTGATAATTAATTTATACCATTACCTTCTTGATGTTTTCTGAATCCATAGGTATCCAACATCCTATTTAATTGGATGTAAGAAAATAAAAGAATTGTTTCATCTTCCTCAGGTTTACTGTCCGAGCGGAGAGAAGTGTCCACTGGCAAATTCTACAGTCCCGTGGGCATTCATGCAGGGCGAGATCGCCACGATCCTCGGCGAGGAGTTTAAACCGAAGAAGGAACGGGAGACCTAGGGCAACGCAGCGCTGCCCCGACTTTATCTCTTGTCCCTCTCGTTATGAATTATAACCGAGAGGAGTAGCACAGCGCGATGTGGCGCGGCGCGCGCCCACAAGCGGTAGTGTCGCCGCGCGCGTTTCCGCCGCGACCCGGAGTCGCACCGGGGCCGGGCCCTCGTCCGTACAAACCGATCACTTGTATATAAATTTGTAAATAGTCAACTTTAACTTTAGTTCGCTCACCGATAGCTATCGACGGTCGGATATGGGTTTTCACGGCCGACGAGCGGCGCTGGCCGTGCTGACGGGCGCTGTGTTCGGTGTATCGCACCTTTTATTTTATTTACTTCGGAGCCCGCGCAGCAGACTTGCTTTTTCATTTTGTATGCGCGTCGGGAAAGAAGTTCGGTGCGATATGCCGGGTATAGGGCATATCTATTATTGACGAATTTTCGATTATTATTGTTTGTGTCGACGTAGACACGACTCACGCTAAACAATGTGATGATTTGAGCTCGTCCTCGTAGAGAGTTATCGTTACATTTCGAGGATGGTACGCTGCTTTGCGAGCAGACATTTCGAGGATGCCATTTTCTTAGTTACCCTTAGGTCCCGAACCATAGTGAACATGGCATTTATTTATGTGATTCTATATACTATACAAGTATTATACGATGTAATAATCATGACATATTTTATGTAGTCCACAGTACTGATTGTAAAAACGTAGTTATCTGATAATGGAAGCGTATCGCTCCCTGTACAGACCGTAGCTTGATGTATATTTGTATTTATCACATACAGCGCATGCGAAATAGTCTTATTTTACTATGAAGTGATTTATTCAGAGTGGCTCGAGTTCCGTTACTGTCTCGCATTTGGCGACGAAATTCCGCTTAAAGATTTTACTTTGACTTTTATTTTAAGCGTCTTTCGATCATTGGGATACAATCAAAATTGTAGTCGACGACGCTCGGTCCGCGGGCCGCGCGTCCTTTGAGTTGATTATTTTGTAAGGATAAGTTATACTTTAGTTGTGAGTGTGAGTCGCGAGCGCTGCAAGCTGCCGTCGTAGTGGCGCCGCAGCATTGCAGCGCCCGCGCCGGCAGGCGGCAGTATTAACGAGATCGCTTTGCATACGTGAGGGGGCGTACCTAGTCATTTTGTGAAATGTCAAATTGTCAGAACCGCGAACACGCGGCCGTTATAGGAACTCTTAAAACTCGCTGCTATATTTGTATAAAGTGAAGTAATCATATTATTATCATTATATATGTCATAATGTTAAACGATTCGTAGTGTACCTACGTCAGTTTCGAAAGCTATCAGACGACGACCGTTTAGCTCGTATCTCTGTATTTTGTGTTCTCCCAGCAGATACTGAAGTGTGCGATTTGATCGAGACTTGAATTGTTATATTTTTCGATCGGAACTCTAGTTGGTCGTTTTTAGAATATTTGTAATCATATTGTCTGCTGAATTATATCGGGATCTTGTTCATTGCTAAGTTAACATATTTATGCTGAATGTGAAATCTTAATCGTACCTACTTCAATCTCATTAACTCGATAGCTTTTATATATATCTGTAAATCGAGACTATACAGTGTCTTTAAATATTAAAAGTTAGAGCATACAATGAAATTGATATGTCGATTATTTATTTTAGATGTTATTTGTGTACATATACGTACGTTGTACATACTTTGTCTACTTGTAAATATTTTAGGTACCTAGCATTGGTATACAGCCAACACAATCGCGGCTATTGATCCAGTATTAGTAGGACATTGAGCCATGTTGTTTATTATATTATTTTCTTATTTGAGACTTGTATTACTCGTTGTTTTACATTTGAAATGCTAAAATTAGATTTGATTGTGCTTAACATGAAATATTACTATTACTACATAACTATAACTTTCTAATAATTATAATTTTCATAGCACGTAGTGTGCTCCTCTTGTCTTGTTCATGTGAATGTATTTCAACTGGGTATCATTTTATATAAATGATTGTACTTCGAGTCGATTTTTTTAGTTGTGATAATGTATCATATTTTTTCGCTGTCAGTGGCTTTTTATTATACGTCGCGTTTCTGATAGATTCGAAATTGATATTAGTATTATCAGTGGAAATCACCCGCGGAACGGGTTTGTCAAATATTAATTAATTCTCGCCAAGATTGGCAAAGGTGAAAAAATTGTAAGCACAAATTGTGCGTATTACTTTTTAATTGTTTTGTTGTGTTAAATGTACGTCAATGTCGGTTGTGTGGGAAAGTTTAACCAATCTTGTTCCGAAATGGGCCTTCGACACGGTAAAAAAATTGATGTTTAAAACATCATAAATATTGCGCCCGTTTCATTATTTTTGTATGTTACATTATGGCTTAGACCTTAGCATTTCTCTTCAGATAATATAAGTGACACTAGGATCTCAAAAAAGTAACATTTTCGGACGGAGTTCTTCAAGGCATCACTTTGGAGCTTTTATTGAAACAATGTTGATACACATTCGTCATACAGACGTACATGTAACATATCAAACTGTTATTGTCCGCCTTTACCCATAGGCTTGTTTGTAGATGTCGATAGTTTATCGACACAAAATATATATAATTTTGAGACTTGTCTCTTTCTTACTGTAAGCAGCAAGTGAAATGCTTCGATTAAGACGTTAATGTAAATGTTGGTGAAATACAATTGATGTGATTTTGTAAATTTACGCATTTTTATTTACCTAATCTACTTAACAAAACTTAGTACTACTACATACACAAAATATATATGTTTGATTATTCCTGAGAACTGAACATTGATTACAACATATTTAATATTGAATAGCAAATTTGATATTTAACGACGAAAATATAAGTAAAAATTACTAGTTTCGACTATATTATTAGATACTTTTATATACTTAGTATAAAAGTATTTCATATACATATCCCAGTTACTTTTAAATGACACCAAACGAACCAATGATGTTCGTTAATATCGATTTAGTAAAATCGGCAAAAATATCAAGGTTGGTTTACTATTTGTTAACAGAACGGAGCAGTGGAACGTCAGAGATGATGCCAGAGCCTCTGTGTCTGACGAACAGATGAAGAGCAACTCTACATGTTACCCAGTCGATCGATATTTGGTTAGTATTGATATACCACGACAGTGGTTATATTAAAAGAGATAAAGACCCACATAGGTACTTAACCTTTTGAACGCCAGAGTATAAACGCATCGCCGTACCCCCGACGCCAAGCCACTTTTTCTGTAAAATGACCTTCAAAAAGTATAGGGATTCCAAAACTTTATCGATTAACAACTGTGTTTTTATTTTCGTCTTAAATTTTCTGATAAACCCTACTCATGACACTGAAATTTTATTTAACCTTTCACTACTTCCAGCTGTAGTAATCATAACACGGCATTTAACACAGACTTTATCAATGTAAACGCAGATATAAGGAGATAAAAAGAACAAAGTACAATATGGTACAACACTATCCTAAGTCTTGATATTGTTACAATGGCGTGGCCTACTAGTCAATTTTACGAAATTTCGCATCAGAATTAATACAATAAAAACAAATCAATTTCACTTCACTAAAAGGGATCGCCTTCGCTTATGACGTCACCGTTTTGTCGTCTATTTGTGACCATGGCGTACAAGGGTCTGATAATCGGTGTTGCGCTAGGGATGCGCAAGAGAAGCGATTAGCGAATATCGAAATTAGACCGGCGGACATTTTATTTCTGATTGTGTAGCTAGTGGCATGGTTGCATAAGACTGAGTTGTTATAATAATCTATCTGGTTTATCCTGATTCCAACTGATACACAAATAATGTATTCTGAATTAATGTTTCACACTTATTTTTAAAAGTTTATAAGAATATTACCATCATGCGTCACAACACTGGCCGTCACATATAGAAGACTATGGCGTGTGACACTCTCTTTTTACGCATTTATCATCTCGTTTTTTAATAATTTAGTAATTCACGCATGCGCCAAGTTTTCCTTTGTGAATGTTTTCTGTCCATATACATAACGTATGCGTATAGGAGTTAAATCGTACAAATATTAAGTTTCAACAAAGCTACTTTTCGTGCATCACATGATCTATCTTGATAATGATATTAGGCGATCGACGAGGTAGTTCGGTATGTAGGGAACCACAGAAATGACTGTAATAGCGTCAAACATTATACAACTAGTTAATAAACAACAACAATAATATTGAAAAATCTTAACCTATTAAGTCGCCGCAGCACGCCGGCGGCTACACCCAATATATATTTAATTATGTCTGGCATTGCAACAATCGACAGGTTTGAAGGCTTACACTAGGTCGCTATTACATTTTAGCAATTTATCATGGCATGAAATTGGATTGAAATAAAATCGTTTGAAATAAACTTTAAAATTATGGATATGCCATATTTTGGCATATCCATAATTTTAAAGTTTTATGCTTCTATCCAAAACCATAACAGAATAACCGATAAAATCGGATCGGTGATGCATGAGAGACACTAATGAATGTACAAGTATTTTTCAACTTAGGCAACCTGTATTTTTATGAGACCACTACAATGTCGCATAGAATTATTCAAATTAACAATTAGACATAAAACTTGATGCTTTTATACTACTCGCGTTAAATCTATCTTTTGTTTTTCGTCTCAAGAAGGATCATATAAAAATGAGATCCTAATTTTAACTGTTGAATGTGAAATCCAGAAACTAGTTCTCATGTAATCTACGGTTTTAAAATTTAAAAATCAATGTAAGCACAATGATGTGCACTCGGATTGGTATAAATGAATATAACACAAATGAACGTAAACAACAGCAGTATGTAGTACTTACATACAAAACGTTTAGTTATCTCTTTGTTCTGCCCACGCTGCGTTCATGCGTGTTGATGGTACTTCCTATGACAATCATAACGTATAAGCACTTTATTTGTTATCGCGTTATGAGATTATTTAGTTATTTTTAGTATCGAGTAGACCGCTATAAAATTTCACTTCTTTAATATTTTCAGGTCGAAAGCAGCAAAAACTTCGAGATGGTTAATATCATAGATGACGAATTATGGAACACAGAGCCAGCATTAAAACCAGAAGACGAAATAATACTAAGAAAACTGCATGACATGCTGCAATCGACTGCGGACGACCTGAAGATGCTTTCCGGGGAACTATCGAAATTTCACGAGCCGGGCGTGCAAATCAAAACCACGCCCACACCATTAGACGAGGAATTCAACGAGAAAGTTCATATTGAGGAAATTGTAAATGCCAAATTCCATGGGTACAAAATAATTGATAAATCACCCTTACGTGTGCCTGAGTATAAGCCGAGGAATGATGTTATAAATGATGTTAAACCTATGGTTAATACGCAAAAACCTAAAATTAATAACACCAATATCCAGGAGAATACCGCGCCAATACTTAAAAAATCCATGAATAGAAATTTAGGAATAACCCGCACTAAGGTAATACAAATTAATGGTAATCAAGATAGCACAAAGACTGAAAAGCTTAATAATGGTAAAGTAGTTAACGCCCCAGCAGTAGCTTATAATGAGTATTGCTATAAATATGTAGAACCTAAGCTTAATACGCCGCGCAAACTTTTGCAAGTACAAGAAATGCCAAGTATAAATATAAGAAGTGAACTGAAAGAACAGAAAGTGTTCCAATTAGACATTGTACCTGAGAGTAAGGAATCCGTTAAATCTAATGCAATCACTAAAAATGTAGCAGTGGTTGTTGTACAACATGAAATACCAGAATCAGTACTTGTAACTACTACCGAATCCCATAAGCCAATCCGACAAGATCAGACAGTTAAGTCGACCGTAAGAAAAGTTTCCAAAATGTCTACATGTGACAGTAGTGGCTCTAACAATATTAGCTCTGACACACAGGTCAAATTAAAAACACAAAAACGTTTACTTACGACTATAAAATCGCCCAAAAATGTATCTCGATCTGATCGTAAGAAATCTAACCTTAAAAAAGAATCAGATAAACGTTCACATTTGAATCTTGATGAATGGCGGAAGAAGTTGAATGTTGTATACGGGTCTTCAAATACAAATAGCAAGCCTTCTAAACCAAAAAGCAAAACTAAGGTCTCGCCTAAAAAATCTAATATATTTAAAAAATCCTCAACAAAACCAAGTTCTTTAAACAATGCCGAGTATATACCGTATTCAAAACTTACTATAGGGGGTGTGAGAGCTAGCGATATTGAGCGAGAAATATCAGAAATTCCTGATAAAAATAACATACCATTGAGCCCTATACTAGACAAGATCTTAAGCAGTAGAGAAAATTCTTTTAGCAAAAATAGTCGCAGCAAACCAAAAACTTCGAATAGCCTGAAAATTCTTACAACTTCTGATGAAAACTTGTTACAAGAAGTCGTTGATATTGAAAAAACGGTAAGTGAGACAATATCTAAAAATCTTAAAAATATTGCTGTTGATGCTAAACCGCAAACAAAATCAAGTGACACCGATGAAGGAAAAGATAATGAAAGCTATGTCGATGATTTTGAGGATGAAAAATCTGGCCAGTCTGGACAATCAGTAAATCCGAGGACTTACAGTAGAAATTCCAATGAAACTAACAAAACAAGCGACGAAGAAAATAACTACTCATTGGATGATGATAATAACAATGATAATCAGAACAAAGCTAAATATGGCCCTAGTACATCTAACGCAGGCATACATAACTTGACATACACTAAACTGTCAAATCTATCATTTAAAAATAAAATAGATGTATTTGAATTCGTTCACGAAGTTAATACACAAGATTCGGCGACACAAAGTATTGGAAAGCAAATAATAACTCCAAAAGAAACTCAAACAACACCCCGAGGTGATAGAAACGTACAACCGATACACAATGATCTTTGGCCAACGATAGATCCCAATGGCCGAGTTGAAAAAATGTTTGAATTAGAAAAGGAGTTCATAAAGAAACTTATTGTTGAGGAATATGGAGACATTCTAGAAAAGAATATAACAAAGCCTTCTACGTCAAAAGAGATAGAGGATAAGAAGAATGTAGCTGCTTCACAAAAGAACACTCAAACGTCCCCAGCACACGTAAAGAATGTTATGACGTCACCTACTCGAACAAAGACCAGGACAACATCGCCTTTTAATGCATTAACTGTAGACCACCACACCAGCCCATTAATCTTTGTCACTAACGAAGATGATACTAAGGGTGCAATAGATGACGAAGAAGACCTCGCCATTTCTATTAATCTGTCTTCACCCAGATTCAGTTTGCGTTTACCTGGGAATTCTCGGGAGATTATTTCTAATATGGAAGACAGTATAACAAAGACAGAAAGAAAAAGCACAGCAGTTAGGAAAACTGCTACTGAACTTAGAAAAAGCGCTACAGAAGCAAAGAAAAGCATTTCAGAAGCAAAAAGGAGTATCACAGAAGTTATGCAAAGAAATTTTAATATTACGACTTCAAGCACGAGTTCTATAGAGGCTGATTCTTCAGACATTAGTAGTTTAGGCGAAGTAAAACTAAAGAGGATGTTTAGAAAAAATAAGATTCCTTCCGATTCCGAATCTGTTTCATCAACGTCTACTAAATACAGCTCAGATTTACAATCAGGTATATTACCTTTAAGGAGCGAAGGCGAAATGAGTTTAGGTTTGAATAAAAAGTCCAATAAATATAGTAAAAGTGAAGGGGAGGCTAGTTACGGTATATTGTAATAAAATTGTTATTATGTGAATTTGGTCTTAGATCATTATTTTGGTGCCTTAACTGTTAAGTTGGTAGATGTATGCATGAGAATCAGTACTGGTATAAAGAATTTAACATTTGTTAATAGTATAGATGATGTAAGGTGGTGATTTTTATTCAGATTTGATTATTTTTTATGTACAAATTGAGGCATGAAGACACATACAAATTCGCGTTTTCGGGTTAGGAGTATCAGCGATACAATTTCGAGAAAATGATTGTGAGATTCAACAATTATATAATTTAGTATTCGGATTTTGATACATTAATTGTCGCCGAATAACAATCGAATGAAAAGCTAACAATTGATTTCAACTGCGCACAATACTATATTTATTTTTGTCTACGCATTAGTATTTACTTAATAATAGTTAAACAATGGTACCATGCGATAATTCCTCACAACATGTTCGATTACAATCGATACATAGAATCTTTTAGTAAAACGCGAGTTTCTGATGTGGATATTATAATGTTGGTAAAATAATCTGTAGTATCGTAAATCATAACGTTGGAGCGTAAATATTGACTTTATATCAGAGGATACAGGTAAAAAATGTTGACAACCCGGGACTGATTCTCATAAATTTTCTAATAAGTATGTGTTCATTGTTTGTTGTTCACCTAAAGTACAAATCAGTTAACACAATGATAGAATTAAAGTTACTCTAAGCGTCTCTGTATATAATATGTTAGTATATTTTATATGCCATTTAGTTATTTGTAATTAGGTAAATAAGCATATTTTTTGCATTATGACTGAATAAACAGTTGTTACTAGAATTTGTTGTCTTATTAAAGTTCCGTACGTAGAAGTTGGCCAATGCGATCTTAGGTATTACTCAGCCATCTGTCTGTCTCACATATAAAGGTCTCTTAACTTTCTTAGGTATACTACCAAGGCTGTAAACAAGCATATGGTTAGCCTTATAAGTATTTATCATAGTCTATTTAATTAACTAGTCATGTAAATAATACATAGGGAGTGCCAGAAAATAGTGTCAATGTGAACTGAAGAGATGGAGCACCCCTAAGGGTAGCTCAAACACCTCCATGTCTGTACGTTGTATGCGATCTTTGAATTACAATAATCTTTTAACGTGTTACCAGCCGGCGGGCAGAAGCCAGGTCCGTAGCTGGTAACCGTTAGGGTTATAATGAAACACGCAGACTGATTCAACTGAGAATATATTTACAATTTTTCACCTATCTTATATCCCATTTATTAGTCATGCAAGTAATGCTAACACTAATGTGTACAATAAACATTTTCACCAATCAGCGACAAGTAAACAAAAATCTTAACATTTTCAAATGATTTCTTGGAAATCTGTTCGCGAGTATAAAAGTAGTGCCACGTATAAAAAGCAGAGGGAAGCTTCGCGCGTCAACAGTTCGAATGTTGATATCGTTGCGGCTAGACGTATGATGCTCCGTTCGATCGCCTTCGCGCGTCGCTTGGTTTCGGCGCGGCTAGTTGTACGATGCTCCGTTTGATTCCAGGTTTCTCGTAAAGCTATATGTTGCCTGTGCGTATATACATACGCCACAATCTCAATGGTTCTGAGCATAGAACACACTTGACATTGGTAGTGATAGATATGTCTTTTAATCATGCATCATGATTATACATATAAAAAAATACAGGTGGTATAATTATTATGTTTGTGTCAACAACAAAGGGTTAAGGGTGTTTTTATGCAAGTTCTAACGGGCAAGGCAAATAAAATACTCTTATACGTTTCTTTAATCAGACAAAATCTACAAATAAATGTTCTCAATCAAAATTACAGTGAAGCCTGGTCTGGCTTAGCTAGTTATTTATATTTGATATAGATTAGCACGTACAAAAACAGGTAAGTAGTATTTTAAAGTCAGTCGGTGGACAGTAACAATACAAGTATGTACCTATAGGTAACGCATGCTGAATAACGCAATGAATATAAACTACCGTTTTAACTATATTCAGCGATAAAACATTGATGAAAGAGTAAGTACCTCCACTACAAAGTAGAATATATTATAGACTAAATATCTATACGATTATATAAATAAATGCAAAAAAATACGTATGTTCATCAAAGTAATATACTTTTGCAATAAGCTTTGAGGTTTCGAAACGTATATTATTGACGTTTATCTGTCAAACGTTACAAGCGATGTTTACTGTTTGAAAATGAAACAAAGATCTATTAGTATTTAATTGGACTAACAGCAGCGAGGATAGCTCGATAGTTCATTTACGCATAGTTTTAACTAACTACGATTAAAATTAAACTTTCATATTCAAAGTCAAAAGAATATGAAGTTATTAATATTTTCGCTTTTGTTAGGAATAAGTTGTGGGAAACGGCTAGATATCCGTAAACCGGGACCTAAATACGAATGCAGTCATTGCCAACCAGAACAAGTGCATATTTCCTTTGGAGGTAAGTCATACATACATTCTTACACATATTGTTGTGTAAATGATATATCCAATAACCTATGACTAAGATTTCATAAAGTATAAGAATTTGCTTAGAGCCTTTGTATGCGCAGTTATGATTAAATGAGTTTAATTAACATTGATTTTCTCCATAACATTGGTAGCCAGAAAGTTCTACTTATTTACAGTTTAAGTAGATACTCACTACATGGAAAAACAAATAATCTTTTTTAGCACAAATAATGTTTGATGAGCAAATGTTAGCATGAAGAAACATCAAGTAAAATAGTTTTAGTTCAATTTGATGATACTTCAACTTAAGTGTCTTCTCTATAATTGTTAATATTTAAATTATAATATATATTTTCATATAATTGTATTAATAGGTTGGAAAATCTGTTACTATACTTAAGCGCCTACTAAAACTTCTCATGCATATACCATTCATAGCAACATTGACCTCACTCCATAATATACTAATATTATTAATATCCTGGTAGCATTTGTATGTATATCCTAATGTCGGCCTCAATGGCGTAGTGGTCAGGGTAACCGACTGCCACACCTGAGGTCGCGTGTTCGTTTCCCGCACAAGTCAAATGTTTGTGTGCATGAACACGGATGTTTGTCTTGGTCTTGGTGTTTCTATGTATAATATGTATGTATTTACAAAAAAATATATATATATGTATGTTTATCCATTGTCTAGCAGTACAAGCTCTGCTTAGTTTGGGCTAGATGGTGTTGTGTGTATGTGATAAAATATTATTATTATTATAATCATCATTCAATATACTTAATACCTAACTAAGAAAAACATGATTAGTAGTTCAAGCAATATGTAACTATATGTTATTATATTAGAACACATTTTACTATAATCATATGACCTGTTTTCTTGTTAATTTATTTGTGATAGAACATATTCCTAATAGATAATAGTTAATCATTGAGCTCCAGATATAATGTAATAAATATAGTTACTGATAAATAAAATAGGGTGACAGTTATTTACATAAAGCTCTTGTTTGGTATCAATGAGTTGAGTTTGTTGTTTATTTGCATGACTCAGTAATATACCAAGGAAATATTTACAAGCCAATGTAAATGATAACATACTTGATAAAGACAATTGTGTGGTTTCTTAATAATATTGGTTTAAAAAAATATATTTGTGTGCAATGCATTATTGCTCATCATGAATAATAGAGACTTTAGTATGTCCACACTTATAGAATCCTTTATATACACAATATTTCCTTTAAATGGTGCTTATGGCATATGTGGAACACCTAGACGCCCCTATAGTAAACCCACAAGTTGAGCTCGCACATTGAAGCAACCGGACTGACAAGCCATGGATAACATAGTGGTATAAGTGATCGCCACTGTGTTGCCAGTTGTGGGTTCAATCACTACACAAATAGTTGTTCTGGGTTTAGGTGTTCCTTGTGTCTGTTGTTTCAATGTTTGTAAAGCCCCCTGCAATATAACAATAAATATAAGAATAAGGAGTTATCTTTTAAAAAGAAAAATAAACAGTTATAGAACTAGCCATCATAAAGTTGAGCATTATCAGTAGGTAATACTTCATAGTTCACACACAAGACAGTTAAACTATTTTAATCAATTGATCTTGTATGAATTATTGCTTGCACTTTTGGAATGGATCCCCAAGCATAAATCTTGAATAGCTAGAAGAAAAAGTATTCTATCTAGTCTTTGAGGTCTAAGTACTGGCATAGACTACTAAAGTCTGTTGACAGTAGACTATCATAGTATAAGCTGTCAAGAAAAGAATTATAATTATATGTCATTTTCACTACTAACAGGGTTGCAAAGGTTAAGATTAAAATTTCTAACATTTCTAAGAATGTCTCCTGTTTAAAGACTACTTTTTTCAATTCAATTACAATTATGTCTATGTATATAATTTACAGATAAAATTAACGACATCGTAGTAACATGGTCGACGTTCAACGCAACGCACGAGTCCCGCGTGCAGTATGGCGTAGGCATCATGGACTCGGAAGCGAGCGGTCAGAGCAAGCTGTTCATTGACGGAGGGCATAAACGACGTCGCCAATACATACACACTGTCACATTACCTGATCTCAAGTATAACACTAGATATGGTAAGTGCTACTTATTAATCAATTACTCGGTCTACCAAGATTAACTGCACGAATGGCGTAGTGATTTATTAGGTCACCTCGCCACTGCCACTGCGCCGAGTGTTGTGGGTTCGAATCCCACACGGGACAAAACTTTGTGTGATCAACAAATGGTTGTTCCCAGGGATGATGTTTTTTGAGTCTGTACTTTGAATGTTTCCTAAGTCCTCCACAACACAGGATTTTATATTAAGTGAGACACTTGTCTTTTAAAAAAATTCTGATATGATATAACTATTATCGAATCTGTCAAATTTTTGAATGGTTCCCTTTATGTCGAGTCCCTTTACGTCGAGCCGAGAACCTTGTCTCGCTTCTATTACCCATACGTCGAGTCTACGATTTCTATCCCGTTTCTATTCTTCTCTATTTCTATCCTTAACGTCGAGTTTCTTTACCCCGCTTCTATTACCTTTACGTCGAGTTTATTAATATCATATTTTGAAGTACAGTCAGGTTCACATGTTTTATGTGTTATCGTATTCGAATCTACTGAATCTATATACTTATAATTACTTGTCCTGACTGACTGATTCATCAACGCAGAGCCTAAACCGCTGGGGCTACAAACTTGAAACTTTGGCAATTGATGCCTCTTATGTGGTGAGCATCCACTAAAGAAGGATTTTTCGAAATGTCATCCTTAAGAGGGTAAAATAAAAGATAAATGGTTGTATGGAAAAGTAAGAAGCACCAAATTTCACATACATGCTTCTGGTTACAAATAAATGTACACATAAATCGGCGGTTCTTAAAAATGTTACCTCTAAAAGAGTGTATTAAGGGTTGAAAATATAATTAAGCTCACGCGGGCGAAGCTGCTGGCAACAGCTAGTTACTAATAATAAAATATTATCTTTTAAAATTTAAATGAAAAGTATATTATACGTATTAGACTATTGACTGTAACATACTGAAAATCATTTAGCGAAACTCAAGTTCGAATATCAGGTAAGTTTTAGATGTCACCTCTCTTTCGCACATCTAAGCAGGTACATGTCTCTTTTACATATCTATTGTTATCAGTATGTATGCAACGTCCATGACGAATTTAAATGACAGTGATTACGTTGACCATGTTCGAAGCTTCCAAAGTGTGAAAAATGCACTCTATAGTTCGCGATGTAAGTTTTTAAATGTTAGAAAGACTACGTTTAAGAATTTGGAGGATGTCAAAATTTCACCACTAATCGGAAAAGATATTCTGGTTGTAGACGGAGGGCATTGCAAAAATACATTACAGTCCATGAATCTGTTCTTTGTTGATGGGACATTCTTTTCAATTTCTCCACCATTCTATCAGTTATACACGAAACATGCCGACATTGGTAGTACCGCAGGCAAAACTGTAATAGTGCCGATTATTTTCGGGTTGTTACCAGATAAATTCCAATAGACCTATACAAATATGTTTCAAATGGTAGAAGATAATATTCCTGAACCCAATCCAATAAAATTTAAGATGGATTTTGAAATTGCAGCAATAAACGCTATTAAAGAAGTTTTTTCACTGGCAGATATAAGCGGATGCTTTTTCTATTGCCAGAAATCATTGTGGAAGAAAGGAAAACAGACCGGAATAGTAAATGTTCCCGGTGGAAAAATATTTTTATGTGCCACAGCACATCTTCCCAAAATTTCAAACTGGAAACATGGGTGTCATTATTAGAAAGTGCACCTAAAGGCAATGAGGCAAAATTATTCAATAAATTATTTACAGTAAAACTATAATATGCTGGTTTAGATTAACACTAATAGTGATAATTAGATTTATATAGATTAAAAAAGTTACTTTTTTAGAAAAATATTTGCTGTAAAACTATATACTGATTTACATTTACACTAATAGTGATGATTAGACTGTGATTTATATAGATTAAGAAAGTTAGCTTTGTTAGAAGAATTATTTACTATAATACTATATGCTGATTTACATTTACACTAATAGCGAAAATTATACTATGTTTATAAAGATTAAGAAATATACTTACATACAAATAATGAAACAATAATTTAATACTATACGACACTGGCTTTTAATTTACATCCTGATTGTACCTATTAATCATACTCGACGTAACGGTAATAGAAAGCGTAAAATAGCAATATTTCGCAAGAACAATAGACTCTCGGACTCAACGTAAAGAGACTCGACGTAAAGGGAACCAATCAAATTTCTATGTCAAGTACTTTAAACTTTTAACAATAAAGGGATGGCTTATTGATATTGGCCTATGTGTTACAACTTAATACCTCAGGGGTAGCAGTATATAGCAGGTCGGTATTATAGCTTCTATGTCTAATATATAATATATTATTGACACATGACAATAGATTATGCATTGTCACATAAAATGTAAAAAAAAATAGTAAAGTATATTTTCATGAATACTTAAATGTTGGAATGTAAATTTAAAACATGTATTTATCTAATAACTACTAAGTTGAAGTGTATAAAAAGTGCAAAAAGAATCTCTCCGGCGGGGAATCGAACCCCGGTCTCCCGCGTGACAGGCGGGGATACTGACCACTATACTACCGAAGACTTGAGAAAGATGGTCCAAATTTGTGTTTTGTTGCTGTACAAATTCTGATAATGACATGATAAAATAGATATTGCAATATAGATATTCTTTGTAAAACAACACACCTATTATCTATATATTACTACGTGAAGCAAAAACATTGTACCCCATTTTACGAAAATTGCGCGGACGGAGGAGTTTTTAAATTTCATATTTGATACAGGTAAAGTTTATATGGAGAAGAAGTGGCGGATACTAATATTTTTATAAAATATGCATTAAAATACATTAAATTAATGGGGAAAACACTACACGCACACAACCATGCATTTGACATACCCAGGCAGTCGAATCGCGTTTGTAGTTGGTATTTCGTAGGCATGGTTCGGTTGATGTCGTACAATTCTTCGTAACTATGGTAACATACCTTAAGTACCTATTGCAATTTCGCGGTATATTTAATAAGGATCAAAATTTTAATTTAAATCAATTATGGTCGAATTTCGACCACGTGGCGACCGCTAGTATAATATAATACGGAAATACTTAGGTACGGGAATTGGGTCTGACAAGCATCAAAATATATCAGGAAAATATATCACTTTAACACCAAATAACAAATAGAAAAAAGAATATGGTGAATGGTTGCGCTCATGAGAAGATACCAGCAAGATACTCATCCGTTTAAAACCCCGTAAATCTTAACCATTTTACTGAGAGACTCGAACCTTATTTTTTAAGAAGTTACATTTAGAAGTATTTACATGTTTAATGTAAACTGATTAGTGTTAACAACATTCCACCCATAGTGTGCTACTTACCGTGAATAAATTACATTTGATTTGAACTATTGTAGGTATAACGTTGTAGCAAATGCTAATCCGTAGTCTGTCTGTCATTGATACCTACCGATTGATGAATATTTTACCTCGTAGACTTTGAGTGCGATCGCTTGCAGTCTCATTGTGGCGAAGCAGTAGTCCACTTTGCCACACTCTCATTAAACATTGGAATAAAAGCGCATAATGCAAATTGCAAATAAAATATAATAAAATTGAGTCAATAATACCCAATATTGTTATAATATGTTGTGTGAAAGTACAAAAAGAATCTCTCCGGCGGGGAATCGAACCCCGGTCTCCCGCGTGACAGGCGGGGATACTTACCACTATACTACCGAAGACTTATTTTATTTACATGAAACTAGTATTATGATTGTAGCAATTATAGTCACTTTGTCACTGATAGTATATGTGTTGGATTCCTACGCGAAACAAAAAACAATGTGTTTTACTGAGAGTTCAGAGTTGTGCTGTATATGGATGCTTTTCTTTCTACCTATCCACTTGAGAGATAAAGAGGCGTGCAGTTCTCCGGATTTTTTTTTTAATTCAAAACCCACATACCTATTGGCAAAATTATACAGGTTCCCTACTAAACCAATAAGGTCGTTTTCTTTAATTATTTTACCAGCCAGCTACAAAAGTTCTTGTCTATTTCCAGTGTACCACGCGGGATCTGTGTACGGGTGGTCGGAGGAATTCTCATTCAAGACGCCACCTCAAGGCGAGAACTGGCTGGTGCGCGCCGCCATATACGGTGACATGGGCAACAAGAACGCTCACGTGAGTTACATCTTCTTTTCCCTAGCCTTTATTATTCACAAGTCACTTCCGGTCGGCTTTTCTAGTCTAACCGGATTTGACTGAATGTCAGTTTTTACATGGAGCGGCTGCCACCTGACCTCCGCAACCCAAAGGCTAACGATACCCTAAGGCTAGACCAGTGTCAGGATAGGGCACTGACTTCCCAATAACGACTGCCATAGATGTTCATGACAGCCGGGACTGACGGCTTAACGTGCAATCCGAGGCACGGAGCAGGCGATAATTGTCAATCAATACGCACATAATTTCGAAAAGTCATATAACTTCCGAAAGTCAGAGGTGCGCGACGTGGGTTCGAACCCGAGACCCTCTGCATTGCAGTCTGTTGGTCTCCCCATTGAGCTACATACTACTAATTACTATACATATATACATTTTATAAATTTAGACATATTCGTTCTCACTTATTCTAAATTTTAGAAATCGCTATCTACTGAATTTCTAGCTGATTAATAATTATACTTTTTTAGTTATGTTGTTATGCATAATACACGTCCGTTATCTCTTCTACTCCACTTGTAATTTCGTGGACAATTTCGTGTGCATTATACATTTTTGATATTTAAATGCTAAATTATTTGTAATGACTGCAATGTGCAACTGTTTCTTGACCCAAATAAATAAAATAAAAATAGTAACGCATTTGCAAGGCTAAGCCATGTGGAACGTCCGATACGTAGGCTAACCACTGTTGGCCGAAAGAGATAGATAGAGACGTCGAGTTACTACTCATTGTGTTCCTGCTTTCCTGATTTCTTTTGCTTGTCACTCTCATTACTTTCTTCAGGTACGCTCGTCGGTTAAACTACTCTTGCCTTTCTTCAGTAGGTAAATTTCTGATCTGATTAGAGAACGATCGTCTAGATCAGAGGTTCCTAATAAACTTTTAAGATAACGGAATCCTCACCAAATATCTTTTATTTTATGGAACCCCATACCAAATGAAATGATTACAAATCAAAGACACTGTAATTTAAATAAGAACAAGAACTTAGCATCGCCTCACATATTTTGCGCTATTTCAAAATAATATTTGGTATTATTTAACTGCCAAAAATAAATGATTTCGTGGAACTCTGATGACTTTCCAAAGGAACCCCTAGGTTCCGCGGAACCCACTTTAGGAATCGCTGGTCTAGATGTTCTCTGGGTGTTCTTAAGGAAGTGAGTTGCAAGCGGTGTGCAGATTTATTAATAATAATAATAATAATAATAATAATCATTTTATTTGCACAGAAAGTAGGTACATGAAATATTGATGTTATAATTATTTTTGTTGTTCCCTTGTACAATCTGCCTTACGTTAGGCATGCAAACATTAAGAAGTCAAAATAAATTTAAAACGAAAAAAAAGGACAATAAAAATAGAACATACTGCGGACAAATACAATTTGAATTAATGATAACAAGAATTAATAAAAAATAAAATTAAGTATACATCATAATTTATAAATAATGTAATTAAAAATATTATCATCAATGTCAATTAAATATTATCATTTAAAAAATCATCAATAGAGTAATAGCATTTTGTAATTAATAGTCCTGTTAGTTTATTTTTGAATAATTGAATTGTTTCCTTTTTAATAGTATCAGGAATTTTATTATATATAAGTGGGCCCATGCCAAACACATTTTTTCTAAGTAATGCAGTATTATAACCACCTGTATGCAACATATTTTTGTATTGATTTCTGATAGGGCCTTTTCTAGTTTCATGTATTGATACGAAGTAATGTATATTTAGCTTCACAAATACTGACATTTCAAGTATATACATTGATGGAAACGTTAACAATTTTAGTGACTTAAACATAGGTACACAATTATCAGTCATTTTTTGACCGCACATTGACCTTAAACATCGCTTTTGTGCCTTAAATACGTGTTCTCTTAAACTACAATTACCCCAAAAAACAATACCAAATCGTAAAATTGATGCTACTAAACCGTGATAGGCTGTTAATATTGTGGCTGTGTTGACTTTTTTTGATAGGTTGAAGAGGACATACGCGGCGGTGCTCAGTTTTTTACAAACCTCTTCTGCTTGAGGTTTCCACGTAAACTGACTGTCTATCAATATGCCTAAGAATTTTGTCACATTTATTTGATCAATTTTTTGTTTGTTGTATTCTATGGATAATTTTTTTACCGATGTCCGTTGATAAAAATGCATAATATTTGTTTTTGATAAATTAATAATCAGATTATTCATGTCAAGCCAATGTATTATATTCTTAAGGGTACGATTTATGTCATGTTCATATTCTTCGACTTGATTACATTTTATAATTGCGGTGGAGTCGTCAGCAAATAGGACCATTGGGTACTCAATGTAGCGTGGCAAATCATTAATATACACTAAGAACAGAAGTGGGGCTAGCACACTGCCCTGTGGTACACCGTATTTGATCATTCTATTTTCCGACATATATTTGATTTCACGTCTAGTTTTAATGCATATTCTAGTGATTTCTGTATGTTGTTTACGGTCACTAAGGTAGGATTTTATAAGATTTAATACATTTCCCCTGATACCATATACGGAGAGTTTATGAAGTAGTGTTTCATGATTGACACAATCGAAAGCCTTGGTCATATCAGTATAGATGGCACATATAGGTATTCTATTATCTACTTGTTTCATGATTATACTGAGTAGTTCAAATATAGCTGTATTTATGCCCCTGTTTTTCCTGAACCCCATCTGCTCGTTACATAAAATATCAAACTTTATTAAGAATTTTATGATTGAATCATAAATATTTTTTTCTATTATTTTAGAAAATACGGGTATCAAGGCTATGGGTCTATAATTTGTTAAATTGGATTTATCGTTTTTCTTAAAAAGAGGTTTTACGATTGCTGTCTTTAATGCGTCTGGAAATACGCCAGAGGAAATACACAAATTTATTATATGGCTAAAATGTGCTGCAATGCAATCAGACACAAATTTTATGACTCTTGTGGCTATGCCATCGTAACCAACACTATTCTTATTTTTTAGGCATTTTATTGCTGTCATTACGTCTTGCGGCAACACTGGTAACATAAACATTGTATGAGGGTTGCGAGTCAAACTAGTGGTTTCAGTCCGCACTACAGTATTATTTTTTATTTGGTCAATAAAGTGATTATTAAAAGCATTAGCTATTATTTTCGGATCGCTTAAGATTTGATCTTTCAGCATTATTTCAGAAATATGTTCATTACACCGTGTTTTATTATTAATGATTTGCCATGATGCCTTTGATTTGTTACTAGAGGTGTTAATGATATAGTTATTTTGAGCCATTTGGGTTAACTTTATTATTTTCCGGAGCCTTTGTGAATAATTTTTAAAATAAATTTTTTTTTCGTGTGACCTATTAATCCTGTATTTCCATAGTAAATGTCGCTGCCTTCTACTACAAATACGTATGCCACGTGATATCCATTTAACTTTTTTATGAGGCTTTATAGTGACCAGCTTGTAGGGAAAACAAAGGTCATATATCAAACGAAAATGTTCGAGAAAGTAGTCATATGCCATATTGGCGTCTTCAGTATTGTATATGAATGAAAATGAAAGACATTGAAGATATTTTTTAAACATTACCAAATTTTCTGATGATATGTCACGTTTTTTTATGCGCCAGGAATTTATTCTCAAAGTTTTGCAAACCTTCACCTCTAATATTTGCGCGGTATGGTCAGATAATGCCAAATCAATTACTTCACTCTTACATTTTAGTTGGTAGCTACGTGCAAAGTTGTCTAAGCAGCTATTGCTACATAGTCTAGTAGGCTGTTGCAATTCCAGTTTGAGATTGTAGCTTAAAAGAAGGCATTTGAAGTCAAGTGTCACATTATTGTTTTTTAAAGTATCTATGTTAAAGTCCCCGCATACAATTATTCTTTTATTTGACTTATTAGAACACAGTGCTTTTAAAATCTTATTCAAGTTTTCAAAAAATAAGTTATAGTTAGTTGCCTTTGGTGGCCTGTATATACAAAGAATAATTAACCTTTGAGTAATTAGTTCTATACCACAACATTCGATTGCGTTTGTTATTGAATAGCGAGAAATATCTACTAGTTCCTTATATTCAAAGTTTGTCTTGATTAAAATACAGGCACCTCCACGTCGTCTTGCCTTTCTTGCGTAACAGGCGGCCAGCTTGTAGGGTGGTATGTTAATAAGTCTTTCATGTCCAAACATTACAAAATGTTCCGTTATGCAAATAATGTCTATATCTTTTTTGTTCTTTGATAGTTCTTCAATGTGAACACTTAGTATGTCTGATTTGTTTAGGAGGCCAGCAATATTTTGGTGTAGGATTTTAATGCTGTCAAAGACGAAAAATCTCAGAGTTTCCCAATGGTTTTGTTTCATTATGATCTTGTAATGTTTCAAAAGATGTTACATCCTGATCGGTGTAGTCATAACAATATTCACAAACTAAGGTTTTCAAGTTTTTAAATACATTTCGCATTCCGTTGTTATTGAGGCGGCCAGTGCGGTACGAGAACATATTATAATCATATGATAAATCCAAATTTGAATCCAAAAGCTCGGCATAACAGTGCGTTTGATTGTCTAAATATAACATATTGCTAAACGTTTCAATCCTCCAATTAAATATAATAGAGTTATGTCTGTAGGTAGGTAGACATAATATTATGTTCGTGTGATTTATTTTACTTAATGTTTCCCTTATTTGAACAACCAGACTATAGTAGTTCTTTGTTATGCGAAAATCCTCTTCTCCAATCAAAATAAAGCAGAAGTCTCCTTGTTTGTAGTTTGCAAGTTTCAGATGTATATCTGTAATTAAGTTTGTTATGCCGCAGTTTGGTGAGCGATAATGACATAGCTGATAATTATAAAAAAAGTCTTCAGCTATTGGTAGTATTTTATTCTTCTTATTACTACTTACAATGCATATTTTATTCTTTTTAGTTATATTATCTGGTTCTTGGGTTGTCGAATAAGAAGGTAAGGAAGATGTATCGTTTATCACTGGAGTACAAGAGGCGTTATTTTGTTTATCTGTTTTACAGATTTTTAGAGTTGATTGATTTTTAGATCTTTTCCTTGGAGTAGTAATTTCGCTAGTTAATATTTTTGTAGCTTTTTTTACCATATCATGTTTTGTATTAATGTTCTTGATATCTTCTTTTAGCTTCGTATTTTCCAGCGATAAATTATCTATTTCACGGTGAGCTGCGTTTAATTGTAATTTTAGCTCACTTATTTCGCTTTTAAGTTGAAGTATTTGAGTGTTATCCTCGTCATCAGATATGTTAGGCAAGCTGTTGGTAGTGCCATCTAGTGTCAAATTGTTGACATTATGGGTGGTGCTTTCATTGTCAATATCATCAGGAATCGATACTTTACGTGGTCGCATTCGAAATGTAATATTTTCGATAAAATCCATATTTGTTATAAATTAATATGACGAAGATTCTCAAAAACTACTTTCGATATCCGTGAGGATTCGATCTCGCATTCACTAGTGCAATACGCTGAATATTAAACCACTCGGTCAACTTAACTTATCAAAGTCAATTGAAATAATGATATACTTCAAAGGTTCTTGAGTTTTTGTTCAGACACGTTAGATGTCGTGATAATAAATTAAGTTACAGTCGTATGCGTTGTGTTTATCAAAGAATCGTTAAGATGTTCAATGCTTGCATGCGCAGTAGTTTATAGTGTTACAAATAGATGGCACTATACTTAAGATTCAGCGCGCCTGCCATGATTTGAATAAAAAAAACGGTCTTCTGTGTGGTTTATTCGTATTTAACACTTATATTCCATATAATGTACTTGTAAACACTGTATAGTGGTATTTAGTCACTATAGTCAATAATCACTTGTCCGCACTGCATGATTTATCCATTTAAGGAAACAATTTAGAATTTGTTATGAATGTTTACATTTGCACACACTGTTTTTTTTCAAAGTTTGTTTAAGTTCAATCTAGCTTATAATATTTTGAGATAACGCTATCACTTATCACTAATGGTTTAATTAACTATTTTAGGTTGTTGATATATGTTATTATTCACTTTATATATTTTATTTTAAAGAATTTCACGGAGCTACTTGTTTACGTGACAGCGAGCGCCATCTATCCTGCTGCGTTATTTAGAAATTTGTTAGTGTAATTTACCTAACTAACAAATTAGATATGAAATAGCTCGCTATGACGAGAATCGGATACATTGATCTAGGGGCAAGGCCTGTCCTGATCTTTTGCCTGGCCTCATTTATTTATTTATTTATTTCATTTAGGTCCTTCACAGCTGACAATTAATATTAATAAAATTACAAATAAGACCGTACGCCAATTACGAAGAACACAATAAAAAACTAATTATTACAAGCAAGAGTAAACATGTAAATCTATATGTAATTTCAAACGATTATTCCGTTGGCCCATATTATATCATAATGTTGTCGTGTCTGAGTGTGACGGTGTATGAGGCTGTGTATGGATGAATGAGGGTGTGTGCTCGTGTGTATACTAGTGAGTATGTTAGTGAGTGCACTTTTATAATTTTACCTGCATGCATTTTTTGTTTTTTTTTTTTGCTATATGTCACATTTGTTAGACAGAGTCTTTAATATTTTATTTTTATAAGAGCTGCGAGATGTGTTAAATGGATCCAGTGAATAGAAGTTATTATTATAAATGCTAGGAATGCGAGTGAATGGCGACATTTTGAAATACTTAGTTGAAGCAATTGGAATCGAGAATAGTTGCGTTTGTCTGGTGCGCTTAGAAGGAACGTTAAAGCCGATTCCTTGTAGCAGTTCCGGACAATCAAATTTACAGTGAAGTACATCATACAAAAACAACATATCTGTGACTTGTCGTCTATCTTCCATAGTCATAATATTATGATACTCGCACGATTCCTCGTATGATTTATTTACTAATTTAACTTTATAATTTAAATGCTTGATGAATTTTTGTTGAATTTTTTCAATTTTCTGTATGTGTACCTTAAAGAATGGTCGCCAAATAATAGATTCAAATTCTAGGATGCTCCTTACAAAACTAAAATAAAGAATTTTTAGACATTGTGAATCTTTGAATGGTTTACTGTTGCGTATTACAAATCCCAGAGATTTATACGCTTTGCTAACCATTTGTTCTATATGTGGGTTAAAAGTAAATTTGCTGTCAGAATCACACCTAAATCTCGCACTTCTGAGGTTCTAGATATTTCTTCATTGCTTATGCGATAATCATAAACAATAGGGTGTTTTTTTCTAGTAAACGTTATTGTCATACACTTCTGGGTGTTTATACTAATTTTATTATTGCGATAGTAAGTTGTTAGTCGGTCTAAATCAGACTGCAGTAGATAGCAATCCGCAATGGTGTCGATTCTGCGAAATAGTTGAGTATTGAAAGTTATTTGCCATATCAAAAAGATAGATATTGTACAGTAGTGGAGATAACAAGGATCCTTGGGGCACCCCGGAAGTGACCTCCACAAAGTCCGATCTGTAACCACCCAAAACTACAGCTTGGCGTCTATTTCGGAGGTAAGATTCCAACCAGCGTAACAAGTTCCCTTTTATTCCTACAGCATTTAATTTTGATACTAAGATATTATAATTAACGCGATCAAATGCCTTTTCATAATCCGTATAAATTACATCTATTTGAGCGTCGCTCATATGTGAGAATATGTAGTTACTGAGCTCTAAGAGGTTAGTATTAACATTACGGCGTTTGACAAATCCATGCTGACGAAGAGGTTGAATCCTTTTTACAGCGTTCTCGTTATAATACTATAAATAAAATATATAAAAAAAAATATTATTATTATAGTACCATTTAAACTGATATGAGTAGCCGCCTACTATTTCCTCTTTGTCCCCACAGCCAATATGATAATGTCCGTTAATAACAAACCAGATAATACTTGTATGACAATAAACTAAATATAGAGAAGTACTGATAAATTTCTGTTATCAGCACAGGCAATCCACACGCCAAATTATTTTCAACCTGTTTACAGTCAACAACCTAAGTTTGATAAGCTTTTGTGAGACTATTTTTATCATAAATTAGCTGACCCAATAGATGTTATCCTGTCTTAGACGAACTGTCAAACTCGTGAGGTTTAAACAGTCGTTAAGTTTTCTGAAATGATCCAATTTTAACTCGCCTGGTTAGAGACGGCGCCCCATTGTTGGAAAGTGTTTATGCACAAGCTTTCGCTGATTATTTTCAATCAGTGTATGGGGATGTAGTCCCACAGTTGGATGCGACGGCCGCAGCGCGAACGGCACCTGAGCGCGGAACGTGTGCACGTAGGTCAGTTATCTTTCAAAAAAGTACTGCCTGCACTTACGCGCCTCAAGCCTAAACGGTCAGTGGGTCCAGATGGAATAGCACCCTATGTCATTAAGGACTGCAGGATGGTGTTGGCGCGTCCGCTCCATTATTTGTTTAATATCTGTTTGCGAGATCGTTCCTATCCGGACGGTTGGAAATTAACTAGAGTAACTCCAGTTCCTAAAGGTGCTCCGAGCTCAGATGTTGTTGGATACAGGCCCGTGGCAGTGTTGTCGGTACTCGCGAAGGTTTTCGAGCCGGCGTTGTGTTCGTATATTCGTTCGCAAGTAAATGCTTAAATCAATGACGCGCGACATGGCTTCCGTGTGGGACGTAGTAGGTACTAATAACAACCTAATAGTTACGTGACACCAGTTCTAGATTCGGAAGCGTGTCCAACAGGATATTGCTTACTTCGACTTCCGGAAGGTATTTGATAGTGTCGATAATGACGTCCTACTGGGCAAATTTGCGACGGCAGGTTTCACTCCAGATCTATTAGAATTCTTTTCCAGCTACTTAAGAAATCGAAAACAATTAGTAGACTACGCTGGTTACATATCAAACCCATATTTGACTCTAACAGGGATAGGGTAAGGCAGTAATTTAGGCCCTTTAGCGGTTATTATTATGATTAATGACCTCCCAGAAGTAGTGAGAGACGCAAGATGCTTGCTGTTCGCGGATGATCTAAAGCTGTTTCTACATATAAAAAAGAATTTTGACTGTGATTGCTTACAGCGAGATATTGGTCGTGTGTAGTAATGGAGCCAGACTAATAAATTATTATTTAAAGTGTCGAAGTGTAATGTGATGTCTTTTACGCGTTCAAAGACACCTAAGCTTTTTAACTATTACATGGAGTGGCACGATATTTAACGAGTTGTTTTTGTACGAGATCTAGGCGTCATATTTACCAAAGATCTAACATTTCGCTCGCATATAGTAAAACTATGTAAAAATCATATTGAAATCTAGGCTTTGTTATGAGGGAAACATATGATTTCAACAACGGCGCAGCCATAAAATCTTTATATAACGCGTTGGTAAGAAGTAATCTGGAAACAAGTGCTATTATCTCACTACGAAACTAAGTACAGCCTAATGGTAGAGAAAATACAAAATAAGTTCACCCGGTACCTTTACTTGAAGCAATACGGAGTATACCCCTACTATCCTCTTATGCATCAGGCGTAGGACTAGGTATTGCTACATATTTACTCTAATAGATACGTTTAGGCTACAGGGATGGGTGTTTTATGGACCGATGTATTGGTAATTATTTATTATTATTTCAGTCGCTCTCATATCTACAAGACGAGAGTCAACGCGACAAGTTCGACGTGATCCTTCACGTGGGCGACTTTGCCTACGACATGGACACAGACGACGCGCTCGTAGGTGATGAGTTTATGCGACAGATACAACCGCTCGCCGCCATCGTGCCTTACATGACCTGCCCCGGGAATCATGAGGAGAAGTAGTATGTATACCTTGCTGATCATCTTCTTATGTGGTAGGAATCTTATTTTTTTTTAATCATCTATGGTGGCAAGCACATGGCTCACCTGATGGTAAGTAGTCACCGTAGCCTATGGACGCCTGCAACACCAGAGGTATCATGTGCGCGTTGCCGACCCTTTAAGAAAGGGAAAAGCAAAAAAGGAAGAGGGAAGGAAAAGGAGCGGGAAGGGAGAAAGAGGGTGATTGGGCCTCCGGCACTCTCACATACCAAACGAAACAAAACAGTAGGAATACTGCTATTTCACGTCTATATTATGTGAGAGGGTAGTCCTTCCCCGGTCGAGCCGATTCATGCTGAAATCAGCGATTATATTATTTATTTTTAGAAAAGCTCACAGACTAATTAGGTACGTTATAGATCAGCTATTCAGTACAAACAAATTGCCAATTACAACCTTCCGCAGTTTGTTAACAATATATTGTGTTTAAAACAACGACATACAATATTAAAGCATGTAGCAAAACAATGAATAGAAATTAAACAGCTAAAGAATCGCTGAGCAAGGATGCGCTTTACTATATCGGGCTTGGTACAAAACAAATTAAAATCTAAGTGTGGTGGTATTTTATTGAAAAGGTCATGCTTCGTGGTAAGTATGAGTTTTGTCGATAGTTCGTAGTAGCAAATGGTATGTTCAACAGTGGACGTCCGCGTCGTCTCAAGCCAAGGAGGTTTGCAGGCATTGCAATTTTAGCGAGTAAATCCGGACAATCAATACTTTCGTTAGCGATTTTTATTAGAAATGATCTATTCGTTTCATTTTTTTATTTTGTTCTATCGTCGTCGTACATCAATATTAAAATCTTAACAATTCAAGCCCATTTACAAGTTTCCACCACTAAATATATAAATGTTATATAAATACATAATATAAGATCGGTTATAAATATAACATTACAAAATGATATCAAAACTAGGCAAATAAAAAGAATTTTCTTTTTACACTACTTTTAAGTTGAGCAGCACGTCGCTTATATGTCGCGTATCTTCTAGTGGTAGAAAACGCTCTTGCTACAAGTCATTGAGCTCTTTAAAATCTTTAAAATAATGTAATAATTTGCTATTCCTCGGGATTGGGACTGTTTATCTGGATGAAAGGTACCGTATATGCTTTTCTTTACGCCTGAAATAGTGTATGCGGAATTACATGATGATCGGTCGAGTAGTTAGGTAGGGTACGAAAGCGTAACAAACAATAGAATGGTATTTTTTTATTATTAAACAAACAACCGCGAAATATTATTTTATTTGGTAATTACAAAAAGAAACTAGGCGCCGGGTATCGAACCCCGTACCTCTCACATGTCAAGCATTTATTCAGCAAAAAATTACATTATATTTGAAATATAATAAAAAGCCCTGTATTAAACTATCCCACTGCTGAGCACAGACCTCTTCTCAGTGTGAGTTAGGCCATATTCCACCACGCTGGCCCAGTGCGGGTAGGCAGATTTCACATATCTTAGAGAACACTATGGAGAACTCTCAGACATGTAGGTTTTCTCACGATGTTTTCCTTCACCGTTAAAACGAGCGATAATTAACTATTGAATACGCACATAACTTAGAAAAGTCAGAGATGCGTCCCTTGGGATCGAACTCGAAACCTCTGCGTGCCGGTCTAACGGTTTTCCTTAACTTGTTGATAATCTTTCTGTGTGATGAGACTTGTAGAAGAACGTGGTCTGATGTCTCTAACACAAAGGGAGATTCTCCGACCAGGCAGGGTGATCGTGCCTAACGGTCCGCAGCCCAATGGTTGACATTGGGAGCTTTTATATATACTTAGTCGCTATGTAAATTATACTTGTGCGAATCAGGATTGTATCGTGGACGTGGTTTTAAGACTGCGCCGAGTCCAAGACAGAGAATGACAGAGTTCGTGCGGCGCATAGGCAAATCGGCGCGCGGCCACCATAGTAAAATTGTATGGAGGATTTGAAGTGCTTTTATGATTAATACGTATCTTTATTGTCAATCAATAACTTAAATATTTGGGACGGACAAATTGTAATATAACTATTTATGTTTCGGTTAAGCTGTAAAATAGAATAGATTTCTACTGTTATAATCTAGAAATCACGTAACACGAGCTTACGTTTTTGCATTTTTCGTGCAAATTTACGTAATTTTGTAGGCGAATATATTAATTATTTTAAGTTTTTTACACGGAGTAATTGTAAATACATTAATTGACCGCCTGTTTTGGAACATTTCGCTCAGCGCATTCTTAAGAGCTTATTGTGCCGTCTGTTGGATGTAGTCGGCACTTCTTCGTCTTTGCTGAGTTGGTACAGACTCATGCACCCATCACTTAACATAAACATCAGCTATCAAAATGAAACAATATTTTTCTTGTTAAAAGACAACTGCCGCATTAGGAATGATTCCTGTGTCGCGGGGGACTTTACAAACAATCAGACAACGGACACAAAGAACACGAAAACTCACAACAACCATTTGTGGATCACGCAAAGTTTTGTTCCGTGTGGGATTCGAACCTACGACACTGGACGCAACAGCAGAAGCGACCACTTAAACCATTTAGCCATTCGTGCAGTCGAAACCAGACCACTTACTCCAGTTCTGTAAAAAATATTGTACATATAATAAGATTTTTCTGTTAGTATAAAAATAAATATACTATGCTTTCAAGAAATAAAGATAAAAAAAAAAAAATGTATTTTAAGCATGCTCTTTGTTTACTTTTCTAGTAACTTCAGCAACTACGCGAATCGGTTCACAATGCCGGGTCGTGACTCGAGCCTGTTCTATAGCTTCGACCTCGGACCCATACACTTCGTGTCCATCTCCACCGAGGTGTACTACTTCACCAAGTACGGCTTGAAGCTGATCGCCAACCAGTACGACTGGCTTCATAAGGATCTGACTAAAGCGAATCTGCCAGAGAACAGGTAAGATATGTTATGCGATATAGTGGTGTACGGAATATGTAATTTGGAAGCCTTTCCATTCGAACTATTTAAATGCCTTTGTATTCGAACTCTATTTGAATTAATTTGTATTAGAACTCCATTTGAATGCCTTTGTATTCGAACTTTATTTCAGTGCATTCTGACTTTTTCCGAATGCATATGCAATCGAACTTTATTCGTAAACACTATATAAGTGCATACTCTGTGTGCTTTACTGTAGAACGTCAAAGTCAACAATCATTAATGCATTTAGGTCACAAAATGAAACTACTGATGTTACTGAATTTACATTATGTTAGTTGCTAGGTTCAGGCAAAGGATTGAGTCTAGTAGAAGAAGTACTTGTAACATGGGTCAAAGTGGTTTCTCCGCTTAAATACAGGGTTTCGCTCAAACTGAAGCCTCTGCTTCAGTTTGAGCTTTGACTGAGAAAGTACCTTTGTTCCGATCTTCTCTTCGCGAACATATCCTTGTCTTTTGTTCCTGCGGTAAGTTAGGTTACTTGCAACCTTATAAGAGAGTTTTGTTATCACCAAGGGACCAGTAATCTCAGCTCCTTGCACAAACAGTACAACCACGACTATCCATTTTATATTGGCCTCGAATATATCTATTTCATAGCTCCTACATATATACACTAGTTATCCGTATCATAGGTTTTTTTTGTTTGGAGAAATGCTCCTGATCCGTATCCCTTCGCCACAAGGAAAGGCGAGAGGGTTATTTCGAACTCTCCCAAGACTTCGAGCCTACCAACTAAAACTAAGTCGCTGCTTTGTATGGTGGGTGGGTCTCTGTAACTAAAACTACATCAGCAAGAAGAAATCTGCGGGCGACGCCCCGGCACAGCAAAGGGCGTCGCTCCGACTCTATGGCTGGCAATCTGTATATCTCCGACAACTGGGATCACCCTCTTTTTTGTTTTAGCATTTGTATGTCGTGAGAGCGAGCCGCAATTTTAACAAGTTATGCAAAGAGCACGATTCTGATGTTTTTACCACTAAAGCGTCGATGGCACGTAAAGCTTGAGCCTCAACTTCTTTGGGCAGTTAAAAAAACCATTGTACCAGTAAATAAATAAAACAGACCGTTATATTGTTGGTTGCTTTTGTATTGTTCAGTTCTTTTTTATTCTGTCTTTGTGTACAGAGCTATTAATAGGCATTATTATTATTGATCTTTCTCTATATCGAGACTGTTCACACTTATCTTCTAGAATGTCACCTAAAAGTGAAAACTTGTAATTGGCTGTCTGGATACAAGAATGATCACTGTTATGTTAAATTAGCTGTAAGATTTCCATGTATAAAATAAAATAAAAATCCCACTAAGGAATTGCTGTTGTGTGGCGGTAGAGCAATGTATTCATATGCTAAGATAATTAAGTATAAACATCTCTTAATGTTACTTAGTGTGAAAAGTAAGCGATGCCGCGTGCATCATTTAGTGTAGTTATTTTCTGTAATGCACATGACCGAACTTTCAATTGGCAGGAGTCTACAAACCTGGATTATAGTTTTTGGTCATAGACCCATGTACTGTACGAACACAGACCCCGACTGTCAGCCAAACGCACCCAACCGTATCGGTGAGTGGAAACCCAACTCTAAGTGTATGTAGCTAAGGTCTATTTTACAGGTCGAAGCGGCCATGGATTGTGTTGTATGGTCACAGGCCAATGTACTGCAGTAATTCGAATGATATCGACTGCAGTGTTGAGTATACTAGGACGGGTCTTTTTGGACTTTATGGTAAGTCAAAATTCAAAATTATGGGCTTTGCATGTGTCACTTGATAAAGCTTTTTAAGTTTCCTTGTATTAATCATAGACAAATTGGTTTATGCTTTATATTTCATAATTAATAAGTTGATTGACAGGTTTGACATATTACGATGACGTAAAATTGCACAAGCGTTATCTGACAAAAAATGTATGACAATTTTGATTTAATAACAATTTATAAAGTCATTTAATAACAAGTAATTAAAACTGTTTATAGTTAAGATATAATTAGATACGTAAAACCCAACATTGGCAACAGTCTCTTTGCCAATAAAAAATTAGTTCTGCTTATACTTTCACTTCTTAAACGTTCAATATTATTCATAATAATGACCGAACGATTTAGTCTATACTGTTGGTTGCGAAATGTGACGTAATCAAGTAACGTCACGAATCGTCCGATCGAGCGGGTTATAAAAGCGTGCTCGGCGCGCAATGACTCACTTGACATCGAGTGACAGACGGAGCGGACGTGCTGTGTGACCGTTGTTGGGCGATATCAATTATTATCTCTAACTATTAGCGGTTATTATTATTATGATATTATTATATTCTTTAATTAGCGGTTACAATAACCATCTTGTATAGTTCAATGATTATTTAAAAGTGAAAGTGCATGTGCTATTTTTTTATGCTGTTTCAGTTCCGATTTCTATCAATATGTATATAATATTATTATAATTACAACTTGAATTTGACTGACTTAATTTATAATGACTGACGGCGTTAACCTGTACCTCTTTAACAACAATGACCTTTTACAAGCTTGGCTTAAGTTCCTCTACAGAGTAATCGAGAACTAACTACCTTATAACCTTCAGGATTGGAGTCTCTTCTAAAGCAATATGGCGTAGACCTGGTGATATGGGCACACGAACACTCGTACGAAAGGACCTGGCCATTGTATGACCATAAGGTCTACAATGGCTCGCTCGAACATCCCTACGTAAACCCTGGGTAAGTCAATTTTAATGGAGTGGTCTGACTTTATTCTTACATTACTACTATTACGAAGACCTTGTTATGCGATTCTGTACCTTGTATATCAAAACGTCTTTAACAACTAAAATAAATAAAAACGGTGAAACAGCATCAATCCGATATCAACCTTAACCATAAGGTTGAAAGTTGCGTGGTTTTTTATTGGCTAATGAAAATTTTATTTTGATATCGAATTGCATATATATATATATTGATATATTTGTCTCTAATTTTGAGGAATGTTAATTATAATTACAAAGTGCTGTGTTTAGTGAGAATGGCGCGTTTGTTAACAATTATGCTTTATATCAACAAATATTAACTTACACAGAGAAATTATACATATTTAATTTAAAAAAATGCTAATGAAATCTTGTTAATAATTAATTATTATACGTATAAAACGCTTTAACACACACTGCTTGGGTCGCAGTTCAGTATTTTTATATATAATTTTATAAATATTCGGATTATTGTTTTGAAAATCAGTTGGGAGAACGAAGACGTTTCTTGTTATTCCAAATTCAAAAGGTAAATATATATTTCAAGTATTATATAATACATCTTTTACACTAACTAGTGAGTAATATTTACACGAGAAATTCACTTATTCTTTGCCTTTACATTTCTTTATGTAAAATAACACACACATATTTATTAAATGGCGTTAAGCGCATATGTTCTTAATTGTACGTTCACTCTCACGGTTTCACGAATCGGTTTACTGAAGCTGGTCTGTATGCCTCTATTCACCAAATAAAATCATGCTTGATTTTTAATTGAAGCTGTCGATACTAACGTTTAAATGTGAATAACTGCATATGTTATCAAATGCATGTGTTTGTTAACGCTGCTGAAAACCGTATTAGCAAATCGATACGTAAAACCGGAACAGTAAGAACCCTTTGGAAGCTTTCACTGTCCTTTAAAGTTCAAATTACATGGTTTTACTTCACTAGTCTGTACTTTTCTTTTAGTTCTTTTTATAATTTCTGAATCGCGGGTTCTTAACAAACATTCAAACAACGGACTCAAAGAACATCCAAACTCGAAACAACAATTTGTACATCACACAAATTTTTGTCTCGTGTGGGATTCGAACCCACCCGTGCAGTCAATAATTATGTCTGGCATTCAAAGGTTTGACAGATCAATGCGATGCGTACGCTTGCGGTTTGTAAAGTTCCCCGCGGTACAGGAATGATTCTAAGTGCGAGAGTTGATTTTACAAAAAATACTAAACATCATCTAAAATGTATTGTCTGGCCACCGGTGTGCCGCTGCGCCTCATAGATTAAATGATATGTTCTAATGGGTGGTGCTGTCTGCGAATTTCTACGTTTTTGATATTATATTATTTAGTTTTAGTTACAAACCGCTCGAATCTACGAAATTATTGTGTCTTTCACTTCACAAACTTCTCTTATCACATTCTCTTTCAAAGATTCAAGTCAATCAAACAATTTTTTTGAAGTTTTATATTCATTTAACCTATTGTATTTTATGGAGATGTATCATATAATTATGTAGTTATGCTATTTTTGGTATATATGTATAAGCAGGTGCTGTGTTTACCATGTATGTTTGTATGTTGCAGTGCTCCTGTTCATATAGTTACCGGCTCAGCTGGCTGTCAAGAACGAACGGATCCTTTTAGACGTGAGTGTTAATTATAATAGCTCTGTTTGCAGTACGTTGTTCTAAATGTTTCAATCTCTCACTAACTTTCACAACAATTGTTGCATTTTATATTAATTGATATGCAGAAAACGTAACACGTAACAATTTCCAAAGAACTTTGAATTTATAAATATTTATAACCATATTGTAAGCAAATTATGAAAGGTTTACATTTTATTTTTCTTAGATTCTTAGATCTTGTTTTTTTTTAATTATTATTTTATATTATTTATTTTCTTTTTGTAATTTATTTGGAAACATCAATGTACGTACCTAAATTAATACCACACTGTTAAGGAACCTGGCCTTATGCCCCATAACACAAGTTAGATCTTACCTGGTACCAGTGTTCAATAATTACTGTGTCTTGTATTTGTGTTTAGTAAATTTCAATTTCAAATTAGCGTGACTATAAAGGGGGTTCGTTAGATCACAAATGTATATATTTATTTCTCCGGCAGCATAAGTTCGCGTTGCCACTTGAGGTTGATAACGAGTCCAGGTTTTGGATCCCGGGGTAGGAAATGCTAATAGACTTTCCTGAAAGATAATTTACAAATGCGATCGATAGATGGTAATCAGTGGCGTAGCTTACCTTAGACGGGCCTTGTATCAAAATGTGTTTGGTGGCCCAAAGGAAGGGTGAAGTTTCTATAAAAGGAACAAGAAAAACTCAAATTTAATTAAATTTGTTATCGCTCAGTAGTTATTCTCAAAAATATTATTAATCTATAAAAGATTATAGATATCATTTTAGGATATTTTCTCACACACTTTTGGGGCCTCTATAGCCTGGGGGCCCCGTATCACTGATACGGCAGATATGGCGGTAGCTACGCCCCTCATGGTAATACACTTATTTGAAGGTACTATATGTCAGAAAATGGCAATATTTAATGTTTCGTATAAATCAAAAATCGAACGTGACATTTAAGAAACATATTTCTTGTCCTGTAGATCATCCGGCGGCGTGGTCAGCGTTCAGGAACAGTGACTACGGGTACTCGCGACTTAAGGTGCTCAACAAGACACATCTATATATGGAACAGGTATGACATACTCCACTAGTAATACGCATAACTGTATTCGAATAATATTCGAAAACCGAAATACGCAACGCGATACTTTACATGATCAAGGACGCCGCGCACATACTTAATACACTCGCGCCTATTACCTGGAGGAGTAAGCAGAGACTACGGATTTCTACTTGCTACGATCCTATCCGACCTCTGTTACAACATTCATTTTTATTATATTCTTCATGTACACTAGTCTAGCTACCCGGCCTTTTTCACTATGTCTCTGATGTGCTCAGTGAATGCTCGCCGATATTTCCCTCTTCCGACATTGTGTGATCCATACAACATATACACACCTATTTCCCAGAGGGGTAGGCAGAGACTACGGATTTCTATTTGCTACGATCCTGACACACTTCTCTGGCTTCATTCACTCTCAAAAGCACCATGCATAATAGTTACCATCACCTGCAACTCTTCCGCCGACGATGCAAGTATTACTTGGTCGTTGGCATAACGATGACTTATAGTGAAAACCTCGTAGCTGCGAAATACGTAACCTTTCAGGAGGCACAAAAAACTGCGCCCTGTCATATTTTGTTCCAAAAACCAAATCAGTCCTTTATTATCATGTAATTTAAATGAGCCTCTACTTTTCTTTTTTAAAAATATTTATGAATTATTAATTAAATATATTGTTTTTGAATTTTTTGGACAAGTTTTGATGCGCCGTCGCGCGGTTATCACACCAAACTGACTCGAGCGAGTAGTTACAAGGTATGCATTCAAGATCATAAATGACGCTACAAGTATCGAATCAAATTTTGCGTGAAACAAGATTCTGCGATAAGAGATTTTCTTTCTAGAAATATAATAAAATTAATTAACCTAAAATTGCATACCCGAGGTTTTCACTCTAAGCCATCGATAAAGAAGACATTTAACAAGTAACTCATTCATTCTTAATACCCATTCACAATCTTTTAAATCTTTCAAACAGTTGTGTGATCCGCAAGTAGATATGCCGAATATATTAATTAGACTGCATGGATGACGTCATAGTTTTAGTAGCCGCCTCGACACTGCTAATGCGCCGAGTGTTGAGTTCGAATCCCACACGGGACAAAGACTTGTGTGAACCTCAAATGGTTGTTCCGAGTCCGGATGTTCTTTGTTTGTTGTTTGAATATTTGTAAAATCTTCGATACAGGATTTAAACGTGCGGGAGTTGTCTTTTTAATAAAGACATAATTTTCTTTAAATAAAGATAAGCCTAAATTTTGTGGCTGCCGCGAGATTAAACTGACAAGAATTATTTGATGTTTTGTTCCAGGTGGATGTGGACCTTAAAGGAAGAGTGATCGATTCGTTCTGGCTCGTCAAGAACCAACACAAGCCTTACAACATACATTAATTATAAACACTTTTATACCAACTCAGTCCTATTGGACAAAATATGACATTTTCCACATGCCACGACAAATTATGTTTAATATAGATAACAAAAACGTTTAGTAATTTGCATTAAATCATGTCGGATATTTGAATATTTTAGTTGTAAAACTAAATAATTATTTAGATAATATTTACCTTTGTAGACATAGAAGGCTCAGTGAGAAGACTATTGGACTACCAAATCTATATCATATTTGTAGTATAGTTTTAAAAAGTTATATACATATCAAAAATAAATTTATAGCTCAATTTTACGTCATTGAAAAACTTTGATATAAGATGTATGTGAGCAAGTTTGCTGTAATATTCTCCTTGCGATAAAGGATTTATTTCTAGCGGGTATCATTTTAAACAGATTTAAGGGACGGTGTACCGAAAACTTTAGCAAGAAGTCTTTCTATGTATACCTATGTACTTATCTCGACACAAACTTGTATTATTCAAAGAAATGCTTGATTAAGATTTTATATTGATTAACATTATCACGTGGTACGCAATGGATTGCTAACGACACAACGCGGCGGGCAGCACCTCGGTGTTCCGCGCGCATAAAAACTGCTGATCTGATTAAATCACAAATGGTAGAAAAATATTGAGATATTTCCTGAATAAAATTCGAACGATTTTAACTGAATATAATATTTCAGTTTTCGGTACACCATCCCTTACACCCAGTATATGACAAGTGTCTTAGTAAGAAGCATGTTCCGTGCTCTGTCTGTTTTGTTTTTCTAACCACTACTCGATGAAACAAAACTACATAGACAAATAGTAGTAATATAGAATATATATTTTAATTATACTTTATATGACTTGTTTGCCGATTTTGGTCTCAATCTTATAGAATCTCTAACATTTCTCTTATCTGTAAATGTTATTTTCTAATAAATCCAAAAAAATACTAAATGTTTTATTTCGTTACCAAAAATGTATATAACAATGTTCGTGATCGGAGCTTCCTTTTACACAAACAATCCCTGTATCAGGACGCTTCGCTCTTCCATAGCATTCTTGTTAAGTTACATACACTAATACTATTTGTGTTTTTATTTCAGTTTTATATTTATATTACTATCGATGTGCGCTTATGAATAAACGACCGATTATTCGAAAGATAAGCAAATTGAAAAATTCTAAACATTGATACTTATTCAAATGCATTAGGTAGTCGTTGAAATTGATTGATTACTTATATTATGAGAAAAGAAATGGTGGATGACAGGTATATCCGCTGCGTGGGATAACATATTTATAGTTAACATGATCGTATAGGTACGATTTATTAACTGTGCCATCATCTCAAATCAAGTTTCGAATATTCGATTACTATTGGAATTATAATCATAAACTACGAATAGACCAACATTTGTATCAATTCGTTGTTTATGATTTGACATACAAAATTTGAAAATGTGAATGTTGTTGTACATACCTGCTTCCCTTAATTTCCTCTCTTCACATCCTTTTATTACAAATCACAGATTGCTTTCAATGTAACTGCAAATAATCCCTAAGTATTAAAATGCGCCATTGTATTTGAAATTGTTTTAAGTTCAAAGCCTTTAATCTACATTATATCATCAACTCGAAAGTAAGACTATATTATATATATATATATTTTTTTTTATAATATTCTACCACATACACACAACACCATCTAACCCAAACTAAGCAAAGCTTGTACTATGGGTATTAGACAATAGATAAACATACATATATACCTTTTTTTTAAATACGCACATATTATACATAGAAACACCCAGACCAAGACAAACATCCATGTTCATGCGTACAAATGTATGACTTGTGCGGGAATCGAACCCGCGACCTCAGTGGTAGCAGTCGGTTACACTAACCACTACGCCATCGAGGCATCAACATATCATCAACTCGAAAATAAGACTTAATTATAATGGACCGTATGTAGTCTAATATATTCATTTACTTCATTAGAACGACCGCAGTCCACTTATACTAATTAGCCCGGTAGTTTACGGCAACAGCCATGCACTTTACACATCAAGTTAGACACCCTATATACGCACAACTACGCTACAAACAAAATAGAGAATTGTCGGAAAGGGACCGTACATAGTTATGTCGATGTAATGTTAAGGATAGAGCGTAACAAAAATATAACGCACTCTCTCGCACGATTGGCAGCGTTTAACTTCTAATAGTTCAAAGTCCAAATTGTCTAGGTTGATGCGTTGCTGTGTGTACTTAAAACAAACAAAATAAAAATCATGTTAATTTTGCAGATAATTTTAGCAAGTGTGTGCTACCATCGCCATACTTTAATGGTGGATGATGTGACACCTTAAAAAGTTAGTGTTAGTATTGGTATTTTTTGTTAGAATAAGCATTAATGTAACAACTACTGGATGTCCAAGGTAATACATAAATAAGTGATGAAATGTTCTATATAATTACATATAGTTAATATTTGACTAGTTTCTGGCCCCGGCTTAGGAATTTCGCTTGGGAATCTACGCACGAATAAAAAGATAAAAAGTATCGTATAATATATTCGTCAAGTATATACCTAATTGTCAAGTTTAATCAAAATCAGTTTTTTAACGGTTTTGTTTCAAATTGTTCAACACTTACATGTATAATATAAGTGAGATTAATATATTGGTATATTCTATTTATAGAGCACCAGTCCACATCGTAACGGGATCAGCGGGATGTCAAGAAGGCAGGGACCACTTTTTAAGTAAGTAAACTATAACATTGTCTTACGTTTAAGCGAACGTTATACATTGAAATTAAACTATTTCATACGACTTTTATCGCGATGTTTATTAAAACTTTCATTACAACTTTTTGAAAATATTACTAATAATAATGTCCTGACTGAATTTCGGTCACGGCGGCCCAGCTTAACGGAGACTGGCCATCGGCGCAGGAGATATTATAGTGCACAAGTATGTGCGCAAACAAAAGTGCACTCTCTTCCGTAACTTTCACGATCCGATGGGACGAATAATCCGACACGACCGGAGAGAGATCAGGCGCAGGACCAACGGCATTACGTGCTTTCCGAGACACGGGAGTGTCTAACACCGCCAACTTCCTAACTCCGGGCTCGTATTGAGATTTCTTAACAGAAAAACCCAATAACTTTTTGTTGGCCCGACCCGGGATTCGAACCCGAGACCTCATGCACAGCAGTCGCATTCACTACCGCTACGCCACGGAGGTAGTTTTGAAAATATTACACTACTACTGAATCTATAATATTATATTTTAAAAATATCATAATAAACAATGCGATAAAATCCGCATAAAGCAATGTAATAAGCGAAGTATGTTACTATAACATACATATATTTTAATCATTTATCACATCATACCGAGCTGTTAGATAATTTTAGGTTTATTTTACTCTTAGCGTTTAATTCAGGCAGTGTTTGGGTAAGGTTCTGTTAAATAAAACAAAATAAATTCTAAACAGCGTCATGGATTCTTAAAATGTGAACGGTAGACTGCAAAAGATTTGCATAGGCAATGAGCTGTGACCATCAGAAATGCTGGTCACTACCCATATTTTACATCGAAATAATTATAGAAAGTTGCTACCTAGTTGCTTCTAGTTGCTACTAATCGTCGTATAATTGCTACCCCCGTTTATATAAAAGTATACTACTGTTAAATGTGACCGTCCATTCTGACATCAGGATGGCTGGTCACCTATCCAGTGAGAACAAACTGCGCAAATAAATACGCCTGTAAAATTAAAAGAGCAAATTTGAAATTAAATACATAACGGGTAGGTATTTTATGAGCAGGCGCTAATAGAATTTTGAAAGTCATGTTATATATTATATATTAGTTATATATATTTTGTAATTTATGTTTATAATTTACTAGCTTCGTCTGCGTCTCATGAGAGAATTTTACCCGTTTATGCAAAAATGTTTATCGTTGCTCCGCTCCTGTTCTCTTGTTAAAAAAACTTGATTCATTTGCGCAGTTTGTTCTCACTAGATAGGTGACCAGCCATCCTGATGTCAGAATGGAGGGTCATTAAAAGCTTACTATACAGCTTACAATACTTTAAAAAAAACGGGGGTAGCAGTTATATGTCGTTTAGCAGCAACTAGAGGCAACTAGGTAGCAACTTTCTCTAATTATTTCGATGTAAAATATGGGTAGTGACCGGCCATTCTGATGGTCACAATGAGCTTATTGCGTCTATCGGAAACTTTCCGTTGGTTCTAAACGAAAGCTAGTAAGCACGTCGTGTTTAAAAAATGTGACACATATACCTACATCTTTTGTTATAAGCAATTAAGCATTAACTTGATATTCTTTGTATATCTTAATTATTCTAGCTTCTATTAAGTGCCGATTTTCCAGTCATTAGATAAACCTTAAGAATAAAGACAAAGTATAATAATTTGACAAATTTTCTATACAAAAGCTGTCAAATTTTCAAAAATATTCTCCAAGTAAAAGTATTCTGACGTTTGAAAATCGACCCTTAGATACCTATATATATATAAGTATATGTAAGCTGTATGATTTACCTGTAAGGCTCAATTTACACCGCCGCGGAATGAAATTGAAGCGACTTTTTGCAACGAAATTGTACATAGCATAATGAACTTGATGTCAATTGTATAAAGTATAAATTTAAAAAGCCAAAAAAAATTTGCGGGTCTTCTAGGGATTCCTCGGGCATTCTCGAGAATTCCTCTAGCTACTGTCTGCTCCGTCTGTGGAAACTGCGGGAAGTGGTGCAAACGGAGAGTTGGTCGGGACGTTCTTCTTCCTCTGCCTCACAAATGAGTTATATAAAAAAAGATCCAAGTCAACCATTCTTGTTAAGTAAAAGATCTAGACTAACAACTGAACGCCTCAAGGCGCAGTCGCGCGAATTCGCTAAAATGCGCGGCAATTCTCGAGCATACCCGCGAATTCGCACCCTTTCTAGCGTGAGGCGAAATTGACGCTTCCATTCCATTCCGCGGCGATGTAAATTGAACTTAACCCGAATTTGACGATGCTATATAGCCAGATTGCCGGACCTTGTATGACAAGCATATAACGATATTTCTTTCGTGCTCAATTTTGTATTCATTGCTATGTTTAACTATAGGTACCTAATTCAAATCGTAATTTTATTTTCTCAGACGATGAACCTAAATGGTCGGCATTCCGTTCACAAGATTTCGGATACACCGAGTTCAAGGCTTTCAACAAAACTCATATTCATATGCAACAGGTAAGGATGGATCACTCGCTTTTAGTTAACACAAGCTATCCCTCGAGACAGTACTTTTTCCTGGATGAAAGGTACCCTATATCCTTCCCTGACATCGTGTATGCAAAATTTCATGATGATCAGTCGAGTAGTGAAAATGTAAAAAGTAAACTCACATTCGCATTTAAAATATTAGTTAGTATTACACGTTGTTACTTGTAATACTAACTTATATTATAAATATATGTCATATAGTATAGGTACATAATATTGGCTGCCGTGTCATTCTCATGGCGGCACTTCACGTGGCTGTTTGTATTTGCGTATTTGATAAATTTGACAAATAATAACCATGTGTAGATGGTTTGTGGCAAAGTATTTGCCTTTCTTGCCTATTTGACAACTACAGCAAATACCAAACACGCGTTACCGCGTGCTTGTCGGTTTTTTGTCGCACATCAAAGAGATTATTTATCAAAGACGGCAAAAAGGCAAATACGCAACTAAACCATCCACACAATGGCCAGCGTTGGCGGCAAGTCATGTCAATTTCAAATGCGCGGGCTGTCAACTTGACATCTCGGGCCGTTGTCTTGAAAATTATTTTTGTGCATACTCGACATCCACCAGCGCCTTGCTCTCCATGGTCTTTTTACAACCTTGTATTTTTTAATACAAAGCATATAATAATAGCATGCGTTTAAATAATAAAATCCTGCTCCAAGTTTGGAGACGTCCATACTGTTGGTAAATAATTGCCTCTGCTCATTCAAAATGTTTGTGTATTTGTTATTTAACTCCTTATTTGACTCCATGTGTAGACGGTCATAGTTGCCAATGTCTGTATGTTTGCCCATTTGTCAAATATTCGCTCAAGTACAGCAAACACCCAATACCAAATACAAATAACCATGTGAAGTGCCGCCTTTACCTTTTACGTCGCTGACATTAAGATAGCTGATAAAATGTAATCGTCCTACATTAGACTGGGGCTACTGTTTCGATGATACGTTTACGCTCGAGGCTCCAAGGCCTGAGATGTGCTACGGCCCCAGGGCCATTGGTATTACATATGCTAGAACGAGAAATATATACATTGAATAAGAAGCTCTTTTGTTTTTTTATGCGCAAGAATAATTATATAAGATATGGCAATACGGCCCCGGAGGTGGATTTCAACAGCTATGCTTGCCAAATCCAAATATAATACCATTATTTATTTTGTAAATCTTATAATTATTTTACAATATTTCCACACAATTCTGGGCATTTACATTGACATCTTAAAGATTTATTACTTTTGGATAAATTGTGTCAGTTTATATAGAACATATGAATACATATTAACATTACAAAATATTTACCATATATAAAAAGATAACTTCGTATTGTCGGCCTCGATGGCGTAGTGGTTAGTGTAACCGACTGCCACGCTTGAGGTCGCGGGTTCGATTCCCGCACAAGTCAAACATTTGTGTGCTTGGACTTGGATTTTTGTCTTGGTCTGGGTGTTTCTATGTATAATATATATGTAGGTAATTACAAAAAAAGTACATATGTATGTTTATCCATTGTCTAGTACCCATAGTACAAGCTCTGCTTAGTTTGAGCTAGATAGTGTTGTGTATATGTGATAGAATATTATTATTTTTATTTGGCTTACAAAACAAGTTACAATAAAAGAGAAATAGGGTATAGAACACACAATATAAACCCAGATTGCTCGTAACTATGCGTGCACAGAATGTTCAAAGTAAATGAGTTAGTAAATATTTTACATATAACAAGCTATGATGTTAGTGTTTTAGAATGATATACATGAATGATGTAAGTACATGCACATGCTTTATTAACCAGAGCTAGAACTGTTGAAGTATCGAATGCCTCTGATTTGGTGGAAATGCCTGAGTTTCGAGATCCTCCTTATTTTTAGGTTTATAGAATCTTTGAATATGACTACACCTTTCTGTTAAGTATGTTATATAATTATAATTACTTGTTCAAAAAACTTATCTTATATTCCAGGTATCAGTAGATCTCCACGGGAAGGTGATAGACGCGTTTTGGTTGGTTAAGGACAAGATCACTCCACACTTCACAACACTGCCATAGACATTTGTTATAAGTAGCAAATGTGCAGTGTGAGACAAGTAGCTGAATATTGAAAATATCCTAAAAGCTTTATGTCATTTGTTTATTTTTGTTCTGTAGTTATAATTTGTCTTTAGGTAGACATTTTCTTACTTTTGAATTTTGTGTGAAGTGAGAGTCTATGTAAGCATAGTACGTACACGAAGAAGTATATTGAGTGTATCATTTTGGTTTAGTTAATGTTTTAATGGAGGAGGCGAGCGAAAACATAAAATAAAAATATATTTTTAAATAATGGTGTACTTCGTTTTAAGTTATCCGAAATACAAATTGCATGCTATCTTTCTCTTGTTAGATCTAATAAGAAGAAAGGCAATGCTTTGATCCAATGGATAAATTAAAAATTGTGAAATAGGACAAAAATCTCGCTAATGTTTCTTTTTATTAAGATAAACACACACAAGATGATGAGACAAGTTTGAGCAAATTCCCTTCCCTTCTGTTTCTAACTTCACTCTGCTCTCTCTTTGAATCTCTCCCTAACTACCTCACTTTTGACGATATCCTACAGTAACCGAGGATCGTAGTCATGATAAATAGATAATTATACCTTTCGATCCTGTTGGTTCCTCCACACGAAGTTTTACTAATTATAATTTAAGGTCGACGTCGACTTCTTTTTCATGTTACACACATGGTTGAGTGGCAACCCGCCGACAACCAGATACATCTGGTACTCCACCAATTGACAGATTAACAAAAATTCTGCTAGCTTTGACTATGTACAAGACATGGTTGTCCTTTTAAATATTAATTTGTGTTCGAAACTAATTATTAATTTGATTTATTTAATTGCCACGTTCTCTTTTACGTTATATAGTGCTTATAAGTAAAACAAACTTATTATGATTTTAAGTTAAAGCTGTGTTTTTTTGTTTAAATAAAGATTGTTACCTTAATTGAGTTTTGTATTTTTGTCTCTACATTTATGTACCTAACAGCACTGTTTGAATGAGTGGCGTAGCGTCGGGGTAGGGCGCCAGGGACGGCGTTTTTCTTGCCGCTCTTTTAATTAGGTATTTCAAATTAAGAGACTATAATTTTTAGTAATTCCAGGGGGTACCAATTAGAACAAAAAGTAAACAGTTCCAAAAATAGATCATAGATGGCACTATGAGTTCCAATGTTAATATTAAGATCAATCAAAACGCTTTATTGGAAGAAAATTGACCATAAAATGATATTATAAATAAGCATTGTACATATTTAATTAACGAGCATCAAGGTAAACGCATTTATTTTATGATTTAAAGATATCGATATATCAGTATCTTTTACATCACACATAGGTAATCTACCTATCATTTTATTTTACCTAAAGGGCTAGATGAGACGCTAGATGGCTCTTTTATATGTTTATACAAGTCTACAAAAACATTGTGTTTTTATTTCATACCCTTCTTTTGGTTTACTTCAATATTTGTTTATTACCTACTGATACTAAGAGAATTTGATATTAAGAAATTACTTATAATATGAAAAATATGTATGCTTAACAAATGTCAATGTATTAAACAAAGCGTTTTGTTGTACTACATGGCATTATAGGTATTTAAACACCTGGTCGGTTCTCGTAACTTCTATTGTCAAATTTCATTTGCTTGTGCGGCAGTAGATATAGCGCAGTCGTCGGACTAGTCGGCATTACAATAATCATTATCTCTGTGCTACCTACTTATTTTGAATTGAATTACAAACAGCAGGGTAAGACCCGCCCACCCCCGCTACAAGGCCAAGTATGAAACGATGTTTACTATTTGTTTTGCTTCGAAAAATATAAATTATGAGCAATATTTTTAAAAATTGGTTGAGCTTTGCTTCTTCCTGTTGTCGACGTCACGTGACGATATTATGACATAACATTTTGTTTCGAATATTATCATTTACCTACTATTTTACTCACATCACTCACTCATCACATCACACTCATTATTTTTTAACTAGTTACTATTAATGTGTTCATATCTGGTTTGGTTGACATTGTAATAAATATTCGGATGTAATAGTAATATTACATGAGATAAATATTTCTTGGACGTCGTCGTCACCATAAATCCTTATAATTATTATTTAGACACGAATATTTAAATAAATCATACCAAAGCATGAATAGTGTTTTAGGATTAGTAACATCGCATTTATCATGGTATATTAATGTGATCTTTACTTACATAAGTACCACAATATTCATTAATTAAGTAGGTAGGTACTTATCTATTGTTTTGTTACTTGACTTTTAACTATTATTACATATTAATTATTGATTTCCCTACAAAATCAATAATTAATATGGACATAAAAGTAAAAGAATACAATGTCAATAATTATTATGACATAGTTAAAAGATTACAAGCCATGACTACGTAAAGCATACCTACTAACTCAGTTGTTTTTTTTTCTATTAATAGGTAGGTACATTGTATTTTATAGGAGGTATATCAATAATTATATTATTAGCTTTAACTCCTGTTAAAGTATTAAGCAGGTCCAGATAATTAATATTTCATAACAAAACTTCAGTTGACAATCAAACTTCGACTCTATTGAGAATCGACGCGGCAGGCAGGCGCGCTACTCGACGCCGCGGCTACCGGCAGCGCTCATACACGATATTAGGTATACACGAAAATTCACGAAGCTGACCGGAATGAACCGAACGCCGCCGCCGGGCGATACTCGCGCGTGCGTGTGATTTGATTTCAAGTATGGCGTAGTGGTTTAATCGCTTAAACCGGGTACTTATCGACGGAGTATATATTGCGGAGTGTTATGGGTTCGATTCTTACACAGAAAATAAATTATGTTCAACAGATTTTTTTGTGTTAAGTCTGTTATACGGCAAAAGAGTAACCGTATGAGTCTTTTAAAAAAAAGTGCCGGTTATTATATTTATTTTTCGATAGTTAAATTCAAAATAATCTATGTGATGTATTTTATAAATAGTCATCACTCATCACTCAGTAAATTTCAACAGAGACTAAATACTAGGCATTGCATAGTTGTTTTCAAAAATCTGAGCGCAATAGTTTATGTTATTTTATATTTACAATTATAGTGAAATATAGATCACTAACTGCCAAAGTAGAATTCTATATGCCAATGAGTTATTTTCAAAGTACCCGAACATCAATCGCAATCGCATACATAATGATATATATTGTTTAATTAATACTTTTTAAAACGCATTCATTAAAATTATATGAAAAAAATTCACGAAAATCCGACCGACTAAATGAGAATCACCAAAGTGTGATCGTACGCATTTCGGCACACAACACTATAGGTAGATAACTTTTATTTTCAAGGTTGCGCACGTTTTACATCGGCTCGTTTAAATAATATGTTCTATCCGTGGTAAACAGTCAAGTAAGTACCTATTTTACTGTCACAACGCCATCTCTTATGAGCTGTTATCAAATAGGATTCGGAACTTGTGTACTTGTTATGGGTAGATGGCAGCAGTGGCGCTAGTTTTGTGCTGCCATCTAGTGTAAAAAGATAGGTACCAAAATAGCAAGTAGAATAGCCAGAGTTAGGCGTGTCCAAGATTTTTGTATGGGATTGAGTATCTGTACTAGTATTATATTATCTGTGGTAATTCTAAAGAACTTATCAGCAAGAACTGTCATCATTATTGTGTATTGTTGGTACTGTTCAAATATTTCCAAGACATTATTATTTACTGTGAAATTTCGCCGCCCCCTAGAAGTGCTGCCCGGGGCCGCCCCCACTATGCTACGCTACTGATTTGAGTAGGTATGTATTCAAAATTACTTTAGTCTAAATGTGGTTTCGACGTTAACCGATTTTAAAATTGACTATAGCTACTAAAAAATAATTAAATATATTTATTTTGAATACAGAATAATTAGCAATTACATAATAATAATTATATATGATATTTGAATACGGCTCGGCACGAGGCGATGTCTACCTACTTTGCATAGCAATGGCTACACCGAACTTTCTCCAATGCAATTGTGAGACAAATAAATGTATTGTACAGTTTGTTAAATATAAGTTAACGTAGCTATACTCCATTTGGTTAGGTACTTAAGGTAAACAATCTTGATGTGTCTTTTTATCTAAAAACTCAAGTTTAATATTATTATTAAACTGAGTTTTCAGAGAGGTTTTTGAGTCAGCATTTTATAATGCAGTTAAGAAAGATCGATGTAAATGCAACAATAACGATTACTAAATCAATTGAACCGTTAATTTAAGCAGTAGTATATTTGTTTAATATATGTTTGTGTAAAAAGTCATATCAAGATTGTTTACCTTTAGTTAACACTTTCATTACCACTAAGATTTTCACGATGTTTTCTCGGATGCCGCCTACATTTTACGTTGGACTCGCTAGGCGAGTCGCCGGCGCTGCAACACGAATTGAATCGACTCGCCACGCGAGTTCAGTGGCATTGCGTTAGGGTAAAAATAATGTTTTGTTATTTTTGTGGCCGTGACAGTGTGCGTTACGTGTTTAACGCAATTAAAAAGTGTTTAACTAGTATACGGTGTAATTTAACATATAAAAATGGCAAGAAACGCTATAGATAAAAGAAAAGGTAACTTTGTTTCGTAATTTATGCAGTGGCTGTCAATCTTATAAATATTGGTTATTGTTGAGGTTATATTTTAAATATCTAATATGGTTTTTATAACAGAATAAAAAACAATGTCAACCGGAAATATTTTGATACGGGCTTTTAAAAATATAGTTTAAAAAACAGGACAGTTTTAAAATGTTTATTGTGAAGTTTCGAATAACAGGTCCAATAATCGAAAGCCAGGTCACAAAGATAGATAACAGATAAACGCGTGCGATGAGAAAAGGGTCCTTCATAACACTAATATTTAAATAAAATTTACAAAGCTCGCTCACACTTAAAGACATATCGGAACTCTCGCTCGCACTCCTAGAATTGTGTGTAACAATAAGAAAGGAATTTGTTGAAAGTATAGTTTATAGAAAATAGGCTTATGATTTCACAAAATGAAACCCAATAGGTTCAAAGAAATGTTTATTTGCAAGTGCATTCTTGGAAGATTGGCCAATGAGAGCTTCGCAAAAAACAATGTTATCAGTGCTTTTATTGCTTACTAACCAGCGCGTTCATGTTAAAAAATACCGGTTCCTTTTGTTTTGCCGGCTATTTTTTAACAATGTGAAGGGATCCTCTTTCAATTATAACTCTTAAAGTAATAGACCGAGAGTTGAGTTTGTGTTTTTTGCACCGTTTATTTAACAATAAAACGCAAGGACACGCTCAAAAACTTAGAAGTACCCCATACCTTTGCCTATATAATAACACCAAATTCGAGCCCCTACAAGGTGTAGAACACAATCCGCCGTTGTTTTACGAGTGAATGTGACTTTTGGTAAAATGAAAATAAAAGTATCTACCATATAGATATTTCATTAATAAAAGTTTGAGAATCTATGTCAGTGAACTCGCCTAGCGAGTTCAAGGCATTGCAGAATAGTTTATTTTCTTTCGATTATAAACTGAGTCTGCACACCCGGCCCACCACGTAACTCTTTAGATTAGGGTATATTTAGTCTTCAGTATTATTTTAAGCAGAAAATACACATGCATTTTGGAAAAAAATAGCAAACACATTGAACTCGCCGGGCGAGTCTACGGCGCTGGAATAAAATTTACGTGGACTCTCCGGGCGAGTCGGTGGCACTGAATGTGTTAAGTACCTAACCAAATGGAGTATAGCTATGTAGTCACACATGTCTTTTAATAGTTTTCCTAATAGTTACACATAGAATACAGGCTGCCTACTAAAACATCATAAAGCTTCTAGCAGAGCGTGTGGCCCTTATGCTCTTCTATGATCTTTTGTGATAAATCGCTGAGAAATCGCCAGTCCAGGTAATACACGCAAGCTTACCGTAAATTCGGCGCCTCAGAACATCAGCCACCTTAAGTTTTTACGCCATGTAGTCTTCCGAGTGGGAATGTGGCAAATAACGGAGTCTGCCCACTACCCCGTCTCATACCATGACGGTGCTAGGAACGTGTCAGGCAAAAAGAAAAATTACTTGTAAGGAAATTTATAAGACGATGCCCATTAGACCGTTCCGTCACCGATCAGCAGTTCCTATAGCAGGGCGTATCGTGTTGCTTTTCGTGTCTGATACATTTCTAGCACGGTCATGGTATGAGACGGTGTTGTGGGCAGACTCCTTTATTTAGCCTTAAATGTCATAATTTTAAGATTGTCAAATGTAATTAAATTATATGGGCTTTGTTAGACTTAAATGCATTCTAAACATTAAGAGAAATGTGTATCATAGATGGAATAATATTCTATCACATACACACAACACCATCTAGCCCAAACTAAGCAGAGTACAGAGCACTTGTACTATGGGTACTAGACAATGGATAAACATACATAGGTATATTATACCTTTTTCTGTAAATACATATGTACATATTATACCTACATAGAAACACCCAGACCAAGACAAACATCCATGTCCATGCACACAAATGTTTGACTTGTGCGGGAATCAAACCCGCGATCTCAGGCGTGGCAGTCGGTTACACTAACCACTACGCCGTCGAGGCCGCCGTAATATAATTATACTGTCCTTTTACTATCAACATGATGCGTCTAGCAATTTCGATCTATTCTTTACATCAAAGGACAACAAATATGATTATATTCCATGTATATTTTGTATACTCTGCTCTGCCTGCATTGCAAAATAAAAACACATGAAAGGGTTGAACAGTATCCTGCTGTAACTTCACAAGGTGAACCTCGCCACTCGTCGTTAAGGAGCTAATGAAAAATACTCACCGCAGAAACATAAAACAAAAATTAACACATGAAATTCGTTCTATGAAGGATAATCATTTGAGTTAATCTGAATATTGACACAGAAATTAACCGAACATGTCAGATGTTCGTCGTTTTTTAAATTTTAATAAGTGACCTGTACCATGTTTCACATATGATATACAATAGATCTATCCATCTCTAAACAATAGATTTTCTATTATCTCTATCACGGGATAGTGAAACTATACAGTTAGTCTAGGTAAAAAAAATGATTTAAACATGTTTGTGAGCGTTTTATTAAAATTTATTCTTATTATTAATATCCGTCACGTTAACAAAATCTTTTATTCTTAATATATTCGTTAATCTAGTTCTTTGGTCTTGAGGTTTACTATGTTCGCTTAGTAATTCTAATAGAAAACGATCACACGGCATAACGCTGTACATCCTAGCAGCAATCTTGACAAGTGATATGAATATATTGGCTTTGTCCTCCGTCACGTCAGCTGTGTTTCTACGTTGTTCTATAGCGTCTTGTACACATAACTTTGTGTTCAATACCAAAGGCTTACTGTTCGGCTTCCTCATAAAACTTTTGTACAAAGATAGTTCGTCAGGAAGGCTATCAATGTCTTCAAATTCTCTTTTACGTATTGGACGACCAAGGAGCGGCGATACCACGTATTCGTCGAAGTTAAACTCACTGTAGTATTTAAAGAAACCTCCTAACAGTTGATACAGACTAGCAATTCTTGTGTAATTGTAACGTATTCGCTCAAAACTCGTCTCCCAGTCGTTTATCGGGCATCGAATCAAGTGTTTCTGCAATAAAACAAACGGCGGCGCGATATTCTTCTGCTGCAGATAGAAAATTATCAACAAGTTCAAAGAATTGCTGGCTAAAGCCTCCGTGTCTCGCAATCCTTGTACTTTGGTCCATAACTTTAAAATTGCCGCTAGATATAAAAACTTCTCGTCTAAACCGAAGTAGTAGGCCATCATATAACTGTTCTGGAGAGCAATATTGCTTATGAAGTTGACGTCACAGTTTGTTTGTGTGGGAATGTAGTTGAATTTCAGCAGCGCTATCCGCCTATTTGGTTGTACTTTTGGCCGCACTCTGTCGTAAAGTTCTGGGTGTTCCATGATCAAATGTGCAGCCTCCAGCACAAGGTGTCTCTCGGACGACGCGTGGTGAGATGGCACTGTGACCATGCAGTCGGCGTCGCTCGACTTTGTAGCTAATCCCGTCACGAATGATCCTAGCGGGAACACTTCACTACCTGTCAATAAATGTACAGACTATGTCATTATAGATGAAACCACTTGCCATATAATTAAAAGAATTTACTTTTACCATCTGAAATCAGAACCTGGTGGACAGTGAGGATGAGTGATACCTATTGTAGGTATAAGAAAATATTGTTACAACCAGTGCCATTTATCAGCACTGTGGGGAAGACTCGTCAGTTCCTTCTAATAATTTATTATAGCGCTATCTATTGAAGTCTTACGGAACTACGTAGCTTGTCGGTACGCGAAGAGTAGAGACAGCGCTGGAACTTTCTCGAATCTTCGTACTGTTACATACAGGGTATGGCGTTTCTAGAAATCTCCAGAAATGCTTTAACCGCGTATAGAAGGTCAAACCAACGCTCGCCATGTGTATCAATCTAGCGGGGCCCCCTAGCTAGACCGAAAACGTAATGTCAATGCTTTGTTTGTTCAATGTACTTCACGAATTTATTAACTAGATCCAATGTACCTCAATTATTATGATAGAAATTACAATATCTTATCTTATCTTGTGTGGGTGCCATCCCTCTTCTCTACGACTATCCCAGTTTATGATATAGCGTTCCCCCACACCAACCGTTAGGTTATATTAGGGGAGCCGCTGTACCTTCCAGTGCCCGAGATCACCTTCCGGGACCAGTTATAGACAGGTCTTGTCCCCAAATCTCGACTCTCCACCCTAACCTCAGAGATCCGGTTCTCGTAAGCGAGCTACCTCGTGCCCAAGTGACACTACCTATTCTCCAGATGGGTACCGGAGTAATAAAGCCGCTCACAACCCGCAACTCAGGCAGTTGCTAACGAAAACCTCGCTGAAGCCGACGGAGACGCCGCCTCCTATATCTCCAGTATGGTACCGGAGCTGTGTAAGGCACGCTCACTTCCCGACATACATCCGTATGCCTACCCAAATAGGCCTACAAGCCGGGTGTGGCCCGAGTCACTCCAGCTATGACTCTTACTTGCTGAGCAGGCAAGCTCCTGAGATGCGTTGCGGCAGTGAAACCACACTGCCACTTCGCTAAAGGCAACTCCGTGCCTCATGCGACCGACTGGTTCGCACTGGCCGCGCCTGAGTCCGACGCTCGAACGCAACGTGCTTGCCGAGCAAACGAACATGTCGTCCTCAGCGGCCAACCACATACCCCTGCGAGTCCAACACATTGGTGTTGGACTCGCAGGGGTCAGGCACAGCGCACTCTAGTCAGCGGTCGATAGAACACGCCTTTCGAGGCGCAGTGGGCTTCCTGACCCCGCAGTACCCTGGTCCAAAGGGGGAGACCCGTAGTTCTCCCCCCGAAACTCTATCTACTCGGGTCCAGTCAGTACAGACCGGCGACACTTCGACCCAGTGGGATCTTTTGTGTCGACTTCCCCAATAATGACTGCCATAGATGTGCATGGCAGCCGGGACCGACGGCTTAACATGCTCGCCGAGGCATGTAGCAGGCGATAATTGTCAATCAATACGCACATAATTTCGAAAAGTCATAACTTCCGAAAGTCAGAGGTGCGCGACGTGGGTTCGAACCCGAGACCCACTGCATTGCAGTCTGTTGGTCTCCCCACTGAGCTATCGAAATTACAACAAATCGCCTCATCCATCCAGCAGGGCACACCGTTGTATTACGCTCGGAATACATAAAAATAATACTGATCGTAACTTGTGCCAATGTACCTCTCGATTCATGTATTAACTGCAAGGGGTCTTTAACAGAACAGGAGAAATTCAGCCAGAAAATGTTGTCTGCCCAGCAGGGCCCTTTGTAATTTGAATTCATACGTGCAAAGAAAAACACACCGTATGTATATTTAGATTACAATATATTTTACTCCTTCTGTTTGAAATCCTTATAGTATCATTTGCTGTTATTATGTGAAAACGTCTGATTTGGTAAAAGTCGACTAACCTTACCTTGCCTAATGATAAGTTTATACGAAATTCGATTGGGTATTTCAAACACAATAGGTATGCAAGACTAGCCGAAACATTGTGTATAATATGATGTAAGTACTCAATTCCCTTCTCACACTGAGAAGAGAACCGTGCCCAGCATTGGGATAGAGCTGATATTATTATATACATTATATATGTACATATATAATAATATCAATGTAGTATAATCAAATTGCTAATAACAAGCTTCCGTATATGCGCATTGGTAATGGATATGAAGTGTCTACAATTTACCTGGCCATCGCTTCTGCAAAGTCTCCTGGAGATCATGGAAGACAGTGGACAGATTAGTGATCTGTGCTCGTGTCAGCATCTCGTCCTTCAACAAACGCCGCACCTGGGCGTCAAATTCGTCGACCAGGCAAGGCCCACTTGCCACTCCGTAAACCCATAGCACAACTATGAACCCTGGAATTCAAAACATAGTTTTTGTAATTATGCAAACAAACACGTAAAGTCTTCATGAGAATACTTAAAAAGTGAAAGGTTTTTATAAAGTAATGATGGTAAACAAATATACTGTCCAGTAGGTAGGCGATTACCGTAGCCTGTGATAGCTTGTGGGTATCACTCTCGCATTGCCAACCTTAAGGAAAACGAATTAAAGATATCCCTTCTTTTTACAGACGAGGAATGCAAGACGTAGAATGTGAGCCTTCGAAATTTTAAATGACTAGGCAATTCGTTCGATTTGCTCTTTACGTTCCGTGTAAAAGGATAGCTTTTTAACTCAAACCAGACTCTGAGGTACGAGGTTGTGTAATACCGCAAACATTGTAACAATTTATTCCGCATTCGACCCTCATGTTTCGTCCCGAATGTAAAAATACGCATTCGCCCCAAAAACTTTTCCTCATATGCTCCCAAATTTAGATAAATATTAATTTCTTAACGTAATACCTATTTCGTCCCGAATTATGTTCTTTTTTGAACCTGTTTTTTTTGTATAGAAAACTTTGATGTAGGTACCGTTAGCCGAAAAATATTTAAAAATACCTCCTTGATCTCTCAACGGAACTTTGGGCTTATGATTGCATAACATCACGAGCCCGACATTGAAAAGATTTTAAATAATTTTTAAACATGTTTTGTTTTGCTAATCATATGCTCAAAAATGTAGGACGAAAAAGGAATAATTAAAAAGAGGGGCGAATGAGGAACATTTTGGAATGTGGGACGTAATGTAGAGGCGAATGCGGAACAAACCATTCTAACTTAGGGCAGCTATTGCGATTTATTTGGCAGGAAATCTCCCAAGGTTTTTGTTGGTCCGAGATTCGAACTCAAAACCTTATACACTGTAGTCGCATTCACTACCGCTCCTAATCGCAATAGCTGTCTTTATAACAATATGATATAAATATAATAGAAACTCACCTAATATTGACCAATAACGTCGGCAAAGAAAGCCGTCAAATGTTATACTTTGCGAACTGTAGACACCCATCAGGATTGCATCACAATCTAACAAGATAATACACACTTATTTTGTTTAAAATAAAATATCACCAAACACTGATCATCCTTCACAGCCATAGGAGATAGCTGTCCTTTATAGACTGTCCGTAAGATCAGATGCCTATTAACTTTTCTTGCCGTCTAATCAGCAAAAAAGATATAAAAACACGAGTAATGTAGTTAACACGGCATACGGAAGAACAGCATCCAGCTATTATACAATAATCGCTTCTTTTCATACAAAAAGCTACAAGTACTCGTAGCTTTTTGTATGCTTCTATGCACTGTTTATCAAACATTACAAGTCTACAAGCTCACAAGTTACAAGAACTATATTACAAGTTCTTGAAAATTACGTTTATCAAAAATAGAAATGAAGAATATTTTACACAAGTTTATTTGAATCACACTTACTTACTAAATAATTTTACAAGACTTAAAGATTGTATTGTATAAAGTTTTTGTTATTGCTAAATTGCCAAATGACTTATCTGTTGTATGATACATCGGTATCATGATCGGTAAGAAAGAAATTACAAGATAATAACTAGTCCAGTGTTAAAATAAAACGTTTCAAATATTTTAATTCTGTGTGTAGGTAAATAACCTGTAAATACTTACTTTTTTACACCAAGGCTTTCCACTAAATTATTGATGTGAAACAATATAACAAACACAACTCTAATGTTCCATTTCCAAAGGGAGTTACTCCTGAGACAGTACAATATAAATGTTTTAGATGTGGGTATCATGCAATGTGCTTTGTTTAAGCCTGGTTCGGAACTAGCATTGGCCATATATAAAATGGTCGCAGCCGCTCATGAATAACTCCCTAAAATCGTTGTTAAATATGTATTTGTGTTAATTTCTATAATAGGTTACGATGGAATTGGCATATCCATTTGGGTAAAAATTCCTAAAACAAATAAAGAAAAAAAAAAAAAAAAAAAAAAAAACTCTAATGTTATATCTGCAATACCTATGTAACATAGATTTAGAATCAACGAAAGGTTTCTAACTTATTCATAACAAATAACCATCTACAAGCTACGGAAGCATGTTTATGATAAAAAAAACACAAATGTGAAATAAAAATACTTATATACTCATTAAACAAATACTTGTATCACGAGTGAAATCACTTGTAGCTTGTAATTTAGGTATTATGTAAAATGCACCAATTTACAAAAGAAAACGTTGTAATGTTTGATAAACAGGACAAACAAGACACTGTTCTTAAAGTTTTGTCTATTTTTCGCAAGTACCCTTACCATTCAGTCGCGTATCAATGATGTGGCAGCGCAGAAAAAACACACATGCACTATGGAGGGTACACGTAAAGAGAACCATCTGTGTATGAAAAAGTGCCTGTCGGCTGTCGAAAATCGTCAAATGAGGGTGGCGCCATGGTAGCAAGTTGGTAAATTTAAAAGATACCGCCAAAACTTATTAGAGTAGGATAGTAAATTAAACAAGGAAAGAGAGACTTCTGCTTTATTATGGCGCACTTTTTATAAAAACTATACATAACATAGACAAACATCGATATAGATATATCACTTACAAACGCCTAATTATTCGTAAAAAGTAAATTGAAAGTAAAAAATTTACCTTTAAAGAAATAGTCACTTTTGTAATACATGACATCCTTAAATTTTTAACACGGCTAACTTCACTGTGTTTACAACAGTAACTGCTAAATTCATATTATTCCTTCTTGCACCGCTAGCCGCGCTATTTTGGTGGGATTTAGAACTATAATTTGCTGATTTTTCAAATTAGTTTCCATATAAAATGGTTTTTTTTTCTTTACCTCCTTATTATACAAGTATCTACCTAATTACGTTTTGGTGCTGCCAAATGTCAGATTCTGAATCGATGCTCGCTTTCGCCAAATACGTTTATCACTAAGAAAATACCCGGAAGCAGCTCGTTATATGGAAAAGTGTCTGGCAGAGGACAATATGATCAAGGTTTGAAACATAATTATCAAATTAATCGAAGTGTAGTAATGAGTGTATTGTATCAGCATTGTTTCTCATTTGTACGAATTTTATTAAATCAATTGAAAAATTAATATTAGAATTTCAGCAAAGACTCGAACATGCTCGGTACCGATGCGGACTTTCCACTACAGATCAGTTACATACTTTAAATCAAATGACTGCAAAACAGTTTAACCTTTCTCTATTTCTTGCATTTGTAAACTGTTCTAAAGCAATTCACCAAAGTATACAGTATTAAATTTGCTTAAAAGACAATAAATTGACATCTATCCACTTATTACAAAAAATAAACCTAGAATATAACAGTAGTATGTAGTATAACTGCCATTATTTAATGACGAAGGTAATCTGGATTATATCATCTTATCTATGATCAGGAGCATCCCTTTTAATCCAAAAGGCGTCAAATATGGCGATCCAGTATCATTTAAACTATTTATAGCAACTCTGAAAGAGGTTTGCATACTGACTGCCATTATTGTAATCTATGGCTATGACAGAGGCATCCTACTTCTTAAATGCCTGTGAGACGCATCGTTGTCGGTGAAAAGTATAGACACAGTATATAAAAAAGTTCACAAATGCTTGCTTTGCTTAGGAAATTATTATCTAGTCTAATTTAGCGGCGGACTTAGCAAGAACATAGACTTAGCATATCTATGAGTATATATCTCGGTGTAATAGTATATTTCCATAAAGAAATTGCTCGGTACCGAAAAGGCCTGAAAGAATTATAGGTTAGTGAAGCAAATCAGGATCTCTTTCTTTATCCTTGATCTCAACTCATGGACATGCACATTCCACCTTTACGTATGTATAGGTACCTATCACAAATTTGGTCATTGACTAAAAGTGAAAATTCGAACTCGGGATGTAATGATGCTGTCCTATATATGAATTAGTTTTATAATAAATCGTAACTAATACGATAAACGTGAATGTAAGTTTGTTTGTTTGTGACGCTTTCACGCCTTAACTACTCGACCGGTCATCACGAAATTTTGCATACACGTTGTCAGGGGTACACATAAGGACGTAGGGTACCTTTTATCCTGAAAAAACGAAGAGGCAGGCAAAAGCTAGTAATAATAATAAATACACCTCTGCCTAGCACTTTTGAGATGCCAGACGTGATATGTAAACATGAAAAGATTTGACAAAGACGTATCACATGCACCTTTCGCGATCGATCATTGCACTGTTTACTTCCTAAAGTTTTTGTACGTAAAGGAATTTACTTTTTATATGAGTTTTTATTCAATTTGAATTAGGTACTTATTCAGCCTTTCCGTCGTCTATCATTGTGGTTTTTATACAAAACATTTTTTATGCTATCATTTGGGTCAAGGATTCGTGCTGCATCTCGTTTAGTGAACTTCGATTTTTACTTCTAAAACTTTTATCTATGGTAAACAGAGTTAAGGCAGAAACATACTTACGTGTCGTGGCGTGTCGTGTTGCTTACTGTCGTGTCGGTGAGTGTGCACACTAAAGTGTCGTGTCGTGGCGTGCTCTGGCGTTATTTCTGAATAGTACTTATCGAACCTTCGCAGCGTTTAAACGTACATAAAGGCGGAAACATACTTACGTGTCGTGGCGTGTCGTGTTGCTTACTGTCGTGTCGGTGAGTGTGCACACTAATGTGTCGTGTCGTGGCGTGCTCTGGCGTTATTTCTGAATAGTTCTTATCGAACCTTCGCAGCGTTTAAACGTACATAATGTTTTCTTCTGTTTCGGATAGCGATTTTGATGAAGAACTTGAATTTTTGTTAGCAATTAATCTTTTAGAGGGCAAAAAAAAGAAAAGAAGGTACTGGGTTGACCCTATAAACAGAGGGAGATAGAATAAAAATAAAGGTGAATTTCATCGTCTTGTTAAAGAATTAGAGAGTGATTAATAGAAATTTCATCAGTACTTTAGAATGAACAAAGCACAATATGAGGAAGTCCATTCGCTGATTGAAGGAGACACTTTGTGTCACATAAAACTTTTCGATGACGTACAAGTTCGATAAGCTCGTCAGTCATTTTTCAGAAATATGCTGCAAATATAATAAGATAAAAAGTGTCCGCTAGATGTTAGCGCCACGAGTCACGCGCGGTATAGAAACACATTTGCCTGTAGTGTCGTGTCGCGTCATAACCCCCACCACCGCTCTGGCGCAATCGGTGGCGAGCAGTCGACGCCACGACAGAACGCGTCGCGACACAACACGACATGCAAATATGGCCCTAACCATATTAAATGTATGAAACCGATATGCTTCTGGCGCGTCACGACATTCCACGACACGTAAGTATATTTCCGCCTTTACTACATCAATATTTTACCAAAAATCCTCTAAACCATTTGGAGGAGGTAAATATAGTTTATGACCCGGGTAATAAGCTCACGGTTTTACGCTGTCTTGTATAAATTAATAGAGGAGCTATACTATAACCATAATGCAGGTCATTGCAGGTAGATGTAGGCACCTAAATGATTGCAATCCAGTGGACAAACCTACTGCAGTGGCTCAATATTGCGTAGCAAAACTTATGAAGCTAAAGCGCCAGGTAGCTATTATGGTCGTAGCTAATATTTCGATTATATTTTACTGGTGATACAAAATAACATTTAAACAAAACCATACTGAAGCAACCCTTACAACAAGGTTGCAGTAATTAATACCTACATTTTAAATCCGGTTATAAGTGGGGCGTAGTTGGCTTTTCTCGATATTTTCCTTCGCATGTCTGCTGTCACTTTAAGTAGCAGTCAGAATACAAATCAGATTCAATGATTCACACTGCGTTTGAAGGCCCAGCATCACGGCTGGTTAGGTAATTACAAAATAAAAAATAACAGTGTACAAATTTTTATTACTAAAAGTAAGCTACAACTATAAGCTACGCACCGGAAGACGCAGCAAGGGTAGGCCCTCCACAAGGTGGACCGACGATCTGGTAAGGATCGCGGAAAGCAGTTGGATACGGGTGGCCCAAGACCGGTCGGAAAACCTTGGGGGAGGCACATGTCCACCAGTGGACGTCTTTCGGCAAAAATGATAAAGCTACAATTGATTTCAAATGCAATGTTTTAAATTTTGAATATCGTCAATAACATTTGTTGCCTCAATTGTACCTTCATGTACGTCTTTACTGAGTATTGCTCCAATAAAATTATATTTCGGAAGAAGTTGGTATGCTGTCGCTGCGAATTTAACGTGCGATATAAACGACACTGGGTCGACAGCGCTCTCCGCAGTGTTATCATGTTGTAGAAACACATCTTGTACGCACAATTCTGTGTTTAATTCGATACCTGTATTCCTTGGATCACGCATGTAATTTTTGTACAAAGACAATTCTTCTGGCAAACTTTCGAAGTCCTCAAATTCTTTCTTATGTATTGGACGACCGATGAGCGGCGATACGACGTACTCATTGAAGTTAAACTCGCTGTAATATTTAAAAAAACCGCCTAACAATTGATACACACTCATTGAGTTATAACGATTGCTGTCGAAATAATGAAAGGCCCGGCTTCGGTCCAAAGACTTTTGCAATAAATAAAACGGAGGTAGTATCTTCTCTTGTTGCAAATAGAAAATAATGAACAAATTTAAAGTATAACTTGTCAACGCCGCTTTTCTAGTTCTTTGGTGGATTTTTAACCAAAATTTAATGATAGCTGCTACATTTAATGCTCTTTCATCTAAACTGTAGTATTGGGCTACCATTCTGCTATTTTCTACAGCATCCGTACTAATAAAACTCAAGTCACAGTTACGTTGAGTGGGTACATATGTGAATTTCAGTAGATCTATCTTATTTATCCGATAATTCGCTCTGACATTGTGGTATAGCTCCGGTTGCTGGTTTAGCAGTCCAACGGCTTGTTGTATGAGATATCTGTTCGTAGTGATGTTGAAGGTGTTGTACTGTGGAATTCTGACCATGCAATCAGTGTCACTCCATTTCATTGCCAGTCCAGTTATTACCGAACCAAGAGGGAACACCTCACTGCCTGGAAGTTAAAAAAGACTAATGTTAGTTATTAGATGCTGTATAGTTGACTACAGTATGATCACGGGTCTGAATGGGGCAGCGGGTAAATGCTATCAGCGTTGGGGGTTCGAATTCCACACGGGACAATTGCTTATGTAAATGCTTTGAGTCTGGCTATACTTTGTGTCCGTTAATTAAATGTTTGTAAATTCCCCTGCGCACAGGAGTGAATATGCTTTATTTAGGGGCCAGGTCTATATTTCTCCCCGCAATGAAAATTTAGTTCTAAGCCATATCTTAGAACTAAATTTTGAGTTGAAACTAACATTCTGGTATGGCCTAGTGACCAATTCTGAGGCATTGTGTAGTCGCAATAACCGAATTGTGTAGTGCTCATCCCAGGATATTAGGGCGCGTTCCCTACCACAATTGTTTAGTGTAATGTGTAATTTGATTGATTATAATTCTCAACTAAATAATTTCGAGTCCGTACCGTATAAACTAGAGCGAGCCGTTTTATATTTTTTAATTTAATAATAACCTACAAAGATGTAGGTTGGCATGAATATATATATATATATATATATATATATATATATATATATATATATATATATATATATATAATATATAAGCGCATGACCGCTATGTGTAATTAAGATAGCCTTTATAAATAAACCGTTTTAACTCTTATTACTTAGGTCCTAGGGGAATCCCCCAAGTTTATATCTTTACAAACATAATTAGATACTTTGTGAAATATCTTATTTTATAATAGCGTATTGCTATTGTAATAAGGTTTGAATTTAAGTAACAAGAATAACTCCACCAAGAACATAATATGTATCTAAGTATGAATTATTTCACGGGTAAGCCCCTACTTTCTAATTGTGTTCTAAGTATGGGATTTGCAAAAATGTAGATACCTAACATAAGTATTATATGTATATGTAGATATAGTTCTAACAATAAATACATATAAGAAGCATAAACTAAACTTAAGACGAATTCTATGTTATCTTTAAACAACATCTTTAAACAATTTAAATGTATGGCTTCTAGAGCAGTTTGAACAAATGTTGTCTAGAATTTCGACGAATGATATCTATAGATACTAATATTATAAAGCTGAAGAGTTTGTTTGTTTGTTTGGTTGAACGCGATAATATTAGGAACAACTGGTTCGAATTGAAAAATTATGTTAGTGTTGGATAGACTATTATTCAAGGAAGGCTATATAATATCGCGCTGCGACCCACCGGAGCAGCGCAATAACCATAAACGCGGTTGTAACCGCAGGCATAGCTAGATTAGCTAGTCTATAAATAAATTTACAGATATCATCACCTAAATACGAGTTTTCATGGGTCTTGAATACGATAAGCGTTTTCGTCACTCTCGATTCCTCACCACGCGTTTTTAAACGTGATCCAAGCTGTCTATTAAATTCTAAAAATGTATGAAAAGACACCGAGGTTTTAAAGAAAATGGAACTTTGTACGTTATTTAATATTCTGATTCAATGACTACTTAAGTTCTTACACTTTAAACATTAAAAAGAGGTTAATTTATTTTTATTAAAATACTAGCGATCCGACCCTTCGCACGGGTAGTAGGTATAACCTTAACAAATTATACACCTTAACTATCTTCATCAATCTCTCTGTATATTGGTGAAAATGGAATATGAAAATCCGTTCAGTAGTTCTTTGTTTATCGCGAACAGACGGAGGCGACGGAGGCTTTGTTTTATAATATGTAGTGATGAAAAGTATGTAGGTATCATACCTGGCCATTGCATTCGTAGAGTTTCATGCAGATCGCCGAACACAGCAGACAGACTCGCAATCTCCGTTTGCGTCATCATCTGACTTGACAAGAGCTGCTGTACTTGTGATTCGAAGTCGCCCACCAGACAAAGCGGAGCAGCGGCTATGCCATAGCAACACGCCAAGACCAACAGCACTGTCTTTACTTTATTAAAGGACACGCCTTTCATTGTGCTGTCGACAAAGTCCATCAACTAAATATTATGTCGATTTATTTTCATTTAATAAAATAAAAATAAATATGGCGACAAGTTAACTTCACAGGCCGTAACGTAGCTGAATGATAAAGCCAATCAAGTAAGCCACTGAATACACAACTGTCAATAAATTATTATATATCATTAAGTACTCGTTTTAATTAACTAACGCAGTCTTTCATAACATTTCGAAGAAAACATGGACGATGGCCGGCGTGTTCGTCGATTTAGAACTTATGTACCGAACTTAATAAATTGGTTATTATTCAGAACAATAAGAGCAATAATAAAATTAGAATTCGAATCGGTTATTTACGTATTAATCGTCGTAATTTCTTTGTTACCATAGTTGCATTAATTATTTCATTGTTTTAGTTAATCACAGTTAGTTTAGCTCTATAGTATCTATAGTACCTACTTGCTTATTAAGTAAGCACTAATTCACATAAACAATATTATTAATTTGAAACGTAGTCCCACTACAGCGACGTGACGGAAAGAACGCATGTAATGTTAAGTGTGCATCTACCTGTAATGAATACCTAATGCCATGAAGGGCTATTCGTTTTGCTTCTTGGGTTAGCAGCATGGGAACTTCACAAACACTGAACAATGGACATCAATAACACTCCAGACTCGGAACAACTACCTATATTTTGTAGGTCACAGGAATTTCTGCCCCGTGTGGGGATCGAAACCACAACACTCTGCGCGTCGGCAATGGCGAGACGACCACTTACCTAAACCATTATGGGATGGCACAAAGTGCAGTGTAGTAAATGAACATAATTATTATTAAACATCTATGGTTTAACGATTAAACTTCCCGACCTATGTAGGCTATGTATCATCACTTCAGGGTTTTCTAGAAACTAATTCCCAAGGGAATGCCTTAGGGTTGTCTGGAACAAAAATGTAGAATGGTCTTATTTGAAGGCGTAGGTACGTCGTAGAAATTTTGTAGAAAACGAGCTAGAGCTTCAAGCCAACGACTGGCGAGAAACAATTAAAGACGAAGAAACTGGCGTTTTCTTGTACCGGCGGCTAAGATACACTTTAGGTCACCGACTCAACAAAGTAAGTACCTAATCCAAGTAAAATAATACTTCATATATAATCATTGGACACTGCAGTAGATATATTATTTTCAGATGTAGACTTAGACCAGAGTTTTACTAGGGGCGATGCAGGTTCAAATTGAATATCATAAATAGTATATTGAATCGAATTAGAAGCCTCATTTATTGCCAAACGGTCCTAAAGATAGCTTGCGCTCAGGCGAAACTTGTGTCGACGCATATTTTGTGTTCGAAGCGAAATACTGCAAGTTGGAGTAAACCCGGGTCCCACGACGCGGCTGTCTCTATCTAAAGGAGTTCGGTATTGTCAACCTGTTTCTATTGCAGTCGTGGGGGTGGGCAACCCGAGGTTGCGTGGCGGGTTCCTCACTGACCAATAATTTTATTACCATAAATAGTGCCTCCTATGACGTTACCACGGGTTCGGGGTTTGTAAAAACAAATAGTTGACTTACGGTTTAAATTTGGTACTACATTTAGAACGCGTTAAGGCGGCAAAGGTCATACAAATAAAAACAATAAAGATTAAGAAAGATGTATTTAACCTTTTAATATCGCTTATCGCTTTTTTTAGTCGTTACATGTAGAATTCTGATACTGAAGTCCAGTGCAGAAGCAATTTAAAACTATTTTACACTGAACATTTATGAAGGATTAAAATATATTTTTACAGTAGACAGCCATTCTGAAGTACATTTATTTAAATTTAAATGTGTAAAACATCGATATTTTGTATAAGAAAAATGGTATACCTAATGTTCAGTACCGGTCGGTTCCCAGAGTCCAAAAAGTTATGGGTCGTTTAAAGGATTGGCCTTCAAACGACTCACTAACAGAAATATAAATACAAATTATATTTATTGTGAAATAATAACAACTAGAAGTTTATATAAAACTATAATAAAATGGCAGACAAAATCACTTAAGAATTGTTATTGGCCAGATTTCGAATACGTACTTATCTATTTATAAATCAGTTATGAGCGTTTTCGCCTTGTTGACAGTTATAAAATAGGGGTCATATTTTTAGATTTTAAATGTAATTTATTTATTTTGGCTTTATACTCAAAATGATTTTAATAGACTCTATAGACTAAAATTTAATTTTAGTATGTTATAGACTGAACTGGATGCGGAAAGCGGAAGATTTGATGTTGTGGCGTAAAATGGGAGAGGCCTATGTCCAGCAGTGGACTGCGGTGGGCTGGTTGATTGATGTTATATAAGAAATATAGTTATAGAAATATATTTGTAGTTTTCTTTTAGGTACTATGTATACGATACTTTTAGATGCGTAATACGCATTGTAAAATGATAACAATTATTATTATATTTTTCTATGATACAGTTTTACCGCAGTCTCTTCTCCCTAGCTTTTATTATTCTCAAGTCACTTGGGGTCGGCTTTTCTAGTCTAACCGGATTTGACTGGATTGATCAGTTTTACACGGAGCGGCTGCCACCTGACCTCCGCAACCCGAAGGCTAACGATACCCTTAGGCTAGAGCAGTGTCAGGATATTATAGGGCACTAACTTCCCAATAACGACTGCCATAGATGTTCATGGCAGCCGGGACCGACGGCTTAACGTGCTCTCCGAGGCACGGAGCAGGCGATAATTGTCAATCAATACGCACATAATTTCGAAAAGTCATATAGCTTCCGAAAGTCAGAGGTGTGCGACTTGGGTTCGAACCCGACACCCTCTGCATTGCAGTCTGTTGGTCTCCCCACTGAGCTATCGCTGCTCACCGTCATCATTAGTTTTACCGCAGTCTATAGAATGTATTAAAGACATTTTGAAAATAACAGCCGTATTAAATGAATCGCATCTAAAATTCTCAAAATATGACACTAATTTGCGATGTTGCCATTCGGTACAGGCAACAAGGCGTAAGCGCCCTTAATGTAATGAAAGTGAGCTGCCGTGTGCATTCATATTCAGTCAAACTTATTTATTAATTATTTTTTACAACATTTAATAACATTGAATGCGATTGTGTGAGTAAGTATCACGCCTGATTCTTCTCACTTGAGCATTACTGCTGGAACTTACTTAATCTTTCCTTTTTATTTTTTTTATTTAAATATGTACAAATATTTCTTTTCTTATACCTTGTTGTAATATTTATGTTACCCCATTCGGTAACGATTAAATAATTTAATAAATGGAAATCCCATTTAATAAATGCATCAAATACAAAAAACTAAATAATCATGATCGTACATGATTTTAACACACATTTTATAACAAAATTAAGATAACTAAATGGTTCGATCTATTCGTTGTAATCCAAATGGCGACCCTGAAGGGTCAATGGCTAATTGTGTACTTGCTTGTTATGTTTTGTGCGGCTACAGCAAATTGCATTTAAGTCTTTTATTTTTGTAAAGTCAGCATCAAAATTGTTTCAAAATAAGAAAGTAAATAACATTTTAAATTAATTGAGAAAAAGCGGGGCGTAGTATATATCGCTATTTCCCTCGCTCGCCTGCGCTTAAATAGCGATTACGTCACAAAACAGTATCGTGCGTTATTTTTCTTATTTATATTAGTAGCGATTACCGCTAGTATTAAAAAATTGCCTCTTCTTCCAGAGTTGGCTTGTATCTTATTTATATATGAGTAGATTTCAAAAATCTTTTATTTTAGATTTTTGGATAATATAAATGTAACCTAATACCCTATTGTTGACTTAAGTACTTAAACAGAAACAAGTATTATAAAGATTCAATATTTGACATACATTAAGGAAGTACGCCGTCTGTCATAAATTCTAAGTAAAACATGACTATTTCTTTATTGATTATGAGATCAAGTAGTCACTATGCTTGACGAGCTTTCAATAATTAGGAACTTACTTACACTACGTGACCCATATTTTACTATTTACCCCTCTCCTTCCCCACGGTGCCAACCTTAGTATATGCTCAGCCTCCCTCCCCTTAGTTTTCACGTAGTAATTCATAAATACGGTTCTAAATAATTTCTTGCAAGTAGAAATTTAAAAAATTATTAGTATCATATTTGTCTTTATTAAATACGGCCGCGAGTCGCCACCTGACTTTGAAAAGCGCTAGACGCTGCGCGCCATATTTGATTATAGCTCGAAAAATCATGAGATTTCCCTAGAGGCTGTTAACTACGTGATGAAAACCTAAGCCCTTCCTTGCGACCAAGCCTAGTATTTTAAAGCCCCTCTCCAGAACAGGTCACGTAGTATAGGTACATTCCCTTATCTATACGACAATTGCTAGTCCGCTTCTGGACCACATTTTCATCAAAGCACAACACCAAATAGAACATAAATCAACTAGAAAACACCCATCTGATCAATTACAAATAGATAATGCTTAAAAGTATAACATTTCTGCTTTATAAGTACACAATACAGTCTTAAGATTTAGCGTTTCAGTTTAGACAATTTATTTTTAGACTTTTGCATTCCATTTAATTTCTCATAGCATCTTATGAAACTGAACTTATTTTCCGGAACACGCCTTTTATATTTTATTCTTTGTCTATATCGAACTGGATTAGGATTAGGCGTTTGTTGTACGGAATCAGTTCCATGTAAAGGAGGTTGAGTAATAAATAGAGGTGGATCGGGTATGCTTTGCGTTGGATCAGGAATTCGTTGAGAAGTATCAGGTATTTTTTGAGGAGGCGTAGGTATTTGTTGAGGAGTATCAGGTATTTGTTGTGGTAGAGCAGGTATTTGTTGAGAAGTATGAGGTATTTGTTCTGTGGGAACAGGTATTTTTTCAGAAGGAGCAGGCATTTGCTGAGGAGGAGCAGGTATTTGTTGAGGAGGAGTAGGTTTTTGTTGACGAGGAGAATATATTTGTTGAGGAGGATCATGTATTCGTTGCGGAGAAGCATGTGTTCGTTGGGGATGAGCAAGTATTCGTTGAGGAGGAACAGGTATAAGAGGAGGAATAGGTATTTGTTGTGGAAGAGCAAGCATTTGTTGAGGAGGACGAGGTATTTGTTGAGGAGGAGGAGGTGGAGGTATGTGTTGTGGAGGAGCAGGTGTTTGTTTAGTTAGATCAGATTTAAGTTGACCAGATACATGTATGGGTATATTTTGAGGGAGATAATGTTTACGTTGTGGTGGGTTATGTTTATGTTTCATCACTTTGTTTTGGAAAACATGTTTTGGTTTCTGTTTGAAATAGGGTATCATCTTTGTTGGATCTTCAGTCAAGATTGTTTTGAGGAAATCCTCTGGTGGAAGCTCATCAAACTTCTTAGCAGCAAATTGAAAATGTGCTTTTATTTTCATGGCTAATTTCGGATAAACTGCACCTGAACAGTTCCGAGAATGCTCAAAAGGGTCTTGGATGCATATGAATGAATCAGTATTCAGTGGTTTACATATATTTCTGAATATATTTTGTTTATACTGTTCAAATTGTGTAGGTAAATCATTTAAATTTTTGAATGCTTTCTTGTTTAGTAAACGCCCCAAATATGGGGAAACAATATTTTCTGCATAATTCAAATGACCAAAACACTTAAAAAATCCTCCCATCAGAGAGTAAAGAGAGTCATTATTAGTTATATTAGTGTTAAAGTTACTGTCAAAAGCCATGTTCCAATTATCTACCATGTAGGGCGGAACATATTTCTGCAGTTCACAAATTGGGGGCAGAATATTCATCAATTGTAAATAGAATATAACCATAATGGTTAAAGCATAACTAGCTAACAGATTAGTCCCTGTTATTTTGTGCACCTTTGACCAATACTTTATGAGTATTGCCAATTTCAATGCTCGGTCACTTGTATCCATGTGTAAAAGATGTCCAACTAATTGGCTATTTAGGACTCCAGCTGGACTCTTAAAATTCACATCACATTTGCAGTTTGTGGGTATATGTAGAAACTTCACAATGGGTACTTTAGCTGTTGTAATTGCAAATAGATTGGTAAATATTCTGAATCTCTTTCTGAGTATGTTCCTGGCATGAATAACATATTTAGTACTGGGTTTTATATGTTGTGGCAGTTCTATATAGCAGTCTACATCACTTGTTTTGATCCCAAGACCGGTCACTATAGATCCAAATGGCTTAACTTGTAGACCTGGAACAAATTGATAGAAATATTTAAATTAAGTAAGTATTGTGCACCATCAGTCCCTACTATCTTTCTGAGGTGGTATGGGTAACCAGGCATCCTTCACATTGGTCTTAATTGATCATAATGAACTAATTGTGAGGCTAAATGCAGATACCACACACTAGGTGTAGAAAGACACATAATACCATAGCATATCACAAGTTATTTTGTTACCTGTTATAGTAAATAACTTAATGACAGATAAACCTGTCTGTATAATATGTGAATAAAACAAATATATCTGCATCATGAGCTAGTAGAAATTGGGCAGCTAACCAAGCTCAACACAAAATAGATCTTGATAGGTACCAATCTTTTTTATCTTAGGTTTATATTAGTATTAATTTTTAAATTAATCTATTTGTGATCATGCACACTTAGGATTAACTCAATATGAGGAATACTATTCCTTTCATTAATCTCTGATGCAAGATGTGTTTTTATGTGTTTTAATGTTTTGGTAACACAGTACTTTATGTGTCTGTTGTAATGAACATTTAACATTAGTCCAATATCTTCTTATATAAGATTAATGTTGGATAAAGCAATAGCTTTGATATATGGATGTTGGATGATAGGTATATGAAGTCCTCAATTTTAGTTGCAGCTGGTAAGATAAAAATGCAGTCTCCATAGTGATTTGCATGATTCAATTAAAATTATATTCAAATATATCAGGGGTGGCCAACTTGATTAGACTCAAAATCTACATTTTACTGACAAAACCCTCTGCAATCTACCAATGACATATTTCTTGAAATTTGAAATTAAACAATATAGTTCAGTATACAATTATATAGTATTTTTATTTTATTAAGAGGATAAACATAAATCTGAAAATTACTTCTTATATTAGTGTGAGCATTGCGTCTAAGTATCTTGCGCTAGATTTGCAAAATCAGGTTTGTAGTTGGGAATTGCGAACCTTAAATAATCCAATGTATGAGCGTCTGTCAAGCTAGAACGGTGTTTTTTATTTGTTTCAAGTAGGAAAATGCTGATTCACATAATTAATATGTTGAATCAAAACATAAATGCAGTTGTTCAACACATTTCTTTAAATTTGGATATTTGTCGTTGGAAACCAATGCCCAGAAATCTAGACCTGATGATGACCTTGCTTTTAGAAATATGTCGCAGCGTAGAGTAATAATTTCATTTTGAAATATCATGTGGACCATTTGCAAAATTTTTTGCCATTTCATAGATATCATTATGATCAATGGAATTATTAAATGTGATGAATTCAACCAACTTCTCAATCTGTTTGAAATCACTAAAGCAAATTTCGAAGTCAGACGCGACTGCCGATTCAACTATCATGGAAGCTGTATGACTTTGAAATGCTGCAATTACTACTCATCAATTCTGTTAATGTTTTATTCTTGCCTTGGAGTTCCAGATTTAATATGCTCATTTTCCTTTTTCATTTTCAAAATCTGCTAATAATGCTAAATCACATTGCCAGTCTAAATGCAGCATGCACTTGCTGATAATCATCACTTCTCTCTTAAAGAAATTTTATTATTTCGTCCAATAGATCTCGAAATCTTTGCAAAATCTTGCTTCGACTCGACCACCTTACGTCAGTGTGCAATGCCAAATCTGTTTCCTTCTCATCTAATTGCTGTTTAAAGAGCCGACGTTGAAGAGATTTTCCTTTTATAGAATTTACAATCTTGAAAGAAATATCCATCACATGTTTTGTGTTTAGTCTTTTACTAGCCAGTACTTGTTGATGAATTATGCAGTGGTATAAAAGAGAACTATTGCGTGGAAGAGAAGATAAATAACATGATGGAATGGCGATTATGAAATGATACAAGACGATGCGCGCAGCAGTTGGTGATTACGTAACGCAGTCTGTTCTAATATACAGGGTGTCCCAGAAGTCGACGTCAAAAATATTCAAAAAGTAAATATCTGTATAACAGGAGTGAAAATACCGTCAAGATTTTCTTAAAATGCCTACTTATAATTTTTAGAATACGTAACTTTGATTTTTTTATATTTGTCTGATAGCTATTATAACTTAGCCTGTAACCTGATTCCGGCTTGACGTCGACTTCTGGGACATCCTGCATAAAGACCCACGTGTCACAGTGTTAGTTGTTCTTCTGAAATAGCTTGACCGATATTTATGAAATTTTTTGTGTATATTTGGTAGGTTTAAGAGTAGGTCGTGGGCTATTTTTTATCGACGCACCACGCGGGCGGAAGCTAGTGTGTTTATATTTTTTGCCTTGCCACGATCGACTTGAATAATAGCCGCGATCGACCAGTTGGCCACCCCTGAAATATGTAGATAAGTGACAGCCATATAAATGCGTATGCTGAATGCTTGACTATGCAAAATAGGCTTCATGTTATGTGCGCACTATATTAGAATATTATTTTACCTATTGAGTTGCAGCAGCACATTAACACACAATAGATTTTACATTATGTGGTATTCTAAGACCTAAGAAAGACTAAAGACCTAATGATGTCAATAATTGATTATAGTCTCTCTACAATCAATTATTCACATCATTAGACTCCAATTAAATTGAACATCATGTTAGTTTATTTGTTACAATTTTACACCTTAACTTTGATTGTACATCATGAAACTTCACATATTGTCAGGGGTACATAAGAGAGAATAAATTAACAACAAACAGAATAATAAATTACACTTCCCAGGCGCACAAAGCCGCAAGCATAAGCTAGAAATAAAAAGGTGAGAAAGATGATATAAGCAAATTTTTACCTGGTGCTAGATTTTGCAAAGCATCTTCAAGATCTGCAAATAAATATCTTAGACTGTGCACCTCATCAGCTGTCAGCCTCACATGGGACAACAAATCCATAACTTGCGAGTCAAAATCATTTTCAAAGCAAAGCATTGACGGATCCATGATGTCATCTAAGTAAGAACATTCATTATTATATTATGTGTTTGGAATATATTATGGGAAGAGGTGATAGTCTTTAGAGGCACTGTTGGAATGCATTTTCAGAGTAACCCTACAACTAGTTATGGTGATGTAAGTAAATTATGGTTCGCTTTAGATGAACAAAACCTTAATGTTTATGTATATTTATATTCAGCATGTTTATAATCAGCTGATTAGCTTACAATGCTGCACTGGCTAATAGGTTCACTATGATTCTAACGCACCCTGAATTTGAGAGGCTGGTGGCCATCTGTATCAATAAATAACAGAACTGATATAAATTATTACGATAAATGCCGAGTGCTTATAATAACAGCTATAACCATAAGTATAATAAATTAGTTATCTATTATACCTGCGTATATCAAAGACTTGCTTTCGTAATAAATACATTACGTTTAGCGAAAATAACAAAATTTGTAAATAAAAAGCAGTCGGAGGTTGCAATTATACTATGAACTTAAATTGTTAATACTTTCACCTTGCAAAGTATATAACTTATAATGTAAAATTATGTTTACCTTCTGAATTCATTGCTATAATCCAATTTTATTCCTGAAATAGTCTTTCCAGTTGCTTCGGTCTTTCGTTGATCGTTCTGCTCAGCTGCCAAAAATGACAATTTTCGATAGTTGCTGCCCACAGATTACGTATCTTAGAAAATTCTTAGAAATGAATTGAATTTACTATAGCTTTATCAAAATTCAGTTCTTAGTTCCTAACATTAAAATAATTAAAACGATTCTTTACGCCTGCTTTGTAATTGGAAAAGGCATTTTGAGTCTTAATTATAACAGTTGTCCCACCTCCTCTTCCTATCATGAAGATATGTCTGTGTCTTATTTGGTTATGAATAAAAATAATAAAAATTATTTAATAACCAAATCGGTGTAGGTTTTAGTAGACTCATAAATTCTTATACAGAGTCTCCCTGTGTAAATATTTGTTCCCCTGGGGCTAGGTTAAGTACTTTAACTGATAAGTTAAAAATGACAACTTTGAATTCTGAATCAACCATAGTAATTCTATATTATGGTGACAACTTATCTGTCACAAAAAATGAGGCATAACATTTAACTGAGGTAATTGAATCATTACATAGTAAAGTAGGGTGTAACTTTATTCGTTGCGCTTTACCTTATTCCTATTCATTAACACAGGAACAGAATAGATATATTCAAAATCTGAATTTATTATTTTATAACAGTACATGTTATACAAATTATACTAAATTCTTTGACACTGTTAAGTTTATTATTAGATTTTTATTGACTAAAGATACAATATATCTTTCATATATTTATTAAAAAAAAGTTGCTAAGTTATACGTAAGTACGGTAGTGAAGATTTTAGATCATAGTAGTAATATTACTACTAATTCCTATAATGATACTTCTATTAGTTTAAACTATTAGATGAGACAAAGGATAGGCAGACACATAGTATTAGACTTATTCACCAGAATATTCAGGGTCTATCCGGCAAGGAGTTAGAATTAGATTTATTTTTTAAAGAACATGACATCCAAATATGTTGCATAACAGAACATTGGTTAAAAAGTTGTCAACTAATATTTAATAATGAACATTATACCGTTGTAAGTGCGTTTGTAAGAAAGAATTATATACATGGTGGCTCTCTAATATATGTATGTAATAATCTTAAATTTAAGGTAAGAAATGATATAGTAAATCTTTCTATCGAGCGCACTGTTGAATTATCTTGTGTGGAGCTGGAGCAACATGTCATACTTTGCGTGTACCGACCACCGCAGAGTGACTTTAGTGTATTCGAAACAGTAATGGAGGATATTTTAAAACGCTTATGTTATGGTAATAGGCATATAGTAGTATGTGGTGATTTTAATATTAATTTACTTCAGCAATCATTTTCTTTCTGTAAGACTTATTAGTTTATTTAGATCATTTAATTTAAATTATTTATTTTTCGATCCAACCAGAATTACATCACACTCTGCCACCTGCTTAGACAATATATTTTGCGAATGCTAATTTCTAAATAGGGCCATATTGAGTGATTTGAGTAGATTTGAGTATTTCCTATAAATACAATTAAAAAAGAAACTATGATCACATGTAGACCAATGACATCTAATCGCATAAAGGAATTTAATAATAACATTAATGCCAAGGTTGTCAATATGGAGCTAGATTGCAATAGTCCAGACGAACTATACGAGTCTTTGCTACGTTAAGCAATTACACTGGAATATAACAAAATTTTTAAAATGAAGACGTTTTACAAAAAATTCAAAGTTAAGTTTTGTGATTGGGCAACACCTGGGATATATACAAGTAGAGCTAAGTTATATGATTTACATGCAATAAAAAAATATAATATTGATCCAAATTTTATTAAATATGTTAGAAATGATTCAAAATTATTTAAAAAGACTTGTGCTACAGCCAAGTCCCTTTATTTAAAAACCAAAATTCGAAATGCCGACGATAAAATTAAAGCTACTTGGAACATTATTAATAATGAAACTGGACGCACCAAGCAGCGTGATAATACTATTAAACTTAATGTAAATAATAAAATAATTTCAAATAACTTGCAAGTAGCTGAAACATTTAATAACTACTTTGCAAAGATACCTATTAATACAACTAGTTCCTTAAGGTCTTGCCCAGTAAAAGCAGAATCCTTGGTTAAGGATAGCGTGGTGGAGTGTAAAGTCCTGTTTAGATTTAAATATGTACATCCGCATGACATAATAAAAGTATTTAAGTCACTTAATTCAAAAAAATCAGCTGACTTGTGGGGTATTTCTGTGAAATTAATTACAAGTATTATTAATAACGTAGCGCCACACCTAGCTGCAATATTCAACGGATGCATTGATGTGGGCATTTTTCCAAATTTATTGAAATGTAGCAAAATAATACTATTATTTAAAAATGGATGTAAAAGTGATCCATGTAATATCAGACCAATTTCTATATTACCAGCTATAAGTAAAATATTTGAGAATATTATATTACAGCAATTAGAGAGCCACTTTAACGTAAACAACTTATTTCATACTCAACAATATGGTTTTAGAAAGGGTCGATCTACAATAGATGCGGGTGTTACACTTTTAAAACATATTTTGCTGCTTGGGAAAATTCGCAAGATGCCATTGGCGTATTCTGTGATCTTTCAAAAGCCTTTGACTGCGTTGAACATCAAACGTTATTGCGAAAGCTCAGGCATTATGGAGTTCGAAATGCTGCACTCGACCTCGTTGGTTCTTACCTAAGCGATAGATTACAACACGTTGAAATCAACGGAAGTAGATCTTCTGGATTACCAGTCGCAATGGGCGTGCCACAGGGCTCAATTTTAGGACCCTTTCTGTTTCTAGCGTACGTGAATGATTTGCCGTTCTTCGTACAGAATTTGTGCGACATTGTATTATTTGCTGATGACACATCACTTATTTTTAAAGTAGACCGTAAGGCACCAAATTTACAGGGTGTTAATTCTTCACTCGCGCAAGTTCTGGACTGGTTCACAGCGAATAATTTACTACTCAATTAAAAAAAAACAAAATGTATTAAGTTTACATTGCCTAATATAAAGAGTCCTAGCATAAACGTTAATTTAAATAATGAAACAGTAACATTTGTACAATCCACAGTTTTCTTAGGCATTACTTTAGATGATAAAGTTCAGTGCGGTGCTCAAATATCGTGTCTTGCAGGGAGACTTAGTTCAGCCGCATTCGCGGTTAGGAAAGTAAGACAGCTTACTGATATAGATACTGCGAGACTAGTATATTTTAGTTATTTTCACAGCGTTATGTCCTATGGCATACTATTGTGGGGTAAGGCAGCTGATATTGAAACAATTTTCATTCTTCAAAGGCGTGCAGTACGTAGCATTTATAATTTATGCCCACGAGTTTCCCTGAAAGAGCGTTTTAAAGAAATTGGTATACTTACTGTTGCGTCGCAATATATATTTACGAATATTATGTTTATAAAACATAATATTCACTTATAATAAGAATAGTGATATTCACAACTTAAACACTAGAAATAAGCACAATTCATTTGCGGGACTCAGTATACGCTTTTTTAATAAACTACCGATTGATATTATAAATTTACCTTTACTAAAATTTAAAAGTGCTGTTAAAGGTCAGCTTATCCGGAAGGGCTATTATTCAATCAATGATTACTTAAATGATAAAAGCTAATGGAACTAGTTGCTTGTTTCATACAGGATTCAAACAATGTATGTATTATATAAGCCAATTTAGTTATGTGAAGGTACTTCGTGTTTATTTTGTGGTGTTTAAGTATCTTTCTTTTCTTTTAAACAAACTTTATAAGTATTAACGTAAATTTTGTTTTAACTACATTTAGTCACGAACTACTTTTTCATGTCACAAAGTGTAAGTGTATGCGTCCTTATGCCATACTACTGTCTATTACAAATGGCTACCTACTGATAAATATTATTTCAAATCTCAAATGCATCTTACATAATATTAGCAACTTTTCTTTATTTTAGAATTTAGTTTTATATGGACAGTGACATATGGTATAATGACTGCAATACCTGGTACATAAATAAGTTGTAAAATACTGAAATTATAAGTTGATGGCGATTTAAAAGAGTGGCCTTGAGTTTCTTGCAGGTATCTTCTCATAGGCTCAACCTTTTGCCTGAACCTTGCAACTAACATAAATGTAAATTCAGTAAATATAATAAACTCACTAACCCCTTTGATGTTCATAAGTGTTACTTTGTGACCTAAGTGAATTTAATTAATAATAATTTTTTTTTGAAAAATTATTTTTGGCTTTGACTTTGACTTTGACTTTTTTGATAATACGAAATGTTTATGTTATTTCAAGCTACTTACTTACAATTTTTAGTAATTCAGATTTAAGAATTTTATATTATTTCTATATTTCCTTTATTCTTTATTTCCTTTTCGTTCCCAAATGCACACATTATTCTTCGATCCTTTCATTTTGTAAACATTTAGTAGGTACCTTCGGAAAAAGAGAGACAAATTTTGCTTAAGGTATATTATTCAGAATTTCAAACATCCTTGCCAATTCACTTGCCTTACACAACATTCTCAAAATTAGTAATGCCAGTTTACCAGCGCTCCTGTTTTCGTTCCGCCCTTACGGTACAGTAATGTACTATGCGGTTGCTTTTTTGTAACCACCTAAACATGGTCGGGTTACTACGGTCTTACACTTCCTAATGACTTTTATTTTAATATCTCGTTAATTATTGTATGTAGGTACCTAGTACCTACGTTGAAATTTTTCAGGTATAAAAGTGAACTAACCAACTAATTATTGATATACCTAACATTCAGTTTATATATCCACATACAGGATTAACGGTAGCCAAATAATTCCACGCGCATTGTGACCGTGAACGTCGAGAACTAAATTTCATCATCGTTTGTTAATTACTTACAGGATATTATATTTCATTAAGAGCAGCGATAGCTCAGTGGGGAGACCAACAGACTGAAATGCAGAGGGTCTCGGGTTCGAACCCACGTCGCGCACCTCTGACTTTCGGAAGTTATATGACTTTTCGAAATTATGTGCGTATTGAATGACAATTATCGCCTGCTGCGTGCCTCGGAGAGCACGTTAAGCCGTTGGTCCCGGCTGCCATGAACATCTATGGCAATCGTTATTGGCGAAGTCGACACAAAAGATCCCACTGGGTCGAAGTGTCGCCTGTCTGTACTGACTGGCCCCCACACAAGATAAGATAAGATATTTCATTAGGAAACTTCATATACATTTTAAGACAGTTACAGGCTACAAAATAACGTTTAAAGCAAGTCTTTACAGCTCTTAAACTGGAAACTAAACTGTTAGGACGTATTGAAGCGTTTTTATATTTAATTAAATAACCTTTAAACGGTGCATTATTTTTGTTTTATAATTGCACAAGTACCTAATTATAACGAATTCTTACGAAGTCATGTACAAAAGATTATTAGAATCCGCTTAACCTTTTCAGAGATCCAGCAAACGCACAAGCGTTACTCCAGCAGGATCTCGAATAACTTCGCAGCCGAAGAAAGAACAAATATGAAATAAATTGCAACATTTACCTCGTCTAGACAACTAATTATATACTTATTTAATATTTATTTCAATATTCCCATTAAAAAAGAAAATGTCTGGCTGTGGTACCTAACATTATCCCAGCAAGAAATGATTTTGAAAAATAACTAAAAAACGTGCAATAACTAAAAAATGTGCGCAACAATTACAGTAGCTGGGCAACTAATTATCTATAACATTTATATTACCATTTTCGACATTATTTTGCTGGGGTAACGCACACCTTAAATACCGTGCAAGGTCGACGTGGTGACGTTATGAACAGATCCCATAAATCGTGTTGCCGATATTGGCGAGACGCTTGGCAACATAATGCTTCGTCATCCAGAGCCGTTTTCGGAATGGACGACGATTTCGACATTACGCAGGTTCTCAACTGTTGCTGTAGAAATTTCTTTCTTAACTTCAAGACCTTAAGGACCTGCGTAATCTGGAAGGTGCAGACGCCAGTACATCCTCGAAGACGAGTCTTAACGCCTCAATGATATCATCGGCAACAGTAGATCGCGGCATCGCCTCTTCCAGTCCAATACCTATGTGATTTCACCCTAGCTCTAATTCTCAGGTCATAAAACCGCCGTCAAACAACTAGCATGAATGAGAGATGTGCATGTTGTAATGTATTGCGCTGTCACCCCGCTACCGCCAGCCAGTAGTGTAAAGTGTGAACACTGTGAACGCTCTCATATAGTTCAGTAGATAATAACATGGCGGGAAACTCGCTCGCCCCGTCCATGCCAGCTGTTTGACGGCCGCTTTATCTCTCGGCACTTCAGAGACTAGAATATAGAAAACTGTATTTTTCTAACTGTGTTTCAATCAATTTATATTAAAAATTATACTCTAAAACGGATCATGCGTATTTAGATTGGGCGTTGACAAAGAAAGTTAGTAAGGAAAGGATCAGGTAGGTATATTATGCCTACCTCAGAATGTTAGGTTTCAACTCAGAATTGTAGGGTTGGGTGTAGGTAATCAATCGATGTTTTAAATACGTCAATGGTAAACTATATTTGTGTTATTCCCTCAACCCCGTAGATATGAGTCAAATCCATTAGCTACATTCGCATTTTTTAATTTCATTTTTCTGTGTCAGTCGGTGACAAAGAACACACAGACTTGGAACAGCTAAATTCGAACTCACTACACATACGTAATGGCACTGGCGAAGAACCACAACGCCATTCGTGCAGCCACATCTGCGTCAATATGTCCGATAATATTAAAGTTCTGATCACCTCTGATTCCTAGGCGAACGGAGAATGCGAAATAAAACGTCACACACACTTATAACAACAACTGTGATCTGTGATGATAATACAAGATCAGGACACACAAGTTATCCACCTAAATCTAAAGCAATTTGAGTGTATAACTGACTGGAGTAAGGTAGGTGCCTCATTAGTCCGTTGCGTTGCGTCGACGCTTTTGAGGCGCTCATAGCCAATTGCACTCAATAATTGGTAAAGGATTAGCGAGGTTAATCAACTTTGGGTGCGGCCTATTGCGTGCAGTCTATTGATGGGTGATCTTATTTCTTAGTAGTCTAAGCCCAAGTCACCCATCTATAGACTGACCTGATTTCATCTGAGCGTCTCCGTGCTTCGGAGGCCACATAAACAGTCGGTGCCGGTTGTTGCCAAATTGACAGCAGTCGTTAAGTCATGTTAAAGGCCTACGGGCGGCTTGAACAACTCTTGAAAACAGGTTGGCCACTAACCACACGAAAAGAAAGAAAGAGCATCGACGCTGCGTTGTTTTCCATATATTTTTGTGACATGCCACATTGATGAGTTGCGTCGTCGTCTGCGACGTCGTGCGTCGTCAAAGCGCAGGTGTGGCATACAATGCGTTGATATGTTGCGACGACGCAACGCAACGCACTAATGAGGCACCTCCCTAAGGTATACCACCTTACGCCAAACTTGTAGTTTGCTCAGGAGTTGTATAGTCTGCGCAGGTATACCCAACCCGCACTCCATACACCAGTTTTATTACCATGTACTCGAAGCAACTTCAGAAGGTACTAAAAGTTTTACGCGTGGTATGCATAGTTCCGTCACCTCCCTGTAGATCGAATTCAAATAACTTTGCTTTACTCCATAGATGAATAAGGTTTCCAGGCTTCTTATAAGGCGCTTATGCAGTAGAATTTCCGATCGCTGCCCCTTGCTTTGGCAGTACAACTTATTAGTGCCCATGATTCGTTTGAAAAACAGCACACAAAATATACTTTGTAAATATTTAATAAATCTTTATTTTATTTAAAGAGTTAACACCTCTAAAATTCTTAATTGAAATGAGTAATTAAAATCCCAACTAAACTATGGCTTACCTTGGCCTAATATATAATAAACAAATATTGGAATACATTGGTTTATCGATAACTTGCTACGACAGACTCAACCGCTGCTATGAATCAAATTGTACGGTCATACAGTATACTGTATATACCCAGAGACCTAAAATATGTAAGATAAGAACAGGATTTACAAAATATGTAATTAATTTTATTTTAATTAACTAGAGTTCATATGAATTAGGTGAACTATCCAGGTATTGAAATTAAACAACATTCAGAATTAAAATTAAAATTTCTACAAACCGCATAAAAATAAATCGTAAAATGTCTTAGCTTAACATTAAAATCATTTGTATTAATTATGTCTATTGATAGAATGATTTTTACACTAAGTAAAAAAACTTAACCCTCAAAACATAAAAATCGTCCGTCACTTGTTTGCGCTTGCGTCGGTTGATTCATCAGCGTCATCTAGCGGCGGCTCGTCGCTGTTGTCCGAGCTGTTCGCCGATGCTTTATCTTCTGTGATTTCTGTGACGTCATCCTCTTCAGCCGGCTTTGTACTTGGAGTTATTATAATTTCTTCGTCATCGTCATCAGAATCTATTACGTTCACATTACCATCCGCGTCTACCGTCTCAGCTATTTTGGCTGCTGTGTCTTTACAATTAGGCATCGAGTAAGGCTTCAGAAGTTGCGTGAACCAACTCTGCATCACCGATATGAAGAATTTGCCGAACTCTCGAAACGCGTCCAGGTCGCCGCCGCCCATCCTGATAGCGATCACAGCACTTTTAGGATCATGGCAGAACGTCAGGGTCAGCTGAAACTGTAAGCTGACCGGCTGTTCCTCTTTCTTGAGAAGTTCTTCTGATATTAAACTCTGTTTCTCCTCGATGCCCAGATCTGGCACATTATTGCCCAGATGGTTGTACTTTTTCCTTTTCCAGATCGGTTTAGTTAAACTACCCATGTACTTTTCTTTCTCCTTTCTCGTGTCAGGATTCACCTTTTCCTCAACTTTGCCGAGCTTTATTTTCATCATGTTTTCGAATATTGTCACTACCAAGTCTCTAACAACAGACTTCCAATCGAAGCTTATAATTGTATTAATAATTCTGGGGAACAAATTGACTCTGTACTCCGGATGTGTTTTAGCTCGTATTAACTTAGGTCTCTCAAGTAGTATAGTCTTAAGGAACCCTGCACAGTTGTTTAACTTTTCCTTCTCATAAACATTTGCAGCAAATTTGAAGTATGTTTTGAGGTCTAAAGCTAATTTGCTGGTTATCGTTGAGGCGACGTTGTGACATTGTTCAAAAGGATCCTGGACGCAAATTGGTGTTTGATACCTCATAGGCATTACCAAATTACTCATAACATTTTTCTTGTACAAGTCGAACTCCTGTGGCAAAGCGGCTGTGTCTCTAAATGCTTCCTTTTTAATTGGAACGCCCAAAAACGGGCATACGGCCATCTCCTCAAAGTTAAACATAGAATAGTATTCGAAAAAACCTCCGAGTACCTCTGAAATCGTGGCGGGATTCGAAGTGGGTGGCAAGAAGTTGGGATTACTCATAAAGCCGGTGTTCCAAAAGTCAACGTAAATGTCATTCGCGCGGTCTCTTTGCAGCCATTCGACGGACGGCAAGAGAGACATCGGAGGCTGTTGTAAGTAGAATATGATCATCATAGTCAGGGCGTAGTTCGTTAGTTTGCCGGTGCCGGATAGGTCGTGAACTTTTGCCCAGTACTTGATAATGACAGCCATGGGTGTGATGCGGGGGTCAGCATGCAGAAGAAAAGCGATGAGGCGGCTGTTTTGAGCCCCAAGCGGTGTCTTGAACGTAAGGTCACAGTTGGTGTCTGTGGGAACGTGGTAGAACTTCACTATGGGTGTGTTGGCTCGTGGAATGGCGAGGATCTCGGTGAATATCTGCGGACAGGTCCCGAGGAGACGTCGCGCCTTGTTCACGTGGTTGCCGTGCGGTTGCCGGAAATGTGGCGGAAGGTTGATGAAGCAGTCCGCATCGCTGGTCTTGATGCCCAGACCAGTTGTTATTGAGCCGAAGGGAATCGCTTTGCAACCTGATAGAACAAATTAAAGTATAGGTTAATTACATAAACTCAAGCTTATATGAAGTCTGAAGTATTTTACACTCTGATATTCTACCAGCTATTTTATGTGTCACGTAATAGACATGGACATATTTTACAGAAAATCCTTCTAACACTCTACCTGACCAGGGAATCGAATCGATCTTCCACCATCGAGGCAGATTTGTTACAGACAAATTAGTAGTAGGTACTTTATCATGAAAGTACTGTTACATGCTGGGTTCGAGGGATAAGAATGTAAACAATATTACCGACTAAAACACGTTTTATTCTAGCACACAATTAAATTTAAAACACAACAAACACTATACTACACTTTTCCACTGTAACTGCTTCAATCTCCGTAGTATTTTCGCTTCCGTTCGCTCCGATGAACACTTGCCCGCTTATGAATGTAAACTGACCCGGCAAGCGCTAGCCTTCCCCTTTTACACGCGGTTAAAGAGTTTCCAGAGTCTTCTAGAAACGTCATACCTAAACAATACGAAGATTCGAGAATGTGCCAGCGTTCTCTCTACTCTAATCGTACCGACGAATCTACGTAGTTCCGTAAGTATTCAATAGATGGCGCTGTAATAAATTATTAGACGGAACTGCCGAGTCTTCCACACAATGCCGAGAGATAGCACTGGGTGTAACAGTACTATTAATTTAGTAATAGTAATTTATCATTAAACTAGACTCATGTCTATACATATGACACCCCTAATATTGCAAATAAGGCATAGGGATTACAATTCGGTAGACTGGATAGTTCACATCAGTATTTCCTTTAAAGGATAAGCATATGTGTATCACAAATTCTACAGGAAGAAACTCTAACAACACATTAGAGAAGAGCAGTATCATAAAAGTGGGAGAAACTGGAAGATAAGAGCAGTAATCATAAAAGGCGGGAGAAACAGGGAGATAAGAGCAGTAATCATAAAAGGCGGGAGAAACTGGGAGATAAGAGCAGTAATCATAAAAGTGGACGAAACTGGGTGATAAGAGCAGTAATCATAAAAGTGGGCGAAACTGGGAGATAAGAGCAGTAATCATTAAAGTGGGCGAAACTGGGAGATAAGAGCAGTAATCATAAAAGGCGGGAGAAACTGGGAGATAAGAGCAGTGATCATAAAAGTGGGCGAAACTGGGAGATAAGAGCAGTGATCATAAAAGTGGGCGAAACTGGGAGATAAGAGCAGTAATCATTAAAGTGGGCGAAACTGGGAGATAAGAGCAGTGATCATAAAAGTGGGCGAAACTGGGAGATAAGAGCAGTAATCATAAAAGTGGGCGAAACTGGGTGATAAGAGCAGTAATCATAAAAGTGGACGAAACTGGGTGATAAGAGCAGTAATCATAAAAGTGGGAGAAACTGGTAGATAAGAGCAGTAAGCCACTCCCACTTTATTATTATTATTTCAGCCTGTATTGTTCCACTGCAGGGCAAAACCAGCCCTCATGCTTTTCTACATTTATGCCGTGAGGCGACGGCCTTTGAATACTATTCGCCTCCCCTATCAAGCTCGGGGGGGTCGTAAGAGGCGACCGAGGGCTCTTTTTGCACAACCATCTGCTTAGCTTTGTGGTTGGCATTGCCGACTGGATAGCGACCACAGTACATAAAGCGGCGATAAACCCTCCATGGTGGGACGCTCCTGCGGACTGCGTTCAGGTATCAGTCTGTGTACATCCAGTGCACGGGGAGATTTCGGTATGATGTCTGGAGGACTGAGGAAGATATTTAATATGTCACTGACAGGGGACGTCCTCTTGATCTGCCGGCCAGGGAGACCTGTAGAAACGGTTGTCCGCTGGCCGCCCGCTGTATAGTACAGGGCCCCAATTGGGAGTAACTACCCCAAGAGGCTGCCCTATCATGCACGCGCATAATCTCGGGGTCGGTCGTCGTGCCGGATAGTGACCGGAATTTGGGGTCCCGGCGGCCGATTCTGGGAGGGTATGGGAGCCCTTCCGTCCGGCGGTTCAACTGTACGTTCTCTGCCAGGGTAACGGCATACCATTTCTCCTCGCTTTCTCCTCTACATTACCATGTCAAAAGCTCTCTGCTTCACACTACAACCTCCCTAAACCCACCATGACAGCGCCCACAAAGAAGAACAGTTTTACAGCGGTGACTAACCCCTTTACCGTTCTTTTGGAGTTCAGCAACATCCGGGGTCTCCACTCCAATCTGAAAGCCGTCCATCATCACCTGGAGACGGTTCGGCCTGCCCTGCTGTTCTTGACAGAGACTCAGATTCGTCGTCCTAACGATTACGCCTACTTGCTTTACCCCGGCTACACGCTCGAGGAGAATTTTCTGGCCAAAGCTGGGGTCTGTGCGTACATTCGTTCAGACGTATGCTGTGGACGTCTGCGCTGTCTGGAGGTGTCTTTTCTACTATGTGGGTGCTTGTAGAGACCGGCGGTCTCAGTACAATTTGCGGGTGCCTATATAAATCCCACAATGGGGATGCCGAGACAACTAGGCTCTTTGAACACCTCAACCTTGCGACTTTAGACGCGCAGGCGCAGTTTCCTTCTGCGGAGTTGGTTGTATTGGGGGACTTTTAGGCACACCACGAGTCGTGGCTGGGTTCCTCCAAAACAGACCATGCAGGACGAACTGCCCATGTGTTTGCTCTCACGCATGACCTCTCCCAACTAGTGACCCAGCCCACCCGGGTCCCAGATGTTTTAGGTCAGGCGCCCTCCTTGCTTGACCTTTTGCTGGCGAGTCATCCAACTAAGTGCGCTGTATCTATCAGTGCCCCGTTGGGCAATTCAGATCACTGCTTGGTTGGATGTAGAATGTCAAGTGCTGCCTTCTACTAGAAAGGCGATCAAGCGTCGTATTTGGCACTACTCGTCAGCGGATTGGGACGGTATGTGCGACTATTTTGCGTCCGTCCCTTGGTTGCCACGCTGTTTTGAGGAGAAAGATACCTCAGCGAGTGCTGCCGCGATTGCTGACGAGATTATGATGGCCATGGAATACTATATCCCGGCCTCTAGTATCGTCATCAATCGTAGAGGCCGCCCTTGGTTCAATCGTGAATGCCAGGACGCTGTCAACCACAGACAAGCTGCGTATCGCGCTTGGATCAGGGGTCGTGCTGCAAACGATCCGAACCTTGCGTCCCTCAAAACAGCTTACAACAAAGCAACCAAGACATGCAAGAGGGCTTACTTAAGAAGCTCAGCGCGTCTCACGGATTGGCCAGCAGCTGGCTGCCCATCCTGCGGGTAGCCGAGCATACTGGAGCCTCGCCAAAACCGTGCAATCAAATTTTTGTCACCCGTCGCTTGCACCTTTGAGGTACCCTGATGGAACCTTGGCCAATGATCCTGAAGAGAAAGCCAATTTATTGGTTAACCTTTTCGGGGCTAATTCGGCCTCGATGGCGTAGTGGTTAGTGTAACCGACTGCCACGCCTGAGGTCGCGGGTTCGATTCCCGCACAAGTCAAACATTTGTGTGCATGAACATGGATGTTTGTCTTGGTCTGGGTGTTTCTATGTATAATATGTATGTATTTACAACAAAAAAAAGGTATATATGTATGTTTATCCATTGTCTAGTACCCATAGTACAAGCTCTGCTTAGTTTGGGCTAGATGGTGTTGTGTGTATGTGGTAGAATATTATATTATATTATATTATTATATTATATTATTATATTAATAACGTGCAGCCGCCGACAATTCCAAGTTGCGGACTCTCAATGCCTGATATCATCATCAGGCAATGTGATGTCCGCAGGGAATTGATGTCACTAGATGTGCGAAAATCCACGAGGCCGGACGGGATACATCCTATAGTGCTCAAAAAATGCGCAGCAGAGTTGTCTCCAGTGCTGACGAGACTATATCGCTACTCCTACTTCTCTGGTAGTGTGCCTCAATCTTGGAGAGAAGCCAACGTGCAACCTATCCCTAAAAAAGGGGACCGGTCCGATCCATCAAACTACCGCCCAATAGCAGTCACCTCAGTAATCTGCAAGGTGATGGAGCGGATTCTTAACAACCAGCTAATCCGCTACCTTGAGTGTCACTCCATCATCAATGATCGCCATTATAGGTTTCGACCAAATCGGTCAACGGGTGATATTCTTGCTTATCTAATGCACATCTGGGGTGAGGCTATTGATAAGCAAGGCGAAGCTTTGGCAATCGGGCTGGACATTGCTAAAGCCTTTGATCGGGTCTGGCTCCGCGGTCTTCTCTCCAAGCTGCCGGCATATGGTCTTCCAAGCCGGCTAGTTAAATGGGTCTCCAGTTTTTTACACGAGCGAAAAATGCGTGTCCTAGTGGACGGATGCTCTTCACGTTTCGTAAGTGTAAATGCTAGAGCCCCACAAGGTTCCGTGCTCTCTCCCACACTTCATTTCCTTATTTCTTCTGCATATCAACGACATGCTATCTCTTGGTGGCATTTATTGCTATGCAGACGATAGCACGGTTCATGGTTGTTACCATCCACAACCACCTAGCAACAGGCAGGATACTGAGAGGAGGCGGGTAAAGCTTGTCACTGACCTCAACAGGGTGTTGGATGACATATCCGCTTGGGGTTCATCTAACCTGGTTGAGTTCAGTACTAAGAAAACTCAGGTGTGTGAAGAAGCATCTGGTCAGACCGGCTTGACACTGACGACGACTAGAAGACATCTATCTTCGCCTCTTCGTCACTGTCTCTGGACTGTAATTGGGCTTTCCATCAGGTCCGTTACAACCAGATTGCCGTGTCATGACAAAAAAAAAAACATATCCCTCCCACACGAGACAAAAAATTGTGTGGTCTACAAATGGTTGTTCCGAGATTGGGTATTCTTCGTGTTCGTTGTTTGAATGTTTGTAAAGTTCTTTGCGACAGAGGAATTATTTCTAGTGCAGGAGTTGAAAAATAAGTTTTAACTCTTTATGTTGTTTTACCTGGCCATTGCGACTGGAACGTGTTCTCCAAGTCTCTATATAGTATGCTGATTCTGTTGATGTCCTCTTGGTTAAGTCGTATGGCCGCCATTATCATATCTAACTGCGAATGGAAGTCTCCAGACAAGTCTAATTTTACTGGCTCTATTATTACACCTGGAAAATAAAAAGATATTTATTACTTTTTAGCACTACTACATATTTGTCCTGTGTTGCAGGGGTCTTTTCAAGCATTGAAACAGAAACAAAGAACATCCAGACACAGAACAATTTAATATATTTAATGAAAATACAGTGTGCATAGTAAACCCTGTCCGATCCTTAAAGGTGTTATACAGTAGCTTACTATGAGTACGTAAATGACATCATATTATAAAAATCGTTAAAAAGAATTACCCCCGTAAATTTAATTTATTTAAAATAATATGTTAATAGATTACCCATGGCAACACCTAATACATGACAACACATAATAAGAATATATTCTATCACAAACATCCACGTTCATGCAGACAAATGTTTGACTTGTGCGGGAATCGAACTCACGACCTCAGGCGTGGCAGTCGGTTACACTAACCACTACGCCATCGAGGCCAAAATTAGGTGAACATCGTCGGATTAATAGCGTGTTTAACTTGCTTTACTACAGATACGCTAAACAGCCAAATGAAAATCAAACCCATGATTTCTAATAACAAGTCATTCTACCATCGCTTTATATAAGAAATGTACTTACTTTTCTGTTTAGACTTCGTAAAGTCCCTTTTAGGCGATTGCGGGCCTTCTTCGGACTTCAACTTAGCACTGTATGGCCTGACAGAGAGAAAGTGACCGTATATGTGCAAGCGCTTGTTTGCGCTGATAGCATTCCTCGCATGTTCGTCTGATGTATAGGTAAGGGTCGCAGACCAGCCGTTGCACTTGTCAATACGTACGCTGCCGAACTTTGAAAACACATCCAATAAATCGTGCGGTTGTGTGAATGTTGGGTAACCTAAAATATAATAAATGAATTAATGTGGCAACAGGTAAATGTAAATTCATAGTAAAGTTAATGTAACCTGAAGTTCATAAGTTGTGCGGTTTCACCATGAATACAAAATATTGCGAACGCAGCTATCCTCTTTAGCTGCGCGTAGCATTTTTTTAATGGATTTTTAATGTGTTTATATTAATTAGAGTCAGTACGGTACTAATAGTGCAAGAACTACTCAAAGAAAGGCTTGCTCATAAATCTTGTAAACTTAACGTGAATAAACATTTTAATTTAGGTAATCTTTCTTTATATACTCAATTCAATTACCAACTTAACTATTATGTATGTAACAGGCCCTTACATAAGTGTGTTCTCTTACTTTGTGACCAAAATATATACACATATTTTGATTACGATTTTAATAACTTTTTATAGTAAAAAGGAGGAATTCCTGGGTTTTTGATGTCGTCATACGCGTAAATATGGAACGTTAATTATCATTTTTGGTCGTTGGTCATTTGTCATTATAAATTTTGTGATTCTGTTACCTACGTAAATTCACGGAACAGCTAAATTAAGGTATACTACTGTAACTTGTGCAAAGAATGATCTAGGCAGTGGCGGTACCTTCATTTAAGGAAAAGTTAAAAAAACCTTTCTAAAATATATTTATTATATGCAGTACTCGTGCTATTAGCTATATTTAATATGGTAAATTTAATACGTTGGTGAGACCATGCATGACATCCAACTTATATTGAAGAGAGAAGCAAAACGTATTTCATTGAATTGTTTGAAGGATACATCGCAGTGGATATATGGGCTGCTTTTATTGCTCAACGTACCAGAATATTTTAATATTTTTCAGCATACAGGTTGTCAAGGGTACCGGAAAAGACTAAGGATACCTCATATGTAGAAAAAAAGTACTGTTCCCTATGGATAGTTAGTATTATTATAAAACCAACTCAGTGTACAACTGTCCTGCAATGATGCGGAGAAGAATTGGCAAAGCCATTTGTATTATCGTAACCAGATTATAAGTAGGTAACTAATTAGTGCAGTTTATGTCTTTTCTTCGCACTAACGTTGCGTTAGTGCGAAACGTTACCAAGTGCAAAAAATCGTACATATATAGAACGTGTAACAGAAAGGTGTGGTGATGTTTTAGGACCGTAATGTATGACCCCTATCCCCGGAACAAAATAAATTATTACACATTTTATAACAATATTAAACATTTTATTTATTATTTAAACATCGGAACAAACGTCTCTATCAAAATTACGCCTGGTCATTTTCGGGTTCACGAGTCAGTGTTAGTAATGTTTAACTATCGAGTAGAATATGCTGATATTAATAAATCGATTAAAAAGAAAATGCAATATCTTAGTGAAAATAATTTATACGCATTTATTTGTCGCGTTTTACATTATACACGGGGTATATTATCTGACGCTTAAATATGACCATGTATCTGTTACACACTGTATATAGATTTAAGGTACCTACTCACCAGTAACAAGTATCCGGCACGCCTGTAGTGGGTCTTGAACCGGCGCATTCTGTGCGTTTTGCTGATTCTGTGCGATCTGTTGCTTCTGTGCGTGCCGCGGACTCTGTGCATTCTGTTCTGCATTATTTCTACGACGTCGGGGCGAGGAAACCTGAGCATTAGCATTGGGCTCAGCCCCAATATTTTGAGGATTATTTATCCTGTTATTGGGCTCAATAACTGTTGTTGGAGTGTTCGACATCTGACCTCGTTTGATGTTCGGGTTAGGCGCTGAGTTGATAGGCCTGTTCGGTGCAAACGCAGGCATGCTGTTCAGGCTAGACACGGAATTGATTGGCCTGTTTGCAGGAAACACAGGAATGTTGTTGGGGACAGGAGCGGAGTTGAAAACCCAGGCTGATGGATGAACTTGCATGGGATGAGCGTCTGGCATCGAGTTATTGGGATGAATCATTCTGTTGTTGGTGTGGTTGACAATTTCAGTGTTGTTTGTTGTTGAAGATGACGCGACGGCGACCGGGGCGTTCGCCGTCGCCTTCATATTTCAGGGAAATAGCAGTGTACCTGGTGAAGAGAAATCGTGACGTCACACTTTGCTATAATCAACATGGTAAATAAATTACATTAGAATACTGTTTCGCGTGTGGATAAATAGGTGAGTGAAATACACTATTAAACTGGGTGAATTTTGCAACGCTATACAATATTATTTAAATATTTCCAAGTGCATTACTAATACTTGGAAATGTATTTTTATTCTTAATCAACACTTTCTTTAAGCTCATGTGTGGCATTACTTGTCCGAACTTGATTTTAATTATCAAGAGTATCGCAATATAATACTAAATAATGTGTTTGTTAAAATCAATTTAAACCTATTGAGTCGCAGCGGCACACCGGTGGCTAGACGCCTATTGCGTTTTCAATTATATCTGGTATTCCAACAATTATAACGTTAAATTTGCTAAATCTATACATTCGATTATTGTCTACGCAAATTAGATAAAAAACCTAATGTTTAGACAATATTAGCTTTGATTAAAATAGTCAACGATACAATTTAAATACTTTTTGCAATTTGTTATAGATCTCGTCATCTCATCTCATCTGGTCATTCACACACATTTATAAAATTAATCCTCGCGCCATTTATAGATAAACTCAGAACTAATAATGTCCTCCAGACCGATTTTCGGTCACGGCGGCCAATCTTAACGGAGACTGGCCATCTGCGCAGGAGATATTATAGTGCACAAGTACGACCGGAGAGAGATCAGGCGCAGGACCAACGGCTTTACGTGCTTTCCGAGGCACGGGGGTGTCTAACACCGCCAACTTCCTAACTCCGGGCTCGTATTGAGATTTCTTAACAGAAAAACCCAATACCTTTATGTTGGCCCGACCCAGGATTCGAACCCGAGACCTCATGCGCAGTTAAAATAACGGGAATTTATTGTCCCGTGCATTACCAAGATAAAAAGTATGTGTAAATCTAGAACATGGCCTATTTTAATGTCAAGTATTTATTTATTTTTATAAGTAACAGCAATATCTGGGCCCTATTCAATAAAACTTACAATCCGACAATTTTGTCAATAAGTGACTTAATTGTCAAATTGTCTTACATGTGTTGTTCAATATAACCTACAAATATGTAAAAAAATTACCGACATACAATTGTAAGTTGTCGCGTCGCGCCTGTAAACTCCGTTCAATAAAACTTAGTAATTCTAAACATTTACAAATATGTCATGGTAGGTATTTTACATTTCTACATATTATTGTAATTGTACATATAATTATATGATATAATTTTTCAGGGAAACATTAAAATGAGTAAACATATTCGTCATTTTAATATTTATTATAATTAACATGCACAAATTATATTATTATTTTATATTGCAAATAGCTGTATTAATGACTCCATTGCTGTTATCGCTTCTAGTTCAACTATTTCCTCGTTGTCATCATTATTTTTATCAACCACTTTATTGTTTCCAGACACGTTACTTTGTTCTCCTGAGGAGGAAGTGTAATGCTCTGAGCCCAGTCGTTTTTCAATGTTGTGTAAAGTTACGCAAGTTAAGACAAGAAAATGGGAAAATGGATGTACGAAAATGGGGTATGGGCTAATAAATTGGCTAATAACACCCAATATTCCTACATAAATTCCAAGAACTCTAGCAGTGGCGCAATTTTTAGGAACATTTAAATCCACACGCCGAATTGTAGCAAACACATAATTGGGAATAATTAAAGAAAAATTTCCATGCCTCAAATCTGAGAGTGCAACCAATTATGGAAAGCAACATATTTTTTTTTTTTTTTACGTCGGGATATGCAGTGACGCATATCCCTCCGCGGGGGCGGGTGGAGGGATTATGTCGGACTCGCCGGGGTAAACGAAAGACGGAAAAGAAATAATGTACCTCCCGGAATACCGACTAAACCTACCACGGTTTTCCTCGAAAAAAGCACTATCGGCGGGGCCGCGCGAATCGCTTTCGCATGCGGTCGCGACCCCGCTGAGGTTACGGCCCGCCGTATGAAACGGCAGGCCACTACACAAAGAGACCTACCCAAAAGAGGCACTTCTCACATTATAGAACCCTACTGTCTCCCCCCTAGAGGGGAAACGGACTCGAAACAGAGGCGCGCGTGGGAACACGAACGCTGCCTCTCGGACCTGGTGCTGAACGGATGGCGGGCAGGCCCACAAAGCCCACCACCCCCAGGTCAAACCTCAGGGTGGCTGGAGGTCATCTCGCACCCTCCGGCGCCCGGCTCTGCGGTTGGCGAGAGGGTTTAAACGCTCCCTCTCCCGCTCCGCCGCCTCCTTGATGGAAATTACTTCCTTGCAGAAGGCGGCGGCGTTCCACGACCTCTCACTCCGGACCATAGATTGAACTACAGCTGGGAGCGAGAGGGCAATCGATCTGACTGCCGCGATCAACTCACGGCGCTGCGATGCCCAGGCGGGGCAAACCGCCAAAGTGTGCAGCGCCGTGTCCTCAACAATGTCGCGGCAGTCGCCGCAGTGGTGACAACCGGGCGTCTCTTGCCGGCGTATACGACACAGGAACTGGCCAAAACAACCGTGGCCAGTCATTACCTGTGTCAGCCGGAAGGTGAGGGCGCCATGCCGCCTCTCCAGCCACTCCTCAAACACGGGACTTACCGCCACGATCGTGGCGTGCCCGATGGCAAGCAACATTGTGTTAACTTGCGTAACTTTACACAACATTAAAAAACGACTGGGCTCAGAGCATTACACCCTCCTCAGGAGAACAAAGTACCTAAGTGTCTGGAAACAATAATGATGACAACGAAGAAATGGTTGAACCAGAAGCGATAAAAGCAATGGGGTCATTAATACAGCTCTTCGCAATATAAAACAATAATATAATTTGTGCATGTTAATTATAATGAATATTAAAATGACGAATATGTTTACTAATTTTAATGTTTCCCTGAAATTTTTTATCATACAATTATATGTAGAATTACAATAATATGTAGAAATGTAAAATACTATGACATATTTGTAAATGTTTAGAATTAGTAAGTTTTATTGAACAGAGTTAGCAGACGCGACAATTTACAATTATTTGCCGGCAATTTTTTTACATATTTGTAGGTTATATTGAACAACACAATAAGACATGTAGGACAATTTGACAATTAAGTCACTTATTGACAAAATTGTCGGATTGTAAGTTTTATTGAATAGGGCCCTGGTCACTGGTTTACATGATTGAGTAACAAACATACAAACATCTACACAGACTTTGACAATCATAATATAGGTGAAATTAAATAATTATTACATAGACTCTCTTATTTTTTTTAAATATTACTCCTGCACTATGTATAAATCATGTGTCGCGGGGGACTTTACAAAAACATTCAAACAACGAACACAAAGAACATCCAGACTCGGAACAATCGTTTGTGGATTACACAAAGTTTTGTCCCGTGTGGGATTCGAACCCTAACACTCGGCACAGTGGCAGTGGAGAGGCAACCGCTTAAGCCACCACGACATCCGTGCAGGAAAAGATTTATTTTATACTTTATTTTTTCGCTCTCCAACCCAACCCGACAAGAAACACAAGATGTTTTACTTTTTATGACTATCTACTGTTTTATATATTACTATTATTTTTACTAAACTCTCCAGCCAAGCAAGAACACTTGTGATAAGAACCGTATATTGGTAATGCAATGGGTAGGATTCGAACCAACGAACTCTCTATCGCAAGCCTACAGAGAGTTTTAAAGGTTACTCACGCGTGTAGTTCTACTTAAAGTATTCCGGAGTTAGATACAACAACAGCCTAATGATTCTAGCGCCATAGATACTATGACTAACGCGTTATACAAAAAACTATTGTATTCTAAATGTCGCTGGTAAATACGGATTGTCTGAATAGTGAATTGACTTAACCAGAACTATATATTTACCTCAACGGAAACAGTACGTAACGTGATTGTAAACTTGACAAACGCACAAAAAACACAAAAATAATATTTAGATAATAACAAAGAATATGAATATAACACCACACTAACGTTGACAATAATAATATGATAGTACGATGCAGCTAAACACACATTTATAACTAGTTATAAATACATGTTGACGCCCTTGATGTTGGTAGCATTGCTTATCTTATAGTTAGGGGAATACCCGGCATTCTAACCGCACACCGCACACGTGACTTTTTGTTGCACTTATTGCTAAAGTCATTAAGCGTCATGATATGAGAGAATACTCGTTATAGAACTTATAACTTAAGCCGGGTTACGTGTAATTTAGCTCTTCAACAGTTGAGTGTGGACGGCATACGAACTCAACGCGCGAATAATGTGAGGCGAATCTTGTTTGAAAGCTGTTTCAATCATTTGCTGCAGGCATGCCGAAAAGAATGGTCGTTGTAGCTAGTACTGCTTTTATTTGTATGTATTTATTAACTGAATAATATATAATATGTATTTACGGATGGCGTTGTGGTTTGAGTGGTCGTCTCGATACTGCCACTGCACTATGTGTTGTGGGTTCGAATCCCACACGGGACAAAACTTTGTGCGATCCACAAATGGTTGTTCCGTGTCTGGATGTTGTTTGTGTCCTTTGTTTGTGTCCGTTGTTTGAATGTTTGTAAAGTCCCCCGCGACGCAGGATTTATTCCTAGTGCCAGAGTTGTCTTTTAAAAAAAGAAAGTAAAAGAACTGAAGACCGTTAGAAAGGTTTGGTGCGTCGATGGATGTAAGATGAAGTGTGCAAGAACAAAATGATAGTAAACTTAATATTTTTGTTTCTGCATAGGTACTGTTACTTACTTTTTCTCGAGGAGTTTGTTCACGAGTTTATTTTGCACACTTTAGTGTAACAGTTTTTGTATGAAAAATAAAGTATTTAATTTGATTTAGCTCCACTTAGGATTTAAAAAATAAAACAAACATCTATTTGTATTTGTTTTATCCATTATATTCGATGAAGAACATTAACTGGTACAATACTTAATAATTAAACGAATACTCGTTTAATTATATACACGCAATGATATGTTTTCTTTTAGTTTGAACGGCCTAAGGACCATTTCAAGCGTTTATTGGACGAATTACCAAATTGGGATAAACTGCGAACATGTGATTTTGATGTTAATCTTTTCCTGATATTTTTTGGCTATGGTTTTAGCAACTCGTTCAAATTAAACTATTACTTGAACGTACTATTAACAATTAGAAAACAACTTCTTTAAACAATAACCACAAGAAATAAGGCAACATGGAAATAGATTGCGGAGTCCTAGACTTCTTTTTTTCAGTGTAAGGTATATTGTGATACGGAAAGGACTATCGCCTTACATCTGAAGAAATTGTATTACATAATGACGAATAAAATGTTTAAAAATAGCAGTCGCGAAGACCCCTTTTGTAAATTTAATAATTACCTACTTATGCCTATTTGTAGATATTACATACTCTTATATCCTTACCTAATTCGTAATATTAATAACTAAAATACATATTTCAGTCCGAGTAAAGCGTTTACCGTTTTACTTAAAAACAATATAGCAATATCAATTATTATTTCATTATCCATTAGTTTTTTACGTGGTTAATGTAAGTAATCACATTGTCATTATTAAAAAAACACGGTAACAATCCACCTTCAAGGAAATTAAAAATATATTTATGTAACTATTTTCTGTGTGAGAGAAGAAATAAATGATCTTTATTTAAATATTGTCGTCAATTCATGTTAATTTTTTTTCATTTATGTATAAAAAAGTAAAATACTTCTTCTCCTTCGCCCTAGCCTTTATTCTTCCTAAGTCACTTGGGGTCGGATTTTCTGGTCTAACAGGATTTGCAATCAGCCCATGGACTGATACGACTATCGATACAATGATCGCCGAATCTACATCCCCCATTGTTATTAATGCTCGTAGTACCGTCCACACGTAGGATTCGTGTTTCATTACATGATATATTATGCGTTACACCTATCTGGATCTGGCTTTATTGAGAGTTTTGATAAATACTTCAAGTAGTGGCTTAAGTGGTTGCCTCGTTATTGCCAGTGCAGAGTAATGTGAATTTCAAACGATCTACACTCCACTAAAATTTGATCGTCATACAAATAATTGTACTGATTGTGAAATTTCCTTTGTGTTTATTTCAATGTTTGTAAAGGCACTTCGGTTACATAGTCATTATCTCTAGTGCGATAGTCCATCCTAATTAATAGTAAAAATGAAAATGTAATATTGTATGTTTGTTACGCTTCACGCGATAACTGCTCGACCGATCATCATGAAATTTCGCATACACGTTGTCAGTACAGAAAAAGACAGTGTGTATTTTATCCAGGAAAATGTCCTGTTTCCGAGGGATTGACTTTTATTGACAAAATCTACATGAATACATACATGAAGCTGATATAAATGAAAAATACTAATTACCTTAAACTCGTGTCTTTTTTATTTTTTTTAACTCGTGTTTTTTTACAACTTACTTAACAACTTTTGTTCTACTACTTTTTACAAAAATCAATATATCATTTTAAAAAAATATTTTAGCAATTTTAAAACTGCATGCACTCCCATCCCTTTAACCCGCGTTACCTTTGCGTCCATGTAATGCGATTAGAACAAATAACTTCGCCGAATAACTTTCTTGTCATGAATATGATGTCATAAAGTGTAGGTTGGCAACCAGCATATATAGATTCCTTCTTTTTTTTAAATGCAACACCCGCATTATAAATAAATTCCGTGTCGCGGTGATCTTTACAAACATTCAAACAACGAACATAACCTACACGCAGACTCAGAATAGCTATTTGTGTCTATAGCGAGACAACCACTTATACCTTTACGCCATCCGTGTAGTAACTTTGGGAACGTTATGAAGAAGTAGTAGACGTGGTGTTCAGATTTCCTCACGATGTTTCTCGTCGCTGTTAAAGCGTGCTATATTACAAGTAACTATTTGAAATGCACACAGCTTTGAACAGTCAGAAGTACGTGCTGACTGTTCAAAGCTTTCATAATTCTAGCTCCTAGTACCTACCATTATACAAACAAGGTCAACGCTTCCTTTTATTAATTTTAACGTGGCTGATGTTTTTACGCTTCTGACTGCGCGGGAATAGGGAAGCGAAGGAAGTTCCCTCTCGGTCTCATCTGAGGAAAGATGGATAGTCCCGGTCCTACCACGGCGCCTAATCCTGCCTAGAATGGTGGGCGAGTCGATAGAACTGACTCTACTTTAGCAACACGCCAATCCTTACCTATCATAAGTAATAGGGGTTAAAGTATGAAGTTGCCGTTGTTTAGCAATAGATACTTTGAATTGACATAAAACCTTCATGGTGTGATATTTTCGAGTGAAACTTTTTCACATGAAACCTATAAGATTCTTTTTTTTAAATATGTGCAACATTCGATTTTCGACTTTCAGTTGTATTTTTTATTTAGCTTAGACGGGAAAGATGGAAACTTCGGAAATACGAGTAATTTTAAACACGAGTTCCGACGCGGTACTAACGCGGCAGAAACGGCTCGCAATAACAATGCTGCGTTAGGAGAGGAGACTGCTAATGAACGTACCGTGCATTTTTGTTTTAAACGCTTTCGTAATGGAAACTTCGACTTGAAGAACGAACCACGTGAAAGACCGTCCGCACAAGTGAATAACGCTGAATAAGGAGATGGTGGAAGCCGATCCGAGTCAAACTACCCAGGAATTAGCGGCATGGTTTAACGTTACCCTACCTACAATATTGGTTCATTTGCATCAAATCAATAAGATAAAAAATATGAAACTGGGCGCCTCATGATTTGACTGATCTGCAGAAGGAAATGCGTGTTGAAACTTATGTTGCCTTGTTGAATCGGTACAGAAATGAAGGAATATTGGATCGAATTGTGACATGTGATACAAAGTGGATTCTTTACGATAACCTTAAGCAAAAAATGCAATGGCTGAACCCAGGTCAAACGCCGCAACAGTGCCCTAAAGCAAATCTTACCAATAAAAAGGTAATGATAACTGTTTGGTGGTATCGTCATGGTGTTACTCACTATAGCTTTCTCAGGTCTGGTTAATCAATAACAGCAGATGTTTACTGTGCCGAACTTCGAACATTGATGGCGAAACTGGCAGTGAAACAACCCCGACTCGTGAATCGATCATCACCATTATTGCTCCATGATAACGCAAGACCTCAAACTGCACGAGAAACCGTTGTAACACTACAGGAGCCGCAGTTAGAAACCATACGTCATCCTTCGAACTCGCCGGACCTTGCTCCAACGGACTACAATTTTTCGTGATTTGGACAATTTTCTACGTGATAAAAATGTTTCTTCCCAGGAGGCAATACAAAATGTTTTCACACAGTTTGTCGTATCTAGATCTCCGGCGTTCTATCGTAAAGGCGTAAATGAACTTCCGTTTAGATGGCAGCAATGTATAGACAATGAGGGTAAATATTTCGATTAAATACATATGGTACATCTTAGAAAAAAACGAGTTACAATTTTTCAGTACAAATCGGCAATTTAATACTTTAACCCCTAATATTTAGCCTTGCAACCTAACTTGTTACTAGACTTACAACATATAAATAAAACTGTACTTAGGTACAGTGAATCTCGAACTTCAATATACAATATAGAAATTGTAATATTATAATGAAGATTAAAACTCAGCAGTGGCTAACAAGTTTCTTTAGCACACACAACTCTATCAGAAATCTAAAACCTTAATTAAAATTGATTGTCTTTAAAACGTATTTATTAGTATACCACATTATGATAAGAAAGTCAAATTTCTCATTAGCTATGACAAATTTACAAAACATCATACGTCTTTATATGTATATAAAAATTCAGCTTCCTATAGGATTCAGGATACCCAACTAATCTTATAATTGCGAATGTGAGTCTGTTTGTTTGTTTCTTACGCTTTAAATACTCGATCGATCATCATGAAATTTGGCATACACGTTGTCAGGTGTACGGAAAAGTATATAGTACCTTTCATCCAAAAAAAATACTGCTCCCGAGGGGGAGCAATTTATTGACAAAATCTAGATTAAGACAAGCGAAGCCGCGGACAAAACCTAGTATTATTCTAAGTTATAGTTTCTCGGGATTTAATATTTAGACTGCAGCAGGAGGGGCACAGTTAGAACACCTTAATATTTACAAAGAAAGTAACGCCATCTTGATTTTCGTGCGTAGAAACTTATAGATGTAGTGCTTTATTTATTTTCCGACAGATGTCGCTAACAGGTTTTTCTTTTACAATTGAATATACATAAATCATAAATAAAAAATAATTAGTCTTAAAACAATAACACATGCCTAAATTGTAAGAAACGAGATTTACAACCCAGCCGACACCATCAATTAATATTTAACATGGCAGCACTTGCATATTTGATAAATGTATTGTTATTATATGGCCATCGCGACTTGCGCCCGCGCTCGTTTGTGATTATTCCATTTTGTGTGTATTTTTTTGGTATTTCCGGTGTCTCCTGTTCATCAAACTTTGAGTCGAGATTACTCCTCCGTTCTGGTGTTCAAACTAGTTCCAGAAAAATAATATTGACAGTTTTTGTAGTGCGACGAATTGTCGTTCTAAAATCTTGTGTATCACTGCTAGTTTAGTGATATTTTGCGAAAAGGACGCTTCTTCTTGTATGAGAGTTATTTATATTATTACGATACCTCACCACTGAGCATTTGGAATATTTGGATGCAAAACGCCAACACTGGTAACTTACCAATTTAACAAGTTAACTTGTGCTAGCCGGCGTTTTGATATTTTAAATTCACGGATTTATTGCAAAATTTCGATTCAAGTCTATGAGTACGAAATACATACAAAAACTACAATTGTAAACAATGGTGATTATTTTTTTAAGATATTTATTTCATGAAATATTTATTAGGGTATGTAAATTATTGAAAATGAATGACTGGATAACTATAAAATGACGACTAATAATTAAGTTTCAAATAGCACATACTGTATTTTTGTTCTAAAGAATAAAAATAGATTTAATATCAGCTGCGTCATGCAACAACAATGCGCTATAGGGAATTATAGTATTATGAAAGTAATTGAAATACATAAGTCTTGCAGCGTTAATATTAGTAAGCTGTCTTGCTTTGTGGCAAACTTCTTATTTTAAAACATTTTCATACACATTTTATATAGCAATTGTATGTGTACACTACGTACCTTTTGACAGCTAAGTAAAGAAAGAGTCGCTATCTAATAGTTGGCCCCAGAACTATTTACTGACTACCAGGTATTTTAAATTGTCAACAGATGGCGCTATAGTATGCAATTATTTTTAACTTTAAAATTTAATTATTGATGTGATATTAATTAAAGATAAGTACGAGAAAAATATTAAATTCTTCTTACAAATTGCGATATATACATAAATAAAATATAATTTTATAAAGCATAAATATCAGCATAACTTAAAAAGACCTAGTGCCAGATTCTACCCATGTAAAAATCACAAACAATATGGCGGTTTGCTGCACTCTGCATACGCGCATCTTATAGTTCCCGATCCGAATTGTTTTATTTCGTTGTAATTACCACAAGTAAGTGCGTCGAGTTGAGCCTTGTATTCCTCCGCCTTACTATTGGGACCTTACTCCGAAATTTTTGTACTTTACTGTGCGATATAGACGCTTTGTTCTGTGAGATATAGACGCTTTGTTCTGTGCGATATAGCCGCTTTACGTTTTGTTCTGTGAATCTGTGCTAAAAAGGTGTTATAGTTTTCGAAAACTGATTTATAATGCCTAGGCTGTGTGTATTCGGATACGCTACCAGTGGTGTATTTTAATAAACTTAAGCATTATAAAAATAAAAAGTAATAAATTTTAATCCATTGTTTTCTTTCTACCTTTAACTATTTTCATTCCATTGGGACTATTTTGTTTCGTCCTATTTTTGTAACATATTCTACCAGAACATGTTACCTAAAATAGGACGGAACAAAATAGTCCCATTAAGATTTTGAAAGATAACATGTATTCATAGCTATAGTTATGTAGGTATGTGATAAGCTTGGGGCCAATTTGTAGATGGCGTATTGTCGAATAGGTTTGCAATTTTATCCCGTAAGAGGGCTCTCTTTTCCCTGTATATTACTTTATTCTTTGACTAGGGCACTCAGTATGAGTAGCCTAATAAATAGAAAAAGAGCTCCATAGATGTACATACATAGCTATAGGTATATAGCTACATAGATAATTAGTTTTGGTTAGGAAATAGAGATGGCTTTGTTTATGCCGAGAGATGGCACTCTTTTCAAACCTAGTTAGTATACTCATACTCTTTGGCGCCGAGCGTAAGACGCGGTTGGACTGAATGACAGAGCCATGCTATGGTAACTACGAACAAATGTACGGGTACGTTTTCCGACAAGAGCGCCTCTATTAGCAGTATCATAAATTAATTGTTTTAATTGTGTTACTATATAGTTTTCAATAGTTGGCGATATTACAAAATTTTGCTGCGGTAGCCATAGATTATAATACGGCAGGGTCTACTTTAGTGTTGCAAAGTAAAAATTCAGTGGGATATTTTGCTTTAGTCTACAACAACTTAAATCAATGAAGATGATAATTTGTATAAATAATATCTAAAATCTCAGCAAAAATGCCATATAAATGTACAATAGAGCTAAACAGGTAATATCAATGCAGATTAAAATATTTAACTGAATAAGATTTAGTCGAAATATTGAAATCATCTAGTAACACTGTTTTTGACACGACATGTTCGACGATTTTCACAAGAAAATTTTCGATCTATGCGTTATCTCAACGTTAATTTCTTGTTTTTCTGTGTATTTGTGGTTTTTCTACAACCTAGTACGTTGAAATAAACTTACTTCCTCCAGCCAGGCATCGAGAGTAACTAAAAATGCTAAAGACTTCAGTCTATTTTGTGGTGAATTTGATCAATTTTGTCATCGTGACTTAGATCATGTTGTGTACCAGGATGTTTGGTGAAGATTGGAGACGGTAAACGAACTGTGATAATGCTGTTAAAGTCGCAGCGCATAATTATTATATGACTCACAAGAGAACATAAAAAACATACACATTATTCTGTGTTTATTTTTTCATGTTCCCCATATAATCCCATTTTGTAACTTGATTAATATGCTGCCTATTTTTGTATGCATACAAATATAGGCAGCATATAAATTACAATAAAATTATAAAAATTTTAAAGGAACAATGCTGGTGTCTATATACGTATATACACGTATGTATGTATAGGTTGCTTTGACGACTTTAGTTTAGTTCGTGATACTGCTACTTGGCGGCAGCACTTATGCAGACCTCTAGCGAGGCTCGAGTTGCCTATCTATACAGTATTGTAATCTATGGACAGAGCTCGAAATTCAAATCGGCGGCCGCTATATTAAAATTGTATGGAAGATTTGAAGTGCTTTTTTGATAAATATGTATCTTTATTGTCAACCAATAACTTATATATTTGGGACGGACAAATTGTAATATAACTATTTATGTTTCGTTTAAGCTGTAAAATAGGATAGATTTTTACTGTTATAATCTAAAAATCACGTAACACGAGCTTACATTTTTGCATTACTCGTGCAAATTTACATAATTAGGCGAAAATATTAATAATTTTAAGTTTTTACACGGAGTAATTGTAAACACATTCATTGTTATAGTAAATGTATATTTTATATTTGTATTTTATAATAATAATAATATAATATACTACCACATACACACAACACCATCTAGCCCAAACTAAGCAGAGCTTGTACTATGGGTACTAGATAATGGATAAACATACATAATTATATACTTTTTTTTTGTAAATTCATACATATTATACATAGAAACACCCAGACCAAGACAAACATCTATGTTCATGCACACAAATGTTTGACTTGTGCGGGAATCGAACCCGCGACCTCAGGCGTGGTAGTCGGTTACACTAACCACTACGCCACCGAGGCCGACAAAACAAACAAAAACAAAACAAAAAGTGTTGATTTTATCAACTTAAATGTGACCGCTTGTTTTGCCACATTTCGCTCGGCGCAGTCTTAATGATAATCGCAATAAGTGTGTCTTTAGATGGCCCCTGTTTTGGTGGTGATAGATGGTTCAGTCACAAAAGTCATCTACTGGGACAATAACATAAAATTATTAAATGTAGTTAAACAACTAAGTCCAACATACCTGTTTTAGCGCAAAGCACTTTTAAGAAATATTGTGGTTCCAAGAATCCTTGTTCGTTGCCGCTTGTCAAAATAACACCATTATCTGATTCATAGAACTTAAGACCTTCGTCCAGCGCCTTCTTCAGATCTACGTATATCAGGACCTCCGCATTACCTCTGAGGCCACTAATATAGTTGGTTTGAGATGTTCTTTTGGCAAAGTGTATGTGATTGCGCGTCATACGATTCAACCCGTCACGCCGTATAGACGGCCAGTATTTAAAGTGGGTACCGTGGACAACTGTTTCGTATTTCGGCTGAAATATAATTGTCAAGATTAACATAATTATGTGTTTAAACTTTAAAGTAGATAGACCAGGGGTTTATGGATGCGTCAATCAGATGCTATTATTCCACAGATCGAATCACGAATATTCGATTGGCGACTTGCTGGACGAATTCAATGTCGGTTTTAAGCAAATCGATTTCGATTATGCCAAAGATCGGATCACGAACATTCAATCGGGGATTTGATGAACGGATTCAAAATTGATTTTGAGCAAATATGTACAAAACATCAGAAGTCGAATTGTCATATCTATACTAATAATATAAAGCTGAAGAGTTGGTTTGTTTGTTTATTTATTTGTTTGTATGGTTGAACGCGCTAATATCAGGAACTACTGGTTTGAATTGACAAATTATTTTAATGTTGGATATCATATTTACCGAGGAGGGCTATAGGCTATATAACATCACGCTACGAACAATAGGATCGGAGCATCAATGAAAAATGTTGCAAAAACGGGGAAAATTCTCTTATGTGAAGCTGACGAAGTTGCGAGGGTCAGCTAGTTAATATTGATATGTATTACCAATGTATTGTTTAAAGCACATATGTTTGTATAATTCTGAAGAACAATTATTTAGAGCCAATGGGTCTCTTAATGAGAAATTTAAAGATTTAAGCGTAGTCTATGCCTGTATTCTCGACAGAATAGGCAGGGGTGTATAACACCCACACCTTGCCAGCTATGTTTTAACGTCCCATGTAATAGTAATAATTTCTTGACTGGAAAAGCCTGTTGAGGTAAGCAATTTTTACTAGATACTGCTGGGGCAATCAATATCATAGTTTTTATCAACTTTAGTAACCGCAGATTACACTTGCACGCTTCAATTACTTTAGGTAGAAATTGCCAATTTTAAAATAAGTATATTGTTTGTCTGTTTTTTTGTTACAAATTACGATGCAGTTCACAGATCTGATCGGCGGATTACGATACCGATTATGTATAGGTATAAATAATATGACATTTACCGACCGTGATAAGGATAATGAAAATGAATAAATCAAAAAATTCATGCCAAGATCATAGCTAGTGAAAATAGTCTGCTTGTTATCACGGCCATCCCCTTCCTCTACGACTATCCCAGTTTATGATATAGCGTTCCCCTACACCAACCGTTAGGTTATAATAGAGGAGCCGCTGTACCTTCCAGTGCCCGAGAGCACCTTCTGAGACCAGTTATAGACAGGTCTTGTTCCCAAATCCCGACTCTCCACCCTAACCTCAGAGATCCGGTTCTCGTAAGCGAGCTACCTCATGCCCAAGTGACACTAACTATTCTCCAGATAGGTACCGGAGCAATAAAGCCGCTCACTACTCGCAACTCAAGGAGTTGCTAACGATAACCTCGCTGAAGCCGACGGAGAAGCCGCCTCCCATATCTCCAGTATGGTACCGGAGCTGTGTAAGGCACGCTCACTTCCCGACATACATCCGTATGCCTACCCAAATAGGCCTACAAGCCGGGTGTGGCCCGAGTCACTCCAGCTATGACTCTTACTTGCTGAGCAGGCAAGCTCCCGAGATGCGTTGCGGCAGTGAAACCACACTGCCACTTCGCTAAAGGCAACTCCGTGCCTCATGCGACCGACTGGTTCGCACTGGCCGCGTCTGAGTCCGACGCTCGAACGCAACGTGCTTGCCGAGCAAACGAACATGTCGTCCTCAGCGGCCAACCACATACCCCTGCGAGTCCAACACATGTCAGGCACCGCGCACTCTAGTCAGCGGTCGATAGAACACGCCTTTCGAGGCGCAGTGGGCTTCCTAACCCCGCAGTACCCTGGTCCAAAGGGGAAGACCCGTAGTTCTCCCCCCGAAACCCTATCTACTCGGGTCTGAAGATAGGGAATGTTATCACGGCCAGTGCAACTTGGCCGAAACTTCACGATTTTCAAAATGGTATATATTTAAAGAGATACAAGTGTGACACCTATGTTCACCAATAGATGCCGAAGCATAATTTGTATATATTTGTGTTATTATATATTCCTTATACCACTATTATATTTCAGCATTAAACGGGGTTCTGTCAATGATGCTCGTGTTTCTGTGCACTGCATAACCCTTTCAGTGCCCAGAACTCACCGTAAAATTTATTTAGATCTTACAGTATAAAGCTAAGAATATTTTAAAATAACAAACCGTGGTGATAGGCGTAAGTCCTTCTGTCACAGTTCGGATGCTGTGGCCCTGATGAGCTTTGATCTCCAGGTACCCAAATGTAGGATTATACTGTAGTTTAAATCGTTGCTTAGGATCGTTAGCAACAATAGTTTCTATATCTGAGAGATGGCATTTATCCTTGTATATTGGATGTTGTAGAATCTTCTCTACTTCCAAATATCCTTCTGGACTGAAATATAATGTGCTCTTAAGTTTTACTTTTCATATTTCCAGAGTAACATTTTTCTTTAGATTGTTGATATGTCCCACTGCTGGGCCTAGCCTAGCCTCCCCCGCGAACTTCCAAATCTCTCTGTTGGTGGATACAGAGAGAATTACATTATGCTGTGATTTTTGTTTTGATATGACTATTCACACACTAGAGATGTACACTGTGTTACAGTAATCTTTACACACATTCAATCCGCAGTACACAGTATCAAGAGATATATCTCTATATCATCTCTATATAGGTCCTGTTCAAAAACATGTATACAAAATAAAGTTCTATTAACATGTCTACATTCAATGTACCTCTATAATACAATGCTTTGAAATATAAGGGACATACAAACTTATGAACATCCACATTTACAAAGTTTTGGTTAACCAAAACTCTTAAGATTTTCACATAGAATTGACAAGTTACAGCAAATATCATGTTACACCACAATAGATGTATATATTTTGGCATATTAGATGTAGACATTTTAATCGAACAAAGTTCCCATATACATACATGTTATTAAGGGTGATCACACCATGTTTTGTTGCACTACAGTTTTCTAAAAGTGCAGGCAAACCAAAATATAGTTGACACTGTCACATATGTATGCCAAAGCATGTTACAAAAATGCCACATCAGCCTCTCAATTGTTGAAATGCCATGCCATGTCATATCAAAGCTATTGTTTCTGGTCACTGGCCAATCAATTCACTAACACAGTCAAAACAAACCATTCCAGCATAAAATGTGAACTTTTATAAACAGAGGATTCACAGAGCAGCAATATTACAGATTAAATTAATTGTTCTCATTGTAGGTGGTACAATGAATGTGAAGCTGCTCATATCACAGGGATTTTCTCTAGAGAATTTTGTTGAACAGATGATAATATTATACCATAATTATGGACAGCCTTGTTTCAATGTTATGAGTCATTACATACTCAAACATCAAACTCATCTATTTTTAATTTCAAAAGGACTATCAGCAATTTATCATTTATATAATGACAAGCAGTGACATAGGAATTTCAACTCTATACTGATGTATTAAGTACTAAAAGCATATCTAAGACACAGTTTTCTTTTTGTTGTGACACCACCTACCAGTAACAGCTATCCAAAAGCCAGCTCAAGTTCCAAGTTCAAACAAGCTGTTGCGATGTAGCAGTGGTTTTCACTGGCAATGTGAACAGTCCAATAGTCAACTATTAATATATGTATTTCTTTTTAATACTATTAGTATACTTAATTATAAAGAAAAGTCAGTGATGGGACAATTACATTTATCTAAAATTGATCTAGAGATAGATAAAGTAGGTAACCTATTGAGTTGCTGCAGAACACTGGTGGCCAGACACAATAGGTTTTAATTACATATGTATTAAATAGTATTGAATGAGTCTACAGACAAACTGTTTAGAACAGTTTTGTGGACCATTGTACTACTAAGGAAAGAATATGTTTCCTTTTTTTATAATAAATTAATAAGTAAGTAATTATGGGCATAATGTCAGGTGGCATTCCAACAACTGACAAGTTAATGGGGCTTGAAAGAGAGGCAACCTAACACAGAATATTCTTTGTTAAAAATGACATGAAAGTGAACAAAATGTACTTTTTGTTCATTAAAACTTAAGAAGTGAATAGATAGAATAAAATCTACTACCTACATATTATATGCAGCTGTTAATATACATAAAAGTTCAGTAAACAACTTTGACTTTTAAAGCCATATACTGAATAATAATACAATAAGTAGGTAAGTATGTACTTATAATATGTAAGTACATATAAATTTTTAGTTCTTTCAACTGTTTATAAACTTCGAAATATTGTAAAAGTATTTGTTATCTATACGTATTAATGGATAATTAAGCCCCTTACATTGCATTTTACTGCCTAATTTATGTGGGTACAAGCGGGCATCGTATTTCACTTGCGTCTCAACGGAGAACGGAGACGCTAGCCTATACAATTTGACATTTACGCGTATATTTATGTACAAGCGCTCGACCTCCATTTAAAAAACATACCTCAACTCGAAGCCTTCTTGGCATGCTCCGTGTCTAAGAAGCCAACTCAATGATTTGCTCAATAGGGAATCTCTGTGATACCTGCAAATACGTACTCGTGTAAAATATAATAATAATAGCAGAGTCAGTCAACACAATATGACAATACGTCGCGCCATTTCGTATACGTACATCTAATTTGTCAACAAATGTTATGTTTACGACGCAAATTCGGCTACTGAAATCTATGTTTTTCGACACAAATACTTTTCTATGTTTAAATTTGAATATCAAGTCGTAAACGACATTGAAAATTTGCTAATTATGTTTTATAACAGAAAACTAGAAAACAAAGGATGCGGTTGTCTGTCTTCGCAAAAAAACGCATGCGTTATTTACCCGTGACGTTTTGACAAATGTCAGTATTTTAAACAATCAATGCGTTTCGGTTGTTTTCTAATTTTTGTTATATTATTTGTAAAAACACTACAAAATAATACTGTTATTTTACTTACACGCTTTTTAATATATGTACATTATAAATCAATCAGGCAATTTTGATTCGACTTCCATTTTATATACTTACTTATTCAGCAGTCGACTGCATTTACTGATTGATAGGCATCATTCTGTCTGTTCTTACATCAAAGGATATAAAGTTTCAGATGTGACTTTTGCTTAACTTAGCTAAACTGCTGACGTTTTAAACAAAATAAACACGTACGGTGAGTTGCCATATATCACGGTCGAAGAAAGCACCAACAAACTGCTTAATTAGCCGGTACGTAGTACCGGCACTTGTCAACTACATTTACAGTCCATTATAAGACTACTAGCATTAGTTAGTTTGTGGCAAGGGCATACGCATATTACTTGTATTATAATGTTATTTTAACAAAATATGTAAAATATATTAGATCTATCATAATTCTTTCACAATGTTGAAATAATACGAAGTAATCGACGCATGTTAAGGTACCTTCTGTAACAGTGACAGGATTTTGATTGGCCAACTTTAAAAAGTCACAAGACAATAATGCATGCGATCCCTCGTCTCATTTTACTCACTGAGTTTGTACATATCTTCCTAATTTTTATATTGACTATAAATAATAAAATATGAGAGGTACTATCTAACATTGCGTTAAACTTGTTTGTATTTCACTTATATATACTTCATGGCTTGATTGTCCTCTACTTTATAGATGTTGGTTTAATTTTTCTAAACGGAATTCTGTATCTACTATTCATAGTGCGTGATTGTATTCTTTAGAGATTCTTTCGCATAAAATATTCTTATAGGAGGAGGAGGGGAGCAATAATAATAATATTATTCTACCACTTACACACAACACCATCTAGCCCAAACTAAGCAGAGCTTGTATTATGGGTACTAGACAATGGATAAACATATATACAGGGTGTCCGGTAATTAATGGATAACCTTGAAATGTCTTATAGTAGAACTGAAGGCCGATCAGAAAAATTTAAAAACGAAAATAATTAAAAAAAACAGGGCAAGCTATATTAGCGTAGCATACTTTTGACTGTCTATCTATTAGCATAATTAGTGTTTAATAATAAAACAACAAAAAATTCGATGGATTTCATTCATTTATGGTCGCAGTATACAAAAAAGTTATACATGGTAATTAAAAAATAAAAATATGAGTATATCTCAGGTAGTAGTTAGGATAGATATTTTTCATATTTTTTTCTGAACGGCCATCAGTTCCACTATAAGACATTTCCAGGTTATCCATTAATGACCGGACCAGTATATATAATTTTTTTTTGTAAATACCTGCTTACATAATATTATACATAGAAACACCCAGACCAAGGCAAACATCTATGTTCATGCACACAAATATTTAACTTGTGCGGGAATCGAATTCGAGACCTCAGGCGTTGCAGTTGTTTATGCTAATCACTATGCCATCGAGGCCGGCAATGTTTATAAACGACGGGTTATGATTAAATATATAACATAAACCATTCAAACATTAAACAAATTTTTTTTGAACGGCCTTTATTTCTACTATAAGATATTTCAAGGTTATCCATTAATTACCGGACACTGTATAATATTAAGGCTTGCTAAATAGTTTGCTTTTTTAAGGTAAATGAAAATTATAGATTTTATAAATTGATTAAAGAAAATGCGTTTATGTTCATATGTTTTTAGTACATTATAAATAAATTTTACCAGTGGCTCATTTTAAAATATATCAAAATAATTTGTTTAATGTTTAATCGCAATTGCTAATGTACGGTGTTTTAGTAATATCGCCCACAAATATCGTAAAGAGGTAGCACAGATTTAGTAACATAAAATTCATGCTTGCGATATAGATACCTTTAACTGAGGACAAAAAGATTAAAATCGCGTGCATTGATATATTATTGACGTAGCGTACTATGTGGAGATGTGAACAAAAATCAATGAATTGTGAGACATAGACAAAGAGGCATAGAGCTAGGGTCAGCTGACTTCATTTTTATCATTGGTCTTGTGATAAGTTGTGATCATCCGCCATTCTCGGTCCGTCTTTTCCACCTTTCTCGTCCAGTGAGTTGGATTTTAAATATTTAAAATTGTAATTTGAAAAATAATTCGGTTATTATTGTCGGTGTATGTGTTATGGGCTGTGGATATTCCAGTTTTCTTCTTAAATCGGGGTAAGATTGTTCCTGTTTCTGCCATAGTAAATTTTTCTTGGGAACCATGTATTGTCACGCATTACAAGGATTTCTGGGTATGTCTTAGTAGAAGATTGATACAGAAGAGTTTCTCGTGCATATTTTGGCTTCGATTAACAGAATAAGTTTTCTAAAACTAAGGTATTTTGTTCAATTTTGACTAATTATCCTTCCAGTCATTTATCATGTGACTGACACTAATAAGAATTGAATCAGAAAAGTATCAACCTGTCTAAAATTGTATAGATACAGCATCCAATGAAGGTATCAGTAGGTATTATAACGCGCTCTGAATGTTCGAAACACGATAAATACGTCTTGAGTTGTTTTTTATACTTTACTAATTGACTACATAGGTATCCTTAATATCTAACTTATAGCCGTCATATTCTCCAGTATTATGGAGGCAGTATGAAGTCTGCTGTAAAGTGTAGTTCTATGGAATTTTAGGTGAACAGCTCAGAATAATTTGTTTTTATGGTACCTGTAACTTGGTTGCTTATGTCAAATATGAACATACTTCTGAGAGGGGTTTGTTCTATACTAATACCGGGCGCGCCGGGAATATCAAAATTATTAGCTAATCTGAATGAAAGTGCAGGCATAATATGTATGCACAATTTCTAAAGATTTTCTCTTTGTGGTTAAGATATCATAATACCTTCCACATCAAATTATATACCCTACATAAAACGTAAATTTATAATTGCTTATAGGTAAATTTTGAAAAATACTTTTTGCCTCAGAGGTGTGGTAATCAGGTCATATGACATAATATGTACTTGTAAACAATTCATGTGACAGAATAAAAAAAAATAAGCACCATAGATTGACTAGGCTTGCAAAAATATTTTAACAATTATTATTGGCTAAATTAAAGGAATTACTTTAAATAAGAAGTCAGGGTCAATGTAAATAATCCATTCTATTTAATAATTATTAACTACCCAAGAGACTAGTGAACAAGTTCAGGTTTTATTAGTTATGAAAATAGGGTAGATGCAGTCATTAAAATATAATACAGCAGAATTTAATGTGTCATAGTCGCATTCTGGCATTGGTCAAAAGTTATATGACATGCACCTCTAATATTATGTATACTAGCTGTATGCCGGTAATGAGTAGGGTAACATGGCCATTTTCACTCAAAATGTCTAAAACATAACAGCTGACATTGATGGATCAGGTGATTATCAGATCTCATTGATAACTCTATGGTCAGCTGATTTTTCAGTCGATGGTGACATTCCAACCAGTACTGTTCCACAGTCACCAATAGTGCTGCACTGTTCACATAACAGAAACTACATAGAGGTATATTACAAAATAATAGGTTTATTGATCTATTGATTGCATATTTTACTTGCAACTAGAGGTTACATAAATTGAGTTCTTAGTATGTATTACTACATGGTTCCAAATGGCAGATCAGTAACAATCTTTTTGTTTTTTATGTGTGATATCCAGAGCTAGATTAACCTAAAGGCAAAGAATTGCATAGAGCCCTATATAGCTGAAAATTTCAGTGATTGTTAAAAATAATTATTTTATGTCCCTGAGACCTAAATTGCCTTTAGTTTTATCGGGTTCTGGTATTCTGTAATATAATAATGGATACTAACAATTCAAATAAATATTTCATATTAATGCATTTTCAAAGAGATTGCTCTCTGTTGTGATTTATTGTGACTATACTTAATATTCTTGTGGGTTATGGCTACATAAGGTAAATTACTCTTTTAACATTCAGACATTGGGTCTTAAACACAAGGTTTTTATTGCTGTATCTCAAAATGGTAACACAAGTTAATGGTGTCATATACCCATTATATCATAACATTAATGACCTTCTTGATTGTTAATGACCCTGTTACCATAAATTGTATGTGCAGTGTAAACTTTCAAGGCCTTATACACAATTATATCATACTTCATTCTACATAATCATTTCTATGTAACAGCAAGGTTTTACTGAAATTGATATTGTCATAGTAACCACTTGGCTAAGGCTGGGACTGCAAGAACCAGACAATACTTTGTACATTGTGTCAGGATTACAGCTAATTAAAGCATTAAATGACATAATAACGGCAAGTTTACAGTATGCATCTCTTATCTTGATAAGTTAATTTTAATTACAGTTTGAGAGGCTATCTGTTTCTTCTGTAGGTTATGAACTTCCTGAAGTGCATTGCACTCAATAAATAATACATATTATGGATAATTACAGATGGGCTAGATTTTGTAACAATTTCTTCTTTTGCATCCACAGTAAAATTTAAATAGATCAGAGTATGTTCATGGCTATTACATTTCCAGTAGCATTTATGGGCCACTTTATATGCATCTTTATGGGTATACAATTTGGTATTTTGTCAGATTGTCTTTAACTGCAGACAGATAATTGTCTGCAATTAAAGGCAATCTGACAAAATTAATTGAATTTGCTGGAAATGATAATACTTGGTCTACAACATACAAAGCATAACTGTATATATTCAAAGATATATTGAGTTTCTGGTCTATCACATACAGTCTCCTCTCCATTGTCAATTTTAGTGTACTGCCATAAACTGACATTTTCATTTCATGTATATTTTATTTTCTGATTACTTCTGAATTCTAATAATAATTTTTAAGTAAAATATATATAGTGTATAGCTGTTTATAATCTAAATAACTGATAAGCTTGGTAATGGAATCAAGTGCTTTTCTATTGTATTGGTGAATTTGAAGTAGTGAAGTGTATATCTTATTATTAGTGCAACTGTTAGCGTAGGTCTGTGGTTTCATTTGTGTTATAAAAACGTAGCCTGTGTTAACCAGGAATGTTGTGGCTTCCTATTAGTAAAATATTTTCTAGGATCAGTTCAATAGTTTTAGAGATTACCTCCTATATACTACCAATTAATTCTCCTACTTTGTTATCATCCCCATAATTGTCTTCAGTTGCTCTACTATGATGTTTTTCATAGCTCTGATTAATTTGAATGCTGGTAGTGTCCAAAGATGGTATGTGTATCTAACGCCTATTTATTACAACAGTGATTCACTTTAAAATTTTTGTTTCTGGCAGGTGAAAGAATAAAACATTAAAAATGTCGAAGGGCGGTTTAAGGACGATCGCCACGGAGGAGAATGAGGACAGGTTCGGTTTCGTATTCGCCGTATCCGGTCCCGGTGAGTAAACATATTTCTATCACTAGAATTTTTAAAACAGAATGTATTGCAGTGGTATTTTATTTGACTGTGGTGTATGAGGTAGGTGAGGTATATCCGGTTTGATTCCTTGGTCAGGCAAAGTATTATTAGATTTTTCTGTCATAAAAACAGTCTGGTATACCAGCTAGATACTAGCCAGTAACATATCTGGCGATCTTTTAGATAATTTGTAAGGATATTGAACCCTACCCCTGAAAAGCTTATGGCGTTAAGCTTATACTTATAGCATTCTTCCTTTCTACATTTGCCAAAATTACTATGGCTGTTCGTCAAAATGAGGTTATTAAAAGAAAATGGGGTCACAGTTATTATTACGTCATTCGTAAGCGTCATATATTTGGCAATGGAGTCTAAAAGTCTGTACAATCTAAGGCCTATTAAATTGATGTCAAACAAGTATGACACGAATTGTCGTGATGCGAGTTCAAACATAAAGTGAGCAGCCATTACGTATTTAGCAGATAACAGAGATTTCAAATGCTTTTACTGAATTAAAGTCTATTATGTACTGCCAGTCTCTGATTCGATTTTTGAATCAGGCGAAGCTTTGGGCATTTTTGTTGGGTAGCTGACGCCTTTTGTAAATGACTATAGAAGACATGCCTCTTATAATGTGGAAATGACAACACAACGAGAGATGATTTTATTAAATTAATGTCTATTAGGTATATAATCTTAATCTACTAGGTCCTGGTTTCGATTCCTGGATCCGGCGAAGTATTATTGGAATTTTCTGTTGCGTAGCAGCACGGTTCCTGAAAATAGCTATAAACAACATTCCTCGTGTAAAGTATAATGACAACCTATTTGGTGAAATCTGGGTGATTACAACAACCCTACCTACCTCATCATGATTTTAGGGGCGTGAGTTTCTTATGTAATTGAGGCTATAAAAACAATAAGTTTCAAAAAATTCTCGAAACAATTTTTTAATTTGTGTGCCTTAAGTTTATATGTATGTATACGGCTTATAATATTGTTTCCCTTATGACAGTCGTAACGGCGGAGAAAATGTCCGGATCGGCTATGTACGAGCTGGTGCGTGTGGGATACAACGAGCTGGTCGGAGAGATCATTCGTCTTGAGGGTGATATGGCCACCATCCAGGTTAGTTACCATTAAAGTATAAAAATAAAAAAGATAACACTGGAAATAATCTTGGTGAGATTGCCAGTCATATAGGCTAAATGCGCGATGTGTAGCCAGCCTGCTCTGTAAATGAAAAATCAGTGTTTCTTTTTTTTTTAATACAACTGAAGTAGCCTTTGGGCGCCTACAACACCAGAAGCATCTCTTGCGCGTTGCCGACCCTTTAGGAAAAGATGAAGAGAAAAAGGAAGCGGGAAGGAGAAGAAGCGGAAGGTTGATTAGGCCTCCGGCACTCTCACTCACCAAACCAAACTGTTACTGTTGTAGTAGGAATATTGCTATTTCATGTCGATATTCTGTGTGAGGGTGGTCCTTCCCCGGGCGAGCCGGCCCATTCATGCTGAAATCAGCGAGGCTCTACTACTACTAATAATATAAATATTAAAGAAGTTGGATTGCCAAATATTAATATTAGCTCTATTTGTAAACTGCGCTACATTTGGACATGGGCCTCTTCTTATTATGAGAATAGTTAGGTCATATTTCTACAGACTTACCCATTGCATTTTAACAGATTATTATTCAAGGATATCATTTAAGAGAGGCCAGATCAGAATTGTCTGGTGCCTGAATGTAAGGTTACAACTCTTAAATTCTAGGGCGGTATGTAGGCCATCGCTCTTTAGGGCTCTAGATCCAATACAGGCTACCTCCGATGTTTCCCTATGTTGAATATTTGTTGAAGTAGACTGTTTTCTAAGCTATACTTTACTACTAAAGTTTTGACTGAAATAACTGACTTAACTTTTCTACTATAGGTATACGAAGAAACCTCAGGCGTAACAGTCGGAGACCCCGTACTCCGTACCGGCAAGCCTTTGTCCGTGGAACTAGGTCCCGGTATCCTGGGCTCCATCTTTGACGGTATTCAGCGTCCCCTGAAGGACATCCACGAGCTCACCCAGTCCATTTACATCCCCAAGGGTGTGAACGTGCCATGCTTGGCTCGTGACATCAGCTGGGAGTTCAACCCCTTGAATGTTAAGGTGAGTCATTTGTGGAAATTTTTGTAACTATTCAAACTTTGAGTATGTAGGTACAGGAAGGAATATGTAGCCAATAGGTATCAATAGCCTTGTTTCCATTAAAGTGAGACCTTAAACAGACTACTGGCTATATCTGGCTGTAATATTCTCCTGCCTACTCTTTCAACAACTTGCAGGTGTGTGTATACTGATGCTCCTATCTTATTGGGTTAAGCAGAGTTCCAGTTGTTACGTATGTACAAATAAAAAACGAAACTGCGTAGTACAGTTGTAGTTTATGCGACTGCTGTGCATAAGGTCTTGGGTTCAAATCCCGGGTCGGGCCTACAAAAATATGATTGGACTTGCTTCCAAGAAATCTTAATAGAAGCCCAGAATTACGAAGTTGGCTGTGTTCGACACCATGCCACAGATAACACGTATAATTTTGGTCCAGTGCCTGATCTGTAACTCTGTTGTGTGATATGAGAGTTAGGGAACAGATAGTGCACTTATGTTTACGCACACACTTGTGCGTTATAATATCTCCTCCGCAAATGGCCAGTCTGCGATAGATAACATTGGCCGCTGTGACCGAAATTCGGTCTGGAGGACATTATGATTATGATGAACTAGCTGCGCCCCACGATTTCACCCGCGTAAGTCCTGATGCCGTGGGAATATCGGGATACAAAGTAGCCTATATGTTAATCCAGGTCTCCAGCTATCTACATACCAAGTTTCATCGAAATCGGTTCAGTAGTTTTTGCGTGAAAGAGTAACAAACATCCATACATCTATTCTCACAAACTTTCACGTTTATAATATTAAGTGATGAATTAATAGTAATAATATGTTACTTGTTGTATCCAGGTTGGGTCTCACATCACCGGCGGAGACTTGTACGGTATCGTCCACGAGAACACTCTGGTGAAGCACAAGATGTTGATGCCTCCCCGCGCTAAGGGTACCGTCACATACATCGCGCCTGCTGGCAACTACAAAGTCACTGTAAGTATGACTGTTTTGCTTTTGAAATATAAGCGGTATACACTCTTAAGTCATCTTACGTCAAAGATTATATAGATACAGAAAGCCAGCTCAAATATGACGTGCAGACCATACACACACGCTCAAATAAGACTTGCGTACCAGTGACGTCGGATCATTTCGGCCAAATACTCTATTACTGTGTTCGGCTTTTATACCGAGTTGGCGTTCTGTGCTATGTGGTGTGTTCGGATGTTCCTTATGTTCCTTGTGTTCCTTGTTTCAGTTTCCAAATGTTTCCTTTCCCATGGCATGACGATTATCCTACTCCTTGATTTTTTGTGAATGTGAGAAAATATTGCATACTTTGTAACTGTACTGATTCTATCTGTAGAAGAGCATCATCGAAAGATAGTTAATTAATTGTGTGGTTTTGTTAACCTAGAATGAGTACTGTAAGTAGCTTTGTATATAAGTAGGTAGAAGTTAAAATAATTAGTTAAGAAAATCTTTGCACACCAGAAATGGTAGTCTACAGAGAATCAAATATTTATTGTAAGATGTAACCTGTATAACGCAAATAAATTGATTTGATTTGATTCAATATCTAAAAAGCTAATCGTTTTATCTATGGGTAGTTAATTTTTGATATATATCAAAAATAAACATTTCAAAATATAACTGTCATGTGGTTAGACACCTTGTTTTTATATATTGAAACTAATCCTTAGTTACTTTATTATAAAGAGTAGGTTTCACTGATTTGTATTTATTTATGTAACATTATCGTGGTTTAGTCTGGTATTATCTTTCGCTAGAAAATAACTATGACCCGGTTCTTAGAAAGAAAAGAGTTGCCAGTTAAGGATAGTTCATTTTAACACATATTATATGAAAAACATGTCAAAATTAAAAGCTAAGCTGAATCAACTCGAGTCTTGATATATTAAAGCTACTTGGAACATTATTAATAATGAAACTGGCCGCACCAAGCTGCGTGATAATACCATTAAACTTAATGTAAGTAATAATATAATTTCAAATAAATTGCAAGTAGTTGAAACATTTAATAACTACTTTATAAAGGTACCTGTTAATACAACTAGTTCCTTAAGGTCTTGCCCAGTTAAAGTAGAATCCTTGGTTAGGGATAGTGTGGCGGAGTGTAAAGTCCTGTTTAGTTTTAAATATGTACATCCGCTTGACATAATAAAAGTATTCAAGTCACTTAATTAAAAAAATCTGCTGAATTGTGGGGTATTTCTGTGAAATTAGTTACAAGTATTATTGATAACATAGCGCGACACTTAGCCGCAATATTCAACGGGTGCATTGATATAAGTATTTTTTCTAATTTAATGACATGTAGCAAAATACACTTGAGAGCAATAAAATCGCACACCCCTTGTAATTTGGTTTATTACTGATTGTTTTCTAAAATCGAAAGATATTGAGTAAAAATCATTAGACAAAATTAAAGCATACAAGCTTAGCTTTACAAAAACATAAAATTAAAATCATTGACCTTCACGTAACTTACAAAAACCGACCGTACACCGAATTCCCCAAATTCACGCGTTTGCGTTGTCACTACTTGCACCCTTAGCCGCAGGTATAAAAAGGTCAGTTTATTGGAATTTTTATTCAGTTGCATACCGAAGGTCAACGTGATAACATCTCTACTGGAAGCATACGGATTTACTGGAAAATATGGATACCACGCCCGCAGAAGCCGCTCAAGTTATTGCCTTGCTCGAAGCAGGCCATAACCAAAGTGAAGTTGCTCGACGGCTAAATTTGAGCCGCTACTCTGTTCGTCGTGTATACCAGAGGTTCCAAGAGACCGGTGGCTACATTCGGCGACCAGGATCTGGCCGGCGACGCACAACATCAGAGCGTGATGACCGCTTTCTTGTGACAAGGTCTTTGAGAAATCGGCAACTGAACGCGGTTCAACTGGGACAACAGCTTCGAGAAGTTCGCAATGTCAGTATAAGTCGGTGGACAGTTCGAAGAAGACTAGGTGAAGCAGGAATGACTTCACATCGCCCAGCAAATGGTCCCAAATTGACCACAGCTCACCGACAAGCCCGGCTACAATTTGCTAGGGAACATTTAAATTGGACGTATGACCAATGGCGGGCTGTTATGTTCTCTGATGAGTGCAGAATGACTTTACATGGTCATGATGGACGCTCTAGGGTCTACAGAAGGTCATCAGAGCGATTCTCACAATGCTGCATAAGCGAACGTGTGGCTTTTGGAGGTGGATCGTGTATGTTTTGGGGTGGCATAATGTTGGACACTAAAACTGACATTGTATTCATCACTACGGCGAATACCGGCCCGAGATCGAGAAGTTTGACGGCTGCACGATACGTCGAAGAAGTGCTCGAAGAACATGTGAGGCCGCTTGCGTGGCTTATGGGAGAAGATTTTCTCTTAATGCACGACAACGCCAGACCGCATGTCGCTAGAACAGTTTGCGACTACATGGAAGATGTTGGAATCACCGCGATGGAGTGGCCAGCTCGTAGTCCTGATCTCAATCCGATTGAGCATGTCTGGGATGAGCTAAAAAGAAGAGTTCGAGCAAGAAGCCCTGCTCCTACGCGCCTCCAAGAGCTTCAACTTGCCATTGAAGAGGAGTGGAACGCCATACCACAAGATTTCATGGTGAAATTAATACGGTCCATGAAAAACCGATTAAGAGCTGTAATCAAGGCTAGGGGAGGGAATACACCTTATTAAAAAACAATTTGATCAAGCATTTTGAGTTTTATTTTTATTCTTTGTTAAGCTAAATTGGGTAATTTTATCCGTATGTTGGGTTTTGTGCCCTAAAACTCCCTATGGGTACTTTTTTTACACTGTATTTGATATCATTAGAAAGGTACTGAAGTAAACATTCAAATAGTGTAAGTTTTATTTTAATATGTATTCACATTTATGAAAAAAACTGCTTTAACAACAAAAAGTCAACGTGTGCGATTTTATTGCTCTCAAGTGTAATACCATTATTTAGAAATGGATGCCAAAGTGATGCATGTAATTTCAGACCTATTTCTATATTACCTGCTATAAGTTAAATATTTGAGACAATTATATTACAGCAATTAGAGAGCCACTTTTACGTTTAACAATTTATTTTATACACAACAATATGGTTTTAGAAAGGGTCGATCTACAATAGATGCGGGTGTTACACTTGTAAAACATATTTATGCTGCTTGAAAAAATTCGCAAGATGCCATTGGCGTTTTCTGCGATCTCTCAAAAGCCTTTAACTGCGTTGAACTTCAAACGTTAGCTCTAAGTCAAAGTCAAAAGCTCAGGCATTATGGAATTCGAAATGCTGCACTCGACCTCGTTGGTTCTTACCTAGGCGACAGACTACAACACGTTGAAATCAACGGAAGTAGATCTTCTGGATAACCAGTCGCAATGGGCGTGCCACAGGGCTCAATTTTAGGACCCTTCCTGTTACTAGCGTACGTGAATTATTTGCCGTTCTTCGTACAGAAATTGAGCGATATTGTATTATTTGCTGGTGACACATCACTTATTTTTAAAGCAGACCATAAGGCACCGAATTTACAGGGTGTTAATTCTTCACTCGCGCAAGTCCTGAACTGGTTCACGGCGAATAATTTACTACTCAATTCTAAAAAACCAAAATGTATTAAGTTTACATTGCCTAATGTAAAGAGTCCTAGCATAAACATGAATTTAAATAATGAAACAGTAACATTTGTACAATCCACAGTTTTCTTAAGATACTTTAGATGAAAGTTCAGTGGGGCGCTCAAATATCGTGTCTTGCAGGGAGATCTAGTTCAGCCGCATTCGCGGTTCGGAAAGTAAGACAGTTTACTGATGTAGATACTGCGAGACTGGTATATTTTAGTTATTTTCATAGCATCATGTCCTATGCGTACTATTGTGGGGTAAGGCAGCTGATATTGAAACGATTTTCATTGGTCAAAAGCGTGCAGTACGTAGCATTTATAATGTAGGCCCACGAGTTTTCCTGAAAGAGCGTTTTAAAGAAATTGGTATACTTACCGTTGCGTCGCACTATATATTTACGAATATTATGTTCATAAAACATAATATTCACTTATATATTAAGAATACAACTTAATTAAACACTAGAAATAAGCATAAGTTAGTTGGTCCGTATCATCGTTTACATAAGGTTCACAATTCATTTGCGGGTGGGACTCAGTATACGCTTTTTTAATAAACTACCGATAGATATTATAAATTTACCTTTATTCAAATTTCAAAGTGCTGTTAAAAGTCAGCTTATCCGGAAGGGCTCATGGAACTAGTTGCTTGTTTCATATAGGATTCAAACAATGTATCAATTATATAAGTCAATTTAGCTATGTGAAGGTACTTCGTGTTTATTTTGTGATGTTAAAGTATCTTTCTTTTCTTTTAAACAGACAGTAATGATATGTTGTGTTACAGGACGTAGTGCTGGAGACTGAGTTCGACGGCGAGAAGGCGAAGTACACCATGTTGCAAGTGTGGCCGGTGCGTCAGCCGCGTCCCGTCACCGAGAAGATGCCTGCCAACCACCCCCTGCTGACCGGACAGCGTGTGCTCGACTCGCTGTTCCCGTACGTTACTACTTATACATACATATTTATATTATTCCTTTTCTTTTTTACTTTAGTTTTTGGTATGCTTGCATTTGACCGCGATCTCACCCGTTGTTAAGTGACGATGCAGGCGACTTGAAGACACCCGATTAATGGGCTGACCCCCATGGTCGTAGCGTAGTGTTATATAGTCCTGGTTACTTTTGGATAATGTAACATTCTAGTCGTGAAATAATTTTATAAACAGTACAGTTCTTGAGTTTATGGAACACCAAAAAAATTTCAAAAGTACTTATATTCTCTTTTTGTTATATTAGTATAGATTCAGAAGATTCGGCCTCACCGAACACGCAGACTGTTTTGAATTCGATGCTAAACAATTGTGATTCACAAATTAAATTTCTTAATGTAATTCTTTGTGTCCATTTGTGTTCATAAAATCCTCAACGATATAAGAATGTTGTATGGATCATTTTAAGTTGAATGAAAGCCTATTTACACAAGTGGCTTAAAGTAAGTGCACTGGTGCCTTATCTTGCTTAGTACAGAAGGGATAGAAAAGACATATTTAAAAAATTAATTTTGTACATCTACTTTATGTAAAACTTTATCTTATTGTATGTTTAAATGTAACTCTCGTTGGTACAGTTGCGTGCAGGGTGGTACTACCGCCATCCCCGGAGCTTTCGGTTGCGGCAAGACTGTCATCTCACAGGCGCTGTCCAAGTACTCCAACTCTGACGTCATCATTTACGTCGGTTGCGGAGAGCGTGGTATGTAAACACAACATAATATTATACTACAATATTTTGAATACATCATAAAGGGAACATTGTTTAAGTATAATTGGTTTGAGAATTTTATTCAATATGTTATTTAAATGATATGAACTTATTTTATTATCATGTGTATATGTTATCTTGTCGAAAAATTATGAGAATACGTATCTTTTAAATTTGAGTAAGTATTTAATTCGCCATAACGAAAATGCGTAAACATATTTGTATGTCGGAACGTTTAAAAAACAATTTATTTTAATTATAATCAAGACGGTGCCGGTCCGAACGTGCTTGACAGAGTACTAAATGTTTGCCCATCTATAAACCTGACGGCGGCAGCATTCATTTACATAGCGCATCGATAGATGTAGTCGCCACTGGGTGAAGTAATATCTAGTTATGTTATGCATGAACATATTTGGTTGGCAGGTAACGAGATGTCGGAGGTACTGCGCGACTTCCCGGAGCTGACGGTGGAGATCGAGGGCATGACGGAGTCCATCATGAAGCGCACGGCGCTGGTGGCCAACACCTCCAACATGCCTGTCGCTGCGCGCGAGGCCTCCATCTACACCGGTAATATATGCTTTACTTACATAAATCATTGAAACTTGCGACAGTTCATATTAAAAAAAAATACCCTTTGTCTTTCTTTAGTGTAAGTGATATACTTACAAAAAATTATATTCAAAATCGATTTTGAGGTTTAGTTGTGAAAATGTAATCCTTTACAGATATTTACAACAGCTAAAAGTTAAAAGTAAATATTTATACAGGCTTAGTGTTTAAATAATATCCATATCAAATCAGTTATAAGGTTGCGTTGTGAAAATTTTATTTTATATTTATGGACCAAAGTTAGTAATGTTTACATTATTGATATGGTTGTTTAATGCCAGAAAGATATTAATACAGTCTTTATAAAAATTAACACATAAAAGCACGGGATGACGATACTTGAAGTCGTCTCGCCATTGTCCTCACGCGGGGCTTTGTGAATTCAACGTTTGTCACGGGTTCAACATTTGTCTGATCCACAAATTGTTGGTCTGGTTTTAAGTGTTCTTTGTGTCCATCGTGTGAATCTTTATAAAGTCCCCTGCAATACATGAATGATTTCTATTGCGGGAGATGTACCGTAAAAAACATAACGTCTGGCAATGCCAACTAATATTTTATCTAACCCTAATTCTTCTGTTTAGGTATCACCCTATCCGAGTACTTCCGTGACATGGGTTACCACGTATCCATGATGGCTGACTCAACGTCCCGTTGGGCCGAGGCTCTTCGTGAAATCTCGGGTCGTCTGGCTGAGATGCCTGCTGACTCCGGCTACCCCGCCTACCTGGGTGCGCGTCTGGCCTCCTTCTACGAGCGTGCTGGACGTGTCAAGTGTCTGGGTAACCCAGAGAGGGAAGGTATGTACACACTGAAATTCTTAATATATACTCAAATTATTAGGAAAATCATTAAATTGCCTTTCAGGGATTTAGAGATTGATCAGTCAGCACGGAACTTTTAAACGTTATTTTATTTCTTTTATAAGGGACAGAAACCAGTTACATGCTCAGTGTTACAGAAGATATCTTAATCTCATTTTGTTAGCACATAACATTAATCACTTGCACTAATGATAAATGATTACCACTTATGGTAAAAAAAACGTATTTAGGGAACTTGTATGTTGTAAATGCAATTGTAATGCTATCGCTATATGTCTCATCCAGTTAGACAAAGATAAGATATATTTGCTTCATGTAAATGTAAATTTTGCGATAAAATATTGACGAAGAAACCATAATTGTCACCAATAAACGACAAATTATTATAATAAGCCGGTAGTGTACCTACTGCTGGTCAAAATCCTCTCCACTCTTATATATCTCTCCACTAAGGACCAATAATTTGTTAAAGAGCAGCTAGCAGCTATGAGGTCATATATTAATACTGATCGTTGTTCGCTCAGGTTCCGTATCCATCGTCGGTGCCGTATCTCCCCCTGGTGGTGACTTCTCCGATCCCGTAACTGCCGCCACCCTGGGTATCGTGCAGGTGTTCTGGGGCTTGGACAAGAAGCTGGCCCAGAGGAAGCACTTCCCCTCCATCAACTGGCTCATCTCTTACAGCAAGTACATGCGTGCTCTTGATGACTTCTATGACAAGAACTACCCCGAGTTCGTGCCACTCAGGACCAAGGTTAGTAATACGACTTTATTTTAATATTAAACTACTTGCCTTTGCCCGCAATGTAGTTTAGTTCAATTTACTGACATAGGTACTATTATAATTTTTTTTTTTTACCTATTCAATTATACTAAACGACTTAGAGAATGAGTTCAAATTTAACTTACCAAACAGTAAACACCACATCAATATTTATCTAGTAGTTTTTCCATTACCCCAGAACAAACATACAAACAGTCTAAAGTTCTAGAAACCATTGTTTTGGGTTTAGATCGCGTAAGAAACTCGACTTTTCCGGTTTTGGCACAATTCTCATAAATACAAACCCAACACCATTTCAGTTTTATAATAACATAGGTTAAAATACAAGTCATCTGGCTCAGTCCTTTTGTGAGGTAGATAGAGTCAAACTGCTTCAATATTAGGTGTGCTCTGTTGTTAACGTTCCTCTGTAATGGTCCAGGTCAAGGAGATCCTCCAGGAAGAAGAAGACTTGTCAGAAATCGTGCAGCTGGTCGGTAAGGCGTCTCTGGCCGAGACCGACAAGATCACCCTTGAGGTCGCCAAGCTACTCAAAGACGATTTCTTGCAACAGAACAGGTAATATATCACTCTAACATTTTCTGTTGATGTCCTTAGGCTATCGCACACCGAAGCTGCCGCAGTAAAGAAAGAAAGAAAAATATTTGTATCTCCTTATCACAATACAATAAAATATAAATGTATACAGAACAGTATATTATGGAGACCAAATGATGTACCTGCGTCAGCTATTGTTGCAGTTGATTTTACAACGCTGGTATCCTCGCAGGACCTATACAGTATGTGAGTCATTACAACAGGCGAACAGCAACCACAACATACTATGACCAAACAAAACTTGTATTAGTTTTGTAGCGCCTGAAAGGTTTATTATCGGCGTTAAATCGCTGCTTGCGTGTGTAGATAGCTTTACTGTCTAATTGGTCCCATGATATAAGGTTGCACTTAAGTTGGTGTATATAAGCTGAGATTGTACTGTAATTTGGTAATATGTAGGTAAACAACGAAACGAAAAGGGCAACCCCCTTTTCAAAACTTGCCAGTTTACATTCTTAGAGCAGAATAAATAAGAGAACAGTCACGAAAATAAAATTCATGTAATTGAGGTTTAAAGCTACAATATAGGCACAGAAGACGATTATTACTGCTCCTTAAGGAGCCTACAAACCCAACACAAGTTCATTAGGCTGTAAATTTCTGTATGGTGGAGTATAGTATGCTTTCTATCAAGATTGATATAGTTTAAACAATATCCTAGCCTTGAGCGTATCTCGGCGTGACTAACCTTCAAATAAAGAAGTAATAACAACATTTACCCAACAGCTACTCGGCGTACGATCGCTTCTGTCCGTTCTACAAGACCGTGGGCATGCTGCGCAACATCATCGCGTTCTACGACATGTCGCGACACGCCGTGGAGTCCACCGCGCAGTCTGACAACAAGGTCACGTGGAACGTCATCCGCGACGCCATGGGCAATGTGCTCTACCAACTCTCCTCCATGAAGTTCAAGGTAACTTTCACTATTCTATTAATTTCTATGATGGTGTAGATGATTTATTTTCCCTTACTGTGTAGAAAAATTAACACTATAAATGAAAAGCAAAAATATATTTCATGTAGGTCACAAAGTAACACTTACGAACGTCAAAGTTAAACTTATTAATGTGAATTTACATTGCTATTAACCTGTTGCCATGTTCGGCAATGCAAAGGCGTAGAACCAATGAGAAGAACTGACAAGAAACTCTTTAATTGCCGAGTTTACAGTAGTTTTGCAAATCTTTTCTGTAAGGAGCTGAAACCATAAAACCACTGACGTTTATGTTTAGAATATGTACAGAACTGTGACTGCACGGATGACGTAGTTTGAGTGGTCGCGAATTATGGGCTCGATTACCATACGAGACAAACATTCTGTAGTTCACAAATAGTTGTTTCGAGCTTAGCCATCTTTGTGTCCGTTGTTTCAACGTTCGAATGAAAAATTCCTAGCGCGGAAGTTATCTTTGGACAAAAGGAAAAAGAAAACTTTGAAGGTAGCCAATCTTATTTTGCAAAGTGCAGGCGGTCTGGCTGATACTTTTAAGATTACACAATTCAAGTATAAATAGCTTTACCAACACCAAATTACTGATTGCCCTTATAGCGCAAATCAGTAAACGTTATCATAACCTGAATTTGTTATCTTATCTCTTCTATTTCGTTTCTAGGACCCCGTAAAAGAGGGCGAGGCTAAGATTAAGGCTGACTTCGACCAGATTGTTGAGGACATGTCAGCTGCCTTCCGCAACCTTGAGGACTAAGCGTCGTTCAGACCAGCACCGGAGGGGACGGGTCTGCGGCCACTGACACCTACCGACACTACCCCAAGGCCATAGCACAACAACTAAAACGTCATAAGACGCACCTTCACTCGATGGTCGGTAGTCGTAAGTCAGTACGCACACACGTATTGTTGATACACTAAATAGACGTAAATATATGTGTTACAAATGTCTAAGTAGTGTGTATAGGGTTAATAATATATAACTAGTATTTCAATGCAGAATTCGTGATTCCAATTGTTGAAATTCAAGGGCCAGTCGGTCGCGGCTGCGGCGTTGCCCCTCCATTTGTAAATATGAACAAATGCGCCGCGGCCCAACCGGCCGGCCCGTCAGTTAATTAGTTGTTATTTATATGAAATATATACTATTTATACACTAACAATGAATTATTTTACGACCGTTTTAATGTTTCGCGTGTTTTAAAAAGTCATTATATCGAGTACCCTCTTTGCATTCCACGTTATTATTAGAGTATAATATAACATTTTGTTATAAAATGCTGCAGTTTTTTACGCTTTGTGTCTCGATATATTCGGTGTTACCAGCGTAATGTTGTATCGGAAATGTATAAGAGTTCAGTATTATGTTTAGTGCACTCGTATCTGCCGAGTACGGTGGACGTCTTGTACAAATATATTAATATAAATCATGCGCAATAATAACGTATATTACTTGCTGTTTGAACTTCTGTGACGTTAAGTGTTGAGGAGACGAAAGTTATAAATAAATAATTACATATAAAGTGTAATACAATGTTGTATTATTTATACACATCGATATCACCTTCATATCGACTACATACTACCATAACCAAATCAGCAAAACATCTGCACAGAAGGCGTAGTAGTCTTAAGTGGTCGCCTCGCCACTGCCGCCGCGCCGATTGTACTGGGTTCGATCCCCACGCGGGCCAAATATTTGCCTCATTTCCAACTCGACAGATTTTTAACTCGTCAGATTTGCAACTCGACAGTCTGCCATGATATTATGTACAATTACGAGGTCAAAACTTTGTGTGGTCCACAAATAGTGGGCCCAAGTCGGGGTGCTCTTTGTGTCTGTTGTTTGAATGTTTGTAAAGTCCCCCGCTACACAGGAAATAATAACAGTGCATTAAAAAAAAAAAAACGAAAAATATATTATACTATGGTTTTGAAGCAGTCGAGATGACTTCTATGCTGGTCTTGTTCCACACGTTTGCGCGTATACACCATGAATTTGTAGTTGTTTTGGAACCGAAACGTGGTAACTTATAAAGGCCTCCGCTATTGCACTACGTAACTCCTCACGACTTTCATGTTCACGAGTATACACAAGTCTTTTTATTTCCGTCCTTATCTCTTGACCTACTCCTCCTCGGCGGTCAAGCCATGGGACCACCGCGGCCTATCCACCATAGGTGGATTGACACCAAACTGATTGTTGAGGTAGGCACGTACTGCACTTGCTTAATAATAATATTCTACCACATACACACAACACCATCTAGCCCAAACTAAGCAGAGCTTGTACCATGGGTACTAGACAATGGATAAACATACATATATACTTTCTTTTTTGTAAATGCATACATATTATACGTAGAAACACCCAGACCAAGACAAACATCCATGTTCATGCACACAAATGTTTGACTTGAGCGGGAATCGAACCCGCGACCTCAGGCGTGGCAGTCGGTTACACTAACCACTACGCCATCGAGGCCGACAATGAGTGGGACAGCCGTCGTGCCAGTAGTACATATTCTGTATTGATAATGGCACTTCCTCCAATAGCTCAGATATAACTGTTCGTAATATTTCTAAATACGAGCTGCCCGTTAGATGATCATAAATAAAAACAGGCCCTATTAATTAAATGGTCGTTTTTAATACCGGCTCAAACAATCATACTGAACCTCACTTGGTGGTGGTGTTTCCATAAGACCAAAGGTTAAGTGAGGGTTTACAGTGTTGCGATTATAGCGTTGTACAGTCCCAGACGAGTAAACAATGACTCATCTGTCCACAGTATGTTCGCGTTCGTATTATTTAACAACCACTGACATCGCGATCCTTGCTGGTGCATCATTGTTGTTAATTACGTGAGTCCGATAAAAATGATCAGGATGTAATCCATAAGTATTTAATGTTTTCCATACAAAGTATTGGCTAACATTAAATTCTCGAGCCGCCATTCTCGTGCTTCGCCGCGAATCCCGCTTAAATATCCTCTTCGATCTCTGGGGGTCATTCAGGTGTCCTCGGCCTTGCGCATGAGTCGGCGTACGGAATTGTCCATGGTCGAGAAGGCGCTGAGTTGCAGTCAAGATGGTGGGAGTGGACGGAACTTGATGAGTTTCAATCCTTCGTAGCCGCAGCTCATTCAAATGCCTCAGCTGGGAGCAACCGTCTGGCCTCTTCCAAATTGTAATTGGCAACAGCATACAGCTGAACCAAGTACTTAGCGTTAGCGTTTTCATACTGATAACACATTTTCACGTGACAATAAATAAATGCAAGCTTTTCGCGCGCCGGTCGCCGCAGTACTGATGGGCGGGTGGGGTGCGGAAGAGTCGGAAACAGTTGAGAGCGTTCGCTATGCCTGGGCGCGTGGGGTACATTAGGGTAGTTAGTGAGCGCGGATTGCCGGGCGGCGCGGGCACGACGGTTTCTGTGTTGTTATTGGCAACTGTTTTACCGCTAAGTTTGGTGAGTTGATTGAGTTGTAAAACATGAATGTAAAGTCCGACCGAAACTAGTTTTTCGGCCGAAACCGAATTTCGGTTTCAGTCTTAGTTTCGGTCGAAACCGTGACCGAAACTTATATATAAGGTCATGTTCTCGTGGGAAAACAAATAGACTTTCATAATCAGTTTCATTTTTAAATTACATATTAATTAGTTAGTCTCTGATATTTGAACTGATCTAATGATTGATGACATAACATATTATCCCTCCTTATTTCAGCTAAATTATTTGTGCATTTATAGGAGTTTTTAAAATTAAATATATGTACTACTGCTTTTTAATCATATTTACGAATAACATGTAATAAAAGGTACAAATCTTAAAAAGAAAATATAGTTCCTACCTAGTACACTGACGGACTCATAAACTGCATTAATGTTCAAGACGCCTTTGAAATAAACATTTTAACCAAATATTCAAACTGGTTATACAAATTTAAATTGAAACCTAGTTTGGTTCAAAAAATCAAAAATCAAAAAATAAATTTATTCAAATTAGGTTACAAGGTAACACTTATGAATGTCAAAGTTACACGTAAATTTTTTTCTGTGAATTTACATTTACTGCCACGTTCAGCAAAGCAAGGGTGTGTAGGGCTCATGAGAAGAACGGGCAAGAAACTCATAGCCACTCTTTTTAATCACCAAGTGTACAATAATATTTCGTTTACAAATCATAACTGTAAGGTGCTGCAACCATTTCTCCATGAACTACTACTCAACATACTCAAGCATTTGATAAAAATTGATTGTAGCCTCTAAAGTAGCAGTATGGTAAATAGGAGCATCCACTTACATTTACATAAATAATCAAGACAAGACGTGATTATAGTCCGTAGTTTAATCTAATTGTTTAAATAAAATGTAGTAAGTAAATTATCGAATTCCACTAAACCAGAATTCAGAATAAGACTCAAAAGAAAGCTTAACGGAACTGTCCATAATCACGAGTTGTCTTCATTGCACATTCTTCTTGATTAAAATACGACTGAATGTAACAACAATGCAAATTCCAGCTTAAACAAGGTGCAATATTACTACTACTTTATTATTATAAAAAAAAAAAATATATATATATACATATATTAAAAAAAACATAAGTGTTAGTATTTGTCATTTAATATCCTGTGATCTGATGCAAATATTAGTGCCATGGATGTTTGTCATTTAAATAATCATCTATATTATAATATGCTTTAGAAATTAAGCAAGTTTTAATTTTAACTTTAAATTTATTCTCTGGTAATTCTAGAATATTACTCGGGATTTTATTATAAAAACGTATACCAAGACCCATGAAGGAACCATGAACTTTATGTAGACGGTAGAATGGAACACATAATTTATATTTATTTCTAGTATTGATGTTATGTATGTCACTATTTTTTATGTATAAATATATATTTTGACGGACATGCATGATATTAAAATAAATATATTGTGATGCTTCAAGTTAAAATACCTATATTCTTAAATTTTTCTCTGAGCGAGATTCTAGTTCCTAATTGATAAATTGCACGCACAGCTCTTTTTTGCAATATAAAAATACTTTGTATATCAGCTGCTTTTCCCCATAATAATATTCCATATGACATAACGCTGTGAAAGTAACTAAAGTAAACTAATCTAGCTGTATCAACGTCAGTTAATCCACGGAATTTTCTAATGGCTCAAGCGGCCGAACTAAGTTTCGCTGAGAGACAAGATATTTGCGCACCCCACTGTAACTTTGAATCAAGTGTAATGCCCAGGAATACTGTGGATTCTATTTTTCCAGTACCTCACCGTTCAATGTTATGCTAGGACCAAGATGTTTTACATTAGGCAGTATGAATTTAACACATTTTGTTTTTTTGGGGTTCAGTGCTAAATTATTTAAAGTAAACCATTTTGTTACTTGAATCAATGCACTGTTTACTTCGTCAAAATGGTCTCTATTCCTATTTACTTTAAATATTAAGGAAGTATCGTCAGCAAACAGTACAACGTCACAAATATTGTTTAAATAAAAAGGTAAATCGCTTATATAAATTAAAAATAAAAATGGGCCTAAAATCGAACCTTGCGGCATCCCTAGCTTTACAGGTAAGCTATTTGATTTTGAACCATTGACATCTACACACTGAATCATGTTATTCAAATACGACGTAATTACATCCAGTGCATTACTCTGAACACCGTAATGCCTTAGTTTCCGTATGAGCGTATCATGACAGACGCAGTCAAATGCTTTTGAGAGGTCGCAAAAAATACCAATAGCATTTTGTGAGTTTTCCCACGCTCTGTATATATGTTTGAGTAAAGCTACTCCTGCATCTGTTGTTGAACGACCTTTAGTAATGCCATATTGGCTGTCGTGAAAGAGGCTATTTAAATTAAAATGTCTAAGTAATTGCTTGAGTATTAATTGTTCAAATATTTTGCTAAAAGCTGGTAGAATTGATATTGGCCTAAAATTACTAGGATCAGTTTTACTACCGTATTTAAATAATGGTATGATTTTACTATTTTCATCAAATCTGGAAAAGTTCCCGAATCTACACACCTATTAAATAACCCACTTAAATAAGGAGCAACTATATCTATAATACTTTTTACGACCTTAACGGAGATACCCCAGAGATCCCCCGTATTTTTAGATTCCAGAGATTGAAAAGCGTTGATAATATCAGTTGCGTTAACATAATCAAATCTAAATAATATTCTACACTTTGTTACGCTGGAATGTAATAACCTCTCTGCGTCTATAGATGAAGAATTTAATGCGCTCGTGGTGGTAATCGGTACACTAGCAAAGAAATTATTGAACACGTATGCTACATCGGCATTATTATTGATCATTTTATTATTATCCATGAGACTAATACTATTGTCTCTTTGAGTTATCTTGCCACTAGCTTCGTTAATAGCTCGCCAGGTAGCCTTAGCTTTATTAGAGGACTGTTTGATTTTGTTACTGACGAACTTGGACTTAGCTAAGTTGCAAACCTTTTTAAAAATTTTGGAGTAATTCTTAACATATTCAGTAAAAGTAGGATCAAAATTATATTTCTTCATACTATATAACTCATACATTTTCACTCTGCTCTTATAAATACCTACGGCTGCCCATTCGTTAAATGACCTAGTTCCTTTAATAACTTTTACTTTAAACGTAAACGTATTATCAAATTCTTTCTTAACAATACCAAAAAAGCTGTTTTAGGAGATTTATCTTCCCTTATATTAGAGTACATATTACATGAAATTTTATTTGTAAAATGTTTGAAGCGATTATTTGTTAAAGGCCTAACAAGTATCTTTTGTTTAATATTATTATTATTAATGTTTGGCAACATTGCTAATTGTCCACAGTGATCTGAGGTTAAGTCAGTGGTAACTAATTTGTATGTAGCGTTACAATCACTGAAAATGTTATCTAAACAAGTGGAAGACGTGGCAGTTATTCTTGTTGGTTCCAAAAACAAATTCGTTAAATTAAATGATTTAAATAAGTTTATAAGTCTATTAGCCAAGGAAGAGCCATCTATTATATTAATATTAAAATCACCGCATACTAATATGTATTTCCTACTAGTTCTGATTTTAGTAATTACATCTTCCATCACTGATTCAAACAGATTAAAGTTACTCAATGGGGGCGATATACACAAATAATTACATACCATTCAAGCTCAACACAGGACAGTTCTATGGTACGCTCTATAGACAGACAAGTTATGTCTTTACGTTCCCTGCAAGTTATTGTGTTTGCAACAAGTATTAAAGAACCACCGTGAATGGCTTGTGTTCTTGAAAAGGTGCTATGTACCTACCATATAATTCATACTATTTAAAAAACTTACTTCATAGCTTTTGAGCCAATGTTCTGATATACACATAACCTGAACATTGTGGGTCTCTAGAAATAAACTTAACTCTCAATCTTTGCCGGATAGTCCTTGTATGTTTTGGTGAGCAACTCTCAATTGATAACCTCTATCCTTTGTCCCAACCTTAAGTTTAAATCAACTTTGTCATTATTTATAATAGAAGAATTGATTGAAATATAGTTATTTACAGAAATTAAATTCATGGACACCGTACAGGTACCTGTGTCATTTTGTATATTGTATGCTAATAATTCAGCAAGTTGTCGTTTGTAATATAATGAAAGATACATATTATCTTTTGTCAAAATAAAATTACTAATAAATATATTAGTATCAAAACATAAAATGTCCTTATATTGACATGTCAGATTATACATACATAAATTCATGTCATGGATATATTTATTTTCATGATAATGAAATTTATTTGAGTAAGGTAATGCACATGTTATAAATTTACATCCTAATTTACAGCATTACCTCTGTCAGATTGATAATATCCTTTTTTGTGAGTAATAAGCTATCCCCATATAGAAATACAATTGTGGAGTTAATATCTAAACTAGCTGTATTTAGTTTATGAATAAGTTTGGAGAAAGTCATATTAGGGAAACAGAAGTTAATAATCTGCTGTTTTATGTGACTTTTAATTAAGCTGCCAAAACCTATACCTAAATGATCAGAGAAAATACCTAATACCTTTTCAATATTACTATTTTTTATATTTATTACTGTTCGTTAACTTCATAACAGCGTAGTATCATATCCTTAAGTGTATTGTTACGGCTAGTGCCATCTGACGGCACTGTGGGGAAGAGTCGGCAGTCCCTTCTAATAATAATTTATTTGGGATCATGACATCTGTGGTTGTGGCGACCTCACCACGAGGCTTTAAAGTCCCACTATTCGACGGCTCATCGTCATGGTCAGCCTATAAGATCCAGTTCAAGACTGTCATGAAATCTAACGGGTGGACGCGAGAACAGGCTCTGACTGCTCTCACCTTGGAGCTTCGCGACCAGGCCTTGACCGTGTTAGAGGCGCTTGGTCAAGACGTCACGTATGAGAAGCTGTTGGAGGCATTGGAAGCGAGATATGGCGACGCACACCTGGAACACGTGTTTCGCGCCCAGCTGAAAGACCGATCGCAACGTGTTGGTGAAAGCTTGCAGCAGTGGCCCCTGGAGGTGGAGAAGCTGGTGCGAAAGGCGTACCAGTCCTCACCTGCGCTTATCGACGGAAATCTTGTTCAAGCTTTCACCGACGGGATCCGAGACCTGGAGGTTAGGGCCGCAGTGAGACTCGGACACTTCAAAAACCTGAAGGACGCCCTAGCCCACGCTCTGGAGGTGGAAATAGTGCGACGGGACGATCGCGCTCAACGTGTCAGGGAAGTGTCGGCTTCACCCCGGTGCTATAGCTGCGGCGAAAGAGGCCACATCAGGTTCAGCTGCCAGAAGCGAAGGAGTCCACGTAGCAGAAACCAGCCGGTAAGAGGAACACGGGTGTATCCCGACCAGTGTAAGCACTGCGCCAGGCAAGGCGCAGAGGCCAAGCAGGAAGGACTAGTGAGGATGTTGAGGACGGATCGTAGCGAAGATTGGAAGGAAACTCTCCAGAGGACGCAACAAGAGGACAAAGACATAAGACCCATCCTGGAATGGAAGAAAACAGGTGCTTCGAGACCTCGCTGGAGTGAAGTTGTGGCAATGAGCTCTATCACCAAGAGTTACTGGGCACAATAGGAAAGTTTGGTTATCCAGGATGGAGTTCTGTGCTCTAGGTAATAAAAATAAAATAAAATAAAAATGTTTATATTCAGTAACAAAAAAGTAAATTTTTACAATTCAGGTAATTGGAGTCACTTGTTAAGCAAAAAAATATGCTTGTGATAGGTGGCGCCGCTCCTCAGAAGAACCGACGACAGGTACTTATATAATTAACAAATTAGAGCATTATAAAAGGAAAACATTTATAAAATACGTAATATATTTATTTCAGAGAAGGATTTGTTCCCGTGTCTTCCATTTCAGATATAAACAAATACAGGGTGTAAGGGACGGTGCACCGAAAACGTTGCACAATCGTTTGTCCATAAGTAAACAACTGAATAGAAATGTCAATTCAAAAATAAAACGTACTATTAAAGTTTTATGCTAGTACATTGTAATTTACACTACGCAATGTATTGCTACCAATGCAATGTGTCCGCCCGCGCTATCGTATCGCGCTTCTCGCGCGACGCGCACCAATACTACGCGCGCTCACATTATCTTACGGAGCCCGGATCATCTATTTTAGTACTAAAAATCGGATTGTACAATTTTATTACTGTACTTACAAAAATTTGACTCCACTCTGCGACAAAGTCGGAAGATAACTCATCCAGTACAGTTGTCAGGTCTTGCTGTAGAAAATCCAAGTAACGAGGTTCATTCATGCGCTCCGGTAAAAAGTGAGGCCCTACAATTTTGTTGTTATAGACCATACGTTTACCGACCAACGCGTTTGGTGACCTGTTTATTGGAATGCACGTGGATTACTTCGCGCCGAAATGTGCGAGTTACGTCGATTCTACATGCCATTCCGAGTAAACGTGGATTCGTCAGTCCAAATTATGTGGGATACAAAACTTGGATGTTACCGCTGCTGATTCGTCAACTACCTGCAGTATGCAACACGCCGAACTTGGTCGTTAGGCACGAGAGCTTGCACTTTATGACTACGGTACGGCCGTTGTCGATCTCTGCGTAAAATTTTATGCACAGTCCAGTGCGATACGCGAGTTCCGTGGTTACGTCGCAGAAGTTTAGCGGTAGTTCGCGTACCAAGGCGTGGATTAGGGTGAACGGCATCGAGAATTCTCCGCTCAGTGGAAACTCTAATCGGCCTTCCAGAACCCTCCTGATGCGGTACTTTGGGTAAATTATCCAGTACTCGTTGATACGCACGAGTAATCACACGGCTGTCCATAGGGTGACGTGCGTCAGGATACCGCTGGATGTAAATGCGAAGCGCCAACGAAGCATTGCCTCGTGCCTCCCTGTATGCCATGAGTATTTGTCCATATTTGCGTGCACTAAACGGCTAACTAATTATTTATTAGGTACAAACACAACTTTGTAAGTATTTACACAAAAAAGTTATTAACAAAACAAAAACGTTAACAAAATGCAACAAAAATAGTAAACACTCGCGAATACGAGAGATTACGTCAAGTACTTCCGATTCCTGACAGTAGCGTGAGCATGGAGCGAACTGAAGAAAAATAAATTTCTTTTAATAAATTTCAGTTGTAATCATAGTAGATAGGTATGAGATACATCTATCTATGAGAGTTATCGACTATCGATTAATTTTATACTTATACATAGTAATAAACTGTTTATGGCTAATTCTACTAACAAATTTTTGTTACACCTTTGTATTTTAATAGTTAAGTAAAGATTTACTAGATTACATTAAATTGTTTGAATCGCTGTATACAAAAAGCAATTAAAACAATTAGATGGTCTTTTACATTAATTATTATTAAAAGTGATTAAATAGACTCGTACATGTTTACAATAAGAAATATCAAAACAATTAATATATTTTTACATTTAAAATAATAATGGGTATTGTAAAGTGAAAGTAGTATAACATTTAATTACAGGCTACTTTAATAATTACAATCTTTTCAATCTACGTCACAATAAACGAGACTAATTTAATAATAAATAGTGCTCGTTCATGTAAACTTTACTTCTGAAAGGAAAACAACTGTTTTATTTATTAACCTATCCCGCTTTGTTTAATACACTTTTTTTCGATATCGATCATTGATCATAGATCTGCCCTAGTTTAGTGGTAGTATGGTGCGGGCGGGTTTTTACACAGCACACTATTGCCGGTGCGTAAAAAAAGTTTGTTGCGTTGGTCATTGCCTTGTCCGCGCGAGATCAGCTGATTAGTTCAACTGTGTTTATTTTGTTTGTTTGGATTACATAGCTGTTTTTCGGTATTATGTACTTTTATTGATATTATCTAGTATAATGGATCGTTTACTCGTTATGTAATCATTATTAGTTAGAAAAATGTGAAATTTTGAAAGAAATTTCGCGAATTTTCCGGTGGAAAATTCCTACGTTTTCCAACTCAGCATGATGGTCCGAAGCTAGTATTTCAGTTTTCGGTGAACCGTCACTTACACCCTGTATATTAATATATGCAATAATAAGTATTCAAGTACCAAACAGGAACAGATAGCTTGGAAGTACTAGGGCGCCAGCAGGTATGTGGAGCTCGGTTGTTATTGTGTAGTCAGTTCAGTATACTTCTTCACTTTTTATGCACTCCTATTTTTGTATCAGAATAAACTGATCGAAATTTTATTTATATTTAAAAGAAAAATAGAAATACGGTAAGTGTTCACGTCTGCACCTTACGGCGGTCTGGAGGAAGAGGTGACAAGTATCACCTGCAAATGGTCGTGCCAAAGCTCAAAGTACCGGAAGTTTAACAACTATGTCATAATGGGAGGTCACATGGGAGTTAAGAGAACTGATTAAAATTTGGGCACGATTTTATTGGGTCTATTGTCGAAGAGACGTTGCACGAGTTGTTCCGCCGTGAAGGGACCACGCACTGACAGCAGGATAAATGATGTATACGAGCAAAAAGGACCACGAGGTACACCAAAGATCGTTCATGTGGATCGATTGGCACGCTACTACCGATCCAACAATGTTCGGGACGAACATGTCTAACAGGGGGGTAGTACGTATTTGTCGGTACGAGTTGAGTGGAGAGAGTGCTGGCACATTCTCGAATCATCGCGCTGTTGCGTGTCGTGTGTGACGTTTTCTGGAAAACTCCGGAAGCGCTTTACCCGCGTATAAATAGAGCGCACGCGCACCGCCGAGTCAGTTTACAATCGTAAGCGGTCAAGTGTTCATCGAAGCGAAAGGAAGCGAAAAATATGATATATGATTATTATTATTAATATTCATTATATGAAGCAGTTACAGTGGAAAAGTCTAGTATAGTGTTTGCTGTGTTTTAAATTTAATTGTGTGAGAGAATAAGTTGAGTCGGTAATATTGTTTTATATTCTTATCCGTCGAACCCAGCACGTAACACTATGTTTGTATTCTATAAAGGACCATTCAATTTTTTTGAACAAAAACGATAAATGTAACAAAAATTGGTTTCGGTTGGTTTATTTAAAAATAGGATTTTACAATAAAATACAAAGTTGAAGCACAAGTTTTCTTTCTTTTAATAAGGTGTATTGCCTCCACGTGCCTTTATTACATTTTCTAATCGGTTCCGCATAGATCTGATTAGGGATATTAAACGGCCTTGTGGAATATTTTCCATTCTTGTGAAATCGCTGTTCTTAGTGCTGCTACTGTTGTAGGCACAGGATTTCTCGCATATACAGCTTTTTTTAAACTGTCCCAAACATGCTCAATGGGATTAGGATCCGGGCTGCGTGCTGGCCAATTTATGATACGTATCCCAACCTCTTCGCAATATTGTCGAACTTGTGCAGCGGCGTGGAGTCGGGCATTATCTTGCATTAGAGTAACATTTTCGCCTATTAATCCCATGTAAGGTACCACGTGAGCTTCTAAAAACCTCTGTTATATAGCGTTGTGCCGTCAAACCACCTCTTCTACCGTTTTGACGAACCATGTCGATGAACACAAGTTCCGTTCGCCCGATCATCGAAATGCCACCCCACACCATACACGAACCTCCAAAAACGCCTTCTGGCCCAGTGCGGGTTGGTAGACTTCACATATCTTCGAGAAGATTATGAAGAATTGCCAGACATGCAGGTTTCCTCACAAATAGTAACTTCTTAAGCATAATTTTTTTTAAGGCTTAGGCTTTGGTTAGTATTAGTATAAAAGGGGTTTCAATATGAAGTTGCCGCTTGGTGTGAAAAAAATCGCAGCGTGTGATTTTCATACTAACTAGGAATTTCATTAATGTTTTTGAATGGCCAATTCGAATACTGTTTTCTCTCATGTGTTGTTGCTAGTATTTAGGCTACTATGGTTTGTCTTAAATTAACAAAAACATCAACCATCATGTAATTATGGCGAATTGAAATAACGAATACGGGCAGTAGCCTGGTTGATTCCAGCATGAATGGGCCGGCTCGACCGGGGAAGGACTACCCTCTCACAGAATATCGACGTGAAATAACAATATTCCTACTGTTGTGTTTCGTTCGGTGAGTGAGAGTGCTGGAAGCCCAATCACCCTCTTTCCCCCTTCCCGCTTCCTTTCGTAAAGGCTCGGCAATGCGCAAGTCATGCCTCATATATATATATATATATATCCTCCTATATATATACAAGGTGTCCGGTAATTAATGGATAACCTGGAAATGTCTTATAGTGGAACTGATGGCCGCTAAGAAAAAAATATGAAAAAAATCTAATTTTAAAAATAAAAATTTAAATTACAATGTATAACTTTCTCGTATACTACGACCATAAATGAATCCATCGGTTTTTTGTTGTTTTATTATTAAACACTAATTATGCTAATAGATAGACAGTCAAAAGTATGCTATGCTATAATAACTTGCACTTTTTAAATTATTTTCTTTCTTTTTTTCTGAACGTTCTTCAGTTCTACTATAAGACATTTCAAGGTTATCCATTAATTACCGAACATCCTGTATATTAGTCTGTTACCGAAATATAAATTAATTTTAAAGTAACACTTGTATTTGTTCAGAAACTACGAAATTAGATGTAGGATGTAAACGACAATTTTGTATCCAATTATTGGGAAGTGAGGAACCCGCCAGGCATCCTCGGATTTACCACCCCAACTACAAAAGTTTGAGATATTGAAAGGTTGAATGAATGGGCAAAACGTTCGTTGCCAAACTGTCTTAAAGATGCCTCGCGCTGAGGCGAAACACGTATCGACGCATTTATGTGTTCGAACCGGAATACTGAAAGTTAAAGTATGGGTCCCAAGATGCGGCTGTCTCTACCCAGCAGAATTCGGTATTTTCAATCTTTTCTATTGCAGCCGTTGGGAAGGGCAATCCGAGGGTGCAGGTTTCACTTTGATTACACTAGATACGTCCAATTTGATTAAAAATGACAATTACATAACTAAAGAGTTAGATCTTCGTTCGGTGCTTTGGTTTTGGGAATACAAGGTGTCTGTGCCAAGATGAGCGCTAGTTAAGTGTGCTGAGCCCACTAATATTAGCTTCGCCAGCACATCTGTCCCTACCAAATATACTTAGGATGCTTATTGTCTATTTAGCATTAATTAATTATAAATACCAATGTAGATCTAGTTTTAGCAGATTACGATTGTAACATCTTAACTTGTCGTCACGCTGTAATAATTAAATAAAGTATTTTTTTTATTAATTATCCGAGTTCAATCACTTAATTGGCGCAGCCGGTAGGATCTCTGCAGTCACTCTGTAACGTATCAAAATCTACAAGTCCAGTTTGACGTCTGTTTCTACGGTTTAGCAGAGATCGCCGAACAAATAAATTTATTAAGTAAATACTCGGGAGGCTGACGCAGTGTGTCGATAGTAATCCAGCAAGGAGATGGGAGAAGCTACGGGACTGTGAGTAAAACTGTTCACTATCCTTTCCGTTTTCCTTTATAATATATCTCTTTGTTTTAAATATATGTGTATGTGTGTTATTAGGGATTAGTAAACGCCGTAATAACATTTGTTTACGATATAATTCTCGTAGTTAGGTAAATATTGTAGGATTTTTTGTTATATATTGTGTAATTATTATTTAGTACAATGGAACCCATCAACAAAGTTCCATCCGAATTTGTCAAAATTATTCCGGTATTTAGTGGAGACGCGAGACAGCTCCCACTATTTATCAAAAAATGTGAATACATTTTAAACATTTTTCAAGGTAGCGAAAGACAAAATGAATATCTATTTCACGTGGTTACAAGTAGATTATCGGGCGAAGCAGCGAATTTAGTAGGAGAAAGGGACCAAATTGATAATTGGCATCAATTAAAATCATTATTATCACAACATTTTGGCGACCCTAGAACAGAAGAATGTTTAGTATTGGAGTTGGAATCGTTGAAAATTCAATTTAAAGAAAGTTATTTAGATTTCTGCCATAGAATACAAAATATTCGCAGTATTCTTATTGCTAAAGTAAACGAAACTATTAACGATAGTAGTTTACGTCAAGCGAAACAGCATATTTACAATAATTCCTCACTGAATGTTTTTCTATATAATTTACCCGCACATTTAGTTAGATTAGTTCGATTAAGGAATGTAGATAATTTAGAAAGTGCATTGAGAGTCGTTTTAGAGGAACAGAACTTCCAGACTGTTTACGACACAAAAAATCCATTTAAAAGGTCGTCTAACAATAACCCTCAACGTCCGCATACTCAGCCGAGGCAGTTGTTGAGTACACATGCACCTAATAGGCCGCAGGTAAACGAGAATCAAAACAATAGCCAATTCAATTCTCGTAATAATTCGTCGCAATCTAGAATCAATAACTCAAATCATAATTTTAGATATAATAATTCACAAAATAACGTACATCAGTGGCCGCGTGAAACTAGGTCAGCGCAGTGGCGGAGTCAGCACATTCCGTCGGCGTCGCCGTCACCGGCGCATGACGTCAACACGGGGTCAAACACCGATGTGACCATGCGAACTGCGAGTTCTAGACGCGTTAATTACACAAATAATGATCCATTTATAACTTATAACAATAATGATTGCGAAATGGAACCACAACTGAGTACTTCGTATCAAAGCGAGCCGGTTCAATATTTTTACATAAGGGCCTCGAGTATAGAGAGAAAATAATTTTAAATTGTAGTAATTATAGGTCTTTACCATATATTATCATTCCGGAGTTAGGAAATGCGACATTTATGATAGATTCGGGTAGTACCAGATCTTTTATTAACCTAAGTATAGCTAATAAGTATTTTAAACGTCAAATTTATAAGGAGCCATTCGAGGTAGTCAGTACCCATGGGACTAGTATCCATTCAGAGGTGGTCGTAACCCCTTTACCTAGGATATTTCAATGTCGGGAAACACATAAATTTTATATATATACAGTAGCTAGTAATTATGACGGTTTGTTAGGCAGTAATTTATTAAAACAGTTGGATGCAAAGGTTGATTACAAAACATTAACTTTGTATACCAAATATTGCAGTATACCTTTTATCTATTCATCTGAGAAGACAGATACTTATATTTTACCGCCGAGGTGCGAGTTAAAAGTTAATCTACCGGTAAGCCTAAAAAACGGTGATGCCATTTTAGATTATAATCAGTTAACTGAGGGAGTTAGGATGCCGTGTGCATTAGTTAACTGTATAAACGGTTACGCGCAGACTGTTATCCAGAATTGTAAGGATACAGAGATGACCTTGAAGGTCACAAGTCCATTTAAGGTAGAGCCGTACACCCAAAGCGAAATGTTAGTCAATAATACGTGTAGTAGTGAAGATAGTTTAGATGAATTATTAATTAAGAACTTGAACAAGTTACGATTGGATCATATGAATCCACAAGAAAGACAAATGATTTATGACATCTGTAGGGAGTACAAAGATATTTTTTATTGTGAAGACATACCTTTGTCATTCACAAATGAAGTTAAACATAAAATTAGGACCGTTAATGAGGACCCTATAAACGTCAAAGCATATAGAATGCCACCATCTCAAACAAACGAGATTAAAAATCAGGTAGAAAAGCTACTGAAGGATGATGTCATCCGAGAGTCACACTCCCCTTGGAGTGCACCGGTTCATTTAGTTGCTAAAAAGTTAGATGCATCAGGGAAACAGAAGTGGAGGATGGTTGTCGATTATCGACGTCTTAACGAGATCACCGTAGACGATAAATACCCTTTACCGAATATCAATGACCTTTTTGATAAATTAGGTAAGAGTATGTACTTCAGTACCCTTGACCTGGCATCAGGTTACCATCAGATCCAGGTGGAAAAAGAGGATAGGCAGAAAACCGCCTTTGCAACACCTTTCGGCTTATACGAATTTAACAGAATGCCGTTCGGTTTAAAGACAGCTCCAGCAACTTTCCAGCGAGCAATGGATAATGTTCTTAGGGGCTTACAGGGCCTACATTGCCTGGTCTATCTCGATGACGTCATCATATTCTCTACCAGCTTAGAAGAACATATCAGCAAACTTAGAGCAATTTTTGATCGGTTGAGAAAAACTAACCTGAAAGTTCAACTGAATAAGTCGGAATTTTTACGAAAAGAAGTTATGTATTTAGGCCATACCATAACTAAAGATGGCCTGAAGCCTAATAATGATAAAATTAACGCTATTCTAAAATATCCTTTGCCTAAAACAGTAACCGAAATTAAAAGTTTCCTTGGATTAATCGGTTATTATAGGAAATTTATAAAAGATTTCTCAAAGATTACAGCACCTCTCACAGCATGTCTGAAAAAGGGTAAACGTATCGTGTTAGATGATAATTATAAGAAAAGTTTTGAAACGTGCAAAGAATTGCTAACAAATGCACCTTTGCTACAGTTTCCCGATTTTACCAAATCTTTCATACTGACGACTGATGCATCAAACTTTGCAATCGGTGCGGTACTATCACAAGGTATTGTAGGATCAGATAAACCAATAGCGTTTGCCAGTAGAAAACTAAGTGATACAGAATCTAGATATAGTACAATAGAAAAGGAACTTCTGGCCATAGTTTGGGCAGTAAAATACTTTAGACCCTACTTATATGGTAGAAAGTTCATTATTTATACTGACCATCGGCCCTTGGCTTGGTTAAACTCATTGAAAGAACCTAATAGTAAATTAACCCGGTGGAGGTTGAGGTTACAAGACTACCAGTTTGATGTCCAATATAAGAAAGGGCTACAGAACACGAATGCTGACGCTCTGTCTCGTGTTAAAATTAACGCTTTAAATAATGATCGCGACTCTATGATTGTAAACGTTGACGAAAAGGAGCAACAGTTACAACAACATTTAAAAAATTTAGAGGATGAGATAGCTAGACTGAGTAGGAAAGAACCTGAAATTGAAACTATCGAGTTATCGGATTCAGAGAGCGATGCCGCTACCGCGAATTCAATTTCAAATAGAGAGCATGAAGGTATACCTATCCTTAATGAAGCGATAGATACCAAAGCTCGACAAATTCATGTCTTTACGTGGTTTAAGGATGATATTAGTGTAAAAGATATTTCGAACTCCAAGCAAAAAATATTAGAAGTACACTTACCTGTAAATAATACCGAATTAGTTAAACGTTTTCTTAAGGAGTATATAGATTATAAAAATAAATATTTTATTTACTTTGAGGATCATGCTTTTAGAAAAACTTTTGCAAATGTCATAACTTCATTATATAAAAAGGGAACCCAGAATTTTGTGGAATGTACTGAAAGAGTGGTGAACGTTACAGAAGAAAAGGATCAAAAAGACTTAGTTTTAAAATATCACCAGGGTAAAACTTGTCATAGGGGAATTAGAGAAACTTTGACTAAACTTAGAAGAAATTATTGGTGGAGTAATATGAAAGAAACAATTAGTGCTATTATCAATGCATGTGAGGAATGTCGTAAGATGAAGTACGAGAGAAAACCTATAAAACCATTTATTCAGTTAACACAAACACCAGACAGCCCACTACAAGAAGTTTTTATAGATCTTCTGTATATAGAGAAGAATCAGTATTTAACAGTTGTAGATTCATTCAGTAAATTGGGCCAAGCAATACATATTCCTAATAAAAGTACGCCAGAAGTAGTCAGAGCTTTGATAAAATATTTCAGCATGTACGGAATACCAAAAAAGATAAGTAGTGATTCAGGAGCAGAATTTAATAACGAACTAATTAAGGAAATGTTAAGTTTGTATAAAATTGAACAGCATATAGGGACACCCAATAATCCAAATTCCATGGCGATAGTGGAACGATTCCATTCAACAATTATTGAAATCTATAGATTAGCCAAGTACGAACAAAGTAATCTAGACGCAGCTTCCGTTATGACCTACGCAATTTTAGGTTATAATAACACTATACATAGCGCCACAAACTTTACGCCTTATGAAGTTGTCTTTGGACATACGGAATCGGGAAATGCTTTTGATATTGATAGGGATAAGAATTTAATGCAGAAAATTTTACAGGATCATCGGAAACGATTGAAAATTCTTTATGAGCATCTAAGTTCTCAAATGATAGGTAATAAGTCGCAAGTTAGGGATAAAAAAGGGGGTGAAGAACCCCCGACCATAATAGAAGGTGATACCGTATTTATGAAAAATACCAGAACCAGAAAAGCAAAGGAGTTACCACGCTATGAGAAAGCAAAAGTGATAGGTAATGTAGATAGGAATATTGTACCCGTAAAACTTAAAAATAGGAACACTAGGGTGGCTATAAAAAATGTAAAACGCCCTCCGCAGATGGTGGTTGATCCTGCTCGTCCTAGTGGATCAAGGGACAACATTGAATATCCAGAGGATCGATCAGAATCCGGGAATAGCTCCGATGAAGATTGGAATGGCTCTGATGAAGAATAGCCACTGGAGTATTATTAAAACTATAGATTTAGATTCATTACTTTTACAGATAGATAATAATATAGAAGAGTATAATAAATTAAAGTTAATAAGTTCTAGCAATAGTGAAACTTATAGGGAACTAATGGGATTATCAGTTCAGATAGAATCATTTATAGAGTTAACTAGAGATAGGTTAAGACAGATTATACCTCCTAATAGGGTTAAAAGAGGTATTCTAAACCCCCTTGGATCGGTTATTAAGGTAATTACGGGAAATTTAGATTCAGAAGATGCTAAGAAATATGACTTAGAGATAAGTAATTTAAATAATAGAGAACATTCAGTGGAACGAAAAGTTTCTCTAATGCAGAAAGCTTTCGATAAATTACTTAACGTTTCGGACGATATTAACTTTAATACTAAACATCTAAACTACAAACTAAAACAATTACAGTCACTTATCCAGAACCAAACCAAGTATTCGAATTTAATAACGATCATGAATAGCTTAAATCAAATATTTAATAATTTCCGTAGTATTTATACGATTATATATGAGATAGAAACCGCTATAGCTTTTAGTAAAATGCATATATTACATCAATCTATAGTAAATACCACTGAATTATTTAATATTTTAAGAGAAATCGAGAAACATAATCAATTAATTTATCCGGTAAACAATGAAAATTTTGTCAAACTAGAAGGTAATATAGAGATAAAAGGGTACATAAATAGTAATAAAGTAGTATTTATTTTAGAAGTCCCGTTAATACACAAAAACACATATATTTATTATAAGGTCATTCCAATTCCTTTATTTAACCCGTCCAATCAGAAAACCCACACCATTATTCCTAAGTACCCGTACCTAATAGTGAACAGGATGAAATACAGACCCGTTGTGGACACCTGTAAGGAAATAGATGACCTGCAATATCTATGTTCAGAGGAGAACATTATACAGTATCCGGTGGAAACCTGTATTGAACAACTGATGTTGTTGAAAAGTAATTTCAGCGAATGCCAGCAATACGAGGTGCAGATTGAAGAAACTAAAGTGCAGCCCGTGACGGATAACCACTGGCTGATCTACACAGAGAAAGAGATCACCGCGATAGAATATTGCAATGACGAGACGCGGAAGTATAACCTTAGAGGCACATACATTATTTTGCCAAGTCAGCGTTGTTCTCTGCAGATTGCAGATACATATATCACTACACCCACTAACGGAAGTTCAGTCTTCTTTAGTCTTCCGCCAGTACAGCTGCCTGAGCTACGAAGGGATGCTGTTCCGCCAGCCAAGCAGATGGACCTTCGGGGTGTGGATCTTGGTGACATCAGAGACTTGTTAACCAGAGCAAAGTTTAGTGCCAGTGTTAGTGAAAATCAAACGTATATTACAAGTGATCAGATCAGTGTATGGACTCTAGCTATATATGTAATAATAATTGTTTTTATATTAGGATTTATTGTCTATAAATGTAAATTCCATACCAAGGTAGTTTGTTATCGAAATTCTCCAGAACCAACACAGTTGCCTCTGGATAATTTCTCACCTAGGGAGGGAGGAGTTAAGTGTGCTGAGCCCACTAATATTAGCTTCGCCAGCACATCTGTCCCTACCAAATATACTTAGGATGCTTATTGTCTATTTAGCATTAATTAATTATAAATACCAATGTAGATCTAGTTTTAGCAGATTACGATTGTAACATCTTAACTTGTCGTCACGCTGTAATAATTAAATAAAGTATTTTTTTTATTAATTATCCGAGTTCAATCACTTAATTCGCTCACTTTAGCACAGCTACCAATTCCCCCTTGTATCTTTTAAACGGTGGACCGACCAATTCTTGTATTTTACGATCAAATTCGATTAATTAACGACTAATTCACTACGTTAATAGATTTCCAGTTTGCGATGGTGGCTGTGCCAAGATACTATTATAATGCAAGTAGTCAAGGAGGCTGTAATAGATTACTAAACTGGCCCAAATAATTCTCTCAGTAAAAGATGTCAGAATAAAATAAATATTGACAAACAAAAGAGAATTTTGTAAAGGCAGAGATTTACCATATCATTGAGATAAATATTATTTATTTTGTACCCATTATTATATTATTAATTGATATTTATTTATTCAAAATGGACGCAAGAAATTCACCTACTAGATACAATGAAGAACCGACGATGAGTGATAAAACTCTCGTGCTAAATGTCAAAGACTTTATTGCTTTAACTTTTGGACCACTCGAAGTAAGCTCTCGTCAATAAAATACCTATAGCACAATAATTATTGCGTTGTAAACATATTAAAACGTTTAATGTCGGTGGCAACAACTACTTAGTAACTTAAAAACTTCGAGAGACCGACTACAATATCTTAATTATCTACTTGATAATAAAATGAAAGCACATCTACATAGTGTAAGCTTGTAACATATAATCCTATACCTAATACATCTGCGTAGGCGGCTGTGTAAAAGGAATGAAAACTACTGCTCACCCTTAAGGCAGTAAAGTACCTTGCCGGAAACTAATCGTAGTCACCACAGAAATAAAAAACAATGTCGTTTGGCTGCAATCTACAGTAGATTCGTAGAGCGTCGGGGAATTTCTCCAAACTAATGGGTTCATAGTATTGTCTTATGTTTACGCGAATGTTATTCATTGGCTTACTGATAATTTGCTCACGATAAATATAAATAAAACAAAAGTAATAGATTTTTATATACGCGCTCCAATCAAATTAGACAGTTCGCTACAAATTACCGCAACTGTACCAAACAGTACAATAGGTAACAGTTCTTATTGTATTGAAAAAGTATATTCGACAAAGTATCTTGGTATAGTCATCGACAATAGCTTAAACTTTAAAGACCACAATGAGTATTTGTCAAGTAGAACACGTAAACTTATTTATATATTTAGAGAACTGCGACACTCAGCTGATCCTCAAATAATGAAAATGGTCTATCAATCATTATGTCAATCTATTCTAAGCTACTGCGTCACCACATGGGGCGGTGCGGCTAAAACAAACATTATACGCCTTGAGCGCGCCCAAAGAGCGGTGCTCAAAGTATGCTGTTTCAAACTTCGCTTGTTTCCTATAACTAGGCTCTATGAATACTGCCAAGTTCCTACTGTCAGGCAACTATTTGTACAAGCTACAATTCTTAGGCAACATGCAGTAACCCGTTACATGCGAGGAAGTACCCGCCGCAATAATCCTGTTGTCATGTCATCACAAATTAGAACATCATTTAGTCGTAAATTCTTTATTTTCTCGGTCCCTACATATATAAAAAAGTTAATAGGTTTCTGTTATCTAACCCCTAAACACTTATCAATGCAACATTACTGTTCGAGAATGGCTTCTAAAGCTATCTTATAATGAAACTGAAGATATCTTGACGGTTCTGGAGTAATCTTTTGCGCTCACAATCACTGACACATACATACACATACACACACGCACACACAACACACACATACTCACATACTTATACACACCCACTTAGTTCAACATATTCAAAATGTTAACATGATCTTTTTAGCTTTTATTATTTTATTTTCTTTTGTTTTAGCTTTTAGTTTCCATTCTTATGTTTTGTTTCGTTTATCTTTGCATAACCTGGCTCCGTGCGGAGACCTGGTGACCTGTAATACAGGTACTTTTATACCTACCACAGGCACCAGCGATCCTCTACCGAAATACTTTTGTTAATGTTTTTATATTGCTACTCTGTAACCACCTATGTGTATTTCGGTTTTGGTGAGCAATAAACGATTTATTATTATTATTATTATTATTGAAATTAAACACTTTATACGGATTTTGTCACGTTGTTTATTTTACTTTAAGATACTTTTATTACATAACTAGCTGTCCCGAAAGACGTTGTCCTGTAAAGGCGAAAAAAAATTATTAAATAAAAAATAAAACCATATCTAAACCATCCTCGAATACACTTGAATACACACAAAAAAATTCATTCAAATCGGTCCAGATGTTTGGAGGAATTTAATTACAACGAAAAGAGGCATTGATTTTTATATATATAGATAGATTTTGAAAACTCTAGCTCTACTATTTTTAAACTTTACTACAATTTAAGCTATTTAAATTAATTAAAACTATTTAAATTAATTAAAACTATTTATTTTAAGTTTACACTTTGCCCCGACGTTTCGGTTGCTTTACAGCATGTTCACGGGAAGACTAAAATGGTAGTTGTCTCAATGTTTTGAAGTGTACCTAGTTATTTCAAAGTACCCGAACATAATTTAATCTCTGATGTTTCTATTTACGCAGAATGAGCTCAAAGTATCATGAAGTCTAGCTGTGTTTTGCTTCTTCTTGGGTTTTACTATTTGAATCACTGGATCTCAAGCTGGTGGTACATTCCAACCATCTCCTCTATTGAAATTAGGATGTTTTTTAATTTCAATAGCCTCGCAAAGCATCCTTGGTAGGAATCGGTGTTCTTTTGCGAGTATATATGTGGGTTGTCTAATCTTAGGTAGTGGTTTAATAATAGTAGTGTTGGAAAATAAAGTGTTTAATTTTAGTGGGTTCGTGATTGGGCGGGCTTTTGTTCAGGTGCCACTTTCCTTAAGGCAAAAGACTGTCTGTGCGTCACAGTCTCCAAAACTATTATATCTATACTTGTCTTCCAGACGAACTCTGTTAATTTCTCGATGATGCAAACATTCCTCAACATCCGCCTTGATGGCGTAGTGGTTAGTGTAACCGACCGCGGGTTCGATTTCCGCACAAGTCAAACATTTGTGTGCACGAACATGGATGTTTGTCTTGGTCTGGGTGTTTCTATGTATAATATGTAAGTATTTACAAAAAAAAAGTGTATCTGCTTAGTTTGGGCTAGATGGTGTTGTGTGTATGTGGTAGAATATTAATATTATCTTGTGTCGCGTAATATTATCTTATATGCGTTTCCTAGAGAAAACCGTCGAGAACAGATTCAAGGAGGATGAGGAACGCATTCAGGCTTTGTTGCAACAATTACTAGAGGAAGAATCGGAAGACTCATCAGAGTTCGAAGAGGACAGAAAAAAGAGAAAAAGATATGTAGAAGAAAGCAAGTCCGACGATGCACTAAACTATGATGAGATAGAATATAATGGGGAAAGAAAGGCGAAAAAAACAAGGATAAGGTAAAGAAATCACATGTAAAAGACGTGATAGATGTTGATTTATCAACCTCAATTGAGGCAGAAGATGATCAAGAGATAAAAGGTAAAATGGGCAAGGCTAAAGCAAAAGCAAAATTAAAAACTCAAAAAATGGATGATGATATTGATAGTAAACGTAGTAAAGAAAAGTCACGTTAAATAGATATGCCACTTGACGATAGTAAAAAAGTAGATAAAGATGAGAGATATGGAATGAAAGAAGAAAGTAAGGATAAAAGAGTAAAAACATCAAAGTCAGCGACGGGTGATGATGAATCACCAAGCTCAGACGATTCAGAAAATAGCGGAGTAAAAATTGATAAAAAGAGGAGAAAGTCTAAAAGTGGTGAAACAGCTGATGATTTTACAACTTTACACAAGGCTAAAGATACTACTAACAAAATAGATAAAGTCTAAAGATGCTGAGAGTAAAATAGATAAAAAACCTTTAGACGTTACTAGAATAGACATTAAAATTGCTGAAGATACTGAAGAAGATAGATAAAAAGAAAAAGGGGAAAAATGAAGGAACATCAAGAAAAACGGAAGCGGCTGTTGAATCATATACGAGGGTGCGTTTTTAAGTTCGCGGAATGGAGGGTATGGAAGGTGGTGGGGGTGCTTGTTTAGTCACTAACGTGTTTAGCAACTAATAATTAGTATATATACCGAGTATTATCATAATGAGGTCATTAGTCTTTGAACTATCGTCCCTCAAGCAACTCAATCTGGAAGAAATTGTGAAGTATGGAGAAAATCGAGTTCCGCGCCGTTTTAAAGTTCCTTACCAAGCAAGGAAAAAATGTTCAAACCATTTTGGAAGAGATGTCATCTGTATACGGGGACTCTTGTCCAGGAAAAACCATGGTATACAAGTGGCACAACCTCTTTAAGCAAGGCAGGGAATCAATTGAAGACGATTCCCGGCCTGGGCGGTCTGTTGAGGTCACCACTCCAGATCTTATCGAAAAAATCGAAAAATTAATATTGGAGGATGCACGTTTGAAGAAAAAACAAATCGCAGAGATGGTTGGAGTATCTGAAACGAACATTTTCAAGGTTCTCCATGATCATCTCGGCATGACAAAAGTCAGTGCAAGATGGGTGTCTAGAATGCTCACACCGCCTCAAAAACAGAAGCGCGTCGAGTGTTCGCGTGCGTTTTTGAGCCAGTGTAATGAAGACAAGGATGGTTTTTTGGAGCGAATTGTTACTGGGGATGAAACTTGGGTTCATCACTATGAACCTGAGTCTAAACAAGATCCATGCAGTGGCTTAAAAAGGGTACACCACCGCCTAAGAAATTCAAGGTGTCGCAATCGGCGGGAAAGCTCATGGCGACAGTTTTTTGGGACACAGAAGGAATTTTGTTGGTTGATTACAAAGAAAAAGGTGTTTCCATAACCGGAGAACACTACGCTTCAATTTTAGAGCAGTTAAAAGAGGCAATCAGAGAAAAAAGAAGAGGAAAATTGACCAAAGGTGTCCTGCTCTTGCACGACAATGCTCCTGTTCACAAGAGTCGAGTTGCGTTGGCTGCTTTGCACAAGGTGGGCTTCGATATCATTGATCACCCACCTTATAGCCCAGACTTGGCTCCCAGCGACTATTATCTCTTTCCAAATCTGAAAAAAGAGCTTCGAGGAAAGAAATTTTCAACCGATGAAGAAGTGAAGGATGCAGTTTCGGCGTATTTTTCAGAGAAAGACAAAACATTTTTTTATGAAGGTATTCATAAGTTAATTCATAGATCTGAGAAATGTATTAGGGTTTCAGGTGAATATATTGAAAAGGAAAAATAATTTTGTAATATTATTTCATCCCCTTCTATTCCATTCCGCGAACTTAAAAACGCACCCTCGTAGCTCAGATGAGTCAGAAGATACAAAACAAGAAGTTGAAAAAAGAAGTAAAGGTAGAAAGAGTGTAACAGTAAAGGCTGATGGTTCAACTGGATGGTTACTAGTAAACTAACTTTTCGGGAAATAAGTCACTACAAGATACGTACTTTTAAAGTTAGTTAAATAAAAATTAAAACAAGGCTATCAGCTTCCATAAACTTCTAATTTATAACATTAATTTGGTAGGCAATTATTGCTAGGAAAATATTGTTTATCGATTAGGTAGAACAGCAGTCCTACTTAATAGATACACAATATTTTCCTAATTCATTATATACTAATATTTTATTAGTTTATACATATATACATTTTCAATCAAACTTACATAGAACTATAGAATATATCTGTTTAACCTTTTTTGATCCGCCAATGCTAATTTCTAAAACTTATTTGGGCCACATTTTGTGGCCCTAAGTATCGGCACAAAATGTGCCCCAAATAAGTTTTTAAGTCCGAAACCAGGCAATTAGAGTAGCAGATAAAAAATATGTGTTAGTATTATTCTTGACTCACACCAAAAGAAAACAAAAAATAATCTGTTAGTTTAACTTTTATGACACATAAACGCATAATTATATATTTCAGTACGTCATTAGCATTCCTGGACGCGAACGCACGCTTTTTTGCTCCGTTCCGCCCAGTGGTTCTCAAGCAACAATATTACTTGTGGATCGCAACATTCTGATGGCCCATCATGCGGCGCTTGCGGACAACGCTTTGACTTTCAGTGTTCTGGGATAACCGAAAGTAGCTATCGCAGATGGGAAGATGCACGCAAAAATGCCTGGCGTTGTCCTAAGTGTAAATCCAGCCCGTCACCGTCTCCGATTGTGACGTCACCATTCCCCATCCAGCTTGGTAAAATCCAGGAGCAGCTTGATAAAATGATGCTACAGTTGGCGCCAATAGCATAATTGGCTGAAGATGTTAAAACCATTAAGACTGAGATGAACAGCCTCAAAAATTCGCTTGAGATGGCACGTCAACTGATTAACAACTTCTCAGGAACAGTTAAGGTCTTGGAATCCAAAATAATTAAAGTGGAACAAATTGTAGCAGAAGTACCAGTTTTGAAAGCAGAAATTGCTAGACTCCATCAGGAAATGAACGACAAAGATCAATGGGCCAGAGCGAACAATGTCGAGATAAGAGGAATTCCTCAAAAGAATAATGAAAATCTATATGAGATAGCTCAAAAAATCAGCGAAGCCTATAATTATCCCATAAGAAAAGAAGAAATAAATTAAATTGCTCGCGTACCAATTATCAACCCGTGTACCAATTATCAACCCGTGTACCTGATGCTGAATAACCGATTCTGATTGCATGCAACAACCGCTATACCAAAGAAGAAGTCCTGGCCTCGTTGCGTAAAAATGACAGACTTACGCTATCTAACTTGGGATACAATGGAGAAGGTTCTATTTACCTTACTGACCACATGACGCAGTACAACAAAACACTATTGAGGAAGGCTAAATCTTTGGTGAAGGAAAAAGACTTCAAGCATATCTGGGTCAAACATTGTAAAATAAGGGCGTGGAAGACCGATACATCCCAAGTTAAAGTACGGGTCTCACGATGCGGCTGTCCCTACCCAGCGGAGTTCGGTATTTTCAATCTTTTCTATTGCAGCTGTTGGGGTGGGCAATCCGAGGTAAGCACAGGTACTAGTAGGCACATTGTAGCCCGTGGAGGGGAAATTTTCTCAATGCTCCCACCCTGACATGTCTATCTACTAACTTCTCCAGGGCTTTCAAGAAGAACGACTCAAGACTAATAGGTCGTTATGTCTTGGCTTCTTCGTAGTCCTCTTTGCCCGGCTTCGGTATGTAGATGACTTTAACTCGCCTTCATATCTTTGGAATGTATCCAAAAGCTATGCAGGCTCTGTATAGTCAGCACAAATGCGGAACCAAGAGTGCAGCTCCCTGTTGTAGGATAATGGGATAAAACATGTCTGGACCAGGTGACTTGAACGGTTGAAAACCATTTAGAGCCCAGCCGACCTTCCCTTCATCCACTACCTTCCTTGCAGTGTCCCAATCTGCTTTGGTTGTACGGTAGCCTAGTTCAACCAGGCTAATCGGGTCCTCCTGCTCCTTTTCTATTATCTTACAGTCCGGAAAGTGTGTGTTTAGCATCATTGCTAGTGCCTCCTTACCAGACCCTGTTCGCTGCCCATTGCCATCTCTGATGGTTGTCAATGGGTGTGCTCTGACAGTCGAGATAGCTTTGGAGAGTCTCATTCCTTCAGGAATAGTACTGATGTTTTCACAGTGGGCTCTCCAAGCCTTCCGTTTGGCTTTCCGCACAGCTTTGTTGTAGTTGGTCAAACAGCGAGCGTAACCGCGTCCCTGCTGGTCCTAGCATTGTTAAACGATCTTCTGGCTTCAAGCCTTAGCTTGACCAACTCTGGCGTCCACCACGGTACCCTCTTGGGCCTAAGTTCCCTTTCAGGGCAGTTACTTGTCCAAGCCGTATTTACAGTCTGGACCAATTTGTCTGCTGTAAACTCTATGTCTAATATAGAATTAAGCTTACCCTTAGAATCCTCCAAATCTATTCTGAGGTCACTCCTGAAGCAGTTCCAGTCCATATTTCTGGGATTCCTTCTACGTGCTATAGGAGCTGGAACCAGCGTCCTATACTTAAAGCATATGTAATTATGATCTGACAAGGTAATCTCATCAGACACATGCCACTCGACAATCTTAGTGCTAGCCCTGTTGGTGGCTAACGTGATGACAATTACCTCTGCACGCCTACAGTTGACGAACGTTGGCCTGTTTCCCTTATTTAGAATTTGTAAAGAGGTACTTACCACATACTCCAGTAGCTTTTCCCCTCTTACATTCACATCCGTGCTCCCCCAGACTGTGTGGTGTGCGTTGGCATCGCAGCCAATGACGTATATTATTTAGGTCTTTAGTTATGTAATTGTCATTTTCAATCAAATTGGACGTATCTTGGCGGAAATCCATTATTATAAAATTATTGGAAAGAGTGAAACCTGCACCCTCGGATTGCCCACCCCAACAGCTGCAATAGAAAAGATTGAAAATACCGAACTCCGCTGGGTAGGTACAGCCGCATCGTGGGACCCGTACTTTAACTTTCAGTATTCTGATTCGAACACAAAAATTCGTCGACACGTGTTTCGCCACAGCGCAAGGCATCTTTAAGACAGTTTGGCAATGAACGTTTTGCCCATTCATTCAACCTTTCAACATCTCAACCTTTTTCTATTGTTGGTATTGGTGGTCAATCCGAGGGTGCCTGGCGGGTTCCTCACTTCCCAATAATTAGATACAAAATTGTCGTTTATGTCCTACACCTAATTTCTTAGTTTCTGTACAAATACAAGTATTATTTTAAAATTCATTTATGTTTCGATAACAGACTATTAAAAAAGAAAGACTATATATACAGGGTGTAATTAATGATAATGTGGGGTCGTTACTACACTCATATTGCACTGTATGTATATATAAATAAAATCGCTCACCGCTATTACTTAATTTGCAGCCGATCCAACTCCAAACAGATTTCCTTCACTGGATTCTTCAAGCCGACGTCGGGGGTCACCAGAATGTGGGGTCGTTGCCCACACAAAACCTTTTCACTCAGCCGGGTGTCGAACCCGGAACCTAAGCTTAAGCACTACGTATAGCAGCAGGCGAAACGAAGCAGTGTTATGAAAGATAGATGAAGAAAATAATAGATGAAGAACGATAGGCGAAGAATGAATTATTATATTTAAACAAAACGATATGATTTATTAAATGACAACAGCAATATTATTTAAAGTGATACAAATATCAATAGCAAGCGCGAAGCGAACTTTCTCGAACAGAGCTGCGAACCGAGTGTCGTGTCGCGCGGTCCTCTGTATCCATGCGCGGGCGCGCCGAAGGCCGAACGGTGCCGGCACGTGTAACTCGGCTAGCCAATCACATTGGCCCTCGCACCCGTCGTCAGTGTTGTCGAGGGATGGCCCAATGTTCACAAGCGGAGCGGTTTACTCCGACTTCTAAGGCAGGAGTCCAGAGAAGTAATTGTGGCGGATAGTCGCCACAGTACTCCCCCCGAGAGACCGTGACTACGGTCGGTAGAAGTCTGGTAGTCGTACTCTCCTGCCGCTGGAAGTCCGTTTGTTGTCGTCTTTTGCTGGTTGGCCGGAAACTTGGGCTTCTTTCGCTATGTACGCCGGTTTGAGCCTATCGATGGACACATTGACGGTCTTAGTGTTAACGTCTAATGTATAGTACTTCGGCTGTCGGCTGACAACCTTGTAAGGGCCGGCATAGGGTGGTTCGAGGGCACCCCTGAGGCGATCTTGTCGAACGAAGACGTGCGAAGAAGTTTCAAGATTGCGTGGCACGTAGAATGACGAAGTGGAGTGCCAGGCAGTCGGACGAGGAGAGAGCTTCGCCATGTACGCGCGAAGACGTGTCGCGTACTGTGTGACGTCAGCAGTCTTGTAGTCCTCGCTTGGGCACAGGAACTGACCGGGTAGGCGAAGGGGTTCGCCGTACACCAGTTCGGCGGGAGACGCTTGCAGGTCCTCCTTCCAGGCATTGCGCATGCCCAGGAGTACCAGCGGGAGTGCTTCAGTCCACTGAGAAGCGGGAGCGTGGCACATGATCGCCGCCTTGAGCTGGCGGTGCAGACGCTCGACGATGCCGTTGGCCGCTGGATGGTAAGCTGTCGTGCGGAAGTGGCGCGCACCGACCAAAGCAGTGAGAGCTTTGAATAGGTGGCACTCAAACTGGCGGCCACGATCGGTGGTCACCCTCTCGGGACAGCCAAATCTGGCAATCCAGCCAGACACGAGGGCAGCGGCGCAGGTCTCGGCAGTGATGTCCCGAAGTGGATAGGCCTCAGGCCATCGTGTGAACCTGTCGATCACTGTGAGGCAGTACCTGTAATCATAAGACAAAGGTAATGGCCCTACGATATCGAGGTGTATATGAGAGAACCTCGAGGAAGGTGGCAGGAAAGAGGATAAGGGAGAGAAGGTGTGACGGGAAACTTTACTCGTTTGGCATTTTAAACATTGCCTAGCCCACTCTCTACAGTCCTTGCGAATCCCTGGCCAAACAAATCTTTGTGTCACCAGTCGCACTGTAGCAGAACTTCCAGGATGGTGTAAATTGTGCAGCGTCTCAAAGACTTGCCTGCGGAATTCGGGTGTAATGTACGGACGAGGTGTAGATAGCGAAGTGTCGCAGTATACTGGTGTGTTGCTCGAGTCGGTACATATCTTACGTAATCTCAAAGCTGTCCCGTGTTTGAGTAGCTCCTGTAGTTCCAGATCACCTTCCTGGGACCGTACAAGAGACTGGTAATCAATCTCACTGGTTACCTCTTCGACTCGTGACAAAGCATCGGCAACAACGTTGTCTCGTCCTGATATAAATCTAACGTCTGTCGTAAATTGAGCAATAAAATCGAGGTACCTGTATTGCCTTGGCGAGCACTTATCTCTGTTGAGTGAGAACGCAAACGTAAAAGGCTTGTGATCCGTAAACACCGTAAAAGTTCTAGCCTCAACCATATGTCGGAAGTACTTTATCGCCTCGTACACAGCCAGCAGCTCTCGATCGTACGGGCTATACTTTCTTTGGGCCGTACTCAGCTTACGCGAGAAGAATGCCAAGGGTTGCCAGTCTTTGTCTTTCCGTTGTTGTAACACAGCTCTAATGGCCAGGTCTGAAGCATCCGTGACTATAGCAAGCTCAGCGATAGGGTCAGGATGTGACAGCAGCGTAGCCTGTGACAGGGAAGTCTTCACTCTTTGAAGGCCTTCATCATCTCAGGAGTAAGTGTAATGCACTGCGAGCCTTTGATATATGGACCAGCGAGAATATTAGTAAGCGGTTCTTGTATCAGCGCGGCGTTCGGTATGAAACGACGGTAGAAATTGAGCATACCGAGGAAACGCTGAAGTTCCTTGACTGTTTTCGGTGCTGTGAAGTTTTGGATAGCTTCAACCTTTGTCTCCAAAGGCTTAGTACCAGCTGCTGACACCTGATAGCCAAGAAAAGTTACCTCTGACTGTCCAAATTGGCATTTAGAAGTGTTTATCAGGATCCCATATTGCTTCAGTCGCTGAAAAAGCTGCCGTAGATGGTCTTCGTGGATCTCAGGCGATTCAGATGATACCAATATGTCATCTATGTAACTATAACAGAAATCAAGGCCTAGGAGGACTTCATCGACGAAACGTTGAAAAGACTGTGCTGCGTTGCGTAGGCCGAACGTCATATACGGAAATTCGTACAAACCGAATGGTGTGGTAATGGCAGTCTTCTGAATATCAGCTGGGTTTACCATTAACTGATTATACGCCTTAACCAAATCGATGGTGGAGAATATGGTGCACTCTGAGAGTTGATGTGAGAAGTCGTGTATGTGACGGATAGGGTATCGATCTGGAATTGTCCTGGCGTTGAGTGCACGATAGTCGCCGCATGGTCTCCATCCGTCGTCCTTCTTCTTCACCAGGTGCAGCGCGGAAGACCAAGGACTCTCCGAGCGTCTTGCTGTACCACAAGCGAGCATGTCTTCAAACTCCTTCTTCGCTGCTTGTAACCTACTAGGATCGAGACGTCGAGGCCTACAGGAAACGAGCGGCCCGGGCGTCGTCCTTATAAAGTGCAGAGTGTTATGCCTAGGAGGAGAGCGTACGCCTGCAGGTCTAGTTATTTCTGGAAACTCACGCAGTATAGAATGGAACTCAGTCTTACCGGTGACGGTCTTGACGGAAGCGATGTCATCTGGGGTCCTGGAGCAAATAGCTGCTACTGACAGGGTCGTAGTGCCATCCACCAAGCGATGATTTTTCAGGTCTACTAGTAGATTATAGTGAATCAGGAAATCCACGCCAATGATTGGCTTAGACACGTCTGCTACTGTAAAATTCCACGTAAAATCTCGTCTAAGACCTAAGTTAAGGTGTAAGAGCACAGGACCATACGTGTGAATAATGGTGCTATTCGCAGCGACGAGATCAAACTTTGACTTGATGCAGGGCGTCTTGATCGATGATCGCGGAAAAACACACAGGTCGGATCCAGTGTCCACAAGGAACTGCATTTTTGAAGCGCGATCGGTTACAAATAGACGGCCTGTTTGTGAGGGGCAGTCGTGAGCCGCTACTTCCGACCGCCCTTGGAGTTTTCCGACTGGAAGCTGCACGGCTGCCTGCACTTGTTAGCCTTAATGCCATAATTGAAATGGTAGAAACAGTGCGGATGATCTGTTGGCGGCTGTCTCGGTCTAGAACGGCTGCGTGAGCGATTATGCATTCTTAGCGGTCTTGAACGTGACCGTTCAGAGCGTTCGAGTTTATTTGTTAATAAAGCCACTTGCCTGGTCAGTTCGGCGATCTGTTGAGCCATGTCGTTGTAGGATGATTGGTCAGCAGAGGTGCTTGCTACTTGCGGCGAAGACGGTGCGATCTCGTAAACCTTGTCGGCCAATTCCGCCAGTTTGTCCTTGTCGAGGTCCATCTGGGAAGCGATCACTGTCTGGATGTTTTGAGGTAACCTGCTAGACCATAATGTTAATAAAAAATCAGAGGGGACCGAATGGCCGGCCAAACCCGATAAATATTGAAAAAACTGCGACGGCTTTCTATCGCCTAGCTCCTCGTGCATCAGGAGTTGTTTAACTCGCTTCTCCTGCGAAGCTGAGAGACTTTTCATCAGTTCCGTTTTTAATTTTGCGTATTTGTCAGTTGCGGGTGAGTTGGTAATTACGTCCTTCACCTCTATGGCGTATTGATGGTCTAGCTGTGCCACTAAGTAGTAAAACTTTGTTTCATCCGTAGTTATACGGGACAAGGCGAACTGAGACTCAACCTGCGCGAACCATAACGCAGGTTCCTCTGGCCAGAATGGGGGTACGCGCACACCGACACGCAAAACTTCATCCTTGCCTTCCAGCAGGTCTCTGTTTTCTACACTCATATTGCACTGTATGTATATATAAATAAAATCGCTCACCGCTATTACTTAATCTGCAGCCGATCCAACTCCAAACAGATTTCCTTCACTGGATTCTTCAAGCCGACGTCGGGGGTCACCAGAATGTGGGGTCGTTGCCCACACAAAACCTTTTCACTCAGCCGGGTGTCGAACCCGGAACCTAAGCTTAAGCACTACGTATAGCAGCAGGCGAAACGAAGCAGTGTTATGAAAGATAGATGAAGAAAATAATAGATGAAGAACGATAGGCGAAGAATGAATTATTATATTTAAACAAAACGATATGATTTATTAAATGACAACAGCAATATTATTTAAAGTGATACAAATATCAATAGCAAGCGCGAAGCGAACTTTCTCGAACAGAGCTGCGAACCGAGTGTCGTGTCGCGCGGTCCTCTGTATCCATGCGCGGGCGCGCTGAAGGCCGAACGGTGCCGGCACGTGTAACTCGGCTAGCCAATCACATTGGCCCTCGCACCCGTCGTCAGTGTTGTCGAGGGATGGCCCAATGTTCACAAGCGGAGCGGTTTACTCCGACTTCTAAGGCAGGGGTCCAGAGAAGTAATTGTGGCGGATAGTCGCCACAATAACCTTGAAATGTCTTATAGTAGAACTGATGGCCGTCCCGGAAAAATATGAAAAACCAACCTTTCTCACACTGGGAAGAGGCCCGTGCCCAGCAGTTGGTCAGTTTATATATAGAGCTGATATTATTATTACATATGCAGCGTTTGGTGTTAATTTCGCTTAGTGAAAGCATATCTCGCTCAAAGAGCAAACGGCAGTCTCAAACATCTCTAGCCACCGAGAATAAGATCCAGTTGGTGCCGGACCCTGGACTGATGTAAAACCACGGCGAAGTTCGCGGGCAGCTTCGCTGTGTGGTACTGCAGGCCCAGCCATAATGACCCTGAAAGCCGTTTAGCCAAGGAAGTATATGCTTCTATGGAACATGGAGTCCGATGCTGAAGAAATTAGCGACTACTTGCGTCAGCTTTGTACTTCGGGATCGTGCACAGTGCAAGAACTGACTCCTAGAGGCAATTACAAATCATTTAAGATAGGAGTTCCGACTGCTGCCTATGACCAATGCTTCTCAATCGATGTCTAGCCGATCAATGCTAGAATCAATATCAAAAAGACTACAACATCTATCGCATGTAACAATCAGCCCTTTCGCGGTGTTACAAGAGCCGGACAAAAAGATTGTTAGTTTAGATACGTACTATCAGAACGTACGCGGCCTAAAGACTAAATTAAAAATGTGGCGCAATAACTTAGCAATGTCTAAATACAACATTGTAGCGGTTACTGAAACATTCCTCGATAGCTCTATAGGGAACTCTGAACTGGAATGTGGTGATTGGAGTATTCTACGGCGTGACAGAAACACACCGTGTGGAGGCGTCGCACTTGCTGCGCGGGCACCTATTGTACTGCACCGGCATCGTAACTTAGGAACAGATACTGGAAAGGATCTTTGGACCTCCTTGTTATGGCATGGTCATCAGTTATATGTGTGTGTTGTGTACGTTAAGCCAACTGCAACTGATAATGACTACATGCAATGGTTTTGTAAATGTGAAAGTTTTATAAGTACCTTTAAGGCACCTGTTTTAATATTCGGTGATTTAAATTTAAATAGTGCTTCCGTAAATATTAAATATTATTTTTGTTATTTTATGTCCTATAGTGGCTTTTCTGAAAATAATGTAGTTAAAAATTTACATGGAGGTATGTTGGATGTCATTTTGGTCCGGGAAAGCGATGTACTGCGCGAGGTTCGTGTCATAGCTACAGACGGAATAGTTCCCCACGACGCGTACCATCCTCCGTTGGACGTTGAGGTAAGGATCGATACAGCTCGTCATTCTGATTATCTGGAGTCAAGTAACATAAGTCCAGTCAAAGATTGGAACTTCAATAAATGCGATCTTGAGCGATTATATTCGTTGTTTTCCGAATGTTCCTGGAGTACGGTGTTGCAAGCTGGAGATGTTTGTAGTGCTACTGACTGTCTATATAATATTATTTATAGTATCTTCGATGAATGTATGCCCAAAAAACGACGTAATAACACTGCAAGACGTCGCTATCCCGTTTGGTTTTCTAATGGCATTATTATCGATATTAACTACAAGTCAAAATACATGCGTCTTGGAAACGAACAAAATGCAAAGAAACATATAAATTGTTTTCAGAGCTTAGAGCAAACCTTAAGTTTCGTACAGAAAATGCCTATACTTCTTATATGAACTGCATAGAAGGTAACATACAGCGTAACCCACGCGAGTTTTGGCGTCACATCTCGAGCCTGCGTACCAAAGGAGGATTTGAACCCAATGTTACTCACAATGGTTTGACGTATTCTGGTATAGACGCAGCCGAGGCTTTTGCAAGCTTCTTTGCTGGCGTATTTTTACCTGAGATACCTGTACTTAATACTGAATTAATAAATAGACAGGATAAAAGTTGCAATAGTGGCTACATAATTTTCAAATCACGCCCAGAGACGTGATGTGGGCGATAAATAAATTAAAACTGAGCAACTCTACAGGTCCTGATAGTATTCCGTCGACTGTGGTAAAGCACACAAACAATATTTTTTGCATACCCTTGTGTCATATTTTCAATCTGGCATTAAAAACTGGATATTACCCACCCCAATGGAAACTATCAAGGGTTACCCCGATACCAAAAAGTTCCGACAAGTCCAAGGTTGAAGAATATAGACCGATCGCTGTCTTGTCGTTTCCAGCAAAGGTGTTTGAGAGAGTCATCCATAAATACATACTCGCACAGGAGGACAAACTCCTTTGTAACGAACAGCACGGCTTTAGGTCAAAACGATCAGTGGACTCTAACTCACTCACTCTCACAGATTACATATCGGCTAGACTAGACCGAGGTTATCAAGTAGATGTGTTGTACTTTGACTTCTTGAAGGCGTTTGATAGGGTTAAGAATGATGTACTGCTGGCAAAACTTTGCACCTTTGGCTTTGTCCCTGGACTTCTCCGGCTTCTCGCAGACTATCTTCGCGATCGCCAACAGTTTGTCAGACTCGGTATATACGAGTCTAAACCTTATCACAAGCGTTCTGGAGAGAATCAGGGCTCAATACTTGGTCCTCTATTGTTTTTACTAATGATTACCGACCTTCCAACCGTTCTCTGACACACCCGATGTTTGCTGTATGCTGACGATCTCAAACTCTTTACAGAGGTGAGGTCTAACGCAGACTGTCTAGCTCTGCAGCATGACATTGATGCTGTATTTCAATGGTGCCAGGAGAACAGGATGGAATTCAACGCTACAAAATGCTATGCTATGACATTCAGTCGCGTGAGACACCCCCACAACTATACAATAAATGGCAGAAGCGTAACTCGTCCAACCACCATGAAGGACTTGGGTGTTACATTCGACCTAAAGTTAACATTCCATGACCATATTACTGCGTTGGCAAAAGAGTCTTATCAGCGTTTGGGTTTCATCTTTAGAAATTCTCGCGATTTCAGTTACCATCTCGTCATTACGTTACTTTTTGGGTCATTGGTTTGTTGGAAGCTTGAAAGTAGTATGTGTGTGTGGAATCCACACGAGAGAACGCTTTTTGCACCTTTTCAAGCAGGAGAGCGTATGTCTCTCCTGCTTGAAAAGGTGCAAAAAGCGTTCCTAAGATACCTGTACAACCACGTCTATGGATATTATCCATATTGACATCCCACAATGTTTCTTTTGGGTTGTCTAGGGTATAACTCATTGGAAGTCAGACGGGAGATGCGCCAACTTATAGTCATGTGCAAAATACTGAGGGGAAAAATTGATACACCAGAACTTCATGACGAGCTGTGTCGATTTTTTGTTCCTAATAACTACCGTCGCAACCGACGGCACATGTTGTTTGCCGTGCCATCATGTCGCACCATAGCGCGCTCTAAGTCACCCATACCGCGCTCGCTTTCTGCTCTCAACGCTCTCCTGTACGCCAATCCTGACTGTAACTTGTTTGCGGATGGATGGCCGAATATATTGTTAGTGTATCAGCGATTTTGTGAGAGGAAGGAATTATTGTTTGTGTGGATACCAAGATCCATATAATTATTTATTTGTTTTATATCTTTGTTTTAATTTTGTATTTGTTTTATGTTTACCTATATTTAATTATTGTAATTGTAATTGGTGTACAACCGTTATAATTAAATAAATTAAATAAATGTCATGCAATGGTGGGTTACATCATGAAGTGATAATAAATAATAATAATAATAAATTCTCCCAAATTAGCGTGAGCTGTATAATGGCAATCAGTTCCTTCCCAAAACAAATGATACAAAATTGTTACAAAAAGCATTTGAAACAAACATAGTTTAGAACATACTTATACAATAGATTTTGTTAATTTTGTGTACCTATGCGTATGAGTGTATGATGTGTGATCAATTCTATGATCTGGCCACGACATATAAATGCAGTGCACAGTCTACATGGCGCAGCGATAGTGAATGGGATGCTGTGCATGAGGTCTCGGGTTCAAATCCCGGTTCGGGACAAAAAAAAAAGATTAAAGATTATTAATTAAATTAATTAAAAAGGTCTTTGTGTTAAAAAATCTCAATACCAGCCTCAAGTTAAGAAGCTGGCGGTGTTAGATACCTCGTGCCTCGGAAAGCACGTAAAGCTGTTGGCCCTGCGCCTGATCTCTCTCCAGTCGTGTTGGATTGCCATCTCATCGGACTATGAGAGTTAGGGGGAAAAGAAAGCGCACTTGTGTTTACGCACACACTTGTGCACTATAATATCTCCTGAGCACATGGGCAGACGAGGCTAATTCGGCATTTTAAATGCAGAGATACGAGCGAACAAATTCCATATTCTGTGGATCTAAGCAATCTGAATAATTTTAGGTTCTAAAAGCCGCCCAACCTATTACCGTTGAGTGGCCATGTATCCAGATTCCGTGCTGCTTTTGTGAATTGCTTAGATGAATTATCCTCCAATTAGCCATTAGGCAATAACACTGCCCAACCCGGGTATAAATCCGGTATCTCACGACCACGCGCATATATAAGCGCAAATATGTGGAACAAGACCAGTATAGAATTTCGACTGCTTCAAAAGCATAGTATAATATATTTTTTATAAAAGGCAACGCCCGCACTAGTAATAATTCCTGTGTCGCGGGGGACTTTACAAACATTCAAACAACGGACACAAAGAACATCCAGACTTGAGCCCACTATTTGTGGATCTCACAAAGTTTTGACCTCTAATAACTTGACAGACTGTCGAGTTGCAAATCTGACGAGTTAAAAATCTATCGAGTTAGAAATGAGGCAAATTTTTGGCCCGCGTGGGGATCGAATCCACTACAATCGGCGCGGCGGCAGTGGCGAGGCGACCACTTAAAACTACTACGCCTTCTGTGCAGATGTTTTGTTGATTTGATTATGATAGTATGTAGTCGATATGAAGGTGATATCGATGTGTATAAATAATACAACATTGTATTACACTTTACATGTAATTATTTATTTAAAACTTTCGTCTCCTCAACACTTAACGTCACAGAAGTTCAAACAGTACCGTTCTCGAGTACTATGTCCACCATGTCAGAGGCCTACGGGCGGCCTAAACCTTGACAACAAGTTGGCCACTAAACACACAAAAAGAAAAAGAAGAAGTGCACTAAACATAATACTGAACTCTTATACATTTCCGATACAACATTACGCTGGTAACACTGAATATATCTAGACACAAAGCGTAAAAAACTACAGCATTTTATAGCAAATATGTTATATTATACTCTAATAATAACGTGAAATGCAAAGAGGGTACTCGATATAAAGACTTTTTAAAACACGCGAAACATAAAACGGGTGTAAAATAATTCATTGTTAGTGTATAAATAGTATATATTTCATATAAATAACAACTAATTAACTGACGGGCCGGCCGGTTGGGCCGCGGCGCATTTGTTCATATTTACAAATGGAGGGGCAACGCCGCAGCCGCGACCGACTGGCCCTTGAATTTCAACAATTGGAATCACGAATTCTGCATTGAAATACTAGTTATATATAATTAACCCTATACACACTACTTAGACATTTGTAACACATATATTTACGTCTATTTAGTGTATCAACAATACATGTGTGCGGTACTGACTTACGACTACCGACCATCGAGTGAAGGTGCGTTTTATGACGTTTTAGTTGTTATGCTATGGCCTTGGCGTAGTGTCGGTAGGTGTCAGTGGGCGCAGACCCGCCCCCTCCGGTGCTGGTCTGAATGACGCTTAGTCCTCAAGGTTGTGGAAGGCAACTGACATGTCCTCAACAATCTGGTCGAAGTCAGCTTTAATCTTAGCCTCGCCCTCTTTTACGGGGTCCTAGAAACGAAATAGAAGAGATAAGATAACAAATTCAAGTTATGGTAACGTTTACTGATTGCGCTATAAGAGTAATCAGTAATTTGGCTTTCCATGTCTTGGTAAGGTTATTTATACTTGAATCGTGTAATCTTATAAGTATCAGGCAGATCGCCTGCTCTTTGCAAAATTAAATAGGCTACCTTCAAAGCTTTTCTTTTTCCTTTTGTCCAAAGACAACTACCGCGTTAGGAATTTTCCATTCGAACGTTAAAACAAAGGACACAAAGATGGCTAAGCTCGGAACAACTATTTGTGAACTACAGAATGTTTGTCTCGTATGGTAATCGAGCCCATAATTCGTGAACACTCAAGCTACGTCATCCGTGCAATCACAGTACTGTACATATTCTAAACATAAACGTAAGTGGTTTTATGGTTGCAGCACCTTACAGAAAAGATTTGTAAAACTACTGTAAACTCGGCAATTAAAAAGAGTTTCTTGTCAGTTCTTCTCATTGGTTCTACGCCCTTGCTTTGCCGAACATGACAACAGGTAAATAGCAATGTAAATTCACATTAATAGTTTAACTTTGACGTTCATAAGTGTTACTTTGTGACCTACATGAAATATATTTTTGTTTTTCATTTATAGTGTTAATTTTTTAACACAGTAAGGGAAAATAAATCATCTACACCATCATAGAAATTAATAGAATAGTGAAGCTTACCTTGAACTTCATGGAGGATAGTTGGTAGAGCACATTGCCCATGGCGTCGCGGATGATGTTCCACGTGATCTTGTTCTCAGACTGCGCGGTGGACTCCACGGCGCGTCGCGACATGTCGTAGAACGCGATGATGTTGCGTAGCATGCCCACGGTCTTGTAGAACGGACAGAAGCGATCGTACGCCGAGTAGCTGTTGGGTAAATGTTGTTATTACTTCTTCATTTGAAGGTTAGCCACGCCGAGATACGCTCAAAGCTAGCTAAGCTCAGATCCAAGAATGCATACTGGCAAGTTTTGAAAATGGGGTTTACTCTTTTCGAAACTTGCCAGCATGCATTCGACGTTTACTTACATATTACCGACTCTTCTGTCAGTAGCTGCGCCCCCTTCAACTCCAGTGTTCCTAAAGGATCAGTACTAGGCCCTACACTCTTCCTACTGTACATTAACTGGCTCTGTAAGCTCTCTCAACCTAGGCCATCTTTATAATAAAATAAATAAATACTGCAATATTTATAGATCTCTCAGACCCAAATGTCGCAAGATCACATCTGAATGGCTTTACCGAAAATCTAATTAAAATAACCACGCTGTAATCAAACTGTCAGGCACGCACAAACATTATAAAGCATACAAACATACATACTCACACGCACACACATACATACACTCACAATCAAACACATACACATACACCACACCCTAATCATTTGCTATTTCTATTTTGTATATTGCAACAATTATAAAAACGATCATAATGTAATTAAATAAATTAAGAGGGGCCTGGTACCCATGACACAAATTTAATCTTACTTCGGGTACCAGTGTTCGAACAAATATTGTGTTTACCTAATATTGTGCTAACTTTGTTGTTTTTAAAATGTGTACTTTTTCTGGGCAATATAATTGATTATTATTATTTTGAGTACTTTTATTTTTCTCAGCTCAGGGCTGGTTTTGGCTATTGTAGTGTGTGACACGCCTTCCCTACTAAGTAGATATATATTAATTAACTTCATTGTATTTGAAGCATTATAGCTCTGACTTTATACGAAGTAACGTCTTTTATTTCACAATCCAACGCCCACAACATTGCACTACATTTACGGGCCGAAACCAAGTAAATGTAGCGTGTGGTGTGTTTAATGTCGTGATTAGATGACGTGTTATATGTAATCTCGTTTTCGTCTAGAAACATGAACTTTCTAACTATTCTGCAGGTGTTAAGAATAGCAGCTTTTTGGAGCATAATGTATAGGGAATCTTTAAGGTCTATTAATTTAAGGCTATGGTGAAGATGTAGCGACTACATTATTACACGTATTCCGATAGAGCACATCTTAACCTCCTAAGTACATGTGTACTATACATAGTACGTAAGAAGACAAAAATTCTGTAGTCTATGTTTAAAATAGCAACACTGAAATATTTCGCCAGAGCATTCTAGTGACTATAAGGGCTATGTTAAAAAATATAAACGCCAAATGTCATGCGTCATTTTAAAAAACTTGGTGTCGGGGAGCGGTTATGTTGGATTGCATCCTCGCAAATGTAAGTATATCTTTTTTAAACTTAGTATTTTTTTAACAAATTTACAATGTATTGTTATAAATGACAAAATAGAAGTGTACACTATTGATTTGAGATAATATTATCACGATAAAAGAAATAATTGACGTGTGACGTTCATTGCTTTATCAATGTCCTTTGTAAAGTACATCAGTACTCAATTCATACTTTCTTGGTCTGAGTACCCTTGTACTATACAAAATACATTAAGCGAATTTCATATTCCTTTTAGTGATATCCGAAAAGGACATCGCGGAGGCTCTGAATGACTCTGAGTTTGATTATTCTGGAGATGATTCGGATGAAGATCCGGAGTTTCACCCACCAGATTTCGACCAAAGAGCCGGTAAACATCGAGTACTTCGGATGAGGACGAAAACCCATTGATTACTCCAATAGCTTCACCAGCACTGTCACATAACTCGGAGACAGCACCTACGCGATCTAGAGGATGCGCAAGCGGACGCAGTCGTAGTCGAAGCAGAGGAGTCACATTATCACTCGGCAAGACGCAATAAGAAATCACCAAAGTAACACCGATATTCAAGGCACTTGGCTGGCTAACACTCTTGATTCAGAAGTTAATCATTTAATGCAACCAGCTTCTTTTCAGAAAAATACAGAGGAATGGGAGTGGTATAAATTTTACGAACAATACATTGACAATGGTATTCTTAAACAAATAGTTGATTGTACGAATAGAACACATGTTTGGTAGACAGGAAAATCAATGGGGTTAACTGTAAAACAAAGTGTTTATTGGTATTACTATGATTATGGCTGCATTACAGTACCCAAAAATTTCTATGTATTGGTATAAAAAATGGAAAGTTCCATTAATTGCCATGGCTATAACTCGCAATAGATTATTTTTTATTAGATTACGACTGAAATGCGTATATGATCCAGATGTCACATTGGAACAAAAATTGCGAAAGATGTGGAAAATCCAGCCGTTATTTGATCATATACTAATTGGATGTTACAAACAAGAATGCCCACAGGAATTGAGTATTGACGAAATGATTATTCCTTTTACAGGGAAATGCACTATGCATCAGTATAGCCCCAACAAATCCAATCCTGTCGGCCTGAAAGTTTTTGTCTTAGCGTCACTTCAAGGCTTGGTTTGTGATATGGTAGTCTATGAGGGAGACACAACATTCCCTGACTATCGTTCCTTTTTTTTACTACTTAAGTACAATTACATTCTAAGCATATCTTGATTTTTCTTAACAATGTTGATTTTTTATATTTGTTTTTAAGAAAACAAATTATTTGTGTTATTTATGTAAAGTTTAATATTAAAGCTTCTTATAAAATGATTTTCTCTTTTATTATTTTTTTCTATTTCTTGCGGTCCCTTTACTTAAATACAAAAATCTGTTTATGTCCTTTTCAAAGGACATGTTAATAGTATTCCCTTGTTCTTTGAGTAGGACGTAGTGAAAAATTTGATTTGCCAGTGCAAGAAATTTTTCATTATTTTTCTCATCATAAATAATTGCTAATGAGCGTGGTGCAAGAGTTTCAAAACAATATTCCAAAAAGAAGGTGTCTGGAACTCAGGAGGTTAAGATAAGTTAAAATGCACACGCATGCAAATGTATACACGCGCCACACTAGTATATAAGCTTTACTTTTACTGAAATTAAACAGACTATAACACCATCTGAGTCTCGTTATACTTATTGCCAAAACATAGGCAAAAAGATGTTTAGGAATGATACCGGTGGTGAAAAAAATTATGGTCACTATGTAAACTTTGTCTTGTTTCCATATTTTTGTTACTTCAACCTTCAGCTCTGCATATTTACCTATTTTCTCACTAATTGTCTTTTGTAAGTTATGTGTATTGGGGGACAGCAATATCTATTAGGTATGTTGTTTTATTGATTTTATCTTGTAGTGTTATATCTGGTCTGTTATAATGGATGGTTTTGTCTGTAAGAATGGCGCGATCATAATAAAGCTTGTGTGTGGTATTTTCAAGTATAATTTGAGGCGTGTATTTGTATTAGGGCGTATTATCGTCTTGTGTGAGTTCGTGTTTATGTGCTAGTCTTTGATGGATTATGTTAGCTATTTGGTTATAGCATTGCGTGTAGTCCGTCTGTGTGAGAGTTGTGTATGCTCCTGTTATATGTTGGATGGTTTCCGGTTGAGTGTGACATTTTCAGCATTTATCATTTGTTATGGTAAGGTCTTTTATTATGTATTTTCTGTAATTTTTAGTATTTATTATTTGATCTAGAATTGCTATTATAAATTTTTCTGTTTCTGGAAATTATGTGCCCAATTTTAACCATTTATTTGTTGCTATTAAATCTATATGAGGCTGGTCCAAATCATTGAGGTGTCAATGAAGAATTTTTTTTCCATTTGTCCATTTTAAATGTTTGTGCGTTATAAGTGTCTGAGGCTTGTATATTTAACTGAGTGCTAAGATTAAGGGCAGTATAGTTAATGTCATTCTGGATAATGGCTGCATGTATCTTACTTGTGTGAGATTTATTAATGAAGAATGTTTGTACGTTGTGGATTTGTTTTTGCCAAAGGTGGTGAATATCTATGAAGACTCTGCCACCATCTTGCCTTTTAATGGTGAGTCTTTCTATTGCAGATTTAGGATGTAGATGATTATGTTTAGTTAATGTGGTTCATGTGATTCGTTATATTTGTTCCAGGTCAGTTTTAGTCCATTTAATTACTCCAAACGAATAAGTTAATATTGGAATAGCGTAGGTATTTAATGGCTTTATAAGATGTTTGCCAGATAGTTGAGATTTGCAAATATCGTTTGTTTTTTTGTAAATTCTGTTGTTAGTGTGTGTTTGATTGTTGTGTGGTCTAGCCCTTTTAGTTGTTTATATCCTACACATTTGTAAAGATCATTCGGTTCCGTTGCTGTGATAGTATTAGAATCATCAACTGCAAAGTCACCGGGTCGAATTTTACCTTTTATAATGTGAAGTGTTTTACATTTATCTAAACCAAATTCTATGTTCCTTTACTAAATGTTGATGTTTGTTTTAAAAGTGCTTTCATGTCTTTTTCTGATTTAGCATGTAATTTTATATCATCCATGTATATAAGATGTGAGACTGCTATTTGTTCTGAATTATGTTTAAGATAATATCCGACCATGTAGCGATGCAGCATATGTGACAGAGGGTTTAGGGCAAGACAGAACCACAGGGGACTCAAGGAATCACTTTGATAAATGCCTTTGTTAATTAATATTTGTCGAGTTCTAATTATGGTTTCGAGGTTCTGTAATTGTAGTGCCGTTTTCCACTGTGTCAATGTATGTGCAATGTAAATTCCTATTTTTTGTTGTGGCTTGTTTATGGATAGTAGAATCTATGCTTAGTTGTTCCTTGCATACCTTGTGACACCTCCTGGATCCTTTCTGTTCTTCTACAATTATGTGGTTATGTTCTATGTTTTTTTATTATTATTATTACCAATTTACAGTAAAATCTTAGCTTATTTATATACACAAACTTAAGCGCAACCTTATGTCACGGGACCAACTAGACAGTAAAGCTATCTACACACATAAGCAGCAATTAAATGGCGATAGTAAACCTTCTACAAAACTAAAACAAGTTTTGTTTGGTGATATAGTGTGTGGTGGTTGCTGTTCGCCTGTTGTAATGACTCACATACTGTATAGGACCTGCGAGGATACCAGCGTTGTAAATTTAACTGCAACAATAGCTGAGGCAGGTACCTAATTTGGTCTCCATTCTATATACTGTTCTGTATATATTTATATTTTATTGTATTCTGATAAGGAGATACAAATATTTTTCTGTCTTTCTGTACCGCAGGCTCGCAGCTTCGGTGTGCGATAGCCTAAGAACATCAACAGAAAATGTTAGAGTGATATATTACCTGTTCTGTTGCAAGAAATCGTCTTTGAGTAGCTTGGCGACCTCAAGGGTGATCTTGTCTGTCTCGGCCAGAGACGCCTTACCGACCAGCTGCACGATTTCTGACAAGTCTTCTTCTTCCTGGAGGATCTCCTTGACCTGGACCGTTACAGAGGATCGTTAACAACAGAGCACACCTAATATTGAAGCAGTTTGACTCTATCTACCTCTATTTAACCTATGTTATTATAAAACTGAAATGTTGGGTATGTATTTAAAACAAGTCGAGTTTCTTACGCCATCTAAACCCAAAACAATGGTTTCTAGAACTTTAGACTGTTAATATGTTTGTTCTGGGGTAATGAAAAAACGACTAAACAAATATTGATGTTGTGTTTACTATTTGGTAAGTTAAATTTGAACTCATTATCTAAGACCTTTAATATAATTAAAGAGGCAAAAAATACATAATATTATAATAGTACCTATGTCAGTAGATTGAACTAAACTATATTGCGAGCAAAGGCAAGTAATTTAATATAAAAATAAAGTCGTATTACTAACCTTGGTCCTGAGTGGCACGAACTCGGGGTAGTGCTTGTCATAGAATTCATCAAGAGCACGCATGTACTTGCTGTAAGAGATGAGCCAGTTGATAGCGGGGAAGTGCTTCCTCTGGGCCAGCTTCTTGTCCAAGCCCCAGAACACCTGCACGATACCCAGGGTGGCGGCAGTTACGGGGTCGGAGAAGTCACCACCAGGGGGAGATACGGCACCGACGATGGATACGGAACCTGAGGTTACAACGATCAGTATTAATATATGACGCCATAGCTGCTAGCTGCACTTTAAAAAAATATTGGTCCTTAGTGGAGAGATAAAGAAGAGTGGGGTGGCTTTTGACCAGCAGTAGGTACACTACCGGCTTATTATAATAATTTGTCGTTTATTGGTGACAATTATGGTTACTTCGTCAATATTTTATCGCAAAATTTACATTTACATAAACCAAATATATCTTATCTTTGTCTAACTGGATGAGACATATAGCGATAGCATTACAATTGCATTTACAACACAAGTGCCCTAAATACGTTTTTGTCACCGTAAGAGGTAATCATATATCATTAGTACAAGTGAATGTGTGTTATGTGCAAACAAAATTAGATTAAGATATCTTCTGTAACACTGAGCATGTAACTGGTTTCTGTCCCATATAAAGAAAATAAAATAACGTTTAAAGTTGCGTGCTGACCAATCAGTCTCTAGATCTCTGAAAGACAATTTAATGATTTCCCTAATCATTTGAGTATATATTAAGAATTTCAGTGTATAGTGTACATACCTTCCCTCGCTGGGTTACCCAGACACCTGACACGTCCAGCACGCTCGTAGAAGGAGGCCAAACGCGCACCCAGGTAGGCGGGGTAGCCGGAGTCAGCAGGCATCTCAGCCAGACGACCCGAGATCTCACGAAGAGCCTCAGCCCAACGGGACGTGGAATCAGCCATCATGGATACGTGGTAACCCATGTCACGGAAGTACTCGGATAGGGTGATACCTGAACAGAAGAATTAGGGTTAGATAAAATATTAGTTGGTATTGCCAGATGTTGTGTTGCTTTTTACGGTACATCTCCCGCAATAGAAATCATTCATGTATTGCAGGGGATTTTATAAAGATTCACACAATGGACACAAAGAACACTTAAAACCGGAATAATAATTTGTGGATCAGACAAATGTTGAACACGTGTTGTTGAATCCACAACGCCCGGCGCAAGGACAATGGCGAGACGACATAAAGTACTACGCCATCCCGTGCAGTAAATTAGTTGCTAATTTCGATTTTTATAAAGGCTGTATAAATATCTTTCTGACATTAAACAATCATATCCATATTGTGAACATCACTAACATTGGTCCAGGATTATAAAATAAAATTTTCACAACTCAACCTTAAAACCGATTTGATATGGATATTATTTAAACACTAAGCTTATATAATTTGTTTTTTAACTTTAGCTCTATTGTAGATATTTGTAAAGCATTACATTTTCACAATTAATCCTTAAAATCGATTTTGAATATAATTTAGTAATTATATCACTTACATTAAAGAAAGACAAAGGGTATTTTTTTTTAACATGAGCCTTTTCGCAAATTTCAATGATATAAGTAAGTAAAGCTTATATTACCGGTGTAGATGGAGGCCTCGCGCGCAGCGACAGGCATGTTGGAGGTGTTGGCGACCAGCGCCGTGCGCTTCATGATTGACTCCGTCATGCCCTCGATCTCCACCGTCAGCTCGGGGAAGTCACGCAGTACCTCAGACATCTCGTTACCTATCAACAAAATATGTTCATGTATAACATAAGTAGATATAAGTTGACCCAGTGGCGACAACATAGATCTATCGATGCGCTATGTTAACGAATGCTGTCGCCGTCAGGTTTATAGATGGGCAACCATTTAGTACCCTGGAAAGCACGTTTGGACCAGCACCGACGCAAAGTCGGTCTTGATTATAATTATTATAAATTGTTTTTTAAACATTCCGACATACAAATATGTTTACGCGTTTTCGTTATGGAGAGTTAAATACTTACTTAAATTTAACAGATACGTAATATTGTCTTCTATTTACGCGAATATTATTCATTGAAATTAAACTACTATATGGTACATTCCAACCATCTTCTCTATTGAAATTGGGATGTTTTTTGATTTCAATAGCCACCAACTTGGGATCCAGTACTTCAAATAGTCAAACCCAAGAAGAAACAAACCACAGCTAGACTTCATGATACTTTGAGCTCATTCTGCGTAAATAGAAACACCAATAATTAAATTATGTTCGGGTACTTTGAAATAACTACACTGGAACATTGAGACAACTACCATCTTAGTCTCCCCGTGACCATGGCTGCTGGAAAGCAACCAAAACGTCGGGGAAAGTGTAAACCAAAAATAAATAGATTTAATAGTTTAAATAATTTTATTAGCTTATAAATTAGTAAAATAAAATCAATAGTAGGTAGTAGTAGTGTAATATTTTCAAAATGTTGTAATACAGTGCTAAATAAACAACGCGATAAAATCCGTATATAGTAGTTTAATTTCAATTAACAGATACGTATTCTCATAATTTTTCGCAAAGTAACATTACCAGGTAATGATGATACAAGTTCAATTCATTTAAATAACATATTGAATATAGTTCTCAAACGGATTAAAAATTAAAAAAAAATCCCTTTATGATGCATACAAAATATTGTAGTATATAATATTATGTTGTGTTTACATACCACGCTCTCCGCAACCGACGTAAATGATGACGTCAGAGTTGGAGTACTTGGACAGCGCCTGTGAGACGACAGTCTTGCCGCAACCGAAAGCTCCGGGGATGGCGGTGGTACCACCCTGGACGCAACTGTACCAACGATAGTTAGATTTAAACATACAATAAGATAAAGTTTTACATAAAGTAGATGTACAAGATTTATGTTTTTAAATATGTGTTTTATATCCCCTCTTCACTAAGAAAGATAAGGCACCACTGCATTTACTTTAAGCCACTTGTGTAAATGGGCTTACATTTAACTTAAAATAATGATACAACATTCTTTTGTCGCTGAGGACTTTACAAACACAAACGGACACAAAGAAGATCCAGGCTCAGAGTAACTGTTTATGAAGTACAATTGTTTGGCATTGAATCCATAAAAGTCTGCGTGTTTGGCGAGGCCGAATCTTCTGAATCTATACTAATATAACAAAAAGAGAATATAAATACTTTTGAAATTTTGTTTGCGTTCCATAAACTCAAGAACTGTACTGATTATAAAATTATTTCACGACTAGAATATGACATTATCCAGAAGTAATCAGGACTATATAACACTACACTACGACCATGGGAGCAGCGCATTAATCATAAACGGAGTAGTGTAAAATGAGTACAATCGGGTGTCTTCAAGTCGCCTGCATCGTCACTTAACAACGGGTGAGATCGCGGTCAAATGCAAGCATACCAAAAACTAAAAAAAAGAAAAGGAATAATATAAATATGTATGTATAAGTAGTAACGTACGGGAACAGCGAGTCGAGCACACGCTGTCCGGTCAGCAGGGGGTGGTTGGCAGGCATCTTCTCGGTGACGGGACGCGGCTGACGCACCGGCCACACTTGCAACATAGGAAACTTCGTCTTCTCGCCGTCGAACTCAGTCTCCAGCACTATATCCTGTAACACAACATATCATTACTCACTATCCATATAAGGACTGCTGGAGCACAACAGAACACATTAATAAAATATGATACAGATATATTCCCGGTTCCTATCCCATATCAAGATTCGAGTTGATTTAGCTTAGCTTTTAATTTTGACATATTTTTCATATAATATGTGTTAAAATTAACAATCCTTAACTGCAAACTCGTTTCTTTCTAGGAACCGGGCCATAGTTATTTTCTAGCGAAAGATAATACCAGACTAAACCACGATAATGTTAAATAAATAAATACAAATCAGTGAAACGAACTCTTCATAACAAAGTAACTAAGGATTAGTTTCAATATATAAAAACAAGGTATTTAACCAAGGGACAGTTAAATTTTGACATATTTATTTTTGATTATATATAAAAAATTAACTGCCCGTAGATAAAACGATTAGGTTTTTGGATATTTAATCAAATCAAATCAATTGATTTGCGTTATACAGTTTACATCTTACAATAAATATTTGATTCTGTTATATCTATCTGGTGTGCAAAGATTTTGTTAACTAATTATTTTAACTTCTACCTACTTCTATACAAAGCTACTTACAGTACTCATTCTAGGTTAACCAAACCACACACTTAATTAACTATCTTTCGATGATGCTCTTCTACAGATAGAATCAGTACAATAAGTTACAAAGTATGCAATATTTTCTTACATTCTTTAAAACGAAAAATCATGGAGTAGGATAATCTTCATGCCATGGGAAAGGAAACATTTGGAAACTGAAACAAGGAACACAAGGAACACCCGAACACAACACATAGCACAGAAAGCCAACTCGGTACAAAAGCCGAACACAGTAATACAGTATTCGGCCGAAATGATCTGACGTCACTGGTACGCAAGTCTTATTTGTGCGTGTGTGAATGTTCCGCACGTCATATTTGAGTTGGTTTTCTGTATCTATATAATCTTTGACGTAAGATGACTTAATAGAGTATACCGCTTATATTTCAGGATTACTTGCAATTTAATATTAATATGTCTAATATTCTTGTTAACGGGTGATCAAGCTTAACTAAATGCTTGCGTTTGGAGTGAGTTCACGTTGGTGGTGTAATGGGTGGGGTAAATGGGGATCACATTTACGATCTCTTGACTTCGACTTTATTCGCGTAACTTATAAATCATGATAATAATTGCGTTAAAAGTTCTATTGCTTTTCTCGCGTGTATTATGCTCTTTTATATATTTTAGAGTATTATCATGTTTGCTAGTCAAAACCAAAAGGCAAGCAGTTAGTAAGTAAAACCATTTAAAATTGAGAACTATTTAAAGATTTTAGACTTCAAGTTTACCAACCCACACTGGGCCAGCGTGGTGGACCATGACCAAAATCTTCTTACACTCAGAAATATGAGAAAGGAAATGTGGAACAATTTATACACAGGATATTATTATTATTATATGTAAATATTTTATATATCTTTCATTATTTATTTAGTAAAGTATTCCTACGCAGTTTCTCCTTCATTGAACTTGAAGGCAACCGAAATTAATATAAATATGTTTTAACAAACGTAAAAGCAAAGTAGTCCTGCTTACAGTGACTTTGTAGTTGCCAGGAGGCGCGATGAATGTGACGGTACCCTTAGCGCGGGGAGGCAGCAACAGCTTGTGCTTCACCAGAGTGTTCTCGTGGACGATACCGTACAAGTCTCCGCCGGTGATGTGAGACCCAACCTGATACAACAAGTAACATATTAGTACTATTAATTCAGCACTTTATATTATAAAGTAAAAGTTTGTGAGAATAGATGTATGGATGTTTGTTACTCTTTCACGCAATAACTACTGAACCGATTGCCATGAAACTTGGTATGTAGACAGCTGGAGACTTGGATTAACATATAGGCTTTGAGACTTTGTATCCCGATATTCCCACGACATCAGAATTTACGCGGGTGAAATCGCAGGGCGCAGCTAGTTCATCATAATCATAATGTCCTCCAGACCGAATTTCGGTCACAGCGGCCAATGTTATCGCAGACTGGCCATCTGCGCAGGAGATATTATAACGTGTGTGCGTAAACATAAGTGCACTATCTGTTCCCTAACTCTCATATCACACAACAGAGTTATAGATCAGGCACTGGACCAAAATTATACGTGCTATCTGTGGCGTGGTGTCGAACACGGCCAATTCCTAATTCTGGGCTGCTATTGAGATTTCTTGGCAGAAAATACAATTATATTTTTGTAGATCCAACCCGGGATTCGAACCCGAGACCTTATGCACAGCAGTCGCATAACCTATTATTGTACCACGCAGTTTAATTTTTTATTCGTACATACATAACAACTGGAAGACTCTGCTTACAAGATAGAAACTGCCTATAAGATAGAAGCATCAGTATTCACACACTTGCATGTTGTTGAAAGAGTAGGCAGAAGAATATAGCCAGTGGTCTGTTTAAGGTCTCATTTTATTGGAAACAAGGCTCTTGACATCTATTGGCTACATATTCAAACTTCCTGTACCTACATACTCAAACTTCGTGTAGCTACCAAAATTGCCAAAAATGACTCACCTTAACATTTAAGGGGTTGAACTCCCAGCTGACGTCACGAGTCAAGCATGGCACGTTCACACCCCTAGGGATGTAGATGGACTTGGTGAGCAAGTGGATGTCCTTCAAGGGACGCTGAATACCGTCAAAGATGGAGCCCAGGATACCGGGACCCAGTTCCACGGACAAAGGCTTGCCGGTACGGAGTACGGGGTCTCCGACTGTTACGCCTGAGGTTTCTTCGTATACCTATAGGAGAAAAGTTAAGTCAGTTATTTGTCAAAACTTTAGTAGTAAAGTAAAGTATAGCTTAGAAGACAGTCTACTTCAACAAATATTCAACATAGGGAAATATCGGAGGTAGCCTGTATTGGCGGAGCCCTAAAGAGTGATGGCCTACATACCACCCTAGAATTTAGAGTTGTAACCTTATATTCAGGCACTAGACAATTCTGAGCTGGCCTCTCTTAAATAATATACTTAAATAATAATGTGCTAAACTGCAATGGGTAAGTCTATAAAAATATGACCTAACCATTCTCATAATGAGAAGAGGCCCATGTCCAAATGTAGCGCAGTTTACAAATAGAGCTAATATTAATATTTGGTAATCCAGCTTAAGCCTTGCTGATTTTAACATGAATGGGCTGGCTCGAACGGTAAGGGTAAGGACAACCCTCACACAGAATATCGACGTGAAATAGCAGTATTCCCACTACAACAGTAACAGTTTGGTTTGGTGAGTGAGAATGTCGGAGGCCCAATTACCCTTCCCCTCCTTCTCCGTCCCGCTTCCTTTTTCTCTTCTTCCTTTCCTAAAGGGTCGGCAATGCGCAAGATACGCTTTCATAGGCTACGGGTGACCACATACCATCAGGTATGCTAGTTTGCCACCTCAGTTGTTTTAAATTAAGCAACACTGATGTTTCATTTACAGAGCAGTCTGGCTATATTCGCGCATTCAGCCTATATAACTGACAATCTCACTAAGATTGTTTCCAGTGTTATCTTTTTTCTTTTTATACTTTAATGGTAACTAACCTGGATGGTGGCCATGTCACCATCAAGACGAATGATCTCTCCGACCAGCTCGTTGTATCCCACACGCACCAGCTCGTACATAGCCGATCCGGACATTTTCTCCGCCGTTACGACTGTCATAAGGGAAACAATATTATAAGCCATAGTCGTATACATACATATAAACTTAAGGCAGACAAATAAAAAAAAATGTTTCGGGAATTTTATGTAACTTATTGTTTTTGTAGCCTCAATTACATAAGAAACTCACGCCTGTAAAATCATGACGAGGTAGGTAGGGTTGTTGTAATCACTCAGATTTCACCAACTAGGTTGTCATTATACTTTACACGAGGAATGTTGTTTATAACTATTTCCAGGAACCGTGCTGCTACGCAACAGAAAACCCTAATAATACTTCGCCAGATCCAGGAATCGAAACCGGGATCTAGTAGATTATATACCTACTTTCATTTAATAAAATCATCTCTCATTGTGTTGTCATTCCCACATTATAAGAGGCATGTCTTCTATAGTCATTTACAGAAGGCGTCAGCTATCCAACAAAAATGCCCTAAACTTCGCCTGATCCAGAAATCGAACCTGGGGCCGCCAGTACATCCTCATCATCATCATCTCAGCCTAAAGACGTCCGCTGCTGGACATACGTACGTACATAATATGACGCTTACGAATGATGTAATACGCGTCACGCGTCAATAACTGTGACCCCATTTTCTTTTAATAACCTCATTTTGTCGAACAGCCATAGTTATTTTGGCAAATGTAGAAAGGAAGAATGCTATAAGTATAAGCTTAACGCCATCAGCTTTTTAGCTTCTATATTGATTGTATACCATGTCGAAGTTCTGCAGAACGCAATTTTCCATTCAATATCCTTACCAATTCAATATTCTTACAAATTATCTAAAAGATCATCAGATATGTTACTGGCTAGTGTCTTGTTAGTATACCAGACACAGTTTTTATGACAGAAAAATCCAATAATATTTTGCCTGACCAGGGAATGAAACTCGACACCTCAAACACCACAATCAAATAAAAATCCGCTGCGATACAATCCCTTTTAAAAATTCTAGAGATAGAAATATGTTTACTCACCGGGGCCGGATACGCCGTATACGAAGCCGAACTTGTCCTCATTCTCCTCCATGTTAATCGTCTTTAAATCTATCTTCGACATTTTGAATGTTTTATTCTTTCACCTGCCAGTAACAAAAAAATTTAAGTTAGTCATTGTTTCCTTGTAATAAATAGGCGATAGATACACATACCACCAGCTTTGGACACTACCAGCATTCGAATTAATCAGAGCTATGAAAAACCTCATAGTAAAGCAACGGAAAACAATTGGGATGTTAACAAAGTTGTGGGTTACAAGTTGTACTAGTACAAGTATACTAATATTATACAGTAGTAGAATTAATTTGTAGTATATAGGAGGTAATCTCTAAAACTATTGAACTGATCCTAGAAAATATTTTACTAATACAAAGCCTGGTTAACACAGGCTATGATTTGATCGGGCACGCCACGATCGTGGCGGTAAGTCCAGTTTTCGAGGAGTGCACCTTCCGGCTAACACAGGTTATAACTGGCCTCGGTTGTTTTGGCCAGTTCCTGTGTCGTATAGGCCGGCGGGAGACCCCCGGATGTCATCACTGCGGCGACTGCCGCGATGTTGTTGCGGACACGGCGCTGCACACTTTGGCGGAATGCTCCGCCTGGGCATCGCAGCGCAATGAGTTGATCGCGGCAGTTGAACTGGCTGCCCTCTTACTCCCGGCCGTGGTTTAGTCTATGGTCTGGAGTGAGAGATCGTGGAACGCCGTCGCCTCCTTTTGTGAGGAAGTAATTTAATCATTTAATCAAGGAGGCGGCGGAGTGGGAGAGGGAGCGCTGAAACCCTCTCCCCAACCGCAGAACCGAGCGCCGGAGGGCGCGAAATGACCTCCAGCCACCAGGGTGCAACCTCAGGAGGTTTGACCTGGGGATGGTAGGCTGCGTGGGCCTGCGCGCCACCCGATCAGCACCAGTTCCAAGAGGCGGCGTGTGTGTTCCCAAGTGCACCCTGTCGTCTTTGTCCCCCCCATGGGGACGGTGCAGGAATTATTTTTTTGTGCAGTGGCCTGCAGTTTCACACGGCAAGCCGAAACCACGGCGGGGTCGCGATTGAAATTGACGTGAAAGCTATTCGCGCGGCCTCGCCGTCTATGGTTATGTCGAGGAACACCGTAGTAGGTTTAGTCGGTATTATCTTTCGGGGTAGCTTTTCCCCGGTGAGCCTGACATAACCTCTCCGTCGCCCCGCAGAGTGGCATGCGTCAAAGCAATCCCACCAGCTAAAAATAAGGGTTGGCTTTAGAAACGGGCCGATCGAGACAGGGGTTGGTGCTGGTTGAAATATGTTGGGGGTGGGTTTTTCAACCCCCCGGAACCATTCCCACCCCGCGCACTCGCGTAGTTTTTTTATTATGCGTTTTTATAAACACGTGAAATGGAACGGCTTTTTGATGACACCAACGTAATTTGTTTCGTCTTTTTTTGATAAAATGTGATACAAAGATCTATTTTAATTATTTATATATGTAACAAAACATTTATTGTAAAATGATCATTTTATTTCACCAAATTTGGTAAAAGATATTATTTTTACGTGAAATGAAACGTAACTTTGGTCGCGCCAGAAAAAAATACTATTTTAAATACCTACTTTTCACTTTCTTTACAAAGTTAAAGTGCTCTTAAAAATTGATCACTGAATAGACCCGCTCCTTAGCCTACCCCGACTCTCCCCAGTACTTTATGCCCTACCCCTAGAGTGGTTATAAAAAGCCGGAGGCGCGGAGGGAGGGCAGCCTCCGCCAGCTGTAACAAAGCGCAAGCGCCGTACGAGCCGTAGCGGCTGAGGCTGGTCGCCGATGGCGACCAGCAAGCCGAAGCTGCGTAGGCGAGTGCGGATGTTTGCGCTTTGTTACGCAATGGTGAACAGGCTGCACTTCCCACAGCGCCGGAGACGTCCCAGTTGTAAGTTGCTTCCAAAACAACTGGTTTTATGCAAGACACTAATATAAAATGTCATAATTTTGAGGTTAAGTATGAACAATTTAAAATTTTATTTTCTCGGAAACTAAACATTTGCGCGCAAAGGGGGTAATTGGGGGGAGTTCAGAAGGCTCTCCCCCTTCCCCCTCAAACACCCACAACCCTTAATTAAATCGGCCCGTTTCTAAAGCAATCCCAAAAATAAAAATAAACATAAAAGAAACACAAATGAAACCACGGACCTAGGCTACAGATGCACTAATAATAAGATATACACTTCACTATTTCAGATTCACCAATACAGCAGAAAATCACTTGATTCTATTACCAAGCTTATCAGTTATTTATATTGTGAACAGCTATACACTATATATATATATATATACGTATTTTATAATAAATCAGAAGTAATCAGAGAATAAAATGTATTTTCTTTACAATTGAAATGAAAATGTCAGTTTATGACAGTACACTAAAATTGACAATGGAAAGGAGACTGTATGCGATAGACCAGAAACTCAATATACACCTATATATGAGTAAATACAGTTATGCTATGTATTTTGTAGACCAAGTATTATAATTTCCAACAAATTCAATGAATTTTGTCAGATTGCCTTTAACTGCAGACAATCATCTGTCTGCAGCTAAAGGCAATCTGACAAAATGCCAAATTGTATACCCATAAAGATGCTACTGGAAATGTAATAGCCATGAACGTACTCTGAACTATTTAAATTTTATTGTGGATGCAAAAGAAGAAATTTTTGCAGATTTATTTTCTACATGCTAAAACTTAAAATGTAGCCTAGCTGTAATTATTCATATTATGTATTATTTACTGAGTGCAACGCACTTCAGGAAGTTCATAACCTACGAAAGAAACAGCCTCTCAAACTGTAATTAAAATTAACATATCAAGATAAGAGATGTATACTGTAAACTTGCAATTGTTATGTTATTAGCTGTAATCCAGACAATGTAAAAAGTATTGCCTGGTTCTTGTAGTCTGAGCGTTAGCCAAGAGGTGAATACTGTTGTAATATCAATTAATGTAAAACCTTCCTGACAATCTAACTTCAGTTTCGAGAGGGTATGCTTGTTTTTGCTGTTTATGATATAATAGGGCCTTGAAAGTTTTCACTGCACATACAGTTTATGGTCACTAAGTCGTCAGCGTTACAATTTCGAGATATAGCAATAAAAACCTTGATTGTGTCTAGACCCGCTGTCTGAATGATGGTTAATAAGTTAAGATAATAATTTACAACATGCAGCTATTATCCACGAGAATATTATATGCAGTCACAACAGATCACATTACAGAGCAATCTCTCTAAAAATGGAATATAAATTGTTGGTTGAATTGGTAGTGTCCATTAATACATTATAGAATGCCAGAGTCACATAAAACTAAAGGCAATGTAAGTCTCAGGAACATAACATAATTTTATTGTCAATTACTTAATTTTTCAGCATTATAAGCCTCTATGCAATATTGCTCTATTTTCTTTTTGTTATGTTAGTATAGATTCAGATGATTCGGCCTCGCCGAACACGCAGACTGTTATGGATTCGATGCTAAAATTGTGATTCATAAATAGTTACTCTGAGTCTGGATCTTCTTTGTGTCCGTTTGTGTTTGTAAAGTCCTCAGCGACATAAGAATGTTGTATCATCATTTTAAATTGAATGAAAGCCCATTTACACAAGTGGCTTAAAGTAAGTGCAGTGGTGCCTTATCTTATTTAGTGAAGAAGGGATAGAAAACACATATTTAAAAACATAAATCTTGTACATCTACTTTATGTAAAACTTTATCTTATTGTATGTTTAAATGTAACTCTCGTTGGTACAGTTGCGTCCAGGGTGGTACCACCGCCATCCCCGGAGCTTTCGATTGCGGCTAGACTGTCGTCTCACAGGCGCAGTCCAAGTACTCCAACTCTGACGTCATCTACGTCGGTTGCGAATATTTTGAATACATCATGCAGGAAAAATTGATTAAGTTTTTGGTTTGAGAATAATATTCAATATGTTATTTAAATGATATGAACTTGTATCATTATTATCTGGTAATGTTACTTTGTAGAAATATTATGTGAATACGGATCTTTTAAATTTGAATGAGTATTTAATACTCCATAACAAAAACGCGTAAACATATGTGCATGTCGGAATGTTTAAAAAACAATCAATTATAATCAAGAGCAACATTGCGTCGATGCCGGTCCGAACGTGCTTTCCAGGGTACTAAATGGTTGCCCATCTATAAATCTGACGGCGCACACTGGGGCAGTATATAATATGACGGTCGTACCCAAAACTCAAATAAAACCAGAAAATAAGTGTTCATGCGCAAAAATGAATAAAGACTACTTTTGAGAGCTTTTTTTTCATAATTACGTAATTTGCAATTAAGGGTTATAATTGGATCGGATGAAATGAACAAACGGTTAATTATGTCGGTAAGGTTGTCCGTTCTTAATGTGTTCCTTGCAAAATTTTCTCCATAGGAATTAAATTCTTTATTTCGGGCTTCTTGAGCCTCCTCATTCAGCATTCTTATAGGCAATAATGCATGGTTAACAATTTCAGCGCTGTGGATTAATGGTTTGTGAAGTGTTGGTGTCATAGGCATCCAAGGGTATAGAGCAATATATAGCTGAGCCGTATCCAAACAATATTGCTGAAACTTCTCTATATTCATTTGAAAACTACTGGAAATGGTCTGCAATATTATATATATATATATATATATATATATAGTATACGTCTTATAAGTTCTTCATCAATGTTAGTCATACTTGGAGAAACTTTATAGTACTGAAAAATTTACGTGCCACATTCCCATCATTTGAATTTCCAAATCCAGGTTTTGGTTTGTCTACAATAAAATAAAAAATATTTTTAAATTTTGCCTGGATATCTTTCTTTTTTCGTCTATAAGCTCTTTAATTGTTTTAGAAGAACGCCAATTACGAACTGGTAGTTTATAACTTAAGAAGCGATTCAAACGCTCTTATCCAGGCATGTAATACACAAATACCGAAAGATACATATTAAGATTTGATAGATCTGTTCTTAATCGTATCAAAGTGATTAAATTCTTTGGATGTAGTATCGCATAGGTAACATCGCATAGTAGATTTTATATCCAAAAGAAAGTTACACAACTTATCATCTACCATTGTGTCTATTTTGTATGAGATATTTTTTAAAATTACGTAGCTCATTTGATAAAATATGCCGATTTTCTGACGTACAGTTTGTTTTATTTGCTACATAATCAATAAATATTAATAGTACATTTCTTATTGTTAAGTAATTAGCTTACGCTTGCATATTTTATAATCGTGCTCATATTTCATTCATATATTTTACTTGAATATTTTTTGTACCTAATTTAAATTAGTAGCAATAAAAGCATTGACCGGTTAACTTGTCTATTCATTTAGCAAATCATCATCAAATGATAGTAAGGGTTACTACCTCTACATTTTGGTCCTTCAAGCGTAACCGTAACGCAGGACTTTTAAGGTGAGTGTTCAACAGACTTTTGGATAATTCGTGTGCCAGTGATTACGGTTTATCAGTACCTGTTGGCTTTATCAGTGACACTTTTCAAGAGGAGCTGCTCGGGTAGTAAGCACAGCAGCGTAAAACCTGGTTTGCAGTTAGCAGAAATAAAGTAAGATCTTTCCTTTTTTACTTAACATATAATATGAGCCAAACAACGGAGGATCTTGTAGAAAATTAAAACCAGATCATGGTAGCTATGAACCAGCTTATTATCAATTTTAAGAAAGCTGGATATAAGGGTAGGACTTCGGACTATATCAAGTGGCATCTGGAGACTTTGGATGCGTACTGGCAAACATTTTGAACAAATCACGTTACTTTGAGTGATTTTAAAGATGAGTCAGTAGACTATTTCTCAAAAAACCATTATCAGCAGACTAAGGATTTTTACGCTTCGACGCGTGAATCTATTAAGGAGGCAGCAACAATACCCTTTTAAAGGCCTGCAACGCCGTTAGCAGGTACATCAGGCTGAGCAAACGTGGGGAGAACCCCTAAGACCTCGACTGACGCTGAGATGTCTTTGCCTACAACGCCAAAGTTTAGGTCACAGGGCACCAACAGTAAGCTGGACGATTTAATGAAAAAGCAAACCTGTAACTTTAAAGGGTTTTCTCATGCAGTTAAAAACATAGACATCGACAACATAAGAGAAAGGTGGTAGTTTTAAGATACATTGAAAATTTTGTAAGCGAAGTGGTCGGCTATATACTCCCTCCATTGGGAGTTAGATGGTGAACTTGATGGAAAAAACGAGACGTACGAAGACACTTTCACAGTTTTCTGAGATGAGATAGCTTTTAATTGCATGAAAAGGGAACTAAATAGCAAATTGTTGTCAATAGCACATAGGGAGAAGTCGACCCCAAAAATGCACGTCCTTGTGTTTCAGGGTAGTTACATCCAATGGGTATCCTTTAAATGTCTATTTATGGAGACACACAACAACACTTCTCTTTATTATGCTCAAAGAACGCTGTTTCTAAAAAATAAAGTTTAGTAGGAATCAGAAACGTTAATACAACATTTGCAAATCAGTTCAGAAATCTATTTTACTTTCTGGGAAATTCTGAACCATAGATGAAACAACAAAAAGCGTATATTTATGTCACACTTAGGTATCTTATGGAATCTTCCAGTCATACAACAAAAAAATCTAGGAGTGGATATGAGCACATGGGATCCCTTTCTTGTGTTTCTTTTTTACAAATTAGACGCTGAGACACACGATGATTATTTAGAATCTCTGAAGCAGCCTCGTGAATTGCCAGTTTTACAAGACCTATTGGATTTTTTGGAAAACAAATTCACAAACATGGAGTCCTCTAGGCGTAAACAAGATTAAAAATCGACGTATAATTCAAAATCAATACAGGAAAATCAATCCAATAACCATCCAAAATTTCATTTCAAGCAAGCCTATTTGAGCAACAAAGAAGTTTCGCAATCAAATAACAAATCAAATTTCAATTTAATAAAAACCTGTCCATTATGTAAAAATGAACATGGCCTGTATCATTGCGAAACATTCATTGCAATGCCTTCAGCAAATAAAAAACAATTTATTAGCAAGCTTAAATTATGCGAAAACTGTCTTTACCATAATAATAATAATAATTTATTTATTTTCTCTCACAGAAATGGTTTACAAAAGATCATTCCTTAATTTATGAGTAGTTATAAAAGTAAAGATGTCAATCACAACGGTAAAGCTTGTTTTCTAACAAAACGTTGTCGTGAATGCACCGGATACCATAACACTATTCTACACAAGGCATTTGCGCAATCCTCAACTAAATCGCAAAACGTAGCTATAGCAAAACACAGAGCCCCACTTGCCTCTAACGAACCGGCACCGCAGGTTAACTCACAGGTTGCTCAACAGCGTGAAGAACCGGAAATACTTTTGTTAACCGCAGTGGTCAAAGTTCAAATATTGGATGGATCGTACCTTACAATGCGAGCTCTTGATCAGGGTTCCCAAAATTCACCCATTACTGAGAACGCAGCCCAACAATTATCATTACCACGACAAAAGTATAACAACGTGATTACTAAAATAGGGGCGAAAAAAAATTCTGTAAAAGGATTATTACTATAAACTGTACTTCAAGAAACGACTCTTTTGCATACTCGTTCTTAAAAATACATAAAAAGACTACCGTTACGGCCAGTTTCACCACTATCAAGTAACAGTTATCCGAAATATAAATCGCATGCCTAACAAGAGTGGGAACCCTTGTTAGGTTACAGGAGAGAGATGGTGAGACTTTTATTTTATACATAAATGCTATTTGGAGGTGCTGGAACAGGCCCTTAATCTAGAAATAAAAATAAAATTTATTGACAAAATCTAGATTAAAGCGAGTGATACCGCGTGCAAAATGTAGTAATTATTATAATGCAAGTAGTCAATGAGGCTGTAATAGATTGCTCAACTGGCCTCTCAGTAAAAGATGTCAGAATAAGGGGGATAAAATAAATGTTGACAAACAAAAGAGGATTTTGAAAAGCCAGAGTTTACCATGATATTGATATAAATATTATTTATTTTGTACCCATTATTATATTATTAATTGATATTTATTTATTCAAAATGTACTCAAGAAATTCAGTTGCTCGTTACATTGAAGAACCGGCGATGAGTGACAAAATACTCGTGCTAGATGTCGAAGACTTAATCGCTTTAACTTTTGGACCACTAGAAGTTAGTTCTTGTTAATAAAATACTTATAGCACAATTATTGTGTTGTATACGTAGTAATACGTTTATGTCGTTGGTAACAACTGCTTAGTAACTTAAAAACTTCGGGAGACCGACTACAATATAATAATTACCTACTTGATAATAAAATGAAAGCACATCTACCTAGCGTTAGCTTGTAACATATAATCCTATAAGTACCTAATAGATATGCATAGCCGGCTGTGTAAAAGAAATGAAAACCACTGCTCACCCTTAAGGCAGCACAAGTACCTTGCCGGGAAACTAATCGTAGTCAACTAAAAACAATATCGTTTGGCTGCAATCTACAGTAGATTCGTAGAGCGTCGGGGTATTTCTCAAAACTAATGGGTTTATAGTATTGTCTTATGTTTACGCGAATGTTATACATTGAAATTAAACACTTTATACGGATTTTGTCGCGTTGTTTTTTTTACTTTATAACACTTTTATTACATAATTTTGAAAAGTCCAGCACTACTATTATTAAACTTTACTACAATTTAGGCTAATTAAATTAAAACTATTTATTTTTAAGTTTACACTTTGCCCCTACGTTTCGGTTGCTTTACAGCAGCCATGTTCACGGGGAGACTAAGATGGTAGTTGTCTCAATGTTCTGAAGTGTACCTAGTTATTTCAAGGTACCCGAACATATTTTAATCTTTGGTGTTTTTATTTACGCAGAATGAGCTCAAAGTATCATGAAGTCTAGCTATGTTTTGCTTATCTTGGGTTTGACTATTTGAATAACTGGATCCCAAGCTGGCGCTACATTCCAACCATCTTCTCTATTGGAATTAGGATATTTTTTAATTTCAATAGCCTTGCGAAGCATTCTTGGTAGGAATCAGTGATCTTTTGCGAGTATCTGTGGTTTGTCAAATCGTAGGTAGTGGTTGGTCCCCCGTTGCACGTGTTCACACATAGCAGACTTCAACGAGCGTTGGTGTTTTACATCAGCTATATGTTCTTTTATGCTAGTGCCTATGCTTCTCTTGGTTTGACCAGTGTATGAAAGTCCACAGTCATAATCTATTTTATAGACCCCTGCATCTTGTAAAAGTAATTGGCACATGACGAATGGAAAAATTTACTTTTCTTCGTTGGCGGCTTGAAGTATTTGTTGATTGAAGATCACTTCAAGATGTAGCCAATCTTGTCAGAGTCACCCCTTATATGTAGTAATATGGCAGGCTGGCGCTCGACTGTGGCTGGCTTTTCTCGGGATCTGTGACGGCGACGCGCCTGTTTGAGCTTGTTGTCTTGCAGTACTTGCTTAACATGTTGAAGCTCAGCGTCCAGGTGTTTCTTGTCACAGATCCCGTGGGCTCTTTGAAACAAAGACATTCCCACGGTAGCTAACTGTTTACTATGGTGGTGAGATTCACAGTTTAAGTACCTATTTGTATGAGTCTCTTTCCTATACACAGTGTGGCTCAAAATATGGTCAGGATTCTTGATGACAAGTACATACATCTAAGAAAGCTAATAATTTATTTGCCTCTAATTCCATAGTAAATTGGATTTTATTTAATTTTTTTATATAAAAGTAGTAAACAGAAAAATATGAAAAGGAAGGCCAATTACAAGTTTTCACTTAATATATATGACTAAGAATAATTACTATTAATGAACGAAAATAAGATATTATATTATTATATTAGATTCAAATAATGTATCTACAAAAATATAAAAGATGACACTATAACAACATGTGACTACATTTTGCAGTCTATTAAAAGTACCTACATCTTTTGTTGTCGAGAATTAACGCCGAAGTACCAATTACACAGTACTTTTTTTAATTTAGTGAACAACGCGACAAAATCCGTACAAAGTGTTTAATTTTAATGGGTTCATGATTGGGCGGGCTTTTGTTCAGGTGCCACTTTCCTTAAGGCACAAGAAGCTGTTGTCTGTGCGTCACGGTCTCCAAAACTATTATATCTGTACTTGTCTTCCAGACGAACTCTGTTAATTTCTCGATGATGCAAACAGTCCTCAACATCCTGTGTCGCCAAATGCGTGTCCTAGAGAAAACCGTCGAGATCAGATTCGAGAAGGATGAAGAACGCATTCAGGATTTGATACAACAATTACTGGAGGAAGAATCGGAAGACTCATCAGAGTTCGAAGAGGACAGAGAAACGAGAAAACGATATGTAAAAGAAAACAAGTCCGACGATGCACTAACCTCTGATGAGATAGAAGATTTCGTGGAAAGAAAGGCCAAAAAAAGCAAGGATGAGGTAAAGAAATCACATTTAAAAGACGAGATGGATGATGATTTATCAACATCAACTGAGGCAGAAGATGATCAAGAGGTAAAGGGTAAAAAAGGCAATACAAAAGCAAAGCCAAAATCAGAAACTCAAAAAATGGATGATGATATTGATAGTAAACGTAGTAAAGATAAGTCACGTAAAAAAGATATGCGAGCTGATGATGGTAAAAAAGAGGATAGAGATGAGAGATATGGAATGAGACAAGAGAGTAAAGGTATGGGTAAAAAAGAAAAAACATCAACGTCGGCGATGGGTGATGTTGAATCACCGAGCTCAGACGATTCAGAAAATAGCGGAGTAAAAATTGATAAAAAGAGGAGAAAGCCTAAAAGTGATGAAACAGCTGATGATTTTACAACCTTATACAAGGCTAAAGATACCACTAACAAAGTAGATAAAACGTCTAAAGATATTAAGAGTAAAATAGATAAAAAACCTAAAGACGAAGATACTGACCAGAAGATAGACAAAATGAAAAAAGGGAAAAAGGAAGCAACATCAAGAAACACGGAAGAGGCTGTTGAATCATATAGCTCAGATGAGTCAGAAGATACAGAACAAGAAGTTAAAAAAATAAGTAAAGGTATAAGGAGTGTAACATCAAAAAAAGCAGCAAAAGCTGATGGTTCACCAAAATCACAAACCACAGACAGGTCAGATGTTAGTAAAAAAAACGTTAAAACACCCAAAGATAAAATGAAATTTAAATCACAAAAACGGCAAGCGTCTGAAGATTCAGTAATTTCAGACAAATCAGACGATGTTAGTGAAATGTATGTTAAAAAAGGTAAAGATACTTTGAAAATGCAACTAAAAACGAAAAAAGCTGATGATGATTCAGATACAGTAACCGACACAAAAAAAGAAAGTTATGTAGATAAAGTGAAGGGTAAAAATGTGAAGGGTAAAAAGGAAGTTAAATCGAAAAGAAGCGAAAGTGCAGATGATGTTACGGCAGAGTTGGACGAAACAGAATATAGCGGTAAAGGAAAGGGTAAAAAGAGGATAAAAAGAGAAAAAGAAAAGGATAAGAAGATGGCAGAAATGCGAGAAGTACAAGAAGCTGGAAGTAAAAAAGGAAAGGCTGCTGCTGACACACATACTGTATGTAATCATGTTTATTTTTAGAATCACACAAATTGTTAGCGTTGGTCGACTCATAAGCAACTGCTAACGTTACTCAATTCAGTGTGTCCCTGACACTAATAGTTACATTGATATAACAGGGTCACGCAGAGCGTGTACTTATTTGTACTATCATAAATGTCTCTTGTTGTCGTATCTGCAGGCGCAAGCTACATGGCCTCTGGAGTGGTGCGGACATTTTGCTAACCCTTTCGTAATTCAAACAAAGCATAATCGCTCACGATATGAAATAGAATGCTATGGCGCGAGCGCCCATATGACGTCTCCACGTCAATTTAGTGTCTCTCTCGCTTAAATAAGCCTAGCAATCTGTCAGCGCCGACAGTCAACGTAGCATTTCAAATGAAGAACTTTGTTTTTAATGTTGTTGTTTGATGCTAACATTTCCTTTTTATTTTTAGAAGTTTGGCGGTATCTCCGTAACAGGTATAAAGATTACATGTTTGTTGTATGTTGATAAGTAATTTGTTATTGTTACTTACGTCATAATCTTTGTTCAGAGATTGTACGCAAGGGAGGAAAGGGACCTAAAGACACAATATTAGTTGGTAAATATGTTTATGATAGTTACGTAACACATATATTTTATTTACGCCTGTAGAATATAGTCAGAGGCATACTATCTGCCCTTTTGTGAAATGTATTGCATTTATGTTTAATTTGTTAGCCTGTAGTATTATATAGCGATAGCCTAGTGGGACACCGTTGGATTGCCACGCAGAGGTCTTGAGTTCGATACCAAGACACGCATCTCGGACTTGTCGAAGTTATGTGCGTCTATAATGGTTAATTATTGCTCGCTTTAACGATTAAGGAAATCATCATGCGGAAACCTGCATATCTGAGAGTTGTACATAATGATCTCAAAGATATGTAAAGTCTGCCAACTCGTACTGGGCCAGCGTGGTGGACGATATCCTGGCCTTTCTCACACTGAGAAGAGGCCCGTGCCCAGCAGTCGTACAGTTTAATACAACTGATATTATAAATATAAATGTTTTAGGCTATACGTAACGCATTTGCATTCATACATTGCACGTTTTTAAAACCTAAATAGAATGTTTTTGCTGGATATACATACATAGACATATGTATGTTACAATTAGGGGTGTTGTAAAGATTATAAAACCTTTATGTATTTTCAGTGGAAAAAGGGCCTACAACTCGCGGTAAGTAGAATTCAGATGCTGCATTTCTATGGTATGCGTAATCCAGGCCCTAATATGTATCCTACAAGTTGTTTGACAGACAAGAAGGTAATGTTACTACATTTGTCTTATTTCTTACTTTGAGTAATTAGTAGATAGCAGTAACCAACATTAAAATATGAACATATTTATTTTATTTTTAAACTTTATGCACAAAATAGCACAGTGGCGGACTTAATGCCAAGGTCATTATCTACCAGTCGACCTTAGGGTGATGCAGAGATAAAAAGAAGTAGGTGCATACAGTAACGCGAAAAATACATGTAAATATACTAAAAAATATTACTATAGTAATTATAATTTACATAATATATACATACCAATAAACATATTATATAATCTAAATAAAATATATACAAATAAATATATGTATCTATATATATAAAGATACATGCATATATACATACATACGAGATGAATCCAATAAACTGTCGAGGAGGAGAGCACGCACTTTTACATTGAAAGTGTAACAGTTTGTGGACATCCTGACTTCATGAGGGAGCGCATTCTATAGTATAACGGACTGGACGAAGAAGGAAGAATGCAGGAAACCAGATGTATGGAAGAGACAAAGTAAGAGGAGGTTATTGGTAGAACGAAGATTTCTATCATGATTGGAACACAGGTGTTGGAAAAGCAGGTTAAATAAGTGGGGCATTTGGTGAGGTTAGGTTAGAAAATAATGTTGTAAGGGCACGCAAACTACGGCGTTGAAGAATGGGTAAAAATTTTAAAGTGGATCTATGAGATAATAATAATAATAATAATAATAATTTATTTATTGATTACAGTGGTAAAACATGAATACAGTCCATAAAGTACTTAATATAGGTAATATAATATGGGTGCCTGTACTAGGGTAAACCTGTGCCACAGGCGTTAAGGGCACTTACAATATACTACTAAGAACTAAATTATATACAATTGACCATACTTATTATATAAATATATGCAAAAATAGGCCAAGATTATAATTATTATAATGGAACTTGTTATTACTTATTTAACAACAATCAACAAATCTTCAGTATCCTCATAATTTAAAGTTTGTAAGTACTGACAGACTATCCGCTTAGATCTTATATAACTTAGGTCATATACAGGGTGTCCAAGAACCTGGCGTCCAACTGGATTCCCACGATGCCCCAAGTTCTAACAGTACTCAGAAAAATATTTTAAAAAATCCACCCCATGTACTTACAGAATTATACTGATTTCAAAAAAAAAGGGGAAATGAGCACCCTGTGACATACTTTTGAATGCTGTGACTGCTAATGCTGATAATTTCGATATTTCTTGGAGGTTTTGTAATCTAGGGTATTGCTGTGTCTAAATAGAATGTAAAAATAAAGTACTTATTGTACCATTTTAAAATAAAATATTATTTTAACTAAAGGTGATATGGAAAACTATTGAATTTCGCAACTTTGACCGACTGTAGTGTAAAAAAAATGTACCAAAATAGTATGGCAAGTGACGTCAAATTTTGACGCGTTTATTCCTCTTTTTAAAAAGGTATAATACTTACACATTAATTTGAAAAAAAAAATTTTGATAATATTTTTACTCAACAACCCAATTTTTACGAAGTGCCTACCTACTAACGGTAACTGTCGGACCCTTTCTTATCTTAGAAACTGTTATGTTACTACTATTATTTACTTCGGTTCCAAGAGTGAGCAAGAAGGAAATACACACAGGTAGATGGGTTCCCCGTAGAATAAAAGCAAAGAATGTTAGTTTAAAGATATTTTATTACAATAAATGTTCAAAATGTTGACCACCCGCGGCAATACAAGCTCTCACTCTCCTTAAAAAGGACCGCTTTATGTTTCGCGAGTAACTTTTTTGACGTATCACCTGCACTGCTTGTGTTATCTTCTCACGAAGGTCAGCGATGTCATTAATGGGCTTCGCATAAACGAGCTCCTTCATAGTTCCCCAGAAAAAAAAATCCAGCGGATTTAAGTCAGGTGAGCGGGCTGGCCACGGGATTGTTCCTGATCGCCCAATCCACCTGTTCGGGTATTGCTCGTCCAAAAACTCTCTAACGGATACGCGAAAATGTGCTGGACAGCCGTCGTGTTGGAACCACATATCTGGTGGGGTCTCTTCTAGTAAGTTTGGCAAATCATTTTGAAGAAAATTTAAATATGATTCGCCAGTCAAATTCTCGGGCATCTCAAATGGACCAATAATATTCCCACAGAGAATACCGGTCCACATGTTCACTTTGAACCGGTACTGGGATCTATCTTCTCGCATCAAGTGCGGATTTTCCACATGCCACTCGTGCAAGTTGTGTAGGTTCATGTAGCCATCCTTCTTAAATGTAGATTCATCTGACCACAAAATTTTGTCGATAAAGTTTTCGTCTTCTCGATGTTTTTGCAGGATTGTTTCACAAAACGCGACTCGGCTCGGATAGTCTCGAGGTAAAAGACTTTGCACTCGCTGTACGTGGTACGGATGATATTCTTCTTTTTGGAGAATACTGTGTGCTGTGCTCTTCGGTATCCCCGTATCAGCTTCTATTCCTCGCACAGAGATGCTTGGATTTGCCGACACCGCCTCTAAAACTTCATCGCGTATGAAGTCATTTACGGGTCGTCCTTCACCAGCTACTTGATTGGGGAACCGCCCGTCACATAGTGATCTGTGCACATTAATGAAAACTCGATGGTCGGGATATCGCGTAGCCCTCGGATACCTTTCTCTGTAAAGTCTCGCTGCAGCTCGTCCATTACCTCTACATTCTCCATAAATGTAGTGCATATTTGCGTATTCTTGCGGAGTGTAGGTCGCCATGGTAGCACACACAAAACACAAACTGTCCAAACACAGGCAAAGGTCGTCGTAAAGAGTTCGTTTCAAAGTCCAGAGCACAAAGAGTAATCGAGTCCAATAAACAAAGCTTTAAATCGTAGTACGTGATCAATGGTAACAATAAGAGAGAGGTGCGTAGTAACGGCAGGAGGCAGTGACGCGTACTGACCGTACTGTTATCCTAAATAGCACGATCCCAGATAGCGTCACTATCTATCTCACTCGCACCTCTAACCTTTTTCTCCCTCACTCTTACCTGAATAATGGGGTACCATAAAGAAGAACCAGCAAATCGCAAAGATAGTTTCTGTCTTGCTCCCTCCTGTTGTAATAACGAATCACTATGGTGAGATGCATGCACATACCGTCCCTTACGGTCTAACCTGTTTTTTGAGAGGCCTGTTGTTATTTTTATGAGCATACAACAGTAATTCTTTAGAGGTTAGATTCAATTCGTCGTAAATTTTTCTTTCTAAGAATTCTGTAAGACATCGTAAAAATTGGGTTGTTGAGTAAAAATATTATCAAAATTTTTTTTTTTCAAATTAATGTGTAAGTATTATACCTTTTTAAAAAGAGGAATAAACGCGTCAAAATTTGACGTCACTTGCCATACTATTTTGGTACATTTTTTTTACACTACAGTCGGTCAAAGTTGCGAAATTCAATAGTTTTCCATATCACCTTTAGTTAAAATAATATTTTATTTTAAAATGGTACAATAAGTACTTTATTTTTACATTCTATTTAGACACAGCAATACCCTAGATTACAAAACCTCCAAGAAATATCGAAATTATCAGCATTAGCAGTCACAGCATTCAAAAGTATGTCACAGGGTGCTCATTTCCCCTTTTTTTTTGAAATCAGTATAATTCTGTAAGTACATGGGGTGGATTTTTTAAAATATTTTTCTGAGTACTGTTAGAACTTGGGGCATCGTGGGAATCCAGTTGGACGCCAGGTTCTTGGACACCCTGTATAGCTGTTTGTTTATTTATCTTGTTATAAAGATATTAGTTGTATATGATTCAGAAAATGTGGTACAGACAATATCTTTTCGTCTTTTAGTGTTAGTAATGATTGTGTGTGAATGTTGATGTTATACGTAAGCGTTGCATGCTGTTTATGAAATATGGTCATGTTTATGAAGATTATAAATAAATCGAATGCAGTTATTTATAAGTCGGCCATATTTATTAAGTACATCTGCATTCAGGTCATAGTAACACACATCACTATAATCAATTAAGGAAAATATCAAAGTTTACACAAGCGTTATTTTGTCTTAGATGGTAGAAAATTCTCTAGATGATACAAGGCACGTAGCTTTCCGGTTACTCTCTGACTGAAACTAGTAACCTGAGTTTGTCAATTTAAATTGGAGTCAATGAGCAACCCCAGATCCTTTACAGTAGGACTGAATGGTGATAAATTAGACGTTTGTTTATTTTCTTTTTCATACTAGGAAGGTAGCCTAGTGGCCTAGCGATTACAGTAAGGCCTGTTCTTATACTGGTGTCGTATTCTTACGTGGTTGTAATGCAATAATGTCCTCCAAACCGAATCACGGTCACGGTGTCAACCTTAACGGAGACTGGCCATCTGCGCAGGAGATATTATAGTGCACAAATGCGTGTACAAACACAAGTGCACTCTCTGTTCCTTAACCCTCATGAACCGATGGGCCGGCAGTCCGCCACGGCCGGAGAGAGATCAGGCGTAGGACCAACGGCTTAATAATAATCGTCAAAATTATAGATAGGATATATTATTGTTGTGAGATTGCTAGGTATGTTACATGACGTGCCGAATATTAATTCATACGGTGTAAATTTTGTACTTGAGTGTACCGAAGTGTTATAAGAGAAACTCCAGTATGGCACCCATGAACTCCATTCCTGAGTATGACTGTTTAGTTGCATTCTTAAATAAAAATTAATTGGTGATGAAAAGATGTAGAAGTTAATGATTTATATTCAACATGTTACATACCTCTCGCATTGTGCAATTGATAAATTCTGTTCCTCTGTCGGTGACGATGTGTCGCGGGATGCCGTATCTAAGTATAAAATTATTTACCAAGGTTGTAGCCACAGTTTGTGCATCTTTGGCTGCTATCGGATACGCCTCTACATATTTGGTGAGGTCGCATTGGAGCGTTAAAATGTAACTGTAATTATTATCTCGTGGTAACGGCCCTACTGTCTAAATACACCTTATCGAATGTTAAATTTCCACAATCAGTAATAACCATAGGTTCCTTAACGGTATTTAAGAATTTTTATCGTTGACATTTAGTACATTTCTTTACAAAATTTGTAACATCGCGCTCTAATCCTGACCAATAATACTTTTTACGAATATTGTACATCATGCGTCGTATCCCAGCGTGTCCGCTGGTGGGAAGAATGTGATAATTATTTAAAATAACTCACTTTGTATCGTCATCTAAAATCTTTTTAAGGCCTTTTATTTTTATGCTGAGCTTTTATTTCGGCGATTTATTTATATGCTGAGCTAGCTCTTTAATTATTTCGAAATTATTATCATCTCTTATTTCATATAATGTATCTATTTTTAAATCAGTACATAACGATTCCATTTCCCTCACATAGACAGCTCGTGTACGCTGCTATTGGGTAAATAATTTTACAAATAGAGTACGATTGAATGACGAATACGTATAATCGCCACGCTCTAGTGACACGCATTTTGTAACATTTCTCCATTCTTCCTCATTCAAAAATACTAATTCCGTGTAATCCTTCGGCAGTTTTAACATTTCCACAACTCTTGGGTGATCAGTCCAATCGTTCTTAAAAATGTAATCCCTCGAAGTATTACAAGGCTTGCAATTCAATTTCCTAATCTGCGCCCTTGTAAGTACAGAGACAATATGTTTATTCATCTCCTTTAACTCTTCAATACTAATTTCTATGCGTGACAATGCATCTGCAACTACATTGTCGCGCCCTTTCACACAAATTACCTTAAAATCGTATTCCTCAAGTAACAAACGAAACTTTAACAGTCTATTGGAAGGATCTGCCATATTATATAAAAATACCACTAGCCTATGATCAGTTTCAATTATAAACTTTCTTCCATAAAGATATGGTCGAAAATATTTAACAGATATAATAATATATATAGATATAAAATATCGCCAACAATTCTTTTTCGATAGTTGGGTATCTACGTTCGGCTTTGTTTAGGCTACGACTGGCGTAAGCAATGGGCCTACGATCAGAGTTACATCAGTGCATGCATGATCAGAGTTACAGCAATGCATCAGTTTGTAAAATAAATGTGTTTTATTATCAAATAATGGATATTGTAATATAGGAAGTTTTACAAGACATTATTTTAAGCTGCTAAACGAGTTTTGGCAATCTTCATTCCAAATAAAAAATTACATTTTCACGACATAAATTATTTTGTAGTATGCGAATTTCGGCAAAGTTAGGAATAAATTTCCTATAATAATTAGAAAAGGCTACAAATCGTTTAAGCTGATCTGCGTTATTTGGCACTGGGTAATTTCTCAATGCTTTAATTTTTTCAGGGTCAGGTCTAATGCCATCCGCAGATACCACATGCCCTAAGTATAATATTTCTTTTCGAAGAAAATCGCACTTGTCGGGTTATAATTTTAAATTTACTTTTCTTAACCTTGTCAAAATGTCTAGTAAGTTTTTGTTATGACTATCTAAATTTCTACCAAAACAAATCAAATTATCTAAGTACACAAAACATTTGTCATAATTAAGTCCCGACATTGCCACCGTCATCATACGGGAAAAAGAACTAGGACTTATTTTCAGACCCATCGGCATACGCGTCATTTGATACTGACCGGATGGTTTTGTGAAGGCAGTATACTTTCTGCTATCTGAATTTAATTTGGATTGATAGTAAGCTTGTGTTAAATCTAGTTGCGAAAAATATATTGCACCTGAGAGCGAATCTAATATATCGGTTATATTTGCGAGGGGAAATTTGTCATTTATTATGCAATCATTTAATTTTCGAAAATCTATTACTAAACGCCAGCTTTTAATATTGCTCTCTGTTTTTTAGGCACTAATAGCACTTGACCATTCGCTATTCGCTGGTTCGATGATGTCATTAGCAAGCATTTTTGATACCTGGTTTTCAATTTCTTTATGCTGAGAAAAAGGTAGTCTATATTGTTTAGTATATACTGGACTACTAGATTTTAATTGCATATTATGTTCATAAAAGATTACAAGTACCTAACTTATCTTCCAGTAAGAAAAATACATCGGCGAATTTCGCACAAATATTCTGTATACTGATGCTTTCCTTTTTGTTCAAATGACTTAATTTAATAATTGATAATAATCTGCGAACTCTCTCTCCGTCCACATTTTGTCTTTCAAACAAACAAACATCATAATCATATAAACTATCAATATAATGTCTAAAATAACTAAGTCCTACCTTTGTTTCACGTGTATTTAAAATTTGTATAAAAATCTTTCCCGCTTTTGGCTGACAGATACTTCCAGCAATAAATACACCTTCGCATAATTCTTTTGGGAAAATTACATGAGGTTCATTTGAGCACGAATCAATTTGAAATATTTTTTCACACCTTGGTTGTACGTTACCTAATGATAAAGGTACCGTAATTAAACTATCAAAATTACCTAATGTCATTGTGTTATTTTGTGTTGACTTAAAAAATCGCTACCGATTAATGCGTCTTGGCAAAAAGGCAGATTTTTTAAAACATAAATTTATGTTTGAATTCTTTTCCGCAAATGGAAAATGATACGTAAACATAACCCTCGGTGTACGATTTGCCTCCAATACCATTAATGGTTATGCGTTCTGAATGTATTATTATATTCCAGTCCGCTACTATCTCATATTTCATTACTGACATCGAAGCACCTGTGTTGACTAATATTCTATGGTTGTAACTTTGTATAATTACTTCTATCGAATTATTATAGTCACATGCTAAAATAAAATTACGCTCGACAAATAAGTTTTGATTATTATTTTCCGCGGAAGAACTACTCTGCGTATTATCTCCCGATTGGTCCGAAACATAATAATTTTGCCCATTATTTACGACTGTAACTACTTCGGTTTGTAGCACGAAACCGAAACTTCGTCCACGTTCATATCGCGCACCTGTTTTAATACCTCTAGATGCTTAGTATATACCTGATTATACAGCAATGGCGGCGGCGGCGGTCTAAATGCGTTCTTTGTATAAAAATTATTTGGAGCTTGACCTCTATTACAAGGCTGTCGGCACCTACCTCAGTGTTGGCTCACAAAAATTGTTTCCGATGATGTGCTGGTACCCACGCGCGAAAGTTCTTCGTCCTTGGCTGCTCTGATAACGTCCTAATTCAGAGTAATTGCAAGCCGTTAAAATGGTGCTTAATCGACTATTTCTCATGCCTTCGGTGAATCGCTGTATCCCAAATTTTTCATTCACTGGCCTAAATAATTTGAATGCGTTTTCATCGCCGTTAGCTTGGGAAATAGTCAATTCCACAAATAAATCTTCAAGCTTCTTACTAAAGTCTTCAATACTTTGCGAACCTTGTCTCGATTTTATCATCTCTAATTGCAGCGCCGTGGCCAATTGCTTTGTCAAAATATTATTTTTCATGTCAGCAATAAGATCTGTAGAAGTTTTATAATTAGACGCTAGTCGTAATTTTGCATGGTTAGATATACGGGTTTTTAATACGAAAGAAATCAGTACCTGTTCTTGGTCTTTTTTGATATTTTCACTGTAAAATTCAATCGAATCAATAAGCTTTTTTGTGACTTCCTCGTCCCCCGTCATAACAGGTATAAGAGAAGTCGCGGTTTTCATGTCAAACTTAGCCATGATGTTCATAACCTGCTCACTTACTGAACAAAAGGTTCGAATCTTTTGATAATAAGTATAACTCTATTTCCTAACAAACAACTAATATATGCTTCAACTCCTCCTGTTTTGCGTATCCCTTAGAAACATTAAAATCTAATTCGCTACGACATAAAATATATTGGTCATATAATAAAAGAGAGATGTGCACTGATACAAGTTAGGTTTATTACTGTCTCTAATTTATTGTATACATACATTTATATTATTTTAATTACTACATCACAACTTATTTGTGTTATATTTCAAATGTATTTGGACCCGAGTATAACTTGTTACACATATAGGCAGCTGTACACATTGGGCCAAGGTAGAGGGTTAGCATGTTGGGCCTACGTGTAGAGGTCTACTTGGCGATATGTTGGTAGTTGGCGCCTAAATTGGCCGGCCAACCGAAAGTTGTCGGTTTTTCATGCACACATCAAAGGATCTTGGCGCGCTCCGCAAACAGTGTTTACACGTTGGCGTCTTATTCAGTTCGTTGTCATTAGTCAGTTTAGACAGTAAGTGTTGTTTACGTTCCCGAGTTACGATGGCGTGGACAAGTAAAGAGATTTTACAATTTATAGAATTGTATCGAAATGAACCAATAATATGGAATCCTAAGCATATACAACATAAAAACAAAAACAAAGTAAGTTTCTAAGCTAGATAAATAAAACATAGATTTGATTAATTCAGTGTTATGTCGTAGTGTTTTCCTAATATTCTATTCGTTTTATCTTTGTACACTAAAAACTCGCAAGCTTTCGCGATATCGCTCCGAGCATGTAAGTCCGTATATGTTTTTAGGTTTTCGTGATTTGTATACATTATATACTAAGTTAAACGGGTCTTAATCGCATTAATAATTGAGGTATAAATACCTATTTTCCCACACGTTTCGGCCATCTTAGGTCGTTTTCGTAATGTGCGGAATTCGGCAACTAACCTCACATTAAAATACTATCAATCTTTAAAATAATTTCTTCTCTTTCATTCTCTGGAAATTTTCTTAATTTTTTGGCAAGAAGTTTAGCATACAGTTCACAATCATCGTCTTGCCTTGCCGTTTTATTATTAAGCACTCTGTTTAATGTGCCAAAATCATTTGCCATCTCTCTACTAGCCTCTGATAATTCTTTATTCTAAGGATTCCATGTTATTGACAAACGATATCCATCCTCCCGGTTAAAATTAGGTGTTAAGTGCAAAGCCAGCCTTGCTCTTCTTGACTGAGACGCAGATATCGTCTCCAACAGACACTTCCTACCTCAGCTACCCTGCCGTACGGACTAGAACACTCTTTTTTGTCTTGGGCCGGAGTGTGCGTGTATGTCAGAGACGATATCAGCTCTCGTCGCCTCAGCAATCTTAAAGGTAGGGACCTCTCCATCTTATAGCTCCGTGTAGACAGCGACGACCATCTCCGCGTCTATGCGTGCCTCTATAGGTCCCATAGCGGTGACACCGAAACTGACCGACTCATTGAGCACATCCAGATGGCTTCAGACTTTGTGCAGCAACGGATTCCGTCCGCGGAGATCGTTTTACTATGCGATTTTAACGCCCATCATGCCGACTGGCTCAGTTCCAGTAAGACCGATCATGCAGAGAGATCTGTTCACGACTTCACCCTGGCATATGGCTTGACACAACTGGTTACCACGCCCACGCGAATCCCAAATGTGGAGAGCCAAAATCCTTCACTGTTGGACCTTCTGCTGACTTCTCATCCTAAAATAAATTTATTCATTTTAAAGCACTATCGTATGTTTATATTTTCGTAATATCTTATGATACAATATGTCCTTTTCCGAAAATCCATCCATTCGTAGCTGATAAACAATCAGTTTTTAGCGTTAAGTTTAGTGAAATAAGGTTTAAAGTTGCGTTTAAAATGTACGACACATGTATTGATATATTATATAAAGCCGCTGTTGTGGAGATAATTGTGGCGCCATAATAGATATATATATGTACGCTTAGTATTTGTTTGACTGACGACCGGCGAAAAACAATAATAGCAAAAACGTGCGTCTATGTGTATAAGCACAACGTCGCCGCACGCGCTAGTGCACCGAGATTGGTCGATACAACAATGCACAGTCCCTTTCCGACAATTCTCTATTTTGTACGCTATAGTTATGCGGTGTCGGTTATGTGGTGTAACTTGATGTGTAGGCGTGTGTACTTCAAACAAACTGCCGCGGCTGCAAGAGATTCTACGTCAATCTTTATTATAGAGCCAATGCAGAATGATCGGTACACCAATGTATAAACAGCGACATTTGCAATTCATTATTTTGGCCCGACATGCTGGTCCACTACGTTGGCCTAATGTGTACAGCCGCCTTATAACGACATTATACGAGATCGATAACTAGTGGAACGAATACTCTAAAGCAAGAAAGAAAATCTGTCTCACGGGGCAAGACCTATTGTCCGGCGAATATCGCAGTAAAATCTCTTGTGTTGTGTTTAGTTACTACGGGGAGTAGAATTTCCAGTACTAGAAAAGGCTTTTTGGTCCTTAGTTGTACGCACAGACTATTTAGACAGATCTACAATGTACGAGTAATATCCATAATATTGTAAGTGAGTATAAGTTATGTATCTGTTTTTGATTAGGCGGTACATACATTGATACGAAATAAAAGCGTAGTTTGTAGTGTATACAATAGTGTTCATAACTGTAATGCGCGATCTAATGACAAAATCGTCCAAATCAAATACATCCCAGTAAAAAAGAGTCCCCACGCCAATTCAGAAGTTTGCAGTAAGCCTACTTAGTGCGAGTTGTTTTTACATTAACGCGATCAAATCGTTTACCGCATTTCGCTCTCTGATTGGTCAAGAGCTTGGAGTTGGAGCGCCAAACGTCATAAACGTGTCAATAGTGTTAACATAAAACAAATAGGCACTCTGGTACATATGGCACGTATCAAAGACCAATATATCGTTGCATTTGTCGTTAATATATATTTCAGCAGTATTAACTACATTTACCTTTGAACACGTTCCCATGATAGTAAATAGTAACTGCCATAACTAAATATACTAAACACTTATTTTATCCCTTTTTGCACGATAGATTCCTACCCCCGTCTAGGCAATATCGAAGTGGTGACTCGATCTCAGTTCGAGCTCATAGAATCGGATGTCAAGACACTAATGGAACAGTCCGGGCCGATGCCAATTCCTTTCATGCCAGACAATAAACAGCTCAAGAAAGATTTAGCAAGGGGCAGCGCTACACTGCCTGGAGCTATGGAAGCTATGCATGTATGTGTGTAACTTTGAAGTTAAGATATAAGCAAGATCGGATTTAGGCGAGGGTTATAGAGGCTTCAGTCCCCGGCCTCTACAGAAAGGGGGCTTCAACAGATTTCAGTAAAATTATCTACTAATTCGGGCTGGATACTTTAATCCTCTGGTTTAAAAGTTATTTAGGACCTCCACTTCGTCGTTGAGTGGCGCGTCCACGCCTTACATCGGTAAGATAAAAAAAGTGTTGTTGCAATAGACGATTCAGGTGAGTAAAATGTAGCCCGTTTTTGTAAAATAAATACATATATAACTATATGCAAATTTACTTTTATACTTGAAAACATAAAAGCTTACAACTAGGCACACGCTTGCGTCCACATAAACAGCCAGAATAGATTTTATCATTACTTTTATCTGTTCACCCGCCGTATGCTTTAGCCATGTGCCAAAATGCAAGAACAGGCTATAGAATAAGTGAAGCTATCTTCTAAAAAAAGGTTGAATGGATTTTACATTCCCCACTCTTATGAATCAGTGTATATTTGAATAGAAATATGCTTGTATTAGGACGTTAAACCGGCGAAAGCAAGTCCAGATATTAATGGACATGCCTATTAATTACTGGACTTTTGTTAAAGCAAAAATACCGCAAGAAAAATAAAGATTATATTCGGATATAAACAAAGTACCGTGACGAAATCGTAATAAAATAAAAACTAGACAAAACCCATATAGACTTTGACGTACTCCAAAAGAAAAGTTGGCATACGCCCGTATTGTCAACCTTTTTCTATTGCAATCTTTGCGGTGCGCAATCCACTGATGCATTGTGCTTGTGGGTTTCTCGCTTCGCTATTATTTCATTACAAATTGTTGTGTACAGAGTTATGTCAGCAATAAAGTATGATTTTTCTTTCAGCTAAATGTACGAGTCAAGGCAGCGGAAGAGGCGCTCTCCCGTATGGCTACTCTCCTTACTCAGGTCGCATCTGATGGAACTCTTCCCCCGGAGACGGCTGATATGATAAACCAGTTGCAAGACGAGCAACGGGCATTGACACGCTTAATGTCGGCAAGAGTACGTATTAAAAGATCTTCAGGCCACTGAACGCGTTTGCATCCTACTAAAGACGAGTCACTTGTCATATAATAATATAATATCAACCCTGTATTAAACTGTCCCACTGCTGGGCACAGGCTTCTTCTTAATGTAAGAAGGTTTAGGCCATAATCCACCTTGGCCCTATGCGGGTTGGCTGACTTCACATATCTTCGAGAACATTATGGAGATTTCTGACTTACAAGTATCCTCACGATGTTTTCCGTCACCGTTATAGCGAGCGATAATTAACTATAAATTCTAAGCATTTCAGTAGGCAATAGGCGGTCGCTGATGTAGTCTCTTTTCCAGCAGCCCAACCACTATATAAGGCAGCGAGTAGGCACACTCTGGGGTTTTGGTCCGTAGGCCCGAAGTACGGGAGAGCCGGACATAATCCTCTCGCCTCCCTTTGTGGTGAGAGGGTATGCATCAGGCGCATTTCCCCAAGAAAAAACTGGCACTATATAGACGATACAAATATTTTACATTTATATTTTTTAAATAACGGTAAAGGGAAACATGAGCATACCTGCATGTCTGAGACATAGTTCTTGAAGATATGTGAAATCTGCCAACCCGCACTGGGCCGGCGTCGTGAACTATGGCCTAACCCACACACTGAGAAGAGGCCTATGGTTAGCAGTTGGACAGTTTATGTACAGGGCTGATATTATTATCATTATTGAACTGATGATGCTGACGTCGTCGCCAATCACCTGGCACAAATGTCATTATTACTGCCGTGTTTAGTAGAAGTGTGTCACGCTGTATTCCGTGCTGTGTTAAAATTTCTATGATATACTTATATTAACAAGTAGAAGTAAAGGTTTACATATTATACAGGATGTCCGGTTATTAATGGATAACCTTGAAATGTCTTATAGTAGAACTTAAGGCCGATTAGAAAAAATGGAAAAATATAATAAAAAAATAAAAATAAAAAATATATATTAAAAAGTGCAAGGTATACTCGTATTAGCATAGCATACTTTTCACTGTCTATCTATTAGCATAATTAGTGTTTAATAATAAAACAACAAAAAACCGATGGATTTCATTCATTTATGGTCGTAGTATACAAGAAAGTAATACATGGTAATTAAAAAAAATCACGTTTAGGTAGTAGTTAGGATAGATTTTTTTTCATATTTTTTTCTGAACGGCCATCAGTTCCACTATAAGACATTTCCAGGTTATCCATTAATTACCGGATACCCTGTATAAGCACAAAATATCGTGACATTGAAATCCTGTTTGCTAATGGCGAAGCCAAGTATGGGATCCAGTAACCTTAGAAAAGATCGAAAAATAATTGTAAGGTTTTGTACACTTGCACAATTGTAATGGTTAAGGCTGCTATGTGAGTGTAAACAGAAAGGTTTGCTTAGTAGTTCTAGTTGTTAAATATGTTCAGTATTACACTATTTAATTACTAATAACGATTCTTTCCTCTAATGATTGTCTAGTTAGCTGTTACTGCTTACACCGTGTAACGCACAGAATTCGATATTATGTACTGGATATTATGATACCTATATTTTACGTAAATAAAGCAACGCCCGCCTAGAGTAGGTGTATCCTATGTCACGTCACGTCTGTCACGGTGCCACCTGTACTATATCGTTACCGTAATAAAATTGGTCCGAGATGTGTTTGTGAAGCTTTAGTGCCACAAGTGTTATTTCATCATTTCATTAAGATTAACATTAGAAAAACTGTGATAAAACTTTGTGCGAACTTTGACAATTGAACATTGTGGGTGTACATAGTTTATTCTGTGTTTGTTTACTCCAACAGCTGTATATCAGCTGGTCCATACAGTTTTTAGAACAGCGCCATCTAGGAAAGTAGTGTCAAATTAACTCAACGCTTAACTCGATCTATAAGAACTGCGACCGATAGTTTGAGCAATGACAATGGCGAAGTGTGCAGCGTGTGGTCGCTTTATCTCGCAGGCAGAAGGCGTCACCTGTTCCACTTGTCCTCTTACTTATCACCAGGAATGCCTAGGTAAATGCTTTTTGGTTAATAAACCATCCAAGCCGTGGTCTTGCCCGCAATGCACCAAAAATAAACAAAGGAATAAAGGCCCCGAAACACCAGCTAAAGGGGATCAGGAACTATGGAAATCGCCTGAGAAAAGCTCCCTCACAGCTTCAAATGTTGTGTCTATGCAAACGAATATTGATATAGCTGTTAAAGTCAGACTTTTACGGCAAGAAATTCAAGCCTTAAGGAAGGAAATGCTAATGTTGCGCGACGATATAAAGGAGCTGCGTTGTACTTTGTCATCTAACAATGCTCGCATTGACTTTCTAGAAAAGAGAGTTGAAGCGCTTGAGCAAGGTGCAAGCAGTAAAAGCGATGCAGCTAAAAATTTCCAGACTGTTATTGCGCAACTATGGCTCGAGTTAAATGAAAAAGTACAGGAGTTACTCTTAAACGACATCGAGATTACTAATCTACCTGAAACATCTGGAAAAATCCTACACATCTCGCTGCACTAATTGGCGTTAAGCTAGGAGTGCCCATTGAAGAACGGGACATCGTTAGCGCGGAACGGGTTGGCCCGAGGTATACGCGCGGAGGCAGCTTGCTGACTGAGGGCGAGGCACGTGGTTGGAGCCGGGAGGCCACGACCGCTTGTTGTGCGACTCCCTCAACGCGCACACCGTGATGATATAATGCGTAGCATTCGCGTACGTCAAGGTGCCAATTGCGTATTGCGGGTGAATCTTGGTCCTTTTATTTAAATGAGACTTCTTTATTTTAAAATAAGCATAATATCAGCATAAAAAAATGTATATGGCTGCAAAGCGTGCCTGCTTGACCGATGCCTTTTTTGCATATTGGTGATATTTTATGCATATGTTGTTTCTTTAGTAAACTACGTTATTATATTGTTATAAGTAGGGAAAGTGCATGTCGTATTAACCCTGTTTGTGCGTGCTATATATATCTTTTGATTTTTATACGTCTTAGTATCACTTATTTTGTGTCATTGTTTTATGAATGTTTTCTATTCGTTATAATTATTGTTTATGAAGTTAATTTATCTGGTTGTTTAAAATGTATTGCTTTTAACAAGCATCATTCTTACGATACAATAACTATTATTATTGATTTGAAGGGGGACCATATGATCAACATACTATTCTATTTTTGCTTGTATGATGATTATGTATTTATTGCACATTTTCATTTGGTTTTAAAGTGCGATATTGTTTGCTATGTATGTGTTTTTAATTTAATTAACCGTTCTGACGCAAATACGGCTTATTGTAGTAACAGCAAAAGGTTATATTGTTAGTGTAGTATATTATATTTTTTAAATTATTTATATATCTATTATTTTTATATAATGTATTATTAGACAAACATATAAATATTACAACTATCTATTTATTATACATATCAAAGACATACGTGAATGAATACTATGGAATTCACACATAAAGCATCAAGAAAGGTATTTTTAAATCTAAGCTCTACTCTAGTTGCACGATTAAGTACATATTATATACAAGACAGTAAATTTGATTTGATAGTAAGTAATAATGACTAAGACTAAATACTTAAAAGTAGGTTTATTTAACGCCGGTTCGCTGGGAACGCACCATGATGATTTTTTGTTGGCCATGGATGAGCTTGCAGTTGATATAATGGCAATCAACGAAAGTTGGTTGCGGGATAGAGGGGAGGGACGTGCGCCGGCAGTCCCTTACTACCGCTTAAGACACGTACCGAGGCCGTCGAGTGTGCGGGATGGGGGCGTCGGCTTCTATATACGCCGGGATCAGTTCAGGGTTCGAACCACACATCCAGTCACGCCGAATGTTGAACAAATGTGGCTCAGACTTAGGGTTAACACTCGCTACTCGCCTTATAAATGTAACACTAGGATATTTGGCTGCTATCTTCTTTAGATCCAGCGTACTCGGTGCTTTTCTAGTTAGGCTGCTCCAAATTGCAAAAGGATTTCACCGTGCCTCTTTAAACTGTTGTCATATGTCATAGGTACAGCGTATAAACCACCGTGGCTTGACATCAATACCTTCCTAGATGCAATTACAGCCTCTCTGACATAATTCAGTAAAGCTGACAAAACCATATTAGTGGTGACTAATATAAATTCTCTAAAGAGCAGTGAGAACAGTACCATATTGTTAAACAATTTTTACAGTACACCGGTCTTAACCAAGTAATCCAACAACCTACACACTTTACAGATCACAGTGAGTCGCTAATAGATATCGTGTATACTGATGTTCAACTCAACAATATTTTAGTTCAACATAAACCGGAATTAGGGCAACACGCCATTATGTCTGACCACTTCCCATTTAAAATTGGTAGACTTATCCCAGAGTGGATCCAATACAGACCATTAAAGCATATAATGCATGATATTTTCCAAGAAGACCTCTGCTGATTAGACTGGGATTACTTAACAACTCAGGAAAATGTGAGTGACATGGTTGCAATACTAAATACTTTGATTATTGCACTTTTTGATTTATATGCGCCAATTAACAGAATTTTAATTAGAAAAAGGTTTTACCGATGGATTACACACACAATCAAAGACATGGTGAAATTACATGACAAGTACCAAACACGTTACAAACTAAGTAAATCTGACATACACAAAAGCAGATACAAGTTATTTAAAAATATTGTAGCTTCGGCAATTAATAGTGAAAATGGGCTTATTTTGAAACATACATAAACAAATATATATAAAATCCAAAAAGACTATGGTATAACTTAAAATTAACGATTAAGATAGGTAAACAAAAAAGCAAGAGTTGCCGTACCTATTTAACAATTCAGAAGATCTAAATAAGCATTTCTTGAAAATCCCCGGTAATGATACAGTTTCTCTATCTGATATAATACATTTTGAAATAAACAGGTTCCACACAAATACCTTCAGATTTGAGCCAGTTAGTGAGGAAGTAGTCCGCTTGCACATCAGCAGTCTGAAATCTAATGCCCTTGGCATTGATAACATTTCAGCAGAAATGCTAATGATGACACGCCCTCATATAGCCTTCCATACATCACGGCAATTATAAATAAGTCTATTACTTCCTCTACCTTTCCCAATATATGGAAAACTGCTATTGTTAAACCCATACCAAAAATATCTAATCCAACTATTGCTAAAGATCTTAGAACAATAAACTTGCTTCCCTGTTTGTCTAAAGTGCTAGAAAGGGTGGTGAGCAATCAGTTGAGGAAGTACCTTGAGAACTACAATATAATACCCCAAAGACAGTCTGGGTTTCGCAAAGGTCGTACAACTTGATGGTGTTGATGATATTTTAGAAGCATGGGACCAGGGTGTGTTCCCTGCTAACTCTATTTGATTATTCCCACGCTTTTGAAACAATCAACATATATCTTCTTCTGGCAAAACTTTCCAACTATGGGTGTAACACAGCAGCAGTAAAATGGTTCCATAGTTGTCTGACTGACAGATATCAATTCGTCCAACTAAATATGCTAGGAATGATACCAAGGCCAACTCCTCTTGTTGTCAGGTGACCCGGGGCGTTCCTCAGGGATCAATTCTCGCCCTCTCCTCTTTATATTGTACAGCGCCGATGTTACCAACAATATCTATAATGCCAAATTTCATATGTATGTTGATGATCTTCAATTATACATATCCTTTTCGCCGAATGCTTGTCATGAATCTGTAGGTAAATTGAATGAAGATTTAGATAGGATATCAGACGGGGCAATGTAAAATTCATTCGTGTTAGACCCTTCCAGATCAAAGTATTTAATATTAGAATCAAAACAATGCATCAAAAGTATTCAAGATCTTAATCCGGTAGTGATGGTTGATAGTTGCCCTATAGAGCAGGTCAGTGAGGCTCGCAAACTGGGGTTGGTTGTGGATGGTGAATTGTTGGTTGTGGATAGTGAATTGCATTTTGAGACACATGTACTTGAAGCTGTCAAAAACTGTTTTTACCGTCTCAAGCTACTAATTTAAATTCGACAACACCTTAGTACTGAAATGCGGATATTACTTTGATTTTTTTGTCTAAACTTAACTATGCAGATACTGTATTTGCTTCATGTATATTGAAACGGACTCAGAATCTAATACAGCGTGTACAAAATGCATGTGCTCGATTCTGCTATAACATCCCACCTCGTACATATGTCACTCCATTTCTGAACAGTGGGAACCTCATGAAGATGACTGCTCGTAGGCATCTTCATTTGGCAACTTTACTGTTTGGTATTTTTCTTTACAAAAAGCCTCTTGACCGGTATGATAAGTTGACGTGGTCCCGGGATATTAACCAATACAGTACTTAGCCCTAGCCTAGCCCTTAGGCTGCATCACATCTATTGGTTACTTCAAGTCCAGGACGACCCCTTTTAGAGGTAGTTTTAGGTATGCTGCCACTAGATGTTGGAATGACCTACCGCCGCCTCTACGTAGCATAAAATCAATATATACATTTCGTAATAAGTAGCAAATTTTATTAAACAAACAAAAATTACATTGTAATTGTGCGGCAACTTCACTTACCTGTATGATACATACATGAAATGTATACACTATTCACATAGTTTCGTTTAAATATGTTTGTTTTATTATTTAATGTTGTTTTATTATTGTTAATAATTATAAAATATTGTTATAATTGTTTACTATTGTTAATAATTGTGTACACTCCATCTGTTATGTATTATACAACTGGCATAGTGTCATATCTATGCAACTGGCTCCGGTCTGTTGACAGTTGACACTTGGCGGACGCAATAGATGCCATCTTGACAAATCAAAAAGAGCGTGCATTCGGAAACACGCTAAAATGTTTATTAAGCGATATTATTGTAAAATTATATATTATGTACCTATAATTATATATAAAATTATTGATATGTATACATACGAATTTTAAATATATATCCGTAATATTAATATATTTTTAAGATATTGATTGTTTTGCTATTTTTACTTTTATTGATTTTTAAATAAGTAGGGCAGTTACAGCGTTTAAACGGTAATTATTAAATATTGTAATTTGTATCACCGAATTAAACTACAAGTTTTATTTGCGGTTCATCTGTTGTAATTTGCTCACATAATGCACAGGTCCTGCGAGAATTGCAGTTTCAACTGCAACAATAGCTGACGCAGGTACCTAACTTGGTCTCCATGCTATATACTGCTCGGTATATATTTATATTTTATCGTATTGTGTAAAGGAGATACTAATAAAAATATTTTTCTTTCTTCTTTTTTCTTTCAGTAGCCTACGGCGTCAGCATAACATATACTGTTGAAACTGAACAATAATTATATCTTAAATATCGGTCAATTGTATAATGTCTGCTGCACTAGTCATAAGTTTTCGTTTATATTACGGGCTATCAAAACGACTTGGGTTCAATTACTAGATCGAGTAATATGTTGTAGAGTTACTCTGTTCACAAGGCAGCTCCTACTAGACAGTTTTATGACCTTAAAAAAGGTGACACAGTCAAACACTATTTACCTTATTAAAATAGTTATAATAGTGTAGATTAAGTGTTTAACGGTGTTATGCATCGCTAAACACACTAAAAATATTTCTCCAAACGTGACGTAATTGGCCGAAGTTTGCTTAAATGTCTAAATATTACATTTAAAGGGGCTATCCACAAAGCACAAGACATCTAAAGCTGCCATCGCTCCAGCTGCAACGACGCGAAAAACTGTGAAGACAGAGATGTATCCGCCAGTCAGGTCGGGAAGACCCGATTCGGCTAAGAAACGGATGAGACGACAGCAACAAAGCATAGGTTCCACCGCGTCCACAATGACCAGCTCATCTCTGATGCCACCAGCGAACCCTTTGCTCACACAGTCTGATTTAAGGTTAGTATTACGGTTAAGCGTTGCTAGACAAATATTTAGGTGTCACAACTACGCTGGAACGAGACAGCGCGTGATATTCTGTATAGCTTTGTCTCGTTCTCGCGAATCCAATTCGTGTGAAAGAAAGCCTGGTTGATTACAATGACGGACTCATAAACTGCATCAAAGTTCAGGATTACTTTCGAATTAATATTTTTGAGTATGCAAACTTTTTAGATTAACCTAAATGAAAATGTCGAGACTGTCTATTAATCATAAAAAAAACTATAGCCGAACTGCAGTAAAAGATAAAATTATAGCCGAGAAAATAAAAATTATGCATAGTCTCAGATTCATGTGTTATTAGAGTATAGTTTGGAATTAATTCTTTTATATTTTTTTCATTTGCGATTTAAATTATTGTTACCAATAGTATTGATTATTAGTCTTTTAAACTCAATAAAAGTTTTGTAACCATAAATATGGATACTTTGTCCGAACAAGCCGCTCAAATTCTGGCATTGGTGCGGGAAGGCTTGGATCAACGAACGATTGCTAGACATTTAAAGGAGACGGGCGGAGTCCCTTAGTTCGTCAGACCCATTGCGGACAAGAGTGAAAATGTAATCAAATTACTGCTAAAAACATACAAATGATCATATGTAAAAAAAAAGTATATTAATGGCGGTATTAAAGAGATATTTGAGTTTATATGTATAATTCTAGGTTATAATAATGTCACCATTTTGTAGGTACAAAAATTGTAGGTACATATTTGTTTATGGTTTATATAATTATAATAAGTAAATCATATTTTATATATAAAAATATTTTAGGTATAAATAGTAATATTCATGAATACTATTTTATTGCTCTTTGATTAGTAACTTGCGTGGAAAAAATGAGGCTCAGCCCGTAGTGACTGTAATTAATATCTTGAGACAACTTACACAAATATCCAATAACAACAAAGCCAGGTCAATCGAAGATGCAGTTTCAGAATCCAAATAAATAGCCAGGTCACAAATAAATCACAGTCGCAAAAATAAGTACTAGTTTATTAACGTTCACTGCGCACGAGTGCAAAGTCAACACGAATGTAACTTGTTGCTATTTTTGACAGCTTTATTATTCGCTAATGCCATTCCATTTCTGTTATTGAATATAAGCCTTTTGATCCAACATAAAAATAAAATAATATTAGAAGAAGCGCACGTATAAACATAAAGTCAAACGCCAGTAATTATAGTTAAACATACCTTACCGTGATTGATATTTATTTAAACTATTATAACTGTTAAAACTGACAATCGAGATCATGTATTGTATATTAAAAACATTAATTTAAAAATAATAAATAATGCCCTTATATTTAAGGCTGGCAACATTAGAAACTCGAAAGAGCAACTGCTTCCGGTTTTACAGTACGTTTATTACCGTTTTTTCGTGATATTTATATCTAAACCATAGATTTTTCTGTTTACAGTAATTAACAATCAATAAAAAGAAGTACTTTTTTCTGTATACATTTAACTTCTGTCCGTTGTTTTTGTGAGGGCCGAAATTCGCCGATGTCCTTTGTATAAAAGTTTGAATACTTGGTTAAAATGTTTATTTCAAAGGCGTCTTAAACATTGATGCAGCTTATGACTCCGTCAGTGTATTTCATATTGGTACACAAATGTTGCTCCTTAGGAGAACTTGATAGTTCCTGTAAGAGAGTGGTTCCTTTTACAAGAAAGTTGCATTGTAACACTAGTCCCCGGTTTCTGAATCGAAAATTATATGTTGAGAAGAACTAAAACTCTACTTAAGTATTCTTAAACATCTTTTTGTTTCTATATCAAATTTACTTGAACTGTATTAAAATGTGAGTAGGTGTTTGGACATCATATACTTTAGTTAATGCTTATTTGATAGCGGTTTGATGAAATACGATTCTGTAAACAACAGTGAGAATAATCTGTTGAGATTTCTTACTTATCTCTTTTCAGAAAACGGGGGTGTATGTGTTTCGCTTGGCAAGTTTCGGAGGCACATACCTAATTCTGCCATTTCTTTCATGTCATTCTGTCTATAATTCTTTTTCTTTAGGGTGAATGTTACCTATGGTGTTGCATACGATCATTGGCGTATACTTTTACCGTTCACCATCAGATAAATAAGTGTATTAACGTTGGATTCTATATTTCTATTTACCAGTCAAGCTCTAGATAATATGAGACATGAGATGATGAAAAAGATAACCGAAATAACGGCTAAATCGACAGAGACTGCTAAACAAGCGCATAAAATAGCGAAAGCTGCTGGTAAATAGTATATTTTATTACTTTATTACTGCAAACAAAAAAAAAAAATATTGTGTTTTCCTGTTCGGAAATCTCAATACGAGCCTGGAGTTAGTAAGTTGGTGGTGTTAGACACCCCCGTGCCTCGGAAAGCATGTAAAGCTGCGGACCTGCGCCTGATCTCTCTCCAGTCGTGTCGGATCATCCGTCCCATCGGATCATGAGAGTTTGGGAACAAAGAGTGCTCTTGTATTTGCGCACATACTTGTGCACTATATTATCTCAGCAACGTGGCCTCGATGGCGTAGTGGTTAGTATAACGGACTGCCACGCCTGAGGTCGCGAGTTCGATTCCCGCACAAGTCAAACATTTGCGTGCATGAACATGGATGTTTGTCTTGGTCTGGGTGTTTCTATGTATAATAAGTTTGGATTTACAAAAAAAGAAGTATCTATGTATGTTTATCTATTATCTAGTACTCATAGTACAAGCTTTGCTTAGTTTGGGCTAGATGGTGTTGTGTGTATGTGTAGAATATTATATTATTGTTGTTTAGAGTGTTTTCTCTTCTCGAGCTTTGGCTCGGTATACTGAGTATCCGCCCTGAGACTCTCAGGGAAAAGGTGGCTCAGTACCTCCGCTAACAAAAACTGTATCTCCTAAGACCTTGCTAACTATTGTTGATGTGTGTATTGCTGCCTGTTTTTGAATAATTGGAATGTTTATGTTGGAATCTAATTTGCTGCAATATCTATTTAGGTTTTTGGCTATTACTCCGGTGGCTCCTACTACAATGGGTATTATTTCTGTGGGTGTTTTCCATAGTCTAGTTATTTCTTTCTTTAGTGCATGGTATTTACTTAGCTTTTCTATTTCTTTTGCTCCTATGTTGTAATCAGATGGTACTGTAACAGGTATGTTCTATTTTCTATTTTATTTATGTATATTATGTCTGGTCTATGGTGTACTATGGTAATGTCTGTTTGTATCGGTATCTCCCACATTATTTTTGCACTCTCATTCTCTTTGACCTGCGGTTGCATCAAGTGCTCTAGCCACCACAGGTCAGCGACCGGGAACTTGTGCTTTTTAGCTAGGATCCAGAAGATGTATTGCACTATATTGTTGTGTCTTTTGGTGTAGTAAGTGCTGGCCAGCTTTTCATATCCGAATATAATATGTTGCGTGGTCTCGTCTTTTACTAGGCATAGTCGACACTTGCCTTCAACTGCTCGTTTTAAAATATCCCTTTCATATTGTTTGGTTACTACTGCTTGATCTTGAATTGCAAATATGGATGACTCTAACGATGGCGATACCGGTTGTTTCTTAAGCCACTGGAATGATTGTACTTTATCGATATTTTTTTTACTCGACGGAAATATTCTTTTTGTATCTGTTGTCTAACTTCACCATGATCTATTTTTCCTGCTTCGCTGATACCTAGATATTTATATTCTTCATCTATTTGTAAATGCTTGAACTCTTCTCCACTAAGTAATACATGTCCTTCTCCTAGGACGTTGCATTTGTTAAGTCCAAATTCCATCCCTATGTCCCTAGTGAATGTTTCTGTGCTATCTATCAAAACTTTCAGGTTAGTTTTAGTGTTTGCGTAAATCTTTAGATCATCCATGTATAATAAGTGGTTGACTATTGTTTTATCTTTTAGTCGGTATGCTTTGAACTCGTATTTATTAAGAATTTGGGAAATGGGATTAATGCCTAAACCAAATAGAAGGGGGAAAGTGAATCATCTTGGAAGATGCCTCTGCGGATGTATATAAGATCGGTTGTACTGACTAACTAACTGACGCATTCGTACCGCGAGCCGTCATGACCACATTCCATGTAGGCATGACCATCTCTAGAAAGCTTCGGATAACAGGTGGACATTTATAAAGGTCTAATATTCTGAGTAGCCACTCATGCGACATGCTATCAAAGGCTTTCCGATAGTCTACCCAGCTCATACTTAGATTTTTTTGGCATCTGTGTGCGTCTTCGAGTATGGCTTTATTAATCATGAGATGATCTTTGCAACCCCGTACTTTGCGTCTGCATCCCCTTTGTTCTGGAGCTAAGATGTCGTTTTTGTCGCAGTGTATGTAAAATTCGTTAGCTATTATGGAAGTTAATATTTTATACATAGTTGGTAGACAAGCTATAGGGCGCCAGTTCTTCGGGTCCTGTGTGTTTTCATTTTTAGGTATTAAAATGACTTGTCCTGTCGTAAACCAACTGTCAACGGGTTCGAGTCCTTTTATTATTCTATCAAATAGTTTGGCTATATATGTGTGTGTACTTGTTAGGTATTTTAGATAGTAGTTTTGTATTTTGTCTGTGCCTGATGTTTTCCAGTTTTGAGATTTTCTGATTGCTTCTTTAACTTTGTCTACATCTATTTCATCAAACGGGTGTTGTTCAATATTTTGTGCATTTTCTTCTATTTCTGATATCCATGTAGCATTCTTATTGTAAGAGATGGGATTTGATAAGATCGTAGTCCAGAAGCTTTGTACGTCTTCTTTTGCCGGGATTTGGATCGGGGTATTCTGTGTATTACTAAGGGATTTGTAAAATTTATGTTGATTTGACGCGAATAGTTTGTTTTGTATCTTCCTTTCATTTATTTCATCATACTTACGGAGTCTACCTGCTAGAGCTTTTACCGTCTGTTTTAAAATTTCAATGGTATTGTTTAGTTCTTCTTGGTTCGTAATCTTGTGTTTTTCGTATAGCTTTTGTTTAATATTTGCCATTCTTCTACTATTAGCACCGCTTTTAATTTCTACTAGTCTTCCTAGTTCTTTCCTAATGTCTTCTATTCTTTGTTTTAGTCTTCTTTTCCAAGGTGGATCTAGTCTAGGTTTATGTACGTTTGGTGGCGTGTATGGGGTTTGTTGGTTTAATGTTATTAGTGTTTTACAAGTTGCATAAATTATGTCATTAACTTCACGTAGTGATTCGTGTGTGGTTAGAAGGTTTGGTAGGTATTTATTTATTGTATTTAGGTTACGTATGAAGTGTTTGTTAAAGTTTGGTTTGGGTAAAAATTGTCTACCTTGTATTGGTGTTTGCCTGATTTCCGATAGTTTTTGCAAAAATTCGAGTATAACAGGATCTTGATCTTCATTGACTTCAATTTCTTGAACTGTTTCATTCTCTAATGTATTGTTTGTCTGTTGTGTGTTTGCTTCCGATTGCACGAGTGTGAAAGTTTGCTGGGTGTTTTCGTATGTGTGTTGTGTCGGGGTGTCAGGTTGCAATGTGATATCATGTTGTTGTGTGTCAGATAATTGAGTAGTTGGTAGTGGAAGTATGTCTGTTGTGTTAGTATCTGTGTGTTGATTCGTATCTAATTGAGCGCGTGATTCGGATATGTCCGGAGTTGAGTGTGATCGTTCAGCTCGTCTTTTAATATCTTCCAGTATCTCTGTAGAAATACATCTGCGTGATAGTATACTGCGCACCTGATTGGAAAGTGTATTACCAGTGAATTTCCTAGCTTTTGGATTGTGTGTGTTCCTGTCTTTGAAAATTTTCTCGAGTCGTTTTATGTAACCTGACCCTCCGAGTCTAGCCCGGTAATAACAGAACATCAGTTCTTCCAGTTCTGCTTGTGAACACGTTCTCCTCGCATCATCTTTAATTGAACTTATGGTCGACGTCAGTGTACCGACAGAGCTTGCGGGAGACACCTCCCTGAGACTCCCTAACCCCCCTGTCCCCGACTCCCGACCAGCCGGTGCGTCGAGAGTCGCTGGCTAGCATTCTGCCACGTCCGACACCAGCAACGAACGTGCCCCAGCGATCGCCCCCGGGCAGCGGCCCTATACGTTTTCCATTCGAATTTTTCTCCATGTTTTATGGGTTACCTTTGCCATGTTAGCCGCGCCAGTAATGAGTCGCGTGTCCCCCGACGTGAGTCAGTTGTTCGACTCGGACGTATGGTTGGATTTTAGGGGGCTTATTATATTATATTATATAATATTATATTATTGTTGTTTAAAGTGTTTTCTCTTCTCGAGCTTTTATTATATTATATTATATATCTCCTGCGCAGATGGCCATTCTCCGTTAAGATTGGCCACCGTGACCGAAATTCGGTCTGGACGACTTTATTATTATTATTATTCTTCTTATATGGTCTACTGTGTATCTTTGTCCAACATGTGAAGGAAAAAGTGGCAGTCGAGTTGAATCATGAGGTTAAAAGAAAAGGAGAAGCGGTCTTCTGTTTTTCTTTACACATATCGACCCTTCGAGGATGAAATATTGTAAAAGCAATTTTGGTAGAAAAATAATTATTGATGTAGCCTTATTCAGTATTTCGAGCTCCATCGACCTATGTATTTAAAATGACGATATTAGCAAAAGAAATGGTTGTACCACCCAGAAATACACGGTGGCATAAAAAAGATTTGTAATTAATAATGTTGTAAAAATATTTTAACTCACCAGTAATGCTGTAAAATACATAATTTCATAATTATAAAACATAAAGAGCTTGAAAAACTATGTTCACCAAAACTATAAAAAAAATAAGAGATAAGTGAAACTGGGCTTTTGGCTTTTACTAATTTTTGAAGGGTCGATATTTGTAGATATGTGGCTTAAATGAAAGAAGAACAAGACGAACTATTGAAGGAGTGCGATGAGGTTGCCTAAAAGATGTGATGAAAGTAAATAGCGCAGAGTTAAGATTTGTAGCAACTAGAAGTCCATAGTCTTTATCTAACCTTTCTGGTCAACATGCGTTCGGTTATGTGTGTGTGATAAATCTGGATATTCCAGCAATATTTTCGAGGCTTATAAGTCTTATAGTAGGGACTTATTACCTACGGTAGCAACAGAAATTCTTAACCATATTATCAATTAATAATAGTGTATAATTTTTACTTTATTTATTTTGTTGAACAATTTTTATTAATTTCCAATATTATCTTTCAGTGGACAAGCTTGCGATATCTCTGGCATTAAATAGTCGCATCGAAGTTCTGCATAAGTTTACTACTGAGCAGAAAGAGTTATTGACCGGCTTCGACACCGGCCTGTCAACTCAAGTAAATAATAAAATTATTCTATGAACTTTAACGGTATTTCATAAACGTCCCTCTGTTGAGTAGCCATGGTTTTTCTTTCTGGTTATAAATAGGAAATCTTCTCTTAAACCTAGCATATCGTTTAAACCCGTATCATGACTTGTACCTGGAGTTCCATTTAATAAAAACAGTTAAATATTATTAAGTTGTGCTAAAAAAATGTAAATGCAGCAACTCTAACCTTTGTTTTGTTCACCCAATTATTGCAAAAGAAAAAGGTTGAAAATACAAAACTCGTCGATGAAAGACAGTTGCGTTGTCGCGGCTCAGGTTACGGACATACTTCAACTCCGCTTTGAATACAAGATATCCGTCAACAATTGTTTCGCCTCAGCGTGAGGCATCCTCAGGACAGTTTGCCTAAGGCTAGTTCATTACTAAACTATACTCTTTACCCTCGTCGTCGTGGAATCCGGATGCCACGACGCGGCTGTGCATCTGCTGAGGAGTTCGGTATAATAACACTTTCTATTGCAAAACTTGGGGGTAGGCAATCCAAGATTGCGTGGTAAGATCGTGCTTTAAGTGGTCGCCACTATCACCACGCAGAGTGTAGGGTTCGATCCCCACGGACAAAAATTTGTGTTTTACAAATATTTGTTCTGAGTGGGTGTTTTTTGTGTCCTTTGTTTAAATGTTTGTAAAGTCCTCCGCGACACAGGAATTATTCCTAGTGCGGGAGATGTCTATTAAATAAAACAAAAAAGGACTACTAGACGCCTCCTGGAACTTGGTGCCTGGAGCGACCGCTTAGTTTGCCTTATGGTAACGCGGCATTGAGTGAAGGCACCCTTCAGGTACAGAATCCTTAAAATAACTATAAAGATTTGCAGTTGCAAGGATTTCAAGAACAATTGAAGTTAATGCGGACCGAGCTCAAAGATGGCCTCAAACACCTTGACAAGGGCGAGCGGCTTGAGAGTTTAGGTGAGGGTTTATGGATCTGTACGATACAGTTATTCTTAATTGTTTATTATTGTTTATTCTTTGTTATTCTTTATTCTTGTTTGTTTCTTTATTGAGTTTCTGCCCGCCAAACCTCTCTAGTCGTATCCCACGGGAAACAATGCCGGGATAAAATATATTCTATGCGGTAATCTAGAATATGGTCTATATATGTGCGAGTTTGCATCCAAATCTGTTCAAAGGTTTACGTGTGTTTTAGGCGATTCGCACACTGCACCGCATTACGCAACGTAGAGCGGGCGTGCGTGTTCTTACGTTGCTTGAAAGCATCTCTCTTTGCATTGAAAACACGTGTAACACACAGAAAACGCATTTACGCGCAGTGTTGCAGGTCACGCGCCTACATGCAGAGAAACAAGCGCCCTCGCGCGTGGGTGCGGGGCGACACGCAAGGTATGGCACACCGAGTTCTGCAGTATGGTGCGTGATTTTGACAGAGCTAGACGTGAAGTAATATTTTGAAATGGATCTCGATATCGATTGATTTATATTCGAAATCGGAAGTCGTGAAACATTTGGAATATGAAATGTAAAGATTATAGCGATAGAGTACAGAAAGTGAAGCAATGGGAGGCAATAATAAATATATTTTCTGTATTAATAACTATTTTTAGTATAGAAAACAATGCTCTGCACTGTACTATCACGACCGTAAGCTGCTGTTTAATGAGGCCTTTGGGCCACCGCATATACTGCATCTCTGCGCGAAGAATCTTTGCGCGAAGAAATCTGCATGGTAATGCAAATCTGTACTCCCACAACCATGCGCGTGACTACGTCGCCACGCACCCCGCAGCATAGAGCGGGGCAGTGTGTGAATCGCCTTAGTAACAAACATCCAAACGTCTTTAGCAATTTTAACATATGTAATACTAGCTTTTGAACGTGGCTTCGCTTGCTCAGAAACATTAGTTTTTCTGGGTGAAAGGCGCTCCCGACCCATAGTACAGACAATGTGTACGCGAAATTTTATGATGATCTTTCTTAGTTAAGGCGTGAAAGCGTAAGAAACAAACTCGCATTTGCATTTATAATATTAGTGAGGATTAATATTAGATTTTTATTAATAAGTGTTTTACGACTTATTTTGTGAAAAATTCGGCAAAAAAAAGAATGATATTATATGGCATGATCGTAGCATTATAGTTCCTTCCGAGGTCCTGTGTAGTTAAAAGAATCAGTTGTGAGTAGAACTAGAGATTAGTAATCAAATGAGAATTAATAATAATAATAATCTTTATTGTAGCCATCATATAGCCATAACACTTTTATACAGAAGCATTGTCCTCTGAACTAAGTTATTAATCAGTATCTGTATCATATTGATTGATATTATTGCTTTTTTAAATGAGAATTGTCATGACAGCGGTGGCGGCGTTAAGAGAACAGCATGAAACCATAGAGTTTATGGTGGCTGAGACGGTGCACCATCACGAGAAGCTTGTTATAACACACAAACAGATGAACGATGAGTTGAAAGTTAGTATCTTGTTTATTAATAGCCCCAACTAAGGGTATATAACTAAGGGTCAATACTAGTATGGTCCTCCAAATTAAATTTCAGTCACGGTCGCCAAACTTGGCCTATTCTGGCCATCTGCTCAGGAGATTATATAGTGCACAGGTGCGCAAACATTACTACACGCTCTGTTCACTAATCCCCATAATCCGATGTGACGGCAATTCGATGCAACCGGAGAGAGATCAGGCGCAGGACCAACGGCTTTACTAGCTGTTATTTCGAGGCTGGAGTGTGGAATACCAACTTACTAACTCCGGGCTACTTGCAGCAATAATAGTAAAAACAAATATGTTGCTGTGCATATGGTCTCGAATCGATTTTAGGGTCGGGCAAAGTGTTTTTGCGATTATTGTCAAGAAAATCGTAGTTACAGTAGATACAAAGCCTGGATCTGTGGCTATAGGTTCTCTCCTATTCTGAGACCTAGAACCATATCTAGTGCAATGTGGTGTAGTATTCGTATCCCTATTCAGGTTTGACACTATATGTATTTATGTATATTGGAGGTCCAATAGGAGCTCCAATACAACGAGACATACCGACCCATCGAGGATGAATGTAGTAATCGTTTCTCTTTGTTTGTTTCTGTGATCATAGTATTTTTAGCTCTTTATGTTATATCAATATAAAATTATATCTTTTACAGCATGCGTGGCGAGTTAAAGTATTATTTAAACCATGATTTTTGCTGCGGTATTTTCTGGGTAGTAAAACCATTATTTTTTGCGAATATCATTATTTTAAATACACAGGTCGATGCAGCTCGATGATTTTCAACTAATTTTCGCCAAAGCTACTTTTACATTTCACTTCAAAGGCCGATATCTATATCAGGAATAGTAGACCAAATAAGTCAAATATAGGTCCTTTCGATTGGCACTTTTATATAATAACTATAATTGGCGAGCATACAATGGGGTCTATCTTTTTTGTGCTCACTAATTCGCGCCACTAGCAAATAAGGTCCTGTCAATATCGTCACAACTGCTATCACAAGCTGTACGTGGCGGTTGAATTTAACGTCTAGAGACCTTCCTATCCACTAGCACCTCTAGGGGCGAATTCAAGCACAATAGCCATAATTACATTGAGATAATATTAATTATGGTGAGTATCGTAAGGATATATGTACCACTTACTCAAAGCTAGTAATCTTTAAAAAGATCTAATATTTTTTACTATTCAGGGCATGCTGGACTGGGTGGATCTGATTCGTAAAGAGAAAGCAGAACGGGCAGATGTGGCGAAAGGGCTAGATGGCAAGGTATAATTACTTCTTGTGAATAAGAAATACTAATATATTGTTGTCTCTATCAGTAATAGTAATACTAGATTTTGCCCGCGGCTTCGTTCGTGTAAATGTAGGTTAGGTTATGTTAGTAAAAGTACTTTATCCTGGATGAAAGGTACCCTATATTCTTTTCTGTTCCCCTGACAACGTATATGCGAAATTTCATGATGATCGGTTGAGTTGACTGCCCGGATGCCGTAGTTGTTTAAGTGGTCGCTTTGGCACTGCCACTGCTTCGAATGTTGTGGGTTCAAATCCTACACAGGACAAAACTTTGTGCGATCCATAAATGGTTGTTCCATCCGTTAAACTTCCCCGCTACGCAACATGTATTGCGTTGTCTATTGAAAAAAGTACCTGTATAGTCCAGCCCAATCACTACTAACTAGAACTGCCTATGACTTAATTATTCGCCTTTGTAGGTGAACATCAATGAATTGCAAGGTCTGCTGTTTGAAGACGCGTTCGAAGTGAGCCGCAAGGAACTCAACAAAAAACTGGACGAATGCTACAACGAGTTTGACATTATCCAGTCTGGATGGATGGTCACTATTCTTTATTCTTCCTATTTTGTTATACTTAACGAAGGGCAGTCCATTTCTGTCGGTGTCGGATTGAATCCCACTTTTGATAACGAAGGGTTTGACGACGTCTAGCTTTTGACATGATGAAGCTACAAGATATAGGCAAGGCATTATGCCTCGTACGTGTTTGAATAATAGGCAAACCCAAAAGAAATGAGAAGATAAAAATTTACTTTGATTAACACTGATTTGATCGGTAACGCAGCAAGTTCGTCACACCGAATGCGTCCGCGCACGTGTTTCTTGCGCTTATATAGTGTCAGTATGATACTGACAGCCGTAATTGTCACTTCTGCTGACTGATACATCGGCTCTGTGGCAGCCTCACGCTAACGCTTGATGTTGCCAAACAAACCAATAAATAGCGTTATATTAATTAAAACTAGCATCTGTCTTTTTCCGGCCCATAAGCTATCCTTGTGCAACTAGTTATCAAACCCTTGACAGCATGGATGGACGCTTCACCAATATCAGTATGCAGCGTATTCTGGGTTCGAATCCCACACGGGACAAAAATTTGTGTTATCCACAAATGGTTGTTTGTTCATTCATTGTTGAGTCCTCCGTGACACAGGATTTATTTTCGGCAGGAGCAGAAGTCATCTTTTTAAGACAAATAAACAAGTTACAACACAACTGTTACCACGCAGAAAATTTTGAAAATCGATATTATAATTATGTTTATAGGGTTATAAATTGCATAGCAATAGCCTATGAGATCATTGGACTGCGGTCTCGAGTTCATCCCACTGGTTTCGCGAAGTTATGCGTGCATTAATAAGTTAAATAAAAACATTGTGAGGAAACCTGCTATCCTATCGAAAAATTATTCATAATGTGCTCTAAGATACTTGAAATCTGCTAACCCGCACTGGGCCAGCGTGGTGGACTATGGCTTACTTATTTCACGTTGAGAAGAAGCCTGTGCTCAGCAGTAAAAAGGTTTATATACAAGGCTGATGATAAATACCATATAAGGCACTCTTATCCGGTGTAGCGCACACGTGGAAAGGCTATGGGTAGAAAGTAGTTCTTTTAATATTTTAAAGGCAGTTCTAATGCGCCGGCATCCTGTTAGATGTCTACTACAACATCATAATCTCTTTCAGGGGACTCTGGCAGCACTAAAGGCCGTATCAAGGAAAAAGGCTAACCTAATGAGCGTGTATTCTCTGCAAGACTACGCGACGGATAACATCAGGGAATTTAAGGTTTGGCTGGAAAGATTGGAGGACTTGCTGGGTGACACTCAGGTGTGTTTGGCCACGTATTATGTCTGTTTCGTTAATCTAGTGGTTAGTGTATACGGCTGCAGACTAAAAGGTCTTATGTTTGAACCTAGGTCTACCTGATTGTAAGACACTACACCACGTCTTCACGTAAAGTGCTGATACTAACTTATATTATATCCTTATCCTAACTTATATTATAAATGCGAAAGTGAGTTTGTTTGTTTGTTACGCTTTTACACCGTAACTACTTGACCGATCATCATGAAGTTTTGCATACACGATGTTACGGGCTCAGAAAATGACATCCAGAGATAACAGGGTACCTTTCATCAAGACAAGTTCTGTTCCCATAAAAATTATTGGGAAATCTACATTAGCGCGAGCGAAGCTGCGGGCAAAACCTAGCCTGTAATAAAATAATAGTTTGAAATAAATACATAGTTACGTTTTCATTGCAGACGTACCTTCAAATAACAATATCATTTGTTGTTATGCAGTTGGCGCTACTGACTCGTCTGTTATCGCGCGGTGCGTACTGTGGATCGTGTCTGGTTGCGGCGCAGATGGTGCCGTTCGACAAGAACTATAAGAAACCGCTACCGTTGCCAGTGTTCCCAGTGCTGGGCGCTTTCCCTAAGGAACCAGCCGTCGTTATTTTAAGGCCATTTGATAACAGGTAACATTAATAAGACTCTAGAGAGTGATAATTGGGAAGCGCTGTTTTAGTAAGCCATTAAAGATGTTGTTTTATCCAGTTGGCTGCACGGATGGCCCAGCGATTTAGGTGATCACTTCGAAACTGCTAGTTCGCTGATTGCTGTGTATTAGATCATGGAACAAAATATGTAGGATCCACAAGTGGTTGCGACAATAAAAAAACTTTCTTGAGGTTATTTGCGTATTTAATATTTAATTATCGCTCGCTATACCGGTGAAGGAAAACATCGTAAGGGAACCTGCACGTCAGAGCTTGCCATAATGTTCTAATAAACGAGGGGTGTTCAATGTATTCTCGGTATAGGCATGAAAGAATAAGCAGAAAATTCTAAAAAATTATATTTTTCCATGTAGCCCCTCATCACCACAATACACTTATTAGAGCGGGAAAGTAACTTTTCAATACCTCCTTAAAAATATTTTTCTTCCTTGTCTGAAAAATGTTCGTCAATTGCCTCCTGCAACTCTTTATCGTCGGAAAAAACGTTTACCTCGAACGTCTTTCTTAAGGTTTAGGAACAGAAAGTAATCACTAGGGGCCAGATCTGGGCTGTAGGGTGGATGATTGATTTCTTCAAATCCGCATTCCCGCACAGCAGCCGTAGTAACGCGTCCTGTGTGAACCGGCGCGTTGTCGTGAAGAAGCAAGACACTTGCGGTCAATTTTTGAAGTCTTTTTCTTTTACTGCCTCCTTTAAATTACGTAGGGTGTTTGCGTAAGATGCGGCAGTAATACTTTAACCCTTTTTTGTGTACTCAATCAGTAAGATACCCTTATAATCTCAAAACACATAGGCCATGAGTTCAATACTCTCTCTACCCCGTCTAAATTCACAAAATTACTTTTAAATAGTAGATAATCAAGGAGCAGAATCTTGGTAAACAGCCACCATTTCTTTGTGAATAACTTTTTGAGTCTTTCCTTGTTTTGTAAGGAATTTTATCACAGCGCGATGCTCGATTTTTTTCAACATTGTCGCATCTTTAGTATATCACCCAATTACCGAGAATACATTGAACGCCCCTCGTATGTGTGAAGTCTGCCAACCCGCATTGGCGAAAAGCTCGCTCCAATATTTATATCTCGACACCAGCAATTTATACTAAGCTAACTCTTATAAGTGTACTTTACAGTAGAGGCTACTAAAGAGCAAAACGTGATAATTTTTATATTAATTAAGATAGTATTCATTGTAATTTCCCATATTTATGATTCCCTTAATATTTATATTTTTTGATATTGTGCAAGTTAGCCGTTTATATACGTAACTTTTCAATAAGATTTAACATATTACACACGTCTCACTAATGTTAGCGTAGTGTATTACGAGAGATCTTAGTGCTGAAGAAGTGTTATTTTTATTGCTATGCAATAATAATTTTAAAATATATTATGTATTAATTATAACCTTAGGTTTCTATATATATTCACAATATATATTATTGTAAATACTTATGGTAAATAACAAGTTATTAAAGTTAGCTTTATTTAACCGGTACATGCGTAACTGGCGGATATTGTATTAAAAGCCGTCAAATTATATATAGCTTTCTATACATCGACCCGTGCCACAAGTTAGCGTATCATTTAACTTTCAATTGACTTATATTACATGTTTATTCTTACAAAATCTAGATTAAAATGTATAAATAACATTATTTTTTGTAGGTCAATATATAATTAAAACAAAAATAGAATAGTAATCAATGTTTATTAAAATTTCAGGTAAGTACTTACTTCTTAATTAACAATAAGAGATCAGATCAATCACAGTTCGACTTCGTATATTATATATAAATCAAGATTGCACTTAATATTATTACCTTATATCAAGAGTGCGATATATGTATTTACCTTGAAATTAAACACTTTAAACACTTTAAACACCTACTTTTAATAGAACAAAAACTTAAAATTGGTAAATATAAATCACATAATTTAAACATTATGTTGTAATCATTTAGCACTTATGTACAAGTTATAAACATTTAAACCTCATGATCACTTGCATTCTCCTCCTCATCTTCAGTTGTTAATAAATTTCTATAAAATGTATGATACTTTTCGGGTATAATATTGTTATTACGATAATATTTTAAGCCTTTATATTTTGCTACATTGAGACTCGACAGGAGTGAAAGAATTAACGTAACGATCTATGACACTCTGTTTAATTAAAATTAAAATTACATAGTTATATTTTTATCGCGACCTCTGTTATAGGTAACATCAGTAAAATCATTGTTTACTTGGATTTTTCGTATTGCAGTATAAACAAAATCTTTCCTAATATCAAAGGTGTTCAAGAACATTGCTTTGTAAACTTTTTGTAATATTATGCCATTGTCAGTATCTATGGGAAGGTGATAATGTAAATTGTGTGATCGACGACTATTTTATTTATTATTTATTTTATTTGATTCGCTTTCAACGTTAGTGGCAGTCTTTTTACATTTTTGTATCACATATTTAGCGATGATTTACCATTGTTTCGCGTGATTACCAGTACCCCAGAATTTATCAAACAGGTCTATACGAACTTCTTGGCTCATTTTATTATAGCATTGCAGACGACAATTGACACAACTTTAATGCTTCTTGTTAGTTTAGTTTTTCCTTTTGACGTGGTATACTCCAATCCTTTGTTACACAAACGTTTTCTCTTTCTAACTATCCACTCATCTCCATGTTTAAGGCGTTTGAGACCCACATCAGTCCTTTTTTGATCTTCGTTTATTATTTTTTGAGGTCGATACTACAGAATAGTCACTATCATTGAACGTTGCATTCAAGAAAACTGAATTACAGGGAGTAGATTTTAATTATTTTGAAGTAGATTGCTGATACTGAATCTGTGTTATTGCTGAGGCCGTTATCCATTTGCGAATCAGGAAGACTTTCCAGGGCGTAAGTTCCGATTTCAGGTGTAAGTGTTCTATCTTCGGTATCTTGGTAAGACGTCGGCACCAAAGTACCATTTAAACTTTGTAAAGATTCAAAAATATCATAATAGGGTGAAGGTACGGTGGTATTATCTATGCTGTCAGAAGGATCATTAGTGACGACCGAAAACAAAGGTTCGATACTTGGTGGAGTTAATGACAATGTAGAAGGTTTTTAGATAGAAGTCAATAAGTCAATACCTTTGGTGAATAAATATTAAGAGAAGTGTTAGAAGCCCCCAAGTCATTTAAATTTATATCGTGTAATACTACATCATTTTCATAATTGACTATATCTCGGATTGCAGAACTAGGTATAGAATCATCATGCTTTTGAATAAGCTCATCAAACATGACGTGATTATACAAATCCATGAATTCAGGATTATCAACTTCGGCAGGTAATGGCGACGATTCTATAACAATAAGTATAATGTATTAAAATCGAAATCAAATCAAAATATTGTGATATGATTATTTTATAAAAGATTATAGATACGAGACTATTTTTTAATGTAGATGTTGTACATCAAAAAATAGTCAAGGAACCATCAATAACAAATATCATTTTTACGTAAATATTTATAACGTCAAAGTCGCTAAGTAATGCATTTTACAAACGAACAAGTGTACACAAACGCACTAAGCTACGCTAAGTGTTAGCTTAGTGTTACAAGGACCTTGAGTTAAGCGGCTCTAATTTTCAGAAAAACGTAACTTATTCCTATAAAACATTATTTATATACTTTGACCTACACTATAATATTTAATATCACATTAATCTTACCTCTCTCGACAGCACGAAGCGGTGTCTCACCATTATTATCAACACGCCTCAATGAATATTCCTCCTGTTTGATTAAATCCACAATTTAGCTCGTTTTCGTGACGTTTTTGTAATAATATAACACTAACAATATTCTAAATAACTTGTAACAATGACGCTATATAATTATGATTTATTGATAAAGTTTTACGTTACGTACAATTACGTGATTAATGTAAACAATCAAGCGGTGCGTGGGGTCCCCGTGCCCACGCCGCTAATAATAGTTAGCGTAGTTTAAATCGAGTGATTTCAAAAAGTACCTTTACTTAGCGTTGTATAAGATCTGTAACTTCGTTATTTTTGTATATTTCTTCACGACTTTATTATTACATATAAAAAAAACACATTTTGAGCAACTTTGTATAAAAAAAAAAATTTACTTTAATTTTGAGTTAGCGTAGTATAAATTATTGGTGTCGATCTGTTGAAATATGTATGTTTACCGATATCTATCCAACCCCACGGGGATATTGGTGCGAGACTATATCATTCATTAACTTACAGGAAAGACATTATTAAGCGCTGGGTGGGTGGCTCGCATACGTTGATCAAGAACCCCAAGAGCCCTGAGAAATTACCTCAGTCACAGTTGCAGCCGACGCCCACTAAACATTATGTCGCCTCTGGCATAGATAAACATGTGAGTGATAGTTATACTAAGTATTTGGCTGTAAAGAATATCTAGGTGGGAATATTTAGCTAAAGAAAAACGTAGTTAGTCGTAGAAATCAGTTCATTGTAATGACCTTGCATTAGAATAGCAGTGTCATTAGTTTTCGAATAAAACATTTCATATGTGTTTCATATGTACATATAGATTCACGAACATTTTCTGGAGAAGTTCGGGTTTCCACGTATTACAATGCTGGCAAATATCCCTTGTCTAATATTTTCATAATACTCTGCATAGACGTTTGTCATTTTAGGATACTCTGCTCGACCTTCCTCGAAAATATATACGAATTGGTGAGGGAATTTTCGTCTAAGGTCCCTTTTGGCTGTTCCATTATACAGGGTTACAGGAAAAGTCGTGCTAGATCCGTTAAGGGCGTGGAGTATCCATCATTTCTGACTTATTTCACTATGAAACACCCTACCCTAAACTTAACCCTTTCCGCGTCTTTCGCTTAGTCTATTCTTTGAAAATTTCTTATAATCGATAACGAATGAATAAAAAAGTGGTGGCTACGGCTTTTATTGAAATTCCCCTATTACATATCTAGCTGACAGTTTGGCTCGGCGAAAGGGGAAGTCAATAAATCGGCTTCGCTTTGGCTTTAGCGAGGCGGTGTTGGGTGACGTCATATCCGTTACACTTTATTCTGTTTGATGTCTCTTCTAGCATATGTGTGCAACGCTTAAGCGTTGAGTCTGGCAATGTGCCTGGAAGACAGCAATAGCACAGCGCCCTATAAAATTATCTTAAATAATTATAATAAAAAGCTGTAGTTTCACAACCTTTTTTTTATTATTTTATGCAAATAAGTTGGCAAACAAGCATACGGCCCACTTGATGGTAAGTGGTCACCGTAGCCTATGGACGCCTGCAACACCAGAGGCATCACTTGCGCGTTGCCGACCCTTTAGGAAAGGAAGTGGGAAGGAGAAGTAGCGGGAAGGGGAAACGAGGGTGATTTGGCCTCCGGCACTCTCACTCACCGAACGAAACACAACAGTAGGAATACTGCTATCTCACGTCGATATTCTGTGAGATGCTGAAATCAGCGAGGCTCTACTACTCATAAAAACCTTGTCTACAAGTCTACCATTCTTTATCTATAAAAAATCAGCATCTGTATGTTTGTGTCCGTTAAACTCGAAAGTGGTTAATTGATTATTTTGGAACTTATACTCGTACTCATGGTTGCATTTCTATAAGAGTGTTTTTATAGATTTTTATAAAGAAGTTCCCTCAGGAACTAAAATATCAGACTTAGCCACAGTGAAGTGTGGCCGGGTTTAATGATAATAATAATAATATATTTTATTTCAGACTTTATCCATTGTTGGGTTACAGTTATGAAAATTACATCTAGGGAAAAGGCAGTACAATCAAAAAAATTAAATTGAAAATTTATCCTAGCTCCGACGAACCAAACTTTAAATATAATTTTAAGTTTATTCAATCAAAACTTGGATAAATTTTCTCATAATAACAGCGTCATATTTATCAGCAATGACCTTTAGAATGCTATTGGTGCTGCCCCTTAATCTGTTTAGTAAGGAGGCGATCCGCTTGCGTATGATAGCATGAAAGCCATCCACTCTAGCTTCTGCAAACATGCCGAAAGCACTACAAAATCGGGGAAGACCCAATAACATTCTAAAGCCGTTGTTATGTTGTTGGATGCGCAGCGCGTTGACAGATCTCTGGGTATATCTGACCCACAGGCTGATCGTGTAAAATGTTTGGCAATAGGCCTTAAAGAGAGTAATTTTAACATCTTCACTACAACGAGCAAACCTGCGGGCCAGCATATTACTCTTGACTGCCATCACCCTATGCTCCCTTTCAACATCCGCTTGGTCGTCAAGACCATCGGTCACAACATGACCGAGAACTTAAATTAATAAACTCTATTTAACACAACTCCATTTAATTTCACTGGCGGCACATTCAATGGATACTTACTGGGTGCCTTGAAAACCATATACTCACTTTATAGACAGTTGTATATTAAGCCATGTGTATAGCTATACATCTCACAGATATCTAACAGTCTCCTTAGTGCATTGATAGTTGGACTCAACAGTACCATATCACCTGCCTAGCTAAAATTGTTCATACAACCATTGTCAACAGAACATCTGACTCTGGTGCTGCTAAGCTCAATCAGAAGCTCATTAATGTACAGGTTGAATAGCTAGGGAGAACTTCACCCACCCTGTCTCACTGCGCACACCATTGTGTACGCGTCGGAGAAACTGTTAGCCCACTTAACACTGTTTATTTGATTTTTGTACCAGAAGTGAAACAGCCTTTGTACCTGTGTATGCACGCCTGTCCTGTGTGTTTTTTACGATTGGTGCAATAATAGTTCCCATGAGTTTAGCAGGTAGGTAAGAATGACTCAGGCACAACGTGAAGAACATCGTCAGTACGCGTGGTAAGTGAAGTCTTGCATGCTGCAAGTGCTCGATGCTGAGTCTATCGTGACCAGGTTTTTTCGGTTACTTCTCAACTTCTTGCTTGGTAGGACCTTGGTCACCAGTACCAACTTCATCCGAAGGCGGCTCCTGCGAAGGCTTGTCTTCAGTCTTCTCTTTCAAGACCTGGTTGCATTCAACTGTAACTCTTCCTCTTGCATGTATGTACGTCTGAAGAAATTATAAAAAATACGCTTATTATAATAATACTAATTAAACCCGGCCGCACATTACTGTGGTTAAGTCTGATATTTTTTATTCCCGTGGGAACTTCGGTATAAAAATCTATAAAAACACTCTTATATAGAAATGCAACCATGATTATATTTTTAAAGTAATCTATTAACTACTTTACGAGTTTAGCGAACACAAATATACAGATACAGATTTTAGACTCGTAGACAAGGTCGTAAAGCAACAGCTATTTTTATTTTACAATACAAAAAAATAAATTATATATGTATGTTTATCCATTGTCTAGTTCCCATAGTACAAGCTCAGCTTAGTTTGGGCTAGATGGTGTTGTGTGTATGTGATAGAATATTATTATTATTCTCTTTATTAGCACATTTTCCAATAATAATTATATTTTTAAATATATTATTATAAAAAAAAACACATTTAAAAATATAAAAACTATGAAGACTCACCGGTATCGGGAACTGGGTCCAAGCTACCAGTGGTTAGGGTTCCAGCGAGAGGAACCTCTTTACGATGCGTGCCGTATCGAGGAGGACTGCCTTCTGTATCTGACCCTTGATCCAAGCACCTAACGCGAGCCTCTTAAGATGTTGGTCGAGGGTCTTGGCTATTAGACCGTTCACCGTAACGACTATCGGTACAATGATTGCCGAGTCCACATCCCACATATCGACGATCTCGTGTGCTAAGTCCAGGTATTTTAATTATTTTTTCTTCTCAGCTTTCACGAGGTTGCCATCATGAGGGATGGTAATATCGACAATCATTGCAAGGCGCTCTGATCGATCTATTACGACAATATCAGGCTTGTTGGCACCAACAGTCTTGTCTGTGATAATAGATCGATCCCAATACAGTGTGATATGGTCCTTTTCGAGAACTGGTTCTGCTAAATACCTGTAGTAAGGCACCTCGACCTCTACAAGTTTGTACTTCAGAGCAAGTTGCTGATGGATAATTCTGGCTACTTGGTTATGTCTGTGCAAGTACTCGCCGCTAGCAAGACGAGAACAACCGGAAACTATATGTCTGAGGGACTCACCGGGTTGGTGGCACGCTTGACATATGTCGTACCATCCCTCAGGATATATTTCCGGTAGTTATTCGTCTTGATAACTTCGTCCATAATCGCACAGATAAACCCTTCGGTTTTCCCAAAGGCGAGAAAGTCTACATCAGGCCCACATAGGGCCATGTAGAACCTACCGTGAAGCTCCTTGCTCTGCCATACACTCTTGCGGTCGTCAATGCTTAGTACTACAGGGATGCGCCAGCTCTCTTTAGCCAGATTAAGCGGGGTGAGTCCGTTATCCACTGCAACAACATCACGACGCATATTCACGTTCTTTTGAAGGAAATACTCTCTAAGGTTGGATACCTCACGGTTATGGAGGGTTTTGGCATTTAGAAAACCTCGATCCCCACATTTCCGCGGGATGTACAACCTCATTACAGACGAACGAGAATGATGCATTAGGTATGCCGTCAACAGTGTACGGACTTTCCTGTCCAGGGCATCTAACTCAGTCCACTTAAGTATGCCAAAGGAGTATAAAAGAAGCGGCATGACCCAACCGTTAAAAGCGCGCACCTTGTTGCCGCCTGATAAAAGACTTAAGTACTTTTCTCACTAAGCCTATGTCATTATCACAATTCTGATGAATTCAACGACACCTCATATGTCAAAAACCGTCCAGCCGTTTGGGCTGTAGGGCGTGCTAAAGAAATGGACATACATACACACATACATACATACGCTCGAAAACCATTACCCTCCTTCTGACGCAGTTGGGTAAAAATAGAACGTAATGCCATCGAATTAAAATTACCTTACAGTTTATTTAATTGAAAAATAAGTAAAGGTCATCAGAAAAACAAATGACTGATAGAGAAACAAATGAATGACGGATAAACAAATGAATATCGATAATAATGTATACAGTTAACACAACCCTCAGAAAAATTAACTAACTAAATAATTAACTGAGTTAACATAATATTGTCTTCTATTTACGCGAATGTTATTCATTGAAATTAAACTACTTTATACGGATTTTATCGCGTTGTTTATTTAGCACTGTATCACAAAATTTTTAAAATATTACACTACTACTACTATTGATTTTATTACACCTTATTTATTTTATTATACCTTAAATTCACGCCTGTTTCCCAGAGGGGTAGGCAGAGACTACGGAATTCCATTTGCTACGATCCTGACACACTTCTCTGTCTTCGTTCACTTTCATAACATTCCTCATACACGCTCGCCGGTTTAAGGTGCTCTTAACTTGGCCTTTATCCAGAACGTCTCCGATCTGATCAAGAAACGTTCGTCTAGGTCTTCCCCTTGCGACTGTTCCATTCACACTAGCCTTATAAACTTTCTTAGTCAGTCTGTTCTCGTCCATTCTTTCTACATGCCCAAACTAACTTAACATACCCTTTTCTATTCTCGTCACTATATCCACTTTTATGCCGCTATATCTCTCTCTAATCACATTATTCCTTATTTTATCTTTCAGAGTCACACCACATATATAATTCTCAGCGCTCTCATTTCTACAGCATTTATTCTGCTCTCATGCTTCTTTTGCCATACCCAACTTTCACTTCCATGCATAAGTGTAGGCACTAAAAGTCCTCTATGAACAGCCAAACGCGCCTTTTCGGATACATTTCGACTGTTCATAAAAGCGCGTAGAGCGCCATTAACTTTATTGCCAGCAATCGTTCTTCTTGCAATATCTCCCTCATGTGTACCATTCATTGTAAACAAAGTACCCAAATATACAAACTCTTTCACTTGCTCCACTTGTTCTCCATCAATCATAATATTGCACATCGTCATGCACTCCTCCCTTTCAAATACCATTACTTTCATCATGCTTACATTCATTTTCATTCCTTTTCTCTCAAAAGCACCATGCATAATAGTTACCATCGCCTGCAACTCTTCCGCCGATGACGCAAGTATTACTTGGTCGTCGGCATAAAGTAGACATTTGACAAGTAACTCATTCATTCTTAATCCCCATTCACAATCATTTAAATCTTTTAAACAATTGTCCATGTATAGGTTAAACAGCCAGGGTGACGCTACACATCCTTGTCTAACACCTTTTTGATATTAAACCATTCTGTGTAAGTCCCATTTATCCTAACCCAACCTCTGTAATCATCATAAAGAGATTTCAGAGCTGTATGAGGTTGCTATTCACTCCATACATGGACAAAACCGACCAAAGTTCATTCCTTACCACTTTATCATAAGCCTTTTCCAGATCCACGAATGCGCAATAGACCTTTTGACCTTTAGCCAAAACTTTCTCGGCTATGTTCCGTAAGGAAAAGACCTGATCCGTACATCCCATACCCTTTCGAAATCCCGTTTGTGCATCCCATATTTTCTCGTCGGTTAAGTCAAAGTCAAAGTCAAAGTCAAAAATAATTTATTCACTTAGGTCACAAAGTAACACTTATGAACGTCAAATGGGTTACTGAGTTTATTATATTTACTGAATTTACATTTATGTTAGTTGCAAGGTTCAGGCAAAAGGTTGAGCCTATGAGAAGATACCTGCAAGAAACTCAAGGCCACTCTTTTAAATCGCCATCAACTTATAATTTCAGTATTTTACAACTCATTTATGTACCAGGTGTTGCAGTCATTATGCCATATGTCACTGTCCATATAAAACTAAATTCTAAAATAAAGAAAAGTTGGTAATATTATGTAAAAAGCATTTGAGATTTGAAATCATATTTATCAGTACGTAGCCATTTGTAATAGACAATAGTATGGCATGAGGACGCATACACTTACACTTTGTGACATGAAAAGGTAGTTCGTGACTAAATGTAGTTAAAACAAAATTTACGTTATTACTTATAAAGTTTGTTTAAAAGAAAAGAAAGATACTTTAACACCACCAAATAAACACGAAGTACCTTCACATAACTAAATTGACTTATATAATACATACATTGTTTGAATCCTGTATGAAACAAGCAACTAGTTCCATGAGTTTTTATCATTTAAGTAATCATTGATTGAATAATAGCCCTTCCGGATAAGCTGACTTTTAACAGCACTTTTAAATTTTAGTAAAGGTAAATTTATAATATCAATCGGTAGTTTATTAAAAAAGCGTATACTGAGTCCCGCAAATGAATTGTGAACTTTATGTAAACGATGATACGGACCTACCAACTTATGCTTATTTCTAGTGTTTAAGTTGTGAATATCACTATTCTTATTATATAAGTGAATATTATGTTTTATAAACATAATATTCGTAAATATATATTGCGACGCAACAGTAAGTATACCAATTTCTTTAAAACGCTCTTTCAGGGAAACTCGTGGGCCTAAATTATAAATGCTACGTACTGCACGCTTTTGAAGAATGAAAATTGTTTCAATATCAGCTGCCTTACCCCACAATAGTATGCCATAGGACATAACGCTGTGAAAATAACTAAAATATACTAGTCTCGCAGTATCTATATCAGTAAGCTGTCTTACTTTCCTAACCGCGAATGCTGCTGAACTAAGTCTCCCTGCAAGACACGATATTTGAGCACCGCACTGAACTTTATCATCTAAAGTAATGCCTAAGAAAACTGTGGATTGTACAAATGTTACTGTTTCATTATTTAAATTAACGTTTATGCTAGGACTCTTTATATTAGGCAATGTAAACTTAATACATTTTGTTTTTTTTGAATTGAGTAGTAAATTATTCGCCGTGAACCAGTCCAGGACTTGCGCGAGTGAAGAATTAACACCCTGTAAATTTGGTGTCTTACGGTCTACTTTAAAAATAAGTGATGTGTCATCAGCAAATAATACAATGTCGCACAAATTCTGTACGAAGAACGGCAAATCATTCACGTACGCTAGAAACAGAAAGGGTCCTAAAATTGAGCCCTGTGGCACGCCCATTGCGACTGGTAATCCAGAAGATCTACTTCCGTTGATTTCAACGTGTTGTAATCTATCGCTTAGGTAAGAACTAACGAGGTCGAGTGCAGCATTTCGAATTCCATAATGCCTGAGCTTTCGCAATAACGTTTGATGTTCAACGCAGTCAAAGGCTTTTGAGAGATCACAGAATACGCCAATGGCATCTTGCGAATTTTCCCAAGCAGCAAAAATATGTTTTAAAAGTGTAACACCCGCATCTATTGTAGATCGACCCTTTCTAAAACCATATTGTTGAGTATGAAATAAGTTGTTTACGTTAAAGTGGCTCTCTAATTGCTGTAATATAATTTTCTCAAATATTTTACTTATAGCAGGTAATATAGAAATCGGTCTGAAATTACATGGATCACTTTTACATCCATTTTTAAATAATGGTATTATTTTGCTACATTTCATTAAATTTGGAAAAATGCCCACATCAATGCATCCGTTGAATATTGCAGCTAGGTGTGGCGCTACGTTATCAATAATACTTGTAATTAATTTCATAGAAATACCCCACAAGTCAGCTGATTTTTTTGAATTAAGTGACTTAAATACTTTTATTATGTCATGCGGATGTACATATTTAAAACTAAACAGGACTTTACACTCCACCACGCTATCCCTAACCAAGGATTCTGCTTTTACTGGGCAAGACCTTAAGGAACTAGTTGTATTAACAGGTATCTTTGCAAAGTAGTTATTAAATGTTTCAGCTACTTGCAAGTTATTTGAAATTATCTTATTATTTACATTAAGTTTAATAGTATTATCACGCTGCTTGGTGCGTCCAGTTTCATTATTAATAATATTCCAAGTAGCTTTAATTTTATCGTCGGCATTTCGAATTTTGTTTTTTAAATAAAGGGACTTGGCTGTAGCACAAGCCTTTTTAAATAATTTTGAATAATTTCTAACATATTTAATAAAATTTGGATCAAAATTATATTTTTTTATTCCATATAATTCATATAACTTAGCTCTACTTGTATATATCCCAGGTGTTGCCCAATCACAAAACTTAACTTTAAATTTTTTGTAAAATGTCTTCATTTTAAAAATTTTGTTATATTCCAGTGTAATGACGTTAAGCAAAGACTCGTATAGTTCGTCTGGACTATTGCAATCTAGGTCCATATTGACAACCTTGGCATTAATGTTATTCTTAAATTCCTTTATGCGATTAGATGTCATTGGTCTACATGTGATGATAGTTTCTTTTTTAATTGTATTTATAGGAAATACAACCTTTTGCCCACAGTGGTCGGATGTCAAATCACTCAATATGGCCCTATTTAGAAATTGGCATTCGCAAAATATATTGTCTAAGCACGTAGCAGAGTGTGATGTAATTCTGGTTGGTTCGAAAAATAAATTATTTAAATTAAATGATCTAAATAAACTAATAAGTCTTACAGAAAGAACTGATCGCTGAAGTAAATCAATATTAAAATCACCACATACTACTATATGCCTATTACCATAACTTAAGCGTTTTAAAATATCCTCCATTACTGTTTCGAATACACTAAAGTCACTCTGCGGTGGTCGGTACACGCAAAGTATGACATGTTGCTCCAGCTCCACACAAGATAATTCAACAGTGCGCTCGATAGAAAGATTTACTATATCATTTCTTTCCTTAAATTTAAGATTATTACATACATATATTAGAGAGCCACCATGTATAGAATTCCTTCTTACAAACGCACTTACAACGGTATAATGTTCATTATTAAATATTAGTTGACTACTTCTTAACCAATGTTCTGTTAAGCAACATATTTGGATGTCATGTTCTTTAAAAAATAAATCTAATTCTAACTCCTTGCCGGATAGACCCTGAATATTCTGGTGAATAAGTCTAATACTATGTGACGGCCTATCCTTTGTCTCATCTAATAGTTTAAACTAATAGAAGTATCAATATAGGAATTAGTAGTAATATTACTACTATGATCTAAAATCTTCACTACCGTACTGGTACCTGTGTCTCTAAATAATAATATATTAAATGCTAATAACTTAGCAAGTTGTTTTTTATAAAAATATGAAAGATACATTGTATCTTTAGTCAATAAAAATCTACTAATAAACTTATTAGTGTCAAAGAATTTTGTATAATTTGTATAACATGTACTGTTATAAAATAATAAATTCAGATTTTGAATATATCTATTCTGTTCCTGTGTTAATGAATAGGAATAAGGTAAAGCGCAAAGAATAAAGTTACACCCTACTTTACTATGTAATGATTCAATTACCTCAGTTAAATGTAAAGCCTCATTTTTTGTGACAGTTACTTTCACAATCCTTTCAATTAACAATTTCGCATACAATTTACCGACGACGCTGAGCAAGCTAATGCCTCTATAGCTTTTGCAATTCTGCTGTAAGCCTTTTCCCTTGTATAAAGGTAGTATGACGGCCTTGCACCAATCACTAGGTACACGGCCGGTATTCCAGCACAAGTTAAAAAGGCGGCACAACTGATTTGCTATGAGACCCTGTCCAGCTGGCAGCATTTCGACTGTAATCCTATCATAACCACCAGCCTTTCCTATTTTCATGCTTTTTAATGCTTTCATTATTTCATCTATACTAATAGGGCTTTCATCATTCCTATCATTATCATTAATTTTGAAACTTTGCCCTTGCCATTCCACCCTTTCAAATAAACTTTCAAAATATTCCCTCCATCGATTCAGTACGCTCTTTTCTTCATTCAGTAAACTTCCATACTTATCTCTGATCGATTTCAGCTCTGTGGTTAGGGTTTTACCTCGAACCGAGTGAATGGATTTCCAGAAAATCTTTGCATTAGTCCAGAAATCTTCAGATAATCTTCTATCAAACTCGTCTTTCATTTCCTCTTTTTTCCTTTTAATCACATCTTTCACTATCTTCTTCATTCTTATAATCTTATTCCTAGCTTTATTTACATCCTCATTCGTTGCTTCTTGTATTCTTTAATTGGCTCTGACAGATAGCCAGTCCAACCATGCGTGCTTCTTCTCACGTACTACCCCTTGCACATATTTATCCCACCACGTATTCTTATATTTTATCATTTTCCTCCTCTTGCTCACACCGCACACTTCTGACGTTACAACAACCACTTCATACTTAAATGACTGCCATAATTCTTCTATATCATCAATGTCACTAAATCTTTCAAATCTTTTCCTCAATTTATTGTTATACTTGTCTTTTAATATTTCATCTTGCAAATTTTCTAATTTTTTTCGTTCTTGTGCACTTGTTCGGGTAGGTATATGGTGTCGCCATCCATATGAAGAGGCCCCGTATCCGGCTCATAACCAAAAAATGGTCGGTATGGACACCAATACCTCTATATACCCGAGTGTCTAAGACATTCTTTCTCAACCTTTCATCCACTACAACAAAGTCAATCATACTACTTCTCACATTCTTTGCTTCCCTTGTATCCACTATGATTCTTTTGTGGGCAAACATAGTGTTTGTCACACAAAGACTCCACTCCAAACACAGCTCAAGCAACCTTTTCCCATTCTCATTCACACTTTCGTCTCCATACTTGCCTAAAACCCTTTTGTATTCTTCACGCTTTACTCCCACCCAACCATTGAAATCCCCTAACATTCCTTTCCCAACCTCTCGTGTTCCTTGCATTTCCTCAGGACATCTCTTAATCTCTCCCAAAAATCTTCTCTTTTTTCCCGTGCACTCTGAGACATACCCGTTGCCATGTTTACGGGTGCATAGACCCCTATCATGAACACACGAGTAATCCCCACTTTCATTCTCATCCATAGTAACCTAGCATTCATATATACAAATTCTTTTACGCACTCATTCATTCTAGCAGACAATATAACACCAACTCCCTGACACTGCTATCTGCTACTGACGCCGTGTAGGGTCCATGCCTAGTGGCGTTACAACCTTTCCTTTTCGTCTCATTCACGCACAGGACATAATTTTTTCTTCTCATTCATCATCTGACATACTTCATTCAATTTTCCATCCATCCCTCCTCCGACATTCAATGTAGCAAAACGGCTTTCCGTAGGTCACTTTTCGCCCTCGCGAAAAACGAGACGTGACGGGTGGCGGACCGCGTCGCCGCCATGCGGATAATTAATATTTGTAAAATCCATAGGCGTTCCCACGATTAGTAGGGAAAATACTGTCCACCTCCGCAAAGCCCTTTACGGAGGTAAGGTGGATCCATCCTGTGCCCCGTGACCACCAACACAGGCACTCTCCGTTCAAGACCAGCTTTCCACGAATCCATCAGCACCGGTCGGTTAACACCTTAGATCGGGGTTTATTTTCGGGTCTGCTCCCTGAAATTTGGTTTGACTTCGGAGTTTTCCTTCTCCTAGACAGGTTGCAAGCCAATGCTAACGAGGCCCATCTCCCCGGGTAATTAATTTCTGTAATATCGTAGTTTCAACTTTTTTAATAAATTGTTACAGAAATTGCGATGACTTATGTTTGAGAAAGTATTACATTGTTAAGTGTGACTTTTGATTGTTGGTGCAACGTTGGTGTTTATACAACGTACGAAGGCTGGCGTTATTCAAGGCTTAATATTTCTATATTTATCAGACTTTTCACTATCGATGTGTTCTTTAATATTGCATGCCGCAGTGACATAATAAAATAGCTCAGAGAAGCATTTGCATCGTTAGAACTGTACACGGGGTCAAAATTACTGCTCGTTACATCGCGTTCAATATTGTTCATATTGACCTTAGAATAGCTTTGCAGATAGTTTTTGTAGGAGTAAATAAATGTAATGATAATATAACAGCATGATGATCGGTAACAGTAGAGTTAGTTACAGGCGTTTTAGAGGGTGCCTTAGATTTTATGATAAAATGATCCAAGCATGAGTCACTTTAGGAAAATTCTGCGCTGAAGTCCATGGAAAGAACAAATATTTAATTAAATATGTGCATGAGTGTTAGTTTTACCGGAAGTAATGTTAATGCTTATATCCCCTGTTAAAACGATATTTTTACGTTAGAAGCTTTTTTAGATGTATGTCAAGAGAATCCAAAAATATGTCTATATTGGGTGAGGGTGGCCTATAATTTCCTAAAATAACTGTATCATTATTTATTTTATTAAAATAAATAATGATACAGTTATTTTGCAGGCCTAGAATATTATCTCTTCCACAGTTATATTAAAATTTTTTTTTGCATACATCACTAGGCCATCATTCGTTAATGTGTTTCTCGGACTTATAAGAACTATACCCGTCAAGTGTAGGTAAGGGAGAAGTCTGGTTTGATAACCGACAACATTAAGATAACCTTCTTATTGGTCATATTTGATTAAAATTGGCTATGCAATCTTTTAATATGTAGGTAATACATTTGTCTTTTGATTGAACCAGATCGACATGATGGGGGAAGAGTTGGAGCCATGCATTCAGTGTATGACAGATAGACTTATATTGCATAAGCGTCATCCATCAACCAGTGACGTTGGCGCCGTAGGAGACCAGTCACTTAGGAAAGAGGACGAAAGTAAGAAAGTGCCCGTTACGAATTATATACACAACGTGTCTCAAAATTCAACGATAAGCGGGCACCAAAAGTTGTACCTGCTTATGACTACTCGAGATAAAAAACTATAAAATATATCTATATTAAAATGTGAAATCCTTAAAATAATGACACGTTCATTCTATTTTTAAGTACCATGGACACAATTTTACAAATATTTCAGATCTCTTTTTTGTACCGCCAAATTAAGTAGCACTGCTATCCACCACAACTCTTGAAGATCAGAATACCTGTAGTTTTGACACAAAAATCAACCGAAATTATGTTATCCCTAAAATTTACAGATTTTTGTTTTCAACCAAATTTCGTAAATTGTTAGTTAATAGAACTCACTTTTAGAAGAAGAAAGAATTTGCTTGTTCAGAAATAGTGCGCATATTTTTGTAGCTAATTTTTCTAGAGTATTATACCATTTTGGAATCTTGGAAGTTGAAATTGTGAAGTAGAGGTTAAGAAGTATTTGTAGCAAAACCTCTTTTTTTCTTGCTTCTAATCTGAACTTTTCTTATAGTATAATTTAGTAGTAGTAAACCTGAGTTTTATATCGAATGCATTGATAGCGTAGTAGTTTAATTGGCCTCTTTGCCGCCGCTAGTACGCCGGATGTTGTAAGTTCGATCCTCATACGGGACAAAAATTTGTGTGATCCACAAATAATTGTCCCGGGCTTTCTTTAGTATCCATAGTTTGGGTTTTTATAATGTTTCTCGCGACACAGGTTCATTCATAGACATTTTAAGTGGCGCTTTTTAATTTAATATATATTGTTTTAAGCCTATTTGTTAGCGGAGAGTTTGTTTCGAAACTCCTATCAGCTAACATACTGTAATTAATTAATAAATTATTTTAATTTGGAACCCAGCTCCTAATACGAGCATTAAGAACGTCATTTGGGTTATTGGTGACACCATGCGAACTATTCTATCTACTGCTCACACAGTAATCATAGTATACGCTTTTTTATTAAACTACCGATTGATATTATAAATTTACCTTTACTCAAATTTAAAAGTGCTGTTTAAAGTCAGCTTATCCGGAAGGGCTATTATTCAATAAATGATTACTTAAATTATAAAAAACTCATGGAACTAGTTGCTTGTTTCATACAGAATTCACTCAAAGTATCTATTATATGTATAAGTCAATTTAGTTATGTGAAGGTACTTCGTGTTTATTTTGTGATGTTAAAGTATTTTCTTTTCTTTTAAACAAACGTTATAAGTCTTAACGTAAATTTTGTTTTACCTACATTTAGTCACTAACTACCTTTTCATACGTCACCAAGTGTAAGTGTATGCATCCTCATGCCATACTACTGTCTATTACAAATTACTACTGATAAATATTATTTCAAACCTGAAATGCTTCTTACAAAATATTATTAACCTTGCCTTTATTTTTAGAATTTAGTTTTATATGGACATATATGGCATAATGACTGTAATACTTGTACATAATTGAGTTGTAAAATATTGAAATTATAATTTGATGGCGATTTAAAAGAGTGGCCTTGAGTTTCGTGCAGGTATCTTCTCATACTTTATACATACATACTGTCACCTTTTACCTGAACCTTACAACTAACATAAATGTAAATTCAGTAAATGTAACAAACTTACTAACCCCTTACTTTCGTGGTATAAGTGTTACTTTGTGACCTAAGTGAATAAATGATTTTTGACTTGACTTGACACAACGTTCACTTTTTAGCAGAGCACTATATATATAATACTAACAAGAACTGGCAACACCAGCATATGTGTCATTTTACAAAATTTTTAGCTCTCTATAACTCCATAAAAATATATAATAATTTGGCCACAATTTCATCATAAAAAACATAATTCAACATAATAAGTCTCAATTTTAAAATAATATATCCATAAAGTACAGTACAGTAACAAACAAGTAAAACCGGTCATAATGACAACAAATGTCAAAATGAAAAATACATAAATGCATGAAAAATAATTTAAATGATGATATAGTGACACGCAAATGCTAACAAGAGCCAGAGCATTAGCACAAAGGAGACCCCCGGACTCGTCGCTCAGCTCCGCCTCGCAGCCGTCGGTACCTGCACCCGCGACTACGATGGGCAGTGAGGCGTCGAGCTCATCAAGCGACGAGTATTTCTCCCCGCCGATGTCGCCAACACCTGTACGTTGGCAGAGAAGACGCCGGCCACCGTCCTGCTTGGGACCCCGAGGCCCGCCGGCCTCGAACAGGGCCCCCGCTGTCGGTGGTGATGTGCGCCGCATGAGATGGACGAGGTCAATAAATGAAAACGTCATGCGGGCATATTTTGTGGCTGCAGAGGGAGGAACCAACCTCAGTGCATACCGTAATCGAATGCTGCCTCTGTTTCAGGCTCTTGAACCAGGCTTCAACGTCACGGCACAACGATTATCGGATCAAGTGCGAGTTATCCAGCGCAATCGGATGCTGGATGATAACGTACTTGATAGGCTTCGCTCAGAGTGTTTACGTACGAGTCGTGCCATTCACGTCCATCCTGGTGTAACAACAAGTAGTGTTACATCGTTGCCCCAAAACATTACTAGCGAGGATGAGGATGACATGACTAATAATGTAAGCATCCAGTACAATGATGAGGTAAGAGTAGCTTTGGAATGTGCGATTCGGGAAAATCGGTACACACCCCATACTATTAGGCCTCGACTGCCACGGTTGCCTACGCATAGACATAATATGGCATTGGTAGGTGCCCTTGACTCGCTACTGCTTAGTTATTTAGAGAATAGCGAGAATCTCAGTGATACCCATTCAATCCTGTATTGTGCTGCTGTAGCGGCATGTCGTACAGCAGGCGTCAAGTTCCCTTTGAACGTCACTGCTGTATGGCGAAAAGCTGCTCCGGCATGGCAATGCAGGATTGAGCGTCGTATCGCTGAGGCAAGGGCACTTATTGGTAAACTAATCTGCTTCAGGGAGGGCAATACTCGCCCTAGAGTGATTCGCTTTGTGAGTCGAGCTTTCTTGGGAATTGACACCAGCCCACAAGACTATACATCTCGGGTCACAGAGCGCATTGACTTCCTGAAGCAGTAAGTTTATGCGTGGGCAAACCGTTTGCGCAGATACAAAAAACGCGTGAACCGGTATACCGTGAATTACACATTTCAAAGAGACCAGAGACGTGTTTATAGAAGCTGGGAATGACCGGATCAATGTGTGACTGGTGGGCGGCTGCCGGATGCTGATACCACAAATACCTTTTGGCGTAGCATCTGGTCGGTGCCCATGGGCCACACAGAGGGCGATTGGATCGGTGATGTCGAGCGAGCGGTTGAACAAATTCCCGAGATGGAAGACGTAGTCATTGAAGACTACGTACACTACGTTGTTACTAGTGCAGTCTGTTTGTTATCAAATTGGAAGTCTCCAGGTCCGGACGGGCTGAATAACTTCTGGCTGAAGTGGCTACGTAGTTCGCATGCTTGCTTGGCATCGTAGTTTCAATCAATTGTAGAATCTGGGTCGTTGCCAGATTTTATGACCACAGGAGTTACGCCCCTGCTCCACAAAGCAGGTAGCACTCACGAGCCTGGAAATTATAGACCGATCACCTGCTTATCATCGGTCTATAAGCTTCTTACATCTATTCTGAGAGCCGAAATTTCAAAACATATTGAAATCAATTCTATTATGTCGGCTTCTCAGTATGGTTGTAGGAAGAGGGCTCGTGGTACGAAGGAACTCCTCCTCATTGATATGGCCATTAGCCAACAGGTTCGCCGTAATCGCAGGTGTCTGGCGACATGTTGGATAGATTACAAGAAAGCGTTTGATTCAGTGCCGCATACATGGCTCTTGAGGGTGCTGGAGCTGTATAATATAAATATAACTCTATGCACCTTCTTGAAGTTGTGTATGGGGCAATGGAAAACGGCTCTTTACTATCCAGGGTGTCGACAGACCCAGGCGACCAGCGACCTAATACAGATTAAGCGAGGTATATTTCAGGGTGACAGTCTGAGTCCTCTTTGGTTTTGTCTAGCGTTGAACCCTCTCAGTACATTACTAGAGGATTCAGGGCTAGGTAACAGGTTAAATAGAGGCGGTCAGGTCGTATCACACTTGCTATACATGGATGATTTAAAGCTGTTTGCCCGCACTGATTCACATTTGATAGACTTACTAAGAGTAACTGATTGCTTTAGTAAATCTATCAACATGGAGTTTGATGTGGATAAATGTGCAGTCATGCATGTAAAGCAAGGAAGGATGGTGGAATCTGAGAGCATTGAACTTTCAGATTCCATTAACCTAAGATCGCTTCTCATTACTGATACCTACAAATAATTGGGTATGTCACAAGCCTTAGGTATAAATGAAGCGGACATGAAACAATCGTTGAAGGAGCGCTTCTTTGGTCGCCTAAGAAAAGTACTTAACAGTCTTTTATCAGGCGGCAACAAGGTGCGCGCTTTTAACGGTTGGGTCATGCCGCTTCTTTTATACTCCTTTTGCATAATTAAGTGGACTCAGACTGAGTTAGATGCCCTGGACAGGAAGGTCCGTACACTGTTGACGGCATATCGAATACATCATCCTCGTTCATCTGTGATGAGGTTGTACATCCCGCGGAAATGTGGGGGTCGAGGTTTTCTAAATGCCAAGACCCTCCATAACCGTAAGGTGTGCAACCTTAGAGAGTATTTCCTTCAAACGAACGTGGATATGCATCGTGATGTTGTCGCAGTGGATAACGGACTCATCCCGCTTAATCTGGCTAAAGAGAGCTGGCGCATCCCTGTAGTACTGAGCATTGACGACCGCAAGAGTGTATGGCAGAGCAAGGAGCTTTTTTTATCAAAAAAGCCCTACAGGTATCCCACGTCAAAAGTATACTCAGACACCAACATCCTTACTGTACGCCAGCTCTTTGTGCATCGACTGGTGCTAAGGAAACATTTGACTGTACCCTTTCCAGATCCCAATAAGCGTAGTAAAAAGCCTATCATCCGCAACGCTTCTTGCAAAACGTCATTTGGGAGGCGGCAATTTTATAGTCTAAGCTGCAAAATATATAACTACATAAATAAACGCATAAATATTACCAGTCTAAACAGTTATGAAGTCAAACGCAAAGTATGTGCCTGGTTGCAGCAACTTAATTACCAAATGACGGAGAACCTACTCACCTACATCGCATAATAGCTATATCTCACCTTCACTCAACTAATACATACCTACATATGTACTTGTGTCTACACAATCACACTTATACCCCGCACACAATCATTCACACGCACGCACAACATACACCTATCACACATATTGCCACATTCAGTCACACTACACATCCACACAACACACCCACATTCACACACCACACTCGCTCACAATATAAACCAATGGACGTCTACAGTACCAGTAAATGATTATAAAAAATATATATATTTGTTTAAAAAATGTAGATTTACTTACTTTTGACAAATGTAATTCGCTGTACAGCAACATTCACGTCTTAATCTAAATATAAACTCTAGTGTCAATTACCACGACTGAACACTGTCAGCCAAAATACAGGCTATTGCCTAGTTTGGTAAACAGTCTCAGTACCCATATTGTATAGTTAGTATTTAATAACCATGTGCCTCCAGTGAATGTATTCTCTTTTGTGCCAAATAAACTTTTTTTTTATTGTTCCAAGGTTTAGGCTTTGGTTAGTATTAGTATAATAGAGGTTTCAATATGAAGTTGCCGCTTGGTGTGAAGAACATCGCAACGTGTGGTTTTCATACTAACTAGAAATTTCATTAATGTTTTTGAATGGCCAATTCGATTATGGAGAACTCTCAGACATGCAGGTTTCCTCACAATGTTTTCCTTTACCGTTAAAGCAAGCGATAATTAAACTTCGAAAAGTCAGAGATGCGCGCCTTGGGTTCGAACTCGAGACCTCAGGCGTGGCAGGCCAACGGTTTCCCACTAGGCTATCGCTGCATTATATATATATACACTATAATAAGGGAATATGACAGAAAATCAACTATTATTCATTCAATTTGATTATAATTCAAGATATGTATATGCTTGGGCCACTTGCCGTGCCGCTGAGTATACATAATTATGTAAGTCTTTAAATACAAATGTGATTTTGATTGTTACATGTCCATGGCTTTACTATTCAGCCGACCCTGAAATTTTGTATGCACGTTGTCAAGTTGTCTGGGGCACAGAAAAGGACATTTATTATTTATGTATTTATTTAAAGTTACACCATCGACACATCACTATACAATTATAATTTAAAACAGTTAGGGAATGGTACAAGGTGAAATGTCTTTACAGGTGTACATAAATCAAAAATTAAATTAAAACGGAATAATAATAGTTCTAATAAGAAAGTAGAAATAATGTTATTGTTAAAAATATTGTAAAATCCAATACATTACTATGACATCCAGGAAAAGGTACTGTTCCTCAGGAATAAAAAGAACAATGGGCATTATTGTATGGGTTGCGTCCCAACCCTTGTAACATGTTGCGACTAGTTTAAACATGTTCACTTAAGTTTTTTTTTTATAAATAATTCAAGTTTTATTATAATTGTGTGCAGGTCAAAAGTTCTGGGGTGTAAATGAAAAAATTGTTTTTGTATTAAATAATGCTTTAATCATACTTTTTACATTTTGTGTTACATACTCACATACTTATTACGTTCATAATAATTGTACAGTAATCACAGTCAGTAATCGTTATTTTAGACAGTTATTAATAAACACACAGTTGAAAATGGTACAATTATGGCTGAATAATTCTCTTATACAACTTAAACAATGCACTTTATACACTGGTACTTGTGATACAACAATCAGTTTCTTTATCGTATCACAGTATTTATATTTATTTATGTTAGTATACAGTACCTATCCTTTAATAATGGACATTATCTACAACAATGTCGTCCAAAAAGGTCGCCGGTAACAATATGCTTGGCCGGTGTCTTGCCCAGCCAAGGTACCAAATGATACTCATTATGTGAGCGCAAGTACTTACTGTTCTCTTCCCAGTCAAACAAGAGCAATAATAATGAGCAATTGATTCTCTCAGTGTTTCTGCTCTGTTGTTAATCAGAATGTACGAATAATAAATTCTACCAGATACGTGTCGCGATTTTATCCGCCCTCTCAAAAGAATACCATCTAAAATGTTTATATTGTATCGCACAAGGTTTGGAATAGCTCCTATGCATATTTCTATTGTGTATATGCCGTTTCTTATGTGTTCGCTGAAATAAGACCGTGCAAGTTTTATTTGATAAGTTCCTAATGAAATTAATAAAAGGTCTTCTTCTGTTCATATTGGAAATTGCATTAATTGATTGTCATCTGCGGTGATAGTACAAAAATAAGCTCGCTGTCGATTTATATTATTTTCGATAACATAGTCACTTAGACTGTTAGCCATATGAATTCTCCTATTTAGCACTTCTATTATTTCGTGAGCTCGAGTATGGTCTTTTAAAGGCTCTCTAAAAGTATTTAAAAGAGCAACAGCAATGCGTATATCAATGAATAAATGCGTCATTGCCCGATTAAAATATTCTTGTCTGAATATTTTAAAATCGCGCTTAATCCACCCATTCACTACCTCTACAACCCATCTCACGATTGTAACTAATCTTGATTTATTAGCTTCTACTGTACTCAGTTGGCTTTCACTTCTAAGTTTTGTTGGAGGCATGTGGGCTTGATAGCCCCAAGTCTCTAAGGTTGATATTGCGTCTCTGAAACCTCTGTCTAATACAAATGTATCATTATTTTGAAGGACATAATGAATTGGATTCATTTCATTTTCAACATAGGCATTCATTATCGTCGCATCTGAAGTCGTAGCAGCATGAGGGCCAGTCACATCTACTATGTAGCCATCTGTGCATATTATCAGAAAAGGTTTTAGCAGGTTTCTGAATTTGTGCAGACTATATGATTGCTTCTGAAATAAAAAAATACTACTTTTCTGGATGTAAATGTAGGTTCCATCGCATATCAAAATGGCTGGTGGCACTTCATTGCCAACACCAAATATAGCATTTGGAATTGTTAAGTTTCTTGCTACAATTTCATCACGGCTAATGTGGTCCCATCCGAGATGACGAGGAACAAACTCATTTGTTAAACATTCACGTGCTAACTCCAATTTTCGCTCCAAACTACGCCGGCTCATGTCTAAACGGCTTGATAATCGTTCATTTGGTTCTCCTGTTCTTATTTTCATTAAATAAGCTCCGAGAACAGTTTTAGGACGTTGCGAGCGTTGGGATATAGAAGGCGTCTGCTCCAGAAGTCTGTTGAATTCTTCATGATTTAGACCCGTACAAAAATAAAGCTCAGATGTTGTTATAGATTCAATATTGTCGAAATTAAATCGAGATTGTTGGCAGGCATCTCTCAACATATCTAGCATGTCCTTTAAATGTTCAGCCGTAAAAGACGAATTATTCAGCTCCTCTAACTCATTCCATTCGTTTGAAGTCAAATGAACGTGACAGATGCGAGCACTTGGTGGAATATATAACTTATATTCAACTAACATCCGTGATTTTATAAAACGTGGTACTCTTACTAGATTATCTGCCCTGCAATTCGGGAAAAGACAGCTGTTGGATGTATTTGCAGATCTTTTGTAACCAGTTATAGACATAACATGAACTGACGGCTGTTCCGGATTTTGGGGTAAATCTTGAGGTTCCATGTCAAGTTCGTTTAATCTCGCCTCATGACGAGTAGCAGCCACCCAGCAACGATGGCAAATGTGTTGCCGATCATTCAATAGGGCCTGCAAAAAAATAAAAATGCTGATAATGATAGATGATAATGCTTTGGTTCGCTTTATAAAGATTAAATAATATCCTAGTGATAACACTCGTTTTGCATTTATTGAATAATAAAAATTAATTATTTAAATAAAATGTATTGTACTAGTCGATTGTTATAAATTGTGCTATCACATAAACCGGAAGTTTATAGTACATAAATAATTGTTGCTATTGATATAGATAAGGTTGTTATAAATATACAGTTGTATGTGTAATATGTAGTTACATTAAACATACCTGTTCTATTCTATGTATTTCTATGTATAATATGTATGTATTTACAAAAAAAAAAGTATATATGTATGTTTATCCATTGTCTAGTATCCATAGTACAAGCTCTGCTTAGTTTGGGCTAGATAGTGTTGTGTGTATGTGGTAGAATATTATTATTATTATTATTATTCTCATATGCTCCAAAATATATTCAGCAAAACGTGGTCTTGCTTCTAATATGGGTCTTGACACTTCATGTCGCACTCGCTGCCGTCTCAAAGACCGAGTACAGGTCACACACAAATGTTCCATACTTCGTAATAATTACAACAATATCAAAGTCCACAAAACAAGCCGAAGCCGATCGTTGTAAACGTAGAAGCAGGGGTCCTTTATGAATGCGTAAGTCGTCAAAAATTAATAGCGGAGTAACAATTTCGAAAGACGATAGTACAGCACAGCTACAAAACTACACTGCCACTAAGTAAATAATAGCATCTAGAAGGATCGCCGGGAACCATCTCTTTCCAACATGTAGCGCTGTCTCATAAAATATCGTTCGCGGCCGCTGCTCCTGCGCTTACAATGAAAAACAATGGCAGCGCGTGGCGCGCGGGGTGGTAGAGGGGGTGTTGGGTCAGAGTAGGCACTACCTGGTCGATCGTGTGTCTTTTTCCACTTGGTTTTTTAGATCGCTTTAGTCCTATAGTTATTAAAAGACTAATTAATTAAGATATATTTAACATTTTTATGAAATTAATAATACCACTATAACAGTTTCCCTGCACGAGATACGGAGTTAAGCCCATACAAAAAAACATAACACTCGTTGAGATCTTTCAAATGATGTAGGTAGAAAAATGTTACAACACTTGGGACGAAACCGCCCATTGTTTTTTATTGAAATTCTAAATTAATGCTAGCGAAGCTATGGGAATAATATAGTATTGTTGTAACTGAGTATCTGGTCAGTATACTGCGTCCCTAACCACATGCCGTAGGTATTGTATTGTGTATAAATGTATTCGAATATTCATACGCAATTAGGTGCATCTCTAAACCACAAAATGATGACATAAGCTTATATATTCATCAATGTTAGTAGTCTATACTCTATTAAATAATCCGTCGAATAGTCGATTTTAGTTGATTCATTCTTTATTTTTACAGATATACAAGGAACTGCATCAACTGTGTCCATTGTCGGTAAAAGTAGAATTACATTTGATTGACTGTTTAATACATTAGTTTTACTATATTTTATAATAATTTTACTTATATTTTTATTTAATATATTGATTTAAATAAATATTTTAACCCTTTGTAAAAGTATTTTTTGTAAATATAAATGTATGCCAATTTTAACGGCGATTGGCTAGATGTCCAGTCACCGCGTAGATGCGTAGAAAATATTATATTACACAAGTGTGTGCGCAAACGCAAGTGCACTCTCTATTCCCTAACCCTCATAAACGAATAGGACGGCAATCCGACACGACTGGAGAGAGATCAGGCGCAGGACCAATGGGTTTACGTGCTCTCTGAGGCACAGGGATATGCTCCTAACTCTGTGCTGTTATTATTGAGAATCTCTGTCAGAAAAACCGAACAACTTTTTGTTGGCCCGACTCTGAATTCGAACTTGAGACCTCATGCACAGCAGTCGCATACACTACCGCTGCGACACTAATGCAGTTATATACAATTGTACAAAAAATATACGCACACATTTTGCGTACAAACCACTACGTAGTCACACTGTCTTAGGCTCGCGTCAAGGTGACTATCATTTGTCACGCGGTACACTGTTCAGCCTATGCTAGCTCTAAACTTCGCCCAACGCATCTATGATTTATCACACCGTTTTAACAGAAAATAGTATTACGTTTAAATTATCCTGCTCGTTACCATTTTAACCAGTAGCAATCAAATAAAGGCTGATACAGTTGGACTCACAAAATTCTAAAATGTTGAATGTCAGCAACTACATGTAACTGAGTGCCTAAAAGAGAATCGCTGGCCTTAAGGGCCTGATTAGTCCTGTATGTCTTAAGGGCCCTAATCACAGGCCTTAATAGTCCTGAAGGACAAACAAAAAAAGGAAATAATTTAATATGTGATCAAATCAATAGTAGTCACAGACTTTTTCGGGCAGCTTTTCTTACCCAAGACGAAATACTAACTCTTGAATATGGGTAATAACAGACCACCGAAAGGCTCGGAGGTACTCGTGGGTCTCGTGGTACTGCAGGTAAGTAACAAGACCAGGTTCTTCTTTGTTTAGACTGTGCCGTCTAGAATACTTTAATGCATTTCACACCTCTTTATCGATGCTAGGAGGAGACTGGTGTCCGTCAAAATGACGGGACCAAGTCTTGGATTTACAACCTACATACATAAAAGTTTACTAAGGTTTATTCTACTAATTGCTACCTATTCAATAATTTTAGCTATAATATGTTATTTTTTGATTTGTCAAATTATTAATATTTAATATCCCTTTTCTACATCTAGATTATGCAAAGACTTATGGGAAAGAGCTATATGTATCAACAAAAAAAACAAAATATATATTTTTAGGGTACAGCCGGCTTTTATAAAAAAAAGACAATCGAGTACCACAAAGTACAATAATTTATTCTTATATTTCAATTCAAGCTAATTTTAACACTACTAGTAGAATAATAAAGTAATATCAAACAAACAGCCGTTAATTACACCAAATAATTAAACAAGCAAACACAATACAACGACTCACTGTAAATAGCGCCGACACCTCACGACAACCTTCTCGCACGAAAGCCAACCAACAAATGACCTGTCTGGTTTATTTTTTTTTATGGTGTTAGTTGTTGGCCTCAGATGGCCTTGACAACTTTACGCGAACTGTGGGTGAGCGCAGAAGGCTCCCAACCCGTTGATCTGTCCGGCGAAATAACCCCACTTTTATAGTAATCGTGAGATGACGTCACTAAATTCAGTGAATAATCCTTTATTATCCTAACACGGCCTCTCCTGACCGTGCACCGTCGTCGGGCACATTTTCAGCGGCATCATTGGTGGCAGGCAAAGGATCTACAGAAGATGAAGGTCCTGCAGTCTCAATTATTTCCGTCCTCTACGCCTGCAAATTAAATTAGCTTTATAATTTATTAACTTCGCTAGATATTGCCTATACTTTCATACTTCACGCTTCCATGGCCCTCTGTCATATAATCATACGAGTAAAGAAGAGCTGTCAGTCACATCTAACAAGCTTCCAACACATACATCTCCATTTGATTACGTACTTGCATTCTCATACAACCTCACATATCACATGATATGTCAGCCAGACCAAAGTCTGCCGGGACAAAGCCCACACACGCATAGCGTGTCTGCCGGGTAAAAACCCACACACACAACGTGTGTCTGCCGGGACAAAGCCCACACACGCATAGCGTATCTGCCGGGTAAAAACCCACACACACAACGTGTCTGCCAGGATTGCCACCGGAACCTCTCTCTGAGCTATCCAATCTTTCATAACAAGGCGAATCCTCGTACATTCCATACATTTACACATTTTGGAATATATCTAAAAGCTGTAACATAACAAAAGACATTTGTTAGGTACACAACAAATAACAGTACTCACTTTCAAAGAAAGCAGCACAACTCTCGGGACACCATTCCCCTTTCCACGGCACCATGTACCTACTGCGCTGCAACTTGCGTTGTCTTTCCACGAGAACCGCCCAATAGTTTGAACTCATAGCGCCCACTGGGAAGCACTTTGGTGAATCTATAAGGGCCTCTCATCCCAGAGTCGAGTTTGCCTGTAGATTGCGAGTATTTTATGGCAAATACACAGTCGTTAACATGGAAAGTTCTGGAAGGGCGCCGATTACGGTTCACGTAAGAATCCTGCTTGTTTTGGTTTCTCTTCAGCAGGTCCTTAGCTCTATCCCTGCACATCTCTCGCCATGCCTCACGATTTGGTTGTGCATTTTCAATAGCCACATCGCGGATTAATGCGCGGGTAACAGGAGTGGTCGCATCGGATCCGATTAAAACATTTAAAGCAGAAAACTGAGTAGTTTTTTGCTTAGTAATATTCAATACTAACTGAATTTTGTACAGCGCATCCGACCAGGTAGTATTTTTATTGTTACTTTCAACACGAATGAGATTTAAAACAGTTCGCACGTATCTCTCTACTTGGCCGTTTGCGTGGTGCATTTCAGGCGTTACATAATGTATATCATAACCCATTTCTAGTACCCACTTTACAAAACTAGTAGCCTCAAACATTCGCCTACGTTCACAAATTAATAATTTAGGTCCACCGAAAAGCGATACTGCATTTTCAAATACGCGTTTGAGTTCATTAGTGTCTTGGCGGTATAGCGCATAAATAAGGCAAAATTTTGAAAATGCATGTACAAGTACTAAAACATACTTGAAACCATTTGACTCGGGTAATGGACCCAATACATCTATGTGAATCGTGTTGAAAGGTTCATTAAGCTTTTCCCATGACGTGATAGGTTGACAAGGAGCTCTGGGAACCCTTTTTCTGGACATACACATTAGACAGAGAGATGTATATTTGTCAACGAATTGCTTAAGGCCGGGAAACCAAAAATGTTTTAGGATGAGGCTTAACGATTTCTCGGCTCCTATATGCTCGTGCTCATCATGGAAAATACACAAAAAGCTGAGTCTATGTCCCTTCGGTATAAAGCATAAAAGCCTTGACTCTTCACCAACCGGAGAGTAACGATAATAAAGTAGGTCGTTTTTACACACATAACGTCGCGTATCTAAGCTACCGTCTCTGAGCTTTTGCATAAGCTCCTGTGTTTCATTGTCAGCGGCCTGAGCAATCTGAGCCCAATTTAGTGGCTTTTCTATATTGTTGACTTGCGTCGCTGGTGGATTCCTGCTGAAATAGTCGGCATGAGACATCATAATGCCTTTTCTATATTCAATAGAAAAATTGAAGTCCTGCAAATAAATCCACCAGCGCGCAACGCGTGGGAGCAGATCCGTTTTACGCTCGGTGGACCTCAGCGCATTGCAATCAGTTACAATTTTAAATTCAATACCGATCAGATAGTGTCTACAATGTTGCAATGCCCTGACGACTGCCAGCGTCTCCAACTCATACGAGTGGTATCTGCTCTCAGCGCCTTGAGTGACTTTGCTAAAATAGGCTATGACATGTTTGTTACCGTTACCGTCAACTTGCATTAGAATGGCACCGTAACCTGCGCTACTCGCATCTGTATGGAGTTCAGTCACCAGCTTAGGGTAAAAAATTGCAAGTATGGGCTCATTCGTTAAGGTTTTTATTAGTTCCTGACGAATTTGTTCAATCGAAATAAAATTTTACATCTTTTTTGGTCAGACGAGAAATACTTGCCGTTTTTGTTGCATAGTTTTTAATGTATCGTCGAAAATAACCAGCTAGGCCCAGGAATTGCCTAACCTGTTTAACGTTTCTGGGTATGGAAGCGTCTACCAGGGCTTCTGTCTTGCGAGAGCTCGGCCTAACCTGTCCATGACTAATGACGCGACTAAGATACTCCATTTCTGTAGTTAAGAATGAACACTTTCGAAGGTTAATAGAGAATCCAGCTTCAGTTAATGTATTTAACACTTCTCGCAGCAAATTAATGCCTTCACTGATAGTCGCACTCATAATAAGAACATTGTCAATGTATACGAGAATTTGGCCTGCCTCAATAAATCCTCGAAGTGTCTTATTTATAATCCGTTGATAAACAGTAGGGGAATTGCACAAGCCGAATGGCATCTTAAGGTACTCATAGTGTCCCTCAGGGGTTACGAAACCTGTCTTGTGGAATGAAGGCTCATCTATCAAAATCTGGTGGAAGCCCGAGGCCATATCAAGACCCGTGAAGAACTTTGAACATCCAAGACGATCAATGTGATCCTCTATCAAGGGCAGGGGATACCTGTCCTAAAAATGCTTAACGATATCCGGCGAGATTAAGGATACACCAAGCGCCCCGCTATCTATTAGGACGTCAACCGGAACAGCCTGTATTACAGCTGTAGTAATATCGCTACATCCAGAAGAGCTATGCACCTCTTTGCAAAGGTTCACTTTACGTTGATTACTACTTGAAGCTTCGACACGTTTCTTCGTATAACAATCGCTTTCGATGTGCCCAACGTTTTTGCAAAAAGCACATGTTACCGTCTTCGACCTTTCGTCAAGTTTACGCTTTTTCGGACAATTGGCCCGCAAATGCCCCGTTTTGCCGCATGAGTAACACATATTGCTATTACTACCCGAGGGTACATTGTTCCGTTTGTTGAGTAAGTTGTGCTTAGAACCTATATGACTATCGGATCTGTTATGGATAGGTTTGATATAAATAGCTAAGAATGTAACTAGATTATCGATAGTTAACTCAGCATTCGCTGCCGCAGCTCGGAATTGAGCGTCATGAATGCCCCGTGTCACTATTTGAACCATCAGTTCTTCGTTTAGGCCCTTTATAATGCGTAGTCGCAGCAGCGAGCGTCTGGCATACTCAGCATATGTATTAAATTTATTTGAGTTCGTATTCATGACCTCGAAAAGTATATTCGCGTAGTCATGTTTGTGAGGGCATAGAGATTTAAATTCCTTGACGAAATTACTCCAAAAACGGTCGTTGGTAACCCATTCATTTAGTCAGGTCTTGGCATCCCCTTTTAAACAATGGGCTACCCGCGATAAACACTCTAAATCACCCCAATTATTAGTTAATTTTGCCCGTTCAACCTCGTCACACCATGTCTCAAAGTTATGGACCACCGGGTCAAAATTCGTTATGTAATAGTTATGCGGTTTCATTTTATTTATCACAACGTTAAGGGCATCCGCTAACGTATCGGCCGCCGATGGCGCGTTACTGCTACAGCGAAGACTGGCGTTTTGTTCAACACGTAAAGATGTTTGAGAAGTGCTAGTTGCGCTTCCCTCTATAGCGTCCAATCGCGTCATTATAGCTGCTAATACCTGTCCAACCGTACCCTCGCGGCTTGCGGAGCGTGCATGCCGTGACCGGGAATTGCGACGCGAACATAAACGAGAACCCGACTCGGACTTGCGACAAGAACGCGACCGCGAACGCGAAACAGAGTCGTGGCGGGACCGCGAACGAGAATCGCGACGATGTCGGCGCGATTTGTTTTGTTTACACTTTGCTTTATCGCGCGGTGACACATCAGATTCATCATGAGATGAACGAGGCATTTCAATTACAAATCAACGGCTGTTTTATTTTGAGAATTTAGGTGCAAATTTAGTTCACGTGGGTAAGTAGGCGAATCTCACTTCTGATTTCAGAGTAAGAAGCCGGATTTAATAAAAAAAAGACAATCGAGTACCACAAAGTACAATAATTTATTCTTATATTTCAATTCAAGCTAATTTTAACACTACTAGCAGAATAATAAAGTAATATTAAACAAACAGCCGTTAATTACACCAAATAATTAAACAAGCAAACACAATACAACGACTCACTGTAAATAGCGCCGACACCTCACGACAACCTTCTCGTACGAAAGCCAACCAACAAATGATCTGTCCGGCGAAATAACCCCACTTTTATAGTAATCGTGAGATGACGTCACTAAATTCAGTGAATAATCCTTTATTATCCTAACAATATTTACTAGCTTTTGCCCGCGGCTTTGCTTGCTTTGTCTCTCGATGTTGGAAGGGGGACTAGGTCCCCCGCTTTGTCTGTGTAAATTTTGTGTGTTTGTGAAATTGTCCTGTATGTGTGATGGTTGTGTGGGACACGCCACGTCCATCGGTGAGTCGAACCTTTGGCGGGGTCGCGATTTGAATGCGAGAGCGATCCGCGTGGCCTCGCCATAAAGGTGTGAGGAACACAGCGGTGGTTTTAGTCGGTTCAGCCCAAATCCATCTTAGGGGATGGATCCCGACATATCCCCATCGCCCGCCCCAAAACCGGCGATGGGGAAAGTGACTTGCACAATTGACGCGTAAAAATAAAACAAATGTTCGGGCGCGCCACGATTGTGGCCACCGCAGAGCCGGGCGCTGGAGGGCGCGAGATAACCTTCAGCCACCCTGAGGTTTGACCTGGTAATGGTGGGCTTTGTGGGCCTGCCCGCCATCCGTTCAGCACCAGGTCTGGGAGGCGGCGTGCGTGTTCTCACGCGCGCCTCTGTTTCATGTCCATCTCCCCTTTAGGGGGGAGACAGTAGGGCTTTTAAATGAGTAGTGCCTATATTGCGTAGGTCTTATTGTGTAGTGGCCTGCCGTTTCACACGGCTGGCCGAAACCTCGGCGGGGTCGCGACCGCATGCGAAAGTGATTCGCAAAAAAAAAGGCCACGATTGTGGCCGGCTACGCCACGACCGTGGCGGTAAGTCCCGTGTTTGAAGAGTGGCTAGAGAGGCGGCATGGCACCCTCACTTTCCGGCTGACACAGATATTGACTGGCCACGGTTGTTTTGCCCAGTTTCTGTGTCGTATAGGCCGGCAGGAGACGGCCCAGCACCGTGAGTTGATCGCGGCAGTCGGAATGATTGCCCGGCCATGGTTTAGTCTATGGTCCGGAGCGAGAGGTCGTGAAACGCTGTCGCCTCCTTCTGTGTGGAAGTATTTTCCATCAAGGAGGCGGCAGAGCGGGATAGGGTGCGCTTGACCCTCTCCCCAGCCGTAGAACCGGGCGCCGGACGGCGCTAGACGCACACCAGCCACCATAAGGTTATACCTGGGGGTAGTGGGCTTCGTGGGCCTGTCCACCATCCGATCAGTTGCAGGTCCGAAAGGCGGCGTGCGTGTTACCACGCGCGCCTCTCAGTTGTGTAATCTGCTTTACTTGCCTTTATAATGCAAGCCATAGGGATGAAATTTATCTCCTACTAAGGATAGGTAGCATTGTGTAGTAGTCTGCCGTTTCATACGGCGGGCAGGGTTTTGCGATGGCATGTGAAAGTGATTCGCCCGACCCCGCCGTCTCTGGTTATGTTGAGGAACAACGTGGTAGGTTTAGACGGTTCGACTGCGATGTCATCATCTTTCCGCGGGTGAGTCCGACATAACCTCTCCGTCGTCCCGCGGAGAGGTATGCGTCAATGTGGAATGCATTGACGCATACCATCTGCCAGATAACGCCATAATCCCTAAATAAAATTCATTATACTCAGATGCAAATACCGCTTTGCTCAAAGGTAATAAAATGTAGAAGATAATGAATCTGCATATAAAGTAGTAATGTTGTCTCAAGCATTTGAATGATAGGCTAACTATGAACAAAGGCTGTTACTATGAACAAAGGCTGTTACTATGAACATTGAAACCTAAATACTATTAAGGGTATAAGTATTGCCCTTTAACATGGCAATGCTGCCAGTTTTCTTTTCAATGTACCAGCTGTATATAACTGCGGAGGAACGCTATGCCGCCTGTTATAGGATTGACTTTTACTTCTTTAACCTATTTTTATATTTTGTATTATAGTAAGTGGGTTAGGTTGGGTTATTTTAGTAACAGTACTTCTTTTATAATTTGTTACTCAGTGATAATACAGCTTTCTAATGGAGAAATATTTTTTTAAATCGGTTGAATAGTGTTTGAGTTAAATCCTTGTAAACAAAGAATCAAATATTTCTTCTTTATAATATTAGTATAGAAGTTTAGATAGTATAGATAAAAGGATCGCAATCAAATGCAGATTTATTTAATACGCATAAAAGTCCGTAGTCGCTCGGCTTGCATTACTGCATGAACGATTCTTCTCACCTCCGACTGTTCTGGAGTTTCTGCCACTCTAATAGCTGACTGCCACTCAGCTTGTTCTTCTAAATTGAACTGCGTTTGAAGAGGCGTCTCAGTAGCTGTTAAAACTGTATAGGTTTGAGATTGTTCATTCAAACGGCGTATCGTTTGATGAGACGTCTCAGTTGCTCTTAAAGTTACTTGACGTTCAGCTTATACATCTAAACGAATCTGCGTTTGAAGGAGCGTTTCATTAGCTCTCAAGGCTCTCTGACGTTCGGTTTATTCCTCTAACCACAATTGTGTTTAAAGGGCGTATCAGCGCAGTCTTGTAGAAGCCTGACGGGTGGCTTGGTCCTCCAGTCTTTCCTGGCTTTGAGAAAGTGCCTTATCTGCTCTTAAAGCAGCTTATCGCTGCCTCCTAAATTCGGCATGAATGGACGGCTCTTGGGATAGAGCAATTTCTGCTGCCCGTGCCTGCGATAAATTTCTAGATAAGTTATAATTACGTTTGCGAGGCATATCGAAAAAAGTAAATAAACTCTTAACGAAAAGAATACAGTAACAACAAAAACAGTTATACAGGTTAGGTAGTAACCTAAAAATTAAAACTATTGCATAAAGATATAAATGAACTAAAATAAAAATGAATTGTGCAAATAGAATTAGAAGTAAGATAAGGAACTTAAAAATAATAAATGATAAACTATCGTTCAAAGTAAAATGAACTATTTAAACTGCAAACGTAAAACAATTACAATATTGTTAGGAATCAGAAGTGAAACGGCCTAAAAAAATAAATAACAAACGTACTTTCATTGCTAAATAATCATTCAATTTTGCAGGATGGTTATTGCAACCGTTAATTAAAGAAATACATTAACAAATAAAGTTAAACATAATAATTGATATTACCCAACAATGATCACACATGTCCGTTCCGTCCACCGCTCGATGTCAAAGAATAAAAATAAAAATTAAGATGACGATGATTATTTATGAATGATTATCTACAGACCTTAAGATTCTATCGCTCTTACCACCTCAGTCGACACTTCAGTACGCATAGCATCTGGTGTCACTATTACCTGTGAACGGTCCTCCAACACTTTCAACCATGAGACAATAGTCTCAAACGATTGACGGACGTAGTCAAAAAAAGACTCCACATACTCGAATGGCTTAACAGATCGCGGAACGCTCACGATCTTGGACGTAAAACGCGATCTTCTGCCACAATCGTGCCAATTACGTGACAGCGTCACGTAGGTAGACCTAACCTTAAAAGAGAACGATGTGATGTGTTCATTTTATTTGCAAACGCCAGAACCAAGTTCTATTACTTGTGAGCAAAGGAATTTTTATCCCACTTCTGATGTTAGTAATCAGAAGTGAAATAGCCTACATTTCTTTTTATTAAAAACGTACTTTCATTGTTAAATAATCATTCAATTTTGAAGGATAGTTATTGTAACCGTTAATTAGAGAAATACATTAACAAATAAAGTTAAACATGATAATTGATATCACCCAACAACTATCACACAGCACGTCCGTTCCGTCCGCCGCTCGATGGCAAAGTAACTCGTTGCGCGCTGAACACGCTTTTATAACCCACTCGATCCGATGATTCGTGACGTCACTTGTTTATGACGCCTTCCATAATCAAAAATATTATTAGAACAGTGGTAACAGATAAATAAACGATTACAAATCAATATTGATAAACAAATGAATCAAAAACATGTATTGCTATTTCCCATCGATACGTTACCCCAACTTCCTGTCTCCAAACTTCACGATTATTTATCAGTTTAATATGGCCATAGATAATACAAAATGATACTACATTTTAAAATATGTTCAGCGCCATTTATCAGATTTTGGAGTGAATTAATTTTAGTTAGTACATTGAACATCACAAATCGATACCACGTTTCAGCGACACCTATCGAGTTATTATAATACTAAACGTTAAAGATACTTTAGTATAAAATTATATTTATTTGATTTTAACACTGTATAATACCAAACTATAACTATCTTTCGAAAAATTTGTCAATTACCTTAACCTCTCAAACCCCGCTGACGCCGATCGGCGTCTTCAGATTTGTACCTGTCAAACCCTGGTGACGCGATAGGGCGTCGAGCACACTCGATTGTGTATTGTTTACGTCAACAACGGCGTGGTTTGAGAGTTTTTCTAATTGATTTAATTACAAATATTATTCAGAATCAACTCGATTGGTTGGAGGTGCTTCGAGAAGATAAGACCGATCGAGAGGAAGTGGATGATGGATTAAGGGGTAAGATGCCAGACTTTATTTAATTTAATAAACTCTTACTGTTTATGTGTTAGAAGTATCATGTTTTATGCAATGAATACATTGTTGGCGCTTCAAGACACAGAAGATTGCATAGTTTGGACAGTATAACGTTTTTTATACCACTAAGGTTCGGTTCCTATATCAAAAAACGAGTCGTTTTAACTACGGACATTTGAATTTTGAATTATTTTTCATAGAATATGTGTAAAAAATTAACTGCCTTAAGGTAAAATGATTAGATTTTTGATAAAAGAACCGCGCCTAATGTGGCATTAAGCAAATAGACAGTTTTTTATTTATTTAGAAACAGCAATAAGTTGCATATACAGATATTGTAAGTAGCAGACAGTATTGTAGAATTAACCACCAATCAGGGCAGAGCGCGTGCTCGAGTGGGGTCGAGGCGCCGTCTTTACTTTATAGCGACTGATCGAGTCGGAAAGATGAGTTGTGAGTTGTGTAAAAAAATTGTTACCAGAACACTCTAAACGATTTGACGGAACTGGCTAACAATAAAGCTGACATGGTACAGTTTGGGAGCTGAGGGACAATACTGCAAACGACCTCACACAAATGGAAACGGATCTCCGCAAGCTAGAGATCATGTTGGGTGAACCTAAGGTACTTACAATATGCTACTAATATGTTGGCTCTATACCAATACAAATTTGTAAGTGATTTATATCTCCTAGGACCCTTAACAAGTAATAAACCAGGATATGTCGATTGGCTACATTGATGATTGCAATCCATTTATCACGGGCGACTTACAAACATTCAGACAACGCACTTTAACATCCAGATTCATTACAAATATTTGGGTATGAAAGTAGCGAGGCTTTCACTGAGACCACTGCGTAATACGCTATCAGAACAAAACCTGGTGAAACTTATGCATGTTTGTAGTCATTGGGGAAGATATTCGAATTTTGGCTTGAATAAAATACCTAAGACGCAAAACAGTAGGTCGCCATACAATGTTAGCATTCTTTATTTTTCTTTTTTTAAAGGCTACTACTGCTTTAAAAGTCAAAGCCTGTGTCGCTGGAGACTTTGCAAACATACTTTTACTGGACGTAAAGTACACCCGGACTAAGAACAATTATTTGTGGATAACACATAATTGTCTCGTCTGCCACAACACTCAACACGGCTTCAACAGCCACATTACAACCTGCCTGCTATACCATTCATGCAATCTTTAGATTTGATTACTTGGTCAATTTGCTCAATCGGCTTCTAAGCACGACCAGTGTAACCTACTGGTCGTGTCTACAGACTGATGAAAGCAACAACTTGAACCTATTCACATAGATGTTAACATTTGTCCATTTACAGACTGCGATACTAACTCGACACTTAACAAGCGACACACATAATAAAACATGTATGGTACTAGAGCTAATGGCGCCTTGTGATGACAGCGGCAAGCCGCCGCTGAATGTGCGAACTCTTGACTGCCCAGTTGATGACGAGCCTTGTTTGAAAGAAATTAGGACGAAGCCGACTGAGGACAGGTAACCTGAAGCAGGGTTAGCTAGACTCCAGCGACTTACCCACCATTCAAGGCAGCGAGTTGGCACACCGTGGTTGGTTTAGTCGGTAGTACCCGGGACGTTCCAACTTTTTTCAGATGAGCCCGACATAACCTCCCCGCTCCCCTTTTCAGCAAAGAGGTATGCGTCAATACATTCCCTCAGGTTAAAAAGTGTTAGCTAGAATAATATGGGTACCGATTGCCAAAATTTTCGACGAATTTATTATTATTTATCATATTTATTTGCACCTTAAACATTTATAAACAGTTACATTAACATAAAATTTAAGATAGTTATTTTAATATGTAGAAATGCAGCTAATACCTAAGCTATCATATATATTTTTATATCGAGATTTCTATTCAACAATATGAATTACTTAGTGTGGTATTTCTTTACTAAAACACCAGAAACTATGGCAGTTTTACATACACGCATAGTGTCACGTGTATACACTGTAAGTGCAGTAAGCAGATTTTTTTCTTTTTTACAACTACGGTGACAAACAAGCATACGCCCCGGCCTGATGGTAAGTAGTCACCGTAGCTTATGGACGCCTGCAACACCACAGGCATCATGCGCGTTGCCGACCCTTTAGGAAAGCAAGAAGAAAAAAGGAAGTGGGAAGGAGACAGAGCGGGAAGGGGCAAAGAAGGTGATTGGGCCTCCGGCCACTCTTACTCACCGAACGAAACACAATAGTAGAAATACTGCTATTTCACGTCGATATTCTGTGAGAGGGTAGTCCTACCCCGGTCGAGCCGGCCCATTCATGCTAAAATCAGCGAGGCTCTACTACTTGATTATATATAAATATCTCCGAAGCGAATTACACCCACATTTAACCAGCTATGGTTTTAGGTCCCATGGTGTAGGGAGCGAGCCTATTGCAGACTACTCAGCGCGGACCCAGATTCCGTGCGCTACTGAACATTTTTTGACAGAAAATTCCAATAGCACATTTCCAAACCATCAATCAGAACTGAGGCTGTATATAACATGCACAGTAATGTTCACATATATTGGTTTATTCAGGAAGGTGTTCTGTAAGCGCTGGGTGGGTGGCTCACACACGATGCTCACGGAGTACATGACCCGCGAGAATGCGCAGCCTCTACAAATGCAGATGACGCCTACCAAACATTACTGCAGCTATGGCACGGATGGACGGGTATGTAACACGTAAATAATAATCACTCTTATGATGTTGTCCGTGTATAATTCCTAGACATACCTCTCAGTAATCGAATAAAGTTTTCAACAAAAGAAATCGGTACTTGGATGGACCACAACTAGGGCTGGGACTACATCGATCACACATTTATACCTCCGCTAAAAATAATATAGTGATTCCAAAATCAGCCCTTAGCCCTAGCTTAGGAAGAGAGCCTTAATTTGTGAGAACTATCTCACAAATAATAAGTCTTAAATCATGTGTTTTAGCACGCCTGAAAGAAAACCCGCACTTCACGAAGGCGCCGCTGAGCTCACATTAGTCAACCCGTGACCACGATCGATGCAAGTCGGTCGAAACGTCGGGTAATCAATAGGTATTTATTACCTTTTAAATACTTTATCGCGAGTAAGACCCGTTGTCTAACATTATATAAAGTAGGTTATTTTAAATAAACGAGTTAAAAGTATAAATGTATCAAAATGGGACTACTCACGAACTGACTTATTAATAATCTAATTTATTTTTATTAAATATATGGTAAATATAATTAAGACTCAATGAGAAGGCAATAACAGGACCGAGGTTGCTAAAATACAAAGACCTAGGAATAAAGAGAGGACATTGCCCTACAGTGGGGCAAATTATTAATTTTAAGATTATACTACAATAAATGACTTGTTATGCCAACAGTTATATATGTTGGAAGAAGAATTGCAGCCTTGCATTGAATGCAACCAGCTCCCGAAGAAGGAATCTCGGATTGAAGTTGGTGGTGGTCACCAGGGGCCTAGAGATAAGGAGCTAAAAGATTTTCTTAGTGTAAAAAGCTCACATTAAAGGTGACAGATAAACAGACGACCTATTTAATCAAAGGTCTCGTCTTCAAATAATTGGCAGAAGCAAGCTCCACTTAACATATAATTAATTATGAAAACAACTTTCAGAAACACGTTTATATATCTTTGATTGTTTTATTTATACAGGGGTATAGAAGAAAAATAAAGTATCGTATCTGATAATAGAAGAATTATTCAATTTTAGATATAGTTTATTGTTATTTAATACAGTAATAAAGAATACATAATAATACCAAGTTGTTTTATTTGAATAATTATTTCGAAGCAGATCAGTCAACTATAAGCAAGGAGGGGATCCTGCTTGAATCCACTGCAGGATTTATTTGGATTCTCCATCTACTTTGTTTCCCCTGCCAAGGATTGATCTCCTGGGGCAGTTATTTGGATGCTTCTGTCCACTAGGATGTCCTGCTTAAATCCTTTGGGTAATTTATATATATTACTCGTCCAGTTTGTTCCCCGTAACAAAGATTGCTAAACTAAACACGTTTGCCGTAATCTATGCAAACGTCACTTTATCAGTGGCATTTACACAGGCGCAGGCGAGACAAATATGAGACTTATATTATCGAATTGAGGGTCCTGTATGCACTTGGCGCTCTATGCCACTTGGCACAAAGAATTGAATCGATGTCAGGGAGGTCTATACCCGTGCGTACAATAGGTGTAGAACACCCGTTGTGCAAAGCATCTTCCTCTGAAGACGGTAGCAGTGCAGCTCTGAGGTTTAAGGAAAACACGATTTAATATGTATGCTAAAAGGGTCAGATGGTATTTGAGCTGAGCTTGCACCCTAGAGACAGGCCTGATTAATCCAATACAAATCCGATTCAAGGTGATTTATCGACGACACGAAACAGAGATATCCGGTTATTTCTTTTCGGTGGTCTACTACAATTTGGGCGCTGTTTCCGGAGTTGAACCAGGACAAAATAAAATAAGGCTGTAATAAAAACTTACGTCTTTGAGTCTGGTTCAAACAGATTCAAATAATTCTATCATAAATGTCGGAGACTGACAGCATAATATAAATATAAATGTTAATAAACAAAAGAGTATTCTGACAAGACAAATTATTACTATAAGTTGAAGTAAATATTGTGTGTTTTGTATGGGTTACATTGTTAAACATTCAATAGCAGATTATATTTTTCTTTAATCTAACAAATTCGAGTTGTTTTTGGTACCTTCGGGTTTCAAAATATCAACAATGGAAGAGAAGGAAACGCTTAACGTCGAAAATATCATCGGTTTAACATTCGGATCCTTTGACGTGAGTCTTTATCAAACAATAATATAGTATATTTAATCTGCTGTAATCAACTGATATAGTAACAAATCTCATCTCTTTTTTTATAAAATATTCAGTTTATGAAAAAACCTAAGTTTGTACATAAACCTACCTACACCTTAACACACCTCTTAAAAAAACATCACTTTTACATACATACATAGATAGATTCACGCCTGTTTTCCAGAGGGTAGGTAGGATAATAGCAAATGGAAATCCGTACTCTCTGCCTACTCCTCAGGGAAACATCACTTATATGATTTTTATATTTCTTATAGTTTAGGTTTGTAACTTGATTTATTATTATTTTTTATTGTTTAGTTTACTGAGTGCGAAAGTTTGGTTCTTATTTTTACGGAAGTAGTAGTAATTTATTTAAATAAGTAACTGTGTACATATACCCACAATAGAATGGCGTCATAGAATTCCTTCGCATCACGGTCGACTGGTAGTGTGCCCAGAAGACTGGCAGTATTGCCACGTTGAATGGTGTACCGGACGGGTGAACTCGGGGTTGAGGTTACTATAGTGATGGTTACGAAATCAACCGATAAGTCGCTGACGTCCTATACACGGTGTGTGAACTGTACTGTAGCGGTTACTGGTTACGGTGCGGGGTTCAGGGCTTCATTCAAATAATACACATCTTGACTGTTCGTTTCTTCTTTTCTGGCTGGCTCCGTTTGGTTCTTTAGGCTTGAAGATGTTTCTTGAGCACCCCAAGTAGTGGTGGTTAATATAGCACGTAGCGTCATAACGTAGCACGCTATATTTACTCAACGCATAGCGCGCACTAAATCGTTTCAATCTCGGCGCTAGAAATAGCGTCGCGCTATAAATGCCTAGTCTGTTATGCATAGCGTGGAAAAACGACGAGCGCGCTGCGCGATGACTCGCCAGCGCGAGCCGCGAGCGACGTCTAGCGTTTAGCGCACTAGATACGCTACACTAAATAGCGTATTTAGTCACCGCGTGCTACCGCTCGCTGTATGACGTATTATCGTTGTTTACGTTACTATACTATTCCGGCCAGCTCATGCGATTTATGTATTAATGAACTTTTAAATCGCCTATAATTGCTTTATTATTATAGAACATATCATTATTATTATTCAGTAGTCACAGTCAATAAATTATAGACGGGGTCCTAAGTCTCAAAAGTATGAAGGCGAGTTCATGGAATTTATTTTGCCTATTACTTATTAGATTATATATTTTTACAAAACACGCTCCACAGTTAAAGTGGCGCATTTCAAGGTTATATTCTCCAAGGCTCCACGCTACCATATTCTGTGACGCTACTAGCGTGCCTACGCAGCGCGCTATAACATAGCGTATCAAATAGCGTGCTAAAAAAATATAGTTTCTAGTCCGTAGCGAGTAATATCTATTATATCTATCGTAAATTAGATCTAGGTATAGATATTCTATGTTTTATGCTAAAAATCTAACTTGCGGTTACGTTTATATAAAGAAAAAGTTTAATAACTTTATAACTATATATTTATACAATTCCTTCAGCATCTTGTAGCGCTTTTTCTAGCGGACAAAATAAAATACACAGGTAAAACCTTTTATTAAAACCTTAGGATCTAGCCGTACCCTAACATTCCTAACTTGAGGAAAAAATGCACATTTTATTGGCAATGTTTACATTTTTACACAATATTCTTATAAAACTATATGAAAGTATATTATTATGTTATTCACACTATCTAATTATACTATTTAGGTCTATATGACCTAATTCGGCACTATTTCAGAATTATAAACTTTATTGATACGGTATACTTAAATAACATATATTTAATTTACAATCATAATACGATTCTTAAACTAATGTTAACGTTGTTGCAAACAAATGGCAATGCTTATTCTTTCCGCGAAATAAAGGCCAGCCCTCTGGTCACAGCAAGCGTCGATTAACCTTTTTGCTATGTCTCTATAGAGAGCACACCAAGGGCCTACCCATTTTCCAAGGCATCAATGACATACCGTCCGGTCTCTTCCCATCGTCACGTGCCAAACCACTAGGTTCAAGATAACCTGGCACGCCGGCGGTGACAAGAGCACGAGGGATAATGTCATTAAGGTTGGCGTGCCGCGAAAAACGACCGTCATTCCTGCTACATGATAGGCCATGGTGGCCAAGGCCTTCGACGGCTTCACCACAGTGACATCGATGCGGAGAAACGTATGGAGCACCTAAACGAAGGCAAGAAGTGATGCGGAACGTTGTGTCGTTCAACATAGTGTCTATGTTGGACTATGGGAGTGCTTGGAGCCAAAGACCCGATTCCCACACCCAGCCAATAAACGGGCACGCTCAGCAACATTAGATATGTTCATGAGATGTTCTCTCACCATGTTGCAGAGCGGCCTATCCCACCAACTCTGAGAGAATAGATCGGATAGCAAATCAGAGCTTGGACAGATCATTTTCCAAGCGTTCACTGCGTGCGACTTGCATGACACTTCAGAATTAACCAGTGTGGGAGGTAACATTTTCCTGGTCAATTCTTCAGTGCAGTGGACCGAAAAAAGGAACGCCGTTAAACTGACATCACTAATTTTGCGAACGCCGAGGCCACCCAAGCGAACTGGTAGTGTTGCATGGAGCTACACTCGGTCGTTCATGGCCAAATTTAAAATTTTGTGTGTAACAAGTGTAAGTCGAATAGTATGGACGATATTATATTATTATTGTTTATTTATTAATTAAATTATAATATGTTATGTTGTCCCAAAATCCATAATATAATAATGTTATATTATTAAATAATAATTTTGAAATCAATGTAACATTTAATTTAGTTTTCTTTTTTGTAATAAATTTTAAAACTTTGGTATTTTACAGTCAGAAGAATTGCTTAACAAAATAAACATCGGTTTATGAGCTTATAAATTATTATTTGAAATCGGCTCTGGTACAAAATATGTAAGCATGATCTGACTTCGAAAATAGATCTTTGAGGCTTAGGACATGCGCGGCGTTTATGCTCAACTAGCGAATCCCAGCTAAGGAAATACCTTCACGCTATAATAATATATATTTATAGCAACCAGAAGTGGATACTATTAAAAAAAAACACAACATACTGCAATTTTACATTATTTATTGATTTATTAAAATAAACAAAATTTTAATTATACAATTATTTATTTTATATGAACAAAATAACAATCACTTGCAAATATGATCAAAACAATAATGAGCAATTATAGTGAACAATAGAAAAATAAGACTCACGGCACTTGGACGATGCTTCCGCTCCGAGTGACAGCCGACAAATGAGCCGCGTAATGGCGCGCACGCTCCTTATACGGTGTGAGTTTTCATAAAGTGCACATATGGAAATGAGTGAAACTAGACATCATTTTATCGCTAGGAAAAATAAAAAAAGAATTTAAAAAATAATCTTCGGTTTATACCTATTTATATTTTTTCTTTAGTAGTTATGTACCTTGTACCAAGAAAACCTTGTAACTTTTGAACCAGGTGGTTAATCGTATTGAAACAAAAACAGTTATAATACGCAATGTGTAGACAATAACGACGGTATACTATTCATATCCAAAAAAATACCGGTGGCATAAAATAAGGAATATTTTAGACCGAAACTGAGCTTCATACAATGTTTTTTTAAACATTGTTGAAAAACTCAAGAAAACGCTCCCATTGCCCCTAGTTTTTATTAATTGACGTTAATCTGTATCTAATAAGCTTAAAACAACATAAAAACCACACTTGTATCCCAAACAAAACAGTTTTTATGAAGGGCTAAACAAAGACCTGCATCTTTTTTCGAAAATTGCATTATCTATCTCAGGTAAAAAATTAGGTCTTGTCTTTTGTCATAAATTACTAAACATACACTTGGGCTGCAAGTGTCTCCCCGTGACCATGGCTGCTGAAAAGCAACCGAAACGTCGGGGAAAGTGTAAACCAAAAATAAATAGATTTAATAGTTTAAATAATTTCATTAGCTTATAAATTAGTAAAATAAAATCAATAGTAGTAGTAGTGTAATATTTTCAAAATTTTGTAATACAGTGATAAATAAACAACGCGATAAAATCCGTATATAGTAGTTTAATTTCAATACATAGGTATAAATCGAAGAATATTATTTTTTATTTTCTTTTATTATTTTTCCTAGCGATAAAATGATGTCTAGTTTCACTCATTTTCATATGTGCACTTTACAAAAACTCACACTGTATATTCGTTTGAAAATTCTTGTCAGTCATCTCTTACAATATTATTCCTACAGATGGCTTTTTGTAGAGTTATTCTATTGCAAGCAAAAAGCCTATGGTCTTTTTCTTTTGCTAGCAACAAAATAACTCCTTTTTTGGAAGGCCCGAAGCTCATCAGTAACTCTCATGTTTTAGAAGTGTACAGAGATTTAGGACATTGCTTATTTTAGACGAGGTGTGTGCTTGTTTACCATTTACTGGCACAAAACAATCAATGTATATAATTGGACTATATGAATCTCTACTTTTATGAATATTTCTTATTCCAGACAAATGTTGTTAACTTTAAAATGTTGCAAACTATTCTATTAATATTGGCACATCGCACGGGTATGCTAGAGCAGGAAGTTGATATCATGGAAGACACAAATCCAATGCAACGTAAGCATTTAGACGGCTCTTTGGAGTCTGAAGATGAGAACAAAACTGCAATTCGTACAAAAGCCCATTCGTCGGGAGACTTGTCAACATTAGATGAAGTAGATAGCGAGGAATCAGGGGGTAAGATAAAAAAGCAAAGAAAACTAAGACCGGACAAATTAACCCCAGACAACGCAGAATATAAAAAATATGAAATGGATGTTAAGAGTGAGGATAAAAAAGAAAAGCGAGCAAGAAACGAAGGAGGCGCTTATGAATCATCAACTTCAGATGAGTCAGATGACCGACGAGCAAAAATATCCAAAGAGAGCATAAAGAAAAAGGTCTCAAAAGCAATAAAAGCATCTGATGATTCAACAACATCAGTTGAGTCAAATTACGATAGGGAAATAAGTGTTAAAATGAGTAAGGATAAAAAAGAGAGCAAATTAAAGAGAAGTAAAATGGCTGATGATGCACTAGATTTAGAAAAAGAAGAATATGGTGGCGTAGCGAAGAGTTCAAGTGAGGATAAAGAAATTGAATTAATACCCTCAAAACGGGAATCGTCTAATGATACACAATCTGTACGTATTGTAGTCTGATTTCATATTTACAACTGACTATTAGCATAAATCAATAAATAAAAATCAATGAGTAACGTTTTTGAATAGTGCTGAGACGCGGAATTTTTCTTGTGTGATATGATTACACATATTGCACGGAGATTTATTAGTACTAGTGTTTGACGAAGGATCGAAATTCGACCAAAATCATTAATGACACTTTAAGAAAAACATACATGAATTTAGATTTAACTTAACCTCATGAATAGCTACTTAAAAAAAATTGGAAGATAAACAAAAGTAAAAGGTTATGTTTATTACTGTTTTATTTTTGCCTATCTATACTAATATTATAAAGAGGAAAGATTAGATTTTTTGTTTGTTTGAAAGGCTTTTATTCAAAAACTGCTTAACCGATTTTAAAAATTCTTTTGCAATAGGAAAGCTGTATTATTACCGAGTCACACGCTGATATTATTATTATAACATCGGCTATATTTTATTTAGAAAATAGTACTGTTACAAACGCTAGTTTATTATATGAGAAATGTGACATTGTGAGTTAGCACTCGCAATGTATACGAAATTATCGAAGACATTTTACAGAAGTTTGTGTTGTAGTCTTGACTTTGCATACTGCCGTCATAAGGAATTGAGTTATTAACGTATTTTTAGAAATAAATAAATAATATAAATACGTCATTTTTCCTTATGACGGCAGTATAGTAGAATACACATTGTGCACATTTGAATTGTAAATGCGTGCTATAGTGATGCTAACAGTCCGACAAACGCGGCACGATAGTCAGCACCAACAGTAAACATGGCTATTGAATTATTTGTCTTAAATTGTCAATGAAAATTCATTTGTTTTATCATCTTATGTTTTGGATAAAATAGAACTAACGACGTTTCATTTTTATTTTAGAGTGCTGGGATTGCCGTGTCAGGTATAAGGATCTCATTTTATATATTATGCTGTATAACTATAAATTATATTATAACTTGACATAATATATATGATTAAATATTAATTTATAATATTAAAAGATATACATTTATAATATAATAAGAGGTATTCACATAATAGTTATGTAGATACATAATATTTATGAGTAAATTTTCTGTTTAGCTACCGCTCTTAGTAAAGGAATAAAGGAATCTAAGGATACAGTGACAGTCGGTAAATATATTTTTACTATAGTTACTTCATCGTATTTTATATATACTTAACACCATATAGGTATAATTATGCCTCTGCTTAGTGACCAAACATAAGGGAGCAAAAGGATCTAAGGACGTAGTTTCAATTGGTAAATATATTTTATGACAATTACCTCCTTATTTAACCATAATTATGTAACAGAACAGATATGGTCAAAATCATAGATACCAAACTACATATATAGAATTTAAGAACCAGGTATGGTCATATTATTACGTGGTATATTGAACCCAGTGGCTTACGTAAAGCTAATATTTTCTGAACTTATAGCGTAGTGGGAGACCGCTACCCAGAGTCTTCAGTTCAATCCCAAGGCACGCACCTCTGACTTTTCCATATCCATATTAAATAATTAATTATCGCTTGCTATAACGGTGAAAGAAAACATCGAAAGGAAACCTTCATGTCTAAGAGTTCTCCATAATGTTCTCAAAGATACGTAAATTCTACCAACATGCACGTTTTTCAATCGTCCGATAACTTTTATCTGGGGAATAGGGTTGACGTTTTGTCAGATTTTATATAATATATATACAAATCGTCATATTTATATTTACCAGATAAAAGTTACCTGGTGATTAAAAAGTCGGCGCATTGGCCAACAAAACGAGAGTAATATATGTTTTTTATTTTTATTATATAATATGTTCTTTTTTCCCCTCGTTATGATGTGAGAGAAATAACAAAAGTGACTGGATGACATGACCACTAATGTCATCCTATTCAAGGGCATCCAATTAGTCCAAGACGTATCAACATTTGTTTAGTATTTTAATCTATTTGTGAGATTAGTAATTTTCATAGAAAAGTTACTCTCATTTCAGCTTAGGGAGTCATCTATGTGCAGACGTGAATTAATTATATTGATACTTAGTATACCTATATATTAATTGTTTATTTATGAATAGCATTCAAAGAAAACGAACTTCTTAAATTGGACTGATTCATATCTATAATACTGAATATAATTAATTGTACCTACCTACGACGGGCGCAAGTGTGAACTTTGACAAATATATTTAAAATCTAGATACTAATAGATATTTTAAAAATGTTAAGAACCCTCTTGTAGATATATTAAAAATGTTAAGAACAGCTGACCATTTATTTACATAATTTATCACGTTACTATAATATATTTACGAGTTACTGTTCTGTTTTAGGGGCCATGAGTAAGGCAGCAAAAGCGTCTAAGGACGCAGTTTCAGCCGGTAAATATGATTTTGTGATAATTATATTAATGGTATAATATTGTCTTCTGTTTACGCGAATGTTATTCATTGAAATTAAACTACTATATACGGATTTTATCGCGTTGTTTATTTATCACTGTATTAATTTACCCAATTTCAATAGAGAAGATGGTTGGAATGTACCATCAGCTTGGGATCCAGTACTTCAAATAGTCAAACCCAAGAAGAAACAAACCACAGCTAGACTTCATGATACTTTGAGCTCATTCTGCGTAAATAGAAACACCCATGATTAAATTATGTTCGGGTACTTTGAAATAACTACACTGGAACATTGAGACAACTACCATCTTAGTCTCCCCGTGACCATGGCTGCTGAAAAGCAACCGAAACGTCGGGGAAAGTGTAAACCAAAAATAAATAGATTTAATAGTTTAAATAATTTTATTAGCTTATAAATTAGTAAAATAAAATCAATAGTAGTAGTAGTGTAATATTTTCAAAATTTTGTAATACAGTGATAAATAAACAACGCGATAAAATCCGTATATAGTAGTTTAATTTCAATGAATATATTAATGGTAACCCATGTGTGATAGAACTAGTGGACAGTATACAGGGTGATTTTGAAATCGTGTAATTCCTTTTAACCACGCATTCTACTGGTGATATAGAATAACTCTGACCATATTATTTTTTTATTAGAATTATTTTTTTGTGAAAATTAATGTATCGTTTTTTTTCGTGAAATGGTTTGGCAATGTTATAATATGGCAAAAAATGTCAATGTCAATAAAAATGGCAATTTTATACTTATACTAATTAAAAAAAAATGTCAATAATTAGTCGTATTTTTTTTTTTTTTTTTAAATAAATATTCTACCACATACACAGAACATCATCTAGCCCAAACTAAGCAGAGCTTGTACTATGGGTACTAGACAATGGATAAATATACATGTACACTTTTTTTTTTTGTAAATACATACATATTATACATAGAATCACCCAGACCAAGACAAACATCCATGTTCATGCACACAAATGTTTGACTTGTGCGGGAATCGAACCCGCGACCTCAGGCGTAGCAGTCGGTTACACTAACCACTACGCCATCGAGGCCGACTAATAACGGGCGGTAATTTACGCGACCTACATTCCCCTTCTCGACGCTCACGCGGTCACGATCGCTCGCCGGCACTGCGCAACCATCGGCGCGGCAGGGCATTTTTCGCGACAATCTTATCCATTCTCAAATACCAAGTATGCAAAGCAAACTAAACGGTATTAATATAACCAAGAGATCTAATAATAACCTGAGTTACTTACTTTCCTCACTTAGTTAACAAAACTACCTATGATTGGATTTAAACTTTATGATTAATAAATCATTGCCTGATACTGACTACCTCTGTTGTACCCAAGATATTTACTACACAAATATCAACCCAATAAAAACAACAGCTGTTCTGTAAAGAAATAAATTCTGTGAATCAACATTTAAAAATATTGGAGGTTAAAGAAGTTCCTAACCAGGTCTACCGTACCTACCTACCTAATTATCACAGATTACCAGTTTCTACGATCAACACATTCATAATACACACCAAGTTATGTTTATCTACATACTTAAATGTTATACCTACGTATAACAAATGAAAGGAAAAGGAAACATTCACCAGAATGATGAATGGATATAGTTATTTAGATGTGTAACTGCGCGGTTACACACGTAAACATGAATGCTTCAAACAACACCGCTACCCACTACCTACACAAAACTCCAAGGATATGACCAATAACTTACTTACGCATAACATTTACCGAAGTAGAATATTACAAAGCGACCGTAAGTGTGTAAGACGCAGCATAATATCATATTGAAAACTTTAATACTTACTAAAACTACACAAAGAACTTAAAATCAATCCAATCATGTGAACAATATCAGTTCAGTAGGTATGAACCAAACACGTAAGTAGATACACAATCACTTCATGCATCAATAAAATAACGTAGCTTTAAGTACAACCTCACTCGTTTAGCAAAATAATGATTATTCCATGTTAATGTCGATAACTAGATAGAAATATCCAATTCCAGCATAATAACAATCCATCAGCATCGATATAATCGCGACGCGTGCACACGGCAGTATAAAAATAATGAAACTGATATTTTAATATTTGTGTAATTTTTTGTTCGGCTTGGTCAAACACATAACATAAACAAGCCAATTTAATACTTGTGCCAGTGGCGCAAGGTTTCCTTTTCAATACAGGCGGTCGCCTTTGTGTCATCCTTTATAATCGCCGACGCGGCCGTAGTTACATAGTTTTAAACTTTATTACTTGCATGTTAAGAGTGATTTCGCCATGCATTATTGTGTCGGCAAGTTACTTTACGTGTCAAAGGTAGGTATAACAATTTAAAGCAAGGAAAATGATACGTTATGTTTTGGCCGATCGCGATCATAAGGTCCAGGGATCGATACCTGGCTGATGCCTCATGATGCTCATTCGTACCGAAACTAAATACCTATCTAACGAGCAACGGTAATATTTAAGTTAACGAAACACTTTACGTATTCTTTGTTATCGAAATACATGTTAAAAATACATAAAAATATGTTATAAATGTTATAATAATAAAACAAAGCCATAATATCACACAAAAAACTATTATTTAAACATAAAGTAACTTGCAGATAAAAATTAAGTTACAAAAAGATAGGTGAGTAAACGTTGGGTTTTGAACTACGACCGCAAAAATACTATCTACAGTTTTAACCACTCGGCTATGATGTTCTTATCACCAATTCTAGTAAATGTGGCCTCATCCGTCCACAAAATGTTTCTTTCCATCTCTAAAAACCAGGTACAAAATGACACCCTGGCTGAAAGGTCCGCTACGGTCATGTCTTGCACACATTGGAAATGATAGGGATGCTGCCCCGACGCGTTCAGCAGCTGCCACACATAACTTTGGCTGACATTAAATCTTCGAGCCGCTTGCCGGGTGCTGGATTGTGGCTCTCGAGCAAAATATGCTATGATTTGGCGCCTTAAATGTTTGTCATAAGACGGTAAAAGGCCTCGTGCTTGTGCAAGGCTGGGAATACTTAACTGTCCATAATCAAATAAATTCTGTACAAGCCCAAGTATCCGCCTTGGTGATGGTACAGGTGAGTTCGGGTTGCGATGTCGGAACCATAGCATGGTCTCATTTAAATCCTGCGATCTTGTGTAGTGCATCACAAGTTCACCTAATTCTCTATTTGAAAGTGACGACATTTTGAAAAAGACACGTGCGCTCAATAAAAATAAAAATATGTAGGTACTGATTTTATTTTAAATTATAATGTTTTATTTCTTAGGAAAACTAAAATAGCGGCATCGTTTGTCGGTTAGCTAAAAAGCGACACTACCTCAACAAGTATAAACAAGTATAGCTCTTATTTCGTATATTTTGAGTTCAATTAACATTAGACACTATTTGCAGTCGACTTTATGAAACGATTATTAGGTATTTTATAAAGCCACTAAACGGATGACATTCTGATTTCGAACTTTATTATCTTTTAATTAGGAATGAAGTTCTGGTGTAGTTCTCGGTGTTTAATAATTTATTCGTCAATTGCCGGCACAGACAGCGGTGTCGCAATTGTCGCAAATGTTACATGTGAATTACGAATATCGTTTTAGGTTACCTTAGTAATGGTGTGTTGGTTACTGCGGTTGCGAAGTAAAAGGTAAATAAGTAAGTAATATTACTTTGTAATGGCAGGAATTGCCTAACACGTTGCGGTTGTTCAAAGTTTGTTAAAATTAAACAAAATAGCACTCGCTGGGAGTTGAATCTAATCGTTTCCGTGTAAATGAAACAAATAAAAAATCACGAACAGAACTTCACGATACGTAAATAACAACTGCAACTTTGCGTACCTACTTGTTGATCCAGCGCGGCGGCGCACTGTGGGCTGAAAATCGACCTCCATAGACATAGAAATGAAAGTTGCTAGATGTTCGTTTTGTTGACAGATATGGCTTCTATTAGCTATTATACACATAACAATGTCGTCTGAGCTAACTCCGCACAGAAATGAATTTATTATAAGGTTTTTTCGAAAAAAATGTATGGAGCTAGCATGAAAATCTGAATATCTCTGAACTTGCAAGGAAAACCGTAATATCCTCAGAGATGGTTATAGGACTAATTATTTGTGATTTTTTGACATACTTCATATAACGGTACCTGCTGCAGAATTTTTTTTAAAAATCATCTTATTTTTAATTAATTTTTTTTAACATTAAACGATTTGTTTTATTGTAAAAGTAAAGAAACAACACGTTATATGCATATAATACTAAATCTTCGCCAGTTATTTGTTAAAATATCAAGAAAATTATTTTTGCCTTACATAGTATATATGTTTTAAAACAGGTAATTGGATACCATTACTAAACTTTGCATACAGGTAAACCACTGAATATTAAATTAGCCTTCTAATGAGTTCTGAATAAGAGATTAAGTGATTTGCAATATCGCACAATGGTAACTACGGAGTACACTAATTAAATTCTTACAGGTAAGTACATAAGTAAACTAATTAGTTAATTAGACATGTTACGAGTTCTAAGAAATATTTTCGACAACTGTCTAATTATTTTATTATTATGTCTAAATGAAGGTATTTTTTTAAATCATTAAATTCTACTAATGTCAAAGTAAAGATCAATCGATAAGTTAGTTATTTTATTAACGCTAATAATAGACATTAAATAAAAAGAAAAATAAATTAAAAAGGTATTTTTTAATAGTTGATAAAATTTATATAAAACAAAACATAGGTACAAAAGTATGCAAAAATATAAATAGGTACAAGAATAGTAATATAAAATATTTAAAAATAAATCAATTGCAAAACATAGTTACGTACCAAAGCTAAATAACGAAAGATCATGAAAAAATTACATTGAATAGAATTATAATTAAAAGCACAAAAAGTTTCTAGTTTTCCTTATCACTCTCGTCGATTTCTGAATCAGAATCTAGATTGCCTAGAAACTCAAAGTCAGTTTCTTGAAACTGAATTAAATTGAGGGTTTCAGGAAATAAATCCTCCTTTTTCTTGGCATCTAACTTGGGCCTTTGTACATTTATAAAAGGATCCGAAGAAACAACTAACATATTAAGGATATCATGATTCGAATCTTGCCTGCTCTTTTTCTGCGAATGATGTTCCCGAAACCTCCTAAAATCTTTATTGCGAGACTCGGATGCTTCTTCCGAGAGACTTCCTATGGGTACAACATCATTCTTCTCGATTATGTCTGCCCCGTGTATAAGTAATTTGTGGACGGTTGATGACATATAGTACCAGTCATATAATTCCACGTACCTCTCTGCTGTTTTGAAGGCATAATCTTTAAATTTAATGATATCTACTTTTTCCCCGGAAGTTATTGCCTGTAAAATCACAGCAAATCTTCTTATTAGTTCTTCGTCCAACCCAGTAATGGCTGCAGTTTTATGGGGAAATTTGAAAAACTTTCTTGCAGTGTTGCCGTCATTAGTAGTTCCGGAACCTTGTTTAACAATGTCAATCAATAGATTTAATTCGTCTTTAAATTTGTCTTGAATAATCTTTTTTCTCTTACTTAGCATTTCTTTGTGCTCGTTACCTCTCGCAGCCCACTCTTTAAAATCTAGTCTATACGAAATATGTAGTAAACATTCCATACAATTTATACGGGCGTGTAGAGATGACAATCCAAACTCGTATATATCAGAAGATACGGTCTTTGCTGTTACTACACTCAAACGGTTCATTTCTGTCGGTTTTGCCAGACACAAATAGCATGATGAACTTGATCTGGCTTGAGACAAATACGTGCAGACTTTACCATCGATCATTGTCATCATTAGGTGATGATTCACCCTGTTTCTATTATTGCACTCTGTAGGAATGAGAGCCTTAATTTCTTCATCCATTCGTCGTTTGTGTTCGATGACTACTGCTTCGCTTTCCTTCACAAAAGTAAATTGAACTGGACGACAATACATTGCTGAGCATGGTTTTGGGTTCATCCACAAAGTATTGTCTCCATCAGTCAGTTTTAGTGGCACCAAGGAAGTCATGAAAATACTTGAATCGTCTTGATCGCTATCCATTTTCTGCTTGTATCGGCTTTGGTTTGACGCACCATCGAAACCCCATTTAGATATCAATTTTAAATCCTTATTTTGCACATCATCGTTAGGAAAACTTTGGAGGATTCTTTTGACCGTAATGTCGAGTAAAGCTTGAAGGGTTATTCTTGCCGATGAATCGGTCACTAACACTGATTGCTTCGGAGGATAGCATGCCAGCTGGGTTTGTTGCACTTTATAGTAGGATGGATAAATATCCTTTCTACCTTCCCGAATAGCTGACTCTCGTAAAGTGATGTATTGCCACTTTGATAATTTTAATAAAAGGAGTAATCCAAGTGCTTTTTCTGGTGTAAATAAGATAGTTTTCACCGGTTGCTTAAGCGTTTCCTTAATTTTAGAGGCTGCTTCAGGATGTTTCCGCATATATTCGATTACAGATGCGATATCCTCACAACCTTCTTCCTTAAAACGCGCTGCTGCTGTATATGCCAATTTACTGGGATTGTCAGTTTTATGCTCATCAGATCTTCTCTTCTTCTGTTTGCTTTCCAGATCTTCGAATGGTTTTCGTGACCTCTTTGTCATTGTACCAACAGAGTATGATGTTGAGGGTTCTGGAGAGATTGATCTTGATCCCTCAGCAACAGTTGGTTCTTGAGCGACTAAATTTATACAACTTGGCCAATCGATAGTTGCTTGCAGCCAAATTTCGTATTGTTTTCTAAAAGTATCAAGAATTCGGTGAGATTTTTGCCACCTTTGTGATGCAGCTCGTACAAATCTCCGACAAAATTCTTTTAGAGTCACTTGATCTTCAACAGAAAGACAAACGTCTAGGCGGGATATAACTTCACTAAACAATACCTCATGATCAAATGAAGTACTCTTACATTTTAGAAGAACGAATAGGTCTAAATTGGTATTTAAACTTTCCATTATAAAATTTCACAGTGATATGTTAGGGGTAACAAAGCTTAGAATAAACTAAATTATGATGCAAAATGTTAACCATTTTATATTTCAGTCCAACATTAGTTAACGACCTCATTAGACAGTTGTCGAAAATATTTCTTAGAACTCGAAACATATCTAATTAACTATTTAAGTTACTTATGTACTTACCTGTAAGATTTTAATTAGTGTAATCCGTAGTTACCATTGTGCGACATTGCAAATCACTTAATCTCTTATTCAGAACTCATTAGAAGGCTAATTTATTATTCAGTAGTTTACCTGTATGCAAAGTTCAGTAATGGTATCCAATTAACTGTTTTAAAACATATATACTATGTTAGGCAAAAATAATTTTCTTGATATTTTAACAAATAACTGGCGAAGATTTAGTATTATATGCATATAACGTGTTGTTTCTTTACTTATACACCAAAACAAATCGTTTAATGTTAAAAAAAATTAATTAAAAATAAGATGATTTTTAAAAAAAATTCTGCAGCAGGTACCGTTATATGAAGTATGTCAAAAAATCACAAATAATTAGTCCTATAACCATCTCTGAGGATATTACGGTTTTCCTTGCAAGTTCAGAGATATTCAGATTTTTCATGCTAGCTCCATACATTTTTTTCGAAAAAACCTTATAATAAATTCATTTTTGTGCGGAGTTAGCTCAGATGACATTGTTATGTGTATAATAGCTAATAGAAGCCATATCCGTCAACAAAACGAACATCTAGCAACTTTCATTTCTATGTCTATGGAGGTCGATTTTCAGCCCACAGTGCGGCGTCAGAATCCTATCCAAAGAATTCATCAAACAATACTACGTAACAACGTAAATTACCTACTCAATAGTTAATACGAGCTTCGGTGGCACAGAGATAATAAATGGGACGGCTGTGCATGAGGTTTTAAGGGCGATTCACCGCCGGTGGGACAATGATATGTATTAGGATTACAAAAAATCGCGCTCAACAGATATAGTCGTAAGTCGGGTACTTACGGCCATATCAGAAAGACGCAATAAACATATGTCATATAATAATATTATACAAGTCAATTGAAAATATTCTACGAATTAAAACACGTTGCAATAATTCTTGAAGTGGTCGTAGGTTCAAATCAAACTTTTACTCATTTTGTAACTTAATTTTCATCTACAAGTTACTTTATGTTTAAATAATAGTTTTTTGCGTAATATGTCTTTGTTTTATTACCAAAATATTATGTTTTAATGTATTTTTAACATGTACTAAGATAACAAAGAGGTGATAAAAATGAGATAGAAAGTGTATGAATCGTATTTTGATAACTTAAATTTTATGTAAGTATTTATGTTTAAAAAATAGGTTAAAACGAGTAAATTCGTGTCACAGCATTAAAAAATAATTCTTGGTTATCAAGTTGCCACATCATTATAATGCTTATCAGAATGGTTATTTAAACTTCGTCTTTGTGAGTGTCATAGCCAAGTGATTAAAGCAGTGGCTTGTATTTTTGGGGTCGTAGTTCAAAACCCAACTTTTACTGACCTATCTTTTTGTTACTTATTTTTCATCTAGAAGTTACTTTATGTTTAAATAAAAGTATTTTGTGTGATATTTCTTTGTTTTATTACCATTTTAGTATGTTTTAATGTGTTTTTAACATGTACTAAGATAACAAAGAGGCGAATTAGTCTAAAAAATTGATAGAAGGTATACGAGACGTGTTTTGCTACCTTAAATTTTACGTCTAAAAAATAGGTTAATAAGCGTAAATTCGTGTCACAGCATTCAAGAAATATTTTTTAATTTTATCAATTTGCCACATCATTATAGTCCTTATTAGAATGCTTATTTAGACAGCTATGATAAGAATGTCATAGCCGAGTGGTTAAAACTGTAGATAGTATTTTTGTGGTCGTAGTTCAAAACCCAACGTTTACGCACCTATCTTTTTGTAAACTTAATTTTTATCTGCAAGTTACTTTATGTTTAAATAATAGTTTTTTGTGTGATATTATGTCTTTGTTTTATTATTATAACATTTATAACATATTTTTATGTATTTCTAACATGTATTTCGATAACAAAGAATACGTAGTGTTTCGTTAACTTAAATATTACCGTTGCTCGTTATTTAGGTATTTAGTTTCGGTACGAATGAGCATCATGAGGCATGGGCCAGGTATCGAGCCCGGGACCTTATGATCGCGATCGGCCAAAACGTAACGTATCAATTTCCTTGTTTTGAATTGTTATCTATTATTTGATACGTAAAGTAACTTGCCGACACAATAATGCATGGCGAAATCACTCTTAACATGCAAGTAATAAAGTTTAAAACTATGTAACTACGGCCGCGTCGGCGATTATAAAGGATGACACAAAGGCGACCGCCTGTATTGAAAAGGAAACCTTGCGCCACTAGCACAAGTATTAAAATGGCTTTGTACGGTTAGCAACAAACCGCACATTGCACTTTGTATCAGTGGCCGATTGGCCTAGTTAACAAATTGCTAATTGTGTAATTTATAATATAATGATGTACGTTTAGTAGAGAGTCGTAGGCAGTGTTCTCAGTAAAACCGAGCGCAACATTTCTTTTGTTATTTTATTTAAGTGGACTATTTTATTAAACATTACTTTCAACATTCAACATTTTATTTAACAAAACATTTAACATTTTCATACAACATTAAATGTTAGGCATCTGCCCTAACATTTTGGTCCTTCGAGCAAACTAGTGCCGCGTGGATTATATAGCCCACTTAGAAATAAAAACAAAGAAACATTAAAAATCAGTGTAACACGGTTCGTAACGGGCGCGCGTTTGTGAGCATTTGAACATTATTAGCGCCAATAACATTTTAATAACGTTTCGAACAAAGATTACAGTGTACGGGTATTAACAGTGTGAATAGTAACATTTTGATGATCCAGATTGTGAATGACATAGGTGTCGACTGACACTGCAATTGGCGGGTACTGCGAATCCGGTGAGCACGTTCCATTTTGATACTTACTGCATATTTTGGAGATTCTGTGTTCATACATTTTTAACCGATAAACAACAACGATGTCGTCTTACTCTGCTTTACTCAGCTCTCAATCTACCATTTTGGAGGCTATTAAGAAGATAAGCGAAAATTTCAAAAAAGATAGTTCTTCACGTAAGACTACTCTGGAGTATCATGATGACAGAATTTGTAAGCTGGAGGAATTATGGAGCGAATTTAAGACGAACGATATCCAATTATCCTTGTTTGAAGGCGGAAAAACTGGCCCTTATTACGAGAACCGGGCGTATGAACGCTTGGAGCAAATGTACGAAGAAACAAAGTGTATGATCAATAAATCTAAACAGAGATTATTGGCTAAGATCGAAGAAGAAAAATTGTATACGTTCAAACAGTTTAAAGAACAAAAGGAAGGTGGCATATTAGACCCTCAAAAAGAAATTTCAGAACAACGTGATCAAAATCAGTTCGAAAGTGGGACATCAAGTAGTTTAACTGAAATAAAAGGAGTGAGCCAGTAGGTTAAGGACATTTTAAATGAGCAACGGTCTAATATTAAGGCTTTTGAGAGATCAGTTCGAACCATGGATATTGAAAATTTGAAAGAAAAATGGCAACTTGAAGACAGACTAAAAACAATCACGCAACGCTGGGAAAAAGTCGATAGTACTTACTGGAAGCTGGATAATATGTTAGATGACATGCAAGCTTTTGAAAGTGATTATAACAGATTAGAAAGAATGTACGAGTTCAGTAAAGAGCAAATTAATAAGAAAATATGGGATAGTAAACACCAGGAAAAATCTACACCGAAAATTGAGCTTCCTAGTTTCAGCGGGAGCTACGCCCAGTGGACAACATTCAAAGATTTATTTATCGAAATCGTACATCGTATTGCGTTTATCTCTAATGCACAAAAAATGCAACATTTGAAGTCTAAATTGAAAGGAGAGCCCGAGAGATTAGTACAACACCTTAACATTAGCGCTGACAATTACGAAGCCAGTTGGCAGATCCTGCAGCAGAGATACGATAATAAAAGGCTCTTATTTACCTACCAAGCTAACATTCTATTGAACCTGGGAAATATACAAGTCGCGTCCTCGTCTCAGTTAAAAAGACTGCATGATACAACAATCGAGTGTATGAATGCTATAAAAAATCTGCATTTCGATATTTCAACATGGGACCCTTTAGTGGTGCACATTTTAATGCAAAAGCTCGATTCTGAGACCAGCCAGTCATTTAAAGAATCTTTAGAAGACCCTAGAAACATGCCAACATTGAAAGAGTTCTTAAAATTCATTAAAACTAAATTTATGTCAATGGAATCAAACACCAACTCAAACCGCCCTCGAAACAATGTTACCAGTCAATATTTCAACAATCCCCTGAAAACAACTTCTAATGCAATATATAGTAGGCCGAGAATGCAACAACAGAAACATCAGTTTGAACCTAGGACCGCGCAGAGAACATTCCAGAATACAAAAACATTTCAAAATTATATTATAACTTGCCCTAAATGTAATAAGCAGCACGGCGACACCACAGCGCTTAATCTTTGCCGTTGCAGTTGTAATCTTTGGGCAGCATTTTCTGTTATAAGGCTGACCTGTGACCCTTGGTCTAACAACGCGCGTAACACTATCATAGATCCATCCTTAGTCATCGCTTTAATTTGAGCCGTGGCTAGCAGTACCTCATTTGAGTTGCCGTGCATTACGTGTGTATTTAATCGCTGACTCCCATTATTCTTACTTGATTTAGATTTTGCAATGTCGAAGGCCTCGTGTAAAATGCTACTGTGCGGTTCTTCGCAATATTTGCATTTCTTTCTCGACATACACACTTCTCCATTATGGCTGAATAGGCAATTTAGACACACGTTTAACTTCTTAGCAGTATTTAATTTCTCTTCCGCTGACATGCACAAAAATTCTTTGCAGTTATAGAGGCCGTGCTGCTTATTACATTTAGGGCAAGTTATAATATAATTTTGAAATGTTTTTGTATTCTGGAATGTTCTCTGCGTGGTCCTAGGTTCAAACTGATGTTTCTGTTGTTGCATTCTCGGCCTACTATATATTGCATTAGAAGTTGTTTTCAGGGGATTGTTGAAATGTTGACTGGTAACATTGTTTCGAGGGCGGTTTGAGTTGGTGTTTGATTCCATTGACATAAATTTAGTTTCAATGAATTTTAAGAACTCTTTCAATGTTGGCATGTTTCTAGGGTCTTCTAAAGATTCTTTAAATGACTGGCTGGTCTCCGAATCGAGCTTTTGCATTAAAATGTGCACCACTAAAGGGTCCCATGTTGAAATATCGAAATGCAGATTTTTTATAGCATTCATACACTCGATTGTTGTATCATGCAGTCTTTTTAACTGAGACGAGGACGCGACTTGTATATTTCCCAGGTTCAATAGAATGTTAGCTTGGTAGGTAAATAAGAGCCTTTTATAATCGTATCTCTGCTGCAGGATCTGCCAACTGGCTTCGTAATTGTCAGCGCTAATGTTAAGGTGTTGTACTAATCTCTCGGGCTCTCCTTTCAATTTAGACTTTAAATGTTGCATTTTTTGTGCATTAGAGATAAACGCGTTACGATGTACGATTTCGATAAATAAATCTTTGAATGTTGTCCACTGGGCGTAGCTCCCGCTGAAACTAGGAAGCTCAATTTTCGGTGTAGATTTTTCCTGGTGTTTACTATCCCATATTTTCTTATTAATTTGCTCTTTACTGAACTCGTACATTCTTTCTAATCTGTTATAATCACTTTCAAAAGCTTGCATGTCATCTAACATATTATCCAGCTTCCAGTAAGTACTATCGACTTTTTCCCAGCGTTGCGTGATTGTTTTTAGTCTGTCTTCAAGTTGCCATTTTTCGTTGTGCGCTTTAATTTAACCTGGTGATACATTTTTTGTTTATATCACAAGGCGAAGGTGATAGTTTTAAAGCTAGTGTACTGTGCCCTCCGATATCGCGTTAGTCTCATGATGAGATAACGACTGTCCCAGAGGGGTTTATTATTATTATTATTAATATTAAACTGTTACATATTTGCATGTCTGTGGTCATATTATTCTTACGAAACATAGGTTTTTAAAATGTTGTCGTATTTTCAGTAGACAGAAGCAAATCCTCTCGTGGTAAGTACGACGCGATTCAAGTCTGAGGTATTTGTACTTTAAAACAATTTGATTATACACTTTAACAGCAGTTAACGATATTACAAGTATGAAAGAAGAGCAGTCTAAAATAATTTTACTTATTCATAACAGTAATAGATACAATTTTTTTTTCATCCATCTCCGAAATGTATTACGCATCTCTGCTTTAGAATTTTACACGTAGCACGTAGAGAATATTTGCCTGGTACAAAGATAATAAATACTGCAAATATTTTACCTACAGCCTCATAGAAATTTTATATGCATATCTAATTGCAAGCCATTAATATGAAAATAAAATATTGAGTGCAACGCGGTACCTACGTTACATACAGCGTCTTCTTTACATTCAAACGCTTTGCGCGCATTGCTTTTTCTTCCAAAGTAAATCCAGCCACGGTTAACTGGAGAACTATAGTTATTTCCTTCAGACCAAAAATCAAAGTCTTTACGTTTGCTTGCTGTGTTTTGACTTTCTTTAAGCCCATTCTGCGTAAATAATAACATAGATAATTAAATAATGTACTAATGGTACTTTATAAAAGTACTTTAAGACAAACGGTCACCATCTTCTCCGTGACCATGGCTGCTGAAACATCGTGCAAAATGTATTTGTCATTTAATTACGACAAAATGCGTATAAAGTTTTTAATTTTCATATTTAACATTCGCTTAAACGTAAGACAATATTATCTTGGTGCCTTTTTCCACAGTAGATTCCAGCACCACTCATTCAGCTAGTATAGAATTGGTGACTCGGTCTCAGTTTAAACTCTTAGAGATGGATGTCGAAAAGCTGATGAAGCAGACTGAACCGGTGCCCGTGCCATCGATGCCAGACAATAAGAAGATCATGGAAGCTTTATCAATGGGCACCACTACACTACCTGGCTCGATGGAAGCTGTACAGGTAGATAACGTGCTAAGCTTGAAGTTCACCATTCCGATAGTTTTATTCTCACAAAAGAAACATGTTGGTAGTTAGAAAATATAATATTTTAAGTCGATTAATGTCTAAAATCTACTTGTTTTGACTACACGAATGTCGCAGTAGTTTAAATGGTTGCCCCAGTTAGAAAACGTGTTGTATGTGCCACAAATAGTTGAATTTGTTAAGTCTCAGAAAGAAAATAAATCATATGTGGATGTGTGTGGTTTGTCTGTCCTTTTTCACATCAGAAGCAGTATAATACAGTTGATTTTACTGAGATTGTGTCAAATAAATAAATATTGTCCTAAAATTTAACCTTATTTCCATTAGAATTTAGCGCATCACCCTAATAAACAAACATTTCAACAAACTTCAAAGGCATCAGCCTACTTTTGTAAGCAGATACATTTGGTGTCTATTCCAGTATAACGCATATTTATAACTGTTGCTGAGGGTATCTTATCTTATCTTGTGTGGGGGCCAGTCAGTACAGACCGGCGACACTTCAACCCAGTGGGATCTTTTGTGTCGACTTCTCCAATAATGTTCATGGCAGCCGGAACCGACGGCTTAACGTGCTCTCCGAGGCACAGAGCAGGCGATAATTGTCAATCAATACGCACATAATTTCGAAAAGTTATATAACTTTCGAAAGTCAGAGGTGCGCGACATGAGTTCGAACCCGAGACCCTCTGCATTGCAGTCTGTTGGTCTCCCCACTGAGCTATCGCTGCTCTGTTACCGAAGGTAACTCGTGCTAAATAATAAGAAGTGGACTGTATAAAAAAAATATTTTTGACGAAACAAGACAATACAAGAAATGTTAGGAAGAGCACGGACATGTGTAGTAAGCGATTCCTTTGTCACCGCTCCCCGCGAGCCGTGGTGGTATAGGTGACTTGCGATGTCTGATCTCTGCGTTACGCTTTGGCTACCACCGCGCTGATATTGATAAGACTAAGCAATAATCATTCTGGATATTTTCAGAAAGTCTACATTCGAATAGAAACGTGCCACAATGCACCACTAATCAAGGATGTTTCTTCCATCAGCTAAATGCCCGAGTCAGGGCAGCGGAGCAGGCGCTCGCACGAATGTCTGAGCTGCTGAAGACGCTAGCAGACTCGGGAGCTCTTTCACCCGAGATGTGCGCTTTGGTAGACCAGTTGGACAAGGATTACCAAGAACTAAAGCGTTTAATGCCGGCAGGGGTATGTATTGGCACACCATAATCTTCTTGTTTAATCCAAAGTAAACTGACTGCCGCAATTAAGCTATAGAATGATTGTTCACACTAACGTGAACTTTATGAGAAGAATAATATAAAGTCCCTTATACCGCATATCAGTCAGGGCGACCAATCTTAACGAAGACAGGCCATTTGGTGAGGAGATATTATAGTACAAAAGTCTGTACGTAAATACAAGTGCTGTCTGTACTCTCTCAATCTTATCCGATGCGACGACAATCAGATATGACCCAAGAAAGATCAGGCGCAGGACCAACGCCTTTACGAGCTTGCACGGGCATGTGCAACAGCACTAAATATCTTACTCTGGGCCATTTTAGTACATAGGGTTATTTTCTAGAAGATTCCTGAACAATCATGGACTACAACACTACCCTAGAATGGCACGTTAAAACCTAACATATTGAGATGGAAATAATTCCAATCAAGTATCAAAAATATTTTTAAGTCTCTTTATAGTTTTACTAGCTTGTGCCCGGGCCTTCGTTCGCTCAAAAACAGTGCTATTTTCTGGATCAAACGTTCCCTATATTCTTTTCTGTACCCCTGACAACGCGTGTTGTCTCTATCTTGTCCTAATAAAATTTGTTAGGATAATAGTATAGATATAGACTAAACAGAATGGAAATCCTCAAATCATTATCCTGGGAAACCGAAGCTAATCGGTTAAAACAAACCATTCTTAATTTAAAGGAGAGAGATTTTAAGAGTGGTGTGTCTACGTCACAAACTTCAGTGGGACCAGAAAGCATGAAATTACAACTTAGCAAGTCCCGGATGGGTCAGTCACGGCATTCAGGCACACCGTCAACTGCTACCATGTCTCAGATATCAACCTCCACGCTGCCTCCAAACCCCTTGGTGACACATTCTGTACTGAGGTCAGTAACATCAGCCCTGTATACAAATTGTCCGACTGCTGGGCACGGGCCTCTTCTCAATGTGAGAAGGGTTAGGCCATAGTCCACTACGCTGGCCCAGTGCGGGTTAGCAGACTTCACATAGCTTCGACTACGTTATGAAGAACTCTCAGATATGCAGGTTTCTTAACAATGTTTTCCATCACCGTTCGTAATGGATACATAAGTACTACACCTGCCTGTATATCCTCAAAGAGGTAGGCTGAATATATGAAGCGGCGGTAGCCCAGTTGATGAGGTATTGGTCTTACTATCGAGAATTGCACTATTGACGTGAATCCACTTCTAACTCAAGTATATTATATTAGGTGAACTGGAGGGATTAGCAAAAATACTAGTAATTTAAACTCAGCAATAAGTTATTTTGTATTCTTTAAGAAAAATATTAATCCGACATATTGCCTTTTTCGTATTTAGGAATTACGTTCCTCATAGTCGTACGTCTCAAGTTTGTCAATGCTGTTAGCCGGCATCATTTTCAGAATCGCACAAAATACGGCTACTAAGAATTTCCTATTTAGAAACCCAAGGGATTGAACCCGAGGCATTAACGATCAAACTAGGATGCTTCCCGAACGATGTAACCTGCCATTGACAAACAAGATATAAGGAAAGTACTTTTTATTTCTTTTTCACCCCTTACCCTTATAATAAAATAATGCATTTCAGCCAACATGCAATGGAATTATTCATCCATCATTCTACGAGAACAGATGCAGCACGCTATCATTTTATTGGTTAAATTCTTCTCTTTCTTTCTCTCGCCTTAAATGTATTTATCCGCGCAGATTCGGAGAGATGCATATTCAATTTTCAATACTTTGTTTCTCAACAGCGAAGCCATAGATAATATAAAACATGAAATTGCGAAAAAAATTACTAACATGACAGAAAATTCGACGGAGACAGCCGTAAATGCCGCAAATTTGGTAAAATCTATTGGTACGTTCCTCTATTACATTTAATAAGTATGTACTTAGTATCAGGCTTTAAATATTATAATGAATGTATTACTAGGGGTTAAAGTATGAAATGGCCGAATTGTACTGAAAAATTTAATTTGTTTTTTTCTAAGATGTACCGTATTTATTTAATCAAAATATTTACCCTCATTATCTATACATTGCTGCCATCTAAACAGAAGTACGTTTATGCCTTTACGATAGAACTCTGGGGATCTAGATTCGACCAACTATGTGAAAGCATTTTGTACTGCCTCCTGGGAAGAAAATTTTTTATCATGTAGAAAATTGTCCAAATTATGAAAAAATGGTAGTCCGTTGGAGCAAGGTCTGGCGAGTTCGGAGGATGACGTAAGGTTTCTAACTGCAGCTCCTGTAGAGTTACAACGGTTTCTCGTGCAGTTTGAGGTCTTGCGTTATCATGGAGCAATAATGGTGAAGATCGATTTACGAGTCGGGGCTATTTCACTGCCAGTTTAGCCATCATTGTTTGAAGTTAGGCGCAGTAAACATCTCCTGTTATTGTTTGATCAGACCTGAGAAAGCTATAGTGAATAAGACCATGAAGATACCACCAAACAGTTACCATTACCTTTTTATTGCTAAGCTTTGCTTTAGGGTACTGTTGCGACGTTTGACCCAGGTCAAAAAAATGTAATGGCTGACTCCAGAGTCAGCCATTGCATTTTTCACTTACGATTATCGTAAATAATACACTTTTCATCACATATCACAATTCAATCCGATATTCCTTCATTTCTGTACCGATTCAACAAGGCAACACAAGTTTCAACACGCATTTCTTTCTGCAGATCAGTAAAATCATGAGGCATCAGTTTTCATATTTTTCATCCTATTGATTTGATGCAAGTAAGCCAATATTGGAGGTAGGGTAACGTTAAACCATGTCGCTAATTTCTGCGTAGTTTGACTCGAATCGGCTTCCACCATCTCCTTCAATTCAGCGGTAATCACCTGTGTGGGCGGTCTTCCACTTGGTTCGTTCTCCAAGTCGAAGTTACCATTACGAAAGCGTTTAAACCAAAACGCACGGTGCATTCATTAGCAGTCAACTCTCCAAACGCAGCGTTGATATTGCGAACCATTTCTGCCGCGTTAGTTCCACGTCGGAACTCGTATTCAAAAATGAATAGAATTTTCGAAGAATCCATCTTTCCCATCTAAGCTGAATAAAAAAAAACATTTGATAGTCGAAAATCGGAGGTTGCACATTTTTTAAAAGAAGGATGTGAATAAGTTTCACTCGAAAATTTCACACCATGAAGGTTTTATGTCAATTCAAAGTATCTATTAGGTACTATACAACGCAACTTCATACTTTAACTCCTATTATTAGCATATCATTTTGCTAATTATTGCGCTCATTCAAGATCATGCATAACTTTTCTTTCTTTACACTGTGTCACAATAATTAGATATTTTTACACACCCACAATGCACGTTAGCATAATTCTACTGCCGTGGTCCTGCACCTGATCTCTCTCCTGTCGTGTTGGAATACCGTTCCATTCGATCATGAGAGTTAGGAAATAGAGAGTTCACTTGTGTTTGCGCACATTTATATCTCCTGCGCAGATGGCCATGGATCTCCGATAAAATTGGCCACCGTGACTGAAATTCGGTCTGGAGGACATCATTATTATTATTTATTTATGATTTCTACATCTTGGAGCTTCGTGCAATTACTAATAATAAGAAAATCAGATCAGATAAGCGAGTACCCTAACTTCGCATTCGCTCACAAAACTATACGCAAACTGATGCTACAGATACGACAATACGTTTTGAAAGGTAACATTGATACATTAATTTTCAGAGGGTCAACTGGTGATAGCATTGGCCGTGAACGGGCGCATCAATGATCTTGAACTGCTGACAGCTAAGAACGTCGAACAACTGAGCGGGTTTGACACCGGATTATTTACTCAAGTAAGTAATCAGCTTCATATGAAGCAGGATTATTTTATATTTGATATTATTACTAAATACAGAATCGTTTTTGTTATTTAATCAATGAATGCTTTGCTTTCTTTCTTTCTTTTTTTCAAATGCTAATTGTAAACCTATACAAACGTGTGAGTTTAGAAAAATGTCCTATCTTAAAAAAAGGCCTTAAAACGAGCGGTTTTATCACGAATGTATCGCTACATACATTTGTGATACAACCGCTCGTTTTAAGGCATTTTTTTAGGATGGGACATTTTTAAATTATCTACATGCTCTAGGCGCCGCGAAGGGGTGCGCTAAACGTGTACTTACTAAAACCACAGACGTTTCCGTACTAAAACCCTTACCACGTCATTTCTTGCCCTTTGCTTTTCAGGGCCACAGCTTTCCGTTTGGTTTGCTCGGCGGTCCTAAACGACACCGGGCAGCCACATGCGCTAGCCCCAATAATTATGCTGAATATATATTAATAAATTAATTGTTTATGTAATAAAAGAAACAGATTGCACTGACATCTGGGGCGTGTTTCGTGTGCTCCGCGGGGCGATGGAGAGGTTATGTCGGTCTCACCGGGGAAAAGATATCCCGGTAATACCGACTAAACCTACCCTGTTCCTCGGCATAACCATAGCTGGCGGAGTCGCGTATATCGCTTTCATATGCAGTCGCAATCCTGCCGAGGTTACGGCCCGCTATATGAAACGGCAGGCCACTACATAAAAAGACCTACCCTTCAGGCATTTCTATATTTTATCCCTACTGTCTCATTAAGGGGGCCGGATACACGACAAAGAGGCGTGCGTGGGAATACGCACACCGCCTCTCTGACCTGGTGCTGATTGGGTGGCGGGTGGTGGTACGAATCCCACCACCTCCGGCGTCCAGTTCTGCGGTTGAGAGAGGGTTTAAGCGCTCCCTCTCGCTCCACCGCCTCCTTGATGGAAATTACTTCCTCACAGACGGAGACAAAAGCGTTCAACGACCTCTCACTCCGGACCATGCCCTGAATCACGGCGGGAGCGAGAGGGCAACCATATCCACTGCCGCGATCTACTCACGGCGCTGTGATGCCAAGGCGGGGCAATCCGCCAAAGTATGCAGCGCCGTGTCCTCAAAAACATCACGGTAGTTGCCGCAGTGGTGACAACCCGGCGTCTCTTAAAGGCCTATGCGAAGCAGGAACTGGCCAAAGCAACCGTGGCCAGTCATTACCAGTGTCAGGAAGATGAAGGCGCCATACCGTCTCTCCAGCCACTCCTCAAAAACGGGACTTAATGCAACAATCGTGGCGTGCTCGGCACTGGGGTGCACAAGTTGTTCCTTCCACTCTTTCACCACGACCTGGCAGAGCTCGGACCGTACCGCCTCGAGAGTGGGAAGAGTTGGTCCTTCGCCCCGAGCTAGCGCTTCCTGGCGCCAATGGTAGAGCGACGCCAGGAGCGCCACTTCCAGGTCCCAGGGCAACGATCTGGCTAGGAAGCTTGCAGCCTTGTACGAGATCGTGCGATATCCTCTAATCAATCTTACGGCCATGGCGCGCTGGGAGGGCAGTTATGTGAGACTCTCCGCCCCTGAAGGGGGTCGGTATTCACACTAAAAACCTGGGTTGAGTAGTCCCTCCGCCGACGAGGTGGGGAGAGATGGGGTCGCGTTATCAATCACCATGCCGCCCCGGCGGTTGGCACGGCTGATGGTAACCGGGCCTCAGTACCTGTGGAGGGGTGGCCTTGCTCACCAAGGCACCCCCCAGACGTGTGGGGTCCCTCGACTCTGTACCAGTGACCCCATTATACAGGAGCGAGAAGTCGGGCAAATTGCCTCCTCCTCGCTCCCGTCCGTCTGCACCGGAGAGGGTCAGCGAGGAGATTGTTCTCGCTGACCCTCTCCGTGGTCTCCTTCTGCGCTATGACAGCCTCGCAAAAGGAGACCACTGCCTGCCACGACCTCTCGCCGCCGAGCATGGCGTTGATCACGCTCGGCAGAGAGAGATCCCCGCCTATTATGGCCAAAAGCGTGTGCCGCTGCGGCCTCCACGTGGCCCACGCCTCCAGCGAGTGGAGCGCCGTGTCTTCCGGCACCCCACAGTCATGGCAGGCTGGGGTCGCCTCCCGTCTCGCGATCTGGTGCAAATACTTTTCGAAGCATCCGTGCCCGGAAAGCACCTGCACCAGTTGGAAGGTCAGCGACCCGAATTGCCGCCCTATCCACCCCCGGAGGACCGGGCGAATGGCCTCCACCGTCCACTGGCCCGGGACCAATGGAGCCAGGTCCTCCGTCCACTGCCTCAGCAGAGCGGCCTGCGCCTGCCGCCACATGCGTGTGACCTCCTCCCACCCCGGGGGCTCCCGGCGGGACCTACTCGCCGTCACGAAGTGGTAAACTTCGGCGAAGATCTCCGCTTGTAGCTCCCAGGGGAGGTAACTGGCCAGCACGCACGCAGCCGTCCAGAGTACCGACCGGTAACCGCGTATGGCCCTCGACGCGATGACCAGTTGCGGACGCAAGGTCTTATTGTCGCGATCGAGGGCGTCCGACCAGACCGGTGCCCCGTAAAGGGCCATACTCCGGATCACTCCGGAGTACAGTCGACAAGTGGCGCTCAGGCCACCCACGTTGGGCAGCAGCTTCCCCAGGGCGGCCGCCGCTCCGAGAATTTTTGGGGACAGCTGGGTGAAGTGTGCCCCAAAAGTCCACCTCCCGTCCAGGATGAGACCCAAGTACCCCATTGAACTCCGCAGGATACGTGACGGCACTTCAAACCGTCGCGTCCCTCTACCAGGACCTCGCGGTCCTGGAGGTAGTCGGCCAACAGCTACCGCAAATACAGGGGAACTCCGTGATACCAGCGCGCTTTCTGTATTGTTCCATGCGGGAGGCTGTTGAAGGCGTTAGCAATGTCCAGCGAGACAGCCAACGCCTTGTACCCCTCACCAACCGTTTTCGTCATCCAGTCTCCCAGAGCAGAGCGTCTATCGCGGACCGCCCCACTTTGAGCCTGCGATAGCGCCGGCCCAGTCCCCTCCAAGTGCTGGATGACACTGGAAGCCACCACTCTCTCTAGCAGCTTTCCCGTGTCATCCAGCAACACGATTGGTGCTTATGCGGAAGGCGAGGTTGTGTCTCACCCCTCCTTCCGCAACAAGCACAATCGGCCGTCCTTCCACAGCTTCGGGAACCGTCTAGACGTGAGGCATCGCCCATCTCTCTGAGGGCGATCTGGAGGACCCGCCCCGGGATTCTGTCAGGACCCGGTGCCGTCCTCTTGCCACATAAGCGGCTGACGGCCGCCTCCATCTCCGACTCTAATACAAGCGGGAGGCCGTGTCCAATTCCTGTATATATATATATCCTGTATATATATTGTACCCATCGTGCAGCCGGAGTGCGGCCTGTAGTTCTTCTCAGGCCGAGAGCTGGTCATTCGTCCGGCCATGCCAACGCCGCCTACACCGCGTGTATGGCCGTCGCGCCACCTAGCAGACCGCTCCACCTGTACACTTCTCGGCGGCTGGGGCGGCGGTGGGCCCTTGGCATGGCCGCGTCACAGACGGCTGCGACTGCTTCGCGGAAACGACCGGCCGCGACGTCTACCTCCGCCTTACCCCCCTCAACCGAGTGCGTGGGGACGGCAAGCCATGCATGGACGATGGCCGCCTCTTCCGCCAGCTCGGCGTCGAAGTGGCTCAGCGACCAGCACGGTGAATCCGCCCGCACCACGGACCCACCATCGCACGCACGTGTGAACCGACCCTTTATTGAGGTGGGTCAGTCCTGTGGCAAACGCCCACTCCCTGACCACCTCTTCTCGAGTGTCAGTGGAGCGGTTGCACCATTCCCGGGCCTTGGCGTTCTAATGGGGGACCCATTAGGAGGACCTGGTGTGGCGCCTGCCTTCTCAACATCGCGGCAAGGAGGTCCATGAAGACCTTCAGCTCCGCGGCACCTTCGGCTCTCCCACCTGGCCACCACGTACCCCGCTCCTCTCTCTTCGACTGAAAGGAGGGAGCCGCCAACCTTCCCAACGATGACCACGGAGCCGTTCAAGGCCCCAGCCAAAGAAGGACTGGGGGGGACGAAATATGACTCCGTGGCGACGGCCACACCGATCCCACTGCGCCAGGCTGTGCATGAGCAGGTCTTGGAACCTGGCGCAGAAGTTCAGGTTCGCCTGGAGGAAGTTGTGATGTCTGACTTGATCTATATTAATCAGACATCACAACCTCCCCGGACAGTGCTTCGCGGCGCGCTACCTGCAGGCACCTGGATGCAGAGCTGCGCCCCTCCATAATGTGCCCCGAGGGCTTGCCCGCCTCTGCGCAAACAGCGCAGCGCACCCCGGCCTTGCCAGAGTTGGCCGCTCGGTGACCTGCGTCTCCACAACGGAAGCACAGGTCACCCCTGTCGGCCGCGGTGTGCCCCAGCCCGATGCACCTAAAGCAGCGCATGGGATACTCCCCCAACGCCACCACCTTCACCGAGCTCCACCCGATAAGAATCCTGCCCCTGCTCAGTAGCACTTTGGCTGCCAAGACAGGGCAGAACACAAGGGCGAAGCCGGCGCCATCAAAGCTGGGGCGGATCTCCCCGACCTTGACGAGCCGCACCTCGCACTCGCCAGCCGCTGCGACCGCCGCCACCACCTTCTCCTTTGTGGCAGCATCGTCCAGGCCTGCAATCCGCAGGTCTGTGGACTTTACGGGCCTGGTGACGCTGGCTACTACCTTTTGTCCGCTTTGGGAGCCAGGAATATCTAAGATCCTGGCTCCCATAGCCGTCTGGCGGAAGCGGAGCTGGCCGATACCCAGCTCCCCACTGGCGTCCGTTTAGCGCCAGAGGGACCCGCGGTCGGTACCGCTATAGGAATGGCGGCAGCTCTGGGGCCTGCTTGGCGTCTTCACAGTGGCGGTAACGGTAGCGGTGGCGGCAGGGGCTGCCCGCGTCTTTGCAGTGGCGGTAGCGGTGGCGGCAGGGGCTGCCAGCGTCTCCACAGTGGCAGTAGCGGTAGCGGCGGTGGCAGGGGCTGCCCGCGTCTCCGCAGTGGCGGTAGTGAGGGCGGCAGGGGCTGCCCGCGTCTCCGTAGTGGCGGTAGTGGCGGCAGCGGCGGCGGCGGTGGTAATCGTCGACGCGGTGGCCTCCGTCTTCGCCTCAGCGAAGCTCCGACCGAACACCTTTACCTACGCCTTAAGTGCCTCCCCCTCTAGACGCAGGCGGGAGTTTTCGGCCCTCAGCCGCCGCGTCTCCTTCGCCTCGCTGCGGCCCGCCAGGGTGTTCACCACCTCCCTTAGCAGCGGCGCCGATCGCTTCAGGCGAGCAACAAACTCGTCCTTTAAGTTGCCCGACTTTCAGGCCACCTTCAGTATGCAGGCGAGCTTCTCGTCCGCCCGCGCTCTCAGTTCTTGGGCATTCAGTTCACTCAAGTCGCCGACCAATGGGATGGAATCCGACTCACTGCCGATCTCCATCCCCAGGTCGACGGCAACAGCAGCCGGCCCCTTCCTAAGGCGCATATTGTGCAGCACCGCCTCAAACTCCGCATTCAGCTGCACCGAAGCGGGCTTGAGGAACTCCTCCCTGGAGGGTCCGTGTCCGAGCCTGAATACCCAGGCACGGAGAACGGAGTGGACGGCCGCTTTCGGCTGCCTGCCTCCCCGAGTGGCCTCCGCCACCACTTCGGCACGAAAGTCAAGACTCCACATCCCAATTACCCTCCGGAGCACTCCCCTGCTCGGAGTGGCTCTGGGAAGGGCCATTTTGGTGGTTCTGAGAAGGGCCTTTTTGGTAGCCCTGAGAAGGGCCTTTTTGGTGGCCCTGAGAAGGGCCTTTTTAAAATCTCCGACGCTTATCTCGCTGTTGCTTGGCCATGGCCGCAATTGAATAGACAGACTCGGAACACCCACAGAAAAATTAAGCGGCACGCAAGTGCCCTTTAGCCGAACACCGGTCTGACACCCCGTTACGGTGACAGAACCGGGTCGTTACCAGGGAACGCAACGAGGACGCAAGCACTATGGGGGTACCCCCTACAACCTAACCTACAATAATGCGAGCGAGGCCGCGAGCATAATCTAGTTTATAATATGAATTGAATTCTATATATTCGTTCCTATAGTCTTATTCTTCTTTTGTATTTTTTGAAGCTAAAATTGTGTATCACACATCCAAGTAATCATTTTTGTCGTAATTGACTAAGATTGTAATTTTGTAGGTGAGAAACTTTGAAGAGCAGGTGAAGCTGATGCAAACCGAAATACAAGACGGTCTACATGACATGTCCTTGGAAAACAGGATGGAGAATGCTGGTAAGCTTTCAGTTCTATAGGTAACAGAATTTCTCTATTGACTGACTGATCAGTTAATAATATAATCCTAACTACTAACTAATATTATAAATGCGAGTGAGTTTGTTTACTTGTTTGTTTGTTACGTTTTCACGCCTTAACTACTCGATCGATCATCATGAAATTTCACATAAACATTGTAAGGGGTACAGGAAAGGAAATAGACCAAAATACACTTACATGGTCTAAAAAACTATGGCTTTGGGTCTACAATAGAAGACCCTGACTTCTAAACTAGGTTTGTATTATATAACAAGTAACTGGAATGTGTACACTCATATACATTCCAGTTGCATGATATTAACTTTATGGATGATGTAGTGGCTTAAGTGGTCGTCTTGCCATTGCCATTATGCAGAGTATTGTGGGGTCATATCCCACACGGGATAAAAAACATTATGTAATCCATAAATGACTGTTCTGAGTCTAGGTGTACATTTTGTTCATCCTTCCTTACTAATATTATAAATGTGAATGCTAGTTCGTTTGTTTATTCGTTTGTTACGCTTTCACGCCTCAATTACTCGACCGATCATCATGGAATTTCACAAACATTGTCAGGGCTGCAGATTGATTAACAATTATCGCCTGCTCCGTGCCTCGGAGAGCACGTTAAGTCGTCGGTCCCGGCTGCCATGAACATCTATGGCAGTCGTTATTGGGAAGTCAGTGCCCTATAATATCCTGACACTGGTCTAGCCTTAGGATATCGTTAGCCTTCGGGTTGCGGAGGTTAGGTGGCAGCAGCTCCGTGTAAAAACTGATATCCAGTCAAATCCGGTAAGACTAGAAAAGCAGACCCCAAATGACTTGGGAGTAATAAAGGCTAGGGAGAAGAAGATTATCAGGGGTACAGAAAAGAACATAGGGTACCTTTTATCCAGAAAATAAGTACTGTTACTAACCTAACCTACATTTATGCAAGCGAAGCTGCAGGCAAAAGCTAGTCTATAGTAATTATAAGTATAGCGCGTGCTTTTATCACCGTATATGCAGGTACTGGTCATTCTTCGGAATCTTGGCTGCACTTGGCAGCAAGCAAACAGTTGCCAAAATAGCTGAAAGTTGTGTTGTGGATTCGAACTCACGGTACAATTTCTTGTGCGATCCTTAAATGGTTTTCCTGAGTCTGGGTGTACTTTATGTCCATCTTTATTAGCCTTTACTCTTCTCCCTAGTCTTCATTATTCCCAAGTCACTTGGGGTTGGCTTGTTGTGCTCTCCGAGTGCTCTCTTCATTCTTCTTCACTTTCATCAAAAAGTACTGTTACATTTACAAGTGAATCCGTGGGCAAAATGTAGTAAATAATATGTTTTTAAAGTCTCATGCGACATAGTGCTTGATATACAAGCAAAACAAGTGAAAGATGGACCTGAAAATAATCTTATTTAAAATTCACATGATTGTTTCTCACGCGAAATGTGTTTTCTTAATACAGCGGTGACGGAGCTGAAAAGTAATCAAGAGAGAATGACGCTCCAAGTGAATCAGACTTTGGAATACCTCACGACCCTCTTTGCTACTTATAGACACCTCAACGAACGCTCAATTGTTAGTTTAATGTTCATATACCATTATATCCTAATTAATATTATAAATGCGAATGTGAGTTTGTTTGTTTTTTACGCTTTAACTAACTAACTACTCCATCGACCATCACGAAATATCGCATATACGTTGTCAGGGGTACGGAATAAGACATAGGGTATCTTTGATTCCGAAAAAAGTACTATTACTAACCAAGGATGTTGTGAATATTCGCACCCGCATCCGTAATTACGGAGCTGCCGCATCGATTTGGACATCTGCATTCACATTCGCATCTGCAATAATCAACGCGGTTATTAATGCGGATTCAGATATAGCGTAGATTTCGATAAGAAAGAAATTCGTTTTTCAGTAGTACGTGTTTAATTTATGAACCTTTGCAAAACAGGCTTGAACCTGCGATTAGATACTTTTGATTAAATAAGATGCACAACATCCGCATCCGCAATTGCGGAGCATCCGCATCGATTTGGACATCCGCATCGGTATCCGCATCCGCGGATATGAGTCTTCAGATATCCGCATCCGCGTCCGCTGATGTCAAAAAATTTGCATTCGCAACATCCCTATTACTAACCTAACCAAATCTAAATTTACGCGAGCAAAGCCGTAGGCAAAATCTAGTATTTTATAGATGGCTTTATTAGCTAAACAAAGCAAGGATGCAACATCCTTGCAAATGGAGATTTTCTACATCCGCGGATGAGGCTAAGGATGCGGATATCCAAATCGATGCGGAAGTTCCACAATTGCGGATGCGGATTTTGATGAAATTTGATCAACTTATTTAATAAAAGTATCTAATATCACCGCTTTCGCAGGTTTAAGTCTGTTTTGCAAAGGTTCACAAATTAAACACGTACTACTGAACAACTAATTTCTTTCTCAACCTAACCTACACTATATCTGGATCCGCATCATCGAAGATTATTGCGGTTGCGGATGTAGATGCAGATGTCCAAATCGATGCGGAAGCTCCGCAATTGCGGATGCGGATGCGAATATTCGCAACGTCCCTGAAACAAAGCACGCAAACAACTACACATACTCCCGAGCCAATATCTGGCACAGTCGGTAAGCGGTTGCGTTACTGCTCCTCAGCGCTGAGAGTAGTGGGTTGGAATCCCACATGGGACTAAAAATTTTGTGTGTTCCTCAAATGGTTGTTCCGAGTCTGGATAATTTTTGTGTCTATGTTTTAAATGATTGTAAAGCCTCCCGTGACACAGGATTTATTCCTAGAATAGAATAGAAGCGTTTATTTCCAATTATATGGTCATTACAGATATTCAATTATTCTTGTTCTGCATATAATAATTTTTCATTTAACAACCTAATTTCACGAATGTGCAGTCAATACAATTGCATTTGCAATAAAATGATTAAAAATGTTAAATATTGTGCTATGTCTTCTTTTTTTATTATACTTATTTTACCATTGTTTACCTTAGCTTACTAAAGTTTTAAATATCAACTGAATGATGTGTATAGTTTTAATTGGACTTCAGGTTGGCAACTATTTAATGTTCAATTGAGTAATGGGTAAATATTTAATCTGTTGTCTGTTGCTGTACCTATTTAATAAAAAATAAAAAAAGAACTGCCAAATGCGGCGTGCTAATATTTAACCAATATCAAAATTTTGTACATTATATGGTAATTTACATAAATACCATAATACTAGTGCGAGAGTGAAGAAAATGAAAAATTTTTCTGGGTCTAGGAGTACGAAAAACAACAATTAAAAAAAAAAGGATTATGATGCTAACAACTAATACCGATCCATATAAAACATAAGCCTTATAGCAATGTATATCGAGGGCCACAAAACAGGCTCCAACTAAATACGCTCATCGCCTTAAAGGTGTTATACAGTAGCTTATTAAGAGTAAGTAAGTGACATCCATTTATAAAAACCGTTCAAAAAAATTACCCTAGTAAATTTAATTTATTTAAAATAATATGTTAATAGATTACGCTTTTTTACTTTGGGGAATGCTTTGACGCATATCTCTCCACGGGGTGACGCCGACGGAGAAGATATGTCGTGCTCACCGTGGGAAAGATGCCCCGGTAATACCGATTAAACCTACCACGGTGTTCCTTGACATAACCATAGCGGGCGAGCGAGAGCGGGGCCGCGCGAATCGCTTTCACATGCAATTGCGACCCCGCCATGTTAATAGATTACCCATGGCAACACCGACAACTTATTAATCATAATACCTAGGTATCACTAAAGTTCAAAAAGGTTCAGCGATGCTGCACCGCAGTATAGTCTTATAGTCCAGTCATTTTAGTCAAAATTAGGTAAGTATCTCGGAATTTGAGATACCCAGCTATAAACTCGTATAAACTTGTATTTTGACATCCTAAAAGTTGTCTCAAGACCTACATATGGTAGGGTGTACGCGACTATTAAAATATAAGGTCAAAGGTCACAAAATCGTTTCTGTGCACATTTTTTGCAAATATCTCGTTTCCTATGGGTTTTTCGCTATTTGTATTTATCATCAATATGGTAGAGGATTAAATTTCCTACGACTTTTGCTTCAAGAATTTTTTTATACGTTGAAAAGTTTTCGAGATAGAGGGCGGAGAGCGTGGTTAGAGAATCATTTAAGGTCAACCGGTAGTCCCGGTCAAAAACACGCCATATAAAGTTTATTAATTATTGATAAATTCATTAATTAGTCATTGATAAATTCATAATATCTCAACTATAACATTATATTTAATAATTATTATACCTACGTATCTATTTTAAGATTGTGCGATATTTCAGTAATTTAAAGATAAAAATGCTGATCAATACTGTACTTAAAAATATTATGACGACGTTTTTTGTTATTTTTCTTAGCATGTTTGTTAAGAGATAAACAAGCCCTTAATGGATCGGACAGGGTTTATTATCAGTCATAGTAAAGCATTCTGTCTGGGCCCGGGTGTACGGACAAATATGATAAATGATCCATACACCAAGGATGATGAAATGATAGAGATAAGTTAACTTGTTATAACTTTTATTATCTCTACCAAAGTAATGTTAAAAAATAATAATATCTAATACTGTATTATTGCTATATGATGTGTTACGGTCAATGACACACTTGTTAGGTCAACCGATTGAGTACGATGCTTGTTAGGTACTAATTAACTATATATAATTATGTATAAAGAAAACAAATGGCAGGTGTCGGCATAATGCTGACACTGCGATGAACGGGTGATTTGCCCGTACATGCTCCCGCCCGGGAGAGGAACATTCTGGCCATTTAGGACGGATTCCGTGTTGAACGGGTTCCATATTGGGCGGAAGTATACTTAACAATAAAATACCATTCGATTTAACTTAAATTCTGTAGTGTATTTCTAACATAACAAAAATAACATAACATAACACTTCTTATAATAAAAGGAATCACTGACAAAAAAAAATATTTACACTTCACATAATCGGTTGAGACATTGCATAATAGAACATTTCTCATTTAAGAGATCGCTTACAATTTCTCTCTGCTGCATAAACACATCAATGTCTCTTGACCTACGACTTCTATTATTGCAGTGAATTTGTCCCTGTCTTATTCTCACATCTTGATATTTAGCTTCATCTCTTAAAAGTTTAATAAAATAAAGTAAATTAGTATTTCTTGGCATTTTGTTGTTTAATCGGCGATGTTCTTCAGCTGTAACACTTAATACCATTGATGTAATTTATTTTATCCAGTAATCCATGTAATAACTTTGGAAATTAATATTTTCTTCATTGTCAGGTATTACATCACAAATTGCAAGAAAAGCTTCTGGTATATAAGGTGGCGTTAGTAAAGGCAACATTGTGCATAATTTCGTTAACTTACGTCCATCCGAGGTAGAGAAAGTGCCAAGTTGCTTTGATTTCTTCCACAAGGCTTTTTTATAGTGATAGTAGCAACCCGTGACGGCAATGTTCGGAAAAACATATCTTACCGCGTTAATTGTAGCTACTTCAAAGTCACATTTGTATGATACCATGGACAAGCCAAAACGATCTTTCAATAGTAAAAAAAAACCGTTTATATGTAACTTCACTTTTGTCCGGTAACAGTGGTGGTGCTAAAATTTGCATGTAAACTGTATAATTGATAAAAAGGCTGTGGCGTTATTGAAAATTTCCCATCTCCAAAATAACTGGTTATATTTTTTATTGATTTGATAGCTGTAGGTGTCGAAAAAATTAAAATTTTGTCATCCACACCATCATTACATATCATAAATTGGTTACTTAAAAAAGTCGGCACATTTACTTCAGATAATTTGTTAAATTTGGTTTTCGGCATATTGAAAGCCTTGTTGCGTGCATTATAGAGACCGCTTTTTTTGTTTATCCATTTTGGTGCCTGTGAAAATATTGTTTCCAGTGAGGATGTATTTGTTAGTTTCGTTATATTTCTTTCAAATATCTTTGGTACAGGTTCTACACTTTCACAAACCTCCTTTTTGCAATCATGCAAACACTTTGCCGCTTCCATTTTAGCTAAATTCGGTAAACATGTGTGTTTCGGTTGTCTAGTTACATTACATTGTTGGTCTAATGTTAAAGATGTATAACATTCAAATTTATTTGAACATCGCCAGTTAGTGGAACCGTTTTTATTTTTCATCACAAAATTGTATTTATGCCCTGAATATAACAATATTTTCTTACCACGTGTACTAGTAATAAAATTTACACCGTCCACATCGCTTGGCCCAGGTAATTCCATTATAAAAATCTATTTTTAAGACTTAATACAAATAAGCTATTTTTAAAATTGGACTTAATACAAATAATGTAAGACAAATAATAATGACAATTACATGACATCACGGATATGCACAGGAAAAATAAATAAGTACCTATTTATAATATGCCAGCATTCCGTATCCATTATCCAAGGAAATCCAATACTAATGAATAAACTAAACTCCTTATGGCGTAGTATTGTAGCTATAGTATTTAATAATGACTGTACCGTTTCCGCCCAATATGGAACCCGACCAAAATGGAATCCGTCCTATATGGAATCCGTTCAACATGGAATCCGTCCTAAATGGCCAGAAGGGAGAGGAATATGCTAATAGAATAAATAAATGAATAGTGATTGACGTGCGACAGGGATGATTGATACATTTGCTCCTTAAAGTTAATGCATGAAATCAGAAATTAGATTAATGAAGAGAACTGAATGAAGTCTCTACACAAGATTTTCACTAACTGTAAACACGGACTTACGCACTATTGGGGACGCTTGATTGTCTCTTTGATACGCACGTTTTGATTTTTCACTTACACTAATAGATCGTAACTCTACACTCTCACCTTTACACTTACACTTAACACTACGGGTGCGGGGGGCGGCCCGAGACGCAATCTCAGAGGATGCCGGGGAACGCGCGGGCGTCACCAGGGCTCCTGCCCCAGGACGGCCCGCGCGTTGCTTGATGCACCGATACACGCAGATTGCTGCTACAAGTACGGCTATGCTTACCAAGACGTAGTTAGCAGAATAGTGATGAATGCTATGGTACGTCATGTTCCTGTCGATGATGATTTTCCTTGATGTTCTGTATTTTCTTATGTATATCTGCTAGCAATTCCTGATTTTGTAAGGTGTCTGATTTTTTGACGATACTTTCATTGGGAAAAGTGATGTTCAACAAGTGGTTTATTGGGGCTACTAGAGGAATATATACTTCAGGTCTAATCTTAATATTACTGGTTTGAAAACTGTGTGCATAAATGATGGAGTATTCAGTTTTTATTATACATCCTTGATCGATGCTAATAATTCCTGAAAGCGATAATGTCTGTGCCGAGGCTTGGTCTTCGCACAGGATATGTGGTGTACAGTAGTCGCAACAAAAATATAAGTACTTGTTTACCTGGCGAATATTTAGCCATTGGTCTTGGCATGGTTCGCTTATGAGTAGGCATGAGCTTGAGGTCTTATCAGTTTTGCACAAGTCCTTGTAATTATTTAGGCGATTAACAGGCTTTTCTAAACTACATGAGAAATGGTCTGCATCTGTAAAGCAACTGTTAATTTCGTTCTCGCTTAATGTGACGTAAGAGTCCTTTTTTAAACTGATAGCAGCGTATTCCGATTTCGGAATTATAGACAAAATGTTTTGTCCTGATTGTTTGGGTATAGGCATAAGTTTGAAAATTTCGTATACGTCACGACTGATAAGCGGCAACTTTACCTCAAAAATGCAATTTTCTCGGGTTATTCTCGATCGAACAGTTAACAATTTGTACATTTTCTGTAAGTCCGTTTGTATATCAATAGGGAGAGCTAAGTCAGTTGATAATTGACTTGCAATTTTGCTGAGTTCGCTTCTCAATTGTTCCGGCGCAAATAAATGGATGTTAAATTTACCATGGTAAATATCTGTTACGGCGTCGATGATGGTATTTTGGATGTCTTTCAAGTTTTGGAGTATGTTGTTTTCAGCTATTACTCCGAGACTGAAATCGATAGATTCAAACTGCGACCTGATTGCTTTGTCCATGCCATTTGCAGCGTGTTCCAAACTCATTATATGGTCATTTATAATCTAGTGTTGCTTATCGATGGACTGTTCGGCTCGTTTTAATAAATTGTACTCTGCTTCAATTATGGATGTTTGATTTTTCCATAACGAAGTCATAAATTGTTGGTCTAATTTTATGTGAGTAATATCTTGTTGATATTGTTTAGCGAACCTTTCATCGAGAACGCCAAACAAGCTGTTTGCTAGGTACCCGACACCGTTTATAAGGCCACGGCGAAGCCTTGCCTGCGCGCGACCCTGCTGACTCAGGAGCAGGAGGTTATAGTACTCGAGTTCCGAGAATCCGTGTTGTAATTGTGATACGATTACGTCACAATGAGTTTGTCCACGTATGTGGGAGCACATTTTGTCTAAATATTCATTGTATTTTTTAAAGGCTGTTACTCCCTCCCAAAATGGGTACATATCGTAATACGTGACGATTTTCCTTTCATCTCGGACTAAGTTCATTTTTGAAACACGATCGAAGAACAAGGTATTTGTTTCGAGTTTCGGAGTTAGCATACCACTGGTCAGTTTCCTTACTCGTCAATTTCACTAATTCACCAGTTTACTCATTAGACAGTTTTGATACGTTGACAATTTCGCTAGTTAGGCATTTTCCTGATTCTTTAGTTTCCCCCTTTGCTAGTTTTGCTAGGATGTCAGTTTCGTGCAATTGCCAGTATTGCGATCCGCTAGTTTCGTTATTTGTCAGCTTTGCTAATCGAACGGTTTACCTATTCGTCAGTTACGCTAGGTAGACAATTTTGCCAGTTTGCATTTTTCGTAATCCTTCAGTTTCCTCGTTCACTAGTTTTGCTACGCTGTTAGTTTCGTTAATTCGCTAGTTTCCTTGTGTACTAGTTTACTTTTTCGTCGGTAGATAGGTAGGTAGGTTAGATTGTCATCTGCACTAGTTTCCATATTCGTCTGTTTCACTGGTTGCCAGGATGTAAAGATGTCTGACAAATAAGAATTCGTCAGACATCTTTATATTTATGCATGTTCGCTTTGTGATTGACGCTCGCTCGTGACATATTTGCCTCTCCTGTCACCCTGGTCAGAGTCAAGCGTGGCGTGAACGGGGTGCGGTGTGGTTAGTGGTGTGGTACGGAAAGGAACGGCCATCTCAATTAGTAGGTCAATGTCTTGTAACTTGTAAGTACCAAACCACATCATCACATTACAAAAACTGTGTAGTGTATACAATTTAAATTAATTATTAAATATATATAACCCATATAGTGCGAAGCCGGGGCGGGTCTTTAGTTAATCTTGAATAGTCCAGACCGCAGACTATTTTCTAAATGTAATCCAAATGATAAACGCACTTGTGTAAGATGCATACAAACTGCGACTTTTGACCTTTTTAGTTATTATTAAGCCTTCTATGATAATATAATACTGGCTATTATTTTATAACGTTTGTCATTAATTCTTGTCATTCTGTAAAATATTTATTTCACTGTTATCGTTTCCGAAATAATCGTGCGTAATGAAAGTCAAACTAATTGTGATATCAAGCGAAAGAAATAATAAAATAGTGTTAAATAAAGGACATCGATACAACTTCGGGCAAAAAAATGGTAATGAGACAATATGGTGGCGATGCCAAAATAGAAATTCATGTAAAGGCAGTTTAACCACAGACAGTGATGTGACTACGGTGATCCGACCAACTGAACATAGCTATGGCTGTGAACCGGATCTCGGTTCAAATCTCGTCGCTGAAGCTTTACATAATTGTAAAAAAGAGTGCGTGAAGAATACGGATTGGTGCAAACAAATCATGAAGACAGCTTAAAACACCTGAAAACGCCTGATTCCGAGTGTGTTGACATAATACCAAATTTTAATGCTGTTAAAAACGGTTTATACCGCACCCGACGACAAGAACTGAACGTAAATAATACCGTTTGCCGATCATTACAGGATGTGGTAATTCCAGAAAAATTGGCTAAAGATTTTCTTGTCTATGAAGAAGACAATATTCTTATTTTTATGACAACCTTTGCTATAGAACAAAGCAGCGGTATTAAAGATATATTCTGTGACAGCACGTTTAAGTGTACCCCTAGCCCCTTTAAACAGCTTTATTCCATACATGCTGATGTAGGGAGCTCTGATATGGAAACAAATGTCGTTCCGTTAGCTTATTGCCTACTGCCCAATAAAGAAAAAGTAACCTACGTTATTATTTTTAGATTTTTAAAACAATTAATCCTCAATTTCAAACCTGAGAAAATACACGTGGATTTTGAGCTGGGTGCAATTCAGGCAGTCAAAGAAAATTTTCTCGGAGTGAAAATCGTAGGCTGTTTTTTCCATTACAAGCAGTGCTTGTTGCGTAAAGCTAAAGAGTTAGGAATTACCAATACTATTGAGGGCCGCCGACATGTCAGAATGTGTGCAGCTTTGGCATTTCTGCCAACTATGTATATCGTAGAAGGGTGGCTGACGATTCTCGAAAAATCTGCAATGATTTCTAGTTACAAACAATTTGATTCATACGTCTCAAATGTTTGGATGGGTACCTACATCGAATGTCTCAGCTGCTGTGAAGAGCGACATCGGGCTATCAATATGGTTGAGGCATGGCACAACCGAATCAATCAGAAAATTGGACGAAAACCTCACCTTTATTTTTTTATAAGCGTTATTAGGCAAGAAGCGAAACATGTAGACTTCAAAATAAGGCAGTGTTCTATATATGTCAAGGAACGTAACAGGAAAAAACGGTCTCTAAAATTAGATGAGCGTATCAAGAATATGGTCAATGATTTTATTTTATTCCAAAAGACAAATATATGGACATGTTTAACCAGGTTGGAAATGATCAACGTAACTAGACGAATAGACAAACGTATTAATTAAATAAGCCATATCTGTTATTTTTATGTTCAACCATCTTTTATTTCTAGGGAGAATAGTAAAAATAAGTTGTTTTCTGAGTTTCTACTAATTTCTATATAATGGCTAAACACATGTTATGTTTATTAAGAAAATAAAATGCTGGAAATCAAAAATTGTTTGATATTATTATATATATATATATATATATATATATATATATATATATATTAGAGCGGCCAAGGTAGTTAAAAATATCAAACGTATTATTGTTAAAATTAAGATATAGGTATTCAACTGAGATTATTATCAAACCGTTATCATATCAGATAGGGAGGGAATAAGTCAACTTTCCACAAGTAGGTATATGAAAGGACAGCTTGTGTGGTGTGCAAGTATTTTTATTTCATTCATTTTAGCACGATGACAAAGATGTTTTTGATACTTCTAAACTAACACGACATACCTACTGCATTCTTAAGACCTCATGACGATACATCATCATGATTCATGGATTCATTGATTTGATGATGGATGATGATATTAGTTTTCTGTACTTATGTAATCGGGTAATAACTTAATAAGGACTATCATAGGTATTTACATCAATATATGACATGACACGACGGAGTAGTAAAACACAATCTAAACTAACTGACAAACAAGAAAACTTGCGAATAAGGAAAGTAATGGGTTAGGAACATGACGAAATAGCAAAACTGACAATCTAAACTAACTAACGAACAAGGAAACTTGCGAACGAGGAAAGTAACGGGTTAGGAATATGACAAAATAGCAAACCTGACAATCTAAACTAACTGACGAAAAAGGAAACTTGCGAACCAGGAAACCAACTTAATGGGGAAATTGACAACTTAGTGAAACTGGCAAATAAGGAAATTGGCGAATTCAGAAACTGTCTAATGAGTAAACTGGTGAATTAGTGAAATTGACGAGTAAGGAAACTGACCAGTGGTATGCTAACTCCTCTTGTTCGTCGTGTATAGGCAAAATTGACAACTTTATTATAGGCCTCTTGATATAGCCATTTTTTGTTTTTAATGTCACAACTCTCACAAGGTTGTCCTTTCCTGGGTGGAGTTCAGTTACTCTACCCATGGCCCATCATGGCACAGTTTGACTGTTACGGGTGACAGCCAGCCTAATGGGTCAAATAATTTGGAGATCTCTGATAATAATATTCTTTTTGTTTGTACAATCGAATCCGAACTTAGTTCAAAGGTGAAGGTGTCTTGAAGACTATTCCAGCGAAGCCCTAACGTTTTTGTAGATTCCGCTTGTTTGAAATCGTACTTTACTTGATCTGTTTCGTCTTTGTTGACATCACTAAGTAAATTGGGTGAGTTGGAAGCCCATTTTCGCAAGTTAAACCCTCCTGTTTTCAACAAATCGATAAGGTCTTTTTGTAGGCTTTGTGCTGTTAATAAATTGTGCTCTCCTTGCAATAAATCGTCCATATAAAATGATTGTTGTAATGTTTGTATAACCTTGTTGTTATAACAATTTTGTGAGTCATGTGCCAGTTGTTGTAATGTCATCATTGCAAGGAAAGGTGCCAATTTGGTGCCGTAAGTGACAGTGGCAAGCTGGTATTCTTGTAATTGTTTAGTTGGCGAGTCACGCCAGATGATTTTTTGGTACCGTTGATCATCGATATGGATCCAAATCTGCCTGAACATCTTCTCAATATCTGCTGTGAAGGCGTATTTGAACTGCCTCCATTTCAGCATTAGAGTTTGTAGGTCTTGTTGCAAATTTGGACCTCGGTACATAAAATCATTTAATGTCTTCCCATTAGACATTTTTGCCGATGCGTTGAATACGGTACGCTGTGACGTAGTCGACGATTCGGCACGTGTTACACAGTGGTGCGGCAGATAACAATCGGGTTTCATGTTACCGATAGCAGGTTGCACGTGACGTAATGATATGTACTCATTCATAAACGATATGTATTTAGCCGACATTTCTGGTTGCTTAGAAAACTTTCGCTCTAATTGACGAAATTGTGCAATCGCAATATGTTTTGATTCGCCTATCTCGTCTTCGAATTGCGGTTTGAAGGGGATACGGATTTCGTATCTGCCGTCTGATCTTCTGGTGGTAGTATTCCTGTAAAAGTCTATGCAGTACTGATCCTCAGCTGACACAGACGTTTCATTTGGTATGTCTTGGACCTCCCAGAATTGTTGTATGTCATCTAAGCTGTTGAGAGTGACGTTACAATGTAGGGTTTTGATACCTCCGCACAAAATCCAGCCTAGACGCGTTTGCTGGGCAATAGGCATGTTATGTTCTCCGCGACATATCCCTTCTAAAATGATGTTTGAGTACACATCGGCCCCGAGGAGTATTTGTACTGGGCGACTAATGTTAAAATCGCGATCTGCTAATTCTAAGCCTTCCAAATGAGCCCATGTCGGCTTCGAGAACGACTGGCTAGGTAAGTTTTTGATTAGCGTTTTCATAATGGCCGCATCGGTGTTGAAAGTGAAGTTATTGTTTATGGACGTAAAGGATATGTTTGTCATTCCTTTACAACTACTTTCTTTCATTCCTATGCCCGACACGATACTTGTGCAGTGTTTCCTGTTTAATTTTAATAACCGTGCTGCCTGTTCATGAATTAGGGAAAGTTGCGAACCCTGATCTATAAGGGCCCGCATGTCTATGTAGGTATCATCTCTTGCTTGCACCTTGATCGTAGCTGTTGCTAAGAGAGTTTCCGGGTTGTTTAGTCGTTGCGACACGTGTGCGCTAGATTCATGTTCGACTTTTAATCTTGCTGATGCTGAATCCGCGTACGCCTCGTGTAAGATAGAATTGTGAAATTCTCCGCAATGCCGACATCGTTTATGCGATTTGCAAGGTTTTCCGTTATGCCTGAACAAGCAGTTTTTACAAATGTTGTAACTTTCCAGTGTTCTAATTTTATCGGTGTCGGACATGTTTAAAAACTTTTGGCAGTGAAATAACCCATGATTTTCTTCACAAATGATGCATTTCATTCTAGGACTATTAGGTTTGTTTTTTGCCTGTGGCGCGACTCTATTTGCTGGGAATGACTGTTTAAAGTATGATAGTTTACCTTGTTGTTGCTTATGTCCCGATGTTGTAGGTGCGTTTTGGTTTATGGTTTTCTGCGGAGCTTCTTGTTTCCTCCGGGGTATAGCAGCTTCCATGGTAGTAAACTTACTTTCCAGAAAGGATTCTGTCCTCCTGCAGCATTGGAATTTCTCTCGGTTGTTTAAGAGATTCCAAATAATCGCTGTGCGTTTCAGGATCCAGTTTTTGGGATAAAATATAGACCAGAAGTGGATCCCAAGTACTTACATCGACACCTAAATTCTTGATAGCATTTAGACATTCGCGTGTTGTATCGTGAATGCGCTTGATAATATTCACCGATGCTGATTGCATTACAGGCAGAGACATAAAAATATTCATGTGGGAAGTGAATATTAATTTTTTGTTGTTATATCTGTGGTTTAAAATCTCCCAACAGACATTGTAATTTTCTGAACTTATCGGTAAATGCTGAATAAGACGCTCTTTCCACCCCTTACCTTGCTCTTGAGGAACTGCATTTTCTGGGCATGTGATAGAGACGGATTGCCATGAATCGTTTCAGTAAATAAATCTTTGAAAGACATCCATTGATAGTAATTACCGTGGAAAACTGGAATTTCCATTTGCGGTGTTGACTTTTCCCTATGTGATACGGACCATAATTTGCTGTTAATGGACTTTTCACGAAATTGTATTTTCGTTCGTGACCTGTAAAACACTGCTCATACTGTTGATATTCCTCTGTGCCGTTAATTATGCTATCAAGCTCCCAATGTAAGGAATCGATAACAGACCACCTTGATTCTAACTGACGCAAAAGATCTTGATATTCCCACCTCTCCGTAACTGCTTCCAGGTCGATGTTAGAAATTGTTTTAGAAAAGGCTCTAAAATTACTTTCCTGTTTTCTCAACAAGTCCGTCGTCTTGCTGTCGACTCCTTGTGATCTGGTACTCGGCCCGGCGATGGATACAATTGGCTGATCCGAGGCTGAAGTCCCGGATTGCGGAGTGCTAGGCTGTTGATCAGTTTCCATTTTCGGCGATTGTCTCGGCGTTTTAGCTAGATACTGCTTGAAGTACGTTTTTACCTTATTGTAAACGTCTACGGCACTTTCGTAATAGCTGTGTTCGATATAAGGGGACTCGTCTAAGTCGTACTTACACAACCGCTCGTGATTACCTTGAAATTCATTCCAATAGTCCTCTAAAGCGTCCAGCTTTCTCTTGATATAGTCCGCTGTCCGCTTTTCTAGCCCAGTTTTCTTGAAGGACGTGAGGAAACGTTCCATCTCCCCGACGAGTTGCTCTTGGTTAGCAACGACGGTTTCGATTTGCGCCATCTTGATATGCTAGATAAATTGGAAAGATCTTACTTGATACAACTGCAAACCCTTGCTCGTTTAAAGTTCTGCTCACGGAGCTCTGTTGTCCGCCAAGGAAGACTTTCCGGATCTATTCACTTGTTAGAATATCCCGTCACTAGCACACGCTATGTTCAAAATAAGCGAAGGTTCTGCTTGAAACCAAACCGCGCGATAGGTAAAAGCTCGAGGGACCAAATTGATGTACGGACAAATATGATAAATGGTCAATACACCAAGGATGATGAAATGATAGAGATAAGTTAACTTGTTATAACTTTTATTATCTCTACCAAAGTAATGTTAAAATATAATATTATCTAATACTGTATTATTGCTATATGATGTGTTACGGTCAATGACACACTTGTTAGGTCAACCGGTTGAGTACGATGCTTGTTAGTTACTAATTAACTATATATAATTATGTATAAAGAAAACAAATGGCAGGTGTCGGCATAATGCTGACACTGCGATGAACGGATGATTTGCCCGTACACCGGGTTTCAAACGCCGATGTATGAGTTAATAATCCGTAGTTAGTTTATCCATTTGTGTTTGTGTATTTCCTCTCAATAATTTAATACGTAAATACAAACCGTTTCGCGTAAAGGAATCAGTCAGACCTGTCATGTGTCAAAGCAAAAAATTCCAAAATGGCGCCGAAGCAGCTCAAAAAAATACTGAAAGAAAGAAATAAACATTATTTATTAATTGACACATCCTTAACGAAACACATAATAATAAATATAAAGTAAAAATAAATAATTAATTATACAATATAAACTTAAGCGCAATAAAACCAAAACCAAAAATACTTAGTACAAGCTCTGCTTAGTTTGGGCTAGTTGGTGTTGTGTGTATGTGATAGAATATTATTATTATTATTACGTGTAAAGTGAGTAGCAGTGTCAAAATAGGGCCTAGTTCAGTATTGTCAAACGGAAGCGTTAGATTTTCGTTTGGTTGGTTTTCAGCTGGGCCCCTTAGTGACTGACGGATATAAACCAGAAATCTATGGATACTGGATCTTTAGCATTAATACTGTATAATAATTTAGACTGTTTAGTATTTAATATGCGATATGATTTCAGGATCTGCTGAACCAGGTGAATATGGTTTATGATGAGAAGGTTGAATGGCAAGAATTGGCGAACGGGCTGAAACAAAAGGTGCCTGTTCTTTAGATAATTCTGTTATATAGGCAAGCAAACTGCCTGGCTGGTACAACCATAGTATATGCCATTGCTCTGCATGAGGTCTGGGTGTTCTGTCATAATTATCTCAGTTGCAGCAATTGGAACCGTGTAAAGTAGACGAGAATAACGAGAATAGCTGCGCGCTATATTACATGAGACCCAGTCAAAGTCAAAGTAAAAAAAATTTATTTATTTAGGTCACAAAGTAACACTTATGAACGTCAAAAAGGTTAAAGAGTTTACTAAATTTACTTTTGCGTTAGTTGCTAGGTTCAAGCAAAAAATTGAGACTATGTGAAGATACCTGCAAGAAGCTCACGGCCACCCTTTTACATCGCGATCTAATTATATATATCTCCAAAAATACGAATTATAGATCTTTTGACACTAATCATATACAGGGTGTCCGGTAATTAATGGATAACCTGGAAATGTCCTATAGTGGAACTGATGGCCGTTCAGAAAAAAATATGAAAAAAATCTATCCTAACTACTACCTGAGATATGTGATTACCATGTATAACTTTCTTGTATACTACGACCATAAATGAATGAAATCCATCGGTTTTTTGTTGTTTTATTATTAAACACAAATTATGCTAATAGATAGACAGTCAAAAGTATGCTATGCTAAATAGCTTGCACTTTTTAATATATAATTTTTTTTTTAAATTCCTTTTTTCATTTTTTCTTAACGGCATTCAGTTCTACTATAAGACATTTCAAGGTTATCCATTAATTACCGGACACCCTGTATACGATGTGTAAAATCGTTCAAGTAAATTTAAATTAATTGACACATAAAACGACGTTAATATTCGTTGTGTTATAAAACAACTTGATGTTTATTTAATTATAAAAAAACTATATAAATTAATGATTTATTTCTTACACTGAAACATGATCAATGGTATTGATTATATCACTGACATTAATCAGTTCCTATTTTAATGAAGAAGAAACAGGTAAGAAATTTTAAAACTACGACGTTACATATCTCTAATCAATCATGAAAATCATGATTTTCAAGTTACATCACTGAACGTACAGAATTCTAAAAACAAAGGATAATTTAACAATATTATTAATGAAGCATTTAAGCCTAATACAATAGGTGCCATAATGTGGATGTAATATACCTCTACCTTCCCTTGCAGGACATGGACGCAAAACTATGTATTTATTAAAAGGTTGTAGTATTTTATTGTTCTGAACAGGGTGAGGCGGTTTTCTCGCCTGGGCAGCTGTGCCTACTGTAAAAGGCGCAGGTGCGCCCTTGCGTGGACTAGGCTCCGCGCAGTACTTGCTGGTCGCTCTCGACAGGTTACAGCGTCGGGTTGTCCTTTTTTGGCATATTTCTACAGAATATACCACGGGGAGTGCTCTGAAAAATTATTCCATCTTATCCTTCCCTCCCCTTTCCTATCCAAAACAACGTGTGCTGGGCTCAGATGCCATCCTTAAACGGTAGAATCGGTTAGAACGCACACCAACGCGTTTGAGTCCTCAGACCTCTGCCGAACGATCAAGGCAAACTATGTATTTATTAAAAGGTTGTAGTATTTTATTGTTCTGAACAGGGTGAGGCGGTTTTTCTCACCTGGGCAGCTGTGCCTACTGTAAAAGGCGCAGGTGCGCCCTTGCGTGGACTAGGCTCCGCGCAGTACTTGCTGGTCGCTCTCGACAGGTTACAGCGTCGGGTTGTCCTTTTTTGGCATATTTCTACAGAATATACCACGGGGAGTGCTCTGAAAAATTATTCCATCTTATCCTTCCCTCCCCTTTCCTATCCAAAACAACGTGTGCTGTGCTCAGATGCCATCCTTAAACGGTAGAATCGGTTAGAACGCATACCAACGCGTTTGAGTCCTCAGACCTCTGCCGAACGATCAAGGCATGGCATTCTGTGCCAAGGCACGTGTTACTTCTTCCTTCAATCCTGGGTCATTTAGGCGGGGCGAGAAAAAGAAACCTTCTCAGGCCGTCAAAATAGGGACTTCGACATCGCCTCAGCTGCTATGAGGATAGTTTGGAGGCCACAGCTCTTGTACCATATGATTGCTTACAATCAGGAGGAGTGTGGTAATTCCGCGCGAAATAAAAAAAGGACACCACGTGATAAGCTTTCTCATCTGTCATGCAGATATATTACAAGCACGTCTGTAATCCCTATCTACTTTTGCAGGTGGATAAAAACCATTTACAAGGATTTCTAATGGAAGATGTGTTTGAAGTAAACCGCAAAGATTTAAACAAGCAGCTTGAAACCTGCTTTGAGACGTTTGAGAGAAATAATAATAGGTGGCTGGTAAGTTTGTTTATAGGTAACACTTCATATGCATATTTGTACAGCGGCAATATGGTGGAAGAAATCGCTCAAATTGTGTGACAATCAGGCGACTTCTCGACGACGATTGCACGGATGACGTTGTGGTTTAAGTGGTCGCCTCGCCACTGCCGCCGCGCCGAGAGTTGCGGGTTCGATCCCCACACGGAACAAAACATTGTGTGATACACAAATAGTTGTTCCGAGTCTGGGTATTCTTTGTGTCCGTTGTTTAAATGTTTGTAAAGTCCCCCGCGATACAGAAAGAAGAAGATCATGAGATGATCATAAGTTTACGTAAGTGGGCAGCCATCTATATACTCAAATCATCCGAGTTCAATATTCACGTCATTCAAATGTATTCGATAATGTTGATTGTCTTTAAACACTCCACGAACAAGGTGGAAAATTCGTTTTAACCAAAAAAGTGATTATTCAAATGATGTCATCAAATCATGATTGATATATTCGATTGTCGTCCGAAAAATTTTTCGTGACCAACCTTAAATTAATATTCAAACACGAAATCGTACAAAGTTCGAATCATTCGATATTGCACAACAGTCGTGCGTCCCTAGTCAGAAACTTTGAACTGTAGCACCAAAGTCAATTATCACTATGTAGAACTACGTACATAAACAGCAGTATATATGTATACTAGCTGTTACCCGCGACTTCGTCCGCGTGAAATTTAACAGAAAAGTTTAATTATTATTTCACAAAGCCCTAATTTTTCTAAAATAAAAGTAGCTTAAGTTACTTCTTATAACATCAGCTATCTGCCAGGGAAAGTCAAGTCGAAATCGGTCCAGCCGTTTCAGAGATTAGCTGGAACAGACAGATAGACCAAAATTTTAAGTGTTTTATTTATATATATATATATATATACACACCATATATGCTTTCATATGTATTTAGTAAAAAGCTGTTATTTTGACATTACAAACAGTCACTTCAATTTTAATTATTTGTATAGATACACAGCAACACATTAGCCTTCTTGTAATCCTTATCTATTTGTCAGATGGATCTAAAGAACCTGTTGCACGCGTCGTGGATGAAGGCTCCATTATTAGATGTGTGTACTATGAAAGACTTAGCAACGAGCACTTTTAGGGAAATAAAGGAAACTCTACGTAAACTTGAACTCGTGATGGGTGATCCTAAGGTACGGAACAAAGCCTTTTAATAAGTCACTTTGACACTCCTGAAACGAATTTTTGTAAATAGAAGGTGAAGGAAAGTATCGTATAATCATATTTTTGTAAATCAACATAAGATTCATATATTTACATCCACCAACGTACTTGATAGCATCACATATACTCGAAAGTTAATTGTGTGGTAAACGTCTACAAGACAGTATTTTGCCCTTATTTGAGCACATAAAAAGGGCTTATTAATAGCTGTATTTATCGCTCACTTTAACGGTGAAGGAAAACAGGAAAGCTACTTACCTGAGATTTCTACATAATGTTCTCGAAGATGTGTGAAGTCTGCCAACTCGTACTAGCTCGTTCATAAGTGTTACTTTGTGAGCTAAATGAATAAGGATATTTTGATTTAATTAAACTTTGACGATTCAATCTCTCTCTTTTACCCGTGGCCATGTACTATCTCACTTATCGTTTCCAACTCATCCTCAGGCACACCTTAAGATTATTACATCGTTTTTCTATCTGTAGGTGGCATTGCTGACGCGGAATTTGTCCCGAAATGCATATTGCGGCTCTTGTATGATCGCGGCGCAGATGGAGCCGTTCGATAAGACATACGGCAAACCACCAGAACTGCCGAAACTAATACTGGACCACTATTTGAAAGTCGAGGAAGAACCAATACTGAGATTCCGACCAGCAGACAATAGGTAAGAAGCGTGGGCAACAGTAGAAGATAGAGAAGAGATAAAGCAACATTCTTCTGTTTGAAATATCTACGTTAGATGGTATCGTAATGTTATTTAAAAGCAGTTTGATAAACGATCTAAGCACAGTCACCTTTCATTATTTGCTGATATATTTTACTTTTAAGTTGGATAACGAGCAAACGGCCCGGTCGATTACCTTTACCAGAGGTTTGACATTCGTTGGCGGGTTGTCCAAGAAAAGTTGCTGGGCTGCCAACGCAAAACCATACTGGACTGACCACTGATAGCGGACTACCCCATTTCTCATTAAATCGGGAATCTGTTCTCATAGCTACAATAAATTCTGTTTAAGAAATATTCTAGGTTTAAGTAGGATTTCGCTGTGCCCTAACGTTCGACACACAGTATTTCGTTTGGTCTAAAGATAAAATACTTTGTTAGAAATTTCAAGAGTATGTCTCTACACTGCGTATGGTGTGGATTCACTCATGACCACATTACCATTAATTAATTGCATACTCTTGGTTTATTAATATTTTCTAGTACAAATGTAGACAAAGCTTTGTTCTACAGGAAGTACATATGTAAGCGCTGGGTGGGTGGCTCGCATACTATTATTACAGAACACAAAACCCAAGAGAAAGTACCACTGTCAGAGTTACAGAAGAGACCCATTAGATATTTTGCTGCCACTGCTGGTGATGGACATGTAAGTATCAGTAATAAATAAATATCTTTATAGAGCATTGAATACTGAGCACCTTGCTTCTACTAGAAATGAAAGTAGTATTAATAATTTAAGAAACTACGTGGAAACCAGCCCCAGGTCTCCGATTTCACGATTTCACGAGACCCATGATGGTGCAACCGACGCCGCCTCGCTCGACTACCCTAACCGCTCACGCCGATCTTGTCCTCGCTGCCTTTAAGGCGTGTATTCCGGCTGCTAGCGGTCCCATCTAGTAAATCGGCAAGTCACCGTCTGCCGTTTCGACTTTGCACTGAGACAGTATCGGTATATTGTCTACAATTGTAACTAGATTCAATTATACCAGCACATTCTACTCTAGATTGGTTCCATATGCAGCAATAGTCTCTTACACGCGACGAACGGTGCCGAATGCAGGCAGCGTCTCCAATTCAATATAATAGGTTTCATATTTGTATCGGCCGTATGGATGTTACTAACAAGCTTGGCTTGCCAAGCAGGACGTCTCTATTAGGATGTTACCGTAATTTTGTATCGTGCTCTGTAACTTTGGCCGCACACGATTCCTACGCCGTACTTTCAAGGTCTGTAGGTATGCAACTCAAAACAGCAGTATACATAAAAAATCATTAACTTTACTGCTTTCTAAATGCTCGGCAGAATAAAACGAGTGATGTTATCTATTAATGATATTTTACACAGTGTCCTGTGTCAGTGATTGATGAAAAATTTACTAGTGACCTCTTAAAAAGACTTAATGCTTTAACTGGCAATTAGAAATAGGCATGATTTTAATGTCACAAAAGAAAAGTAGCATTTGGAACATTTCAGCACTCTGGACACGGATGAATTTAGTGGAGAGCATAGATCTCTGTATACCTAAAAATGGCAAAATCCTCAGTGTTCAGTGTTAACGCCCTACAGTTGTGACATAGCGTTATTGGTACATCTGTTTATGTAGGCGTTTCCGCTATGGCGGTACTTAAAAATAATAAAGAAAAATTTCTACCTACTTTTTATATAATTCACTTGCTATCCTACATTTAATACGAATGCAATGACTTATTAACATTACTGTAAATTATATCAAGAAAAATAGTATTAAACTCATCTTTTGTTAATAAACATCGTTTTATTGAGCGTCCAAGCTCCAGTGTCTCGAGAATAGACATTCAGTACTGGACTTCCTGCGGCGAAACAAATTTCCCTTCTATTGTGCTACTCTAGGTGTCCCTCTCAGCACACCCTGACAGCTAACAAAGTACAGCATTTTGCTGATCCCTTTTATATTCCAACTTGTATTGCGAGCTAACCATTCGCTCATATTTTATTAGAATTGGCTATGCAGTCGTCCAATATGTAGGTACTACATTTGTCTTTGATTGTACCAGATCTACATGATGCAGGAAGAGTTGGAGCCGTGCATTCAGTGCAACCTGGTACTGACAGATATAGAGACTAAGCATCATCCATCGATCAGTGACGTTGGCGCCGAAGAGCATTCACCTAGGAATGGGGAAGAATGTAAGAATGTAGAGAGGTTAAGAAGTATTTGTCAGAACCGCTTTTTCCTACTACTACAAACAATCTGAAAACCTGAGTTTATATCGATTACACGGATGGCGAAGTGATTTTAGTAGTCGACGCACCTGCCACTGCGCCGCCGTTGTGGGTTCGATCCTTGACAGAATCTTAATCGCTAATAGCGCAGAGTGATGAGCACCACAACGATAGCCCATCTTATAATCGAATTATTGACAATACTATAAATATGTAAGTCTATATCACAGAATCCGTGTGTCTGCTAACCTAACCTAACCACGTGCCGTAGGTATTGTATCGCGTATAGATGTATTCGAATATTCGAATACAATTAAGTGCATTTCTAATCCACAAAATGTTCAGATAAGCTCGAATATTCAGCAAATTCAGTAGAATTAAGTACAAATAATTAGTTAATCCATTCTTTATTTTTACAGATATACAAGAAACTGCATCAGTTATGTCTGTCGTCGGTAGTAGTATATTGAAAATTAATTGATTTTTAAACATTAGTTTTCCTATATTTAATGAGATAATGTTACTAAGTTCTTTATTTAATATATTAATTTAAATAAATACTTTAACCTTTTTAAAAGTCTTTTCTGTAAATATAAATCTAATATATGCCAATTTCATGGGAGATAGGCAAGATGGCCAGTCTGGGTGTCTTAAGTCGCGATGAATAGGTATCTTCTAGGCAAGCATGCTTCATCGTAGACTGCATCTTCACTTAAGATTAGGTGAAATCGCGGTTAAACACAAGCCTATTACAGTATAAAATCAATAGATACGTAGGAGATGTGCACAAGTGTGTGCGCAAACGCAAGTGCACTCTCTATTTCCTCACTCTCATAATTCGATGGGACGGCAATCCGACACGACAGGACAACGATCAGGCGCAGGACCAACGGCTTTACGTGCGTTCCAAGGTACAGGGGTGTAATCTTAACTTTTTCCTCCTATTAGCTATTGAGAATCTCAAACCTAATAATGTTTTGTTGGTCCTTCCCGGGGTTCGAAATTGAGACAGCAGTCGCATACACAGCAGTTGCAACACCAATGCACAAAAAATATATATATAATGCACAAATAACAATTGTACGAAAAATATAATTGTATATAACAGTATGAATGATTACGCAGTAGTATTTTGCGTATACACCACTGCGCAGCATACTGTCTTAGGCTCGCAAATGTGTTAAGGCATTATCTGTGGCTGACTCTGAGGGAGTGTATGTATTCTGTCTAAAGCATTTAAGTACGCCTGTACGCCTCTTCGACCAATAACATGCTTCGCATCTCACATGACATACAAGAAAAGAGTTACAATAATTGACTTATATATTACTCATTGGTTACAACATATTAAAAACTAATTGACCCGACTTTGTCCTGTTGCAGATGGATTATCAAACTCGCAATACTAAAATAGTGTTTAAGTTTTCTGAAATCATCCAATTTTCTGCGCGAACCTTCTACAAAGTATTAGAAATCGAAAATAATATATGAATGGAATCGGTAAAGTCGTTTTCAAGTTATGGCGTGACCAAGGGAAACAGGGTTTCGTTTATATATACTTATCTTATCTCGTGTGGGGGCCAGTCAGTATAAACCGGCGACACCGCGACCCAGTGGGATTTTGTGTCGACTTCTCCAATAACGACTGCCATAGATGTTCATGGCAGTCGGGACCGACGGCTTAACGTGCTCTCCGAGGCACGGAGCAGGCGATGATTGTCAATCAATACGCACATAATTTCGAAAAGTCATGTAACTTCCAAAAGTCAGAGGTGCGCGACGTGGGTTCGAACCCGAGACTCTCTGCATTGCAGTCTGTTGGTCTCCCCACTGAGCTATCGCTGCTCTTATATACTTAGTCTGGCTATAAATATTATTACAAGGAAAATCTTATTTTTCTACTGCATAAAACATTTATTACTATAATGTGTGCTAGTTTATACATTAATATAATAACATTTAAATTATATGGAGCTCATTCAAAATGATCTCCATTGCCTTTAATACAGTCCTTTAAACGTTGAGGCCAGTTATCATCAATAGAAACACGCACTCTCTCCATGGAAAAATCCTTCACTGCCAATCTTATGGATTGTTTTAGGGACTCCAAATTATCATGGCGTTTAGAGCATTCCATTCTATCTAAAACTGACCTTAAATCATAATCCAGCGGAATAAGATCGGGTCTAGATGACGACCAGTCTTCAGATCTGATGAAGCCTGAAACGTTCGTATGCAACAACGCTTGGATGAATCAAGCTTTATGAACCGGTGCTGCGTCTGGCTGAAAGGATCATTCTTGGTTATATAACATGCTGTTGTTAAGAGCCTTGACCACCTTCCCAAGAATCGTATTGTGATACACTTGTGTCAATGCATTGACACCTTTTTTACAAAAAAATGGCTCAGTCATTCCTTGATAGCTAAGACTCTACCAAACCATGACTGAAGTCGGATAATGCCCACGTTGTACTCTGCTCATTAATTTAGAAGCTTCTACACAGCTTTGAGCATACACTCGGCCAATCTGCTAGATAAACTTGTCTAGTCAGAAAATAAAAAAAATCTGATCTTTGCGTGCCACTTAAGAAGTTGTCTTAATTTTACCACCCTATTTATTTTTTAAATTATCAGTTTAAATGACCACAGTCTCTTGTAGGCTGCAAGTCTTAAGTCATCTTTTAAAATACGCGACATGGTTCTAGGTGCTATATTAATTTCCCGGGATAAAATCTTTTGCTTTCGGAGAGGATTTCTTCGAATTCTTTCCTTCACTGCTTTGGTCGACTTTTTCGAACGAATACTACGTTGAAGGCCAGATCTTTTTCTGTTTCAAACAGACCAGTAATAATAAGACGATGGAGAGTTTCAAAAATTGCATTTGGCTCCATACCTACTTAGTTTAATGCTATAACAGCAATTCGGTTCTCTTTATCACTCCACTTCATTTTAATATCACAAAAATATTTAACACCGAGTGGCGCGAAAATGAGAAAACACAATGTATATTCTTATAAGAATAACAGATTCCAAATTCAAGTGTTATGTTATGTACTTTTTAAATTGTAACAGTATTTATGGCCAGACTAAGTATATGTATATAGGTATGCCGAAGCCTCAAGAAAATAAACATCTAAATGCAATTTATGTGATTGAAATTTAATAAAGCGCTATCTATTGGTTTGTTTCGGAACGTCAAGCGTGAGCTTGAGTGCGCCACAGAGCCCATGTGTCAGTTGGAGTGATAGTTATGGCCGTCAGTGTCATATTAACGTAACGTAAGAAATGTTGCAGAATGTATAGGCAGAAATCAATATACTAATCCTAATCCTAATCCTAACTCCTAACTAGTATTATAAATGCGAATGTGAGTTTGTTTGTTACAATCATCAAATTTTGCACACACTTTGTCAGGGATACAGAAAAGGACATAGGGTACCTTTAATCCAGAAAATAAGTACTGTTCTCTAGGGATACAAAAATAATTTTTAGACGGTCGTCCACTATAACAACTCGGCGTACTGATGAATGAATGAATTACAACGTGATGCCTGGGAGTACAAAAAAAAGGGAACCCGGTAGAAATCTGATATCCTAAATAAAAATCTGTTCACGAGTTAGGTTAGGTTAATAATTACATTCTATAGCCTGTTCTTGCATTTTGGCACATGGCTAAAGCATACGGCGGGTGAACAGATAAAAGTAATGATAAAATCTATTCTGGCTGTTTATGTGGAGGCAAGCGTGTGCCTAGTTGTAAGCTTTTATGTTTTCAAGTATAAAAGTAAATTTGCATATAATTATATATGTATTTATTTTACAAAAACGGGCTACATTTAACTCACCTGAATCGTCTATTGCAACAACACTTTTGTTATCTTACCGATGTAAGGCGTGTACGCGCCACTCAACGACGAAGTGGAGGTCCTAAAATTTGTCGAAAGAAGTTTGGTAGACTAACATCAGAAGTGGGATAAACACAAGTAATAGAACTAGGTTCTGGCGTTTGCGAATAAAATGAACACATCACATCGTTCTCTTTTAAGGTTAGGTCTACCTACGTGACGCTGTCACGTAATTGGCACGATTGTGGCAGAAGATCGCGTTTCACGTCCAAGATCGTTAGCGTTCCGCGATCTGTAAAGCCATTCGAGTATGTGGAGTCTTTTTTTTGACTCACGTCCGTCAATCGTTTGAGACTATTGTCTCATGGTTGAAAGTGTTGGAGGACCGTTCACAGGTAATAGTGACACCAGATGCTGTGTGTGAAGTGTCGACTGAGGTGGTAAGAGCGATAGAATCTTAAGGTCTGTAGATAATCATTCATAAATAATCATCGTCATCTTAATTTTTATTTTTTATTTTAGTTTTATGTGGTCCTGTGGTTCGAAGAGAAGATAGAGGACGGCCGAACGGTTATACGTGAATTGAGCAGATCAAAATTAATGTGTCAATGACAACCGACAGCCGCCACGTATTCATCGGAAGGATGATCTGGTTTCGAATCTGTGTGGTATGCAAACTTTGTGCATATGCCAACAGTAGTTATGAGGTACGTTAACTTTGAGCCTATGCCTACAATGATTGAATTTGTGTGGTATGTGAATTTTGTGCCTGTTTTTTTTTTTTTTTTTTTTGACCCAGGAAAATCCTTTATGGATACCCCCTCACCCGGGGGGGAGGGAGGAAGTTATGTGCGACTCTCCGCCCCTGAAGGGGGTCGGTATACACACTAAAAACCTGGGGTGAGCAGTCCCTCCGCCGACGGGGTGGGGCGAGATGGGGTCGCGTTAGCAGTCACCATCCCGCCCCGGCGGTTGGCCCGGCTGATGGTAACCGGGCCTCAGCACCTGTGGAGGGGTGGCCTTGCTCACCAAGGCCACCCCTCAGACGTGTGGGGCCGTGCAAGCCGGTAGAGAGTCCCCCGACTCTGTACCAGTGACCCCACTATACAGGAGCGAGAAGGCGGGCAAATCGCCTCCTCCTCGCTCCCGTCCGTCTGCGCCGGAGAGGGTCAGCGAGGGGATTGTTCTCCCTGACCCTCTCCGCGGCCTCCTTCTGCGCCATGACAGCCTCACAGAAGGAGACCACTGCCTGCCACGACTTCTCGCCGCCGAGCATGGCGTTGATCACGCTCGGCAGGGAGAGATCGTGCGTGTGCCGCTGAGGCCCCCACGCGGCATACGCCTCCAACGTGTGGAACGCCGTGTCTTCCGGCGCCCCACACTCGTGGCAGACCGGGGTCGCCTCCCGTCTCGCGATCTGGTACAAATACTTTCCGAAGCATCCGTGCCCGGAAAGCACCTGCACCAGTCGGAAGGTCAGCGACCCGAATCGCCGCCCTAGCCACCCCCGAAGGACCGGGCGAATGGCCTCCATCGTCCACTGGCCCGGGACCGGTGGAGCCAGGTCCTCCGTCCACCGCTTCAGCAGGGCGGCCCGCGCCTGTCACCGCATGCGTGCGACCTCCTCCCACCCCGAGGGCCCCCCGCGGGACCTCCTCGCCGTCACGAAGTGGTAAACTTCGGCGAGGATCTCCGCTTGTAGCTCCCAGGGGGGGTCACTGGCCAGCACGCACGCAGCTGTCCAGGACACCGTCCAGTAACCACGTATGGCCCTCGTCGCGACGACCCGCTGCGGACGTCGCAGCAGGGTCTTATTGTCGCGACTGAGGGCGTCCGCCCAGACCGGTGCCCCGTAAAGGGCCATACTCCGGATCACTCCGGAGTACAGTCGGCGACATGTGGCGCTCGGGCCACCCACGTTGGGCAGCAGCCTCCCCAGGGCGGCCGCCGCTCCCAGGACTTTTGGAGCCAACTGGGTGAAGTGTGCCCCAAAAGTCCACCTCCCGTCCAGGATGAGACCCAAATACCTCATTTGGGTCCCAAGCCGGACCAGGATCCCGTCCAGGGCCACTCGCGTACCTGGAGGAGGTCCCCCCCGAGGCCCATGAAACAATAGGGCCTCAGTTTTGGAGAGAGCAACCTCCAATCTCAGGGCGCGGATACGGTAAACCACTAGGGCAGCTCCCATCTCGGCCAACCGCACCGCCTCCCCGAGGTTCCTCCCCTTGACTACGACCAGGGTGTCATCAGCGTAGCACGCCACCCGCATACTCGCGGGAAGCGTGCCCCGAAGCACCCAGTCGTAGCCAACGTTCCACAGGAGCGGTCCCAGTACCGACCCCTGTGGAACCCCGCAGGATACGCGACGGCGCCTCAGACCGTCGCATCCCTCCACCAGGACCTCGCGGTCCTGGAGGTAGTCGGCCAACAGCCTCTGCAAATACAGGGGCACTCCGTGATACCGGAGCGCCTGCTGTACTGTTCCATGCGGGAGGCTGTTGAAGGCGTTGGCAATGTCCAGCGAGACAGCCAACGCCTTGTTCCCCCCACCGACCGCTTCCTGCGTCCAGTCTTTGAGCCAGAGCAGGTCTATTGTGGACCGCCCCGCTCTGAACCCGTACTGGGCCTGCGATAAAGCCGGCCCAGTCCCCTCCAAGTGCTGGATGACACGGGAAGCCACCACTCTCTCTAGCAGCATTCCCGTGTCATCCAGCAACACGATTGGTCTGTATGCGGCAGGCGAGGTTGTGTCTCGCCCCTCCTTCCGCAACAGGCACAATCGGCCGTCCTTCCACAGCTTCGGGAACCGTCCAGACGTGAGGCATGCGTCGAACAGCTCCCGAAGCGGATCGCCCATCTCTCTGAGGGCGATCCGGAGGACCCGCCCCGGGATTCCGTCAGGACCCGGTGCCGTCTTCTTGCCACATAAGCGGCTGACGCCTGCATCCATCTCCGCCTCTGATACAAGCGGGATGGAGGCCGGATCCAGTTCCTCCGGGAAGGACGGCGCCATCATCGGAGGGGTGTGGTGGGGGTTCTGTTCGGGAAAGAGCCCCACCAGTACCCTGCCCAGGAGCTCCGGCTCCAGGGACTCCGCGACGGGGGGCGTCAGGCCCCGAAACTTGTTCCGGGCAGCCCTGTACGGACGCCCCCATGGGTCCCTATCCAGGCCCTCCAGGGCCTCACCCCAGGCCCGGGACTTGGCCTGGCCGACGACCAGCTGCAGCTCCTTTTTGGCTGCACGGTACCCATCGTACAGCCGGAGCTCGGCCTGTAATTCTTCAGCCGACAGCTGGTCATTCGTCCGTCCATGCCGCCGCCGCCTACACCGCGTGTAGGGACGTCGCGCCGCCGAGCAGGCAGCTCGGAGATCTTCGATCTCCGAGATCCACCAGTACACTTCTCGGCGGCCGGGGCGGCGGCGGGCCCTCGGCATGGCCGCGTCGCAGACGGCCGTGACCGCTTCGCGAAAACGGCAGGCCGCTACGTCTAACTCCGCCGTCCCCCTCTCCACCGAGTGTGTGGGGGCGGCAAGCCACGCCTGGACGATGGCCGCCTCTTCTGCCAGCTTGGCGTCGAGGCGACTCACCGACCAGCGCGGAAAAGCCGCTCGCACCACGCATCGGGACCCTTCCCGACTGTCGGAGGCGGAGATCTCGAACCTTATGTATTTGTGGTCCGAGAGCGTCTCCACCTCCGACATCACCCTCCAGGCCCGGGCACGTGCCGCGACAGCGGGGCTGGTGAACGTTAGGTCCACCACGGACCCCCCACACCATCGCACGCACGTGTGAACCGACCCTCTATTGAGGAGGGTCAGTCCTGTGGCAACCGCCCAGTCCCTATCTCCCCTCGAGTGTCAGTGGAGCGGTTGCCCCATTCCCGGGCCTTGGCGTTCAGGTCCCCCATTAGGAGGACCTGATGTGGCGCCTGCCTGCTCACCACCGCGGCCAGGAGGTCCATGAAGACCTCCAGCTCCGCGGCGGTTCTGTTGGGGGAAAAGTATGCGCCGACGATCGCATACCTCTCCCACCTGGCCACCACATACCCCGCTCCTCTCTCTTTGACTGAGAGGAGGGGGCCGCCAACCCTCCCAATGATGGCCACGGAGCCGTTCAAGTCCCCAGCCCAGTAGGGACTGGAGGAGACAAAATACGGCTCCGCGGCGACAGCCACACCGATTTCCCACTGCGCCAGGCTCTGCATTAGCAAGTCTTGGGCCCTGGCGCAGTGGTTCAGGTTCGCCTGGAGAAAGTTGTGATGTCTGACCTGATCCATACTAATCAGACATCACAACCTCCCCGCACAGTGCTTCACGGCGCGCTAACTCAGGGGCGGCCTGACTGGTGGCCGCAGGGATGGCTCGGGTCCCAGGGGCCTTTCCCTTCGTCTTCGTGTCCCGAGGGCTTTCCTGCCTCTGCGCAAATAGCGCAGCGCAGCCCGGCCTTGCCACAGTTGGCCGCCCGGTGACCTGCGTCTCCACAACGGAAGCACAGGTCACCCCTGTCGGCCGCGGCGGGACACTGAGGGCGCGTGTGCCCTAACCCCATGCACCTGAAGCAGCGCATGGGGCGCTCGCCCAACGCCACCACCTTCACCGAGCTCCACCCGATGAGAAGCCTGCCCCTGCTCAGCAGCACTTTGGCTGCCGAGACAGGGCAGGACACAAGGGCGGAGCCGGCGCCATCAAAGCCGGGGCGAATCTCCCCGACCTTGATGAGCCGCACCTCGCACTCACCCGCCGCTGCGACCGCCGCCGCCACCTTCTCCTTTGTGGCAGCATCGTCCAGGCCCGCAATCCGCAAGTCTGTGGACTTTACGGGCCTGGTGACGCTGGCCACCGCGGACAGAGCATCGCGGAGTTTCTCCGCGAGCCTATCCGCTTTTTCTCCACTTTGGGAGCCAGGAATTTCTAAGATCCTGGCTCCCGTAACCGTCTGGCGGAAGCGGAGCTGGTCGATACCCAGCTCCTTTAGGTCGACCTTTTCCTGTGCCGCCCTGATGGCGGCAGCATACGTGATCCCCTTTGCCGCGGCGTCGGGCTGCAACGACAGCACGACTGCCGCGGATTTAGGGGACCTCAGGGCTGTCGCCACATTCTTGGTGGCAACAGGGGCAGCAGGCCGGGCTTTGGTGGCGGGGGCACGGGCAATCTGGACAGGTGCAGTGGATGGGGAGGAGGACTTTCCCTTCCCCTTGCCCTTCCCCTTTCCCTTCCCTACCACCGTCACCCAGGTTTCCTGAGGGTCGGTGGTGGCAGGGGCAACCCCGCTGGCGTTTTGAGTCCCTTTAGCGCCAGAGGGACCCGCAGTCGGTGCCGCTGCAGGAGCGGCGGCAGCTCTGAGGGCCTTAGGGGCAACCGGCTGAGACGTCAGTGTGGGCCGCGTGGCGTCTGCCCCCCTCTCCTGGCATCCACTCTCAGCGGCGGGCGGACCGTCGGGGCTGGCAGAAGCCGGTCTTCAAGCCCCGCAAGCCGGGCGCTCAACATCGTCCCGAGCGTGATGGTAAGGGAGCGCTTAAGCTCCTCCACCAGCTCGGGACACACCCGGGGGGCGGCAGAGGCTGCCCGCGTCTCCGCAGTGGCGGTAACGGCGGCGGCAGGGGCTGCCCGCGTCTCCGCAGTGGCGGTAGCGGCGGCGGCAGCGTTGGCGGCAGCGGCGGTGGCGGCGGCAGTCGTCGCCGCGGCGGCCTCCGTCTTCGCCTCAGCGAAGCCTCGACGGAGCGCCTTAACCTCCGCCTTAAGCGCCTCCCCCTCTAGACGCAGGCGGAAGTTTTCGGCCCTCAGCCGTCGCGTCTCCTCCGCCTCGCTGCGGCCCGCCAGGGTGTCCACCACCTCCCTTAACAGCGACGCCGACCGCTTCAGGCGACCAACGAACTCGCCCTTTAAGTTGCCCGACTTTCGGGCCACCTCCAGGATACAGGCGAGCTTCTCGCCCGCCCGCGCCCTTAGTTCTTGGGCATTTAGTTCGCCTAAGTCACCGACCAATGGGGAGGAATCCGACTCACCGCCGATCTCCATCCCCAGGTCGGCGGCAACAGCAGCCTGCTCCTTCCTAAGGCGCCTCTTGTGCAGCGCCGCCTCAAACTCCGCATTCAGCTGCACCGAAGCGGGCCTGAGGAACTCCTCCCTGGAGGGTGCCCCCTTCACCGCTCTCCCCCGCCCTCTTCTGGTAGTGGGCACCTTGGCGGCCGCCATCCACTCAGTCTCCGTGTCCGAGCCTGAGTACCCAGGCACGGAGAACGGAGTGGACGGCCACTTTCGGCTGCCTGCCTACCCAAAGGTGGCCACCGCCACCATTTCGGCACGCGAGTTAACAGTTTCCACGTCTGAAACATCCTCACTCTCCTGTTCGGAGGGGCCCTGAGAAGGGCCTTTTTGGTGGCCCTGAGAAGGGCCTTTTTCATACCTCCCACGCGCATCTCGCTGTTGCTTGGACATGGCCACAAGCGAACAGACAGGGTCAAACAAGCAGCCTCAAAAACAATAAGAACCGGCACACAAGTGCTCTTTAGCCGAACACCGGTCTGACACTCCGTTACGGTGACAGAACCGGGTCGTTACCAGGGGACGCGACGAGGACGCAAGCACTATGGGGGGTCCCCCGTGAATTTTGTGCCTATACCAGCAACCTTTGAGCCTATGCAAGACTGTACACTATGACTACCAGCCGTTGATTAGGCAGGTCCATCTTTCAGAACTAACGAGGACATTAGAGCGTCAGGAAAGTCCGTGTTGGTTTTGAATGGTGATGTAAACAAGTGACATCATGAATTATCCATCAACGAGTCATTTGACATCGAGCGGTGGACGGAACGGACGTGAGTGATCATTGTTGGGTAATATCAATTATTAATATTATTAACTTTATTTGTTAATGTATTTCTTTAATTAACGGTTACAATAACCATCCTGCAAAATTTAATGATTATTTAGCAATGAAAGTACGTTTGCTATTTATTTTTTTAGGCTGTTTCACTTCTGATTCTGACTTCTTCCTAACTATATTGTAATTGTTTTACGTTTGCAGTTTATATAGTTCATTTTACTTTGAACGATAGTTTATCATTTATTATTTTTAAGTTCCTTATCTTACTTTTAATTCTATTTGTACAATTCATTTTTATTTTCAGTTCATTTATATCTTTAAGCAATAGTTCTTAATTTTTAATTTTTAGGTTACTACCTAATCTGTATAACTGTTTTCTGTTTTTACTGTATTCTTTTCGTTAAGAGTTTATTTACTTTTTTCGATATGCCTCGCAAACGCAATTCTAACTTATCTTTAAATTTATCGCAGGCATGGGCAGCAGAAATTGCTCTATCCCAAGAACCGTCCATTCATGCCGAATTAAGAAGGCAGTGATAAGCTGCTTTGAGAGCAGATAAGGCACTGTCTCAAAGCCAGGAAAGACTGGAGGACCAAGCCACCCGTCAGGCTTCTACAAGAGTGCGCTGATAAGCCCCTTCAAACACAATTGTGGTTAGAGGAATAAACCGAACGTCAGAGAGCCTTGAGAGCTAATGAAACGCTCCTTCAAACGCAGATTCGTTTAGATGTATAAGCTGAACGTCAAATAACTTTAACAGCAACTGAGACGTCTCATCAAACGAAACACTGTTTGAATGAACAATCTCAAACCTAGACAGCTTTAACAGCTACTGAAACGCCCCTTCAAACGCAGTTCAATTTAGAAGAAGAAGCTCAGCGGCAGTCAATAATTAGACTGGCAGAAGCCCCAGAACAGTCGCAGGTGAGAAGAATCGTTCATGCAGTAATGCAAGCCGAGCGACTACGGACTTTTATGCGTATTAAATAAATCTGCATTTGATTGCGATCCTTTTATCTATACTATCTAAACTTCCAGACTAATATTATAAAGAAGAAATATTTGATTATTTGTTTGTAAGGATTTAACTCAAACACAATTTAACCGATTTAAAAAAATATTTCTCCATTCGAAAGCTGTATTATTACTGAGTAACAAATTAAAAAAGAAGTACTTTTACTAACATAACCCAACCTAACCCACTTACTAGAATACAAAATATAAAAATAGGTTGAAGAAGTAAAAGTCAATCCTAAAACAGGCGACGTAGCATTCCTCGGCAGTTATATTCAGCTGGTACAGTGCTCAGAAAACTGGCAGCATTGCCATGTTAAATGGCAATGCTTATAACCTTAATAGTATTTAGGTTTCAATGTTCATAGTAACAGTCGTGCCTATCATTCAAATGCTTGAGACAACATCACTACTTTATATGCAGATTCATTATCTTCTACATTTTATTACCTTTGAACAAAGCGATATTTGCATCTGAGTACAATGAATTTTATTTGGGGATTGTAGCGTTATTTGGCAGATGGAATGCATTGACGCATACCTCTCCGCGGGACGACGGAGAGTTTATGTCGGACTCACCCGTGGAAAGATGATGACATGCCGGTCGAACCGTCTAAACCTACCACGTTGTTCCTCAACATAACCAGAGACGGCGGGGCCGGGTGAATCACTTTTACATGCCATCGCGAAACCCTGCCCACCGTATGAAACGGCAGGCCACTACACAATACTACCTATCCTCAGTAGGTGATAAATTTTATCCCTATGACTTGCATTATAGAAAGCAAGATTACACAACTGAGAGGCGCGCGTGGTAACACGCACGCCGCCTTTCGGACTTGCAACTGATCGGATGGTGAACAGGCCCACGAAGCCCACCACCCCCAGATACAACCTTATGGTGGCTGGAGTTCGTCTAGCGCCGGACGGCGCCCGATTCTACGGCTGGGGAGAGGGTTCAAGCGACCCCTATCCCACTCCGCCGCCTCCTTGATGGAAAATACTTCCTCGCAAAAGGAGGCGACAGCGTTTCACGACCTCTCGCTCCGGACCATAGACTAAACCATGGCCGGGCAATCATTCCGACTGCCACGATCAACTCACGGCTCTGGGCCGCCTCCTGCCAGCCTATGCGACACAGAAACTGGCCAAAACAACCGTGGCCAGTCATTACCTGTGTCATTCGGCAAGTGAGGGCGCCACGCCACCTCTCCAGCCACCCTTCAAAGACGGTACTTATTGCCACAATCGTGGCGTACCCGAACATAACATAACCTTATTTAACTTAAACCGTTTTTTACGCGAGCGAAGCCGCAGGCAAAATCTAGGCAATCAATAATCATAATTAGGTCACAGCACTACCGCATTCCTGAGCTCTGCTTTCAACTCGCGCGCTATCTTTAGGTCCCAAGCTGCAGGACCTTATACCATACATCAAGAATATTTTCATAGTAAAGCATTCTGTCTGGGCCCGGGTTTCGAACGCCGATGTATGAGTTAATAACTCGTAGTTAATTTAACCATTTGTGTTTGTGTATTTCCTCTCAATAATTTAATACGTAAATACAAACCGTTTCGCGTAAAGGAACCAGTAAGACATGTCATGTGTCAAAGCAAAAAAAATCCAAAGTGGCGCCGAAGCCGCACTGGTGGCACAAAAATACTGAAATAAAGAAATAAAAGTAAATAATTAATTACCTATACAATATAAACTTAAGCACAATAAAACCAAAACCAAAAATACTTATAAAATGAGTAGCAGTGTCAAAATAGGGCCTAGTTCAGTATTGTCAAACGAAAGCGTCAGGCTTTCGTTTGGTTGGTTTTCAGCTGGGCCCCTTAGTGACTGACGGATATAAACCAGAAATCCATGGATACTGGATCTTTAGCATTAATAATGTATAACAATTTAGACTGTTTAGTATTTAATATGCGATATCATTTCAGGATCTGATGAACCGGGTGAATATGGTTTATGATGAGAAGGTTGACCGAGAAGAATTGGCGAATGGGCTGAAACAAAAGGTGCCTGTTCTTTAGTTAATTCTGTTATATAGGCAAGCAAACTGCCTAGCTGGTACAGCCATAGTATATGCCACTGCTCTGCATGAGGTCTGGGGTTTTCTGTCATATCTCAGTTGCAGCAATTGGAATCGTGTCCAGTAGACGAGAATCTCTATTACATGGAACCCAGTCAAGTCAAAGTAAAAAAAAACCATTTAGGTCACAAAGTAACACTTATGAACGTAAAAAGGTTAACGAGTTTACTAAATTTACTTTTTTGTTAGTTGCTAGGTTTAAGCAAAAAGTTGAGATTATGAGAAGATACCTGCAAGAAACTCACGGCCACCCTTTTAAATCGCCATCTAATTTATATTTATTTTATTTTTTATTATATTGGCTGGCAAACGAGCAGACGGATAGCCTGATGGTAAGCGATTACCGCCGCCCATGGACACCCGCATCCCCAAAGGAGTTACAAGTGCGTTGCCAGCCCTTCAAAAAGGAATGAAGGAGGGAAAGGACAAAGGAAAGGATAGGAAAAGGATCGGGGTAACTGGGCCTCCGGCTCTCTCACTCACCAATACGAAACGCAACAGTACGGGTACCGTTACTTCACGCTGGTATTCTGTGAGAGGGTAGTACTACCCCGGTCGATCCGGCTCATTCATGCTGAATTCTCCAAAAACACGAATCATGAGCTTCTGACACCAATCATATATACCATGTGTAAATCCTTCAAGTAAATTTAAATTAATTGACACATAAAACGACGTTAATGTTCGTTGTGTTAACTGAAACGACTTGAGAACTCGGGGCCAGTCACGGTGACCAGGGCACAGCGCTCCGCGGCCCACGCCGGGCACTTCTCTAGCGTGTGCTGTGCCTTGTCCCGGTCACACTCACAATGGTGACACCTGGTTGTCGGCTCCCTACCGGCTATCGAAACAGCCGTGTCCGGAGAGCACCTGAGTATGCCGGTAGGTGAGCGGTCCGCGCCGTCTATCCGTTATTTCAGGTCTAAATCGGAGTATGAAAACTATCAACCGGCTGCGGTCATCGAGCGTAAGACTAAATCCATCCGCAAATCGACTGCAGACAACACTGGGAAACGCAAATCGCGTTCAGTATCAACGAACTTAACTCATACAAGGTAAACATATCAATTATTTATTTCCAATGTAAATTCATTTACGATTTCAGTCTGTCATAACTATGATCGATACTTATTATTACTGGTATTTATGACTATAAAATGCAATTTTCATATTGCCTACTTTTGTTCAGCTGTTGTACCTACTTACCTATATGAAATCGCCCGTTTGCCGATATAATAAAACTTTAACTTGCATTTATTCGTATAAATGTACTTGTTTCAAAAATGTTTTAATGTAATGTATTTCTTAATTTTGTGTGTACAGCAAGCAATTAAAACTAACAAGTTTTGTTGTTTGTTCTAGTAAAAAATCAAATACTGGCTTCGACATATTTGGCATCAGTCGCAAACATCACAGACTGTATCAGCGCACGGCGATCAAAATCTATCATCATACTTCGTAAATCGAGTGGCCAACGGTAACGAGCGGCGAGCGGCGCGCACTGATGGCGAGTACTACATCGACTGTAAAGTATACGGATTTGACGATGCTCGCCTCACCGACTCATTGGAGCTGTGGAAGAAGGCGCTTGTTCGCATCAAGTTCCAGACCGACAAAGATTCAACACAATGACGAAAATTACAAGAATTCATACAATCATCTGATATGCTGTTCACGGAACAACCAACATATTATGATAAATGAGCTGTACCATTTAAATTGAAATATACTTAGGTACTAAATAAAAATGAAACTTATTATCGATCGTGTTTTATTAAATTAGTATCCTATCGATCCTCAAACTATTCACCATCCGTTCAGCGAACATAGTTTGAGTTTACTTTACGCTAACGCGATCGTCGCGTTCATTGCGTTGGGCGTTGCAATTGGTGGAGAGCTCGGAGCGGTCAATCGCAACGCATAACGCAGTTAACGTGACCATCGCATTAAAGTAAAAGAAACTTGCACTATGGCCTCTGAACGATACCTAGCGATTTTGTTTCGTTGGGTGACTGTTAGTAAAGCATACTGTAGGTCAATGCTGTTATTTGATGTAACAAATTAATATCGCTATCACTGTAATTAATTATATGTTGCGATCGCACTTGAAACGAGTCGATTGTATGTTATTGGGCATTCTGTCTCACCGACCGGAGCGAGGCGAACCGAGTTCGCCGAGCTACAGGTGAGACAGAATGCCCAATCACACTATTTCTTATCCTATCTTACAGAGTCACACCACATATATTTCTCAGCGCTCTCATTTCTACAGCATTTATTCTGCTCTCATGCTTCTTTTGCCATACACAACTTTCACTTCCATACATAAGTGTAGGCACTAATAGTCCTCTATGAACAGCCAAACGTGCCATTTCGGATACATTTCGACTGTTCATAAAAGCGCGAATAGCGCCATTCACTTTATTGTCAGCAATCGTTCTCCTTTCAATGTCTCCCTCATGTGTACCATCCCTTGTAAACAAAGTACCCAAATATACAAACTCTTTCATTTGCTCCACTTGTTCTCCATGAATCATAATATTGCATATCGTCATGCACTCCTCCTTTTCAAATACCATTACTTTCGTCTTGCTTACATTCATTTTCATTCCTTTACTCTCAAAAGCACCATGCATAATAGTTACCATGGCCTGCAACGCTTCCGCCGATGACGCAAGTGTTACTTGGTCGTCGGCATAAAGTAGACATTTGACAAGTGACTCATTCATTCTTAATCCCCATTCACAATATTTTAAACCTTTCAAACTATTGTCCATGTATAGGTTAAACAGCCAGGGTGACGCTACACATCCTTGTCTAACACCTTTTTCGATATTAAACCATTCTATGTAAGTCCCATTTATCTCACCACAAGCTCTGGAATCGTCATAATGAGATTTCAGAGCACGTGTGAGGTTGCTATTCACTCCATACATGGACAAAACCGACCAAAATTCATTCCTCACCACTTTATCATAAGCCTTTTCCAGATCCACGAATGCGCAATAGACCTTTTGACCTTTGGCCAAAACTTTCTCGGCTATGCTCCGTAAGGAAAAGACCTGATCCGTACATCCCATACCCTTTCGAAACCCCATTAGTGCATCCCATATTTTCTCGTCGGTTGATATATTAAATAAAGAAATTAGTAACATTATTATAAAATATAGTAAAATTAATGTATTAAACAGTCAATTAAATGTAATTCTACTATCTATTACCGGCAATGGATACAGTTGATGCAGTTTCTTGTATATCTGTAAAAATAAAGAATAAATTCACTAAAATCGACTGAATTATTTAATAGAGTCAGTATAGACTACTGACATTGATGAATATACGAGCTTATGTCATCATTTTGGGGTTTAGAGAAGCACCTAATTGCATTTGACTATTCCAATACATTTATACACAATACAATACCTACGGCATGTGGTTAGGGACGCAGCATACTGACCAGATACTCAGTTATAACAATACTAGATTATTTCCGCATTTTCGCTCGATTAATTTAGAATTTCAATATATTTCTATTCCTGCGGAACAGTAGTATTTTTCTGGATTTAATAGTACCCTGTGTCCTTTTCTGTGCCTTTGACAACTTGACAAAGTGCAAACAACATTTCAGGATGATCAGTCGAGTAGTAAAGCCATGGAAGTGTAACAATCAAACTCACATTTGCATGTATAAGTTACGATACTCTGTGTTAAAGACTTACATAATTATGTATGTATACACAGCGGCACGGAAAGTGGCCCAAGCATATACATATCTTGAATTAGAATCAAATAAATGAATATTAGTTGATTTTTCTGTCATACTCACTTATTATAGTGTGTATATACAGTGTGAGTTTTCATAAAGTGCACATATGAAAATGAGTGAAACTAGACATCATTTTATCGCTAGGAAAAATTATAAAAAATAATATTCTTCGATTTATACCTATTTATATTTTTTCTTTAGTAGTTATGGACCTTGTACCAAGAAAACCTTGTAACTTTTGTAATAAAAACATCGTGTTGAAACAAAAACAGTAATTCTACGCAATGTGTAGACAATAACGACGGCATACTATTCACATCCAAAAAAATACCGGTGGCATAAAAATAAGGAACATTTTAGACCAAAACTGAGATTCTTACAATGTTTTTTTAAACATTGTTGAAAAACTCAAGAAAACGTACCCATTGCCCCTAGTTTTTATTAATTAACGATAATTTGTATCTAATAAGCTTTAAAACAACATAAAAACCACACCTGTATCCCAAGTAAAACAGTTTTTATGAAGGGCTAAACAAAGACCTTGTCGCCACCACGTGCATCTTTGGATGGCCTTGCCGCGAGACCTCGTCTCCGTGGCAACCCCCACCGGACCTAAAAAAAAAAACCTGGGGTGTTCCCTCTCTCACCCAATGGGAGGGGCCTGTTGGGAGTCTAAAAAGATTCATCCATAGCAGGCCCCCCCGTGTGGGTGCCGGCCGGGTCAATGGGACCCGACCTCCTCTCGTCCCCGGGGGAGAGCATTTCACAGCTCTCCCCTTTCGACGTTAGAAGGCGCGCGGGAACACCGCGCGCGCCCTCTATGGGTTCTTACTCACGGGTGGCAGGGTCCCCTGAGGCCTTGCCACCCAGAACCCTTAGGTGGGGGGCAGGAGAGCGACATAAGCGCGTCTCCTGCGCCCCCTCCTCCGGCGGCGGATGTCCGGGGCGTAAGGATCTTCCTCACGCCCCCGCTCCGCCGCCTCCTTCTGCGAGATGACAGCTTCGCAGAAGGACCTCATTGCGCCCCAGCACCTGTCGTCGCCGACCATCATGGATACGACGGTCGGCAACGAGAGGTCGGGGCCAATCACGGCGACCAGGGCACAGCGCTCCTCGGCCCACGCCGGACACTCCTCCAGCGTGTGCTGCGCCGTGTCCCGGTCGCACTCCTTGCAGTGGTGACACCTGGTTGTCGGCTCCCTACCGGCTATCTTGCACAGGTACTCTCCGAAACAGCCGTGTCCGGAGAGCACCTGAGTAAGCCGGTAGGTGAGCGGTCCGCGCCGTCTGTCCGTCCATTGCCTTAGCACCGGACGGACAGCCTCGACTGTCCTCACCCCATAGCGGGGCTGGGCCAGTCGCTCCTGCCACTTGGCCTCGAGGACCAGTCGAGCCTGGGACCTTCGCGTCTCCACCGCCCCGTGAGTGGGTTCCTCACCATGGAGCCGGAGGTCCACGCGCCAGTGATACACCGACGCTTGGACCTCCGCCTCCAAATCCCAGGGCGGCGATGCCGCCAGGACGCACGCCGCCTCAAAGGAGACGGTGCGGTACGCCCGCGACACCCTGATCGCCATCGCCCTCTGAGGTTTCCTCAGGAGGGCGATGTTTCGGCGATCGAGGGCGCCGGCCCAAATGGGCGACCCGTAGAGGGCCATCGACCGCACCACCCCCAGATAGAGGCGGAACCCCCACCGGACCTACATCAACGCTCCCTCTGACGCTGGCTGACGGGCGCTCCCCGGGAAACTCTAACCGAGGAGCTCGACCTCGCCAAGCGCAAGAGGGACAAATCGGACACGACCCAAGCGCTGCTGGCACGCTGGTCGCCCGCGGGGACTCACCCGTGCGGGCTGGACCTCGCTAGCTGCGCTACCCACCGGCTCTGACGACCCGGACTGACCAACGGGCCCTCACGGGCCCACCCCAGTGACCCGCCTGTATTAGCAGGCGGCGACGACCACCACCAAGACAGGCCCACGGCCTGGTCTGGTTACCCCGAGACCCCGTACGGGTCTACGAGAAGAACCCCTGATGAGAAAGAATCAGTCGCTCCGAATCATTCGCCGCTGCTACTTGTGTGTTCTTGTTTTGTGATGCCTCCGGCGCATATTGCCGATATGCATTTTTTATTATGGACTGTGTAATGGAAGTGCAAGAGGTGCTCGTACAACTTATTTAGCTACGTTACCAACGAGATGACCAGTACCATCTGCTCGTAACTTTCAAGATGTTCATAGAAGATTGGCTACTACTGGACTTGGACCAAGTAGAGATCTTCGCGAGGCAAGTGCCATAATCGATGACTCTATTGAAGAAGCTGTACTGCGTGATTTGTTTGCTGATCCAAATATCAGTACAAGACGATTAGCAATGGCACATGGCATATCGCAAACTTCAGTGTGGCGTATTTTAAAGAAAGAAGGTCTACATCCCTATTAATATCAGCGAGTGCAACATTTGCATGAAGGAACTGACGTAATCCTAAGGTGTGTTATGACCGCATGGATTCAGAGACAAACAAGAGATGGGTTATCTTTGTTGGTGTTTGCAAAAACTATTCTTTGGATGGATGAAGCCCAATTATTAAGAGACGGACAGAGAGTCCTAAAGGAGAGAACCCGAAGCTAAAAAGAGCTTCAATTTTTCAAGTAAAGTTTTCGATCAATGTTTGGGCAGCTCTTATTGATGATATGTTGATTGGTCCATTAATACTCCCAAGAACATTAACTGCAGACAGATTTCTTCAACTTTTAAGGGATGATCTCCCATTGCTTTTGGAAGATGTACCCCTACGAACACGACGTAGAATGTTTTTGCAAATGGACGGATGCCCTGCACATTATGCAAGAATAGTTCGCAATTGTTTAAATGGAAGCTATCCCAATCGATGGATTGGTAGGCAAAGGCCTGTCGGGTGGCCTGCGCGTTCACCCGATCTGACACCCCTTGTTTATTTTCTGTGGGGACAATGAAGCAGAGAATTTATAACTCTCCCATCAATAGTGAGGCAGAACTGCAGGAGAAGATTTTAAACTGCGCCAGTGCCATAAAGGAAGACCAACAATGATAAGACGAGCAACGCAACAGATTTTGCTGCAAAGTACTGTGTTTACAACAAAGTGGTGGTCATTTTGAAAACTTGCTGCATTAAAAGTTTTATGAAACTAAATAAACGTGCTGATTTCTACTTGATATTTTTTATTTATTACTTATACCTTTCGTACCTTTACAGAAAAATAAGTGGTACTTGCAGCCCAAGTGTATGTTTAGTAATTTATGGCAAAGGATTAGACAAGACCTAATTTTTTACCTGAGATAGATAATGCAATTTTCGAAAAAAGATGCACGTGGTGGCGACAACGTCTTTGTTTAGCCCTTCATAAAAACTGTTTTGTTTAGGATATAGGTGTGGTTTTTATGTTGTTTTAAAGCTCATTAGATACAGATTAATGTCCATTAATAAAAACTAGGGGCAATGCAGACTATTTCTTGAGATTTTTAACAATGTTTAAAAAAACATTGTACGAAACTCAGTTTTGGTCTAAAATGTTCCTTATTTTTATGCCACCAGTATTTTCTTGGATGAGAATAGTATACCGTCGTTATTGTCTACACATTGCGTATTATTACAGTTTTTGTTTCAACACGATTAACCACCTTGTTCAAAAGTTACAAAGTTTACTTGGTACAAGGTCCATAACTACTAAAGAAAAATATAAATAGGTATAAATCGAAGAATATTATTTTTTATAATTTTTCCTAGCGATAAAATGATGTCTAGTTTCACTCATTTTCATATGTGCATTTTATGAAAACTCACACTGTATATAGTGCTCTGCTAAAAAGTGAACGTTGTGTCAAGTCAAATCAAAAATCATTTATTCACTTGGGTCACAAAGTAACACTTATGAAAGTCAAAGAGGTTAGTAAGTTTATTACATTTACTGAATTTACATTTATGTTAGTTGCAAGGTTCAGGTAAAAGGTTAAGACTATGAGAAGATACCTGCAAGAAACTGAAAGCCACTCTTTTAAATCGCCATCAAATTATAATTTCAGTATTTTACAACTCAATTACGTACAAGTGTTGCAGTCTTTTTGCCATATGTCATTGTCATTAAAAAACTCAATTCTAAAAATAAAGGCATTATGTAAGTAGCATTTCAGGTTTGAAATAATATTTATCAGTAGTCATTTGTAATAGACAGTAGTATGGCATGAGGACGCATACACTTACACTTGGTGACATATGAAAAGGTAGTTCGTGACTAAATGTAGTTAACACAAAATTTACGTTAAAATTTACAACGTTTGTTTAAATTGGCTTGGATTGTTATTTTAGGCATTTATAGGCCACCCTCATCGTATACATATTTTTGGATTCTCTTAACATACATCTAAAAAAAATATCAACGTAAAAATATTGTTTTAACAGAGGATATAAATATCATTGCATCCGGTAAAACTTACACTCATGTAACATGTAGGTAACACTATTTAATTAAATATTTGTTCTTTCCATGGACTCTTACCAGCGCACAATTTTCCTAAAGTATCCCATGCTTGGATCATTTTATCATAAAATCTAAGGCACCCTCTATAACGATTGTTACTAACTCTACTTTTACCGATCATCATGCTGTTATATTATCATTACATTTATTTACTCCTACAAAAAAACTGCCTGCAAAGCTATTCTAAGGTCAATATGAACAATATTGAACGCGATGTAATGAGCATTAATTTTGACCCCATGTACAGTTCTTACGATGAAAATGCTTCTCTGAGCTATTATTATATGTATATTATTATTATGTCACTGCGGCATGCAATATTGAAAAACACATCGATTGTGAAAGTGTCTAATAAATATATAATTAATATTAAGTCTTGAATAACACCAGGCCTCGTGCGTTGTATAAAAAAAGGGATAGGTTGCACCAACATTCAAAAGTCACACCTAACAATGAAATACGTTCTCAAATATAAAAGACATCGCAATTTCTGTTGATGAACAATGTTGCGTGTGTGCGCAATGAAAAATCTATTAAAAAAGTTGAAACTACAATATTACAGAAATTAATTACAAAAGGCAGGTAACGACAGCAGGCTCATTTGGAAGTTTATAAAAAGTAATACATTTCAATTGAAATCTTCTGGACACTTGTCTGACTTATTGTTAACAGCGACTAGTCCTCTCGATACAATAAATAAAATAAACTCACACTTTGTCAACGTTGGTAAAAACTTAGCAGAAAACGCCTTATCAAGATATCAAGATAGGGCTATACCAAAATTGCTCCGATGCCACCTTCTTTTCTTCTTCTGTTTTATAAGACACCGACGTTAACGAGGTATTAGGGATTATATCTAGTTTAAAAGAAGATTGTGCTGTTGAATGAGACAATATATGTATCTAATAAAATATTTAAAAGATTCAAGCATTTACTCTCCCTCCAATAACACATATGTCAATCATGTTCAAATAATGAAATTTTCCCTAAAATGCTGAAAATAGCTGTCATTACCTGTATTCAAATCAGGTAACTGGAAATGTATAGAAAGCTGTAGACCCATCTCAGTTTTACCAAGTCAAGTTTATCGAAAGTCTTAGAAAACTTATTAAGACACCCAGACTGGCCATCTGGCCTATCTCCCATAAAATTGGTTTATATTAGACTTATATTTATAGAAAAGACTTTCACAAATGGTTAAAATATTTATTTAAATTAATATATTAAATAAAGAAATTACTAACATTATCTCATTAAATATAGGTAAACTAATGTCAAAAATTCAATTCAAATTAAAATCAAAATTCGAAAAAACATCAATTCAATTTCTAACTACTACTACCGGCGAAAGACGAAATTGATGCAGTTTCTTGTATATCTGTAAAAATAAAAGCTTGATTAACTATTTATTTGTTCTTAATTGTATTGAATTCGATGGAGTTAGTATAGACTACGGAAATTGATGAATATTCAAGCTTATCTGATCATTTTGTGGATTAGAAATGCACCTAATTGTATTCGAAAATTCGAATACACGATACAATACCCATGGGCGGGCACGTGGTTAGGTTAGGTTAGCAGACACACGGACTCTGTGATATAGACTTACATATTTATAGTGTTGTCAATAATTCGATTATAAGATGGGCTATCGTTGTGGTGCTCATCACTCTGCGCTACTAGCGATTAAGGTTCTGTCAAGGATCGAACCCACAACGGCGGCGCAGTGGCAGTGCCGTCGACTACTAGAATCATTTCGCCATCCGTGTAATCGATATAAAACTACTATCGATATAAAATTACTAGGCCATCCGTGGAATGGATATACAACTCAGGTTTTCTACTGTAGGAAATACCATATGAAAAGTTCAGATTGTTTGTAGTAGTAGGAAAAAGCGGTTCTGACAAATACTTCTTAACCTCTCTACATTCTTACATTCATCCTCATTCCTAGGTGATTGCTCTCCGGCGCCAACGTCACTGGCCGATGGATGATGCTTAGTCTCTATATCCGTCGGTACCAGGTTGCACTGAATGCACGGCTCCAACTCTTCCTGCATCATGTAGATCTGGTACAATCAAAGACAAATGTAATACCTACATATTGGATGACTGCATAACCAATTCTAATAAAATATGAGCGAATGGTTAGCTCGCCATACAAGTTGGAATATAGAAAGGATCAGCAAAATGCTGTACTTTGTTAGCTGTTAAGGGGTACTGAGAGGGACACCTAGAGTAGCACAATAGAAGGGAAATTTGTTTCGCCGCAGGAGGTCCAGTACTGAACACTGAGAATTTTGCCATTTTTTAGGTATACTGAGATCTATGCTCTCCACTAAATTCATCCGTGTCCAGAGTGCTGAAATGTTCCAAATGGTACTTTTTCTTTTGTGACATTAAAATTCTGCCTGTTTCTTATTGCCAGTTAAAGCATCAAGTCTTTTTAAGAGGTCACTAGTAAATTTTTCATCAATCACTGACACAGGACACTGTGTAAAATATCATTAATAGATAACATCACTCGTTTTATTCTGCCGAGCATTTAGAAAGCAGTACCGTTAATGATTTTTTATGTTTACTGCTGTTTTGAGTTGCATACCTACAGACCTTGAAAGTACGGCGTAGGAATCGTGTGCGGCCAAAATTACAGAGCACGATACAAAATTACGGTAACATCCTAATAGAGACGTCCTGCTTGGCAAGCCAAGCTTGTTAGTAACATCCATACGGCCGATACAAATATGAAACCTATTATATTGAATTGGAGACGCTGCCTGCATTCGGCACCGTTCGACGCGTGTAAGAGACTATTGCTGCATACGGAACCAATCTAGAGTATAGAATGGACTGGTATAATTGAATCTAGTTACAATTATAGGCAATATACCGATACTGTCTCAGTGCAAAGTCGAAACGGCAGACGGTGGCTTGCCGACTCACTAAATGGGATTCCCTAGGGGCCATAGGCATACACGCCTTAAAGGCAGCGGGGACAAGACCGGCGTGAGTGGTTAGGGTAGTCGAGCAGGGCGGCGTCGGTTTCACCATCACGTAGTTTCTTATATTATTAATACTACTTTCATTTCTAGTAGAAGCAAGGTGCTCAGTATTCAATGCTCTATAAAGATATTTATTTATTACTGATACTTACATGTCCATCACCAGCAGTGGCAGCAAAATATCTAATGGGTCGGTTCTGTAACTCTGTTAGTGGTACTTTCTCTTGGGTTTTGTGTTCTGTAATAATAGTATGCGAGCCACCCACCCAGCGCTTACATATGTACTTCCTGTAGAAAAAAAGCTCTGTCTACATTTGTACTAGAAAATATTAATAAACCAAGAGTATGCAATTAATTAATGGTAATGTGGTCATAAGTGAGTCCACGCCAAACGCAGTGTAGAGACATACTCTTGAAATTTCTAACAAAGCATTTTATCTTTAGACCAAACGAAATACTGTGTGTCGAAAGTTAGGGCACAGTGAAATCTTACTAAAACCTAAAATATTTCTTAAACAAAATTTATGTAGCTATCTTGCTATGAGAAGAGATTCCCGATTTAATGAGAAGATAGTCCACTTTCAGTGGTCAGTCCAGTATGGTTTTGCGTTGGCAGCCCAGCAACTTTTCTTGGACAACCCGCCAACGAATGTCAAACCTCTGGTAAAGGTAATTGACCGCACCATATGCTCGTTATCCAACTTACAAGTAAAAAATATCAGCAAATAATGAAAGGTGACTGTGCTTAGATCGTTTATCAAACTGCTTTTAAATAACATTACGATACCATCTAACGTAGATCTTTCAAAAAGATGAATGTTGCTTTATCTCTATCTTCTACTGTTGCCCACGCTTCTTACCTTTCGTCTGGTGGTCGGTATTTCAGTATTGGTTCTTCCTCGACTTTCAAATAGTGGTCCAGTATTAGTTTCGGCAGTTCTGGTGGTTTGCCGTAGGTCTTATCGAACGGCTCCATCTGCGCCGGGATCATACAAGAGCCGCAATATGCATTTCGGGACAACTGCCGCGCCAGCAATGCCACCTACACATAAAAAACTATGTAATAATCTTAAGGTGTGCCTGAGGATAAGTTGGAAACGATAAGTGAGATAGTACATGGCCACGGGTAAAAGAGAAAGATTGAATCGTCAAAGTCAAATTAAATCAAAATATCCTTATTCATTTAGCTCACAAAGTAACACTTATGAACGAGCTAGTACGAGTTGGCAGACTTCACACATCTTCGAGAACATTATGTAGAATTCTCAGCTTTCCTGTTTTCTTTTGCCGTTAAAGCGAGCGATAAATACAGCTTTTAATAGGCCCTTTTTATGTGCTCAAATAAGGGCAAAATACTATTTTGTAGTCGTATAAGACATATAATTAACTTTCGAGTATATGTGATGCTATCAAGTACGTTGGTGGATGTAAATATATGAATCTTATGTTGATTTACAAAAATATGATTATACTTTACTTTCCATTACAAAAAATAGTTTCAGGAGTGTCAAAGTGACTTATTAAAAGGCTTTGTTCCGTACCTTAGGATCACCCATCATGAGTTCAAGTTTACGTAGAATTTCCTTTATTTTCTTGAGGGTGCTCGTTGCTAAGTCTTTGATAGTAAACACATCTAATATTGGAGCCATCGTCAACGACATTTGCAACAGGTTCTTTAGATCCATCTGACAAATAGATAAGGATTACAAGGAGAAGGCTAATGTGTTGCTGTGTATATATACAAATAAATAAAATTGAAGTGACTGTTTGTAATGTCAAAATAACAGGTTTTTACTAAATGCATGTGAAAGCATATATGGTACATAAATAAATAAAACTCTTAAAATTTTGGTCTGTCTGTCTGTTCCGGCTAATGTCTGAAACGGCTGGACCGATTTCTACGGGACTTTCCCTGGCAGATGGCTGATGTTATAAGGGGTTACTTAAGCTCCTTTTATTTTAGAAAAATTAGGGCTTTGTGAAATAATAATTAAACTTTTCTGTTAAATTTCACGCGGACGAAGTCGCGGGTAACAGCTTGTATACATATATACTGCTGTTTATGTACATAGTTCTACATAGTGATAATTGACTTTGGTGCTACAGTTCAAAGTTTCTGACTAGGGACGCACGACTGTTGTGCAATATCGAATGATTCGAACTTTGTACGATTCCGTGTTCGAATTTTAATGAAAGGTTGGTCACGAAAAATTTTCTAACGACTATCGAATATATCAATCATGATTTGATGACATCATTTGAATAATCACTATTTTGGTTGAATCGAATTTTCCACCTTGTTCGTGGAGTGTTTAAGGAGAATCAAAATTATCGAATACATTTGAATGACGTGAATATTGAACTCGGATGATTTGAGTATATAGATGGCTGCCCACTTACGTAAACTTATGATCATCTCATGATCTTCTTCTTCCTAACGGACACAAAGAATACCCAGACTCGGAACAACTATTTGTGGATCACACAATGTTTTGTTCCGTGTGGGGATCGAACCCGCAACTCTCGGCGCGGCGGCAGTGGCGAGGCGACCATTTAAACCACAACGTCATCCGTGCAATCGTCGTCGAGAAGTCGCCTGATTGTCACACAATTTGAGCGATTTCTTCCACCATATTGCCGCTATACAAATATGCATATGAAGTTTTACCTATAAACAAACTTACCAGCCACTTATTATTATTTTTCTCAAACGTCTCAAAGCAGGTTGAAACCTGCTTGTTTAAGTCTTTGCGGTTTACTTCAAACACATCTTCCATTAGAAATCCTTGTAATTGGTTCTTATCCACCTGCAAAAGTAGATAGGGATTACAGACGTGCTTGTAATATATCTGCATGACAGATGAGAAAGCTTATCACGTGGTGTCCTTTTTTTATTTTGCGCGAAATGACCACTCTCCGCCTGATTGTAAGCCATCATATGGTACAAGAGCTGTAGCCTCCACACCATCCTCATAGCAGCTGAGTCGATGTTGAAGTCCTTATTTTGACGGCCTGAGAAGGTTTCTTTTTCTCGCCTCGTTTAAATGACCCAGGATTGAAGGAAGAAGGTAACACGTGCCTTGGTAGATAATTCCATGCCTTGATCGTTCGGCAGAGGTATGAGGACCCAAAAGCGTAGGTGTGCGTTCTAATCAATTCTACCGTGTAAGGATGGTATCTGAGCTCAACACGCGTTGTTCTGGATAGGAAAGGGGAGGGAGGGATAAGGTGGAATAATTCTTTAGAGCACTCCCCGTGGTTTATTCTGTAGAAATATGCCAAAAACGAACAGCCCGACTCTGTAACCTGTCGAGAGCGTCCAGCAAGTACTGCGCGGAGCCTAGTCCACGCAAGGGCGCACATACGCCCTTTTACAGTGCACACAGCTGCCTATTTTATTGTTCTAAACAAGGTGAGGTGGTTTTTTCACGCCTCACCCTGTTCAGAATAATAAAACACTACAACCTTTTAATAAATACATAGTTTTGCGTCCATGTCCTGCAAGGGAAGGTAGAGGTATATTACATCCACATTATGGCACCTATTGTATTAGGCTTAAATGCTTCATTAATAATATTGTTAAATTATCCTTTATTTTTAGAATTCTATACGTCAGTGATGTAACTTGAAAATCATGATTTTGAGATATTTAAGGTCGAAGCTTTAAAATATTCTTACTCCTTTTCTTCTTCTTTTGTTCCAGTTAACACAGCGAATATTAACGTCGTTTTATGTGACTGTTGAAGCTACTTCATACATTTCGATTTTATTCATTAATGATGTACCAACTCCAATATATACTAATGTGTGTAAATAATAAATTTAGTTGTCAATAGAAATCATACGGAACAGACGTGTATTTCTCATTCCAAAATCACAGTGCGAACTACAACCTTAACACCTCAACATATGGTTTATTACATTGTTATTAATGTTATAAATTGCCGTCATTAGATAAATATTTGAATATATAATAACTTCACGACTTAGCGATGACGTCCCAAGCAGATCAAACTTTGAGCATACTTGAAGATACAGCATCGTTGCTGAAGAAAATTCAAGTTAATCTAAAGAAGTCCCCTAAAGACCGATTGTCTAAACCTGGTTATTAGCAAACTCTAATACAGACGATTGAAGAGTACTGGAACACTTTTAAGAAGGCGCATCAGGATTTGCAAGTGTACCACACGGGAACAACGCGCTGTGATTTCGTACTTCGTTAATGATGAATTTTGCTTGCAAGAAGACCTGTATATGTGCATGTTAGGAGACCTGAAGGACTTGTTAGCTACGCAAACAAACAAGACAGCTGATCATTCTACATGCAGCACTGTGTCATGCGAAGGTCACACAAGGATAAAGCTACCTAGCATTAAGTTACTACATTTTGTGGAAACCATGAAGAATGGCCTACATATATGAATTTATAGCAGGTCATTAATTCACGAATGCACGAAATTAAGTGATGTTGAAAAATTGCATTACTTAAAGACTAGCATTGCAGGCGAAGCGGCATCTTTATTAAAGCACATTCAGGTGACCGGTGCTAACTATGTACAAGCTTGGGAAACGATGACACACACAGTGCAAACTACAACCTTAACACCTCAACAGTGACAATTAATTTAAATTTACTTGAACGATTTTACATATCGTATGTATGATTGGTGTCAGAAGATCTATAATTCGTATTTTTGGAGATATATATTATATATAATTAGATGGCGATTTAAAGTGGCCGTGGCCGAAAGGGTGGCCGTGAGTTTCTTGCAGGTATCTTCTCATATTCTCAACTTTTTGCTTGAACCTAGCAACTAACGAAAAAGTAAACTTAGTAAACTCACTAACCTTTTTGACGTTCATAAGTGTTACTTTGTGACCTAAACAATTCCTAGTTGTGGTCTGCCTGATATCCATCATCAGGCAATGTGATGTCCGCAGGGAATTGATGTCACTAGATGCGCGAAAGTCCACAGGGCCGGACGGGATACCGCCTATAGTGCTCAAAAAATGCGCGGCAGAGTTTCCTCTCCAGCGATGACGAGACTATATCGCCACTCTTACCTCTCTGGTAGTGTGCTTTAATCTTGAAGAGAAGCCAACGTGCAACCTATTCCTAAAAAAGGGGACCTTTCCGATCCATCAAACTACCCCCCAATAGCAGTCACCTCAGTGATCTGCAAGGTGATGGAGCGGATTCTTAACAACCAGCTAATCCGCTACGTTGAGTATCACTCCATCATCAATGATCGCCAATATGGGTTTCGATCAAATCGGTCAACGGGTGATATTTTTGCTTATCTAATGCACATCTGGGGTGAGGCTATTGATAAGCAAGACGAAGCTTTGGCAATCGAGCTGGACTTTGCTTAAGCTTTTGATTGGGTCTGGCACCAAGGTCTTCTCTCCAAGCTGCCGGCATATGGTCTTCCCCGCCGGCTAGTTCAATGGGTCTCCAGTTTTTAACATGAGCGAAAAATGCGTGTCCTAGTGGACGGATGCTCTTCACGTTTCGTAAGTGTAAATGCTGGAGTCCCACAAGGTTAGGTGCCGTGCTCTCTCCCACTCTATTTCTTCTGTATATCAATGACATGCTACCTCTTGGTGGCATTCATTGCTATGCAGACAATAGCACGGTTCATGGTTGTTACCATCCACAACCACCTAGCAACCGGCAGGATACAGAGAGGAGGCGGGTAAAGCTTGTCACTGACCTCAACAGGGTGTTGGATGACATATCCGCTTGGGGTTCATCTAACCTAGTTGAATTCAGTGCTAAGAAAACGCAGGTGTGCGCGCTTAGCTCAAAATAGTCTTTACATCCTCGGCATAGACATCCGCCACGACCTTAACTCTAGGGATTACATCGAGACCATACAATAACCACAACTGCACGCAAACTCGGGATTCTAAACAAGGTGCGGCGTTTTTTTACTCCTGAACAGCGGTATTTGCTGTACAAGGCCCAAGTCCGTAGCAGTATGGAGTACTGTTCGCACCTTTGGAATGGTTCCGCTAAGTACCTACTCGATGCCTTAGATAAACTGCAGCGTCATGCCGTACGTATAATCGACAGCCAAAGGGTTACGAAGGACATCGAACCGCTACAACTTCGTAGAAACATTCATGGCGAATGCTCCGAAGAGTTATTTGACCTCATCCCATCTTTCCTCTTCCTTTTGAGAACCACACATGCCGGTCTTCGTAATCACCGATTGACGGTTAGCACAATCCCGTCTAGCACCAAAAGGTTTAGCAATTCCTTTTTTATGCCATACCATACAACTTTGAAACAGTCTTACGGCTCATGTGTTCCTTCCCTTCTATGACATTGGGTCCTTCAAACGTAGTGTGAAGAAGCATCTGGTCAGACCGGCTTGACATTGACGACGACTAGAAGACATCTATCTTCTCATCTTCTCCTCGTCGTCACTGTCTCTGGACTGTAACTGGGCTTTCCATCAGGTTCGTTGCAATCATTTTGAGGTGTCATGATAAAAAAAAAGCACATGTTTTTTTACTTTGGGTTTCCATGTAATATAGCGCACGAATATTCTCGTCTACTGGACACGGTTCCAATTGCTGCAACTGAGATATGACAGAAAACCCCAGACCTCATGCAGAGCAGTGGCATATACTATGGCTATACCAGCCAGGTAGTTTGCTTGCCTATATAACAGAATTAACTAAAGAACAGGCACCTTTTGTTTCAGCCCGTTCGCCAATTCTTCCCGGTCAACCTTCTCATCATAAACCATATTCACCCGGTTCAGCAGATCCTGAAATCACATCGCATATTAAATACTAAACCGTCTAAATTGTTATACAGTATTAATGCTAAAGATACAGTATCCATAGATTTCTGGTTTATATCCGTCAGTCACTAAGGGGCCCAGCTGAAACCAACCAAATGAAAACCTAACGCTTTCGTTTGACAATACTGAACTAGGCCCTATTTTGATACTGCTACTCACTTTATAAATATTTTTGGTTTTAGTTTTATTGCGCTTAAGTTTATATTGTATAATTAATTATTTATATTTATTTTATATATTTTGTTATTATGTGTTTCGTTAAGCATGTGTCAAGTGCACTTGACTTGTCTTACTGATTCCTTTAGGCGAAACGGTTTGTTTTACGTATTAAGTTATTGAGAGGAAATACACTTCAAACACAAATAGATAAACTAACTACGGGTTATTAACTCATACATCGGCGTTCAAAACCCGGGCCCAGACAGAATGCTTTACTATGAAAATATTCTTGGTGTATAGTATAAGGTCCTGCAGCTTGTGACCTACAGATAGCGCTCGAGTTGAATACAGAGCTCAGGCATGCGGTAGTGCTGTGACCTAATTATGATTATTGATTGATGATACGTATGTCAATAAATTTCAACATTGTTTTATGTTTATATTATAAAATAACACGATAATAATTGTCACACATCTTTTTAATAATTATTTAACACGAAATGAAATAAAATATATTGAAAACGAAATAACCACACATATTTTTATAATTAAATCATATATCGAAATCATTTAATAAAATGAGTAAAATCTAATCATCACCAGATTTACAAATTATAGACATAGTTGAATCAGTGTCGCTATCCTCACCGTCGCTGACCTCAATTACAAATCGATCGATGGTATCTTCGATTAATCCATCACTATGCCAATAATTTTCTTCCAATTTTTTACGTGGTCGTCGAAACCACGCCAGTCTTCCTCTGTAACCTGAGTGAGTGCCAGCTCTGTAACTTCTTTTAGTCTTTCTAGGGATAAATCAGAAGTAACACTGTGATGCCTCACTTTTCTCGTTACTTTTGCCCCAGCCAACTCGATCGGGTTGAAGTCACACATGTACGATAGTAGTGTTAGTACTATATGGCCATGACTTCTGATCAGTTTATCGATTTTGTACTCTTTTTCTGTAGGTTTATGTAATTGAACCAAATGAATGAGCTGGTCTTTTCTTATTGTAAGTGAAGCCTTTTTTTCTTTTTATTGTTCTTGCTCAACCACTCTAGCATTATTGTTTTGGTGGTGGACTTCGTTGGGACTTTATTTTCTTGTACACTATGATACGGTGCATTGTCCATCACAACAATGCTGTTTCGTGGTAGATTGGGGATCAACATATCAGTGGCTCACTTCTCAAAATTACTACTGTTCATTTGTCCGTGATAATCACCTGACGTAGTACCAGCTTTAAACAGTAGTTTTGCACCATTTAAAAAGCCTCCTCTCGATCCTGCGTGAACAAGGATGATCTGGATCCTGTTTGTGGAGCTTGTATCTGTCAACACTGCATCGATCATTTCGTTTCTCCAACATTTTTTAAAAGTGAGGTTTTGTCAATCCATGTTTCATCTATGAAAAAAATATTTCTATCGTCTTGCCTGTATTGACGAATTTTTCGTAAATAAATTGACCGTGCATATGCAACAGAAGGCCTTTCCACGAGAAATCGCCATTTATTATGACGTTTAAGCCATTTATATCCCTTATCTTTCAATAATTTTCTTAAACTCGTCACACCCCACGGAAACTCGATTTTCTCTCGAATAGCTGCGAGAATCTTAATGCAGGTCTGAACATTTTTTTTTGTTAAATAAAATTTTTCAATAGTTCTGTGTATAACACTTTAAATTTTACTTTTTGTTACACAAGCTTTTCCTTTTAGAAGGTAAACAAAGGCCCTTTTTGGCTTCATTTTGAATTACAGCCAATGTTCTTTTCGAAAGTCCAGTATAACGGCTTGCTCGATCGAAAGCATTATTCAAAGTGAAATTCAAATTGTTGTTCTGCTTTTCTTCAACACACATATCTAGAACATTTTTCGCCATTTCACGTGCTTGGCGATGAATAAAAATTCGTTTTATTGCAACGGAACTAAATGGGCCTGGATCAGTCATTATTAATTACACAAAGAACAACTCGGGGATGCAACTTACATATTCACGCGTTAACGCGGTAAGCGTACGATATCTATCAAGCACAGCACAGCACTACGCGGCAGGCGCACGACATGCGGTGTGCGGGCGGCGGGGGGCGATGCTCCCGCCCTTCACCTCAGGTCCCGACTACATTCAACTTGCGCGCTATCTGTACGTCTAACTCTAGGGCCACGAAACAAACACTCCCAGATATTATGTTTATGTTAGTTATTTATTAAATTGGACGTCCAGTAGTTATCACATTAATGCTTATTCTAACGAAGAAAATACCAATACTAACACTTAATGTATGTATATTTACATTAATAAACCATGTATATAATATATACATGTTGTCCGGTAATTAATGGATAACCTTGAAATGTCTTATAGTAGAACTGAAGGCCGTTTAGAAAAATTAAAAAAACAAAGAAATAATATATATATATGTCGCATCCAGTCAACTATCGATGAATGGAAGGCACAAAATGACTATGTGACTTCCGTTCAACTGTCAACGAACGGAAAGGCGCCAAACGACTACGTGACTTCCGGCGTGCCTTGACGGAGTCGTGCGTGGCACGATCGAGCTCACTTGTGATTAGACGCTCGACGGAGCAACACATGGAACTGTCATTCCGCTTCGTGATAGATTCAATTAGAATAATAAAGTGCAGTGATTATTGTGCGTCAGTAACGGAATAAAAGTGTTCGTATAATTACCACACCGCGTTTTGTTTGAACGATACCTGCAGCAAGCCCACATAATGTCCGAAAATAACGGCCAACTCAAAGCGATTCCGACATCAGAATTGGGATCTGAACTCCTGATAGCTCAACAAGCGAGCACCGCGTGGACAGCTGCGTGATGGTTGCTGTGCGGATAGTTACAACAATCAGGTGGGTCGCTTTCATTTTATTTCGTTTCCGGAGCCGTAAGTTCTCTTGTGTAATTACTAATTAATTGTAGCTGACATATTTAAATTCACTCGTTATGATGATTCTGTTCAAATAACTGGTAGGTATAGATAATTCCATTATTTGTTGTACCGACTTATTCTGATTGAGGTTATTTTAATGAGAATAATCTTGCAATTTTGTTCCATATTCTACCCGACTATGATATAAAGTATGAGGTTATAATAGGCCGTGATATTTTAAAATAAGGATTTACAATAACTTGGTTACTATTTGTGAAGTACCTTCAGTAATAAGTTTTCATAATGTTGATTTCCTCTACTAGGACAACATGCAAAAGTTAATGTTGTTTTTGCTTAGCTATTTAAATTTCATTGTAAATGGTTAACGAAAAATGCGTGTGAATATTCGGCTAATCAATCCAGATGTTATCGTTCAACGTCGTCCATACCGATAAGTTTAGATGACAGGCAGGTTGTACGTACTAAAGTTAACGAATAATAATTGTTACAAGCTAGAAGTATTTGTCTTAGTTGTTAGACTTTTGCGAGTTTATTAGTCAATAAGCGCAACAGTGGTGATGGTATAAGCGTGGACTATCGCGTACTTAATAGAAATACTGTGCCAGGTGGTTTTCGTTTGCCTTTCAGAACTAGTAAGGCCCTTAAGGCGAACGTTTCTTTTAGGTACTCAGTTGTGTGTAGTCGCTGACAAAAGCTTTGCCAGCAAACATTTTAGAATTTAGTGAGTCCATCTGAATTAACTTTAATTTCATTGCTACTGGTTAAAATGGTAGCACAGGTTAGTTTAAAGGTAATAATACTATCTTCTGTAAAAACTGTAATAAATCGTAGCAGGATGCTTGTAGAGCTAAAGCGGGCGAAGTTTGGAGCTAGCATAAGCTGGACGTGTACCGCGTGACAAGTAATAGTCACCTCGAACTTAACAAGATGTGTAGCGTGATCTCTGAACTTTTTACTAATTAACGATACTAAAGTAGAAGTAGATGTTTAGAAAATGAAATGCCATTTAAAATTATGAAATTGCTTGATGGAGACCGTTATCTTTTGAAGTCCCTTACTGGCAACTGTACTTACAAATATGCTCACGAAGGTTGAGAAAAAATGCCAGAGGATCAGAGCATAACTGACGATCTTGAAGAGAGCAAAGTGTGAACCTTAATACTGACGAGACAGTAGAAAACTAGGCTTACATGTTGATTGGCTGTGTGAGTTCAATGTCAGAGGTTGATTTGTAGCCGTAGTTCAGTAGAAATCGGTATCAACTGTGTAAACAGTAGTCCGTGAGTACGCGGTAGGCAGACAACTGAAACCATAAAGTCCAGGAGGGACTTGGCGATCCTTGTGAGGATGCGCAGATAAATGGGTATCAACCGAGTGACTGGTTGAGTACCTGGTTTAGTAACTGGAGGTTACTGAATGATTATGAATCACATGTAGAGCTTTAGTTATTTGATTTGATTGTAACGTGAGTCTATGGTAATTGATTGTATTGTCAGTGATGCTCTGAATCCAGCTCCAATAATAGTTAAGAATGTAATGTAGGAGGTAACTTTGTAATAAATTTGATTGGGAATCCGATGTTGAGGACATTGGGGAAGGTACCATTGGTACGTAGACACATACCATGGCTATTTGATCGCACTGTACACACTTGCCTGTATTCGTAACTGAAACTCGGATGAGTTCATGAGGGGGCGATGGGCAGCTGGTGGTGCAGCGGGGACCTGGGTCTCGAAGGAGACTATTGTTGATGGTTGTATCGTGAGAAGCGATAGTTGTATGGGTGACTGTTAGTCACTAGCTGTTGAGAAAGCCAAGCCATGTCATTGTATGTGATCGAGATAAGTTAACTTACAATCGTTGGTTCATTTAATTTTGTGAACGATCTTCACTGAAAGGATAAGACACTTAACTGTTGCAAATAAATAAAGAAGTTCCCGTAACACAATTTGATCAGGTAGACCGAGGTTAATAGTTTACTCCAAGATGTTTTTTTGTTTACAGATACACAAGGGGACGTTCCAGATCAAGGCGCGATTTAACAGGATCAAGGCCCTATTACTTCGGCTTTCTATTGGTAGACACGAGGAAGTTGCAGATCAATGTGCAATTTGATGGCATCAAGGCCCAATGAGTTCGGCTTTCTAACGGTGACTGTTTTATTTTAAAACGAAGATCATAACTAAACAAAATTAGACCCTAGTACAAGGGCTCCTTTTGAGCGACCGTTATGTTCAGCACGTTATGATAAAGAGCGTTTTGATAAAACTAAGGCTACCGTTAGTGGATTCTCGGTCGGTGAATTCGTTCTCATTGAAAATGAGGAACGTAATCAGACGAAACTAGCTAAAAAACTACAGCTAAAACTAGCTATGCTAAATATAGAGGACCATTTCAAATAATTGAAGTATTAGAAGGTGATCGGTATGTGCTAAAGTCACTGACAAACAAGCGTACCTACAATTACGCTCATGATCGTATTAGGATGCCTGAGGGTCAAGTACCAATTGATGTTGTAAAGTAGTAGAGGGAGAGACTATATTAGAGTAAAGTGGCATTGTGATCTTGTTTGTTGTGTGTGGAGACTATACCAGAGTATCGTAGCTGTAGCCCGGTAGAAATCGGTGTCTGCTCGTTGAGTAGTCCGTGGGAATTCAGCAGGCGATAGCTCTGGGTGGTATAGTCGGGTCTAGCCTTGTAGCGAAGACCATAGAGTCATGGTACGACTCGGCATTCCTAGCGGGAAGTGCATAACATTGGTTGTTGATCACAGGCAAGATACATTGCCAGATACATAAGTGTGATTTGATTAATGATGTTAATCGCTAAAATTGTTGGTAATCAATGGTACTCGATCTAAGAATTCTGTGTGATGTATGACTAAGAATGTATACACTTAGTCTGATTAGTAATTTCTTTGAATTAAACTTTTCTTGTAAAATAAAAGAATGTTAGGCGAAATGTGTTATTATTGAGAGCTATTCGGACGGACAGGGTTAGTAATTCTTGTCTTCATATCAGAATGATACAGGATTGGCCGAACGGTATTCCTGCTTTGTTTCTGTCATTGTTACAGACTAACACACGAGGACGTGTGTCTACGCAGGATGGCCGTGTCGCATCCAGTCAACTATCGATGAATGGAAGGCACAAAATGACTATGTGACTTCCGTTCAACTGTCAACGAACGGAAAGGCGCCAAACGACTACGTGACTTCCGGCGTGCCTTGACGGAGTCGTGCGTGGCACGATCGAGCTCACTTGTGATTAGACGCTCGACGGAGCAACACATGGAACTGTCATTCCGCTTCGTGATAGATTCAATTAGTATAATAAAGTGCAGTGATTATTGTGCGTCAGTAACGGAATAAAAGTGTTCGTATAATTACCACACCGCGTTTTGTTTGAACGATACCTGCAGCAAGCCCACATAATGTCCGAAAATAACGGCCAACTCAAAGCGATTCCGACACATATATATATATATATATATATATATATATATATATATATATATATTAAAAAGTGCAAGCTATATTAGCATAGCATACTTTTGACTGTCTATATATTAGCATAATTAGTGTTTAATAATAAAACAACAAAAAACCGATATATTTCATTCATTTATGGTCGTAGTATACAAGAAAGTTATACATATATATAATTAAAAAATAAACATATATCTCAGGTAGTAGTTAGGATAGATTTATTTTCATAATTTTTCTGAACGGCCATTAGTTCCACTATAAGACATTTCTAGGTTATCCAGTAATTACCGGACACCCTGTATATGCTAGCTGTCCCGAAAGAACTTGTCCTGTACAGGCGAAAAAAAAAAACAAATCTAAACCATCCTCGCATCCACTTGAACACACACAAAAAAATTCATTCAAATCGGTCCAGCCGTTTAGGAGGAGTTCACTGTCAACACACGTACAGAAGAATTATATATATAAAAGATATGTATATATCAGTGTGTATAATAAACCCTGTCCTAAAAGAGAGAAACATGCTAAGAAAAATAACAAAAAACGTCTTCATAATATTTTTAAGTACAGTATTGATCAGCATTTTTACCTTTAAATTGCTGAAATTTCGCTCAGTCTTAATATAAGTAAAATAATGATTAAATATAATGTAATAGTTAATAAGAAATGAAAATTATTATTAATCATGTATTTATCAATAATTAATAAACTTTATATGGCGTGTTTTTGACCGGGACTACCGGTTTACAGGACACACTGTATATATATATATACAGTGTGTCCTGTCCGATCCTTATGACCAGACTATATATATACTTAGTCTGGTCATAAGTTCTATCACACAATAAAAACTTTTGAATTTAAAATGCTGGCCACTAAATATGGAGTAGCGGTTATTGTATAGCATCGTTGCGGTTACGCACCAATTCAGATATTTGACATATTGAAAAATTTTAATATAACCTTAAGATTCGTTTATCGTACCATCAAACGATACAATGAAGACTCGTAGATGACAGGCCAAAAAGTGGTCGCCCTCGCTCTGTTAGGACTCCAGCAGTGATAAAAGCTGTGAAGGCGCGAATTCAAAGAAATCCCATACGTAAGCAAAAACTTTTGGCCCTTCAGATGTGTTTAAGCAGAACCACGGTGAAAAGGGTGTTAAATGAAGACTTAGAGCTTCGGGCATATCGAAGAAAAACAGGATATCGTTTTGACGCTCGTTTAATGGACCTGAGGTTGAAGAGATGTCGCGCTTTGTTGAAGTGGTACGCGGGAAACAAGCATCGGGAAATTCTTATTTCGGATGAAAAAAATTTCAGTGTGGCAGCATAACAAAAAAAATGATAAGGTTTACGCACACAGCAGTGAAGAAACGAGCAAACGTGTTCCGTGTGTCCAACGAGGCCATTTTCCACCCTCACTCATGGTTTGGTTGGGAGTCACTTATTGGGGCTTAACTGAGGTACATTTTTGTGAGAAAGGCGTAAAAACGAATGCATTTGTGTATCATAATACAGTCCTCACGAACCTTGTGGAACCTATTTCTCATACCATGTTCAATAACAGGCGCTGGGTATTCCAACAAGATTCTGCGCAAGCTCATAGAGCGAAAAGCACTCAAGACTGGCTGGCGGCGCGTGAAATTGACTTTATCAGGCACGAAGACTGGTCCTCCTCCAGTCCAGATTTGAGTCCGTTAGATTACAAGATATGGCAACACTTGGAGGAAAAGGGCCTGCTTAACGCGTCATCCTGATTTGGAGTCACTCAAGGCATCCTTGATTAAGGCAGCCGCCGAAATTTACATGGACTTCGTTCGTGCTGCGATAGACGACTGGCCGCGCAGGTTGAAGGCCCGTATTCAAAATTCAAAATCGCGGTGGTCATTTTGAATAAACTTTATTAATAAATTTTATTAAGTTTATTTTGGTATATAAATGTTAACATCAATAAAAAAACATGTCTCAATTATTTCATATTAAACATGTGAAAGAACTTATGACCTGACTATGTATATATTATATACATATATATACCTACACAGGTATAAGCCTGTTTTGCAAAGGTTCATAAATTAAACACGTACTACTGAAAACTAATTTCTTTCTTATCGAAACCTACGCTATATCTGAATCCGCATTAATATCCGCGTTGATTATTGTGGATGCGGATGCGGATGCAGATGTCCAAATCGATGCGGAAGCTCCGTAATTGCGGATGTGGGTGCGAATATTCGCAACGTTCTTGGTTAGTAATAGTACGTTTTTCGGAATCAATAAGGATACCCTATGTCTTATTCCGTACCTCTGACAATGTATATGCGATATTTCGTGATGGTCGATGGAATGGTTAGTTAGTTAGTGAAAGCGTAAAAACAAACAAATAGACAAACTCACTAGGATATAAAAGTATATGAACATTAAACTAACAATTGAGTCTTCTTTGAGGTGTTTATAAGTAGCAAAGAGAGTCGTGAGGTAGTCCAAACTCTGATTCACTTGGAGCGCCATTCTCTCTTGACTACTTTTCAGCTCCATCACCGCTGTATTAAGAAAACACATTTCGCGTGAGAAACAATAATGTGAATTTTAAACAAGATTATTTTTAGGTCCATCTTTCATCTTTCTTGTTTCGCTTGTATATCAAGCACTATGTCGCATAAGACTTTAAAAACATATAATTTACTACATTTTGCCCACGGCTACACTGGTAAATGTAACAGTACTTTTTGATGAAAGTGAAGAAGATGAAAGAGAGCACTCGGAGAGCACGTTAAGCCGTCGGTCCCGGCTGCCATGAACATCTATGACAGTCGTTATTGGGAAGTAAATGCCCTTTAATATCCTGATATTGGCATAGCCTTAGGGTATCGTTAGCCTTCGAGTAGCGGAGGTCAGGTGGCAGCCACCCCGCCGAATCCCGCGACGCCGAAGCCAACCCCAAGAATGACTTAGGAATAATAAAGGCTAGGGAGAAGAGTAAAGGCTAGTAAAGATGGACATAAAGTACACCCAGACTCCGGAAAACCATTTAAGGATCGCACAAGAAATTGTACCGTGAGTTCGAATCCACAACACAACTTTCAGCTATTTCGGCAACCGTTTTCTTGCTGCCAAGTGCAGCCATAATTCCGAAGAATGTCCAGTAGCTGCACATACGGTTACAAAAGCACGCTATACTTATAATTATTATAGCCTAGCATTTGCCCGCGGCTTCGCTTGCATAAATATAGATTAGGTTAGTAACAGTACTTTTTCTGGATGAAAGGTACCCTATGTAAGGACATAGGGTACCTTTCATCCAGAAAAAGTACGTAAGTAATAAGATTTCGAGGGGTACAGAAAAGGTTCTGTACCCTTGAAATCTTCTTCTCCCTAGCCTTTATTATTCCCAAGTCATTTGGGGTCGGCTTTTGTAGTCTAACCGGATTTGACTGGATATCAGTTTTGACACTGAGTGGCTGCCACCTGACCTCCGTAACTCGAAGGCTAACGATACCCTAAGGCTAGAACAGTGTCAGGATATTATAGGGCACTGACTTCCCAATAACGATATAGACATAGATGTTCATGGCAGCCGGGACCGACGGCTTAATGTGCTCTTCGAGGCGCGGCGCAGGCGATAATTGTCAATTAATATCTGTACCCCTCACAATGTTTATGTGAAATTCCATGATGATCGGTTGAGTAGTTGAGGCGTGAAAGCGTAAAAACGAATAAACAAACAAACTCGCATTCATATTTATAATATTAGTAAGAAAGGATGAACAAAATGTACACTTAGACTCAGAACAATCATTTGTGGATTACACAATTTTTTTTATCCTGTCTGAACCCACTTTACTCTGCATAATGGCAATGGCAAGACGACCACTTAAGTCATGCAACTGGAATGTATATGAGTGTATATATTCCAGTTACATGTTATATAATATAAACCTAGTTTGGATGTCAGGGTCTTCTATTGTAGACCCAAAGCCATAGTTTTTAGACCACGTAAGTGTAATTTTGCTCTATGTCCTTTCTTGTACCCCTGACAATGTTTATGCAAAATTTCATGATGATCGATCGAGTAGTTAAGGCGTAAATGCGTAACAAACACACAACTAAACAAACTTACATTCGCATTTATAATATTAGTTAGTAGTTAGGATTATTATTAACTGATCAGTCAGTCAATAGAGAAATTCTGTTGCCTATAGAACTGAAAGCTTACCAGCATTCTCCAGCCTGTTTTCCAAGGACATGTGATGTAGACCGTCTTGTAGTTCGGTTCGTATCAGCTTCACGTGCTCTTCAAAGTTTCGCACCTACAAAATTACAATCTTAGTCAATTACGACAAAAATCATTAATTGGATGGTGTATACACAATTTTAGCTTAAAAATATAAAAGAATAAGACTATAGGAACGAATATATAGAATTCAATTTATATTATAAACGAGATTTTGCTCGCGCCCTGAGGTTAGGTTGGTCTCCGCTCTCTTTCCTTCAAGAGCGGAACACACGCCTCCCGAAATGGCGCCGCCCGAAATTGAGGAGGGTGGTGCTGAAGCCGAAGCGCCAGAAGTAACAATAGCAGAGCTCGGCGTGGTAATGATGCGGCTCCGGGGTAAAAACACTGCCCCGGGGCCGGATGGAATTCCTGGCCGCGCCTGGGTTTTGGCCTACGACGCCCTAGGGGACCGGCTCCTCAGGCTGTTTAGCATCTGTTTGGAGTCGGGACGGTTCCCTATGTGGAAGACGGGTAAGCTAGTCCTCCTGAGAAAGGAGGGCTGCCCCGCAGACTCCTCCTCCGCGTAGCGACCCATAGTGCTGTTGGATGAGGTGAGCAAGCTCTTTGAGCGTGTAGGGGTTACCCGCCTCTCCAGGCACCTGGTGCGTGTGGGCCCCGACTTGTCCGAACTCCAGTTCGGATTCCGGGAGGGCCGATCGACGATTGACGCGATTAGTCGCGTCAAGGCCCTCTCGAAAGAGGCGGTCGCCTCGCGCGGGGTGCTGTTGGCGGTTTCCTTGGACATCGCCAACGCGTCTGCCGTGGGCAATTATTAGGGAGGCTCCGATATCATGGGGTGCCTCTCTACCTGCGCCGAATAGTCGGGGATTACCTGCACTAGAGAATTGTATTTTGTGTGGGGCGGAACGGAGAGACGTTCCGTAGGAAGTTTTCGTGCGGTGTTCTACAGGGTTCAGTTCTCGGACCGACCCTATGGAACATCGGCTATGACTGGGTGCTGCGGAGCGCCCTGGCCCCGACGACACGCTGGTTACGGCCCGGGGAGATGATAACGGGGCAGCTGCCCGTCTTGCCACGGCTGGAGTGGCTCTGGATGTCGGCAGGATTAGGATGTTGGGACTGGAGGTGGCGCTGGAAAAGTTCGAGGCCCTGTTATTTCATGGGCTTCAGCGGGCGCCGCCACCAGATGCCCACATCATTGTTGGGAGGGGTCCGCATCAGGATGGAGCCGAGTATGAAATACTTGGGGCTCCACCTCGACGGCCGCTAGAACTTTCGCGTCCATTTTAGTCACCTGGCCCTCCGGCTGATGTCGGCTGCGGGAGCGCTTAGCTCTCTGCTGCCGAATATCGGGAGTCCGAGTGTCGTCTGCCGCCGCCTCTATTTAGGGGTAGTGTGGTCGATGGCCCTGTCCCGCAGGGCTCTGTTCTTGGTCCGCTCTTGTGGGACGTCATGTTTGACTGGGCCCTCCGTGGTGTCCTACCCCCCGGGCTGAACGTCATCAGCTATGCTGACGATACTCTCGTCACAGCCCGAGGGGGTAACTTCGAGGAGGCGGCCCGCCTGGCTACCGTGGGGGTATCCCAGGTGGGTAGGGCGGCATCATGGGACCCTTTCCTTTCGACTAGTGCAGGTGTTGTCAGGGCACGGTTGCTTTGGCAAGTACCTGCACACGGTCGCAAGGAGGGAACCGAGTCCCATCTGCCACCACTGCGAGTGTATTGAGGACACGGTGTAGCACACGCTCGAGGCTTGTCCTGCCTGGATGGTGCAGCACCGTGAACTCATCGACTTTGTGGGTGTTGACCTCTCGCTGCCGGCCGTGATCAAAGCCATGGTTGACAGCGAGAGAAACTGGATAGCGGACGCATCTGTGAGGCAAGTATCCTTGCGGATCCGAGCCGCCGCCGGCGGCCCGGGCGGCGTGGGCGTAGGTGGCTGATGCCACCATAGTAAAGGCCACCGGCGGCCCGGGCGGCGTAGGCGTAGGTGGCTGATGCCATCATAGTAAAGGCCGCCGTCAGCCATTAGGTCGAAGTGACGCCCTCTGTCGTGCCGGGGCGTCACCCAGGAGTCGTCACCCGCAGGCTTTCCTTGCCTGCGTTGGACACTGCTGGGTGGGTCACTGATGTAGTTTCAGTTTCCACCACTTAAGGCAGCGAGCTGGCACACCGTGGTGGGTTTAGTCTGTAGTAACCGGGACATTCCATCTTCTCCCGGTTGAGCCCGACATAACCTCTCCGCTCCTTTTTTCCGCGGAGAGGTATGCGTCAAAGCATTCCCCCACGTAAAAAAAGATTAGAATAGTAATAGTGTTTGGGCGGACAACCTGTCGGCCCGCATTTCGGCGCTTCATGCGCCACGGCGCGCCATGGCCGTCAGGTTGATTAGAGGATATCGCACGATCTCGTACAAGGCTGCAAGCCTCCTTGCCGGATCGATGCCCTGGGACCTGGAAGCGGCGCTCCTGTCGTCGCTCTACCGCTGGCGCCAGGAAGCGCTAGCTCGGGGTGAAGGACCAACTCTTCCCACTCACGAGGCGGTACGATCCGAGCTCCGACAGGTCGTGGTGAAAGAGTGAAAGAAACGACTTGTGCACCCCAGTGCCGAGCACGCCACGATTGTTGCGGAAAGTCCCGTTTTTGAGGAGTGGCTGGAGAGGCGGCATGGCACCTTCATCTTCCTGACACAGGTAATGACTGGCTACAGTTGCTTTGGCCAGTTCCTGTGTCGCGCATATGAAAGCGATACGCGCGGCTTCGCCAGCTATGGTTATGTCGAGGAACACCGGGGTAGGTTTATTCGGTATTACCGGGATATCTTTGCCACGGTGAGCCCGATATAACCTCTCCATCGCCACGCGGAGCAGTTCCTTAACCGAGTAGAAACACGCCCCAAATGTCAGTGCAATCTGTTTCTTTTATAACTATTTATTAATATATATTCAGCATAATTATTGAGGCCAGTGCGTGTGGCGGCCCGGTGTGTTTTAGGACCGCCGAGTAAACCAAACGGAATGCTGTGGCCCTAAAAAGCAAAGGGAAAGAAATGACGTGATAAGGGAAATAGTTTTAGTACGTCTGTGGTTTTAGTAAGTACATAATTTAAAAATGTCCTATCCTAAAAAAAGGCCTTAAAACGAGCGGTTGTATCACAAATGTATCGCTACCTAAACTCACACGTTTGTATAGGTTTACAATAAGCATTTGCGATACTCTATCGCGACTAAAATACTATAAGTTCGCAGCAAATATACGCCGTATGTATTCTCTTTAAAGAATACTAAATAAAATAAAAAAATATTTATTTTCATTAACTGAGCTTAATTAAATTATAATATTGTTGAATTTGCGCTCCTTTTAGGCATAACATTGCCTGTGTTAGGAGGCTCTGCCGTGTACAAGTAAGCATCCATAATAACAAAAACAATTATGTATTTAGTAATAATATTGTTATAGTCCTGCTTCATATGAAGCTGATTCATTGAAATTAAACTATTATATACGGATTTTATCGCGTTGTTTATTTAGCACTGTATTACAAAATTTTAAAAATACCGAACATAATTTAATTATTGGTGTTTCTATTTACGCAGAATGAGCTCAAAGTATCATGAAGTCTAGCTGTGGTTTGTTTCTTCTTGGGTTTGACTATTTGAAGTACTGGATCCCAAGCTGGTGGTACATTCTTTTTGATTTCAATAGCCTCGCGAAGCATCCTTGGTAGTGTTAAGTATCGAAGTACCAGTAAAAGTCGCAAGCGTTTGTTGCACGGGCTACCTATATAAGGTCCATGAACTTTATATTTTGTGTGTGATTATAGGCACGTTTTAGAACAGACTCAGTGGTTTTATTTAATTCCCTAGTCATCAGTGCAGTTTCGTGTACCTTTTTACACCACAATACAAGTACCATAAGGGTGCTTGTACATTGGTCCTACCGAGCCGGAGGATTGTTTTTTGGAGATCAACGGTCCAAGCTTGGACCGTCGCCCGTACTCGCAGCGGATTGCTGTGGCAACGAGGCCCCGCATACTGAGGTGTGCAGATAGCAACGCCGTCAGTGCACCACCGCGGCAGCCACACAAGCGGATAGGAGAATTCGCTTGAAGCGGTCAAGCGCGGCGCAGCGGTTACGAGTGACAGCTGGCTGAGAGGAGTTATCAATTGGTACGGACAGTTCAACACAGAGGGCATTAGCGACATAGAGCGGACCGTTAGTGAGTGTGAAGTGAAAACCGTGAGTACAATATATTTGATTAATATCTACTAGTTAATTCAAGATCATCGTAAAGTAAATAGTGAACATTTTGAACTTTATTACTATCAAGAAAATAACTTAAAGGTTTGGAGTAGTTTATCTGGATGTTTAGTTTGTATTAGTAGTAATGTTAATATTAGTTTGTGACTTGCTATGTGTTTAGAGTTAGAACTTAGAATAATTTTATAGAAAACGGGGGAACGGGGACTATATGCCCGATTTCCACCGACAGTAAAAGTATTTTAAAACACTTGTAAAATTTTTGAATCTGTTCTTAGCACATAGAGTATTCTCAAGTGTTTTGGGGAATTTGCAAATTTTGTTTGTATTTTAATTTTTTGGTTAGTTCTGTTTATTAGTTAAACACTTATAATAGCTTATTAAAGATAAACTTAGAAATATTTTGTTGAGTTTATTATTGGCTTTGGGTGTATTTATACGCATTATATTTTATTTGAGTTTACCTAGGACATTTTAGTTTATGTAAACGTTTATTATTATTTTTTGTTTGTGTTTTCTTGAGTGTTTGGTTTATATAGTTGGATATTCGTGTTTAATACTTATTTAATCATATTTGTAAGCGTTTAAAAGTAGTGCAGTCGTAGTAGGCATAGTTTTTATAATTGCTTTACTGTAATTATATTAAGAAAGTTATTAATTGAATAATTTAATTAAAATGGAAGGAATAATCGACGTTTTAAGTAACATACAAAACATAATACAAAAAGGATTAATTAATCTTAAAAGAGTCCGAGAGAAAGGCTAACATTTGAATATTTAGAATCAAGAAAAGAGCTTTAAGAACAAAATTGGAACAAATTTGATAAATTACATTCTAAGATGTATGAATATTATAGTAGTAAAGAGATTGATAAGACTGTAACGGACATTTATGATAATACTGAAGACAACTATATAACTTACAAAGCGTTACTTAAAACTATGATAAATAAACTTTCAGCAAATGTATCAGTTCAAGATAAGGCTAGTGATAATCCATCCAAAAAATCATCAGGAACTTTAGTGAAACTGCCGAAAATTACCATCCCTACCTTTTCAGGTAAATATAGCGAATGGATTACTTTTAATGATTTGTTTACCGCTTTAGTACATAAAAATGAATCTTTAAATGATTGTCAAAAGTTACATTACTTGAAAAATCATTTGACCGGTGAAGCCGAACAACTAATCAGGCATACACCTATCAGCGATGCTAATTATGCGCAATGTTGGTCGGTCTTAGAGAAACGATACAATAATAAAAAATATCAAGCTGACTGTATTCTTAAGCGACTGTTCGACCAAAAACGTGTGTATACTGAATCAGGTTCAGCTTTGAAAGAATTACTTGATACAACCAACGACTGTTTAAACGCACTCAAAAATTTAAATGTAGATGTGACTACATGGGACATTATCATTATCCATATCGTCGTATATAAATTAGACTTCGAAATCAGGAAACAGTGGGAATTGAGCGTCAGTCCAACCGATAGTAATGAGTTACCCACTCTTAATCAATTTAGGTTGTTTCTTGAGATTCGTTTCCGCGCGTTAGAGTTTATAGAGCCTAAAAGGAATAATGTTCACCATGGTCTAAGTTCAAAGGTTTCCAGTACAAAGGTTATGTTGGTCACGAATTCATCAGCAATGCGGTGCGAATATTGTTCAGATGTTCATAAGCTTTGCTTTTGCAAGAAGTTTGCTAACCAGTCCATCGACAGTAGACGGGAGTTCGTTGCAAAAAATAAGATTTGCTTCTACTATTTAGGCAGCAATCACACTAAGTACACCTGCAAAAACCCAACTTCTTGCAAAATATGTAAGAGACGTCATCACTCATTGCTTCATATGGATGAAAACTCCAACAACAAGAATAATGAAACTTTGGAAGCTTCAACCTCAGGTCAGTCCAGCTCCACTAATGTGGCTGATAAATATATAGTATCTTGTCTGTCAACGGATACACTACCCAAACCTAGGCAGGTTTTGTTAGCGACAGCGTTAATAAAAGCCGTGTCGAGAATTGGTAATTATCAAGTAGTTCGGGTCTTGTTAGATCAAGGTTCACAGGCATGTTTTATAACGGAAGCCACCGTACAATTGCTTAACCTAAAGAAAATGCCTATGCAAGGAATTATCTCAGGTCTAGGGAATGATAGTTCAAAAATAGCCAAGCATGTGGTACATTTGTCGATTCAGTCAAGAGTAGATTTTAATTTTAAAATTCAATTTAAGGCCTATGTGCTGAATAAAATAACGTCTTACTTAACCGATCAGAGTATAAACATAGAAAACTTTGACTGGATTGGATCTAAGGGTCTTTGTCTCGCCGATCCAGAGTTCAATGTACCCCATAAAATTGATGTGCTTTTAGGTGCTGATATTTACAGCTATATTATAAAAGATGGCATAGTTAAAAACCACACAGGTACACGTATGGCCCTTAGAACACTTCCTTAGGATGGATTCTGTCGGGTACGGTATGTTCTGAGAACAACGGCTAGTTCAATGCAAGAAATATTAGTGTCCTACACACGCATATCAAAGAAGATGATATTCTGAAAAATCTTAACCATAATGAACGCCGCTCAGTAATTTCACGTCTCGACTGCAAACAACCCAGCAGACTGTGCCTCGCGAGGATTGTTGCCAAGCTCATTCATAGAAAATGATACATGGTTTGCGGGTCCAGAATTTCTACAAAGTGAAATTGTATATAGTAAACCAAAGGATTTAAAGGTCAATTTAGAAGAATCGATCAAAGTATGCATAGCATCAACTCCTCCCGATTCAATATTAAATAGATTTTCTTCTTTGTAGAGGTTACTCAGGGTAATAGCACAATGTCGACGATTTTTAAATAAAAGGCAAAATCAAAAAGGCTATTTACAGGTGAAGAAGCAGCAGAAGCAAAAGTAGAAGAAGCAACGGACACATGCATAAAAATAGTTCAAAAGGATATATTTATAAAAGAATATAATCAACTAAAGGACAAAGGATTTTTGCAAGGTAAAACAAGCATTCTAACATTTCTATGCCCTTACATCGATAATAAGGGTATCATGAGAGTTAGTGGCAGGCTAGAAAAATCGCAATTAGAAGAACAAACAAAGCATCCTATAATTTTGCCAAAGAGTCATTTGACAAACCTCATTATAGCAGACGCACACAGTAAGACGCTACATGGAGGGCCACAACTTATGCTAAATTATTTGAGAACAGCATATTGGATAATCAGGGCCAAGAATTTAGTCAAGTACTATGTACGCAAATGTGTAACTTGTGCCAGACAGAGAGCGGACACTAAAAACCAATTTATGGGATCTTTACCATCTGTTCGTTGTACGCCTGCACGCCCTTTCTTGCACAGTGGGGTTGACTACGCTGGTCCAATTAATATTAGGACGACAAAAGGACGCGGACATAAGTCTTATAAAGGCTACATTTGTCTGTTTGTGTGTATGTGCACTCGAGCTCTCCATTTAGAAATAGTCAGCGACATGAGCACTCAGGCATTTCTTGCGGCATTTCGACGTTTCGTCTCTCGAAGGGGTCACTGTGCAAAACTTTGGAGCGACAATGCTACTACATTTGTCGGTGCTGACAAAGAATTGCAACAATTGACTTCTTTCCAATCAACGATCGACTAACATCTAGAAGCAGTTGGTACTGAGTGGCATTTTAGTCCCCCCCATGCACCAAATTTCGGGGGCTTATGGGAAGCTGGGGTGAAATCGACCAAGTTTAATCTCAAACGTGTTATTGGAGAATCGACACTTACATATGAGGAAATGAGTACTCTGTTAATGCAAGTAGAAGCTTGCTGAATTCGTGACCAATGAGCGTTATCAGTACAAATGATCCAGGTGAACTTTTGCCTTTGACACCGGGACATTTCTTGATAGGGGAACCAATCATAGGTGTTTCAGACTACAACCACGATAATACTAATGTCGGCTGCTTATCGCGTTGGCAGATGATTCAAAAAATTGTACAATGTTTTTGAAAAAGATGGTCTTCCGAATACTTGTCTCATTTGATGAACCGATACAAGTGGTCAGCCCAAGTAGCAGAGCCCAAGGTGGGCGATATCGTCTTAATTAAAGAGGATGATTTGCCTCCAAGTAGGTGGTTGCTAGGTCTAGTAGAACAGAAACACCCTGGTGACGATAATGTTACCCGTGTAGTCACTGTGCGTACAAAATCAAGTATTTTGAAAAGGCCAACCTCTAAGCTTTGTATTTTACCGATTGCCAAGGAATGAATTTGTTTATTTACATGTATTACATTTTAAATATTTACAATTAAGAAAAAGTATGATCCGAGCTATTTACATGTTGTTAAAATTGTTATACACATTGTTATATTTAAGATTTTATTGCCATGTTTATGTTATTTTAAGATGCTATGAAGTTTATATGTATTGTGAGCTAACGAATAATTGTTAAAACATGTTTAAGGTCATGTTAATCCTCTGTAGTTCATCAAGGCATTTCTTCACTAAATGTCCTTGGTGGGCGGTATGTTAAGTATCGTTGTACCGTTAGTAGTTCGACTTACCGCTGAATAGGTGGCGCTACTGGCAAACTTAAAAGTCGCAAGCGTTTGTTGCACGGGCTACCTATATAAGGTCCATGAACTTTATGTTTTGTGTGTGATTATAGGCACGTTTTAGAACAGACTCAGTGGTTTTATTTAATTCCCTAGTCATCAGTGCAGTTTCGTGTACCTATTTACACCACAATACAAGTACCATAAGGGTGCTTGTACAGGTAGGAATCGGTGTTCTTTAGCGAGAATCTGTGGTTTGTCAAATCTCAGGTAGTGGTTGGTCCCCTGTTGTACATGTTCACACACAGCAAACTTCAACGAGCGTTTGTGTTTTACGTCAGCTATGTGTTCTTTTATGCGGGTGCCTATGCTTCTCTTGGTTTGACCAATGTATGAGAGTCCGTATATAGTAGTTTAATTTCAATGAATAACATTCGCGTAAACAGAAGACAATATTATGAAGCTGATTACTTACTTGAGTAGATAATCCGGTGTCAAATCCGCTCAGTTTCTCGACGTTCTTAGCTGTCAGCAGTTCGAGATCATTGATGCGCCCATTTACGGCCAATGCTGTCATCAGTTGACTCTCTGAAAATTAATATATCAATGCTACCTTTCAAAACGTATTGTCGGATCTGTAGCATCAGTTTGCGTATAGTTTTGTGAGCGAATGCGAAGTTAGAGTACTCGCTTATCTGATCTGATTTTCTTATTATTAGTAATTGCACGAAGCTCCAAGATGTGGAAATTATAAATAATAATAATGATGTCCTCCAGACCGAATTTCAGTCACGGCGGCCAATTTTATCGGAGTTTCGTCGCCATCTGCGCAGGAGATATAGATGTGCGCAAATACAAGTGAACACTCTGTTTCCTAACTCTCATAATCGGATGGAACGGTATTCTGACACGACAGGAGAGAGATCAGGTGCAGGACCACGGCAATAGAATTATGCTAACGTGTATTGTGGGTGTGTAAAAATATTTAATTATTATAACACAGTGTAAAGAAATAAAAGTTATGCATGATCTTGAATGAGCGCAATAAGTAGCAAAATGATATGCTAATAATAGGGGTTAAAGTATGAAGTTGCCGTTGTATAGTACCTAATAGATACTTTGAATTGACATAAAACCTTCATGGTGTGAGATTTTCGAGTGAAACTTTTTTCACATGATACCTATAAGATTCTTCTCTTAAAAAATGTGCAACATCGGCTTTTCGACTATTAAATGTTTTTTTTATTCAGCTTAGACGGGAATGATGGATTCTTAGAAAATCTGATTCATTTTTGAATACGAGTTCCGACGCGGAACTAACGCGGCAGAAACGGTTCGCAATATCAACGCTGCGTTTGGAGAGTAGACTGCTAATGAATGAATGAATGCGTTCTTGGTTTAAACGTTTTCGTAATGGTAACGTCGACTTGAAGAACTAACCAAGTGCAAGACCGCCCACACAGGTGATTAACGCTGAATCGAAGGAGATGGTGGAAGCCGATTTGAGTCAAACTACCCAGGAATTAGCGGCATGGTTTAACGTTACCCTACCTACAATATTGGCTTATTTGCATCAAACCAATAGGATAAAAATATGAAAAATGGGTGCCTCATGATTTGACTGATCTGCAGAAAGAAATGCGTGTTGAAACTTGTGTTGCCTTGTTGAATCGGTACAGAATTGAAGGAATTTTGGAACGAATTGTAACATGATGAAAAGTGAACGAATTGTAACATGATGAAAAGTGTATTCTTTACGATAATCGTAAGTGAAAAATGCAATGGCTGACCTCAGGTCAAACGTCGCAACAGTACCCTAAAGCAAAGCTTACCTAAAAAGGTAAGGTAAGGTAACTGTTTGGGAAATATCTTCATGGTGTTATTCACTATCGCTTTCTCAGGTCTGGTCAAACAATAACAGCAGATATTTACTGCGCCGAACTTTGAACAATGATGGCGAAACTGGCAGTGAAATAGCCCCGACTCGTAAATCGATCTTCACCATTATTGCTCCATGATAACGCAAGACCTCAAACTGCACGAGAAACCGTTGTAACTCTACAGGAGCTGCAGTTAGAAACCTTACGTCATCCTCCGTACTCCCCAGACCTTGCTCCAACGGACTACCATTTTTTTCGTGATTTGGACAATATTCTACGTGATAAAAAAATTTCTTCACAGGAGGCAGATCAAAATACGTTTTTATTTTTTTTATTTTTTTATTTTGCTCGTCAAAATGACCACACTCCTCCTGATGGTAAGCAGTCGTGTGGTCTCAGAGCAGTGGCCTCCACATCGTCCGCATAGCAGCCGAGGCGATGTTGAGGTCTCTTCTTTGACGGCCTTAGAATGTGCTTTTTCACGCCCCGCTTAAAGGACCCAGGATTGAAGGACCCAGGATTGAAGGCAGAAGGAAACACAGAACTCCATGCCTTGATCGTTCGGCAGAGGTATGAGGATCCAAACTTGTTGGTACGCACTCTAGTCGACTCCACCGTGTAAGGGTGGGACCTGAGCCCAGCACGCGTTGTTCTGGATAGGAAAGGGTAGGGCGGGATAAGGTGGAATAACTCTTCAGAGCACTCCCCGTGGTATATTCTGTAGAAACATGCCAAAGAGGCAATATCCCTACGGAGTTGCAGAGGTTCCAGTGAACTCGTGACCTCTGGATCTCCGATGATACGGACAGCCCGCCGCTGTAAACTGTCAAGAGCGTCTAGCAAGTACTGCGCGGAGCCATCCCAAAGATGAGAACAGTACTCCACGCAAGGACGCACTTGTGCCTTGCAATAGGCACAGCTGCCCAGGCGCGAAGAACCGCCTCACCCTGTTCAGAACTCCGAATTTTCGCGAAGCTTGCTTAATGACGCTCTCGATGTAGGTTTTGGGATTAAGGGAGCGGCAAAGATCCATACCTAAGATGGAGAGGCTGTCACATATCACCAGTGGAGTATTTTTAGAGAAGGGCGGGGAAGGAACGGAGACTTTTTTGTTGAGAACGCGCATGCTTGGGTCTTCTTGGCGTTGAACTGGACCAAGTTCTTGGCACCCCATTCAAAGATGCAGTTCAAGGTCTGGTCAAGTTCAACGACAAGATCCTGCCTTTTCCCCTCAACCTCAGCCTGTTTGGCCCCAGGACGTCCGAGATATCGCCCATGCACGGTACTGTCGTCTGCATAACAATGTATGTTGCCGAGATTCAACATATCATTGATATGCAGAAGAAAGAGCGTAGGGGATAAGACGGACACCTGAGGCACTCCTGCATTGACCTGCATAAATTTGGAAGCGCGACCGTCGCAAAGGACCCGAATACGACGCTTCTGCAGGAAACTTGCAATCCAGGTGCACAGTTGAGAGGGCAAGCCATAGGCCGGAAGCTTGGAAAGAAGAGACCGGTGCCAGGCTCTATCGAAAGTTTTGGCTATGTCTAGGCTGACAGCCAAAGACTCGCCGTGCTTGTCCATAGTCTCACCCCAGAGGTACGTGACGAACGCTAGAAGATCACAGATCGTTTAGCCTGAAAGCCGTATTGGCGACCATTGATCAACGAGTGATCCTCCAGGTAGCGGACAATTTGGGTGTTTATAATTCGCTCGAACACATTGGAGAGCACCGAGGTGATAGCTATGGATCGATAGTTGCCTGGCTCGGAACGCTCCCCCTTTTTGGGAATTGGTTAAACGTTCGCCTCCTTCCAAGCCTCAGGCACAGTGCCTGCGGCGTAAGACGTCCGGTATAGGCGCGTAAGTGTGGGAGACAACTCTGCTGCACATTTTTTGAGGACCACAGCTGGGATGCCGTCAGGTCCACTGGCTTTCCGAACATCGAGAGACTGCAGTATCGCACGAATGTCACGTTGCCTGATACGTATATCAGGCATGCTGTAGGCGCAGTTGGCAATGTTAGGCGGTTGCGAACTGCAGTCATCGATTCGGGAGTTGGCCGCAAAGAGATTTGCAAGCAGATCTGCTTTCTCTTGCGGCCGTTTGTCATAGTTTGTCGAATCTAGATCCCCGGAGTTCTATCGTAAAGGTATAAATGTACTTCCGTTTAGATGCCAGCAATGTATAGAAAATGAAGGTAAATATTTCGATTAAATAAATACGGTACATCTTAGAAAAAACGAGTTTAAATTTTTCAGTACAAATCGGCAATTTCATACTTTAACCCCTAATATATTCATTAAAATATTTGATGCCTTATACTAAGTACATACTGCTTAAATGTAATAGAGGAACGTACCGACAGATTTCACCAAATTTGCGGCATTTACGGCTGTCTCCGTTGAATTGTCTATCATGATAGTCATTCTTTTCGTAATTTCATGTTTTATATTATCTATGGCTTCGCTGTTGAGAAAAAAAGTATTGAAAATTGAATATGCATCTCTCCGAATCCGCGCGGATAAATACATTTAAGGTGAGAGAAAGAAAGAGTAGAATTTAAACTATAAAATGATGGCGTGCTGCATCTGGTCTCACAGAATGATGGATGGATAATTCCATTGCATGTTGGCTGAAACGCATTATTTTATTAGTTCTAGACGAGTTAGCGGCATCTGATGGTAAGGGGTGAAAAAGTAAACAAAAAGTACTTTCCTTATATCTTGTTTGTCAATGGCAGGTTACATCGTTCGGCAAGCACCCTAGTTTGATCGTTAATGCCTCGGGTTCAATCCCTTGGGTTTCTAAATAGGAAATTCTTAGTGGCCGTATTTTGTGCTATTCTTAAAATGATGCCGGCTAACAGCATTGACAAACTTGAGACCTATTAGGAAATTTCCAAATTAATTAATAATTCCTAAATACGAAAAAGGCAATATGTCAGATTAATATTTTTCTTAAAAAATACGAAATAAATTATTGCTGTGTTTAAATTACTAATATTTTTGCTAATTCCTCCAGCTCACCTAATTTAATATACTTGAGTTAGAAGTGGATTCACGTCAATAGTGCAATTCTCGATAGTAAGACCAATACCTTATGATTTGGGCTACCGCCGTTTCATATTTTCAGCCTACCTCTTTGAGGATATACAGGCAGGTGTAGTACCTATGTATCCATTACGAACGGTGAAGGAAAACATTGTTAGGAAACCTGCTTATCTGAGAGTTCTTCATAACATACTCAAAGCTATGTGGAGTCTGCTAACCCGCACTGGGCCAGCGTGGTGGACTATGGCCTAACTCTTCTCATATTGAGAAGAGGCCCGTGCCCAGCAGTAGGACAATTGGTATACAGTATTCCCAAATTAATAATGCGCATGCAGATCTTCGCTAATTGTCGTATTCCCGGGAACACCCAAATCATTGAATCGTAAGAGCCCTAAACAATGCACTTGCATTTTGCACCTTGTTCGAAAGGAATAGGAGTCAATATCATGTGTACACAATTCAAAACAATTCGGGTGATCTGCGGCGGTTGCCGGGCAGTCAAAGCTCCGTCAGTCGTCTTTATTTATTGGTGGTGACTGCACATGTTCTCTCTGTGTGGAATTATATATAGCTGCTACTACACACCCTTCTTGGTTTTGTCAAAGGTGAATTTAATGTAAACTTTAATTATCTTATTCAAATTTAAATAGTTTATTTTGTAAAATAGGTAAATATACTAACATTTTTCATGGTTTTTTAATATTAAAAAATTTAAAATACCTACGTTAAATACATATTAAGTACTAGAAAAAACATTTTAAAAGTCAGATTTATGCTTATATAAATTTAATAGAAAGATACACATGCATAAATAAACAAATAGATATAGGAATAAATAACATGATAAAGTATATTAGTACATAATGCAATAATACAAAAAATAAATTAAAATTTGCCTAACTCTGCCCATACCATTTTCTTTCAGACGAATTCTTCCAGAATGGATAAATTTAAACGTGCGAGCCGCTTAAGTCACAAGCACGGCAAATGGTATTTAATGTGTACCTTTATTTCTTAAATGAAGCCAATGTTTTCAAAAGAGACCATGATGGTTATTTTAACAAAATTCAGGACCGTGTCACAAAAGCTACAGGAATTTCACGACGAACTTTGAGTAATATCTTAAACGAAAAAAAAAACAGAATCAATCAATGAACTTTTCCTCACCAAAAAAACAAACGACCAAAAATCAAAATCCAACAAAGATTGTAGCATATTCGCAATCGTGTGGTTTCCCTCGCTATTTACTTACATGGAATTATCGAATCAAATTTCGTTACTGATAAATCAATATTTATCTCTTTTAGCACAAAACATAACTACTAAATTATGCATGAAGAAAATGCACTTAACCACTCTATATACATATCGTCTTCCGACGCCCGGGGAATATGACTGTTGCCGAACAGTGACGAAGATTTCTATGCGCATTATCACTTTGGGAGACCTGTATAGGGCTCATGTTACTGACCTCAGTACAGAATGTGTCACCACGGGGTTTGAAGGCGGCATGAAGGTTGATATCTGAGACATGGTAGCTGTTGACGGTGTGCCTGCATGCCGTGACTGATGCATCTGGGACTGACTCATCCGCGACTTGCTAAGTTGTAATTTCATGCCTTCTGGTCTCACTGACTTTTGTGACGTAGACACACCACTCTTGAAACCTTTCTCCTTTAAATTAAGAATGGTTTGTTTTAACTGATTAGCTTCGGTTTCCCAGGATAATGATTTGAGGATTTCCATTCTGTTTAGTCTATATATCTATACTGTTATCCTAACAAATTTTATTAGGACAAGATAGAGACAACACGCTTTGTCAGGGGTACAGAAAATAATATAGGGAACGTTTGATCCAGAAAATAGCACTGTTCTTGGGCGAACGAAGCCGCGGGCACAAGCTAGTAAAACTATAAAGAGACTTAAGAAATATTTTTGATACTTGATTGGAATTGTTTCCATCCCAAAATGTTAGATTTTAACGTGCCATTCTAGGGTTGTGTTGTAGTCCATGATTGTTTAAGAATCTTCTAGAAAATAATCCTATGTACTAAAATGGCCCAGAGTAAGGTATTTGTGTACGTGGTTAGTGCTGTTGCACATGCCCGTGCAAGCTCGTAAAGGCGTTGGTCCTGCGCCTGATCGCCTGATGTATTTACGTACAGAATTTTGTACTATAATATCTCCTGACCAAGTCCTGAGTCTTCGTTAAAGACCTGAGTCTTCGTTAAGATTGGCCGCCCTGATAGTTATGCGGTATAAGGGACTTTATATTATTCTTCTCATGGAGTTCACGTTAATGTGAACAATCATTCTATAGCTTAGTTGCGGCAGTCAGTTTACTTTGGATTAAACAAGAAGATTATGGTGTGCCAATACATACCCCTGCCGGCATTAAGCACTTTAGTTCTTGGTAATCCTTGTCTAACTGGTCTACCAAATCGCACATCTCGGGTGGAAGAGCTCCCGAGTCTGCTAGCGCTTTCAGCAGTTCAGACATTCGTGCGAGCGCCTGCTCTGCTGCCCTGACTCGGGCATTTAGCTGATGGAAAAAACATCCTTGATTAGTGGTGCATTGTGGCACGTTTCTATTTGAATGTAAACTTTCTGAAAATATCCATAATGATTATTGCTTAGTCTTATCAATATCAGCGCGGTGGTAGCCAAAGCGGAACGAAGAGATCGGATATCGCAAGTCACCTATACCGGCACGGCTCGCGGGGAGCGGTGACAAGGGAATCGCTTACTACACATGTCCGTGCTCTTCCTAACATTTCTTGTATTTTCTTGTTTCGTCAAAAATATATTTTTATACAGTCCACTTCTTATTATTTAGCACGAGTTACCTTCGGCAACAGAGCAGCGATAGCTCAGTGGGGAGACCAACAGACTGCAATGCAGAGGGTCTCGGGTTCGAACCCATGTCGCGCACCTCTGACTTTCGGAAGTTATATAACTTTTCGAAATTATGTGCGTATTGATTGACAATTATCGCCTGCTCCGTGCTTTGGAGAGCACGTTAAGCCGAACATCTATGGCAGTCGTTATTGGAGAAGTCGACACAAAAGATCCCGCTGGGTCGAAGTGTCGCCGGTCTGTACTGACTGGCCCCCACACAAGTCTCCGGCAACAGTTATAAATATTAATTATACTGGCAAAGACGCCAAATGTAACTGCTTAAAAAAGTAGGTTGGTGCCTTTGAAGTTTGTTATTAATTAATACAATCTCTAAGTAAAATTAACTGTATTATACTGCTTCTGATGTGAAAAAGGACAGACAAACCACACACATCTACATATGATTTATTTTCTTTGTGGGACTTAACAAATATAACTATTTGTGGAACATACAATACATTTTCTTCCTGGGGCAACCATTTAAACTACTGCGACATTCGTGTAGTCAAAACAAGCAGATTTTAAACATTAATCGACTAAAAATATTATATTTTCTAACTGTCAACATGTTTCTTTTGTGAGAATAAAACTGTCTATCGGAATGGTGAACTTCAAGCTTAGCACGTTATCTACCTGTACAGCTTCCATCGATCCAGGCAGTGTAGTGGTGCCCTTTGATAAAGCTTCCATGATCTTCTTATTGTCCGGCATCGATGGCACGGGCACCGGTTCAGTCTGCCTCATCAGCTTTTCAACATTCATCTCTAAGACTTCAAACTGAGACCGAGTCACCAGTTCTATACTAGCTGAACGAGAGGTGCCGGAATCTACTGTGGAAAAAGGCACCAAGATAATATTGACTTACGTTTAAGCGAATGTTACATATGAAAATTAAAAAGCTTTATACGAATTTTGTCGTAATTAAATTACAAATACATTTTGCACGATGTTTCAGCAGCCATGGTCACGGAGAAGATGGTGACCGTTTGTCTTACAAGTACTTTTATAAAGTACGATTAGTACATTATTTAATTGTCGATGTTATTATTTACGCAGAATGGGCTCAAAGAATCACGAAGTCAAAACACAGCAAGCAAACGTAAAGACTTTGATGTTTGGTCTGAAGCAACTAACTATAGTTCTCCAGTTAACCGTGGCTGGATTTACTTTGTAAGAAAAAGCAATGCGCGCAAAGCGTTTGAATGTTAAGAAGACACTGTATATAGGTGCATGGGTTGAGCCCTTGACCATGCAACGTAGGTACCGCGTTGCGCTTAATATTTTATTTTCATATTAATGGCTTGCAATTTGATATGCATATAACATTTTTATGAGTGTCTAAGTAAAATATTTGCAGTATTTATTATCTTTGTTTCAGGCAAATATTCTCTACGTGCTACGTGTAAAATTCTAAAGCAGGGATGCGTAATACATATTGGAGATGGGCAGAAAAAAACAGTATCTACTACTGTTATGAATAAGTAAAATTATTTTAGACTGCTCTTCTTTTATACTCGGCATATCGTTGACTGTTACAAACAATTTTACTAATTTATAAGCTAATAAATAGTAGTTGTAGCTACTATTTATTAGCTTATAAATTAGTAAAATTCAATAGTAGTAATAGGGTAACAGTTTTCAAAATTATGTAATAGGTATGGTGTTAAATAAACAACGCGATAAAAACCGTATATTGTAGTTTAATTTCAATAATAGTAATTAGTCTATATATTAATGTATACAATGTTAAATTATATATAATTAAATGTTAATAATAAGTCAAATATTTCTAATTAGATACTTAATTATATAAAATCAAATTTATCATTTAAAAAGTCACTAACATGATAATACGCTTTTTCAACAAGAAATGATTTTACTTTTTGCTTTGCTATTTATAACTTTTCAACTATTGTGCAATTTATTATAAACAATCGGAGCCATGCAAATAACACTTTTGCGCAAAAGTGCAGTCCTAGACGTATGCACACAAAGTTTATTCTTATCGCGTCGATTTCGGGGAGAAATATCTGCCTTACGCGGAAATAGATTTGGATTCCTTTTAACAAATATTGTGAATAGTATAATTCTTAATTTTTCTACCACATCCACACAACCCCTTCTAGCTCAAACTAAGCAGAGCTTGTACTATTTGTACTAGACAATGGATAAACATACATATATACATTTTTTTTGTAAATACCTACATTTTATACATAGAAACACCCAGACCAAGACAAACATAACATCCATGAACATGCACACAAATGTTTGACTTGTGCGGGAATCGAACCCAAGACTTGTGGCTGAAGTGTGGCTGTCGGTTACACTTACCACTACGCCATCGAGGCTGACATTAGGCCAATTAGAATTTATAGTCACATTTCCAAACCCTGTGTTGCTGCAGAGAATTTTCAAATAGAATTATCCGATAATATTTTACGCAGCCATAGATTTGGTTTAAGTGGTCGTCTCCCACTACCGGGCCGAGTGTTGTGAGTTCGATACCCATTAAATTTGTGCGATTCACAAATTGATGTTCCGAGACTGGTTGTGAGTTACGGGCTACGACAGTGGTCGATCAAAGTAAAAATTAAAACACTGGATATGTAAATCTATAAATATAATATAATGATCACAAAATCATATTTACCAGCTAGAGCTGTGTCCTTAGATGCTTTAGCTGCCTTACTCATGGTATCTAAACAGAACAGTAAGTCGTTAATATACTATAGTAAGGCCAATGAGTCAAAATACATCATATTAAGAAACGGTCAGCGGTTCTTAACTTTTTTTAAATATCTATAGGTCTAATATGACTATTTAGTATCTAGATTTTAAATATGTTTGGCATTCAATTTCATAGATGGCACATTATTAAAACTGCTGATTCAGCTCTAAACGTAACCAAAGGTAATATTTACTACTGTTTAATGATAGCCTTCTTCTGATCCTTGATAGGTTATTTATTTAGATGTAGAATTAGTACAATTGAGGCACTGGTAGTTTACATAACGCAACTAAGAAATAGACAAGATATATAACGTAAACAATTAGGAACGCGCGCGACGTATGTTCGCGCCTACTGCGTTACAAGAGTGTTTTTAAAAATAGCGGGAGCATGGGGCCGCGGGCTTCGAGCGCACTCCTCCCGCACACCACCTCAGGCGCCGCTTCTGGTAGGGCGCGCAACAGTTACGAGTAAGTAAGTTATATGAGATTGTTATTTTTTCATACTCATAAAGTTGTCAGTCGAATACGTTTGATAGCCATATTTCAGTTCAATTTAAATGCGCTGGGGAGCCACGATTCTGGGACTGGACAGCCTAGTCTTAAAGTATACTTACCTCAGAGTGCAAACACTTGGATCAGCTCCTACTCACCTCGAGACGGTTTGCTTCTGTCTACTGAAAAAATACGAAAACATTTTTAAAACCTACCTTACTTATACTAAATAATTACATGGCATGGCAGGCATATGCAAAAATGAAGTAGAACTAACTTGTGAATAGTTTTAATTTTAAGAATTTATAGTCACACCAGATTATGCTCACGGCTTCGCTCGCGTAAATGTAGTTAATGTAATGTAGTAATTAAATGTAGGTAAGTTAGTTTTATTTGTGACAATACATTTTCTGGATGAAAGATACTCTAACAGACCCTGACAACTTTTATGTGAAATTTCATGATGACCGGTCTAGTAGTTAAGGCGTGAAAGCGTAACGAATAAATAAACAAGTCACATTAGACCTAAAGTCGTGAACTTAGAACATTTCTACTGTCACTGTCTTGCAACTGAGAATTTTCAAATAGGAACATTAGATATCATTCTGTGTTGTCACTGACTTGGTTTAAGTGGTAGTCTGGAGAGTGTTTTGGGCGTGATAATCGCTCGGGACAAAAGTTTGTGCGATTCACAAATTGATGTTCCGAATCTGGTTGTAGGGTCCGGTATTCGACAGAGTCGGGCAAAGTAAAACCTAAAACTTAAAATATATATACATACATATACTGTCCACTAGTTCTATCACACATGGTTTACCATTAATATAATTATCACAAAATCATATTTACCGGCTGAAACTGCGTCCTTAGATGCTTTTGCTGCCTTACTCATGATCTCTAAACAGAACAGTAACTCGTAAATATACTATAGTAACGTGATAAATAATGTAAACAAATGGTCAGCTGCTTTTAAAATGGTTAAAATAATAATAAATAATTTTTAAATTAATCATATATAATATGTCGAGTTATAACATAATTTATAGTTATACAGCATAATATATAAAATGAGATCCTTATACCTGACACGGCAATCCCAGCACTCTAAAAATAAAAATGAAACGTCGTTAGTTCTATTTTATCCAAAACTTATGATGATAAAACTGAAATGAATTTTCATTGACAATTTAAGACAAATAATTCAATAGCCATGTTTACTGTTGGTGCTGACTATCGTGCCGCTTTTGTGGGACTGTTAGCATCACTATAACACGTTTTTACAATTCAAATGTGCACAATGTGTATTCTACTATGCTGCCGTCATAAGTAAAAAAGACGTTTGTATTTTATTTATTAATTTATAAAAATACGTTAATAACTCAATTCCTTATGACGGCAGTATGCAAAGTCAAGACTACAACACATACTACTGTAAAATGTCATCGTTAATTTTGTATACATTGCGAGTGCTAACTCTCAATGTCCCGTTTCTCATATTATAAACTAGCGTTTGCCCGTGGCTTCACTTGCGCAAAAGAATGTTAGGTTATGTTAGTAACAGTACAATTTTCTAAATAAAATATAGCCGATGTTATAATAATAATATCAGCCCTGTATTAAACTGTTCCACTGATAGACACGATGTTACTCGGTAATAATAAAGCTATCCTATAGGGAAATAATTTTTAAAATCGGTTCAATAGTTTTTGAGTAATAGCCTTTCAAACAATAAAAAAATCTAATCTTTCCTCTTTATAATATAAGTATAGATAGGCAAAGATAAAAAAGTAATTCAGTACCTTTTGCTTTTCTGTTTGTCTACCTATTTTTTTGTTAAGTAGCTTTTGGTTAGGTTAACTTAAATCTAAATTTATGTATGTTTTTCTTAAAGTGTCAATAATGATTTTGGTCGAATTTCGATCATTCGTCAAACACTAGTACTAATAAATAAATATAAATCCCCGTGTGATATGTGTGATCGTATCACACAAGAAAAATTCAGTGTCTCACCACTATTCAAAAACGTTACACATTGATTTTTATTTATTGATTTATGCTAGTAGTTAGTTGTAAATATGAAATCAGACTACAATACGTACATATTGTGTATCATCAGACGATTCTCGTTTTGAGGGTATTAATTCAATTTCTTTATCCTCACTTGAACTCTGCCCTACGCCGCCATATTCTTCTTTTTCTGAATCTTGTGCATCATCAGCCATTTTACTTCTCTTTAATTTGCTCTCTTTTTTATCCTTACTCATTTTAACATTTATTTCCTTACCGAATTTTGACTCAACTGATGTTGTTGAATCATCAGATGCTTTTATTGCTCTAGAGACCTTTTTCTTTGTGCTCTCTTTGGATTTTGCTCGTTGGTCATCTGACTCATCTGAAGTTGATGATTCATAGGCGCCTCCTTTTTTTCTTACTCTCTTTTCTTTTTTATCCTCACTGTTAACATCCATTTCATATTTTTCATATTCTACGTTGTCTGGGATTAATTTGCCCGATCTTAGTTTTCTTTTCTTTTTTATCTTACTCTTTGGTTCCTCGCTATCTGTTTCATCTGATGTTGATAAGTCTGCCGACGCATGGGATTTTGTACGAACTGCAGTGTTGTTCTCATCTTCAGACTCCAAAGAGTCGTCTGAATGTTTACGTTGCATTTGATTTGTGTCTTCCATGATATCGACTTCCTGCTCTAGCATATCCATGCGATGTGCCAATATTAATAGAATAGTTTGCAACATTTTAAAGTTAATAACATTTGTCTGGAATAAGAAATATTCATAAAAGTAGAATGCATATAGTCCAATTATATAGATTATCTGTTTTGTGTCAGTAAATAATAAAACCCACTTCTGGTTGCTAAAATCAGAAGTGGGATGAAGGACCTAATGGCTCACTATTCTGCTAAACGACCAAGGAACAAAATAACCGTCACTTGAATTGTGCTTTGCATTCAAGTGTTTTTGATTTTGTTTTACGTTTCTACTGCGTACGCGTGTGTGTATCTAAGTGTTAAACATGCAGTGTTAAACTGATAACCGTGGTTCGCGAAGTAGATCACGCAATCGTTTACGAAGTAGGTCACGTACATGTTCGCAAAACGAATCGCCAGGCGGGAGTGTTAGTGATGAATCCATACATAACTCGCGTCGTAGAAGTCGTCGGACTCACCGCCACGAACGTATTGATTCGGAGGGTAGCTCACTAGATCGCCGTTATAATACGCGCCGGCGTCGTTCTAAGACTAGATCAAGATCGACTCATTCGCGCAGAATGCCTTCGTATCATAGGCACCGCTCAGTGTCTCCTAATAATAACATTGCGCCTGATAAACAAATTACTAACGCCGTAAAAAAAAAAACTTTCGCACTCAGTAAACTAAACAATAATAATAATAATAATAAATCAAGTTACAAAGCTAAACTAAGAAATATAGGAATCATATAAGTGATGTTTCCCTGAGGGGTAGGCAGAGACTACGGATGTCCATTTGCTACGATCCTACCTACCATCTGCCTACCCCTCTGGAAAACAGGCGTGAATCTATGTGTTTATGTATGTATGTATGTATAAGTGATGTTGTTTAAGAGGTGTGTTAAGGTGTAGGTAGGTTTATGTACAAGCTTAGGCTTTTTCATAAACTTAATATTTTATTTAAATATACTATATTATTGTTTGATAAAAACTCACGTCAAAGGATCCGAATGTTAAACCGATGATCTTTTCGACGTTAAACGTTTCATTCTCTTCCATTGTTGATATTTCGAAACCCGAAGGTACCACAAACAACTCGAATTTGTTAGATTAAAGGAAAATATAATCTGCTATTAAATGATTAACAATATAAGCCATACAAAACACAACATTTCCTACAAAATTACTGTAAAAGTAATGATTTTTCTTGTCAGAATAGTCTTTTGTTTATCAACATTTCTATTATGCTATCAGTCTCTGACATTTATGATAGAATTATTTGAACCTGTATAAACCAGACTCAAAGACGTAAGTTTTTATTACAGCCTTATTTTGTGAGTAATTAAATAAATATCTTCTAAGTTCTAAAATTGATTTCGATATGCTATATGATAATAGAATGTTCTATTTTCTCTCTTAATTTTGCCGTGCCCGACGGGGTCCATAATTGTTCTTTCTACATTTATAAGACCTGTATATACATTATGGAATGCAATAAACGAATTGAATTGAATTGAATTTTATTTTATTTTGTCTTGGTTTAACTCCCGAAACAGTGCCAAAATTGTACCGAAAAGAAATAACCGGATACCTTTGTTTCGTGTCGCCGATAAATCACCTTGAATCGGATTTGTATTGGATTAATCAGGCCTGTCTCTAGGGTGCAAGCTCAGCTCAAATACCATCTGACCCTTTTAGCATACATATTAAACCTTGTTTTACACCTGTTGTACGCACAGGTATAGACCTCCCTGACATCGATTCAATTCTTTGTGCCAAGTGGCATAGAGCGCCAAGTGCATACAGGACCCTCAATTCGATAATATAAGTCTCATATTTGTCTCGCCTGCGCGTAAATGCTGTGTAAATGCCACTGATAAAGTGACGTTTGCATAGACTACGGCAAACGTGTTTAGTTTAGCCATTTTTGTCACGAGGAATAAGATGGACGAGTAGTATATACAGTGTGAGACTTTATAAAGTGCACATATTAAAAAGGGTGAAAATATAAACAATTTTATCGACGGAAAAAATGTTAAAAAAAATCTAAAGAAATTTTTAAATTTTTTATGGGCTTTTTATTTCTTTTACTCTTGTCTTGGTAACCCATGTAAACAAACTGTTACTACTTTTAAACTAAATGTGATATTAAAACAAAACAAAATTAATAATGATCTCTAATAATAGACCAAGCTAATAAAGCCATAATTTATTGAAAAATAAACCTCATAAATTAGTTATCAATGATTTTTTGAAGAAAATTTACCATTTGTCTACCAATTTTTGCAATAAATGTAAAATTTATCAAAAAAATGTCCCCTTTACCCTACTTTTTTCTTATTTTATGTTATTCTATATCGTATTAGCTAGTTTTTGGTAAAAATCCCATGGTTGTAGCTAAAACACAACATTTGCTATCAGAGGCTAAAAAAGAGGCTCACCGGGTGTGTTATTAATTCGAAAGGATAAATTACTTTCTTATGAAGGCTATGTGATTCATAAAACAAAGAAGCGTAGGTTAGGTTAATCAAAATCATTTATTATTTCACATGAAACTTAAAACTAATGCATTAATTGCTCAAAATGTCCGCCACGCTGTTGTAAACACAAAAACATACATTAATTGCAAAAATTTTCTTCAAAAAATCATTAATAACTAATTTATGAGGTTTGTTTTTCAAAAAATTATGGCTTTATTAGCTCGGCCTATTATTCGAGATTATTATTAATTTTGTTTTGTTTTAATATCACATTTAGTTTAAAAGTAGTAACACTTTGTTTGCATGGGGTACCAAGACGAGAGTAAAAAAAATTAAAAGTACATAATTTTTTTTTAGATTTTTTTAAAAATTTTTTCCGTCGTTAAAATTGTTTATATTTTCACCCTTTTTAATATGTGCACTTTATAAAGACTCACACTGTATAAATTACCCAGAGGATTTAAGCTGGAATTCCTAGTGGACAGAGGCATCCAAATAACTGCCCCTGGAAGTCAATCCTTGGCAAGGGAAACAAAGTAGATGGAGTATCCAAATAAACCCTCCAGTGGATTCAAGCAGGATTCCCTCCTTGCGTATAGTTGACCAAGCTGCTTCGAAATAATTATTCAAATAAAACAACTCGGTATTATTATATATTCTATATTATTGTAATAAATAACAATAAACTATATCTAAAATTGAGTAATTCTTTTATTATCAGATACGATACTTACTTTTTCGTCTATACCTGTAAAAGTAAAACAATCAAGGATTATAAAAATCTTTCTAAAAGTTGTTTTCATAATTAATTATATGTTAAGTGGAGCTTGCTTCTGCCAATTATTTGATGGCGGGACGAATGAATTGGCTCGGCCAATGAAATAAAATGCTCACAAAAATCGGTGTTAGAGTATTATCACTGTTACTGCGTTCCACCAGGTGACTAAGAGTTCTCCAGGTAAGGAGGTTTACATGCCTATCTCCGCCATTTATTTTGCTCTCATCCTATTATTAATTTCTTCGTCGTAGAGTATGACAACGTTCGAATGAAACCCTTAGTTTTGCAAAGACCTGATAGTTACCGAGGCCTTTGATTAAAGGGTCGTATGTAAATCTGTCACCTTTAATGTATTAAAAATAGCTAGAGCTTTTTCACTAAGAGAACCTTTATACCTAGGTTCTTATCTCTAGGCCCCTGGTCACCACCACCAACTTCAATCTGAGATTCCTTCTTCGGGAGCTGGTTGCATTCAATGCAAGGCTGCAATTCCTCTTCCAGCATATATAACTGTTGCCATAACAAGGCAATTAGGTATAATCCCAAAATTAATAATTTGCCCCACTGTAGGGCAATGTCCTCTCTTTATTCTTAGGTCTTCGTATTTTAGTAACCTCAGTCCTGTTATTGCCTTCTCATTGAGTCTTAATAATGTAAGATACAACTAATTATACTCACTAAAAAAAAATTTGATTATTAATAAGTCAGTGAGTAGTCTCATCTTGATTCATTTATACTTTTAACTCGTTTAAACGTCATTTCGTCGTTTTTACTCATTGGGCTGGCAACATCGGCACGCGTCAACATGGTCCGCAATAATATCATTAATTTTAAATAATATTTTTATACTTACGTGCGTGTCTTAATTGTAAACGGGTTGGCTTGGTGCTGGTTGAAATATGTTGGGGGTCGGGCACGCCACGATCGTGGCGGTAAGTCCCGTGTTTGAGGAGTGGCTGGAGAGGCGGCATGGCGCCCTCACCTATCGGCTGACACGGGTACTGACTGGCCACGGTTGTTTTGGCCAGTTCCTGTGTCGTATACGCCGGCGCCCGGTTGTCACCACTGCGGCGACTGCCGCGACGTTGTTGAAGACACGGCGCTGCACACTTTGGCCGTTTGCCCTGCCTGGGCATCGCAGCGCCGTGAGTTGATCGCGGCAGTGGGATCAGTTACCCTCTCGCGCCCGGCCGTAGTTCAGTCTATGGTTCGGAGTGAGAGGTCGTGGAACGCCGTCGCCTCCTTCTGCGAGGAAGTGATTTCCATCAAGGAGGCGGCGGAGCGGGAGATGGAGTGTTTAAACCCTCTCCCCAACCGCAGAGCCGGGTGCCGGAGGGCGGGAGAAGACCTCCACTCACCCTGAGGTTTGACCTGGGGGTGGCGGGCTTTGTGGGCCTGCCCGCCATCCGTTCAGCACCAGGTCCGAGAGTGCGTGTTCCCACGCGCGCCTCTGTTTCGAGTCCGTCTCCCCTCTAGGGAGGAGACAGTAGGGTTTTATAATGTGAGAAGTGCCTATTTTGGGTAGGTCTTATTGCGTAGTGGCCTGGAGTTTCATACGGCGAGCCGTAACCTCGGCGGGGTCGCGATTCGCGCGGCCCCGTTGATAGTGGTTTTGTCGGGGAACACCGTGGTAGGTTTAGTCGGTATTCCGGGAGGTACATTATCTTTTCAACATCTTTATTTTACCCCGGCGAGTCCGACATAATCCCTCCGCCCGCCCCCGCGGAGGGATATGCGTCAAAGCATTCCAAAAGGTAAAAAAAAAAATGTTAGAGGTGGGTTTTCCAACCTCCCGGAACCATTCCCACCCCGCGCACTCGCGGAATTTTATTATTAGGCATTTTTATAAACACGTGAAATGCAACGGTTTTTTAATGACACCAACGTAATTTGTTTCGTATTTTTTTGATAAAATGTTATACAAAGATCTATTTTTAATTATTTATATATTATATAAATAACAATTATTGTAAAATGGTCATTTTATTTCACCAAATTTGGTAAAAGATATTATTTTTACGTGAAATGAAACGTAACTTTTGACGCGCCAGAAAAATTTAAATTTTAAAAACCTACCATTCACTTCCTTTTCAAAGTTAAAGTGCTCGTAAAAATTGACCACTGAATTGACCCACTCCTCTCTTACCCCGATTCGATCCCCAGTATTTTATGCCCTACCCATAGAGTTGTTATAAAAAGCCGGAGACGTTCCAGTTGATAGTTGCTTCCAAACAACAGATTTTATGCAAGTCAGAATATAAAATGTCATAATTTTCAGGTTATAATATAATGAACAATTTTCAAATTTTTCTCGGGAACTAGACATTTGCGCCCGATGGGGGTAATTGGGGGAGGTTTAACACTCCCTCCTTCCTCCCCCTCAAACACTCTCAACCCTTAATTAAATCGGCCCGTAACTAAAGCAATCCCTTGTAAACAGTTACATTCATTATAATATGTTGGAAAACAAGTGAAAGTATTATTTTTATAAACTGTGAACTATTTCGTGCTATATCAGTGAACAGAACAATAACAATATACGTGATTTAACGGTGTATATGAACAGTAAACCAAGTGAACAATAGTAAATATCAGTATTAACAACTTTTCAACAAATGTTTTTTTAATAATACGTGTAATCATAGCTCCAAATAATATTTTTCTCAGTAAGCATTTAAGATATTTCAAACATCAAAAAATAAAGAATTGTCAATTTTTATTGACCAATCAGAGCAATCTTATTTTACTATGACATTATAAACTTCGTTCAAAAACTTGATTCAACTTAAGTTTTTGAATCTGAACACTAGTCTTTTAAGAATGCGTTCCGTAACGCGTATAAAAATAAAATGACTTGAATAAATAAGGATAAAGTAAAGTATAAATAGAAACATACATATAACTATATAATAATATAATATATTCTTTATCATGGCTCAAGAATAAAGTATCACCTATCGAACTTGTAAAGCTCGGCGAGCTGGATCGCTTAATGATATTTCAGTAGCGGATTCATCGCTCCTCGACACTACCGAATTGCCCAATACATCGCTTTGCGAAAGCCATGAAATAATGGAATTGAACGAAAAATACATCGCTTTGCGAAAGCCATGAAATAATGGAATTGAACGAAAAAATCAAATTTACATACAAACCAATTGGCCAGTGCGCATCTAGAAATAGAAAATTTAAATACTGAGAACTTAGGTTAAAAACTGACTTGGAAATAAGTTTGTAGGTTGCTGAAACGTTTAAGAAAATTAGTCTGGACAGTACAAGTACGAAGCCAATGTCAGGACGTAATTAAAAGCGAAATATAGATAAGAAAACGCCAAAAAAGTCATAAAACATTGTCAGAAAAAGATTGACGATGAAACTGACCAAGAGACAATAAATAATAAGTGTAGCTCGGCATCTAAGTTGCCTAATAATATTACGCAAACTAAAGAAGAGCTCCCTTACAATCCCAAGGACAACAACATAATATTGCGCTCCAAAAGATATACCGAAAGTAGTTCTGATTGCAGACGATCAGGGACAAAATATACAACGCATACTATAGCCACTGCTAGATTCTATTAATAATACTAAATATAAATAGACACAAAGAATATCCAGACTTGGAACAACTATTTTTGGATTAAACAAATGTTTGTCCCGTGTGGGGACCGAAGCCACAACTGGCGAGGCGACACTCAACTCATTACGCTTTAGGTACTCCGTGGGATATTCGAATGAAAGAAGTTCATGTAAAAACTGGGCACTGTTTATTCACTATTGTTTACAGCGATTATGACGCGACAGCGTACGAGAGAGTGCTCCTTATAATAATTCACTTAAATAGGTTATATAATATACTTGGGTGCGTGGCTTGTATGACTACGCTCAACCCTACAACAATCCTCCCTCTTCTGAAAAATAAAATTATCATTTTATTCTAAAAACATATACAGAAGTAAAAGAAATAATAACATGGGTACATAAATTTCAGAGTGATAAATTGTTAATACATCATCATAATTATACGTTACAACATAACAATTATATAATCTAACTAATTAAAGGCATAAGTATCCCATTATAATAAAACATTCTGCACCTGGCAGGCAAGACTGCCTTATTGTTACACGTTATCAAATGTTTTGACATCGTCTAAATATAATAAATTAGAAACTAAATGTAAATAAACATTCGATATGATTTGAAAGAGTCATTCATAACTATAAAAGTGAACAAAAGCACTACTTGAGTAGACTCATGTTACGACAATTCAACAAAAAATTGTTTATCGACTTGAAAGAGTCATTTCATTCATAAGCAGTAACAAAAAAAATCACTTGAGTCGACAAAAAATTGTTTATTGAGCTCGCCCAAAGATAAACAATTATAAGTACCGGTAGGTAAGTATACGCGTAACTGTGCTCAATAAAGCAATAAAACTATGTAAAATAATGTAAACGTATAAAAGTATATAAAGTAAAAATATGCTTATGTCTCAACATATGAGGACGATGTGGAGGCCACTGCTCTTAGACCACACGACTGCTTACCATCAGGCGGAGTCATTTTGAAGAGCAAAATAAAAAAAGACCTACTTATGAATAATATAAACCTGTTGTCCACTGCTAAGTGGTTTAAGGCTATGCTATAATAATAATAATAATAATAATAATAATAACTTTATTTGCCTTGAATGTAGGTACATATATGAGATGTTACATTTTAGTTGATTGATCGGCTACATTCTACCTTAATTAAGCATGCAAATTTTAATTTGTTATTTTCTAATGACAAACAATATTACTCATTATAATAATCATGACTTAATTTAATACTATGAGAACAAAAATTAATAATCAATGTCAACAATAATATAAAATACAAGAATTAGGTCAATACAGCAAAAATCTTAAATAACAATATAATAGAACAATGTCAAGAATATAATGTAAAATAAATAAAAATAAAAACATGTCAAGAATATTTAAATGTAATGTCATAAATTCACAATGTTTAAATTTCTTTGTCCTCTAAAAAGTCTGTAATTTTATAAAAACATTTTGCGATTAAAAGCGCTGACAATTTCTTTTTAAAAACATGTAATGTCTCGTTTTTAATAGTATTTGGGATTTTATTATAAATTACTGAAGCCATTCCGAAAATACTTTTATCGAGCAATGCAGTATTGTATGGTATCTTATATAATTGATTTATATATTGACTTCTTAAGGGACCTTTTCTTATTTGTGATACAGATGTAAATAGTTGCTTGTTACATTTCACAAATACTGCCATTTCGAAAATGTCTGTATATCTCTTATTTTGTTGTACTAAGATAATTGTTAGCGATGCGAAAACAATATAGCTTAGCGTTACATTAGCTTTCAGTTTACAGTATCTTACGTTAAAAATCTTACTGACTGTTTTACAATTCTGCCGGCTCGTGTAGTGCGACTCGCCGGTGGACGAGTGGGTTCGATTCCCAACTCGATTTCATCACTTGACTTTACATGATTTGAACAGTCTGTACCCTCGTTAGCAAGTGTTTCTTTGTCACTTAATAGTCAAGGGTTTCAAGCGATTTAAGATGTTCTACCGGGCAACTGAATTACGTAAACTTTTGATCTTTTTTGTAAAACGCGGTACGGGCCGTCGCGGTCGTAAAGAGACTTCAAAGGTTTACGTACTGTGTCGTCCCGAACAAACACATACTCACATTTTGACAAATCTGGGTGCACAAAATTTGGTCGCGTGTTGCCATGCGGTTCTGTAATGGGTTTCATGGCCTGTATATTTTGGCGTATTTGTTCTACTAAGCTATGAGGTTCTAGAAAACCTACCTGTGTAGCGTCGTAGAAGTCGCCGGGAAGACGCAATGTACGACCATATGTTTATTCTGCCGCTTAGACACCAGTATCGCTACGACATGCCGCGCGCAGACCTAACAGAACTGTCGGCAATTCTTCCACCCATGATTTTTCACACAAACGTGCCATGAGAGCGGCCTTTAGGGTTCTGTGCCAACGCTCTACAGCTCCGTTAACCTACGGGTGGTACGCCGAAGTGCGTATTCTGTTAATACCTAATAGTTTCATAAGCTGCTGAAAAAAGTAGCTTTCGAATTGGCGCTCTTGGTCGCTCGTGAGCTTTACGGGACAACCGTAACGGCATATCCAGTTGTTATACAAAATTTTTGTTACGGTTTCTGCGTTAATATTTTGTTTTGGGAATGCTTTGGGCCATCGCATAAAGCGATCGATGATTGTAAGGCAATATCTATAATCATTTGGGGAAATTGGCAATGGACCGATTATGTCTACATGAATCTGTTCGAAACGATCTACTTTCGAAAATTTGCCAATTTCTGAGAATGTATATCGTTCTATCTTAGATTTCTGACAATTTAAACACGTCACCACTCATTAATATTTGAATTCATGCTGGGCCAAAAGAATCTATAATATAGGCGCGAATACCGGGATGACTAATGTTATGAATACTTTCGAATGCTGTACGCCTAAACTGCTCTGGTATGTATGGTCTTACATTATTCATGGATATGTCGCAATAAATCGGTTTATTACATGTAGGTGAATAAAATTTCTTTAAATTAGAACATGAGCCATTATTTGAATTAGTTAGTCGGCTATTTTATCGTAGTAGACAACTGTAGGACAGTCGATCGTTTCAACACGCGATAGTGAATCTGCCACGATGTTATTGTTGCCGCTTATGTGTCTTATGTCCGTTGTAAATTCGCTAATGTATAGCAAATGCCTTATTCTACGCGGGATTTCGCCAGAATCTTTACCTAATTTTAAAAATGCAAATGTTAGCGGTTTGTGGTCTGTGTATATAGTTAATTGACGTCCTTCAAATAGCTTGCGAAAGGGTTTTATTGCCATGTAAATGGCCAATAATTCACGATCGTATGCCGAGTATTTTTGTTGCGCATTTGTGAGCTTTTTCGAAAAGTATCCTAATGGTTGCCATGAGCCGTTAACTACTTGCTGTAAAACACCACTAACACATGAATCTGAAGCGTCAGTCATCAGCGCGAGTGTCGTATCAGTCCGTGGATAAGACAACGTAGCGGCCTTTTGCAGACCAGACTTACATTGTTCAAAAGCTTCGCTTGCTTCCGCTGACCATTCAAGTTTAGTTTTGTCATTATTTTTCGAACTGCCGATATATTTATTAAGCACTGACTGATATGACGCTGCGTTGGGTAAATGAGCTCGATAAAAATTTACCATACCTGTGAAACGACGTAATTCTTCGATGGTCTCGGGTTTTGGGTACTCAATGATGGCCTTGACTGTCTCCTCTGTAGGGCTGATACCTTCTGATGAGACCTTGTAACCATTCTAAACTGGATTGACCGAAAACGCATTTGGGTAAATTGATTGTTAAACCATATTTATCCAATCTTTCGAATACGATGCGTAAATGTTCTAAATGCAATGTAGGACTTTGGCTTGCAATTATTGCGTCTATAACATAATTGAAAAAAATCTAATGCTTGAAATACAGTGTTCATAAATCGTTGGAAGTTTTGGGCTGCATTACGCAAACCGAATGTCATCCGTGAAAATTCATAAAGGCCAAATGGCGTTATTAATATCTTCTTATCAGCTAAAATGTAACTACAGTCCTGTATGCGAGGATTTGGGTATCTGTCGGGCTTGGTAATTGCGTTGAATCTGCGGTAATCACCGCAAGGCCTAATATCACCATTTTTCTTTTCCACAACGTGTAAGGGGCTCGCCCAAGCGCTCTTTCCTAAGAGCGCTTGGGCGAGCCCCTTACACCTCGACCTCCTGGTCGACAGATACCTAATGCCTGCATTTTGAGAAATTCGTCTTTTACGCGTTTATACCTAGTGGGCGGCAACGGTCTAGCGCGCGCGAAATCCGGTGACCCTGTCGTTTCTATACAATGTTGTACGATTGATTTGGGTGGATTTTCCACGAATGACATCGGTTTGGTCATATTGGGAAATTTTGACAACAAACTATGATAAGGATGATTTACGCTCACTGACAGTACAGACGGTTCATTCATATTCACAATAGAAGCTAAAACATTTAAATCGATAATTTTTTGTACGGCTTGGTCAAACACATAACATAAACAAGCCATTTTAAAACTTGTGCCAGTGGCGCAAGGTTTCCTTTTTAATACAGGCGGTCGCCTTTGTGTCATCCTTTATAATCGCCGACGCGGCCGTAGTTACATAGTTTTAAACTTTATTACTTACATGTTAAGAGTGATTTCGCCATGCATTATTGTATCGGCAAGTTACTTTACGTATCAAATAATAGGTATAACTATTCAAACAAGGAAAATGATACGTTACGTTTTGGCCGATTTGATTTGATTATGGACAGTTAAGTGTTCCCAGCCATGCACAAGCACGAGGCATTTTACCGTCTTATGACGAACATTTAAGGCGCCAAATCATAGCATATTTTGCTCGAGAGCCACAATCCAGCACCCGGCAAGCGGCTCGAAGATTTAATGTCAGCCAAAATTATGTGTGGCAGCTGCTGAACGCGTCTGGGCAGCATCCCTATCATTTCCAATATGTGCAAGACATGACCGTAGCGGACCTTTCAGCCAGGGTTTCATTTTGTATCTGGTTTTTAGAGATGGAAAGAAACATTTTGTGGACGGATGAGGCCACATTTACTAGAATAGGTCTATTATAAGAACATCACAGCCGAGTGGTTAAAACTGTAGATAGTATTTTTGTGGTCGTAGTTCAAAACCCAACGTTTACTCACCTATCTTTTTGTAACTTAATTTTTATCTGCAAGTTACTTTATGTATAAATAATAGTTTTTTGTGTGATATTATGTCTTTGTTTTATTATTATAACATTTATAACATATTTTTATGTATGTTTAACATGTATTTCGATAACAAAGAATACGTAAAGTGTTTCGTTAACTTAAATATTACCGTTGCCCGTTAGGTAGGTATTTAGTTTCGGTACGAATGAGCATCATGAGGCATGAGCCAGGTATCGAGCCCTGGACCTTACGATGAGCTTTCAAGCGCTAACGTCAACCAGAAACTTGTGATGGCTCAAAAAATCGGCGCCTAGTATGGGTTGTCTAACGTTGACAATCACGAAATCCCATCTATACGGTCTGCGTAAATAGAAAGCTCATTCTGCGTAAATAAAAACACCAAAGATTAAATTATGTTCGGGTACTTTGAAATAACTACACTGGAACATTGAGACAACTACCATCTTAGTCTCCCCGTGACCATGGCTGCTGAAAAGCAACCGAAACGTCGGGGAAAGTGTAAAATTAAATCAAGACAGATATAATAGTTTTAATAATTTAATTAGCTTCAAAATTAGTAATTAGTTAATAGTAGTAGTATGTAGTGTAACAGTTTCTTAATTATGTAAAAGAGTGTCAAATAAACAACGCGATAAAATCCGTATATAGTAGTTTAATTTCAGTAGAATATATAAATTGGCAGCATGAGTTTTCATCTCGCTCAGTGGATGATGCGTTTGATTTTTCAATAGATCAATATTGCATTTTCAAAGTAAATATATTTCTCATAAACAAATCAATAATAAATCATATCCTATCTGATACAGTCAATCACTAATAAAAATTATTAAAGAAAATATAAATATCGTAAGAAATTTAAAAATGATGGATATAAATGCGATGAGAGAATTACTTAAATGAAAGAGAAAAATTAACTGAATCAAAATGTTATGAGTTATACATAAACTCACTGAAAAAGCAATTTTTTTTTGTTAAAACCGTTATTTTTCATATGCTTTTCCAAGTAGTCTCCATTACGAAAACTAAGTGCTCACTACGGGAGCAGCGGTCTGCAAAGCATTTTTCTTGTTCTGTCACTCAAATTTCCTCCACTCAGCGCCTGACTCTTTCGTTACTTCATATTGTATTACACAGGATTCACTCTCTGATATAAGCAATGAGAATAAAAATCAATACGGAAGAGGTTATCAAGTTACTTCGCAAATTAGACGTATCTAAAACGGCTGGACTTGACTATAAATCACCATAGCTCTTAGTAGGTTGTATTTCTAATATCGCCGAGCCCATTTCGATTTTATTAAAAATCTGTGTCTTTATGTGTAGTCCCCTCTGTATGGAAAACGGCTCCAAAACTGAAATAATTAATTACAGGCTTATATCTAAACTTTGCGTGGTAGCTAAAGTGTTTGAAAGGATTATTTACAAGCCATTATATTGTGCTCTTGCTAATTCCTTTAGTTCTGCTCAACATGGTTTTTTAAAGGGTCTATCTAACGTCTCTAATCTGATATTGTTAAATGACTTCATAACTGAGGCCATCGACAAAGGCGGTCAGGTCGATGTCGTTTACATAGACTTGAGTAAATGTTTTGATCGAATAGATCATAATATTCTTTTGTTAAAGCTCAACAACATAGATTCGCTGAGATGGTTCTCATCTTATATCGATAACAGATCGCAAGCTGTAGTACTGAATAATTACATGTCAAGTTGGATTCATACTCCTAGCGGAGTACCCCAAGGATCTTTACTAGGTCCTTTATTATTTATCGTCTATTTGAACAACATCGACCGGTGCCTGCAATCTTTCCAAACTTTTATGCTTCGCTGACGATATGAAAATCTATTCAAATATACTCTCGTCTCATGACGCGGATGCTGTGCAGGAAAACATACATATTAAATTGTCAATGTAATAAATTAGATTTGAATCCATCGAAATGCTCGGTAACTAAATATTACAGATGGTTCAAGTCATATGTTGAAAACAGGTGTCAAACTGTAGTGCTGAGTGGATACACTTCGAGACCATTTCTGGTCCCATCCGGTGTTCCCCAGGGATCATTATTGGGACCCCTTTTGTTCAATATTTTCATTAATAATATAATTTCCTGCTTTAATTACTCTAAAATATTGTTGTACGCTGACGACCTAAAGATTACACGACAAATAAAAAGTATAGAAGACACGCGTTTTCTTCAAGAGGATCTATAACGCTATGAAGCATACTGTAGTCTAAATTACCTCGACATAAACGTGTCCAAGTGCTACGTATGCTCTTACACACGAAAACCTAACCCAATTACGTTCAATTATAGACTTAAAAACACACATATAACTAGAGTTAACTACATTAAAGACTTAGGAGTAACATTTGATTCCAAACTCACTTTCGAAATTCACATTGATGATATTGTCTTAAAAGCTGCAAAACCCTTGGATTCGTGTGTCGAATGTCATCGGACTTTAAAAGCATAAAAACTATAAAAATCCTATACTGTTCCTTGGTCCGCAGCCACCTTGAATACGCCTCTCAAGTGTGGAATCCGCAATATGATATATACGTAAAGCGAATCGAAAACATTCAGAAGAAATTCACAAGGTACATTCAATATCGTTCCCAGTGTTACTTACCAAATTACACAAGGTCCGGCAGAAAGTTTCATTTACTACCGTTGCATGAATGACGCAGAATTGTTGACCTTGCGTTTTTATTCAGTGTAGTTAATGGTTCGATTAATGTAACAGAGTTGGTGAGCAAAATTGGCCTCCGTGTACCATCTGCATTATTGCGCAACTCAAACCTGCTACATGTACCGTATGTAAGCACAAATTATAGACAGAATTCCTACTTAATGAGGTCATGTCGTACGTACAACGTGACATTCCGGAATGCAGACATCGATCTTTTTAACATCAAAGTTACCACATTAAAGAAAACATTGTGTAATAAGTTCTTTGCTAACAAATATCTTTAATATGTTTGTTTAATTTAATGTTGTGTTGTTTTAGAATATCTACATAAAAGAGATTTTATTTATTTTTAGCTGTTTGTGAAAACTTTTCATTGGCCTCATTTACGTTGCAAATTTTTTATTACCTGTTTCGTATAGCTGTAAGTTTTCCATGTAATCATAAAATAAAATAAATAAAAATAAAAATAAAAATAAAAATAAAAATAAAAATAAAAATAAAAATAAAATAACCATAAATACATTGTGCGGTCAAACTTTATCAAAATCAAAATCAATATCAAAATAAAGGAGATTGACCGTTTTGGACCAAATGCTGCCCAGATATGAAAATGCTTCCTAAAATATTCTTTTATTAAAATATATTTAAATAAAATAATTAAATGAAAATCGGTCCCAGAGTTTGTAAGTAATTACTAATTTTATTTTAACGTTTTTGTCAATAGTTTAGGATTCCACATTTAATTTTAGCCATTATTAAAATGTTAACGCACAAAAATATTCCTGTTCGGGACCTAGCGTGGATCAATAACAGGTTTCCGACGTGATATAAGTCTGTCCGGGCAATGGTTTGCAGTACACCGTGTACTGCGTCTGTACAGCGCGTGCCGAGTCTTTGAAACTGCCGATAGCGCCTTTGGCGGGCGCCGACACTTATTTTGTCGCCCTGGCCTTGTAAGCGCGCAAACCATTTGAACGGACGGACTATATGTCCGTCCCCCTCGCACACTTGTTGTACCACCACTGCGTGCGCGCCGCTGACTGATTTCGCATCGCAGTTTAACATCAGTCGTGAACCGTTGTGTACTGTGCGCTTTTTGTTTTATCGGCGTCATATTTTTTAACGACCTCTGCTATACTTTTGGACTATTGAATCTGCGTCACCTGTTGACCTGGCTTTTTATTTGGATTATCGTTTACTGTTTAGTGAGTTGTATCACAATGTACCAACCACAGCACAGAGTGTGTTTGTTATGTAATCATTCTGTGGAAAGAATCAGAAGACACACATTAACTCGAGATCTTCAAAATGATCATCAGCATACAGTTCAAAACATCATTCAAGCTGTTCTTCCACGTGAGGTTAGTACCTTTTATTTTATTGCACAGTAGCATTTACATGCAAAATAAAGCCGACAAAGAAATACCTAATGCTATGTACATTAAGTATTTATTTATAAAAAAGATATTTGTCTGCTGTTGTCGGTGTACGAAACTTGCAAATAATTAGAAATAGACGAGAATAAACGTTTATTTGAAAGTACTCAAACGCACACAGACCATTATTAGTTATTAACCTCCTCAATTAATGAGATAACTCAATTGTTTTAACTATACCAGTATAAAATATGCAGGGATAGCAGAGATTAAGCAATACTTACTTTGATCAGCAATTATTGGAATAGGTAGTGCAGTTTAGGGTGAATGACCTTAGACGTTACATTAATATGGATATGCCTTATGGGGATGTGGCATTAAAGATTTGATGATCAAATGTTTTTCTTCTGAAAAAAATATTTTTTTACTTCATTACTATATAGTCGCCACGTTATCAACTGAGTCGTCGGGCCAGCAAACATTTCTTTTCATCTATCTCACTCACACTTAGGGGTCTTATGTAACCGCTTAGTGATGTGCGTAAGTAAAATATAAGCTCATACCGGTAAAGGAAAGTATTCAACATGTATTCATTTGTAAAAGCTTTTATTAACATTCGTTTGTACTTTATTATACCTTCAATATAATACTGATGTAATTGTATCATTTTGTTTAAACGTTGACCTCAAGAAACAAAGTAGGTAGTAAAGGAGGCCTGAAAAGAGCCATTAAAAATGCTATATTCACAATAATATAAAACATTTATAAACCTTCCTCATCTAAATCTTCATCTTCTGTATCGTCCTATAGATTTATTATCAACGGTTCTTGATACCTTGAAATTGCCTACCATATGTCTGGAGCTCCTCGGCGTGCCACATACATTTCGGGAGTTCAATGTTACGACCAATCAGGAGCGATATCGTTAATGAGGATCACGATGATTCATCGATTGCACGTTCGCAGGTGGCTAATTATCGATAATAAGTCCGGGCGCATTTCACATTCCTATTCTCATTGACGTTTATGGCCCTACGACTTAGTTGGTAACGCGCCGACTATAGCGCACTCAACGAACCAGGGAATGCAGGTGATAATGAAATTCTAGTTGCATAGGACAATAGAAAAGAATAAAGAACACTTACTAAATATCATGTTGTCTCTTTCTCCCACACAAAATAACAATTATTTTTACCTTCCTTATCAACCACGATCACAATAAATAATACATTTACCAGGTAACTTTAAATTCTTAGAATTAACACTGTATTTTCCGTGATTGTAAAGCCTAGCGTAAATATAAACCAATGTTTTAACAAGTTCATATCGAAATGTACTTATTGTGTTTTAGAATTTGTAACTTGTAAATTTTATTCATTGCCGATTTCTACAAATACATGAATCCCTGCCAAGTAGGATTTATAGACATATCCATATTAAGATAACGTTCAATGTTACAATAGTATTTATTCCACGCTTTGGTACAATAAATATTGAGCGTTATTTATTCCTCTACTTTTATTATTTTTAGATAACATTCAATAATGAGAAGCATATCTGCCATAATTGTTGGACAAGGGCTCGGCGTGGGAGGCTAACACTGCCTGCAGTGGCTGCTTTGCCTGCAGTGGCTGCTTTGCCTGCAGTGGCTGCTTTGCCTGCAGTGGCTGCTTTACCTGCAGTGGCTGCTTTGCCTGCAGAGGAAGATGCACCTGATGTGGAAGATGCGCCTGCAATGAACAGTCCGCCTGCCGAGGAAGCTCAGCTTGGGGAAAATGACATTCTGAACATTAGGTTTCAAATTCCTGGAAGTTACTGCCGAGCCCCAAACACATTAAACGCTTGTATGGTTTATAATTTTTTTTTTTTTTTTTTTTTTTAACATGATGAAAAGTGTATTCTTTACGATAATCGTAAGTGAAAAATGCAATGGCTGACCTCAGGTCAAACGTCGCAACAGTACCCTAAAGCAAAGCTTACCTAAAAAGGTAAGGTAAGGTAACTGTTTGGGAAATATCTTCATGGTGTTATTCACTATCGCTTTCTCAGGTCTGGTCAAACAATAACAGCAGATATTTACTGCGCCGAACTTTGAACAATGATGGCGAAACTGGCAGTGAAATAGCCCCGACTCGTAAATCGATCTTCACCATTATTGCTCCATGATAACGCAAGACCTCAAACTGCACGAGAAACCGTTGTAACTCTACAGGAGCTGCAGTTAGAAACCTTACGTCATCCTCCGTACTCCCCAGACCTTGCTCCAACGGACTACCATTTTTTTCGTGATTTGGACAATATTCTACGTGATAAAAAAATTTCTTCACAGGAGGCAGATCAAAATACGTTTTTATTTTTATTTTTTTTTTTTTTTGCTCGTCAAAATGACCACACTCCGCCTGATGGTAAGCAGTCGTGTGGTCTAAGAGCAGTGGCCTCCACATCGTCCTCATAGCAGCCGAGGCGATGTTGAGGTCTCTACTTTGACGGCCTGAGAAGGTGCTTTTTCACGCCCCGCTTAAAGGACCCAGGATTGAAGGAAGAAGGAAACACGTGCCTTGGTGGCAGAGAATTCCATGCCTTGATCGTTCGGCAGAGGTATGAGGACCCAAACTTGTTGGTACGCACTCTAGTTGACTCCACCGTGTAAGGATGGCATCTGAGCCCAGCACGCGTTGTTCTGGATAGGAAAGGGGAGGGCGGGATAAGGTGGAATAACTCTTCAGAGCACTCCCCGTGGTATATTCTGTAGAAACATGCCAAAGAGGCAATATCCCTACGGAGTTGCAGAGGTTCCAGTGAACTCGTGACCTCTGGATCTCCGATGATACGGACAGCCCGCCGCTGTAACCTGTCAAGAGCGTCTAGCAAGTACTGCGCGGAGCCATCCCAAAGATGAGAACAGTACTCCACGCAAGGGCGCACTTGTGCCTTATACAATAGGCACAGCTGCCCAGGCGCGAAGAACCGCCTCACCCTGTTCAGAACTCCGAGTTTTCGCGAAGCTTGCCTAATGACGCTCTCGATGTAGGTTTTGGGATTAAGGGAGCGGCAAAGATCCATACCTAAGATGGAGAGGCTGCCACGTATCACCAGTGGAGTGTTCTTCAGAGAAGGGAGGGAAAGGAACGGAGACTTTTTTGTTGAGAACGCGCATGCCTGGGTCTTCTTGGCGTTGAACTGGACCAAGTTCATGGCACCCCATTCAGAGATGCGGTTCAAGGTCTGGTCAAGTTCAACGACAAGATCCTGCCTTTTCCCCACAACCTCAGCCTGTTTGGCTCCAGGACGTCCGAGATATCGCCCATGCACGGTACTGTCGTCTGCATAACAATGTATGTTGCCGAGATTCAACATATCATTGATATGCAGAAGAAAGAGCGTAGGGGATAAGACGGACCCCTGAGGCACTCCTGCATTGACCTGCATAAATTTGGAAGCGCGACCGTCGCAAAGGACCCGAATACGACGCTTCTGCAGGAAATTTGCAATCCAGGTGCACAGTTGAGGGGGCAAGCCATAGGCCGGAAGCTTGGAAAGAAGAGACCGGTGCCAGACTCTATCGAAAGCTTTGGCTATGTCTAGGCTGACAGCCAAAGACTCGCCGTGCTTGTCCATAGCCTCACCCCAGAGGTGCGTGACGAACGCTAAAAGATCACCCGTTGATCGTTTAGCCCGAAAGCCGTATTGGCGATCATTGATCAACGAGTGATCCTCCAGGTAGCGCACAATTTGCACTGAGGTGATAGCTATGGGTCGATAGTTGCCTGGCTCGGAACGGTCCCCCTTTTTGGGAATCGGTTGAACGTTCGCCTCCTTCCAAGCCTCAGGCACAATGCCTGCGGCGTAAGACGTCCGGTATAGGCGCGTAAGTGTGGGAGACAACTCCGCTGCACATTTTTTGAGGACCACAGCTGGGATGCCGTCAGGTCCACTGGCTTTCCGAACATCGAGAGACTGCAGTATCGCACGAACGTCACGTTGCCTGATACGTATATCAGGCATGGTGTAGCCGCAGTTGGCAATGTTAGGCGGCTGCGAACCGCAGTCATCGATTCGGGAGTTGGCCGCAAAGAGATTTGCAAGCAGATCTGCTTTCTCTTGCGGCCGATGAGCCAGTGATCCATTCGGATATCTCAGAGGGGGCAGCGAGGTCTGGCAGAAGTTGGACTGCACGGCTTTGGCCAGGCGCCAATAGCTACGACTGCCCGTAGGATGGGCCATGAGCTCCTGGCCGAACCGTGCGACGCGCTGGGCATCCGCTCTTAAGTATGCCCTCTTGCAGACCTTTGTGGCTTGGTTGAACGCTGCCTTCAGGTGATCCACGTTAGAGTCGTGGAGAGTGCGAGCCCTGGTCCAAGCGTGGTACGCTGTCTGTTTGCGTTCAACAGCATCAGCGCATTCACGACCGAACCAGGGCCTTTTCCTGCCACCGCTCGTGACATCACTGTATGGAATATAATATTCTATACCCAGGATGATTTCACCAGCGACAGCAGTAGCGCTCTCTGAAGGATCCCTGTTCTCAAAGCAGCGTTGAGCCCAAGGGATGGATGCGAAGTACTCCCGCATTCCATCCCAGTCTGCTGACGAGTAGTGCCACAGTCGTCGTCTTGCCTCCTCGGGTCGTGGGGGCGTAACAACAACAGCTGTGGCACAAACCAGACAGTGGTCTGAGGTGCCCAGAGGAGCACTAATCGACACACTGTACCGGTTCGGGTTACTTGTCAGCAGCAGATCGAGCAGAGAGGGCGCCTGACCTGCAATGTCCGGTATCCGGGTGGGCTGGAGTACCAGTTGAGACAGGTCATGCGTGAGAGCGAACGCATGGGCAATTCGTCCCGCGTGGTCTGTTTTGGGAGAACCCAACCAGGTCTCATGGTGGGCATTGAAATCTCCCAAGAACACCAACTCAGCATTCGGAAACTGCTCCTGCGCGTCGTCTGCCGCCTGACTCAGGTAATCAAAGAGTCGAGTTGTCTCAGCGTCTCCTGAATGGGATCGGTAGAGGCACATGTAGATTTGGCTGAAAGAGCCGTGATCTACGTGTACCCAAAGGACAGAGAAGGAAGGGTCCTCTAGGCAGTGTAGACGGCGACAACAAATATCCGCCCTAACAAACAAGCATACCCCGGCTTTCGCGAGGAAACACTCCTCTAGCACGTAGCCGGGATATTGCAGGTAGGTCGTGTCTGCAGGACGGCGTATTTGTGTCTCCGTTAGAAAAAGCATTGCCAGCCGAGCCGTCTCCAGGTGGTGATGGACAGCATTAAGGTTAGCGTGGAGTCCTCTGATGTTAATGAACTCCACGACACCGGAAGAGGAAGCAGCGGTGGGGTTACGGCGATTGGCTGCTGTTAAACGACAATGCTTTGTTCGTACTGCCATAGAGTGAATGGAAGGGAAAGCGTGAAAAAAAAAAGAGGCGGCTATTCTCGCAACAAAGTGGGGCAAGGCGCAGAGCAAGTTTCGTCATATTACTGTGTGGTATGGCGATAGCCGATCCGACGGACGGAAGGACCCCCGTACCACAAATAATACTCGTCTGCGAATACCAAAAAGTTTAAAAGTCCAATTACTTTTACATAATAACTATTATGTTCCGCCATACGCACGGGTGTGTCAGGAACATTTAGAAGACAACACCTGGGATAATCTATTTATTTCATCAAATCGTTGTTTTGATTTTAATCCTCAACAAGTTTTTGATATGTTGGAATTTTTAAAACTACCGAGAAATAATAATATCATAGATTTCGAGAATCTAAATCTGCAACAAGATGCTGAATTATATTTTTGGTCTGGACGCACTCGAGACGCATTCGAGAGATTATACAGCCAAACTCCACTTATAGCACAAAGATGTCATAATTCACGGACCGCAGTGGGTATAACCCTTGGCAAACTAAGAACTGGAGAATCCAATGAAAGACTTGCTACGTTTTTCAACATGTCTCGTTCGAATCTAGAAAGAAAAATGAAAATAGCTAGGAAGTGTTTGGAGATTGATTTTGTCCCTCGCCACTTGGGATTCGACCATATTACTAGAGAAAAGATAATTGAAAGAAATCTGTTAGTTCCTAACGGTTTGTTTGGAAATAATGGGGACGGATGGAACTTACATGTACATTCAAAAGAGCAGCAATTTCTCATTCCAAAAAGATACTTATAGCATCCACAAGTACCGGAACTTACTTAAACCATTTTTACTTGTTACTTGCGATGGACACATAATAGATATCTCTGGGCCTTCTGCAACAACAAATGACGCTACTATTTTAAATAATCTTTTAGATGGTCCAGATAGAGTAATCCATTGGCTGTTACAAGCCGGAGATATTTTTATCCTAGACAGAGGTTTTCGTGACTCTATTGCAATGTTAGAAAATCACGGTTATGTTGGCATCATGCCGCAATCACAAGCAAGAAGAGCTTCTCAACTTACTACTCTCGATGCCAATAAATCGAGGATGTGCACAATTTGTCGTTGGCCTGTTGAGGTTGTGAATGGAAGGCTTAAACGCGATTTTAAGATTTTTCGTCATGAGTTCTGTAATGTGGCCATGCGTCACTTTTTTACAGACCTTAAAATTGCGGCAGCTTTGACTAATGCCTTTCATGTAGACATAATAGTTAACCCCAATGCCAGAGAATACATTAATATAGCTAGAGAGCGGCTGAATGTTCCCAATTACCTGGCAGATTATATAGACGATAAAAGGCTAAACCGAAACAGAGCCAGCTTCGAAAATATTTCGGTGGTGGAAGATAATGTAACTGCATTTCCAGTTTTAACACCGGATCAATTGACTCTGTTCGCTGTAGGAACATATCAAATTAAACTTGCACCGAGCTATTACAGCGAACACATTCGTAATACTGGGACATTTATTATACAAAAATATAACGGCCAGCTTAATGACGTCTCAGATATTTTTATGCCACATAATAATGTCCAATTATTACGAACGCAAATAAAAAGTAGACATACGTCGTCTAAAATCCACCATATTTATATTTTAATAGATGAAACCAATAATGGGCTCGACTGCATTAAAAACTATTGCTGCTCTTGTTTTACTGGACGAAGAACTATTGGAAGTTGCGCCCATGTTGTGTGCCTAGTTTGGTATTTAGGATGGGCTAGGCACCAAGACAGTATTTTGCGACCTGCTTTATTTTTAGATCAAATAATTATCGACGACGATGATGACGATTGATTAATTAAACATGTCATTAAAGTAATATGTTGTAAAAAAAGTGTAATATTTATTATTTAATCTTATATAAATAGTTGAAATGAGAATAAAACCTATTAATTATAATAATAACCGTCTTTTATTTTTAATATTACCTGATAATTATGATATTTCATCTATAAAACAACCAAAACAAAAATTTTTTTTCATAGAACTCCTTGGATAGTTTGAGAAGCGCTTTTGGTTACAGACCAGTATAGGTCCATGGAACATAATACACTAAGTAACAATGTTGGGCAATACTTGGTCCAACATCCATACAAAAATGGTCAATCTCCTTTATTCAAATTAGGTTACAAGGTAACACTTATGAATGCCAAAGTTACACGTAATTTTTTTTTCTGTGAATTTACATTTACTGCCACGTTCAGCAAAGCAAGGGTGTGTATGGCTCATGAGAAGAACGGGCAAGAAACTCATAGCCACTCTTTTTAATCGCCAAGTGTACAATAATATTTCGTTTACAAATTATAACTGTAAGGTGCTGCAACCATTTCTCCATGAACTACTACTCAACATACTCAAGCATTTGATAAAAATTGATGGTAGCCTCTAAAGCAGCAGTATGGTAAATAGGAGCATCCACTTACATGTACATAAATAATCAAGACAAGACGTGATTATAGTCCGTAGTTTAATCTAATTTTTTAAATAAAATTTAGTAAGTAAATTATCGAATTCCACTAAACCAGAATTCAGAATAAGACTCAAAAGAAAGCTTAACGGAACTGTCCATAATCACGAGTTGTCTTCATTGCACATTCTTCTTGATTAAAATACGACTGAAGTAACAACAATGCAAATTCCAGCTTAAACAAGGTGTAATATTACAAAAAAAAAATATATATATATATACATATATTTAAAAAAACATAAGTGTTAGTATTTGTCATTTAATATCCTGTGATCTAATGCAAATATTAGTGCCATGGATGTTTGTCAATTAAATAATCATCTATATTATAATATGCTTTAGAAATTAAGCAAGTTTTAATTTTAACTTTAAATTTATTCTCTGGTAATTCTAGAATATTACTCGGGATTTTATTATAAAAACGTATACCAAGACCCGTGAAGGAACCATGAACTTTATGTAGACGGTAGAATGGAACACATAATTTATATTTATTTCTAGTATTGATGTTATGTATGCCACTATTTTTTATGTATAAATATATATTTTGACGGACATGCATGATATTAAAATAAATATATTGTGATGCTACAGTTAAAATACCTATATTCTTAAATTTTTCTCTGAGCGAGATTCTAGTTTCTAATTGATAAATTGCACGCACAGCTCTTTTTTGCAATATAAAAATACTTTGTATATCAGCTGCTTTTCCCCATAATAATATTCCATATGACATAACGCTGTGAAAGTAACTAAAGTAAACTAATCTAGCTGTATCAACGTCAGTTAATCCACGGACTTTTCTAATGGCGTAAGCTGCCGAACTAAGTTTCGCTGAGAGACAAGATATTTGCGCACCCCACTGTAACTTTGAATCAAGTGTAATGCCCAGGAATACTGTGGATTCTATTGCTTCCAGTACCTCACCGTTCAATGTTATGCTAGGACCAAGATGTTTTACATTAGGCAGTATGAATTTAACACATTTTGTTTTTTTGGGAATAGAGTGCATACAGAGGCGCTTTATTAAATACTTATGCTTTCGTCAGCGGATACCGTACGACTCCGATAATTATATTGGATACGTTAAAAGGTATCATCTGTTGCCACTACAGAATCGTAGAGAAATTGCCGACTATTTATTTTTATTAAAAATATTAAAGATGATAAAATTGCACCGACATATTGGCCTTAACGTTCCTTGCAAATCATTTCGTTTTATTCCCTCAATAAGTGTTCCACATGCTTCGACTCTCTACATAGACAAAACACTTTTACTGTGCGAGCGAGCAGAATTTTTAATAAATTGTATAAACAATATAATAAGTAATACCACTAGCATTTTAGGTATAGACTGGTCCGCACAATTAGATATGTTGCAATTTAAAATAGACCATAAGCCAACAGATAGATTAACTAAAAGGTCTATATTATTCTCGACCTTTAAAATTTATGACCCACTCGGGCTCCTAGCTTTGTGTACAATAAGGCCTAAAATTATTTTACAAAATTCATGGTAACTAAATTTAGATTGGGACGAAGAAGTACCTTTAAATATTAAAAACTCGTGGCTAAAATTTACAAAAGGTTTAAATTTACTTTCTACACTTCAATTACCAAGACGTGTTCTTATCAATGAACCTAAGTACATCGAAATGCATACCTTTTGTGACGCGTCTCAATGTGCTTACGGTGCATGCATATATCTCAAGTCGATAGATGTTACCGGTAAATTGCAAGTAAGTATATTATGCGCCAAGGCCTGCGTTGCACCCCTTAAAACCACAACTATTCCTCGACTTGAGCTTTGTAGCGTCTTGTTAGGATGTCAAGTTAGCGCTGTTGTCATTCAAGCTCTACGCTGTAAGGTAGATCGTCACGTATATTGGTCAGACTCAAAGGCAGCTTTATGTTGGATACAATCAGCTAGCAAGACCAAGACTTTTGTTGCCAATAGAGTAGCCCCTATTACGGAGCTGTCTAACCCCGAAAGCTGGCGGTATGTGCCAACAGTGGTGAATCCAGCTGACATGTGTTCGCGTGGAGTAGATTCCCAAAATGTCAGTAAGTCTAGTCTCTGGTGGCATGGTCCTGCCTGCCTTGATAGCGGCGCTTTCACCTACGGTGACATATATAGATCAGATTCTCAAGGCTACAAGGCTAGGGCACAGAGAGTGGTAGCTTGGGTTCTCAAATCAATTTATAATATTACAAATCCGCAAAATACATTTTTCGGTATATTATCAGTAGATGAGCTTCAAAAGGGAATCATTTCCAATAGAAATAGAATTCTTAAAGAATAAAAACCATTGCCTAGTAAATCTAATTTAATACAATTTAATATATTTATTGACAAGGAAGGAATAATCATTGCCTAATAAATCTAATTTAATACAATTTAATATATTTATTGACAAGGAAGGATTAATTCGTGTCGACGGTAGAATCGATGCTTCGAATCGTCCTTATGATAAACGGCACCCCATCTTATTAAAAGGCAAGCACTTACGTTTATTACACGCTGCGCCCCAGTTATTGTATGCCAGTATTCGTGATCAGTATTGGCCTATAGGCGGCCGAAAGCTTGCACAAGACGTCTATAGGCACTGCTTCAAATGCCGTCGATTGGCAGGCAACGGCATGATTAATATTATGGGACAATTGCCCCCCGACTGCGTGGAAGAGAATTACCCTTTTATAACTTGAGCTACTGATTTTGCTGGCCCATTTTTTATCGCAGACGGCAAAGGCCGTGGATGCAAAATAACCAAATGTTATCTGTGCATCTTCATTTGTTTTAGATTTAAGTGTATGCAACTGGAAGCCGTGAATTGAACAAAGACGCATTCCTTTTAACGCTTAATCGTTTTAATGCACGCAGAGGTAGACCTAAAGTTATATACTGCGATAACGGTAAAAACTATGTGGCTGCAGCTAGGCAGATACAGGAATTTTTCTTAAATAATAACACCTCCATTTGTGGCTTTGCATCTCAACGTTTAACGTTTGAGGATCTGTCCCTTTTTACACAAGTCGAAGCTATCTTCAATAGCCGACCCTTATGTCCCCTCAGTCCTTCCCCTAACGACCTACAACCGCCAGAACCGGGTCACTTCTAGATTTTCCGGCCCCTTACATCGCTGCCTGCTGCGAACTACAACGCTGACAGCACTCCGCTTCGCAACAGATTTCAGCGCATCGAGCAAATTCGCCAACATTTTTGGAAACGATAGTCTAGCGAATATATGTCCGAATTGCAGCATTACACCAAATGGCGATTGAAAGGTCAAGATTTACGCCAGATGACTTGGTGCTCATCAAGGATGAGTCTCCACCACTGTGTTGGTGCTTGGGAGGAGTCACCGCAATATTCTCTGGGCCAGATAAAGTCCCGCGCGTCGTGGACGTTAAAACCGCCAACGAACCATTCGACGGGTCTTCAATCGCTTATGATTGCTGCCCCTTGACAACTAAACTTAAAAGCTTTGTGGTAGCTTTCAAGTGCCGGGAAGTTGTTCGTGCCGCTCCGTAAATAGTAATAGTAATAGTACACAACTCATGACCCTTACACCATTACATTAACATCTAATTTGCTTTGTATAACTTCCACCAATCAAAGCACTTACACATCACAACATAGTTGTTTTAACCAATGACATAATTCCTCACAGGCCACGCGCATACGTCACAACATTCATAACTTTTTTAACGACTTGCATTCGAACACGCCATCTAAGCAGATCAATATTGTAAATTTAAGTATTTTCAAGGATCAACGATTTTATTTTATCTCCTTGTTTCTGCCCGAAACAGGAGAAGACTGGTGTCCGTCAAAATTACGGGACCAAGTCTTGAATTTACAACCTACATACATAAAAGTTTAATAAAGTTAATCTACTAATTGCTACCTATTCAATAATTTTAGCTATAATGTTTTTTTTTTGTTTGTCAAATTATTAATATTTAATACCCCTTTTCTACCTCTAGATTATGCAAAGACTTATATAAACAAAATATATATAGATTATTATATTGATTTCTGCCTATACATTCTGCAACATTTCTTACGTTACGGTAATATGACACTGACGGCCATAACTATCACTTCAACTGACACATGGGCTCTGTGGCGCGAAAGCAAACCAATAGGTAGCGCTTTATTAAATTTCAATCACATAAATTGCATTTAGATGTTTATTTTCTTGAGGCTTCGGCATATATACATATACTTAGTCTGGCCATACATAATACATAACATTACACTTGAATTTGGAATCTATTATTCTTATAAGAATATACATTATGTTTTCTCATTTTCGCGCCACACGGTGTTAAATGTGTGCATAAAGAGAACCGAATTGCTGTGATAGCATTAAACAAAGTATAGGTATGGAGCCAAATGCAATTTTTGATACTCTCCATCGTCTTATTATTACAGGTCTCTCTGAAACAGAAAAATCTGGCCTTCAACGTAGTATTCGTACGAAAAAGGCGATCAAAGCAGTGAAGGAAAGAATTCGGAGAAATCCTCTGCGAAAGCAAAAGATTTTCATCTCGGGAAATTAATGTAGCACCTAGAACCATGTCGTGTATTCGTGTCATTAGGACTTGCTGCAGCCTACAAAAGACGCAGTGGTCATTATTTTAACCGTTCATTTAAAAATGTATAGGGTGGTAAAATTAAAACAACTGACAAACAAAAAATCTGTAAATGGGAATTCACAGATTTTTTTTATTTACTGACGTGACAAGTTTAACAAGCAGATTGGCCGAGTTTATGCTCAAAGCTCTATAGAAGCTTCTCAATAAATCAGCAGAGTACAACGTGGACATTATCCTACTTCAGTGATGGTTTGGTAGAGTTTTAGCTATCAAGGAGTGACTAAGCCATCTTTTTGTGAAAAAGGTGTCAATACATCGGCACAAGTGTATCACGATACGATTCTTAAAAGGGTGGCCAAGGCTCTTAACAACAGCATATTCTATAAACAAGAATGATCCTTTCAGCCAGACTCAGCACCGGTTCATAAAGCCCGATTCACCCAAACGTTTTTGGAAACGAACGTGAAGTTTATCAGATCTAAAGACTGGCCGTCATCTAGTCCATATCTTATTCCGCTGGATTATGATTTATGGTCCGTTTGAGAGAGAATGGCATGCTTTAAACGCCATGCTAATTTGGAGTCCCTAAAGCATCCATGAGATTGGCAGTGAAGGATTTTCCCATGGAGAAAGTGCGTGTTTCTATTGATAACTGGCCTCTACGTTTAAAGGACTGTATTAAAGGCAACGATAATAATATAATATAATACTTAGTTGAAGGTTCTTACGAAAAGAAAAGTTAAGAATATCGCGAAGAAAATTGGATAATTTCAGAAAACTTAACTATTTTAGTCTCGCGAGTTTAACAGTTCACCTGAAACAGGACAACGTCTCTCAAGTCAGCTAGTTTTAAAGATATCTCTTCTTGTATGTAATGTGACATGCGAAGCATGTTATTGGTCGAGGAGTCGTACAGGTACTTAAACGCTTTGAGGACAGCATATACTTCCTAAGTCACAGCCACAGATTATGCCTTAACACATTTGCGATGCTAAGACAGTATGTCATAGATAAGACACTATATACTGAGAACAGTATGCTACCAAGTGGTGTGTACGCAAAATACCACTGCGTAGTCACTGTTTATTACATTAATATTTTTTGTACTATTGTATATAACTGCACCGATATCGCAACCGTAGCGTATGCGACTGCTGTCTTAATTTTAAATCCCGGGTCGGGCCAACAAAACGTTATTAGGTTTTTCTGACAAGAGATTTTCAATAATAGGAGCATGGCGTTAAGATCACATCTCTGGGCCTCGGAAAGCAAATAAAGCCGTTGGTCCTGCGCCTGATCTTTCTCCTGATGTGTCGGATTGCTGTCCTATCACATTATAAGAGTGAGGGAATAGAGAGTGCACTTGCGTTTGCGCACATACTTGTGCACATCTACGTATCTATTGTTTTTATACTGTAATAGGCTTGTGTTTAACCGCGATCTCACATAATCTTAAGTGAAGACGCAGTCAACGATGGAGCACGCTTGCCTAGATGATACCTATTCACTCGTGCCTTGAAGACACCCAGATCATCTGGCCCATCTTCCATAAATTTGGCATTATTAGATTCATATTTACAAAAAAGACTTTAAAAAAATGTTAAAGTATTTATTTAAATTAATATATTATATAAATTAATTAGTAACATTATCTCATTAAATATAGGTAAACTAATGTATTAAAAAATCAATTAATTTTCAATATACTACTACCGACTACAGACATAACTGATGCAGTTTCTTGTATATCTGTAAAAATAAAGAATGGATTAACTAATTATTTGTACTTAATTCTACTGAATTTGCTGATGGAGTGAGTATAGACTACTGAAATTGATGAATATTCGAGCTTATCTGAACATTTTGTGGATTAGAAATGCACCTAATTGTATTCGAATATTCGAATACATCTATACACGATACAATACCTACGGCACGTGGTTAGGTTAGGTTAGCAGGCACACGGACTCTGTGATATAGACTTACATATTTATAGTGTTGTCAATAATTCGATTATAAGATGGGCTATCGTTATGGTGCTCATCACTCTGCGCTACTAGCGATTAAGGTTCTGTCAAGGATCGAACCCACAACAGCGGCGCAGTGGCAGGGGCGTCGACTACTAAAATCACTAGGCCATCCGTGTAATCGATATAAAACTCAGGTTTTCAACTAAAGGAATATTTTTCTCCTTAGCCTTTATTATTCCCAAGTCACTTGGAGTCGGCTTTCCTAGTCTAACCGGATTTGACTGGATATCAGTTTTTACACGAAGCGGCTTCCAACTGACGATACCCTAAGGCTAGACCAGTGTCAGGATATTATAGGGCACTGACTTGCCAATAATGACTGGCATGGATGTTAATAGCAGCCAGGACCGACGGCTTAACGTGCTCTCCGAGGCACGGAGCAGGCGATAATTGTCAATCATTACGCACATAATTTCGAAAAGTCGTATAACTTTCGAAATCAGAGGTGCACGACGTGGATTCGAACCCGAGACCCTCTGCATTGCAGTCTGTTGGTGTCCCCACTGAGTTATCGAACCATACCATACCATATGAAAAGTTAAGATTGGTTGTAGTAGTAGGGAAAAGCGGTTCTGACAAATACTTCTTAACCTCTCTACATTCTTACATTCTTCCTCAATCCTAGGTGACTGCTCTTCGGTGCCAACGTCACTGGTCGATGGATGATGCTTAGTCTCTATATCTGTCAGTACCAGGTTGCACTGAACGCATGGCTCCAACTCTTCCTGCATCATGTAGATCTGGTACAATCAAAGACAAATGTAATACCTACATATTGGACGACTACATAGCCAAGTTTAATAAAATATGAGCAAATGGTTAACTCGCCATACAAGTTGGAATATAGAAGAGATCAGCAAAATGCTGTACTTTGTTAGTTGTCAAGGTGTGCTGAGAGAGAAATTTGTTTCACCGCAGGAGGTCCAGTACTGAACACTGAGGATTTTGCCATTTTTATGTATATTGAGATCTATGCTCTCCACTAAATTCATCCGTGTCCAGAGTGCTGAAATGTGTCTTTTGTGACATTAAAATCCTGCCTTTTTCTAATTGCCAGTTAAAGCTTTATATATCTTTTTAAGAGGTCACTAGTAAATTTATCATCAATCACTGATACAGGATACTGTGTAAAATATCGTCAACCGATAAAATCACTTGTTTTATTCTGCCGAGCATTTAGAAAGTAGTAACGTTTATGATTTTTTATGTTTACTGCTGTTTTGAGTTGCATACCTACAGACCTTGAAAGTACGGCGTAGGAATCGTGTGCGGCCAAAATTACAGAGCACGATACAAAATTACGGTAACTTCCTAATAGAGACGTCCTGCTTGGCAAGCCAAGCTTGTTAGTAACATCCATACGGCCGATACAAATATGACACCTATTATATCGAATTGGAGACGCTGCCTGCATTCGGCACCGTTCGTCGCGTGTAAGAGATTATTGCTGCATATGGAACCAATCTAGAGTAGAATGGACTGGTATAATTGAATCTAGTTACAATTGTAGACAATATACCGATACTGTCTCAGTGCAAAGTCGAAACGGCAGACGGTGACTTGCCGACTCACTAGACGGGACCCCTAACAGCCATAGGCATACACGCCTTAAAGGCGACAAGACAGGCGTGAGCGGTTAGGGTAGTCGAGCGGGGTGGCGTCTGTTTCACCATCATGGGTCTCGTAAAAACGGAGACCTGGGGCTGGTTTCCACGTAGTTTCTTATTATTATTAATACTACTTTCATTTCTAGTAGAAGCAAGGTGCTCAGTATTCAATGCTCTATAAAGATATTTATTTATTACTGATACTTACATGTCCATCACCAGTAGTGGCAGCAAAATATCTAATGGGTCTGTTCTGTAACTCTGACAGCGGTACTTTCTTTTGGGTTTTGTGTTCTGTAATAATAGTATGCGAGCCACCCACCCAGCGCTTACATATGTACTTCCTGTAGAAAAAAAGCTTTGTCTACATTTGTACTAGAAAATATTAATAAACTAAGAGAATGCAATTAATTAATGGTAATGTGGTCATGAGTGAGTCCACGCCATACGCATATATTTCTTTTGTAGCTTAAAATACAGACAAAGTGTAGAGACATACTCTTGAAATTTCTAACAAAGCATTTTATCGTTAGACCAAACGAAATACTGTGTGTCGAAAGTTAGGGCACAGCGAAATCCTACTTAAACCTAGAATATATCTTAAACATCATTTATTGTAGCTATCTTGCTATGAGAAGATATTCCCGATTTAATGAGAAAATAGTCCGCTTTCAGTGGTCAGTCTGGTATGGTTTTGCGTTGGCAGCACAGCAACTTTTCTTTGACAACCCGCCAACGAATGTCAATCCTCTGGTAAAGGTAATTGACCAGACTGTATGCTCGTTATCCAACTTGAAAGTAAAAAATATCGGCAAATAATTACTATCTACTGTAAAGGTGACTGCTTAGATCGTTTATCAAACTGCTTTTAAATAACATTACGATACCATCTAACGTAGATATTTCAAAAAGAAGAATATTGCTTTATCTCTTCTCTATCTTCTACTGTTGCCCACGCTTCTTACCTATTGTCTGGTGGTCGTAACTTCAGTATTGGTTCTTCCTCGATTTTCAAATAGTGGTCCAGTATTAGTTTCGGCAGTTCTGGTGGTTTGCCGTATGTCTTATCGAACGGGTCCATCTGCGCCGCGATCATACAAGAGCCGCAATATGCATTTCGGGACAACTGCCGCGCCAGCAACGCCACCTACACATAGAAAATCGATGTAATAATCTTTAAGTGTGCCTGAGAATAAGTTGGAAACAATAAGTGTGATAGTACATGGCAACGGGTAAAAGAGAGAGATTGAATCGTCAAAGTCAAATCAAATCAAAATATCCTTATTTATTTAGCTCACAAAGTAACACTTATGAACGAGCTAGTACGAGTTGGTAGACTTCACACATCTTCGAGATCATTATGTAGAACTCTCAGGTGGTGGATATAAATATATGAATTTTATGTTGATTTACAAAAATATTATAATACGATACTTTCCATCTACCTTCTATTTACAAAAATTAGTTTCAGGGGTGGCAAAGTGATTTATTAAAAGGCTTTGTTCCGTACCTTAGGATCACCCATTACGAGTTCTAATTTACATAGAGTTTCCTTTATTTCACTGAGAGTGCTCGTTGTTAAGTCTTTAATAGTATACACGTCTAATAATGAAGCCTTCATCCACGACACGTGCAACAGGTTCTTTAGTTCCCTCTGACAAATAGATAAGGATTACAGGGAGAAGGCTAATGTGTTCCTGTGTATCTATACAAATAAATAAAATTGAAGTGACTGTTTGTAATGTCAAAATAACAGATTTTACTAAATACATATGAAAGCATATATGGTACATATATAAATAAAACACTTTTAAAATTTTGGTCTGTCTGTCTGTTCCGGCTAATCTCTGAAACGGCTGGACCGATTTTGACCGAACTTTCCCTGGCAGATAACTGATGTTATAAGGAGTAACTTAAGCTACTTTATTTTAGAAAAATTAGGTCTTAGCGAAATAAAATTAAACTTTTTTGTTAAATTTCACGCGGTCGAAGTCGCGGATAACAGCTAGTATACATATATACTGCTGTTTATGTACATAGTTCTACATAGTGATAATTGACTTTGGTGCTACAGTTCAAAGTTCAGACTAGGGACGCACGACTGTTGTGCAATATCGAATGATTCGAACTTTGTACGATTCCGTGTTTGAATTTTAGTTTAAGGTTGGTCACGAAATATTTTTCGAACGACAGTCGAATATATCATTCATGGTTTGATGACATCATTTGAATAATCACTTTTTTGGTTGCCATTCGAAATTTTCACCATGTTCGTTGAGTGTTTAGGACAATCAACATTATCGAATACATTTGAATAACGTGAACATTGAACGCGGATGATTTGAGTATATAGATAATAATAATGTTTATTTTGTTCTCTCACACAGTACATAATATTTGACATCATAATGCGTGTGCGTGTGCGTGTGCGTGTGCGTGTGCGTGTGCGTGTGCGTGTGCGTGTGCGTGTGCGTGTGCGTGTGCGTGTGCGTGTGCGTGTGCGTGTGCGTGTGCGTGTGCGTGTGCGTGTGCGTGTGCGTGTGCGTGTGCGTGTGCGTGTGCGTGTGCGTGTGCGTGTGCGTGTGCGTGTGCGTGTGCGTGTGCGTGTGCGTGTGCGTGTGCGTGTGCGTGTGCGTGTGCGTGTGCGTGTGCGTGTGCGTGTGCGTGTGCGTGTGCGTGTGCGTGTGCGTGTGCGTGTGCGTGTGCGTGTGCGTGTGCGTGTGCGTGTGCGTGTGCGTGTGCGTGTGCGTGTGCGTGTGCGTGTGCGTGTGCGTGTGCGTGTGCGTGTGCGTGTGCGTGTGCGTGTGCGTGTGCGTGTGCGTGTGCGTGTGCGTGTGCGTGTGCGTGTGCGTGTGCGTGTGCGTGTGCGTGTGCGTGTGCGTGTGCGTGTGCGTGTGCGTGTGCGTGTGCGTGTGCGTGTGCGTGTGCGTGTGCGTGTGCGTGTGCGTGTGCGTGTGCGTGTGCGTGTGCGTGTGCGTGTGCGTGTGCGTGTGCGTGTGCGTGTGCGTGTGCGTGTGCGTGTGCGTGTGCGTGTGCGTGTGCGTGTGCGTGTGCGTGTGCGTGTGCGTGTGCGTGTGCGTGTGCGTGTGCGTGTGCGTGTGCGTGTGCGTGTGCGTGTGCGTGTGCGTGTGCGTGTGCGTGTGCGTGTGCGTGTGCGTGTGCGTGTGCGTGTGCGTGTGCGTGTGCGTGTGCGTGTGCGTGTGCGTGTGCGTGTGCGTGTGCGTGTGCGTGTGCGTGTGCGTGTGCGTGTGCGTGTGCGTGTGCGTGTGCGTGTGCGTGTGCGTGTGCGTGTGCGTGTGCGTGTGCGTGTGCGTGTGCGTGTGCGTGTGCGTGTGCGTGTGCGTGTGCGTGTGCGTGTGCGTGTGCGTGTGCGTGTGCGTGTGCGTGTGCGTGTGCGTGTGCGTGTGCGTGTGCGTGTGCGTGTGCGTGTGCGTGTGCGTGTGCGTGTGCGTGTGCATGTGCGTGCGCGTGTGCGTGTGCGTGTGTGTGTGCGTGTGCGTGTGCGTGTGCGTGTGCGTGATTATATAGCTGGTATGGTATTACACGAGGTACGAGAAATTGTGCTGCTATATATAATAGCTGCTCGGGTTCATCGTACCCAAGCGACTTTTACCACGATGTAACAGTATTTTTACAGTTGGACGTGGTAAGATGGTAATGCCGTAATGCAGTACGCAAGTATTGGCTGTCATAAAGATAAGTAAACCATCTTAATTAGGCTTTTATCTGCAATGTGTCGTAAGTTTTTAAAGACGAATATATACTTTCGTAGCCTAGATGAGAGTAAGTCTGTATTGCGGTTAAAGCTCAGAGTATTGTAGTATTATAGTATTATTTAATACTGGTGGCACAAGTCACATGCCTGCAAGTGCATTCATTGTTCAGAGAGCATGAATGGGCTAAAATTGAATACACACTTAGAGTACCAGTTGGAATGGTTTTCATAGGAAACGTTACGTATTTTACGTATTTATGTTACGTCTTATCGACATTAAGGGTTATTCCATTGTCTCTCAACCATGTAGACACCGCATTGAAACCTGTCGCTGCCGCGTGTCACCATGAAAGATCAAGGCGGTATCATCGGCAAAGGTCACTATTTTGCCATTCGATAGATTGAGATTACACAGGTCGTTAATAAAGACTAGAAAGAGAGTCGGGCCTAACACGCTGCCCTGGGGAACGTCCCAATCAACCTGCAGATCGTCGCTAGTGCAAATTTTTACCCTTTGCTGCCTATTTGTGAGGTAACTTTTAAATAATTTAAGTTGGGTTTCACGAATACCCATCTTTTCAAATTTAGTTAGTAGGAGTGGAGCAGAGACTGTGTCGAACGCCTTAGCCAGATCAATAAATATAGAGATAACTTTTTCCACTTATCTAATTTGTTTACTACATGATCTAATAGTTCATTTACAGCGTTAATAGTTGAAGTCCTTACTCTAAATCTGAACTGGTAATCGGACAAGATATTATTAGATTCTATAAAGTTAGTAAGACGATTGTTTAATAATTGTTCTAAGATTTTAGATAGGGTAGGTAGAATAGATATGGGCCTATAGTTGTTAACACAGCCTCTGTCCCCACTTTTATAGACGACAAGTTTAAATTGGTCAGGAAAGACACCAGTTATGAATAGTAAATTAAACAAGTATGTTAGAGGAGGATAGATGGCTGCCCATTTACGTAAACTTATGATCATGATGATCTTCATCATGATCATAAGTTTACGTCATTTTTTTTCATCATATCTCATGATCTTCTTCTTCCTGTTTCGCGGGAGACTTTACAAACAGTCAAACAACGGACACAAAGAGTAACCAGACTCTGAACAACTATTTATGGATCACACACTTTTTTGTCCCGTGGATCAAACCCGCAACACTCGGCCCGGCGGGTGACCACTTAAACCACAACGTCATTCGTGCAATCGTCGTCGAGAAGTCGCCTGATTGTCACACAATTTGAGCAATTTTTTCCACCATATTGCCGCTATACAAATATGCATATGAAGTTTTACCTATAAACAAACTTACCAGCCACTTATTATTATTTTTCTCAAACGTCTCAAAGCAGGTTTCAAGCTGCTTGTTTAAGTCTTTGCGGTTTACTTCAAACACATCTTCCATTAGAAGTCCTTGTAAATGGTTCTTATCCACCTGCAAAAGTAGATAGGGATTACAGACGTGCTTGTAATATATCTGCATGACAGATGAGAAAGCTTATCACGTGGTGTCCTTTTTTTATTTTGCGCGAATTGACCACACTCCGCCTGATTGTAAGCAATCATATGGTACAAAAGCTGTGGCCTCCACACTATCCTCATAGCAGCTGAGGCGATGTTAAGTCCCTACTTTAACGGCCTGAGAAAGTGCTTTTTCTCGCCCCGCTTAAATGACCCAGGATTGAAGGAAGAAGGTAACGCTGAGGAAGGTTCGGCAGAGGTATGAGGACCCAAACGCGTTGGTATGCGTTCTTATCGATTCTACTGTGTAAGGATGGCTTCTGAGCCCAGCACGCGTTGTTCTGGATAGGAAAGGGGAGGAAGGGATAACATGGAATAATTTTTCAGAGCACTCCCCTTGGTATATTCAGTAGAAATATGCCAAAAATGGACAGCCCGACGCTGTAACCTGTCGAGAGCGGCCAACAAGTACTGCACGGAGCTAAGTCCACGCAAGGTTGCATCTGCGCCTTATACAGTAGGCACAGCTGTGCAGGCGAGAAAACCACCTCACGCTATTCAGAATAACAAAATACTACAACCTTTTAATAAATACATAGTTTTGCGTCCATGTCCTGCAAGGGAAGGTATATTACATTCACACTATGGCACCTATTGTATTAGGCTTAAATGCTTCATTAATAATATTGTTACATTATCCTTTATTTTTAGAATTCTGTACGTTTAGTGATGTAACTTGAATATCATGATTTTGAGATATTTAAAGTTGAAGTTTTAAAACTTTTACTCTTTTTCTTCTTCACTAAAATAGGAACTGATTAATGTCAGTGATATAATCAATACCATTGAACATGTTCAGTGTAAGAAAAATTCATTAAATTATATAGTATTTTTATAAATTAAAAAAAAACATCAAGTTGCCTCAATTTTTTTTTTTTCCTTTACCTTTTGGAATGCTTTGACTCATACTCATCCGCGGGGGCGGGCGGAGGGAGTGCGGTCGGACTCACTGGGGTAAAAGAAAGATGTTGAAAAGATAATGTACCTCCCGGTAAACCTACCACGGTGTTCCTCGACAAAACCGCAATCGGCGGGGCCACGCGAATCATTTTCACATACAGTCGCGACCCCGCTGAGGTTTCGGCCCACCGTATGAAACGGCAGGCCACTATACGATAAGACCTACCCATTGGTCACCACTACTATTAAAATCCCTACTGTCCCCCCCCTAGAGTGGAGACGGACACGACACGTGTCACGCGTTGGAACACGCACGCCGCCTCTCGCACCTGGTGCTGAACGGATGGCGGGCAGGCCCACAAAGCCCGCCACCCCCAGGTCAAACCTCAGGGTGGCTGGAGGTCATCTCGCGCCCTCCGGCGCCCGGTTCTGCGGTTGGGGAGAGGGTTTAAGCGCTCCCTCTCCCGCTCCGCCACCTCCTTGACGGAAATTACTTCCTCGCAGAAGGAGACGACGGCGTTCCACGACCTCTCACTCCGGACCATGAACTGAACCACGGTCGGGAGCGAAAGGGCAACCAATCCGACTGCCGCGATCAATTCACGGCGCTGCGATGCCCAGGCGGGACAGTCCGCCAAAGTGTGCAGCGCCGAGTCCTCAACAACGTCGCGGCAGTCGCCGCAGTGGTGACAACCGGGCGTCTTTTGCCGGCCTATGCGACACAGGAACTGGCCAAAGCAACCGTGGCCAGTCATTACCTGTGTCAGCCGGAAGGTGAGGGCGCCATGCCGTCTCTCCAGCCACTCCTCAAAAACGGGTCTTATCGCCACTATTGTGGCGTGCCCGGCACTGTGGTGCACAAGTCGATTCCTCCATTCTTTGCACCAGGACCTGGCGGAGCTCGAACCGTGCCGCCTCTCGAGCGGGAGGAGGTGGTCCTTCGCCTCGAGCCAGCGCCTCCTGGCGCTAACGGTAGAGCGACGCCAGAAGCGCCGCTTTCAGGTCCCAGGGCATCGATCCAGCGAGGAAGCTCGCTGCCTCGAACGAGATCGTGCGGTAGCCTCTAATTAACCTGACGGCCATTGCATGCTGAGGCGCACGAAGTGCTGAAATATTACGGGCCGTCAGGTTTTCTCCCCAAACTGGGGCCCATAAAGGGCCATGGACCGCATGACTCCTTCGTAGAGCCTCCGGCAGGAGGTGCCTGGCCCCCGTAGGTTGGGCAGCAGACGCGCGAGCGCACCTGCAGCGCCCAGAAGATGGGGGTCCAGTCGACGAAAGTGGGCTACAAAGTCCCATCGGCTGTCGAACAGGAGACCCAGATACTTCATTGTTGGCTTGACAGCGATGTGGACCCCTCCTACCATAATGTAGGAAGGACCCTGGAGGTGGCCGTTTCCGAGGACCGTGGAAACAGACGGCCTCGGACTTGGACAGGGCCACCTCGAGTCCCAATCGCCGGATACGATTCACGACTTGTGCAACCCCAGCGGTCGCTAATATGGCCGCCGCCTGGTGCGACTTACCCCTCGCCGTGACAAGAAGAGTGTTTCAGTTAACACAACGAATATTATCGTTTTATGTGTCAATTAATTTAAATTTACTTGAACGATTTTACACATGGTATTTGGATTGGTGTCAGAAGATCTATGATTCGTATTTTTAGAGATATATAATTAGATGGCGATTTAAAAGGGTGGCCGTGAGTTCTTGCAGATATCAGATATCTTCTCATAGTCTCAACCTTTTGCTTGAACCCAGCAACGAATGAAAAAATAAATTTAGTAAACTCACTAATCTTTTTGACGTTCATAAGTGTCATTTTGTGACCTAAATGAATAAATTATTTTTTACTTTGACTTTGACTGGGTCCCGTGTAATAGAGCGCGCGACTATTCTCGTCTACTTTACACGGTTCCAATTGCTGCGACTGAAATATGACACACCCTTGACCTCATGCAGAGCAATGGCATATACTATGGCTGTACCAGCCAGGCAGTTTGCTTGCCTATATAACAGAATTAACTAAAGAACAGGCACCTTTTGTTTCAGCCCGTTCTCCAATTCTTCCCGGTCAACCTTCTCATCATAAACCATTTTCACCTGGTTCAGCAGATTCTGAAATCACATCGCATATTTAATACTAAACAGTCTAAATTGTTATACAGTATTAATGCTAAAGATCTAGTATCCATAGATTTCTGGTTTAGCTGAAAATCAACCAAACGAAAACCTAACGCTTTCGTTTGACAATACTGAACTAGGCCCTATTTTGATATTATATTACTATATAATATATTATAAATTAGTCAAATAAAATCAATAGTAGTAGTAGAGTAATATTTTCAAAATTTTGTAATACAGTGATAAATAAACAACGCGATAAAATCCGTATATAGTAGTTTAATTTCAATTATATTACTATTTTGGTTTTGGTTTTATTGCGCTAAAGTTTATATTGTATAATTAATTATTTAATTTTACTTTATATTTGTTATTATGTGTTTTGTTAAACATGTGTCAATTAATAAATAATTTATATTTCTTTCTTTCAGTATTTTTGTGGCACCAGTGCGGCTTCAGCGCCATTTTGGATTTTTTGCTTTGACACATGACAGGTCTGACTGATTCCATTACGCGAAACGATTTGTATTTACGTATTAAGTTATTGAGAGGAAATACACAAACACAAATGGATAAACTAACTACGGGTTATTAACTCATACATCGGCGTTCGAAACCCGGGACCGGACAGAATGCTTTACTATAGGTATTATACTTTACTGTAGGTAGTAGATCCTCGCTGGTTTCAGCATGAATGGGCCGGATCGACCGGGGTAGTACTACCCTTTCACGGAATACCGGCGTGAAGTAACGGTACTGAAGTACGGTACGTAACTGTTGCGTTTCGTATCGGTGATTGAGAGAGCCGGAGGCCCAGTTACCCCGATCCTTTACCTATCCTTTCCTTTGCCCTTTCCCTCCTTCATTCCTTTTTAAAGGGCTGGCAACGCACTTGTAACTCCTTTAGGGTTGCGGATGTCCATGGGCGGCGGTAATCGCTTACCATCAGGCGATCCGTTTGCTCGTTTGCCCACACACGATATAAAAAAAAAAAAAAAAAATTGCTGTACCATGAAAATAATAAATACATTAAATTGTTTAACTTATGTAACTACAAAATAATGTTATTGGTTATAATATAGGCTAACAATTGATTAAAATAATGATCATGATTTGTTTTTTTTTAAGTTCATAATGAAATTGGCCATTTTGAATGAAAAACATGAACAAAAGAAATCACCGGAAAAAGACAAAATACTGTTCTTGTCACTTTTGTTTCTTCTTTTTAGTAACGAGTATGTCCTCCTCTCTTAGCATTACACTCCTGAAGCCTCGTATGCATACTCTGGATCAAATTCCTCACGTTTTCATCTGGAATCTCCTCCTAGGCACGTTTTAAAGCGTCAATCAGCTGCTGTTGGTTGTAGACCGCTTTCTCATTCTCTCTAACCCTTCGTTTCAATTGGTCCCACAATTGCTCGATTGGATTTAAATTCGGACTGTTAGCTGGCCATGGTAATACCTCAATATGAGACCCTTCTAGGACAGTTTGGGTCGATCGAGCTGTGTGTGCACGGGCATTGTCTGGCATCAGGATGGGATGGGATGGGATCACTTGAGGCCTGATGACGTCCTCGATATAACGTTCTGCAGTTACGGTACCCGCATTTAAAATGGTGAGCTCGGTTTTACCATGTAAACTAATCCCACCCCAAACCATTACATTGGAACCACCGCAACGGTCAACTTCGTGGGTGCAGGACTGTGAAAACCGCTCGCCACGTTGTATCCACACCCTAACACGCCAATCATCATTAAAAAAAATTACTTTGCACTCGTCTGTAAAAAGCACCTTGCCCCACTGATTAATCCCCCAGTTCAAATACTGACGGAAGAATCTTAAACGGTTTGCACGTTGAACCCTAGTCAGAGGAATTCGAACAACTCGTCGTCTTGACATTTGCTGGTCTTCGTGCAATCGATTACGTATAGTTTGGTCACTGACACGGGTACCCGTTGTCAGCCGTATGTGGTGTTGTAACTTACGGGCCGTTACTGTACGATCATGACGAGCACTTAGTTGGACGTACCGATTCTCGTGTGCAGTAGTTACACGAACTCTACCTGAACCGGGTCTGCCGGTCTCTTGGAAGCGATTCCATACATTTTGGACAGCTCTTCGAGAAAAACCTAACTGCAAACCCACGTAACGCTGAGAACGTCCTTGTTGAATCATAGTTATGGCTCTGGTTGCTGTTATTCTATCCATGTGCCTTCGTACTGGTGGCATGATTAACGCGAGATGATAAATGAATCAATTAAAATTGAAAAGTAAAACTTTTTTCCTAAAATAACTGAAACAAGTTAAGAAGACAATCGAAGAAAAACATAAGAATAACATCCAATTATTTTTTTTCTTGGCATGGCAAATACTTTTTAAATTAGGAACACGAACATCAGCATAAAAGAGATCAAACACCAAAGAGTTCGTAATATTAATATAATGCTACTTATCAGTTACTTTCAGTTTACTAAAGTGCACTTAAATGTAAATAAACTAGTGTCCCTTATTTTGTTTTGAGTAGTATATATATATATATATATATATATATATATATATATATATATATATATATATATATATATATATATATATATAATAAAAAAATCTTTGTCTCGTTGTAGGAGTTTCCTACACTTCTATTGATACGATGACGGGTGATTCTATTGGGATAGATAAATAAAACCGACCGAGTTGAATGTTTGATAAACACTGATTTTATTGCATTAATATTTAATATTGTAATGTAGGTAACATACAACTAATTGATTTAGCAATATAAAATTCGACTGCGTGTGCAGAATGCACGGCGCGTGAGAAGCTAAACTAATGTACGGTTCCGTACATCCTGCCCGTCCAAATGGGACAACCAAAATGATAATTGAAATAACACAGAAATTTTTATGATTAGAATAAAATTATATAAACTGATAATGATTATGAAACGTAATATTATTATAATATTTAGTTATTATATTATTTTTAATTACAAGGCACTATAAAGGAACTAATGTTAATTACAGGCACTGTCTAATGAATCCACTGAACGCGAAAGCACTGGAGATGTAGCTTTATTATCACCACTTATCGTAAATACTTCACTACACTTCTGCACTGAATTTGTGAGACGTGATACAACCGGCACAGTGTCTGCTGGACCCGCTCCAGTAGCCTCCTGGCCCTGGGGGGCCGGCGACGTTACTACTCCGCTCGAAGTTCGCCTGCTCCTGACGAGGTACACAATGACACCTACCGTGATGATGACCGCAACTAAACTGATGCACAGCACAGTGTAGTGATAAATGTCATGAATGCTTAAATCAGTGGATGACTGTTTCTTTACTTCTTCAATCTGAGCTTTCTACTGGTTTCACATAAGTTGATGATCTTCAGCTTCGATAAACCTTTCCGGTATTGTCGTTTGAATGATTCGGTTTAGTACAGACACCTCTGGGACTTCGATGTGAGGGTGTATATTCAAATGATTGATGTAATTTTTATGAGCATAAATATGGAAGTTATCGCCTTTTAACGTGCAACCTTGACCTAGGGTAATAATCGCGCTGCCTACTAGGTTGGCCATGATTACACCGTTAGTATATATAATGCGAACTTGACATTTCGAGCAACAAGTAAATAGCCAGGTGTTTAACCTATGCAACTTGATCCATTGCACTTCGCACGGTGCGTTGACATATTGACATAAGCGCTTTTGACTAATGATATTGATATCACAAATAGATTGTTTAATTTTAGATCATATATCAGCATGTTTAAAGAGCAAAAGCATACATCATTGGGAATATGAGTGCATGATTGTAGATCTGTGTCTGATAAAAGAAATACTGTATCCTTGCGCAAATTGTAAGCTATATATGATACTGTTGGCAAGAGATGATAGTACTGAAGTCCTCTCTTTTGTGGAATAGGTTTGATCTTGTTCAATTCAAACAATTCATTGCTTATAAGTGGCACCTTGACTTCTATGATTAGATAATTAGAAAAGACCCTAGCCGATACTTTAAGTAGACGGTATATGTCCTTGATATTTTTGAAATCCACTGGTAGCCAGTTTACCATTCAGTTGGCTGGAGATGATGCTCAATTGCTGCTGCAACAATTGATCTGGTGATAACAAATGACTATTGATACGCCCCTGTGATATATCCGTAAGTGTATCAATCAAGGTTTGCTGAATCCAACGAATATTTGATATAATTATAGAGGCTGCTAGGCTAGATGACGTGATATAGAGACCATATTCATGTTGTAAGCGTAAATTTGTCATCTCTTCCGATAAACGTTGAATACGCTGTTTGATGAATAAAAATTGCGAATTCATTTTTCGAAATTTTTCATTACGGCGTATTATATTGCTTACAGACTATTATGTTCGTTTGATTTTTAATAAGACTCAGAAGGTGTTTTTTATTGTGACTGATCAGCTCAATGTCATCTTTATATTTTTCGGCAAATCTCTCGTCCAAGACATCGAATAATGAATTGGCTATATAACCGACTCCGTTTACTAAACCTCTTTTTTGTCTTTCACGATTCTGATGTTTGAATAACGTGTCATAGTGTTCAATTTCGCATATTGTTTATTTACATAAGTGATAGTGACTTAATGTGATTGACATAGCCTTTGATGTTTAATAAGCCTTGCCTGTATGTCGTGAGACGACGTGGGACGTCGTATGACGCTATTACTAGTTTTTAAAGTAACAACTCTTACATAACCATATTTTCCTGGATGTACAGCTTGAATGCGTCCTAAGGTCATTTACCTGGGGGTAAGTTGTCTTCCTTGATAAGGACGACATCCTCGAGCTCTAAGTTCTTATTGGGCTTACGCCATTTTGATCTAGCCTGCAGTTGTTGAAGATATTCGTTTGAACATTATCTCTAAAGCTGTTTGTTCATTGACTGAATAAGTTGCCACCTTGTTGATAAATTTATATGATCTGGATCAGTCTGCGGCCTAGATAAAAGTGGACCACCGACCAAAAAATGTCCTGGCGTGAGAATGTCATCGCCTGGGCTCTCTGACATCTGACAAAGTGGCCTAGAGTTCAGACACGCCTCAATTTGATGTAGTAACGTTGTGAATTCCTCGTACGTGAGTTTCTGATCTCCAAGGATACGCTTTAAGTGGTACTTTACGCTTTTCACTGCAGCCTCCCACAGACCGCCAGCACTTGGCCAAACGGGTGCATTAAGATTCCATCTTATATTCATGTCATCGATGTTATTGAAGAAATTAATGATACGATTGGCGCCAACGAAATTTCTGCCTTTGTCACTGTATACGTGGCTAGGTGATCCACGTCATGCCAGAAACTTTCGAAAAGCTGCTAAAAAGGAAGGAGTACTCAGGTCGGAGACAAGTTCCAGATGAACAGCTTTAGTGGATAAACAAACAAACACTGCAATATACCCCTTGACTGTTTTGATTCCCCATCCCTTATTGGCTTTTATCTCAACGTGTCCGGTAAAATCGACACCAGTGTGAGAGAAGGGTCGTGACGGGGTGACTCGAGGCTGTAGAAAATCAGCCATGATTTGTTGATACTGTGACTAATTGAAGCGTTGACACTTAACGCATGAACTCAACTTCCTTTTGACAGTACGGATTCTGCTGACAATCCAATATTTGTCTCTGATGTATGAGAGTGTCAGGGTCTCCATGTAAAGTAGGCATATGAGCCTGTTGAATGATTAAATCTATGAGACGACTATGGCTTGATAATATGATAGGATGTTTTGATGAATCTTTGATGCACGTGTTTTTGAGTCATCCACTTACCCTTAGGACACCGTACTCATCCAAAAATGGATTTAGACATGCTATTTTACTTTTAGAATGCACGTATCCCCTTTGATTGATAGATATAAAGTCTTCATGAAATTCGCGTAATTGACTATCCTTGATAATGATATTCATCGCATAGACCATCTCCGCTGATGACAATATATTACAGCTTGAAGTGTGTTTACCTCGTGACTGCATAACAAATCGTAATATCCAAGCCACTATTTTTATAATGCGAGTCAATGAACCGTAATTATATAATAAGTCGTGTATAAATGAAATATGATTCTGATATAAGGTCGTGTTCACACTAAGTTTTTTAGTCTCCAAATCGGGTGATTAATATGAGGTAACAGGTAGATTACTATGTTCGAAAGTTGCTAGCCATTTCGGATCCTGCCACCATAGCGAATGACCTAATAACTTCTTCAAAGTAGAACCGCGAGAGTAGCACAATCGCCAGCATTCTCGTCTGACCTCACATGATACGAACAAGATGGTGGAACAACGCTAGTGATTTTGATGATTCTTTTGAATCGATTGCGAAACGTCTTCATCCCATGTACAATTTAATGACCAAACATTTTGGAATAGCAGTTTCGCTCTTACTGATAATGGTGATAGCCAACCCAAAGGGCCAAAAAATTTTGAAATTTCAGAGAGCGGTTGTCTCTTTGTTACATGATTATTATGATGCTGTAACTGGTTTTCAAAACTAAAGCTATCGTTTGGTGGATTCCATCTAAATCCCAAAGTTTTCCTTGTGTCCGAGAACTTGAAATCAAACGGGCTATTGAGTAGATCAGGTGATAAATCTAACAACAATTCTGGTTCATTACTGGACCATTTACGGAGATTCATGCCAGCACCTTTAAGCATCTCAATGAGCTAAAGCTAGAGTTCTCTGGCTTGAGGAATGGTACTAACACCACTAAACAAATCATCCATATAAAATGACTGATGGAGCGCAGATGCAGCTAGTGGATACATGGCACCGTCATCTATAGCTAGTTGCTTTAGCGTCCTCATAGCTAAATATGGAGCGGCCTTGGTACCGTAGGTCACGGTAGTGAGTTGATATTCACGAAGTAATTCTCAAGGTGATTGGCGCCAAATGATAGATTGAAGATGACGGTCTGATTGCCTAATAAAGATTTGATGGAACATTTTTCTATGTCCGCCGTGATTACATAACGATAAGTTTTCCAATTTAAGATTAGAGTCATGAGGTCTTTTTGAAGATTCGTCTCACAACACATAAGGTCATTCAGGCTTCTGCCTGATGTAGATTTTGCCGACGCATTGAAAACGATACGAAGTTTTGTCGTTGATGAATCTAATTTCATTTTGAATCGTCAACATTAGTAAGCTCACTCATGTGACCCAGTTGTTGATATTCTGACATAAACGATTTATAGCTATCCGAGAATGATACGTTATTACACATCTTTTGTTCTAACTGTCTAAATTGCGCGACTGACTTTGTTTTAGAATTGCCGAGCTTATTTTTGTACTCGGTTTTCATATGTATGCCGATTTCGTATCTACCAGTGTCTAAACGATGACGAGTAGATTGCCGATAAAACTATTCACAATACTGCTCTTCACTAGTCAGAGATGATGATGTATCGACGTCCTCTATCTACCAATATTTCGCTAAGCCTGATAAGTCATTTGTTACCCTATGACAGTTAAATGTGCGAACGTTGCCAGACAGGATCCATCCGAGGGTAGTCTGTTGCGCAATCGGCGCTTGTGCGGGCCCCTTGATAGGACCATCTATGATGATTTGCGAATATATGTATCCAATAGAATATCAATGGGTTTTGAAACGTTGTACTCTGGGTCAGCTAATTGAAGATGTTGGATATGAGGCCATGATTGCCTTTTGAATAGCATATTAGGCAACGAGTTAGCGACCTTCGATAGAACTAGTGCCTCGGTAGTAAAATTATAGTCACCGTATATCGATTGACAATCAATACACAGCCGACCTTTACTCTGCTTAGCACCTGAACCTATATCAGAGACGGATGCATTATATCGTTGCCACTGCAACCCCAATCGTTATACAGCGTTTTCCGATATTAATGATATGTGTGATTCCTGATCCAGAAGAGCCCCAAAGTGCCGTCAGAAGATCTGACTTTAATTGACAGTGTAGTCAATAATAACTCTTCTCTATCGTCATCGCCTGAAAAGTGATTAGCAGTAGGCTGCTTGTATACTAGTTTTGATGATGACGGAGTTGATGTAGATGATGACGTTGATGATGAAGCAGCCTCAGTGACCAACTGTGATGATACACACGCGTCATGGAGTATGGTATTGTAGTAGCCACTACACTGCTGACGCTACAAATTTATATACAAATGTGTGCGAAGCGCAGCAGTCGTCTCCCCACACCCGCTCAGCTAGGTCGCGTAATTTTGTATCTCTATTATAAGTTTCTAGTACCAGTAAAGAAAGTATATATCAATGTGACCATCATTTCTTCCACATCACATCATCATTACATCGCCCCTACAGTATTATGATCACCTTGGCAGGCTTTGCAACGTTTTGTCAAAGTGCATTGACTTCCATCGTGCCTAAAAAGACAGTTTTGACAAATGTTTGATTTCATCACTGCCCTCAATATCACATCTGATGCCATATCCATGAAATTTTTGCAAGAAAATAAATTGCGCGCGTGATATGAATTGCAAACAGAGTATTTAGAAGTTTGCGTAATGATGGCCTGATAATTTTTATTATGACTATTATAATTTGTCTTATGATAGCACTTTGATAGGTTTAGGGTTCGCTTAATTGATTGATTGGATGATGCGGGTTCCTTATGATTTTTATTGACTATCCTTGATAATATATTAACTTGCTTTCAAGAAAGGTCATCAACTCGTCTAATCTTGGTAATTCCCGAGGTGCCTTACGTGCCTCCTTGTATTCGGCGTAAGTTTCAGGATCTATTTTTTTGCATAATAAATGAACTAGTAATGGGTCCCACGTATTCGTGTCAACACCGAGATTGTGAATCGCGTGAATACATTCGGTTGTGATATCATATAATCGCTTTATTTCAAATGATGATTGCTTTTGAATAATAGGCTGATTGAGGAACAATTCAATTTGATTTGTGAAAAGAATCTGATTGTTATTGTTGCGATGCAATAATATATCCCAGGCAGTGTCGTAGTTTTCTGACGAAATGTGAAGATGGTAAATGGGGCGCTCTGCTTCACCCTTAAGCTTTCCCTTAAGGTACTGCATTTTCTGAGCCTTAGTGATTATTATTGTGAATTGTCTCGTTAAACAAGTCATAAAAGGTTGGCCACTGTGTAAATGATAGTAAAATGATAAATGATAGTATTTCAAGTTGCGGTGTTGATTTTTCTAAATGAGTTGTTGACGAGATTTTCTTATATAATTCACGCTTAATATTTTTGTAGGTTAATTCGTTACGACTAAACTCTTCGTCGTATGACATATCTCCACCAACAATTATGTGATCTATTTGCAATTGTTGAGCATCGATGATTTTCCACTTAGCTTGGACATTTTTGTGCTCATCTTCTAAATCCCACTTGTCTGTTATGCTATCTACCTGTATGCTCTTAATTAGATGATTTAATGCAACAACTCATCTAACTTTTCGTTTGGTCGGGTGAACTTTGATGATTTACCATAAGGTGATAAAATACACTCGTAAAGATTGATAACAGACCCTACCCTTTTTATATATTTGTTCAGAAAAATACACAAATGCCTCACTCTTATGCTCAGAAAGTATTTTATGATTAACCACGAACTCTTCCCAGAGATTGTCTAACGTGTCTAACCATTTCTTTACGTATTCGGGCGTTTTACGAGAGTCTTTGTTGAAGTTGATTCTTATCGAAGAGATATTCGAGATCATATCAGATTGACGAGCGGCGAGAAGTTCCATGGTAAGAGTAAAAGGAACAGTCTTACTTGGTAAATGATGATCCACGTATGATGTAACGGCTGTCTGCACCTGCAGCTGCTTGCCTGGCAATCGATAGCGGACGCTGATTCTTTCGCTGTGGAGTGATTAGAGCTCCGCAGAACCCGATGATGATGATGATGATGATGATGATGATGAAGATGATGATGATGATGATGATGTTGATTACGCGTATGGTCGTGTGTAGCCCTACGAAATGAGTCACACGCGATTGATGACAAACCGTAAGTCCACGTCACGCGGAAGCCAGCCTCTGACCAAATCACGTACGAGATCAGAGTACCGCGACGAGGTCCTATTAGATGAGCGAAGGACCGGTATAAAACGTACCGCGATGCGTAATGATATAAACGAAGGACCAAAAAAGAATGTAGGAATTTCCTACACTTCTGTTGATTATGATGACGGGTGATTCTATTGGGATAGATAAATAAAACCGACCGAGTTGAATGTTTGATAAATACTGATTTTATTTAATATTGTAATGTAGGTTACATAGAACTAATTGATTTAGCAATATAAAATTCTAGTGCGTGTGCAGAATGCACGGCGCGTGAGAAGTTAAAGTAATGTACGGTTCCGTACACTTACTATCATAACTATCTTCAGTACCATTGATCGGAACTCCTTCTCGGGTAAAGTCCTCCTCCAGCTTTTTCCAGACCTCTCTATCCAAAGCTTTCTTTCTCCATTCGCTTTATGCTATTGCTTTTATATCTTCTATCCACCTTTTTCTCCGGCGCCCTCTTTTCCTTTTTCCTCCTGGTCCTTTCCATATAGTTGTCTCTAGTGTCCATCTTTTGTCTGTGCATCTTGCCCACTGCCATTTTTGTTTTAATGCATATTATAACTTTAGTATTCTTCTTATTTTTAACACACTTCTTTCCATTGCTTTCTGGCATGCTACTAGTTTAGTTTTTATTTTTGTATTGTAGGTCCACGTTTGGCAATCGTATGTAAGAGTGGGTAGGACACAGGTGTCCGAGACAATTTTCTTTAGGTGAAGGGGAAGTTCCCCTTTTAATATTTCCTTCAGGGCCCAAAACATTTTCCAGCTTAAGTTGACACGCCGTTCAACCTCTAGTTCTTAATTTTTATTTTCGAATGATAATAGTTTTCCCAAGTATATGTAATTGTTCACATATTCAAGTGGCTTTCCGTTTAGGTTTATATCGTTTGTGTAGCTGTTTGTCAGTATTTTAGTTTTATTTTCGTTCATTTTGAGGCCTACTTTTTCACTTTCTGTATTTAAAGTACTCTATCTATCATTTTTTTTAATCTTTTACTTGTTTCAGTGAATAAGTCAATATCGTTCGCGAATCTGAGGTGTGTAAGTCGATCCTGGTCGACTCTAATTCATTCTAGTTAAGATTGTCAAAAATGTGTTGTAGTACCATTATGAACAGCTTTGGTGAGAGCTTCCTTGTCTCACTCCTCTACAGATCGGTATATCAGGACCTCGTGTCTCCAGTTTGACTTGGCTTGAGTTACCTTCGTAGATATTTTGCAGTACTTTTGCATACTTTTCGTTTATGTGGCATTTATACAGCGCTTCCCTGAAAGCATCATAAGAGATAGTGTCAAACGCTTTGGCGTAATCAATAAAAGCAATGTATAGTGGCCTGTTGAACTCCTTGTATTTCTCCATTACTTGTTGCAGTACTTGTATATGGCCCGTTGTAGAAAATCCGGAACGCTACCCTGCTTGTTCGACTGGTTGATAGTTGTCGATATTTGGGCTCACCCGGCTTTCTATTTTGTGAACAATTGATGTGAACAATTTATGTGAACAATTGATGTGAACAATTTATATACACTTGAGAGAAGACTAATCGGGCGGTAGTTATAAATATCTTAAGGATCTCCTTTCTTGTACAGAAGGATTATATCAGATCTTTCCATTACAGCGGTACTTGACCTGTGTCCAGAACCTTGTTGAACTAATGCCGTCAGGGCCAAGGCTTTTGTCTGCTCTGAGTTTTCCGACGTACTTGATGACTTCATTCTCATCCAGTAGTGGCAAATGAGCGTTTGATATTGCTACGTCAGTTGTAGTGGTACAAGAAATTGGTTTGACTGCATATAGTTAGTTGCTTGTAAAAATCTGTGGCGCAGCTCATGATATCTTTCTAGTGTTTGTTTCTTCTGATTTTGATTTTGATTTTAAGTTTTGAATCCATTTTTTGTGTGTGCTCAATTTTTATAAGCTTTTATCGTGCATCTGTGTGTGTTTAGGTTATCCTCAATTATGTTGTGTCTATGGTCTTTGTAGTCTTTATCTATTGCTTTACTTGTGGTTTTGAAAATTTGCTCAGTTTTCCCTTCATTTCCTTGGTTTTTGTTTCGTTTTTAAAAGTTCTTTTCGTCTTGTGAGAAGAGTTTTAGTAGACTCACTAAGTATTCTGTTAATAGTTTTTGGTTATTTATTGTTTGATCTACATACAAGGCTAGTATTGATGATTTCGGTAAGTTTATTATAAAAAAAATTAATAAACATAAACATAAACATATCTTTATTTCTCTCACCACAATATCATGTTACATAATTGTTCATAACTATTATATAGCATTCGTTTATTGTGAGAGACTGGCGCCTTAACTAGGCGTTAGCCTGTATTTCAGGCCACCAGGCCTCCACCCCGGTTTTATTTAATTTGTTTATAAACAATTCAGCGTAGATGAGCCAGGTATGATGTTTAGTTTATTAAAAGTGGTGTCTTTGATTAGTAAGGTTTTGTGTATGTATGTGTGTGTTTGTGTGTTTGTGCGTGCGTGTGTATTTGTTTGTACACATGTATTTGCCAGTTTTATTCCAGAATTTTCATTAGGTTTTCGGTGTTTATATAATTCAACGACATAAGCCATTCAGTCACCGCTTTCTTACAAGCTAATTTTGTTAGCGGAAATATATTTATGGCTTTATTTATTTTATTATATATGTACCTCCCATAAAGCAAAAGAAACGATTGGAAAACTGAGTGTGGTAATGAGACTGGGTGCGATCTACGGGTTTGCGCTGTCTTTTTCTTTGGAGCGATGGTGGACTATATGTCAACAACGAGTGCTGTCTGAGTATTGTGTGTAAAATATACAGTTGGCGTACTGTTAAAACTTTGCTCTCTTTATACAGATCTTCCGTTGTGCTCACTCTAACTGTAGTAAGGTGGTTTTGTGTGCACCGCCCCAAGTAGTGACACAGTAAGTGAGCAAGGATTAGCAAAGAGTATAGTAGACCATTCTCCTGAGGCTTTCATACGCCACGTGTCTTAAGTTTTTAAATATGTATATAAGTTTCCTTATTCTGCCAGTAAGAGCTTCAATGTGTGGATGAAAGCTCAAAGAAGAGTCAATAATAATGCCTAGGTATTTGGTCTTATTGGTTCTCTCTAGGAGCGGGCATGAACAGGCTGTATTGTATGGGTTATGGCAGGAGTGAACGGTGATGGAATTTAAAGCTGCTGATGAAGGGGGAGTTTGTAGAGAGAATGGTATATATTTTGTCTTTTTCGCGTTTAGCGACAGATTATTGGTACGCAGCCATTCCGACACTGTGTTTAATCCCCTCTGGGCGGTCTCATATACACTTTCCCATGTACTGGAGTGAAACAAAAGCGCCGTGTCGTCAGCGAAGGTGAAAATTTTACCTTTATGTAGATTGAGAGTACACAGATCGTTAATGTAGATCAGGAACAGGGTTGGCGAGATTACGCTGCCTTGAGGAACTCCATAAAAGTTATAATAATTACATAAGTTCATTACTTGTATGCTTTTCTATTTTAACGCTCTGTGCACGACCTCTGCGAACAATTTAAGTTGAGTACCCCTTATTCCTACGCGTTCCATCTTCTCTTCAAGGATGGGGATAGAGACCGTGTCGAAAGCTTTTTTTATATCGAGAAAGATACCTAATACTTTCTGGCTGTCGTCCAGTTTTTTGACAATATGGTCGGTTAGATCGTGGACAGCATCACCTGTTAACTTGCCAGCTCTGAAACCATACTGTGATACAGACAAGACGCCATTTTTTTCAAGATAAGTAATTAGTCGATTATTCAATATGCGCACAAGTACTTTAGACATAGATGGCAATACTGCAATGGGTCTATAGTTTGTGATTTGGTCTCTATCTCCACCCTTAAAGATAGGGTGTATTATGGATTTTTTTAAAAGTGTTGGGGAATACACCAGCTGTTGTTATCGATAAATTACATTTGTGTGTCAGCGGTGGAACTATAATATTTTTGTTTTGCTTTAGAATACTTGCAGAGATATTGTCCCACCCAACAGCATAATTACTGCACAGAGACACAACCAATCTCATCACCTATGTCTCGTCTGTTGGTAGTAATACCATTGAGTTGCAGAAAGCCTTTGTGGTATCACAAGTTTGGCGTATATTAGGTTGAATACTTCTTGCTAGTATTCTGCCAGTATTAACATAAAAATCATTGATTTTGTTGACAGCCTGGTCAGGCGCAGGTGCGAGAGAGAGAAAGCTAACTGAACCAGCTCTTGTTGTAGTCCTATTTGTAATCTTATTAATTGATTGCCATAAAGATTTCGTGTTGCCGGTAGCTGTTTTTAATTCGTTTTTGTAAAAGTCCCTTTTAAGATTTTTAAGTAATTTTCCACAAAAATTTCTATATCGTGTGTATGATGTAGCAAGGTTGGTATCATTGGGTGTGGTTTTCAGTTTTTTGTGCATGTTGTCTCTATGCTTTAGACAGCGAAGAAGACCTGGTGTGATCCATGGCTTTAGTATCTTTTTGCGATTGGGACGCTTGATCACTTTAGTGTTAGCGTCTACTATCCGCTTAATGCAGCTAACCAGGAATTCTGCTGCGTCATTTGCATCTTGCATATTATAGAGAACAGTAAAATTTAATTCGGATAGTTCAGTATTTATTTGTTCATAATTTATTTGGTTATAAGTGTGGGACGTTTTAAATTTTGGAGCAATTTTGGAGACATAGAGTAAGACGGTTTCATGGTCTGTAAGAGCTGAGTGTGCAACAAGAGCCTTAGCCGGATAGTAAGTCTTAAGCATTATGTGGTCCAAGCAAATAGTTAACCGTGTGGGCAAAGTATGTGCCGGTAGTAGTCCAAATGACGCCATTAGTGTTAAGTAGTTGTTTTTGTTAAGGTCCTGGGAGTTGTCACTTATATTAATATTCAAGTCCCCTGTAAGAATTACCGTATTCATGTGGCTGATTGTAGCTAATGTCTGGCCAAGTGAGTCAAGAAATGCTGTTGCGTCTCTTGCAGCTGATGATCGGTATACGGCTAACATAGCTGTATTGCTATTAACTTTTATTAGCAGACAGTTTGAGTCTAACAAGTGTGGTTCCTCTTCAGTTGAGGTTTGTTTCTTATTTATATAGACAACAACACCCTCATTTTGTGTTCTATTGTTCATTCTATTGTTCATTGTTCGAAGCCAACACTCCGTCAGTACTACTATATCCCACTTGACTCGAGTTCTTGCGAGTAAAGTCTCAAATTCATCTATATTTTTATTTATGCTACGTATATTTTGGTTTAAGAGCTTAAAATTCTTTCTTAAGTCCAAGCCAGGCGGAACACAGTCGCCCAGATCGCAGTGTACGGAGTCGGCGACAGAAATGGTATCGATGCAATCAATATTTATACGTGCGTTATCGAATGCTATGAGAATTATGCTTAATTATTTCAGATGTAATTGTAATAACTTTTAGGAGCAAGACAAGCCGTAGGCTGCAGGCTGTATGGCAATAGCAACACAAGTACGCTAAAACTGGTTTAGTTTGGCAGTTTATGTATGCATGTATATGTTGTTTGTGTGGTGTTAGGTGTTGTGTAGCAGTGTGCATGTTTTCCAGTGTGTAATAGTTTGTGTGTTGGTATCGTGTATTAATAACATTACATACGTTTAACATAAATAATCCATTCATAGTAATTAAATAATAACATTACTTTAACATAAATAATTCAGACATAGTAATTAAATTATAACAGTTTATATGATTTAGTATAGGCTTGAAGCAAAATGGGAATTTAGTGAAAATAATGACCAGTCATAAGTCATTCCTTAATTTGTTTAGGTCGGATTCGGCGTTGATACGAATTGGAGGGGCATTAATTTGCTTGCGTAGGTATATCACGCCATGGGACGTCCAGCAAAATAGGAAGAAATATCTAGGAATCATAGTAGATAAAAATCTGAATTTTCAAGCGCACGTAGATTTACTGACATCTAGAACTAGAAAGCTAATATACATCTTCAAAAACTTACGCCATGTTTCGGACAAAGAAGTGCTTAAAATGACTTACCTTGCATTATGTCAATCTATATTGTCGTACTGCATTACGTCTTGGGGAGGAGCAACCAAAACGACCCTGATAAAACTTGAACGCGCCCAAAGGGCTGTCCTAAAGGTGGCTCTCTTTCTGCCTTTTTTACACCCTACGGTTGACCTATATCAGAAATTGAATGTCCTGACAGTTCGACAGCTCTTTATTTTTCGCATGGTCCTTAAGGCTCACTCAATGTGTAGCTATCATCCTTTGATAAAATCAACAAAACGCCGTAAACATAAAATCTATCAAACAGACACTATATATAAATCAGCGCTATCACATAGATTCTATTGTTTTTTAGGGCCATATCTATATAATAAAATTAATTCCCTCCTTTCTATATACCGCTTAAATAAATTCAAATTAAAAATTACATTGACACCATGGTTGCAAAATTTATCATATACGGAGACCGAAAATCTACTTATTCCCTTAGTATAACCTATATTAAACACGAGTAGTATTTAGTAGGTATATATGTTTATTTCAACCCAAACACACACACACACACACACACTCACACACACACACACACACACACACACACACACACACACACATGCACCTCCTTACCTAGTATTACTACGTTAGTTTGAATTTTTGTTTCTTAATTTCTTTCTTATGATTGATATTTTTGATTTAGTAAGTACATTCTACAACTAGTTTAAATTACAATCAATATGCGTCCAAGAGGTGGGAGCCTGGTGATCTGTAACACAGGTTCTACCTACCATAGACACCAGTCTCTCACAAAGGAATGAAAATTGTTCTATCTGTATTGTGATATCTAATGTATACCTTTGTGAAAAGAGAGAAATAAATACTTATTATTATTATTATTATTATTATTATTACAATCTAGCCAGGGAAAACAACCTTTGTGATTTTGGAATTAATGTTTCGAATATGTAAATAGGCTGAGCAGGTTGTTTGAAGCGAAGATGGACCGTATTTAACATTTCCTGTCTTAATTTGTGCTTGTTGAAGTCTCTTACTCCCTTCATAAATCTGTCCTTAACTAATACTGAGTTGAGTTCTACTATGACCGGATCGGTGTTATTTCTAGATTTTATTCTAAACACATCTCTTATATGGTCTTGGGTGATCTCGACATTTCTCTTTTCCCAAGTCAATTACTAGGTCGCTGAGGCTTTCTTTTGTTTCTCCAGATGTTTTTGGCAAGTTTTTTATTTCTACACCACACCCCCGTGACCTTCTTTCTAGGTTTTCAATCGTGTCTTCTAACTGCTCGATTCTTTTCTGATCTTCCTTTCGCTTTGCTTCTAAATTTTCACACACTTCAAACACTCGTCGTGTTTACTTGACATGACTTCGCCGCTATTTTTAATTCAAAATTTTGTTCTATTATATTATTGATTTTTGCCAGGAGATCATCAAACCGCTTTTCTTGCTCTCTGGAGAATGTTGAAAACACGTCCATTGATAGCGTCTCGTCATTTTTACAGCTCACTTTAGTTTTCCTTTTTGCTTTACGATCTACTACGCTACAAATCACATCGGCCGTCAGAGACTGTTTGGCATTTGTTTTATTTGCGTGTATGCTTGCGGTGATAATATTATCAGGCGTTTCCAAAAGTGCAGAAGTAAGTGGTGTAGCGGGCGGCGTACGTTTGAGTGGCATTATCTTAGTAAATGATAGTGTAAAAAAGCGAGCAATCAGGGAATATTCGCCGCAGAGCAACGGAAGGCGTTTTATTATTTTCAAACTAAAGGCTTCGCAGTTGTTAATAATGTTATTATGCTGCCACTTGTGTTGTTATTTACTGCGCTGGAGTGTTTACAATCCGTAGTCGCCGCGCCACATCACGAGTCGCTGTTGTCTAGCCGAAATTCGCCGAGCTCCGTCCGAACGGCCGCCGACTGCTTGTGGAGTAGCTGCGATGAGTGGCGGGGCGGGCCGGTCATTGACCTCGTCTCGGTGTTTGTAAGTTCGTTGGCGGAATTATGGTCAAATATGACCTTATGATCGCGATCGGCCAAAACGTAACGTATATTATTATTTGATACGTAAAGTAACTTGCCGACACAATAATGCATGGCGAAATCACTCTTAACATGTAAGTAATAAAGTTTAAAACTATGTAACTACGGCTGCGTCGGCGATTATAAAGGATGACACAAAGGCGACCGCCTGTATTGAAAAGGAAAGCTTGCGCCACTGGCACAAGTATTAAAATGGCTTGTTTATGTTATGTGTTTGACCAAGCCGTACAAAAAATTACACAAGTATTAAAATATCAGTTTCATTATTTTTATACTGTCGTGTGCACGCGTCGCGATTATATCGATGCTGATGGTTTGTTTGTTATTAATGTTTAATAAGCTGGAATTGGATATTTCTATCTAGTTATCGACATTAACATGGAATAATCATTATTTTGCTAAACGAGTGAGGTTGTACTTAAAGCTACGTTATTTTATTGATGCGTGAAGTGATTGTGTATCTACTTACGTGTTTGGTTCATACCTACTAAACTGATATTGTTCACATGATTGGATTGATTTTAAGTTCTTTGTGTAGTTTTGGTAAGTATTAAAGTTTTCAATATGATATTATGCTGCGTCTTACGGTCGCTTTGTAATATTCTACTTAGGTAAATGTTATACGTAAGTAAGTTATTGGTCATATCCTTGGAGTTTTGTGTAGGTAGTGGGTAGCGGTGTTGTTTGAAGCATTCATGTTTACGTGTGTAACCTTGCAGTTACAAATCTAAATAACACATGTAAGAGTAACTATCCATTTACCATTCCGGTGAATGTTTGCGAGATAAGGAAAGTTTGTTTTCATTTGTCGTACGTAGGTATAACATTTAGGTATGTAGATAAACATAGGTTGGTGTGTATTATGAAAGTGTTGGTCGTAGAAACTGGTAATCTGTAGTAATTAGGTAGGTAGGTACGGTAAAGCTGGTTAGGAACTTCTTTGACCTCCAATATTTTTAAATGTTGATTCATAGGATTTATTTCTTTACAGAACAGCTGTTGTTTTATTGGGTTGATATTTGTGTAAGTAAATATCTTGGGTACAACAGAGGTAGTCAGTATCAGGCAATGATTTATTAATCATAAGGTTAAATCCAATCATAGGTAATTTTGTTAACTAAGTGAGGAAAGTAAGTAACTCAGGTTATTGTTAGATCTCTTGGTTACCTTAATTGGTTATGAGAATGGATAAGGTTTAATAATTAGGTAATGGTTACGCAGTGCCGGCTAGCGATCGCCGCGAGCGTCAAGAAGGGGTATGTAGGTCGCGGCAAGTACCGCCCGTTATTACTTACGACATTGATTATTGACATGTTATTTTTTTTTTTATTAGTAAAAATGTAAAATTGCCTCGGGTGGTTAACATATGACTAACTGAAACCATTTCACGAAAAAAAGAATACATTAACTTAAAAAAAAATTCTAATAAAAAAATAATATGGTCAGGGTTATTCTATATCACCAGTAGAATGCGTGGTAAAAAGGAATTACACGATTTCAAAATCACCCTGTATATATATTGTGTATCAGAGGGTCAGTGGTTGGAAAAAGGCTGAAAAAGTCTCCTCCATGCCGGCTGGTTCCCGTGGAGGAATATGACCACAACCCTCCAGCAAGTACTAAAAAATCATCTGGATTAATAAAATAATCACAACATCACAACATACCCTCAAGATTGGAACATTCAACGTAAGATCATTAGCAACAACAAAAAAATTAATAGAACTAACATATATGACACAAAAAATAAAAATCGACCTACTCGGCTTGGCAGAAGTTAGAAAAATGGGCTGTGCAATTGAAGTACATGAAACCTATATATTCTGCTACAAAGGCGAAACATCCAGCCTATATGGAATTGGATTTTTAATAAAAAAGGAACATAAAAATAACTTTCTCAGTTTTGCAGCATCCTCAGATCGGGTTGCACTATTAAAAATTAAATTTAACAACCAAACGCTTACAATAATACAAGTTTACGCACCTACCGAAAAAGCTAAAGATGAAGAAATCAACTCATCCTATGAAACTCTGCAGACCGTTCAAAACCAAGCAGGAGATAACGTATTCGCTATTTAATGCAAAAATGGGCCAATCAAGAACAGAAGACGGTGAAAACTTTGTCCTGGGAAAATTTGGATACGGAAACAGCAATGAAAGAGGAGTTAATTCAATACGCATTGGACTATAAACTGACAATTATGAATTCCTTTTCTAAAGCTAGGAAAAAACGCAAATGAACCTGGCAATCCCCCGGTGGTAACATAAAAAACGAAATTGATTTCATACTGTCAAACCACCCCACGAGGATCAGAAACGTAGAAGTATTACATGACTTCAGGTTCGGATCTGATCATCGCTTAGTTAGAGCCACGTACATGCTAGATCAAAGAAAAAAGTGTAGAACATCGTTCAAAGTTTACGCACATCTGTAACCGAACTATAGACACGGGTATCTTTCCCAATGCTTTTAAAAGCGCCGTTGTTCACCCGATCTACAAGAGTGGAGACAGAACCGACATTAACAATTACAGACCGATTTCCGTATTGAGCTCTCTGTCTAAAATACTAGAAATAATTTTGAACAACTGCCTTATCAAATACCTTACGAAAAACAAAATACTTACAGATAATCAGTATGGGTTTAGACAGGGAATCTCCACTGAGGATGCGGTTCTTGACCTCACTGGTACTGTAGTTAAAACGTTAGACAAAGGGCTCAAATGCTATGGCTTCTTTCTCAATTTGTCTAAAGCTTTTGACTCAGTTTCGATACCTACTCTGATAGCTAAGATGGAGAGTATTGGCATTCGCGGAAGACAGCTGGAGATCTTCTCAGACTACCTCTTAAATCGTACACAATGTGTAAAAATCGACAGTTTACATAGTGACGACATGAATATCTCATACAACATAACAAAGTAACAAACAGTGGAAATAAAATATTGGATTTGGTTCTGAATAACATTGCAGATACTACAGTTAGGGAGTCTACAAGCGCATTAGCTAACATTTACTCTCATCACCCTCCTTTGGACATAACTATAGAATTTATTGCTTGTGCGTCATTAAAGACTAATACCACCTGGCGCTATAATTTTTACAAAGCTGATTATGACACAATTAAGGCAGAACTAGACAAAATAAATTGGGAAAGTAAATTTGGTCAATATCTAAAAGTTAATGATATGGTATCACTATTTTACACAGTTTTAAATGAATTGATAGATAAATATGTACCCAAAACATACCCCACTAAAAGAAGATACCCACCTTGGTTTACTAAGCAATTAATAAACTTGACAAAAGAGAAAAACAAGCTTCTTCACTTCTTCTTCTTTTTAAAAATCCGCTAGACGAAATATCATTACAAATTTTAAATAAAAGATGTAAAAAATTGGCTACATCTTGTTACAACAATTATGTAAGCCAAATAGAAGACAATATTAAAACAAATCCGAAATATTTTTATACTTACCTAAAAGACAAACGTAGTAAAGCAATGCTAACTCCACAAACTATGATCTTAAACCACGTGAGTGTATCAAATGGTCCAGATATTTGCAACTTATTTGCTAATTACTTTTCTTCCACTTTTGCTAAGTCCGCTTACCAAGATACTCCAACAATACATACTAGTTTAAATACTGATACTATAGGACATATACGTATCATGCACAAAGATGTCGTAAAACATCTAGAAAAACTAGACATCAAAAAGGGAGCTGGGCCAGATGGTATTGCTCCGTTCTTTATTTTAAAATGCGCTTCATCTTTAAGTGTCCCACTTTATCTTATCATCAATAAATCTTTGTCCACGGGTACATTCCCTACTGTATGGAAATCTGCCAAAGTTGTACCTATTTATAAAAGTGGTAGTAAAGATAATATATCGAACTACAGACCTATTTCAATCTTATCTGTTTTTGCAAAATCGTTTGAAGCTTTAGTATATCCCTTTCTTAAAAGTCACACAACTCAGATTTTTGTAAACGAACAGCATGGCTTTACTCGATCTCGATCTACAAATACAAATTTAGTCACTTACCACAATGACTTAGTACGTGCAGTTGATTCAGGCGCCCAAGTAAGTGCAGTTTATATGGACTTCGCTAAAGCCTTCGACAGAGTTTGTCATAAAGTACTAATAAAGAAGTTAGAGTCATACGGCATTGGTGGTTCTGTCTTGAATTGGTTCCAGTCTTATTTAACTGACAGGTCTCAATATGTAGTGGTTAAGGGCTATAAATCCGAAACATATGAAACAATATCTGGAGTTCCACAAGGATCCCACTTGGGTCCCTGGTTATTTAATTTATTTATAAACGATATAGTCTCTTATATTAAATATAGTAGCGTGTACCTCTTCGCGGACGATTTGAAGCTGTGCAAAGTAGTATCCGATCCGCTGGACTGTGATTTACTACAGAAGGATCTCGATGCGGTTGCTTATTGGTGTCATGTCAACAATATGTCTTTAAATGCCACTAAATGTCACACCATCACATTTACACGTAATCATAAGATAATTAAGGCTCACTATAATCTAAGCGGAATAATATTGCAAGAGAGGTCTGAGGTAAAGGATTTGGGAGTTCTTTTAGATTCTAAATTAACTTTTCTACCGCATATAGACAACATAATAAACAGATCATCTAGAATGCTCGGCTTCATCATCAGAAATGGTAAATTATTTCGCAATCCAGCAACAAAAATAGCTATTTACAATGCATACGTCCGGAGCCATCTCGAATATTGCTGTGTAGTTTGGGCACCTAAATACAATGTGCACCAACTAAGAATTGAACGAATACAGAAATGATTTTTGAGACATCTTGCTTTTTCTTGTAAACTGCACAAACGACTGCCTTCGTATAGGGACAAATTGGCAAAGTTTAGGTTAGATGCTCTTAGTGAAAGCGTAAAAAACAAACAAACAAATAAACTCACATTTGCATTTATAATATTAATTAGGATATAATGGTATATGAACATTAAACTAACAATTGAGCCTTCGTTGAGGTGTTTATAAGTAGCAAAGAGGGACGTGAGGTTTTCTACAGTCTGATCCACTTGGAGCGCCATTCTCTCTTGACCTCTTTTCAGCTCCGTCACCGCTGTATTAAAAAAACACATTTTGCGTGAGAAACAATGTGAATTTTAAATAAGATTATTTTTAGGTCCATATTTCACTTATTTCGCTACATTTTGCCCTCGGCTTCACTTGTAAATGTAACAGTATTTTTTCTGGATAAAAGAGAGCACTCGGACAACACTTTAAGCCGTCGGTCCCGGCTGCCATGAATATCTATGGCAGTCGTTATTGGTAAGTCAATGCTCTTTAATATCCTGACACTGGTGTAGCCTTAGGGTATCGTTAGTCTTCGGGTTGCGGAAGGTCAGGTGGCAGCCGCTCCGTTTAAAATTTGATATCCAGTCAAATCCGGTTAGACTAGACAAGCCGACCCCAAGTGACTTGGGAATAATAAAGGCTAGGGAGTAAAGGCTAGTTAAGATGGACATAAAGTATACCCAGACTCCGGAAAACCATTTAAGGATCGCACAAGAAATTGTACCGTGAGTTCGAATCCACAACACAACTTGTAGCTATTTCGGAAACCGTTTGCTTGCTGCCAAGTGCAGCCACGGTTCCGAAGAATGTCCAGTACCTGCACATACGGTTACAAAAGCACGTTATAATTATTATAAACTAGCTTTGCCCGCGGCTTCGCTTGCATAAATGTAGGTTAGGTTAGGTTGCCCAGATGCCACCGAAATGTGGTGAATAGGCAGGAATAAAATGGAAGTTAATTTCTTCGTTAGAGAGGTCACTAGATATTGATTCTGAATTTTTAGATAGGAACTTAGCGAGATCATTGTATGCTCCTACAAATGTTGTTCCGTTATCGGAGTATATATTTATAGGTTTGCCACAACGAGACACAAATCTGCGTAAAGCTAATAAATAATTGTTGCTCGTCAAATCACCTACCAACTCCAAGTGTATAGCCTTTGTGGTAAAACATATAAATAAGGCGATAAACACTTTAACAACACAAGAGCCTCGGCCTTGACGACTACTAGATGCGATGTGACCCGCGTAGTCTACTCCTACTGTTTCAAACGGAAACCCTCCAGGTGAAAGACGCTGCTGCGGTAAATTACCCATCAGAGGAACTACAACCTTTCCTTTCTTCCTTGAACACCTAATGCAGCGACGATAACAAGTCTTAGCCAAATTACGGCCTCCGATTGGCCAGTAGACCTACCTTATAGATGCCAACAACAACTGTGGCCCAGCGTGCATAAGCTTTCAATGTTCATATTTAAAAAATAACTTCGTTAATCGATGTGTGGACTGTATTAAAATAGGTTGCTTTTAGACGTGCGAAAAATTTGAATTATCAAGACGACCACCAAACCTCATAATATTAAGTTTATCTAAAAATACATTAAATGTGAGTAAAGAACTCTATTTTGGTAGATTTTTACCTTGAATTAATAAATTATATTCAATAAACGACTCCACCTGAGAAACCTTAATGATAGCATTTAATGAATTATTTAACTAGCTGTCTGACAGATAATTAGTTGAAGTCAGCCGACCCTTACAAGCTTCAATAAAACGCAACACATATGCTATTGCACGTCGAAGCCGATTAAAACTGGAAAATCCGCTAAAATTAATAAATTTATTAATATTACAATTATCTTCTGTCCGAGCTATGCAAGAAATCTCGCTACGTGTTTCTGGCAATAACTGAGAATTTACTAAATTAGATGGCCAGCTACTGTGTGGATCGCTGAGGAACCTTGGCCCCGACCACCATATCTCAAGAAACTGAATAGTCTCAACACTCGCACCACGCGATATATGATCCGCTGGATTTTGTTCGGTAGGAACGTGTCGCCATACACAATCGCCAGTCATATCTAATATTTCACCGATACGATTGCGAACAAAAGTATGTAACTTACATGGCAACATCTTTAGCCACCCTAATATGTAAAATTGAGGAGTCAGTTCAAAATTCAGCTAATGCTGCCTTCATTCGTAATGAGTTTAAAACCTTCTGATAAAGCCGCGCGCCCACTAAGGTACCGCAGAGTTCTAGCCGTGGAATAGTAGTGGCTTTAATAGGAGCGACTCGACTCTTTACAAGTAACAATCTAACCAGTATATTAATTACCATTAGTATAAGTACTACGGACATAAAGGCATGCACCGTAAGCCTTTTCAGACGCATCTGAAAATATATGAAATTCAAATTTTGAAAATGCATCTATCACCACACGGCGCTGGACACGAACCCCATTAAGCAGATGTAGTTTATTAACAATGTCAGCCCATACCTCATCTATTGCCGGCGGTAATTACTCATCCCAAGATAATTTGTGGAGCCATAATTGTTGTAGAAGTATTTTTATATTAACGACTACTGGCGAAACAAGACCTAAAGGGTCAAAGATCTGGGAAATTGTGGACAGCATAGTACGCTTTGAATTGGTACCTGACATTGACGTACCTATGGGAAAGTACAACTCATCGGACTCAGTGTGCCACCCTAAACCTAACGTTTTGCTTGGCTCGTTCTTGCCTATATTTAAATTTAAAGCATCCTGAGAAGCCTTTGACACTGATTGAACCTCGTTGGACTTCCATTTTCTGAGTGGAAAGCGAGCTGATTTGAGAACCGAGGTCAACTTACATCGGATGTCTTGTAGTTCGCAAAGGTCATCCCCACCACTTAATAGGTCGTCAACATAAAAATCATGTATGATAATATTCGCTATCCTTTCGTCAGCACACTCAAGACCTAATTGTTTTAGGCATCTATTCGCGAGGAACGTAATTAAGTACGCTGAATTGCACTTAATTCCAATTGTATTTTTGCTAACTGTGTTAATACGCATGCCATTGCCCCTTCATCAGTTTTGTCTATGTTTTCGTTTACAGCTGATACCTCGGTAAGTTTTGAGTTTGTTATAATTTTGTCAGCGATCTGGCTCATCTTGTCTATATCCATGTCTTCTGTAACTGCTAGGACTGTAGTAACTGATGGTGGTAAAAGTCGCAACCATAGCAGCTTGATGGCTTCGTCACCCATTTTTCCTTTTCCAAGAACTTGCATCTTGCGTAAAAGTTGTGATGGTTTTTGATCGCAGAGGTCCATTTCAGTCAATATTTTTTTAAATTGGCGCTTGTCTGACTCTTCTTAGCAATTAATTAAGTGCTCCTTGATGGCCTTATACTTTTCTGTGGATGGTGGAGAGGTAATGAGGTCACTAACCTGTAGTATTCCTTCCTTAGACAGCTTTGCTATAACCGTAAAATATTTATAATCGTCGCCTTGTTTTTGTGGTGCTAATATGGTTTCCAGTTGTGTAAACCATAATTTAGGTTGATCCCTCCAAAACTCCGGAATGTGGGATAAGATGGTGGTACCAGCCGCTACTTCCAATGTTTATTGATGGCCGTAGCTTGATTTGCAAGTTGGTTGGTTCATGTTGCTTATTTTCTTGTTGCGAAGTCCACTTGTAGAGCCAGAATCGTAGCGTCGTCGGGTCACCACTTTGCCTACGTTTTGGCAATAGGTATAACGAGACTCAGATGGTGTTATAGTCTGTTTAATTTCAGTAAAAGTAAAGCTTATATACTAGTGTGGCGCGTGTATACATTTGCATGCGTGTGCATTTTAACTTATCTTAAGATGTGCTCTATCGGAATACGTGTAATAATGTAGTCGCTACAGTACGCTATCTGTTATCGAGGGCAAAACAAAACATCTCAATGTAATCTGTAAAACGTTCGTCTAATGACTTGATGGGCACAAAACACATTTTATTTTTATGTGACGTTACATTATTTATGCCTAGAACAGTTTTGTGAATACGACTGTTGGGCAGATTTAATTGATGGCATAATTTAGCCGTTATAATGCAGGAAGTACTACCACAAACGAGAATATTAATTATTTGAATCGTATAGCTTAATTAGTACTGTCGATAACAGAACGTCAGCACGATGACCGTGTCCTTGGCGACTGGAGGCCGCAACGCTCGCCGATAGTGTTAAGTTTTTATTCGCATCGATGGTTGCGGGGGACGCGCCGCTGTTGTTATAATTGTCAGCTCGTCCGCTATGCACAACCGGTTTTTATTTATTGCTATCTGCCAGATGTATTAGAGTGTTATGTCGCCGCTTACATAACCTACTACCAGGCTTCTTACAATGATTAGCGTAATGACCACTACGAAAACAGTTAAAGCAAATCTTAAAACTAGGTAACAGTTGTAGGCGCGCTTCATTACTTAAAGCTAAAAACTGAGGACAACTATTTAGCTTGTGATCGCCACCGCATTTAGGACAAGAAGTCGGTGTACTTGAACACGAGGTGTTGTTACAACTGTTATCCATTGAAACTATAGTCTTATTGTGCTGTGTGTGACGCGATAATTCTATAGTTTCAATAAGATCTGTGCGAATTTTCATGAACTCAAGGAAGTGTTGTAGTGAAATGGTCTGTTCCTTATCGATGCGACCTTTTAATTCTTCCCATTCGCGGAACGTTTTGGAATCCAATTTATGTGTCATGATGTGAATCAAAAGCGTGTCCCAATGCTGAGTGGGTTCGCCTAAAGATTCTAGCGCACGTAGATTCTTATTAAATTGGTCCATAATACGGTTTAAAGTAGCTGAAGACTCTCGTGTGACTGGATCTATGGTGAACAACGCTGATACATGATTATGAATTAATAAGCGTTTGTTATCAAATCGATCACACAACAGTCTCCAAGCTATAGCGTAGTTTGTCGCACAGAACTGAATCTTCCAAAGATGCTCTCAGGTAATGAAATTTGTTTATAACATCGATGTCCTCATTCGAATGTATTAGGCTATCAAAAGTGTCGCGAAATTCGAGCCAGTTATCGTAAGAACCACTGAACTTGGGTAGCTGTATGGTCGGTAATTTGACAGGCTTATTATTACCTCTACGAGAACTACATTCGCTAGGCACTGCGGAAGATTTTTTATGCGCTGAAACTATCTCCTGCGCTTGACAAAGAACCTTGTAATACCTAGATTCGAATTCATCTCTTTCTGCCATTTGATTCTCGAGGCTATTCGAAATGCATTCTAATCTCGTTTGAGTCTCGTCATATTGAGTATACAATGATTCAAGCTTACCTATACGTATCTCAAGTTCGCTAATATCATTAGATGTGGTAGTAGATGTATTTAGTGAGTTCAAAAATCCAGAGATATAATGAGACGACATTTATAACTAATACGTTTTCTAGAAAGGTCTGCTACTTCCCTGGCCAACTCCATATCGGATTTATCACCTTTCGTAGACATCATGGGAAGCGTTTGTTTAATCCTGGTATTATATGTATAATACAAAAATGACTACCTGCTTACTATATATAGAAACTTAGCCAAGGGTGACTATAATGACAAGTTGAGCATATATTTGGAAAATATAAATATGTACTTGATATACTACTATTGCAATACCTACTCGGAATTGAACACAATTAAAATTCTTAGTAAGAAATAAGAAAAGGTTAATCTTTTATAGCTTGCTTGTCGATATATGAAATGAACTAGTTCGGAATAACTACAATAAATTAGTTAATTAAATGATTAAACACACAATTTATTACAAAACATTCAACATTACCTAAAATAAACGAATAAAATTTAAATAACCTAACCGTCAGTTGCTCAATGACACAGCAAGTTTAACACTAAAATACTATAATAAGATAAAATTTTGCACTTACTAACCTTTTCTGAATATTTTAATTATTTTAAATACCACCTTTATAGAGTGTTGGGTTATTATAAAATAATACGTGTTGAGTTTAAAGTCCAAGCCACTTTCTTCAAGTTGAACTCGCTACGTTAACCCGATGATCCTCGCCACAAATGGATATTTATTTCTTTAAATATAGTTTATCTCCATAGGTTTTGACTCTAATCGGCATCCGGCTCGTGTAGGACCATGTATAGGGCCACTCCAGGTGTATAAATTAAAATTCGTATAATCTCCAGAAATACGTGTAATCCGAGTACATAAGACTACAAGAATTGACAATTACAATTTTAAAAGTCTAACGGTAGCACGAAATGGATTGACGTGTAGGTCGTTGCTATACTATTGTCGTAGGCGCGCGAACAGTAACAGTACTTATTTTCTGGATGAAAGGTATCCTATGTTCTTTTCTGTATCCCTAAATATCTTCTTCTCCCTAGCCTTTATTATTCCCAAGTCACTTGGGGTCGGCTTGTCTAGTCTAACCGGATTTGACTGGATATCAGTTTTTACACAGAGCGGCTGCCACCTGCCCTCCGTAACCCGAAGGCTAACGATACCCTAAGGCTAGAACAGTGTCAGGTTATTATAGGGCACTGACTTCCTAATAACGACTGCCATAGATGTTCATGGCAGCTGGGACCAACGGCTTAACGTGCTCTCCGAGGCACGGAGCAGGCGATAATTGTCAATATCTGTACCCCTGACAATGTTTATGTGAAAGGACATCATTCAAGCTTCGAACATTTTGTACCCAAAAATAAAAGTGCCGGCCGAAAAAAAAAATACTGCTGTTTTGTAAAAAATATGTCTCTAAGCATTTTTCTATTACAGCGAACCTCTAAGTTTAACCCTACAACTGCTACATGTGATTAAAAATACTAAAATCATTATTTTTACGTACAACGTTTGTTTAATAGACACACATTTATTTACTTTAGTTAGTAATCATAAACAACGTAGCTACCTGCTATTGTTATGTGTGTGCGCACAAGCACCCATCGCTCGGCCCCCTGCCCGCTCGCGTCCCGTACTCCCCTCTCCCTGCGCGACGAACACTAATCGCTTTGCACTGTTTTAAATATTTAGTTAAATAGTTATCCATGCAACTCCTGTTACATCGGGCGGCTTATTACAAACGTATGCGTGATTGTGTTGTGTTTATTTAACAATATTTCAAATGGCTGACTTTCTGTGTATTCGGTGTCGTGAGTCTGTTGTAAACAGAAGGCGATACACTTGGGCTTCTCTAGAAGAAATACACATTGATATAGTGCAGATTATTATTCAAGAAATATTGCAGCTACAGGTATGTAATCTTTGAGGTTATGGGTCTGTGGTAATGACACAACCGATACGTGTAAGCTCATATATTCGACTGACGCAGCAGTCGTTTAGTAAAATGCACATAACCTACCTACCCACATGTTACTGATATATCGTAGGTAGTTACCCTACACTAACATCCCTCCAACCTTATTTAAAAATATTGTTTGTAGTCTATAGGGGTTCTATTGCGTCGTGATCGAGTGCATCCTTCTGTCTGTGAGTTGGGACGTATGCCGGGCTCCACAGTGACAGGTGCATCAGGAACAATCACGTCATCAGTTTGGCTCTTGCCGTCTTCGGACTCTTGAACTTGAGGTTGAATAGTCTCGGTTACAGCTGGTGACGGCGTGCCTGAAGTTTCCCTTGTAGATACTGTGAAACCATCAGCTGCTGCATGTGACCTGTTGCTTATGAATGCAGGGACTACATTTTCCTCCCCTTTATATTTGAGAAGTTGATTGGCATGCCTTTTAACCTTTTGATCTGTATTACAGATTTTAATAATATACATCGAGTTGCCAATTTTTTTTATCACTGACCCCCTAGACCAGAATTGTTTTTGTTGTTCATACAGTTTCACGAGTACAATTTCGCCTATACTAAATGTCACTTTACGATTGCCGTGGTAATGATCACTCTGTAAACACTGTCTAGACTTAACCATTTTATCGAGCACTGGGTCGGATGGTAGTGATGAGGTTGGCTTCAAAAAATCTAAACGCGAACGTAACTTATGACCAAATAATATCTCAGCGGGCGATCTGTTTGTAGTGCAGTGAACGGAATTCCTGTATCGTAGCAAAAATTCTTGTAATTTAATGTTTAAATCGCGGGAATTTACACCTGTTAACAAAATACCTTTGATCGCTTTCTTAATTACTTTTACGTAACTTTCAGCTTGACCATTACTAGCAGGGTTGTAAGTTGGAGATGTCAAGTGTGTTATATTATTATGTAAACAAAACTGATTAAATTCGTTTGAAACAAAGGAAGTGCCGTTATCTGAGCAAATTGTATCAAACAATCCAAATCTTGCCATTACCTCACTTAATTTTTCTATGACGACGCGAGAGCTAAACCCTGATGAAACATCAAAACATTCTACCCATTTAGAATATGCGTCCACCACTATTAAATATGTTCGCCCATTTATTGGGCCGAGAAAATCCACATGTACGCGCGACCATGGTTGTGTAGGGAACGGCCACGGTGTCAGCGGAACACGCGGTGGCGACGCCCTCAGCCTCGCACACGTAGAACATGTCCTGACCAAGTTCTCAATCGCAACACCCATACCTGGCCACCAAAATCTATTACGTGCCTCTGCTTTCATTTTTGTTATCCCTAAATGACCTTTGTGTAATTCAGACAATACTTTGTTTTGAAATATTTTCGGTATAACTAATTTATGACATCTTAACATACACCCGTTCTCAACTGATAATTTCGACCGGTGGTGAAAAAATACTTTTATTAGTGGATCAATTATTTTACGCGGCCATCCATCTAATATGTAACTACGAACTAAAGACAATGTTTTATCAGTTAAGGTAGCATGTTTCACATCTAATAATGATATAAATTGTTCGCCTTCGTAAACAAAATGAACATAATTATACGTTGACCTATCTAATAGTGAGTCATCGCCTACCTGTGCGCCGCGGCTGGCGGCGGAGCCGACCGAGTGCGCCTTGTCGTCGCTTACTTGACCCACGGCTCGGCTGAGATAATCGGCACTATTATGAATGCTGCTAACATATTGAATTATATAATTATACGCCGATAGGAAAATTGCGTAACGTTGTAACCGGTTTGCAGAAATTTCAGGTATACCTTTGTTTGGGTTAAATATTGATATCAAAGGCTTATGATCCGTCCTTAAGATAAAAGGTGACGTTCGCCCATACAGGTACTGGTGAAATTTCTTCACACCAAATATGATAGCCGTAGCTTCTTTTTGAATTTGACTATACCGTTTTTCAGCTTCGTTCAGAGATCGAGACGCATATGCTATCGGTCTTTCTGTACCGTTATCAATTTGTGATAAAATAGATCCGAGACCAGTCGGCGATGCGTCCACCGTTAAAACAAGCTGTGCTTCGGGATTAAAGTGTGCTAATATTGTATCCGAGGCTAACGCTGTTTTAATGGACGACCAAACCTGATCTTGTTCTTTAGTCCATGACCATAATGTATTTTTTTGTAGCAGTTTATGAAGTGGTGATAATATTGATGACGCATTCCTAATAAAATTCCTTTAATAATTCACCATCCCCAGAAAAGATTTTAATTCGGATATATTTGTAGGTTTACATGATTTGAGTATAGCATCAACCTTTTCTGGAGACTTGTGAATACCGTTACGATCTATTACTACGCCTAGATAGGAAACGGAATCCTGAAGGAATGAACATTTTTCTACTTTGAGAACTAATCCGGCTTCCTGTAATCTATAAAATACTGCTTGTAACCTACTTAATGTTTCATGTCTGTTTACCCCCCATACCAAAATATCATCGAGAAACTGTAACGTGCCATCCAAACCCATCAATACAGACTCCATAGTTCTTTGGAAAATGGCGGGGGCGCTAGCTAACCCGAAAACCAATCTCTTAAATTTATATAGCCCTTTGTGCGTATTAATACAAGTCAACATTTGTGACGATTCATTAAGGCACAACTGATTATAGGCCTGTGAAAGGTCTAATTTGCAAAAATAGCGCGCCCCATACAACTTAGAAAATAATTCCTCATATCTAGGACGCGGATATTTATCAACAAGCAATTGTTTATTAATTGTTACAGAGTAATCGGCACACAGTCGAATAGAACCATCACGTTTAATAACGGGTACAATAGGGCTAGCATATTCCGAATATTTCACGGGTACAAGTATATCTAAGTCTACCAGGCGGTTTAGCTCATGTTCCACACGGTCACGTAAGGCGAAAGGCAGTGACCTCGCTTTAAAATAAATAGGTTTCGCGTCAGGTCTCAAAACTAAATTTACTTCTACCCCCTTACAACAACCCAACTTATTTGAAAATAACTGTGGGAATTTTGAAACAATTTGCTGAATTAATCCTTCGGATTTGTTTACTGAACAGATTTGCATATTAAAACTAGCAAAGAAATCTCTGCCCAACAATGGTGGACCGCCATCCCTTACCACATACACACCAATATATTTAGTTTTACCCCTATATGTGAAAACAAGTTTAACTTTACCTAATATTTTAAGTCTTTCACCACAATAAGTAAGTAAAACAATATCATTCGATTCTAATCTCACGTTATGAAAATGTTTGTCATACAATTGCTCAGAGATAACGGTAACGGGAGAACCGGTATCTATTTCAAAAGGTAATGAAACGTTATTAACTAAGACAGATTCCTGCATAGGTTCGCCGCGCTCAGTGCGAATACTACAACATAAATGCTTACCATCATCATTATCATCACCGCAGTACTCGATATAATGCTGTCCTTTCACCATTTTTTTACACATTCGCTTAAGGTGACCTTGGATACCGCATTTTGAACACTTATAACGCGCAAACCGACACGATGATGCTTGATGACCGGCATATCCGCACACCGCGCACACGCTGTGATCGCAGCCGCGGCCCGCGGTAGCTGGCCGTGAGCTTCCCGCGGCTGCTGACCGCGAGCTCCCCGCTGTTGAGCCCCGCTGCTGTAAGCGCCAGCGCGCCTCTCCTCGTTCTGAACTGCCCTCCGTTGTCATTTTCATCAGCTGCATAGGAGTTGCTACCGGTTCCTTTTGTCGCCCTGAAGTTTCCATGGCACCCATGCGTGCGCTGCGAACACCTTCAGCTATCTCAATAGCCCTATTCAGGGTGAGACCCGACATCCCTTTCGTAAACAATTTATCTCTCTCAGCTCCAGACTGCATGCCCAATATGAAACGATCGCGTAGTTGTTCATCAAGCTGATCGGATACGAAGCCACAATGGATTGCTAATCCTCGGACACGCGCCGCCCACTCCGACAACTTCTCTCCATCGTTTTGCGTAGCCACATAAAATCTGTACCGCTCTGCGAATGTACACTTTTTTGGTTCAAAGTGTCTGTCTAAAAACTCGACCACTTTATTATAACTCAGCGTACTCACTTGAGCCGGCAAGGCTAAATCACGAATCAATTTATATGTGGATTCAGCACAATTACTGAGTAGAATAGCTCGACGTTTGCAACCGGCTTTATCTGCATCCTCCCCAACATCGTTCGCAAGAAACCATTGCTCAAGTTTCTCCTTGTAGATACTCCATTCTTGAACCTCGTGGTTAAACGTCGATAAGGTGCCGACCGTTATTTTCGCCATTTTACAGTTTATCCTCGTCGCCAACTGTTATAACTGGGGTATGGGGGTAGTCAAATGACACAACCGATACGTGTAAGCTCATATATTCGACTGACGCAGCAGTCGTTTAGTAAAATGCACATAACCTACCTACCCACATATTACTGATATATCGTAGGTAGTTACCCTACACTAACAGGGTCCTACTTCTATCTCGTCTTATTTAATAATAGCGCGTTGAATTGAATATCTACTATCAGGTATTATGTTTTGATATCTAGTTTCGTCTTACACTTTACTAGCTCATTGAATGTAATAATACCTACATTATCTTAATTGATAAGGTTTCTAGTACCCGCAGTGTTTTTATTATAACAATAATTACAATTCGTCATAGAAAATACGTTTATAATGTTTTAGGGAAGTCAACATCTGACCATGTCAAAATCTAAAATAAAGCATAGTATAATATAATGCTCGGTAGGAGCAAGTGGAACGACACGAGTAAGAAACAAATCTGTTATATTTTACAGCTCCAGCCAACAGATTTTATTTGTCGACCTTGTTGGCAAAGGGCAGAAAGAACATACCATAGAAATATACGGGAAACACGCCAAGAAGATGATGATGCTGATGTTCCTCAGATGGAACCGGTAGCAGATGAAGAACCAGCTCAGATTAATTTGCTTGGGTATGTGCGAACACTGGACACTAGGCGCAGTTGTGTTTTCCAACATTGCGATAACGATACAAGACATCGTATCCCAGATGACATTGTTTTGCGGATGTTGTGTCGATATAATTTACTTATATGTGAAAACAGTCGTGTCTGTAATGAACATTTACAGCAAGACTTATGGCACACATTGGCCCTACAGCAAAACAATATTACCGTATTTAAAGCTGATCAGATTGTAAGAGCTTTGTCTCTATTACAAGCGCATGTCACTACAGATGTTTTAAACTTTGAACAATACCAATTGATAAGTCCGAACGAGTTTCGTACCTGGGTTGGCCTTACACATGACCAGTTTACTGATTTAGAAACTAATCAAAAGTTTTAGACTATCGTGATTTGTACACATACTTAATATAATGTTAGACAACGGGTCTTACTCGCGATAAAGTATTTAAAAGGTAATAAATACCTATTAATTTCCCGACGTTTCAACCGACTTGCATCGATCGTGGTCACGGGTTGACTAATGTGAGCTCAGCGGCGCCTTCGTGAAGTGCGGGTTTCGGCAACTACCCTCACTTGGTCACTTTTATTTATATTCACACTGTCGGTATTTCGACACACAACACTAACGACGTCTACACACTGGCTACCTAAGTCACTACGGCGACGTTTACATTTGCTGATGACTGGATTCCAAGATGTAGACAAACGGTATCCATCCTCCCGGTTGAAGTTGCGATATTTCTTAATTTTAACCGCTTCACGTACTATCCTGGAGTAATAGTTACGATCGGTGGATAAAACCTGTGGTTTATGTAACTCAATCCAGTGGTTTGGTCCAGACTCCAGCAAATGCTCGGCTATAGCAGACTTGTTTACTAACCGGTTCTTGACAGCTGTGATATGTTCCTTGACCCTTTCAGCGATTGTACGTTTGGTCTGTCCGATATACGAACTACCACAACTGCAATCCACCTTGTAGACGCCAGGTGTTTGAAAAGGGATAACATCCTTTGGAGTACTTAGATAGCTTTCTACTTTGGAGAACGGACTATATACAGTCTTTATGGAGTATTTCTTCAGTGCTGTTCCAACTTTGTCCGTTACTCCTTTTATATACGGCATGTATGCCGGCACTCTGCTGACCCCAGGTTGGCTATCCCTTCTCCTCGGACGGTGTATCCTACCCTTATATCCGTTGCGTCTAAGTACCTCCTGAACATGTGTGAGGTGTTCAGGATCACAGAGGTCATACGCTCTGTTCGTCAGTGACGCTACAACGGATTGCACGATCGATGCAAGTCGGTCGAAACGTCGGGAAATTAATAGGTATTTATTACCTTCTAAATACTTTATCGCGAGTAAGACCCGTTGTCTAACATTATATTAAGTATACAAACTAATCTTCCAAGCCTTAATAATAGGAGTAACAAAAATGTAATATTGGCAGCTGTACTGGTAAAATTACGGACAGGAGATTCTAACGCTAGGTTGGCATCAATATTTAAATAAGCGAGTCTTCTTTCGCCCGCTTACTCAACACTGGTCGGACTGCACTAATGCAAGATTTTGTGCCGAGGCACTTGGGCTTTGACCATCTAAGCAGAGAAGACGTAGCTCGAAGAAATCTAACTGTGCCAGAACATCTCTTCGGTAATCCAAACAGCGCCGTTGAAGAAAGGAAAGCAATAACAATTTGTGACGGCACATACATTTATATTCAAAAGAGTGCTAATTACTTTTTCCAAAGAATATCTTACAGTAATCATAAGTATAGAAATCTTATAAAGCCATTCCTATTGGTATGCTGTGATGGATATATAATTGAAGTGTCAGGTCCTCATGATGCTTCTACATCTGACGCTCAAATAATGAACAATATAATAGATAGTGAAGCAAACAACGGTGACGGCTTTTTTCATTGGTTTTACAGAAGTGGTGATGTTTTTATTTTAGACCGTGGTTTTAGAGACGCGGTTGTACCAATGCAACAGCATGGTTACTCAGTACACATGCCAGAATCAAAACATCCAAATGAAGCACAATTGACGACAGACCAGGTTAATAAATCTCGTCTAGTAACTATTTGCCGATGGGTCGTCGAGGTTGTAAACGGCCGTTTTAAAAGAGATTTTCGGCTTCTGCGGAATATCATTGTAAATCGTTCTTTGTATTATACGTTCGATTATTTTAAAATAGCGGCTGTCCTATTAAATGCCTATCACGGGGTAATAGAAGACAACATTCACGCACAAACCTTTTTATCTATCATTAATGAAAGATTGTCGCTGCCAAACTCACTTACGGATATAGTCATAAGACATAATTATAATAGAAGGCGAGTACAATTTCGTCTATTGCCGGCTGATGTACCTGAGCTCCGAGATTTCCCAAGGCTCACTGAAGAAGACTTAATATTTAATATTGTCTTCTGTTTACGCGAATGTTATTCATTGAAATTAAACTACTATATACGGATGTACAACAGGGGACCAACCACTACCTGAGATTTGACAAACCACAGATTCTCGCTAAAGAACACCGATTCCTACCAAGGATGCTTCGCGAGGCTATTGAAATCAAAAAACATCCCAATTTCAATAGAGAAGATGGTTGGAATTTACCACCAGCTTGGGATCCAGTACTTCAAATAGTCAAACCCAAGAAGAAACAAACCACAGCTAGACTTCATGATACTTTGAGCTCATTCTGTGTAAATAGAAACACCCATGATTAAATTATGTTCGGATACTTTGAAATAACTACACTGGAACATTGAGACAACTACCATCTTAGTCTCCCCGTGACCATGGCTGCTGAAAAGCAACCGAAACGTCAGGGAAAGTGTAAACTAAAAATAAATAGATTTAATAGTTTAAATAATTTTATTAGCTTATAAATTAGTAAAATAAAATCAATAGTAGTAGTAATGTAATATTTTCAAAATTTTGTTATACAGTGCTAAATAAACAACGCGATAAAATCCGTATATAGTAGTTTAATTTCAAAGACTTAATATTATTTAGCTTAGGTGTATACCAGTTAAAACAAGCAAAAAGCTACTATGGCGAACATTTAAACCCAAATGGAGAATTTATTATAGAAATAAGCGAACTAACTTAACATATTAGAGAACTAGGTGAAAATATTGTATTGATAAGGGGGCGAATCCAGGCTCGACATGTAAGGGCTAGGGTATATTATGTGTATATTGGTTGGCATAGAGGTTCAAGTGGTAGGGCAGCCATAGCGCATTATTATTGCACTTGCAATATAGGAAAACGAACCGTTGGTTGTTGTTCTCATACAATGTGTTTGGTTTGGTACTTGAGTTTTGCTAGACACGAGGCTCGTATAAGACCACTTACAGCTGGCTTAGAAAGCATTATAATAAGGTCTATTGAAATGTAAAGCAACCTATGTAATAATAAAGACATTTTATGTTTATTTTTGTTTTATTTGTCACCTTATTATATATATATATCTACTTAAACGATAAATAACTAAACTTAATCTTAAAATAGAAAACTTACAAAGCTTTCTTTTTGCATGCATGCTTTTTACGTTTTTGTAATTCCAACTCATATTGATTTTTGCATTTTTCTACCCAGACAGCAGTCGGAGGGTTAAGGGTTAAACATTAAGCTTTCCTGTAATACGTAAACATGTTTAGGACGTTATTTCGTATAAAAATACAATATACTTTTTGTTTACAGAATTTTAATTTCGTATAAAACAATAATGATTTTGGTATCTTCAAACTAATGTAGCAATCGGAGGGTTAAACATACAACTTTGCTGTAGTATAAAAATATGTTAAGAATGCTATTTTCTATAAGTATCTAACATTATTTTTTTCTGGCCGCCACTTTTGTTTTTGGGTACGAAATGAATGGTGTCCTTTCATGATGATTGATCGAGAAGTTAAGACGTGAAAACGTAACAAACAAACAACTAAACAAACTCACATTCGCATTTTTATAATATTAGTTAGTAGTTAGGATTATTATTAACTGATCAGTCAGTCAATAGAGAAATTCTGTTACCTATAGAACTGAAAGCTTACCAACATTCTCCAGCGTGTTTTCCAAGGACATGTGATGTAGACCGTCTTGTAGTTCGGTTCGTATCAGCTTCACCTGCTCTTCAAAGTTTCGCACCTACAAAATTACAATCTTAGTCAATTATGACAAAAAATCATTATTTGGATGGTGTATACACAATTTTAGCTTAAAAAAATACAAAAGAAGAATAAGACTATAGAAACGAATATATAGAATTCAATTCATATTATAAACTAGATTTTGCTCGCGGCTTCGCTCGCATTATTGTTGGTTAGGTTATTTTAGATTAGTAATAGTATTTGGGCGGACAACTTGACGGCCCGCAATATTTTGGCGCTTCGTGTACCACAGCGCGCCATGGCCATCAGGTTGATTAGAGGATACCTCACGATCTCGTACAAGGCTGCAAATCTCCTTACTGAACCGTTGCTCTGGGACTTGGAAGCGTCGCTCCTGGCGTCGCTCTACCGTTGGCGCCAGGAAGCGCTAGCTCGGGGCGAAGGACCAACTCTTCCCACTCTCGAGGCGGTACAGTCCGAGCTCCGCCAGGTCGTGGTGAAAGAGTGGAAGGAACAACTTGTGCACCCCAGTGCCGAGTACACCACGATTGTTGCAGCAAGTCCCGTTTTTGAGGAGTGGCTGGAGAGGCGGCATGGCGCCTTCATCTTCCTGACACAGGTAGTGACTGGCCACGGTTGCTTTGGCCAGTTCCTGTGTCGCATAAGACTTCAAGAGACGCCCGGTTGTCACCACTGCGGCAACTACTGCGATGTTGTTGAGCACACGGCGCTGCATACTTTGGCGGATTGCCCCGCCTTGGCATCGCAGCGCCGTGAGTTGATCGCGGCAGTCGATATGGTTGCCCTCTCACTCACGGCCGTGGTTCAGGGCATGGTCCGGAGTGAGAGGTTGTTGAACGCCTTCGTATTTTTCTGTGAGGCAAAGCGAGAGAGAGAGAGTGCTTAAACCCTCTCTCAACCGCAGAACCAGGCGCCAGAGGTGGTGAGCTTCGTGCCGCCACCCGCCACTCAATCAGCACCAGGTCAGAGAGACGGTATGCGTGTTCCCACGCGCGCCTCTGTGACGTGTATCTGTCCCCCTTAAGGAGACAGTAGGGTTAAAATGTAGAAATGCCTTAAGGGTAGGTCTTTTCATGCAGTGGCCTGCATTTTCATACAGCGGGCCGTAACCTCGGCCGGGTTGCGACTGCATATGAAAGCGATACGCGCGGCTCCGCCAGCTATGGTTATGTCGAGGGACACCGGGGTAGGTTTAGTCGGTATTACCGGGATATCTTTTCCCCGGTGAGCCCGAGATAGTCTCTTCATCGCCCCGCGGAGCAGTTCCTCAACCGAGTAGAAACACGCCCCAGATATTAGTGCAATCTGTTTCTTTTATTACATAAACAATTAATTTAATAATATATATTCAGCATAATTATTGGGGCCAGTGCATGTGGCGGCCCGGTGTCTTCTAGGGCCGCCGAGCAAACCAAATGGAATGATTTGGACCTGAAAAGCAAAGGGCAAGAAATGACGCTATAAGGGACACGGGTGTAGTTTTAGTACGGACACGTCTGTGGTTTTAGTAAGTATACGTTTAGCGTACCCCTTCATTGCGCCTAGAGCATGAAAATAATTTAAAAATGTCCTATCCTAAAAAAAGGCCTTAAAACGAGCGGTTGTATCACAAATGTATCGCTACCTAAACTCACACGTTTGTATAAGTTTACAATTAGCATTTGCGCTACTCTATTGCGACTAAAAAACACACAAGCTACAAATTTGCAGCAATTATACGCCGTATGTATACTATGGGAATACTAAATAAATTAAAAAATATTTATTTTCTTTAGCTTAATCGAATTATAATATTGTTAAATTTGCGCTCCTTTAGGCATAACATTGCCTGTGTTAGGAGGCTCTGCCATGACCTGGGGATGGTGGGCTTTGTGGGCCTGCCCACCATCCGTTCAGCACCAGGTCCGAGAGGCGGCGTGCGTGTTGCCACATGCGCCTCTTTGTCGAGTCCGTCTCCCCTCTAGGGGGGACAGTAGTTTAATGTAAGAAGTGCCTATTTTGGGTAGGTCTTGGTCGAGGAACACCGTGGTAGGTTAAGTCGGTATTCCAGGAGATACATTATTCTTATTCCATCTTTTCTTTTACCCCGGCGAGTCCGACATAACCCCTCCGCCCACACCCGCGGAGGGGTGTGCGTCAATGAATTCTCAGAGGTAAAAAAAAAATAAGACGCTTTGGCATGTACAAGTAAGCATCCATTGATAAAAAACAAAAACAATTCTGTATTTAGTAATAATATTGTTAAAGTCCTGCTTCATATGAAGCTGATTACTTACTTGAGTAGATAATCCGGTGTCAAACCCGCTCAGTTGCTCGACGTTCTTAGTTGTCAGCAGTTCGAGATCATTGATGCGCCCGTTTACGGCCAATGCTATCATCAGTTGACCCTCTGAAAATTAATATATTAATGTTACCTTTTATAACGTATTCTCGGATCTGTAGCATCAATTTGCGTATAGTTTTGTGAGCGAATGCGAAGTTAGGGTACTCGGTTATCTGATCTGATTTTCTTATTATTAGTAATTGCACGAAGCTCAAGATGTGGAAATCATAAATAAATAAATAATAGTAATGATGTCCTCCAGACCGAATTTCAGTCACGTAGGCCAATTTTATCGGAGATCAATGGCCATCTGCGCAGGAGATATAGATGTGCGCAAACACAAGTGAACTCTCTGTTTCCTAACTCTCATGATCGGATGGAACGGTATTCCGACACGACAGGAGAGAGATCAGGTGCAGGACCGGACCACGGCAATAGAAATATGCTAACGTGTATTGTGGGTGTGTAAAAATATTTAATTATTGTGACACATTGTAAAGAAAGAAAAGTTATGCATGATCTTGAATGAGCGCAATAAGTAGCAAAATGATATGCTAATAATAGGGGTTTAAGTATGAAGTTGCCGTTGTATAGTTACTATACTGTGTGTGTGGTACCTAATATACCGCGTGACTTTTTTACCGTCTTGATAATAATATGGTGTGTTGTGTAAGTGGAATAGAATCTATAGACGATAGTATTTGTGTTCTAGCATTTTGATTACGAAATTGCCGAAAATCTAAAAAAATCCATAAAAGATATACACCCTACAGTGCTTAGCGCGCAGCTGGCCACAAGGCCACGCGTTTTTTCCATAATCGCCGCTGGCCCAAAACAGTAGGTATCGCGCATGAATGAAAAGTGTGAGCGAGATAGCATAACTACTTAGGTACCTACGCATTTCTATCGTAACGACTTTATTAACTTCGAATTCTCATTTTAGAGATTATTTCGACCTTTCCCTTCATACTTTTAAGGGCTAAGGACCTTCTAACATGCTGTAGTTGTTGTTACATGTTAAACTAATCATTAGTCATAATTTCTGTATGAATAAAATAGTAGGCATGTAGGTACGAGTATTACGCGTAAACTACAACATACTAGGCGTATTTAAAAGATTGAAATCAACTTATTTACAAATTACACTGATTACACAATTACAAAATAATTAAAATGTACCTTTTAGCGATATTGCAGTAATTGTTCGAAGTGTCCACCGTTTCTCTCTAAACACAAACTAGCACGTCTTTGTAAATTGTTTTTTAAAATAAGAAGGGTGTCTCTATCACTTTTTAAAATATGAAAAGCTTCTATTATTCGCTGTTTTAAATCGCCAACACTGCGAGCTTCCTCAGTGTACACCAACCGTTTTAGCTCGGCCCACAAATAAAAGTCTAAAGGAGTTAGGTCTGGTGATCTGGCCGGCCAGTTCACAGGACCTCTGCGACCTATCCACCTGCCACTGAACTCACTGTCTAGATACTCGCGCACCGATCTTTCGTAATGTGCTGGGCAGCCATCGTGCTGGAAGTACATTCCTTGTAAATAACTTACAGGAACGTCCTCTAACATTGTATCGATGACTGAACGTATCATTTGTAGATACGTTATTCCCGTCAAGCGACCTTCGACCCATATTGGACCAATGATTTGGTCATTAATGATTTTTTTGATTGCAGCCTATACGTTTACACTGAATCTAATTTGGTGCGAATGTTCCTTGATTTTATGAGGGTTTCGAAAACTCCACCAGTGCTCGTTATGTACATTGTAAATCCCGACGCGTGTAAACATGGATTCATCACTCCACAAGATGTTGCTGTGAGTATGTCCCTGCAGCCAGCGACAAAACTCCATGCGTGGTCCAGGGTCCATACTCATACTCAACGAATTCAGTAGCTTCCACACCGCATATTGGCTTACGCCAAATCTTCGAGCGGCTTGTCGAGTGCTTCTTCTTGGGTTACGTTCGAAATATTCTAATAGTGCGTTTTCCGTACGATTGGATAACGGTGGGCGGCCTCTGCCTCTAGCGTGGCTTGGAATACGAAACTGTCCATGGTCGAGCAACCTTTGATAAGTATTTAAAATTAAAGTAGTGCTGGGAATTTGTGGATTCGGAATACTCTGTCGGCGAAGAGATTGCAGATGTTGTGGTTCTGCATACATTCGTCTTGCCCCATCTAAGCTTTCACCAGACAGAAAGTAACACCGCACCATTGCTAAATACTCCACGTTATTGTATTCGTACATGTTTATGGTTTACGATATCACAGCGACCGACGCGGCGACAAGCGTGGCAACTTATAAAAACAATGCGAATAGATCACGCGACGTCACAGTGTACCTAATCGCATGCGACTGAGGGAGGATGAGGCGGCGGGCGACCGGGAGAGGGTGGGTGGGAACGGGTGCGAGTGCCTTTGAAGATAGTTTTTGTTTTTTGTAACGAAATCATTCATAATTTGTAGCGCGTTAGGATGAATATGTATAAGATTTTGAATTATTTTCATTTTTTTTTTCGAATTTCTTTTTTAAATGTTTTAATATGGAAAATAGATTATAAATAAGGAGTGTACAATGGTAGATTAATTTCAGACAGTCAGTAAAAAAAAAAAAAAAAAAAAAATAACTATGCCTGAGGCTTCTACTCTATTTACCTATCACGCCCTATTTTTTTCAAGACGGTAAAAAAGTCACCCAGTATATTTTGAATTGACATAAAACCTTCATCGAGTGAAAATTTTTCACACGATACCCATATGATTCTTCTTTTAAAAAATGTGCAACATCTGATTTTCGACTATCAAATGCTTTTTTTTTTTTTTTTTTTTTCAATTTTGCGCGGTCTGTTATGTCGGGCGCACGCGTAGTAGCAATCGCTCCGTGAATCATTTAACTACCCGGAAAACAAAAAACCATAAACAGTAATAATGGACGATGATAATGTGGAGGACGATTCAGATTTTAATAGTGACAAAAGTGATTCAGAAATACTCAAAGAATGTGAAATTGCGTTGGAAGATATGACCGAGAATGTTGAAAACAGAAGAAGTAGCTTTATATCCGTTGAGAAAAGAAAAGACAGGGAAGATGACAGTAGTATAGAAGAATTTATAACCGTTAACAGGAAACCTAAACGCCTTATTCGGAGTAATTCGAATAATGCAGAGAATAACCAGGGCATTATACAAAACACAAATGAGAAACGGAGGGTAGAAGAAAAACAAAATAATGATGGTAATTACAATGAAGTTTGTGTATCATCGGTAGAAGCTTTGCCTAAACAAATGGCGTTTGCAAAGTTGCTGAGCAATGAAAATATAAAAAGTAAAATAAGAATTAAATATAAAAGCCCATATACTGTACTTGTCCGCTGTGCCTCGAATGAGGATGCGGGAAAGTTGATAAACTGCCAGAAATTTATAGAAATTGGATGTAAATGCCATATGACGTATGAGTCAACGATGTCTTTTGGTATAATTAAAGGTGTTGACATGCAGTTAAACGAGACAGAAATTATGGATATTTTGGAAAGTGAAGCAAAAATATTAGCAATCAAAAGACTAAAACGAATCAGCTCAAACGAATTATGGGTGAAAGTTTTTAAACTTTCGCGATTTGTACACATACTTAATATAATGTTAGACAACGGGGTCTTACTCGCGATAAAGTATTTAAAAAGTAATAAATACCTATTGATTACCCGACGTTTCGACCGACTTGCATCGATCGTGGTCACGGGTTGACTGATGTGAGCTCAGCGGCGCCTTCGTGAAGTGCTGGTTTCGGCAACTACCCTCACTTGGTCACTATTATTTATATTCGCACTGTCGGTATTTCAACACACAACACTAACGACGTCTACACACTGGCTACCTAAGTCACTACGGCGACGTTTACATTTGCTGATGACTGGATTCCAAGATGTAGACAAACGGTATCCATCCTCCCGGTTGAAGTTACGATATTTCTTAATTTCAACCGCTTCACGTACTATCCTGGAGTAATAGTGACGATCGGTGGATAAAACCGTTTGTCTACATCTTGGAATCCAGTCATCAGCAAATGTAAACGTCGCCGTAGTGACTTAGGTAGCCAGTGTGTAGACGTCGTTAGTGTTGTGTGTCGAAATACCGACAGTGCGAATATAAATAATAGTGACCAAGTGAGGGTAGTTGCCGAAACCCGCACTTCACGAAGGCGCCGCTGAGCTCACATCAGTCAACCCGTGGCCACGATCGATGCAAGTCGGTCGAAACGTCGGGTAATCAATAGGTATTTATTACCTTTTAAATACTTTATCGCGAGTAAAACCCGTTGTCTAACATTATATTATGAATTATGGGTGGACAGTGAGACTATAAGAATATGCTTTGAAGGTTCCATTTTGCCGCCATACGTATATGCGTATGGATGCAGGTTCAGAGTGGATCCTTTTGTATTCCCGGTAACACAATGTACGGGATGCTGGAAGTTTGGACACTATCTCAAATACTGCCCAATTAAAATGAAAATCTGTCCTAAATACGGGGGGCAACATGAAAACTGTGAGATTAAAGATTTCGCATGTCTAAACTGCAAGGGTCCCCACCTAGTATTAGACAAACAATTCCTTTTATATATTAAAGAAAAAAAAATCCGAGCAATTATGGCCAAGGAAAACGCTACGTACAGAAAAGCTTTAGAAGTATATAATTCTTCTAAAAAATAAACACAAACATACAAAAAGAAATAAATACAAATATACAAGAATTTAACCAACCGGCAACACATATGACGACACCAGTATTGGACAACTCCGTGGAAACGTACAGTTATATAGTAGCTAAGAATGGAGTTAAAGGAAACACAGCAGATAGGTCGACTAAGAAAAATCCAATAAGTAAAAAAGGCCGTGACATAAGTCCATCACAGAGAAAGAAGCAAAATGAAAAACCAAGTTTTACAGAAGAGGTACCTATGACAACACAAGAAGATTGGACTGATAACAACAACGACGAGGGAAATAACCGCAATAAAATAGTAGATAAGTACAGATTTGATTTTAAGAAATTTATTTTGAAATTGAAAAACATTATTTTGTCTGAGAGGAGTTTAGAAGAAAAAATTGAAACGTGCATAAAATTAATATATGACGATGTAAAGAAATGTATATCTAGTCTATTTAATAATGTTAACTTGATACAATACTTACTGTCAATGTTTAATGGATAGCGGCTCCTATTATCATTCTGTTATAAACATACTGCAGTGGAACTCACAGAGTATTAAGCCTAAATTACTAAGCTTTGCGAAGATATTAAATACGGAGCAAATCTATGTAGCGATTATTAATGAGACTTGGTTGGATTTCGAAGAAATTCTCTATATTAACTCATATAATATTTTTAGACAAGATAGATCGGATGGCTATGGTGGGGTAGCTGTTATAGTCAATAAATCAGTTAAAGCACACGTCAGTCCTATTAATATTAAGATTTCAGGTATAGAAATATTACACGTTAAATTAGTAAACTGCAGTAACTTAGAAAACATTGTCTCTATATATTGTCCATCATCAAAACCAACACAAACTTGCGATTGGTAAGAAATATTTGAAAAATTCAGAAGTAAATCATTGATAGCCGGTGACTTCAATGGTCACCACACGAATTGGTCGTACAAGACTGAGGGGAACACAAATATTTGATGCATCATTAGAATATGGACAAATTTCTCTTAATAACGGGGCACCTACGCGTATTAAACTAGTAGAAGGCATCTTGAGGGAGACTTCACCAGATATTTCTTTTACATCAACAGATATTGCTACAGAATTTTATTGGAAAACTCTTTAAGAAAACTTAGGCAGCGACCATTTGATCATCAAATTGTCGAAAAATCATCATGATAAGTCACGGCACATCAAAAAGCGCAATCTAAAGTTAGTCGATTGGAACAAATATAGAAACTTACTTAAAGAGACGTTCTGTAATAACGATATAATTAATAATTGCTATTCCCATAATATTCAAGAAATGTATGATTATTTGATGGTCAAAATAAACAAGGCAGCAGATGATAGTATTCCTATAATTAAAATATGTACAAATCCTTCAGATAAATTTAAACTTAAGCCATATTGGACTACCGAACTTTCTCTGGCTGTAGCGCGTTGTAGATTAGCACTGAGAAATTTCAGAAGAAATCCCACCCCCAATAATTTGAACACGTTTGAACATGAATTGAAACAATGTGCGAAAGTTATAGCTAAAGCCCGCAGCCAAAATTGGAATAGATTTTGCAACTCTGTGGACGAAAAATCCTCAGCATCTGAACTTTGGAATAAAATGAGGTGGATCAAGGGATATAGAAAAATAAAGACTCATATCCCGGTCACCAAACAAATAGAATTATTATGTTCGCTTACCCCTGATTCAGTTCTAAATAAAACTCCAGACATCACATCAAAAAATAATATTATGGAAATTGATTTCACAATGCAAGAGCTTGAATGCTGTCTAAAAAAAAAAGATACCACTCCTGGTGATGACAACATTGCCTACTCAATGATTTACAACTTACCGGTAGAAGTAAAAAGGTTTTTACTAAAGCTATATAACCTTATCTTACACACAGGATATATTCCATCACAATGGCGTGAAATTAAAGTTATAGCCATTCAAAAACCGAACACATCTGGTGCCGAACAAAAACTTCGTCCTATATCATTAATATCTTGTATAAGTAAAATTTTACATTCTATGATAGGGAAGCCTTTAGAGTGGTATGTGGAGAAGAATGAAACTATATCCGAGTTTACAGTAGGATACAGGAGATCACACTCATGCATAGATAGCTTGGCACGGTTGGTTACTCAAATTCAGATAGGATACTCTGAAAATATCCCCACTATTGCGTGTTTTTTAGATATAGACAGTGCCTACAACAAAATCTTAGTTGAAGCAGTAGTGAGAGTTCTGGATGAGATCAAAGTAGGCGAGAAAATATTCATATATAATAAAATTCCAGAAATAATTAATTTCTGGAATTTTCTTAGAGAACGACATTTAACGATTAAAGATGATGACGGCCAACCTATAATAACACGATGGACGGACAATGGATTGGCACAAGGGGATCCGATTTCACCTCTACTTTTTAATATACACATAAGATATGTTTCATGTTAAGGAATGTTATGGTTTCTCAATATGCAGACGACTTTGTGATATATGCAAGCAACAAAAACTTGAATCAGAGCAAAATAAATATTGAAGAAGCGCTTAAATTAATTATTATGCTATTAGAAGAATTAGGGTTACAATTGTCTGCAACAAAATCAAAATACTGTGTGTTTAGCAGAGGACATAGGCGAATTATACCGAATATAACTATAAGAAATAATTACTTACCAATGACACCATGCATAAAATATCTGGGTATGTGGTTGGATCGTAGCCTAAGTTGGAGTAAGCATATAAACGAAATATCTGGAAAAGCTTCCAAATTCCTAAATCTATTAAAAGTTTTATCGGGGCCTACGTGGGGAGTTCATCAGAGGTATATTAGGAGACTATATATTTCATTAATTAGAAGTCGAATAGACTATGCAAGCTTTCTTTATGACAACAGTGCTAAAACTCAAGGGTCCAAACTTGACCGAGTCCAAAACCAGGCTTTACGAATAATCGGTGGATTTATCAAATGTTCCCTAATCCATGTAATGGAAAGCGAACTTGGTATACCACCCCTATATTTAAGGAGGCAATACCTAGCTGCTAAATTTTGCTTAAAAAGCCAATCCTGGTCTAATAATGTCACTACTCAACTTGCTAATAAGCTGAACATATTATGTAACAACATATATTGGCAAAGAAAAAAAAGCCTTTAATTGCGACTACATATAATGAGACCAAACACTGTAATGTCCACTGCTCATATCCGCTACTTATGTTCAAACAAAATATATGGGTAACACGTACACATATCACAGATGTTATTAAAATTAACTTAGATAGTACTAAGAAAGGAAAATCGGAATATGAATGTAATTTCCTTAGATGTAATGTTTTGGATGAACTGAACACAAAATATTTAAGTTGGCATAAAATCTATACAGATGGATCTAAAAAGGATAATACTTTGGGTGCTGCTTTTTATATAACTTCGGTAGAACATCGTGTTTATTTTAATATTAAGAATAATTTGACTATTATGTCAGCGGAACTCTTTGCAGTTTCAGAAGCCCTGTCATTTGTCATACAAAATAAATGGAACAACACTGTTATCTTTTCGGACAGTAAGAGTGCACTGCAACATTTGGCTCGATGCGCCTCTGGAGTCAGAGGTGTATCGATAGCCTACGAAATACTCGAGAAGATATTGCAATTGCAGGACCAAGGCATAGTGCTGAGACTGCAATGGATTCCAGCTCATGTTGGAATACATGGTAACGAAGAGGTGGACAGATTAGCAAAATTAGGATGCACTGAAGGAATCGAAATTAACACATTACCTGACTATTCGGAAATTTTACCAAAATTTAAAATACTAAATTATAATAAATGGAAACAACACTTCAACTTAGTATCTAGAGACAAAGGAATCTGGTACAGAACTTTGCAATCCGAACCTCTTCGGATGCCATGGTTTATAACAAAGAAAGTTAATAGAAATCTAACGAGGCTATTGTTAAGACTTAGATCTGGACACATTCCATCAAAAAAATTTGCATACATGTTGAAAAAAGTGGACTCTCCTAATTGCGATTTGTGCGGAGTAGAGGAAGACCTTCAACATGTTTTGATGGAATGTGTCAAGAATAGCCAGGAGCGAGAGTTGCTGAGAGAGGCACTTCAAATAAACAAGTATGATGTAGGAATCAGGCAAACTATTTTATCATCCCCAACATCTGATAAAGCGAGGATGCTATGTAGTTTATTTATGGTGCTTCCACAATAGCTGTCTTCTTGATGCCTTACTTATGACTTTGTAAACCCTAATGATGGACTCAATGGGGTTGTCATATCCGAATAAGGATAAAAGCCAATCCCAAAAAAAAAAAAAAAAAATAAAAAAAAAAAGTTTTTTTTATTCAGCTTAGACGGGAATTCGAAAATCTGAGTAATTTTTGAATACGAGATCCGACGCGGGACTAACGCGGCAGAAACGGTTCGCAATATCAACGCTGCGTTTGGAGAGGAGACTGCTTAAACGCTTTCGTAATGGTAACTTCGACTTGGAAGAACGAACCACGTGGAAGACCGCGCACACAAGTAATTAACGCTGAATTGAAGGAGATAGTGGAAGCTGATTCGAGAGTCAAACTACACAGGAATTAGCGGTATGGTTTAACGTTACCCTACCTACAATATTGGCTCATTTGCATCAAATCAATAGGATAAAAATATGAAAAATGGGTGCCTCATGATTTGACTGATCTGCAGAAAGAAATGCGTGTTGAAACTTGTGTTGCCTTGTTAAATCGGTACAGAATTGAAGGAATTTTGGAACGAATTGTAACATGATGAAAAGTGTATTCTTTACGATAATCGTAAGTGAAAAATGCAATGGCTGACCTCAGGTCAAACGTCGCAACAGTACCCTAAAGCAAAGCTTATCAATAAAAAGGTAAAGGTAAGGTAAGGTAACTGTTTGGGGAATATCTTCATGGTGTTATTCACTATCGCTTTCTCCGATCTGGTCAAACAATAATAGCAGATATTTACTGCGCCGCACTTCGAACAATGATGGCGAAACTGGCAGTGAAATAGCCCCGATTCATAAATCGATCTTCACCATTATTGCTCCATGATAACGCAAGACCTCGAACTGCACGAGAAACCGTTAAAACTCTACAGGAGCTGCAGTTAGAAACCTTACGTCATCCTCCGTACTTGCCAGACCATTTTTTCGTGATTTGGACAATTTTCTACGTAATAAAATATTTTCTTCCCAGGAGGCAGTATAAAATGCTTTCACATAGTTTGTCGAATCTAGATCCCCAGAGTCCTATCGTAAAGGCATAAATGTACTTCCGTTTAGATGGCAACAACGTATAGATAATGAAGGTAAATAAATATGGTACATCTTAGAAAAAACGAGTTTAAATTTTTCAGTACAAATCGGCATACTTTAACCCCTAATAAATTCATTAAATTATTTGAAGCCTTATACTAAGTACATACTGCTTCAATGTAATAAAGAAACATACCGACAGATTTCACCAATTTTGCGGCATTTACGGCTGTCTCCGTCGAATTTTCTGTCATGTTAATCATTTTTTTCGCAATTTCATGTTTTATATTATCTATGGCTGCGCTGTTGAGAAACAAAGTATTGAAAATTGAATATGCATCTCACCGAATCCGCGCGGATAAATACATTTAAGGTGAGAGAGAGAAAGAATAGAATTTCAACTATAAAATGACAGCGTGCTGCATCTGGTCTCACAGAATGATGGATGGATAATTCCATTGCATGTTGGCTGAAACGCATTATTTTATTAGTTCTAGACGAGTTAGCGGCATCTGATGGTAAGTGGTAAAAAAGGAAATAAAAAGTACTTTCCTTATATCTTGTTTGTCAATGGCAGATTACATCGTTCGGGAAGCACCCTAGTTTGATCGTTAATGCCCCGGGTTCAATCCCTTGGGTTTCTAAATAGGAAATTCTTAGTGGCCGTATTTTGTGCTATTCTTAAAATGATGCCGGCAAGCAGCATTGACAAACTTGAGACCTATTAGGAACGTAATTCCTAAATACGAAAAAGGCAATATGTCAGATTATTATATTTCTTAAAAAATACGAAGTAACTTATTGCTGTGTTTAAATTACTAGTATTTTTGCTAATCCCTCCAGCTCAGCTAATTTAATATACTTGAGTTAGAAGTGGATTCACGTCAATAGTGCAATTCTCGATAGTAGGACCAATACCTTATCAACTGGGCTACCGCCGCTTCAAATTTTTAGCCTACCTCTTTGAGGATATACAGTCAGGTGTAGTACCTAGGAAACCTGCATGTCTGAGAGTTCTTCATAACGTACTCGAAGCTATGTGAAGTCTGCTAACCCGCACTGGGCCAGCATGGTGGACTTTGGCCTAACTCTTCTCACATTGAGAAGAGGCCCGTGCCCAGCAGCAGCAGTAGGACAATTTGTATACAGGGCTGATGTTACTAACCTCAGTACAGAATGTGTCACCAAGGGGTTTGGAGGCGGCATGAAGGTTGATATCTGAGACATGGCAGCAGTTGACGGTGTGCCTGCATGCCGTGACTGATGCATCTGGGACTGACCCATCCGCGACTTGCTAAGTGCTTCTGGTCTCACTGACTTTTGTGACGTAGACACACCACTCTTGAAACCTTTCTCCTTTAAATTAAGAATGGTTTGTTTTAACTGATTAGCTTCGGTTTCCCAGGATAATGATTTGAGGATTTCCATTCTGTTTAGTCTATATATCTATACTGTTATCCTAACAAATTTTATTAGGACAAGATAGAGACAACACGCTTTGTCAGGGGTACAGAAAAGAATATAGGGAACGTTTGATCCAGAAAATAGCACTGTTCTTGGGCGACCGAAGCCGCGGGCACAAGCTAGTAAAACTATAAAGAGACTTAAGAAATATTTTTGATACTTGATTGGAATTGTTTCCATCCCAAAATGTTAGGTTTTAACGTGCCATTCTAGGGTTGTGTTGTAGTCCATAATTGTTTAGGAATCTTCTAGAAAATAATCCTATGTACTAAAATGGCCCAGAGTAAGGTATTTAGTGCTGTTGCACATGTCCGTACAAGCTCGTAAAGTCTTTGGTCCTACGCCTGATCTTTCTTGGGTCATATCTGATTGTCGTCGCATCGGATAAGATTGAGAGAATACAGACAGCACTTGTATTTACGTACAGACTTTTGTACTATAATATCTCCTGACCAAATGGCCTGTCTTCGTTAAGATTTGCCGCCCTGACAGATATGCGGTATAAGGGACTTTATATTATTCTTCTCATGGAGTTCACGTTAATGTGAACAATCATTCTATAGCTTAATTGCGGCAGTCAGTTTACTTTGAATTTTAAACAAGAACATTATGGTATGCCAATACATACCTCTGCCGGCATTAAGCGCTTTAGTTCTTGGTAATCCTTGTCTAACTGGTCTACCAAAGCGCACATCTCGGGTGGAAGAGCTCCCGAGTCTGCTAGCGTCTTCAGCAGCTCAGACATTCGTGCGAGCGCCTGCTCCGCTGCCCTGACTCGGGCATTTAGCTGATGGAAGAAACATCCTTGATTAGTGGTGCATTGTGGCAAGTTTCTTTTTGAATGTAGACTTTCTGAAAATATCCAGAATTATTATTGCTTAGTCTTATCAATATCAGCGCGGTGGTAACCAAAGCGGAACGAAGAGATCGGACATCGCAAGTCACCTATACTGGCACGGCTCGCGGGGAGCGGTGACAAAGGAATCGCTTACTACACATGTCCGTGCTCTTCCTAACATTTCTTGTATTGTCTTGTTTCGTCAAAAATATATTTTTTATACAGTCCACTTCTTATTATTTAGCACAAGTTCCTTCGGCAACAGAGCAGCGATAGCTCAGTGGGGAGACCAACAGACTGCAATGCAGAGGGTCTCGGGTTCGAACCCATGTCGCGCACCTATGACTTTCGGAAGTTATATGACTTTTCGAAATTATGTGCGTATTGATTGACAATTACCGCCTGCTTCGTGCCTCGGAGGTTAAGCCGTCGGTCCCAGCTACCATGAACATTATTGGAGAAGTCGACACAAAAGACCCCACTGAGTCGAAGTGTCGCCGGTCTGTACTAACTGGCCCCCACACAAGATAAGTTAAGATAAGATACCTTCAGCAACAGTTATAAATATGCGTTATACTGGAATAGACACCAAATGTATCTGCTTACAAAAGTAGGCTGATGCCTTTGAAGTTTGTTGAAATGTTTGTTTATTAGGGTGATGCGCTAAATTCTAATGGAAATAAGGTTAAATTTTAGGACAATATTTATTTATTTGACACAATCTCAGTAAAATCAACTGTATTATACTGCTTCTGATGTGAAAAAGGACAGACAAACCACACACATCCACATATGATTTATTTTCTTTCTGAGACTTAACAAATTCAACTATTTGTGGCACATACAACACATTTTCTAACTGGGGCAACCATTTAAACTACTGCGACATTTGTGTAGTCAAAACAAGTAGATTTTAGACATTAATCGACTTAAAATATTATATTTTCTAACTACCAACATGTTTCTTTTGTGAGAATAAAATAAAACTGTCTATCGGAATGGTGAACTTCAAGCTTAGCACGTTATCTACCTGTACAGCTTCCATCGAGCCAGGTAGTGTAGTGGTGCCCATTGATAAAGCTTCCATGATCTTCTTATTGTCTGGCATCGATGGCACGGGCACCGGTTCAGTCTGCTTCATCAGCTTTTCGACATCCATCTCTAAGAGTTTAAACTGAGACCGAGTCACCAATTCTATACTAGCTGAACGAGAGGTGCTGGAATCTACTGTGGAAAAAGGCACCAAGATAATATTGTCTTACGTTTAAGCGAATGTTACATATGAAAATTAAAAAGCTTTATACGCATTCTGTCGTAATTAAATGACAAATACATTTTGCACGATGTTTCAGCAGCCATGGTCACGGAGAAGATGGTGACCGTTTGTCTTACAAGTACTTTTATAAAGTACCATTAGTACATTATTTAATTATCTATGTTATTATTTACGCAGAATGGGCTTAAAGAAAGTCAAAACACAGCAATCAAACGTAAAGACTTTGATTTTTGGTCTGAAGGAAATAACTACAGTACTCCAGTTAACCGTGGCTGGATTGACTTTGGAAGAAAAAGCAATGCGCGCAAAGCGTTTGAATGTAAAGAAGACACTGTATGTAACGTAGGTACCGCGTTGCACTCAATATTTTATTTTCATATTAATGGCTTGCAATTAGATATGCATATAACATTTCTATGAGTCTGTAGGTAAAATATTTGCAGTATTTATTATCTTTGTACCAGGCAAATATTCTCTACGTGCTACGTGTAAAATTTTAAAGCAGGGATGCGTAATACATTTCGGAGATGGACAGAAAAAGAAAATAGTATCTACCTACTACTGTTATGAATAAGTAAAATTATTTTAGACTGCTCTTCTTTCATACATAATTAAATTGTTTTAAAGTATAAATACCTTAATCGCGTCGTACTTACCACGAGATGGTTTGCTTCTGTTTATTGAAAATACGACAACATTTTAAAAACCTTTGTTTCGTAAGAATTATATGACTATAAATATGCAAATATGTAACAGTTTTATATTAATGATAATTATTATTTATTTATCCGCTCAAACATATGTGTACATACAATAAACAATCGCATGCGAAATATAAAGTTGGAATAAGACATGTTTGCCATTTACAATGGCGTGCAAATATGATTCTGATCAGTTAATAAATATGGATAAATACCTATTAGCGATCTATTTTTACCGCTTAACCTGATCTACAGTGCAAATTATAATAAAGTAATAGTAATTACTCTATAAATTAATGTATACAATGTCAAGGTATATAAATAAATGTTAATAGTATGTCAAATGTTTCTAATTAAATTTATCATTGAAAAAGTCACTAAAATTATAATACGCTTTATTAACAAGAAATGATTTTACTTTTTGCTTTGCTATTTAGAACTTTTTAACTATTGTGCAATTTATTATAAACAATCGGAGCCATGCAAATAACACTTTTGCGCAAAAGAGCAGTCCTAGACGTATCGCGTCGATCTCGGGGGATATCTGCCTTACGCAGAAATAGATTTGGATTCCTTTTAACAAATATTGTGAATAGTATAAATTCTTAATTCTTTTCTACCACATCCACACAACCCCATCTAGCTCAATCTAAGCAGAGCTTGGATTATGGGTACTAGACAATGGATAAACATACATATATACATTTTTTTTGTAAATACATTCATATTATACATACAAACACCCAGACCGAGACAAACATAACATCCATGAACATGCACACAAATGTTTGACTTGTGCGGGAATCGAACCCGCGATCCCAAGTTTGGCAGTCGGTTACACTAACCACTACGCCATCGAGGCCGACATTAGGCCAATTAGAATTTATAGTCACATTTCCAAACCCTTTGTTGCTGCTGAGAATTTTCAAATAGAAATATCCGATAATATTTTACGCAGCCACAGATTTGGTTTAAGTGGTCGTCTCCCACTACCGGGCCGAATGTTGTGAGTTCGATACCCATTAAATTTGTGCGATTCACAAATTGATGTTCCGAGACTGGTTGCGAGTTACGGGCTACGACAGTGGTCGATCAAAGTAAAAATAAAAACACGTGATTATATGTAAATCTATAAATATAATAAAATATTACAAGTCTGGTAAGAAAGATTCGGATAGTTGCAATTATATTGTTGAAGTACCAGCCGTGATACGAAAATCCCTTATTACACAAAGCAGAATATTTATAAACTGGACGTCCTGCCCGGTAAGAGATTGCACGCACGGTGACTAAATGCTTAAGTGCCAGCAATACAGTCACGCAGCCAAGACATGCAGAACCGTGACTTCTACTTGTGGACACTGCGGTGAAGACGGTCACTCCATTCAAGACTATACAAAGAGTAAGGAATTTCCAAAATGCGCAACCTGCCTGCGGTTTAAAAAGCCCAGCAACCACAAGACGGGAGACCCTGAGTGCCCAGTGAGCAAGGCTGCCGAAAATAGGACTATTAATTCTATTGACTACGAAGGCGCATAAGACCGCCACATACTCGCTAGTATATTAGATCATTTAAATAGTTCTGTATTATGGATATTAATTTATTAATAGAGATAGATAATGTAACTGTGTCAGATTCCAAGTCATGTGCGGTAGAGGACTGCAGACAATATCTCTCCGGTGTAAATCATTCATTAACCATGCTTACTCAAAACATACGTAGTATATATAAGAATATAGACAGTTTTAATATTTTTCAACATTAACTTTGGTTGTGATATAATAATTCTAACAGAGTGCTGGTTATTAAATCGGGGCGAGATTCCATTAATGACAGGATACAACATATACCAATAATAATAATAACACAAGAAATCAGAATGATGGTTTGGTAGTGAACGCAAAGGAATCTTTACAGATTTCAATTGAAGAACCACCCTTTCTAGATTGTAATTGTTTAGTTATCAAAATTGACACAAACACAGCGATTATCGCTATGTATAGATCTCCCTCCTTTAGAAACTTAGATTCCTTTCACACATCTCTTAATCAGACCTTACAGACACTAACCTCTTTTAGAAATATTGTAGTAACAGAGGACATAAATATAAACATTGGATCAGAACAGCTCGATACAGGATCTCAAGATTATCTCAATCTCTGCTCATACCATGGGCTTCTCCCTGCTCACACATTGCCTACACACCAGAGCGGTTCTTGCCTCGATCATGTGATGATCAAATCCAGCTTGTCATCAATTACGCTCGTTACTAACTCGACTATCACTGACCATCACGCTGTCTTATTAATCGTAAATTTAACGCTGCCTAAGCTAAATCGTCATCAAACAAAGTCCATTTTAAATATAAAACTCGAGTATGGCTTATGCAACTTAGATTTTAGCCCAGTTTACAATAGCGCTGACGCAAATATTTCTCTATCGTATTTAATACAAAATGTCTAACAAGCAATATTACGTAACGTAACACAACAACAATGGCTACGAGAAAAAGTACTATAATATTAAACCTTGGATTACGCCTGGACTAATTCGATGTATAAGACACAGAGATAAGCTTCATCAGAGATCTAAGCGTTTCCCTAATAACTTGATACTTCACATAACTTACGAAAGATATAGAAATTAGTGTAATAACCTTTTAAAGAAATTAAAAATTAATTACGATAGACACATATTGCATAAGGCGTAAAAACAGTAAGCAAATTTGGAAACATATTAAAAACGTCACTTATATTTCTAAACAGCATAAATCAAATTCATGTTTACTGTACACTCACTCTTTATCGCTTATGTCAGCTAATGATGTTAATAACTATTTTGTAAATGTAGGTAAAAATCTTGCTGAGCGGACTCAGATAGAAACTTGTAATCGCACTGCTATAACTCGTCAGAAACCGAACAACACCGCTAGTCTAAAATCTACCTTACTTGTACTAAATAATTACATATGGCAGGCATATGCAAAAATGAAGTAGAACTAACTTGTGAATAGTTTTAATTTTAAGAATTTATAGTCACACTAGATTATGCTCACGGCTTCGCTCGCGTAAATGTAGTTAATGTAATGTAGTAATTAAATGTAGGTAAGTTAGATTAGTTCAAATTCAAATTCAAATTGTTTTATTTGTGACAATACTTTTTCTGGATGAAAGGTACTCTAACAGACCCTGACAACGTTTATGTAAAATTTTATGATGATCGGTCTAGTAGTTAAGGCGTGAAACCGTAACGAACAAACAAACAAGCCACATTCGAATTTATAATATTACGATAATAGGCAGACCTAACTACTACTACTACCAGGACGTGTACTTAGCTCATTTCTACTGTCACTGTCTTGCAACTAAGAATTTTGAAATAGGAACATTAGATATAATTTTGTATTGCCACTGAATTGGTTTAAGTGGTAGTCTGGCAAGTGTTTTGGGTTTGATAACCGCTCGGGTCAAAAATTTGTCCTTTCTTTTTCTTTTTTTTTTTGCTCGTCATAATGACCACCCTCCGCCTGATGGTAAGCAGTCGTGTGGTCTAAGAGCAATGGCCTCCACATCGTCCTCATAGCAGCCGAGGCGATGTTGAGGTCTCTACTTTGACGGCCTGAGAAGGTGCTTTTTCACGCCCCGCTTAAAGGATCCAGGATTGAAGGAAGAAGGAAACACGTGCCTTGGCAGAGAATTTCATGCCTTGATCGTTCGGCAGAGGTATGAGGACCCAAACTGTTGGTACGCACTCTAGTCGACTCCACCGTGTAAGGATGGCATCTGAGCCCAGCACGCGTTGTTCTGGATAGGAAAGGGGAGGGCGGGATAAGGTGGAATAACTCTTCAGAGCACTCCCCGTGGTATATTCTGTAGAAACATGCCAAAGAGGCAATATCCCTACGGAGTTGCAGAGGTTCCAGTGAACTCGTGACCTCTGGATCTCCGATGATACGGACAGCCCGCCGCTGTAAACTGTCAAGAGCGTCTAGCAAGTACCGCGCGGAGCCATCCCAAAGATGAGAATAGTACTCCACGCAAGGGCGCACTTGTGCCTTATACAATAGGCACAGCTGTCCAGGCGCGAAGAACCGCCTCACCCTGTTCAGAACTCCGAGTTTTCGCGAAGCTTGCCTAATGACGCTCTCGATGTAGGTTTTGGGATTAAGGGAGCGGCTAAGATCCATACCTAAGATGGAGAGGCTGTCACGTATCACCAGTGGAGTGTTCTTCAGAGAAGGGAGGGGAAGGAACCGAATCTGGTTCCGAATCTGGTTGTAAGGTCCGGTATTCGACGGGTTCGGGCAAAGTAAAACTTAAAACTTATAATATATATACATACATATACTGTCCACTAGTTCTATCACACATGGTTTACCATTAATATAATTATCACAAAATCATATTTACCGGCTGACACTGCGTCCTTAGATGCTTTTGCTGCCTTACTCATGGTCTCTAAACAGAACAGTAACTCGTAAATATATTATAGTACCTAACGTGATGAATTATGTAAAAAAATGGTCAGCTGTTCTTAACATTTTTAATATATCTACAGGGATTCTAACATTTTAAAAATATCTATATGACTATTTAGTATCTAGATTTTAAATATATTTGTCAAAGTTCCCACTTGCGCCAGTAGGTACAATTAATAATATTCAGTATTATAGATATGAATCAGTCCAGTTTAAAAATTTCGTTATCTTTGAATAATATTCAAAAATAACAATTAATATATAGGTATACTAAGTATCAATATAATTAATTCACGTCAGCACATAGATGACTCCCTAAGCTGCAATGAGAGTAACTTTTCTATGAAAATGACTAATCTCACAAATAGATTAAAATACAAAACAAATGTTGATACACATTATGACATTAGTGGTAATGTTATCCAGCCACTTTTGTTATATCTCTCACATCATAGCGAGTGAGAAAAAGAAACATAAGTATTACTCTCGTTTTGTTAGCCAAAGGGCCGATTTTTGAATCATCAGGTAACTTTTATCTGATAAATATAAAAATGGCGATTTGTATATATTTCATATAAAATTTGACAAAACGTCAACCCTATTCCCCAGATAAAACTTATCGGACGATTGAAAAATGTGCATACTGGTAGAATTTACGTATCTTTGAGAACATTATGGAGAATTCCTAGACATTAAGGTTTCCTTTCGATGTTTTCTTTCACCGTTATAGCAAGCGATAATTATTTATTTAATATGGATATAGCAAAGTCAGAGGTGCGTGCCTTGGGATTGAACTGAAGACTCTGGGTAGCGGTCTCCCACTACGCTATGAGTTCAGAAAATATTAGCTTTACATAAGCGACTGGGTTCATATACCACGTAATAATATGACCAAACCTTGTTCTTACATTCTATATATATAGTTTGGTATCTATGATCTTGAGCATATTTGTTCTATAATGGTTAAATAAGGAAGTAATTATCATAAAACATATTTACCAATTGAAACTACGTCCTTAGATCCTTTTGCTCCCTTATGTTTGGTCACTAAACAGAGGAATAACTCGTAAATATACTTGTTTATACCTATGTGGTGTTAAGTATCTGTAAAATAGCCTTGTTCAATTAAAATATTGTTTTACGATGAAGTAACTATAGTAAAAATATATTTACCGACTGCCACTGTATCTTTAGATTCCTTTATTCCTTTACTACGTGCGGTAGCTAAACAGAAAATTAACTCATAAATATTATGTAGTTATGTAAATACATCTTACTGTATTATAAATGTATATCTTTTTAATATTATAAATTAATATTTAATCATATTATTATATGTCGAGTTATAATATAATTAATAGTTATACAGCATAATATATAAAATGAGATCCTTATACCTGATACGGCAATCCCAGCACTCTAAAATAAAAATGAAACGTCGTTAGTTCTATTTTATCCAAAACTTATGATGATAAAACTGAAATGAATGTTCATTGACAATTTAAGACAAATAATTCAATAGCCATGTTTACTGTTGGTGCTGACTATCTTGCCGCTTTCGTGGGACTGTTAGCATCACTATAACACGCTTTTACAATTCAAATGTACACAATGTGTATTCTACTATGCTGCCGTCATAAGGAAAAAAGACGTATTTATTTTATTTATTTATATATAATAAAAATACGTTAATAACTCAATTCCTTATGACGGCGGTATGCAAAGTCAAGATTACAACACATACTTCTGTAAAATGTCTTCGATAATTTCGTATACATTGCGAGTGCTAACTCACAATGTAACATTTCTCATATTATAAACTAGCGTTTGCCCGTGGCTTCGCTTGTGTAATAGTAGGTTAGGTTATGTTAGTAACAGTACAATTCTCGAACTAAAATATAGCCGATGTTATAATAATAATATCAGCGTGTAACTCGGTAATAATAAAGCTTTCCTATTGTGAAAGAATTTTTAAAATCGGTTGAGAAGTTTTTGAATAAAAGCCTTTCAAACAAACAAAAAATCTAATCTTTCCTCTTTATAATATTAGTATAGATAGGCAAAAATAAAACAGTAATAAACAGAACCTTTTTCTTTTCTGTTTGTCTTCCAATTTTAAGTAGCTATTGATGAGGTTAAGTTAAATCTAAATTCATGTATGTTTTTCTTAAAGTGTCATTAATGATTTTGGTCGAATTTCGATCCTTCGTCAAACACTATACTATAGATACTATACATAAACTAATAAATCCCCATGCGATATGTGTGATCGTATCACACAAGAAAAATTCCGTGTCTCAGCACTATTCAAAAACGTTACACATTGATTTTTTATTTATTGATTTATGCTCGTAGTCAGTTGTAAATATGAAATCAGACTACAATACGTACAGATTGTGTATCATCAGACGATTCCCGTTTTGAGGGTATTAATTCAATTTCTTTATCCTCACTTGAACTCTTCGCTACGCCACCATATTCTTCTTTTTCTAAATCTAGTGCATCATTAGCCATTTTACTTCTCTTTAATTTGCTCTCTTTTTTATCCTTACTGATTTTAACACTTATTTCCCTATCGTATTTTGAGTCAACTGATGTTGTTGAATCATCGGATGATTTTACTGCTTTTGAGGCCTTTTTCTTTATGCTCTCTTTGGATATTTTTTCCCGTCGGTCATTTGATTCATCTGAAGTTGATGATTCATAGGCGCCTCCTTCTTTTCTTGCTCGCTTTTCTTTTTTATCCTCACTCTCAACATCCATTTCATATTTTTCATATTCTGCGTTGTCTGGTGTTAATTTTTCCGGTCTTAGTTTTCTTTGCTTTTTTATCTTACCCCCTGGTTCCTCGCTATCTGCTTCATCTGATGTTGACAAGTCTCCCGACGCATGGGCTTTTGTACAAATTGCAGTTTTGTTCTCATCTTCAGACTCCAAAGAGCCGTCTAAATGCTTACGTTGCATTTGATTTGTGTCTTCTATGATGTCGACTTCCTGCTCTAGCATATCCATGCGATGTGCCAATATTAATAGAGTAGTATGCAACATTTTAAAGTTAATAACATTTGTCTGGAATAAGAAATATTCATAAAAGTAGACATTCATATAGTCCAATTATATACATTGATTGTTTTGTGCCAGTAAATGGTAAACAAGCACACAACTCGTCTAAAAATAAGCGATGTCCTAAACCTCTGTACACTTCTAAAACCATGAGAGGTACTGATGAGCTTCGGGCCTTCCAAAAAATAAGTTATTGTGTTGCTAGCGAAAGAAAAAGGCCATAGGCTTTTTGCTGGCAATAGAATAACTCTGTAGGAATAATATATATTATTATAGTGTGAAGGTATTTCCTTAGTTGGGATTCGCTAGTTGAGCATAAACGCCGCGCGTGTCCAAAGCCTCAAATATCTATTTTCTAAGTCAGATCATGTTTATATATTTTGTACCAGAGCCGAATTTTAACTTATAAGCTCATAAACGGATGTTTATTTTATGAAGCAATTCTTCTGACTGTAATTATTACAAAAATGTAAACTAAATTAAATGTTACATTGATCTCAAAACTATAATTTAATAATATAACATATTATAGTTTCTAATTTTATTAATAAATAAACAATTCGAATATAATAGTATAATATTGACGATACTATTCGACACACACTTCGTCGTGAACGACCGAGTGTGGCTCCAGGCAACCCTACTAATTCGCTTGGGTGGCCTCGGCTATCGCAAAATTTGTGATGTCAGTTTACCGGCGCTCCTGTCTTCGGTCCACTGCACTGAAGAATTGGCCAGGAAAATTTTAGCTTCCACACTGGTTAATTCTGAAGTGTCGTGCAAGTCCGATGCAGTGAACGCTTGGAGAAGAATGATCTGTCCAAGCTTTGATTTGCCATCCATCTATTCTCTCAGAGTCGGTGGGATGGGCCGCTCTGCAACATGGTGATGGAACATTCATCTCATGAACACATCTCCTAATGTTGCTGAGCGTGCCCGTTTATTGGCTGCGGGGGAGTGGGAATCGGGTCTTTGGCTCCAAACAGTCCCATCGTCCAACATAGGCACTATTTTGGACAACACAACGTTCCACATCGCTTCTTGCCTTCGTTTAGGTGCTCTATGTGTTTTTCCGCATCGATGTCACTGTGGTGAAGTCGTCGATGGCCTTGGCCACCATGGCCTATCATGTAGCAGGAGTACCGGTCGTTTTTCGCGGCACGCCAACCTTAATGACATTATCCGTCGTGCTCTTGTCACCGCCGGTGTGCCAGCTCATCGTGAACCTAATAGTTTGGCACGTGACGATGGGAAGAGACCGGAGGGTATGTCATTGATGCCTTGGAAGATGGGTAGACCCTTGGTGTGGGATGCAACGTGTGTCGACACCCTTACGCCATCACATCTTCCCAGCATTGCAGGTTGTGCTGGCGCTGCTGCTGCATCCGTGGAGACTTTCAACGGCGCAAATACAAGAATAAGCATTGCCATTCAACGTGGCAATGCTGCCAGTCTTCTGGGCACACTACCAGTCGACTGTGATTCGGAGAAATTCTATGACGCCTATTAGAGGGTTTTTGTTTTCTTTTTCTTTTCTGTTTTCTAATATTGTGGGTATAAGTTAGTTTTAAAGAGTTGTGTTTATATATACATTGTTAATAATTTAAATAAACTACTATTAATTCCGTAAAATTAAAAAATTAAAATAAACTTTCGCAATCAATAAACTAAATCAAGTTACAAATCTAACCTAAGAAATATAGAAATCATATAAGTGATGTTTCCCAGAGTGGTAGGCAGAGACTACGGATTTCCATTTGGTACAATCCTACCTACCATCTGCTTACCCCTCTGGGAAACAGGCGTGAATCTATGTATGTATGTATGTATAAGTGATGTTTTTTTAAAAGGTGTGTTAGGTTGTAGGTAGGTTTATGTACAAACTTAGGTGTTTTCATAAACTGAATATTTTATAAAAAAGGGATGAAATTTGTTACTATTAGAGTTGATTACAGCAGATTAAATACACTACATATATTATTGTTTATTAAAGACTCACGTCAAAGGATCCGAATGTTAAACGGATGATCTGTTCGACGTTAAGCGTTTCCTTCTCTTCCATTGTTGATATTTCGAAACCCGAAAGCACCACAAACAACTCGAATTTGTTAGATTAAAGAAAAATATAATCTGCTATTAAATGTTTAACAATATAACCCATACAAAACACATAATATTTCCTTCAAACTTACTGTAAAAGTAATGATTTGTCTTGTCAGAATACTCTTTTGTTTATCAACTTTTATATTTATATTATGCTATCAGTCTCTGGCATTTATGATAGAATTATTTGAACCTGTTTGAACCAGACTCAAAGAAGTTTTTATTACAGCCTAATTTTATTTTGTCTTGGATTAACTCCGGAAACAGCGCCGAAAAGAGACAACCACATATATCTATATGTTTCACGTCACCGATATCACCTTGAATTGGATTTTTATTGGCTTAATCAGGCCTGTCTCTACGGTGCAAGCTCAGCTCAAATACCATCTGATCATTTTAGCATACATATTAAACCTTGTTTTCCTTAAACCTCAGAGCCGCACTGCTACCGTCTTCAGAGGAAGATGCTTTGCTCAACGGGTGTTCTACACCTGTTGTACGCACGGGTATAGACCTCCCTGACATCGATTCAATTCTTTGTGCCAAGTGGCATAGAGCGCCAAGTGCATACAGGACCCTCAATTCGATAATATAAGTCTCATATTTGTCTCGCCTGCGCGTAAATGCTGTGTAAATGCCACTGATAAAGTGACGTTTGCATAGACTACGGCAAACGTGTTTAGTTTAGCCATTTTTGTCACGAGGAACAAGATGGACGAGTAGTATATATAAATTACCCAGAGGATTTAAGCTGGACTTCCTAGTGGACAGAGGCATCCAAATAACTGCCCCAGGAGATCAATCCTTGGCAGGGGAAACAAAGTAGATGGAGTAGCTAAATAACTCCTCCAGTGGATTCAAGCAGGATTCCCTCCATGCTTATAGTTGACCGAGCTGCTTCGAAATAATTATTTAAATAAAACAACTTGGTATTAATATATATATTTTTTTTATTATTGTATTAAATAACAATAAACTATATCTAAAATTGAGTAATTCTTCTATTATCAGATACGATACTTACTTTTTCGTCTATACCTGTAAAAATAAAACAATCAAAGATTATAAAAGTGTTTCTGAAAGTTGTTTTCATAATTAATTATATGTTAAGTGGAGCTTGCTTCTGCCAATTATTTGATGGCGGGACGTTTGAATTGGCTCGGCCAATGAAATAAAATGCTCACAAAAATCGGTGTTAGAGTATTATCACTGTTACTGCGTTCCACCAGGTGACTAAGAGTTCTCCAGGTAAGGAGGTTTACATGCCTACCTCCGCCATTTATTTTGCTTTCATCCTATTATTAATTTCTTCGTCGTAGGATATGACAACGTTCGAATGAAACCCATAGTTTTGCAAAGACCTGATGGTTACCGAGGCCTTTGGTTAAATAGGTCGTATGTTCATCTGTCACCTTTAATGTATTAAATATAGCTAGAATTTTTTCCACTAAGAAAATCTTTATACCTAGGTCCTTATCTCTAGGTCCCTGGTCACCACCGCCAACTTCAATCCGAGATTCCTTCTTCGGGAGCTGGTTGCATTCAATGCAAGGCTGCAATTCCTCTTCCAGCATATATAACTGATGGCATAACAAGGCATTTAGGTATAATCTTAAAATTAATAATTTGCCTAACTGTAGGGCAATGTCCTTTCTTTATTCGTAGGTCTTCGTATTCAACCTCAGTCCTGTTATTGCCTTCTCATTGAGTCTTAATAATGTAAGATACACCTAATTATATTTACTTAATAAAAATAAATTAGATTATTAATAAGTCAGTTAGTGAGTAGTCTCATTTTGATACATTTATACTTTTAACTCGTTTAAACGTCATTTCGTCGTTTTTACTCGTTTGGCTGGCAACACCGGCACGCGTCAACATAGTCCGCAATAATATAATTAATTTTAAATAATATTTTTATACTTACGTGTTTTAATTGTAAACAGTTACATTAATTATAATATGTTGAAAAACAAGTGAAAAAATTATTTTTATAAGCTGTGAACTATTTCGTGCTATATCAGTGAACAGTAATATTAACAACAACAATAACAATATACGTGATTTAACGGTGTATATGAATAGTAAACCAAGTGAATAATAGTAAATATCAGTAATAACAATGTTTCAACAAGTGTTTGTTTAATAATATGTGAAATCATAGCTCGAATTAATATTTTTCTCAGTAAACAGTTAAGATATTTCAAACATCAAAAAGTAAACAATTATGTCTGTTTTCATTGACCAATCAGAGCAATCTTATTTGACTATGACATTAAAGACTTCGTTCAAAAACTTGATTCAACTTATGTTTTTGAATCTGAACACTAAGTCTTTTAAGAATTTGTTGCGTTACGCGCATTAAAATATAATTAATTGACTTGGCCAATAAATAAGGATATAGTAAAGTATAAATAGAAACATACTTATAACTATATAATCATATAATATATGCTTTATCATGGATGAAAAAATTGATTTACTTACAAACCAATTGGCCAGTGCGTATCTAGAAATATAAAAATTTAATACTGAGAACTTCAGGTTAAAAACTGACTTGGAAAAAAGTTAGCAGGTTGTTGAAACTTTTAAGAAAATTAGTCTGGGCAGTACAAGTACAACGCCAATGTCAGGACGTAATAAAAAAAAAACATAAAACATTGTCAGCAAAATATTGACGATGAAACTGACCAAGAGGTAACAAATAATAAGTATAGCTCGGCATCTAAGTTGCCTAATAATATTACAACACAAACTGAAGAATTGCTCCCGCACAATCCCAAGAAAAACAACATATATTGCGCACCAAAAGATATACCGAAAGTAGTTGTGATTGCAGACGATCAGGGACAAAATATACAACGCATACTACAGCAACTGCTAGGTGATCAGTACCAAGTCACTTCCTACTGGAAATCTGGACCTACCTTTCAAGATGTACTGGTAACTGAGCGCGCAGTAATATCGTCGTTAACTAAAGACGATTACCTAATAGTATTGGGCGGCGTAAACGACCGATCTCCATGTCTATAAGATCATATCTTTAAGACATGTATTAGTAACTTTCTTTGTTCTACAAGAAATACAAATGTATTTTGCTGTGAAATTCCGCGTAATAAATATCTTAGAGAGAAGAAATTAAATTACGAACTTAAATTTTTATGCTCCCAATTTATGAATGTAAAATATATTGATATGGGTTTTGCACGATGGTTACCTTACCGTAAATTTTCTGCCGGACATGTTTTTCAGTTACTACTTAGAGATATATTAAACACAAACTATATTATGAAATACAATAAATACATTACAAATAAAAAACACAAACTAATGTTTTGTTTGCTGACAAAACAACTCAAACAGATGACATTGTAGAAAATCTAGAAATCACAGAACCTTATAATAATACCATTAGAAGCCCTGCAAAATTGTGGACATGAAGTATCATGTCCACAATTTTTCGTATATAATGTAATCAATATTTTGCACCAGAATATCAATGGTATTATGAATAAATCTGATCTTTTACCTATAAATTTTGATTGGCTTTTAGAACAAGATATTTTAATTGATGTACTCTGTCTAACTGAACACAATATGTTGAAAGATGATATACAGTTATTATATATAGCAAAATACTCTCATGCAACATTTTTTCGCTGTAAAAGTCGACGCGGTGGTTCTTGCATATTGGTCAATAATAAACATGAAAATAAAGTTATATCGCAAATAGAGTCTGTGGAGGAACAGGGTGTGAAGTCACTCCAACACGAAGAGAGGATCCTCCGACCAGGCTGGTTGATCGTGCCTGGCGGGCCGCGGCCCAACGGTTGATGTCGGGAGCTTATATATATACTCAGTCGCTGTGTAAACTTCACTTGTGCGATGCAGAATAGTATGACGTCATGTGAAGTGCGATTGTATCGCCATCTGTTGAATGTAGGCTGAACTTCTTCGTCTGTGCGGTACAGTCGCCACAGTATTCCCCCCCAAGACCGAAGGTCGATCAGGTTGATGAGAAGCTGTCGATGCTGCTGAAGAGCGTTGCCAGTGCCAGTGTAGGATACCGCTAGTTCCAGTGAGTCGGAACTGTATGCCGCTAGTTCCAGTAAGTCGGACCTGTATGCCGCTAGTTCCAGTGAGTCGGAACTATGTGTCGCTAGACCTCAGTGAGTCGGGTCTGAGTGCGATGAGCGGTGCGTGTGCCCCAGTGAGACGGGGTCGAAGTGCGGTGAGCGCCGCGTGTGCCACAGTGAGTCGGGGTCGAAGTGCGGGGAGCGGTGCGTGTGCCCCAGTGAGTCGGAGTCGAAGTGCGGTGAGTGGCTGCGTCGTGGCTGGCTGCTGCGTTGACGGCGAGTGAAGTGCCCTGCTTGCGTGGACCGTGTGTGCAGTGGGTTTAGCCTTGACGCTGGTGAGGCCGTAGGGAAGACTAGGCTGCGCGTTCACTGCAGGCGTGTGGTGGTCCCTGTTGAGGCCGAAGAGGCTGGCTGGCTGCGATTTGATTACTGCTCATCTGGAGAAGTGCTGTGTGAGAGAAATGAAGACGATGGCGATGGTTGCTGCTGCTGATCTGCTCCGTGAAGGTTGCTTCTAATGACATCAGATGCTGGATGATCACGTCGGGGTCACGAATGTGGAGGAACAGTGTGTGAAGTCCCTCCAACACAAAGGGAGGATCCTCCGACCAGGCTGATTGATCGTGCCTGGCGGGCCGCGGCCCAACGGTTGATGTCGGGAGCTTGTATATATACTCAGTCGCTGTGTAAACTTCACTTGTGCGATGCAGAATAGTATTACGTCATGTGAAGTGCGATTGTATCGCCATCTGTTGAATGTAGGCTGAACTTCTTCGTCTGTGCGAAGTCGCCACAAGTCAAAATGCGTGTCTGGGATTCTTGAGTGTTGTGCAGTGGCACTTACAATTCATAGATTGATAATCATTTGTATCTAGACCTCCGCGAAACAACTTGCAATAAATGGAAGAATTTTTTGAAAAATTTAATATTATCTTACACGAAATTGCTACAATAAGAAAAAGTCATACTATGCGGTGATTTTAACATAAATACTTTAAAAGACACTAAATATACTAAGGACTTAATGCAATTAATGTATAGCTTCAATCTCAAATTAGGAATAAACGAACCTACCCACTTAAAAAGTGGTACATGTATCGATTATTTCATGCATAATATCAAGGTAGCCAGATAAAAAATTTATGAATTTGCACTGTCAGACCATACTACTCACATGTTATCCTGTCCTGTTAAAGCAACTTGCTCTCTTTCTCACTGGTATATTTAGAGGAGAGACTATAGCAAAGAAAATTTAAAGAAATTAAAAGGCTGCCTACAAGCTTTGACGAAGCATATGATACAGATAATCCTAATACAGCATTCGAAATTTTTTACGACTTGTTTACCTTATTTTAATATTTATGTTTACCTTTGACATTAATTAGAAAAAGTACACGTATAAAACCTAAACGGGTAAGAAAGGGCATAAAAAGATGTTCAAATCGTAAGCGTGAGTTATTGTGGTATTACAGAAGAAATCCCAATATTTATAATAAAATGCATTTAAATCGTACTCTTCGCATCTCAGTAAAATAATAAAATTTACGCAAAAATCTCAAAATGATTACACAATCAAAACTGCCTTAAATAAATCTAAAGCAACTTGGTGAGTTATAAACTATAGCAAACAATGTATGCCTTTGGAAGAAATAAAACAAATAAGTGTAAATGGAAATATAATTAAAGATCCTACCGAAATTGTGAAATCATTCAATGATTATTTCAAAGGAACAGCATCAAACCGTAATGCAGATGGCACAAGTTCGGTAAAATTTACTTCTGGTAATGGTTCATCACAGTCTCTTTTTATGAGACCGACAACGCCATTTGACATACATAAAATTAATATTGTCCTTGAAAAACACAAACAGCACAGGCTACCTGCGATGGTGTCCATACCAAAATTTTAAAAGCTGTATCTATTATTATTTTACCTTTTTTTTTTACGTGCGGGAATACAATGATGCATATCCCTCCGCGGGGGCGGGCGGAGGGATTATGTCGGACTCGCCGGGGTAGAAAGAAAGATGTTTAAAAGATCATGTGACTCCCGGAATACCGACTAAACCTACCACGGTGTTCCTCGACAAAACCACTATCGACGGGGCCGCGCGAATCGCTTTCGCATGCGGTCGCGACCCCGCCGAGGTTACGGCCTGCCGTGTGAAACGGCAGGCCACTACACAAGAGACCTACCCAAAGGACTCACTCGAAAAATTCCCTACTGGCTCCCCCCTAGAGGGGAGACGGACTCGACACAGAGGCGCGCGTAGGAACACGCACGCCGCCTCTCGGACCTGGTGCTGAACGGATGGCGGGCAGGCCCACAAAGCCCGCCACCCCCAGGTCAAACCTCAGGGTGGCTGGAGGTCATCGCGCGCCCTCCGGCGCCCGGCTCTGCGGTTGGGGAGAGGGTTTAAACGCTCCCTCTCCCGCTCCGCCGCCTCCTTGATGGAAATCACTTCCTCGCAGAAGGAGGCGACGGCGTTCCACGACCACTCACTCCGGACCATAGACTGAACTACGGCCGGGAGCGAGAGGGCAACCGATCTGACTGCCGCGATCAAATCACGGCGCTGCGATGCCCAGGCGGGGCAAACTGTCAAAGTGTGCAGCGCCGTGTCCTCTACAACGTCGCGGCAGTCGTCGCAATGGTGACAACCGGGCGTCTCTTGCCGGCGTATACGACACAGGAACCGGCCAAAACAACCGTGGCCAGTCAGAACCTGTGTCAGCCGGATTATTATTTTACCTGTGTTAAGCCACATAATATATATGTGTATGATTTCTGGCGTATTCCCTGACAAATTAAAATTAACTAGGTATTATCAAACCACTTTTCAAAAAGAATGACAAACTAGATATGAACTGCTATAGACCCATAGCCTTAATCCAAACAATTTAAAAATATTTGAACAGGTTATAAGTACTAGTCTAGATATGTTCTTTGAAAAAAAACAATATTTTCTCTGGTGAGCAAGTGGGTTTTAGAAAAACAAGAGTATAAATTTGGTGGTGTATAAATTTTTACAGACTTTTATGACTAGACTAAATAATAAACAACTAGTTACGGCACTCTACATGGATTTAAAGAAGGCATTTGATTATGTAAATATTAATTTATTGTTTAAAAACTTGGAAGCGTACGGTATAAGAGGCAATGTTTTAGATCTTCTGAAGTCTTACCGCCAAATCAGAAAACAATGTACGCATATCACTCGTATATCTCCAATAACCAAAAAAAAAACCGTGATCTCATCTGAATACCAGGTTGTAAAGCAAGGCGTACCTCAAGGCAGTGTCTTAGGTCCCTTGTTATTCATCGTATATATTAATGATCTGCCCAAACTAATCAAACAAAATATTGTATTATTTGCAGATAGAACTGATAGTACGATTATGTTTACTAACAAATGTAAAAAGGATTTAGAAATAAATATGAACGACGCACTAAATCAAATAATTGAATGGCTGAAATATAATAATTTAATCATTAATTTTGACAAAACTAATATAATGACGTTTAGAAATAAAATAAACTTTTAAACAGATATTGACGTAACATATAGTGGACATAAAATTTGTGAGGTAGAAAGCGCGAAATTCCTAGGCCTGCATCTTGATTGCAGTTTAAGTTGCAAAACATCAAGTGGAGATTACTTGTTCTAAACTCAACCAATTTTCATATGCACTACACATGCTTACAAAAGTAGTGATTCAGATCAGACAGCTGTTATTACTACATATCGTGGTCACGTGGAGGCTTTGTTAAGATATGGCGTTATCTTTTGGGGAAACTCGGTTGACAGGGATATTGTGTTTAAGGCACAGAAGAAATGCATTAGAGCAATTTGCAAACTAAATTGTACTGATAGCTGTAAACCAATGTTCATTCATCTGAAACTGTTTTAACCCTGCCATGTATGAAATCTGTGTATTTGTTGCCTTAAATAAGTCTTTGTTTAAATTAATCATCTCCCCAAAGAAATAATAAACTGTATTAATGTAGATAAACTTAAATCTTTACTAAAACAATTTCTAATTAGAAAGGTATTTTATAATGTGACTGAATAACTTAAAAACAAAAAAAAAAAAAAAAAAAAAAACAAAATTTAAGCCTCAGACATTACAAATTAATTTTATAAATTCCAACATGCTCTCATTAATTGAATTAGTACCTACTTATTAATGAATATCTTTCTTTTTGACATTTCTAATAAACATTACAAATACTGAGTAGTACTAAATAAAATGCTACAGAAATTGTAGAATTTTATTTTGACATTGGAATAAAATATTATTTTAATGATAGCACTTATTAATTTATGATACGTCAAATAAAAAACGTTGCATGCTGCATAGTTGAATATAGAAGCACTATACATTTTCTGTAACACTTCTGTATCCCACCTATATTTGCAATAAATTATTATTTATTATTATTTTAATTTTTGTTTTATATTTAGTCTGCCTTTTATTTCAATGGGGTAAAAATCTGACACACGGGCCTGAGCCAAGAGTGCCAGAGGAAAAAAAGTTAAAAAGGAGATGATGCAAGAAATTTACATGTGAGGCGACATGCGATAAGAAGAACGGCTTTTTGTATAACTGTAATTGTAGATTTCGGCATATCAAGTATGCTCGGGCTATCTAGAAATGTCTTAGGAACTACGGTGGTTGTAGATATGACAATAGGGATGATTTTAACGAAGTCTAACTGCCATTGCCTTTTTATTTCGGTAGCTAAATCAACATACTTCGACATTTTTTCCGCGTGCGTAGTGAGGAGATTATGTGTGTTACTGCGATGTCTATTATGAAAAGAGTTTTTTTTGTTTTGTCTAGTATAGTTATGTCTGGTCTATTGTAGTGTATGATTTTGTCGGTAATAATGGTCCTATCCCAGTACATTTTAAAGGAATTAACAGTACTGTGCTTATATTTGTAATAGGAAGATTTTTTGCAATAAAGGAATATTTGTGGCCTAGGTTCTGATGAACTATTGCTGCAACTAGATCGTGTCTATGTTTATAATCAGTTTGTACTATGGATTTACATGAACGAGTTATGTGTTGAATAGTTTCAGAACTACTATGACAACGTCTACATAAGTCAGTGGGAAGGTTAGGTATACAGGTTATGTGTTTCTATTATTATTATTATCGTTTATTTAAAATAACCTACTTTATAACAAAGACCACAAACATTTTGAAAGTGTGCTTTTTACAGGACTTATTATTTGTGAGATAGTCACAAATTAAGGCTGTCCCCCTAAGCTAGGGCTAAGGGCTGATTTTGGAATCATTAGATAATTTTTAGCGGTGGTATAAATGTGTGATCGATGTAGTCCTAGCCCTAGTTGTAGTCAATCCAAGTACCGATTTCTTTTGTTGAAAACTTCATTCGATTACTGAGAGGTATATCTAGGAATTATACACGGACAACATCATAAGAGTGATTATTATTTACGTGTTACATACCCGTCCATCCGTGCCATAGCTGCAGTAATGTTTGGTAGGCGTCATCTGCAATTGTAGAGGCTGCGCATTCTCGCGGGTCGTGTACTCCGTGAGCATCGTGTGTGAGCCACCCACCCAGCGCTTACAGAACACCTTCCTGAATAAACCAATATATGTGAACATTACTGTGCATGTTATATACAGCCTCAGTTCTGATTGATGATTTGGAAATGTGCTATTGGGATTTTCTGTTAAAAAATGTTCGGTAGTAGCACGGAATCTGGGTCTGCGCTCAGTAGTCTACAATAGGCTCGCTTCCTACACCATGGGACCTAAAATCATAGCTAGTTAAATGTGGGTGTAATTGACCATTGTCTGCCGCTTTGGGGATATTTATATATAATCAAGTAGTAGAGCCTCGTTGATTTTAGCATGAATGGGCCGGCTCGACTGGGGAAGGACTACCCTCTCACAGAATATCGACGTGAAATAGCAGTATTCCTACTTTTGTGTTTCGTTCGGTGAGTAAGAGTGGCCAGAGTCCCAATCACCTTCTTTCCCCCTTCCCGCTCCGTCTCTTTTTCACTTAATTTTTTTCTTCTTCCTTTCCTAAAGGGTCGGCAACGCGCAAGTGATGCCTCTGGTGTTGCAGGCGTCCATAGGCTGCGGTGACTACTTACCATCAGGCCGGGGCGTATGCTTGTTTGCCACCGTAGTTGTAAAAAAGAAAAAAAACATCTGCTTACTGCACTTACAGTGTATACACGTGACATTATGCGTGTATGTAAAACTGCCATAGTTTCTGGCGTTTTAGTAAAGACCACAGAAAGTAATTCATATTGTTGAATATAAATCTCGATATAAAAATATATATGATAGTTTAGGTATTAGCTGCATCTCTACATATTAAAATAACTATCTTAAATTTTATGTTAATGTAACTTTTTGTAAATGTTTAAAGGTGCAAATAAATATGATAAATAATAATAAATTCGTCGAAATTTTTGGCAATCGGTACCCATATTATTCTAGCTAACACTCTTTTTTTTAACTTGAGGGAATGTATTGACGCATACCTCTTTGCTGAAAAGGGGAGCGGAGAAGTTATGTCGGGCTCATCTGGGAAATGTTGGAACGTCCCGGATACTACCAACTAAACCTACCACGGTGTGCCAACTCGCTGCCTTGAATGGTGGGTAAGTCGCTGGAGTCTAGCTAGCCCTGCTTCGGGTTACCTGTCGTCAGTCGCCTTCGTCCTAATTTCTTTCAAACAAGGCCCGTCATCAACTGGGTAGTCAAGAGTGCACACATGCAGCGGTGGCTTGCCGCTGTCATCACAAGGCACCATTAGCTCTGGTATCATACATGTTTTATCATGTGTGTCGCTTGTTAAGTTTCGAGTTAGTATCGCCGCCTGTAAATGGACAAATGTCAACATCTATATGGAAAGGTTCAAGTTGTTGGTTTCATCAGTCTGTAGACATGACCCGTAGGTTACACTGGTCGTGCTTAGAAGCCGATTGAGCAAATTGATCAAGCAATCAATCTAAATACTGCATGAATGGTGTAGCAGGAAGGTAGTAATTTGGCTGTTGAAGCCGTGTTGAGTGTTGTGGCAGACGAGACAATTATGTGTTATCCACAAATAATTGTTCTTAGTCCGGGTGTACTTTACGTCCAGTAAATGTATGTTTGCAAAGTCTCCAGCGACACAGGCCCTGACTTTTAAAGCAGTAGTAGCATTTAAAAAAGAAAAAGGAACAATCCTAACACTGTATGGCGGCTTACTGTTTAGCGTCTTAGGTATTTTATTCAAGCCAAAATTCGGATCTCTTTCCCAATGACTACAGGCATGCATAAGTTTTACCAGGTTTTGTTTTGATAGCGTATTACGCAGTGGTCTCAGTGAACGCCTTGCTACTTTCATACCCAAATATTTGTAATGATCTGAATGTTGAAGTACGTTGTCTGAATGTTTGTAAGTTGCCCGTGACAAATGGATTACTATTAGAGCGCCAAATATCTTTAAAATTTGCCTGGCAATTTTAGCTTGCAAGCATCAACGAAGCCAATCGACATATCCTGTTTTATTACTTCTTTAGGGTCCTAGGAGATATAATTCATTTACATATTTGTATTGGTGTAGAGCCAACATATTACTAGTATATTGTAAGTACCTTAGGTTCACCCAACATAATCTCTAGCTTGCGGAGATCCGTTTCAATTTGCATAAATTCGTTTGCAGTTTTGTCCCTCAGCTCCCAAAACTGTACCATGTCAGCTTTATTGTTAGCCAGTTCCGTCAAATCGTTTAGAGCGTTCTGGCAACAATCATAAAAAGATAATTTTGACTCACTCTCTGACTAAATTATCGACGCCCATCCCAAACTTCTTCTTTGACCTAGAAAGCTGACATTTTTGCATAGGCTTCCATTTTTCGAAACGGTCGAATTCTCAAGGGATAGGGAATTAAATGAATTTTTACTTTAAAGTTGTATATATCGTGTATTTTTACTAGAGACTTCATATTTCGCAGGTAAGTAGGTAATTATAATCTCGAATAACAACTAAAAGGATGATTTTAAAAAAGCACTTTTCATATAATGTCTATGCGGATGGAGCCTCATCCAAAAGCTACTCATTAATAAAATATAATACTTTTTACGAATATATAGATTATGAAAATCTACTGACCAACCACACATCGTCCTGTCTCCTGAATTTGTCATAGCACATGCTCATTCTGCTTAAAAGGTCTACCCGAGTCTTTTCGAATGCGTCCTCGTTGAGAAGCTTGGCTAGACGACATAAGTCCGCCTACAATCAGAATTAATTATGTTTTATATGCTGTAATACTGCAGCTCCATAGATAGATAGATAGATAGATATGCCAAGATCGTAGCAAGTGGATATTCGTGATATCTGCCTACTACGGACAACAGGCCTGCTTATATATTCAGGCAGGTAGCAGCAGGCATACCGGATTAAGGCAAGTTATAGAACGGAGCGTGAACAAATTATTGCGCCTCTTTACATGCTTCTTATTCGTTTTATGTTACCACTGAGGCGCTGCAAGCGTTATAGTGAGAACGTATAGGTCTTGGCGCCTGAAACGGCCGTTTCGTTCGTCCTATGGAGTTGGTGCACCGGTACTATATTATGTATAGAACTGCAACTTAACTTCATACTTGGTACCTAATCTTTTGAATACACACATATCTATGTATGTCGCAATAGTAAGATAATTTTGCAAGAACTATGTGGAAAATCTCATTTCCACAGAATTTTCAACGCGCGCGTAATATTGCTGTAAATTCAAGCGACCATATTATAACCACTTACCATTAAACTAACTACCTACTAAGGCTCTAAATTATACAGAAACCGAAAAACTGCTTTTAATTGTAAATTAATAAATTAAATTAATATATACCCACATACACACAAACACACATACATACACACTCACACACACATACACACAAACATACACACACTTATGTACGCGTACACAATCTACCAGTAATCATAACTTTTTTCCTTATTTCTTAAGTATTTAGTAAGTAAACTATTTTAAGTAATCTTTTGTAATCAGTTGCTAATATGCCATACATTTTACTAACCGGCTACCATAAAAGTGTACACGTCTCCGTAATTGCAATACAAAGTGGTGGATGACCTACAACACGGGTTTCCCTAGCGTAGTCATCCACAATGTTCGATTGTACCAGAGTGCATGTATTAGATTAATTCTACATTATACATATGTTCTACTATATTGTCTGCTACTTACAATATCTGTATATGCAACGTATTGCTGTTTAAAAAAAACTGTCTGTTTGCTTAATGCCACATTAGGCGCGGTTCTTTTATCAAAAATCTAATAATTTTACCTCCTGGCAGTAAATTTTTGACACATATTCTATGAAAATAATTCTAAATTTAAATGTACGTAGCTAAAACGACTCGTTTCTTGAAATAGGAACCGAACCTTAATGGTATAAAAAAATGTTATACTGTCAAAACTATGCGATCTTCTGTGTCATGAAGCGCTAACAATGTATTCATTGCATAAAACATTACTCTTCTAATACATAAACAGTAAGAGTTTATTAAATTAAATACAGTCTGGCACCTTATCTCTTAATCCATCATCCACTTCCTCTCGATCGGCCTTTTCTTCTCGAAGCACCTCCAACCACTCGAGTTGATTCTGAATAATATTTGTAATTTAATCAATAACAAAAGCAAACAGAATACAAATAGGCCTCAGTTCCAGTCCAGAATTGTATTGGCATTTGAATATTAAACGAAAGAAAAGTTATGATTTATAGTTAAAAGTCAACTCCCGCACTTTGAATGATTTCTAAAGCGCAGGAGTCATAAGACTTTAAAAAATGGACTTAAAGAACCCCTTCTTGGGACAACTATTTGTAGATCACACACATTATTCCCCAGTGGGGTTTGATTTTGGATTACAACAGAAAGGCGTAAATACTCGTACTACCAGATTCAAAACGCCTTTATCTTTTTGAATAGAGAGTAAATTAAAAAAAGTCTGTATTTTACAGTTAAGGTTATGTAACTTCTTGAATTAAATAATTTTAAAAATGTGCGTCAACTACATCAGATAGTCCACAATATTTACTTTCATCTCTTCGGTGATTTGTTCCTGCGTAACAACCAGCTCGTTGTGGAGAGTTTTTGACTCCTTCAAGATGATGCCCATTATTTCATGGTAATTTCGTAGCTCAATCATCGCTGTCCACAGAAAACATAATCATAGGCTAGTTTATACTTATTTTCATGGTCTTTTAACGATTGATACGGGAATTACCTTATACCTTATTACCTTACAATCAGTCTCAATATAAGAGTAAAGTTATGTTAGAAGAAAGAAGAAACAACACTATCAATAAAAATATCAATATAAACTTTTCTTTTCTACAGTAGCTTTTACAAAATAAACTGTTTTAAGTAATGCATTATTTTTTACTAATAAACTCTTTATGTTTTTACTTTATTTTTTTAAACTGTTTTTGTTTCCTTCACTTTTTTTTACTAATAAGCTGTTTTTGTTTTCTGTATTATTTTTAATAATAAACTGTTTTCTCTGTTTGTGATAAAGGTGGCTATACAATTACGTCAAGAAGGAAAGGTAGGAAGGGAAGTGGCATGGTAGTATAAGTTAGGTATAAGACACACACTGAATTAATATATTTACATTACATAGACAAGGACATTGTGTACATAGATATTTTCATTAAAATTAGATGACCCGGTGAATTGCGTATGTCTCCATAAAAATCCCATGCGAAATTACCAGTTTAATTATTTCAAATTTTCGGGTGTACGTTTGGTTTCCTTTACAATTTTTTTAAAACTTTCTTAGTAGGAAAGAAATGTATTTCTATTTGCATCTCCTTTTTACAATACAATAAAATATCAATATATACAGAACAGCCTATAGTACGGAGACCAAATGAGGCACCTGTTTCAGCTATTGATGCAATTGAGATTGCAACGCTGGTATTCTCGCAGGACCTACACAGGATGTGAGCAAATTACAACCGCCACATAATATATCACCAAACAAAACTTATTTTATTTGGCGATGCAATACACAACCATTACTGTTCACCTATATATTCTATAGAAATAAAATTAGAAAATCAATCAAAATCTAAGTACAGTACTGAGACAACAAAATAAAAAAGAAACACATATCCTAATTAGTCTAGATGTTTTTAAGTTTTTGCGATACTAATGGCAATTGGTTCGTTTATATGTTACGGGTAATTTGAGAAATCCGGTCACTATGAATAAACACCCGCATCAAATGAGCAAAGTGGTCAGTATGAATAATGACCACCCTATCTTGGCCAAAAAATAAAACTAGCCTAACATAACGCACGTTACACGGCATGGCCTAATGTATCGTATTGCCCGGCTAAAAGTAGGAGAGTATTCATATTGCCCGATCCAAGTGATCAATTCAATCTATTTCAAACCTTGATTTTTTAAATGGATCAAGGTCTGTCGGGCTTAATTAATATGAGTTGGTCAAAGTAATAAATGTATCACTTTGACCGACGCTCTTTTTCATTATTCATAATGACCGATCCATTTTAATACTGCCCGGTTAATTAAGTTGCCCGTAACATATATTTATTTATTTAATTTTAAAGAAAGTTTACAGACTAATATACATATGGATAGATAAGAATAAATATTTACTATTGCTAATAACAAGCTTTCACATTCAAATTATATTACAAGGCACTATAAAAAGAAATTAAAACTTAAAAAAAACCTAGCAAGTAAAACCAAAGAGAAATACACAATATGAAAAATATGAGAAACAAAACAAAACGGGAATACAAAAATGATAGATACAATGACTAATTAATTATTATTCAATTTGATCTCTGTCATTGCCGCCAAAGTAATCTAAATTAAGAATACGTCTGATTTTCTGTGCCTTAGAGCAGAACAAATCAATGTCGTTTTCTAAAATGGTACTGTTAACAGCCCTTGTGCTTCGTATACAGAAATAATTCTGCCTATAATTAGTGGTAGCAAATGCTACATCTAAAAGCGGACGCTTCCTAAGATGACTATGATTTGTTCGTAAATTTATTTTGCTCAACAGGTCTGGACAGTCAATTGCACCATTTGCAATATTAACTAAAAAGCATATATCGTTTGGCATTACGCCTCAATTCCAATAGCAGGAAATGGTATCTTTTACAACGATGCTCATAGTCACGTGAATATTGCCGTGCTTTGTAATCTAGGTAACGCAAGAACTGTTTCTGTATGGCTTCGATGCGGAATTTGTATACTTGGTATTGTGGGTTCCATACTTGAGAAGCGTACTCAAGATGGCTACGCACAAAAGAGCAATATAAAACCTTATTCGGTTTCAGTTTAAAAACTGGAGCAAGTTCAGATTATAAAACCTAGCGCTTTGGACGCTCTCTTTATGACGGTGTCAATGTGAACATTGAATATTAATTTGCTATCATGCTCTACGCCGAGGTCTCTTATTGTATTTACTTTATTTATTGTTTGACGATCAAAATAATACATTGAGGGTATTGCTGATTTTTGTCGAGAAAAGTGACCTGGCAACATTTTTCAATATTCAGTTGCAGTTTATTGCGTTTGCAATAGAAATTAAATCTATTAAGGTCTGATTGATTTAATATCAGATAGACAGCTAACTACCTTTAGTATCTTCATATCGTCAGCGTATAAAAGAACTTGAGAATTTTTGAAGCATGTTTTGATGTCGTTTATAAATAAAGTAAAAAGTAATGGCCTCAAAATTGAGCCCTGAGGTACGCCTGAAGGTACTTGAAACCAGTTTGAAGAGTATCCCCTTAACACAACTGCCTGCGTCCGATTGTCAATATATGACGAGAACCATCGATACAATTCTCCGTGTATTCCTGCAGCAAAAAGCTTATGTAAAAGCACGTGATGTTGGATCCGGTCAAAACATTTGGAATAGTCGGTGTATATAACATCAACTTGGCACCCTTTATCCATACCGTCAGTTATAATATCATTAAACAATATTAAATTTGAAGTTGTGGATCGTTTTCTAACAAAACCATGTTGCTCCAAATCCCTTCATAGATACAGATATCCTTATATCCTCAGCCTATGAACGCCAGTCAGGCCTTTCTACCACAGTCAGGTCGTTTTTCACAGCAATTAACACTCCAACACCACGCGTTTGAGCAGTTTTACAATAATCACGGTCTCGTCGCCACACTAAGTATCGTCCATCGAATAGCTCACTATCACGGATACCATCTATTAACCATGTCTCAGTTAGTATAATTACAGAGTACTTGTTTAAACAAACGTTACGGAAAAATATATTGGTTTTAGTGCGCAGACCACGTATGTTTTGATAGTATATACTAATTATTTTACTATCTTTACACTAACTATATTACTATACTTAATATAACCGGGTCTATAATTAATTTAAAAGCAATTGTACACAGTAAAATACGAGAAAGTTCTATAACAATTCATAAATTCGTAGGTAGCACAGTAAAAAGTATTTGAATATTCAAAGCACGGCAATACACAGTGTCCAATTACACAGAACTTTAAAATAAGCACGGACAATATGTAACGAATAGATACAAAAGAAACAGCGTACATGTGATAAGTAATAAGTCGATACATATAGAAATTTAAATCCGACCGTGACACGTAGGTAATACAGCTAACTATGGCTTGGCGACAATTTAGAGCGAGGTGATTCATTTTACTAATGTAATATAATATGCACAGTTACCTGTATTAGTGCATGGATACCTTAAGGTTCAAAATCCTGTGAACGCTCAAACTAGAATGAATATGAATGAACTAGATGGACATTGTTTTATGAATATTGCAATGCGTACTCATTTTAGAAAAAAGGAGAAATTTGAAAGAAATTATAATCTCAACCGAAAATAAACTCGAACACAGGAACAGAATATAAAAAAAAGTATATATAAAATAAACTACCCACTATAAATTTATAAATTAATTTGTAATTCTTTGCTTCTTGTTTTACTCTGAAATGTTTTCTTTTTTTAAATAAACTGTTGTGAATAGAGATTAAAAAAATTGTTTAATGTAATCAAAATTAAGTTATTAAGTTTATTTCTTTTTATTTTATAGTAGTGCACCGCCATCTATTACGATATAAATAAACTAATTAACAGTTCTTGTATCGATTTCCGTTAGATGGCCTCAATTACTAGCTTAAACCATTTTAGTTTTGAAATAGGTACGCATTTTTGCAGCTCAATATACATAGATACCAGTGAGTCACTTAAAACCGAGAAATGCATAGGTCCTACCTGAACCCTCGACTTTGCCCATCGAGTCAAGATTGTTAATGCCTTCTTTGAGTTCCGCCTCGAGTTGCGCCATTTGCTCGTGAAAACTTAAAAGCTGCAACATTGTATTAATCAATCAATCAAGCAGCCCGACCCAGTCTTTCTTATCTATTTCTTTTTTACAAATGTGTGCTCTCGCACTGTAAGTAATTCCTATATCGCAGGGACTTTACAAATATTCAAACAACGGACACAAAGAACATCCAGACTCGGAACAACCATTTGTGGATCACATAAATTTTTGTCCCGTGTGGGATTCGAACTCACTACACTTGGCGTGTGCAGTGCCAGTGGCGAGGCGACCACTTGAACCTTTAAGCCATTCGTGCAGTCAGAGTTAAAGTCTATTGTTGGACATAGGCTTCTCTCGTTTTACAACACATCATTCGTTTTTACATCTCTTAAGGCGCGATTCCATTAGGAAAGTTACTTGCATGCAAGTTGCAAATTGCATACAACTTGTACAAACCTGCATACAAGCTACAAGTTGTATGAGTTAGTTTGAACTTGTACATATTTTTATTAAAGTGACCTGCAAATTGACAGCGCAACCGTTACTTGCACATTTCTAATGAATTTGGTATCGGGTTGGATCTTCTGCAGCCCATTCTCTCAATAAATTATTGGATGCACCAAGGGTATCTCTCCTGTTAATCCAATTTTGAACCCACTGAACAGGCCGGCGACGATGTTTCTTTTTTTATCCAATTGGTAATATATTATTATCTCAGAAATGATTCGGCAAGTAGCACCGACCACAGCAGCACGTCTTCCACCCATGATGGCCTACTCAATGTTTGAACATCTCCACTTGTATGCAAGTGAATCCTGCATGCAATTTGCACACTCTCGAAAACATGTTGCCAATGCAAGCAACTTGTATGCAAATGTGACGTCATTCTTGTATGCAAGAGTTGCCTAATGGAATCGCGCCTTTAAAAACAAGTGTTCTTGCATAAACCAGAACGGGACATTCTGTAGCGAGGTACCTTGTTCTCAATATTTCAGACCTGCTTAACCCAAGGGCACAAAACATACGCTCTATGCTTATATGTTGAGCACTTTGCGTTGCCTCAGACATATTTTGTTTCTGATGCTCGATGCTCAACAGCATATGTTTTGAGGCCCTTGTGTTACTTAGTTTCCTTAAAAGCGGAAACATGTTTCCAATGCAAGCAACGTGAACGCAAATGTGATTTCATACTTGCATGCAAGAGTTGCCTAATGGGACCGCGCCTTAATGAACTATTAAAGTTACTGTACGGATGGATTAATTGTTTAGGTGGTTGCCTAGCCACTGCGCCGAGTGTTGTGGGTTCGAATCCCACACGGAACAAAACTATGCATGATCTACAAATGGTTGTTCTGAGTCTGGATGTTCTTTGTGTCCGTTGTGTGAATGTTGTAAAGTCCCCTGCGACACAGGAATTATTCCTATTGCGGGAGTTGTCTTTCTAAAAAAAGATAATACTCTACCTGGGTAGTGAGTCCAGAGTCGAACCCACTCAGTTGCTCGACGTAATCAGCTGTGAGCGAGACCAGACCATCAATGCGCTTATTCACCTCCAGAGGTACTTTAAGCTTTTCCTCTGAAAATCAACATGATAGTGTTACATTAAAAGCCCGATTAACGATATTGCGTAAGAACTTAATGCAAAAGCCTTTAAATCTCATATTATTTATAAATCCTAAAGGCCAGGCTCTAGTCACTAGAGTTTAAGCATTAGGGAACGTACTACGCGACACATTTTTTTAACCCCTGTCCCTCTTCTTGGTCACCACCCGTAGTATATGCCAAGACACTCCTCGTCCTCTAGTTTTCACGTAGTAATCACTATCACTACATATTATAAAACAAAGTTCCCCGCCGAGTTTATCTGTCTGTTCGCGATAAACTTAAAAACTACTGAACGGATTTGCATGCGGTTTTCACAAATAGACAGAGTGATTCATGAGGGAGGTTTAAGTGTATTATTTGTTAAGGTTTTGTACTACACGTGCAAGTCAATAATATGGTTTTATATATTTTTTTGCAATGAAAGAATACTTTCTCTTATATTCGTCTTAATATTTGAATATAGCTGGCAAGTGCGAGATTGCCCTGGAAGATATTAACTACGTGAGGAAAACTAAGACTTCTGTCCGCCCCTGTAACCAAGCATGGTATTTTGAAGCCGCCGCTCCCCTGAACGAGTCTCATAGTATGGGTACGTTTTCTTAGCGACTACCGCTGGCGCGACGTGGCGTACCGCGAACGGCTACCGAACACGTGGTTCTAAGGTACATAAAAAGGTATAAGAAAAAAAAGTCTTCTTAACGTTTCTTGGTAAGAAATTCTCAGCATTAACTCAAAAATATGGCGTTACTTTCAGTTCTGTGCTTTGGAAAGTACAAACACGTTATTTCTTCCAAAAAATTAATGACTGTGCTGCTACTAAGTTTCAGTATAACTAGTATCAGAGGTTTTTATCAAGTCTCCGATTTTTCCCGACAATTCCCTTTCTGGAATTGTTCCTGTGTCGCGGGGAGTTTACAAACATTAAAACCACGGACACAAAGAACATCCAGACTTAGAACAACTATTTTTGGATCAACAAATGTTTGTCCCGTGTGGGGACCGAGGCACAACTGGCGAAGCGACCACTCAACGACATTACGCCATCCGTGCAGTCAAATATAACGGATTTCCAAGGTTTATGCATTCACCGTATCTTTGCTTTTATCTGGTAGTCTACGTATAACTGGATCTGTGCGTTTAGTCCAAGCTTCTATATTTTTTTGCTATACTAGACTCTCTGGGTTTAGTACACTCAGTACGTATATGATACTACGTCATGTCATATAATTATTACCGATAGTCTGCGCCAAATTTCTAGCGCCTTCTGCTGCCACCGTTGACTTAGCTGTCAGCAGTTCCATTTCTTTATTTAATTCGTTTTTCAACTCTTCTATAGCGGCTCTGATAAAAGAAAATTGAATATCGTTTAATAAAAAGTATAGTAATGGTATCTTTAATAATTATTAAACCAGCATTAATGTTTTTTATGGAATTTGTTGAATTAGCTCCATTGAGCAGTGCGCCGCGTATTCGTTAGCTGTTTCATAAAGGCGACTATGATTCCCTCAATGCTGCTATTAGTAGAATATATAGATTGGCAGCATGAGTTTTCATCTCACTCAGTAGATGACGCGTTTGATTTTTCAATAGATCAATATTACATTTTTAAAGTAAATACATATATTTCTTATACACAAATCAATAATAAATCATATCCTATCTGGTACAGTCAATCACTAGTAAAAATTATTAAAGAAAAATGTAAAGATGGCAAGAAATTTAAAAATTATGGATATAAATGCGATGAGTTATCGTATTAATTTTTTTTTTTTTTTGTTAAAACCGTTATAATTCAAATGCTTTTCCAAGTAGTCTCCATTACGAAAACCAAGTGCTCACTACGGGAGCAGCGGTCTGCAAAGCATTTTTCTTGTTCTGTCACTCAAATTTCCTCCACTCAGCGCCCGACTCTTTCGTTACTTCATATTGCATTACACTGGGTTCACTCTCTGATATAAGCAATGAGAATAAAAATCAATACGGAAGAGGTTATCAAGTTACTTCGCAAATTAGACGTATCTAAAACGGCTGGACTTGACTATAAATCACCAAAGCTCTTAGTAGGTTGTATTTCTATGATCGCCGTGCCTATTTCGATTTCATTTAAAAAATCTGTGTCTTTATGTGTGGTACCCTCTGTATAGAAAAAGGTTCCAAAACTGAAATAATTAATTACAGGCCTATATCTAAACTTTGCGTGGTAGGTAAAGTGTTTGAAAGGTTTATTTACAAGCAGTTATATTCTGCTCTTGCTAATTCCTTTAGTTCTGCTCAACATGGTTTTTTAAAGGGTTGATTTACCGACACTAATCTGATATTGTTAAATGACTTCACAACTGAGGCTATCGACAAAGGCGGTCAGGTCGATGTCGTTTACACAGACTATAGTAAATGTTTTGATCGAATAGATCATAATATTCTTTTATTAAAACTCAACAACATAGGTATTCGGGGAGATTTGCTGAGATGGTTCTCATCTTATATCGATAACAGATCGCAAGCTGTAATACTGAATAATTAAATGTCAAGTTAGATTCATATTCCTAGCGGAGTACCCCAAGGATCTTTACTAGGTCCTTTATTATTTATCGTCTATTTGAACAACATCGACCGGTGCCTGCAATCTTCCAACTTTTATGCTTCGCTGACCATATGAAAATCTATTCAAATATACTCTCGTCTCATGACGCGGATGGTGTGCAGAAAGATCTACAGCGACTACAGGTACATATTATATTGTCAATGTAATAAATTAGATTTGAATCCATCGAAATGCTCGGTAACTACATATTCACGGAAGCGTTCTACTATAACCACAAATACATTGTGCGGTCAAACTTTATCCAAATGCAACACATTAATGATTTAGGTGTCCATCATGACTCTTAACTATTATTCGATACTCATATAGATATGCTGTTGTTAAGGGAGCCTCAAAAGCATTAGGTTTCGTTATGCGTATCTCTTAATGCTTTACGGAAGTTAAGACTCTTAAAATTTTATATTATACCTATGTTCGTAGCAATTTGGAATACGCTTCCCAAATTTGGAACTAATGTTATAAAAAATATATAGAACGAATAGAGTGCATACAGAGGCGCTTTATTAAATACTTATGCTTTCGTCAGGGGATACCGTACGACTCCGATAATTACATTGGATACGGTAAAAAGTATCATCTGTTTGCACTACAGAATCGTAGAGAAATTGTCGAATATTTATTTTTATTAAAAATGAAATTAATTGCTCCGATCTATTATACAATAGTGGCCTTAACGTTCCTTGCAAATCATCTTGTTTTAATCCCCCAATAAGTGTTTCACATGCTTCTACTGACAAAACATTTATACTGTGCGAGCGAGCTGAATTTTAATAAATTTGTCAACAGCATAATCTTGATCCATTTGTAAGTAGTATACCTGCAGCAAGAAGATGCTTGAGCCTTAACTTTTTTTCATGACTTATGTTCATATATAGTTTATTTTAGAAATTATCGGTTTTGCTAATATGTATTTTATCGTTTTATCACATTTTTAGGCAGTTAAAAAGAATATATGTATATATGTATATGTATGTCAATGACTATTCTGTACGGTAAACTGAAATATTAATCAACAAGCAAAGGCTTTATATAAGGTTTGTTTTGTGTTATTGGCTTTCTGTCACTATTCTTCTGTTAATCTGTTAATTTAGCTGTAAGTCTTCCATAGAACAAATAAATAAATAAATAAAAACAAGTTCGCAACGCTCGTCAAACATTGGATCACGACTCGCCAGGAACGATCACCCAGCCCGGAGGCCCTTTGTGTTGGAGAAGCATGACATCTCATTCCTCCACATGGCCTACTAAGATTGACGAGGTGACCACTTAAGCCTACCTACCATGCATTAAAAATAATAATTAATGTGATTTGATACTAACTGCAGTTCAGATTGTGTGACCAAAGCGGTGGGATCCACGGTGATGGTCGATGGTTTCGAAATGACCGAAGCGATGGACATGCCAGTGAGCCGTGAAGCTCCTGTTCTGGATAGTGCCGCTTGGGATGTTCCAATCCGGGAAACTCCCATTCGGGATGAGGCCATACTTGACTTTGGATCTAAGCCCACAGACTTCTGAGAGACCGACGGCATAGCTCCCTGCGAAGTTTTCGTCGAGCTTTCTTCCTGTTAAACGGATGTAATATTTTTTTCATTCATCATTAATTACCCTGCATGTCAAAAATAGTCTGTTAGGCATTTTTGTTGCTTTTGAATATAAATCAGAATGAAATAATATAAATAGATATAGTTCATATACTCTATCGATAAGTATAAAATTGCAAACGTAAAAGTTCCATTATATTCAAAACAATTATTTATATTTATTTATAACCGTCTTTCAATTTAACGCATAAGTTAAAACTAATACGTGAGTTCAGATGTTTTTTAGTTTTCACAGTTTGGTAGTTAACTTACTATCTTAAAATCTAAGTAAACCTTCATCATAAACTGCTACGTCCTCCACGTAATACCAGTTAAAGTCATATATAAATACTTGCAGCATACTATATGTCACGGAGATATATCGTGTATAAAATAATATATGTTGGTTCAGCAGCGATTTCAACTTATCCATAGATATTATTATATAATGCTCTATAACATAAATTGTAGATTGGTCACATTAATATGCAGCCATATTGAAAACGTTGCGCGAATTTTAAAAATAAACCCATTCATGGATATAATATAACGGCTATTATATTAAGTAATTAATTATTTTTTATATAATCAATTATCAGTTTATTTAAGAACTTTATAATAATTAGGTATAGATAACGACATTTAAGGAAGTCATAACAAGTCAAACATTTGTGTGCATGAACACGGATGTTTGCTGATGTTTGTTATATATATATATATATATATATATGTTTATCCATTGTCTAGTACCTATAGTATAAGCTCTGCTTAGTTTGGGCTAAATGGTGTTGTGTGTATGTGTTGTGTATTAGTGATAAGCCGATCTGAGAAGCATTAAGTGTCAGCTAATCTGATATTGCGAAATTTTTTGTGAAGATAGCTTGAGCCATAGAGCCTAAGAAAATACTTTTAAAAAGATACAAAATGTTTAGCTCTACTTGATCATTCGTCGGCCAGTAAATAACCTATGACCCAAAATATATTCCTACATTCAAGGAACCAGTTGTTTCAGCTACGGACAATTTAATGTTGTTATATTTTGTTTTATTAAATGTTGTAATAAGTGTAAAAAATTAACTGGCCGTAGATAAAACGACTATTTCCTTGAATATCGGTACCTGGATAACGTTCATCGAGCTACGTGCATCCGGCCTTGAGTTATGTCACCACATAACTGGGTGGGGAATATAAGAGAAATGCTTGCTAAAATCACCTTTAAGGTAGTCAGTCGTTTGTGTCCCCGATTGTACGCCCTCGAAAGGCGTGTTCTATCGGCCACTGATTAGAGTGCGCGGTGACTTTGAGGTTGGACTCGTAGTGGCTATGTGGGTAGCCGCAGAAGGACAGCATGTTTGTTGCTCGGCAAGCACGTGGCGTTCGAGCGTCGGAATCATGTGCGGCTAGTGCGAGCCAGTTGGTCGCGCGAGGCACGGAGTTGTCTTTAGCGAAGTGGCAGTGTGGTTTCACTGCCACGATGCATCTCGGGTGCTTACCTGCTCAACAAGTAAGAGTCATAGCTAGGTGACTCGGGCAATACCCGGCTTGTAGGCCAGAAAGGGCAGACGTATAGATGTACGTCGAGAAGTGAGCGTGCCTTACAGCTCTGGCACCATACTGGAAATATGGGAGGCGGCTTCTCCGTCGGCCTCAGCGAGGATATCGCTAGCAACTCTCAGAGTTCGCGAGTGGTGAGCGGCTTTATTGCTCCGGCACCTTGTAAACTTTTGGTGTGGTTATTAATTAGGGATCTGAAATAGGACAGGACGCGCCCTGATTATTGTACGCGTAGGAAAGTGAATATTGTAACCTTTTGGTGTGGTTATTAATTAGGGATCTGAAATAGGACAGGACACGCCGTAGGGGCGTGGTGTCTTGAAAGTAAATTATGCAGAGATTAATTAAAGATGGATCAACAATTAACACTTTTAATAGACTAGTAAGGAACAAGTTATATGTGTTAGACAATATTCACTTTCCTACGCGTACAATAATCAGGGCGTGGTTTGTCCAAAGGGCTTGCTTCGTGGTCCTTCAGTAATAAGACACTTAGCTGATAAGTGAAGCCGGCCGAAAGAGTTCATGTCTGGCACCGTCCTCTGCTTATATAGTCCGGCGCCGCCAGTCGCGAGTGGTGGCTAGTGACGTGCGCCCGCGCTCGACGGGCGCCTAGGCGATTAACGTCACAACCTATCTGGATCTCGCTTACGAGAATTGGGTCTTAGGATTTGGGGACAAGATCTGTTTATAACTGATCCCTGAAGGTGCTCTCGGGCACTGGAAGGTACAGCGGCTCTCACTTATATACCTAACAGGTGGGAAAGAGGGAACGCTATATCATAAACTGCAGTAGTCTGTAGAGGGAAGGGTCTGTACATAGTATGTGTATTGTGTAGGACGTTAATAAGCCAAAAATATATATTCTACCAAATTGCTAAGTTTAAAGTAGGCTAAATATATAATTTAGTTCATACACAACCCTAGCTTAATTTTAACTATTTTTCTTTCGCTCCGTGTGCAGTACTACAATAAAAGTTGTTTACACATCTAACAGATCATCTGGTTCATTAGGCTACAAGCTCATAAGTTCAAATGGCGAAACCTTTTCCAAGAGTAAACGTGATTTAGACCACATGTTAACATCTCCGAATATAAAACTGCTAAATCCTATATCTGCAATGAATTAGAAAACATCAGTGACTTTTCTGACAAATTCCACCGAGAAATTGCGTTGCCAAAAATTTATGAAGTCAGGAAACTCAACGTACCCTGGTAAATTTCAATTGGATGAAATCGAGGCTAACTATCCTAATCTTAAGACAGAGTTGAAGTGGGCAATTTTAATAAAGGAAGAGGAGTGATTAGCTGAGACAAAAATACCTGGATGCCTGTGAACAGGTGATGGAAGAGTATAAACATTTTCTTTTAATTTTTGTTTCTTATTTCTCTCCTCTAACGGTAGTACCTATAGTAAAAGTTGTACGGATATTTGGCATATTATCTGGTTCATCAGGCAAAAAGCTCATCATTCTATAATGTTATGTTATGAAATTATTCATACAATCCACGAAATACTGAAACATTATAGCACACAAAATGAAAAGTGTGCCCTCCGGTATTAATACGTATTACAATTTACAGGACGCAATTATCCCAGGCTAAGAACAATGCTTAGTTCTTTTTCCTAGATCCAAGGTGACTTTTCTTTTGTTTTTAAAGACACACTTAGCGCACGGTCATGTCATTTGTTCCCGCGCCGCAACTCAAATACGACTACGCAAATACGTTGTGACGCGGACTAGTCGCGGCTGAGCAGCCGTGCTCGCGGCGGCCCTCTTTCGGCTTCCCCTCCCCAGCGGCGGCAAATAAAAACACGGCTGCGACATGGATCCAGAATCTTCCACCGGTCAACGTCCTGAAGTTAAGTAGTCCATTGTCTTCCAGCTGGACCTCGTACCGAAGCCTTTACACTAGAACCACGCCCTGTTTCATATTGTATAATTAAATATAATTCGCGTACTTTCTCATATTGTGAAACTCTCATTAAAGAACGTGTAATTGCGAAGTACATTGTGTAAATTATTATCTCCGCTACTAAGACTTTCCTGGTCAAGCACGTTCTAAAAACGTGACCGACTAGCACTACGTTATAACGTAGTCCAAAAAATATTTAAGTGGTGAAACATATTATACGTAAATTGAATAGTATGAGTGGACCTAATAACATTTAGGTACACGGCGAAAAAATATAGTAATAATTTAGGTACACGGAGAAAAATTATAGAAATAAATAATTCTTAAAATGACTAAATTAAAATTGTAATATTTAAACGCTATTGGAGTATTTTAAAAATTCATAATCGCAATAGCAAATTTTACAAAGCGTACCTATAGTAATTGCTCATATACAGACGTTACAGTATTCAGTATAATATAAAGTACTCCTTCGCGTATTGTTGCCAAACTCTTACTAAAATACTGTAATTATTAATGAATTTTTAAGACTCAATTTCGCTTTTATACCTATAATATTGTTTTTTTTATTTCTGTGAAATTCAAATTTGCCGCTTCTTAAAATCTGCCGCCCTACGCTTCAGCTTACTCAGCCTGCTGGTAAATCCGCCATAGCTCATAATGTTCTGTACTTCTCTATATAATACTTATTGAATATCCTTAAAAATAATAATTATTAATAAAAGTTAAAAGTGTTTTATTCATGTTGTCTAATTGAGTACTAATTTCATTTACCACAACAATACAAATAAAATAATAAAGCGTCGCTTTTTATTGTATAATCAGAGCTCATTCCATGCCAAAAATAATTGTAGATCAATGGGAGTTGTGTGCGCGCGGCAAAGAATATTAGAATGGTACACATTGCAGCTTGCACCGCGTCGTGGCACGCCGATGCCTTTATTTAAATTAATGTATCTCCTTTGAGTTAATCGTTTTATTTAGTTGTCCAAGTATGACAGGGTACGAAAATGGTAGAAAAAGAAAATTATGACATTTTAGTTTTAAAGTTACAGTTTCTACCAGTTCACATTTTTGGAAGTGCTCTGCTCATGCCCAGTATAATAATATCCATAAAATATTATTTAAAAGTACTTATTCTTTCCAAGAAAATAAAATCAAATTTCATCTAGGTATACTTAATATTATAAAGCTGAAGAGTTTGTTTGTTTGTTTGCTTGAACATGCTGATCTCAAGAACTACTAGTACGAATTGGAAAATTCTTTGAGTGTTGGATAGCCTATTTATCGAGGAAGGCTATAGGCTATATAACATCACGCTACGACCCACGGGGGCGGCGCAGTAACAATAAATGCGGGTGAAACCGCGGGCACATCTAGTATAAAATATTTTTGTCTTATATAGTTTATGCTGTGTATAAATGTTTTATAAGTATCGCCATTTGTTAGACAAATATAATTAACTTCTTAAGACTGCGCCGAGCGTAAGACGCAGTTGGACTGAATGACAGAGCTCGATATTCAAATCGGCACGCGGCCGCCATAGTAAAATTGTATGGAAGATTTGAAGTGCTTTTTTGATTAATATGTATCTTTATTGTCAACCAATAAGTTAAATATTTGAGACGGACAAATTGTAATATAACTATTTATGTTTCGTTTAAGCTGTAAAATAGGATAGATTTCTACTGTTATAATCTACAATCACGTAACACGAGCTTACGTTTTTGCATTTTTCGTGCAAATTTACGTAATTTTGTAGGCGGAAATATTTTTTTTTTAAATTTTTACCCGGTGTAATTGTGAATACTTTCATTGTTATGGTAAATGTGTATTTTATATTTCTTTCAAACAAAAAGGATTGATTTTATCAACTTAACTGTGACCGCCTGTTTTGGCACATTTCGCTCGGCGCAGTCTTAAATGCATTGTCTTAATAGTTCACAACAACTTCCGTAATAATGTGCGATGCTACGTTGTCCAAATGATTGTGGGCGTGGCTTAATATGCCAATGGTCAAGGTCATTTGGCTATTGTCAGCGTCTTAAGCATAATTAATTATGTAGTTGAGCGACCAATATTTATAATTTGGCGAGTTGGCACCAAAAGTAATCCTCCTCAAAGGTGGGTAGAGTGGTGTTATAGAAGCACGTGGTGGTCCAGAGGAAACGCGCAGTTTAAGAGTGTCATCAGTAGCTTGAACTATTTAACTTTGTTAGTAAATATTTTGGATGCGAATATGGCAGCGAAATCAAAAAGATGTTTATCCACGTAGGTCACAAAGTAACTCGTATGAACATCAAAGTTACACGTATTAATTTAAATTTACATTTACCTGTTTCCATGTTCAGCAAAGCAAAGGCGTAGAACTGTATTCAAGAGCTGGGAAAAGATTCACAGCCTTTCTAATCGCCAAATTTACAGTATTGTTTATTTTACAAATTTTTAATGTAAGAAGCTGCAGCAATTAAACTACTTACAATTCATAAAACACTTAAGTAATATCTAATAGTAATTTTTGGTAGAATAGAGGCATCCACGAAACCAAGGCCGATCAGTTACCACAAGTAGCACCCGTTCACGAGTACGACGCATGGTCCAGCCATCGTCCCCTTTGCGATAATGAAGGGAAGGGTATGACTCGGTCCATGTTGCCACCACAAGCAATGACATTTGAGTGAGCATGACGATCCTTGGGATGTGAATCCAGGTAAAAAAAGAAAAACAAAATAACTATTCATTAGACTTGTGCGCTTGACTAGAAAATTAATTCCAAAGTGTTCTAAGCTTCGAAAAACTGCTTAATACTATCAAGGTACAAACCGCTAAAGCCGATATGCGCGCCAATTCTTGTTGTTCCTCCACAAATTCATTGAATAAATCCGTCATCTCTGGTGGGAAGGCTCCCATGGCTGCCAGCTGAGTTAGAAGATCAGCCATTCTTGTGAGCGTATCCTCGGTTTTTTTGATTCGGGCGTTTAACTAGTGAAAAATGTTTTATATAACAAAGATCATACAAGATTATACAAGCATACGAACTATACTTAATGGTTAGCAGCTAAACCTGTCAATTGTTGGAATCTAGACATAATTGAAAATCTTTTGTGTGCCGCTGCGACTCAATAGGTCAATGTAGTCTAAAGATGGAAAATAAAAGGAAATAATTGGAAAGGAGGTATGTGAGCCGTGAAACGCAGAAAGTGTTACTACTTTTATGCTAATGCTTCAAATATATGAATTCTACCAATGTAAGTTGGAGACCATTGAACTATCACGTAGAGGTCTTCCAGCCACCCTGAGGTTTGACCTGGGGGTGGTGGGCTTTGTGGGCCTGCCCGCCATCCATTCAGCACCAGGTCCGAGAGGTGGCGTGCGTGTTCCAACGCGCGCCTCTGTGTCGTGTCCGTCTCCCCTCTAGGGGGGAGCCAGTAGGGAATTTTTCGAGTGAGTAGTGCCTATATTGGGTTGGTATTATTGTGTAAGGTAAAAAAAAAAAACACTTAGATGTCTCTACTAACTGACCACGTAGTTATTTATGTATTAAATAGTTAATTATCTCGCTTATCGCTTTAATAGTATAGGAAAACATCGTGAGTTCTCTACATATAATGGACCAGCATGGAGGACAATGGTCTAACCCTTCTCACAGTGATAAGAAGCTCGTACCTAGCTGTACATTAGGGCTGATATTATGATTACCGATAAAAATTCCACAGTTTGTCGTCAAATTTTGCATGTATTACCTGTGTAGCTTCCATAGCCTCAGGCAATGTAGCGCTGCCGCTTGCCAAATCTATCCTCATCTTCTTATTGTCTGGCAGAGAGGGTACCGGCTTTGGTGCTTTCTCCGTCATTAGCTTATCGACGTTCGCCTTCAAGATGTTGAACTGTGACCTAGTCACCACGTCTATTCGACCAAGACGGGCTTCAGAGTCTATTATGACAAAAGATAGAAATGTTTTAAAACTGTTTTCGTTCAGAACGCCAAATATTTTTTCGTATTTTACTACTATTGGTATTCTAAAGGAGCCTTCGAATGCCCAAGACCTAAATTATATCTAATTAGTAAGAAATATTATACAAACTACGTGGTTGCTAAATTTTGCACTATAATAGGGCTGGGCTGACTTACATTTATTTATTATTTAAGCAAATTAATAAATAATAAAATAATTTTTGAAATCTACTCTGAAATAAATAAGATACAAGCGCTTCAAATCTGGTAGTAGCGGTTAATGTCAAATGTCAGAAAAAAGATGCAGGACACAAACTGTGACGTAACTGCTGTTTAAATGCAGCTGTCCAAGGGAGATAACGAGACTGATATACCCACAACAGCCCCGCTTTTTCTTAGATGTAAATTTAACATATTAATTACTTATATTGCAACTATAATTTTGATGCTGTTCACAAAATGATTTATTTTGACTGTTATTTACTTTTGTGGGTAAAATAAAATTCAAAGTACAGTAGAGTCTCCAAACAACAGCTGGTATGCAATGTCGCTTTGTTTCTTCCCTGAGCAAGCTTTCGAGTGTTACGTAATATAGAATAGTCCATATCATCTATTAGCTTTACTGGCATTGCACTGAGCTAGCTAAGGTGGCTCTTTATTAGATGGAATAAATCGTGAATACTTTTTCTTTTTAAAAATACAACTCCCGCACTAGGGATAATTCCTGTGTCTAACTCGGTGACTTTACAAACATTCAAACAACTGTCACAAAGAACACCCAGACTCGGAATAACCATTTGTTGATCACACAAATTTTTGTCCCGTGTGGAATTCGAACCCACAATACTCAATACTATTTCAGTGACACAAGATTTGCGCTGGAAAATATATTCATAAAAAATAAATAGATTGTGTCAAAATTTGTAATTTACCCGATTAATCAGTGTTAATCTTTTTGTAGTAGAAGACAATTGTGATGATATTTGTTAATTAAATTGTGTACATACCTCAGAAATCAACGAAAATGTTACTATAATTACTCACCACGAGTCGTTGGGCCCTTTTCCACTGTAAATACACACATTTACAAGTTAAATAATATATTTTTAAGCCCGTTCGCGTTGTCAAACGATCGATGTATATGTTTATATATCTTCGTACCTAGTACCACCACCGTAGGTTCCCACTGGAAAAGTCTCACTTGTCATATCTCCACAATATTGAATCGAATCAGGCGTTACTTGGCGGCAATCCATTGTAACAAAATATTCCGCCTCGAACACAAAATATGTTCGAAGCGGAATGGCGGTTGCCCCTATCCAGAGGAGTTCGGTATTGCCAACCTTTTTCTTATGCGATAGTTAGGGTGGGCAATCCGAGGGTACGTAGCGAGTTCCTTTCTGTCCAATAATTGTATATCTTTATAATCCAAGCCTGTCCGTAGTATTTTAGTGGAGACACCATAGTTTTTAGCTCATAATGTACAGATATGCAAGCATTTTATTTTATTTGTATGTCTGGTGCCTGAGATACAGGTTTGTTGTAACTAGTTTGGGTGCCAGCGGCTTACTATGCATTGATAGACGCACTGCCACTATTGTTCATAATGTAATGTATCGTGTCTTGTAAATTAAGAAATAAATATTATATTATAAGTATATATATAAGTTTACTTTAGTAAATAAATAATTTAAATAGATGATTCTTATCTCTCTGACGTTATTTACCTGGAATATTTTATAATTACTCTCGTCTCTAATGGGAGCGTCACTATGACAATCATATGTACGTACCAATTAAAATTGTATCCTTAGATCCTTTACCTCCCTTGCGGATGACCTCTAAACATAAATGAAACTCTTTAGTAGGAATCATACTATTATAAAAATTAAACATTATACGATGTATGTACATACCTGAAATGGTGAGTCTAATCTAAAAGAAGAAAACATAATATTAGGATAATTTAAACTATAGTAAAAGTCTTTAAGAGTTAAATACTTATATAAACTGTGATAGTAACTGTCGGCGCTAAGTATATATTTTTTTAAAAAGTTCCCGCGACACAGAAAGTATTCCTAGTGCAAGGAATACTTTCTGTGACGCATGAACTTTACAAAAACTTAAATAACAGAGAGAAAGAAAACCCAGACTTGAAACTACTATTTGTGGAAAACCCAGACTTGAAACTACTATTTGTGGAAAACCCAGACTTGAAACTACTATTTGTGGAAAACCCAGACTTGAAACTACTGTTTGTGGATAACAACACAATTTTTTGTCTGGTTTGGGGCGATCCCCGTGGGGTCTATAATCTATAACACAAATCACTGCGCCATTCGTGCTGTCGTATTATTTAAGTTCGTGGTTTATTTTGGTTTTTTAAGTTTTTGAAGGTTATGTAATTGTAACCTGATACCAATTGAAGTGACTCAGATTTGCGACTCGTATTACGGAAACTGTCCCTTCAGCACACTAAGAGTATTGCTGTCATACATCTTTATCTAGATCCTGTATTACTTGCTCTCTCATTTAATGCTGACAAGCAAAGAGTTGGTGACACTATTCTGCCTATTTCAGTCGCCTAAATTAAGGTAAGCAGTGTTTTGAATGTTATTTTGACATTGTTTCCATCGCAGCAATAGAATATAGCTACCTCCATGCCGAAAGCCGTCTATTGCTAGACATAGGCCTCCCTAAAGGTTTCCCACACAGACCGATCTCTGGTCGCCCACATTCGACCGCTTCATGCGACCTTTAGCGGGTTTCAAGTATTATGCCTGATCATCATGTGAGCTATTGGTTTATATGACATATTTTATATACTACCAGGATGGCGAAAAAGCATGAACTCTGATGATAAGTGGTTAGCATAGTTTCTAATCATATACAATACCAGATTGTCACTCACGATCTGTTAACCACAGTTAACCGTTTTTATACTTTACGGTCCCACGTTTGTGGCATATAAGCCGGTTCTATATAGAGAAAATCCAACTATAATAACTAATAATAATTACATTTTAACGCCGATAGTCGCTTTGACTTTAAAATCTGCCTATAATACGTACAGATTGTGTGTCATCAGTCGTTTTCGTTGACGAATGATCCTTACTCATTTTGTCCTGTATTTTGTCGATATCTATATCTCTCTCCTTCTGACCTCTTCTCTTTTCCCTATCGACCTTAGTATGTTTAAGAGCTTTTTTAACAGTCCCTTTATCCCCATCTGCATCGTCTAAGCCTGATGAATAGTGACCTTTTTTTTCTTTTCTAGATGGTTTTCCCGATCTGTCCTTTTTTCCACTTTCATCTTTTGATTCGTCTTTGGTTGATGACTGATTAGTATCCCCGTATTTTGATATCTCTTCAGTTTTCTCTTCACGACTTCTATCATGCTTCTCATCTTTGGCTGAAGAATCGTGAACCATTTGCCCCTTTTTAGATTGTATTTTTGCTTTACCTTTATCTCCCACAACATGAGACATGTCTCCTTTTTTTGGTTTTGCTACTTTTTCAATCGTTCTTTTACCACCATATGCTTTGTCTGTGGTTTCTTTGTCATCCGACATTTTTCTCTTATGTTGTTTTTTCATCTTTTGCGAATAAGGGACTTTTTGCTTCTCTTTTGGGTCTGAAGAGCTTGCTCGCTTTTCTTTTGAGAATGAAGTGTCTCTTGAGTGTTTCTGTTTTTTCTTCTGAGCCATCATCATGTCTTCATCTTCGTCAAACCTGATCTCCACATCCTGCTCAAGCAAACGCATTTGACGTGCAAGGTGGTAAAGGACTGTTTCCATCATTTTGAAGTTAGCTACATTAGTCTGAAAGGAGATTTAAATATGTAAAAATCGATATAATCAATTCTTGCGTTTCGGAAATCATATGACGTCCAACAACACAGTATCATTTTAAAGGTAGGTAAGTTTGACTTAAATCGATTAAAGGTACAACAGCTTATAATTATGCTGAACTATTTATATTATCATGCTAAGACGAGGACTCACTCCAGAGGGTCCAAAACATAGACCAATCAATTCTTCCACGTTGAGGACAAGCGTCTTATCGCTCATCGCAAGGTCCGTGTAGCACCGAATATGCGGTTTACGTTTACTCGAATTCATAGTTTCTAAAATTTTATAAATAATATTCCTACAAAATAACAAATTATTTCAATCAAAATTTTTTTCTTTGTCACAATTTTTATGACATTACTTATAGAATTATTCATTATGATAGCAACCATAGAGATATGAATATAAGAAACAGCGGAGAAGATTGAAGCAATTTACATTTCCTTAACGGGGTGTCCTACGTGAACGATGAATACGACGCGACGCTGCAAACGCGACGAATGCGATCAAAACAACGGTCTACCCATATTGCGGCCTATGTGGCAGTCTGCGCCGAGACGCGACGTAACGCGTACCTGTTTTGTGGGCGACCAGACGCGACACCACGAACTACAAAATGGGTTAATTGAAATTCAGACTTAATAGCAGCAATAATGTAATCGAAAGTAGACGCCACAATATTGTTTGAACATTTTAGAATCGTTTCTTAATTTTGAATATAAATGATGGAATTCGCCAAATATGTTTCTTTGTAAAAATATTATGTTTGTTTTATTTCTGTGCTCTTTACTATATTTTTTTAAAAGTCTGTATTTTAATTATGGACTTTCAATCAAAATTGCTCTGTACTTCCCCATGTTTAGAATGTAATGACTAAAATCACGTAAGACACTTGTCGCGTGTAGCATCGCGTCTCGTAAAATCACGTCGGACACTTGTTGCCTATAGCATCGCGTCGTATTGCATCGTGTCGTGTCGCTTCGCATCGCGTCGCGTTCGTCGCTCACGTAGGACACACACGGCAGCGACTTTGTACGACGGCGAGTAGAATTAGTAAGACGGCTTTAATGACAACAAAGTAGTTTATAATCTGGCTCAACCAATGAGATAGAAACATGACAATGGGTTCAATCTGTAAATTCCAACAAAATTCAAAGCATGGACATGGACGTGCTAGCGACTTTAAATCGCTACTAATATCCACGTCCACACACTAACTTTGGTATCGCTAGCGTCTCGCCGTCGTTCAAAGTCGTTGCCAGGTGTACCTAACCTTAGAATTACTGAGAATAATATCTATAATATAATCTTTCTACTATCAATATAATGTGATTAATATACTGCCTATTGCTCCAGCTCAATAGCTTAATTTCTATGGTTCGAATTAAAAGGATCCTTAAATTTTTCACATGCTATCTATATGTTATAACTATCTGTATGTTATATATAATTATATATAAATCCGTATAGTAAGACGCTACCTCCAGATTGCTGTCCATTACTCCATCTACGTCCATAATACTACCTATTGTTCCATTTCTTGTTACCATAGTCATGTTACTATCTCATAGGCCAGAGTCAGTTTTCTATGCATACAGTGGTGTCTATTTACCAAAGGTGAAATTAGAAACAAATGTTACCCACTTGTTACGATCCTGGCACCATAATTCTTTTTTGCTTTATTCACGTCCGTCCTATGCTTTGTCAACGCTAGTCGGTTTAGTGCCGTATATTCTCGATTCTTTATATTTGATCAAGTGATACAAGTGATTGAGAAATTTGCAACAGCTGTGAGAATAATCACTTTGGTTGTTCGACGTACCAGGCTTCATACTCGCTTCTCATAACTCAATGTTCTACAACTCGTTCCTAGTTTCTAGCTCAATTCGCTTGTTGCTAATCATCGCAGGCAACGTAAGCAGGTTGCAATATTTATTTCCCTTCAGCTAAAATGTTTCTGGCTTGAATAATGATATAAAAAATGACAGTAAATTGACAGCAGAGTTTGATAAAATGCTGATCAAAAGAGCTTTTTGAGTAATTTTGGCCAGGATAAACTTTAGTAGTTTTAGACGATTTTTAGTGAGACTTGTATTATTTATTTTGTTAGCTTTATTATTTATTGAAGATGCAGTCCAGTAAGCCGTATAGTGACATCATCAACGAGCCTTCGGAGTCTGACCTATGGCACCAGTATAATGTCAAAGAACTTATCAATTTTACTTTTAAATCTGCGATCTCTGCCAGAGTGAGTCCTTTGCATACTTATCTTTTAAGCTTTACTTTCTTACAATACCTGACCAATGCGCTGTCCAGTTTGACCCTGGTATAAGTAGTTGCTTTCCTCCGGGCAATACGCCGATGCGATAAGTATTGTTAGTTTGTCGCCTTATTAGACAAAAAGTTCATTATATAGATGTAAACGACGTGTATACACTTCTAATCAATTTCATTTAAAGAGGTCTACAAACATATGTAGGTACTAGTAATTTATCTTCAAAGCCTTTTTCCATAATTATGATGGGTGTTTTTGGATTAATCTTCAAGGTTCCGGTGACTATGTTATCACTTTTGGGCAGTACACGGCCGTCAGTCTGATGCTATATAAAATGAACTCATCAAGTAATACTCGAATTTTACTACTCTGTCTCTTAAACTGAGTCGAAATTGAAGGCGAGTTAAAAGACTTCAAAGGTTTGAGATTCTCTTCACCTTTAAAGATTAAAAGAATCTAAAATCTACTCCAGCGGTTAATACTATCTACACTTAAGATACGCTCGCTCTATAGGTGAAGTGGTTAAATCTATTGTGTTCCAAACCAAACTGATACGACTAAATCCAGTTTTCCCATATTACCTTGCGTTTACAAACATTGTTGTAGTTTGCATAATAAAACAGCTCATGTGCCACTCACGGCCACTCGGGCCACCCACGTTGGGCAGCAGCCTCCCCAGGGCGGCCGTCGCCAGAACTTTTGGGGCCAGCTGGGTGAAGTGTGCCCCTAAAGTCAGTCCTATGGCAACCGCCCACTCCCTATCTCCCCTCGAGTGTTAGTGGAGCGGTTGCCCCATTCCCGGGCCTTGGCGTTCAGGTCGCCCATTAGGAGGACCTGCCGTGGCGCCTGGCTTCTCAACACCACGGCCAGGAGGTCCATGAAGACCTCCAGCTCCGCGGCGGTTCTGTTAGGGGAGAAGTATGCGCCGACGATCGCATACCTCTCCCACCTGGCCACCACATACCCCGCTCCTCTTTCTTTAACTGAGAGGACCTGAGGGGCACGCCAATTCTCCCAACGATGGCCACGGAGCCGTTTAAATCCCCAGCTCAATAGGGACTAGGGGGGACGAAATACGGCTCTGCGGCGACGGCCACACCGATTTCCCACTGCGCCAGGGTCTGCATGAGCTGGTCTTGGGCCTTGGCGCAGTGGTTGAGGTTTGCCTGGAGGAAGTTGTGAAGTCTGACTTGATCCATACTAATCAGACATCACAACCTCTCCACACACTGCTTCGCGGCGCGCTACCTCAGGAGCGGCCCGGGTCCCAGGAGCCTTTCCCTTTGTCTTTGGGTGTGCATAACGTGCCCCGAGGGCCTTCCCGCCTCTGCGCAAATGGTGCAGCGCAGCCCGGCCTTGCCCGGTGACCTGCGTCTCCACAACGGAAGCACAGGTCACCCCTGTCGGCCGCGGCGGGACACTGGGGGCGCGTGTGCCTCAGCCAGCCCCATGCATCTGAAGCAGCGCATGGGGCGCTTCCTCAACGCAACCAAGCTCCACCCGATGAGAAGTCTGCCCCTGCTCAGCTGCCGAGACAGGGCAGGACACAAGGGTGGAGCCGGCGCCATCAAAGGTGGGGCGGATCTCCTCGTCCTTGTCGAGCCGCACCTCGCACTTACCCGCCGCTACGACCGCCGTCACCACCTTCTCCTTTGTGGCAGCATCGTCCAGGCCCGTAATGCGCAAGTCTGTGGACTTTACGGGCCTGGTGACGCTAGCCACTGCGGATAGGGCATCGCGGTGTTTTTCCGCGAACCTATCCACCTTTTCTCCGCTTTGGGAGCCAGGAATCTCTAAGATTCGGTCTCCAGTAGCCGTCTGGCGGAAGCGGAGCTGGTACCAGATACCCAGCTCCTTTAGATCGACATTTTCATGTGCCACCCTGATGGCGGCAGCGTACGTAATCCCCTTTGCCACGGCGTCGGGCTGCAACGTGGGCACAACTGCCGTGGATTTCGGGGACCTTAGTGCTGTCGTCACACTCTTGGGGACAACAGGGGCAGCAGACCGGGCTTTGGTGGCGGGGGCACGGGCCACCTGGACAGGCGCAGTTGCAGTGGAGGGAGGGGAGGACTTTCTCTTCCCCTTGCCCTTCCCCTTGCCCTTCCCCTTGCTCTACCCCTTGCCCTTCCCCTTGCCCTACCCCTTGCCCTTCCCCTTGCCCTTCCCCTTGCCCTTCCCCTAGCCCTTCCCTTTGCCCTTCCCCTTGCCCTTCCCTACCACCGTCACCCATGTTTCCTAAGAGACGGCGGCAGCAGGAGCAACCCCGCTGGCGTTTTGGGTCCCCTTAGAGCTTGAGGTACCTGCGGTCGGAGCCGCTGCAGCAGCTGTGACAGCTTTGGGGGCCTGCTTGGCCCGCCCCGTTGCTCGCTTTGGGGGCAAACAGCTGAGGCGGCGGTGTGGGCGGCGTGGCGTCTGCTCCCGCCCTCCTGGCATCCGCTCTCAGCGGCGGGCGGATCGTTGGGGCCGGCATAAGCCGGTCCTCCAGCACCGCGAGCCGGGCGCTCAACATCGTCCCGAGCGTGATGGTAAAGGAGCGCTTAAGCTCCTCCACCAGCTCGGGACCCACCTGGAGGGCGGCAGGGGCTGCCCGCGTGTCCACAGAGGTGGTAGCGGCAGCGGCGGCGATGGTGGCAGTCGTGCCAATGGCGGCCTCCGCCTTTGCCTCAGCGAAGCTCCGACGGAGCGCCTATACCTCCGTCTTGAGCGCCTCTCCCTCGAGACGCAGGCGGTAGGTTCCGGCACTCAGCCACCGCGTCTCCTCCGTCTCGTTGCAGCCCACCAGGGTGTCCACCACTTCCTTCAACAGCGATGTCGACCGCTTCAGGTGAACGACAAACTCACCATTTAAGTTGCCCGACTTTTGGGCCACCTCCAGGATGCCTCGTAAAAATACCTAACCGAACTATACTTAATCCTATTTACGTTCAGTTTTATGCTTTCAGAATAACGTTGTCAATTTTAAAATGCTGCAAATAGTACTTTATCTTTTGGCACATCAGCTAAATATACTAGAACAAGTGGTTGAAATCAAAGAGGAAGACAGATCAAAAGCGATTAAAGAACTACAACAATATATGGCATCAGATTCAGACTTGTCTTCGACAGATAATTCGACATCGAATTCGTTAACGGCGGACGATTCAAAACATGATCGAAAAGAAAAACATAAAAGAGAAATGAAACAAAAAAAAGGAAAATCTTTTGATGAGAGATTAACGTTAGACGAGTCAGATGAAGAACGAAAACAAAAGGGTAAGATGATATTTAAATCAAAAATAGAAGTGGCTGATGAGAGATCACCCCTAGATGAGTCAGAAGATGATCAAAACCAAAATGTTAAAATGAAACTAAAACCAAAAAAAGTAATTGCAGCTGATGAGATATTACCTTTAGACGAGTCACAGGATGATCAGAAACAAAAGAGAAAAATGAAATTGAAATCAAAAAAAGAAAAAGCTGCCGATGAGGTGTCAACAACTTTCGATTTAGAATCAGATGTCGAGAGTAAAATAGGTAAAACGGATAGAAAAGAACTTAAATCCGAAAGAATCAAATTAATAGATGATGCATCATCTTTGGGAGGATCAAAACATAGTGGGGAAGGAAAGACTAAAAAGGAGAAGATTACACAATCAGTAAAGTCAAAAAAAGAGGAAATATATGATGACGATGATGAGACGCTAACCTCAGACGATTCAGACCAGACTGAGCAAAAAAAAGAAGTGGAAGGTAAGGACGAAATGGCAAAACAATCAAAGAAAAGGCGAATGGCTGATGATGCATTTATTTTAGATGAGCCAAAAGATGACGAGATACAAACAGATAAAAAGAGAGAACATAAAATGAGATCTAAACAAGAAAAAAGACGAAAGACTGATGATACGTACGATACACATGAATCAGAAAATTATGAGAAAAGGGCAGATAAAAAGAGTGGGGATAAAGTGGTGAAAAAGTCTAAAACAGATAAGTCTGATAAGTCTCCTAGCTTATACGAGTCAAAGGAAGACGAAAAGAAAGCGGATACAAAAACTAAGGACAAAAAGATGAAATCAAAAACATCGAAAGCTGATGATGATGTTCATAATATATCATCCTCAAATGAGTCGGCAGATAGTAGAATACAAAAGAGTAAAGGAAAAACGAAATCAATAAGAAGCAAAATCAGTGAAGATTCGGTAACGTCAGATGAGTCTGAAGATGACAAAACAATGTTGGATAAAAAGAGTAAAGAAAGATTGGAAGTTAAGACCAAAGAAGGCAAAACAGCTTATTCCACTCGATCTGTAAGTATTGTAGGCTGAATTTAAAGTCACACTGATTGTTAGTATTAAATGATTAGAAAACTATAATTATGAAATGTTTTTTAATACTGTCAAGCCATTAAAGCTAGGAATTATTCTGTTACTTTATCGCATTAGGCATTACTTGTGAGAAATCTATTGTGTGGGTGTCATTAGAAAGATAGGAACCTGCCACGTATCGTCGGATAGCCCATCCCAATCACTGTAATAGAGAAAGGTTGAAAATATCGAACTCGTATGCCGCCATTGAGGAATTTAGTATTCTCATCCTTTTTCTATTGCATTGATTGGGGTGAGCAAGCCGAGAATCTGTGGTTGGTTCCTCATTTTCTAATTATTTTATTACTCTGATACTGTCTTATCATATGAAGCAATTGAAATATATTTTATATCCGAATTTGCTGCGTTCCATTCTAATATGCGACTGAAAATTTAATCATAAGGTGTTGTTAACCTTGTCAAAAAGTTAGTTAGTTAGTAGTCATTTCATTATTGACAGTTCGTGTGACTAAGGGAGTAGTCTAAAAACTTTATACTATACTATATTTATTTTCGCGGCTTCGTTCGCGTTAATGTAGGTTAGGTATGATTATATTAGTAACAATACTTTTTTAAAATAAAATATAGCCTATATTACTCAGTGATAATATAGCTTACTAATGGTAAAGAGAAATTTTTAAATCGGTAGAGTAGTTTTTGAGTTAAATCGTTACAAACAAACAAACAAAATATCAAATCTTTGCTCTTTATAATATTAGTATAGATAATTGCAGCTTGTAAGCGTGAGAACTAGAAAATATGATATACATTACACTTATATTGTGGAACTGACCGTGTAGCTTGCGCTCAGCGCCGTCCGGAGTGGTTTTCTTCTTTTCTTACCGGTGCACAGTATATCGTGTTCTATAATATCAAGGATTAAACAGAGCTAACAAATGTTTTAAATTTTCAGCACTCTGGAAAACAGCCCGCTGAATCAAAATCAGGTAGAAATATTAAAAATGTCTAACATTTTGATTTATAATCTAATTATGATTAATAAAATACTTATTTCTTTAGAAGCAAAACACAAGAAAGGAAAGAAGTCTAAAGATACTACTTCAGCTGGTAAATATAATATATGATTTGTTTTTATTACTTTATTATATATTTAACCTAATAGATGAATGTGACTGATAGCTATATAAATCAGACTCACATAGCCTTTATATGTAAGTAAATACAAGAGAAATAAAACAATAAAGGTTGACTGTGATTATCTGTGATTTGTTCAGTAACTCAGCAAGTTCGTCCCCCGAATGTGCCCGCGCACGTGTCTCCGGTGCTTATATAACGTCAATATGACACTGACAGTTAGACAACTGTCACTCTAACTTACACATTGGCTCTATGGCGCAACTCAAGCTTACGCTTGACGTTCCGAAACAAACCAATAGATGGCGCTTTATTCAACAGCAATTACAGAAATAAATTGCAATCCAATGATTATTTTCTGGACACTCCGACATATACGTACAGGAAGACGCAGCAGGGATAGGCCCCGACAAGGTGAACCGACGACCTGGTAAAAATCGCGGGAAACGGTTGGTTCAAGACCGGTCTGTGTGGAAAATCTTGGGAGGCCTATGTGCAGCAGCTAGCAGTGGACATCTCTCGGCTGAGATGATGATGATATATATATATACAGGGTGTCCGGTAATTAATGGATAACCTAGAAATGTCTTATAGTAGAACTGATGGCCATTCAGAAAAAGGGAAAAATCTGAGATATGATTTGAATTTTTGTTTTAATTACTATATTTAACTTTCTTGTACACTACGACCATAAATGATGAATTCTATCGGTTTTAGTTGTTGTATTATTAAACACTAATTATGCTAATAGATAGACAGTCAAAAGTATGACTAGCTATTGCACTTTTTTAATAAATATATTATTTTAAATATTTTTTTAATTTTCCATTTATTTTCTGAATGTCTATCAGTTCTACAATAAGATATGTCAAGGTTTTCCATTAATTACCGGACATTCTGTATATATATATAGTTTTCTTTTGTTCAATATGACAACGCCCGCCCTGGCAATAATTCCTGAAATTCGTCAAACGATGGACACAAAAAACATCCAGCCTCGATACAACCATTTGTGGAACACAAATTTATATCCCATGTGTGATTTGAACCCACAACACTAGAGATGCAGCAGCAGTGGCGAGGTGACCACTTAAACCACTACGTCATCCGTTTAGTTTATCAAGTTCATTAAATTATGTTCATATCATAAGGATAATATATTACATGAATATTCAGGCATTTTAGTATCAGCACGAACTCTAGCACTAAGCCGGGTAGGCAATGGCTTTGTCCCCGATTACATAATATGATCTTTGTAGCTAGAATACATTTTTGCCTATCCTGTATATCCCTTTGGAATATAGGTGTGGGGCTATTCATCTATTAATTTTTTTCTCTTTATTTGGGTAAACAAACAGTGACAGCAATACATATAGACAAGGAGTAATTTTTATAAGGTGCTAAATGATACCTTACAGTTTTTTCTACTTTAGGTTCTCAAAGCCGCCAAAGTAGTATTGAGTTGGCGACTCGGTCTCAGTTCGAGCTTTTGGTGTCATATGTTAAGAAGCTATTACAGCAGACCGGGCCTGTGCCGACGCCAACTATGCCAGACAATGAGAAGCTTAAGGACGATTTGGCAAAGGGTAGCGCTTCGCTGCCTGTGGCTATGGAAGCTATGCAGGTACTTCTACTTTTCTTAAAGTTATTAGCTGAGCCTCGCAAGTCTTCAGCCAGACCGATATTAAGAATGCAATTGTGTGTATCGTTATCTTTAAATGAAGTGCCGTCTACCAGACTCTCTTGTAGAACTCTCTTGTCCGAAGCCGACAAAATTTGATTAGATTTTATCCAAAAGTTCTTCGTATCACTAAGCTTGAGGAAGTAAGCGATGTTTCATTTCCACGTTACATCTCTCTGCCTCGAGAGCAGCGCAAGCTGTCAAACGTTGGATCGTTAGCTCATCACACAATAACAGTGCGAAAATACAGTGTAAAGATTAGTTTGCGCAAACACTGTAATCTTTATTGAGATTAGCCGCTGCAGTTGAAGTCCGGTAGTAAAACTATTTAATTCATTTGCTTAGAGATCGTTGACAATAGGATGCGTTATAATAATGTAGGCTTCTGTTGTCTATGTTGCCGTGGAATATTTAATTATGTTGCCAAGCAATAAACGTCTCTGTTCCACAGATCAACGCTAGAGTCATAGCTGCGGAGGAGGCACTCACTAGGATGGCTGATCTGCTTAACCAGTTGGCAGCTGTAGGCATCTTCCCACCAGAGACACTCAATTTAATCACCCAATTACAAGAGAAACACGATAAAGTATCGTCTATTTTTTATGGGCTTGACGACGACGAAGAAGTGAGTATCGAAAATGTTCAAATTTTCAAATGTATTGTAAAATTTTAAGACTTATTAAGTGCATTTAAATGCCTTTGTGCTGCTAGAGGTGAATGCGACTGCTAAGCATGAGGCCCCGTTACGATTATCACGGCAAATGATATTGGGTTTTCTATACAGAAATTTTCGACATGGAGTATGGTACTGTTCCCCGTTAACATTGATGGGCTCGCTTCCAATTACGTGGGTACTAAAATAATGTTAAGCGAGATGTGTTATTTATGATATGCTATTTGTGAAGTTTGCTCCACCCTGCCTCTCAAAGGAACAAAACAAGAAAGCACACTGTCGTTCATTTTCTCGAAGGGAGAACTACTCACTGCATGACACTAACACAAGGTTGTTAGGCTGTGGTCTTCTGTAGATTACCCGAGTTTCTATAGGGACCTTTCATGTTCCTACCTATTGGACCTGAATTCGTGGTTGTGCTTAGTCTCTTTGCAAAATTTGCATCTGTCTGGTGGTCGTTAATATAAATTTTGATTATTATTATAGTAGATTTTTTTACGTGGGGTGTACTTTGCTGCATATCTCTCCGCGGGGCGACGAAGAGGTTATGTCAGGCTCACCGGGGGAAAGATACCCCGGTAATACCGACTAAACCTTGGTAGGTTTAGTCGGTATTACCGGGGAACACCGTGGTCGGTGTTCCTCGACATAACCATAGACGGCGGGGCCGCACGAATCGCTTTCACATGCAATTGCGTCCTGCCATAACTATGATTTTATATATATACCATAATAATAATAATTGTCAACATAATAATAGTCATGCAACGCGAAAGTTTAAAAGTTATTATATATATATATATAGAACGCGGACACGTCGGCTAGCATACGTAATAGAGGTACTGTGAGTGTAGTGTGTGACGGTACATGGACAAACGGTGTAACCTGGTCGAAACGTCAAACATAAAAAAGGTAAACATTATGCATGATCGCGTTAATACCCGTTACGTATTATATATATAAGTTTATGTATGTCTTCTACTATACTCCTTTTTTAGCTTAATAAATTTATTTTACTCTCTTAGGAATTGGGGACTCCTACAGACCTGCAACAGAAGCCAACGGATATTAAATCCGTGGAGATAGACGCAAGTTCAGAAGAAAAATCAACCAAAGTAGAGCGGGCCTCACAGCGTGCAGGCAAGGCTGATGAAGTCTCAACACTGGCCAGTGCGTCGACCTTCGCCAGTCAAGCGAAGTCACCCGTGGCGCAGGCGCTTACCCGGGATGCATTAGTTACACGAGCTGATATGATGTTAGTATTAATTCTATGGCGCAGCTGTAGTGAATGCAACTGTTGTACATGAGGTCAAGGGCTCGATCCCGGCTCGGGCCAAAAAAAAGTGATTGGGTTTTTCTGTTAAGAAATCTCAATAGCAACCCGGAGTTAGGACATTGACGGTGTTAGACACCCTTGTGCCTCGAAAAGCACGTAATGCCGTTAGTCCTGCGGCTGATCTCTCCGGTCGTGTCGGATTATCGTCCCATCGGATCACTTGTGCACTATAATATTTCCTGCGCAGATCGCCAGTCTCCGTTAAGATTGGCCGCCGTGGCCAAAATTCGGTAAGGAGTATTGGTATTTTATTATTAGTATTGGTGTACATAATTCGACTGCACGAGTGGCATAGCGAGTTAGCGGACCTCTAGCCGCTGTCTACGCGCTGAGTGTTTTGGGTTCGAATCCCACATTGGATTATTATTTGTGTATTTTACAAATTATTGTTCTGCTTCTGGGTGTATTGTATCCGTTAACTGTATATTTGAAAAATTGCCCACGGTACAGGATTGGACTTGAATTCAGAGTTCGAGAAGTCTAATTAAAAAAAAAGAGTATTACTTGCTTATAATAATTGTGGCCGTTTATACCTTTTCTTTTGTATACAGAATTTTAATGGTATTTCAAACAAGAATCCTGGTAAGATACTGCGATATACCTACATATGTTTTACAGATTAATATGTTCCAAATATTTACTAAAATATTAGTACATATTATTATATAACTAGCGACCCGCCCCGGCTACGCACGGATAACCATAACAAATTATACTCCTAAACCTTACTAATGAAGCACTCAGTCTATTTGTGAAAACCGCATGAAAAACCGTTCAGTAGTTTTTGAGTTTATCGCGACCAGACAGACAGCGTGGCGGGAGACATTATTTAATAATAATATAATGTCCTCCAGATCGAATTTCGGGCACGGCGGCCAATCTTAATGGAGACTAGCCAACTGCGCAGGAGATATTATAGTGCACAAGCGTGTGCGCAAACACAATTGCACTCTCTGTTCAATTTAATTATATGTAGTGATAGAGATAATAATTAATATTTGGAGAAGCCTTTTAAATTGTACTAACATTTCCGTTTTAAGTGCATATTTTTATTTTTAACTATTTTACTTTTAATACAACACGGATGGCGTGGTGATTGAACTAGTCACCTCACCACTGCCGCCGCGCCAAGTGTTGTGGGTTCGATTCCCACACGGCACAAAAATTGTGCGATCTACAAATAGTTGTTCCAACTCTGGGTGTTCTTTATGTCCTTTGTCTGAATGTTTTAGAGTCCCCCGCGACACAGGACCAAGGGCTGGGGCATGAGATGTCTTTTAAAAAAATGTAGTTGTAATTGTAGTATACATATGTTGCATATACTTATATTGAACGTTTTTCATTATCAGTGAAGCTCTGAGACAATTGAGAGAAGATATGTTAAAAAAGACCAACGCGTTGACGACTAAGGCGACGGCTGCAGTTGAAAAAGCGAGCAATATGGCGATAGCTGTTGGTAAATATATGCCATAACACACACGTTGTAACTTATAAGTTAGTTTCTAGTTAGTTTCTCTCGGCCTGGGTATACCGAGCAATAGACGGTTCACCTACGTTAATGGTTGTGAGTTCCAATCCCACATACGACAATTATTTGTTTGATCTACAAATTGTTGTTCAGAGTCCCGTCCGTCAATAATTCCTGTGGTGCGGTGACTTTACAAATATTTAAACAACGGTCACAAAGATCATCCAGACTTAGAACAACTATTTGTGAATCACACAAATTTTTGTCCCGTATGGGGATTGAACCTACAACATTTAGGCGCAGTGGCAGTAGCGAGACGACAACATAAACCACTATGCCATCTTTATTTGTTTATTCTTTACAAAAAGACGCTCTCCTCCTACATTAGGCTTTAATGCTGTGTTTATGTGCATCACACACATTTTTGGCTCGTACGGGGATGGACAACATTCTGCGCTTGGCAAGTAGCAAGGCCACCAAAACCACCACACTAACCGTTTATTCAAGTCGTGATGAAGGTCTTCAAATGTAATATAGTCATGTTGATTTTCAGCGGAATCTCTTGACACGGTGATTAGTGTTGACAAGCGCATTGATACCCTTGACTCGCTCACTTCAGACTACGCTGACCAATTAAGCGGGTTCGATTCTGGACTGACCACGCAAGTAAAATATTACCTTTAATATTTGCTTATATTGTCAAAAAGCCTGAATTACGCACTCCCTTCATAATAATATAATTTCAGCGTTTGTTATAAACTGTTCCACTGCTGGGCACGGGCCTCTTTTCAGTATGAGAAGGGTATAGTCCGCTATGCTGGCCAAGTGCGGGTTAGCAGACTTGACCTGTCTTCAAGAACTTTATATAGAACTCTCAGACATGCAGATGTCCTCACAGTGTTTTTATTTTGCGTTAAAGCGAGCTAATTACTTATTAATAAGCACATATCTTTGTCTAGTCAGTTGGTCTTGCCAAATGTACCTTGGGATCGAGCTCGATACCTCTGCTTGGTAGTCTCTGACTAGACTATTGCTACTAATTCTTACCGTTTACTAGCCTTATACGTGAGATTTAAAACAGCTAGCGATAAGGGAAAACTTGAAAGCAGGCGGGTTGGTACATATATAGGCCTTCCAAATTGTACAAGCACCCTTTTGGTACTTGTATTGTGGCGTAAAATAGGTACACGAAACTGCACTGATGACTAGGGAATTAAATAAAACCACTGAGTCTGTTCTAAAACGTGCCTATAATCACACTCAAAACATAAAGTTCATGGACCTTATATAGGTAGCCCGTGCAACAAACGCTTGCGACTTTTAATTTTGCCAGTAGCGCCACCTATTCAGCGGTAAGTCGAACTACTAACGGTACAACGATACTTAACATACCGCCCACCAAGGACATTTAAGAAATGTCCTTAATGAACTACAGAGGATTAACATGAACTTAAACATGTTTTAACAATTAATCGATAGCCCACAATACATATAAACTACATAGCATCTTGAAATAATATAAAAATGGCAATAAAATCTTAAATATAACAATATGTATAACAATTTTAACAACATGTAAATAGCTCGGATCATACTTTTTCTTAATTGTAAATATTTAAAATGTAATACATGTAAATAAACAAATTCATTCCTTGGCAATCGGTAAAATACAAAGTTTAGAGGTTGGCCTTTTCAAAATACTTGATTTTGTACGCACAGTGACTACACGGGTAACATTATCGTCACCAGGGTGTTTCTGTTCTACTAGACCTAGCAACCACCTACTTGGAGGCAAATCATCCTCTTTAATTAAGACGATATCGCCCACCTTGGGCTCTGGTACTTGGGCTGACCACTTGTATCAGTTCATCAAATGAGACAAGTATTCGGCAGACCATCTTTTCCAAAAACATTGTACCATTTTTTGAATCATCTGCCAACGCGATAAGCAGCCGACATTAGTGTTATCGTGGTTGTAGTCTGGAACACTTATGATTGGTTCCCCTACCAAAAAATGTCCCGGTGTCAAAGGCAAAGGTTCCCCTGGATCATTTGTACTGATAACGCTCATTGGTCGCGAATTCAGGCAAGCTTCTACTTGCATTAACAGAGTACTCATTTCCTCATATGTAAGTGTCGATTCTCCAATAACGCGTTTGAGATGCAACTTGGTCGATTTCATCCCAGCTTCCCATAAGCCCCCGAAATTTGGTGCATGGGGGGGAATAAAATGCCACTCAGTACCAACTGCTTCTAGATGTTCGGCGACCGTTGATTGGAAAGAAGTCAATTGTTGCAATTCTTTGTCAGCACCGACAAATGTAGTAGCATTGTCGCTCCAAAGTTTTGCACAGTGACCCCTTCGAGAGACGAAACGTCGAAATGCTGCAAGAAATGCCTGAGTGCTCATGTCGCTGACTATTTCTAAATGGAGAGCTCGAGTGCACATACACACAAACAGACAAATGTAGCCTTTATAAGACTTATGTCCGCGTCCTTTTGTCGTCCTAATATTAATCGGACCAGCGTAGTCAACCCCACTGTGCAAGAAAGGGCGTGCGGGCGTACAACGAACAGCTGGTAAAGATCCCATAAATTGGTTTTTAGTGTCCGCTCTCTGTCTGGCACAAGTTACACATTTGCGTACATAGTACTTGACTAAATTCCTGGCTCCGATTATCCAATATGCTGTTCTTAAATAATTTAGCATAAGTTGTGGCCCTCCATGTAGCGTCTTACTGTGTGCGTCTGCTATAATGAGGTTTGTCAAATGACTCTTTGGCAAAATTATAGGATGCTTTGTTTGTTCTTCTAATTGCGATTTTTCTAGCCTGCCACTAACTCTCATGATACCCTTATTATCGATGTAAGGGCATAAAGATGTTAGAATGCTTGTTTTACCTTGCAAAAATCCTTTGTCCTTTAGTTGATTATATTCTTTTATAAATATATCCTTTTGAACTATTTTTATGCATGTGTCCTTTGCTTCTTCTATTTCTTTCACCTGTAAATAGCCTTTTTGATTTTGCCTTTTATTTAAAAATCGTCGACAGTATGCTATTACCCTGAGTAACCTCGACAAAGAAGAAAATCTATTTAATATTGAATCGGGAGGAATTAATGCTATGCATACCTTGATCGATTCTTCTAAATTGACCTTTAAATCCTTTGGTTTCCTATATACAATTTCACTTTGTAGAAATTCTGGACCCGCAAACCATGTATCATTTTCTATGAATGAGCTTGGCAACAATCCTCGCGAGGCACAGTCTGCTGGGTTGTTTGCAGTCGAGACGTGAAACCACTGAGCGGCGTTCATTATGGTTAAGATTTCTGATGTACGGTTGGCTACAAAAGTCTTCCATCTACTTGGGTGGCTGTTTATCCAAGCCAAAACAACAGTGGAATCGGTCCATGCTCTAATGTTCTTTTGTGGTATGCTCAAGACCTCTGAGGTTTCTTGCAATAACTTTGCTAGCAGTAGTGCTCCACACAATTCCAAACGAGGAATGCTTACTTGTTTTATTGGCGCAACTCTAGTTTTTGCCACCAACAGTGAAACATGTAGATGATTGGAAGCATCCCTTCTGCGCAGATAAACTACAGCAGAATAGGCTACCTTTGAGGCATCACTAAAACCATGGAGTTCTAAATCGTCATTTGATGTAGTTCCAAGCCAGCGAGGAATTCTAACTTTAGAGACCATCAAAAGTTCTGAACGGTAAGTATTCCACTCTTTAATCAGATCAGTAGGTAATTCTTCATCCCATCCCAAGCCTGCGAGCCATAACTTCTGAATGAAGATTTTCGACAGTACTACACATGGAGCTAACCATCCTAAAGGGTCGAATAATCTTGCGATGTCAGATATGATAACTCTCTTGGTTAACGTATGTGATCGCTCTGACGGAACGTTTACTGAGTACTGAAACATATCTTCGCTGCGATCCCAGGTAAGTCCTAAAATTTTTATTGTACTATCTAGCTTAATTTCTATGTTCCTTTGCTCTTGTATTCCTGTACTATTATATTCTATATTTTTTTGTCCTGTGTTCTCTTTATTTTTACTTGTATTTGTTGCACTTATTTGTTCTTTCCTATTATCGCTTTCAATTGAACTTATTGCTTCTAACATTTCCTTATCGTTACTATTCCACTTTTGTAAAGTAAACCCTCCTTTACTTAATAATTTAGTCATTTGTCTATAAATTTCAGAACCTTCCACTACTGTGTTACAGCCCGTCATTAAGTCATTCATATAGAATGAGTTTAATACCTTAGCTGCAGCTACTGGATATTGCTCACCCTCATCGTACGCAATCTGATGCAACGTTTTTACTGCCTGATACGGTGCCGAGGCTGTTCCGAAGGTGACTGTCAATAGTTCATAATCCTTTATTGTTGTTTCAGGTGTATCTCGCCATAGAATGCGCTGATATATCGTATCTTCTTCGGCAATTCTCACCTGACGATACATTTTTACCACATCAGCTACCAGACCAATTGCATGACGCCGCCACTTCGTTACAGTATGTCGCAGATCTGCTTGTAGCGTTGGCCCAACCATAAGAGTGTCGTTTAAAGATATGCCCTTATTGTTTTTCTCAGAAGCGTTGAATACAACGCGAACTTTCGTTGTGATTTTATCAGTTCTTACAACCGCGTGATGGGGAAGATAAACTGCTTCTAGCCGATTGTCATCATTTCCTTTTACTTCTCTCATATGTCCTAAACGTAAATATTCATTTATCACCTTAGAGTATTCTTCTTTTAATACTGTATTCTTTTGCAATCTTTTTTCTAATGACCGGAATCTCGCTTCGGCTATGCTCCTCGAATTGCCAGCCTTACAAGGTGGCTCTACTTCTCTAAATGGAAGCTTGACAATATACCTACCATCTTGGTGTCTTTTAGTTGTTTGTTTGTATAATTTTTTACATTTTTCTTCCTCTTCTGTATATATTTTCTTGTTATTAATCTGCTCTTCTATCTCCCAAAACCTTTTCAGAATATCATCTTCTTTGATATGCGTGTGTAGGACACTAATATTTCTTGCATTGAACTGGCCGTTGTTCTCAGAACATACCGTACCCGACAGAATCCATCCTAAGGAAGTGTTCTGGGCCATAAGTGTACCTGTGTGGTTTTTAACTATGCCATCTTTTATAATATAGCTGTAAATATCAGCACCTAAAAGCACATCAATTTTATGGGGTACATTGAACTCTGGATCGGCGAGACAAAGACCCTTAGATCCAATCCAGTCAAAGTTTTCTATGTTTATACTCTGATCGGGTAAGTAAGACGTTATTTTATTCAGCACATAGGCCTTAAATTGAATTTTAAAATTAAAATCTACTCTTGACTGAATCGACAAATGTACCACATGCTTGGCTATTTTTGAACTATCATTCCCTAGACCTGAGATAATTCCTTGCATAGGAATTTTCTTTAGGTTAAGCAATTGTACGGTGGATTCCGTTATAAAACATGCCTGTGAAACTTGATCTAACAAGGCCCGAACTACTTGATAATTACCCATTCTCGACTCGGCTTTTATTAACGCTGTCGCTAACAAAACCTGCCTAGGTTTGGGTAGTATATCCGTTGACAGACAAGATACTATATGTTTATCAGTCACATTAGTGGAGCTGGACTGACCTGAGGTTGAAGCTTCCAAAGTTTCATTATTCTTGTTGTTGGAGTTTTCATTCATATGAAGCAATGAGTGATGACGTCTCTTACATATTTTGCAAGAAGTTGGGTTTTTGCAGGTGTACTTAGTGTGATTGCTGTCTAAATAGTAGAAGCAAATCTTATTTTTTGCAACGAACTCCCGTCTACTGTCGATAGACTGGTTAGCAAACTTCTTGCAAAAGCAAAGCTTATGAACATCTGAACAATATTCGCACCGCATTGCTGATGAATTCGTGACCAACATAGCCTTTGTACTGGAAACCTTTGTACTTAGACCATGGTGAACATTATTCCTTTTAGGCTCTATAAACTCTAACGCGCGGAAACGAGTCTCAAGAAACAACCTAAATTGATTAATAGTGGGTAACTCATTACTATCGGTTGGACTGACGCTCAATTCCCACTGTTTCCTGGTTTCGAAGTCTAATTTATATACGACGATATGGATAATAATAATGTCCCATGTAGTCACATCTACATTTAAATTTTTGAGTGCGTTTAAACAGTCGTTGGTTGTATCAAGTAATTCTTTCAAAGCTGAACCTGATTCAGTATACACACGTTTTTGGTCGAACAGTCGCTTAAGAATACAGTCAGCTTGATATTTTTTATTATTGTATCGTTTCTCTAAGACCGACCAACATTGCGCATAATTAGCATCACTGATAGGTGTATGCCTGATTAGTTGTTCGGCTTCACCGGTCAAATGATTTTTCAAGTAATGTAACTTTTGACAATCATTTAAAGATTCATTTTTATGTACTAAAGCGGTAAACAAATCATTAAAAGTAATCCATTCGCTATATTTACCTGAAAAGGTAGGAATGGTAATTTTCGGCAGTTTCACTAAAGTTCCTGATGATTTTTTAGATGGATTATCACTAGCCTTATCTTGAACTGATACATTTGCTGAAAGTTTATTTATCATAGTTTTAAGTAACGCTTTGTAAGTTATATAGTTGTCTTCAGTATTATCATAAATGTCCGTTACAGTCTTATCAATTTCTTTACTACTATAATCTTCATACATCTTAGAATGTAATTTATCAAATTTGTTCCAATTTTGTTCTTAAAGCTCTTTTCTTGATTCTAAATATTCAAATGTTAGCCTTTCTCTCGGACTCTTTTTAAGATTAATTAATCCTTTTTGTATTATGTTTTGTATGTTACTTAAAACGTTGATTATTCCTTCCATTTTAATTAAATTATTCAATTAATAACTTTCTTAATATAATTACAGTAAAGCAATTATAAAAACTATGCCTACTACGACTGCACTACTTTTAAACACCTACAAATATAATTAAATAAGTATAAAACACGAATAGCCAACCTTATAAACCAACACTCAAGAAAACACAAACAAAAAATAATAATAAACGTTCACATAAACTAAAATGTCCTAAGTAAACTCAAATAAAATATAATGTGTATAAATATACCCAAAAGCCAATAATAAACTCAACAAAATATTTCTAAGTTTATCTTTAATAAGCTATTATAAGTGTTTAACTAATAAACAGGACTAACCAAAAAATTAAAATACAAACAAAATTTGCAAAGTCCCCAAAACACTTGAGAATACTCTAAGTGCTAAGAACAGTTTCAAAAATTTTACAAGTGTTTTAAAATATTTTTACTGTCGGTGGAAATCGGGCATAGAGTCCCCGTTCCCCCGTTTTCTATAAAATTATTCTAAGTTCTAACTCGAAACACATAACAAGTCACAAACTAATATTAACATTACTAACTAATACAAACTAAACATTACGTTAAGTTATTTTCTTGATAGTAATAAAGTTCAAAATGTTCACTATTTACTTTACGATGATCTTGAATTAACTAGTAGAAATTAATCAAATATATTGTACTCACGGTTTTCACTTCACACTCACTAACGATACGCTCTATGTCGCTGATGCCCTCTGTGTTGAACTGTCCGTACCAATTGACAACTCCTCTCAGCCCTCCTCTCAGCCAGCTATCACTCGTAACCGCTGCGCCGCGCTTGACCGCTTCAAGCGGATTCTCCTATCCGCTTGTGTTGCTGCCGCGTTGGTGCACTGACGGCGTTGCTATCTGCACACCTCAGTATGCGGGGCCTCGTACCGTTGCCACAGCAATCCGCTGCGAGTACGGGCGACGGTCCAAGCTTGGACCGTTGATCTCCAAAAAACAATCCTCCGGCTCGGTAGGACCAATGTACAAGCACCCTTTTGGTACTTGTATTGTGGCGTAAAATAGGTACACGAAACTGCACTGATGACTAGGGAATTAAATAAAACCACTGAGTCTGTTCTAAAACGTGCCTATAATCACACTCAAAACATAAAGTTCATGGACCTTATATAGGTAGCCCGTGCAACAAACGCTTGCGACTTTTAATTTTGCCAGTAGCGCCACCTATTCAGCGGTAAGTCGAACTACTAACGGTACAACGATACTTAACACAAATTATTATTTACTAAGAGAAAACAGTGCCAGTATTTTCATGTATTGGTGTAATAATACTACACACATGCACGGTCTACCCATTACGCTTTTTTATTAACCTCTGAGTTTTGTTTTGTTAGTGACAGGCATAGCTCCGGCACCACTGGAGCGATTGACTTGTAACTTGGTTTGCAGACACTTTGCGGTCATCCCTCGGTCGAGTTTGAATATGGGCCCTGTGGGTCAAAAGACCGCCGAGATATAGGAGGGGTCACAAGGTCATAAGGTCAGAGGATATCCACCACCAGAGCGATTTAGCAGTCCAAGGAAGAGGCTTTTGCCCAGCAGAGGGACATTACAAAAAGTTGATAAAAAAGCTCACATGAAGACAAAGAGGTTAAATCCTTGATTGTTCATGAGCGCCGGTTTTCTTTAAGGGGATGGTATTTTCTTCGAGCAAGGACATTCATTCGTATCCTTAAAAAATATAAGGAAACAGCGGGATTCTCGACATAATAATGAAAATTACTCTATATTTATTTTGGTGTATATAAACAGTTATATATGTATATGTATATTAATTCAGTGATATTGTCATGTTCCAGCTGCAAAGCTTACAGGAGCAGATGGTTCAGTTGGATGCGGAACTCAAAGATGGTCTTGCTGTCTTCGACATGTCTGATAAAGTGGAGAGTTCAGGTAGGAAGAATTGACTCTTGGGGTTTAGTTATTATCTTTTGTTCTGGTTACTTAAAGATTGTATAGCAATAGTTGACTATCTATTTATATGGCACAAGGAAAGAACATTAGTTTAAACCGTTATAGATAATCGATGTACTAAGTGAAATGCGAAATAGAATAGTAAATAATTTATTTGAAAATCGCTGTTTGGTCTTACGAGTTTTAGTCATATTCTTGCCTGATGTCACTGAAGCAGTAACCGTCAGATATTATAAAACTCAGGACAGCGTGCATGGTTGTCACTGGCTCCCTCAAATTGTATAAAATAATACAATCGGTCTCTACGCATCTAGTGTGTTTCATACACTATTTATATTAAAAACCTAATTGAAATAGTACTAAGTATTTTAAAGTGCATTTCACCATTTTTATCACCAAGCTAACATTTTTATTTCTTTTTAAATAGTAACTGTCAGCACTAGGGATAACTCTTGTGCCGCAGGGATGTTCTCAAAAATGTAAACAACAAAGTATACCCCGACTCGGACGGACCATTTTTGAATAACACAAAATTTTGTCTCTTATTGGATTTAAAATCACTGCACTTGGCTTAATGGTAGCCGCAAAGCAACCACGAAGTTCACTGTTTATCACTATTCGTTTCAAATACACGTCTTAGAGATTTCGCGAAATTTCTAAGGGCCGGGACAAACAGAATGGACGTAAGACGAGGACGCGTCGCAGACAGAGCACAGACGTGTCGCGGTTAAAATATATGAAAGAGACAAGGCGCGGACGGGACGCGAATACAAGTCAGAGAGACGACACTGCGTTTGTCACATTGTCGGCCTCGATGGCGTAGTGGGTAGTGTAACCGACTGCCACGCCTAAGATCGCGGGTTCGATTCCCGCACAAGTCAAACATTTGTGTGCATGAACATGGATGTTTGTCTTGGTCTGGGTGTTTCTATGTATAATATGTATGTAGTTACAAAAAAAAGTATATTATCCATTGTCTAGAACCCATAGTACAAGCTTTGCTTAGTTTGGGCTAGATGGTGTTGTGTGTATGTGGTAGAATATTATCATAATATTGTCTTCTGTTTACGCGAATGTTATTCATTGAAATTAAACTACTATATACGGATTTTATCGCGTTGTTTATTTATCACTGTATTACACAATTTTGAAAATATTACACTACTACTACTATTGATTTTATTTTACTAATTTATAAGCTAATCGCGCCTCTTCTGTATTTTTTTAAAAGGGCACAGTCGTCGAACCGTCGTTTCCGCGTCTTATCCGCGTTGTGTCGCGACGCTTCTATACATTTTGTATGAAAATTTATTGAAAGAGCGCCGCGTCTGCGACGCGTCTTCGTACGTCTTTTCTGTTTGTCCCACGCCCCTAATGAAGTGACTTTGTTAAGGCGTCTAACGTACTAGTACCATAGAGGTCAATAGATGGACTCTCTCAGCGTGCACATAAAATTAAGTTATAAGGCATTCATAATATTGTCTTACGTTTACACAAATATTATACATTGAAATTAAACTACTTCATGCGGATTTTGTAGCGTTGCTTATTAACCCCCGACGCAAAAACGACGGGGTGTTATAAGTTTGACGTGTCTGTGTGTGTGTGTGTGTGTGTGTGTGTGTGTCTGTGGCATCGTAGCTCCCGAACGGATTGACCGATTTTAATTTTGTTTTTTTGTTTGAAAGGTGAATTAGTCGGGAGTGTTCTTAGCTACGTTTGATAAAAATCGGTCCAAGATGGCCGGCACCACAAAATGGCGGATTACATATTTTTTCACAACTCCCTCAATATGGGTATCAAATGAAAGGGCTTGACTAGTAGAATACTAAACACTATGATAAATTTCAAATCCAAGATGGCCGCCACCAGAATATTACATATTTCCACAAATTATTTTAAAACACTTTTATTACATAATACATTTAAGCTATTTAAACTATTTATATTTAAGTTTAAGTTTTTCCAAGTTTTCGGTTGCTTTTCAGTAGCCATGTTTACGGGGAGACTCCCCTTGAACATGCTTAAATTATAGTTTAGTTCAATAATAGTACTGTCATACTTCGAAATTATGTAAAAAGTGTTATAAAATAAACAACGCAACATAATTCTTATAAAGTAGTTTAATTTCAATGTTTAAGGGATTCATTTTCATATTTCTAATTGTAACAATAACGTTTTGATATTTGACAACAGGAGTCATGGAATTAAGACGAGGCTACGATAAGATAATGGTTGAAGTGCACCGGATCATACGCAAGCATAAAAAGTTTGTCACAAAAGAGGATATATTCACTGAAGATTTAAAAGTTAGCTTCAGCTCCAGCTTTTAATAATTATATTGCAATATTTAATTATAATGTAGTTACCCCTAGCCAAGACCCTCCCTTTACCTTTAGTCTTTAGGTAGTTATGCATAAATATGGCATTAAATAATATTTTGCAAAAAGAAAGTTAAAAAATAATTTAGTTCATATTTGTCACCATATTTGGATATTGATGTGACGCCCTCTCCTCCGTTCCAGTGACCAAGCGTGGTATTTTAGAGAATCCCAAAGAAAGGGTCTTGCACAGGGGAGGTCAGAGGTCAGGGTAACATATGGGTATGTTCCCTAATGTGCGATTATAGCTATGAAAAGCTTAAACTTCTTAGGTTAAGTTTATTTTCAGAAATCGATTGAAGGCGTGGAAAGGCTTATTGAGCAAAAGGCTGATTGGGATGAAGTTGCTGATGGGCTAAGAGATAAGGTATCTGCATTATTTCCTTGCGATAACATACATTTTTTTTTTTGCTCGGGCTGCAAAACGTATACATAAAGCTAATATATATATATATATAATAATAATAATAATATATTTATTTATTTCTCCTCACAAAACGTACATAAAATACAATTTATTACAATCGAGTAGGTATATCTTCAAAATTGTGAGGAGCTGGTGTTTGAATTAGGCAAAAAATTGCCTGTAGGACAAATCACCAGGTCCCCACGCCAGACAACCAGGCGTTACAAGATATAGGTATGTATAATAAAATGAGATGTACACATCAGTTTAATGAAGGAGACACACTAACGTAAAACATAAGAATAAAACGTAAATAGGTATACATAAAAGCGCCTTAATTATATATATGTGTGTGAGTGTGTGTGTGCGTGTGTGTGTGTGTGTGTGTGTGTGTGTGTGTGTGTGTGTGTGTGTGTTTGCGCGTGTGTTTGTATGTGTGTGTGTGTGCGTGTGGGTGTGTGTGTAGTGTTTGTACGAATGTGTCTGTTTTGTGTGCATATGTTATGGGTATGTATTATGAATAAGATTTTCTGTGAGATTATAATCTAACCCACGCAGCCACCCTATGACCAATGATTTACATTTGGAATTTGACAGTGAGTAAATAGATAAAGCCCGGTTTAATTTATTGTACAAGTTAAAACTTTGGTATGGAAAAAATCGTTGAGCAAACTTTGTATTAAATGGATAAGTTTTGCAAACTGCATACTTTCGACGTTGGTCTTTAAATTTATTTGGTTCATATTCTATAAGAGAGTGTTGCTTCATTACTGTTTGTAGAATAAATAGTTGCCGGACTGTCAGAACCTCCCATTTCCTATACAGGTCTGTGGTTGAGTGGTAAAATGGTAGGAACAAAGAAACTTTTAGAAGTGCTCTTTGAACTCTCTCGATTTTAAGGAAATGTGTTTTGCAAGTACCTCCCCAAGAGGCTATGCAATAGCTGAGTTGTGACTGACATAACGCAAAATACACAGACCTAATCACATCTTTTTGACCTACATGTCGTAATGCCTTAAATATAACTATAAGTTTGCGAACTCTAGCTGATAGCAGATCTATATGATGATGGAAGTTTAGGTTTTTGTCGATCATTACTCCTAGGTATTTCGTTACAGCTACGTTATTAATAATAGGACATAAACAGTTCGCACTGTTAGGGTTTGTACACGAATGTGAAATAATACGGCTTGAGGGGTCAGGCCTGTCATTAGTCGCTATAGAAAAAGTAATATAATTAGTCTTTTTAACATTTAGGGTCAAAACATTTTTGCGTAACCAGTTTGTGACAGTATTCATCCCTGTCTGTGCATTTGAGAAGGTCTCATCCCACGACCTACCAGAAACGAGCAAGGCGGTATCATCTGCGAAGGTAACGATTTTAGCATTAGGGATATCCATCTCACACAGATCGTTTATGTAAACTAAAAAAAGTGTCGGGCCAAGTATACTACCTTGGGGAAGTCCAAAAGTCACTGGGATCTCCTCACTTAATACATTTCCTATTTGCACACACTGTGTCCTATCACTCAGGTAGTCACTCAATAGCTTCAACTGGATATCTCTGATCCCAAGGCTTTCTAGCTTTCTCAGTAGGAGCGGAACAGAGACTGTGTCAAATGCCTTTGCTAAGTCCAAAAATATGGCTATTGTCTTCTCTCTGCGGTCCAGATTATTGACTATCGAATTAGTTAGAACAGAGACCGCATCAGATGTGGACGTATTTGTCCTAAATCCAAATTGTGCCTGTGATAAAAGTTGTTTGCTTTCCAAATATTTTACAAGTCGTTTATTAATTATACGTTCTAGAATTTTTGAGAGTGTCGGCAGGATTGAAATTGGCCTATAGTTATTGACACAGCCCTGTATTAAAATAGTATATAGTATCAGCCCTGTATTAAAATGTTCCACTGCTAGGCACTGGCACTCTTTTTAGTGTCAGATAGATAAGACCATAGTCCACCTCGTCGACCCAGTGCGGGTTGACAGACTTCACATATCTTCGCGAACGTTATGGAGAACTCTTAGACATGCAGGTTTCCTCACGATGTTTTTCTTCACTGTTAAAGCAACCGATAATTAACTATTGAATACACACATAACTTCTTAAAGTCAAGAGATGCGCGCGCATCTCTTGACATGGGATCAAACTCAAGACCTCTGCGTGGCAGTCCAATGATCTTCCTCTATCGCTCCTTAAAAGCTGGCAAGCTAACAGCTGGTACAACTGTAAGATATTTGGAGCCCTAGTAAAGATATTACGTAGCTTTGATCTGGTTTTTGTAAATTTAAAAATTTTAATATTATAATTTACGTTCGTTACTTTAAATAAATTAAACACAATCATGAACCGACTATGTAACAAGCATGCTATGGAACAGCGGAGTCTTCTAATACAGACATTGTTTGCGTAAAAGGAAGTGCAAATCAGGAACATTGTCATACACATTTTTGGTAACGAAATAAAACATTTTGTTCTTTTTTTGTATTCCATTTGAATAAAATCGTTTTATGATTATTATTATTATTAGATTGACTTTTCCATTAAATTTTTAGTCTTTATTTTTGGAGCTAGCCCAAAAATATAACATATACACAATACATGAATGTACATGAATGCATTCTGTTACACGTTGTTAGTAGTTAAAGGGACTGATACCGATAAAATTTTGTGAAAGTACGAATATACTCGCGGTAGTATTCTCCGCTCCCCTCCTTTTACAGAGTATCGGCATAAGAACTAAGAGTACTAAAGGCTTTATACTATCTTCTTCTTAAACCTTGTATGTGAGTCGAGTCGTACTTAACAAACGTTATTAGATATTCCTGCTAAGAAACGCATAGCATTTCGGAGTCAAGATGATGACGGTGTTACACAACCTCGTGCTTCGGCAAGCACGTGAAGCCGTTGAACTTGCATCCGGTAGTGTCAAATTGCCGCCCTATCGGATCAGAGTAAAGGAATAGAGAGTGTACTTGTGTGTTTACCCACACACTTGTGCGCTATAATATCTTCTACGCAGATGGCCAGTCTCTGTTAAAACTGACCGCTGTGGCCAAATTTTGGTCTGTATAACAAGCCACGCGATATAAAATTATTATTATCATTCTCTTTATTGCCTTATTTTACAATAATAATTATATAAATATACAATTATAAAAAAAACACATTTAAAATATAAAAAGTATGGAGACCCACCGGCATCGAGCGCTGAGTCCAAGGTACCGGTGGTTAGCGCTCCAGCGAAAGGAACCTCCTCACGATGCGTGCCGTTTCAAGCAATATGGCCTTCTGCGTCAGATACTTAATCTAGCCGTCTAACGCGAGCCTCTTCAGGTGATGATCGAGACTCTTGGCAATCGAGATACGACTATCGGTACAATGATCGCCGAATCTACATCGCACACGTCGACAATCTCGTGCGCCGGATCCAGATATTTTTATATTATTCGTAAAGGACCTTGTAACAGTTTTCTTTAATATCAATATATGCTCGTTATCTTAGGTGAACATCACTCGTCTGGCAGATATTCCCAAAGAAAGCGCGTTTGAAACGACACATAGTGAGCTCACCAGGCGAATCCAGTCGTGCTATGGCAAGTTTATAAAGCAGAACCAAACATGGTCGGTTAGTATACTGGTCTTGACTATCGTCAATATGATGTTTTATTAACAACTAGCGGTCTGCCTCGGCTTTGCAGGGGTAGTACAAAACCTTAACAACTTATACACCTAAGCCTCCTCATGAATCACTATATCTATTGATCAAAACTGAATAAAAATCCGTTTATTGCGTTTATCCGAGTTTATTGCGAACAGACAGATAGACTTAGCTGGTGACTTTGTTTTATAATATACGGTGATAGTGATTATTCCAATACGTATGCGTTGGGGACGCAGTAGTGAATGCATCTGCTGTGCATTAAAAAACCTAGAGAATAAAATAATTAGGAAGAGAGAAATATCTGCCACACACCCTAGAATTGCCCATCCCAACTATTGCAATAGAAATATTTCATATTCAAAGTTTATTGCATTCTTACTCACGGACTAAAAATAACCTACATTTACGCGAGCGAAGACGCGACTAATATCGAGTAATATTTAAATTATTCACAGAAAGCTATAAGTGAACTGACAGAGATGTCGGATAATAAGGCGGAGATCACAGACCTGCTGGAATTTGAGAACTTTACGAAGTCTAGCATCAAGGAAGTGCGGAAACAGTTGCATGACCTTGAGATTACGTTGGGTGTGCCTAAGGTACTTGTAAAACTTGTTCATCTTAAAATTACAAATACTGAAAATAATACCTATGCCGTGGGGAACTTTACAAACATTTAAACAACGAACATAAATAACACACAGATTTGGCACCAACTATTCGCGGATCACATAAATGTTTGTCCCGTGTAGCAAGTATAGTATTATATAATCTGTATCGCAGTCATAACACCTGAGTGCAGTAGCAGTATGACCAGTTAATACTACGCCTACGTTTGTGCACTAACCCCTTTATAAATGTAAACGTTAAGTTTTAGTAAGAATATAATTGCGCTAGTTACATCAGCCTTTAATAATAATAATAATAATAATAATAATTTATTGAATAAAATAGGTACACTGTTTGACACACATTCTTTGTTTTGTAATATTAATATGTACAAAATAATGTCGCAACCAGCATCCTAGCTAAGTTGTCATAGACAACTTGTAATAAGGATTCTAGTCCCAACCCCATTTGATTTACCTTCAATTCAATACAATAAAAATTCCCTTTTCCAATACGTTTGCGTATGTATGTGTGTGTGTGTGTGTGTGTGTGTGTGTGTGTGTGTGTGTGTGTGTGTGTGTGTGTGTGTGTATGTGTGTGTGTGTATGTATGTGTGTGTGTGTGTGTGTGTGTGTGTGTGTGTGTGTGTGTGTGTGTGTGTGTGTGTGTGTGTGTGTGTGTGCGTGCCTGCGAGTATAGTGTATGTATGTACCACACAAATCCTGTGCGTTTAAATAACATTTGACAATATCAGTTGCTCTGTCTCATCATAAGTGACACCCATAATTCATTCGGACACAAGTTTTTTAACTTGGTATTTTTGTAATGAGTAAATGTTTAGCCTCCTGTTTAATTTGTTGTACAAGTGAGGACCTAGGTAACAGATTATATTTAAATGGATGACAGGCTCTGTCCTTGCGTCGTCTTGAAATCAGCTGATAATAGGTATCTGAATGTTGTAGGAGTACAGTGTTCAGAATAAACAACTGCCTAACTGTGAGGACCTTGCAACATTTGTACAACTCCTGTGTTGAAAAGCGTAATGGCCGTAATGTGCTCACCTTTAGGACTGCCCTTTGTGCTCTTTCTAGGCCAATCATAACTGATCTTGGAGCTCCACCCCACGCACCGATACAATACGTGAGGAAAGATTGACAAAGTGCAAGGTATACTTGCCTGATTGTCTGTGCCTCTGCAATGTGTCGAGAAATAATATGCATTATATTATCACATAACTTCCACGACGCAGCGAAATCTACGGTGGCTTGCTGCATGAGTATATGTCTATGTTTGTGGCTTCGATTCCTGCCGGGCAAATGTTTGTCCTACGCCTCTCGCCCGTGGTGTCAAATTATACCTTTGTGTTTGCGCATATACTTCTGCATTATAAAGGCAATCAGGCATCAGGGCATGCGCAGCGTATGCGCACGTACTGTGCACGCTACGCGCCTTGACTGGATATGGACGCCTCACATTCTACGCGCGCGCATATTTTTGGTACGGAGGGTACTGTAGCAATACCACACAGACGAAGATGTTTCTACGATAGGCAACAGATGGCGCTGCACACAATAAGCGTTTAAAATCACACTCGCTATACTAACCTGACCCGCAAGTGAAGTTAACACAGCGACTAAATATATACAAGTTCCCAACATCAACAGACCACAACAGACGAACTACGATCCGGCAGACACGATTATCCAGCCTGGTCGGAGGATCCACCCTTTGTGTTGTAGAATTATCAGACCACGTCTCTCCATATATTACTACTTACTTGCTCAACAGTTAGGTCAGATTCAACTGATCGTGATTAACTAGCGCATCATATCAAGTAATACCGAAGGGTTTTTGAAGTAATCGTACCATTTGTTAATGTCCAGGCGGCGATAATCATCAAACATATACCGCGGGTTGGTGCAGCTGGTCCATCTACGGTACCAGCTTTGGTGCAACCGTCTGAGAAGCATTACAGTCGTCCGACACCGTCACCAGCGTCGTCAATTCATGAAAAACCTGTTGAAGAGGAACCTTGCTTGGTCACTGTGAGGATATCAGGTCCACCTAAGATCAGGTAATAAGAACATATCCTTCTTATACTAAGGATTAAAATTTGCCGCTTTGCTTGCGTTAATGTAGATATTTCACTAAATTTTTCGGGTTACAAGGTACCCTATGTCCTTTTCTGTTCCCCTAGCAACCTATTTGCAATTTCATCATGATCGGTCGAGTAGTTAAGGCGTGAAACCGTAACAAACAAACAAACACATTCGCATTTATACTTAACTATATTTTGCCCGCGACTTCGCTCGCGTAAATGAAGCTTATGTCAATTCTCTATACTTCGGAAACAGTACTTTTTCTGGATGTAGCTGGTATCTTGTCATATTGCCTCTGGCAATGTGTACGCTTAATTTCATGATGATCGGTCGATTAGTTAAGGCGTGAATGCGTAACAAACAGACTCACATTCGCATTTATAATATTAGTTTGGATGTGAAAGTTTATGAAGTTTTTTGGATGTTACATACTCTCATTACCTTCAGCTTTAAACCGAGTCGTATGAAATTTGGCACAGAGATACCTTAGGTAGTCTTTTAAACCAGTAGGTAACACGGGAACAAAGCAGCAGACAGTAACTAGTTTTAAATGTCTTTTGTACATTAGATTAATTTATTATTGTCTAAACTAGATTGCGCAGAAAGTGCTGTAGTTTGCAATGACGTCGATGAATATTAATTGTGGGATGGCAACAACAGACAATCGTTCTATCGGCCTATCTATGAACTTCAATGCCTAGGCATTGTAGGCAATCGTAACGCTTAGGCGCTCACCGTATGACATTAATAAAATGTATTTAACCAAACATTAGTTAGATGGTTCGAAATAATTAAAAACGTATTGTGTCTGGACGCCGGTGTGCCGCTGCCACTTTTACTTAAACCACAATTAACTTAAACCAGTTAAATAGAACAATATTGATTGTATTTCTTCAGGAGCTTTGCGTATAGAGTTTTTATAGTCACCCAATCAGCGACTATTGAGACCGTGTTAGTGCCAGAGAGTAGTAGTTCTATTTGAAATCTTTACTAATATTATAAAGCTGAAGAGTTTTTCTTTGTTTGATTGTTTGGTTGAACGCGCTAATCTCAGGAACTACTGACTCGAATTGAAAAGTCTTTCAATTCGAACTAGTAGTAGTATTATGTCGTGTTGGATAGCCCATTTATCGAGGAAGGCTATAGGCTATATAACATCACGCTGCGACCAATAGGAACAGAGCATAAATGAAAAATATTGCAAAAACGGGAAAAAATCTCTTATGTGAAGCAGTCGAAGTTGCGCGAGTCAGATAGTTTAAAATAAAGGACGATGCGTGAAAACATCGACCGACAGATTTAAAATGTATCTAATGGCGACATCTCTCTAAATTGCGGGATATAACGAGAAAATTATACTTAAATATTATTATTTTTGGCACAAAATAACAGTTTGTGTTGCAAAATATTATTATAATTAGCTATTATCTTTGTTGCTTATATACCTAATCTTGCCATAAATATTGAAAGAAGAAATTTTTTGTTTCTTTTACATTAAACATTTATTACTGTAATGTGTGTTCGTTTAGCTTTGAGGCCAGTTATCGATAGAAACACGCACTTCCTCCATGGAAAAATCATTCACCACCAATCTTATGGATTGTTTTAGGGACTCTAAATTATCATGGCGTTTAGAGCAAGCCATGCTCTCTAAAACCCGGCTCCAGCGGATTAAGATCGGGACTAAATGTTGGCCAGTCTTCAGTTCTGATAAAGTCTGAAACGTTCATTCATATCCACGCCTGGGTGGATCGAGCTTTATGACCAAGTGCTGAGTCTAGCTGAAAGGACCATTCATGTTGTGAAGAGGCTTAACCACCTTCTCAAGAATCGTATCTTGTGCCGATGTTTTGACACCTATTTTAGAAAATATGGCTCAGTCACTTCTTCATAGCTAACACCCATTAAACCAATACTAAATTCGCATTATGTCCACGTTGTACTCTGCTGATTAATTGGAAAGCTTCTATAGACCTTTGAGCAGAAACTCGCTCCTTCTGCTTGTTAAAACATTGCACAACAATTAGAAAAATCGCGTCTTAAAATAAAAACATTCTGTGTTCTCTCTTTGCGTACCGCTTAAGGAGTTGTTTTGATTTTACGAACCCATTCATTTTTCAATTTTATTATCAGTTAAATAATGACCAGTGCATCTCTTCTAGGCTGCAAGTCCTACAAGTCATCTTATGATATACACAGCATAGTTCTAGGTGCTATATATGTATATTCATTTCCCGAGATAAAATATTTTGCTTTCGGATAGGATTTCTTCGAATTCTTTCTTTCAGTTCTTTGATCGCCTTGTTTTTTTAATACTATGTGGACGGCCAGATCTTTTCCTGTCACAGACATAATTATAACATAGATAATTAATATTGTACAAATAAGAGGCCTATTTTCCATAAGACGCGTCTAATACAAATTTGGTCATCATCCTTTATCAGTGGTTTTTCCCACATATAATCCCATCGACTGGAAGCAATATGACTCTTTTTATATTTTCTCTTTTCTTATTTGTAGAATCATAGGTTATGCGTGGAGCGGTACTCTGGCGGCCAGATAGAGTAGGTTTTTAATTATGTCCAGAATTCTACCTATAGACAGGTTAAGAATTACGAACAAGATACATATGTGTTGATCTTTATTCAGGGAGCACATCTGCAAGCGCTGGGTGGGTGGCTCGCACACGTTGGTAACGGAGCACACGACGCACGAGAACGTGGCGCCCTCTCTGCAACAGAAAACGCCCACAAGACAATACACCGGCATTGGCGTCGATGGTCACGTAAGTAGCTAAGTTGTCTATAGTTATTTTTCTTGGTTTGGCTTTTTCTGAAGAACCTGATTCTTCAGAAAAGGGCTATTCATCTGCAGAAACAAATATAGCGTGAGAGAACGTTCAGATAGCAATAAATACATATATTTTATTTATTTGCCAACTGTGAAGTTTATGCCACAGATGCATGGCCGTTTATATATTTTTTTTCTGTCCGTGTGTATGTCACTAAACTCCTCCTATGTAAACGGCTGGATGGATTTTGATTTGTGTGTATTTTAATGGGACGTCGGCAGCGATCGGGTTTAATATTTGAAAATGTTCAACTTTTTCAGAAGTAAGCTCTGATATAAAATAACCATAAAATAACAATGGGCTCTTAAAATCCGAAGATATTTGAGGCTAACGTCAAAATATTATGGACACATTGTGGATCTAAAACACCAAACTCTAGTACTTCGAGATGAATCTACCATGGTCTTAATCATATACATATGTATTTATTATTTACTGATAACCTATTTTTATTTCTTCTTCTTTATATCATTAATGAATACAGTCCGGTCTGTGGGTATACGCCTAAGTATTTATTATTTACTGATAACCTATTTTTATTTCTTCTTCTTCATGTCATTAATGAATACAGTCCGGTCTGTGGGTATACGCCTAACCTATTTCCAGTGGCATTCTAGGCCAGTTGAAGATTTATATTTGTCTTTCGTGCTAATCGATTCGATCACATTGGATAAAAAATTGGGTGATCCGCAAATACTTAGTTGTTCCAAGTCTGTGTGTTCTTTGTGTCCGTAGCTTGAATGTCTAAGCACTCTAAATTCTGTGTCGCACAGAATTTATTCTTAATGTGGGAGTTGTCTTTTTAAAAGAACAAAAAAAGACTTCAATATCAAATTTGGTTATGGTTACCATCATAATACACACAACCGTAAAGGTTGCCAGGTGTAAGCTTTCTCTTTCCAAAGTATAGCTAACATGACTTTCTTCTAATTTCATTAGTCATATCTGCTGGAAGAAGAGTTGCAGCCATGCATTGAGTGCAACGAGATCCTTTCACACATGTATGAAGAACTGCCTCTGGATCAGACTGGCCCTGTTGTGATTGAAGTTGGAGGAGGTGACCAGAACCTGGTAGATGACAATCAAGATAAGAAGGTTCGTAGTTACCTTCATTTTCTTTGATTTGACAGTATAGTTGATAAAAAGCAATGAAAAAGTGATACGCAGTCATCCAGGATATATTCGAACTGTATTCGATATTAAAACTCTGCGACACTTTACCGATAAAACGAGCGTCGATTAACTATTTAATATACACATAACTTCGAAAAGTAAGAGGTGTGGTTCGTTGAATCCTGCATGGTAGTCAAACAGTCGCCCAATATGCTACACTAATTCATTATTATTTTTACAGGTATAGAAGACATTATACCTACTTGTACTGCATCTGATGTTAAAAGTACTTTTGATATAATTTATTATTACTTTTATAAAAATAAACAAATATTGATTTCTAATATTTTTTTATTTAAATCGTATAAAAATAAATAATTTACATTGTTTGTAAAAGCGTATTTACATCTTATAGCGCCATCTATTAAATAAAATCTTAAGTTACAAATGTGATATAGTTAACATAAGAAATATTTAAATAATAAAGTAAATGTCGACAGTGATCGTTATTTTTGATTCACGCCTGAGTATCCGCAAAGGAGCAGACAGCGGTGTATTACAATTTTAATCTATCCAAACGGTAGAGGCAAGCCTATTACCACCGTCAGGTCACATTTTCAGGCTAAGAATTTTCACCTAGGAATCGAACCCGGGTCCTCAAGATCTATCACAACATACGAACAAACTTATACTGCGGGACCAACAAGGCGATCTAGAGAAAATTTAATCTATTGATAATAATATAAGTAGGTTTTAAAGTAATACCTATTGTGATATTTATCTGTAAAAACTACATGAACATTTATGTAGCAGTCATCAATTAGACTACTTTATTCAAAATTGAACATTGTATTGACATTGACACGAGTAAAACCAATGTACAGCAAGAGACATCACACATTTTGTTTGATCACAGTCGACTTAAAATATTAGGTATCGCATGATAACAATAATTTACTTAAGAGAGAACATTTAAATAGTATTTTCCAATAATTTAACTATAATAAATAATAATTTACGAGAAAATCGCGTTTAAATAGTTATTTGGTAACAATAAATACGAACATTAATAATGTGAAGATGCCGGGTGATGGTGATACTGACAGACTAAGCGCAGCATGCGATACGACCACCGCTCACCTACCCGCAACAGCGTAGAATATTAGTCGGAACGCTTAGACTACTGCTACCGCGGGTTGGTAGAGAATTAGTCGAAGTTGCATGTTGCTCAAAGTTTATTGTAAAGGTAGGAACGACTCTTAATATGGCTGATGGCGTTATAGTCATTCGTTTAAAGAATTACCAAGCGATTTAATCGTACAATCACGATTACTCTATATCTTGGCGAAGATCTCTCTATTTACAATACGTCACAACGTTTATTTATATCCCATGTACAACATATATTTAGGTATTTATATAGTCGTACATTTTGTTTTTAATAAATAAACAGTGACTGACTCACCCAGGAACCTTAATACAACTAATTATTATTATTTTATCACTAACTTAGTAGCTAAAGAATAAATAGAAATAAATAATTTGTTGATCACTGGTGACACTATATCTGCAATGTCATGTTTTGCAAAAAATATTATGTTTTCGGTATATGTATTTTCAATCATTTTCGTCACTAATTATTTTATAATTATTGTACATCACGTCATAAGTAAGCTGAGATTTATAAGATACTGCTTTGGAAAATCTATGATTGTTTTAAGGATTATCGATCAGAGTAAAAACAGTGAATACACTGAATGATTTGTTCCATTTCACTAAGGCGTTAGCCCTTTAATCAGAAATGGAAGCGTTTAAAATTTTTGGTCACCGTATTTGTTTTCCTAATTCAAAAAACGTTAAACAAGGCGATTGAAGCTCAGTGCTTTGGAAAATAATTACGTTATTTTTTATTAATTATTTAAAAATTCTAATTTAAATGAATTCAACAGCGACAGTCACGCCATCTAGTACTATAACTGTCACTATTCAAAGTCAAAGTCGCATAAAAGTCTTTCCAAAGTCACAGAGCTAAAATCCTGTATGTATTATTCGAAGTCGTTCAAGTCGAAGTTGTAGGTATTAGATCAGTGCAGATCGCACTTGAAGCGGTGGCAGTCGTGGTCTCTGCTGGCTGACATCACGTCGCCCAGCTGGTGAGCGACGGTGGCTGCGCTCGCGTCATTGCCTCGGGAGATGCTGGAACATTACAATTGTTATGGTTAATAAGATACTGATAAAAAGCCGAAATTATCTTTGCTTTTGTAAACAATTTATTATTAAATTACCTCATATATTTTGGGGAGTCAAAGGCAACTATTATACGTCATGACTCTTAAACCTCTTTAAAAACTTTTTTTATTATCTTTATCACGAAGATTAATACAACGGGATGGGGGTACGTTAGAAACGTACGTTACAATAGCACAAACATTTGTTGGAAATTTTATCCCACTGCCAAACTCAAGGTAAGTTAACGAGTACGATTCATTTCTAGGTACCTATAGAATAATATTAAATGAAATTAAATTTATGTTTTCAACCGTCTCGTAGGCAGGCTACAAGGTTTCCTTGGAATGCGGTTAGCTATAGGTTTAAAATCTGAGTATTTGTAGGTACCTACTAAAACTGTTTTAGTAGGTACCTATAAATACTCAGATTCTAAACCTACAGTTACTGTAGTACTAAGTAAGTTCATTATACCAATATGACGGCATGGATAGTACAGTAGGCAAGTGGCCGCCACCTCGCTGTTTATTATCGTGGGTTGGAATCCCTTAGGTGACAATTTTAGTGTGATCTACCAACGATTGTCCTGAATCTGGGTGTATTTTATGTTCGTCAATTGAACATGAATAAAGCTCACCACAGGTCATTAAATCAAGATGAGTCTTTAAAAATAAATTCACCAGCTTAAGCCACCGCATGTACGAGGCATTGCTACAAAATTTTCTAAACAGCATTACCGTAACATCCGCGTCTAGGGTGAAACCAGTTGTCGCTTCGCTTTTACGCCCAAGTGCAAACAAAGCGTCGTTATCCCTACAATGATTACGAGTCATGGGCTGCGAGCGACGGTCCGACCAGGGACACACTTTCTCAACGCCATGCTTTATGACTTTGTGAAATCATCGACAATTTCTTTTGAATGTTTTCTCCCATTTTTGTTAATGTGGCGATAAGTTGTAAAAGCTTTGTGTTTCATTTTCTCGGCTATTAATAGCTTCATCGTAAATTGATTTATAAACTAATGATGTTATGGAATTGTTTTGGATGCGGCTCATATATGAAACACAAATGTTTGCGGCAAAGTGTTGGTTCTGTTACAGTGGATCTAAATATGGCGGATATTATTTGAGAGGGATGCATCTCTGACATGATGACCTGATGAATTTATCTTATGTAGTTTCAAGATAAGAAAGTGTCACCACGACATTCGCAAATTTGATAGTGCCATGGATGTCATCTAAGAAAAGAGAGCCTGTTGATAGGAGCGTGGTTGTAGTTTGTTTGTTGTTATCACTGTAACATAGGACTGCAGCGCGATAAAAACTGTGGAACGTAAATTGTTTAATACCAAAGATTGTTTTGTGAATATTCTCATTCAACGATTGACCTTACAAAACTAAATTTTGATTTATTTATGAGATTTGAACTTAATCCATAATTGCAATAGACATAATAGCTAAAAATCTAATAAGTTATTAAGATAGTAACTTTAATTTGAATTAAATATGCGTTGCTCGTAGTCTTACTGCTTGGTTTTACTGGTAGTGTCACAGGTAATTAAAATATTTATTACGCGAGTTATTTCTGCTTTACACGACCAGTAGAATTGCCTCATTGAGAATCGACTAGAAAAAGTAAAAGCATCCTATGTATCAACTTAAAAAGGCACTTCAATATTGCCATGCTTTGATTTAATTTTGTGGTCTCAGTGCTTGTCTTATTATAATCGATGACGGCCACCCTGGTAGGGACAATCTTATAGCATTGCAGACGCGTTGCTAGGAAAACAACTAAGACGCTATCTACTATCTCTACAAAGCTATCTATCTACAAAGCAAGGGAGAACAGTAACGATTACTCTGTCCTTTATTGCCGAAATAGGTAGAATAGTACAAGATGCCGGAACCAAAATTAAGTGTAAAATTCTCTGGCTATGAAGGGCGAACAAGAACGACAGTTCTGTCTTTTTTGGTCAACATTGGCAGAATGGTAATAAGAAGTCGGGATCAGCATTATTAACAGAAAAATTCGCTACGCAGGAATGAAGAAGAGGAACAACTACGCCTTCTGGCGGTTGAGAGAACAGTGATATGAACTACGAGTCAGCTTGGTTAAGTAAGAAATTTAAATTAATATAGGGTTCTACCATCTGTCAAACATTAAGACTAAACTGTATAAGTAGTAGTCCAACATGCAGATAGTAGGTTAATATGATATTACATACATTAGAAACCGTTCTGAATTCCCTTCAACATTGATTTTATTATTGTCAAGATGTCATAATTTCCAAATACTACAGCGGCTTATAAAACTATTATGTATTCAAAATAAATAAATAATATCAACCGCATAAGGTTTTCCACTAGCTCTGTTCGGAACATGTAATTCCGTTCGGAATGTGGTCGGAACACTTTCACTGTGGTTCCGAACGCGCCTTCTTATGTAAGAGGTTACGATTTTGGCGGCAAGCAGTCTCTTAATGTGCAAAAAGTGGCCATTACAATTTAGCGGTTACAGCTAAATCTTCAAGCGTTTAATTTCGATTTTAGTTGCGGCTTTAAACGTTATTTAAAAGCAGTTTAATCCGAAGTATGTATATGTTAAAAATGCTTTTATTTTGTCTCGGGTGCTTTAGTAAACTACGCTATGGCCTTATTTATAGTACGGCTTCGTAGTTCTATTTGTGATATTTTATTACATAAAGTATTTAGTACCTTTTAAATTAGCTATGTATGTAACTAAAAGTTTATTCGAAACTAAAACAACATTTTAATTATTATAGGTTAGATTCTATAATTCAACAATGTTTATATGTATGTCAACATTAAGCACGTATGCATAAGGTTTAAATTGTATATTATAGTAAATTAATGCGTTTACACGTTTCTACACCTACTTCGGGTCGATAAATTATAGGTATACACCGCTTATATAACAATAATACTGGTACAATGAAGTAAATAAATATTATTACTATAATAAAAGTAAAGTTAGCAATTGCCATCGAAGACCGAAAACATTTCACAGTCCATTATCATAGATTATCAACACATAACAGCGCTTAAAATCAAATTCGCGGCTGAATGGCAATCGCGACGATAATCGCAATTTCGTTTTTATATGTCCACCGGTCGTGGTGCAATGATTATGTGATCTTACGTCACTTACACACCGTGAGTTCCATATTTGAATTTTATTTACTCTGTGATATCTCTTACTTTTTTTTAGGCAAAGTAGGTTGGTTAAATGTGAATCCGGATTTATGGTAAGTGGCATTATCTAATGTAATCACTTAAGTAGATTGATCGCTAGCTACCGTTTAACTTTATTCTTTATTCATATTGATTATGGTAATCTTTCAAAAGATGCTTTTATGTATTTAGTAACGCCTATTACCTATATATTTTATATGAAAAATTACTAGCAATTTGGGTTGAAAATTACTTTTATTTTTGGTCTTTCTGTCATTAATCTCTTGGTTTACATCGTTAGATATTATATAAGTGGACATCTAAAACGCTACCTCTTTTGATAAATTGAAAGTAATAATCATAACTACCGTTGCGTAATTGATAAAACATAAAAGTGGGCTATAGAAAAAACGTTTGGTTGAACAAATGTCATAGAGATCAGCGTAGGTAGGAGCATGTCGATTGTTTGGTAGTTTATTTATAAGCAGCCAGTTAGGCTATATGAGCTTTGAATAAGAATTTGCTAACGTACAGAAAATTCGTATTAAGGGGCCTTAAATCGATTCATGGATCGAGCAAAGTGTTAATAAGTTTAGAGATGAGAATTTCTCAGTAGTAGCACGAAGACGAGTCTGCGGAGGATCGCTTATTATTTAAAGTGGGACTAAAAATCATCGCGAGCGATATATAAGAACTCCTTTGGGTTTAGTAGAGCATGTTTTCTTTTTTTTTGCTCTTCAGGATGACCACACTCCGCCTGATGGTAAGTAGTCGTGTGGTCTAAGAGCAGTGGCCTCCACACGGTCCTCATAGCAGCCGAGGCGAAGTTGAGGTCTCTACTTTGACGGCCTGAGAAGGTGCTTTTTCACGCCCTGCTTAAAGGACCCAGGATTGAAGGAAGAAAAAAGACGATTGGATGTTAGTAATATCTTTGTTATCCCAAGCGTATAATTTATTACTATCCGATGGGTGTATGCTTATTGCCCACTTTATAAGCATAAAAACAATGTAAAAACAATTATTTACATTTATGCTTCTCTGTATAATTTATAGGTTGACGGAACATGCACTTCATGCAAAATGCCATCACGAGTTTACTTTCAACGACGAAATCAATTTACCTATTTGAATAAATTCCTGTACAATTTCTACTCTAGTTGTTGCGTATGCGTAGTATTAGCAACACGTTTGTGCGCATGCGCCGGTGTGAGGTTACGTGACGGACAAACGAACGGACGAAGGAGAAAGTGTTGCAGTCGGACAACGTAACGCATGTTAATGTAACTCATACAATGCTAATGTTTGGTTACGAGTTGGTTATTTTAGTGTTTAGGGTAGGGCACGCTGTGTTTGAACTTTAGCCTCGCTTTGTAGTGCCGGCTCAGATTTCGTGACTAAACGGAACGTGGGAATACTGCTGAAAGTTTTAGTCTTAGCTAAAAGTAATTATACAATACTAGCTGACCCACGCAACTTCGTCTGCTTCATATAAGATAAGAGAATTTACTCCGTTTTTGCAACATTTTTCATTACTGCTCCGCTCCAATTGGTCGTAGCGTGATGTTTTAGCCTTCCTCGATAAATGGGCTATCCAACACTAAAATAATGTTTCAATTCGAACCAGTAGTTCCTGAGATTAGCGCGTTCAAGCAAACTAACAAACAAACTCTTCAGCTTTATAATATTAGTATAGATAACATTAAATTAGACCTGGGACCTCACCCGTGTGAATCTAGAGGAAACTTTTACCGGGATGAAAAGTATCATAATATATATTATGTAAAACATAAGAAACGGTGTGCCTGTTTTCATTGAAGTCCATTTGGTTTCTAGTAGTTTAAGTGGTCTGCTCGTTAATGCTATTGCATCCAGTGTTTTGAGTTCGATAATGATACGCACATAAAGATTATACTTTTTCCTGGTAGTGCAGTGTCTCCTTAAGGACCTGGGAAATCCTACTTGCCGCAGAAACACAACAGAAAGTTGCTTGAATGTGATTTTCAATAGGTAGCAGATTTTTTAAAGGATTTTTGATAAAGTTATATTCAGCGATTTGGGTTACAAATGACTAGTATTTTTGTAAACATTAGCTAATCTAATAAGCCCGTGTTTACAGTGGGTTCACAATGCATCGGATTATAACCCTATCGATCGCAACACCAACGCGGTATCCTATCAACGCTTCTGACCTGATCTTTAAGCACCCTTCCGTGATAGTACTTGACTGCAGGCAGATATATAGTGTAATTAATCTTAGATAATTACAGCTGACCTTAGAAACTACAGATTGTAATACAAGTGTTGACTGGACTCTTGAGAAAGCTATGAGAATGATTCACATATAGTTTATCTTAAGCTAAATACCTCGTCCATTTGGTGGCGCATGTCACTTACGCTATTGTCAATCGTAAGTTTTGAAGTCTTATATCTTATACTTTTCTGATATACCCCGAAAGGCAGACGAATATTATATTTTCATAAGTTATAATGAGTCATACGGCCAGTCCCACAACTTACAAGTAATAGTTATCCGAAAGATAGATCGCATGCTGTCTCAATCTTGTTAGGTTAAATAAGAGAGATGGCGAGACTTTTATCTTATAGATAAATGCTATCTGGATGTGGTAGGATAAGCCCTTAATACCTACGCTCGCTATTTCCATATTTTAGATTTAATTGGGAGCCAGCAAAGAATCTTTTATAGAGCACATATCCAAACTATTATATTTGACAAATGCACGTTATGCCTCTGTATCAGCCACAAACATAATCGCAAAAGTCCTAATAAAACTTTCAAATCTGAATATCGAACCTTGTAGGTACAAAGTTCACGATTAGCCACAAACATACTCGCAATGTTATACTCGACTATACTGTTATATGCAACAGCTATTTGAAATGCACAACCCTACCCAAACCGTCAGAGTTTTCAACGTTACATGATAACCATCACTTTCTAAGACTATGTAAGTAAGACATCGTACATCTAGACTCGTCGAAAGGTCTGCTATCAAGCAATAGCTTATTATCACACGTATGAACATCTGATGGGGCGAGTCATCACTTTCACTCGGTTTCTACGAGCCACTCACTGACGTATGCAAGTGCATTTCTTACGTAATAGTTGGCGAATGACATTGCTGACGTAATGATATGGTCGAAAACATTAAATTGAAGTAGATCCAGATTCAGAACAATTTTGTGGTTCACACAAATAATTTTACCGTGGGATTTCAACCCGCAAAACTTAGAGCAGCAGTAGCGAGGAGATGCCCGATGTCCCGTCAAATTCCATCCGTGAAAATGAAATGGAAGCAGTTAGTGAGTTCGCATAAATATATATGTTAGTAATTTAATGTTATTTTTTAATTATCATTATAATTTATGGGAATTGTTATTAGCATCCGTGCAGTCACCAAAGGGATCTAGTTGAAAACCAGCGCCAGGCTTTCTTAGCCTGGCATATGCTGAATTAGGTCCCATTTGGCAAAATTTTATTATTATTGAATTTGTTATTATTGTATTTTTCTTTGTCATATAAATTAATTTTCTTTCTTTCTTGCTTTCTTTCATATGAGACGCATTTTGCATACGGCGTACATTCGTTGTAAAAAGATCTACGACGCCGCATCGTGTATCACCATGTTCAGATGCATACGCTTATAATATTAATGGACAGCGTGCGAAATACACAATGTATACGATGCGACTTTACTGCGTGTCACAAGCGAAGTCCCATGTTCAATACAGTGAATCAAAATTAAAATGATTAATAACACACAGACATGTATTTGGAACGATATTGGATCAAATTGGCCTAAGGCATGCTGTGGCATGCACGTGTTTATAAGTGTGCGTATCCATAGAGCCATTATATTAAGTCAACTATTTGATACTGTTTAATTTGCGTAATAAGCAAGCCTAGCCTATCAACACTGCCATCATTCGCATATTGTTCAGGTTATAAAAAAGGGTGCGTTATTATCGTTAGTAGCACAATTTATTAATTATCTTGCTCTCAGACAGCACAGACTCTTACTATCGAGTTCTTAGAAACCCTATTCATCTGAAAGCATAGTTAATTCGATTAAAATCTTTCGTAAATTTAGCGTGCTAAATTTTAGGCTAAATGGTACCTACTTCTAAACAAAAATGTTACTAGTACTATAACAACGTAATGTTAGTAATCCTAAAACTTCCTACATAGTAACGGATACATTATCTTCTATAAATAGACCATGTACGTACCTAGTTGTCCTACTCATATATGTTTATGATTACTTTGCCGCTCCTTTGGGTCTTAGCGTGGTGTTACTCGTACATAACCTAGCTTAATAAATCAGGTTATCGAACACAAAACAACTGGTAGTTCCTAAGATTTGTATACAATCACTTCTACAAAATGTAATTTTGCCAACCCTGTTTGACCGAGAATGAGTGTCGTGTGACCTCTAGAAAGTTCGTGTTAGTGCTCCCGGAATGGTCTGAGTTGTGCGCCGATAGCATACCTGTATTATAACTCGTTTCGTAATCTTAAATATAAATGTTCATATTTTCGACATGGTTAAATTGTTGTTTCAAGTATTTGTCAGTCATGATAATTTCATTGGCTTAGTTTAGTTTCTAGAGATTAGTTGTTATTTGGAACTTAGTTATTTTAAATAAGCCTGTTTTTCTTTAAGGCATAAATTGAGAATTCGCTTAATTCATAAACTAAGGAGATAGCAATAGCTATAAATGTAATTAAAACATATCTGTCGATATGTTTATTTATATATGAAAATTATTTTAATTTTAACTGTTATAGAAGTTCGCTTTATAAAGCTTCAAGCATATATAAGGATATATTGCCTCATAGTCATTTAAAAAGTACTAGTTTCTTATTCAATGTTCACAGAAGACATGACCGATTTTAATACGAACTAGCGCATAAATTTATCCACAAATCCGGTTGGCTTCGAATTTTGAAAGTTGTCTGAGCTATAAATGTTTTGACTAAATTGATAATTACCAAACCTTTATTATGTGATTGAAACCTTTGGCACTATTATTTTATGTAGCCTTATGATACGGTTATAACTATTTAAGGCCTAAGTCTGTTAGTGTTAAATTCAGTAATTGTATTAATATACAGTTTGGACTTATTATCTTTAGGCCAAATGGTGACCATTAAACTAGAGTTTACCTTTTATGTAATGAATAGCAGCCTTTTCGCATATCTAGTAGCTTATGCAACGAAATCAGTTCGATTTAATTAAAGATAATGTTATATTTGAACGCACGATTCTAGTGATATTATCACGTTGCTAAAGGGCTACTACACAAAGGTTTAGAGTGAATATCGTGACCAAAGTTGTGCAACAATCTACTGTTTGTCGAAACGTTAAAGGGCAAATGCAATGTTTCTAAATACTTACAGTTTTAGTAAAGACTCCATCTTCTTTTCCATCGCGAAGATAGAATCTGAAGGCTGCGACGTGAGTACCTTGCAGAATGTAAACTTTGCACACTGAGAATCCCTCCAGTCTGTCTGTTTCACCAGATCCAGAGCTGCTGATGTCAGAGACGATGTGCTCGATGTACCATCTAAATGCTGCAAGTCGTCTCCTGAGTCTTCCTGAAGCGATCTCTTAACGATATGCTTTCGCTTCACCCTCCTCAATCTTGCGCCCTCATATGTCGGTTCTTGGAAGAAGTTTAATACATCGCGCTTGGCTCGAGTAGTCTCGGCGTCTGGTGACATCACCACGTAGACATTTTCACTTGGCATTTTATAGTTGTCATCGTAAATCTTTTGACTGCTCAAGATTTGTTTGTCAATATCATAGTTCGCACCAAATGCCCTCTTGTGCTCTTTCTCCAGTTCATCTTGAATATCTTCCTCACTTACACCAGCGCTACGCATTAGGTTGACGTCTAAAAATCTACCCATAGCAACTGCTCCAAGTCCTAAAGCTGCTCCACCAGCCATGAGACCAATAGCAGGCAGCATAGCTGGGGCTCCAGCTGCTACCATACCGATCTTGTCTTGAGCGTACCTCTGAGATTGAATAGCATTTGAAGGGTACAGCCCCAAGTTAGAGGAAATTTTCTGTGTGGCTTCTACAATGGGATCAAATACGGGTTGCGTTACTCTAGCAATAGGATCAATGATAGGCCTGGTAAGTTGTTGCATAGCAGAACTGGCGCTGTTTATAGTATCTTTCATTGAGTCAGTGAATCTTTTCCACAGAGACGGTTCGGGCACGCGTTTGATGTAAGCGTAGTTGTTGTACGGATACCTTGGTTGGTTAGGGTTGTAGCTGTGGTCATAGTAAGAGAACTTGTTATATTCGTCTTCATAGTATTTATTAGCGTTGACAGTCGTCTGAGAACGTTGCTGCCCGTAGCCATTAATCGGTTCCATCGGATATGGGTGAGCGCTTTTCGGAACACTGTTCGTGTAATATTTAATCTTTCGGTCTTTGTTTTCGTAGTTTTCCATGTTGTCACGGGTTGCTTTTGCGGGTTGTACTCCTAAATCGGGATGTGCGTACTGAAGAACTGGATTTCTTACGCTTTCATCAAAGCCTGGCCTAGCATTTTTAGGAGTATACATTGCAGAGTTAGGGAAGTTTACTTCTCCAGGATGTTGCAGCATACGTCTCTGTATGTGGCTTTCTGCATAATCTAAGTCGCCATTATGTGACCTTGAACTGCGGCCGCTGAAGTAGTCGCGTTTTGATTCTTGCTCATTAATCTGTTTAATATACTCGATGAGTTTCGAGTTGGCAACTTTCGAATTATCAGCTTTAGTGAAAGGACCATAGCCGGATTTGAGATAATAATTGTCTTTTTTCTGTTTGTATGAGTAAGTCGGATTATCACTTGTCAAGTAAGGTCCGACGCTGTCAGAGGCTTCGAATTTCATGTTATCAAATTTAGTGAACGGTCCATCTTTGGGCTCGAAGTTGTCCTCCTTGGTGAAAGGCCCAAAGTTTTGAGCGGGATCTGCGCTTGAGACATCTGGATACACGTCAGCTTCAGGTACAGCTTTTGGTGGAGTATAACCTTCGGGGTAAGGAAGCAGTTCTCCGTTCACAACTCTCGCGTTACGCCAAGTTTTCTTATCTGATTCATCATCGGGCATTCTCACACCTTGAATTTCTGGGATACCGTCGTCACCAAGCGTAAGGATAGAACGTCCGCGTTTATTAAACTTTTCAATCGCCTTTTTAATGTGCATCGGCTCCGAGCTAACCATGACAGGATCTGGTACTCTAAATGACTTCCCTTCACCTTCTGAAACCTTAGTGCTGACGACTTCAATGTATACTGGGTTTCTATCATTCTTGATCACTGGGTTATGTGGATCAAATCTATAGTTTTTAATGGGCCCTCCGTAGTCAAAGAGGCTGGTTGATGTAATGTACACTTTTTTGTTTTCAGTCCTTTTGTCGTTATCATACGTAGGATAGTAACTTGATGTTTCAGGGTCAGCTTCTTGCTTTTTACCATCCTCTTGTATGTGTGCTTCCGGGTAAACTGAAACTGGAGACCAGTTTCCATATTCAGCTTTAACATCACTCAATTCTTCAGGGTTTTTGTTGCGATTAAGATAATAGTCGTAGCCAGCTAAATCGCTGTTGACAGTGCCCATGAAATTCAATTTTCTTTGGTCTCTCGTCTCTGTTTTGTTTTTATTTTCATCTAAAGTTGTATTCAGATTCGATGCTGTAGTTCTTAGAGCAGCGGTAGTTGGCGAAGCAGTTGTACTACTAGCATGAGTAGTTGACTTGTCTTTCTTTTTGACAATCAGTTGAGTAACATGACCCGTTTTTGTTCTGACATTTAGGGTCTGTGTGTCTAGTGGATTCAGACTTCTGGAGACTTTGAGCTCTGTCCTTGTAGTCCTTGAGGGTAGGATTGTGGTACGAATAGCCTTCGTAGTGGAAGTGGAGTTTTGTTCTGATATTTCAGCGGCTGCGGCGCAGAACAGCCAAAGCACGGCGCCTATCCGTACTACGGGATTCATCTGTAAAGAGAAGAAATGCCACATTATTACTCATACATACATACACTCACGTCTGGAAGAATTCAAAAGGGTGGGTATTACATCCATATTTTGCTAGCTATGTTTAAATTAGGTATCATTTAATAGCGGATGATTTATTTTAATTAACTGAGCACATTTACAGGGCCCGCTACTGATAACTGCCTAATTGAAAACACAATAGCACTTCACCCGATTTGGGAATTTAACTCAAGATCGGCCGCAAACACAATCGTAAATGTATGCCACATTATGAACAAGGCGGTCTAGTTGTACATATCAAGATCTATGTACGCTCTTGCAAAATCACTAAACGCTACACCAATTTGTTTTATTTTATAATTGTTAGTTTAATTAACGCTCATATATTTAAAGTGAAAGTGAATAATTTGTTTGTTTGAATGTTCTTCACGGTCGCTGGTTATTTTATTTAACTTCCTTAAATGCTACTTTTCCTGAGAGCAACTTTTGCTTGCAGCTAATTTGTGGTTGTTCCGAGTCTGGTTAACTGGAGCGTCAAATACTTGAGTTTAAACCTAATTAACTGAGTTTGGCCGTGACGCAAGCAGAAGCAAATGCATGGCAAGAAATGTTATGAGAGGAGAGCGCAGTGGTTTCCTTTTTTGACTCATTTCTGTGTACAAAAGGCTAATTGGAGATATGTAACAGTTAACACTTACTGTGTTGCAAAGCAAAATGTAGCCATTTTTCTTGATGTATTTCTATATGTATAACGTTGTGAGTACTATATTTTTTACTTCTACGATTTTGTACTAAACTTGTAATGTTCTATATGATACTGAGGCGACAGACTATCATACCTGTCAGATTCCTTGACTTTGCGCTTCTACTAAGAATTGCCAAGGAGAAAAGCCCAATAGTATATTGCTTTATCCAGGAATTTGCACCTATCCCTCACGATTACCCGCTTACCTTATGCCACGAGTCCAACAAAGTAGATTTTTTGATACTTCATTATTATAACCTGATTCTTTAAATATAAAACGAAGCTAGTGGCATTGGTTTATTTCTATAAATACTTTTAACATTGATGTAGCTTGTTGTTGCCCTTAGACCATAACAGTGCTCTACATTTGCACCAACTTCTTTTTTTATTTTTTCTGACTAAAGTATATTTATTAACGTAAATATATGTAGAGCGAGAACGCGATGCCTACTTATGACGTCACAGCATTGGTCACGTAACTGCAGTATTAACTCGAATTTATTGAGTGAAGGTAAAAGTATGTACTGACGCTTTTATGGCCAATCACGAAATGTAACTGTAGAAAATGCAACGATAATCATCTAGTGAAATCATGATACGTAGGCTAAACAGCAATCGGTAATAGAAAGCGTGGATGAAAAAGCGGTGTATGTTTACTTGGTTTTCATACACTCTTTTATACAAATAAGGTGGCGAACGGCTTGGCTGATGATAAGCTATTACTGTCGCCACGTATGTATGCTCGCACAAGGGCTCGTTTTTGTAATTTGCTCGTTGCCAATAAGCGATGGTTAAGGTTAAAAGTTACAGTATCCACTAAAAACACTGCGTTTTGTCAAACTCTAACAAGGAATTTCTCATAGCAGAATGATAAAGTGGTTTCTATGCCATACCCTTACTTCCTAACTAATATTATAAATGTATATGTATGTATGTCCATAAGTACCTAAACTTATTAAATAAAACCTCGTTATTTATGTCTTATTAATTGTGTTGTTAGTTTTTTTTTATTTACGTACGACACTAAAACTTAAAAATAAAATTAATTTATAATAATGAAATATTTTTAACCGTAACTTAAATAAAATTGACATATCGATGAACATATTGCTGGTACTTGAGTATAATCATATTAATTTTAAAAATCAACATTCTACGGCCTACCCCTTCCTACACTGAGAAGAGGCCCGTCCCCAGCAGTGGGACAGTATAATACAGGGTTGATATTATTATTATTATTTAATTAACATTCTTTGGATTTCAGACTGAAACGTCACTGAAATCTAATGTCACTCAAAGGGTTGACATAACAAGCCTTTCGGAAAGACATTCGATTTCAGTAAAGCTAAATGCCCCGTAATGCTATGCTTCAGTGAATCTAAATTTCTGCGTCAGTTACACTTAATTTCAATTACACTCTAATTCTACTACATTTAAAATCTTGTTATAAGTATTACGCATATATTCTCCACTATCACACCTCCCAAACTTTTCCACTACTGTGATAGCTACAGAACCATTCATTAATGTGTCATAAACGCATAGTTGGATGTTCAAATTATTAATTTTACGAGTACAATTACAATCATAATTAACAGTATTCACGGCTCGTACCTGACGCGTGTTATAAATATAATTATAGTTCGTGATTGTGAATTGAATAAGCCTACGGTGATGCGTGTATGCGTGCTTTTATATGCGCTTGTTATGACTGCGAAGTAATTTGATTACTTGCATGCCTTGCGTATGAAGGAAACACTCTAATTGAATGATCGTGGCGAATGAAATGACTTTACTTATGTAATGAGCAATTTGGTTGGTTGGTACCTACTCTCTACTACTCAGAAGGTGTATGAGAGTTTGGTAAAAGTGTTGCTGTCATATTTGATAAGATGGTGTTTGTACATATATTCCTGAGTGTAGGGGTAATTTTGTAGTGTTGTTGTGGGTGATCAAATAAAATGCTTCATTGTTAGATATGGATATAATATTAATTGGTACCAGTTATAACTAATACATATTTAGCTACGACCTAAGTGATTGGTTGCGGGAAGACGACTGCCGCGCTGGGCTATTGCATACTTGCGTCTGATTATATAAACCTAAAGCAGTGTCACTACACTGGAATAAAAAGATATGCAGAAACCCACACCTTGTTAGCTGATTTTAGGTAGGAAAGTGTAAGATTTCTGGTTATATATACTTTAGAGAATTTGCTAAATTTTGCATCAAAATAATTTTACATGACCCGCGAATTGAACCAGGTTCCCCACAATTAAACGTAAACATATACTAATACACAATTTTGTGACTGACGATCCTTTTTTTATTAATTTAAATCTAGCAGAAAACACACTCACACACAACTCTTTCTATTTTAAAGTTATTAATAGCTAAAACTATTTAATAAGACACAAGTTGTCGCTAACTAGCTATCGCTGCTCCTGCTTTAGAAAATTTATTTACTATTATATATTTTATGTATGCCCACTATGTCACTTTAAAGGAATGAAAGAGTTCAAACTATAAAAAAGCATTTTACATTATGCAAAGAGAAAACACATAGAGAGTCTCTCTTTAACCCTTACAGGTTACAATGTAACGGAAGACACCACCATATAAGGTGACGTGATATCAAAGCTTTCTATCGATTAATCGTTAAGTATTACGAATCGATTATTCGCAATCGCATCGTTTCGGCAAAAAAATCCTGATTAGTGGTCTATTAGCAGTGAAACTCGTACATATGCGAAAGGTGATTATGTTTAGTCACCACCGGAAGTGACGGCGACTGGCGACTCACTTGCTAATTAGAGCGATATTCATTCTATAAATTATATTATACGGTCGTAAATGCTTTTATTTCTTAATAGAAGAGCTGCTTTAATCTGTTAAGTGTATTGGTATTATATATCTTAACAGCTATGTTGACTTTCGGACCCCGGGGCAGAGACACAATGTCTGTCTAGATATAGTAATATTGGTTCATTAAATGATAACGAAATACGTTTTCCTTGCATTGTATTTAAGATTTAAGAGGCTAAAACCAAAATAGTAGGTACGACATATAAAACCTATCTCTTAAATGTTATAATCTTGTCAAACCCATAAGATTTTTGTAATGCTTGCCGTAGTAGCCAATAATTAAGGAATCGATTAGGGAGAGATTTATGTATCACGATGTACCTTATGCTTTGTTGGTAGTCCTTAAAAAATAACATAATGTAACATAAATAAGGTGAATATAGAGGTGTTATCTTATGTCTGTATGTTTATCAATCAAATATTAATTCTTAAGAAATATATATACTTAGTTTTTAATTATTAAATGGTGATTACTTTTTCCCTAAAATTAATGTAAATTTACGATGAATAATTCTAAATAATCAATATCGCTTAGTATATCATTTAATCGCATCGCTCTACAGCTGGATCACATACATCGGTAGTATCAAAGCTATGTACTATGTTGATGTCGCCGGCGCATGCGCAGATGAAGGTGAAAAGCCAATTTACACAGTTTATGCCAGTGATTTAATTATGTTTTTATAGTATCGGATTGCTCACATACTGTGCCAAGGATATAATTTATCATTACCTACAGAAATGTCTATATGACCTAGTGATTTAATTTTTATTGTAAACTGCGGATAAAGTCGTTATTTACAGACAATTTATATATGATTTCAATTAGTTTTCGTATAATTTTCTAGTGTAGGGACTACTAATATTATTACTTTTATCTTTAGAAGAAGCGCCGCGTAGTATACCTTACTCGGTGGTAACATCTGTTTTAAACTGAAGTTGTTAAATAAGATTATTAAACACATCAAATTTGGAGGCGATTTTTCAATCGTTGTATAACTTTTAACTGTGGAATAAATACGGCAGTATAACTTTCTTTCTATACAAAAGCTGTTAAAATATCATAAATATTCCCCTGATAAAAGTTATTTGACGATTGAAAACCGACGCTTAAAAGAATAAAATGAAATAAATGAGACTAGTCACATACAAATCAATTACTTTTCTCTGTTCTCTATCTGTTTTCTTGGTTCCGGCGGATTTGTTCACATAACTGTCTTTTAATACTTCATTCATGACAAATGATTATGATTATATAATAGTATCTAGTCTATGTTATAATCTATGAAATCTCATCAAAATCCGCTCAGCGTTTTGGGTTTAATTGAGTCACAAATATCCTTACTTTCACATTTATACTATTAATCGGTCACTTTATTTAAACTTAGTCAGTCGCAATGGAACACCGGCGGCCATAAAATAGGTTTTATAATTATGTCATTATTCTAAAATTTAATAGGTTAATCTGACTTGAATCGATCGTTCTTTTTTTGCTATTTAAAAAGACAAGTCTCATTCTAGGAATAATTCTTGTGTCGCGAGGGTCTTTACAAACATTCAAACAATGGACACAAAGAACACTTGACTTAAGACAACCATTTATGGATCACACAATTTTTTGTCTCGTGTGAGATCGAACCCACAACATTTACATCTTATCATATAACCACTTAAACCTTTACGCCATCCGTGCAGTCAAAAAGTTAATTACATAATGACCATAACTTGATATGTATATACGTTTTAAAAACAAATATATTTTAAGCAACATCGCATCACGCGTGTATAAATTACAACAAGCTTTTTCAGTACTGTAGTGATATTATTAATTGTCACATTAATTATAGTTACGTGCAAGGCAACTTTAATTGCGTTTTGTATACAAGAACGTTAGTGATTTATTATTAAATTAACTTTTATACCTGTGGTTCTAAGGAAATTTACCAAACTGGAATCAATTAATCAGTAAAGATACTTTCGCATTAAGCTGAAGAGATTGTTTGTTTGGTTGAACGCGCTCATCTCAGGAACTACTGGTACGAATCAAAAAATATTTTAGAGTTGGATAGCCTATTTATCGAGGAATGCTATAGACTACACATATAACATCACGCTACGACCCACGGGAGCGGCGCAGTAACGATATACGCGGGTGAAATCGCGGGCACATCTAATATTATAAGGATATGTATATCTACAATATATATTTATAGACTGCATGTAGGTATATCAAAGGTTTAAGAGGTCACCTCGCTTCTGTCTGCAACAAGTATCGTGAGTTCAAACCCACAACTTTCTGTCTTGTTAAGGTACAAAAATGTAAATGATAAAATATAATAGTACCGAATCTGAAAATAGTTTGTATCCATGAATTCGATTTTCTTTTCTCTGTCTAAAAGACAACGCCCGCACTAGGAATAATTCCTGTGTCACGGGGGACTTTACAAACATTTAAACAACGGACACAAAGAACATCCAGACACGAACAAAAATTTTTTTTTTAATTTTTTCCCCTTTGCTGATCGAACCCACAGCACTCGGGCGCAGTAGCGAGGCAACAAGTTAAGCCACTACGTCACACGGGCAGTTTATAATTCCATACAGGAATTACTTCTAGTGATCCTAGTGAGTAGATCAATTCCTGTTGAATGTTTTAATTCCCAATATGTTATTTAATAAGCAAATACACCTACGAGTCCCGGGTGCGGGTCTAGTGATCCGTCACACAAGAGTCTCCCTAGTACGGACTCCAGTCTCTCACAAAGGATCTTTATTACCACCTATTTATTGTTTATCTACTGTAAGATGCACTTGTACGTGAACCTTTGTGATGAGAGAAATAAAGTTTATTATTATTATTAATATTGCGCAGTTTAAGAGAAAAATACACAACGCCGCTTTCGTCTCCTACATTATCGCAGTCCGAAGGCTTTAAGCGAGGTTACACCGGCATAACCGCCATTAACTGCGCTCTACTTATCACACTATCTATTTGTACATCTGCAATCTCAATGATATGTTTATACGTACGTTGTTTGCTTTTTACACTAATTAGGTAACTAGCGTATAGGGGCGAAGTTTCTACTGAAGTGCTTAGTACGAGTTTGTGTTACGTTAACGCGATTGACACGCTTATGACGTTCGGCGCTCCGATTGGCCCGCTCCAGGCTCTTAACCAATCAGAGAGCCAAACGCGTTAAACTTTTTGATCGTGTTAACGTAAAAATAACTCACACTAGGCACCCTCCTGAAAATGTAATGTACATATTGGTGAGGACAACCTTTTGTTATAGATGTCCTTACATTGAATGCGATGGAGGTTGCCAAAGGTATACTTATGAATATGTAGTGCGGCCTCGGTGGCGTAGTGGTTAGTCTAACCGACTACCACGCCTAAGGTCGCGGGTCCGATTCCCGCACAAGTCAAACATTTGTGTGCATGAACATAGATGTTTGTCTTGGTCTGGGTGTTTCTATGTATAATATGTATGTATTTACAAAAAAAAAAAGTATATATGTATGTTTATCCATTGTCTGGTACCCATAGTACAAGCTCTGCTTAGTTTGGGCTAGATGGTGTTGTGTGTATGTGGTAGAATATTATGTAATGTGTAAGTATATATTTTGTATATCTATACATACATATATAAATTCACGCCTGTTTCCCAGAGGGCTAGGCAGAGACTACGGATTTCCATTTGCTACGATCCTGACACACTTCTCTGGCTTCATTCACTTTCATAACATTCCTCATACACGCTCGCCGGTTTAAGGTGCTCTTAACCTGGCCTTTATCCAGAACGTCTCCGATGTGATCAGGAAACGTTCGCCTAGGTCTTCCCCTTGCGACTGTTCCATTCACACTAGCCTTATAAACTTTCTTAGTCAGTCTGTTCTCGTCCATTCTTTCTACATGCCCAAACCAACTTAACATACCCTTTTCTATTCTCGTCACTATATCCACTTGTATATCTATACGAATATTATAAAGAACAAAGATATGATTTTTGTTTGTTTGAAGTAAGGATTAAACTCAAAAATTACTCAACCGATTATTTTCAATTAGAAAGCTATATTTTCACCGAGTAACATAGGCTTTAATGTTACTGATATCAACTAACCTGCTTTTACGCGAGGAAAGCCGCGGCCAAAAGCTAGAATGTAATAAAACTGTATAAAATAGAGTTCCGATCGAATCTAATAAATGTCAAATGTGAAGCGAAATGCAATTTATGTGCATTTCACGGTGATTTTAATTTAGGAAAACCATTTGTGATATACACACAGACTAGATTTCTATTTTGACCTATTTTAAATCAAGAATTGGCTCTCTGATCTATAAGCCTACCATGAAACGTAATAGCCGAAGTTTAGACATATTGTTGGTACTATTATAAAACACATAAAGTAATGCCTTCACTATCCTAAACCGTACAGGGAAGTGTACCGAACAACGGAGTCACGTCACTATTATAGAAAACCAAAGAAATATCGCGGTATTTATATTCGTTCGCTCGAAATTTCGAATAGACATATTTTGACCATGACTATAGACCTACGGCTACACGGGTTAATTAATAAAATTTTATTTTATAAAAAGACATCGCCCGCACTTTGAATATTTCCTGTGTCACGGGGGACTTTACAAACATTCAAACAACGGACACAAAGAACATCTAAATTCGGAACAACCATTTATGGATCACACAGTTATTTTCCGTGCGGGTTTCAAACCCACAACACTCAACGCAATGGCAGTGTCTAGGCACTTCAACCATTTGCAGTGGCGTAGCGTAGTAGGGGCGGCAGGAGCGGCACTTTTAGGGCGCGGCAACATTTCACAATAAATAATATTAATATCTTGTAAATATTTGAATTGTACTTTGCTGAAAAGCTCTTTAGAATTACTGTATGTCTTTTAAATTGAAATACGTAAATAAAAGGGCGGCAAAATTTTCTGCCGCCCCGGGCAGCTGACACCCACACTACTGACACTGCCATTAGCCATCCATGCAATGCCTGTTTGGTTATAAAGGCGTGGGATTGCGTTTGTATTTAAAACAGAGTTAAGTAGTTAGTTTCACTCACTAGTAAAACGGGTAATACTCTTTATAACTGTATTTCAGAAAAGCAATCAACTTTTCTTGCTTCAACTCTTCTTGTCCGGCTCGCCTAGTTGTTCTTTTAATTTTTTTTTATTTTTTTAAGGATATGCACGGAATCTAGAAATAAGCCAAGTAGACAGCAACAAGGCAGGCTTAAAATCGCTCACGAAATGTTGACGTGTAATGCGGCTTGAAGTAAATTATTAACTTTGGACATAACATAATAATACTACGCAGTATTAATATTCTAACTTAACATAATAAATGCGAATTTGCGTTTGTTTGTTTGTTACGCTTTCACGCCTTAACCACTCGACCGATCACCATGAAATGTCGCATACACATTGTCATGGGAACAGAAAAGGACATAGGGTACCTTTCATCCAGAAAAAAGGTTCTGTTACTAATCTAACTTAACCTACATTTACATGAGCGAAGCCGAAGGCAGAATCTAGTATAAAATAAAATACAGTTTATAAAATCCATCAACCGTGAATAATGATTTCTGGTGTAATAAGCGTTCAAATGCTACGACATTGATAGTGCAGCGGTTTATGTATTCGTTGCCAGCGCTCCTAGTATTGTAAGTTCAGCATACGTACATATATCATATATAATTATCATATAATACTTTAGGAGCAGCGATAGATCAGTGGGGAGACCAACAGACTGCAATGCAGAGGGTCTCGGGTTCGAACCCACGTCACGCACCTCTAACTTTCGGAAGTTATATGATTTTTCGAAATTATGTGCGTATTGATTGACAATTATCGCCTGCTCTGTGCCTCGGAGAGCACGTTAAGCCGTCGGTCCCGACTGCCATGAACATCTATGGCAGTCGTTATTGGGGAAGTCGACACAAAAGATCCCACTGGGTCGAAGTGTCGTCGGTATGTACTGACTGGCCCCCACACAAGATAAGATAAGATCATGGCTAATATGCGAAGGGCAAAAGAAGTGAAGAAGAAAGTTGGTAAAAATAGGATAAGCCGACTAAAACTAGGAGTCCCTCTCTATTTGTCGAAATGTGTATGTGTCTGTCATACACTTGTGTCTACCCCAGATGACGTCATAACACTTCAGTTATTAGCCGTACTTACGTATACATATTCGTTGGTAACTTAACTAATATTATATATGTAAATGTGAGTATGTTTGTTTGTTACGCTCTCACGCCTCAAATACTCGACTGATTTTCATAAAATTTTGCACACATGTTTTAAAGGTACAGAAAAGGACACATGGTACCTTGCATCAAGAAAAAAGTACTATTCCTGCAGGATAGAAATTTATTGACGTAAACTACATACATTAACGCAAGCAATTCATACAACAATGAATACAGTGCGTACCTATATTGTTTATGTTTTAATTTCTCCTCCAGTTATTATGTTGCAGTTGTGTTCACTCGCGAGAACTGGAGCGTTCAGTGAAAATGTGCGTACAGTCGCCGGCTCAAATTGTTCACTATCTCGTGCTAAAGAGCTCTCGCTTCAAAGTACTGACCTTATAGTAGGAATGACGACTGAGATTTTAATATAACAGAGGCTTAGATTGGACTTTCGGTTAACGTTAGCGCCAGTCTATATATATCAAAAAGGATGGAAATGTCAACTGGATGTTGTGTGTTACATGCGCGACGAAAATAAGATTTAAAGTATACCCAAATCCTCTACTTTTGAGGTGTTCACTTAGAGCAAGATATTGATAAAATAAAGCGGTATGATTTATAGACAGCTATTAGATTTACTCTCGAAATTTTTGTGCCTTTTCACGTTGTAGTTATTTTCATACAATCAGAATTTTTTGCTGTTGGGCGTTAACGTTGATAGAAAAGTGATCTTGTTAAGCCTCGGGTGAAACAGAACTGTTTAACGTTAGAGTTTGAAGTACTTCCATAAATGTTGGTATTTAGTCTTTACTTACTAAGTGTTTTGCTCGTAAAAGCAAGCTGCAAAACAAGCAAGCCAGACAGTAATCGGTTTTTGTACCATACCAGCACTTGTAATAGAAGGATAATCATTCGCGCGTTGCTAAGCTTGGTAACAGTGAAAACCTTTTTATAATCTTATTCAAGAGTTGTATACCGAAGTTTCTTCTAAAAATGTAGCAGAGAAATTATACCTAAGCAGCTGTGACTTCGATTCAAAGGTGTAAAGAATTCTAAATAGATTGCAATAACGAGGAAGGGATTTTGCTGATATTTTTCGAGCTTAGGTGCTATATATTTATTTCTACAATGTTAAATGTTAAATTGCTAACAAGCAATTAGACGGTAAGGTTCTATAATTGGTTCTACAGACATTTACTAAAAGTAGGCACTACTAGTATGTTGCCATCCTTTCAAAAAGGGACCCCTTGTGCTACGAGCGTAAGGTCAAAGATAAGAAGACTTCTGCAGACAACGTATCCTTAAGCGGACTTGGATCCTTACATTACGCAAAATACAACATGAAGTTGTTCAAGTTTAAATTAAACTACTTTATACAAATTTTGTCACGTTGTTTATTTTAACGTTACTATTACATAATTTTAAAGATAGAACGTTACTATTATTGAACTTTACTATTATTAAAGCTATTAAAACTATTTGTATTTTTGTTTCATTATTATTGTTTGTGTTTTTTTTTCTTAGCTCTTGGCTGGTTTTAACTACATACATTTACTTGAGTAAATGTAGTATGTGCTAAAATATTATAGTATAGATGTTGTCTGTGTTATATCGTTTTCGTCCAGTGACATGAATTTTCTAACAATTCTACAAGTATTCAATATGGCTGTTTCCTGGAGTATTATGTAAACAGATTCTTTTAGATCTATTAGTTTCAAGCTATGGTGTAGATGCTTGGGTATGATTTGGGTAGTAGAAAGAACAATAGGTACTATATATACTTTGTCTTGCCTCCATATTCTTGATATTTCTTCTTTTAATTCTACATATTTGCTTATTTTATCTCTAATGATTTTATGTATATTATTTGTATTAGGGACTGCAATGTCTATAAGTATTATTATTATTATTGTTTACAGTTTCACTTTCGGTTGCTTTTTAGCATGTTCACGGGGAGAAAAAGTAGACAGCTTAAATTGTAGTAAAGTTCAATAATAGTGGTGTTATATCTTCAAATAATGTAAAGAAAGTGTTTTGAATAAACAACGCGACAAAATCCGTATTAAATAGTTCAATCTCAATGTATAACATTCGCATAAACGTGAGACAATATTTTGTTTTTTAAAAGAAATAGCTTGGTATCGCATCGAGCTATTTATTTTGACGAATGCGTTTTTACTGCGTTGTCATTAAATCTACATAATTAATGGTTGCAAACATATCATTTTGGTCACGCATAGCCTTAATTAATGTTCTATAAATGCATAAAATGATAGATGTTATCTATTATTTTTATTATAAAATTAGGTAAACAAAGTCAGCAGGCAGAAATCGAAGTAATGTTTGCGCTTTATATTGATTTCTTTTAGCGTATCTTATAGGATAGGCCTCAGATTCTATAGATGTATATTTTATTGTACTCACAAATATATTGCCGGCTGTACTTTTAGTCGCTTTTCTTATTTACTGATCATATTTACAGATTGCGTATTGCTATGAAGAATGTTCAAAATCAAAAATAAACATAAAAGCCCTTCGGACCTGGGACCTATATCATTCGATGATACATATTACGGCAAATTTACGGTAGTTGATCCATAAGGCAGCATTTGATATATCAGGCAGAAGAACTAGTATGGCATAAATTAAACATTTTAGATAGTCAGTTTAATACAACGACGACGCTTAAACAGTAGAAGAGTTTCGGATCAAGTTCTTCTACGCTGTCGATTCTAACCCGATTTGATCTGAGTATATGCATGTGTGTCCGTATTACCAGTCATCTGATAATAATTAATTTATAAATACTAGCTTGTGCCCTTGGCTTCGGTCGCTTGAATCCTATGGGAAAGCATATCGTGATAAATTAAAACATACTAAGCTTGTTTGTCCAGTATTTGGTCAATCTGTATGCTAAGTTTTATCCAAACGGTTTACGCCTGTTTGTTTAACAAACATTCAAACATCTTCACAAACTTTTTACATCTATAGTATTTCTAGTTTCAGTCTATAGATTCCTCCGCGAGAATCTCACTTCAAAACAATACCAGTATATAATCCTATGTATTAATGCAGGATATGGTCTATGTGCCAAGCCATCCAAATTCATTTCACAGAAACATTTTAGGCATAATATTGTCTTCTGTTTACGCGAATGTTATTCATTGAAGTTAAACTACTATATACGGATTTTATCGCGTTGTTTATTTAGCACTGTATTACAAAATTATGAAAATATTACACTACTACTACTATTGATTTTATTTTACTAATTTATAAGCTAATCAAATTATTTAAACTATTAAATCTATTTATTTTTGGTTTACACTTTCCCCGATGTTTCGGTTGCTTTACAGCAGCCATGGCCATGGCTGCTGAAAAGAAAATAATTGAATTTAAAAATATGAATGATATGAAAAGATAATGAAAATTGAATGAAAATAATTTTATTAGCCTAAAATTAGTCAAATAAAATCAATAGTAGTAGTAGTGTAATATTTTCAAAATTTTGTAATACAGTGATAAATAAACAACGCGATAAAAACCGTATATAGTAGTTTAATTTCAACATTTTAGGCATGTTGTCTAACATATCTACATACAAAATTCTTTTCAAAGTTAATAATACTAAATGTTGTCTGCGGCTTCACTTGCCTTAATCTAGATGTTACTCTCTCTCTGTTTTGTTAATCTCTCAGGAACTGTACTTTATTTCTGGATGACAGGTACCTTATGTTCTTTTCTAAACACCTCACAACATGTATGGCAACTTCATAATGATCAGTCGGGTAATTAAGGTGTAAGAGCGTAACTAATAAACAAACAAACTCAGTTCGCCTTTATAGTATTACTAGACTAAATGTGCCCGCAGTTTCACCCGCGTTTATCATTACTGCGCCGCCCACGTGGGTAGTAGCGTGATGTCCTATAGCCTATAAGCTTCCTCGATAAATAAGCTATCCAAAAACAAAATAATTTTTCAATTCGAGCTAGTAGGTCCTGAGATTAGCGCGTCAACCAAACCAACAAAGAAAGAAACTCTTCAGCTTTATAATTTTAGTATACATTACGCCCGCAGCATCGCTTGCGTTTAGTTTATATGTTAGTAACAGTACTTTTTTCTATATAATGGTACCTATTCTGTACCCCGGTCAACGTAAATGTGAAATTTCATAATGATCGGTCGAGTAGTTAACAAAAAATAAACTCACATTCGCATTTATAATATTAGTTTCGATTACCTACATTAATATATGCATTTCTTCTATACATCCAAAGAACACGTAACTTCACATAACGTATTCTAGGTCAATGCCATTTTCACAAGATTTCCTCTGTTTGTTATTATAACATCGTTTCACACGGGGTGAGAAACTCCGACCTATATTGAACTGTGTTATTAAATTTCCTCCTTTGTGTATCGACCGTGTCTTCGACCCCATTTAATGTTGAGTTAATATTTTCTACTTTTTATTGAGTTATTGTTATGACGAAGTTCGGAATAGTTTTATGAGATTGTGATTTTAGTTATGAGAATCTTATTATAATATCGCACGCCTTGTGCAATAAAGGCGTAAGAAGAATATGCTAACTTTAGAGGAGATCAAAAAACTATTTGTTCTGTTATATTTATTATAGAAAGTATGTACTTTAAACTTTTTAACCCCCGACGCAAAAACGACGGGGTGTTATAAATTTGACGTGTCGCTGTGTGTGGGTGTGTGTGTGTGTCTGTCTGTGGCATCGTAGCTCCCGAACGGATGAACCGATTTTAATTTAGTTTTTTTTGTTTGAAAGGTAAATTAGTCGGGAGTGTTCTTAATTTTGTTTGATGAAAATCCGCCGATCCGCCGATAGCCGCCGCCACAAAATGGCGAGTTACATATTTTTTCACAACTATATGGGTTCCAAATGAGTTTTGTGCCGGAGGATTTGTAAATTTTAATGTTTCATTTAATGAAACAAAGACATAAGTAAGATTAAGTGTATTTTTATCAAATTTTAAGTATTTAAGTGGGTTTATTGACCTTCATGATTAAAAAATATCAAACTCATTATGACGCGGCAAATGTTTTCTTTTTAGTATGAAGCCTTATTTTTGTCAAATCACAACGGAAACAATTGAGCTTGCGTAGGTATCTTTATTTGCACTATTAGAATCTGCGATAAAAATTGACGTAATTGTACTTACGCCTTTATGGCACTGATGGTGCGAATTCGGTGTGTATCAGTTTTTACTGTTGTTAGTGTTGTAGCTTCAGCCTGCAGGTATGTCCGCGTGATAAGAGTTGTCGAGAGTATATGTGAGGCTGTATGAACTCTTGGGTTCAATTGCCGTGTCGGGGAAAGGGTTGTGGCGTTTTTAGTAGCAGCATGGAGCTTGTAATTGGACTCGGTAGCCGCCAATAGGTTAGCCTCCAATTATGTAAGATCTAAAATCATAGCTGCTGAAATGTGGATGTAATACTCCTCTGCCTATGCCTTCGGGGATATATTTCGTAATTTTTAAAAAGGCGACTGTGGCTCTGTTCATAATTCCTGTGTCGCGCTGGACTTTACAAACATTCAAACAACGGACAGAAGGAACATCCAGACTCGGAACAGCCATTTGTGGATCACACAAATTGTTCCATGTGGGATTCGAACCCACAACACTCGGCATGGCGGCAGTAGCAAGGCGACCACCTATACCGCTACGCCATCCGTGTACTTCGGTGATAAAGGCGGAGAATTGCGTTTGTATTTAAAAACAGAGTTAAGTAGTTAGTTTCACTCACTAATAAAACAGGTTGCTTATAATCCCACCTACATATTTTTTGTTACACTTTTAATATCGTAACATAATAAATCAAAACCATTCACGTGCAAGTGGGTAACAAACTCTCATTTTCTAGGGCCGTACAGATTTCACTTTCCGCCGGCCAGGACGGGTCGGTGACCGCGCCCAGCGCCTGCGCATCAATGGTAGGGTTACCATTAAATATTAAAATAAAATATTGTTACAGGAAAAAGCAAAGGAATTTTCTCCTACTTTTTAATTTGTCTGTATCTTCTGTCAAAGCATGCAGGTATTCATATCATATTCTATATCAAACATCGCTCGATGGCATTATACTGCGGCATTTTTGACGTCCTCCACATAAATCTTACAAGATTATAGGCTTCTAGGTTCCTTTAAACCCTATTATATATTAACCCTATTAGATATTCTATGATTAATTTAGATTTTAAAATATCCGTGAACATACTTCTCAATAGTAATACTTCGCGTGTTATTTTATTACATCAAAGATGCACTCCATACTAAGCATCTTGAAACTAAAACCACATTGCTGACAACCCTAACAGCAACGGACACGGCGATCTGCGTATCTGCGCATCTGCGCGCACAGATCGTTGCGCCAGCGCAATATACGGTCATTAGCCAATCTTAATTAACTGATCGTTAGATAAGTTGAGCATGGTTAATGTTAATGTGTACTACGTTTTGTTTAATTAAGGTTTTCTTGTTTAGTAGATAATATACATTTTAAACATATGTTTTTTTCATTAAAGTTAATTGTGGATGTTTTATATATGAAAGAAAGTTTATTTTATTTCGTCTTAGACATTTTCGTGAAGGGCTAGTGGAAAATGGACCGTCCAGTAAACTTGCCACAATTTACGGTATCATAGGCGAACTAGTAATTAATTAGTAGGTAATTGGCTATTAGTATATAACGTGGTATTTAAAGCATGTTGTTTAAAGTAGATACACGCTTATTGCTGTAAGGGTCAGATACTACGAATTTGAGCCTTTCAACGGATCAGTCGCAGAACATCCACTTCGCAAAATGTCTACAGGTCACAAAACGTCAATTTATCAGAATGATTCTTACGCACAATGTCGCTTTTGCAAAATGTTCCTTTTTTAAATGTCCCTTTCGCAAAACGGCGTTTTGCAAAATGTCCGTTTATTTTTAATTCCTTTCGACATGCTATGGTCCTGCTATAGTTTGCTTTCCCCTATCATTACATTTCATGCACGCTCGTCGGCTCAGGGTACGGTCGACCTGGCCTTTCTCTAGGGCGTCTCTGATCTAATCAGATAATGTTCGGCTGCTTTAATGCTTTTTATATTTTCTATAGTTTTATGTAAGACGTTGAATGTATGCGCAAGGATCGATCATAGATAAATGATTACTGAATATTATAGGCTGTGAAATGCAAATGTTAATTTGTTTGATACTGCCGCGCCATAATCACTCGGCCGATTATCATGAAATTTTACATACTCGTTGTCAGAGTAGTAGTCATGTAGAAAAGGACAAAGGTAATTTACGTCCAGACAAAAATCAATGTGCCCGAGGAAAAATTATCAACAGAATTTATATTAACGCAAGCAAAGCCACAGCGCTGCTCCCGTGGGCCATAGCGTGATGTTATATAGGTCTTTAACTTTCCTCGATAAATAGGCTATCCAATTTATATAATTTCAATTCGGACCAGTAGTTCCTGAGATTAGCACGTTCAACCAAACAAACAAACAAACTCTTCAGTTTTATAATATAGTATAGATAGGTTAATAAATTCAAGTTTCATACTATTATCATAATATAATTATGCAAAAGCAATTGTGCTTCTCTATTTGTTTGTTATTTGTGAATCAATTGTGTATTAGGTAATCATAAAAACCTGTTTGACAAAACATATTTAACAAAATATTATAAAAATGCTATCAAATAACAAACTAAATAAAAATAAAAATTACTAAAGACGATATTGTAAACAACAGTACAACGACAAGTGTCCAATAAATCAGTGTCGGCGTGCGGCGCGTGCGCAACATTGCGCAGGTGTCCATTGTGCGTGATCGACGAATCAGAGCGATCGTACGGCGCGGTGTTGTGTACGCATATCGTATTGTGAAGTATTGGTGCTGAGTCAGTAGAGGATAGATACTTTTTATTTTGATGTTATAATCATTGAAATCGGTCTATATAATATTTCTTAAAGAGAAATAATTGTACTCCATTTTAAACATATTTCGCATATGGAGCGTGGGGTTTGACATAGTTAAAGATCATATTACTACGCCGGTTGTTGGTTTGAATCTCACACGGGACAAAAGTTTGTTTGATCCACAGGTGATTGTTCTGAGTCTGGGTGTTGTTCGTTTGTTTGTTGTTTGAATGTTTATAAAGTATCTCGCGACACAGAAAATAATTGTTTTTGATGTACGGTCGAAGTATTTGACCTCTGGGCTCACTTATCATGAGAGTGTAATAAGATTGAGGACTATAGGACATTTGAAATAAGAATTTTTTTTTGATTGATTTTTTGTGTTGACTTTTTGGAAGGTTGTGAACCCAAATCAATGTGTTTTATAATATTTGTGTTAGTCTTTTTGTTTTACTTCACGTAATAACCACTGATTTTTTATGCGATATTCACTGTTTGGTATTTCATTCAAATATAAGCCATACTTTGTTTAATTCTGCTCTGCAGGATTAAACATAATGTGTAAAGTATTCAAGTAAATGACGTTAGTTAAGTTATAAGAACAGAATCCCACATAGAATAATGGTACATAGAGTAATCGTTTATTTTATTTTATTTTTAAGTTCAGAAATCTTGCAGATATTTACAAAAGCCAATTAAAAGTTTAGTTAAATAAATAAAGTCTCAAGTCGGCAGCTGTGATTGCAACCTGATAAAATGGGGGATCAGGGAGCTTTACAAAGCACAGTGTGAATGTGGTGATCCCAATCAAACCATGTCACATCTGTTGAGATGCCCAAATTTTCCCTGTAGGTGCACCATGGAGGACTTAATGGACGCAACTGCTGATGCGATTGCCGTGGCTACACATTGGGCAGGACATATTTAAAATAATTGTACCATCGACTCGAGAAGAAGAAGTGATAGGTCAGTGGATTTAAGAATATTGAATTGAAGGTTTCTATTGCGAACATAAACAATATTTTGACTGCACGGAGGTTATAAGCTCGATTCCTACACAGAACAAAAACATGGGTATTCTTTGTGACCATTGTTTGAATTTTGTAAAGTTCTCCGCGACACAGAAATTATTCCTAGTGCGGAACAAGTGTTTAAAAAAGAAAATAATTCATTAATTTATTTTAAAAGTCAGTAATTTTCGTTATAAAAACGGTTATTTTATAAGTATATGTTCCAAGGAAAGTCTTCTACAATTTTGTGCTATTACATAATTATTATATGACGTCTACTTAACGCCTCCACAAACTCAGAATAATCACGATCGTGAATTAAATTATATACGATTACGTGTGTAATCATATTAGTGCTTGACCAACTTAATGAACAAAATGGCAGCCAGAAACGGAAGTATTATAACAGTCGCGAGTATTACGAAACACCGAGGAAACAGAATCAAAATCCAAATAAGAAAGCAACGCATTCCGTTTATAATTACAAAATCGATCGACGTGTTTGCTTTGGGCGCTAGTGAAAGCAGTTGCGTCACGATACGCTGATTGGTCGCTCGCCGCCCGAACATTCACGATGATTCACGAGCTCACCCGAGCCGGCCCGATGTTTAACGTACAACGGTTCCCACGTTCCGACATTACGTTTACTAATTACTAATTAGAGAGTAAATAGTTTTGGAGTTTGACATAATAGACGTTTTGACGCGAATCTTAATGAACGCCATGAATCTCTGTTTTGGGTGGCCGTCATTTTCGCACGTTCAAATTTGACGTGTATCATAATAACATAAGTTATACTTTCTTCAAAATTATAGAGTTATGAGGCGTTAAAAATGTCGGCAATCACTGCTAGATGTGTGAATAATAGTATTTGATTGCTTAATATGGTTCATTGCAATGATTATTTATGATTTCTGAGATGGCAGTCGTTACTGTGAGCTAAGTTGCGCAAGAGTTGTTTTTTGTGCTTGAATTACACCACGATGTTGATTGTTTTACCCACACATGCTTAGTGAAGAAAATGTTTTATTGTGTAATGTATGTGTTTGTTTGTAGACACAGAGAGAGAGGCGGTCGATATCTATACTAGATCGGAAAGCTTCGGGATGAAAGTTTAAATTTCGCTGTCTCTGTAATTCGACTTTTTTAGCATATCTAAATATGCTATCATATCTGTATTATAGTTTTTATTGTCCTTTCTTTTTAATAGGTAAACCATTTTAAGCTTATAAACAATAGCTGTTAATAAAAGGTATAAGAGACCAATCTAGTGGAGAGTCTGTTGGTCTGTCGTTTTATGGTTTCAAGGTCAATCGTACACTGTGGTGTATCGTACATACTGGGTGTTCGGGAATTAATGGATAACCTTGAAATGTCTTATAGTAGCACAGGCGGCCGTTTAGAAAAATATACAAAAAAAAGTGCATTGGCTAGTCATACTTTTGACTGTCTATCTATTAGTATATTTAGTATTTAATAATAAAACATCAAAACACCGATGGAATTCATTCATTAATGGTCGTGGTGTACAAGAAAGTCAAATATGGTAATTAAAAAAAATCATATCTCAGTAATTAGGATAGTTTATTTTTCATATTTTTTTCTGAACGGCCATCGGTCCTACTGTAAGACATTTCAAGGTAATTCATTAATTACCGGACACTCTGTATATATTCTTATCGCATATGTGTGGTAGTCACATTTCGGCTGTTTTATTAATTCCTACGTAATATAGACTGCAAGGTTGGTGTAGTAGTTTAAATGGCCGCCTCGGCTTTACCACTGCGCTGTGTGTTGTTGGTTCGATTCCCACACAAGACAAATATTTGTAAGATCCACTGTACTGAGTATGGGTATTCTTTATGTCCGTTATTTGGATAATATTCTATCTACCATCTAGCCCAAACTAAGCAAAGCTTGTGCTATGGGTACTAGACAATGAATACACATACATCTATACATTCTTTTTGTAAAACCTTACATATTATACGAGTACATAGAAACACCCAGACCTAGACAAACACCCATATTCATACACACAAATGTTTGACTTTGCGGGAATAGAACCCGCGACTACAAGCGTGGTAGTCGGTTATACTAACCACTACACATCGAGGCTTGCAATGATGAATGAATGTTTGTAAAGTCCCCGTGATCCAGGAATTATACATAGTCTGAGAGTTTTCTTTATTAAAATAAAAAATAGGTGTGTGTATTGGCGTATACCGCACTCTCAGACATGATCGTTGCTACTGAGAATCTTCTGCCAGCAAAACATACCTACACTTTACCTGGCCTGTAATCGGGCCCTCACGATTTGGAGTGTAAGTGAAAACTTAGGTCGAGATAGTAGTAGATCACCTTATACTGTAATTAATAAAGAAAAAGTGTATCGAATAGCTTTTTCGAATACCATGAACTGATGGGGTGTTTCATGAGCATGGTAAACGCAAACGCTTTACGGTTTAAGTTTAATGACTTCAGTTGTACTATAAGATGGTCGTAAACGTAGATTACTTTCAGTTTCTAAATTTTATTGCTTTTCTGCTGACCCCGATATGATGGCGTCGCGACGTTATTGGCTCTTAGACATGCCTCGGTCTGTTTCTTCTGATTTTCGTGAATAGATTAACTGTGACTTTTCCCGTGGTAATTTGTGAAAATGTGGAATTTATTATTTCTTTTAGAGAGCATCGCCCTTATTTATTATCACGATATCTTTAGTTTTATACAATACAGGATTTTGCCTGCGGCTTTGATTGTTTAAATGTAGTAATAGTACTATTTCCTTAATTAAAGGTTCTATGTTCTCTACTGTGCCCTTGACAACGTGTATGCGAAATCATGATGATAGGTCGAGTAGTTAATACATGATAGATCAGACAAACAACCAACGATTATGTACGAAACGACGATATGAGATTTCCAGTAGCAGAATGCCATTATTAATGTCCAATAGAGGGCAATAGGGAAGTATTGATTACTTATACATAGTGTGGGTGTCTTAGGCTTTTGCCTGACTATACATACATAATAAATTCACGCCTGTTTCCCAGAGGGGTAAGCAGAGATTACGGATTTCCATTTGCTATGATCCTGACACACTTTCTTTTAGACTTTTTTATCTGGCTTCATTCACTTTCATCACATTCCTTATACACGCCCGTCGTTTCAAGGTGCTCTTAACCTGGCCTTTGTCCAGAACGCCTTCGACCTGATCGAGAAACGTTCGCCTAGGTCTTCCTCTTGCGACTGTTCCACTCACACTATAAACTAGCCTTATAAACTTTCTTATTCAGTATTTCCTCGTCCATTCTTTCTACATGCCTAAACCAGCTTAACATACCCTTTTCTATTCTTGTCACCATATCCTATCTATCTATCTACTGACTATACTTAAATATATATTCTATATAACCTACGGTACTGCAATTTTATGCTAAAAAGTTAATTTTTTGAGTTCCGGTCGATTCACATTCAAATAGCAGACACAAAGAGCGCCCAGACTTAGGACAACTGTTTGTGGCTCAAACAAATTTTTGTATCGAGTGGGGTTCGAACATTTGGCGCAGAGGCAGGCAAGGCGACCACAGAAACCAGTACACCATAGTGCAATCAATGATCTTATAAAATAACGGTTAAACGCAACGAATTTGAAAGTCATTGTTAATGTTCTTACTTAAATTTGTAAGCGCGTATAAATGTATTCGATAAATAGAAATTGATAAGTATTATATAATTTTAAATCGCCGTTTTTACTCGTAATCCCCAAATCGATCGATTAACAATTATTGAAAGATAGAGAGAGTTAGATTTGAAAATCAATCGTTAATATAATTTCATGCTTTAATAATTTCTAGCGATAAAGTATTTAAAGTAATAATATCGATTTTCATTTGTTACGGCCTTGAAGTATCTACTATTTTATGTTTAAACTAAAAAGACAATTTCCGCACTAGGTCCGCAATTCCTATATCGCGGGGGATTTTACAAACGTTCATCAAAGTACACGAAAAAAAACCAAACTCAGAAGAACCTTGGCAGAGGCGACGTGACATGATTTCCTTCATTCACTCTCATCACAATATTGAAGATGTTTAATTTTTTATATTCTTAAAGTGCTCCACCCCTATAACATCTCAAATCTATTTAATCATTATACTGTGCGAGAATATGAGATCTGAGTGGCAATTCTCGTAACAAAAACTATTCTTATCAGAGTTACCATCCAGCCTGTATGTTATAAATATCACAAGTGGCATATTCTAAATTCAAATAAACGTCAAATGCATTCCATTCACATTTGACTAGTTCTGAACTCTGTTTCGATGACTCTACTACGAGAATCAGCCCTCAGTCCAAAAGAAACACTTGCACTAATATCCGTTGATCCGTCAAAGATCGTAACTATATTTCGTGTTACTTTCTAAGGCTGTTCAACGTTCCACATTTGGCGGCACACTTCGACAGCTGTGACGTAAGGCTCGTTTCACACGAGAAACACGGGTTCATCGGTTACACAATCTCCGACGTAGAGTCTATCGTGATCGATCGTGCTCTCGATTCCTAACTTTTTTTATAGTGTTGTGACTATTGTTGTGTTGCACAATGTTGCTCTGATATACGTGCAGCTTTTTGTGTACGGTTTGAAATGTATGTGACTCATTCTGTATGAATTGGTGTTTGGAAATTTTACTGTATCGTTTGCGTATTGGGAAAGTTGACGGATTATAGGATGAACAAAAAATTTAAAAATAACTTGATATGCTGAGAGATTAATATGGTTACCTAGTTTTATCACAAGGTTTCAGTATTGCTCTTTATTTAAACTGTTTAATAATATTTGTCTTATATATAAACTGACCTACTGCTGGGCACGGGCCTCACGGTTCTCAGTGTGACTAGGGATAGGCCATAGTCCACCACACTGGCTCAGTGCGGGTTGGCAGACTTCACATATCTTTAAGCACATTATGCAGGATCTGATCAGACATGCTGGTTTCCTCACGATGTTTACCTTCACCGTTAAAGCAAGTGATAATTAACTAATTAATACAATATAATTGAAAAGTCATAGGTATTGAACCTGAGACTTCTGCGTGGCAGTCCAACGGCTATCACTGCTTGGTTTGTTAATTTAAGATTCACCGATGAATTTCTGTTTTCCTGATGCATTGATTACAATCAGTGGCTTTATAGTTTTAATTAATTTAAAGTGTATGAAGTGTGACCAATCCGCATTGGCCTGATATCTTCTCATTTAGAGAAGTGAGCCGTGACTGATACAGTTAATAGAAGCTATTGAATATAAAATAACATATCATTACGCGTTTATAATTCTGAATGTTTCAGCAGTTGTGTATCGCACATTTTCACATCTACATATATTAGCGGTCGCCTAGTGCTGGAAATTCGACCAAAGTTTGCTTGTAAGATATTGCTGATATATGTCATTATTATATTGATATATATATAACCATAGTTACGCGCTTCGACTGCGTGTGTCAAATGCATGGTTATGTGCGTGTAATGCTTTTTCATTAATTTAATGTATTTCTAAAGCATATTTTATACAGGGTGTCCGGTAATTAATGGGTAACCTGAAATGTCTTATAGCAGAACTGGCCGTTCACAAAAAAATTAAAAAAAAATTAACAACTACAAGGTATATTACCATAGCATACTTTTGACTGTCTATCTATTAGCATAATTAGTGTTTAATAATAAAACAACAAAAAACCAGTGGATTTCATACATTTATGGTCGTAGTATACAAGAAAGTTATACATGGTAATTAAAAAAAAACACATATCTCAGGTAGTAGTTAGGATAGATTTTTTTTCATATTTTTTTCTGAACGGCCGTTAATTATACTATAAGACACTTTCCAGGTTATCCATTAATTACCGGACACTCTGTATAAATATTAGGATTCGCCCCTCCTTCTCCATTTAACTTTAACTGTGCCAAATTTCTACATAGATTGATTCATATCCTAACTAATATTATAAATGCGAATGTGAGTTTGCTTGTTTGTTAAGCCTTCACGCCTTAACCACTCGACCGATCATCATGAAATTTTACATACACGTTGTCAGTAAAACAGAAAGAGACGTAGGATACCTTCATCCAGAAAAAGTACCCTATCTAAACTACAAATTTAGGATAGGTTATTAAAAGCGCGCTGCCAATGAAGCCGTGGTTAAAATTTTGTAGGTCGATAATCTAAATAGAGCTACATATTAAAATGCGTTTCCTACAATACGTGTATATCCGATTATGTAATTTAAAGTTAGTACTTAAAATCTCATGACAAGACTAACAAAAAAAAAACGGAAAACCTTGAAATACTGCTGACCTGGTAATTCAACCTGCTGGATTAACAAGAACTGATATTGTTTACATAATTACACGTTTATATCCATGAAAGGGTAGGCAAATATGTAGTAACTCATTTCATCAGCTATGCCGTTTTGAACTCTGTTGCATTTACTTAACACAAGTATAGTATTAGAATTTCTAATTACACACTTAGAGTTCAAATTGCCTTACTTCCAAAGGGGAATGCGTCTTATGTAATAGAGGTAAGTATTTTGCCGTCTAGGGAGTGCATTTATAAACGCCGTGTTATTATTGTAAATCTAAACAAAAGATGAAAAATTTAATTATTTGTTTGTTTATTTGTAAGAATTTAACTCAAAAACTATTCAACCGATTTTAAAAACTCTTTCACCGTTGCAGAGCTTTATTCTCACCGAGTATCATAGGCTATATTTTATAAAAAATACTGGTACTATGCTTACCTATTTTTACGCGAGCGAAGCCGCGGGCAAAAACTACTATCCAATAAAATGTTGTATATTCATATGCCCAACCCAGGAATTGAACCCGAGACCTTAAACATAAGTAACAGTTAATGTTGCGGGACTATTAAAGCATTCGTAATTATTTATGTATACCTTGTATATTTTATCCAGACCGCTTTTTTATTTCCTTGTGGAATTAAGCTACGGCCGATGGTCCTATTTCTTCAATAGACATCGCACAATATAACTGTTATATAAAGGATGGGTGAGGTAATATTCCCCTGTGTCCACACTTACAAAATACTACAATGAAAGTTGTGCTGTGAATGACATGTGCCGGTGAGCCTTTTGTCGTCTCTGAATAGAGCATAATAATGACGCGGTTGGTTAGTTAAACGTAATTTCTTCATGACACAAAGGTTCATTAAAACATACAAAGGTTCATTATGTCATAAAGGTTCATTATGATATAATTTCAGTTGCATCGATGTTAAATTGCTATTCGTCATGGGTTAATAAACTTATAAGCCTGTTTGATACGAATGAAGGAACTAAATGAAAACCTGAGTGCTTTTTATTAAATCAGTTAAGACATTTTTTTCTTATTTTATTATGAATGATGAAGGTACAGTAAATAGTGAATGTTTCATAGGACATAAAATCATGCGTAATGTATACAAAACCTAAATTTGACCACATAAGCCTTTTTAATAGAAGGTAAACCCACACAGTTATACCACAAACATTTTCTGACTCCTTGCTGCAATTAAGAGTTTCCTAGCTTGTCTAACCGAAAGCTTAATAATTTATTTTAGCCGGTGTACGATTTTGAGTTGTCATAGTTGTACGTAGATGTAAGCAAGTTTGGTAAGAGACCAACCAGGAAATGTATTGGAATCACACAATCATAACCCAAGTCCAATTAGGAATTTTACGCAAATAACCATTAAAGCAGAATTTAGCACATATATTCCCGCATTGACGTATTACATGCACATTTTGCCTACAACATTTTCAGTCTATCGTGTCTATTGGGCACATTTACAAACCATCTGTAGCTACTAAAAACTCTTTAACAAACAACCAATAACACTTGCCCAAGTTAGGATTCCAAACACTCACTAAGCCATCGACAAGCTACCAACGCCCAGTTTGCTTTAAATCACGAACAAATATTCAACACAAGTATTCTATCGCAAGCGAAGCATTTATTCAGTGTTTCCAAACGCGCATATCCTTTGAATGTACAATCACTCATTACATAAAACGTACAAGCATGTGACTCGTCCTTAGTCCGCCGGGTCAAGACTGTTGACGCATGCGCATTTAAATGGACATTTTCCTTCTAAAGTATTTGTTCATATATGTATGTCATTATGTATTGGAACCAATTATCAAAGTACTATAAACACAAAATAGAAACGGTGGATAACTCAATACAAAGGGAGAAAACTTACACATAGTGTGCATAATAACATGTTAAGTTAAGTAAGTGACGTAATCTCCTTGTATGTAACTTGTTAAAGTAACACCTATTCAAAATGAATATCGATAAGAGCCCTGCAGCAGTTGTATGAAAACGAAGTGAAAACGGCTTAAGTATTCTTGCAATGCAGAAGGAGTGATAACAAGAAAGACTTCAGAACAATCCAGAAATGACTAAAGTATTAGAATTCTCTGTAGCTCACTGTCTTTCTGGATCGAGCTGAAGTGGTATGAATTATCGACTTATTTAAGTACAATAGTGTAATTGTAAGGCTCACAGTACCAAAAGGCTAATCGACAACGAGTTCAAATCAAATTTATGGCGAGTGATTTAGTTGGCTATGGCTAATCCAGGTAGCTTGTCCTAGCAGTTGAGATGTGTTCCATAGTCGTAGTAGTAGTAAATCTGGTATTACAGCAGCAAACACATGCTCTTCTAACCACCTGGGTGTGCGCAATTTTGGATCAAGGCTTATAGGGATAGAACTATCACACCTGTATTTTTCTAGCTCTCTATGGTTTTAGGTCTCACAAGCCTTTGCTTAGTAAGTAGCTCAGTGGAGAGACCAACAGACTGCAATGCAGAGGGTCTCGGGTTCGAACCCGTCGCGCACTTCTAACTTTCGGAAGTTATATGACTTTTCAAAATTATGTGCGTATTGATTGATAATTATCACCTGCTCCGTGCCTCGGAGAGCACGTTAAGCCATCGGTCCCGGCTGGCATGAACATCTATGGCAGTAGTTATTGGGAAGTAAGTGCCCTATAATATCCTGACACTGGTCTAGCCTTAGGGTATCGTTAGCCTTCGGGTTGCGGAGGTCAGGTAGCAGCCGCTCCGTATAAAAACTGATATCCAGTCAAATCCGGTTAGACTAGAAAAGGCGACCCCAAGTGACTTGGGAATAATAAAGGCTAGGGAGAAAAAGTCCTTGTACTGTGCGGCGAACCCATTGGCGTCTATTCATACTAAACATCAAGCGCCTATTAATAATTTCTTGGCAGCAAAACTCAGTAACACTGCCTGGCCTATGTATAAGCTGGGCTTTGGACATTGATAGCAAAAAACCTATTTGCTGCTAGGGATGAGATAGTCACCCATCTGATGAAAATGCTTGAAAATGCCGACAATGATAAGTGTATACTAAATTAAGTCAGTAATATATATCAGTAGTATTTTTGTAAACAGCCAAGCCGGTATTAAAGTAATTATATTTATAAAATTGAGTATTTTTGGTGCAATTGAATCAAATGTGCAGTTAGAATTGCCTTTTTTGCTGTCTACAAATACGGAAAATGCAGACTTTGCCAATAAATTATTTCAGACATTTCCGTTATTTTGCCAATATCAATATAATATTGTCTTATGTTTACGCGAATGTTATACATTGAAATTAAACACTTTATAGGGATTTTGTCGCGTTGTTAATTTTACTTTAAAACACTGTTATTACATAAATTTGAAAACTTTAACACTACTATTATTGAACTTTATATTATATTTTATTTATATTTTTAAATTAAAACTATTTATATTTCAGTTTACGTGACAAAATCCGTATAAAGTGTTTAATTTCAATAATATCAATATTTTAAAGTGTGAACTTTTAGTTATGAAGTATGTAATAAGTTCGATGACCGTACAGGTTACTACATTACTGCCTTATTGTCATTGTTTAACAAATGAAAAACTGAATGACATAAAAGTATTGGTTATTAAATCTGATACGTTCTGTAAAGCGAACAAGAGGGCTTAAGTCTTGTAATAAAACCTGTTCAAAATAGAGTTCTGATCTCAGAGCATTAAAAATGGTATTCTCTTAAATTAAAATAAGTGTCTATTAAAAATCCGAATGGTGAGTTAGTTATTTTGTTACATTTTCACGCCTTAACTACTCGATTAATCATCATGAAATTACGCATACACAATATCAGGGGTACATAAAAGGACGTAGGGTACTTCTCATCCAGGAAAAAGTAGCGTTCCCATAGGATAGAAAATGATTGACAAAATCTACATCAACGCGAGCAAAGGCGTCAAGTGTTAACATAAATTGCATTTTAGTTCATATTTGACGTTTGTTAGACTAGATCGGCACTCTATTTTGGGAATTGGCCATCTCGATTACAGCAAACAATCGAAAATAATAAGAGCAACGATGTTTAAAAAACAAATACGTTTTGTTATTCATGATACTCATAACAGCTCTACGTATAAACAACCTTTAATTTCATTTTGGCTACAAACCGATTGTGACTGGCCGCCGGAGTGCCGATGCCGCAGCGACTGAATACGTCAATGATCATTGATCACGTAAGGGATAATAATTGTTGTATAACATGATACTTAATATCGAATAATAACTGCACGGTTGGCGAAGTGGTTCAAGTGATCGCCTCGCCACTGCCACTGCGCCGAGTGTTGTGGTTTCGAATCCCACACGGGGCAAAATTGTGTAATCCACAAATGGTTATTCCGGGTCTAGATGTTCTTTGTGCCCGTTGTTTGAACATTTGTTAAGTCCGTAGCGACACAAAAAAAAAAGTCGTACCCGTGGACAAAAGAAAACGGAAGACTATATTTTGGTCAGTTATGTAGCGTGAGTGCGAAAGGACCTACAATATTTAGTCTGTTGATAAAGACTGGATGGTTACTTAACCCACTGTGTCATCGTTGCAATCGACCCATAAAACCATAACAGATAAAGGCCTGACCTGGTTTACCATTTATGGATTTTGTCGATGGAAAATTTCTATGAGGGACAGATTATATACGAGTAGGTATACCATGAAACATTTGTACATTGAAATTAAAACCACTTTATATGGATTTTATTGCGTTGTTTATTTTAGAATACTTTTATTACATAACTTTGAACTATAACACTACTATTATTGAACGCTACTACAATTAAAGCTATTAAAAAATATGTTTAAATTTATACTTTTCTCCGACGTTTCGGTTGCTTTACAGCAACCATGGTCACGGGGAGACTAAGATGGTAGTTGTCTCAATGTTCTGAAGTATAGTTATTTTAAAGTACCCGAACATAATTAAATCATGTGTGTTCCTATTTACGCAGAATGTGCTCAAAGTCATCATAAAGTCTAGCTGTGTATTGCTTCTTTTGTACCGACATTGTCATTGTATTGTACAAAACTAGGTTTTACCTATGGCTTTGCTTGCTCAAGAACAGTATATTCTCTGGATGAAAAGTACCCTATGTCCATTTCTGTATCGAGACAACTGTGCATGAGGTCTCGGGTTCGCTTCCCGGGTCGGGCCAATAAAAAGCTATTGGGATTTTCTGTTAAGAAATCCCAATAGCAGCCTGAAGTTAGGAAGTTGGCGGTGTAAGACCCCTTGCCTCGGCAAGCACGTTTTGGTCCTGCGCCTGATCTCTCCAGTCAGGATTTTTAATGGGAAAATGAAATGTGGTTCACGTCTGGACTTCTAATACTTGGGTACTGTAAGCTGCAAGAGAATTAGGTCATTACCTGGATCTTATATGTACAAGTAAACAACGATGTCTCGGGTTTGATTTCTAAGTTAGACAAAGTGTATCGTATTGTTTGTAGATATTTAGACTTACACCTGTATATTCCTGAAACGTTTACGTTTTATGTCCCAAATAATTTTAACGAGCATGCTCTAAGACTTGTCAACAGAAATGCCCAATAATACTGATTTGAGCTTCGAATCCGAGACCCCATAATCGGCGACAAACATACGCGCATGTCTGTGCCATGTTACCAACGATGCGGTTTAGCCAAATAACGCAAATAAGTGCCCTACGTGCCTTTCTAGATCAATCTCTTTCTAGAAATCGAACTTGTAATCCATCAGAAGCCAAGCCTACGTTATTATGATTTCACATCCGGGTGACCTATTTTCGGACCTTAGCATAAAATGTTAACTTAATTACTTGTTTAAATTACGCGCAAGTCCGTGTCCGTTCAAAACCAGTAGCATAATTAATCTAGTCCAATCTGTATCAGCTTTAAGATAACCATTTCCTTAACATAAAACAAAATACACACATTTTATACAAACAGGCTTAATAAAAACAAATGTAACATCTAAATTTGTGAGCAACACGTTTTCCAACTGCATCTGTGTTTAAACACAAACATTACATAATGCGGGTACCAATACTCACTGTGCAGTGTCCCGTCGCGTAGAAAGTGAAAATATCAGCGGCGCTGGCGCATGCTCGGCCCGCACTCACTTTCCTCACACCACTCTCACTCGAAACCGAATCCAGACCGTACAGCGGTACCAACAAAATAGAATATTTAAAAAAAATAAACACTGTTCGAATTCGCAATTTGAATTCAAAATTCTAACGCGATTCTAGCACTGTCGTATCGTGCTCGTGTCGGGTGATGTCGGGTGGTGTCTGTGGTGTCTGTTTTGCTGTCGGCAGAACGCGTCGGCGCGTCAGGTGCAACTGGCGGTGAGAGCGGGCGGCGCGCGCGCACCTCGCCGGTTGTGTAACCGCACAGAGGTGGGATGGTGTGAAGATTTTGACAATTTTTTTGAACATTCCATTTGATGTGAATCTAGGTCTCGTTACATCATATCGGTTTTCTGTAATTTTCTCTGTCCCTCTCTCTCATAGAAGATAATTTATTTTGTCTACAGTTCACAGTAGTTACAAATACTATCTATCACATTTATTATCTATATATTTGTAATATATTATTAACCCTCAAAAAAATAAGATATAGACCCATGCTTAATCATTTCATGCAGTGATCATTCTATATAATTACATGTCATGTATGTATATATAATTATTTTTATTTTTTGGCAACCTTTATAAACCTTATCAAGTAGTTTGTGGTATGAAATATTATCCAGCAAATACTTAAACTATATAAAAGCTTTCATATTGATTATTTAATTATTTACAGAATAAAATCCTTATACCTGTTACAAATAAAATTAAAATAAATCCTAACCTGATATTAAAGTATCGAAAGGCTTAACAAAAGCTCGATGTTTTGGTCGCGTTGCGCGTGCGACGATGACGCAACGTGTCGGACGCCGGACGTAGCAATTACCGGAGAAATCTCGTCCGACAAGCGTTGCCGGATGTGACCAGACGCTCGTGCCCTGGACATGGACACCTGACCGTTCTGATGGCGATGGAACAGATGGTCATATTCTTGTAACTTGAGAGCAAGATGACCCTCGATTTGAAGGATAAATAGACCGTCAAAACTAGACAGTCAATACAACGTGTTGGCCTGAATTCTCGCCAAGCTTTGGGTACAGATAACAACAGGCACATGTAGTCTGTTAAATGTTAGATTACCAGACGTAATTAAAAATCTATTGTGTTGACCTGGTAATCATAAAAACAATTTTATTGATCTATATACATAGCGGTGAAGGAAAACATCGTGAGGAATGCTACATGTCAGATAGTTCCCCATGATATTTTCGAAGATATGTAAATTCTGCCAATCTGCAACGGGCCAGCGTGGTAAACTATGGCTTAAACCCTCTCACACTGAGAAGACTACCGTACCCAGTAGAACTGTATAAACTCAGTGCTGCTGTTTGATGCTAGTTTAGTATGTAATAAACATATTTTCAATTAATGTCTTGAGATAGTGCTTAAATAAGAAAAATGCTGCACATACGCAGTACGATGTTATACTTGCTATTGTAAATTATCGTCGTGTGTCTAAGAATAGTTGCATATAACTTGAATGTATTTAAGGTGCAGAGCACAATAGTTTACAATTGTTATTTACATTTAAATACATTACATGCGCTGCATTGGTAGTGATAAAATCTACAATCAAGCCCCAGGGCGATTTGATCTATAGAGTATCATCCGGCAATTTAGTTAAAGCAGTCTGCAGTTTCACAGCTTAAACAAGTCTATATTATAATTTAAACATCCGTATATGAGATAGGCACTTCCCAGACAAACGGGTCGAGCAAGACTGCGGATTTCCACTTGTTACTATCCTGACCTCCATTATGTTCATTTACTTAGAACGTACTACTATTTAAGACACGTTTTTGCTTCTTTTTACCCTCTTTGTTAAGAAAAAGTTTATCCAGGTCGTCCTCATCCGACTGTCTTTTGTGACATTAACCTAACTTAATTCGTATATGCTTGACATACCTCTATTTTTGATTTGCCCCCATTGTATTCTCATCCATGCTCCTCGATTTAGGATATTCTTACTTCTTTCTTACAGTCTTTATCTAAAGAACGTTTACTCACGTCATCCAGTTCCGGCTGACCCATTCGCATTAACCTTTACTATATATACTAGATTTTCCCGCGACTTCGCTCGCGTTAATATAGATTATGATAATAAATTTTTATATCGCGGATACAATACTTTTTACGACATGATTTATCAAGTAGTTAAGACTGAAAGCATAACAACTCATAAGTACTTACATAACTCATCCATTTTCTTTGGTTTTCTCTTCTATTTGGTATGTGCTCTATGTAGAGTAGAAGGACATCACTCGAACTCATAAATTTCGAATATCGAAGAACTTAAACCCTACAGAAGACTGCAGTCGACTAATCTTGTGTTGTGTTCCTGCGATATGAAGAACCTGAGTGTCTAGGTTCTTTTAGGAAGTTTTAGCTGTTAGTTTATTCGTCCATTCTTTCTAAATATGCACAAAATCAAAATTTATCTTTCTTTATTCTATAACTATAGAGCCGAGTGTTGTGGGTTCACAATGTATTATGTATAAATTCACAGTAGTGAAGTGGGATTTTTTGAAATTTTTGTCATCTATAAATGGTTCTACCTTGTCTGGGCATTCTTTGTACTCGTTGTTTGAATATTTGTAAAGTCCCCCGCGTCACAGGATACATACCAAGTGCCAGAAAGGTCTTTGAAAAAAAATTATAAGCCTAGCAGATTATTGCATCCGAGTAGCCGTGCGTTGTGTCCCTGCATTAAGTGGAGTAGCCAGTTTTCTTGTGAAGACGTTGTGCAGGAAATCAGTCTGACTGTATTGCCCAGGGCGCTGGCAGCAAAGCGACCTTCAAAAATCTGGAACATTTGAAGAAACGCCACACACGAGTGAGATCGCTAGCGTTGTAAGCGTCTTTAGATTACGGTAACGGCTTATCGCCAGACGGACTGTTAGCTTGTTTTACAAATTTTACAAAACTTGCATTGTTATAAAACTTGACAACGCCCTTCTAATATGATTGATTCTACAAAACATATCAGCTACATTTGTTATGCAGTCATACTTCGGATTGAATTCACAGTACGTCTTGATTGTGGTGACTAAAGAAAGTCCTCCCGGCGCTATAAGAGTGTACCAGTCGACACTTGTCGTATTTGTCAAGTGGCGACAAGCGACTTTATTATTATTGAGTTTTACATTTATCTGTGACGGTTCGAATGGCGCCAAGCACCAGTTCGAATTACATAAAATATGGACAGCCAAAGAATTACTTACGATAAATACTTTTAACACCCGATAAGGTTGGTTAAAGAAACAGAATTGCGATAAGGGGTTGAGTGAAATTTGAGTTTCGCTCGTTTTAATACTGTTTTACCTTTACAGGAATGCGTCACATTGAAATCAAACTTGTTTGCAAGATTTAAATTCAGACATTTGCTCATGTTTTGGTTGCTTTTCAGCGTCTATTCCCAGTTGGTCACGCGACGATAGTTAATTGAATTTCACACACAACTCCAGCACTACGAATAAATCCAGTGTCGCGGGGGACTTTACAAACATTCAAATAACGGACACAAAGAACACCCAGACTCGGAACAACCATTTGTAGAGCACACAAAGTTTTGTCCCGTGTGGGATTCGAACCCACAACACTCGACGCAGTGGCTTTGGCGAGGCGAATACTTAAACCACTACGCCATTCGTGTACTCAAAAGTTTTAATAGTAGTTAAGTTTAACACTAGTAGTTTAATAGTGTCAACATTATTAAATAATAGCATTTTACGCGATAAAACAACGCGATAAAATCTGAATATAATAATAATATCAACCCTGTATTAAACTGTCCCACTGCTGGGCCTCTTCTCAGTGTGAGAAGGGTTAGGCCATAGTCCACCACGCTGGCCCAGTACGGGTTGGCAGGCTTCACATATCTTTGAGAACATTATTGAGAACTCTTAGATATGCAGGTTTCCTCACGATGTTTTCCGTCACCGTTAAAGCAAGCGATAAATAACTATTTAATACGCACATAACTTCGAAAAGTCAGAGATGCGCGGCTTGGGTTCGAACTCGAGACTTCTGCGTGGCATTCCAACGGTTTCCCACTAGGCTATCGCTGCTAATTCTGAATAAAGAAGTTTAATTTAATTATGGTGCAAGCGAATAAAGTTTACATATAGCGTTACAGTTAATTGCTTAAAAGCAATAAACTGAGGCGCTACTGGACTTCTTCGTTTAGTCAACTATTATTGGCCCATAAAAAAACGAGATGATGCTGTTGCGAGTTAATGATAACGTAGCACTTAGGTCTTTTTTCTATTTACGACATTCATTAGAAAAATAATTATGTCCTCCAGACCGAATTTCAGTCACGGCGATCAATCTTAACGAAGCCTGGCCATCTGCGCAGGAGATATTATAGTGCACAAGCTTGTACGCAAACACAAGTGCACTCTCTGTTCTCTAACTCTCATGATCCGACATGACCGGAGAGAGATTAGGTGCAGGACCAACAGCTTTCCGAGGCACGGAGGTGTCTAATACCACCATCTCTCTAACTCCGGGCTGGTGTTGAGATTTCTTAACAGAAAAACCCAATAACTTTTTGTTGGCCCGACCCGGGATTCGAACCCGAAACCTCGTGCATAGCAGTCGCATTCACTGGCACTGCGCCACGAAGAGAGTCATTAGAAAAACAAGCCAGTAACAAAACCAGCACCGTCCACGACCTTAACAAAAACACAGCAAAAAGTTTTTTTTGTGGAATGTTATTTATATATTTTACTTACCTCTTGTTCTTTTGCCAGTCTGTCTTCAACTTTATTTGTCATTAGTAAAACAGGCACTCAGGGAAAGCCTGAGACGACGCTGAAAGTCATAATGGAGCGGTATTGTAAGCTCATTTTCTCTTACGTTCAAACATGTAACTACGCGACTAGTCATCGCCGCAACGTCAACTAAACAGCCATTTTACTATATTATGTTTAACGATCATAATCCTGACTATAATATTGTCTAAACAGATATTTATACCATAGATCATCGTACTTATATCACACAAAAAGTGTCCACTCTAAGAAGAATGAGCTCACATATTAAATTGAACATGATGGAGAACGATAATGTATAATTTGACATAAAATAGCGTGATAATACTATATTAATAGTTCACATGACATGTTGGCATTGGTTGTCAGACATCTTAGCGTCCAAAAAGGTGACCATATTTAATTAATTATAGTAGGATGCATCTATTATTTAAATTTTTATATTTAAATATTAGATCAGCCTCGATTGGGCATGGCTATTTGGCTATGACACGTTGCACTCGATTTTGTGTCAATCGATGCTGCTCAGTAACCATCGATCTCGGTCGATACTGTTGGGATGTTATCATAGAATACAGATCGTGCCCGACTGATTGAGTTATGTAGCGACGGCGACGCACGATCGCCCTTATCAATTAAGATACTATATTGTATAGACGACAAAACGATCGAAGCTGATTGACGGAAAATAATCTTTACTTTTACGCGTCAGTTACACATTGAAATAAAATTATATTAACGGATCGTATCGCAGTAAATATACATAACAATTATTGTATAATTTCTATAATAAGTATATGAAATGTCGTGTCACGGTGTTTGTAGTCACACGCTTTTGAAATAGCTCGACCGATTCCGACCATACCGCTACAAATAATTTATATGGCAGAACAACGTTCGCCGGGTCAGCTAATAATTATATCAGCTCTGTATATAAAATGCTCCACTGCTGCTCACGAGCCTCTTGTAAGTGCGGGAAGGCTCAGGTCATGGTCTACCACCCTGGCCTTGTGCGGGTTGATGGACTTCAAATAATAATTATCTTCGAGAACATTATGGAGAACTCTCACATAAGCATGTTTCTTTATGATGCGTTCCTTCACTGTTACAGCGTCTGACACACGTGAAACATATTATATTTCCTTTTCTCCGACGTACCGATTGCTTTTTAGCAGCCATCGTCACGGACTAAGATCGTGTGTGACCTAATATTAATGTGATCAACTCTTCACACATACACGTCACACTTTAAGATTGAGACTTATTTCAATTCCGACAATAGCCGTACCTAAAGTTTTTAGACTATCGCGATTTGCATATATTTGCAGATGCAAGTCGGTCGAAACGTGGGGAAAACAATAGGGATTTTTTACCTTTGTACTCCATTTTTCTGTCAATAAACTTTACTATTATTATTAAAAAAGCGCAAATTTCAGCAAAGTCTCAGGTTTAAACGGCCATATCCCTCTATTCTACCTTTACCTTTTTCTAGGCCTTTTTTTTTTTTTTTTTTTTACGTTGGGGAATGCAATGACGCTTATCCCTCCGCGGGGGCGGGCGGAGGGATTATGTCGGACTCGCCGGGGTAAAAGAAAGATGGAAAAGAAATAATGTACCTCCCGGAATACCGACTAAACCTACCACGGTGTTCCTCGACAAAACCACTAACGGCGGGGCCGCGCGAATCGCTTTCGCATGCGGTCGCGACCCCGCCGAGGTTTCTGCCCGCCGTATGAAACGGCAGGCTCCCTCAAAAATTCCCTACTGTCTCCCCCCTAGAGGGACGAGACGGACTCGACACAGAGGCGCGCGTGGGAACACGCACGCCGCCTCTCGGACCTGGTGCTGAACGGATGGCGGGCAGGCCCACAAAGCCCGCCACCCCCAGGTCAAACCTCAGGGTGGCTGGAGGTCATCGCGCGCCCTCCGGCGCCCGGCTCTGCGGTTGGGGAGAGGGTTTAAACGCTCTCTCTCCCGCTCCGCCGCCTCCTTGATGGAAATCACTTTCTCGCAAAAGGAGGCGACGGCGTTACGACCTCTCACTCCGGACCATAGACTGAACTACGGCCGGGAGCGAGAGGGCAACCGATCCGACTGCCGCGATCAAATCACGGCGCTGCACCTTTTTCTAGGCCTACTAGAAATAGGGACAAGATTAGGACATTTGTCAGAACATTTGCGGGATACTGACTAACTATTTCGACGGCCATATAATTTTTTTTTTTTATGGCGTTTAGTGGCAAACGAGCGGACGGATCGCCTGATGGTAAGCGATTACCGCCGCACATGGTCACCCGCAACCCCAAAGGAGTTACAAGTGCGAGCCAGTCCTTTCAAAAGGAATGAAGAAGGGAAAGGACATAGGAAAGGATAGGAAAAGGATCGGGGTAACTGGGCCTCCGGCTCTCTCACTCACCGATACGAAATGCAACAGTACGGGTACCGTTACTTCACGCCGGTATTCTGTGAGAGGGTAGTACTACCCCGGTCGATCCGGCCCATTCATACTGATGATTGACTTTATTTATTTAGGGGCATAATATGTCCGTCAAGGATAGGTGAGCTCCAGCGGTTCCTAAACAGTACATATACTACATACTACAATCATCTATTATAAATAATCTTCTCTATAATAAATTTTGCAGCTTCAGAATGCATAAAAATGCTCCTTGATCATTTATTGATATTAATATTAAAATTTTGCACAAATGATTCTCTAACCCTTTGATATTTAATACATTCGTATGTTCACAGTTACTGCTACCATAAGCTCTATATGAAAATTGTTCCATTGGGAGATAGAACACGCAGTGGCAGCGACGAGGTGACCACTGAAACGACTGCACCATTAGTGCATTTATGTTTCTCGATATTATAATACGTAACTACATAAACACACCTATTTGTTTTAAAGACATCCATTACGACGGATGACGAGAATATGTTGCAATCTTCACTAATATCTTACATTTACTTTCTTACCACGCGAATAATTAATTATAAAGACTGGATATTCCGATATTTATTACGAGATTGTTAATGGAGAACCGATGTGTAAAATTTGATTACGATTTTGAGTGAATCGCATCCGGTTTTGGTGAATGCAACTTGGTGATTCATTGGGTTTTAAAATATTACATACTAGATTATGCCCACGGCTTTGCTCGTGTTAATCTAGATGTAGTCCATAAATTTTATATTCTTGGGCAATAGTATGAGAGTACTTATGAATAGTAGAGCCTCGCTGATTTCAGCATGAATGGGCCGGCTCGACCGGGGAAGGACTACCCTCTCACAGAATATCGACGTAAAATAGCAGTGTTTCTACTGTTGTGTTTCGTTTGGTGAGTGAGAATGCCGGAGGTCCAATCATCCTCTTTCCTCCTACCCGCTCCTTCTCCTTCCCATTTCCTTTTTTTACTAAAGGGTCGGCAATGCGCAAGTGATGCCTCTGGAATTGCAGGCGTCCATAGGCTACGGTGACCACTTACCATCAGGTGGGCCGTATGCTTGTTTGCCACATTAGTCGTATAAAAAAAAAGTGCTCTATGTCCTTTTCTGTACCCCTAACAACGCGTATGCGAAATTTCATGATAATCGATCGAGTAGTTAAGGCGTGAAAGCGCAACAAATAAACTCACATTTGCATATATAATATTAGTTAGAATTATATATACATATTTTTCGCAGCGTTCAATTAAGTAAGACTTATAAAACCCTACTCCGCAAAATAAATTAAAAATATCAGTAAATAGTGCAGTTAGCAAATATTTTTCTTACATACATTTTATAAACCAAAATAAGTGTAATAAACGTGTTAAACAGTGCCAATAATTCCTATAATTACAATAATAACAACATTTTAAAACAATCCGTTACAAACTGTGTAGTGAAGTGGATTTAAATCGAGCTATTGGGGCAAACGCGTAAGCGACGCGAAATTCACGGCGCTTACGACCTTCTCGCCGCGACGTCGAAAGTAAGCTTAGCACCTATACTGTATAGCGCAATTAGCAAAGGTAACTGCTTTATACTACCTTGTATTACTAAACGCCATCGCTTGCAAAGCTGACTAAAGCGCCCGCTCTTAAGATACGTTGTAAGAAATTTAAAAATTCTATTATGTCAACAAAAAACTGTGCGGGTTGCATGGACACTTTTAAAAGTAGAGAATGCTTACAATGTTGTATTTGCCATCAATGGTATGATTTGTTATGCGCTAATGTTTCCGAAAAGCGTTTCAAGCTAATGAGCTGCGAGCAAAGAAGCGCTTGGAAATGTCCCAGCTGCAAAAATAAACAGCCTAAAGGTGACAATACCAACACACCTGTTCGCGCCTGTCGGCTAGAGAGCCCACCAAATCTCAAACAAAGTTTGCCATCGCCCACTGCAATGAACGTCACTCTTCGCACTAAGCAATCATCTACTCGTTCGTCAGAGGATATAAACATCACCGATGACACCGTTATACAATTTACTAAGGCAACCCTAAGGGATATAATGAAGCAAGAGATACAAATGGTCTTGAAAGATGCGGTATCAGAGCAATTCCGACAGATCAATGAACTAGTTGCCGAGTTCAAAAAATCATTGTCCTTTTTTAATGAGAGATACGATGAAATGAATATTTTGTTAGAGGAGAAAACTAAAAAAATAGAGAAGATCGAAAAAGAAAACACCTGCTTGCAGGATAACCTACAAAAACTGAGTAAACGACTGAACTTAATGGAACAGGCGTCCAGAAGTAATAATATCGAACTACAATGCGTTCCAGAAAGTAAATCGGAAAATATTGTTACAGTCGTACACCAACTCGGAAGAGTAATAAGCTGTGACATAAAAGACCACGACATTTTGCAATGTACAAGAATAGCAAAATTGGATACAACAACCAAAAGACCACGATCTATTCTCGTAAAGTTTAGCAGCCCTCGGTTGCGTGATACCTTTCTAGCAGCAACTAAGAAATATAATAAAGCAAATGCACACGAAAAATTGAACACTAGCCATCTCGGAATCGCCACTGAAAAACCCCAACCAATATACGTCACAGAACACCTCTCAGCTGAGAATAAAGCGATACACGCAGCGGCACGGATTCGTGTCAAGGAGCGGGGTTATAAATTTATATGGGTCCGCCACGGGAAAGTATTTGTAAAAAAGAACGAAACTTCGCAAAGCATTGTGATTAACAGCCTCGATAAATTATCTTCAATATTGTAAATTCTTTTTCTTTATTATTGTTGAAAGTTTCTATAACTAATACAAATAACATTCAACCGTCCCATAGGTGTTTACTATCAAAATGTACGAGGCTTGAAAACAAAAACCATTGATTTGTACCATAGTATATCTATACATAATTACGATATAATAGTTTTTACAGAGACTTGGTTACACTGTGGAGTCTACGACTCTGAAATTTTCGATGACAGATATATTGTCTATAGACGTGACCGGGAGACTAGCAGATACAGTAATCGAAAGGAGGGTGGAGGGGTTTTAATTGCAGTCTCAAAACATTTTAAGTCTCGTAGGTTAAAGAGCTTTGAGACTGAATTAGAGGACTTATGGTTAGAAATAGACACAAACGACTCTTTTAATAACAAAAATACAATATACATCGGTGCAGTATATTTACCACCCCCCGTAAGTCACGAAACGCTATCATTGTATACAAAAAATGTTCAAAATATAGCGGCATTAAACAAACAAATTATTATTCTAGGCGATTTTAATCTTAGCGATATTTCCTGGGTTTCTAAAGATAAATATCTTTATCCGGATTGTAAAAACTCGAACCGTAACGCAGCACTCATTGAATTCTTATCCCTTAGTGCACTGAATCAATATAATAATATTTTAAATAATAAGTCTAGAACATTAGATCTAATAATGAGTAATACTCCTGTAGTAAAATTAAATCGCTGTACTTGTAGTCTGTCAAAAGAAGATCCCTTACATCCTTCCGTGGACTTTAATATACCATTACTTCCGGACTGTCAACTTGAAGCTAATGCAATGCTTAAGCCTGATTTTTACCGAGCAGACTACGAAAACGTTTTAAAAAATTTGTTGTTAATAAAATGGGAAAATGAATTTGACGGATGTGACTCTGTTAATGATATGATCGATATTTTCTATGATATTTTACAACGCATTATACTTCTAACTATTCCATTAAAAAAGACAAGTGTGAGAAAATATCCACCGTGGTATACGCGGGACCTCATACGATTATATAGGGAAAAACATAAATATCACGTTCGTTATAAAAAGTACAACAATCCTTTGGACTTGTTAAATTTTGAAAGGTTGCGGGACGACTGTAATACACTAAGGGCTTCATGCTACAAGTCATATATTTCCAAAATAGAAAGTGGTATAAAAAATAATCCCAAGATTTTTTGGTCATTTATAAAAGGAAAGAGGAAAACAAGCAGTACATATCCAGCACAAATGTATCTTAGTAATAAAGTAGCTACAAATGGGATAGACATCTGTAATTTGTTTAAGGAAAACTTCGAAGCGGTTTTTAATGCACCATCATGTAGTTATAACCAAATTACGTGTAACACAAAATCAATGATACGGACACAAACATTTCACCACAAAGAAATATATACCAGTCACAAATCACTGGATGAGACAAAAGGGGCAGGCAGTGATGGTATCCCTCCAGTTTTTATAAAGCGCTGTGCGAAGGCATTAGTTAACCCTCTTGTAATCATTTTTAATCAATCTGTTCTAGAAGGGACGTTCCCAATGCGGTGGAAAGAAGCATTAGTAATCCCTATATTCAAATCCGGTGAAAAGCATCAAATTGTAAATTATAGACCAATTTCAATTCTTGTCTCATTTGGAAAAATATTCGAGAAACTTATCAGCAAACAGTTAGTATGGTACTTGAAACAAAATATAACGGAAAACCAACACGGTTTCTTCAAATCTAGGTCCACAAATACAAATTTGTTATGCTTCACATCCACGTTATCAGAATGCCTCGACAAACGAATACCAGTGGACGCTATTTACACGGATTTTTGTAAAGCATTCGATAAAGTGGACCACTACCGCCTGATTGCGAAATTACACGACCTCGGTATAGACGGAGCTTTGGTCAAATTGCTAGAATCATACTTATACAATAGAATATCAAAAGTAGTAATTAATGGCTATTACTCATCCGACTTCGTAGCAACTTCCGGTATACCGCAGGGATCGCATCTTGGGCCAATCCTCTTTAACGTCTTTATTAACGATATTGTCAATTGTTTCCATAACTCAAAAATTTTTTTATTTGCCGACGACCTCAAGATAGTGATGCCTATTCGAAGCGCTGATGACTCAAAAAAACTTCAAAATGACCTCGATAATCTAACAAACTGGTGTAACAAAAACAAAATGGTATTAAATATAAATAAATGTTTCTATATCCAGTTTACAAGAAATAAACTATTAACTAATAATGCTTACTACATAGATGGACATCAAGTCCAAAAGGTTAACGTGGTTCGTGATTTAGGCGTGCTAATAGACCATAACTTGAGATTTGATGTTCATATACTTGATGTTGTCGCGCGAGGCTTTAGGGCACTGGGCTTTGTTATTCGTAATACTAAAGACTTCAAGAAACCATCTACGAAGATTTTACTTTTCAACACGTTAGTTCGTCCGATACTAGAGTACTGTTCTATAGTATGGAATCCACACTACGAAGTTTATAAAAAACGTTTAGAAAGTGTCCAAAAGCGTTTTCTGTATCACTTGTGCTATGCCGATCATATAGCCAAAAAATACGTTAGCTATACCGACAGGTTGCAAAATTACAATATCATAACGCTTGAGAGTCGCAAGGAATATCTAGATTGTATTTTCTTACATAAATTGCTTAATGGGTCCCTAGACTGTAGCCAGTTATTGAGTACTTTACAAATAAACATACCCACTCGCTTACCTAGGAAAAATACATATAGTTTGTTAGACATACCAACATCTAAAACGAATCTAGGTCATTATGCAGCTGTACCAAGGCTCTGTAGGCAATATAACCTCTTGTCAAGAACACATAAAATTGACATATGTGAGTCCCTGACAAACTACAAAAAATGTTTAAAAGAATGTTCGTAGTTCCTAAAATACCTACTTTCTAATATATTTAATTATTATGCTTAATTATACTGCTTAATTCTTATTTTCTATACATATTATATTTTTTTTTTTTTTGTTAAATTGTAAACGTTTTGTTTTAGTTTAATATATTTGATATTGTTTAAATTGTAGGTCTTAACTTAGTTTGAAATTATATTTTAATTGCATGCTGTGGTCTCCTATAATTGAAGGAGTACACATTTTTTGTACATTTTGAAAACAACAGTGTAAATTGCAGTGTATTTTCTTTGTTGGAGATCCTTAATAAATAAAATAAAATAAAAAAATAAAAAATATACATCGGTTCACGCGTATATATCATCAAAGAGGTAAACGAAGGTAGGTTAAAATAATCACATATCAACAGTTATGTTTTCACGTCCCGCGTATTATGTTGCGAGCTTGTTACCGGCTGTTGTGAATTATTAGCCGATGATCTAAATAACACTTTTCTCATCTCGGGAATCAAAGCTGGATGCAAATATAAGCGCAAACTTCAAAGAAGCAGCAAATATCGGGATATCATCTCGGGAAAACTGTTAACGCTCTTTTCGTAAGAAAAATACCTCATATCAAGACACATGGTCTTTCTGTACTGGATTGGATATATATAATATAGGCTCTGTATCAAACTGTCCCACTGCTGGGCTTCTCAGTGTGAGAAAGGTTTGGCCATAGTCTACCAGGCTGGCCCAGTGCGGGTTGGCAGACTTCACATATCTTCAAGAACATTTTGGAGAAATCTCAGACATGCAGGGTTCCTCAAGATGTTTTCCTTCACAGTTAAACCATATATATTATTATAGATAATTAACTATTTAATACGCATATTACTTCGAAAAGTCATTGACTTTGGGATTGAACTCGAGACCACTGCGTGGCAGTCAGACCGTCTCTCACTAGGATATCGCTGCTGTTATGTTATGCTATTTGAAATACAGTTATTGAAATGTAGGTATAATTTACTTTAGCATAACTTAACTAGGATGTACGTACATTGCACAAGCGAGAAGCAGCATAATGACAATATGTTTGTAAAATTCGGCATTTCATAGGATTTCGGATACCTAAATCGGGAGTTGTCTTTTTAAACGAAAATGAGAACTGAATATACCTACATATGTTTTTTACCTAGATAACAAAAAAGCATAATTATGCCTGATGGGATGGCCGATACTTCTCATAGCCTATAATTTCTTGCAATATAGGAGTAACGCTAAAGAAAAGAGTCGAAGTTGACATGAAAGGAAAGTAATGGAAAAGCCGGCAGCGTTTTACACCGGGTGAAATACAGGAGCATTGACTATTAATTTAAAGGTAGTACTTAACAGTGCCTCAATTTTTTGCTTCTGTTCTATCAAAAATACTAATTACACAGCAAAATATGCTTACCAAAAATACTAATTGCTCGCCAAAATATATTTAAATAGATCAAACTAAGTCGACGGCTTTTTGGGTGGATTTAAAAAGGAATCTAACATAACCTAACCCTTCCGAGACGGAAAGCAGTGATTTGAAGCGTATAGGTGCTCGTTATGATATATTTTAGTAAGCATATTTTGCTGTGCAATTAGTATTTTTGGTGGTCATTATATTTAATCCTTTACTTTGATTATTTATTTATAAAAATAAACTCATTGCATATTAAATTACGTAGTCTGACCTTAATTAAGTATATATACATGAGCACTTACATCGTTATCCCCATAATTTACTAATTTCGGGTGCAAGAATCCATGCAAAACGATTAATGAAGTCACTCTTATGAAATCCAATAATATAATAAAACTTGAGAGGTGTCAAGGGACACCCGGATGGAACGAAGTTCCTTTCGATTAATTAGTGAAGGAATTGTAATAAATTTTTTTTAATTAATTAATTCATAAATTTCTGAAAATCTAAAAAAAACCATAAAAGATACACACCCTACATGGCACGTGCATAATAATAAGAAGTCTGTTAGCTCGCAGCTGGCCGCAAGGTCACGCGTTTTTTCCATAATGAAGTAATCTGCTGGCGCATGAATGAACAGTGCGAGCGAGATAGCGTATAACTACTTACGCACGCCGCACAGCTTACAATAGCTTACTATAGCAAAAAGTGTCGTGACAACTTTTCGTAAGAATTTTTTCCGTCTAGCCCCCTTTCACAACGCGCGATAAGGAATTTCGTTCCAATTAGGTTGTAATGAGTCATAACTAAATTCACTTGACTTATTTTTATCTAAATTGAATTGTATAACATTTAATTAATAAATATTTATATTGTTTTTGATTATGTTTCATGTGAACTTCAATTAGGTATGACTAGAGCATGTCTAAATAAAAGTATATAAATAAGTACTACAATCTGATCAATCTTGCATGTCAATTGGCGGAATACAGCTGCACTAAATATTTATTAAATACTGATAAAACTATGTAAACACTACTTTTTTTCTGTTTCAACCTATATTCGCAATAAACTATTTGAAGTTGAATCTTACACTAGGTTTCTGAGAAAAGGAAGTATTCCCTCAGACGAGCAAACTCATACATACCTTCATAAACACCAAGTAATTAGTTACAGACGGACTTTGCCACTCAAATATACTATCTAATAGTAAATAGTAAACTCGTAACTTTGCGTAACTGTGGCATTATTATATATTAACAGGCATGACTCGCCAGCGTGCATACGAGTACACAAAATATGAACATAATGATATGCGCACACGCAAGTACAGGCCATCTGTACTGCCGTTACGTCATGTCAAAGTGGGCAGTAATCTTTGCGTAAAGTCATTATTATTAAGTGTGATGATTGTTACTTAATTGAACCTTTTAATATCTTTAGAATTGTAGGTTTACGTGTGGGTTGAAATAGTTAGGAGCTGTGTAATGTGGGGGTGCAGTTGAAAAGAGATCGTAGTGTTTAGAGAATTAGTAAGGTCATAGAAAGTAATACAGAGAGTCCAGTGATTGCAACGCAAACTTAAAACACACTTACACAAACTTTAGGTAACTTTTACATATTACTGCTTCCATATTAACAAACCTAAATTATAAGTGAAACAGAATAAAAAGGAATGGTACAAAACATATGACAGTAAATACAAAAAATGGCTAGCTTAGGCAGCGCATAAAATTCCTCAGCATCGCTGTCGAGTGGCAAAGTGCCTAGGAAACTGACAGTATTGCCACGTTGAATGGCAATGCTGATTCTTTGAGCAAAGAATAACCAAGTCCAGCCTTCTGCTCACGCGTAGCGTCAATTAGCCGCTAAGTCAGTTCTCTGAAATAAGCACGAGCGTCCTGTGGACCTATCCACCCCAAACGGCTCAGAAACGTAATTACCAACTAAATTACTCTACCTATATGCGCCATTTGAGGTTTTCTACAGCTGCAGCAGAAGCACCGATAGCTCACCGTCGTCGGAAGATGTGATGGCGCAAGGGTGTCGACGCATGTGACGCCCACGCCAAATGTCTACTTGACGTTAAACTTAACGAGGTTTTTGGTACGGGTTACCTCAGGTTTATTTTTTATACTAAAGGGAATTTGTTAATACCTCACACATAGTTTGCTTGATTTCATTTCAATATCTACCCGCCCTTAGTGGAAAACCAACAACATACAAGGATGGTAAGTTATACATACATACGTTTTCAGTTTTCATACGGTTTCAGTTTCCAAAGTTTATGATCGGTTACAATACCAAGGATATAACTTGAGCGTCGACCTCACGTAGGAAAGAGAACGAATAGAGACTTCTCTATTCGCTCTCTTATTTACTAAGCAAACAGCAGTGACGGTATTACTACCCTCACGGCGGATTGTTATAATGGGATTGCATTTCTCTGAACGAGCCAGCTCGTTTGCTACAAAGTAATAAGTAGTGATAGAATTTTTCTTCTCTAAAGATCACTTTACACCGATGTTTATTTGTTTATTTTATTTTATTTGGAAAACAAACAGTTTCTATTACTATTTTACAAATTTTATAAATTATCTTCTTCTTTTCCTTAGCCTTTATTATTCCCAAGTCACTTGGGGTCGGCTTTTTCTAGTCTAACCGGATTTGACTGGATAACAGTTTTTACACGGAGCGGCTGCCACCTGACCTCCGCAACCTGAAGGCTAACTTTACCCTTAGGCTAGACCAGTGTCAGGATATTAGGGGGTACTGACTTTCCCAATAACAACTGCCGTAGATGTTCATGGCAGCCGTGACCGACGGCTTAACGTGCTCTCCGAGGCACAGAGCAGGCGATAATTATCAATCAATACGCACATAATTTCGAAAAGTCATATAATTTCCGATAGTCAGAGGTGCGCGACGTGGGTTTGAACCCGAAACCCTCGGCATTGCAGTCTGTTGGTCTCCTCACTGAGCTATCTATCTTTTAAATTATCTACAAGTCATTTATATTTTATCGCATATGATTATCTAAGGTTTGATAGATTTTACATAAAGTGCTATACAAAATTAACATTGATATAAAATTTCTAAACAATTAAACAATTACAAGCTGATGTAAGGAAAATGAATTACAATTAAGAAGTTTAAGGCACCGATTGAAACCATTGATTGGAAAGCGTGTTGATATATTTAGATGGACGTGTGTTAAATAACATAATATATACAAATAAATAAAATTAAGTGTCTTTATAATGTCAAGATAACAGCTTTTTACTAAATGCATATAGCAGAGGATCCGAATTAAAAACCACCTTCACCCATCTGTTCAGATGATGAACATTTTTGTGTGATTAATAAAAAATTGGAAATTGACGTTTTATTTATATGACTTTTCATAGCCTGGTCAGGATTTTTTTATCCAACCCACTAAGTACTATGTATTTTCTAACATATTAAATTTTATAACAAAAAAAATTCATCGGTTTAACAGACGGGTGAATATCGTTTTTACATCGGATCTTAGAATAATATGAAAGTGTATACAGTACTTATATAAAAAAATTAAATTAAATTATTATATATGAAGACTTAGGCGAACGTTTTTTTATCAGATCGGAGACGTTCTGGATAAAGGCCAGGTTAAGAGCACCTTAAACCGGCGAGCGTGTATGAGGAAAGTTATGAAAGTGAATGAAGCCAGAGAAGTGTGTCAGGATCGTAGCAAATGGAAATCCGTAGTCTCTGCCTACCCCTCTGGGAAACAGGCGTGAATTTATGTATGTATGTATGTATTATTTTATGTCTGTCTGTCTCTTTGTTTCAGCTAATCTCTGAAACGGCTGGGCCAATTTTGACGTGACTTTCACTGGCTGATAACTAATGTTATAAGGAGTACTTTTAATTTAAAAAATATTAGGGTTCGCGAGACAAAAATTCCATGCGAACGATGTCGCGTGTACACACGGCTACACATCAAGTTAGCCACCCTATATACGCATAACTACGCTACATAGAAAATAGAGAATTGTCGGAAATGGACAGTGCATAGTGGTGTCGATGTAATGGTAAGGATAGAGCGTAACAAAAATATGACGCACTCACTCGCACGATTCCCAGCGTTCAACTTCTAATAGTTCAAAGTCCAAACAGTCCAGGTTGATGTGTCGCTGTGTGTACCAGCGAGTATTTTAATATATTTTGATTACTTCACTAACGTTTCTACTAGGTGGTCTGTCACATAGTGTATGGCAATTATTGGTCGTTTGTAACAACAGCGTTTATTATTATCGACAACTATGAAATTTCTTACTGAGACATTTAGGTCATGTGGAGGCTAGACAATAAATTAGTTAAATGTTATTAGTCATTAAAATATTTACAATTTCTGCCTTTATGGTCATTCTTATGACCGTTCACAGCTTATGAATGTATTGGGTGTAAAATCCTCTTCAAAAGTTAACAAGTGCTTTGCTGACAGAAGAGTAAAATAAAATATTTTAAAAGAATGGTTTAATCATTAATGCGTCTTTAATTAAGTAAGGCACTGTCATCTAGCCCGAGACAAACAATAATTTTATAAATCAACTACATTCATACGTTTAACTTAGAATGTTTGGAATATTCATTGACTATCACTTCTTAACTTGACCACCCATAAAGAGCGATGATGTGATTTTGTCCATGAATGGCTCTATTGAAATCAATCAAAAAGCTGACTCTTTGTACTTAAACAAAAATAGTTTATTCAGAGTTCAGACGTACTTCCAGTGTGTAATACGTAACAATACGAGTGGAGTATGCGATAATTGCGCGCGCAATCATACTGTGACGTAACGAGTGTCATCGTAGAGGATGCCCGCATGCTAGGTCCGAGCGCTTTCTCTCGCGTAGGGTTAGCAGCCTTTGGAAGCACCTTCATAAATTATTACTCTTTTATATGTATAGAATAATAATATTCTATCACACACAAATAACACCATCTAGTCCAAACTAAGCAGAGCTTGTACTATGGGTATTAAACAATAGAATAGTTTTCGAGTATTTATTACAATTTTTTTTGCAAAGATTACTCAACGGCTGTATCGCTAAAAGACATGTCTTACCTTAGGATGAATTGAATATATAATAAAATATTAAGAGTAATAGGTTATGTCACGTCTTGCAAAATATCTGTATATAATTTAAAAAATTTTTAGTAACAGAATAAAAAAATGAGCATATAATTTTTTATTTAGTTAATCTGCTACTTATTTTGGGCAGTGTGAATCCCGAAGCAATAGAAATAATTTAGCAGCAGCAGTAGGTGTAGGAAGATTTTAAAATAAACTGGTAGATATGCAAAACTATTGAAACCGAAGATGGGACGTGCTCGCCGGTGTGTTTTTATTGCTTCCAGTGTCAGATAAGTCAGCAGCCCACCTGATGATAAGTTTTAAACACAGAACTAACTAAATCAACCTTTATTAAAGAAGGACAAGTCATAACAGAAACATCGTAGCAAGTAGTTTAGCCTAGAAAAACTGCACGTACATTGAAGAAATACCTACAGGGATGTCAAGTGCAGTTGAACGGCAACGATGGTTCTAATTCAAAAACACAAAAAAATGTTTGAAATCTATAACCCGACTACGTAAAAAGTTTAAAAACTATAACCCGACTACATAAAAAAAGGGATCTAAAAAGGACGAATTTAAAATTTATATAGCCTATGTCACCTGGGCCATTATTACAAATCTATTGACACCTCATTCATTAAAATCGGTTCAGTAATTTAGGCGCTACGATGGAATATACAAACATACATACCCAGACTGCCAAAATCAATACCCTTCCTTTTGGCTTCGCCGTAGTCGAGTAAAAAGGCGGTACTCAGAGAGACTTAGATTAATTATGTCAGATAAATTTTCTACACTTAGCTGGCAGCCAATCCAAGTAAAGTCGAACGCGTTGTATTGGCATTTGTTAATATATAATTAGATAGCCATGACTCTGCTGATCTGGAATAAGCAGACGTGGAAATTTCTCGTACTTCCAGTTAAAATGATGATTATGTTTATCGACAAGGAGTCCGTCTCACGAGACAGCAATTGTAAACTGTTCGGAAAGCTAATCTTTTCGAATGATTTAGCATAAATTGAGATGGCACTTTTTTAATAATAAAGTAATATAATGGAGTGATTCCTTCTTAACTTCTTATGAAATGTATTGTGCAGCAGCTTAATTTAAATTGAAAGGAGATATATTGAAGAGATTTACCATATCATGTATGTATGTCTTTGAGATACATTTAAATTGAAAGTGTCATTTTTATAAGACTTACCACAAGAAGTTTTCATGTCTTTAAGATAAGTTTGAAGTTTATAATTTATGGTGTGTGCCTTCATTCGCAATGTTTATTTTATTTGTAAAATAATTTTATATTATTTATTGTCTTGTTAAATTTAATTAGTTGGCGGAAGCTGTCGGTTGGATACTGGCTAACAAGATTGGTCTGTGTGGAAAACCTTGGAGGAGGCTTATGTAGGTACAGCAAGGAACGTCTTTCTGAGATGATGGAAGTCATTTTAGTATGTCGCGAATTTAAGCAAAATTGGTCTTTGTGTGTGTTATTGTTGATATGCTTGAACAATAGTACATTTAATGGGTTTAGTTTCTAAAGACCGCACTGTATTGTACAAATAAGTAAACAATCACGATATTCAAGATAAGAAACCGTAGTATTAATAGTAAAACTGATTCTCTAAGTTCGAACATACATAAGAAATCATATTTGAAGCATAGTTTCCAGTAAGAGGCAATGCGTAATACTGGATACTGAATAATTTTGACAATAATTGTGTAATGTATATCTAATATGTTTAGCATGCAAATCTTCGTGTGATTTTGTATTATTTTTTATTTTTTACGCACCATCTACATATATATTAATAAGTGAAAAGAAAACGTTTACCTCTTTTTAAACATATTAGATGCATTGAAGCGTGTGATATTTGATATTTTTAAAGTTCTTAAAGAGGAGTGCAGAACGCAAAACCTTAAAAAGCGTATCTAATTTTATTTAATCAATTTCGACCTTTGAGCGACCACTAGTAATTCTAAATATAGGATTCAAATTATCATCACTTATTCTTAATATTAGGGAAAGGCTTCCCTTGCATTGTCTCCTTTTCTGCTACTCGGAAGATTTGCTAGATTTCATGAGTTTTATTTAACTTAACTTTGTCTGTATACATTTTGATCTTCTATTTAGCTACATTACCGAATAATTGGTAAAATGTAGCAATTACAGTTAATGCAGTTTATTAGGCATAAGTGGAACTAATCAATCTTTGGAGAGGTCTGCCTATAAATTGAATAATATAATAATAATAAACTAATTTGTGCGTAGCATCTTTTTGGTTCAAGTAGTACGAATGTTTTTAAGACTGTCGGGATATGGTGCTCTATTAACTCATATTGACTGTTAGATTGCATTCATACAGCTTTGCGTTTTCGGCCTGTATTGAGTACAGATATAGAGTTTCTACTTCACTCTGCCATTAGTAGTAGTCATATTTGTTTATAGCACTGGCAGAATAGCGACTCTTTTTTTAAAGGTTGGACTTGCGCGAGGACTCCCCTTAATGTAGCAAGCGTTTATATGCTATAATAACCGCTTATCATTATCAACAGGCAGGTAGCAAACATATTTGTCCATTTCATTCTTTAAACAAAAATAGGAAAATATACAAAGTTAAATAAATATACCAAACTCTGCTTCATTTCTCGTGACAGCCCTATCGTTATGTAGTGTTTTTATTTTAAATTATACCTGTGTTACTTAACGATAATGTTCTCGGCTAATATTATATATACATATGTAATATGTGCAGATGTGGGTTGGTTTGTATCACAGTTTCTCACAAAGAAAGTGTCAACGAGTAATTTTTTATATGACACCCTTTTGGGGACATATCCGTGTGTTTAAATTGTAGTTGAATGAGTGTCATGGAAAGAGAATTATGAATGAACGGATGTATGTATATACTTACAAACCTATACCGTATACTACGTGCGTGAATGTAATCATATATGTATATATGTATTAATATGTGAAGAGAAAACTTTACACTCCTTTAAGTATACTGCTCACACGGAGGCATGTGAGATTTGGCATAGTTACAGTTTATATAGAAACCTAAGTCATCCTGCGTAGTGGGGCAGCGGTCATAAATGCTTAGCATGAGATCTCAGGTTTGATTCAGAGAAATTGTTTTTTTTTTGTGCAAGAAGCTCGTAGTAGCATCTTGGAGTCTAAAGCTTTGCTGGGTTGATGGGAGTTAACTTGCGCTCTATTACGAGAGACGTAAAACCATAATTGTCTACGCAAAACTAGAAGTAATGTTCACTTGAAAATTGTATACATTGCTGAATTTCCATATAAGAGTGTTTTATAAACTTTTGATTCCAACCTTCCCACAGGGGCAGAAAATTAAAAATATAAGAATGAGCCGTAGAGTCGAAGTGGGATTTAACAAGAAAACAGTACTTCATTTATATTCTGATTACATACAATAGTTTACTATACACCTGTAGCTCCCAACATTACGTGCACATAATTAAACCGCCTATAATACACTAATCTCCAGGATTTACAGTCTATTACGACAGTTACGACACATTTTCACCAGTCACGTGCATGGAAATTGCCTCTTGTTTGTGGTTATGCGTTGGTAATAGTTGTAACAACCGGCTTTGTGCACAGACTTAAGAAAATAGCGCCGGCACTGACGTGACATCTTGTACTTTAATATATTGTACGTGATTTGTGAAAACGGCGAAATTATACAATAATCAAAAATATTGATGACAAGTTTTGCATTTGGAGATATAACTAAATTTTGCTCGCGTAAATGTGTGTGTGTGTGTGTGTAGGTTAGTAACAGTATTCTTTCGGGATGAACTTTATGTTCTTTTCTGTTCCCCTGATAAAGTGTATGCGAAATTTCATGACGATCGATCGAGTAGATAAGGCGTGAAAGGGTATCAAACAAAGAAACTCACATTTATATTACTAAATTAGGATGTTTATAGTTAGATGATTCTAAATCATAGCGAAAAACAAAATATATTATTATGTTTTTATTTTCTGATAATAATATACTTTATTTATTGCACATCAAGTATTCATCGTGACCAGAGGGCTGGTATTTTCTTGTAAGTATTGCCATTCAACGTGGCAATGCTGCTAGTCTTTTCTGGACACGTTGCCAATTGACTACGAAGCGGAGGAATATTATGATTTATGACGCTTTTTAATTTTGTTGTTTTATTTTTCTCTTTAGTTAATTTTTCTTGTAAATAATTTGTGTATGTTTGTTAATTATTTGTTTATTTGAATTCTTAATCAATGTTTGCCACATATTTTGTACTACATAAAAGGCGATTTAAGGATAATAGCTTTTAAAGCCTATGCATTGAGGTGATTTTCCATTATCGTGTTTGTGCTGTTACTGCTTTTTAGTTTCAACATATTTAGCTTCAGTATTTAGCAGAATAGCGAGGCTACCACTTCAGCATATTATGCTATTTGTTTTTATTGCAAAAGTTTAAATTTTTTCTTGTCAGTAGTTTGCTCAGCGTCCGAGTTACAGTTCCGTTTAGCATTATAAATCATTTATGATAGTTCAATTAATTTGTAGTGTAATTAAAAACAATAATGTTTTTTTAATCTGATAAGTTTTTAAGGCTAAATCACTGAACCGAGTTTTATTAAAATTTGTGAAGATCGCTAGACAAAGATATAAAGTAATAAAACATATCCGCCTTATTTATAAACTGTCCCTGCAAAGAATTTTGAATATAAGATTGGACAGGCTATAGTCTGCCACGCTGGCCCAGTGCGAGGCTTTACATATTTTCGAGAACATTCTAGAGAACTCTCAATCATGCAGGTTTCGTCGCGATGTTTTTTTGTCTACACCGTTAACGCTAGAGATAATTAATTATTTACTTAATACGCACTTCGAAAAGCCAGAGTTACGTGCCTTGCTTTGAAATCGTATACATAAGCTTATAGATAATTTTAATAACTTGACCAACGCTGGGCCTTGAGGGTCCAGATACAAGTTTTTTAGTATCCCGGATTCCGTAATGGATTAATGAAGAAAATAGTATCCTATATTCATCACAGGGATTAAAAAAAAATACTTCCCATTTTATTATTATAAAATTTTTCAAACCTTTAAGTATGAACAACTTCAAATACTTTAAGTAAGATACTTAATAACTATATTGATTTAAAGATCCCAAAGCCCAGATACAACGCTTTTTATTTACGTCTAGATATACTTATATTGACTCATTTAGTTTCTATAAAATACATTCATTCATTTGAGTCCACTTGAGCCACTTATCGGCCTGTTGAATATCCTAAATATTACACAACTGCTCATAAGTATCGTCTTCGAACACTGCGGTCAGCTGTACCATCTGCCATTATAAATTCATGAATTTGTAAAATGAATTCGCGTCACTTTCCTTCACTCACTCCGCTTCCGTTGATAATATAATATACGCTGGTTACGCAACAAGAAATCTTTTATTCTCAAATCAATAATATATTGAATACTAATGTATCCGCATATATAATTATTATTATTTATAAATTAGTTTTTATAAAAGAGATTTAGTGTGTGACATAATTTTGTGATTGGTACACAGGATATTATGTGAGCTCGATATTGGCCAATATTTGATAAAAGTATGAATCGTCACGAAATAACGATCAATCGGCTCACCCGGGAAATTACCTGGACGTGTCGGTTGGTTGCCCAAACTTTGATAGTGTTAGTGCTAAGGATAATTTTCTACTAAAAATGGTAATAGTAGTACTTGACCCAATTCAGGACTAGGATCCGAGCATTTTATAATCTGACGCGACTATAAGCAACAGCCTGACTGTCTGAAACAACAGCCGTATATAGCCTGGATAATAATACGGGCAACCAACCCGTTAAACGAAACTGCCGTTAATATACATATATGGCTCTGCTTATCCACCCATGAGTGTATTTATATGTCTATATTGTAATCTTGAGATTCTATTATAAAAAAATATTTGTCATGTTATCGATTTACGATAGAACATATATTTTTTTGAAGACCACATATGCTGTGGTAATCTGTCAATTGTTGGAATACCAGACATAATGGGAACACTATTGCGTCTGGTCGCAAGCGGGCCACTGGAATCAGAACATACATTAGAATTTCCAAAAAACGTATATCAAGAAGACCTTACACGCCTCGGACCTCAATCTTTGTTTATCATTTTCCAATTATAAAATATATTTGACAGTGCATGACTTTAATATTACAAGCAAATTACATATATCACCAAGTAATAAGAAATCACTTGCATTCGAAAAATTACATAGTTGCCAGAAGTCAAAGGAGAAAACGTTTTATTTCACAAACAAATGAAAGTATACATTTAAACAATCAAATAAAGAGTCATGACACTTCATTTAATATAGCCAATAGAGTGATATCCGATACTCAATATCGATGAATAGGATAGAACAAATAGTCACTTTCTTTAGTACTGTGTAAGACTTCTCGCTTGTCTTTGCGGCCGATTGTTAAATTTCTCTCTTTTTATTTCATAGGATATAATTACAATGTTATTCCATATTGATTTGGCCAATATCTAATAAGAGGTTTCCAAGATAATAAATTGAATTGTGCAATAGTAAATAGCAAATTAGCTACGAAGTTTAGTTACAACTATAATTACAAATAAAATGTTTTACTGTCGGTATTTTAAAAGGTGTTTTTTGTATTCTATTTGTCATTACTTATGTGAATTATTGCATAGTACATATTACTTATATATATATGTACATACACAGACGCCAGTAAAACCCTGAAGGGGTAAAGTTGGATATATTATAAACCTTATTTTTGGCATCTATGCTTTTGAGTCTCATGAAAAAGTATATGAGGCTATCACCGTCTATACCGCAGCAATGCTTTTTAATGCGCTCTTTTTTTTTTCCACAATTTAAAGGTGGCAACGCGCTCCTTATATTTCTATTATTTACTGTAATGGCCAGGTAGTATACTTGAATACGACTATGATGAAGAGCAGTAAATACAACCTAATAAACAGTTTGCTTTTCATTTTTTAAGCAATAAAGGTGACAATTTAGATTCTTTGGTGCCTGATGATCGATTTGGTTACCATCGTCTACAAACACTTGCAATAAAAGAGAAAAATAAGGGAGGATGGTTATTAAGCCGCCGCTGCCGGCACTTCTATTTACCGGATGAAAGATAATAAAGTATAAGAGTGATAACTACTGAATAAATATGTCATTAAATATTATAGAATAACTAGATTTTTCCCGCAGCTTCGTCCGCGAAAATGTAGTGTATGTTAGTTTTGTAACAATACTTTGTACTGGATTAAATGTACCTTATGGCCTATTCTGTACCCCTGAAAATGGGTATGCGAAATTTCATGATAATCTGTCAAGCAGTTAAGGCATGACAGCCTAACAAACAAACAAATAAACACACTTTTTTGATAATATTAGATACGATTGACCTTTATGAAAGAAATAAATAATTATTTAATATAGGCTAGTGTGAATGGAACAGTCGCAAGGGGAAGACCTAGGCGAAGGTTTCTTGATCAGATCAGAGACGTTCTGGATAAAGGCCAGCTTAAGAGCACCTTAAACCGGCGAGCGTGTATGAGGAATGTTATGGAAGTGAATGAAGCCAGAGAAGTGTGTCAGGATCGTAGCAAATGGAAATCCGTAGTCTCTGCCTACCCCTCTGTGAAACAGGCGTGAATCTATGTATGTATGTATGTATTAATATTATTTGATTATTCCTCAGCCAGGTACTTCGTTCAGTGCCACTGTGTCATTATTGTAACGAAATAAAAATTTTTGGTAACACCGGGTCCTTCCTCTCAACAAGCTTGTTGAGAGGAAGGTGTTACCAAAAATTTGAAGAGCTCTTCAGTCCATTACTGATGCCTGTTAAATAAATAAGGTATATTTCTTTCAGTGAGCAAGGGGGTCAGTCAAACAAGCTTTCATATTTCTGCTCATACGGATGTTATATGTTATATACTATGCTCACAGACGGTTGTTCTAGTAATAGGTGTCCTTATTGATTGTTGTTTTAAATTCTTTTGCTTATGTTTGAATCCTATCTTGATGGACTATAGTCTTGGGTTAGGTGAAGTGCTGCTAGCGTTTTCTATAAGGATATTGTCTGTAGCATATCAGATAACAAAAGTGTGTTGAGTTGCTTATGTTGCTTATGTTTGAATCCGATCTTGATGGACTATAGTCCTGGGTTAGGTGGAGGGCTGCTAGTGATTTGTATAAGGATATTGTCTGTAGCATATCAGATAACAAAAATGTGTTGAGTTGCTTATGTTGCTTATGTTTGAATCTGATCTTGATGGACTGTAGTCCTGCATTAGGTGAAGTGCTGCTAGCGTTTTCTATAAGGATATTGTCTGTAGCATATCAGATAACAAAAATGTTTTGAAAAATAGCAATAGGCTATTCTAGGCTAATGACGTCGTAAATCGGGTTTTACTTAGATTTTAGAAAGCCTTCTAGTCTAAAAATAATTTCTATACCCAGAACCACCTCAGTTATTTGTGGATCGATGTATCGCGAGGGCTGTACAAATATGAAAACATTAATATTCTACCACATACACACAACACCATCTAGCCCAAACTAAGCAGAGCTTGTACTATGGGTCCTAGACAATGGATAAACATACATATATGCTTTTTTTTTATAAATACATACATATTATACATGGAAACACCCAGAACAAGACAAACATCCATGTTCATGCACACAAATATTTGCCTTGTGCGGGAATCGAACCCGTGACCTCAGGCATGGCAGTCGGTTGCACTAACCACTACGCCATCGACGACAACATAAAGAATACCAATCACACAGCTATTTGTAGATCACAGAAACTTCTGACCAATGCGGGGTCATCGGAACCTGCAACATTCAGCACGGTTAAGTTGCCTCTCACAAATCAAATTTTGATATATATAAGTGTAATAAATTATATAAATGTAATTGTATAAAAAAGATTATTCATTTTAATCTGTCAATTGTTCGAATCCTACCTAATATTATTAAAGCGAATGTGAGATTCTTTGTTACATTTTCACGCCCTAACTGCTCGACAAATCATCATGAAATTTCGTATACACGTTGCCAGGGGAACATAAAAAGATGTAGGGTACCTTTCATTCACGATAAAGTACTGTTACTAACCTAACCATTACGCGAGCGAAGTCGCGGTGATAATCAAGTGCCAGATAAAATTGAAAATATGTTGTGTCTGGCCGCCGGTGTGCCGATGCGACTCAAAAAGTTAAGCGACTTCAATCAAACGTTTCTGCAACCGCAGTCTCCGCTTACCCCGCTTGAAAACAGGCGTGAGTTCATATTTTTATGTAATAGTAAAATATATAACAATTACATTTTAGTCAACGCCTTTTCAATGGCTCGTAGTCGAAATATTTTGCGACTTGAACGTAAATTATGAAAGAGTTGCGTCATACACCTAATCGTTGACTGACCACAAAAATATTTGTGGTCACCTGTGCTCAGTACAATACTGACCACACTTTCAAATTCTCTGTCACATAACGTTTTGGCGAATATTTTGCGCATAACATCTCGTGGTCGCTGTGTAAATAACGCTTATATCTTTATTTAGATTTCTCTTAAAGAATTCACGGCTATGCAATGAATGATCGAGAATTTTAATTTAATAATTGTGTTACATAAGTTTATGTTATGTAATTTTTACACGTGTTCATCTTCTTTGTTTTGTCTCGTAATCAGCTTCAAATAGTAATTTTTTCCATCACCGGTAGTCGTCTAAGTTCATGATGATAAATTATTGAAATTGATGGAATATAGAAGCACAGGTGGTGAAATATGATCGAATGCGACTGTTGTGTATAATATCTTAAGTTTGATCTTCAGGTCAGGCAAAGTGTTATTAGATTTTTCAGTCAAGATATTTTCAGTAGGTCACGGGTCTGCAACAGTGCCCGGTAAGCAAAAATAGGTTTGCCACATATTATGGAACCTAAAAATAACCACATCAAACAAAACTTGGGTCAAAGTCACATCCACCGAGTTCTTTGAAGATATACGCGTGAGAAAATCTACCTATGTAATTTAATACATTGATTTACGTCTGTAGAACTCAATGAGGTAGGGAGAGGTGAGCAGAACTCACATTCGTCAAGCTTTACTTTTAGTTCCACATAATAAAAAGCGAGTCTGTGTGGCAATTCTAAACTCCGTGCTTTTATTGTGAAATTTTAGCTGATCTATATTTTTAGTGAACAATGATAGGCTAGTTGAACACCATTAGGCTGCCACGCAGAGCAATCACGCTGTCGAATCTATAGCCCGCACCTTTGACTATTCGAAGCTATGCACTTTTTTAAATAGTTAATAATCTCTCGATTTAACCGTGAAAGAAAAATCGTGAATAAACCTGCCTGTAAGGTCTCCATAGGGTTCTCGAAGGTATGGCAAGTCTGTCTCCCTGACACCCGGCCTGCGTATTAGTCTATGGCCTAAACTTTTCCATACGGAGAAAAGACCCATGCCCAGCACTGGGAAAGTTTATAAGTAATGGTAAAATTATTACTAACTATACCTTCTTTAGAGAATGATTGACCCTATAATCGAATCTGGGATCTCACGATCACCTGTTATTTACCGCCTCTGACTCAGTGTTATTAAGACAGCTCTATCAGCCAACTTTATTAAATGCTTATGGCATCTTAATACCTTTACAATTAAGATAAAATATCTACACATCATTTAGTCCACCGGATGTGCCACGCAAACCTCCTACATCCGGTCAAAGGTTCAATTACCGTCCGTAGAAATAAATGTAACGACTCTACATCTCTACTATTAATAGTAATTAAATGAAATTGTTTCATATTAATTAAGTTTAACGCTAATTCATTTAAGCGTTCAGTTTTAATGACAATCATATTTATTTATGTTTTGATTTATTAAATATTTATGTTTTGTTTACTTAATGTAGTATTACGTTAGTACCAATCTTGTTGTTCTCCTAGGTCCTGTTAGATTCTCTAATCGAGTAATGTTATCTGGTTTTCGGTCTGGAAATCCTAAGAATAAATCTGTCTCGATGGTGCATAGACATATCCATATATGTCTATGCATTCGTCGAGTGAAGTGTTATTCGGTTTTTAAACTAAGAAATTCTTAGCTGCGCCACTGAATCTGGAACTGCGCTCGATATACGGATATCGCTCCTTATTACTTGGGACCTAAATCAAGAGCTGGCGAAATGTAGTTGGAATACATTTCTATACTGATTCCTGGCGGTAGTGTCAGCATCAAAATTTAGTTTATTTTATTATTTCGGGAATAGGCAAAGCTGTCTCGCGTGGGGACTGATACAAAACTTTGGGTCCTGGCAGTGTTAAGGCAATCAGTTAAACTATTACATCATTTATGCCGTCTTAAATGTTGCCTTCTACCTCTTATCTCTCAGTATCTAATAAGTGTAATCTTTCAAAATTAACTGAGCGATGGGCAGTTGAAACGTTAAAGGAAATTGGAACATTTGAAAATTGTATGACCGCGCATCCGAATGTCATTATGTTATCACTGAATATCAGTGACCCCGAATGATTATTTGTTGACACTGATATATTGGTGACAACGAATGATTATTCGCTGTCACTGATTATAATTGATGGTGGGTCGATCGTGTTTCGTAGTTTCGTAGCTTCGGATTGCACTAATGATCTTTTTAGGCCTGTTGTAATATTACCAATGCTGTCGCATCCGTATTATCGTTGGACAAATACATATGTAATCAAATATCGACAAATATCCTTTTGATCATTTCCATTTTATTTGACGTTCCAATATAATAGAGCCGAATATTTCGATTTCTTGGCAGATTCCAATAATTCGAATTTTAAATCGACCATCGCCAATAGTACATATTATAAGTTTTGAGTTCGTAGGAACAAAAGACATAAACGCGTACCAACAGTAAGTAACAATATTTATTTTGAACAACACAAAGTCAGGTTTAAGTAAGATGTCTTCCTCTCTGGTCGTCTGCTGGCTGGTTGTATGTAAAGAGCCACCGCAGCATCCTCCATAAAGCCTCTGTGTCTTCGCAGTGGATCTTGTAACAGTGCTTCTTACGTCGGGGCGATGAAGACGGACTGAGGTGTAAAGAAACGCTTTATAATTCACGTAGTAATCATTATTTTTGCTGGTTTGTGCATAGCGTGTACCGTTAAAGTGTGGTTATATTTATGGATTAATTTCTCCTACGGCTTCAACCAGGTGAATCTTACTGGAACGTGTACTGGGAACAGCACTGATGGCGTAGTAGTTTATGAGTCACTTCGCCGCTGTAACTGCGCCAAGTGTTGGGTGTTGGTATCCCTCCAGGGGTAAAAAACTGTGTGCCCCACAATGGGTTGTTATAAGTCTAGATGATATTTGTGTTGTGATAATTTCATCTCCTTTACATTATTCAGTAATTATTTGTTTAAATCTATTGTTATAAGCTTTAGATTGTTAAAGTCAGTAATAGATGGCATAATGGCTGCAACATCTTCTTGATAAGATTTGTAAAATACTGAAATTATATTTAATTGGCAGGTTTCTTCTCATAGGTTATGGTCTGAATCTAGCAACTAACCTTAATGTAGCTTCAGTAACTTAGTAAACTAACTAACCTATATATTTTGACGTTCATAAGTGTTACTTTGTGACCTAAATGAATAAATGGTTTTGACTTTGACTTTGACTTTGACTTTATCCGTTGTTTAAATTGTAAATTCCCCTGTGATACAGACATATTCCTGAGTGCAGAAGTGGAATTTAAAAAACATATATATTTGGTAGGTATTTTAAAAGTGACAGTTTATGAAATATCTAGTATTTTAAATAAACATGAATGATGCCGTAGGTAACAGATAGTACATTATATAATAGCAATTGTAAATGTCTACAGGAATTCTTGAGCAGAATTTATTACATAGTGCTCAACCTGTTCGCGTTGTAGTCATGGTAGAAAGTGTTTATAGTTTTGACCTCTGTTCTCTCACAGAGGCTTTTGGAAATCCTGACAATATTTGCTTTACACACGACATACGTAAATATGTTTTACATATGTATGCATACATTCTATATTAAATATTTAATCTAATGTGTAGGTAATTTTATATTCTTTGCATCTTTAAGAAAATAATAAATCTTGCAGTAGAAATTATTCCTGTGTCGCAGGAATCTTTACAAATATTGAAACAACGTAGACAGGACCACTCAGACAGACTAGCATTTGTAAATCATGTAGCTTTAAGGAATTTTATGACGCCTATTAGAGAGTTTTAGTTTTCTTCTTCTGTTTTATTTCTATGTTACAATATTTTATGCATAAGTTAGTTTAAAAGAATTGTGTTTATTGATAGTATACAAATAAATTTCTCTCAATTTGGCTTTATAATACTTGTGTAGTGACGTTACTACCAAAAGCATGGTACCTACCTCCCGTGCGCTCAAAATATTTATATAGCCTAGCTATCCGTCGGGCACTGACCATTTTTTTGGATGAAAAGTACCCATGCCCTTTTATATAATACTATACGCTTGACAATGTTTATGCTAAATTTCATGATGATCAGTCGACTAGTTAAGGCGCAAAACCAACTCACACTCGCATTTATAAAATTAGTTAGGATAATAACTTTTAGGTAACATTATACTTAAAAGTACAGTCGAAGACTAAATTTAGCGTTGACAGAGAGTAGGGAACGGGAACTCTCTATCCAAACTGACTATCTCCAATAAACAAAAAATGGTTCAATATTGATTCGCATAAAATTTTATGACATACATATGTTATCATGGTATACTTTTACATAACCTAATGATCGTCACGCATAATATTTACTTTGCATAAATGAATAGACATCTTTTATTTTACCATAAAGACTGTTGGCGTAACGATTTAGTAGCATATCATTCTTAAGCTTCCTCCACGACCTTCCTAGTCCAGCGGTAGTAAATGCGAGTGTTGTGCATGAAATCCAGTTTCGATTCTAGTGTCGGACAAAGTATTAAGTATACGGTTTTGGGGTCAAGAAATCCACAGCAGCTGCTCGGAATTTGGATCTGTGTCCTGTGTGCGGCAAAAGGCTCGCTTCCATTTAGTAGAACCTAATACATTTGTGGCGAAATAATAATAATAATGATCTACCACATACTCACAACACTATCTAGCCCAAACTAAGCAGAGTTTGTACTATGGGTACTAGACAATAGATAAACATATGTACATATATACTTATTGTAAATATATACATATTATACATAGAAACACCCAGACCAAGACAAACATCCATGTTCATGCACACAAATGTTTGACTTATGCGGGAATTGAACCCGCGACCTCAGGCGTGGCAGTCGGTTACACTAACCACTACGCCATCGAGGCTGTCAAAATGTGAGTGATTCTATTTAACCTTAGGGGCTATAGGCGTGAGAGTTTGTATGTATATAGTAATATATACTCGATCACTGTACCAACAACTATCCCCTTATAGTGTTACTGTGTTAATTTGTTGGGATTTTTTGTCGTTGTTTGGCAATATGCTCAGTAGGCAGCAATAGGCTTCCTATTTCGTGGTATAATCGGTGTATAATCGAATAAAGGATTAGCTGGTAAAACATGAACAGTTAATAGACTTCTGAATAACATTGCGGGATTCTAAAGCATTATTCTATAAAATAATTCCCTAAAAGCCCGGAGTGTAGTATTAGCTAGAATATATCCTAGCTTATATTATAAGTGAGAATGTGGGTTTGTTTATTTGTTACGTTTTATGCCTTAACTTCTCGACCGATCATCATGAAATTTTGCATACATGTTATCAGCAGAGATCAGGAAAGGACAAAGGACTTTTCAACCAGAAAAAAGAACTGTTACTAACCTAACTAAGCCGCGAGCAAAATTTAGTATTTGTCTGTGTTGTACTTACGAGGTATAATATCGGTCAGACTGTAGCTCGCAGAGTAGTCGTCGTCGACAGCGTTCGCTGATCGGCGCCATTTCCTTTACTCCGATGTCCGAGCGACGGTATATTCCTGACGGGTCCCTATGACAAAACTAATAAGTAAATAATCCTTAAATTTAGCAAAAATATTTAGGATTTACTCCACAAGTTTTTTAAATGACACCCGCTCTAGGAATAATAATAATATCCACCAGACCGAATTTCGGCTACGGTGGCCAGTCTTAACGGAGACTGGCCAACTACGCAGGAGATATTATAGTGCACAAGAGTGTGCGCAAATATAAGTGCACTCTCTGTTCCCTCACTCTCATGATCGGATAGGACGGTAATCCGACACGACCGAAGAGAGATCAGGCGCAGGACTAACGGCTTTACGTGCCCTAGGAATAATTGCGTCTCGGGAGTTTTACAAACATTCAAACAACGAATAAAAAGAGCACCCAGAGTTGGAACAACCTTTTGTGGATCACACAAAGTTTTGTCCTCTGTGGCATTCGAACCCACAACATGGCTATGCCATTTATGCATTCTTAAAGATGTGTGTAGTCTGCCAACCCGCACTGGGTTAGCATGGTAGCCATAATGCAACCCTTCTCACATTGAGCAGAGGTGTAGTCAGTAGAGGAACAGTTTATTGGCAGGACTGATATTAATTATTATACTCTACAACATAATTCTAGTTCTCTATAACATAATATCTGTTCTTTACTTTTTTTATTGTTGCTAGCCAAAATGGCTACACGCCGTCTGATGATAAGCAGTCATATAGTCCATGAGAAAAGCCTTCCAAACTACGTAAAATAAAAAAAAATAAAAAATCATAAATAAATTTATTGTTACAAGGTAACACTTATGAATGTCAAAGTAACACTAAATTTCACTGTGAATTTTCATTTACTGCCACGTTCAGCAAAGCAAGAGTATAGGGCTCATGAGAAGAACGGGCAAGAAACTTATGGCCACTCTTCGTCCTCATTACAGCTGAAGTGGTGCCAAGGTATCTACTTTGACAACTTTAGCGGGTGCTTTTTCACGCCCCTGTTGAAGGATCCAAGGTCGAAGGAAGAAAGAAACATGTATCATGTTTTCTTTATTTTTCACGATTACACATAATTTGGCAATATTTAAGAGCAAGCATTTTATCTTTTGTTTCCGAAATTTATATTTAATATTACACAATTTTTACAATTTACTTAGGTTGTATATCTTTGTATACTTTACTTATCGCAATACTAACAGTAGATAATAATTTTATTTTCAAAGAGGTTTATTCATCAGGCAGCCATTAAAAGGTTTCCACGCTTACAACATTTAGCACATAAAATGTCTGGACAAAAGCTAGGTACTATGTCAAAGACACAAATAAATCATACACTGTAATGAACACGTACTTGTAAATAGAACTATTATTTATTTTTATTACATTTACATTTTGTAGTTATTACAAACATATACAGGGTGATTTTGAAATCGTGTAATTCCTTTTAACCACGCATTCTACTGGTGATATAGAATAACCCTGACCATATTTTTTCTTAATTAGAATAATGGTTTCAGCAAAATTAGATAACAGATTTTTTTCATGAAATGATTTCAAATAGTCATATTTTAACCACCTGACACAATCTTAATATTTTACTAATTTAAAAATAATAACATAACAATAACAGATGTCGTAAATAATAAGGGGCAATAAAAAGGACCGCCCGTTATTATTTACGACATTAATTATTAATATGTTTTTTTATTTTAATTAGTAAAAAATTAAAATTGCCTCGGTTGGTTAACATATGACTATCTGACACCATTTCACGAAAAAAACGGAATAATAATTTTTCAAAAAAAATAAATCTAATTAAATAAAAATATGGTCAGGGTTATTTTATATCACCAGTAGAACGCGTGGTTAAAAGGAATTACACGATTTCAAAATCACCCTGTATACATAATAAAATATTTAAAAATATAATAACTGGATACTTATACAAAAGCATACATTTCAATTAAAATACAGTATATTAGATACTATACGTAACTAAAGAACAATCTCATGCTTAGTATCCTTTGGCAGATTACAGGTTTGTATTTAAAATCATATAATTATGCTTTTTGCTTTTATTATTTATGGTTTTCCGGTACAGGAACGCGTCTCGACGAAAGTTTTACTATAATGCCAAAGGGTAGTCTCCGTTCAAATCCACTGTGATCAAAATTTGGTCAGGTAGACATTATTATTAATATTGCAGACCGATTGACCCGAACATGGGCTTGGCTCCACCCAAGCCAAATAACACACATGATATAAACATTTATATACAAAGAGAAAGAATATGAATATTTAAAATGGTTACTTAACATGTTAATTGGAACAATAAAATACAGAGGTTGAGATACGAGCATATATTACAATATTTATTATATATAAATGAAGTTACCGTGACGTAAGTTATGTAATATCCACAATGCGTATAGATTATAATCATGCAAATATTCTAGTAGTACGAGGTCGAAGTCACTTTTTACTATCAAGGTAGTAACAAGCAGTAAGCAGTGTCTGTAGCCTTTGAACGCTTGCTGTTCGAGTTCAGTTCTGATTTGGTGAATAGGAATAGTGTTGAAGGTATTATTACCCTCTCTAGTTAGTTTCTAACCTAAATGTACCTTCAGTAACTTAGTAAACTCACTAACCTATTTATTTTGACGTTCATAAGTGTTACTTTATGACTTTAATGAATAAATGATTTTGACTTTGACTTCGTGATCATACTTTCACGTAATTAGGGCACGAAATTTCAAATTATGTATAAAAATATAATTCATAATCCACCCTATCTATTCTAATCCTAAATCCTAACCAATATTACAAATACGAATGTCACATTATTTGTTTCTTACGGTATCACGGCTTAACTGATCTACCCATCATCATGGTCTTTTTGTTTATTTTATGTTTTTAACATTCATCATTAAAGAGTACGAAATTTGAAGATTTTAATGACCTCATCTTATATCTCGGGTTAAAGCTTGTATGTCTGTCCACATAAACACTAGGCATACAAGGGAAGGCAGGCCGAGCATATTTATAAATTTCTGAATTAGAAAACTTGACTTTGCTTGAACCTGGAAGCGTGCCCGAGACCTTACAAATGCCTGGAAGCCTGTGCTACATATCTACTGTAGTAGTAACTAATGCTTACTTAGGTTATATAAAAAAACTCCAATATAAAAACTGTTGTAACACCGGTTTCCCAGCGACAGTATAATCCTGACGGATTCCTCGTTATCTAGCCCAAACTAAGCAGAGCTTGTACTATGGGATAATGGATAAACATAAATATATACTTTCTTTTTGTAAATACATACATACATATTATACATAGAAACACCCAAACCAAGACAAACATCTATGTTCATGCACACAAATATTTGTCTTGTGCGGGAATCGAACCCGCGACCTCAGGCGTGGCAGTCGGTTACACTAACCACTACGCCTTCGAGGCCGACAAATAATTAAGTAAATAATCATTAAATTTAAGGATTTTCTCCACAATGTTCTCAAATATATGTATATAATATGCAGTCTGCCGACTATTGATGATGATGACTGATATTAATCATTATACTCCAATTCTAGTTCGTGAATATCTTCTTTCCTTTTTATTATTGCTAGTCAAAATGGCTAACCTGCGCTGACAGTAACGCCTACTCTCTTTAAAAAAATTACATCTCCCGCACTAGGAATAATTACTATATCGCGGGAGACTTTACAAACATTCAAACAACGGACACAAAGAACACCCAGACTTGGAACAACCATTTGTGGATCACACAATTGTTGTCTTGTTTTAAATTCGAACCCACAACACACAGCAGAGTGGCAGTGGGGAGTCGACCACTTTAACCATTACGCCATCCGTGCAGTGAACTGTTTACTCTTCTCCCTAGCCTTTATTATTCCCAAGTCACTTGGGGTCGGCTTTTCTGGTCTAACCGGATTTGACTGGATATCAGTTTTTACACGGAGCGGCTGCCACCTGACCTCCACAACCCGAAGGTTAACGATACCCTAAGGCTAGACCAATGTCAGGATATTATAGGGCACTGACTTCCCAATAACTACTGCCATAGATGTTCATGGCAGCAGGGACTGACGGCTTAACATGCTCTCCGAGGCACGGAGCAGGCGATAATTGTCAATCGATACGCACATCATTTCGAAAAGTCATATAACTTTCAAAAGTCAGAGGTGCGCGACGTGGGTTCGAACCCGAGGCCCTCTGCATTGCAGTCTGTTGGTCTCCCCACTGAGCTATCGCTGCTTGCTATTATAGTTTGCTTGTTTTTTGCTGAACTGCTTACTAAGATTATATAAAAAAAGCCAATATAAAATTTAGGTTTAGACTACAGTTATTTGTCAATCACTGTTAGAGTTTAAATGGATAAATATAATCGAAACCAACCACCCACGACGCCGATCTATATTTTATGTAACACTTTGACAAATACTACAATGTATAGCCAATGGTGCGTGATGGCGGGCAGTCAGCATTCGCGGAAGACGCACGCGCACATATCCGCGTGTTGCGCAACTCTCGGATACTGGGTAACTATGGCAATCGTATGAGGAAGCCATGACAAGTTTGTAAGCAAGTATCTTATATAGGCTTAGTAATTGACTTGCTAATGAATGTTCGTATCATCTATGTTCTTAAGATAATATTGGCTCGGCGCTTTCTCACTTACATTAATAACGCAGTTGTTTAAGTTATAATTTCGACCCTATGCATCCTTCAAAACGATCACATAATATAATAATATTAAGTTATATAAGTAAGTTTTTATGTTAATTAGTAAAATCTAATATTAATGGCATCAGGCTATCACTCTTAAAGACGATAATTATCGATTGTTAAGCTACTGATACTTAATATTAAAAACGTTTGTCTTTCTGTAGCTCACACTGACAACACGTAAATTGTGATCTTTAAGAACAAGCTTGACCGTCTTTTGTTTTTTTTTTTTTTTAATTTTTCTCATCAACATGACCACACGCCGCCTGATGGTAAGCAGTCGTGTGGTCTAAGAGCAGTGGCCTCCACATCGTCCTCATAGCAGCCGAGGCGATGTTGAGGTATCTACTTTGACGGCCTGAGAAGGTGCTTTTTCACGCCCCGCTTAAAGGACCCAGGATTGAAGGAAGAAGGAAACACGTGCCTTAGCAGAGAATTCCATGTCTTGATCGTTCGGCAGAGGTATGAGGACCCAAACTTGTTGGTACGCACTCTAGTCGACTCCACCGTGTAAGGATGGCATCTGAGTCCAGCACGCGTTGTTCTGGATAGGAAAGGGGAGGGCGGGATAAGGTGGAATAACTCTTCAGAGCACTCCCCGTGGTATATTCTGTAGAAACATGACAAGGCAATATCTGCTAAGTCACTTTGTGTAACGGACCTAGTGGTCAAAATTCGACCAAAATTCCGAAGCTTGCTACTTTGTTTTCTATTTTTCTTTATTACATATAAATAAGGTATAGGGAACCATAGTTACAAAGAATTGTACGACGTCAGACGAACAATGCCGAAATACTACGAACGTGATTTGACTGCGTGTGTCAAATGCATGGTTGTGTGCGTGTAGTGTTTTTTCATTAATTTAATGTATTTCTAATGCATATTTTATTAAAAAATATTAGGATTCGCCCCTCCTTCTCCATATAAACTTTAACTGTGCCAAACTTCAAAGTCCTCCTTCCGTGCAATTTTCGTAAAAAGGAGTACAACGGCTTTTGCTTCACGTATTAATATATAGATAAAAATGCATGGGATATCTATCTGCGAATGACATGACAATGACACAATTTGATTGTAGGGAAAAGCAAGAGGACCAAATTATTTTTGCTTGTTATTGCAAACACAATTATACTCAGAACAAACATTTGTAAATCACACAAATTGTGGTTAAAACTATAACACTCATTACGGTGGCTGGCCAGGTGACAACTTAAATCATGGACCAACCAGTACATTCCGAAATGTTATGGTCTATAGCAGCCGCTGTAATACAGGGATTGTATGATCCACAAATTGTTGTTACGAGTCTGGGCGTTCTTTGTGTCTGTTGTCTGAAAGTTTGAATGTTGAATTAATTTTTAATTTTTATTATATTTAATTTTATTTTATATATTTAATTAATTTAATTCTAGTGTGAGAGTAGGCTTTTATGAAAAGAAAATTGTTGGTGAAATGTGGGTGTATACTCTTCCTATGTCTTCGTGGATAAGGACTATGTTTGTATGCTCTACACCAGAGGTTCCCAGACTTTTTTCTCTAGACCAATTTGAAAATTTTGCTGATTCCGGTGGACCCTATGCAGCTAGAAATGAAATCCGCCAAGTAAAATCGATATATTCGAAACAAAAAGTTAAATAGGGTTAAAATTAAAAAAATTGAATTCTCGTGTCTTCAGCGTTTCAGTATTTCTCAAAATATCCGTCATTATCTGCTTACATTGATAGGTGAAGTCAAAGCAACATTTTAGTTATTTACTATCGAAAGCAAATAAATTTTCGTGGACCCCGCTTACGAATTGTGAACCCCCATTTTTATGTCATGCCTACATAGTCCTCCGTACCCCCGGCGAGTCTCCCGTGGACCCTTGGGGGTCCACCTAGACCACTTTGGGAACTAAGGCTATACTAACTAAATAACCAGAGTAAAATATTGTATCCTGTTCCATTCAACTTTGTTATCAAAATCGGCACTGTAACCGTCGCTATTACTTTCTAATGAGCTGGGAAAATCCGCTGGGCATTCCCAATGCAAAAATATTGACTTGTAACATTGATTTGCTTTATCCACGACATAAGTCTGGCTTTTATCTATACTAATATTATAAAGCTGACGAGTTTGTTTGTTTGTTTATTTATTTGTTTGGTTCAACGCGCTAATCTCAGGACCTACTGGTTCGAATTGAAAAATTCTTTCAGTGTTGGATAGCCCATTTATCGAGGAAGGCTATAGACTATATAAAATCACGCTGCGACCAATAAGAGTAGAGCTTAAATGAAAAATGTTGCAAAAACGGGAAAATATCTCTTATGTGAAGCAGACGAAGTTGCGCGGGTCAACTAGTTACGAATAAAATAAATACAAAGAAAATTTTGACTGTACGGGTGGCGAAATGGATTAAGTGATTGCCTCTGTTATTGCTCCGAGTGTTGTTAGTTCGATTCCGGTGCGAGACAAACATTTTGTGATCCACAAATAGCTGTTCCAAGTCTGGCGTTCTTTGTGTCCGTTATTTAAATATTTGTAAAGTCCCCCATTATACAGAATCTGTTGAAGAAAGCCTGTGTAATCAGGAACTTCGAGAGATCGATTCGCGGATCAGGAAAAGTGCTACTAAATTTCTAATCTACCAATTCTAAGTGAAGTTTGGAACTGTGCCTAATGGACAACAATATGCTCTTCTCCTATTTCTTAGGACTTAAAATATAGATGTGAGACTATGTACATATATACTGAACTAGCTAACCCGCGCGACTTCGTCTGCTTCACATAAGAGAATTTGCACCGTATTTGCAACATTTTTCATTGATGTTCCGCTCCTATTGGTCGTAGCCTGATGTTATATAGTCTATAGCCTTCCTCGATAAATAGGCTATCCAACACCAAAATAATTTTTCAATTTGAACCAGTAGTTCCTGAGATTAGCGCGTTCAGCCAAACAAACGAACAAACTCTTTAGCTTTATAATATTAGTATAGATAAGGAAAAAGAATACCAAAACATCATTCGTCATGTGCTTTCCTACATTGTAATTTCCATAGCCAACCTACGCGTGTGACTGTTTAACCGTGAATTTCTGTGCCATCTATCACATATGCATGGTTCAAGTAGCACTTCATGCATGCATGCCAAGATAAATGCGTGCAAATCGCGTGCTTGGATTGCGTGTGCCGGGTTATATCCGCGCTGGTTATATGTGTGATTCGTTGTATGTAACTGATGACTACACGGATGTTAGTTTAACAAATGAGTCATATATTTGGTTACATTTTAGTTATATTGTACATTCATTGATTCAAGTCAATCGAATATTCCTGGAGGGGTACACAGTGGTGTATTACGTATCTTTCAAACAAAGCAATAATTTCTCCAATTATGTTTTGTTATGTGATTCCTTTTGTAAATTCAACGAACTCGATAATATGAAATATATTATTAAATAAACTAACAAATATTAATATGAATAATAATCAGGTGTCGCATGATTGAATTTGTATTCATGCCATCATTCACAGCATAATTAATATTTTCCATGGATAAGTATAATGAAAAGTAAATTATATTAAATTATATATGAACTCTAAGGGTTTTTGTTATTTAAATAATCATTTTTTTTTTTTGCTCGTCAAGATGACCACACTCCACCTGATGGTAAGCAGTCGTGTGGTCTAAGAGCAGTGGCCTCCACGTCATCCTCATAGCCGAGGCGACGTTGAGGTCTCTACTTTGACGGCCTGAGAAGTTGCTTTTTCACGCCCCGCTTAAAGGACCCAGGATTGAAGGAAGAAAGAAACACGAGCCTTGGCAGAAAATGCCATGCCTTGATCGTTCGGCAGAGGTATGAGGACCCAAACTTGTTGGTACGCACTCTAGTCGACTCCACCGTGTAAGGATGGCATCTGAGCCCAGCACGCGTTGTTCTGGATAGGAAAGGGGAGGGCGGGATAAGGTGGAATAACTCTTCAGAGCACTCCCCGTGGTATATTCTATAGAAACATGCCAAAGAGGCAATATCCCTACAGAGTTGCAGAGGTTCCAGTGAACTCATGACCTCTGGATCTCCGATGATACGGACAGCATCTATTGTATAATACGCTTTGAAAATAAGACTATATCCTCGATATAACTATGGTATGTGCTATGGCTATTAAAAGCTTACAAAACATCGGCGAGTAGAATATACAACATTGCCAATGCATTGAGTGGTGTGGATTCGATCCCCACATGAGATAAAGCTTTGTTACTCTTATGGGTGCTTGTTAATTAAATGTATATGAAATCTTTGAGACAAAGCCTAGTGAGATAGTTGTCCCTTAAAATATGGCTAAATTGTCTGTAACTAAGAAAACATATATAATCGTAGCTGCTTCTGATTTCCCGAATAATTGTCAAGAGGTGGCTTTACTAATGCAATTGTTGTCTTTAGGCAAAGGTATTTACAAATGGTGTACACATATTAAAACAACTGACATAATGCATTATCACAATTTATAGACCTATGTTTTGTATTCCGTACAGTCGAAAACCGAAGTAGCCACTTCAAAAATAGTACCTATTATCCGTACAATCGAATGCACGAATAAATTTCTTTATTCTTCTTAAATAAAATATATAAACATCAGTGGTATAACTATGGCATAACCGGTCGCATGACGAATGGCGCACGCGCCGCGCCGCGCTCTGCGCCCGCGCACTCGACAAGGAAGTGAGTTCGGATAATTCCGGTTCCACTCGGGTCATTTCGCGCCCCTTACTCAAACACTTTCGTTTTACGAATACTTTGCTGATACTACCTCTTGCTTGAATCACTTGTAATTAAAAGAGATAAGATTGAAAGTTGTGAGGTACGGCTGGCGTTTCATTCACGTGAATCATTCAAGAAAATGTGCACACAATTATTCTTAGGAATTTTATATGGGCGGAAGTATTATATAAATATTATTACACAGAAAGATATTTCATGCAAAAATATTGCTACAAAAGTAGATCCTAAATAAATTATTTGATATGTCTCAAGCTTACCAAATAAAAAACAATACGAAGTCCAAAGAGTAAATTAATGAAATTGTATAAATATATTTTGAATAGTCTACAATGAAATAAGTGTTGGGTACCTACCCAACTCTTATTTCATTGTGGACTTTTCAAAATATATTTCCTATTAATATTTACTGGATATATCCATTATTTAATTTTTATTATTTATTCGAATTAATCCACATATTTTTCTAATTTAATTAATATGAACGCAGTTTTTCTAATTGCGAAATAATAACTTATTTTAATTTAAAATAATTATCTCTTATTAATTTATACAACTAAAGAGCGGAATGTCTATTTAAACATACTTTTCAAACAATAGTTACAAAGTTTATTAATTAAACAACTTATAAAAAATATATTAACGCTTGTAAAGTCAAATAAATGGCTATACCTCCACAATTTTAGTATACCAATGTGGCATTAGTTGCATTGCATAAGTCCGTTTTTATTTTGCGTTCGTTTGCTACCGATAATTAAGTGTCAGATTTGATTCCCTGTTCTGCCAAAGTGTAATTTGGTTTTCTGTTAGGAAATTCTTAAAAGCAGCACGGAACCTACTTCTCGAGAATAAATACGAGTGATAGTCAAAACATATTTTTTCCGTTATGCTCACAAAATAACGCTTATGATTGTCAAAGTATAGTGGTTAGTGCGTTCACTAAAGCTCCTCAAGTTATATTTAGCTTAGATAAAGGGTTGAACCTATAAGAAGATAACTGCACGAAATTCACCGCCACTATTTTTTTTTAAATATATTTTCTCGCATTCACACGACACCATCTAGCCCAAACTAAGCAGTGCTTGTACTGTGGGTACTAGACGATGAATAAACATAAATATATACTTTTTTGTAAATACTTACATATTATACATAGAAACAACCAGACCAAGACAAACACCCATGTCATGCACACAAATGTTTGACTTATGCGGGAATTGAACTCGCGACCCCAAGTGTGGCAGTCAGACCACTACGCCATCGAGGCCACCATTGAATTTTAGTATTTGAGTTGAGTCTCTGTATAACGTTACTGCATTTATTAGTACGAAACAGATTTATTCCTTATACACCATCTGACATGAATTGACTTAAAACACACAGTGATTTAAATAAATTCAAGTTAGATATTATAATCAACAGGTTGAAAAGCATCTGCCTGCAAGGCAAAACATTTACGTCTAGGTCACGCTTACATAATAACGAACTTATACAAAAATAGACTCCCCGTAGTTGCTCTATCGAACGTTATAGCCGTCGGTCGATGTACTCAATACACGGTCAATATCTTTCAGCTTGAGGCGAATATCGACCCAGAATGTAACTATTTAAAATCATACGACTATTTATGAATTTGATAGCAAACTAACCGGTCCTGTTAGTATTTTAGACGAGTAATGTGAATGTAGGCGTTTGTGGAGTCTGTTGTCTTTTAAACTATTCCCGTGCTAGAAATAATTTCAATACAGTGCGGACTTAGTCAAAATGGTCCAATCGAGAGGTAAAGTGCAGATAACACACGTCCAACAAACTAAATAGAATGAAACAGTAGACACCGAGTAATTGTGGATCATATAATTTTTTAGATCACGTTGAGATAAAATCCTGAACAAACGGTATACCGACAGTGGCAAGGCTCTAACTTAAATGTCGGTGCCATCCGTGTTGTCAGCTTTTTTATTAGTATTTTATTAGTCTTCCGGTTCGAGCTGGAAATTTCGTGTCAAAAATACTTAGCCAATATAAGAATATTGGTTAAGTGTTTCTGTCACGAAATCTTTAGCGAAGATTCTTTAATTGTGTCTGCTAGACGGCAATAGTCACACCCTCTTTAACATTATTTTATAAAAGTTCACTAAAAATTTGTATTGTTTTTTTAACCTTTCTAAGGGCCGATTTATCATTTGTCGATAAGAAAGGACAAAGGCCGATTTCCTATACTATGTCCAAACTCTGCATTTATCGTTCTGGATTTCTGGTGATTTATAAATCAGGCTATCTCATCAGTTGAACTTTTGTCTTTGCGTTGGTCGTGAAACTAAAAGGGATTGATATACTTCTCGATTGTACTGCTACCAATCCGTATTAGTGAAATGTGGATGCTATGTGTAAACTGCCTAAGCCTTTGAGAGATGATGGTACAATGCTATGTTTACTTACCGGTGATCATCTACATTGTGAATGGTGATGACTGAAGGGGTAAGTGCCGAGATGATTAGTCCCACTGGTATAAATGCTGTTACCATCCGCAGGAGATTGTGCCAGGGATTCCCACTGAAAAAGAAGAGGTGTCAGTAAGGTAGGAGAAGTGGTAGAGCCTTGCTGGTTTCAGTATGTAAAGGGAAGACCATGTACGTATTCTCACACAGTATTAATGTAAACTAGCAGTAGGCTTATGTTAGATTAGGTTAGGTTAAAAGAAGAAGATCAGCTCAGAAGCTCGGTCACCCTCATGGATACTTTCTTATTGCACTATACACAAAAAAAAAATCGGTGTGAGTAAGATAGCAGAAGTAGTTGAGCCTTGCTTGTTTCAATAGTAATGGACGAGACCGTGGAAGTACCTACTACTCTCTTAGAGACTATTATATAAACTAGCATTATTTATGTACTGTTGTGATTTGTACGGTAAGTAGAAAGCTCAGAGGCTTGTGCACCCTTGTGGTCTCTTCTTTTCCTACTTTTTTGCACCTCGGCCTCTAACCAAAAGCCTCAGTGACTGCTTACCGTTAGGCAGCTGGCAGACCGTGTCCTTGTTTGCTACTTATGTGAGTTATGCTAGACAGCGGCTTATTGGTGTTTCCTTCAATTTATATGTGATACCGAAAAACATTGCGGTTTCGAAGGGTGTCAGTTAGTGCTTACAGTCAAGTGGACCGCAGACTCAGCTGCCACAGCCAGCAAAAAAATGACTATTATTTGTGTCTGTATCTGTATGAAAAGCTATATTAATATTGTTGGAATGACACATTAGTTTCGTATAGTATTTTTAAGCCAATTCTCGCACTAAGAATACATCCTGTGACGCCGTAGACTTTACACACAATCAAACAAGCAACAACTAGATTCAAAACTTTCGTTTGTGGATCGCACAGATTTGAACTCGAGTATCAAACCCACAACAAACACGGCGACGCAATGGGAAGGCAGCTACTTAAACCACAACGGCATCCGTACGTCAATTATGATAGGCGTGCATAAATATTATAAATCGAAGCGAGCGAGGCGGAGGCAATCGCTTTTATACACACAATCACTATGATCGATCGCGATTAATAACAATATAATGGTATCAATGAATCATAGTTGATTTTTGTATAGAACTAGAACATCTGAACACGCTATCCTATTACCCTAATTAATATTGTAAATGTGAAAGTAACAATAAAGGTCAGAGAGACACATGTGGCATAATATTACAATGACGTTTGCGTAGAAGTTTCATGTTTGAAACTAGGTCGAGGAAAGTGTTATAGTTTAGGAGCATCTCTGCGAATAAAGGGAACACCAGAATTACAAAATTCTTCATTCGCAGTCAGAAATTTCATAGAATTATGTTTCGCATAAAATGTTTTATATAATATTTGGTTCTTGTATTTATATTTGAATATTATTGTTTCAACGACTATTGCCTTCAATGAATCATATTTCACAGAAACACAATTTAATGAATTTTGAAATTCATTTTTTTATTTAACAAAATAATTAAACTATAGAATTATTTTTTGAGGACTGTTGTTTGTTCGGTATATTTTCCATGAATAGTAGGTTAGGTTAGAAGTGCGACCATAGAACGTGGTAACGGGAGGCGAGTGCTAGAGACAAAAACAATATGAGGATAAAGAATATTTGATTTGTTTCTATAAGATAAGAAAATAGAAAATGAAAAATAAAATGTAACAAAAATCATTGAGTTGAATTTATTTAAGTATACAGTGTATTGATTATTCTACGAAATGACAATATGAGATTTTTTTATGAGAAACGTAATTCTATAAAACTGTTGTCTATAAAACAACGTACCACCGGAAATTTTTAATGGAAGCACTGAGTCTGCAAATGTACTTAGTAGACGACTCCACAGTCACCGAGACGAGTATACAGTCATCTCCTATTGCAAGGGCGAATACACCTATGCCTATTCTTTCAGTGATATGGAAATTACGAATGTTGACCCTCGAAATGAATGTACATATATAAAAAATAAAAATAATCAGCCCTGTATTAAACTTTTCTATTACTGGGCGCGGGCGTTTTTTTAGTGTGAGAAGGGTTAGGCAATAATAGTGGGCCACGCTGGCCTAGTGCGCATTGGCAAACTTCACATATCTTCGAGAACATTATGGAGAACTCACGGACACGCAGATTTCCTTCCGATGTTTTCCTTTACCGTTAAAGCAAGCGATAATTAACTAGGTGACGTTACTTTGGAAAGTCATCTTGATCTTGATCACTCAGGCTGTCACTGAAATTCCGTATAAATAAGCTTATACTAGATTATTGACAGCATAGACATCAGGTCACCAGAGGTAAGCTTTTTTTTTTACTTTGGTAATGCTTTGATGCATACCTCTCCGCGGGGCGACGGAGGTTATGTCGGGCTCACCGGGGGAAAGATACCCCGGTAATACCGACTAAACCTACTACAGTGTTCCTCGGCATAACCATAGACAGCGGGGCCGCGCGAATCTCTTTCACATCCAATCGCGACCTCGCCGAGGTTTCGGCCCGACGCGACGTGTGAAACGGCAGGCCACTACATAAAAAGACCCTTTACTGTCCCCTTCTGAGAGAACGTAAACACGACACAAAGGCGCGCATGGAAACACGCACGCCGCCACTCGCACCTGGTGCTGATCGGGTGGCGAGCAGGCCCACGAAGCCCGCCACCCCCAGGTCAAACCTCAGGGTGGCTGGAGGTCATCTCGCGCCCTCCGGCGCCCGGTTCTGCGGTTGGAGAGAGGGTTTGAGCGATCTCTCTCCCGCTTCGCCGCCTCCTTGATGGAAATTATTTCGTCGCAGACGGAGGCGATGGCGTTCCACGATCTCTCACTCCGGACCATAGACTGAACTACGGCCGGGAGCGAGAGAATGACCAATCCGACTGCTGCGAGCAACTCACGGCGCTGCGATGACCAGGTGGAGCAATCTGCCAAGTGTCCCGCGCCGTGTCCTCAACAACATCGCGGCAGTCGCCGCAGCGATGGCATATGGGCGTCTCCTGCCGGCCTATGCGACACAGGAACTGGCCAAAGCAACCGTGGCCAGTCATTACCTGTGTCAGTCGGAAGGTGAGGGCGCTAATGCCACCTCTCCAGCCACTCCTCAAAAATGGGACTTACCGCCACGATCGTGGCGTGCCAGTGGTAACCTAACCTAACCTTACCATTACTAATGCGTACGTGTCGCGAAATCGATCCAGAGATCTCATACACGGCAGTGCCATTCCACCTATGCCACAAAATTCAATGAATGAATTTAACTTTTTTGTACCTCTGACAACGTGTATGCAAAATTTCGTGATGATCGGCCGAGTAGTTAAGGCGTGAAAGCGTCACAAACAAACTCATTAATTATATTAGTTAGGAAGATAGGATATCATCAACCAGTTACAATTTTATTATATATATACCCATGTGAAGAGAGAAACAATATATTATTATTATATGTATAGATGTCGTAATAGCTGTCAACAGTGATCGCAACATATTAACTGCGTTGTGTTTATGATGCACCGCTGCAACTCAATAGAGCGATACATCGTACATTCTAACTACGAAAGTTGCGTTTTAAGTCCTTTCTTCACATACTTGTTACGTGACGACCATACGTTCACAAAAGCTGTGCGATTGGCTCGTAAAACAACTTCCTAGTTGTGTGGTTTCTCATAATAAATATATCACAGATGGCGTAGTCGTTTAAGCGGTTGTCTTGCCATTGTGCAGTGTTGTGAGTTCGATTTTCCCATGTGGGATAAGAATTTGTGTTATCCATAAATAGTTTGTCGGCCTTGATGGCGTAGTGGTTAGTGTAACCGACTGCCACGCCTGAGGTCGCGGGTTCGATTCCCGCACAAGTCAAACATTTGTGTGCATGAATATGGATGTTTGTCTTGGTCTGGGTGTTTCTATGTATAATATGTACGTATTTACAAAAAATAAAGTATATATGTATGTTTATCCATTGTCTAGTACCCATAGTACAAGCTCTGCTTTGTTTGGGCTAGATGGTTTTGTGTGTATGTAGTAGAATATTATTATATTATTATAGTTGTGCCGAGTACTTTGTGCCCATTAAGTGAATATTTCTAAAGTCCAACGTGACGCAGCATTATAAAATGTTTAAGACATCTCGTGTTAGGTTAGGTTAGTGTCTTAAACATTTTAATATAATAATAATAATAATATCCTCCAGACCGAATTTCGGCCACGGCACTACGCATGAGATATTATAGTGCACAAGTGTGTGCGCAAAACAAGTACACTCTCTGTTCCCTAACTCTCATGATCCGATGGGACGGTAATCCGTCATGACCTGAGAGAGATCAGGCGCAGGACCACCGGCTTTACGTGCTTTCCGAGGCACACCGCCAACTGCCTTACTCCGGGTGGCTATTGAGATTTCTTAACTGAAAACCCAATAACTTTTCGTGGGCCCGATCCGATTCGAACCCGAGACCTCACGCACAGTCGCATTCACTACCGCTGCGCCACGGATAATAATAATTAATATACATACGTAGTAACACAGACCCACACCTATTTTCCAGATGCAGAGATTATAGATTTCTATTCGCGATCACCATCGTTGCATCCAGGCATTACATTACCATGACCACTAACTCCGAATTGGTAGGTAGTATTGTAGACTTATTAAATACACATTTAGCTAGATATGGTTTTAAATCACACGTTATAAGGGCGAGTCTATTGCCGTGTACATGCTTCAGTCCCTGTTACCTTCTACTACTGCTACTAAGAATTTCAAGACAAGAAAATTCAAATATCCTTTTCTGGCCTGGAAATCGAATCCGAGACCTCATTAACTTACAGATAAACTCAAATATCCTTTTTCTGGCCTAGAAATCGAATCCGAGACCTCATTAATTAAAATGTAAAAGCATTTAAAATACATGTGATCTTGTGACCCCTATATTTTGGGGGTATTTTGACCCACAGGCCCATATTCAAACTCGACAGAGGTATGACCCCAAGGTGTCTGCACACCAAGTTACAAGTCAATCGGTCCAGTGGTTCCAGAGTAATGCCTGTCACTAAGAGACAGACACACAGACCCACATAGTGTTTTCATTAACCTCTTCGAAAAAGACTCAGAGGTTAATAACCACATTCGGAACCAACCACAACTTCCCAGAAGCAAAAATCGATCACAATTTTATGTAACGCGATTGTACCGAGGGATATGAATGGAAATTAGTCATAACTATTAATGATATTTAATGAGCCGACGTCCGCTGAGTGAAAGGACATTATTTTGTGAGGAAACAGCCTGTTCTGTCGCGTTGTACGCAATTATTGTACAAGTTTCCACTTTCCTACATTGTTTTTAATAAGTGTTTACATTTATCACGATGTGTGGGCGCGTTAAGCGTCACACTAACAAACACTCCTGAACTCAGCTTCTTTCGTCGCAATTATTTACAATACTACGTTGCACACAAATTAAAAATGATTTTTATGACTTTCGTTTTGGTCCACTCGCGTCAGAATATACGCAAGTGGGTCATGATTCCTGAGCTATCAATGCGTTTTAGATGTCAAAGTGTTACGGTATTTAAGTAGCAGTTTTCTACTACAACCATCGTTTATCGTTGAACTGTTCTTGTTAAACAATAATGGTTAAACATTTCGAAGCGCTTCATTATCTTTGTATATATTTAAAACTAAAAAATGTACATGCAGAAAATAGACTGATTGATTTGCCTAATGTTAACGCATGTGTATGTATAAGAACTGTTTCTTCTCAACCAATAGCAATAAGTGTACTTTACTTTAAGTATAAATGTAGTTATTTTTGGTGATAATTGTTGCAACGGTTCACGTTCAGCGCCACGTGTATATGTCGTAGTACAACTCTCACAGGCCAGAGGATATCTGGTTATACACCTTGAGTAGTCACCTTCAGAGGCCAATGTATCACTAAATATACATTGCGCTGAACATTTTGTACCTCAGATACACCAAACGATTTTTAAGGGCCAAAGTTACAAAGGCATATACAAAATGTTCAGCACGGTGTATAGTCACTGATGCACTGGCCTCTGAAGTTGACTACTCAAGCTGTTTAACCAGATATACACTAGATAAATATACAGGGTGTCCGGTAATTAATGGATAACCTGGAAATGTCTTATAGTGGAACTGATGGCCGTTCAGAAAAAATATGAAAAGAATCTATCCTAACTACTACCTGAGATACGTGGTTTTTTTTAAATTACCATGTATAATTTTCTTATATTCTACGACCATAAATGAATTAAATCTATCAGAATTTTGTTGTTTTATTATTAAACACTAATTATGCTAATAGATAGACAGTCAAAAGTATGCTATGGTATAATAGCTTGCAGTTTTTAATATATATATATTTTTTTTCTTAACGGCCTTCATTTCTACTATAAGACAATTCAAGGTTATCCATTAATTACCGGACAACCTGTATATATGTGGCGCTGAATGGAACATACAATATACTCAATATATTTTGTAAAGTATATCGTAACATAAGTATTATCCCTGATACAAAATAAAATACCCATAGCCTTAGATGTCTAATGCTGTATTATAACTACTTGACTATTCGCTTAAGTTTTGTGTTGTGTAACTCTAGACTTTCTTAGTTTCATCTGTTTTCTTTTAGTATCGTTGAAAGTCTTGAAAGTTATCGAATTGTTAGAATACATGATCGTTAAGCATACATTATGTAAATATAACTTTGTTTTAACTATGTATATTTCAAGCAAGCATTATAAACAACATTGTTAATGTTTAGAACTTTATTTTTGTATATATGTGAGGTAAAGAACATAGTAAACTCCATTTAAACGTGGAATGAACTGACAGAGAAAGTATACCGTACAGACGACTACAGCCTATAGCTGTGTTACCTTTCTGACGAGTCCGAAAAGCTGATTAGTCAAATTAGAAGCTTTAAAAAAAGCCTTTTTAATAACCTCTGAAGCTTTGTTAGCTAATAAATAATAAAAAATTGTTAATAAGTGCTGATTCTGAAAATTTCCTAACAAAAAGAAAAACTATAATACTTGCCCGACCAAGGCATCAATATTATGAGACGAAACCAATGAGTGTATTTATCTATACTTATCCTAACTAATATTAAAAATGCGAATGTAAGTTTGTTCATTTGTTACGCTTTCATGCCTTAACTATTCGACCGATCATCATGCAATTTCGATTACACGTTTTCAGTAGTACAGAAAAGGACATAGGGTTGCAGTCAGCCAAAAAAAAAATCTGTTTCCGAGTAATAGAAATGTATTGCCATAATCTACATTATCGCGAGTGAAGCTGCGATAAAAATCTAGTTCGATGCTAAATTTGTTTGTTTATAAGCACACTAAAATCTCCAAAATTACTGAACTGGTTATAATATCAGATTCTTCTCATCATTTATATAATACGTATGTATGTACATACATATATATGTATGTATGCATGTATCTATCCTATCTATATGAATACATATATACAAGGCTATTCTTAAAAAAAAAGCGGAAAAACAGCTGTTCTATACAAAATTGGACTTTGACCTCGACAAAATTCAAATGGACAGCTGATTTCTTTTTCGCGATTTCGACAATGTCCCAGAACAAAAGTTGTTCATAATAACAAGTATAATAACCCCCTGAGAGGTTTTCACTATACTTAGAATAACCTGTATATAAGTATATATTTTATTTAGTTTATATAATATGTTTATTGGTATGTATATATTATGTACAAGAATATTCCATACTACTGTATGCGCACCCACTTCATTTTATCTCTGCATCACCCTACGGTTGACTGGTATAGAATGCCCTTGGCATATATTGTCCGCCGATGTATTGTTTAATGCATAAAGTTTAAAATAATAAATAAATAATAGAAGCCACTTGTTAGAAATACATTGCGAACCAAGCGACCTACGTTAGATGTTTTAAAATATTTTGGATGGAATCTTACCGTTTCTTTAAACCATGCTCTTTTGCTTCTTCGTTAATATCCAATCCAAATTCTTCGTCACTATGTGGTTTCTCTTTGAATGCACCAGGAGTCTTGTAAAATCCTCCAGCTGGGATCTTTATAGGAACTTCGACCGTCGGTCTGGAGTCCATTGATTCATCATGCCAGTTTGGCTTAACTTTCGTGTAGAGATCTTCGTCAAATTTGTAGGGAAACTCTTTGTGAGTTTGGTAGATTTCTTGAGGTATCTTGTTGAAGATGGGAGGGTGGTATTCGTCTTTCACGGAGCTGGAAAGTTATTGATTCATTAATATTTATATTATTATATAATATTTTATGATTGCTGTGGTGGCTCAGTGGTAGTGTAAGAGACTGCTGTGCATGAGATCTAGGATTCGAATCCCGGGTCGGGCCAACAAAAGTTTTTGGGATTTTCGGACCAGAAGTTCTTAGTAGCAGTCCGAAATTAGGAAGCTGATGGCTCAGAAAGCATGTAAAGCCGCTCTGGGCTTGTTCTCTCCCGTAGTGTCGGAATGTCGTCCCACCGGATAATGAGAGTTCAGAGAGTACATTTGTGTTTGCGCACACACTTGTTCACTATAATATCTCCTGCGCAGACGATCAGTCTCCGTTAAGATTAGCCATCGTGACCGAGTTTGGAGAACCTTAATTACTGAAAATTTTGTAGAGTTTAAATTAGTTTATTTATATGTAAAAGAATCGAATAGATCTCTGGAATAGATTAACCGATTCAAAATTGTTTTATTAATAAAAAGCCATTATTTCTAGGCTTAGCTTTCATGCTAAGTCATTAAGACTTAACATGAAAACTAAGCCATAGTGGCAGCTTTTTAAATTGATCACGTAACAAAAAGTTCGTGTACTTAATACATATATCTGCTTTTAAGAAGATGTTGATAAGATTTGTCTATGCATAACATTATTCGGAATGTTTTACATGCTTCTTGAGGTCAAGCAATTGTGAGTCTGGAATGTCAACCTCGCATTAAAACTATGCTAACAGATTTATATTATGCAAAGTGAGGTGATGGGTTAATATATTAGGCATAACTTAATTAATAGCAACATTATTTTAGTATCAAGAATAATTTAATACATTTCGCATGCTAAGTAAGAATGCAAATTATTAACGAGGAGAAATAAATTCTATGAATCTGGACTTGAATCTGTGATCTTGACAAACTGTGACGTTATTGTACCAACGAATCTCTGCATACTCTTACGCCTATAATACGTATTTCACCTAAATTTTTCGAGCAATTTTATCGACCCCATTGAAATAGATAGTGGGTCTATAGCCATATAATCATACCAGATAGGTATCATACCAGACTCTGTGCCACTGAGAATTTCTTACAAGAAGAATCCAAACGTATTTCCTCAAACTCGGACTTCGAACCCTTTCAGCTATGTCGTAGGTCCCATTCAAATAGATGGTGGGCCTATAGCCATCTATGGGGCATAAAACTAGGCTCTGTGCCACTAAGAATTTCTTACTAGATGAGTCCAAACGCTCTTCCTCGAACCCGGGAATCGAACCCAGAAATACATTAATATACGTATATATTTTTTTTTTTTGTTATTTTACACCTTGTTTAAGCTGGAATTTGCATTGTTGTTACATTCAGTCGTATTTTAATCAAGAAGAATGTGCAATGAAGACAACTCGTGATTATGGACAGTTCCGTTAAGCTTTCTTTTGAGTCTTATTCTGAATTCTGGTTTCGTGGAATTCGATAATGTACTTACTACATTTTATTTAAACAATTAGATTAAACTACGAACTACAATCATGTCTTGTCTTGATTTTTATGTACATGTAAGTGGATGCTCCTATTTACCATACTGCTGTTTTAGAGGCTACCATCAAATTTTATCAAATGCTTGAGTATGTTGAGTAGTAGTTCATGGAGAAATGGTTGCAGCACCTTACAGTTATGATTTGTAAACGAAATATTATTGTACACTTGGCGATTAAAAAGACTGGCTATGAGTTTCTTGCCCGTTCTTCTCATGAGCCCTCCGCCCTTGCTTTGCTGAACGTGGCAGTAAATGTAAATTCACAGAAAAAAATTACGTGTATCTTTGACATTCATAAGTGTTACCTTGTAACCTAATTTGAATAAATTTATTTTGATTTTGATTTTGATCATGCACAACAGTCGCAGTCGCTAGCTTGTGAAATCGAGGAAACTCTTCATAATAATAAGATTATTTTTACCTCACGAAACCACTAGCAGGCTTTTTAATAATAGGTCCAGCAATGGGCGTTTTGATGACTTCAGCGCCGTCCTCATCAAAGAAACTTCCTAAATGTTGACTTGGCTTGAATTCTTTTACTTCATCTTTGTCAATAACTTCTTCTTTCTTTTTATCGCGTTCACCGCTCTTCTTATCTTCTTCTTCTGTGAGGTTCGATTCTACGAAAGTTGCTTCCAGTTTCCAAGTTTGTGGATTTGGTTTCTTGGTCGGTTTGCAGTCACTCTCATTTCTGGTGATGGTTTTATTTATGGGGTACAAAGTGGTGATGTTGGGGCTTGATGTGGTGGTTTCTGTGTTTTGCGAGTAAACCATAGTGATGAAGAGCAGGGTCCATATTTTGAACTGAAAATTGTTAAAATCATATTATGTTTTTGTAATTGCACCAAAAGTAGTAACAACGATAGAGATTTGAAGGTATTTCTTTTGTGTTTTTTAAGTATGACTCCTGCACCAGGAATAATCTCTTCATTTAGCAGTAGACTTTACAGATATTGAAACAACAAACGCAAACACTTGACTGCACAGATGAAGTAGGGGTTTAAGTGTTCGCCTCGCCACTGCAACCGCGCTGAGTGTTGTGGGTTCGAATCCCGCACGGGGTAAAAAATTGTATGATCCACAAATGGTTGTGCCGAATCTGTATGTTTTTTGTGTCCGTTGTTTAAAGTTTGTAAAGCCCCTGCGATATGAACATTATTCCTAGTGCGAGAGTTAATTATTTTTAAAAGAAAGAAATGAAAAAGAAACATAATTTAGAATTGGAATAACTCTTTGGAAATGACGCAATTTTTTGGTCCGATGAGATATGTTTGTCTTATATGGGAATTGAATCCCCATTTGATGAGTCGAACTACTACGTCATCTATGTAGACATTGATCTTATTTTTTACAAGAAGTAGGTAACCTAAATATTTTACAAATAGTAACCTAAATCTTTTTACAAAAAGTAACCTACATCTTATTACAAAAAATTGCCTAAATAATCGTTTTACAAAAAATTGCCTAAATCTTTTTACAAAAAGTAACCTAATATTTTTACAAAAAGAAACCTAAATTTTTTTACCAAAAGCAGCATAAATATTTTTACTACAGTTAAAAAGTACAGGGATTTTCCACTTAAAGTAAAAGCTAGGGTTCTAAAGAAAGAGAATAAAATATATTCATGAATGAATTTATTACATCATACGTTATGTATGAATGAAATATCTTTGCACGTGACATCTAAATATTTAGTACCTGTTTGCTAACTTAATAAAGTATTACGTATGATATATTTCCGCATGTAAAGTGAAATCATACAGTTACAGCCTAGTAATATTTCGCCACGGGAAATTGGCAAAATTATTTCAATTATATATTTTCTCTTTGTATTAGTACGATAAACAGCGATAATGAGAGACCGATGTTCTACTACGCAGAAGCCCGAATTCAATGTCACGGCATGCATTTCCTAAATTCTTGCAGTTCTGTCCGTATTTTTATAAAAAACCCTATTTTAAATAATGAGAAATTTGTGGTTATGTTAAATTATGCTTATGAATAAGTTACGCCCCGCCAATCTCATGAAAAATTACCTTTTTCTTATCTAAAACTTTTACTAATTCATAATTTAATATTTTGACTGAACTTAAAAGGAAAAAACAACAGACGTCGACTGCCCAGTAGTAGCCTTTTAAAAGAATGTCCAGATTTGTCTAATAATGTCTGTGAATAAATTAAATAACAGTGACAAATTACCCAGAGCAGTATGTTAGATTTTATGTAGATTTTGTTTTTTTTATGTATTTCATTTCTATACGAAAGACCCAATTTGGAAAAGAAACTTCTAACTAGAGTATTTATTATCATAACAATCCTTAAGTATTGACCACACCTATCTGCTAAAACTTGTATAGCAATGTCATTAAAATGCTGCTTAAGCAGGAACAATATGCTTCACGACAGGGGCGTGGCTTACTGTATTAAACAATGACAACCAACCGGTAATTCTCGTGGAAAGTGCCGAGCCAAAGGTTGTAGTGCAACAACATTCCCTTTCTGTTTATGACTTTGCACTCGAAGATTTATAATACAATGACCGCAGTAAATATCGGCATGTGGTCTTACATGCTGTGTACTTATTCGGATAAAAATCATCGGAATTTGTAAGGTGTGGTCTTGTTTAATGGTCGTTATGCCTTATAAGTGTTCATATAAGCTAATGGAGACTGACAAATTTTAGGTGTCTGGAAAAATAAAAGAGGTAGAATAGTGTGAATTCTCGTCCGAAGGTGGTTTTTTTTCGGAGCGCATCAAGCTGAGTGTGTACTTCTCCCATAAAGAAAATACAAACAACCTTATGTTGTATTTCTGGGGTAAGGGAATCTACGGTAACAGGGTACCAGTAACACGGTATGTCCGCTTCTTAAGGAAGGATTAATTTGGTTCTAAAGAAGTAAAGATCAAAATATATATCTTTATGTGCAGATATTACTTCACTGTCTGCTATCTAATAATGTGGTGACTTCACGTTTGATATGTTTTATATGTATAAGAAAATACATACATAGTCGAACACCTATATCTTCGAAGTGGAGGTGTCTGACATCGTGGGCATCGTGGCGAGTCAATTGCCATTCACCAGGCACACACTAAGCAGAACAATCAATCACATTTCGTTAGCCAAGCTGAGAAACGAATTAGTCAAGACCTCATGCACAGCACTCAGGCGTGATATTACTATTGCTGTACTACTGAGGTATCCTACGTGCATAAAGATAAGCTCGTGAAATAGGGGTATCAGAGAAAAAGAAGAAGATCAATTTTAATCCATTACAAAATCTATTAATTACGAAATACGATCATTAGTCTCTCAAAAGCTAGATTTCTATTTCACTAAGTTACTTTTATCATAAATTAAAAACATCTCAATAATGGCGTTATTTTCCAAAATAATCTCTACAGTTTCAATCTCTGCATAAGATTTACTCTTTAAGATGATCAAGATAAAAGTTTTCTCCGAGCAATAATGTATGCACAAATTGTTATTTTATCTAAACTAAATAATATACGATGGGAACATTGCCATCAAATTTCAACGGATACTATTGTTCTCAGGATTTTTATGCAAAAGTTTACTAAGAGATTTAAAAAACGTGAGACTGTTTTTTGTTTGCTTAGCTACTGCGCAAATCGATCTACATTCAGTTTAGCAATAGGCTTCTTATTTATTAGTAATCTAATTAAGTCAGCTTTCATCACACACCATACGTTTATGAGTGGAAGAGGTCGCGCTTGCCAATTGTTTGATACTACATTTTTACCACGGCTTCGCTCGCGTTATATACATATTGTCTATAAATTTCTATCCCTCGGAAGGTACCTTTTTTCTGGATGAAAGTTACCCTATTTCCTCTTCTGTGCCCCTGACAACGTGTATTTAAAATTTCATGGTGATCGGTCATGTAGTGAAGGCGTGAAAGCAGAATAAACAAACAAACTCGAATTCGCCTTTATATTAGTAAGGATGAATTAGTCAGCGGGCTCAGTGTATTTTTTTTTAATTAGACTGCGCACTAGTAATATTTCCTGTATAGTGGCGATAGCTCAGTGGGGAGACCAACAGACTGCAATGCAGAGGGTCTCGGGTTCGAACCCATGTCGCGCACTTCTAACTTTCAGAAGTTTAGACTTTTCGAAATTATGTGCGTATTGATTGACAATTATGGGCTGCTCCATGCCTCGGAGAGCACGTTAAGCCATCGCTCCCGGCTGCCATGAACATATATGGCAGTCGGTATTGGAAAGTCAATACCCTATAATATCCTGACACTGGTCTAGCCTTAAGGTATCGTTAGCCTTCTGGTTGCGGAGGTCAGATGGCAGTCGCTCCGTGTAAAAACTGATATCCAGTCAAATCTGGTTAGACCAGAAAAGCCGACCCCAAGTGACTTGGGAATAATAAAGGCTAGGGAGAAGACAAGGAATAATTCCTGTGTTGGACTTTACAAACATTCAAACAACGGACAAAAACACCAGCCAGACTCGAAACAACCATTTGTGGATCACACAAAGTTTTGTCCCGAGTGGGATTCGATCCAACAACACTCGGCACAGTGGCATTGGAGAGGCGATCACTGAAATCACTATACCGTGCAGTCGCCGTATTTAGTACTACTCCCATAGCGGCAACCGGTTTAAGAATATTAGCATTTGAGTAGCGTATTTTCTTCGTATTTTCTTCGCCTACCATAACCTTCTTTTCATCCCATATAGAATTCCCTTTTCAAAGAGTGGACAACGCGCGAGTAAGGGATTAATTACACTTATTCAGCTCCATTCGCGTTTTCACACTTATGCAGTTCTGCTTCTATCAGCCGCGTACAACGCTTACGACGCAAGAATGAGAAAAGCCGTCGGGAACTATTCGCGTACAGCGCTGTTCCGCCGCGTTCGGCGCTGAACGCGGACGTCCTCGTCGACAAGTTGCTACTACGTACGGAGCTGTACAGCCCTGAACGCGGCGGAATAGCGGTGAACGCGGCAGAACAACGCTTAACGCGGTAGAACAGCGCTGAATTCTATCTATAGCATTCGCATCGCATGATAAAAACACATTTGTCCTCATTTTATGCCTATTTGCCGTGAAAGCTGAATAGACACGTAAAGCTGAACGGATGCGTATGCGTCTCCATACAAAATCGTTGTTTTCTGTAGACAAAAGCTGAACAGAGCTGAACAAGTGTGTGTAGTCCCTAATGCAATTGGTATTGCAAGCGATCATTGGTTACGATAACTGCTTGCCATCTGGTGAAAAAAATTAATCTCTATCCTGGTGGAACCACTAGGTATTAGGAAAGGAGTCGAAATTCAACCGGTGTTAGTACAAGTACATTGATTCACTGCTGCTATGCATCTATGAAGGGCGACTAACTCTTTAGAGATGGCAATTTATTTCGCCTTTATTTTTCTAGCTACTGTGTATGGTAGGACGTGGTTCCTTATTATGTTTAGTAGTTTAGCACCAGCGTATTGCCGAATACTACTTTTTACACTCGCTCTGCTACAGTATTCCCTAACAGGAAATCCATTAACATTTCAACCGATTCGTCATTTAAACCCGATACTTAACATCCAGCAGAACATAGTGACAAATGACTTTGCGGTCTCACTACCAGCCTCTCTCAGGTAGTTATACGTCGAGTGCATCCAGTTTCATGCTGGCTAGCTATCGACAAACAACATTACAATATAATCACCACGGTCTCTTTGATTTACTAGTCATATTTATGGTAAACAACAACTATAAAACATACATAAGTAGCAGCACAAGGAATTTTTATTAGCTGCATGGAGTCTGGACCTATTCCCGAAAATTGGTAATGGACTCACCGCCATTACGTAGGACTAATAGCAGGCAAAATGTTGGCATGTTGTTATGAAATACTAGATGTGGCCGCGGTTTCACCCGCATTTATGATTACTGCGCCGCCCCCGTGGGTCGTAGCGTGATGTTATGTTACCTATAGCCTTCCTCGATAAATGAGCTATTCAAACCTAAAAGAATTATTCAATTCGGATCAGTAGTTCCTGAGATTACCGCGTTCAAGCAAACAAACAAACAAACTCTTCAGCTTTATTATATTAGTATAGATACCTATTCGTGTTGTCTTATGAGTCTTATGACTTTTAGGTAGCCAATAAGTCTAATACAAAAGAAAGTAAAAGAAACAAATGTACTTTCACAACCCAGTCAACACTAACACCCATTTACATCAACAAAGGAGTATCTGAAACACAATCCATCATCATCTTTCCATACTACTGACAGAACACACGTTTACTGCCATGTCTTCTCATTATAACTGACATAAACTGACGTAAACAGTTTAGCATCCAAAGGTGATGTGCTGTTACAAAGCCATTTACTTCAGTTGTCAGACGGTCAAATATCTTCTTACGTAAGGTTCGCCTTTTGAACTTTTGACTAATAGTAGTTTATGTAGTGGTACTAATGTAAATGGCTGTTTCACGTGATCTGCAATCTTTATGATACCGTGGTAGATTATTGCGATGGCCGTAGAAGGTTACCGTCATAGATAATTTACTAGTTGTGGAGTAACAGATGCGTTTATCTATTAGTAGAATCTGTAGGTATAGTTAACATACATATGTACATAATCTCACGCCTATACCTTTGAAGGATTGGTTTTGGATTTATGTCTCACGGACATGCCTATGGCGGTGCGAGACTCTGTGCTACTTTTAAGTGAGTAAAACTTTATGATCTTATCTTATCTTATCTTGTGTGGGGGCCAGTCAGTACAGACCGGCGACACTTCAACCCAGTGGGATCTTTTGTGTCGACTTCCCCAATAACGACTGCCTTAGTTGTTCATGGCAGCCGGGACCGACGGCTTAACGTGCTCTCCGAGGCAAGGGGCAGGCGATAATTGTCAATCAATACGCACATAATTTCGAAAAGTTATATAACTTCCGAAAGTCAGAGGTGCGCGACGTGGGTTCGAACGCTAGACCCTCTGCATTGCAGTCTGTTGTTCTCCCAACTGAGCTATCGCTGCTCAGTTGGGAAAACTCAAAACTTTATGATACGAGAATGTTTCTTGTTAATACTCTTCTTCGATATGTCATTTTCAATGATAAATTATCCTTATAAAAATTCCAAATAAATATTAGACTATAGTATATTATAGATAATAACATAATAGGCACATATTTATTTTGTTACAGAATCTCATTATTTTTCTTTACTGTGTGTATCTACTGTGTAGCAGCGATAGCTCAATGGGGAGACCAACAGACTGCAATGCAGATGGTCTCGGGTTCGAACCCACGTCGCGCACCTCTGACTTTCGAAAGTTATATGACTTTTCGAAATTATGTGCGTATTGATTGACAATTATCGCCTGCTCCGTGCCTCGGAGAGCACGTTAAGCCGTCGGTCCCGGCTGCCATGAACATCTATGGCAGTCGTTATTTGGAAGTCAGTGCCCTATAATATCCTGACACTGGTCTAGCCTTAGGGTATCGTTAGCTTTCGGGTTGCGGAGGTCAGGTGGCAGCCGCTCCGTGTAAAAACTGATATTCAGTGAAATCCGGTTAGACTAGAAAAGCCGACCCCAAGTGACTTGGGAATAATAAAGGCTAGGGAGAAGAAGATTGTGTATCTACTGATAATATCGACAGCCGTTGGTGTAAATAAATTTAGGAGGAAGGTAAACTATATTCTGTATAAGACCATACGTGAATGATGTAGATGCGTTAAGGATACATTTTTAAGACATTGTAATTAAAGTCATACTACTTTGGAATGCTTTGGGAATATTGAGGCTTTAAATAATAAGTGCGGTACTCGTTAGACTGCCACGCAGAGTACTTGAGTACGATCCCTAGGCACGCCTCTGACATTACGAAGTAATGTACCTATTAAATAGTAAATTATAGCTCGCTGTAACAGTGAAAAAAATAACGTAAGAAAACCTACATGTTTGAGAGTTCTACATAATGTTCTCAGAGATATGTGAAGTCTGCCAACCCGCACTGGTCCTAATGGACTATGGCCTAACCCTCCTCGTACTGAGAAGAGGCCTATCTGCCCAATAAATAATACTACTACTATAATATAAGGTCATTTAAACGCTCTTCCATTTAAATCGTTAATGTTATCAAATGGTTATGGAAACTGGCACATTATGATAACATATTTCTATGATCTGTCCCTCGCTGTCAAAGTCCTTGATAATATGGTTCCTGTTATAGAGATATAAAATCACTGTCAACAATTTACGAATTGTAAAGCATGAATCTCACACTTGCACACGTTTATTCTTTAATATATGATCTAAAAAAAATATATTAATAGACGGTGTGGTCGCTAAGCGACAAAGCCTTTCAAATAAATTGAAAACCAAAAATATTAATAATACTGCAATATTGATGAATGGCGTAGACAATATAAATGACTTTAATATACATAATATAGATATATTTCCACGAGACTTTCTCCGTGTAATGTATTGGTAGTTTCAATATTTTTTTTGTTATCATGCGTAAGTGATGGCATAATCTAACGACCTCCCTTGACACAGTTTCTTTAACAATAATAAAGATTAAATTTTACGATAACCGCAACTATGTTAAAAGTTACGCAATTAAACTAAAAATAACAATGTTATGAATATCTATGTATGTTTAGGAAATAGTATTATTTGTTTATCGTTACATAGTTTAGAATCCTATTACGTCTGTTTAATAGCGGGCTAGGCGGAATGCTTTGTTTAATTTTCTCATGTTAATTTTTTTATGCAAGCTCGAAGGTTTACACTACCCTTGTATTTCTCCAGATTATTTTTTGATTAGAGAACGTTTGCCTGGGGTTTTCTTGATAATTGATGTGATGATATATATATATATATATATATATATATATATATATATATATATATATACGAGTACGTGGATTTGCCTTTTAATTGTTTACTCACTGGTTTTCTACGAAGAATAGGGTTTCTAAAGATCATTTACGAAGGTGTTGTATTGTCCGAATTAAGAAAGCTCATTACCCATTGCGCTGATATCGCATTACCTGCTTTTAATTGGAATCGGAAATAAAATAGGCATCCTATGCATAAATTGGGCAACTTAGTAGAATAAACACTAAGTACATTTACAATACATAGGGTACATACGATTTTTGTAGTAAGACACGAAACTGCAACTTATTTCTATATTTTTTACACTATTAGTTTCTCCGACGCGCTAATGATACCCTCGGAATTGCCATAATAATTCTCCTATTTTAATCCTGTGATTTTAATTTTTTTTTGTTATTTCTTTTCCTTTTTTTTTAGATATGGAACGTACAAATGATATCCTTGTTATTTATTTATTTAAGGGCAACAAACAGAGCATACACTAAAACATTGTGATGAAAAATAAATATGGATGTATCTTGAATAATCAGAATAATAGATAATATTTTTTTGTAAATATAATCAGTTTTCTAAATACATTGCAAACAAAATATAATTATTTTTTGTTAATGCATGCCATGGCAGCCTACAAGTAAGGCCCGTGTGTTAATAAATTACAAAAAATGAAATTAATTACATTAAAGAAATTGAGATTGCAAGCGATAATGGGCGTTAGCCGCTTATCATCAGGCCATTTTTTCGATAAGTAATGTACAAAAAACAAAACGCACTCATATAGCAACACTTAATGACGTCACTAAAATCGCCTACTATTGCTTTATTAACACATAACACCGTGTCTATGATGGCATTGAACGTCACGATGCATGTTACAGACGGGCGGCCGGTCTGCGGTCAGTGACTTACTGTTTTGGGTGAAAGTGAGCCGCTCTCTGTTACACAACTGCTATGTAACGATACAGCGGCCTCTGTCATGGTCAGGTGTATAAGGATTTATTTTTATTTACGTGTATTACTTTGTTGTTCCCGCTTTACGCTTGTTTGCGTAATCGTGAGGAACTGGGTACGATTTAGTGATGTGGAATATTGATGGATAGATAGGTATCACAGTCTATTGCATGTAGAGTCTATAGTATATTTATATATATAGTTCAACAATATATACTAGTATAATAATAATAATGTTTATTACAGTTAAGTTACATATACAGAATGTCCGGTAATTAATGGATAACCTTAAAATGTCTTATAGTAAAACTGAAGGCAGTTCAAAAAAAATATGAAAAAAATCTATCCTAGCTACTACCTGAGATATGTGTTTTTTTTTTAATTACCATGTATAACTTTCTTGTATACTACGACCATTGTTACTACGACCAACTGTTGTTTTATTATTAAACACTAATTATGCTAATAGATAGACAGTCAAAAGTATGCTATGCTAATATAGCTTGCACTTTTTAATATATATTTTGTTTTTAATTTTTTTATTATTTATTTTTCATTTTTTCTGACTTGCCTGCAGTTCTACTATAAGACATTTCAAGGTTATCCATTAATTACCGGACACCCTGTATAAATACATTTACTGTGACAGCCACACTAAGCACAGCCTGTGTCGTGGCCATCAAACTATTACGGATTTTCATATACCTAGAACTTAACTATTACAAATAACTAATATGCATGAATAAATAGATGTGAGAGTGGTGTGAGTGAGTGGATATGTATGTAAAACTTAAGAGATTGTTTGTCACTGAGTATGTAGTACCTACGTGTTATTTACTTGTTTTGCCAGGAAATCATTGAAACTTGTTTATTTTGTAGCATATTTATTGAGGAAGGTTATATATAGGGTTTAACATCACGTTACTATGCAAGCGGAGTCAATGTACACACAGCGACACATCAACCTAGACTGTTTGGACTTTGAACTATTAGAAGTTGAACGCTGCGAATCGTGCGAGAGAGTGCGTTATATTTTTGTTATTTTGTCTCATGCACGCTGAATGGGACGCGACGCTCTATCCTAACCATTACATTGACATCACTATGCACTGTCCCTTTCCGACAATTCTCTATTTTGTATGTAGCGTAGTTATGCGTATATAAGGTGTCTAACTTGATGTGTAGCCGTGTGTACTATTAACATAGTGTAGGGACACTGCTAATGCGTTCGTTTTGTATAGTCAGTCGCAAGCAAACCGTCGCACGGCAATCATCTCCCGGCAATCACTCATTTAGGTTGCGCCTTTATAATGTAACTAGCTGCCCCGCGCAACTTCGTCTGCTTAACATAAGAGAATTTTCTCCGTTATTGCAACATTTTTCATTGATACTGCGCTCCTATTGGTCGTAGCATGATGTTATATAGCCTATATCCTTTCTCGATAAACGGACTACAAAACAGTCAAAAAAAAATTTAATTCCTATTCCTTCCTTTTTAATAAATTAAAACCAATCAAACAAACAAACTCTTCCGCTTTATAATATTTGTATAGATAGGAAAGCTGACTCACATTTTATTATTATTTAATTCTAATAGTTACATTACCCAAAATACAAAACTTAAAGATGTTTTGAAATCTATTAAAAATGGATGAGATACAAGCATTTCAAATCTGATAGTAGGGGTAATTGCCAAGTTACAGAAAAAGGATACACGATACAAATTATGACGTACTGCTATTTAAATTCAGCTGTCTGAGGGAGATAGCAAGATACCCTCATTACACTCTCCTTTTTTTATGTCAAAATTTAAAATATTACTTAATTACTCCCTCATTTTGCATTGATACTGTTTGCGCAAAAAGATTTGCGTTAATAATAATGTATTCAATCAAACATAGTCAACTACCCTATTATATGTAACTGGTACTAGTAAATATATATCTACAATTATAATGACGTCATTAATTTGACGATACGCAACACCAACACTTTGTTACCCCTATATCGATGACCCCGATGTGATGACATTCATTATATAGTTCTTTCATTCGACAACAACTCACACTTTTGATTTGACACACAAAACTGCCTCTGCCTTCGAGAATACTTATGAGAGATTGTGAATATTTTTAATTTAATCTATTTAAAAGTTTAAATTCATATTTGTTTTGAGTCCCGATTGGGCTCAAAACTCGAACCCAATCGGGATTCTTAATCATAACCGCGACGTCCTAGCACAAAAATTACAAACAATAAAATAAAAAAATATTTATGACAGTCGATATAGGGAAGGTGAATTCTTAATATTCTAGTCAAAGCCTATGTCGTGAGGTATAGTGAATTTTTTAAATTAATAAGTCTATAGGACAATGAGATATAGGCAATAGAAATAAATCCTGTGTCTTGGGGGCCTTTACAAACATTCAAACAACGAACACAAAGACCAGCCATACTCGGAACAGCCATTTGTGGATTACACAAATTTTTGTCCCGTGTGGGATTCGAACCCACACCACTCGGCGCATTGGCAGTGGCGAGACGACCTCTTAAACCACTACGCCAACCATTCAGTCAAGTTTATACTTCATAATATATTTGAAGGCACTAATCTCTGAAACTAGTAGCAGTAGTATAAAAAATTAATTATTTGCGTTATATGATCAGTTTATTGCGATATAACATAACATTACCGACAGGAGCTGCGTGGTATCCATTCCAATGTTAATAAGATCATAAAAATAGATTATATTAATAATATTTATATACATAAACTAGCGGAGCCGACATACGTTGTCCTGTACACACGAAAAAAATATAGAATTCGAAACTAAACCATTCTCGAATCCGCGAAACACACACAAAAAATTTCATCAACATCAGTCCAGCCGTTTAGGAGGAGTTATTACAATTAATTACAAACACACGCATAGAAAATTTATATATATAAATATCTTCTGTGCGTGTGTCACCGACGAACACAATAAAAAAAAAAATATTTTACTGGTTTAAAAGTACACTATGTTCTTTTCTGTTCCCCCCGACAACGTGTATGAAAAAATTAATGATAATCGGTCGAGTAGTTAAGGCGTAAATGCATAACAAACAAACAGACACTCACATTCGCATTTACAATATTAGTTATGGTTTTATTGCTGAGTAAGGCCTCATCTCAGTATGAGAAGGAGTAGGCCATAATACACTACGTTGGGTACTAGAACATCGTAAAGAACTCTCAGATATGCATGTTTCCTCACAACTATTAACTACACCAATAAATTGAGCGATAACTATTTATTACATACGTATATAATTCCAAAATAGATGCCTGCCGTGTAATCGATATTAATCGATATCGAGATCTCTGCGTAGCCAAAGATGTTTTACTAAGCTATCGTTTATACTACGATTATACTTACCGATTATATTACAGGTAAATAAAACAATTAACTGATATCGAATACGTTACTATACTGTACAAATATATACGCCACTGATATACTACTCTAACAAAAATAAGCCGATAAGTACTGATACGATAGACGATAGATTATGTATATATAATATATACTCAGTCAGATCAAAAAAAGTTCGATTCGAATTATTTAGGAGTTCCGGCATTACAAAGGCTCACATATTATGACCACGATAGCGTGTAATAGCATCGTGGTCATAATATGTGAGCCTTTGTAATTCCGGAACTCCTAAATATTTCAAATCCAAACTTTTTTAGTAAAACATAAGTTTTTTTTAAAAAGACATCTCCCGCACTATGAATAGTTCCTGTGTCGCGGTAAACTTTACAAACATTCAAACAAAAGACACAAAAACACCCAGACTCAGAACAACCATTGTGAATCACACAAATGTTTGTCCCGTGTAGGATTCGAACCCACAACACTCGGAATAGTGGCAGCGGCGAGATGACCACTTCAACCGCTATATCATTCGTGCAGTCCATGCAGTCCCATCCCCAAAGGGGTAGACAAACTACATGCAAGCTAAGGTTTTAGTTCCTACGTAATGGGGCAATCCTATTGTCGTTTATTGAACACATTAGTTACCTCCGTACTGCTACCAAAAGTTTCTTGGTAGAATTTTGCCCAGCCCGAATATCAAACCTCAGATCTCATACAAAGCAATCGCATTCACTACCGCTGCGTAACCAAATCAGTCTAATAATCATAACTAATATTATAAATACGATGTCAGTTTGATTAATACGCTTTCAAGCCGTAACTACTTGACCGATCATCATTTCGCACACACGTTGACAGAGAAGAACATAGGGAACCTTACATCCAGAAAAAGTACTGTTCTTAAGGGATATAAAATTGACATAAACTACAGTTAAACGTAGGAACACTGTGGGCAAAATCTTGTTAATCCTTACTTAATATTATAAACGCGAAAGTTTGTATGGATGTATGGATGTTTGTTACTCTTTCACGCAAAAATTACTAGACCGATTGGTATGAAACTTGGTATGTATATAGCTGAAGACCTAGATTAACACATAGGCTACTTTTTATCCCGATGTTCCCAGTGGAACGGGACTTACGTGGGTGAAACCGCGGGGGAAAACAAGTAATATAATAGTTTCTTATTAAATTGTATAACCAAATTGCTAGCTTTTAAATGCCGTACCTTATTTCGGAGACAAAACAACAACAGCAATATAAACTTTCGATCTCAAACCTTAAACATGAATGGGAAACGACATCTGAAAGTATTTGCTGTCGTAATTTCGATCCGGCTATCAATAAATTGTCCACCAAAATAGGCATACACTTATGCTGAATGGTACCGACAGTGCCGCAGGCAATGGTACCGTATATGGTCGAAGATATAATGGTAGGAAATGGTACGTCCGCTCATTGAGTGGTAGGTAATACTGGTTGCCGATTTAATAACCTGCGATATTCGAAGAGGTGGATCAAATCAAATTGTCCTGCCAATATTAGCAAAAAAGTATTTCAATTTATTTTCAACATTATTCAATTATTAAAGAGAAAATGCGTGCAGCGTTTAATACATATAAACGTAATTCTATGTTTTGTCTTTGGATAATGACGCTCGAATAACAAATCTAGGATAAAACCTACCATTTTGTTTTTATTTTTGTTTAGAAATGTAGTTATTATAACGACTAGGAAAGGTTATAAATAACAAAATTTACTAGATGATACTGTTGTTTTCAGACATTCCGTAAACAAATTTAACATAACAAATAAGTTAAATTATATTATTATTAATTAGCGTGTATGAGGAATGTTATGAAAGTGAATGAAGCCAGAGAAGTGTGTCAGGATCGTAGCAAATGGAAATCTGTAGTCTCTGCCTACCCCTCTGGGAAACAGGCGTGAATCTATGTATGTATGTATGTAAATAAATTAAACTGAAACATACATATATAGCAAAAACTACCGATGTTGTTTATGAAAAACGAAATAAACGAACGTCGCAGGACGAAGTCTGGAAATGTGTTTCGCAACTGGGAATAGGCATACCTGTTATTAAGTGAAACCTGAAAGCATTTCTGGCAAAATTTGGGTACAAAACCTCTATTATGAATAAAATTAACTCATTAACTTTCAAATTATAAGATTTGCAGAGAAACTCTATAGATACGTTGCTTAAACCACAGAATAGCCAGGGATAATACGTGTAGATATTTTCCTTGAAAACGAGGAAAACATTTGCCACTGAATTTTTTTCTTATAACTTGTGGCTGAAAGGTTAATAGGACCATAATCGATCAAACAGTGTGTAATTAACACTATTTCTTACAAGTTAGAAAGACAATTTATGATATTAATTCTATAGAGCTTAGTAGATTCGAGATGTGAACAGGGAAATACTATATGACAATTTTAAACGTATAATCAGTCCGACCTGTGGTCATTTCTTTCGCATATTGATATGTACTAGACGGGCATCTAATCTGTGGCCAATTGGGATGCATACTAACTACTTAAGCTCAAGATATTTTAGTGATACAATTATGAAAATGATTTTATATATATTTTAATATGGTGTCTTTACAGAAAAGAAGAGATATCCTTGATTCCCTCTTCTTAATTAAAATTATACAGCATAAAATTGATTGTCCCCAATTGCTGAAATATTTAAAACTCCGTGTCCCCGCCAGAAGTCCTCGTGCTCCTATCACGCCTTTACATCCTCCACTCCGTAGAACCGTCTTAGGCGCAAATTCGCCAATTCACTTAATAGGATCAAAAAAAATTATGTCTAACTATCAAAACACCTAATGCTCTCTCTGTATTAAGGTTGGTTGGTTTGTTTGTTTGTGTATTTATTTATTTTTAATTTTGTCTACATTTTTTTTTCTTGTATTATTTGTATTGTCTTTGAACTGGTAATTGTAAACTTTAGATATAAAAATGATGCATGCTGTGTTTACCTGTAAGAGATTGTTACGCTAGTAAATGAGTTTTATGAATGTATCACATCTTGTAATAGTGTAATCAATTGTTGGTGAAACTAATAAATAAAAGAAATAAAAAAAATAAGCCCATACTAGCATACTGAAGTGATACAGGTGATTAAATCTGCACCTGTATACTTAATAGCTTTACTACAGCTTCTTAGAAGTGCTGGGTTTAAGAAAGTCCAATCCATCAATCAGATAATATCATGATCCACATAAGGTCTAAATTTAATCGAAGTGTCTGTCTGTTATATTGATATGATTGCCTTATATTAAGTTGTCAGCTATTTGTATGCTACATAAAATAAACGATATATTTGTCTCTATTCGTTTATGTGGACTTATCTTCGGAATAATACCGAGAATAATGCTACATCACGCATAAATAAAGGAATGATGTAGACTAACGAAGTTTCATAACTCATCTAACGTATTGGCGGCATTAGTTAGTTATAATTAAGTAGTTGGTCCGTAAGTTCTCATAACGACTTAACATTTTCTTAATCGTGATTCAAATACACTTTGTATTAATGATTGTAGTGGTAAAGTTTTGATGGATTTCTATTTGATATGTTATGTGTATTAGGCAAGGATAAAAAAAATATGCATCAACCATTGATTAAATTCTTTATATATATAATTCTTCTGTATGTGTGTTGACAGTGAAATCCTCCTAAATGGCTGGACCGATTTGAATGAATTTTTTTGTGTGTGTTCATGTGGATTCGAGATTTAGATTTGGTATTCCTTTTTTTTTTCGCCTGCACAAGACAACGTCTGTCAGGACAGCTAGTTATAATATAATTTTTTTAAATGACACCACCCGGAATAGTTTCCTTGCCACAGAAGATTAAAAAGATTCAAAGAACGGACTCAATGAACACCCAGCGAAAAAAAATGTTTGTGGGTCACATAAATTGTTGCATCGTCTGAGATTCGAACCCACCACACCCGGGAGTGTGGCTGTGGCGAGGTGACCACTTAAACCATTACGCAAATTATGCAGAAAAATAATATAAGTAATACAATAATAATATAAAATTAAGTATAGGCAGCTATTGTAATCCATGGACGATAGACGAAACATTGCAACAGAAGAACGTCGTATTATTTGCCTGCGATGAGGAGAGTTTTCAGTCACTTTAAAAAGCTCAAACTGCCTCGGTGACGCAGCGATAGTGAATATGACTGTTATGCATGACGACCTCGCCCAAAAAGCGAACCCTATCGTGTTCGCTTTTTGCATTAGCAAGTATTATTATTAGATTTTTTTCTCAAGACCTTCTCAGTAGCAGCATGGGGTCTAGAACTGTGCTTGGTAGACGGCAATAAACTCGCCCTCTTTAACGTGGGACCACAAAACGCGACAAGCGGAATGAAGTTGTTTAACTTCCGCACTATATAGGGTGATGGCCGTTCAGACAAAAATATGAAAAATATCTATCCTAACGTAAAAATATGGTAAAATAAAAAAAACCATATCCTGATAACCTGAGATATGATTTTTTTGAATTACCATATTTTACTTTTAACTAAATAAAATAAAAAAATACTAAATTTTTTTTGTTCTTTTATTATTAAACACTAATTATGCTAATAAATAGACAGTCAAAAGTATATATTGCACATTTTAAGAATGTTTTAAATTTTTTTAAGTTTTTATGTTTTTGTTTCTGAACGGCCGTCAGTTCTACTATAGGACATTAATTTCAAGTTTATACATTAATTACTGGGCACCCTGTATATAAAACATGTCGCAGAGGACTTCGCAGACATTCAAACAACAAACAGAAAGAATACCCAAATTCGGGACAACCATTTGTGGATCAAACAAATTGTTGTCTGGAGTGGGACTCGTACCCACAGCATTCAGTATAGTAGTTGAGTCAAAGCGATCATTTCAACCACAGTCATCCGTGCTGTCAAAATGGCCATAATACACCTCTGTCTACTCCTTCAAGATAAATAAACGATAGTGCATACATATAAAAAAAGTATTTATTCTAGCTACTGTAATCAGTACATCTCGTGACTGTTCATCACGAGTGAGCTTCTGATACTCATTAATCATCCGGCTGGCTGGTGAGCGGCGATCGCAGTGTCGTATGATTAATGTTCTGCTGGTATCAGCTGATAGTTATCTCTACCAGCAGGTGGTCGAGTTAAATTAAATATTATAGATAGTGATAATGTGAGTGAAATGTTAAGAGGTTAATCAATCAGGATATCAAAAGCATTCTTATAAGGAATTGCGGCAAATTAATCAGCTTATATAATTGCGTTTCTATAGTGCAGCATGTATGCGATTACTATGCTTGAGGTCTAGAGTTCGATAACAAGGTTTTGTTTTTATTTATTATTTTATAAAGGGTTTTTCTTCATATGAAGCATATCAAACCCATTGTACCCGAAACAGTAATTCGCTTACCCTAGTAATATAACTAATACCTTTTTTTATAGAGGGAGTAGGTGCTGGGTCTGCGGTACCAATCGATAGAATGCCCGTGCTAACTCTGATGCAGGCTCACTTAGCACACTCTGAATAAGTCCTACGTTATTCCGCTCCAGGCCATGTGTTTTCAGAACCGACTTCCTTTCCACCTCGTTCCTGACACAATGACCGGGTTAGTTTAAGTGTTATTGGGTTGTTCTATCAATAAATATCTCAAGAAGTCGGTAATAGGTTCGGTCCTAATACGTAGGACCTAAAGATATTGCTGGCGAACTGTGAGTGTAATACAGTTTTGTATACTCGTTAAAGATAGAGGCATGAGACTGTCTACATATGTAATTACTAGATGTGCCCGCGGTTTCACTCGCGTTTATGGCTACTGCACTACCCCCGTGGGTCGTGGCGTGATGTTATATAGCGTATAGCCTTCCTCAATAAATAGGCTACTCAACACTAAAATAATTTTTCAATTCGAACCAGTAGTTCCTGAGATTAGCGCGTTCAACCAAACAAACAAACATATATAATAAACATAATATAAACATAGTTTTAACAGTAGCACGGAGTTTATTGCGTTAGTCTTAAATAGGTATATGTAGCTTAAGGGTGATGTGAAGTGTCCCTTTCCATTTGAAGCTGTCTTTTGAGCTTATTATATATATTTTATTAGGGCGACTATTTTAAGAATAAAATTAAACAGCCAGACTGATCCCAAGGGCTTTTCAACCCTATCTTCATACTGAGAATTGCCTGAAAACTCAATCACGGTTTAACGGAATATTAAATCTGGCACGGAGCGATTGGCAATAACCGACAGCGTCAACTTATGCCTGAACGAATGATGCAACGTTTTTAAATTTATGGTAAGTTTCGCAATTGATTTGGTTTGTATATTATAAATATTTAAATTTAATTTACTAAACTAAAAAAAATAATAACAATGCACTCACCATATTGTACGCAATGTCCCAACTTACTGTGCGTGTTCTTTTTACATCTCATATTTATAATCTATGGCGCGACACCCGTCCGCCATTGTTGTTGGTGAAAAGCGCGGCAATTTTCCGCGCATGCGCTCATTGTTGCGAGCACGCAGTACGCGCGCTTTAATTATTTCCATGTCTCGTCTGCGCAACTTTTGACGTAATGGATAGATTCTAAGTGATATGGATGTCTTTTTGTATGGGACATCAAGACATACTATCTTAATCGGTATACTATGGCCCATTATTGGCTTTGGTTGACGTTTGAGTACATCAAATGCTTACATCCATCATCACTTAAATAGATGATACTAATTAAATGTGCTCTTCTTTAATACTACTTAAACACTCAAGTAGGAATTCATTTAATTCAAGTACTGTCTGATTAATATCTAAAATCAAAAGATTTAAATTATCTCCTTATTACACGATGTAAGTAGTACGTGCAAGGACCATGCGCAAACTAATCACGCAAACGGCATACTTAGGCAAGTTCTTCGCGCGGGCTATGCAGTCTGCGCATGGTAACTCGCGTCGATATTTGTCGATATCGTTTACCACTCGCGTAAGTGCTAAAATTTGAATAGAGCTGATGGCTGAATAGAGACATTAGGTAATATGCAATATAAAAACAGAATCAATAGTTTTAAAACAGTCTTTGCAATGTCATATCCACAGGAAAACATCATAAAATAATCTTCACTGTTCTAAATAATGGCTCTAAAGAGATTATATAACGCCTTGATATATTCATGCAGTATGACGAGTCTTCCCTGTACGTTGTTGTCATTTCTGTGACAGTAATAAGGAAGCACCATGTTTTAGTTCAGGCGTTGAAATATGAAGCAACATTAATAACTATGAGCAGCGATAGCTCAGTGGAGAGACCAACAGACTGCAATGCAAAGGGTCTCGGGTTCGAACCCACGTCAGTCCGAAAATCAGAGCGCACCTCTGATTTTCGGAAGTTATATGACTTTTCGAAATTATGTGCGTATAGATTGACAGTTATCGCCTGCTCCGTGCCTCGGAGAGCACGTTAAGCCGTCGGTCCCGGCTGCCATGAACATCTATGGCAGTCGTTATTGATGAATGAAAGATCCCACTGGGTCGAAGTGTCGCCGGTCTGTACTGACTGGCTCCCACACAAGATAAGATAAGATAATTACTATGAAAATGGAGGAGAAAATAATCAAACAACAACTGTTAAAAACTAAAAAGATATATTTCCTTAACAATTAAATATTTGGCTGTTCAGTAAACCACTAACTAGTGAGACATGCTGATGTCCACTAAGGCACGCCGTATGCAGTGAATTCGTCAGAATTATGTATGTATTCTTAAATTAGAAGGCTGAAGTTAAATAACTTCATTCTGCTTAACTTGCTGGGTATCTATTTGTATTTCAAAGAGTGCGTAAATGTGTCGGTCCTAGATGTAGGTAATAAACAAATATAAAAATTATAAAATTGGAAGCTGGTGCTCTCACAATTCTGAAAAAAGCAGAAGATATCTATCGACTGTCAATTTCATAACTAATTCGATTTAGGTTTTAATCTATGGTTGATTATTTTAAAGAGGTCGATAGATATGCAGTTCTGAATTGGCACGGTAGTAATGCTATGTCCGTTTCCAATACGTATTAATATCATTAAGATAACATTTATATCAATAATTGATACAGTCAATTTGGAACTAATTAGTTCCTGACGTTCCTTATTGTTTTTCCTAATCTTGATGTCCATATCTATTTATTTGGCAGTCCGAAAATTTCAATTGAATAATAACTTAAGATTGCCTACACATACCATACAACAACAATTTAAAATTCAAAGAATTCAACAATTTAATTATTTATAATGTAACGAATTTGGAATATATACGGCTAACCTTAATAAATATGTGAATACAAAGCACGCATCTCAAATAATTAGTGGTTCAAAATTCGATTCGTATGCGGCTCGATTGGCGTTTTTCTGTTGATCGCTGGACGCTTCTTCCAAGATGTATCTTTAGACGTCATTCAAAGAAAGCTTGCTAGTTTCTATTGTAGAGTCAAGCCTTAGTGCCTCTCCTTAAACATTACATGTAGTAGTATTGCGTCTTAGCATGCTGGAGTACGTGCTTCTCGGCCCAGTAGTTCTGTAATACCAGTTCCTGACGGCGGCTGTTCACCACGCAGGCTAGGTAGAGAAGAAATACTGAAAAAGAAAAACAAATATAAATAAAAAGGCGTATTAGAAAAATACTATACAATTACAATATGGGTATTGTGGGTGTTCTTTCTGTCCGTTGTTTGAATAGTTGTAAAGTACCCTGCAACACCTGGTTTATTCCTAGTGCGAGAGTATTATTTTTAACTCAAAGAAATAAGACAAAATTACTGCACGGTCGGTGCAGTGAACAAGCAATTGCTTTGCCGCTACAGGCATGAAATGTTTTGAAGTTCACACGGCACAATGATTAATTTTTAATTATTGCTCTCAATCTGGATGTTATTTGTGTCAGTAATTATGCTTATAAAAATGTGGCATCTGGTCCTTTAACAAAATAAAATTTTTATTATCTGCCTTCAAGCCAGTCAATCATGTTTGAATACAACTGTCATTGTCCCGCATGATATGTCAGGAAAGCCCGCTTAAGTAGACACTGTGGGCCGTGAACGCGTGCAAAAGAAAAAGGCGGTATTCTCTTAATAAAAAAATATCTAAATAGTGCGACGATCAACGTCAAATGTCAACTTAAATACAATTTATGTTTACATTTGAAGTACATTTTAATTTAGGAAAATACCATTTGTGATATTTATGACACAGAAACTAGATCGCAGATCTATTTTAAACATTATGTTACGAGTATTGGTCCTCTGAGCTTTTACCCAAGTGGTTCTGATTTAAAAAAAGGAGTTACTTTGTTAATAGTATAATGAACAAAGCTGTGGCTAGATGACAAAATAAAACATGAAGTCATGCAGTCAACATGTTCTGCTATTAAAGTCAGATTTAAATTAATTACCGTATATTTTATACATGATCTAAGACATGATCTTTGAAGTAAACAATCTCCTGATCTTTGAACCAGAAACGACAGTAACTCTTCTAGCAATAATGACGTGATATTGTTTAAGTTGTTTATGCTCTACGCTCGTGTTAAAACAGCGTAACAAATGTATTGTCTTCAAGATATCTATTGTCTAAAAATGATGTGCGAACTGTTTTAAATATATAGAAAGGTGTTTACAATGCTTTTGTGTTTGCTCGTTGTGACTCTTGTACACGACGTGGTGACATGCGCAAGTTGTTGCTTTGCGTGGCCTGTATACATGCATTGTGAGCGAGGTACCCGAGCAAGAAGAACATTTGGTTAGTTTACGCATGGAGTCTTCGAATAGCTTGTGCATGTAACTCGCGGCGACTACCTATTTGTACCGTGTACGAGCACTATAAATGAAACTGTCTGCATGTTCTTACATTGCGAGCAACCTAAGTTATCCGCATGTAATCAGCGAGTAGCATGCACATGTACCTCGCACTAGCTACATGCGTCATGTAGTGGATTAAACACCTTTACGTCGTCTCATCAAAGCATGCAAGACTATTGCATGCATCAATGAGACGAGGTAATTTGAATTGCCAAGCTGTTGCTCTTTATTGCTTGCATGAAGCAGCACGTACACGAAATACTTGCTCGTGTTGTTTAATAACAAATTCGTCCATTGATGGTGCAACTAAAGCTACGTAAAGGTTTATTTATTGTACTAACCTGAATAAAGAAAGTACGCTGATATGACAGGGCTGGCCTCAGCAGTGACGTCAAGATTGGCGTTGAACGCGAGCGACACCATCCCAGCTATAGTCAAGAGTATTAAGATGACACCCTTCCACCACGCAAGGACTATCCACGGCCACGTGTAGTGAGGTTTTCTCTGTAATTAAGAAAAGTTAATCTTTATCAATATGAATGTGACTTCGGGTTTACGCTTTCACAACTTAACTACTTAAGTGATCATTATGAAATTCATTCAGATGTACCTACACAAAAGGACATTGGGTACCTTTTATGACATATATAGACTTTGTCTTTGAAATATAGTTTATTATATCGCTAGATATACCTAAAATATATAAAAGTAAAATACGATATTTAGTGAAGACCAAATTAAAAAAACAACATAAGTACATATTTTATTTAAACATATCGCGTACGAGAGTCATAGAGGCGTATCTGCAGAACATGGGTTCTACAGGCTTCTACAGCTTGAAGCGTTGACAGGACCTTATTTCGTATAAGCATTATGACTCTTATAACCCATTTACACCAGACGAGTTTTTTGACGCACGTATCATGCTGTTCATGTTTTCCTACTAAGGCAGACAAAGATAGCACAACAACTGTTTCAAGAAATTTGCATCGTGTAAACCTTTATATAGTACTGCTATTTATGATACACTGTATGTATATTATTAGTACAAATATCGTAAAATCGGTACTTGTTAAACGCTATCTTATTGTATTAGATATCATCGGTACTGCCCCGTCGATTGTATCATTTTACTATCGGTCATTTACCAAAAACGTCTCAATTATATTACTTACGTGAAGACAAATTTTATTATTCATTACAATAATAAAATTTGTAATATAATAAAATAATAAAATTCACACGTGATATTAATATGTTTCCTTAAGAATTTATTTCACTATTTTTAAGACAACATTTCCTGCACTAGGAACAAGTACTGTATCGCGGGGTACTTTACAAACATAAAAAAACGGACACATATAATATCAAAATCCGAATCAATAATTTGTGAATACACAAATTTTTGCCCCGTATTGGATTCGAACCCACAACACTCGGCGCCGTGGCAGTGGCGAAGCGACCACTTAAACCGGTACGCCATCCATGCAGTCAATTGAATGCAATTCATTTGAATTATATTCGAATACAGCTTTTTGAATCATATACCAACTTTACGTGGACGCATTGCTCGAATCTTTTAACAGTGTTTTCGATACATCTGAATGCTATTGAATGCATTGTCTGTTATTTTTAGGACAACATTATGTCAGTAGGTATGATAATAATAATATAATAATAATGTTTTATTTACGAAATAGTGATTGTGGTACTGTTTGTCACTAGGTGCATTGGAATTCATTAATTATTTTATCAGAGACACGCCTCAAACAATCGCATAACGATATCATTCTTAGAAAGCTATCCACTAATCCATTTCCACAATAACATATTTAAAAAATGTTTATCTTATAGTACGTATGTTTGTAACCTTCAAGAAGATAATGCATATGTCGTAGCCAGATTTTAGAATTGAGCACTTCATGACGTGGCGTGTCATGAAATGTTCATATTTAATACTTACTAATATTTTAACGCGAAAGTTTGTATGGATGTACGGATATATGGATGTTTGTTACTCTTTCACGCAAAAACTACAAAACCGATTGCGATGAAACTTAGTATGTAGATAGCTGGAGACCTGGATTCACATATAGGCTACTTTTTATTCCGATATTCCTACCGAAACGGGACTTAAGCGGGTGAAACCGAGGGGAAAACTAGTAATATTATAAAGAGGAAATATTTGATTTTTTAGTTGTTTGTTTGTGAGGATATAACTCAGAAATTACTCAACCGATTTTATTAATTCTTTAACCATAAGAAAGCTATATTATCACGGAGTAACAGGCTATATTCTATATTAAAAAAGTACTGCTACTAACATAGTCTAACCTTACCTACTTTTACGCATGCGAAGCCGCGGGCAAAAGCTAGTCTCTCATAAACAGAGATATATTATGGCGGCCTCGATGATGTAGTGGTTAGTGTAACCGACTGCCACGGCTGAGGTCGTGGGTTCGATTCCCGCACCAGTCAAATATTTGTGCGCATGAACATGGATGTTTGTCTTGGTCTGGGTGTTTCTATGTATAATATGTACAAAAATAAAGTATATATGTATGTTTCCATTGTCTAGTACCCATAGTACAAGCTCTGGTTAGTTTGGGCTAGTTGCGTGTATGTGATAGAATATCTATATAATTATATTATTATATTACACCCAAATTTCGTCAGTTATGGTATTAGAAGTCACGTTAGAGAAAGCGAACGTATTGACGTCTATCACGCACAGTTTTAGATACTGTGCTGTTTTAGATACTGAAAATTTGGGGACATAAAAACCAAATAACACTTTCCGCGACCCGGTAATTGAACCCAGACCTCAAGCATAACAATCGCATTCAGCACCAATGCAAGAAATAATAAATCATTTTTTTACGGTTCTTCTGCTGGTTCAACGCGAGCTTAAGACATGCAATCGATTAGAGCGCGCACCAACAAGTTTGGGTCCTCATACCTCTGCTGAACGATCGAGGCATGGAATTCTCTGCCAAGGCACGTGTTTCCTTCTTCCTTCAATCCTGGGTTCGAGGCGTGAAAAAGCACCTTGTTAGGCCGTCAAGGTAGGGACCTCAACATCGCCTCAGCTGCTATGAGGATGGTGTGAAGGCCCAGTGGCCTTCAGAGCAGTCTCTGAGACCACATGATCGCTTACCATCAGGAGGAGTGTGATAATTTTGAGGAGCAAAATAAAAAAAACACGAGATCTTGGGTTTCATTGCGTCTTCAGACAAAGAGTTATTGTTTGTCTGTTAGGATATATTCAAGCTTAATAATATCAGCCCTGTATTAAACTGTCCCACTGTTGGGCATGGGCCTCATCTCAGTTTTAGAAGTCACTACCATAGTCATCACGCTGGCCCAGTGCGGGTTGGCAGACTTTACATATCTTCGAGAACATTATATAGAAGTTCTCAGACATGCAGGTTGCCTCATTATGTTTTCCTAAACCTTTTAAGCGAGCGATAATTAACTATTTAATACGCATATAACTTTGAAAAGTTAAAGATGCGCACCTTGTAAACTCGAGACCTCTGCGTGGGAGTCCAACGCTATCTAGGCTATCGCTGCTTGTCCCTTATTATATGAAATTTAAAACATAACCTGAAATTTGGATTTATTTTGTGCAAATTTGCCTATCCCTTCGGTAATGTTTATAAATGTAAAAACTCAAAAGAAAAATTGACATGCCCTACGAGCCAAGTTGTGTGCCGTAACGAATATTACATAATCAGTAGTCAGTCTGATTTTCAAGTTACTTTGAACTAAATAAACAACAAAATCCATATATATATTTGAAACAATCAATATTATTTATCTAGATTATATATCGTAATCATTTTAACATTTGTAATAATTGTGCAATTTAATTAATTGCATTAAAACCGATTAAATCAATAAGACACTTAACCAGTCATTGCTTTGCTGGTCTCACGGTTAATGGATATTTCTCTTAGAAAATTTTCTGTATCTGAAAATATTCATAGCCCGTTATCTAAGTCTTCATTACATACCTGTAAGTAGCGACACCCTCTGGCTTCGCACGGATAGTAGAGCTACAATGTCGCGTCAGTTAGTTACGTTAAGCATATTTTGGACTAGATGTGCCCACGGTTTTGACCCGCGTTTATGATTACTGCGTTCCCCCATGGGTTGTAGTGTGATTTTGTTTAGCCTATAACCTTCCTCGATAAATAAGCTATCCAACAATAAAATAATTTTTCAAATCGAACCAGTAGTTCCTGAGATTGGCGCGTTGAACCAAACAAACAACCTCTTCAGCTTTATAATATTCGTAAAGATTAGATTTAAATGTAACGTACTTACATAATATGTATGCCTACAATACTTGGCCGTGTGGGGATGGTTCCATCAAGCGAGCCTCGTCGGTGTGAGACAACTGGGATTTATTACCTCACGCGTTTTTTTTAATTTGCCGTGTCTCCCAAGATATTCCTTTAAATTGTATAGTTTTACACTATGGGTGGGCTACCATAATGTGCATGAAATACTTAAGGTAACTAAAGTATTTAATTCGATAAGGATTAATATTGTCTCTGTCTAAATAGCTTTCAATTACCTCATTATATGTGACCATTTTTGTAGTAGTTAGAATGTGTATAGTAAAAATTTATATGTGCCACCGCGGGCTTTACCTACTGTAGATCTATAAAAGGGGAATAATCCTACCATACATTGTTTTGTTATATCTTAAAGGGATTAGGCAGGGTTTTCGATGAAAGCCTCCAAGAATCTTGTTTTTTTTTTTGCGACATTCAAAAAACTTCATCACAATACAATCAATTGACCCAAAACCGTAGCGTATTATACACCTAAACCTTTCTCGTGAATCACTCTGCCTATTCGTAAAAGTCGCATGAAAATCCGTTCAGTCGTTTTTGAGTTTATCGCGAACAGATAGACGGTCAGACGCGGTAACGGACTTTGTTTTATAATATAGTGAAGTGATTTATAAGTTAATAATAATTTGAAGTAGAAAACGTTATTACGCTTGTAAAAATTATATTATAACGTACACACAGCGACGCATCAACCCAGACTGTTTGGACTTTGAACTATTAGATGTTGAACGCTGCGAATCGTGCGAGAGGGTGCGCTATATTTTTGTTAAGCTCTATCCTTACCATGACATCGACACTACTATGCACTGTCCCTTTCCGACAATTCTCTATTTTGTATGTAGCGTAGTTATGCGTATATAGGCTGTCTAACTTGATGTGTAGCCGTGTGTACGTATGTAAGGTAACAACGTTTTCTAATACCTATACGAAATAAACATATTGAAAAAGAATTAAAAGTCGCGCCTTATTAAGCTGAACCTGAGTGATTCAGCACAATCCCTGCCCACTGGAAAATAACAGCTACAATTACATCCTTTAGGGTCGATTTTTCAATCGTCAGATAACTTTTATCTAGGGAATATATTTAACTTTTTGGCAACTTTTGTATAGAAAATATGTCATATTTATTCTTCAGATAAAAGTTATCTGACGATTGAAAAACCGGCCCTTAGACGCGTAAATATAAATCTGCTTCTCTACTTCTAATGAATTCCAATTAAATTAGATAGGTACCTAACTGCTTATATATCAAACGGACATACTTAGAGGCTTAGCAATCATTCCTACTATTTCAGTCGGCAACCGCATTTACATCTCCAACAGGATGGTAAAAACTGTAGCCTCTTTAAAATTGGCAGCGACTTGTAACTGTTCGTTTCCACTCATCTATATATTAGTACGTGAAGCAAAAACTTTGTACCTCTTTACTAACTCTTACGAAAATTGCGCGGGCGGAGGAGTATGAAATTTGGCACAGTTAAAGTTTAAATAGAGAAGGAGTGGCAAATCCTAATATTTATATAAAATATGCATTAAAATACATAAAATTAATGAAAAAGCACTACAGGCACACGACCATGCATTAATTGACACACGCAGTTGAATCGCGTTCGTAGTATTTCGGCATTGTTCGGCTAATGTGGAGAGGCGGTCGGGCACGCCACGATTGTGGCGGTAAGACCCGTGTTTGAGGAGTGGCTGGAGAGGCGGCATGGCGCCCTCACCTTCCGGCTGACACAGGTTCTAACTGGCCACGGTTGTTTTGGCCAGTTCCTGTGTCGTATACGCCGGCAAGAGACGCCCGGTTGTCACCACTGCGGCGACTGCCGCGACGTTGTTGAGGACACGGCGCTGCACACTTTGGCGGTTTGCCGCGCCTGGGCATCGCAGCGCCGTGAGTTGATCGCGGCAGTCGGATCGGTTGCCCTCTCGCTCCCGGCCGTAGTTCAGTCTATGGTCCGGAGTGAGAGGTCGTGGAACGCCGTCGCCTCCTTCTGTGAGGAAGTCATTTCCATCAAGGAGGCGGCGGAGCGGGAAAGGGAGCGTTTAAACCCTCTCCCCAACCGCAGAGCCGGGCGCCGGAGGGCGCGCGATGACCTCCAGCCACCCTGAGGTTTGACCTGGGGGTGGCGGGCTTTGTGGGCCTGCCCGCCATCCGTTCAGCACCAGGTCCGAGAGGCGGCGTGCGTGTTCCCACGCGCGCCTCTGTGTCGAGTCCGTCTCCCCTCTAGGGGGGAGACAGTAGGGTTTTATAATGTCGGAAGTGCCTATTTTGGGTAGGTCTTTTGTGTAGTGGCCTGCCGTTTCATACGGCGGGCCGAAACCTCGGCGGGGTCGCGACCGCATACGAAAGCGATTCGCGCGGCCCCGTCGATAGTGGTTGTGTCGAGGACCACCGTGGTAGGTTTAGTTGATATTCCGGGAGGTACTTTACTATTATTCCATCTTTCTTATACTCCGGCGAGTCCGACATAATCCCTCCGCCCGCCCCCGCGGAGGGATATGCGTCACTGCATTCCACCAAGTAAAAAAAAAAAAATTGTTCGGTTAATGTAGTACTATTCTTCGTAACTATGGTTACATATATCAAAGTAATAATTTGTTTAACAAAGATAGGTAAATTAACCTACAGTATAGATCAAAATCTAAATGAAATTTGATTATAAGACAATAAAATCTTAATAAATATCAAACTTAAAATTTAAATATAATAATAATAAAATAATAATATTCCATCACATACACACATCACCATCTAGCCAAACTAAGCAGAGCTTGTACTATGGGTACTAGACAATGGAAACATACATATATACTTTTTTTTGTAAATACATACATATTATACATAGAAACACCCAGACCAAGACAAACAAACATCCATGTTCATGCACACAAATATTTGACTTGTGCGGGAATCGAACCCGCAACCTCTGGCGTGGCAGTCGGTTACACTTACCACTACGCCATAGAGCCATCAATTATGGTCGAATTTCGACCACTAGTATTTCTAATTCCATGAGCGTTGGTTACTGTTACCATGACGTAGGCTGCTAGATCGATTTAAATAAAATTAAAGATACCTTAAAAGCGCCATGTATAAGTAGTCCTCCTATGCCAATCTCGACGATGGCGAGTACCGCCAGGATGGAATAGAAGTAGAGTCTGGCTGGAGGTAGTGACTGGTTCATCACCGCTAAAGACCCGTACACCACTAATGTGGCTACTGATGATAGCTGTGGAAGTAAGAAAGAGTTCTATTAAACAAACATGTTTATATGTGTAAAAAGGTCAGATTCAATGCAGGTTAGATTGGCTGTTTAAAAAAAGAACATTTAAATCTTGCTGGGTTAAATATATCAATTTAATAAAGAGATAATTTTATGATAGATTTTCAGTGATCCATTATGATACGCTTGAAACCAAAGCCGGATAATAGCAACTTTAAACGGAAATCCAATGACATGAAGTAATTTGTACCAATATTTTAATTTATATCTCCTTTTTAGAGACCGATTACTGATGACGCAGTGATTGTCTCACAATTATAGTAAGAAGTAATGGTTCAAAAAGTCGCCTCGCCGCAAATCTAGGCTTAGATTTTTAATTTTTATACGTACACTGATAAAACATTTGTGTAGACCATAAATAGTTATCCGAACCTGGATGTTCTTTGTATCTGTTATTAGAATGTTTGCAATGTTGCTTACTATACAGAACTTATTCCAGGTAGTGGACTATTTTAAAGGAAAGAACATGGTTTATAATGGATACTTTGGTCGTAGCAAAATATACATTCAATGCGACTGTTATTCCAATGATAAGAACGTGCTAATATGTAAATATTAGCACGATAACGCTTACGTCATTAGGCCTAGACTTTAAAAGAGATAATGCATCCGAGGTACTTCCTAATCCAAGATTTTCTCTCATACTGGAGACCTTTCTCTACAGGAGATCGTAGCCAAACAGTCTTATATTGAAAGCCATACAAGGATGGCATAACGGGTAAACGGTTATCTTACCGCTATCACCACTTTGAATGTTGCGAGTTTGATTCACATGTCCCATCATTTTTTTTATGTCGCATTATTTGATTATTTGGGTGATCAACCAATAATTGGTACCAAGGCTTAAGTATACTTCTTGTACCTTAATTGTATAGTTGTAAAATTACCGCATCACAGGGCAAATTCTAACTAGTATTATAAATATGAATGTGAGTTTGTTTATCACACTTTTACACCTTTACTATATCGTCGATTAACATGAAATATCACATACACGATGCGTCGCCAGGGTAACAGAAAATTACATAAGTTTTCATCCAGATAACATGTACTGTTTCCGAGTAAAGCTTTCTGTAAAAGTAAATATTTTATATTAATACTATTACCAGGAGAACATTCGCTTAAAATGGATGGTAACAAAATATTAGTATGTTTGTTTCTATCTTACTTTATCAACGGTCTTAACCAAAAGTGTTTTGATAGGCGTAACTAAATAACAAATAAATGAATCACCGGTATTATATGGACGTTAGCTAAGGGATTATTCATTATGTCAACATTGTGAGTATATTGTGTGTTTTGAAATACTCAAGGCTGTCTTCAATATCTTAAAACACACAATACTTGGACAGTACATGATAATTAGGGGCTAAAATATAAAGTTGCCGCTTCGTAGAAAGAAAATCGGAAACGTTGTGGATTTTATACTAATTCGTCAACGTTTTTTTAATGGCCAACATATATAGATGCTTGTATATACGCCACTATGGATTGGCTTAAATTAACAAAAATATCAAACCTCATGTAATTATGTCGAATTGAAACAACGAATTCGGGCGGACCCTAAGCGATATGACTTTAAATACAAATTGTTATTGATATTTATTGCTAATAATACGTAAATAAATAAAAATAATGAATTTTATTAATAATTTATATAGTTTATTCCTGATATCTATACATTAATACGTGAAGCAAAAACTTTGTACGCCTTTTTACGAAAATTGCGCGGACGGAGGTAGTATGAAATTTGGAACAGTTAAAGTTTATATGGAGAAGGAGTAGCGAATCTTAATATTTTTATAAAATATGCATTAGAAATACATTATATTAATGGAAAACACTACACGCACACTTCCATGCATTTGACACAAGCAGTTGAATCGCGTTCGTATTATTTCGGCTTGGTTCCATATGCATGTGGAATAGGTGATTATAAGGGTATAAGCCTTGGCGAAATCTAAATGAAATGTGATTATAAGGGTAAAGTTATAGACAATAAAACCTTAATAACGATCCAACTTGAAATTTAAATCAATTATGGTTGAATATCGACCACTTGGCGACCGCTAGAATAAATGAATTGTTAAAATAATCATTGCATTTTGTACAGAAACCATGAAAGTTGTTGGATATAAATGGAAATTTCATGGTTAAAACGCGACTGCTGTGCATGAGATTTTATTGGATTTTCTATTATTTTTCTGTTTTTTCTAATAATTAGACAGTGGCAGAACAATGTTTGGAATTGACTCTGGTAGACGGCAATAGTCTGGAAACTTATTACGTGAGACCTAACCCAATAGCTTGTGTGGAAAATAGTGGTGCGATGTCCCTCTATCACAAAAGGAAGATCCTCGGACTAGGCTGGGTGATCATACCTGGTGTGCCGCAACATACACTTGTATATATAGTGACTCTCTGAGTAGTAGAGCCTCCCTGATTTCAGCATGAATGGGCCGGCTCGACTGGGGAAGGACAACCCACACACAGAATATCGACGTGATGTAGCAGTATTCCTACTGTTGTGTTTCGTTTGGTGAGTGAGAGTGCCGGAGGTCCAATCACCCTCTTTTCCCCTTCCCGCTCCTTCTCCTTCCCACTTCCGTTTTCTCTTCTTCCTTTCCTAAAGGATCGGCAACGCGCAAGTGATACCTCTGGTATTGCAGGTGTCTATAGGCTACGGTGACCAGTTACCATCAGGTGAGCCGTATAATCGTTTGCCACCTTAATTGAATAAGAAAATCTTTGCTTTCGTGTTTCAGTATTGTACAGTGCCATCTCTTGTCATATATCGTAACTCCTTGGTCTGTATACAGATCGCTACACTTAAGACTCCTCCTTCTGGAATATTGACTTCGGGCTATATAAGTATATCAGTAAATCACTCCAATAATTTGTACTTATAAAGATAATAAAGTGAATAGGTCAAACGCAGTGACTGTAACGTCTATTAAGTGATTGAAATGAGCTCACAGCTGTATCTTATCTCAAGTGTTACTGCATACAATCAATTTCTTGTCTGTTGTCCAAGCTTGTTATCGCCGTGCCCACTGATTTTCATAAACATGCATTATTTTACAACCAAACGATATAGATAATGAAATATTGCATTACGGTTTACTTTGACATTTTATTGTAGTATATTGGTTTTATAAGTTTCTTAGTAATCGCCGACAATTTGGTGACGGTACAAATACGTTAGGTTGTTCGCGGAAGCACCACTGTTACTCAGGTAATCCGAGTAAGAATGGTAAACTCTTGACGTCTTTCTCCCAAGTACGTAGATCCTGCAGCACACTGGGCCGCCACAAGCTGTGGACGACATTTTGTATGATATCACCGCACACTGAGCGTTCGAGTGGCCGCTTCTAAGCCAGAGTAGTCAGGCCCTCGCAATGTGTGGTCTTGCTTGGGTTTAGCCGATGATTTGATTAGCCTGATTTAAGTTTTATAAGACAGTTTTTTTTTAATTTATTTATATACAATCTTACACTATCATAACAGGTTTACACCCAATGCGATAGTGTAATTAACATTACTTTGCTAGTAACTCGAGGGTCACTCTCACGAATTCCGCCAACGTACAATTAAAAATGTCAAGCCTTTGTGAGACGCTATTTAATGAAAGTATGGCTCTTGTAACCGGAGCAAACTTGCCAATGTTAGTGCGAGCCACCGGGATATCAAAAACCCTCATCCTTAGAACCTGCCGCAGTCTGGTGTTTAGAACGAGCAGTCTCAGTGAGTCTAATATATCGGGGTTATTAAGTCTACCGCGGAACACCTCATATTTCGCTAACGCTAAGTTACGCCTCACCTCCAGTTTATAATAACCAACCATCCCTATAACAAAGAGGGTTAGATACATACGTGGATAATAAGTTAACCCCATATTGCTTCCGATAAAGGTACCGGGTAAATTTTTAGATGTGTAATCGGTCTTTCTTGTCATTGTTGCAAATATTTTTATATTACCATGTTTAATTAGTATTTTTGGTCAGTAGCCGTTCTAAAGAAACTTAAATAAAGTGCTGGCACACCAGATTTAATTAATAAGCAATTGAGTCTGGTCGCCGGCGGATTAAAACATGAATATGAACTATATATGATCTTTTTGAGCGGCTGATATAGCCCGACAGCATCAACTTGCGCATAGCAGATCCTTCAACTATCCTAATAGTAAAACACTCTTCTCGTAGAGGCTAGAAACCGTATTGCCGTCAGTAGTACGACCGCAAAAACACAACACAAGTTTTTATGGTATAGGAGTCGAACGAGCATACGGATCGCCTGATGGTAAACGATTACCGCCGCCCATGGACGCCCGCAACACCAGAGGAGTCGAGGGGAGAGGAGAGGAACAAGTGCGTTGCCGGCCTTTTAAATTTGCCTCCTCCCCGGGGGAAGAAGGAGGAGGTTTGGCCTCCGATACCTTCACTCACTCGACGAAACACAACGCAAGCGCTATTTCACGCCGATTTTTTGTGAGGCCGTGGTATCATTCACGTCGTGGTACCATTCGTGCCGAAGCGTGGCTCTCCACTTGTAACAATTCCTGTGTCGCAAAGGACTTTACAAACATGTAAATAACTGACACACAAAACACCCAGACTTGACAATTATTTGTGAATCATACAAATTTTTGTCCCATTTGTCATTGTGGAGGATGTACACCACTTGTTAGTGGAATGTGTCAGAACTAGGGCTGTGAGACAAGAGTTAATGGAAAAATATCATATAAACTTATTTGATGTGGGTACTTTTCAAACTTTATTGTCCAAACCATCGTCCGAAGGAGCAATTTTACTTTATAGAACCTTAGAATAAGATTAAAATAAGTCCCTATAATTATCGTTAGGTTACAATGGGGCTGACATGGTCTCATTTTTGACTAAAGACCCCAAATAAATAAAGAGAAAAAACCCCACGACACTCGGTTTGGCTACAGTGGCGAGGAGACATCTTAATTCCCTATAATTATCGTTAGGTTACAATGGGGCTGACATGGTCTTATTTTTGACTAAAGACCCCAAATAAATAAAGAGAAAAAAAACCCACGACACTCGGTTTGGCTACAGTGGCGAGGAGACATCTTAATTTACTACGCCATCTGTGCAGTCAAATGATCTTGCGTAGGTGATTTTTCTCTTCTGAATTGATTGAGCGAAATCCCATCTTTAAGGCCTTTCTAAAGGTCATAAACCTTTTCCAGAAATTAAGGGTAAAACAATATATACTCATTGAAAGTAAACCATATGTTAGCTTTTATCTAATTCGGATCAATAACACCGGAATTGAGTATGATTCGCGTAAATGTTTAAACTTTATATTTTCTATAAACTATAAAACAAGATTATTCTATGCACCATAGCAGGAGCTTCACATCACTCAGTTAATTAGTTTCAATGGCGGAAATAAAGTTTTGTGACAAAGACACGTTAGTTACATGGTTACAATACGCTGGCTGATGACATTTTGTTAGAATGAAGAATATATTACGTACCTATAGTCTATTTTGATTACTTATTTTATGTGGCACATAAACAACTGACTATAAAATCATGCAGTTAGGGTCATGGGCGCCGCCAGAATTACATTCAGGGCAGGTGCATCTGCATCTAAACCCGCATTTGAATTTGACATTACATTTATCTACATGTATACTATGTAGGTAAATGTAATGTCAAATTCAAATGCGGGTATATTATTAAATGCATTTCGCACATCTAAAATGAAAACATTCTATGTATTTCTTTTCCTGACAGTGCCTGTCGGCACACATAGTTAGACTATACTCGTTCTCGAGATGACTAAAAAAAGAAACTAGACACAGAGATGGGTCTCTATGTATTGTATCTAACTGTACGTCTTAATCTAACTAAAATTAAAAATGCGAATGTGAGTTTGTTAGTTTGTAACGATTTCACGCCCTTACCATTCGACCAATCATGAAATTTCGCATACAGAAAAGGACGCCGAGTAATTGGTATTCTAAGTTCAGGTGAGGCTGGCTTGTTTGCCAATCCAATAAAAATATACTACTTATTAAAAAAACTAGCAGATGCTTATGATTCGCAGTTGGAGTATATAACATGTGTAAAAATATAACATGTTGTGTGAAAACCTCCAGTGCAAACAGACCTTTTTGGACTATGGTAGGACTAGTCCAAAACGGTCTGTTTATTTATTAAATAACGAAGGGTAAAAGTGTCAAACTCAATGCCAGAGTTATGGAATTGTTATCGAATATTACTTCTTGCTCATCTTCATAAATCGCTTCTTGAAACTACTGATTAAATTACTGTTCATAGATAATCGACGTGAAGCAGATTTCTCTAACAAATATGAAATATATAAAAAAAAATACTTTATATATTTCACTAGCGGACCCGACAGACGTTGTCTTGTACAAACGAAAAAAAATTAAAAATTAACAAGTCTAAACCATTCTCGAATCCACTTGAACAGACACAAAAAATTTCATCAAAATCGGTCTAGCCGTTTAGGAGGAGTTTAATTACAAACACGCGCACAGAAGATGTTTATATGTATATAAAGATTTAGACAATAGATAGATTAGATAAAGATTTAGCAAGAATGGCGTAGTGGTCGCTACTGCTACTAGGCCGACAGTGTTGCATAGAAAATAAAACGGGTTTTTTTTTTTCGCGTATGGCTATCTATCTTTGTGTCCGTTGTTTCAATGTTCGTAAAGTCAGCGGGAATTGTCTTTTTTAAAAGTAAGAAAGATTTCTTTACTGCATGTGATGCATGTGTATGAAATAGTTTAAGTAGCAAGGCCCTTCCCTACCTTCTTCCTAAATCAGGTATATATGGCATGACATATAAACATATGCAAGTTTAGCATTTTGCCCTCGGTAGACCGGCACCAGTTTAAGCATCGCCCTTGGGCGAAAATTTATAAAACGGCCTAAAAATAGGTCATAACTTTTTCTTTCGGGACACGCAAAGATATTACAGACTGACGTACTGTGAAGTCCTTTTTTTAGCTTCGCTATACGATGTGTTTGAGATTCGATATCCGACTAGCACAAAAATTCGAGTGAACTACAGAAATTTTATGGGAGTCTGAAAATTATTTATTTAAAAAATTGTCTTTAGTTCTGTATATAAAGATCCTAGCAAGTGGAATTACATCCAGGCAAAAAGCAAAAGTGTTAATATGAGGGATAAAGTATTCTAATGTATGTTTGTAAGAACATTTCATTTCGCTCAGCAATGATGAATCGTAAAAATGAATACTGATTTATAGATGTAATGATGATGATAAATGAAAATGATATGAATCCTAATATTGTCTTCTGTTTACGCGAATGTTATTCATTGAAATTAAACTACTATATACGGATTTTATCGCGTTGTTTATTTATCACTGTATTACAAAATTTTGAAAATATTACTCTACTACTACTATTGATTTTATTTGACTAATTTATAAGCTAATAAAATTATTTATACTATTAAATCTATTTATTTTTGGTTTACACTTTCCCCGACGTTTCGGTTGCTTTTCAGCAGCCATGGTCACTGAGACTAAGATGGTAGTTGTCTCAATGTTCCAGTGTAGTCATTTCAAAGTACCCGAACATAATTTAATCATGGGTGTTTCTATTTACGCAGAATGAGCCCAAAGTATCATGAAGTCTAGCTGTGGTTTGTTTCTTCTTGGCTATTTGAAGTACTGGATCCCAAGCTGGTGGTACATTCCAACCATCTTCTCTATTGAAATTGGGATGTTTTTTGATTTCAATAGCCTCGCGAAGCATCCTTGGTAGGAATCGGTGTTCTTTAGCGAGAATCTGTGGTTTGTCAAATCTCAGGTAGTGGTTGGTCCCCTGTTGTATGTGTTCACACACAGCAGACTTCAACGAGCGTTTGTGTTTTACGTCAGCTATGTGTTCTTTTATGCGGGTGCCTATGCTTCTCTTGGTTTGACCAATGTATGAGAGTCCGCAGTCACAATCTATTTTATAGACCCCTGCATCTTGTAAAGGTAATTGGCACTTGACGGATGGTAAAAATTGACTTATCTTCGTTGGCGGCTTGAAGTATGTGTTGATTGAAGCTCGCTTCAAGATGTAGCCAATCTTGTCAGTGACACCCCTTACATAAGGCAGTATAGCAGGCTGGCGCTCGACTGTGGCTGGCTTTTCTCGGGATCTGTGACAGCGGCGCGGCTGTTGGAGCTTGTTGTCTTGCAGTACTTGCTTGACATGTTGAAGCTCGGCGTCCAGGTGTTTCTTGTCACAGATCCCGTGGGCTCTCTGAAACAAAGACATTCCCACGGTAGCTAACTGTTTAGGATGGTGGTGAGATTCACCGTTCAAGTACCTATTTGTATGGGTCTTTTTCCTATACACGGTGTGGCTCAAAGTATGATCAGGATTCCTGATGACAAGTACGTCTAAGAATGCTAATGAATTATTTGCCTCTAATTCCATAGTAAATTGGATGTTGTTATTAATGGAATTAAGATGTTCTAGGAATACACTAACACTATCTGTTGGTAATATTGTAAAAGTATCATCTACAAACCTCTTATAAATCCTGGGTGTGATGGGGGCAGTCTGTAAAGCTCGAGCCTCGAAGTCCTCCATATATATATCGGCAACAACAGGCGATACTGGGGAGCCCATTGCCACACCATCGACTTGTATGTAGAATTTATTGTCCCACAACAGATAGCCAGTTGTTAAGCAATGCTTAAGTAGTTCTGCATATTCCTCAGGCATATTGTACTCTATTAGCTTCCTTTTAGTTATTTCAATACAGTCATGTACAGGTATGCATGTAAATAATGACTGTACATCAAAACTAACCATTGTTTCATTGTTAGTGAGACATAGGTGTTTAATCTCACTTACAAAATGGTATGAATCCTTTACATGTGCTCTCGAGTTGCCTCTGAGTGGTGAGAGTATCTTCGCTACGTGCTGAGCCAATCTGTAAGTTGGTGTGTCGATCTGACTCACAATAGGACGTAGAGGAGCGTTTTCCTTGTGTATTTTTGGTAACCCATACAGCTTTGGAGGTTTTACGCAAGCTGGTATTAATTGTTTAACGTCTAGATCTAGTCTTTCGGAGTATTTATATATGATGTCTTTGGTTTTGTTCAATATTTTGTTTGTAGGGTCTGTTTTAACCTGTTTATATGTTGTTTCATCCGAAAGTAAATTTTCAATTTTGTGTTTATAATCTGACGTATCCATTATTACCGTAGCGTTTCCTTTATCTGCACGGAGTACTGTAATATCTGGCCTAGCCCGCAAGTTCTTCAATGCGACGAATTCATCTTTGGGAAGATTCGGTCTGGGCACTTTACTTCGATATATATTATCGATATATAATAAATCCGTATATAGTAGTTTAATTTCAATGATATGAATCCTTATTGATATTATAAATAATATACTTTATGCACTGCATAACAATAAAATATTTCTTTCTATCCGTTTTTAGTTTGTGAATGTTGTGTTTACCGCTTGATATTATATGCTCAGATAGTAGGTATATAGCAAGAATTTTTAAACATGCATATAAAGTGTAACAATTTTTAGTTAACCAATAAATAAATAAACGCAAATGTGCGTTTGATGGTTTATCTGTTTGGTTCGTTTTCACGCCTTAACTACCCGGCCGATCATCATAAAATTTCGCATACACGTTGTCAAGGGAACAGAAAATGACATAGGGTACCATTCATGCAGAAAAAAGTTACCAACTTAACCTAACCTACATTGACACAAACAAAGCCGCGAGCAAAATCTAGTCATCAATACAGTTGCAAGGAAAACAATACGTTTATCGCGTTATCAGTAGGCACCCTCATTATTTATGTGTTAACCAAGAGACTCGGGTCGACCTATTAGTGGCTGACTCATTCACACAATCGTTCTTAGAACCCTAGTCATTATCAAACCGTTTCTTGAGAAATCATTCTATTCTTTGGCAAAATAATAAGGAAATATAGTATTGTCTTACGTTTACGAGAATGTTATACATTAAAATTACACAACTTTATACGGATTTGATTTCGTATGTACGTAAGTATGTGTAATTAATAAACGTTCTAGTGATTTTTATTGATATATTTCATTTAATAACGTCCAGTACAACAAAAACATCCCAGTACTAGGCTGCTGAATCATAGGTGCTCTTCGTGGACATAAATAATGTAAAATAAATTTGAATCTACAAAGAGCACCTGCCAAAAATATTGATGGGTGCCTTTCGTGGACTAAGCTAGGTGCTATTCTCGCAGGTGCCAGTCGGAAGGGTGCCCCAAGTGGACTACGTCATATTATCAAACGATGTAGATTCTTACATTTTAATATAAGTAGGATGTAAATGTTTGGCATATTTGAATGTTTGCTACTGAATCAAGCGTAAACCGATGCACGGATTTCAATGCAACTTACGGCTTACCTCAAAGAACCATCTTTTTTTTTTTTTTTTTTTTTACGTGGGGGAATGCAATGACGCATATCCCTCCGCGGGGGCGGGCGGAGGGATTATGTCGGACTCGCCGGGGTAAAATAAGATGTTAAAAAGATAATGTACCTCCCGGAATACCGACTAAACCTACCACGGTGTTCCTCGACAAAACCAATATCGACGGGGCCGCGCGAATCACTTTCGCATACGGTCGCGACCCCGCCGAGGTTCCGGCCCGCCGTATGAAACGGCAGGCCCCTACTCAATAAGACCTACCCAAGATAGGAACTTCTCAAAATAAAAGCCCTACTGTCTCCCCCTAAAGGGGGAGACGGACACGAAACAGAGGCGCGCGTGGGAACACGCACGCCGCCTCTCGGACCTGGTGCTGAACGGATGGCGGGCAGGCCCACAAAGCCCGCCACCCCCAGGTCAAACCTCAGGGTGGCTGGAGGTCATCGCGCGTCCTCCGGCGCCCGGCTCTGCGGTTTGGGAGAGGGTTTAAACGCTCCCTCTCCCGCTCCGCCGCCTCCTTGATGGAAATCACTTCCTCGCAAAAGGAGGCGACGGTGTTCCACGACCTCTCACTCCGGACCATAGACTGAACTACGGCCGGGAGCGAGAGGGCAACCGATCCGACTGCCGCGATCAATTCACGGCGCTGCGATGCCCAGGCGGGGCAAACCGCCAAAGTGTGCAGCGCCGTGTCCTCAATAAGGTCGCGGCAGTCGCCGCAGTGGTGACAACCGGGCGTCTCTTGCCGGCGTATACGACACAGGAACCGGCCAAAACATCCGTGGCCAGTCAGAACCTGTGTCAGCCGGAAGGTGAGGGCGCCATGCCGCCTCTCCAGCCACTCCTCAAACACGGGACTTACCGCCACGATCGTGGCGTGCCCGACCTCAAAGAACCATCTGGATTAACCCAATAACATATGTTTTATCAAGATAATGCTTTTTTGTGTAATTCAATTGGATGATTGGTAAATATTTTACCAGTAATTCCCGTATCTAAGAGATTTATTTAGATAATATTGTCTTCTGTTTACGCGAATGTTATTCATTGAAATTATACTACTATATATGCTGAAAAGCAACCGAAACGTCGGGGAAAGTGTAAACCAAAAATAAATAGATTTAATAGTTTAAATAATTTTATTAGCTTATAAATTAGTAAAATAAAATCAATAGTAGTAGTAGCGTAATATTTTCAAAATTTTGTAATACAGTGATAAATAAACAACGCGATAAAATCCGTATATAGTAGTTTAATTTAAACAAAAGATTTATTTAGTTTATTGTAGTCTGTCTAATCTTAGACTATTAGATATATTTCAGAGATGTGTATATCTATCACGGGACAGCGAAAGGGTTAATTAAAAATCGATTGTGTCTGGTCACCGGTGTGCCGCTGCGATTCAATAGGTTAATTTAAAAACAGATATGGTTATTTTTATCAAGCAAGTTAAACGTCAAAGTCGTTAAAATCTGGTTGGGTATTGATTGGATGATTACATACATATCCATACTCTGACGCCTATTTCTTACAAGGGGTAAGCAGAAACATATTACTCCTACAATAATTCACCATTTATATATTGGATCCAACGTAATGGGCAGCAAGCGTATAGCCATGTACCAATATAACAGAAATCCAGACTCCAAGCTACCACTAAAAAGTTCGTAACAGAAAAACCAGATAACGTTTGCCCGACCCGGAATCAAATCCAAGACCAAAACAGCAATCTAATCCTAACTGCGAGGTCTGTAGTACAATAGAGGATGTACTACATGTGTTAGAGGAGTGTGTTCGGTAACGTGAGAAAAGGCAAACGCTCATGCAGTCCCTAAATTTGCCGCGATTAGATGTAGGCATTTTGCACGGTGTGTTAGCTAATCTTATATTCAGATATTGTACAGCTTTATATTAGATAAGTAAGTATTAGATTAAATATAGTGAGATAATCTGTGTAAGCACGATGAGATTGATATAGTCGCAACTGCATACCTACTTAAATCCCTACTAAAAAAAAGAGAAAAAGAACATCGGTCGGCTTCATATAAAAAAAAATTTTAAACGATCCTTCTCGCTCTAGTAATGGTTGCTGTGTAGCGGAAGCTTTACAAACATTCGAACAACAGCCACAAAGAACACCCAAACTAGGCACAACTTCTAGTGGATCACACAAATTTTTGTCCTGTCCAGGGATCGAACCCACAACACTCGGCGCAGTGGCAGGGTCGAGGTGACCGCTTAAACCACTACGACATCAAGGTATACCTATATAGATAGTAGTAATCTTTCAATGGCTAAAATGGCTATGCCACGCGTTGTGCGGACCGCTCAAAACATAAAATTTACTTAAAAATACTAACTGTGAAAAATATGCTGATGATCCTTGTACCAGCATCCAAGCCAATACAGCAGCAACAATTGTCGACTGTGAAACACATTTTACTTAATTATAATTAATAAATAATCACTAAAAACTATATAATTCACGTGTGTCATATAACGCGGACACTTGTACACTGATTAGATTCCTTTAAACTCTATTATCGTGTAGTGTGTAAGGTAGACGAGACAGTTGTCGTCCGAGTAATATAAGATGGTTGAATAGCGCGTGGAAATTGACTGCCTGCGGACTAGGGTAAGATGACCTGTTGGGCAATTTGTTATTGCGTTTTTTGTTACGAAATTAATTTTTTGTAGAATTACTCTTTGAAATAAACAACTTTATACGGATTTTATCGCGTCGTTTATTTTTTTATTAGCCTCCTCCTCCTTAGTCGTCCACTCTTGACAGAGTGGTCGTGGTTGATGGCGCTGCATTTTCATTGCCTAAAAACAGCCCCTGCGATGCGCCTCCACATGTTGCGGTCTTCAGCGTCTCTGGAACTTTGGACCATGGATTATTACATAATTTTGAAAACTTTAAACTACTATTGTTAAACACTTTTACTACTTACTGTTTACTTCTATTTAAATTATAAAGACTATTTAGATTTAATTTTACACTATTTACGACGTTTCGGTTGCTTTTCAACAGCCATATTCACGGGGAGACATTCGCGTAAACGTGAGACAATATTATGTAAAATTAGTCTTAAAATATTTACAGATTCTAAATGATAATAAACATCCACGTAATGGGGAGGCCTCGATGGCGTAGTGGTTAGTGTAACTGACTGCTACGCCTGAGGTCGCGGGTTCGATTCCCGCACAAGTCAAACATTTGTGTGCATGAACATGGATGTTTGTCTTGGTCTGGGTGTTTCTATGTATAAATGTACGTATTTACAAAAAAAATGAATTTAAGTACGTTTATCCATTGTCTAGTACCCATAGTACAAGCTCTGCTTAGTTTGGCTAGATGGTGTTGTGTGTATGTGGTAGAATATTTATTTATTTATTATATCCCCTTTTTGCTAGCCATGTAATAAATTAGCTGGTGAAAAGTGTGTTCAATATACATATTCCGTGCCTTTGGGGGTATAGGTGTAAGACTATTTTATATGTATACTAACTGTCCCGACAGATGTTGAACTGTACAAACGAAACAATTATTTTTAATAAAAGACCAAATCTAGACCATTCTTGAATCCACTTGAACACACACACAAAATTTCACAAAATCGGTCCAGCCATTTAGGAGGAGTTTAATTACAAACACACGCACAGAAGATTTATACATATAAAATATGTAACGGAAAATTTTTGTCACATTTAATAGAAATATCCCGCACACGATGAAAATCCTATTAGTGTCAAATGATGAAATCATTACAAAACTGTTTTAATTTATTTGAGAAAAATATTTTGTTATCTAGTAGGCAACTAGCGACCCGCCCCGGCTACGCACGGGTAACCTTAACAAATTATACACCAAAACCTTCCTCATCAATCAAACTGTCTATTGGTGAAAACCACATGAACATCCGTTTAGTAGTTTTTAGTTTATCGCGAACAGGCAGACAGACGCGGCGGGGGTCTTTATTTTATAATACGTAGTGATTAAATTGCTTTACTTACAAAATAAAAGAATGCTTAACATACGTTCTTAATTAACTATGAATTTCATTAATTTTCATTCTGTTTTAGTAATTTACATGGACATTTTCCGACAAAGTTTGACATTCTAGCAAAATCCTTTATATTATAATGACAATGAACAGCAATCAAATTTGAGGAATTTACATATTTTTATTTTATTTTTGGTGTGACATGGAAGTACAATGTATTTCCATTTTAACCTTTTTCTCCCTAGCCTTTATTATTCCCAAGTCACTTGGGGTCGGCTTTTCTAGTCTAACAGGATTTGACTGGATATCAGTTTTTACACGGAGCGGCTGCCACCTGATCTCCGCAACCCGAAAACTAACGATACCCTAAGGCTAGACCAGTTTCAGGATATTAAAGGATACTGACTTACCAATAACGACTGCTATAGATGTTTATAGCAGCCGGGACCGACGGCTTAACGTGCTCTCCGAGGCACGGAGCAGGCGATAATTGTCAATCAATACGCACATAATTTCAAAAAGTCATATAGCTTCCGAAAGTCTGAGATGCGCGACGTGGGTTCGAACCCGAGACCCTCTGCATTGCAGTCTATTGGTCTCCCCATTCTATTTCCCATTTTAACCATGATAAAACAAATAGTAGGTATTTGTATTTGCTTTATCTGATTTATGTTTTATTCGACTCTTACTAAGGACCACAATAATTTGTGTAAATACCTCGCTGTATACGTCACTTCCATTTATATCATGCTTGTTGTTCTCAAATGACACTTTAGCTATTATGAGTACTTATTGATGTATTCCACGTTTCTACATAGTATAATGTCTTTTAACTTATTTAAACCTACTTATTTTATATGTAATGTTTGCATTTGTCATTTCTTAACATACACATAAATCCACACGTGCCTAACGGTATCATTCATGTTAATGAACTTTTTATTTATTTATAGTCTTTTCAGTAGTAGTACGGATCAGAAGGTCAAATTCTTGTAATAAAATGTATTCAAAAAAGAGTTCCTAGAGTACTAGTCTAATATATGTACTTATGTTAAATGTGAACTGAAACACATTTTACGTTCACGTTTATTAAACTATTATTGCGAGGATTTTTCCTCTAATCAGAGGCGGATAATCCTGATCGCGAGGGATGACGGTACATGTGTCCTAGACTACATAATGTTTTTTTTTATATTATATGGCTACCCGAAGGGCTTTATGGTGCTAGCCTAGGGCGCTCTTGAGTTATAATCTGCCTCTAATGATAAAATCGCTTTGCGATTCTTCCAGATGTAGTTACAGTTTATCCAAATACATTCGAGTCCAAGGTTTGCATTGCTCGAAGGTGTGTAACTATACCTACCATTAAACTTTCTCCTAATAAAAGTAGCTTATATTCTTATTATATATGCGAACCTTCTATTTTTACAGCCAGTATGATTCTAACATCATCGGTAATATAAATTATAAGCAATGACTGACAGAAAACAGCTAAACATCGACGAATTGCAAAGCTAGATATTTATTATGTAAATATTGTTCTAGTGTCAACATTAAGACAGACAATATCGAATATGTTACCATGTGATGTTTTATATCTACGACCTAATATGTATAAAAAATTATCACCCATGTTTCCTAGTACTATCTCACTCACTGGTATTTTCTGGTATTTGTAATAAATATAATTAGTTTCTGTTCCCACTTTACCAGCGCGAATCCCACGACTAAGCTTCCCATAGAGTTACTGAAGTTTCCTATGTGTTAATCTAGGGCAGAGATATACAGACTATTTTTGTCATAGACCATTTCAAAATTTAGCTGGTCCCGGTGGACCCCGTATAACTCGAAATTTAAACCGCCAAGGAAAATCGGTATATTCGGACCACAAAGTTATATAGGGCCAACATTTTTTTTTTATCAAATCTCTACTAGCTGAACGTTTTTTTACGTTTAAACAAATAACAGTCGCTGAGCTTCTTAAAATATTATCTGCCTACATTGATAGGTGAAGTCAAGCCAACATTTTAGTTTTTCACTCATTTTCGTGGACCCCGCTTACGAATTGTGAACCCAAATTTTTTTGTCACGCCAAAGTAGACCCTCGTCGAGTCTCCCGTGGACCCCTGGGGGTCCACCTGGATCACTTTGGGAACTAAGGACCTAAGGCATGGTCTATCTCTGTACTAATTTACCTACATCAAATTTTGTTCAACAGATTACGAGCGGGTTTAAATGTGAAGTTACCGCTTTGTATGCAGAAAATCGGTAACGATTTTCATACTAACTATTTCATCAATATATTTTGAATGGCCAATTTGAATTAGTTTTTGTTTTTATGTATAGTTGCTTGTATTTAGGCCACTTTGTCTTAAATTAACTAAGACTTCAACCTATCGCGAAATGAAACAACGAATACGGGTACTCACTAATCGATATTTATAACTTTAAATACGAATAGTATAAAAGCTAATTGATATTTATTATTAATAATACATGTTGTTATTAATATCTATAAATACCTATAGTCTATTATCGAAATGTAAATTAATTTTAATATACCCGTTGCATTTTGTTCAGAAACCATGAAATAGGGTATTTTATTATATATGAGAAAATTTAAAATATATTATTAAGATAGCTTAGGCAAAAAGCAGACCGGGCACGCCACGATCGTGGCGGTAAGTCCCGTTTTTGAGGAGTGGCTGGAGAGGCGGCATGGCGCCCTCACCTTCCGGCTGACACAGGTTCTAACTGGCCACGGTTGTTTTGGCCAGTTCCTGTGTCGTATACGCCGGCAAGAGACGCCCGGTTGTCACCACTGCGGCGACTGCCGCGACGTTGTTGAGGACACGGCGCTGCACACTTTGGCGGTTTGCCCCGCCTGGGCATCGCAGCGCCGTGATTTGATCGCGGCAGTCGGATCGATTGCCCTCTCGCTCCCGGCCGTAGTTCAGTCTATGGTCCGGAGTGAGAGGTCGTGGAACGCCGTCGCCTCCTTCTGTGAGGAAGTAGTTTCCATCAAGGAGGCGGCGGAGCGGGAGAGGGAGCGTTTAAACCCTCTCCCCAACCGCAGAGCCGGGCGCCGGAGGGCGCGCGATGACCTCCAGCCATCCTGAGGTTTGACCTGGGGGTGGCGGGCTTTGTGGGCCTGCCCGCCATCCGTTCAGCACCAGGTCCGAGAGGCGGCGTGCGTGTTCCCACGCGCGCCTCTGTGTCGAGTCCGTCTCCCCCCTAGGGAGGAGACAGTAGGGTTTTTCATGAAGTAAGTACCTTTGGGTAGGTCTTTTGTGTAGTGGCCTGCCGTTTCATACGGCGGGCCGTAACCTTGGCGAGGTCGCGACCGCATGCGAAAGCGATTCGCGCGGCCCCGTCGATAGTGGTTTTGTCGAGGAACACCGTGGTAGGTTTAGTCGGTATTCCGGGAGGTACATTGTCTTTTAACATCTTTCTTTTACCCCGGCGAGTCCGACATAATCCCTCCGCCCGCCCCCGCGGAGGGATATGCGTCATAGCATTCCCCCATGTTAAAAAAAAAAAAAAAAAAAAAAGGCAAAATGCAGACGGAAAGCTTTAGATTTAGTTCATAAAATAGTAATTAAATTTCAAAATTCAATTCTAAGTATTCAGTTTTTTTAATCTGATTCATAACATCTTTAAATAATAGTTGCCATGTTATTACGTCATACAGTTGTGTAAACTAAGAAGTGTCAACTGTCAACAGTGTCAACTGATCAGCGTAACTTTAATCTCTATAGGCTTCTTATTATTTTTATTTTTGCATTCAGGAACTCACCAACGATAAGTAGAATAATAACTCATTTATAAAATATAAACAATTAACATAACATACAAAATATCACTGCATTTGTTTACACAGCCAACTGACGTCATGACCACAGAGCAATAAGGCGTCCACTGCGTCCAGCGCTGAGGTCCAGCGTTTTCCTCAAATTAAGCGCGAAATTTGAAAATGCAAAATTTAAATGCAATTTTATGGTACTTATCGATGGAATAAAATTTTGAGAATTTTTGGTGCTTCATTAGTACTATAGAATCTAATTGAGACATTTTCAAAAATGGGTGTAGTATCCTATTAGATGTAGGACATAAACGGCAATAATACTAAAGTATCATAGTTAAAGACTAAATATTAGTCGGTACTACTGACTTGAGTCAGTCTGTATTCCGATAACTGAACAGTTTACCCTTAACAATCTACCGTAGATAAGCGTCAGGTACATACGCATATTAAGGTTATTTACTGATTTGCGGACTGTGAACGCGTTTTAACTGTGTATGTATGACGTCATCATCGCCAAAATTATATGACTACCTTGGTGTTATATTATGTGATTAGCACATAGGAAATATCTGTTACTTTGGCAACATTGATAGAATTTATCATATACGGAGACCGACAATCTACTTCTTCCGATAACATAACAAAACAAAGCACAACTAAAATATACCCTTATTCACATACTTGCACTTCTAGCACATACACACACGAACTCTCACACACACACACACACACACAGTCGCACTCACACACAAACACACACACTAAATAGTTACTTAATTTCATCCACAAAATAAAATATGAGATTACCTATGTATACAGCAATTAGTTAACATTATAACTATTATACGCCCAAGAGGTGGGAGCCTGGTGATCTGTAACATAGGTTTTCCTACTATAGACACCAATCTCTCCACAAAGGACGGAGACTTGGTTTCCTTTTTTAAAAAAGCGCTTATTCTATTATGTATTAGAATACCAGATATATTTGAAAATATATTGTTGCTGGCCACCGCTGTGGTACTGCGACTCATTAGGTTATGAGATTTTGCGTAAGTCTGATTGTCAATCTAACGCGTCTGATATTACGCGTTCATTGTTCAATCCGTGACAAGGTTGACCGAATAATACTAGATTGACACAAGATTGTTCCAATCAGATGTACAACTGATTGAACTGATGCCAAGTCTCAAAATTCAATAATTTGTAGATTAACACAAACATTTGTTAACAGACCATCAAATGAATGTACAATCCCGCATACCCAAGTAAATCACTTGATATGAGTTGGATTTTGACATCGCGTTGTAATTAGCCTTTCTGAAAACGAATGATAGTTTCCCTGCCGCCCCCGGCTCTGCTCCAATGTAACACAAATTCCTAATATAATTACATAATGGTTGGAGATTTTGTTAATTTAAGACAAATTACAGTGATACAGAGTACAATAATAATAATAATAATAATAATAATTTATTTGCTTGAAACATGGTTGACAGGTGTTCTTAATGTCTATGGTACAACATGTTTCGCCGGCGGCATGCAAATATTTATGTTAGATAAATTAACATTACTCTAATAACTAAACCTAAAAATTGCAATAATAAAATAAACTCTTTGTAACACAATTAACAACGCACATTATCATTTAAATTCATATTTTTTGTATTCCAAAAACTCAGACATCTAATAGAAACATCCCTCTGTAAGCCATTTTATCAGTTGTTCCCGGAAAAGGTTATAGGGTAGTTCTCGTATCACTCGAGGTATTTTGTTATATATTTTGACCACCATACTATAACAGTTTTTTTTTATGTAGAGTACTAGAAGACCTTAATACAGAGAGTTTAGTTTTATCTCGCGAAAGATGCTGTCTTTGTTCAGATACTTTATTAAATAATTTCGAATGGTTTTTGGCAAAAAGTGCGGCTTCGAGAATATAAGTGGATATAACTGTAAGAATTTTAGTTTTCCTAAATAATACAAGCAAATGTATACAAAAAAAAGGATTCGAATTGACCATTATAATAACTATTTTAGCAATATGTATACCTACAGCATGTCCGGTAATTATTGGATAACCTTGAAATGTCTTATAGTAGAACTGAAGGCCGTTCAGAAAAATGAAACAAATAATAAAAATATAAAAAAATATACTATATATATTAAAAAGTGCAAGCTATATAGCATAGCATACTTTTGACTGTCTATGTGTGTGTTTAATAATAAAACAACAAAAAACCTATGGATTTCATTCATTTATGGTCGTAGTATACAAGAAAGTTATACATGGTAATTAAAAAAAGAACACATATCTCAGGTAGTGTCTCAGGTAGTCTCAGTAGTTAGGATAGATTTTTTTTCATATTTTTTCTAAACGGCCATCAATTCCACTATAAGACATTTCCAGGTTATCCATTAATTACCGGACACCCTATATATAACTATACATATTAATGAAATAGTTGGTATGAAAATCACAACGTTACCGATTTTTTACATACAAAACGGCCACTTCATATTTAAAACCCTATTATTTTTTAAAAGTAAGGTAGTAGATCCTCGCTGGTTTCAGCATGAATGGGCTGGATCGACCGGGGTAGTACTACCCCTCACAGAATACCGGCGTGAAGTAACGGTACCCGTACTGTTGCGTTTCGTATCGGTGAGTGAGAGAGCCGGAGGCCCAGTTACCCCGATCCTTTTCCTATCCTTTCCTATGTCCTTTCATTCCTTCATTCCTTTTTAAAGCGCTGGCAACGCACTTGTTACTCCTTTGGGGTTGCGGGTGTCCATAGGCGGCGGTAATTGCTAACCATCAGGCGATCCGTCTGCTCGTTTGCCAACCTATGCCATAAAAAAAAGCAATAGAGTTTTAAGTTAGCTATTAGCAAGTCTATAGTTTTTTGTGTTTAATAGCGGCTGATTGTGAGATCCCAGATTTGAATCCCGGAATGGACAACATAAAATGGCAGCACGGCACTGCTAACTGAGATAACTGAGGCGAAGAGAGAAGTTCTTTCTTTGGGGATATGAAAAAGTGAATCAGTCTCTCTACCACTGTTTAAAATAAGTAAGCAGTCTAAATTATAATTTTTACTCGTTAATTAAACTAGTTAATGAAACAGTTTTTAAGGTTACCTCAATATTTCTTAAGTACTTAATGTTAGTAAAGATAATTGGTTCGTTAAACTCGTGTTAAATATCAATTAGGTACATTTATATACTTCTGTTTGTTGTAGGTTATGACATTGTATAGTTTGTCTTTCTATTTATGTTCTTACTTACCATTCTTTTTTTATTAGGGTCAAATACTGGCAGCGTACAAAATATTTCAAAGATGAGTAGGTATTTAATTGTAGAGATAATAAATAGACTACTCATGACGTGACCTGAAGGCTAGGTAGCTATTAGTAAAGACAAGCCATTAACTGCACAATAGATACTTCAATCACTTGGGTGTATTTTGATAATAAACAGAGATACCTAATGGATTCAAATCTATACTAATATTATAATTATATATTGTTTGAACGCGCTTATCTCAGGAACTACGGATCCTAATTAAAAAATTATTTCAGTGTTGGATAGCCCATTTATCGAGAAAGGCTATAGGCTATATAACATCACGCTACGACTAATAGGAGCAGAGCATTAATGAAAAATGTTGCAAAAACGGGGCAAATTCTCTTATGTGAAGCCGACGAAGTTCAAGTCAGCTAGTTAATTAATACTTAGGTAAAATTGTGCATATAGGTACTATTTAAGATTGGTCATTAATATAGGTTTTTGAACATACTCTTTTATATAATATACGTAGATAAATTAATACATATACATAATTTTTGTTGAATCCAAATCTGGTCTTCGCCAACACTATATACCGCATATATTGTTGGCGAAGACCAGAATTGGATTCAAGGATGAGCTTCTAATGGACAGAGTTTCATTTCAGACCAACAGAAACCCATATTTTAAGGTTACCCTTGAATTCAGCCGACACTAAACGTACGAGCATTTTATATGTACACCTATGACTTCACATAAGGGTTAAACAAGACAAGCAAAGAAATTAATGAATTATGACAGTTTAAATTTATTAGATAAAGTTATAGGTCAGTGGAATGCAAATATCGGCTATAGCCGCAACCAGAAAAATAGCCTGATCACCACCAGGGTTATCATGCATAAGATGAGAGAGGACAAGTCAGGCAGCGATTTTAGGTTTGCCTACCAAGAAATTCTCAGTAGCACCACGGCCTCTGAAGCCAATTCCTGGGCGTCGGCAATAGACTCGCCGCCTTCTCATACTTTATCTGATCAAATGTGGGTGTTATAGGTACACCTCTACTTACCTCTTCAATGGTACAGCCGTGAGCTCTTGCTGTTACCACGCAAAATAAAGAAAACATAGTCCAATATAATGAGTAATTCTTTCAATATCAAACAATTGTCGCGATAAGCCGTCGACTACCTACGGTAGTAGGTACTGCATTATCAGTCGCAAAATCATGGTCACGACGATAGCATATAACAACAAAACTCAGTGATAACACACTATTACTTGTGTACGAACGTGATCTCAGAATATTACTCTTTCAAATTCAAATACGTGTTTACTTCAATGTTCTATTTATAATTTATAGGTTAGGAAGAAAATGGGTGTTCCCATAGTCAAAAGTTGTTGTTTTTGCGCGAGTTTACACACAGGCACGTTGATTATTGGCTACCTGTATTCAGTAAGTATGTATTCTCACTCTGTGGCTTACAGATTACAATCTTTATTTATGTATTGTCATTATCATAACCGCGTAAGCGATAATCTTGCTTTTTCTTCTTACTTGTAGGTACTTGCTAAAGATATTTTTACCAGACTTTTGACATATCTTTGGACTCAATAACCTGTTTAACTCTTGAGTAATGAGGCTTGTTTACTGTTTATGTCCTGCGACATCGTTGCCATAAATTAAAATACTACAACTGTTTCGAGGTGAATATATTTTTAAACAGCGCCTGGTATTTTCCATAAGGCAATTTCTTTTGATCGCAAATTTCGGCATTGCTCAAGATATTTATAAAATTACGTTCTTTATTTATAGAAGATTGACCTTCATAATTCAAACAGATGAGCAATTTTAAGTTCGCAATACTTTTGTTATTCCGTATTATTATTAGATAGATAGGTAGATGATGTACTTTATTGTACACCAAAGCTTTGTAATAATAAACTATTGAACAATGGGACTACCATTCTATCAAACTAGTCTTAGATTCTGTCGTCAGACATTTTAATTGTGGTACTGTGCTGTGCTGTTAAATTGTTGAATTATTATATTTTACTAGCTTTCCGCCCGCGGCTTTGTCCGCGTGGAATTTGGTTATATCGCGCCTTTTCACCCCTTTCGGGGTGGAATTTCCAAAAATCCTCTCTTAGTGCTCCCCTACACTCTCCAAGGAACATACCTACATGCCAAATTTCAGTTTCTTGCGTTCAGTAGTTTCGGCTGTGCGTTGTCTGTCAGTCACTCAGTAGGTAACGGAAGAGTTTTATATATACAGATTATTGAGTCGCAACTTACGGCACACCGATGGCCAGACGATGACAATAGATATTTAATTATGATTGGCATTCTAAGACTGAACACATTCATTCTCATACAAGATTGTGTATCTTACAGCTCAAATCATATTGATGATTGACACTATAATCCTCACATGAACGTTTTTAAAAAAATACTCATTGATCAAAAACATGTGCTTTGGAATGTTTATTATGAGTTATTTTCTCTAGGATGCCATGGTTAGTAGCGTATCAATCATGACCCCATATACCACCATTACAGAAGACCATATCTTTATATTATACGCTGCATTCTTATCAGCCAATTCGTAAGAATTAGAACTTAGAATTTCAAATAGGTACCTATTCCAAATACGTAAATAATATAGTCAATATAAAGTTTAATGATAAAATATCCCTTGCCAGGTATGGGCGCTAATCGAACTCGCGATCTACTGCCTGCTAGTGACATTGGCACCTCTAGGCAAAGATGGCACCGTATCGGTCCACAAGCTGGTGCTGTTCATCACTGCAGCAGTCGTCAGTGGCGCACACCTCATCAGTTCTGCACTCCTGGTAGTTGCTGCTTATAAGGTAACAATGAGACTTAGTTCCAACAATATATAATAATGTATATAGATATATTACCGGCCAACTTACATAAGGGGTAAAACGTCGTTATAAGAAAAAAATATAAAAGTACTAGATGTGCCCGCGGTTTCGCTCCCGTAAATGTAGGTTAGGTTAATAAGAGTACTTTTTTCTGAATGAAAGGTACCATATTATGTCCTTTTCTGTTCCTCAGACAACGTGTATGCGAAATTTCATGATGATCGATAAGTAGTTAAGGCGAGAAAACGTAACAAACTCACATTCGTATTTAGAATATTACATGATAGTTCATAATCTACATAAACTATAATTTATGAAGCTGAAGAGTTTGTTTGTTTGAAGGCGCTAATCTCAGAAACTACTGGTTCGAATTGAAAAATTATTTTAGTGTTGGCTAGCTTATTTATCGAGGAAGGCTATAGGCTATATAACATTACGCTACGACCCACGGGGGCGGCGCAGTAATTATAAACGCGGGTGAAACCGCGGGCACATCTAGTAATTTATGAAGCTGAAGAGTTTGTTTGTTTGAACGCGCTAATCTCAGGAACTACTGGTTTGAATTGAAAAAATATTCTAGTGTTGGCTAGCTTATTTATCGAGGAAGACTATAGGCGCAGTAATTATAAACGCGTGTGAAACCGCGGGCACAGCTAGTAATGCATAAAAATGCTAGCTTGCCTAATAAAGTAATAACAATGCTGTATACAAAGTGGCGCCAATGTTATCACATTAATTGATACCACATATACTACATGGTATTCTTTGACGATTTACAAATTATGAACCAAATGTATTCAGTAGTTTAGCCACCGAGAGTGGATTGGCAGATTTCGCATATCTTCGATTGTGTAGAACTCTCAGATATGCAGGTTTCCTTACGATGTTTTCCTTCACCGATAAAGCGAGCGATAATGAACTAGTTTATACATAGCCTAACAATTATATAATAATGCAAAATATAATATGCAGAGTTCATTTTTGTTTAATCCTCGCAGTAGGTGCTTCGGAGATTAAACAAAAGTAAACTCTGCTGCAATTATTTAACACAAGTACAAGAATTTTTGGTCACACAATTAGAGTTCAAATTGCCTTACTTTCAAATTTCGAGTTGATTCACTCTTTTATTAAGAGTACAATATACAAAGTGGCGCAAATTATATCACATTCATTGATACCACATATACTATATGGTATTCCTTAACGATTTACAAATTATGAACCAAATGTATTCAGTAGTTTAGCCACAGGACATTTTTTAGGTTTTCATAATTTAGAAATTTTAGAACATCCTGTGATGCAGAGATAACAGCTGTACTTAGGTGTCAAAGACCTTAAGCAGCGATATTAGAAAACCGTCGTAGTGTATTATTGTATTATCGGGTCCGGGAATTTCCGGATCCTAGAGAGTTGACAAAGACGATTTCTCGTTCGTTCGTTCGTCGTTCACCTATGAGGCTATGACCACAGTAATTGGTTACAATGGTGTTCCAATTTGTGTCTAATTTTATTTTATTTATTTTGTTCAAAAAATAATTTCTTAATTTCTGCGAATATAGGATTTTTGTTTATGTTAACCGTCTTATATCAATCAGCTTAAGGTAGTATATCATTTAATGTGATAGCATTTGCGCCACCTTGTATAATAAAGATATACAGAAAATTAATGAATAAAGCTTTTTACAATGCCTTTATCAGATTAACAGTATTTTAACTACACATCGTTTTAAGCCTTCAGTAAGAAATGTTTATAAATAAGACCGTATCTTTAAATATCGAAGGAAGTGGCAATTGCCATTGTCACATGAACAGCTATACCTATCTATTGTTATGCAAGTGCCATGCAATGTTGTCAGTACCTACAAGGTTTTTACAAAAATCAGTGTCGCTAAACGAACGTGGCTGAAAATTAAAATCAATCAAAATCGGTCGTCTTCAATTTGCTATAACAAAGTTAGGGACTTATCTATGTGTCTTGAATGTCCTCATATTGCCAGCCGAATAATAATAAAGCAACCTTTTGGTTTTTTATATACCTACTTAGCACACACAGGTGCTGGTTCGAGTGCACGGATGGCGTGATAGTTTTAATGGTCGCCACGCCACTGCCACAGCGCTGAGTGGGTTCGAATCCCTCAGGGGACTAAAAATTTGTGTTTATAAAATAAGGTCACCATTGATTTTGAAATTTTGGTCACCTTTTGTCTGAAAAATATTTGTGTAAACTATTCCAGAAAATGGCATCCCTGACACTGCCATGGACTATAGTGACTGGCATCATCACAGCACTGTTCTTCCTAATGTCGTTCACCGGTATCAGCCTCATTCTGCAGGATGAAGGGGAGATGCTGGAGGTGGAGATCATCATTGTGTTCATACATCTAGCAAGAGCATGTAAGTAATTGGAGTCCAAGGATGATAATATTTTGATGGATTTACTCATCAAAGTGCTCATACGATCTGATAGCAAAGTTTATTCTAATAGTTGCTTTAGTAGTTTTGTTGGAAGTTCTACCGATGCGTTTTTGTTCCTTCTGATCCTTTGCAAGACGTGAAGGTACTACTGAAACATTGTTTGCCTTGCAATTGCTCCTATTTTCTAAGTTTCAATATTAAGTAGGTACCTTCAAATTGTCACAATATTGCAGCCATAGATTCTGGATTAGCTGTAATGCAATTTTCGATGACAAATGAAATATACACACCTTGTTCAGGTCATCAATCTTATACCTACATATATTTTAGTCACGTTATTTGACCGCTTCAAACTCGTGCACGTAAAATACCTTCTACAGGTTTGCCTGTATAGACATTAAAGTTTTATTTTTCTAAAATTCTTTTGATAAAGTTAGACAATTTGCCTGCTGTTTATAAAAGATACATAGAATATATTATCATAGAATATATTATTTATACCTATATAAATAATTATTTATTAAATCGCAATACCAGCCCGGAGTTAGGAAGCTGGCGGTTTTTGAATTGCCCGTGCTTCGGAAAGCATGTAAAGTCTAAAACGGCTTTCTCTCTACCTCCTTGCTTCTTTCTCTCTTTTCTTCGACTCTCGACTTGACTGTAGATAATCATATACCTAAGTAGACGAAAACCAATTATTATTCAGGGAAAACTTTAACCTTTAGATCATAATTGTTATAGCCTAATTGCGGAAGCCACCATATTTTAACTCTGCAGCTGATGCTCAATTATAAATTGTGTTTCAGGTATTTCAGTATATTGTATCGTTGTGGTCCATAGCCGACATAAACAGATAATGTATGAAGAAGACGAGAGCCGATTTCAACATTCAGCCAGACTATACACGGCTGTGAAAACAGAAGATCACGCTATTTAGAACAATATATAATGGCTAAATATTTTTTATGCTTCTAGTTAAAAAACATCACTGTTACGTAAACGCTTATTTAATTTAATTATTTTTGTTAATCAAATACTTAAAATAATTAGTATAATTTTATATTTGTTTTCACAAATAAAAAAACCGTATTTAAACCTATGTTTTTGTATGTTTATTTGTTAACCTGCGTGGTGATAAAATACCTAATATGAAAGATAATGTTCTAAAATGGGACATAAAATAATTAATTTTAGATCCTACTGTAGTCATCTTCTAAGTAGTAACGTTACTTTACACTGTTTATATTATTTACTAATAAATCTACTCAAATTTTCTATTGATTATATTTTATAAAGCCTTTGGTAGTGCCAACAGATTTATCATTCAAATGTAAGAAGAATGTAATCGGTGGCTTAAAATAAAATGGTAATCCTACATCATAGCGCCATTATGATTGTCATCATATCAGTCGCATCGGATCTCAATCTCCATCTTAATTTATTGCAAGAATATTATGCGATTTTTGGATTATAAATAAATGAGTCTGTAATTATATTTGTCCAGTATTTTACATGTCAAAGTTGTTTGTTAAAAAACAATACAAAGTTATATATGTATATACACTTATAAGGATATTTAGGCGTTGTCAATGATGTTCTAGTAAACAGATATAACTAAGACGTATATTCATTATACGTATTATTATATTATATTATACGTATGTAAGTTTACTAGAATATCATTGGGCGTTGTATTAAAAAAATGTCAGGCTTACATATAGGGTCAGCATTATATTGCTATGCTGCGTAACGTAGATGTCATTCAAAGCATTTTCAATCAAAATCCAGCATGCTTCCAATTAATTTTGAAATGGATATTAATTGTTTCATTGTAAAACTTTTATAGAGTTCTGCATAATTATGCTAAAAACGGTACGACGACGCATAAGATAAAGTGAAGGCAGTAAAAGTGTAACGGAACGTGCAAATCTGTCGTCACTTAAACGTTAATAAAGTTACTCTCTCTCTCTCACTCAGTCCGTCTCCGTCAAAGTCAAAACAATATTATTGTTTTGCGGTTTCCCAAATAGTTCACAAGGAAAATCCGCAACTTCTTTATACTATCGAACTCAGTACTAACTGTAATTTAGTATAATTTAAAATTATTGATTATCCCAAGAGGGAATAACGTAGCAAATATTGATTAGGTATCGTGTTTTCATCAAGTGATTTTGCAAGTACCTACCAAAATCTGTGTTTACAGAAGATAAAGAAAGAAGATACTAATTGCGGTAAGTAATTATCAAGGTTAAGGCGTCGCGTATATTTTTGGGCACGCCTTGTTACAGTTTTCGGATAAAATTAGTAGTTCAATATAAATATGCACCGCCATGTTTCTAGATGATGAACGAAATTTTACATAAACGTTTTATGTGGCAATCTTTCAAAACACTTCTTACTTTTAAAATCTAATTAATTATGGGTGAATAATTGAATATGTAAGGCTAATACATCAGCCTAATTTTATAGTGTCTTGCTAACCAGTTAGAAGGCAGGATACTTGTTTTAACTTTCACTACGAGTCGTATAAAAAGGTATACCTACAAGAGTTGATATGAACAAGTAGGTATTTCTCATATCAACTGTCAATCTTGAGTTATCAAATCAAGCTTTACTGAGTATGGTTTAAAGATGACCATGGTCAATTAAGCAGTGGTAGTCCAATAGATAACACATTACAATTGCGATCTAGACATTGTGGGTTTTAATTCCACCAATTGCATGACGGACATGAACCCACTCCTAATCCAAATGCTCTAGCTTAGCTGGTTAGCAAGAATACTACTAATTTGTAATCCATAAAGTCATAATAATTAAATTAGGCCAAATATATGTAATAATATAATATATGGTTTAAAACATAATATCACATTTCTTTATATTAGCTATGTTAATATATCCAGCCTTCAAAATTAAATAAACTTATAAAAGTGAGTAATTAAAATAAGTACATATGTGAACTATTTTAAGTTTATATATTTTTGGTCTGGGTACTATGTCAACAAATAATATTATAAAGTGATAAAGTTTGTATGTTTGGATGTAGAAGTTTGGGCAATCTTTGGAAGGACTAGACTGATTTCTTTTCACATTCTTGTAGAAGGATCCTCATCTTCATTCATTGATAACAACAATATATATCCTCATATATATTGTTGTTATCAATGAATAAGAAGCCATGGAATGTAAAGTGTATTTTTATATATTACATACTCCTATGAAGTGTGGTTGAGGATTGTTTATATTTTAAACTGTTTTGACCGACAGCAGACATATTAGATTTTAACTGTGTCTGGTATTCTAAGATTTGACAGATTATCCAGATCATGTTCAGTATTCAAAAAGGTATGTACATACTGAGTATGATCATGTAAATACCAGTATAAATATAAAGTGATTCCACTTTCACATTTATAATAAATAATTTACAATTACTATTCCCTAGGGTTGGTCATACATAGTTTAGGTTTAAAGATCTTTATTATCACCAAGACAACTCATAACATATGTGATGACTGATAACATAACTAATAAAGAAAATGTTAATATCCATTGACCCCATTCACTGTTTAAACTACTTAAACAAATTCACTTAACAAACACTGCGCAAAACTATAGACATAATGTATTGTTACATTTGATTTGACCCATTTCATATATATATATATGTGTGTATCCCATACAGATTATTCTAAATCTATGCCTTCCTGGTTCTTTGGAAATTATAGTAATGACAATTTTTTATAGAATATACATTATTAAGTGAGTAACCGCAACATATTAGTAAGTAACCACAACATATTATTTTGTTGCAGTAATAATAATTAAATAAATATTAATTATATTCAAGAAGATTATACATACATATGTACCATTCATAATCATATTATGTCAGTTTTTGCATAAAATCTTTATTCAAAGCAAAGATATAATTTTTTTAGTTTGGCTCATAAAAGTACTAGATCTTACTCAGATTATTGCTTTCCTTAATGTAGATTTTGTCATAAACTTGAAACTTAATACTTATACAATCCAGCACTTTTTTGGATGCAAGGTACACTATGTCCTTTTCTGTACCTCTGACAATGTGCATAAAAATTTCGTGATGATTATTTGATTAGCTTATGTATGAAAATGTAAGAAGCAAACTCACATTGGCATTTATAATATTATAAAGTAACAATTATTATATAAGTATACTCAATAAGACAATTATAATTAGGTAATCAATTATGAATACTGGAATATATTTTTTCTTCTTGTCATATAAAAACAAACTGCTGGTAATAATGATAAAAAGTTAAATGAAAAAATTTCAAAATATGCATAAGCACTACGTTATGTTTAATCATTATTTCACATAAGACTTAACAAGGTTTTAATAGTGGAGACAAAAGCTAGTATTAGACGTAGACCAACAATACACAATAATAACACACATATTATAGGATATAGGACTATATGGTGATCGAACCCACAATACACGGCACAATAGCAGTGGCGATGCGACCACTTAGAGCACTTTAATATATAATGTGTATGCCTGTCTTCTATGCACCATTCATCAGATTGAGTTGGAACTTTGAACAGTTGTCCTTGCCACTTGCACATTTAGTGACAATTATTTTCACATTTTATAATAGCTGTTATTCTAAAATTCTTATTTGTAGGGAAGCATGACGTTTAGTATGTAATTTGCGAATTTTGTAGGTCAAGTCTTGGTGGTAATTTGTTAAAATATCCTTAACCAGATTGCTTGTGTTTGTATACTTATTATTGACAGACGACTGAGTAGAGAGTTGCTTTAAGCTATACAGAACTCGCCATCTAATAGTCAGTCAATATAAGCATGCCTCTCGCTCTATACTTTCGATTCCAATGCTGCTGTCACGTTCACCACCAACCATGACGTATATGCAAGTCCATTTCCTATTCTCGTTACAGAATCACGGGAACGTCGACGCACTAACGACCTTAACGTAAACGTTAACGCGCGAACAAACTTAACGTGTCATGAATACAAGAAGTAAGCAGAAAATGAAACAGGTACACAGTTACAGCAACAGCGAATATTGTGAGATGACTCTGTGCATCGGTGCGGCGGACAGAGATTTCTATGAGGCTCGTAGGCTGTATCGGGAAAGATTTATTGATGGTAGGCCACCATCAAAATGTCGTCGTCTACCTTCAGTGAAATGTTTTAGATTATTGGATCGTTCTTTAAGAGAAACTGGTGCGGTTCCAATTCATTACGAAGACGAAGACGAAGATGAAGACGGGAGCCTTGATTACGATGATGACGGGCCTTGTTCTTATTTAGGTGAGCCGGTACTGCTGCCTGAAAATTTTGGGCCACGTGTCAAATTTTGCCAATGGTATCGTGAGCAGGTGGATGCTTCTCCCGATTTTGCAAAGAATATTCTATGGACCGACGAAGCGATCTTCACAGAGAATAGCGTTAGCAATGTCCACCGTCAAGAATTGTGGGAACCTAGCGACTCTTGTTTATCTGCAGATAACACCGACCAGCAATGGTCCATCAACGTTTGGGCAGGAATTATTGGAAAAGTACTGATGGGTCCTATATTCCTACCGAAGACATTAAACGGCAAAAACTATTTGTCATTTCTTAAAAACAGTCTGGAGGCAGAGTTGGCTAAATTACCGGGTACAGCATCAAAGAACATAATATTCCAAAATAACGGCTCGTCAAAACATTTCACGAAGAAGGTGCGTACGTACCTTAATACGCGATTCGATCGGTGGATTGGGCGTGGCGGTCCTGTTAACTGGCCGGAGAAATCACCAGACCTAACACCGATCGACTTTTATCTATGGTACCTAATTAAGAAGGAAGTATTCAATGAATCAACACGACCGCGGTGCCGTACTCAGGCAGAAATGGAAGCGCGCATAGTTGCCGCTTTTAAAAATGTCACCCGAGACCTATTGCATTTGCCTGAGATAATGTTAGGACGTACGAAGTTGTGTATCGAACGGGAAGGTCAGCTATTTGAGTTTTTCCTGTAGATGCGAGCGAGTGATTTTCATGATTCGTTGCGTTCGCGTCTTCAGTGGCGATTAGCTGTAGCTTGCTAGCCGTGCAAGTGACTTGCTGAAACAAATTGCCTAAAATACTACCTGACTATTATCAGTCAATTTGTGAACAACATTATTCTATTTACGATACCGTTTAGTATTACAAAAGAGATGTGATTCATGATGACTATAATGTTTGTAATATTGAAATTATTTGTCTAGGTACTGAGTTTAGTTTGGCTTCCAAAATTTTCTAATAAAATTTAACAACTTTTGATGCATTTTCTTTTACTCTTCTTCTACTCTATATATCTTAAAGAAGGACCTCTCTAAATCGCCATCAAGTGACATTTCTGAGGGTATAATCTTATAAAACTCTGGACTAACAAATCGGCATCTAACCCGTCGCCCGATTCAAAAGCTCTTAGATAACTAATCTTACGTTACGTTGTATATAACTATGTTTATATACCTAGTAGGAACGTTTTCAAAAGATTGATAACAAATTGATACATCGTGGTGACAGTCAAAACATTTTTATTTTTCAATTATGTTTTAGTGATATAATTGAGCTGTTGTGACGTTCTGAATCGCACTGCAATCGTGCTTGAATAAATCTTTAGGCGGTTCGCAAGATCGAGTTTTAAGTAAACTTTTATAGTGTCATTGAAGACCCTGTCATTTATATTATTTCAGCTGTGCGATTCTGTAAATAAATCATTAATATTGTTTTTATTGTTCTTGCAGCGTAAATTGCTGTCTGTTGCTGTAGAAATTTTACAGAATAATGATAGCGTCATATAATATGCATTTCAAATTATTCAAGACATTGTAATATGCTCACTTTTTGCTATATAGTTATTGAAGATAGTGATTCCAGTATAAATTAAAGTCACAAATTTTGTTTATCAAAGTATTTTTCTTCTTGAAACTATTCAGTATCGCATGCGCAAAACGAGACACCCTGTTTCAGAATAATATAGCTTTTCTTGTTCTCGCTCAAATAATTATCATGATTTAAGAGCTGGCGGTACCTGTGTAGGTACCGCCAGCTCTTAAATCATGATAATTATATTATAAAGATATTTTAAGATTAGTGTGTGTACACTAATCTTAAAATATCTTTATGGATTTGTGTTGTGGATTAGGCGCAACAGTATCAGCAGTTGAAAAAACATACTCAGCCGAACGTTTCTGTATCTCATCGTAACTAAGTTGTCAAATAATTTAATTTGAAGTGTTATTTTATTAGGTACCTATATTTTAATGTACTTTGGTCTTAATTAAATAACGCCCATATTAGGAATGAATCATGTGTCACGTTGGTCTTTACAAACATTCAAACAACGTACACAAAGAACATCAAAACTAGAAACAACCATTTGTGGATCACAAATTTTTGTCACGTGTGGGATTCGAACCCACAACACTCGGTACAGTAGCAGTGGCTAGGTAACTACTTAAGCCAATACGCTATCCGTGCAGTAAATTAAATCGAGACGTTATTTTTAATTGCAAAAATCGAATACATTTGGTTACATATACTTGATCGAAATTTTGTTGTTTTAGTTATCTGATAGTTCTGAAACGGTTTGTGTAAGACAATTCAACGCAATGAACCGATTCACTCATAAACTGTATAGTAAATCAATCGCGCAGTATTTTTGCAATCGAACGAACAACATGACCTTGAACGTGTCCAGTTAGCTACGGAGTCGCATTCAGTGTGCCGGGCGCCGCCGCCGTCGCGTCATGGCCAACCAACTGTTATTATTAGTAGGCTGTCTGGACGACTGGTTTCTGTCGTTTGTCCTTGTCACTCACAATGTTGTGCATCTGCATTTCTAATTATAAATATACAGTGTGTTGTTGATAATGAGCGAAATTACCAATGAACTTTGTCCTTAGTACGAGTATTGAATCTTCGACATTGTCTCGTCTGTCTATACAATTTTTCTATTTATTTACACCGTAAAAGATCAAACGTTGCACGCCTCTATAATTATGTATATGGGTCGCAGCGTGATGTTATATAGCCTACCTCGATAAATAAGCTAACCAACAAAAAATATTTTTTCAATTCGAACCAGTAGTTCCTGAGATTAGCGCGTTCAACCAAACAAACAAACTCTTCAGCTTTATAATATTAGTATAGATATGCTGGTTGTGGTAGGGTGGCATCACATCCAAAGTGGACTAGCTGTCAATACCTACTTTGTAAAGTGCTGCACATCTCTTAGCGATATCCATCTATCTCAGATAATTATCAGAGTCTCGCCATTTTAGAGAAGACCATATTAAATACCTACTCTCAGGGATTTAGAAATCAGCTCGAGGACCTCTTGATCAACATTAAACACGGAATACAAACTTAAGATGCTTCAGTAAGCGTAATTGTGCCGCCATTTCTTATATGGCCAGTAACAAACTAAGGTTAACCTGGGAATTTGCGCGAGCACTTGCATCTATCGGCGTTTAGTTAAAACTTCTAGAGGCAATAAATATTCCGCTATTTAGTTTTTTGTACCACTAGGGAGCAGTTCTTGTTGTGGACCTTTTAGTCACAACGATTTTGCACATTAACCCTGGTTGACCTTATTAATTACGCCACCTCCTAATGAATAAATGAGTTTGAGTTTTTTCAAGGTAGCAAACAAGCATCGCTTGTAACGCGAGTGATATTACTCGCATGATGACCACTTTAGGAAATGGATTATAAGCCAGAGAGAGGGTATTAGCCTCCGGATTTTAATTAGGTGCCGAGTGAAACGGCATTCGACTCCTCTCAATAATTATAGTAGTGGGCTATAGGTCGCCTCGTTGTTGCCGCCGTGCTTAGTAGGTACTGTGAGTTCGAATCTTACACGGGACAATTATTTATGTGATCTACAAATGTAGTATTTTGTGTCTGTTAATTTTATATATAAGCGTATATATAATTAACTGACACAAAATATATAGAGACCATATAAGTTGCCCGCGATATAGACAAAGAGCGATAGACCAAAAAAAAGATATGATCATATAGTTTGAATTACTTAATTACACTCGAGTGATTACTTACAGTTTTTCGTAAGTAAGTATAAGAATACAATGAAATCCACCCTGTGCAGATCTCCAGATCAATAATAAGTAGGTACCTAAGGCGGAGCTTGTCCTTGATAAGTTCATTATCGGCACTAGCGGGATTCTGCGGCATGGTACAAAACATAAGAATAAACTCTTAACAAATCCAGATTACTTAGTTAAAATATTCTAATTCTTCAAGAGCTGGATTCGAGATATAATGGCAAAAGCCTCCGAAAGTCGAGCGTTGACCAAGTAATTAATATTTTACATCGATAAATTTAGGCCATACATATAAAAGGACAATGTGCGTGTGTCAGGGTTTCCACGTGCAAAAGTGGTAATTCATTGGGCTGTATACTTTTTGTGTATACTTTTAACATTATGTATCATGCATACATCTAGGTGTATCTCTTTCCCTCTACCTCACTCTCTCAATTTATCGATCCTTCCTTCTAAAGTCGTGCATAGAAAACTTAAAAATTAAACATTTTATTTTCTCACCGTGTCCAGAAAAGCTTTACTTCAGTTACGCGACATAACTAAAGCTGAATAGAGGGCAAATTAATTGACCTCAACCATATACAGACCTAAACTTCGCGATATTATTGAGAATTTTTTATATAATAAATCTTTATAAATTGCTTTAAAAGCGTCGGCTGTAGGCGTTTGAATAATTTAGAGTATTGACCGATGTGTTTTATTTAACCTTGAATTCGTGAAGGATACGTCTCTCTATGATGCTTTTTGTAGTAAACATAGTGCCGGTTACGCAGTACCTAAATTGAATGGGCGTTACCACGAGTGCATTGGCTTATATAAGGGGGAGCCAGTTGATCCGAGTCCGCCTCAGAATTGTTATGTTCAATCCATTCCAGAATGTTAGGTTTAAAGTCAAAATTTTAGGGTTCTATGCAGGGATGTTGCGAGTGCCGATTGTTTGACAACCGCGGACGCGGATACGGTTATATGAAGACTCACATCCGTGGCTGCGGATACCGATGCAGCTGTCCAAATCGATGCAAAAGCTACGCAAATGCGGATGCGGATGTTGTGCATCTTATTTAATTTATTGTGAAAATTGTGCATCTTATTTAATAAAAAGTATCTTATATCACCGCCTTCGCAGTTTCAAGACGGTTTTGCAAAGGTTCAAAGGTAGGTACTACTGAACAACTAATTTCTTTCTTATTGAAACCTACGCTATATCTGAATCCGCGTTGATTATTGCGGATGTGGATGCAGATGGCCAAATCGATGCGAAATCTCCGCAATTGCGGATGTGGATGCGAATATTCGCAACATCCCTGGTTGTCTGTTAGTCATCCATGCTTAGGGCCCAGACCGGGACTAAAAAGTCAAGATACATCAATAAGTAAGTGATTTGTAAGTTCTGTTGCCGCACTAAACAAAAATTCATATGGTTCGCAAACAGTTGTATCAAATGCGGTACTATTATGAAGCACGTCAGTTCTTGGATATTCTGTGCCTGTTAGTTCAGAGCTTGCAAAGTTACGAGTCAGATCGGATGATGTCTTCTTCGTAGAATTCTTTATTTTTTAATTATTTCTTCAGTGTGAAGTTTATAATAGTACAACATAGAAATTTCCTCGTCAAGCTACACAGCTTGTTGGTGAGATTATGATCTGTGCTTTTATGCCTTGTACTCTACTGTACTCCACACTATTGAACCATGTAATTTCTCGTAAAAAAATACAACAAGTAACTTGTTTCTTAGTTGTCCTGGCTCTCAGCCAGTGTTGTTGTGACAATGGAACCGAACGATAGACAGTAAGTCACTTTCTATAGAATTTACTCAAACTTAATACAATGCGGTTTTTTTAACTTCAATCATAACTTGTTTTGTAAGTGACTTGTGAGATATCGACTGTGAACTTAGAATATAGTCCTATCTCGACTATTTGAGGATTTTACTTTTTAATATCATTTTACATATTATCATTTTTAAGTATCGGCTCAGATATGATATAGGTACCTATTTATCTGTGATATTTCAGACATGTTAAATCTGACTTCTTGCAACACTGCATCGTACGAATAGTATTATAAATAGTGTATAAAGGCGTAAGGAACAGATTCCTCCAAAAAAATAATTAACAGGACATATTATTGCTTGTTTACAGCTGGTATATAGTTTGCTACCTTCGACCTATAAGAGTACTTAACAGATTTCTACAATTGTGCCGTTCTGGATTTATCTTGATACATGGCATGTCCTAGCCTAAATAAATAGCTTATGAGTAATTGCAATACAGGTTATTTTGATTTTACTAAATTATTGACGAATTTGACAATATGTTTGTGTGTTTACAAAATATATTTCATTCTAGTGGGTGTAATAGAGTAAAGTATGTACAGATGGTTAAAGAGTACCAAGTGACTAATGTAACACTATATCTTAACATTATAAAATACTAGCGGTTGCCTAGTGGTTAAAATTCGACTATAATTGATTTAAATTTTATGTTCGATCGTTATTAATAAAATAATAAAGGGTAAAGTTAAAGACAATAAAACCTTAAGGTTTTATTGTCTTTAACTTTACCCTTATAATCACATTTCATTTAGATTTCGCCAAGGCTACACAGGTTAATTTACCTATCTTTTTCAAACAAATTATTATTAACTTAACTATACTCTTTCATTGACGATATTTCTAAGCTTGCTTCTTTGTTTCCTTTTTTCTTTATTACCAGTGATCGGAGTAGGTAGATTGATTTTTGGTACTTGTATCATAAATGCACACAGAAAGAATAACATGGATAAGCCATTTTCCCGGAAAGTAATTCCGGTATTTCCGGATTCAATTAAATATTGTTAATGTTGGTAGTGACATTATTCCTACTCAATTCAAAATTTAAAGGAAGGTATCAAAACTAAATTAATTCATTATTTATCTGTTGCATAATAAAAACAATCGAATTCCGATCGAAGCTTTAATTTTTATTTTTAGCCTTTTATGGCTAGAACTTTTATAGATAGACATAAATTGTTGCACTTAAATTTAAATATTTTCATAGGGGTCATGGTAATTTGCATTAAGGGTAGAATAAATGACGGGGTCCCATAGAGGGCCAATGCCTGCTGGGGTCGTGAGACTGTTCTAAGGATGCACCACGACTCTGAAACGTAAAGGGCATACGAAGGAACAGGTTGATTTTAGTCAGATTTTAGGACCAAAAAAAAGGGGTAGAATAAAGAAAAAAGATAAAAATCAAGATTGTTTATTGTTAAATATGTACATTTTACATTTATTCACATTTTTAATCTTCATCGATTACAATGTCAGCATCCTGGTAATCCTGATCTTTACAATTAAAATATATAACTATGAGTTTCTCTATATTTTCTATTTTCAACCTATTTCTTTTAACATCTAAAGTCCATTTATAAATGGAAAAAGACCGTTCTACATCTGACGATGTCAAAGGAGCAAATTTTAAAAAAGGTATTAAATTATGTGCTTCATTTTTTTCAATGGCCTCACTATATTCTCTAAGTGTGTCTAAATCTGGGTTTCGTTCCATAACACGTTCTATTTTATTTTTTATATTTTCTGAATTGCACTGATTTATAGCATCTCTGACGTTGTCAAATGCTAAAAGTGAATCTGTCAACGATAAATTATGCTTTTGCAATTCTTTTAAAGACAAATGAATTATAAAATAATTGTCTTTAATGTAATTTAAATCTTCTTTTAAATTTTCTTTTTCTATAATATTTTTTGCCTCTCGAATAGATACCGCATCAGAGCTGCTTAAACAAGATAATACTTCTTTTATTTTTTCAAAGTTTTGAGCGTAATAAAATGCTGCCTCTAACCAAGTGCCCCATCTTGTAACAACTGGTTGGGGAGGTAGCGGCAAATCTGGATATTTTTCTTTTAAAATTTTGACTCTACTTGGGGCTTTCAAAAATACCTTTTTAACATTTGCTATTAAAATGTTAACATCGTGATATTCTAACCTAATTTGCTCAGATACGCGATGAAGAGAGTGCGCCAAACATGTTACGTGCTTCATTTCAGGTAAGTATTGTTTTAAATTTCGTCCTGCAGACAGCATATATGCAACGCTATCAGTGCAGAGGACAAGAATGTTACCTACCTTCGATTCAAAAGAATCTTCCCAAAAGTTTTCCAAACATTCTAACATAAATTGCGTGATTGTTTGTCCATTAACTACAGTTAGCATTTTACATGCTACCAAATAAGGTCTAGTCAAATTGCTAGGATGTAATGGTTTTATTAAAAAATGGACTATATAGCGACCTAAAAAGTCTGTCGTTTCATCTAATGATATCCATAGTTTCTCATTTTTATAATTTTGCCGAATCGAATTGATTTTATTCTTAAAAAACTTGTCCAAGTAAACTTTCCGTAACTGTGATTCATCTGGCAGAGTACGATTAGTACACGTACAACAACAGGTACTACACATATATCTTTTAAAGAAATCTTGAAAAGTAGTATTTTTCATCTGAGACCACGGAATATTGCACAAAATGAGAAATTTTATAAGATCGAAATAAAATTCCTCTTCGGGCCGCTTAAACTTTCCCTGGTGTACTGCTCCTTCGATATGTCTTTTAACGTTTCCTTTATTTATGGTTTTCAAATGGCTTTCACATTTTGAACAGTATATTGTACCACTAGCGTGATCGTAAAGTAGTTCGGGATGACCGGATATCCATTTTTCTACAGTTTCAGCCTTGACGTTTGCCATATCTGAACTTTGTTTTAGAGATGGAACCTCGTATATATCACCTAAAACAAAGACATGAAAAAATTTCATTTTATTTAGTTTATTTAGCTTACTCCGTTTGTTTTATTTTTCGTGGATCAAATTTAGTCATTGAAATTTCACCCTCTTCCTGTCAATCCAAAATGGCTGCCGCTACAAGATGGCGGACAATTTTTTTTTTTTACAATTCCATCAATATATATATATATCAAATGAAAGGGCTTGTTACGTAGAATATTTTGTAGAGAAGTAGATAAGGCCTATAGTAATTTATTTTACCAATACATTGCAAGAGGACACAGGGCATTCAAATTATATACGGATTCCAGTAAAATGTCGGTTAATAGTGGAGTTAGCTGAATTGCGACTACATTACTAGAATATCATAATTTTGTTTCGCACTAAGCTCACTGGTTCATACTCTATTAAAGATTTAACAATATTAAGACTCATGGTATGTTCAGCAGGTTAAGCGAACAAACACAATACTAAAAATATTCTTATAGTACATCCAAACATGCTTTATACTCCTTGTAACTAGTAAAATATTACTTACCAAAGCTTGGTTTAAATATGTAGATCCAATTCAATAGTGAAAAATCTGAGTCCGTATATTCGAGCCAAATCGTGGTTTAGAGCAGATTCCAGAAGTCAGTATGTACACAAGCCAGGGTCAAGTAACGTTTTCACAACACAGTAACAAACAAAGATGCGCACTCTACGAACCGAAGTAAACGAGTGAGCTACCTGGCATGTCGTCGGCGGGCGTACGCATTGTTCTGATAACCGGTTATTGTACCACCCATGATCCTTTGTTCTGATTGGTCGTTGGGTTTTGTCAAATCGTGACTGTGTGCCGTTAAAAAAAATATGAAGAATAATAAAGAATAATATTGCTCATTTTATTACAACTCCTACCTTTTTTTGAGGATGGCAAATCATCAAATGACTCCTTCCACTCTGGCAGAATAAAATTCCTACATAAGTTCCGGTTTTTTTTTAATAATCCACCAATTCCGGAGGAATGTCCATATTAATATATACGTTTCGGATCAATGACCCCATTTCAATCTACCTACTCCGATCACTGTTTATTACATATAAATAAGGTATTTGTAACCATATGTACGAAGAATTTTACGACGTCAGACGAACAATGCCAAAATACTACGCGATTCGACTGCGTGTGTCAATTAATGCATGGTTGTGTGCGTGGTGTTTTTTCATTAATTTAATGTATTTCTAATGCATATTTTATAAAAATATTTGTATTCGCCACTCCTTCTCCATATAAACTTTAACTGTGCCAAATTTCATAATCCTCCGTCCGCGTAATTTTCGTAAAAAGCTTAGTCATTTTAATTATTAAAATCAGAAATATTTAAATGAAATCAAAGCAGATTCAGTGAATTTCTTATTATTTGGATGACTCATGAGTTCTCTTAGTGACGGCGAGTAAAAATTATTTGTGAATGTCGAATATCTTTACTTCCATAAAATATATTTAAGATTTCTTGAACAACTCAGTTTTAAATATTATTTAATTATAAAATACTTAAGGAGGAAATAATAATAAATTAGGTATTGAAAAATATAACAAAACGTTACTAATGATAGGTACCTATACCTATTATGTAACCATAATATACCTACTGTTTAGAATTGCGCATTTCCAAGGGAAAGGTAAATTTTGATAATATGCAAGTACTTAATATATTTTTGGTAGGCATCACAAGATATTTTTTTACCACGCTATGCTATTTATCACCAATTTATAATTTACGATCCGACTTATAATCACAGCTTACTACACTTTGAATATTTATCAGGTTTCAGTATAACTCTAATATACAATATGAAATTTATACTACCAGCCAAATTTCGTCTAGACGTTAGGTATCAGTAATAGAACCCATTTTTCAAAAAGAAAGTATAATATTAATAAAATATAATTAAAACATTTTTTAAAACAAACATTAATTTAGCGTGGTCACCGAGTCAACGTAAACACATGATTCTTTAACAATGCATTGAATGAAAGCGGGGTGGCGCGCGGGGTGCGAGAAGGGCACAGCTGCAACACAAATGTCACAAATCGTAAATTTCGTTTAGTCGCGTGCGCACTTGTGACGCAATCGCTTACTTCCGTGTTTACTTTTCCCGCGCACGCCGCCGCCCTATCTTTTGACAATGTATTCAAACCGCGAGTACTACGAAATGGTGCGTTGTTACATTTTGAGTGGAGAAAGTTTAAATGGTGCTCAAAGACTTTACGAAGAACAAAGTGTTCCTCGCCTCCGTAATCAAGGACACGTAAATCCAACAGTGCCAAATCGTGAAACGATTTTAGCTGCTAATCAACGGCTGTTAGACTACGGCCAATTTACTACACCTTCGCATGCCCAAGGACGCGGCAGGCAGAGACTGCCTGTAGAAGTCGAAGACGAAATCTTCGATTTCTATGAACGCAAACCTCGTGCAAGTACACGAGACGCAGCCCGGCGCTTCGGCGTGAGTCAGTATGCGGTTTGGAAACTACTGAACACTACCGGCATGCACCCTTATCACTTTCGGAAGGTCCAAGCATTAAATGATGAGGATGCTATGCCTCGTCGAAGATTTTGTGAGTGGCTAATTGCACATCCAAATGCTGACATTTTATGGACGGATGAGGCACTCTTTACTAGAGCCGGGCTATACAATCAGCATAACGAACATTGGTGGTCGTTTCGTAATCCGCACATGATAAGGGAGACCTATCACCAAGTACGATTCAGTGCAAACGTATGGGCTGGCATTATAGGCAATAAAATATTGGGTCCATATTTTATTGAGGGAGACCTCCGGTGAGACCGGAGGCACATACTTGGACATGTTGCGACATGTCATAGAAGATTTTATGGACGATGTGCCTATAGTTAATTATCGTGAGTTTTACTACCAACACGACGGTGCACCACCACATTATGCCACCTCTGTTCGTGAATACCTTAACACGGAATACGGCAGTCGCTGGATCGGTCGTGGGGGTCCTGTTCCATGGCCGCCGCGTTCCCCGGACCTTACGCCGTGTGACTTTTTTTTATGGGGTGAAATAAAAAGACGTGTGTATGTGGAGGAGGCTGAAAGTCTCGAGGCTTTAAAAGAACAGATAAACCGTGCATTTGACGAAGTGAAAAATAACACTACAGTGCTAAATAAGCTAAAAAACAATGTGCAAAAGCGAGCAAGACTGTGCCTAGAGAAAAACGGATTGCATTTTGAAAATTTATTGAAGTACAGCTGAAGATGTGGTAAGTGGATTTTAGTTGTACGCCTCAACCAAAAACCTAAGCTGATTACATTTATTTTAAAACGCATAAATCCAACTATTCTACTTTATACTTTTGTTTTACGTATTTACGATTTTTATGTTGTGCCTAATGAATAATTCAATAAATACTTATTAGCCCTTACGTCGAATAGTATCTTGTGCAATCTCCAGCTAATGAAATAATAAAGAGTAGGTTTGAAATTGATTATGTTATCACTGATATACCGCCGGCCGCGCCGGCGACGGCGGGGCGCGGGGCGCGCGGGGTGTCTTGCCGCCTAACGCGTAGTGCATGTACCGCGCGTGGTGTCCATAATCATAGAAGTTTTTAAGACAACTTTGTAGTGGCTGAATTCATTAATTTTGTACTACTTAGCATAAAAATAAAAAATACGTGTCTCATTATTTTACTCAAAGATTATTATATTAAAGTTTAGACGGTGACTAAAAAATCAGGTTGTATAATACGCAGCGATAGCCTAGCGGGAAACCGTTGGACTACCATGCAGAGGTCCCAAGTACGAACCCAAGTCGTGCATCTCTGACTTTTCGAAGTTATGTTCGTATTAAATAGTTAATTATCGCTTGTTATACCGGTGAAGGAAAACATCGTGAGGTAACCTGCATGTTTGAGAAGTTCGAAGCAGGGATGTTGCGGATGCAGATTTTTTGACATCCGCGGTTGCGGACGCGAATACGTATATTTAAAGACTCACATCCGCAAATGCTGATCTCCAAATCGATGCGGAAGCTCTGCAATTGCGGATGCGGATGTTGATGAAAATTAAGCATCTTATTCAATAAAAACTATGTATCTAATTTTCCAGTGTTTAGTGTTTCTTGATTCTCATTTTCCCTTGAAGAATCATCGCGCCATTCATCAGCCCACTCATTTTCTTTCTTGTCGCAACCTGCGCTATATCTGGATCCGCAGTAACATCCGCGTTGATTATTGCGGATGCGGATGCGAATCTTCACAACATCCCTAGTTCAAATATATGTGAAGTCTGCCAACCCGCACTGGGACTGCGGGGTCGACTATGGCCTAACTATGGCCCAGTAGTGGGAAAGCTTAATCCAGGCTTGACATTATTATTATTGTTATTATATACCTGGTCAAAAGCCATAAACCCTTGAGCTAAATTAGGTTGTTCGATTAGTTATAGCTTTTGACATGCATCTGCTAGAGGTTTCACAACTGTCGTACAATGGATATAAATTATCCCTTTGTTAAATTGTCCCTTCGAAGACAGCCATTTCGATGGAACTAAAGGCAAGTGTCGGGAATGCTTTGTTTTCTTGAAATAAGACAAAGATGGCATGAATTTAGTTCCAAGAAACTGATTTTGGAAATCCCTTTACGAATTCATATTTCTTGTAAAACGACCGAATTTGTAATAAATGGCGTATAGTGAATCTGCTATTTGTGTCAATATTTGTAAAGTCTACTCAATAAAGGTACAATAATTACCGGCGGCACAGGCGTTATCTTTATATAAATAAATATCTGCACGCGGTTTCGTTCGCTCGAGAACAGTATATCTACTTCTTCTGGATGAAAGGTACCCTATGTCATACCCTATGCCTGACAACGTGTAGGTTTGTGAAATTTTATGATGATCGGTCAAGTAATTGAGGCGTAAAAGCGTAACAAACAAACTCACATTCTCATTTATAATATTAGATAGGATTTAATTTCTTAAGTTCTAAGCTAAGTTCCTTTTTAATTTTACAAAGGCACTCAGATATAGTTTTTGTGTCTCCGGCCTTTTACAATCATTCAAACAGCGTAGGTACACAAAATACACTAAACGTGGAGCAACTATGGATCCCACAAATGTTTATCTCATGTGGGTATCAGACCCACAACATATAGCGCAGTAGTAGTACCTAAATACAATGATATTATTATTATTATTTATTTTATGTAGTAGGTACCTATACTATCATTGAGTTAATTTAAATAAATCATGAACTTTACTCCAAAATCGCATTTATCCGTCTAGTGTTAAGTTGACGTATTCTTTTAATTATACTCAATTGAAATCGTAAGGATTGTCTACATTTAAATCCGAATATAAAATTACTTATTTAAAGTAGAAAAATCCGATAAAGTGCGTGTTCGACTCGCACACGAGGCGTTCCGTGCTTTGGAATTCGCCATCTTGGTTTTTAATTGTTTGTTAAGCGGCAGTAGAAATCCACACTGTAAAAATCCTGTTACGGTTCGTGAGATACAGCCCGCGGAAAGAGACGGACAGCGGAGGCATAGTAATAAGGTCCAGTTGGTACCTTCGGGAACGCAACCTTAAAAAGATTTTACTGGGTTACTGGTAACAGTACACCAGCTTCGTCTTGTTTTGTTTGTGTATGCAATAATAATGCCAAAAATATGGTGCTATGGCCGCTGGACTTGGCTTAGACAATCGTAAACCCTTAAAGCGGCAGTCACGCCATGGTAAAATGGTTCTTATTCGTACCTGGTTAAAGTAACTATTTTGATAAGCAGCGATAGCTTAATGGGAGACCTTTGGACTGTCACACAGAGGTACCGAGTTCGATGTGGTATGGTGAAGGAAGTCTGTCTGAGAGTTCGCTATAATGTTTTCGAAGATACGTAAAGTCTGCCAACCCACTGAGCCAGCATAGTGGCCTCAACCTTCTCACAGTGATAAGAGACTCGCGCCCAGCAGTCAGTTTATAGGTACCTACTTTGAACAATATGAATAATGTTTATTAGTCATTCGAGGAGCTGCATACAAAAGCAGATGTCAATATGTCACATAAGTTATTTATTAATAAACCAACAAAGAGTCAACTTGAATAGCATAATTTTACCCTAAACGGGATTTTCCTGAATCATAATTTTAGTGTGCTTACACATAACAAACTTACGCAGTTTATCGCTTGTAAATAGTAAAAGATGTACATATGCACACATTTATTTTTATTTGCAATGAAACGATCTATCCACTTTTTAATCTAGCATAGATTGCTGTATCGCTATCAGCGCGTAAGTAACGCGATGATTTTGGCACAGCAATGTATGCTGCATTAAACGCATTTTGTGCATACTTTACATACAATAAGGTCCCACGTAATAGAGGCGAGACTATTGCTTTCTACTGTGCACTATAGTAATCAACAGGTTAGTCACGAATACGTCACAAGTGACTCACGCTTTGTCCGTTGACAAATTTTGCGGTCTTGACGATTTATCGTTTGAAATTTAAAGTAATTATTAGATAAGTATCAAAATAGATTTAAATCAGTAATAACGCATAATAAATCGATATTTTTATTAAAATTTGCATACCATCGCGCATTGTTACCTGTATGGTATACCTACCTAACTAAAATTTACTTTATATGGGACTATGCATTTTCTTTGAATAACATGAAAGTAGATGCTTATTTCAGCTCTTTGTCTCTGCGTCCTATCATATACTATCTCTAAATCAACAAATTAATCCCATTGACGTTGCTGCGTAATATAAGGATTTAAGGAAGTACCAAAGAACATTTAACGAGTTACCAGCCGACGGGTAGAAGCCAGGTACGTAGCTGGTAACCGTTAGGGTTATAATGAAACACGCAGACTGATTCAACTGAGAATATATTTACAATTTTTCACGTATCTTATATCCCATTTATTAGTCATGCAAATAACGCTAACACTAATGTGTACAATAAACATTTTCACCAATGAGCGACAAGTAAACAAAAATCTAACATTTACGAATGATTTCTTAGAAATCTGTTCGCGAGTATAAAAGTAGTGCCACGTATAAAAGGCAGAGGAAAGCTTCGCGCGTCACCAGTGCGAATGTTGATATCGTCGCGGCTAGACGTATGATGCTCCGTTCGATCGCCTTCGCGCATCGCTTGGTTTCGGCGCGGCTAGTTGTACGATGCTCCGTTCGATTCCAGGTTTCTCGTAAAGCTATATGTTGTCTGTGCGTATATACATACGCCACAAACACATTCTCTGAAAACATAAGGATTCTTACCTACCTATATGTTATATGGGGAGATCGTACACACTTCAGGTAATCCTAATTTACATAGTATGCTAACAGTCCCAATAAATCGTTGTGAGACATGACGGAGTAGAAAAGTAGGTACCAACTAACTGTTTTTAGCCGGTACTTTTTGGCACCTGTCAATGTTCGTTGGCAACCACTAACAGAGTATCCTAATTTACATAGTATGCTAACAGTCCCAATAAATCGATGCAGGACATGACGGAGTAGGAAAGTAGGTACCAACTAACTGTTTTTTTAGCCGGTACTTTTTGGCACCTGTCAATGTTCGTTGGCAACCACTAACAGAGTAATATTAGCTATGCAATGTGCAATGGCAACAGTTTGTAGACCCGGATCACAATCCTAACTAATGTTAAAAATGCGAATGTGAGTTTGTTTGTTATTCGACCGATCATGCAATTTCGCGTGTATGCTAAATTTCATGATGATCGGTCGGATGATGTTAGTACAGAAAAGGACATAAGGTACACACGTCTACACATCAAGTTAGATACCCTATATATGCATAACTATGCTACATACTAAAATAGAGAATTGATGGAAAGGGACGGTGCATAGTGGTGTCGATGTAATGGTAAGGATAGAGCGTCGCATCCCGTTCAGCGTGCATGAGACAAAATAACAAATATACAACCTGATTTTTTAGTCACCGTCTAAACTTTAATATAATAATCTTTGAGTAAAATAATGAGACACGTATTTTTTATTTTTATGCTAAGTAGTACAAAATTAATGAATTCAGCTACTACAAAGTTGTCTTAAAAACTTCTATGATTATGGACACCACGCGCGGTACATGCACTACGCGTTAGGCGGCAAGACACCCCGCGCGCCCCGCGCCCCGCCGTCGCCGGCGCGGCCGGCGGTATATCAGTGATAACATAATCAATTTCAAACCTACTCTTTATTATTTCATTAGCTGGAGATTGCACAAGATACTATTCGACGTAAGGGCTAAAATAAGTATTTATTGAATTATTCATTAGGCACAACATAAAAATCGTAAATACGTAAAACAAAAGTATAAAGTAGAATAGTTGGATTTATGCGTTTTAAAATAAATGTAATCAGCTTAGGTTTTTGGTTGAGGCGTACAACTAAAATCCACTTACCACATCTTCAGCTGTACTTCAATAAATTTTCAAAATGCAATCCGTTTTTCTCTAGGCACAGTCTTGCTCGCTTTTGCACATTGTTTTTTAGCTTATTTAGCACTGTAGTGTTATTTTTCACTTCGTCAAATGCACGGTTTATCTGTTCTTTTAAAGCCTCGAGACTTTCAGCCTCCTCCACATACACACGTCTTTTTATTTCACCCCATAAAAAAAAGTCACACGGCGTAAGGTCCGGGGAACGCGGCGGCCATGGAACAGGACCCCCACGACCGATCCAGCGACTGCCGTATTCCGTGTTAAGGTATTCACGAACAGAGGTGGCATAATGTGGTGGTGCACCGTCGTGTTGGTAGTAAAACTCACGATAATTAACTATAGGCACATCGTCCATAAAATCTTCTATGACATGTCGCAACATGTCCAAGTATGTGCCTCCGGTCTCACCGGAGGTCTCCCTCAATAAAATATGGACCCAATATTTTATTGCCTATAATGCCAGCCCATACGTTTGCACTGAATCGTACTTGGTGATAGGTCTCCCTTATCATGTGCGGATTACGAAACGACCACCAATGTTCGTTATGCTGATTGTATAGCCCGGCTCTAGTAAAGAGTGCCTCATCCGTCCATAAAATGTCAGCATTTGGATGTGCAATTAGCCACTCACAAAATCTTCGACGAGGCATAGCATCCTCATCATTTAATGCTTGGACCTTCCGAAAGTGATAAGGGTGCATGCCGGTAGTGTTCAGTAGTTTCCAAACCGCATACTGACTCACGCCGAAGCGCCGGGCTGCGTCTCGTGTACTTGCACGAGGTTTGCGTTCATAGAAATCGAAGATTTCGTCTTCGACTTCTACAGGCAGTCTCTGCCTGCCGCGTCCTTGGGCATGCGAAGGTGTAGTAAATTGGCCGTAGTCTAACAGCCGTTGATTAGCAGCTAAAATCGTTTCACGATTTGGCACTGTTGGATTTACGTGTCCTTGATTACGGAGGCGAGGAACACTTTGTTCTTCGTAAAGTCTTTGAGCACCATTTAAACTTTCTCCACTCAAAATGTAACAACGCACCATTTCGTAGTACTCGCGGTTTGAATACATTGTCAAAAGATAGGGCGGCGGCGTGCGCGGGAAAAGTAAACACGGAAGTAAGCGATTGCGTCACAAGTGCGCACGCGACTAAACGAAATTTACGATTTGTGACATTTGTGTTGCAGCTGTGCCCTTCTCGCACCCCGCGCGCCACCCCGCTTTCATTCAATGCATTGTTAAAGAATCATGTGTTTACGTTGACTCGGTGACCACGCTAAATTAATGTTTGTTTTAAAAAATGTTTTAATTATATTTTATTAATATTATACTTTCTTTTTGAAAAATGGGTTCTATTACTGATACCTAACGTCTAGACGAAATTTGGCTGGTAGTATAAATTTCATATTGTATAACGCACGCTCTCGCATGATTCGCAGCGTTCAACTTCTAATAGTTATAAGTCCATACAGTCTAGGTTGAAATGTCGCTGTGTGTCCTTCATCCAGGAAAAGCACATTTGCCGAGGGATTAAAAATTTACATAACCATACCTTAACATAACAATTACGCGAGTGAAGCCGCGGACACAATCTGGTAACAAAATATTATTAATAATAATAATACTTATTACAAAATTTACGCAATAGTAAATAGTAATGCTAAATATAATTTGTATAACAGGAAAAGTCAAAGTACCAAGAAGAATTTTACGCGTTGACGTCGCGATGATGTCAGACCTAAATACACATACGTCACGACGCGCGATGCGCCGGCTTATTGGCTCACGAGTAGTCACGAATGACCGTGTTTTGTTGTTCAGTTGCAGTGAGCGCGCCGAGGCGACAAGTACGATGGGTGTGCCGCATATTACGTCCTTCTGTTGGTGCATGGGATTGGAGGTCGGCTCCAAATGCGTTGGATTCGTACATTTGGTAAGTGCGTTAATAAGCTTAAAATATTTGTGTGTGTGAATATGTGCTCTATGTGTACCTATATTGTGACGTGTTGTGTAAATATTGTAACATATGAAACAAAGCCTTTCAGATAAGTGTGAGAAACAAATACGCGTAGCTAGCAGTGAATGGGTTAAAGCTATTTATAACTGATTGTTGTTTGTAATAAACCCATTCAATGATCGTCCAGATGAGGGAGCCAGTTTGTGATAACATGTCTTTTGTCTGTTTTGTATAATTTGTTGTTGCTAAGTGCCGCCGGTCACGTGATTGCTTGTTATTTAGAGTGTAGACACTTCAGACTACTAATAATACTTATATATATATACCTATATATATAATAACTAGCTGTCCCGACAGACGTTGTCCTGTACAGAGGAAAAAAAAAACATAGTCTAAACCATCCTCGAATCCACTTGAAACACACACAAAAAAATTCATTCAAATCGGTCCAGCCGTTTAGGAAGAGTTCACTGTCAACAGTGTCAACACACGTACAGAAGAATTATATATATAAAGATAAAGATAATACTATTTACTACACTTCAAATGGTAGGATTTCTACACAATAACAAGGTGATCCTCCATTGACAATCAACCTACATTATATGCTACTTTTTAGAAACTTTTTAGACACTGGCGGTTTCCATCACTGTTTCTTAATTCCCTAGCTATGCTATTCAATGCTATATGTTGTTAAAAACACAAATCCTGCACAGGAATAATACCTATGTCGAGGGGGACAAACATTAAAACGTATATGTTTTAAAAGATAAGTATACTGCTACTCGAGCAGAGATTCTGAGCCAAAGATCCATGTAGGTTGATTGCCAATGGAGGATCACCTTGTATTGTGTACAAACCCTACTATCTGATTATCTCTGTCAAGCCGATTGCAGAAATATAAACACAACAGATAAAAATATATCATTGAGTAATTCAATCAATAAATCTCAGTACGAGGCCATAGGTCTGAAGTAGGACTTTACGGTCTGTCGCAAACAAAGCGCACTTAATACCACGACTCCAACTGGGGAGCATACGTGTAGATAATTTAAATTAAAGTACTTTATACGTGCTCACAGGGTAAAGTATAAACTTAAATATAAATAGTTTTTAATAATAAAATCCCTACAAAGCAGTTTAATTTCAATGTATAACATTCGCGTAAACGTAAGACAATATTATACAATTGTTCGAATTTTAGCTATCTCTTTCACGTAAGCTCTTGCCAATCTATACTACTTTTACTAAGATTTGTGTAATTATACTATTAGTATGCTTATTCAATAAAGAGAAATATCTATTGCGCTGCTTGTTAGTTAAAATTTTCGACACAAATGTAGTTATAAACAAAATAGTCTGGACACCAGATTTCTGACGTCCATTAATATTAAATTAAAATATCTAGTGCATGTCATCGAGGCAACGACCTAAATCATGACGTTTTAATATGGTCACCTTTCTGGATCGTTGCCATACGGTACAGAATGTCAACATGACATCTGAAAAAAGTTTAATAGTAGTATAGTAGTGTAACAGTTTTTTAAAATTATGTATTTAACACTCTATAGCATCGCTCTATAGTGTTCAATAAACAACGCGATAAAATCCGTATAAAATAGTTTAATTTTCAATCGAACAATTGTGCTTTAAATGTTCTGCAAGGTATTTTGCAGAACCGATGTTGTTTTGCGATTAATAGTAAAATAATTGGGTTACATTTGGGACGTTTTTGAGTCTTTACTTTTCGTGCGCTACAACATATCTTTCTGCTTTTTCTATTTATTGTATCATCACTTTTTTATAATATAATATTTAATTTTATATAACCGCGGTGAAAAACTAGTATATCCCCGCGGTTTCACACGCGTAAGTCCCGTTGGAATATCGGGATAAAAAGTAGCCTATGTGTGGATCCAGGTCTCCAGATATCTACATACCAAGTTTCATCGCAATCGGTCTAGTAGTTTTTGCGTGAAAGAGTAACAAACAACCATACATCCATACAAACTTTGGCGTTTATAATATTAGTAAGGATAAATAAGGCTGTTGGCCCAGTGCGAGTTGTCACACATGTTTGAGAATATTAGAGAAATCTCTTTGACATGATGGTTTCCTCACGATGTTTTTCTTCACAGTTAAAGTAAGCAATAATTATCTTATCTTATCTTATGTGGGGGCCAGTCAGTACAGACCGGCGACACTTCGACCCAGTGGGATATTTTGTGTCGACTTCCCCAATAATGATTGCCATAGATGTTCATGGCAGTCGGGACCGACGGCTTAACGTGCTCTCCGAGGCACGGAGCAGGAGATAATTGTCAATCAATACGCACATGAGCAATAATTAACTATTTAATGCGTATACAACTTCGACAAGTCAGAGACGCGCGCCTTGGCAGTCAAACCGTCCCCCACTAGGCTATCGCTGCATTATTATAATTTATACTTTATCTATTTCTTTACATAAATTTAGCATTGAACTTGGCTCGCATATAATAATAGAAGTGTCAATGACCTCGATTGTCTTGTCAAATGTTATTTATAAAGTATGAATTGAATTAAAAGTAGGTACTTTGCAGATAACGTTTTTTTACGTTATTTAATTAACTGGCGCGCTGATATCTTTAATGATTTAATTTGCCTTATAATTTTTCTAATATATTTTTAACTGAATGAAAGGTACCCTATAATGTCTTTTTCAGTGCCCCTGACGATTAAAAGTGTTTCTATGTATAATATGTAAGTATTTACATAAAAAAAAAATTATATGTATGTTTATCCATTGTCTAGTACCCATAGTACAAGCTCTGCTTAGTTTGGGCTAGTTGGTGTTGTGTGTATGTGATAGAATATTATTATTATTATTTTAATGATGATCGGTCGAGTAAAATTTTCGTACCATATTTTTAACTGAATGCAAGATATCCTATGTTCAGTGCCCCTGATAACGTGCATGGAAAATTTAATGATGATCGGTCGAGTTAATCGTAATAAAGAAAAATACTCACATTCGCATATAATATTAGTTAGGTATTTTAATTTTAATACCTTTTGGCTGACGTTTTAATATAGCAGCAATACATTATGTACGTATTTATTGTTATTAAGATCGCAAATGATAGTTATTATCTATGCTTTAACATATTTTGTAATTTTGTTGTCAGTTATTAACTCGTTAATTGGCAAACTACCTCGGCGGCAGTTGCATTGTTGCTAATTAGGTCTTGGGTATGATTCCCTGGGTCGGGCAGTGTTTTTAGATTTTTATCTCGAAATCCTTAGTAGTGTAACGAGATGGTATGTAGATGGAGATGAGATGGTATGATGGAGAGACGCTATACACAATACACGCTTCCGCCATACATGCCTGAATCACGCAAGCGATGTTTTCACAGCAATATGTCCTTCTTCAAACGAGGTTTAAAGAGTGTTCTTCTTTCACGGTGGGCAGCGGCTTTGCTGTGTCCTGTCATTGCTGAAGTCCATGAGCAGCGATTACCACTTTCCATCAGGTGGGCTATTTGCTCGTCTGCTACCAATGGCAATAAAATAAAAGCATGTAAGTAAATAATATACAAACCCTATATATGAACAGTCAGGCCTCAGCCCGCAAGGCACGATCACCTAGCTTGATCGTAGTCTTCCCTTTGTTTTGAATGGATTAGACTACGTTCCTTTATAGTAACAACACGGCATCTGGCACTGGCAATAGATCGGTCTTCTATTACGTGGACCTTAAACTGTAGCTGGCGACATATGGGTGTAATACAGGGCTACTACGCCGACCCCTTGGTGTTCTTTTTGACCGCTGTTTCATGTAGGTATACAAGGTGGCGCAAATGTTATCACATTAAATGATATTCTACCTTAACCTGGTTGGAGCAGCGGTAGCTCAGTGGGAAGACCAACAGACTGCAATGCAGAGGGTCTTGGGTTCGAACCCACGTCGCGCACCTCTGACTTTCGGAAGTTATATGACTTTTCGAAATTATGTGCGTATTGATTGACAATTATCGCCTGCTCCGTGCCTCGGAGAGCACGTTAAGCCGTCGGTCCCGACTGCCATGAACATCAATGGTAGTCGTTATTGGGGAAGTCGATACAAAAGATCCCACGGGGTCGAAGTGTCGCCGGACTGTACTGACTGGCCCCCACACAAGATAAGATAAGATTAAGCTGGTTGACATAAGACGGTTAACATAAACAAAAAACCTATCTTCGCAGAAATTAAGAAATGAATTTCTTGAACAAAATAAATAAAATAAAATTAGACACAAATTGGAACACTATTGTAACCAATCGTGCGCTGTAGCCAGCTCGTTAACGGTCATAGGTTCCGAGAAATTGTCTTTGTCAACTCTTTAGGATCTGGAAATTCTCGGACCCCCCGATAATACAATAATACAATACGACGGTTTTTTAATATCGCTGCTTAAGGTCTTTGACACCTAAATAGAGTTATCTCGGCATCACAGGTGTTCTAAAATTTCTATATTATGAAAACAAAAAAAATGTCCTTTGGCTAAACTACTGAATAGGTACATTTGGTTCATAATTTGTAAATCGTTAATGAATACCATGTAGTAAGTATATGTGGTATTAATGAATGTGTTATCATTTGCGCCACTTTGTACCTATATCGTACTCTTAATAAAAGAGTGAATCAACTCGAAATTTGAAAGTAAGGCAATTTGAACTCTAATTGTGTGATTAGAAATTCTAATACTATACTTGTGTTAAGTAATTGCAGCAGAGTTTATTTTTGTTTAATCTCCGAAGCACCTACTGCGGGGATTAAACAAAAATAAACTCTGCTTATTATATTTTGCATTATTATATAATTGTTAGGCTATGTATTAACTAGTTCATTATCGCTCGCTTTATCGTTGAAGGAAAACATCGTAAGGAAACCTGCATCTCTGAGAGTTCTACACAATGTTCTCGAAGATATGCGAAATCTGGCAATCCACTCTGAGCCAGCGTGTTGGACTATATGGCCTTATCCTTCTCACACTGAGAAGAGGTGCCGTGCCCAGCAATGGGATAGTTTCATACAGTGCTGATATTATATATGTATATGTATCTCAATTAGCAGATTAAATAGGCCAGCCTTGTTCCTATCTTACATGTTTATTAAGACTGCGCCAAGCGTGTATTACTGAATTTATTGGACTAAATGACAGAGCTCGATATTCAAGTCAGCGCGCGGCCGCCATAGTAAAATTGTATTGAGGATTTGAAGTGCTTTTTGCAACCAATAACTTAATAATTTGGGACGGACAAATTGTAATATAACTATTGTTAAATGTTAATGTTTCGTTTAAGCTGTAAAATAGGATAGATTTCTACTGTTATAATCTAAAAATCACGTAACACGAGCTTACGCTTTTGCATTTTTCGTGCAAATTTACGTAATTTCGTAAGCGAAAATATTAATTATTTTAAGATTTTACACGGAGTAATTGTAAACACATTAATTGTTATGTAAATGTATATTTTATATTTATATTAAACAAAAAAATTTGATTTTATCAACTTAACTGTGACCGCCTGTTTTGGCACATTTCGCTCGGTTTGTAAATAAAAAGTGTAGTGACTTCAGAGATTAAAGTTGCAATCTTGTGCCACACATTGCTTAGAGATTGTACGTACTATTACTAAAACATCGAATATTTTTGTATTATGCTATTTAACATGTACCTCAAAGTTAAACGCTCGGTTTAATCCAGATTTTGTTAATACATTAGTATCCCTCAGGTACTGTAATTTTTTTCTGAATGAAAGGTCCCTTTGTCTATTTGACCCCTGACAACGTGTGTGCGAAACAAGCAGACAAATCCACATTCCCATTTATACCCAATATTAGTTAGGACTTCGTTTTCAAATTAAATGACTGAATGATTGAGTTTACTGAATTTACATGTATGTGAGTTGCTAAGTTTAGCCAAATGTTGAGTGCGAGGCTATAGGCACCCGCGAGAAAATCACGGACAAAATCTATAGTCGACCTGAAAATGTATATTATTCTTTATATTAAGCTGACGAATTTGTTTGTTTATTGTTTGAACGCGCTAATGTCTGGAAATAAAACTAGAATTGTGCACTAGATGTCCCCGCGGTTTCACCCGCGTTTATTGTTACTGCGCTTCTCCCGTGGGTCGTAGCGTGATGTTATGCCTTCCTCGATAAATGGGCTATCCAACACTAGAAGAATTTTTCAATTCGACTCAGTAGTTCCTGAGATTAGCGCGTTAAACTAAACAAACAAACAAACTCTTCATCTTTATAATAATAGCATAGATTTGATAGCCTAATTCACGAAAAAGATTATAAGATATACACGCTACGAGCTTCGTGAGTGCAGCAGTAATCAGACTTGAATAAGACCACGAAGGACACCTATTATTAAATTGATTCTAAGCAGTTTTTATTTAAGACAGTAATCCTAACCAATATAATAAATGGAAATGTGAGTTTATTTGTTACGTTTTCACACCCTAACTGCTCGACCGATCGTCATGAAATATCGCATACACGTTGTCAGGGAAACAGAAAAGGACATATGGTACCTTTCATCCATAAAAAAGGAGGTACTGATCCGAGCGATGCTGCTGGCATAAGCTAGTATTCTATATTTTCAAAAGTATTTATATAAGAAAGTATGTATTCAAAGATGAATGTTGCTAAAACGAGGTTGTACCAAAATAAATAAAGGTCGTACTTTATGCTTTTAATCGAACTCGTTAACATTCAGTGTGACCATCGACACACCTACTGCACGTTTTCACGCACTCATGAATATTTAGTTCAACGTCTGCTTGTCTGCAATGTGACCAGGCTTTGGTGTTCTTTTTGACCGCTGGTTCATGTAGTATATCGTACTCTTAATAAAAGAGAAAATCAACTCCAAATTTGAAAGTTAGGCAATTTGTACTCTAATAGTGCGACTAGAAATTCTAATACTATATGTATTTATGCTATGTGATTGCAGCAGAGTTTATTTTTGTTTCATCCGAAATAATCAGATAAATCTTTGTTTCATTAAGAGTGTGATATAGTCTTACGTCTTTATCCCTGAAGGTTAAACAATATGACCCCACATTACACCAGCTATGGTTTTAGACAGTGTGACTGGTTAAACATTGTACATACTTAAGGACATGATAATTTATGGTCAGACGTTTACGTACTTTAGTATAAAAACAAAAAAAAAACTGTGTAACCTGCAAAGAAAACCTTTATGAAAATTTGTATGAAATATCCGTAAAATGGGGACACTGCGCGCGCACACGGCTGTCGAGCGCGCTGCGCTACCGAGGCTCATAATCCTTTGATAAGAAAAGGACGGGCGGAGGTGCAAATTCGAGAGTGCGGGGTGTGGTAGCAGGGGTCGGGGCGGAGTTTATGTTTAGCTTTGGTATATGCGCAAGAGTGTTCGCACATTAAGTTTTTATTGGATAACCAGGTCAAATTATAAGTACCTATTTTTTTAGATATTTGGGTCCAGAATCGAGTACTGAATACCCTCCTTCAATATGTCCAGACTTTTACCAATAGCCTGTATATTTGATTGCATGGATGACGTAATAGTTTATGTGGTCGCCTCGCCACTGTCAGTACGCCGAGTGTTATCGGTTCGATACCCACGCTGAACAAAAATTGTGTTTTATTAATTAATTCGCAAACAATTGTTCTGAGTATGGGTGTTCTTTGCATCCGTTGCGTTTGTAAAGTCCTTAGCGATTTAGGAAGTACTCTTAGTGCGGGAGTTGCCTTATAAAATAAATAAAAGAAAACGCTATGGCTTTGACCCTACGAAATAGGAGTCAACGTTAGTGTATATAAGGGAGAGCCGGGTAGTCGTGACCGACCCCAGGATGTAAATTTCCAACTCACTCCTTGCTTATAGTTATTGAGAAATATTTTTATTTGTATCAATTAACTTACGGACTGATTTTTTCATTAAGAGTCAACGGCCATTCTTTTGGGGACCAAAAGAATGGCTGTTGTATATGGCCAACGAGGTCCCGGATGCAACCCATGGAGTTTAAGTTATTAATTTAATGTTTCGTGTTGTTTTTCCGCAGATAGTGTCAGTATGCCTGATGATAATATGTTCGGTGTTCGCGGAGAGCACTCGTATCTACGTGGGCACTATGGAGGACATGGATCAGCTGTACGCCACGTGGTACAAGATAGCTGTGACTGTCGCCGTCATCAGCGTAGTGCATGTTCTACTGGCGGTCACGTTACTTTACTCTGTGTTCAAGGTAAGAACCACTACATATTATAAAACAAAATCCCCCGCTGCGCCTGTCTGTCTGTTCGCGATAAACTCAAAAACTACTGAACGGATTTTCATGCTGTTTTCACCACTAGACATAATGATTCATGAGGAAGTTTTAGGTTTATAATTTGCTAAGGTTTTGTACTACCTCTGCAACGCCGGGGCGAGTCGCTAGTATTGGAGATATTTTGGTACCACTCACTCATCAATCAGCCCGTTGAAGTCTACTGCTGGACATAGTTTCCTATTTTGCGCCACAACATCCGGTCTTATCTAGTATATAATAATAGCAGCAATGTTCATAAGGACCCGTGTCAAGCAGCGGGACCTGCTTGACACGGGTCTCTTCTCAATGTGACTAGGGTTAGACCATAGTCTACGATGCTGGCCCAGTGTGGGTTGGTAGATGTCACTCATCTTCGAGAACATTACGTAGAACTCTCAGACATCTCAGGATTTCATCAGATTTTCTCAGGATGTTTTCCGTCACCGATAATGTCAGCGATAATTAACTTATTTTTATTTTTGCCTGTCAAAATGACTACACTACGCCTAATGGTAACCAGTCGTTTAGTCCACGAGCAGAACCTACACTTTTTAATACGCTCATAACTACTAAAAGTCAGAGGTGCCGGTTCTGCGTAGAAGTCCAACGGTTTGCCATAAGGCCATCACTGCTTCTAAAGTAGTACTTAAATGCTATTAGAAGGTAGGGCTTGCTGAGGAACTTGTAACTACGTATAAAAGTATTAATTGACGTATATACAGCAATAAACGTAATTATTCCAGTTCACCCTAATTGAGTGCTTGTTACCCAATTAGTACCGAATTGTTGAATGGATTTTTGATGACATTTAGCGATTAAAGTAATTATCGCGCAAACCTGCTTGCCTGGTAGTTGGAAGATTTATGAGGTCTATCTGTTAGACAGGGCAGCGTGGTAGCTCTCAGTTCTTAGCTCTTACTTAATTAACTCTTGCTCATACTGAGAAGTGGCCCTTGTTCAACAGTGGAACAGCTATATAGCCCCGATATTATTATTCCATTCGATTATAAGTACCCATTTCATATGTAAATATATTAGAATAAAAAAGATAATAGTATGAAGGAACATCTGCATCAGAAACAGTGTCTAAGCTACCGGTGGCTAGGTCTGTAAAGAAATGAACCTTCTCACAAAGCGCCGTGTATACTACAGCCGTCATTAAAAACTTAGTCCAGCCTCTCTTGAGATCTTGGTCGAAGCTTTTGGCAATCAAGCCATTGAATCTAACTACTGTCAATATAAAGATTGCCGAGTCACTCCACATGTTGACAATAGGACAGTTACTTATATTTGGTTTTGTACATTATTTTGCACACATAAGCAAATAAATAGTAATCATTATAAATCATTTTGTGCAATTAATTGCAAAATAAGAGCAATTAAAATGTAAAAATTGTGACATAAGAAAAGGTGTGGGGATGTAGTAGGGATATCTCGTCATCTACCTCGTGCAGATGCATTTAAATAGCAGTTACGTCACAATTTGTATCGTGCATCCTTTTTGTCATTTGACAATTACCCCTACCACCAAATTTTAAACGCTTGTATCCTATTAATTTTTGGGTAGATTTTATACTTTTGAGTTTAGATAATGTAACTACAAAAATTAGAGTCGACTACCCTATTTGGGCAGCCTGGTCCAATCTAATATTATGAAGCTGAAGAGTTTGTTTGTTTGATTGGTTGAACGCGCTAATCTCAGGAACTACTGGTTCGGATTAAAAAAATCTTTTAGTGTTGGATAGCTCATTTATCGAGGATGGCTATAGGCATCATCATATAACATCATGCTACGACCAAATAGAGAGGAGCACAAATGAAACATGGTGCAAAAACGAAAAATTGTCTTATACAAACAACAAACAGACGAAGTTGCGCGGTTCAGCTAGTGCATAACTATATGATTAAAATAATAAAAAAATGAGTATCAACTACCCTATTATGGCAGCCTGGTCCAAATAATTGTTTTATTGTTATTATAATGTATTGTTTATGTATTTCAGCGTAACACGGTGGGTCTTCGTATATGGACGTGGGTGATGTCGGCGCTATGCGCCGCTGCGCTCGTGTGTGTGCTGGTCCTGTGCGCCACGCATGGTCTCTCCAGTACCGGGTCCGACATCTTCCTCTCTTTTCTTGAAGGAGTCTTGTTCTTTGGTGAGTATTCCTTCTAGTTCTTCGTTTTTGTTTACATATTACGGAGGCAACAGTGCAAAATAGTCGTATGTTTAGGCTTTCCTGCCAAACATGTTACTGACTAGATTTTCTCCGTGGCTACGCTATACTAATGTAAAATTTTCAATAAATTTAATTTCCTCGGGAACAGATTTTTCCTGGATGAAAGGCATATGTATGTCTTTGCCTCTACCCCTGACAACGTGTATGCGAAATTGCATGATGATTGGTTGAGTAGTTAGAATCTGTAAGCGTAACAAACTAACAATCGCGTTTATAATATTAGTAAGGATATCAAATATAGCTCACAAATATACCCCTTAGTGACCGTGAGCTTATCTTTTCTTATATTTGGTTTTATCGCGTTGTTTATTTCTTTAAACTACTATTGTTAAACACTTTTACTAGTTACTGGTTACTTCAATTTAAGCTATTTAAATTATACAACTATTTAGATTTAATTTTACACTTTCCCCGACGTTTCGATTGCTTTTCAGCGGCCATGGTCACGGGGAGATCCGTATAAAGTTTGTTTGATTTCAATGTATAACATTCGTGTTTTAACGTGTTACCAGCCGGCGGGCAGAAGCCAGGTCCGTAGCTGGTAACCGTTAGGGTTATAATGAAACACGCAGACTGATTCAACTGAGAATATATTTACAATTTTTCACCTATCTTATATCCCATTTATTAGTCATGTAAGTAATGCTAACACTAATGTGTACAATAAACATTTTCACCAATCAGCGACAAGTAAACAAAAATCTAACATTTTCGAATGATTTCTTGGAAATCTGTTCGCGAGTATAAAAGTAGTGCCACGTATAAAAAGCAGAGGGAAGCTTCGCGCGTCAACAGTTCGAATGTTGATATCGTTGCGGCTAGACGTATGATGCTCCGTTCGATCGCCTTCGCGCGTCGCTTGGTTTCGGCGCGGCTAGTTGTACGATGCTCCGTTCGATTCCAGGTTTCTCGTAAAGCTATATGTTGCCTGTGCGTATATACATACGCCACAGCGTAAACATAAGACAATATAAAGGGATATATATATTTATTTCTTTTATAAACATACAATTTTCTCTTCTAGTAGGTTATAGTTTATAAATACTCGTATGACTACATTTTACATTGTATAATAATCGTACCTACAGTTCTGCGAACCAAAAGGATTATGGTATCCAAAAATTGATCCCGCCATATTAATTAATGTATTTCTTTCTATATTTCCAGGACTACTCTGCTATTGCATCATATGCGTAAACAGCTATTACCTGTTGCTTAAGAGCGCCGAAGATATGGAAGGACCTAACAAGACCACCTATTAAAACTTTAATATAGTCTCCAAGGTAAAAATGTGCTAATTTTTATCCAAAGGCGTAAGCTGGAATATTTTCAAAGTTAAATCTACAGATCAGAAACTACACAGCATGTGATATAAAGCCATAATTACCACATTGAGTGCCGTGCAGAACCTTTATTGTTTGCGGTTACCGGTAAACCTTATAACCTTAACCCTAACACCGTTAGTGTTAGGGTTAAGGGTGACCGTGCATAACCATTTTGTTCGGGGTTACCGGTAACCCTAATACCGTTGCTGTATTAGGGTTTAGGTGGCACCACTACGCACGTGCAATTTTTAATTTATGGCTGTCGTAGACTTTCCTACGACGAAAATAATCTCGAAATCGACATCAAAATGAATAGTTTAATGATATAGAACTTTCGCCTTTTGATATAGGTACTTGGAAATTATTTGTCTGATATGCTGTATATAAGTTGATATTGTATTATTATATTTCGTTTAAGCCGTAATATGACTAAGTAGACCTAGCTTCTGCCCGCGGCTTCACCCGCGTCTATCCACCGGTAACGCATATCGGGATAAAAAGTATAACTATGTGTTTCAAGTTTCATCCAAGCACAATCTACGGAGTTTAACAAATATTCAAACTTCTAAACAACTTTCCAAACATTTATATTTTAATATTAGTGGGTTAGATTACACTGAATGTATATTAATTTTTTTACCCGATTGCGTTATAATGTTCGGGTGTATGTATATAATGTATATTTGTTTGGGTCGCTTTGTAGCCTAAATGCATTAACCTATTAAGTCGCAGCGTCATACGGCCAGACAGGTCAGCTCAGGTCAGAACAGATTTGACAGGTTAAAGGACTTTAGTAAATAAAGTCACGTTAGGTTCTTCTTGCAAGAGGAAATGACGAAGGATGTAGTTATCTTGGGAAAATAAATATGGCCACTTTTGGCGGTGTTTTGATGCTGTTGCGGCAGCTAATCTTTTTAAGTGATTCTTTAGGAATAATTGTGTGCTTTTTTAATCATTTACATCTATCAAATGATTCTATGATATTTTTATCAATGTATCGGTGTTAAGCTAAATTTATTAAAGTTATGATAACTTTTTCGAGTAATGTATTATTTTGTGCTGCAGGTTTTAATTTGACCTTTACAGAATTTAAATAATATTTTATGAATTCCAATACGGCAAAACAGATCAAGTTCAAGTTTAAATAGACTTTTAAAGTACTGGTAAATATGAATTCAACGGGACATAGAAACAGATGAGACTTTTTAACAGCAAAAATAAAAATACGTTATCATTCAGAAAAATAATACTTATTGGTTAAAATATGTGACATTCTCAACAATGAGAATAGCTAAAATTTGACAACGTTCTTATTTTAAAATTCCTATTTTTTTTAACAGATATTTAATTTTCAAAGATAGTTCTAGAACATTCTACATCAATTACAAAAAGTGCCATATTATTAAAACTCGAATAACGTACAGTTAAAACGCAACAAATATTAGACTTTAAAATATATTTTCTTTAGGGTAACGAATTTGGTACCTATTTGGCAAAGAGTGCCTTGTGTAAAACAATATTGTATAGATACATTTTAAAAATGATACAGACCTTTTCTGTCCATTTAAATACTTCGCCAAAATATTGACACTTGAAGGAGAATCTTTATGGCAACAATTAAACGTCAAAATTATTAGGTACTTAAATCATAAATTAAAACATAAATAATATGCTGTATGCACTAATAGATGTACTCAGCGTATTTAAAATAATTCTAGTAATATTTTAATATGCCAATTGGCAACATGGCATATACACGTAGTATGCAAAAATATTGCCATTCAAGTATCAATATTGCAATTGAATCGAAAGATATCTAGTACACTAGCATTCTTGTTAAAGCAGATAACGTAAATAAAACATGGAAGCAGTTCTTTCATACTAATCATAGATTATTATTGGCACTATAGCTACTTACTCAACTCCACTACTCAAAAATGGATGTTACTGTTAGTACGTTAATACATCTTCTAAAGGGACTGGCAGAGAATATCTTCGAACAGAGTGGTTTGGAAGTCCAAGGGAGAGGCTTTTGCCCAGCAATGGGGCATAACATAAGGCCAAGTAAAAAACAAAAAACGCAACATAGCTATGCAGAAGGGCTGATGCTCCTCTGCTTTATTGTTTATTTACTTGCTGTCAATGTCAATGTACATCTGAAACACATTGATAGTACTATACGTTACTATAGCGATACGGCTTAGTTTACTAAGCCCCGTTTACTTTGTGTAGATTATGTTCCATTATTTAGCGATGTGAATACTTCCATGTTTTTTTCCGTTCACTGTGTTAAAGCGTATAATTATGCTCAATGCTTTTGCTGACGCCAATAGCGCCGAAAGCGCAATCAATGGAATCTGTCTTTCCTGTTGACGCATTTTCAATTTGGGTATTCTATAAGCCTTAATATTGTAAGAGGTGATGTTCTTATATATGTTTGTTATTAGTGTGTAGTGTTTATTATACATGTTGTAGAATTGTTGTATTATATACTGTAGATAAATCATCCCTGTTGCAATATTGTATACACATACCACCGAAAAGACCGAATATGTTCCTAGTATTAACCATTTTGGAGTAGAATGTTTCTGTGTTCTACACCGCTAAATGCAAAAAGTGCTTCTAACGTTTGTGTGCACGAGGGATAAATTGATAAGTATTGCAACAATGTTGGTGGCAATCTTCTTAAGGATCAACCACAGAAGGGATTTTAAATTCTGTAGTTAAAATCTTTTCTGTGGTTTAAACGAGAATTTAAAAATATGATGCATCTTAAATTAAGGATATCAGACGTTAGAATTCTTTTGCACTTATCCATTTATATTTTTTATTCCTACTGTTTTATAGAAAAATACAAGACAATAATGCATTTAACTGTGAAACGCACCAGGGATTAGAATAAAGAGGTTTGCGTATTTCTATCTATATACAATGTTTCCGTAGTATATTTTAGCATTTTATTAACAATATTATAATCTTGAATATACTGCCAAAAGGCCTAAATATACACTGATTGCTTAGCTCTATAATCTTAGAAATTACTATACGTCAGATATGTACTATAAAATTTTACTTTTATATAATTTGTTGTGGCAACCGTATATGGCCCGATTGATGGTAGACAGGGACGGTAGCCTATAATCGTTCGCAATACCAGGGATATTAGTGGTGAGTTACCTTTAGGAAAAACCAATTAAAGATGGGATGAATGGAATGTAAGGGGCAATAAATATGTTCATATAATAGTGGGAGATCGTTGGACTACCACAACTACCTCAACATTGCCTCGGCTGCTATGAGGCCGATGTGGAGGCCACTGCTCTTAGACCACACGACTGCTTACCATCAGGCGGAGTGTGGTCATTTTAAAGAGCAAAATAAAAAAATAAAAAATAAAACAGATGTCTCAAGATTAATTTTAAGGCGCGCATCTCTTACTTTTAGAAGTTATGTGCAATTATCGCTCGCTTTAACGGTGAGAGAAAACATCGTGAGGAAACCTGCATGACTCAGAGTTCTCCATAATGTTCTCGAAGTTATGTGAAATCTGCCAACCCGCACTGGGCCAGCGTAGTGGACTATGGCTTAACCCTACTCACACTGAGAAGAGGCCCGTGCCCAGCAGTGGGACAGTTTAATACAGGGCTGATAATATTTATACTTATTGCCCATTACATTTCGCGGTTCACGTTTTCAGCCGGTAAAAGTTATTAAGGCTCACAAGACGTGTAAAAGACAAGAAGACAAGAAAAGACGATTTAATAATCAATGACCGAAGAAATACACCCCATGAATATATATGGTGAAAAGTGCTGTATAAAAATTATCTATATACATTTGCGTTGGAGAAAACAAGGCTTATAATACTAACATAAATAAAAACAACATTTATATTTACTTAAAATATAGGTAAATATTATTCTCAATACTAGTCAAAATTTAGAAAAATATGGACGATTTTTTTTGGAATTTATATACGCATTTTATCGATATGTATATATATATATATATATTTATATTGATAAAAACACTCGGTAAAAAATTCACTGAAATTGATCGTAATTTGTGATTGCAAGGACAACACTCATGAGAGCCTGTAAAAAAACTAGGTATTGTATTTTAAATACGACAACATTTTCTGTACATACAATTGCCCTATTAAAAAACAAGGTAAGAAAAGAAAGCTACCTAAAACATGTAAAATTAATGGAATACAAATAAAGGTATATACAACGCTGGCACCATTGAACTATATATTACCACTCGAACAGCAACTCTGAACAATATTTATGTTCCACTCCACGGCGGTGCACGCACTGCACTTCAGTCAACACACAAGCTCTGTCTCACTTCACCTTGCGATTATAGACTAGATATTGCAGACCAGTAAGTAGGTAGAATATTAGGAACTTAATCGAATACTCATATAATATATACTGCATTAAATCCTTTGTCGCGGTGAACTTCACAAACATTCAAACAGCGGACACACATAACACCCAGATTCGGAAAAACCATTTGTGGATCACACCAAGTTTTGTACCGTGTGGGATTCGAAGCCACAATCTTGAGCAGTGGCGAAGCGACCACCTAAACCCCTACGTAATTCGTGCAGTCCGATATTAAATATGAATATAATTGTTTTTGATAAGTAGATTTATTTCAGTTAAGTATATAATATCTTCTAAAATTGCAAAAAAACATGTTCCACGCTCTTTCAGCTCTGACCGAGCGACCATGTTCTGTGTTTGAATTTGCTATTCATGTGGTAACATATAGTTCAATGGCTGAGTGAAAATCACGCACATATACGCGTGCTTTTTGACTTTCTAAGCCAGGGTATAATGTATTTTCTAAATGTGTTGGGTATAACTAACAGAAAGGAGTAAAATTATTTACAAATGTCGTAACAGAAATTGTTTATAATATACACATAATATGAAATTATTGTAAAAGTACTTATATTTACTGTTTTTATTGAAATTGATGTACTTAGTGCTTATTAGACTGTTCTTGCAGAATTATTATGGTGTTTTGTAATTCTTGCAATTCACGAAAGCGTCTCGATCTTGTATGTGTGCGTGTTGCTTTGTCCTTTTTATGGAACTATATAAAGCTATCAGAATAATTAAAAATTAAACCTACTTGCAAAAGTAAAGCCGCTTTTTTAAATATGACGATGAACTGACATTGCTTTGTAACTGTAAATGTTTTAAAGACAGCCTTATATATATTCTGTATTGTAATGAAATTTTGCGATTATAACGCGTCGATGTGATGTGCCTGAGGTGTGTAAAAAGGTGGATACACTTTTGCGCGGGAATCGCGATATTGCTAATACGTTCGAATTTTAAATGCTTGTGTTAGTTTTTCTGTTTACGCACACTGCTTGTATAGTCCATTTTTCTTCTTCGTCTTATTTATAAACAAATATAGCGAGTACGCTACCAGTACTAGTAATAGAGACAATATATAAACACTGACCTCTTTGTAAAAAAGAACATTATCTTTTTTTGTCATATTTATTTATAAGAGAACGGATACAGTCTGAAAGTGCTAACTGAATGATTTTATAATGATGATTTGTTTACCAAATAAGCTAAGAAAGAGAATGGGCTATAAGTTTCGTACGTTATAAAAGCTATACGCATTCGTGAAGTGTAATGTTTCTACCGGAGTGTAATCTGTTCCACCCGGAATGTGACATGTTCCACCCATAATGTAACATGTTCCTAAATACTTGCCTCAATACTTTTCGATGCTTTTATATTATATATAGTACTATTTACTGCATAACTTTGAAATACGTCCGGTAAGTGTCTTATAAAGTCGAAGGAATTATGGTGAAGTTTTCTACGCCACTTCTATGAGCTGATGAATATAAGCATTGTCTTACTAAAGGGAAAGGACTATGAGCTATAAAATATGTAGTTATCTATGTGTGCCAATATGTGTCGTTGCTCAAAAAGGTAGCAAGTTTCATTCAAGACAAAATAATGGTGCGAAAATATACTTTAAGTTTTCATAGCTTGAATCCTCAATACATGTTATAAAAGCGCCCCTTGCGAATACTTTGATGAACTAATCTGAATGTATGGAAATACATGTTGACAATCAATGCACACTAAATAAAACAGAGACTAGACTCAATATTTTGGTATTAGTAAATTAAAACTGATACAAATACTGTAACAAAATGATATTAGACTTTATCGTCACATTGTTAGAGATGATATTGCTTTACATCCAAATTTTGAGTTATGTCACTGTTTTATTGTGTGTCGAGGTGCGTCGAGACTTATGTAAACCCATTGTAGACTCTAGATCAAAATATGGTAGCGACTTTTGGTTCTTATAAAAACAGTCTGTATGTTTACTTGGTCTTTGTAATATACCTGCTCAAAGTCTAGAATGTTTTATTCTATGAATTTGAGGATACTGCCATGAGCCTATTAATGTATTTAAGCCCACCATAGACAAACAGCTGGGCGAAGCGGTACTAAAGGCAAAACACTACACACGCGATTATTCCAGATCGTGAATGTAATTCTTCTCCCTTACCTTTATTATTCCCAAGTCACTTGGGGTCGGCTTTTCTGGTCTAACCGAATTTGACTGGATATCAGTTTTAACACGAAGCGGGTGCCACCTGACCTCCGCAATCCGAAGGCCAGCTATCGGGTAGAGTATCCCCTAAGGCTAGACCAGTGTCAGGATATTATAGGGCACTGACTTCCCAGTAACAACTGCCATAGATGTTCATGGCAACCGGGACCGACGGCTCAACGTGCTCTCCGAGGCACGGAGCAGGCGATAATTGTCAATCAATACGCACATAATTTCGAAAATTCATATAACTTCCGAAAGTCAGAGGTGCGCGCGATGTGGGTTCAAACCCGAGACCCTCTACATTGCAGTCTGATGGTCTCCCCACTGAGCTATCGCTGCTGATCGTGAATGTAATGTTTCATAATAATTCGAACAATACAACAAAAATGCCACCAGTACCGCCCTGCCGCCTCTGTCTGTGTGTGGTGGGCTTTATAGATACACGTTAGCGTTTCTTCGAGAGGTTCATAGAGACAAAGAAAGAAAATGTCATATGCTGAATATTCTCTAAATATGAGCCGGTGTTTTAAGATGATATTGATTTAAACTGGTAAAATTATGTATGTATTTAAGCTTAAGTCATCTATGATGGGTTATTTACAGGTAATTTACCTGTAGCGTTGCATACAGGTAATTTACCTGTAGTGTATTACATGTTAAGTTGTAAGTACTTATAATTTAGATATTAAGTGTATTTTGTAATTGTCGCTGCTATTTATTAAATGCTATTTATGGCTTTGTTTTGCCAATATTTTGTAGTTTTAATTTATTTCTTTATTGAAATATAACTGCACACGGCTACACATCAAGTTAGACACCCTATATACGCATAACTACGCTACATACAAAATAGAGAATTGTCAACTATGCCATTGCTATGGCAGATTATATCTAGTATAAATATCGTGGTCATGGCTTGTCTTCCTTGTGGTTCTAACGTAGCAGTCAACTATGAATTTCATTTTGTCATTGCATTTGATTTAAACGCATATACCGCACACACTAAGAATAAAATCAAAGGTGTATGAACTTATCGGAGCAATTGAATTCGTTCCTCCACATTTCGCTGATAGTATTGGTCATTATCATTGTATTGGTAAATGTCATGTATTAATTAATAGTACCTAATCTAGAAATTGAGGACCCGAATTTTATCAAGGTCATAACTTTCAAACAACAAGAAGTGATGACCTGTTCTTGCGTTCACATATTTTCACAATTGATTTAGTGGTATACAGGATTTCAAACGGCAGCTGTATGTAAGTTAATGGTTTTATTTAATTTGCGTAATAAACTTTAACACGTATGAGAATTGAGGGCCATTTTGAACGAAGATATACAAAGTAGGGTAGGTACCTAGTATTTTGCGATAATATCTTATTTTCACAAATTTTGTTCGCCATTACCTACCTTAGACTTTGGCATAAATACTTTCTGTAGTGTCCGTAGTTTATTCGGTACAGGTGAGCTCTCAATCCTGTATGTGAGAACTGAGGGCCTAACATGACAGTCGACCTCAACTTTCACAAAATTTGATTCCAACTATCACAATTCTTTGGGAATGTACACTAAATCCCATTTTCATTATTTTTATTTTTAACATTTTCAAAGAGTTTCAACAAAGTGGCCCTCGCACCTCACGCACATATAAAATTGAACATCTCATGATGTGATTGACCATTTCATGAAATGGTTGTATTTTGTGAAATGGCCAGCTAAAACTGATCATAGGTATAGTTTAAGAAGTCTGCCCACTACACCGTCTCATACCATGACCGTGCTAGGAACGTATCAGATACGAAAAGTAACACGATACACCCTGCTATAGGAACTGCTGGACGGTGACGGAACGGTCTAGTGGGCATAGTCTTATACATTTCCTTACAAAGAATATTTTTTTGCCTGACACGTTCCTAGCACGGTCATGGTATGAGACGGGGTAGTGGGCAGACTCCGTCAACGTTTGGTGATATATTAGTCCACGTTTGGCCATATCATTAATGTACCCTACATGTATCATGTAGGGTACAGTAATAATTATTATATTTATTAAAGGTTAAATCAAAATTTCTAAGACAGCACTTATATTTTAAGTTTAACAGCACGGATGGCATAGTGGCAATAATCATTACTGTACCCTACATGATACATGTAGGGTACAGTAATGATTATTATATTTATTAAAGGTTTAATCAAAATTTCTAAGACAGCACTTATATTTTAAGTTTAACAGCACGGATGGCATAGTGGCAATAATCATTACTGTACCCTACATGATACATGTAGGGTACAGTAATGATTATTATATTTATTAAAGGTTTAATCAAAATTTCTAAGACAGCACTTATATTTTAAGTTTAACAGCACGGATGGCATAGTGGTTTAAGTCATAGCCCGTCCTCGCCACTACCGCCGCGCCGTGTCGTGGGATCGATCCCCGCACGGGACAAAAAAAAATATGGTCCACAAATGATTGTTCTGAGTCTGGGTGTTCATTGTATCCGTTATTTGAATGTTAGTAGAGTGCCCCGCGACACAGGAATTATTCCTAGTGCATTGTCTTTAAAAAAACAATAGTTTGAACGATATTTTACTTCACTTATATCTTCAACAGCTGCATTATTTTTAATTTTATTATCAGTAAAATTGTCCGCTGCCATGATGCATCACAAAAACAAAACGATATCAGCGCCTTTAACAGTGAATAAAGTAGGTAACTATACCTATTACGATATGATCACTAATGTTTAACCATATCATGAAGTAGCCGTGTGTTTCATAACGTCAAACGCTGATTACATTACAAATAGATCTGGCCAGACCATATCATGATGTACGCAGTGGGTATTTGACCACTGGACATATGAAATACTACTATTTCAAATGGTCAGCAACATCATAAAGTGATCAATTCTGTGATCTGGCCACGACATATATTCTCTAAATGTGACCAGTCACTGAGCTAACTGCTGTTATAATTGACTCCGTGCCGCTGACGATTTCTAATCAGAAGCACACCTATACCACTGCTGAAATCGAGAATTAAACCTGATTCGTTACAATCGACTGCACACGTTGCATATATGTACAATTTTATGCCACGGGACCATCGAAGCAATCTCTTCTTACACATGAGGACTTTATGTGGTAGGTGAGCTACCTATGTCCTATGTATTACTTTTAAACAACAAAGTAAGTAACAAATGAGCAAACGGGCCTTCTCAGTTATATAGTGCATTATCTAAATACGACCCGCCTGCGGTCAGCGTAGCATGTTAAGATCATTTGCAAAACCATGGATGTAACACGTGTGTTGCCGACTTCAAAAGAAAATAATCATACATGGGATTGTAGGAATCGGAACTGCCGGTATACCAGTTTCCGGATTTCTTAACTTGCCGGGCGCATCCTAAAGTATGTAGGTAATAGTTTGACTACTCTCATAGCTGGTTTATGAAAGGTCAATCAACGATGGGTCCAAATCAATCTCATGTTAAGTGATTTGGTTGGATCTTACTAATCCATCCAGTCACAGTCATTAACATATTGTAAACATATGTTAGTGTTGCTCTACCTTTCAGAAGCTGTAAGTCAAGTCCTTTTATTGCAGGAAAGTGGTACTACTCAGACAAGCCAGCTCGTTAATACTGCCATTGTCACCAATTGGCAACAGCAGTATACAGGGTGTCAGGGAAACGCTTCCGAAAACGAAGACTGGTGGTAGTGCTGGTGATGGCTGATAAGATACCACAAAAAAAATCGAAAATAAATGATTTTTATGATTCTTTTTTTGCTTTTTAACGTTGTATTATGTTCGGACAGCCGAATAAAACGGATATCAAAAAGAAAATAAATTTAATTCCCTTTTTAGAAGGAACTGCAATGTACATAATTAAATTGCACAGCTGACGATAGGGGTCAATGATTCGCGCGCTACGTCACCAGTAGGTAGGCATTAATGCCTGCCGCTACCGACATGCACACTATGCACAGCCGTCGCTTGCGCCGCGCCGACTGCATTGTTGTTATTAGATTCTATCTCTCTTTCTTATTTCATCTGTTGGAAGATTAATTAAAAGATAGCTCATATTTAGATACCTTGAAATAATCCCTGTGACCCATAAAGGACCACCCGATAATTTTAGTTATTCTAGATAATAAATTTTAATTCGTCGGCCGACTTGATGCAATATTCAGTAAAAGTTATTCTAGTTAGATCCCTAGATAGGAGTTGATCCTGCCGCGGCATACATTTAGGTAGGTTCTGAGAATCAATTTTTAATTTTGATTATAAGCGTAACTAACCCTGACACGGAGACATTAAAAACTTATTATCGCGCTTAATATTTTGTACTTCTATTAATTAATTCCAAATAATACCTACTTGATGCCGACGAACGCAAGCCAAGACCTAAAATCACACAAATAACTTCACACGTTTATGTTTAGGTAAGTACTTTGCAAGTTTTACCAGAATAGTGGACTGTTTATGATGAAATTGATGACACATTTTAATTTAATTAAACCATCTCTGATTTTAAACACTACCCGATTATTAAAATAGTGTTAATAAACGAAGTTACAATGCCTATCGACTGTTTTTCTACTCGCTACTCGCAACCGGCCTGCGGCGCGGTGCCTCGACGGTCACATCGCGCATGCGCTAAACGGATTGCGTATGCGCCCTGCACAGACGTGTCGGTAAAAAAAAAGCAGTATTTTACCTATCTATCCGTGTTATAAGTAGGTACGTAAAATAATGTTATGTATGTCCACATTATTTTATAATGTATCTTTTCGATACCTCTTATTACTACATCGTCTATTTATTCAAACTTCTAAATAATACATTTATTTTATTCTGACTGTTGTCTTCTTTCACAATGGCCGAAATTTTAGAGAGTTCGAAGAATATCGTTTCTAAACTAGCCCGTAGACATTTGTTGTAAATCATTTAATAATGCAGTCTTAAAAACCATTTATTAGATACTATTACTTTCGAGTAGCCTTTACGGCGTAATTCATATTAATGCCTACATAAAGTTTATAATACATAACATACTGTCTACCTGTCTTAAATTTATCGTATACTGCTAATTATTATTTTAAATTATTAAACTGAGTACAAAATATTTTTACAATGTAGGTGCCTACCTAGCGGCTAACCTAACGTAGGTACAATGCTACATGTATTTTGTTGATCTATGGTAACTTAATTTCCGAACTGTTTTCAGTTCTTCGTTGCAACAATTTGGCCGCGCGGGAGTGAAACATTTGTTAGATTACGTTTTTGCTTGTAAAATTATTATTTAAAAATTATATAAAAAATGTTATATAAAAAAACATAACAAGAAACCAAACATTTCTTGTTAAGTTTTTTTATAGTTCGTTACGTTTTTGTTATTTACTTAGTTAGTTTATTACTCCTAATCGTTTTAGTTTTGTGGGCGTTGGCTAACAGTAATGCCTGAGGCGTATGTGTATAGTACTCGTGAGTACGGGAATATGTTGATGTGTTTAGGAGAAGCTCGAGGAAATGCTTCTCATGCTCTGAGGATTTACCGCCAAAGACATTCGACCGCCCGGCATCCTTCTGATCTGCGTATGATAACGGCAGCGTTTCAACATGTGTTAGAGAATCGACCGATAGCTCCAACGGCGGCTGGTGGTGGTGGTAGACAAGTAGATGTGCATACGGAACAACGCGTATTAAATGTCATCCGTCGAAACCCACGCCTCGGCACGCGAAGTGCTGCGAAATTAATGCGACGGCGGGACGGAATAACTGTGTCGCACTGGTATATCCATAACGTGTTGTGGAAAAATAGGATGCGCCCATACAAGGTACATAAAGTGCAAGCTTTGGTACCCGGTGACCATGAGCGCCGTCTTGCTTATTGCCGTTGGCTTATAGACCAGCAACATCAAGCACCAAATTTCGTCGAGCACGTGGTCAGAGACTAACCCACATACTTTCCAAGAGACCGGACACCAAACACGATGGTCAGTTAACGTGTGGGCTGGTGTTTATAATGATAGAATACTCGGACCAGTATTTCTCCCGCAGCGACTCGACGGACCACGTTATCTTGATTTTATTAACAAGCATCTAAATGGCGTACTAGAGGACTTGCCTCTGGCTCAGTATCGGGTAACGTGGTTCCAGCACGACGGTGCGCCACCACACGTTGTAAGGTCCGTCCGTGAGCGTCTCACTGAATTATTCAGTGACCTATGGATTGGGAGGCTAGGACCGCACGCATGGCCACTTCATTCCCCCGATCTCACCCCTTTAGGCTATTTTTTGTGGGGTCACGTAAAAGAAAGAGTGTTTGATCGGGAGTGTGTGTGAGGAGAGTGCTGACGAGATGCGTCGACGAATAGTGAGCGTCTTCGAAAAACTTCATGCGGACTGCACTGAAGACCCCACATTAATGCCCCGCCTTCACGAGGAGACGCTGCGACGAGCCCGAATTTGTCTGGAGGTGAATGGGGCGCAGTTTGAGCCGCATCTCATAAGAGCACAGCGGATTTAACTAGGTAAGTGGGATTACACCAAAACCTTCACCCTATTTAGCTACGAACTTGTATCGGCGAGCGGGCTAGGGCGGCCGAGATTAATAATATTTATTATCGTGCGCGCTGATACGCGTGGCATTGAACCCGAGTTATGTTAGATGTACTTACTTACAAAGCGCCGCTGCAAATTTCCAAGTTCCAAAAAAATTAAGTATTAGGCAAATTGTTATCGGTATTCATTAGTATTTAGATAGGTAGTATATTATTAGCCTTTCGGCTTCGGAAGCGTTCCCCTTACACCCTGTATACCACTCAAACAAATTATTTTCATATTAACTCAATTAAGTATAGAATTGTAGTTGCATACGTGACAATGATACACCGTATAAAAGAGTGCGTAGTTTTGTAGCCTGTAGGGCGTGGACACATGTCTACGGTACGTCACCGGCCACCGTGTAACGGCACGGCGCCGCTACCGGGAGACGGCGTGGCGTTGTGCCGCGGCACGGTTCCGTGTAGTAGTAGTGTTGCCTAGTTTGCATGTGTTAATTAATGCATAATAATGACTGACAGTTTAGATGTCGACTTTTTAATTTCACTAGTTATACTAGATAGATTATAAGGCCAAAAATTTGAAACAATTTTTCATCACATGTGGTGATGAAAAATTGTTTTCAAATTTTCTGCGCATCATATTTCTCCTTAAAATAACCTCCATCATGGTTCATTAAATACAAATATAGATTCACCCAATATTTTCTTTGATTCTGTTTTTCTTCATTCGTCTTCTTAGCAACAGGAGCAGAATAATACGTCTTTCGCGATCAAAACGAAAACTGTATATTTGAAACGGTGGTTACAGCCGCGTGCCACTGCGGTGCACCGTATACGGCACCGTGCCGCGGCACGACGCCGCGTCGTCTCCCGGTAGCGGCGCCGTGCCGTTACACGGTGGCCGGTGCCGTACCGTAGACATGTGCCCACGCCCTTAGGCACTATCCACTGAACGTCGGCATCGCGGTCGATGGCAACCAGGTCTATCTATAGCTTATATAGGTATTTTCGTTCTCGCACATGCAATCACAATGCTTTTGAGATGATGGTAAGATTCCAGGACATAGGTATACCCTTGCGTCAAACTTCTAGCTTGCTCTGAAACTTCCACTCCCGCCGTATGCGTTTTCCCCGTATGCCTTCTCTTTGTCATTGCAACGCTACTTGTAGAAACTTCAGAAAGAAGCAAAAGTTAGACGCTAAAAGAATAAATAAGTATGAGATAAATAAAACCATATAAATAATTTATACATGTTGTTTATTCATCGGAATAACGTGAATTACGATGAAATACCACATTACTTAAGTTGTTTTTATTTGTTTAATTTCAATAAATATATTACAACTCTATGGTTTAAGTACGGGAACATTATGGTTCTAATTATATTTAAAACTTATTTAGACAAAACATATTATATGAAGCCTCTGGGGTACTTTACAAGTCGCTTACGTCAATGTGACGAAATGGCTCCAAAACGACGATTATATTATCCGGCCAGTCCCTATAGACAATCTATTGGTTCTTACTGAAGATAATTCAAGTTAACGGTCATTTTGAATGTTATTCTATTTGACATTGACGTTGATAGATGTGAAAATATGTCAAGTTTTAACTGCTTGTAAATCTATATTTGATACAATTTAGAATAGACCTTTAGTGGTAGGCAATTAAAACGTGACACTTATTTAACCCGTACTACCGTCAGTAAGAAGCAGATAGAACGTAGAGCCGATAGACAATGATCGAATGTTGTAGCCTGACCATTAAAATATAAAACGCTGTCTATATGATGCTGCTGAACCAATTATAATGTTACCAAAATATTTTATAGGCTTCCACGTTTAAACTGTCTTCTCAGAAGCATCATCCTACTGGGTAAAAACTACATTCGGATACAGTTTCTATAAAAAAATATGCTTATAGACGCGTACTTACATAGATATTGCTTTAGCTCTTGGTATTTAGTATGAGTTTATCTAGGTCTATGTAAATCACGATGGATGTTGACGTCCTATACCTACAGCGAGTGTAAACAACTTCGTCAGCTCGACAATATAAGTGACATATTTGGTATTCTCTATTTTCAGATAATAAAACGCCACCATGACATTTTCACAAAAATTATAGATACCAGTTTTACATACCTAAATATGGCTTAAAATTTTCGTGGTCAGGCTACAAAATGGCTTCAAAACTACATAGAAGATTACTGACATAGCAACCGATGCTCATAATAAAGATAAATCGTCTAATTGTAGCTGTTTATATTACAATGTTAACTTTATGTCGAAAGGTAGTCTCATATCTATACACATTAATAATTTCGATAGTTTACTTTCACAGTGTCACAGAAAACTTATATTTCGTATTTTTGTTAAGACTACATTATATAAATAGATAGGCCTTGCAGAGATTAGTTTCCTAGTTAAATAGAGATTCTTTTGATTAAATAAGAAAATATATGTAGTCTTTAGTGGAATGTATTCGATGTGAATTCGATTTGATTTTTGATAAGAAGAGTCCAGTTTTTATAAGCTTTTATCTTGCAATTTACAAATGCGTATATATGTATACTCAATACCTTTATTGCACTCCATATGTTATATAAAGGTGTTGTATATGTATGTATGTACTAATATATAATAAATTTTACCTATAGACTATTTTGTTTATACCTATACCTACTTATATGTGCGTGAGCAGGTTACTTGACAAATGTGTTTAAAATCCGAATAAAAGGACCATAGCTCATCGTTCATAAACGCGAAATCAAATAAACTTCCGAATCCGTTAGAAAATCTTAAATGAAAAACTTAAATATCATCTAGACAGTAACTATAATTAATGATTACTGTTTAGGTAATAATTAAGTTCGAGATGCAAACTGTTACATGTTACATTAAGTATTATTTAGTGGTAGACAAATTAATCTTACGCTGAATAAACGCTTTTTGCAAAGTCTTCGCATTCGCAGTTGCGAATGCCGAATGTTTGACTCTGGAAGCACAGGTACAGAACACGCTCACAAGTGAATTAAAACGCTTTTGTAAATTGCAATGATACATATTGTAGGTGAGGAAGCATATTTGGCGTTTCGTTTTATGGTACTTGGACTCTTCTTAGGTATATAGAAATGTATATAGTACCGGCAGTGATACTAGTTCACAGTGTAAATACAGATTCTTAATGATGACATAAGTAGGTCTTTTTATTCGTTGTAACCAATAGGAGTACAGGGCCGCATTCTGTTGGCATATTCATATAATGAAACATAATATACGATATTAAACAAGTTTTTAAAATGGTTATTATTTATTTATTTACAATAATTGTTGGTTTAGAGACTGTCGCAAACGTCCATTGGTATAAGCATAAAATATTCCTTTATATAAGTAAATACAGTACCTACTATGTTCTATCTTTAAAGTATAAAAAAATATTAGTACAAAAATTATAATTTATTAACGATTTCTAACGGATTAATAATATAGACTAAACTATAAGCCGAGTTTGATATCGTTTATCGTGTTGTTGTTGGAAGTTTGCGTAGAGATAACATTTGCAAAGTTAAGTAGTCACGATAACCTATACGAAGCAGTAGCTGCATTTCTTTTTGCTAATTTATTAATTGCTATGCAACTTTTTCATGTAATCATATTTTACGACTTTGCGACAGACTAGAAAAAGTGTTAGAGAAGCAAAAAGTCATGGTTGTCAAGTGTATAGTATTATTAAAAAACTAATAGTAGGTTTTTAATGATTTAATTTAAAATAATTGATATCAGTTATTTAAACACATCCTGCAATTACATTGCTAAAGACAAATTTAATACCGATCGGTATTTACTTTTAGTTAACCTTTGGGTAATGCAAGGACAAGCTTGACAGTTGTGTAAACGTATTCACGTTTCGTATTTTCATGGGACACACCTTCCTGCTTGATATTACTCATGTAAAAAAATATATAAAAATTAAATGCGACCCTGTACCATTCATAAATACATTTGTTTGCTTAAATTAAGTGCCTAAACGGAGACATCATAGCCGAAAGTATTAAAAATAACAAAGTTCAGATCGCGGAATAATATTAATTGTTTTACATTTACACCTAATTCGATTTACATAGTCTTTTCCTTGCCTCCAAATAAACTTACACAACTACGGGGCACAATTTAATTCTAAATAATATTAAGGAGTCATTATACAATATTTTTCAGTGATACGAGCCAGCAAGATAACAAAGAAAACCAAATGTACAAAAAAAAAAATTAAAATAAAACATTCTCAAAACAATAAAATTAAAAATATAATAGCAAGTAACAGATGAGATTTTTTTTATTAGTTTATCTAATAGATGTCATAAGCATCTTTAAAAATGTACGTTAAACGTATATATTCGAAATTTAAACTTCTGTTAAATGACATCAATGAATAATGTATAAGTAAAATAATGGCGGCCAGCGGCCGACCATACGCAAATAAAATTATAAAAGTAAAATACCTATTTATCTTTTCTGAACAAGAAAGACTTGATTTTTGGATAATATTACTCTTGATCACTTAATACAAGTTATTTGCGTATGATTTAGATTCCGACATAGTTTAAAGGGAATTTCTTTTGTTGCTGCCTCGTACTACTGTTACATCTAAGTGCTGGAACTTTATACACTAAAGAGCTACAGAGATAAATACTTAACTATGGTATTGCACTCGACTGGACAGCTAGTAATGTACATAATTACAGTGTGTGTTTGTGTGTGTGACGGCGCGTCAGTACAGGTGCGCGGGCGGCGGTGCTTCGGTGCCAACGTCGATGTCGGCTGGACCGTCTTCCTCTGCGCTACCGGCGCGAGGCACGCCGCGCACCTGCAGGGTCAAATACTGCTGTGAGCAAAAGTAACATGATGTTATCAGTAACTAGTCTAAAAAGCCGTAAGTCTGAAGCTGAGGGAGCTCAGAGGCTAAGTCTTTAGTGGAAGGTGAGCCTTCAACCAAAAATGCTCTTACTTAAAGCAGCAGAATCCAAAAATCAAATCTTCAGAGGTAGAGCATCTTACTTAAAGCAGCAAAAATGTCTCCACTCTACTGAAGTTCACAGTCAAATAACCTTATATTGTGTTCTTACTGCAGTGAATAATGTTATACCATTTACGCTTTAAGCGAAAAGGTTACGAACCTTTATTTCGCTTATGTTCGCTTGAACCGTGCGATCCTATATTGTTTGCAAAATTAACATCACGTAAGGTGTGCTTAAAGCATCAATTGGAAACATTCTGAAGATCAGAACTACGCTCAGTTTAAAAGATAATCCTAAATATTTTACCTACTATAATTAATGTAAATGTACAAGCTGATGATATTTTTTCTTTTTATATAGACAACTCCTGCGCAAGAAATAGTTCTTGTGTCACGGGGGACTATACAACCATTCAAACAACGGTCACTTTGTGGATCACACAAAGTTTTGTCCCGTGTGGGATTCGAACCCACAACACTCGGCGCAATGATAATAGCGAGGCCATTACCTAAACATTTACGCAATCCGTGTAGTGAATTCGTTTGTTGCTCAATAACGTGCATGGCGTTGAATAGATTTAAATTAAACATGGCACACATTATAAACCATGTCGTGAATTTATATTTAAGTTATTTTATATCCAGATAATGCGTTTCCATTAGATAAAAGTTCATCTTAATATTATTTTAGCAATACTGGTTTTAAATCTATATAAAATATTGATTATTTGGAGCTGAAATTCTGAAGCCACGGTAAAGTTATCTCTTACCTATATGTAAAGATTGTCTGTTATTAGTTTTGGTCCTTCTTTTCAACTAACAAAGGGTATGCCTTGCAAGTTACTGACAGATTAAGCTGTAATATACTCTGAATATATGTATATGAGATCCTCACCTGCAGTAACATATTATTATTAAGTATTCGCGCCTGGTGTTCCTGAGCCTTGGCGCGGAGGCAGGCGATGCTGTTGTTGCGGAAAGCTTCGGCGTCCTCATACATGGGTCCTGGCTCAGGCGACGCGCGACCCTTGGCTGATGACGAGGCCGTCGTTGAACTAGCCGGCGAGCTCTGCGCCTGGAAACGACAACATTTCGGGATAAGTATTAGGAAAAGGCCTGCTTCGTTAGCCCCGAAATGATTTGAATGTGTGATCGTGAAAGTTTAAGATAAGATTTTCTTTTGATTTTCTCGTTCAATGCTCTCCATAACGCAGTGGTAGTGAATGCTACTGCTGTGCCTCGGGTTTGAATCTCAGGTCGGGCAAACAAAAAGTTGTTGAGTTTCTAGCAATCTCAATAGCACCCCGGAGTTAGGAAGTTGGTGGTGTTAGACACCCCTGTGAATTAGAAATCACGTAAAGCCAGGACCAACCTGAGCCTGATCTCTCTCCAGTCGTGTCGGATTACCGTCTCATCGGATCATAAGAGTAAGGGAACAGAGAGTGCACTTGTGTTTGCGCACACACTTGTGCGCTATAATATCTCCTGCGCATCTGCGCAGGAGATATATATATATCTTAACGGAGGCTGACCATCTGGTCAGCCTCCGTTAAGATTAGCCGCCGTGATCGAAAACGGTCTGATGGACATTATTACTGGTAGATTTGCCATTAGAAAATTCTCAACAGCATCATGGAGTTTGGCAATGTGTCCAATAGACAATGTCTAATGAAATTAAGCCTTCCAAACACAGAGACTGTACATATTTGTTTGCAATAAAACAAACCAAATATATACCAGCTATCCCTTTGGGAATAGCAATATTTTTTAGATGAAAGATACCTACGCATTTTCTGTATCCCTAAACACATGTATGCAACATTGAATGATTATCGGTCGAGAAGATAAGGAGTAAAAGCGTAACAAACATACATTCGCATTTATAATAGAACATGTTTTAAAAGATTTTGTAAGTATTATTAAGCAGATATGGTAACATCTCACGCAACAGGAGGCGCACAGTTTCAGACGTCGTGAATTGAATGTGCCGGATAATATCTTGAGAGAATTGCAATATAATTTTGCCCGACCCAGTAACGAACCTAAACAATCTCAGGTACAGCAGTGGCATACACTACCGATGCGCCAACAATACAGAATATTTAAATTATTAAATTTAAATATTCTGTACTTCATACTGGGCGGGTATTATTATTAAATAATACCCGCCCAGTATGAAACTGTGTGCTAGAGTGGAAAGGTTAGGCCATAGCCCACCAAACTGGCCCAGGGCGGGTTGGCACACTCCACAATTGTTTAGAACATTATGGAGAACTCTCAAATATGCAGGTTTCCTCACAATGTTTTCCTTCACCCTTAAAGCAAGTGATAATTATAATATTGTCTTCTGTTTACGCGAATGTTCCTCGTAACCATGGCTGCTGAAAAGCAACCGAAACGTTGGGGAAAGTGTAGACTTAAATATAAATAGTTTGAATAATTTTATTAGCTTAAAATTAGTAAAGTTCAATAGTATTAGAAGTGTAACAGTTTCAAAATTATGTAATACAGTGTTAAATAAACAACGCGATCAAATCCGTATATATGAGTTTAATTGCAAAGTGCTAACTAACTGTTAAATACGCACATCATCATCATTTATAAAAGTTAAAGATGCGCTCATTTGGATCGAATTTAAAACCTCTGCGTGGCAGTTCAACGGTATCCCACAAGCTGCTTATGATAAAAGGTAGTCTGTATGATTTTTAAAAGATTTTGTAATTATCTGTCGTGTGTGTCGCCGATGCTTATAGATCTCACGAAATAGGAGGCGCACAGTTTCAGACATTGTGTTTCTACTGAAAATTTCTTGAGGGAATACCTCATTAATAGAAAAGGATCTCAGGCACAGCAATCGCAGACACTGCGCCAATGATACAGATAGGCTCACTAGGCTCTTGCTACTAGTTCCGTTTGTTCTCCCTAGCCTTTATTATGCCCAAGTCACTTGGGGTTGGCTTTTCTGGTCTAACCGGATTTGACTGGATATCAGTTTTTACATGGAGCGGCTGCCACCTGAACTCCGCATCCCGAAGGCTAACGATACCCTAAGGCTAGATCAGTGTCAGGATATTATAGGGCACTGACTTCCCAATAACGACTGCCATAGATGTTCATGGCAGCCAGGACCGACGGCTTAACGTGCTCTCCGAGGCACGGAGCAGGCGATAATTGTCAATCAATACGCACATAATTTCGAAAAGTCATAAAACTTCCGAATGTCAGAGGTGCGCGAAGTGGGTTTGAACCCGAGACCCTCTGCATTGCAGTCTGTTGGTCTCCCCACTGAGCTATCGCTGCTTATTATATATTAATTACTATTGAAAAAGTTCTTTACCTGATTTTCATGGTTCTCATGGTGATGTGGCGAGGCGGAAGAGGCTCGCTCGGGTTCCGCCTCGGACCCCTCGCGCTCCGACCCTGACTCCTTGAGGTGGCGCGCCGCTTCTATAGACTTGCGGTGCATACCTGCACAAAAGAACACAATCGTAAAGTAACATACTAGGGCACTTAAGACTGGCAGTTTAAAGGAGTTTTAAAAAGATTTGAATTTGAAATATCTTAATTCTATTCTATTTAAGACGATAGGGCTAGGATTGGATCCTGCATCGCAGAGGCTTTACAAATATTCAAATAACGAACTCGAAGCACACCCACCCATAATCAGAATATGAGATCACGCAATTCTTTGTATCTAACGAGGATTCGTTGTTTGTTGTTGCCGAGTGTTGTGGATACAACACTCGGCGTATATATTCGTCATCCATGTAGTCTTAAATAAAGATATTCTTATACTGGTTTTGAAGACAAGTAGACGAAGAAATAAAATTCTTAAGTAGAAATAGAACTAAGTATTGTATCGAAAAAAACTACATATGTAATTCATCAAGAGACAAAAACAATATTGCGATTATTTATAATATTTTTGGTAAAATTTTTATATACGATGAGCATCATTGAATCTATTTAGAATTATAACGGAAATTTCGCTTTCTCTATTAAATTGACATAACATTTATGCTGGCAAAATAGTGTAAGAGAGATAAATATAGTTGTACTTCAAGACTACTACATACGTTTAAATAATATTGTAGTACTATTATTTTTACAGTTTATGACTCAAATAATATAATAACAATGCGTCATCCGGGCAGCCTTAACTTGTCAAGTCTTAGAATACCAGACATAGTTAAAATCGATTGTGTTTGACCACCGGTGTGCTGCTGTGACTCAATAGGTTAACAAAAAAGAAAAAATAAAGCCGCAACTTGTCCCGAGTTTCGCAGTCGACATTCTATATCAGAGAATTCAGAATAACCAATCATGTACCTACACATCATTATGTCAGCCGTTGTTCATGTCACTGCGTATGTGACCAGCCTTGTTATCTCATAAATATGTATAATATTTATGTAATTAAAGATAGCGGCGTTAATTAAAGCGATCATGCTAAGTATCTATAAAGGTATCTTTTTTGAACGCTTGACTTTCGGCCAGATTACTGAGTATATCAGACTGAGTATGCTTGATCGATTGAGTTTGATCGCGATTACTAGATCACGATCAGCTCAACCTGGCTGAAAAGACAACTTTCCAAAAGAGGTGCTATAATATTTATCATGATTGCACTACCTTCCGTTAGCACGGCACAAACCTAAATTATATGACACGATAGATTAAAAGTTATCGATAAAGTAATTGATCAAACGGCACTATAAATATCTATGTGTGTGCTTTTAGAAACCGTGGGCCCATCTGCCTGCTCGAACTTGACCTAGGGTGACGGCAATAGTACCTTTAGCCATCAGAAAATACTAACAAATAGGTAACTTTGTTTTATGTTCCAGCGGTGAATGAGGTTCCTAGAGTCTGTCTAAAAGCCTTCTTGTATTACATTTTACGTAAGAGTAGCGACTCCTATCGATATAGACGGCTACAGTGGAGATTGTTTCTTCTAGTGTTTAAGCTATGATAACCGTTAACAGTTGAACCAAGTTTGTTAATTCAGTGGTATAAAAACACAAATTTAAGCAATATAAAGGGGGCCGATTTAATCACCCGCAATACTTCAGTTTATTTTAATTCAGGTTATCACTGTTGTATCAAGAGATAATGTAATCGGGCACGCCACGATCGTGGCGGTAAGTCCGGTTTTTGAGGAGTGGCTGGAGAGGCGGCATGGCGCCCTCACCTTCCGGCTGACACAGGTACTGACTGGCCACGGTTGTTTTGGCCAGTTCCTGTGTCGTTTACGCCGGCAAGAGACGCCCGGTTGTCACCACTGCGGCGACTGCCGCGACGTTGTAGAGGACACGGCGCTGCACACTTTGGCGGTTTGCACCGCCTGGACATCGCAGCGCCGTGAATTGATCGCGGCAGTCGGATCGGTTGCCCTCTCGCTCCCGGCCGTAGTTCAGTCTATGGTCCGGAGTGAGAGGTCGTGGAACGCCGTCGCCTCCTTTTGCGAGGAAGTGATTTCCATCAAGGAGGCGGCGGAGCGGGAGAGGGAGCGTTTAAACCCTCTCCCCAACCGCAGAGCCGGGCGCCGGAGGGCGCGCGATGACCTCCAGCCACCCTGAGGTTTGACCTGGGGGTGGCGGGCTTTGTGGGCCTGCCCGCCATCCCTTCAGCACCAGGTCCGAGAGGCGGCGTGCGTGTTCCCACGCGCGCCTCTGTGTCGTGTCCGTCTCCCCTTTAGGGGGGCGACAGTAGGGCTTTTATTGAGTAGTGCCTATATTGGGTAGGTCTTATTGAGTAGTGGTCTGCCGTTTCATACGGCGGGCCGAAACCTCGACGGGGTCGCGACCACATGCGAAAGTGATTCGCGCGGCCCCGCCGATAGTGGTTTTGTCGAGGAAAACCGTGGTAGGTTTAGTCGGTATTCCGGGAGGTACTTTACTATTATTCCATCTTTCTTTCTTTCTTTTACCCCGGCGAGTCCGACATAATCCCTCCGCCCGCTCCAGCGGAGGTATATGCGTCAATGCATTCCCCCACGTAAAAAAAAAAAAAGAGGTAATGTAATAAATATCGATCCCAAACGGACGCAAATATGATGCACGCCTAGTTGTATATTAACCCAGTGCATCGCACCAGTGCCCTATGACCACACGCAAATTACCGTATAATTGGCGCTTCGTCCGCTTATATCGATAGTAAATCGTGGCTTGATAAACCTTTTTCAATATTATTGTGATAAAATCGGCAACCTGTGTAAAACGATCAGAAACAATTGTGTCATAATATAGTGCCCTATATATAAACTGCACCACTGTTAGGTAAAGGTCTCTTCTCAGTGTAAGAGGAGTTAGGCCGCAGTCCATCATCATTTGAGTTTACATATCTTCAAGAACACTATAGAGAACACTTAGACATTCAGGTTTCTTCACGATGTTTTCCTTCACCGTTAAAGCGAGCGAAAATGAATTATATTTATATATTACAGGATATTCAATTACCTTAACGCGACCTTAAATATGTTAAAATAAATACATCAAAATTATAGTTGAACAACCTGTTTATAAATACTTTTTGAAGATCAGATAAATATACTTTAATTATTTTTATTTAATACGCACATAACTTCCAAGTCAAGACAAGTCTGAGTTGCGTGCCTTAGGATCGAAATCTAGACTATTGCGTAGAGATCCAATGTCTCCCACAAGGATATCGCTACTATCGCTGTGTGAATTATGAATACAACAAAATATCACCCCGTCAGCAACTTAGTATCAACCCTGCACTACCCTCGCAAACCTCGCGTCGTAAACCATCAGGCAGTCTAAGCGCCCACACATAAAATGTTAATGAATGTCATGCACCGCCCGTCGTATGACGGACGACGAACACTCAGATATTCCAGAATTGCTAATATATGCCACGGTTATGAATGTCACAGACGTGCTGCTTCGAAGCATGTATGATTTTATTTATGGGTTTTTTTAGGGTACCTAATATTTACTCACTTAGATTTAGAGCAAAGCTTTATTTAGTTAGTGTTTCGGCATTAAGTTATCTTAGTTTGCACTTCATGTTGCGGCATTTGAATGTGTAATGAAATTCAAGGTTCTAAATATAATAAGGTGCTGTTAATTATGGTTAACGAGTAGAAAAGTATGCTGCTGCAAATTATTCGGTGACTGAGCCGACTCGCTCGGCAAAGCAATGATACTTCGCCGAGCGAGTCGGGTCAATATCTAAAAAATGATCTTTTACAGGTAACAGAATACTACGAATAGTTACATTGTTACTGTGTCCTACTCTATGCGTAAGAGTGCCGATGGCTTACAGACCTACTTTTCCCTTTCTTCTCCAATTATTCCATTTCCAAACATTTCTCGGCGGAAAAAGCTTTATCTTATAATAATAATAATAATAATATTCTACCACATACACACAACACCATCTAGCCCAAACTAAGCAGAGCTTGTACTATAGGTACTAGATAATGGATAAACATACATATATACTTTTTTTTTTGTAGATACTTACATATTATACATAGAAACACCCAGACCAAGACAAACATCCATGTTCATGCACACAAATGTTTGACATAGCAGTCGGTTACACTAACCACTACGCCATCGAGGCCGACAACTTATGATTCGCGGCGCGGCTAAAATTCATTAAAATCTGTTAAGAGAAGTCGTGATGAAGTAAACTTGTCAGAATTATTTTGACAATATTAGAACGTTATAAAGATTGCTGTAAATAAATTATCTCAGGAAAACTCATAGCAAATCTTTAGCATTTCCAGAATCGAATGGAATAAACATCAACTAAAATCGCATTACCTAAAAGCTGATAGCATTGGTTATAAGAGTAACATTGGTCCTATGGTATAAATATCTTATTCTTGACTTATTTTTTATTTATATTATTTTCTGCCAAAATACTAAAAGAAATTATATTTTCTGGAAATAAATGATAAACTTAGCTTTACGTTATCAATATTTTGATCAATGTTTAACACAAAAACGTTATTTAATGTCATGAATTTTGTTAAAGTTTGGAATTACATGTACTTCAACTGACGATGTTTAACAAATAAATTAATATGGATTTATAAAAAATACTTTCTTCGATATGCAATCCAGTTAAGTTGATTGTTACTTCATCAGCGACATTAAAAGTGAAAGAAATTAAAAGGCAAACTGATTGTATAAAAGGCCGCTAAACACAACAGAATTTTGTTTACTTTTCTAACTGACAATTCCATCAACGCCTTGCACAACCTAAGATAAAGAAAACAAATATAACAATCTTTTCGTTTCTTTCTAGTACAGTATCTAAGAAGAATTCTTTAACAAACGTTGCACTTTATTTGAAATTTGGGATAAGTAAACAACAGTTATAACATTCGTAAAATCTAAAAGTTGCTTTCATATTTTAGCTCTTGCTTTTATAATAAGTATTGATCAATATTTAATGGTTAGAAGATCATTATCTGTAATGGTTACTCTAACAAACATTAATCTTCCTATTCTTCTTTTTCTAAGTTTTATACTATAATCTAGGGTCAACTCCTTTCGCCTACTTTCTCCACTTGTCTCTATTTCGAGTGCTGGTGACGATCTTACTCTCTTTAGATTACCAATGTGTCATTAACGATAAATTAACTTGACTTTTTTAAATATACATTTATTTATTGTAGCAAAACTTTAAAGCTATGCATACATAATATAGCGCCGTAGTCACCTCGCAGTATTGCAAGTTATTACTCAAATGGGATCAAAAACTGTATCATCAAGTAGTCGTTCCGAATCTTCGTGTCTGTTGTTATACTGATACTAAAATCGCCACGATAGACAAATTATTTCTAGCGCGGGAGGTTGAATTATCATCTTATTTAAAAAAGGATAGGATCGTTGCACCTGCAATACTTTCAGATTTTTCCAGAAAAATAATAAGAGAGCGCAAAGAAATCTTCCATGCATAGTTTGTAGATCCGCACAACCCTGGTTTAATATCAGTGCGGGCAGTATTTTTACGAGTTCTTTAGTGTTCCTCGCGCTGAATATCTAATCACGTAGTCGTTATTTATCGCTCCTCACTGCACTCGCTGGTGATATACTACATTCTTGTAAGAGCTAGTCTTATACGTTTGTTGTTTAAAATACTTGGCGGTACGTGGTTGGGATCCTATTGCGAGTTATGAAGGATGACGCACCAACTGTTCTGCTTTGTTCGTGTTATGAGGTCATGGTCTATTTGACGGTTGTTTTCTTCTTAGTTGTTAATCGTATTTAAAATGTATTTTCTTTATAAAAGGTTAAGGTCCGTTATATGATACTTAGGATTAACTCCTGAGTTGTAGGGGACTTTACAAACATTCAAACAACGGACACACTGAATACCCAGACTTGAAACAACTATTGGGGGATCGCATAAGCAAGTAACAATCGCAGGAACCAGAGGATTCTAAACATTTATGATGTATTTTTTCTTTGAATAAATAAAGTAATGGCATTGGCAGCGTTTATAGTCTATCTTAATTGCATGTTATTCACCGTCCAGTGTGTACGAATACTTTCTTAGAAATACAAATGGGATTCGATGGAAGTCGGTCTCGGTAGCATTATTACGAAATATCGGATATATTTTGACATCTTAAACACTATCTCTCAGGTCAGATAACATTCGCTTCGTGGTATAATTTGTATTTAACCGAATCAGATTTGAAATTACCTCTCATCCTCATTATGAAATCGTGAAATGTTATCCTTCTACATGACAAAGAATAATATGGAGAGAAAATTCAATATATTAAAAAAATAAACTAGGAATTTATAATGTACATACACCCACAGGACTTATAAATCAAAACCAAGATATATTTGAATACTCAAACGTGGTGCTAGACTTAAGCTTCGGTTTTCACTCGAGCCGGAATAGTCAGTAAAGTAAGTATGTCCACCCTACAGAAAATCGTAACCAAACAACGTAGTGCTGAATTCTTAGCCGACGTGATATCAGTTCGTGAACCTTTCTTCTTAGTCTGGTAGCACAACAACTCCATTTTGAATGGTCAGCAAAACAAGAGATACCACCTACATTACAAGAGTCTAGAGACTACATTACTCATAATCAGGTCGTCGGCTTGCTTGCCACCAAAAGAGTGCAGTAAAATTTATCAGGTGAGAGTTGTCCAAAAAGTAAAATCAGGATACATCAGTACCCCAATCAATCACAAGCAAACTTAACTGGGCATTAGGCGTACACGATACCACGTGATTTGTGTTCGCATTACCAAACTTAGTCCATTAGCGCGTGTAGTTACCGCCCGCGTCGACCCACCCATTGTAAATCCACTTGATTTAGAACTGTTCTCTGTGTGCTACGAAGATTAATTAAGAATATGTATATGTGAGATACGAGCACAAGTATAATTTGGTAAATTGAATACCTGTTTAAAAAATATGTCGGAATATAAATGGCATATTATTCATAAACACATCAAACATAGGTTTGAAAATTCACAGGTTAGTGAAAGCGATAGAAGGGATGTGTGAATAAAAAATTAACAAAGCTATTAATATACTATCTTCGTTATACATAATTAAACTTAACTTTGGGTTAAAATGTTTATATAAAACATTGTGTATCACTGTTTGTTTCAATTTATTTTTCGTTACTTCATTTGAATGACAAAGTTTATCTTGCCCTCCATCGATATCTCCATGGTTTATATTAAACCTTAATTAAATCGATTGTAAATAATAATCTATAACATTATAATTATTCTACTATAGGGCTTGGCGAAGGCATACCAGAACCAGCGATATAAACAAGAATAATAACTTCGATAAGTCAGTATATTGCAAGAGTGCAAGAGACCATGACACGAGGTTATAGAATAAGGCTCTTTTAAAAGCTACAAAAATCCCATTGTAATTAACTGTTTGTAATATTTTTACCCGATTTCAAGTTTCCTTGTTAATCAGAAATTATATTATGTTTGAATGTAAAGAACCCTACCGTGTGCAAGAGACGAATTCAATGTCGTATATGATGTTTCAAATTGCATGCCGACTTTTCTGACTACGAAATCGAGCTTTGAATACTATTACCCATCTGTAGTAGTATTCAAGCATTCTACGAAGACCAAAAAGGCAACAGAAATAAAAATATGAATGATAAACAGAAGCCGCTAATAGCAGTACAAAATGTGTTGCAAATTTGTTAATATGTAGCGTAATTTATTAGGCATCATTTCAGACGTCAAGCTAGCAAGTACGAGGTAAATTTACTTTATGTTTTGTCCGGGTGACAAAGGCTGTGATGACGATCTTAGCCGACAACGACTGATATTAAGAGTTCACTGTAGCGTATCGATGACATAGATATCTTGTGTGCGTTTAAGATTCTACCCAAATGTAGTTTTTGTCCTGTCAGCAGAAGGTACAAATACCACTGGTCATTCTTCTGACAACTGTTAGCGCTTTCCTCATCTTTTGACGTAACGTGCTACACTACTATTATGCGTGAGGTTTTGGGTTCAAATCCCGATTCGGCTTACAAAGCAATTGGGTTATTGTGTCAGGATTCAAAGGTTCCTATTTGTACACAGGTATTAGGATGTTATGTTTATGTTTAAAAAAGACAACTCCAGCACCAGGAACAGTTCCTGCATCCCAGGCTACTTTAGAAATATTCATACATAGGACACAAATAAGAACACACAGACTCAGTGCATGTACTTATGTATAGTGTTGTCAATGCATTCTAATATAATTTGAATCTAATTGTTAATGCTAGGTCATAGAGGAGGTTCATAATAGCCTTATTTTGTAATGGATTTAGGGCGAAACTATATGACCGCTATGCATAAGGTTGATGCAATAAATCGCAGTCACGACACCCGGTGCGGCCGAAGTGTTATTTGGTTTTTCTGGCAAGAAATTCTTGTAAGCACACCCTGTACAGAACTCTGCTCAATAGACGGCATTTGCATCTTTACCCATTATAAAGGATATAGTGTTTTGTATGTATGTTTGAACCAAGTTAAATAACTGTCCGACTCCATCTTCTTTCTTCTTCTTTATACTTAAGAGCTTTGCTCTTGTCGGTGGAGTATACGCCATTTTTCTCGATTTTCGGCCAATACCTTGACCTCCTTGGTCTCTAAATGCCCTTCTGGGTCTGCCCGTTCCTCTCTTTCCTTCCACTTTTCTTTCTATGATGTTTTTTTATAAAGTCAGACTCCATAAACGTTATAAATAATGAAATATTTCATAGGATTGTCACTTCATTTAAATCGTCAAGCAATAGTGTCGGTATCTAGTATCTAGTCTTGCTATTCAATTAATTTAAACCTATTCAAAACATAGCGACTCGCGCTTACAATAACATGCTAACATAACATTAAACATTATGTTGAGCTATTGATAGAAAACAATATGCAAATGTTAGAAGAACAATATTGGGTCACACTCGGTACAATAATTCATATATTATTTAAAGTGGATTTTAATTAATTTCAGATCTGGGATTGACACATGTAACATTTTAACTCCGTGTTAACTAGAGCGTTGGATGTGCACCAAATGTTATTTATAATTAAGGTGTCATCAACAGTGCTACGAAAATATTTTTATATTAAAAAGAATTGAGTAACTGGACATTATGCAATGTTACCAGGATAGTCCATCAGATCCAAAGCAATTTGTTTGTTGCGACAGTTATGGTTAACGTAACGACTATTTCTTGGTCGAGCATAGTTTTAGTTCATTTTAATTTAGATTTCTATATATATATTTCTACGGCAGCAAGTAGTCTGAGGTTACGTATACACACATCTGATTCTAATGAAGCAGAAAGAGCTAATGATCTCAGTTTGCTACGATCCTTGTATATCTCTCTTCATTCTTTCACTCTCATGATATTTTTTATTCACCAGTTATATACCTGGGAATTAACATAGCTAGCAAAATGTGTGTGACCACCTTTGTCTTAATCTTCGGCGAATAGAGTGATTTGTATTGAGCAGCTACTATATAATTTAATGTAACCATTTTCTTTTGAATACCCTGATATTTTTATAGCTTGATGAAGTGATTATCGTAAAAAAAGAATACTATAGAATACGTCCGGAATTATTTTCCTGAATAAGATAGCTGGGATAAAATTATGCGAAAAGACGGAGTCTGTAGTCTGCCAGTAACGTAAAGATGTATTTGTAATTTAAAGAAGGAACATAAATGACCGTAGGAAGCATTCTTTGCAATTATCCACTTAAATTGTTGCAAAAACACAAATGGCTCCTCCAAAAATAGGGAAATATTTATTACCCTTAGGGCAAATGAAATATCATGACTACATGTATTATAAACACGATGCATAGGACAGATATTTTTTTGTATGAACCGGGCGACTGCTACGTTTGCCTAAAATATGAATTGAAAGTGGATTCCTTTCCAAACGCTAAAGAGTTAAGCCACGACGTAATTGTCGTCAAAATTGAAACCATTCGAGTTTAGAAGTACTTTCATACTACAGAAGATCGTATGCAAATAAATATTTGTTATGATTTTAGGATCAGTACGAGGCGATAATTTAACCGCAGAGGACGTAACCAATCTTTATCGGTTACATTTTCAGCGCAGCGGAATCTAGTGTCATCTGCTGTAGGAAGCGGTCATAGGCTATTGTAGCTGTTCACCACCAAACGGGTAAGCTTCTTTGCTATCTTTGTTGTACACGAAAGGTTGCCACGTACCTCATAGTAAGCTGACACTGTAGCCCGGGTTCACTCAAAAATATTTTTAACTGAGGATCAAAATAAATATTAAGCTGCCAATAGCACATTATGTTTCAAGTAAGTTTCTTTCTATTGTATCTGTCTGATGTATTCTCTTAAGTTTATAAAATTTACATTGGAACTCAGAATGCTGACATAGTTTTGTGGTTAGCAGTAATTCGTAGTTAGCAAAGTAATTTGTTTTATAATCAATATGGTTATCTTTATTTAAAAACATGGGTTCAGTGGCAATTTACTGTTGCTACTGAACCCATGTTATTAGATGTTTTTTTTGGTTTTGAAGCATTATAAGGCTTGTTCTCACGGCACAGAGAGACAGAATACTACTAACGTAGCGTCTAACATTTTATTTCGTATATCAGAATAGTGTCGCCATGTATTGCTTTAATATATGCTAAAAAAATATGAATGATTCCTCGCTGCTGCAGGGACTTAGTTCTATCAAAATATCTCCATGCTCCGGTCTTTTGCCTTTTATATTAGTATGTATATCCAGACTCTATGACGATCCGATCAGAATATTGAACTGGTTTGCCATAATCGTATTTCTAACCTCGCTTACTACACATAATTCTTTAGAAATGTCTGTACATTGGAATTTTAGAAACAACTTCCATATATCTATTATTGTATTGACTACAAAAGTTTTAAAGATTTACTATTATATAGAAGAGTCAATTATAATTATTAATCAGGTAATTCACAGGAACTGAATGTACAATACTTCCTTAATTTTGCTTGGTAATTCACCAACAAAAATTAAAGACATTGTACATTTTAAAAATATTTTCGTGGCCTACAGTGACAATCAATTTATTTGTCCGTCTGATGTATGAATACCAGACACAATAGTCAAGCGATGTAGAAATACAATACAGAAATTACTGAAACCTTAGAACAAGAAATGAAGACTTCTATTCCCGCTGCTTATAGGACAGCACCTTCTTAAGGAGCTTTAGGAAAGCTGCTCATCGCCAGGATCACTACAAAATTCGACAACAATATTTTGTTAAAGGTCCTCCCTCTGTCAAATATACCATCTTTGGCTGGCGATTCCTTTAATAACCTATCTTAAACGTTGGTTTTAAATAATTTTACTTTAATAACCTGTATAACTTTACACTTAGATATCATTATCTAAATAGCAAAATACCATCTCAGACAGTAATTGTAACCCTTTAAAAGCTATTAGCTTCAGACCAGGTGACATTTTCCCAAACAGTTATTATCCAAAACTGAACAGCACGTTTGATCAAAGAGAAAAGGCCTCTTCAATAAAACAGCCAGTACTTTCAGCTGCAAGTTAGTGTATTTCCTATACTTTTATGTTGATAGTACTCATGTTTAGAACGTATAGAGTAGATTTTACAATGGCATGATGTTCCCGAGATGTCCTTTTGTGCGGTACTTTTCACTTTAGATAATGGTTTTGTGGTGTCGTCATGCAGTCCCTGCGTGGAAGCGGTGTTTACAAAGCAAGTGGGTAATAGGCAGATAATTCTGTGATGCACTCTTGGTGCATTAGAACACATTTGCCAGTGATGATGGATGTTTCCACTCCAGGATAACGATGTAAGGGAATCTTTGATATTTGCAAATTTAACGCTTTTTTGTTGAGTATGTAATTGCTAATAGATTTAGTTTGTCCTTTTGATGTGGAAGGTAAAGGATTTGAATTAAAATAATTGTATTTTAAAAGCGATACTTGATGTGAGTGACGTCAGACTTAAACTTGTGTGGTATGGATGTAAGTATAATTTTAATTTGTACTGTAATATCATGACATTCCATTTATTGAAACATTAATGTAATGAGTATGCACTAATTTAATTTAAATAAATATTAAAATATTTTTAATACATAAAGTTCTGTCCTATGAAATTTGTTTCTTAGGCTGGCAAATTATTAGCTAAATACAGCATTAAAAAAGACCACTCATTAATCCAGAAAATATAAGTGCGTATATTTATCTACGAACGTCGCAGCCGCGCTTAAGTGCTATGAGCGAACACAATAACAAAAGGTCCAGTGGCTAAACCGCCGTCATTACAATATACCTGCCTACATACAAATTGTAAATAGCGCGCAGGTAGAAAAACACCAGCGGAACACAGCTAAGTACATAATTAATATGTAAGCCGGCGGTGCCAACCCTTAAATCAACGTTAATCAACGCTTAGACAATGCGGCCGCCATCTTGCCGCCCCCTGGTGAGGCTATACCCCCTCCCGCGCGCCCCACCACTCCTCGCCCCACCCTGCCACGTTCCCTCGCTCCCTCTCGCTTCCCCCTTTCCCGCGCAGGCTTTAGGGGAGAACTTAGCCTTTATTAATTCATATCTCCAGATCTCGTTTCAGTTTTTGTGTCTTTATAATTCAAATCATGCGCTTTATTTGTAATCACGTGCTTTTAGACGGTTGGTTGGTATATGTGTGGGCGTATAACAACGTCTTCTTTGATTTTTATAATTTGTAGACATATCGCAGCTTTTCAATTTGTAGACATAATGTCGTAGCGATGTGCTACGAGAGCTACGGATTGTCTACACGTTTCGTATGATAATTAATTTTGTATTGTCGTCTAAAAATTTAAATTGTAAAGCACTTAAATATTTCAATGAATTATCTAATAAAACAATAGATTTTTTCAAAAGAGTCTTATAATATATCTCATAAAGCAGTAAACTATGTAACTTTTATGCCAACGATTGTCTTCAAGACTATTGCACGGCAGACCGTATTCCCAGCCATATAATAAATGTCACAAACAAAATTAGTGGAGACTAGACTGTACGAATAACAAACAAACTCTTCATACAAATAAACGTCCTTTACCGACTCTACTGAAACAAATAAAGCCTTCTCATAAGCTGTCAACAGATTCTTGTTTTCATACGAAAAACAAACATTTAACTGCAGCACCTACCATCCTTATATCAAAGAGATAAAGTCTAAAATCCCGTGTTTTAGGGCGAAGGTATTTTTGTGTGAGCTAGAAGGCTTTCCGCTGTGAAAAATGAACATCTCTTGTTGTTGGGATTAAAAATTATACGTCGCTTTGTTTCGGTCCTCGCTTGGCTAGTAGCTTTTACTTGTTTCTTTGACAGTTGCGATTAGTTTGGAAATAAAACTGTTTTTGCGACCTAGTTTTAATGTAGTTCGATGAAATATTGTTTCTGTGAGACACCTTGAATGAAAATATTTCAAGAGGTAGAATTTAAGACAGCAGTCTATTAATTTTTATTAGGAATTGTATTGAAGAGGTACCAATATTTATTTACTTCTGGGCGTACATCACCTGTCTGTCTATCTAAAAAAGGAATTAACTTTTGATTCATAATAGATAGCAAAAATTTCTCAGAATATGTGTTTTCATATGTTTCAATAATAAAAGTATAAAAAGTGAAAACAAAAAGGAGCTTGTAAAAAACACATGTTGAGTGATCTTAGAGAAAACAACGTAAGTTACAAAACAACAAACTTCTATGACGATTGACAAAAGCGGTCGTGGGTTTCATGCAGATATATTTCCATAGGCATCCTTTGCCCGCACCTGGCAACTAACCTATATCAACTTTAGTTACATGGTACTTTTGTTACATACTAGGTAAATTCACTAATTAATATACTGTAACTTTAGACCTAAATAAATAAATGTTGGTTTTGACTTTGTACTTGATAACATATTTTTCAAAGCTTTTCCATCCTGAATATTTTTCGAAGGTAAACCGTTAACGCTTCAAATTTGAAGTGATTATAATTACGAACTTTAAAGATAAATCACGAATAATAATAAATTAATCGGGTTTGTGTCATTGTATGATGGTGAAGCTCCCAGTGACAAAATCCGACTAGTGTTCCTATCGGGACGAACTTTTCGGTATCTTATAAAACATCAGGTGAATGTATTATTTCCACACTATGTTACTTATGTTTTAAGTCGCATGTCATAGATGATTAGTCTATCGCCGTCTACCGAGCACATTAACAGACTAAGTGCTATTTCTGAGAATTTCTGATCAGAAATCCCGATAACATTTTGCCCAGCCCGATGGCTGATTTTTTTATTTTACGAAAGCTAAGATATAGATATACTGTCTACACATTTACTATCAAATTATACATTTGATCTACTCGGCCATTTGATATCTTCTGAGGAAATATGTAACAGTATTACTTTATGATTTATTTATACAAAAAAAGCCTATTTCTTAATTAGCTTACCTCAGAAATTAATGTGACGGATTTTCTATACATTAAACTATCAAAACAGCAAATTTATTCTTTAGCTTAATAGTTATCACTTTATTACAATCATTAGTGTACATCTTTAGATTTACATATATACTTAGCTAAGTCTAACAAGATTGGAGTAGTCTGATCTAATAATGCTGGTAAGTTATTTATATGGATAGTTTTTTATCACCTAACTCTTAAACCTTAAACTAAAAAATATATTTTTTCTTATGTAATTTATCTCAGCATTGAATAATCAATTCTTAAAAAATAATGCTTGTACTGTTTGTTTGTTAACTATTTTGTTACTTGCAAATTGTATTGCATATAATTAGTGTTTTTGTTATTATAATCTAACTGGCAATATGTAATATTTCTTTCCTTAGGTTCCTAGCTATTCTTTTTTGCCTATTCCTAAAATCTATTTAGCTCTTCAACCTTAAAAATATTAAAAACATGTCTTTACATTTATAATCTTAGTATGATTGCTATAGTAAGTAAATTAAGAATTGAATAATTTGACAGAAGACACTCAATTTCTAAATGATTAAACGTAAATCGTTATTAGTAATTACATTTTCGATACCGTATCAACTTTTTGTATCTACACTTATGATGTTATAAAATAAATAATATTAGCAGCCATGGTCATATGAAAAAATGGTAATCAGACATAAACAGCGATAAAATCTACAATAAAGCAGTTTATTTTTAAGACGCAACATGGACGTACACGTAAAGAAACACTTAGGGAGTTAGATCAGTGTTTTAAATTTTGGATTTGATAGTTATGTTAATTTCATGATGTAAATATTTGATATCCATCAAAATAAAATATCATTCAAAAATAATAATTGTACAAACAACATGAAGAATAATTTTCTTGCTACTAAGTAATAAGATAGTAAATCTTTTTTATCGGCTAAACGACGCCACTTAATTCTAATTTGACAACACAAAACCGACTAATTATCTTTCCCATCCGTGTTGATTTTGTTCAAGACTTCGGCTAATTAGGTAGATAGTGCAGTGATAAGCACATAATATGGCATGTATTTGTTGTATGTATGTTTCTATGACTCACCAGGGCTCGGTGGTCGGGGGAGGGGCGAGGAGGGGGACGAGGCGCGCCGCTACGGGCGCCCCCCGTCGGCCAAGGCTCGCGACTCTTGAACAAAATCAGCACGGTCAGATAGCAGCCCGAAAATTTCTTTTACGGTTGCATCGTATGGTACGAATTTTCAATATACTATATAGTCCAGTCTCATGAATATCAACTGCTGAGATTCTGTTCTGTTGTATATTTGAATGCAAGTATAGTAATTTTTATACCACTATTATAACACGTAAATGGCTCACTTAATCGTAAGTACTCGTAGATAGGAGTTGTCAACTCTATAACATACGAGTCGAGGAACAAGACTTGCCGGCAATACAGTGTATCTTTAAGGATATTTTTGATATATCCGTCCTAGCTCTCACTCTACTTAAATAATAATATCTACGACAAACTAGGGGTACACACATATAGAACATCAAAAATTACAACAAACTTACCTTTTGCAGTAGATCATATTCCAATACAAATAATTTACCAATAATAATTTATGGTACCTGTTTGTAATATAAACCTGTTGCATATACATACATATTATGTATGTTGATTTATCCTAATATCGGATGCTTCATGACGTTTTCCAGAAAACATTTGAAACGCGTTTGCGTTAAGGCTAAAATACGTATGTAAAGATAAATAATGCTTTTAGTAGTTTAGGAGAAATCAATGCATGAAATATCGTCTACCGTAGGGAAAATTTGACAGACAGATGATGATCTTTTATTGACGATAAGCATGTGCGCGAAGTGAGCGAATGAATTGGTGGACCAACGACATATATGGCAATCGCTTCATCATCACATCAAGTATCGAGTTCTTGTTTATGATTCGAATTATTATCAACTATTTGATGAATATTTAGATCAGGGTTCATATATTTCTTCGTATATTTAAATATCTTTTTTCGCAGCAATTGCACACTATGTTACTATATTATTGAATACATAACAAGCCATCTTTTGAGGATATACAGACGTTTTCAACATTCTAAACTTAATATTTCAACTATGAATGGTTTTCTAGTTTAACCGGTTTTTGGCAAAATATTATTTTTACATACAATATTATTTTTACATTCACACCCGGTGGCTTGGATGTCAATTGCAAAGAAGAATGGGGGTCCGTCTAAAATTACAATATTTTTAGATAGGTCTGTTTGCTAGAACGTCTCTAATAACATTAAATATCGCATATAATAGTTTCACCGTTAGCCAGTATGAGATTTATACAATTATTCTTATCAAGGAACAGAAGTTAAGCCTAAGTTAAAAGTTTTAAACTTCTATTTGAAAATTGAGTTGTATTTAAAGACTTGTGATGGTTAAGCAATATATAAGTACCATAACTGATAAATAGTTCCACTAAAAGAGTCAGATAAGTTTGCTTCTCTGACTTTCTATCGAATAGTCTAGCTTAAAATAATACCAATCTATGTATATCAAAGTCTTCTGTTTGAAGTTATCATTTGCTATACAATGTCATGTCTCGTAAATGTTTTTATCATCATGTTTGTAATGAATAAACTCTGAAACTATTAAACCGATCTTAATAATTCTTTCAATATTAGTAAGCTATTTATCCAAAAATAAAATGGGCTATATGCCATCACGCTACAAGCCACGAGAGCATACCAGTAATCACAAACGAGGGTGAATCAGTGGCGGTCAGCCAATCCTAAATAAAATACTTGTAACGAGATTTTTTATTACAATGATTAATCTAATGATGTTTTTCTTGTCTGAATATTTTACTACTTTTGTAATTCACGTACTTAAATTTAATTTCGTTCGCCCGTTTTCTCTATCGTTTATTTTAGAGATTTTATTCTCCGATAATGTTGCTCTAACTATGCTGTAAACTAGTTCAACATTATTTAAATGTTCAAGTACTAAAGAATCAGAAATCAAATTTGAATTTAATATACAATTTATTTATACTGCGCTCCAAATTACGACTGACTCCGTGCGACGTAATTTGCCTCATATATCAAGTGTATGATTTTTAAAGTTCAAATAAATATCAATACATATCAATAATTGTTTAAAATTAGTCTGTATATTCTTGAAACTGTTACTTGCATATTTTCTTTTTTAATTTGTAACAATTGAAGTTAATCTTTTAAAATATAATATGTTTTTATATTATATATAGCATTGTTTATTTTTTAATAATATTCTACACATACCTACACACAACACCATCTAGCCCAAACTAAGCAGAGCTTGTACTGTGGGTGGATAAACGTACATGTTTTTATTTTTTTGTTAATACATTCATATTAAACATAGAAACACCCAGACCAAGTCAAACATTCATGTTCATAGACACAAATGTTTGTCTACGCACAATTCTAATATTAAAATCATATTACACTAAGAACATTTATTTGCAGATATTATTTTCCTTTTTGTGTATTGGCCGTTAGAAGGTGACCATTCAATTAATGTACAATTTATTTATGGAGAGTATTTTGTAGCGACCCTCTTGTACTATATTTTGTATTTATAATTGGAATTAGTCTGCCACCAACATACTTCTGATAGAATTCGTTACGCATTCTAAGACAGATTAACTTCCCTTGGAATTTTAGTATATAAAACCTGGCTATGCAGGTGATAAAGTGGCGGGTAAGATAAGTTTTCCTAAAATAACAACGATCAATTGTTCTAAAATCAAACTTGATATACGAGACAATACGTCAGCACATCCTATTATAATATCTATTGGTGTATACAAGGTGTAAGTGACAAAATCAGTCTCACCAAACTCACCGAGTAGCCAGGGCGCGACGGAGTCGTTTTCCTTGGCGCTGTTGAGGATTGTCTCCGGCAATGGGAGTGAGTGACGCACCATGGCACCATAGAGTCCATACTCCGCCATAATAGTTGAGCGCCCCCAGCATTTTTCAGTTTTACGCCATTTCGCGCGTCGATTTTGGAACCAGACCTGTTTAACAAAATGTTCAGGGTTAGTTTGAAAAATAAAATAGTGGAACATAAAATAAACATGGCTTTTAGGCAAAGGTGAGCGTCGCTCTACAGGCAGACTTAATGATAAGTTTGGTGGATGATGTCGTAAAGCTTTTTTGACAGATCGGGACGTCTCCTTCAATCTTTCGTTAGACTCGTGTGCTCCTCTTTTGAACCTTTACTGGACTTAGTTGTAAAAAGAGTAATATCTTATGCCTCTTATTAAATTAATTAATATTTAAAATTTAAATTTAGCTAAAAGATTCTTAACCTGTTGAGCCGCAGCTGCGCACGGGTGGTCAGTCACAATATACTTTTAATTATTCCTGGTATTTTAAGAGTTGACAGAGTAATTTAAAGTTTTGTTTGCTGAATATGATATGTATGTAATGTTTAGAATTTATGTATGAAGTCTAGACTATTCCAGTATTTTAGACTATGTAAAAAAAACCAAGTATATATGTATGTTTATCTATTATCTAGTACCCATAGTACAAGCTCTGCTTAGTTTGGGCTAGGTGGTGTTGTGTGTGTAATAGAATGTTAGAATATTATTATATTATAGCCTAAGCCTTCTCTTATAGACAAGAGGATCGTACCCAGCGGTGAAACAGTTCAGAAACAGAGCAGATAATTTACCATGTTGGTTAATAAAACATGAATCTATAAGAGTTGAGAGAGCAGGGCTTTTTTAATCGTATCAAAATAATAAAAATGTACTAATCTCTACAAAATAGACAGACGACTTCATGTAAAGAGCAGTAAAAAAATATCACTCACAGCCAAACTTTGTGTGAGGCCTTATCGTCATATGGACGACTAATGTCTGATATCATTGAAATAGTGAAAGCCTTAGCGTGCGATACGTTTGAGTTAAAATTCATATATGCAATATTTTAGTTAAATGAAGTCGTCTACTAATTTGCTTCAAAAGATAAATCTTCTAATGGATCATGAAGGCTAACATTCTAATTAGAACATTGATCGGTACCATTAGAGAGGTGTAACAGAGGCGCAGGCGACAACGCCCTCTGTCGGCGGCTGAGATAACTAAGCGTGGAAACAAACCAATTATCGCGAACAAAACGCAACTAGATTAAATTTTCAAATTCAACGGCGCTCTGTGTTTGTACACAGTGGCGCTTGTAGGGTTGTCTAACGTTGCCGTGATATATATCTAATATTATTTCGTTTTATACTAAAATAAGGATATTCTTTTTTTATAAAAGTAAAATGGAGAATAAACGCACGACCCAATTATAGGTAAACGTATATGAACGTCTGCAATACCAAGGTATTGTGAGGGTGCATTGACTCTGCAAAATCTTAATTTTTAAGATACCCAGATGTTTCGTACCAACTTAAATAAGTAATACATTAACCGGTTGCCTGTCCGATGAATCAATTATTATGATACATAACAATAGATTTTCTATTGCGTCTATCACGGAACAGGGAATAGGTTAATACAACGATTAATGTCAAGAATTTTTTCTAGATGATCTTTTTGGTATTTCTGTACCTGCATATTATACCTATTTTATTGAAACACTAAGCTTGGTATAATATACGCATAAATACACATACCTTTTCAGGAAGCATGGGCTGCCAAGTAAAAATAAAAAATATTTTATCGTTTAGTAGCATCGACCAGTAATTAAACAACTTATTTAGGTATAATAACATTTGTTTAAACTATGTTATTATAATTAGACGGCGGCAGCCCTACGAAGCGAGGACCGACCGCACGGCGCTCAGCAAAACGGTTAATTTCTAATTAAATTTGTTAATTAAACCTGATAGGAGCACAAATTAATACGCAGCTCCAGCTCATATTACTTTCCAACGCTGTCTTCCGACCATTGTGTGGTGTATACTGTGTATCGTTTATTTATATATCTGTTGTGTATGTTTCTACTTCTAGACGTACCTTGTATACTCGAATTTATTAAATTATGAGGGTCTATGCGATTTGATGCATAGGTATATTACTATGCTCCTAAAGACTTTAAATAAATAACGCGATAAAATCTATTATTATGTATTTAGCGCGATGTCTTTATTAAGGCATAGTATAATCCTTACTTGTATCAGAAGGTAGACCGTCTGAGGAATGATTTCTACCATAGAGAACATATGTATTGTTTTGTATTGTTCTTGCGGCGTGTTGTTTCCAAAGACCTAGTTTTTAGTGTGTGTAATTGTTTGTACTGTCTGCTGGTAACCAGTGGTTTTGTCTTTTACACAAGTAGCGCACTGAAACGTAACGTCACCAACCATTACGAACTTTTCAATTGTAATACTATGTAATATTATAAATGGGAATGTGAGTACATACGTTTATTTATTTGTTACGCTTTCACGCCTTACCTGCTCGACCGATCGTCATGAACTTTCGCACACACATTTTCAAAGGTTCAGAAAAGGACATACGGTAAAATTTTATATTTTAGACTAGGTATAACCCGCAGCTTCCCTTGCGTTAATTTAAATTTAGGAAATAAATTTCTTCTGGTCTTTTTTTTTTCAGGTTGTAGGCTTTTCTGAATTCCTGACAAAGTGTATGCGAACTTTCATGATAAATCAGTTGAGTAGTAAAGTCGTGACAAACAAACAGATAGGTACACATTCACATTTATAATACTGTTCATAAGACTAATCTGTCTTTACAATATCAATAAAATTTATGTGATAGCTAATTGTGACCATACAATCCGTTCCATTTGTAGCACAGAGCCGAGGGCCGGCGGCGACACACGTTATTGATTGCAAAACGCGGAGATGTGACGAACATCCTGATTAATTAATCCTTTTGGTGGGTGCTTACTTTGAATCGTGGCAGGGATAGCCTAGTGGAATACTGTTGGACTGCCACATAAAGGTCCCGAGTTCAATCCCAAGGCGCGCATCTCTGCCTTGCCGAAGTTATGTGCGTATTAAATAGTTAATTATCGCTTGCTTTAACGGTGAAGGAAAACATTAAGAGGAAATCTGTATGTCTGAGAGTTCTTCATAAAGATTTGTGAAGTCTGCCAACCCGAAATGGGGCAGATTAGTGGTCTATGACCTAACTCTTCTAACAGTGAGGAGAGGCCTGTACCCGAGGGCTGATATCAATATTATTATATTATTATAATCGCAATTATACTATGGGTATTGTGGTGGACATTGGAAATCGCCTATCCGACAGTGAGCTGCAACAAGCTGATTAATCGATAGATTTGTCGAAATCGGTTTACTAATTTTATCAGTTGCTATAAAGAATGGATTAGCATTTAATATTCATGGAGCACACAACATGTTTTGTTACGTTTAAAACCACAACGGCCATTTATAGTATTAACCTCAGATACCTCCATGCATCCAATCAGTTAAAAATAACATAATATAAACATACTTAGACTTATGATGGTATATTTCTGAAATTGGTGATATAGTTGAACCGCATTCACATTTCACCAGCTATATATTAGCATAACGTAGATAATCGCTGAAAAGGCAAATACAAGAGCACCTCGTCCAACCCAGGCCCTGGAAACTTATACCATGGTACCATTAAGGCATACGTCCCCGAAGGGGTACGTAGACGTCTATCCACTTTGCATCAGCTATAGTTTTACTTCCTAAGTAATCTTCTTCTTTTCGTGTGGTTAGTGGACAACCTGTTGTCAAACCTTGTAATCTAATTTGAATAAATTTATTTTGATATTGATTTTGATTTCAAGAGTTTTTCAAGCCGCCCGTAGGCCTCTGACATGGCTTAACGACTGCTGTCAATTCGGCAACAACCGGCTAGCTTATTGCTATGTACAGGACAGCTTCACACTATGTGTTGCCGTTGGAATTTCTATGTTAGAATACCCAGTTTACGGATAAAGTACTCTCGACCACCGACCACAAATCGCAGAATTATACTACGGGAATATTGAAGTTCTGAAAATCACAGAATAGCATACAGTCAATTAAATATAGCTTTGTTAGAATTACGAACACGGCTACTATAGTCCACGTGGTTCGTAAGTTGTGGCTGCAGTATTGATTGCAACGCTGTGTTCGTACTCAAACAGTCGTACTGTACTCGTCTAGATAACCGCTCTGTATTCGTGTGGACACGACCGAATTGGGAACACACGATGTGCCGTGCGCCTCGTAAATTAGGATGGTAATAGGAACGCTATTTGTTCCATTTGACTTCAGCCTTATAGGGCCTTTTGTAGCAAGAAATAGATACGATGTAATTGAAATAGTAAAGTAGAAAACTATATGTATATACAATGTAAGAATCATACATACAGCAGCTCTTATAAGAAAAAGAAGTAAATAAATTGATTTGTGCTGCTAAGAAATATGTAAATGTGAATAAATGACGATTGAAACCAACCTGCAAAAAAGCTTGTTTGAGGATTAGAGCTCTCATGAGCAGAAGCAGGCAAGAAACTCACAGCCCCGAGTTTCTTGCTTGCTTCTGCTCATGAGAGTTCTAATCTTCGAACAAGCTTTTTTTTTAATGCATATTTTCATTTTTTTTTTACTTTTGTACTGTATCAATTTATTAGTCAAGTTAAGACATGAAACTTATGGAAGTGTTTACACATTAAAATTAAACTACTCTATACGGATTTTATCGCGTTGTTTATTTATCACTGAATAACATTCGCGTAAACAGAAGACAATATTATAGTGTTTACGGCTTTGACAATAAATTTAGTACTAACTATCTTTTGTAAATAACTATAAATAAAATACATATTACGTGTTTTTAGGAGATGGTCTATCTCAGTGTAAATTTTTTCTAAATCCGTGTTACTGCGTGATTGAATAACAAATATCCAAAGTAATTAGTAGCATCGACAGCCTGATTGGTCGAGCGACATACATATGTCGACAAATGGTAAAAAATTCCATGATCTTTGTTGTTAAAAAGCATTAGATATACTTTTTAACAACTATAGTAACGACAAGGTTGTTTCATTATTGAAGTAGTTGCAATAATAATAATATTTGCGTATACTTACACAAATATAAAACTATTTCTATTTTTGACTTTGTCTTTAGAGCAAAATTTTTTTTTTACTTTGGTGTATCGAGATTTTAAGGACTAAAGTTAATATTTTTGGTACATCTAGAATTGAATAGCCCGCAAATGTTAACGCTACGTAATTTTTTATTAATATGAATTAGTATCTTCAGCTTTTTCAGATTACTGCAATCTGTATTATAAATGCTCTACAATAAGCTAAACGTTTGCATTAAGAGTGAGTTCACATCAGTTGTGAAATAGGTAGCATCCGAACCCAAGCCCACTTGTTTAAATCTGATGTCTTAAATATTAGGCTACCGTCGATTTACTAGTATAAGATCAACATTTTCTATTATTGATTAACGATTATCGCAGGCAAGCTTTTAAAACATATTTACTCGTATTTTAAAATCAACAGATACATTATTATTAATTGTTTCTTGGATGAGACGAGTGCACCTTCTTTGCCCGCAAGCGTTTGCCTGAGTGATTATAGAGAGACAAACTAAAGATTAGTCCGTGATTGTCCACGGATAAGTGAATCTGTTGCGGAGATTGGGTTTATTTGGATCAAGGGCGAACTTTGTGGGATCGTCGGCCGAGATCAATGGATCAGAGAGGTTAATCGTCGTACAAGCCGATTGCTTCTCAATAGTATTAGTAAAGTTACTGATAATTTCTTCGAGGATAAGCAGTAAAGCGTATTCTGTTGAAATATTGTTACGATCCTACTCAAAGAGTTTCATTTATGTAAAACTTGCTTTTTAACAGAACATATACTATTAATTTGCAGTGATATAAACCAAAAGCGATTCCTTATTTTAAGACGTAGTAACAGTATTCGAATTGATTGACAAAGGTTCTGTAATGCTAAATTTTAAATTTACATATATAACCATTATATTAAATATATTTTAGACTTCAAGGTGATAGTCAGTTTTTCACATCGTAAATAATATTTATTATTTTAGTTTAACTTAGCAAAATTGTAAAAACATTCAAGAATATGTAGCAGGCATTCAAAGTTATAGTTAACTTTTTCACACCCAGCTAGTATTTTACTGATGAATACAATGATTTTGATTTAATAACGTGCACAATCAGTTGGTATAACAGTAAATTTATGAAGTACAAAGTTTGTGACATATTGTTTGACTTAGATTATATAGCGATAGTTTTGTAGGTACGCAGGAAACATGACAGAAGAGTCACAGTAATATATATAATAATGTTCTGTTCCTCAATATTAGCATGTTACCAACAACACGAAAATGAGCGAAAATCTCTCGTATGTGAGCAGGTAGAAAACGAAATACTCAGCACTATTTAATTAATTCGGGTAGTCCAACGACGCGGGAGGGTTGGCGTGCCGACGGATCTCCGAATTTACTAATTAACATACGCGCACAAAGGTTCCGTATAATTGTTAATTTGGCAGCACATTCGCGTTCGTTAATGATGCGTAACGCTCTGTTGGGGAATTGCTCCAGCCCGAAAATTTATTACTCGTATGTGGCAGGTACCAGTTTAACATGGCCTCCACACCCCCGAGTATATAGTACAAACGTAGAATCCCGCGGGTGTGTGCAGAACTCCCTAAGGGGTCAAGGTGAACCGGGCACATTTAAGGGTAGTATTTGTAATGTTGCTTGTGAAACAATTTGTCTGTGCCCGTGTGATTGCGTACGCTCATATGTTTTGAGTGCTACTTTAGCGTTTGGAAACTAATTTTAAAATTGCAGTTTTGTACGAATTAGTGATTTTGTTTGAGGTATGTTTTTAGGGCAATATACTTTAGGTGTTTGGAAATATTCATTAGTCGTACAAATGGGTAGAAAATATGTATAGTTTGGTAACTTGCACTTTTTTTACACTAGTCAACATTGGCACTCTTAACCTAGTCTTTCGTAATCTCGAACGTATCTGGTCTCTTAGGTATTGTTCATCTAGGTCTTTTAAGGAGAAGACTGGAATAGACTAAAGGCTAGCTATCCTTTTCACATTTGCCTACAATATTTCCTTCGCCAATCATTTGTTATGCTTTCCTTTCACACACACAAACAATCCTCACCTCTCGCACTACGTTACTAAGTACCTATAAAAGTCTGTTTTATAAAATTCTTCATAACAAAACTTTAACGTAACAGGAAATTAAAACGATTGCCCTCTAAAACAACAGTCGAACCAAACCAGTCATCAAACACTCGAAATAATTCAAGTAATTATCGCCAAACTGTTACAAACGGTTGCCGAACTACACCGTCCCCCTATAAGCCGGTATTGTAGTGCGTGCTAATCCTTACAACAAGTGTTTAGAGCGGATAATGCGTGTAACAATCGCACAGTGCGCGGTAACCCTTAGGGAGTGCAAAGGGTGCAACATTTGTGTCTATTAACGCTTTTATTGTAAACAGTTTCAATTGATTTAAGCGTCTGTTTGCGTTACACGATTTCTTTGATAAATTATTTGTGTAACTTTAAAGTAATAATGGAAATTATCGTTGGAGTAAAATTGCCTTTTCAATGCAGCTTAGGGAATGCGATTGTTGTGCATAAGATTTCGGGTTTAATTCCCTGGTTGTGTGAAGTTTTATTAGCAAATTTTTTTTTGCATCACAGCTTCTTGATCTGGAGCCCTTAGACGTTCTTGTTCCTACTCTAAATATATGAGTTTGTTCTATCAAGATTTTACAATATGACTGCTTTAAATTCAGAAAAGAATAAGTTATGTGTTGTTTTTTAATGCCTGACTACCTTGCAAAACATTGCGATAGTTTTTCTTTTTCCGTCTCATACTGAAAAAGATAAGGTAAGTAAGCAGTCCATTTACGGACGAACTGCCTCATTATATCGTCACAAAATAATTGACTATGACGGGCTATGTGTAATCAGATAATTATCTTCTATCAAGGACAATTTCGTACAAAAGAAGTAATATTTTAATACCAGAATGTTAATAATGAACAAACTTGCCTCTTTCACATTATACACAAACAAACGAGGTTTAGATAAAGCCTCTTAATTCCACGATGGCTTGTTACGATGAGCAAGTAAAGCCTGAATTTAAATAAGAGCCACGGCCTTCTATTTACACTAGCTGGTGCATAATTTCATTTCTTTGATAAAGCTGAATGTGTAGGTCGGTAGGGGCGGGGCGACCAATCGCGTGCAGCCGTACGCTAAATAGAGTTGCGATTGCGAGTCTGTTCCCAATTTGGCGGCAATTTGCGCGACAATGACGTCACGGGGCATGTCGTCGACTCGCCTTAACAGGTTATTATTCAATTTGGGGTGCGTCGGACACATTCTGATTAGTTAATAACTTAATATGTGGTTATATGTGGCAGCTTGTGATTTAAATTGATTGGATTGTATTTGTAATCGTTGCTTGTTACTCGTTCCATTGTAAAGTCGCTCTAAAACAGATTTTAATATACACACAAAGTCAGTTTTTGGCAATACTTATTTTTAATTTTTTTGTTTTAGGAAAGACAAATCCCGAATTTGGGATTATTCCTATGTCGCTGGGGACTTCACAGACATTCAAATGGACACAAAGAACATTCAGACTTAGAAGACCCCTTTGAAGATCACACAAAATTTTTGTTCCGTATGGGGATCAAATCCACAACAGTCGGCGCGGTGACTGTAGCGAGGCGACCACCTAAACCACTACATCATTCATGCAGTCATAATACTAACAATAAGTATAAGTCCAGAAAAAGGGAATGCACCGGTTTTAAATTAGTTTCCCGGGTTGAACAAAGTTTTATTGGGTTTTCCAAGAAATTCTCAATATCAGCAAGAAACCTGGAACTGTGCCCGGATGACGGCTACACTCAACAGTGGTAGGGCCACGCTGGTTACAGCATGAATGGCCCGGCTCGACCGGAGAAGTCCCTCACACCACCACCCTCTCACAGATGATCGACGTAAAATAACTGTATCTGATATGTTTCGTTCAGTGAGTGAGAGCACCGGAGGCCCAATCACCCTTCCATTCCCAAACCCTATCCTGCTCCATTCCTCTTTTACTTCCAGTAGGCAGCGACTTGGTTGTGTATTTTTGATATTGCTTCTGTAATGCTAAGATGAGCCACGGTTCTCACTTACTATCAGGTGGGCCGCTGGCAAGTCTATCACCGACGAACGCAATAAAAAAAAACTCACGACCAAATGGTGAACATGGGACCAAAAACCGTACTGGGTAAAATGTGGGAGTAATACAACTTTGCCTACTTTTCCCTGGATATGGTTTGATAAACTTTGTATAAAAAATTACGTTTGCTGCCTCAATAACCCCAGTAGTATAGGCGGCTAAAAATGTGGTCCACCACCCTAGGGTTGACGTTCATTTCAACGTCATGAAACAACAAGGTCGATTTTCCCTTGCAATGATATTATGACAGTAACCATTATTCTCTTTATCATATATTATATTTACGTCATGTGTCAAATTATAAAAGTCAACCTTAGCGATAATTAAATCTCACAGAAACTTTTGACAAAACTGGTAGACCACTTTCTTGGCCGACTGCACAGGCAGAATTCTATTATATCTTAATATCGGCACCTGTTTTCAGACACCTCGTAATCAAGGTTGGAATAATAGCCGTCATCCTGGCACATTTCTTTACTCCGAACTGTCGCTAAGAATTTCTTAATAGGAATAGTCAACAACACCTCGTTGCCAGTGTCCAACATTATGAATCATCTAGAAACAGAAATGTAAACTTAATCCAATGAGACAGCTAAAGGGACAATAGAATTCTGATGTATGCTAGATTAAAATTAATCAATATAATTTTGGCCAATGATATCGCTTTCATACGTATTTGATTAAATAGCAAAATAAAAACAGCAAACGAAAGCCAGAATTACACTTGAAAATATCAAAACTAAAATATTTTCTTGGTTCAAAATAGCCAATCCGAACACACAAACAATCCCGGAGTGCCAGGACTACTGCTACAAAATCAATACCGGTAGCGATTTCATACTTCATAACCGACTTTTATTTCTATCCCTATCCCCTCCCCTACCCCCTCCGCACCGTGACTCCCCTCTGTCGCCCTCGGCCCGTGTATCGTAACGACCAATAGATTTAAACCTATTGAGATATTCAATTATATTAGGGTCTTGAAGACGATAAGATACCGTTGCGTTTTTATTTTTAATCGCTTTAAGGTTTACATTGATTTTATTAAATATTGCGATTAGATGAATAATAAGTTATTGCAAATATTTAGTTCTGGTTCTGTCGAGGGTTATAAACCTAAGTAACGATATTAAAATTCATTACAGTCTGCAATCCTTCAACCCTTGCTACTTGTAATTACAAGTTTGTGCTTGTAATTACGAGTTGTTTTCTTGATATCTGAAGACGATTATAGGTGCAGAAATAAACCCAGAACACATGACCTTCAAAACCGCTCTCTCAAACCTTAAAGAACGACGATGAAGAATTATTAAATATAATTTGTGCGTTCCGAACCCTTCCAAAAAGAAAAAAAGGAAAACGTAAGAGTCTTATTAGTCTTTGCTGCCTGCACCTGCCAGAAAGCTAGAGGAGTCTGGCAACTCTGATCATAGTAGGAACACAGCACAAGGCTGTTACTATTTTCTGTACTGTTCTGTAGGAAGAAGGTATAAAAGGCAAGTTACATCTCTTTAGGCCAAATGTGAGGTTTAAAAGTATTGTGTACCGAACCGATTCCACAATAATAGATATATTTCTTTCTGTTCCTTTTCATTGATTCTTATTTTCAAGCCTATGTTAATGACTACGCCAGTTTACATACTTACAGACTAAATATTATTATTAAACACTCATTTTTATTTGCGATTGTTCCCTAGGCCCTAAAAACCTGCCTCAGCATAACAGCTTTTGCCAGGATATAAAGATTACCTCGATCCTACACTCCGTTGCCACGTGCAAGAAGGACAAACCAAAAACTAACCAACCCATTTCATTATAATATTACATAAGAATATCATTCGATATAGACTATTTATTAGAAAATAACCATGCGGCAATCACACTTGCCATTATTACTTAAAACTCTATCTCCAGTTAATATCGTTATACATCACCAGGCAATTTTATAACAAATTGGCACCGAACAGACCCTACACAAAAAGTGATATGAAATTAATTGTAACATGATTGAGAGGAAACGGAAACGCGTGAAGCGTTAATATTACATTTATAAGCGCAAGTCATGTCGCTTACAATAGATAATAAGTGTATGGAAATGTAATGTTATAGAGAAAACGAGGCGCGGTACAAAATAAACAAGCTTGTGGGCAAATTATATGCTCCGTGCGCCTGCGCATTGTGTAGGGAACGAGGCATGAGCGAACAGCGATTTTAAAACGTTTGTAGGATATAGCAAAAGCAGTGAACGTCGTACCAGGCATGATTCTACATGATTGCTAAATTTAAAAAATGAATTGTATGTATGGCAAGTAAAAATAATGCTTACTGTTCTAGAAGTTATACGTAAATAGGCTAGATGGATGCGATGTATTTGATTATTATAACATAATTAGACGCTATATTGATAGCGTCTAATTATGTAAGCTGTAATGTGTTTTTAGTCATTATTAAATTATTATGTGCATTATACTATCCTGCGTCTAATGTGAATACACTATGGCCCGGTTCCTATAAACGCGTTCGTTTTAGCTGCAGACGGTTTAATATTGACATACATCACAGAGTATAATTATGGCAAAAATAACTTTTTGTAGGTAAAGAGAAATTTGATATAGGAACCGGGTCGCAGATGTCGTTATATATGTATAGTAGAAGTATAAGTAAGTATTTGCGTCATTATTTGGGCAACTATATATTCAATTGAAAATGAAGAAAATCTGTAGCTTTCCAATTACTTTGAACTGTTTAACTATTTTATTTATAATACAAGATAAGCGTCTAAACTGTTAAAATATTAATCTTTTTTTAATTGCAATGTAGAATGCTTTACGTTAGAGATATTTCAAGAGAATCGATAATGACTAGCTTATTTCAATTTCAGGTAGGTATACGAATCAATAACAAACTAAAATACAAACCGATACATATGTTCTGATGTTTTATAATTTACATGACTCCACAGTTGAGTGGACAGCTGTGCATCCACCCAACTAGCGGCCGTGAATAAGCGATTTCGGGCAATTGGCGTACTGACCAGACTTGGCCCGACAGCCGACAATTTGCCTCGACCATAATTACTTACGACCGACAATTCTCGTCTCTGACCGTCTAATCATCGTGTTTGTTTGACGAATCTAAACGAGATCGTCGTTTAAATAATATCAAATTGGGCAATAAGTGATTGGGCATCGTTGTTAGTAATTTTTTAGGTAGCCATGTTGAATTTGACAACGTAATTATCTGCTTAATAACATCTGTTTTGGTGTGTGAGCTTAATTGACAGACTTCCTGAAAATTAATTTGTATATTGTTTACAATGACGGTTGATTTCGGAATCAATTTACTTTTTATTTAAGAAAGGTCATTGTTATTGAAGGTCAAGCATAAACGGTCTAAATTTTCCATAATACTTTGTGGATACACCGTAAGCCTCTTATTATAGAACAATCTTTGTCAGTCAATATAATAATAATAATTTAATATTCTACCACATACACACAACACCATCTAGCCCAAACTAAGCAGAGCTTATACTATGGGTACTAGACAATGGATAAACATACATATATAATTTTTTTTTTTGTAAATACATACATATTATACATAGAAACACCCAGACCAAGACAAACATCTGCACACAAATGTTTGACTTTTGCGGGAATCGAACACGCGACCTCAGGCGTGGCAGACGGTTACACTAACCACTACGCCATCGAGTAAATTCCCAGACTTCAAACTATAGATTTTTATAGTTAGTGAAAATAATTTGGTAGTCATTACGTGAAGAAAACTAACATTTCTCCAGAGTCACTTTATGCTAATTCTAATTATTCAAGACAACCGATGTGTTATCAATATTCTAGGTAATTCCGTCAACTGGTTACAATTCTTATACTTACTATATTTTCACTTGAATACTAGTAGTATTTTTGATATTATTTTACTATACATTTTCTGCTTCAAGTTTACGTAGATATTTAAATTTTAGAAAAAAAATTGACCTTGTATAGTGGCTTCCAAGTTACTTGCTTGAGGTCAATGTAGGTGTCTACATTGACCTCAAACTAGGCAAGCAAGTGATACTGTATTTTACATTTAATTTGGAAATAAAATAACTTACTTATCCTTTCATGAATGATAGCTTTAGTAATAAATACAGGATTATAAAGTAATAATATACATTTTCGTTAATTAAAACCATGCACAAAAGATTAGGCGTTCATAATAAATTGAAGCATATATTACGGTACATGTGATTCCTTTTCTAAACACACAAAGTTTTTATCAGTCGCCCGACTACTCAGCATTTCCATAATCTTATTTTAAAAAGGTACTTGAAAGCGCATTCCGCCAATCGGATTACTTAAGTCCGAGCAAATTGAGTTGTGCGGCGACCACCGGCCGGCGTTCGGCGACCATGTCTAATATGTTTTTTAATTACTCGACGGCCGGCAATGATATCCATACGCGATTATCATATTCAATGCGGATTTGCTTTATTGCAGAACGTTTCAATAGTTCCGATCAGATTACGAGAATTAATATCGTGATTTAATAGAGATTACTATGATGGCTCGTTTTCGATGAAATTGGAAACTGCTGCGAATGTACAAATTGGTTTATTACTGCGGCGCGAACGTTCGTTAACGTAAACATTTCCAATTGGCTCATTATATCGAGATTACGACCGTTTGTGAATATTTATTTTAAATTATGCGTAAAATAAGCAAAATTTTTATTAATTGCCTCCCGCTCTGTTTGTTGGAAGTGTGAATTGGATATTCGTAATAACATTTTCTCAATAGTGTCATTTAAAAATATCGCGCATTTTCTGCCGTATCTAGAATAAAATGCACCTAGTAACATTATTGTCATCAAAAGGCTGCTATTTGTTTATTTAACAAGATGACCATCGTAAGTCGAACTATAATGACGCAGTAAAGATTCTAGTCAGTAGAAATGGCTGTTTCTCTATTAAAACAAAGATAATACGTTAAACATTGGCGTAATTTAGTGAAAGCGTCACGGTGGTAACGATATCCAAACATCACGCGATAATATTCGACAAATATCGAGCGCAAACAGCGCGCGACTCACCGCCCGGAATGTTGGCCGCAAACACGATTGTCACGGCCAACACTTGTGCCAACATAATCACGGGTATTGTCTTCTCCACGCCACCATTAGGCTAACTGCGCCTGTTTGTTCGACAAACTAACCTTTTTTAGTTAAGCTTTTATTCGACAACTTACATTGGCATATTGGCTTAAGTGTGGAGAATATACACTTGATTGTGTGAGAATTTCTTTTATAAATTGTAAAGATTTTCGACTTCGAGAAAAGACAACAATGAGTAGATTCTTGTAAGTGCCACTCAAACACATTAATTAATTCATAATGATGACTGCAGACCTATATATATCTAGTATTTTTTGTAATCTATCCTCAATAAATGACAGCATTATTTGACTAATCTCGCGGAGCGTTCGCGTGCATTGTGCACAGACAAATACCCGCGTCACTCGCTCCACACAAAGCACCTTATTATCTCCATATTATTTTAATATTGTTGCAATACTGTAACAATAACTGACGCGCATTATTTATACTACACACTAATGAGCGTGTAGGCACCTTACACAAACACCAACTTACTTCTACACCCTAACCAATCGATTTCAATCCCTATTTTGAGCATGTTATAGTCGTGTTTTTATTTCGGGATGTTGTTTTTTATGCTTGTATTGGCAGACAAAAGAGTGACACGGGGTGCATCTCGAGCTGTCAGTGAAGTTTTGAATGAAAATAAATGTGTAATTATTATTAGTGGAATATTGTCGAGTAGTTCGTGGAACGGGCGTGTGTGGTCACCCTGTGAAATGTCGAGTGTTGTGTTATTAGGTGCCGATCACTCGTTATGTAAAAGTCGAGTGTACAAGGTGTAATGTCTGTGAATCTCTCTTGTCAGATATTTTTGATAGGTAAGTATTATTCCTATATAGTACGAACGGCTTTTCATCATAAATACATAGGCATTCGCTTTTTGAAGAGACTGGCAGTATCTACGGATTTCCATTTGCTATAATCGCTTCATCACATTCAAACACACTTATCGGTTTTTACTATTCATCATCTCTACAAGGTCTTTATCTTCGAGATCTTCGTATAAAACAATCAAAATTTTGAATCATATTATATATTTCGTTTCTTTATATCAAGAACGTCAAACATAAGAATAAATAAATTTTGTAAAAAGATAGATAGGTATTGGAAACGAACAAAAAAATATCTCTATTTTTATATTTATCTTTATTTTATTCTCATTGAAAAGTAATAAAATGCATGTTTAAACAGATATGTAAAGTAATCTCTAATTACATACACAGCTTTTTACAACGAGCAGACATATCCACGGGGTTACGATAACATGTCGCAAAGTAATTTGCGGCCAAAATATACTATACTTATAATTTAATTTTCTATATACCACGTGGGAATGTGGGTGGTTGTCGGAGCGCAACCACCATGGCGGTTGGTTGCAGGCTGCAATAACATTGTGAAGGTAACAACGTCATGCCTGCTTAACCAGGTAATGACTGCAGCAGTAATGACTGTCGCTGCAATTGCTGAAACATTTTGCAGAAACGACAATGACATGATTGAGGGATTATGATCAAAACTGTGTGTGTCTTCTGAAGGACTGATTGTATTCGTGTCATCGGGAACAAAGGTATAGCTGTATATTGTGATTTAGATACAAAAATAATCTTATATAGACACGAGACTATGTTTGTATATAGGTTATCCCCAAAGGGGTGGGCAGAGGGCAGAGCTCAAACTGACACTATTATTTACAATACTGAGACTAGATCGGAACTCTATTTTAAACAGGTTTTATCATGAGAACGTCTTCTGATTTCTCTTTACTATCCAATGGCCCTCGCGTGTCTTTAATTAGCTCTCTAGATCAGACTGAAGGCATATTAGTAAATTTTATTTCCTGTCGCCTTTTGTCATGTCTCCCTGCTGGGCAAAAGCCTCTTTCTTGGATTTCCAAATCTCCATGTTCGTAAGCATCCCCTGCCAGTCCCTTTCAAATGCATTTAAGTTATCCCGCCATCTCCGTCCACTGTCTATTTACGGACTTACCGTAAGTAGACAGTTTTGTGAACCACAATTCCAATAAGTCACGATCAATGCCCACCTCTCATGGTACACGCGGCAGACGTCTCAGACTCAGTCCCTCTATAGTGAACTATGTATTTTATGACACCAGCTGTCCCACACGGTTTCACCCACGTTTACGATTACTGCTTCACTCCCATGACTCGTGGCGTGATGTTTTATTATGTTGTTATTTTTATGTTAGTTTTGTTAAAATCGGTTTAGTACTTTTGAGTTTATTCGTTACAAACAAAAATACAAAATTTTCCTCTTTATAATATTAGTATAGATATAGGTTTTGGATCGAGAATTTTAGTAACACAAGTCAGGTTTCAGGTCTATAGTAGCGTCACTATCTGTTTTTCATTATAATTGTCTTTATTAAAAAATGTCTCTGCTTGTTCGACTATTCACGTGACTGTTGTTTCGTCGTAACGGGTACGCAATATGTTGTTATTTCAACATTAACAGGCGAATATACCCAACGGCGTTGCTGTTAGTGCCAGTTAAGGAGGCTTTACAGCTGATATAGACACGGCTGTGCAAACAACGTAACGTAGTTTATGATAACAAAGTTTTATTTAATTGGCTGGACGCACCATAAGTTATACACCAGTTGACGCGCATAAAGATATACTTACTATTGTAAATGCAAAAAGACATGGCTTCATATCCTTATAGGATTATTTGAGAATATCCTCAAAGTTGTAGCTAAGATACATGCGTGCTTATTGCCGCTTACCGTTTACCACAGTTAAAGACTACGAGCTGCTACAAAGAATTCCTTGACAGGAAAACCCATTGTGAGGTCTTTTTGTCAAGAAATTGTGTCAATTTGCCCGTACTGGGAACCAAGCACGAGATCACCATCTGCAGTCCAGGAATGAGTCCGGTGACAGCATGGACTCGCTCTCTATTACTTAGGACCTTAAAACAGAACAGATGAAAAGTGGGTACGATACTCCTGTCTATGCTTTTAAAGATATAGAAGCGATAATGTATTTTCACAATTACATACATAACTAGCATCTCATTACATTTTCATTTCTGCTCCGACATAAAATTGAATGAATACTATCAAGCCGTGAAAAACATGTCTCCCATCCTTCACATAGGTAGAAACACCGACCCCTATTATGTCTGTTTATCCTCAAGAAACGGCCCACTTTTAAGAATTTTCAGCAAACAATCTTCAACACTTGAGGTGTAGTGCGTGCCTTGAAGTGATGAGAAAATAGAATAATGACCGTTCGGGCGCCGTGCGCCGAGACCGGAGGACTCCAATCGCGAATAGTTTTGTTGAGTAAACAACCCTTCACCCGCCCGTCCAATTTGAACTGCTCACCACCACTGACAAATTGGAGATGACCTTTTTTGTAAGCAGCGCACGGGTTGAATGTTGACGCGGGTTTGCTGTAACGATGGCAGGTAAGAGGTTTCTGTGGCACTAAAGTGATTGCTTTGGACTTGTTTTGTATTATTTTATATACTAGATAAAAAAGCGAGTGAGTCAGATATTACAGATTAGAGTAGAATAAAGTTTTATTTGCAGTAATGTCTCAGTGGGATTATCTGTAGTTTCGAGACTATGCAAAAAAAAATCACATTAACCTCACATTAATAAATTCATAAGTTACATTTACGAGTATACCGTACACTGGTTCAATTAGCAAATTGAACAAAACTATTCATAATAATTAGTAGGTACTAATAAATATGAAAAAGTTTGTGTAGATGTTTCGATATTTGGATATTTATTACTGAATCACACGAAAATATTAAACAAGTTTTGATGAAATTTGCTAATGTTGTAATATTTTACAATATATTTAGCAATTGCAATAGTCCCACTGTTCCATATATTTACTTCCTTCCTCACTTCCGTACAGAGCAACCGATGAACAAATATCTCAAGTAAATCCTACACAAACAGACACTTAGCTATGCATCCACAGTGCACGGTAAAGTTGTTTGTTAGAAAAAGGCGCGGATGTCCGCTTGGCAAACATCTTGACGGAACGATCCTCGAGACAGCCGCGTTACCGCACCGATGTCGGCAAGATGGCGAACCGAAATACACTTTGAAAGTTGGTACACATCTACCACTTCGGTGCCCGATAGTTCACAACACTTGAAGAACATGCAAATGGACTGTGCATCTAGAAATTGCGCATGTATATTATCAAGTACTAAAATTCTGCTATTATTATATTATATATGAATTTTTTTTAAAGATTATTGACAATGTTATCTACACCTTCAAATGTCTTTACATAATTTCATATTCTTCTCCCTAGCCTTTATTATTCCCAAGTCACTTGGGGTCGGCTTTTCCGATCTAACCGGATTTGACTGGATATCAGTTTTTACACGGAGCGGCTGCCACCTGACCCCTGCAACCCGAAGGCTAACGATATCCTAAGGCTAAACCAGTGTCAGGATATTATAGGCACAGGAACTGACTTCCCAATAACGAGTGCCATAGATGTTCATGGCAGCCGGGACCGACGGCTTAACGTGCTCTCCGAGGCACGGAGCAGGCGATAATTGTCAATCAATACGCACATAATTTCGAAAAGTCATATAACTTCCGAAAGTAAGAGGTGCGCGACGTGGGTTCGAACCCGAGACCCTCTGCATTGCATTACGCGTAAACTGTTGAATGGATTAAACTTAGCAGACAGAAATCCTGAATTGGCATATTAATATTTATTATACACCTATGTATATATGCCTATAAACTAAAAAAAAATTGTCTTTGATACTTTTTATCTCGCTATAATATGTTCTGGAGCGTGCAGCTAGTTATAACATAAATATTAATCCTATCCTCCTCATCATTTTGTTTTCAATAATTGTATCTGAATTATTTTTAAGGATAACGGATAAGGTAAACTTTAAGGTCGCCCCTGAGGCAGCTGGATAGCCTATTACCTACTTATATGTCTACGTGAGTGTACTAATAAAAACATGTGAAAATTGAGGGCGGTTCAAGATTCGTCTGCCTTACAAACGGACACGTCATGTAATCGCCGCAGCAGTCAGCTTGTGACCACAGTCGTATAGATACTCTTACTCGTTTGTCTAAACGGGTAACAGTAGAACTACTATGACGCTGGTTTCTGTATGAGATTAGTACTTGTCTGGCCGAGTTGACACACGGGAACAACGATGGTAATTTGAAAGCTTTTGTCGTCTGAAGTTGTCGGTCAGAAGTTCGATCTCACGTAGTTCAAACTCCTGCGGGATAGTTTGATGACTGTGCTTGGCTGTGGATGGCATAGTGGTTTAACTGATCACCTCTACTGTTCCGAGTGTTGTGGATTTGATCACCACATGGTACAAAAATGAGAGTAATCCACAAATAGTGCGTTCTTTGAAAAGAATAGACGTTTTTAGAAAATGTTAGAAAATGAAAGAGAGAGAATCCAAGTCTTTTATCTAAAATATATAATAATAGTAATAATATCAGCCCTGTATTAAACTGTCCCACTGCTGGGCACGGGCCTCTTTTCGGTGTGAGAAAGCTTAGGCCACAGTCCACCAGGCCCAGTGCGGGTTGGCAGACTTCACATATCTTCGAGAACATAATTGAGAAATCTTAGACATGCAGGCCTCACGATGTTTTCCTTTACCGTTAAAGCAGGCGATAATTAACTATTTAATATGCACATAGCTTCGAAAAGTTAGAGATTGGAATTGAATTCGAGACCTGCGAGGCTGTCCAACAGTTTCTCAAGGAGACAAGGAGAAAAATATATCTTTTATAATGAGCATGTATGTAAATAAAATTTGACTCTATATGCGTCACACTATAATTGCAGATGCGCTATATTTCAATAGCTTTATAATTAATTAACAATGATATGTTTTGTTGCAATTTTAAATATCCCACACCTGTGTACATTCTACTGAAATTATCAGTAGCACGACTAGTATTTTAACATTAATGTAGTGAGTTTATTTGAAGTTCACATGAATAAATTTTATTATTTAAAAATTATTACACTACTACTACTATTGAATTTTACTAATTTATAAGCTAATAAAATCTCAATGTTCCAGTTACAAAACTGGAACATTGAGACAACTACCATCTTAGTCTCCCCGGGACCATGGCTGCTGAAAAGCAACCGAAACGTCGGGGAAAGTGTAAACCTAAATATAAATATATTTAATAGTTTAAATAATTTTATTAGCTTATAAATTAGTAAAATTCAATAGTAGCAGTAGTCTAACAGTTTCAAAATTTAAAAATTAAGTTATAATTATTTAAAAATTCAAGCAACGGGTATCTCTTTACAATTTAAAACAGTGATTTTTTAATTAAAATAATTAATTTAAAATATTATAATCAATAATATTTATCTTCTGGTACTTTCAAATATTTCCATACTTCAAGATTGATATAACTTTAGTCGTTTCGTGATCATATGAAGAAAAGTAGCCATAACTTCGTGCATAGTAGAAATAATATCGATAGTTTGAAATAACGTTAAAATATTTAAAAAGTTCAATAAAGCAATCCAAAAAAGATTGTTCAATTTAAAGGTATAACACTCGTGTAAACGTAAAATAATACTTATTAAATCTTAAATTTAAGAATAAAGAAAAGAAAAGAGAAATTTTATAAAAATAATTTCGACGTTTTTAATCTACAATTGCAGCTTTTTTGGTGATGTGATATAAAACAATATTTTATGCCACAACTTAACTATACCATATTTTTTAATCACTCAACGCTATAGGCATTGCCTGACAAGCAACTGCAAAGAATAAAACATGTTTTTCAAACAAATAACAACATTATTTTCCTCAACTGGTGTCTTATCTTTATTCCCAACATATTTCCTCTCATAACAACATAAGCATACATCACCACTGCATAATTCTTACTTAGAACATTAGAAGCCTCGGCCATAAACAACGCTGTTCCCACAAATCTCCCGGCGGGGCGCGGCCACATCATACGTAACTTGATTACAGCCATACTATCGAGTATTAAATCCTTATTTACTGTTAACGGACAGTGGACTCTTATTGGATTGTATGGTTGTTTATCCTGGTCTATTCAATGTGGGTTACTTAATATTGATGGCATTAGATTGAGAATATATGAATTGGTTTTGGAATAAATGCTTGTGGGTATGTGTTTTGTTGTGTACTTACGTCATTAGAGCTGGTTTGGTGGTCTTGAACTTTGGGTTTGATAAGGAACGTAAAATGTAAGAATGTTGTGGTACGAGACAATTTTAGCGAGGAGTTTTAAGGTACTTTTGATGGCAATCAAAATAATATCGTTGACATTAATATGTGAAAGTACGCCTGTCTGTTTAAGACGTTTTCAGGACCAAGCTGTCGATTTGATTGTAATGCAATTAGACGTGGAGATAGCGATTAAGAATAGACGTGGACTTTTAAAAAACTCCAGTAAATTTGCAATAAGCTAAATTAGAATTTAAAGTTAATATTGCAATCAATTCAAATATGCAAGAATAAGCAATTTACTGCATATAGGGCTGCCTCTGAAGTGCATCGGTAGTAAATTCTGGTATGTATGAGGTCTTGGGCAAAAGTTTATTAGATTTTTCTGTCAAGAGTTGTGCTTCTGGAACTATACCTGATAGATGGCAATCAGCTCACTCTTTAGAACGTGGTACCTAAATCTGTAGTTGGCAACCTATGGGTGTAATACAATTTTGCCTAACACTTTGTGAGACTATGTATGTATAAGGTATAATTGGAAATATATAACAATTAACACAAACATTTTACGTTTCTTTGTTACTACGGGCCGCTCAAATACCCAAAGAACTTACTGCGCTCTTGTATAGCCTCCCTTGGAACACGCATCAACCGTTTCATTAAAGAGTATGAAATGAATATTCATACAACACACAACCCAACTGATTCCATATTTATGATGCCAGAAAACGCGACATTCTTATGTTGATTCTGTTTGGCGGGGAGATAAAGTGGAGCTTTTGGCAAATATTACTGAATACTATGAGAAGTATAATAGTAAAATGTTGTTCGGCGACAGATGGCGCTCGGATTTGCTTACTGTGTCAGTTAATGTAAGATTCCATTATGACACTATTGGACATTTAAATCATGTATGCGAAATTTCATGATGATCATTTACAATATTAGTTAGATTTATAATAATAACCGATTTTTGGATCTGTGACATAGGTTTGTGTAAGAGCAGCGATAGCTCAGTGGCTAAACCAACAGACTGCAATGCAGAGGGTCTCGGGTTCGAACCCACGTCGCGCACCTCTTCTCAAGTTATAAGACTTTTCAAAACTATGTGCGTATTGATTGACAATTATCGCCTGCTCCGTGCCTCGGAGAGCACGTTAAGCCGTCGGTCCCGGCTGCCATGAACATCTATGGCAGTCGTTATTGAGGAAGTCGAAACAAAAGATCCCACTGGGTCGAAGTGTTACTGGACTGCACTGATTGGCCCTCACACAAGATAATATAGGCTTGTATAGCAGCAGGACTTCTATAATGAGCCCAGTAGGTAGTCGACAAATGGCTCGTTCGTTACCTGTAGTATGTGGGCTCTAAAATACAACTGCACAATATGTTTGTAATCCACTTCTACACATGCTTTGGGAGACACACAGGCAAGATTTTTCGTTATGTTATAACAAAGACTAGCAATGTAATATAATAGTCACTGTAGTTATAAGCACATACACGCGAAGCTATAGTTTAACTTACCTATATCTACCATTTTAGTTGTACCTACTACCCAATAACCAAAAACGGAAAAGTAACCTACCCAATGTTAAAATAAAACATTATAAACTCTTTAATATTTAAACAATAATGCCCTGAGATGACATTCAAAACTCTCTCAATGACGTAAACATCCAGACATTCAATGTTCCTATAATTACTAATACAAATAGGTACGTAAGTTTAAATATACAGAACAAATAATAAAAGTGTGGTGTTCATTGTAATTAGCGGATTCGTCGCGGTCACAGAACAATGTAACACTGTTGGCGTTCATAATTTATAATTAACTATACACAATAATACAGGTGAATACTTTTTTTAATCGTTTAGAGCCCATATGACTGTCCGTTTGTTTATAGAAGAAAATGATAAGACCGTTAAACAGTCAAATCATATATGCAATTCTGTAATTTCATCAGCATACTCGCATCTGGTTACGTAGTGCAAATTTGAAGTTGCTAATCGAAGAGATTATTGTTTGAAATAGAAGGGTGATATCTAAGTACCTATGAAGTGTAATCTTTTCCAGAATAGCGTTACAGAGGAATTGATTATTTATACGTAAAATATGTCCATATATTAAGTCTTCGGGCTTAAATTGCGAAACATTATGACATATGTGCACCTCCGTTTCCATAATAACTCGACTATTTCTCCCTTGGTCGGCAAAATGGTGAATGAGTCCTCTCAAAGATAGCTAAAATTCTTCAAGTAGCGTGTATCCCGCTTGTTATAATTTGTGATTTTGATGAGGACTCTTAGCATTCGAGAGAGCCATTCATCATAATATTTAGTTACATCATTGAAGCTGGCAAGAATTAGATATCACATTAACATTTTACACAAGTTCGAACGGAATTATAAACCTGAGTCTTGTTTTCTATAATCAAAGTAATAACCAAGCATATCAAGAATTTCCTTGCCCAACGGCAGCCGCCATCGCACCTCGCCGTTATAGTACTGCGTTGAACAGATTTATCGTATTGTATGAACTCCAACAAGTTCAGACTCGGTTTTAAGAATCGGTAAAATAAAGGTTCTGAATGTTTCTAGTTTAGGTTTCGGCTCGAGTTTTAGTAATGGAATCGCTAAATACAATAGTATTTAGAAAAAGGTTCCAAAATACCAGTAAAAGTACAATTTTACCGGTATTTTTGAAACCTTTTCAATCCTTACTTCTCCGTAGCTTCACGAATTAATTGGCAATAGCGGCTTCTTCCACTAATAAAACGAACCTTTCGTTTTATCAGTCTTACCTACAAAACTAGAATGTTTAATATTAAGTTAATTACATTAATTAATTCAAGACAATTCCGAGTGAATTATTAGTGAACAATAATAACGATAATTGATTAGTGCTAGTGACAGGCTGGTGTTTGCGCAGTTGCGTCGCGTTGCGCTGCGCAATCAATTACATCCAGTGATGTTATAATGTACCTACTGTACGTCATTATGGTTGTTGTCAATATGTGCATTAATGTCTGGAACGAATGAATGACACATACCGATTATCAAATGTCATTTTTAAGGACAGATGTTTTGTTAAGAGTATTCCGGTCGCGAAAAAAATGGGCATTAAATGCGCAGACTCAGTCTTAAAAAGACAGCTGTACTTTCTTTATCTTTATACGAGTATATGTATATAATTCTTCTGTACGTGTGTTGACAGTGAACTCCTCCTAAACGGCTGTACCGATTTGAATGAATTTTTTTGTGTATGTTCAAGTGGATTCGAGGATGGTTTAGATTTGGTTTTTATTTTTTTATTCGCCTGTACAGGACAACGTCTGTCGGGACAGCTAGTTATCAATATATAACTCCCGCTCTAAGATTTATACCTTTATCGCGGGGAATGTTACAAATTATAGAAATAACGGACATAAAGAATAGGGAATTTTTCATAGTGACGTTACATTGCAATGCATCAGATAAGTAATTCGACATGCCTTAGTCGAATGTGACTGCTTAAAGTGAGGCAGACAGAGTTGATAGGCTTTTCTGTTAAGAAATGCTCAATGACATCTCAACGTTGAACAATGTGCGTGGAAGAAAGCAATAGCCTCGCCCATATTATGTGGCAATAAATACTAAAGCTAGCAAAATGTGGGTGTATAACACTTCTGGCTATATCGCTGATATAAGCCTGAGAATATGTTTAGATGCAACGGTCCAGATGGAGAAATGATTGCAGCCTACAGAAGTTTACAGCCAAAGAGCCCTGTTATGTATTCCTGCAGTGAGTACAGTTTCCAGGGTCTTTATGATGTCCCAGTGCTGTAGGAAACTTGCTAGTTTCCTACAGCACTGGCAGCCTTTTATACATTTGGTTGTATAACTGTCCATTAGCTGCAAAAACCGCTAAAATAAGAGCGGTGTGCCTTTTTCTTAAAGACAATTCAGACATACACTTATCAAAAGCAAAGTACCTATACACCCAAACTCCGAATAATCATTTGTATCTTGCACGAATGGGTGGCTCGAAACTATCGCTTTGCCCAGTGTTATAGGTTCGAATTCAGCACGGGACAAAAATTTGTATGATCAACACATGATTGTTCCAAGTCTGGCCGTTCATTGTGTGTAATATTTGGTGGACTTGAAAAAAAATAAAAAATATCACACAATAATTTTCTTGTATGGAAATTGAATCCGCAGCACCCAGCGTGGCAGCGACGGTGCGACGAGGCAACCGCTTACTGCTGGATTATATACCACACTGTTACGCTGAACCCTACGTAAAAACTCTTAATGAACAGAAATTTAAAGCTCTTGCTCAGATTAAGACAAATACCGATCCCAAAAACTCGTAATTATTCTTGAATCAGGATTGATTATCGGTATTCGGTGTTCGTGACCGCTGATTACATTAGCACCATCTCACAAAGCTTGACACCGCTACGTTGATGAGCTTGCCCCCCACAATCGTCCACTGTTTAAATCTATCAAAGATGAAATTAATTCTTTGACTGCATGAATAGCACTGTGGTATATGGTCGCATTGCAATGAGTGTTGTATATTCGATTTTGAAGCGTAATAAAACATTGAGGATTAGTTTAATAAGAACTAAACATGAGCAAATATGTAGTAATATTGAGATTGAGAATTCTTTATGTCCGTTATTATTTAGAGCGATAAATAATCTAAGGACATCAAATCAAATTGCATCACATCACACAGGATTGCACTTATGCTTGTTCTAAATCAAGATATCCTGGGTTTATTCACATGTCAGACCAAGTGGTATTATATAATCCGCTTAGGAAATTCTCAGTATTACCTCAAAGCTCGGCAACATACCTAGTATAAGAAGCAAGCATTTCTAATCCCTTATTACAATAAATAAATATGTGAATTTCTATGGCAAATGACTGCATGATGTACAGAAATGGTTTAAATAGTAGTCTGCAGTCGGCACAGACAGCACCGAGTAATATGGGTTCCATCCTCACACGAAACAAAAATATAATTTACAAATAATTGTTCCAAAGATAGTTCTCCGAGTACACGAGATACCTACTGCTGGAGATTTTCACTAAGAATAAAAATATAGGTATGATACCTTTTGTGTTACACAAACGGTCACACAAAAGTTTATCCAAAAAATAAAACTCGCTGTATAATTGGTGACAAATCAACCCGTTGTCCGCGACAGCAGTTCATACCCGCTGACTGGTACATTAGTGTAATGAAACTGTGACAGCGACGTTCGTGACGCCATTGTGTTTATGGTGAAGCCTCGCTGATCGATCGTACACCATTGTTCACTGCACTAATCAATTACAAGCTTTGAGTTTAAGCCATTGATTCTAATTGAGTCATTTGTGGTAGCGGCTTATTTTTGTGGGAAAGAATTACAGAAGCGACGGCTTCTTTAAAATAATCTTAGAAAAGAAGAATTTTGGAAAAAGAGAAAGGGAAAGACCTAGACCTAACTAACTGTAACTTTTTAATGCTGTTAAAATGACTATACTCCGCCTGATGGTAAGAAGTCAGTAAAGTTCGGTTCTTCAGAATCTTCCACGCTAAGTGCTTATAGGTATAAGGTGGTGCCAAGGTCTCTACTTTGACGGCCTAAGAAGGTGCGTGCTTTACCACGTCCCGCTTAAAGAACCCAGGATCGAAGAAAAGGAAACATGTGTTTCTGCAAAGAATGCCAATAGTTTGGCGAATGAGGAGTAAAATTTCTTGGTACATATTCTAATCGGCTTTATCCAATCCATATCCAAAGAAGCAAAAAGTGGTAGTCGAGTCGAATTAAGAGAATAAGAAAAGCAGAAATCAGACATATGTACGTGGCGACTGGTCCATCGATTAGATGTACACTTTTAAATTAAAGAAGACGAAGGCAGCTTGGTCGGCAGATATGTATGGCACAAAAATTTCGGTACACACGTAATAGGGGCAAGCCGATTGTCACTTATCAGGTACATTTCAAGACCGAAGATAGAGTTTACTAAGAGCGCAGAGCTAAGAATGATACCTTACAGAAAATCTCAATCACAATTTGAATGTATTCCCGAAAAGGTATGAATAGTAGTACACAATCTATACAGACAGATATGATTTTATGTAATAGGGAGCGAGCTAATGCCAGTTTACCGCACACAGCTCAGACTCCGTGCAGCTACTAAGAGTATATTGGAGGAATATCAAATAACACTTTGCCTCAACCGGGAATTGAACCTGAGACCTCATTAACAGCAGTCGCATTCACTACTGCACCACCTAGGCAGCTATTAACAATATTAGTAAGTAAATGGATTAAATGGCTACCAGCCCAAAAATATACATACATCAAGCTGTTACACTAAAACACTGATTTTGCGAAGCTTTATTACATGTTCTATCTTACAACGCATCAGATCAATTCTGCATCATCATTTGTCTAATAAACTAGCGGTTCACAGAACACCCCATACGGAGGGGTGAGGGGGGGCAGACAAGGGGCGCGGGGTGCACAAAGGGGGCTATTATCAAGTTAGTGTCGCGTCATTTCCCTACTGCTTAACATAAATGATTCAATAAGCGATACTAAGCCCTGTGTTGCGATATTTATAGGTTATGTTTTAATACGAAGTCAGACACCAACAGATTATGTTGTATTGTTGATGACTGCGGATTGTTTGTTTAGTTTATGTTTTTGTTTCTTGGAAAAGCCGTAGTTGTCTTTTATTTATGTTCTTCTTGAAATTACTTCACTTCATGTGATGGTTAGTAGTTAGTGAAGTCTAGTAGAAAATGTAATTATGTTGATTGCTGTCTTTTAGTGACATCATAATCCTTCTCCTCTTTGACTTTTACAGGAAATATTTTGTCACGCGTCAAGTTATACTATCTTATTTAAAGATATTGGCCATTACATTTACATTAGTATATTTGGGACTTCTTACTTATATTATACATTTAAAAGATGTTTGTTGTGATTATGAGTATGACTCAGGCGTTATATATGTATCTACAACAAACTTTCTAGGATGCCATTCATCGTTAAAAGTTCAAATTCATATCGTAATATTGAGGCTATTACTATTTGTACATTTAAAGATGTAAATCACAACCTCAAGTCAAAGTCGTATTCTATAGAGCTTTTCGGGAACTATCGTTCACAAGACTTGTATGTAATTCACTGAACGGGATATCTAAACAAGTGTATATAACTATAACACGAGGAGAAGTAGTGACGATTTTGTGAACGGCACAAAGAAGCCAGTAAACAGTCTGCGAACTTGCCGCGAGTTGCGAACGCCTGTTAAAACTTACACTGCACCCAGGACTTCCACGCTGCGAATAAAAGCTTGGAGATCATTGTATTTTATCTATAGATAGGCTGTGATGGCGCAGTGATTTCAGTAGTCGCCTCGCTATTGTCTGAGCATTTACAGTTCTGGGTTCGATGTGCATATGAGACATTTATGTGATCTTCATATAATATGTGTCGAGTGTGTGTCTGTTGTTTCAATGATTGTAAAGTCTCACACGATCGCGGCGACAATACCTATGTGTTTTATTTTAACTAAATTGGCATGTTATACAATCTGTTATAATAACATCAGCTTTATATATTGACTCGCTCACTGCAGCACAGGCCTATTTTCTGTTTAAGAAGGGTAAGATGAAGACGTGCTGATTCAGTGGTAGTTGGTAGACTTCACATATCTTTGAGAACATTATGAAAAATTCTCTGCATATTTCCTCACCATGTTTTCCTTTATCGTTAAAGCGAACGATAATTAGATTTAAAATTAAACTACTTTATGTGGGGATAAAATTCGTATAAAGTAATTAGATTTGAATGTATAACATTCGCGTAAACGCAAGAAAATATTAAATAGTTAACTATTTAATACGCATATAACTTCAAAAAGTCAGAGTCTTCTACTTAAAATAATAAAACCATAACATAGATACGCTGATACCCAAGCGACAGACCTAAATATTTTTCTAGTAGCACCAGTTGAAGTATATATAAGTTGTATACCGATGTCACTAGGAGTGCAGTTCTACGGCACCGTCGCGGCTCCGCTCAACTTTATAATTGAGCCTGCGACTAGAGCCTTCTTGCTAACGCTCAACTTATATTGCCTCCGTACGACTCAGTATTTACTGCACACCTTAAATATTGGACGAAGTACTCACGAACTTATCCTATTTATCGATTCTTAAGGATGTAAGTATGTGTTTGACTAGGTGTTTGTGGCTTAGATACGTATTAAAAGATGCCAAAATAAAACACCATTATGGGTTGTATATCCATATACTATATTTAGTAGATTAACTGACTTATTTTAGTGACTAAACTACATCATTATGTTAGTGACTGAACAGGCAGTCAATTGAGATTTCTTTTTAGTTATGCAAAAACAATTCCAAGGAAACAACCAAGCCGCTGTCTATCTTAAACCACTTAGGTGACAAATAAGCCCACGGTCTGGACAATTGTAAGTAGTTAAAATAACCTATGAGAGCTTGCCATACCAAAGACATCACACGTGCGTTTCCACTTAAGTTGGATGAATGGTAGGTAGTAGCCATAGGTGAAATAAGTAGGATGATTTGCCTTGCAAGAAAATCAAAGCTATTTTTTGAGCAGACGGGTCGCCTGATGGTTAGCGATTACCGCCACCCATGGACACCCGCAACACCAAAGGAGTTACAAATGCGTTGCCGGCCTTTTAAAAAGGAGTACGCTCTTTTTTTGAAGTGTTGAAGGTCGTTTTGGTCCGGAAATACCGCAAGCGACAGTTCATTTCACAGTTCTGTTGTGCGAGGCAGAAAATTCCTGGAGAAACGCACAGTTGAGGACTGCCAACCATCTAAATGACGGGAATGAAAATGCTGTCGCGTGGGACGATGGCGAAAAGAGGCGGCAGGGATCAGTCCGAACAATTCCTCGGAGCACTCGTTTGCACCCTAACGGAACTACTTAAATCATACATCATTTAAACGAGAAGTCTTACTATATACAAATATTAATTTCACTTATACCTAATATGTCAATAGATTTTACTGAGGTATGTATCGTAAAAGCAATATCACGTAGAGAGTTTCTACCCTCAAATAGATTTTCCCATTTCAATAAATTCGCTATTCCCAAGCCCATTCATATCATTAATGTCATTCAAACAACTTAACTATATTGAGCACAATTTACTCGTCAAGTAAACTATCGGCGACTCATCGCAATTCACTTAAGTGACCGATAACTTAAATCAAAGGGCGTGACAGTCCCACTGGTGGACATTATAATGTATCAAAGTGGTCAATCTACAATGTACTTGTTGCTACTTGCAACTTTGCTCGCTTTGTTTGAAAAGAAGCCTATGTCCTTCGCTTGTCTTCAAGCCAGCGTGATATCTTTCGTAAGTACTGGTTAACATGATTATGTAACTTTTGTATTTTAGTTGGTCTTTGGTTATTTATAGATGGTTATTTTTTATTACCAACAGACTGCAATTTAGATGGCCTCGGGTTCGAATCCACGTCGCGAACCTCTGATTTTCGGAAGTTATACTTTTCGAAATTATGTGCGTATTGATTGACAATTATCGCCTGCTCCGTGCCTCGGAGAGGACGTTAAGCCGTCGGTCGCGGCTGCTATGAACATCTATGGCAGTCGTTATTGGGAAGTCAGTGCCATATAATATCCTGACACTGGTCTAGCCTTAGGGTATCGTTAGCCTTCGGGTTGTGGAGGTCAGGTGGTAGCCGCTCCGTGTAAAAAACTGATATCCAGTCAAATCCGGTTAGACCAGAAAAGCCGACCCCAAGTGACTTGGGAATAATAAAGGCTAGGGAGAAGTTATCTGAAGTATAGATAATAATAATAATAATAATAATAATAATAATAATATTTATTTGCAAAAACCGATATACAATTTTACACACTATTATACGTACAATTAAAGAAATAATATAGTTGTTACAGATTGTGTGTTGACTCCAACACCTTTGCTAAGTTGTTACAGCAACTTGTATTAAAGGTGCTGGGCCCGACCCTTTGGAGAACTCTATTTTATATTACATTTCTTTTGTAGATTGTACATTTATCATAAAACAAAAAGAAACAAAGAAGCGTACGTGTTAATTCGAAAATATTTAGATAAGTGTGTTTATAAGTTGGCAAAGAAACATTAATTTTTCTTTATAATTATGTCTATTTGTAACAAGCATGTATGAGTGTATGTGCGTGTGTGTGAGTGTATGTGCGTGTGTGTGAGTGCGTGTGCGTGTGCATGTGCGTATGCGTGTGTGTGTGTGTGTGTGTGTGTGTGTGTGTGTGTGTGTGTGTGTGTGTGTGTGTATGTGTATGTTTGTATGTGTGAATGAGTGTGTGTGCGAGTAGGGCGTGATTGAGATTATGTGAATTATGTGAAGAGAGCGTCAAGTCTGTAATAATTTTTCCGTGTCATTGTAGTTAATAGTCAGTAGCCAATTTTTTAATGTGTATTTTAGCGATGAATTCGGAAGTGAGTAAAAACTTAGTATTTTATTGAGTTTATTATAGAGATGTGGTCCTTGGAAACACAGTAGTCTTTTTGTAGTGGTGTACCGACTACAATAGGGTTGACATGCTTTATCCTTACGTCTTTTGGTAAGTGTTTGATACGGTGTTTTGTGATGTTGTAGAAGTACTGTATTTAAGATAAACAATTGTCTGACTGTTAGTACTTTACAATTTGTATAAAGATCTGTAGTAGGGAAGAGAATGGGTCGAAAAGTAGCGACCTTCAGAACCGCTCTTTGCGCTCGTTTTAGTTTTAACATGACCGTTTTGGGTGCCCCACCCCAAACGGAAACACAATAACTTAATAGGGATTGACAGAGTGCAAAGTATGTATTCCTTATTGTTAGAGATTCTGCGACATGACGGAGATTCTTGAAGACAAAGATAAGTTTTCTTATTCTTTTCGCCAGTAGTTCTACGTGTGGTGAAAAGTTCAATCTATTGTCAAGAGTCACTCCAAGGTATTTAGTAGTGTTAGTACGTTCTAGCTTAGGGCAGGCACAATCAGTTGAGCCAGGCAGGGGACATAAGTGCGCTACTAAGGAGTATAAGTCTGGGGGTTGATTCAAACTACGAAGACTGTAGGTGAGTATTTTGGTTTTGTCTGTGTTTAGTGTCAGTAAATGGGTATTGAGAACTTGAGTAACCGAGTTTAGTCCTTTTTGTGCTGAAGAGAAGGTATCCGTCCAGTCGTCGCCAGAAAAAGTGAGAGCGGTGTCGTCAGCAAAAGCTGTGATTTTTCCGTTTTTGAGATTTAGATTGCAGAGTCTATTGACGTAAATTAGAAAAAGGGTAGGACCAATCACGCTACCCTGTGGAACGCCAAAAGTAACAGACTGATCGGTGCTAAGGTAGTTTTGTATTTTTACGCACTGAGTTCGGTCTATGAGATAATCTTTAAAGATGCTAAGTGATTGGCTACGAATGCCCATATTTTCTAGTTTCGAAATTAAGTCAGGAATATATACTGTATCGAATGCCTTTTTCAGGTCCAGAAATATGGATAGTACTTTCTTTTTCTTGTCTAGCTCCCTAGTGACATGATCTATAAGATTGTTGACGGCGTTGCAGGTCGATAAGTTTTTCCTAAATCCGAACTGGTTGGGAGAAAGAAGCTGCTTATCCTCTAGATATTTCATCAGCCGTTTGTTAATTAAGCGTTCTAAGATTTTTGATATTGAAGGTAAAACTGCTATAGGACGATAGTTATTTACAGAGTTTCTTCTGCCAGATTTATGTATTGGGTGAATGATGGCCTTTTTAAAATAGAGAGGGAAGGTGCCCGTGTCTAGGCAGAGGTTAAATATGAACGTTAATAACGGAATAAGTGTCAGTTTGTAGCGCTTTAGAAATTTCGTAGAGATATTGTCCCAGCCAACGGCGGAGTCTGTCTTGAGTGACATCAATATCTCCTCGACCTCTGTATTGTCAGTCTGTAACATAACAAAAGATTGTAGAGTAGTGGGTGTAGACAAAGAGTCGTCTGGTGATTGTTGACTCATTTGCTGGCGTGTAAATTTGTTAGCAAGGTTTGTGCCTATGGTTACAAAGAACTCATTCACTATATCGACTGATTTTTGAGGTGATGGGGAGGATGTTAATAAATCACTGTTAGGAATATGAGGCTTGTCAGTGTTAGTAACCCGCTTTATCACCTTCCACATCTTTTTATTGTCATTTGACGCCTCTCTTAGCTCAGTACGGTCAAAGTCTCTTTTGAGTTTTTTTAGAATTTTTGTACAAAAGTTTCTGTATCTTGAGTATGTGAGTCTTAGTATAGGGTTGTTTGGAGATTGTTTAAGTTCCCTGTGCATGGCATCTCTATTTCGCATGCAGCGAAGCATACCTATAGTCATCCATGGTTTGAGTAAGCGTATGGAGTTAGTAACTTTAATTGTCGAAGTGTGGGAGCTTATGAGACTAGAGAGAGTGTTAATTAGGTATTCGGTAGCTTCATTAGCATTAGTAAGTTGGTAGATGGGCTGAAAGTTGATAGTATTCATCTCAGTGTCAAGGGATACGTAGTTTGTTTTGGTGATAGTATTTAAGTTAGATTTAAAAGGTTTTTTTAATTTTAGGCAAAGGATTACTGGCTTGTGATCAGTCACAGAGGATTCGATAACTAGGGTTAACGCTGACATGTTAGATTTAAGTATGACATGATCGAGACAGGCTTTTTCACGAGTGGGTAAATTATGGGCAGGTAACAGACCATGATAAGCTGTGAGGTTTAGGTAGTCCGAGATATGATGAGAGGGTGTAGTAGAGGCGATATCGAGGTTAATATCTCCCACAATAACAATGTTTTTAAAAGAAGTGAGGTTAGATAGTAGTGAATTGAGGGATTGCAGAAAGTTGCTTACATCTACTACAGAGGGGGAACGGTAGATACAGATTATGACTTTTCCAGTACCAATTTTTATGACTAAACAGCTAGCGTCAGATAGGTCTGGTTCCTCGACAGTGTAGTTGTCCATGTTGTACTTCTTGATATAGAGAACCACACCATCATTCTGATTTAAGAGTTTCTGTGTTTGAAAGTTGAAATAGTTGTCGATAGTTGGAATTGAGTCTTGACGTTTCAGCCAGCATTCGGTAAATACCATAATTTCGCAGTCAAGGTTTATTCTATAGAGAAGAGTTAAGAAGGAATCTAAGTTTGAATGTATCGAGCGTATGTTCTGGGTGATTATTTTTAATTGTTTGGTGGCATTGCTGACATATTTAGTGCATTCTTCAGGTTTACAATTTAATGTACTAGAGACAGAGAGCTGATCAATACAGCTCGTGATATTGGTTACAGTATCCACTGGTAAGATGTATTTAGTGTTGGAGTACTTTGTGAAGACCAATTATGATACAGTATTAGGACTGTAATCATTCGTGGGTACATGAGTAAATAGTACAGTATATGGCATGACACGGACATAGACATTAACATAACATATGAATTATTGGTTTCATAATAAAGATTGTTAAGAGACTTGATAGTATTGAAGTACGGATTGAATTGTGTATGGTTTAGTGTAATTAGTTTTGATTTGTAATAGTATTTTAAGAATGGATATATGAGTGTAATGTTGAGTTGATTTGTGATGTGTTTATAGTGTAGTGAAGAAGTTAATTGATTTTTAGTATGATAATTGTATATAGTGTATGTTTGGATGTGTGTGTAGAAATTAGTTACAGTATATATAAATAGTAAATTACAGAAAATTAGGAATGGTAGCATATTGTAAAAAGTTAAAAATAAAAATATTAAAAATATGAGAAAGTAGTTCACCACGTATAAGGAGAAGAACTTTGTTAGAGTTGCGTGATGGTAGCAGGGTAATACTACTAGTCATTTCTCTTGCTGTCTCAAGTACTCGAAGTCAGACTCGTGTTCAATTCTCTTTGCTGGATCCCCTTCCTTCCTCTTAATATAAATCTTGCCGTGGGACGTCCAATGGTAGGCGTAATTGTGTGCTTTAGAGAACTGCCGGGCTTGAAAGTATAGTTTCCTTGCCTTATTGGTTAGACTTTCGGAGATGTATATGGGAGCCTCGCCTTTCGCGTTAATATGTGATGCATTCAACCTGTTAGTTTTGTTGTCGCGATTATATTTCTTGACACTTGCAAGTAGATTTTCCTTGGTGATGATGCTCGTAAATTCTGCGGTTATATGTCCGGCAGTCTGAGGATTTCTAGCGTTATTAAGGCGATAGACATCACTGAGTTCGTGTGTCTCAATCTTAGAATGCACGGCAACTGCAATAGTTTTTATAATATTGACAAGGTCCTCTTTAGTTTCGCCTGGTTGCTTAGGCACATTACGTATGTCTATGCTGGGAGATTTCGCACGGCGCTCAAGGCTCTCAACTTTATCCTCGAGTGTTTTTATATACTCCAGACTACTTTTTCTTTCAGCCTCTAACGAAGCGACTTTTCCAATAAGCTCGTCGTATTTATGGCTCATGATAAGGCTTATATAGGTATATCTTCTTAACAAGTTAAATTAATAAATATACAAATAAATGTGTTTAATGTACCTATTATTTTTGTAACGGACAAATGTCGCTTTTCAAATAATTCTTGTGTCGTGGGAGACATATAAACGTAAAAACAACGGACATAGAAAATAGCTAGACTTGGTATAACCATTTGTCGACCACATAATTTTATGTGTGTGTTTCGAAACTGATGAAATGGGATTCAACGCGCGACCAATTAAATCATCCCATTATCCGTGCAATCAATATACCTAATTGTTTTCAGTACCAGATTCCTTATCTTTACCATCATCGACAATTATTTTTGATGCAAATTTTATATATCTTTACAAGTAGATTAACGCTCACTTCATCTCACCGCAGACAGAACATAACTGGCAAAAATGCAGTTCACAACCAAATAGCTTATAATACGTACAAATACCAAAATCCAATAGCAACCACGCAAGATATAGCATCGCGGTATCTTCTAACAATGTAGTCTCATCTCCATTGATTCCGGCGAGTGAAACCGCGGGCTCAGCTAGCTCTAACACAGACCACAATGTTCTGCGGGTCAGAGGTTAAATAATACGAGGGGTTCTATTGTGAAGAGGTAGACACATTCTGTATCGATATTTCGTTGATTTGATTCATTTCCCTCAATGGATGTATAAGTAATTGAATGAAATGTATACCAAGTAATATGTTTGATAGAATAACATAGACGTAGTTATGTGGTATTACAATCAGTATTCACTTATAAATAAAACTATTTTTGTGGATTTATTTTATTTTATATTTATAAGGTCTCCAGACCGAATTTGGGTCCCGGCAGCCAATCTTAACATAAGTCATATTTCGTCTGATCGTGTTTTATATCTGACCAAAAATATGACGCACAGTGTGATTCATAAATTAAATGGCGGGTAAAACGTAGTCTGTAGGACGAAGTCTAGCGTTCGAAAACATTTTCAATAAATAAATTTGATGAGTCCTCTAGCATAGTGTACGCTTTGACTACAATAATAAGTGCAAATACTTAGACCTGGCTTTTCATATTACATGTGCTTTATCTCCCTACATACATAAACTCACTACATATAGTGGAAAGACAGAGGTGTACAATGTCGTAGGTTTCTTTTATGAGATGGGAGGCAAACGAGCAGACGGATCGCCTGATGGTAAGCGATTACCACCGCCCATGGACACCCGCAACACCAGAGAAGTCACAAATGCGTTACCGGCCTTTTAAAAAGGAGTACGCTCTTTTCTTGAAGGTTTGTAGGTCGTTTTGGTCCGGCAATACACACAGTTAATTCCACAGTTACAGTTACACACAGATACAGTTCACTCCACATTTTAGTACTAATCAATAGGACTTTACTACTCTATTGCTGTCTACTGAATTAATTGCCAGACTTCTTGTTGCTGTCGGGACTTTCTAGACAGGAAAACCTAATATAATTTTCACACAGCATCTCATTAATGTATGTATACGCTGTATAAGTAACATTATTAATTAGCAGTAGAATAAATGTTAATATAAAATATCAACACCAATGGAACTTTATTTGAATTTTAGCTATATTGACAGAACAATATGTTATACAGCCGTAAGCAACGTAATTATAAAATAACAATTACTTTGCTCATAACATAGCTAAATATGCAACTAAATCCAAGCCAGAAACACACTGATATGCCATTATGTTCAATTACAGATACAAACAAAATGTTGCCAGCAACAATAAATAAAAATGTAGAACAACGGCACAAAACAGCTCAGCGGGTGTTCGGGAACCGCTCTCGTTAGTCTGGGTAGCCCGTGCCTGTCCGCGCCCGTTCGGGGTTTGTCCGGGGCCGACCGTGCTTGTCCGGCACGTGTCAATTACGACAAATGAGCATTTTTTAATGATAGTGTCGAGCATAATCGCGTTAGCCGCAGGCAATGCTTAGGATGAGCGTTAGTTTGGTAACTGTTATTCTGTTTAGTGATGTGAAAGTTGTTTTGATGCTAATTTGGGTATGAAATCAATGTTAGTTGGGTATTATGTGCAATGTGATAAATGTTTGAGTGGGTGAGACGCTTGAGTGTAACTGCATGGGTGATTCTTATTGTTATCCTAATATTTGTAACAATCATTTGTACATTGCTATTGCAAGCATGAAGTTTACGAAGAAAATATATACCAATATTTTTTTATTGGCACCATTCAAAGCAAGAATATAAAAATTCCTAGAAATGGATAAATCACAACTCACACAATTCTTGCCCTATGTGAGTATCGAACTCACAACTACATTGATAGCGACTATGCTACAATTAAACCCTCAGCGCCATCCATACAGTTTCATTAAAATAGTAAAAGATAAAAACTGGTATTGGTATCCCAACTTGGTCCAATATTATGTTAGTGAATATTTACCATTAACCTATAGGCACTATATATACCAACAGTATAAATACGAATATAACTCTTGTTATCATTACTTGACTAAATCGCATAACAGATTTTGCCTGAAAGCATAGAATATAAAATCTCCCCGCTTCCAGAACTTTCCTTAACACAAAAGGTAGGCTATAACCGAAGTAGAAAACATGAATGAGGTTGCTTGCTACTATCCAACAAGTATTAAATAAAGAATCGCTATTTATATAGAAGTTAGTAACTACCCTGATAGTAAACGATAAAAAAGTCGATGAAGCTAACGGATTCAGCCTAAAACGCCCATGAAAAATAATAAATAAAAGAAGGATTAAAACGACACATAAAAAAAGGAAATCAATCCGTTTGAATTTGAACTCAATAATAGAAATAGTATGAAATGAATCAATTTTAAAACTAGGTTTTATTTATTGGCTTTTCATTATTTTGTCTCACGTGTATATTTTAGTTTATATTAATAAACTGTACTTATTTTGTATTTACTGCTTATACAAATAATCTCTAACTAATATATTTTTTGTTATTCCATAAATTGCTATCAACTATCTAAAACGGCTATAAGAATATTTGTCTGTTTATTTCATCCGGAGAACACTGACAACACACATATTGTGATGTTGTTTTCACGGGTTGGTTGCTTGGCGTTCAAGATCGCAAGTAAATTATATAGAAAATACTTTTAAAAATCGGTGACTATGTGTTGTAGATTTCTACCTAAATTTTTATACAAAAATCTAAGGATCATAAACACTCAACACATTAGCAGTGGTCAGGCAACCATCTGACAATAACTCGTGCAGCCATTTAGTTATTCACATTTTTATGGAGATGAAATCCCCCAATCACGCCCCGCTTAAAGGACCCATCCTTTAAGCGGGGCGTGAAAAAGCACCTTCTCAGGCCGTCAAAGTAGAGACCTCAACATTGCCTCGGCTGCTATGAGGACGATGTGGAGGCCACTGCTCTTAGACCGCACGACTGCTTACCATCAGGCGGAGTGTGACCAGACTCCGCCTGATGGTAAGCAGTCGTTGTGACTTATTGTAAGCAGTCATTTTGACGAGAAAAAAAAATACATTGTAGACCTCTTATTTTGACCGCTTTACAAACTCTATATCTGTAACTTTTCCTCTTGATACTTAACATCTAGTCTTGACATTTCTCATTCTCTACCAAAAAATAATGAAAATCTGCGTTCTTCTTGCTTTTATTTCCCTTCTCTTTTTCTTGACATTATAAACGAACAAAAAAAAGGGACGTGTATAGTTTCCAAATATGCTGTCCCTCACTTAACCAGCTAACTCCACAGTCCGCACCTCATTATCTCTAACGTTGTCGGTCGCACGCGCACCATTGTTGCGCACCGACGCGACGCATTGTAACGCGCAAACGCACATTATTACAACGCTATTATAAGATAATGCGAGATTGTGGGAGGTTGGACGTGTATTCAATGGTCATTATCGTGTTTTTTGGAGGATAATGTGGGATACAACTAGGTGGAATTAATTATGGGTTAGTGTTCGTATAGGCAAAGTTTAGGGATTAATGTTTGCATTTGCTACATACAGGGTAATCGTCCAACAAATACTGTACATGTATAACATTGTAAAGATCTTTTGATGGTTTTGCTTCAATCACGTTAAAGGTTTGCATACAGACTGTCCTTGGTTAATACATAGGATGTATTTTATTCTAATGAGATTTCTCATAGTTTTATTACGAGTGAAACCGCAGTCAGAAGCAAATTGGTAAATATTTTGCAATATTATGTACTTTTTAAAGCGGATGGTACCTAAACGTTTGGTGGTATCTAAGTTGAGTGTCTGTATGCAGCATAAGTTGGTGACGATTTTTCTTGACTTGACTTTAGATGCTTTTAATGATTTTACAACTATTATCTCCACTGAATATGCAAGGCTGATACTATATAAATTTTAAAAACATTGTGTTACTTACTAATAAAAATTGCTACAAAAATAAACACAGAAACAGTACAGATAATCTGACAACTTGTCTAAAACCCTAATCACATTGTAACGCTATAATCTCATGAACACTCCACAAGGGAGACTTTACTCGCCACTATTAAGTGCCCGAAGGGTACCGCGACGACGACACTATTTGGTACCAGAAGGGTATCATCACTATTTAGCGGGAGGGTACCGAAATTCGCGCGTTATTGACTTGAACGTGCAACCATTTGTCTTGTCAATTTTAAAATTTAATGTTATTAGTTTGTTTTATAATTGAATATAAAACTATTTGTAAGTTTTTAAGTGCTGTCTTTATGTTTTGAAGTGCTTGTATTTGATTTAAAACATGCAACGAATGCTTTTAAAGCTGATAAAAAGTGAGTGTTATTAAACACTAGTGTGTATCATAGTCATAGTCTCTACTTCTTTTATCAACGAATACTACAACCATAACTTTGGATACCTGTTTAAACTAGTTTCTTAATATTAGTAATAATATGTCAAACATAAGACATAGATAGTCAAAACTATGCAGTATCGCGTTGTTTTATGCCATTATTATCTAAAACAACTGTCACTTTTCAAAGCCAACACAGCAGAAATATACCTAGCACCTGATCACAAGAAATATTTTATATCAATATAATTATATGCTACAAATGAAAAGCAATTTCCATAAGAAAGAAGACAATTATAACAGGCAGAAAAATACCTTAGTAACATTAATAATATTAAATATGCATTAAAAGCATGTACTGATCGTTCATGAGATGTGATCAAATTATGCTCACACAATAACAAATGCCTAATAAAATTATACCGTCATAACATCGATAAATATTTGTTAGAGTATGGTGAGTGAAGCCACCATTAATACACATTACAGTTTTAAGTCGACGGACCAGTTCATTATTAGGAATTAGGGCCCAAGGGCCGAGGCCGAACGCCGGGGCCGACTGCCGAAACCGAGTGTGCTCTGGGGGCAGAACAACACTAAATAACTATTAGTACAGACAAAATTCAACTTTATACATTTGTGTTTAGAGTGGGATACAATGTACAGTTAATGTTGCTCTAAAACACAATATGAGACAATTTGATTCATTGAAATTTGACATTTGTGTCGTTGAAATAAAGGTGAAATAGACGGTAAATATAAAGTTGTTCTAAGATAATTTATAGTTTATCTCATAAATAGATTATTACACACGAAGTGGTGCGATAAATCACCGCTAATCCGATGAGTGTCTTTGTTTGCGAACGTTTTGCGGTTATTAAATTGTTTCTGAACGTTTGCATGACGTTGTATGAGTCGTTTGTTCATCTAACTAAATTAGTGAGAGTTTTATGTGAGAATAAAACTTTGAGTAATGGTTATTTGTGACAATGTTTTGGCGGGGTGACGGTTGGTAGGCAAAGTTAGGTTGTCTTTTACGAGTAAACATTGTTTTGAATTGATTTCTTGACAGTTCACACATACGACTAGAATTTCTATCTGCCTATCTGAGCTATATATTAATTTTCACAGTGTAATATTGGGATACACATAAAAAGTAGATATTGCGTATTTTTTAATAAACATTGAATAATGTCGTGTCAGTATCGAAATTTGGTTCGTGTATAGTCAATTTACTTTCTTTATAAAGTTTTATAGACCTTTTTCGCATTTTGTCATAGTTTCACATAACACAATTGTTAACAGTCATTACGTTCGCCCACGTGAAGTCCACCAGAACGTATATCGAGATGATAATAATCCTATTTGTTAATTCAAGACATAGCCTAACGACCTTATTCATAAAAATATCACTTTACTAAAGGCTTAATACGATGGGTAGTGTACCTGTTTCAGGATGCCGATCGGAAGCTGCTGCCGGAGGAGAGGGGAGTCCTCGGGAGACCGAATTTCCCCGAGGAAAAATTCTCCCCTAACGAGGGGGGTGTGTGACGCGGACCGCGCGACCTTGACGGCTGCGCGTGAGTCGGAGTGGTGGCTGGCGCCCCCCTTCCCCTCCTGCCCGGCGGTAGCGGTATATAAGCCCGATCGCGTCCTGGACGTCGGCTTGCGGCCCGGCTCCACATCTTCAGTTAAGTGTTCCTGACTACAAGGACACGCAGCAAGCCTTTAAGTGACCCACGCCCTGTCTATTTTATATTGTTAAAGTTGTACATGTGAACTAAACGCATTAAAAGTGTAATTGCCATACCTTCTCTTATTGTATCTTTTAATTAAATTCACCTAGGGACACCACGCCCCTACGGCGTGGCCTGTTCCTCTAAAATCTACATTTCTCATAAAGAAAACCCTAAAGGTTACATTATAAATGTTCTGTAAACCTTTATTACATACAGCATCGTTATTAGGCAAACCAGCATTCTTATGCATTATTACAAACTATAATTTCTAGAATTTTTACTTATAACTCCTCCTCTATGTCTCTATACTCTATTCTCTTGTAAGTTTTATAAATATGGCCGTATCTGTTTACCAATTTTTATCGACATCCCTTTAGTTAATATTAATAAACTTTTGCATTCATAAAACTTGTCCAAAAGCCTTTCTTTCTCATCTTTCCTCCTTGCATTAGAAGATGCAAGTTAGAAAAAAGAGAAAGAAGGAGGTAGAGGTGTATTACACAACACTATTCGCCAGCTAACGTTTTATGTCCCATATAATAGGAAACGAGCCCATTGCCGTTGCCCGGCTAGACTCCGCGCTACTGATAATTTGACAGAAAATCCCAATATCGCTCTGCCTGACTCCTGCATATGCCCCATGTAATAGAGGCTGAAAACTATTGCTGTATCACGGACACAGTTTTAGAATCCGTGCTACAAACATTTTCTTGACCGGAAATTCCAATATCACTCTGCCCGACTCCGGCATCTGCCCCATTTAATAGAGGCTGAAACCTATTGCCGTATCACGGACACAGTTTTAGAATCCGTGCTACAAACATTTTCTTGATAGAAAATCCTAATAACACTTCACCCGACATGGGTGACATCATCGAATCCGAGATCTTACGCAAAGCAATCGCATTCACTAGCGCTGCACTACCAAGGCTGGAGACAGCAGCATCTCAACTTCTCCGTTTTGTTCTATGACGTCATATGTTACCCATTATAAAAATCCCTAAAAACGCAAGTAAATCTAAATTGAATGATCATCAACAAGTTATCTGGTCCCCTATTGAGTACATAATCCTGTATAATGCCGTCCCCTAAGTATCTTCGAGTGGATACTGATTGAAACGCCTTATGTCACAATTTGCCTCCTTACTGGTTTATAAAACATGTTGGACAAAGCTTATTGTAGAAGATTTGATACTGCATTGAGAATTTTGGTGACATCTGGGTCATATGAATATAAACAATTTTAATTTTATTTTGTCTTTGATATTTTTTGTCTTGGTCTAAACGTTGGGCAAACAAAACACAGGTAGATGTTGATTGTTGGGTGTGTTAATATTATAGGATAAATAAGCTAAATAGGTTTTGTTAACAGAAAATATAATTAAATCTATCTTGTTGCCTCTTTATTTTTACCAGTGGTATCACCCACGTTTATGATTACTGCTCAGTTCCCGTGGCTTGTAGCGTAAAGTTATATATCCTATGTTATTTCTGAAATAAGTAGCTTTCTAATGGTAAAATAATTAATGAAATCGGGCCAGTAGTTTAAGAGTTTATTCATTGCAAACAAAAATACAATTCTTTCTTCTTTTTAATATTAGTATAGATTTTTGAGTTCAGTTTCATATCTGTTTAAAGAATCCTTATTCTTACAACAATAAATATATATATATAAATAGTTTACTTACACGAGATTAACAGTACACAATACCCTGGTGGCTTGTCTAAATCAAACATAAATCAACATAAATATTCAAGTTACAAAAAGTAAACTAAACATAGAGTAAATACTAATTATAACAAAGCAATATTATATAATTGTTAATTACTATATCGTGGATAAAATCACTAAGCATAATAAAGACTAAATAAAATATGAAAAGTTTTTCAAGTAAAACAAGTCGGCCATAAATATAATTACAGGCCCTATGTAACAATAATGGAGATTAAGATTGCAGTGAAGTGATATGGTGATTAAGAAAGTAATCAAATAAACTCGCATCATGTTTCTAGTGGTAGATTCTAGAGCTTAGGGAGGCCTTAGCTTAGCATTTATATACATATCTATATGACTAGCATTTGGTTGGTTTTGTTAAAAACTCTTTTTATCTATCGTCATTATTTAGAGCTGTAGACTGATGAGAAAGAAAGAATTGGACTCTAAAATATTTTATAATAATGAAAACTTAGTATAAGAAAGGTTATACAAAGGGCTTTTAAAAGGTTTGTACCATATTTAAAGAAATCACATTCATTATAAACTGCTACCCACGAGTAGCTAAAAAATTTAAGAAATGTGTAAAAATATATTCTGTATTGTATTTTTATATACAGGATGATTTTGAAATCGTGTAATTCCTTTTAACCACGCATTCTACTGGTGATATAGAATAACCCTGACCATATTTTTTCTTAATTAGAATAATGGTTTCGGCAAAATTAGAGTACAGATTTTTTTCATGAAATGATTTCAAATAGTCATATTTTAACCACCTGACACAATCTTAATATTTTGCTAATTTAAAAATAATAACATAACAATAACTGATGTCGTAAATAATAGGGGGCAATAAAAAGGACCGCCCGTTATTATTTACGACATTAATTATTAATATGCTTTTTTATTTTAATTAGTAAAAAATTAAAATTGCCTCGGTTGGTTAACATATGACTATCTGACACCATTTCACGAAAAAAACGGAACATAAATTTTTCAATAAAAATAATTCTAATTAAATAAAAATATGGTCAGGGTTATTCTATATCACCAGTAGAATGCGTGGTTAAAAGGAATTACACGATTTCAAAATCACCCTGTATTTTAAGGTAAGACTCGCTCTTTATATTTTACTCCTTACTATTATTATAAATACGAAAGTGTGTATATTAGTTTGTCCCTCTTTTACGTGGCAAAGAAAAAATATATCGACAGTTCGAAGATAGTTCATTGGCTGGAGTGTGACATGAGCTTTTTATTCCAGGAAAACGCACAAATCCTTTTGTAATACGTCTTTAGAACAAAGTGAGTGAAGCCAGTATGATCTAAAAGCTCTCTTTATTGCCCAACCAAGATACACATTGTAATTGGAGCTCGTTACACAAAATAACGCATCCAAGCAAAAAACAAATAAAAAAGAAAACAATCCCACTCGTTCGACAAAAAAAAGGAAATCTTCCGATCAATTTACCGTTAAGCTCTAATAACCGCACAAAGACGGTTTGAATGCGCAAATCGGCAAATAAGGCGCAATGAATAATCGTGGAACGAGGCTAGGTGGCTATTACCGGACAGCCGGTCCGGGCCGGACGCCGGACGGGTGGGACGGCGAGCGGTGTCCGGAATCCACACGCACGTTAATTGCTAAATTTGCTCCCGAAGTACCAGGGTGGCAGAAAGTGGGAGGAGGTTGTGCCCCCAACCTCCCTTAGCTTATTGTCGTTGTATTGTGGAGAATTTGCTGCTTATAGAAATGTTCAAGGCTTTTGTTGCGACGAGTTATAATATAAGTTTACGATTTCAATAATGGTGTGTTTAGAACATTTATTTGTAGTAAGACAACTAATAGGGCTCGGATATAATCCGAGTTTGTTCTTGCATAGACCATATATTACTTGTCTATAATACAATTGTGAAAGAAGGACCTAGCTGGATTGCACATCGGTAAGGATACGTTATGATGAATAACAGACTTCTTTTGCACATCAGCCATGTTTAAGTCCTTCATATTAGTTATAGGTAGCCTATTATTATTTATCAAACACATTTACTAACTGCGAGTTGCTACTAAATGACTCCTTGTCTGATCCGGTATAACAGAAAGCAAGACGTGATGAGCCGATACATAAGCAAAAATGTATGCCAGGGAATTCTCGGGGCAGTGAAAATCATAGAAAACATGACGACCAAAATAATTTAAATGAAGATTGCCTCGTTGATTTAGCTTTGAACTGTGTGTACCCGATCATGCGGTTTCTATTGCAACATCAGGCTTAATGTTATTAAGTTTATCTGTTATTATATTCAATAGCAACATGAAATCTGGAAATAAGACGATAAGCTCGCCTTCTATTATATTATAGTCCTTTGAAACATAGCCGTCTCAATGTAGTGTCTGGGTACGGGCATCCCTTTTAGGCTGATATACTGGAACAACACACCCATGTCTTTCTGGACAGAGCACAGACACAATGGCTAAACTGCGAGGCTAGATAATAAAAACACACACCGAATTAAGTAATAAAGAACCTAGTCATATTTTTCATACGTACACATAGCATTCCTCATGTGGAAACTAAAGGTATGTTACATCTATTTCGACAGCTATGATTTTAGGTTCTACGTTACAGAAGCCAAGCCTTTAGCCGTCTCTCGTCACAAGGCACAGATCTCAACTTCGTGTTACTACAGAAAATTTCTACACCATATATAACGAATAACACTGGCTGAACCATGTATCAAATCCGAGTCCTACACAGCAGTTATACTCACTACCGTTACATCACCAGTCTCATTAAAAGACTAATCTTTCTATGAATACGTCAAAGTAACGGCAGAGTATTTTCCACAATAGATTTACTTGAGCCTGTAAAATATATTATACCGAGAAGGTATATCCGTAACTTATAGTAACCACGTTTATCGGTGTTGCTGCATCTCGGATATTGGCGGAAGATCCACATTACTTCGCTTCGCACCGGCTGTGAACGCTGAAGGGGCGTAATTGCCGCGAAATGCGATCAGTACCGTTTCAAGGAACTAGCGTCGATACTGGCATCGGCACATCGGAGCTTCAAGACTGTGCTTTGAATTTCAGGATTATTCTGTACGATGTATGTACGTTTACTAAGCAAGAGGCTTTCGTGTAAGCTAGTGCGGTAATTTGGAATATAAATAAGATTTTAAAGTTGTATTAAATTTGTTTTTAAAGAAAAGTTGTGAAATGGCTACGTTTTTGGGTATTGTGGCGAATTTTCGTGTGATTTTATTTACATGGGTCGCGTTATAGCTACATAAATGTAACTTCTGTTTAAATCATATCTGTTTATTCACTTTATGTCTTCGATTGTATTGAATAGCTTCAGATTGAGCGTAGATTGCGATTTTAGTTAACCTTTAAGCTACGTGGTCTGCAATTTAGGTTTTAATTTTAAGCTACTAAATAGTAAAAACCGTATTAAACTCCGTTTTGTAGTTTTTGCGTGATATCGGCATGAATAGTTGAACAGATATATAAAAAGAACATTGATTTGGTTCCAATAAAAAGTCGATGCCAATAAATTAGTTAATATGTACAGACACAGTCTTGTTATAGTTTTACAATAATATGTAGATCGATATTATTGCAATGTTTCTTCTGTCATTTTGTTACTACTTCAGTAAACTCACTAACTTTAACGTTCATAAGTGTTACGTTGTGACCTCAATGAATTAACAATTTTTGACTTTAACTTCATTTTCACTTAGGTATTTATTGTATTACTTAGTGCACAGTTCAGCTCAGCTTCGTTATGTAAGTAAGCATCCATTTAGTCTTCTTTTATATTAATGATCACCTAATATATAAATCCGAAAGATATTCGTCGGCCTCGATGGCGTAGTGGTTAGTGTAACCGACTGCCACGCCTGAGGTCGCGGGTTCGATTCCCGCACAAGACAAATATTTGTGTGCATGAACATGGATGTTTGTCTTGGTCTGGGTGTTTCTATGTATAATATGTAATATGTATATTACAAAAAAAAAAAAGTATATATGTATGTTTATCCATTGTCTAGTATCCATAGTACAAGCTCTGCTTAGTTTGGGCTAGATAGTGTTGTGTGTATGTGGTAGAATATTATTATTATTATTATTATTATTCATTACATTCTGTTTGTTTGCTGCATCATAAAAGCTAAGATGCTACTGAAGTTTAATGAATTTTTTTGTGGGGATTAGTTGAACTTTGCTAAAGGCTATATATGGAAGGCATTTTTAAATGGGTAGTATTTAAGTGCACAGCAAAATATATTTAAAGAGATCAAACTAAGTCGCCGGTGCCCCGTTTTGCGGGACTCCTATTTTTGGGTGGGTTTAAGGAACCTAACATAACCTAACCCTTCCGAGACGGAATGCAGTGATTTGAGACGTACCTATACGTTATCGTTATGCTGTGCAATTAGTATTTTTATGGTCATTATATTTAATCTAATTTTTTTTTTTTTAATGCGAGCCAAATCTCATGTCGGCTAGCATGTAGGTAATATTTGTAATTAAACATAGCTGCCGAAATTTTGTATCTAATATATACCTGTAAATCATTTCATAGAGATACAGAGCTGTTATTAAAACGCATAGGTACACTTAATGGCACTCTACTGACTATTAGATATCGATTCAACTAACCCACATTCGGTAGCAAACGTAATATCCACTCGAACTACCTCTAATACATGGACTATCAATTTCACGTAAAGCTAATACCTTACAGTCGGACGCCGGACCGGTGTACAACAAATTAGAGGTGTGCACCACCGGTAGAGATGTGCCAGTATACGAGTATCCGCTATCGGCGCGTAATTGGCGAGAAATGTGATCGCCGGCCGCCGCTTCCGAGCGAGCTCTATTACCGATATACAGTGAGAGCGAATTGTTAGTTGAGATAGGTACTGAAATATAATACACTATTAATACGTCATTACGTACAGTCGAGCTCTGTAATGGGTTAGATATTTAAGAAGTTTGTTATATCTATATCTACTAATATTATAAGAAAGAATGGTTTATTTATTTGTTTGTGATCAATAAGCTCTAAAACTGCTAGACCGATTATAATAAATCCTTTACCGTTAGAAAGCTACGAAGTGCCATAAGCTATTTACTTTACTTTTACACCAATATGTAGGTACAGTCTAGCCTTGTGATATATCTACATTTATTACGAGGAAAGATTTAATAGTTTGTAAGTAATAGATAAGCTCTTAAATTACAGAATTTATTTAAATAATTATTTTACTACCAGAAAGGCACTTTATGTAAAAGTGACGTAAACTATTTAACATCGCGCTACGAGCGATGGGAACGGAGCAGTTATCATAAACGTGGGGTACCTACAGCTAGTCCATACTAATATTATAATAGGAAACATTTGTATTATTGTTTGTTATGAATAAACGGAAAAGCTACTAAACCAAATATAATAATTCTTTTAGCATTAGAAACTTTAGCCTGGAGTATCATAGGCTATATAACATCACACTACAAATCACGGCCACGGAGTAGTAGGTACCTAATCAAAAACGTGTGTGAAATCGGGGAAGACAGCTAGTTATTAAAATTTCAACAATTTGTTTGATAGGCTTCTGAAAATAATTAATCTGATAAATTCTTGGATAACTGGATGTAATAAAATAAATTCATAAATGCATATAATCACAACAAATAGTTTTTTTAAGTCTAAGTCTGGAAGTTCTTTATTTCCGCTGTTTCAATGTTTGTAAAGTCCCACTTGATAAAGAAATAGTACGGTCGTCATCTTTATAAATTAAAATATTTTTACTTTTCTATTTATAATTGTACCTACTTTTCCATTAATAATTACTAACAGTTGAACAAGGAAACATAAGCAACATATGTTTAAATAAACAATATATTGTTTATTTTTACTAGTTAAAAAAAACAGCAATGTAACTATAATCTACAGTTATAAAACAGTTTAACGCAGTTTAAAGTTACATAATATAATAAAACCTTTAAAATTAAATGATTGAAACGAAGCTTAACGAAACAAAAATATGATTATGAAACAGAGAATAGGTACTAAAGACACGTCATAAAATAAAGTGATGTTTAATAATTATAATGCCTTTATGTGCGTATAAATAAATAAGTAATCAAATTTCTTTATCTAGCATTCAAATTAAATTGTATAAGGAAATAATAATCCATATCTATTATTTATATTGACTATTCATTTTAAATTGGCACACTTATTCATTTAAGTACTTTATTATGTATTTATTTCTATAAAAGTTTATACTGATAGTTACATAAAACATAAATACTCGATGAACTCATTACTAGTTACGCAACCAATGTCCGACGGGTAGAGCGGCGCGCGGATAGGTATTGCGGTCATTGCATGCCCGAAGCGTTGTCACTCTAGCTAGTCAAGCCAATCGATTTATGAAAATCGATTGTGTTAAATTGATACGCCTAATTAAACTAACGAAACAATGAGTTAATTACCTACCTATAAATATGCACAAAATATTTGTAAGACACAAAATAGCACTATGGAATTTGCAATTATTGAAGGTTTAAATTAAGAAGTAAATATTTAATTTGGTATATTATCTACTAATTTGATCACAGACGCGACTATTAGTATACAAATTAATTATCAAATTAACATTAAACAGCTCTATAATGTCTATATTTTAATTAATTAATGTTATTCTCTACACTGATTACAGACATATGTATACACATACCTGTATAGGTGGAACGCGTTACACAAACAAAACGGACGTAAAAAGACAAACCGAGCTAAGACAAAACCCGTCCGCCATGCCACTAAGAAGGGCGGAGCTAATAATACAACGACATGAAATGCGAACTCAATAACACTACATAATCAATTAATTAAAACGAACCTTAACTTGTATAACTTAGGACTCAGATTTGAGTGGTCTTGGACGGCGGTTACACCATTTTAGCTCGTCGAGCTATCACAGAAGTGGCCAATCAGCGCTCGGTTGCCATAGCTACGCGTAGTTGGCGCGAGTGGCCGGTAGATGGCGTTAGCTATGACTCTTACGTATAATTAATGGATTGAGAATTTTAGTTTTGAGATGGCACTCGCCTGGGTAAATGTGACATTTTAAGTGGAGGAAATTAATTGGTTATTAGTTTAAGTTCATTTTAGTTTCGTACGAGTCGAGTACCTTGTTATATTACTTTAGATATACTTACGTACTAATATATCTATAAGGTACGGGATACTAGAGAAAAGAACCATCAAGGCGATAGGTAGTTACCTACAATTATTAGTTTAATTATCAATATGCTTTGATGTCAGATATTTAGATAACGTTGTGTGATTTAGACATTGTTGTGTTATTTATTGCTTTAGCTCTAGAACCTACCTAATATTAAGTAGATATATACAATGTAGGGTAGGTAGATATGTTTATAAAATATGCATTTATCACGGTAATATTAGGTTGGAATTTACATAGTATTTTAAAAGAACGACAAAGTATCCGTACCTACGAGACATTTGATTGCATAATAATCCATTTATTGCAACGTCTCACAAACTACGCGCCCCAAAATTGGGGAAACCTAATCCCCAGTAAGCCATTATACCGAAAATTCAACTACCATCACTCATAACTTTACATTCACAATCAAAACCATACTTTAGATAACAAGAAATAGATTTCAATTTACAACAAAACGTAAAATTTTCCTGCTTGACGAAATTAAGTGGCAATAAACTCTGTGCGGTTAGATTAGGGTTTATTTTAGTTTGGTATGACGACTAGAGAGTTTGGAAATGAAATTTTCATAAATGTGCGGCCGTGGGGTTTGCGCGGGGGGTGTGCGGGTGTGCGGGGCTCGGGGTCGTTCGTGGGGGTGGCCATATTTGTGTTTTCCCCGCAGCTTCCGAGTAGGGAAGGCGACACTTGAGCCCTTGTTGTGTGTTACCGACGAACGGAAAAACTATTAATAATAATTATGACTAGCAATTACTGGAACAACTACCTAACGCACATTTAATGTGATGTTGGATGTTTCTAGCAACAAAATAGCTACGACTTCATCATATCAAAACATAGGTATCAACAGAGTCAAACAAAAGACGATGAGGTTCTCCCATTGAAAAATTTGGACAGATGTAATGATCCTCGCGGCCTCAATGATTGTAAACGATATTAATTGTGTCTGATTTATTTATTCACAAACAAAATACCTTAGTACCTATTAAATTTCCTCACTGTCTAGTTTACACCCAGTTAACATGGCTTGAAATTTATTTTTTATTTGAATATGCACAGGCCGGGTGGCCTGTGCATATTTTCTGTATAGAAATATCATAGATATCGCTAATAGCTGATTAATCCTGACTTTATTTTGAAAAATTTCAATCCGCTTGTATCCTACGGCAACGCATATCGGGATAAGAAGTAACCTACAGGTACCTAATGTAAATCCTAACTATACGTCATAAATTAGAGAGTTACTTTGTTCATTTCTTTATGCTTTCTCGCCTTAACTACACGACCGATCATTTAGAAATTTCCCTTACCTACACGTGTCATGGGTACAGCAAAGGACATAGGGTAAAGTAGATACTGTTCCCGAGGGATAGTCAGTCAGATCTTGTGTGCCCAGTTGCCCGCATAATTTTAAACGTGTTTAACTAACAAACATTCAAACATTACATTTAGGTATAATATTAGTAAAATATTAGATATAGATTTTTCTTCAACAGATAGATGCTTGGGTCGTGAGACGGTTTGACTTCTGTGATCTTTGGAGACAATACCAAATTGGTTTCAGCAGCATACGTGTCATAACACACGAGTAATACTCCTAATATTACAGTAATATAAAGTCAACGGTAAACACTTACCTACATCGTATGCTTACTCGATATTATCTAAAAAGGTACATTATACCCAGGCACGTTTTAGCCTTTTGCAAATATCTGCACAAACTCTTACTGGATGATTAGATCAAGTGACAACTACTATGTAAAAATATCTCATAAAATAGATAAAGATTACATTTTATTCGTTATATGTACACATCAATGTGAAGCGTTTTGTATTTTAGAATTTTTAAAGACCTTTACTATATTTTAAACAACATTTTTTATCAATAGTTATATTGTATGAAAAATATGAGTTTGGAGTGTGTGTGTTTGTAACGAGTTGGAAAATCAATAAAATAATTAATATGTGAGTTTAATAATGCACTTTCAGCTATTTTATTGACAATTTTAATATTTGAGTATATTTGTTTTTACTTATTAAATAGTCAATCATCGTTTGTTCAAACGGTGAAGTAAGACATCGTAAGAAAACCTGAAAATCTAAGAGTTCTCCATAATGTTCTCGAAGACATGTGAAGTCTGCCAATCTGTGCTGGGCCAGCGTGGTGGACAGGTTCAGGCCAAAGCCTGATCCTTCTCAAAATGAGAAGAGGCCCGTACCCAGCAATGGGACAGTTTAATACAGAGTTGATGTTATATACATATATACTTTATCTTTAGACAAATGATTAAAATATATTCTATCGGTTCAAGGCTCCTTTGCACATTATAAACAACTCCAGACAATACCTATGGTCGATGTCTTAAAATAATTCACAAAGCACACAATCAACGTTAGAAAATCGAGAATCGAATACTACAAACGCAATTTAATCGTGTGTGCTCTCTAATTGTTAACAAAAAAACTTCCTTCCGCGAAATCTTGGGCAATTGTATGCGCAAAATATCGTATTGCTCGGATCGGGTGTCGAACTCACGTCAACAACGATTGATGCCGACTGACGTGACAACAAATGCACACCGGGTCTGCAAAAAATAAGCTTTTGAACGAAATTTACGAGAGCGAAAAATATTGATGTCCTTAATAAGGTTTAAACAAGAGCAAAAAATTTAGTGACCAGAACAGATTAAGTAGCCTATTATTGGATTAGATGACATTGGTATAGTTTAGGTATATATGTTTTCTTATACTTTTTAGTAGAAATAGTTAGCTCTATATTTTAAATAAACGTTTACCTGACTGACATACCTATAATTCCTAAATAAAGTTTAAACTTTGACGGAAAATAAATCTTACAGTTTAATAAAATATATCTTTTAGCGATTCTGTAGATGTATTTTTTTTCATGTTCCCGAAGTTAAATTATATATTTAGACATGATCTCACTGAATGGCTTGTATTTATAAAATGATCGTGGGTAAACGCTAAATGTGGGGATTAAGTACTCCTATAGGGATGAAGTAGGCTTCTTTATTTTTCCCACCATACATTGATTTCTTTCATCATTTACTTACTTATACGGCATTAAAGAAATGTATCAAAAGGTAACAAATCTGAGCTAAGACATTCCTATTACTTACATGCCCTTTTAGCGAGCGCAATGCATTTCTCTTTTAAAAACTCGTATCTACCCGTAACGTAGTTTGTTAGGTATGCTCTCCCACTATTATTATTTAATAAATAAAACAATCAAATTAAATACTAATAAATTGGATAATGAAAAAACACGCGCGGTTTGAATCAGTGCCAATGCTGGATTTACCTCAATATGTAATTTGCATTGGTTTGAAATAAACACTCAATTTAGATTCAGTTCAGGTGCTAACTGCACTAAGCCCGAATGTTTGAATACTTCGGTGTGTAAATTATCACGCTTCGCGTATTGCTAAATTAATTGGATTTTGGCTATAATTTCGCTATTGAAAACAATGGCTTGTCCGAATTAAGAGCTATTAGAAAATACCTAATCTTTATAAATAGCTATTTAGATCATTAGCAATGTACGAAATAACGAAACGCGAACCTTTTTTTTAAATTTATAGAGAACTAGCGATCTGTCCTGGCTTCGCATGGATAGCAGAGCATTAGAGTCGCATCAGCTTGTTGCGTTGAGCATGTTGGATCAAGCGATTTTCATCGGTGTGAGACCGCTTGAATTTATTTTCTTGCGCCTTACCAATTTCCATAAAACCTTAACAAATTATAAACCAAAGCTTTCCTCATGAATCACTCTGTCTATTGGTGAAAACCGCATGAAAATTCATTAAGTAGTTTTTGAGTTTATCGCGTACTGTCTGTACGCGATAAAGTGGCGGCGGGGGACTTCGTTTTATAATATATAGTGGTGTTTAAATTACCTTTATTATTCTAGTTGTAGTTTGTTTGCGACAAATAACTTACCATGCTATAAAATACAAATTTAGAACACAAGCATCATTGTCTAATGAAGCATAGCTGATAACCATGTTTTATTCGTGTTAATGAGTATAAGATAACATAGCATTTGTATTAGCTCCGTTTCGACGTTAAAAATAGATATTGACAGACATTTTAAGACAGCTAAAATAAATATCCGTCAATAGAATAAATATCTTAGCGCGGATATTAGAGGTTATCTTCGTAAAGATGCTCTACATAAACATCCTAACTAATATTATAAAGGTGAATGTAAATTTCTTTGTTACGCTTTCACTCCTCAACTACTACACCGATCATCATGAAATTTCGCAAACACGTTGTCAGGGATATAGAAAAGGACACAAGGTATCTTTTATCCAGAAAAAGCACTGATACTAAACGCGGGCATAATCTAGTTATGTATAATCCTTATACAGTTTTTTAACATTAATTAAAATATTTTCTTTAACATAAACTTTACTGCATGTGTGTGTAAAAGGGCTTTAAAGAATAAAATCCCAGTACAGAGGCATGTTATATGTAGCGCCGGTGTCAAGTTCCACGTTGACAGCAATCGATGGCAATTGACGAGTTAATAACAGAATAATAGAAGTTTTTTGTGGCTTATCCCTCCATCGGAGCGTGGTAAAATTATTATTTTGGTTCAACATTGCGATGGGAAGAAAAGACGTGTTTTGATCGTTCTCAATAGCCGAATTTACGGTTATTTAAAAAACAAAAAGAGTCGGTTGATAGTACGTAATATTATCATCTAAAGTAAAAAATATATATTCTCTTCTTTAGGGATAATTAATAGTCAGTACTCTATCAAATTCAATAGTTTTATCTATAGTGTTAAGATCTGATAAGTAAGACAAATATTGATTTATTCCGCATTCGCCCCTCATGTTTCGTAGCGAATGTAAAAAAACGCATTCGCCCCAAAAGTTTTCCTCATATGCCCCGAAATTTAGATAAGTAAATATTAATTTCTTAACGTAATTTCTATTTCGTCCCGAATTATGTTCCTTTTTTGATCCGGTTTTTTTTGTATTGTAGATTTGGATGTACCATCAGTCGAAACATATTTTAAAATACCTCCTTGATCTCTCGGCGAAACTTTGGGTTTATGACTGCATGACATCACGAGCCCGACATTGAAAAGACTTAAAATAATTTTTAACATGTTTTGTTTTGCTAACTATATGCTCAAAAATGTAGGACGAAAAATGAATAATTAAAAAAGAGAATGGGGAACATTTTGGAATGTGGGACGTAATTTAGGGACGAATGCGGAACAAACCCAAATACTGTATTAACTTCACAAAATTATAGTATAGGTATAAAGTGATTAGATGCGTAAAATGAACATGTTGTTCAAATACCGTTATATTTTTTTACTATGACAACTAGAAGTTTACTAAGCTTTGTAATTATTGTCTGTCAAATTACTACACCTAGATATTGCCATATTGTTATGTTAGGTGTAAGTCTTCCATAATAAATAAATAAATAAATATATCTATATCTAAGTAAATATGAGTTTATTTTTATACTTTAGATAATTGTACTACCTACTATAATTCCTTGGTATATAAGACTATGTAATATATAGGTACTTTATATCGATGCAGTAATTATCGATAAATGATTTTAAAATAGTAGGTATGTTTGCGTTTGTGATTGATTATGATTTATGACTTAGCAAATAGGTACAATAATATATTTTGGCACTCTCCAACACATCACAACACCTATTAAATGATAATTGAATTCGAAAATTTAAATAAGTTCTGACCTTATCTTTAAAATTATGTAGGTAGGTACTAAAGAATTATTTTTGTTGAAGTATTAAGTGAAATAAATATCAGTCAGTATGATAATATTACGTCTTAGTATATTTCATCTTTGGCGGTATATGTGATTATTTTTAATAAATAATTTTTTTTCGATTAACACTACTTATATGATGCTTTTATTAAAGTCGTTATTGCCATACCATGGACTATAACAGCGACCTCCCTCTCGTTTGGTATTGGGTTTGTGCCATTATTGTCAAAATTCACGGTATCATCTACTTACTCACGGTATCAATGACGATTGCAGGTACATTGTTATACGAAAAAATTACATTTAGGTCTCCTCTTCTTTTAAGGACATAACTTTATTTTCAACGATTATGACATCAGCTACTTGATCTAACTAAATATGTTTTCATATTAGATTGTTCATGTAATGACTAATGTCAGAATTCTGTAACCTAAGGGGTTTAGGTTATCCCCACTAAACTAAAAAATACTTTTATTTTAGATTTTTTTTCAAAAGTTAATTCTCTTAGATATTAATTTTAATAAATGACTTATTTCTGTAAATCTATAGGTATGTATAGGTTATTAAAACTCAATAGGCAATTTTAACCCATGAGTTTGATTGTGGTGCTCTTTACTTTTAATCTACTGAGTTATTCAATAATAGATATAACTTTAATTTAATTTGAGTATTAATTTCTCTCACAATACCTATAAAACCTAGGTAATTGTCACAGAATAAACATAATTAGATATGTATAAGAGCGCTAGTGTCTATTGTATGTAAGTAAATAAACTTCTAAAATCTTAAATCATAAATGTATGTTTACCTACTGAATGTAGTCGCTATTTTGAATGATGATATTGACATTAAGCCTTACGTCACTTCGATCCGAAGTAACTAAATGCTCTCGGTATATTAACCGAGTAAGCTAGTACAATTGATAATCATCGTCCGATTCATACGTAGTGGTCACTGATTGAAGGCGGCATCTAGCGGTAACCAGTAACTACCGGTCTTAGATAGGCTACTTAACGTAAAAGACGAAAAAGTATTAGTCATACTGGACAAAAAATGCCCCAATTGGCCAAATAACGCAAATAATTGAACAACACCCGTAGTATAGCGCCACCAACATGCCCGACACACGAAGTAACTATTGATCTTAAATACGCTACTTACGATTAAGACGGTACAAGCTGGTAATTCTGGACAAAAAATGTCCCGATACATTGGCAAATTAACGCAAATATTTGAACAAACAACGCTATGTAAAGCACCACCAATATCACCAACACATGACGAAGTTATCTTATGGCACGTCAAGCCACCAACAAACGACGAAGTTATCTTCTAGCATGTCGAAAGGGCTAGACTCACCTGAATCCTGTCTTCAGGCAGGTCAGTTTTGAGTGATAGCATCTCTCGGGCGTACACATCAGGGTAGTGCGCGTCCTTAAACGCCTTCTCCAGTTCGTCGAGCTGGTATGAGGTGAAGATTGTCCGGCTGCAGGGGGAAATATATATGGATAGAAATGGATCTTAAGTATACTATATGATTAGGTATAGGTACTATCTACTAATTCAGGTGACATCAACTAAAGTCTGACGTTTGTTGAAATTTTGCGATAAACTTATTGTTTATTGTTTAGTTGAACATTATGTAGAATTGTATATCCTTTTTGAGGTTATGGTTCAGAAATATAGTTTGAATTAGGAGGAGGTTTACTGTGAATGTTTCGTTAGACAAACATCGCAAGCAAGTAACCGTACATTAGTTTCTAGGGATAACTAGGTTTTACCAAAATACTAAAGCAGTCAGTAGAGGAGAAAGGATCTTTGTCAGATGTGCAATAACTTAAGTGACGTAACGTGAGTTGTGAGTGATATCCGATATACGATACACAAACATAAAATAGTAGTGCCTGATAGTTACCTATGTCTACGTTTTTTCTTCTTTTTCTTGCCATTGTAACCGGTGAGACCGTCTACTGTAAAATCTTTCGCCGCTTCCAGCGACGACACTCCTGCCAAAAGAGAAAAATAATCGTTATCACCACTCCATTTACTCCGCACCCCGTAATGTTCCCGTAATCGTACGATCCGGCACGATCCCGGGTGATCCCCGCAAATCGTCGCGGCCCAAATCCACTTAACAAGTAGTGTGACAAGACGACAACACTCGCCCGGGGATTTGTCACATAATTACCGAATGTGATTGCCAAATGAATTAGTAAACAGGCGCGCGGTGGCGGGTTAATAGAATAGATCGAGCGCGTCCCTCGGGACCGACCGCCGCCCCGCGCAGCCGAGGAGACGGAGGCGAGGGGAGGCAGGGGAGGAGGTATGCCCGAAGCCCTCCGGGACGACGGGTAATTGAATTTGGCGCCAATGAATACGACAATGAATTATTAAATTTAGAGCGGTTCCCTTACGGACCTAAACGGAGAGACTGTTTAATGCTGCAACCTAGTAGCACGATATACATTTCTTGGTGACATGTATAGCGTATATTTCACGAACGTGTACAGCTCGCAATGTACGTGCGGCGGGTGTTTTGCTCGTGTTGTTTAGTCGCGATGTTACGTGACGAATCGCGAGCTGCAACGTGGTGAGGGTGCGTGTTTGTCATTAAATTATGAGGTCAGTCGATGTGTTAATTTTATTAATGTTTTGAAAGCAATAATTTACACGGACTCTGTAATGGCAATATCGGTTGGAAATAATCATGTTAACATACCCTATCTTCTTAATGTAGAAAGTTTTTACCGTTATCGATGGACCGTGTATTTTTTAGCTTATAAAGTCATTATAGTTTATGTGAATATGTATAAACCACACGTAACATCTTAAATTAAGCATTGACTACGATACATTATTTGCATCATTTTATTTACATACTTGCTGCGTTAAGTATTATTATTAATACCTAGTATCTACATAGATATATGCCTCGAAAACATTTAAAGTGATTAGTTTAGTGCAACATTTGGCTTATCTCCTTATATTTCATTAAAATATCATCATATATCAATAAAATTTGATTAATATATGAAATAATAATAGGACATAGTTGACTAGTACAAAACAAGTTATTGAACTTAATTAAAAATGAACTGTTACTAACCTAATCTATACTAAGCAAGCGAAACCATGAGAAAATCTAGTATATCTATAATTCGTAACAGGTAATAACGCGATCAGGCATAATATCTACCGTTCGATCCTTAAAGTTTCGACCAGGTTACACCGGCCTTGATCACAAGCTGACTGGCTACACGCTTTAAAACAAATTATTAAAAGCTCCGAATGTGTAAAACAAACATGTGTACAGATATACCGTGTCGGTTCGTATGACACAGAGCACGTGTCCGGCCAGTCCGCAGCACCGAGCGTGTCCGATTGCGAGCGATCGATTGGTCACACTACCTCGTGTAATGACGCCCGACAATACTTTTAGACGTTTTGCAGACGACGGACGGCGGTGGACCTGGTAATTTGACCGGCCGCGGCAAACCATTTGAGTCTTGTAAAAACGCACAGGTATAAAGTCCGATGGTGTCCATGCGAGTCCATTAGTCGGCATTATTGAAAATATGGAATTCGACGCACACGAGGACTAAGACTCAAGTCCGGTTATGCTTTTACCATGCGGTGGACGTCGACCGGTAAAGTAGACTGCGGTGGCCGGCCATGGCAACGCACAGGTATAAAGTCCGATGGTGTCCATGCGAGTCCATTAGTCAGCATTATTGAAAATATGGAGTTCGACGCACACGAGGACCAAGACTAAAGTCCGGTTATGCTTTTACCATGCGGTGGACGTCGACCGGTAAAGTAGACTGCGGTGGCCGACCATGGCAACCGTACCCACTGGAAACCGCGGACGACATCAGACAGTATTTTCCGTCTGTTTGAAAATAAAAACCGTCGTCTGTGAAACGCCTTAGGGCTAAACAGACTTACTTGTTTTGGGATCGGCAATTGCTAGTTTCTATTTGGTTTTTGTAGGTGTATGCAGCAATTAGACGCTCTATCTATCACGGCAATCGAGTCGATTTCGAAAGATGGACGCAGTAACTAAATTCTTGAATATGAAAACTGGAATCAACCGATTTAATAAATACAGTCAGTCAATTTGAAATTGCCTGTGTGCTACGATTTTGATTAATTATTATTTATTTTTGTTGTCTCGAGTCCTTTTTATATAGGTATTTGCATCCTGAGTTTTTATATCTATTAGAATGTATGTCGTAAATTAATGTCGTATTTTTTTTTGTTTTTTAACAGCCCTTCTAATGGAACCTCTGATGTGAAGAATTAGAATGGCACGTTTTAGACCACCACGAATTGTACACATAATACAATATTAGACAACATGTCTCAATTAAAAAGATAGAATAAATATCTATTTATTTTCTGACTTTTGGACAAACTTGCATCAATCGTGGTCACGGCAACCAAAACAGATGAAAGAAATATTTTATTAATTAGAATGGACTCTGAATATCTGCGAGTTTTAAACTTGTCAACATTATATCGTATTAACTGTCATAAGCTTGGCTATAGATAACCAACATCCGTAATTATCTATTGTCAATAGACCAACTTATTACCTGGGATGTAAACATCGATATAAATATAAAACTAGACTACTTACTAGTTTATTTAGGTTGTAGAAATGATAGAAACAATCGGCATCTGGTCGGACAAAATATTATAGTGTTTTTCTATCAAGAAAATCGCAGTAGTACCACGTTATTTAGAGCAATGCCTAGCAGACGGCAAAAGGCAAGCTTATTACGTTTGCCCGCAAACCTTACTTAGAGATATGTAGGTGTAATATCTGCCTACCCATTTTCTGTTAAGGCGTGAAACTATGTAGGTATGATTGAAAAACGAAGCAACATCTTATCATCGTAAAACTATTTGTTACTTAAGAATCGAACCTTGCATCGTGTTGATTGAATGCAGTTGGACTGAGGAGGTAATCACTTAAGGAGGTAATACACTCGCGTGTCCCACGGGATCACCTCGCTTCGCTTATAGGAAGGGATCTACCGGCCCTATAGCATTGAGTTTTTATGATACCTATTGCTTGTAATATTTAGACCCGGTTTCTGAATTGAGAAAAGTAGTAAATCTCAAGTTATTACTTTCAAATATTTTTAAAGAATCGATTATTAACAAATATTTTTTCAGAATCTATTACTTTACAATTTTTTTTTTTTAATATTTTTTTCCAGATCCCCGTCGACTGAGCCTAAACTTCAGTATATATTGTTCAAATACCTACTCAAATATTACTAAAGTTTAAGAAAACTTGGCATAGAAACAAAAATAAAACTTTACGTTATAAATAAAAAGAATTTGTGTTAACAATTTAAACGCAAAACATATGGAGTTTATGTAAAGGCGTACCTTTAAATCGAACAATTTGTGAAACCGACTTATTTTAAGTACAATAGAAAAACGTCTTATTTGGGACGTTCTTCAGTCTTCACTTTTCGTGTGTTTGTAAAATAATTATGTATTTGCTTCATTCGTAGTATTCCAGGCACATTTCGGATCTAAATGCTACTACCTATTAAGAGTTTCCTAAAAGAAAAGCCTTTTGTACCACAAGTCCAATGAGGCAGTTTCTTGTTCTTATATTTGTGTAAAATCCCAAACGTCTTAATTACCTTTATAATGAATAGATGAATGAACTCTTTATTAGATACACATAGTATAAACATTAACATTAAAAACAGCAGAGCGTGCCTAAAAGACTTCAGCTCAGCCTATGCTGCGGATGACAGCAGCGCTCATTTTCAGCTGAGGCCTACGACCGACTCACGAATGAAAGTACGGACTTATAATTGAATTAAAAGATTAAATTAGCAATATAAACAAATAAATAACAAGGAGTATAGTGTTTATAAAAAATAATATGAATATACACAATTTTTTTAATAATAGGTACAAAAACAAGTTTAATTATGACCAGGGGCATTTAGTAAAATAGAGAATATTTTTAATTCATATGATGACTATTTTTTAATTTTTACATGTCACCTCTTTTATTTTTTATTGATTTAATAAAACAAATTTAGTCCAATTTAAACTAAATGTTTTTCTTTTGTAGGTATATATTATGTTTAAACATTGCAAAATCGTGGCGGTATAAAGCTCCGATCACAATATATTACACACAAACATTACATAACATTGTTATGCAAATAAATATATCCGAATATAACAGCTCCTAATAAGCACATAATATGATCTCTATTCATTACTCGTAACCATAGGAGCACGTGTAAGCTAACAACGTTCCCCTTAAACAATCTCCGTCGCCTACGCCTATTCCTAAGCCTAACTAAATGTATCATTATAAAAATACGCGATCATTACGACGACTTAACCGCTCTCTGCCAAACCAATAATGTATGCGATACCACGAAACAAAACATCATATTCAAATTTAATTCTAAAGCTGTTACCATAAGGTTGATTTTACCCTGTGCAGTTTTTGTAAGAGTATAATTTAAGCGAGAGAGGGGAGGTCGGTGAGGAGGGAAAATATGACTCTCGGTGAAGGAAAGCTACTTGTTGTTGAGAACACTGCCACTTTAGCCAGCGGCATTGTGCGACAAATGAAAATGTACTGGGGAAAAACTAATTTGTGTGTGTGCGTGTTGTGTATGTATACTATAAGAGGTGTGTATGTGTGAGCGTAAAGATAAAGATAAAGATTATTTGTTTTGAAATAAAATAACAACGTCCGTACTACAGATAACTAGACATTGTATCGCAGGGGTCTTACAGAGATTGATATGCTCCATAACAAATACAGAATATTTGTTGAATCATAGAATATTTTAGACCCGATTCTGCTTAAAATTCCTTAACAAAATAAATTGATAACAACAAACACGTTCTAACCACGGGATCAATAGGAAGTCAAAGTGATAAATCATTTATGCATTTAGGTCACAAAGTAACACAAGCTTCAAAATCGATTGGTTAGTGAGTTTACAACATTACTAAAGCTACAGTTAGGTTAGTTGCTGACAGCAGCGATAGCTCAGGGGAGACCAACAGACTGCAATGTAGTGGGCATCTAAGGCAGTCGTTATTGGGAAAGTCGACACAAAAGATCCCACTGGGTTGAAGTGTCGCCGGTCTGTACTGACTGGCCCCCACACAAGATAAGATAAGATAGGTGCAGGCAAACGGTAGAGTAGGGTAGGGGCCTATGAGAAGATATCTGCAAGAAACTCACGGCAACTCTTTCAAATCGCCAGTACACACGAATTTCTCATTCAATATTAAACAGACACAATCGATTCACATACTTCAAAATTAATAACAACTATAAAACAAACCGGCTTCCTATAACCGTCTGTATGTCGTCAAGAGTTTATTGGAGCGTTTATAGAAGCGCTAGACTTTCTCAAGCCTAAACTTGTAGGCACAATAGCCTAGCTACTGTGTTTCTCAAACAATTACTCCACAAAGATAGAAAGCGTATAACCAGTAAGCAAGACAACCCTGTACGGAAGTAAATTATTATCCTAAATCCTTCTATGTATGTATGTCTTAAGAGGGACTTTGGAAATAGAGCCTTAAAGAGAATACTGAATGCCTCCCAAGTACCGTGGCATAAATTCTAGCTTACCTTTATGACCGATCGGGCGATCCTGGTTTTGATTCGAATTTAGCAAAGTAGATTTGACAAATTCTTACCAGCAACACATTGGTAACAGTAGAAAGTTTTAACCGTTTTCGTTGGACGGTATCAAAGACAAGATTTTGTTTTCAACTTATTAAGTTACTTAGCAATGAGCTGAGTTTATAACATGGAATTAAAATATAGCTTGTCAACCCCTTCAGGATGTAAGTACAAGACCTTGTGTGTGCGTATATTCGGGCGATATAAAAGGTACATCAGACTCCACAGAATCGTGAGACTATGAATGTTACCTTAAACTTTTGTCTGCCTGTCTGGGTCTTTGGTTGGTCATGTCCATATAAATAATAACCTACAAAATACCTAAGAGATATCAAGAGGTTAAAAAGAACTCAGAATATAAAGTATATATTGTGGTTGCTCCACTGACAAGAGTTACGCTTTAAAATTAAGGTCAGAGAGAGAGAGCTCCTACAAAAACAGCTCGTACTGCAGTAGATACAAATTTACTAATAGCCCTAGTACCGCCATCTAGCGGTGGAAAGATGTTCTACCGTTGCTAACGATGCACTATCTATAGCTATCATTCCGTTTGCTAAAACCCTAAGTTAAACGTGACAAACTGGCATTTTCATACAAAGAATACCTACTCACTCATAATATGTATCTTGACACAGCGATGTCAACAGAATCCGTTTTACACTTATTCCATATATTGGGCCAATTGTGTCGTGTATAAATTGGCAATCGTCGCGGGCCAATTTATACACGATCAGTTGAAGATTAGATTTGTTCGCAAGCCTTCGTGCGAGATCGTGCAAGTTCGTGTGACGTCGGGTACGTGACGCGACGCTGATGACGTCAGCATACGTGCAGATTTGCTTAGGAAAAGGTTCGCGTGTTATTGGCTGTATTACCGTACCATGTTTTGTGAGTGCTGTCGAGTAGTTCGTACGTTTTGTTATTTCGGATTTTTCTATCTGCGCGTTATTTCGGGACGAAACTTCTTTTTAATGAAACTATCTGTTATGCTAATGTAAGTACATACCTACATACACGTCACCCATATATCGGCTGAGAGTACGAAGAGTGACAAAGACAAGCTTACGGCTCACCGGATGGTAAGTGGTCACCGTAGTCTATGCCTGCAATAACAGAGGTAACACTTGCGCGTTGCCGACCTGGTAAAAACCTTTTAACGCCCTTTTTGAAAAACCCCATACTGTAGTCTTGTGGGAAAACCTGGGCAGGGAGTTCTTTCCACAACCTGAGCGTCCGCGAGAGAAAATTCCTTTGGAACCGCTTGGTGCGGCACCAAGAGTGTTGTATACCCATTTCGCGAACTACGGTTTTTTGGTCCAACCTTATAGGAGGTGGTACTATTGCGATCCAAAGGCACAGTTTCAGAACCTGTGCTGACATTCAGAACTTCTTGACAGATATCGTCAATGGATTCTGCCGAACAGATACTACTTAGTGGCTCACTAAAATTTTATGCTCTTAAAGCAAATACATTCTCAAAATAACATGTTTTTATATTCAGAATTGGCTTCGCATTAATGGCAAAAGTTTGGTAACCAATTAAACCCTGATTGTAATTGGTTTCCGTAATCTATAAGGTATATAAATATATAAGAGCCAGACGTATGTTAGATTGCCCAGCTAGTAAAATAATTGAATAAACATACATACACAAATTTATTTTTGTATACCGAAAGGAAACTGCAGAGGTATATCATATCCACATTTCGTTGTGTTGCAGTTGTTTGTGTGATTTCCAGCTGTGTTCTTAAGACTTACTAGCGAGCAAGCATATTACTAAAGACAATTCCAGACTATGAGCTCACACTATGTTCTGATACTAAAATTTCATAATAGCAACTCAGTACACTTTGTCCCATCACGATATCAAACCCAAGGTCTTATTAGCAGCAGTCGCATTCATTACCACCGCGACTCCGAGACTGAAGAAAAATACGCACCAAACAATTTTGTAAGACCAGCCGAACTAATTATGGCAACACGCAACTTGTACTCAATGTAAGACTACACGGATGGTATAATGGCTTAATTAGACGCTTCGCTACTGAATACACCAAGCATTATGGACCCGGTCGCCACAAGAGACCAGCAGATATGTGACTTATAAATAGACATGCCAAGTTTTGGTGATCTTTATATCCGCTGCTTGAAAGTATGTAAGTCTGTGAAATAATTGTTTTAAGGGCCTTTTCCACAACCTCCAAATAGCATTTATCTATAAGATAAAAGTCTCGCCATCTCTCTTCTTTGACCTAACAAGAGTGAGACAGCATGCGATTTACATATATTTCGGATAATGTTTACTTGATAGTTTTAAAACGTGTCATAAGTCTTGATGTTCTTTGTTTGAATGTGTTTAAAGTCTTATGCGGCGCAGGAATTATTTATAATGCGAGAACGGTCTTTAAAAAAAGAAGGTGAAAACCCAAATTACCTCGTTATTGATTTTCCTCCTCACCTCAACAATCTAATTTGCGCCAATCTCGCTCATCGTGTACGTCTCGTTCGAATAAAAAGCACAAAAACATCTCCGGTGAACGCGTTCGGTCGTAACGCGATAAGTCGCGGCGCAATTAGATATGAGTGCCAAACGGATTGCCAATTTGCTCACGACGGGCCAATTGACGATGTAAGCCGAGACGAGACGATGAGCCATATGTAGTACCTAGTCTACGTACACTTCAGTTTGTGCGATACGACGACATTTTTAGCGACACTAGTCATCTTATCCGGCGGAGAATCAGTCTCGATGGCTGTCTTTTTTTTTTGTGCGGTATTCTATACTTTAATATTATGAATATAGAGTTGAGATTGGTTATTCTTGAGCTTAGTAGTTTCATGTTATATATGTGTACTAGCTGAGCCAGTGATTTCATACGTGTACGTGTATCATCTAACTACATATTCTAATGCACCTCGAAATTTAAAAATCATGTCTGTCTCTGCTAACATGTAGGGTGGATGAAACACACTACATGTTAGCAGAATCTTATCCTAACACATCACTGAAAACTACATCTAATTTGATAAAGCCAAAATGGAGATTAACGTGCACAAACGCACAGGAGACATAAGCAAAAGATCTGTTAACGGTTTTATTTTGAGGTTTGTGTATTCTTTCTTTTTCTATCCATTGAAGCTCTACCCAGATTATTGTTATATAAATGACAATGACAAAAACGTTTTTGCATAAGATCTAATTCATTAAAAAACACAAATCTATACCTAATATATTAAGACGTGAAAAGAAATCTTCATACACGTATTTAAACATATTGCCCGTGTGCAATTTGGCATGTCTAGATAAAATAATATGGTGAAGAAAACAGCAAAGTTTATGAATAAAATAAACAATTTATTTTTATTAAGCGCGGTCGAATTTGGACCACTAGACGACTCTAGTGGTCGTCTAGTACAAATATGTAGGTACTAGTAATATCTAAAATTAAATACAGTAAAGATGTCTTGGGACATCGACATTGCATTGTCTTCTATTAGTCAACACTATAAGAAGAATAATTTTGACATACTATATGTATGTCAAAATTATTCTTCTGATAGTGTACATTCACACTTACTCACTCACTCACAGTGTTACTCAATAGTTTATCGCTTTCTCTACTTAATAAGTAATTGAATAGATCTGATGCTTAATATATAACACAAATACATGAAATACGGAGTAGTCATATAGTTACCTGAATAAAATTGTCGGACTGCTACAAATTACATGAAACAAATGAAAAAAAGAATTAAAACATAAGTAAGGTTAGAAAATAAACAGGTAAGTATCTAAATATAAATAAATATACAAAATATTTTAAATAAGCAAATACAAGCGTTAAGCTAGCAAAATACATTGAGGTATGTAGGCAGGTAAGTACGTGGGTATGGGTCATAGAAATACTTCCAATATCTTTGGTATGAGCACTTGCGTCTATTCACAATGTGCACACAATTGCGTCCGAATTATATCCGAATGTACTGACAACTCGGTACGATAAGTACTTGCGCTGTGTCCTTGTCTCTGCAAAATAAGTATGGCGTTATATTCTCTCGAATATCATTCCACTAGTATTATTTTTTATATTTTTGTGACCTGAAAATTTTGCGCTGTAAATATACCTCATGACACATAAATTTTGTTTTATTTTCAGTAAAATGTATATGTAACTCTTGTGAAACTTTTGGTTTCTAAATATATTAATCGACGCAAATGCCCTATAACCACAATCACTCCGGTGAATTTTTATATTATTTAAGTTTGTTAGAATAGTAGCAATTGGCCTTCCGCTGCGACGCCTTTACTTGCCAGCCATTACTAAAATCTTAAAACAACATATCCGACCCGGAAAACGAATCTGATAACTCATGATTCGCTTTAAATTTAAGTTCAAAATTAAGACTTGAGATTAACGAGGCAGTCAAACTCAAACAATATAATTGAATTTAGCCGTTTTCGAAATCACACTACGAATTTACAAAACTTTCTATAAGAACCCAACAGTAAGTTCACGCGTAGGACCACCAGAACTTAGCTGAAGCAGTGTCAGGTATCGCATTACGCCGTCCTTGTTCCCACAGCGCGCAGGTGTTAACAAAAATAGAGCAAGCCTCGCAGCTTGGTCCGCACAATAAGACCCACGCTTTTGTACCAGATATTATGATCTTGAACTTTTGTTTTTTTACTGACTGTACATCAACCGTTTTGGTCAACCAGTTCTGTATTTGAATTTTCAAATATTTGATTTTGGAATTATACGTGCATTGTAGGCTGCCTGTATTAACAGTGACTATAGTATTTTAAACAGTCCATAATATATTGTCTATGTCTTTAATTAGACCAAATTTGAGGTATAAAAAACAAATCATTCTATAAGTCAAAAATGACAAAATATTGTATTGTATGTATAAATATTATGTAAGGAGTATTTTAGATTTACTATGGCTTAAAAGTGAAATATAACTTTTCACATTATTTATAATAAATAAACTAAACTATTTATTTAAACCTTGTTTGTATTTGGAAGTGGGCTTTTGAATGTTCTAAGGATAGTTTAATTTTGCTTGTTTTGCCCTCTAGCAAATAATTATGTCATTCCCTAGTAAAAGTTATTTCCCAAGCATATTTTGACCAAATCGGTATTTTAGTTTCGTCATAAAAACTGACAAACAGACAACATAATAATTTATGGTGTAAGTAGCAACTTAGATCTTGGTTTTACGTTCTCTTACAGCCTGTACCATAGCCTACAATTTTTATAATCATTACAGCTGTTTAGCTGTGAAAACGTAGCATACTGGTAGAGTTATTCCGAATTTCTAATATAAGTATGGATGCCAGATATAAAGAGATTCCAATGTTAAGTATTTAACATTCAAAGTTATTCGGTTTTTCGACCACACAATTTTCAGTAGCAGTAGCACACACAGAACTGTTCCCAATAAATGGCAATATCCTTCAGAATCAGAATCAGAAATTTATTTGCTAAGAAAGAAAGAAAATTATTTTCATTTCTATCTCCTTTACACAATATAATAAAATATAAATAGGTATAATTATACAGAGCAGTATATACCTAGTCTGGAGACCAAATTAGGTGCATGCGTCAGCTATTGTTGTAGTGGAAACTGCAACGTTGGTATTCTCGCAAGACCTATGTAGTATGTGAGAAAATTACAACAGATGATACAGCAAATAAAACTTGTTTTAGTTTAATTTGGTGATACAAATAACAATACACAACAATTGCCATTCAAACACTGTAACTGCTCTCAGTATCGACATATTGATAACATATTTACTGTTTTACATAATATTGTCTCTGTTTACGTGAATGTTACTCATTGAAATTAAACTCGGATTTTATCGCGTAGCAGCCATGGTCACGGGGAGACTCTCCCCGTGACTATGGCTGCTAAAAAGCAACCGAAACGTCGGAAAAAGTGTAAACCTAAATATAAATAGTTTTAATAATTTTATTAGCTTAATAATTTGTAAAATTCAATAGTAGTAGTAGTGTAACAGTTTCAAAATTATGTAATACAGTGTTAAATAAACAACGCGATAAAATCCGTATAAATGAGTTTAATTTCAATAAATATTTACTGTTTTTAATTCTTTTTGTTATTGTTTTCTCCTGTTCATATTCTTGTACAAAGGGGCAATCTACTGATCCACTGAATTTTGTAAAACTGTCTTGTAATAAATATTTCATAAAATTAACGGTAGAGCGCCTGGTGACCTGTAATACCTACAGGTTTTCCTTAAACCTACTTCAGGCATCAGTCTCTCACAAGTTAGTTTACAATTTGCTATTTACACTGTTGACTGTACTTGAGTCTTGAAACTATTGAGAAGAGAGAATCAATGATTTATTTTTATTATATTAACTAAAACTTAACTAGCAAAATGTGAATGTACCCCCTCATAGCCGCCCGTACACATTGTTATAAACATAAAACTATCTATAAAATGACCTTACTAAAATCATGGACTTAAAAAGATAGAACACAGTCTTATCAAACATCTTCCTTTGTCACTAGAGGGCACTGGAAGCATTATCCATAGAGTCTGAAGTAATTACCCAACAACGTCGACTTCCTGGACAGCCAGTAATGAGCTGGCACTTAATGAGGAGTTCAGGACACTGCCATTATAATTGCTAATAGGACCACCCTACTTTGATATTTTGGAGAGAGCCTTTACATGGGATAATCATCTTTGTTTGGAAGCAATAAGGGTGATATTACCGTGGGTGAGTTGTTATGGACGTCGATGAAAGTCATTATACGATCAGTGGCCTTTAGGGGTGGGGGAGGGAGGTCTAATCGTAAAATATTATTGTTGCTTCTAAGGAAATCGAGAGGAGAACGTGTTTTGAAGTTTTCTTGTTGGCTGTAGCTATTGATGTAAATATTACACTGAACGTTCAGTACCTATACCTTTACTTTACACACATATTGAAGGTATTTTCGAATCGAAACAAGGAATTGGGTTCTACTATTTAGAGGTGTCTGAAAAAGAAACTGATAGGTTTGATTTCTAGATTTTTATCGATCTGTCTGTTTGTTTATTCCGACATTACGTATAAAGTACTAAACTGATATGAATGCGAATTACACCATTTGGTAACTTGGGATACAAAGTCCGCGACTAGCTAGAAGTCAAGAATATCAGCATTCAAAGACTGAAATGGAGGAACTTTTAACTTTCAATCCATTATTTTATATATATTTCAATAACAAAATAAATGTAGGAAAATCTTTACTTAATTTGTTTTAGAATAGGTTCTGAGTATAGTTAGTACAAACACCGAAATAATATGCAAGAAGAACTGTGGATGCCTGAGATTTAGTCCAGTGCGAGAATCAAACACGTAACATTAGCATATAGGCGTGGGTTGACTACCACCACATAAACAACTAAACCATTTTAATAGGCTCAGATGGCAACGGTATAAATAGCTAAAGAGATATATGTAGTACTGGCATATAACGCCTGTATCGTCAACAATTCGTTCGAGGAGTCCACCAACAATGAGTCGTAACTCCTCAAACAAGATTAGTCCCGTCACCAACCACATCGCTCGTGTACCACTAACAGCTATGAAAAGAGGCCAATAACTAAGTGGCGGTTACAGTGTCCGGCCAGGCCACGCCTCCGCCCTCCCCCTCACTCCTACAGCGGTGAAGAGGGAGGGAGGACCGCTACATTAGCCGCTTGCCATTATATCGACACGCGTCGATGCGTGTGCGATGCGACTCTACGTTCTTTATTCGAAAAAATATAATTTTTTGTGTAGATCAATTCAAATATGATTATGTTCCAATTTTAAATATTCGTATGTATGGGTCAGTATACACACCAGGCATGTTTAAGAATTGGTATTAATCAACATATTTACAAAGTATAAGAATGGTGCGGTGGTTTAAGTAGTCACTACTCTACTGCTCCATGTGTCAAGTCTTGCGGGTTTGAATCCTAAATAGGGTAAAAAATTCGATGTTTGTTGCATAAATGTTATTTAGTTTTGAATGCAGTTTATGTCTATTTCGTCAATGCTTTTAAACTCCAGGACCCTATTATTATAGGAGTTGCTTATTAAAATATAAACAACAATATTTTAATTGTCTGATTGATCACCTGTTTGATTGATCGCCGGTCGATTATTAGTTAGTAATAGTTTAGTTTGTAATAACATAAATGTAAATCTATTAAATAAAGATTGAGCCGTTCGTAAGTGCGTTGTGTTTGTGTGTGTGTTTCACTACCATATCGAAGCAAGCCTTAGATAACAAAAAGGCCCATTAAGTCAGCTATCATCTGTCATTTTGCTCCCTTGAGCTAGCAGTTCAACGGTGGTTGTGTTTACCTATACCTACGTCGAGATTACACAGCAGTGGCACAGAGAAACCGGCGTGACACCATTAAAAAATAGATTAAAAAAAACAACATATCCTTGGTGTTTTATGCGTCGAAAGACAATAAGACCGTCCGTATGTTTACGTTTTTTGAAAAACGAGTAGTTCCTTGTTTTCATGTCGTCAATATATCATGACAGGCCGTATAAAATTCACCATCTTATTTGCATAAAAAACAACTCATCTCGTTGACGTACAAAAATCGTATGAACTCACTAACTCGCTAGCTTCCAATGTAATGAACCGCGTGCCTTTTTAAATTGTTCCTCATGGTTGCCCCCGGCCATCAGTTCGCCCGCTCTAATTGTATCGAGCTGACACTGAGATCTAATAATGCAATGGTTACCGTGTAATCCACCATTTATCTCTAGGGCAAACATAAGTGTTTATTCGGCTCAAACGAAATGCCGGCTACAATTTTAACGTAAATTACTGTGTTTAATATTTTTCAAGATAACGCTGGCTGAAGAAAAATCTTGATTCTTATTATATACTAGTTTTTGCCTGCAGCTTCGCTTGCTCGTGAATATTTTGTTGTGTATCAAAGTTACCTTATATCCTTTTCTGTACTCATGACAACGTGCATGCGAAATTAAAACCACATACGCGATTATAATTATAATAATAATAATATTCTACCACATACACACAACACCATCTAGCCCAAACTAAACATACATATATACTTTTTTTTGTAAATACCTACATATTATACATAGAAACACCCAGACCAAGACAAACATCCATGTTCATGCACACAAATATTTGTCTTGTGCGGGAATCGAACCCGCGACCTCAGGCGTGGCAGTCGGTTACACTAACCACTACGCCATCGAGGCCGACATATAGTTAGGATGTATTTATATTACATGTCGTATTCGTAATCACAACTGCTGTATTAGGCATTATATATTTGTTGCTGCATTTTCTTTATTATTTTAAGAAAACTACACTCAAACTGGCAAATATTCTTGTACCACAAAAAACTATGGTTACAAAGATCACCTCGAATCAGTACAATCAATTGTGAATAACACACATTTTGCTGCATGCGGGGATTGAACCACAACCCTCGGTGCAATGCTAGGGGCGATCCATGTAATAATATACAAGTGTGTATAAATGCAATAATATCTCCTGCACACCGGCAGTCTCCTTTAAAATAAGCTGTCGTGGTTGATCTGAAGGACCCTAGTAGGCAGAAGAGGCACTGCATTCGCCTAATTACTATCTATTAATAGGTATAAATAATATTAAGACTGGAATGAAGGTCCCGCTAGACGTTCGGTTCTAGCTCGTCCAAGAACGCAGCTCAAACATAGACAAAAAAAAACTTCTTCAAAGAGATCGCATACTAATAATTTTATTGTGTTATAATAAGTTTTGGACCTCTTTAAAGCGTCAGTCTTCTGCACTGGTTTTTGTCATTAGTACTGGCACGTAACTCTTTTTGGACGATTGTATACATTATTCATAGTGAGACTAGCACAGAGAACAATACTAATATATTCTATCACATTCTATCACATACACACAACACCATCTAGCCCAAACTAAGCAGATCTTGTACTATGGGTACTAGACATGGATAAACATACATATATACATTTTTGTTGTTGTAAATACATACATAGAAACACCCAGACTAAGACAAACATCCATGTTCATGCACACAAATGTTTGTATTGGGCGGGAATCGAACCCGCGACCTCAGGCGTATGCTAGTTCACAATCGAATACTGGGTAGCCTAACTACTCAGCGAAAGCAAATTAATGCAAACGAACAGTTTCATTGAAATTAAACATTTTATACGGATTTTATCGCGTTGTTTATTTTACTTTAAACACTGCTATTACATAATTTTGAAAACTCTAACACTACTATTATTGAACTTTTACTACTATTTAAGCTATATATTTTCTAATTAAAACAATTTATATTTGAGTTTACAATTTACCCCGACGTTTCGGTTGCTTTACAGCAGCCATGTTCAATGTATAACATTCGCGTAAACATAAGACAATATTACGAACAGTTTCGTTCGAGTTACGCTGTACTCTACCGCTTATATCACTCGTTCTATATTAATTCATAAATAAAAGCGAACAAGCGTACGTTGACCATCGGCGAAACCCACTCATTATCCGTCGATCATCTACCTTCGCTTGGTCTCCACCTTGCGTTATTAATAAGTCAAATAGCAAGTACCCTAATACAATGGAAAAAACATTATGACTGTCCATGAAGTTCGAGCGTTAGCTAAGAGATTAGTTTGTAGAAAAGGATAACATCGTTTTGGTATTTTTAAAAACATCGCCAAATATATTGTCTAAACCAAAATAATACGATGCTAACTGACAATAATTTGTCGGTGACAGTCATATATTGAAATCATAGATACACCCTACTACCTTTAAGTACCACTGTCACGACTCTGGACATTAATTTGCCATCCGACACAATGCCTATGTTTGTAAATAAACTCCTCCTAAACGGCTGGACCGATTTTGATGAAATTTTTTGTGTGTTCAAGTGGATTCGAGAATGGTTTAGATTTGTTTTTTTTTGTTGTATTTACAGGACAACGTCTTTCGGGTTGGCTAGTAAAGTATAAATTATAAATATTATCATATTCACTCATATTGAAAATTGTACATTATCGTGCTATCTAAGTACGATGAGGGCTCATATTATACTTATGATTCAAATATTGAGTAGTAGTTTAAGATAGTAAAGATTTATATATTAGAATTTTTGTTTGTAATGAATAACTCGAAAGTACTAGACCAACTTTGATAATAATTCTCTCACTGTTAGATAGCTACTTTATTTAGAAGTAAGTACATCACGCAACGACCCATTCGAGGACATCTAGTGGAATATACTAAATACGGATCCTCAAAACTGTATCTATAACAATTTACTTAGCAAACAGCTCATCATATTATGGATAGTACGCCGGCGCATCCCAGCCACAATATCGTTTTGTAAAAACCTTCGCAAGTGTCCGTGTAACGAGCCTCAAGGGAGGACATGATTCGGGGATGTTCCCCCAACGAGCCACCGTCGTGCGATGTCATTTCATCTCACTGCTAAATGCGTCATTATACCGCATTATCGTATAATGTGATAACATTTTCTGAGATTAGAGCAAACAGTTTTAAGTTGATATGTTTTGACCATAACATACTATACATACATACTCGCCTCTATCTCAGAAAAGTGTAACCAGATGTGTAGTACATCAACATAAATCCCTTGAATCCCTTATTTCATGGCATCAAAAATTATAACTGGCGAATTATAATTTTTGATGTCACGAAATAAAGGGCTTACAATACCTTAGTGACGTCATTTATAAATAGAACACGCTATGCACATTACTTTCGATTCTGCGAGACAGGATGAGATGAAATTTGGCTTTGATTTCAAATTGCTATCACAAGCTACTATATTGTGATGGGAGTATAAGGTTTCGGGTTGGATATCCGGCTCGGGCAATGTGTAGAAATTAGTGAACCCTATATTGTTTACAGTCATAAAGACTTGTATGTATTCTCATTTCTCTTATTCCTTATTTTTCTTCTAATATTTTTAACGAAGTTAATGCGTGAACTAATCAAGTAACCAGTTCACGTTCATAGCATTTTCTAAAGCTTATAATAACTGCGTGTATTCGTAAAAGAATTTATTTCAAAAACAGCTGTGCACTCAAATCTGCTACAAATCTGTTACAACACAAACTTGGCAACATTAATTAAGAACAATACGATTATAATTGCATTTCGGTCATAATGGCGTAAACGACTTGTTAATTGTATAAACATGCCGTCATTTTAGTAGTAAGTAAGATTTTTAAACAACTTCTAGATGTATAAACCTCTAATAACATTCGTTATTACTTACTTATTGATGTAATAGCACGGGTTGTGCGTTCGTTCTGTTTACAATTAGACAATGATTGTAATTAAGACGTAGTTCAAACTTGTTTTGAAGTGTAATGAAGTTATTGAAATGAAATAATGGCTACGTATTAGGACTGTTACACTCGTGTTTGTATTAAATCATGTGGTCGCAGCTGTGTGTGGATTGTAGATAGTTTTACGTCAATCGGATTAATTAAAAGTATTGGTTGTAGCAGCGATTGCCAAGAGGGAGTTTCGTATATGCACAATGGCCTACTTGTTAGGTTAAGCGTGGATAACACATGTCCAACGACGACACGAAGTAGCCTAGTAGAAAACCGTTGGATGCAGAGGTTTTGAGTTCGATCTCAAGGCACGCACCTCTCACTTTGAGAAGTTATGTGCGTTTTAAATTATCGCTTGCTTTAACAGTGAAGGAAATGTGGTGAAACGTGCACGTCGGATAATTCTGCATCATATTCTCCAAAGATATGTGAAGTCTGCACATCCACAGTTGGTCAGTCTGGTGGACAATGGCCTAACCCAATAGGGTTATGTTAGGTTAAAAATAATATACCTAATAAGGTATATTACTTTTTATTAGCTGTTTAACTTAACATTATTTCCCAGTCAAACTTTAGGTGGTGCAAGGATACATGAAGTAGTCATTTTAATTATGGAATGGAATGGATGGAGGAATGGAATATTCGGGTTGTTCCATATTCATTCTATGACATCTAATCCTATTTCTTTACTCATCCTAAACTAGTAGGTATGCCTAACTGATTCGATAACATTATTTTAATAAAGTTTCTTTATTCAACCGAAATGCGTTCCTTACTCTACCCGAGGCAAATATTACCGGGAAAAGTATAGATACCAAAACAATCTTTGACTTCGGAAAAGCAGGTTAGGTTAGGTTGGTAACAGTTCTTTAAAAATATATATAACCTATGTTAGGTACTCGCTGACAAAGTGAGTTATTTAGTTCGGTTATAAAGTGAGAAGATTTGTTCAACCGATTTTAAATTTACTGTTTTAATTATCTTTATCTATACTAATATTAGTATAGATTAGACCCCAGGCTTAGAGGTTTTGGGTAATTTTGTAATCGGTTGAGCTAGGAATACTTACAGAATGAATAAAGAATTGAAAATGAAATAATTGCTGTCGATTGAGTAAGGAACGTAAATAGGTTGAGTTAGGAAAAAAACAGTGTATGATGAAACGTCATCGGATGACGCCGGAACAATCCGAATATTCTTGTCTCACGGCGGCATTTACAAACATTTAAACAACACCCAGACTCGAAATAACTGTTGGTGGATCGGACCCTCAACACGCGACCCAATGGTAGTTGTGAGACGATTATTCAAACCACTACGTCATCATTACAATCAAGTAGACAATTAGATAAATATATGCATATGTTTTATATCATAATCAGAACTTCTACTAGTTTACTTTTTATCGAAGACTACGAAAGCATTAGTCACAAGCAATCTTTCGTCGGCCTCGGTGGCGTAGTGGTTAGTGTAACCGACTGTTACGCCGACCGACGGTCGCGGGTTCAATTCCCGCACAAGTCAAACATTTGTGTGCATGAACATGGATAATTGTCGTGGTCTGGGTGTTTCTATGTATGTATAATAAGTAAATAGATATATACAAAAAAAGTATATTTGTATGTTTATCCATTGTCTAGTACCCGTAGTACAAGCTCTGCTTAGTTTGGGCTAGATGGTGTTGTGTGTATGTTGTAGAATATTATATTATTATTAATGTTATATTTTCACCTCAATTACCTCATCACTAACTTGTCGCTAATATAACTAAATAAAGACCACATGTGGTATCCCACGGATGAACAAGTGCGCGACGTGTCCGGCCCCGCCGGGAACCGAACACCGACACAATTAGTGGCACTCTGCTGTGTTTACTTAACACTCGGCGCTACAAATGAGATTTGTTACACGCCAATCAATTTGTACCTAAATATTTTTTGTTTTCCATACGCAGCTCATGATGTAGGTATATACAGTGTAATGAAAATGTCGTTTTAATACGGCTCCATATTATTTTGACTGTAGAAGAATTTATTTATTTATTGAGGAAATTACATGGGCTATTAAATTTTGTTAACTCTTTGAAAATATTTTTATTAGAACTTATATATTTTTGTTACACGCTGTATATAAAAAAATTGGAACTGGATAACAAAATAAAATACACACGAACTTATGTTATGTGGACCCTGGTGGTGGTGATGGAGAACACGAACGTTTTTCCATTACATTCACTTTATAAATTAATTAAATAGCTTCTTACATAACTTTTCATACATTTCCTTCCATGGCACGGAATCTTTAACAGGCAGGTCAGGCTCTCACATGATTCATTTCTAGTACAAATTAAGGATAATTGACGAAGATAAACATTTTCTTTATCTATATTTTAGTATAAACAGTTTTCGACTCCCTTTTTCGTGCACATTGTTTATTCTTGCTTCTTACGGTACATGATTTATTCCTAATGCGAGAATTTGTTTCACTAATAACATACCTACTTAAAAAGTAGTAAATCAATTTGGCGGCTTCCTCCTTTTTTAGAGTCGTAAATAAAATGAGTCGCTTGCTTCACTATAGTAAGAAACTTAATCAGTAGGAACACCATTTTCCACCGACAAGGAATTCGATCACATCGCAACATCAAAACACCGGCTTGTATCAACACCCATACATTTCACACTTAGTTACTCGTACCGAGTAACCCAACACCTCTCTACTGGTAAGAAAGTGGCCCAAAACCGCGTTAATATACCGCTTGTTATTACAACTTGTCGCCACTTACAGTGACAACACATTGCGGCTTCTCTGACATTCAATACCGCACACAAACAACAAACAAAACACACACACAGCTAAAGAAAAACCACCTCTATTTCTTCCACACTAAAGTCGATAAGAAATGCAGTCTTAAGTTGGTTGGACAGTGTTTGTATCAACAGTCGCTACTCGTCTTATAGTGACAGAAACAAAAAATAATTTCCTCGCTTGTTGGCGGCCAACGTTTGAACAAACTTTTGAGGTTGGCGCCGGCCAAGTGTGAACACTCAAATGATGTGTCAACTGTCAACATGTAACTCACTCATTTGGTTGCACTGATGTAGCTACTGAGGAGGGTGTTAATAAATTAAGTACCTAGGTATCACTTGTTTGAATGGTGAAAAGAGACTACTTGAAGGCAACTGCACTATTGAAAGTTCTTCCAATAAGACAACCATGCAAACATTTCTCAGCTAATGAGGTATCACTAAAAATTTTTAAAACTTCTCAATAATTCTTCTACAGCAACAGTTATAATTCCTGTAGTTTTCTTGTACTGCAAGGCTATGCATACTAATGTATGTAAGTAACGGTCAATAAATTTTCAACTTAGACATTTTGTGAATGGGAAAGTATGTCCAAAATTTTGTTATTTTTAAAGATTACTATCAACTTTGGTTGCAAATTTCTAGTATTCTTGCTAACCCCTACAGCTAAAATGCTTATGTTAGGAATGGGTTTTCGTCCGTAGTGTAATGGGTATGATTTGAACCTGCGACCTCTCCTCATCCATCCTCTCCTCATCTATTAAATCTACTGCATCATTTGTGCGTCACATTTTACGTACAAAAGCTTACTTAAAAAAAGAAACAAACAAAAGATGTTGTAACTATATAGGTAGGCACTCTAAAGGCGCTTCAATCAAAAGGTAAAATGGTTGCTGCGGAGTAGACCGTTTATCCGTGCTCTCAACAATCAATGAGCAGGCTCGCTGCCGACCAATGAGGTCAAACTCATTACAGAGCTGACTTTAATTCGGCGCTAAACAATAGAGCCCTAATTTTCAAATTAAAAATGGCAGCCGCTAAACAATATATAGCGAAACGGCCATCGTTCGGCGCCCGCGGCTCTCATTGTTTTAGAAAACAATAAAACACCGTCGCCATCATGGAAATGTCAAAATCCACTCGCGGATTCCGCCCCGCGGCGTTCCAAATATGAAATTCCCGCACAGAAATGGCGGCGGAGGCAATTTTTACAAATGGCTGCCGAGCGGGAGTCAGGTTTGTTTTCTGTGAGCTTTTCATGGGGTTGTTACAACACACACTGGCGTACACACCCTGTATTGTACATACTTACACGCACACGTCACACGCGGGACAACAGCTTTACACACCACAACATTGTGGTAACGTGCTACAAAAAGAAGCTCACTTGTCAAACTGCGTCACGAACTACACTAGACAATCCAGTAATTAATCTATCTCATCAAACACATGTTCTAAGGAAATGTGCCTTGTGCTTTGACAGTTTATAACCATTTTCATTTGTCACGACTCTATGCTGAATAATGCCCGGCACCCCGTGACCTTCGTTATATTAAGTAATTTAAGCACCCCGACTTATGTCTTTATCACCAAAACTAATTTGCATTTAACAGAATTTTCTAAAACCTCACGTTCTAAGCAAATTCTCATATATTCAACAGTAAAAACATAATACATCCAATCTTTGTTTTTGAGAATTGAACGCAAAGTATTTATAAATAGAGTTCAACTTCCTGTAGCTAATAGATGGATGTATGATTTGTGGTATCGGGTGTGTTGAGCGGCTGCGCGGTGACGTTTGGCGTTTGGCGGATTCATTACTGAGACAAAGGCGGCGGGGTGCGGGGAGTTCGGGGTGCACACGAGGGATGCCCTATCCCTCGTCCCTAGCCCCACACCTCATACCCCCGCAGAGCCACTTTCCTAAATCACCGGCAAACGTATTGTTCCCCATAGTTTCGCGACGCTTCTAATTTATAGGTACTAATCGTCAAGCCACTTTGTTAATCAAAATACTTGGCACTCCTCTTTCACGTTGTTCATTAACAGGAGCTATTCTTTATACACACTTACTACGAACGTATAGGCATACTTTGGGCGCGTGGAACCAATCTAAACAAAGAAAATTTTATAAACTTCAAAGAAGTGAAATCGAGTGACATCTTTCCCTTTTTACACTAAACATTGGTGTTAATAACCGAAAGCAAATAAGCCGTCTAAATTTAAAACCTTAGAAAATATAAAACAAGCCGTAACACCCTTACAAACCTAGATAATAATTGCAAAGGCGCCTAAATTAACCCCAAAATTGCATAACTCAAGGCATTTACGGCGTAGCGTCCCGTCCCCGAGGCTTGCAATTCTTAATAAAGTTAGTTAGGCAAAATCGCTCACCGGTAAGATGTGGCTGGTTGCTCGGGCTGTACGGCGACTTGATTTGCGGGAACCCTGCAAACAATTACATTTATTAAGCTACAAACAATTAAGCACCGCGAGGAATTCCAATTTAAAAGTGCTCGGTCGTGAGCTGAAGGTTTGCCTCAGATAAGTCTTTAGCTATTAGATGATATTACACCATTCCTTTTCGAAATAAGTATTTCCAGTAAAGTCTTTTATAACATCAGCTCGTTTACAAAACTATATTAATATCTTAGGGTAATTATAAACGCATCGCCTCAGGTAAATTAATAGTAAAAAATTTCACATCTTGGGCCAAAAGCCAACATTTTTTACGATAAAGTATTGTTCACCATGGTAGCCATGGCCGGTTTGGCAGACTTCATACTAATTCAAGAATATTATCTAGGCATCTACAACATATCTCACAAGCAATTCAAGACAAGCTGTAAATTTCTTAATTATGTTTTTAAATGACATTTCAAAGAATCAAAGTGCTTATGACTGCGATCTGAAAATTCGATCTATGTACAAAATTGGTATATACCTACCTATTTATCTAGTTAAAAAACCAAGACATGTAACTCCGTTCAATAACTGTTACGATTATCTTCTGTTTTAAAATTAAGGAAACTTTGTGTAATGGTCTACAAATAGATATGGCTGGATTTATCTTGTAACGAGATGCATATTTAATATGCTATAATTGTATTTAAAAAATCTTGTTTATTTTTATAAAAACAGCTGAGTTGAGAAAAGTTATAGTTATCTCAATCCATTCAGTGGTTTACGCGTGATGAAGAAGCAGACGTTCAAACATTTTCAAATACATCCATATACAAAAGAAAATTAACGCAGAAGAAAGAAGAACTGTCCTCTTGATTTCGATTACAGAAGCTATATTGCTAACCACATACGAACATAATCAAACTATCGAAATACCTAACTTGTTTAGTTTAAACTCAAAGTTGAAACCAAATAGTAAAATTTTTTTGACATATACGAAAGCTAAGGTTAGGAATTAATATAGAAAAGTCCTTTTTAGATCTTCGTCTTGCATATCCAATAATATGTAGGCAAATAAGTACTCGAGTTAAACTCACCACGTTTAATATAATTATTTTTGACTTAACTTGACTTCATACCAAATCGGTAGGCAATCTCAAGCCTTTATTTTATAGGATATCGGACAGTCTTACATACGAGGTACTTTAATTACAATCAGCCATTATATCTATCACAGCATCTGTCACACAGTTTATATTTCCCCCCTTTCCTGAGCTAAACGAGGATATGACTAAAATTTTAATTTAAAAGCACCGCGTGTACCCATACAACAAAATTATGATGTGAAATGTTATATTATATTTGTACATAAATATCCTAAATTACGTTTTAGTTATTTAGGGCCGATTTGAAAATCTGTCGAAACTAACGATAAAGATAAATTTATATGAGTCAACATGTGTACAATCAGGTGTTACAGATATTTTTTTGTCTCAACATGCTCTGTCTGGTCAGATATGCAAATGTGTGTGCTTAATAAGCATTTAAAATTATGTTCGATCTAATACAATAATTAACATGTCAATTAAGCGTCTCTAAATAATCAAGTGAGATATATTATAAATAGGTCAGTTCAAATCCGTACAATAAATATAAAAAATAATTAATTAATAAGTCATTTCCAATAATAGAATAGTAATAGATAAAAAGTCAATAATTATGAACATGTCAAAATAAATTAGATCCTGATAAACGATTATTAAAACAAAGAAAACAAATTATATAAGATCACATAGGAAATTATTAATATTATAGTAGCATTTATGCAATAAAAGATTTCTTAAATTACGTTTAAATACGTTAAAATTATGGTCCTTAAATTTATTTGGTACTATATTGTATATTTTGGGTGCCATGCAGAAAATGCTCTTGCCCAAAACCGCTGTTTTTGCAGTTTGCATGCACAGTTTATGATTATCACGTCAGTTGCGAATAGAGACATCTGATAGTTTATTAAATAGTTGTGGATTGGTTTTCACAAATACAGCTGTTTCGTAGATATATAATGATGTAAGCGTTAAAATTTTATATTTTACGAAGTACGGTCTGCAACTGTCTGTGACTTGTAGACCAAACATTGCTCTAATGCAGCGCTTTTGGAGTTTGAACGTTACATCCTTATCAACTGAGTTTCCCCAGAAAATAAGCCCATATCTAAGTATGGATTCAACAAGGCCATGATATGCTGTAAGTAATGCAGTTGTATTAACTACTGCAACAAGCTTATATAGAGCATAGGCTACTTATTTTTGTTGATAAGTGTGCGATATGCGCTTTCCAATTTAATTTGTTGTCTATAATTAGACCAAGAAACTTAGCATTATCAACATCATGTATATTTACATCATTGTACCTACTTTATGCAAGGTTTGTTGTCTTGCAAAGTTGTAGCCCTTTGGCCAAAATGCATAATTTGCGTCTTGCTAATATTAATTTTAAAATTATTATTATTCATCCAATAAATAATGTCAGATAATAATTTATTAATGTCATTTTCGTACAAGTCCAATGTTTTACATATATGAAGATTTAACTGATTAGTTTTGACTTTCTATAAAACGCCTCTGAACGGCCTTCATTTATTAATCAGTTAAGTATTGTCAGATAATAATAAATACAAAATTCGATCCTGTGTGTACTAAGATATACATATTATGTTTCTTGTCATAATCAACGATTACCAATACCATCATACAACATTTCAATATTTACTTTTGCGAGCTGATGGTCCTTTTTGTGCGCGATTAAGTTACCAAAATAAAGCGTAGTGTACACCGTACAACGGACGAGGCGAGGCGTGAGGACAATCGAATGAGATTCGCGAGCGATAGACAATGCACGTAACTTGAACACCTCTATTGAAGACACGGCGTAAGCATTCAGGGCTGTCAAGATCTTATGCTATATATATTATTTATTTAAAAGAAAATTTTAATCCTTTATAAAACTTACATACCTAAACTCAAGTCAATGTTTCCAAAGAGGCAGGTTAAAAAGGCAAGTCCACAATTCTCAAAGTGTTCCAGAAATATTTTAGATCGCACATAATATATTAAGAGCGTATTGGTTTACACGATACAATTCCAGACTACTGAAAATGTCGTAACAAAATACCATAATTAAAGGCACGATATATATAATATACGAAATATTAGCATAAACTTATGCATGCTATCATATGTTATTATTAATTTAAGAATAAGTATACCAGGTAATTTGTGTGATACTCTTTATGCAATATAGTCGACTATCTATATTTAATTCATAGTAGAATATAGATACTATATAGATAGCGGGTAGTAAGTTATTAATAATATTAGTCTAGTCACTTGGGGTCGGCTTTTCAGTGATATCAGTTTTTACACGGAGCGGCTGCCACCTGACCTCCGCAACCCGAAGGCTAACGATACCCTAAGGCTAGACCAATGCTGACACTGGCAGTAAGTCAGTGCCCTATAATATCCTGAGATATTATAGGACACTGACTTCCCAATAACGACTGCCATAGATGTTTATGGCAGCCGGGACCGACGGCTTAACGTGCTCTCCGAGGCACGGAGCAGGCGATAATTGTCAATCAATACGCACATAATTTCGAAAAGACATATAACTTCCGAACTTTAGAGGTGCGCGACGTGGTTCGAACCCGAGACCCTCTACATTGCAGTCTGTTGGTTTTCCCATAGGTTATAGATAACTCAGTAAGCTTAAGGTATATGACAATAACTGAACTTCACTCTTTGTGCCAGTGAAGAACAAAATATTTTCTATCGGTAATCCCCACAGCCCTTACTTCAACTATGTCCTCTAAAGCCTTGATATATTCATAAAACAACCACTAACAAATCCACAGCACAAGTTTACCCATTACAGAAGTTCGCAGTTATTGCCTCAAACTAGATATGAGTCTGGTAAGTGGCAATAGACTCACCCCATTGAGCCAAAGTCACATTTGCATATATCTGCTTTCCCTCCTATCTTACCAGCCGAAACATTACATGCAAGGTGAACTAACAAATATCATCGTATAAAAACAGTGAAAGGGAATAATAAAGATAAGTTATTCCTATCTATTTTTACAACTATACCTACACCCTTGTACAATGCCTGACTCACGAACAGTGTGAAAATATAGCTGACTACGCATTGATAATATTATTTTAATAATTTTCAAATAATACATTCACGTCCTGCCTGGCAGCCCTATATTTTTTCAAACGGCTGTCAGTTAAGCCGTGTCGTACAATTTTAACAATATTAAGAAAAAAAACGTAACAAAAGCCGAGCTAAATACTTCCTCAATTATGTTAGGTGTAAGATAAATAAAGGTGGTGAGTGGTGCGTGGTATTGTGGTGGTGTCCACGCGTTGTGGTGCGCCACAATGGTGGAAAGTTGCGGCCACTTCCTTGCTTTTGTGGTTGATTTAGGTCATAATGTGTGAAAGTCGTTTTGATGGTCTTGAGAGTCTTGTCTTCATAATGTGGGAAGAAAACAGTAGGCAGGTTGTTTGGCTCTAGTAGCTATTGAATATGTAATACAAGCTTCAGAACTGTGGATTTGCCTCGTACCTATTTGTCGAACGTAAGAGGTCTTAAGTCTTATTTTATTAGCAGACTATGATTTAGGATCTCTTAGTTTAATGGAATATTTGCGATGCGAAGGTATGTCAAAAGACGTTGCCTTTATGACATTAAGAATTCATGAACGAATAAACAAGTAAGCTTATTTGTATTTAGCATGCTAGCTTAAAGCTGCTTTAAGCTGCAGGTTTTATAACACTTTCGTTATGAAGATAGAAGAAGATGAGAGGTTAGCTCTTGTAACTATAGAGTAATTATAACTCTTTTAAAATATAATGTATTAATAGTACCAACACCTGCACTACTATTCAAATATCCCTTTGAAACTTACTTCATCGCCCGCTCGTGTCTCAATATCGTAAGCGGGATTACAAAAAACGCTACGTAGTCAACAATGCCTAAAGAGGATTACACACTGTCGACGCCTCGAGTCAACAACGCCTTGACTTCTTCAATGCGTCGGCACATCAGTGCCCCACTCGATGTCAACGCATTGTTGAAGTGACAAATACCATACTCTTGCGCACTACAACATCCTTTTGTCTTTTATTACACTTCAAAATTAGTTACAGTGTAGTGATTTAATTACAGAGATTTTAATAAGCCTTTATTATGTTAATGAATGTAGTTACTAAAATTAAACGATCGAATCATCAATGACAACAGCGCTCAATCAATTAATCGTTTAATAATAAAATTAAATCGTTCCACCTAACCACCAATTACATGCCGAACATAATGAAACACAAAAATGTTTACATACAATAGCCTCTTCTAATAGCGTCAATAAGATGGAGTTCCATTGTCGATTCGTATCAAATTCCTTCGTTTAATTAATAGAAATGTTAGCAAGGGATTTAATTGAGGCGGGCCCCACTCAAGTCAATCAACTGACAGAGCCGTCAACTGAAATAAGACTTAACAAGGAGTTGAGTAATAATGAGTCATCGTGATTATTTTATTTCCTATCAAACGCCTCGACTCGTCAACTCATCAGCTATTCGCTCGTCAGCTGGCCGCTCAGTTGCTGCGAGTGTTAATTATTGTGTTGTATATTGGCGTTTGACTTTGATTCGGCAAATTGGATCTGGTGATTAGGTTACTTTAATATTTTTATTAAATTATGGTTTACAAGTAGTACATATAGTCATATTAATGATATTAAAGTAAGCTATGCACTACATACATGGTCTTCTATGGAGATATAGGCGTAAGACTATGTTTATGAAGAAGTAGAGAGACCCTCTCCCTAAATACACATTTTAGGTCCTACGTAATAAGGAGCGGGCCTATTTCCATAAACCGGTAACAATTCTATGCTGCTACTCAGAACTTCTTGACAGAAATGGGAAAAGTGTACTTGAGTAATTATACCCGATCGAGGGATCAGACTCGCATATTTATCCACTATAACTCTAATCTTCCTCATTTTGCCGTATTTTCGAAAAACATTTTTTTAACAAGTTTCTCATTTTAATTTTCGTCTTTTGTCATCTGGCTGGAAAATATCGTATCCTTGCGTATGTTTTAACCACGTAAAGATAACACAGGTTCGCATTTATAAATTTAATTAGCGTTATATTAAGCAACGTTTAATCGTCTAGTCACTACCTCTACTTCAAAACAAAACTATTAAAATGGATGTACACATATGCCTTATACAACATTTCCTGACGTGATGACTGACACGTCTATTGTCGAGTAACAAAGCTATACACGTGTAAATTGACACATAATGTATATTAATTTGCCCGTTAACCTGTGTCACGATTCATTAGCGCGGCCCTCAAGTAGTCCGCCATCTTACTCTCTTGTTGTAAACACCGCATTACGATTCCGGACACGTCCGCGCACTCGCGGAGTCGCGAGGCATCGCCGCTCGCGAGTAATGTGCACACACCTTTATAATATGTTTTGATTTGTTACATTTATATTCCTATTTTTAAGAATCTATCGGTGGCGCAGCGGCATTAAATACGATTGCTGTGCATATGGTTTCGAGTTTGATTCCCGAGCTGGAAAATCCAAAAAAAATTTGCTCTTGACTTGAAAAGAAAATCTAAGAGTAATTTGTTCTTGGATTTTTCTATCAAGTGAAATTGTCAGTAAACTGTTACTGAAATTCTCCGTAGCACCACGGTGTTTGGAACTACGTAATAACGTGGGACCGTATATTACTGGTGAAAAGAGTATAACACGTCTCTGCATACCCTTCAGAGGATAGAAGCATGGGATTATAATATGTATATACATATACATATGTCATTGGTGCAGTAAGCAGAATGGCTGCATTATTATATACCAATCAGTGCGGTTTTGACTGTCGGGTTAGATTAAGTATAAGAGTCTTTGAAATCATGTTTGGACCGATATTCTGTAGACGACAGTACGACTTTGATTAATACTGTAGGTCCACATTTAAATATTTATTAACATATTTAATTGTATTTGTAAGTAATAGCTAGCGGTCAGGACACCTAAAGTCCAAACATTTGAATATTAAACTTCAATCATTCATTGTCTATTGTCCTCGCATGGCAATCAATCATAGATATTGCTAATTATCATGACTTTGAATTCATGTGATCCTTTCAATTCATTGATAAAGGAGCAACATTCCGCCAACTCCTTGCAACTTGAAGTCCAAAACGATTCTCATTCCTACGACCGCATTACCCGAACTATATGACGCCAATAAATTAATATCCAATCGACTGAGGGGTTACTTAATTGAGCCCTGTGTCACACTAAACTTGTAATCCTGCAAGAATGTACCGCTGTACCTAACCGGCCAGTTAAGCTGGAGCTCTGCAAACTCTCGCAATTAACCCGCGCTCGTTAAGCTTATGAACAGGCGGGGGAGGTAAGGGGTGTCAACAAACACTGGTGGTTATAACACCGTCTAATGCGAGGAGTTATTTCAATTACCGCGAGCGGCGAGCCCGCGTGCCCTCCGCATTTTGCCGGCTAATCCGCTAACAAAAGAGCTCTTATAATTTGAGATGCAAGCTAAGTCCGTGCGGTTCAAGGTAATTGAAATTTTATTGCAAGCATTTTGATGGAGCGCCTCTGGCCACATACCAATAGTGATTAACCGAATAGCTGCCCTAACATCGCTGCATTCATTTGCTTGAATTAAACTACTTGCATTGTACGCATTTTAATTTATTGCGGTGTATGGGATGTTATCTAAATTTAACCTACTAACGGTCTACACTTATCCTGATATGCCGGACATTTTTAGGGTCACGCTTAAAAATTATTTCGTTCGTATTTTTTTTTAATATTTATGAAGTAACTATAAACTCATGCAGTATCAAAGATGATACTCGCGTGCTGAAGACCAAAAAATAAAAAAGGCATGATAAAACAAGTGCCTACATATAATTATATTATGACGCTTTTTAATTATGAAGTTTTATTTTACTCTTTAGTTTATATTTCTTGTAAATAATTTGTGTATATATTATGTTAATTATTTCATTATGACACTAAAATAAACGTAATATATATGTAAATTTAAAAAAATGTACCTACATTAAGAACATATTTGGCTGCGATCTACTGTAAGCTTTTTTGACATCTCATGACATCATAGTTCTTCTTCTTTTTTTAAGACTGCTCCCGCCCCTGTTATATATACTGTGCCGCGGTGGACTTTGTCAACATTCAAATAAGGGACACATAGAACACCCAAAATTGAAACTACATACTATTTGTGAGAGTTTTTTGACCAGTGTGGGGCAAAGGCGAGGCGAACGTTAAAGCCCCTAATTCATTATCACACGCCATTCGATCAGTCAAATTAGTGTAAATAATTCTCAAACTCTGAAACTAATTCTTTCCTAGAGTTGTCTTTTAATAAAATATTAATCAGTAAATATATTCTCTGAAGTGTCGTTTGTCGGTATTCAACGCATAATTATACATCAAATTAACTGTCCTAAAACAACATTCTTTAAACTACCGGTCCAATTTAACCCCAAAATCGCAGAAAAAAAACTTCTTTCAGAAAGTCAGTAGCATAATTCTACAATATCATAACATAGTACAGTGAGCTACACAAACACGGGTTTCCACGAAACGAGCACAAAAACTTGTGAAGTGTTGTTCAGTAATTATGTGCTCCACACAACTGCTACTTTATACACGCCATTTTGAAAAAATAATGACTAAGTTGTAACTGTTGCAGAAACAACAGTGACTAGCGAACTTTTTAAGGAGTTTATAGATTCAATGATTCGATATTTTGTACCCAGGAACAGTTTTAAAGGATTTGGTATTGCAGATTCTCTGGACAAACTTGATGCTTCCTTACTGAGAGTAGCTCCATATCACAGAGAGTTTAAGCTTAGTAACTTCTTGTCGGCCTCGATGGCGTAGTGGTTAGTGTAACCGACTGCCACGCCTGAGGTCGCGGGTTCGATTCCCGCACAAGACAAATATTTGAGTGCATGAACATGGATGTTTGTCTTGATCTGGGTGTTTCTATGTATAAAATGTATGTATTTACAAAAAAAAAGTATATATGTATGTTTATCCATTGTCTAGTATCCATATTACAAGCTCTGCTTAGTTTGGGCTAGATAGTGTTGTGTGTATGTGGTAGAATATTATTATATTATTATTATTATTGCAGTAAGCAGAGGGTCTGTAAGTAGTCGTTGCAATGTAATTAATAGATCTAGTGCATTCGCTAACGGTTTAGTAGCGTATTTTAAAAGGTAAGCAGTGATAACAATAGTCTCATATGAACTCGTAATGTAAACGGTGATCTGATTTGATTATGAGGCTATTAAATACAAATAATGCCATTCAACAGCATTTGCTCTGATATTCTTGATAGAAAATAACACTTTGCTCAGCATATGAATTGTAACCGAGAGCTCAGGTCCAACGGTAGCATTCATTGCCGCTGCGCAACCAAAATAAATGCATAACGGATTAAAAATAAATAATCTTAAGAGCCTTGTGACAGCTCTATAATACTCTTTAAATGTCACAATATCTTTTAAAAAGGAATAAGAACCCAAAAATTTAAATTACAAAAACACGTTAAAGACACAATAGAATTCGACAATAGTGAGGCGCCTTGTCAGTCTTGTCCTTTGTTGTCCTACCGGGCCCGGTGTCACAATATTTTGGGACGAACTCAACAACCCGCAGTTGTCGAGTGTGACATTATGGGATAAGTAGGCGGTATAGGGTTAACCCCGCCCCGTACATTGTACAGTTTCCTAATAATTATCAACATTATGTTATTATGTTGAATATGCTTTGTATGTGATTATGTATTTATTGAAATTTGTGACGTCCTGTAGTTGTACCTACTGTGTTTTGTTTGAGTAATTTTCGTGTATTCATATGTTAGCGATTATGTTATTTATTTATACGCATTACAATGTCTTTATATCTAAGCTATACAAAGTTACTTTAAGTAGATAATACTTGAAGCACTAATACCTTTTAATACTATAATTGAAATAAAAGTGTTTGCTAATACTCCTTAGTATCGCGCACGTACCTATAATAACGAGATTTTTTATTTCATCAGTTTTTTGTAATGTGCCACTGCTGGGCAAAAGCCTCTCCCTTGGACTTACAAATCACTCTGTTGGTGGATATCCCCTGACCTTATGACTTCATGACCCCTATATCTCGGGGGTCTTTTGACCCACAGGGCCCATATTTAAACTAGACCGAGGGATGACCCCAAGGTGTCTGCACACCAAGTTACAAGTCAATCAGTCCAGTGGTTCCGGAGCTATGCCTGTCACTAACAAACTGTCACTAACAGACAGACACAGACCCACATAGTGTTTTCATTAACCTCTTCGAAGAAGACCCGGAGATTAATAACTTCGAAGAGTTACACTTAGGTAAGGTAAGTTATGTAAATTTTTATTCCCTCATAAATGCAAATGTGAGTTTATTTGTTACGTTTTCACGCCTTAACTACTCGACCGATCATCATGAAATTTCGCATACGCGTTGTCTGGGGCACGGAAATGGACAAAGGATATCTTTCATCCAGAAAAAATACTGTTACTAATCTAACCTAACGTACAACAAAGCGGAAAAAGCCGCGAGCAGAATACAGTATTTTAATAAAAAATCCGCTTTCTAAGCAGAGGTATATCAATTCTATATTTTGCCACCTATCGTTTTACATCCCACGAAATAGAGGGCGAGCTTCTTCCCGTCTATCGGGCAAAATTCCAGACTTCGTGTTTCTACTGAGAAATTTGCCGGACCCGGGTTAGGAAATAAAATATTCCTAGTATTACATACATACATACGCCTTTCGCCTGTTTCCCAGAGAGATAGGAAGAGACTATGGATTTCCATTTGCTACTATCCTGACACACTTCTCACTTTTATAACATTCCTTGTACACGCTCACCGGTTTAAGGTGCTCTTAACCTGGCCTTTATCCAGAACGTTTAAATAAATGCAAATCTCACCAATATTTAAACATTTTGGGCTACGTATAATTATAGTGACACAAAACTAATTGCATTCTCTTTCGGGTTCAAACCAGTCAGCGTTGTATTGTTTTATAAGGTGACACATTACAAATGCCTGTACGTGGCATTTTATTAGAATAACTCAATGCAAAACATAGCTTAGCCTTTCAGATAAAACTGTAAATATTATAGCAGCGACATCCTACTGTTAGACCGTTGACTGCCCTGCAGAGGTCTTGAGTTCAAACCCAAGGCACGCATCTCAGACTTTTCGAAGTTATGTGCATATTAAATAGTTAATTATTGCTCGATTTAACGGGGAAGGAAAACATCGTGAGGAAACCTGCATGAAGCACTCTCAGAGAGTTTTTCATAATGTTCTCGAAAATATGTGAAGTCCGCCAACCTGCACAGAGCCAGCGTGGTGGACAATGACCTAACCCTTCTCACATTGAGAAGAGGTCCGTGCTCAGCAGTAGGATAGTTTAATACAGAGCTCATATTATTATTATTAGGAAGTATTAAACAGTCCGTCGTGTAGATATACCGAAGGTTGTGTAAAAGGATACTCAAAGCAAATCGTTTACACAAATTATTTTATACCACAGAAATCTGTTGAAATTATTGAACCGAATCAATTAATTGACACGTAATTAGTGAGTTGATTGTATCTGTTGAGTTATTATAAAACAAGCTCAGTACAAATTATCGGCACATCGAGGCGCGCGCCCTTGTTCTAGCCAAAATCATTGACTAAATATAACGTTACCTCTCCACACAAATATACACTCTATCCGTTTACTTATAGAGTATAATTTTGCTGTAACGTTGTTGGGGAAAATAATAAGATAAGTGAACAATGGAATTAAGATCTTATTATGTAGGTGGCAGGGTGTTGTTTTCCTTGATTAGAGGCGGCGAGCCGCGGGCGGTGTGCGGTAGGGATGGGCATTAATACTTGTCGCAAGTACTCGACTTGGAGCGATTATATTATTTTTGTTGATTGAATCATTTTCGGGAGTGACAAGTTGTGATTGATTAGAAAATTGGTGGGATGAGATAAGAGGTTAGTTCGGATTGATTTTGTGAGACTGAGGGAAAAATATTGCTGATAAATCGGAAAGACTACAATATATATAAGAAAAACATCTATTACATAATAATCGGTGACGACATGCTAAAGATTTAATTTTAATTAATTTTATAAATTTATTTCCATATGATTCATCATGTTAAAATATGTCTCTTTATAGAATTTTCGCTGTGCTGTGTTCTTTTAATGGAATTTAATATCTTCGTTTGTTAAAAATACCTACCTAAGCGTGAACAAGATACTATTAACTATATTGAAAAACATTACAGTAAAAGCTAACCTTTTGATTTTAGTCAATAATCCCGCCTTCTTAAAATTTATTAAGAACAATTATTTATAGTAAAATACAAAATTGACATCATTACCCACCAAAAAAAAGACAGAATCTAATAAGACCTAACTCGATAACCCCAGTACTAGACTTCCGCAAGTCCTAAGTACATCACTAGTGACACTGTAGGGGGGTTGAGCAGTGTTAATAGCAGGCAGTTAGCGACCTTTGTAGTACGTGTGAAGTGAGCACTAATACACGCGACGGCTGTACCACCACCACCAACATTAAAAGACCTACCACTCACCCCGCAGCACGAACCAAAACAGACCAAAACGGGATGACATCCCACGCTCTAGAGCTCTACTTATTTTGGATGAAGCTCAATGCTGTTATAAGACCAGTTGGCTATGAGCTCTCCCGTTTCCTGTCTTCAGTGTAAATGTTAGTGGACTTACGTTGATAGGGAACGTTTTGGGAGTCATGGTGAACTGGTCACGAATGTGTGTAACGTACGGAGCCGCGAGTCAGCCCGCGGGCAAATACAACCAGCCTTGTTTGCTGTTTTTACATGATCAACTAATTCTGTTTATTTTGATTAATGTTTATTGTTAAAATATATGATATTGAAAATATTTTTGTTTATTTCGAATATATCTAATCGCTATGATGTTTTAACTTCATTACCTAATAAATTGTGATATTAAACTTATGTATACTTCCTGTCTATACATACTGGTCTAAAAGAATTGTTGCAAAACCGACGGCCATTTTTTTCTCTCTGGTTTACCTCAAGAGTCATCAAGGCTCAAGTAAATGATTTGCTTGTAGGGCAAACATGCTTCTTCCTCGACCGTACCACACGTTCCATCACTTAACGTCAGGTGAGATGACGGTTGAATGCAAGCCTGTTTTATATATGTACATACATTTGAATAATAATATTCGGCCATTTGTACCATATGCGCTCCTTTACTATTTATCCAATTGCAAAAATCTTAATGAGTTGTGCACACGTACCAGAGAGATATTAACAAAAACGAAGCGAGAAACTTAAATATGTATAGGTAAACCTATGCATGTCAGGCATTAGTTAGTTCAAAAATATTTTAAAAAGTTTCGTCGTTGTCTCCAGAATTGTAGCTGAGCTCACCTCACACCGCTACAAGTTACGCAACAGTTCTAAGTCTATATAATCCCGACTTAGGTATCTACTAAGTCTCTACATTAGATAAAATACCTATCAAAACTCGCTAAGTATGGGGACTTGGCAATAAGACATCACGAGAGCTTCCAAGGGGGTTGAAGTGGAGTGAGAGGGAGGTATGCTATCACAAGCCTAGAGAAAACGATAAAAAAACCAATTGGCATTCACGCCGGCGGCGAGCTTTGATGTCCTCGTAAACAGCCACACACATACACACACAATGTCAGTAGCGACGTCCTCGAAACACACACAGAGGCAAAGACATTTCCTAGAGGATGGCAATAAATTTTCTTTTGATATAACGTGTCGGAACGATCCGACGATGCGATGTTGTTTCTACACAGGTAAATGTTGGTTTTCACTTTCCTGGTATTGTCGCATTTCCCGAAGGATTATATGTATTTGTATTTTAACTGTTTCTATTCCTACACCGTTCCATTAAAAATACTATCGTTGACGGATTACCAGTATCTCTTAGCCTTAATAAAAAACATTAGTCTATCGGGCATTCAAAATATCCAAAGAATTTTTCTAAGTCTTTCCAAAATCCTACTATATTAATACAATGACATGCTTCCATGCAAAATTGGACAAAAATATCAAATATCATCAATCAATAAAGATTGAGCCTAAACGTCGGTAGCAAGAGACTATCTTCCAAAAAAGCAAAACGATCCTTTGTGATATGTCCTGATATGTCCTAGGGTTATGGTGCTATGTATATATTATAGTTTTTTAAGTTTACCAATCAAAACCATAAATAACAACATGGCCATTTTAAAAGTTGAAAATCCTTAGACACTAAGAAGAAAATGAAAGATTTGGAAAACGCTAACAAGGTTGTTATTTATAATATTTAAACCCAAGAATCAAATATTTAATTAAAGAATGTAGGTAGGATAATGTTCGAGATTATATAGGTACATCTTGATACCAAAGATGTAATAATAATTAACTATAAATTAACACGATGCTAAACAATTCGAAAGAGCCTTCATAGCCCGCAGTGACCGCATTCCTAGCAGCGTCCATCGCACGACAATTAACCATCAATTGAGTGCCGATGTCGACCCACTTTTGTGACCCATTTACTTTTACATGATAGTAATTAACTACGTAATTATATTGGCATTCTGTTATGTGGAAATCTATCATTCTGTAACAGCTGTTCTCAAACATACAAGTATAATCAGATGGATAAAATGGTGACATTTTGACATGCATAGATGAAAACAGCAAAATAAATTTTCTTATAAACTCTTGGTCGTATGAAGTCAACCGTTCTCATAGATTCTTACACCTATTGATGTAGGTACTTTTGTTTTCATCTAAGTATGTATACTTAAGATTGATTGATTGAAACATCGATTCTTTGGTATAAACTATCGATTTTAGATCAATCTAATACTGATTCAATCTGCCAGAGTGGATCGATTTGAGTACCAGTCGAATTACATCGATTCACATAATCATATGAAAATTAAATGCAGTAAGCAAAACTAAAAGGTTACTGCGTGAAAACTTTACCACCAATTTTATCTATGTTCAATTTGCCAGTAGATGATTTAGTGATAATCTTTTCTATTGTCAAAAAGAAAACTTTTGCCAAAGGAAACAATTATCGATTAACCAAGATAATAAATTTTCCAAAACGAATTGACTACTATCATCCAACTTCACTTTCAGCCGAAGGTAATATGCGTATCGAATGCACCAAATCTGTTTTGTAATCCTTAATATTGCTTATTGCAACGTGTACAATATTATTGAACCTTGCAAATGCGTCTAAAGGTGCTCAAACGTTTACGTATCTTAGAGCCAAAAGCATCTTCAGCTACAAATCTGTAGACTTAGGATTATCAATAGAGACCTGTATACTTGTGCACATATCTATACTGACTAGCATTTGAGTGAATAATAAGAAGCTCTACCTGCTTTAACGAGCTTTTAAGAGCGAGTGTAAGGGATGACCTATTTTTGATTTATGCACAGGGCAATGGCATAGGGAACAAGAACCTGCTCATGAAGATGAAATTGCAGTACGCGTCTATTTATTGCTATAAACTTAATAGTATAGCTATTTAAAATTAGAAAACTCCTAAGAAAAGTCTTAATATATGGTAGCAGTTGGAAATCGTGAGGCGTGTAGTATGGAAGAAGGCCGTAATCTCCAATTTTATTTGAATTTACTTACACAAGTATATGCTCACAGATCTAGACCTTATATTTACGTCCCTTATACCACAATGCCATCTAGAGACCAGATGGAACATTTTAATCACAGTTAACAATAAGTACTACGTATTCCTATAAGCATAAAATGCACGAATTCTCTTAATTAAGACAGTTATCAAAATGTTTCCCGGCCTCTAATATAGATATAGTGCCTCAGTGATCTTAATTACAGTTGCCGCGAGCTCTAGCTAGAGCTATGGAAGCTACGGATTGTGTGCACGGAACAGTTAATCAATTAGAGGCAGAGCCTGTCCGGGGCGGCCTCATTAAACGCTCTCATTGCCTCTACAGTAGCGCCGGTAGAGCTATAAGAAAACTGCCACCTCATACAAAGACGATTGAAATATAGCTCTGAGACACACAGGGACTTCTTTTTTATTATAAAGAGTAATATAAGTTATTTCTCTTCAAAATGTCGTTTTTATACTCGTATTGTATGTAGAGTCGATGCCAAGTTAGAAGCTGAGTGAAAAAATTGGTAGAGCCAAGAGATTCATCTCATGATTCATAACATGTCGACTGAGTTAAATATATTTGGCTCTATCTAGCGTCTAGACGCACCTTAATATACATGCTATACCATTTATTTTACTTTAGGCGAAATTCTCTATCACTATAGGCGGAAAAACGTAGTAGGTAAGTGGGGAAAACTCTCGGTCTAGGCGACCAGTACCTATCGCGGGAGAATTTAGAAACATTGAATTCTTATTACTCTTTGAAATTTTCTTTTTCTAGCCATAGACCTTGAATACCGATTGAATTAACGGCCAGTTGCACTCACTGATCGGTAAACGATTAGCGAGGTTAAGCAACGTTGGGTGCGGTCAGTCTATAGATGGGTGACCGCTTAGTGGTATTTCATATGAGCGTCTCCGTGCTTCGGCGGGCACGTAAAAAGTCGGTCCCGGTTATTGCAAAATTGACAGCATTCGTTAAGCCATGGCGGGCGGCTTGAACAACTCTTGACAACAGGTTGGCCACTAACCAAACGAAAAGAAGAAGAAAGAACGGACATAAAGAATTTCCAAATATGTTTGGATCACAACCATTATTGGATCACATGTATTTTTATCCTATGAAGGGAGAATGGATTTTACCAAGAATGCAATTGTTTAGTTCTAGTAGAAAGAGTGGTAAAACTTTATATCAGAAGAACTGCTGGCCAAAGGGTTTCTCTTAGAATGAGAACACTTTAAAAGGAGGCCTCTCTAAAAATATTTTGATTGCAAGAGTAGGCCTTTGGCTAGCAGTTCTCATTCTGAGATTAGCCATTTATTCTTGCAGGTTTCTTCTCATAGGCTCCGAGCTTTGCCTAAAGCTAGCAACTAACCTAAATGTAGCTTCAGTACCTTAGTAAACTCACCAACTTATATATTCTTGGAGTTCATAAGTGTTTTATCATTGCCATTGTCGACCCTGCAAAATCCTGATTATTAATGATAGTTGAAGCCAGGTGTGCCCCATGCTGTAGGTGCGATATCGCGAGTGTCGTGTACTTAATTAACAATAAGCGCTCGCCCCGAAGCGCTTCCGCAGCGTCGCTTCGCGCGAGCCGCCCGCGTCATTCTCACAGCACCTCCACTGTCACAACTGACACCCAAATGGAACACCGACAAATGCAACGAAGTAAAAATATTTAAATTTTGTTAATTATTTAAGTTTTGTTACTTTTTGAGTTTATCTTAATTACATGATCGTTACATCACCTTAAAGACATCCTTATATAACCGATATATCAAAATCCGTTTAATAATTAATTATAAAACGGATTTTGATGAAGTATACATTTGTTTAAGTGTCGGTTATTGTTAAACTTTTTGTTCTACATTAAAGTAAGAATACATTAAAAATATATAAAATCTTTCACTTTAATGGTAAAGTGAACGATTTTATATATTATGATATTTTATGACGTGTAACGTTAAACGCACTCCCTGAAAATACTTTGTTCAGAATCGGCTACTGAATCCATTTCTGACACTTTAATATAAGTATTTTTTTTGTCTTAAAATAATTATAACAACGTAAATTATAGTCATCCTTTTCTTTGAACAGTCGAAATAAACGAAAATGTATCATAATTCAAGGCAATAAGGTTTTTAATGCAATAAAGGCATTACTGTTAGATTTATTGTAATATACCCATACTATCCGCGCACAATAAGGAGAACTAATTCGTTAAATTAAAATATTTAAGTACATAAAGTAACATTTTAATAATTATATTATTATTACGATTTAATAATCTAATTGGGGTGTTTGAGGTTGTGCGTTATATCTGTGCCACGTTGTATATACGTCAGAACAAATAAATACCATTAAAAGCCTTATTAGATTGAATCAATAAAAATACAAGCAATATACAACTCACATTCACCAAATAATTTGTTTGACAAAATAAATGGTTCTCGTAAGTTGAAGTTGCGCAACTCTAGCACCGCAATTGCGCCACTATCGAGCCATAGTTGCGCTACAATCACGCCATAGTTGCGCCACTATCACCCTACAGTTGCTCTACTGTTGTGCTATTGTAGCATGATTTGCTGCACCCAACGGTTGCCTTTACATTATTTCTATCATTGAATAAACTCACCGGTGCTTTTCGGATACAAAAGTCAAACGTTACGTATGATGATGATATTAATCTTGTATATAAATATGTTCCTTATTTTGTCTTTACCTATAACATAATATTGTCGTCTGTTTACGTGAATATTATTCATTAAAATTAAACTACTATATACAGATTTTATCGTGTTATCACTGTATTACATAATTTTGAAAACTGTTACACTACTACTACTACTATTGATTTATTTTACTAATTTATAAACGTCGGGGAAAGTGTAAACCTGAGTATAAGTAGTTTTAATAGTTTAAATATTTTATTAGCTTATAAATTAGTAAAATTCAATAGTAGTAGTATTGTAACAGTTTTCAAAATTATGTAATACAGTGATAAATAAACAACGCGATAAAATCCGTATATAGTAGAAGATTAATTTCAATTTACCTATAACATTTTTAAACACCGCTATTTAGGAAACAACCATATCATAATTATGTTAAAAAATATTGTTTCATACCTACTTTCTCGAAGAGGTGAGCCCAAAGAGTATACCAATAAGTAAGTATACCAATGTATATTATATCTGTATTATTTTTAATAGAGGACCAGGCTATTGTCGTTTACCGGGCTTTATATAACTACTATATGAGTGTCCAATATGCATCTTCACGAATTACCTCGTTAGCCTGTAACTGAAATGTACCTATAGGAAAATTCAAAAACTATCCGTCTATAGGTACGCTTTTAATAAAAATATTGATAGATATTGTTTCTGATCTGGCGTAGTATAGAATTAATTATTGATTTATTGGAGACGTTTCTTCAGGAATGGTCCAATTAATCAATCGTTTACATTAATTAAATAAAATTGGAGATAACTAGGCTCTTACAATCGTTACGAAAGGAAAGCTGTATTCTCAAGTACTATATATATATAATTAAAGATTACAACTTTAAAAGCAGACTATTGCAACTCAACTTTAGGGTGGTCATAAACAAAATAGCACCAGTTAATTAAATACATCTAGAGCGGTGACGTCACCTCAGAGGTGCGCGGACTATTCGGGACATTTCAATGAAGCAATTTAACCCCGCACCGGCGTAAACAAAAGCGCATTCCTTGACAGTGCGCTCGCCCGCGCCAGCACAAATACTCCGCCACGCATTGTCCGCGAAAACCTGCTAAATGCTAATCCCGGTACGTTCGACCCGTAACCTCGCCCTCCCTCTCCCCTCCACATCAACCCCCTCGCCTCGACGCCCCGCTGAGCACGTTTCTAATGGAGTTTTTAAGAAACGCAGAATAATCGTTGCGAGAAGAAAATTAAGCCATCTTGGGTTAAAAAGTCCAAAAGTGGAGTGTGTCGGGCGGACGAGCGAAGGGGTGAGGTGCGGTGGGGTGCGGGGGCGAGGCACACGGGGGTGAGCTATAGATTTTTCGGGGTGCGTTTTGTCGGCGTGTGAAAACAAGCGTTTAGGCGATACTGTTGATACTGCGACTCGCAACAATTATGTTGTAACGTGATATTTCTTAGAGCTGTGTGGCTGTGGAAGTGGCTGGAACTGCCAACAATGTCAACTGGCTGCTACAGGATAGTGCATGGAGTAGAATTATGTTGATGTGGTTTGTTAGACACCATTAGGCTTTATATTTTTTCCTTATTTATTGAAGAGCTTTTTTGAGAAGGTCCTGATGGCAGCTACCCTCAGTTATAAGAAAATAGATATTATTTAGATATTTTTGAGCGTATGTAATATAAGTTTATTTTAATTAGCCTTACTGCCTATCACCGATATTATATATTTATAAAGCTCGCAACATATTCTGAAACATATTCCAAGATTCGAAACATATGACATATGAGCTTCGTATTTTCTGATAAAGACAACTGTCGCTATAGGAATCACAAATACTTTACAAAAGTCGGTCTTAGACTCAGAACAGTAACTCGATCCCTTATAATAGACAGGCAACAACCATTCTAGAAATAATAAAAAAGAAAGATTGAATTAAAAAAAATAGTTTTATGTTCCTAGGAACATGGACGAGGGTTTGTATAAGTATAAAGCCTCGTATCCATTAGGCACCATTCGGCGCACGACATGTTGCACAACATGTTGCTCAACGTGTTGAAAGTCAGCGCGGAACTTTTGTATAGCAACTTTGTCTGTCTACACATGATTTCGCTCGCATCTGTCGTCGACAACATGTCGCCAGAGGAACTAGTGTTGATTTCAGCGGGGCGGTGGTTATAATTTTTTTTAGTCTCGGGTATGACTATCGCTGATACCTAAACTCCACTAAACTCTGACACAAAAATATCGATGACTCCTAATATCATAATCTCCCATTTCCCATCCTATATTACCCCAAAAGAAATAGGCACTAACCGAACGTCTAAATGAATGAGCAGAACAAATTAATTAAAGGCGATAAATGATAATAAATGTTATAAGCGTTAATAAAATTTACATAATAAGATCATACGCTTAACGTTAAATAACTCATTGTAAATAACAACCCAATTTATATTCATTCCCCGGACTATTATCATAATCGCGTATACGTCACGAGGGGGAACGAGATGGGGAATACTCCAATACGTATGTGGGGCAGAGATAGAATACGATTCAGACTGAAATATGAGCGAAAGTACGGTTTTATTGGAGTTTTCAATGGGTATATTAAACGGATATTTGGTAATGGATTATCTTATTGGCGTATATTTGTTATGTAGACTGCGTCATTGGTTTGCTGGCGTTAGTGTGAGTGGTTGCGTAACTACGAGACTTAAAAGTCCTGGGTTCAATGCTTGGGTGTGACTGAATATAATGGGGTTTGCCGGTCAGGAATATTTCTGCAGCAACAGGGTGACTGGAATTGTGCCTGCGGGATTTCAATGCTTTGTTTGCGTAATGGTTATGATTCACTTTTGTCATGTCCATTAAATCATGATCATACAGTTCTTACGGCTATTTTATAAATACGCTTTGTCCTACCACATAATATGTTGCATAAATTATATTATAATTCGTTTGGGGTTGCGTTCAGGAATGTTTAAAATACTGGATGTTATAGAAAGTAATATTTGTTTAATGGTATATAAAAAGTTTACAGTAAAACGATTACTGTTCATAAAACTATTCTAAACTAAATATTCTAATTCTTAATGTTAGGTAATGTTGTAAATGCACCAGATCGCGACGGTGCCGAAAAGTACACTAATTGATTGTAATTAATTTATTAATATAATGCGTCGTCGACCGGGCACAGTTCACGTGTTCGATGTCAGCAATAAATCGAACAAATTCACAAGTATCTTTAGTCGTGAACTGCTTACTCGATTAATATCATTACCAGAGAAAATCACTAAAACAACAGTACTGTGATGTATGTTTTAGAATGAATCAGTAATAAAACAATCTCACGTCTACCTATATATAGGTAGGTATCTAAAAAGGTAAGAACAGCTATGTGATACCCATATTTTGCTAGATATGTTTTTAAATCCCACTTAATAACAGGAAAACCTATTACCTACTACCAGATGTATTATCAAACTACAAACTTGTACTAAGAATTTTCTATGAGAAAACTACAATAACACTTTACTTAACTCGGGAATCGAACCCGCGACGTCGCGATAGCACACAAACATATCCACAATCTTGTGTTACTGGCACAGCCAGTTATTAATAATGATATACTTAATTAATTATTTTACTTACTATATTAAAGGCTTTAATTAAAATGAACGAAAGAATATTCAATGATCTCTCACCAAACTATTTATGGATAAATTTTGAAAGTTGTTGCCTTTTCAAGCTGCGAAATTACAATTTTAAATGCAGCACTTAAACTTTTCTGACTAACAAATAAACGTTTTATGATAATTTAAGCTCTGATATTTAATTATTCACTTTTAAATGTTTGCCGTTTGTCTTTATGTGGTATATTCTGAATATACACATAGTCACACTTCTACATTTCAGAAGAGGTAGGCCTATGTGTATTACACCGTCATTTGTCTAATTATGGTTCAGGTCTCGCATAACTGGGACCCACTGTTTGGATCCTACCGGGCAATGTGCCATATCTGGTATAATTCCTGGATATGGCTGATGCCCGGATTTCTACTAAAATTCTTAACAGATAAACTGTAATAAAATTTTGCCTGAACCGAGAACCGAACCCGAGAATTTACTTCCATATGCTTCCACTACCGATACGCCATCAAGGCATCAAAGCAGTATACAGAATAATTTATTATAAAAATCAATAGCAGTTTGCGCAATCCAAGTATCAAACCCAAGACCTCATGATGGCACACACTCTTGTAAACTTATGCCACGCGACCGACGGTGCAGGGAAAATACACACTACAGAGAGTCGCATCTAAACAACCTAGTGTCGAGTTACTATGGTGAGTAAGGTATTCAAACTCCTTAAGAAATCTCTGTCAACAGTGAACCAGCCAGTATTAACGTATAGACCTTATACGAGACCAGTCTTTTAAAAAATATATATTTAAAATACGAACTCGAACCAACGTTCCCTCACGCCGTCTCGGTTGTAGATCATAATTTCTCTTGACCTTGAAGAGCTGAATTATATATTGACTTGTAACACAGATGTTAGTCCTAGAAGGTACTCAGTATCCCACACATCGTACAGCTTAAAGTATATTCTTAATTTTGTATACAAAGTGTTCACAACTCTTTATAGTAAAAGTAATGCCCGCGGGAAATCTCGCACCTCGGGGAGGTCGAGTGTCCTCTATTATTGTTACAATCATCACATTCAAAATACAACTTTATATTACCAAAAATAAAGTCTAAATTCAATGTAAACGCGGATAGTTTCGTTTTCAGGCTAATTAGAAGCAAGGGAGGCTTTTCCAGGGTTAAATAAATTTGAACTCTATACTTAGACAGTTAGGTTACAAGTTTGTTTTCTGATAGCTGGTATTGTTTGTTTGCTAAATACTAGGAGAAAAAATATGCGTTTGTTCGGAATTCTGTAGTGGAAAATGGGTCGTGGATTTTGAAGCTTTACTTTGCGTAGACAGATATTACATACCGTTGCAAATGACAAAGTTACTCATGCCTATGGATTGTTAAAATAAATATAATAATTCAAAAAAAAAATAATAAGTATACTTGTAATGTAATATGATAATTTATTTAAACTTAAATGTGCGTTCATATTCTTATCGTTTCACAAAACGGTTTAGTCATTCGGTTTAGCCGAACGGGCAATGCAAAAGATTGAATTCTGTTTTTATGTATATGAGTAATGATCACTTACATGTTTTCAGAGGCTATGAAAACAGTCTTAAGCAGCCTATTTCTGAAACTATAAGTGCATTATCGACCTTTTTGTTATAATATTGCGTAGACAAGGTGAAAAATGTAACCAACTGTATCACATTTGATTCAGATATCACAGAAGGCAGACAATTAATACGAAGAACGAAAAATTTTGCAAAATCCTTTGGCTAAATCATAGGTTACCTTTAAACAACAGAATATAACTTAGAAATGTTTAGTTATTTAGTATCGCAATTTCCAGGCAGCAGACATTCATAACATAAATGTTACGTCATCTCATTTATTTACCGTAACTAGAGAAAGACAACATACGATTAATACATAATATATTGAATAACTTTTACTTAATCATTTTGAAACAGACCATTAACCTGTCAATTCTTGTAACACCAGACATAATTGAAAACCTATAGTGGTTGGCCGCCGGTGTGCTGCTGCGGCTCAATAAGTTAATAGAATGTTAAATATGAAATTAAATCTTTCCAGAAACAAAAATCTTATTTCGGTGAAATTTTTATTACGTATATGGCAAGCGCACCTGGGTGCATTGGCTAGTAGTGTGAAACTAGCTATTAACGCCGCGCGGCGAGGCGCTTTGTGCGGAGGTGTCGGGCCGCACGCACTCAACTCCCCCGCCACGCGCACACATGCACACCAACATACACACACGTGTGCACTAGTGTGAGTGAACAGGCATCATCATTGTGGAGCTTGCATGATAGTATTGTTGACTTCACGAGTCGATCTCACCGTATCTCAGTATTGGACAACTAAGGCACACAAGAACGAAATCTTGTCTGTGCCACGACTTCTTCTAATGCGCACGCCTTTTGTTTTTTTCTTAGTTGTATCCAGCCAGTCTCCAAGATACGTTTCGCCTTGTACTAACCTCAAACTTTTTATAAAAAGTTTATATATCTATAGATAAAGGTACGGTAAGGCTTCTGTTTTTAAATTACCTTTTCGCGCGCTGATGTGCATATTTATGTTATGAGGGACATTACGAATATTTAAACAAATAATACTGAGACCAGGAGCAACTATGCCGTCCCATGCTGGTATTGAACACTAGGCACTATGTTAAGGACGTAAGGTTCGTGCAATCATATCTAACGAGATGGTTGTAAAAACCCAATCAACCTCTTCGTCTTCATGTGACTTTTTTTTCATCAGCTTTTCGACTTCCAAATCACTCTGTTGGTGAATATTCCCTGACCTTATAACCACTATATCTCGGGGGTCTTTTGACCCACAGGGCCTATATTCAAACTCGACCGAGGGATGACCCAAGGTATCTGCACACCAAGTTACAAGTCAATCAGTCCAGTGGTTCCGGAGCTATGCTTATCACTAAAAGACAGACACACAGACCCACATAGTGTTTTCGTTAACCTCTTCGAAGAAGACTCAGAGGTTAATATAGTTAGGTTTTATCATATAAAGATCTTACAAAACCTAAAGAGTAGTATAATATAATAATAAATAAGAAAATCCTGTCTGTAAATTTTTCTTCCTTGGATTATGGAAAGGATTTTATTATTTGAATGTGTTGAAATGAATCAGATGATACAGCTTCACACTCCTGTCGAGCGAAGTGTTGTGAATTAGAATCCGACACAATTATTTGTATGAGCCTAAGTCTGGCTGTACTTTGTGTCCGTTATATGAGTCTTTGTAAAGATACGGCAATCGCCTTCCTCAATAATAATAATAATAATATTCTAACCACATACACACAACACTATCTAGTCCAAACTAAGCAGAGCTTGTACTATGGGTACTAGACAATAATAGAATGAAATAAAATAAAATGTATAAATGAAATCTTTCAAGCAAAAACATTTTGAGACAGCAAGAGAGTGAGACAGCATGCATGAAGAATGTAATGCGAGTGAATGAGGTAAGAGAGATATGTCAGAATTGTAGCAAGTTGAAAATATAAAATCACTGCCTACCTCACCGCGATACATTAATGAGTCTATGCATGTAAATTAAATCAAGGGATATTAAAGATACCCAAATAACTGTCGACTCCTAACGGCAGAGCCTTGTAACTCTGGAAAAGGATTTTACACTTTTACCATATGAGAAACATGTTGTAAAATTATTAATTAAGTAATAGTTTTTCGCCACGGTTTCACCCGCGTAAGTCCGTAGGAATATCGGGATAAAAAGTATCCTATATGTGAATCCAGGTCTCCAGCTATCTACATACCAAGTTTCATCGGTCCAGTAGTTTTTGCGTGAAAGAGTAACAAACATCCATACATCCATACAAACTTTCGCGTTTATAATATTATTAACAATGTAAGTTGTATTATCGTATCGTACGATTAGTTATCTTAAAGTTTTGATCGAACAACTGATACCGCTGAATATTTGTTTCGCACTGAGCAATTGACTTTAACATCCATATTTTTTTCATGACACGTCATAATTTTACATCTATGTCTTTGCTCTATCTATATCTACAGCCAAGAATACTAAAAATGAAATTGCTCGCTTGCAACTTCTGAACGTTCCAAACTTAAATTAAAAAATACCCATCATATTTCTGTACATATCTAATTAAATTTTGTTTTTTATTTTTCCTGAAGTAGGTAGATATGTGTCATATAGTATTTGACTTTATTGCCACAAAACAAAGTAACCTGCTCCTATGTTTTACAGGTATGCATTATAGTTTGCAAATGTGTACCTATGCATTTTTCTAAACGAATTTTCTAATTGTTTTTTCTAAACGAATAACAAAAAATGTTTAAACCTTTTGTAATGTGTCTTAATTGGAGTAGGTATACCTATGGAAAAAATTGTTGTTAAGAATAATTACTTTTATTGGTAGATACAGAGGTGTGCCATTTTACCTACCAATAAAAAATAGGAAGCCCGTTTATATTATTCGTTTAGAAAAATCTCTTCATGGCGTCATTGTACGTATATGGTATGGTACCCATCTAAACCACAATGATTATTATGTGTAAAGTAATATTATTTCTGCTAGGCAAATACTTAACTTTTTTGAAGTCGGTTAAAATAATGTTATAGATTATCTATGGGTTATATTATAGTCGTAAGTCCTGACTCTATCGCCACAAAACATGTAGGTAATTCCACCTATCGTCAAGAGGTAGGTATGCGCGCGATAGGTACGAGCGAACCCGCGTCCCCTTGTTGTATGGTTGATATCTTGTGTGGCGTGTTATTGTTGTCGATAAGAAGCAAGGAGGCATGCCCGGAGACTACTTCCACGCGTAGGCAGGGCCCTAAATGTAGGCAGTAGCGGATTATGGCATGCTTGCAAATAACTGATAGACTGCATGGATGTTGAAGTGGTTTAAGTGATCGCCTCGTACACCACTGCGCCAAATACTGTGGGTTCGAATCCTACACGTGACAAATAATTGTGTGATACACATATTAGTTGCTCCCAGTGTAGGTTTTCTTTGTGTCCATTGTTTGAATGTTTGCAAAGTCACCGCGACAAAAGATTTGTTCCTATTGCCAGCAATATCATTTTTAGAGTTAGGAAAATCTCTTATACGGCAGCTTTGTCTGTCTGTCTGTTATACAACTTTCAACGCAAGAACCGTAAGAGCTAGAGACTCGCAGTTAACGCCATTCGACTCAGCATAGTAGATATACGCCCGAAATGACTATGACCTTTGACCTCTGAACTCAAAGTCACGTGGTATCACGTGACTCGAACTCTAACATTTACGGCAATTCATTGCCGTTTCTCACTTGTTTTTAGAAAAAACATTGGCTTCTATACGTACCAGTAGGTATAATAAGAAAGAAAATGTTTTTGCTTGTCTTACTATTTCAAATGATAACTGCCTGCAAATTTGCAATTACGTTTACAATTGATCGTAAAGTCTTTGATTCGATTCTCATGTCGGACCCAATGTTATTTGGTAATGCTTATTAGAAAAATATGCGTAAACGTGTAATATATTTCTGCTCTACAGATTTAAACGCGTAAGCGCGTGAAGTTTAGTCAATAAAACTGGTTTAAAGAATATTTAGTAAGGACATAATTTTCGAAAAAAATTAAGATTTATTAAGTTTAAGAAAGATATATTAGTCCAAATGTATAAATTTAACTATCCATTCAGAATAAACCAGGAAAATCACATTCTCATAAAATTCATAGATAAAAACCAATATTATTTGATACATATATATTACATACATTACGTCCTATATATTGCATAAAACAGGCCACACCTAGCCGATATTATTTTATACTTTATGTCATAAACTATTATCACGTTTTCACCCCGCGCCCGCTGCCTCTTGTAACTATAACTGGTCCCGAACAAACTGGTTGTACAAGGAAGGGTTAGTTCACGCACACACGCACACACACAACGGAACTCATTATGTGTGCGGACGCACGTGTGTGCGTAGTAGCGGTTGTGCGAACCAATAACCGACAACCCTTTCGGGTTAGGCACTTTCACCACCGCAAGATATGCGCATGCTATTGTAATAATATATAGTAAGAATAAGTTCAAATGACAGTGTAAACAAAAATGTACATTTGTTTTCTTCTAGTATTTTTGTTGTGCTAGTAAATTGCCATATAAATGAAAACGCGTGCAAACAATATGTTCCTTAATCGTCATATATGGCATGCCGTAATGTTGATTTACCGTGTCGAACAATTAAAGTTAAAAAAATACAATATAGGTACTCAAAATATTGCCAAGAAGCAGTAAGTTTAATTTCAAAAATTTAAGCTTGCATATATTACACCCAAATAAGCTTAACTATCTTTCAGGCACATACCTAGCTGATTAGCCTAAAAAAGTAAGTTGCTAAACTCCCAACTGACTATTTTATATATAAAATCCATAACTCTTTGCCCGATGTGAGATTTTAAGACCGGCAGTTCTGTAAATACTTTTAAACCACTGATCCAAAGAGTAGTCCAATATATTTAAATGAACAAACATTTAATTTATTTACATAAATCTACACAAGCGATTAAAAGCTATACTAAAGCTATATTTATCATCCATATACCATGCAGTGTGTGGTGCACTTAACTAGGGGTCCGTGCTGCTAATAACTCTGCTAATGTGCTTGTCTAATTTACACCCGGACTGAGAGCGCGATCGATACGGAACCCGAATTATATGACCCACATCGCACTTTACAAGTCGTACAGTTTTGTTTTTAGTATTTAGTATGTACTCTACTTATTGATATGAAATGGCTTGATTGATAGTATGTTCTTGTAAAGAGGCTTTTAAACAGGCATTATTTTTAGTACAATGTTTGACTGCAATATACTGGCTGGTAACAACAGCCATATTATAGAACAAACGTCAATATTTTGAATATGACTCCAAAGAATAATGTTTGGAACGGCTGATTGATACATTCAATTATGGTTAAGCTCATGGTCTTATAGTTGGAAACATTGCAGCCACATATTGCATAACGAAAATATAGTATAGGTTATAAAATATAGTAAGTCCGATAATGATGTCAGCCATGGTTATAAACTCTCCCAGTGCAAGTCCCCTCATTATTAGAAGCGATAGGCCATAATCCACCACGCTGTTTGTGTTGACTGCACATATCCTCCATGACATTACGGAGAAATACCAGATAATCAGGTATTTCCTCGCCGTTTTAGTAAGCAATAATTAAATATTTAACACGCACATAACTTTGAAACATAGTTAAGCTTGTCGCTATACATTACGTGGAATGTAGTGAATTCGATCTTCACAATGGATAAATATTTATGCGTCTACCAAGACGCAGACACAAAGAACACCTGTTCTTTGTATTAAATATTCGTAGGACACCTGCATATCAGATTTTATAATGTATTTTATAAAAAACAAATCCGAAGGATCGAACTCGCGACCCATATGTGGTAGTCCACTGTCGAATCTCCATTTTGGCTGCCACACATACCATATTTACCCGATTCAACCGAAGAAACAAACATGTCGAATGTCCACTAATTTGTTGAATGGTTCAGTATTCCTATCCCTTTATCGCACAAAATCTGATGAGGCACAAAGAGGCCTTTATCTTGGCCTCATTGTGACCTCACAATGGCCTATTTTGTGAGGTGTGAGGCACTCGTTGGCCTTTCACAACTCGTATTTAAACGTCTTGCTTTTTGTGGAAGGTGTCGTGTGTGGAACCATTCAATGCTCTTACATCTAATGTCTTTAAAGTAGGTGTGTGAATATCTTTTGTCAATCATTGTAATGGCTTGTTGTGTATATTTCTAGTTGTTGTTTTTATATTTAACTTGATGTGTTTTAGTGTTTATTGGTTTGATGGCATGAGTTTACGATTGCGATTGGCAATCGTGAAGGCTTGGGATCAATTCACGGGTCAATGAAAATATTGTAAATCTTTTAGTGACGCAAATTTAAGCATCCTGGTACAGGAAACTTAATGCATGGTTGACGAAATGTGAGTATAACACACTGCTGTCTAACTTAGAAGTCTGCGTCGTTTTTATTTATGTAATTGCCAAATAATCTTTAAGTAGGAACTATAATTACACCTAAATAAAAAAATATGATAAATAAAATAATAACGTGATTATAATTTATGTAAGTACATTAAGATAAATTCTTACGTTTGAAGTTGAATTAAAAAATAAAGCATATTTTATTTGCGTAAATATGGTATATATTTTGGTGATTGGTGGTATACAAAGAAATCAGCATGTTTTAAAACGGCTGTATTGCAGCAATAAAAACGAAAACTCTTGTTTCGCAGATAACTTTAAAATATTAAAGCAATGGACACAAAAAGAAACGTAAGCCGATAGCAACAGCCTATGACTCTCAGTATTTCTTGTCCTGAGAATTGAACATCACTTGGCGCATTACCGTGATCAATTTAACCGCTATGCTATACCCGCAGTTAATTAATGAATAGATGACGTGCGTGAACGCCGACGCGACGCTTACTTCACCGCGCATGCGCGGGACCATTGTGCGTGCGCGCATTGTTTCGTACCACAAGCGTACTGAAGATGACTAATAATATCAGGCAAGCTTTTTAACTTGCATCTCGAGTACGTTAATATAGATTATTGAACCATCCCTTTGTATTAAGACTGAAATTAACTAATTTAGATGCAGCTATACTTGAATTCGTTTTGGTATTGTGGTATATTGGTTTGCGCTTATGATCATCATGTTGTAGACTTGATATCTTGCTTGGGCAAAGTGATATTAGGACTTAGTCTTAAGAAATTATCAGTAGCAACACGGCAACTAGAAATGTCTAAAAGCTCTTTTTTTCGTGATTCATTAAACATACCTGTCAATGCGCAGACCAAAAGGATAGGCAGAGGTGGTTACTCTACGTTTTAGCAATATATGCCTATACATCTACATAGACAGGCATGAGTCTATTAGTTTCACTGGTCCCCGTTTCGATTGCTGCTTCGATAAAAAGTGTACCTTATTCAGGTTTTCTGGTAGTACATTCTCGGTAACAGTCTGGTATATGGCATTGCAGCATAGCCCTCTTATTACATGATATCTAAAAACATAGTTAGTGATATGACTAGTTCACTATTAGTTTTGACAGACAACTGTTAGTAGGTATATGTATGTGTAAATATTGCTATAGTTGGAAGCGCAATCTGTTAGGATTAAAGTCAAAACGATAGGTTTAAAAACGGTTCGGTAGCTATTCGGAACGTATTGCCACCAAACGCTATAATCCACATACACCAAGCGCATTTATAAATCATATACATGTATAAATTTAAAAAGGTCTTTAATAGTATATGTATAATATGTAGGTATTTACAAAAAGAAGTATATATGTATGTTTATCTATTGTCTAGTACCCATAGTACAAGCTCTGCTTAGTTTGGGCTAGATGGTGTTGTGTGTATGTGTAGAATATTATTATATTATTATTATTATAACTGTAGCTTACGGTAACCGCTTAGTATCAGGCCGTTTGCTAGTTTACCATCGTAGTATTATAATAATGAAACTATAAAGATGTAAATGTTAATTGCCACGTCTTTAAACAAAATGTTTTTAAAGGCAAAAACTTTACTTACCTAATTATACAAAATATTTTTTGTCTGAATGTTATTTGTAGAATTAAATATCCCTCGATTGAGATCAAGCCTATCTTTATTACTGTTAGTGGCAATCGACCCAGCGGTACATTTAATGGTGAGCCGTAACCGCCGCTCCTAAACATAACTGTGTATTATTGATATCCCAGAAGCAATTGTAAGGAAACACAACCAAACCGCTGCCTACTATAAACCACATAAGTGACAGACAGGCACTCGGTCTGTCTGATGATAAGCAGTTGTGATGGAGACGGATGGTCGGGAAAAAGAAGGAGGAAACCTAGGAGATGATTGGGTCTCAGGTGCTTTTACTCACTACGGTGAGTAAAATAGCAGTACAAATACTTCTATTTTCCTGTCGATATTCTATGCTATGTGTAATATGCAAACTATAAAGGTTTCAAAGGGTCGAGCTCTTTTTAAGAGGTAGGACTTTTAGAACATAGGATTCAGAGACGCTGGCTGGCTGTCACTGTTATGCAAACTATAAAGTAATTATTCCTAGTCTACCTATTGTCGTGGGTTTTAAGTCGGCATGGAACAGAAAATTATGGTATTAATAAATAGTTCTTCCCAGTTTGGGTGTTACAATATTTGTAAAGTTCGCCGCGACACAAGTATAACTTCTATTGCGGGAATTGCCTTATCAACAAAAAAAAGTCTTAAAAAGTTGATATATTCCATCTACTAATATACTATAATCATTGTTGGGTTAATAATTTTTATTTTATTTTATTGTTCATACATTGTTGGGTTAATAATTTTTATTACTTTTAAAATCATTACTTTAATATATATGTGGTGTTTCAGAATTACAATACAAGGTATTTCTCCGTGTAAAATTATGCATGCTAGCGGTCGCCGAGTGCTCGAAATTCGACCAAAGTTTGCCTGTAAGATATTGCTGATATATAATTATAGTGTCTTATCTATGTGATATATTATGTCATTATATATTGATGTATGTAACCATAGTTACGCGCTTCGACTGCGTGTGTCAAATGCATGGTTGTGTGCGTGTAGTGTTTTTTCATTAATTTAATGTCTTTCTAATGCATATTTTATATATATATTAGAATTCGCCCCTCCTTCTCCATAGGTATAAACTTTAACTGTGCCAAATTGCATACTCCTCCGTTCGAATTTTAGTAAAAAGGGATACAAAGTTTTTGCTTCACGTATTAATATAGGTATATAGATTAATTTAACTTACAAGAAGATAAATTACTGGCCACTAATACAAAAAGTAAATTGTGGCAACGTAATGTATGGTTATATGTTCATAAATGGAACAAAACATTGTTTTTTTTTAATATATTGATTCTATTATAGATAACTTATTTCTTATATCAATAATTATTTTGTAACCTTTGGCACATGACTTTTATTCGTAATACAATATCAATATACGTTGTAAATTTTTTATGAAACATCAATAAGATACTTATTATTTTAAATGTCTGTTTTGTGGCTTGTGGCTTCAGTTTGTGCTTATAATTGTGATATGTCAGATTTGATCAGGTTTTCTTTTGGAAATTCTCAGAAACAGCACGGGGTCTGGAAATGTACAGTAAGCAATAACCTATTACTTACGTGAGATCAAAAGTATGAAACAAAATGTGAGCGTAGTGATATTAGTCTTATTAAATAGTAGAATATAATTATGTCATCAAAACCGCTGTTAACAAATAATATTATTTAACTCGTTACATGTTCTTAATAAATCTACATGCGTGAGAATACTTCAAATTATTTAAAGCTAGTTTATCTACAAAGTAATACCATATACCTAATGCATCCGTCTCAATTATAATCGAAAAGTATATAGCAATTTCAATATTATATTCAATAGGCCTATATAACATTACGTACTTAATAAATAATTATACTAAGTACCTACCATATGTAAATTAAGTCAAAAAATGTAAATTAAAAATTTGATTATAATTTTCTGTATTTTTACTAGAATTGTATATTTTTTACTTTGATTAGAGGGTAGGTAATAGGTATTTTTGGCTGTGTAAATAATTATATAGGTATTCCCAGTTATAAGTCAAAATTATCAAGTTAACAGCGCGCGCCGACGGCAATTGAATCCCGCCGTATTTTCAAATAGATATACATTTCTTACAGAGTAATATCTATCTATTATTATTTCTATTAATATCTAATAAGAATGGCAAAGTAAATTAATAATAAACTTGAAAGAAATTCTCATTGAAAGATAAGAAATAGTCTGCGCTTAAACACATTGTTTTCACAAATTATGTATCTTATAGATACAAATTAAAGGACATCTAAGATAAAATAAAGACTTCTACCGTTAATATTCATCTATATTTATGAACAATCGTGCAATACATAGAATGTAGGTACTAAAGATTATATAAAATCAGTATATAATGACTGTATTATTTCTAATTCATATACATAACAAAGTTCAAATAATATGAGGCCCGCACTTTGGCAATCCGTGTCACGTAACGATAATTATTAATCACAACGATTAAAAGAACAGCCAGTCTTAAAAATATCTATCGTGTATAATCTTAGTCCAGAAAGGAAATTCATCATTCAACGCTCGAGAAATTGGAGGAATTGATAATCGAAACTACAACCTTATCGGTGCAGCCACAATAACTACCTATATGCCATGCAACTACACAGTAAGCCTATGTTTATTCTCAAAATACATTCTAAGTTTAAATACCTATTTTTATTCAAACTACAATATAGACATAATTTTCAATAGGATGCCAATCCATGCTAATTTTATTAAAACCTTTTTCCAAAAGTTTGAAGGCAATTTAATGATTGAATAGCTGTGATGTATGAAGTGAGGTGTAACCGGAGCCGTCGGCGAACGGCAAACGCGGTGTGCGCTTTGTACACGCTAATTTATTAACCAATAAGACTAAAACGCTAATTAAACATGCGCACAATGAGAGCGCATACGCGCATTCGACGCGTGAACTCGGTGAAAACATAAGCCTTGTACACATTTGAGGCGAGTAAGCTATCTGAGTCGATAAGTTTAAGCGAGCGAAACGCTTTTATAGGCATAATTGTAACGTTGACATAAATACGTAAGATCATTCAGATAGACTTACAAAAAAATACTTCGTGTTAACGTTTAAAAAGCAACACTAATACATAATGACTAGAGAAATTATTAATTTAAAAAACTTTAAGCGATACTAACTTTACTAAATGTTCTATTTGCTAAAAGTGCGTAGGGGCTATAGACTCACCAGGAGGTGGGTGCAGTAGCGGTGGGCCTGGGAGGAAGGCAGCTGCCACAGCTGCCTGTGCATTGAATGCCGCCGCATACGCCACGCGGCTCGCTACCGACGCTGGCAACGGGAACTGCGGGGTATACGCCGATCTAGGCTCTCTGCTCTCTGACAAATTCAACACCCGGTCGCCATCACCTCTCTCAAAGTACCGCTCCCGGCTCTCCCGGTTATCTGATAATCCAAGAAGCTCCTGAATAGCAAACGGCGACCTCTGCGGCGCACGCGGCGCGCTCGCATTCGCGCTCATCGCTTGCATCTTGTCTAAGCGCTCTCTCGCACGTCTACTCTCAGCTTAACATTTACATTACTATTACAAGTTTCTTTCTTCTTAGTTATTGCGACAATAATCAGTGTCGCTTAGGCATACGATATCACAATTTACTTAGGTGGTAGATTTCAATTCTTTTTCAATGTTTTCATTCGTTAACGCACTTTCTTAAAGTTCTAAACACTTATTATTGGTTAAATATTATTTGTCTACTTAAAATTAGGCCAACACGTTAGGCCGAAATATTTAAAAATTATGAAAATATTGTAACGTTATTTTCGGGAAAATGAAAATTTCGCGAAAAATCCCGTGAGTCGTATAATGTTAAGTGACAGTGCGACACGAGCGCTCGCCGCGGCGTCTGGAGCGCTTGTGTCGGCGGCGCCGCCCGTCGCGCCGTAAAAACGAGAGAACCCCCCTCGAAGCGCCGGCCGCGCCCGCTTACTGCCGACACGGCGTAACGCGCCTCCCCAACCGTGGCGCTAGCGCCCTTACGCCACTAAGCGCAATATGATCCATACGACAGCGGAAGGTCCCAAGCGCCCCCCGTAACCGTGCACTTACGCCTTATATCAAGTAGAGCGCGTGGCCGGCCCGCGCGGGCGGAGCCTACTAATAGCCAATACGGATATTTTGTTACCGCACTGTATTGGCCAGATTTGTTCGCGACAGACACGCCTACTCAGCGGCCTGCCACCTGAAATGGAACTCTACACCGCCGGCCATTAAATACTAAAGTGAGTCGGAGAGACGGCGGTTGATTTAATTTTGATTAATTGTAAGAAATGAATAGGTTGTGCGGGGTGGTAGAGCGGCAGGCGGGGGACGGAGGGGGTTGTTCCGCTGTATCGCTGTATACTAGAGAGTGAATGGGTCCGGGCGCACACGCCGCGGCCGCGGCTAGCTATAATGCTCCATTATCAATCATTGGTCGTTTGCGTCTCGAGCTCTACCTACCTCTACGTAGAGACGTATACACAACACATAATGGCTGAATACTATGAGTGCTCACCTGTTCTCTCACTTGTTTTTTAATTTTCGAGAATTTTAAATTATGTTTTTGAAGCGAGTTTCTTAAATTATATTCAAGTAGGTACTTCGCTAGCCCCGTCTACCCGACTATATACCTACTTCCCTGCCGTTATTTAAATTACCTACCCAACATAAAATATTGTTTGCATAGTAAATATACTAAATATATTTATCCAGCTATACCTAAACAATCCAGGTCGAAAATAGATCATTATAAAATATTTCAAGAATTCGATAGAGTAAGATTAAAAACATTTCTTTAGTCTTATTATGATACAAGAGATGGCGTTTATAATGGCATATCCATTCTGAATATTAAATCTATAAAACTGTACATATTGTTCAATATATCCGACGGAGAAAAATTAAAAGAAAGTTATATTTATCTTTTCTAAAATTTAGTATGATTGTTTTGATCCAGCAGTTTTTAAAGGATAATAAATATATAAAAAATAATTAACACACTGAGGAAAAACATAAAATCCATTTCACTATATTAAATAAATTTAGAGACGGGGTTTAAAAAAGGCTATTAGTAAATGAATTTTTATACCGTTAAGTAGGCAAAGAAGTTTAATATACACTATGTACCTAGTTGGAGTAGTAGGTAGTTACCGTAGTCTATGGCATCCTTCAGGTTTGCAACCCCTTGGCAAATTATACAAAGAAGTATTATTTTGCCGCCAGAATAAGTCAAAAAGTGAATCAAAGATTACAAAATATTTATGCTTAGGTACCGCAATACGCTAATTCTATAAACTTAGAATTTACATAACGTAGGAAGTCAATATAAAGTCGTTTGACTGCGTTAAACTTTCATTTTTTGTCGGCGAAGGCAGTGCTCCATATAAAAATATTGAAGTTACCAGTGCGCTTGGTCTCTACTTCTTGTCCTGACAGTTCAACGATTTCTTTTTTACAGGTAACATGCGATATACCTTTTTGCTTTTGCCTGAATACGCTTATCGAGCAAATTAGGGACATTGCCTCATTGCCATGTTTCTACAGGATATACGTGCTCTGAAGAGTTGTACCACCTTATCCCACCCTCCCCTTTCCTATCCAGCCATGCCATCCTTACACGACAGAGTCAACTAGAGTGCGTAACAACAAGTCTGGGTCCTCATACCTCTGCCAAACGATCAAGGCATGGAATTCCCGACCAAGGCATGTGTTTCCTTCTTCCTTCAATCCTGGGTCCTTTAAGCGGAGCGTGAAAAAGCACCTTCTCAGGCCGTCAAAGTAGAGACCTCAACATCGCCTCGGCTGCTATGAGGATGGTGTGGAGGCCACTGCTCTTAGACCACACGACTGCTTACCATCAAGTGAAGTGTGGCCATTTTGAAGAGAAAAATAAAGAAAAAAAATCATGCTGGCCAGCTTAGTGATATCAAATAAAAAAAATATTTAACTACCAAATAAGAACTTATGAGAATCAATGTACAAACTTGTACTTGTCTGTTTATTTATAAAAGGAAATAATAAAGACTTTGTGAAAGGAACGCTGACAAGAGCGAAACATCTACTCCTAAACGTACCTACCTCTCCAAATGAAGATAAAACACCAGTTCTAATTTTAAACTAATTCTAAAAAAGCTTAATTTATCAACTAAGTTGGTAAACAAGCATTCGGCGCGGCGCTTCTGATAATAAGCAGTTGCCCGTAGTCTATGGATCCTTACATTATACCTAGAGGATACCGCTAATTCGTATACTATCACCAAAGTACTCTTCTTCCTTTCGTGTGGTTAGTGGCCAACCTGTTGTCAAGAGTTGTTCAAGCCGCCCGTAGGCCTCTGACATGGCTTAGCGACTGCTGTCAATTTGGCAATAGCCAGGACCGACCTTTTACGTGCCCTCCGAAGCACGGAGATGCTCAGATCAAATTCCACTAAACGGTCACCCATCTATAGACTGACCGCACCCAACGTTGCTTAAACTCGCTAATCGTTTACCGATCAGTGAGTGCAACTGGCTATGAGCGCCTTAATTACTAGTGTTTACGCTAGTGCTGGGTACAATGACCTACCTATAAAGAAGCCCTACCGACAGCACACATTACCTTCTTAAGCTGCCTATCCACTTTTTGGCTTTATCCAGCCAAATATTATTTTAAGCCTATGCCACCGTCATAATATTGACTAGTTTGTTTTTTGGTTTTGTATATTGGTATTAGTTGATTTTAAATAAAAAGAAAATGCTTTTTTATTTATTTATGTTGGCTAACAATTCCACGGCCCACCTAATGGTAAGTGGTCACCGTAGCCTATGGACGCCTGCAACACCAAAGGCATCACTTGCGCGTTGCCGACCCTTTAGGAAAGGAAGTGGGAAGGAGAAGGAGCGGGAAAGGGTAAATTGGGTGATTGGGCCTCCGGCACTCTCATTTAACGAACGAAACACAACATTAGGAATACTGCTTTTCCACGTCGATATTCTGTGAGAGGGTAGTCCTTCCCTGGTCGAGCCGGCCGATACATGCTAGAATCAGCAAGGCTCTACTACTCAAAAATTGCAATTAATGTATAAAAAGACTCTATCTACAAATATTGTGTGTGATGCAGGAGAGTTTCTAATCATAGACACAAAGAAGACCTAGTGTCGAAACCTTACGCTTTGAACGATTACGCCAAAATATAACAGACATAGAACACTTAGTTTCCATCCACCTATTTGTTATTCACACAAAACATTATTCTGTAAGGTGATCAAATTTATTTATACGCTGAACACATTAAAATATCTGGTTGGTCATTATACCCGGTGGTCTATTGAAGACGACTTATTAAATGTTGCATTTTCCCATGTTCCAAATTCACGGTTCCTACTTGCCATTAAAAGACACTTAACTCTCTATCACATACTTGAAACTCAACCATCGTACATCTCGCTATTTTTAAGGAATAAGAATATGGAAGGCGATGCTTCTTCGCCTAACTTAATCCAGGATCATATACAATTAACACACTATACTACTAATCTTACTGCTTATTAATATTGCAAATGTGAAAGTTCATGGTGATGCTTGCAGGTTTGAATGTGTGTTAATCAATTACGCGTAAATTGGTGAACAGAATTGTATGAAACTAGAAACGTAGATAGACCATGTTCTAGAATAACATATAAGATTTATTTATCGCAGTAAACCTTTGCATGTGATTTATGCGGGCATATTAACGGGCCAAAGGCCATTATTATTAAAACATCTATAAAAATCTCCTGCACGGCACTTCAATCACCAGCTGTGATGTGATTGCGCAAACCTGCATAGGGTGTTATAATGTCAAATACAACAAAGTTGCCTCTCAAACCTAGAAAGACCCGGCATCTTCTATGTGTTCCTGAGTATAAACAGCGTTTTTAAAGTCGCTGTGAAATTGAAGGATTAGTGGTCTTCTAGTAAATTGTTTTATCAGGTTCAAACATATTAAAAAATTAGCATGCTATTTAACTTTAATTTGAAACCTATTTCTTTTATTTTAACAAAATAGCTGAATAAAATTCCAAATGCAACGTAATGAAAAATACTCTTCAAATACCTAATGTATAAAAAGTGATACACATTATCATATATTGAAAGACAAAAATAATCATAATATTAGGCAATTTATTAATACATTTATATGCCGCCGTGGCGCAGCGGTAGTAAATGCGACTGCCGTGCATGAGGCCTCGGGTTCGAATCCCAGGTCTAGACAAGAAAAAGTTATTGGGGTTTTCTGTTAAGAAATCATGAGAGTGCACTTGTGTTTACGCACACACTTGTGCACTATAATATCTCCTGCGGATCTGGCCAGCCTCCGTTAAGACTGGCCACCGTGATCGGAATTCGGTCTGAAGGTCATCACTACTACCACTGTATAAATCTATCCGCTAAAATGCCATACCTAAACATAAAACGAAAAATCCACCACTGAACTTCAACACAACCTTACCGTAAAAGTGTCAATAATTCAACACCTCATTTATCTGACAACAACATACTCAAAATAGGTAATAGACACCACAATATTGACAAACAAAGACTGTAGACGAGACGACGTTCATTAGAAACTGGCAGGCCATCGTGTGAACGTGTCAGTGGGCACAAAGGCGTGGCTTCGCATAATGCGCGGGCGTCGCGCCGCAAGCCGCAGGTCTTTGTCCAAGTAACCCGAGCTACCGCCCCTCCCCGCACCCCGCCGGACATGACACCTGAGCCTTATACAAGCCTCCAGTATTGTACTGAAAGATGACAATTGTCCTTCTTGCTTCTATTGTGGCTGGTGGGAACTTGCTACTGGTCTATGGCTAACAATCTACCTGCTGTCATAAAATTATTGATCATTGTCTTTTTGAGTAAATTGTTGTTTTTATCTGTCAATCAATCAAAAAGTTGCCGGTAAGAATTTTTTGTTTGGTCATTTTTAAAGGTACATCTTATTTCAAGGCGTTAGTATGTACTATCTTAAACTCAACATATACAATGACGTCTGTATATTCTGAAGCCATAAGTAGAGATTATTTAACCTTTTCTGTAACTAACAAGAACATTTTATATTTTAATATTAAGCTATAAGAATACTTATATGTACTTTATAAACACATAACAGAGACGAAATTTGGTGCAGTAAGATTATTCGTAATCGATAAAATTTGAAGCGATGGTTTGACTAATTAATTTGATAAAATACACATATATTCCACAGAAATACACCGGCACCGGCCTGATATTCCAGGACATAATCTATGTACCAATATTAATTTAAATGTGTTTAAGGTTTACACATGATTGCAAACTTTCACATTCATAATTTTAGTAGAATAATATGGACAAATAGGCAGCAAGAACAAGTAAAGAAGGGAACAGCTGCGTTGTTAGCACAAGAGACTGGAAGAAAATAGAAGACTGGTCTTCTCGTTGCCAAAAGACATCTACAATTTTTATTCACCATACGAACCAACCATATGTATTTAGTTTTAGTTGCCATAAGATGAGGAGGAGAGGTTAAAAGATGATGGTCGGTTTTTTCTGTTGAAAATCTCAGAAGCCTAGTCCACGAAATCTAGTAATGTCTTAGGTTAATAGATTTAATCGATCACCCTTCTGTCAAGTAAGACCTAAAATTTCATAGGTAATGTGGTTGCAAAAAAGCTCTGTCTAATCCTATATAAAATATATAACGTATGTAATCAAAAGATACAGTATAATATAACCTACATTGTTGAATGCTTGTCAATACATTTGTGAACTCTCCAGTGACTAAACGAATTTAGTTGTAGGTACATTTTTGTAGTAGATATATTAAAATACGCTTGGTCTCATATTTTACCTTTGTTTCATATAAATTGATTGTCAAAAATCCTAACTATCTATGTTTGTTACACCTTGAATACTCAATCAATCATCATATTGTCAGGGGAACAGACAAGGACATAGGATACGTTTCATCCAGAAAAAGTATTATTACTAATCTAATCTACATTTGCGCAAAAAAAACCGCGGGCAAAATCTAATAAAGATACGTATAAATTAAATGCAAAGCGCGTTACAATACGAAGATGACATAATGTAAGTATATGATATTGCGGGCTCAGAAACTTTTTGCCTAAAATATAATATTAAGCCTCACTGTCAAATATAATTAGCAAAACTGATTTATTAGACTACAATATAAGAATCTAGCGTTGTAATTATACAAAGAGTCTTAAACTACATTTGTACGTAACATTTGTCTTACATAAACTGTTCTAGACTTCTAGGCGTCAGAAAATCTTGAATAGTTTTTTGTATGTGTTTACACAGCAGCAAGCTAACTGTTTTTATTTTGTAAGACGCACTATTTAATAGCTCAACGCTGCCGCTACTGCGAACTTGATAACTAAAACCCGTTGGTATTCTTATATTTAGGTAATCCAAGATATTACGATTTGTGGTTTCTAGCCCGGAATATAATCAAATTGCACACTATGCGGTCTTAAATATAGGTATACTTAAGTTCTACATTAGTCTTAAGTATACCTATATTTAAGACCATTATAGTGTGTGAGTACCTACCTACCTAAATGCAGTGTTTTAAAAAGACAAATATTCGTTTGGCATCTAGAAATAACGCTTAAGCGGGTCGCCTGAAAGTAAGCGAATTGCCTGTCACATCCTACCGACCCTTAAAAGAACTAGAGGGTATATATCGCTATAACAAAGGCCACACGTGTCTCCATGAGCATATAGTACTGGTGTTTAAGGAGCTTCAAAAACCTGCTGAGATCAGAAATCATCCTCAAACAGCACTAGAAACTTCTCTCATTCTGGCCGAAACCGAAACCAGGTCGATGTTCTGTAAAATATAATAGTATAAGCGGCTATATAATCAAGGCCTGACTAATTACCGTACCGTAACTAAATCTAATAAAAAAGATTTTACATATTGATTGAATGCGTTGATCATTTTATTATTCTCTGCCACTAGCCTCTGCCTGCGACTTTGCCCGTGTAAATCCTATAGGTAAGCATACCGTGTTAAAAAGTTTCTAACGTGTTAATCTAGAAGACAGTCTATATATGTGCCAAGTTTCTTGTAAATCCGTTCAACGGTTCATGCATGTTGGAGTAACAAACACTAAATCTTCCAAACATCTTCAGAATCTTTCATATTTATAATATTCGTAGGTTGTCTTTGTAAATATTATAACGTTAGATAAGTAATACAAAAAATATACTGTATTTAAACCTATCTACATATTATTAATCATGATTAATGTACTAAAATAAATTTAATTTAGCAAAATTGATGCAAGCGCGGTTTCGCGTTAGTGTTCGAGTAATTACGATAAAGAAGCTGTTTTCTATACAAGAAATATATTATTATATTAAGGATTGTTTATTTAATTAAGAATATACATATTTATATAATATAACATAACTTTACTACTTTATATCCCCGAAGGAAAAAGTAGAAGAGTATCGCTTATAAATTTCGCTATATAAATGTAAGTACATCGTAGGTATGTCAGTCCTAGCATGCGTTATTTTTGACATACCTACCTACTCATTACATCTTTATTCTAGACTTCTAAATGTTGACCATATTTTTTTTATAAGACTACTACGCGTATCTTGCATGTTTTTCATGAGAAATAGGCAGTAATACACTATATATCTTAGAATCTTAATATTTATATCTATATTTTCAGGATATTAAATGAACAGCGAGACTGTTTGTATACAATATATAAGCTATATAGCTTTTGAGAAAAAGAAACAATACGCCGAAATTTGTAATTATACCTATATATTTTTTATTGTTTCATAGGCAAATGATTGGCATAAAATGCTTAAAAGATTAGCTGTGTAATAAGTAAAAGATCCTGCAGCACTGTCTGCCTCTCCCTCATAGTAATAAGGCAAGCATATTATTAAAAGTAAGGAACATGTAATTAAGAGGACGATGAGGCTGGCACACCTTTATAAGCCTCTAAATAAAATTAAAAATAAAAGTAAAATTTCGTAGACATTTATTTATATTTTATTTGATGTCGCTTACTTGTTTTTTGACAACCGAAGTGAATCAGCTTATCCCTTGCTAAGCAATGCCTTGTGTGAAAAATCTCGTGAAACACATATCGAGGCATTTATATAATTAAGGTTTCTTTTTTGTTGTTTCGAATGTTGGGGTTCAAAAACTGCACCTTCAGCTTAGGTGTTCTTTTTTATCTTAGTGTCCATTTTATCAGACTATTTTTGAGTAAGGTCGTTTAAATTATTAAAACTAAAATAATTATTTAAATTTTATTTAATATAATTTCAACGTTATTTAAGATGATATGAATGATTAATAACTCCTAATTAAATTCTTGTCTGTGTTTCAAGAGTCTGTTTTTATATTATTCGTACAATATTTAAATATATAATATTTAAATTAATTTACTAGCAATTTAATTGTCATCGTATTCTAACTTCGAAAAAGTAAAACTTTCATATAAAAATAACCCTGAGATACAAGTCATCGAAATCAAGTAATTATTTAGTTACTAGTTCTTCACACGGTTTTGCTCGCATAATAATCATAGATGTAGATTTTGACAATAAACTTCTTTCCCTTGAGAATAGTACATTTTTCTTGGATATAAACTCCTTTGTCCTTTTCTGTGTCCCTGACAAAGTTTATGCTAAATTTCATGATGATCGATCAAGCGGCTACGGTTTAAAAGTTACGAGGATTACGAGACTACTTTTGTCCTACTGCAAAGTCCTTGTCTTTTCATTTCACTTTTTTTATCTAATACTATCTGGATTAAATCTCTTTTGCAAAGGTCCGGCTTATCGTATGGCCGGTTTTTAACGTATTGGCAAATATAACTTACTGGTCGCAGGTATCCATGAAGACTAAATATCGGTGGCAGGCCGTAAATTTATCTTAAAATGCGTCAGCGCTTTATTGCAATGTCCAATGTATAGAAACAACATAGTGATGGGATAAAAAGAAGATGCAAACAGCTGATCCAACTGAAAGTAACAGAAATTAGAAAAAATCAGTCGTATAAGTAACAACCGATTTCAAAAGAAAACAAGCCGTATTTTAATTAATTTTTCAAAAGAAAATAATTGCAATATGCCACTTCGAACTATGTATCGTGACAAAATAATAACACAAAAATGTGAAGAATTTGCCAATAATGGCTTTAAATACCACATAATAATAATAATACAGGAATATCGCTGTAGCTAAATTTTGGGAATATTATGAGCTAAATTTTCATAATACTTTTATAAATCTGAAAGAAAATGTGAAAATTTCAAACATTGAACACATGTGAACCAAAATTTATTCTGAATCCAAATTAAGTACCTATATCTTCATGTCTTTTTGTTTATTCGCGTTTCATACTCCATATCCATATCCATTGGTAAGATTTTACATTTGGTAGCTGCGAGTGCCATATAAAATCTTTCAAAATAATTTATTAATTAATTCAAAATAAAAGCTACGTTTCAAGAACAACCGGAATTATAGTGCATCACCCACATAAATGACGTGCCCGCAAACTGATGTTCACGCGGGCAGGGGCATAAACCGGAACCCTAAAAATATAACAAGAAAGCAACTGTTAAATATAATATAAAAATCATTTATTCAATTATATAAATATTATTGCAATATTTGCCTACCATATGTGTAAGTGCGATTGAATACATAAGCCCTTTAACAGGCGTTTGCGCAACTTATAAGTGTTATAGGATTTACATATAAGTATAGTTTATTAACTATCTTTTAAGTCCAATATAATATTTAGTGGTCCAACCTAACAACGTAATATACTTTATATATGAATACCTATAGTATATTTCATTCATTTCTCTACATGAATGAAATTAGTACCAGACTGCATTTCTGATATCTGCCCAGTACTCGACTGGTTTCTATGCATGAGGTGGGAAGCTCAAATCATTTATCAGCCAGTAATATTAGTTTTATTAGTCAGTTTGAATAGAAAAGCAGCGATAGCTCAGAAGGGTAACCAACAGACTGCAATGCAGAGGGTCTCGAGTTCAAACCCACGTTGGGCACCTCTGACTTTTGGAAGTTATATGACTTTTCGAAATTATGTGCGTATTGATTGACAATTATCGCCTGCTCCGTGCCTCGGAGAGCACGTTAAGCCGTCAGTCCCGGCTGCCATGAACATCTATGGCAGTCGTTATTGGAAAATCAGTGCCCTATAATATCCCGACACTGGCCTAGCCTTAGGGTATCGTTAGCCTTCGGGTTGCGGAAGTCAGGTGGCAGCCGCTCCGTGTAAAACTGATATCCAAATCCGGTTAGACCAGAAAACCCGACCCCAAGTGACTTGGGAATAATAAAGGCTAGGGAGAAGAGTCAGTTTGACTAGAAGAGACTACCGTCACCAAATTTTTGATTATGGTAGTCTATGGTGGCCTACAAAAAACTGGAGGCATAGTAGAAACTATGTAACTGCCTTTTACTCAGTAGATAAGAGTGCAGAAGGTTCACTTGCCTTGCTACTTCCTTTAACTTCATGACAAGTTAAATTCCTTTTCCTATGGTCGGCAATGATATACCCATGGTATTGCAAGCGGTTAGCGGAAACAGTAATTGTCCATTAGGCCGGTCATAAGTTTGTCTGTCACCATGGGAGTATAAAACAGAAGTTACATGAACTTTACTCAGTATAATTGCCATATTTTTTATATACTTACAGCCTTGGTGGCACTGTGGTAATTAATGAATAAGACTGCTGTAAGTACATAACGTCTCGGATTTAGATCACGGGTCGGTCAAAATGTTATTTGGTTCTCCTATCAAGAAATCTAAATGTTATAAGGATTTGAATAGAAATGCACGAAATCTGGTAATGTGAGCAGTAGTCAATAAGGTCTTAACACATGGACTCTGAAGTCAGGGCTGGTGAAATATGTGCCTACTATTTGGGAGATATTGCCGTTAGACTATGTAAGAAAATGTGTACATTACTTTTATATAGGTACCTGAATCCGCTTTTTGATTAATAGTTGCTTTCTTTCGAAAGAATATGACATTGGTGTTCAAGACAACCGGGGCTAGTTGTTAACTATCGTGTCCTAATATCTAGGCAGTGTAATTATTATACCCATATGTCGGCACCAATGTATTGGCGCAGCGGTTGTGAATGCGACTGCTGTGCATGAGGTCTCGGGTTCGAATCCTGGATCAAACAAAATGTTATTGGTTTTCTGTTAAGAAATCTCAATAGCATCCCGGAGTTAGGAATTTGGCAGTGTTAGACACCCCCGTGCCTCGGAAAGCACGTAAAGTCGTTGGTTCTGAGCCCGATCTCTCTCCGGTCGTGTCGGATTATTCGTCCCATCGAATCATGAGAGTTAGGGAATAGAGAGTGCACTTGTGTTTGCGCACACATTTCTGCACTATAATATCTCCTGCGCAGATGGCCAGTCTCCGTTAAGACTGGCCACCGTGGCCGAAATTCGGTCTAGAGGACATTATTATTATTATATAGGTCCCACGTAACAGAGCATGAGGTATTGCCGCCTACAGGGTATATTGTCAAGAAACTTAATAGTGTTATACACTAGAAAATATACAATAGAGAATCGAAACCAGTATATTACTATCTTTTACAAACATATAAACATAACACTTGCATTAGAGCTCTAAAAGACAGTCACTTATTTAAGATCTATGAAACTTATCGATCAATCGTATGTCATGTGGGATTCCTACATATATATTCACGCTAGTTTATTTCGAAAGGATTGAGCAGAGTTCTATAACACTCGCATTTCGCAAGCTTTATTTAGATACGACCAAATAAAGAGCAAGCCTTCTGGCGTCTACCATTTTATTTACAGAATCCGAGCTACTGTTGAGAATTGTTTAACAAAAATCTTCAATAACACTTTGATTGACACCTAACTTATTAAGCTACTAGTTTTTACCCGCGGTTTCACCCGCGTAAGTCTCGTTCCCGTGGGAATATTGGGAAAAAAAGTAGCGTATATGAGAATCCAGGTCTCCAGCTATCTACATACCAAGTTTCATCGATCCAGTAGTTTTTGCGTGAAAGAGTAACAAAAATACATCCATACAAACTTTCTCGTTTACAATATTAATAAGGATTTTATTAAGCTAAAAAAAGACAACTTTCACACTAGGATTAAATCCTGTGTTGCGGGAGACTTTACAAACATTCGAATAATGGACACAAAGAACACTTAAACTCGGAACAACCATTTGTGGACCGCACAATTTTTTGTCCCGTGCGGGATTCGAACCTACAACACTCACGCTGTAGCAATAGCAAGGTGACCACTTAAACTATATAAAGTGCAGTCTTTGCAACTGAACCTGGGACATCACGATCGCATATTATTGTACAACATATCCAATAAACTCATCAAAGTTGTCTAGGATTCCTAATAACTTGTTAATATTGAGTTCATCTTGGGGTTGGTAGAGAGCTATCGAGATACAACTTAATGAGTAATGACTATTGCCGCGGCGTGTGAAGGTGTGAGTACTGTGATAAGTGCACTTTGGAAAGCACTCTCGGTTGACTGACTGATGGTGACCTCCGTGGCGTAGCGGTAGTGAATGCGACTGCTGTGCATGAGGTCTCGGGTTCAAATCCCGGGTCGGGCCAACAAACAGTTATTGGGTTTTTCTGTTAAGAAATCTCAATACGAGCCCGGAGTTAGGAAGTTGGCGGTGTTAGATATCCCCCTTGCCTCGGAAAGCACGTAAAGCTGTTGGTCCTGAGCCTGATCTCTCTCCGGTCGTGTCGGATTATTCGTCCCATCGAATCATGAGAGTTAGGGAACAGAGAGTGCACTTGTGTTTGCGCACACGCTTGTGCACTATAATATCTCCTGCGCCGATGGTCAGTCTCCGTTAAGATTGGCCGCCGTGACCGAAATTCGGTCAGGAGGTCATTATTATTATTATCAATATAAAGGGTAGCAGGATCATTACATACATAGGTATCTAACGCCCGAATAGCCGCAAAAAAGTAGGCAGAGGCTTATTACTAGCATATTGCACCTTTGTTCAAGATAATGAAAAGAAAGCTATTTGTCATTTAATGGCAACAGCTTCAGGTTGCATGCTGCTGAAATTATCTAACAGCAAAACCCATTGTCTACATTTTATTTTGGCTTATAACTATGAGTGCTGAAATATGGTTTTCATGCCCAGATTTCGTCAATTATAGATAATCCAAATATATATAAGCAGCGATTGCTCAGTGGGAGACCAACAGACTGCAATGCAGAGGGTCCCGGGTTCGAACCCACGTCACGCACCTCTGACTTTCGGAAGTTGTATGACCTTTCGAAATTATGTGCGTATTGATTGACAATTATCTCCTGCTCCGTGCCTCGCAGAGCACGTTAAGCCGTCGGTCCCGGCTGCTATGAACATTAATGGCAGTCGTTATTGGGAAGTCAGTGCCCTATAATATCCTGACACTGGTCTAGCCTTAGGGTATCGTTAGCCTTCGGGTTGCGGAGGTCAGGTGGCAGCCGCTCCGTGTAAAAATTGATATCCAGTCAAATCCGGTTAGACCAGAAAAGCCGACTCCAAGTGACTTGGGAATAATAAAGGCTAGGGAGATAATCCTAATATATTGCTGCCTATAAGACAAATTTTCATACATACTGCTATTGAACATTTCTATACAGAAAAAACCGAATATCACTCTGGCACTTTAGTTTGGTTGATCGTTAACAATACATTTGGTGACCTACGAAGGTATTGAGTAAAATTTGAGTATCTTCAAAATTACCTATACAACAAGGATCCGGTGATCTTTTAGGTAATCTAATTAATTCTTGAACATTAAAACTGCAATAATTGGTATACTTATATGTGGCGAAAACCGAGGCATTTATTCGTTTATCCGAATAAATTATAAATATGTATGCAAATGCTAGCTTTTACCCACGGGCCTCCCTAGTTCTTTAGATCTTTTCTGCATGAACGGTGCATTTTTATCACACGTCGGTCCACATATTGTCGCTATGCTAGATAATTTCGTCATTTTGTTACTGCGTGAAAGAACGCCGAATCTTATTAATATGTCATTCTTTTACACACCGTTTTAATATTAGTATACAAACTAATAGTTAATTTACAGAAAACTATGATGTAGTTAAGCCGTTGGTTCCAATTGTAATGAATGTCTATGACTGTCCATGCCGGCAAAATTCATATTATATATTTTGCCGCAGAAATCCAAATTTCGCAATAAATTATTTTCAAAATACAGTTACAATCTAGTCTAATAAAATTCAAATGTGAACTGAAATGCATGTTCACATTTGACGATTATTAAAATTAAGTAGAATACCATTTGTAATATTTATGATACTGAGACTAGATGGGAACTCTATTTTGAACAGCTTTGATGTAACTCTGGTGTAACACTTTAATAAAGCAATTTAATAAGCCTTTGGAGTTGATCACTCTTTGGAAAATATTTAACAGTAGGTAATGTTAGATTGTTATTATTTTAATTCCTGTAATAATTTATATAAATAAACAGCATACTATATACCTATTTATGTTTGCTTACAAAGATATAACCGTCAGGATATACCTAGTTATCCAACCGAAATTTATTACTAAGGTAAATACCATTTGGTAAGTTTAATTATTTGTACTTCTATATCTTAAATAAATCTTCTCAAAATTGCAAATCCCGTGTTATATATTTAAACAGTTTCATAATTATTTTGTTAAGAATTGGATAAAATGTCAACGATGTTAGCTCCGAATTCGCATGCATATTTTTTCTATATCAATTGATAAGCAAATAATAATATTGATTATATGAATTAAGGTTAAGGAGAAGAAGATCAATTTGTTATAAATTAATTAAAAAATTATGTCATCCATTAGTTATCATTTCTAATGGAAAGAACATCATATTTTTTATAATAGTGTGTTTTGAATGCCCACAATATGTATCAAAATATTTGAATTGAATTTGAATGCACAGAATATGTATCAAAATATTTTAAATAACTTCACTATTAGAAAATGCTCATGTGTATTAATTGCATTTTACTATCTACAAATTATTGCCCTATTGCAAGAATGGTGCATAATGAGAGCATTGTGATGTAAAAAACTAGATGACGAAGCAAGAATTAATAAACATCTACTAATATATTTAGAACATATGAATAAGCCTAGTCTATCAATCATTATCTGACTGCAATCTCCTACCGAATGTAGGCCACTCCTAATCTGCACCACGACTTTGTTCATCAGAGGTTAGACTACGGGCTATTGAGAATGTTTAAAGAATTCTTCAGCTCATAGTATAATCTCTATTGAGGTATGGCAAAGATCATGTCAAAATTCGTAGTCTCTGCCTACCCATAGGAATTATGAGATATAAGTATAGATTAGCTATGAGTACATTAACGGACACCTAGGACATGCTTGTAGCATTTCAATGAATGAATCTTATTCCTCTAATTATATTAACGGAACAAATACCACGATGGTTTAACACAACTTGCAACTGCTAATATTAAGTAGAACACCTAGATTTGATACCCAAACTGAAGAACAACAGGACACAATTATATGATTTGCGAATAGTTGTTCTGAGGATATGTTATAATGATAAGTTTGATGTTTTAATATTTATAAAGCCTGGCGCGACTAAGGAATCTTTGTTTTTCGTTTTTAGACATACAAGATGTCCAATTACCGCTTGGCAGTAAGCGGTTACCATACACTTACACTATAATCGCTTGCAATACTGAATAATCATAATTTCTTCAATAAAGTATTGTGTAAGTATTGTCTACAGCATGTTATACTAAATGTACCTATTTGTATATATAATTAATTGGAGTCGTGCTAAACATAAGCCATAGGAATTATTTAAAATATATAATTATAAACAGATTTGCGGATCATTTTATTCTGCCAAACTAGCTACTGCAAGGACTACTCGTATATTTTATATCATGTCTTAAAAATCTCGCATGCAAACAGTATGTTTCTGACAGCAGCTTTAAAAAAGACAAACCGTTTTAAGGCAAAAATCTTTTCATGTTTACAAATTGTAAAACTCCGTATCGCTTTTAGTGACAGCCCTACAGTGGGGACGCGCCAGGGCCACCACAAATTCGCGCAACACTACTTTTTATTGAGTGTCGCGAGGTGGGCGACAGAGGGACGCGGGCGGAGCGTGGGGGGCTCGCCGGGAGAGGGGGATGCCACCCGCCGGAGGGTGCATAATTCCGCACCCATTGCACCTCTATGCAACCTGTGAGCCGACCAAACTCAGTTATAGGCATTTTGCGACTCCACGCATATCGTTTTGTGTCGAGCTTATGACTTTTTATTTTTGTCAGATATCTGGAGCTGCGAATCGGCTTTTCCTGTTCGGCTCTCACGTTGATATTAGCAGCGTAACTTTATTTGAATATCTGTAGCAAACTTTGCCTTCGATTGTACTGGTTTTCTTTTAACATTTGCAACGTCCAGTATGACAGAACACATTTACCTACCTTGTAAAAAGTTTAAGATTCTACGTGCTAAACTGATAGACATCATGACTCTTATTTACATGTTGTCAATGTTACAAGACTGATAAATTAAAATAAAAAGGTATTTAAATTTGATAAAACATTTCTAGGATGTGCCATGTAGATGTATATCTCAATGATATAGTATTAGATTAATCAATTAGTCTAGAAGTAAGTAACATATTATTTTGTTTGCCATGTGTACCTGCATACACAGTTTTAAACAAAACAAATATAATACACAACATTACCAGGCTCTCCGTAATTTATTAATCCTTCACTGTTCAATACCTCCCTCAGATATGACACGGCTGACAGATATAGAAATAGGTACAATATATATTTTATATAGGTACATTGTGTGTTCTGTGTATACAGGGTAAACGCATTAGAGTGAGGTAGAGACGGCTATGTGCGGCCGCTCTCCATTATGCGGAATACTAATGATAGAGGGCGGTTGATTAAAAAACCTAAGTTGCGGGGCGTGGCGACCCTACCGCCACCCGCCGCCCGTCGCCAGGGCTGTCGCGCAACGACTATATTAGCAGATTATTTTTTGTTAATGAGATTAACATTTTATATTGATGAGGTATATTTTTAAATAGTTTCTGCACTGATATTAGAGTACGGTAGTTACACGAATACGTAATCATGTAGTAGAGGAATAAATTATATTATTATTCTTAATTGTTGTTTAAATAAAAAGCATGCTGAAATTATGGAAAATAAGTGACATGATAAGCTTCCAAAGGTCATATTGAAATAGCATATTGATAAAGATATAGAAAACCTAGAACAATTGTTTTATACTGACAAGTAAGTATAGTAAAGAGTAGCACTTGCATTGTATCCAGAGATAAAACTAAATGAACCGCCATTATTTCATTGTCAAAAATAGAATGCTACTGATAGAAACCTGTTAGTTATGTGAAAAGAAAAGGAACTTCACCAGGCCAAATAAATGAAGTAGGTGGATAGGATATATATGATAAGCGAGGCGAAGGAGAGAAGAGTTGAGAAAAGAAAGAGAAGAGTTGCAGAGCGAATGAAAGAGGCATATGTTCAGAATTTTTTTATTTAGGTAAGGGCCGGTTTTTCAATCGTCAGATAACTTTTATCTGAAGAATAAATATGACGGTTTGACATATTTTCTATACAAAAGCTGTCAAAACGTCAAACATATTCCGCAGATAAAAGTTATCTGACGATTGAAAAACCGGCCCGTAGTCAGATTATTTACATGTTCAAAGCAAATCCTCTCGAGTCAAAGTTACAATAAGATATTAGCCTTATGCTTATATTAAGTCTTTCTTTTAGATTAATGTATAACCATAGTTATATAATGTCGACATTGCTATGTATTTGTACATAATATGGGAACGGTCCTATAAGTCAACGACCTTAAAAGTTTTATATACTGTATATAGACACATATTATATTACATGTGGATTCTAAACAAAGAGGTGGAAATGTATATGATGATCAGTGGCGGTAACATTTCTGGGTTTATATGATTGTAGCTTACCTTACCAATATGCTATGATAGCATAGCTTACCAATATGAGAAGAGGTACGTGCCCAGCAGTGGGACAGTTTAATAGAGAGCCATTTTTTTTTATATTTCATGCATCTCTGGCATGCCTTCAGTAATTCAGTGTTTCCTTTAGGTTTATTTTATATTTAGTATACTTGAAAATGAAATTGAAGAATAAGGAAGGAGTAAAATTTATTTATTATTTATTTTACTTCATTTATTTTTTATAGGAACATGCCTTTGGATCGCTGGTGTGCTTAGGAATGTTCAAAGAGATATGATTTTGTTAGCTAAGAATAATACACCTATGTTTATCCTTAAGGCATACATATAAACATATAAAAGTATTATTTATTGGTTCATCGATCATGCATTGTGTTGTTTCAGTTTGCTTAGTAAGAATGATTTCTTACTGAACTAAGTGAATGAACACAAACATCAAGAAATGCTGTACAAGAATTTTATTGCAACAATTACTATTCCATGCTCTAGCCACCAGGTAATAACTTAAAATTCGTATTAAGCAGTTTTACTTTATTCGGTTTTATTCTAATTTTAATAGAGAAGATGGTTGGCATGTACCACCAACTTGGGATCCAGTAATACAAATACTCAAAGCCAAAAAAAAGCAATGCTCTTCATGTAATTTTAAGCTCATGCTGCGTAAATAGGAACACCAATAATTAAATTATGTTAAGGTAATTTGTAATAACTACACTTCAAGACATTGAGACAAACATCATATTAGTCTACTCGTGAACATGCCTGCTAAAAAGCAACCGAAACGTCGGCGAAAGAGGAGATCTTAATCTAAATAGTTTAATGATTTCAATCGCTTAAATAGTAGTGAAGTTTAAGAATAGTAGCTTAATACTTTCAAAATGTAATATGTATATATAATGTATAAAGTTGTTTAATTTCAATGTATAACATTCGCGCAAACATAAGACAGCAGGTAATAACTTTCGTCATTTTGACAACCAAGCCATAGGTACTTTTTACTGCAGCCTAAGAACGCTTAGGCTATTAAGTACTCCGGCATTGCCAACCCTTTAAGAAGGTGTTACTGTGCAAGGAACATAAATTGTTGGTTCCCAGCTTATAACACAGTGACGTTTTAAATAGCCTAGAAACACAAATACAACACAAGGTCGTTTCAAAAAACTTGTTTGCACTACTTAGGTACACGAAGCTGCTCCAGTTTTGGTACAATTTCTAAAATGATAGTTCCTAAATCTTACTTTTCTTTTCTTTCATAGACATGAGGCACCAACGCGACTTGCATCTACTTAAAATAACAGATTTGCCAAGAATACCATAGCCCACCAACAGATGGCACTACTATCTTACACAAGATGACGTTGATTCGCAAAACTATTCCCTTACAGTTATTATGCTATCTATTTTGTAAAATAATAGTAGATAAATAGAGTATACTACAAACTATCAATTTGGAATATTAAAATTATTGTTTTGTATGCACCGAAATCGTGTGTTACTTAAATAGAAGTAACATCTATTTACAGCAATCTCGACAACATATTTTTTCGCCTTTTAGCGAAAGTTTTCATTGGAATATGAGTGTAATCTGTCCACGTTCTATTATAAGTGCCTAATAAAGTAAGAGACTCTCTTAAACAGATATCAGAGGTCACATAGAGACTACGGTCAAACATAGAGCAGTCCGACTTCGGCTCTACCTGGGACTTACCAAAAGTATCAGCCAGATATGTAATGTTATTCATTGAAATTAAACTACTACATACGAATTTTATCGCGTTGTTTATTTGACACTTTATTACATAATTTTGAAACTGTTATACTACATACTACTACTATTAAACTTTACTAATTTTTAAGCTAATTAAATTATTAATACTATTTTATATTTAAGTTTACACTTTCTCCGACGTTTCGGTTGCTTTTCAGCAGCCATGGTCACGGGGAGACAATATTATGTAATGTTATGTTGCGTACCTGCGGTAAGATTGACAAGGTGATGTTATAATGAGCATTCTAAAGTGTAATTACTACTACTTCTCAAACAACAACCCTCATAAGCACTTCTTGGCTAACCGAATAGTCAGAACGTGGTACAAGCTTTAAACAAATTTAGTATTAGCCGAAACTATATTTCTTTATATATATAATTCTTCTGTACGTGTGTTGACAGTGAACTGCTCCTAAACGGCTGGACCGATTTGAATTTTGTGTATTTTCAAGTGGATTCGAGGATGGTTTAGATTTGATTTTTTTTCTTTTTTTTTTGTCTATACAGGACAACCGTCTATCAGGACAGCTAGTACCTATATATATTTTTTTATGCAACTTAGGTGGCAAACTTGCAGACGGCCCACCTGATGGTGAATGGTCACCGTAGCCTATGGACGCCTGCAAAACCTGAGGCATCACTTGCGCATTGCCGACTCTTTAGGAAAGGAAGAAGAGAAAAAAGAAGTGGGAAGGAAAAGAAGTGGGAAGGAGGAAAGAGGGTAATTGGGCCTCCGACACTTTCACTAACCGAACGAAACACAATAGTAGGAATACTGCTATTTCATGTCGATATTCTGTGAGAGGGTAGACCTTCCCCGGTCGAGCCGACCCGTTCATGCTAAACTCAGCGAGGCTCTACTACTCAACTCTACTACAAAACAAAAACTATAAACCAACACCAAAATTAAAAATAGACAATATTAACATTTACTTAACTCAAACTGAGATTACACAAGCACTCAAGATGAGCATGTAATACTGTAGCCGGATGTATGCCGTTTCGGTTGCTTTTCAGCAGTCATGGTCACGGGGAAACTAAGATGGTAGTTGTCTCAATATTCCAGTGTAGTTATTTCAAAGTACCCGAACATAATTTGGTTTAGTTTTATTTCCGCAGAATGAGCTCAAAGTATCATGAAGTCCAGCTGTGGTTTGTTTCTTCTTGGGTTTGACTTTTTGAATTACTGGATCCCAAGCTGGTGGTACATTCCAACCATCTTCTCTATTGAAATTAGGATGTTTTTTGATTTCAATTGCGTCGCGAAGCATCCTTGGTAGGAATAAATAATCTAATAATCTATGTTCTTGTATTACCAGGACACTCCTGCATTTTGGAGTTACCATGATCCATGAGTGAAGCCATGGTTTAGAAACACCTATCGCCTGCAATAACCGCTAATCAAACACCATTTTTGCCATATTAGTAATATAAAATACACTTTATTGCAAACTTGATAGACTTTAGATAGTAGATAATTATGTAGAATGTAGGATAGGCGATCGCAATCGATTAAATCATTTCGTACAATGTTAGAATAGTTTTACAGTTGGTTGCTAACCGAACGAGCAATAATTATCTATAGCTTTAGTTCTAATAGATGGATAAACCCTATGTATAAGCCTGGGTTTTTATATCATTTTATTAAATTAACTGGAATAGCTTGGCTAGAGGAATACATACTCCCTCCAGTATTCGAATAACCTTGTCTTACATGACAAAGATGTAGCTCGCAAAATCGCAGGAATACATTTCTGCGATCTAGCGAGCTACATCGTTGTTCACTGATTTTAAAGAATACAAATTAAAGAATGAAATTGTATAGCAAAGAATTACGTTATTCACAAATGGCAAGAGATATAAAACATTACTTATACAGTCGACGCTTTTGCGATAGATACCTACCAACTTAATGACGTCATGACAGTAAAGGTTTGAATATGGAAAAGAGCGTTACGAGATCCAGTACTACCGAAGCTAATCACATTAAAATTGCGTCTTTTAGCGAAGTAGAATACAGTAGGAGATAAGCTTAATAAACTTTATGATTTCGCTTCAACCGGAGTATCCCGGCTAGAGAATTACCGGTACTGCAAAGAAGATAACAGCAAAACAATATTGTACTATGTTTATAAGTTGGGTAAGGTTTTGAAGCTCCTTTATGAGGTCTTGTGCTTTCTAAAGGGTATGAAACTCGCATATTGTTAGTGTCCATAAATTAAAATAACCACCTAATAGATACCAGGCCGTATGTTTGTTAGCTACCATGCTTGCACAAATGTATAGGCAAATTAATAGCAACGTCGCTATTCTGATTATAACCCAGTTATTAGGCTTGATCATAATATAATTTCGCTGTAGTGTTCAAATATGACTACAGAAATAAATTATATTGATCTTATTTTTATAACTAAAAAGAAAGAGAAAGCGCTTGACACTTTGCTTTTAGTCATACGTCAACATGATATTAGGACTATCAACGCTTTAAGAAAGTATATTTAAAACAAATGTGTATCGCAACGAAATTAGAAATTACCGAAAGTGGGATGTTGATAATCTGGATACTGAATAGAGTCCATTATTGGACTCTAAAAAGAAATGCTGCTCAGTAAACGACTCAGTTGCGCTTTGTAAACTAGATTCATTTTGCTAAATCGCAGACAAGTCGCCTTTTTCAATACATTCTAAACAAGCATGTCTATAATATATGCAGGCACAACACACACAGATAAGATACTCAACCGTAGAACAAATCGAATTTTGAAAGCTCAACGCAGTGAGTGAACTTTTCTTATATAGAACTTAATCAATCAATTTATTTATTGCGAACACGGGCACAATATCTATTTGTTATATCATGTAATCTTCTTCACGACGAATAGAGAAAGTATGTGACTTTCTTTATTGTAATTTCATTACAACGTGCAAGTATTCTTTTGACTCTTGTTGATCCCTTAATTGCAGTATATTTTTGTGTAAGTACATGTATGTTTTTGGTAACGACGCACACAACATAACATAACGTACACTTCATTTCTACATATTAGGTAGGTATATTCTTATGAACTTAGAACTAAGAACAATTTTGAAAGAACATTGCTTTGAAGAAGCATTTTGGTCTACGATTTTCCGTCTAAAGTTACGAGGTCGGAATAGATTCACAACTAGTTCGTTAGTGACGAATTTACTATGCATTATATATTGATAATTATTGGTGCCGCAATATAGATAGGTAAGTATAATAGGTGAATATAATATTAACAAGGCATTTGTCGCACAGAAAAGAGCCATTCGAACAATTGTAAATATTCAAATACTAGATTCATGCAGACCACATTTCAAAGAATTAAAGACATTAACCGTTCCTAGTTTATATATATTAGTACTACTCTCTCACTTATCTAAACATGTTCATGAGTTTGAAAATGAAGATGAAAAACAGATAAGGGAGAGCACGAGGAGAAAGGATCTACCTACCCAATGTATACCACATCTAGATGTAGTAAAACAAAGCGCATATTACAGATCCGTTAAAATATTTAATAAATTACCTTTAAAAATTAAAGAAATATTTCGCAAAAAGGACTTTTTAAGCGAACTTAAGCGATTCCTCTTAGAAAAATGCTTTTATACAATTGATGACATGTGAAACGCAAAGAAAATTTTACCTTTTTATTTTTCGTTTTATGACTATTTTATTTATTATTATATTATTTATTGAAATTTTACGAATTTTATATTTTTAGTTGCATTTGACATTTTATTATTTTTCTTGGTGTTTGACATTTGATTGATTTTAATAGTTTATACATATTATTACTATAATTAATTGACTTTTAACTCTTTTTTATGTCTACAATTTTATTGTGATGTCATCAATGTTTATTGTAATTAATCAAACTCAAATTAATATTATACTTATCATGATTATTGCACTTAGAAAATATTTAGGAATTGTAATTGCAAACTGTAATTGTAAAACATTCGCATACAATGTAAATTGTTTCTGAATAAATAAATGAAATGAAATGAAATTGTCTATATTATATCGAAAAATAATAAAAAAACACCGATATCTAGTTAATTGTTAAACTACTTGTCGAATTCGGTGACGTATGTAACGGTAAAATACATATTATACATATATATGTTGCAAATTTTTACTTACCTTAAAGTAGAAAATCGAAATTTTAACCCAACTGTAACGCAGCTGTTTAGGTGACCCATATTTATAATTTCCTCTAAAGTATTTGTAAAACGAATATACCTACAAATTTAAATAAACAGGAATATACTAATTGACTCACCTGTTGGCTAACAAATATGTGAACACAATCGCTAGCAATAAACATATTCCGGACATTTGATCACTTTACATAAAACGACCAATAAATCACGCGCCGCCATTACAACTAGCAATAATTTGTAAAACAATAAGCGTGCTCGTCGGCCATATTAGCGCGTTCGCTTCAGACCGCGTATTGTTTTGCGCCAGCCAATAATTAGTTCTGGCGGCGGCGGCCAATCAGCGCCGAGCGTGTAGTTAGCGCGCCCTCCATTGGCTCGGACAAGGCGCCAAATTGGACATTAAATTGTCGAGAGTGCTCGCTAATTAAATTGATTGGGCATCGAGCAGCCGAGCGCACGCGACGAGCCACGATCACAAACCGATTATTCCCGACCACCGCCGAATGCTACCGACGGCCGACGGTTACGTTAACTGGTTCGTTACAAAACACAATGTACTCTAATTTGTAATTAGAAGCCTTTCAAATTCCCTTTCGTTTGAATTTTTACGTTGAGCGTCAAGGGAGGTGATTAGATTGTTACATAATGTTTAAATTGCGCTTTCAAAATCATTTCAGTTGTGAATATGAACAAAAGACTTTTTCGGTTCACGCTGTTTCATTTTTGGCACTGTTGTTGCACACAAAATAGAACGAAACGAAATGAATTAGTTCTATGGACTTATTTTGTGTTTATTTTCCTGAATAAGTTTAAACAAAGGAATAAGTACCTATTTCGTATAAATGCGTCGTTAATGAAGTAGCCGCTTTACTTTCTATGATTCAAAGGCTGCAATTTTTTATTTAATAAGGATGAATGTTCATACATATGTCATAGGTATGATGTTTATTTTATACTAGCTTTTGCCCGCGCCTTCGCTCGCGTTAATATAGATTTTGACATGATATTTTCTTATCCTTTGGGACCAGTACCTACTTTATTATAGCTGAAAGGTCCTTTTCCCCTGCGATAATATCATGATGATCGGCCGAATAGTTAATGCGTGAAAGCAAATCAAACAAACCCACATTCGTATTTATACCTAATATTAGTAAGGATACTGGATTGTTCTTCTATCCTCATTTAGAATTAAATAATCAAAAATCAGACGTTAAATACTTATGTCGCGCGACATACGGCGCCATGTTTCCTAACACACGGTAAAACTAAATAGGTAGACGATATATGAGCAAAATAAATAGGTATGCATTAGAAATTAGTTATTTATGTAGATTTCATGAACTCATCAGATGAAGATTTATAGCGACTTCATATACTTAATTAATATTCTCACTTAATTTTATAAATGTTTAAGGTTCTGAAAGTGTTTGGTTATTTGTTACTCAATCACGCGTAATTCAGTGAACAGATTCGGATAAAATAAAGCAAACAGATATACCTACCACGCCCCGGTCCCAGACGCCTAGAATAAGATATTCTAGTTATACCTACACAGACGAAGCGGCAAGCAGAAGTTAGCTAAGTTTAAAATGTGTCGACACACAGACGGACATGGCAAAAAATTTAAGGCTCTGTGTTTGTCATTCTCAAGTATTTATTTAAAGTTAATACCTATATACCTATAGATATATGTTCTCAACTCCTTGTTATGATTATCTTATGTGAATAACATTTGGCAGCCATTTTGTTGTATTTTAAAAACAGTTACCTACTTATTGCAGCGTCTAGTATTATACTAGCATCTATATATTCATTTAAAAGGTCTACTCTGTCTCTACCGACATTTCTATATAATTGGCTATTTAAAACTTGTATTACTTTGCATCAATTCTGACATTGCAAACGACTTCAAAATGATAACAAGCTCTGACGAAGAAGGATCCCGACGGAACTCTAAATCTTGAGTATATAACTGTTACAATTAAATATATTGTTATAGATGTTCATATGTTGCAGTGCCTGATTGACGATATAATCTTCGTACCTTAGGAACTTAAATACATAACGTATGAATTGTCGGTGTATTAGATCTTCGACTTCCCTTTTGGAAATACATAAGTGCGTGTTTTGCAAACATCAGTTTGATACACAACTGCACTTTAGAAAGTGGTTAAAGTAAGTATTGTTTGTTATGGATTCGATCCCCACACAAAACAATTATTTTATTGATTCACTGTTATTGTTTTTTATACAAGCATGTTGGCTGAAACAACTTTCAACACAGCATAGAGTCTAGGTATAAATTATGTATGCTTTTGTCAATGAATGCTTTTAAAAACTGCATGACACTGCCTTTTAAAATCCTATAACCTTTTAAAAACGAAAGGTAAGACTTATAAATTCCGACACGAGCATTTCTTGAATATTTTCCTATCACCTAACAAACTTATTAACAAATGAAAGGCCGTATTACTCTAAAAGCGTGCATGAAGAGTAAATGATTCAAATAAAATATAAAAATATTTATTTATATAAGTCACAAAGTAATATTTATGAACGTTGTGGTTAATGAATTTCAGTTACCGAAGTTACATTTGATCAATTCAGCTTTAGCAATTTAGCGAAATGCTTTGCCAAGAGGAAAATAAAGATTGTAGCAGATACTACTGCTACTGACTCTATAATTAATAACTGAGTTATATTAAGCATTATATCTATCTCCAAATCTATTAATCTAAACCCGTCCAACAAAAAGTAACAAACATCTAAAACTTCAACTGTCACCTTGGTTAAGGATTGCATTGGACAGATTTCCCATAGACAAGCAGTTACAACGCAATATTTATACCATAATTAAAGATTGCCTGATAAAAGTAGACGCCGAAATATTATTAAATTATTATGTTAAAGAAACAGTTTCCTTTAACATCATCGATCGCTATGATTACAAAATTCATTATTTTCCTACTGTCATAAATGTAAACGTGGTGGTTGATATGTCTCATTTTACGTTAAAAAGAATAAATAATCCATGCATTATTATAAACCACAAACAAACAACAGAAGATACTGTCCGTAAAAACTTAAAACTATATTTAATTTGTATTTATAAATGATTATGTGTTGGCCTCGACTTTGTCCTGCGTGGTTCACACTCACTGCCTTGTTTTCGATCTTACTCGATGGAATTCTGCCTAACGTTGTGAAATAGTAGTGTATTGACCATTTTCTAACGGATCAATAACAGTGCCGGATACGGCAATCGAACCCGGAACCTAGCGAACAGTCTCGAGCGTAAGAAAACTTCTGCAGCGGAACCAGCGAAACAGTTGGCATAGGTATAATTAAAAAACATCTTATTATTTAAAATGTTACGATATACCTGGATATCGGAGGGTATGACTATATATAAAATATTGGTAATAAATAATATTGACACCTTATTATAAAATATTATATAAACTATGATTGCCATTGATTTTAAGTATATTATACTATTAGTCACAAAGATCAGATATAATGCTAGGACTGAGGTTCGCCATTACACAACCTTAAAATATATATATTTATACATTATTATTACCGTTACGCTGTATAAATATTAATAATGATATCAGTCCTATTTATGAACTGCCCCACTGTTGGGCACAGGCAGCTTCTCATGAAAGTTTTAGACCTTATTCCACTCGCAGGCCCAGTTCGGATTGGCAGAATTCACATACCTCCAAGAACATTATATTCAAATATTGATGTGTGAATTACTACTATTAAAAAGAAACGCAAGACTAACTACATGATGATAATATGCTTAGACTTCTTGTTTTTTAATGTTAAAACATAATATGATATTGAAAATAAAGAAAAATCGGCATTTAAATCTAATATTTGTTTGTCAAAGTTATATCGAATACGCTTTCTCTTACGCTACTACTAGTGAATACTTTATATTAGTCATGTTCTGTTTAATCCAAGTGTATTAGTAACAGCCTTGAAGAAGCAGCGATAGCTCAGTGGGGAGACCAACAGACTGTAATGCAGAGGATCTCGGATTCGAACCCACGTCGCGCACCTCTGACTTTCGGAAGTAATATGACTTTTCGAAATTATGTGTACTCCGAACCTCGGAGAGCACGTTAAGCCATCGGTCCCGGCTGCCATGAATATCTATGGCAGTCATTATTGGGGAAGTCGACACTAAAGATGCCACTGGGTCGAAGTGTCGCCGGTCTGTACTGACTGGCCCCCACACAAGATAAGATAACAGCCTTGAAATGTCGCGCGGTGATAACTATCACACGGTACAAATAACACTGTTAGTTATGTACTTCCCTCTTAAACATAAGCGCGCCAAATAGTAAAGTTCTGTGGATACAAATATTTATAAGAAGAATGAAAATTCGATATTCTTATTCTGAAGTTTAGATTGAAATTAAACCTATTTATATGGACTTTACGTTAATTTCATAATTTTAAAATATCACTCTACTATTGATCTGTTGGTTTGTGTCATTAGCTTGTCTGTGAAGGTATGTTTTCGGGTTGCTGTGTGCAGGAGATAAATGATTATTCAAAGGTCAGCTATGAAAGTCTATATTTCAGAGAAATTACAGAGAGACACACGTATCGGTAGCGGTATTAAATCAACGACTGAATATGTTCTAGAAGCCTTGTCCAAGGTAACGCGCAATTAAAGAATACCAAGAAATATGCGTCAGCATTATCCCTACAGATCCTTTACTAGGTATTATAAAACTATTTAAAATTATTAAATCTATTTAAATTTAAATTTACACTTCACCGACGTTTCGGTTGCTTTTTGGCAGCCATGTTCACGGCGAGACTTGATGTTTAGCTTTGTGTATGTTTCTGGGGTCACAGGAACCAGGATCGAAAGTATCCTGTATCACTCTCCGGTCTATAGACTATACCTACCGCAAAATCATATTAATATTCCGTATATGCGTGAAAAAAAGAAGCAAATAAACATATAGGTATCTGTATTTATTTTAAATATTAATTAGAATAAAAAAATCTTAACTGAATATTTTATCACGGTTTTCATTTTATGATAAATCTGGACATGCTTCATCATAAACGATCATGTGAGTTGCTGTGGGTAGCCAAATTATTCCACACCGTCTACCGTCACAGTTCAAGACTCCAATACATAATCCGAAATCTCATCACAGCATCAGAACACAGTGCCGTATCTAAGACACAGCTCAAATACCTGTACTACGGAAACTATTTTAATAATATAGGTCAGTACCTATATTATCGCTGCTTACGCTTATAACATGTATAGCAGTCTATACATGATAGCAGCGAAAGCCTATCGGGAGATCATTGGACTGCCACACAGAGTTCGATCCCGTGACATGCACCTCTGACCTTTCGAAGTTATGTATATTAAGTTAAAGGCCGAAGGAGCACATTATGAAAGCTGTATATCTAAGACTGCTCCATAATATTCTCAAAGACATGTGAAGTCTGCCATCACGCACTGGGCCGAACGTGGTAGACTATGACCTCACCCTTTTCACACAGAAGAGACCTGTGCCCAGCAGTGCTAATCTTAACTAATATCATAAATACGAATGTGAGTTGCTTGTTCATTTGTTTTCTATCACGCCTTATCTACTAGACCGATCATCATAAAATTTCGCATACACGTTATCAGGGGTACAGAAAAGGATATTGGGTACCTTTTATCTGGAAAAAGAACTATTACTAACCTAACCTAACCTACAATTACGCGAGTGAAACCGCAGCCAAAATATAATGTCATATATAGAGACCGGATTATATGCAACATATAAAGCTTGTTATATGCACAAAAATTGGCAGAATATGCGAAATTAAATGATAAATTTTAGGAACCCAAAAAAGGAGAAATCTAAATTGTCTTTCTTTTTATTTCAAAATCAGCATACAATTAGTAAATTATCCTTTAATAGGCGATAATACGTAACATTACATGACATTAAAATTATTTAATATTTTTGTAAACGTAAACAATCAAGTATTGTTCCAAATGTTCAGTGGTAAGATAGTGTCTTCGATCATTTAAAATATTTTTATAAGTGGATAAGGTGCGCTCCACATCCACTGAGGTAGCTGGGCAGAATTTGAACTTGGGCGCTATGTTAGCACTTATAGTTTCTGGCGAAAGTTCTGCCGTCCCATTAATAGAACTATCAATTTGACACAAACGTTCAAAACCTGGATTATTGTTCAATATGTTTGCAATAGGCGAGCGCGACGCTCTTCTGTTTCTTTCATTTTACTATCGTAACTGCCAAAACAAAAGACGCGCGCGTCTACTTACCCTGCGTTCCGAAATGCGATAAAAGTGTACAACACAATTATTACTCAATAGCCCTTATATTTTGTGACTATTAATTTTGGTCGGATTCGAAATATTATCACTTTTATCGCATTTCGGAACGCAGGGTGAGTGTAATGCACTCGAAAAAATATTGTAAATTTACCGATCATATGCATCATAACTAGATCTTAGGTAAAATATGCTATTACTGCTGAGGATGGCTTAAATATGCAAATGCAAATGCAAATATGCAAATGCATATAATCCGGTCTCTAGTCATATATAAACAATCCTACACTATAGTTACTTAGGACTACCAAAGCGGAGAGGCCTTTTCACATTCAGATTACATAAATAATCATATATTCATGTATTTACATTAAATAACACACACCATCATTTATGTAACAATTCTGATAGAATAAGTAACACGATCAATACTTGAAATCAGGATCCCATTACTGCAAATCAAAGTACTCTACGGCGCAAACATTTTGATGCTACAAAATCTATTTAAAATTCTCTATGCATTATGCTGATGAGACCGGATCTTGTTACGCGGTTTATAATCTAGTTTATTCAGTCTTTCTACATGCATATTGACGACTGCACTCCCCCATAGGGGTACACAGTAAAGTGTAATAGAGAACAAGTCTATTAACGTCTATGGTTTTTTGAGTCCATAGTGCTGATTCCTTAATAAAAATTCTCAATAACACTTTGCCTGAATTGGGCTTAAGACAGGGATATCACCATACCTCGCAAAAGTAAGCGCAAAGCTATAAGTAGAGGTCCTCCAGACAAGATTTCGGTCACAGCGTCAATCTTTACGGAGACTGGCCATCTATGCAAGATATTTTATAGTGCATAAGTGTATGCACAACCACAAGTGCATTCTCCACTCCCTATCTTAACTTAACTTGTGTGGTGGGCCAGTCAGTACAGACCGGTGACACTTCGACCCAGTGGGATCTTTTGTGTCGACTTCTCTAATAACGACTGCCATAGATGTTCATGGCAGCCGGGACCGACGGCTTAACGTGCTCTCCGAGGCACGGAGCAGGCGATAATTGTCTTTCAATACGCACATAATTTCGAAAAGTCATATAACTTCCAAAAGTCAGAGGTGCGCGACGTGGGTTCGAACCCAAGACCCTCTGCATTGCAATCTGTTGGTCTTCCCAATGAGCTATTGCTGCTCTCTATTCCCTAACTCTAATAATGTGATCAGATTACAATCGAACACAATCGAAGAGGGATCCGATTCCGAGGGGTTGTGTAACACCGCCAACTACCTAACTCCGGGCTGCTATTCATAATTTCTTGTCAGATTAACCCAATAACTTTTTTGTTGACTCGGGATTCGAACCCGAGACCTTATGCATAAGGTATAAAATATCTTGCGCAGTCATGCATAGCAATCGCATACGCTACCGCTGCAACTGATGCAATAAACCTATACAACAATATTAATAAGGTAGTCAAATCATTGAGTTTATCAATCTAACAATATGAACCATAATAATTAATTAAAATGATGTAGTGAATTAAGTAGTACTTGAACTTTTTACGGATTTACATTAACTTAGTAGATTTGTATCATTATATACGTCATCTATCACAGGAAGATACACAGTCGATCCCTACTGGAATCCGAAATAGCTGAACTGGAGAAAATCTTCCATCAAACTTAAATAATCTTGTGTTGATTCCTGTGGTACCTAAATAAGTTTCAAGAGCGTATAGTTTAAGATGAACCTCTCTGCCATAGTTTTACATATAGGGCCATCCAATACATGTATATGATTCTTCAAGAAAAGTATAATTAGGTATTTGTATGGTAAAAGCAAAGCGTGCGTGACACGTCCGTCTGCTACAACAACCACAATCCACACAGGTGGCCTGAACGCTTTCTCGTCACCATCATGGTAAGATGTTGACTGAAATTATTATATTAATTAGAAGTAAAACTATATAAAGTTATCAAAAACTATTTAAAACTATCTTGTTTTATCCGAGGTGCGTAAACATTTGCTGCGAAAATGACCTGACCTAAATACTGAGATTCGAATTACTTAAATCGTCCATCTACTAAAGAAAGCCATAAGAGACAGCGTAACCGAGTAAATGTCAAAACAAACTTAAGCTATACCACGCTAATATACGCCCACGGCTTTGCCTTGTCATCTCATCGTCATGTCATTTAAATATAGCCTACGTTATTAAACCATAGTGTAAATATAGATGAAAGAGTTTTTAGAATCCTTCCAGAGACCAACTATATAATTATACAGAAGAAAATTTAACCTCTTTATAATATAAATACAGAAGCACTATGTCATACGTATGCTTAATTCAATAGACTTAATTAATCACCTTCACCAAAAATCTTAAAAAAATAACTATAACACTTCTTAATTCGATGACAGAACTCACCACACCACGTCAAGTAACAAGAGAAACAAGTAAAACATCTGCATAGATACATAGCTATCAATTCGCGAAATAAGTTCAATAAGCGGCCACGACACGGGATCGGCACGGCTCGGCGACGACAACGGCACGACGCGGTGCGGCGCGGCGCGTAATGCTCATTATCGCGTCACTAACGAGCGACCGCGCGACACCCGATACCCTCAATCGCAGGCTACAGGGTGCGCCTGATCGATGTTTTATTGTATAATTTATATTTAAAGAGAGTGCATCGCCAATCAACGCACTTTTACATCATATTATTATAGATGCGACGATAAACAAAACGCAGACCATTAGATTGACATGCCAGAAGGCTTGAGTTTAACACACCTATGATAAATGCATGTCCGTATTAAGTTGGTTATCATTTTCGGTAGCTGTATCTTAATATTCTTCATAATATTCTTAGAGCTGTATGAATTTTACCAATACGCATTTAGAAAATATGTTGGACTATTGACTAATCCTACTTATACAAAGTAGCGATGAGTAACTGCGAAAAAATTGTATATTGGAATGTGATATGATTCCGCATTCGCATTTGCAGTTGATCGCTTCGTACTAAATTAAAACATAGTGATAACCTCTTATCTTCCTTTCTATACTGGAGTATTATTCTTCGTTGGCAAATATCGCATTTCTTTCTGCTTTTTGTCATAAATTAAGACCATATCATTATGTTTATGAATAGGTTTAGAGAATAATTATGTAGCTTTTTGTGTCCATTATTTGAATGTGTGTAAAGTCTTCAATCTTAAAAAATTTTTGTTTGTTTGAAGCAGCTCTTAAATTGTCGGTTAGCGTACTACAAATCAGGCAAGGCTTCAAACTGAATCTTGAGCTTTCTAAAACGATTTAATATTAATGTAAGCGTTTGAGATATCCAATCGTTAATGTAAGCGTTTGGGTATCTAAATTCTAGATGAAATCTTTGTAAAGCAATATTGGATGAAAACAATAAAGATATTTTAATTCCTAGAAGACTTGTATATCAAAATCCCTCTTACTTGTCGAACGGCAGAGGTATATACAAAACATAAAAGACCCGCTCTTATTGGTCATGGATTATCACTATACTTAACAAGTTAATACATAGGCTCGATTGAAAACGGGTCTAAACCGAACTGAGATATTGATTTATAACTTAGCGTTCAATTCCTTCCAACGTCATATGTTTAATCACATTGAACTTGCTGAACAGAAGTCATCGTCATCATTATCATCTCAGCCGAAAGACGTCCACTGCTGTGCATAGGGCTCCCCCAAGGTTTTCCACTCAGATCGGTCTGAACAGAAGTAGAACTTTCTTAGGCGTTAAACAAACTACGTTATTTTACAACTGTAAGCGCTACTATCATTTATGTAGATAGAGAGTTATCTTTGTTGTATTCTTTTGCAATTCGATTGCTAAACGGAAGAATATGGTATGCCAAGTCGATGGCCCAAGGTCCTGTACATCCAATCTCATTGGACGGAAGAAGAAAATAAATAAGTAGTTAAAGGATTATCCTTGTTGTAACCGTTTCAAATTTTTGCTATACAGGTGAGTCAGGTATGGTATCCCGGTATTAAAAGCCCAAGATGCTGCACTTCCAGTCCTATGAGCGGACTGAAGTATTCAATAGTAGTTCTTGTTTCACTTACGGTAGTTTGGATGGTTTGAAATTTCAGAAATAAAGTCAATAGAATACAGCTATATCAATAAGCAGCGGTTACCGCTTCTCTTACTTACGTTGCCGTCTTATTTGTCTGCACCGTTAACGCAATAAAAAAATAATGTGATATTAATAGTTTTGAAGTGGTCACCAAAATAGGTAACTTTATTGATATTGGCCATCTTTAATTTGATGCTAAATTGAAATTTTTCAAGTTTCGCTGTCTACTGAAAATATACTTAGTTTATTATGCCTCGATAGGCCTCGATGGCGTAGTGGTTAGTGTAACCGACTGCCACGCCTGAGGTCGCGGGTTCGATTCCCGCACAAGTCAAACATTTGTTTGCATGAACACGGATGTATGTCTTGGTCTGGGTTTTTCTATGTATAACATGTACGTATTTACAAAAAAGAAAGTATATATGTATGTTTATCCATAGTACAAGCTCTGCTTAGTTTGGGCTAAATGGTGTTGTGTGTACATGTGATAGTAAAATATTAATGAACTTATGAATGCTACTAAATAATAATTAAATGCAATAATTCTCGCAACTTGGTTCTGGACTGATACAATTTTGGTATAACCCATCAACATACTAGGAATCAAATGAAAAAAGATTTATGACAAAGTACGTCAAAAGAATCACGACATCAAAACATAAATACGAACAGCCTGTATCACAAGTTCGCTATAAAATTATCGGCAATACATTATGATATAAAATAATTTGGGTGTCAGGCGCGGTCGAACGTCACGATCTCACGCACCGCGCCCGCGGCGCCTCACCCCGCACCCTGCGCTTCGCCACCCCCTTACACCCCCGTGCCTCCGTGCCCTCAGGGCTGACACACTAATGAGACACACGATTATATTAATCACCCCATTCGAATGTTTGTAACGATATCGCGAAGTTGTGAGTTGTGACAAGTTCTTGAGAAGGTAACAGCACCAATCATTGGCGCAGTTCTAACTTAAATATGTCGCAGGTACTTTGAAGTTTCAACTTGAAATTTGGAGTCATGATTTATTTGCAATTTATCTCTTTATAAATATATATGCTCATCCTAAAGGGGTAAGCAGAGGTCTATTACATACACTTTTTCCCAGCTATGGCTTTTAGGTCCGACATAATATCGACTCCATGACCATTCCTTGCTGCCATTGATTTTTTTATAGCAAAGACACTGCACTTTTCCGAAATCGATTGTTTCATCAAACCCGAGGTCCGAAGTTCCATCCAAGATTGTCTTCACAAATGGCAACGGTGGATGCTTCATCACTGCCTACAGTTTTAAGTTTGCAGTGAATCTCGAGGGATCATTTCTCGGGCCTGGCATGGCGTTTGTGTTTTTCTGGTAGTTTTTGGCGTGACACAACTCTGCCTATAAGGCGTAAGTAGACGTAAGTTTATGTATGTACTTCCCTGGCCATGTTACTGCAGATTTGAATAGAGAGTGTTGTTCAACTAAGACCGATCGATCTTTTCGATAATTCTTCAATTATGCGTTATTGAAAATTTATTGAAAAGAGCAACCCTGTAGGAATGAAGTAGGTACTTTTAAACAAATTAGTTTTTACATCTAACCCCGGCCGAAGCACGAGCCCCAGGGCAGAGTGCGCGGGGGATCTCGATCGGTGTCAACTTATAACGAGTTTGGACAACTCGCTAATGAGTGAGCTCTCCCTGACACCGCGTCACGCGCCGCAGAGAACGCTAATTGTTTGACAAAATCTCATTACAATATCATGACAATGTAGCTATTAATATCATCTATAAATAACCTAGCACGTTTATCCGATCGCAAAGCAAAATTTATATAAAGTTCACTTCTTAATAGCAAGAAAGTTATTCTAATCGACAAGGAAATTTAGTACTGAAACGATATGTGGCACTATACTTGGTAAATGTCATGATGAGGCTCGCCCCTTTTCACTAAAGACGTTGGCCTACCCTCTTAGGCAAGTTTTATTAAGCGTTAGGAGGCTAACCTTATGTCATTACATGATGAGGTCATCACATTTCATTCTCACCCTTTCAACCTAATTGGTCCCGCACCAAGCGGTTCCAAAGGATTTTTCGTCTGCGGACGCTCATATTGTGGAATGAACTCCCTTCAAAAGGGCGTAAAAAGGTTTTTAAAAGGTCAGCAACGCGCAAGGGTTGCCTCTGGTGTTGCAGGCGTCTTATGGACCAGCAGAGGCAGTGCGGCTACGGTGACCACTTACCACCAGGAGGGCCAGGAGGTATGCTGGTACTTATACTTCACATGTAAAAAAAGAAAATCCATTTGCTAAATAAGACTTGCCTCCTCTCGCTACATGAGAGTCTCTCTGTTTCCTCTAATGCTATCCCCATGTATTAAGATTAGCTCACCAGCACAGTTAAACCAAAATGTCAGTTATGTCAGAATATTTGAAGGTCTCATTTCGACACCCGGTGTAAACCACCGATCTGTGAGCATCGATAAAGAATTCGGAATCCGAGTTTCAAGCAAACAAAAATACTAACAATTCCATCAAACTATTGTTAACACAGGTACGACGGCAGGCATACGAAGATGTGGAGTGTTATACCAAAAATCATACGCTGCCCATCGCTATGTTCCGCTACATAGTTGAATATCAATACTGGCGCGAGTGACGGAGGTTAGGGACTTGGGCGTCACATTTAATACAAATTTAGTGTATAGGGACTTCATCATAAAAATCTGCAAAAAGGCCTATCGGACTCTTGGATTCATACTCCGTATAGCCCGTGGATTTAATAAAATTCAAGCGATTACTACGCTTTATAACACCTTGGTTAGGAGTCAACTTGAAAGCAACGCAATCATCTGGTCTCCACATGAAACTAAATATAGGCTCATGATGGAGAAAGTACAGAATAAATTTATTAGATACATTTATTACCGCCAATATGGGGTCTACCCTTTTTATCCATTAATGTACCCTACTTTGTTTATTTTAGGAATGGTAGAATATAACGAATTGGGAGTCAGAAGAAATTTAACATTCACTTTATACTTATTTAAAGTATTTAGGGGAAATATATCTAATACAGATATACTGGCTTTACTAAATATGTGTGTACCTGATAGATACGTGTGGCGACGCCGTAAACCACCACTGTTTCTTGTACCGCGAGGTAGGACTAACCTCATAAGCGAAGCACGACTGACGCGCGCTATTCGTATTCTTAACCTTATCGCTGACGAAACTGATATATTCAGTTGTGCACTGAGTGAATTTACCAAGGTGGCCTTATTTGTAATTTGTTACAGAGAATTAACTTAAGATTTAAGTATATAAATGTAATGAGCTAATTTCTTAAATAATAGATAGCTACACTATTGTATTGGGTTAATCCTGTAAAGATAGTTGTATCGAGATAATAAATAAATAAATAAATCATCATGTAGCTATGGAGTATAAAAATCGGATGATAAAGATCTAAAAATAATCATCACCCACCTGGAGCGGTTGTCCACAGTTGCCAGCTCACAAGAACTTTGTCAACAAGACCAATCAACCAATTAAGTTATCAACAAATCAAGTTTTAAATCGAAAATTCCATTAATATTTGAATTATTATTAATGTCAACATGTAAAATAAATACAAGTTACGTAAATTCGATATTCTTTAATTTTAGCAATCTGAAATTGCTGGCATCGGTTCATATTAGGACCGACGGCTTCACGAGGGTCTGTGATCGATTATTATTTGTGTATATTCAATTATTCATGCATCCATGGCCATGAAGTTGGAAACGTTAGTTAATTTTGTATATTGATTAATCTGGCCGATCGTATTCCACAACGGGCGCCTTTATATACTCAACACTAACAAAATATTGGCCTGAAACACCTCAGTGTAACCAATAAAGTTGAAAAGGAAGACGCTTTCAAAAAAATTGATAGCAATGTTGGTCTAGTTTTCTAGTAAACAGACGTTAAAGTAAAATATATATACAGATACGCGCATATGTTCATCCGACGGGGTAAGCAGATACATATTACACCTATAATTCACAAGCAGTTTAAAGATTCCTGAAAGTCTTATTAACACTTCACTAGATTAAGCAATAATAATATTATTTCGCTGAATATAACAATAACAATATTTCTTCCTCAATGTGTCGTTAATATGAATGCTGTGCCTGCGGTCTCGGGGTTAACACCCGGGTCAGCCAAAATGTTATTGATGAAAATACTAACTAGCAGCTTGAAAACCAGAACCGTCTCTAGCAGGTAGCTATAGACTCGCTCTGTATTACGTGAAGCTCTATAATAATATAATATAATAATATAATATTCTACCACATACACACAACACCATCTAGCCCAAACTAAGCAGAACTTGTACTATGGGTAATAGACAATGAATAAACATACATACTTTTTTTTTACAGTTTGCCTTCCAGCTATATACAAACGTAAGATGTGTTTGCATCCAAAACTGCTATGGGAAGAATATCAACTAAAGCTTGCAATCTAGTTTTTAAAAATCTTGGATCCTGATAAGACCTTAACAAGGCCATCATTAACGTAAAATAGGACTGATATTCACGCTATACCTTATTATAAGTAGTCTATTTCAAATACGAAGTCCCTTTTGACACTTCATAGCATGTAACTCTGCACATTTCATATAAATGGCTTAAATATACAACAATTAGTTATAATACTAAAGAGTATTTAAAAAAAAGTAGATCTATACAAAACATTATATGATTGTTTCACAAATATAATCAAATAATAATAACTATTGATATTAGTCTTAAATAATTTAAACATCAAAATAAAACTACATTTTACTACAATACTATAGTTACCGTCTATGGTATTTTTTGAACTTGCAGTCATAATGACGCGAAAGTATGAATCGGATAAAATCGAATTAACTCAAGCTAAAAACAATTGTTTTGATAATGAAATACAAAGCATTTCTTGGACTATTATCCGAGACATACTTTTGTATTTGGTATTAATTATTATTAAGTTGCGACGTACCATCCCATTCCGCAACCCCTAAATATATATTCTTAATCAAGAAATGGATTTGAAGATTCGATATTGGACTATACAATATAGTTTTACAAATAAACACGGTATGAATAACATTGATATAACTATTGTTTCAATACGTCAAACTTGGTCTGACTCCTTTTTTATTTTTCTGTTTCTATATTTCTGTTTCGATTCTAAGCGCACGATTGCAGTTTGTTTGTAAACTTAATCGGTAATCGATTTCGTGCTGTGTCGATTGAAACGGTCTCATCACTATTGCTGTTCAACGATCATCTATCAAATGGGACTTCATATTTGAAACAGACTAGAGCAGTATATTATCACGGCAGTAGCTCAATGGTTAAGGCGTCATACTTACTCGAGAGATCGTGAATTCAAATCCCACCAATACTCTATCGACGTAAAATCAATCCGTAATTTAAAAAAAAAGATAGAGGACACGATGATATCCTAGCCTAAAACTACTAGTTCGAAGTAACACATCATACAAAAACGCACGACCAATCTACCTTGGATTTCTTGTGTGCCTGTGATGTCTAAGATATCTAAGCGCCTTCAGGGGAGAAGACACTGTCAGCACTATTTCGTTACTATAGCTAGTGGCACAGTGCCACTTAATAAGAAATACTATATAGGCTAGCAACGCGCGAGTAATTGCCATGTAAAATGTTTTTGCCAGCAAATACACGGTCGCCATAGCTTTTTATGTAGGCTACAGCACCTTAGGTAGTGAATGTCCGCCAGACCGAATTTTGGTCACGGGCGGCGGCCAATCTTAATGGAAACTGGCCATCTGCGCAGGAGATATTATAGTGCACAAGCCTGTGCGCAAACTCAAGTGCACTCTCTGTTCCCTAACTCTCACGATCCGATGGGACGGTAATCCCACGGACGGCTTTACGTGCTTTCCGAGACACGGGGGTGTCTAACACTGCCAACATCCTAACTCCAGGCTGCTATTGAGAACTCTTCAGAGAAAACCCAATAACTTAATTGGCCCGACCCGGGATTCGAATCCGGGATCTCATGCACAGCAATCGTATCCACTAACGCTGCGCCACGGAGGCTAAGGTAGCTACAGTAACTGGCAGTGGCTAAGCGACCCATTTAACCATCCGTGCATCCCAATTTATATTTTAACAAGGTTGCATTTTTAGAACCTTAATACAACGTTTACGTACATATAATGTACCTATTAGTAAGATGTTGCAATACCAGTTTACCTTATAAATATACAGGGTGATTTTGAAATCGTGTAATTCCTTTTAACCACGCATTCTACTGGTGATATAGAATAACCCTGACAATATTTTTATTTAATTAGAATTATTTTTTTTTTTAAATTATTGTTCCATTTTTTTCGTGAAATGGTGTCAGATAGTCATATGTTAACCAACCGAGGCAATTTTATTTTTTTTCTAATTAAAATAAAAAAACATATTAATAATTAATGTCGTAAATAATAACGGGCGGTCCTTTTTATTGCCCCTTATTATTTACGACATCAGTTATTGTTATGTTATTATTTTTAAATTAGTAAAATATTAAGATTGTGTCAGGTGGTTAAAATATGACTATTTGAAATCATTTCATGAAAAAAATCTGTACTCTAATTTTGCCGAAACCATTATTCTAATTAAGAAAAAATATTGTCAGGGTTATTCTATATCACCAGTAGATTGCGTGGTTAAAAGGAATTACACGATTTCAAAATCACCCTGTATAACATAAGTATACTCACGCTTGCACATACATATGCATATCCTAGAAAAGCTATAAAGAGGAGTACAAGACCAACGATATTAAAAATTTGATTAAATATAACATACTATATACCTACTTATTCTTATGTATACATCTCGGAGAGTAAGGCAATGGTGTGTTGTAACACATTTCACCAGTTATAGTTTTAGGTACCTCGTAATAAAATTGTAGAAAAGCCTATCAACATTTTGCTCGACTCGAGTATCAATCCGAGAGTGAGAAATTCACACTCAGCATTTGCGTGGTAGTATCATGGCAAGGAGACGTCGTTAATCTCTATCTTATATTTCCTGGTAATAGGTGTGACTATAAAGTCACAGCTGTTAATTATTATGATCATATACATAAGTATATAAGCACAAAACATTTTTGCATTTGCACAGACAAACTCATCACTAAACGACATAGATAATTCTTGCCCGTTTAGTGATTTGTTTTCTAACCTCAGATCTTAAAATAAAAAGAACTCTATCTAAAACTTAGCTTTTTAGCATTATAAGGAAATAGACATATCTGATGATGAGGTTAGAAAACGTAGTAAAAAGCAATCTATATATTAATAAGTGAATGGATATTTGTGTGAAATTGGAAGTAATAACAGTGTATATTGCGAAGGTGTGCAGATATTTTATAAATAACGGTAGTTTTTCATCTACTGGGTGACCACAAATAAGAATAATTCTTGTGGCATCAAAGCAAGACTATGTTTTTTTATAAATTGGAAAGTATCTAGGAAAGTTGAAAAATAAGTAATTGTGTTGACTTTTATTAAATTTCTAGTGGAAAGACTCGAGGTTGAGGCTTTGTAATACGACTACAGTTGTAATGCATCATTGTTTTTGTAAGCTGTCACGAATGACTAAATACTATATCACTTGATTAAATATATTATTAGCACCGCACCAAAATCTATAAAATAGATTAATTTCAATGGATAATTGCATAACTAAAAGATAATAATATAAAAACGAAGTAAATTCGTTGATACTACTGTAGTTAATTAATGAATAGGTACATAGTTGCTTCGACACTTTGGGATTGATTTTAACATCAAATTATCCAAGAAACTCCAAACTGTGATATTTTCCATATATATTTATTTTTTACTCGCCTACTATTTGGACTGTTATTTTGCTTCTAATAAGGTGTGTTTGTAAGTTATTATACTAGATCTCTCTCTCGTACAAATTCGTCAACGTTATTAAAATTGTAGTAAAATATTTTAAATTTGACTTGTGTTGTCTCTTGGTATATCAAACGCTATTATTGTCAATAATTACTTCTATAAAGCTTCGCAGGCTATTTTAACTGATACATATATTGCAGGCAATATGGTGTTAATAATTTATAATTTAGAGTCCCAATAGCGTTAAAATTGATATCGTGCCATTATTAAACCCACATGAGTGGGGTTGGCCTTCCTAATTTTCCTAATAAATGACAAAATGCTCATACCATTGTCCATTCATTAAATTATTTCATATTGTTTTTATATTAACATGATCTTACTAGTGTTTCGGCCTTTAATTCCCAGCTTATTATTCCATCCATTCTATCTTTCTAATCTAATTAAATACGATTAGATATCAGTTTTGTCATGAAGAGTAAACCACGTTACCGCCGCAACGTAAAGGGTTTCATTCTACCTAACATAAACACGTGTAAGAGTCTGCTGTCTCTTTTATAACTATCATAACATTCTTTTTGTTGTAGACTATCGTCATATTATATCTGTTCGGTTTATTAACCTCTCAAGTTACCGCGTCAACGACATACCACGCACGTTACCGCGCATTGCACATTTATTTGTCTGAATTATTTACTTTACAATAAGTCATTAGCAAGATAAACTCGTATATCAAGAAAATTAATGTATAAGTATTGTAATGCGCTGAGGTTAATAAACCGAACAACATCGAATAGTAAATAATTAAAGCAATATATAAACATATATTATATTAAACGATAAATAAAAATGAATTTTGTCTTTCAGCCATGCAACTATCTTATCAACAAGCGGGCGATGTTATATAAATGTTGTGCATGTACTTTCACCTGGGATTTGGCTGGCCAAATCTATCCAAATCTAGCCAAATTTTGCTAAATCTAGCCAAATCCAGCCAAATTTTGCCAAATCTAGCCAAATCTACGATACAAACTAGCAAACCTAGGCATTAAACTCACGATCAAGTAGGTGCAAAAGACCATGTAATATTGACAAAGATGATTTTCAATCAATTACATTCAATATTTGGCAGTTTCTAGTTGACACAGTTGAGGCTGAACTTCTGCACGCTGTTCAAAAGCAAATAGATGAGCAGAAAGTTCTATATAACTCTTAAATAAACAACTTGCCTCACGGTTGATGGTTCTCTAGCATTTCATCTCTTTTTAAACACACATATTGACAAGACAAATATTGTCTGTAAAATCAGTGCAATAGTTTTATAACTAGGCTAACAGCCATGACTTGATTGTTCGTTGGCCTTAGGGCATAAGTTTGCGGCCAGACGTCTGGTATCGAGTTCAATGACTATTTCGGTTGTGTTATTTTATTTTTTTGTTAAGGAATTCTTGGTAGGAACACTGATTCAGCAAACGTGCACAGCAAAGGTTTTACCTTACTATGGACGTATTTTTAAATGTAGTTGATTTTGGCAGTTTTTAAGTTTGTGGGAATGGTCGAATCAGTAATAAATAAAATAACGAATGGCTAAAAGTATTTAATAGCATCTCTTTATTCTCATATTTTGTACAAGTCTTCTCCCTAACCTTTATTATTCCCAAGTCACTTGGGGTTGGCTTTTCTAGTCTAACCGGATTTGACTGGATATCAGTTTTAACACGGAGCGGCTGCCACCTGACCTCCGCAACCCGAAGGCTAACGATGCCCTAAGGCTAGACCAGTGTCAGGGCATTATAGGGCACTGACTTCCCAATAACGACTGCCATAGATTTTCATAGCAGCCGGGACCGACGGCTTAACGTGATCTCCGAGGCACGGAGCAGGCGATAATTGTCAATCAATACGCACATAATTTCGAAAAGTCATATACCTTCCGAAAGTCAGAGGTGCGTGACGTGGGTTCGAACCTGAGACCCTCTGCATTGTAGTCTGTTGGTCTCCCCACTGAGCAATCGTTGCATATTTTGAACAAGTAATAGGTATATATTAATTTCTTTCTAATAACTTTCTGGTCTAAAAGCCACACAGTTGATTGCTGCATCTAATAGCGCCGCTATAAGGCTTCAAATTCGGCAAAATAAACGTTAAATTCAAGAAAAGTGTTGATCTTTTTTTTCGTTACCTTCACTTATTAAAAGCGTAGATTTATATTAATGCATGCATGACTAATGGAAAAGCGCCTATTTTTTAATCAATCACATTTTTATTAGTCATTTACCTTATTCGCTATTTGGGTCTGTCGATAGTTCTTCAATATCCATTTTAGAGATGTTATATCAGTATAAAGGCTAGTACCTGCTTTCTGAATACTGATTTATAAGAGTAAGAAATAAAATTAAATTAGGTACTTACTTTTATCGCGATTTATTCTGTATATTTATTCCGAATAACGAAGAATACTAAGGCTCGTCTAATGAAGTGTCTGGTATTTCCAATCTTTCTCTACGGTGCTGAGACTTGGACATTAAGGCTACAAGATTGCCGAAAAATCGATGCTCTGGAGATGTGATGTTGGAGACGCATGTTAAAATTACCGTGGACAGCGTTTCGAACCAATAGTTCCATCCTCAAAGAGCTTCGCATACAAGACAGGCTTTCGTCGATTGTGCAGTTACGAATACTGAAGTTCTTTGGGCACATCTCCAGAAACGAGGACTCGATGGAGTGACTTGTGGTGTAGGGCCGCATTGAAGGCAAGAGAGGCCGCGGTCGGTCTTCAACGCGCTGGATCGACCTTATCACCAAAGTTACGCAGTCAACCGCAATACAGTGTTCTCGCAATGCCAGTAGCCGCCAGGGGTAGAGGGACATCGCTCGACGTGCGGCATATGACGTCAGTGCGCCGCAACCCTGTCCATCAATGATAGCCACGATCATTGACAAGAATGCCCGACTGAGAAGAAGAATTCTGTACAAAATTTTGCCCGTGGCAGTTACAGTTTTATTCTGTATGCCTGACAACGTGTCATGGGAAATTTCATGATCATCGGCCGTACGGTTAAGGCGTGAAAGTGTTACAAACAAACAAACTCAGATTCTCTTTTATAATATTAGTGAAAATTTACATTTGCCCGTCTTTTCGGTTGCATTGCAGTAGACGTTGCTTCAATAGCAATCAAAACTTCGGGTAAAAGGCAAACATAAATAATTCAAAAAATAGTACGCATGTGAACTATAATTCACATAAACGTAAACCATTTCGGTAGGCACAGTTGATGTAGGAAATCGGTAGTCTTAAAATATTTCGGTGACGATATATAATAATAATATTCTACACATACACACAACACCATCTAGCCCAAACTAAGCAGAGCTTGTACTATAGGTACTAGACAACGGATAAACCTACACATATACATTTTTTTTTTGTAAATACATACATATTATACATAGAAACACCCAGACCAAGACAAACATCCATGTTCATGCACACAAATGTTTGACTTGTGCGGGGATCGAACCCGCGACTTTAGATATGGATATGACATGGGTCCTCGGTCATTATATTCTGAAACTTGCGAGATTGACTGTTATGAAACTTTGTAATGGAGACCGACGGATCTTGTGTACACACCGAGGTAAGTATATACACCTCTTAATTTATTAAGAAGTCTTAGTAAACTAAGAAGTCTTAGTTTACTAAGATTTTACGGATGATGTAGTGGCGAAGTAACCACTTCGCCACTGCTACTGCGCCGCGGGTTGTGGGTTTGAATCCCACACGGGAAAAAACTTTGTGTGATCCACAAATGGTTGTTCCGAGTCTGGGTGTCCTTTGTGTCCGTTGTTTAAATATTTGTAAAGTCCTCCGCGACACAAACATTATTCATAGTGCGGAAGATGTCTTTTTTAAAACAAAAGAGAAACGTTTTGAAAACTAAACAAACTCTTCCTTTAGGTATCTGTATTTTCTGATTCAGTAGATACACAAATCCGTGGCTCATGATCTGCAGCTGAGAAATATAATAGAATAACTTGTGTTTAGCGACTAGCTCTATTGAATTCGAGTCATATTCATTCGTATATAATTCGAATACGATAACATTCGTATGTATAATATTACACATAAATGAGTGCACTGTGTTTTGAGCACATCTGTATTCGAACCAGATTATGCCCGCGGCATCGCTCGCGTTAATGTAGATTTTGACAATTATTTTCTATTCCTCGGGAACAGGACTTTTCTTCTGGATGAATGTGTGTGTATCCTTTTCTGTACCTACCCCTGACAACGTGTATGCAAAATTTCATGATGATTGGTGAGTACTGAGTAATTAAGGCGTGAGTGCGTAGTAAATAAACATATAAACTCATATTCACATTTGTAATATCGAAGTTAGGATATAATTGGAATGCAGATACGCGCATCACCACTGAACATAGCCTGTGACGTCATTTAAGTGGGTAATCTTTGGTTTCATTCAACAGAATAAGATGACCCGGCGTAAAGTGATGCCCAAGCTACCAACCTCCAAACATCGCACTAGCATCCGTTCGGTGACTTTTACTTTATACTGGAACAAACAAACAGACAGTCAAAACACCTAGAGCAGTCGAATCCTATTCGTTTTTCATAATGTTTGCGATGTAGATACAGACTCAGTCTCGTTATAATAATGTCCTCCAGACCGAATTTCGGTCACGGCGACCAATCCTAACGGAGACTGGCCATCTGCGCAGGAGATAATAATATCTCCTGCGCAGATGGCCAGTCTATAAAGTCCACAAGTGTGTGCGCAAACACAAGTGCACTCTCTGTTGCCTAACCCTCATGATCTAATGGGTAATCCGTCACCACCGGAGAGAGATCAGGCGCAGGACCAACGGCTTTTCGTGCTTTCCGAGGCACGAGGCTGTCCACCACCGCCAACTTCCTAACTCCAGGCTCGTATTGAGATTTCTAAACAGAAAAATCTAATATCTTTTTGTTGGCCCGACCTGAGATTCGAACCCGAGACCTCATGCACAGCATTCACATTCACTACCGCTGCGCCACGAAGGCAGTTCTCGTTATAATAGTATGTATATGTACTTACCTAGTTTAAGAATATGAACGACACTTTTAAGAATATTCCCGCAAGCAGTTGCTTACTTAGCTACCAGTATATCCACTCAATATGTCACTCTGAAGGAGTAACATCAAAGACAAATCAATTCCCGCATTGACTCTGAGAATGCTCCTCAATACTTAAGGGCTCGTCACGACCCTTCGCGCCAGTGGCTTTTACTTAACCCTCCACTCATACCCGCTCGTAATCCTTCTTTTGCTGACGTTACAGCGATGGCAAAATGGCGTTTTATTTACCGCCCCTCGCTCACCCTCTATGTAAACATTCAGAATAAAAATCCGCCATTACTATTTGCATTCATATCTAAAGAAAACATACATGCTAAATATTGCGACAGAAAAATATATTCAACAAACGACAAACGAATATCAACCTTAACGTCAATCACTAAAGATTTAAATTCGAACGGTTTGGTGGTCATTCCATAAAATTGAATGCAAAAAGTATTTGAATGCGCGTCGTTTCTCCCGCTCTGGCGGGTGTGCTGTGTATCGTTGTCTCGCTCTAGCTGTAAGTAAAAGGTGGGATGATTGAGACGGTAACTGCCAACTGCCACTGGTCCCATTATACACCTCGAGGATAGTAAACACGCGCCGAGGTGACCGCTCGTAATGTCGATAGAATTGTATCCGTACAAATTATCGATAAAAATATTTTGGTTAGGCAGTTTTATGACAATTACTCAATTACGATATCATATTATTTTACTCTATTTGAGAGCTTTGTTGGTTAAGTAATCGTATGAAAATGACGTTAAAATGTGAAGTCTTAAATTGTCATGTCGGAACTTACCAGGCAAAATATTCAGATAAAAATAAAGTCGTTTGTGAAAAAAATTCACTGTTTGATAACTTTCTAGTCTCCGTAGCTCAAAATAAAAAGGAAAATTTTGTGTTTTCATATTATTTTTAATCACCAGAAATGCTACGTTTTCATGCAGGACTTTTAGATCTTGGGTCACGTAACGGTGAAAAGCTTTTTAAACATGCATACATTGAATATTGGCTAATTATTGTAATTATATAAATGCAGCCGCATTAAAAACATATCATAAAGATAAAATTAACAAAAGTGCATATTTCTGATGATGTTAAAACAAATTATATAATTTTATATTTATTTTAAAAAGTGGTTGTGCACCATTAATAAAAAATGATTTCAAGCCTCAACAAAAAATGCATATTTTTTTGTAATTTGTATCGTGCTATGTAGTTTTATTATCCAAACTGTACTATTAAACCAAATTTTCGGTATTTCGTTTGCGTTCCTATATCGACAATTCACGTCGCATCACTATTCCTCGAAGCAGCCGCTCACCCAACCATAACTAATAGTCGTGAATAAATCGCGTCTGCGGCACAAAGACGCGGTTTTTTTCCTGCGCACCGCGCACCAATCACAGCTGAGCACAAAACACGATCCACCAATCAGAGCGCAGAGAAACTTGACATTACGCGCGGCTCACTTCATATCCCGTGTTTGGGCCTCGGGCTTTAGGTCGCAGTTTCTTTTGCTCGCCACCCCGACCAGGTATAGGAACTGCACCGCAATTTATACCTTATCACAATGTGATAGAGCCGTCACTAGGATTACATTCCACATGTAACGCTGAAGCACAAGGGTGGTGTAATTGTGATTGCTATTGCAAATGGCGGCGGCATACGCAAGGTTAATCAAATCATCAAATTGCGAGGAAGTGATTTTTATTAGACCTAGCGGCTGTTTCGAATATCTACTACTGATATAATGTTTAGACGGTCGGACTTTAATTTACTAATTATTAACGCATTTCTAGACATGCTATAGTTTTAATGGAGACTGCTGATATTTATTTATTGACAGACATTTAAAGAACTACGTAAGTATTTTGCAATTTATTTTAAACCCTTCATATCTTAAAACATATTTAAAAAACATACATACATATATAGTAATGTATAATCATCATACAAAATATAAACAATTTGTTAATTATATTCTAAATTTCATAAGGATATCCGTCAGCAACAAGGCAAGGCAGCAACAAAAAAATATATTTACTTTATTTAAATTATTTTGGAAATCCTGCTGGAATATATTTCGCAATAATTTTGCAGATTTACCAAAGATATATAATAAACCAGAAATATCATTCGCATATAGCCGACCTTCTAAGAAATTTAAAATAAAAAGTGTTACATTCAGCGCAAACAATAAATATTCCTCCCATTATTATTAAGACAAACCCAGATAAAGATTAATCTGTTGCAGTTCTGTTTTCCCCGGTAATAATTAATACAAAAACTAATCCAAGGGCTACTCGTTCATCAGTTGTTCAAATATTCTGCCGAAATTTTGCAACACCCATCTATCTATAATGAAAAATTATTTTTTCAGCACAATAAATAAAAAAGATAACCGTATTTTCCTCCTCCAGAGACCAATAAATATTGAAAAACACCATTGAGACTAATGAAGGAAACAACGATATTAGACACGACGCTGATTTTATGGCCAAAATTACGACAGCTTTCTGATTACTATTGTCTCCATTAAAATTCTGCACCCTATACCTACAATAATTTTATATGTACTTTATCGAAGTCAGTGGCTCGTCAAAAGATTTGTTACGTTTCGCACGTAACAAATCTTTAGAAACAAACTCACCCACACCCACGATTAGTAGACAGCGAATCTATAATTTATTCTATGTATTAAACTTGCAAACTAAATCATTAAAAAAATAAAACACTTTTATACACACAATTATATTTAAACTTAATTCATAAAAAAAGTAATTCACTCTACTGTCAAGTCAATTCACTTAAAGTATAAAATACAAATCATTACACAGCATTTTTCACATCTGTTGTGCGCAGATTGTTATCTACCAAAGTTCACTTTCACTACACGCCGAAACATCAACATTCGAGCCTCAACTCATTCACAAAACATTGTCAGTTAAACTGTCAAATGACATTAAGAAATCAGATCGCACGTTTTTTGCAGACTGTCCTACACAATACATATCTCGAGTTGATATTGTCACATTGAGACGCGCACTTTAAAATTGTCACAACTCGCCATAAAAGGCCACATTGTGGTCAAATTTCATAACAAATATAATTATGTTAACATTTATTCGGACAACGGTCTATCAGAATGAGTCGGCAGAAATAAAACCTCTAGTACAATGAGGAAGATTTTATAGAAATGCGTGATAATATCAGACAATGAAAGCGTACCTGCTCACAAATAGTCCCAGCTGCCGTTGAAGCAAAGAGGCGAGCCGACCAACACATTTTTAATTGTATTATTGGATTGAACGTTCGAACGTTTTGGGTCTTTGTATGCCGCAGTTGTGACAGCTCGTTAATTGACAGGTGTTGGACGATTGACGGCGCGATACCTCACGTTCGTATTTCGAACTTGATACAGAGATGTTTCTTACGATATTTGTTTGATAAATAAACAATAATAAAAATGCTTTTGCCTTGTTTGTCCAATGGCATAACTTTGCGTCTTTATTTGCACATGATCGTAAGTTTTTGGTTTTGATGCCGGGTCAGGCAAAGTTTTATTCGGTATAGAAATTATCGGTAGCAGTACGGTGTATGGAAATGTGTATCACATTTCAATTTCGAGCAACATACTTAAATTTCATACAAGTTGATTGTTGATATGTATGTATAAAATAGTTTATGTTAAGTTATCAAACTTACGTGTGCAGTGTAAATATGAAACTACTAACAATTTTACCAAAGAGGTTGTTAATTCATATTACACTTTCTTCTTCCTACTTACTTTTTTAGATGCTTTATAAAATATACTACTGTCAGCCTTTCGTCTTTTTCACTTATCGTTTAATAAAAAATACAACACACTTACACGGATTATATTATTAATGAATTCATTTATAAGCTGGCATATTCTAATACAAATATCGTATTTTTAATTAAATGGTACTTCTGTAACACTTTCCATGGCAATATTTTACATAACAAAACGCGCATTATTTAAAAATATTATAACATCTAACTCTACATCTATGTTCACAAATAAAGTTTAAAAAGAAAAAGTTCTCACGTAATATGATGCCAGCATATAACGCACTTTGTTTTGAGCCATCGATCGAGTATCGATGACTCGAAACAATGCTCGAACAACTCATTGATCATTCAATAAACGTCTTTGCGTTTTTTTTTATATCCGCTGCATATTTCTGTTAAAGGTTATTTGAGAAAGTGCCTATTGATGGATAAACAAACAACATCCTACCTTTCACTTCGATCAAAGAGACAATAATACCATTAATGGTGTTGTAATTAATCTTCTAAGCGATTACGAATGTTGAAACGGCGGCGTAGAGCAAGCGTAGAGCGTAACCGCGTAGCGTCTTCGTAGCAAACTCGTAGTGCTCAAGTAGCAATATCACATCTACAATGTTTGACAAATATGGACGAATAGACAGCGGCATAGTATCTTTTTAGATAGCATCAGAAGAAAGGAATATGCACATACACACTGAGAAATTATTACGTTTATCGTGTGTATTGCATGTTTATTTCATAAACTCGCTCTGACGTGTAATGACGAATTTTGATAATTGAGCCCTCTTAATAATGGCATATATTGTGTGTATGTATAATGTTTCATATTGCTTTTTGATAAAGTAAATGTTCTTAATACAATTTATTTTTATCCATTTTCAAGTGTGGTCGTTCGTTTGGTGTTCTTATTTTATGTATTAAAATCAAAGCTAATATTTGCGTCTTTCATGTTCCATCCTGTGTGTTAAAATCTTGTTGCCACTTTATATATATTTAAATAATGAAATCTACATAAAATTATGTTGGGATTTTCATAGTACCAGTCTACCAGTCTATCTTAAGTTTCTGAAACGTTTTCGTTCCTGAGATAGAAACGTATATTTAACTGACATTTTTGTTCCGACCCATGATCTAAATGTTTGCACAGCCCCTCGATACAGGGCCTATTGCCACACCTGTCTTTAGTTGTTCAAATTAAAATATTAGACACTAACGAAATAACAATACACAAATATTAACAATAAAATGCATACCCAACATTATTATTAAGTAGGTAAGCTTAATTCAAAATCCCACAATTGAATACTTCGAGAGCAACCCGCCTAAAAATCCACCATATTCACATATCGTACAATGCAAGACTGTACATAAGCAAATGTACCCCGTTCAATACATTATAATATTATTCCCAACAAAGAGCTCTACGTGACAGCCCTCGCATTATTAAAATGCTTATCACGCGCACTATTGTACCACCATTATGTAAATAACTAAATATAATAATTTGTTTCTCCATTGTGTCGACTACAAAACATGTCACTCTCCCCCCTCCCGCAGCCCGCGCAGCCGTTGCCACCCCCGCAGGCTAACAACGCGTCAAGATCTAACGATAACGTGCATTATAAATAAATAAAAAGCTATTTTGTACGCAATTGTGAAGGTTCGTGGCTTCCGAGTTATTTATTTGGTATCTGGGGAAGCTAACAGTAATCTGCTGTAATTACGTCAACAAATAAGTAGTGATAAGATCTACAGTGTAAATTAAAAATGGAACCTTTATTTTATAACACGGAAGTAAATCGACAATTAATATTGCCTCTCACAAATATTTCAACAGCTAAATGTTTAGTTACATTTAGTAAATGACGTAAAGGAATGCTATATTTATTAAAATTCTCGAATATTACCGATATGTGTTGCGTGTGACTCAAGCAAATTGGTGCAAAACCGTTATGTATAAATACATAGATGTAGTTTTCTTATTTATGAAAAAATTACGTTATGTGATAGAAGAACTTTACAATAAAAAGCTTCCAACTCTAGCCTTTTTGAGCAATAGCCACTATTTTCTGTCGGACAGACAACAGTGTAAAAAAAGGAGTGTAGGGACAAATTTTACCGATGGCTAATTCAATTACTGGTTTTTTGCATGCGTGTGATTCATTTTATAGACTAGGTACTGGAAAACAGATAATATATTTTATATATATATAGGTAGTATACCTATATAAATATAAAATATATTATGTATATTTATAACATCACATCGTTTCGGTTGGCTCTCGTGTCGGGTGATGTTGTTTTTACTCCTTTTAGAAATTCGCACATAGTCTGGAAACGTGACCAGTAGTAGGTAATAGAGTTGCCCTAATTTATGGAATACAACATACATATGTAGTTAGGAAAATGGTTTTAATATATCTTAGTGTAGTCATCAAAAATGTATAAGCGGGCAACTATGTAAAGAAAATTATAGTCAAAATTAAGGTGAAATCCAATTATTAGTTTCATATGAGGTTGAATGGAAGTCACTTCACAAGTTAAAGATAGCATAATAAGTCTTTCTAATTTTATAAATACGAATGTGACATCTTTGTTTCAGCTTTGTTACGGAGCAAATAACTACTAAAAGTAAAAGAAAATACTTAAAGATTTTATTTCTTTGTATTTCATTATTTACATAAACAAAGGAACAATCATAATTTACAATTTAACTAAAAATAATCTTAAAGATTGATTAACATTATTCATGACTCATGAATCAGAAAATGACATCATAACCGACTTTGTATCTCAAAAATGCACGGTTTCTGTAGCATAAATCTTGGGCCTCAAGTTTCTAGAAACCGTGTATTTTAAAAAACTAGTATAAGTACGTTACCTACATTTCAACAGAGGTACTGCTCTACAACGCACACAATACCTATTAACAAACACAAATAAAATAGGTATGTAGTGCGACTCGGCTGAGCCTAGACCCTAAGAGATTAAATATATAGTAGTTATATAATATATTATACATATGTTATATATATAATATATAATAGTTTTGGTGAGTACATAACACACAAATAGCACACCTTTTTTTAAAATATATATTTTTTGATTAGCCTTATGTCACACTGCTTACGACCTACAAGCCAACATTACCGTAAAGTAATGATGACTCAAGAGCAATTTTCGTCCCCTATCCACATAAGACGTAAACAAACGCACACGTCGCCATTTTTTACACGAATCTCGTAAAAGGGGCGCACTATCCCTGCGGCAGTGCGTAATCAGATTGAACGCGGCACCAGATTGCCAATCACTCGTTGATTGAAACATCATCCGTACCCACGCACGCACAATTTCTTGCGTACGACTCAAGCATTTCGGTACAAAATCTCTCTGTAAATACATAGGTACATTTTGCTTGCGTATGTCGAAATGACGTTATGTGATATTTCGATTATCAGAATGATGTGATGATGAATTTGAGATCGTGGACGGAAATATAATTTACGTGAATGGTAAGATTAAATATGCTCCAAATATTTCGGTACAGTTTTTGATAAGGACACAGAAATAATGATCAGCTTCTACATCCATAACAATACTTACACATGTGAATATGTGCTATTTAGAATGTATATGAGATTGTACTTGCAATACACGTACGAAGTAATTCTTAACTTGGCTTACCTTCAAAATGTCATCAATCTGGTCTGTCTCGATTGTCGAATTTACTTTTAAGTTAGTCTTAGGTAGTCTTTGACATCCGTCAGAACGGAAGAGTACCTTCATTCAAATCAGCGAAATATTATAATATTAATCTAATAAACAAAGTCTGACAATATTTTACATGTATCAGAAAATGCCGCTTTCGTTTATACCCAAAAAAACTCAATAGATTCAATTGTAATTTTTACAAAGTTGCATTTCTTCATCCAAATGTTTTATGTCCTTATTATCCCGAAGTTCCTTGGGAAACGTGTATTAAATATATCGTGGCTAGGTTTAGCTACCTAATTATACATTATGATATAATTTAAAAAAAAACATGTGGGCAGTCTTTAGGGACTGCTGATAGACGTGAAAACTAAGTAACTAGCGTGCGGTGACGAAGACGCGAGTTTCACGCTTTTTGTTCACCCAAAAAGTACGCATTTATACACAGTATACATATAGCTCATGGAAAGCGTTCGATGACGATGACGCGAGTTCCATGATTTTTGTTTACCCAAAAAGGACCCATCGCGCCTAAAGAAGTATTCACTTCAAAAAATATTTCTAATTTGGTTTTTGATATTTATAGCGTCTAGGAGAGATGCGTTAACGTATGGTCAACGTCATCGTAACAAATAGTCGGATAAATGTCTGAACTACAGTCTTGTAGCCAGGACCTAAAAGTCCGTGGACTATTTAGACCCAGGCCAAGAGACATTGTTCGTGTTGCTCAAATTCACCACAAAATTATTTCAATTTACAAGAGCATTTTAATATTTGCAGTATCTAATCTTATCTTGTGTGGGGGCCAGTCAGTACAGACCGGCGACACTTCAACCCAGTGGGATCTTTTGTGTCGACTTCCCCAATACCGACTGCCATAGATGTTCATGGCAGCTGGGACCGACGGCTTAACGTGCTCTCCGAGGCACGGAGCAGGCGATAATTGTTAATCAATACGCACATAATTTCGAAAAGTCATATAACTTCCGAAAGTCAGAGGTGCACGACGTGGGTTCGAACCCGAGACCCTCTGTATTGCAGTCTGTTGGTCTCCCCACTGAGCTATCGCTGCTCTAATATTTGCAGTAAGAGTTGCATTAACATTTTGCGCCTAATATATGCACCAAATTGACTTAATAAATGTTTCACCTAATACCTCTTGAAGATCAGAGAGAAAGCTGTATTACACCCATAATAGGAAGCGAACCCACAAGTGTCTACCAGGAGCAGTGCTAGGCCCATGCTGCTACTGATAATTTCACTAATTTCCTGACAATGACAATGAATCCTGAAAACTTATACACAACATTCGGTTCTCTACCGCTGCGATATATGAAATACTAGATATTCCCGCGGTTTCACCCACGTTTATCGTTACTGCTACCCCCCTGGGTCGTAGCATGATGTTATATAGTCTATAGCCTTTCTCGATAAATAGGCTATCCAACACTAAAAGAATTTTTCAATTCGAGCCAGTAGTTCCTGAGATTAGCGCGTTCAAGTAAACAAACAAACAAACTCTTCAGCTTTATAATTAGTATAGATTTAATTTACACTATGGCTCTAAAATCTTTTCATTTTAACAGTTATGTTAACCGCAAAATTATTTCCTCTACCACCGTAATCATTCAAATAAAAGGTAAACAATTTTATTCATATACATATGTATATACACAAGCCAACACTTGTAAGGTCGTGATTTCGTTCGTTAGTTTTTCTCGTTATTATATAATTGCATAAGACATGAGTGTCATACAGTCTCGAAAGGGCGTTACGCCCCGCAGATTGGCAATCACCTTTTTGATTGCGTTACAGAGGACGCTCCGTGCCCGCGCCGCAGTCGAGCTGGCCCCGTTTCGTGTCCGTGCCGACCCCGTACGACGCAACATGTACTCGCCCTCGTCCAATATTTATTAGATCAGCGGTGCCGCATCCAATCAGCACGTTATTAAATTAAACGTGTTTCCTCAATTCTGTTTTTCAGTTTGTATTTTTTTTTCCAGGGTATACGACACTCTGTGTTGTGTTCTGTACCCCTGACAACATGTATACATAATTTTATGATAATCAATCGAGTAGTTAAGAAGTGAAAGCGTAATAAAAAATCAAATTCACAATCGCATTTATAATATTAGTCAGGAATTGTATCTCTACGACTAGTCATAGAAGATCATAGATCTAAAAGACTCTGTGTTTTCGAGCGATATATACATATATTAAGCTGTACCTACGTAATACCTCCTGAATCCTAAGCGCTGTTTTATATAAGAAAAAAAGTTTGCTCCAACGCTCAGGGCTTTAAATATTAAATTGATAAGAATGTATAAATGTGTTACGTCACCATTTGTTCATTCAAGTTAGGTACTTGACGCAGTTTCAATCGAGCTTTATTCCACCAGAAAATCGCTAAGCAAGCAATCCATGGCCCCACCACAATTACATTATTACATAAGGGTGTGCGTGGGCTAAACGCCTACACACGCAGTGTGCGCCCGCGCGTGCTCCACACAATTAGATTTCCACGCGTAGTGCGTATATACGCCACGTACGCACTTAACGCGCAAATCTACATATCAGATGATACGCATTCACGCGCCGATGGGCAGTACGATTATTCTGTATTTCCGATTCTTATTGAGCTAAACGACGGTTAAAATGGCTGCTTGAGTTCGATATTCAAATTTCGTCAATACACGGCTCAGTTTAAATTGAGGATCTGTCAATTTTATACCACACGGCTATATTGACAAGTCTAATAAGTATTATATGTACTTCTAGTATATAATAACAACAGTTTATAACATAAAGGTGTAGTCATATTGTAACGTCACAAAGTGTTAGTGATAAGAACCATCGTACGCTAATAAATAAATTTTCATAATATTGTCTTCTGTTTACGCGAATGTTATTCATTGAAATTAAACTACTATATACGGATTTTATCGCGTTGTTTATTTATCACTGTATTACAAAATTTTGAAAATATTACTCTACTACTATAAACCAAAAATAAATAGATTTAATAGTTTAAATAATTTTATTAGCTTATAAATAAATTTTCCTTCTAGATGGATCGTCTACAAAATAGGCAGTTTTTATGGGGAAACATAACTGTAAACATTGTTTATCATGTTTGCATGTTAAGAGGAATATATTGTCGGACAAATTCGAACATGCTATCAGAATCATTTGGAACGGAGCATGATGTTAATGCCGATGAGTTTATCTACATAATGATAAAATTGTATAAACCATATTTTTAAAGTCAATATTCGGTTTAAAAAATATATTTCTGTATCAGTTATATGTATACGTTTTATAAAATTGAATGAGTATTACGTTAGTCACAGACAAAATGATTCTAAAATTTGACTACACCTTATTATTATACACTGTAGATATAAATAAATATAAAATTATGGTAAGTACCTATATACTTTTTCTCATGTCTGTTTAACTTTAATTCGTAAGCAAAGGTGCATTATACCTTGTGATTGGATCCAGACAGATGTGCAAACCACGCGCTATTGTACCTTATAGAGGTTCATATATAAGATGAACATACATCTCTTCATAAACTTATGTCAGTAAGGCATCGGTAGTAAATGCGACTGATTTGCATAAGGTCCCGGGTTCGTTTCCCGAGCAAACTGTTGTTAGGTTTTTCTTTCATGAATATCTAAGTCTCAACAAAAAGCCTGAACCAATGCCCGATAGGCGGCATTAGACTCCTTTGTTACGTGGGACTGAAAACCATGGTGAAATGTTGGTGCAGAAATATCACTTCGACAGTAACAATAGAAATCATATTTTATAGCTGCGAATACATAAATGAGTTTGATAGTAAGATTATAGAATTGCGCTAGTTTAAAAATCGAAGCTGTCAGTTACAAATCACAACGTAATTCGAACAAACTGGCTCAATAAAAGCGTTCGAAGACGGCTGTCACAAGGTGCGATTAAAGAAGTGCCCTCCGCCAGAGTCTACGAGTGTCCCTCCCAGCACGCGAGGGGGAGGGAGCGCACGGTTACGTGGAGCACCCTCACTCCGAGCACTCTTTAGAAAATCGCAAATCGTCGCGCGACATCCTCACATGAAGAATATTGGTTTTGAATATGTCGACTTGCGACCAATATCCCGTAATGTGTTTAGATTTATAAGTGCACGTGCATCGCCTGCGTCAATGTTGTTAGCTGCAAGAGAGTTGCTTGTATAAACTTAACTCTTAGACTTTGACGGAAAAATCATCCATCGTAATAAGTTCAGAAGAGACCGGATATAATTTAAGTAGTAAGATTAATTAGTGTATAACTACTTGTCATAGAATTTACTAAAATAATTTATATTTAAAAAAAACCTTGTCGCTGACTTACTTAAAAAAGTCTAGTCCTGTGGCAGTAGTTTTCTAGTGAAATCCCATTGGGCAGTGTTATCGTAATCTACCGTCAGCAAATTCTCCCGATAGACTATAATACGAGTAGATAGCGAAATATGAGTATCATATCTCTCTATTTACCCTTGTGGTTCAGCGGTATAGAGGTATTGGGCAGCACAATAATATAACTCTTTTTGTATTCTGCAGACGAAAAACATATAACTTTAGCGTCGCAAATGTCCATAACCAAAATAAATTGTTGCACGTTTTTTTCTAGCCTACAACTGTCTATAAGACCATTAATCTAATTGACCTGTGGTTGACTACCTCGGTGGCGTAGCAGTTCTATATGCGACTGTAGCGCAAAAGGTTCAATATCCGAGTCAGGAAAAGAGTTAATGGGTATTCTGTAAATAAATTTTTAATAATGACGTGGCATCTGGATCTGATTTCGGTAAACGTCAATAGGCTCGCAACCTACTAAGAAGGGGAAAAATCATAGTTGGGTAAATCTGGTTGTAATAACCTCTGCCTATCTTCACGAGGACATAGGCGTGGGAATATTTATGTATTAATTTATGAGTAGCTGCTGGCAGTACAGCGTTTCCTTGAGAAGTATGAATATTGCTATAATAGGCATGTTGACTCAAATAAGATTGTAGTCCGTCTTTAAAACTAGCAAAAAATAATGGACACGTATTTTTTCTTTTGTCACACTAATAATAACGAAGATACAACGGGTTTAAATTTCGTGTTACGTCACTTGTCGGTACAAATTTTATGGGACAGTGACGTCACATGGCCCCACTTCCGAACTTTAATGCGTTATATCTTAGTAAATATTCATGTTTTGTTAAAACATAAAATAGGTGTCCAATAATTTTTGCTAATCTAAAAGATGGACTGATTGGAATCACTTATTTTTAACCGTGTCAACATGCCTATTGTATGTATGCATAATTGAATACCCAGAATATTTTACATTAAAAATATTTGAAAACCTTTCGTAGCTCTGCGGCACACGTCGACACAGGCCATTACGTCGCACTGTCAACTCTTTAAGAGTCGATAGTACTACACGAGCCGGGGGCAGCCGGGGTGAGGGGGAAGGGAAGACTTCTTCAACCGCACCACGAATCATTGGCTTTTATTTGTCAACAGGAACTTGGAAAACGGGAGTGGTTATTGACGGTAATTGCTCTGTTGTCTATGCTGGAAAACTAACCAAAGAGGTGAGATTTTCGGCATAAGCTTGTGTGACGTAAAGTATATATAAAATTACTGTAGCGATAAGTCAATAGTTAGGGCATCATAGGTTCAACCCTTATAAATAGACGGGGATTTAACCTAACACAAACATTTGACTTAGCTGGAACGCAGTGGCACATCGGTAGTAGGAAACTGTGTACCGGTGTTCTAAACAGTTCCGGAGTTTGGCCTAAGCTGTCTTAGGACACTATATTTATATTCTACGACAGTTTAAGGCAAATTGCTTGGAATCTTTAAAAGTGTAATTCTGGGTAATGCTAAGCTTATCGTGGTTGCTTAAGCTAACCATGTACTAAGTCTTTGTTCATTCATTACACGGAATAAAGATTTAAGTGACTCGTATATATCGTATAATTAGTCTGTAAAAGAATATAAATATATTTAAATGTTGGGTTTACGAATCAATCACGCTTTGCCTGTAAAAAAATATGTATGATATTCGGCATTATTTCATAGATTGATTACGTCCTGTTCTTATCCGGATAATAATTTGTTAAGTTTAGTGTTAGTACTCAATTCAATAAATAAATAAATATATTCATGCAGAATTCATGCAAATGAATCGCACATCAGAAACTAGTGCTCAATCATTGTTCCAAGTTTGTTTTTTATATCCGTTATTTCATGTTGATAAAATGTATAAATAGAAGAAATTTTGCAATGCTATCTATGTATAATTATGCTTGTCTTGTAGCCTAAGAACCTTCCAACTTTTACTAGCTATTAAAAGCACTCATAATAGGTGGTGAAAGTTTAATAGTAAACAACCCTATAAATAGCTATATATCCTAGAGGCTCGGCTAATATAGGCAATCTACTGCTAAACAAAAACCACTGCCATTTTGCGCCACACTTATCTTATCTTATCTTATCTTGTGTGGGGGCCAGTCAGTACAGACCGGCGACACTTCGACCCACTGGGATCTTTTATGTCGACTTCCCCAATACCGACTGCCATAGATGTTCATGGCAGCTGGGACCGACGGCTTAACGTGCTTTCCGAGGCACAGAGCAGGCGATAATTGTCAATCAATACGCACATAATTTCGAAAAGTCATATAACTTCCGAAAGTCAGAGGTGCACGACGTGGGTTCGAACCCGAGACCCTCTGTATTGCAGTCTGTTGGTGTCCCCACTGAGCTATCGCTGCTCTTTGCGCCACACTAGTGCGCTAGTCCAATGTTTTGTTTTAAACTTACATAATAATAATACCATATTTCTAAGCCCATTACCCTATTGAAAGACCTCTTATGATCATGTTAACTTTAAATCAACAACGCAGTATACTAGCAGTTTATTAATAAATGTCTAAGATAATACTAATGATTGAATTGACGTCACTGTTAATACAATTACAAATCATTTATTTCATTTCAACATATTTATATCTGATGAAAAGAAATAAATAATTAAAATATATAAAATAAAAAGGTAGTTAACACTATGACTTTGCTAGCCTGTAGGGAAGATATTGGACTGCCAGGCCAAGATCTTGAGTTCAATCTTTCGGATGACACCACTGTCGCTTGATTCACCTAATTATAGATCTTGCAGCATTACTACAGATGTGTTATGTATCTTGATGGAATAAAAACAGATGACTGACATTTAGGTTTAAGTAGTAGCTGTAGTGAATGTGACTGTTGTGCACGAGGGTTCGGCTACGATTCCCGTCTACGGAAAAATGTTTGCCAGGTTTTTAGGACAATGTTGCATTGGGCTATCATACTTTTTTTATAATATTAATAAAAGACAGATAGTCTAAGAGAAACTGTTGAATTCAGTAATACTAACTATTACTATAAATACGAATGTGAGTTTTTTGTTTGTTTGTTATGCTTTCACGTCGTAACTACTCGACCAATCATCATGAAATTTCGCATACACGTTGTCATAGGAATAGAAAAGGGTTACTAACCTAAACTACATTTACGCGAGCGAAGCCGCGAGCAAAATATAGGTAAATATATTTTCATCAATAAGTAAGCCTATTTTTCTGAATGGGTACCTTGTTTTTAGCATCACAGTTTCAGTACACAAGCATATACACAATGTATTCCTGTCATCTAATATCAAGACCTTGAGTTATAACAAAGATCTCCAATAACAAACAAAACGGCATATTGGCAGATGTTATAATACAAACTGTCAAAATCCTCACCAGTGGGGGACGTGACAATTGTGACAAATGTCACGGTGACATTGTAAACGTGGCGTGACACGATACGTACGACTGTAAGCTGACACGTTTGTTTGCGATGGAAGTCCACCGGGGCGGGTCGTGGGCGGGACCGTACCTGAGTGACTCATTTTATGGCGATTTGATTATTTTTGACGATAACACTACAATAATTTAATAAATACCCTTAATAAATACCCTACGTATTTATCAAATCATTGTAGTGTTATATAGCTTAGTAGAAAACCGATGGTTCAGTATACGGAGTTCTTCACTTCGATTCCACAGCACGCACCTCTGAATTTTCTAAGTAATGTTACTGAATAAGTAACCATCACTAGCTTTAACGTTAAAAGTAAACGTCAATCGTAAATCGTGAGGAAACCTGCATGTCTGGCAATTGAAATGAAAATTGAAATGAAATGATAATTATTTATTTACCAAATTGCTTGATCATTAACACTTACTTGAGATACAGTTTTGAATGAAGTAGATTAAAAGAGTAGATTTCCAGATGTAGTGTTATAGTGAATTCAGTGACCCAAGGTAAAATCGAACTTGGGTTACGATTGTTCATAATGTTCTTTGAAATGTGTGAAGTCGGGCAATCGGCATTGGGTCAACGTGATAGACTATGTGCTAACCCTTTTCAATCTGAGAAGAGGCCTGTGCTTAATTGTGAAATAGTTTATAAATAGGGCTGACATTATTATAACTTTATATCAGTTTAAGGGCAGCAAAAAGCAAGCAGATGCATATTTTATTTAAAAATAAATGGGTAATCTTGAAAGACAGACATAAGCATCACATGCTAGGAAAAGACTAAGTCGCTTGACTTGGTCTTTGACTAGCACTGCAACCCAATAAGCGGTCATTAAAAATATAATGCGGATGTATGAAATATGATTGTAGCAAAGGGAAATCCATAGCCTCCGGAAAACAGACATAAGTCTTTTTAAGTATGTGTAGGTATAACAGCAATTGGATTGCATGGTTTCTCCCATGCAATCCAATTGCTAATATAGAGAATACTGCTGTATTGTGTCATTGCCATTTATATGTAAGGACGTCATAGACATCATCTGTTGATTGAATTACCTAGTCTATCTTACATGTAGTGCCAGAAAGTTTGCGTCCATATTTTCGCGTGTAACATAATACATTGCTGCGCGTCTCTGGACCTCGTGATCGACGGGATGAATACTCGCCAGTAAACACCAACCGGCGTGAGTATAGATTCACGGCATATATAAAGGAGATAGATCCTTTACATATGACGTCATAGTACTGCAAATTCAAAGGACTATCATTACACAGTTACAACGCCTATATAATTATATTCCGCACTATTCCCGGATCAAAAGCTGCCACGAGAGTTACAAGAACACTTCCAGAACATTTCGCTTACCACTTGTACGCACACTAACACATAATTACTACATACCAAGTGCATACTCGTCTCTATATGACGTCATTCCAGTAATCAGTATATAAAGCTATGTTCACATAAGGCGACTAGTCGTCAGTGTGTGTCGTGCGTGTGTTCCGCTCATTAACGTGATGACGTACTGCTGACGACTGACGTCTACCGGGTTGATTGTCGATAGCGATATTTCTGGAGCGATAATTTTTTTACCTACCTGTTCAACATTCACAAATTACTAGAAATATAAAATAAATAAATGTATTGCTTTGCTCCAAAAGAATAAATAGTCTAAATACGAAAATGTGAAACGATTTGTGGTTATTTATGATTACTTAATTATGCATATCATAATACAATGTACAATAATTTTGTAAAGTTGCCATTGCAAAGTTAAATTGAAGATACGCCGATTTTTTAAATCTAATTTAATTATTTAACGCTGAGTTGCAATAAACCGGATGGTTTCCTTCGTATTCACAATCTCCCTGTATTATAATTTTACACTAAGATACATAACAATAATTTTGAAGTCACAAAGATGTTAATATTATACCTATAACTTTTGGGATGACGAGAGGACCATGCTCGCAATTGTCTTGTAAATAAAGAGTTCTTATGTACTAGAAAAGTACATAATATGCGAAGCGAAAGCGAACAGGTCCGTGTAGGCGCGTCGTGGCGCTTGCGCGGCTCGAGGGAGGCGCGTCCGCATTACTTGATAGTGCATTTTATATATTTTTACATTTGCCGCACAAAACGCTCATTACCAGATGCATTTGCTAACGAAGGAGATGATGCCCCGCCGCCTGCACTCCTCGCCTCGCCCCGTCGTCGTCTGGCACCGCCCTCACTACATAGTCAACGTAGTCAAGGAGTTTGTGCCTCATGATTTTAGTTAAACATCATCAGGAACCTTCAAACTAATATTTCAACAATATGCAAGCGCATTGGCTTCGACATTTATCATGCGTAAAATACCAAAAGAGAAATATTTATGAATCACTTAAATTTGAAATGTATGGATTTTGGTGTAGTATAAAGCACCTATATTAGCTATACCAACATCTGAAGATGCTATGATGCTCCATGAAGTGGCAATTCATCTGCGTTTTTAATATTAGAAAGTTATGTATGTATTTAGATAAGAAAATATATACACAAAAAGCCATAAAATAATCATACGTAACACCAAAGACAGTCATTTTCTGCCTTGGTCTGAGTTTTTAAGACAAGAACAGCTGGATGTATCCAAGTCAGAAACTTCTAACTGATTACATTGCATGTTAGGCAAGCGTACTCCGTTGTTGGTTATTAATTTTATACAATATTTTAGCATATTGAATGTAAACGTTTTAATTGAAATATGTACCGCCGTGAGCTCACCTAGAGTCACACTCAAAAAGATATACTTTTTGAGTGTGACTACATTTCATAAAACATTTAAAATTATATCTACAAGTCTTTAATGGGATGTGTAGTGGAAAGGCCAGCTGCTATTTAGTGATGGTATAAATAAGCTGGCATGCTCATAGAAGTACCAGCGTTTTCGAAGAAACGGACATACAAGCAGTATCGCGGTGATATTTACGATCAGCAGGACAACTTATATAAAGTAAGGCCGATTTCAATATGCCAATATGACAGTGTGATGAAATTGGCTGTAACAGGCCTTCTGCCTATCTCTTCAGGGATATAATCCTAATCCTAATTAATTTTATAAATGCAAATGTGACTTTGATTTTTTGTTACGCTTTCACGCCTCAGCTACTCGCCCAACAATCATGAAATTTCACGGTGGTACAGAAAAGGACGTAAGGTACTTTTCATCCAAATAAGTACTGTTCCTGAACGAGCAAAACCATGGACAAATGCTAATATTATATACAGACGTGGCTCTATCTAATTTATAGGTGACGTTATCGTATTACATGTTCAAAGCACTATCATTACGCATAAACAACCACCGATTTAAACAATTTCTCGTCTTTCTCGAATAAAAATGGAGCTTTCCTTTTTACTTGCATATGTAAATCGTTTTTTTTTTCTTATATACTTGTAGAAAAAATAATTACAGCTCCTAGACTAAGTGCTATGACAAAAATGGCTGGGTATATAACAGACGCTTTGTCTATAGCTAACGACGCAGTTCCGCCCTGTAACGATGTCCTCCCGGTAATGACTACCCCCCTCCCCCATACCGTACACACCCCCGCACGTCATCAACAATGACATTAGTGAGAATAGTTTTTATACAACCACTCTTCAAGTACAATATGTAAACATTAAGGGTAGTAATGAACGCCGGTATTATATTCATGATACGAAGCGTAAGAGATTGTTTTCAGAATGTTGTGTTGATGAAACAGGGACTATTGTTTGGCGAATGTGAGTTATATGGTAATGACGTCATGTTCGTGAATATGCGTCAACCCTTATGTGTAACAAAAGAACACTATTTGTGTTTTAAAATGCATAGTATTAAGGTGGCCAGTTCGAGGGCCAACTATTAAAAAGTCGTAGGTATTGCCATGTGATGACATATGCCTTCTACTCACACTAACACATTAGTTCGATGGATTAGATAGAACAATAATTTAAAATAATATAACTGGCCTTAGAAGGAGCATGGCCTTCCATGGTCCACGCATCTTATATAGAGTCATGGCTGCGTAAAGAGTAGTCACAGTTGTGTTATTGTACCAACATTTAATTTTCCAGTTATGTTTTTTAATTAAAGGTGACTTTTTTTGAGGGTGAGTCTATTGTTGGCCATAGGAAAACTTAACAACACGAAGTGTGCCAATATTACATAATGTAAAGTCACATCTGTTGTTACTGAATAATATATAGGCAGATGTTTATATACAAACACATTACTTGAAATAAGCTTGAGCTCCTACGTAATAAGGGGTGAATCTATTGTCATCTACCGGGCATATTTTCAGTCACCGTGCTGGAATTGAGATATCCTAACAGAATACACAATAACACTCTACCCAACCTATAAATCGAATCCGTAAGCTCACAATCCCACGCAAACATCGCTTATGCAAACAAACTTATGCGGTAGGTTAACCAACAAGGCCGCGTCTCCTTATTATAGAGAAGCCAAAACACACCGAGTGAAATATGTCTATGTTAACGTTGCCTAACTCAGATTACTTTCGTTATTAATTTCTTCTTTGAAAATACTACGACTGAGCTAGGAATATTCGCTGTGCTGCGAGAAATGTTTTAACCGTATAGTTCACGGAAACTAAAAGCAATCGGTATAAGTAACGGGCATCCCTTAGGATATACTACCGTGAAAAGGCGTAACCCTTCTTGTTTTGAAGGCTAAGGCATGTGACATCTATGCCATGGCCCGCTGTCAAATAAGCCGGCCTTATTTTTGATTACTTTTTGAATATTTGTAAATATTGTTTTTTCATAGAGTTTAAAACAGCTTTCAGTACAAGCAATTATTTCAAAGAATTTGAAGGACGCATAAATATATAGGAAATGTGTTAAAAGATATATAATTTACAAAGCTCTACAAGCCATATTTACGTCAGGAAATGTTGGTAGTTCGTTTTCATGTATTATATGTATGTATATATACCCTTAGCTTTATATCAAATAAATCAAATCTCTGAAGACAAGAAGGGTGAATACTTAAGTTTATGATAAAAATGTCCCTAACATTAATGCCCCGTCGTCAGTTCGATACATAACTTAGTAGTCAAGTTATCATATATTCCACTAAAGTTATTGGAACTTATTTGTCGACAAAATGTACCTCCCCCTGCACGTCCCCAAGACGACGACATATTTACATTTACATAAGATTGTCGGCACATTCGTTTGTTATGTTATGGGCATAAATTTATATATTACATGATGAATAAATATCTCTAAACATTGTATTGCTTAATATAACCTCATCACACAAATAAATAGAGGTATTGGTTTGTAAAAGAATAGAATCTTTATATATTTGTAATATAAAATTAAACTACTTTAACCAGATTTCATCGAGTTTTATATTTACAACATGTTATACTTTAAACTAATATAAAATATGCATATGTAACTTTGTCTGTTTGTAACGATTTCATGACTGAACTGGTAAACTACGTTTAAGAAATGTTTCATGACGCATCCCCTCTAGGGAAAAACATAAATAATATCGTCCAAAAGATGTAAACAAAGATCGACTAGTTAATTATACTAGCGGTTGCCGAGTGCTCGAAATTCGACCAAAGTTTACCTGTAAGATATTACTATATACGACTGCGTCTGTCAAATGCATGGTTGTGTGCGTGTAGTGTTTTTTCATTAATTTAATATAAATTCCATACTCCTCCGTCAGCGTAATTTTCGTAAAAAGGGGTACAAAGTTTTTGCTTCACGTATTAATATATAGATATTTGACAACTTATCAGCAGCCGTAGATGTAGACAGTTTTTCAGACGTAAACCAATTATTTTACGCTTCAAAATCAATAAAAAGTTGTTTAAATTTACTGTATATTATTGCTGTAAACATAAGATGATACTATAATTACTATTTCGATAATTATATAGTATTTAAATGTAATACTAGAATTTATTTACTGGTTCATGTTTTGTTTCGCGGCTCATGTAATAATGAGATACAAGTTCAAAACAAAGACAAGAATTAGTTTTTTTTATTATATAGGTGTATAAAGAGCTGCCACTACATAATATAAAAAAGGAATGAAATAATGTATTTGGCTACGAACATCTTACCTAATAAAATTCTAACAAAACGCCCGGCCATATATGTGCGTCATGAATTTTCTTTGTTTTAGTCAAGAACAAAAGACATCAACGCTCATAGTCTCTAATTTAACTACAAGTGTTATTGACACAATATTACCAGATAGATGTACTTACAACTTAGACCAAGACTATTTTATATAATTCATACTCCATAGTAATTTTATAAATCTAGAAGTTGTTAAATGCTTAATATTACTATCGGATTAAATTACGTGTATGTCGCCACGGCCATAATTATCTAAATTGTCAAATCCTAATGTGATACAGTTGTTTGCGGCTATCTATTAAGTTTATAAATTATAATAGATTCTCAAAATTTGCGCATTGAGAGTTCTTTTCAAAAATTCAAAAACTAAAAGCTTCATACTTCATCATCGTCTTTTCGCTAATATAATTATGATGCAATTTAATATCGCGATATTCAGAAAATAAATTAATCTTAGTAAATTCTCGGATTTAAATAAATCTGACATTTCGAGATACCAGTGCACCTCAGCAGGGTGCAAACGGTACCCTACAGACGACCGCAATTAAATCTAGTATTGAATTCTTGTCGTAATTGGATTGCCAGGCTCCATCTCTTGCGCTGAAACCACCGCAATTGTATTTTACAGATACCTAATCTGCAAATGAAACAGGTATCGATAGGCCTTCCGAATTCTTATTTGTCACCTTAAAAAATAATTAAAAAACATTGACAAACTATATATAATTATTAAGATATAAAAAACGAACGCAAGCATCGTCGCTGATAACAGCTAGTCTTCTTTATTATTTATTCAAAAACGAACTTTGACAATGATATAATATCAATCACAGTCTCGAAAATAATGATGTACTCTCGTCAAAGCCTCAAAGTGTACATAAAAAGCACATAAATTATACAACGATGTAATAACGCCGTCCAATTTTCAAAGAAAAGTTCTCATTTCTACGAAGGAGCGCCTCCGTTTGATGTCCGCCCCGTTCGTTAGAGTCCCGAGGACGCTTTACTCTGTGAAATGCGACCTCTAAACAAAATAATATGGAAATGCGAAATGAGAAAACATCAGAGGACTGATCCTCTCATTGCGATAACAATACCTCTTTGTGGTGAGACAGCTGGCACGATACTTCTCTATTTACTTGAAAAATGTACTAGGATTTTTAGTATTATACTTTCAAAATTTCGATATCACAGACTCTGATAGCTTAGTGAAGTTTTGCAATTATAATACTGGAATTTATAATTAATAATCTACACTTCACACGTCGGACTTTTATTTGATCGTACGAGAGAAGATTAATTATTTTGTCGCTGGCTTTTGTTATGTCATGCCAATATAAATATAATCTGTTATATATTTTTTATATAAGTTATTATTATATTTTAGTTTAATAAATCGCGGAAAGAATTATCTCTTCGGCTTAATTTTATCTTTTCAATGTGTGATAAGTTTTAGATTGTGTATATATACAATGTTTTGTTGTCATCGTTTTTGGCGTTTGTCATACGTGTGTAAGAACGCAATGATTAGGTAAACTTGAATCGAATAAAAAATTCAAACTTTTTAAATTTACGTTTCAGTTAACATAGAAGAGATTATTTGCATGAATCAAAATTTTAACTAAATTACGAATATTTCTATAGTCTCTTGTAATAAGTGCTTTAAACTGCTGGTAAACAACTTTAACAGCCAGAAGTCTTGGCCTAAGAAAACTGATTATTGTTAGCAGAAATTTGTACATCGCTGGACTTTGAATCCCTGATACTTCTTAATCACAATAACAATAATATCTTTATTAGCATGCCGCGAGGCCATATATTTAAGGAAAATTGTGTTAAACGTAGTATCATATGCTTATAACGTAGTATTATCTTATCTTATCTTATCTTGTGTGGGGGCCAGTCAGTACAGACCGGCGACACTACGACCCAGTGGGATCTTTTGTGTCGACTTCCCCAATACCGACTGCCATAGATGTTCATGGCAGCTGGGACCGACGGCTTAACGTGCTCTCCGAGGCACGGAGCAGGCAATAATTGTCAATCAATACGCACATAATTTCGAAAAGTCATATAGCTTCCGAAAGTCAGTGCTGGGCGACGTGGGTTCGAACTCGACTCCCTCTGCATTGCAGTCTGTTGGTCTCCCCACTGAGCTATCATATGCTATTACTTTCACATACATATAAGTTACACCACGAAAAGACACGTACGTGACAGTTGAAACAACAGAGATGAATTTAAAATACCTACATATCAAGATTGACAAATTTTCAATAGATATAGTCAAACTTATATGAGTCCTAAGTTAAATTGGTATTACTGGCCATATACTTAGAAGACTATACCTTTGTACGCTGTAAAGTAAATCCAATAATACAATATTTGTTCGGCACATACTTTCAGTTGGTACTGAACATCGATCGTACTCAACAAATGAAATCAAAGTACCGCGCTGTGTCGTCACAGTTGTCATTACAGTGAGTGCCATCTTACATTGAGGTAGCTCGACTTACACACACAGACACACACACACACACATAAATACTTAACCTATTGCTTAGTTTGTTAATAAACTAATGTGTAGATACGACTGTTTGATACGTTTAATGCCTATGATCACTGATTTTATGGCAAAGGCAAATTCAACCTATGTTAGTTTGACCTTCTTTTAGGCAACGGAGTAGTGCATTAACATATTTTTTGCATGGTTTTACTCTATGGCATGGAGAATAACAGAAGGTACTTTTATCTAGTAAAACGGAAGTGGAGCTGTGGGTAAAAGTTAGTTTCTGATAGGCTATGTGACAGATGAACTTAGAAAGAAATAAAAATGATATTTTTTAGAATAACGAGGTGTGATATTCCTCCAACGCAAAGGCTTATTCAATAGACTGAGTGATCACACTTAGTGGCACACCGGCGGCTAGACACAATATATTTTTAATTACATCTGGTTTTCTAAGACTAAATAGGCTCAACAGAAGTTCGAGAAGATATTTATATGATAAACTACCGAGTAAACTTCGATACTGTAATTCGATATTTATCATCACATCTTCTATTCCGATATCATCCTCTTATAAAGTTATAGTAAGAGTACGAATTGTACTTAAACTAACACATTTCTCCCTACATAAACTTCTCAATCCCATTCAGATAAAATCGAAAGGAAATATATATTTTCACTTAATTCTAAAAATAAATACACTTCATGTATTAAATAAGGACTATCTGTAATATATATCGCACATAGTCTATGTAATATAGCGTATATCACCGGGCTAGGGGCGCGTTCGTTCAAGCAATTACAGTAAAAGCCTTTCTGACTATTATCTAGTGCTGGGGCAGATCAATGGGGCGCCGACAAATTAACGATATAGCCTCCCTCTTACCTACGTCTGAGTTAAACGTTTACTTCAATGATTCCAGTTCTAAGAAAGAGCAACAGTGATCCATTAAAGAATTTATTTGATCACATAATGTATTTATGTTTGACTAGCTTTTGGTCGAGAATTCGATCATATGGATTACAGCTAGCCTACTAAATAGAAATAGACGAATGCGACTTCGTTTTCTATTAGCTATCAAAAAGCAAAAACGATATTAAAATTTAGTCGGTAGATTTCACGTAACGTTGAAACAAACAAAAAGACTGATAGGTAGATAAAGATTCTGTCTTTCTCATCATCTTCTCTTTAAGTAGTCAATTCTATTTAGTTTTCAAGATACTCATAAACGAAACATCTCACTTCGATCACAAATTTTTTGTTCCTTGCAGGGTTGGAATTCTAATCAGTCGCCGTACTGACAATGATGAGACAAGCATTTAAATCACCACATTCGTACAGTCAAAATTTGAAGATTTTATGACACTACGATGCTACGTAATTAATAGCTACGGCATGGCGACGAATATAAGGACAACATCTACGCGTCTCGTAGACCTTTGCTACGAACTATCGTAGCGCACATGAAAGAGATAATAAGTAATTACAAAACATTCAGTTTAGTAAAATATCTCCAGAAGTACATTGTATTTAAAAATATATAACCGCAGTAAATAGGGATTTAAATATTTGATATCAATAAATGTGAAAGCTTTTCAGAATGAGTCGTAATCCATTACCCGTTGAATCGCAAATATAATCAAACATTCAAATTACTTCAAATGTATTCAAATTTGTACAAAAATCCACAATAGTATATAATGGTGGCCAAGGGGTGGAGGGGAGGGAGTGTACAATGGCGCGACTCGGTAACGAGCTAAAGTCATTCGTGAATTATTCATACACGCCTTCGTCAGAACTTGTTTACTTTTACATACGAGAACGCAGTTACAGAATGATTTTGTGACTTATTAACATAAGTATGTGCTCGCCATTTAAGTTTTAGGTTAAAGTTATAGACATACATACATATTCTCCTGGCTTTATATCCAAAGGGGTTGGCAAGGGTATATTCCATCCACATTTCGATAACTACGGTAATAGCGTAGTTAGCGAAATGTGTCCTACATCATCAGTAACGAGCCTAATGCCGTCTTCCGGGCACAATTCCAGAATTTGTGCTGCAACTAAATACTACTTTGCTTGACCGAAATCTCTTGCACAGCAGTCTTATTCTCTACTACTGCACACTAAGGCGGTATAATTGTTGATCCTGTCATTGGATAATCATTAAGAAATCTTCGGTTAAATTCCGGCATTGGGCAGGATGTTCTATAGTTTTACTCCAAGAATGCAGCAAGCGCCTGTATTGAGGAATTTTTTTTTTATTTTCTTTCGGCACGCCACGATCGTGGCGGTAAGGCCCGTTTTTGAGGAGTGGCTGGAGAGGTGGCATGGCGTTCTCACCTTCCGGCTGACACAGGTAATGACTGGCCACAGTTCCTTTGGCCAGTTCCTGTATCGTATAGCCCGACAGGAGCCGCCCAGATGTCATTACTGCGGCGATTTCCGCGATGTTGTTATGGCGCTGCACACTTTAGCGGAATGCCCCGCCTGGGTATCGCAGCGCCGTAAGTTGATCACGGTAGGCGGACTGGTTGACCTCTCGCTCCCGGCCGTAGTTCAGTCTATGGTCCGGAGTGAGAGATCGTAGTACGCCGTCGCCTCCTTCTGTGAGGAAGTGTTTTCGATCGAGGAGGCCGGTGGAGCGGGAGAGGGAGCGCTTAAAGCCCTCTCCCCAACCGCAGAACCGGGCGCCGGAGGGCGCAAGATGACCTCCAGCCACCCTGAGGTCTGAGCTGGGGGTGATGGGCTATGTGAGCCTGCTCGTCACCCGATCAGCACCAGGTCCGAGAGGCGGCGTGCGTGTTCCCACGTGCGCCTCTGTGTCGTGTCTTTGTCCTCTCCCGGTGGACGGTGGAGGAAATATCTTTGTGTGCCGTTTCACACGGTGGGCCGAAACCACGGCGGAGTCGCGATTGCATGTGAAAGCGATTCGCGCGTTCTCGTCGTCTATGGTTCTATCGAGGAACACCGTGGTAGGTTTAGTTGGTATTACCGGGGTATCTTTTCCCGGGTGAGCCCGACATAACCTCTCCATCGCCTCGCGAAGAGGTAAGCGTCAAAGCATTCCCAAAGTAAAAAAAAAACAAAATTAGGGGACTAGACAATGGATAAACATACATATAAATTTTTTTTTTTGTAAATACTTGCATATTATACAAAGAAACACCCAGACCAAGACAAACATACATTTTCATGCACACAAATGTTTGACTTGTGCGTTTGAAATGTTATCCTTATATATATAAATTTTATTTTCAAATGTTAGTATCCGCAAACCTCGAAAAGTTGTCGATGGATTAAGTTGAATTTTTATATATGAATGTTTTCATTACTAGTAAGTAATCATGAATTTTCACGGGAACAGGTAATGCCAAGCGTTCAACGAGGTTTAAATAAAAATATAATAATTAATACCAGACTGGGCAAGCTAGTTTATAGATAAATAATTTGAAAACGTAGTATTTTTTTTATTTAAATTTGAACAATACTAAATGTACTTACTTTTTAAGTAATAAGATTAATAAATGTAATGAATAATATGTTATTAATAGTCAATAGATATAATAAATGTAATTATCAATAAATAATTAAAATCGTAACAACTATAACAAGTCCTCCAAAAAAGAAGTCACAAGCTATTAAATTTATTTCTTCCTATGAGTCGTTTTAGGGCAACACAAAGGTAAATCGTCACACATGGTCCTTGTACGCATGGACTTATTAGTAAAATGACGTCTTGTGGCGCCATCATGTCTTACTTCTCAACGTTACAAACCCACATTGAAATTAAACAATTAAAAACAAAATTTTGAACTATGACACTTTATTATTAAACTTTACTATAAATTAAGCTGTTGAAATAATTAAAACAATTTATATTTAAGTTTACACTTTTACCGACGTTTCGGTTGCTTTTCGGCAGCCATGTTCACGGGGAGACTAAGATGGTGGTTGTCTCAATATCCTGAAGTGTAGACATAATTGAGTCATTGGTGTTTCTATTTACGCAGAATTAGCTCAAAGTATCATGAAGTCTAGTTGTGTTTTATTTCTTCTTGTGATTGAATATATGAATTACTGGATCCCAAGCTGGCTAAACTTGAGAGTTAGAACCTTTGAGACTAGAGTAGAGCCTCGTTGATTTCAGCATGTCTGGGCCACCGGCTCGACCGGGGAAGGACTACCCTCTCACAGAATATCGACGTGAAATACCAGTATTCCTATTGTTGTGTTTCGTTCGGTGAGTGAGAGTGCTGGAGACCCAATCACCCTCTTTCCCCCTTCCCGCACCTTATCCTTCCCACTTCCTGTTTCTCTTCTTCCTTTTCCCGAAGGTCGGCAACGAGCAATTGTTGCCTCTGCTGTTGCAGAGGTCCTTAGGCAACGGTGACCACTTACCATCAGGTGGGCTGTATGCTTGTTTGCCACATTAGTCGTATAAAAAAAACGATGAATCGTGAACTTTATTATTCTTACCCCTAAAACTTATAATTTTAAAGAAAGAAACAATTTTGTACGAAGCGTATTGAATATAAAATCTGATTACATATAGTCTTATTTTACTCTTATCAATTGGTTACTGAACAACATCAGAAACTGTTATATATCGTTTTAAACCAACCTACTACTATATAGTTAAAAAATAGTTGATTTGATTATGTATTTGAGGATTTCATGGTTAGAAGAAGTTAGAAATTATACTGGTTTAATTCAATTCAATTTTTATTTGCTTTACACAATGTATACTTACATGGTAAATCTAAATATATAAACAGTTATGGACCCGGACAGTTACAGCTAAGTAGGAGAGAGAGAAAAATATTAAGTGGGTTAATAAAAAGTTAAATTAATTAATTTATATTTTGTATTATTATTTCTAACCAGATTAAGAATCTTTGTCGTTAAGAAATTCATTTAATTCACAAGCAATTCGAAGCACACTTCATTAATATAATAGCCGAATTATGATTATCACAATTTAAAACCACATACCTAAAGAGATAAGAGAACTCATTTAACAAAAATTTAGAAGTACACTTAAGGAATGGCTCCTAGAAAATAGATTTCACAATATTAAAGAATTGATTAGCTGTAAAAGAAAATATAATTATGAATGTTATTGATATTTTAAGTAATGTGTAGAAATAAGTACCTATGTAATTTATTTTTAAAATATCGCATATCCACTGAGGGCGAGAAGTGTTCGAACCTTTAAAACATGTAACAACTGGTTTGTATACCATGTCTCAAGCGAATAAAAATTTATATTTCTATTTATACTATAGAAGCATTGATTTATTCGTGATTTTTTATTTTCTCAAGTATATATTTTAATAGACATTACGTACGGGCTAGTAGCTTGTATGCCTTAGTTACATTACACAGCATTCATATTGTACGTTTCTTCTTCTACCCCTGATAACGTATATGCGAGATTTCATCGATGATAATCGATCCAGTAGTTAAGCGTAACAAACAAACAAACACACATTTGCATGTATATTATTAATATAGTTAAGATGTAGAGATAACAAACTTAATATATTCTCATATTTATTATACGTGGACATTAAATTTAATAACATAAGTAACGGCTGCTTACCCCATACATCTGGTACGTACAATGATAGCAGCGGTGTCGAGGCAAGATGGCGGTAGCGAATTATCGCATTACGCGCCGAACAAGGGTACCCTAATACCACCACGTGGGAAATAGGGCTGGCGAACATTGCTTCCCTTTATTATTATGTAGCGAATACATATGAATCTATATTGTAATTGCGTTATTGGTCTTGTAAACGGTCAATATTTATACTGTAATACGAAGATGCAATGTTTAAAAAAGCATTAACCTCCTTCTGACGCAGTCGGGTAATTACAGCCCAGCCAGCTAAAATATTTAAATACATTAGCCAAATATTTCTTTAGATAGCCATATGCACAATATTGTCGTATATTCTAAAATATCGATGTTATTGCCGGCCAGTGCATTGCAACCACACATAGCAGTAAAATAATGACCATATAAAACTACATTTTACAGGAAAATCTGGCAAATGTAACAGTAGTGAAGTTCGCATGAGGACCACCTAACTTAAATCTTATTGCCCATAAATGTTTTCTGCACCGGGAATAAGCTGTGAATGCCGGTAACTGACAAGATCAAAAAGAGTCAAGTATTTGGGTGTCTTGCTTGATCAGAATCTAAATTTTGAGAATCAGATAGTGATTTTGTCAAACAGTGTACGTAAGCTAATTTATATCTTTAAAAACCTGCGTGAAATTGCTGATTATAAGACTATTCGCATTGTTTACTTCGCTCTTTGTCAGAGTCTGCTGTTATATTGCATCACAATATGGGGTGGATCATGTAAATCAAGGGTACTTATATTAGAAAGAGCGGTTCGAGCTGCTCTGAAGGTTAGTACATTCCGCCCATACAGATTTCCATTAACTAGTTCCGGACGCCCATCACCCATCGATTAGTTAAGGCGTAAAGATGCAACAAACAAACGAGCGTCAGGATAAGGAAAGTATAAAACAGAAAAATCAATATAATGTATCAAGATACTTTGTACTGTTTTTTGATAAAAGGTCAGCAGACTATTTTTCATGTATTTTATTATGCAACCTAGGGGCCAAGCAAGCATCCTGCCCATCTGGAAAGGGGGTACGATCGTATCCTTTTTTTAAATGGGCCGTATGCTTTCTATGATCGCTTGCAACATGAATATCACTCGCGTATCGAAGAAAGTTTTTTTTTTACAATACAAATAACTTTATTTTGTTCTCTCACACAGTTTTACAAAACATAATACAATTGTAGGTATCTAGTTACATACTCAACGAATATTCATAAGATACTACAATCTGTATGGGAGACTGGTGTCTGTATTAAGAGACCTGTATGACAGATTACCAGCCTCTCTCCAGACTCTGAATAGGTGGAGCGTGTAGTGGGTGAAGCTTGTACATTTTAGTTGATGTTGATCAGTGAGAGTGCGTTTGCGTGTGTCTGTGTGTGTGTATCTATGTGTGTGTGTGTGTGTGTGTTTGTGTGTGTGTGTGTTTGTGTGTGTGTGTGTGTGTGTGTAAGAGTGTGTGTTCATTTGTGTATGTTTGTCATTGTGTGTATAATAAATAGATGTTAATTAACCCTACGATCTATAGTCTTGGGATCAGAGATGTTAAAAAATAACAGATTTATTAACATTGTGATGTACCTACATATGAATGAGTGAGGTAGAATGCAGAAAAGATAACAGTTTTTGTTAGGAGAGAATATGTAGAAGCTGTTCTGTTTCTTCATAGCTAAGGGACTTAAGCCACGATGTGACAGTCTTCTTGCTGTTGTACTTTGTTAGTTGGTATATATAAAGATTTGCATTTATTTTATTGTACAGATATCTTCCTAGGAAACCGAAGAACTTGCCAGAAAAAGCTGTAGACCACTGATCAGTATTTTGGCAGACTTTATGTTTTAGTCTTTTACTTGTATGTGAGGCATCGTATGCAAGGAATGAGTGTTATTTCAGAGTTATATTTAAGATATATAATTGTCAAACTGTTAGGACATCAGTAAGATGGTAAAGGTCTCTGGTGGGATTGAATAAAGGCAAGAAATGGGCTACTTTCAGCACAGCCCTTTGAGCTCTTCCCACCTGTATCATACCCGTTTTGCCTGTGTTGCCTGACAAACACCCAGACACAGACAAACATCCATGTTCATGCACACAAGTGTTTGACTTGTGCGGGAATTGAACCCGCGACCTGAGGCATGGCAGCTGGTTACACTAACCACTACGCCATCGAGGCTGACTTTTTCGAGATTTAGTTCGGTACTTCGTAAAATTGATGGAGAAATACCACAGGTCTTGCATATACTCGATGAAATATGCAGAGGTATATCATCTGCAAATATCTTCAATGAGATGAAGCTTCAATGTAAATAGACAGCTCAACTATGGTCGCTTAGCAGGCATACTTCTAGTTTCTATGCCGCTGTTATTGCATTAAGTTAATATGAATTATGTGGTACATACTGGTGAAGAAAACTGTAAAAATGTTGTACGCGTTAAAGTGCATGTGCTCTGTAACTTAATTAATCTGAGGCATGCACTTACTATAATGACATGATTGAGTGCAAAATATGAGAGCAAAATTTAAATATTCAGGATATACCTTCATACATATTAAGATACTGCTCAATTAATTTTGCACTCTAACGTATCATTACAGTTAGCACATGAATTAGACTAAGTAAGTTAGAGGGCAAGCACTTGTTCGGTATAATTCTAACAGTCAAGTCCAATATCATTTTGCCCGACCCAGCAAACTTTTCAAGATAATCATAAACGTTGCGCAAGGCACAACCCGGAGTACAGCCATGATTAAGTTATCCTATTCTCATCGCTCTTACAAAAAAAGTAAAAGCAACTTACTCGATCATCGCGATCAAAGGAACTTATTTAATTCCCGCATTTTATCGAAAATAAAGCAAAACTGACAATAATTCTATAAGAGTCATCCCTAACGCAAAAGTTAACAGGATCGGAAGCAATTTTCTCTTCTGACAGCCCTAACTGTTCTGAACAAGACCAGATTCTTAAATCAGTTGTTATAGCACTTTTGCTGTTGCAATAAAGTTAATTTTCGTTTGCACGGTAGGTAGTGTTGGCGTTAGATGAAAGCCGAGATTATTGCATTTGAGGAGATTATAGTAGATTATATAAAGAGACGGGGCGAGTCATCTAATTACACGTGCGAGAGCGAGCGAGCTGACACAACCATTTATCTATACAGAATTTATTAGAAAATACTTATTAAAAACGTATCTTATGTAAACCTACCTTATTACCTAATACAATTATTTAATGCTAACCTATCTTGTTATCCTAACTAACACCAAATGTGAGTTTGTATTTATTACGTTTTCATGCCTTAACTACTCGACCGATCATCACTCAATTTACAGGTAGGTATAGTAAAGGATATAGGGTACCTTTCATGCAGAAAAACAAGCGACGCCGTGAGCAAAAGGTAGTCAATAAATAATCTATACTAATATTATAAAGCTGAAGAGTGTGTTTCTTTGTTTGGTTAAACGCGCTAATCTCAGGAACAACTGGTCCGAATTGAATAATTATTTTAATGTTGGATAGCTCATTTATTGAGAAAGACTATAGGCTATATAACATCACGCTTCGACCCACGGAGGCATCGCAGTAATCATAAATGCGGGTGAAACCGCGGGCACATCTAGTTTATTATACAATAATTAATTTACTGCTTTCAGACTATATTCTCAAATATGTGGAGCTAACTCTCCATATATTATCTTTAGCAACAGTAAGAGGCGTCACTTGAAATATGTATGCCCAGAAATAAAACAGCCTTATTAAATAAGAGCGCACTTTGTATGGCTGTTCGATATAAAATCGTTTACCTAAAACAGTACTCGATATCTAATTGATAGTAATATACGATACGATAGCGATTATTTAATATATATTAATATAATGCAAATATTTAATTTATAATGATAAATGTTTAATTTAATTTAATTTATATTTCAATGATAACCTTAAAATTATATAAACAGCATGTATTTGTGATTTTCCTTAATGTAATCCATGATGTGTTCATTTTGCATGCTGTTGTGACAGCAGAATATAATGCGACTAATATCATTGTAAGAGATTTTATAGCTACTCATGTTCTGCAAAATAAAGATGTTGATTTGATAAACTTACGCCTGTGTATTATTTGATGATAAGGCAGAGGAGTTTAATACTACTAGGTCCCATATGAATGGGGAGCAAGCTATGACCTTCTCCTTTACGAGATTCTCTATTGCTAGAGATGGTCCACTTAGAAGAACCAAGTAACCCGAGTGAAGAATCAAATCTGGCACTAGGCGATCGCACGCAAACATAAACTTGCTTATGCCGCAGGCCCAACGAGGTCTAGCGATCAGTTTAAAGAAGGCATTATATTATTAATATACGATATGATTCATATTAATTTAAACACTGTACAATCTTCTTTCTGCTTTTATTTCTCTCATTCTTCTTCTATCTGCGGATCCTTCATTAGCGATTGTTGGTAAGTCCCACATAATAGCGAGCAACCCTATTTCCATCTACCAGCACAGTTCCCGACTTCGGTCTACTATAAGTAGAGAAACACTCAGATGTTTCTAGGCAGAAAAGCCTTCAAACATTTTGTCCGACTTGAGAATCCAACCCTACATCTCATAACCAGCCGTCGAATTCACTACTTCTCGGCACACCGAAGCATTGCTCTATTACGAAATGATAAACAAAAAAGACAGAATGAACACGCTCTTTATAAAATTCAAAGAAAAACCAGATTTAAGTTATACTTCATTTACGTTTATTATGATTACAATATATACACTTAATATCGAAAAAAACATAAACAATACATAATATGCTACGTATGCACAAACACATACAACACTATCATTAAATACAAACAAAAACCGAATGACATAAGCGTAGGCATGTGTTAAGCTGAATAGGCATATAATAGCAATACACAGACAGTACACAGGCATTAGTGTATATGCCCGCACTGTGTACTTCGCGTTGGCCCCTCCCTAGTGACGGGTACAGACAGAAACACAAGCCGTCATCATTTTTCTACAGCGAGGGTTGTAATTTAATATAAGTTTAATGACACGTGTTATACATGCACTCCATTAAAAACTGCGATGAATGGAACTAAATGTGATTGCGATATGAAGATCGCAATCTCATCAGAAATATGTTCGTTTGAAAATATGGTAAATCTGTAAGTTGAAAAATGAAAATGAAGAATATATTTATTTCTGGCTTCTTTTTGGTACAAAATTGTTACAATGTTTCCCACATTCGGTTTCCTTGTGTCGTGGAAAACAGGCTCAGTACAAACGAGTGGTAAGTATCAACCACAAATAGCAATAATACATGAATATTAAAAAGTTTTGTATGTGTGCGTGTCTCAGTGTGCGTGTGTGTGTGTGTGTGTGTGGTTTGTGTTAAAATAACGAAAACATCAACTATCATGTAATTATAGCGAATTGAAACAACGCATACTGGCAGACACTAAGCAACATAACTTTAAATACAAATTGTACAAAAGGTTATCGATATATATTATTAATATTACATGTTATTAATAGGTATAGTCTATTCTCGAAATATACTAACATTTATAAAATAAACATTTTATTTGTTACAGAAACCACGTAATTTAGGACACACACGGCAATTTCATAGCTAAAGGCTAAAGAAGAATATTTGTAACTTTAAACGGTGAACCTTAATTACAATATAATGTGACAAAAACTTACAAATATCTGCAAGGCTATTTTACAAACCCGTCATTATACCATTCTATTTCTTACGCCTTCTGACTTCAGCACCGAAACAAATCTCAATTTGTATAGATGTGTGTTATGAATGTTTTAAATTCTGCGAAATAAATAACGACTTATGTCAATTTCGTTCTGTCTAATTTTTGTTTTGTTTAAATTGTGTAGCTTAATAAATCAAAAAGCTTTGCAATGAAGCAAAACCAGTTCAGCAGCTCATTTGTAATACTCGGTACTTTGTAGATTGTTTAACTTTAAAATGCATTGGTGTATGTTTTTATATTTTTTATGTTGGTGCAATTAAAATAACAGCAACAATAGTTTACTTTATGTGAATAAAATGTAGATGTATGTCTGGACTAGGTTCAAGATGTGCACCTAACTCTAAAGATTTACGTCTTATTTTGACAGTAGCTTCATATGAGTACAATAGTTTTCTTACTAAAATATATCTTATTACATTACTAGACTAGCCATAACCTACCTTCAGTGTGCGTTGGTGAAATCATCTACATGCAAATTTAATTGATGAATAATGATGCATTTGTTAGATAAATTTCACAACATTTACTGTGAGAACATGTTGCCTGGCTTGCTTTGTTCTCATGTTCTAAGCATGTTATTGACATCTAGGCTAGCTAGAGCTTTAACCAGTTGACCTCGAAATGCGATCTAATTTTTTTATACGTCGCACTTGGACTTATGATCCCTGATCCACGATCCTCGATTCAGTTCCGCAAATCATTCTTTGTGATTTCGGTGTAAATAAAAATTACGAATCTACATTCGGAACACAAAGATACGTATTTTTTTATGATTATTATTTTTATGACCAGGTGGCCACGCCGTAGTTTTTAGATCATCTGTATACAAAGTGCTGGATCTACCCATCGTTAATTCCGTTTTTTTGTTGAATAACCAGATTTCTATTTTTGAAGCAATAGGAAAAACACGGTACTAAAAGTTTCTTAAATAGTCAGCATATATGTTGTACATATATAAGTTTGTTGTAACCGCTAGAAGATCATTACAGCTGAACAATTTGTAAAACATTGTAATATGTTAAATAGTATTAAAAGTTGTATATGAAATTTATTTTCACCAAATATTTAGGAAAAAAAATAGTTAGGAATACCAAATTCAATGCATTTGTTAGCTAAATCTGTTGGATTAGATAGGTACATTATTATATAAGAAAATAAATCATGAAAAATAGTATCATACTATCGCATCTTATATAAGACTAACTGCCTCACAGCCCATGGAATAGATTCAGATAGCAGACCGAGGTAACATTTTTGTTTAAAAAGACAAAAGTAAATAATTTATAGACTCGAAAGACTTCGTAACATTGAAAATTTAAAACAAAATGTTTTATTTCGCAGATGAAACGTAAAAAAGTTTATTTATACGAGGTTTAAAGAAGAAAAAGCTTTTCTTTAATATATTTATTATATAACATGAAATCTGGAATTGGACAAACGGCATACGCGTTGATTTACATTACGAACTGCCTGTCTTACCATGGACTAAACTTATTAAACTTCAATGGAGACCGTTGGATGGTTGCGAGTTAGATCCCAAGGTTCTCAGTCTTTTCCAAGTTATGTGCATATTAAATATTTAATTATTTCTTGCTTTAGTGGTAGAAGAAAACATCGCTAAGGAACTTACATTTCTGAGAATTCTCCACAATGTGCGCGAAGATATGTAAAGTGTACCAACTTTGGTAGATTTTACAGATAACACTTACATATAACAAACTAGCTGATCCGCACAACTTCATCTGCTTTACATAAGAGATTTTTCCCCGTTTTTGCAACATTTTCCATTGATGCTTTGCACCTATTGGTTGTAGCGTGAAGTTATATAGCATATAGCCTTCCTCCATAAATGGGTTAACCAACACTAAAATAATTTTTCAATTCAGTCCAGTAGTTCCTGAGATTAGCGCGTTCAACCAAACCAACAAAAAAACTCTTCAGCTTTATTATATTAGTATAGACTAGTATAGATAACACCTTCTCACACTCAAAAGAGGACCTTGCTTAGCAGGGGTATAGCTGATAAACAGTGCTGATATTATAATAGACGATTCTAACCATCAATTGGTGGTGGCGGTCCTGTACAGCTATCTCAGTTAAACGTTAAAGTTTTATGTCTATAATATTAAATATGAAGACGTTTCAGTTAAATAGATAGGCAGAAAATTCTGTTAAAATTTTTACTGTACTGATGTACAATTCATTTAAAATATTAAGTAATTAAGCGAGGTAATAAAAGCTTTTTCTAATGACTATATAAAATTACTGCTCCAACTCCATTGTGAAGTCAGTCCCAGTCAGTGGAATCTAGGAGTAAATTTTGACAACACAAAAATTATTATTGATTGGGTAGTATTTAACTGTACCTATCTAAATTTTTTGCTTTTGTTCCTTCAAAAATACTAATTACACAGCAAAATATGCTTACCAAAAATATTAATTGCACACCAAAATATATTTAAAGAGATCAAGGGATCAAAGGGCTCCTATTTTTGGGTGGGTTTAAGAGGAACCTAACATAATCTAACCCTTCCGAGACCGAATACAGTGATTAAAGGCGTATAGGTGGTCGTTATAATATATTTTAGTAAGCATATTTTGCTGTGCAATTAGTATTTTTGGTGGTCATTATATTTAATCCCTTATTGAATTACTATCTTGATATTTCTTTTTTTTTTGCTTTTCCCTCGGTTTCACCCATGTTTATAATTACTGCACCACCCCCGTGGCTTCTAGCGTGAAGTTACATAGCCTATAAAAATGTCTCACGTTTACGCGAATGTTATACATTGAAATTAAACTACTTTATATGGTTTATGTCGCGGTATTTATTTTATAACACTTTTATTAATTACTCTACTATTATTAAACTTTACTACAATTAAACTATTTAAATTAATTAGAACTATTTAAATTTAAGTATACACATTCCCTATCGTTTCGGTGGCTTTTCAGCAACCATGTTCACTGGGAGACCCCGCCTGTGAACTAGCTGCTATTAAATAATAGTAATATCATAGTTCAACGCGACAAAATCCGTTTAAAGTATTTTAATTTCAATAGGTACATAGCCCTTGTTACCTCTAGATAAATAAGCTTTCTTATAGTGAGATAATTATTAAAATCCGTTTAGTATCTTTTGAGTTGATTACTTTCAATCCAGCTTGAATACTTAAGATTTGATAAAAATACACTTAATTACAAACACAAGTACAAATGTTTCTTTTTATAATTTTAGTGTAGATAGCATAGTTGGTAAAAACCCTCTAACTAACGGCTGTACATCCATTCTGATACAAGAGATAGCAACCCATAATTTGATCTACGACCAAGAATTTCTTGAATTGACTGACAATGATCTACTTAATAAATTGCTTGACGAAAATACGAGCCTCTAAACCAATAAAGCAGACTATTCAACACAACACATAAAGCATACAAAACACATATAATTATATACTCGTATATAAACTTACGTAAGAACATCAGACGCGTAATTAGCTCATTCGTCCATTCATATACTATATTGTTTAGTACATCATCAGTGGTGTACCCAGCTCGTTCGTCCATTCATGTACAATATTGTTCAGTACATATTGTCCTCCCCACGTTATATACTCCCTATATAATGACACCTCCGCTCTAAAAAAACTAATTCGTACATTCTCTTTATGTTCTAGTATACAATATAGGACTTTTAGTATATACCCCTAGGTGTATATACTAAACTTTAGGTGTAGTGCGTGGTTTAGTTAAATGACTGACTAGCTTTTGCTCGCGGCTTGGCACGCGTAAAAGTAGGTTAGGGTAGGTGTAACAGTACTTTTTTAAATAAAATATACTCGGTGATACAATAGCTTTCTAATGGTGAAAAAATATTCGAAATCGTTTTTAAGTTAAAACCTTACAAACAAACAAAAAATCAAATCTTTTCCCTTTATATTATTAATATAGGTTGTCTTTATAATCCCGTGGAATAAGTATGCGAGTTATGTGTGCTATGAGGCCTTTGGTTCGATGACAGTGTTGATTAAGGGATTATTGGGAATTTCGGTTAGAAGTCACAATGACAGTATTAACTCTAGCAATGTGAATGATAGGCGATTATAGGTACCTAACCCTATTTTACGTGGTACTTAGCAAAATGTGGAAAGACACTGATTATTTACAGATTGATTCTCACATAGACACAAACGTCTTGTCTAAACGGGCTAGACAGCTAAAATACCTACAACAAATCACAGCCAAATTGCCTTGTGCCCGGGGTACAACGTGATTTGCTGCTGATTTGTTTTTAGCTGCAACAAGTTTAGATGAGATCGAAACCACAACACTCGTTACACTGACGAGTAGCGAGGTGATTACGTAAACCAATGCAGTGTTTAATTTCGTGGTCTCTACAATATCTCTATATAGTAAACACTTATTCGTAGATGAGCTATATCCTATACTTCGTTCCGTTTTAGAAATATAAAAACCAAACATTGATGAGTATGCGATTATTGCATCAATCAAACACGTAAATAAACCTGCTATATCTTTTTATTCAATTTCACATTTTGTTTTATTTATAATTTGTTAGGTTTGTTAATATTAGTTAAGTTCTAAACATGTAAATTTTAGGAACATTAAGGATAAAGAGATATAAAAGTCGGCAAAAAGATAAAGATAGATCATATTCGATTTTTTTAGAAGCTATTCAATAATCAATCTATCAAATAGCTTTCATGGCTTATGAAAGAACACGCATACTTCCAACTCAAAGTTTATTAAAATATCTGCCATGGTTTCACCCACATGTCAAAGCAATATCATCTCTTAATGTTCTTTTATTACTTATTAGTTTGTAAATTTCGATAAACATTACGTAGGGTTAATTACATTTTTACTACGATTAATATATCACCACAAAGCAAATACGGTGGGGGTCGGATGGTATAAATCCACAAGTAACAGAATATTATATACAGGGTGTCCGGTAATTAATGGATAACCTTTAAGTGTCTTATAGTAGAACTGAAGGCCATTCAGAAAAAATTAAAAAAAAAAATTAAAAAAAAATATATATATTAAAAAGTGCAAGCTATATTAGCATAGCATACTTTTGACTGTCTATCTATTAGCATAATTAGTGTTTAATAATAAAACAACAAAAAACCGATGGATTTCATTTATTTATGGTCGTAGTATACAAGAAAGTTATACATGGTAGGTAATTAAAAAAAATACATATCTCAGGTAGTAGTTAGTATAGATTTTTTTCATATTTTTTTCTGAACGGCCATCATTTCCACTATAAGACATTTCCAGGTTATCCATTAATTACCGGACACCCTGTATATATATATATTATTTGAGTGTGAGTGTACTATAGAAAGTCAAGTTCCTCACCAGATGATTTTCTGTGGGAAATGTCAAATTCTGTTACACCTACTACACCTTCCAATTAGGAGCGCCAATTCTCAGAACAAAAACTCTTCAAAGTAGAGTTCCACTCTAGTCTAATAATGTGAACTGAAATGCAATTTATTGCGTTGGATGTTTATTTTAATTAAGAAGAAGAATTTATGATATTAATCACACTGAGACTAGATCGGAACTCTATTTTAAACAGTATTTTATTATAACAATTGGACCTCGGATCGTTAAAATAATAATATCAGTACCTACATGAAATAATTATGACTACATTCTGAAAAATAAAAGATTGTATCCTTCTTTTCTTTCTTTCTTTTTCGTGTGGTTAGAGGCCAACCTGTTGTCAAGAGTTGTTCAAGCCGCCCGTAGGCCCGTAGGCCTCTGACATGGCTTAACGACTGCTGTCAATTTGGCAACAACCGGGACCGACTTTTTACGTGCCCTCCGAAGCACGGAGACGCTCAGATGAAATACCACTAAGCGGTCACCCATCTATAGACTGACCGCACCCAACGTTGCTTAACCTCGCTAATCGTTTACCGATCAGTGAGTGCAACTGGCTATGAGTATCCTTATGTTTTTTCTATTGTTTTGTTATTTCAAGAGTATTTTCCTAGCATATTTCGTTAAAATATATAAAATATGCCGCACTTTGACTATTACTGGGATCAAAGATGTCATTAGTGAGTACCTATTAATCTAAAGTGTGATAAGAGGCATCACTACATACAAGCACTGGTCGAGACACATTATGTATTAAAATATAATATGGAACCTAATAAATCGAGGTTATGTAGATGAGTGTTTGATAGGTGTAATGGGCACTATGAATCGTATATATTTTATTATTTACCTTCCTTCGCAATTTAACAACGATTAAGGGCATTACTAAATTTGATTAGCATTGTGAATTATATTTAAAATTAAACCAATTGTAAGGTAGGTTCTTGACAGCCATGTGGGGGGCCGCCAGACTCTGCATGACAGTCTAACAGCCTCTAACTGTTAAGACTGCGCCGAACGTAAGACGCGGTTGGACTGAATGACAGAGCTCGTAATTCAAATCGGCGCGCGGCCGCCATAGTAAAATTGTATGGAGGATTTGAAGTGCTTTTTTGATAAATATGTATCTTTATTGTCAACCAATAACTTAAATATTTGAGACGGATAAATTGTAATATAACCATTTATGTTTCGTTTAAGCTGTAAAATACGATAGATTTCTACTGTTATAATCTAAAAATTACGTAACACGAGCTTACGTTTTTGCATTTTTCGTGCAAATTTACGTAATTTTGTAGGCGAAAATATTAATTATTTTAAGTATTTTACACGAAGTAATTGTAAACACATTCATTGTTATGGTAAATGTATATTTTATATTTGTATTAAACAAAAAGTGTTGATTTTATCAACTTAACTGTGACCGCCTATTTTGGCACATTTCGCTCGGCGCAGTCTTAATTACTTCTCGAAGTTATGTGTGTATTAAATAGTGAATTATTATTTGCTTTGAAAAAGGCAAACATCGTGCAAAAACCAACATGTCTGAGAGTTTAACATAATGTTCTCAAAGATGTGTAAAGTTCGCCAATCTACATTTGACCAGTGTAGTGAGCTATAGAACAACATCTCGAGTTATGTCTAAAATACAGACAGATTAAAAGTCTAAGATATTTTACATAATTTTATCGATATTAGAAAATGTAGATTCAAAATGGGTGTACTATGCCAAATCAAAATCCAAATAATCTAATATCAATTGATCGACCACTATAAGTCGAACGACTAAATACTTTATGTCGACTCGTTCAATAGAACATTTAATATATCTTACACTCAATACATCAACTGTACAACGGTACTAAAAAAAATAACCACGAAGGCTATGGCGCCTTAGCCATCTAACCTAATCTATCCGAGTCGGATTGAACACTCGATGTATTGAGTGTATGATATATTAAATGTTCGATTTATAACCCATTATAATCACACAATTAGAGTTCCAACTTCGAAATTTCACTGTTTTATTAATAGTTCGATATTTAGAAGTGGTCGTAAGAGGCATGAACTTTTTGAGTTGGTGACCAACCCACTCGCTTTGTCGCTTTGCCACTTGCAGAGTGTTGCGGATTCGATCCTCAACTGTAACAAAATTGTATGATACATAAAGCGTTATGTCCGTTGTTTGAATATTTGTATAGTCGCCCGTGACATAGGATTTTATCCTGTCGCAATTATCCTACTATAAAAAATAAAACATTAAGGATGGACTAGGTTGAATCTGTCTTTTCAGATTGAAATTTTCGACATTGCTAGCTGTAGTGATATTTGATATCACAATAATGTACTCCAGACCGAATTTCGGCCACGGCGGCCAATCTTAACGAAGACTGGCCATCTGCACAGGAGATATTATAGTGCACAAGTATATGCGCAAACACAAGTGCACTCTCTGTTCCTTAACCCTCATGATCCGATGGGAAGGTAAACCGACACGACCGGAGAGAGATCAGGCGCAGGACCGACGGCTTAACGTGCTTTCCGAGGCACGGGGGTGTCTAACACCGCCAACTTCCTAACCCCGGGCTCGTATTGAGATTTCTAAACTGAAAAACCCAATATCTTTTTGTTAGCCCGACCCGGGATTCGAACCCGAGACCTCATGCATAGCAGTCGCATTCACTACCGCTACGCCACGGAGTGTTACAATAATATGTAGGTATAACTTCTAGTAATAGGATTTTAAATATGAAATTACCGCTTTTTAAGAAGATGGTAATGAAATCGGGGTAACGTTGTAGTTTTCACACTAACTATTCCATCAATGGTTTTTGAATGGCCAATTAAAATTTTGTTTATTTTTTTATCATTGCTTGTACTTAGGTTACCATACTTTGTCTTAAATTAACAAAAACATAAGCTATCATGTAATTATAGCAAATTGAGATAAAGAACACGCGCGGACACTAAGCGATATAAATATAAATACAAATGGTAGAAAAGGTTACTAACATCTATTATAAATAATACATGTTATTAATAAACAACCATTGTATTTTGTACAGACACCACGAATTAGATGGACATAAATGGCAATTTCATAGCTAAAGAGATTTTAAAGATTGTAAAGATTTGTAGTTTTTATTTGTAATGGATAAAGACAAAAATTACTGGACCGATTTTAACCATTAGAAAGCTATTTTATTCTTGAGTAACTTAGGCCATATAATATTAAGTTTCGAGCCACGAGACATGGGAGTGAAGGAATAATCATAAACGTAGGTAAAACCGAGAAGGACAACTAGTATTTTATAAACTAACAATAGCAGTATCAAGTAAAATACTCCACTTCATACTAGAAACAGCCACTTTATTTAGATAAATGCAAATAATCGCTCAGTTTGTTCTTAGTAAACAATTAAATCTTCAAAATTATCTGTTATTTGTAGTTAGTGTAGTACTTGTTTACACCAAACTCATTAGTAGATATCGTGCATGTTTTGATCGCTTAAATATTACAATCATTAATACAAAACTGTCCTTATTCAATTAACTTACAGTTGGTATTTCTAGAGTGAGAATCCTTACCTTGCCGTAACACAGTCATTTGACTAGCACGGAAGGTAAATAATTTGTATCGGTTTACCGCCAATTTTATATGTTAAAGTTAAATAAAATATTTCTACTTATTTATACATTACTTTGCTAATGTTCTAAGTTAATTAGTCAAATATGTTTAATAGTGTTAATATGTTTTGTATCTGTTTTAAACATGCTGTGTACACATATTTAGAACATATATTAAAACAGAACAACATTGTAAACCTAGGCTAAATTTATCTATGAATAAAGTTTTATCTTATCTTAATTACATATTTTAAGATCTTACAACTAAAATAATTTAATTACAGAATAATTAGATCCTAATTTAAAGAAGCAGCGATAGATTCATGGAAGATGGTTGGACTGTCACGCGGAGAGCTTGAGTTTGATCCCAAGGCGCACATCTCTAACTTTTCGAAGTTATGTGCATTTTAAATAGTTAATTGTTTACAGCCTTATATTAAACTGTCCCATTGCTGGGCACGGGTCTCTTTAGTATGAGAAGGGCTAGGCACTGGTCCACCACCCTGGCCCAGTGCGAGTTGACAGACTTCACACATCTTCGAGAACACTATGGATAACTTTTAGACATGTAGGTTTCCTCACAATGTTTTCCTACACTGTTAAAACAAACGATAATTAACTAATTAATTCGCACAAAACTTCGCAAAGTCAGAGATGTGCGCCTTGGGATTGAACTCGACACCTATGCGTGCAGTCCAACAGTCTCTAAAATGAAATTAAAAGGGAGGTATTCCGGAGGTAGGTATGTGAGCCGCCGGTATTTTGCCATTCCTTTCCTTTCATCCTATCATTAATTTTTTTTTACTTGTTACAAAAGATCATCCGTGAGTTTATTTGCTACCTTGGTAGTATAATTAATTGCTATATTCTATAACCCTACGCTTAAAACATAAATATAACATCAACGTATATTTATTCTCTTTTTCAATTCCACTACAAACACTTCATTAAAATAATGTTCAACTTCATTTACTTAATGATCAAACGGAACAGCAAAATAAAACCAAAGTTATGCCTAAAATTGTTCAAATGAAGTAGTACATAGGCAGGGAGTACATAAGTAAGCAAAATTAAAAGCAGTCCACTGCTTTTAGAGTCGAGAGCCGCGGACTGCGCGATATTATAATCCGAAAGAGCCCGCATTACCGCAACGGGAGGTTCCACCCTACAGCCACTCTCTCACTCGCACTTACCATTCCACGAAGCGCCGTCCCACTCGCACGTGGAGCAAAAAGAAATCATTTATAGCAAGAAAGGTGTAGTATATCATTAACTTAAATAATTATGTAGGCGAACTCGCGAGCGGGCCGCAGTCGCTACGGTATCGCTGTGCGTTTGCGTTACGAGCGCACCTGTGGCTTTAAACTGGGCTAACGTAAACGCACACGTTATCCTCAGTGGGGTGCTAGGTAGTAAGGTTGTGTGGATAGTTTCATGATTACAGTTTCGCATAATGGAGTGCTGTGTGGAGTGACTCTGGCTGTAATCATTGGGGAAATATTCCGCGCACTGCAAAACGAGTTTTTTTTACTCGTTTCGCGTTTTGAGCCTTCATGTCAGCGGAAATACTTGAGTATTATATAATGAAACGCGATAAGTACATGACAATTAAAATTGCTTTTAAATATGAAACAGCCCCCACTGAGAGCGGACAGCTTTGAATGTTGATGAAGAAGAAATAATTACACGAGATTTCATATTTTAAAATTGAATATAGCGCCCGTAGATAAAGTTTACTTTATACTTATTGTTGACAACTTTTTTTATTGAACTATGCTGGAAAACAAGCTTACGGCCCACCTGATGGTAAGTGGTCACCGTAGCCTATGGACGCCTGCAACACCAGAGGCATTACTTGCGCGTTGCCAACCCTTTAGGAAAGGGAGTGGGATGGAGAAGGAGCGAGAAGGGGAAAAGAGGGCGATTGGGCCTCCGTGTATGTCCTTGTGTCGTGTATATTTCTTCACCTTCTCAGATTCTTCTCTTTTCTTTCTTGTCAGAAATTTAGATGAATATTCATGTATTAAACCTATGAGAATATATGTATCTGCAAGATAATTGGCCGTATTTTCTGTATCTTTTCGTAGACTTAATCCTTCGCCCGAACCTAGCAACTAACATAAATATAAATTCGGTAACTTTATTTACTCATGAGGTAAACTCCTTTTATTCGCCATTTAATAATAATTTCATTTGTTCAAAGTGTTACAGCCACTATAGCACCATTACTATAGCTATAGCCCTATAGGTTGCATTGTAACCTATTTGCTTGGAATATATACTCCTACTAGCTGTCCCGACAGAGGGTTGTCAAAAACAAATCTAAACCATCCTCAAATCCACTTGAACAAACACAAAAAAATTCATTCAAATCGGTCAAGCCATTTAGGAGGAGTTTACTGTCAACACACGTACAGAAGAATTATATATATAAAGATATAGGAGTTGTATTATTATTATTAAGAATAGTAGCTTATAGTGAACTGCTAGATAAAGCCTGGGACTTAATTCTAACCTAAGTGGCCCAAGTAGGTAAGAAATCTCTGCGAAAGTACAGAAGGACGCTATATACACTATAAAGTGGCGTTAAAATGTAAAATTGTATTTGGCCAGTAAAGAAGATAGAAAGAAATACCATTTATTTAGCATATGCACACTTGGTTACATATATAGATAAAGCAATGTGGGTAATAAGGCATGGGCTGAATTTCAGGCAAGTTGTCAATTCCCAACCCAAGTAAGCATTGCAAGATACCATAGCATGCATTTCTGGAAAGGTTACCAGCTCAGCGTGTGCTAGGCGTCAAAGACCCAGCGCTTCTTTTCAGTTGCCACTTACAATACTACACGGACTGTGGTAGGCATACGATATATAAATATAAAACATATTTTGTTAAAGTATATTTTATTCATGTAGCATGTAAGAACATTAATAACTTTGTAATATTTACAGGCCTTAAATTGTGTCTTTACACATACTTACGCAAATAAAAGTTACCGAATCCGATCTTGTCTTAACGCTACTAAAAAACCTTGTGTTGTGTTCCTAAAATGAGTGAAGTTATCAGTCTATTTAAGTTAGAAAAAGCAGTTCTATCAACAGAAGATCTACTACATTATTTTCTTACGTCAGCGACACAGTCACGTCTATTTTACATAGCTCCATCACCACTACTACGCGCGGTGCAATGGGTTCGAATCCCACACGGGTAACATTTGTGTGGTTCTCAAACGATCATTTCGGTTCTGGGTGTTCTTTGTGTTCATCGTTTAAATGTTTGTAAATATTCTCCGCGATACAAGAAGTGCTCTAAGAGTGGGCGGCGTATTTCCGAAAATATATACATGCATAATAATGTCCTCCAGATCGAATTGCTGTCGAGGCAAACAGTATTAACAGTGACTAGCCATCTGCGTATGAAATATCACAGTTCATAACAGTGGGCGCAAACGCGAGTGCACTCCCTATTCCCTCTCATAATCAGATAGGATGTGACCGGACAAGCGCAGAATCAACGGCTTCATGAGCGTCACGGGGTGTGCAAGCTCGCCAACGTTACTAACTCTAGCTGCTATCGAGAATGTATTGACAGAGTAACCAAATAGCTTTTTACTGGCCAGACCCAAAAAACCAACCCGAGCCAGTAACGTCTTGGATTCGAGTGGTATTAAAGTGAACGTGACTGCTATGATTATACAAGGGCATTGCATGACCATAGCAGTCACGTTCACTACCTATGCGCTAGCAGGGCAGTCAAACCTGTATACCCTCAAAAAGCTAGTGTAGCTTAGCATACACACGTTTCATCACCAATTATTTAAGCCATCAGTCAATTGCTGTCCATTTCTGAAAATGTCACGCTGCAGCGCCTGTTCTTTCACCAGTTTCACCCAGTCCAACACAGACAACTTATGTTGGTCATCAGTCCACCTATATTCCTTGTTACTGGCAAGATTTCAACAGAAAAGCACAATAACACTTTCACGGGTCCTGAAATTAATTTTATTTATTTTTTACTGCCATTGGTGGCAAACGAACAAGTGGCCCACCTGATGGAAAGTGGTAACCGCTGTTTATGAACTTTAACAATGACACAGCAAAGCCGCTGCCTACCGTGAAAGAAGATCTCTCTTTAAACCTCGTTTGAAGAAGGAGATATCATAGCGCTCGGGAAACACTGAAGCAGTCCGACACCTAATTTTTTAACCTGAGTATATGCCACAATATACAGTCTCACGCCCGTTTCACCTAAGGGATATGAAGACACGTATCAACTTACATTTCGCTAGCTATGATTTGAAGGTTCCACGTAATGGGAAGCGAGTATATTGCCGTATACCGGACGCAGTTCTCAACTACGTGCTGGTAACGAGAATTTGTTGAAGGAAAAACCCAAAAACCCTTGTCAATCAGAACACTTTACCATCGATTAACAGGGACAAGGAGTCAAATAATCAATGAGTTAAAGTCAAAATAGATTAGAACAATTGACGATACTATGACGTAAACGACAAATTACACTGACGGACTCATAAACTGCATCAAGGTTCAGTTCAAGAATTAATATTTTTGATAAGTATGCAAACTTTTTAGATTAAACTGAATAAAATGTTGAGACTATCCATTAATAAAAAAAAAACAAAATTTGAAAACAGAACTGCAGTAAAAGATTAAATAATAGACGGGAAAATAAAATTTATGCATAGTCTTAATTCGTGTGTTGAGTAAAGTTTGAAATTAATATTTTTGGCTTTTTTTCATTTGCGGTTTAAATTATTGTTACCAATAGTATTGATTATTAGTCTTTTAAACTCAATAAAAGCTTCGTAACCATGAATATGAATACTTCGTCCAAACAAACCACTCAAATTGTGGCATTAGTGCGGGAAGGCTTGGATCAACGAACGATTGCTAGAAATTTAAATTTAAACCAGTCTATGGTTTCTAGAGTATACCGAAGGTTTGTAGAGACAGGTTCTTATAAAAGGAGACCCGGTACCGGCAGAACTCGAGCAACCACCGGTCGTGACGACCGATTTATTGTTTCAACTTCCCTACGAAATCGTTTCCTCACGTCAGTAAACATCAAAACAGAGTCGAATGAAGTGCGTGGAGTAAACGTGAATGCACGAACAATAAGAAGGAGGCTTAAGGAAGTGGCAATCACCCTTTTTAGATCAGCAAATGGTCCAAAGCTGTCTGCAGCTCACAGATAAGCTCGTTTAAGATTTGTGCGTGAAGATCTTAATTGGACTGAAGAGCAATGGGTCTGCTGTTCACCGATGAGTGTAGGACATATTTAAATGGTGCAGACTATCGCAGAAGAGTCTATCGTCGACGTGGGGAGAGAGATGTACAAAGTTGCATTGAGGAGCGTGTTCCTTTTGGACGCGATTCGTGTATGGTGTGGGGTGGCATTTTGATGATCGGGTGAACGAAACTTGTGTTCATCGACATGGTTCGTCAAAACGGTAGAAGAGGTGGTTTGACGGCACAACGCTATATAACAGAGGTTTTAGAAGCTAACGTGGTACCTTCCATGGGATTAATAGGCGAAAATTTTACTCTAATGCAAGATAATGCCCAACCCTAACGCCGCTGCACAAGTTTGACAATATTGCGAAGAGGTTGGGATACGTACCATGAATTGGCCATCAGGCAGCCCGGATCTTAATCCCATTGAGCATGTTTGGAACAGTTTAAAAAAGCTGTATATGCGAGAAATTCTGTGCCCACAACAGTGGCAGCACTAAGAACAGCGATTACTCAAGAATGGAACAATATTCCGCAAGACCGTTTAATAACCCTAATCAGATCTATGCGGAACCGATAAGAATCTGTAAAAAGGGCACGTAGAGGCAATACACCTTATTAAAAAAAAAACCTGTGCTTCACCTTTTTTTCAATAAATCAACTAAAACCAATGTTTGTTACATTTATCGTATTCATTCAAAAAAATTTAATGGTCCTATCCAGTATACAAACATACACATAAGGATATGATACTACGCTATTATGAAGTTAACGAACCAAACTATAGGTTTCAATTTAAATTTGTATAAAAAGTTTGAATACTTGGTTAAAATGTTTATTTTAAAGGCGTCTTGAACATTGATGCAATTTATGGGTCCGTCAGTGTATATTACTTATATACTCAACTTTTAATTTATTTTTGTAAGAGGACTACTCCGCTCTAGAAATAATTCCTGTCTTGCGAAGGACTTCACAAAGATTCAATCATCAGATTCATAGAACACCCAGGCTTGGAAGAACAATGTATGGATTACACAATTTTTGTCACGTATCTTCAAACCTATTACTTGGAGCAATGGCAGTAGCGACCACCTAAGCCACTGCACTTGCTCGGTGCGAGTAAAACTGCAAGAGGGCCATGGAGCATATATCGATGTAATCCTGGTTATGATTTTTATGTGTAGATAGTTTAAGGCCCGGAGAGTGACACAGGCTAGGAGAGAGACAAGAATGGTTAATTTAGTATAGTCTCATGAGAGAAAATCCAGGACCATTTTGATCTATTGATCAGGTGGTCAATTAAAGCATTATTAGTCCAATAACCAGTTGGTTACTGGACTAATAATGGTCTTGCCTTATTACCAGCATTTTCTAGGAATAAATAGTATCTGTTCCATATACAGAGATTACTATAAGACTTTACGATCTGTTTCAGAAACGTGTTTCACCACACTTTATCTGGTTTACTAATTTCTAACAAAAGAAGGAAAGAAAGAGCTGATTTGCACCCATATTGCACCCGCTATGTTCTACAACTCCTATTAAATAGGCGGTGACCCCATTATCAATTTCAGGGTTCATTTCCAGACTCCGTGATATAGTTTTTATTAGGTAATTCTTATTAAGAATTACCTAAAATAATTTGGGCGATTTGAATTTTTATTCTTTAACTTCTATTTACATACACTATATTGACACTGTGTCTCAATATATATGTTTAGACATTGTAAGGATTGAGGTAAACCAAACATAGCAAATTTATTGAAATCGGTTCTGTCTTTCGGCTGTCCGACATAACTTACAGATTCACAGGCCCTGCTACCGTAACTAGAATCAACGCAAATTTTATATCGATCATCGTCGTCGTTTGATATTGCCACGCCCTTTTTATGTATCTTCTAAGAACTCCGGTGGCAAACAAACACAATTTCAACTAAATGGTAGAATTTACCATAACTTATGTGTACGCATGCAGTACAATACCAAAGGAATCGCTGGCTTGCTGCCAGAACTGCATAAAAAGAGGTTGGGCAAAGATTTTAAACATGCCTAATGGTGACTTGAGATTGAAAGAAGTCAAATTTTCGACATCAGCCCATTAAAAAAAATGTTTACAAACAAACACGCTTCGTTCAAGGAAACAACATACTTTGGTTCAAAAAGTAGTGACTTAAAACACCTAGGTACGATTTGAGGTGTTTGTGTAGATTGACAGTGTTGACGCTATCCTACAAACTAGGTGAAGAGCCTGTATCTCATAGTAAGTAATTTACGGCCAGTATTTAATTTTACCGAAGACTGCTCTGTAAGATCATGTGCCATTGCATTAATTACAGAATACTTTGAAGCCTAAATTGCCGTATACTCATATTATGTAACTGAAAAAATGACGCTGCTGTTTAAGTGGTCAGTCAGTGTAAATGTAAATTCTCACAAATTTTGGATTAATGACAAACAGTATAACTGCTCAAAATGGGGTGAACATGCTAATTTTATTTTTATTTTTTATTAATCTGTCACTGTAATATGGCCAGATAAATAACGATTTTTTATTGTACCGTTATATGGCCGGCTTGCCAAGGCCAGTGGGACACAATTGTATCCTTTTATTACAGAGCCTGGGCTCTTATTATAGAGCCATATTTAACGCAAAAACTCAATAGAACTTGGGCTACGATTATAATTTGCTACTCAAACTTAAAACAAGAATACAAATAATTTTCAAAAATAACATAAAATTATAGCAAATTAATAAAATAAGAGAGTATTGGGAAAAACCAGTTCAGGGAGAACAGTTTATATTAGAACGAGCAGACAAGAAACTCATGACCATTGTTTTATGGATAATTCTAATACCTAAGGTTGTTTAGATCTTCTTTGTGATAGAGGACCTTTCTCGCTGCTTCCTCCAATTTGAATGAAAGTTTAAATAAGGATCACTCCGTGCTTTACATCTCTCTCTAAGTACAGATTACATTTTTTTTTAACGTTTTGTTATTCTTTGCGTCAGCATAACTGACGGACATAACTAAGATCCATTTAACCATCTGTTATAGCATGCCTATGATTTTAGTTAATAAAGTGTCCGCGAAAGTACCTCTGTTTACCTTTGGGAAGGGAGGTGAAAACTTTTCTTACAGTAACGTAATATTTTACGAATCAAAAATAAAACTTTTAAGACTCTTTTAATCATCTTAATCCGTCCCTGTCGTTAAAATGTTGTTAAAATATTTTATTTTACATTGTTAACGTACATACTATTTCAATAACCCTAAAAAAACGACTTTTATATAAAATGTCAATGTCAATCTTTTGCGTCCCTAAGTTCGTATACGTCTTAAATGCTAAAGTAGTTGACGAGTTACATCCTTCAAGAAATTTACATTCGTCAAATGTCAACCTCATAGGTCAAGCAGTTGTAATACGTCAGTGACTGGTATTTAGCTTTAAATACGGCGTGTCAATATGCTTCAGTGGTGCAGCGGTAGTTTATGACTGCTGTGCATGAGGTCTTGGGTTCGAATTTTGGGTCAGGCCAAAAAGTTCTTCTGATAAGAAATTCTCAATAGAAGCACGAAATTAGGCAGTTGGCAATATTACACAACCCCCTGAAGCCTCTGAAAGCACGTAAAGCCGTTGGTCCTGCGCCTGATCTCTCTCCGGTCGTATCGGATTACCATCCCATTGGTTTATGAGAATCAGGCAACAGAAACAGAAGGCCAGTTTCCGTTAAGATTGGCCGCCGTGTCCAGAATTCGGTCTGGATGGTCTTTTATAACAATATAGTATTGACACAATTTCAGAGCGAATGTTACCCAATAAAAAAAATTGGGTGTTCTCTCTCTCGCAGCAACAGCTTAGTTTTAAAACTTTACGAATTTATGTGCGAAATAATATAGTTAATTTATCGATCGCTTGAGCGGTGATGGAAAACATCATGAAGAAGCTTGCATATAATCTGAAAGCAAAAAATTTTCTCCAAGATTTGTGAAGTCAGCCAAACCACGCTCGGCCAGCTTGATGAACTATCACCCAACCCTTCTTAGACTGAGAAGAGGCTGCCTCTTAGTGGGACAATTTATAAACAGGTCTAATATAATTATTACACTTGGTCTACAGTATTATTTACCCGATTTAAATAAAATTTTGAGACTTTTACGTTTGTCACAGGAACTCGATATCTCATACATACATCGCTAAATAAAAAAAAATATTATGATTTCGATAATAACCTCCTGTTTGCCGCCAAGTCTGTCTTATATTTGTGCAAGATTGTTACGTCTCAAAATGTATATGATCCGCTTAGTTCGTGCCAAGTACGGGTGCTTTATTTACTTACAGTATAAGCTATTAGTTGATGCCAAATAAGCTATTAGTTGGGCGAATTTAAAATTGAAAAGAATACCATAATAGAACCTACCCCTAATCTTTACAACAAGCAGGTATGTTATATAATTTAATTTCCAATGTAATTGTCCTAATGCATATAGGTAAAATTTTGCTCTATCTAATATTTATTTATTAGAGATCACAAACATTATAAATTATTGTAGATATTGTTTTTTATTTTATTTCGTTTCATATATTAACTCTGTTCTAATGTATTTTACATACTGACAATAGTTAGTGTGTAAAATATTTGTATGTCAAATTACTGAATAAGGGGTAGAACTTATTTAAAAAAAAATATCACGCTTGTTCATTAATTTTTGTAATTATTTGTTACACTTATAATATTTAACATACATATGTGTCTATAATACATGTAACGGTGTATGTGAATGTTGATCTCTCAAATAAATAAACACCTACCTAAAATATTTAATAACATAAATAAAAAAAATATAATATTAAATTAATTAGGTAAATTAATCATATTTTCAATAATATTGTTATGGCTTCAATTTATATTCAAAAGACCTACAATTTACACAACATTTAATCCATTCGCAATCCCGTGATATACACAATAGAAAATCTATTGTATGATAATATGTGATTCATCGGACAGGGAAGGTTAAGACATGTTTATTACTATGATATGATTATACATGGATTAGGTACTTACTTACAGCGTGTCCGCTTTTGCTGTGCTGCCAACCAAGATAAGTGGTTCATTGTGTTGGACCACGTAGCGAGCCTTTTCTAGAACCACGCCCTGTTCTTTTATTTAACGTAAATTGTTATCTATTGTCTAGAAAATTCTGTTCATTCTGTACATAGTCTTGTCATTGGAATAAACAACCTTGTAATTGTGTAGTATATCTTTTAATTATCTCCACTAAGTAAATTCCCTAGTCAACCACGTCCCTAAAGCGTGATTGACTAAATAAATCGATTGCACGGATAACATAGTAGTATTGGTCTCTTCGCTATTGCCACTGCGCCGAGTGTTATCGGTTCGATTCCCCACACGGGACAAAAAAATATGTGAACCAAAAGCAGTTGTTCCGGATCTCAGCTTTGTTTGTGTCCGTTGTTTGAATGTTATAAAATCCCCCGCGAAACATGAATTATTCCTAATGCGGAAACTTTGTTACAAGGTAAGCAATGTGATAGGAATTGTGATATTTATAATTTTTTTTCTAAAATAAACAGCTTTTTTTAATATAAAGAGATTCTTGATACGGTAATTTGGTTTATGCTGCGATAAATAACCCTCCATCCTAAAGGGTGGTGTCAAAGTTAGGTGGACACCTCGTTGGAAGTTCGCTTCAAAAGATTTGTTAATTTTGTTCCAGTTAAAACTTTAGTCGTCTTTATTCAGACCCTAAATTATAAAGTGAAAGGTTATTTTGATTTTGATAAAATATTACTTTTAATTTTCTCGGTGCTAATTATTATAAAAGTAAAGAATTAATAAAAAGATTTAACTTCGGTAAAATCCCTAAATAATAATAATAATATTCTATCACTTACACACAACACCATCTAGCCCAAACTAAGCAGAACTTGTACTATGGGTACCAAACAATGGATAAACAAGTAAACAGTAGTTTAATATCAATGTTTAAGGAGTCTGCCCACTACACCGTCTCATACCATGACCGTGCCAAGAACGTATCAGACACGAAAAGCAACACGATACGCCCTGCTATAGGAACTGCTGGTCGGTGACGAAACGGTCTAGCGGGCATAGTCTTATACATTTCCTTACAAAGAATATTTTTTTGCCTGACACGTTCCTAGCACGGTCATGGTATGAGACGGGGTAGTCGGCAGACTCCTATATCATTCACGTAAAAGTCAGAAAACATAATGTATTTCTTTATTTAAAATAAAAGAGTACTCTTGCCCTAAGGTTCATTCCTGTATTGCGGGGAACAATAATTTGTGTATCACACTATTTTTTGTACTGTGTGGTATTTAAACAAAGAATAGTACCTACTGTCCTGGAGCTATAGGTTTTGTGACTTATGCACCTATCTGTCACAACTGCTTATCTCAGCGACTAGTAATGCTATAGGTATATTTATAGATGTTATAAATAATGATTGTCCAACTTTATAGCAAATATTACAATTATATTTATCTTTAAAGATCTCCCTAAACCTTTTCACACAGAAGAGAAACCCGTGCCCAGCAGGGGGACAGTTTAATACAGTGCTGGTAGTAGTATAATAAAACATCATATTGTAAATATCATATTGTAATGCAGAAAACATTTCAAAATTGTTGAATAATACAAAAGGAGACTTTAAAATTAAACTCATTTATACGGATTTTATCGCGTTGTTTATTTAACACTGTATTACATAATTTTGAAACTGTTACACTACTACTACTTTTGAATTCTACAAATTTTTAAGTTAATAAAATTATTAAAACTATTTGTATTTAGGCTTACACTTTCCCCGACGTTTCGGTTGCTTTTCAGCAGCCACGAAGAGACTAAGATGGTAGTTGTCTCAATGTTCCAGTGTAGTTATTTCAAAGTACTGGACTACAAAATTATTTAATTAATTTCAATGAGTAACATTCGCGTATACAGAAGACAATATTATACAAGGAGACATTATTAAACATACACACACATCCATAGACAACCACACACATGTTCTTTTTTCTACTTTTTATTTCAGTTGCCTGCATAATTTTGTAATGGTGACAAAGAAATAAAGGAAGGAAAGAGTACACCATACATAACTATGTTTATATGTTTGTGCAATTTTGTGTATATTCTTTGTCGGAGATCCTTAATAAATAAAATAAAGACACAGACTCAACTGGGACCAATGAAATGTCATGTACCAGTAATATGTGTATTTTAGAAATAAAGAATTATTATGATACATTTTGTAGCTGCCTGGCCTTTCGGATCGGTCTATTGCCTGCAGTATTGCCCGACCAGCTCTATTCTTATTGCGTTAAATATATAAATGCACATCTTTCTGATATAATGAAAAATCTGACGTAAGAAACAATGTAATTTAAGTTCATATTATTGTAACGGTACAAATGAACTTAAAATAGTAACATTTCACGGATGGCGTAACAGTTTAAATGATTTCGCCAAACAATGCAACAAGTCCTGCAATATCAATTGGCTTTTTATTAATGAAATTTGAATTCGTAACTGATGTATTAAATCTCTACGACAACGGTAAAGTAACGTTACATTTTTAAAATTGTTAGAAAATTGAAAATGACAGTGAAATATCTTTATTTTTCTCAAAGCAGTTACATTAATTATAATTAATGTAACTGTCTTGAGAAAAATATAAATAAGACATCCCAGTAAGTAATTAATAATACTGTGTTGGGGCTATCTCGCTCTTTCCCTTAATTATTATCAATATTGAGACTAATGTTTACAAACAATAAGTTAAAATTAAACTACTAATAAACTAGTTAGCAGCTCTTTCTATAACTGTAGTTGTGTGAGTGTGTGTGTGTGTGTGTGTGTTGTGTGTATGTATGTGTGTGTGTGTGTGTGTGTGTGTGTGTGTGTGTATGTTTGTGTGTGCGTGTGTGTGGGTGTGTGCATACAGTCGAACTGAGAACCTTCTCCTTATTTTGAAGTCAGTTAAAAAGACTACTCACGCTGAAAATAATTTCTGTGTCACGGGGTCAACGGACACAAAGAAAATCGGCATACGGTACAGCCATTTCTGGATCACAAAATATTTTGTCGCATGTGGGTTTCGAACCCCAAACACTCGGTACAGTGGCAGTGGCCAGTCGACCACTTAAACCATTACACCATCCGTACAGTTATTATGACTCCACAGTTATAGTTTTACAAAAATGGAGCCATCTCTCTTTTTGTAAAACTAATTGCCACTAACCGGATTCCTTTCCTTATAAAAACAGGTCGTTTACCCGAATGTTACACATAAAAACTCAAGAAAACTAAATATTTATATATACACTTTTCTCGAGACTGAAGTTCATGTGTTCGGGCCAACAAAAAATTTAAATAATTATACCTAGTGCTGGTAGATACACGAATTATTCCTAGTGCGGGCGTTGTTTTTTAAACAAAATAATTAAAAATAAAACACAAAATAGTCATTTATTTATAAACAAATAACATGTTGTGTGAAATTAATTATACCTAATATTAAAATAAAATGAGAATTATAAACTGATTTGTGAGTAGTAGAGCCTTGCTGATTTCAGCAGCTCGAATACTGCTATTTCACGTCAATATTCTGTGAGAGGATCCTTCCCCGGTCGAGCCAACCCATTCATGCTGAAATCAGCGAGGCTCTACTACTCATAATAAATCAGTTTATAATTCTCATTTTAGTGCCGGACGTCCAATCACCCTCTTGCCCCCTTCCCACTCCTTCTCCTGCCCACTCCTTTTCCTTCCCACTCCTTCTCCATCCCACTCCTCCTTTCCACTCCTTCTCCTTCCCACTCCTTCACCTTCCCACTCCTTCTCCTTCCCACTCCTTCTCCTTCCCACTCCTTCTCCTTCCCACTTCATTGTTCTCCTAAAGGGTCGGCAACGCGCAAGTGAAGCCTCTGGTGTTTCAAGCGTCCATAATCTACGGTGACCACTTACCATCAAGTGAGCCATGGGTGGGTATGCTTCTTTGCCACCATAGTTATAGTAAAAAAAATACTATAAATATGTTGGTACAGTAAAAAAATCTGAATCTACGTTTTATAAAATTACTAGCTGATTTGAGCAACTTCGTCTGCTTCACATAAGAGAATGTTCCCGTTCTTGCAACATTTTCCATTGCTGGTCCGCTCCTATTGGTCATAGCGTGATGTTATATAGCCTATAACCTTCCTCGATAAATGGGCTACCTAACACAAAAAAATTTTTTCAATTCGAACCAGTAGTTCCTGAGATTAGCGCGTTCAAGCAAACAAACTTTTCAGCTTTATAATATTAGTATAGATCATTACAACTCATTAACACAACTATCCAACAGGCAATCTAAAGGTATATTTTTAAAAGAACTATGAAGATTGCATGTTTAAGCTGCTTATTAAATAATTTCACTGCTTGGCTTCTAAGACTATGCTTCACTTGTTGTGGATTTATTCTCTTTAATAGGGCTAAAATATATCTAGCGAAATGCGGGTGCTATCCATCTATGCGATAGCCATATTTATATTTTTGAATATACAGGCGTGAAAGTATGATTTGATGCAAAACTGCCTCAGTGGTGCAGCGGTACTGCTACTGCTGTCTCAGTTTCGAAGCCCGGGTCCAGCCAACAAAAAGTCATTGGGTTTGTCTGCCAAGAAATGTCTATGGCAGCCCGGAGTTTGGAAGTTGGTGGTATTGGATAAAGTTGGTAAAACTCTTGGTTCTGCGCCTGATATATCTCCGGTCGTGTCGGTTTGGCGTCTTAACGGATTAAGAAGGTTAAGATCTAAGTAAAAAAGACACTTGTACTACTTATATGCGCACACACTTTTGCACTATAATATCGCCTGCGCAGATAGCTTGTCCCCGTTAAGATTGGCCGCCATAACTGAGATTCGGTCTGGAGGACATTATTATATGATGAAACAATCCCGTACCATAGAACATTGTCTTTAAGAAATCTCAAATTGAAATACGAACATGTTACGAAGTAGGGTTCAATTAAATTCTTTTATAAAGGAGTCTTTTAGAAAGGAGTTCGTTAAAAAACAAACATTTACTTATTCAGAAACGTATGGTCACTTTTTGAATTGGTAGATGATTATTGTTTTCACCACATTTTGCTGGATATATATAACTCCTCCAGTTATGTGGTACCAAGCCTATGGATGGCGAAATGTGGGTTTAAGACGCTTCTACCTACGTCATGGAAGGTATAAGCCGTGTTTGGCTTATATGTATGTAATAGTAAATACACAAAAATAATATACTACTTTTTAAATCTAATCAAATGGGATAACATTAATTAATTATCTACGTTTATCTATATAACTTCCATTTTTAGAAAAACAATTACCGATTTTATGTCTGTATCAACATGTACAAACTTAAGCTAAAAAGTAGGAAATACATAACTTTTGCTACAAGATACATAACCAAATAATTGATTTATTGTTTCAAAAAGCGCTGAAATGTGTTGGCCTGCATATGTAACATAATATATAACGAAAACAGAAAAAAGAAACAGTCTAATTGTTTTTTATTTGTTATAAATAAATGATAATGCCATATGAAAGTAAAAAACCGGACAAGTGCGAGTCGGACTCGCCCACCGAGGGCTCCGTACGGCAGATGAATATTATAAAAAAAATTGCCCTTGCATAAAGACCCTGTTTTTTATGATTTAATTACAAATGTACAGTTTTCAGTTTTCCCGTATACTTGTAGTATAAAACGGTATTACTTGCCAAAGTTCATAGTTCTAGGTCAACGGAAAATACCCTATAAATTTCGATTCCCTTGAGAATGCCGAAATATACGTTTTTTGCAGCATAAACGGCCCTATCTTTTTTTACGTTAACTTAGAAGTTTGATTTTTTTACAGCTTCAAGAGACTGTAGACCTGGGTATATCGTTTTAATTTTAACTCGATACCTTTACGCGTTCTCGAGATAAGGATTCTTGTCAGACAGACGGACGGACAACAAAGTAATCCTATAAGGGTTCCGTTTTTCCTTTTTAAGTACGGAATCCTAAAAGTAGAAAGTTAATGCCTTATTTAGTTAATTATTTAAATCGCATCCTAAGTAATTATGTCTTTTGCCATATTACCATGTTTTATAAAGTATAACAACTAAGAAAAATAAAATATTTTCTATACAACATATATTTTATTTTAATTATTATTTAAATCAAATCGTTTATTTAATCGTTAAAATATGGTTTATACAGATGGTGTGATACAAGATTAAATACAACACATTTGCCATCCTTTGATGACATGCAAATATATATAATTTAGGTACTTAAATTTCTTACATTATTATTGTGGCAGGTGATTATAAACGAGAGAGAGAGATGCATAGAGTAGCTATCATTTTGGACAAATAAATAATATAAGTTTTAAATATATAATGATATGGCACACTTAATATAGACAGTTTACGGAAAAGAGATTTACAGGTCGTCCAGGGTACTACTGCTTACCTTTAAAATATTATGAGCTTTATTTTGTGGCGATTATTATTTCTGTCTTCAAATCTATACTAATATTATAAAGCTGAATAGTTTGTTTGTTTGTTTGTTTGAACGCGCTAATCTCAGGAACTACTGGTCCGAATTGAAAAATTCTTTTAGTGTTGGCAAACCTATTTATCGAGGAAGGTTATAGGCTCTATAATATCACGCTATAACCCACGGGACCGACGCAGTAATCATAAATGCGAGTAAAACCGCGGGTACATCTAGTCCATAATATTTGTCTTGGGTTTTATCTTGAAATGCTAAGTATTTATTTTACTTTATTAGTTTAACATAATATGTTATTCATTGTTTCAAATACCGCAAAAAATTCTCATTTTATCTTGGCTTTCAACCATCCATGTGAGTCGATTTTAACAGAGATATTACCTACTATACCTACTATACAAAAATAATTGTTTAGTAATAATTGCTTCTAAGCATACGCCTCGTCAGGTAATAAACGATTGCCGCAAAGTGAAGATGTGTGCAATTCCAGGGCATGTCTCCGAAGCTACCAACTACTCTAATAAGGAGTAGCTGTCAAGACAAGAAACAAAGAATACTCATCCATCTAAAGATAGTAGGTACATAGCCAAAAATATCACAAGAAATCTTAAGTAGGTCACCTCGTTATTTACATTACATGCCACGTAGGTTTGGCTCTCAATCAAGACAAAAATATTATCTAGAAATAATTTTTGTCCCGAGTATTAGTATCCGTTTTATGGCTGAGATGTTCTGCAAAGAAGAAATACATACCATAATAGAGCTGCACCCGATCGGATGGGCAGACGTAAGTCTTTACTGACATTTTTACAACAAAATCTGCCAAAGCTCTGGTCTGTATTTAGTGCACAGGTAGACAGAAGTGTAATGCGTTTCGCCATGTATGTTACAAGTCCTACATTATATGGCGGTGAATAAATATATATGAACGTTATAGAAATAATTAATATTTTATCCTAGATGTGGTACAGTGACTAAAACACGAATAATTAGCGGACTGTGTTACAATAGAAACAGAATTAACAAAAATTTAATATGACTAACCAAAAAGGTTATTATTACGACAAAAAAATACAGACATGGTTGGATTATAACATTATAACAGTAACAAAAACAACTAGTTTAAGTTGTACATAAATTTTGTAGAGAGCTTGAATGGATTTTTGAGCTTGAATCCAGTACTTCAAATAGTCAAACCCAAGAAGAAAAAAACCACAGCTAGACTTCATGATACTTTGAGCTCATTCTGCGTAAATAGAAACACTCATGACTAAATTATGTTCGGGTACTTTGAAATAACTACACTGGAACATTGAGACAACTACCATCTTAGTCTACCCGTGACCATGGCTGCTGTAAAGCAACCGAAACGTCGGGGAAAGTGTAAACTTAAATACAAATAGTTTTAATAATTTAATTAGCTTAAAATTAGTAAAGTTTAATAGTAGTATAGTAGTGTAACAGTTTTCAAAATTATGTAATAGAGTGTTAAATAAACAACGCGATAAAATCCGTATATAGTAGTTATATTTCAATGAGCTTGAATAACTTAATAGTAGCTTTTGCTATGGAGATCTAGCGTATGTAATATAATCATTGTATCACTAAACGTCCCCAGCGGTTTCACTTACTATCTTTATATATACTTATAAATCTTCTGTGCGTGTGTATGTAATTAAACTCCTCCTAAACGGCTGGACCGATTTGTGGATTCAAGAATGGTTTAGATTTGGGTTCCTTTTTTTTCGTGTGCACGTCTGTCGGGTACGCTAGTTTATGATAAGTATACCTACTCCGCTTTCGTGGTTTACGATACGAACCCGAATTTTTAATCTACCTGTAAAATTGGTCTATAAAATGTAAAATAATTTCAAATCTGACTGATAGTTGTAATTTTATGAATATTATGCTAATTTATGAATTATTTGTTTAAACATAATACTGATTTTACTTTAATAATTTTTGATTTGTTTTGTAATAATTATTTCAAACTGTTTTTCGATATTTACTAAGCTAAGGTCACTTAATTGTGCATGTTGTAGCCGCCTTAAAAGGTTACGCAACTGACACAAGCCTCACATTATACTATTTTTATTGTATGGTTGTTGTAATCACTGGTGGTCCTAAATAAATAAATAGTTCAAAAGGATTAAATAAAACTAAACAAACAAGGTCTGCAGTTTTATTATTAATATAATATAGTCAGCTAATAGTTTGAGATACAATAAATAGTCTAATAGCTTAGCCTTTAATAAGGGAGAGAGGAAACTCAACTGACTATGATATAAGTTCTAAGGAGGATGTTGACTTTAGTCTAAAAGGTAAAGTATTTGATTGTGGTTTAAGGTCTGAGAAGGCAGGCTGGTTTTAAAGAAGCTGCAAGCAAAAAAATACAGTAAATTAATACACATCTACATATCATGCAATTATAGACAGTGAATTTGTTTTATACTACTGTCTTATAGAGTTTATATATCTTATATTATATTTTAATATTTATATTGTAACATAATTTTAAATCGTAATTACTTCTGTGATATCATAGGTCCAATCATAATTTTACTTACAATGTTACAAAGATCTATTAATTTGATACAATCGTAATGAATAAATGATTAAGTATAATATAACAATACAAGTGTATGTTAAGATTAAAGCATATGGTTAGAAATTACACAAACCAAAAATAAATATTTGTAGTCACTGGCTATGTTTGTTACATAAATTATACACCTAAAACATATTATTATATTCCATTGGATTTGAAATTAAAGTATGTTTATCCCACGCTCATGCAAATAAATGATTATTTGATTATTATAAAAAGGTAAACAAAGAATCTAATGATGAAATACATAATGTGAAGTAAATTTTAAATCGTTTTACTCGACATTGTCTATAATAGGCAGTTCGTATCCAAAAACACCTGTTTGTTGTGTGTACCAGACCAGTACCCAGATTTAAAGTAAAAACACCGCTACGCAGGTACGTCCAAGTCTTGATCATCTAAAACGTCAATCTGTGATACTCTTGAAGACGAGAGTGGAAGCCAGCAGCGTTAAAAATGTAAAAAGGAATACAAAATAACTTTCGTATTGCCTGGTTTAAATAAGTTGTTTTACAAGATATTTAAACACGAAAATAATAACATTTGTTTTGAGAATTTCGTGGTTTGTCTGTGGTATATAATGTGGTATGTAATAGGTAAATGCGTAAGCTTTTGCATTGCATATCTTGATTAAGTTTATGCTATGTTTGTCAAGTATACTTCAAAATAAATGCATTTCCGTAATCATCATCCCAAAAAAACCTCATTAACGACACATTGAATTTTTATGTTTTTACACTAAGCCCAGTTGATTAAACATTACTAAACTAATTGGGTACTAGGAGTTACCATTTAATAACCGTGTTTATATCTTAGTCTAGTTATTTTATAATTATTACTAAAAAAATATTTCTTTTTTAATACTTATGTCAGTTATTTTTTTTACTGACTGCAAAAGAGGTGAAGATTTTGTATTCGATCCGATGTCATTTCTCATTTAATTTGTATTATTATTTTTATATTTAAAATGGCTTAGTTACTAATTCTAATGAGTCTTAACTAAACTTTTAATGAAATCTAATTTTCAAATCGGTGTGCAATTAGCAGCCAACAAACATAATTTAATTAGTTGATAAGCTTAAACAAAAAAATATATTTTTTCTTGCTTTTCCGTGTTTCCGAAGTCGTTTTGTGTCTTTTGTTAAAATGTCATTATTTGTGGCTGTGGACATTGTCAGTCAGTCTTTATCCTGTAGTAAGACGGTGCTGCCTGCCATATTTTTTTTTTTTAAATCTTTTATTGTAATCTATATTTAAATACAATACTAAGATTATATTTGACTGCACAAATAGTATGTACAGTGATTTAAAAGACTTACGCGGTCGCCACACCGCTGCCAAGTATTATGGGATAGTTTCCCTATGCGCAACAAAAATTTAAATGATTCGCAAATACTTGCCCCAGTTTCCATACCCAGAACAACTATTTATCGCACAAATTATATCGTGCTTGGCGTTCGTTATTTTAATCATTGTAAATTTACCCGAAACACAGGAATTACAACTACGGAGAAAATTTGTTATTTGGAAAATACGAAGATATCTGACTATGCATATAAATATTTTATATTTATTAATAGATATAAATATTTTATAATTACAATATATTATTTATTTTGTTTATAATATGTAATTATAAACTATTTTGCGGTTTACAAAACATCTTTCGCAATATTTAAGATGTATGTACGTCATAGTTACCAATATTACAAATTACATACCGATTAGCAAAACTACTTTAAAGATCAAGTAATCCTGTTACAGTCATTTAAATACAGCACATCAGCTTTCATAAAAACAGAAAGCAGCCAAGCAAGTGGAAATCCATAGTCTTTGCTTACCCTTCCAGGAAACACGCGTGAGTCTGTATGTAAAACAAAAATGAAAATGGCGTCGTACGATGTGCTCCTTACACTTGTGCGTTTCTAGTAAGTACGTACTATTTTATATTCTACGTTCGTAGTTTCATGTTGCTTAGAACAGTACAGTTGCTGTTATATCTGCCAAAGGGCAATCACCTTGGTTTTTCCGCTTAATAAGTTGGAAAACTGATATGTAAGTTTTTTACAAATGCATATGTACTTAAACAAACCACCGATTCATACAATAGATTTCAATTAATCATTCTAAATCATCCCGATCACTTAAGACTGCGCCGAGCGTAAGACGCGTTTGGACTGAATGACATATGTAGCTCGATATTCAAATCGGCCCGCGGTCGCCATAGTAAAATTGTATGTAGGATTTGAAGTGCCTTTTTTGATAAATATGTATCTTTATTGTCAACCATTAACTTAAATATTTGGGACAGACAAATTGTAATATAACTATTTATGTTTCGTTCTAGCTGTAAAATAGTATAGATTTCTACTGTTATAATCTAAAATCACTTAACGCGGGCTTACATTTTTGCATATTTCGTGCAAATTTACGTAATTTTGTAAGCGAAAATATTAATTATTTTAAGTTTTATACACAGAGTAATTGTAAACACATTCATTGTTATAGTAAATGCATATTTTATATTTGTATTAAACAAAAAGTGTTGATTTTATCAACTTAACTGTGACCGTCTGTTTTGACACATTTCGCTCGGCGCAGTCTTAAGCACCTTAACGATCTCTTAGACTTTAACCCAAAAGTTGATAGTTTTGCAGATGAATGGAAGGTTTATTATGTTATTAACATGTATGAGGTATCGTGAGCAGAACGCGGAAATGCTAAACTCTAAATTTATTTTATATTGTTGTGACTGAATAGTATAATTGGCGCAAGTCGTTCTATTTGATATAAAATAAATAAATAAGCCTATTGTTATACGCAATCAAAACATCACATCACACATCATTAACAAGTAAAGTATGACAGATTACACCCAATTTCTAAAAGGCAATCTGGCTTTCACACACACAGAAATTGGTTAACAAACGGTCAAACGCATTTGAACTGCTGTGATTGGCTGACTGAATTAACAACAGCCAATCAAATTACTTGACATGAGTTTGAATTTTACTTGTCGTTAATTAGCCTTTTAGAAACCGGGTGTTAGCTTTGTACCTGTCTGTTTGGCTATAAAAACGAGCAATACTTTTAGTCGTGACGCCAAATGGTCATAGATTTGTTTTGTGGGTTAGAACGTAGAACTTTTCGTGACAGCCCAACGATCTCTCGACGGTTGCTGCTTGTATTTTACGTATACTTACATTGGCTAATATTATTATTATGATTAGTAAGACGACACAATTGTATCTTAACAGCGATTTTTATTTCTTAATTTCTTAGCAGGATTGTACTCATAGGCTAATTTAGTTGCTTCAACTGAACCTGGCTATTGTAAATGTGACCTAATAGATTTAATTTTAATGTTCATAAGTGTTTACATATTACGACTTAAATAAATAATTGACATGAATCTTCTTTCCCCTATACCTCCGAAGGGGTAAGCAGAGGTGTATAACGGCCACATTTCACCAACTATTCAAGGTCCCATGTAATGGTGGCCGACCCTATTGCCGTCTCCGGGACACAGTTCCAGAGCCCATGCTGCATCTGCTAGAATTTCTTTACAGAAAAATCCAATAACATTTTACCAGACCCGTGAGTTCGACCTGAGACCTGATGCATCCCAGTCATTTTGACAATACGTAATTGTAAAATAAATAAATAATATGAAATGTGGAAATGTAATTTAATGTATATGTAATGTGAATTAATTCGTTTTCATTGTACGCTAAAACGGAGGCAGTAAACTATAATTAATTTTCTGCATATCTTTATATTAATACGTGAAGAGAAAACTTTGTAGCTGTTGTTTTTCAACATATTGCATGCACAGACGAGAATGAGGTTTTAGCATAGCTAACGTTTAAATCTATTAGAAGGAGTACAGAAAGCTAAATTTTATATAAATGTATTATATTCCTCTTGGCGACCATTAGTAACTATATTTAATTTGCCGTAGAGTGACACAGGCCCATTTTACCCAGGACTATACATAGTTCTCAGAAATAATTAAACTAATCGATACTCTAAAAATACCATTTGTTTGTTTAAACGCATCATATAATCTCTGGAACAAACAGTCGAATTTGAAAAATATTGTTATAAATCTATCATTACGCTACGAGCCTTAGGAGATTGGAGTCTGTAAAACGGCGAGACACCTCTAGTGAAATAAAAGTGATTTATCATAGAACGTATTTTTATTTTAGCCTATCTCGTCGCGTAAGAGTCTTGGCGTAAGCTTCTACTTACGTTTGCTGCTAAGCATACGAGTATAGTCCAGATTTCAATTTATGATGATATATTTCTTTATTATTTAGGTATTTTTATTAATTCAGGTATCTCGTATCCTTAGAAAAAACAAAGTTTCACTTCAAGACTATTGTCCTTTGATATGGGTAAAAAAAAATTGTCGATATGTTTACCACGTAACTCTTCGGAAAAGCGATGTGATGATTACAGTTGTATTCGAATCATATTCGAATGTATCGACACTGGTATCCAAATTTAAGTGCGTGTGTTGCATACTTAATCTATATAAAGACGTGCCTCGCGGTTCCGCCCGCGTTTAGAGATGTTAATGTTTACTGCTCTACTTTTATGGGACCTACCATGAATTAATACAAATAAATATAAATAAATATTCTACCACATACACACAACACCATCTAGCCCAAACTAAGCAGAGCTTGTACTATGGATACTAGACAATGGATAAACATACATATATACTTTTTTTTTTTAAATACATACATATTATACATAGAAACACCCAGACCAAGACAAATATCCATGTTCATGCACACAAATGTTTGACTTGTGCGGGAATCGAACCCGCGACCTCAGGCGTAGCAGTCGGTTACACTAACCATTACGCCATCGAGGCCGACATATTTAACAATATATGTACACTAATGAGTTATTACACTAGTGCATATGAGATATATGTAGTTATAATCTTGCTTACACAGTAATTTTCACCATTTCACTTTACATCGTACATTGCTCGACTTCCCTTAATAACTTAATTTCCGCTTTAAGCCTACAAAGCAAATTTTACTTACCGAAACCGAAACTTAGAAATTAAATTATAGTGCTTTCGAAACCTTATACTATATTGAGGTCAAATCAACTGACTCGAATGTATTAAAACATTACCTACATCTTACCAAGTAGGTACCTGTACCTACTTGGTTCAATTTAAATGTGTGCAATAGTTTCAAGTGATGCGCGTTATTCAGGCAGGCAATAAACCTGTTATAATTTGATTAGATATACCAATGTATAGTAGGTAGATTATTTATTGCCCACATTTCGCCGGGTATGGTTTTAGCCCAACGTAATTTTGTACTCCGTGTTGTAAGAATTTAGTGACAAAAAATCTCAATAACACTGTTTGACCCGGGAATCAAACACGAGACCTCATACACAGTCGCAATTACTACAACTGCACCACGGAGATTATTAATGTCTCTAAAAGTGTTTATTTACAATTAAATTTTAACAACTTTTCAAAACATAGTTTAATCTGGATATATACAATTTAAGTACTCAGTTTGGTTTAAGGTTCACTCTGCAGATGAAAAGATTCCACACTGTCCCCCATACTAATAAATACTGTGTCACGGAGTATCGATCCTAATCATAACTAATATTATAAATGCGCTTGTGAGTTTGTTGATTTGTTACGCTGACAGCTCTAAACTACTCGACCGATCATCGTGAAATTTTTACATACATGTTAAGAGGTTAGGCCACAAAGTAACACGTATAAACGTCAAAATATAGAGGTTAGTGAGTTTACTAAGTTACTATATAGCAAGAAACTCACGGCCTCTCTTTACAGTATTACAGTATTTTACAAGTCATACTAACAAGATGTTGCAGCCATTATACCATATATTTACTATAAAAACTAAAATAATAACTAAATAGTAGGAGGAGATGATATAATTTGGGTGTAGTTATATTTTTTAATATTAATCTACATATAAATAGACCGCAGGCTGGCATGATGGCGCATACACTTTTACTTTGTGATAATGCAAAGGCAGTCCGTGACTAAATGCGGTTGAGTATTTAATATATATTTTTCAATAAATTGCCGAACAACACCGGATAATTGTACTTATTCATTCATAGCATAGTCAGAAATAATTGGCGCGGATTTCGTTTAAAAAATCTCTGCCTTGACTATCTAACGATCTTTGTGCGAAGTTTGGATGAAACTTAAGCAAATAGATAGACAATGGTGCCAATTCTGCTGTCACAAAATTCTCTTATCTTAGCTAAAAATCTCTTAAATTTAGTTTAGTCTTGTCAAACGACATTTCGTATTCTGAAATTGCTAAAAGTGACAGCACTAAACTAAATTTTAGAGATTTTTAGCTAAGATAAGAGAATTTTGTGACAACAGAATTAGCACCAATGTCTGGCTAATCTAGTTTTCCATACATTTATGTAATTATAATACAGTTTCCTTGGCATTGCTGGAGTAACCAAGCTACTGCCAACCAACAAGGTAAGGTGTGCAGAACACAGCGTGCCAAATTATAAATCGAATCTATCTAACTGACGTAAATTCAGGTAATTATATAACTCGTTTGTACATAGCTTGAACAGAAATTTAATGTCTCTATGTAGAACGAGAAAATTCATTCAAAATGGCATCCAGATGTAGCTCGGAGGAAGTTCATTAGGCGCAAAAATCTCGGCACTATGCCGTCGGGTTACACCAAGGCGAGGCAGCGAGAGCGAGCGAGGCACTGCGTGCGCGAATTATGCAATTTCATTTCAATTTGCGGCCGCAAAGACTCCGCGAGGGTCGTGTAGGGGGTGAGCCGCGGGTGAGTACGACGGGGCGAGGGGGGCAGGGCTACGCTCAGGAGGTGGCTATTAAACCATAAGGCTGCACACACGTGACGCAGTTTTTTCGCCTCCCTCCGTGAGACTACGCGCAACATTACACTCTAACACCACTACTTAGAATCGAAACGGCCGCGAGGGCGTGTTGATTAAATTATTTCTCCATTATTTGATTCGCCACCTCTTTCAATATGGCGGCAAAAAATCAGCATCACATGAATAAGTCCGAGGCGGCTGAAGACGAGTGAGGTGGGGCAGTTGGCTGCAGCCACCCGGAAGCGGTTAATTAGTGCAGTTTTGATCCTTTAGACTGACCAAAAATATGCCTCCCAGAGACTGCCGAAAATCATAAACTTACTATCATAACTATTATAATAAAAAGCAAGAGTATCTTCAACAGCTTATCTAGTAAGGATAAATTTAATCTTTTGCTCGGACTAGGCAGGTAAGTATGCGTTGACATTGCTAATTTTATAGTCACTTACTTTTATGGTTCTTCCCTATATAAATTAGCTTTAATTTGACGATCATCTTTCCAAATAAAAGTTTATATATTTAGAAGAACTTTAATAAACTCCGTAATATGGAATGAGGTTATAAAAGGAGAGGCAGTCTATAGTTGATAAAAAGAGTCGAAGATTATGCACAGTGCTGCGCCTTGAGGTAAACCATCCTCTAATAATGGACAATAATGAGATAGTATTCTATATCATCAAGCTATATACTGACGTCACCAATTATCAATTATTATTGAAAACAGTTACATTTAAAAAAGCTAAAGTCATTAAAAAATAAGCTAGCCAGAAACTTCTGAACACTTTTCACCGACCCAAATAATAACTATTGTAATACTGGTTTGCCTACCTGCGTCTCGTAAATTAATCATTTGTATCTATCTTATTAAAAGAACCTAAGCTGATAGCTTCTGTACTAACTATCTCCGTCGGTAGCAAAAGTAATAATATATTATAGCTTAACCAATCACTGTTTTAAGTTAACCTGACCGCTAGAAATAAATAAATGTAGTAAAGATCAGAAACCCCGTAATAACAACTATTAAAATATGTTAGATTATAAATAAAATGATATAAACATAACATGATTATCATGGCTTTGTATTTGGTATAATAAGACATTTCTTGGACACGAGACGAATGCAGTGAAGAAATGCAAAGTAATATTTTTAACTCGCGTGATATTTTATGACAACTATGGATTGTATAATATTTTATGTTAACCATGAATTTTTCTTTACAGGTTTATTAAAACCACAGATAATCAAAAGTTAAATTACTTTTTAATAGGTAGTTACAAAATTAACTTACGATTTATATTCTATTTCCATGGATAAGTCACATAAATCATTGAATATGAATTAGCCAGCAAGGCTAACCACAATGGGTTTAATTTACCTAGTTAGTTAAAACCATTCTGTAAATCAAATGAGCAAAGGGAATTAAGGCACATTATTGAATACAGTCCTAATTTCCCTGCTCTATCATTACTGTAAATAAATATTGTATGTGAGAGAGAATAATCATCTCAGCCAGGTCTAGATGTCAACTAGCTGAGCTGGTAGGCATCTTTCGATGACAATAGATATCGCTAAAAGACATCAACAGCGAAGCCTAGTTATTAAAATTAATTTCAAAGGCACGCGAAGACAATTCATAGATACTAAATTACACATATCCTTATTTCTGGTATATAACAAATTTTTATTTAAAAGATTTACCAGGATGATCGAATGCTAGTTCGTACACCAAATGTAAAACATATTTTAGGACCTACAACGTCTATTATAATTATAATGTTAAAGGAAAAATATATCTCTAATACTGTATGTATTAAAGATATTTTTAGATATATAGCTAGATCTTAACCTGTTCAATGAATTATAAATTACAATAAATTAAAAATAGTTAAGTACCTATATTAGAAAAACAAATAACAAAGGAATAGGAAGTTTTAGCCTATTAGTTCTTTGTTGTGCGTTTTCTTGTGATTTCACACTTTTTAATCATTTACAAACAATAATTCTCCTTTGATCAGTACCTAATGACTTCTGTTTAGGTACAAAAATTATAGCGACTTTAGGAAATTGAAAGAAAACAACTTTTATTTTCCACAGCTGCTTAAAAGAAACAGAAATATTAGGAAAAGTGTGAATATACTTATTATTTAATAATTAAAAAAGTGGTCACCAAATTTAATTTTAATAGATTGTAATTTACCTACTCTATCGCACGATAATTTACAAATGACTGCAAGTAGGGACCTTAAAATATGTGTGTAGCAAGTATAATTAGGTTATATTAGATTCAACTGCAATATTATTTTACAATGTGCTGATTACAGCAGTTAGTAAATGTATCAACATTGACTTAATAACTTTTTCTCAATAGCTAGAATATCAAATAAAAAGATACGCTCAATTCAATTTTAATGGTACTCATCTTATGGCGATATTTAGTTTGAAACTTTCAACCTTTAAATAATATTTTGATTTTAATTTAAGACACATTATTAATATCGAACTGTATTATCAACAGGTAAAAAGCAGACGCGGTACACTCAACCCATGTTTCTAAGGCACCTACTTAGTCTATCTAATCTAGTTTATAAAGTGGTCTATCTAATCTGGATTTACATATCCATTGTTTTTTATTTTTATGAGATTGGAGGCAAACGAGCAGACGGATCGCCTGATGGTAAACGGCCGCCCATGGACACCCGTAACACCAGAGGAGGTCCAAATGCGTTACCGGCCTTTTAAAAAAGGAGTACGCTCTTTTCTTGAAGGTTTGTAGGTATTGGTCCGGAAATACCGCAGGCGACAGTTAATTTCAAATTTAGTTGTGCGTGGCAAAATATTTCTGGAAAACGCACAGTTGTGGACTGCCAACCATCTAAATGAAGATGTAAAATTCTGTCCCGTAGGAAGATGGCGAAAAGAGGCGGCAGGGATCAGTCCGAACAATTCCTCGGAGCACTCCCCATAGTAAAAGCGATAGAAGATGCATAGCGAGGCCACATCTCACCAAGGGTCTAGCCGATTTGAAACAACCTGGCAGTCGAATTGTGCTTGGGAATAGCTTTATTTTACAAAGGTATAAAATAAAGCGTAAATTGAACACAGTAAACGTAACTGGTAATACTAGAGAAAGAGTATAAATTACTTTACAATTATTTTGCTTGGTATACCTATTAAGGCAACGTATATTTGAATTTCAGTATTTAATCTTTAGTAGGTATATACCTACTAAAGATAAAATACTAAAATTCAAATTCTATAGGTACCTAATAGAGCTAACACAATAGTAAAATTAAAATATCATTTACTTTTATGAAATACCAAAATCGTTTTTAGTGTCAAAATTAAAATGAAATTGAAAGTAATTATATATTGATGAAAATAAATTTAGGTTAAAAAGTGGCGCTAGCATCATCGACTATGTAAGTACTAAGTCTTCAAATTATGTTGCAAAAATAAAAAATAAAATGCATATCAATGGTCTAAATAACCGTGTTTTCATGAGAATAAAAGACTTTCTCGGTAAACCTTTGTATAGATATATCGATAAATAGAAAAGGCTTAACAATAGAGGTAATATAATACGTCACGAGATACCCAAAACATTGAGCTATAATCCACTAATAGTTCCACTAAAACGTGCATTGTCCCAATAAAAGGAAGTGACAGTCAGACGAGCCATCAGCTAAACAAACGTACGATTCACTCCTCACGCGCAGATATCACTGTGATGGATGCGGAAGGGGCGAGGCGACGGAGGCGGAGGGGGGTGACGTTTGTTTGGACAGCAGCACAATAGCGCCGGATACGAACGCGAAAACGAACCATTATAAGCGCGATAAAGGAACTTAAACATCTTTAAAAGCTTTGAGGTGTCGTCTCGTCCCCGCCGCTCCTCGCCCGTTCCTTCGAGCCCTAATGACGTAAATCGAGCTCGCACTCTTTTGTTTTGTTTCCGATAACCGCCGCAATCCGCTCCTTATTGGGTTACCGCCTTTAATCATTGACGCGCGTCGGGCTGAAACCGAGATGTGGCCCTAACGACGCGCAATCAATACGCACCGCACCACTCGCCGTCCGCCGACGATTGTGTAATCAATACTCCTTTGATTCAACCAAATAAAAATGAGTAATTGAATCCCACTCTGTAAGAAGCTTTGCACAAACTAGACTGATGTCTTGTTTAGGTACCTAGAGGGGTCGTTTGTGACGGAAATTAAATAGCTTTCGTTCTCCACCGTTCGACGTCGTCTCATTACTTTGCAGATATGAAATGATTGAGGAATAGATGTCTGCAGCGCAACGAAATTGAGATCAAGCTGGAAAATTAGAGAACACTTGAAAGATGGGGAAATGAGGTTTACTTTTTAGTTTCAAAGGATAAACGAACCACAAATTGGTTTGTATGCAAGTAGGTAGCTATTTATTGCGCAGCGGTAGTGAATGCGACTGTTGTGCATGAGGTCTCGGGTTCGAATCCTGGATCGGGCCAACAAAAAAAGTTATTTGGTTTTTCTGTTTTGAAATCTCAATACGAGCCCGGAGTTAAGAAGTTGGCGGTGTTAGACACCCCCGTGCCTCGGAAAGCACGTAAAGCCGTTGGTCCTGCGCCTGATATCTCTCCGGTCATGTCGGATTATTCGTCCCATCGGATTATGAGAGTTAGAGAACAGAGTGCACTTGTGTTTGCGCACATACTTGTGCACTATAATATCTACTGCGCTGATGGTCAGTCTCCGTTAAGATTGGCCGCCGTGACCGAAATTCGGTCTGGAAGACATTATTATTATAGTTAGGTATCAATACTGAAGAGCAGCGATAGCTCAGTGGGGAGACCAACAGACTGCAATGCAGAGGGTCTCGGGTTCGAACCCACGTCGCGCACCTCTGACTTTCGGAAGTTATATGACTTTTCGAAATTATGTGCGTATTGATTGACAATTATCGCCTGCTCCGTGCCTCGGAGAGCGCGTTAAGCTGTCGGTCCCGACTGCCATGAAGATCTATGGCAGTCGTTATTGGGGAAGTCGACACAAAAGATCCCACTGGGTTGAAGTGTCGCCGGTCTGTACTGACTGGCCCCCACACAAGATAAGATAAGATCAATACTGAATATATTATATCTACTTATGTACAATTAGCGATAAAAGCAGATTAACATTTATAGAATTTCTCTGTCATACAATGTACCTACTAATTAATTATTCTTAATTATCACAACAGTAATAGTTAAAGAAGAGTGCCATAAAGTCAGTCTTTAATTACAGATTAATAATTGTTATATTTTTTTATAAATCTAGTAGCTATAGGTACATTGGCCACTCATACATAGGCTGGGCTTCTTACACGTAACTACCTACATTACCTACATAACATAACGCAAGTCGAAATCAAAAACAAAAACCTATTTTTGCAAATGTCTTGTAAATTAAGGCAGGTAGGTATAACTATTCCACGTGAGAAATCAGTTAGCGCTGATTTAACAATAAATACCTACCTAATTAGAATATAATATTTACAGTTGGTACAGCAGAACAATGTAGAAAACTTATTCCTTATTAGATATAATCAACAAGAAAATGTATAATACATACCTACCTAATCTAGGTACTGTCTTGACAATCAATTCATCGCAAATTACATCAATATGTTTAGGTATAGTTAGAAATAACATATTAATACTTAAATTCTCCACTGCCTCCAAATTAGAAGGGCCTCATATGTCTTATTCACTAAATTAGTTACATTAATTAAAATTAGTTTTAATGGAATAGAAGCGTTTATTTCCAAGAATGTAGTCATTACAGATATTATATTATTAACTTTTTTTTTTTTTTTTTTTTTTTTTTTTTTTTTTTTTTTTTTTACGTGGGGAATGCAATGACGCTTATCCCGACTAAACCTACCACGGTGTTCCTCGACACAACCACTATCGATGGGGCCGCGCGAATCGCTTTCGCATGCGGTCGCGACCCCGCCGAGGTTACGGCCCGCCGTATGAAACGGCAGGCCACTACACAAGAGACCTACCCAAAGGACTCACTTCATAAAAAAATACCCTACTGTCTCCCCCCTAAAGGGGAGACGGACACGACACAGAGGCGCGCGTGGGAACATGCACGCCGCCGCCTCCTTGATGGAAATTACTTCCTCACAGAAGGAGGCGACGGCGTTCCACGACCTCTCACTCCGGACCATAGACTGAACTACGGCCGGGAGCGAGAGGGCAACCGATCCGACTGCCGCGATCAAATCACGGCGCTGCGATGCCCAGGCGGGGCAAACCGCCAAAGTGTGCAGCGCCGTGTCCTCAACAACGTCGCGGCAGTCGCCGCAGTGGTGACAACCGGGCGCCTCTTGCCGGCGTATACGACACAGGAACTGGCCAAAACAACCGTGGCCAGTTAGAACCTGTGTCAGCCGGAAGGTGAGGGCGCCATGCCGCCTCTCCAGCCACTCCTCAAAAACGGAACTTACCGCCACGATCGTGGCGTGCCCGAATAGAAAATACCTACAATATATTATGTCAAGGGTTGAAATGTCAATTTATTACATTTTATAGAGCTATTTAATTAATTAGTCTTGAAGATATTTATTAATGTTTTATTAGACGTTTTCTTGTTTACACGGTAACTTTTTAAAATTATCTAGTAGATGGTTATAATTATAGTTGTATGGTCATACAGTATGAGTTGCGTTTATATAATTCTAAGCTAATTTGCGGTATTTCCGGACGATTCTTATGTCTAGTTCGGCTACCTTCTATATCTCCTAATTTTTTGTGAAGTGAGGAATTATTTTAACGAAAATACTGATTTCTAATATATATATAGGTACATAGGTTCATGGCAATGGGACAATTTCGTGTTTTTTAAATAAACGTTTACAACTGTCGAGGTAGTCGCAATTGAAAATTGCTCTTACTTACTAATCTTATAAGAGGAAATGGAATCCTAACTAATATCATAAATGCGAATATGAATTTGTTTGTTTGGTACCTACGCTTAGTCATCATGAAATTTCGCATACACGTTGTCAAGGGTACAGAAAAGGAAATAAGGTAGGTACTTTCCATTCAGAAAAAGTACTATTCCCAAGGGATAGGAAATTAATTGACATTACGCGTCTCTACATTAACGCGAGCGAAACCGTAGGCAAAATGTAGTAATTCATAGGTATATCCCAAACTAGCTGACCCGCGCAACTTCGTCTGCTTCACATAAGAGATTTTTTCCCGTTATTGCAACATTTTTCATTTAGGTACGCTCTTCTCCTATTGGTCGTAGCGTGATTTTATATAGCCTATAGCCTTCCTCGATAAATGGGCTATCCAACACTGAAATAATTTTTCAATTCGAACCAGTAGTTCCTAAGATTAGCGCGTTCAACCAAACAAACAAACAAATAAACAAACAATCTCTTCAGCTTTATAATATTTAGAATAGATATAGCGACCATTTAAAAAAAATACAATTGGTAAACTAACGTTTGCATTTCTGTTACAACACTGCAGCTTTTTTAAGCACTATTTTTGTTTACTTTCTAGAGTACATTAGATTCCAAACTGTCGTATTGTGCCTCGCGATGAATCACATGTCGAAGCTTATTTTATATACCAAGCGGAGTACAGCAAGCAGGAATAAGTACGCTCAGTATCGATGACGTGGTTGGTCACCATAGAACGAGTTCGATATTGCCAACTTTGTACTTATTTGGCATGGGCAATGCGCTAGAGTGTGGTGGTGACAATATACATCCAGTCAATCAGTCAAATACTTATCACACTAGGTACATATACCTAAATACCGATTATCATTAAAATTTTAGTTAGAATAGGTATCTACCTACTAGATACTGTTATCAAATACTTGAGTAGTAATCCAATATCAAACAACCATAAGAAAAATATGAAAGCACAAAACTGGTTCTTTTGTCCCAACTAGTAAAATATTATACAAGTTAAGTCACTTATTAAATAAAAAGTATTTTTTTAAGATAAGTTTTGATAAGATGAAACTTTATTCATAGATAAATTTAGCCTAGGTTTACAATGTAGTTCTGTTTTAATATACCTAGATATGTAGGTTTACAATGTAGTTCTGTTTTAATGTGTAGCTTCACTCGCGTTTATGATTACTGCGCCACTCCCGTGGGTTATAGCATGATGTTATATAGCCTATAACCTTCCTCGATAAATAGGCTAGCCAACACTAAAAGAATTTTTCAATTCGGACCAGTAAGTTCCTGAGATTAGCGCGTTCAAGCAAACAAACAAACAAATAAACAAACAATCTCTTCAGCTTTATAATATTAGTATAGATTATTTATCTCTATTATGTTAATAAGGCAAATAATACCTAATATTGTGTCATATTGGCTATCTGCATTTTTACATAAATTACCAGGGTAAGATACTTACATATAAATTGGTGGTTAACCTATGTAGGTACCTACCAATTTGAATTCCAAACTTAAAAGGCAGAGTCTACTACTGGACTTGGGCCTCTTCCAATTTGCGCTGCAACACACGGCAAGGGCATCGCCATAGAAGCTTGTAGAACTTGATCTGCCACATTAAGACGTCGTCGTTTTATTATGGCGTAGCGTGGTAATAATAACCGGTAGTGCTAAAAAAGGCCTAGTGCTCCGCCTAGTTTAATATCGTATATTCCATTATTTATATAAACGATCGTCGACCCTTCGGCAATATGGCCATCTAATTGCCGTTTTACCTTGCTAACTACCATATAAGCCAAGTTATGTAGGTGTAACCTGTTCGAAAGCGCGCATAATTAATCTATAATGTTTATTAAATTATAATTAATACACGTTATTACAGTAGCTCGTCTCGTTTTCGCCCGTGTCACGATATTAATGTATTAATTGCATTTATTTTTATTTAATTGATGGTAAGTCCAAACTTGTCCAACTTAGCTAGATTGGCTATGCATAACGTTAGTGCCAGTACTTGTGGTAGACAAATGCCTATGCTAGAAACGATATGAACAAATGCAAATAATATAAATATTGGAGGTATTCTGTCAATAAAATCTCAATAGCAGCCTGGCGTTTTTATTTGTAGCAACTAGCAAGTATAGAAAATTACATAATCACGTTACGATTTCTGGACGATTTAAAAACCTTCACTTTATCAGCTGTCAAACTGTTCCGTCAAAAACATAACCTCACTTTCGTATCTAGTTATTTTTCATAAATATTGAACTAAAATGTTAAAATCACTGATCAGCAAGGTGAGCGCTGTTCAGTCATCATGTGGTTTCCACACCACGGCGTGTCTGAATGAAGTCAGACTGCTGTCTAGATTGCGAGTGGTAGACAACTCCGAGATCGGCAAGCGAGCCATGGCTGAAGGCAAACCTCCCAGAATCATCTGCGTTTATAACAAACAACGTAAGTGTTCCTCGTTACCACAGATGATCCCTCCTCCCATATATTATTAGTAATATATTAATTTGTGAAGACCAATATTATAAGAAAAATAATGATTTGTAGTGACGTTTCGCTGTTTGTTACTCAATCACACACAAACCATCGAATGAATTTGGATGAAACTTGTATTGAGACGTTCTAGATTAATACTTCGGATACTTGTACTTATACTTGTACTATGAGATTCGCGTTAAAGGAACTGTATGACATAAATTTTACTTACTTTTAGGCGCAACTTTATAATCAAGATGAACTACTATTAGTAGAAATGGAAAAAATACAGATTATATACATATATTAGAAGCCACAAGAACAATACGCAATAATAATGATTATTGTCTCATCCTATAAGCATGTTATATTTGTATACACAACTACTTACTGGTATGTGGATATAAGATAATTCATCATATTTAAATATTTATATTTATCTTGCAGGTGTGGGTTATATTGGTGACAGAGTAATGGTAGCAATAAAAGGCCAAAAGAAGAAAGGTATCCTAGTAGGACTGAAGCAGACACAAAAAGTAAAGGTGCCCAAGTTTGACAGCAACAATGTGGTTCTGATTGATGACAACGGCACTCCTCTAGGCAACCGCATCTATGTGCCTATTCCCACCATACTGCGCACCATCCTTAAGGAAAAAACACATTCTAAAGGAGCAGATTATACCAAGTTATTAGCCATAGCAACTAGATTTGTGTAATGTTATTGTAATAAAGTAGGTAAATGTAGGATATGAATAAATAAATTATGAGACTTGCAAATTGACATTTTATTTTATGGAAATATTTTATTGATTTTTTCTACTGATTTAATGACTACCTCGTCAGTCATTTTGTACTTATGTTTTCTCAATTGGCAAATGTAGTACTTAATGGTTTGGTAGTTCAGAATTTTCAATTAATTCAATTTTATTTTCAAAAGCAATACCGACATAAGAAGTCAATGTGTCGCGGATAACTATAGAAATATTTAAAACAGTCTATTGTCTGAATGTTTGTAAAGTCAACAAATGACACCTAGACTCGGAACAACTATTTTTAGCTCATGTGATCGAACCCACAACACTCGGCACAGTGTCAAATGGCAGTAAATGATCAGTTTCTTTATTAGTGTCTTAAAACAAAAGCTATAACATTGTTTCTGCATATGCAAGAACGAAACAAGCTACACACTACACTCAAATTATTTTTTTGTCATAATACATCCAATGTTCTGGGCTACACACCTGCCTTGTGTTGCAGAGAACTATTCAAACATGTAATTAACAGATATAAATTACGTCAACAGCACACATCACAGTCCTATGCCTCCAAAGACTAGAAATATGTCTAGGAGGTGGAAATACCTTTGGCTTGCCTCTCATAGAGCCAACAATTTGATTTTACTTTCTGTAGAGTTCCACATGGTACTACAGTTCTACTAAATGTAGGGTATAACATACCTCTGCCTTCTAGAATAGAGAGGTGTGAGTTATTGTATGAATAAAATTCTTACTTACAATAGCTCTATTACCGAGGAAAACGAGTCTTAAACCTATGCAACTGTATGTACCAATCAGCAGATAGCCGAATTTCATGCCATATATCGCTGTTTGTTCTAACTATCAATAGTAATTTATTCAGACTAAAAATGGAAAGGCGCCTAAAACGCTTCTCCTTCTAAATCATTATGTCAGTCCTGCTTCTTCTGTACTTGGTATAACTTTCTACTGCTTCATGTTATTGTTGGCTGTTCAGTTTGCAATATTCATTGGCAGCAGATGACAGTGGACCTCTAGCCAAGTTTGTGCCAGAGATGGCAAGCGGCTTTGAAAGTATATTCAGGAATTGCTACACAATTGCTTATATTTGCTACATTTCTTCAATAATTGCTACATACAATACATTCAGAGAAATATGAATATTTTTTTGACTAGCCATTCTGACGTCAGGATGGCTGGTTGCCTCCGTGTTCAGCATGAAAGACGTAGAATTTCTTAGTTTGTTATGTCAATAATTGCTTACTAATTGCTACTTTCACAAATTTAAGTTTGAGCTTCATACATAAATTAGGTAAAATACAGCTTTTATTAAAATTTGTACGAGGAAGTCACTAGTTAGCATCCTGTAGGTAAGAGCATGCACATGTTTAAAGTTTTACTAATAAAGCAGATCGTTTTCAAAAACTTACATTAGTCTGAACTTCTGTTGTCATGGAAGCATCGCGATATGATATCTATTATACTTACACAAATGTTCTCTGCTATCCGATGGGCGGCGTGCATCACCAGACCAAGTACTTAGTAGGTATCAAATTAACGACGCCGCGATCGCCAAACTTATATTGTACTACTTCCAACTAATATTATAAATGTCAATTTGTAGAGACGTCTGTATGTTTGTTACTCATATATCATATATATTAAGATTTTTCCACTATATGCGTTTCCATGAGATAGTTATACGCAAACCAAGGCGAGGACAGAACTTACAAATATACACTTGCGATCGCGAGGCCGTGGATTCGTTGCCCACTTATCTCATTAGGGAAGTGAACCCACTTAAAACATAAGAATTTAACAATTCAAAAATAATTGCAACCATATTCCCAATCTTTACATTTTGTATTACCAAAATGGATACACAGAATTGGTCGTAAAATAAAAACAAAAACCATGATCATTGAAATTTGAAAATTTAATAAAACTTATGTTCAGTTTCATTTTAGAGTAGACTTAATTAAGACACGCTACCTACCGATGGAGATGAGCAGACGACACGACATCAACATTTACAGTGTATATCATATATCATCCTAGAAGTAATATAGCATAGTCCCGCCGCCCGGCGCCGCGCCCATCGGACGGAGGCGCGGGGCGAGGCGGGCTCAGTAAGTATAAGGCTTTAGAATTGGTATATTGCTAATGTAACATTCAATTTGTTAAAGCTGTGGACGATACCTATGCACAATGACACATGTCCGTAGAATCACATAAATACTCATAACACTATCAACAAGGCGGCAGAGGGCGCGGGTCGCCGTCGCCGCTAACGAAGTAGGTATCATATCGTTTGTATAACGTTTCGTAACGCACAACAGCTGTGACTAGATAGTAAGATCCCGTGCGATCACTGCTACAGTAACGTGAGGTGCCGCCGACGACTCGGTAACAGGTAAAACGATCAGTTATCTAATTATAAACAACACACGACTATAAAGAGAAGTAACTATGCTAAATTATTAAAATCTTCATGATAAATAACTCTGCGCCGAGCGTACGCCGCGGCATTAACGAATAAACATTCCTACATACAGTATATTACAAAAAACCGGCGTATAACACAAATATAGTCGAATACATATATATTTATTTTGTACATCAAGTGTAGTTACATCTAGAACCGACCAGGGGTCGCGGTAGGAAACTGGGATCCGACGGGCGTGGGGGAGGATTCATTTAAACGCTCTGAATGCGGTGATGGCGTCGTTCACCTACGGGTAAGGAGCACTGGGTGAGCGAGGGTCGAGGGGACCACGCGTCGTGTCGGACACGTGTCGTGGCCGCCTCGGGTGTGGACCAGCAGCGGTATGGACGTGGAGGCTCTACGTGGTACATACATGGCTCTCGACTGCTTACATTATAATCGAGTGTTGTGATTCAGATAGTACTAAACAGCTAATATCGTAAAACTTTATTAATTGTATAAAATTCGGATAAGGCGATAAGATCAGTGTATAATATAGTAAAGTACACGACGATTATTATGTGGGCGATGTTCGCTGCCCATCTGTGGCTACAGCCGAGCGACTGTCTGGCTCCAGCCATAGTCGAGTGACTATCTGGCTCGAGCCAGTCGAGCGACTGTCCGACTACAATCACAGCCGAGCGAATTGCCCGGCTATGGTTACAGCCGAGCGGGCGAGCGACCTTTTGGCTCTAGCCACAGACGAGCGACTGTCCGGCTCCGGCCACAGCCGAGCCCGCGGCACGTGCCCACTATTGGGCACGACACGTTCGACGCCGGAGCCGACAGCCGGGTGGAGCGAGAGTCAGTGAATCTACCGAGACTACCGTGTGATGGACTCGTCGCACACGTAAATAAAACACTAAATAACAAAATAAACTAAAATTACTGCAACAAAAACTACAATAAAAAATCTACGTCCGATTCGACTACGATAAAAATCGTCTAATGATGTATAACTATAATATAATGTATGTATATCTTAAAGTTAAATAGATTTTTTAAAACGAATTACGATAGATCTAGCGCGGGTCGGTCGCGGCGCAGCCCTCATCCCTTCGACTCTGACGTACACACCACTACCCTTTATATTCTACTTCTACTCTGTTTATAGTTCCCAAGTCTGTTTATAGTTTCGAAAATGTGTCATGGGGCCATAAAACGTCGGCGAATGCGTCTGCCGATGCCGCGCGATATAAATAGCTCACAACTAATAAACGCCGCGCTTTACACATATTCGACACACCGGAAGTGACCTGACATTCGTGACATCATTCATCATTCTATGATTTTTGAAACAGCATAGACAAATGATTTAAAATTTCTCAGCTCGCATTGTTCACGTAAGTACATAAATATTGTCTAACAAGGGCTATTATTTATGCGACAATTATGTCGCAACTACAGTCACGACTAAGCGCGCTGTATTTAAGTGTAATCATATAATTTTATACAGGAATCATTATAACGATACGTATACCAAGCGGACTCGATCGCCTACAAGATCTACTAACATTTAGACCTCGAACCGCCCTTTAATATATAACATTGTCTTTTTTATCAACCGCGACGATATCCGAAGAAAAACATTCCACTACCCCCATAATAATAAAAATATTTAAATAGAGCATGTTAAGATAGGTTACTAGCGAAACTAACGGCTGTTTGACATGATGCGAGGAGCGAGCAGCCAGTAAGAGGCTCCACTAGTGATACAGGAAGAAATTTGATCTGAACAATGATAGGAACGCTGCCACTCTCGCACCATGACAAGCAGGCAACAAATAGTATGAAGGGGTCCAGTAGCGGGGTGAGGTTGTCGCGACCGACTCGCAATTTGAATAGTGTTCTAGCTAGAGCGGGAGTGTGGTGGAGAATGGTGGTCTAAACGTCGACAACCATCTTCTTATGAATGTCGGTGTTGCCAACCACATTGCAGAACTCCTCGAATGAGATCTTGCCATCCTCGTCTTTGTCGGCGAACAGGATCGTCTTGTCGACGATCTGCTGTAACTGTGTGTCCTTTAAGTTGTTGCCGACCATCATCTTCAGCACCTGGAACGTGATGATATCACACTATATAACTCAGGTATTTAATACATAACTAAGGTATAATACGTATACTAGATACCTTAATCGTAATTAAGGTTGCAAATAAGAGTACGACATACAATGTTAAACGATTATCGAAACTTATAAATTATTTAAAGGTTTCACTTGACAACAATGACAGGAGTATACAGTCAAATCGCTGCCTGCCATAGAGGACAGGGAAACAGGGTCGGCTCTTTTACCCTATAGCCGAAACGAATATGCTTGGCGACTAAAATGGTGGTATTCCTTGCCCCAATTTTTTTTGGCTCTATTATTGTAGAACACTAATTGCGAAGTGGAACTGTATAGGCTATAGTAACTTAAGTGCGAACTAGAACTTTGACGAAAGCCAGCTAGCAATTTTACCAAATCTTCCATGACCAGCATCGAGTAAAAATTACAAAAAAGGGCCAACTTGAAGGTTATTGACGACCGGCTTTTTTAGTTGGAAGTGCCAGATCAATGCTCGTGGCACTGCTTTACATGACGCGAAAGAAATGTCGCGATTACCACAGTTACGATACGGATTCCCTCAAGAGATTTGAACCCACATTTATAATAGTTCGTAAAGAAACGCAGTTTCTGAAAGTAACGCAGTTGCATCATCAACGCAAAAAGCTTGACGATGTTTCCTCATAGTAACAAACGCACATGTTTATAATGTGACGTTTCCTCATAGTAACAAACGCACATGTAAAACTTAAAGTTGAGTGTAATCGGTTTATTTTCCCACGTCGGTTGACTCATTTGCAGAAAGTGAGATTTCACTTGTTTCAATTTCGTTCTCAAAGCAATCGACCCATCCAGTGTAATAATTATCTTTTTCATTGACAAGTAAAAAGATGAAAGGCATAGATAAAAACATGAATGCGAATGTTAATTTGCTTGTTACGCATTCACGCCTTAACTACTCGTCCGATCACAATGAAATTTCGCATACACGTTGTTAGGGGGTACAGAAAAGGACATAGTACAATTCATCCACAAAAAAGTGCTGTTCCCGAGGGATAGAAATTTATTGACAAAATCTACATCAGAGCGGGCGAAGACGCTGGCAAAATTTAGTCATTATTCAGGACTAGATCCCTTATTATTTTTAGTTTATTTGACGAGCACCACGAGTCAAAGTATTTTTAAAAACAGTTTGCAAATTGGTTAACGTAACGTCCTGGAAAACAACAGGAATGTCAGACGCTTCCGACCTTTTGCTGTTATAACCGGATTAGTTAATGATGAGTTCCTCACGTCAACCGTTTTTTATATTAAAGGTCACTTTCATATAAAAAGCTGATTAATGTACGGTAAACATTATTCTTGACGCTGTAATCAAGTTATTAATACATTCTCATAGAAGAGGTAGAACATCTATTGAGTCACCATCCAGTTACATAGCTTAGTGAGAATTGCTTATGATTGATTTTGCAATCAATTTGTATAAAAATGAAAGGCCTGACTCACTGACTCAAGACAGCTTAAATTATGCACAAAAGGAAACTAAGATTTAAGATGTCGACAAGGAATAGACTTAACGAAATTCCTATCAATATCGAATAAAGGGCTTTTTCTCTTTCAACGTTGCTTTGTATATTATGGTATATATTAATGGGTCTTCTCTTTTGGCATAAAGGGAAGACATTGTAACGTCAGAACTATTTGATTTACAGGATTTTCTAATCGCGGGAGTAGCAAGTAATGTAATAAGCGGCATCATAAGAACTTACTACACACCATTGCAACCAATATTGGCACACTTTAAACAAATAAATCTGGCAACGTTCTGGCACTGTCCGAGTTTTCTTTAACTAATGTATAAGGCCAATGCATATTTCAGTCAGTCGGCAGTAAAGGCATTCTCATTAACTAACGCAACACTGCATACGAAATTGGCACGAAATAACCCGATCGTTCTGAGCACTCATAAACGAATTAGTCGTCAATATTTGTTAGTACAATCGGGGACACCTAGGCTTAACGAGATTCAAAACAATATCGCTCGTATGATCGCAGGCGCAGCGTAAGCTACAGCCCACCTCTTCTTACAGTGCCGGCGAAATATCTATGTAATAGATGAAATTAGGTTAGTAAGGATTAAATAATTAATTATCGTTCGCTTTAACAGTGGATGGACAAATCGTGACGAAACCGGCATGTCTGAGAGTTCTCAATGAGTTCTCAAAGATATGTTAGCTCTGCCAACCCACAATGGGCTAGGATGGTGGACTTAACCCTTCTCAAATTGAGCAGAGGTTAGTGCTTAGCAATGGGGCAGTTTATATTAGTTGATACTATATAGTTACCTGGAAGAGTTCACCGTTGGATATAAAGCCGTCGTTGTCCATGTCGTAGATACGGAACGCGAACCGGAGTTTTGACAGCTTGTCGCCCTTCACGCTGAACTGAGACACACCCTGGATGAATTCTTTGAAATCTACCTGCAATCACCAAAAAACGGGTTACAAGCTACACTGTCCACCAATGGCGCCCTTAAACATACAAAGGATAATTATTGTGTTATGGAGGGAACGTGGTATAATGTGTCTCCAACACATATGGATGATGTCGGGGACTGGTATACAGGGTGTCCGGTAATTAATGGATAACCTGGAAATGTCTTATAGTGGAACTGATAGCCGTTCAGAGAAAATATGAAAAAAAATCTATCCTAACTACTACCTGAGATATGTTTTTTTTTTAATTACCATGTATAACTTTCTTGTATATACGACCATAAATGAATGAAATCCATCGGTTTTTTGTTGTTTTATTATTAAACACTAATTATGCTAATAGATAGACAGTCAAAGTATGCTATGCTATATAGCTTGCACTTTTTAATATATTTTTTTTTGTAATATTTTTATTATCGTCAGTTCTACTATGAGACATTTCAAGGTTATCCATTAATTACCGAACATCCTGTATATACATACTTAGTCACTGTGTAAACTCCACTTGTGCGATTACGACGGCATTGTATGGGAAACGTCATTTTAAGTGTCATTTGTTGGATGTAGACGGAAGGCCTTCGATTAACCTTTCTGATACATATCAGAAAGCTTAATAAAATGTAAGTGGATGCATCATTAGACCCTTACAGTTTAAAAATTGTGGGTGTAACCTCGATATCTGCATTACTGTCGCTGATAACGCAAGCATTTGGCTACAAAAATACTGCAGATTATTATTAACACAAATTACTAATAATTTTCCATTTATCAGTATTCTTACCAAAAAAAAAAGCTTGCTTTTTAGCAAGGAACATGGATATATGTCCAGTAGATAGCTATAAGTTCACTCTCTATTACACACACTAGTGCTGAATCCATAAAGCCTGGGGGTGCCCGAGTTTCCCCCAACAGTATTATAGGAAAAGCACTCCCAAAAAAATATTTTTAGTACAAATGGCGAAATATTGGTTAAATCAGACATGTATATATTTTTGAAGGAGCCTCGTCTGATGTGTAGTACATGGGGTTGTTGTTACGTCATGTAGATAGGCAAATCCATTCTTCACATTTAATATAGCAACGATGACCTAGTGGATAATTATATTATTACTGTAAGGTATCCGTATACAGAATATGAAGAAGATAGAGAATAAGCTGTGCATACAGCGGCGCCGCGACTCCATTTTCTAAAGCTGATAATGCCTAATTATACCTTTGGTATGTGCAGGTATTTGTGGACTAAAGTTACCGATAACTATCATAGAGATAATAAGCATACCTAATTGCCGTTTAAAAACAAAAATTACGTCACGCTTTCTGCGTAACGTTTGAGCATATACTCGTTAACCAGGACTTGATAACAGTAACAAAACTCTGTAATTTGACTGTCGTGAACGCTAATGAATAGATACTAACTGAAGACGGTGGATTTTAAATACAGTGGCGATTAAATATGGAATAATAATGAACTGTGGAACTGGCGCTAAACTTCAGTACAGTACCAGTATTGCCAAGTAAAGGTCAACAATAGTCTAATCCAATATATTGACTTTTAGGTTAGAGTTTTTCCGTTGCCAATAATAATACTATTCATTTTTTATTTCTTCTGGCAAAGGAGCCTTTCTAACCACCTACTTACTTGGTGTCAATTGGTAGCTGCCGCTAATAGACTAAGCAATGTCGGCAGTTTCCAAGTCTCACCTACTTTGAAGCCTTCTTCAAAGGAGGCTAGAGAATCTTTCATTTGGGATTCGATTGATCCATTAATTTACCAACCATAGAATGATATTAACCAACAAATAGTATGATATCCTACGATGAATACTCGTATTATAAAATATATGACAATTTATAAAGATGTTTAGGTGATTGTTATTCAATACGCCAAAGCCGATGCTGGCTTGGAGATTTTTTAAATATGGTATTTGTGCTCGCATGAAAACCGCGGGCAGCAGATAGGTAGTTTTAAATCAAATTGAAAATTCACTATTGAAGTTGATGCTCCAAATTATGCTCAATTTAATTTGCAAGAGATATTATAAATTTGCATATCCAATTATGTATTCAAGTTTATTTGCCCTACTATGGCACGCTCATAACAGCTGTACCATAAACGCCACGTTCGTCTTGACTATACCATAAAGACCAAAGCAGCCCGTAGACATTATCTCTAAACATTTCAAACGATGATTGTTCATATTTTTATCATAAACAACTAAAAATCACTGTTGGTCTAATAGCTGCCAAAATCGATCAGGTCCGCAATCGATCGAAACCAGTTATTTAAATGTAGATAAGGAGTTGTTATATATGTAAACATAATCTGTGCTATCGCGAACGTTATTTAAGCACTATCTGTTACAGATATCAGCACTTGTAATACGTTTAAAAGCGTACATTTGTTTGTCAACATCGTTCACCCTGAGAGTTACCGCTGTTGAGTAACGAGTACTACTATTTTTTATTATACAATTATCGGCCCGTCTGATGGTAAACAATTGTTATAGCTTATGATTGCTTGCAATACCAGAGGTATCTTTGTCTCGTAACTGACTCTAAGGAAACGGAATTAAAGATGGGATGAAATAGGACAGAGAGAGGTAGGTATGTAAGCTTTCAGAACTCTTTGTCTTCGGACGAAAGGCAATAACAGTGTTACTGCTCACCTCTTTCACGAAACCGTTGCATTTGCGTACATAAAGAGGAGGCTGGGTGGGCCGTGCCTACCCAAGAATTGCCTGGTGTCCACTACGGGATATTTTATATTAAGTCAAATTTTGAGACTGAACTTAGGCCATCACTGTTTAGGGATCGGTCGCCTTCTCTGGACAGTAAACTGGAGCAAGCTCCGGTTTCATGTAGGTGGGTGCTACTTGCCTACAGCCTCATCGTTTAATACAATAAGGAAAAAATATATAAGTACCTACCCGTTATCAGGGACATTTTCGAGACTATGTTGAGCCTAACAGAATAACAACAATGGTCGCCAAGGGACCTTAATATCGCCAATTAAAAATCAAGTTGCGCAAGCGCCGCAGGTCTAACGAGGCGAACCGATGACGCTATGTTATTGAACTTCGCTATATTCTAATCCACCTGACGTCAACTCTTGTTTGGACAACTATATCAATGTTTAATTTCCAAACCATGGCATAGTAATATTTCTTATTACACCTTGTAAATTTCAGAACGTATAATCTGTTACTTGAACAGTCGCGAAAGTTGTATGAGACTGGTAACAAGGTCAGTTCACGACCTTATTTTGTACGCGTGTCTTGTATCTGATACTGTTTGAAATTCGGCTCACATTTTATGGAAAATGGAACTCTATGGTGACAGTAATATTATTTTCAACATGGAAGCAATGAGCATACAAACTAAATAGAAACAAATCATAAAGAAAATTTAATGAGGATAGAGCGAACTATTTTTATATAAAGTTGTTATGGTGTAAAAACAAAAGGAAAAAGGTTATCATTCGTTTTTCTTATTGACATTACAATCGGCGAAAGTAGGCGGGGCTTCAGACTGACGGCGAAGCTGCAATTGGTCCTTTAAAGGACACGCATTTGTACGGACCAATCACAGTGCTTGCATGCATATTAAGTCACAGTCCTGGCCATTAGTGTTAATATTATGATAGCGGTAAGGTAAGTTTGGATAATTGGTTCGTAACATGTCAACCGAGGGCCACTAAACAAGCGCTCTAAATGAAAACGCTAATATTTTCTTACGTTTACGCAAATGTTATACATTGAAATTTAAACACTTTATACAGATTTTATCGCGTTGTTTATTTTTTTACACCAGTTTGAAAATTTTAAATTACTGTCTTTAACTCTGTTACTGGTTACTGTTTACTTCTATGTCAGCTACTCAATTAGATTTAATTTTACACTTCCCCGACATTTCGATAACTTTTCAGCAGCTGGAGAAACAAATATTAAAGTTTTATAAAAAAAAAAAAATAAACAACTTGATAAAATCTAAAATATAAATATAAAATACCTCCTCTGCAGCAGAAGGACAGATAAGCAAAATCCCGGAATAGCAAAATCCAAGATTCGCAGAAGGACAGATTTGCATAAAGGTAGGTATTGTACTGTCGTCGTCAAAGGTACAAACCCTATTATTATATACTATCCCCTAAAAACTAAATTTAACGAATTTCAAAAGTAGGTATTCTAATAACCAGTGGATCCTCAAAATTATAAAGGACATTGTTAGCTTTTTTATAGAAAAATTTCGAACAACGAATGGAATGACACCAGAGGATTAATACGGAAAAAAAAGAAGCATACTATCAAGATATCAAGATAGATTACCGGCAATAACAAACCACAAAAACGTTCGTAACTTATTACACATAAGGATAAAAAATTGATCAAGTTGTTACGAGTTTATTCAATGAAAAGGTTTTTCTGCAATAGAATGTTTGATACGTTTGGCCAAAGTTACAAAGACGAAAAAATACTTTCAAATAAAATTTAATGAAAGAGAGATTGTATCTATTAAATTTTATTTTTGTTTTCTGTGTGTCTGTACTTCTGCCTTTATGCAAATCTGCCTATCTACTAATTTGGGATTTTGCCATTCCGGGATTAAGCTTATTTATCCTTCTGCTGCGGAGGAAAATACCTAGTATAATTTCAACGCAAACACTAAGTTTACATCTGACGCTCGACGCTCACCCAAAGCTAAGCGCTAAGCGTATTGGCCGTTGAAGCGTATATTTCGTGGCCCTAGGTATGGTTTTAATATGCATACCTCTCCATTGCCGTCGGCGTCGAATATATCGATGACGCGTTGAACAAGCGGATTCTGCTGTAGCTCAGGCAGCGACATAAACTCGTCGATGGACAGCGCGCCCGAGTTGTCCAAGTCCAGCTTGCGGAACCGCTTGCCGAGCCGCCGGATCTCGTCCGCGTCGACTGCGACACACACACGCACATCACACCACCACTGCTCTGCATCGCACACACGCACCTACACATACCTACAGCGGTGTATGTACACAGGGCTACGTTCAGCTCTCGCCTCTCTATATCTTGTAACGCTAATACATTATACAAAAAATCGATCAACGCCGCTCGGCCCTACCTGACCTCGGCTGTACCGACCCTGCGTTTACTTCGGATGTCGCGCTTACAGCATGCAACGCGTTTATAGATGCATTACATTCAAATAACATCACTACTCATTACAGTTCATTCACAAAATAATAAGTGTCAAATCGTACACCTCTTGTAATATTACGTTCTAAATATGTACTTATGAATATCGGCACAACACGAACACATTTACTATGCATGTACTGCTAACAAAAGATCAAGTACGTCATAAATATACACATTCTAAGTGGTATCTGTCCTCTCGCATGTACAAACAGTCCGGCAGATACAGGCAAGTCTTTGCAATAATGAGATGGTCTACAAGCTCACAGCGACGCATCGTGCCGCGCTCCGTTTTTTACCGAAGATATTATGAGCAAGATATAAGTAAGTATATAGTAAGTTCATGAATATTCTAACGATGTCTCCGGCCTTATCGCATAATGCGTCATTTCGTACAATGTACACAGACATTTGCAAAGAACGGACAAGTTAATGAATACAGTCAGCCACGAAGAGATCGCGCGGGTCGGCGGCGAGCTGCGAGCGGTTTGGCTCGAGGCTCATGGCACTCGTGGCGACACCACCACACTGGGTCACACGTCATACGTGTACTCACAATACATACAATGTGTACTAATGCAAATTATAACACGTGAGCGCAGATTAATTTTTATCGACCTTCGTTGTTGGCTGTACCGTTCTATAAATAACATACAAAGCAACACTAAGGATGCGCACCGATCACACATTCCCCGATAATATACAATGACACGATGGTAAAACGAGCGGCAATATTTCTTTTTGATGTTATTTCGAGAACGCTAAATCGATAACACAATAATAGCTCCGCTAGGACGAACTCGCGGCAAATAGCGCGCTAAAAACTCGATTAGACGCGTATATCAGGAGGAAATATGTATATCAGTGTGCACCCTGATACAAATATATCGTGTGCGGAAAGCGGTCATGTTATCCGAGTGACACCGACCGGTGACCACACGCCGCTACCGAACACCGAGCAAGAGCCCGCGCCTCTCAAACACACAACATTAACTAATACAAGCCACGAAAAAGGTCAGCATCGGATTATGGATACGCTTATCGAGCAGTAGACTTTCCCAGCTAATGGCTTTATAATCTGCGAGTACGCATTAGCCGTAAAGGTCGCTTAACACTTAGCGAAGCGTTTCCGTGCGGCAGTTATTTAAGTGCGCCTATAGGATCTCGACGCGACCGATAGGGCGCGTGCTCACCGCTCGCTCGAGCGAATGCGCACTCGCCTCAGCCAGGCATGCCGAGTTCACTCGTATGCAACCTGCTTAATAATAGCAGTATAGGCGATTTTATTTATCTGCTGAGGAAAAAGGCCCATTTTATTTATGTACAAAGAGGGCAGCTTCATTTAATTTTATATACATTTTAATCACATTTTTATATGAGAAAAGTCAAATGCTAAAACAAATAGAAAGGCTGGATCATTATGTACATCAAGTAGCTGACCTCTCTCTCCCGCTTGCATAGATTCCTCGCACCTGAATGGTATCGTAGTAGTAGCAGCTAATACATCCATAGCTTAAAATATCTAACTAGAAGGCTGGCTGTGACGCGGGATGCACTAACAAAACATAACTATGGATCATATGTTACTCTCATCCAGAACAATTTTTTACACTATTACATTACACCAAGGTGGAGGAATTATGCAAAATTAGCACATTATCTCAACAGTGTGTCCATATAAACTTGACAGGAGCCGGAAGGAACACAACATAACACAAGTGTATCAAGCACTCAACAAAACAGAAGGAGGAAAATATTAACATAATTACTTTATGTGGTTCAATAAATAAATAAGTGGCCCAATAGCTGAAATCAGTTTATGTTAAATGTAATATTCAACTCAGTAACAAAACCATGAAAGTGTCTTCACACTCAACAATATAACAAGGACAAGGGCAGCCTCACAGTGGCAACATTCACTCGTATTTGTTAAGATAGTACTATGCAATGTGTTCATAGAATTACAGAAAAATTGTTCTGGACGCTAATGTGTGTGCGTGCGGTACTCTAACATGGAGATGAACATCGGAGGCGAGTGACACTACGACACTCACAGTTCTCCACCTTAAAATCAATGCAGTTTACACGCGCTGAAAACAAACCTCTTGTTATGCTTTATTTGCACACCCTATATGTAGGTACTGTATATATAATACGCGCGGGACACTGAAGGGTCCCGCCACAATAATGTTAGTTGGGGATGAGGCAATGTGTTAGCCACACAAATATATTAGAGTACATGGAAAGCATCTCATTGATTACTATGATAATGGAAAACAGATATCAAATTAATATTGTGGACAAATTATTGCTTTACTTTTTATATAGGTAGATTATTTATTTCCAAATAATATTTTATTTAAGCTACTTAAAAATATCTCTAAAACACTTGAAGGCAAGAACTAAGCAGTTAATATCATAGTTTTAAATGAAAAGATAAAAAGATTAGAATCGGAAAGAAGAGATTGTTGAAGAATAGCAAGTTCAATACTCACAGTTTGAACATAGTTCCATAGGAATAGAGTTCTCGTTACCCTGAAAGAATAAACGTTTGCACGGGGTTATTGACATGCCATATATACTGAGTGTGTAAACACACTAAACAATATACTTGAATTAACTCATCATTATGATTTTAAGATTTATAAGCTCCCGTGACACCATAAGCACCGGTTTCATTCGGGAAATTGGACCCTTCTGTACCAAAAATCTCGGGCCGCGATCTCTTCATCATCACACACTGTGCTTAATTGCGTTAATACTAACCATTTTCTTTGTTTTAAATTTGCTTTGTATTAAATATCAATAACAATCGCGATCTATTGAAAATTTAGCACAAATTCTAATCAGTCGCAAATGAAAGCTCACTACACCTTCGCACCATCGATCTAAATAAACGCACAGATAAAAAATTTGCTACCGTACTACACAGATTCTACTTATTTCTAGACGAGCCGTCAGTCATTGGTTTGTCGAATGGATGCTGCATGTGTCTGTGTGGTATACTTTTAAATTATAGTATGCATATACCATCGTTTAAAGAAATATTTGACGATAACTTTCGGGAAAAAGCCAATAATTTGATGAAGGCTGTGACAATTAAACTTTTGTGATGGTTATTAAATTACATAAAACATGTAAATTATTAATATATTAACTGAAAAAAGAAACCTAAGTTAATGGATCAGTGGGCTACAGTAAAAGCATATTTTATAAACTTTCGGCTGCTAATATTAATGCTATTATTCCCTGCACATTTACAAAGAAAAGTTAGAGCAATATTTTTGTTATTAAACGAAAAATAATCTGGGATTTTGAGCATGATGGTAAAAAAGTATATTTCCAGGATTTCTACGCAAACACATTAAAATTAAAAAACAACTGTATAACTGAAATAAATGTTTCATTACTTAAAAATAACGTTACGCTCTAAGAAAGACATTCATCTTAGTTTGCATGGCTCTCTGGCTTCTGGAAAGCATCCATATCGTCTGCAAAATTAATATTTATCTCCTATTTTTTGTGTAGTTTTTGCGCAAATGTAAGACAATATTCAATTTGTAAATATTTTATTGTGAAAGCCATACATTCAGGAACGATGTATATATGAAAATTATTAAATTAAAATTACATTACAATACAGCTTGCTTTGATAAAAAATCCCCAACATATTTCAATGTTGTTTTTTAATTTACTGTGCGATAGTTCTTGCCTTTAACAAATTCTTGCCACTGTATTATAAAATTACATGATGACTGTTATTAAAATTTGCTAAACAAACATACAATTTACAAAGCTTAAAATATAGAATATATGCAACACAGCCGTTACTTTGTCATATAAATGTCAATGTCAAAGTCAGCCGGCTCGTCCCTCCTCGCTTTCTTCCCCCCCTCTCTTTCAGAAGTTCCAACCATGGCGGCCGGGGTAGGTGAAAATTTATCGCGAAATATCTTTGTGATCAAGTCGTTTTTTCATTCGTAACTATCAAGCAAACTGAATTTATATTCATATTGACGTGTGGTATCTTTATTTTTATAGGTACTTTACACTTATCCGGAAAACTTCCGTGCTTACAAGGCGTTGATCGCCGCACAGTACTCCGGGGCTGATGTGAAAGTAGCTCCTAACTTTGTATTCGGTGAAACTAACAAGTCAGATGCTTTCTTGAAGAAGTTTCCGGCCGGTAAAGTGAGTGCCATTCTGTTTTTTAGTTGTGCATATTTCCGGTGTGTCGGCATATTTTGTGAGGGTGACGTGTAAATTTTGTGATTTATTGTAGGTGCCAGCCTATGAAAGTGGCGATGGTAAAGTTCTGCTGACGGAGAGCAATGCTATCGCATACTACGGTAAGTGTAAACGACTTGCATTATTTATTTAGCTGTAGAATTTCGTATTCTTCATTATAACCTATAAAATATTTGTATGGACTGATTTTTGCCCGGATAGCTTAATGGTAAAACTGGCTGGTTGCCAAAAATAACTCGTATCAATTTGAACAGCTTTATCGCTAGATTGATCAACTAATTATCGCATTAACATTGTTAGGGGATTCAATTTACCATCTGAGCAACATAGATTATATCTAAAAGTTGCAACAGCACGACACATTCAGCCTTTAGACAAGAAAAACGCTGTCATTTTTTACCCCTGATATTTTGAGTCATCATTATGTAAATATTGGCCCATGAACCATAATAAATTATTTCATCTATGTATTTTACTACTAAGGTATTCTCAAATAACAAGCTTTAAATTTTTGTAGTAGCATAAAATGGTAGTTAACAGAACAGCTGTTTTGATATATATACTTGTCTATACTTTGTTTTCAATTGCTGACTTTATCCATCTGAGCAAATATAACACAAGATAAGGCAAACATGCGATTTGTTACAAACATACCAACAAGCATAATTATGCTAAGCTTGTTGAAAAGTTACTACAGCCTTAAAACACTTATATTTAAGAATAGAGTATTTGCTAAATTTAAGAAATTTTATCTATTGGATTGATTTTCAACAATGACAGAAGCTTATGTTCTGTAAGGATTTTTTTTATTGAAATCCTTAAAACAAGCTGAGATCCAACTTAGGGCAATTGGTCATCATATAACTTCAATGAACCTGATTTTTTTGTTTTGTTCATTATTATAATTCATCTTCTTATATTTGAAAAGAGTTTGTGTGAGTTAAATTAAGTTGATGCATCTTAATGTTCATATTCCAGTGTCAAATGCTGCACTTCGTGGGGGTGATTTGCCCACTCAGGCTCGTGTGTGGCAATGGGCCTCATGGGCCGACAGTGAGCTACTGCCCGCTTCCTGCGCCTGGGTGTTCCCCTACCTTGGCATCATGCAGTTCAACAAACAGGTGTGTAACTACAAACGTCATGATTTTAATTTAACTCTGATTGTCAAAAATGATTATATAATTATGGTATATACTTACATTGTAGAATGTTGAGCGTGCAAAGCAAGACCTCCTGGCTGCCTTAAAGGTGTTGGACTCTCATCTGCTGACTCGTACATTCCTCGTCACTGAGAGGATCACACTGGCAGACATCGTTGTTTTCTCCACACTGCTGCATGCCTTCCAGGTAATATTATCAAATTAAGTTAAATGGAATGTTTGTTGGAATCCTTATTGAATATTGATTGTGATAACGCTGTTGGAAATTATGAACTTGTAGACATATGAGCTTTGCGCTATCAGATTAAAATCATCAAAAAAAAGAAGAATGGAGTTGTCAACCATTTCCTGAAATATAGTCTTATATATATAGGCTGAATCAAATTAGGCATTACATACTTGGCTAATGTATAAATAATGTTCAATAATTATTCCCACTTCATCAATCGAATTTTAATAAACTAGTTAAAATTATGAAAGAAACTAAGTTTTAAGGCTTCAATAATATGATAGTATACATATAGCTTTAGAACTGTGTGACATATTGCATCAGATTATAGCACACATATCAACTCTGCAACAGATCAGCACCATATCAACTCGATCTGTGCAGTATTCTTCGTATGAAACTCCCTATTGCAATGAATCGTAACGTAATCGCCTCGTCTCGGGACAAGCAACTGGATAAGTGGACAAGAACTGCAAGTCTCGCGCTTACGGCTCATCGTCCCCGCGCTTTCGGCTCATCGTCCCCGCGCTTACGGCTCGTCGTCCCCGCGCTTACGTCTCTCCGTGCGCTACTGTTGCCGAACGTGCTGTCATTCACAAGATAACTAACAGTTGTGTTGAGCGCGTATTTTATTGAATTTGCAGGTTAAATTTCAAACAAAAATAACGATGAAAAGGGATAATTGAAGAAGTGAGAAAATATATATATAATAAAAATAGTCGACGTACAGTCGACTCGGCTACGAGCTGATGATTCGCTTTGGTTACGTTAGGTTGGCGAGGCGAAAGGCGATACGGTGACGAATACCCTTACCGAGTTGATATCTGTGCTATGACCTCATGACTTACACTCATTTATAGATTTTAAAGAAGATTTTCTATTTAATTAGAAGAATACTTACATGATACATAATTATTACAACCAGTATTCATATTAACACTGCCAGCTATCCATATCAATAGCTGGACTTCAAAGCTAACAAATAAAACTTAGAACGAAACTTGTTTTCTCCCATCCATTCACAATCAAATAGCAATTTGTATGAAATTTATAGTACCATACAGATCATATGATGTGTGTGCAGGTAAAAATAAGTATATTTTGTTGTATTGTAGCACGTGCTAGACCCGAGCGTGCGCAAGTCGCTCGTGAACGTGCAGCGCTGGTTCGTGACGGTCGCGCACCAGAAGCAGGTGCTCAGCGTCGTGGGCGAGCTCGCCCTGTGCGCCGCGCCGCCGGTCTTCGACCCCAAGAAGTACCAGGACCTCACACACACCAAGAAGGTATGCACTAGTGTTTATTTTATTTATACTTTGAACATGTGAGTGATTGTGAATTTCGCAAAGACAAAATCTTCAAGATCTTTTGTGTGTTTGAATTTGCATTTTCAAATTCAGTGACTTTTTATCTCGAGACAACAAGTTACAGGCCCTGATTGTAAAAGCTTGCCATAGCTATAACCTCATGTTTGCTTATATTAAGGATACTAATATTTCAGCAGTGCCAACCCAATGTGACAGACCCAACTAATAAGCCATTATTAAAACTTGTAAAACAGTAAGAAGTACATGTTCTCTTGTAAAGGTTTTACTTTTCCTGTGATGCTTGGCAAGGCAACAGGACAATTTGCTTTCAAGTACAAACACACTCTAAAATACAAGATACAACAAGATGAAGGAAAGGTTTATTTCTATGAGATGTGACTTTTATTATAAATAAAAATAAGTGACAAGAAAATATATATCAGTATATCCAATATCAGGCGAATTATAATAAATTATTATGATTTATTAAAGACATTGTTGTATAATTCCAGGACAGTGGAAAGAAGGACAAGAAGCCTGAAAAGAAGGAGCAGCCCAAGAAGGAAAAGAAGGAGGAGGCGCCCGCTTTTGATGACGAGCCTGAAGAAAAGCCAAAGGAGTCAAAGGACCCCTTCGACACCATGCCTAAAGGGTAATTAGGCACCACATTCTCATCCTACCTATACTGTTCGAGCAGTATTAGCTATAAGCATATACAGATCTTGTAACTGGCAAGTAGTGGCGATGTGTAACTGTTTTAAAAAATTAACTTACTATTAGAATGCTGTATTCGAATTTTGATAATTAACTCGAATGTGTAAGTGGAATTACGCGAGTCAGGATCTCTATTTTCGTACTGCGACGCACGCGCTTGTTTCTCAACAATCGTCGATTAGTATTCCTTTTCATTCAAATGATATTAATAACAATTGCACATTGCTACCTAGTCAACGTGCTTGCCTTGTTTAGTTTTGTTAGCACACAGATATTATATTATAATATTGTATTAATGAGTCCTTTTGGGTGCTGGCCAATTCCAATACCTTACCATTTGTTTCTCGCTTTGACAAGGTTGTGGCAATTTAGTTTAGTCATCCTGCTTTGGGGTTTTGTTATTCCGGCATTATTTATTTGTATTTAGACCTATATGCTTTATCATACCATCCTGTTTTTGTCCTGGTAACACATTTGTTTATAGCCTTTTATATTGCCGAATACCTATTTCATATTATTGATTCTAAGATATGATTATTTTGGCTTGTATTCATACTAGTATTTGCAATCAGTATGTATGTGTTTTAGTATTGTATGTTATATGTATATTTACTTATCTATGTATATGTTGTTTTATAATGTTATCTAGGAAATTCAATGACATTAATTTTATTGCTGATTCTGTTCTGGGCGCTGTTTAATAAACATTACAATCCAACAATTTTGTAAATGAGTGACCTATTTGTAAAGTTGTATGACTAGTGCTGTTTAATAAACCTTACAATTCTGAAGAATTTTACAATTAAAAACATTACAAATATTACCATTACAAATGCTGTTTATTAAACGTTTACATGTGCAAAATACGCCTGTAGATTTCGATGACAATATTATATCTACAAATTTGTAGTTATAAGTTACAAATGTCATAAAAATGTAAGATTTTGTCGAAGATTCTTAAATCGAGGTCTAAGTCCACATACTACCATAATATTCATGGAATGATCTCTGTTTTTATATCTGCATACATATGCGGATTCGTTTTGGCGAGTAGCATCGATTGCGATTAGCGAACCATCTACAACACCTGCTATTCTAGGTATATTATTTTTCATAAACAATTTAGTGTTAATTTAATAAAGTTGGCCAGCGGACCTCTTCTCCAAATAATTTAATGACCACAAACCTACAGACATTTTTTATGCAGTTATGTATTGTTCCTTTAGTTACACCATGTGCATCTGCTATAATATGATATTGTGAGCCAGCCCATCTAGTGCGATGCACTCAAAAATTCCTGAGCGAGTGTAAGGGCTGCATTTCTCTTAGAATCGTAATCAAGATCATGTCCTATTTTTTGTTACTAAATATTCGACGGTAGTTTTGCTGACCCGAAATATGTAGTAAATATATAAATTACGCATTCAATAAAACAGTTTTCCTTACAAATATGTAAATTGTCACCAGTAAAGAGAAAATGTTTAAAATAGAAATATGTAAAATTGTCCAAAATTGTAAAATTGTATATTTTACAATTTTGTCAGATTTCCTCCACCATAGTAAATTTGTAAGTTATATTCCTTTTTTAAACAGAAACTTGTAGATTTGTAACTTGTAAAATATCATTATTATTTACAATTTGTAACGTTTATTAAACAGGGCCCTGGTCATACTTGTTCATCCTAAGGTTGGGTGGGATTTTATATCGCTATATAGACATCGCATCATTTTATTCGGATTATTTTCTAATATAGTCGTGCACTACGCAATAACTTCTTTGCATGGTCAAGGTCGCAATGCACGCAATTATGTATCATATTGTCAATATATTAGAAATATATTTCTAATGAACTTTTATTTGAATTACAAGTGCACATTATTGTATGTTTTATTTTAGCAGTATTTCTTATTAGGTACGTATAAATGCTTAGATTTATTATGAGAAATTATCTATTTACCTATATGTGTTTTTCCTTCACCAGAACATTCAACATGGATGATTTCAAGCGTTGCTACTCAAATGAGGATGAGGCGAAGTCCATCCCTTACTTCTGGGAGAAGTTCGACCCTGAAAACTACTCCATCTGGTACGCTGAGTACAAGTACCCAGAAGAGCTTGCCAAGGTCTTCATGAGCTGCAACCTTATCACTGGTATGTCTACCATTTAAATGCTACTTATAAATGTCTATACAAATTGGGTATTTTAAAATTTGAATTAAAATGACAGCGCTCGCCATTAATATAATTTCTGTGTCGCGAGTGACTTTATAAACATTCAACTAACACCCAGACGCGGAGAACTATTTTTGGATTAAACACATTTTTGTCTCGTGTGCCGTCGAGCCCATAGCACTCGGCGCTGTGGTGAAGCGATCTCTGAATCCACTACATCTGTGCAGTTACAGAGTTTAGCCAATATAACTCAAATGCTTGCTCAATTACACTGTGTGGTACTACCATAAGCAAATAGTCATGCTGTATAATTGTAGCCATGCCACCCCTGCTTTTCAGATCCGATATTATTTAGATCAATGAAGTGTCACTTACGTAATAGAAAGTGTTGTATGACTATTGTCTTAGATGTAGGTATATGTTTTACCAGATCCTGTTTATTCAACATATTGTCGCTTTCGTTTCGCAGGAATGTTCCAGAGGTTGGACAAGATGCGCAAGCAAGCGTTCGCCTCCGTCTGCCTGTTCGGCGAGGACAACAACTCCAGCATCTCAGGCGTGTGGGTGTGGCGCGGACATGAGCTCGCCTTCCCCCTGTCACCTGACTGGCAGATAGACTACGAGTCTTACGACTGGAAGAAACTGGACCCCGCCAGTGATGAGACCAAGAAGTTAGTCCACGATTACTTCGCGTGGAGCGGCGTTGACAAGCAAGGCCGCAAGTTCAACCAGGGCAAGATCTTCAAATGAGTGTGTCGCCACCCGCCGCATATTGTATAAAGAACTCGCATTTATTTTGTACCGCACTGCTCCGTCTGGCCGGCCGACTGCCCGTCTCCGTGTAAAGCCGGCAGTTGAAATAAAATTGTTTTTTATTTATTCATATGCGTTTTTGTTTTATCCCTGTCGGCCTACAAGGTGTAAATTTGAAATCAGAAATAAACATAATTTCAGCAATATCTAGTAAAAGATCGCTAACGGTGGGTACATTGGGACATAGAGTTACAAACATAAATTATCTGTATGAACTCTAATCTCTGTTCTGTTCGTGTGTAAATTTTTCTGTCCGTTTCGTCGTATTTAGGAAACTATCATTTTGATGTACCTACCTATCTTCTTTTTGTCATCTCCAGTCAGAGAAAGAATATAGTCTGAAAGCTGAAACTAAATAATTATTAGGGAGTTTGGTTTATCAAATAAAATTGTTTAAGGGTTTAGCAGAGACGGTGTTTTAAGTACAAGTCGTTTATGATTGTTATTCAAAGAATATACTGTGCAAACACTACACCCAGTACTGGTTCGGTATGCCAGAGGGCCTAGATGTAACGATTTTGTGAGCCTTGAAAACCTTTCCAGGATTTAATTTTATTATCCTAATTAATATTAAATATGCGAATGTGAGTTTGTTACGATTTCACGCCTTTACTACTGACACCGATGGATCGTGAACATCAGGATGACGAGTGCACGTCAAAAACAGTGATTCTATCTATACACATGAAAGCAATATGAGGAATGTGCGTAAAAGGACAATGGGCAATTTTGTATGGAGCGTGGGCGGTCCGCGGCCAAGAATGATTTTGTTATTTATTCGTGTGCTTTAGTCCTACAATTATTGTGGACAAGTTTTATCACTGTAGTGTACTTCTAAAACGGATAAAAGACATTTTTGTTTTTGAACCTTTATATCGTTTTACTTACTATTCTGTCTTATACCCAATGCAAAAATACAAAAGGAAAGTGAAACAACAAATCTAGATAGTTTCAAAGATATTTATTATATAATATATCACATATTATTAGTAAGCACAATTACCATACTATATATGAATAATTATGTATAATAAACTATTACTATACCTACCTAATTATTTATTTCATAATTATTGTATTAGTAGGTATAGGTACATAATGATTTTAGATAGGAATTAAGTGTGATTTTAGAGCATGTGTAGCCTAGGTCCTATTCATGCTCTAAAATCACACTTAGGTAATTCTGCTGCTGGTAATCGAATCTCTTCGGGTTGGTTTCTTGCCCATCTTATATACCATACTACGCACATAATATGTGCGCAGCATCCGACCGTGCACCTACCACTCGGTCACGAACAATAATAATGGGCGATAGCTTCTCTTCCGTTCCTTTGTCGGTCAATAAAAATGCATGAATAATAAGTCCTAAATCTTACGTGCCTTGACTGTATTTGAATGCGTAACAACTTGTCTTGCTCTTCTATATATTTACTAAAACACCTTATTTGTTGCTCTCGGTACACTTCAATATTATACAAGCCCCGTACTAGGTATTCAGCATAATAACTGCGGGCTACCTTGATTTGATACGTACCGAGAGCAAACAAAATAAAATCACCTCTGAAAGATTTGGAAAATCGTCAGAAATAAGGTAGTCACCAGTGATCATTTGGAACGTTGCTCTTCGTCTATTGATATTATTACGAACAACTTGATTGGGTCGATTCAAGCGGTCATTTATAATGTCTACAAATGTAGCTGCATGTACGCTACCATGTATCGGCTCCTGGAAAGCGTTGATTAATGCAGCTGCTATTTTAAAGTCTTCGAACATATTGTTTAAAGCCCGATTAATATAACCCTGGCGGAACAACTTAAAGCCACGTTTAAATCGATTTTTTACTTCTACCACCCAGCGGCATATGGTGACCAATCTATTCGCTTCTTCGGTTGTTAGTTGATCTACACCGCATTCTTTACTTTCGAGCATGTAAGCAGAGTAATTAAATTGTATCATGTGTATAAAATGACTACTTTTAAAATCATGTCTTAGATTCGGACTATCAATAATCTCATCCCATTCATTAAATCTTAAATGTATTTTACATAGGTACTCTGGCTTCTTCTGGTATATATAAGTTGGAATCCAACAAAAGTGATATCCGTCTATTTTGTGAAAGCAGATGACGTGTAATACTTCTGCATCTCTCAAATAGGTATACAGGTCGCTGCATTATTATGCACTCGAGAATACTCTTCAATCTGCAGTACACATTCGTGCGGAGCAGGGTTTGGATTAGGCTGTACAGCACGTTGAGCTCGCTGCCAGCATGGTCGACAAACGTATTCTAGGCTGTTATACTCAATCTGAAAAAATATTAACTTCTTATTATTATATCTACTTAGTAACAATATACAAATAAATAGGTAATAATAGATAGTTTGGTCATGAAAAGAGGGTGGACGACAGAAGATTGCCTAAAAAGATATATGACGCAGATGTATATGGGAATGCCAGGAGGAGACGCCCTAGACGGACGGACGGTTGCACGGATCTTATCAGTGATGTCTTCCAAAAAAGTGTCAGGTGCGTAGTACTCGTAAGCAGCGAGCAGCGAGAGAATGACGAGATGCATAAACGTAAAAGAAGCAAAAGAAGTAAGTAAGGATCATAGCAATTAGCACTCCTTTATCTCTACCTACCCCCATGGGACGGAAGTGTGAGTTCATATATTATGTAGTATAATTAAAAATAAGAAGTGTGTCCATTGCCGGCACCAGTTTCTGATTTTCTTCCCGTGAGAACCTTCTACTAAGTACCTATAATACCTATAAATCGGTAAAGTCGGTCTCAAGTTATAGCATGACAATGCAAAATAGGGGTTTATTTCTATTTATATAAATACAATATTAACAAAACTTACTTGCCGTGGGGCAATAGGGTCAATAATATATTAAGTATTTGCGGCATTTTCCTTTAAAAAAATGCACGGGTTATCTCGAATCTTATTCTGTTAACCACTGACTGATTGCAAAAAACACAGACTGGTCGATCTGCCATAGTCAACAAAATCCAGTTTACAATAGAATCTAAGTCCAAAAACGAAAGCCAAGTGATCAGATTAGGAGTAAACAAAGTTCAGTATGCAACGAGAGGTCAAAAGGTTTATAGACGCGTAAGATAAATCGATGAAGAATCGCACAGTAGGTACACAACGATACAAGCGTAACCGAATGACTGCACGGGGGAAGTACGCGCGCCGCCGTGTTGCTTCCTTGCTTTGTTTAGTCGAAGCTGATTGGTGCTCCGCGTGAGGAGGTAGTCGAGTTGAACCGGTTTTCTTGTGTTGATGGCCTTGTTACCGTGTCACAAAACTTTTAGAAGTTAGGGTATAAAACATTACACAAAATAATAACATAATTATTATGCGATATTGCCCTTTGGTATCGACATTCTAATATTTATTTTCCTAAATGGAATACAATGTAACGTCCATAGTAAAAGGTATTCCTAAATAACAGTACTTTCATTTGACACTAAATTGGTTGATGGCCGCCGACCGCCCAGAACTGCCCATTCTCCTTTAAAGCAACGTGCTTTTATAAAACTAGAGTTATTTCAAAAAGTTAGTTAGCCACCAGCCTGATATCAGAATGACGGGTGCATTTTTAATCTGAGCAAATCACGTAGCAATGTTCCGGCAATGTGCTTGAACGTACTAAAAGCAATAGTAGTAATTTTGAAAATAAATATTCTAAATTTGAACGCTTGCTAATTTTATACTGACAATCACGACGAAATGTATAGAGGAACATTTACACTTTTTACATTTTACATTTTTTCGGCTCATCTTGGCACAGCCACCATCGCAAACTGGCAATCTATTTACTGGCTGACTGTGCCAAGATGAGCGCTCATCTTGGCACAGCCACCTCAATATCTCGAGAACCACAATGCCTAGCGATAATCTGATTGCACCAATAATTAGTCGTTAATTGGTCGACATTAGTCACAAACTGCCAGAATTAGACGGTGCTTCTAAAAGAGAAATTTAGGCTTAATTTTTTACATAGATTCGGTCAACGGACAGTCAAGTACACACAGCGACACATCAACCTAGACTATTTGGACTTTGAACTATTGGAAGTTGAACGCTGCGAATCGTGCGAGAAAGTGCGTTATATTTTTGTTACGCTCTATCCTTACCATTGCAACAATCTATTTTATAGACCCCTGCATCTTGTAAAGGCAAGCCGCTGTCGGATAGATTGTGGCTGCGGACTCTCATACATTGGTCAAACCAAGAGAAGCATAGGCACCCGCATAAAAGAACACATAGCAGACGTTAAACACAAACGCTCGTTGAAGTCTGCTGTGTGTGAACATGTACAAAAGGGGACCAACCACTACCTGCGATTTGACAAACCACAGATTCTCGCTAAAGAACACCGATTCCTACCAAGGATGCTTCGCGAGGCTATTGAAATAAAAAAACATCCTAATTTCAATAGAGAAGATGGTTGGAATGTACCACCAGCTTGGGATCCAGTACTTCAATTAGTCAAACCCAAGAAGAAAAACCACAGCTAGACTTCATGATACTTTGAGCTCATTCTGCGTAAATAGAAACACCAATGACTAAATTATGTTCGGGTACTTTGAAATAACTACACTGGAACATTGAGACAACTACCATCTTAGTCTCCCCGTGACCATGGCTGCTGAAAAGCAACCGAAACTTCGGGGAAAGTGTAAACCTAAATATAAATAGATTTAACAGCTTAAATAATTTTATTAGCTTATAAATTAGTAAAATTCAATAGTAGTAGTAGTGTAATAGTTTCAAAATTTTGTAATACAGTGCTAAATAAACAACGCGATAAAATCAATATAGTATAGTAGTTTAATTTCAATAGAAATTTATTGCCAAATTTTATATTAACGCGAGCGAAGCCGTGGGAAAATTTAGTATGTAGGTAATAAAATTAAATTCTGGAAAGGTTTCTAAGCCTCGCAAATTTTTTGCCGCTGGTATCCGGTCGAGTCAATGAACGTGTAACGGAGCGTATGCTAAGTTTGTCACGGTAAGAGCGTAAGCTAAGTGTATCGTCTGTATATAGCCTTGTATCGTAGAATAATATAACAGTCGTCTCCCCGCAACCACTGTTAGGTCGTAGCCTAATATGTATGTATATTAGTAATTATAACTGGTACCAGACAATATATATATACGAGTATAGCATTTTTTATTTATTTTATTTATAGCCTTTTTAAGACATAAGTTTATCTTTTATTTTTTTATTTTTATTATATATAGGTTTGTTTTTATTCTGTGTGCCGTTTGGCAAAGGCCTCCTCCAACACTTTCCAATCTTCTCTCTCCCGCTCCAGTCTAGTCCAGGTTTTGCCAGCTGTTTTAACCACATCATCTTCCCATCTTCTGAATGGTTTCCCCTTTTTTCTCTTTCCCTCTCTTGGGTACCACAATGTTAATACTTTGTTCCATTTCTCTTCTCCTCTAATTACATGGCCAGCCCATTTCCACTTTAGTGTTCTTAATTTCAACACTACATCTTGGGTCTTTGTAGCTTTCCTAATTTTGCTGTGGTTGATTTTATCAATTTTCTTGTCCCCATCATGCTTCGTTCCATGCTTCGCTGGCAAGTTTGAAGCTTGGCTTGTTGAGATTTAGTAAGTGCCCAAGTCTGGCATCCATATGTTAGGATAGGGAGTATGCAAGTGTAAAATAGCTTTCCTTTAGCCGAGATGTGTAATGTTTTGTCTTTCATTATTTCACTGTGTGCCCAGTATTTCTTCCATGCATATCCTATGCGTTTCTCAATCTCTTTGCTTGACATATTGTTTATCTTGATTATCTGACCCAAATATGTATACTCATCCACATAATCAATAGGAATATTGTTTACTATGATTGTGTCTTCCTCTCTGTTAGTCATTACCTTAGTTTTTGATGTATTCATGTTTAAGCCCACTGCTTTTCTATGCGTGTCTAGATCTGTAAGTATATTTTGAAGCTCATGAGAGGATTTTGCGAACAGAATAATGTCATCAGCAAATCTTAAGTTTGTTAGATACTCGCCATTGATTCTTAGGCCACAACTCTCCCAATTGAATTTTTTGAAGACTTCCTCCAGTACTGCAGTAAACAATTTCGGTGAAAGTGGGTCTCCTTGTCGTACACCCTTTTCTAGATTGATATGATCCCTCCTTCTCTTTTTAGCTTAACTCTTGCTGTACCACCAGTGTAGATGTTCTTTATTATCCTAATATATTTTTCTTCCACCCCTTGTTTCTTCAAGGCAACTTCAACCCAAATTCTATTGTGGTCCAAGGAATCAAAGGCCTTGCAGTAGTCGACAAAGTAGCAGTAGACTGGTGGGCTATATTCTTTATATTTTTCAAATATTTGTTTCAACACGTGGACATGGTCAACGACTGAGTACTTGCTTCGAAATCCCGCCTGTTCTCGTGATTAGTTCTCGTCAAGTATTTTAGTTATGCGGCTCAGAATAATTTTCGCAAAAACCTTATAAATATTCGACGTTAATCTTATTGGCCTGTAGTTTCCAACATCATTTCTGTCCCCTTTTTTGTGTAGTAAAATTATAGTAGACTTGGTCCATTGGTGCGGTATGATTTCCGTTCCTAATACATGGTTAAAAATTGAAGTTAGAGCTGGTGTTATGGTATACTGTAATACTAACAAGATTTCATTTGTTATGTTGTCAGAACCAGGGACTTTGTCTCTTTTTTGTGTTTTTATAGCCTGTTCAACTTCTCTTTCTAATATTGGTGGGACATCAGTATGGTTATAGAGCGGTACATTTTCTATCAATAATGACTTTGAGTACAAATCCTGGAAAACTCTGTTGCTGTTCTTATTATATCTGGTCTCTTTGTTTTAACTACACCTGTTACATTTTTAATGCTTGGTATCCAGTCCCTCTTCGTGGTTAAGCATTTGATGGCCTTTTTTACTCCTTCTGATTTGACAATATGTTCTTCAAATTTTTAAGTCTATATGTCTGCCTATCTTTACTCATGCTAGTCCTCAGTTGTTTTGAAATATTTTGTATTTCTTGTCTGGTTTCTTTGCTTTTATTTTTAATACTCATGAGTTTACCTCTTTCTTCTTGTAACTTTAGCGTTACCTCAGTAAGTATTTTGTTTTTATTTCTGTTTGCTTGCGTATCGTTGTTTTTGGATAGGTACTTTCTGGGTTATTAGATTTTGAAATTAGTCATATTTTTTTTATGGTCTAGTTGGTGTGTGAAAACCTTAAAAGTTTTCATTTGGTTCTATAGAGTCGGTATCAGTACTTGAGGTTCCTCTTTTGCAAAGTCCACGCATGCTTTTATGTTAATCTCGATTTTTTTGATGAATTCAATTTAAGTTTAGCTCTCACCATTCGATGGTTGGTGTGGAAGTTCAAGTTGCAGATTGTTCCACAGTCCTCAAAATATTTCCGTTTATTGCAGAGAATATAATCTATTTGATTTTTATATCTTTCATCTGGAGATGCCCAGTTCCATAGTTGTTTTTTGCTTCTCTTGTATATACTATTCATTACTGTGAGGTTGTGTTCAAAACAAAGGTTTACTAGCTTGCTACCATTTCTTCATATATAGCATTACCATTTAGTATATCGAGTTATTTCATTTGAGTATTCACACAAGACCACTTCTCAGTTAAAAACTCCTTCACAAACTCAAAAAAATTTAAATCGCCAAAGAGGAGAAAAAGGTCCTAAAATGTTTCGTATTTGCCTATTTATACATAGATATAATATAAACAGATATAACTGACTCCGTTGCGCAGCAGTAGAGCTGTACATGAGGTCTCGGGTTCGAATCCGGGGTCGGACTAACTAAAAGTTATTGAGTTGTTCTGCTATCAAATCTAAAAAGCAGCGTAGTTGGCGGTGTTAAAAGAAAATTTAGAAGGTAGGTACCTATCTAAACTTATACTCTTATGTGTACCTATGAATTACCTTACCTACTTACTCACTCGTTAGGCCTGGCGCCATTGATGTATAAAAACCCTAGCGCTTAGCTTATCAGTTCAGGTTATTAAAAAGCTCTTGGATTTCTGTTGGTCTCGTGATAAGAGTTTGTGTTTGATCGCAAGATACCGAATCTAGATCGGACTAATTGAGTTATTAGGTAGGTAATTCTCGTGCCTTTCATGTTCCTCAAGACATAAAGCGTTATCTTACCTTTCAAACTATTCGGCGATCCAAAATCTCATGACATTGGAATTAAATAAACACGAATCTCGACATTTAGCGATTAACCGTTCAGACTTAGGATATACAAATAATCTTTATTTCAATGGCATGTACACGTACGAAAATCCTATCGCTTAGTTATTCGCGCGATCAGGTTCCACTGGGTCGTCACCTTACCGGATGAAGGAATAAACAATTCAAGGACAAAAAAATAAAAACACAGCTATTGGAAAGCAAAATTCATATTTTCACGTCTCAGACTTTTGCCTAACTGATAGATTTTTTGTTTAACATTATTACATACATTTCTTACATATTATTGCGTTAATTAAATCAACTAACGTTACAATAGAATCGCTAAAGTAAAAGTTTCGAGCAAAACGACGCAGGTAGATACGTACAAAGAAGGGTGAAGCGGACAGTTGAACGACTGTTGCGTTACATTCAAAAGATATATGTGAAAACATTAAGATGTAAGTATAAATACACAAGAATAATAGTTATAAATGCATTTAGTTGTTGCGCGTGAACGCTGAGCTGACTAGCTACCGACACTAGACAACGCTACGAGCTAGACAGGACTGGTCTGCGCCTCCTAACTCCTACTCTGCATATACAGCGACAAGTACATCGTAACTGTCTCTCAACATTTACACTCAATATACCATATAGCCACCTTGGTCGGTTTTACATTATCACATATTGTTAACTCAACAGTTTTATTGCATTCTTCGTGGTCATGGCCCAAATAGCTCACCTTATCATTATATACAGGGTGATTTTGAAATCGTGTAATTCCTTTTAACCACGCATTCTACTGGTGATATAGAATAACCCTGACCATATTTTTTCTTAATTAGAATAATGGTTTCGGCAAAATTAGAGTACAGATTTTTTTCATGTAATGATTTCAAATAGTCATATTTTAACCACCTAACACAATCTTTAGATTTTGCTAATTTAAAATTAATAACATAACAATAACTGATGTCGTAAATAATAGGGGGCAATAAAAAGGACCGCCCGTTATTATTTACGACATTAATTATTAATATGTTTTTTTATTTTAATTAGTAAAAAATTAAAATTGCCTCGGTTGGTTAACATATGACTATCTGACACCATTTCACGAAAAAAACGGAACATAAATTTTTCAAAAAAAATAATTCTAGTTAAATAAAAATATGGTCAGGGTTATTCTATATCACCAGTAGAATGCGTGGTTAAAAGGAATTACACGATTTCAAAATCACCCTGTAGATATGCCAAAAAGTCATTGCACTATACCTACGCTAGAGTAGGTACTAAAATTTTACTTTTTAATGTCAATAAAAAGACTGTCACTTTTTGTTTATGACGTATTTTTATTCACTTTTTTGATTCTATAACTTTAAAAGTCTACTTTTACTTTAGTTTTGAGTTAGAGGGTAATAATTATAATGTTTTACTGGCATTTTTAAAATGACAGATGCACGCCTGTAGGTATATATCTGTCAGCTTTCAACTACACTTTTGAGCAATAATTTTAGTTCGCTTTTCGTCGAAACAGACAGTGAGCTTTTTGGGCTGTCACACATTATAAACATTTAAAGATCTTAACAATGTCAGTGTTTTAAAGCGGCGTAGAACATAGCGTGTGCTGAAAGTAACTTGGCAAGGTTGACATCGACAATCTCTTAGTAAAGATTTCCATGGATATTAGACGTAGGTATTTTTAGTTGCGGTGCACACTTCGTAAGCTCCACGCCGCCTCAAATTACTGGCAAATTTAACAACCCACTACTACTTCATTAATTTGCTTTCAATTCATATTAATCTAGAATACTTTTACATGTAAATCACCGAAATTGGACATCAAGTAGCAAAGTATGTAGGTCTTGCGAGTCGGCCAAGTGAGAACAGTAACATGAACATCTATTACGTTAACGGTTAAGCATAAAATATAATATCTATGACTTGTTGTGCACGAACCACCATCAATTACGAATCTAGAAGATATTAAGTAGGTATTGATATTATTTCTTTGAAAAAGGTATTTAGGTATTATCTACTTAGAATTTCATATGTGGTAGGTACTTGCGAAAGTATATTACGACGCTTCACAAGTCTGCTCAGCTGTGCAATTCTGTAAAATCTCACTATACATCTCACATTTGGTGTGCAATTCTATAAAATCTCATCGTCAAACTCACTTTTGAATCTTAGAATTTCTTTTCATTATAGTCACATTTGAATTCAATATAAAACTTTTTACAGATTTACATAGCTAAAGTCAGTTTGATAATGAGATTTTACAGAATTGCACCGCAGCCGTGCTGTTCCGTTAAAGATTTTATTTATAACTTTACTGTGTCTTCGTTTCTCACTGCGGATTTAAAAGTGAGTTTGATAGTGAGCTCTTACAGAATTGCTCACCGGGTCTCAAAGATAAGTAAGTACATTATAAAAATAAGAGTACGTGATGAGTTAGTGATGCGCCACGCTCGCAGCACGACGGCGGTGACGGCAGAGACGGCGGAATGCGCCACCGTCATTCAGCGGCATAGTCACATAAGGCAGCGTGCAAATGACTCACTCACGTGGACACTCCTCGCGAGTCGACGCGACTCTATCACACTATCGTACATAAAACATTCGTCTACCTCGTAAAAATCACAATGTACAATCGAACAATTCAATAAACATCAAAAATGCAAAGATCAACGGTGGCTAATAGGAGAAATATAAACGACGCTATAAATATACATATTATATACCTAATGAACGGGGTAAATTTACATCTCAAAAATGATAACATCTCCCTCCAGTCAGTAGAGAATATAATTTATAAAACGTTAAACTTGTAAAGTGTGTGTGCGGGGCGGCGGCGGCGCGGCGCGGCGCGGGTGCGGCGCGGGTCAGTGCGGCCGCGGCTCCTGTAATACCACATACTGTCAACTGTCTTACTACAGACACGAGGTAGGTACTCTTGAGGGACTTCACATAGGTGCACAGGATAATAAAGTGCTGGTAAGCAAGACGACTAATCTCAAAACACTAGGTAGTAGGACTGCGCAGCAACCGAGTATTTGTGCAGAAGTTCTGCCTCAACACACTTTGTTTTCTTAGACTGTTTCATTCGGGATCCGATTTTAAGTACAATAGTTGTGTTTTAAATATCTTCAAGTCTTTACAAACATTGAAATAACGGACCCAAAGAACACGCACATCATGTTTCCGTGCGGGGAACGACAGCTTATTAAGCCATCGCACCAGCCTGTCAAAGTGTTGTTAGATTGAATGAAAATTGGCTTTATAAAGCTCGTAATACCTCATCAACATGTCCATCAGGATGCAGGTCAAGGTCCGCGGTGAATGGGTGCGCGAACTGCACGTCGAGCTGGACGCGCGTCTCCCCACCACATTCCAGAGGCGACGAGCTGTGGACCAGTAATTACCAGTGATTTAATAAACAGATAATATTATCTGGTATACCTAGTCTCTGAACAGAGGTAGATAAAGATAGGTAGAGAACAAGAGGTTTAGGCAAGGCTAGCATCGGCCTTACCTTCCCTTTTTATCCATCTAAACAGCGACCTCTTTCGGAAGTTTGAAATCAAATAATATTGTAGAGACTTTAGAACTTAACCACGCTTCAATAAATTCAGTAAATTTTACGCTACAGCTTTTTTATCGTGTTGTGATGGACCCTTTATAGACGCAATACCCATACTTTTACTTTACTTTTAAGTTAATCCAGCTCTGACTATAGGTGGTACCTGGGATGCTCATGGTGTGGGTGATGTGTCTCATCCTGTAGCAACGGCAGTTCATCATCTCGAGGGTGCGCATGGCACTCACAGCGGCAGTGCTCGGGCTCCACGTAGCTGAAGACGACGCCGGGCGCAGCACCACTAGCCGCCGCTGCCGGCAACGTTTGGATACGCTTTGGCTGCTTACGCCGTTCCGGCACCTCTTCAAAGTCGATCCATTCGGTTTTCGGACGCGTTTCTGCAGCTGATTTACAATGTGGGTCAGTTTTGTTTACGTTTACTTAAATGGCCCGAAATTTAACGTGAGTACCCACTGGACCGGTTTGCGTAGTCTGGGTCATTACTTGGCAATAAAAAAATATTTTGTATAATCTTTTTATTTTTATATTATTTAAGTATACTTTATGAAACCTTTTGAATTAGAGATTCTCAAAAAGTTTTTATTTCGAACTTTTCACTGTGTCACTTCGTGAGTATAGTTCCTAATAATAGAGCGTTCCATGTAGATCTACTTAGTAAATAACTAATTACATTAACTTAATATATACAAACAAATTTTCACAAGAAATTTAAACTAAAGTGAAAAAAACAACAAAATAAATTAAAATCGTATATTTATTTATTTCTTAAAGTTCTACATCGTCATTACTTAGTTATGTTCTATTTAAGTCTACCTAAAATTAATTAAATGAAAGAAAGTCGACCTAGCCATGGTTTAGCCGGACTACAGTCGTCAGTCACGATTTACAATCGTATCGTTTATTTCGCAGGCATCGGATAATATTATAATAGCACAACACTAGATCTTAATATAGCTATCGTCAAATAATATGGTCTATTTAACTAAGAATACCGAATGAGTGACTGACATGCAATCTAAATTACGAGCTACCTACAGTATGGATTGAAAAGCTTTAAGTGAGGTCACAGTCTACCTCGCTAGCGAGTGTATAGACTTCAAAAGAAACCTGTATCTACGTCATAGAAGGCATGCAGGATTCCTGACAATTTTTACTTTACCGGTTGGATAAATGAAAACAATAACAACAATAAAATCAGTAGGTAGGTACTTAAGATAAAATTATACCGTAAGAATAAGTGAGAATGATGATAGATATAAATCATCATATTACCATCGCTACCACTGCGTGTGCGCACGCGTTCGATGCGCGGCGCTTGGACTGTTGCCACAGATGCCGTCCGCGGCCGCCGCGGCAACCGGATTCGTAGACGATCTGGGGGCGTAGGCGCTGGAGCAGGAACCGGCGCTGGTACCGGCCGGGAGACACGCGGCGCCAGCGCGGCAGGCACCGGCGGTGGAGGCGCAGGCACAGCCGCGCGAGGTCTTTCAACACCTGTCACTAGCACACCACCGCGTTCACGCACTGGCACCATCGGCAGCGCTACAGAGCGCTCCTGTGGGAGTGTGGTGGGAACGTACGGCAGTTCTTCCTCGAATGACTCTTGAACTACAAGCCCACGCCGCTCTACGTCATTGCCACCGCGTGGCGGGGCTGACTCTGAGCTAGGCTCCGATTCCGATGAGTCGCGCACCACTTCCTGTGGAGACAAGGGCGTAGCTGCGCTAGTGTCGACTGCAGCAGTCGCCCCAATTTCGCGTTCAACTTCCGGCGGGGAGCCTTCGGCGAAAGGTATCTCTCGCGGCGCCGAAGTCTGAGTCTCCTCAGGGTCAACGAAACTTGGGAAGGAGCCAGATATCTCGCTCGTTACGCTTGGTGTCTTTGTTATGCTGAACTGGGTGCTGAATACTTGTTCGCGGCTGCCCACGTGAGTAGTGAAGATTATCCGCTCTTTTCGTCGCCGGCGCGTTTCATCGATGGCTGGCGCAGGCTCGACGTTTTCTGTGTTAGGTGCTGCCTCTGGCGTACAATCGGCGGGTCGCGCACTACCTGCAGACGTGGCGCCAACGCTACTGACGCTCGGCGAGCGATGTGCGGGTTCCGTCTCGGTAGGTTTACTTGTGGTACGCGTAGGCGCGACGCTAGCCGGAGGACTTGGTTGTCGATCTACGGGTGTGTGTTCTGTAGGTGAGCGAAGTGGTATAATGATGCTGCCGTCGGGAAGCACGGTCCTGTGAACGGGTTTCTGACTAGAAGATGCAGCAAATTCACGATCAGGTGGAGCGCGAGTGTGCGGCGCGGAGGCTGGCCGCTGTGGTTCACGGTGTGTGGTTACCTCGGTTGCGGTGGTTCGTTCCGGTTCTGTATCACGGCGCGCGCTGCTCGAGCCGAGCTCTTCATCCGGCGGCGTCCGCAGTGGGATATGAATAATCCCATCTCTCGTATCCTCATAGTATTTAAGTTTCTCGCCGCGACGCGGACCTACTGTGGGCTGTGGCATGGCTGGTGGAATGGCTCGTTGCTGCTGAACGACTGGAGAACCGTCGCGTGAGCCGGGCGATGGGGATGTGCCGCTTTTCCTGGGTGTTCGGAACAGTGATAATACCGAACCTCGAATTTTGCCGGCAGAGGACGGTGTTGCGGAGCGGTCGCGACTCTTACTCCGAGATCTACCCTCAGTAAGACTTCTCTTCCGGCGCAGGACGTCTGAGGGTGAATCCGGTGAAGCGATCGTCTCGCGCGATTTAAAAAGTGAGCAAAAGGACGATTTGCGTGATACGGGAACGTTGGCGGGTGAAGGCGTGCGGCTATCTCGCGGAGCGCGGCTGCGTGCCGCAGGACTGACCGGTGCGGGCTCAGCACGTCCCACTAGCTCTGTGGGCCGCACTGCTCTCTCATTGCGGGTCGTCAGCTCTAGCGACACGGGTTTCCGTGCTGCCTCATCGCTGACGTCTCGGACGGTTGTCTGTTGACTGGTGGATGGAGCTTCCTCCTCCGTCTCTTCGTACTCGTCATCGGGTTTTAACTTAATTCGGATGACAACTTTGGTAAGGTTCCCGGTCTTGTACACTTCGGGTTCGGACGGCTCCCTACGAACGCGCGGTCTAGCACGTCTCTCCTGTGCGCGGGCACGGTTCTGTGTCTCCTTTTGAAGCTTGTCGTCGTCGGCTCCGACCGGCGTGGTAATTATGGGGGTCGGAGCAGGTGTTAACGAGGGCTCAGGTCCAGCGGGTGTTACTGGTGGCGGCGGGGCAGGAGTAGGGATTGGGGAAGGAGGAGGTGGCCGCGACGCTCGCTCCACGGTGGCCTCGGTCCGCACTTCACGCCGGTCGCGCGCGTCTACCGGTGCCGGTGTCATACCTGGGGGTGAACTGGCGGTCATTTTTGCAATTTCCAGCAAGCGTTCCTCGACAGCCGCCGCACAAATTTCTGGGTCAGTCTCGATGGGCTTGGGGCCACAGAAGGATGTCTCGAGTAACATCCTGTGCGGTGAAGGGGAGCGAGATACGCCCGACACGACTGATAAGCGAGACACTCGACTCGCGTGACTAAAGGCAGAGAGTGCAGAGTGGGCGGAACACTGCGAGCCGACGCTGGAAAGACGACTGGTCCGGCCCGACACGGCCAGTAACGCCGCCTCTGATCCTTGGCTGTCCTTGCGCGAGTGGCGACGCGAAACAGGAGGCGGAGGCGCCGCGGGGCGCGGCTCACCCGGAGCACCCTCGAGGAAGGCGAGCTCCTCAGTGGACGACCGCAGTTCGAGCGCGCCGTCCTCCCGGAAGCCGAGTTCTAGGCGACCGCGCGCGTCCTCGCTGCCAGTGCCCGCGAACAGCGCCAGTTCCGGTGAGCTATCGCGTGAATCGTGGTGACTAGAACTGGACGCGCGCGAGATGTCGATGCGCGGCGCGGCTGGTGCGCCGAGCGCGCCCACCGCTGTCACAGCTACCGCGGGAGTAGAGTGTGAGCGGGCGCGCTGTTCTGGAGGGGCTAGCGATGTTGAGCACGCCGGATCCTCTCGGATTTCAGGTAACCGGAACGTCTGTTTAGTCTCCGGGCTCGACTGTGAACAGGATAAGTATAGTGATATGCAGGCGGTTCGTAGAGGTGGAATAGTTATAGTGTAAAATAGCGAGAGACGAAGCAGAGAGAAGAAGGTGTAGGATACATACTGGTCTCACCTCGTCAGAGACGTCGTGGTCGAAGGAGGCGATGGGCGCGGGCCCGCGGCGCAGCTGGCGCACGGGCGCGCCGCTGCCCGCCATCCGCCGAGGCCCCGGCTGCGCCGCGCCACACTACACTGCTGCTACTGGCACTGCTGCCGCATCGCACCTCCACCTCGACACCACTGCACGACAACGAACACACTCTTAACAAATATATATTTCACATTCAACACTCCGTTAAACTTCATATAAATTTAACTTCCTGCTTTGTAATAAGACCCGTTCTACACTTACGTTGAGTTAATGTCAAGCTTAATTTCCAAAGATCAGTCGATCAATTGTCATGTAGACAACTCCTATGTCGATATGTGAATTCGTGAGATCACTGTTTCAATTGTTTTACGGCAAATTAGTATTGGTAACAATACTTTCAGTTGTGCCATTCCTCATTAAAATATAGTAATCTACAGGAACTGACATTAACTTGCTACGCTATATAATGTTGTAGTGAAACAGAAAGTGCGTATTTAACTTTATATATAATATAAACACAGATACGGGTCGCGGCGGAACACTGCACGGAGACAATATGTTCGGAACCAGATCACACGAACGCCTTCGCCTCGATTCGCATTAAACTTTTAGAACACTCGCAAGGTTTACGAGTGTAAGGTCGCTCGATACGTTAGCACGAAGCTGCAGAGTATGGGACGTGGCGCGACGAGAGAGCTTAGCACGAGCGCGCCTGGAGGTGGCGGTGCTGCGCGCAGCACGTACCTGCCGGCGCGGGCTGGTCGCGCTGAGGCGCGTCGTGGGGCTCCGTCACGTCGACGCGCGCCGCCCTCGGCTCGGCCGCACCGCGCATGCGCGACTTTCCACACGCACGCGCGCTGTACTTGCGTTCTACTTCCTCCACGCGCTACTAGTGCCGCCCGACGTGCACCGTGCATCGACTCGGCCCGCTGCCGATACTTACCGACACAGCTATATGTAAGGACAGTTCGACAGTTTCAGTGGAACGATCTGTTGCACCGGAGCGGCGGGGTCGGGGGCGCGCGCCGCTTACGTAATGCGAGCGCCTTCATCCAGCGACGTCACGGACACGGCACGCTCGTAGTTATGGCACGGATATCGCTTCTAGCAACGGGCTTAGTTGAATCGATTGTTCTATGTTCGACCCCTCATGTAAAAGTGCGATTCACATGAATTTTGATGACATCATGCCGCGTGCCACTGCAGCGTTAAAAAAAACTACAAACATAACTTTATAGGACTGAAATGCTGCAGGCTAATGTCGATCTTTTGTCTTCATGTTACAGAGCAATCGTAGTTTTGTAGTAAGTTATGTAATATTTATGTTTCATTGGTAGTAAAAAATACAGTGTAGGACATTGAACCCTCGCGTATCGTGTTACGATAATTACCAAGCGGTACGATTAGTAGTTATTTTAACGTAGGTACAGTTTGGTGACTGACCGCAACAGTCGTTTTAAAGTCATATGTTTACTTGTATGAACATACGGATAACAGTTTACTTGCTGTGGCCTGATGCCCATAACATAAGTTAGATCTTACCATGGGTATCAATGTTCCGAAACCTTTTGTGTCCTAAGTTTGTTTAACTGTTAAAATTATAGGCAGTTGAATATTTTTTGGAAATAAATAATTTATTCTTATTATTATGTTTATCACTATTTCCTGGTCAAAACTACTTTTAACTGACGAAATCAAGTAGGTAGGTAAAAGATTGGTCAAGTAAAATTATAGGATGATTTTGGCTAAAGAGTGTGGTCAATAGTGCTGACTTCAAAATATTGGCTAATAAAAGTTTCGACGTTAGGAAAAGTCGTTTTCCGCTCCGTCGAATACTAGTTTCACGTCATGGCCAAATGTGGGCTTATAACGTTTATTTACATTATGAATACTTAATAAGTTTTACGTCGTGTAAAACGTATTACCAACCTTGTACGTTCATAAAATAAATAATCCGATAGCTCCTTATCGATGCTAAAAAATTTTTGACTGAACTTGTTCTAAGATTTGAGTTTCTAATAAGAAATTTTATATACTTTTTCTGAAGACTGCCCACATACCTACTGTTTCTTGGAGTTTTGAAAGGTCATATCAAGTTATAGTGATGAAAGTGTGGGCGGTAGCGGATTATCCTTAAGGCGAACTAAGCAACGCAAACAAGAAAACAAAGAGTGCATGGAAGTTTATTAATTAAAAGCGGAAGGATAAAAACTAAAAAAAAGATGATGAAGAAATCTATGTAATTTACCAGTTTTAACAGTTACCTGAACAGTATTTTTGGAAAATCCAGTAATATGTACCAAATATCAAGAATTAAAATTGCGTAATTTGTAAATATAATAATTTTCATAAATAAATGTATCTTACATTTTATCACGTTTCAAATTATATTTGGCACGTATATAGATCACCTAAAATATAAAACGCCTATGGGGTGTTTGCCTAGTCTAGTGCGCTCCTCCATATGTATATATCCCGCCTCTGAGTGTGGGTGAGATTCGAAAATGTACAGCGGATCACAATTTAAACCATTTTTCTTCTTTTTTTTACGAGTGGAAATGCGCCTGATGCATACCCTCTCGCCACAAGGGGAGGCGAGAGGGTTATGTTCGGCTCTCCCGTACTTCGGGACTACGGACCAAACCCCACGGTGTGCACGCTCGCTGCCTTGTACAGTGGATAATAATAATAATAATAATATTCTACCACATACACACAACACTATCTAGCCCAAACTAAGCAGAGCTTGTACTATGGGTACTAGACAATGGATAAACATACATATATACTTTTTTTTTGTAAATACATATATATTATACATAGAAACACCCATACCAAGACAAACATGCACACAAATATTTGTCTTGTGCGGGAATCGAACCCGCGACCTCAGGCGTGATAGTCGGTTACACTAACCTGGGCCGCTGGTAACAGTTACTACCTCAGCGACCCACCCAGCAGTCTACAGCTCCTCGGCGACGCCCCGGCACTACATAGGGCGTCGGACCAGAGCAACTTAACTGAGAAGTATATTCTTTAACGTACTTACAAGAGACCATCGAACTTCGAATTGCTTTTTTAAAAAGTCAACTCCCGTATTGGAAATAATTTCTCCTTCTGAGCTCTTCCTTACGAAGCGCTGGACGATTAGAGATATCACTGTTCTTTGTCCTGAGCACAGACACTGCAGCGACGCCATTTTTGTAGGACTGGCGTGAGTATCTCTCGGTATCGCAAGCGTTTTATATGCTACCATAACCGTAACCATCATTTTTATCGCTGATACTTACTTCGCTGGCAGACCGACCCAAGTTGATCTTCAGACTTCCAACATTAAAGTACGCATTCCTTCCTACTTAGCACACCAAGTCAGACCAATCGATGAAATAAAGGTTTGTTGACTTAGCTGTGTTTAAAGAATGTGACAGAATCGAGGTGCCAAATCTCGGGTACTGCTATAGTATTATATTATCTGTCTCAGGTAACCCACCAAGCGTCATCCGGTGGGTCGCCAAATATATGTCTGGAAAGACCATATAGCTAAAGCCCCGAAAGAGATGAATGTGCTTGATTGGTCTGACTTGGCTATATGACAGTTCTGTTTTTTATGTTGCCTGATTTTATAGCAAACAAAAAAAAACAATTCACAAGATAGTGAATGATAGGACCAGAATAGCTCATAAAATAAAAGTACATCAAATTATAATTAAAATATCTGATATTGTTATACTTAAAAAAAATTACATCAGTTTTGCAATTCTGTAAAAGCTCTCAAACTGTAATTTGGCGACGAAAACGTAGGTGTAAGTAAGTAGATATAATTAAGAGCTTTCACTGAAAATACAGGAGAGAGTTCGATGAAGAGATCTTAGGAAATAACACCGGCGTTTTTTAATTCATAACTTACCTTTAAAATATTTGGCCTACCATAACTGGATATTTGACTCAACTAAAAAGAAGCTCCTATCAAATTTATATTACTACTAGTAGAATCAGATACTCCAAAGATAGTTTGCTAATTATGCTTAATAATAATCTTTATCGACTAGTTGACTGCGCACTAGTGCATTATTGGGCGGCCTCGATGGCGTAATGGTTAGTGTAATCGACTGCCACGCCTGAGGTCGCGGGTTCGATTCCCGCACAAGTCAAACGTTTGCCTGCATGGACGTGAATATATTTGTCTTGGCCTGGGTGTTTCTATGTATAATATGTATATAAGTATTTACAAAAAAAATGTAGGTATACAGGGTGATTTTGAAATCGTGTAATTCCTTTTAACCACGCATTCTACTGGTGATATAGAATAACCCTGACCATATTTTTATTTAATTAGATTTATTTTTTTTGAAAAATTATTATTCCGTTTATTTCGTGAAATGGTGTCAGATAGTCATATGTTAACCAACCGAGGCAATTTTAATTTTTTACTAATTAAAATAAAAAATCATATTAATAATTAATGTCGTAAATAATAACGGGCGGTCCTTTTTATTGCCCCTTATTATTTACGACATCAGTTATTGTTATGTTATTATATTTAAATTAGTAAAATATTAAGATTGTGTCAGGTGGTTAAAATATGACTATTTGAAATCATTTCATGAAAAAAATCTGTACTCTAATTTTGCCGAAACCATTATTCTAATTAAGAAAAATATGGTCAGGGTTATTCTATATCACCAGTAGAATGCGTGGTTAAAAGGAATTACACGATTTCAAAATCACCCTGTATATGTATGTTTATCCATTGTACAAGCTCTTCATAGTAGGTACCCATAGTATAAGCTCTGCTTAGTTTGGGCTAGATGGTGTTGTGTGTATGTGATAGAATATTATTATTATTATTATACGAGTACATGAGTAAGACAATTTTGTCTTGCCTAATTCGTACGCTAAAATTATGATATAAGTTGTGTGTTTAAAGCCATATCTTGTCTCTCACATACGTTTTGGAAATTACAGATTTGATCATGTTAGAAGCGTTATAATGTTAACGTGATAAAAGTCAACCACCCCATTATTTTCTAGCAAAAAAACACGTACAATGTACATATTAGGTTACATTGACAGGATTCTATTAATCCTCCCTCTGTGTATCATTTACAAATACGAAGGAAAATCAATATGTAGTTTGGTTACGATTTACGGTTAATTTGTTGGCCAAAGCTTGGACCTCGGAACCCAGAAACAATTAAAAAAACATTGTGTGTACACCGTAACTATAATTAATAAATAGCCGATTACAAAAATATAAATGAACACGTAAGACGGATTTTTATTATTATAGAGCTATTTTGCGTCTTGTTTGGTCGTCTTGTTTGTATACACATACAAGATCAGTCAGATCAGAGGAGTCTGCAATATCTTTATCTTTATTGATTATTGAAAAAAAGACTATCTAAGAAAGTTTATAAGGCTAGTGTGAATAGAACAGTCGCAAAGGGAAGTTTATTTTTGTTCTTTTTTTTTTTTTATTTAGGTTCATCCACAGCAAATGTATTATACATGGTTAAAAAAGAATATAATTATATAGTCGACAATAATTAGGCTGATACATTTGCCAATTACGGATAAACCAACATGCACATAATGACAGTACTATACATACAAATTTAAATTAGAAACTACATACAGACAATTTTTGTAAATAAATAGTTGTACAGGAATATAAGCATCTTATCATAAATAATATAATAATTGGTTAATTATTGTAAACAGAGATAGCAAAATCTAAATTAAATATGAAAACGAATAAACTGATAAAATTTTTAAGTTGTGACCATATTGTTATTGATGGAGTTTCGAAAAGAGGTGAATGTGTGACGTTTCAGCTTGTTTCTCGCATCGTTGTAAATGCCAATGGCAGGTGTGGATTTAGCTACTGAATTGTACTCTCTGCAGAGTCGGTGTAGAGGTGAACTGTAATCTATATTAGTTATGTATGTTGGTATATAGTAGACATTAGATATAGGATATCTAGGCATTTTATGAGGTACTTGAAGGCCGATACGTGAGACTAATTCAGCACAGTCCAACTTGCCGTTAGCTAGTTTATGCAAAAAAGCTAGATCTTGTACCAGCCGTCGTTCGCTAAGGGAATACATATTAAATTGAGCTAATCGTTGATCATAGGGGCTTCTGTGAGAGATACCACTGGAATGATAAGCGAGGTTACGTGTAAATGCACGTTGGATTCCCTCAACACGTTGAGAATGTACAGCATAGTGTGGATTCCAAACCATACTGGCGTATTCGAGTCGATTGCGAACTAAGGCATTATAGAGGATGATTTTGGTTCTTGGCAGTTTAAACTCTTTGGTACTGCGCCTTATTAATCCGAGCATTTGGGCTGATTTTGTAACAATACTGTCGATATGATTGATAAAGGTAACTTTGCTATCAATAATCACACCCAAATCACGAACTTCTTTACTTGGTCAAGGATGACGTTATTTATGCTGTACGACGAAATTTGTGACTGTTTCTTTCTTGTGTATTTTATATGGCAACACTTTTTGACATTCAGTGTCATACTATTTATGAAGCACCAATCGACAATTCGGTCCATGTCAGTTTGTATAAGAAGCATATCATCATGACAAGTAACGGTTTTGTAGATTTTAAGTTCGTCTGCGAATAAGAAGGCTTTGCAATGGTGGATTGTTTTAGTAATAATTATCATTGATAAATACAGTGAATAGGACTGTTCCCAGATGAGATCCCTGAGGAACCCCTGAACTTGCGTAATATGGGTATGATTCCTGTCCATTTATGACAATAGCTTGTGATCTTTGGAATAGGTATGACGAAAACCATTTTAATAGGGAACCATGTATGCCATTAGTCTGCAACTTTGACAATAATAAGTGGTAATCTACTTTGTCAAACGCACTTGAAAAATCTGTATAGATAGCATCAATCTCTTGTCTTTTATCCAGAGCTATTGTTATATCGGATACGAACTCTATCAGATTTGTGTCTACATTTCGGCCAGATTTAAAACCATGTTGGCTGGGTGTGATAAAGGGGTCTAAATGTTGCGTGATGATAGGACAGATGAGTGATTCAAAAACTTTTGAGAAACAAGATAAAATCGATATAGAGCGATAATTGGTTACATCAGCTGAATCTCCCTTTTTAAATATAGGTACGATTCCAGCGTTTTTTCATACGTTAGGAAAGATGCCCTGTTCAAGAGAGCGATTAAAGATGGTTGTTAGAGGGATAGCAAGGCATTTACTGCAGCGTTTTACAAAAACAGGTAGTATAAAACCAGGATCCTTAAATGAATCTAGCTGTTTCAGTTTATCCAGGACTTCTTTTTCGGAGAATTTTATTTCACTCAGGATATTGGTACAATCACAGGGACTAAAAGGTAGGTCATCGTCTCGTTTGTGGTTGAAAACAGAGGCAAATTGATTAGCAAATAAATTAGCTATCTCTAACTCCCCACTAACGTTTACATCATCTTTATACATTTGAGAAGGAATAGAACTTTCACCCCATTTTTTACTTTTAATAAGGCACTAAAACGCTTTCGGGTTCTTTTGAACATTCAGTTCTATTTTATGTTTGTAATCGCTATAGCATGTACTCATAAGTTTATGACAGCGACTACGCAATATATCAAAGCTGATCTTATCACGGGGGTTGTTATATTTACGGTAGGCTCGTCTGTATTTTTCTTTTTCACCTAATAATTTTATAAGTGCGCTAGTAAACCAAGAGGGGTATTTTGACTCACTTTGTTTGTATTTAGATACATGTTTTTCTATTGGATCTTGTATGGCGCTGTACAATATATTAACACTTTCATTCACATCCGTACACTGGCTAAGTTGGTAATTTAAATCGGAGTTTTCTAAATCGCATATAATGTTACCATAATCAGCTTTAAAAAAATTATAACCAGACCGAGGTTTTGTTATTAAATTAGGTGTGGTTTCGGTAAAAGGTACAGAAATTTGTAAATCTGGGTGGTGCGGATCGAGTTTGCTTAAGATATTCGGAAAACGGGTAACAGTGAGTTTACAGATGTTACTAAGAACGAGATCTAATATTTGGCCTGCTAAATTGGGTATATGGTTGTATTGTTGGAGACTGCCGTATGACATAAAATCGATTAGTGATGAGCCAAGGGGACAGTTATAATTAGAAGGTGTAGCATATTAATCCTTGTCATTAGCTGACCATTGTATAAAACTTAAGTTAAAATCTCCTAGAATAACAACATCGTCGACATCATATAAAACATTATGTATGTGGTTTAATAAACCTATCAAAGAGTCCAATTTAGCGGGAGGTGTTAAGTAGGGAGGTAAGTAAACAGCACATAGAGCAATTTTTTTACACGATTATTTATATTTAATTCTAAATTGATCCACAGGTCCTCAAAACTGCTTTCCAAGTATTGTATTCTCACCGATTTTATATGCTTTGCGACTGCAATCAAGACACCACCGCCATACTTTTTGGAGTATCTTTGGCATATTCAATCTCTACGGTATACAGTATATCTTTTGTCAATAGTTTCACCATTATATATACTGGACATCAACTAAGTTTCAGTGAACACTATTATATCATAATTACAGAGTAAAACATTCTTATAAACTTCATCGGTCTTTGTCCTAAGACCGCGGACATTTTGGTAATAAATAGTGAGCATTTTTAATCAGTTAACACAAAGAACATAGTATTAAACATAAAAAAGTAAAAGAAATTAGTATAGAATTAAATTATGATACCACAGGATGATTTAGAAGTTTGAGGCTTTCTAAATTGCGAATATATATAGCCTGTTCATTGACATCTTTGCGAACCAATATTCGGCTGTTCCGTATCCAAACAAATTTATACGACAAATCTTTGGCTAGTTTCCTCGTTGCGGCATGTATGTAGTTGTTTGTTGGAGGGACTCAGATGTTCTCCCACAAAGACAGGAACACGGGTACCAGCAAACCCTAGATGCTGCGAGCTTAGTTTGTCGTGAGGGTGTTTCCTATTGTAGTTAACTACAGCTGCCAATTGACATTGGTACGTAAGCTCTTATTTTCTGCAACCAGTTTATTTATAATTTTGTCTTTCTGCTCTACACATTTCTTTAGGTTTTCACACTGAGAATTAAAGAACGAAAATGAGTCTTGAAAATCGGATCGGAGACGTTCTGGATAAAGGCCAGGTTATGAGCACCTTAAACCGGCGAGCGTGTATGAGGAATGTTAGGAAAGTGAATAAAGCCAGAGAAGTGTGTCAGGATCGTAGCAAATGGAAATCCGTAGTCTCTGCCTACCCCTCTGGGAAACAGGCGTGAATCTATGTATGTATGTATGTGATAAACCTATGCTTACCTTTTGTGGTATGCCTATACCACAGAAGGGGTAAGAGAAATTAAGTATGTATGTTTTGTGTCGGGTCAATTGGAACTATTAGGGGAGTAATAAGGGCAATGAACGTGAGATATGTAATAGCTGACGGTAATTATCGCGACCATGCTAGCATGCATACAATTACGTATCTTTTAAACGTTTCATGTTTCAGCCAGGTTGCACTGGTCGTGTTTATAAGGCTAGCTAAACAATCGTGCAAACATGAATACTGTTCAATATTTTTCCTGATGCTAAATTTGTCTAAAACCACATAATTATCTACCTTTCTCCGTGTCCTCAAAACCTACCAGGTGGTAGGATTTAAGGACACAGAGAAGATCGCCACGTCAAAAATGCAAAAGCGTGCTCTCGGCGCCAAGCTACGATTTCATCCTTTAATTTGTCATGTAGTTGTGACCTTGGCGTGCTGGACACATTATTTTCATGTATACATGACTGTGGCGTTCAAAAGGTTAAGAATGTTAGTGTCAGTAGGTACTGACTCTAATATCCTAAGAGCCTTAAGAATGTGAGTGAATTCGTATTCTATTGATAAAAATAAATGTTCTTGTGCCATAGTTATACGTTCTATACAAGTGAAACATCTTGGTGTTATTATTGACAACTTATTAACCTATTGAGTTGCAGCGGCACACCGGCGGCCAGACACAATACGTTAACCAATATTTCTGGCATTCGAACGATAGACAGGTTGATTTGGTTATGTCAAATACAATCCCTTGCTCCTCGAACACGAAAGCTAATATATATATTAAAAAAAATATGCATCTCCGCTGTTACTGAAAGTCATCTACTATTTCATTGTCAATCTATAGGTAGGTAGTATTTTTTTTAAATTATATATTCTGTGCTGAAATTCCTTATCTTGTATAAAATTCGCATAAACATAAGACAATTTTAATATTTTATTTTAGGTCATCATTTATATTGGCAATAGATGGCATTCAAACCCTCTCGTGATTGCTAGTCCTATATCTTCGCCATTGGGCAACCGCCACTTCTTAGCAGTCTGACGTTCTGTTGAACAATTTAAATAATTATTAAACAATACCTACATAGATCAGATATTAGTAATGGTGATAAATAGCATGACAACCTAAAATATTTTAATAGATGGTCATCACTTTTTATTTTATTTCATTAATCAATAATCGAATGGTAAATTACCCAAACCCATATCCGACCGTGTTGTGAATTAACAAATTCAAAATCATACATATTATACATAGAAACACCCAGACCAAAACAAACATCCATGTTCATGCACACAAATGTTTGACTTGTGCGGGAATTGAACCCGCGACCTCAGGCGTGGCAGTCGGTTACACTAACCACTACGCCATCGAGGCCGTTATATAAAATATGCTTTGTTAATAAAAGTAGGAAGTTGATAACCAATAAAATAATCTTTTTCGATATTCATATTTTCTTTGTCATATTTACAGAAGTTGAGATTTGCCAACATATCAGCTAACATAACAGATGTAACGTTTAGCGCCGCGCGCAACGCTGTAATTGTAATCTAAATCATGAGAGACGACGTGCTCTCACCGTACCTACTAAGAACGTACGAAAAATTTTTAACTCTTTTTACAAACTAAGAAGAGTGATCTGACAGATTAGATAGAGAACAATAGTGTACAAATTTCAATATGATTGAGGCAGCTCAATCATATTGAAATTTGTACACTATTGCCTATAGCAGTATTGGTTTGTTGAGCTGATAATACTAAACTTATAATTCAGTTATCCAATTGGCATTATGTGTCATATGACAATTAAATATCCAGAAGGGTGACCGACACGTCGCATCTGTGATTTAAATCTGTGATCTAAATATGTAAATGTTGACTTGTATTACATATATGGGCCATATAGTATATCTGTTAGATGTATAAATAGTAAGTCAGAATTAAGTTAGCACTTAGCTAAATAGATGACCTAATTAAATTAATTAGTGGATCTAGAACAATCAGACTACTTACCTGTAACTAGAACTAAAAGAAGTCAAAGTAGAACTTCGGGTGCCTATATACCTATGGACACAAATTTTTATGCCAACATGTTCGCTCACATGCTAGGTGACTCAGGTAACATGCTCAACAAAATCTAACAAACCAACGCCACTAAATTCGCCTTTCTTTAATCACACAGTTGCAAAACGAGTTCTCATTGTTCAATAACTTCATATGCAATTGACTTATGCGCTTTATATAAACTTCTACAATAAAATATGAATTGAGTAAGTTGTAATAGCAAAATAAATTTTGGGAAGGAAGAGGTAATAAGAGATACACTTACGCTCATATTTAAACTTTATTCACAACAGAACATAGGGTTCGCGATGTAAGTCGGTGCTAGTTACAACACATTCCAAACAGCGGCTAGAACACCTTTAATTATAAACGTATTTATATTATAATAAATATGTTGCTTTGTGTGTAACGCGACTAGCATAATGAGTATATAAATAAACATTTTTATTTCACTTTATACACTTTGCGAGCGCGTGTTGCCGGGTCCGATACATACGCCTCACACGCGAGCACCACCACCTCTCTAACGATTATATTCTAAGTTGTTTTTTAACTAGTGAATAATAAACATCACAATATATATAGTAATGGTCTAACAGCATAACATCTAACTACTCTGTATACATTATTATGGATAATATCCTGGTGATTATCTACGATCTTCAAATGTAATATATTACAATTATTATTTATTAGAGTAGCATATTAAATGTATTTATTGTTGCATTTGGTCTAAAATTAATGAGATCAACATTACAGTATGACAAACAAGCGAGAACGGTAGCGCGCACATCTATACTCGTATATTATAGTGACAACTACAAGGAGTAGCAGAGAGTAGTAGAGAGCTACCGTTGAGTGACAGGCATCGACCAAGGGTAGCGGTCCAAGCCCATAGTTTGTGCTCAACGTGCCGCATGCCGCATGCGGCGGACACGTACCTACTAATACTCCAACTCAGTAACGCACACATCTCTAAACAAACAAACAACGCATTGAACACTGGATATAGATATTGCTATCATATGCATCCTCGTCAAAAATATTATTGCTTAAACCTCTAATATACACTCCAACAACAAAGTAGTACGCGGCAACATAGACGCTAAATTTTACGCCAACATGTTCGAAGACATGCAAGGTGACAAGTCAGGCAACATGCTCTACAACATGCGTGCTATGGAACAGACCAATGCCAACTTGTGCGCCGCAGTACTGCTCCGTACGTAATACAACTACTTATAGCGACGGTGGGGTTGCGTCCTTAGCCAGTCGTTAACGACCATAACCTAAGCGTTCACTTTTATCACATTATATACAATTTAGATATGAACATGATCCTATACCAATGTTTTTATACGGCGATACAAACCGATGCACATTTCCATTTCCTTCTTTAGCCCATAGTTGATAGATATGAATGCTTAACACGTAATAGAATATGTATGTAGGTATACGATAGAATAGTTAAATATATCATTTTTATATCCGTACATATATAATATATAAAATTTATAGTTCTATATTCACTCACTGCGAAATAGTCAGTTAAGAAAGGGAGCTTGACATATTTTTGCCGTTACACTTCATTTACATGTTATTAACATTATTTGCTTCTCAAGCAAAAATGACCTCGTCCTTAATATTCTACTGTAGATTTTAGGTATTTGTGGAAGAAAGTTATGGAACGCAGTGATTTGCGTTCTGCTGGAGTTGCCGCTCTGCTTAGTCGGAGTCAGAGTCTGAAGATGGCGGCTGCGGGAGTGCGGGGGCGGGCGCGGGAGAAGGCGGCTCAGGGGCAGCGGGTTTGTCGCGGACAGTCGCCAGCGAGTATGCCGGCGCTGATGTGCCTGAGGTGCGCTCGATTCCCACACTGTGATCATACAAAAATACTTAACTTGGTTTCTACGCTCCCGAAGAAATATATACACAGTATTAAGTGAATCCTGAACACCTTTGCAAGGTACGGTCTAGTTAAACAGCAATTTGGATCACAAATTATAAGTATCCTTGTTAACGCCTCCAGCTAAGCTAGAATGCTTCTGCTAAGAGTGGGTTCACGTCGGTAGTGTAATGGATGAGATTCGAAACCCCGACCTTTCGATGGCAAGTCCAATACTTTTCCCATTAGGCTAAAATATGGGAGGTGGCAAGTCCAAAACATTTGTCCATTAGGCTAAAATATGGGCGGTGTGTGCTAAATATGGCTTTAATAACGTTTGGTGATTTTGAGTATATATGCTATGCTCAAGCAAAGCTCAATCTCTCATTTGATTACAAGCATGTTTCCGCATATTGCATTGCTTAATTCTTCCAAGTTGCCGCTGCAAGTGCTTTTGGCTTATATGAAAAGATATACCGACGATCAAACGTGCGCTAAACCTATGAAGCCTTATAGAAGACCCTCAAAGTAACCTATAAAATAAATACAAAGTAGCGGATGCTTACATGTACTCATGCCTCGCCAGATAGCGCACATATTTCTCGGGTGGGTCTCCATCGTGCTCCTGCAGCGAGACGGACCGCACGGTCATATGGCTGACCTGCGTCGCCGGCATCGTGAACTCTACAAACGCGTGACGAGCCAGCTCCGCCGGGATCTGATCGTATGACGTCAGCGCCATACGACACACCAGGTTGTGCGTTGTGTACGCACCTGCAGACACACGTTCAGTATCGATTGATTCCAAATTAATGTTTTTTCATTGAGATAATTGCTATAAAAACTTATTTATAGAGTAATATAGTCGGTATAAAATTTTAAATTTCATAAGATTCTACCGAAACACAGGTATAACCTAGTTCGGGCAAATATCTGTAAAAGCACTGTATGTAATTGTTAAGATGTAATTGTTAAAGTGAGAATTTTTATTAAATAAATAACTATTCTTATATGTATATTTTCGAAAGGGACTGACAGAGGATATCTTCGAACAGAATGATTTGGAAGTCCTGGGTTGAGCCTTTGACTAGCAAGACATAGCAAAACGTTAAGGGAAAGACAATACTATATTCATGTAATGCTTTATTAAAATGTGGTGATGTTTATGACATACCTTGTCCTTCCTTTGGCAACCGTGGCATACGCCACACGATAGCTCGGTGCTGATGCTCATACTTCGCCTGCCCTGAAGTCACTTCTATCAGTGACTCCTGCAATGTGTCTACGGCGCCCAGGAACCGTTCGATGCCTTTGATTTTGCCCGTGCGTCTGTTTGCACAAAAGTATCATTTTATACTATGTTACCGTAAAAATATTAATTTAATTACATACAGGGTGTCCGGTAATTAATGGATAACCTTGAAATGTCTTATTATAGAACTGAAGGCCGTTCAGAAAAACGAAAAAAAAAATTAATTAGTAAAATAATTTATATATATATTAAAAAGTGCAAGCTATATTAGCATAGCATACTTTTGACTGCCTATCTATTAGCATAATTAGTGTTTAATAATAAAACAACAAAATACCTATGGATTTCATTCATTTGTGGTCGTAGAATACAAGAAAGTTATACATGGTAGTTAAAAATAAACACATATGTCAGGTAGTAGTTAGGATAGATTTTTTTTTCATATTTTTTTCTGAACTTCCATCATTTCCACTATAAGACATTTCCAGGTTATCCATTAATTACCAGACGACCTGTATATGTAATTAATTATGTACATACATACATAGATTCACGCCTGTTTCCCAGAGGGGTAGGCAATTAATTATGTGTCACAAAGTAATCTTTTTATACTATATTACCATACATATATTAATTTGTTAATATAAAAATATTAGTGTTTCATTGTTCGAAATACAAGGGCTTATAGCCGTTATATTATGGCGCCCAACGTGGGACTCACACTTTATCATTGCATAGCTTTATATATTCTATTTTTGTTACCAATGTCTATAAAAACAATGTTATTGTGGCTAATTACTATACCATAAGAAAATAAATAGTTGTACCTGTGTGCAGACTTAACAGATCCGTATCGGAAGTGCTTCTCGACGCGGAAGAGATAGATCCAGCACTCAGGAATGGGGAACCGAATGCAGACGTCCTCGCAAGGCACCTGGCCCAGTTTGCGAGACGCGAATCCAGGCACCAACACGTCCGCGCGGAGTTCCACCTAATACAAAAGTTTCATGAGATAATTTTAATAGCTTAACTAGCGATCCGCCCCGGTTTCGCACGGGTATATTTTGTCATATCTTAAATAGACAAGGCAGCGTTTTCGATGAAAGCTCCCAGACAGCTTTACTTTTCCCGATATTTTCCACAGTTATCGTCATATTTCAATCAATTTGCACTAAACCTTTACAAACCTAAACTTTTCTCACGAATCACTCTGTCAACCTTCCTCATGAATCACTTTGTCTATTAGAAAAAACCGCATGAAAATCCGTTCAGTAGTTTTTAAGTTTATCGCGACCATATTGACAGACGCAGTGGGAGACTTTGTTTTATAATATGTAGTGATAGCTTGACCATATAACTCCCAAGAGATGTTTTTATGAGAAGAAATTGAGCCAACAATGTGTTCGTTATGATATTATTATTATAGAAAGCGCACAAACCTTATTTCCAGTGACGCACCAGACCGCTTTGAGCTGCAGTGGCAGCTCGCGGTTTTTGGGCGGACGCACGCGAAAACGCATCAACTCAATATAGCACGCGTCAGGTGGCTTGAACCTAAGTAAGGTGTTTCATTACATAATATTAAGTTAGAAGGAGATCCTACCGTTTAATGCACCAATGTTGCAGCTTTTATCAGAAGAGCAAGACTAAGCTTACAATAAAACGGGCAATTCCGCAATTTGCAACAGCTTATCGCTGCTGTAAATTACGTAGGTATATTTAGCATTAAAATACATTATAAGTTTTCAGTTTTGTTTTTACGGTCTCACAAAGGATATTTACACCAGGCTTTTACAGAAGTAAATTATGCTAATGAGCTTCGTGGTCTATCGCAATCTTGTTTTGTTTTATATGTTCGCTTTTCTCTTTTCTCATCACTTGCTAATGAGAAGCTCACAAATATAAAATACATCAATAATAATTATTAAGTACATATTTAGCTATGAAATTGCTGTTATGTTCTACATCTAATGTCGTGATTTCTATACAAAATACAATGGTTATTTTAAAATTCGTTTATATTTTGATAATAGCTTTAAATGTATTATTAATAACATGTATTATTAATAAAAAATATCAGTAACCTTTTATACAATTTGTTTTAAAGTTATATCGCTCAGTGTCACCCCGTATTCCTTGTTTCAATTCGTCATAATTACCTACATAATAGTTACGCTATTGCTAATTTAAGACAAACCATAGTGGCCTAAAAACAAGGAACTATACATGAAAAACAAACATAGTACTCGAATTGGCCGTTCAAAAAGCATTGATAAAGTAGTTAGTATTAAAACCACAACGTTTTTAACATCGACGTTACCAATTTTCTTTATACGAAACTTCAACTTTATATTTAAGCCCCTATTACTTACTTGATGATCTGCGTTTTAGCAAACTCTTCAGGCTGGACACAGGCATGGAATTCTGCGTTTTCAACGCGAATCCATTCCTCTGTGACGACAGGAATTATGTCATGGCGTCCAACTACTTCTTTGCCTTGTCGCCGCAGGTCGTTCACACCTAACTCGACGTCAGGCATTCCTGTGACCAAATCGTTAAGCATCACAACTGTGTCATTTCACGCTTCTTTTGTGTGATAGTATAACTTCAGACATATAGTGGCGTTGTTGAAGGTATACGTTACCACTGAGGAAGCCTAGGAAGAAAAGACGAACACGCGCGATCTGTTTCAGCACAGATCCCTCAGCATCTTGCTCCACATACAACTCGTCCACTGCCGTTATTTGCACCTGTATAATGAAAATTATTTTAGGTAATGTTGCTTTAATTTACAAACCTATTGGTATTTATGGAACCTGAAAGGGAATTAAGGCGCTTATGTTCGATATTTACGTAGGTAGCTTCTTTCTTAGAAGGCTTGAAACCTGCTTGTAACCATGACAAGCGTAAACTGGTAGAAACCTCAAGCTATTCAACAAGGAGTTAAAATACCTTGCATTCAGCAAAGTGTGAAAACTGTTTTTATAATATGTATACAAAAGTAAGCAATATAGCATATTATAGCATAACTCCGACAAGTTCACATTTTATGGTTGGTTTGGCTGGTTTTAAGGACTTCGATAGTGGATCAAGCATTTTAGAGCCTGTGTATTTGACAAAAATAGTAACATTACGCAATTTATATTTATCACTTTAAGCTTATTTTTTCAGCTTGACAACATTGGAATAGCTAATATCCTTAATAATTTGTTTAGTAATGAAACACTAACCTCTTCCATCTTGTAGGTAAGCGCGCGATCGCGATGCGCTGATAGGCGAAACAGGGACTCCTCCACGCAACATGAGAACTGCTTCACGTCTTCGTACGCCAATGAGCCAATCTTGAACAGTTGGGATACCTACACATATACCACAAACATTAGATAGTTTAATATTTCTTCAGCTTTAAGTACAGTAGCGCCACATGCAGTTTTATTGTTTGTATTACAATAAGGTACTCTTCTATGACGACGAAAGTGCCAGTAAATTGTGAATAAGAAGTGGCACATTATTCATTGCTCTCAATCATTATAAATCTTTGTGCAGAACTAGCAGCAGTACAGCAGTGGACTTCAAATGGTTATAATTAAATTTATCGAAGGTAAACCTATCACTCTTTCGGCTACCTTACTCTTTCCTGCGGTGTATAAACTAGTTAATAATAAGACATGTACTTGCCTGCGGCGCATGTTCGACAGGCAGGCCAAGCTTGCGCAAATCACTGCCGAATTCTTTGACACCCTGGTAGTCTCCCTGGATCGCGTATGCAGCGAACTGCGACAGCTTGTTCGTGATACGCTCTGCTTTCGTCACTTGTCCCGGCCTAGAACAATGTTCTAAATTAGCTAATAGAGCTGCAGCCAGGGACGTGCACAAAGATTTCTGATAGGGTATGCACGCCCTACCCGAAACCTCTGCGAGGGCACTACATTTTATTTATAAATGTTTTTGTGTGTATATATGTCTGTATATTATATTATAGTATTTAATAAATAGATTTCGATTATATAGATTTACATAAGCCAGCGGACTAGGGTATGCAGTGATTATTTGCTTGTATGAAGCGCACGCGCCTGGCTGTAGCTGAGAAGATTAGTCAGACAGCCAACATTTCAATGACTCCTAAAATTGTAGAACGTGTTGATTTTATAAATAGTTAGATGTAAAATCTTTTAGCTCTGTCTTCTTTACATCATACTTCATAATATTCAATCTACCACTTTTTTAAAAACTCGATGAAGTTTCAGAAAAATTATTATTAAGTTAGAATTGCAAGCGCCTTGCTTACCGCACAACACCTACCCCACCATGGTGTGCTGTTTGTTTAGACCGCGTTTAGTTTTAATGCGATTAGAGCAACCAATCTCAATATAGTTTGTTTGTATTAAAAAATCTACCAATTAATTATAAAAAAGTGGTAGAACAAAAGTTGTTAAGTAAGGAAGGTATAAATAACTTATTGGTAAAAGACTAAGGCGCCGCCGCCGGCCACACCGCGGTCAGCGGTCAGAGTTCCGAGTTCTGCGTGCCGCGTTCACGTTTGAATCGTACATCTTATATATAAAATTCTCGTGTCACAATGTTCGTTCCCGTACTCCTCCGAAACGGCTTGACCGATTCTCATGAAATTTTGTGAGCATATTGAGTAGGTCTGAGAATCGGCCAACATCTATTTTTCATACCCCTTAGTGATAAGGGTTGTCCACCAATAATTTTATTTTTAAATCTTTTGGTCAAAACATTTTTTTATGGCAAAACAACGTTTGCCGGGACAGCTAGTAGGTATATAAAAGCAGTCAGACCGCGGCGGTCAAAGAGAAACTGAAGAGGAACTCGGCCGCAGAACGCAGATCGCCGGGGCAATGTGTTCGACGCCTAAGTATTTTTTTATTAACCATATAATTATCACATCCCCAGTGCTATAAAGGCGTGAGTACAATTACGTCAATTTTTTTATTGCAGATTCGAATAGTGCAAGCTTAATATTTTCGTTATGATTTGACAAAAAATAAAGGCTTTATGCTAAAAAAATCATTTGTCATAGTAAGTCTGATACCTATTATTTATTTAATCATAAAAGGCTACAAACCTACTAAAATACTTAAAATTTGATAAAACTACATTTAACCTTACTTTATGTTTAAATTAAACAAAATATTATAAAAGTACTTTCTATAATAAATATATCAAACCAAGCAGTTTTTTTGCCCTCCTCGTTAGCATATTCTTCTTACGCCTTTATTCCACTTACTATTTTATTCTTCTTACGCTTTTATATACATATACATGTATATATACCCCCAGACTAACTAAGAAAAACAAGCAATGAACCTGATGGTAATCAATTACCGTACCCTAAGGACATAATCAATTTAAAAAGTATAACTAAACAGTGGGTACAGCAACGCAAGACAAGTCTGATATAACAGTTTATGATTATCTTGATAAAACTGTCTCCTTGTAAAATTTTGGAATCATTAGTCACTACAACACAAGGTTACTTGTCTCCGATCTACTGAAGAAATGTATATTGCTGATCTACTATTTGAGCGAGTTTCACTTAACATTTAACATTCACATACATTTGTTTAGCTATTCATATGTAAAAACAATTACCTGACACCAGGCCTCTCTTTGTAGAAGACATATTGCAGCTTGACGGTAAAGATTTTGCCGAATTGGTCAAACTGCTGCGCGCCGATCTCGGACACGGAGTAGCAGGCCTGTAGGGGCAGCTCTTGGAAAGGTTCTTTGTCCGTAGCTGCATTGTACAGCTGCACAACTGGGTTATCACCCTGGAAGCTCAGACGCACAAAGATCTTCTTCCAGAACCTTTCGATAAACAAGTTGTTTACAAGTCAGATAACCATTTAATAACGAAAAATAAACCACACTGCGTCGATATACTGTAAAACGACAGAAACATTAGTAGGAAAAAAAAAATATTTTCGTAATGAATACTTAGCAGGGAAAATTGTTTTAGGAGAACTCGCTTTATGCCTTAATATAGTCTTGTCTTGTTCGTTATTTATAATTATTATTGAAGTACCTTTGTCCGGTTATTTTCTTTTTGTTAGGCTGTCGCAAATGCATCTCCCATCCAGGACCATTGTATATCACGCGAGGAAAGTCCTCGAGCGGTACCGACATATCTTCATCGAACAACGGCGTAGGTGGGCTCTCGTCACCGCTGCCTGTATCTCCTTCCACACGCTCGCCTAAGAACACCATATTAGTTTGAGTATTATGTATCCTACTAAGTAATACCCAATGTTTCCTCTAAGACTATTACTTACTGTACTGCGGTACAACTTGCTGCTGTTGTTCGAACCCGCTCTTGTCGAAGGGATTGACACGCGGAGACTCTGGCAGTGCTTGGGGGCGCGGTGGAGGTGCCAATACGGGAACTGCTGTTTCTTCGCCGCTAGTTTCACTGTCTTTCGGCCTGAACAATCACACATAGTAATTAGTATAGTCTGTAGATCTGCAAAGTTAAGCCTAAAATTAGCATATTAGTTAACCTGATGAAAACAGAAAAGGTGTCGTCAGTAGATTCCCGGGAGCCCTGATGGTCAAGGCGCGGCGTGGCTGCAGGTGGCGGAGGCGCGCCCATGCTCAGGAATGGATCAAACGCTTCCGCTTCGAAGCCGCTTGGTGCGGCGTCACCAGTGCCATCATCACCCCAGGCGCCTGAGAGGTAAAAGAAAAACCATTTAACAATTAGGAAGACAGCCCCAATTAGATTTTAAATTTTAAGTAGGTATTCAAAGTGGCACACCTGAATTTAGATTATTCGAGCTGGTCGCGTCGAACTTTGCAGAGAACGCATCGAATGCATCCGAGCCGCCAGAGAATGCACCTTGCATCATGCCTTCTTGAGGAGCACCCCATCCGGGATCCACAGGTGTAACAGCACTAGATTCAAAGGCGTCCTCTGCACCCATATTAAACGCATCACCGCCTAAGACATCTTGTGGAGCATTTGTAAACAAGCTATCGTGAGACTCATCTACGCCGCTCATTGAGACTTCACCGAATGCGTTATCTGATGCGTTATTAAAGATGTCGTCACTAGGTGGTATTTGTGCGTTGAAAATGTCATTGCTAGGTGCCATCACCATATCATCTGATTTGACTCCAAATATATTTACAGCGGAATCGCCAAATACATTCGTTGCCGGTTCTGGTTCAATTTCACCTTCAAAAGGATTTCGCTCTGTATCGCCTGTTGACTGAGTTTCAAATTCGTCTCTTATTGCATCCGCAAATGGCGAAGTATTAGATGTTGCAGAAGCTATTTCCGTGTGCGGTTCTGAGCAATCCATAGGCGCCACGGTGTCTATCGTTGACTCGGCAGTGGCGGTAAAGGGGCTAGTGTCAGATACACTCACGGCGCTTGGCGCCTCCGGCTCAGGCTCGGCCTGACTGATAACCATCGAAGAGGATGTTGGAACTTCGTTGACAAAAGGTTGCGAAATATCATGACCCGCATCAGTAGGCATGTCATCTGTTATGTCATCGCTAAGGAAGTCGATTTGCTTTTCTATTTTAGGTGCCGAATATAGACTCATTATATCTTCCTTAGTTGGTTTAGCTGCTGCCGGTATGGGTGCGTCAAATAAATTAATATCGTCATGATGAACAGCTGGTGTTGGAGCGGGCGGCGCAACAGCTGGTCTTGGTGGCGGTGGCTGTGGACGTGGAGGTGGTGGTCGTCCGACCGGTGGTGGTCGTGCCGGCGGTGGACGAACCGGCTTGTTACGGTTGATGTCAAAGCTATCAGTTGGAACCTCTGGAACCTCAGGCGGTTCTGGCTCCGGCTCCGGTGTGGGACACGATGAGTGAATATCGCGAACTGAAACAGGACTTGGCGTTCGCGTTGGTGGGATACGATCGAGAAGATGCGAACTAGTAAACTCCATTTGCCCAGTGACACTTAAAATTAAATTTTGTGTTTCTGGTGGCAGAGGTCGAGCCGGTAGCTGGGGCCCTTGAGTTTCTTCCTCGCCCATAAATGTCTGATCGATTGTAGTCGACACTAAATCGAGATCAGTGGGTTTGTTCATCCGTTCGTCTGCTATACCAGATGAAAATATATCAAGAGGAGCCGTCGTATCTTCGGTGAATCCCTCGAAATGTTTGGCCCCGGTTGGCTCGGCACCACCGAATATATCCACAGGTACCGTGTCACCAGCTTGCGGTTCATAACCACCGCCGAAATCCGAGAATGGATTACTAGCGGCAAAAGGATTGTCGCCCGAAAACTCTGTTGGTTCTGAGTCAGTCATCATGAACGGATTAAGGACGTCCGTGGTTGCTGGAGCAGTAGGCTCAGTCATACTTAAGAACGGATTGTAAGCCATTTTGTGGCCTATTGTTTTCTTCTTATTAACCTAAAAATTCAGACTCTAATAGCTTTAGTTCAGTTTTTCCTGGATTAAGGTCACCAGCAAATGAGGTATCAAAAGGATCAAAATCCGACGGTTCTGGTGTTAGCGCTTTTGCTTGGAAGAGATCGTCAGAAGGATCCAATAAATCACGATCTTTGTCGTCTATGTCAGTATCTTCACAAGAAAACTCTTTAGCTAGGAGTTTCAATTCAGTTTTACTAGGTGCGATATTGCTGGCAAAAGATGTATCAAAAGGATCTACTTGTACAGTAGTAGATCGTACCGGCTCTGAAGGTGTTAGAACTTTAACTTTGATGTCAGCTTGGGTACTATGAAGTAAATCACTGGCTTTAAATTTGATGTTGCTCGGTTGCGAGTACTCAGAATGCCGCCTCTTACTTGGAAAGTTTATCTTCTGTGTAAGATCTTCGTCAGAGCGCGTGCGTGTTAAAGTGTCAGGTACGGTATCAGCCGCCTCTGCTTCTTCTGCGTCTTCCGTTATAGACAGTTCGCGAGTGTAGTACGGCGTTACGGGTTTGTTAGTTTTAACTTTAGAGTCCGGATCAAGAGTTTCGTCTGAGTCTACGTTAAAACCAACACTTTTGCTAACGGTAAGGTTTTCAGGCCGTGATGCGCGTCTCTCAGTCTTCTGCTGGTCTGGTTCGTCTGCTCTTGGATCAAAATCTGGATCACTTAGAACTCTGTATATAGGAGTCGGATTAGGAGTAATTAATTCTTGCTCCAAAAGCTTTAATTCAACTTTTCCAGGTGCTACAATTCGATCAACAATAGTAGTATCGAAAGGGTCAACCTCACAATTATTCACATCAACTGGGTCTAATGGAGAATCACCTAATTGGGTCAAATCGGTGGTGCTACCGCCCAATAAATCACGTACTACTCGAGTGTCGTATCTGTTGTTGTCTACTATATCATCCGAAGTAATAGACTCTCGTACGCCCGAAGGATCTGTAAGATGAATACGGACCGAGGATTTCCGTCTATTATTTAGTCTGACTTGAACTTCTTCCGCTCGTGGATCAAAGTCGTCGTCGTCTTCTAGAATAACAGCTTCCTTTTTCACCTGAGTGTGTGTTGAAGGGATTACAGCGTCAGCAAAGCTTGTATCAAACGGATCGTCTTGATCCAAATATGGATCTATGACATCAATCTGATCTTCGATAATAGATTCTGCGAATACTTTTTCGTTTTTGTCAGCTTCAAATGCAGACCAGGATTCCTGTAACACAGGTTCTAAATGTATATCGTTTTCAGCTAATTTTGTAACTTCTGTGCTCTGCGCCTCAATTGATTGAGCAGCAAGTAGAGAAAATTCGTCAAACTCTTCCTCCTCCAAAGGTTTTTCAGTGTATGAAAAATCTGTTGTTGAGAGAACTTGTTGATCACTCTTATGGCTTTGTTGAATGAGTGACGTATGAAGAGATACACTTAGATCAATAGGAGTGGTAATAGGAATATCGGCGTCAATGTCCAAAATACTCTTTTCAACTGGCTCACTAGCTACTACTGCTTCGTGTAGTCTTTCAACGTCTCGTCCTTCAGTACTTTCTAACAACAGATCACCAGGAATCACTCTTTTCGGTCTTTTGGTGGTAACGGTAACATTATCAATACGGCCAGTTAATACACCAACAGCTAGCCCGATATCTAATGCTTGTTTTCCTTTGGAAGTTTTAGCTTCTTGTCCTTTTATTATTGCATCAACATGGGATGTGTCAAAAATGTCATCATCTTGAAAGTCGTCCGGTGAGTCAGGTACATACGTAAGTTTTACTTCCCCACGTTCTACTGCTTCCACATATGAGGTGTCAAATATATCGTCTTGATCGTCCTCCTCAGATTCGTCGTCAGTGACGCCGTATTCACTTTTATCGGCGTCGTCTGTTTCTGCGGCAGCGGCTTGAACTAACTGCGGGAAATCAGCTTCTGTGACCTCGACTACAGGTCTATGTGGAGCTGCCTTAGGTGCAGGTTCGACTTGCTTTGGCCCTGCTGGTATGCGTTGAAAAAATGAAGTGGATTTGATTCGATCAAGATCCCCTTGGGTTTTCTTGAGAACGGAATCGACACCAGTCGTTAGATCTTTAAATTTTGACCATTCCTCATTCTCCTTTGCTGTACCTTCACCGTTATTAGCGCTCTGCTGTTGGTGCTCTCTTCTATACTTTTCTAATTCCTCTTCAGTGAAAAGCTCCTCCTCTCCTTTACGTTTAGACTTTTTCCCCTTTTTCTTCTTTTTAAGACCTTTGGGTAGCTTTAGCATTATACGAGTTTCTAAACAGCACTTTGTGTTGCTGAAACAAAATAATAAATTTATAACATTTAATTAGTTGTACATAATTGGTAATACCAACATTGAAATGTACGTAAGTTAATCGTATATAGGTTCGTGTATAAATTGCATAACCAGATAAAAATCTTCGAGTATAGGCCAACAATATTCTATTGGATCGCTATTGGGTTACGGAAAGGAATGTTTCTTGTTATTGATCGCAAGGCCTTTCAGAATCAGGTGAAGTCTTTTTTGTGACATTCTATTCAAAAGTGACTATGTATTCATATCTGCAAGTAATGTATTATTCCTTTTCTAACTATGAGACAAAAAGGCTTCATATAGCCATCGTATATAATCACTGTTTCTCCGTATGTGAATGTTGGGTAATTGGCATAATAAAGAATTACAAACATGACAAAAAGTAAGAGAATTATTTATCAGGTATAGTTACGATGGATGAGCGTGCAGATGGGTAGTGAGACGGATGCATGGTAATGAGAACCCCTCGATGAGAGGAGCGATGTGTGATGAGCGGGCGAGGCCGCGGGCGCGGATGTGAGGGCGGCGCCGCGGCGGACACCGACAGCGGCTAGCTACGGGCACGTACCGGGCGTTGTCAGCCGCCGCTACTTACAGCTAAGGCATACACTACCGCGCTACGGTAAAGGGTCTCTATACCTTCATCGCAACACACGGACAGTCGCGGTGGCGCGGCGGGCGCGGGTCGCGGACGGGGAGCCGAGTCGCTCTCGGCGCCTGCTGGCGGCTCACTGGCGCGGTTGGCGCCGCGCATATCCGCGCGCTTGCCATCGATCTGCGCGGAAACCGCGCCTGCGCGGTGCCTTCGCAGCCGCCCCTGCCTCGTGTAAAGTTCAAGTGTCACTGCTTATTGGTATACTTCTAGTGGTTTACGTAATCGACATGGCCGTACTCAACGTATTGATACCGCTGGGTTAAGATGTCAGCTGCTTATTATGATTATTTTATGTCTCATACTATAGAGAGTGTACAGATTTTAATGAACGGTTACTAACATATGCTACAGTAGAAGTTATTACGCTGTATTTAATAAGATGCAATTTCATTTATTACGTATACAGAGTGAATTTTCTAAGTTTCTGATAAAGGCATTTGACTTCGAACACTATTTTCTTTTCAAATTCATGACGCTATCAATTCTTTGTACAAAAATATATTAATTGAATACTTAAGAAAGAAATGTATTAAATAGTTAAAATCTGTTTCGCAGCTGTGTCTGGCTTTCCATCTTTTGATTTTTTACTTGGCTGGCAGCTGGCACGCTCGCTTTGAGGGTGAAGAAAAATATCGTGAGGAAATGCATTTCTGAGAGTTCTCCATAATGTTCTCGAAAAATGTTAAATCTGCCGCACTGGGCCACCGTGGTGGACTATGACCTAAAACTATTTCACACTTAAACTTAGCCACTGCCTTGACAAGTATCAGTGGATTATTTAGAATAAAAATATCCAGTATTACTTTATCCGATATGAGAATCATGTGTCAGAACGAATGAGGCAGATCATGAAATAAAATTCACCTAGGTCAAAAATAACCACCGGTTAGAAGTGGCAGGCTTTTATCATTATTTAATTTTTTAAGATTTTCTATTTTAATTTTCTCCTTTTTAAGTCCTTAAATAACCTCGATAGCAAATTTCTGTGATGCCAATAGCTGTCATTGCAAAAGTAGCATGATATAACTTTGATTTAAGACCGTTGCTTTCTTATAATACCAAGAATTTGGCTCGTCTTACTGACCTTTTCGATCCATTCAATCTAAGATGTCTTCAGTGTGCTTTGGTTATCATACTTACATGCGAAATTGAGGAATAGAGATGAAATAAAACGGATTTCACCTCATTTACTGTTAAAAAGACATTATGCTTTGCCTTACTCTGACACTTTAGGTACGCTATTGCCTCAAAGAGATACTTTTCTCGCGCCACCTAAGAAACTTTTGTCTAACGGATGGAGTAGCGTTTTAAGTGATTACCTCGCTACTGCCACTGAGTGTTGGGCTTCGAATCCCAGAAAGACAAAACCTTTTGTGATTCGCAAATAATAATTGTTCCGAGCCTGGGTGTCCTTTGCGACGGTTGATTAAATGTTTTAAGGTCCCCGCGACACAGGTAAGTATTATTCCCAGGGGAGGAGATACCTCATGAAAATATTTTTTGAAGTATGAGATACTATATAGTAATATAGTATCAAAGTATTGTATACCTAATGTTTTAAACACTTATTTTTCGCATAAACTACTACTGCGCCTTCGAGGCAGTCATAAAAAATATACCTACTTACCCGTTTTAGGTTCCGTAAACCTGGTACATTAGGATGTACCTACCAGGTTTACGGAACCTAAAACGAGCATATTTTTTATGCTAAAGTATTGTAGAAAATATGTATATTCTCTACCTATCCTCCGTCAATATTTAATGGGTTAATTGGGTTGGACTCGCAACTAAGAGGTCGTTTGTTTGAATCTCGACGTGAATCCATGACTACAAGAATATTAGTAACTTCTACCTACCCCAATTGCTAATAAATAATCTTTATAAAAATATTTATATTTCTGTAAGAGTGCTTCCAAACCAAATTTTAGATTACTTACTTAATATGGAATTTTGTTTACGTATTGAGGATCGATCATAACTTTATAATTTACTAACGTATTCTGCTCCTACTTAAGCGTGGAATTTGGAAGTAGGTACGTATCCATATGTCATCGTATCAAGATATGAAGATGAGAAGCGTATCAAGATGAAACATTCACTAGATTTTAAGTGTGACTAGAAACAACAGTGAACACTACATTCAAATTAGCTATTGCGTGATGTCCGAACAACCATACAGCCAGACAATAATTCTAAAAATAATAATTGTGCTTTGGCTTCTATAACCCTAACAGGGAACAAGGTGTGATGTCCCTCCAACACAAAGGGAGGATCCTCCGACTAGGCTGGGTGATCGTACCTGGCGACCCGCGTCCCGACGGTTAATGTCGGGCGCTTGTATATATACTTAGTCGCTGTGTAAATGTTACTTGTGCAATTCAGAATTGTAAGATGTCATTTGAGCGCTTGTTGTATGTAGCGCCATCTGTTAGATGTAGGCGGAACTAATTCATCTGTGCGGAGTCACCACAACTGTAATAACTTCTTAAATATCGCCTACTAGATTTTTCCCGTACTCCACTCACGTAAATGTAGGTAGGTTATGTCAATTTTCTGTCCCTCGGGAACAGTTCTTTTCTCGGTATGAAAGGTACCCAAGTCCTATTATGTGCCCCCGAAAAGAGTCTGAAATTTTATGATAATCGGTAATTAAGGCGTGAAACATTGAAATTAAACTACTATATACGGATTTTATCGCGTTGTTTATTTAGCACTGTATTACAAAATTTTGAAAAAATTACACTACTACTGATTTTATTTTACTAATTTATAGGATGTCTCCCCGTGACCATGGCTGCTGAAAAGCAATCGAAACGTCGGGGAAAGTGTAAACCAAAAATAAATAGATTTAATAGTTTAAATAATTTTATTAGCTTATAAATTAGTAAAATAACATCAGTAGTAGTGTAATATTTTCAAAATTTTGTAATACAGTGCTAAATAAACAACGCGATAAAATCCGTATATAGTAGTTTAATTTCAATGAATAACATTTGCGTAAACAGAAGACAATATTAAGGCGTGAAACCTTAACTACTCGACCAATTATCAGAATAGATCAAAGGGTACCTTTCATCCAGGAAAAAGCACTGTTACCTTAATAAACAAACAAATAAACAAAAAACTCGCTTTTGCATTTGTAATATTATTGTTAGGCTAGTAAGGTTTATATAGATTATAAAGTAAGTACATGTAAAAAACGTTTAATGCAATAGATTAGACGTTTTACTTCGCTACTGAAACGTAGCTTGGGACTTGTGGAAGCAATATATCTTTTCTTATCCCTTGGGTATACAAGCGTGCGTTCATGTAAGTTATACATATGTAACGAAAGAAGGGCGAGGTGCTTTTGTTTATATATATTTTTGCCGTAGCTAAGCTGTAGTGAATGCGACTATTATGCACGAGGTCTTGGGTTCGAATCCCGTGTCGGGCCAACAAAAAGTTATTGGGTTTTCTGTTAAGAATTCTCAATAGCCGCTCGGAGTTAGGAATTTGGCGGTGTTTAGCAGTTGGTTCTGCGCCTAATCTCTCTCCGATCGTGTCGGATTACCGTCCCATCGGATCATGAGAGTTAAGGAACAGAGAGTGCACTTGTGTCTGCGCACACGCTTGTGCACTTTAATATCTTCTGCGCAGATGGCTTGTCTCCGTTAAAATTGGCCGCCGTGACCGTAATTCGGTCTGTCCTCCAGACCGAATATTTTATATTGAAATTATTTTTGCTACTTATAGTTTACTTACACAGCAGCGATAATATAGTAGGAGTTCGTTGGACTTCTGAGGTCTTGAGTTCGATCCCACTGTACTCAACTCTTTCTTTTCGAGGTTGTGTGTGTGCGTATGTAATCGATAATTGTTGCTCGCTTTAATGGTGAAGGAAAACATCGTGTGGAATGCTCATGTTTGAGAGTTCTTCATTATGTTTTTGAACATGTGCGAAGTTCACGAAGTGGGCTAATCCTTTTCAAACAGAGAAGAGGCTCGTGCATCGTAGTGAAATAATAATTTTACACACAGAGCTTATCATAAATGTCGACCAAGCATAAGTGTTTTGTAAACTTAATAATATTAGGTAATCGTAATAGGCACCCACATGATAGGCTTGCGTAGTTGTAACACGGCTGAATATTAAACAAATGTTGTGCTTTTCTTTTTTCTTAATAAGTAATACTTAAATGATGTTTATTTTTAACTAGCTGACCCGCTTCACATATGAGAATTTCACCCGTTTTTGCAACATTTTTCATTGATGCTCCACTCCTATTGGTCGTAGCGTTATGTTATATAGCCTATAGCCTTCCTCGGTGAATGGGCTATCCAATACTAAAATAATTTTCAATTTGAACCAGTAGTTCCTGAGATTAGCGCGTTCAACCAATCAAACAAAATCTTCAGCTTTATAATATAGTATAGTATATTTTACTGAACAGTCGACATAAAACAAAATGTATCATAATTCTAGGCAATAAGGTTTTTGATGGAATAAAGGCAATAATTTTAGATTTATTGTTATATACCCATACTATACGCGCACAATAAGGAGAACTAATTCGTTAAATTAAAATATTTAAGTACCTACATAAAAGTAACAGTTTAATGATTATATTATTATAACGATTTAATAATCTAATTGGGGTGTTTGAGGTTTTCGATGGCGTAGTGGTTAGTGTAACCGACTGCCACGCCTGAGGTCGCGGGTTCGATTCCCGCACAAGACAAATATTTGTGTGCATGAACGTGGATGTTTGTCTTGGTCTGGGTGTTTCTATGTATAATATGTATGTATTTACAAAAAAAAAAAGTATATATGTATGTTTATCCATTGTCTAGTATCCATAGTACAAGCTCTGCTTAGTTTGGGCTAGATAGTGTTGTGTGTATGTGGTAGAATATTATTTTTTATTGCCTTTGATGGCAGACGAGCAAGTGGCCCACCTGATGGAAAGTGGTAACCGCTGCTCATGGACTTCAGCAATGTCAGGACACAGCGAAGCCGCTGCCTACCGTGAAAGAAGAACTCTCTTTAAACCTCGTTTGAAGAAGGACATATCATAGCGCTCGGGAAACACCGAAGCAGGCAGTTCATTCCAGAGCTTGCACGTACATGGGAGAAATGATCGCTGAAAGCGTACCGTCTTGGATTTGAATGCTTCCAGGTCATATGGATGAAACCAGCTTCGTTGTCAAGTGGTACGGTGATAGATAGGGACCGCTGGTACCAAATCAAACATTTCTTCAGAGCATTCCCCGTGAAAGAGCGGGTAGAATACGCAGAGAGACCCAAAGTCTCTCCGATGCTCCAATGACTCCAATCTATCCATGAGATTGGGAGCATCGACGATACGAACTGCCCATCTTTGTAGGGAGTCAAGTGGGTCGAGCTGGTATTTAGGGCCCCCTGCCCAGAGCTGTGAGCAGTACTCCACGTGCGGTCGGACCTGTGTTTTGTAAAGCACAAGACGTTGACCTGGTGTGAAGTACCGCTTCGCTCTGTTCAGTACACCCATCTTTTTGCTCGCTAATTTAGCTTTGTCCTCCAAGTGACTCCCAAACTGGACTTTATTCGAAATCTTAACGCCGAGGATCCCAATACTTTCGCAGATACGGAGAGTAACTCCTTGGAACTATATATGCGCCATGATAAAAGGGTTCTTCTTGGCAGTAAACGCGCACACTTGTGTCTTCGAGGGGTTGAATCGAACTAAGTTTCGTTCACCCTATTTAGAGGCCCACCCAAGAGAGTCCTCGACTTCAGACACAAGTTGTGTTCGTCTTTCCTGTATCATGCTTCGAGGGACATACTGATAGCTGGCATAACGCGCATCACCCGTGCTGTCATCCGCATAGCAATGTATGTTGTCGATTGACAACAAGTCATTGATATGCAGGATGAACAGCGTTGGGGAGAGCACCGAGCCTTGAGGAACACCAGCGTTAATGGTTTTGGTTTCGGAACTACAGCCATCAACGACGACTGTAATGCTCCGACCATCCAAAAAGCTGGCAATCCATTTTTAGAGTCCCTCGGGGATTCCATAAGATGTTAGCTTCGATAGAAGGGCCCTATGACCTAGACCCTGTCAAATGCCTAAGCGATATCGAGGCTAATGGCCAAAGACTCTCCCCCTCCCTCCAAAGCCTCCGCCTAGCGATGTGTGAGGTACGCTAGAAGATCACCAGCCGAACGACCATGGCGGAAGCCATACTGGCGGTCACTAATCGTCTGATGATCCTCAAGGTACCGCAGCAGAAGGCGGTTTATTAACCGCTCCATAACTTTGGAGAGCAAGGAAGTAATCGCTATCGGCCTATAATTTGAAGGATCCGACCGGTCACCCCTTTTCGGGATCGGGTGAACATGAGTGACCTTCCACGAAGATGGAACCCTGTTAGAATTGTAGGAAAGACTGTATAGGCGCGTTAAAATAGGGGTCAACTCAGAGGCGGACGTCTTAAGTACCACTGCAGGGATGCCGTCAGGCCCACTCGACTTATGAATGTCCAGGAGTTCGAGCTCACGCCTAACCGCACGCTGCTTGATGCGGATTTCAGGCAAAGAGCTCTCACACCTTGGGATGGTAGGTGGGATGTCGTTATATCTGTGACATGTTGTATAGGCAATTAGGCATATTGAAAATAAGGGGCGAAAACAGACTAGGTATTTAACTTTGTTATTGCGAATTGAGTCGACTTTTTAGTTTGACTAGTAAGGCAATTCGTTAAATGACTAACATAAATTCATATTATATATATTTTTTTAAAGATTCCTAGCAATTTGTGTTTAAAATTACTAGTATTCTTGGTAACCTCTCCAGTTAAGCTAGAATGCTTGTATTAGGATTGGGTTCGTGTCAGTAGTGCAACGGATGGGATTCAAACCCGCGACCTCTTGTGCTTAAATAATCGTTCAAACGATAGATTGGTACTAATTGATTAGTCCTGCCGATTATAAGAAACAGTTTTAGGATAGATATCTAGGTAATTGAAACCACAGAACAAAAATTAAACACCCAAATTTTAGTTTAAACTATCTATTGCTATTTAATACTAGGTATCTATCTACTTAGGTAAGTACCTACCTAGTATAGCACCCTAGCGGAGTTCTCGAGTTTAATCCACTTACATACCTACTTTTCGGAGTTAATTACTGACTGTAATGGCTAAGCAAATCATTCGTGAAGAAATATGCACATCTTAGACTCCTCGTTATGTTGTCAAAAATGTGTAAACTTGTAGGTCCACCAGCAGACTGTGCCAACGTGGTAGCTATGATATAACATTTAATACTGCGAAGGTGAAATCCACTAAGCTCTGAGTCAGTTTAAAAAGAACTGATGTAGCTACTGACTATATTGTCACTATTTATGTAGGTATCTAGTCTATGAACACGAGATATTGTGATGTTCACATTGTATAATTGTAACAAGGATGTATTATGATTCTATCAAGATATTATAATAGAGAACAATGTTATACTACTAAGGAGACATAATTAAGTTTACGATAAGTATTTTTTAACACTATGAATTAAACTGTATACAAGTTAGAAAAACAATAATAATAATTATTATAACAATCAATTTAAGAGTGGCGCTACTATCTTTACCAGCTAGCTAGCGTCTGATGTAGTTCCTAATTTGTCCACTTTTATGTTTATATTGTTTGCTTTTCTGTCGCCTTTGTGTTGCCTAATGTAAAATAATATAGTGTATATAATTTTTATTAAGCGTGGTCACAGATACCAGTGGCTAACTAGGTAATAGAATAATATTATTATGGTTTTTATATCGTGGCTTCTAAGTAAGTTACAATATCAGTCATTTAATTTAAGTCAATAATTTTATAACTTTACGTACATACAGCAGGTTCTAAACGCATCACAAAACACACCAGCGCTCCTAGTAGCAGACATAAGGTACTAATTTGTCAAAATAGGTTATTACACGGCTAGATGTAAAGGAGTATGTTAGAGTGTCGAATTTGTCGGATCTCTCCTTTCCTCTTATGTTGACGGCAGAAGTTGGCCCTTTCTTTCATTTGCCAGACAGTGTTTATGTAAATTGTCATACTAAGACCGCGAGGCTACGTACCTACGTAGTAACATCGCTTACGTTCATGTTTTTTGAGAAGAAAAACGTTGAAATCTGTACATTATTGTAATATCAGTCGAGAAAATGTTTGGTGGCAGTGTGCCCGTGGTGATTCAATCCAGGTGAAACACGCGCGGCGACAGGGGATAGCAAAACGTGGTGTGTCTAGCACGAGCTAGCGGTTGCCGTAGTTTGTTATCAAACAGCGAGTAGCGAGGCCGAGGCGGCGAGGACCATGGCGGAGGCGGCGCCTGGGAACATCGTGAAGGAGGGCTGGCTGCAGAAGCGAGGCGAGCACATCCGCAACTGGCGCGACCGCTACTTCATCCTGTTCGACAACGGTGACCTGGTCGGGTTCAAGACGCAGCCGGAGCGGAACAACTATCGTGATCCCCTCAACAAGTTCACGGTGCGCGACTGCCAGATTATGGCTGTGGACAAGCCGCGCCCCTACACCTTCACCATCCGCGGCTTGCAGTGGACCACCGTCATCGAGCGCAACTTCTCTGTTGACACTGAGAAAGAGCGGTAAGTGCACCTCCTTAGCTGGCCCCTGCACTGCTCCACCCATTCATACAGCTACCTGGACCATATTGAACCTTATTTGCATGCTGGTCCCTGCCACAAACATACCCATCAACATTGTTTATGTTAGTGATACAAGTATTGTTGATCAGTAGTTTTAGTGGCATCCATTGTACCTTGGGTTTGTCCAACAGTCACCATTCATAAGGAAATTATTTGCCTGAATGTGAAGAGGATGTATTTTGTCTTTAAAATTTTCCTGTTTTGATTATTATGCTGTCATAACTCTAAATATTTGACATATATTAGTAACTAGTCACATTGTACAAATATTTTGCACTAAAATGGCATGGCATAGCTTTAGGATAGCTTTTATAACTGAAACATATGTTTGCTCAAGCATGGTCATAACATCTTATAAGTATGGTATTAGAATTGTTTATTACTTCTGTAAACAAGTCTTAGGTTTGTTTATTACTAAAATGCACATTGTAGTCCTGTCCATTTAGCCTTTTTTTAAATTACATATATGTTTATTTGTCAACATCAACAATGATGGGTTTGAGTAGCCAATATTAATTTAAGTAAATATTATAATAATTCAAATATTTACTTATAAAAATCTGTTATTAGGCCCAAAATCAAACAATTGTGAATTTCTGTTATAATATTTTTATGTATTCTATACCAATGAAAGGTGTAACTGACTGTTTGATGTGTCAGCATATAGTTCAACCTGGAGTGTGTTGCAACTTCAAATATTCCACAGTCTCCTTCTAAGGATCATCTATGGAATGATAGGGACTGTAAAGTTAGAAGAATTTATATTGTAACTTATTCAAATACACATGGAGATTAATTCTCAGACTCCAGAGTTTAGACACAATGCTTTCTGCATTGTGTATGGATTTCAGCTATGAACTTATTAAGAAATAAAAAATAGGATAATATAGCTGTTTTTAATAAATATATCCTTTAGAGGTGAAGGGGAATCCAAAGCTTTTATAATAAGAAATTGTAAACAATCCAATTAACTTTTCCACAACAGTTCACTTTGGTGAATAAGTGATTCATTGGGTTTTTAGATAGCAGATATAGTACTTTTATCATAAACAACATACACACCGCTGTTAGTTACATAAACACAAACAGTGCAAAATAAATTGTTTCTTAGTTTTCCTATTTGACAGTACAGTTGTTTGATAAACTTTTTTTGAGACTTCTGTAGTTTTTTTAGTATTTTCTAATATTATGAAGATCAATACAATTGTCATTATTTGCAATGTGATACTTTGAAAATAACAGGACAACATTTTAAATATATTATATAAATGTATTATTAATATTAGCTATACAATGATTTTGTTATGTATCTATTTCATAATAATCCCAGTATTTTCCTATGTATTATTAAAATATATTATATAGTGTTGATGTATGTAAACAGTCTATGTCATATATTTTGCTGATGAACTGTTAGGGTAATCCCTAATACCTAATAGGTCCAGACCCAAATATGAAGAACCTGTTAGATATAATTATCTAACAGGTCCTTCCTAGTTGGGTCTGTACCTTACAGGCCCTATTTCAGAGGACTAAACAATAGTATATCTGGCATGATGCATGAAAATTGTTATTTCTCTATGATACCTATCATAACTAAGTACATATCTTCATACAAAAAAACTTATTTCAATTTATACTAGTGGTTCCCTACATTATTAGCACAAAGGTGAACAGATATCTTTGTTATTATAAATGTGGATGCAAGTTTGTTCATTACACTTTTACACCCTAACTACTGGACCAATAATCATAAAATTTTGCATACACATTGTCATAAAGATAGTACAGAAAATTACACAGAGTACATTTAATCCAGAAAAATGTCTTGATCACGAGTAAATAAAATAAATCTGTGTTAAGCGAGTAATTTTATATTTCTAATATCATTTATATTCTATATAGGATATTTTAAATCATAATAAACAAAAATTATTCATAGAAGTATTCAATTACATTGCTCTACAATTTTGCAGTTCAAATTAACATTTTAAATGTCAGTATAAACTTTGTAGTAACTTTAACCTGTCATTAAAGGAAATGTCAAAGTTTATGATATAATGACAGTGTGTTTGACGTGCCTTGTAACTTCACCTTGAATTTTTTATGATAAGCTGCCTTTTTTATAACTCTATTATCATATGCATCTAAATAGTTTGGTAGGTAAGTAGGAGTGTGAGAGTGAGAGTGATCATCATAAATAAGAGTTAAATGTTTTTAAGGGTCATATTCCTATCTCTTTCTTATGCATTTTCTCTATATCTCATTGTTCATTCCTATTTAGGAATAATGCCCATGTATTTCTGCTAGTATTGCAAACAATCATAGGATTTGGATTTTGTTTTATAACTACACTAAACACTGCCAAAAAGCCTAGTCTGAAAATATAGGCGATAGTAATTAAATAATATAGCAACATAATACTGTGGCAATAGATGTTAACAGATGGTAGCCTGCATTTTTGGTATCTTCAGTCGATTTTGAAACAGTCAAAATAATATTTCTTCCTCCTTCCTCTTAATGAGATTGCAACCAAAGCGTTGTATTCTTATAGTTAGTAGTGTTGCTAACGGTTGTTAAGGCGGTATTGTGCTATATATAAGTGTATACACTGGTAGCCCTAACCTACATAAAAAGGAGGTGACCTACTTTTAGGATGACAGTGGAGTAACTCCTTTTTTAGGTAGGTTGTTTGATAATTTAGATGCATAAAAGAAATGAGTGTAATAGCTTGTTATACAATTGGCATACATATCTTATTTAATAGATGAAATTATTAATAGAAAATATTCTCATATAAATAACAAAAAACTTAAATGTAAATATTGGAATAAGATGCCCAGAGTGTGGATTCTCTGTCAACAGTGCAAATGGCTGGTAACCAGCCATGCTGTAGGTATAGTTACTTGTAGGATTGTTTTTTGGACCTTTAATCAAAAAAAAAAAAAATTAAGCCTGTATTTACATATAGGTATATAATGACTGGTCACTATCAGATAACTGAGCTTTAAATCGTTTTTGGTGGCTAAAAAGCTGGCAACCTATCCTATCCTAACAATAGTAAATGATATGGACTGCTCATAGAAAAGGCTGACCTTCTTTTGGTTAAGCAATTTGGTGATAATACATGTATGTCACTGCCGATGATATAAAAAACACAGACAAGAATGGCTATTTAGCACTTCTGCCACCACTAGACCAGATAAGATGGTAGTATAATCTTGCCTGGAACCAAGACATTCTAAGATTTTAGGTTTAAATATTGGCATGTTGGTCAGATAAAGTACTCAGATAGATAAATAAACACCAAGATCTATGACAATAATCTGTTTTATAAATAGTGTTTATATTATATTCAGTTACACACTCTACTATGCATCACATACATAGCCTTGACAATGTTTCTCAAGTTGTGATATATACAATGGTGCAATGTATTTGTGTGGATCCCTGGATGGTTAAGATCATAATTGAGCCCGGTAGGTGGCGCTGCGATCGGTTGGGTTTAACAGGAGAACTTCTGACGGTTCTACAGATACATATAGGTATAATTTAAGATGATTTTGAAAAAATTTTTAAAATCCATTAAGTTGCTAATGCCTGTAGCAAACACAAACAAACAGACATGCAGAAAACATTGATTATAGTTTTGGATTTAGAAATCACAGTATGGATTCTGGAACTGTAGGTTCCGATTTGCTTCGCTTGCAATTATCATCAGGACACGGGATCTAAATAATTGCTGGCGAAATGTGCATGTAATACATATTTTGCCATTCCCTTCAAGAATATAAGCGTTAGGCTATATGTAATTTATATATTAATACGTGAAGCATAAACTTTGTACCCCTTTTTACGAAAATTGCGCTGACGGATGAGTATGAAATTTGGCACAGTTAAAGTATATATGGATAAGGAGGGGCGAATCCTAATATTTTTATTAAATATGCCTTAGAAATACATTAAATTAATGAAAAAATACTACACGCACACAACCATGCATTTGACACACGCAGACGAATCGCGTTCGTAGTATTTCGACATTGTTTGTCTGACGTCGTACAATTCTTTGTAAAATGGTTACCTATACCTTATTTAAATGTTAAAAAAAAAAAACATAAAACAAACTAGCAAGCTTAAGAATTTTAGTCGAATTTTGACCACTAGGCGACCGCTAGTTATAATTGTTCTGTATATGAATGTCTATGTCACTGAACCCCTTCGAAACAGCTGAACCGATTATGATGAAATTTTTTAGATTCACAAATATTTTTCGGAGCTGGTAGATGGCGCTGCAGTCTGGATCTAGTATTTTATTTTCGCAGCACGTCTATCGGTTTCGCTAGTAGCCTTACTTTATATTTTAAATGCAAATTTGAATTCACTAAACCGATTATCATGGAATTTTGCATACAAGTTGTCAGGGGTACAGAAAAGGACATAGGTTACCTTTCATCTGGAAAGAGAGAATTATTGACAAAATCTACATATAGCCGAGCGTAGCCGCGGGCAAAATCTAGTATGTATATAATTTAAATAATTGTGTGTATTTTTCACAGTGAGGAATGGGTTGCCGCGATCCGCTACGTGTCCCTCCAGCTGAGCGCTGGCGGTACAAGCGCGGCGACCGCGGGTGCTCTGCCCGAGAGCGATGACAGGGACATGGCACAGCTCGGCACCAGCTTCCGCGATCCTCGTCGTATCGTGAGTATCATACCTCTACCGTAGATGACATAACTACAGAAGGCCGGTGATATACTACGCGTGAGCAGTCCTGCATAGGCCAGGCGTCCGGATAAAGGTGGTCACAGTAAGGCCAAATGAAACGGTACCAGGCCTGTGTCCTTATTTTTTTCGTGTTATACTTAGACTAAAAAATAAATTAAGGGTGGCCCTTTTTACCCAAATGTCCGGCTAAACTAATTGGTCTGTTCGGCTTTTCAGTTTTAAGAACTAGCAACCCTACTTACCCTCTGCCACTGCGCCGAGTATTCGATCACCACATGGCGCAAAAATGTGTGTAATCCAGGAATAGTTGTTTCGAGGGTGTTCTTTATGTCCCTTGTTTGAAAGTTTGTAAAGTCCCCCGCGACACAAGCATTAATTTTAGTGATCAATCAAAATCAACCTATTGTCAAATGATTTGATTGATTGATTTGAGATTGAGCTCCGTGGGGAGACCAACAGACTGCAATGCAGAGGGTCTCGGGTTCGAACCCACGTTGCGCACCTCTGACTTTCGGAAGTTATATGACTTTTCGAAATTATGTGCGTATTGATTGACAATTATCGCCTGCTCCGTGCCTCGGCGACCACGTTAAGCCGTCGGTCCCGGCTGCCATGAACATTATGACAGTAGTTATTGGGAAGTCAGTGCCCTATAATATCCTGACACTAGTCTAGCCTTAGGGTATCGTTAGCCTTCGGGTTGCGGAGATCAGGTGGCAGCCGCTCCGTGTAAAAACTGATATCCAGTCAAATCCGGTTAGACTAGAAAAGCCGTCCCCAAGTGACTTGGGAATAATAAAGGCTAGGAAGAAGTCAAATGATTTGACTGGTTGCTGCTAATTCAGACAGCCAATCACAACAGTTGACATGCGTTTGAACGTCTGTTAAGTTATTTTTGGATTCATTTGCATTTAATAAATGGCCGTAGTAATGTTTCTCTAGCTATTATATCGATATAATGAAAGCTTGTTTATATCGTTAAACAAGCTTTCAATCGCGGATTTGCACGCTTGGTATTTCATTAAAACATAGTCTATGCTACTTACGGATAGAAAGGTTTCTATTATTTTAAGAATTTATGTGGTTCAGTAAGTCCAGAAATTATATCCAAACAAATAAACAGATTCTATCTGTCCTCTTATTTTTTACTTTAGTATAGAGTGTAGGATGACCTTGTGAAATAAATTATTCTAGGTTCCTTTTTATCTGGTTTCCAGAACATTGATTCTACATTATTATTCGCCTCAACTACGGTTTTCCGTTTCCTGAAGGTTATTCCTTAAAGGAAAGACCGAAACTGCTGCGGCAGTGGTATTTTTTATCTAGAAATTGAAAATAACAGGAAACCCGCTGAATATGAAATAAAGGCAGTGAACGCTTCGGTTTTCCTGTTACTTGTATGGTGAAAGGGAATATTTGTGGTGTAAGATAACGTGTTATATCGATACCTAAAAAAACAGGTAAATGCTAGTTGATTTTGCAGTGTTTCGTTTTTATAATACAGTCTGACTTATACAGTGTTAGTAATAGGTGTAAAGAGCAAAATAAGTTCAGTAAGTAGTAAGCTACGTTAATATTTTGATTGTTATTTTGATGATTTGTCTGTACGGAGGGAGTAGTCGTTTAAGTGGTCGTTTCGTCACTGCCACCGCGCCGTGAGTGGGGTTCGAATCCCACACGGGATAAATATGTGTGTGATCCATAAATGGTTGTCCGTCTGGATGTTGTGTGTCCGTTGTTTGAATGTTAGTAAAGTCCCCTCGGGAATTTTATTATTCCTAGTGTGGGTGTTGACTATTGAAATAAATTAAAAAAAAGTTTTTTAACATCAAGGTTAAAGTCGAAAATTTTTCATTAAGGTCACGAAGTTCTCTTATGAACTTCAAAGTTTATGCGTCAGCGAGTTTATTGAAGTAATTGAATTTACATTTATCTTAATTGCTAGGTTCAGGCAGATTTGAGGTTATGGGAAGGTTCATGCAAGAAACTCACGTGCACTTTTTTAATCGCCATTCAGTCTCACATATGCTTGGTCTACAAAACGATAATCTTATATTGTATCCGACAAACTTTCAGTATAAGCAAACGTATTTTATGTAAGGTCTTACACGAAGACGATATAAACTAAGTTATGGACTTAAAGATCAGATCGATCATTTTATTTTGTCAATTTAGAATGGACTCATTTATTTTTAAGTAACTGATAAATAGATGTTATTTAGATTTTGATGTAAGTGCTAAAAGTTTTGTTGTAATGAATAAGTATACAAAGAACGTTGGTATAATAAAAATTACCGATGAGGAAACTATTGCTGAATCTTAAACGTTGACGTTAAATAAACCTAAGATGAAAAGTTATAATTAACTCGTTTTTTCTCGTGGCTTCACTCGCTAGCTCAAACATTCGCATTTATAATAGGTATTATTGAGGATGGATCATGTAAATCTTTGAATATCCTTCCTGAAAACCTTCATATTGTCCCTTACATCAATGTTGACTACAGCGATTATCTTCAAACAGCTTGCTAGTAGCACCCCATACAGGAACCTCAACCTTAATAGTAAAATATCTTTCCATATGAACATCCCAAATTAAACCCTACTAAAAGTCTCTTGAAGGACGATCTGATAGAGTAGCAATATCCTGGTGGAAGACCGTTGATCGCCACGCAAAGGTCTCAACCTCGATCAAAGCACAAACCCCTTTTCGAGTTATGTGCGTTATAATTTTCTCTTGCTGTATCGGTGAAGGAAAAGTTCCCGATGACATCTGCATGTCGGAGATATCTCCATAATGTTGTCGAGGATGTGTGAAGTCTGTCAACCCGCACTGCGAGCGAGCGTGCGTGGTGGACTATGCCTACTGAGAACAGGTCCGTGCCCAGTGACAGTTTTATACAGCAGGTTTTATATATTAAAGGATGTTTATGCTAACTGCCTATAATGACGATTAAAGTGCATTATGGTTTTAAGTGACTTAATATAATGATTTAGGTACTGAAAATTATTTGAATGTAATATTGGACATCATTATGTGGACATGGAGACACCAAAGTGATCCCATATGTACCTACTCATTGCGTTTTGAGGTAGTGAGAATATCATGCACCTTTAATTCAGCCCTTCATTTTAGTCAGGGTCAGAACCGTTTTTTTTTAAATATTACGATCGATTTGGTTCAACGTAATTTGATTATTCTTTTTACCCCTCCAGCTAAGCTAGATTGCTTGTATTAGAAATGGGTTCACGTCGGTAGTCCAATGAGTAGGATTCAAACCAGCGACCTCTCGATCGCAAGTCCAATGCCATATCCATTGGGCTACCGCCGCTATAATTGTGTCTAGACAATGCATTTGCTGCCCTCCATTATAATTATGACGACATTATGCCGCCGTAAAAGTAATTACGTCAGTCTCTACAATACCAAAGACTACTATTTTTTCAATTTTGAGTTTCGAATCTTTCCGGTTGTTTATAATTTGGCGAGCAGGAAAACTGCATGTGTATTAGTCACCGCGCATCCTCGGACAAACAGCCGCTATTCTGCGCTCGCGCACCTCCTATATAAACATGTGTATGTTGTTTACACACAAAAACAACCCGGCTGTTTGGAAATGTAACAATAATAGCGTTAGTCGTCACCGACATTATTTAATGGTGATCGTTCGTTATGTAAATAGTAGTGTTGTACTTGTATTGATTTGATATCTCGTCCATAGGGTAGGCAGTGATGTATTACATTGATATTTTGCCCGCTAAGTTCTTTAGTTATTCTTAAGTCTAGTGTTGTGTTTTGAAAGGAAAAGCAAAGATGCGATACCCTCCTATCGCAAGTGTCCATAACTTATGCTAACAGATTAATGCCTTTCCTGTTAATGTATGATTATATGTATGACTGCTCTGCATGAGGTTCTAGGTTCGATTCCCGATTTCAGGTTTTACTGTCTAGTTTTCTATTCTCAGTACCAGCACGGAGTTTAGAACTGAGCCCCATAAACGGCAATAAGCTCGGTACTTAGGTATTACGTGCGATTTAAGCCTCAAGTTATCAAAATATAGGTGAACACACCTCTCCTATCTGTTAAAGAGATGATGTATGTATTTTAGTTTATTTTTAAAAAAGTATTACATTTTTTTGTGGTAATTACTAGCTGATTCCCGCGACTTCGTTGGCTTCACATAAGAGAATTTTCCCGTTTTTGCAATATTTTTCATTGATGCTCCGCTCCTATTGGTCATAGCGTGATGTTATGTAGCCTATAACCTTTCTCGGTAAATATGCTATCCAAAACTTAAAGAATTTTTCAAATCGAACCAGTAGTTCCTGAGATTAGCACGTTCAACCAAACAAACAAACAAACTCTTCAGCTTTATAATATTAGTACAGATAAATTAATTAGTTGTGCCCGCGGTTTCACCCGCGTGTAAGATTGTTGCGCGGCTTCTGTAGGTCGTAGCGTGATGTTATATCGCCTATAACCTTCCCCGAAAAATAGGCTATCCAACACCTAAATAATTTTTCAAATCAAATTTGTTGTTCCTGAGATTAGCACGTTCAACGAAACAAACAAACAAACTCTTCAGCTTATAATATTAGTATAGATAATTTGAATTTGACTGCCATCAATTGCCGCTTGCAATTATTTTTAATTACCATACTCTAGCATCGAACCCGGAACATCACAATCATAAACCATTACCGCATACTTACAAGTCTACTAGTAGTATTCTAAATATGTCGCATTCCAGTATTACTATGAGTCATAGTATTTTGACTGCGCTCATCGTTTTTTCACAAGTTCGTTACAACGTACATGTATGTGTCACGTGCTTACGGTTCGAACCGGCACTCTGTTAGCTATGAGTCACTTGTTTACTCGCCTACTGAGTTAGGCAATCACATATTGTTGTGATACTGCAGTGAGAACGTTACTTGGTCGCAGTGCAAGGGGTATCGTGTAATGACACGTGATTCAGGCGGTACGCAGATGACCGACTTTTTTCTAATGGATAGAAAAGTCCAATCTGAATCAAAAATATGTTTATTTGTGTAGGTCACAAAGTAGCACTTATGAACGTCAAATCCGGTTTTATCAGCATGTGCTTGTGACTACCTTCGCCAAAGCGAACAGCTTCAGGCGCAGTGGTAATTTATAGATTAGTTTGAGGACTCAGATACGATTCCCGTGTCAGGCATGTTATTGTGTTTGTCAAGGTATTCTTACTAACAGCTCGTAGTCTGTGGTAAACGGCACTCTCTGCTTAGCTTCCTCTCTGTTAATAATTCCTGTGTCGCGAGGGACTTTACAAACATACAAAACGGATACAAAGAACATCCACATTCGGCACAACCATTTGGATAACACAAATTTGTACTATGTGGATCACACAAATTTCTGTCCCGTGTGGGAATTGAACCCAAAACAGGCGCCGGTGACCATAGCGAGGCGACGGCGTAAACCATTACATGGGACTAAAAACATAATTGGCGAAATGTTGGTGCTAAAATACACTGAGAATTCTTTGGAGTTATAGGCGCTATACTTTATATATATATATAGTATAAATAGTTATCATACTCAATCAAGAATATGCCTGAACTTCAGAGGCTTTCATAAACATTCATACAATGGAAACAATGATCACCTGGACTCAGTAACCATTTGTGGCTCAAACTTGTGTCTCGTTTTGGTAATCAAATCTAAGCCAATCGACTGGCAACTGGCAAGTACTAGCAGTAGCGAGACTAACCAAAAACTATTTTTTCCTCGTTTAAACGTAGTAACGGATCTAAATGACTTTTTTGGATCGAGATAGTAGATTTTCAGTCGTAGAAAGACATAAATTGTTTATTATTTAAAATAAAAAAGAGCGTTCGGGCTAAACTAGTAAAAAATAATTGAGTACTGTTTAATTCCTCAGGGTACGGTAGCGACGTGCATTCGAAATGTACATTCGAAACGTATTCGAATGTGTAGACAATCCTATTACATTCGAATATGAAATGACGACACTATACGTAGTCCGTGCTTGAATTTGTATTCGAATGTCATCGAATGTAGGTTTTATTACATCTCTAGCGTACGGATATTGATATCCAGATACAATGTTTTCATCATTAAGTCTTGATATAGTTAAATTGACAGGCTAAACATTGTAATTTTACAGACGCTGGAAAAATTCGAATTCGTGAAGGTGCTGGGTAAAGGCACGTTCGGTAAGGTGGTGCTGTCTCGTGAAAAGGGCACTGGCAAGCTCTACGCCATGAAGATTCTCAAGAAGAATCTCATCATACAGAAGGACGAGGTGGCGCACACTATCACTGAGAACCGCGTGCTTAAGAAGACAAAGCATCCGTTCCTTACGGTAGGTGGTATTATTGTGGTAGCTTGGTGGGTACTGCACAGCAGAAGCATGTGCAAGGCTTGCTCCACATGCAAGTCGAAGTATGCTAGTCTTAGGGTACCTCGCCCTCTTTTTGGACATGCTTTGTTAACTTTAACGTCGTATGTATGTAATTTTGTTTAATTAACCTTTCAATAAAATTTTTACCTAATTCCAGACTTCGCAGAAATCTGGTAAAAGATTGTGAGGAGTATTTTTTAACCATAATTTTCCTTTGCAAAACCGTTTCTTAGATTTAATTTAACTAGCTTGAGGTTTCATTCTTACCCTTTAAAATATAAATATGTAGATTAATTGCCAACCTCTTCCTTTTTTGAAGTCTGCTACTAAGCCAAAAAGAAGCGAAGATGTTAATATACTCAATATTAACATCTCTGTTGAAAACACTAATTGTTTTTGAGCTACAGGGCCTTGAATCGTTTTTGGACTTATGGCCATTAGCATACTTTGCTTTTGTGTTAATCAAGTTATAGACGCCAGTATAGACTACATGTGTTTCGTTGTTCGTTGCAGGCGCTCCGCTACTCGTTCCAGACAGCGGACCGCGTGTGCTTCGTAATGGAATATGCGAACGGTGGCGAGCTATTCTTCCACCTGTCGCGCGAGCGCTCGTTCTCCGAAGAACGTACGCGCTTCTACGGCGCTGAAATTGTATCCGCACTCGGTTATCTCCACGCCGAGGGCATCATCTACCGCGACCTAAAGCTGGAAAATCTCCTGCTGGACAAAGATGGCCACATTAAAATCGCCGACTTCGGCCTCTGCAAGGTCAACATTACGTACGGACGTACCACGAAGACGTTCTGCGGCACACCCGAGTACCTCGCTCCTGAGGTGCTGGAAGACACGGACTACGGCCCTGCCGTGGACTGGTGGGGTACTGGAGTTGTGATGTATGAAATGGCGTGCGGCCGCCTGCCGTTCTACAACCGCGACCACGAGGTGCTGTTCTCGCTGATCTTGAGCGAGGAGGTGCGGTTCCCGCGAGCTCTGTCGGCGTCGTGCCGCGGGCTGCTGTCAGGTCTCCTCACCAAGGAGCCGGCCAGCCGCCTCGGCGCCGGCCCTGATGACGCGCACGAGATCATGAATCATCCGTTCTTTGCGTCCATTAACTGGGCGGACCTCGTCGCCAAGAAGATTCCGCCGCCGTTCAAGCCACAGGTGGAGTCTGAGACAGACACGCGCTACTTCGACTCGGAGTTCACCGGCGAGTCGGTTGAGCTCACGCCGCCGGAGAATGATTCGAACCTCGCGCGCATTCAGGAGGAACAGTTCCCGCAGTTCTCCTACCAGGTATATTTATTTTAATTTTAGAAAGTAATAACCTAATTGTTTACTGGTCTTCATAAGTTTTAATTTTGTCTCCTGCTTTGCTAAGGAGAGAAGTGAAGTTCTTTTTTTTAACACCTCCTAAATACTTCTAATTAATTTCATTGCGGGCTCCTAAATATTTTGGCTCTCAGTACCAAAACTAGACATTTTTAATAGTCACAATGCTGCTTACGGTAGTGGAAATGTGGGTGGAATTTGTTCCAAAGAAACAGTTGGATTCGTTGTACAAGTAGCCTGATCCCAAGGCCCATGGAGTCACGAGTTGGGAGCCTTCTGCGCTCACCCACAGTCCACGTAAAGTTGTAAAGGCCATCTGAGGCCAGCAACTAAAACATAAAAACACCCATGTAGTCACAATCACAAGCATACATCGTACGCGTCATAATTTGAATTTTCGCTCGGGAACTTTTATTGGCCTTTTCTTTTAGACTTCTTAGTAAGAGCCCAGACGCGGCATGCCCTTGGTACATAAAATATCTGAAGACACGGCATTATTCTGCCGTGGTAGCGATAATACCGGCACTAGCGATTCGAGCTGATTCGGCATCTATTTGTAACTCAAAGAAACCTAAGAAATCATACTGCTATTATAGCAAGCATAGGAATTATATAGTTAGATATCTGCTTACCCTTTTGGTATACACAAGCGTGACTAAAACATCTACATATAAATTTATAGTTTATTTATTTTATATTATTACAGAAAACATAATAATTATGGCATATATTATTTTCTCATTACAGGAAATAGGAAATATTATCCTATTAGCCTTTTATAGTAAACTGTATAGGCTATTTTATATTAGCTTGTTGTTGTCTAAATATGGAATAGAATGATGATTTAATTATGCCGCTAATTAACATGTTCTAGAATGTGCAGTAAATCGAAATACTTTACGTAAATTAAGATATTAAATTAATTTTTTTATAGGTACAAACGTTATGATCTTACATCATGTCATATCATACATCAATAATCATCAAAATGAATTTAGCGGTTAAGGCGTGAAACCGTAACAAACAATCTTACATTCGCATTTATTTTGTTGTGGATATTATTTTCAATTTCTATCAATATTTTTTGCTCACTGCACTTTAATGTACTTGAGGTAAGGAGGGCACCATAGATGTTTAACGCGAATGGGTACTATAATTTTGCTTGTGGCAAATTTTGAGAGGTGAATGGGCTCGTAGCCGAAAAATCCAATAAAACAGCACCACCTGGGAATGTAACCAATTCTCATGCATAGCAGTCGCTTACACCATAGCTGCGCCACCGAGGCAGTCATATGGGATATCTATATCACTATCACTAAATATTATAAAACAAAGTCCCCCGCCGCGTATGTCTGTCTGTTCGCAATAAAATCAAAAACTACTGAACGGATCTTCATGCGGTTTTCACCAATAGACAGATGGGAAGGTGCACTCATGAGGAAGGTTTAGGTGTAAAAATCGTTTTCCCCATTATGAAGGCAGAATAAGTTATCACAATTATTTGAGACTGGTCTATAAGTAAGGTTGGTATGTCTATGCGACGTACGTGAGGTATATATAACTTAGAAGCTAAGTAGCCATTGTTATATGTGAGATGTGTGTCTGTTCCAGGACATCTGTTCGTCAGCGCAGTCGGCGCTGTCACAACACTCGGCGCTCGCCGACAAGCGCCACTAGCGCCGCCAACCACGTGAGTATACCACGAACTACGAACCGTACACACTTTGCCGATACGACAGTAATCAATCTCAGACAGGCTGATATTATTGCAATGGATTTACAGACATACATTGGCTGGCTATGAATAATTGCGTTGGCTACGTATATGTATATGTGTAACTGAAATAATGCAAAACGTGAATCGCTGAACATTAAATGCCAATTTAATTTATTTAAAGAAAATAGTGAGTGTAACTTGAACGTAGGCTTAGTAATATCTTACAGAAGACTGCAGCCAATAAAATATTTTTCTTCTTCGTGGTGACTAAGGTTTTAGGTCTTTGGAGGCGCTGCACTGTCAGCATGGAGCCTTGCTACTTATCCAACATAAGAACTAATATTGTAAAGTTGGTAGCGGTGAGTGTTGCCCCTGACGTAGCCAGTGTCTGTTGGCTATGGTAGCCGTTTACTGTCAATAAAACATAAGCTTGTTTGCCGGCTTGGTTGTATTTCAAATATCAACAGAACTTAGTTACTTGCTAATTTTTTTATGCGGTCTGTTTTAACCTATCATATGTTTATATTTTCGTAATACCTTATGATGTGTCCTTTACCCAAAACAAATCCATTTGTAGCCAATAAACAATCAGTTTTAAGCGTTAAGGGTAGTAAAATAAGGTTTAAAGTGGCGCGCACTTGATCCACTTGTATCCGAGCCGGTAACAAATACACGGTACAAATGTAGCGGCTCTTATGCGAGTCTCTGTCAAAGGGCAGGTTTGTAGACACTGATAATTTAACCAATTTTTTATATATGCCTTTTAGTGTACAAAATGAGGCGCTCCTAGCCAGTTGCACTCACTGATCGGTAAACGATTAGGGAGGTTAAGTAAAGTTGGTTGCATCTGAGCGTCTCCGTGCTTCGGAGGGCACGTAAAAAGTCGGTCCCGGTTGTTGCCAAATTGACAGCAGTCGTTAAGTCATGTCAGAGGCCTACGGGCGGCTTGAAAAACTCTTGACAACAGGTTGGCCACTAACCACACGAAAAGAAAGAAGAAGAAGAAAGTGTACAAAATCATCAGGCGCATATCTGGCTCCCATTTGACGAGGTTTTATCAAAAATATGTTATATGCTAGTTAGTTTTATAGATTTATAATTATTACTTTTGTTCAAGTTTTGCCTTATTTTAGTTACACGATTTTACATTACAATGGAAAAGCCAATGCAGCCAGCTAGAACACGAACGATGTTTATAGTATAATTTGTTAGAAGACAAACTTACACACACATAGCCATACTGTGAAAACAGTTATATTCTACGTGCACGTATACACGAGTGCACGCTGTGTCTCACGTACGTAACGTGTATCACATAATTATAAGTGCTCATATTGAAATATTCGACAGTGATTCAATTTAAATCAGCTCCCACAAAATTTAGCTAATTCTGTTCAGGCATAAAACAGCCAGTTTTTGTATCTATAGGCTAATTTTCAGATTAGTCTAAGTTTCATAATTATAATTAGTCCGTGGCAGTTAACTGCTGGCTGTAGACCTCTTTTAAACCACGCCATTGAGCGCAGGCCTTGGCAGCCTTTTACTTTTCAAGTATTTTATAATTGTAGGGTCCCAAGAATGTTTGTTTAATAAATATTTTTTCTTCTTTCTTTCCAAATAAGAGCATATTATACTTTTTATACGAAGTATATACCATGAGGGATCATTTGAGGAGGTAAAAATAAAAAGCATGTATAAATTACAGTATTAATATTGTATTCGGTTAAAGTAATACAAATAGCCTGAATATTTGGAAACTGTCTTATCATCACAAATTATATAACAGACGAGAGAGCGAGACAACTCTTCGCGGGCTTAGAACCCTGATGTGTGCTCACAAGGCACTGGTAGTCGCCGAGGCGCCGCTTGGCGCCGCGCGGTCTAGCGCCACTCACCGCGTCGTTACGTGCCTTGCCGCAGGTGGCGCCGCGGGCCCGGCCGAGCGCCCGCGTCCCCGCGCGCCCCGCGCGCCCCGCGCGCCCCGCGCGCCCCACGCGCCCCGCGCGCCCCCCGCGCCCCGCGCGCCCCCCGCGCCCCGCGCGTCCCCCGCGGCCCCCGCGACCCACGCGTCAGGCGCGCGGCGCCGCCGCTCATGTATTTCCTTTTGTATATATTATTAAACGTTAGGATAAAGCGACGTGTGTGTTTAATTTCCCTCCCCGCTCCCACCGGCCGGGCCCCAGGGCTGGCGGCTGCGGCCGCGGCCCGCGTGCGTCGAGCGACGTCGCGACTAACTACGCGTAGATATCGAATATCTCTGATAAACTTTAAAAACGTTAACAACGAATAACTATACAAGAGGCGCTTCGGACGGTCGTGTCGCTGTAGTCGCGTCCTACGTTGAGTATTACAGGTACGTCGGGTGTACGCTGAGTGAGTGAGACACTCGGATATGTATGCGCGAGTCGGCGCCGCGGACGACGTGTCAGACTCGCATCTCGACGATCATTTATACCTAAATACGTGAAAACTTGTCGTAGCATATAAAAGATGCATCGTACAAATTGATACAGGACGAGCTCTGTTATGCAACAATAAGTTGACTGTGTGGCCGCCGCGTGACGTAGGTAGACATTGAGAAACGATTCGTACTTGTTCTAAATATTAAAACGAGGAAGATAGCATTACTGCAGAACAGTGCTCCTTGCTAGTGTACAGAAGATATAGCAATCATATAAAAATATTTGGTCGTCCACGTGTTATCTGTTAGAGTGAAAACAAACGGTGGAAAATATTGCTTTTTCAAAATGTTAGACGTAGCTTATCTTAACAATACACAATTCTTTACAAATTCGTTACTTTAGCCCGTTGAGAAGTAGTGAAGTCTCCGTGGACTCCGGCCGCGCCGACCGCCTTGACGCCTTGCTCTATCCACACGACGCTTATGAACCTGCCCGTACTTTCCGTGGATGTATTAGGGACATTTCTATGACGGGATTTGGAGCGACGTTTTATATGATTTATTCGCCTGTACATTATATACAAGAGGTATTATGGAAGATCTGCCATGATCACACAAGATAATGTTAGAATATGAAGCACAGCGGACAGGTTGAGAGGACAGTTGAGCTGTAGGAGAGAGTGGAGAGATGAAGCGGGCGGCGCGGCCGGTCTATCCGCGGCGACATAAGGCGTGCTCGCGCGGTGGTGTCCGTAAGCGTCGCAGCGTGTCTACTCGTACCGCGCACTACGTATCTACACATTACGTTAGCTAGGTATGTACAGAGCGGGCGCGGCGCGCGGCGCCCGGCGCTAGTCCCGCGCGGCGCCGGGCGCCGCCGCGCGCTACACGAACTCGCGGCGCCGCGCCGCCGCCGACCCGCCCCCGCCCCCCGCGACACTCGCCGCGCCCCCCGCACCTCCGCCGCCGCCCGCCGGGCTCTCCTCGCCCGGCGTCGTGGCCGGTGGCGTCGGCGCCGTGCCCTTACTCCGCGCCTGTGGACAAAAGACATGGTATTATAACTATTCGATGGTCAAGGTGTAAATATCGTGCTCTAACATGCATCTCAGAGATGATTTTGATGATGTGAATTCTTCCAACTCGCCAAAGGGATCCATAAGGATTTGACCATAGCCCACAATGTTGGCCCAATGCCCAGCATTGTGAACTATGGTCAAATCCTTGCGCAAAGACGAGCGCATAGCTATATATATAATTTTAAAAACCTTGTCGCATTTGCTGCTCTATAAAATCACCGTGACAAATGTCGTCACATTTGACACAAATGATTAGAGGTAGTATCAAATTATGTTGCCATCTTAAGATTGACAAGTGTAAGACGCGGTTGGACTGAATGACAGAGGTCGATATTCAAATCGGCGCGCGGCCGCCATAGTAAAATTGTATGGAGGATTTGAAGTGCTTTTTTGATAAATATATATCTTTATATTGTCAACCAATAACTTAAATATTTGGGACGGACAAATTGTAATATAACTATTTATGTTTCGTTTAAGCTGTAAATTAGGATAGATTTCTACTGTTATAATCAAAAAATCACGTAACATGAGCTTACGTTTTTGCATTTTTCCTGCAAATTTACGTAATTTTGTAGGCAAAAACATAAATTATTTTAAGTTTTTTACATTGAGTAGGGGAAAGGCGTACAAAATGACATAGGCGGGTTAAATGACACACTTACTTTTCTCCGAAACCACAGACGAATTAGTTCTGACGATTACGTGTAGGTGGCCGTTTAGTAACCTTTCGCAACATGTCGCGTCGCCAGTGGCGTCCCTTTGGCCGTGTGAGGTCGACACTTGTTTGTTTGATTTTTGCAGTCACGAGTTTTACTCAGATGGATTTTGTTTCTTCGTAAAAGTAAGTATTTTATAAAGTTCATTTGTTTTTATTGGCGTTAGTTAATTGCAATTTTACTAAATTACTCCGAGAATGTGTTGAAATCTCAAATTTGTTATTACATTTTTATTTATTTTTTTCTAATGTTTGATGTTATAAAGTGGACAAAAAGGCATACCCCTTGTTCGGGTAAAATGACATAGTATGTCGTTTGACCCGCCTATTTTTCTTCTTCCAGATAATCGAACATCATGCCTCGCAATTATTCTAGGAAAACAAACTGACAAGTTGGTTAAAGAGCCATCCAGGCAGAGTTGTTACTCACTTTCAAATAGGTGCGATACAAAGTGCAAAGTCGAAACTGCAGTCAATGGGTATCAAAAAACAGGTCTATGGCCTGTTGATCCAAACATATTTGCAGACTATTTGTTTGAGGCTGCTGAGACGACAAACATCACCATGCAACAAGATCGGTTAGAGCCCGAAGAAGATTCGGCAGCAGCAGTAAACTTATGCATACCCTCAGCAACCTCAGCAGGCCTATCTCAGGTTGAAGAAAGCAGTTCGACATCACTGATAGTTACAAGCACATCAGCTTTAGGTAACCCACATATACTCTCAGCAGCCTAATCTGGAGACACAGCTACTGCAATACCTACGGCACCCACATCGTCTATGCCTATACTTCAAGACATGAATATCAATGTTCCAGTCAGCGTACTATCTCCAGTGCCGAAATGAGTGTATGTAGCTGGACAAGGTAAACGGAAACCACGCAAAAAACCAACAGTCTTGTTGTTAACTTCAAGGCTAAGGCTGAAGCAAAATCCATTCCTCCACCTATTCTAAAGAAAGAAAAACAAGAAAGGTTTTGGATTTTAGTTCGGACAGGATGTGTTGGACAATGGACTGATTTTCGCTGCAAATTTGGTATGCCATTTTGTCCGCATCACGTATGCTATTTTACCCGCCTAGGGTGGACAAAACGGATTTTGTTCGAGTTTTTAAAAATGATTAATAATTCTATTGTTTTCGTTTTAATTTGATTGATCTCATTAAATCTAGCAAGGTAATGAACCAAAGAATATATAGCTACCTAAGATGTTAAAAAATATTAATAAATAAAGATTTTATGACTAATTATATAACTAGTAAGTCATTTTGTACGCCTCTCCCCTAATTGTAAACACATTCATTGTTATGGTAAATGTATATTTGTATTAAACAAAAAATGTTGGTTTTATCAACCTAACTGTGACCGCCTGTTTTAGCACATTTCGCTCGGCGCAGTCTTAAAACTCAGCATCACTTGAGTTCCCTTGGTAAATAAGGTCATATATATTCTGATTGCCAAAACGCAGAATTATTAGCTATGATAATAATTAAGTGAGTTTTGGAATTAAAGTATTAGCATTGTTTTTTTTTTGGTGTGAGCACAATTACCGAGTAGACAAAGGTTTTAATGTGGTAATAATGTTGATCCGTGTCACGTCAGGCCACGCCAGGTCTCTGGTTGTTGGAATCCAAGAATCTGGACTTTATACTATAGCATGCTTTAGGCTTAAAAAATAGGTATGCCATCCGGTATGTTGTCAACAGTGAAAATATTGATAATAATTTTAATTTACAATTCCAATCGTAGGTATATGACACCACAATAGTGGTGACCTCAAAGCTCACTTATTCAATAGGTATATGATGCAAATGTTCTACTTATATGTATAGAATTTATATTCCTAATCAAGTATCAACAGTAAACCTGTATGTCAGAAAGCTTTACATCATTTTTTCGAAGATGTATGAAGTTTTTCAAATCGCACTGGGACTGTGTGTGATGGACTATGGCATAATCCTTTTCAAACGGAGAAGAGAGCTGTGCCTAATAATTTATAGTGGTAGCTTGGTTTGTAAACGGGCTACGGCTGACTGTTTATAATGATGGCGCAGCCATTAGGCATCTCTTGTTCTGTAGCCATTAAGTCACAGAGCAAAAAACCGCAGTTCTTTTAAACGGGTACAGTCTGGTGCATGTACCTTGGAGCGTCGTTTCCTGGCGAGTGCGGCTGCGGCATCGACGCTAGGTGCTCGCGGCGCTTCGTCCACCGGAGTGGTGTGCTGCGGCGCCGCGGCCGCCACGCTCGTGCCGCCGGCCTCCCCGGGCTCGGCGCCAAGCCGCGTCGCTAGCATCGTCAGTAGTTCCTCCACACGCCCCAACTGAAAATCGTCAAGTCAAGTCAAAGTTTAATGTGTCAAGTCTTAGTTATTGCATTTGGAGAACTCAATTAGTTCGGTCTGCTATGCACCTACTCAGAATACTCAGGAGACTCAGGAACGAAGTTAGTATTGAGCACTTAAGAATGGTAGGTATACTTTACATTAGTCGAGTCCAAACTAAGGTATAGCATCCTGTTTTGAGGAGGAAGCTACGAATACAATGTTCATAAGGCATTTGTCGCACAAAAAAGAGCCATTCGAACAATTGCAAGAATTCAAATACTAGATTCATGCAGACCATACTTCAAAGAACTCAAAATATTAATCGTTCCTAGTTTATATACAGGGTGTCCGGTAATTAATGGATAACCTTGAAATGTCTTATAGTAGAACTGAAGACCGTGCAGAAAAAAAGAAAAAAAAAATATATATTAAAAAGTGCAAGCTATATTAGCATAGCATACTTTTGACTGTCTATCTATTAGCATAATTAGTGTTTAATAATAAAACAACAAAAAACCGATGGATTTCATTCATTTATGGTCGTAGTAGGTATACAAGAAAGTTATAAATGGTAATTAAAAAAAAAACATATCTCAGGTAGTAGTTAGGATAGATTGTTTTCATATTTTTTTCTGAACTGCCATCAGTTCCACTATAAGACATTTCCAGGTTATCCATTAATTACCGGACACCCTGTACCCATATCTAACTCTAGGTGTTGTTGATCTGTAGCTCTTTAGTGGACGTTGGGGTTTTTAATAAACAATCCTAGATATGAAGTATTGTGTAATAACAATATGATAATGTGGCAGAATCGTGTACCTTCTGTTGAAGCCTTTGCACTTCGTTGCGCACGTCGCGCCGCAGTTCAGCCAAAGCGGCGTCGTGTGTCGACGTCAGCTGGACAGGGGCGGGGGCGGGAGTGGGTATAGGCGCGAGCGCGGGGAGAGGGGCTGGCCGCCGCTCCTCTAGCTCCTCCTCGATTGTGTCCTGTCGCGCACTAGACCCGCCTGCGCTCAACGCGCTTAGCGCGCTTACCGACCGGCCCTTCGCGAACGTTGCCTGCGGCGATCAATACAACATATCACAATACGCCAAATATTTGGACTATCTGACCGGTGAGCAGTGAAGTAGATAATCTGTACCTACCTTCAGCATGAGTGCGGCTGCAGAGGGTGCCGCGGGCGCAGTCACTGCTACCGGAGCGGTTGTCGCGTCTGACGATGCGGCCGACGCGGTGGAGGCAGACGAGGCAGCAACAGACGCGCCGGATGCGGTGGGACGGTCGCGTGCGCTCAGGCTACGCGTGAAGGCACCGCGCGCAGGCTCACCACCAGACGCGTCTAGCGAGCCCGTCGCTAGCAGTCGCCCCCACTTGCCACGCGCCGCGGTTGGCGCGGGCGCTGCAGAGGCAGGAGTCGCAGTTGCGCTGGCAGCGGGCGTTCCGTCCCCTCGCTCCGGGTCAGGCCCAGTGCCAGCACCCTGGGCACCGGCAGGTGCGGCCGAAGCGCGGGCCGGCGCCGGTCCAGGCGCAGCAGCCACGCTTCGCTCGCGACGGAAGCGCGAGAATATCTTTCGCACCAGGTGATCCTGGGCTTGCTCCAACTGTGGTTCACGTTTACGCCGCTCCATGAGCTCGCGCTCACGCCGCACATCTGCCACCTTCGACGATATACAGCAAGTTAGTAGAAGTCAAGAGAAAACTTATTGCAGGTGTCTTGCGTCTTACCTTGCGAAAGATGAGTCTGTGACGCAGATTGTAGGTGAGTGTGAGGTTCCGCGCGAAGCTGTTAGCGAAGGCCTGATAGAAGTCTAGCACCTCGAGCAGGCGGTCGCGCTTGATAGTGTGCAGGTCGCAGTAGGTGAGCGCCCGTACATTAGCCGCCGATTGTCCGACAGCGCTGTCCTTCCAGAACGAGTCGCCGAATACGTCACCCTTGCCTGCAAAGAGAGTGTGTTTGGACGTCGGTGTGCGGGGCTTGCCAGGATGAGTGAGGCGCGGGTGGTAAGCGCTTACCAAGTATAGCGACGACTTCGTCGTCTTGGATGACCTCAAGACTGCCGGTGACAATAAAGCATAAAGAGTCAATGGATTCGCCAGTGTGGTAGAGCAAGTCACCAGGTGCTGAGTGTGACATTTGAAAGTGCATGGCCAGCGCACGCAGGCACCCGTCTGACGCGAGCCGAAATGCTGGGTGCTCGTTGAAAACTTTACGATTGAGATGTACGCAGATATCCGCCTTCATGTCTTTTGGGCAGTAGTTCAGCACCTGCGATATAAGGACGGTGAGAGAAGTGAGAACGATCGTGTAGAAACTTATGTTGAGCGTCGGTAGCGTACCTTATCGGTGTCAAGTCCTTTAGTCATGGCCCAGGTCGAGACAACGTAGTCCATGACACGCTCGCTCAGAGCCTTAGGCACTTCATGCAGCTTCATAAACTCGCGCACATTGTTCAGCATATCGTGGTACTTGGCAGTCGCTGACGTCATTTGCTGGATGATGGTGGTGACGTGGCCGAATATGGTCGCGTACAGCAGGGCTGCCAACATCACAACGCTGGCCGGTGAGCGGCGCGAGACACGCTCGCGGCTCACCGGCTTCTGTATTCATTCTAACACTTATTTAGAAGTTAAATATACATAAACTCATCTAGCAAATAGCATCATATTCTTTTCAAGGCAACTTAGTAATGTATCTCTCACATTATCAAGTTTTCTTTGGTTACGTGAAACATCTTGTAAAGAGAGGAACGTATTAAACATCCTAATATATCAAATAAATAAATCAAAGAAATATTGGATAATTTAATTGTAGTCTAGATACTTATATTCCCATCGACCTACCAAGTACACACACTAAGTCACAATTTGGTCTGCCAATCTCGTAAACCGAGACAATAAATAATATGAGCATTTACCTAGTGAAATAAATGAGAAGAGAAAATATTCTCAATCCTATCCATTTTATGTTCACACGTAGGTACGTAAAAATTTGACGAAAACAGTAGTTGAAGACTGTTACATACATATTAAATGGCTTTTACGAGTTGCAAAACGGTAGTACATTTTACGACTTGCAAGTGGTACTAAATTGTTTTATTTCTCGTGTAATCCAACGGACTAGATAAAGCCAGTGACGAGTAGATTAACAATTGAAATCATAGTACGGCAAGGCAAAAATAAAAAGGTACTTAATTAAACTGTATTAAACTGTCCTACTCCTGGGCACGCACGGGCCTCTTCTCATGTGTGAGAAGGGTTAGGCCATAGTCCACCACGCTAACCCAGTGCGGGTTGGCAGACTTCACATATCTTCGAAAACATTATAGTGAACTCTCGGACATGCAGGTTTACTCACGATGTTTTTCTTCACCGTTAAAGCAAGCGATAATTTAGTATTTACTTTAACATGTTTAAAATATCTTTAATTACTAAAAATTAGGTACCTATTTTAATTTTGGATCTGGTTTGAACTCTTAAAGATGTTTCACGTAAAGGCCGATATACACTGAACACTGCTTAATGCGAGTATAAAACACTTCAGTAAGTAATAAAGCAGTAAGATTTAAAGATCAGCTTTTTACTCGCGCTAGACATAATGATAATGTATATTCAGTTGTCCTCCTGTGAACCAGACAGGTACAACCCGTTACGTAAATATAAATCTTTATTATACCAATACTACCTCCTTCGTTTAATAATTCTAATCAAACCTTCGACATAGTACGCAACATAGACACGTAGAACTGTTTTATTGCTCAACACGATTTAGCCTAGACTGACTCAGTACCCAGTCTAAGTATCGATGCTGGCAACTTAAAAATATTATTTTGCTAAGCATTTATATATCTATTATAATCATTTAAAGTTATGGTTCCTTACCTGGTTCACTGTAGGATAACTTAGCACGTCTTGGCCACAGAACACTCACAGCGACATTTACACGAGCCTATTTAGTATTTATATTATCTAAAGAGTAGTTATTTTACACTGTGGAGTTTGGTTGCAATACTATTTACACGCTGACAACAAAAGGCAATCAGTTTCGTTCAATAATTCAATCATTTGCCCGAATTTTAAATTATCACATTCATATGTAGGTATAGAAACAAGTTATAATACATGAGTAAAAAAGAATCTTAATGCCCGAAACCATCTAAATGAACCGTTAAATTGGGTTTTTTTAAATAGTATTCTATATAAATTCGAACTTCAAACAATAGAGTAAAACCGTTTTTAATTCATTAGGTACTTAGTTTGCAAGTTCTCGCGTAATATGCGTGCCATTCCTTCACGCAAGTCTCAATACTATATTCAAATATGGCCCTAGTTTTGCATATTTTTGAGAGCCCATTAATTTTGTGACGTGAAATAAAATATTTCGAGGAATTTGTAGCGTTGTCTTTTGGTCATAATACTGTCTTTATCCTGCAAATAAAGCGTGTAACGTTGAGGCGTTATCATAATCGAAGATCATATATTTAAATGTGCACGAGTAGGTACTTCAAGTAAAGCACCGATATCACATGTGAAAGCAGAGTCTTTTTCATGTTGTGCTTTTCGTAAAAACACAACAAGACATCATTAAAATTTTAGCCAATACCGTGAACGAATTTCAGGAATCGGCTGAAATGTCCAATAACGCTGGCTAAAATATTTAAAATTACATGAGAAGTACTCGTAAGTACTATGTTTAAGGGTTTGTATTACCACCTCCAGATAGAATTTATCTATAAGATAAAAGACTCGCCATCTCTCTTCTTTAACCTAAATAAGTGAGACAGCATGTGATTTATCTTCCGGAAAACTTTTACTTGTTAGTGGTAGGAGTGACCGTCAAACTTGTATTTCTTAGCAAATAAAAACCAAAATCAAATAAAAGATAATTTCTTACTCGGGCTGACAGGACTTTTCTACGTGTGGGCATTTCGACGCTACTAGTCGAGAGAGATTTGATTATGACCACCCCTTTTTGTTACATGCTTTAGATGGTGAACTGTGTTCACACTCTACAAGATGCAGGATAAAGAAACTAAACATATAAGCTAGGATTGTATCAGTGAATACAAATGTAACTAAGCTGCAAACCCAATACGGCGCACGCAAAGGAACTTTAATAAATGTATTGTAGAAATAAGTTCAATGTGCGTCGGTATGTTTTCGCAATTTCACACATAAGAGAGCTGCAGCATACCAGTCACTTTTGTTGCGGTGATAAAATACCAACTTGTCATTTCGTATGAAGATACGTGACAATAAGTGGCGCGACAAAAAGTCTCTGATTTGCCTAAGTGTACCTCTTTAGCTGCAATACACTAGCTACTAATGTAAACTAATGATCCCAACGTTTAACAGATATAGCGACATACTGATTAGCGGGTTATCGACACAATGAGGAACATCGTGTACGTAACGCAAACGTTCAACGTAATAGGTTCATTCTATTTCGGGTTATGTGTCTAGTTATTAAATACTTCAAGATATTATAGGTACCTAAAGTGGAAGCTTCCATGGTGAGCTGACAAATTAACGACATATACACACATAAACACGCACGCACACGCACATACACACACACATACAAACAACATGGTCTTCACACTTATTATTGAGCTTATTACCCACATCCTTTTGTTGGGCCGAAGTTTAAGAAAACATTATATTTGTATCCTATTGACATATAGGTACTAATAACGTATGAATGTATCTTTGAAAAAAGTGAAACACATAGACCAGGTGTAACGTGAAAAACCGCGAGACGTACACGAGCCTCGTGACCACACAGGTGACGCGCCGACGACGCTTCGTGGGCTTGCACGGGGAAAGGGAGAGGTGCGACATGGACGTGACAGGGGAGGGACGTATGTATGTAACACACACAGCACACGGTGCGCACTGGCACTCATACGTGTCACGAGTGGTGGTGGGAAGGTCGGGTGAGGGAAGGTGTGGCGCGGCCCACGACGCAGAGCGCTGCGCGGGGGTCGCGCCGTGCTCCGGCTAATAACAGAAGAATTCCGGCACCTGCCACGATCATCATGCAGATGGTGAAGATCTTCTCGTTATCGGTCTCGGCGGCGACGTTGCCGAAGCCCACGGAGGTCATGCAGGTCATGGTGAAGTAGAGCGCGGTCACGTACATGGTCTTGCGCGAGGGCCCGTTCACGAGCTCGGGTCCGTCCGACTCGTTGGACCACACGTATGAGTACGGGCTCTGCGTGACGTTGGCCAGCTTCCACAGCCACGAATACTGCAGACCGGAGTCTGCATCGGAGCGGCCGATGCTGTACCAAACGCACGCGAGCCAGTGCGCCACCAACATGTAGAAGCAGAGGAGCAAGATCAGCATGGCGGCGCCGTACTCCAGGTACCGGTCAAGCTTGCGCACGACTCGACCCAGCCGCAGCAGCCGCACCACCTTCAGCGCGCTGAATAGGCTGCCGATGCCCTGCGACATACCAGCACATCGATATCTAGTCACTCGCACACGCCCACGCAATCTACTCACACACGCTCACCGCTCACGCCGTACTCACGTCCTCGTCGTGGTCGAACGCGTTGAATACATCATAGGGCAGGCACGACAACAGGTCTATGAGGAACCATGACTTGAAGTAGTTCTTGCGGATCACCTTAGGGTCGCTCACCACCTCACCGCCGGGTCCCACGAACGTCGTATGGAAATTGAGTACGATGTCGATGAAGAACACCACGTCTACAATGGAGTCGATGACGAGCAGTGATACGTCCTCACTCGTCTTGTTTTTGAAGGCCACATTGTAGGGCACCATAATGGCCGTGTAGAAGGTGAGGCACAGGATGATCCAGTCCCAGATGGCCTTGAAGGCGCAATAGTGCAGCAGGATGTGGGGCGGCGTTTTTGGCGCTTCTTGACGATACTGCGGCAGCACGTCGCCCGATAATGACATCACCTGCACACAGGCAGATATGTTAATAACTGTTGTATATAAATTATATAGTGAAATTGCTTTTGTTACAACTCTTAATCTATTATTTGAGCAGTTTAATTTTGTCTGAGTAATTAACGTAAATTTACGTTATACACTGTAATCAGGTACTATTTTTAATGTCTTAAGAGTGCTTCGTTAAGATAGGATACTAAAAAAGCGTCTGTCTAATTTTTGTAAGTATATGAAATGTAAAGATATCATATCTTTCCATGGAGCGCACTGGGGATTGTTCTGTGTGGAGCTAAGCAACTTGGCATTGCTTATTTATAACAGCTGCCGCAGGCGCTAATTTATTTTAAAAAATAATGGCAGATCTCTCCCTTCTTTGCCCTCATGGATAGATGGATACTTGAATAATTTAGTAGATAATTTAGATTTAATAATTTAGAAGGGGGGGAAGTAATTTATCTTGTTTTACGTAAAGTAGCGAGAGTAAACAGTTTGATAATAAACACACAGCTGCTTGGAGTTGCTGTTGAGTTTATTAAATGACGAATCTGAATGTACTAAGAAGCATTAAAAAAATAAAACATTACTAATAACTTGGTAACTAAAAACTGTTAATAAATAATGAATTTTTGCTGTGTTTGTTAGAAACATAATTTTAAATAACATCACTGAATTAAAAAATACGGGTATATTTTCCAAGTTATATTTAATCTTAATCGACAGATAGACTCAAATATAGCTATAACAGCAGTAATATACTTTAATCCCGGTTATTAAATAAGCAAGATCGACAATTATACCTACTCCAGTAATTACAATAATGTTAATTTCGATTGATTACTCAGCTCATTACGAGCAATTAAGTGATTGCGATTTTACAAAAGCCTTTTATTGTGTACACATAAAATGATTATGTAAATCTTCGCTATCTACATATCAGTGTTACAACCCTCGATCTAGTTTTCTTCTATTAACACATAAAGCTCCTATTTAACTTTATCAAAAGCCATCCGTAATTTAAATCAATCTTTTGCATAACCTGTTAATATGGGCGTGCCACATGGCTCTACCTTTGGTCCTTTCTTTAAATAAAGAATACTACTTAAATGAATTGTAAATTCATATAATTGCTGACGAGTTAAAGTGCCGCGGGCCGCGGAAAATAAAACAATTTCAATTTCATAAGGCTTGCTTTGGTCAAACAACTTTTGTGTTCAGCTAATGAGCAATTTTGTACGGTGAAATGAAATATGTATTTTTTTCACAAGTTATAGCTTTACAACAAAAGTTGATTACATTACAACCTGTCAGTGTTTTCACCCCCTTCAAGTTTGGCACTCATAACACTCATCCAACTGGTCGTGCTGGTATGACAAGTAAAGTTGTATTTTGTTTATACCTGAGTTTATTTTTAGTGAGATTATTAATCATATTATCATAAAACTGTGAACTGTTGCCAGTAGTTGGACTTTGCATCTGAATCTGTACAGGACTAATTCAGACCAGTTTCACTTACTTACAGTATTACATTTATAGTTATTAGTTTTGTATAGTGTTCAAATTTAAGTCTCAGTACTAATTAAACATACCAAGTTGCTAACTTTAGCCAATTTTCTATTACTTATCTTACTGGATAAACTCATCAAAATCAATTACTTAGTTACTGCTTGCAGACTATCGTTGTAGTCGGAGATGAGGTATTGTCTAAGGGTAAGGTATATTTGTTTACTTATTAAGACAAATAAGATAAATTTATTAAGTGTTTACAGTTTGTCAGCTTGGAGGTGGGTTAAGCAGAGCGCAAATAAAAACAATAGAATTGCATGAAGGGCAGTCCGCGCTTGCAAACAGTTATTTATACTTATTCCAATTTTAAGTTTTGTAACACAGCTGTTTGCACAGAACACGGGCAGATAGGGTATTGAAATATCTGATAATCGCAACCGATGTTTGCCGTGTCGGTTTGCAGTTTGCATTAAACGCAACAGTGATTAAATATCGTTTATTTATTATATAATAAGAAGAAAAGCTACTTAAATATAAAGGAGTCTCAGAATACTGTTCGTTGATACCATGAAGATGTGAATGTGAGCTGCTGTATTTGTTACCATTATTATGACCCCCTGATTAATTATAGGTAACAGATAGATTTTTGTCTTATACATTTTACTATCCACACACTCAGATCTCTTATGTAATATCAAAAATGATTGAAACGAATTGCAATTTTAGATTAATTTAGTTTTAGTTAACCGTAGATGTTTATGTTAGCTTGATAAAAATTATAACCTAACACTCATGATCCGATGGGACTGTAATTCAACACGAGTCCAGGAGCAGGGCCAACGGCAACGGCAAAACACCCTCGTGCCTCTGAAAGCACGTAACAGAGGTACGGGGGTGTTTTAGACCGCTATTGAGATTTCATAACAGAAAAACCGAATAACTTTTTGTTTGCCCGACCCTGGATTCGAACCCGAGACCTCATGCACAGCAGTTGCATTAACTACCGTTGCGTCACGTAGGCAGTTGACAAAAATTAAGACAATTAACATCATTGCCATTTGCATAAATAACATTATAATGTTATTTATAAACTACCTATAAATCATTCAAATTATTTAGTACAATTTTCAACTAACCTAAAATAACGCAAAACAGCGCATTCTTACTGAAATACCTGTCATTATAGACTCGCACACAAAATAATAAATGTTTATAATTAAGACAGGAGCACATTTTTAGAAACAAATATTGTATGACAAGAATTTTTGGAGTATTTAGCATACGCTAAATACTCCTGATCAAGAATCTAGAATAATTTTTCGTCTAGTTCTTATTTCATTCGGAGCCGCCACTACTTCGTTGCCTAACTAAGAGTCCCTAGTATGAGTTCGTTTTACGTTATCGCGATGGACACGTTTATAACGTTAAGCGCTCGGATTAGCCCGCTCCAAGCTCTTAACCAATCAGAGAGCCAAACGCAGTAAACGTTTCGGTCGCGGTAACGTAAAAACAACTCGCACTTGGCACCAAGTTCTGAAAGCTTTTAAATCCGGCCCTGAGTATGCCACTAAACATAATTATACATAATTATCTTAATTAAACACAAGAAAACATAATTATGCATTTACACATAGACGGAACAGATACAGCGATTTTATATCAAGTAAACCAAAGGATGTACTCCAGACTGGTCCTGAACTGTGTTAAGGCCCTTAACAAACTTGACAAGAAGAACACAGTCAGACTAGTGTGGGCTCCGCGGCATGCAGAGGTGCAGGGCAATTAGGAGGCTGATGAATTAGCCAGAAAGGGCTCGAAGCAACTGTTTGTGGGCCCCGAGCCATTCGTAGGACTCTCTGAGAGCATCGTCAAGGCAGCTTTGAATGTACATGGCAATGATAAACGCAGGCTGGAGTGTATGGCCCTTCGGGGTCTGGAACACTCCAAGAAATTAATTGCAAACAGAGCCACGGGCTTCACCCAGAAGTTTTGTGGGTATAACAAGAGGCAAATACGCCTGCTCACAGGAGCGTTCACTGGCCATTTTGGCACCAACGACTTTCTGTGCAGATTGAGATCGGCAAACAATTTGGTCTGCAGAGCCTATGGTGAAAAGGACGAGTCCATATCACACCTACTATGTGAATGTGGCGCGTTGGCTGGATTGAGGATGGGTCCGATGGGATTGGCATATCCAAACCCTGAAGACTTCAGGCTTCTCCCTGTGAAGTGTACGCTGCGGCTGATGCAGTACATTCATAAGGAGATAGCTAAGGGATAGATCTTGGGGCCGACACAAAAGATCCCATTGGATTGAAGTGTCGCCGGTCTGCACTGACTGGCCCCAAGATAAGATAAGTAGACCGAATGCATTTTGGCATTTGGCCGACATGATCCAAAACCGCAGAACACTCGTGTTAAAGTTCAGAAATCAGAAATATTAATTCGTAAACAGGTAATATATGGCATGCTACAATGAATGGATATGTCCGTCTACGTCTTGCATTGAAGCGTACAATAACGTAATTATATGCTTAAGCTTTTAACAATAATATTTTAACAAATTTTATATTAATTATAATAATAATAATAATTTCAATTAGGTAACAATAAATTAATATTTATTTATGAACAATCATTAATCAAAAACATAATTAACAACTTTAAAATGCCATATACTTAAATTAAAATGTCATACAAATTATAAAATGTCACATAAATTATACAATGTTAAAATTTCAATGCCCTTTATTGATAGTACATAATAAATTATATTGATGTGTAATTAATTTGATCAGAGATAATAAATAGAATCTGTTAAGATTTCCCTTCATAAAAAATAGTCGTCAATTGTATAGTAACATAATAACATTTGCTAATGAGATATTTTTGTATATGTTTTTTGAATGCCTCTAGTTCATTAATTTCTATGATATTTTTTGGCAATTTGTTGTAGATTTTAGATACCATATCCATTAAAGTTTTATTAGATAGGTATAGCTTTTCTATGGCATTTCATGCATATTTTGTTTTTATGATGTATGCTATTTAAGTGCTCATATAAATTGAGGTTTTCTCTTACATACTTAGCTACTTCATATACGTACAGACAAGAAAGTGGTAGTAACTGTAGCTTTTGGAATGGTGGTCTACAGCTTTCCGTACTTGGTATACCACATATTGCCCTTACGCATCTCTTTTGTGCTCTAAATGCTTTTCCTTGTCGGTCGAGTTTCCCAAAAATATAATTCCATATCGCAATGTTGAAGAGACATATCCATGATATGCTTTTACAAGCGTTGCTATATTTGCGAATTTTCTTAAATTGTACAGAGCATATGAGAATTGGTTGACTTTGATGCATATATTATTAATATGTGCTTTCCAGTTTACATGGTTATCAATCGTGATGCCTAAGAATTTTGTTTCGTCAGTCTCATTAATTTTCTTGTCACCGTATGGAATATTTGGACTTTTATAATTTGTCCTTTGTTCAAATGAGATGTATTTGATTTTTTCTAAATTAATTTTTTTAATTTTTATTTAAAAGCAAGCAAAGACAGATAAAAAATTTAACGAAGATCTAAAAGCAGATCTCCATAAGTTGTAGCCGAAGTAAATAATAAACATAAAGATACAGCGAAAGCAGAAAGCGAATAGACTTTTTAGTGTTCAGCGCGTGTGTGCGTGAACTTAGCAGTAGCGACAGAGACAGACGTGTACAGTTAGAAAGAGAAGAGCGTGCGTGTTTACATGGTATGCGGTGGTACTGACATGCGCCAGGTGGCTCTGCCGCTGCGGCTCCTTGAGCGCGGGAAGCGCTGACACTAGCACCGACCGCGAACGCGTCACCGACCGCGCCAGCTTTGCGAACTTCGACAGACCTGCGACACACAATAGCAATACGCGATTGTTACTAAATTATTCGACTCCATTTACAACAAAAATATCAGTATATATGATCGATTCATTCGTCAATCGTATGACATTCAATCGACAATGGAGGAACACATTTTATTCGAATATAGTCGAATAATTAAGATTGTTATTAAAAACAATTGCACATCTGTAGTCCTCAATCTAAACAGAGGTTAAGACACTCTCGATGCACTTCTGTTCGTTCGTCTTTCCATTGTTTGACTTGTTCATAGACGTTTGGATCATAGGGGCACATGACATATGTATAGAAACACATGTCGATAAACAAAAGTGTCGAAAGCTAAGTAAACTTAGCTCCCTAAACTCTCAGAGCAGTGGAAGAAAATAGTAGGTATCGTAGTAGTAAACCCTCAAAACACTAGGACAACACAGTAAGCGTACTAACCTCCCTTAGGGTCGTCGGCGTCAATAGGCTGCTTAAGCGCGGTGATGTCACGGAACGTGAGCAGGAACAGCACGACCAGCTCGCGTTCATTGCGGATCGGTGCCACGTGTACAAGTAGCCACAGCGGCGTGCCTATACCAGACCACACCAACCCACCACCATCACCACCACCGTCGACGCCACCACCAAGCAACAAAATAAGATATTGACAGAATATGAGAGTACATATGTATTTCATACTACTGTCATACATTATTATATAACATATAATATGAACTTACTTACAACTCAAGTACTTGTCTAGAGGAGTTCGATTCTATCTGCAAATGCTGAAATATCAATTCTTCACTAGGAATGACTAGAAAGTCATCCCTATATTTATTAGAGAAAGTGTAAATAATTTTTTTATTGTGTATAATGTTTTAAATTTATGTGAAGTCCTCCGAAGAAACCAAGACTCACATTAACCTCGATAGAGCTGGCAATGTTTGTTCTATAATTAAAGTTAGATATAAAACCGGTAAAGTGCCAGTCGGACTCGCATACAAAGGGTTCCGTACCGTCGTACAATATAAGTACTTTATAAATATTTTTCATTGTTTGTTGTAAAAATGTCAACTCTCTAACTATTACGGTTCATGAGATACAGCCTGCTGACAGACATACGGACGGACAGCAGAGGCTTATTAATAGGCTCCCGTTGGCACCCTTCAGTTACGGAACCCTAATAACAAGTGCCAGCAGAATGCATTGTAGAAGGATAGAGTAGAGACTATTCAAACACACACACACACACCGGCGCATTAAAGAATTACCTATTGCTCTCCTAACACCAATAACCACACTGTTGTGATCTTTAGTACAGTGGAAATACCTTCCAAGTCGAGTCACCCTATTTTTGAGTAAGGAAATATACATATTTAAATAGTAAAATTGCAATTTTTTTACTTACTGCCGACGTTTCTCAACCTATAGGTATGCGGTTTTCCTCACAAGCTATAGGAATTTGACGTAATTTGTATGGAGCATATGTCGAATATCTATCTGCACGTCAAACATGAATATAACAGATTAATTACTTCCACTTTCAGATATGAGTAAAATTATAATAGGTTACATACGGTTCTTCTTATAGAGCAGTATCTCGAACTGGTCGGCGAGGTGATGGTCAAGCGCGCGGTCCACGCGTTCTATCGCCTCCTTCTCCGTCAGCTCGCCATACATCCACGTGCAGCGGCATGACTTCTGCATCACCTCAGCGCGGTTGTAGCCGCTCATCTTGCAGAACGTCTCGTTGCAGTACACGATCGGGTAGTCCACGATCTGTGCGTTAGCCAGCAGGAAGCTGCTGTCTGCTGCACAAAACCATGCCCACGTTACACACCGTTCCATTGCCATATCAATGCCTATTCTAAAATACCATACCTACTCTTAGGTACAAGCGATACAAAAATTGCCACAAAATCTGTATTAAAATCAATTACGAGTACTAAATTCATATATTTCGAAAAAAGAATCGAATAAATTGTGTCGATTTATTTAACCATATTGGCATCGCTAGCAGTTTTTAGTGAGCATGGTGTTTCTGATCAAACTATGCTACATTATAGTAACATTAATCTACTAGAGAGTAACCTCAGTGCCCACAAGGGTTCGTTCTGATGCTAGAATATATGCTTGTCAAGGCTTAGCAAGCGTCCGCAAGCACAAGTTTGTGAACGGGGCTGCTTGGCTTGTGTAAACTTGGAATACAAATTTGGGCCATTGTACGTAAGATGTGTAGGTACTTATAGGTTATATTCTACCTGCCTTTTGACGGATACATAGGTGTCAGTCTGTTTATTCAAGCCAGCAACAGAGCATTGTGACCTTATGTTGTATGAACAATCCTCCAGAAAGCTAAGCTTAATTCAAGACAATGTAGGTACCATATTTCCGTAACAAAGCCGTTATTCAAATTTAATTATTAATTATGCAGTCACCTTGACTTACAATATTAATCCCTATGAATCGCGTAATGGCCGGAGGGTAAAATTATTTCAGGAAGTTTTTAAATAAATATGAAGTAGGTATGAAGGATATGCCTCGTTCCATAATAGAATTTGGGTCATTATAGGCTCGGGTATAACAGACATAATACATCATTAAAGAGAGTGTTGGAAGAACAATCCGCAGTAAAGAGGGATGGTACACAATGAAAGTAAACATAATATGCCTCTAATGCGCCTCTGGGCAGTCGTTATTTTACTATGAGACTAATGTAGCCTCGGATGGCACAGTACATCAGCTTTTATACATAGGTACATTGCCTACACAAAAAAGAGTACCTGTCACTAAGGTAAATTCAACCACACAAATCGCATGGCAGAATGTGTTGTCAAGATAAATGTGTGTGGCGACACAGCGGTGCAAAAAGTTTAAGAGAATTGGTCAGAATCTCATCTCCGCTTTGCCGAATGACGGGCTGGAGTTAAATTCCAAGTTTACTTGCAGAATTCTCAATAGCTCTTCTCCGATTTTATTTGATAAGCCGGTTAGAAAAGGATCATCAGAGCCATATACTCGCAAGTCAAAATGTATCTCTAGTCTGCTTTAATCCATAACCCGCAGTAGCGAAATCAAAGGCTTGACACTCCTAGTAGCTTAAATCGGAATGCCCTATGGCGACTAGCGACATATTTTCATTAACAGACAATATTTAAATCAGTTCAATGACCTACCAAAGGTAAACCATGCTTTACGTTTATTTAGAGTAGCATTCTAAACACTGAGCAGTTTCGATCAAGACGATTACCATGACAAAAAAACATATTGTTGCTATTTGCTTATAATATTGATTTTGACTTATAAAATTACTTTGGCCTTGATGGCTACCCACAAATGGTGTTAGAAATTATACCTGTATCTAAATAAATCAATAGCTACATACAAAAAAGTGTTGATTCGGTTAAGATGTCGGCATCTAGACGACGAGAAGGAATGAGGCATGCTCCTAGCTATTTGAATCGTTATGTGAATAATTTATTCCAAGCATGGAATAAATCTCGACAATCAAATAGAATGGTTGTTGATGTAGGACGAGAGAATGTGATATATTTTACCATTCCGTTTTGTCCCGACTACGTGTTATAGCCCTTGCTCCGATCATTTTCTTACGTCTAATAACAGTTTTGATAAACAGTAATGATCATAGTATTCAGTAACATCTCAAGTCAAGTCAGGGTAAGTCAATAACCTAGACACATATCCACATAAGCGTAGTGTTGTTGCTATTTATTTATTTACAATGCCAGAGAAGGATAATTAACATTCCTTTGTATTAACTAGCTTTTACGATTATCCCGTTTCACCAACCGCGAGGCTTTATTAGTGAGGACGTTGTTTTCTCCAATATCAAAAATATCTACGGGACCAGTTAAAATGGTGATGTGCACAATTTTATTCGATCTAGAGCCTTAAAGCACCTTTACTGACCAGTTATTAATAGGCCTTGTACTTAAATTCATCAAAGATATGTTCTGGTGTGGGCGACTATCGATAAAATAATCGAATAATTTGAATTTTCAAACAATAAATATTATTAAAATCTTTGACGCATATTGGTAGACTTTAATATTCATTGCTTATTGGATTACGTATTAGCTCTACACCAATTCAAATGTTATACCGATCGACCGACAATCAATTGACCCATCATCAAATTAAGTTTAAATTGAGTGATTATGAATATTCGAATTAAATTTATCGATTTTCGAAAACGCGGCTGTATATTCTGTTAAAATTTAGTTGTGACCCACAGCTTTGCACGGGCAGTACAAAATCTTAACAAATTATACACCTAAACCTGCTACATGAATCATTCAGTCTATTGGTGAAAACCGCATGAAAATCCGTTCAGTAAAGTGAGTTTATCACGAACAAACAGGCAGATGCGGCGGAGAACTTTGTTTTATAATATGTAATGATAGTGATAGTGATTATTTGTTCTAGAAGATATATCTTTTTATTTTTTTTATGGCGTAGGCTGGCAAACTAGCTAGCGGATCGCCTGATGGTAAGCGATTACGGCCGCCCATGGACACCCGCAACGCCAAAGGAGTAACAAGTGCATTGCCAGCCCATTCAAAAGGAATGAAGGAGGTAAAGGACAAAGGAAAGGATAGGAAAAGGATCGGGGTAACTGGGCCTCCGGCTCTCTCACTCACCGATACGAAACGCAACAGTACGGGTACCGTTAATTCACGCCGGTATTCTGTGAGAGAGTAGTACTATCCCGGTAGATCCGGCCCATTCATGCTGAAACCAGCGAGGATATATTACTTGGTGAAGACTGCCAGCCCGCATTGGGCAGCGTGGTGGACTATGGTTTAACCTCTCACGCTGAGAAGAGGCCCGTGCCAAGCTGTGAGAAAATTTAATACAGGGTTGATATTTTTATGTAGTGTGGTAGTACTCACGCTGCGACGAGGAGCGGCGGATGATGTTCTCGAGGAAGGTGTTCTGCGGGGCGACGAGCCCCCGGCGGCCGCCCGGCATGCCGCCGCGCGCCGCTAGCGCCGCATGCGCCGCCGCCGAGCCGAGCCGCGCACCTCGCGCCTAGCCCGCGTCACATGCCTCCGCACCTCACCTCACCTGCACACACAATACACACACCATTTATTTTATAATTTTAGTTTATATAGGTTATACAGCGATAGCTCAGTGGGGAGACCAACAGACTGCAATGCAGAGGGTCTCGGGTTCGAACCCACGTCGCGCACCTCTGACTTTCGGAAGTTATATGACTTTTCGAAATTATGTGCGTATTGATTGACAATTATCGCATGCTTCGTGCCTCGGAGAGCACGTTAAGCCGTCGGTCCCGGCTGCCATGAACATCTATGGCAGTTGTTATTGGGAAGTCGGTGCCCTATAATATTCTAACATTGGTCTAGCCTTAGGGTATCGTTAGCCTTCGGGTTGCGGAGGTGAGGTGGCAGCCGCTCCGTGTAAAAACTGATATCCAGTCAAATCCGGTTAGACCAGAAAAGCCGACCACAAGTGACTTGGGAATAATGAAATCTAAGGAGAAGATACAGGTTATTTTTTTATTTAGGGATTTCTTTTTTTTACATTTTATCATATGTGTGTATGCGAACCGACACTCAAAAAAATATTATTTTAAAAATATGTCATTTCGCACAATTCGTGCTAACAGAATCATGCGAAACAACCAAAAAGCCACATTAGGTATACATAGATAGATTTTATTACAGTAATAAAAAGAAGATGGGGATAATTACTACCATAATTGCCTATATTATATTGATTCTCGTGTTCCCGTGACATAAATTTCCTTTTATATCTGCGGCCATTGTAGGGACTTGGGTCAATTCACGAACAGGATAATTATTATTGGGTATTTTATTAGAAAACTCTAGATAGCAGCACCGAGTATGGCAATGTTCTCAGTGAACGTTAATAGGCTACCTTTAAATTATAGCTGGCGAAACGCAGGTGCGAACATGTTTGGACGTTTGTTCCTGAAACACGCGTAAATCCTTTAATGGAGTTTAATAAATCTTGGCACACGTTGTAGGTCATGTTCTGGATTAACTCATTGGATCGTATTTATCTTGACATGCGTTCCTGTAGGCTTCATGCGGGCGAAACCGCGGTTTGAATTTACGAAACGCTCGCGTAAATGTACATAGATTATGTTATGTCAGTTTACTATCTCTTTGGAATAGGACTTTTCTAGATGATAGGTACCCTATGTCCTTTTCTATTCCCCTGACAACGTGTATGCGAAATTTCATGATGATCGGTAAAGAAGTAAAGGCGTGAAAACATAACAAACAAACAAAGAAAACTCACTTTTGCATTTATAATATATTATTTATATTAGTTAGGAAAAATAAGTATTAGTGATTTTTAGTAGGTATTTAGTCATAGTATATAGCTAGTATCTACAGGGTAGGTACTAAAACAAATATCTACCTAGTTATATGTTTCAAAAGATTTGTCCCTGTTCCCCGGCAGGCTAGAATAAGGCTACAGAATTCCATTCGCTACGCTAGCTTTCCCCTTCTCTAAAATATGACTAGGGGCAAGATGGCTGACCCATGCGTTATACATTTGAACGTGTGCTACTTATGATGACGGGTCGACCTTGGTTTCGTGGATTTTCGCTATTGATTTGTTACAAATTATTAATTTTAACAGCTTACTTATTAGCCTGGTTTTTACTGCGGACTATCTTAACTAATATTATAAATGCGAAAGTGAGTTTGTTTGTTTATTGCGTTTTCATGCTTTAACTACTTGACCGATCGTCATTAAATTTTGCATATACTTTGTCAGGGATATAGAAAAGGACATAGGGTACCTTTATTCCAGAAAAAAGGACTGTTACTGAGCTAACCTAACGCGGGCAAAATCTAGTCTTACAATGAGTAAACGTTTTTATTATTTTGTGTACAGTCACCTGTAATAGTGCATGGATACCTTAAGGTCCAAAATCCTGTGAACACTCGGATTAGAATGAATATAAATGAACTAGATGCCGTTGTTTTATAAATATTGCAACGCTTACTCATTTTAGCAAATAGGGGAAATTTATAAGATATTGTAATCACAACCAAAAAGGCACTCGAACTCAGGGACAGAATAATGCTTGCGTACGAACTGAATAGCGAGTCATTGAAAGTATAGACAAAATAAAAGACCAGATTTTTTTAAAATTCATATGTAATTCTTTACTTCTTGTTTTACCCTAAAATGTGTTCTTTTTTAAATAAACTATTGTGAATAGAGATGAGTTATTAAGAAATGTACTTTTTTATTTTATAGCAGTACAACACCATCTATTACGATATAAATAAACTACTTAACAGTTCTTGTATCGATTTCCGTTAGATGGCGTCAATTACCAGCTTACACCATTTTAGTTTTGAAATACAAAAGCGACCCTAGTAATTTTAGGCAAATTTCAATATTATCTGCAATCAGTAAAATATTTGAGAAGATTATATTACAGCAATTAGAGAGCCACTTTAGTGTAAACATAATTTTATTTCATACAAATCAATATGGTTTCAGAAAGGGTCGTTCAACGATAGATGTACGTTGTTACGCTTTTAAAACATATATTCAGTGCCTGGGAAGTTTCGCAAGATGTCATTGGCATTCTGTGATCGCGTTGACCATCATACGCTGCTGCGAAAACTCAGGCATTATGGCACCCGAAATACTGCACTTGACCTAGTTGATTCCTATCTAAGCGATAGACTACAACACGTTGATATTAACGAAAGTAGATCTTCTGGATTACCAGTTACAATGGGCGTGCCACAGGGCTCAATTTTACGACCCTTACTGTTTTTAGTGTACGTAAATGATTTGCCGTTCTTTGTACAGGATTTGTGTGACATTGTTTTATTCGCGGATGACACATCCCTTATTTTTAAAGTAGACCGAAGAGCACCAAATTTAAGTGCTGTTAACGATTAAATCGCGCAAGTCCTGGGCTGGTTTAATAATTTACTACTAAACTCTATAAAAACTAAATGTATCAAGTTTACATTGCCAAATGTAAAGAGTCCTAACGTAAATATAAATTTAAATAATGCAATTATTACTTTAGTTCAATCTACAGTTTTTTTAGGATTAACTTTAGATCATAAAGTGCAGTGGGCGCTCAAATATCGTATATTGCGGGAAAACTTAGTTCAGCCGCATACGCAATTCGGAAAGATCTCATAGTAGATACTGCGAGACTAGTATATTTTAGTTATTTTCACAGTGTCATGTCTTACAGTATATTATTGTGGGGCAAGGTAGCTGACATTGCGACGATCTTTATTCTCTAAAAACGTGTAGTAGCATTTATAATTTTGGGTCCACGAGTTTCCCTAAAAGAGCGATTTAAAGAAATAGGCATATTTACTGTTGCGTCGCAATATATACATATTTGTAAACATTATGTTTATTAAACATAATATTCACTTATATAATAAGAATAGTGATATACATCATTTAAATACTAGAAATAGGCATAAGTTAGTAGGTCCGTATCATCGATTACATAAAGTTCACAATACATTTGCGGGACTACGGTATACGTTTCTTTAATAAATTATCCATTAATATAATTAATTTACCATTACTTCAATTTAAAAGTGCCGTAAAAACACAGCTATGTCGGAAGGGTTATTATTCAGTCAACGACTACTTGAATGACAAAAACTCAGGGAACTAGTTGCTTGTTCTATACAGAATTAAAGTTTTGTATTACCTACTTATAAGTCAATTAATTTGTAGAGGTACCTCGTGATTATTTGTGATGTTTTCAAGTATCGTGCTGCCCATTTCAATTATTATTGAAAATAAAACATATGAATGCACAATTGCATTTAGTCACGGACTGCCTCTGCGTTGTCACAAAGTGTAAGTGTATGCGCCCTCATGCCATCCTACTGTCCATTACAGATTAATATTAAATAATTCTACTAAATCCTTATTATTTCATCTCCTTTACATTATTCAGCACTTATTTATTTAAAATTATTGTTATAAGCTTTAGGTTTATATAGTCAGTAATATATGGCATAATGGCTACAACACCTTCTTGATATAAGTTGTAAAATTCTGAAATTATATTTAGTTGGCGATTTAAAAGAGTGGCAATGAGTTTCTTGCAGGTTTCTTCTCATAGGCTCAACCTAAATGTAGCGTCAGTAATTTAGTAAACTCACTAAACTATTTTGACGTTCATAAGTGTCACTTTGTGACCCAAATGAATAAATGATTTTGACTTTAACTTTGAATGGGTATGCATTTTTGCAGCTCACTGTACATGTACAGTCGGCCAAGAAAGTGTTCTACCAGTTTTGACAAAAGTTTCTGTGAAATGTAATTATCTCTGTGTTCTTTCAAGTCTTATTAAAGTTGACTTATGGGTGCCTCCCCAAACTGATACACAGTAACCTAAAATCGATTGACACAGTGCGTAGTAGATGACTGTTAATGTACTTTCGTCTTCAATATGGCGTAATTTTTTTTAAATGGGCGTTATTTTTTTTTCGTTCGTACGTAACTCAATGTGATAGTGGCAATAGAGATTTTCGTCGACATAGACTTTTAGGTATTTGATAGATAGCCAAGGTATTAGAAAGAGTCCAAGAGGACTCTTTCTAATACCATACATTGACAGATTTTGTTGTTATTGTTATGGCACGTGTGCGCTTTAATTTTAATTTCTTTGGTTTCTGGAAGTCCCTGTTTTAAAATGGAAAATGTTAGATATTTAGTTTTAATGAGGTTAATTATAATTGTTTGTCTATATTGACGCAGTACATTATTTATATTAGACCATTTTCAGTTATTTTGCTTACTTCATCCCAGTTTTTGCCATGAAAAACGAATTCTTTATCGTCAGCAGATGTTACGGTCTTGACATTTTGTAGTTTTATACTGCATAGTTCATTGATGTATAGAGTAGGGCCAAGTATATTTCTTTTCAGAACACCGTAAGATACATGAGCATCCTGACTAATATAAGTGCCAATTTTTACGCGTTATGTTCTTTCATTCAGATAACTTTTAAAAACGTCTAATTGCTTACACCTTATTCTGATGTTCTCCATTTTTTCAAGAAGTGCAGGAATAGAGACAGTTTCAAATATTTTAGCAAGGTCCAAGAAAACGCCGACACATTTTTGCTTGTTATTAATATTTTTACTATAGTTTCGGTTAGTGTTCTTAAAGAATCTTCAGTAGATTTAAAGATTTAGACAAAAACCTTATTAATTGCTAGAAATAAGATTAGAAGTGGCTAAGTAATTTGTCAATCTTTTGTTCAAAATTTTCAGGTATTTTGGACATTGCTGAAAGAACTGACATTGGTCTATAGTTATTGACACTATCTCTACTTGCCTGATTTAAATATGGGATGGATGAGAGCTGTTTTAAAATGTTTAGGAAATATTCGTGACTGAAAACTAAGATTGCAGATGTATGTAATAGTAGGGGTAAGAACATGACGTGCACATTTTAATAATCTATTGAAGATACCGTCGTTGTCATCTTTAAGATTCATAATGATCGAGTTCACGGGTTTCGGTTTCACGCCATGGTCACGCGGAAACTCTCCCCGTGACCATGGCTGCTGAAAAGCAACCGAAACGTCGGGGAAAGTGTAAACCTAAATATAAATAGTTTTAATAATTTTATTAGCTTATAAATTAGTAAAATTCAATAGTAGAAGTAGTGTAACAGTTTTCAAAATTATGTAATAGATACAGTGTTAAATAAACAACGCGATAAAATCCGTATATAGTAATTTAATTTCAATGAAAAACATTCGCGTAAACAGAAGACAATATTATATTGTTTTTCATTACCGGAGAAGATACTTCAACGACCATCGCGGAGTTTTGCCTGTGTTTGCTTGACAGCCGATATATATCTCTCAAATTGTATTTGTCAAGGTTATGGTTCACAGGTTTTGTAATAGTCAAAACTGCATTTAAAAGATCGTCCCTGGTCTCGTGTTCTTTTTGTAGTAAATTTCGTATCTCCAGTGATATGCAGTCGAGTTCTTCAATTCTGTCTTCTAATATTTGTATTTAGTCAAAGTGCTCCTTTTTAGTTTTTCTATCATCTGAATTTTTATATTCATTTCGTCGTACTGCTGGCTAATAAACTGTATTGTTTTTATTTCGTTGTTGGTAACTTGGATATCACTAAAAAAAATCTGAATGTCTATATTTTGCGCTTTTACCACATCGTTAGAGATTTTATGTAACATCTCCCTAATTTCAGCTTTCAAGAGTTGCATATCTTCTTTTAAGTTGTCACGAGCAGGACGATGCCGATTAGGTCTCTGAGTTAACGATTGGACAGTAATGTTCGCCACATCAGACTTTAGACTCATTACGCTGTTTCATAATTGCGGTTTTGGATGGTGTTCTTTGCATACTGATTAATAATAAGCAGGAGATAAGGCACTTACAGTTGTATGATGTGTTGAATATAGTGTAAAGATGCGTACGAACAGTAACGTGTATTAATTCTCACTACACACTACACATAAACTCAGTGTATGCGTCTTAATAGCAGTTTCACAAATCACTTAATACATGTTACTGTTCCGCGAATCGCTATCGCTTATGAATTGGGTCAAACGTCTCAAATGCGCGTACGCGTTGTTGTTGTGCTATTTATCAGGAATTGATTCTTAATATTTTATTAAAATATTGATTCCTGGCATTTTTATTACGATTCTATTTTTTATTTAATAATTTGAAATTAAATTGGTGCGACACGTCTAAATGCTACCATGGTGCAGGGATAGTATAAATATTATATATTATTATCCCCACACCGTATATACCTATATAATTTAAGGGGCTGACATTTAAAAAAATATTTATTGCTCTAGTTTAAATTAAACGTGTTAAGTGGTGTAATGGCTGCAGCTTATTTTACATATCATTTCTGTAACGTTGCCAATTGACAGCGATGCGGAGAAATACTACGTCGCGGCGACGTTTAATTCAACGGTTATGTTTGGTTCATATCGTTGTGTATATTTTAATAATAATAGATTTTGTATATAGATTTTAGTAAGCCAAAAGTAATACCTATAAATAGTTTAGAATAATAATAAATTAGTTAAAACTTGTAAATAAAATGTACTTAAAAACTACTTCTTTTCAGTAGACAGAATCTTTATTCTCATAAGAACAATTATTATTAATAGTTCACTTACATGAGATAAACAATTCGTACACTATATATACTTAGTTAGTATCATCATGTGAAGAAGCATAAATCAAATAAATTAACTTAAATATTTAATTAAATAGATAGTTAATCTATAATGCAATATTATGATTGATGGAGAATAAGTGGAGCAAGTGAAAGAGTTTGTATATTTGGGTACTTTGTTTACAAGGGATAGTACCCGTGAGAGAGATATTGAAAAGAGAACGATTGCTGACAATAAAGTAAATAGCGCTCTACGCGCTTTTATGAACAGTCGAAATCTATCCGAAAAGGCATGTTTGGCTGCTTATAGAGGACTATTAGTGTTTACACTTATGCATGGAAGTGAAAGTTGGGTATGGCAAAAGAAGCATGAGAACAGAATAAATGCTGTAGAAATGAGAGCGCTGAGAAATTTATGTGGTGTGACTCTGAAAGATAGAATAAGGAATAGTGTGATTAGAGAGAGATGCGGCATAAAAGTGGATATAGTGACGAATAGATAAGGGTATGTTAAGCTGGTTTGGGTATGTAGAAAGAATAGACGAGAAAATACTAACTAAGAAAGTTTATAAGGCTAGTGTGAATGGAACAGTCACAAGGGGAAGACCTAGGCGAACATTTCTTGATCAGATCGGAGACATACTGGATAAAGGTCAGGTTAAGAGCACCTTAAACCGGCGAGCGTGTATGAGGAATGTTATGAAAGTGAATGAAGGCAGAGAAATGTCTCAGGATCGTAGCAAATGGAAATCCGTAGTCTCTGCCTACCCCTCTGAGAAATAGGCGTGAATCTATGTATGTATTTTATTCTATAATCTACACAGAATTGATTCAAAAAATAACAAGTAAACTTTGTGATTAAAAAGAATGGCCCACAGTTTATTGACAGTTCCTCTTATAACTTCTCCACATTACAAATCACACACACACCTACCTACTCGGCCATAAGCAAGTGTAAATCTACAATTATAAGACGTTGTACATACATAAATAGTAGGTTAGCACGTAAAGCCGTTGGTCTGATCCTGGCCTGATCTGTCTCCTGTTGTGTCGTAAGTATTAACATCCCATCGGATCTTGAGAGTTAGGGAACAGAGAGTGCACTTGTGTTTGCGCATTGTGCACTATAATATCTCCTGTTCAGATGGCCAGTCTCCGTTAAGATTAGCCGCCGTGACCGAAATCGGTCTGGAGGACATAATTAGTAGCGTAGTAGAGTTTGAGTACAACTCAGACAAAATTTTGTTTTAACCTGTCAAGACTTGAAATACCAAACATAATTAAAATCTATTGTGTCTACCCTCCGGTGTTCCATTGCGGCAAGGTTAATAACTCTCATCACATACTTTATTTAAAGCACATTAGTGGCTTTAGGGTACTCCTAGCCTGGCATTTCTCCAGAATGTCAGTGACCTGTAGGCCGATAAGAGTCTACGTAACTAATTGACCGTCTCGATAGGTTTTTGATCTTTTATTGTCTGTTTCTTTTCGATATATGTAAAACGTTTAAATATAGGAATGAGTTCATATTGATACTATCTAGTTGATTGTCAATACAATTTTCGAATTGAACAATAAAGTGGCATGTGTCAGAAGGAATCGATCGATATTTGAGCTATCGTGATGTTGAGAACATGTTAGCATATGTCTTCTTTTTCTGGCTGTCTTATTCAAACACTAGCGACCCGCCCCTGTTGCGCACGGATAGTACAAAACCTTAACAAATTATACACCCAACCTTCCTCATGAATCACTCTATCTATTGGTGAAAACCGCATCATATATCAGTAAATATTTTATGATGTTACAAGCTTGCAAATTACATTCATATTCACTGCACAATGCAGGGCATTAGTTTGCCAGTGCAGATTTCAGTAACGTATTCAGGTGCATTAATATCGAATACACTGCGCCATTGTATGACTAAACCATATAAATACGCAAATTGTGAAAGTGTGAACTATTGTCACGCTGTTTTTCTTTTTTAAGTTCCATAACCACAACTTTCTTATTCAACGCAGTGTTAAATTTTACGTTGATAGGTAAGTACATTCAATAGATAGTTAATTATCGTTCGCTTTAACGGTGAAGATATTAAGAAAAACAATCATCGTGAGGTAACATGCAGGTTATTTTCTTTTTTCTTTGGTGGCAGACGAGCAAGTGGCCCTCCTGGAAAGTGGTAACCGCTGCTCATGGACTTCAGCGATGTCAGGACACAGCAAAACCGCTGCCTACCGTGAAAGAAGAACTCTCTTTAAACCTCGTTTGAAGAAGGACATATCATAACGCTCGGGAAACACCGAAATAGGCAGTTCATACCAGAGCTTGCACGTACGTGGGAGAAATGATCATTGAAAGCGTATCGTCTTGGATTTGAACGCTTCTAGGTGATATGGATGAACCCTGCTTCGTTGTCGAGTGGTACGGTGATAGAGAGTTCGTTGTAATGTTCTTGAAGACAGGTGAAGACTGCACTGGAACTGCATGGTAGGCTGTGACCTAACCCGTATAACACTGAGAAGAGGCCCATAGCCAGCAGTGGAACAGTTTATATAGAGGTCTGATATTATTATTCTACCATACCAGCTGTTACTGGCATGTTACATGGAAGTTTTTATTTTTAATAAGTTTTTCATCTCCAAAATCCCCAGTACCAGGAAGGAGTCTGGAAATGTGCCTACAAGATAGTTAGCTAGAAGCAAACTCGTTACGAAAAATCTAAAAACAGAGCTTGCAAATTGTAGTACACGTCTACCAACCTCCTCAGAGACATATGAATCCGTAATGAAGTGAAAGTTTTGTTAGCACGTCATAATACAGTCCTCAAATATCTACATTATAAGGTAGGCTTAAACAAAAGGGAGGACTTTGTTTAAGGTCAATAATAAGTGAGTACCTATATTATCCGATCAAAACATGTTTGTTTGCCCAAGATTATCTCGAGTTCTCGACAATTGGTGGACAAACAATATTTTTCCGATAAAATATAGATACAGTTCGAATTCCAATATCATTATCTAGGTACTTATTATTTAAATCTTTTTATAAAAAGAATTGCAATATAGGAGGATTGTTGCTGGTGGACTATGGCCTAACCGTCATTGGCGTATCTAGGGTTATTTTCTAGAAGGGTCCTGGGTCTGTAAACTGCGAGGAGCTACACACAATCCTAGAATTTTGAGTCGAAGGCTAGGGTGGGCACAAGATGATCCTGGGGCACAGGCACACCTGAGTTCCATTGCCAATGCAAATCAATGAGATAGGTTTACAACAACTAGAGACAAAATCCGTCTTAACGTGCATAAAATAAAGTAATAACTTTTTGAATATGACGATCTATTATAAAAAACTAACATTCATTCTTACACATTCTCAAGAAAGGTCATGTTAATAGTATCTTCTCACGAGGGTGCATAAAGAATGTAATGCAAGTGATATAAGGAAAGCGATATTAGTATGTATGAAACTGCAGACTTGTAGTATGTAGAAATCCGTAGTATCAGTATATCTCTCAAGGAAAAAGACGTGTGTCCATGTATTTATATCAGACTGGTAATTCCAGAATGAAGCTCGTTAAAACGAACAAACAAACTCCTCAGCTTTAGAATATCAGTATAGATTAAAAAAGAAAGCCTTTAAACGAAAAAAAGACTTAAGAAAGAAAACATTATAATAACTTAAAACAAACCACTTAGAATGTAAATAGTAACTTACTTTATGTAAAAGTATCAGTATCGACATAAAAAATAAATACATAAAATATTAACTTAGGTGCAACATCATTTTAATACCGCCGCCCTATTCCCTTGTTTCAGGTAGACACATGTAATATGTGCCTTGTGTACCCCGTATTTCAGGAAGGGACTGTAGGGTTTTCAGGTAAAGCTTTTATAATAAACGTTTATGTATCTCTTCTTGTTTAGTTCCGGTTTTTGGAAAGGGTTAGCGTTATTATATGCAGCGTAAAATTATGACAGATATACGAAGGCATATGTTATGTCAAGTGGATACTGTTCCCGGACAATTGCTGATCTAGTATTAACTATAATTATACTAAAAGTGTAAGTTGCTAACATTTGCTTTAACTTCTATGAAGCAAACAAGCATATGATCCGTAAAATGGTGAGCGGTTTTAATCCTAGGGGAACCAAGGTTATGACTTGTTTTTCATGCAAGTTCCATTTTATTGCATCCCTAAAACTAGTAGATTCTCTGCTGATGCAAGAAACAAAATCGTCGAAATAAACTCCAAAACGTCAGGTGCCAACAACTCAAGATTACTTGGCTGCAAGTTTTTGTAACGTAAAGAAGTTTTCCCAATAATTACTCCTGAAAGAGAGATATTTTGCTCTGTATAAGATATTGCTATAAATAACTTGAGACAGGCCACTTAAGAAGTGAAAATAACACATCCATGTTATTCCAAAGAAACAGGTAGGTATTAAAAGCAGAGTATCGAAAGCTAGAACTTAATGCTTAGTGCAATTCTATATTCAGCAACGATAAATAAGTGGATACAATTATAGTTAATAGTTAACTAGGTAGTAACTTTATACAAAGCGTGTGGCATTGTACAAAGCAAGTAAAAACTGCATCGCAGTTTATTACGAAGTAACTTATTAGTAACCAGTGACGCCAGTAGCACCAACTATAATAAACCTTAACGTTCCAACGAGGAGTAGCCTTGTGTCGACGCGCCATCGCGCCATTACCAAACAAAATATTGATTTGTTTTATTTCACTTTTAACCGAGTGTGAGTGGAACAGTTACTACTTGGCTCTCTTTAGCGCCAGACACTGACGGGTCCGTGAAACAAGCACCAGACTGATCCAATTCATCCTTCGAACTTATAGAATCTCACCAAACCTATCGATTTTCCAAATAATTAATTTTGTACAAAAGCGTAAACAATTTACACGCTAAACCTGCATGACCTTACTCAAGTGGATAATTGACAACCAATAAAATGAAATTTGCTGTTCAAACACACCACCAATATAGGTAGTTCTATATGCTCCGGCAATCCGACAATCGTGAGCCCCGCTAAGTGCTATGTACAGATCGATCGGTGGCAAATGTAAGTATAATTGTGTAATAAATGCTATGTAATCCGTCTAATTAGTTTCTTGCAATCTAAATCATACCAAAGCCCTGGTCAAGAAAGATGGCAATAAAATAAATTTACCTAAATCCATATAGGTATCAGGTGAGAGTATATTAAACTCAAAACGTAAGCCGATAAAGTAGGAGTTGCCAACATTTAGAAAAGGCTACAAACAATGAAGTGTCTGGAAGAAACAATTCCACACAAGCTAAGTCAATGTTAGAAAATATCGCTGCAGCTTATGATGAAAATACCTAAATATATAATGATGAGCAGAGGTGAGTTAAAGACACAAATGCCGTGACTTTGCGATGTTGTTAGCCGCTCCTGTCTGCGTTCCGTTAACCAAAGCATCTATTTATTCACTGAATATGATGTGTGATACACAAGTCAATTACGTAAATAGGTCTGCCCTTCAGCACGCAATAAAGACCTAACATGAATCGCTGAAGATTGTATTGTCGTCAAACTGGAAGTTCCTCGCGTGCAACAAACAAAGTGCGCAGTGGTCCACAACGCTTTCAAACGATCCCTTTAGTAATTTGCACCTACATAAGTACAGACCGTCAGAATATATACCTAACTATAATAAAGGTTCTATGATACCGTGTCGAATCGTTTCGTGATCCAAAATTTATATTATTGTCTGTCATCCATCGCGTGCTTTGATTTCAAATGTCAGAACTTACTTATAAGATTATTCTTAAGGTTGATTAGAAAACTAATGAAGTTATTAAAAAGAAATGATAGTAAAAAAGAACAGATATTATAAATTTGTAAGACTTAAGTTGCTTCGAACACATACACACAATGACGCAACTTATAACTTGAATCAGACCATCATATTGCCAAATGAAGACGAAAGTTATCCTTTTCATACGTGTTCTCATTTCTCTAACTACACGTCCATAAATAGTGACCTTATGTCAACAATAAGTGCCTAAGTCCATCGATAAACATAGGCATGTCTCATATTTACCTAACGATGGCACACTTTTATGTACTTCAATATTATATGGTGCTGATTGAATGGTAACCTCGAAGGTAGATAGATGTTGTGAAAGTGGAGCAAGAAACAACATGATGCAGTTTAGTTCACGGCGAGGTGGATTGCGCTGAGATCGATATTAGTGTTTACGTATTAGGGTAATATCCAGCAGGGTCGAGTGTACCCACAGCGAGTGCTAGGCGGCTGAGCGCGGTGGCGACAAGCGTAACCGTAGCACGGCGACCTCGCTCAGCTCGTCGAGACATCAGCGCCGCGAGGTTCTCCTCGCAACCCATCTCAGCTCTATAATCCACTTACTGGCCGACCGACTCACCGTACTTGACGGGTCCAGCCCTCCCATCGCTCAATAATAGGTACCTACTCACGGCAACACTATGTACACCACACTCGATCGAACCTGTGTCAAAGAGTTCACCGCCTCTGCATTCTAATGTGCGAGACTCGGCCGAGCGTCGGACGGCGACCTTCCGCCGCGCGACGCTCGCAGACCGCTCGGCGTCCGGCGCGGACCTACCTAACTCCTCCGCGGCACATCGGAGACGGGAGCGCTGGACGACGATGATTGAACCGAGGACGCTCACGCTCAGCCTGTGAACCGTACGCTAAGCGTGTCTCGACTCTGTAACGTCGAGGTCCAGGGTCATGTTTCCTCGAGACTGTGGCGACAGTGGCCGAGTGCTGGAGACCGCTCGTTCGGCAGCGCTGTCACGGTTAGCGGTCGCGCTGCACCGAGATCGTGGCTGAGGGCTACCGTACGTTGCGGCGATGGCAGCGCGGCGCTCACTGCGGGGTGGCGGGCGGTGGCAGTCCGCCGCGCGCCCCTACACGCGCCGCGCGCACGCGCGTTCAGCCTAGCAGCCATGCGCATGTGCCACACGCTTTAACCCGATGTACGCCGTTAATCCGTGTCACCGATTCTGGAATAACGGACGTCGCAGTTGTTGGTCGGACGGTTGTTTACACGAGGGATATCTCGTCCAGAGCTGGCGCCGCGCCGTTCAGCAACTGCCTCCGCTTTGCCATCACGGCGTTGACTCAGTACTACGATTATTCTGTCATACCTTATTTTGTTTAATAGAGAAGATAATATGTGAGTTGCCCTCGCACATGTAGATAGATACAACACTGTGCTAATTCATGAGGAGTATCTTCAGGTGGGCGCATCTGATTTTTGTGCACGAGGCGACGTGCGACTAGCTTTAACACATGTTCCACTCTCGACAAGACCACCCGTTGCACTTTACAACGTATTTAACATAAATATGTTGATACCTATGTAATTCAACGTTTCATTACATTAAAACATTCTTAGACAGATTATTAGTAGGTAGAATATATGGTTAATAAAGAATATTCAAAGGCTGTATATAGGTACATTAAAAAATAAGCTGACCGATTATTATCCGTCAACTTCTGAATGAGGGTAATGTTTTTCGGATGTACGTCATGAATATGTCTATTTCTTTGGCACGCTCTGTGCTCCCACTGTAGCCCAAATGTCATGATGGGTTTTGAAAATGTGGTATTGTTAGTATCTGTCGTATCGTATCTGTGTGAGTGCAATTGGATATTTTATATTTGCCAACATAAAAATATTACTGCTATAACAATTAATTTTTTGATCACGGTAGTGGCTACATGGTTTTTGGTTGGCAACGAGGTTTTGTTGTCTATTTATAATTTGACATTTGATAAATGATCATACCTGAAGCTGAGAAACAACGTTTGCCAAGTATGTGAAACACCAGAGTGGACTGATACAAAATGTAGCTCACAATATTAGTGACGTATTGACCAAAGATTGGACGTTTCCAATTTGTCAGGATCACGTCTTCGGATTGCTTTTGTTAGATATCTGGAACGTCGAGGTCTCTCTGGAGGTCGAGGCTCTTAAGGTCATAGCACACATATCAACTCGGAAAGGGATCCTCACCGCCTTTCGCCTCGCCGTCAAAGGCGTCAACCTAACGTAACCAAAGCGGATCAACAGCTCCGGTACGTCGACTCGGCTACGGCTAGGCGACACCGCGCTTACGCCACGCTCACTATAATCATATTAAAATGGATATTTGCTCACTTCTTCAATGATCCCTTTTCATCGTTATTTTTGTTTGAAATCTAACCTACAATTTCAATAAAGTACGCGCACAACATAACTATTAGTTATCTTGGGAATGACAGCATGTTCGGCAACAGTAGTGCAGGGAGAGACGTAAGCGCGGGGACGACGAGCCGCAACCGCGGGGACGACGAGACGTAAGCGTGAGGACTGCAAGCTTGTGAGGCGAGGCGATTACGTTACGATGCCGATAAGTATGCGTTGCAGTAGGGTGTTTCATACAAGGAATACTGCACGGCTCGAGTTGATACGATGCCGATCCGTTTCCGAGTTGATATGTATGCCCTCACAACTGTGTTATGTTATTAGCATAGCTACGGGCTAAAAATTGTTTTTCTGTAAACATGAGAACTGTTAAAGTGACACAGGAACCAATCGAATTGTTATCATCAGCAGCCATTGACATACAAGCCTTAAAGGTCATGCTGCCTTTAAGGTAGCTACTCATACCGTAGTAATACAACAGCAACTGCATAAACAGAAAATCATAAACTAGGTTTGTTTTTCAGGACCGGCCCTTAACAGCGATGATCTCCAAATACATTGAGTTTAAAGTAGAATTTAACGCCCTGTGTAAGCACCAGACAATTCCGTGGAACTATGTGAGCCTCCTTTATATACGCCAATGACACTACATGACTTTTAATTGATCTTTATTTAAAACTCCTAATTCAAATAGTTCACATTTGATTATTGTAGTGAGATTTTAATCCAATTAATTTTTATTTAATCCTTTCACAAACAATCCTAATTCAAAACCTACTGGGTTCGCAGCACCACCTACTGGGTTGAATTGAGAACCTAAAGCATGCACTCAGGCAAAATCGCACAAAAATTTCGTCAATATCGATCTAGGCGTTTAGGAGTTCAGTGTCATACACACTTACATAAGAATTATATAAAGATGTATTCTTAGTGTACAATATCAAAAACCTATATATTTAATAATAATCCTACGTCGTATCCTATGCTCTGACTGGGAATCAAACCTGACTTTTTACGAACGGTGACTCATCATATCAACGTGCAACTAGATATTCCAAAGGCTACATTGTAATTTCAAGGTAGTTTAAAAAGAGTAGTCATTTATTTCTTACAGATGTCCTTCACTTAAAGCCTTCCTATGCCTTGTGAAAATAACAGTCTGCTATGTTACACATTCAAAGCTGTTACTTTGTGACCTAAATAAATATTTTGATTAAAAGGAGGAAAGAAATTACATAAGACTTCTTTTTTTCTTTATTGTCATTGTATTTGCTTATGAAAAACCGACAGGTTACTTGCTTTTGTTTCGTTAAAGGGCACCGAATACATAAGAATATCATAAACATTAATTAAACAACATGATAAGTAGGTATTTTTCTTTTCGTTTATGTTTATGGTCATCAATGAGGATCTAGCTTCTTTTCCCGGGTTAAGGAAAGTGTTTCTGTTAGGCAATTAACATTAGCAGCGCGAAATCTGGCATTGTGTTCGGTAGAAGACAGTAGGCTTACAACAACATAAATACGTTTTAGATCTTACATTTATGTTTACGGCCAATGATGAGGACCCAGGATATTTTCTTCTTACTGTTCCTGTTAGGAAATTCTAAGTAGCTCGCCCCTATTCATTGAAGTATTACAGATACTGGATGTCCAAATAAATTGCTTCATTGTACATATGGGTGTATATTCTCTGGTACCAGTTATATACATATATAGTTAAAATAAACTACTGTCAAATACTAATGTTAAATGAAAATTAGCCTGTTATTTAAAGTGCTTATTCTTATGACATGTTAAATAGTTAAACGTATACGTAATACGTTGATTTAACTGTTGAGTTAAATAAATGTGATATACCTACTTTTTAACTATTAGTCATGTTAGCATATTAGCTTGTGACTTACATGATGTTAAAATTGTGAATGTTAACATGTTTCTATTTCGTGATTTTGTTGAAGTGCTTATATAAATTTAACATGCGACATAATTAGTTAGATCAATGAAATTTCCTTCATACTTTTACAGGTTTGGGACTGTCTGAATATTTTAAATATAAGAAATCAAATTAAAATGTTTAACCGTGATGGTATAGTAATGATGGCACTGACGTAAAAAAATATTTTATTTGTTATAACTTTTAACACCCATCTTTAAACGTAACCTATCTGAGCGGGTGTGGGGAGACGACTGCCGCGCTGCGCACACACAATAGCGCGCCTGTATAAAAGTAATGCGTAAAATAATCCAAACAGAAGACATTATAAGAAAATTTCAAATAATACTTGCAAAAAATGTATCATTATCGACACATCACGATTACACACTTTTACACATAGGTACACATAGTATCTTTTTCTTGCTCTTCGTATGACGCTGATAATAATTGAGCTTTTCGTACTAAGACGCATCACGCAAATATGTTGTCCTTGTCTCGCGGTGGTTTCCATTAGGTCTCATGCTCTACCAGCTCCGTGTTTCTCAAAACTTGCAGGTTGTGCCATCCTCACTTGGTGCGTATTACGTTTAGCGCCACCGAAGTATGATGACTGCATACGACGCGCACACTGTACTCTAGAGTGTCGCCGCCGTGTCCCGTGTCCTCGTGTATCGTCGGATTAAGCCGCGTATGACCGCGTTACAAATTCCACGATTTGTACAAACTCCTATAGAGCGTCGCGCTGTCTCTCTTGTAATATGTCGAAAATAATTAGCCGTCGATTGTCAGCCCTTTTGAATATGGTGAAAAGGGCGAGTCGTCTCCCATGATGCGTGTTCCGAGTCCCTGCTTGCATAAATCGTGCTTCACCGCCACACATACGCGTACTAGTTACCTCGCTATCCATGTGCGTGTGCTTCCGTTCCACCTTGTCTCGTTGCGCGTGCTCCGATTGCCGGTGTCATCGCCAAAAGTTGCGTGTTCGATGTCGAAGGGTCACCAATGTAGGGGTTAATGTTTAGTGTTGTGTGGATGTCCAAATAAAATGCTTCATTGTAGATATGGGTGTATATTCTCTGGTACCAGTTATATATAAAGTTTATAAATTAACTAATGCGTCAGCAGCTTGTCTCTACACAATTATGTGTCTCTACATATCTATCAAAGGTTATTTGCCAGGAGCTGACCAGGACCCAGAAATTCAACAGGGGAAGAAATACAAAAAAAAATTGTATCTGAATTGCCTGGGGTAGGTTGTCAACATATGGGGTCAGCACGTCCTGACCCTTTATGTATACGCCAATGCCCCTATTTCGTGCCCTAAAACATAACCAGCGAGATGTAAACGTTATAACATAAAACCCTGCTGACGCGGCGACGCCATCGGAGTTACACAGCCGTGGATTTATATAAAATTTTAATGTTTTTAATTCAGTCCGTGAGGATCCATAGAGAATACATTAATTGGTTAACAGATCATTAATAGTTGAACATTTAACACATGTATAAAATTATATTATGAATTTAAAATCCAAACTACTATTCCGTATTTGCGAACGTGTTTAAATCTACAAATTTTAACTGTTACTACTAAATGTTGTCTATAAAATGCTAACATGTGATAATTTCAAAAGAGAGAGTGTATCAAAACTTTGGAAGTGCCTCGACTTATGCTGACTGCACTAGAAAGAAGAAAAATATAGAATTATTTTGATGTTCTTAAACGAGGCAACTCAGGCAACACAGCAAGAAAAGTTATGTGTTAATAGGTAAAGTGTGGGCTTGCAATGACCTTGAATAGGCATATTACATATACTCTTAGGTACGTCTAAACTAAACGTAGGTCGGCACACGTGGAACCGAAAACGCTGACAACACGTAACAACGGTCTTCGATAGAACTGACATGGTTTCATACTACTAATGTCTTACTAATATTATAAATGTAAGATAAGATATTTGGTGGTTAGCATGTTTGTTACTCAATGAGTAAATTATCACTAGGAATATAAGGAATTGGATTTACCCGCACTGGAAAGAATTCCTGTATAAATGGACGACTACAACATTTAAGCGGGCTACAAAAAAACTTGATTATTGTTATATATTTGTTCAGTCTGGGGATGGCACCCATTCTGCGCGCGACGCGACTAAATGAAACCAACATGCCAACCGTGCAGTGTTTTTTTTTTTAAAGATTTCTTTCAATTTGGATTTTAAATTACTAGTATTCTTGTTAAACCCTCCAGCTAAGCTAGAATGCTTGTGTTAGGAATCGGTTCATGTCAGTAGTGCAATGGGTAGGATTCGAACCCGCGACCTCTCGATCGCACGTCCAATGCCTTACCCATTGTTTGTCACTTGATCACATGTAAGTCGAATGAATTTTGGTATTTAGCCCATAGATAGATCATATCTTGGAGTAACATTAGGATACATTTATGTTACTCCGAGACATCCCATATTCCAGTATGTGTTCTTGTGTGATGAACACAGACGAAGCCGTGGACACAAACTAAGTATTTACAAAATACTTGTGTAAAATTAAAACTAAACTACTTTATACGGATTTTCTCGTATTTAACACTTTATTAAGTACATAATTTTGAAATCTAATACACTACTACATACATTGGCCAAACCAAGAGAAGCATAGGCACCCACAAAAAGAACACATAGCCGATGTAAAAAACCAACGCTCGATGAAGAGACTAAACTTCATGATACTTTGAGCTCATTCTGCGTAAATAAAAACACCAATAATTAAATTATGTACAGGTAGGTAGGTACTTTGAAATAACTATACTGGAACATTGAGACAGCTACCATCTTAGTCTCCGCGTGACCATGGCTGCTGAAAAGCAACCGAAACGTCGGGGAAAGCGTAAACTTAAATATAAATAAGTAGTTTTAATATAATCAATATTAACGCGATAAAATCGGTATAGGTATAGTAGTTTAATTTCAATTAATAACATTCGCGTAAACGGAAGAAAATATTATACTTGTGTTAAAGTTTGTGATTGGAAATATGTAAAAAAGAAAATAAGTATGTGACGATGTTTGCATGTTTGTTATTCGATGTCGCGAAAACTGATGAATGGATTAGAATCTTGGCACATAGATAGACCATTTCCTAGACTAACATAATACATTATATTTTTTATTATTTTTCTAAGCATGTTTTTTAAGTGAGAAACAAGCCCTTAATGGGTCGGACAGGGTTTATTATAAACGCTGTATAACTAAATTAGACTATTAGTGAAATTATAATTTATTAATTTACGAGCTATGGTTAATCTAACTCTTCACTTTTTCTGCCGCCAAGTTCTCACTGCGGCCAAGACGGTTTAGGCTTACGATCAGCAGAGGAACGATATCTCAACCATACTACCAACTCTGCAGAATGGGTAGGTTATACCCGTAAAAATGCGCGTAATACATCTCTGCCTAGCCCTTCGAGCTTTTGTCAGACTACGTATGTGTTAAAGGAATAAGATGGAAATTACTTAATTTAAGAATAAAAATATGAATATTTCCTTATTCTAAAGCATAGTTCTATCCTCTAATTGCACTATTCTATTTATAATCGGACGTAGTTATGCAAATGGATCCAACCTACACAAAACTTTTTTTAGTTATTGTCATAAATGGTATTAAAATAAACACATCAAATTTATTGATACAATACTATACAAAAATAGATTACAATGTCCATTATAAAGAAATTTAATATCAAATCAGAGGCTTTTTGTTTTTATATATTAAATTGATTGAAACTCTCAATTGTCTCAAAAGTAAGTTTGTATTGCTGGATCCATTTAGCATTACTATGTTAAACTTTAAATGGTATAACGAAAACTAAGCCAATAATGTGTCAGGTTCACGCGCCTATTTCGTCAGTGGTGGAGGGAACAGATTCAGCTTGCCGTCCCAGATTTCCACGAGATGAGGGCCACTTACATCTGCACTAAGATAATAATAATAATATCCTCCAGACCGAATTTCAGTCAAAGCGGTCAATCTTAACGGAGACTGGCCATCTGCGCCAGAGATATTATAATGTGCACAAGTGTGAGTGCAAACATAAGTGCTCTTTCTGTTCCCTAATTCTCATGATCCGACGGGACGGTAATCCGACACGACCAGAGATCAGGCGCAGTACCAAAGGCTATACGTTTTTTCCACAGCACGGGGATGTCTAACACCGACATCTTCCTAATTCCGGACTGCTATTGAGATTTTTTTACTGGAAAACCCAATAACTCTGTTGGCCCGACCCGGGTTTCGAACCCGAGACCTCATGCATAGCAGACACATTCATTGTCGCTGCCTCGGAGGCAGTCTGTACTAACATAATTAGATAAGGAAGTGATGCACCGCTTATTTATTTGAGGTGCATGCTAATATGTTTCCTGACATTCACGACTTTGCCACACTAGGATATTTTTTTATAAGTACCTATGTGTATGCGTAATGTGTACGTACTGACATTGTACAAAATAATTACGTATTACGTACTAACAATAATTAGTTATAGAATAATTTACTGTCAAAGCAACATCTTATTCTTCCAACTTAATATCCAAGTTGCATACGTAGGTAATATTATATTTTATGTAGGTACCTAGGCTGCTAGTTACAGTAACCTAACTAATATTATAAATGAAAATGTGAGATTGTTTATTTGTTTGTTACGCTTTCACGCCTTAAATACTCGACCGATCATCATGAAATTTAGTATACCTACACGTTGTCGGGGGAACAGAAAAGGACATGGGGTACCTTTCATCTAGAAAAATGTACTAGGTTAGATAATCTAACCTACATTTACGCAAAGCCGCGTGTAAAACTTAGTAATATATAAAACATCGTACACGTGTCATTTATATAGAAACCAACAAAGTTAAAAAATGTAGGTACCTAGAACCGTAATTATGTACCCTTTTGATCGTGTACAGGTTAAGCACTGAACTGCCAAAGTCTGCAGATGGTTCCAGACTGAGCATTACGATTCTATGTCGGTAGCTAAGCTATTGACTCCATCAAACATAACTAGATGTCGTTTGTCCAGGTTTAAGTAATTTTCTATTTACGCATCAATTGATAGTTAATTTCTATCAACTATGGAATGGTCCCATCGATGCAAGATTCTTTTGCATCGAATGGGCAATTCGTAGTCGGTATACCGCGAAAATGAGAGATTACTAGAACGACTTCGAATGTGACCTGATAATGTCACAATCATAGGGCTTATTCCCAACGGCCTCCACCATAACTGTTACCACTGGTGGTCGTTAGAACAAAATTTTATATTTGTTCCCAACCGCCCTCAGTGGGGGTCGATGAGGCTTAATTTGAGGTAATATTATTCCCATCGACCACCACCAAACTGCCACCAGTTGTGGTAGTTAGAACAAAATATTAAATATTGTCCCAACGGCCCCTATAGTTGTTGTAAATAAAACAATCTATAAAATCAGTATTTTGTATATTAGAAAAATCATCACAACTTTTAATCATATTGTTACGTGCTGGGTTCGACGGATAAGAATATGAAACAATATTACTGACTAAAACGTTTTATTCTATCACACAATTAAATTTAAAACATTACAAACATTATACTACACTTTTCCACTGTACCTGCTTCAAACTCCGTAGTACTTTCGCTTCTGTTCGCTTCGATGAACACTTGATCGCTTACGATAGTAAACTGACTCGGCGGTGCGCGTGCGCTCTATTTATACGCGGGTAAAGTGCTTCTGGAGTTTTCCAGAAAACTTAACTCACGGCACGCAACAGCGCGATGATTCGGGAATGTGCTAGCGCTCTCTCCACTGAACTCGTACCGACAAATACGCAGTTCCGTAAGATGTCAATAGATGGTGCTGTAATAAATTATTATTAGAAACCGCCGACTCTTCCCCACAATGCTGACAGAGGGCATTAGCCGTAACACAGTCCCCCCTCTTAGACATGTTCGTCCCGAACATTGTTGGATCCGTATTAGCGTGCCAATCGATCCACATGAACGATCTTTACTTGTACTTCGTGGTCCTTTCTGGATCCGGTAGGTGACGTCATTCATCTTAGTGACTATGCGATAGGGTCCATCACATTTTGCCTGCAACTTAGGAGATTTTCCTTTGCTGCGTACCGGATTATGTAACCACACCAGCGATCCTTCCTCGAAGCCTTTATTGTTCGCCTTCCGATCGTAACGGGTCTTCATCCTCTTAGACATCTGCTGACCGGTCTGTCTGATGTGCTCGTATACATCATTCATCCTGTTGCGCAAATCATTCGCATAATCTGTTATGCTGCGTGGAGATTCCGGTGGGATGCCGGTGATCAAGTCTGCAGGTAATCGTAGTTCTCTTCCGAAGTTAGCGAAAGCAGCTGTTATTGATGTGCTTTCGTGAACGGCACTACGGTATGTCAGGAGAAACGGTTGAATGTGTTTGTCCCAATTCCTTTGTTTGCTTTCTACGACTTTCGCCAGATATCTTTCCAGAGACTGCGATGCTGTATTACGAAGTCGAATTCCTGTAGTTGTTCAATCCATCTTGCTACCTGTCCTTCTGGGTCTTTAAATTGTAGTAGCCATTTCAATGCAGCGTGGTCAGTTCGCAGGTGAAATTGCCGCCCCAACAAATATTTGCTAAAGTGCTGCAATGTCTTTACGACAGCTAGAAGTTCCCTTCACGTGACACATTAGTTCCTTTCAGGTTTGGATAGGGCTTTGCTGAAATACGCTATTACAACCTCATGCTCTCCTTTACGTTGAGATAACACGCCACCAATGCCGGTGTTACTGGCATCTGTATCTACTACAAATTCATGTTCATTGTCAAGATATCCTAGAATTGGTGAATTACATAGACGTTTCTTCGGCTTCTGAAATGCGACGTCACAGCCCTCATTCCAGCAGAACTTTATCTTCTCCTCGGTGAGCTTATGCAGAGGCCGGGCGATGTCAGCAAAGTTCCTTACAAACTGTCGATAGTAGGAGCACAAACCAAGAAATTCCCTGACTTGTGTCTTGTTCTCCGGAACTGGCCAGTCCTTGACAGCAATGATCTTATCCGGGTCCGTTTGGATGCCTTCTTCGGAGACCACATGTCCTAAGACGTTCACTTGTCGGCAGGAAAGGGAAATAAAGTATGGGTAGTATTTAACTGTTCCTCAATTTTTTGCCTTTGTTCCACCAAAAATGTATTTATTTATAGTAGGTACACAAACAGATTACAGTCTTAACATAGCAGGTAGTAATAATGAACATAATATATAAACTGGACAGTAATCCTAAAGTAGTGTACACAACATATTAGAGCACATTACTCGTGCAAAACAAAAAACATTATTAAAATCTTAAATTCGTTAGCGTAGATTACAAGTGGGTAATTATAAGTAAGTTTTTATGTAATAACTGTAATTTTACATTATAACTAGAGTTTGAACTTTATGGAACTAAGTACACCTGATACAATATTTTTATATCTATTGAATTTTGTGTCAAAAATGTCGACTTCTTTATTTACACGTGCTACTTTATTATATGCTCTGCACATCTTACTATTGGATTATAAAATGATGTATTATTTTTATATGCCTGAATTGCAAATATGTTAGGATTACGAGATCTATGTGAAATATTAAAGCTGAGAGAAGAGAGTAAAGCCGGTGTATCGATAGATGAATGAACCAATTTATGCAAATAGAGTAAAGATGTCGGGTTTGCAATGAGCAACATTAAATTTACTTAACTTCTCATCATAATTTAAGCGACTGTAATTGAATTTACGAGAAAGGAATTTTAAGCACCTTTTCTGTACTCTCTCTATGTTATATATATGCGTTTTATAATAAGGAGACCAAATTGGACAACAGTATTCTAACTTCCTAAACCCCTTGTACAAAATAAAGTTCACTTGTCAGACCCAGCTTATTAAACACTTCATAGTATTAAACGCCCGCCGTACATTTTTTTGTACATATTATTTGAATGCGCTGCGTGCCTGTCTTGAATTTTCGCGGGTGTTTTTAGGTTGATCATAATGTTCTCTACTGCTTTTTTTTTACTTGCATGTTGGCAACTGCCGAAAAAAATAAAAGCCGTCAGAACCACACGGCTTGTGTGGTTACGACAATGGCGCCACGGCGAGGTGAACGTATGGTATATTATTATCTTATTTCATCTAGTAAATATTAAGTGTTTGTATGTATGGTTATAAGTATGTAGAAAAAGGAATAATTCTGAAAATAAATGAATTATTTCTACGACCATTTTGAAATCGGCCGTATCGCAAAGCGCAACATATTCTTGTACATTTTTTTGCACATTGGGCCTCAATTGCTAATGTCATTTTAAATTTTTATTTTGTCAGTACGTTAATATTTTGTTTCAGTTCTCAAAGAAAAAGACATAATTAGTTATCTCGATGACTCCGACATCGAAGAAGATAGTAATAAGGCTATCTTTCAAGCTGATGGTACTGATGACGAGTATGTACCCAATGATAATCGAGAAAGTTCTCAGGAGTCAACATCGGATTCGTCATCTGAAGATGATTTGCCGCTTTAACAGCTGCATGGTCGGGGCGGAATTTGAGGTGAGGCGAGGGGTGCAGGAAGAGGTCGAAGTAGGAACAGACGTATGGTGAGAAGTCGTGAGAGGAGCGGTCTGTCGGGTACTAGCCGTAATAGAAAAACCAATTCATTGGATGAAGACGACAGTGCACAAGACGGCGGCTGTCGCGAATGGCCTGAAAAATGCCATCTTATCTGCCTATTGACTGCTTTGAATTTAATGACGAACAATATTTTCAACAATACATTGATTAGGACCTGGATGGTTAAGAAAAGTAATCAGATGTATATGTTCAATACAGGCAAATCTCATAGTCTGCCAAAGGAAACAGACTTTTTACCTTTTTTTTAGTTTTTAAAAACTTGTAGTGTTAATTTACAAAAAGATTTTCTAAATAAGTACATTAAAATATATACAATATTTCTGCTGTTTTAATTATTGCTTTAACCAATTTGTAAAATTGTAACTCAGGCCCAATGTACATTTTTTGAACAAAATATTGGGAAATGCAAAAAATATATGACACTATGACACTTAAACTTTTCGAATTTTGAGTCTATCAGGAAAAGTACTTCTGGGCCTGACAACAAGTATTTATTATGTACCTACATAATTTTGTACAATGGGTCTTAAGTGGCATAAAATTTTTATACACCTGGGTCATAGGAGGTTAAGATACTCCTCACCAGACCGAAATAGAGACACAGGGTACTTTATGTATTCTTAAACTCTTTAGTGGACCTTATAACAAATCCCAGAAGATTGCTACTTCTCTTCACCACATGTTCGTAATGTGAACGGAATGTTAACTCCCTATCAAATAAGACACCCAAATCTTCTACCACCTTTTTTCTATTTAACACGCTATTTTCTATAAAGTAAGGGTGAAACATTTTGTGCTTTTTTCTGGTAAAAGAGATAACACAACACTTGTCCACATTGAGGCACATATTGTTTGACAAGCACCAGTCCATAACGATGTTGAGATCTCGCTGAAGGGCCAGACTATCTGTGGTCTCGTTTATTTTATTATAAATCTTTAGGTCATCAGCGTATAGCAATGCAGGACAAGATAATCGATTAATAAGATGGTTAATAAAAATTATAAAAAAGACCGGGCCAAGATGTGACCTCTGCGGAACCCCAGAAGAGACGGATACGGGAGTAGAAGAATAACAGTTACAAGTTGGCTCCTGTTACTCAGGTATGAAGTGATCCACCTTAACAAGCACCCGTGTATTTCGTAGTGTGCGAGCTTAAGACATAACAGCGAATGGTCTACTTTGTCGAAAGCTTTACTAAAGTCCAGATATATGGCGTCCACTTGCCCGCCAGAAGTAAAGGCGCTGCAAAGATAATTTTTATATTCAAGAAGATTACTAAGTGTGCATCTTTTTTTGACAAAACCGTGTTGTTTGTTTGAAATATAATTACATAAATGATATATAAAGTAAATATAAATGTAAATATATATAAAGTGGAATATATACCAAAGATTCAAAGAGCTTTGCTATACACCCGAGAATGCTAATGGGCCGATAGTTAGAGCGGGGTCGCGACCGCATGCGAAAGCGATTCGCGCGGCCCCCCGCCGATAGTGGTTTTGTCGAGGAACACCGTGGTGGGTTTAGTCGGTATTCCGGGAGGTACATTATTTCTTTTCCATCTTCTTTTACCCCGGCGAGTCCGACATAATCCCTCCGCCCGCCCCCGCAGAGGGATATGCGTCATTGCATTCCCCCAGGTAAAAAAAAAAAAAAAAAGGATATCTTATCTCCAGATTAAGAGATCAAAATAAGTCGACGGCGCCCCGCGTCGCGGGGCTCCTATTTTTGGGTGGGTTTAAGAAGGAACCTAACATAACCTAACCCTTCCGAGCCGGAATGCTCACTGCATTCCGTGCTTATATATATTTGAGGCGTATAGGTGCTCGTTATGATACCTAGGGTAGGTATCATTAGGTTTCTGAAATCCGGTACTTAAAGCGTTGCATACTATACATTTGGTCTTATAGTAACTAGCTGTTTTTTTTATGATTGTCTGTCAAAATAAATGTTTACATCCCGCCTAATGGTAAACAGTCGTATACTCCACGTGTGGCGGCACACCAGGTACTGCCGTGAAGTGGTGCCGAGATCTCTATTTTGAAGGCCTAAAAAGGTGCTATATGACGTCCCGCTTGAAGCTCTCAGGGATCGTAGTTTTGTATACCGTGCCAGGATGGATTAAGAATCGGACGAAGCGTAAAAAATTGGACTTTTAGATTACAAGAGTTAAATTAAGAAAAACATAGTCGTATAATTAATGTTTATTTGGATAATACAATATCTTTGTGCTAGCGTTAGTCGTCATTGTGTGGCAGGAGACGCACCGCGCGCCGCAGCAGCAGCGGCCGTGTCACGCCGCGAGCAGCCACGCGTGGCACGCCGCGAGCGGCCACGCGTGTCACGGCGCGTGCCGCCACGCGTGTCCCGCCGCGCACCGCTCCACCGCGTGACGCGACTATAACACGCGTGAACGTCCCTGCGCCTCTACGCCACGTCACGGCACTCGTCACAGAACCGCCACTCGTGACTGTAACTGGGTTTTCGGGGACAGTGCCTTCGACGTCTATGGGTGGTTCGGATGCTTGGTAGTGCGTGACAGGCGGCACGCCCTCGTCGTCCGCAAAAACGATGGGCAGGCGCATGATGTCGGCTGCAGCGAGCGGGGTTGGGGCCGGGGTGGAAGCCTTGGTGGATGCCTTGGTGGAGGCCTTGGTGGATGCCTTGGTGGAGGCCTTGGTAGAGGCCTTAGTGGGCGCGGGCGCTTCAGTCCCCTGTCGCGGCGGCAGCAGTTTCAGCGGCGTGGACCCGCGTCCGCGCGTCACTACACGGCCCTCGGCCAACTCCACATCCTCTACTTCGCCCGCCTCTTTTGGAGTTTCTTCACTGTGGAGTAATACGTTATGAGTGGGTGAAAATACATACGGTACACGGTGACAAACACAAATACATGATTGTGCTTGATGGCAGCGATCAGTATAACATAAACTTTTTCCATTACCTAAGAACAGAACATAGATCTCGGGATGAAATATTACACAAAAATATTTTTTATTATCTGGAAACCTCTAATCGCCATAGGGTTCATAGAAATCAGTTGTTTATTTTAAATTAATCGAGTTTATAAAAGACTATTTATATGTATATAAAGCAGTACCTGTGGTACAAGGAAACGTCGAGGGCAAACGAGCACATGGTGGATCGCCTATGCGCTGGACCGACCAATTAAGGCAGCATTAGACAATGGTCCCTTGTATGAGTGCACCAGAAAGGCAAAGATGCGTGAAGAGTGGCGATGGATTGTCAAGCATGCTACACAACCTTAAAGATGACCACGACCACTCTGTCAAGAGTGAAACGATGTAGAAGAAAGCAGTACCTGGCATCGGTTGCAGCGTGTTCAGTTTCATCTTCCACGAGTATAGGCGAGGGCGCGGCGGACGGGACGGGCGAGGGCACGACGGGCGCGGGGGACGGTATGTGCGGCACGACCACGGTTGTTGGGATGAGAATGTGGGGTGGAACGGACGCAGGGGGCGGGGCTCGACGGCGCTGGTTACGTGGCGGGGATCTTAAAGTGCGGGTTGGAGAGCGATGGGCTCGGGGAGGGGAGCGATGGGTTCGGGGAGGGGATCGCAGGACGCGGGTCGGGCCGCGTGGCGGTGAGCGGGGAGGGGTACGTGGGGCGCGGGGCGGGGAGCGTAGCATGCGTAGTGGCGAGCGCGGTGCGGGCGGCGGGGAGCGAGTGGGGGACAAGTCGTGCGTTTTCTCCACTGTCTCCAACGCCCAGCGCGCGCACTCGTCCTGTGACATACAGAAACTATGTTTAGTATACCTCAGAGCAATGCAGATACTATTTGATTTTGTGATAGTTTTATTAATAATAATTATTTTATATAATATAAGATATAATTATGGTAGTTTGGATGAAACTTGGTACACAGTTGAGCAGGAGCTAGTAGTAGATAGAGCGTTCGTAGACTCACTGCGATGGCGGCGTCGAGCGCGTGCTGCGGCAGGCGGCGCTTGCGGCGGTAGGCGGCGCTGGCGCGCAGCGCGTCGTCGGCGCCGTGCACCTCGAGCAGGAGCTAGTAGTAGATAGAGCGTTCGTAGACTCACTGCGATGGCGGCGTCGAGCGCGTGCTGCGGCAGGCGGCGCTTGCGGCGGTAGGCGGCGCTGGCGCGCAGCGCGTCGTCGGCGCCGTGCACCTCGAGCAGGAGCTAGTAGTAGATAGAGCGTTCGTAGACTCACTGCGATGGCGGCGTCGAGCGCGTGCTGCGGCAGGCGGCGCTTGCGGCGGTAGGCGGCGCTGGCGCGCAGCGCGTCGTCGGCGCCGTGCACCTCGAGCAGGAGCTAGTAGTAGATAGAGCGTTCGTAGACTCACTGCGATGGCGGCGTCGAGCGCGTGCTGCGGCAGGCGGCGCTTGCGGCGGTAGGCGGCGCTGGCGCGCAGCGCGTCGTCGGCGCCGTGCACCTCGAGCAGGAGCTAGTAGTAGATAGAGCGTTCGTAGACTCACTGCGATGGCGGCGTCGAGCGCGTGCTGCGGCAGGCGGCGCTTGCGGCGGTAGGCGGCGCTGGCGCGCAGCGCGTCGTCGGCGCCGTGCACCTCGAGCAGGAGCTAGTAGTAGATAGAGCGTTCGTAGACTCACTGCGATGGCGGCGTCGAGCGCGTGCTGCGGCAGGCGGCGCTTGCGGCGGTAGGCGGCGCTGGCGCGCAGCGCGTCGTCGGCGCCGTGCACCTCGAGCAGGAGCTAGTAGTAGATAGAGCGTTCGTAGACTCACTGCGATGGCGGCGTCGAGCGCGTGCTGCGGCAGGCGGCGCTTGCGGCGGTAGGCGGCGCTGGCGCGCAGCGCGTCGTCGGCGCCGTGCACCTCGAGCAGGAGCTAGTAGTAGATAGAGCGTTCGTAGACTCACTGCGATGGCGGCGTCGAGCGCGTGCTGCGGCAGGCGGCGCTTGCGGCGGTAGGCGGCGCTGGCGCGCAGCGCGTCGTCGGCGCCGTGCACCTCGAGCAGGAGCTAGTAGTAGATAGAGCGTTCGTAGACTCACTGCGATGGCGGCGTCGAGCGCGTGCTGCGGCAGGCGGCGCTTGCGGCGGTAGGCGGCGCTGGCGCGCAGCGCGTCGTCGGCGCCGTGCACCTCGAGCAGGAGCTAGTAGTAGATAGAGCGTTCGTAGACTCACTGCGATGGCGGCGTCGAGCGCGTGCTGCGGCAGGCGGCGCTTGCGGCGGTAGGCGGCGCTGGCGCGCAGCGCGTCGTCGGCGCCGTGCACCTCGAGCAGGAGCTAGTAGTAGATAGAGCGTTCGTAGACTCACTGCGATGGCGGCGTCGAGCGCGTGCTGCGGCAGGCGGCGCTTGCGGCGGTAGGCGGCGCTGGCGCGCAGCGCGTCGTCGGCGCCGTGCACCTCGAGCAGGAGCTAGTAGTAGATAGAGCGTTCGTAGACTCACTGCGATGGCGGCGTCGAGCGCGTGCTGCGGCAGGCGGCGCTTGCGGCGGTAGGCGGCGCTGGCGCGCAGCGCGTCGTCGGCGCCGTGCACCTCGAGCAGGAGCTAGTAGTAGATAGAGCGTTCGTAGACTCACTGCGATGGCGGCGTCGAGCGCGTGCTGCGGCAGGCGGCGCTTGCGGCGGTAGGCGGCGCTGGCGCGCAGCGCGTCGTCGGCGCCGTGCACCTCGAGCAGGAGCTAGTAGTAGATAGAGCGTTCGTAGACTCACTGCGATGGCGGCGTCGAGCGCGTGCTGCGGCAGGCGGCGCTTGCGGCGGTAGGCGGCGCTGGCGCGCAGCGCGTCGTCGGCGCCGTGCACCTCGAGCAGGAGCTAGTAGTAGATAGAGCGTTCGTAGACTCACTGCGATGGCGGCGTCGAGCGCGTGCTGCGGCAGGCGGCGCTTGCGGCGGTAGGCGGCGCTGGCGCGCAGCGCGTCGTCGGCGCCGTGCACCTCGAGCAGGAGCTAGTAGTAGATAGAGCGTTCGTAGACTCACTGCGATGGCGGCGTCGAGCGCGTGCTGCGGCAGGCGGCGCTTGCGGCGGTAGGCGGCGCTGGCGCGCAGCGCGTCGTCGGCGCCGTGCACCTCGAGCAGGAGCTAGTAGTAGATAGAGCGTTCGTAGACTCACTGCGATGGCGGCGTCGAGCGCGTGCTGCGGCAGGCGGCGCTTGCGGCGGTAGGCGGCGCTGGCGCGCAGCGCGTCGTCGGCGCCGTGCACCTCGAGCAGGAGCTAGTAGTAGATAGAGCGTTCGTAGACTCACTGCGATGGCGGCGTCGAGCGCGTGCTGCGGCAGGCGGCGCTTGCGGCGGTAGGCGGCGCTGGCGCGCAGCGCGTCGTCGGCGCCGTGCACCTCGAGCAGGAGCTAGTAGTAGATAGAGCGTTCGTAGACTCACTGCGATGGCGGCGTCGAGCGCGTGCTGCGGCAGGCGGCGCTTGCGGCGGTAGGCGGCGCTGGCGCGCAGCGCGTCGTCGGCGCCGTGCACCTCGAGCAGGAGCTAGTAGTAGATAGAGCGTTCGTAGACTCACTGCGATGGCGGCGTCGAGCGCGTGCTGCGGCAGGCGGCGCTTGCGGCGGTAGGCGGCGCTGGCGCGCAGCGCGTCGTCGGCGCCGTGCACCTCGAGCAGGAGCTAGTAGTAGATAGAGCGTTCGTAGACTCACTGCGATGGCGGCGTCGAGCGCGTGCTGCGGCAGGCGGCGCTTGCGGCGGTAGGCGGCGCTGGCGCGCAGCGCGTCGTCGGCGCCGTGCACCTCGAGCAGGAGCTAGTAGTAGATAGAGCGTTCGTAGACTCACTGCGATGGCGGCGTCGAGCGCGTGCTGCGGCAGGCGGCGCTTGCGGCGGTAGGCGGCGCTGGCGCGCAGCGCGTCGTCGGCGCCGTGCACCTCGAGCAGGAGCTAGTAGTAGATAGAGCGTTCGTAGACTCACTGCGATGGCGGCGTCGAGCGCGTGCTGCGGCAGGCGGCGCTTGCGGCGGTAGGCGGCGCTGGCGCGCAGCGCGTCGTCGGCGCCGTGCACCTCGAGCAGGAGCTAGTAGTAGATAGAGCGTTCGTAGACTCACTGCGATGGCGGCGTCGAGCGCGTGCTGCGGCAGGCGGCGCTTGCGGCGGTAGGCGGCGCTGGCGCGCAGCGCGTCGTCGGCGCCGTGCACCTCGAGCAGGAGCTAGTAGTAGATAGAGCGTTCGTAGACTCACTGCGATGGCGGCGTCGAGCGCGTGCTGCGGCAGGCGGCGCTTGCGGCGGTAGGCGGCGCTGGCGCGCAGCGCGTCGTCGGCGCCGTGCACCTCGAGCAGGAGCTAGTAGTAGATAGAGCGTTCGTAGACTCACTGCGATGGCGGCGTCGAGCGCGTGCTGCGGCAGGCGGCGCTTGCGGCGGTAGGCGGCGCTGGCGCGCAGCGCGTCGTCGGCGCCGTGCACCTCGAGCAGGAGCTAGTAGTAGATAGAGCGTTCGTAGACTCACTGCGATGGCGGCGTCGAGCGCGTGCTGCGGCAGGCGGCGCTTGCGGCGGTAGGCGGCGCTGGCGCGCAGCGCGTCGTCGGCGCCGTGCACCTCGAGCAGGAGCTAGTAGTAGATAGAGCGTTCGTAGACTCACTGCGATGGCGGCGTCGAGCGCGTGCTGCGGCAGGCGGCGCTTGCGGCGGTAGGCGGCGCTGGCGCGCAGCGCGTCGTCGGCGCCGTGCACCTCGAGCAGGAGCTAGTAGTAGATAGAGCGTTCGTAGACTCACTGCGATGGCGGCGTCGAGCGCGTGCTGCGGCAGGCGGCGCTTGCGGCGGTAGGCGGCGCTGGCGCGCAGCGCGTCGTCGGCGCCGTGCACCTCGAGCAGGAGCTAGTAGTAGATAGAGCGTTCGTAGACTCACTGCGATGGCGGCGTCGAGCGCGTGCTGCGGCAGGCGGCGCTTGCGGCGGTAGGCGGCGCTGGCGCGCAGCGCGTCGTCGGCGCCGTGCACCTCGAGCAGGAGCTAGTAGTAGATAGAGCGTTCGTAGACTCACTGCGATGGCGGCGTCGAGCGCGTGCTGCGGCAGGCGGCGCTTGCGGCGGTAGGCGGCGCTGGCGCGCAGCGCGTCGTCGGCGCCGTGCACCTCGAGCAGGAGCTAGTAGTAGATAGAGCGTTCGTAGACTCACTGCGATGGCGGCGTCGAGCGCGTGCTGCGGCAGGCGGCGCTTGCGGCGGTAGGCGGCGCTGGCGCGCAGCGCGTCGTCGGCGCCGTGCACCTCGAGCAGGAGCTAGTAGTAGATAGAGCGTTCGTAGACTCACTGCGATGGCGGCGTCGAGCGCGTGCTGCGGCAGGCGGCGCTTGCGGCGGTAGGCGGCGCTGGCGCGCAGCGCGTCGTCGGCGCCGTGCACCTCGAGCAGGAGCTAGTAGTAGATAGAGCGTTCGTAGACTCACTGCGATGGCGGCGTCGAGCGCGTGCTGCGGCAGGCGGCGCTTGCGGCGGTAGGCGGCGCTGGCGCGCAGCGCGTCGTCGGCGCCGTGCACCTCGAGCAGGAGCTAGTAGTAGATAGAGCGTTCGTAGACTCACTGCGATGGCGGCGTCGAGCGCGTGCTGCGGCAGGCGGCGCTTGCGGCGGTAGGCGGCGCTGGCGCGCAGCGCGTCGTCGGCGCCGTGCACCTCGAGCAGGAGCTAGTAGTAGATAGAGCGTTCGTAGACTCACTGCGATGGCGGCGTCGAGCGCGTGCTGCGGCAGGCGGCGCTTGCGGCGGTAGGCGGCGCTGGCGCGCAGCGCGTCGTCGGCGCCGTGCACCTCGAGCAGGAGCTAGTAGTAGATAGAGCGTTCGTAGACTCACTGCGATGGCGGCGTCGAGCGCGTGCTGCGGCAGGCGGCGCTTGCGGCGGTAGGCGGCGCTGGCGCGCAGCGCGTCGTCGGCGCCGTGCACCTCGAGCAGGAGCTAGTAGTAGATAGAGCGTTCGTAGACTCACTGCGATGGCGGCGTCGAGCGCGTGCTGCGGCAGGCGGCGCTTGCGGCGGTAGGCGGCGCTGGCGCGCAGCGCGTCGTCGGCGCCGTGCACCTCGAGCAGGAGCTAGTAGTAGATAGAGCGTTCGTAGACTCACTGCGATGGCGGCGTCGAGCGCGTGCTGCGGCAGGCGGCGCTTGCGGCGGTAGGCGGCGCTGGCGCGCAGCGCGTCGTCGGCGCCGTGCACCTCGAGCAGGAGCTAGTAGTAGATAGAGCGTTCGTAGACTCACTGCGATGGCGGCGTCGAGCGCGTGCTGCGGCAGGCGGCGCTTGCGGCGGTAGGCGGCGCTGGCGCGCAGCGCGTCGTCGGCGCCGTGCACCTCGAGCAGGAGCTAGTAGTAGATAGAGCGTTCGTAGACTCACTGCGATGGCGGCGTCGAGCGCGTGCTGCGGCAGGCGGCGCTTGCGGCGGTAGGCGGCGCTGGCGCGCAGCGCGTCGTCGGCGCCGTGCACCTCGAGCAGGAGCTAGTAGTAGATAGAGCGTTCGTAGACTCACTGCGATGGCGGCGTCGAGCGCGTGCTGCGGCAGGCGGCGCTTGCGGCGGTAGGCGGCGCTGGCGCGCAGCGCGTCGTCGGCGCCGTGCACCTCGAGCAGGAGCTAGTAGTAGATAGAGCGTTCGTAGACTCACTGCGATGGCGGCGTCGAGCGCGTGCTGCGGCAGGCGGCGCTTGCGGCGGTAGGCGGCGCTGGCGCGCAGCGCGTCGTCGGCGCCGTGCACCTCGAGCAGGAGCTAGTAGTAGATAGAGCGTTCGTAGACTCACTGCGATGGCGGCGTCGAGCGCGTGCTGCGGCAGGCGGCGCTTGCGGCGGTAGGCGGCGCTGGCGCGCAGCGCGTCGTCGGCGCCGTGCACCTCGAGCAGGAGCTAGTAGTAGATAGAGCGTTCGTAGACTCACTGCGATGGCGGCGTCGAGCGCGTGCTGCGGCAGGCGGCGCTTGCGGCGGTAGGCGGCGCTGGCGCGCAGCGCGTCGTCGGCGCCGTGCACCTCGAGCAGGAGCTAGTAGTAGATAGAGCGTTCGTAGACTCACTGCGATGGCGGCGTCGAGCGCGTGCTGCGGCAGGCGGCGCTTGCGGCGGTAGGCGGCGCTGGCGCGCAGCGCGTCGTCGGCGCCGTGCACCTCGAGCAGGAGCTAGTAGTAGATAGAGCGTTCGTAGACTCACTGCGATGGCGGCGTCGAGCGCGTGCTGCGGCAGGCGGCGCTTGCGGCGGTAGGCGGCGCTGGCGCGCAGCGCGTCGTCGGCGCCGTGCACCTCGAGCAGGAGCTAGTAGTAGATAGAGCGTTCGTAGACTCACTGCGATGGCGGCGTCGAGCGCGTGCTGCGGCAGGCGGCGCTTGCGGCGGTAGGCGGCGCTGGCGCGCAGCGCGTCGTCGGCGCCGTGCACCTCGAGCAGGAGCTAGTAGTAGATAGAGCGTTCGTAGACTCACTGCGATGGCGGCGTCGAGCGCGTGCTGCGGCAGGCGGCGCTTGCGGCGGTAGGCGGCGCTGGCGCGCAGCGCGTCGTCGGCGCCGTGCACCTCGAGCAGGAGCTAGTAGTAGATAGAGCGTTCGTAGACTCACTGCGATGGCGGCGTCGAGCGCGTGCTGCGGCAGGCGGCGCTTGCGGCGGTAGGCGGCGCTGGCGCGCAGCGCGTCGTCGGCGCCGTGCACCTCGAGCAGGAGCTAGTAGTAGATAGAGCGTTCGTAGACTCACTGCGATGGCGGCGTCGAGCGCGTGCTGCGGCAGGCGGCGCTTGCGGCGGTAGGCGGCGCTGGCGCGCAGCGCGTCGTCGGCGCCGTGCACCTCGAGCAGGAGCTAGTAGTAGATAGAGCGTTCGTAGACTCACTGCGATGGCGGCGTCGAGCGCGTGCTGCGGCAGGCGGCGCTTGCGGCGGTAGGCGGCGCTGGCGCGCAGCGCGTCGTCGGCGCCGTGCACCTCGAGCAGGAGCTAGTAGTAGATAGAGCGTTCGTAGACTCACTGCGATGGCGGCGTCGAGCGCGTGCTGCGGCAGGCGGCGCTTGCGGCGGTAGGCGGCGCTGGCGCGCAGCGCGTCGTCGGCGCCGTGCACCTCGAGCAGGCGGCGGCCGGGTCGCGCGCGGCACACGGTGCGGGCCGCTCCCCGCCAGCTCGCTGACGCACCGGACCCCGACACTAGCAGTAATGGCACACGAATCTGTCGACATAACGCTCACATCTTTTTCAATATCCTTGTGACATCCCAACTCTACACTTCAGTCAAAACAATAATAATAGCCCGTGCCATCAGTTTCTTTCCGGTTAACGGAGAAAAATGAATAAAACAAACATAATAATAATAGTATTTTTTATTTCTCTCAAAAAGTTTTAAGTACATTGATTAGGAGATGTTACGGAGGTTCGATTCCGATTCCGAAAGTTCGGAACTTTCGATTGATTTTGCACCTTCGATTCCGATTTCGGTTCCGCTAAATTTAAATCGGAAGTTATATCGGAGGTCGATGCATAGCAGCGCGGTGGCGGTGCCCAACGATCGACGCGTACAGACAGGTTTATACTTATCATGCAGGAAACCTCCCTCTTCCCGCGCCTATAATATAGTTTGTGTACAGTACGTCAAAAAGCAATTAAAATTATAAATGTAAAAACTGTCCAAGGTGCAATAGGTGCCTTATCATTTTTATTTTAATCTGTGCCAATTAATCGCACGGATTTTTCAGTTATTACTTAATTTCACTAGGCACTAGTAATGTTAAAGGTTTTAAATTCGATTGTTTTTATTTTCAGCACCCAGGTACTAGTGTAACAGTTTTAAAATGTGTTAAATAAACAACGCGATAAAATCCATTTAAATGAGTTTAATTTCAATGAATAACCTTCGTGTAAACAGAAGATAATATTACAGACATACATCATGTTTACGGCGTACGGAATGTTGGAAGGGTCATAAGAAGTCTGTGAGTGAATTGTAAGGATAACATTGAGAATAAATATTTTGCGAACAGAGAACATTACAGATTTTATAAAGATTTGTTGTAGGAAATCGGTATGGTAGCCTCCAACTAACTTTTAGTACCGCTCTTTGAGCGTGTTCTAATTTTATGAGATGTGTTCTATGTGTTCCACCCCAGGCGACGATACAGTATTACGTGAGAGATTGTCAAAGTGCAAGATAGGTGGTTCTAAGGATTTGTGCATCAACAACATGTCCGAGGACTTTGAAGCCAAAGATTAGCTTTCGCAATCGGGAGCTAAGTAAATCTATGTGTGAGTGAAAGGAGAGAGCATCGTCAATCTGTATCCCCAGATATTTAACAGAATTGGTTTGGGACAGAATGGGGCAATTACATAAAGGTTGAGATAGAAGATAACATGAGTGAGCAGTGAGAGAATAGGATGAGGAAGTGAGCTTATCCGGTGTCGTTAATGAGAAGGTTAGATAATTTGTTTTACCTACATTTAGGTCGAGGTGATTTCTAGCCAGCCAGTTAGTCACCGCATCGAGACTGGACTGAGCTTTCCCAAATGCAGATTTCCAAGATTAACCATTAGATATAAGGGCAGTATCGTCGGCATAGGTAAAGATATTGTATAGCTGTAATTGGCAGAAATCGTTAATATTTGTATATTAGTAGTAGTCCCTAGACAAGGCAGTATTCTCGTGCTGACCTTATTTTATTGTTAAAATAAGGTCAGCACGAGAATACTGCCTTATGGGACTCCGTTGCTTAGAGGAAGCTCGTTGCTATAGCAATCGCTAATCGTAACATACCGTCTTCTATTCATGAGGTATATTTTAAATATGGATAGTTGAGTACCTCTGCTTCCAATTTTTCCAATTTTGTGGTAAGGATAGGGACAGAGATCGTATCGAATGCTTTAGCTATGTCTAAATAATGTCATAATGTCAAGCGCAAGTCGTCAATCATGCAATCAAGATGCATGGTATTAGCATTGTACGTGTACGAGCTACGCTGTACATTCATCTGTACATACGTCATACCTACACTCTAATGTAGGTCAACATAAATTAACTTTATAACAATTATTACATATTATTTTTAGTGACAATAAACATATTAACAGAAACAGTTGTTACTCATTTAACATTCTTTACTGTTGGGAATCAAACCCCAAACATTGGTCCTTCGAGCTAAAGTTTTGTATGATTTACATCTTTTACGGTCGCGAATCGGTTGGTGTGGCCTCTCACAAGCGAGTCTCACCAGTCACCAATTGAGAAGGCGCATATCGTGGAAGGAAAAGGTTACACAATACCGAGAACCAAGAGTGTGGAACAACAGCCTACGCTCACAACAGGTAAATTAATTATAAATTTTACAACAATATCTATTACTGTAGCAATATGTCTTCAGCTAATATCTATCAAAATCAGAGCGAACTCTGCGAGAACATACAAAAGGTCGGTATAAACATTAAGAAAGATGGCTGGGAAAGAAAGAACGCCGACTATTTTAAACGACGTATGCAGATGCTGGAAACCTTATGGACTGACTTCCAGTTAAATCACGATCATCTGTCTGCGGAAGAAAGTGTAAGTCATCCTTACTTTATAAGTGACTTATACAACAAAACGCTGCAATACTATAGAGATGTGAAAGAACTTATCTTGCAACAACATCAACAACTCTCACGCGCGCTCGATCTTTAGAGGGGCGGTCGGAACAACCAACAACGTTAGGAGATACCGCACAACATGGTGAAGAAAGTTTCTCAAACACGTCAAGACAGAAACAAGAATTGCAGAGAAATGAGGTGGTAGAAGAGACGAGTAACCCTGATCATGGTAACAACAACAGAGAGCAAACAATTTCTCATCAAGATCAAAAGGACACCATGAAGAAGGATACGGGATCCAATAGCAAGCTGGACGATATGTGGCGCAGACAATCAGCGAACTTCAAAGCTTTTATGAGAGCAGTAGCTAACATACAAGTGGAATTTCTATCTGAGAAGTGGGCATTTCAAGACGCTCTTCAAACACTACAAACGCGTTGGTCCGCTATTGACAATCTTCATTGGGAATTAGAGTGTGAAGTGAGTGGAGAGAAGAACATAGTATATGAAGAACGATATACTAGATTTGAAAACCAGTTCATGGAGCTTAAAAAAGCTTTGAACATGAAGATGTGGTCCGCAGCTCATCGCGAGAAAACTACACCAAAATTAGACATACCAGTTTTCCATGGCAACTATAATCAATGGGTGCTTTTTAAAGATCTTTTCACGGAAGCGATACACAATAATCCTTCCCTATCGCCCGCTCAAAAGATGCAGTTCTTGAAGAGTAAAGTTCACGGAGAAGCTGAAAAATTAATACAGCACTTACAGATAAGCTGTGATAACTATTTGGTATGTTGGGATATACTTAACCACCGGTATAACAACAAAAAACTTATCTTTACATCGCATATCAATATGCTCTTCAATCTACCTAATATGCAGCAACAATCACTCTCACAAATAAAAAAGATCCATGACGTCGCTATGAAATGCTTACATGCAGTAAAAAATTTAGAAGTGAATATTGACACTTGGGATCCCATTCTTGTACATATTCTATCACAGAAATTGGATGCAGAGACATATTCACATTATATTGTCTCGCTGAAGAACTCCCGAGAGTTACCTATCTTAAAGGATTTCCTGGACTACCTGGAAGCAAAGTTTACTTCAATTGAGGCTTCGCGCCGCAAACAAGATAACAATCAAAAATCGAATTTGTCTCCAAACCAAGTCCAAGAGTCCTCGCATCCCAAGAAACATTTTAACAACAATTATAACAACAATCAAGCGGCTAGCAATAAGAAAGTTATGAAATCTTTCCATGCGTCAACATTTACCTGCCCTCTTTGCGATGAAGGTCACGGCACAAAACTGCACACTGTAAACAAACTATTGCTATGCGTAAATTGCTTATTTACTCATAACGGCAAAAAATGCATGTCAACTCACCGATGTCTGAAATGCTCTGCCCCACATAATACATTACTACACGAGGCATGTATTAAGAACAAACCTGAAAAACAAACAAGTTATTCCCATGTATAAAAAAATGATGAAGCTTCGGAGATCCTATTAGCGACCGCCGTAGTGAAAATAAGAACAGCTGATGGGACCCAAATCAACATGCGAGCACTAATCGACCAGGGGTCTCAGATATCGTTAATTACAGAACATGCAGCTCAACTTATCGGCACCAAACGCCAAAAATGCAAAGGAGTAATTTTCGGTGTTGGTCAAAAGGAGAATAATTGTAAAGGGATGACAACAATATCGTGCAGTTCTGTCTACAGTGACTTTGAGTTCGAAACATCTGTTCTCATCATGAACAATTTAATTAAGATCTTGCCAAACAAAACGTTTATGGAACTATCTTGGCCTCATATTCAGAACATTAACTTAGCCGATCCGGACTTTTACAAGAGTTGTCCCGTGGATCTACTATTTGGAGCGGACATTTACTCGCAAATTATGCTAGGAGGATTGATAAAGAGCAATGACGTCACTCAACCTATCGCACAACAAACCTACCTAGGATGGCTTTTATGCGGTAATGTGAAGACATTACAATGCAATGTGGTTGTCAATAATTTAGAGGATATCAAACAGTTTTGGGAAGCCGAAGATATCAGTGATCAGCCGAATTTATCATTGGAAGATCAAACATGTGTGGAATACTACACCAACACCACACAGCGCTTGAAAAATGGGAGATATGAGGTCCGGTTGCCGATGAAAAAAGACATGGAATACAAACTGGTGCTTCCAAACCAACAGCTGTCGCCCAATTCAAGAGTTTAGGAAGAAAACTAGTAAAACAAAAACATTTAGCGAAGGCGTATAAAGAGTTTATGACTGAAGGTCATATGCAAACATCAACAAATAACATGACACCCGAGTGCTACCTACCGCACCACGGCGTACAACACGCTGAATCAACAACGACAAAGTATAGAGTGGTATTTAATGCGTCGGCTAAAACATCTACCGGATATAGTTTAAACGACTTTATGTACAAAGGCCCCAATCTTCAACATGATTTACAAACACTGCTGATCAAATGGAGACAATACAGATATGCGTACACAGCAGACATAGAAAAAATGTTCCGCGAAATTTTGGTGGCTCCTGCTGATCAACATTTACAGAAAATTGTATGGCGGGACTCCGAACAACAACCCATCCAATCATATCAATAAACAACAGTAACCTACGGTATAAAGGCAGCGCCGTTCCTAGCCATGATGACATTGAGAAGATTGGCGGCGGACGAGCGTGAACAATTTCCAGAGGCTTCAAAAATATTAGAGAATTCATTTTACATGGATGACCTTGTAAATGGGTCACATACACTAGAACAAGGTAGAAAGTTAATCTCAGATCTAAAACAATTACTTAGAAAAGGCGGATTCAACCTTAGAAAGTGGTCGTCAAACAATCAAGCCCCTCTAAATAACATGTAGCCTGTGCTGGAACCCAAGGGAGGATAAATTCACTTTCCAATGCTCTATTTCAGACGTGAACACGAAACAAACAAAACGCAGCTTATTAGCCGAAATATCAAAGGTATTTGACCCACTCGGCTGGCTGGCACCCACGGTACCGTGGAGCGATGCCAATCGCTCCACGGTACCGTTCAAACGATGGAATTTTCGTAAAGCAGACTTTTATAGACTATATTATTTGATACATTCATTGGATTGGACACAGATTTTTAGTATAGACGATCCCGATTTAGCTTTAAATTATTATTATGATAAATTAAATGAAACTTTTGATGCGTGTGTACCACTTAAAAAATATAAAAATGTGACTACCAAATATGTATATCCACAATGGTATACCGCAGACCTTATTAGAGATATTAAAATTAAACACAGTATGCACAAAAAGTACAAAGCTAGTAAGTGTCCTAATGACTATGCGGAGTTTGCTCGCTATCGGTCTATGGTGAAGGTGGAAACGAGGCGTGCCCACAAATTTTGTGTTATATGGATAGGGTACAGAAACACCTAACCGATGACCCCAAGGCATTTTGGAGTTATATTAGAGAGAGAAAAGGTTTATCAGGTCAATATAAATTACTTAAGAATGGGCAACTCTTAACTGGAGTAGAATTGGCTGAGGAGTATGCTCAGTACTTTCATTCTGTATACAACGCGCAGTCGGGGTCACTGAGCGCGGCGGCGGCCGGCGCGGCAGCAGCGCCCGGCGCTGCGTACGCGCACCTCACGCGCCTCGACACGCAAGCAGTTACGAGAGCGTTGGCCGCTCTGTCGCCGAAGCGCTCAGTGGGACCTGACGGTATTCCGCCATTTATTATTAGGGACTGCCAGATGGCTTTGGTTGCGCCATTACTACACTTGTTCAATACGTGTATAACTACGGCAAGGTTTCCTGATCGTTGGAAGATCACTCGGGTGATACCAGTACCGAAAGGTCGGAGCGGTACTGATGTTTCGGACTATAGACCAATAGCGGTTTTGAGCGCTACGGCTAAGGTGTTCGAGATGGCCATTCACAACTCCTTATATTCACAAGTAAGTCCTTATTTATCAGACGAGCAACACGGTTTCCGTCCTGGTCGTGGCACGGTGGGTAACCTATTACATCAGATGACACAGCTCGTACCGGCAGTGGACGCTGGTCTGCAGGTTGATGTAGCCTATCTTGATTTCCGGAAAGCGTTCGACACAGTCGATCATGACGTCTTACTTTCAAAGATGGCGGATATAGGCTTTACACAGCACGCGTTAAAATTCTTTGCAAGCTACTTAAGCGATAGAAGGCAATTCGTTGATTGTGCCGGACACTGTTCCGAGTCCTACTACACGAGATCAGGCGTGAATCAGGGCAGCAATTTAGGGCCGTTCTTGTTTATCCTTTTGATAAATGATCTACCAAAATTGGTTAGGTCAACATGTCTATTGTTTGCTGACGACCTTAAGTTATCAGTCGTTGTTAAAGACTCTGCTGATTGCCATTCATTGCAACAAGACTTAGACAGGGTAGTTGAATGGAGCCACAACAATAAACTCTCCTTCAACGTGTCTAAATGCTCTGTGCTTTCATTCACACGTTCACTTAGACCGATGCACCAACAGTACATAATGGATGGCGAGCCGCTGCAGCGTGTGGGTGAGGTAAGAGATTTGGGCATACTTTTCACGAGGGACTTACATTTTAGAAAGCACATATCTAATATTTGTAAACAGGCATACCGTAACCTTGGATTTATTTTACGTCAGGCAAATGAATTCACGAACATCTGTGCCGTAAAGGCTTTGTATGAGGCTCTTGTGAAGAGTCATCTCGAACATAATGCGGCTATCTGGAGTCCTAGTGAGACTAAGTACTCAGCAATGGTGGAACGGATACAAAATAAATACACGAGATTTATATATTTAAAGCTGTATGGAGTATACCCTGGGTATCCATTGTTATATCCGTCTTTGTTTGTTCTCGGCATGGTCGGTTATTATAAGTTAGGAGTAAGGCGCGAAGTGACACTTGCTACTTACTTGTTTAAGTTATTACGTGGTAGGATTCAAAATCCACCGATTTTGTCGCAGATTAGCTTTTGCATTCCAAAAGATTATATTGGGCGACGGCGGAGGCCACCACTCCTAGTGGTGCCGCGCGCGCGCACCAATCTGCTACAGAGGGCGCCGCTCACGCGTGCGTTGCGCGCGCTCAATGCGGTCGCCGATGTCGTGGATATATTCACTTGTTCACTGAGCGAATTCACTAAGGTCACCTACCGTATACTTAGTGATAGTTGATAGTTATATGTTATTTCAAACCAAATTGTCTACGTTTACCGCATTGGAAATTTCTGTAATGGTAGATGTAAGTATGTTGTAAATAAATAAATAAATAAATAAATAAATAAATAAATAAATAAATCAACTAAACTGAAATTACTATTTCAAAAACTATGGCAAGAAAACCTACAATGGGACGACGAAGTATCCGATAATATACACAAGGAGTGGCGTAAAATACAAACTGATAGAAAGGCTATAAACTCATGTGAGATACCTAGATGGCTCAATTGTGAGGAAAACCAAATTATTGAGCTACACGGGTTCAGTGATAGCTCTCTGGATGCTTATGCGTGTGTCATCTACGCACGAATACATCCTTCAACAAAAATAACACTTGTCGCTGCGAAGTCGAAAATTGTACCACATCGAAAGGTTACGACATTGCCCAGACTGGAATTGAACGGAGCCCTCCTTCTCTCTCAATTGATGCGCAAAGTAGTGGCGTGGCATCTTTGAATCAACATAAAATTCGAGTTTATGGCTGGACAGATTCCATGCTGGTGTTGGGGTGGCTACAGGGTGACCCTACACGCTGGAAACAATACGTTGAAAACAGAGTACAGAAGATAATTGACGTCATACCGTGTTCGTGTTGGGACTATGTCAATACGAAAGAAAATCCCGCTGACGCTGCTATTAGAGGCCAGTATCCCAGTCAACTGAAGGAAAATCTATTATGGTGGCAAGGTCCTACATGGTTACCATTTTTTGAAACAACTAACATAGAAAATCACACCTATACAACAAATCTAGAACAAAAAACAACAGTTTCAATACGTCTCAACATAGCATCGAACCCGAGAACATTGTGGAAAAATTACTGCATAATCACAGCTCTATGAATCATATTATACGAATCGTTGCTTGGATACTTAGAGCGTTGAACACGAAACGGCGTAAGCTACCGAGACATCTTACGTTGCAAGAATTGAATAATGCAATCACCTTGATTGTTAAACATACTCAACAAAAAGTATTTGACACAGATATTATTCAATTACGTAAACACGGAAAGGTTTTATCTAACAGTAAATTATTAGCGCTCAGTCCGTTTATTGATCATCACGACATATTACGAGTGGGAGGTCGACTAAAGAACGCTTTGTTAAGTGAAGATATGAAACATCCGATGATCATTCCCTACAACTGTCGTTTGACACAACTACTCATCGATCAAGCTCATCAAATGACGTTACATGGTGGCCCGAGACTCACTCTTTCACATCTTCGACAAAAATATTGGGTTATTGGCGGTAACCGAGCGACGAAGATGCAAATACGAAAATGTGTAACATGCCGTAAGGTCAATCCTACGAAACAACAACAATATATGGGTGAACTACCGAGCGCAAGAACAAATCCCGCGCCACCTTTTTACCATACTTGCTTGGACTATACAGGATTTGTAGACGTCAAGATGAGCAAGGGACGCGGAGGAAAAACAACAAAGGGCTATATAGCTATCTTTATATGCATGGTGACAAAAGCAGTGCATATAGAACTGGTGTCCGATCTCACCAGCGCGGCATTTTTGGCAGCTCTAAACAGGATGGCGGCGAGGAGAGGCGCCCCTCGCCATTTGTACAGCGATAATGGGACGAACTTTATCGGCGCAAATCGGCAACTTATGGAACACTACTGGAAAATCGAACAAACGTACAAAAATGAACAGTTACAGAAAGAAATTGCAGAGATCACCATCGACTGGCATTTTAATGCCCCCGCCTGGCCTTCAGCAGGAGGACTGTGGGAGAGAGCTGTTCGAAATCTTAAGCACCATTTAAGGCGAGTTGTGGGAGATCAAAAATTCACGTTTGAGGAATTCACCACAATCCTAACAAAACTTGAAGCATGTTTGAACTCCAGGCCTCTGTGCCCGCTGAGTGAAAATGTGGAGGACTTGGACTGTCTTACGCCGGCTCACTTTTTAACGGGAAGATCAGGATTGACGGTTATAGAAACAAAAGAAGATGCTAGAACAAGATAAGAACTGACAAGAAAGATTTTCGTAGAAATTTGGAAGAGATGGAAATCGGAATATCTGTGTCAGCTGTTAGCCAGGTCAAAGTGGCTGAATCCCCAGAAAAATCTGCAATTAGGAGACTTGGTAATTATTCATGACGACCAATTGCCTGCAGGAAAGTGGTTAATGGGCAGAATAAGTGACCTTCACCCAGGTGACGACGGATATGTTCGTGTCGTTAGTCTTAAAACGAAAAACGGCTATATTAAGAGACCCGTTACAAAACTATCTGTCTTACCTATAAACAGCAACGAAACTGTTGAATAACAAAACGTCACAAAGGCGAATGGAAATAAGTCATACAAGCTATATAATATAAACAACGGTCAGACTACTCAAAAACGATCTTCAACACCGAGAAAGAAAATCAACTTCTTTAGATTGGTTATGGCATTACTATACATGCAAAATTTTGTCACGGCAGCTAACATAACAAACATTACAGAGATTCAACAAGGCTTGTATTTTGACAAATTAACCAACATGCAACTGATTCGCGATGAGTGGAAGCTTATTGTCTATTACGATGTCAAGCCCTACTGGCATGGTATTGGATTAATTAGTAAATTCTCCAATCATTTAGAAAACATCTGCGATAAAATAAAAAGGACAACACAATGTAACGTAATTTTAGCACAATTACAACATTCGTTTGCTGAACTTGTGAACTACAATCGCATATTGCTGAATCCGCAAGGCCGAGTAAATATGAGAAACAAGCGCGGGCTAATTAACGGTGTCGGTTCCATCGCTCGGTCATTGTTTGGAATATTAGATGACGATTTTGCTGTGCAATACCAACAAGACATTGACCTAGTCAAAGAAAATGAGAAACATTTGGCTTTGTTGCTGAAAAACCAAACATCCGTGATAGAAGCTGAATATAATTTACTTCGAAGATCGGAAGGAACAGTCGAAGAACAATACGAACTATTTAACTAACACCTGTTGAATTTAGAGAATTTTGCGAATGGTCTCCAGAAAGAAATTTATTCCCAAACACTGTCAACCGAATTTACGATGTCTGCCATTTCTGCCAACAGCCTGATAGAACAACTGAGAAATGTTCAGGAGACTCTTCTAGACACCGTAACAAACATTTATAATGGCAAGATGAACTTACATCTTATTACACCAGAACAGTTACGGAATAAATTGAACATAATCTCGGGATTTATCAATTTATCAAAAGATTTGATTCTATCTATCAACAACATTCAAACAGATTTATTTCGGCTATATCATCTTCTACAAATAAAGGCAAAAATGACAGAACGATACTTGATTATAGAGATAAAGGTACCCTTAATTAGCTGAGATAACTACGAGGTGTACCGAGTATTGCCTGTACCGAAAAGGAGCAATACGGATATGATCACTATACAATCTATTGCGGATATACTCGCAATAAACATTCAAAAGGATTCGTATCTACCGATTACGCAATCTGAAATACATGAATGTATACAACACGACACTACGACTCTACTGTGTCCGCTTCAGAAACCAGTATACCACATGAAGTTGGATGAAAGTCTCTGTATGAAAATCAAAAACTCGCTTGAATGCGTAACAAAGCACGAGACCTGTCGAGACATATGGTTAGAATTAAACCATAATATAAATACGTATCTATATTTTTGCTGTCAACAATGCAAGCTACGTATTATTTGCGGGCATCAAGTTTCAACGCGCATACTTGACAAGGCCGGGGTCATAACATTCGACAGTAATTGCATAATCAACAGTAACACGTTCGTAGTCTATCCACAAAAACAACGGACGAATGTAATTCACGCCCAGGTCGAAGTACTTCCCATAGAAATTCCATGGATCAACAACATGATCAACTTGTCTATACCAATTTCGAAGCAGGAACACACACACGTGAATGATACGGAGCAGAAGATATTATTGCGAGATCTCGGCAGACAAGTAGAACAGATGAAGGCCGCGACCGCAGAAGGCATTCTACCAAATCGGGTTACATATCACGATATCCATCAATATATTATTATATACCTACTAGCAGCAATAATACTAATAGCAGGCGCGGCATATTTCTACTATTAAAATATCCTAGGAATCGGCCAATACCTGAAGCATCCGTCGTTCCTGACCCAGCACCCCGCAGGAGGTCGACAACCAGCATCGCAGACAACACAGTATCTGACGTCACAGAAGGCCGCAGTACAGCGCATGTCATATTAAGTGCACGCACACTGAACAAAGCGACGTCACCTATTGCGCGTTCTGATTTAATTTAAATTTTTATTTTATTTTTATACATTTACATTTATAATTATTTTGAATAATTAATTAATATTATATAATTTTTACTTTGTGAGTGGGCAATATATGTACGAGCTACGCTGCACATTCATCTGTACATACGTCATACCTACACTCTAATGTAGGTCAACATGAATTAACTTTATAACAATTATTACATATTATTTTTAGTGACAATAAACATATTAACAGAAACAGTTGTTACTCATTTAACATTCTTTACTGTTGGGAATCAAACCCCAAACAGTACGCGTCTGTACTTCTCGACGATCGTCACAATAATTGAGCTACGCTCGCCGCTAGTCGCTAACAAGTTGCTCGCCGACCGCTAACTTTAACTGCCAGCTTATGCAGAAATATAGCCTAAACTTATAAAGCTTAGTACCTCAGCGAGTGGATCGTCGGGCATGTCTCGCGGCCCCTCCGCCGTGAGCAGTGGTGGAGATAGAAGCAGCAGGCCGCGCACTCCCCCCGCGCCTCCCGTTACTCCCGCGCCCGTCACGCCACTCGCCAGTGCGATGCACAACGTTGCGCCCATGCTCGCTCCGCCTAGGATCACTGCCCGCTCCCTGATACACATACAACGCATTGTTATTTATACTGCGATGATTGGTTGTTAAGTGGTTACCTTACCACTACCACTGTGCCGAGTGTTCGATCCTCCCACAACAATTTGTGACACAAATAGTTGTTCTAAGTCTTGGTGTTTCTTGTGTCGTTGAGGAATGATTAATTAAAGAAGTAGACACTTTAAAAATTACTCCTTTTATTTTTTGTTCACCTATTGACATGTGCCCCTGTTGGGCAAGTGCCTCTTCTTTGTACTTTGAAATCGGTGATGTCAATTTGCTCTAGGAATAATTTATAATTTATTTTACCATTTTAGACTAAGCGTAGACGAGTCTGAGCTTTGTTCGAGTTTCGTTTCAACGTTTTAACGCTTACAGAAAATACGTCTTTGTAAGAAATAAATGGTGGTGAACTTACCCGGCCTCAGTGAGAGTATCAGCGAGTGCGGCGCGCATGGCCCCCGCTACCGCCGCACACCAAGCGTCCGGCCGCGCCGGGCCCACCGTTGGCGCTGGCAGAACTCGCGTGTACAACATCGTGCCCAGCCGTCGCCGCCAGCGCCGGTCCAAACGCTCACTTCCACTGCCGAGCCAAATCAGCCACACGGGAGCCTCCGCCCCTACAGGCGGCCCGACCACCGCTAGCGGCTCGCGGCGAGGTGGCGGCGCGCGTGCGCCCATCATGCGCTCGGCTAAACGAGGCGCGGCGCGTCTTAACTCTGACGTCAGTACATCGTATAGACGTCTCATAGGACGCGGCATATACGCTAATAAAGTAGCGTGAAGCCAAGGTCCCGGTTTCTGCGCTTGTGGGCCCAGTGCAGTGGCCGCTGTGACTATCGCATGACGTAATCGCCGCGCGCCTAGACGCTCGTATTCCCGTGAGCCAGCACGTCCTACTGCCAATCTTGCCAAGCGAAATCGTCTAAGCGTGTCGAGCGCGACTTCGGCAAGCGTGGCGTGAGCGGCCGTAGGAGCCAGGGCTGTGACTCGTTGCTCCCAATCCTCTTCAACATCTTCATCTTCTGTGTCGCTTGGCGAGCGAGCACGCTGTGAGCGAGTGGGTCGTCGAGGTTCAGGTGGTGAAGGTGGCGGTGGATCCTCTTTCTCAATATCCACCTCTTCCTCAGGCACGTAGGGTGGTGACGGCGGTGGCGCTAGTAGCACGCGCACGTTCGAGGAGGGCGCCTGTGTAGCGCCTTGCGCAAGCGCATATGAATGCTCTACCCATACCCCCGAGCGCGGCTCCTGACGATATGAATTGTATTTAGTAACTTTATGGAAGTTTTATTATATCATTTCAAGAATAATAGAGATGAAAATAAGCTACCATATGCTGGTACACATATAGTATTTATGCTATATGTGTGGAGTCTACTCCATAAAGTCATCGCGGAGGCTAGTCTCTCTGAAATCTGAGTATTATTACAGTTACCTCAAGGCAGTCTAATTCTTTTCTTTTTTATTTATTTATGATGTATTTTTTTATCAAGAAATGGTTTACCTACATTTATATCCTTGTCTTACCAAAGGCACGATATGTTTTCTTAAAATTTTCAATAATGATTACAGTTAAATTTCGACTACTAGGCAAACACGGTTTTATAAATAAATATCTAGGTATATGTTACTTATGAGTACGTACGTGTGGCGAGGACAGCGAGTGCACGAAAGCCACAAGGCGGTCGTGTAGCGCGGCTGCCGCATTGTCACGCGCCTCCGCGCCCTCTGCCGGCTGGAATTTGAAACAGTCACATTCAATACATAGATAAGTAATTAGTAAGCAAAAACGGTCATGATAGCGTAGTTGCCTCACATTTTTTATTATTTATGTGATATAGTTACATTACGAAAACTTTGACACAATTTTTATAGTTTCTCAATAATAAACGAGATGGGTGTAAAAATCCAGGATTCAACCACTTCGTCTTCATGTGACCTTTTTTTGTAATGTCCCACTGCTGGGCAAAAGCCTCTCCCTTGGACTTCCAAATCACTCTGTTGGTGGATATCCCCTGAACTTATGACCTTGTGACCCCTATATCTCGGGATTCTTTTGACCCACAGGGCCCATATTCAAACTCGACCGAGGGAATAAGTACATATGGACAGACACATTAAATTTTTTTAAAACTTAGGTTGCATACCTATGTGTCACAAATAGTACCTACATGTGAATTTGTAAAAGTGTAAATAATTTGTGTTGTGATTACTGACCCACTTCGGGATTACTCATCTTACTTCTACATACCTACACGTACATACTGGATGTAGATGCTAAAATAATTAATTATATTTCTTTATATAAAATCACATAATACATTTCAAAATTTTCAGTACCCTACCTCTGCTACTTGCATTGCAGTAATTACCCTATTGTCTGCAATGCAGATCAACACGAAAATATGTTAACAGATGAGAGTCAAATTAATGTCAATGGTAGTGATTGGCTGACTAAGAAACAGCCAAACAAAACACTTGACATTACTTTAATTTTGTCATTTTTGTGCTGCTCCATACTGAGCAGCGATAGTTCAGTGGGGAGACCAACAGACTGCAATGCAGAGGGTCTCGGGTTTGTACCCACGTCGCGCACCTCTGACTTACGGAAGTTATATGACTTTTTAAAATTATGTCCATATTGATTGACAATTATCGCCTGCACCGTGCCTCGGAGAGCAGGTTAAGCCGTCGGTCCCGGCTGCCATGAAATCTATGGCAGTTATTGGCAAGTCAGTGCCCTATAATATCCTGACACTGGTCTAGCCTTAGGGTATCGATAGCTTTCGGGTTGCGGAAGTCAGATGGCAGATGCTCCATGTAAAAACTGATATCCAGTCAAATCTGGTTAGACTAGAAAGTCGACCTCAAGTGACTTGGGAATAATAAAGGCTAGGGAGAAGATTCCAAGACTTGACAAATTACTACATTTGCTTCTCCTAAATCTATATTTATTAAACCTTCATCTTACCTAAATGCAACATTTTGCCTAACAGTGCCGACTATTGTTTTGATGACCCAAGCAATAACATAATATATGACAGGCAGATGATCTTTATATATCACACTGACTTTTAATATAACATTCGAGTTCGATCTCAAGGTATCTCTAGCGTATCTCTGACTTTTAGAAGTTATGTGCGTATTAAATAGTTAGTTAACACTCACTTTAACAGTGAAGAAAACCAATGTGAGGAAACCTGCATGTCTATGAGTTCTCCATAATGTTCTCGAAGACTTATGAAGTCTGCCAACCCACACTGGGCCAGCGTGGTGGACTATGACTTAACCCTACTCATACTGAGAAGAGGCTCGTGCCCAACAGTAGGATAGTTTAATACAGGGCTGATATTATTATTAGGCTCTAACACTAACACAGTAATATGTTGGTATAGTGAAGAGCGGTATTGTTAAGATTCCACTGTATTAAAAAATAATAGTTGCATGAGAACTAAATATTTATAATAGTATTAGTCAAGAATAAGGAAGACTCACGAGATAGACTGTACTCAATTATTAAGTAAATCAATAAGATATTATGTTAGGAACTATAGACAAACTATTTTATTTATTAGTGTTGTGGAATGTGGCACTGTGCCCAGTTAGATAGCCATAGGTTATTCTCCTAGTAGGAATAAGAATTCATTTATTTGTTTGAACATGGTATACATAAATTGAATGCAGGATATTATGACAAATAAGTGTTTAGTTCATACATGATCAGCCTCATATAGTGGCGTACAAAATAAGAGATAGTATGTATGTGAGATTTGAAATATATAGGGATGTAGTGCTTTTAAGTCTTTTTTTATGTGGCATAACAATTGGTACCAAGTGCACCACACACACACTGAGGCTATCCACAAGGGTGGTTCTAGTTAGTAGAAATCTCACTTATATAAAATCTCTACTTCAAGAGGTTGGGAATGTTCTAAATGTTTTCCTGATAAGATTGACTTTATATACAATATTATGTCCTTTAAAAGTTTACACAAGTATCTTAGATTACATGAGCCATTTGCAAATGTTCAATATCCAACAAGCTATCAACTAACAAACAATACTTGAAACATTTTGTTCAGCTACACTATATATTTTTAATATTGTAAATATTTATTTTGTAGGTTACTAATGTATAGAAACTAAGTAGTTATGCTTGGCTAGTAATAAAGGTTTTTATCGTTACACATATAAATTATCATAAATAGAAATGAACAATATCAGGTTGGATAGTGTAAATATTATCAAAACAAAAATAGGTTATGTTTAGATTTTTATTTAATTTTTAGAAAGCAGGTACCTCATGGGACAAGTTCCCTGTGCCGAATGGTCGGCACAAATTTCCCGTGGCCATCACCATTTATTCTGCAGTAAATGAAACAAACAGAGCAAAAATCTGTACTCCTTGTCTTAGTTTCTGTTGTCGTCATAACGAAACAGTAACAATTATACTATAAACTATTTTTACATTTTACAAAACACTAATATTTCTTCTTATTAAATAAAATTATCATTGAAATTTTATTATAAAGCGCAGCGGGAATAAACTTATATAAACTTTGAAATAAAAACATAAACACTGACCGACCATGGCTCAAATTCACTGGTCTAGTTTTTTATCTATGGCTCAATAAGGCTCAATTGACCATAATGAGAGTGGCCATATACATAAATAAAATTTCAAATCTTTACGGAAATTGGTACATAGTTCGTTTTATTTTTGTTTTTATTACGTATTACAGATTTTCTCGAAAATAAAGAACGATTATAAATTATAATATCATGGTCAAATAGTACATAATTATACAAATATAGGTAATTATTACATTAGAACTCCTTATTCTCTTTAATGTTGTGTAGGTACAAATGTCTTTTTTTCGTTAAGAAGGTTCTTGTTTCCATTTATGTAATTTATGTTACAGTAAATAATTATTGCATTGATTAATTAGTCGAAATCAATATTCAGCCGTTGTTATTTAGTTAGAATCATAACTCCTAAGAGTAATGTTTTATGACGTTCATATAATAGCTCAGATGATGAAGTTCATTGAGGGACAGAATAACTTGCCTGGCCGTGGTACCTAAAACACAAACAACATTTGTTCGTTTGAGATAAGACCTTAATTATAAAAAAGGTACATCTCTAATATAAAGAAGATAACAATAACTTCAATTGCGCCAGTATTATTCCGTATTCCTATAGTTTTTTTTTAATATGTTTAGCAACAATAATATTGTAAAGTTAAACTTTCTCTCAGATTAAATCCGCTCAAATATAAATTAGTCCTTGAATAAATATATGGCAACACAACATACTTTTGGCAATCGATCATTGCTTAAAAAAGTGAATAGAGTCATCTACCGGTAGCTTAATAAACAAATGCTTAACTAAAAAGACAAAATAATGATTCGAGACAATATTAACATAATTATATATAAGTAGCACTTCGACTTTTCTGTTTTCTTTGGAGCGCTGATTTATATCATCATATAACTGTAGGTATAATATAATCTACAGCCATCTGGCGGGACACTTTCACATTACCAAGCTCAGACATCTTCTGTAGTCTAATTCTACCAGTCATGTAAAGTGTATTTCCGAGATGGTACTAATGTAAAATAATTAAAACGTGAAGTACCATGTTAACATGGTACATATTTAACAAATCACATAAATACATACCTACTCAATGATAAATTATTTAATGAAAATAAGGAACAATAAACCACCCAGACGAATAATTGAAACACAATTAATTAAAAAAAGAGCTGCTTTCCGTATCCTTAACCTTATCCCTATTCCGATCCTGGTCTCGGTCTAACTAACTGTGATGTATGCAATATGAGGGTATTTCGGTTAAGTTACTTTTGTTACCGTGCGTCAATTCAGTCTGTGAATATACGCCATATAGTCAAGTCGTGGTTTCATTACTACCCGATATACTTCAGTGGCGACGAGCAGTATCGAATCCTACGCGAAAAATAGTTATGTTTTGCTAAAATGTCTATCGGGAAGATATCGGAATTTAAAGTGCATAGTGACGATTGGACATTGTATGTAGAACGGTTAGAACAATACTTCGTAGTGAATAAAATATCCGAAGAGTTACAAGTGCCTACATTAATCACTGTAATGGGAGCAGAATGTTACGAACTATTGGTTAATTTGTGCACGCCAGATAAACCTAAAACCAAAACATTCGCGCAGATCAAGAACATCATGAAAAAACACTTGCAGCCCAAACCGAGTGAGCTAGCAGAGCGGTACAAATTTAGACATAGAAAACAAAAGGAGGGTGAATCGATATCGGAGTATATGGCAGTTTTGAAGAAAATATCTAAAACATGTGAGTTTGGTTCCTGGCTGGAAGAAAGTTTGCGTGATCAGTTAGTTTGTGGCATATCGAATGAAACTATTCGACAACGATTATTCGCCGAAAGTAAATTGGACTTTGGCAGGGCGTATCAGTTAGCAGTAAGCATGGAGGCGGCAGAAAAGGATGCGGCAGAGGTTGTGAGACATGGTGGGTCGACGAACGAAACGACGGCGGCACCTGTGACGTGTCAAGCGATATCAACAACAAAAGTAGCTCGACGAAAGGCGGCGGCGGAGCCGGCGACTGGCGCTGCGCGTGACGTCAGTGGAGCGGCGCGGCAGGCCGCAGCACAGGTTCCGCTCAGGCGAGGCTCGCGCGCACCGGCGGCATCCACACCCGCTCAGCTGGGGGAGCGTGCGCAGCAGCAGTGTCAAGTGTGCGGCGCGCGTCACGATACAGCTACGTGCAAGTTTGTACGTTATGTTTGCCGAGTTTGTAACCGGCTGGGCCATCTGCAACGCATGTGCCCTAATCTTGCGGGACATTTCAATGTCGGCATTGATCCAGTAGTAGAAGATAACGGAAATGAAAGCGACGAGGTAATTTTTGTCGATGTTTGTAAATTATCTGCTACGGAATGTAAACCCGTGTATTTAGAATTAAATGTTGATGGCAAAGATATCAAAATGGAGTGTGACACCGGTAGTGCTATCTCATGCATAAGCCGAGAATGTTATATTCGACTGTTTAACAATTTGCGTCTTAAACCTTGTCATTTAACACTTAGGTATTATACGGGGGAGTTAGTGAAACCGCTGGGAGTTATCTTGCCAGTAGTAAAATACAAGGGTATGTCTAAAACGTTGGAATTAGTTGTTGTGGAAAACGGAAAAACTGTACTTTTAGGTCGGCAGTGGATGGCTGAATTAAAAATACAGTTACCCTCAGTCAACTATGAGTGCAATAATGTGGTTATGCACAAAGATGATGTTTTTGATATGTCTGTTTTCAGTTCCAAATACTCTGAAGTGTTTGCGGATGGTCTGGGCCGATTCACCGGGGGCAGAGTAAGCGTGCATGTACGGGAAGGGGCGCGGCCAGTGTTCATGCGCGCGCGGCCGCTGGCCTACGCGCTGCGTGAACCTGTGGAGCGCGCGCTGGCGCAGCTGCAGCGAGACGGTATTCTCTCACCCGTGGAGCGCTCAGACTGGGCGACTCCGATCGTGCCAGTCGTCAAGAAGGACGGTAACATTAGAATATGTGCAGATTACAAATTAACTTTGAATAAAGTTGTAGAAGTCGACCGTTATCCGCTGCCTAGGGTAGAAGAACTGCTGCTTCGATTAAGGGGTGGTGAACATTTTAGTAAAATTGATTTGTCCCAGGCATACGCACAATTCGAATTAGATGATGATACAAAGAAATATACAGTAATAAACACCCATAAGGGTTTGTTTATGTACAACAGACTAGTGTATGGACTTTCGTCAAGTCCAGGCATTTTTCAAAAACGATTAGAGCAATTATTCGCTGATTTACCTCAAGTGGGGGTGTTCCTTGACGATATTATTATAACCGGATCCACAAGGGAAGCCCACAGGCATAATTTATGTAAGGTATTTGATCGTTTAAAAAAATATGGGTTGCGAGTAAAAAAAGATAAGTGTGTATTCTTTGCGGAATCGGTCAATTATTTAGGTCACACCATCAGTAAAAACGGAGTGCACACGTGTCCCGATAAGATTAAGGCTATCATTAAAACACCAGCCCCTACGAACGTATCTGAGTTGAGATCCTTTATTGGTATGGTCATGTACTACGGCAAGTTTGTGAAGGATGTTAGTACAGTGTTAGCACCACTATACAACTTACTTAGGACAGGTGTTCAGTACAATTGGACTAAAGAGTGTCAGGATGCGTTTGATAAAGTTAAATATTCGTTAACTTGTAGTGAAGTTTTAATGCACTATACACCAGAGTTGCCTATAATTTTGACGACGGATGCGAGCAGCGTAGGTATAGGCGCGGTGATATCGCACGCGACTCCCAGTGGCGAGCGGCCGGTGGCGTACGCGTCTCGCGCGCTGACGCAGGCCGAGCGCGCGTACTCTCAAATAGACAGGGAGGCACTCGCTATAGTTTTCGGAATCCGCAAATTTCATCAGTATCTTTATGGGCGTAAATTTATATTGAGAACAGATCATAAGCCTTTGACTTATATTTTGGGTAATAAGGTAGGTATTCCTGTAATGGCTGCATCTAGGCTACAGCGGTGGGCAGTACTATTAGCAGGATATACTTATGATATCGAGTATGTTTCGTCCAGTAAGAATTGCGCAGATGCGTTGTCGCGACTCCCATGTAAAGAAGTTAATAATTTAGGAATACTTAACGAAAGGACTTAATTTCGTCGAAAATTTTTTACCGATTACGAGTAAGGATGTTAAGGAAGCGACAGCTTGTGATAAGGTTCTCGGTAGGATTTTAACATATACTCAGTCTGGTTGGCCGCCGGTTTGCCCAGATAAACATGTTGAACCCTATTTTAGACGAAGTAATGAATTATATACGGAAGGCGGATGCTTAATGTGGGGTTATCGTATGGTCATACCCTTTTCGTTACAAAATAAAGTTCTAAAACAGCTTCACAGCAGTCACATGGGGATAGTGAAGACAAAAAGTCTTGCGCGTACCTATGTGTGGTGGCCCAACATAGACGCGGCAGTAGAAGCGATGGGTAAGCAGTGTGAGACTTGTGCGGCAGAGGCGGACGCCCCACGGCGCGCTCAAATACAGCCCTGGCCCTATCATACTCGTCCTTGGAGTAGACTCCACATTGATTTTCTAGGTCCATACAAGGGTTTGACATTTTTTGTTATAATCGATTCTACTTCCAAGTGGGTAGAAGTTTTCGAGATGACTCGCACGAATGCAGTGAATGTCATAAAAATTTTAAGATCTACCTTCGCAAGATTCGGTCTGCCGGAAGAATTAGTTTCCGACCAAGGCCCACCGTTCACAAGTTCGGAATTTAAATCATTTTTAAAAAATAACGGTATAAAACAGTATTTTTCACCAGCATATCACCCATCCTCAAACGGAGCAGCAGAAAACGCGGTTAAATTGTGCAAGCGGGCAATTAAGAAAGCGTATAGGGATCATGTAGATATAGATACGGCGTTGCAAACTTTCCTACTAGCATACCGCAATACTGTACACAGTACAACAGGTGCAACGCCGGCCATGCTATTGCAGAGACGATCGTTACGATCGAGGCTAGATCTGTTACGAGCTGACCGTGTCACTGAAGACAGAGTACGCGAAGTGCAAAGGCGTCAAGTTGAATACGCGGGCGGATCTTCACGTAATTTTCAAGAGGGGGACGCAGTTTGGGCGCGAGAGTATGGTTCTCGGGATAAATGGGTGAAGGGTACCGTGCAGGGAATAGACAGTTTACGTAGGTATTCGGTTGTGGCGGATAGCGGTCAATTGTATAAAAGACATATCGATCAAATACGACGTAGATCTCGATTATCTGATGTTACTTGTCCTGAGGGTGAAGAGAGTGTTGTCGAGCCATTAAGCAAGGGGGTAGAAGGGATAAAGTCGCCATTAAAACTGAATACTGACAAAGAGAATGAAAATAGTAACCAGGTGGATCAAGGTACTGTTCCTGATGAACATTCAGGCACATCACCTGAATTACTACCACCGCCTACGTCACCGGTGAATCGGTATTCCAGGCGTACGAGAAAACCTGTAGAGAGATATAAAAGTGAATGGTAGTTAATTATAGGAATTTGTGTTTTTTTTAGTTATCAAGTTGTGATACTTGGGTATGTTATAAGCTAAGTTGTATTATGTATTATAAGTAAGGTAAAATACAATTCATTACATATACCTATGGCTAACCGAATGATATTTATTTAGTTCCCTAAGCTGTGTTCAACGACTTGTGTACATATATTAATAATGTAGCTAAGTAGTGTAGTATTATTAAACTGCGTATTTAATGTATTTGGTACTTACTACTGTTACTACTTACTTAGTTTTATATACCTGTTACTCTTGATAAGAATGCTGTTACTTTAATACTAAATTGGAATAAGTCTAGTTTATTTTCTCTAATCATAGAATAGTGGTGGAGGTGTGATGTATGCAATATGAGGGTATTTCGGTTAAGTTACTTTTGTTACCGTGCGTCAATTCAGTCTGTGAATATACGCCATATAGTCAAGTCGTGGTTTCATTACTACCCGATATACTTCACTAACCAAGCCATATCGCCTCGTCAACATAGTAAAAAAACTGTCTTACCCGTTTTGACATGGGTAATTTACAATATACCTACCTACTGTCCTTGAGGTCTCGGGCTCGAGTCCTGTCAGGCAAAGTAGTTTTGGATTTTTCTGTCAAAAGATTTTCAGTTGCAGCCCGTGTAGATTCCGACTCAGTGGCGTAGCGTGGGTGTCAGCCGTCTGGGGCGGTATTTTTTTTGCTGCACTCTTGTTTAGATATTTCAATTTAAAAGACTACATTTTCCAGTATTTCTAAAGAACTTTTCGGCAAGTACAGTTATCAATATTGTATGTTGTACAGTCCTAAAAGTTCCGGCCGGTGCGGCAGGGGCCGCTCCCAGTACGCTACGCCATTGCTCCGACTGTGCGGGCTCAGTCCTACTGTAGACCAAAGAGTATAGGTACTAACTAGGTTTGCTGTAGACTATACACGGCAATAGGCTCTTCCCTATACGTGGGATCGAAAACTAGTTGATACAATGTAGGTGTATTACCTACTGCATTGTATGACCCTTTGGGGACAGAGGTGTGAGACTATGTATGTATCTATGATCATGAGGTTTAAAATATTGTTATACAATTGTGTATAACAATATTTTGTATAATTGACATTTACAAAAGCTATTTTAATTTCCATTTACGCCGTTGTTTCGGTTGCTTTTTAGTAGCCATGATCTTGTAGTGTAGCTTAATTTTAATGTAATTATTCACACAGAATGAACTTAAAGTACCTATTTATTTATTTATGGACAACCAACAAAGCATACACTAAAACATTGTAATGATACATACACAGAAATCCATTATATAGTGATGCCTCAATTATAGGCTGCCACGACATGCATTAACAAAAAATTAAATACTTATAATCTATGCTCGTATGTAAGAAAAACAAATAAATGATGAAAAAGTAATATAACTAATTACACTAATTTCATCCAATAAACGTGCAAACAGATAATGGCGTTAAAATAACAAAACTAATGTCAAATTGAAAGAAACTGATGCACTATGCTTACATTACATTTAAAATATTGATTATGAATATATAATAAAATTGTAAATGTCGTGACAGAAAATTATTAAAAAAAAGTAATTATTAACAATAATTATTATAATTAAATTAAACGAGATAAGTAATACAATTTAGGGCCGGTTTTTCAATCGTCAGATAACTTTTATCTGATGAATAAATATGGCGGTATGACATATTTTCTATACAAAAGCTGTCATAACGTCAAATATATTCCTCTGATAAAAGTTAACTGACGATTGAAAAATCGACCCTTAATCCAATTAATTCGAATAATAAAACAATTAAATGAATTTATCGACTAATAATGATTTGAACTTGGGCAAGGAGTAGGATAAGTCGATATTGTGATCACGTAAGCGTGACAGGCGACTATATTGTACTTGCAGTCTGCTGATGGTTGAGAAATGCCCTAGATTTGTTTTAGAGGTTTTGGCGTTGAAAGGCTGGTATCTAGACGACCGAGCGAGTTTATAATATGGTACATTAATATTTATTTGACCAAGTAAATGAGGGCAGTCCATATGGCTATTATAAATTTTGTATAAGAAAAGATGATCCAATAACAGTCGACGATTCTCTAAGGTTATGAGCTTGAAGTGTTACAACCGAGTATTGTAGGAAGATAATTCATTAGCCATGTTGCACTGGTAAGACAAATGCCACAGGAATCTTTTTTGAACGGATTCCAAACGGCGTTTATGTTTATCGTAGAAAGGAGTCCAAACTACGGTACAATATTCCAAGACTGATCTGACAAGAGAGTTAAAGATTGATATTTTACTAAAAGCATGTTTGAACTCCCTACTGTTACGCAATTTGAATCCAAGCAACTTAAAACCCTTTGAGACTATCTTCTCGACATAAATGTGATAACGTAGTCTGTTATCGATATAAATGCCCAGATCACGAATAACATCTCTTTCCTCAATTTTACGATTGTTAATTATGTAATTTTGAAAATAAGGTCCTTTTTTCCTAGAATAGTGAACATGGTAACACTTGTCAACGTTAAGTATCATCTTATTGTCGAGACACCATTGAGAAAAACGGTCAATCCTATCTTCAAGTCCTAATACCTCTTTTCATACTATTTTTACTTACAAGCATACGTCTCGCTTGATGATGTTAAGCGGTTACTGTTATATAATCGAAGTTATCGAAGAAATAAAATACGAAAAAAGGCGTATGTAAGTAACATCACTTAATTGAGCACCCGCAGTGATGGTCCCAATTTCCTTCGTGGCAAGTAAAATCACGTTTACCCGCACCAATATTTATTAAGGCCCACTATATACTGCCTGACACGCAAACACCTACATCGTACCCGGGAAATTGAAAACCATCGAATCATATTAGGGATTTGAGTGAATATCGTAAAATATAAGCAAACGAAATAGGCTACAAAATAAAATTATTTCGGTATGAAACGGATATACGGATTGAATTCGTTTATTTTATTAATATTGGCTGTATCACTGTGAACAGCGACTTAAACTTTATAGTTGTTCGGCAAACAGAGAAGTGTGAGTTTAAGCCAACTGAAACTTGTCTTTATTTATTAAAGAAGAAAAGTAGCTAGATTTAGTATAAAGACACGATATTTGCTTACTTGACTCTAACTAGGAAAAGAGGTTTAAGACAATAGGATTGGTACCTACAAATTGTGAGTTTTGAAGACGTTCGATCTTTTCGAATGGTACGTAGAACAGCAGAGAACACACTAACTTCCTAGAAGGGATGCTCTGTCTATCTTACACCCCGATTCTTAAAGGCTAATAAAATCATGCCAAAATTAAACTTATGTTTAATGATATGATTGGTTCTTTATATTCTATTAATAGGATAAAATCCCGCGATCCCCTAAAAACTCCCTATATATTACGTCAAGTTCTCTATTGAACATAGTCCATTCCAAAAGTTATTGACAATGATTACTGTTATGTTGCCTATTTGGAATGATTTGAGATCATTTTAGTCTAATGTTACTACTCGAACACCAGCTATTTAGCCTCCTCAAAGCCACTTTAATATTGATTACACGGCTTGGATACTGCCTTTTTAGTGATTTCTTCACAGCATAAGTCTTTAAGAATGGCCCTTTGCGTAGCAAGTTACGAATCATAAACTATTATGTTGTAAAAACAGCATCATAATCCGTTTCACACATTTTAAAACCACTGTTAGTCGCCTATAAAGTAAAACCAAATTAATTTTAAACATATCTATCCAATGTACAACAAACCTCGTTATAATGTCAGTAATAGTAATAACCGACTTTTGTTTTTAGCGTTCGGAAAAAACATGCTGCTTTAAAATACAAGCAGAGTAGCGACAATGAGATAGTAGATAGCTTCTTTATAATTTATTACTAAAATGGAACAAATCCTGAGGCACGTTTGAGGAAAGAACAGTAAAACGAAGATACGTAATTACCACTGATTAATGTTGGTTCTCTGAGACCGAAATCGCAACTAAACGTGTTGGCCAAAACGTTGCTCTACTCGTCGACGGTCAAATCAGCCGCACAACAGTAGGTACACGCCACAATGTTTACACAGTAATTTACAGGCAATCCTATTAAAACTAATTAATAACATTTACTACAGAGGGACCCTATCTTTGCAAACCAATCAGCACTCAAGCATAATATTCGTGGTCCTAAACTGTAATAAAATTAGGATTTAATGATGGTCCTAAACTTCAAATTTTATTACTCTTTACGACTGTTAGTTACTGTGCTGGAATGAGTAATGGGTTCGGTGACAAATATAAACCGGGCTCTTGAGCTTTGGATCACTATGACGATATGGTGGTATGGTTTTCATCACTCCATAACCAGGTACCTGTCCGGTCAAAGTACATGTTACACCAGTTGACCAGCCACTAGCCAGATAGCTTGCTGTCTTTTTAGCTGGGCTCTTTAGTCAGAGTGGTCATAGTTGTTGTTGATGGATAGGGCTGTGGCGCGCCGTCGTAATTATCTTCTTATTTTAATGGTTTTAATCACCTTAGATCAAGAACTGGTGGTGGAAAGATGGTTCTTGTTCTTTTGACATAAATTTGCAGGTGTATCAAAATGTGTGCAACCAGATTTCGTTTTCGGGTCGGGTGAGTTACTGCGTTTGTCTGGTACAAAAGTCTTGGTAGCAGCATACTGTCTGGAAATGTGCACGGTAAACGGCAAAACTAGGTGGGTGAAATTTGTGTGTATTACGTATTTGCTGTCTTTCAGCCTTTAGGCATACAAAGGCAAGACTGTGCGTAATTTTACAAAATCGTTTATTAAGCTATGACTGAAACCATTCTAATATAATCTACTTAAGTTTTAGTACACCAGTCTGCACGTTTTACAATCCATCTGTTAGGTAATCAGTAACATGGTATCTGCCCTTCAAACTCAAGGTTACGAGTACACGGAGTTTGAAAGAAATCAAATAAATTCACATCTGTTGCACGAAATTCCGTTAAATGAACAGGATTATTTGGGAGCGCCTTATAATGGATGTAGAATCCCTGGATAAACCTTTCCCTGATTTAATATTTCAAGTTACTTGATTTTATTTTTTGTCTATCTTTATTAATCTTGGCTTATGACTTGACTTCGTTTTACTCATTTCTTATTAAAGTCATCGATCAATATCCGCATTGCAGACTCTGCAATGTATATTATGTGTGCATAATATTAATTACTTTGTATTGACAGCTATGATTTAAAGCAGTACTAGTCTAATGAACAGATCGTTAGACTGCCACCCAAAGGGTTTTGAGTACCCATGGTATGATTATCTGAATACCTACATAGCTTTTAAAAGTATTAACTTAATTATGGTTTATTTAACGGTGAAGAAAATCATCATAAGAAAAACTGCATGTCAGAGAATTGTTCATAATGTTTTGAAATACCTGTGAAGTCTACTAACGCACACTGGGTCAGTTATACTGCAATTACGCAATAACCGTCTCATATTATGATGATATCTTAGCGGTGGTTCAGTTTAAATATGACTCCGTGGTGCTACTAATTTCTTGACAGAAAAATCAGTTGAATTTCTCGGTACTCTTTATAAATCTTCTCACACCATAAATATAAATCCTGTATCGTGTGGACCTGACTGTTCTCCAACCTAGGAATCATACTGTCATGCACTGGGCTCGCATTCACAGGCATTCAGAGGCAGTTTTTAAGCAAGGTCTGTTTAGAACTAGTACACAATGACTATAAGACTTTTAAGACATTAAATCATACAACAGCTGAGCAATTCAGTATTGTCAGTCAAGTAGTTCGGTACTTTATTTTATTGCAGTCGCTGGGGTTGGCAATCTAAAGGAGAGTGGTGGGCTCTTCGTAATAATTATAAACTGAATTGCACATACTAACGGGCAATTCAATACAATATTAAAATTTTATCTGTATCTTCTTTCAATTATTAAAATTAATAATGATTTCGCAGAAGGGCCACATCTAATTCTCTTAGTTTAAGTCTATATAGAGAAAAATAATGAGCATTTGACGTAAGATATGTATATATTACTAATACAATAATGTATTAATGTGACTTTTTCAGGGTTCGGCAGCCCTTGGTGTTGCAAACGTCTGTAGGTGACCGTTACCAGCAATTATCAAGCGGGCCATATACTTTTTGGCTGTATTTTAACACAGCCTACAATCATTCATTTCTTTTGCACCATTGCACCACTTCCAAAATTCTACCAGTAAGGGCCAAAGCAGACATGCTACTTTTAGCATTTCGGCGATCGGCGATGTTGCGGCTGTATCGATGCTGCATCGCGTTATGGCGACTTTCTGCGTTCGATCGCAGTATCAAAATCGCACGTTTTAGAGATTCTATCGATGTTGCATCGCGATTTCACGACTTCATGCGTTCGGATGCGATATCGGGATCGCGCGTTTTAGCGACTGCTCCGATACTCGAACGGGTCGACTGTAGTGTTGCCGGTCGATAGTCGACTATCGATAGTTTGCCGATTTGCAATGGTATTGTTTACAAATGATACATAACAAAATAATTTTTCTATATTCTTTTAAAACTGTTGTAGTAACACAGATCGACAGCAATATAAAAAAATATACTGGTATGACTGAATGATCTTCGTTAAGTAGATGAAATTACAAATCAACCATCGTCCCCCTTAACAACTTTAACACCCCTCAATTTTTTCTGAGTCCCTTATCGAGTACACTTCTAGGCCTCTAACGCCCAGAAGTGTACTGGTTATTGAATGTAACTAATACCGTCTTCGGCGCGATTGATATTTTCGCTTTATCAATAAAGCAAGCAGCAGTGCAGCTTCATTAGAATCTATCGTAAAGGTGTAGCTTCGTCAAAATCTAGTGTAACACTGAGTCGTGTTCCGCAGATGCCAAATCGACCAAACATGATGCTACCAGCATCCGAATGTGTGTGGAGTGTAGCGTTCAGTCGCTTTGTCGAGCTTCCGAAACGCGACTCAATCGCGACGTTTGGCGTTTTTAAGTGTATTTGGACGCTGCATTTAGTTTCTAAAAAGCGACTAAGTCGCCGATCGCCGATGCTAAAAGTAGCATGTCTGCTGTGGCCCTAATAAATGGCGCGCAACTACATATAAAATAAATTTCACATGAAATACTTGCATATTTTTCCAATTTTCCTTTGATGAAGCTAAACTTTACTATGTATAACAAAAGTATTACTAAACAATAAAAAATCATTAAAATTCTGTGCAGGATCTTGTGGAAGTTTGGTGACCTCTCTATTTGCGAGTCTGTGTCTCCAGTGGGCTATAATTACGTAACCATGACTCTCAGACCGTCGTAATGAACAATCAAGATATGACACGTCCTTAATTACTTTCCTCTTGACATATTGATGGTCGGAGTTGAGTGACCGCTTAGGCCTTACGTACCGTCTTGCTATCTACTTTATCTATAGTATTATAAAACTGTGAAGATTGAAGTTAATATGTCTGTATCATTAAATGTATAAATACTTAGAAAAGTACTTATTAAAGCCATGGTCTATAATTATGAATGATCTTTTTAAAATCCATCTCAGATCTACTCAATACAGGAATATCCTAATTATTACTATCGTGATATATAAGTATAACATATATCCATATCAGTTTCCATATGTCCGCAAATCTGGAAAAGTAGTCGATGGGGTCGCTTGAAATTTTTACACAACGTTGCATTTTTATATAAAAGTCTTTTAAATAATTTTAAGGTGATTACAAATTTCAAACAAGCCGATTTTAGGTAGTTAATATTATAAATGTGTATGTTTGTAAACTTGTTTACAGGCTTAGATGTTAGTTACTGAATTACGTATATATCTTCGAACGGATTTAGTCGAAACTTGGCGCCCAGATAGATGAGGTCTTGGATTAATACACAGGCTACTTTTTATCCCAATAGCATATCTATCGGCTTCACGAGGCTGGAGCAGCGAACAACAACTTGTATTACAAATATAAAAGATTGGAAGATGTGTGGATGTTTGTTACTCAATCACGGGTAAACTTTTGAACGGCTTTAAAGTAAATAAAATCAAATAATGTAAAAACGTTTTGTTATGTTATCTCATACATGAATACCTACTCATATCTTATGACATATGTATATTTTAAGGATAAAATGATACCTGTGTTAGGCTGCCTGTCAATTAAAGCGGGGCGAGGCTGCGGAGCGAAGAAACGGAGAAATATTAACCAATAGGATTGCATAAAAATTGCTCAGTGGGGAGACCAACAGACTGCAATGCAGAGGGTCTCGCGTTTAAACCGCGTCGCGCACCTCTGACTTTCGGAAGTTAGGTATATAACTTTTCGAAATTATGTGCGTATTGATTGACAAATATCGCCTGCTCCGTGCCTCGGAGAGCACGTTAAGACGTCGGTCCCGGCTGCCATGAACATCTATGGCAGTCGTTACTGGGAAGTCAGTGCCCTATAATATCCTGATACTGGTCTTGTCTTAGGGTATCGTTAGCCTTCGGGTTGCGAAGGTCAGGTGGCAGCCGCTCCGTGTAAAAACTGATATCCAGTCAAATCCGGTTAGATCAGAAAAGCCGACCCCAAGTGACTTGGGAATAATAAAGGCTAGGGAGAAGAGGATTGCATAAAATCTCTGCTCCGTTCCAGTATGCAATCCTATTGGTTAATATTTCTCCATTTCTTCGCTCCGCAGCCTCGCTCCGCAGCCTTGCTCCGCAGCCTCGCTCCGCTTCAATAGGCAGGCAGTCTTAGGATTTGAATGACACTTGGCTGACATATAAATCACATCCTAAATTAAAACATAGGTTTCTTTTTTTACCAGTATGCATTCCCGTGGAATTCACGCAGCCAAAGCCGCGTGTAGTCACTAGTTTATTAATAAGTACTACTTGGCGGCCTGTATGAATAACTGATGTGAATGTTGGATCACGTAAAAACATCAGGCCTCGCGTTAAAAGCAATATGAAGGGAAGGAAATCCGACACTAACGCTCAGAAAAGCTTGAATAACAACTAGGTAGAAGAGTACTTTGTTTTTCACAGTTTGATTTGACTGCACAGATGGCGTAGATTTGTAAGTGTTTGTCTCGGCACTTCCACTGCGTCGAGTGTTTTGGGTTTGATCCTCACACGGCCACAGGTACAAAATGTTGCAAATGTTTACACGGACATTCAAAGAATAGACACGAACAACAACCAGCTGTTGTTTCGTGTCTGTTGTTTGGATGTTAGTAAAGTCACCCGCGACTCAGAGTTTATTCCTGGTGCGGGAGTTCGTTTTTTATAAGAAAACAGAAGAAAGAGTTTAGGTCCGTGTAAGCATTTTTAAAGGGCATAGGTCTATAGAATTAACATCAAGTGTCGCTAGCATGCCTACATAATATTCTTTGTCGATCACAGTTAACTAAAAATGAACCCATTTATATGTAAATTTGTAAATAAATATTTCTGCCAACGTTTCTTTATGAACTTACGAAGTTTCGTATGAAAATAACAAGTTGTATAACGCATTTTCGACTTTATTTGTCGGATTTAAACTTCAGAATTGAATGAAGCGTTGATATTACTTTCGATTCTTGACAAATGCCAAAGTGTATGCGTGTAAGATGTTTGGAGAAAATGTAACTTTAGGATTTATTGTGTTTATCGTGTTTAATTTAGAACAATATTGTACTTTCTGTTAGGTTTACTGCTAAGATCAACATGAACATTATGCTGTTTTAAGCGAACAAGATTGTTAATTGATTTAAGCTTGTGCAGTACCATCCCGCGATGTTTGTCGTGTTACGGCTCATTAAAGATGCTAAGGCGTGGCAGATAAGAGTCGCCGGGAACATTTGCCTAATGATATTTAAAAAATATATGGAAAACATGCATTGGGTGCCTTATAAGTACGTACACTTCTAGGAGATAACTAAGTTTTTAGTAAAATCTCAGAAAAGAAGTTGTATTTTTTTTTCGAATTAATTTTATATTCCGGAGAATTTAGATATATTTTTCCGTTTACAAATAATTTGGTATGATTCAGCTATACATATCCTCACTCCTATGTATGCTTAGTGGGACATGCAGAGACATACACTAACAATCTGCTATATTCTCGTTGCCACGTAATAACAGGCGAGCATTTTAACGTATACTGGGCACATTTGCAGATTACTATATAAGTATATTACTACTGAGGCCAACTTTTGCGGTCGGTCTGAGTAGTGTCAGTGTGAGTATAGTACACGGTGTCTGTGATATGATATAGGGCTAACGACGAATTCAGATCTTTGATATTTTTTTATGGTTCTGCTGTCTTCTTTGCTATTTTGACAGAGTTGAGCTTTGTATCGCACGTTTCCATTAAGCAAATGTTCTTGCAAACAGCATTCTTATTGTGTAAACTTAAAGGAATATTCGTTGCTTTTCACAGCTTAGTCTGGTACCACTTATATTTACTCTTTGTGTTACATTTATTTTTAACCCCCGACGCAAAAACGACGGTGTGTTATAAGTTTGACGTGTCTGTGTATGTGTGTGTGTGTGTGTGTGTGTGTGTCTGTCTGTGGCATCGTAGCTTCCGAACGGATGAACCGATTTTAATTTTGATTCTTTTGTTTGAAAGATGAATTAGTCGGGAGTGTTCTTAGTTATGTTTGATGAAAATCGGTCCAAGGTGGCCGCCGCCACAAAATGGCGGATTACATATTTTTCACAACTCTCTCAATATGGGTATTAAATGAAAGGGCTTAACTAGCAGAATACTATATACTATGACAAATTTCAAATCCAAGATGGCAAAATGGTGAATTTTTTTTTTCTCACAAAACATCTTCTGTGTCGGGGTTTGTTAAATTTTTAATTTATTGTTATGATATGAATATTCTCCTATAACAATAAAAAGAAGATTATTCGTATTCGCACAAATGAAAAAAAAACCGATACGCCGCATTTCATCAACTACAAAAAAGAGGATTATTTGCTTTGTATGTTTTTTTTTATTTAAAGATATCCCGCAGTTAAAGATAGCAAGAATATTGCTATCTTTAACTGCGGGATATCTTCAAACGACTTATAAATGATACTTCCAGGTCATATTCATTTGGCCAAAATCGGCTATGAGTAATGGATCTGTCTTTCACAGGCACATCTATTTTTTTAATATGACTTCTGCCTATTTCTTAAGAGTATTTAAAATTTATAAGATTTTACTTACTGAAGTAAAAATATAAAATTTATACCATGTTCTATCAATTTGCTGTGGATGCATAATTTTTTCTGTAACTTATACCTACTGACTAAGCTACTATAAATGCCCGTATTAGCTACTGAATTAGCACTAAATCGGAGGTTAAAGTTAACATGCATAAATTACAATTTATATAATATACATATAATAGATATTCGTTAGGAATTAAACTCACGATGATTTGTCAATTTCTATTGCCAAATCATCTCTGCATTTATTTGCCTTCTATTTGTGGTCTTGATATGTCATTATATATTTTACTAAAGCATAATTTGCTTAATATCACTGAAATCATTGTTAGAAACGGTTTAGTAGATTTGGAGATTAATCTCTACATGTAAGCAAACAATTTGCAACTTTTAGATTTATAGATGTGTACTTTAAAACTGATTTCTATAGATATATAATTCTTTTTTTTTCGTCAACCACTAAAACCGTAGAAGCTCAAGTCATGTCAAAAGTATTTTAGAAATTATTTTTGTTTAAAATTTCAGTATGTACTAATTAGTTAGTATTAGAAAGTAGTAGAGTTATGTATTAGAAATAACGTGCTTCTGAGAGCTGCTGTTTCATGTGCACCAAAAGTTACAAGCCTATAGAAAGTACACCACAAACATACATACACACAATTACAGATTATAATTTTCCAGCAGTCTACTTGTTAGATAGCTAATCACAAAAGACTTTGTCGTAGATACGGATATTTGTTCGGCGCTATCGGCCGATGTAGCACAAAGGTACAGCATTACACTGGCTTACCGTACCACTGTGTAGAAAGCCCCTCTAGTTGGCTAGAAATTGTTGGTCGGTCATTCTCTTTACCTCGAGGATTGGGAAAAGCAGAGCCTTGTTGATCAGACATGTTCTTGTAAGCCAGTAGTGTGTGCTTGTTTGAAGTATCAGCATTTTGGATGTACTGGCGTGGGATATTGTGTTGATGCTGCCTGCGTTTTGGGTATCACATAAGCTTACAGAAAGAAGATATAAATTGCTGGCTCGTTGTTGTGGTCTGTATTGTAGATTCTATGTTAAGTGACAATGTACGAAAGAAGATTATGTATCTTCTTGCTGATTTATTTTGGTGGATTGTATTGTAATCTCTGTGTTATGTAACGGTATACTTAGTTGCATTTGAACTATATGCAAATGTATGGACAACATTATGGTTATGGACATGCGCTGCGTCTTAGAAAAAAAGAAAGATAATACGTTTATAAAGAACGAATTATAGAATGCAAGAAAAATAAGAATCTTGTTGTGGATAGTCACACATACTTAGGTATACAGGGTGTCCGGGAATTAACGGATAACCTGGAAATGTCTTATAGTGGAACTGATGGCCATTCATAAAAAAATATGAAAAAAATCTATCCTAACTATTACCTGAGATATGTGTTTTTTTTTAATTACCATGTATAAATTTCTTGTATACTACGACCATAAATTAATGAAATCCATCAGTTTTTTGTTGTTTTATTATTAAACACTAATTATGCTAATAGATAGACAGTCAAAAGTATGCTATGCTTATATAGCTTGCACTTTTTAATATATATATTTTTTTCTATTATTTTTTTTTTTGATATTTTTTTGATCGGCCTTCAGTTCTACTATGAGACATTTCAAGGTTATCCATTAATTACCGGACACCCGTATAGGTAAATTTGAATATGATTCGAATGTAACGATGCATAGTTAGTTAGTTAGATGTCTGTTATCCGCACTTAGCCTCACAATTGGGCCATTGTGCGTAAGTAACCGACACGAAATATTGTTCGGTTACTCATACCACCTCAGCTCCGTCCAGAAAGATAATAGAGGACCGATGTTGTGCATTATCTCCTTCATCGTTTCTGGACTATTTAGAAGTTTCGCCCGTCGGTTGCTCATGCTTTTACAATGTAAGAGCATGTGAGCCGGTGTCTCCCTGACTGTCAGTGATGCCGATGTTGAATAGGTATTTGTTGAGTGAGCAGTGACCTGTTATTATACCTACTAGGTGGCGTAGGTTTTGCCTTGTGGAACGTAGCAGTTTGCGAGACAGATGTTTGTATAAGGATGGAAGGGCTTCCTTCATCTGTCTACATTCCTTTGTTACTGTCCACTGTTTTTCGTATAGTTTCGTGGTTCTATCGCATAACCATGTTTTGAGTTGGCAGAAGGGTATCGGGACAATTGGTTCGGGTCCTACTATTTTGGTGTTCTATCCTCTCCTTGTCAGTTAATCTGCAGCATCATTGCCAGAAGAGTTGCTGTGGCCGTGTATTTACTGCAACGTTACCCGATTTTTGTTGCAATACTTTGTAGCTCACGGTGACATTCCAGGATGAGTCCACTATTGAAGCAATTGCTCTTAAGAGCTTGTAGTACCGCGGCACTATCCAAAATAATGTGTATTGACTTATCGCTTATACCCCTTGATGTGACCGCTGTTGCAGCACGGATGACTCCAATACATTCTGCCTGGAAGATAGTGTTGAGGTTTCCCAAGATCGTTGAGTAATTGATGTATAGGTCGTGGGAGAAGACTCCGATTACTGACTGATTTTGTTTTGGATCCATCCGTGTATATTCTCACTTCATGTATGTAGCTATCTTTAGATTCCTCACGAAGTTGGATGTGGCATATTTTGTCAAAGAAAAAGATTTTTGGGATGATATCACATGTCTCCTCTATCATTGGAATTTCGTTGTATACTAACTCCTTTAGGCGCGCATGAGTTATTCTATTTTCCCGTTTCCAGAGCCTTACCTTTTCAAGCTGTATGGCAGCTGTGACAGCTTCCTGCTGTATGATGAGGTGTAAGGGTCTGAGATTTAGTATGAACTCAAAGTCAAAGCCAGACATCATTTATTCATTTAGGTCACAAAATAACACTTATGAACGGCAAAGTATATAGTACTATATATTCACGACTGTATATTCCAAAAGAAGCGAGCAGAAATGTTCGAGCTATAGGAGGTAAGCCTATTGCCATATATCAGGCACTCTTACAAACGCCGTACTGCTTTTAACCTATAAGTCGCAGTCGCACACCGGCGGCCAGACACAACAGGTTTTCAATTGTATCTGGCATTCCAAGAATTGAGAGGTTAAGATTGTTCTTACAGAAAACCTTTATGCTTGACCCCTGAATCGAACCTAAGACGTCACGGTCATCCACAAAATTTAAGCTCATACCGAGTTTAGGCAGTCTTATAAATAAAAGTATATTTGACGATGACACTTTTGTCAACTTACTTATTATTTACTAGTTTTGCGTAAAAGTACGTTAGGTAAGGTTAGGTTATGTAAAAGTCTTTTTAAACATTAATATATAGTCCATGTTACTCACTGATAATGTAGCTTTCTAATGGTGAAAGAATTATTTAAATCGGATGAGCAGTTTTTGAGTTAAATCGTTACAAACAAACAAAAAAACTTTCCTCTTTATTATATAAGTATAGATATAAGCCTTTTCTCTATCTCAAAATATACTAGTTTTGTTGTGCCAGCGTCACCAATCACATCAGTTCAGATACCACTATGACTTCACAATACTAGCCGTTCATAGAAAATTCCCAATGTCACGAAAAACATCTTATACGAATACCTAGATTCAATCTGCCGATAACGTCATTGTCCACAATTATACAACCTTCAACTCTCACTAATACATAGCATCGGCCCGAATGACTCGGAACAATAACTGAGATTTATGAATCATTCCACTTTTGTTGGTTACTGTATCATCCCGTGGGAAGCCGACCTCCCTGTACACTTGGTTACACGAGTGTATTCTGTTCATTTACGCAACAAATGGTGCAACACATTCATTTTAAGGAGATAATATATAATTTTTCGCCTCATTCTCTGGTGTTATTGGCTTTGTGGTACCAGCTTGGAGAATGAACAGTATATGTTCCAGAAAATTGTCGGTAAAACTCTCTTATACTTAGGCATACATTTTACCTTATGAATGTACGAAAAAATAGTCACTAGCAAGCATTTAGCGATGGTCGATTATCAATTGAATATTTAAATTATTCGAACTTTTAAGCAGATTGAAACATACCAATGCGTTAGAATTTGATATTGATTGATTTGATAACGTAGTGGCTTTAAACAAAAATATCAATGGTCTAGGTATGTAAAAAAAGGTCTTTGCTGTTGTCTAAAGCCATACGACACGTAGTCAAGCAACTAGATCAATTATGCCCTCATCGAATAGAAAGAATATTCGATTATGATTCAAATCATACTCAGTGACAACGATTCGATTAATATTCGGCTGCTGATTGCTGACCATTCAATTTTTGATTATTCAAATTTCCTTTTTCGTAGTAATTGCATATGGCTAATATTCTTAGTAATGAGTTGACTGTCTAAAGTCGATAGAATGTTGCTAAATTAAATAGATGAAGAAAGCTATGATAATAAGGCTTTAGGCCTACGTAATCTGACACGCCTATGGCCACCTAGCTGGCGATCATAGTTCCGGACTTATTGTTGCTACTAAGAATTACTAGACAGAAAAATTTAATTGCTGATTCAATATTCTAGTGGCATAAGTTTAAGCAATGCTAGGATGAAGCCTTATGGGCAAACTATTCTGCGTTTATTAGCTTTTAATAATACTGTGTTTGTAAATTAATTATTCTCACAAACTGTAGCATTTATGATCTCTTAAATGCTAGAGATGTGAGTTTTTTTTAGAGTCCGGAAAATTGAACTTAAAACCGCAAATGTAAGCGCAAAGTTATGCTGCAAGACCAACTCTGACATTAATGCCAATGAATACATGACATAGAGAGCAATTTGCCCCATATGAACTGAAAAGCCGTCTCCAAAAATAGAAAATTCATTCAGTAATATTCCACGCGTCATTATGAACGTCGAAGAAAAGTGAACACCGCACTTAAGCCATCTATGAGAATACTTTCTCCAAAAAATATGTTGGGAGAAGAATAAATTACTTCTATGACGTCATTAACTTTCTTTTATTGTCGTTCACTTAAGAGCGTTTCACGGTTTGTTGTAAAATATAATGAATTTTTCGTAAGGAAAATGTGACGAGGCTTAAAATCTTGAGAAGGAATAAAATTATATTTTTGTGGAACAAATTCTTTGATTCTTTTTTTAAACTGTATTAAGGTATACCTATACGAGTGGGAGTCATTTTATTTGTTTGTTATTATTATTAGCTTTCTACTTCCTTCGTTTATGGAATACTAGTTCTTCCCAGCCGCGTAAAATATTTTAAGGTTACTGCGCAACTAATTTGGGTCGTAGTGTTATGTTCTCCATAATCTTCCTTACTAAACAGACTATGTAACAAAACAAAGAAAAATTGATTCATGCTGGTAGTTATTGAGACTTGTGCATTTAAATATACCTGAGTTATATAAATTAAGTATATTTAAATATAAATTAATATAAATTTAGTAATGTACAGTCTAGCTGAAGCTAATTTATGATGATTTTTATTGCACTAAAACAATGCACAATTATTCTACTCAAGTAAGAATACTTTTTATTGTCTTAATAATTTATTAAATAATCAATTTGTGATGCGGGGAATTGCGAGCAAGACAGGCGAGCAAATTACCGGTTCATAATTCACCAACCGGTACCGGAAAGCAGTACTTTTAGGCACCTATCAACTTCATTGAAAGTAGATCACTTTTAGTGAGATCAACACGACCACTAAAAAGCATCCAATGAAATCATTTCCTATAATTACGTTTGTTTTTGTCACTCTGTAGTCAGGAATCGGGTGTATGTGTCTAGTCACTGCACAGCAAAAAAAGTTGCCGCTGGACGTATCTCCTCGTTTTGAGAACATCCCCATAACTGCCTCAGCTGATATTGGAATTCTTGGTGTCGACATATCGAGCGAAGTCCAGTTCCGCGGTTATTTAGAGGGTAAGGCTAAATTAGCTTAAAAAAGCTGGCGTGCTCAACAGATCGTGACAGTTTTTCACGCTGGCCCACCACCAACTACTTTATAAGGCGCAGGTTCGGCCTCATATGGAATACTGTTCTCATCTTCGGGCAGGGGCAACCCAGTACCAGCTTCTCCCTCTGGACCACATTCAACTGAGAGCGACTCGAATCGTCGATTGCCAGAATGTTCAAATCGGCTAGACTCCTTGGCGCTACGTAGAGATGTGGCCTCGCTATGCATCTTCTATCGTTTTTATTATGGGGAGTGCTCCGAGGAATTGTTCGGACTGAACCCTGCCGCCTCTTTTTGCCATCGTCCTACGTGACAGCATTTTCATTCCCATCATTTAGATGATTGGCAGTCCACAACTGTGCGTTGCTCCTGGAATTTTCTGCCTCGCACAACAAAATTATGGAATGAGCTGTCGCCTGCGTCTTCAACACTTCAAGAAAAGAGCGTATCTACTCCTTTTTAAAAGGCCGGCAACGTACATATAACTCCTCTGGTGTTGCGGGTGTCCCTGGTTGGTGGTAATCGCTTACCATTAGGCGATCCGTCGGCTCGTTTGCCCACAAAAATATATTTTTTTAACCTTCTTCTCCCGCTCTATGAATGATTCTTGTGTCGCGGAGGAAATTAACACATTCGGACACAAAGAAAACCCAGACTCGGAACAACCATTTGTTGATCACACAACACTCAGCGTAATGGCAACGGCGAGGCGACCACTTAGGCCTACATCATCCGTGCAATCGAGTGAGTAATGATACACAATTGTACTTTACCCACTGACTTATCTTAATATATCTTATCTTGTGTGGGGGCCATCCCCTTCCTCTGCGACTATCCCAGTTTATGATATAGCATTCCCCTACACCAACCGTTAGGTTATAATAGAGGAGCCGCTGTACCTTCCAGTGCCCGAGAGCACCTTCCGGGACCAGTTATAGACAGGTCTTGTCCCCAAATCCCGATTCTCCACCTTAACCTTAGAGATCCGGTTCTCGTAAGCGAGCTACCTCGTGCCCAAGTGACACTACCTATTCTCCAGATAGGTACCGGAGCAATAAAGCCGCTCACAACTCGCAACTCAAGGAGTTGCTAACGATAACCTCGCTGAAGCCGACGGAGAAGCCGCCTCCCATATCTCCAGTATGGTACTGGAGCTGTGTAAGGCACGCTCACTTCCCAACATACATCCGTATGCCTACCCAAATAGGCCTACAAGCCGGGTGTGGCCCGAGTCACTCCAGCTATGACTCTTACTTGCTCCCGAGATGCGTTGCGGCAGTGAAACCACACTGCCACTTCGCTAAAGGCAACTCCGTGCCTCATGCGACCGACTGGTTCGCACTGGCCGCGTCTGAGTCCGACGCTCGAACGCAACGTGCTTGCCGAGCAAACGAACATGTCGTCCTCAGCGGCCAACCACATACCCCTGCGAGTCCAACACCAATATCAGGCACCGCGCACTCTAGTCAGCGGTCGATAGAACACACCTTTCGAGGCGCAGTGGGCTTCCTGACCCCGCAGTACCCTGGTCCAAAGGGGGAGACCCGTAGTTCTCCACCCGAAACCCTATCTACTCGGGTCCTGAAGATAGGGAGTGTGTGTGGGTCAGTCAGTACAGACCGGCGACACTTCGACCCAGTGGGATCTTTCGTGTCGACTTCCCCAATAAAGACTGCCATAGATGTTCATGGCAGCCGGGACCGACGGCTTAACGTGCTCTCCGAGGCACGGAGCAGGCGATAATTGTCAATCAATACGCACATAATTTCGAAAAGTCATATAACTTCCGAAAGTCAGAGGTGCGGGACGTGGGTTCGAACCCGAGACCCTCTGCATTGCAGTCTGTAGGTCTCCCCACTGAGCTATCGCTGCTCTCTTATCTTAATATAACGCATATATATGCTCTTAATACGAGTATAACGCAGTAGCAGTATGTGTAATAATCGCGTATGTATGCCGTTTATTACTTACTTTAGCTTTTGCACGTGGCTTCGGTCGCGTAAAATTAGGTTATCTAAGTTATGTTAGTAACAGTAGTTACGTTCGTATAGTCCTGCAAGAGACGCCCGGTTGTAACCACTGCGGCGACTACCGCGATGTTGAGGGACACGGCGCTCCACACTGGCGGATTGCCCCGCCTGGGCATCGCAGCGCCGTGAGTTGATCGCGGCAGTCGGTATGGTTGCCCTCTCACTTCCAGCCATGGTTCAGTCTATGGTCCGGAGCGAGAGGTCGTGGAACACCGTCGCCTCCTTCTGTGATGAAGTAATTTCCATTTATAACATTAGATAGGACGTGCGTGCTTTACTAATTCTTATTTGTAATTAGACAAATCCTATACAAACTGCATGCTAACTTGCTATTGTATGCTCCACGTGAGTCCCACACTTGTTAGCGCACTTTGAGAACACAGAAGGCCGCCTCAGATGTTTTACTATTATAGAAAAACACAATACCTTTCCTGTTGGCTGCACTCGGGTTTCAAACACGGGACTTCAAGATCCGCAGCTAAATACACTAGTTGCTAGACTAACAAGGTACAAGAATAAACAAGAAAATGTATTAAAATATTGTTGTGTAGGGAAGTAATATTCAAAAGATTATCTTGTCTTTTTCAACAAAGGTTTGCATAGAAAAATAGCGACAAAGCCAGATTCTTTATTATAAAAATGTCTTTCTAGCATTACAATTAATTATAAATTTATATTCTCTACTACTGGTAATATTATTAGTATTATTATGAATATCTATGCTTTGCGGTATGTTAAGGTACATAAGTTGTAGTGCGGACGGGCACGCTAAGATTGTGGCGGTAAGTCCCGTGTTTGAGTAATGGCTGGATAGGCGGCATGGCGCCCTCACCTTCCGGCTGACACAGGTAATGACTGGCCATGGTTGTTTTGGCCAGTTCTTGTGGCATAGTCCGACAAGAGACGCCCGGTTGTCACCACTGCGGCAACTGCCACGACGTTGTTGTGGACACGGCGCTGCACACTTTGGCGATTTGCTCCGCCTGGGCATCGCAGCGCCGTGAGTTAATCACGGCAGCCGGATTGGTTGCCCTCTCGCTCCCGGCTGTCGTTCAGTCTATAGTGTGGCGTGAGATGTCGTGGAACGCCGTCGCCTCCTCCTGTGAGGGAGTGATTTCCATCAAGGAGGTGGCGGAGCGGGAGAGGGAACGCTTAAACCCTCTCCCCAACCACAGAGCCGGGCGCCGGAGGGCGCAAGACGACCTCCAGCCACCCTGAGGTTTGACCTGGGGGTGGTGGGCGTCGTGGGCCTGCCCGCCACCCGATCAGCACCAGGTCCGAGAGGCGGCGTGCGTATTGCCACGCGCGCCTCTGTTTAGTGTGTCCGTCACCCCTTCAGGGGGGACATCCCCTTCCTCTACGACTATCCCAGTTTATGATATAGCGTTCCCCTACACCAACCGTTAGGTTATATTAGAGGAGCCGCTGTACCTTCCAGTGCCCGAGAGCACCTTCCGGGACCAGTTATAGACAGGTCTTGTCCCCAAATCCCGACTCTCCATCCTAACCTCAGAGATCCGGTTCTCGTAAGCGAGCTACCTCGTGCCCAAGTGACACTACCTATTCACCAGATAGGTACCGGAGCAATAAAGCCGCTCACTACTCGATACGATTACCTCGCTGAAGCCGACGGAGAAGCCGCCTCCCATATCTCCAGTATGGTACCGGAGCTGTGTAAGGCACGCTCACTTCCCGACATACATCCGTATGCCTACCCAAATAGGCCTACAAGCCGGGTGTGGCCCGAGTCACTCCAGCTATGACTCTTACTTGCTGAGCAGGCAAGCTCCCGAGATGCGTTGCGGCAGTGAAACCACACTGCCACTTCGCTAAAGGCAACTCCGTGCCTCATGCGGCCGACTGGTTCGCACTGGCCGCGTCTGAGTCCAACGCTCGAACGCAACGTGCTTGCCGAGCAAACGAACATGTCTTACTCAGCGGCCAACCACATACCCCTGCGAGTCCAACTCCAATGTCAGGCACCGCGCACTCTAGTCAGCGGTCGATAGAACACGCCTTTCGAGGCGCAGTGGGCTTCCTGACCCCGCAGTACCCTGGTCCAAAGGGGGAGACCCGTAGTTCTCCCCGCGAAACCCTATCTACTCGGGTCCTGAAGATAGGGACACCTTCAGGGGGGACAGTAAGGATAAAATTAGTGGTAATCTATTTGTGTAGTAGCCTGCCGTTTCAAACGACGGGCCGAAACCTCGGCAAAGCGATTCGCGCGGCCCCACCGATTGTGGTTATGTCGAGGAACACCGTGGTAGGTTTAGTCGGTATTACCGGGATATCACTCACCATCTTTCCCCGGTGAGTCCGACATAACCTCTCCGTCGCCCCGCGGAGAGGTACGCGTCAAAGCATTACACAAGATATTAAAAAAAAAATGCGGTGGATTTTGTGGGCTTCTTGGGTCTGCCCGCCACTCGATCAGCACCAGCCCGAGTGGCGGCATGCGTGTTCTCACGCACGTCTCTGTATCGTGTGTCCGTCCCTCCTCTTAGGAGGACAGTAGGGATTAAATTAGTGGTGCCCAAAGGGTAGGACCTGCCGTTTTATACGGTGCGGCGACGGGCCGAAACCTCGGTGGGGTCGCTATTGCATGAGAAAGCGAATCGCGCGGCCCCGCCGATAGTGGTTATGTCGAGGAATACCGTGGTAAACCTACCAGTCGGTATTACCGTGATGTCGCTCACCATCTTTCCCTGGTGAGTTCGACATAACCTCTCCGTCGCCCGCAGAAAAGTACGGGTTAAAGCATACCGCCACGTAAAAAAAAAGTTGTAGTGCGGAAATATCGCGTTCTAATAAACAATCTCTTCAGTTCATTTATCCTAATAGGGGTTAAAATATGAAGATGCCGTTGTATAGTAAAAGATACTTTGAATTAACATAAAACCTTCATGATGTGAGATTTTCGAGTGAAACTTTTTCCACATGATACCTATAAGATTCTTCATTTAAAAAATGTGCATCATTCGATTTTCAACTTTTAATTGCTTTTTTTTATTCAGCATAGACGGGAAAGATGGATACTTCGAAAATCCGAGTCATTTTTGAATACGAGTTCCAACGCGGAACTAACGCGGCAGAAACGGCTCGCAATATCAACGCTGCGTTTGGAGAGAACTACTAATGCACGCACCGTGCATTATTGGTTTAAATGCTTTCGTAATGGAAACTTCGACTTGAAGAACGAACCACGTGGAAGACCGTCCACACAGGTGAATAACGATAAATTGAAGGAGATGGTGAAGCCAATTCGAGTCAAATCACCCAGGAATTAGCGGCATGGTTTAACGTTACCCTACCTACAATATTGGCTCATATGCATCAAATCAATAAGATAAAAACATATGAAAAATGGGTGCCCCATGATTTGACTGATCTGCAGAAAGAAATGCGTGTTGAAACTTGTGTTGCCTTGTTGAATCGGTACAGAAATGAAAGAATATTGGATCAAATTCTGACATGTGACTAAAAATGGATTCTTGACGATAACCGTAAGCAAAAAATGCAATGGCTTACCCAAAGTCAAACACCGCAACAGTGCCCTAAAGCAATAATAAAAAGGTAATGGTAACTGTTTGATGGTCTCTTCATGGTGTTATTCACTATAGCTTTCTCAGGTCTGGTCAAGCAATAACAGCAGGTTCTAAACTTCGAACTTCGAACAATGATGGCAAAACTGCCAGTGAAACAGCTCCGAGTCGTGAATAGATTTTCACTGCACGAGAAACCGTTGTAATTCTACAATAGCTGCAGTTAGAAACCATACGTTATCCTCCGTACTCGCCAGACCTTGTTCCAATGGACTACCATTTTTTTCATGACTTGGACAATTTTCAATAAAATGTTGCTTTTAGTACAAAATGCTTTCAAACAGTTTGTCGGATCTAGATCCCGGAGTTCTATCGTAAAGGCATAAATGAACTTCCGTTTAGATAGCAGCAATGTATCCGTATATCTAATGAGAGTAAATATATCAATGAAATAAATATGGTACATCTTAGAAAAACGAGTTTCAATTTTTCAGTACATATCGGCAATTTCATACTTAAACCCTTAATATTATAAATGTAAAAAAGCGTCGGGTGCTTTCTAAGATATTTTGATAATCACCGCCCTACGCATTTTTACATAAAAATTATTAAATTATTGTCTACTTTTTTGTTTGGTTTTTTAATAAAGCGTGTTTTTAAAAATGTAAAAAAGCGTCGGGTGCTTTCTAAGATATTTTGATAATCACCGCCCTACGCATTTTTACATAAAAATTATTAAATTATTGTCTACTTTTTTGTTTGGTTTTTTAATAAAGCGTGTTTTTAGTTTTTCAAACTATTATTTTTATTCCTAACTACGATTATAAATGTGAACGTGAGTTTATTTGTTACGCCTTTACTGCTCGACCGATCATCATGCAACTTTGCATACACGTCATCAGGGATACAGAAAAGGACACACAGGGTACCTTTCATCCAATATTTGTACTATATCGATAAAAATTTATTAAGTACGATAGCCTTGGTACCCATAACAGTTCAATCTCACCTTGGGTACCAGCATTTAACAAGGGAGCCGTAAAATTACTTGTATAATATTTAAGTGTTTAAATGACTATGTTTTAATGTCAATAAATGTTATTATTATTAGGGATTAACTATAATGGCTATCAAAAATACTAATTGCACAGCAAATATAGCACAGCATAACGAGCACCTATACGCCTCAAATCACTGCATTCCGTCCCGGAAGGGTTAGGTTATGTTAGGTTCCTTCTTAAACCCACCCAAAAATTCCTATTTTTGGGTGGGTTTCAGAAAGGAAGCTTCGCGGGGCTCCGTAGACTTAGTTTGATCTCTTTAAATACATATATTTTTGCTGTGCAATTAGTATTTTTGATAAGCATATTTTGCTGTGCAATTAGTATTTTTGGTAAGCATATTTTGCTGTGCAATTAGTATTTTTTTCCTGTGCAGTTAAATACTATTCTTATTATTATCTCATTCAGAAAAAAGTTCTGTTGCCGTGGGAAATAAATTTATTGACAAAATTTAGACTAATGCAAGCCAAGCTGCGGGCAAAACCTAGTATAGATTGTAGTGCTAGTGACCTCTTTGTTTGATAGGTATTACTTTACTACTTTATTTATTCAGGCTTAATAATGTCTATTAGGTATCCATTAGGCTCGCCCCTATTGCGTGGGATCTGAAATTATAGCAGGCGTTGAGACCATAGGCGTAAGACTATGATGTCTAATGTATGTATCATTTTTGCTTGGTAATAAATTTGCTTTGCTCTTCACAAAGGCTTACATGTTGCTCGTGGCTTTGCTTGTTTGGCAAATGCCAGGGGCTGTGCATAAATATGTACAACCTCTGTTATTTAATGATAGCGTAATTTTATTTATTTTTGTATTACCTATTTTATATTCAATGTGAACGTATTCATGGATTGGTAGTTGTTAAACATACATTTTATCACCGGTTTCAGAAAGGAGCATTATTGTTTGTTGATTTATTGTTGATTCGCTGCACTTACTTAATATTCTTGTACAAATGCGTATTTTTTATATTTTGTTATTAAGGTTTTCCAGCTGTTGTTACAGATATAATACAGATAGGAACATACAAGTATTTGTGTCTTAAATCTAACTGCACAACCAATTATAGGTAAACACCACATGCAAAATGTTTACTGTATCAACATCTATTACTTATATAATTTAATTTACTTATATATGTATGTGTATGTACTTAAATTATAGATATGATATTATATTATTGCATTTCCCCCCCGCGGACTCAGCGCGTTAACTCGTCAAACTACTGTACTCGTACAAATTAAATCGCTATCCGTAATTAAGCTACCGAATTAGCACAAAATATACACCGTTGTGAAGCTACAACTCCCAGCTACATTGTCCAAGAATCAGTTTTTGATATTCCGAAGTAACGTCTACGTAAACACAGTTTTAAAACCAAGTTTTGCATATAAATTTTGCTTGTCACTGAGAGGCGCGTATGAGTCATCTGGCCAACGAACTCAACAAGCGGCGAGCCGGGGTCAACGACCGCCACACGCACACACACATCGGCGCTACACGAACTACGAGTGGCAGGCGCTCGCGTTGCTGTCGTCACCGTGCTTTGACTGTGTTCGGGATCCGAAGACATCAACACAAAGCGGGTGGTACTATTGCGCTGCATAACCAGTTGGGAGTAAGCAGAGTGAGTAAAGTGTATTTTTAATATTAAACAAAACTCGCTGTATGATTACTACGTGAATATTATTCTTGTATCGGTGCTCTAATATAACCTAAATACTCAATGGATAAAATGATGGGTAAATCCACAAAAACTATGCGTACACCACCGAAGATTTCAGCCTCGCCCTTACATAACTCTGAACCTAATTTAACAATGAATTCCAATAATGAAAATATTGATTCTAACGAACATATTACACAGAGAAAAAGGAAACGAGGTGACGAAGCCGATTTGCAACGCATGGAGAATATGATGATGGAAATGAAGTCTATGTTCTCTGAATTCGTTTTACAACAGAACCAACAAAATAATAAAATAGACTCATTACATTCCGCTTTAGACGATATCAGGTCCCAAAATAATATAATACGAAGTCAAAATATAGAAATCCAGAACCAGAATAATGAAATACAATCTTCCATCCAATTTTTATCTGAAAATTATGATGATGCAATGCGTGAGATAAATCACTTACAGGATGAGTGCTCTAACAACAAACAAATTATAAAATCCCTGGAGCTTAAAATGGAGTACCTGGAGAGACACCTTAAAGTAGCCTCAATTGAAATGAGAAACGTCCCCATCTCTATACCAGAGACCAAAGAAACGCTCACTGGATTGGTGACTAAACTCGGTGACATTATTAATAACCCTATTGCACCGTCGGAAGTGAAAAATATATTTCGTCTACGAGGCAAACAAGAGACAGTGGGCACTGTCATTGTAGAATTTTGTTCGCCTACAGTAAAAGAGCATTTTCTGCGGTCCACTAAGAGCTACAACAAACAACACAAAACGGAGAACCGACTGAACACTCATCACTTACTAAATGAAGGACCTAAAAAACCGATATTCATATCAGAAGCGCTCACGTCTTCAGCAAAACGCCTACACTACCTCGCTAGGCAGTTCATAAAAAGTAGCACGTACGAACAATGCTGGACTGCGAATGGCAAAGTATACGTACGTGAAAAAGACGGAAAGCCCAGTCACCTTATAAAATCCGAAGACGATCTAGCTAAATTACGAAAAGAGAAATGACTAGCTTACAATATCTCCTTAACTTTTTCGTTAATTAATGCCACTGTAATTTACTTGTTAAAATATAATACAACATTATCTAAATCATATACTAATCTACTAATATACAAACATATACAAAACAATTATCAACAATTACACTTTACACAAACAAAATCACACAATAATATATTATATACCAAACCTAGCTACAACATATATTACACACTACAAAAACGAAAGATAAATTACTATAAATTACAGACTACTTCTACTTTCAACTATTACTGCATGCAACTATTACTAATTACTGCCGAAAGTGTATCTAATATGGCTACTCACATTTACGAATTGAAATATATACTTCTTATGGCATACACCGCGATTATAAATACTTCAAATTACTACCATCTTATCGTCAACTACTACATGTTACTGCAACACATCACCTATCATTCAACAATATACAATGTACCACATAAAAATGCAAGCACTAATATTTATAAATACAATTCGATAACATACAAAACAACATAAATAACATTGATTCTGTTTCACTATCGGAATCATCTACTTGCGACTTAGATAACTGTGTCCCATATAACTTTAACCAAGAACAATCTCTTAAGATTATCAGCCAAAACATCAGAAGTATATCAAAAAACATGTCTGGGTTTCACACCATTCTCGCGAGAACAAAGGTAGCATGGGATATAATCGCGTTAACCGAATGCTGGCTTAGTAATACACACTATATTCCTGATCTACAAGGTTATAGTTATTTTAAAACTGATATGAATATGACACAAAACGAAGGTGTAGTTGTCTACGTCAATCAAAACATTAAGGCATCTGTAGAGGAACTATCAATCCTGGAAGCTAACGCTCTGTTGGTGAAAATTGACTCTAACACTATACTTCTCGCAATATATCGCCCACCGAGTTACAGAGACGTTACAAATTTTCTCAACTCACTTGATACATTCCTGTCAAACAATACTAGGTATCAAAATATAATTATAACCGGTGACATCAATATTAACATCCATGATCATTGTCTTGACTCGGCCAAATACACTTACCTTAACTTACTGGCCTCGCATGGTCTATTGCCTGCACATACGCTACCCACGCGACTTCTAGCTTGCCTTGATCACCTTATTTTAAAGACTAAATGGCCTGCCTCGACTTTGATAGCTCACTCCGCATTAACCGACCATGAAACAGTTCTCTTCTTCTTATCCAAAAAAACGCCGAAAGTACGTGTAAGCGGCACAGTTACTCGTATTAACCATGAACGACTGCATACAGAAATGAAACAAGTTAATTTTGAACAGGTCTACCACACTCAGAATGCTCATGTAGCAGCGGAACTAATGGTCAATATACTTACTCGAGTGATCGAGTCTTGCTCTAAAACCGTCAAGGTTCCAAATAGAAAAGTAATCATAACGCCTTGGATTACCCCAGGCCTTCTCAGATGTATCCGGCATAGGGATAATTTACATAAAAAGTCGAAAAAGTCACCTAACAATGATATTTTACGAGTCTCCTTTACCAGATACAGAAACAATTGTAATAAACTACTTAAAAATACAAAAAAAGAGTTTGACAAAAAACAAATAAGTGACGCCGGTAGTAATCCTAAACAACTGTGGTCAGCTATAAATACAGTAACAAACAGAACTAAACATAAAATCATCCCATTAGAACTTTTAAATGTCGCAACTACTCCTTTACAGTCAGTAAACTTAGTTAATAAATTCTTCGCCGAAATCGGTAAAAATCTTGCCGAAAAGATCTCACATCACTCAACCTGCAATACAAACGCTTGTGCCAACGACACTATTTCACACTCTATGGTTCTCTTACCTACGGACGACAATGAAGTTGCTAGACTCATTAAGTCCCTACGAAATAATTCCGCTGCAGGATGGGACAGAATAACGGGTGACTTTTTAAAAAGATTCATTGACATAGTTGTACCACCCCTAACTTACATCTGTAATCTCGCACTTGCAACTGGTCTATTCCCAAAAGTCTTTAAAAAAGCCATAATTCATCCCATCTTTAAGGCAGGGGACAGAAATCGTGTCACCAACTACAGGCCTATAGCAGTGCTGCCTGCCCTATCCAAAATATTGGAACGGATCATGAGCGGCAGGCTTGTGGATTACTTAGAAAAAAACAACATTTTGTCACCCACTCAATATGGTTTTAGGGTTGGTAAATCCACGTCTGACGCTGTTCATGATCTGACTAATTATGTTGCTACCAACTTGGATGGCGGACACAAGGTCCTGGGTATTTTCATAGACCTTGCTAAAGCATTTGACACGGTTTCGGTTCCCATCCTGATGGCCAAGATGGAAAGAATGGGAATTAGAGGTGTCCAACTAAAACTATTTGAGAACTATCTAAGTCAAAGAACCCAGTGCGTTAAAATCGGCGATACTATGAGCGATGAGTACACTGTTAGTTATGGCGTGCCACAAGGCAGCGTACTGGGCCCAACGCTTTTTCTCATTTATATTAATGAACTAGGCTTGCTTACCCTCCCGAAAGGCAAGATCATTACCTTCGCAGATGACACCGCTCTGCTTTTCTGTGCAAACTCTTTGCCCGAAGTATACGCATGTGCTCAGTCGGGCTTTAACATTGTGACTGAGTGGCTTCATGATAACCATCTTATACTAAACACAGACAAGACCAAATTCATGCACTTTTCTTTAAAACATAACACACACACCACACTTACACCGACAGTCTACTCTATTGTTGCCCACTCATGTTCCAAAAAAAATATGAACGCATGTACTTGCAATCACATACACCGTACAGATAATATAAAATACCTAGGTGTAATCATAGATAACACGCTAAGATTTCAGGAGCATATTTGTACGCTCAGTAATAGATTGCGTAAATTAATATATGTTTTTAAGACCTTGCGACATATAGCAGATGAACGCTTGAGAAAATCAGTCTACTATGCTCTTGTACAGTCTTTACTAGTATACTGCATCACGTCATGGGGTGGAGCTCCGAAATACACAATCTTAGAACTCGAACGTAAGCAAAGAGCCATATTAAAAGTATCTTATAGTCGACCGTTCCGATATCCAACTGTACTCTTATATAAAGAGGCCAGAGTCCTGACAGTACGCCAACTGTTTATATTGCAAACAGTTCTAAAACAGCATGGACTATTAAGCTTTAATCCGGAACTGTCGCGTAATAAAAGAAGATTTAACCCCGTCAGTCGACACTATAACCAACGCACAATGTTCTCAAATCGATTCTTTTGTCACCTAGGTGGCCGTCTTTATAATAACATTAATAGGACGCTTTCAGTATACCATCTTACCAAAATCAAGTGTAAAATGAAGGTAAGCAGTTGGCTACAGGACTTAAACTACGAGGACACGGAAAACATTCTATCGGTACAGGTGTAACTTGTTTAATTCCAGCACTATATACACACAACTCAAACACACACACACACACGCACAAGCGCACTCATACACACACACACATGCACGCATGCGCACTCATGCACACCTACACGCGCACATACAACACACACCAAAACTAAACATACTAACATTAGAATAAGAATAAACCAATAATTAATATGTAAAACCTAAACTACCGCAGTTTTAAGTGTATGTGTACATGATTTTACTTGAAATGTAACATTGTCCAAGGGGTGGGGACCTGGTGTCCTGAAATACAGACTTGCCGTCTAGTTTAGGCACCAGTCTCCCACAGTACTTATGCAACATGAAACTTATGTAACATCAAATTTTAATGTAATGTAAATATGTATTGTGGTGAGAAAATAAATCATTATTATTATTATTATTATATACTTAATTACTATTTACATTATATTGAAGTAGTGATATAACTAAATTTCTGGGTTAGCCGTAGTTCACACTAAAGTTATTAAGTTCAACTATGTCTTAACTGCTATACAGTCAGGTCGAAGGTAAGCTACAGCAAGACAGATAACACCCGCGCGGCGTTATCCTGTACTTGTGCGGTTTGTGTCAGTGTAAACAAAAACTAATGCGTCAGCGTCCTTACATACTATAACACTAGAGAAAGGCTTAGCAAAAAAAATCCACAAATTATCGGATTATTCAAGGAGGTAAAACACAAAGGGTTCCAGTTATTGCCACTTTCCATTTACATATTACCGTCCGCATATATATTTATTTGGCACTTTCCATACTACGCGAAGTGCTAAGCCAATACTGGTCATAGCATCACCTAAAATATTATTATATCGCATAGTCTGAATAGAAACGAACTTCTTAGCGACCTTTAAAATATTTTTAAAGGAAATTCTGTGTTATAGTTTGGTCATGCTATGATAGTAGACACAAACAATTCATATGAGACGAGAACTAGTTTTTGGTAGCTTTTTGTACTACCTAGATGGTAAAAAAGCAATTGGCTGTTTGGATGAGGTTACCATAAGCAATCAATTATACAAAGAATTCATTACAAAAAATGCAGCTCGGTTGAAAGAAAACAAAAGAGTAAGTAGATAGTTGTCAATAGCTAGAATGCGATACGATTATTTATAAATGGGTAGTATTTAACTGCACAGCAAAAAAATAATAATTGCACAGCAGAATATGCTTACCAAAAATACTAATTGCACAGCAAAATATATTTAAAGTAGTTAAACTAAGTCGACGGAGCCCTGCTGCTTCATCCGGCGGTTGGGCCTCGAGGTGGCCCTGTCGAAATCCGAGGCTGTATGTTTTCACGGCCCTCGGAACCGGCCACCTCCAGGGGCCCATATCATGGTAGGAGGGGTCCGCATCGGCGTCGAGCCAACCCTTAAGTATTTGGGTCTCCTGCTCGACAGCCGATGGGACTTTACAGCCCATTTCCGTCGTTTGGCCCCCATTCTTCGGGGCGCTGCAGGTGCGCTCGCGCGTCTGCTGCCCAACCTCGGGGGGCCAAACACCTCCTGCCGGAGGCTCTACGAAGGGGTCGTGCGGTCCATGGCCCTATACGGGGCCCCAGTTTGGGGAGACAACCTGGCGGCCCGAAACATTTCGGCGCTACGTGCACCACAGCGCGCCATGGCCGTCAGGTTGATTAGAGGATACCGCACGATCTCGTTCGAGGCTGCGAGCCTCCTCGCCGGATCGATGCCATGGGACCTGGAAGCGGCGCTCCTGGCGTCGCTCTATCGTTGGCGCCAGGAGGCGCTAGCTCGGGGCGAAGGACCTGTTTTTCCCGCAGTCGAAGCGGCGAGGTCCGAGCTCCGCCAGGTCCTAGTGGCGAATTGGAAGGAACGACTTGTGCACCCCAGTGCCGGGCACGCCACGATTGTGGCGGTAAGACCCGTGTTTGAGGAGTGGCTGGAGAGGCGGCATGGCGCCCTCACCTTCCGGCTGACACAGGTTCTAACTGGCCACGGTTGTTTTGGCCAGTTCCTGTGTCGTATACGCCGGCAAGAGACGCCCGGTTGTCACCACTGCGGCGACTGCCGCGACGTTGTAGAGGACACGGCGCTGCACACTTTGGCGGTTTGCCCCGCCTGGGCATCGCAGCGCCGTGAGTTGATCGCGGCAGTCGGATCGGTTGCCCTCTCGCTCCCGGCCGTAGTTCAGTCTATGGTCCGGAGTGAGAGGTCGTGGAACGCCGTCGCCTCCTTCTGCGAGGAAGTAATCTCCACCAAGGAGGCGGCGGAGCGGGAGAGGGAGCGTTTGAACCCTCTCCCCAACCGCAGAGCCGGGCGCCGGAGGGCGCGCGATGACCTCCAGCCACCCTGAGGTTTGACCTGGGGGTGGCGGGCTTTGTGGGCCTGCCCGCCATCCGTTCAGCACCAGGTCCGAGAGGCGGCGTGCGTGTTCCCACGCGCGCCTCTGTGTCGTGTCCGTCTCCCCTTTAGGGGGAGACAGTAGGGCTTTTATATTGTGTAGTGCCTATCTTGGGTAGGTCTTGTTGCGTAGTGGCCTGCCGTTTCATACGGCGGGCCGTAACCTCGGCGGGGTCGCGACCGCATGCGAAAGCGATTCGCGCGGCCCCGTCGATAGTGGTTTTGTCGAGGAACACCGTGGTAGGTTTAGTCGGTATTCCGGGAGGTACATTGTCTTTTAACATCTTTCTTTTACCCCGGCGAGTCCGACATAATCCCTCCGCCCGACCCCGCGGAGGGATATGCGTCATAGCATTCCCCCACGTAAAAAAAAAAAAAAAAAAAAAAAAAAAAAAAATAAAAAAGCCCTGCTGCTTGGGGCTTCTATTTTTGGGTGGGTTTAAGAAGGAACCAATCATAACCTAACCCTTCCGAGCAGGAATGCAGTGATTTAAGGCGTATAGGTACTCGTTATCCTGTGTTATCCTGTATACTGTGCAATTAGTATTTTTGATGGTCATTATATTTAATCCTTTTATAAATGTTGGTCTATCAGCAGATCATCATATTTTCATATTTATAGTGTTAGTAGGATGATTAAACAGTGCAGTGATTTAATAGTCATCTCGCCACAGCCAGTACACCGAGTAATGTCATTTTAATCCACTAACTAAACAAAAATTCTGTGATCCACATAGTTTTAAATGTTCTTAGTGTCCATTATTTATATTTATATTGTCCCCTGCGATAACCCTTAGTATAAATGTTGTCTTCCTAAAGAAGATTAAGAAAACAACTTACTTTGTTCTAACATTTTAAACAAGCAAGACAATGACACCTAGAGTCGTAACAACTAAATAAGTGTATCATACAATTCTTTATCCCACGTTCCTATGCGGGATAAAGAATTGTATAGTGTGTGTGTGATGTGAATAGTATTGTGTGTGTGTGTGTGTGTATGATTGATTCCTGCCAGTTGCACAATATTCAAACCACTACATTCTCCGTGCGTGTCACCGAATCAATAACTACAAATAGAAACTCAAATGCTGTCCTAACATACTAATGTCGGTTTAACTAGTTTCATATCAAACTAAAATCGGCGGTTGGTAATTTGACATTCAACTATTTTGTTTCCTTAGATAAATGCTTGGAAATAGAGATATGACGTTAATTGATATGTTTGTTTTGGTACTGCCGTACTTGTCCAAAGGATTTGACATTCATTTATATATTAAACTAGATTTTTCCCGCGTACATGGCAAAATGTAGGTTATGTAATATTTTTATCCAGCGGGAACAAAACTATTTTTGGATAAAAGGTACCCTATGTCCTTTTCTATACCCCTGACAACGTGTATGCGAAATTTCACGACGATCAAAACAAATTTAAATTCGCATTTAAAATATTAGTTAGGATACGTAAAGGTTTATCATAGACATGTCCTCGTAATACGACCTCATGAAAATATTTCACGTTATGTAGTACTCTACATAGCGTTGATTTTTTTCGTGACTCTCTAAGCTCAGATTTTAGATAGAGAAAGGCATGAGCATGTGTGATAAACAATGATATTAGATAGAAAAGAAGTAGATAATTATGTCACTAGTGCTGCTTTCGAAATAAGACGTTTTTCTTTTAAAGCAAATCAAAATCGGGACTACAAAATCCCTAACAAAACATTTGAATCGCAATTGTTCTAATGCTATGATATCATATGTAAACTTTGTAATAAATAAATAATCTGCCATCACAAGCGCAGTCAATAATAAAAAAATATCAGACTTCTGACGTCAATTAGGTACTACGAAAATGGCAAGTATAGATCATAAAATATAGCTTGATTAGAATGACAGTTGTCAGATCAATATGACTTGTGCAGGGAAAGTACATATACATGCTAACACAAATCGATCTATCATTTAAAAAATAAAACAATAAAAACATAGCTATATGTAATAAACTATATGTGCCCGCGGTTTCACTCGCGTTTAAGGTTACTGTGCCGCTCCCGTGGGTTATAGCGATATTATATAGCCTATAACCTTCCTCGATAAAAAGGCTATCCAACACTAAAATATTTTTCAATCCGGACCAGTAGTTCCTGAGATTAAACTCTTCTACCAAACAAACTCTTCAGCTTTATAGTATTAAGTATAGATTTAATGACTTAATGGCGTACATTCCGAATCAGTGTCGTCATCCTTATCACAATCGGAATTGCTAGAGCAATCCTGGAGGTTAATTATTAATTCCTGGTCACATACTGAATCAAAACGAATACCGCGTTCCCAATCTTCTGTAATCGTATTTCACGTCTTTTCTAAAAATTTTTCCAAACATCTGGGGTTACATGATCACATGCATCGATAACAATATTTTGTTTTTCTTGGCAAAGAAAAAGTATTTATTTTATAAACATTATATTAATTTTTTTAATCGGTAGATTTACATTGATAGATTTGTCCCATCTCTACCATTTTTTCAATATGACCTAACCTTGTACGGACGTCATAGATAATTAGATTTATTTTAATGATAAGCGTGTTTTTAAAGCTCATTTTATAAAAAAAAAACATTTATATGTGAAGCTTTCTCGTGCCTTTATATATTTACTACGTTACTACAAAGTTATGTCATCAATTTTGGTAACAACTATAATTTTAATCAAGCTATATTTTATAGAAGCTATTTATTATAGAAGGCTATAATATTATCATTGACTTAATCATAAATGTGCTATTAGCGTAGTTAATCCACACGAAACAAATTCTCACTAAGAAGAGTAAGAGAATATGTAATATTAGATAGAGAACGATAGTATATAATTCTCAATAAATATATGCTATACATACTCGTATATAACACTACATAATTATATTTATAATTCAAATGTCATGTTAGCATTGTGTGTCATGACAACTTAACGTCCAGACTGGTCTTCATTTAGCCTTTATTATTACCAATTCATTTGAGGTCGGCTTTTCCGGTCTATTTATTTATTTATAAAAGGTAGGTACAGTTACAGAATACAGACCAAGTAGTGATTAGGATTAATTTTACATGAAAACATTTCTAAATCTGCACTCCAATTACTACTGTACACAGCATTCAAAATTTATACAGCTTCAAATATGTAGGTGAACGTTATAATAAAAAAGAAGTTATAAATAATATAGTTAAAACTAGGAGCTAACCTAACCTAACCGGATTTGACTGGATATCAATTTTTACACGGAGCGGCTGCCACCTGGCTAGGCTAACAATAACTGGGCTTCATTTAGTCATATTTAATCGTAGTAGGACGCTCTAGCTAGTACCTGGTTCCAATAGTCAGATCGTACAAAGTAATATTTAAATATACTTTTATGAATTTCTTAGTAGCAGCTAAATGTCGGTAGATGGAAATTTTCTGTAGTAGCACTGAATATTGACAATGAACAATTAAGTTAGTCTAATAACAGCTTGCATGTTTGACAACAGAACGTCATATCTTACGATAAGTCGTAATGATAAGAGCAAAATTACCAAGGCATTAAAGGACAGCTCGATTTAAATTTGGTAGATACAATATTTTTAAAACTATTCCAATACATTAATAATTGATTCATAACTGAAAGTATTTATAGATTAGAATCAGAATCAGATAGTAATTTAGGGTTGTTGTAGCTAAAAATAATAATCTATGTAGGTAATCTATACTATTAAAAAACAATATCATGTCTATTAGAGATATTTTTAAAACACTAATTGCATCGATTATAATAATAAATTCCGATCGAATTATAGCCATAGCGGCTAAACTTAACGGAGACTGTCTACCTGCGCTGGGGATATTATAGTGTGCACATAACACAAGTGCACTCTCCGTGCTCTAAGTCTCATGATCAGATGGGACGGCAATATGACTTGACCGGAGAGAGACCAGGCGCAGCATCAAATGCTTTTCGGGACACAGGGGTGTCTAGCACCGCCAACTTCCTGACTCCGGATTGCTAATAAGTCTGCCGGGTGCACAGCAGTTGCTTTCAATACCACCGAAACACGGAGACAGACCAATTATTAATCGTACTATGTACGCTTTCTGTCTGAGTATTTGTCCCGACATCATGCAAGAACCACTAAAGTTATTTTGACGCGGTTTTAAGATGTGTAGTTCATGAATTTGAGCTAAATAAAGATTTTTCACCGTTAAAGTTAGCCATAAATAAGTATTTAATACGCACATAACTTCGAATACTCAGAGTTTAAGATCAAAGTCGAAACCTCTGCGTGGCAATCCAACGTTTTCCCACTAGGTTATCGATGCTGCTTTATTTTTAGTTGTAAAAAAATAAATTTAAAGTCGCCTCGCCACTGACCGGGAGAAAAAATTGTTATCCATAAATAGTTATTTCGAGTCTGGTTGTTCTTTTTGACCGTTAGCGAAATGTCTGAAAAGGGACTTCAAGTCCCTCGCAACACAGCATAATTAATGCGGGAATTAGTTATTTGGACGTGTGTTATTCGCACTTAGCCCCACAATTAGGTCATTGTGCGTAAGTAACCGACGCGAAATATTGTTCGGTTACTCATACCACCTCAGCTCTGTCCAGAAAGATAATAGGGGACCGATGTTGCGCAGTATAATGCGATAGTTAACATTAAAAACAAATGCTACTAGGAAAGATGATTTTCTGCTGTCTGTCGGCCGAAAAGCCGCTGTAGCTAGAAACGTTTACGTATGAGAAACCACGGCACGGTTGTATAGACCACAGTACATCCTAGATTTAATATTGTTGGTTGAACGCTAGAATGATCGATCAACGAAGCCATTTAGCCCGTCCTCATGTTGTCCAAGATTGGGGCCGTGTTTGACATCGTGCATTAAAAGCACACAAAGTAAACTATACTGCGACTTGATAACAATTCGACATTGTTTCATCATAATAATTTAATGGCCGGTCAGATTGGCAATAATGATAAGTTTACCGTTACATGTTCATATATAGTCTTATGCTGATATTTCCGATGCAGAGGTCTACTTCAGTCACATTTTGCTAGCTACGATCTTGGGTCCTACGCTAAGTAAGTAGCTATTGCTATTTTAATAATATTAATAATAATATTCTATTACATACACACAACACCATCTAGCCCAAACTAAGCAGAGCTTGTACTATGGTACTAGACAATGGATAAACATACATATATAAATTTTTTTGTAAATACGTACATACATAGAAACACCCAGATCAAGGCAAACATCCATGTCCATGCACACTAATGTTTGACTTTGAATCGGCGGGAATCGAACCTGCGACCTCAGACGTGGCAATCGGTTACACTAACCACTTAGCATTGAGGTCGCCTTATTTATCGAGCACAGTTTCAGATCCGTGCTGCTACCGAGAATAACACTTTGTCTGACTTGGCAATCAAACACAAGACCTTAAGTAAAGCAGAGGCATTCACTACCGCTGCGCAACCGAGAAAGTTATATCATATGCGTGTCTTAATAATTACTTTTGCCATCTATGACCACCTTTTGCATAATTTATACAGGGTGTCCTAGAAGTCGACGTCAAGCCGGAACAGGTAACAGTCGCAGTTATAATAGCTACTTGAAAAATATAAAAAAAATCTAAGCAGCGCCTTTTAGAAATTATAGGCATTTTAAAAATGTCAAGGATGTGACGGTCTTTTCACTCCTGTTACTACAGATATTTAATTTTAATTTTTTTTTGTTATTTAGTCTCGAATAATCGAAAAAAAATACGAGACCTTCAATAAGCATTATTCGAGATTACATAACACAGAAAAGTAATTAGATTTTTTATATTATTCCGATAGCTATTATAACTTAGCCTGTTACCTGATTCCGGCTTGACGTCGACTTCTGGGACATCCTGTATAAATTGTCGTTATGTATGTTTTTGATATTTTTTATTTGAGTTATGTATGTATGTTACTGCCTTAATGCACCGAAATCATGCAGGCTCTGCGAGAATACCAGCGTTGTGGTTACACTGCAATATTGCTGACGCAGGACTTTATTTTTCTTTTTAAACTTATTGGTTGTGGTGAAATAAAGTTGCTTTTCTTTCTTCTTGTTTCATTCTTAGAAATGTAATGGCATGACATGTGCAATTGGAGGCACTTGCGCTGGATGTATGTATCGTGACATCGTAAACGACGGACGTGAGCTTAAACACAAGCAGCTCTCATGATAAATACCCTTTGCCAGCCCAGAATAAACTGAATTATTATTAAATTATTATAATTATGTAGCTAACTTTTCGAAGTTATGTGCGTATAAAATTGTTAATTATCGCTCGTTTTACCGGTGAAGGAAAATCATCGCGACAAAATCTGCATGTCTGAGAGTTTTCTGTAATGTTCTCGAAGATTTGTGAAGTCTACTAACCCGCACTGGGCCAGCGTGGTGGACTCTGGCCTAATCCTTCTCATACTGAGAAGAGGCCCGTGCCCAGCAAGCACACGCCTCTTCTGTCTCTTCTGTCTTGTGGGACAATTTAATACAGTGCTGATATAATATTTTTTTTATATAGCTTTTTTATATAACGTTGATCCCGTGAATAAGAGGTTCGGCATAAATTTCCAGTTATGTTTGCGGATGATCGTGGCGTCTCGAGTTCAATTTAAGTGGTGCTCTATGGTTTATCTGTTACAAAATTCACAATAGCTGCCATACTTGCCCTCGATAACATAAGATATAGGTGGCTAAATGTGAGTGTAATAACACCCTTAGGCGGACCTCGTGTGTACGTGCCGGCGTAAATCTATGTAAGTACTCAGATTTTGAATCCCAATACCAAAACGAACCGCTGCCGCATTCATACTGGCGATGCCTTGAATTGAGACGCATGAATGTTTCCGTTCGAAGCGTAAATCAATTTCAAAATTTAGAGCTGTGAATGTCGGTGAGAATTTCTTCGTGTACCTACAGGTGCATAGGATAGAACAGCTTCAGATAGTTGATATAAGAAATGTATAGCTACTAGATTTTGCCTGTAGCATCGCTCGTGTAACGTGTTACAATGCGATGAGAACTTTTTTCGGATGAATGGTACTCTATGTCCTCTTCTGTACCCCTGACAACGTGCATACAAAATTTCAGGATGATCGATCGAGTACTTAAAATTTCAGGATGATCGGTCGAGTACTTAAGGCGTGGCAACGTAATAAATAAACAAAGAATATGTGTTTGTGGAGCTGGAGATTAGTTAGGATTTATTTCTTATAATTAATTATCACTATGGTGGCACAGCCCGCATGGTAAGGTGTCTACGGGTATCACTAACCTGTTCCCAAACCCCTAGAAACCTTTTCAGGCCTTGAAAAATACTATAATGCCGTCTCCTATAATTTAACCCTTTACTCTAAAGTAACATGGTATATATCTGTTTCCTCCACTCGACCCATTTAAAAACTAAAGCATATCTAGCCTTTGACGATCTGTGTCTTATAATTGTGACGTCATGGTTTATGATTCCCATTCAACATATTTGTAAAGACACCATAGCAAAAATATTGGTTAACGCTTATTCATATCACATGGGGTACATTACTAAATGTTCCGTATTGATAGACTAGTTATTGCAATTGTACGATAGATGGCGCTGTTGCATGTCTAGTGCTTATTAAAAAAGATCGATACTTTAAGCGTAGTTATAGATGTCATTATGCCAACCGAAATCAAGTTCTGGAGTCTTACCAATATTCTTAGAGCAACGTCATTGCATGTGCTAAAATGAGACGGTATTACTGGTTGTATAACTTTAGCTCGTTCTTGCACTTCGTCGTAAGGCTTTTATTTAAAAATGTTTCCTTTCTATAAAGAAAGAATTGTTCAACTCACAATCTCTTGAGCCGCCCCCATTAGCGCAGAAAGCTACATGTTTATATGTATGTATCGCAAACATGTATATGTAGTAGACTACGGAGTACAAAACATCGTCTACACGATTTGCAAGTCGAACAGCTACGGTTCGTAGCTTTGAATATTTCGCGATTGGCGATTTGACTTTAAAATACGGTGCAACCGCTTATCAATGGCAGTTCTCGATGTTTACTGGAGTATTTCGCTAACAGCCTATTTGTTATACTCGTTATTCAAAATACTTGTTTATATTATCACTGTAGTCTGTGGATGGAGAAATATTCGATGATTCGGAATAAAATATTTATTAATATTTTAAATGTGAAAGTTTATGAATATGCACGGATGTTGGATGTTTGTAATTCAATCTATGTTAGTTAAAATAACTTTAAACTTTCGCGTTGCATAATATATATATTATATAATATGTTATGGGTATTAAAGCGATCATGCATAATGTTTACCTTTTTTATGCTTGACGTTTCGACCAGGTTACACCGGCCGTGGTCACAAGTTGACTCAGCTTAAAAAAGGTAAACATTATGCATGATCGCGTTAATACCCGTTATATATTATATAAATGTTAGTTAAGTTGTAAATTATGATTGTTACTTTATATTTAAATATTAATTACCGATTGTAAATATATAAATAAACATCTATGTTAATATAATAAAGTTGAAGAGTTTGCTTGTTTTTTGTTTAAACGCGCTAGTTTCTGAAACTACCACTCTGAAAATTTCACTTTTTCACTTTGACAATTTATTTATGCATTTTAAATTAGTAACATGTCAGTCGTTGTAATGCCAGATACAATAATTAAAAACCTATTGCAACCAGTACCTACTGGTACTGGCCAGACACAATAGATTATTTTTAGAATCAACTCGATAGGTTAAAAATGATGTATCACATCACGCTACGAGCTACGGGAGCGGAGCGTTAATCATAAACCACGAGAGATAGCTAGTAAAACGATTTGAATGAACGGAGACAGGTAGATAGAACATGTCCAGGATTAACAAATAAACTGCTTTTCATCCTAGTATGGGTACTTTTGAAAAATCGCCGGCAGAAATGAGTTCTTAATATATAAAAAATCTCAAACGTAGGTTTCATAAAAGCTTGGTTAATATCATCTTCACAATATTTCGACGAAACGGTTATTCCCACGAAAGAAGGATCAATAGGCTGGATATTGCATACAAACATTTACTCACAATTCCAGGAGGTAGGCAAACGTTAGTTACATATGTATTTTCTCTTGTTACTATATTCTAGAGATAAAGAGTTATGAGAGCAGCGATAGCCTAGTGGGAGATCGTTTGACTGCTACCCAGAGGTCTCAGGTTCGATCTTAAAGCAGATCTGTAACTTTTTAAAGTTATGTGCGTATTAAATAGTTTATTATTGCTCGTTTTAACCCTGAAGGAAAACGTCGTGAGGAAACCTGCATGTCTGAGAGTTCTCCATAATGTTTTCGAAGATATGCGAAATTGCTAACCCGCTCTGGGCTAGCATGGTGGATAATAGTCTGACCTTATTATGCTGTGTAGAGGCCCGTGGGCAGCAGAGTGACAGTAGGGTGCAGCGATAGCTTAGTGAGAGATCAACATGCAGAGATCTCGAGTTCAAGCCTGACTTTTCGAAGTTATATGCGTATTAAATAGCTAATTATCGCTTTGTTTAAGAATGATGGAAGATATTGTGAGGAAATCAGCGTGTCTGAGAGTTCTCACTAATTTATTTATTTATTTTATTATAATTATAATAATAATATTCTATCACATACACACAACACCATCTAGCCTAAACTAAGCAGAGCTTGTACTATGGGTACTAGACAATGGATAAATATACATAATATATACTTTTTTTTGTTAATACATACGTATTATACATAGAAACACCCAGACCAAGATAAACATCCATGTTCATGCACACAAATGTATGACTTGTGCGGGAATCTAACTCGCAACTTCAGGCATGGCAGTCAGTTACACTAACCACTACGCTATCGAGGTCGTCATTATTTATCTATTAATCTATTATAAATTATTTTTAACCTGAAGGCATGCAGAGTTTTTAAGCGCTCCCTCGCCCGCTCCACCACCTCTTTGATGGAAATGTTCTTAAAGATATGTGAAGTCTGCTTAATCCTTCTTATACTGAGAAGAGCCGTGCCCAGCAGTGGGACAGTTAATATATAGGGCTGATATTCTTATATAGTATTATGAATTACCTGTATCCTGTATTTATAAACGTTACCGTCATTCTACCGGGAGTGCTTTTTCATCATACCCTGATTCTACGAGCCTAAGTTCGAATAGTTGACACAATTTTCAAGCTCACGTCTACGCCGAATTGTTGGATAATTGAGGCCGTAAGCTCTTGTTCTAGGTAACTAGGCCCAGGCCTTCGCCGGTTTCCAATTTGTTTCTCAATAATGGACACTAGTGTAGGGAAACGCGCTCAATAGAAAGCTTAGTTGACAATGCACGTAATTACTTCATTGGTTTAGTGCGAATTAACCGTAGCGCTGCTTTGGATTATAAAGTCATGGGTTAGAAGCCTGGGAAAACAACAATAAGTGGTTAGATTTTCTACCACGAAATATTCTCATATATACTTTCATTGAAATTAAACTACTATATACGGATTTTATCGTGTTGTTTATTTATCACTGTATTACAAAATTTTGAAAATATTACACTACTACTACTACTACTACTATTGATTTTATTTTACTAATTTATAAGCTAATAAAATTATTTAAACTATTAAATCTATTTATTTTTGGTTTACACTTTCTCCGACGTTTCGGTTGCTTTTCAGCAGCCATGGTCACGGGGAGACTAAGGTGGTAGTTGTCTCAATGTTCCAGTGTAGTTATTTCAAAGTACCCGAACATAATTTAATCATGGGTGTTTCTATTTACGCAGAATGAGCTCAAAGTATCATGAAGTCTAGCTGTGGTTTGTTTCTTTTTGGGTTTGACTATTTGAGGTACTGGATTCCAAGCTGGTGGTACATTCCAACCATCTTCTCTATTGAAATTGGGATGTTTTTTGATTTCAATAGCCTTGCGAAGCATCCTTGGTAGGAATCGGTGTTCTTTAGCGAGAATCTGTGGTTTGTCAAATCTCAGGTAGTGGTTGGTCCCCTGTTGTACATGTACATGATAAATAAACAACGCGATAAAATCCGTATATAGTAGTTTAATTTCAATGAATAACATTCGCGTAAACAGAAGACAATATTATATATACTTTCATTTCCATTTCGCCAGCTTTGTAGCATTGAATATAATTTATTTTTAGCGTACCTCACTCCGTGTTACTACTGAACATTTCTAGCATTGTCCGACCTGAACCGTTAATCTATTACCACAGGTTCAATCATATAGCTTTTAGCAGAAAGCGGGGTCCATTCTTTTTTTAAATTAAATATTTACTAGCTATGTAAGTTGCATGTTACTAGTATTTTTATTTACTCGTTCAGCTTGATCTCAATGCTTTTCTTAGTATGATGAATGGGTGGGAACCGAATCCACGACCCGATAGCAAGGCTGATGCCTGAACCTATTAATTTATTTTTATATACTACATTTATACAAAATTAGTTTCACGCCTATTTTCCGAATTTTATGGATAGACAGAGATATATCATATTATCTGCATTTGGCTAGCTATGGTAGGCCTCACGTAATATTGGGCGAGCTTGTTGCCATTTATTGAGCACAGTTCCAGACTTCTTCTAGATAGAAAACCCCAATAACTATTTGTTCAGACAATGCTTGGGTCGACCCAAGCATCGAACCCGAGATTTCATGCGCAGCAGTCGCATACCCTACTGCAATACCACCGAGACAATTATATATTAGTTTCGTATAAGACACTGGTATTTAAATTTATTAAAATATTTAGCTTCTTCAGTGCCCAGTTTGACTTATATAAGCCAATTACGGTAGCTCTGGTCCACTTACTATCTTTGAACTTTAACTTAATTGAATTTAAAACTCTAGAGTTTTAATATTAATCAAATTTCGAAAGCCCCGACGTAATTTTTCAATGTGACTTGAAGTTAGTGAAGGCTCTTCAATTCTTCATTACCATTAATTTCATCTTTTGTGGCACATTTGGTCTTACAAGTACTAGAAGATTAAATAGAAATTGTGAGGATCGAGACTTTTTAATCGTAATACGTATATATTTTACTGGCTGGTTGTGCAATGACCCACTGGTTTTATTATTTCTAATAATAAAACCAGTGGGTCATCAGTCATCCCAACCAACCAGTGAGTCATCAGTCATTCCAAACAAAGAAATTTAAAAATGTAGAAATCCGATGCAAAAGCTTATTAGAAAAATAAGAAATAGCCGGCACCCTGCAGTTCACATGGAATAGGCAGGCATGTAATTAGCATGTAGCAGGAGTATGTGCGTCTTCATCACCTATGATTTCATCTTTAAATTCAAAATCAATATTTAACCTGATTTTAAGTTTGACGTTACACATACATAATGTTTTCTGCTGGGGAAGACAGGAACGACCCTATCATCGTCTAATAAATAATAATAAAATAATGTCCTTCAAAACTGATTTCGGTCACGGCGGCCGATCTTAACGGAGACTGGCCATCTGCGTAGGAGATATTAGTACACAAGTGTGTGTGCAAACACAAGTGCACTCTATGATCCCTAACCCTCATGATCCGATAGGACGGATAATCCAATACGACCGGAGAGAGATCAGGCGCAGGACCAACGGCTTTACGTGCTTTCCGAGGCACCTACAAAATACATTATAAAGCTTTAATTGTGAGATACTTACAAAAAAAGTAACAACTGTTCCCGCATTAAGAATAATATCTTGTCTCGCAGAGAACTTAACAAACAGAAACAACCACAGGAAACGGAGCCCGCTAGCTTCTTGCCCCACTTATCATATTATTGTATAGGTACATCCCAAGCATGCAATATTCATGCCGAATGACGGCGCCGAATATTATTATTACTTCTTTGCGAAACTTTCAAAGCTAGGAATAAGTAGCTTTTCACCGGTAACACTATTAACACTTCCCAAAGAAATGTAAGTAAAATTTTCTAGGTGAATGTAATGGATCTTTTCTATAGTTACTTCTTGCCTCGCTACAGACACTACGCCGACTGTTGTGAGTTCGAATCCTACCACCACAAATTGTTATACTAAGCGTGGGTGTTTTATAACCGTTGTTTGAATATCTGTAAAATCTGCGAAGATAGATACTTGTATCATTGAAAATATATTACATTATCGGCCTCGATAACGTAGTGGTTAGTGTAACCGACTGCCACGCCTGTAGTCGCGGGTTCGATTCCCGCACAAGTCAAACATTTGTGTGCATGGAGATGGATGTTTGTCTTGGTCTGGGTGTTTCTATGTATAATATGTATGTATTTACAAAGAAAAAGTATATATGTATGTTTATCCATTGTCTAGTACCCATAGAACAAGCTCTGCTTAGTTTGGGCTAGATGGTGTTGTGTGTATGTGGTAGAATATAGCTATAGATACATTATCGCCAGCATCACTGGTGACCAGCAGACTCCGAGCTTGTGCGGCTAGCGCATGGAAACGCTCCTCAAACCTGGCTCGCTCCGCATATGCCTCGTCTGGCTTGTCCATGAGCACTTCGATTTGCATCTGTAATGTGTCAAATTCATCGTATATGGCATCAAATTTACTCAAGCGCCCTTCCAACTCAATACGTTGTAAACAAGAAATAGACTCACAGCTAAGCAGTATATTTATAAAATTGCCAAAGTTCGTAAGCTTTGCTTTCATAGCACTGCGCTTTCTAATTGATATTTCTAAATCACTGGACATATTGAAGATAAAAAATAAGCGATTATAAAGGCAAAATAATAACTAACGAGTTAACCAAAACAATAGATGGGTATAAAACTGCACTATGCACAAAATAAATATATCAATCTACTAATAAATAGGCGCGTGACCTTGTAAGCGAGCGGCTCGAGTCGAACGTTAACACCAGCTGATACCTACAATGACGTATAAATATGCGCACAGCTGATTTACCGTTATATCACTTAATAGAATAACGGCTAGCGACAAGCAATGCGTAAGCTGAAGAAAATGTACTTTATATCTAACTCAAAAGAGACAAGAATCGAAATAGGTATTTAAAAATTTAAACGTTAACCGTTGGAAAAAGAAAATATATGTTTGGATAAAAGGATATAGAAAGGAAATAATTGGAACAAACTCACAACACCCGTATCCTTATCCACAGGACGAACTGAATAATTCCCTCGAAGCGATGACTCGGCGTAATTCGACCAGCACGATCGATGTATACCCGTTGTACTCGAAGACTCCAGGGATGGACGTAGTTCGCTTCTATTTTGTTCTTCCAAAACTATAACAGTGACTTCGTAAAAAATCCGTTGTGACGATGACACGGCGATTTGGATTTTGAAATCCGTCGGTACTGCAACTGCCAACTGTCGATGATCTCGGTTTCTCCAAACCGAGCTGGGAAAGGCTTGATGGACCAAAATGTTGGAGACCTAACTTAGGGCTATAAATAAAATCCAGTGGACTGTAAAACTGGTATAATAATTGGTAGTTAAAAACAATAAAAAATGCGCGTGCGTCGGTAACTGAATATGGTAGCGAAGTGAAGTGCGCGGGTGAGATGTCCAACCCGCACCAACGCGCGCCGCGCCGGCGTAGGCAGCCGACGAGGGACGGAAAGGCCCGAACAATATAAACGAATAAAACAAATAAACATGAATAACAATATAATTCTTTAATTGTGACTTTGATTCTTCATGGCTATTAGTAAGGACAGGCGCACGTACTAATCGTCCCATATTGGCTAAGAATCGACAATCATGAACGTGAGCAAACGAAGATTTACGAGGTGATAATTACAAAAAATATCATGGATTTGGCGAATGCACGGGAAGCCGGACTCGAAGAAGGACAATTGTTCGCTCGCGTTAAAGTTTTGCTAAAGTTGCGAGCGAAAATAAATTAAAATCATAGTATTGTCTTTCGTTTACGCGTTACGTTTATTTAAATTATACTACTATTTATAAGAATTTTATCGCAGTTTATTCACTAATAAACTAACACTACTGTTATTTATTATATAAAATAAAAGCAGCGATAGACTAGTGGGAGACCGTTTGACTGTCTCGCATCTCTGACTTTTCGAAGTTATGTGCGTATTAAATAGTTAATTATCGCTTGCTTTAACGGTGAAGGAGAAACATCGTGGGGAAACCTGCATGTCTGAGAGTCTTCCATAATGTTCTCGAGAATATGTGAAGTCTGCCATCCCGCACTGGGCCAGCGTGGTGGACTATGGTCTAGCCCTTCGCACACTGAATACTTATAAAAGCTCACATGTGAGCAAAGCCAAATGTTTGTAAAGATTGTATTACTAGATGGTAACATTGACGATCATCGATGTTTCCACGCACTTAGTTATTTTTCAAAAGCCGTTTGCAATAACCAAACGCTTCGTTCCGTATACAAGAGTCAATCCCAACGAACCAATTGCTTTTTGAAACTTACTTTTTCGTTTTAATGTTACAAACGTCGATAGGCTACGGTAATCTTTAACCATCAGTCAGCCGAACGCTGGTTTATAGTTTTAGGCCGCGTTTTATATCAAGAAACGAGTCGTTTTAGCTACGGACTGTTAAAATATCGTGGCATATTTTTTATAGAATATGTGTCAAAATTAATTGTCCTTTGGTTAAACGACAATTTTTTTTATTAAGGCTTTGGTAAAGTAATATGTTTATATTCTTAATTACAATCTGAGGCAATTTTAGCTTGAAATCGACAGAAACGCAGTCGCAAAGAAGGTGCGATTTGAAAATATCGCTATCAAATTCCCGCTACGTCAACCCAAAACTGCTTAAGCTCCAAAGCTACTTATTATAAAGCTTATCTTGCACCTACATTTTTATATATACTAATGTTTTTAAAATGCCATAGTGGTAACGCAACAAAAGAAAGAAATCAGTAGTAGCACGAAATATAGCAATGTACCTGGTAATGTGTTATTACAAGCACGTAACCAAATTTTATTCAACGAATCATGCTAAAAGAAAATCTTTCTAAATAATGTGTATTTCTTAACAAACGCTTCAGCAAATCTCTGTTTTAATATAATCTCTTTAACACCTTCCATATACAGCTATGTAGAATGATTAGCTCCTGAAATTACATAAACACACTTTCCATAGTAGACCTTAACCCTGCAATGTTATTTGCAACGCAAAGCAGCCTCGGTCGGCCAGACGTGCTCCGAATACTTTGCGGATTAAGAATTTGACTTTAAAATTAGGAGATAAGGCAAGTACTGCTTACCTCCTAAGCTGGCCATTGATTTTCAATAAGTAAATCTTCGCGTGTTGTTTTTGTAAATGGACAATTCATCCTTTAAGATGTTCTGTAAATCCGATTTGAGTGCAGTTTGGCGCATCGGTAATGTGGTTCGCCGATTGTTTGTATAAGGCGTGGTGTGGATTTAGTCTTTATGTGGCAATTTGTATAAATCCATAGATATTTTAGTATTTTGGTTTGAAGCCTCGTTTGCCCAGCGCAAGTGACTTTTGAATCTTTTGACACGATTCTACTACTGTATTCGAGGTCGTGAATCTGATATTCAGATTGGACTAACAAAAAAGGTATTAGGTTATTTGACAAGAAATTCTGATCAGAAGCGTTACCAACCCGTACTGATAGTGTCAGATAGCTATCCCATCGGAATAGAAAGGGCTCTTATGTTTAACCACACACTTGTACGCTATAATATCTTGAATCGAAGTAGGCGTTACTTGGCGGAAGTCCATTGTAATAAAATTATTGGGAAAAGAAGAATCCGCCACGCACCTTCGTATTGCCCACCCAAACTATAGCAATAGAAATGGTTGACAATATCGAACTCCTCTGAATAGGAACAGTCACGACGACGGAAGGGACCCGGGTGTACTCAAACTTGCAGTATTCCGCTTCGAGCACAAAATATAATACCTCCTGTGCATATGGTTAATCTCTGTTAAGAATGGTTACCGTAACCAAAATTTGGTTTGGTAATACCTACATAGACACATATCTGTTAGCCGAAGGTGTGGACAGAAACTAAGGCTGCCAGTTGTTGGTATCCTCTCACAGAATAGCGGCCCGAAGTAACGGTATCTGTACTGTTGCGTTTCGTATCGGTGAGTGAGAGAGCCGGAGGCCCAGTTACCCTGATCCTTTTCCTATCTTTTCCTTTCTCCTTTCCCTCCTTTATTCCTTTTTAAAGGGTTGGCAACGCACTTGTAACTCCTTTGGGGTTGCGGGTGTCCATGGGCGGCGGTAATCGCTTACCATCAGGCGATCCGTCTGTTCGTTTGTCACCATAAGACATAAAAAAACAAAAAAAACCTGACTATAATATAATATCAGCCCTGTATGAAACTGCCCTACTGCTGGGCACTGGCCTTTTCTCAGTATGAGAAGGATTAGGCCATGATCCACCAGATTGGCCCAGTCAGTGCGGGTTGATAGACTTCAAATATTTTCGCAAAACATTATTGAGGACTCTTGGACATGCAGGTGTCCTTACAATGTTTTTTCTTTACCTTTAGAGCGAGTGGTAGTTAATTGCTTAATACGTAACTGTGAAAAGTCAGAGATGCGCGCTTTGGGATCGAACTGAAGACCTCTACGTGGGAATCCAACGGTCGCCCACTAGGTTATAATTGTCAATCAATACGCACATAATGTCAAAAAGTCATATAACTTTTGGCATCACCATGTTCTCTCAACACAAGAGTATACTTTTCAAATAAATATGTATGCGTAGAAGCTGGTTATGTATAATATATATTGCTTCATTCAATTGCATCTCATTTTGGATGCACGCTTATCGGCTTAACATATTCTTAACCTGGCTGTACTCCAGAACCTTTTGTCCGTGGTTTTAATATTATATGGCCGCCGCGGTACAGGAATAATTCTCAATCGGGAAAACTTAAGCTTTTAAATCCTTATTTTTAATCATGTGAAACGTTAAGTAGTAAATGCATCATAGGCTTACGTCAGGACATACCCGAAGGAGTCGGCAGAAGGGTTTTAAGGTCCAGTCGGATAATGAGAATGAAGGAACAGAGAGAGTACATTTGCGTTTAACCCCACACTTGTATACCGTAACTAGCTGTCCCGACAAACGTTGTCCTGTATACACGAAAATAAAGTAAAAAAATCTAAGTCTAAAGTCGAATCCAATTGAGCACACCCAAAAAATTTCATCAAAATCGGTCAACAAACACACGCACAGAAGATTTATATATATAAAGATATAACTATCTCCGGTAAGATTTGCAGTCGCAGATCGTAAATTATTTATCGGGCGAGACCGTTCATCTATTAGGTTTTTTGTACCAGAAAATAATATTTGGCCTGACTTGGAAATCCAACCTTAGACCTTATGGTCGCAGGCATACAAAAGCGTAAACGAATGCACGAGACCAACGAGGCAGTTTTTATTTCGTAGTGGGTATATATATTTATATAATACGTAAGATTTTAAATAAGTACCTTTTCGGAGCATGTATTGCGACAAATCATATTACAAGCAATAAATATATGATATATATAAAAATGCATAAGCCTAAACAAGAAAATGCATTGTAATCATAAATTTGTACTCGGTTTGACAAACCAATCTACTTTTACTACTGTCATAGATATATATAGCACAGCGTGAAACCGATACGAATCTATCATTTTTCGGACGAAGTTATCACAGCACGGACACACAGTAAAATATAACAGAAAAATTATTTTACGAGTATTTCGCACCGTATTTTTCGGATCTGGATTCTGAGTAATGTAGGTTTGGTATATTTTGGTGATACTTGTTAAATGTAAAACAAAAAAGACAAGATATAATTTTGCCTCTTTTTGTGTCGAACAGAAAAAGCAAAGGATTTCAGTACAAATCCACAACTTTACAAAGGTTAGTAAATCAATCTCTTGAATTTTAAATCTCTTTTATTTTTGTAGGGAGAGGTTACCTGCATAAAACCTATGCGTTATGTTCACGAGTTAATTAGACTTTCTAGGTGCCTTAAGAGAATGCTGTGCTATCAGGTAAAAGCAAGCAATGATTTAAACTTGCACTGGCCTTTTTTTAAGGGTTGGCATCATTGGCGTGCTATCCCTGGTGTTACAAATTACTTTTGGTTGCCGTCAATGTTTACAAAGACTGTTTAACTTCTTAGCTATCTCTAAAAATACGCATTGTTATTTAGATACAAAGTTGAGATCAGCGGTTTGTTGTTCCGAGTCTTGGCGTTCTTTGTGTCAGTTGTTTGAATATTTGTAAAGTCCCCCACGACATAGGAATAATCCCTAAAAGGTGAGTTGTATCAAAAAACTTACACTCGTGTTCCTGTAATAATTAAGGTTACCAGGCCTTATTATATGGCGCTATTAGCATCACAAGTGTGAAGAAACAAGAGGGAACGTTGGGTTGCGGGCGGCTGATAAGTAAAACTTAGCTGGAATATTAAAATTATGAGGATAGCGCGCAAAAAGGTTTTGAAACATGGTGCGAGAACCGTGCAGCTATATCGTTGTCACTTGATCCTGCATGCAGTATAACGGCGACAAGGCGTGAAGATTTGGTAATATCTGTACTTTTGTGGGAAGCACATGGATTTTTACAGAACTTTATTGAAAATTACATTTTGATAAACAAGTAGCTCCTCCTAAGATTGCCAACCTCAAAAAGCTAACAACTTAAACAGAAACTCGCAAATCTCGTAAAGAATGCCGAGTCAACAAAAAGGTTGATCAGATACAAGAGGTGAATCCGTGCGCGCGTGACCTGTCACTCTGAAGGTAGCCTCAGGGTACTCGCTGGGAAGGGATTCGATCTGAAAACTAAGGAAAAGCGACATACATATACGCTCTCTCCTTCGTTTTATAGAATACGTGTTTCATTTAAATTTGGATCTCGTTGTGCCTGTTTTTATTTCATGTAGTTTAGTTTACGATTTACTCTCATTTGGGGTACGATGTATTTAGATTGGCTGAGGGTACTTGACATTTTATTTCTTACTTTAAACAAAGAGAACCTTTGTAAATGACAAAAATACTATCTTTTTGTACCAGTACCATATTTTGTAAGTGCCGTTTTCTGTTTGATTTCTGTGTGTTCCTGACTATTGGTATTCCTTGTCAGAAATTTTTAACTGAGTTTGGATTCACGATTGCACCTATGTAAAGTTAATATACCCTGCCACTGCTTTATAGGATCTGAGAATAGATGACAATATTACAGTATAGAACATCTATATTTTGACTCTACAAGCCAAATTTAGCACAAGACGTAATATAATTATAGGCCGTGAAAATGGGTTTCAATTTTATATTTTCTAGTACCAAAATCTTTGCATTAATAAAATATACAACTAAGATTTAAATTCATGAGTATACTTGCAAAAATCTCGCCTTCAACCGACACTGAACAGCAAACTTAAAATCAAAGTTTACTTTTTAGTCTCGGATCAAGGCGGTACTTTTAATCTTAGCGCTTAGAAGCCAAACTTATTTCTCTTTAGATATTGTTGAATGCACTTTTGTCGTTGGAACTGAATAAAGCTATTATAATAAACAATTTTCAGTGTATTCTGAACAAAACAGTTCGCAATACCACGCGATACGCTAAGCTTATTTATATCGCTGCCAAGAAGTAATTGGCCTCAAGCCAACTATTGCTTATCTCACCCTAACTGGAAAAATGTATAGATTTCTTATTTCACTAAGCCCCTGAGACCCGAGTGTTTGTACTTAGCGATTCTTGGAGAACCTTGACCTCGAGACTCCCGGGGGACCCGCAAGCTAAGGCTTTTAGACGCACCAAATGATTATGAGATCGAATGAATTTAAAATTTGGCGTCCCTTATCTGCTGTGGGAATTTGTCCGAAATCGGAAGTAAATAATATTCTTACATACCTTTGGGACACTAAAGGGACATGCCAAAGCTTTTAGGCCAGCCAAATGATCATGGGATTTCATAAATTTTAACTGGCGAAGCCTTACCTGTTTAAACCCTGGAAATGTTTTTGAACTTGACTGACATGAGGTCAAATTTTTGTTTTAATACCGTTGTACGTGTTTTTCTATTTAGATTTAATAAGTCAAGGAACAGCCGAATCCCGTTCGAATTTGGAACCTAATTGGTAAGTTCTTAAAAAGACTGAAGGATAGGGAGGTTGCAGGTGTTTTTGAGGTGCAGGTGTAGGAAACAAAGGTGCTAGTTTACTTTGTGATGATGCTGTGTGTTATTTTTAGTTTATACTAATAGTGCAACCATGGTTTTTCTTTTCCATGCTGTTTTAGATGAACATAGATATAAAATCTTTCCCCACCAGGTTAATTGCATTGAATAATATTTTTATTTCACTTATCTGTGAACTATGGTGGAAGATGAAAACATAGTGTTTCTAAAATCTGGTAAAATCGTATAGCGTGATGTAGTACTTAATATATTTTTCTCTCATGTTATTTATGTACATTTATTAGGCCTAGACACACCGCTACTTGACAGAAAATAACGCTAATTGATATTTCACGATACTGCCTATCGCAAGGTGGCTCACTGTTATTCTGCACCAAGTTCTGTAGTAGTTATACTTTAGGTAATTATCTAGTATTATAATATTGACTGGTAAATAATGCCTACAGCATTAAGTATACCAATAAAAGACAATAGGCACCGAGTTAAAATAAATAATACATGGCGTAAACCCCTTCTTCGTTGGCACAGAAGGCCTGCACTCAGTCACCGAGCTTTTTATTATTTTTTAGAATACCATTTTCTTTTTCACGTTTCCTGCTGTTATTTGTCACCCGATGGACGTGATATTTTTGGCTGACTCGCTGTTCAATGCTTCCTGTGTCAGACTTTTCTTTTTAAATCTCGCTTTGAATTTTATATAGGCGTTCTTTGATTGTTAGTGCGACGTAGTGAAAATAGTATTTATGAGCGAGACGGGATATTTTTTGTTTAGTATTGATTTTGTTAAAACTAGGCGGTAGTAGATAACAATAGGCTAGAAGCGTACATAGATATGTTAAAATTGTTAAGCGTGACGTAACTCTATATATATAATTTTTATATATAATTGTAGTGTGGATAAGTGTATTTTCCGTCTGTCGCTGTTCATCGGCAGAGTTTCACATATTATTCAGTTGTTAGAAGCTGAAAACTTGGTATTACGCTATCCTACCTATGTGATAGTGAAATTAGTCTCCAAAATTTAAAAAGTAGCTATTTATTAAACAATTAAGATGTTTTACAATTTTAGGGCCTGCTAGATGAAAAGCTGTTACTAGTGGTATCTATCTACCAAGTATGGTAGTCCTCGATGGCGTAGTGGTTAGTGTCACCGACTGCTACGCCTGAGGTCGCGGGTTCGATTCCCGTACAAGTCAAACATTTGTGTGCATGAACATGGATGTTTGTCTTGGTCTGGGTGTTTCTATGTATAATATGTATGTATTTACAAAAAAAAATGTATATATATATGTTTATCCATTGTCTAGTACCCATAGTACAAGCTCTGCTTAGTTTGGGCTAGATGGTGTTGTGTGTATGTGGTAGAATATATAGAATATATATATAGAACTATCGCCCGCGTTGTCAAGCGAAGGAAAAGTAATTAAAGATTAGATGAAAGAAAGGAATGAGGAATCTTTACATGAGCTTCTACATCTGTTATCGGGCGGTACGGTAATATTAAATTCTGATCTTTTTCTACTAAACTTAACGATTTGCATAAGAACACAACTGGTACTGTGAACGATATACAAATATTGCATCATAACTTAGTGATATTGTCTTTGTCTAATAAATATTAATACGGCAATCATTTTCACATTTTGACAATGTTTAATCTTTTTTATATTAAACCAATTAACTTAAACATAGGTAGTAAAAATCTATAGATTAATAAGAAATTTTTAATGACCAATTATGTATTTGGCTACAAAGCACATTGCGGCAGCTTCATATTAATTAACTAAATTACCTTAAAGCACTTACTTTAACGTACGCCGTAAACAAAATGTTCCCTTAAAAACCGCCAGAGTATTTCAAAGCATCCAAGACGTTTTAACCCAGTTAATTGGGAAAAAAGCAATCTTGGAAGAAACAGTAAGCACTAACTACATCAGAGCGAAATAGGCTAAATAAATTGCCACTATATATCGCGGCCTCAATCTATTAAAACCCGTTAAACTGGTTAGAAACTCGAAAAGCAGTAGTTAGTGTCTAGAGGGCTCATTCAATAGATTCGAATAAGTGGTCCGTTACTCGTCCGGCAATATCCGGACTAAAGCGGAAAAAACTCGATTAAAAAAGGTTACGTTAATGGGGGTAGCAGTGAAAAGTGATGCAATTACGTTAAATTGATTCTACCCTTTGTTCTTTCACTTCGGAGCCATTGATTGGTAATAGATATGTTTTTTTTTTCTTGTTTATTGCTGGCACAAACTGTTTTGTTGGGTAAGCTTTTGAACAACATGTTTTCACCTGTTGACGTGATGTTTAGAATACAGTAATCTTAGTAACCAATTTTCCTTGAGACAATAGAGGCCTATTGTCTAGTTTTTCTAGGTAAAAGAGAAAAATTATCGCGACAAAATGCGATGGATTTCAAGGTGTGTGTTACTGTGTTGATTTTGTATATTATTTTATACGTAACAGCAAATAGCATTCAAAAATCCTTTTTGTGATAGCTGTATCTAAATTAATCGTGATGTTAGGGAGCGTTTTACCTATATGTTATTTTGAAAAGTCGATTTCTACCTCAGCAATGAATAAGTTATATGGGCGAGAAAGCTTTATACACCTTATTAAGCATATTGCGCGCGGAGGTGGTTAGATTTGGCATAGTTAAAGTTTATATGGAGATAGACGGCAGAAAGCTTATACTATATAAAAATAAATTGTATTTTTTTAAAGTGCTGTACCCTCCTCCATCCATTTCGCGACCAACTTAGTCTACCAACTATAATATCGAAAAAGAAGCGACCATGACTAGCGTAGCAGTACTACTGGCAGTACAGTGCTGGCGTCATTCGGTTGTCACCACTCTCGCGCGAACGTGATGAACTTAACGTTGCTTAGATATACCGGTGTCCTAGTTTCATTTGATAACCTCAGCCCTACGATGATTAGTCTGGTGCTTCGGTAGTAGTAGTAGGTGCTTTCGTAATTAAGTATCGCAAGTGTGACGTGAGCATGCGATGACAAAAGCAGCAAAAAAATTTTTTTTTTTTTAATTCTTTTAAAAGGGAACTCGCGCACTATGATTAAATCCTGTATCGCGGGAGACTTAATAAACATTCAAACAACGGACACAAAGAACATTTAGACTCGGAACAACCATTTGTGGATCACACATTTTTTGTCCCGTGGGATTCGAACCCATAACTGTACAAAGGAATAATTATAATGATATACAGTCTCACGTCTCATGCCTGTATCGCTGGAGGAGTAGACAGAGATGTATTACAACCACATATTCCCATCTATTTGTTTACGCTACGTAATAGGGGTGAGCGTAGTACCGTTTACCGGACACTGTTATAGAAATATTCCTGTCAAGAAATTTTACTTAGCAGTACAAAGTTACTACTATAGAAATTTTGAAATTTCTTGACTGGAAGAACAACTGACATTTTGCCCTGATCATCAAACCCGGGATCTCATCTGGGATCACAGCGGTCGCGTATTTGGCTACCCTACCGAGGCAGTCATCCTAATCTATTATATAATATAACTACCCTAACTAATATTATGAATGAGAGTATGTTTATTTGATACGCTTTCACGCCTTAACTACTCGGCCGATCATCATAAAATTTCGCAAACACGTTGTCAGGGGCACAGAGAAGGACATAGGGTACCATTCACCCAGAAAAAGTACTGTTATTAATCTAACCTAACCTTTTCTTTATATATATATTTTCTTTTTTTGCTTCCCACGAAAAATGCTTTATGCACTGTCCGCCGGCTAGGGGACGGCACCGGCGAGGCCCTAAGGGGCAGGAGAGCGACATAAGCGCGTCTCCTGCGCCCCCTGCTGCGGCGTAAGGATCTTCCTCACGCCCCCGCTCCGCCACCTCGCGAGATGATAGCCTCGCAGAAGGATCTTATTGCGCCCCAGCACCTGTCGTGGCCGACCATCTTGGATAAGTCGGTCGGCAACGAGAGGTCGGGGCCAATTACGGCAACCAGGGCACAGCGCTTCTCGGCCCACGCCGGGCACTCCTTCAGCGTGTGCTGCGCCGTGTCCCGGTCACACTCCCCACAACGGTGACACCTGGTTGTCGGCTCCCTACCGGCTATCTTGCAGAGGTACTCTCCGAAACAGCCGTGTCCGGAGAGCACCTGAGTAAGCCGGTAGGTGAGCGGTCCGCGCCGTCTGTCCGTCCATTCCTTTAGCACCGGACGGAGGACAGCCTCACCCCGTAGCGGGGCTGGGCCAATCTCTCATCCCATTTCGCCTCAAGGACCAGTCGAGCCTAGGACCTTCGCGTCTCCACCACCCTGTGCGTGGGTTCCTCGCCTTGAAGCCGGAGGGTCCGCGCGCCAGCAATACACTGACGCTTGGACCTCCGCCTCCAGATCCCACGGTGGCGACGCCGCCAAAACGCACGTCACCTCATAGGAGACAGAGCGGTACGCCCGCGACACCCTGATCGCCATCGCCCTCTGAGGTCTCCTTAGGAGGGCGACGTTTCGGCAACCGAAGGCGCCAGCCCAAATGGGCGCTCCGTAAAAGGCCATCGACCGCGCCACCCCCAAATAGAGGCGGCGGCAAACGACACTCGGCCCCCCGATATTAGGTAGCAGAGAGCTAAGCGCTCCCACCGCAGACATCAGCAGGGGGGGGCAGGCGATTAAAATGGACGCGAAAGTTCCAGCGACCGTCGAGGTGGAGCCCCAAGTATTTCATACTCGGCTCCACCCCGATGCGGACCTCTCCAACGATGATGTGGGCATCTGGTGGCGGTGCCCGCTGGGGCCCATGAAATAACAGGGCCTCAGACTTTTCCAGCGCCACCTCCAGTCCCAACATCCTAATCCTGCCGACAACCAGGGCCACTCCAGCCGTGGCAAGACAGGCAACTGCCCCGTAATCCTCTCCCCGGGCCGTAACCAGCGTGTCGTCGACGTAACAAGTTACGCCGACGCCCGGGGACAGGGCGCCCCGCAGCACCCAGTCATAGCCAATGTTCCACAGGATCGGACCAAGAACTGAACCCTGTGGAACACCGCAAGATACCTCCCTCCGGAACGTCTCTCCGTTCCGCCCCACACAAAATACACTCCTCTGGTGCAGGTAGTCCCCGACTATTCGGCGCAGGTAGGGAGGCACCCTATGAAATTGGAGCGCCTCCCTAATAGTCGCCCACGGCAGGGTGTTGAACGCGTTGTCCAAGGTCACCGCCAACAGCACCCCGCGCGCGGCGACCGCCTCTTTCGAGAGAGTCTTGATGCGACTAATCGCGTCATTCGTCAATCAGCACTCCCGGAATCCGAACTGGAGTTCAGATAAGTTGGGGCCCACCCGCATCAAGTGCCTGGAGAGGCGGGCAGCCACCACACGCTCAAAGAGCTTGCCCACCTCATCCAACAGCACTATGGGGCGGTACGCGGAGGGAGAGTCTGCGGGGCGGCCCTCCTTTCGCAGGGGGACCAGCTTGCCCGTCTTCCACATGGAAGGAAACCATCCCGACTCCAAACAGGCGCTAAACAGCCTTAGGAGCCGGTCCCCTAAGGCGTCGTAAGCCAAATCCCAGGCGCGGCCAGGAATCCCGTCCAGCCCCGGGGCGGTGTTTTTGCTCCGCAGCCGCATCATTACCGCGCCGAGCTCCGCCATTGTTAATTCTGGCGCCCCGGCATCGGCACCACCCTCCTCAATTTCGGGCGGCGCCATTACGGGAGGTGTGTGCTCCGCTCTCGAAGGAAAGAGAGCGGAGACCACCCCCTCCAGTTGCCGGGGCTGAAGACTCTCGGTGACCGGCGGGGTCCAGGGGCGCAACTTGCCCCTGACCGCCTTATACGGACGTCCCCACGGATCTGCCTCGAGAGTCCCCAGGAACTCTACCCATCTTTGGGCTTTGGCCAACCTAACCTACATTTAGTCAAGCGCAGCCGCGGTTAAAATCTAGTATAATATAAATAGCTATTCAAAGTAATAAACAAAATATATGCGTACATAAACTAGTTTAATTTCATCCAGTATGTTAGTTCCTCACGCTCGCCTAACACGGCTAACCTCATGATAATGGGTTAGCCATAAATCACGTGAGTTCTATTTAACAATCAGTTCGTATCCGGAGCATAATTCATGCAGCAACATCACTGCAGAGCCTAATTAATTCACGCCACGTTCACAGAACGATATCGCCAGCGGTTGAACACCTGGTTTACCTTATTTTTACAACTTGTCTCGCAAATACGGTAAATAATTGTTGTTTCGGGAGAATGCTAATGTTGGCAACATTGACGGTTTATTAAAGAGGTTTTATCGCGGGATTTCGCAAGTATCTAAATTACTGAAAAAGGATGTCTGAAATTAAAATTTAGTATTATTGATTACTAGATTTTGCCTGCGGCTTCGCTCACATAAATATAGGTTATTTGGAGGTTATGTAAATTTTATAGCCCTCGGCAAAAGTACTTTTTTTCTGGATGAAAGGTACCCTATGTATGTGTGTGAAATTGCATTATGATTCATCAAGTAGTGAATGCGTAACAAACATACTCACATTCAAATTTATAACATTAGTTAGAATGGTCAAAAGCAACACTATTAATTTAAAACATAATATTTATAGATGTATATATCTATCTATCATATCTATATATTAATACGTGAAGCAAAAACTTTGTACTCCTTTTTACGAAAATTGCGCGGACGAAGGAGTATGAAATTCGGCACAGTTAAAGTTTATATCGAGAAGGAGCGCCAAATCCTAATATTTTTATAAAATATGCATCGGAAATACATTAAGTTAATGAAAAAGCACTACACGCACACAACTATGCATTTGACACAACCAGTCGAATCGCGTTCGTAGTATTTCGGCATTGTTCGGCTGATGTTGGAAAATTCTTCATAACTATGGTTACATATATTGTGTGTGGAGTAGGTGACTAAATGAAATGTGATTATAAGAGTATAGTTATAGACAATAAAACCTTAATAACGATCAAACATAAAATTTAAATCAATTATGGTCGAATTTCGACCACTTGGCGACCGCTAGTATAATTAAATACTTATCTATCTTAAGTAAAAACTCTCAACTTGTACACATATTTATAATTCTTGTGTATGTTATTGTACTCCTCTTAAATGACTAGAAAGATTTTGTTATATTTTTTTCTTATTTGATGGAGTCTCTGGATGGTTTAGATTCTTAATTGGACTCGGTTGGCGTTTCATTTTATATTTCTGACAAAAAAATTATCGATCGTGTAGGACAACGTCGGTCGGGTTCGCTAGTATATAACCCTGTTCCGTGATAGACACAATGGAAAATCTATTGTTATGTAGCATATATGACGTATGGGGCAGGGAACCAGTTAATCTATACTAATATTTTAAAGCTGAAGAGTTTGTTTGTTTGCTTGAACGCGCTAATCTCAGGAACTACTGGTTAGAATTGGAAAATTCTTTTAATGTTGGATAGCCTATTTATTGAGGAAGGCTATAGGCTATATAACATTACGCTACGAACCACGGGCGTGGCACAGTAACGATAAACGTGGGTGAAACCGCGGGAACATCTAGTATTATATAAGACAACAGGTCTGATTCGCGTTGCTATAAAAGTCATTAAGACATATTTGTTTTCCGACGTTTCGACGTACTTGCTATGATCAGGAGCATAATCACGAACAATGTACCTTTAAATAACCAACGCGATTAAGATACGTTTTCTAATATTATATCTAAAATGTCTTTCTCTTTATACTAATAATCCAATAATTTAAAACATGATTTTCTCTGTTAAGGAAGGCACTAAAACCTGAGATTAATTTTTTTCGTACGACACACTATTTGTAATATGATTTCATAAGTTTGTATTTATTTTATGTGATATAATATAATTGTAAAATGCAATATAAAGTTATTATTATCATTATTAACATGTAATTGTTTTAGTTTCAATAACTGATTAAATGCGTCAAAGAATGTTTGAAATATTTCTTTAAACGGTCGCAAAATACGTTTAAAGACGCCATCAATCCGGTCCATCGCCGGTGAATCACGCAAAAGTCTGAACGAGGATAAAGCTATAAAACATGGCGCATTACTAATAGACAGGTGTAAATATATACACGCATGTGCGTTGCTATTTAAACTGATCCACATTCTAATAAAATAAACAAAGAAAACCAGAAGGTAAAACAAATTTTAAAAATTCAAGTCTTAAAATATAAAAGTTTAAGAATACACACAGCCGGGTGTTGCTGTTAAAATATTTTTATTTGTTCCAGAGCGTGCAATTCAATATCCGTAAAAGTTTTAAGACTCCAACATTAAACCGTTGGCACTCTATAAAGTGCGATCGTGTCATGCGCCACAATTTTTCATACATTTAAGGCCAATAGTGATATGTAGACATCCTAGTTAGAGCTGTGTTGGTAGCTAGTGATTCATATCAAATACGCATGTCTTTCGAAGAGCATTCGAGAAGAAAGTCAGTGAGCTACTGATATATCTTTAAATATATGGTCTAAATACTGGGCTATCAAAAATGCTGAAGTTTCAAACTGTTTGTTCGTGCTATGATTGGACAAGTGTTTAGTGATTTACCGACCATATTTCCAAACACTCTGTTAATACTGAGAATTTCTATAGCGTGTACCAGTGAGACTGAAAATTAAGAAAGGAGTATGACATAACTTTGACATGTCAGATGTACGTGCCTTACGGTTGCAACCGGACCTCGGCGTGTCAGTCCAATGATCTCCCAGTATAATTCATAGTCAGCATTAAAAAAATACTCATCTTATAACCTTAAATTACGAAACACTGGCAGCGCAAGAATATCTTACATTTTACCGAAATTATTTAAAAATTAAATACCTTAAAATAGAAACAAATTTTAAAAAGACATTTTGTGTAATTTACGGCGACGTTATTACTTCGCCATTATTAATGAGATTGATCGCTTGCGTCAGCGGTTGAAGCTCAGTACCTGATTAATTCCATCATTAATTCAGTAGGAGAGGAATATCCCTTAACTCGTTACGCGAAGAAGCTGCGATAGGCTTAAGATGTGCCGCGTAAAGGTAACGTTTTATCGAGTTAAGTTTTGATTTTAAGCTCTTAGGAAAACGCTGTGCCGATACCTCCTATAAAAAGAAAATTGACTGACTGATTAACATATCAATGTACAGTTCAAACCGCAGGGTGTACAAACTTAAACACATACATATATCCACTTAAGATGTGCCTTTTTAATTCATCACTTAAGATACTATTTCATTTGCCTATCATATTTCTATCCCGTCGAAATTTACATAGTATACATAAATACTTTTATTACCGATTCTTTGTCGTTTCGTCTTTTAGTTTTCGCTTACGCTTACGGCTTTGTATGTGCTTGTCAAGAAACCATGTGTGTCGTTCTTGTGCATCAAGCCATCAATTGAGTAACAACCATCTATACTTTGTCATTTATAATTAGTGAACAAATTAATTTTATCCGAAATGTATGAGTACCAATACTTAAAACAGTTATCTTGCTCTTTATTGATATATCCAATAACATTGGTGTAATAAGGGTGTATTATATAATAACAAAGAGACAACTATACGATCTTAAATATAGCTACCCAAAGAACTTTTGTTTTGGAAAACAAAACAGTTTCTAAAGGGACTAATTTTAAATGATCCCGTGCTCGCAATGTGGCCAGTTTGGGCACGAAATCGTAAAATTCAATTCACCAACTTCCCACCGCGTTTACCCTGGAGGAATCCTCGAAACAATACATTGAACTCCGAAATAGTACTTTCATTGAAATAAGTTTCTTCGTTATGTATATTGGTCGTATTTTTATCAGTTATTTTTATATTGGCCAAATATTTGTTGATGCAGAAAATAGAATAAGTCTTAACGCCTACACTTCCAGACAATCTGTCTCTGGAGTTTTCTTGTGGTGTAGGTGGTATACCAAAATAAATTAAAACGCGTGTAAATATATTAAAAATAAGCTTAGAAAAAATCCAGTAGGCTAATAGCCAGGGTCTCAAACAATACGCTATTATTAGCATTCTGGAAAATATTATGTCGTTTGTATATTTCTAAAAGCGTTGTGTGTTTCAGTGGCTTCTTCTCATCCGCGATGTTAAGGTCTACGCACAAGGACTCATGTGAGCGTATCCTTAAAAAAACATACCAGAGGAAGCACGACGATCACGGAATTACCAAAGACAACCCCATAGTACAAATCCGTGCGCGGTAATCTTTAATATCACACACAATGGCACGCCAGTTAAATAAGCTATCACGGCCGTTAAAGGAAGTTATAATAATCTATTATAGACAACCTTACTTCCATTGTGAGGCAGTGCGCCTTCATGCAGGATAATTCTTACAATTACACACTATTAAAGAAAAATAATTAGACACAGGAACTATTCTTAACAAGAGATTTGTTACTGACTTTATAAAGATTTAAAGTTAAAATAACTTCAATATAATTATCGAGATATCAGATTTGATGACGAAGAAAGTTGAAGCACCCACGTTATGTGTTTTTCTATTGGTTTGAGTACCAATCGAAAAACATGTAACGTGGGTGCACCTTTCCCGCTAGATGAAAGGACGACCAGATGAAAGAGTAGCGGAAGCGTTTGAGTGAAGCATGCTGCTTCATTCCAGCGCTTCCATCACAACAGCCAGCAACTTCGAATACAGTAAAAAATTTTGAGGAAGTCCCATTTCTTGTTTATGCTTTCAGAAAGATCTTAGCAACATAAAAAAATGTAGAGAAGTTCGTGTCTGCTGTACTGGCAGGACATGACATTCCTATTCCAAAAATAAAAGTTTGAAATCGTAGAACATTTTATGATTGTAGATTTAAATCATTCCCATAACTTTACGTTTAATGATTTCCTAAAACATTCCCAGATGGCGTTGTACATTATTCTACGGCGCGAACTCGAGTATCGTAATAAAAGAAAACTTGAGTACACTAAGAATTCACGCAGCGATCGTTTTATATGCTTTTTCAACTTTGCCAATAAAATAAGTCAGGTGCGTTTATAAAAATATGCGCCGTAAAGTAACTTTGCCTTAAACAGTACTAGCGACATCGATAAAGGGCCGTTCACACCGCGTTGATTTTCCGAACCAAATGTTTATTGTAACCACATAATGGCCTTATGTTGTTTATAAATTGATGTGCATAGGCTTAATAAGTATAGGGTTGGGATCGGTTGTGGATTTTTATTTATTTAATAAAGTTGGCATTTTGATGGTAAGTGGTAATCGTATAATATGATCGCTTGCAATCCATGCATGTGCACGTTGCTGACTTTCAGAAAACAGACTTGAAGATGTGATAAAAGAAAAAGGGAGCCTTCAGACTTCCCGAGAGAAATACAGTATCAGTTTTACCGCACTTGCGCCGGTTGTCTGTAAGAAGCTCGCCTTTAAAAGTAACCGGCACTTTCCTGAGGAGCTGGCTCATTAGTACCATTGCAAAACATTTGGTGAGCTCTTTCACTGAGATGCTTACAAAGTAAGTAATAATTAATAATAATAATATATTGACTGTGCTTGCAAACTGAAGCCACCGCCTTGCAAACTGAACCGAATCCAGCGCATGAGTTGACCTTTTAACCGCCTCAGTCGTATGTATGCGAATTAAAATCTTTGTTTTAAAATTTGTTTCCCTTGTTTAATTACGTTGTAATTAATTACAACGTAATAAAATAGGGAAAACAAATTATTTAACCAAATGTAATTATTTTAGAAAATATCTTTCATCTAGCAATTATTTACAGTATTAATTACTGCCTTCTCATAATTAGATACCATATTCTGTTTTGTTAGAATTTAGATAAATTTACTGGCTTTATAAGCTGGGCGCTGATGGGCAGAGCAATTGATAAAAAGTTACAGAAAATACAGATTTTGACGGTGCTTCCTCATGGAGTTTTAATAACCTTATAGGTCGTAGGGAAAAATACAATATTATGTGGCTGCGAACTATAGTATTATTTTTATATTATTTCTGTACGTGGCAAGAGAAGGCGTCTCTGACCACAATATTACTTTAAAGTAACAATCTGCATACTGTCAAAACAAGGCTGAAATAAAATATATCTTGCTTCCTTTCTTATTTAAAGGATATTATATAATACTTTTCAAATTATGTTCTATTTTCAAGCGCGCATTCCACCACGCCTCCCCATTCCCGATCTTCGTCACAAGCCTGTTACATTCTAGTGCTTACCCTTTCTATAATTTAAATATTTACCACATACGATCGGTTTTAACTCCAACGTAAATCTTCAACATGCAAAATTTATTAGGACATAAATCGATTCTTTAAAATTTGGAATGGAATAAATAAAATAAATGGTGCCTTACGGACCGATGTATATCTACTTTTATTCGTTCCGAACGACGGATAATTTGGTTGAACCAAAACACGTCAAGTAAGGCCCGATAGTAAAATTTACGCAACCTTTTACGTCTAAAGAGGTTTTAATATTTTTACGCCTGTAAGTAACGGGATTTCTGAACGGTTATATTAGTTTCGTCGTGTTATTTTTTATATTTATTTTATAGAGGATGTACCTATGTTATGTTTTAAAAATATAACTAAGTTTGAATAGCAAATTATAACAATAAAGAAATGTGAAATCGGGGCCAGTTTACAATATATACTAAAAGGGTTTATTTTTATTTTATAACTACATAGATACTGCAAGGCCTTTTTTGGAAATGGATCCTCATTTATTACTTGACTGCAGCTGTTAACGTATCATAAATTAGCAACAAATCAATGTCTCACACATTCTTATACGGTGTAAATATCACTTCGATTGGTCAAATTGTTCAAAACTATTTTATATTTATGATCCAAACGTATTTTGTGATTGATTTTTATTTACTTCTCTTGTCTACATTAATAACTCTCTAACTAGCTATGGAAACAAGCCATGACATTGTAAAAAAAATAATCAATCAGTTAATACAATATTAACTAAATTAACTTTTATCAAAACTACACACACACAATTAGTAGCCGCAATTGATTCTATTATATCAGGCTGCTCACATTTAAGCGATAATTTTATGCTATCAGTCTATAAATTCTAAAAATTAAATATTTTAGATATAGAAGCATCAAAATTCACACATTATTCAATATCGTTTTATTCAGCACTCGTATATACACAAGCCGACCTATTTTCGTCCTGATGGTATTTTTAATACACCTTCGCATCGCATGGAATTTTACTTCGTCGAGATATTGCACCTGCATTTCATATTCGAGGATTTTATTATAAATCGACACATAGCATCACCCTTGTATGTACTCGATGGGTTAGGCAGAGACGTGTTAATATGCCTATATTACACTAGTTGTTGTTTGTATATTTTGCTCGGTCCTCTGAGTGAAGAATCTCACAATGCATTTGTGAAACTTGGAAAACTCTTCAAATGTTTTTTACTAATATATTATTTATATTATATTTTCTTTTTTTAACAAAGTTATGTACGATAACTCCATGATATAATATCTGTTTGTAAACCACTCTAATGTATACATAGGTTCACCTTTTACGACGAGACGTGGATCACCACGTCATCAAATATCAACAATATTTATAACTTGTTACTCTTACATAATGTTCCACAAATAAGTTAATTTAAATTTTAATGGTGGCTGAAGGGGTTCTCGTCTACTCAGACGTATAAAATATAGCTTCGTATACAATGTGTATTATTCATATTATTATTCCACTGTGGCGACTCCACACAGACGAAGAAGTTCAGCCTACATATAACAGATGGCGATACTATCGCACTTCACATGACGTCATACTATTCTGCATCGCACAAGTGAAGTTTACACAGCGACTGAGCATATACACAAGCTCTCGACATCAACCGTTGGGCCGCGGCCCGCCAGGCACGATCAACCAGCCTGGTCGGAAGATCCTCCCTTTGTGTTGGAGGGACTTCACACCCTGTTACTCTACACCACCATAATTATTAAAGGCTTATGTTTTACTTATCACCAGATATAGTAAATATAACAGTCATAAATAGTAAATGATCACCAAAATATATTTAAAGAGATCAAAATAAGTCGACGTCTATTGGGCCGTCTATTGTCGTCGACTATTTTTGGGTGGGTTTAAGAAGGAACCTAATATTTTTTTTTTATTTTTTTTTTTACGTGGGGGAATGCAATGACCCATATCCCTCCGCGGGGGCGGGCAGAGGGATTATGTTGGACTCGCCGGGGTAAAAGAAAGATAGAATAATGGTAAAGTACCTCCCGGAATACCGACTAAACCTACCACGGTGTTCCTCGACACAACCACTATCGACGGGGCCGCGCGAATCGCTTTCGCATGCGGTCGCGACCGCGCCGAGGTTACGGCCCGCCGTATGAAACGGCAGGCCACTACGCGAAGAGACCTACCCAAATTATTATAAATACCCCTTCTATAAATACCCTACTGTCTCCCTCCTAGAGGGGAGACGGACTCGAAACAGAGGCGCGCGTGGGAACACGCACGCCGCCTCTCGGACCTGGTGCTGAACGGATGGCAGGCAGGCTCACAAAGCCCGCCACCCCCAGGTCAAACCTCAGGGTGGCTGGAGGTCATCGCGCGCCCTCCGGCGCCCGGTTCTGCGGTTGGGGAGGGGGTTTAAACGCTCCATCTCCCGCTCCGCCGCCTCCTTGATGGAAATCACTTCTTCGCAGAAGGAGGCGACGGCGTTCCACGACCTCTCTCGACCTCACTCCGGACCATAGATTGAACTACGGCCGGGAGCCAGAGGGCAACCGATCCGACTGCCTCGATCAAATCACGGCGCTGCGATGCCCAGGCGGGGCAAACCGCCAAAGTGTGCAGCGCCGTGTCCTCTACAACGTCGCGGCAGTCGCCGCAGTGGCGACAACCGGGCGTCTCTTGCCGGCGTACACGACACAGGAACCGGCCAAAACAACCGTGGCCAGTCAGTACCTGTGTCAGCCGGAAGGTGAGGGCGCCATGCCGCCTCTCCAGCCACTCCTCAAACACGGGACTTACCGCCACGATCGTGGCGTGCCCGACCCTAATATAACCTAACCCTTCTGAGACGGAATGCAGTGATTTGAGGCGTATATGTGCTCGTTATAATATATTTTAGTAAGCATATTTTGCTCCGCAATTAGTATTTTTGGTGGTCATTATATTATTTAATCCCATTATTTAATATGCTACTTTAGTGTTAGAAGGAAGAAAACGGCATTAAAATTGAAAGCATATAGGTAACTAAGTCACTATATAACCCTCACATTTTCTATTTAAATAAAATGGTAGTAATTTTAAAGTGATACCACATAAAAATGAAAATTCGTATCAAAATTCAAAGTATAATTCTTATTTATGTACGAATACAATTCAAATTTTACGACTTGCCTCAAGTCGGAGTATCCCGTTCGATTTCCTTCCGGTTCGTACCAATCTGGTTTATGGCCCCGCCCAAGCGCCCGGCCAATATCAATGAAGCTTTACTAGTTTATATAAATGCCGCATAAGTTTTAACATTTGTTGAACTTTCAATGAGAAGATAACCCATCTGAATGAGGTTTGTTTTAGGTGTTAGCATTGAAGTTTAAATATAATCCGATATAGTTATTTTTGAAATATATTCCACGATTATTTTGGTAATGTTATTACCAATAACCAATTATATCATTAAATTAATTATTTATTTATTTAGGGATAACAAACAGCAACGTATTAAATATTACTATGATAGTACTTAATAACTAAATGTACAAAATACGCCACCCACGGCATTATCCACAGATTACCATTGAGATATGTTGTCTACTAATAAAGACAGTTTACATAGATAATGCACTAATACCGGGTTAACAGCTTAGACGCTTATGCTTTACAATATTAATACTAAACAGTGAACAAAGAATAATAATAACGGAGAAAAAGAAATGTAGAAGTTGTGTTTATCAGAGATCTATGGACAAGGACAATTATTCAATACATTAATAATTCCACTTCTGAACATGGTTTTCGTAAGAAACATAATGTCAACAGAGGCAAAATGTTTGTTATAAGAATCCACTAAACGGTGAAGTGGAGAACGGACACCAGAATTGCTACGGCAGTAACTTAATTACATTATTATACTAATTAATTTGGTAATTACTATATAATTATTCTCATTTTTAAAAAGGCTACTCCCGCGTTAATCATTTACTCTTCCTGTGTCGCGGGGCACTTTAGAATCATTCAAACAACGGACTCAAAGAATACTCAGACTAGAAACAACTATTTGTGGACCACACAAATGTTTGACCCATTTGTGAGTCGATTTCACAACACTCAGTGCAGAGGCAACGTCGACCACATAGAGCATTACGCCAGCCGTGCAGGCAACAAAATTATTAATTAAAGACAGCTCCCGCATCAAGCTCTAGGGAGTTAACAGACCTACAACTTATGGATGCAAAGTACATCCAGATTCAGATCAGATAATTGTTTGTGCAATATACAAATAATAGGTACATAAACACGGGACAGTGTGGCGTTCGCAGCCACAATGCTTAGCGCGTCGACAGCTGCGAGGCCATCGTTTGCCAGCAAGGTCAATCTAAATCAGTAGGACTTAAATAGAAATAAAACAGAATACTTATAAGTAGTAATCCTTTTTATAGCCGAGCTGGCTAACGATATCGATTCAACCACGCGAATGTATCGATACAGCCGCTCTTATAAATAAATAAAAACGCTACTTAAAAGCGCGCGAGTGTAACAAGTAGACGGTTATCGATTTGATCGCTACTACATCTCGATTGAATCGCTGTAGAATCGCTGTAAAATCTCGATCTGTATTATCGTTTTAAAGTTGATGCGTTAAGTAAACGCTTTACACGGGGCTATATTTTTGTGCTCCGGGAATAAAACTTAAAGACAAAATGTTTCCGACGCCCAATTTTAAAGAAACTTTTACTAAAATAAGTATATTTTCATTTATTAGTTTAAGTATACTACTAGATTTTATCCACGGCTTCGCTTGCAGTAATCTAGTTTTTGTAATATAAATTTCTATCCTCTCGGAGGTTGCTGCTTTTCAGCAGCCATGGGGAATCTCCCCGAAACGAACCGAAACGTCGGGCAAAAGTGTAAACTTAAATATAAATACATTTAATAGTTTTATTAATTTTATTATTAGGAAATTAGTAAAGTTCAATAGTAGTAGTAGTGTAACAATTTCTAAATTATGTAATACAATGTTAAATAAACAACGCGATAAAATCCGTATAAATGAGTTTAATTTCAATCATATTCGCATTTATTATATTACTAGATTTTGCAAGGGATTTCGCTTGCGTATACGTAGGTTAGGTTAGACTAATTGAATCAAAGGTACCCTATATCCTTTTCTGTTACTCTGACAACGTGTATGCCAAATTTCATGATGATTGGATTAGCTGTTACGGCGAAAAAGCGTGAGAAACAAAAAAACTCACATTCGCATTTATAATATTAATATTAAGGATATGTTTAGTATAGTATTAGTATACTATAAGGTAACACGAGGTTTTTGGTGCATCTGAGCTGTCGTAGCTCATGCAATTAAACACGTTCGATATCGTCGTACCTACAAGAGCATAAAAAAAGTTGTATAAATAGGTTAATCCAATTACCTAACAAGCGTTAGCAGTTTTCAGTACTTGTTACAACTAGACTAAAGAGTGAGGATGCTAACTTTAATCAAACCGCAACTTCAAACTGTTTCGCGCCTGTGTAATGAATACAGTTCTGTTGTACGTTGTACTTTTAACTTCCGACCACGTAGGGGGATTCCTTTCGACCTGGTACGAAAGTTTCTAGTCACAATTGTATTAGCAGTACTAATTAACACTTGAAGTGCTTACAACAAATATATTTTGTTAATGAGAGAGGGAAAGAATGTTAGCATTTTATATTATGGCAAATGGTAGAGTCAGTAGCTGAGCTGATAGCAAGCGGTGACCGCCACATATGGATAAGGCACACAGGTAGGAAAAGGAAGAAAGGAAATATATATAATACTGAATTTTCCGATGGACCACATTAAAAGGGGAAAATTTAGACAGAAACGTCTAAATATTGTCTCGCGATGAAATCCCCGAAACCGACTATGTCAGTATGTACAAGGTATGTTGCGTATGCAGATTTTATGACATCCGCGGATGCGGATACAGATACGGGTATTTGAAGGCTCACATCCGCAAATACGGATGCAGATGTGGATGTCCAAATCGATATGGAAGCTCAGCAATTGCAGATGCGGATGTTGATGAAAATTGTGCATCTTATTTAATAAAAAGTATCTAACATCACCTCTGCAGGTTCAAATCTGTTTTGCAAAGATTCATAAATGTAGCTATACCATTTTCTAGTGTTTCTTGATTCTCATCTTCACTTGAAGAATCATCGCGCCATTCATCGGACCATCGGCCTATTCATTTTCTTACTTGTCGCAACCTACGCAATATCTGGGTCCGCATTAACATCCGCGTTGATTATTGCGGATGCGGATGTGAATGCAGATGTCCAAATCGATGCGGAAGCTCTGCAATTACGGATTCAGTTGCGAATATTCGCAACATCCCTTGTATGTACCGTCAGGTGCAAAAGTCGAGCAGCAATTTTAAAAAGCGATAGAATCACAACAAGTTTCACTTACGACCTTTTTCAATAAAATCATACACATAATAATGTACACATACACATAAATCCGCCTCACTTATACTGTCGCCTGTTCTAATTATGATTGTGAGTACCCATTAATTTAAAAAAAAGCTAAGTGATGTTGTAGCTAAGTTGGTAATATTGCGATCTAAAATGTAATTCGATCCCCAGGGAGTGATAATCTCTTTGTATGTTTTTCTTAAATTAGAAACATCGATGAATTGTTACTTTAATTTAAGACTTATTTAAACCGCAGTTATTCAAAAGATGAGGGTGGATATAAAAATTAAATATTTTCTCACTTGAATAGAATTATGTGATGTTGTTGGTTGGTGATCTTTGTTACGAGCGTTTGTGTTATTATTATTGCAATCATTTTTTAAATATTTTAATTGAGTCTAAATTTAAAATGCAAACTAATATTGAATATTGAATCCAGTGCAAATATATGGCATAATTATGGGCTCAATATATCTTAAATTGCCGACGTGAAACGATTTGAAGAACAAAGGAGCGTAAAACGTCGGGCGGGGAGTGGAAGACAGCTTCTTATTAACCAAATCATTTGATTCGCTATCATACCGACGAGACTGTTGCGAACTATGTGTGCTAATATTATGACCTCCATATTGCATAGACGTCTCTTGAGCTGTATTAAGAATAATGGAGGTCACACTAAATATTAAACAAAGTTATTTCAAATAGGGAGCGTGCTGGTTGACGATGATAGAATTGAGGTTAAGTTTCAATGCTCTTTTCCTTGTGAAATAGAATAATTAAGCTATAACCTCAATTGTCATTATAATTGTAAAATATTATTTGTAAGTAAAATGAATCTAAATAGTAAAGACTTAAGATGTTTTTTTATTAATATATAGTATTGAAACATTTAGGAAAAATTTAATAAAAGTTCTTTTTCGGTAATCATATTTTGACATTGTTTTTTATAATGGAATATTATTGTTATAAATTAAATAAAACTTTGTTTTTTTTAATTATAATTTGCATTATTTATTTATTTATTAAAAATTAAATCAGAATGTGATTTTTAGTAATTAAACTAATTCTGATAAATAATAATTATTATAATAATAAAATAATTAAATTTTAGTTTAATTCCTAAAAAATACTTTGTGTTTTTTTATCACCCTAGCGTAGTAGACAAAAATAACGTTTATCTTTATTATTTGAAAATTTCAGTAATAAAAAATCAAAATGTTGAAGTAGAGTATCCCAGGATTTGAACCATCGTCATTATAAATTAATAAATATCTATAAGTGCACTTTATGTTATTGTTAAGATGCAATTGTAAACTAAGAATTTATACTAAAAAATAAATAAATTATTATTATTATTATATTTCAGTGATAAAGTGAGAAGACTCGTTGATCGCTCCGCTATCGCAACCTGCGATACAAAAGGCTTTAAGCATTAATTGTAAATGCGGACTAACAGAGACACTGTTGTTGAATATAAGGGATAGTAGTTATTATAGTTATATATACAAGAACTCGTTTTTGTATCGCTTTGCACACATGCGCATGACGAACTTCACCTACTATCATTACATTAAATAATATTATTTTTTTATTACATTAAATAATGAATTTTTTCGTCGTTCGTTGTCGTACAGAGCAGACGTGTGCAAGTTTTTTCTAAAATTATACCAAATTCAAAAGGTGCAATTTCTTCATTAAATCATAGCAGTTAAAACTCAAAATTGTGTGTCCGCTGTCAGCTTGATGTGATCTTACACTCCTGCGCAACAGTGAAGAAGACCGCCGGAGCGCCGCTACCACCGCGCCTACAAGCCGCCTTCACCCCCGCGAGACACGTACGGTCGCTATATTTTTTACTCGCTCACGCATAACGCTGCATCGATACACCGGCTGACGTAGCACGGCAAACATGAACGTCCAGAGGTCCCCAACCAGAGGGTCGCAACCTGATTTGTCGAAGATGAGTAATGTAAGTTCCGAACCATTGATAACATTCCGGAAACGAAAAGTAGCTTGTGATATCGAATGCTCGTGCTCGGAAGATTTGAGAGAAATGAGATCAGAAATATCTCGCATTAGCTCTTTATTAGAAAAGTACGTTGGGTCCAACGAGCAGATCTTGAAAAACATGCAAGAGAATATCACTGATATAAAAAATCAAATTACTGATATAAAAGCGTCAAACGAGCGCACACTTAGTGCAATGCAAACAAAAATAGAATCCCTTGAAGCCGACATAAATAACATCAAAGTTTCATCGAAAAGTTCTCCTATTACCCTGGAAAATGAGTTAATTCTTGGCGAACAAATTATGCAAGAGATGCAGAATCGCAGTTACAGGGAGAGAAATGTCGTGCTAGTCGGCCTACCTGAACAAATCGTATCAAATCTAGATGAAAGACTGTTAAAGGATGAAGCTGATGTACAGAAAACCATTTCTTTGTTGAACGTAGATATTCCTAATCCATCAAAAGTGTTTAGAATCGGCAAACTCCAACCAGGCAAGAGTCGCAGTATCAAGGTATGCTTTGAAACTAAAGAACCTGCAAAAGAACTACTCCGCAATAGAAGTAAGCTGCAAAGTGGCCTTAGAATGTTTTCTGACCAAACACCAACTCAGCAAAATTATATGAAAAACCTAAGAGAAGAGCTAAAGCGACGTCAAGAAAAAGGTGAGACTAACCTTACAATTAAATATAATTATGGAACTCCATCAATAATAAATAATCAAAAAAACTACACACAGTAAACACAACAAATAATACTTTTATCGAAAACAAAAATACATATGAACTACTAAATAGCTACCAGAACTATCCAATCAGCAAATCACGTTTTACCTTCCTATACCTTAACGCACGAAGTATACGTAAAGAGGGTAAATTTGATGAACTTAAATGTATTTTACAAGCAATACCAAATAATGTGCACATCATACTATTAACTGAGACCTGGTTTCGCAACGAAGAACAAGCAATACAATTTCAAGTACCAAACTATACTCACTACTACAACTATAGAACTGATCTTGCAGGAGGTGGAGTATCTGCATATGTCCATAACAACCTAAAGCATAGTTTATCGCAGTCAACGTATACAGGAGGCAATAATTATCTATGGATAAAATTGGAGAAATATGCACTCGAAGTAGGAGTCGTTTATAATCCAAGATATACAAATTTTAATCAATTTCTCGAGGTTTATGAATCACAATTACAAGAAAGAAACAGGGCCATAGTTTTCGGTGACTTCAACATCGACCTACTCACAAAGGATTCAAAAACAAATCAATATAATCAACTTTTAAAGGAAACAGGATACAAGATTATTAATAAAATTACCAAAAAATACTGCACCAGAGAAGGATCAACTAAGAAATCCCTAATTGACCACGTTAGTACCAACTTGAAGAAAGATAATTTCCATGTGATGACAATCAACTCTTCTTTGTCTGACCATAAACAGCTATACGTGGAAATAAAGAAAATCAAACCACCTCCAAAAATGCACTATCAGTACGAAGCCATTAACTACAAGGAACTTTTTGAATCAATAGAGCGATCTGAAATAAATAAATTAAACAATGATTATACAAGGTTAGAAAACTTAATTAAAAAGCATACAGAAGAACATAAGATGTTAAAGATTAAAATTATCAATGAGCCACAAAAAGATTGGATTAATAAAAATATAGTAAATCAAATCAATGACAGGAACATAATGTGGACAGAACTACAAAACAATCCAGACAATGGAGACCTAAGAGAAAAATTTCACATCAAAAGAAATCAAGTAACCGATCTGATCCGAGAAACGAAGAAGTCATATTATAAGAAAGAATTTGAAAAGAACAGTGGGAAGCCTAAGAAACTATGGAACTTACTAAATACCCTGGCGAATAATAAAGCAAATCGGAGGTGTAGTCCTTCAAAACTCATTGTTAATTTAACAGAAGTTACAGAACCTAATGAGATATGTAAGATATTTAATAACTTTTTTGCTACCATAGGGTCGTGTTTGGCTAATAAAATTCCTAAATGCTTTCATGATGATTACATTCACGCACTACCAAAACAAACTTTACAGAATTCTCAAATGAATACTTTTAATCCATGCACTGAGAAAGAAATCCTTAATATCATTAATAACCTAGATTCAAATAGTAGCGTCGGAGTAGATGGTGTAAGTACGAAAGTAATTAAATGTATTAAGGAAATAATTCTAAATAAATTAACAATTTGTCAAAATCAAATCATTTACAAATCCGGAATAAAAACAGACCCTGGTAACTATAGACCAATATCTGTATTGCCAATATTATCAAAAATTTTGGAAAAATTCTACATACACGGCTTTTGAACTACTTAAACTCCAATAACTTCTTTTTTGATCGTCAGTATGGATTTCGGTCTCAAAGTAATACACTAACAGCAACAGTTGATTTGGTAACCAAAATCAAACATAATATTGACAAGAGAAACATTGTACTAGGAGTATTTATTGATTTAAAAAAGGCCTTTGACACCGTTAGTCCCAGATTGCTTTTAAAAAAACTTGAAGTCATTGGTATTACCAGTACACCTCTAAAAATGTTTGAATCATACTTAACGAACAGATTGCAGATAGTAAAAATTGACAACTCCCAAAGTCTACCACTACCCATATCCTACGGCGTTCCACAAGGATCAATATTAGGGCCTCTGCTCTTTTTAATGTATATTAATAATATACACGAACTAGGCTTAAACGGGAATATTACTCTATACGCCGACGACACATGCCTCTTTTACTTTGGTCCGTCTATACATGACCTCATCTCACAGGCCCAGCAGGACCTTGACGTCCTTTACGAGTGGTTTCAGTATAATCTACTGACTATCAATGTTTCCAAAACTAGCTATATACTTTTTAAAGCTAAAATAAACCAATACCCGATTACTCACCTCTCACAATAAATAATAGACTTTTACAGGTTAAAACACATGAAAAATATCTTGGCCTACATATAGATTCGTCCTTAACATGGAATTTTCACATTAAACACTTAATTAATAAATTAATATCCCTCCATGCTTCCTTACGGATTAATTTTCGATGCATAACACGCAAACTACGTTTTAAAATTTACAATTCCCTGGTAAAACCACATTTGTTGTATCTAATTGAAATCTGGGGAAACGCTGCAAAAACGAGATTGGGCAAATTACAAGTCTTACAAAACAAAATAATAAAAATGTTATTTGATTATAAATTTCGAACAGAAACTAAAAAAATATATCGTGAAACTAAATTAATGAACCCAAAACAATTATACATTTATAGCACTTGTATTTTCATTCGCAAAACAATTAACAATAATGTCCGCACTGAATTACAATTTACTAAGCGGAAAAAAGTTGGGCGCCCCTGCACGCGACGCGCGAGTTTCATAGTCTTGCCTAGAACTCGAACAAATTACGGCCAAACCGCAATGACTTATGACGGTGCGCGCCATTATAACAAAATACCCTCCGATATAAAAAATATTGTATCTTTCAACATATTTAAAAAACGATTGGCACAGTATATTATTACAAAAGTATCGATTTGAGAAATCTAATTGTTTTCTTTTGAATGCGAACTGTTTTGGTAATGTGTGTTTTTGTGTAAATAACCAATTGGTCTATAAATGTTTTTGTGTATATGATTGTACTTTTAATAATTTATTTAAGTAAGTACTCTCTTTTTAATAACGTGCGGCAATGAATGTTACCTATGTCTTTTTATTGTAAACATGTTCTCATGTAAGTGACTTTTGTCTTTATGAGAATAAATGTCTTTAAACCTAATATTTCATTGTTTGCGTTAAAACATCACACATACACAAATATATTCGCTCAGATCAATAAGCGAATGTGTACCTTACGATGCTACTCGACTTTTGTCTTTGACCGTACATCTAAACGTGCTTTAATGTACGTACATGTCCATACCGCTGCTACCGTTGCTTCTACGTGACCTTCAAGGCACCGCAAATGGCACTGCATGCATTTGCCGACGCCATATTTAAATTTGGTACTTATTAGTACTAACCGTGGTACTTGAATCAATCAATATACGAATTGCTGACTAGAAAAAGCCACAAAGAGACTTCTAGATTTCTTCAGCGGTTTTGTTCGCGTAAATGTAGGTTAGGTCAATAATAGTAGGTATTTTTTTCTGAATGAAAGGTACCCTGTTTTCTGTTCTCCTGAAATCGTGTATGCGAAATTTCGTGATAATTAGTCGAGTAGTTATGGCGTGAAAACGTAATAGACAAACTCACATTCACATTTATAATATTAAATTACGATCGATTTCTACCAAAGATGCTTCGCAAAGCTATTGAATTCAAAAATCACCCTAATTTCGATAGAGAAGATGGTTGGAATGTACCACCAGCTTGGGATCCAGTAATTCAAGTAGTCAAATCTAAGAAGAAGCAAAACACAGCTACGCTTCTTGATACTTTGAGCTCATTTTGCGTAAATAGAAACATTAGTGATTAAATTATGTTCGGGTACTTTGAAATAAGTACACTTCAGAACATTGAGACAACTACCATATTAGTCTTCCCGTGAACATGGCTACTGAAAAGCAACTGAAACGTCGGAGCAAGTGTAAACTTAAAAAATTGTTTTTATAGTTTTAATAATTTAATTACCTTAAAAAATAGTAAAATTCTATAGTAGTAGTGTAACAGTTTTAAAATTATGTCATAAAGTAAAATAAATAAAATCCATATAAAGTACATTCAATGAAAAGCATTCGCATAAACGATAGACAATATTATCCTTCCTTCATCTTAAAGCTGCATTGCGGTACTTGTAGTGTTTACATGGTTATTATAACGTAGTAAGCCTTCATATGTCTTACAAATGTTAATAACTTTTGTGTAACACGTACAAGAGTATTTTATTTGGGGATTATCTTTTAAATTTATTGCTTATTTAGTCTCGTTTTGTATGAGCTAGAGTCGCAATGCGAAAACCGAAAATGTTCAGTGGATTATTAGTTAATTGCCAGTTCTACTCTATATTGTAGGGAAACCATAGGAATATTGCCTATGACGTAGGGGATTATACAAACATTTAAACAACGGAACCGAAGAGCATCCAGGCTCAGAACAATTATTATAGTACTACACGAATGTTTGTCCAGTATGGGGACATCGAACCCACAATACACGTGGCGGCAGCAGCGAGGTTACCACTTAAACAGTGGTTTGGTTTGTTGGCGTAGTCACCATTACTTAGCGATGGCACGAATAAGCTGGCTTGCCTGTAGAACTGAATCACAACTCGCTTACATATAACCAGCGTAAGAGTCCGTGTATTAGCACTTTAGCACTGCTAACGTTTCGCACGGTGAGTAAGAGTTTCAAAAGCTAGAATACCTACTACTTCCATTACCATACTTGCATCCCATCTTTCATTTCTTTCTCTAAAGGCGACAATACGCGAATGATACACCAGGTATTGCAGCCATTTGCCACTACGCGGATCGTATGAGAGCATGCCTCTTATGATGTATAAAAGAGAGTCAGAATGATTCCCGGGTCAGGCGAAGTGCTGTCAAACGTAGCACAGGCTTAAATGTATCTATTATACAAAAGGCTCGGTACTTTTATGTGGGATTTAAAAATGGCCGGCGAAAATGGATGTAAAACATGTCGCTTCGGAGATGTACTTTTTGACAGATAATTTTATGTTTATAAAGATCCCGCGACACAAGAATCGCTCCCTATTGCTAGACCTATAGCTAGAGTAATCATAAAACCTAAATCATAATTTAAATCCATATAAGTATATATGTATATATACAAATCTCGTGTCACAGTATTTGTGGTCGCATTCCTCCGAAACAGCTCGACCAATTGTTATGAAACATTTTATGTATATTTGGTAGGTATGAGCATAGGTCGTAAAGTATATTTCATACCGCTAGGTTATTAAAGTGTCCCTGTCGAATGAATTTATATTGCAGAACAACATTTTCTGGGTCAGATAGTAATCTATATTATGTAGGCTGAGAACCCCAACAACACTTTGCCACACGCTTTTATTAGATTTCTAAAGGCTATCCAACTCCAAAGCTATTTATTTCACTAAAGTTTCAAAGCAAATATTTTTAAATAAGAAAACGTTGCAATACATTTATATAAGCGTAAAATGAGCATAATCTGCACAGCTCAAGCAATACACACTTCATTTCAATAACTCCTATCGATGTCTATACGACTGTACTTTATTGCAAGAAAAAGTGTAGTGCAATAAAATGGAGTGAATTGCCGATGATAGTCTAGCCTTTGCTGGGAATAAAGTTTATGTTGCCTCCTCGCGTCGATGTATATATATTTGAAAAGGATAAAAAAACGACCAAGTGAAGGAGGGACTGTTGAGCTGAAGGTTCTTGCCCTCATGCCGCACTTGACGGGTTTTTGTAACTTCTATGATCTAAACCAGAAGTTTGTATGTATAACCATCTGTACGGCAGAATCAAAACTTGTAAGAGCTCTGTTTTAAGAAACAAATATGGTTAATGGAGGCCATTCGGAACTTGGGGGTGGTGGGCTTTGTGGGCCTGCCCGCCATCCGTTCAGCACCAGGTCCGAGAGGCGGCGTGCGTGTTCCCACGCGCAACTCTGTGTCGTGTCCGTCTCCCCTTTAGGAGGGAGACAGTAGAGCTTTTAAATGAGCAGTGCCTATATTGGGTAGGTCTTATTGTGTAGTGGCCTGCCGTTTCACACGGCGGGCTGAAACCTCGGCGGTGTCGCGACCGTATGCGAAAGTGATTCGCGCGGCCCCGTCGATAGTGGTTTTGTCGAGGAACACCGTGGTAGGTTTAGTCGGTATTCCGGGAGGTACATTATTCTTATTCCATCTTTCTTTTACCCCGGCGAGTCCGATATAACCCCTCCGCCTGCCCCCGCGGAGGGGTGTGCGTCAATGCATTCCCCCAGGTAAATTATAAAACAAAGTCTTCCGCTGTCTCTGTATGTCTGACTGTTTGTGATAAACTCTGAACGGATTTTTATGCAGTTTTCACCAATAGACAGAATATTTAATGAGGAAGGTTTAAGTGTATAGTTTATTAAGGTTTTGTACTACCTTTGCGAAGCCTGGGCGTGTCGCTAGTTAAGAATAAGTTTATCTTGATGCCTTTGTACCATTTGGTCGTTATCTTGTTTTTATTTCGTAGGATGCCGTCACACATGTATTCTGTCTCTATTCTGAAAATGAATCAAGTGAGTGTCTGTAGTGCAAGTAGTACAGAAAATAGAGCTCTTTAAATGTGAGACAGACAAACTGCGCGAAAGGTTAGTAATAAAGACTCGCTGTTTTGTGACCATTTGGGTACGGAACCCTGAAAAGATTTTTTGTGTTTATACTTCTCTAACGTAGTCATCAATGAGTATCGCGTAAAGCTAGCGATACTAACAGAATTCTACGCTAGACAATAATTACAAGAGCGATGTTTGGTTCGGATAAGACGTCTTAAATTAAATGTTTTCGTACCGCACGAAATCACAGTAGGATTCTACTACGAAATGTTCTCATCCAATCCATCCGACAAGCTACGGGCTATAATTTTTCCACGCGCCTATTTTACTCATAGTCCGATGCGATGGTAATCTAACACGACTGGAGAGAGTCCAGAATCAATGGTTTTAAAAATATGTTTCCCGAGGCACGTAAAAAATCATACATTTTGTAACTTTGATATACCTCTGAAAACTACACACGTTATATTTTTTTTGTAAGCCCAGCTTGAGTATTGAACCTATACACAAGCCATTACCGGGTAACATGGGAGGCAGTATTTTGACTGTATTTATTTAGAATTGCAGTAGTTGTAGGTATTTTCCTGATTCTTACTCATTACATCCGTTGTACCAAAATATGAATTCGAAAATATTTTCTAACTTTAGTCGTAAATAGAATTTTAATATTCTGACGATCACTAAATGTTTTTAAATGAAATTAATAAATCTTAATATTTTATACATAAAATCATAAAAAGCAATATTTTTTGAAAAGAAAAATCTTAGCAGTCTGAATCAGATTATTTTTCCGATTTCAAATCAAAGACAATTTTTGTCTTTGAAATGCGGTGAACCCTTTATAAAGATCCTAAATTCATTTCAATGGTTCTGGAATGAAGATTTGTTTAGCTATTTTAAATAACAAATCAGTTCATTTTATCTTAAATCAGGTCACTACATAAAATAACAGGTACATAACAGCGTAGCAGAAAGACTATATTTAAGAATCTTATATACTAAAATGAATTCTGTATGACTTAATAACATGGCTAATATGATTTATTACTGACTAATATTATAAATGCGGATATGAGTTTGTTTGTCACGCTTTCACGTCCTAAGTACTTGACCGGTAATCATGAAATTTCGCATATACATCAGGGGTACAGAAAATAATTAGGGTACTTTTTATTAAGCAAATAGTATTATTGCCAAATGAATGAAGTGGCGCGCAAAAGCTTTAAAATAATATATTTCAAATATTAAGAAAAGAGGTTTACGTCAATAGATGACAACGGGCGTAACCGCCAATACCCTTCGTATTGGCGGTTATTTCAAGCGGCGGGCGTTAGTAGTCCAATAAATAAGGCGTTTGATTCACTACCGAGATATCATGGGTTCGATGCGCACCTATTGCACTACCGAAGCGAACAAGCATATCAGTAGTTAACGATACTCTAGTAAATAGTAACCTAAATTGCTAGAAATATTTTTCGTACGAACGTTATTACGTTATTATCTTTCTTTAGTAAGCCCACTAGTCACAAAACTATAACGTTCCAAGTGTAAGTATTTATTTTTTATTGAATACTAATTGCACAGCAAAACATCCTTACCAAAAATACTAATTGCACAGCAGAATACTTTTAAAGAAATCAAACTAAGTCGACAGAGGGCTCCTATTTTTGGGTGGCTTTAAGAAGGAACCTAACATAACCTAACCCTTCCGAGACGGAATGCAGTGATTTGAGGCATATAGGTGCTCGTTATGCTGTGCAATATTTGCTGTGCAATTAGTATTTTTGATGGTCATTATATTTAATCCCTTTTTTAATAGCAACCCGCGCACTAGTCTCAATTACTGTGTCTAGAGATTTTACAAACATTGAAACAACGCACTCCAAAAACACGTAGACTCGGATCAACTGTTCACATCACACAAATGCTCGTCCCGTGTGGGGACCGAACTTCCAAATCTCGGCACAGCCTCAGTGGCCAGGCGACTATTTCAACCTACCTAACCTAATGGTATGCAATCCGTGCAGTCCCTAGTCTCATTAGTTTATTAGTTGGAGAGGTACCTAAATAAGAATACCAATAATTTCTAACCCAAATTGCTAGTACATACATACGTGACATTTATTTAAAGCAGCGATAGCCTAGTAGGAAACCGTTGGACTGCCACGCAGAGGTCTCGAGTTCGATCCCAAAGTGCGTATCTCTGACCTTTTGAAGTTATGTGCATATTAAATAGTTAATTATCGCTTGCTTTGACGGTGAAAGGAACATCGTGAGGAAATCTGCTTATCTAAGAGTTCTCAATAATGTTTTCAAAGATATGCGAAGTCTGCCAACCCGCACTGGGTCAGCGTGGTAAACTATGGCTTAACCCTTCTCACACTGAGAAGAGGCCCGTGCCCAGCAGTGGGATATTTTAATACAGAGCTGATATTATTATATTATATAAATCTGTCTCATTTTACTAAAGTTAACAATGTAACATTGTGGCATAAATGAACAAATGGTTCTTGAGCAGACGTTAGTGTAAACACTACAAACACAAATTGAATAACGTAATATATCAATAGAGGGTGCACAATGTTTCAACAGAGGCAGTTTGAGGGGTCACATCAGTTTAAATCGAAGTGCATTGTGGTGAGCATGTACCGAAGCCTGTTAACTGTCGACTTACATTATTGATTCACTGTGCAATTCCCTGGTTACTCTGTTCCCAATGCAGTATTGTGAACATTTATTAAGGAAGCGAAGGTGCTAATATTTCATTTATTTTTCTAGTATTTGCTTATGTTGAAAAAATACACGGCAGCTACGTTCGTGTTTTTGATATTCAACCATACATGTTCCATAAATAATATAGCAGTATATTTTTGTTAGATAGTGCATATTGAAATACAGGACAAAAATTATGTAGATTTTTTATGCGGACGAATTCTTGTTATAAATACTGTGAAATATTTAGTGTTGATCTAGGCTGAGCTTCATGTAAATCAGAAATAGTATTCTCTTAAATTAAACTACACTTTTAATGTGAATATATGCGAACATTACAGTTTACATTTGACGTTTATTAGACTAGATCGGATCTATCAAAGAAGACACCTCCTGCACTAGAAACAAATTCTGTGTCGCGCAGTCGGCGTGTCTTTACAAATATTCAAACAACGAACTCAAAGAACGATCGGTAACAACTATTTCCAGATGACACTTTTTTTAAGTTTTAGGATTTAAACCTACAATACTCGGCGTACTCTAACTCCTAAGATACAGGTCAGCGTAGCTAGTTTAGATGTTAAATCATTGCTCATCAACTTTTTGATCTTGATGTACAATTTGCTGTATTAATGTGCCTTTGTTTTGTGTCTTTTAAGAAACAATAAACAACAAGAATTATAAAAAAAAAAAATGAAGCGGTCACTTATCCAGGCACTCATCACCATTCGTTGTACCCTCCTAAATTATCACAAACTCTCTACTGCTGTATTACAATAAGTAAGCAGAGGTCAATCATCAAATGCCGTTTCCCGGTAGAACTAAAATTGTCGTTGGCAAAATGTAGGCTGTGATATATTTCTACCCCTATGTATGAGTATATAGGCATGAGACTATGTACGTATGTTTTTAGGTACAACGTAATTAGGTATAGGGTTACGAAACACTTCTAGAACTGAACTTATTCCTAAGGAATCTCTTAACTGAAAAACCCAATAATACTTTACCGACTTTACGAGACGCGGCCTTCGTGATCTCTGTCAGGATCAACCGCAAAGTTTTATTAAATATATTATTTTCACTCTTTGCATTATACTTAAAAAACTAAGCTCAGTATAGCTAGCGTTATTATGGTTATGATATTATTTTTTTAAGGGGCACCGTTATCTAAATGATAACGTATAAAGTAATAAAATTACGTATATGAATGGGAGGGGCGAAATAAAGGGCTTGTTTTGTACTTAGTCGGAAACATAACCGCCAGTTACTGATTATTAATTATCTTATTTAGCCGCTTATATCAAATTAATACGTTTGCGTTCAATTTCCTTAATATCGGGTAACACTGACAAGCATGTATTCGTAGCTTTGTAAAAGGTCTACGATTTCACGTAGGGCGTAGTCTACGGTTTAACGTAGACTTGATTCTACGGTGCTACGAATATGCATGAATACAAATATTATGAAATCACTCTTTTAATAATTTTTATTTGTGTTATAATTGAGTCTAAATATTATTTAGCAATTTTTTTGTCGACTGTTTCTATGGACACCAAGATTTCAGCTCTGAAACTCAAGTCAGAGAACCAGAACTGATTTTAAAACATATTTGTATGTACATATATAATATCAATTCTATTTACCCAAGAAGTGAATTTTACACGCACGTTAATTTATTGCTATATAGAATAGTCATCGAGGCTATTGTTGACCTCTGAATATGGTATGATCCTCTAGGCAAAGACTTTTGCATATGCAGATCACTCTAATCTAACAATCCTTTTTTGATCCGGCGACGATACCTGTTGATGTAATCGATATAAATCTATCGATGTATATCGATAGATCCACTCAATGCGTCAACACATGATAAGTATAATGTACTTATCAAGCATTTAAAATTTTCACAAAATATTTCACACCCTTTTAAAAGTCTCTCCAAAAAAAGAACGGCTAAAATTAAATACATTCATTTAAAATATTCTTTACGAATGCTCTCGAAGGGCTCGAGCACAAGAGGGGATGCAAGCGTGTCCATGAATAATCATTTGACCCTCTCCAATTAAAAAGTGCCGAGTAGGTACAGGTATTTAGCACTTCACAAGCCTTGTTATTTGTGGCCCATTTAACAAAATACGGGAAAAAAGGCTGAACCCCGCCCCTTAAACACCAGACGACAGCATGAATAAAGAACAAGTTGAAATTATACGTGATAAGAATGAAATTTAGACCATACGCGGTCCAAATTTTAAATAAAATAAAGGTTTAGAGTATTTTAAATTGTATTCTTCTAAAAATACAAATTTATAATAATATTAGCTCCGTATGTACACTGTCCCACTGCTGGGAGCGACCTCGTCTCGGTACGAGGAGAGTAAGGGCATGGGCATGTCACGTTCGGCCCCACTGGCTCTGGTAACGACGTCGCCCGCCGCCCCGCGGAGAGGTCAATGCATTCACCACGTAAAAAAAAAACCACGGTTACACAGTGTCAAGAATATTATAGAAAACTCTCAGATATGCAGGTTTCCTTACGATGTTTTCAGCGTTATAACAAGCGACAATTAACTATTAAATACGCTTTTAGAGCCAGAAAACTTAGGATTAAAGTAAAGACGTCTGCATGGCTGTCCAATGGTCTTCAAACCGATTCCCAAAAACACCCATTTTTAAGAATTGCTTTGAAGACCACCGTTCCGAAATGTCGATGTGTCGATATGCCGATATGGCTTAGAGGATTTAGAGTCGATTAGAGGACCGAACGATCAAGGCATGACGCTATACACTCTGATAGAATCGAGAGCATTCCAAAGAAATGTGTCAAGTGGATCGCTTATAGATACGGCTTGTCGAGAAAGCTTACATCTTATTCTGAGCGTCTTTCTAAATTCAAAATGACACCTTTACTTGTGCGTCGTAAGCAATGAGACTTAATTATACTTCACAAGATCTTACACAATAAAATAGATTCTTCCACTTTGCTCTCCCTCATCGACATTAACACCAAACGTAATACCCGCTCACCCAAAACGTTTTTACTTAGTATTTATAAAAATAATACCTCTTATTATAACCCTATTATAAGAATGTGTCGTCTGTACAACGAAGTCTCTAATAAAGTCGACATCTTTGACTCATGAGCCGCTATTTATAAGAAAAAAGTTTTGTCGCTGCCGTTCTAAATTATTTCATGTATAATAATGTTGTATAACTTATTGTATAACATCTCGTATAACCATTGTTTCTTTCTGAATTTAAATTTGTGTAAATCTGTAAATTGTACTAATTTCTAACTCTTTCTATAGTTAATTAATAACTTTGAAACTTATAGCATGCTGTGTAATTACGTTAGGGTATCAATCTGTACATATCCTTTTGCATTATATAAGTAACATGCTTTGATTTTTACCTGTTGTAATTACTTTAATAAATAAATAAATAAATATACTTAGTAGAGAATTCAAGAAAACACATTTTCGGGGCGTGAAAAAGCACCTTCTTAGACTGTCAAAGTAGGGACCTCAACATTGCCGCAGCTGCTATGAGAATGGTGTGGAAGCCACTGCTCTTGGATCACATGATCGCTTACAATCAGGCGAAGTGAAAAATAAAAGAAACAGAAATAAAAACCATGTTATTGCTCTATATTATTGAAAATAACATCAGAACTGCCTTGATGATCTTGTAATATAAGTTTGCGTTTACGTTTACGACCGTAGGAGTCAGCCGTGGGTGGTTGGATTGCCCAGTTATACCCTAACTAAAAAGGTTGTTTAAAATACATATATAGATGTTAGCCTGTATATCTCTGAATAGACAGATTAAAGTGTATTATACCCACATTTCATCAGCTAAGTTTTGACGTCATCCGGAGGCGATGTTTTTATCAACCATTTGGCACTACACTCACAGTTTAACATAATCTACAATTGTTTCTCAAGTGCCCTTTTCGGCAGCATCTATTTGATACAATATATTAATAATAATAATGAAGATATTTATTTAATATTTCACAAAGGTAAGTACTTATTATCTAATATCACGTAGAACGTATACAATATATGTTGAAAATTCTCATTCCTTTGTGACATATTGACAGAGATATGTATGTTATCTGTTGCTAATTATCATTATATATTACGATATTTCATCTCTAAGAATGCTTGTACATGATGCAAGCATCTAGCCAGGGTTACATGCGCAAGATACTAACGCAAGCTGCAGAAGTGCGCTACACGCGCAAGTTACCCAAGCGAGGTTCCTGCGCAAATTAATCACGTTGGTACGCGTTACACGTGTGAGTTAATCATGAAAGTTGATGCGCGAATGACGAGTTTCGGTCATATTCAAACATGATTAATACAATCCATGCAAGTGTCTTAATTTATCATAAACCTTAAGACTTGTTTTTACATTTGTGTCTACACTCTCACACGTACACACACACACAGTATACTGGATACTACGCCATGCAAAACATTTTATTTATGACTGTTTCTTTATAATTAACATGGAATAACCGCATGATTTAATTGCATTTCTATTTATTTAGTTTAACTGGACAAACGGAGGTTTGGACTAACAACTGTTTGTTATTGTAATTTAAATTACAATGTTTCATTTATTGTATTTACGTTAGTCTACTTTTTGTTTCTGTGTTAAATGAATTGCTCATTTTACAGCACCATTCGTGTGCACGTAGTGAGTTATGAAGCTCGCTAGTTAGATTCCTAGGTTAGAAAAGTGTTAGGTACTGAGTTTTTTACGAAATAAAAGCAGCGGTAGCCCAATGGATTAGGTATAAGACGTGCGAACAGGAGGTCGCGGGTTCAAATCCCAACCATTGCACTACCGACATGAACCCACTTGTAAGCATTCTAGCATAACTGCAGGGTTAGCTTAACGCCCTCAGTTAAGTAAGAATACTATTTGTAACCAAAATTGCTAGTAACCTTTAATATAAAGCATAAAGTCTGGCAAAGTGCTAATATCCTCATCTCTTTATCGCATTAAATCTCAAAACAGCTGGCGTATTGCGTAATATACATCTACATCCCCCTTTGAGTATTTACAGTCATGTATATACGAATACATGTTTACAAAAATAGCAGCTTCTTAGTCCCGACTATTTCCAACCTCTAACCGTAATGTACGACAGCTGTAGGTAAAGTGTTTCTGTTCTTAGCTGAGACCACGTGTTTATGCATGCTCATATATTTACATAGTGATCGTGTTACCCTATCAGGCTTTCACGCCACCCGCTTGTAATGAGGCTCCGTGGGTGCCAGCAGATTTGACTAATTAAAAATTCAAGTGTTTCGCTACTTGTATTACGATGCAGAGCAACAGATACTTGGTGTGCTTACGAGTATATGGTTTTAGACAACTCTCTCTTAAGTGCTTCCAGAGGTCAATTTAATTTTCGATGTGCAGATTGTTGTGCATTGATAATCCATTGCAGTTTTTGTTCTTATATGTTTTAAGTTCATGCTAAGATTACATGTAATAAATTGCATAGCTAGCGATAAATTTGAACCATGGCTTAATAATATTGCTCTGTGTACAATAACGCCAGCTGCGTATATGCTTTTCGAAGGGTCAATAATTCTAAAGTGGCATCTTTGGTATTGCAAGCGTAACTATTTATGATAGTAACGACTCACTGTAAAAAAGTTGTTTCAGCAAATGTAACTTATTAAACATTTTTATGTTCGCATCAGCGTAAAACAATATATACTCGGTGAGCTTTTATGGCTTAAGACAATTTCTTATGAGCTCTTGAGGGGTCAACTGTGATTGATAATATCCTTCAAATACATATGTATATACTTCAGTAGCGCAGCAGTAGTAAATGCGACAGCTGTGCATAAGGTTCGATTAACGAGTCGAGGTAAGTTGTGTTATGTTTATCCGCCAATATATTCTTAGTAGAGTACCGAATCTAAGCCTGGTGTCTACCGGGCTTATTGCCGAATGGCAATGACGTACATATTACGTAGGACTTCAACCCTTAGATAGTCAATATAACTGTAATACTCGATTGCTTATTGCCTTAAGTATGAAAAATAAATAGTACATTCAACTATATAAATACATTAAATAAGATATTTTTATCACAAAATAGCATTAATAAACTGTCGTTGTGCAACACAGCAGTTCCTTTAATGTTACAAAGGTCTGTTTGTGTGGGAGGATCATAGACCTGATATTTCTTAAGACTAGTTTATGGGTCAATGTAAATTCACGATAGGCGTTACCATTTTAGTGGCTTTATTTTATAGTCAGCCTTTGCTGTAGATAATTCTATGCTTAATAAAACAGTTATACACATTTAGCTTGGACAAATATAACTAACAAAATATATCCGACGTACGTACGTATCTGGATCAGTATATTCTGTGTGTAAGTACGCTTAGTCTGCGTGTTATACAGCAAGCATCTTCTTCTACCTAGCTTTTATTATTCCCAAGTCACTTGGGGTCGGCTTTTCTAGTCTAACCGAATTTGACTGGATATCAGTTTTTACACGGAGCGGCTGCCACTTGACCTCCGCAACCCGAAGGCTAACGATACCCGAAGGCTAGACCAGTGTCAGGATATTATCGGGCACTGACTTCCCAATAACGACTGCTATAGATGTTCATAGCAGCCGGGACCGACGGCTTAACGTGCTCGCCGAGGCACGAAGCAGACGATAATTGTCAATCAATACGCACATAATTTTAAAAAGTCATATAACTTTCTATTGTCAGAGGTGCGTGACGTAGGTTCAAACCCTCTGCATTGCAGTCTGTTGGTCTCCCCATTGAGCTATCGCAAGCATAAGTGGGCTAAATATAAGAGCTTGCGCGGGCTACAAGCGTAAGCTACTCGCAAATACTACGGGATAAGTTACTTGAATGGTCAGATGCTTAAAGAATAGTACAAGTATATGTGAGAATTGTCAACTTTATAGTCACAAATATAAAACCCTAGAACTGGGTGAAATATCTGTGGATCAAAATACTTTGCGCTTCTTAAAGACACGATATTTCAATGCTTCAACCGTTGAGCTTGCGGTGAAATATGGCCCGTTTCAAATCTCTTATTGCACTATTGATATCAATACCCTTTTCTCCAAATACAGGCATTAATACAATTTAACTGTACGGTTGGCTAATGTGGTAGTCGGTTCGATTTCTACACGGGGCAAAAGCGATAGGTTGTTTCTGTCGTAAGAAAACTATCGAGGCTCTATAATTATGTGCTATACTATTAGTAACAGGGACCGATATTATTTTTGGTACTGGCAGCACAGTGTCTATCTTTTCAGTGCTCCATGTTCCAGGTATTGTAAATATCCGTAGGTGCCACTTACCACTGATTGTATGCTTCTTTGTCACCTAGATTGCATAAATAATCCGCTAAAAACTTAAAACATCAATTTCAAACCCCGTAAAAAAAATCACAGTAAATCTTTTCCACAGATAAGAAAAGTTTTTAAACAACTAACAGTATTCTACGTTCTAAAATAAAGCCTAAAATAAACTTGGGTATCCACGGTTCCACTGAAGTGGGGCACATCAGATGTAAAGTTTTAGATCGTAGCATTAAAACAGTATAGCGGCTCGATAATGCCGCCGGGTAGAGTTTTTAAACTTGTTTTTAAGTACTGAAAATCTCACGTAAACCTTTTTGGTGGTTTCTATTATTCAAAGTATTTACATTGCTTAGTGAAGGTATCTTTGTATATATATTAATGTTATAAATGTGCGAGTTTGTGACGTATAGACGTTGAGATGTTTAGATACTCAATTACGCAAAACCGTTCATCGGATTTAAATTAAATTTGGCATAATACATAGGCCAAATGATTTAAATTATTTTTATCCCGGTACGTGTTGATTTTATGCTTGTATCTTGTTGTCTATGTTTGCTTGTTTGTTGGTTCTTTATTTTTATTTCAGCAGAGAACAGTATCAACGTAAGTTTGAGCTAGGACGGCAAGTGACATTACTCCGTAAAATGCACGGTAGAATAGATCTTTCGAGACACGAAGCCGTGGGTTACAGCTAATAGCTTCACAAATGTATTCCTTCGTTCTAACATAAATTAACTGGTAGTACCCATAAAAGTTAAAAGGGATTTGTATTACAACCATATTAGATCAGTTTCATTTTAGGTCCAAAGTAAATACAACGAAAGCTATGTCCGTCCATCCAGCCTGAATGCTGAACACCATACTACTAGCAAGATGCTCCTTAGACTTCAATAAGTCTAAGGATTTTATTACTCGAGAACATTATGGAAAACGACTACTATTGAATGTTGAAAATAACAAGAAAATACTTATAACTTATGTATTTTGTTTATCTTACTTGTCCCGACCAGCTAACCTCCAGGTGAGGATGAGTGTAATTTTTTTTACTCATCACTTCCATGACGTCACTCGTTGGGATGAGTAGAAATTAATTTCTACCATGGTGAACGAATTTGCGATCGTGATACCGTGGACACATACCTACTCATACTATTATGGGCCACCATACGCCATACTTCGAAAACTAGTTAGCTTTGTAAGAGGAGAGAACAAAAATACTTTATTTGCTTAATTCGTAAGCAAAAATATATAAAGCTTTTAACATTTTATAATAATACGAAGCACAACCACAAAGCCGCACTGTTAAAGATAAACATAAGGTCATCAGTACAAATCCCAGCTCGTCGAACCTTTGTGGTGAACTCATCTACTAAAACATTCGCCTCACATAATCTAATATTATCAATGCGTATATGAGTTAATTTGTATGTTACGCTTTGAAGCCTTAACTATTTAACCAATCATTATGAAATTTCGCATACACGTTGTCAGGGATACAGAATAGAATACGTTTCATCCAGAAAAAAAGTACTGTTACTTATCTAACCTTCTATGTTTTGCGTGGGGGAATGCATTGACGCTTGCTCTCCGCAGGGTGGCGAAGAGGTTATGTCGGACCCACCCGGGGAAAGATGACGACGTACCGGTCCTACCGACTAAGTTACTGATCCGGGACTTAAGGTTCGTAGTCGGCAGGTCTTCAGCATCTGGCTCAGCTACCGGCTGCTGCCTCTCGGTGGTCACTCGTAGAGCTGCTGCGGCAATGAGGCTATCCTCCTCAGAGGAGGGCTCCTCCTTGTCGACTATTTGCACCGCGTTCGCGTCGTGCTGTCGGCACTTTTAGAGCCTAGACTGCATCCTCACTAGAGCCGACCGTCTACGACTGCTGCGCAGAGGTGCGCGACCGTTTCCTCGGAGTTCTCTCTGATGCTACGTCTGAGACCAGCATCCTCGGCATCATGCTCGGACAGCACGTCTCCCGCTTCGGATCGTGCAGAACTAGGCATGCGCGGTCCACTCCCTCTAATAAATTTCGATATTTTCAAGTTTGGCTTAGAAGCAAAGAATAATCTTCAGACCATAATGAATCCCACGAGTATGGAAGAAAGTGTGGTTGACTCGGGTAGAGATTTCGATACCCGGGCAAGTCTACTACACTCAGGGGATCGACGGTGTCTTGAGGAGGCCGCACTAGACACCAATTACTCATCAATCATGCATCTCCTCGCTGTGCGGCAGCTCACCTTCGCAGTCCGGGCGGTAAAGCCAACCCTTGGTCCCATTAGTAGCCGTGAGGTGTGAACCTATCCTAACTTACATTTACGTGAGCAAAGCCGCAGAAAAAATCTAGTTTTACATAATGTTTGTGTGTCACTATATATTTTTCACACAAAAAGATATTATCATCTAGTTAATTAAGAGTCGTGCGAAAGACAATTTAAAGTCTCGCGAATATAATTATAACTATGTCAACATGAGCCAGTACAATGTTTTAAGAGACCAGCTACATTATCTTTATGTAGAACAAGTTACAATCAAAATGAAAATATTTTTATTCATTTAGATCACAAAGTAACACTTATGAACGCCAAGGTTACACTTACTAAAGCTATAATATATGAATTTACATTTACCTGTTGCCACGTTCAGCAAAGCAAAGGCGTAGAACCAATGAGAAGAACCGGTAAGAATCTCACGGCCACTCTTTTTAATCGCCAATTTTACAATGCTGATTACCTTAAAACCTATAGGTAGTAGTTACATTTATTCGTATGCTTTCTCGTATGATTTGCGGACTAAAATGCGTTTAAAAGCTAGTGATTACTATGTGTTAGCAATAACTCTGCAAAACTTATGAAAATCAAAGTTTTAACTAACGTAACGTTACAAGTTTAGCCGTATCCACACCTCCAATCCGTCTCTCGAAGTTTGTGTTACATTCTAAGTTCTGCAGAACTATATAAGGACGTGAAGCAAATGTCTCGATCAACCATAAACTATGCACATACTTGTTCATTACATTTATTACTAACACTATCTTGTTTAAAGGTGCAACAATTATACCATTTGATAGAAAGAAAAATCATTTGTTCAGCAAACATGTATTGCTGAAATGGTTATCAGCTCAGTCTGTGCTAGGCGTCAAAGACTCAGTGCAGTGCTACATGGACGGTGGTAGGTATGCGATATATATATATAGTGACGAGAATAGAAAAGGGTATGTTAAGTTGGTTTGGGCATGTAGAAAGAATGGACGAGAACAGACTGACTAAGAAAGTTTATAAGGCTAGTGTGAATGGAACAGTCGCAAGGGGAAGACCTAGGCGAACGTTTCTTGATCAGATCGGAGACGTTCTGGATAAAGGCAAGGTTAAGAGCACCTTAAACCGGCGAGCACGTATGAGGACACACTGACTGACGGTCACAGTAAATTGTTAACTCCATAGATCATTTTTTAAATCCATAAATATAGTTAACTCCATAGATCACTTTTGAAATGTATACTTTATGCGTATAGTGCATGCTTGTAGGCAAGCGATAGTAGACCAAACCTAAAGCTCGATTTAAATTTTAAATTACTTCTATTACAGTTTAATACGAATAGGAACTATTATAATAGGGTTTTAGTAATGACATTTTGTTAATGTAAAAGTATTTGAAAATTCGTATATTGAGTTTCTCTTCGGTGGCGCCTCTGTACTGAATGCTCTCTCGGGTTAGATCTTGGCTCGGTATCAAACCGTCATTGGGATTTTCTGTCAGATAATTCTCAGTACCAGCACGGAGCTTAAACTGTGCGTAGTACGGCAAATAGCTCGCTCCTTATTACGCGAAACCTGAAATCATAGTTGGCCAAACGTGGATATAATATACACCTCCCTACCCCTTCGGGGATAGAGGCGTGTGACTATATACATACGTAACTTTTTCTAATAGTCTGAAGACAGGCTATTTGAAAAAAATACATACTTTCGGTATTTATACAAAGCTTCTATCATTACACTGATTTTGTATATTCGAATAGTTATGTACAAACTCAGTATAATAATATTGTCATAATTCATCACGCAAATACATTAGCATAATGTTATGTAGGCGGCTCTAAGTTTCATGCGTGGGTGGACAGTTGGACAGATACGACGGAATTATAAATTATACGAGTCCGGTTAACGCCTACTCTCGACGGTGTCCCAATGTCAACACTATTATTTGTTGGTCATCGAAATAATTTAAACCAAATTCGGTTTACGAACACAATTATAAATACACAAACAAATAAATAATTAAACTCGAGTAATATAAAGTAACATGAATAGTAATTAACCACATAAAATTGTGGTATGTTCGTTTGCAAACAAACCAGGGGCATGATTGACAAGCTATTTAAAAAGTTAAAAGTTTTAGAATGTTATGCCTTTTATATGTGACGAGACGTGATCGAAACGATTCTGGAAAAGTAATTGAAACATAAGACAGTAATGGATTTTTCGAGGCAGATAGAATAGTTTAAGCATGGGCTATTAGATATTTACCGTAGTCTATAATATAGACTATAAGATTGCAACGAGGTTGTGGAGGTTTGCTCTTTCGATGAGGTTCCTGATCCGGATGGGCTCCTGGAAAACATTAATCAATGATGCTGCTATTTTGAAGTCCTCAAACGTATGGTTTAAAGCCCGATTAAAATAATCCTGCCGGAACAACTTAAAATCCTGCTTGAATCTGCCATTTATTACTTCTACCACCCAGCGGCATATGGTGACCAATCTAGATCTATTCGCTTGTTCGGTGGTGAGTTGATCAGCACCGCGGTTTTTAGTTTCGGGCATATAAGCAGAGTAATTGAAACTTGCTAAATCGGGCAACACGTCTCTAAACCCACGATCTAAAATAAAAATATCACCAGATCGAAAGTACCAATGGAATGTACCTTCCTCATCATACACCATTCTTTGTACGATTGAGGCATCGGAGTCGGTAGCCGCGTATGGCCCACAGACATCTAATATATAACCATCACAGCTCACAATTAAAAATGATTTTAAAAGGTTTGAAAACTTATGTAAGCTATATGTTTCTCTTTGGAACGAGTGATTGGAGCTTTTTTGGATATAGATGTATGTTCCGTCCATTATTAAAATTGCTTTTCTATTTTCGATTGGTGAGTTTGGGTTTCCAAACAAGGCGTTTGGCACGTACAAGTTACGTTCAATCATCTGTCTTCTATCTATGTGATCAAAACCTAGGTGTCTAGGCACGAAGTCGGCCGATAAACAATCTCTTTCTTTTTAAGTGTCTCTCTAGAGTTCTTCTGCTCATTTGAAAAAGCGTTGCTAGCCTTTCACTGCTTTCGCCACTACGCAACTTTATCAAATAAATGGCTAGAGCGGTTTTTGAGTTCGAACCTGACAAAGTAGGCGTCTGTACTAAGATCTCAGAGAATTGTTCTCGACTGAGACCCAGCCGAACATGTATTTCATTCGTCTCCATGTTTTCAAGGTTTTCAAAGTTCAGAATAGCACTTCTTGACACAGCTGCTTTCATAAGACCCATCATCTCTACGAAATGAGTACTATTGAAGTCGTGCAGTAGATTTGGACTATCGATAATCTCGTCCCAGTCATTAGATAATAAATGTGTTTCACATATTCTGGCTTCTGCTGGTATGTACAAGTTGGAATCTACCAAAAGTGATACCCGAATGTTTTCTGGAATGCGATGACGTGTAGTTCTTGTACATCTATCAAACATGCATCTCACTGCGGTATTAGGCACTCGAGAATATTCTTCAATCTGCAGTACACATTCATGAGGGGCAGGGTTTGGATTAGGCTGTACAGCTCGTTGACCTTGCTGCCAGCATGGTCTACAAACGTATTCCAAGGCGTTGTATTGAATCTGGAATGAAGATATTGACTTGTGAATGAAGATAGTAAACTAATAAAATATACATTTGTTAGCATGACACATTATTATCTCAACGCATAATAAAATAAAAATGACCTTATTACGTTAAGCACATATGATGTGATGTGATGCATAACCTAAAGGTTCTAAACACGCTTCTTTACTACATCACTTCTTATTAGTAAGTACTTAATTAAAATAAAAACTTACTGGCTGTGGAGCAATAGCTTCAATAATATATTGAGCGATTGCGGCATTTTCCTCAAAAAGAGCGTGAGTTATCTCGAACCTCCTTCTGTTTACCACTGATCTATTGCACAAAATACAGATTGGTCGATTTTGTGCCATACTCAACAAAGTCCACTTCACAAAGAGAATCAAAGTCCAAAAATGAATGCCAAGTTATCAGATTAGGAGTAAACAAAGTCCAGGAAGAAAAAACAGATCAAAGGGAAGCGCACAAGAAACAAACAAATCGCACAGTACTCAACGACGCAAGCGTAATCGAAGTACTGCGCGGCACACAAATAAAAAGAGAGCGACGCACGCGCCGAGCCGTCCGATGTCTTTGTTATCGCTTGGCGCTGATTGGTCGCTCGCTTGAGCAGGTAGTCGAACTCATCAAACTGGTTTTATTGGGTACATACAAATAATAAATTATTATTATGTGATATGCAATTACTTAGCTAAACTAAATGGAATACAATAAAACGTTCAAAGCAAAAGTTGTTCTTAAGTATCAGTACTTTCATTTGACACTAACTTCATCAATGGCCGCCGATAGCCCAAAACGCCCATTTTCCTTTCAGTTAAACAACTATGTTTTAATTTGCTGCCTTGGATAGGATGAGCAGAGTTCTTAAAGATGCGTTAAGACCATATATATCCCATACCACACCATATATATAGTTCCTTTCCCGTTTTTACTGGCTATGACTATTATAGGGATGGCAGAGCCCGAACGTTGCTCGGAATCGTACATATTTCCATAGCACGAAAACCGCTTAGAATCTTGTCAGAATCTAGCACAGTTCACAAACAGGTTTTGAGAATATGTCTATCATCTTACAAAAAATTGGCTCACGTATATGGTATCTAGCTGTCCCCCACGGTCGCCTCGCTTCTATGGCTCGTAGCGTGATGTTACACCCTTTAACTTTACCTTGCAACCTTTAACCTTCACCAAGAATAAGGCTAGCCAAAGCAAAAATCCGTCTGATAGTACCTGATATTAGTGCGTTCAAACAAAACACAATCAAACATTTCGGATTATTAGATGACTCAGTGAACTTCGTACCACCTAAAGTAAAGTTTTCAAAGACAACACATGATTGAGGATGGAGGATTGAGGCCATCAAAACAAAAAAAAAAAACAAGTCGCTCGAACCATTTTTGAGATTTTGCGAGACTAATGTACGGCAATTAAATATTAAATCAATGCCGTATCGTCTAACAAAAAAACGTATTATACTCAGACATTTTGATGTTTAAGTGTATTTATTAAACAGACATCAATTTATTTTCTAGAAATAACATTTAAATCTATTAGAAACGATTTGCATTTCGAATAATTATTTCTGAAGTAGAAATTTTGCAAATGTTAAATATTTTAGATACGCATTTATTGCGTGGTACTTATACAGACTGAATAACTTTATTAATATTTAATTTGTAAATTTAAGTAAACTTGAAGTGGAGTCAGAATATAATGATTGTTTGTTGATTGTAGTAAAATACATATTTGCAAAAGTCAAGTAAGAACATTGTAATAAAGTAACTTTACTTAAATTTGCAACACGGTTTATTGCCAGCTTCTATCCGCGGCATCGCCTGCGTGAATCCCACAAGAATGCGTAGTGCAATTAAAAGTTTATTTTGTGTCAATTTAGGACATGTACCTATGTAGCTATTTTCATCCAAGTATTTTAAATAATTTACGCATGATTGAGTAAAAACTTCTAGATATCACAATAAAAGTTTAAAATCTAAATCCAAATCCAAATCCAAATCCATTTATTTGCAAATATAGGTACATTAATGAGGTGTTATACAGGTTACAAGTTCTTCCATATTTAACCAATGTGGCATGCAAAGATAATCACAATAAATTTAAATTAATAATCAGGCAATCACAAAAAAAAAAATATATTAATATTATTATAGGTTAAGGTAATCATGTCAATCAATCAATAAAAATATTATGTCAACATTAAAACAATCAAGTCAACAATCTTATAAACTATCATTCTTATCGTCAAAATATTGTTTTACACTGTAGTAAGATTTTCGTACCAACATATTATTCATTTTACGTTTAAATTCTTCTACATTTCTAATTTTACATATTTCTTCTGGTAGGTGGTTGTAAATTCGTGTTGCCATACAGAAAACACTTTTGTTTATTAATGCTGTCTTATTGGTAATCATTTTAATTTTGTGTTGTTGCCGACTACTGCTTAGTTTTTTAAACTGATTAATATTCTTTTTGACAAAGATAGCAACTTCAGATATGTAAATACATGGCAAAGTAAGTAACTTTAGAGACTTAAAGTGTGATGCGCAACTATCTGTTTGTCTAAGTCTTAGAATGGCTCTAACACATTGTTTTTGGGCCTTAAATACCATCTCCCACTCCGTGGAGTTTCCCCAGAATAAGACACCATATCGCAAAGTTGACTCCACATACGCATGATATGCAGCTACCACAGTGTCCAAATTTACTACCTTTGATAGCATATATAAAGCATACGAACTCTTACTTAGTCCACTACAAATACTTTCAACGTGTAATTTCCAATTCAGATTACAGTTCACATGGAGCCCCAAAAATTTTACAGTTTCTACTTCTTTGATTCTCGTTCCAGAACTAACAATATCAATATTGATATTAGGCCTTGTACGATTTCTGAAAACAACAAGGTTAGTTTTTTCTAGGTTAAGTATAAGATTATTGTCTTTTAGCCAATCCATTACATCAGTAAGTGTGTCATTAATATTACTAATTAGCTGAGTGTGATCTTTCTCGGAGAATATTACTGTACTAAATGTAAATCTATAACCCGACTACGTAAAAAGGGGTCTAAAAAGGACGAATTTAAAATAAATATAGCCTATGTCACCCGGGCCATTATTACGAATCTATTGACACCTCATTCATTAAAATCGGTTTAGTAGTTTAGGCGCAACGGTGGCACATACAAACATACATAATCAGACTGCCAAAATCATTACCCTTCCTTTTGGCTTCGTCGTAGTCGGGTAAAAATACCAGTAGAATGGATTGTAATAAGGGCCGTGTTTTAGCCAACTGCGTTAGAAAAGGCTGAAGTTTTTAGTTTAAACATATGTGTATGTATATTTATTTTGTACACTCTGTAGTCTTAGCGGATTGCTTGATACATACATACGTGAGAATTAGTACAGTTTGTGATAGATCGAATAAGAATATTTTTTATGTGTGAAAATGCCAGACTCAATTAAAAAGGTTTACCTACTGTCTAGCGCTGCCAGTCAGTAGGATAAACAATACTGTATAACTTGTTTATCTATTAGAGTAACTAAAAAGCAAACAGCTTGCTTTATAGAAAGCGGTAGTCATTATGTGTTTACATGGTACTGCTATTTATGTATTAACGCATATCTTATCCATAAGATATATTATGATTAAATACAATTCTCTTTGTTATAATTTTGAATTTTTACTTTGTGTCTTTCCATCGACTTTTTACAAATTATGTGCATCTTTGATATTAGGTACATACATTAAAAATAATTTGTGAACGCTTGTTTATAGCAACATTTATTACGCATTGTAACTATAATAATAATAATTCTTTATTTCTAACAACAAGGTGAATACAAACATTATGCAGCCCTGATTCCCAAACTAACGTGAGCTGTATGTTGGGAGTCAGTTCCTTCCCAAAGACAATTTAAATCAAAATAGTTACAAGCTGTTTAGTATGTATACAATTTGTTTTCTTTTTCTTTTAGTTAGGTACAACTATAACCTAGAATATAAGTCAGTAGCTTTCCAATAAATAGATATAAATAAATAAAATAAAATATATGATCCCTTACAATACCTATGTTTAAATTTACGCATGGTAGTCAAAAAGAATCATAGTTCTTTTTCCCATGTCAGCAAACAAAAAACAAAGATTAAAGGAAGAAATTTTCGGGCCCTTTGACCACGAAAAGGGTTTGAAAAAGCGCAGTCTTTTATATACTCAGTTAAGAAAAGGCCCTCGCTTGAGCAAGTACATTAAAATCGACGGTTTTATCACAAGCGGTAAAGGTATGCGAAGTATGAAGCACAGCTTGTAGACAATGGAAGATTGCACGTACAAACGTCGTTTAGCCCGTGTCAAGTATGTTTCTTGCATAGTTACTCCAAGGAAACTCATTTTTCTTGCACTTCTTTCCATTACTCCACTCGGCTCTGCTTGAATTAAACGTGTAGCGAGATATTGATAATTAGAGTTAAAACTAGAAAAACATACTTTGAGTCAAAGCCTCATTCGCAAAGCGAAGACAGACATTATAGACGACTTAATCTTTATTAAGGCAAGAGGGGTTTCGTAAAGACAGCGTTGGCATAACTATGGCACAGTTTTTTGGGTCAAAGTCGAATTTTATACGAAGACTGCAAGGATGGTGTAGGGTTTAAGTGGTCGACTCGCTACTGACATTGCGCCGAGTGTTGTGGGTTCGAATCTCAGAGCGGACAAAACTTTGTGTGGTCCACAAATGGTTGTTCCTAGCCCGCGTGTTCTTGTGTCCGTTGTATGAACGTTTGTTCACCCAACACAGGATTTATAAAAAGAGCGGGAGTTGTCTTTTTAAAACTAAATGAATGAAAGTAAAGTCATAGTGCGTTATAATAATTTCACTCATAGTTCCGCAGCTAAGCTCTTACTTGCTATTTAGCTACCTCACTCATACTCGGTATAAAGGTACCCTAATCCTTATACCGTGAGGAGAACACGACATAGGAATTATATACTTGTTAAGAAAGAGTCGTTTTCAAAGAGCGTAAAGCGTTAATCAGCTTAAGAGTGTACAATGATGCGTTCCAATAAAATATCTTCAGGCAGAATATAATACTGTTAACGTTTTGTATAATCCTTACTTCCTTGCTAATATTATAAATTCAAAAGTAACTCTGTCTGCCTATCTGTTACTTTTCACGGCCGAACCACTCAACCGATTTAGATGACATTTGGTACAGATATAGTTTAAAACCTGGGAAAAGGCGTAGGCTACTTTTTCTTGATGTAGGTACCACGTGGGCGTAGCCGCGCGTAAACGCTAGTGATATTATAAACGAAGCAGATATGTTACTAGCGTACAAAAATTGAAAATTCTTTTATTGTTCTTATAACAAAATCGGTTCATGGAAATCCCTTGCATAAGAGTTTAAGCGCAATTATTATTAAATGATATACATCTCTTTCACGTAAACTGTTACTATATTTATAACGCTACTTACTAAATTGTCAGTATAAGTGCAGTTACTAATAAGAAAGTAGACTTGATTAGTTTTTTGGCGTCCATTACTATAAAAGTAACCTATCGAGTGCATAATAATATATCGTTTATTTATTTGGACATCCAGTTGTTGTTTCATTATTTTTACAAACCAGCATAAATAGTAACTAATTGTACAACATTTCAAGATGTCATAGCAAGCATAATTATAGTGTAACACCGTTATAATATTAAATAAAACAAAACAACAAATACCAATTAGTGATAATGATAAAGAATTAACAATTAGTTAAATTTGAACTATGTTAAAAACAAAAAATGATTTATTTAAATTATTAGCTATATACATAATATAAACACAATTCTTTTAAACTAACTTATACCTAAAATATTATCAAACAGAAATAAAAAAGAAAAAGAAAACTAAAACGCTCTAGTTTTTGTATTTGCGCCGTTTGAGTCTCTGCGGATGCAGCAGCAGCGCCAACACAACCCACCGTGCTGGGAAGATGTGATGGCTCAAGGGTGTCTAAACACGCTGCGTCCCACACCAAGGGCCTACCCATCTTCCAAGGCATCAATGACATACCATCCAGTTTCTTCCCATCGTAACGTACCAAACCATTAGGTTCAAGATGAGCTGACACGCCGGCGGTGACAAGAGCACTACGGATAATAATAATAATAATAATAATAATAAACTTTATTTATGAAATGAGATTGTAGCTTACATAGTATTTGTTACAAGGATATTATTTGTATCATATCATAACAATAAATTGTTTATTCCACAATATAATGTAGTCTACAATAAAATTGGGTGGAGTACTGTTATCCTAGAAAGGCTACTGGGTAGCCTGTGTTTAGGAGTTACAGTGCCAATCCCCTATTGGTTATCGATATTTATATTGCGTATTCGTGCGTAAATTAATACAATAATCTTTAAGTAATCGCATTTCTTTATAAAATTTGAACATACATGATGTTTTCTGTGCATGTTTTGTTTGATAATGTGTGTGAGCGTGTGTGCATAGGTGCGTGTGTGTGTGCACGGGTGTGTCTGTGTGTGTGTTTGTGTGTGTGTGTGTGTGTGTGTGTGTTTGTGTGTGTGTGTGTGTGTGTGTGTGTGTGTGTGTGTGTGTGTGTGTGTGTGTGTGTGTGTGTGAGTGATGTCATTTAGTTATGAGTGTTTCTGTTTCGTCATAATTTAGTCTAAGCAGGATTTTGGTGACAGTCTTTTTGCATTGAAATTGTGATAATCCGTATATTGGCGACATAGTATTAATCTTGTTGTATATTGAGGGACCGAGATATATTGCAAATTTTTTAATAAAGGCGGTGTGTGCAGGCGGCAATGTACAGATTTTATCTTTTCTACGTTTGGTGATTATTTGATACGGAGTACGACGATGTTGCAGCATAGTTAATTGCAATATGTACATTTGTCTGACATTTAGGACATTCCATGATTTATAGAGCTCGTTGGTTGGGAATAAAATAGGTCGAAAGGTAGCAACTTTAAGTATAGCTCTATGGGCTATCTCTAAGGGTTTTAGAATGGTTGTCGCGGCGCCTCCCCAACTGGATACACAGTAGGTCAAAATTGACTGGCACAGTGCGTAATATACATTTCTAATGATAAATGGACTGGCTACTTGCCGTAGAGTTTTAAATATGTATATCAGCTTTCGAATGCGGCCTGTAAGAAGATTAATATGTCGTCTGAAATTAAGATGTTTGTCCAGGACTATACCAAGATATTTTGTCTCGTTTACAGGAGTTAGAATAGGGCATGAACAAAAAGCTTGCAACTTTGAGGAACAAGAATGGGCTGTGATCGTAATTGGTATTCTAGGTTGACCAAGTGTGTTTAATGAGAAGCATATAAAATTTGTTTTAGTTGCATTTAGTGTTAGAGTGTGAGTGTATAGCCACTTCAAGGCAGTATCAAAGCCACTTTGAGCAGTATTTTCGAGTTGTTCCCATGATTTGGCAGAAAAGGTTATAGCAGTGTCGTCCGCAAAGGATATAATTTTAGCATTAGGGATGTTGAGATTGCAGAGGTCGTTAATGAACACCAGGAATAACGTAGGACCGAGTATACTTCCTTGTGGTACACCGTACTGGATTGGAAGTTCATCACTGCTCTGTTTGTCAATAACGAGGGTTTGTGAGCGGTTTGTGAGATAGCTCTTGAACAACTCGAGTGGATTGCCCCTGATTCCAATGCTTTCCAGCTTCTGTAGAAGGATAGGAATGTGGACGGTATCAAAGGCTTTCGCCAGATCTAAAAATACCGTTAATACCTTTTTATGCGTGTTTAAGTTATCCACTATATAATTAAGTAGTTCATGGACAGCATCGCCTGTTGATAAGTCTTTACGGAAGCCAAATTGTTGAGGGGAAAGTAAGTTGAAGTGTTCTAGGTAGTTGATTAATCTCTTGTTAATTAGGCGTTCGAGTATTTTTGACAAGGCACTTAGGACAGCTATAGGGCGATAGTTGCTTGGAAGGCTTTTATCCCCACTTTTGTAAATAGGATGGATAATGGCTTTTTTGAGTGAAGTAGGAAAGAAAGCTGTTTCAAAACATAAGTTGAAAATGTGACATAGCACGGGTGCAATAATCCTAGCATAGCGCTTCAGAAATATTGTAGAAATGCCATCGCAGCCAGGAGCAGCGTTTAGTCTCAGTGTATTTATAATTGAGTAGATTTCATCAGAATCCGCTTGTTCTAGAACAAAAGAGTTGTTACATTTTGGCGTCTGAAAAGATGTTGTGTCTGGTGTTATGTTGTGACGTGTGTTTGAAATGTTCTCTGCCAACTGCTTACCGATATTTACGAAATACTGATTCACTTGATTACAGGACTGATGGGGTGATGAAGAAATCGATAATAGTTGAGAATGTGAGTGTCTTTGTTTTGTAGTATTTGTTACTTTACGTATGGTGTCCCAAAGCTTTTTGGGGTTGAGACTAGCCTTATTTAGCTCATTGGTGTCAAAAAGTCGTTTTGATTTCTTTAAAAGCTTGGTGCAATAATTTCTGTAACGTCTGTAGGTGATGTTGAGTGTGAGGTTATCTGGTGATTGTTTGCATTTCTTATGTAATGAGTCACGGTTTCGTATACATCGCAGAAGTCCAGGTGTAATCCAGGGCTTGATAGTTCTTTTATTTGCAGGAACTTTAATAATAGTTGTACATCTCTCTATGGTGCTTTTAATTAAGTTTATAAAGCTATCTACTGCATAATTCGGATTTAACATAGAGAAGAATGGCAAGAAATCCATACTAAGCATATATTTATCTAGTGCGTCATAATCTATTTTATTAAACGTTTTGTATTGCTTTGCTTGGATTTCATTGTTAGGTGTACAGAGTAAAGTTGGGCAATGGTCAGTTACCGTAGAGTCGTAAATAAGTGTTATATTATTAATTTTAGTACGTAGAATAATATGATCTAAGCAATTATTACCTCTTGTTGGCTGAGTATGTGCAGGTAGAAAACCATGGTAGGCTAGTGTGGTAAGGTATGACTCAACCCGTGGATCTGTGGACTCATGCTTAATATCAATATTGATATCACCTGTGATAATTACTGACTTAAAATTGTTTAAGGACGGAAGTATAGTATTCAGCGCATTTAGAAAAGCATGAATGTCGTCTATTGATGGTGAGCGGTATATGCAAACAATGGCCGTGTCAGTTTTTAACTTTAGAATTAGACCCGATGCAGACTTGTTAAAATCGGGTTCTTCACACACAACTGACAAGTTAGAGTTCACGTAAACAACTACACCATCGCTTTGGTTTAAGTGCTTGGTGGTCGTATATGTGTTGTAGTTGTTTATTTCGGGGATGTTGGCATTGCTATTGCATGATAACCAGCACTCTGTCAAGACTAAAAAGTCACAGTCGACATCAATACGGTGAAGTAAAGTTAATAAGTGCATGTAATTACAGTTAATTGACCGAATGTTTTGTGTAAGAACTTTTAAAAAAGAACTTGGCCGGCTAATATATTTTGCCGTTTGTTCCGGGTTGCAGGTATATGTTTCAGTTACAGAAAAATTATCTATATTTTCAATAAGGTCATTAGTGTTAGCCATTTTTTATTAAGTAAATTATATTATTAGTGTTTGACGGTTGAGGTGTGATGTTTGTTATTGTAATGTTGTATGACGATCCAATGTTTATGGGTAAGTCGTAATTATAAGACTTAGCGTGTGTAGATGTGTATGTGGGTTTGGTATATGAAAACGTGTAGTATATTAAAAATATTGTATATGTGTAGAAATGTGTTGTGTGCAGGTGAGTAGAATAGTTATAAATACAGATAAGGGTGTGGTCAGTATTATTATAGTATAAATCGCATGCATACATTAAGAATACGAACAGCAATTTTGAAATATAACATACTACTAGTCATGCGGTAGTTGGTACATACAAGTCTTTTAATTGCGATTCGCTTTTAACGATAACTGTTTGGCTGTCCTGGTCCTTCTTCAGCATTACGCGTCCATTTGCTCATAATGTATATGTATACTCATAATAATGTCATTAAGGTTGGCGTGTCGCGAAATACGACCGGCACTCCTGCTACATGATAGGCCATGGTGGCCAAGGCCATCGACGGCTTCACCACAGTGACATCGATGCGGAGAAACACACGGAGCACCTAAACGAAGGCAAGAGGCGATGCGGAACATTGTGTCGTCCAACATAGGCACTATGCGGGAGAATGGGAGTGCTTGGAGCCAAAGACCCGTTTCCCACTCCCCCACAGCCAAAAAACGGGCATGCTCAGTAACATTAGGAGATGTGTTCATGAGATGTTCTCTCACCATGTTGCAAAGTGGCTCGTCCCATCGACTCTGAGAGAATAGATCGGATGGCAAATCAGATCTTGGACAGATCATTTTCCAAGCGTTCACTGCGTCGGACTTGCACGACACTACAGAACTAACCAGTGTGGGAGTTAAATTCCTGGTCAATTCTTCAGAGCAGTGGATCGAAGACAGGAGCACCGGTAAACTGAAATTACTAATTTTGCGAACGCCGAGGCCACCCAAGCGAACTGGTAGGGTTGCCTGGAACCATACTCGGTCGTTCATAGGCCAAATTTAAAATTTTGCCAAGCGAATGCCGAGTAGTATCGTCGATTTTATCCAAAAGTATTAAATGTTTCAAAAATTGAGATGATCGGAGGGCATGTGTGAATTTAGGAACGAAGAGGCAATAATGAATGATTGTATAAGCAGAATGAATATTAATTTTGAGTAGTCGGTCCGAAATTTCATAAAAAATTTGGATCTTCTCATCTATGCATGACTCGAATGCCTCCTCCAATACTACCCAAGAAGGCGAAAAGAAACTTTTTCAATAATTTTTATGTTTGGAGCCAAATTATTGAATTTTAATAAAGCCAAAGATTTATCTATTTTATCGTTAATAAAAATTTCCCATTTGTTTGAATTTAGTTCCAACCAATTGAATAAAAATTATTTCTATAAGTTTCACATCTTGTAGAACTGTTTCTATGTCGTCTCCTAAGGTCCCATCATCCAGGTACCAGATGTTAAATTTTGAATTTTTTTTTAACTATCGTGTGAATTGCTAGACTAAAAATTACTGGTCCAAGAGGGTCACCTTGTTGACACCCAAGTGCAGATTCTAAATGGTTGTTAAACAAAAATTAATGAATTAAAGAGTCAATTATTGATGTTATACATCCTAATTTTATAAATGCGAATGTGAGTTTGGTTGTTATATTTTCACGCCTTAACTACTTCACAGATCATCATGAAATTTCGCATGACAGTTGTAAGAGGAACAGGAAAGCACATAGAGTACCTTTCATCCAGAAAAAATTCTGTTACTAGTCCAACCTAACCTAACTTTAAGCGAGCGATGCCGCTGACAAAATCTAGCATTAAATAATCATTGGAGTTATATATAATGTTACGTAAATAACTAAGCTGCTTAATATGATTATCATATGTCTTTAATGCCGTTTGGTAAACATGATATGGTATACATTTGCTATTGCCTGCTTACGTTCGTTAACCTATGCTCGCATTCATCCGTTTGATTTGTACGCGGCATTAAATCATTGGATGTTCTACCAAATACAAGGTATTTGATATATGCCATTTTTATCCCAAATATTATAATATAGAGGTTTTATCAATCTGTTCGGTTCACAGTGATTTGTATAAAACAAAAAAATACTCTCTCTCTCTGTCGTTCTACAATAATTATTTTAAAAATGTCTTCAATTTTGTTTCAGATTTATTTTTTATGGAACCCGTTTTCTACTCTACTCTCATGATTACTTATGCCATACATGTGCTATCTTTATAGCCAGTATCAGCAGAGTAAAGTGAAATTGTCGTGGAACAAATAATCAATCAGTTGCAAAATATCCTGCAGAAAATGTTTTAACTTTAAATAGGTTGTCGAAGACAATCGAATCATACGATACATATCGAACTCGGTCGGTATCTTTTAGTAGTTAAAATATCCAATTGTGTATAGGGTTGGATTTAATTATTAATTGAGTTCATATTGACTGTCAAGTTGTCTATTAAAACAATATTTCATTATAGAAAATGTAGTAATATGACATCAAACGAAATCGATCGATAGCAAATGTATCGTGGGGTTCTGAATCGGTGTCCAGTTAATTTTGACTATAGTAGTTGGATAATCACCACCGAAAACATGGGTAATGATACTACCTAATAAAAATGTAAACAGAATTGCGGGTAAGTAACCTATTACATATTTTCACGAAAACAATTGAATGTACGTATGTATGAAGCGTAGCTAAAATATTCTAAGTCTTTGGCATGAAGCATGTGCTAATGAACAAGACGAGGTAACAAAATAGCGCTAGTTTGTCTTGTTACGCCGCGCTCTATCACTCACACTAGCAATCCTTTTATGCATCATAGCATCAACATGTTTCTAGTCCTTATTCGCTATTTTATAGATTTAGAATCTCTTATATTTGGTCAGGTTATTAACAGAACATTAAATAATGTACAAAGGCAACAATAATTACATACAACTAAACTTATATGCTATTGTTATAGTGTATTATTTTTCTTATAAATTAGTTAGGTTATGTTTAACATAACTAACTTTAAAGAGCAAAACAAAATGACCGGCACAAAATATATAACAGTGAATAAATAAAAATATGCATGAATTTAATACAATACTATACCCGTGTGATTCCTATGCACTATATCTCTCGTGCTACTGTACAATAAAATAAAACTTAGTTTTACTTTTAATTAATCAATTTGTAAACTGCATCAACATTCATTCTGTAGTTATCGAGTCATTTTGGAACTAACAGTTAAAAATTTAAATGCCATTGTTTTGGTTCAGACCTTCAAATAGTTACACATACTTCAAATACTATTGGCAAATATAACCAAATCAAACACAGAGTCTCTACAATTTCATAATAGTAGTCAAAGATAAACTAGTGCATTTCAAATACCATCACAAACTACAAAGCAAGAGGTCATCACAGCTGGCCAATAAGCATCAGTGACCTGATGTATGACCTATATAACAATACATCAATCGGCTTTCCTCCTATTTGCTTACAAACAAGCAAGTTTACTAAGTAGTCTGGTACTTAAGTAGTTCTAGATGCGCTGAGGCTTATTTCCCTTGCATATGGAACGCCTCCCGCTCGGAGAGATCACCTTATGTTTGTATAGATTCACGTATCATTACACGACATAGCAATTTAGTTATTCAAATATAGAACGTGGTCTGCTTATATTTTTTTCCTTTGGTTAACGTTTGGACCGAACTATTGAAACAAACACAAGTCAAATGCACTTTCTATTATATTTGGTACCATCGAACTATGAGAGTAAGAGAGGCAATCCGACACGATCAGAGAGAGATAGAGATCAGGCTAAGGCCAATGGCTTCAACTATTTTTCGCTGTAGTTGAACAACACTGCCATCTTTTAAATCTTTACGATTAGATTTACAAATTATGAACTAAATGTATTCAGTAGTTTAGCCACAGGACATTTTTTTTGTTATCATAATTTAGAACATCATGTGTAATGCAGAGATAAATGTCAAAGACCTCAAGCAGCGATATAACAAAACAAACAAAATGAAAAAAGCACAAAAAGAAACAGAAATAAAAACAAAAGAAATAAGGTCAATAAACTTGTGACGAAAAGAAATAGATTAGTGTGTGTTTATTACAATGGTGTTCCAATTTGTGCATAATTTTATTTCTAAAAAAATTATTGCCTCAGCTTCTGCAAAAATAGGTTTTTTGTTTATGTTAACCGTCTTATATCAACCAGCTTAAGGCAATATATAATTTAATGTGATAAGTTTTGCGCCACTTTGTATAACAGTATCTTATCTTATCTTGTGTGGGGGCCAGTCAGTACAGACCGGCGACACTTCAACCCAGTGGGATCTTTTGTGTCGACTTCCCCAATAACGACTGCCATAGATGTTCATGGCAGTCGGGACCGACGGCTTAACGTGCTCTCCGAGGCACGAAGCAGGCGATAATTGTCAATCAATACGCACATAATTTCGAAAAGTCATATAACTTCCGAAAGTCAGAGGTGCGCGACGTGGGTTCGAACCCGAGACCCTCTGCATTGCAGTCTGTTGGTCTCCCCACTGAGCTATCGCTGCTCTTTGTATAACAGTAAGCACAGTACTACTGTTATCGAGATTTTGCGTTAGGATTCGATAGGTAATGGATTGTACATGTACCCATTGTTATACTAATATACCTGTTTGTAATATAAATTGTACAATTGTTTATTTTCCTATGAAATAAAATAAAATATATATTCTGGTCTGTGCCTAGTAAACGCATTCACGGCACTGCGCTATTGAAGAACATTTGACTTCTACTTAAGCATTTTTCCATTGGTGTAACAGACAGATGTTATATGCTGTGGTGATTGTTATTTACTGCTAAAGCTCATTTCAACAGTAACGTACGGTTTCACGTACGGTTGGTAACTTCTGTAGTATAATTATGTGTAATTATATACATTTTCTCTTTATCTTGTTACACTTGTAATTATAACTTGGACTAATTTTGTTTTATCTTCACTTCGCCTCAAGGCAGCTGGCGGAGAATGCTTCAGGCGTTAAGTCCACCTACATGATATCACTGTAACAACGTCATTATAAAATAACAATTAAGTGTGTTTTAGTCATAGCTGCCTTGTTGATGCCGTGCGTTGTTTGCTTCGTGAGGTCACGTGTTGGGCTGTGTTTTTGGCATTTTAGTTAAGAAATTCTTAGTGGCTGCATGGAGCCTGGATATGATTGTGCTTGTTAGACAAGCATAGCTTCTTTAATATAAGTGGTGGATAAAGTCTGCCTAAATGTGGGTATAATACGGCTATAGAAGAGTGTCACATGTCGCAATAAAACAAAAATGGTATTACATTCGTGTATGTATATTTAAAAAAAATCAGGGATGCGTCCCATGAGATCCTTTGATTGGCAATCTAATCACATTGTAGCGACCTCACACAAATCAAAAAATTTTGACATACGACAAGAGATGGCGCTGTGCAATCCAGAATCGCGCTAGTGAAGTTAGTTACACAGTGAGTTACTATTTATTAAGTATATAAGATCCCAACATCAATAGGTCCCGGCCCACCAGGCATGATTATCCAGCCTGGCCGGCGGATCCTGCCTCTGTGTTAGAGGGACATCACACCACGTATCTCTACGATATCCTTTCTAAGCTTAAGCACTTCTAATCAAAGTTTCAACAATAAAATAAGTAAGCATTTATACTTGAACAATATGTCAAATGGCTGGAAAGGTGATTATTATATCAAAGGACAATAATAGATTACCAGCATTAGTTAGGATTAGTTCATAATTATTGCATGTGCTAAGCTTGAAACACATTATCAGACGCTACTCGCTTTCACGATTCGACTGACAATTGTCACATTTCAATCAGCACGTTATAGAAAATCCTAGTCATAAAATTAAATGCGGATAGTGTTTTATCCATACTGACGAATAATAATATGTATGTAATATCAGCCCTGTATGTAAACTGTCACACAGATTGGCACGAGCCTCTTTTCAGTGTGAGAAGGAATAGGCCATAGGGCTGAGAAGAGGCCCGTGACATCAGTGGGATAGTATATTAGGACTGATATTATTATTTAATTATTACAAGGACTATTAACCAACTAAACTCACAAAAATTGGTCGGTTACACTGTTGTTTTCAGACACCCAGCAAACCAATTGAACGACCCTAAAAAAATTAATGAATTTATACCGAAATAGGCAACATTTTTGTCACGTTATACACACGATTTATTTTAAATTCGGTTACGTTTTGGAGGAGTAAGATCTTTGTGCACAGAGTCCTATTTATGGTTATCTCTTTCGCACATTAATATTTTGTTCGAGGTCACCGAGACAGCAATTGATCAGTTTAAACGTTTTGATGACCGCATTTATTGTTAAGGTCAAGTCCGGAACTTATTGTTGACAGTTAGCACACGTCTACGTCAGTGAACGTAAATAAAACATGGATGCAGTACTTTCATACTAACCATAGATTATTATTGATACCACTCTACTGCTAAAAATGAACCTTACTGTATTGCAAAATAGCTATTAGCTGTTCTGTTCTATAGTTTACTAACTTGCTGTAAAGGCGCGATTCCACTAGGCAACTCTTGCATGCAAGTATGACGTCACATTTGCGTACAAGTTGCTTGCATTGAAAACATGTTTTCGAGAGTGTGCAAATTGCATGCAGGTTTCACTTGCATACAAGTGAAGATGTTCAACAATCGAGTAGGCCATCATGGGTGAAAGACCCTTCTCAATAAAAATGATTATTTTCTTGTGCGCCCACCTAACAGACATGTTTCGATAATTTGTACAGCGATAAATATCATGTGCGTACACGTCACTCGTTCGAAATTAAAAACGTGTAACTAACGTTCAATTTGCAGGTCACTTGAATAAAAATATGTACAAGTTCAAACTACACCATACAAGTTGTAACTTTTATGCAATTTGCAAGTTGCATGCAAGTAAATTGCCTAATGGAATCGCGCCTTAAATGTCAAGAACTCGGCCTTAAATGTCAAATATTTATTTATTTATTGATATCATAATTACGATTTACTATAGTGACACAGCTTAGTTTTATTAAATTCCAACTACTTTGTGTAGATTCTATGATGACACGTTTTAACGGTGATAATACTTCCATATTATATTTCTGTTTGCTGGTCTACGTAATGATATTGACCAGATTCGTCATAAGTTGCGTTCGCCAGTCTGTTCCAAGCTTTATCTTCTAACGAGGCTGTTGATTGTCGATATGATTTGTGTTGGTAATTATTGCAGCTAAAATAAATATGGCGTGAGCAACATTAGTTGGAATTATCGATGTCTTGTTTATATGATTTGTTATTATAATGTTTTATTACAATATTATTGTTTATTAGAAATAATTGTTTAATACAGCAATTCATAATATTCTATATTATTTATAATGTCCTCCAGATCAAATTTAGATCATGGCGGCCAATCTTAAAGGAGACTGGCTCTCTACGCAGGAGAAATTATAGTACACAAGCGTGTACGCATACACAAGTGTACACTCTGTTCCCTTACTCCCATGATACGATGGGACGGTAATCCGATACGACCGGAGTGAGATCAGGCGCAGGACCAACGGTTTTACGTCCTTTCCAAGGCACGGGATGTCTAACATCGCCAACTTCCTAAATACGGGCTGCTATTGAAATTTCTTAACAGAAAACCGAATAACTTTACTTTTTGTTGGTCTGACTCGGGATTCGAACCCTAGACCGCATGCACAGCAGTCGCATTCACTATTGCTGTGCCACGGAGGCAGTTATATAACTTATACGTACATAGTCTCATGTCTATATTTGTAGATAAATGTGTATGTACACATTTCCCCTTTTAATCCCACGGAATAGGGGTGAGCACATTTAGCACAGTTCAAGACCCCGAGCTGCTTCTGAAAAATCATTGAAAGAAAACCTGACAACAATTTGCTTGGAATCGAACCCGGAGTCTACAGCAGTCGCATCACTACCGCTGCGCCGAGTCTGACTTTATATATTAAAAATCTGCTTCTGTATGTTTTCAAACTGAAAAAGAGTAGTCGATAGATTGACTTGAAATTTTTACACAATGTTGCATATTTATGAGTTTTTTATATACTTTTTATCCCCGAAGTTCCCACGGGCACGGGAACTGACCCATATCGATGCGTGGTTGGGTTTGGCTAGTAAATAATAATATTTATCTAGCAATAATAATCGAAAAATATATAGATTGCTTCGTTGAAGCCGTGTTAGTATTCTTATGGCTACTACCGCAGCCTCGGCCGCGTGAATCCCATGGGGACATGCATGTGTTATCCAATTACTTCATGTATGAAAATTAGCTTCAATAAACTTATGATTATTATTTTGTACAAAGTTATATTCATAACGGTGTCACGTAGATTACTCCGTCCAAAAATTCATTCAATTTTGTGTAACCGATTGCCACGCTTGAGGTCGCGGGTTCGATACCCACACAAGTCAAACATTTGTGTGCATGGACATGGATGTTTGTCTTGGTCTGGGTGTTACTATGTATAATAAAAAGTATATATGTATGTTTATCCATTGTCTAGTACCCATAGTACAAGCTCTGCGTACTTTGGGCTAGATGGTGTTGTGTGTATGTGATAGAATAGAATTATAAAAAAAAAATTACAATGTTCAAAACATATACAACATTGTTTAATAAGCATACGATATAACATAGTTCTTATATATAAGTATAGACCGACTAGATCCTGCCCGCAGCGTGGCACGTATTAATCAAAATTTTGTTAACTGTGCCCGAGCCTTTGTTCCCGTTGGGTAACACCAGACTGTGTCACACTGTTACACAATTGGAAAAAAAGTCTCAAGAAGTAACACTGTAACTTATTGCAAGGTTATTTTTCCCTTTAAGTAACACTAACTTATTGCAAGGTTATTTTTCCCTTTAAGTAACACTGTAACATAACAGAATCCTGTATTCTCGTTAAGTAACGCCTCTTCGTAATAAAATCATTGTTGAAATACGCCTTAACTAAATGTAACGATTAACTAATATTGTGATTATCCCGATAATTACCATATTAGTTATTTTGCACAACGACATTGAAATAAATAATGCAAAATAAAAGTATTCTTTATTAAAAGCTTTTGAAAATTATAAAATTTGATTGAAATGTGTAACATTCGCGTAAACTTTAGACAATTTTATTAAAATATGTTGATTTTTGATTAGAATGCTTTTATTTAATTTTCATCTAAACAATAAAGTTCTGGCACTTTTTGGGATATTTCGTCCCAATAAGTAACCCCGTTACATACAAAGATTATAGTGTTGATTATTAAGAAAAAATGTTGCAATAAGTTAGTGTTACTTTTAGGGATTTTTTCCCCAATTGAGTAACAGTCTGACATAAACTGGTATTGCTTAACAGGAACAAAGTTGCCCGAGAAAAAAAATATTTTTACCCCTCGGACAAAGTACTTTTTTTTGGATGAAAGTATTTTGTAATTATCCTATTCTGTATCCCTGACAACGTGTATGTGAAATTTCATGATGAGTCGAGTAGTTAAGGCGTAAAAGTATATATAGTATATATTTAAATATTTATTTAATATATATATTTTTTATTTTGTCCCAAGCTAAATTATTTTCTTTATATTGGTACTTACAGCAGATGTCATATTTGTGGAAGCTTGTAAATAGCAATTGTTACTGCACATTTTGTCTTATATATGTGTCGGATTGGCAGCGTTTTATTCAGTCCTTATCAGCCATTTTATAGAATCAAAGCACGTGGGCGTGCAGTGGAAAATGTTGGTTTCAATTAATAGAAATACGTAGGTAGTCAGATACCTTGTATTCGAATTCAATTACCAACTACTTCACACTAGGAGCACTTATCACTATGGAACGCGAGACAGTTCCTAAGAGGTGTGCACTGGTCGACGGTAACACTTAGACTGAGCTCTGTTCGCCCCTCGCCTCGCCTCGTAGACTCCGTCTAGCGCCGCTAGATGGCGCTGGCGTTCCGCCTTAATGCCTTTCTGTGTCACTAGATGGCGCTGATGTACCAATTAACAGTATTGCCGTTTCGACATATGTATATTAGTCTGGAAGCTTTCTAAATAGATAAATAAAATAAAATAAATATAAATAAATAAAAGCTTAACAAACTAACTCTCATTCGCATTTATAACATCAATTAGCATAAAAGGTATGCACATAATACACCAGTAGATTGAAAACATTTAAGCGGCTCATGGTTAGGCTAAAATCTTCTCCCTAGCTTTTATTATTCCCAAGTCACTTGGGGTTGGTTTTTCTAGTCTAACCGGATTTGACTGGATATCAGTTTTTACACGGATCAGCTGCCACCTGACCTCCGCAACCCGAAGGCTAACGATACCCTAAGGCTATGGTTAGACTAAAATGATGATTATAATTTCAACGGTGATTATGCAAACGATTTTTTGTCGGCCTCGATGGCGTAGTGGTTAGTGTAACCGACTGCCACGCCTGAGGTCGCGGGTTCGATTCCCGCACAAGACAAATATTTGTGTGCATGAACATGGATGTTTGTCTTGGTCTGGGTGTTTCTATGTATAATATGTATGTATTTACAAAAAAAAAGTATATATGTATGTTTATCCATTGTCTAGTATCCATAGTATAAGCTCTGCTTAGTTTGGGCTAGATAGTGTTGTGTGTATGTGGTAGATTATTATTATTATTATTATTATTATTGATTTCAATATCAATGTTTGAAATTGTAGAGTCGAGTCATAAAAAATATCCAACTGGTCGAGATTTTCATTCAACCTGTTGTATTCGTTACACATGCGTATTAATAGTGAATTTAATCCGGGGTTAGTTTTCGCTAATAGTTGATAAAATAATCTAGTTATGAGATAACGTGGCGGCTTGCGAGGAACTGTGAGAAAAAATGGTTTAAAATTTAAGATATAGAATTTCATTATGCTTACACGCATATAATAATAATAATATTCTATCACATACACACAACACCATCTAGCCCAAGCTAAGCAGAGCTTGTACTATGGGTAATAGACAATGGATAACCATACATATGTACTTTTTTTTGTAAATACATACATATTATATATAGAAACACCCAGTCCAAGACAAACATCCATGTTAATGCACATAAATGTTTAACTTATGTGGAAATCGAACCCGCAACCTCAGGCGTGGCAGTCGGATACACTAACCACTACGCTATCCATCATCATCAATCCGCCAAAAAACAAATAAGAAAAAGAAGTAAATAAATTTATTTTTATTTCTGTGTGTTGTTGTCGTTTATTAAAAGAAGATTTTATAATTTAGTAACATATTGGTTAATAAGAACTACGAAATTAGGTCCTATTTAAAAAAAACCATGTAGTAGATCCTCGCTGGTTTCAGCACGAATGGGCCGGATCGACCGGGGTAGTATTACTCTCTCACAGAATACCGGCGTGAAACGCAACAGTACGGGTACCGTTAGTACCCGTACTGTTGCGTTTCGTATTGGTGAGTGAGAGAGCCGGAGGCCCAGTTACCCCGATCCTTTTCCTATCCTTACCTTTGTCCTTTTCCTCCTTCATTCCTTTTTAAAGGGCTGGCAACGCACTTGTAACTCTTTTGAGGTTGCGGGTATTCATGGGCGGCGGTAATCGCTTACCATCGGGCGATCCGTATGCTCGTTTGCCAACATATAACATAAAAAAAAAAAAAAAATTATCTAAATGATAAAATTTCGCTATCAGTCTTATTTAACCTAACAAGAGAGGTACTGGATGTATTGTTATTTCAAATAACTTCTACTTTATTTTTGTGAAACTGGCCGTAGGACTTAAAATATTCTAGTCACAAAAAGCTTTATGAATGAACCACAATACGTAATAAGGCTTGAGTAAATAGTTTTTGAAGACCGCGTAAAATAATAAAGAAAGAAAAATTATTATTATTTTCTAGAAGAATTATGTATTAAATACACATGAAAGGATTTTAACAAAAGGGGAAAAATGAGGCCTGCGTTTTTTACTAGTATTCAGTTTTACGTGATAATAAAAGTAAAAAAATACTTGTATATTTTTATGTGTACAAATGACTATATCTTTTAATGCCAATAAACGTTATTATTATTATTTATTATTATTATAGTAACGCAAACTATTTCATACTACGCGTGCACCTGTTTTAATAGGGGATTTAACTCTATATGAGAAAAGTCTAAATATATTATTGAGATAGCTCAGGCAAAAAACAGTCGGAAAACGTTAGTTTTAGTTCATAAAATAGCAAAATAAATTTTAAAATTCAATTCGCAGTTTTCAGTTTTTTAATCTGTTTCATAACACCAGTATAGTAGTCGCCATGTTATTACGTCATACGGCTGTGTAAACTAAGAAATGTCAACTGTCAACAGTGACAACTGATCAGCATACCTTTAATCTCTATAGGCTTTTTATTATTTTTATTTTTGCATACATGAATAGCACACCAACGATAAGTAGAATAATAATTCATTTTAAAAATATATGCAGTTAACATAACATACAAAATATCACTGTATTTGTTTACACAGCCAATTGACGTCATAACCACAGAGCAATAAGGCGTCCAGCGTTTTCGTCAAATTAGGCGCGAAATTTGAAAATGAAAAATTTTAATGCATTTTTATGGAACTTATCGATTGAATAAAAAAATTGTGAATTTGTCAGTGCTTCATTAGCACTATAGAATTTTATAGAAATACTTTTCAAAAATGAGTGTAATACCCTATTACTTTGTTATAAATCCCAAAATAGTAAAGTTGCTAAAGATTCAAAGACAATGAACATGTGATAAATATAAGAAGGCGAAGTTACACCTGTAATAACTTCAGAATCATCGTAGTTGCGTTGTTCGCCAGCACTCACTTAAAACTCCTGTAGATCGCGCCGTACGTTAGGGTAACCATGTCAACCTATGTATGTTATGAAATGTATGTACTCGTATTTAATTAAATAGGTTTTTAAAAAATAATATACCCAACATGGTAAATATACCTATTGGTACAATTAGAATAGACTCATTGTGTTAATGTTTTAGTATAATTTTGTGTTTCGTTGAATTTGTGGCAAATGCTCGAGGCTGATTGAGGAATCTTGAGTTGGAATTTCAAGTTAAGCAAAGGGATATTTATATTATTCTTTAAGGGGTTTTCTTGGTAGCAGGATACCGATAGCCCACTATTATGTTGCATCTAAAATATAACTGAAAATATGGATACAATTATATCTGCTCTACTTCTTCAGTCAAGCTATTCCAGTTTAAAATAAATTCTAGCTTTGAGTAGCATGAAGCCCTAAGCCCTATCGATTTTGAAATTGTCCTAGTCATTAGTATTTCATCAATTTACTCCAAGACTTGATACTTAAGTAAAAGGATAGTCGGCAATCTAAGGTACCACGCACCTAAACCTGATTCATTTCTAGCTTACATACTAATACTAAATTGACGTATATTTAAGTTAGTTTGTATTTAGAACGTCATCTCGGTAACTTTAAAAATAATTCAGATTTTTTTACGAATATGTAGCTCCATTGTCCCTAGCTAACAAACTACAATGACAAGAGCGAAGCCGCAGACATAAACATTTTTACTTTATAATCTAACTTCAACAAAAATAAATAAACAAAGAAGCCGATGGTGCCATTCCCCTACTAACTGTCATGGTGAGTTAGACGTTGTTGTGTGGCAAAGGGAACGAGTGATAGCTGTGTGATAATATTACCAAGGGACTATATAGAGCTGTGTAACGCAGTCACGTAATATTACACCAACGGGAAATGAAGTCGACGAACTGTATTAATAATATTAATATACCTGAACTGTAGTTTAATAAATATGGATATGTAGCGAGATATTTAGATGGGACGGATATTTGTTAATATATTAGAGTTATTGCAGCCTTAATCAAAGGTTAGAAAGGTTAGAAATATAGCTCTAGTTTAAAGGGGAAAAGATAAATACTTAATAAAACTTTTATAATATATATAGATTTAGCAGAAAACGACTTCAAATTAATGCAACTTACTCTATTGACAATGTACCACTCGAAGAAGTGTTGTGGATTCGTGACTTAGGCGTAATCATAGATTGTAAGCTTAGCTTTAGATAACATATTGACAGTATAGCTCAAAAAGCCGCCCGTCTATCGGGTTTCATATCAAGACAACTTAAAACATTTAAAATCTCGAAAGTCACGATACCAGTATACAATTGTATTGTTCGAAGTGTTTTGGAGTATGGAAGTCCAGTTTGGAATCCTACATATTATAATGTTCATTCACATAAATTGGAACGTATACAAAAACGATTTCTCTACCAACTATCATACGTAAACAACCAATGTAATGGACTAATATCCTATGAGTCTAGATTAGAATATTTCAAAATGTCAACTTCATACTCTAGAAGAAAAGCAGCAGATGTTTTGTATCTTTTTAAGTTGATAAATAGTATCATAGATTGTGAAGCTTTGCTGGAGAAGATACGAATTGTTGTACCGCGTCAGAGTAGTCGCTTGTGCAATAGGCGTACATTTGAGTTGCCTAGATGTCGAACTAATGTGGGGCAGCATGCTCCGATTTATAGAATGTTTTCTAGCTACAATGGGGTAAGACATCATTTTGATATTTTCTCCGGTAGCCTAACTGCAGCCAAAAGTGTTGTAAGGAAAATCTTGGAGGGTAAATTCTCTGGTTCTTAGGCCTAGCCTGGAACTGTTTATTTCTTTAATTAATTTTAAATATTGTAAACAACACCAATATAACATGATCTAACTCCTATTCACAAAGCATGCTGTGTTCACTATTTTAAGGCATGCAATTTAATATTTATGTTAATATATAGTGTGTAAGAATGTGAAAATTGTATTGCACGATTTGTGAACCAAAATAAAAAAAACTATACAAAATAATAAAAAGTGAATGAAATAAATAAAGAGAATAAAATAAATAGATAATAATGAACGATAGATAATGATGACGTAAAGTTCTTAATCGCAATGTACGCGAGTCAACTTTGTGAAAGAATATTCTAAGGAATGTTAATTACGAAGATTTTTATATAACTATAAAACTTTTACCTTAACCTTCTGCGGGTGAAAGAACGGGGATCTCCCGTCCGTCTGGCATTGAGTTGGAGCGACGACCTCTGTCGTGCCGGGGAGTCCCCGAGGAGCTGTCGCCTGCAGACCTTCCTGTCTGTATTGGGCACTGCTAGGTGGGTCGCTGATGCAGTTTCAGTTCCAGCGACCCACCCACCATACAAAGCAGTGAGCTGGCACACCATGGTAGTTTTTGTCGGTAGACCCGAAGTCTCGGGAGAGCCCGACATAACCCTCTCACTTCCCCTTGTGGCGTAGGGGTATGAATAAGGAGTATTTTCCCAAGGGAAAAAAGGTACGCTATGCCTTTGTTTAGCGTTGGCGGCGCAGACATCTTTATACTCAGTGTTACTAGTAAATGCAACTATATGTTTATATTATAGTTGAAGGGACAAATCAGTGATTTCGATTAGATTTGCTCATAAGTTGGAATGTCTTGTAATCTGAGATGGATTTATGGTTTTTCCGTTAATAAAACAACTATGAGTGCCGCCTTATTGTAATTAATATATGGATAACTGTTTTTAGAACACGAGCACGTCTCTGTTAATTGCATGCATTTATTTGTGTGCCAATATTTAATCAAATCTGTGCAATAGTTTAAGCACTGTTGAGTAACTAGCATCCAAATCATTAAACATCTCCACATAATGACAATATTAAGATTACCCTTTACGTATTTAGATTCAATCAGCTAAAGTAGTTAGAGCTATGATACGTGTTACAAATATAAAAAAGAAAAAATTATCCTATTTTTAACAGAATTGATAGACACCCTACTCAGTGCCCTAATCTTTTCTCAACAGTGTCGAATAGAAACTTTTCAATCGGATTTAACTCTGTTTCTTATCTAATCGCAAAGTTGTGTCAAAATTTCAAACGCTTGGAACTTGATCGAGAGACCGAACTTTTGCGAAGCCATATTGTACTTTATTATTTTCTTTGAGATTCTTTAAGCGCCTTTAGAAAGGTATTTAAGAAATACTGATTATAATAATATAGTTATAGTAGCTACTTGATATAATACCACGAATGTTTTTAAAACCATCTTTGAAGGAAAAATTTACGGAGCAAGAGGAAGGTGAAGACTCAAACATACCTGTGTCCAACAAGTGAAAAGTGATGATAATCGAGTTGTATCAAGATGTTAAAAAGAAAGCAGAAGACAAATGTGGAGATTGCTCTACCGACAAGAGCTACGTTTTTAATTTAATGAGAAGTAACCAAGAGCAAGTTGTATGGTTGTTGGATAAAGAAAATTTGGGTATCGAATTTTTTATTTCTAGTAAAACCAGACGTGCCTGGGTCCCACTTGATAGTTAGTGCCTACCGCCAATTATGGATATGGCTATGTTTTATTGTCTACTAGCAACCTGCCCCGGCTCCGCACGGTTAGTAGAGCATAATTTACACAAAACCTTAAAAATTATATACCTTATTCATGAATCACTCTGTCTATTGGTCGAAACCACATAAAAATCTGCTCAGTAGTTTTTGAATTTATCGCAAGCGGACAGACAGACAGATATGGCGGAGGATTTTGGTATATAATATGTAGTGACAAAAGCAATGCTAAGGACGATTAAACAACTGCCCACCGTAAACCACATAGGTGGCAAACGAGCACATGGTCTGCCTGGTGGTACTTATGTGAAGGAAACCGGAAGTTAGGGGGTAAAAACTATCTAGGACCGGTAGAAGATAAAAAGGGCTAAGGGGATAATTGGGCTTATGGCGCTGTTACGTACCGAACAAAACGCAACAGTAAGTATACCTACTGCAACTTAAAATTGATATTCTATGACAGGGTAATACATTCCCTGACCAGCCTCGTTACATTATTTTTATACAAAGAATTGTATATTTGTATAAACACACCTGACTAATTATACTATATTTGAACAATACACTGGCTGAATATCAGTATTTCCACAGAACGACTGATATTTAACCAAAGGGATAACGAGATTTAAAATTAAGCAAGAGTTACTTGGCGGAAATACATTGCAATAGAATTATTACGAAGAAAGGAACCCCCGTAAAAGGGTGGACTCTCGGATTGGCCATACCAATTATTGCAATAGAAAAAGTTTGACAATACCAAACGTCTCTGATTGCGGTCACGCTTATCCGCGCCCGTGTAAGCACTCATGGAGCAAGAGCACCAATAAACGAAGCCGATCCTCGACCACTAAAATATTTTTTTAAAGAAGCTGATAAACACTCCATAATTTTAGGGATCAAACGTAGAACCTAAGCATCAGCCAAGCTTTCGCATATGTCACGGAACCAGTCAACTTTTTAATTTAATTTCTAGTGACAAATGCAAAAATGTGTTTTTCCACTTCCAAGTTGAAATAATTACGAAGGGTTGATAATGAGGTACATAAATTAAACAAAATTCGTCCCAGCGCCAACAACCTAGACATTTATTTATCTTCTGTCTGCAAAAAAATAAAGTATTTTCTCAACTCACAGTTCATTGTGAGCTGGTGAAATTATTTCACAAAAAGACAGAGACTGTCTTTCAAAAGGCCCGTTCTTACGGCTTACTACATCCAGTATTCGCCTTTATACGTCAGTCGCGTCCTTGGAAGCTCGTTTGAGATATTGTAATCTTTCCAAGTTTAAAAAAATAAACACATTTCGTTTCTTAAAGCCCTTTTTTGTGTAAAGAAATAATGTTCTGATGTAAAGAAATAAATATTTTTCATAGAGTTACTGCTTCAAACTGATTTGAATGAAAGGATATTGTATAAAGTTAAATAATAATAGCATTTAATTTTATGGGATTTTTATCGTTTATGAGTATTAAACAGTAAAGGTCTATGAGCTCTCGGTTGCTTTTTCCAGTTTTGGCAGTGTTACTGGATTTTCGTTCGAGATATTCTTTAAGCAGCACAAGTTTAAAATGGCGCCGTATGTAGCGATAATACTTTAAAAGGCAATTATAATCTAAACTAATTTTATAAATGTGAATGTGAGTTGTTTGTTTGTTCTGCTTTCACACCTCATCTACTTAACCGATAATTATGAAATTTCGCATACGCGATTTTAGGGATACAGAAAAAGACATTTAAGATTTTAATGCAAAAATGATACTGTGTCTAAAGGGAAGCTAGAAATTAATCAATTTTATTATTTTACCTACTAGTGTTAAAAGTTTTCGAATAGAAGACTCGTTAGACACGTTTTTTATTTAACATAACTACTCCAGAAGCTCTATTGGAGACGTGTCAAATATCTATTTCTAGTAGACTAAACAATTGAATAAAAGCTTATGAATATGACACTTAGACATCTATCAGAATTTCAAACATTCGATCAATATTTATAAATAGAACTGCTCAATTTAGTCAACAACCTCGATCCCTGTTACATCGTTTATCAAACTACGGACGCTAATGTAGCAGTTTCTCTACTAATTACGACTCTAAACAACAAGATACAGTCTAACATACACTGCTCGACAGTTTCAAATCGTAAAAGGATAAAAAAGCCTTGGATTACTTTAGGTTTATTAAAATGTATGAAAAACAGGGACAAACTTCATACAAAATCAAAAAAATACCCAACGAACGATATACATAGAACCACATATATAAGGTACAGGAATTTTTGTAACTCATTATTAAAAAAATTAAAAAAGGTATACGAATGTAGTTTGATAAATAAGGCAGTTCAAAGTAATAACAATAAAATGCTATGGGATACTATAAAGCAAGTCACATACTCCAATAAATCCAATAATCCAGCTGCTGAACTTCTTTCAAAAACAAACCTTTCAAATTCTATCAATAATATAAATAGATTTTTTGTAACAATCGGCCAAAACCTTGTTTTAAATATATTGAATACAGGACCTCTCTCTGAACCAACTGCCACTAACACATGTTAATTTTCTTTTGCCCTGCTTCCTACAGATGATATGGAGATCCGTAATATCATCCTAAACTTAAAAAAAGATAAAACTGCTGGTCACGATAATATCTCTGGTGCTTTTCTGAAGCGTTATAACCATAGTTTAATTTCTCCTTTGGCATACATCTCCAATCTCATATTCTCTACTGGTGTGTTCCCGGATCAATTTAAAGTTGCCGAGGTCATTCCTATCTACAAAAGTGGCGATAGAGGTGAAGTCAATAATTATAAACCGATATCTATACTTTCTACCTTATCCAAATTGTAGAAAAGCTTTTAAACAAACGACTAATAAATTACCTTGAGTCTAAAAATCTTCTGTCGAACTCTCAATTTGGATTTAGATCAAATACCTCAACCACAGATGCTGTACACGCTCTAATTGATCACATTGTCTATAATCTTGACTCTAAAAATAAAGTAATAGCAATATTCTTAGACATAAAAAAGCGTTTGACACCGTCTCTGTCCCGCTACTGCTAGGCAAATTAGAAAGCTTAGGGATTCGCAACAACCAGCTAAAATTGTTCAAATACTACCTATCTAATAGAACACAAAGGGTAAAGGTTGGTAATGTTGTCAGTGATGATTTACCCATATCATACGGCGTTCCCCAGGGTAGTGTGCTCGGTCCTACGCTTTTCCTCACATTTATTAACGACCTATGCAATTTACAGCTGCAAAATGGAAAAATTGTAACCTTCGCTGATGACACAACTCTAATTTTTTATGGTGATACCTGGGACTCGGTCTTCAGCTTGGCACAAAATGGTTTCAATACTGTGGCTTCTTGGCTCAGAGGAAATGGTCTTACGCTTAATGTAGACAAAACCAGATACATACCCTTCTCTATCAAATACAACCCGCAGTCTATACATGAAAATTTATCTATCATAGCCCATTCTTGTTCTACCGGCCATTCTTGTTCGTGCGATCATCTTATAAGAGTTTCCAACATAAAATACCTTGGTATCATTATAGATAGTAGGCTTAGTTTTAATCAACATCTGGACCTCTTATCATCTAGGACTCGCAAGTTAACAGTAATCTTTAGAAATCTTCGCATTGTTGCTGACAAATCAGTCATTACAATGGTTTATACGGCTTTATGCCAGTCTATCTTATCATACTGTATTACAGTATGGGGTGGTACATGTAAGACTAATATGATAAAATTAGAAAGAGCACAAAGAACAATTCTAAAGGTTAGTCTCTCATTGCCCTTTCTGCACCCTACTAAAGACTTATATGAGCTTTCTGATGTGTTGACGGTGAGACAGCTTTATGTTTTAAATAGTATTCTTAAACAACACACTACAATTAAATACAACCCAGTATGTAATCTAAACAAGCGTCTCAAACATAAAGTATGTTTCTCTGAAAAACATTGGACAACAGGGTTCTCCAACAACTTCTTTGGTTTCATGGGCGGATACTTATACAATAAAATCAATAAGGCAATTGAAATCTACCACCTAACAAAATTAAAATGCAAAGAAGTTCTCACAACGTGGCTCAAGTCCCTGAGCTACGATGATACAGAAAAGCTAGTTCATGTAGGTCACTAATTACACTAATGAATACACCTAAAACCTCGCACACTCACACACACACACACAGACACGCCCACACACACACACACACACACACTCACACACACACACACACACTCACACACACACATACTCATATACATGCAAATACTATGTTAACTCACACACTCATATGAGAAAAATGCTTTGATTAATTGATTAATAAATTAGTAAAAAACTGTATCCTTGTCCAGAGCCTGGAGAGGCTGGTAATCTGTCACACAGGTTCTCCTAGTATAGATACCAGTCTCTCACATAGATAATTTGACTCACTAATGTATTAATTTGATATATACATTACTATACTCTGTAATTTTCTGTGTGAGAGAACAAATAAAGAAATTTATTATTATTATTATTATCGTACACGTACGTGACATCTAAATTAGGCTGGACGCATGTGGGTGTTCTATAATATTGACTAGTTGTTAAGCAGAGTACAGGGAAGCAGTTATTATTCCTCTGGTCTGTATATTTTAGTTTTATGCTTTAAAAAGGCTTTTGCCGCACTAGAAATTCCTGTCGCATGGGACTTTACTAACATTCAAACAACAGACACAAGCAACACCCAGACTCGAATTAATTTGTGGGCCACACAAATTATTGTTCCGTTTGTGTATTGAGCCTATAATACTCGGCGCGATAGCACTGGTGTACAGACCACTTAAAGCATTACGCCATCTATGCAGCCGTTGGTTTGTATGACACTCCTGAAAAAAATCATAACTATTAAAAGTTTGATGTTTTCCTGTTAGGTCCCACCCTGGCTTTATGTTGGTTTTATGTATCCTAGGAAAAGTAGGGATGTAAATCACCACGCTTAAAAGTGTGCTTAGCTAGATTTCTCATAACCACGACAATGCCATGGTAATTACTTTGAAGGCAAATATAATATAATATCTTTATTCATTTAGGTCACTAAGTAACACTGATGAACGTCAAGGTAATACTAACTAAACAATAATATGAATTTACATTTACCTGTTGCCACCTTCAGCAAGGCAAGGGCATAGACCCAATGAGAAGAACGGGTAAGAAACTCACGGCCACTCTTTTTATTCGTCAATTTTACAATGCTGCTTGTTTTACAAATTTAAAGATATATAGTACGAAACTACTCTATTTTATATTTGCCTTCGAAGATAAAGAGAATACATACATACTCCCATATTCCCGAAGGTGCAGGCAGATTTTTACCGCACCTACGTTTTTTCAGTTATGATTTAAGTCGGTCGTAGAAATATTTCTATCAGAGCAACACTAAAGCGAAAGAATGGCCAAGGTTTGGTATACACTGCATTCATAATTACATTATCTTTTTCTCGAAAAACTTATTTTCGTGTTTAATATTGTTTTTGGGGATTTACTTTAATCCCGGGCAATATACACGTAGGCGAAGCTGAAGGCTAGAGCTAGTCTCAAGCTAGTCTTACCAATATTATAAATATAATTGTTTGTCAAGATCTTCGTTATTCAGTCACGCGCATATTTTTAAACTGATTTGGATATAACTTGATTCCCAGATCATGTTCTGGTTTTATCTCGATATGCATTTCCTTTGAATTCACGCGGTCTAGGCCGCATGCAGTATCTAATATCTTATGAAAAAACCATACATTTAAAAATAGTATATCATAAAATGACCATGAATATGCAATCCGAGAATTCCAGCTTACTAGATTATAGAATTATCTAGTATCAGCACCCAAAGTATCCTCATCCAGAATTCTTCGATATTTATATACAAAGCTCATACACAGACAAATAAATTATTCCAGTTAGAGAACTACATGCTCAAACTTTGTCAGCCCTACGACATTTCTATAAATGGAGCAGGCTTGTATACTTGTGGCCCAAATTGTTCTCCCTTTATTAGCATTAGCAACAATATGGGGCATTAACGGTGCTCGAATGAAAAGAGTCCATGATGTGTAACATGCCTGTCGATATGTACATATATGAATATAGTGAAATTTACAACATAAATATTCGTCAATTCACTGACGTCGGCGTCTGCTTTTGTTGGAAATACACTGGGAAACTTGATTCGCTTCAAGTTATAAGCTTTAGTTCGAGAATTAGGAATGCAATAGATAGCAGCACTATTCATTTCCTGATGCCAAATCGAGTGCGATCGGCGCAGTATATCTTAATTTTCTAAACACCCCTTTCAGTTGTCATTTTGTCATTAACTTCTTTTTCTTGTACAAATATCATTCTTTACTCACTCCAGCCACCCTTTCTTTGGTCTTCCATTTTTCATTGCTTATCCTCACAGGCGAGCTAGAGGCTCACCTGATGGTAAGTAGCAACCGCCGTTCCGCTCTAATATCAAGGTTACACACAGCCAAACCACTGCCTACAATAGCAGATCTCTCTTTAAGCCTCGTTTAAAGCAATGTCATAACGCTTAATAAACAACGCCACAGGTATTTCATTCTAGAGACTACACGTAGGAAAAAGGACTGCTGAAAACGAGCCATGCTATATGTGAACGCTTCCAGGTAAAATGGATGAACTTTGCAGCGGCGACGAGTGTTACTTTCTGTACCTGTGTTTATTTATATTCGTTTTCCTATTTCTTTTACACACACATTTCATCTCTTTTCATATCATACCATGCCAACACTGAAAAACCACCCTTTGTGCCATATGAACATCGAGAAGTGGGTCAAATTAAACTGAAAGCTTTTTATACACAATCCACTAGGACAGGTTAAAATAAATAAAAGTTTTTAAAATACATATTATTATACATTTCTAGAAAAACGACACTCAGTTTGTCTCTATACATGTCTCTACTTGATCTACCATGGTAATATATGTGTGCTGAGAAAATTATTTCTCATTGGGTAGCATTGCTTTTATCTATACTAATATTAAAAAGAGTAAAGATTACATTTTTTGTTTGTTTTTTTATCTTATCTATAGGTCTATAGGTTTATCTCAAAAACTACTCAACTGATTGAGATATTTCTTTTACAATTAGTAGCTTATATTATCACCGAGTAACATAGGCAGTATTTAATTTATAAAAAAGTACTTAACCCAACCTACTATAACGCGAGCGAAGCCGCGGGCAAAAGCTATACTAAATAAAATTATTTGAGATTAAAATACAATATTTTTTATGATATTTTCACAAATAAATAATGACTATTGAAAATGATTAATTGAAAAAAGAATGATCTCTTAATCTACTCGCGATTAATGGGTGTATTTCGCATATGTAATTAGTCATTTGTTTTGAAAAATGCATTGAGTTATGTTTTTATCTAATTAATTGCCATAGATGATATGTTAAGCATATTAAACATAAATCATATATTCAATCTTTGCACGTTATGGATTAAATACGAAGCTATAGAAATTAAATTGGGCAAGCTTTTTTATCTGAGGCTATAATTACAGAAACTCATATTTTCGATGAGATAATAGGAGGAAGGATAGTAGGAGTGTTCTACACAAACTTTTCGCTATCTATGTTTAGGTTTCACGTAGTAAAAAGACCCGCTGTTTATTTCTATCTACATTGTGAGACTGTTTACAAAAAAGCCTTAAGCACCTAGCAAAAAATCCTTCAACTCTTTACTCGACTCGGGAATCAATTCCTGTAAAAGTATAAGTAAGAATGTAAGTTTAAGTTAACATCATGTTAACTTAAACTTACATTTTGTACTCGATGTCGCAACGACCGTGGCTTTCCTAAGGACTTGTCAGAAAACCAGCGCTGCAACACTAGTTTTGTCTGAAATAAGAGCACTTTTCGATCTCACATTGAAATTTGAATTGAAAATTGTATTTTTATTTTTATTAACTGTACATATCGTTTTTATTGAGTTTAATCCTTTATTTTTCTTTTAACAGTGTACAGTGTCAATCAGACCAAAATAAAATATTTTATTCCTTCTTTCTTTTTTTTACACTAACAAGGCAATTGGTAGTTTTAACGAGCCTATTAAAACCTGCAATACATACAACACAAACTTATACAGATTAAAGCCTGTTCCTTGAACTTAGGCAAAGACGTACAAATAACCCTCATTTTGAGCAGAATCGCTTTCATCTTACACTATATACCGTATAGTGCGGTGTACCCCTCTCGCCCCACCCCGCGACATTTCCCGACAATGCCTCCCCGCTTGAGGAAATATTTTATCTTTCTTCATAAAGGAAGCCAACAATGGTGGAGTGATGTATTTAGGAAATAAATGTCAAGCCATCACTCAGTGTTCGTTCTAAAGTACATTTCGGACTACGGCAATACGTTATTAACATTTCTAAAATCATAAATAAATAACTTTGAATATTTCGAACCACCTTTGTGTTTCCTTTATTTTGTATATTGTGTATCCGGAATGTTACTCCTTAGATGTTTTGTTACATAATCGATAATTAGGAATTAAAACCTTTATTCATAATCATAGGGAAAATTTGGTAAGCGTTTAAAAAGAGAGCATAAACATAATATGTAATAAGAAAATATACAGAATACTTTTTTTGAATTTTGAATATTAAGCAACATTGTGTACGGTAAAATCTTTGTGTCCGTGCAAGTTGCATGTGGTATAAATATAAAAACCCAGATGGTCGGCTTAAAACAATGCACCGTAACGGATGCACACACGCTTCGTATAGCCAGTTACAATATCCAAAAACGAATGGTTTTATCGAAGAATAGTTAATTGTTGACATACATTTTATAAAATATTTCTGTTCGTAGCTAAAACAGCTCTGTTTTATATTATATTGAATCCGATCCCTAGACGCATATATACCAAACTGTAATTTTGTTGTAACCACTGACTTACATAGTATATTGCTGTCTCGATGGTTCCTATTTAATTTGTGGCAGTTATAACAGCCGCAATGTTTATTTTTAAATCTATGATATTTGCTGACAACGTATAAGAAAACACTGATTTGCTCACATATATCGTGGCGCTATTTTGTGAGCATTACATAAATATCCATAAGTACACATGTGTGTTAACGTGCTTCTGATGATTCGTGATTCGATTCTGATGATTCGATGATTCGTGATGATCTTCTTTTTTACATACACATCGTTTAGGCTTCCGTTCCATAAGTATAAACGGAACTTCTGAATGTCATATTATTAAACACATTAAAGTTTACAGAGGAAACCTAATTACTAAATTTACCTACTGAGGTCTTTCAATTGTTTCCTTTCAAGGTACAGAACACTTAGTACATAAGAACTCCGACTTGCACCCCTACCTCACGAACCCTGATTTATCAACCACAAACTATAGTACTTTGAAGTAACAATTTACAGCTTTCAATTTAAAATTCTTAATTCAAATTTTTTAAAGTTTCAGAACGTTTACAAGGTAAGAAACCTTTTTGTGTGTATTTCACCTTGAATATTATCTTAGAATGCTTTGCTAACAATGAAGATTGGCTATTAGATTGCTAATTTTATGGTTTTTGTCTAGCAAACTTATGTAAAATTTTAAATTCTGTTGCATAAATTAAATTACTATAGTTTACTTTATATATATTAAAAATCTCGATTAGTGTTGCTTGTGATTTTATATACAAAACTGTCTGGTAACTAACTTAATTTGTTTTTACATAGTTTATGTCCTTCCCTTCAAACCTTATTTTTATTCGCTTAAGCTATTCCCCGTATTCATTTTGTTTGTCTTTTTCACTTTGTTCTAACCCATCCTGGTATTTAGGCTTGGCATGTATTGATTTTATTTATTTACTCAAATGATTTAGGTAATATTTATCTATCCAGATATAGCTACTTAGCTATAACATACCAAAACCAAATTCGTTTGAGCAATAAGGCGTACAAACGTTTTTAACAAACAAGCAGATTTGCTTTGAAATACTAAACTACTTTATACGAATTTTATCGCGTTTTTTTGTTATCGCGTTGTTCGTAATTTATAAGCTAATAAAATTATTTATACTTTTAAATATAAATAGTTTAAATAATTTTATTAGCTTATAAATAAGTAAAATTCAATAGTAGTAAGTAAACTGTTGCACTACGCAACAGTTTCAAAATTATGTAATAAAGTGTTAAATAAACAACGCGATAAAATCCGTATATAGTAGTTTAATTTCAATGAATAACATTCGCGTAAACAGTAGACAATATTAAGCAGTTTTGCGTTAACAATATTAATATTATTTAATGTAAAAAAAGGGGGTACGACTGATATGTGTTCAACTCAAATATACTACTGTAAGTCAAGAGTATCTTTTTTATATAGCAAAAGTGGCAGGCTGGGATATGTTCCGCCCGATGGTAAGCAGTAACCGTAGTTTAGATCAAGATCTCTGGTAATATAAAAAATATCACACGCGCTTTATTGACCCTGGGGTCAGCATAGCGTGAAATTCCTTTTGTGCATGGATAAATGATTAACCTTAGCATGAAAGGAACAGGACAAGAGTTATCTCTCATCCAATAGCGATAATAACTCTTACGGCGGTTCCCTGTAAGAGCGATTTTCGATAGGTACCTATAGGAAACCTCGCTAGCAACAAAAGCATTGTATAGGTGACCCATAATATCCAGGGTGTCCCAGAAGTCGACGTCAAGCCGAAATCAGGTAACAGGCTAAGTTATAGAAGCTATAACAAAAACTAAATTACATACGTATTTTAAAAATTATAGCCATATCAAAATAAATCAAAAAAATCTACACCCTTTGACAATGTTTTTACTCCTGTTACTACAGATATTTACTGATAGAATTTTTTTTTGCTTTGTTATCTCGAATAATTGAAATGAATCGAGAGCATTTAACAACTAGTTTAACATGAATACATATCGAAATAAAAAGTATCCTATGCGTTATTTTATTTTTATCTACGCGTCAATTATCATTAAAATCCGATAAGCTACTGATTGGCCGCGGCACACCGGCGGCCAGACAAAAAGGATTTTTAATTAAATCTGGAATTCCCACAATTGTCAGGTTAACAGTTTACATTTGGTCGAGTAAGAAGCCTCCATACATCATCACTAACTTTCACATTTATAATATACTAGATTTTCCTCCCAGCATCGCTCGTATAAATGAAGGTTAGGTTAGATTAGTACAGTACTTTTTCTGGATGATAGGTGCGTTATGTCCTTTTCTGTTCCTTGGACAAGGTGTATGCGAAATTTCATAATGATCGGTGGAGTAGTTACGGCGTGCAATCTTAACTAACAAACAAACTACATTCACTTTTATACTCGTAATATTAGTTAGGATGTAAGTAGAATTCAAACAAATTGTCACAAACGCTCATAGAATTCGTATGTCTTGTGCACACATGTTTGCTTTGAAACTGACATTGTGACGTCACTTGTCACGTTCAGCGTGATCTATTGGTGCCGCATAGTTGGTCCCTGTCCTCCTTGAATGTCAGTTTTATGAGAATATCTATGTAACTGTCAGCTATTGGCTTGTTTGCGAATTGTATATTAGGATATATGTAAACAGTGTAATATTAAAGAGTTGTTTATTTTAACAATTATGTTAGTTTTCTTTTACAGATATTTTTTTTTGCTCGTCTATATGACTGCACTCCGCCTGATGGTAAGCAATCATGTGGTCTAAGAGCAGTGGCCTCTACACCATCCTCATCGCAGCTGAAGCGATGTTGAGGTCCCTACTTTGACGGCCTATGGAGGTGCTTTTTCACGCTCCGCTTAAAGGACCCAGGATTGAAGGAAGAAGGAACCACATGCCTTGGCAGAGAATTCCATGCTTTGATCGTTCGGCAGAGGTATGAGAGCCCAAACTTTTTGGTGCGCGCTCTAATCGACTCTACCGTGTAAGGATGGTATCTGAGCTCAGCACGTGTTGTTTTGGATAGGAAAGGGGAGGGCGGGATAAGTTGGAATAACTCGTCAGAGCATCCTTGGAATAATTCAAACAAAAGACACAAAGAACAATTAGACTCGAGACAACCATTCGTAGATCATTTTTTTCCTGGACGGGGATCGAACTCATAACACCTGACGGAGTAATAGCGGGCAAGCGACCACTTTAATTTCTACGCTATACGTGTATTAATATGTATGATGCCAGCTGAAAAAAGTTTGATAATAAGAAACTTTTATTAAACATTATTAATCTCTGACTTTTCAAAGTTATATGCGTATTAAATAGTTAATTATCGCTAGGTTTTCCAACAGACTGCAATGCAGAGGGTCTCTGGTTCGAACCAACGTCGCGCACCTTTGACTTTCGGAAGTTATATAACTTTGCGAAATTATGTGCGTATTGATTGACAATTATCGCCTGCTCCGTGCCTCGGAGAGCACGTTAAGCCGTCGATCCCGGGTACCATGAACATCTATGTCAGTCGTTATTGGGAAGTCAGTGCCCTATAATATCCTGACACTGGTCTAGCCTTAGGGTATTGTTAGCCTTCGGGTTGCGGAGATCAGATGGCAGCCGCTCCGTGTAAAAACTGATATCCAGTCAAATCCGGTTAGACTAGAAAAGCCGACCCCAAGTGACTTGGGAATAATATAGGCTAGGGAGAAGAAGAAGATCGCTTGTTTTAACGGTGAAGGAAAACATCGTGAGGGAACCTGCATGTCTGAGAGTTCTCCATAATGTGCTCGAAGATATGTGAAGTCTGCCAACCCGCACTGAGCCAGCGTAGTGGACTATGGCCTAACCCTTCTTAGAGTGAGAAGAGGCCCGTACCCAGCAGTGGGACAGTTTAATAAGGGGCTGATATTATTATTATAAACCTACTGAGTCTAAGAAGCACATTGGCAGCCATACACGATAGGTATTATAATTACATATGTTTGACATTCCCACAATTGACAGGGTAACATACCATTTTCATACTATTAAGATACGACACTACGCGGCGACGATATGACACAAGCATACGGTTTGGCTTGCCCGATGGTAAGCAATTGTCGTCGCTTTTGGCCGTTTGCAAACAAATATTCCATCCATAGATCCGGCGATTCGGCGGCCTCCATGGCGTCGTGGTTAGTGTAACCGACTGCCACGCCTGAGATCGCGGGTTTGATTCCTGCACATTTGTATATTTCAAGTGTATTTATCTTTATGTCAATCTATCATCCAATATTGCATAACTTCATGGGGTGGAGCACTAAAAACAATATTACTGCCCCTAGAAAGAGCTCAAAGAGCAATTCTAAAAGTAGCCACAACCCGACCTTTCCTTTTTCCCACAATTATGTTATGTAAATCGTGCAAGGTGATGACTGTTCGCCAAATTTTCATATATCACACAGTACTAAAACAGCACACATTGCTTACATATCACGTAGATGTTACTAACAAAAGACGAAAAGATATAGTCTGCGCCTCACAATCAGTTTCAAAATTCATTTTTTCAAATAGATTTCTTTCTTTCCTAGGTCCATTTTTATATAATAAATTAAATAGAGAGTTAAGTATTTATAAATTAAATTATGTTAACTGTAAGAATATATTATATAATTATTTACAAATTTTGTCGTATGAGCAAACTGAGCAGTTACTTCAAGTAAGCAAATAAAAATTTTGCTGATCTATCTTAACGCATCATTATTATTGACCCACTTATTACCGGTACTGCTAGTTGCTTATGCAGGTTATTAAAATGTTATTATTGAATTGTAGTTATGTAAATTTATATTGCTAAAATAGATTGTAAGCACTTCTTCGCCCGAGCCACAGGTTCAATCTAGTTCGGGCAAACAACAACAAATGTATTTTATAAATTAATTAGTCATGTATTATAAATTATTGTACCTATTATTTAAATAAATATTATTATTATTATAAACATTTGTGTGCATAGACATGGATGTTTGTCTTGGTCTGGGTGGTTCTATCTATAATATGTATGTATTTACATTTAAAAAAGTATATATAATATGTATGTTTATCCATTGTATAGTGCCCATAGTACAAGCTCTGCTTAGTTTGGGCTAGATGGTATTGTGTGTATGTGGTAGAATAGAATATTTTATAGATAGCTATACTGAGTCTTGATGATATGTCTATTGTTTTAATATATGTAAAGCCCTTGCGACACGTAGAATATCATTGCAGTAGCAGCTAACAAACAAAAGAATAACTAAAAAAAATAAACAGCCGGTGATGAGCGAATACTATTGTTAGCTCAAGACCTCCGAGCTATTCCAAACTTCATAAACAACTTGGTTCCCACAGCTCCATTCTCTTAAAATTCTTCTCAGCCGTACAAACGAGGTAATTCATACGTACTATAAATACCAAACCTTTGTTACATATTAGAATCTTCCGGTTAGTTTCATTCTATGGCACACAAATATCCATTTATTTCAATAGGGTAGGGCGAATTTCGTAATCCTTTCCGCTAGAGGGGAATGAATACGGAACGCGTTGAAACCGCCATAATGCGCCCTTCATATTTTGTGCTTGCCCAATTCATGCCTTAGACAGTTAAGGCTTGCATGCTTATCCCTTATAATCAGACTGGGTTCGCCGGTTCGCTAAGTCGACATTGTTTGACTGACTTTTGTTAACTTAGTTATGTGGGGTGATACGGAGTAGGTTATTGTGCGGACTGATGTACTGTAATGGATCTATGGAGGTTATAATGAGCTTGTGATGTATATTTGCGATTTTGTTCTGGTTTTTCATTGTTGTAGTTTCTAATTGGGGCTCGCAGAAAATAGTTTAAGAGTATCCTAAAATGACTACTGATCATGAACTATGTGATAAGTGAGAATTAGGCAAAAATTCACACTTATCATATACTTAATTCCCTAAATAAGATCGGCAGCGCACTCCTCGTTGCAAGCGATCCCAGGTTGCGGTTACTGCTAATCATTAGACGGATCGAAATGGTCTCCTCAGTAATATAAAAAAAATGCAGTTGCTGTTGCAGCCATGTTCAATATGGCTGACAATGTAGGTGTAGTTTACAGCTATATTAGAAATCAGCTCAAACCGTCAGCCTCACCTTTCATGAACAGATGTGACGATTGGAATGGAGAGTATCAAATATCGTTATCCCTTGGATTTTCCATGAAGCGACTCCCATTTGAATGATAAAAGTTCGAGGGAAAATTGTTGCATATTTTTATATTAATATGAACTCACGCTTGTATCTTTTAAGCAGAGGTATTTCAAACTACATAGATACTTCATATTTAAGTCCTATGTACGCATTAAGAGGAAAATCTTTTTCCAACTACCGTCCACTTTATCAGACATTCCGCTGCTTAAAAATAAATGATACTGCATGACTCGGATTTTGAATTGAGCACCACAAGATCCATAAATGTAAACTTTGATTTTCTGTCTACTCTGGCTAATAGACAAAGTCCTTACAGAAAAACTCTATGATAATGTCAGGTCAATCTTGGTTGGGTCGATTGTGTCGGCAAACTTAATAATATGTAATATTATATAACCAACAAAAATGTAAATTCCTATATTTGTTAGTATATATGTATAATTAAATTAGAGGACCTTGTATAAAAATATTAAAAGCCTAATAACTAGAAATATTTTTACCTTTAATATTAATGTCTTTGTGCGAAATGCTATTCAATCACTGAAACATAAAATATTCAATTCACGATTCGTAAAACTTTAGTGAAAAGAGCGACTAATCATTTACGTAGAAATACAAATAAAACTTACTTTAATAACATAAAAATGTGAGGTATTTGTTTTTATATTCAAAGTCCACAACCTTTTTTAAGTACACGAATGTGGACCTTTCTGTGTAATTTCTAGTTATTTTACTAAGCTTACTCAAAGCTTAATCAAAGAGAATTAACAAAAGGCTTTGCTGTATTTATAAAGTAATACACGTGCGGCTCCTATAACATAATTTTATTGTGTTTATGTCAATTAAGAGTCTGTTTATTTCCGACTGATTCTTCAAAAGGCAGTAAAATCACAACCATTCTTTCTCCATCCGGTTATATTTACTGGAATTATTCCATGTACAAGAATAGTCGTTAAAGAAAATATGTTTGAAACAACATCTTTAAGGATTAGAATGCAAAATTGTATTAACATTTGTATATTTAAAAAGTCCTTTCTCGCTTTAGAAACTATCTTACTATATAGTAATGAATCCTAAAGTTGTCTTTATTATCAATTAAAAATTAAACAAGACATCATGTGTCACGGGAGTCTTTAAATTTTCGAAACCTTGGCCCCAAAGATAACCTAGGCACAGAACAATTACTTGTGTATGAAACACATTATTGTACCGCGTGGGGATTAAGGCCACAGCACTCGGTGCAAATGTAGTTGCGAGGTGACAACTTAAACCACAACGCCATCTGTTCATTCATATAAGTGAAGTTGGCAGCTGGTCAACTGGTCTCACGTTCGATATCCGAATCAACGCACATACGCATATGTCCATATTATGTGTTCGTTTGTTTTGCGCGTTGTGCCGACAATCGAATGTTGTAACAATCGATTCATACTTTAAGGGCACTAATTAGATATACTCTGTGCCATAGGTAATAAACGAGGTAAGAGACAATCCATGAACCTGCAATCTTGACAACTGTTGTCGTCGCTTAACCAATATGCTCGTAATTATAGAACACCGGTCTTCCTATAGTTACATTTATTTAGTACTAGATTTTGCCCGCTCACGTAATTGTAAGTTAAGTTAGGTTAGTAACAGGACTTTTTACTGAATAAATCGTATTTTGTACCTCTGACAACGTGTATGCGAAGTTTCGTGATAATCGGTCGAATAGTTAAGACATAAAAGCGTAATAAACAAACAAACTCACTTTCGAATTTATAATATTAGTTAGGAAGTTATGATGACGATACTGCCCCACAAAATTAAAAATGTGGACTGTGTATTACTATATAACCTCACAAGTTCGTTCATACACTGTTGACATCCACTGGATTTTTATTGTATTTACTTTTTCATAGGTATAGTGGAATACGCACCGATGGCGATCCGGGACAGCTGGTGTGTCATACACATCGACAACATAACCGTTTTGTATTGAATTTTAGTTTTGTTGGCGGACTTTATTCTTGAAATACTAGCAACATATTGCACCTACGACTGCTCGAACAGCGTGCTGGTTTCAATGGACACCTCGCTACTGTCACTTAAAGAGTATTGTACTTACATAGACAAAAACATGTCTGTTGCACAAATTATTGTTCCGCATTGCCGTGTTCTTTAAATCGTTTGTTCTAATATATGTAAAGTCTTTTGCGATGTAGGTTTATTACACCCACATTTCGGCAGATTTTTTTTGTCTTGCTTTGTCTGGGAATCCATCGAGGATCTTACGACCGACTCTGTAGTCTTATGCCAGGTACGGAGAGGTAGTCGATTAAAGCATATTAAACATACATATCTTTGCAAGGTTGACAAAGAGAAATAATATCTGTCAAAATATCGGTGTAATACACTCATATAGGGGGCTAGCCTATATCTTAGCCTAGATCTATCAGGTACAATTCCAGTCTTTTGACAATAACACTTAGCTTGACCCAGAAATACAACCCGGAAACATTAGACTTTTCCACAACCGCTGCGCTACTGCGACAGTCATATTATAAATTAATATTTTGTTACTTTCACACACTACAATGAGAGTAAGTAATTGACAAATTCTATATTATACAACAAATATGATTGTTGACTTTGTTGTATGCACTTATCAGCTGTCATATTGCAATTCAATCGACAACGTTGAAGTACTGCTGACTCTAAAAAAGCAGTCGATGCGTTTTCCGATATTATAAAGGACATAGACCACTGAAATTCGCTGACAACACTGGAAAAAGCTGGACAATAGAAAATCACATTCGGGTGCTTGCTGTTGTCAATCATTTGATTATTGTGCGAATATGCGAGCTTTCTCAAAGGAGTGCTATCCTCCTACTGGAATGCAGTTTAAACGTTACGGTTACTGCGTTTCGCTCAGCCAATAAGAACTCCGGAGATTCACATATACATATATACCTCCATCATCCTTTACCCATAACACCATATCTTTTTTTATTCCATCATGAATTTGCATGCGTAATGTGCATAGTAAAATGACGAATAAAATTATATTTTATCTATGATACATCTTTATCTTAATTTATAGATTGCATTGAGAACATTTTGAGAATAAAGAACAAATAAATTTATTGCATTTAAGAACCTCAAAATATGGCACTTATTTTGACATTGCCGTCCAAAACGGGCTATAATGCGTAAACGCTCTTCATCTCTTTCTCTTCCAACACGCCAGTGATATCACTACTATTGCAAGCAATGAAGAATCGTGGTCAGTCAAGCAATAACTATAGTCTATTTTTGCCTATGGCTGCTTGCAATACCAACATGAATGATACAAAATTTATGCAACCATAACAAAATACATAATATTTGGTCCCGTTCCGAACCATTTAAATTTCAATTGCATCAGCACCAATTACGAAATCCTACAAATTTTCAACGCTACTGCTTTATAACCACGGAGATCACTTCTAAATGTAACGCAAGTCAAAACAATCCTTCTTTATGACAGCATAAAGCCTGAGGTTCTATGTCTAAATTGGACAATTAGAGGCGTTTTGTCATTTAATTGTTTATCTGTCCAAAACAAGGGCACGGTTTACTGCAAATAATAAATAACTGGCTTAATGAACTAAATGAGTTTGAGGTGAAAAAAGTATAAAACCTTTTTTATGGGTGAATATATGAGTTTTTTAATGGGAGTGTGGATTGTTGTATGGTGTTTGCTGAGAGACAAAAGAATGTAGGGTGAGGAATGCTTTTTAAAATTCGCATGATGATCTAATAAAAGGTAATACAGTATGGTGCCAGTGATATTACAAACTAGATATACTTAATCATAAAATAGCACTACTTCGTCTATATAACTTTATACCTTTAAGTATTTTTAGTTAGTAGTTCGGTAGCAATAGTTTATTGGGGAGACCAACATACTGCAATGCAGAGGGTCTCGGGTTCGAACCCACGTCACGCACCTCAGACTTTCGGAAGTTATACGACTTTTCGAAATTATGTGCGTATTGATTGACAATTATCGCCTGCTCCGTGCCTCGGAGAGCACGTTAAGCCGTCGTTCCCGGCTGCCATGAACATCTATTGCAGTCGTTACTGGGAAGTCAGTGCCCTATAATATGCTGATACTGGTTTAGCCTTAGGCTATCATTAGCCTTCGGGTTGCGGAGGTCAGGTGGCAGCCGCTCCGGGTAAAAATTGATACCTAGTCAAAATCCGGTTAGACCAGAAAAGCCGACCCCAAGTGACTTGGAAATGATAAAGGCTAGGGAGAAGAAGAAGAAATATTTTTAGTTAAGATTTTTATGTTAACGAATCTTTATGGATGTTTTATTAATGAACACAAATGTTTTAACTAAACTTAATATTATTACCTACTCTTGAATTACAGATTTTGGTGATAGATCTCGCAATCCCTCACTAAAACAATTTAAGTGGTTTAAAAAGGTCAGAAAGGAGAAATATTGCTATTTCATATCTAAATTGTACCTCTCTTTTACCATACGACGCTCTGAAATCAATGTATGAGATTGCGATTATTTTGTTTAAGTCACAATTATTTTTATATTACATGTGCAAGTGCTGGGTTGAGTAAGATAATATTTGATTTATCTAATTAATTCTTAGTAGAGGTATGGAGTTCGGCAATTACTCAACCGACAGCAATAGACACACGCCGATTAATGTGGAATTTAAAATATAACTAGCGATATAATTTCATAAGTAAGTGTGGTTACGAATTGCCTATCCTTTTGGAATATGCAAAAGTGAATCTATATTATGTTCATAGATTATCTCTTACCGCTACTCTTTTAAGTTAAAAATAAATAACAGTATATAAAAAGATAAACTTTTCCTAAGCTTCTTGGAAAGATGAAGCATCAAGTTTCTGTAAATAAAACGCTCTCTGATATTATACATCGTCCACGATCACAACTGGGTCACTCATTAACACCAGTTGACATTAAAAACTCTACAAACATACCTCTGTTTACTTATATAATATTTTTATAAAATTTATATCTAGCTGTTCGTGAAATATTTGATACATTTTTCTTTCATTAAACTTTGATTAAATATGAAATGTTTTCTTTAAAGGTTTACTGTCTGAGTAAATTCTTGTTAATATAGTTTTGTAAGTTCTGGGTAAGCTCTAATGATATAAGTCTTTACTGATGCTTGCAAATTCATATATTGAAATTTTCTCGTTCTTTTTAACGCCATGCATTGTCTTTTATCCATGTGCGTTATTTTGTGACGACCTATTTAGTTTTTAATATAAGTAAGTCAACGCAAAACAACAAAAAATTGATCAAAATGAATTAACAAATTGAATTATTAGTCAAACCCCATTTCCAGTGACCGACTCTGGAAATGGGTTTTGACTGGTTTCGGGTGTGATTCCAGTGTCAGACAAAGTGTAAATGGGATTTTTTGACATTTATTTCTTCTTAGTAACAGTTCGGAGTCAGAAATTGTGTAAAAATATAATATACTAGCGACCCACCCCGGCTTCGCACGAGTAGTTGAAAACCTTAACAAATTATCCACCTAAACCTTTCTCATGAATCACTCTATCTATTGGAGAAAACCGCATGAAAATCCGTTCAGTAGTTTTTGAGTTTATCGCGAACAGACAGACAGATAGACGCGGCGGGGGACTTAGTTTTATAATATGTAGTGATGTTGCTTACCTTGAAACTTACTAAATATATAATAAATGTATTAATTATCAAATATTTATAAATACTACTGTTCGTTCAGTGGTTGAAATTCGACCATAAACGATTTTGAAAATTTTATGGTATCATATATGAATTTAAATTAAGTAGAACTATGTAACGACATCCATTTTTTTTATAGTACTAAAGCTTGTCGATAGCTAGTACATAAATAAAAACAAAGAAATTCGGTTAACAAACACATGGGCACAAAGTATTAAACTGTTTTGTCTTTGTCTATTTATATATAGATACTCCTAGGAGAATAATCGCATTGGAAGCCTTAATCACATTTAGATTAAACTTATTATATTATTAATGCCGACTGTAAGTCCACATTACAGTTTCCTAGACTGCGAGGCAATTCAAAGGCAATTCTAGTGTGCTATTTCTTTAAACAGATTTTATCGCTTTCTTTATTTGAAACCTAATACCTACTTGTGCATAATTTTAAAACTATTTAATGATTTCTGTTAAACTTTACTTCTATCTTAAGCCACTTCTTACATTTTCTCCAACGTTTCAGTTGCATTTCAACAGCCATGGTCACAGGGAGACTCACGTCAGGACAGGTGATAAATCTCCGTGTGAAGTAGTTAAATTTCAATGTATAATATTCGCGTAAACATAAGACAATATTGTGCTATTTTTATTGTTGCGCTAGAGCGATTCTTATTTTATTACATCGAGGAGTTCATATCGCCTGTTTCGTGGTTGAACGCCGTGCCATCTTCAGTTATTGCGTTCCTTAAGAATTGACGCGAAATAGCGCGGAATAACGAGGACCCCTGGAAAAAGGGATGAGAGGCCGGAATATCACTGGATAAATATTTTAAATAGTATGAGTTGTTAAGGGGTCTTTGACGATTATTTTTATGTGGACAGTTAATAAAAGTGTTTGTTATTATGTGCTGAAAAAGTCATGCCGCATGCTTGATATCAAATGAATTTTATTATATGGTCGTTATAAGTAGGAATAGTTAATTTATATATATAAAAGAAATAATTGGCTTTTATTTTTAGTGTAAAATATATTTTTTTTTTAAATGTCAGCATGCAAATGCTGTGCCTGAGATCTCGGGCTAGATTGCCTGGTCGGACACAGTGTCAATAGGTTTCATGCCAACAAATTGGCAAATAATAGCTAACTTACAATTTTATATTATTGCCGACAAATAATAAAAAAAATTTTTTCAATATTATTTTGAAAACAACACAGGTAATGCGTAGTCCAGAAGAAAAATTAAGCCATTATAATTACCTGCTAAAAATTATCGACATGTTATCACAAGATTCGACTGCGCGAATGACGTCGTAGTTTATATGGTCGCTTTTATAATTAGTGTCCGTTGTTTGAATGTATGTAAAGTTCCCCACGATGCAGATTATACTGTAGTAGTATGGGATGGTGCCTGTAAAACTAAACTGATAAAGGTGGAAAAAGCACAAAGGGCGGTCTTTAAGGTAAGCCATTCTTTGCCTTTCCTTAACCTACTAAGGATCTGTACCAACTATCTCATGTCCTGACGGTGCGTCAATTGTTTATCCTAAAAATTATATGAAAACAGCATTCTTCTCCCTTATGACCCTCTGCGACCTAAAAAACGACTGCAACACAAAGTCGGTCCATTAATTGGTAGTCATTGGTCGACTGCATTTTCTGGCAGATTTTTTGGATTCCTGGGCAGATTCCTACATAATAAGGTGAATGAGAAATTACACATCTAATCACTACCCAAACACCTTTATAAAACGAACTCAAATTTTTGGCTAAAATCGTTTAGCTAGGAAACGGAAAGTTTAATACATGTTCCTACCTAAAAACACCAACATGAATAGAATTATTTTTATTAAGTCTCTTTTTTACAGAGATGTAACACATGTTTACACTTAATATCATTAAATGTGGATACACTTACTCGACCTCCGGCTTATCTAGAGTAAGGAGAGACTGATGATAATCTGTCATACAGGTCCTCCTAATGCAGATGCCACACAGACTCACCTACTCGATCATGTAAAACTTAGTTTAAGACCTGATTTTTGTAACCATTCTGTGTGAGAGAGAAATAAATAAGTTATTAAAATAAAAAAAAATATATTTATTATTATTATGCGTATTATTATTATTATTATATTATTATTATGCGTTACCTTCATTAAAGAATTATATACACATTTTATACACAAAAAAAAATCTATATATTAATACGTGAAGCAAAACATTTGTAACCCTTTTTACGAAAATTGCGCGGGCGGAGGAGTATGAAGTTTGACACAGTTAAAGTTTATGTGGAGAAGAAGTGGCGAATCCTATTATATTTATAAAATATGCATTAGAAATACATTAGAATAATGAAAAAAACACAACACGCAAACAACCATGCATTTGACATAAGCAGTCGAATCGCGTTCGTAGTATTTCGGCATTGTTCTTCTGACGTCGTACAGTTCTTCGTAACTTTGGTAACATATACCTTATTTATATGTAATAATGAAAAAGAAAACAAAATAGCAAGCTTAGGAATATCGTCAATGAAAGAGTATAGTTAAGTAAATAATAATTTGTTTGAAAAAGATAGGTAAATTAACCTGTATATCTTTGGTGAAATCTAAATGAAATGTGATTATAAGATTAAAGTTATAGACAATTAAACCTTAATAATAAATATAATCGAATTTTGTCCAGTAGGCGACCGCTAGTTATAATTATTATGCGTTACCTTCATTAAAGAAAAAGGTATCTTAAAGTGGTGCAAATGTCTAAACTTGCGCAGGTTGTAGTCGATTCCCGTATATGTAATATGTATGTATATACAAAAAAAAAGTATACATGTATATTTACCCATTGTCTAGTACCCATAGTACAGTTTGGACTAGATGGTGTTGTGTGTATATGTTAATATTAAAATAAAAGACAATACTATACATTTTATAATTTACGACGTTGTCTTTGCATGCACCTTGTTATGCATGTAGAGTTCGCCAGCTGATTGCGATGTGTACACCCACCTCACAAGTGTTGGATAATGGAGATTCACTAAAGACACATCACGTGCGTTGCTGACTTTTGAAAAAAGAAAATAAGATGGGATGATATGAAAGGAACTTCGGACCTCTAACTACCTGGGTGAAACGCAGAAACAGGGTTACTATCCCTGTGCCGTTTATTATTAGAAGTCGGTAGTTCCACAGACGAGCCAGTTCATTCGTACTATCTCTATCTATTCAAATAAACTATTAACCAATTAAAATAGATATTATTAATTCCAACACATAACATAGTAAACAAAACTAGGACGTGAAATAGGCTCTTTATTTGCTATGTTAGTAAATCCATCGCTGAATATGGCACCTAAGCTCAGCGACACGTGTCGATTGTATTTAATATTAACACAAAACACCTTTCAAACACATATAAGTCGGGACCCAGTTATTGGAGCGCTTCGAAGGTCGAGGGTGGACAAACTCGAATAATACCTGTCTGCTTCAAATGTCGGCCGGAGTAAGGTTGACATACCGTTCGAATAGATTTTGGATTTTAGAGATTATTTTAAGGTTTCGCCTGTAAGTGGTTTTTGGAAAACTGTTTTTTTATTTTTTGCTCATTTTATAACCCCATTTATAATTTTAATAGCTTTTGCCCGTGGCTTCGCTCGTTCGAGAACAGTACTTTTATTTGAATGAAAGGTATTCTATGTCCATTTTTGTACTCCTGATAATGTGTATGCAAAATTGCATGATGATCGGTGGTGTAGTTAAGGTGTGAAAACTCACTTTATTCACATATTTATAATACTTATTAGTTATGATAGGCGTTTATCTATGATATATAATATCATTGTAGCAATATAATTATGTTCCTATTGTAATAATCCTTGCGTGTTCGTGACAGCTACACTATGTTTGATTGACAATGTTGCTTCAATCAAACAAGATAAGCATGGTGTGGTGTGACGTCTATCATTCAGCACGTATGTTATAATTACTGTAGCCTCAAGAAGTATTGTGTTCATAACTTATATTTAACTAGACTTTGTCAATACATTTGTATATACCCTATGTTGTTTTCTGTACCACTGAAATGCGTGCATATTTTCTTGATAACCAGTCCAGTAGATAATGCTTGAAAGCGTAACCAACAGACAAACTCACATTTATAATATTAAGTTAGAAAACGTGCTTTGCGTTCATTACTTATATTTAACAATACCTATCCCGCAGTATCACCCACGTTTATGATAACTGCTCCGCTCCTTTGGCATATAGAGTGATGTTATGTAGCCTATTTTACTTTTAGATAAAGTAGCATTCTAATGGTGAGAGAATTTTTGAAACCGGTTGGGTAGTATTATTTTATTGATTTTAAACAAAAATACAAATCTTGCCTCTTTTCAATATCAAAAAAGAGGACAAAGGATCAATGCAAAAATAAATTTTGAAATTATACTATATCCTTGTGAAATTTAAACAATCAGAATGGTCCTCTTTTATTTTTCTTGATAGTTTTTAAACATACATACATGGGACCCATGACTGTTTTCACCGTAAGCGATGCTATGTGCAAATGTTATAAAAAATAAATACGTATATATATTAGAATCTTGATCTGATAAGGACAGAAAGGACCTTTAGGTTTAGGTCATTCTTAATATAGTTCTAAATCTCTTATACCGCAATGGCATGGCAACTATTGGCGCAGAGAACACGTAATAAAATAATCAATTAAAGTTAACGGATAATTTACAGGGGCTTTATTTTTAAATGTTTTTAATATTCTCTATAGACTAACTTTAAAAATTAACATATCATAGGTGGAATATAATAATATTTATAGGTTTCATATTATGTTAATTATGTAATTAACATAATATAAAACCTATTTTCAAAACATTTACACATACACAAATGTTTGTGTATGTGTAAATGTTTTGAAAATAGCAATTAGCTCGAAGATTCGATTAACTCGACTTTTTATCGATCATCGCGCATCGCTTTATTGACTGTGAAGACTGCAAATTTATGTTACTATTTTCAAATCACTTGAACATGGACTATGGCCTTCTCACATTGAGAAGAGGCCCGTGTTCAGCAGTGAGACAATATATAGGTACAGAGCTAATATTATATTACTTGACTATTCGGTTTGCATTCGAATGTTAATCAATAAAGCTACATTGCTAGCGAGAATGACGCCGAAAGTCAAACCCCAAATCTGCCAAGTGTAAACAAAGCGCGCACTGATTACAATACCATAATTCTAAAATCGTCAACGCTCGAACATCAAAGGCGTTCCACCAAAAATTCGCACGTTCTCAGCCTTTTTAATCTCGGATAATACCGAAAGATTCGTAAGCGTTATACGCGATGATTTAGTGAGACGGCTTTGACATCTAAATAAAAAACAAAACAGATACCCGTACCATGGGTTTAGGTATTGTAACTACGGTAAGGAAAGTCAATTATTAAATAGTAAACTTAACCCGTTGGATTCCGTGTTAAACGGAATATGTTCTTAAATATTTTGAGTGGCTGTTTTTGCCAGGTCATTACTAATTAGTTGGTGATGGTACGAATTAGTTGTGACACCCTCTTTCAAGTACTTTATACCATTTACATATACAGGTTGTCCCAGAAGTCGACGTCAAGCCGGACCCAGTTAACATGCTAAGTTATAATAGCTATTAGAAAAAAACTAAGTTACGTATTTTAAAAGATATAAGTATTTAAAAAAAAAAAATTAATGTACACCCTGTGACTCTCTTTTCACTCCTGTTAATACAGATATTTACTTTCTATAATCTTTTTTGTTATCTCGTCTCAAATAATTCTTATTCAAGATTCCGATATTTTCGATAACGTAACTAAAAAAATAATTCGAAAAATAAATATCTGTAGTAACAGGAGTGAAAAGACCGTCACAGAGTGTAGATATATTTGATTTTCTATTTTTAAAATGCCTATATTTTGTTAAAATCCGTAACGTAGTTTTTTTTATAGCTATTATATCTTTGCCTGTTACCTGATTCCGGCTTGATGTCGACTTCTGGGACACTTTGTATATTGTTACACCTACCACCCAAAGAGATTAGCAGATACATATTACACCTATATTTCACCAGTTATGGTTTTAGGTTCCACGGATTAGAGTTTACCGTTGTAGACTGCCTACTGCTATTGAAATTTTCTCAACAGAAAAAAAATATTAGCATTTTGCCGTCTACCAGTTACAGTACCAGACTCCATACATTTACTGAAAATTTCTTGACAGTAAATCCTATTAACACTTTGCGCGGCAAAATTGAACCCGACACTTCAACCCCACAAATAGTAAATACTAAGCTTTTAACTATGTGCTTTACGATACTATAGTCGCTAGCGATTAAAGACATTGTACTTATAGTAAATATATAAAAACGTGGCGAAATAATGAAGTCCTCTTCGCCCGAGGCTTTCGCGGTACACGACAGCCTTAAAATTATTATAATGAGAAAAGTACATGAACGTGAAAGTTAGGCTATAAATTATTAATATTTGGCTGCATTCCCTGAGCTGACTTACACTGTGTTTTAGTAGAATGTGTCAATTTATTTGGCGCTCGTTTTAATATAAAAACTTTTAGTTTTAAAATTGGATAAAATTATGTTAGTTATATTATTATTTTTTCATACGATTTATTGATGTGTATCTTTACCAATAATATAAGGCTGAAGAGTGTTTTTAAATACGTTATTTTTTGTGTTGTTGCAATATTCCAAATTATCACCACAAAAAATTTGAATACGTCGGTCATTGCCGAACATAAATTCTTTGCATAGCCATACGTAAAATATTGACGTTTAAACTATTATATGAGTGTTATTACCGGCCAGTATATTCCAGCCACACATTGTATTAAAAATAAAGTCCATTTAGAAGCTTCTTTAATCTTTGAAATTACGGCCTTAATTTGAATAAAGTCTGTGCTAGACAGCGAGCTTATTAAGAAAATTAAGCTGCTCTTTAACATTTCGCTACGGTCTATAGAACCAGCACAGTATCAAACTATATGTGTACATATTTAATTCACATAAAAACCTGTAACAAAGCTGGTTTTATATAAAAATACAAACAAATCATTACCATCCTTACCAGATACATGTCATTTTCATTCGACCTTGTACTGCTTATATATGGAACAAGTAAAAACATGCCGTAGACAAGCGCTATTTTTGTTTGGCAAGAAAAATATACAAACAACATAAGAGATCGTTCTACCTTTGCCAAGATGCGACCTCGTGATTAAATTGATCAATATGCTGAAATTTCTATGCACTTTTGATGGATAAAACGATTGACAATGATTTATTATATTATTTGATTGGATTGCCTTCTTGGTCTCATGGCATGGCATGGGTTTGAGTCTCGGGGTCTGCCAAAGTGTTCTTAAGTTTTCCTGTAAGGAAATTCTCAGCATAGGCACGGAGTCTGAAAGTGAGCCCGGTAGACGCATACCATATATAACTTACATACCATATACCTACGACTTAAACCATTGCTGGCGAAATAAGTAGATATCTTAAACTTTTCAAAATACTGTGCATGCTTAAAAGCTGCTCACATGACAAAAAAGACAAAGTAGCGACATAATGTTGTAAAATGTGTACAAAGTAGGACAATTTTAAAATCAAGGGAGATATACTATAAGTAGGGATAAATACCTATTTTGACTTAGTAATAGCAATATGTAAGTACTATTATTTATCTAATTAAAAGAATAAAACTCTAGTTCATAATTTACTCTAAACGACTGAAAGATGTACCAAACAAAACTGTCTGAAGTTGTTTTATTTTTTCAGAACATCAAAACACTCTTTAAAATTTACGTTGAAAATAAAGGTTAGCTATCCCGTAACAAATTAGGGCTGGCTATAACCGGGTACCTTATTTAAAGTTCCGCCCTCAACTGTCTGTGTATCCACGTTTCACTTGTCAAGCTGTGGTTTTTATTAAAAAAGCAAAAATTACATTGTTCGCTGCAGGCGCTCGCTAGGGCTGTCAACCTACACCACAGAAGGAAAAGGCTTTCATTTGAAACTTTTGCGGCGGCGCCCGCGTCCTTTGTGTTGACGAAGCGAAATTTTATACTTCATTCAAAGCTGGTATTTTTAACCCACACTCTCTTTGCTGTGTATGAATAACTGCCAACCTTATTTTGGAGTGTGTTAGAACTTGACAACTCGGTACAGCTCGCTACGTAATATTGCCATTGCAAAGTGACGTATTATGTTTATATATTTAAAATTCAGAACTTAGAGACATTTATTTTAGATCAGTCGACTTCATCTTTTAGAAATAGAACATTGCCTTTTATAATACTGTTTTCTTTTGACAAAAAGTTTGACAAAAGTCCAAAGACTAAAAGGTTTGCTTTTAAGTAGTACCCTTTTAGATTTATCAAAAGATGACGAGATGATAGGAGCTATTGACAAAAACATTATTCGACGGATTTAATTAAAAAGCGCCTAACTCTTCTTTTAGTATATTTCAGCACAAAATGTATATATTTAACGAGTTAGAATTACCCTGCAAGTAATTAGGAAGCCATTAATGCCCCAAATTACGTGTTGAACCGAAGTTTATATGTCGAAATAAAATAAAGTTGGTATAATTATCTTTGATAACGAGGTATCCACTAAGATAATGATGTTTTGGAAGCCTGAATTGAATGTTTAGTGAAGGGCTTACTATATTATTGTTTCTCAAAACAAAGGAAATTGCCGACCGACGCGAGCTTTGATCACTGAATGGATAAAACCCTTTGTCAATGTTTTACTAATAAAGTTTACCGAAATATGAATAATTAAATGTTTGAGGGCAACGTAATTAGCCGCTATAGTTAGTGGAAGTAGGTTTGACGTTAAATTAGCCGATTTCAGAATCGTCTGGGCATAAAGTTTGTGTGTGGCAAACAAGCATAGTTTTACTGGAAGGTTGGAGGTATGACATTTTAATAATAGTTTAAAACTTTACAGGGTAGTTGACAGTTGAAATTCTGTATGGTTTAGGAATAATACTTATACATTGTACCAGTTTTTACTTACCTGCCAGTAAGGTACGCAAAGTGGTAATACAATAATGTTGTAGTTCTGTGCATGAGGTTTCTGGTTAGATTCATGGGCGGGAAAAGTGTAATTTGGCTTTGCTGTAGCAACACGGCGTCTAAAACAGTATCCTGTGGACAGCAAAAGAGATTTAGGCGTGAAACTATCTAAGTACCTATTACAGTTATACACAAAACTTTTATATACAGACGGTGGTTTATTGTGGAGTATCTTAGCCAACATGTCGGCTAACAAATCAGTCGACATACAGTAGCCTAATGAACTTAAGAAACAAGCAAAAACACAGAAATATGACACGCTGTTAGATTGTTTTAAATAAGTTACTTAAGCCTGACAAAAGCCTTTGACACGTATACTAGGCAACCAATTGAAATAATAAATAAATAATTTATTTATTATTTCAATTGGTTGTCTCGTATTCCTAGTTTTTCTAATTTTTCATACAGTCTGGGGATAGGGACGGTGTCAAAGGCTTTTGCCAGGCTCAAGTAACTTTGTTCCAGAGTTAAAGTTACCTCAGTAATCGCACAGAATGCACCAGAGTAGGTGATCATATTAGTAATGAATTGCCGATTAAATATGGAATTCCGCAGGGAAGCAACCTAGGGCCTACCTTGTTCCTGGTGTACGTGAACGACATGAGCGAACTTGTCCCGGAAAAAGGCAAAACCGCACTAACATTTAAAGCACAAACGTGGAATTAAACTTTTCGTGTAGCTCAGACAGAATAATTAAGATGGTGTATTACGCGTTATACTGGGGTATTGTATTTCATCGTAGGGTGGTGCATCAAAAACTCGTATTATTTAACTAGAACAAGCCCAGAGAGCGGTTCTTAAAGTCTGCTCATTCAAGCGATTCCCTACAAAGGAATTAGACCAGTATTGCGAGATCCTTACAGTACGACATATGTTTATCCTCCAATCGATACTTAGGTATCATACTGCTAACATTGGCCGACTTCGTTCGTCATCTAATTCACTCTTTAGAACACGTCCAGAACGTAGAATTGCAATTCCTTATACCGATACATATAAAACATCTTTTGGACAAAGATTTCACTTCTTTCTTGGACGATATTTATACAAGAAATCCCTTACTTTCATGAATGAATCTAGGCACTAATATAAAATAATAGTTACAAAATATCTACTAAATCTCTCGTAGGATGAGACCGAGGCATTAATTGACCCCCCCTTCTATGACAGCTATCATTTTACATTATAACACACACACACATACACACGACATACACGCGCACACATGCACACACACCCTTACACACACAGTCACACATACACACGCACACACACACACGCACACATTTTATTTTACCCTAACCTACATTGAGCGAGACTTATTTGATTTTCTTTGTCATATTTTTTTGCCTTATAATTTTTTTTCACTTTGTTTCCATAACTTAAATTAAATATAAATGTTAGCAATGTATATAGGACTGTCTACTGCTTGTTTAATAATATAGCATGAAAGAAAGGTTGCTGGTGCTTATAGTACAGGTTCTTCTGTTTTAAGCACCAGTCGCACACATGTACCAACAGCAATGTAAAATATTAAATAGTGTAGTCCAAACTAACATGTACTTTATAATACGTTTTTGTTGGATTAAATATTTATTATTATATATAGCCTTTAAAGCCACGTCCAGTCATGATTTATAACCTGTAATATATTTTTAGATCCCGCAGCATTTTTTAATTGTACCCAATTAACTTTATTTCTGCCCTCAGCTCAGGCACCCAATTACATCAATTCAGTAGAAGAAAAATGAAGGAAAATAAAAACAATAAAAATTTTACACGGCTCGTTGTGAGTGGCCAATTTATTAGATCAAAACGTAATGACATCTTTTATCTTAATTACTTTTCCTTTGGACCTTTTTCTTTACTTACTGACTTATTGTTTTTATTCTTTTCTCGCTGAGATTTCCTACAACAAGGATTTGGCATTAAGTCGTATTATGACGCCCGACTGCCACCTGATTTTAGGAATTTTACCTTTTTCTCTTCAAAGTTTATAAAGGTATTCGACGCTATGATTATTAGGGACCGGGATTGTGATTAATTTTGAATGGATTACGTTTTACATTAATACAGTAAAGGTACGAAATAGAATAAAGGAAAGGACAGCCATTGTCGTGTAATGGGAGCAACCAGAACTAATTTATTTTTTGAAAAGTAAGCATATGGTAAATCCTGTTACAATTTGTGTTTATAACATTATACATATAGGTATTATTATAGGATGGATTCTAACTGCCTCGGTGGCGCGATAGTGTATGCAAATGCTATCTAAGAGAGAGGTAGACTTCTCTTACTGCTCGATCAGGGGAAATCCAAGAGGACTTGATTCCCGGATCGGGCAAAAGGTTATTGGATTATTCTATCAAGTAAATCATAATTTATTTGGACATCCAGTATTTATTACATTATTTCTACGTAACTAAATAACACTTCTAAAAATAGCTAAATGCACGACATTTTAAGGTGTCACAACACGCATTATTATGATGTAACATTAATATCACAATATATAAAAGAAGACGAAAAACTCTGGTGTTATTATTTGTGACAAAAATTGAGAAATAATAATTGGCCCATTCTCTATTTCGTAGGAATAAAAACCATAGTTGCTAAAATATAGTAATTAAATACCTCTGCTTACGTCTTCGGAATTATAGGCGTAAGACTATAAATATGTATGTATGATTTTATTATATCTATGGTTACAAGTAAACTTATCAAACCCAGCCACACAACAAGTAGCCAAAATCAATAAATCAATTTGTGATTGTTGTAATGTATTCGTTGCTATGCCATTTATTTAATTACAACAATACTGAAGGCAGGTTTCGTAGCTATGCACGTTTCCGAAGCGACTGCACGAATGGCATAGCGGCTTATATAGTCATCTCGCCACTGCTACTACACCAAGTGTTATCGATTCGGTACTCACGCGCGGCAAAGAAATGTGTGATGCATGAAAAGTTTTTCCATGTTTAAGCGTTCATTATGTCCGTTTTTTGAATGTTTATAAAATCCCCTGCGTCACAGAATTTACCCATAGAGTGGGCACTGTCATTAAAAAAACTAAGAAAGTAACTAAATATTTAAAGATGGTTCCCTTCTTGCTAATTTTAACGTATTTTATGACAAGTTTCTGTAGACAGTGCTGGCTTATTCGTACTATCACTGAATCATTATTAAAACCGCATTGCACTTTCGCCAGATCCCCAGTACTTGGTATTTTGCTGAGAAAATGAATGTTCAAATCATTTTACTGAATATTCGAACTACACAGAACCACTCTAGAGTAAAGGAGGTAGGGAGGAGTAGAAGGAAAAGGAATCAATTGTAAATTTCCAGTCAAAAAGGTTGCCAACAACTGTATTTCGCGATTAATTATTGCGGTGCGTCTGTTAAATGTACTACTATTATTAAACACTGCTGTGGTCACTGTTTTATATGAACATGAGCTTTAATATGGACTAAAATTTTACACGAAATTAAAGGAAAATAGTAATAAAATAATAAAAGGTATTTGTAGTTCTTTCATATTTGTTCCTCCATATGTAAATATACTGTTATAAAACAGCTAGGGTTGTGTGTAGAGATATTTTTAAAATCTTATCGGCGAGACAGGTTAGGTGACAGCTTGTCTCGTGTTCGATTCTCAGGTCAGGTAAAGCGAAATTGAGTTATTCTGTTGAAAAATTAGCAGCTAAAGCAGCGTGGAGGCTGAAACGATAGCCGGCTAAAATTGGTTCGCTTCCTATTACGTAGAATATTAAAATTGGCAAAATATAGGGGTAGTAGCTTTTGGCTGCGGCTTTACTTACGTAAATGAAGGTAAGGTTAGGTTAGTAGCGGTACTTTTTCTGGATGAAAAGTACCTTAGGTCCTATTCTATTCTCCTGACAACGTGTACAGGAAATTTCGTGATGACCGGTCGAGTAGTTAAGGCGTGAAGGTGTTACAAACAAACCCACATTTGCATTTATAATACTAGCTGCGTCCCGCGGTTTCACCCGCATAAGTTCCTATTTCGTAGGCATACAGGAATAAAAACTAGCCTATATGTTAATCCAGATCTCCAGTTATCTACAAACCAAGTTTCATCGCAATCAGTTTTGTACATTTTGCATGAAAGAGTAACAAACATCCATCCATCCATCCTCACAAACTTTCACATTTATAATATTAGTAGGATTAGTTAGGATTACATCTTGCATGCAGCCATGGTCACGGGGAGTCTCCCCGTAACCATGGCTGCTGAAAAGCAACCGAAACGTCGGGGACAGTGTAAACTTAAATACAAATAGATTTGATAGTTTTAATAATTTAATTAGCTTAAAATTAGTAAAGTTTAATAGTATAGTATAGTAGTGTTACAGTTTCTGAATTATGTAATAGAGTGTTAAATAAACAACGCGATAAAATCCGTATCCGGATCTACTATTTAGAGATATTTTTAGTGTACCTGTTTGTTTCAACATCAGTCACGAACAACAAACGTTCTGGGTCTCGGGTATCTGAGCCATCGTACATGGACGTTACGTTGATTAGAACACAGTATAATTCACTAAAATTTTATGGAAGGAATATTATTGTTTCACGGCAACGAATATAAGCAAAGTTTTCTGTGGATAGCGCAGCGAGCAAGCGGTCATCTCACGCTGAGTGTTGTGGTCACATCCAGTACAATAAGACTCTAGACGATTTATTTAGTGATTTCGTATTTTCTTTTACATAAAAAATAAATATAATAGTATAGTAGCCTTTTTCAGGCCAGCGCAGTATGTTGTACATATGTATAGACGTGTTCCAAGTTATATATATTATAGTTGGTAAAGCGAAATAAAGATATTGAAGTGAAAACTTCTTTAGGCGTTTTGAGCACTTTTTGGGTGAACAAAAATCATGGAACTCGCGTCATTATCACCGAACGCTTACCATGAGCAATATGTATACTGTGTATATTATATGTATACTTTTTGGGTGAACAAAAAGCGTGAAACTCGCGTCATCGTTACCGCATGCTAGTTACTCAGTTTTCACTTCTATCGGCAGTCCCCAAAGACTGCCCCGCATGTTATTTTTTGTTTCAAGACTCTTCCCCTAGGAATACTTTTGTGTCGCGGGGGACTTTACAAACATTCAAACAACGGACACAAAGAACATCCAGACTCGAAACATGAATATGAAGTTATTATGCAATCTAATAGTTTTGATTATTAAAATGATTGTTTTAAGACTGTATGTCCTTTGTATCAGTTAGTTGTATTTTTGTAAAATACTCCGCGATACAGAGCTGAATCCATAGCGAGGAAGATATTATGACAAAAACCTTTTTATCATATTCTGTTCTTTAATCTTTTACTTACCTTCTTATCTCTAAAATAAAAAGGCTATTAATAGCCTACCCATCTATTAGCCACGTAAAATTATTATTCCTAAGGGACACGGACAACTCGTCTAAATTTAGAATATCGTTTCATCTCTGCTACCGTTATTCAGATTTATCTAGAATATAATAACGATAATTAGTATAGAAGGATTGAGTATAACTCAAAAGACCCTGATATCTTAAAATTAGACCATTTGTTTGATAGTTAGATCCCATGCCACAGAGAGCTTTCATATTCTGTGGTTTTACGTAATGTAGTTCTTTTTTACAGCTCCCACTCTAGGAGTACTTCCTGTATAGCAGGGGGCCTTACAAACATTCAAACAATGAACACAAAGAACACTCAAACTCGCAAAAACTATGGATCACACAAATTTTTATATCGTGTGGGGATCGAACCCACAACACTAGGTGCGGCGGCAATGGCGTGACGATCACTTAAACCAATACGCCATCCGTGAAGTTCATTAACTGACATATCTATTTATATAGACATTTTTACGTCTTATTTAGTAAACAATAAACTCAGAATATAATTATTTACTTTTAATTTCTTTTTCTTCTGTTATCAATATATATAAGGAACATAAATTTGATTAAAATAAATGTATGTGACTGTAAGAGACTAGACCCCACGACACAGGGAATCCCAGTATGGGATCTAGGGCATCTAATTGACATACCTGTAATCTTTCTTTGAACAATAAATACTTATTATTTTTATAATTCATTATGGCAGTTGTGTATAATATTTTTATAATATTGTATATTATTGAATACATAAGAGCAAATAGCAATTAAAAGAATTCTTTTTATGCAAACAGTATTAAAATTGGTTGTAAATTAAGGAAGTAATTAATATTTAATTAATAAAACTCAATAAATAAAAAAAAAAATAATATTTTAAATTTAGATGTAAGAAAAGGTCTGTCTCGCTTTCTCCGACAGCAGTGCATCTTTTTTTCTATCATTTGACATTTACCCGTCCTACTTAGATTTAACAACAGTATACATTACTTTTTTAAGAATATATTTCAAAAGCTCATTGAATTTTACTATAACTATTTAACGTAATGTAACTACCTATTTGACTTAAATAATAAAACAAAAATGAGTTAACTACCCTATTACTGCTTTCAGACTATATTTTTAAATAATATGACAAGAAAGAAAATACAGTACATCAATATGGTTCGTCTTTACCCACCAATAAACCATATTTGTTTATTATGTATATAAAACAAGTCATAAAAATAAACTATTATAGTAAATATATTGTTTAAACTCGTCGCATTGTAACTTAAAACAAAATACATAGCGATAGGTCTCTTTGTATTGTCTCTAGCTACCAGTACACCATATTTGTTAATTAGATATGACAAAATGACAAAGAACAAAATTTAAAACACGTCACGACTCGTCTGAAAACAAAACACGCTCTACTACAAAAGATTTTGGCTGACAGCAACAGTATAGAATTTTTCACGCTGCCTAACATTAACAGTGTGTTTCTTTTTTCAGCGAACTCGTGGCCAACGTAGCATTGAAACGCTAGTGTAATTGCTCCAGTGTCCGTCTACACAGGATGTTCCAATTATCCCAGACACCCAACGTCACATGGCCGGCACCCACATTTTGTAAAGGATTTTAACAATGTTCGTTATATTTAAGTTGAGAGTTTCAGCAAAATATTTTTGGTTGACTTAATGATCTGATTGATAAAAGAGTAGCTACGTATGTCGTATAAGTGTGTTAAGTTACATTTTTTAATATTATTATCGCATCAATATTTTAAGCTGAAATTATTGAAAATTTTAATAATGAAATTAACGATTTGTATTAAGAAAATGGGTAACGTTGTTTTTCATAAAAACAATATTATCTTCTTTTTTAATTCGAATAATGTGTACTGTACTTATATTTAGGCCAAGTATGTATTTTCTAAAATTATTAAACAAAACCTATTATTTAATTGAAACAAAGAAACCAAGATTATACTAATAATGTGATACAGGTTAATAATAAGATATCAACACAATATAAAACTGCTATTTCAAAATAACCATTGTATTATGCAAGACTGTAGGAATCACGAAATAAGATGTAAGAAAAACAAAAGCTATTAAAAGACCACATGAATAATATATTCTAGATTTAGCATTTTATTAAGGCAAGCCGGAGTTTTGAGCGTATATCTTTTAGTATGTTTCTTTAGTTAATCTCTCGTGTTAGAGAATAACCCCAATCTGACGTTTGCTGAAAACGCACACATGTCAAATAAAGCCGGACCTTAGTACCGACCTTGCGATTAAGAAAGTTTAAGTTCGATTTCCAAATGGCAACATGAACTCACGCCTACTATAAACATCAAGATTATATAAATATTTGATCCAGTAAGCCGTCATTATATGAATAGATAATGGTTAGGTGATCGCTTAGGATAGGTACTATATTCCAACGGTTCGGAGATCTGTCCGAAATAAGTTTGAACAAACATCGGTCCAACCCTTTTCTCTTACAACTGTCACTTCTACGAGGGATGTGACGAACTTGAAATGTTTCTAAATATATTTCTACATAACATTGACTCACGTCTGTTAAGGAAAGGTCCAATTTAAGATGGAAAACGTTTACCCAACAATAAATTATTCAGTTGAGTCCATAAGACAGATAGATTATTTATTTACCTAGTTAGTAACCAAAAAATTAGAACATCATAAATGTAGACGAAGTCAACTATACTCAAAAACTACTGGTCAGATCTTGATCAAATTTAAATGGGACCACATGGGAAGCACCAGCTTTCAAATAAAAAATAATAATAAAAATCAGTTCAATTAAAAAAAAAATACAGTCGAATAGACAACCTCCTCCTTTTTTTTAATTCAGTTAAAAGTACTACTCGTTCCCTTCTATATACATATATGACTGCATGGATGGAGTAGTACTTTGAGTGGTCACCTCACCGCTGCTCCTGCACCGAGGGTTGTGGGTTCCCACACGGGACAATTTTATTGTGCAATCCACAAATGGTTCTTTGTGTCCATTGTTTGAATGTTTTGAAAGTCCCCCACAACTCAGAAATTATTTCTAGTGCGCCAGTTGTCTTTGAAAACACACCAACCGTTACACTTTCAAGGTAAAAGTACTCGACAGTTTATCAGATTTTTCTCATCATTAATATGATACATATGTATGTATATATGTATGTACGTATGCATGTATCTATAACTATATGAATACATATCTATACGAGTATATATTTTATTTAGATTATATAATCTTTTTTATTGGTATGTATATATTATATTCAAGTATACTCGTATTCCATACTACTGTATGCACCTACTTCATTTTATTTCTGCATCACCGGTTGACTGGTAGAGAATGCCCTTGACTTTAAGTCCACCGATGTATTGTTTTATGCATAAAGTTTAAAATAAATAAATAAGTAAAGAACTCGCGCCTATATAGGGATATATTAATTAATTTCAGGGGAAAGGGAAGGTAAGGTGTATTATATACTGGTATGGTTAACCATAACTGTCGAAAATTTTAGTCAGTTACGTAATAAGAGCGAGATTATTGCCGTTTAACTTTTTATTTAATTGTTAGTGTAATTAATTTACAATTTTTAAATTGATATATTTGAGTGTCTGCTATATATTTTTTGACAACGTATGTATCTTGTGCTAATTGAGACACTTGTGCCGATTGCACGTATATCGTGCAAAGGACCGAACGCGAGTGAGTTATATGGTTAACTCGCGCATGTAGCTCACGCGAGTAGATTGCGCAAAGCCTGCTCAATAGCTTGCGCATGTAATCCTTCTTGAGTTGCGTAAAAGCACCATGTAGGCTCTTATTGTAAGTAGTATTAAGTGGTACAACTATTCAATCATAAGTTAAATTTCTTACCCATCAAGCAATTCTAGCTTGAAGGATGTTACATACTTTTTGGCCATGTTTTAAGAAACATATTCACAAAATGTATTTATTAGAAATGTACTCATTTTACTCCTTAAATATTTAATAGATGCGTTTTATTAAGGCTAAATCTCGTTACAGATGCAAATATATTCTGTTTAATCTCCATCAAATTCAAAGTTAAAAATAACTTTTTAAGGTCGTTGTTATTTTTGAGGCTTAGGATAACAAAAATATACGAAATGTACTTTGGTTATATAGCGTGTAAAATGGTTTACCAAATCAAAAACTTTGCGCAAATTAATGTAAACTCGGACAATTGCGAGAAGGACTCGTATACTTAGAAGTTTCTACCAGAATATTTTGATAATACTCTGTGATGTTTGCGAGTCAAAGAATTGATTCTGGGTTGGGCGAGGTACTATACAGCCTTGGGGTGCGTGTCAGAAAACCTCCCCGTGGTGCACCCTGGGCACCAGCAACAATGCTTTTCATTGTTGCTGGTGGCTAATATTCTGACAACCGGTGCCATTTGTCGCGTTTGGCACCGGAGGCGGGGGGATGGACGCGAGTCCCATCCCCAAGCCGGAGGCCCTATTCTGGGCCCGGCTCTCCCAGTACCGCTCTGTTTTAGAATGGACATGGGAGAGCCCCTTTGACGGGTTCGGCGTGCACTCACCCTGCCGCTGAACAGACAACGGGGTCTCTTCTCGTCGTTCTGACGATTCTTTCTCCCTCTTTGTCCCCCTTTTGTTTTGTGTTTTGGTTTTGTTCCCCCCTTTTTGGTTTGGTTCTGCGTCCAAATTTGTTTCTTGTCCCCTTTTGTTTGTTTTGCCCCGTTTTTGTTCTTGTTGTCCCCCCCCCTTTTTCTGACTTTTGTCCCCGTTGTCACCGTCTAGAGCACATCGTAACCCCGTATTGTGCAGTGTCGTGGATCACGTCTCGCGGCTGCTGACGGGAGCGAGGGTCTTGGCTTCACCGCCCGGACTGCGAGGGTGTGGCCCTCTATAAAAACCACCCCGAATCTCAAGTTGCTGCCGCACGGCGAGGAGATGCATGGCTGATGGGTAGTTCAGTCACTAGTGCGGCCCCTTCAGGGTACCTGCCGTCCCCCTGAAGTATTAGGCTTGCCCGGGTATCGGGATCTCTGCCCGGGTCGACTTTTATTTCTCCCGTTCTCGTGGGATTTGTTATGGAATCTATAAAATCTATTTTAAAAAAACAGTCGGTAAGAGTCAGTAGGTCGCGCACGCCCAGTATTGCGCGTTCCGAAGAGGAGGAGGAGATCGTGCGATCGGAGCACGATAGTGACGTTGTGGAGATTACTCCGGTGGCAACACCGGAGAAAGCTCCGCGCAAGCGGTTGCGCTCAGCGCAGGAATCGGAGTCGGACGGCTCCAGCGAGGACGCGGCGTCGGCTGCGAAAATGCCGACAGCGCGACGTGGACGCGGTCGTCCACCCACCCACGGTCGTTATGTGGGTCTGGGTCGGGCCAAGGCCGAACTTGCCGCTGCATTGCGGAAGGCTGATAAGGAGCGTACGTCCGATGAGGACACCCTCATTGCTGCGGCGGCCCGGCGAGTCGCTGCGGGACGGAAGCAGCCGGTGGTGGAGCTGGATGCCGTAGACCTGCCGGTGTCGCACCTCAAAACTCGGCTCAGCGATGCATTGGAGGCCATACGACTGGTCTCGAGGAAGTCCAAGGGTCTAAAGGGCACGTGCCAGAAGACCCTTAAAGACTCCATTGAGGCCATTCGAGACATCACGGAGGCCGTCTTCAGCCGCACAGCGAATGAGGAGGTGCAAAAGCTGCAGGTGGAAAATGCTCGCTTAGCGAAGGAGTTGTCCGAGCTCAGGACACGCCAGGAAGAGCTCGAGAAGCGGCACGACCAGGGTGCAAACAAGGCTGAAACTGACCTTGTAGCCCTCGTTCGACAGGAGCTTGGCGAGTTTCGCGCCAAGCTCTCAGTCATGGAGGGCCGTCTGCTGCGCCCTCCTCTGGCCGCAGACAGGGTCAGAGAGCCTCCCCGTCCCACTCCCCCGAAGCCTGCGCCGCCAACGTATGCGGCTAAAGCAAGTTCCCCGCGGCTCCCGGCGATTGTTCCAGCGGCCGACACAACGGCCCCTAGCAAGCAGGGCAGAAAAAGGTCGAAGGCTAAGCGCGCACCTGTAGCTACCGAACGCCCTGCTGCTCCCGGGATACAACCCGCTGCTGCCGCGCGCAAGGCCGACGACTGGGAGGTCGTCGGCCAAAAGAAAGCGGCAGCCAAACGAAGAAAGAAGGCGGCGAAGAAGGCAAGGCAGGCGGCTAAAAAGGCAGCGAGGAAGCTCCAGGCTCCCCGTTCCACTGCAGTGGTCCTTACACTGCAGCCAGCTGCTATTGAGCGGGGGACAACATACGCGGAGCTACTAAAGAAGGCGCGGAGCGCAATCGACCCCGGTAAACTTGGCATAACAGCAGGACTGCGGTGCCGGACTACCCAGACCGGTGCCCGCCTAATAGAAGTGCCGGGAGTCGCTAGCGGCGACCAGGCGGACCGTCTGGCGGAAAGTCTCCGCCAGGTTTTGCAACCGGAAGAGGTCCGCGTCTCCAGGCCCCAAAAGTGCGTTGATTTGCGCATCACGGGCCTGGATGACTCTATTACTAAAGAGGAGGTCGTCGCTGCCATTGCCAAGAACGGAGGGTGCCCTGAAGAGCAGATAAAGTGCGGGGAAATTGGACAGGGCCGCGCCGGAATGGGGACGGCCATTATAAGCTGTCCCGTGGCCGCCGCTAAGAAGCTGGCCGATGGCCGACGTGTTTTAGTGGGGTGGGTGTCGGCGCAAGTAAAAGTGCTGGAGCCCAGGCTTGCCCGATGCTACCGCTGCCTATCCAGCGGCCATGTGGGCGTCAAGTGCCCCTCACAGGCTGACTGCACTGGCCGCTGTTTCCGTTGCGGTCAGCCTGGTCACATGGCCGCTACATGTGAGGCCACGCCGCACTGTATTTTGTGTGCGGCGGTGGGCAAAGCGGCGAAGCACCGGGCGGGTGGCAAGGAGTGCACCGCCACCCACAAAAAGTTACCCCCAAGGTCGCCTGCCTCAACGTCGGCAACAATAAGGGTCGCCGCTCCCGCGGTCGGGGGGGCGGAGGTTAGCATGGAGACGTGATGCCTCCATGCCTCCGTCTCCTCCAGTGTAACTTAAACCACTGCGCCAGGGCTCAGGACCTTCTCCTCCAGAGCTTGGCGCAGTGGTCAATTCATGTCGCTATAGTAGCCGAGCCCTATTTTGTCCCTCCCAGGGCTGACTGGGTAGGGGACCTCGATGGCTCGGTGGCGTTAATTTCGCCGGCCGCCGCCGGCGCCCCGTCCTTCGAGAACATCGTCCGAGGACGGGGCTGCGTCGCAGCACTCGTAGGAGAAGCGGTTGTGGTGGGCGGTTACTTCTCACCCAACCGACCTCTCGCCGACTTCGAGGAGTATCTCCTCGAACTGAACGTCGTCGTCGCTCGAAGCCACCCTCGGCCCGTGCTCGTCGTCGGGGACCTCAATGCCAAATCCTCGGCTTGGGGTTCCGTGACCACGGACGCGAGGGGTGAATTGCTCGAGGAGTGGGCCGTAGAAAACGGCCTGCTAGTCCTCAATCGTGGGTCAGTGCACACGTGCGTGCGTCAGCGGGGCGGTTCCGTCATCGACGTTTCCTTTGCTAGCCCCGCACTAGCACGCCGTGTCCAAGGCTGGCGCGTCGTCGAGGAGGTGGAGACGTTGTCGGACCACCGCTATATTCGGTTCGACGTCTCCGCCCAGACCTCCGACCCCCCAGCCCCAAGGGCCCCGATTGGGGGCGGTCCGCGTTGGGCTTTAAAGAAGCTGAATCGGGAGGTCCTCCTGGAAGCCTCCATCGTTCAGGCCTGGGTGCCAGCACCGGCCAGGCCTGATAATGTCGAGATGGAGGCCGAGTGGTTCCGGGAGGCCATAACGCAAGTTTGCGATGCGGCGATGCCTAGAGTGCCTGCAAATATTCCAGCTAGGCGCCGGGTGTACTGGTGGTCGGCACATATTGCCGACCTTCGCCACTCCTGCGTGGTGGCCAGACGCCAGTACATCCGGCTTCGTAGGAGGCGTCGCCGCCCTCCCGATTTTGACGCCAGGGAGGCGGAATTGTACGAGGTATACAGGGCGGCCAAGAAGGCTCTTAAGATAGCCATTAAGCGGGCCAAAGATCTGGCCCGCCAAGAGCTGCTGGGGACTCTGGACCTTAATCCCTGGGGGCGTCCATACCTATTGGTAAGGGGCAAGCTTCGCCCCTGGGCGCCCCCCTTGTCCCAGAGTCTCCGGCCACAATTGGTTGAGGAGGTGGTGGCCGCTCTGTTCCCTTCACGGGCGGAGCACACTCCTCCGTCGATGGTTCCGCCTTCCATGGCGTCCAGCGCGGACTTTGACGACGACGTAGTTCCCGAAGTGACCCAGGTAGAGTTGCGAGCGGCGGTGTCGAGACTTCGCTCGAAAAACACCGCCCCAGGGCCCGACGGCATTCCAGGTCTTGCCTTGGCCCTGGTCCTCGAGGAGCTCGCGCCCCGACTGAGGGGGCTCCTCAGCGAGTGTCTGGTGCAGGGCCAGTTTCCGCGCCAGTGGAAGGTGGGGAGACTGGTCCTGATCAGGAAGGAGGGGCGCCCGGCGGACTCTCCGTCCGCCTACCGGCCCATTGTGTTGCTGGACGAGGTGGCTAAACTCTTCGAGTTTATTATCGCGGAGCGCCTCGTCCAGCGACTGTTTTCAGTGGGCCCGGATCTGGCGGAAAACCAATATGGTTTCCGCCGCGGGCGCTCCACTATTGACGCTGTCCAGCGAGTGAGGAGCCTGGCGGAGGATGCGGTGTCCCAGGGCGAGGTCGTCTTCGCGGTGTCTTTGGACATCGCGAATGCCTTTAATACCTTGCCCTGGAGTTGTATTAGGGAGGCACTCATCTTTCATCGAGTGCCGACCTACCTCCGCCGTATAGTCGGGGCATATTTATCGGAGAGGGTAGTCGTCTACCCGGGTCACGACGGTTGGAGTCGGCGAGAGATGTCGTGCGGTGTTCCGCAGGGATCTGTTCTGGGTCCGCTCCTGTGGAACATCGGTTACGACTGGGTGCTGCGAGGTGCGCTCCTCCGTGGCGTCGGCGTCATTTGTTACGCCGACGACACACTTGTCACAGCGAGGGGTAAGTCGCACCGGGCGGCGGCCATACTGGCGACCGCTGGGGTCGCACAAGTCGTTGGTCGTATCCGGCGGTTGGGCCTCGAGGTGGCCCTGTCCAAGTCCGAGGCTGTTTGTTTCCACGGCCCTCGGAAACGGCCACCTCCAGGGGCCCATATTATGGTAGGAGGGGTCCGCATCGGCGTCGAGTCAACCCTAAAGTATTTAGGTCTCCTGCTCGACAGCCGATGGGACTTTATAGCCCATTTTCGTCGTTTGGCCCCCATTCTTCGGGGCGCTGCAGGCGCGCTCTCGCGCCTGCTGCCAAACCTTGGGGGGCCAAACACCTCCTGCCGGAGGCTCTACGAGGGGGTCGTGCGGTCCATGGCCCTATATGGGGCCCCAGTTTGGGCAGACAACCTGACGGCCCGCAATATCTCGGCGCTTCGTGCACCACAGCGCGTCATGGCCGTCAGGTTGATTAGGGGATACCGCACGATCTCGTTTGAGGCTGCGAGCCTCCTCGCCGGATCGATGCCATGGGACCTGGAAGCGGCGCTCCTGGCGTCGCTCTATCGTTGGCGCCAGGAGGCATTAGCTCGGGGCGAAGGACCGGATCCTCCCGCTATCAAGGCGGCGAGGTCCGAGCTCCGCCAGGTCCTAGTGGCGAATTGGAAGGAGCGACTTGTGCACCCCAGTGCCGGGCACGCCACGATCGTGGCGGTAAGTCCCGTGTTTGAGGAGTGGCTGGAGAGGCGGCATGGCGCCCTCACCTTCCGGCTGACACAGGTTCTGACTGGCCATGGATGTTTTGGCCGGTTCCTGTGTCGTATACGCCGGCAAGAGACGCCCGGTTGTCACCACTGCGGCGACTGCCGCGACGTTATTGAGGACACGGCGCTGCACACTTTGGCGGTTTGCCCCGCCTGGACATCGCAGCGTCGTGATTTGATCGCGGCAGTCGGATCGGTTGCCCTCTCGCTCCCGGCCGTAGTTCAGTCTATGGTCCGGAGTGAGAGGTCGTGGAACGCCGTCGCCTCCTTTTGCGAGGAAGTGATTTCCATCAAGGAGGCGGCGGAGCGGGAGAGGGAGCGTTTAAACCCTCTCCCCAACCGCAGAGCCGGGCGCCGGAGGGCGCGAGATGACCTCCAGCCACCCTGAGGTTTGACCTGGGGGTGGCGGGCTTTGTGGGCCTGCCCGCCATCCGTTCAGCACCAGGTCCGAGAGGCGGCGTGCGTGTTCCCACGCGCGCCTCTGTGTCGAGTCCGTCTTCCCTCTAGGGGGGAGACAGTAGGGTTTTTATTTGAAGTAGTGCCTATTTTGGGTAGGTCTTTCGTGTAGTGGCCTGCCGTTTCATACGGCGGGCCGTAACCTCGGCGGGGTCGCGACCGCATGCGAAAGCGATTCGCGCGGCCCCGTCGGTAGTGGTTGTGTCGAGGAACACCGTGGTAGGTTTAGTCGGTATTCCGGGAGGTACATTATCTTTTTTTTAACATCTTTATTTTACCCCGGCGAGTCCGACATAATCCCTCCGCCCGCCCCCGCGGAGGGATATGCGCCATTGCATTCCCCCACGTAAAAAAAAAAAAAAAAAAAAAAAAGGTACTATACAGCCTTGTTGTCAGGAAATTCTTAGTAGCGGTATTGAGACTGGCAATATTTTTTAATAGTTGCTAGCATTTTGGTTTTCAAATTACTAGTATCTATATATTAATACATAAAGCAATAATTTTGTACCCTTTTTTAAGAAAATTGCGCTGAAGGAGGAGTATGAAATTTGGCACAGTTAAAGTGTACATGGAGAAGGAGTGACGAATCCTAATATTTTTATAAAATATGCAATAGAAATATATCAAATTAATTAAAAAACACTACACGCACACAACCATGCATTTGACACATGCAGTCGAATCGCGTTTATTTCGGCTTTGTTCGTCTGAGGTCGTACAATTCTTCGTAACTATGGTTACCTATATCTTATTTATATGTAATAAAGAAAAAAAGAAAACAAAGTAGCAAGCTTAGGAATATCGTCAATGAAAGAGTATAGTCAAGTAAATAATAATTTGTTTGAAAAAGATACGTAAATTTAACCTGTATAGCCGTCGCTAAATGAAATGTGATTATAAGGGTAAAGTTATAGACAATAAAATCTTAATAACGATCAAACTTAAAATTTAAATCAATTATGGTCGAATTTTGACCACTAGGTGGGCCGCTAGTTCTTATTAGTCCCTCTAGCTAAGGTGGTAAGCTTGTGTTATTTGTATGGTCACAACGGTATTGCAATAAGTGGGATTGGTACTCACGGTCTCTCGATCTCAAATCCAATGCCTTATCCATTTGGCTACCGTCTTTGCATTATATAGCCTGATAAACGAGGATAAAATCGTCTTCTATAATATAAGGCCTAAATAGCTAATGAAATGAGTGCATAATTTGACAATACGACGATATACAGGCCATTAAATCGTTTACATAACTAATGCAGACTATATATTTTTATCCTGGGGTAGCAAGTAAGCTTGAAGGTAAGGTGTTACGCAGCGTATATTTCAATAGGGAGGATGAACCTATACAACATGCAAGCGTCATTTAATAAAGTGAGACTCATTGAAATTAAAACGAAATTCATTGAAATTTAAATGTTTCGGTTGAAGCAACCGAAACGTCGGGGCAAAGTGTAAACTTAAATACAAATAGTTTTAATTAGGAAAATAAAATATATAGCTTAAATAGTAGTTAAATTCAATAATAGTAGTGTTAGAGTTTTCAAAATTATGTAATAACAGTGTTTAAAGTAAAATAAACAACGCGATAAAATCCGTATAAAGTGTTTAATTTCAATGTATAACATTCGCGTAAACATAAGACAAAGTGAGACTCATGAATATAGTGTAAATTCAAATTGCTAATTTGCAAACTAAGTGTACATTAAATCTATACTAATATTACAAAACTGAAATTTTGTTTGTTTGGTTGAACGCGCTAATCTCAGCAACTACTGGTTTTAATTGAAATCTACTTTAAGTATTGGATAGCCCATTTATTGAGGTATGCTATAGGCTATATAACATCACGTTACGTTTGAATTGATGCTCCGCTCCTATGGGTAAAAATGTTGCAAATACGGGCAAAATTCTCTTATGTGAAGCAGACGCAGTTGCGCGGGTCACCTAGTCTTATAATAAAATTAGGTTAAAGTTATGAAATGTAAGAATACAGAAATATAGCATGAAAGTACTTATTTTATTTAAAACATATTGAGACAACAAAATAAAAATAAACTCAGTAAAAATAAACATAAATAACGGCAAATAATATAGAATAAGAAAACTAAACAAAAATTACAATGATAAGAAAAATTTGAGCACGTGTCAGATGAAAGCCTATCGCTGGTTTTTAACTGTTGTGTAAAAGTTTATAAAGTCTCTTGTGACGCAGAAATTATTCCTAGTGTTAGTACTTTAGATAATTCATAACAGGCAAAAGTAATTTTTCATAAATAAACCGCGATAAAATACGTATAAATAAATTTTATTTGTATATATAACGTATGTATGTAAGACATTATTATTCTTCTATTAATTATATAGATATATATTTATATATTGCTATATAGATACCTAATACTAGCTCGATAGCACAACTGGAGTGTGTGCAATTGCTGCGCATGAGGTCTAGGGTTCATCTTCCAAGTCGGGCAGTGTTATTGGTTATTTTTGACTAGAAATTCTTAGTAGTAAGACGGAGTCTGATACTACACCCAATGAACATCAACAGGCTCTATAAAGTGGGGCCTAATAATTTGGCAAAAAGTACGTGTAAACGTATAAACCACCTTTTTTATTTTGCTCGTCAAAACTACACCACACTCCGCCTCCATAAGCGATCATGTAGTCCAAGAGCAGTGGCCTCCACACTATCCTCATAGCAGCTGAGACGATGTTAAGGTCCCTTCTTTGACGGCCTAAGAAGGTGCTTTTTTACGCCCCGCTTATAAGACCCAGGATTGAAGGAAGAAGGAAACACGTGCTGTGGGAGAGAAATCCATGCCTTGATCGTTTGGCAGAAGTATGAGGACCCAAACTTGTTGGTACGCGCTCTAATCGACTCTACCGTACACGGTAGAGTCGATTGGGATGGCATCTGAGCCCAGCATGCGTTATTCTGGATAGGAAAGAGGAGAGCGGGATAAGGTGGTATTCTACCTTATCCTCCCGAAGGGATTATTATCCCTTGTAGGATATAGAAGTAAGACTATGTATTTATGTACTTAAAAAAAAACTTAAAACTTGGGTACGCTATATATCTAATATGGGTGTAATTCATGTACATATTTGCGTACCTCTACATAAACATAGAAGATTAAGCCTAGTCTAGGTACAAAAATAAGAATTTATTAAAAAATAAATCAGCTGAATATAAAGAAGGGTCACAACAGACTGACAGAACAATAACGACGTGATCCTATAAGTGTTCTCTTAATACCCTTAGAGTTACATTACCCTACAAAAACATGAAAAATATAAAGGATCAAATGGTAGCTACTTATTTTATGTACAGGCTGTATTTAGGTCACATTAATATTATGTAAAGCCTATAAAGTAAGGGCTCTTTGAAAACTGAAGTGTATTGAGATAATGTTACATACAAAAATGTCGACGAAATTTTATAAAGAGCTGAGGAAAATGTATATATATTATCTGGTTGATAGTAATCCTGTTTGCTTTTTGTTTATTAATAAGCCTTTGAGAGGCCTATGAGGCAGTGTCGACGAAACTGCGAGATTTACTTTCTTATAATCATGTCCAGAAAATGTGACTATTTATAAAAAGACGCACAACGCCGTGCATCAGTGTGGCCAAGAGATCAAAACGGATTTATCAGTTTCTTCAACTACATTTCGACACTTGTTAGCATATATCATATTACAGGAACAATTGAAATACAATCTATTTTGATTATAATAGAAAGTTAACACTCAAGAATGGTAAGGCTAGGATGAACAAAGGAAGGAGATGTCTCCAGAGGCTTCGACATTATATGGCATGGCAATATTGGGATGTGGATATTACTTATGTATGTATGAACTATTGACTTGGGCGACGATTGACCACTTCTAAGGTTAAAATCGTATAGCAGGCCAACACCGTGACACGCCCCTTTTTTCTTTGAGTTTTTTTTACACTTTAAATTTGTTTACTGATTCTCAGGCGATACAAACTCAACTGGTCAACTACGACCTTTTTGTTTGAGTTTTTTTAAATTAAGGGTGGAGTCACTTAGAGTCAACATGAGTAAGCGAAAATTTTTCAGAAATAGTCAACCGTTGCTCATGTACCTCCTGTACCTCGATGTCGCAGAATTTGTATGTGCTACACTAAATAGAAGCATCGAAAACATTTTATTAAAATAAAATAGCTTCTCCTGCTTTAGGATTAGCTCTTGTGGCGTGGGAGACTACAAACATTTAAGAAACGGCCACAGCATACACCGAGACTAGAGTAACCACTATTTGTCGATCACACAAAATTTTGTCCTGTGCAAGGATCGTACCTATAACACTCGGAACAGCAGCTGTAGCGAGGCGATTACTTAAACCACAACGCCATCCGTGTAGTAATTTAGCGGGCAACAGTAATCCATAATGAGATGGATGTCCACATGATGTGAAAATCCAGGATTCAACCTCTTCGTCTTTATGTGACCTTTCTTTTTCTCCATCAGCTTTTTGTATTGTCCCACTGCTGGGCAAAAGCTTCTTGAACTTCCAAATCACTCTGTTGGTGGATATCCCCTGACCTTATGACTTTGTGAGACCCCAAGGTGTCTGTACACTAAGTTACAAGTAAATCGGTCCAGTGGTTCCGGAGCTATGCGTGTCACTAACAAACTGTCACTAACAGACAGACACACAGATCCATATAGTGTTTTCATTAACCTCTTCGAAGAAGACTTAGAGGTTAATAAGGCACTTGTCCTATCGCCGACTATGAACGAGAAGCGAGTAGGGGTAGAAACTAGAAACGAGTTGGCGAGCAGCGGGAAGCGAGTGTGTAGTTCCTATAGTTTTGTCGTTGGGCTATAAGTGCGAGTGTGCGAGTACGACGGTCGATTACTCGCACCACTGCACGCGCGATACATGTGTTCCTAACGAGAAAAGTGCGGTGTTAAAGTTTGTTCCAAGTAACTAGACTAGTTCAAATGATTATTTGATATCCATAACAAATAACAATACGTGTACTTTCAAAGTCGCACTGTAGAGAAATGACGACTAGTTGGTCTCTACGGAGTTCTGACTGCCAAGCGAGCATCGCTGAGCAAGTATCGCTGAGCGAGTATTATCTTTGATACCTTTTGTCGCTCAGCGACGAGAGCGAGGCCTTGCCGGCAGTGTAAACAGTCAGCGATCAGCTATTAATATACGCATCTCTTTTGTTTACACGGAATGTACATATATCTATTGTATGTTTCTTGAGCGAGAAAATTGCCGATAGTTGGTCGCTTCCTCGCCTACGTTGGGATAACTGCCTAAATATTGCCACTGGGTTCATTAACCGTTAGTACTATGGTGATTAATATTGCTATATTTATTAATCTGTCCTCAGACTTTTTCAAGGTAATCGTGCTTATAATTATAATGTTGATCGTACCTATAATTATCTGGAATACTTATGTTTTTGTGGGATACTGTTTTGGGATACGCCTTAACTTCTCGACCGATCATCATAATATTTTGCATACACGCTGGTTGTCAGGGGTGCAGAAAACGACACGGGGTACATTTTATATAGAAAATGTTCTGTCCCCGAAGGTTAAATAGTAACACTATATAATGTGTTATTTTTACGTCTACTTTATAAGCAGTGGCTTTTGTGAAGCCGTATTTGAAGGAGGCCATAATATCATAGTACGTAGGGAATATAATAATGTTTACTCACATAAAGGGTAATAATACAGAGACGGCAACGTGACGGACGAACGTATTTCGAGATAGTGCGGTGTCGTGTGGAGTATAATAATGATGACTGTGGTATTATCTCTAACAATTAATTTGATATCTGAATGCTTCGGTAGCGTAGTTGTGGTTTAGGCGCCTGCTGTGCATGAATGAGGTCTGAGGAGTTTGGTTTATGTTTATAGATGGTCAGCGAAAAGCTATTAAATTTTTCGGTCAAGAAATTCTGGCTCTCGATATTACAAAGCTGTACACCGCGGTTCTAAACCTACGCAAAGCCGTTAGTTTTGCAATTGTTTCTTTGTCATGAAAATATAATTCGTAAATTAATATATGTATTTAAAAACTCCGAACAGTAGCAGATATTAAATTGATTACTCAAGTTTATTAAGCTCTATGTCAATCAATTATCCAATATTGCATTACTTCATGGGGTGGAGCAGTGAAAACTACTATGCTGTCAATTGAACGAGCTCAGAGAGCAATTTTAAAAGTAGCCACCTGCCGTCCTTTCCTATTTTCTACAAGGTTATTATATAAATCCTACAAAGTAATGACTGTCCGTCAAATCTTCATTATGCACTACTAAAACAACATGCGATGATTACATAAAACGCTGACATAACTAACAAGCGACGGCAAGATATAGTCTGCACCACACAATCATGCTCAAAACATATTTTTACAAATAGATTTTTTGCATTTCTAGGGCAATTTTTGTACAATAGCCTAAATAGAGAATAAATTAACTCATTTTAGCTGTAAAAACTTAATTTCTACTTATATTCAAACTCTGTCATATGACCAAACCGAGCAATTATTTGCAATCTTCTTTTGCTAATTTAGTTTTAAAATATAGAATATTTATCTTATTTTACTTGCTTTTACTTTACCTTTTTTTAGTTTATTATAAAAGTTATTATAATGTAAATTTATTTATACTGATTTAGGTTTAACCTAGTTCGGGTATATATCTATAAGTGCACTTTATGTTATTGTTAAAATGCAATTGTAAAACTAAGAATTTATACTAAAATAAATAAATTATTAATTATAATAATTAATTATTATTAATTATTCAGATTATGAGAGTGAGGGCATAACGTGCTTTTATGTTTGCATGTTATGTGTTGTTTTCAAAAACTCTCGCATTAGAAATAATTCCTGTTTCGCGGGGACCTTACAAACATTCAAACAGCGGACATAAAGGAGAGACGAGGAAGAGAGAAAGAGGAGACTCGACACAACCATTTGTGGACCACACAAAGTTTTGTCTCGTGTGGGATTCGAACCCACAACATTTGGTGCAATGGCGGTGGCGGGGTGACCACTTAAACTTAAACCTCTTCGTCATCCGTGCAATATAAGCAATCAAGCAATATAATATCTGCTACGTAGATGGCTATTCTCCAACAAGATTGGCAGCCGTGATCGAAACTCTAAAATCGTTTCGTTTTTGTCTATTTATTCGTCCGTGGACTGTTGGAGCAAATCCACCAGCAAAAACTGTTAAGCCTATAAATCAAATAAAATGATACTAACCGCGGTTTAAATAAGTAATTTATATCTGCAAATTAACACTACAATAACATGGCCTCAGATTAAGTAGACTGTGTTACGAATGTTACGATAGAGCCACAGCGGGTTGGAGTCGTAACAATTAGGTCACATTGGAACGAAAATGTTGTATATTTTCTTTGACATTACAGTTCGTTAACTTGATAAGCTTTTTATAACAATATCTTCTATAATTAAAAGTAACTTTTGCTTTATATTATTTTAGGTTTGTGCAGTTTCGTGCAGGATTTATTCTAATGGTAGTAGTCATTATAAATAATTTATGACATGTTAAATAAGTTTAAAATTTATGACTAAATTATAAAAATAATTGCTTCTTTTTTATAATTTAGTCACAAATTTGAAACTTATTTAACGTGTTACACTACATTTTCTGTAACATCGCCGTATCCAACCTATTATTGCAATAAATGATGATGATGATTTATATTATCTATTTTATAGATAGCGGGATAAAGGCGTGCTTCGTTAATCCAGTGGCAAGTTTACGTGCGATTATGAGTAACTGATTTCGATTCCCGGGTTAGCTAAATTATTATTGTATTTTCTGTTAGGAAATTCTCAGTACCTAGCAAGACAGATGAATAAACAAGTGAAGGATGTAGGCTATAATACATATCTAAGATTTCTTAAAAATAATGTTCTCGAATGAGCGGTGGTTAAGTGCACTCTTACCAAGCGTAACAAACTATGGCTTATCCCGAGAGAGACGGGAGCTCAGTAATATGGCAATTTATTTTCAGCATATGTCTGACAGGCAAATGTTCGCGAAATCTGTATACATATGGATGTAAACAAGTGTGTGTGCACATGCTTACTGCTGCGGGCTGCAAGCGCAAGTTACACGGGCAGGCTACGTGCGTAAGCTATGTACATGTATACACATGCATGTTATACTAGGTGTTTCTTAGTATAGTAAAAATCTCTCAAGGGGTGATTATATTTGTTATTATGAACAACTTTTGATCTGGGACATTGCCGAAATAGCGACAAAAAGTCAGCTGATCGATACATTTTGTCGAGGTCAAAGTCCAATTTTATATGGAACAGCAGGTTTTTCCGCGATTTCGGCAATGTCCCAGAACAAAAGTTGTTCATAATAACAAGTTTAATCACCCCCTGCGAGGTTTTCACTATACTAAAAAACACCCAGTATATGTAGCCCACATGCGCGAGTTAATTATACGGTCACTTATGCGATTTGATCGTTCATGCGATGCATCACGTCATGCATAATCATCGACAAATATTATCTTGTGCCGTAAATAAACGGTAGGAGCTACTTGTTTGTAAATTTCAATATGGCCGCGCTCTGTCCAAGTCTTCATCAAAGTCAAGTTTAAAAAGATCGTTTACAACTTTACAAAGTTGACCTCGAACACGAATCGAATGGGGTACGTGAATTCTTTGGAAACTTGGGCAGTATTTGTAATTGTTTTCTTAATTTAACCATTGGATTGTGTAACTCTATACAAATATAAACAATAAGTTTAAAAAAACTAAATATTCTGTAGACGTATCGTATTTATCGTTAATCGGACAAATTTATAGACTCCGAGTTTAGTCAATATTCAAAAACAATAAAATGGACTTAGTTGTGGATCGATCCCAGGCATCATAATCAAAGATAGTGCATGCATTAATATTTACGATACGAACCAATCAAGGACAAATTCAGTATATATAGTATATGTTACTTTTTAATAAAAGTGTTCTCTTTAAAATCTCTCATCTAACGCAGGAGTTCCAACAAGGAAAATTAAGAAGGTGTTATTTATTTTAAGGCGCTCATAGTCAGTTGCACTCATTGATCGCTAAACGATTAGTGAGTGCAACGTTGAGCAACGTTGGGTGCCGTCAGTCTATAGATGGGTGACCGCTTAGTGGTATTTTATCTGAGTGTCTCTGTGCTTCGGAGGCACGTAAAAAGTCGGTCCCGGTCTTTGCCAAATTTACAGCAGTTGTTAAGCCATGTCAGAGGCCTACGGGCTTGAACAACTCTTGACAACAGGTTGGCCACTAACCACATGAAAAGAAGAAGAAGAAGAATTTATAAAATTAACTACCATAAAAATAAATTGTTTGTACGACATAGGCACAACACGTACCTGGTAAATAAATATTGTAAAGACGCTTCGGTGGCGTAGTGAATGCGACTGCATCACTTGAAACCTTGGAGTAAATTCTCGGGTTCATCATTTTTATTCTTATTTATATTTATTAATTGGTATTTTTATCAAGAAATTCGCCGTAGCTGCAAGAGTTTAGGAACTATGTCCCATAGATGGTAATAGGCTTACCTTAAAATACGTCCAGTCAAAAAAAATATAGCTAGTGTGTGTAATACCCACTGTCTACTCCTCTAGAGATACAGGCGTGAGACTATACATACATAACGTGTATGAAACATGAATATAATATAATTCTACTTACCGCTTCGGCGATCCACAAGCGTGAATTTATAATTACTAACAATACCGAAAGATAAAACATTACATATTATGTATATCAAAACCCAGCAACGTACACAAAGCGTAGTGTAACTCATTGCGCCAAACTTACACCATTAAATAATCACGAACTATCACCCCCTCATATTACAATACCTTCAATCATACAAGTAAACCATTAGAACTGATTGGAGATCTCAAACTTCTTAGAATAAATTATTGGTTGCCTTAATCGTAATTTCAAAAGCAATCTGTTATCCAAATCGTATATTGCAGGGGAAGGGTAAGATTGGGTAAGATTGGGTAAGATTCGGACAGATCTCTAGGGCCTTCGGGGAAATCAAGTGATGCACGAAGGTTCATTGGGTAAGGCTTTAATGCGAGCCATTGTTAGCTATTACTGCGGTGTCTTTCGTAATAGCGTAATTTAAGTTGGTATGTACTGACGACGATAGAATCGTTGACTAGTGATTTGTTATCTGTTTTTGATATGAGAACTGTTCAATTTGTAAGCATACGAAGGTCGTTGGGGTTGGAAAACTATTTCGTTGTATTTGGCGTGTTAAATTATTTTGAAAATCGAATTTTGTCTTCTCGTAATTATTACGAATTTCGGGGTAACACAACACCTTGGCGAGGTAGGAACGAATGTGGCCTATTTATATTTTACTATTTTTTTTTTAGATTATGTTTGGCTAGATTAATAACTGTACTTTTTTCTGGAGAAAAGGTACCCTTTGTTCTTTTCTGTTCCCCTGACAATGTGTACCTGACAATCGGTCGAGTAGCTAAGGCGTGAAAGTGTAACAAACAATCAGACTCACATTCTCATTGAGATAAATAAAGTAACAAATAGCTGGCCATCAACGTTTTAAATATTTTAGTGATAGATAATAGTTATATAACTGATAATTATGCCAATTGCTCTTTTAAAAGTGTGTCTATTGAACTACGCCAAATACGGCTTAAAAATTTTAATGTAGTGTGTAAAGTTAAATGTATGATATATGGCACATACGTGTATTAGGAAATATGTATGATTGTAGCATATTTTAGTTAGTTAGGATAAGTGTTTTTATATTATAGATGTGCCCTCACCATATTTAGATCGTAGCAAGAAGAAAGAATTTACACATTATATAGAGAATGATAGTGACTTTCTATATCTGATGTGTAAACTCACTCATCATAGAGTAGAAGCATTTTGGTGCGATCTAATGATCACATTTTCTATCACCGTACCACTCGACAAAGAAGCAGGGTTCATCCATATCACCTAGAAGCGTTCAAATTCAAGACGGTACGCTTTCAGCAATTTCTCCCACGTACGTGCTAGCTCTGGAATGAACTGCCTGCTTCGGTGTTTCCCGAGCGCTATGATATGACCTTCTTCAAATGAGGTTTCTTCTTTCACGTTAGGCAGCGGCTTTGCTGTGTCCTGACATTGCTGAAGTCCATGAGCAGCGGTTATCACTTTCCATCAGGTGAGCCACATGCTCGTCTGCCACCAAAGGCAATAAAAAAAAACTTACTCATATTGATAAATTTTCAATATGAGTAATCGTGATAGGATTTTATTTATAATTGACTTGTCAAGTGACAACTTTATGCCCAGACAGGAGATCTTATTTAAGCGTGGTAGAACGCATCTATAGTAAAAATATGTTAATATTAAAGTTTATTTCTGTTTAAATAAAATTATAATTGTTAAAACATTGCACAACTTAATTCATATTTCAGAATGCATAATATTAGAAACTTGTAGATTTTAAATAAAAAGGCAATTATTTAATATATTATTTTACTATCTTGTGTAACTATCGTCACCTTTTCGTCGAGTAATACTGCTTGACAGTATGCATATACATATTTGGAGCAGGCACATGCCCGAAAATATACAAAATATTTTGAAAAATAATTTTATCTTGTATCTTATTTTATCGGTGAAATATGAATTCTTGATTTTATATGAATCCTTTTTACACTGTGTATTAATGTTTTATTCAATAATTCCCAACAGCCACAAAAGTTCATTATATATTTAATCAAGATAAACAATAAAATAATAATATTTAAACGCCAACTGTACTCGGCAAATTCCTTTATTTCACATATTCCAGTCTGCATCGTTCTGTTAAAAATCGTGGTGTATATTTTTACTCTTCAGACTGACATTACGGCTTACACCAATACTATGAGCATAATACATCTTTGAATATTATTCTTTAAGATATAATTGGCCATATAAATCAATCTCAAATATTTAAATAATATATTTTTTAAATTCTTTTTCTGTATTAAGCTATTTACAAATTTGTCTTAAGCTAGATACACAAAAATAAAACCATAAACAATTTATACATCAATAAGAGGTCATCGTTTACGACCGTATAAGTATGAACTGTGTCACAGTCGCCAGCGTCTTCCATCCAGAACGATTCATACACAACAAGTATTGCTCGGTTTTGCAACAGTTACTTTTTAGTTATTAAAGATATCTTTAAACATATTGTCTAAACTTTAATAAATAAAGATTAATTTAAAAATCAAGATCTACTCTACTAATGAGTGAATGTGCGTGTGTGCGTGCGTGTGTGTATGTGTGTGTTTGTGTGTGTGGGGTGCGTATGTGTATGTGGTTGTCAGCACGCTATGCGAGTATTTTTTTACTTGCAGCATAACTTAAGCTTAAGAGCTATTTGCGAACTGTATTTTTGCATCTTTGTAGAGAAAGGGGATAAATATTATTTACTTTGTTTGCCATGTTGTATAGATGATTATGTCGATGATATATGTCGCTCCGACCGACAAATTCTGGTTTTGTTTCGTTTCATTATGGGTTTGAACTCAAGACTTTTGTGCTTACGGGTTATTACTGCCATGATAAAAAGCTGTCTCACTGTGAGCACCGGACATTCGCTATATAACAGGTCAGTGCTATATCTACGGGGTTCGCCGAGCATTACTTTCATATAGCCCTTTGGACGCGTTCTAAGGGTAGCAGATTAGTTCCACTCATTCCACCCCATGTTACTATGCGGTATTGAAGCAGACACTGTACAAGGGCAAAGTAGACGCCTATCAGAGTTTCTGTATCTACAGAAACTCTGATTTGAAGATGGGTATTAATTTCCTTGTTCGTGATGTGACTAGATCTACATGGCGAGACCAACTTAAACAATGATCTATTACAATACCCAAGTATTTAATTGTTGATGTGCGAGTAAGAGTTTGACAGTTGCAATTATTATCCGAGTCACAAGTATAAGCTGTAAGATGAAATTCAGGTAGTGGTTGAATTTTGACACGATGACTAAAATAATATATCTAGTCTTGTTAATATTTAATGTTGTTTTTCTGAGCCATTTCATTATCACCTTGATTGCGTTTTCTGCATAATACTTAGTCTGCTCCCAGTCCGCGCCGTGTTTGATCAATGCAGTATCGTCAGCGTATGTCACAATATGACAATTTGGTAATTGTTTTTACACAAGCTGTTAACGTACACAAGGAAGAGTGTAAGCCCGAGGACGCTTCCTTGGGACACACCAAATGACAGCGATGCATTGTCACTTGTATAAGAACCTACATATTTTAACGCACTGAGAGCGGTTAGTAAGATATGAACGAAAAATATCTAATGCATTCCACGTCTGCCAATAGCCTCCAATTTGGTGAGGAGTCTACAGTATCAAAGGCTTTGGATAAATCAAGGAAAATACCCAGAACCCTTGAAGCATTGTCAAGATGTTTTGCGACTAACTCTGTCAATAATAAAGTAGCATCTTCAGTTGATTTTCCTTTAATAAAACCAAATTGGTTATTTGCAATAACATTATTATGTTTAAGGAATGCTATTAGACTAGAATTCAATATATTTTCAATAATTTTAGAAATAACTGTGAGATATAGGCCTTTAATTTCCAACATTAGTTTTATCGCCCGATTTATGTATAGGACGTACTAAGGCCCTCTTTAATATATCAGGGAATACACCGGTTCTCATACACAGATTGCGTACATATGTAATAGGTGGTATAAGACTGTTTCTAGCATTTTCACCAGCGTAGGTATGCCATCAATGCCAGTAGAAGAATTTTATTTTTAATTGTTGATTATTATATCTATTTCACGGTGGTCAGTATCAAGTAGCGCCATGGAATCTCTTGGGGAGTAAGATTTGCACGTACTATACTTTTGAGTGGTTCTTTCAATGTCACATTCGTCCAGAATAGAGTTCGCTAATGATTCGCCAATCTCAACAAAATAATTATTCACAACGTTCAGTGACTCATGTGGATCTTGTTTTGAACTTAATAATTCAAAAAGAGGAGGTGATAGTTGCTTAAGATTAGTTATTTTATTAATAGTTTGCCACATACCCTTTGCATTTGTTTAATTCTTTAGAAATACCGATTTTTCATGGGCTATTTTAGTTTTTTGAGGAGATTGTTGCAGAAGTTTCTATACCTATTGTAAGTGACGTGCAATATCTTATTATTAATATCATGCTTTGCTTTCTGGTGCTAGTTAATTACTGGTGACTAACCACGAAAAAATTCCCAACGTTGAGTGTCAGTTCAATAATAATTAAGTAACAGCGGCGGGCTTTCGATCAAAGGTTGATCGTTAATTAAAGACTTGATAGCTATTCAGTTGAGAAGCAGTTATAAATGAGGCTGAATGTTCTTATTTAGATTGCATATTAACTTATCGTATGTTTATATTTTCGTAATACCTCATGATATTATGTCCTTTACCAGAAACAAATCCATTCGCAGTCGATAAACAATCAGTTTTAAGCGTTAAGGTTAGTAAAATAAGGTTTAAAGTGGCGCACTAGGTGGCTCGTATCCAAGCCGGTAACAAATACCCGGTGCAAATGTGCTCGTATGCGAGCCTTTGTCAAAGGTCAGGAATGCCATTGGATATTGGTAACACTAACAAACTCGAACTCATCATATATGCTTGCTTATTTATTTGCGGCGAATTTTTTACCTTTCTCTGCCCACTATTAAGTACGAGACACTCATCAACGTGTAGTTTTATGGGGCTGACTTATGTCCAACTATATACAGATATAGTATATCGTCATCTTGCCGAATTTTGACTATACTATATGATACTGTTCGGTTTACTATGTAACTGTGTTCTTTAGCAAACAAGACACTCTCCAAAGGTTACTGACGCTCCTAATCTAGAGGTTATGTAAGACAATACACTTGTATAATTAAGACTGCACGTACGACTCCGATGACAAAGAAAAATATTTTAAAACCACCAGTAATTTTATTTGAACTTCATCTAAAACAAGGAAGACGTATCAGTCAGCACTCATATAACCACAGAAGCCTCATTTAGTCCTCCGAACTTGCGCAAAGAAAAGACGTTGCTCCAGACATTATTCAAAATTCAGTAATCAATCCACTTAAAATTCAAGTTAGTTACTTAAGTCTTAAATTGAATGCTTTTGGCATACTAATAGGGCAGTGCAAAATGTTGGCTAGCAAAATTTTAAGCCTATCTCGAAGCTATCTTTGAAACATAATTATAACTCAAGATACCACAATTTATGAGAAAAATTATTCACATAAAAATATTCAGTTTTGGAAAACTTTTTAATTATTTCATAAGTTTTAAGTTTTCGCTATCAAATTTAAAAGGTTGCTTTAATAAAGGTTTTATACGAAGCATAAAATTGACCAATCAAAAATTCTCATTTCGTGGTTCCATTTTATCGAACTTTGTAACATGAGAAAATCTTTTTACAAAAACTGTTATATTCTTAATATGATTTCGATTTCCACTTAATTCCTCGGTTGTACAGTACATGAGACTATCCGAAATTATCTAATGTGTAATGACAGTGTCCAATCTGATGAGGGTCGACTCTGGGGCCAATCTGAAAGGAATTCCAGTTAATATGCCCGTTATTCCGAAACACCGTACCTCTGTACTGAATAAACCACCTCTACGTTAGGCAACGTTCGCATCACATATTTCGATTTCCAAAGCTAGTTTTGTGAGCATTTATTAACACAAACGTTATTCATATGTAACAATGAATGTTGCGTTTTGAATTTCATAGTGTTCACGTAATGTGTTTTGGTAGTAATAAGCGATTAAATCTACAACCACGTCTAATGTTATGCACGCATGAATGGTTACAGCAATTCGCAATATTTCTAATGAAAAGTTTGGTATAAGTTTACATTAATGTTTTGCATTAAATGGGTATGCGTAAAACAACATTATTATAAGCTCCTAAATACCTTAAACTTCAATATTAAATTGAGTATGTAAATGTACTGCTCTATATAAAATAATCCACTTATTATCGTATCTTTCGCAAACTTTTCTGTTGGTAATATGCAATCCAATAATTGTTTATATATTATGTTATTGTGATGTTTTAAAAGTATTGGATTATAAGCTAGAGCGGATACCTAAACGTGTTTTTTAAAATTCTATTCCTTCCCTTGAAATAATTTCATTAAAACGAAGAACTTCAAACAAAAGCAACACCCAGGAACAGCTAAAACGGCGCAGTGACATTGGCGACGAGTCCACATAAACAACTATGCCAACCGTGCTCTCAATCATAAGTTCCCGTTACAATTCACAAATCTGGTGAAGCTTTATATGGCTTTTAACTACCTGGAATTTTCTGACAAGAAGCTCTTATTTTTATTTATTGGTTTACAAAACTGCATTATATCTTTCACAAGCATTTTAAATTTAACTGGTTAAATGTAAAGCAATGTACACCTCTCTCGATGTAAAGACTGCATGCAATTACAAAAAAAGTAGAGAGTACACACTTTAGAGCTAAATTAATGATCTATACTAATGTTTTAAAAAGGAAAGATTTGATATAATTCGTTCGTTTGTTTGTAAGGATTTAACTCAAAAACTACTCGTCCGATTTTGAAAATTCTTTCATCATTAGAAAGCTAAATTATCACCAAGTAACAGGCTATATTTTATTTAAAACGGTTCTGTTACTAACCTAACCTAACCTACTTTGCTAGCTAACCTAACCTACTAAGCGATGCCACGGACAAAAGCTAGTTACTAATATGGACCTTAGAATTATTGCGTATCAGGCGTGGTATTTGGTTAAACTACAACTGTGTAGTATAGAGATAACGTTAACGCCTAGTAAATTGATGCAAAGGTATTTGCAAGGTAGGTGTGGGAGCCTGCATAATTCTTACTTGCCGTGCAAAATGCAGAACACTGTAACTACTCTTGGTACACCTACTTAAGTTTCCTGTAAAATAACTATAATCAAAATCAAATATCTTTATTCATTTAGGTCACAAAGTGACACTTATATTATATTACACGTCAAGGTTACACTAATTAACCTACAATAGGAATTTACATTTACCTGTTGCCACGTTCAGCAAAGCAATTGCCTGAGTGAGCCAGAAATTAGATATTTCTACCGCACGGTGAGCTCTTCTACTCATATCGTAATTCCGCCTCATGTACATTTTAATAATTAAGCCGTTAAAAAATGTTATTTTGTTAATTAAGAAAAGTAGCACGAAAATTATCCTTCATATTATATATTTTAGTTTTAAAATCTCATTAGCTTTGTGGCAAATTTGCACAAACTTCATTTTCATGACGTAGTCCTTGTTTAATTGTTAAACCTACAATCTTGCAGTTTTGCTGACATCTCTGTAATGATTTTATTATTTCAGTGCCTTTTTGACGTACATTTTGCATTTAATAATGCCTTCAGTTCAGTTTAATGGGGCTTTGACATATTTTAAGGCAAATGGGGAAAGTGTTATCAATATTTTCTGTTTAAATTATTAGTAGCAACACAGCGTTAGTGTTTGTTACTAGTAACAATGTGCACAAAAGCATTAAAATTAAATTCGGATATGTAGACAACACTTACATTTGTTTTATTGCTTGCGCTGCGTCTTTAACCACGCAAAGTAGGATTCGCATTGTGGCCAAATGTATTCGAATAATAATCGAGTGATATCATGCGCATGACTACCTGATAAACGACAATAGGTTTGCGTTATTATATGGAGACTAAAAGCATTGCTGGCAGAATGCGGATTCACAGGTTTGTATCGTTATATACATAAGTACAGTGTGATAATAATATAACTATAGTCGAAATGGCCTAGTAAAGAGTCTTTTTAAAATAAGAATATATTTCTGTATTTTACGTCACACTAGCTGATGATGATCATTGCCCCACTGCCATGGCTTGTAGCATAATCCTGTATGGTACTTTATCCATATAAAGTAACTTCTGAATAAGTAGTGAAACTTATTAAAATCGGTTTAGTAGTTTTTAAGTTTTTTTATTTCCTTTTGTAATCTTAACTAATATTATCGTAACTAATATTATAAATGTGAAAGTGAGTTTGTTTGTTACGCTTCCACGCATTAACTACTCGACCGATCATCATAAAATTAAGCATAAACTTTGTCACTAGTACAGAAAAGGACATAGAGTACCTTTCATCTAGAAAAAAGTACTGTTGTAACCTAACGCGAGGGAAGCCACGGGCAATACTAGTATTCACACACACTGACACAATCGTGTTGTCTCTCTACTTCCTCGTAAAGGTAGGTTTTCACGATGCGAGTAGCAGGCAACGGGTATATGCTACTCGTTTGAGCTACATGCATAAATACGGACTTCTTAAGCGGTTGTCTCGCGTCGTTCACACAAGTCATGCAAGCCGCGTAAAAGTTTTAACTTGCACTTTTACTTGCGTCATGTGCAGAGTGCTTCCATTCCAATCACAGATAGGAAGAGGAATGACTGCTTATATATAATAACACATCTTATCAGTCGGAACTTGTAAGCAGTCATGAGATTTTATAAAATCTTGCTGCTTGCGTCAGATTGCTGCAGGTTACGCCAAGATACTGTTGGCTCCTAGCTCTCTATCATATACTACAGTTACAGCCTATTTGCGGTAGGTAAATAATTAATATAGCCAAAACATTGTTTTAATTATAGTCCAATATAATTGAACTTACCTGTTCATCGGTTTAAGCAAAATTTAATTATATCAATAATTGACGCTGGTGAAATTGTACAATTGAATTTTGGACGGCAACGGCATGGAAAATACAAACAATGAGGATATAATATCGCAACTGTTTATGAATAATCTGCTTTTGAGCAAGGATGTACTCTGTGAATAAGAGGGATTATGTTACGGACCATCCATTGATGAAGTGCAAATTCGCAGCTTGATAGATACTTGCGAATATTTTATGGGGGAATTTGAAGTGTGTGGGATAGCGATCCGATAATGTTGTAACTGAACAAAAATCGATATAAGGCTGTATTTGAATACAGCCTTATATATGTTTTTATTCGAATGCATTTTAATTAAATCGGCAATATCGAATTATGTCTTTAGAATAACACACAGAGCAATTTTGATATGCGACATAAATTTGAGTAATCCACTATTAGTATTTCGGATTCTTTGTGGCCCTTGTTTCCCTCTCTGCACAAGGATTAAATTTAAAGCGGAAGTTATATTTTTAACAAATATATAAAAATAGTATATTATCCAATAACGTTGAAAATCGCTTACCAATGCGCTTTTGAAATACAGCGGTCACAATGTGAGGCATTAGAAAAACCAAGAGGCAGAAACGAATGAAAAGAGTTCTTTAAATCCAATTCTGCACTTCGCAATACACTCGTACATTTTTCTGAAAGGGTTGATTAAGAGACGACCCCTCAACATACGCGTCAAGACCAGCGATACCACTACAAAATGCAAAATGATTTTCTTTTTAATTATCTCCAACTTGTATGTCATCCAGTTAATAAGAGTTCTGACGTTGTTAGCAAACACACAAACAAACAAAGGTGCTATTAAACAAAAGCGCGCAAGTTCTCCACAAAAGGATGTCACAGGCATCCGACCTGTACTACCAAAACACTTCTGCATGCTAATTAACCTCTATTTCTAGAGGGCTAAGATTCATATCTGTTTGATTTTTAAAATTCTTATTGGTGTCATCGTGAACACTTGGGAAAACAATAAAAATCGCTCGCGGATCACTTTTTCCTCAAATATCCAATTTATTTATGTGTTTTATGAGTGTCGAAATGTGAATTGAAGAGTCTTGAATTCGATTCCTGGAGGCAACAGAGTAGTTTATTATAATAAAACATCGTGCGAATGTTTTTACGATAACTTTTTATGATACATAAAACCCGAATATCTATAATAGTGAGCTATTTGGTATAAACTACTCCGGTTATGATTTTCCGTTTATATTCGTAGAGCTTCTTCCAGTTACGTAAGAAGTGCTTTTATTCGATAATTTGTGAAGTGATTATTTATAGATAGATAGATAGGTAAAATAGGTATACTTTATCACTAAATAGTGTAAATGGTAACTGTTTATATTAAATTACTATTCTCTGTACTATTACGCCACGAAAATTGCTATTTATAATACTTACGTACGAAGTCATTTTGAATATTATTCTGTAGTTTGGTCTCCTCAATACAATGTACATAAATTAAGAATAGAGCGAATCCAGAAGCGCTTTCTAAGACATGTAACTTTTTCTTGTAAGCTGCATAAAAAACTGCCAACCTCTAATGACAAATTGCGACACTTTGGAATGGACAGCCTGTCGTGTCGTAGACAACTTCACGACATGACTTTTTTATATCACGTTTTAAGGAATGAAATTGACTGTCCATCTCTCTAGAGTCATTTAAACTGTTCCAGCTGTGTGCCTAGGCGTACGCTCGTCAATATGGGATTCTCGCACCAGCCATTTGCTAGAACAAATTTAAAACGATTTTCTCCCATATCCCGATTGTCCAAAGCATATAATGATTTTTACGGTGAAGTGGATGTGTTTGTGGATAAACTAAAAACATTAAAATAAATTATAAGGTCGTTAAGGTTAGACAGACACCATCCCTAAAATATTGTTTTATTTTTCATTACTATATAATAATAATAATAATCCTTTATTGTTCCAATACAAATAGTTACAGTCATTTTTAGAACACTATACTCCACAGGATTCCCTGTGTCGTGGAGGTTAGTCTCTTTCATCTTTACAGCAATAAATAAGTAAAACAAGAAATATAATGTAAGTACAATTTTAAAATTTTACTTTAATGAAAATTTTTATTTAAATAAAATTATTGTCGTTTCTCATTTTTTCTTACAAATAATAATAACAGTGTTTTCCCTTTTCTTTTATATATACTAATGTTACATCATAATAATGCATGTTGTGACGCCTTTGCCATGGAACTTGGAAGCGGCGCTCCTGGCGTCGCTATATCGTTGGCGCCAGGAGGCGCTAGCTCGGGGCGAACGACCGGATCTTCCCGCTATCAAGGCGGCAAGTTCCGAGCTCCGCCAGGTCCTAGTGGCGAATTGGAAGGAGCGACTTGTGCACCCTAGTGCCGGGTACGCCACAATCGTGGCGGTAAGTCCCGTGTTTGAGGAGTGGTTGGAGAGGCGGCATGGCGCCTTCACCTTTCGGTTGACACAGGTAATGACTGGCCACGGTTGTTTTAGCCAATTCCTGTGTCGTATACGCTGGCAAGAGACGCCCGGTTGTCAGCACTGCGGTGACTGCCGCGACGTTGTTGAAGACACGGCGCTGCACACTTTGGCGGTTTGCCCCGCCTGGGCATCGCAGCGCCGTGAGTTGATCGCGGCTGTCGGATTGGTTGCCCTCTCGCTCCCGGCCGTAGTTCAGTATTTGGTCCGGTGCGAGAGATCGTGGAACGCCGTCGCCTCCTTCTGTGAGGAAGTGATTTCCATCAAGGAGGCGGCGGAGCGGGTGAGGGAGCGTTTAAACCCTCTCCCCAACCGCAGATCTAGGCGCCGGAGGGCGCGAGATGACCTCCAGCCACCATGAGGTTTGACCTGGGGATGGTGGGCTTTGTAGGCCTGCCCGCCATCCGTTCAGCACCAGGTCCGAGAGGCGGCGTGCGTGTTCCCACGCACGCCTCTGTGTCGAGTCCGCCTCCCCTCTAGGGGGGAGACAGTAGGGAATATTATAGAGTGAGTCCTTTGGGTAGGTCTCTTTGCGTAGTGGCCTGTCGTTTCATACGGCGGGCCGAAACCTCGGCGGGGTCGCGACCGCATGCGAAAGTGATTCGCGTGGCCCCGTCGATAGCGGTTTTGTCGAGGAACACCGTGGTAGGTTTAGTCGGTATTTCGGGAGGTACATTTTCATCTTTTTAGCACCTTTCTTTTACGTCCGGATAGATGATAGGTTAGTTTAGGCAACATTTTGAACAGTTAATTTTTCTAGATGAAAGGTAACCTATGTCCTTTTCTGTAGGTACCCCTGAAAATGTGTATCCGAAGTTTCATGATGATCGGTCAAGTTGTTAAGACGTGATAGCGTAACAAACAAATAAACAAACAAATTCACATTCACATTTATAAAATTAGCTAGGATGTTGTTTGAATGGTTTTTACCAAACCGGGATTGCTACTCAGTGTCACGAATCCTGACTTGATATGGTTAAGCTGACAAGTCTTTAAAGGTTACTAGCAATAGGTCAGGTGATTGAATCTCATGCTAAAAGCGCAACAGTATTCGATAGGTATCTGTTTTTGTCGCGCCGGATAAATTGGGCTGAACTGAAAATACATTTGAGTGCAACCATTTTTGATTTTAAATTATGAATGTCACAATGTATTCTGTGTGAACAAATTCATAGTTTATATCACTATCAAAGTATTCTAGATACATACACACGCCTATTTTTCAGAAAGATCTTCATCTCTGCTTACTCAAATCTCACGCTTATTTTGCATGGTGCACCTATTATCGGCTACTGAACACAGTTCCAGACTCAGTGTAGCTATTAGTCAGTCAGGCGTTAATAAATACGTTATTATACAATCCATGTTTTACCATATCGGAGTGCAAGTGTAGCTACTGAAATATTTTTTACGAATACTTAAATAATCCTTGAAGCAGTAACCCAATGAATAAGGCATTGGATTTGCGATCGAGAGGTCGCAGGTTCAAATCCCATCCATTGCACTACTGACGTGAACCCACTCCTTATACAAGCATTCTAGCTTAGCTGGAGAGGTTAACAAGAATACTAGTAATTTGTAAACCAAATAGCTAGTAAGCTTTTGAGAAAAAATATAAGTCGTTTTAAAATACACTGGGTATCCTGATTAACATTTTAATGTATGCCTAACTGTGTCAAGGGATACCAAATCACAAAACAAATATATGTCCAAGAAAAGTCCTGTATGATTTTAGTAATGTTTAAAGCATTGGATTGAATCGAAAGGCTGAGGTTTCGTCCCATCTCTTGCACTACCGACCTACCGAAGTCTAGTAATCTCTTTTCACAACTCATCTGGAGTGATGGGTTGTAGTAGGAGCACTAGGAACAAATTCTGTGTCGCGAGGGCCTTTACAAACATACAAACAACGGACACAAAGAACGTTCAAACTCGGAACAACCATTTGTGGATCACACACATTTTTGTACCGTGTGGGATTCGAACCCATAACACTCGGCGTAGTAGCAGTGGCAAGGCGACCATTTAAACTACTACGCCATCCGTGTAATAAAGTAATTTATTATATTAAAATAAGTAATTTATATACCGACGCTTAACTTTAACTAGTGACGTGTAGTCTCACAGGCGTCGCATATTTTGCACATTTTTAGAATTGACCACTTTCCCCCGCTTGCCTCGACCCTGCGTCTTAGTAGCTGTTGTTATAGTGCTAAAACGACCGTGGAAGGAGGCAGACGTGTCATCGATTATTTACCACGTAAGTAATAATAATTAGAAAATCAGCCGTAGCCTGTGAGGCTACATGTCCCTAGATGTCATAAAAAAATTATTCGAACTACTTTTTTGTTTTTAGTGCAAAATGGCAAAAAACGCGTGCAAACGTCAACTCCAGCCCAGGAGTTCATTAAAGAGAAAAATATTACAAGCAGACAGTCCATCGTTTGAAGAGGAATTCAATGCCCTCATGCTGGCATCAGACCAATCTGACAGTGAAGGTGATATTGACGAGTTTTTGGTTTCCGAACGTGAACTTTTACAGCTTCGTTGAAGTGATCTAGAGGACAACATTCTAGAAGAGGATAGCAGCAAAGAGGGGAGCCAGATCACTCGAGAAAAAGTTAGTACCGATAGTTCTGATGATGACGCGCGTCTTTCGGAATTAGAAAGATAGAATTTTTATTACGGTAAAATCGTTATAAATAGTCAAAGACGCCTCCTAATGCTAGGGTTCGCACACCTCAACATAATATAATTACTCGTGCTTGTGCGTCGAAATTGAAAGGCGATGATGCTGAAGATCCTTTCAGCATTTGGCACAAATTATTTGACGAAGAAATGTGTCCACAAATTTTGACCTGGACAAACAAAAATATCACCAGTTACAGGATAAAGTTTGCTCGTCAAAATAAACGTGAACTAAAAGACATAGGTATGACTGAGGTTTGTGGGGCTTTTACTATATTCAGCTGTCTTGAAATCCAACCACCAACGCACTAGTTACTTATTTGCTAGGGATGGTACAGGCTGTGAAATATTTAGATGCGCCATGTCAGAAAATAGATTTCGATTCGATAATCCAGATGATCGCGCTGAAATGCAAAATGATGATAAGTTGGCAGCTATATCTTTTATTTTCAACAAGTTTGTCAACAATTCTCAATAACTACATGAATGGAGTGAATGCGTCACTGTAGATGAGATGTTAGTAAAATTTCGAGGAAGAAGTCACATGATTTCATATATGCCGGAGAAACCAGGTAAATACGGACTGGTCATACGAGCCTGATGTGATTCAAAAAATGCTTATTTTATAATGGATATCTCTATACCGGAAAAGGCTCTGATGGTATCGGTTTGAATTCATAAGATCAAAAACTTCTCGTACCCACTCAGTGTGTCCTACGGTTGACACAACCAATTGAATGGAGCAATCGGAATGTGACTGCCGATAACTGGTTCTCTTCCATTGAACTAATTAATGAGCTGGCAAAACGCAACCTTACTTATGTGGGTACCTACTATAAAAAAAATATAAGAAAAATACCAAGCCAATTTCAGCCACAAAAAATCGAGGTGACCAGTCAACTTTCTTTGGTTTTACAAACCAAAAAACTATGTGCTCATATATGCCTAAGAAGAACAGAGCTGTGATACTTGTGTCCTCAATGCATCACGATAACAAAGTTGACGAGGATACTAAAAAGCCTGAAATTATACTTTATTACAACACAACAAAAGGTGTTGATGAAGCAGATAAAAAATGCTCCATTTATTTCAGCAGCCGCCGAACGAGAAGATGGCCAATGGTGGTATACTACCGCATTGTGGACTTGAGTGGCATGAATGCTTGTATATTATATAATATGCATCAGCCCAAGATTACAGATAGAGGAGATTTTCTGAAATCATTAGCCCGTTCGCTAGTGCTACCCCAAATGCAAAGACGTGTGTGTGCAGTCAATTACCAAAGGAGTTACGACTAGTGATAAAGCGAGTTCTGGGAGACGATATGGTTGAAAAAGATGGACAATGTCCTGAAACTAGTCTAGGCAAGCGAAAGGCATGCAGTATTTGTCCGCCTAAACTACACAGAATGACAGTGTACACGTGTGTCGGGTGTTGCAATCCCGTATGTTTGCAATGTTCTCGCCCCTTGTGCAAAAATTGCCAATGATTTATGCCGAATTGGGTAGGTGTCAGAATTTTTATTTTTGTTTTCGGAAGTAGCTTTTATGTCTTTTTGTTTCTTTCTTAATTAGATTTTAAGTAAAATGTGTTAAATTTGTCATATTATTTATCTAAGGTCTATTAAAATGCTAAAAACAGGATCTCATGTCAATTAAGACTAAAATGTACCACTGATTGTAAATTACGGTTTTTTTAATAATTATAAAAACTTTCTATGTATAATATGTATGTATTTACAAAAAAAAAAAGTATATATGTATGTTTATCCATTGTCTAGTACCCATAGTACAAGCTCTGCTTAGTTTGGGCTAGATGGTGTTGTGTGTATGTGGTTGAATATTATTATTACTTTAAACACTTTTATTACATAATTTTGAAAACTCTAACACTACTATGAACTTTACTATGCTGTTTAATTTAATTATAATATTGAAGTTTCACTTTGCCCCGACGTTTCGGTTGCTTTACAGCAGCCATGTTCACGAGGAGACTAAGATGGTAGTTGTCCTAATGTTCTGAAGTGTTAGTCTTGCTAGTTATTTCAAAGTACCCGAACATAATTTAATCTTTGGTGTTTCTATTCACGCAGAATGAGCTCAAAGTATCATGAAGTCTAGCTTTGTTTTGCTTTTTCTTGGGTTTGACTATTTTAATTACTGGATCCCAAGCTGGTGGTACATTCCAACCATCTTTTCTTTTGAAATTAGGATGTTTTTTGATTTCAATAGCCTCGCGAAGCATCCTTGGTAGGAATCGGTGTTCTTTAGCGAGAATCTGTGGTTTGTCAAATCGTAGGTAGTGGTTGGTTCCCTGTTGCACATGTTCACACACAGCAGACTTCATCGAGCGTGGTGTTTTACATCAGCTATGTGTTCTTTTATGCGGGTTCCTATACTTCTCTTGGTTTGACCAATGTATGAGAGTCCACAGTCACAATCTATTTTATAAACCCCTGCATCTTGTAAAGGTAATTGGCACTTGACGGATGGTAAAAATTGACTTATCTTCGTTGGCGGCTTGAAGTATGTGTTGATTGAAACTCGCTTCAAGATGTAGCCAATCTTGTCAGTGACATCCCTTACATTTGAGTGTTGAGAGTATCTTCGCTACGTGCTGAGCCAGTCTGTAAGTTGGTGTGTTGATCTGACTCACAAAAGGATGTAGGGAGCGTTTTCCTTGTGTATTTTTAGTAACCCATACAGCTTTGGAGGTTTTATGCAGGCTGGTATTAATTGTTTACTAAAAGACAAATTATTGTACTTCATTTATACCCATGAGTTGACCTGTCAGCTTAACCATATCAAAGTTTAATGATAACGATTCACGCGATCGGATTATACTTATCACGACAGGTCGTACATACGATAACGTAATTCGTTTCAGCTGAGAATACCTTTTTCATCATTTTGTTTTTGATATATACCATCGATGGGCAAAAGCCTATTGCTTGGACTTCCAAATCACTCTGTTCGTCGATATCTCCTGCCGGTTCCTTTTTAAGGCGTTCAAATCATCCATAGTTTATAAAATTAAATAAAAATATTAATGCTTTTTGATCCCGAGTTAAATCAACCGTCGTGACCCGTGTAAATGTAAATGTTAGATCTGGCTGGTTTTTCCGAGTTTGTTGTTTCTTTTGTTTATTCATTTTATTATCTATTCGTGTACTTACCCGTAATAGCAGACAGAGGTGTATTGTAATTACGCTAGCCTTTAACCGTCTATCGGGATAGTGCCAAACATAGTGCTAGTACAACATTTTACTGACAGAAAATTCCAAAAGCACTTCAAGTCTACTATTACTTCGCCATCATGACAGTATATACCTATATATCCAAAGTAATAAACAATAAATATGAGATGAATATGATGTGAATGTGAATGACGAATCTATTAGAAGCCTTTTCTCCGTTTAAAATCTATCATTTTTTAATTCCTAGGTGGTGATAGGAAAAGCTAAAAGTTTCTAATTTTGAATTCTTAAAGGTAAATTTCAATAGACTTAGATTAAGCCCAGACTTTTTCTAGTGACGACATTAGTTCTTAAATTGAATTTTTTGTCTCCAAACACCAAAATTATTGAAAACTTCTAACCGCCTCCCTAAAAAGTGCTTATATTCTTCTTATTTTGGTTCTAATCTTAAAAGAAGGCTGTATATTTTTGGTCGCTTTGTATATTTATGTGCTTAAATCATTACAATTCGAAACACATGTAACAGTTAATAACATTTAAACTTTCGCGGTGCATGTTAATTAAAATACCTTGTAATGGGAATTAACGCGATCATGCATAATATTGTTTCCCATTAAGTACTTGACCTTTCGATCAGGTTACACTGGCTACTTTTTGAAGCAATAAGCAGTAACTACAGATTTCATCTAGCTACGTTACGTACGTTTGCGTATCGTTCTTGTTTCATTTGTTCTTTAGCGAAAAATTTTCTAAACCTGTTCACCATATTGTTAATTATAAATAAGAAAAAAGTCAATCCATTTGTGGTTTACGTGGACTTTCTACAACTCAGCTTGTGATTGTCACAACACCATGTAAACTGATTGGATCATTAATCGTTAAAAGGTAAACAATATGCATGATCGAGTTAATTACCGTTACGATTAACTAAATAACTATGTTATACTTAAATAAAATTAATCTAAATATTTATTAACCTTCCAATTGTTGGTATGTTAGAAATAATTGAAAACCTATTGTGTCTGGCCGCCGGTTTACCACCCCGACTCAATTAGTTAAGCACAATCAGCCTTAAAGTTAAGATATCGGATTCACGACCGACGACGACGAGGTTATGTCGTGAGTTAGATCTCTGCCCATTACACTACGCGACGTGATCTGATCTGATTCTTAACTAAAGACGTTAGCAAGAATACTATGCACCACTGAAATTAAATTACTATATACAGATTTTATCGCGTTGTTTATTTATCACTGTATTACAAAATTTTGAAACTATTACACTACTACTAATATTGAATTTTACTAATTTATAAGCTAATAAAGTTATTTAAACTATTAAATCTATTTATATTTAGGTTTACACTTTCCCCGACGTTTCGGTTGCTTTTCAGCAGCTATGGTCACAGTCTAGCCCTATCCTAGCGTAAGAAGGGTTAGGGCAGGCCTTTTTCCAGTTTTTGGGGTGTGTGGCCAGAGAACCTCCTAGCGTGCCTGACGGCTGCTGGTCCTTTCTACATTTCTAGTGGATTGGAACGGCAGTCGTTGGGCCGGTACACCCCGGGCAACACGGGTAATAATGTCCTTTCGGGGGCATTATTACTCGTGGCTAATACTCTGGCACACGCGTAGGGAACCCGAGGCAGTTTGTCTCGGGGTCATCGGCCCGCGAGGGCCGCGTTTGGGGGTCTCTCCACGTGTTCCTCTGATTAGCAGAGGACACGTGGATTTGAGGCAGGGGGGATAGAGGAAGAAAACCTCGGTAAAAAATAACCAGTAGGGGCCCGTAAGGCCAGGGCAGGCTTAGGTAGGTAGGGATGTAGGATTAGGTTAGGTATATATGTATATATATATATATATATGTGTGTGTATATATATATATATATATTTAGGGTTGTTAGGTTGTTAGGGTTTTAGGTTAGGCTTGTTAGGTTAGATTAGGTTTAGGTTTAGGAGTCCTGCCCAGGTAGGCGATTTTGGGGTGTTGGGGCGGGTGGATTGGTCCAACATGGACCCCCATCCGGCCCAACACGGGGGGATAGAGGAAGACAACCTCTCTAAAAAATCACTAGTGGTGGCCGTTAGGCCGGTTTGGGAAGCTTAGGCTTCCTGCCCAGTCGGGCGGTTTTGGGGCGGGTGGATCGGTCCAGCATGGACCCCCATCCGGCCCAACCCGTAATCCTGAACTGACAGGACCGGGGGCCTTTGGGCTGCGAGGAAGAAAACCTCTATAAAAATCACCAGTGGGGCCTGTAAGGCCCGGGCGGGAGCACATAGGGGAGGGGAAACCCAATCCTGCTCCAATAAACTCGTTACCCGTTGAGTGTCGTTGAACATGTCTAGCGGCTCAACGGGACCGAGGGGCTTGCCTTAGTTGGCCGGCCCGCGAGAAGGAAAACTCACACCACCCAACAGCGAAGTTGTAAAAACCTCTGGGCACCTGCCGTCCCCCAGCAGTATATAGGCCTTCCCCCGGAATGAGCGTCACCCGGGGGTCGATTTTAGTTCGTCTCTTCTCGTGGGAACAGTATGGAAAATTTAATGTCAAAAAACCCAGAAGATGAGAAGATGGAGAAGACGGAGGAGCGCGGAGTGCCTTTGCGCGACTCCAAAGGGCGCTTTAAGCGCCCTTTACGACCACGCACCAGCGATGCTGGAGCTGGCGCATCAACACCTGACGGAAGCCGGAGGAGCTCCGTCAGCGTCGAGTCTGGATCCGAGGCGGGCTCCGGCTCTGAGGCCAGTCGGCCTCAGAGCCGGTGCTCGTCGGCGGCTCGACGGGAGAGGGAGGAGGGGGGGGATAGCCCTGCTTCCCTCTCCCGCAAGCTTAGGGCGACGCCCGGCGCTTCCGCGAAGCGCCGGAAGACGTCGCATCCCGTGCCAACGCGTTCGTGCTCGGACACGGAGGTGGAGGTAGTGGAGGGGATGCCCTGTCGGGAAAGGGCTGGTTCCCCGATGCCGCCTCCCTCCACGAGGAGGCTCCCCGGGCAGCCTTTGCCTGCCCGTCGAGACATCTCGAAGACGGCTGGGGTCGCGGATGCGTCCCCCTTGGGAGAGGACTCGGTTGCCGACCTCAGGCAACGGTTCGAGGCTGGCGCCGAGACCGTGTTGAGGGTGGCGGCCCGGTCCGGCAACCTAAAGGGGGGATTCGTCCGCGACCTCAAACAGGCTACGGAGGACATGAGGGAGGCCTTCTTCGGCATGTGGGGACGGGCTTCCTCCGACCTCCAGAGGCGCTGGAGGTCGGAGAACGAGGGGCTGCATAGGCAGCTCGCGGAGCTCCGAGCGGAGGTGGCGGCCATGAAGGCGGCCGCTGCCACTGCCGCTCGGGCCAACGCCGCCAAGACGCCCTCGGCCGCCGCCGGGGCGCCTGCCGGGAGGCCACGGGAGGAGTTCCCACCCCTCCCGCGGCGCACAGCGCGGCCCCTCACCCCCGCGGAGGACCGGCGTCCCGCCTGGGCGGACGAACTGATGCGGGCCACGGTGGCTCAGGCGCGCAACGTAGTTGATGCGTGCCTGGCCAACTATGGCCTCGCGCCCGTTCCCACCCTGGGCCCTCCGCTCGGGGGCCGCCCCCGGATGGTCGGAGGCACGCCGGCTGGCCCGGCGCCCTCCAGTCCACCGGTTGCGCGGCAGACATCTGCCCCCACACCATCGGCCTCCTCTTCTAAGGGGAAGGGGAAGGGCAAGGGGAGGGCGACCGCCGCTGTGGCGCCGCGGCGCCCCGCCTCCCAGCCCCAACCCGCCCCGGTGGCCTCTACTTCGGCTGAGCAGCCGTGGACAGAGGTCGTCGGGAAGAAGAGGAGGAAGAAGAAGAAGAAGAAGGCCTCCCAGGCTCCCCCGGTGAGCAAGAAGAAGGGCCTCCGCCCAGCTGACCTGCGCCCCCCGCGCTCCACCGCCATTGTGGTGGAGCTGACAGAGGAGGGGCTCCGGCAGGGCGGCAGCTATGCGGGCGTCCTCCGGCAGGCCACTCAGGCTATGAGAGACAATCTCGCCGAGATGGGCCTCGCCGGAGGCGTCCAATTCAAGGTTGCCGCCACTGGGGCCAGAATTCTGGAGGTCCCAGGTGCCACCTCCGGCGACAAGGCGGACAGGGTAGCGGATAAACTCCGCTCCCTGTTCTCGCCTGAGGAGGTCAAGATCTCCCGCCCGGTGAAGTCCGCAGAAATGCGGATAACCGGGCTGGACGACTCGGCCTCCTCTGAGGATGTCGCCGCTGCGGTGGCACAAGCCGGAGCCTGCCCCCTGGTGCAGGTCAGGGTGGGGGAGATGCGCCGCGGCGATAGTGGCCTGTGCACGGTGGTGGTGCGCTGCCCCATCGCCGCGGCGAAAAAGGTGGCGGCCGGCCGTTTGCTGGTCGGGATGGTCTCGGCTCAGGTGAATCTCCTGGAGCCGAGGCCTAGGCGGTGCTACCGCTGCCTCGAACCGGGGCACGTGAGGCAGCAATGCACCGCCGAAACTGACCGCAGCGATCTCTGCTATCGCTGCGGTCAGCCCGGCCACAAGGCCGCCGCCTGCTCCGCCGCAAAACCTTCCTGCAGCCTCTGTTCTGCTGCAGGAAAGCCGGCGGAGCACCGGATGGGGAGCAAATCTTGCTCCCCACCGAAACGACGTAGGGCCAGAGGGGCGGTCGCCGGGACTCCGGCCGCCCCGGCCCCGTCCCAAGCAGGGAGCAGTACGGAGGCGATGGACACATAATTAATTATGGCCCATCGCCTCCTACAGGTGAATATTAACCACTCCGCCAGGGCGCAGGATATCTTGCTGCAGCACATGGCGGAGTGGTCAATAGACATCGCCGTGGTCGCCGAGCCTTACTGCGTCCCCAGCCGACACAACTGGTTTGGGGACCTCGGAGGCTCGGCGGCCATTGTTTCGTCCGGACCCTCGCTCCTGGTGATGACAGACAGGGGCGAGGGTTATATATGTGTTGATTGGGAGGGAACCGTCCTGATCGGGGTGTACTTTTCTCCGAACCGGCGCCTCGCCGAGTTTGAGCAATTTTTGGGCGCGGTGGGGGCCGTTATTAACCGGTACCCATCGCGTCCGATCGTGGTGGCGGGGGACTTCAATGCCAAATCAACGGCTTGGGGATCCCCTGTCACCGACGCTCGCGGCGACGCGCTGGAGGAGTGGGCGATTGCGACCGGTCTCGTGGTCCTTAACCGGGGATCGGTCGCCACGTGCGTGCGCTGGCAGGGCGAGTCCATTGTGGACATTTCGTTCGCAAGCCCTGCCGTAGCGCGCCGCGTCCGGGACTGGCAAGTGCTGGTCGAGGCGGAGTCATTGTCGGACCACCGTTACGTGCGGTTCGACATCTCCGCCTCGCCGGCGATCCCGGACGATCGCCCGAGGAGAGTGCACACCCCGTCGTCCCCACGATGGGCGTTGAAACGTCTCAACGTAGACGTGCTGGTGGAAGCCTCCATCGTCCAGGCCTGGACCCCAATGGGCGAAGGGCCTGTGGAGGTTGAGCTAGAGGCGGAGTGGTTCCGGGGCGCGATGACGCGGATTTGCGACGCGTCGATGCCCCGGGCCAGTGCTCGACCTCCTAGGCGTCAGGTGTACTGGTGGTCTGACGACATTAGTCAGAAACGCGCCGCTTGCATTGCGGCGCGTCGCCAGTACACTAGGTACCGCCGACGCAGGTGGTACCGTGACCCGACCGTGGAGGCACGGCTGCGGGGCGATTACGTACAGCGGAAGCACGCCCTGCAGTCCGCCATCAGTGAGGCCAAAACCCAAAGATGGGAAGAGTTCCTGGGGACTCTCGAGGCAGATCCGTGGGGCCGCCCGTACAAGGCGGTCAGGGGCAAGTTGCGCCCCTGGGCCCCACCGGTCACCGAGAGTCTCCAGCCCCGGCAATTAGAGGAGGTGGTCTCCGCTCTCTTTCCTTCGAGAACGGAGCACACGCCTCCCGAAATGGCGCCGCCCGATATTGAGGAGGGCGGTGCCGATGCCGGGGCGCCAGAGGTTACAATGGCGGAGCTCGGCGCGGCAATGGTTCGGCTCCGGGGCAAAAACACCGCCCCGGGTCCGGACGGAATTCCTGGCCGCGCCTGGGTTTTGGCCTACGACGCCCTAGGGGACCGGCTCCTCAGGCTGTTTAGCGCCTGTTTGGAGTCGGGACGGTTCCCTGCCATGTGGAAGACGGGTAAGCTGGTCCTCCTGAGAAAGGAGGGCCGCCCCGCGGACTCTCCCTCCGCGTACCGCCCCATAGTGCTGTTGGATGAGGTGGGCAAGCTCTTTGAGCGTGTAGTGGTTGCCCGCCTCTCCAGGCACCTGGTGCGGGTGGGCCCCGACTTGTCCGAACGGCAGTTCGGATTCCGAGGGGGCCGATCGACGATTGACGCAATCAATCGCGTCAAGGCCCTCTCGGATGAGGCGGTCGCCTCGCGCGGGGTGGTGTTGGCGGTGTCCTTGGACATCGCCAACGCGTTCAACACCCTGCCGTGGGCGACTATTAGGGAGGCGCTCCGATTTCATGGAGTGCCTCCCTACCTGCGCCGAATAGTCGGGGACTACCTGCACCAGAGAAGCGTATTCTGTGTGGGGCGGAACGGAGAGACGTTCCGGAGGGAGGTGTCGTGCGGTGTTCCGCAGGGTTCCGTTCTTGGACCGATCCTGTGGAACATCGGCTACGACTGGGTTCTGCGGGGCGCCCTGCCCCCGGGCGTCGGCGTAACTTGTTACGCCGACGACACGCTGGTCACGGCCCGGGGAGAGGATTACGGGGCAGCTGCCCGTCTTGCCACGGCAGGGGTGGCCCTGGTTGTCGGTAGAATTAGGATGTTGGGACTGGAGGTGGCGCTGGAAAAGTCCGAGGCCCTGTTATTTCATGGGCCTCGGCGGGCGCCGCCACCAGATGCCCACATCATAGTTGGAGGGGTCCGCATCGGGGTGGAGCCGAGTATGAAATACTTGGGGCTCCACCTCGACGGCCGCTGGAACTTTCGCGTCCATTTTAGCCGCCTGGCCCCCCGGTTGATGTCGGCGGCGGGAGCGCTTAGCTCTCTGCTGCCGAATATCGGGGGGCCGAGTGTCGTCTGCCGCCGCCTCTATTTGGGGGTGGTGCGGTCGATGGCCCTCTACGGGTCGCCCATTTGGGCCGGCGCCCTCGATCGCCGAAACATCGCCCTCCTGAGGAAACCTCAGAGGGCGATGGCGATCAGGGTGTCGCGGGCGTACCGCACCGTCTCCTTTGAGGCGGCGTGCGTCCTGGCGGCATCGCCGCCCTGGGATTTGGAGGCGGAGGTCCAAGCGTCGGTGTATCACTGGCGCGTGGACCTCCGGCTCCATGGTGAGGAACCTACTCACGGGGCGGTGGAGACGCGAAGGTCCCAGGCTCGACTGGTCCTCGAGGCCAAGTGGCAGGAGCGACTGGCCCAGCCCCGCTATGGGGTGAGGACAGTCGAGGCTGTCCGTCCAGTGTTAAGGGAGTGGACGGACAGACGGCGCGGACCGCTCACCTACCGGCTTACTCAGGTGCTCTCCGGACACGGCTGTTTCGGAGAGTACCTGTGCAAGATAGCCGGTAGGGAGCCGACAACCAGGTGTCACCACTGCGAGGAGTGCGACCGGGACACGGCGCAGCACACGCTGGAGGAGTGTCCAGCGTGGGCCGAGGAGCGCTGTGCCCTGGTCGCCGTGATTGGCCCCGACCTCTCGTTGCCGACCGTCGTATCCATGATGGTCGGCGACGACAGGTGCTGGGGCGCAATGAGGTCCTTCTGCGAGGCTGTCATCTCGCAGAAGGAGGCGGCGGAGCGGGGGCGTGAGGAAGATCCTTACGCCCCGGACATCCGCCGCCGGAGGAGGGGGCGCAGGAGACGCGCTTATGTCGCTCTCCTGCCCCCCACCTAAGGGTTCTGGGTGGCAAGGCCTCAGGGGACCCTGCCACCCGTGAGTAAGAACCCATAGAGGGCGCGCGCGGTGTTCCCGCGCGCCTTCTAGCGTCGAAAGGGGAGAGCTGTGAAATGCTCTCCCCCGGGGACGAGAGGAGGTCGGGTCCCATTGACCCGGCCGGCACCCACACGGGGGGGCCTGCTATGGATGAATCTTTTTAGACTCCCAACAGGCCCCCCCCATTGGGTGGGAGAGGGAACACCCCAGGTTTTTTTAGTGGGTATCCCAGCACTAGGCTGGTGAGTCCCACACGCCCCGCCGGTGCCGTCCCCTAGCCGGCGGGTAGTGCATCAAGCATTTTTTCCTGGGCAACAAAAAAAAAAAAAAAAAAAAAAAAAAAAAAAAAAAAAAAAAAAAAAAAGGCCTTTTTCCAGTTTAAGGACGGTAAGGTTAGTATACCACGCTGGGCAAGTGTGGATTGACAGACTTGACACAAAAAAACCGGTATTAAATAGCGCTTGCGTTGTGTTTCGTCGAGTGAGCGAGGGTAACAAAGCAGACACATCCTACCTCAACTACCCTGGGTACGGACTAGAACACTTCTTTCTGTCTAGAGCTGGAGTGTGCGTGTATGTCAGAGACGATATCAGCTCTCGTCGCCTCAGCAATCTTGAAGGTAGGGACCTCTCCATCTTATGGCTCCGTGAAAACATCGATGATCATCCCCGCGTCTATGCGTGCCTCTATGGGTCCCATAGCGGTGACAGCGAAACTGACCAAATCATTGAGCACATCTAGATGGCTTCAGACTTTGTGTACCAGCAGATCCTGTCCGCAGAGATCGTTTTACTTGGTGATTTTAACGCCCACCACGCCGACTGGCTCAGTTCCAGTAAGACCGATCATGCGTGGAGATCTGTTTACGACTTCGTCCTGGAATATGGCCTGACACAACTGGTTACCACGCCTACGCGAATCCCAGATGTGGAGAGCCAAAATCCTTCACTGTTGGACCTTCTGCTGACTTCACATCCGGATGGCTATCGCGTATCTGTTGGCGCCCCACTTGGTTCCTCAGATCACTGCCTTGTCCGGAGTACAGTGCCTCTCACGTGCCCGCCGCAATCGCGTGTCGCACGCAGCTTCTGTGTATGGCACTACAAGTCAGCAGATTGGGATGGGATGCGGTCCTTCTTTGCGTCCTACCCTTGGCGACAAGTATGCTTCTCGCCGGATGATCTCAATGCCGTTGTTTACTCTATTGCTAATGTGGTGCTACAGGGTATGGGGCTTTTTATTCCATCCACTGTGGTCCCCATTGGTGGCAAATTTCGGCCTTGGTTTGTTCCATCTTCCAAAAACGCTTCTCGCAGGACGCAGGAAGCTTACCAAGCCTGGGCTAATTCGGTGACGGCATGTGATGTAAATACCAGCACATTAAAAAAAGAGTATAACTTTGCTTCCAGGTCCTTCAAAAGAGACATTGCAAGGGCGAAGTCGGAGCACTTCGGTAGAATTGGCGAGAGGCTTGAGCGTCTTCCTTCGGGAACTCGTGCATTCTGGTCTCTTGCCAAAGCTATCGAAGGAAATTTCTGCAAGCCATCCTATTCACCCCTACACATGGGAAACGATTCGTTGGCCCACGACGCAAAAGAGAAAGCCGATCTTCCGGGCAAACTCTTTGAGTCTAACTCGAATTTGGAAGACGGGAGACAAAAACCGCCTACTATACCGCGGTGTAACGGTTGTATGCCGGATATCCGGCTCTACCAACGCTTAGTGCGCTTAGCACTTCTATACCTTGATATCCATAAGTCGAGTGGGCCTGATGGAATCCCTCCTATTGTGTTAAAGATGTGCGCTCCTGAGTTGGCGCCGATCTTAACGCGACTATTTCGGCTCTCTTACTCTTCTGGCGTAGTCCCGACATCATGGAAGTTAGCGTTGGTCCAACCGATCCCAAAAAAAGACGACCGTTCAAATCCGTCCAACTACAGACCGATAGCCATAACCCCCCTTTTCACGAAGATAATGAAATCCATTATCAACAGTCAGTTCTTACGGTACCTAGAAGGTTATCAGCTGCTTAGTGACCAGTAGTACGGCTTTGTAAGGGTCGGTGGTGGTCTTCTAGTATACCTAACACATCATTGGGCATAGGCGATCAAGACAAAGGGGAAGCCTTGGCGGTTAGTTTGGACATAGCGAAGGCCTTCGATCGTGTCTGGCACAAAGCGCTTCTTTTGAAACTCCCTTCCTATGGGCTTCTCGAGAGATTATGCGAATGGGTCACTAGTTTTTTAGCAGACGGAAGCATTAAGGTCGCAGTCGATGGTCAATGCTCTAATTCCATGCCTGTAAATGCTGGTGTCCCACAAGGCTGTGTGCTATCGCCTACTCTGTTCCTCCACGCTAACATCTCTCGGCAAAATGTCATTGAGAGCCGAAACCAACTTGTGTGTGGAATTGAGACCTCTTTAAAGAAAGTCTCAGATTGGGGCAGACTTAATTTGGTTCGATTTAACCCTACAAAGATCAAGTCAAGTCAATCACAAGTCTGCGCGTTCACCGCAAAAAAACTGCCGTTGGTCGTATCTCCTTGTTTTGAGCACATCTCCATAACTGCCTCAGCCAATATTAGAATACTTGGTGTCGATATATCGAGTGAAGTCCAGTTCCGCGGCTATTTAGAGGGTAAGGCTAAATTAGCTTCGGAAAAGCTTGGCGTGCTCAACAGATCCAGACAGTATTTCACGCCGACCCACCGCCTACTACTTTACAAGGAGTATATAGGGTTTCGGGGTGAGAACTATGGGTCTCCCTCTTTGGACCAGGGTACTGCAGGGTCAGGAAGCCCACTGCGCCTCTAAAGGCGTGTTATATCGACCGTGCCGATTAGAGTGCGCGGTGCCTGACATTGGTGTTGGACTCGCAGGGGTTAGCCGCTGAGGACGACATGTTCGTTGCTCGGCAAGCACGTGGCGTTCGAGCGTTGGACTCAGGCGCGGCTAGTGCGAACCAGTTAGTCGCGCGAGGCACGGTTGTCTTTAGTGAAGTGGCAGTGTGGTTTCGCAGCCGCAACGCATCTCGGGCGCTTGCCTGCTCAGCAAATAAGAGTCATAGCTGGAGTGACTCGGGCCACACCCGGCTTGTAAGCCTATTTGGGTAGGCGTATGGGTGTACGTCGGAAGTGAGCGTGCCTTACACAGCTCCAGTACCATACTGGAGATATGGAAGGCGGCTTCTCCGTCGGCTTCAGCGAGGTTTTCGTTAGCAACTCCCAGATTTGCGGGTGTTGAGTGGCTTTATTGCTCTGGTACCTATCTGGAGAATAGGTAATGTGACTTGGGCACGAGGTAGCTCGCTTACGAGAACCGAATCTCTGAGGTTAGGGTGGAGAAAGTCGAGATTTGGGGACAAGACCTGTCTATAACTGCTCTCGGAAGGTGTTCTCGGGCACTGGAAGGCATAGTGGCTCCACCTAATATAACCTTGACAGTTGGTGTAGGGGAACGCTATATCATAAACTGGACTAGTCGTAGAGAGAGGGAATGTTCTTATCTTTGGGCAGGGGCACTCCAGTACCAGCTTTTCCCTCTGGACCGCATTCAACGGAGAGCGACTCAAATCGTCGACTGCCAGGTTATTTCAAATCGGCTAGATTCCTTGGCGCTGTGTAGAGTTGTGGCCTCGCTATGCATCCTCTATAGCTTTTACTATGTGGAGTGCTCCGAGGAATTGTTCGGTCTGATCCCTGCCGCCTCTTTTTGCCATCGTCCTACGGGACAGAAATTCCATCTCCATCATTTAGATGGTTGGCAGCCTACAACATTGCGTTTTCCAGAAATTTTCTGCCTCGCACAACTAAACTGTGGAATGAAATGTCGCCTGCGGTATTTCCGGACCAATATGACCTACAAACCTTTAAGACCTTTAAGAAAAGAGCGTACTCCTTTTTAAAAGGCCGGCAACTCATTTGTTACTCCTCTGGTGTTGCGGGTGTCCATGGGCGACGGTAATCGCTTACCATCAGGCGATCCGTCTGCTCGTTTGCTTTCTATCACATAAAAAACAAAAAAAAACATTAATTTGAGAGAATTAAGTAGTAACACTCAGACATGCAGATTGCCACACGAAAGTTTCTTCGTTAAAGCGAGCGGTAATTAATACTCATATAGCTTCGAAAAGTAACAAATGCGCGCCTTGGGATCGAATCCGAGATCTTTGCGTACCAGTCAAACTTTTACTGACAAGGACATCGCAATTTCAATAAGTTTTATACGTGAGGGATATTTATAAATTTCCATTTGATTTCTTCGGATTCAACCGCTTGAATAGCATGGGAATACATGTCGAGATAAAAAGTAGCCTATAATACAAACTATCTATTCACTAGAATACAATCTATCTCTTGGCCAAATTTCATTAATATAGGATTAGTAGTTTAGGCTTGAAAGCGTGACAGACATAATTATTTTCGCATTTAGAATATAAGTATGTATGTACGGACACAATCTGTTCATATAGGTCTAGGCTCATCTTCAGTATGGCCGCGCATCACTGAAGTATGAACTACTTCATAAATCATAATGAACGTAAAGTGCATGCGCGCAGAGCACAAGCACGTGCGGGGTAGGCTCGTTACAATAAAAACCGTGATGTCATCTGGTAGCCAATTTTTACTGCTCTTAGTAAGAAAGAAAGAAAGAAAGAAAGAAACATTTATTTGCACAGAATACAGGTGGTACCAGATTTTACAATGGTGAATCGTTCAGGCTATATTCTGCCTGTATTAGGCATGCAAATATTAATAATTATAAAAAACAGTTAAAATTTTATTAACAAGATGGCAAACTATATTATTATTTAGAATATTTATCATTTATTATCATATATCATTACATTATATTAAAATTTACAAATAATCAGATTCATTAGTTTTATTTTGCATGAATTCTTCTATTGTATAAAAACACTTATCTACCAGCCATTTTCTTAACTTAAATTTTAAATATTTAAATGGAAGTTCTCTTAGAGTCCTAGGCAGTTTATTAAAAACTGATATGCACATGTGATAAACATTCTTTTTATTTAAGGTTGTTCTACAAAATGGAATTAATATTTTAGTAGGATCTCTTGGTCTGTATTTAGTAACATGATCCCTCTTAAATTTGAAAAAATCGTTATACTTCCTTACAAATACTGATACTTCAAGAACATACATGCAGGTCAATGTCAGCAAATTAAGTTTTTTAAATAAAGGTTTACAGGAGTCAAGTGGACCTACTCCACAAATAGCTCTTAAGCATTTCTTTTGTGCAATGAATGCTTGACCAACGTCAGTTGAATTTCCCCATATTATTAAACCATATCTAAGGATTGATTCTACATAGCCTTTATATGCTATACCTGCAGTCTTTTCATCTGACACGGTTCGAAGCTTTCTAAGGGCGTAGACAAATCGGCTTAATTTGAGGCAAACGTCGCTTATATGTTGTTTCCAGTTACATAATTTATCCAGAGTTATACCTAAGAATTTTATACTGTCAGCTTCTTATATACTGTCATTTTCTATCTTTATGTTAATGATATAATCAGATTGTTTACTTTTATTCGTGCCAAATTTTATTAATTTAGTTTTTGACAGATTTACATTTAATTTGTTTGATTTTAACCATCTTAATACCGTTTGGACCTCTTTACTAATTTTCATTTCGTGAGATGTATCTTTATCCTTATATGGCACTATTATAGATATGTCGTCCGCGAATAGGACACTTTGACAATTTATTGAATCTGGTAAGTCATTTATATATATTAAGAATAACAAGGGGCCTAAAATGCTCCCTTGTGGAACGCCATATTTATTGACCCTGGATGGAGACCTATGTACACTGCATTCATTCATATAATTTAAACTAGTGATTTCAACACATTGCTGTCGATTAGTTATAAAACTTTGTATCCAATCTAATGCTACACCTCTAATGCCATATTTTTCGCATTTGGTGAACAAGATGTCATGATCTACCAAATCAAAAGCCTTACTCATATCAAAGAATATGGCTACCACCGAAATTTTCTCATCGATATATTCGGTTATATTTTTAATAAGAGAGAATGCTGCTAAGGAAGTTGATTTATTGTGTTGAAACCCATTCTGTTCTTTTTTAATGATATTATGTTTATTTATGAATTCAATTAATCTGTTGTAAAAAACCTTTTCAAAAATTTTTGATATTATAGGTACAAGAGTAATAGGACGATAGTTATTAGGTTCCTTTCTATCACCTTTCTTATACAGTGGCTTAACAATAGAATGCTTTAATTTATCTGGAAATATTCCTTGAATCAAAGAATTTGTAATTATATGGTCAAGGATTGGGGCAATGATACGCGCACTTGCTTTAATTATTTCTGTAGAAATAGAGTCATATCCCACAGCTTTGGTGTTATTTAAAGATTTAATAATATTTATGATTTCAAGGTCCGAAGTAGGTTTTAAGAATATTGATTTATCATTAGCATCTATTTGTATTTTTTGATAGTGTTCATTAGGAAAATGTAAATTATTACCGTTACTAACATTAATAAAGAAGTCATTAAGTAATGTTGCTATTTGAGTTGGATTATGGATAATATTTCCATCTTTTTGTATTGATGTTACGCTGTTAATCGAATTGATGCTATTATTTTTATCTTTAATTATATTCCAAGTGGCTTTTCCTTTATTTTTTGCTCGATTAAGTTGTTTTCTATTAATATTTTTTTTAGACCATATGATGCATTTCTTTAAAATTTTCTCATAAGTATTATATTTTTTAAGTGTGTCTTGTTTCTTATATTTATAATATAAAAACCTTAGTTGTCCTTTAATGGCACAGGCTTTTTTCAGACCTTTAGTAATCCATGCAGGAGATTGACTGTTTGAAGTCATTTTAGATTTATAGTAGGGAAAACATAACTCATAATACAATTTAAGTTCCTCGTGAAAAATACTAAATGATTTATTTACGTCTGTTTCCGCGTAGACTTCATGCCAAGATAATTGTGATATGTAATATACAAATTTTTCTATATTTTCATCACTAAAATCTCGTTTTCTAATGTACCAAAATCGTGATATTTTCTCACACTTTCCTGGAAATTCTAACACTTGCGCAGTGTCGTGATCAGATAAATAGAGCCGGTGGACTGTACCATGCGCCTCTTCATGATTACTTGCTATGAGATCTATACAGCTATTTTGTCGAGTTGGCTCGTTTATATGTAAAGTTAAAAAAATTTAAAAGTTATAAATTGCCAGATCACGTTAAAGCATTACCTGTATCACAGTTCAAGTTAAAACTGTTTAAATTCTTGATCAACAAGTGTTACTATGACATCCGTAATTACTTGCTTGACAATGTTAATATAACTTAATAATTTTATAATTAATGAGTATTTTTTATTTAATCAAGCCTTTTTTATTTTTATTAATAGATTTCATTCAATACAATTTAATTTAATCCAATATTGACATACTAATTATTTGTAATATACCTATGACGAATATTCTATTACTATTAGTACAGTTCTATTGACACTTTGAAGTAAATACTAAATTAAACTTGACATCTGTTTGTTATTGCATATTTAAAGCTGTTTGTGTATTATTTAAATTTTTTTTTTTTGTTTGCATTTAATAAATTTTTATTTTTATTTCTACGTGATTTTTTTTTTTTTTTTTTTTTTACGTGGGGGAATGCAATGGCGCATATCCCTCCGCGGGGGCGGGCGGAGGGATTATGTCGGACTCGCCGGGGTAAAATAAAGATGTTAAAAAAAAAAGATAATGTACCTCCCGGAATACCGACTAAACCTACCACGGTGTTCCTCGACACAACCACTACCGACGGGGCCGCGCGAATCGCTTTCGCATGCGGTCGCGACCCCGCCGAGGTTACGGCCCGCCGTATGAAACGGCAGGCCACTACACGAAAGACCTACCCAAAATAGGCACTACTTCAAATAAAACCCTACTGTCTCCCCCCTAGAGGGAAGACGGACTCGACACAGAGGCGCGCGTGGGAACACGCACGCCGCCTCTCGGACCTGGTGCTGAACGGATGGCGGGCAGGCCCACAAAGCCCGCCACCCCCAGGTCAAACCTCAGGGTGGCTGGAGGTCATCTCGCGCCCTCCGGCGCCCGGTTCTGCGGTTGGGGAGAGGGTTTAAACGCTCCCTCTCCCGCTCCGCCGCCTCCTTGATGGAAATCACTTCCTCGCAAAAGGAGGCGACGGCGTTCCACGACCTCTCACTCCGGACCATAGACTGAACTACGGCCGGGAGCGAGAGGGCAACCGATCCGACTGCCGCGATCAAATCACGACGCTGCGATGCCCAGGCGGGGCAAACCGCCAAAGTGTGCAGCGCCGTGTCCTCAATAACGTCGCGGCAGTCGCCGCAGTGGTGACAACCGGGCGTCTCTTGCCGGCGTATACGACACAGGAACCGGCCAAAACATCCATGGCCAGTCAGAACCTGTGTCAGCCGGAAGGTGAGGGCGCCATGCCGCCTCTCCAGCCACTCCTCAAACACGGGACTTACCGCCACGATCGTGGCGTGCCCGTACGTGATAATGTAACTATCCTGTCATTTTTCAAAAATTGAAGCATTTGCACACCAAATGGTAATAATATGGTGAAACCCTAAAAATACTGTAAGACCTGTAACCTGACCTGTATTATGCAAATAAATGAATTATTATTATTATTATTATTATTAAATTAAAATTTGAGAGAATATTTTTTAAAGTAATTGTATTTTTATTTTTTAATAGTATATTAATGTTTAAATCGCCTGTTATTATAATTTTTTTCTTAATAATTTTGTATCTTAATTTATGTAACAATAATTCTAATTTATTAAAAAATAAATGAATGTCAGATGTAGGCGTTCTGTATAAACATATTATTACTGTATTTATACTGGGGATTTCTATACCACAACATTCAAATATATTATCACAAGAGCATTCTTTACATACTTCTATTGGCTTGCAGTCAATTCCACAATATGTTAGGATGCAAGTGCCACCACGCTTTTGGTTTTTTCTAGAATAGTAACTGCCTAATATATATCCCTTAATAGTAATATTTGACTCATCCCCTCTTTTTATAAAAGTCTCACTAAAGCATAAAATCTGTATTGGAAGATTATTTTTGGCAAGTTCAATTAGGCATAATTGTATGGTGTCAATTTTATTTAAAATACCTGCAATGTTTTGATGGAGTAGTCTTATTTTATTAGTTTTTTTATCCCCTTTTAATTCCCTTGGCTTACGCATAAAAAACTCTCATCGTTTAATATTTTAGGAGAGGTTCTGGTTGAATTACGTTTAATAATAGGAAAATAATATGGGATTGTCCCTTTTACTCTGCATGTACTTAAAGGCGAAATTTTAGAAGAGGTTCTAGTTGAATTACGTTTAATAATAGGAAAATAATATGGGATTGTTCCTTTTACTCTACAGTACAACCATACCGTAGTACATAAACGCCTATATTCCTGAAGGGATGAGCAGAAGGATTACATCAAAATTTTGTCAGCTATCGTTTTTTCATGTAATATACAGTGAGCCTAGACGGACACATTTCTGATCTGTTCAGCTACTAAGAATTTATGGTCAGAAATTCTAATAACATTGTCCGACTTGCTAATCAAACCTGAGACCTCTTGCAAATGCCTGCGGTATCGAGGCAGTCTTGGAAGTTTAGGAAAAGGCTAGTTGGCGTGCACCAGTTTACAGCGGACACCGAGGTCGCACTGCACGCGTAGCTTTACTTAAATAAGAAAAGCTAGTGAATAATATATGTATATTTAAAAATGAAAAGTATATTGAAAATATTTGAATAAAGAGTATAATAATATAATATAATATTCTACCACATACACACAACACCATCTAGCCCAAACTAAGCAGGGCTTGTACTATGGGTACTAGACAACGGATAAACATATATACTTTTTTTTTGTTAATACATACACATTATACATAGAACAGCCAGACCAAGACAAACATCCATGTTCATGAACACAAATATTTGACTTGTGCGGGAATCGAACCCGTGACCTCAGGCGTGGCAGTCGGTTACTAACTTGTTCACCGGATGATGAGCGGCTACTATAGCGGCCAATTCTTTTGCACTTATCACTCGGGCGTTGTCGTATCTACGTACAAGATATAAAATAATGGGATGAAACAAGGGGAATGTGAGCCTACTGAATTCTTACTTACCGTCCAGAATGCAGTAACTGTTACTGCTTTTACAGCGGTTTCGTTTAAGAGGGTTGTACTTTCCCGAGTAAGCCGGCTTATTCGTATCGTCACCAAATAATAGCCAATGGTGTATCTATCACATAAAATATATCTATGTTTTTACTAAGGATACCATTTTCTTACTGTGATGAATACACACGAAAGATAAATTGTATGTATATTAAGCAAGTCGAATTAGTTATAATATAGAATTTATGCTTTTAATATTTTCCTGCGGCTTACACAAACAAACGGCAAACAAACTCACATTAATATTTACAATAAAAGGAAGGATGTATACATGAACCATGCATTGGCATTGATCGGTGAACCTGTGTCAAAACGATCTCCGTGTTTTAAATTCATTTAAGGTGCAAAACTGAGTCTTTTTGTGTCGTGAAACAATTTTTGAAGTGCAACTACTTCCAATACACACTTCTATAACAATAAACATTTATAAACTCCACTATTTTACAAAATAAAATCAAAAACATAACTTAAAATTTTAAATAACGGACAAAGTGAAAAAACACTGTGTCGATTAGATGGAAGACATCGCGTTCTGTGTCGTTCTGTGTTAACGCGCGTCACTGACTCATCGCAGCGAGCGGCGAGACTCCGCCTACTAAACACAGTGCCACACTGTGTCTGAAGCTGGAAAGGATCGGGTTCTGTGTCGCTGTGTGTCAACTACAACGCTGTGACTCCGCGCGAACTTTGGTTTGGAATTAAACACTTGTTGTTAATATACTACCTCAACTACGATGCCGACGATATGTAAAGCTTGAGTAAGTCTATTAAAAGTACTAATTTTATGGATTGCTCTAAATGCAAATGTCAGTACGACCTACAATGCATAGTTTAGAATCCTTCACTAAGTTTACCGCGAGTCATAGAAAATCCTGGTTATGCCCCACCTGTGTTTGCCTCTTACCAAAGCGAGGAAATATTAATACTCCGGTCCGTTCGCCTGATTTAAACACAGAGGAATCACACTGCGATAATATAAACTTAGTGCGTGGCTCCCGGGGCAAGTCCACAGCTACGTCTGACATTACACTTCTTGAATTAGTTACTGAAATTCGAGAGCTGCGAGAGGAGGTGAAAGAATTAAAACAAACAAACTTGGATATATGTATATTAAGACAGGATGTACTGGAATTAAAGGAACACCTTGCTAGTCTCTCTCCATCAATATCACAACACTTTATTGACTTTAAAGCGGTAATTGAAGACAAGAACAAGGAAATAAGTGACCTGAAGTTGTCGGTATCTCAACTACAGTCTGCAGTCTGCGCCCTGGAGACAAACGCCTTAAGAAATGAAATCGAGATATGTGGAATGACAGAGGAACGTAATGAAAACCTCACCTGAAGTTGTCGGTATCTCAACTACAGTCTGCAGTCTGCGCCCTGGAGACAAACGCCTTAAGAAATGAAATCGAGATATGTGGAATGACAGAGGAACGTAATGAAAACCTCACGCATCTATTGCTCACTGTTTCGCAGAAAATTAATGTAAGCTTGCAAGAATCTGATATCGACAGCATATTGCGAGCAGGTCCTAAGCGCAACTCGAAGGGAAAGCCTAGCCAACATCGTCCCATCATAGTTAAAGTAACTCGGAAAATTAAAAGGGATGAAATTCTTTCAGCGGCTAAATCTAGGAGAAATGTGACGTCGGAAGATATGGTTCCTGGCACCAAATCCAAGATATACATAAACGAACGCGTCACCAAAGAGAAAAGACTGTTATTTCGAGAGGCGCGCGCCAGAGCCCAACGCAATGGCTTTCGATTCTGCTGGCTGCGAAATGGGTTCATATACATTAAAAAGACCGAAGACAACGACCATAACAGATACCCTGCTATACGTATTCAATCCTTTGAAGATCTGGACAAACATGTCGGAATCTCCCCGGCAACATTACCTACATGTGAACCGCTTAACTGAACTGCTGATTTGCTCAATTGACTTACTGATTTGCTTTATGTTCATTTGTTTGTATACCTGTTTTTATTTGCTATTTTTGTTTGAACTCTGTTGTTATTCACTAGCTTTGCAAGTCCCAAATATGTACTCACAGTCAAAAATATACACATCACTCACATATACTACACACAAAATCACGAATCTGTACAGTCACACATACTTGACATCATTTAAACAAAACAAACACAAACCACTTATTTATCCCACACTCGCTAATCACTTTATTACTGGCATTGCCAAATTATATAGTTTCTCCTCGCAGTCAATCGCTTGCATGACTCTTTTACTGCATATAAAAAAAGGCATTTTTCGTATATTGTATTTTATATCGATCATCAATACATAAGATAATTATAAACTATGACGACACTTGATATTATGGAATGCATAGATAACGATTGTGCAATAAAATGCCACCATGTAGACTTTGCAGAGGACGCGTATAACATTATCCATAAACACAAATATAAAATCATAACATTTAACATTCGAAGTCTAAGTCGTAATTTCTATAGTTTCATGACCGTGGTTAAGAGAATGCATTTTGATCCTGACGTAATTGTGCTGACGGAATGCTGACTAAGCGAGAGTTCGTTAATATATCAAATCGAAGGCTATAGGGCACATCATACTACAAAATATATTAATAGAGCCGGTGGTGTTGTTGTGTACGTGAAGGATACTTGGTCACCGAAAATTTCTGAACCTAAGATAGGCAACGCAGAATGCATTTTGATAAATATCCCAAATATCATAACTGTATTGGGTGTGTATAGGTCTCCCTCCTTCAAAAACATTGATAACTTCATCAACTCGTTACATGACGTCATGCAGACCATAAATATTGGACAATGTACGGTATTCACTGGCGACATCAACATTAATATAAATAATCCGGACACGGCCGACTCAGCTTCGTACCTATGTGCTATGGCTGAGTTAGGCTTGAGACCAGCTGTAAATAAACCTACCAGAATTAACTCTTGTCTTGATCATGTATTTTTTAAGGGAAAAGTTGACATAGAAACAATTGTTTGCCCGTCAACTGTTACAGACCATGACTTAGTTATATCTGGATTATCAATTGTAACACCGGGATACTTACCACCCCCAAAATACAAGATAACCCCTAAGTATGACTCAATAGTAGAAGAACTAAGTAATGTTGACTGGTCTGGACTGTGTGACATTCACAGTGTTGTTGAGCAAACGGATACCTTCATGAGCATAATGAAATCTATTATTGATTCAAATTCAAAACCAATTCGAATTAGTCGCTCGAAAATTATTCTCAAGCCTTGGATGACACAAGGTTTACTGAGATGTTCCCGAGTGAGAGACAAACTTCATCATGAAGCTAGAAATGTACCAAAGAACCATGTGAAAACTCTTATATACACTAGATATAGAAACTTCTTTATCACTTTGCTGCGTAAAATAAAAAATAACTACAATTCTGACTTACTAGAAAAATTTAAAAATCAGCCTAAAAAACTTTGGGAAACCATTAACAAAATCTCCCATAGGAATAAAGTTGCTGACTCAAATGCTTCTGATTTGATTAATGCTCACACATGTCCACAAAAGGCAATTAATCTTTGCAATGAATTCTTTGCATCGGTTGGTCAAAGCTATGCTACTAACATTCTGAAGGGCCTCAACACAACCCAGTCTGAATTGACACGAGAGATTGATAATGATTCAGCTCCACTAAAATCCTTCTTTTTTGAGCCCACGGATACCCGAGAAATAGAAAATATAATCATGAACCTAAAAACTGATAGTGCTCCGGGATTAGATGGTGTTACTAACAAATTGATAAAAATGGCTAAACATAATATAGCTGAACCACTAACAATAATAATCAACCAAAGTTTGGCTACGGGAGTTGTTCCTCCAGACTGGAAAACTGCCGTTATAGTGCCAATTCACAAAGGAGGTGAAACTAACGTACCTGATAATTATAGACCTATATCGCTGCTTCCGGTATTTTCAAAAATTTTGGAAAAAGTAGTAAATAACCGTCTTATCAAATACTTAGAATTAAATAAAATTTTGTCGGACACACAATTTGGTTTTCGTAAACATAAATCTACAGAAGACGCAGTCAATCTACTAACGAATGAAATTATCGACCATCTAGACAATGGCCTCGCATGCGTAGGAGTCTTTTTAGACTTGGCAAAGGCCTTTGATACTGTGGCCATTCCAATATTGCTGAGAAGACTGGAAACCATCGGAATTCGAGGTGTTGCACTGGAATGGTTCAAAAGTTATTTGACTGAAAGGAAGCAATGCGTTAAGTTGAACGCCTGGATCAGTACCAAACAAGAAATATCTTTCGGAGTGCCTCAGGGCTGCGTTTTGGGACCAACTCTGTTCCTAATATATATTAACAGCTTGACAAATTTACCCCTGAAAAATGCAAAAATACTTTGCTATGCAGATGACACTGCTGTTGTATTTCATGATAGTAACTGGAAATACTGTTTTAGAAATGCTGAACAGGGCGTCAATTCAATCGCAAAATGGCTAAGCAATAACTTACTAACACTAAATACCAACAAGACCAAGTTCTTATGTTTTCAAAAAACTGCAGCTTCCTCACCTTCTTCTCTATTAAATATTCAAATACATACATGCGGCCAAACGCAGCCCCCGAACACCAAATGTCAATGCTGTAATTTACAAAGAGCAAAATCTATAAAATATCTCGGAGTAATAATTGATGAAAAACTTACATATAAAGAACATATCACTGCACTCTCAGCCAAAACCAGAAAGTTAATATATGTAATTAGGGAACTAAGAGATGTTGCTTGCATGAAACTTCTTAAAGCTATTTATATCTCCTTGTGTCAATCTATCTTGTCATACTGTATTAGCGTCTGCGGCGGAACTTCGACATCACATCTCATACTGTTGGAAAGAGCACAGAGATCAGTTATTAAAGTAATGTTAAAGAAGCCTATTAGATTCCCAACTATAGATCTTTACAAAGAAGCTGATCTACTTAGCGTGCGAGGGCTCTATGTAATGCATGCAATTACCTCCACTCATAAGCGAGTCATAAATTCGACGAGTTACAATGACATGCTGAGGCTAAGAGTCTATAAAATCACTAGCACTAAATGTAAAACATCTTTTGCTAGAAGATCACAGAAGTTTATGTTTCCATACCTGTACAATAAAATTGCAAATAAATATCAGCTCCAGCATAACACGACTCGTGAAACCAAAGTTAAAATTAGGAAAATACTCACCGGCATGAACTATCATCAGATGGAACAATTGCTACGCTCAGTTGTGTAGGGATTACGCTTAACACTCTCATCAAACGCTATACACGACACACATAACTCACATCACACAAAACACTCTCTCAAACACTTACTCATACACTTCACACTCATACACATACATACAATACACTCGTATTTCAACCTCATGGGAATGATAAATGCAGATTTATTTTATTTTACTTTTATTAGAGCAATCGTTTTTGTTTGATAGCCACGATACAGGCTCTGCCTAGTGTGGTTTCACCGTTATTTTTGTAACATGTAATTTGAGATGCTAATAAAGTTATTATTATTATTATTATTATTTAACGAGATGGGTGTAAAAACCCAGGATTCAACTTCTTCGTCTTAAATGTAAAAGTAATGAAAAGAAATGACCCCTATATCTAGGAGGTCTTTTGACCCACAGGGCCCATATTATACATGATCGAGGTGTGACTCTAAGGTGTCTGCACACCAAGTTACAAGGCAATCGATCCAGTAGTTCCGGAGTAATGCCTGTCACTAACAAACTGTCAGTAACAAACAGACCCATATAGTGTTTTCATTAACCTCTTCGAAGAAGACTCAGAGGTTAATAAGCACGTCAAAAGTACTTTAACTTACATACGTGACGTACTTGATTCCATGTCTTCTTAATTTTACATCAGAATGCATTTTCTCTATATTTGTTCGAGATTATACAAGCTACATGATTGGTTACCAGCGTGCACGTTAATCAATATGCATCGAAACCTTTCCGCTACAATGTTCTAGTTTTCATAATTAATACTGTTACATAATTAATTCAAGCAGATTATTAACAAAATTAAACGCACCTAATTGGAAGGTAAACTTTAATCAGTTGCTCTAATCTGACATCCATATGAGTAACAATATGTATTAAAAACTTTGCACTTATAAACATATAAGAGCAGAGTTTACAACACGTGAAGACATTAAAACGAAATATTCGTTTTTGATAGGATATGGACAAAAAGGTTTTTTAAGTATTTGTAGGTGCACCACATATTATTATGGTACCGAGCAATGGCGAGATGTCCGAGCCGTGGCAGTCTCGGGTTTGGACGGCACGGGTGTACACGCATACATAACTTATAGACATTATAATTATTGTAATAATCTATCGTGTAACAAAGTGATGACCTGTGAATGGACATTAGAAATTATTTTTATTACTGAAACTTCATTTCATTTATTTTATCCCGAGACTCACCTAGATTGTGGCACGCCTATCACGTCTACCAAACATCTACAGTATTGATATAATTGCTGGAATTACTACCACCGCCAAATATGTATTACATATATGTGTTTTTATGTTAAAATATGTATGTTGTTTAATTCACAGCTGCTTTTTGCTTCATTTGCTCTTCGGTGAAGAATGTTCGAAACCTGATCTTTCTTCATATTTTAAATTATAAACAAGAAAAAAGACAATCCATGAAGCAGAACTTGTGCCTGTGGTAGTAGTAGTATATCGCCAAGGTCTAACTATATATATCATAGTTAGAGTTTGGTGATCAGCTATTGTTACATTCGGTTTACTCGTATATACATTGTACATATATAATAATATCAGTCCTATAATTAAACTGTCCCAGTGTTGGACACGGACCTCTTCTTGGTGTGAAAAGGTTTAGGCCATAGTCCATCTCGCAGGCCCTGTACGGGTTGGTAGACTGCACATTTGAGAACATTACGGAGAACTCTCCGATATGCAGGTTTGCTCACGATGTTTTCATTCACCGTTAAAGCGACCGATAATTAACTATTTAATACGCACATAACTTTGAAAAGTCAGAGATGCGCGTCTTGGGTTCGAATTCGAGACCTCTGCGTGGCAGTCTAGCAATCTCCCACTAGGCTATCGAAGTTACATGCTGATAAATATAGTAACGGAGAGTAAAATAACAGCTATTTATTCATTTTAAAAAAGTATGCATGATACTTAGATGCCAAACAGGCATACAGCTCGCTTAATGGTTTTGGTAACCTGTGAGCATTTGCAACACCAAGGGTATTCACGCATTGCCAACCCTCCAAAATAGACGTCATTATTCTGCCAGTATAAGCAAAAATTATACGGGCATTATTGCTATCAGTACATCGACTCCTCAAGGAGTATGGAAGCCTTACTCTTCACGAGACCCTACCATATGTTCTTTGGCTGGATTGTTTTTCTGTAGAGCAGAGTTAAATTATCCTGGAGATTCTATTGTGACATCCCTTTCCTATCATGTAGCAACTTATATTATAGTATAATACCCTGTGTCCTACGCATTTACAAATATTTCGTTGGATATCACACAACAAATGTTTGAACAATGAAACAGAAATTCCCGCATGATTTACAAATCAACAATAGGTTACGCTCCAAATATTAGTGTTTAGAAAAGTACCATAGTATTCGCTGCTATGTCATCTTAGTGTACGACAACGTCAAACCTCGGCATAAGAACTAAAATCATTATTCGAGCGACGACTACAATGTAATTAAAAAATTGCGAAAACTTTTCACAGAATTATTTTTTATTTTCTTTTGTTCCAATTTCGAAATAATACTGTACTGAAATCACTGGCCGTTTTTATGGTTCAGAAACACAAGCCAGTGCTAAAGGCAAGGTCTATAATCAAGCAACGTCATACGGAACTGGGCCAACCGAGAACCACATATTTTTTGTTTTTCGTTTCAGCTTCAGCCGCGTTATGGCCAACGGCACTTTGTCAACAATGTTTTGTGTGTATATTTACAAGTCTCTGGTAGTAATTAGATATAATTGCTAAAGGAAAGACTCATTAAACAAATTTAGACCAAAACATTGACTATTAAATTATGCTCGAGAATTTTTCCGCGTGGAGTTTATCTGCTATGTAATTTATACGGATCACTCTATGCACCGTAACCCTGAATTTAGTGAACGGAAAGTGAGATAAGTCATAACTTAGATTTTGAGTTAAATTATAAGTCAACGATACGTTTAATGCTCTATGAGTTAAGCTCGATCAAGCAAATAAGCATAAAAACATTGCTTTGTATTCTGAAACCCTTAAATAGTAACCTGAATTAGTTTTCATATATTTATTTATATGATAGATTCTCTCCAGGTTAACAAAGATTTCATATTGTCATTTCTATTGTGTTTAATAGGATTAAAAAAGTGACAGTGGGATTATTGCCAATTAGCAGGTTATTAATAATTAATAAGATTACAAATGAAAGGGCACATAAGCATAGCTTCAAATTGGCATTTTGTAAAATTGGTGCAATACGGACTGTGGCAGTTTCTGCAATTTATAAAAAATCATAGGCAACCAAACTTGTGTTATGTTCTTGTCGTGACTATAGCCTTCCAAGTTCCTTAATAAGGTACTATGCTGACAGCAATATAATAAGGTTAAGAGCGCCTTACTCGCCAGGTCTGTAAATAGGCTTGATATTATTAACATTATTATTCTCATTTCTTACAAGCAAACCTTGTAAAGTGGAAAAGCACCACAATAAGAATAAATAGAATAACTATAATTAAACCGATTATTCAATTCAAATTAATGACGAATCAATTAGTCTGCAATCAATTCAAACTGCAAACAATCACGGCAAATCGGTATGAATCGACCAGACCCCCTATTCAATACATTTCAATTTTCTGATATTGTTATCGATAACATCTACGAGCGTTTATATCGATTAATTATCTCTAGTAGTCTGGGTGGAGTCTAATAGTTTGCTTGATTCGGAGTCTATTGTAAACAATTCAAAGATCTAACAGATTATTGTCCACTTTGCTAACAACTTTGGGACTTCGTGCGTGCTCTCGACGATAATCCTTGTGGACTGAATGAAAGTAAGGATTTCGCCTACAATTTAATGTAATATTATGTACTGCCATTGGCCTCACATTTTGTATCCGACTGTGTTGAAAATGTCGAAGCTTTTAACGGGAGCATTGTTTTTAAAAAATACGGGTGCCCAGTTGCAATAGTTTATGCGTAGCGAAGGAATTTTCATACATTGAAACAACGTCCAGACCTAGTATAACTATTTGTACCTGTTTGATTTAGTAAATGTTTGGTATGGTCCTGTATCTGGTTTGAACCTCGGCGTACCAAAGTAGCAAGATAACTACGTAAACGTTTGTGCCAATCAGTTCTTAAATAGTATTAAGATGGTGCTTATGGTTGCAACCACCGTTGTCTTGCGTCGTGGAGTTGTTAGTAGATGGCAATAGGCTTGCTACTTATTACCTGATACCTATAACTAGTAAAATATTATACACCCTTGTTACCTTTATACTTTTAGCGATATACAGGTGGTTCTCTATGTAAGGATATACAGGTTGTCCAGTAATTAATGGATAACCTTGAAATGTCTTATAGTAGAACTGAAGGAAAAATTAATAAAAAATATTTTAAAAATTATATATTTAAAAGTGCAAAGCATACTTTTGACTGTCTAATCTATTAGCATAATTAGTTTTTAATAATAAAATAACAAAAAACCGATGGATTTCATTCATTTATGGTCGTAGTATACAAGAAAGTTATACATGGTAATTAAAAAAAACACATATCTCAGGTAGTAGTTAGGATAGATTTTTCCATATTTTTTTCTGAACGGCCATCAGTTTCACTATAAGACATTTTAATTACCGACATGACACTATAATTACCGGACAACCTGTATGTATGTAAGTATTTTTATTATTTGGCAGCAAAATAAAATCAAACAGCAATTTTGTTGGTTTGTGGTCACACGTTCATTACTTTAATTACAAGTTTTCAAATTAATTATGTGATTTTGTTTCATATTGTATTTATGTTTGTATAGGCGAAATTTGAAAATAAATTTACTTGGAATAAAATATGGGGCGTCATATTTAAGATTCTTCTGTGTTTATGTTAGTATTTTGTAATATGGTGAACAGCTATATCATAAAATATCTACCGATGCTTCCTGTATAACTCAACCCTAACTAAATCTAGGAAATACTGTCCCCATATCAACTAGCCTATGAGCCTTTTTTGTTGAGAAATTTCGATAAGTAAGATGGGACACAGCGGGTACCTTAAACCTGTGCCCGTAAAATGTGCACCGCTGGCTAGCGAGGATAGTTCTTTGGCAAACAACTATGTCATACGTTTATACATATGTCGAGACTCATTGCCAAATAATAAAACGATTACTACGTAAAAACTAGCACTCACTCATGCAGCAGTAAGACTGGCAGTACTGCAGTACTGCCAGTCTTGCAATGCCGTCGTCATTCGGTTGTTCTCCTGCTCAGGTCAGCAACACGATGATTAGCTTGATGCTTCCGTAATAGTAGTATATCTGTAACGAAATGTTGGAGGTATAGCAGTGCTGTCAGCTGGGGATCGGAACCTGAATGCCTCACATTGGCTAATTCCAGTGACTCCTTTCTCTTTACTTTTCGTTACCGTTTGTGCTTTGCAATGTTCCTACAGATATAAACGCTTACAATATAAGAAGTATCATACAAATCTTTTATTGTGCTGTCAGTGCAAGTATTATGAACCGTCACTCATCACAGGAAGTATGGCATATTTAGTTGCAATCGTCAGTGGGACTGTTTCTGTTTTGAGTAGTTTAGAATCCGATCTGATCCAATTGATTTGCCTCCCTAGAAATATCATTGCCGTTGTACACACAACGACTCATCAACCTAGACTGTTTGGACTTCGAACTATTAGAAGTTGAAAGTTGCGAGTCATGCGAGAGAGTGAGATATATTTTTGTTACGCTTTATCCTTACCATTACATCGACACCATTATGCACTGTCCCTATCTGAGAATTCTCTATTTTGTATGTAGCGTAGTTATGCGTATATAGGGTGTCTAACTTGATGTGTAGCCGTGTGTACATTATATAGGCATGCATGCCTTTGACTACAAACTGACCTAGCACCACTAAGTGAAGGCACGAGGAAGCTCTACAACGATTAATTCCCTTATGACTATATTCAATCAAGCTTCCAAACTATCAAAATCTAATACGTGTCACGACAATGTAGTGTGATGTGTAGGTGTATCTGAAAGTTAAACAATGTGACACGGGGACAAAGCGAGTGTAGTGGGCCCTCGAGTTTCGAGACCGCCTTTTGTTCTATGACCCTGCCAGTGATGTTTCTTTTGAACGTGGTAGAAGTTACGCGTTGAGAGCGACCGGTGTATCTCTGTGAGAGAATACACTTTATAACCGAGTACTTGTAAGTAATATAATATTAGACAAAAAGTATTAATCGCGTTGGTTAGGCATAGATATCTATTCATTTCTCGACGTTACAAAGGTTCAGACCCGTTCTCCAATATTCTATGTAAACAAATCGAGATTTGCTTAAAAATGTTTATTGTAGGTTAAATACAACTTAAAATCGACGCTTAGACATGGAATGAAGAATATAAAGCAGCTACCATTTCTGAAGTGACTTTCAGAGTGAAGCATGCAATAGCAAATGTAAAATTTACAAGAAAATTGTATTTGTAGCACATTTGCATGTTTTTTGAACAAATAAAAGCATTTCTAATCTTTGAGTATGCAAGATACCAAGTCCAAGAAGTTCTGTCGAGACTGAACTTATGGATATCATTAAGGATATGACTACCATTATGCTCTCTGCTAATAAGATAAGATCACGATAAGATAATGTTGTCCTATGTGGCATGTCATGAACACATTACTCCTAAGTGCACCAGCTTGATTAACACGGTTGTGTCTTTCTATTTTTATAAAAACATAATGTCTGAACACTGATTAGTGGTATACAGTATTAAAAAGAAACTACGTTTTTATATTGTGCGTATTAAATAGAAAATTATCGCTCGCTTTAACGGTGAAGGAAAACATCGTGAGGGAACCTGAATGTCTGAGAGTTCTCCATAATTTTCTTGAAGATATGTGGAGTCTGCCAATCCGCACTAGGCCAGCGTGGTTCGCATTCTCACACAGAGCAGAAGCCGAGCCCAGCCCAGTTTAACCAAGTTTAACACAAGGCTTTATATATGAATGTATTATAGCTTTTTTAAAAAAACACAAATTTTAGACAATTTAAGCTAACAAACTCTATAATTTACACTTTCTCTGACGTTTTGGTTGCTATTTAGCAGCCATAGTCACGGTAGACTATATGTTTAATTTATTTCAATGAATAACAATCGCGTAAACGTAAGACAGCAAAATTAGTATGCAGTACATTTTTACTTTAGTTCTTAAAGTAGGTAGCTGTTTACATAATATCCTGGAACGGACCTATATTTACGATAGCCTCTAAAAACAAACGAAAGAGCACTTAGGTCTCTGTTTACTGTCAAAGACCTATGTATGTCAATAGTCTGTAATGGGACATTGATTTATTGATTGACTACTTGATACTCAGGACCAAATAATGTCAAACTATTGGATCGATAGCAATGAACACTACAACCCATTTAGACTACCAATGCTATAGCGACAATTTAAGTTGTGTTGCCCATCCAGTTATTTTTGAGTAAAGTTGTAAAAAAAGGGCTTAGAGTAGTGTGAGCCAAATAGTATCGAACCCAAAAAGTATGGAATACATCTCAGTCACGGCGGCCATCCTTCACAGAGATTGGCCACCTGTGTAATAAATATCTATTATAGTGCACACGTGTTTACGCAAATACAAGTGCACTCTCTGTTCACTGATTCTCATAATCCGATAAGACGGCAATCCTACACGATTGGAGAGAGATCAGGTGCACGACCAGTTTGTCGCTTTACGTGCTTTTCGAGGTACGGGGTATGTAACACAACCAAATTCCCAACGTCGGGCTACTACTGAAAATTTCTTGTGAGTAAAACCTAATAACTTTTTGTTGGCCTTACTTGGGACCTCTGTGGGTATGCAATAGACAACAAGCCTCTAGTAGGTAAACACCGTATTTTGATGGCATGTTCTGGGGTCAAACGGAAACTTGGTAAATGGTTAGTGTTTGATGTTCGACAAGTGGCGATGAGGAACGAAATTTCGATTGCCTTCTAAACAAAGAGCTCTTAGTTCAGGCTGCTTCTACCCTGTCAGTTAGCGGCACGAGCACTAGTGTCGGTAACTTGTGCAGTGATTCGACACATGCCTTGTTATGACGTCATCGTTAGTTCTTCATCGTTCATTTTAACTCTGGTATGTTTCTTTACAGCGGTTCAAAATAGGTCACCGTGAATTAAAGGTTAATTATTCACATGACTTATTACTGAAATTACCGAGAAATAATTGTACATGATTACAATTTTACAGGTTTAATAATTAAGTACATGAAATACACATTTACTGGGATATTATTTCAGGAAAATTTTTGGTAGTAGCGCGATTGCCAGAAATTTATCCAGGTAGGTGGAAAGAGACCCTTTTTGATGTAAGATTTATAACATCTGGCGATATGTGGGTGTCTATCTATCTGCCTGTCTCTTCATGGTTATATAGGCTATGTGTGCATATCTAATAATAAAATTAGATCAGATGTATTTATAGACAAAAGTTTTTAGACTATCGCGATTTGTACACATACTTAATATAATGTTAGACAACGGGTCTTACTCGCGATAAAGTATTTAAAAGGTAATAAATACCTATTAATTGCCCGACGTTTCGACCGACTTGCATCGATCGTGGTCACGGGTTGACTGATGTGAGCTCAGCGACGCCTTCGTGAAGTGCGGGTTTCGGCAACTACCCTCACTTGGTCACTATTATTTATATTGACACTGTCGGTATTTCGACACACAACACTAATGACGTCTACACACTGGCTACCTAAGTCACTATAGCGACGTTTACATTTGCTGATGACTGGATTCCAAGATGTAGACAAACGATATCCATCCTCCCGGTTGAAGTTGCGATATTTCTTAATTTCAACCGCTTCACGTACTATCCTGGAGTAATAGTTACGATCGGTGGATAAAACCTGTGGTTTATGTAACTCAATCCACTGGTTTGGTCCAGACTCCAGCAAATGCTCGGCTATAGCAGACTTGTTTACTAGCCGGTTCTTGACAGCTGTGATATGTTCCTTAACCCTTTCAGCGATTGTACGTTTGGTCTGTCCGATATACGAACTACCACAACTGACGCCAGGTGTTTGAAAAGGGATAACATCCTTTGGAGTGCGTAGATAGCTTTCTACTTTGGAGAACGGTCTATATACAGTCTTTATGGAGTATTTCTTCAGTGCTGTTCCAACTTTGTCCGTTACTCCTTTTATATACGGCATGTATGCCGGCACTCTGCTGACCCCAGGTTGGCTATCCCTTATCCTCGGACGGTGTATCCTACCCTTATATCCGTTGCGCCTAAGTACCTCCTGAACATGTGTGAGCTCATTTTCTAGGTGTTCAGGGTCACAGAGGTCATACGCTCTGTTCGTCAGTGACGCTACAACGGATTGTAATTGTCACGGATGGTGATGCTAGTAGGCGTTAAGATACCTGTCAGTGTGTGTTGGTTTGCAAGTAAGACCCGTTGTCTAACATTATATTAAGTATATTTATAGACAGTCCCACTGTTGGCCACGCGCCTCTTCTTACTGTAAGAAGAGTTTGGCTAAAGTCCATCACACTGGCCCAGTGCGGGTTGTAAAACTTCACACATCTTTGAGAACATTATGAAAAACTCTCAGACGTATAAGTTTCTTTACGACGATTTCCTTTATCCGTAAAGCGAGCGGAGCTAACCATTAAAAAGTCAGAGTTATCTTAGAATCCATTTTGAGACCTCTACGAGGCGGTCTAAGGTCTCCCACTAGGCTATCGCAGCAATTATTCTACAAGACTATCCATATATTACTTATGCACTTAGTAAGTCGTTGGTGTTCGCTTGGTAAAGATAAACGCCGTGCTCTTATGATTGACGCCGTTTACACACCCAGCCAGACAGGAAGCAGTGTCTCTTTAAAACAACCACACAAGATCTCTTTTGTATAGGTACGTCAGTGTGCTCCCAGACATCACTTGTATATCTTCTTTAATTTTACACTTATATCAACTTATTCCACTCGATGGAACTTTTGTCTTGATTTTAATTAAATTTGATTCGTTTGTTGAGTTGAGTGTGGGAGTGAAATGCTTTTGTGAATATTCTTTGTTTTAAAATGTACCATGGTATTGTCTTTTTATAGTCTTGGATACGGTTGTGCATACAAATGCATAGTACTAGACAGTACAAAGCCAGGAAACTTGGTAATAACAACTGAAGATAGCTTTCGTGAAAGAAACTTCAGCTAGAAAAGTAAAAAGGTGGAAACATTTCATTGCCATGACAAATGTTTTAATTATCAATACTCACAAAATTACATTTTATTTCTTTTGTTTTAATTAAGTTTACTGGCAATTTGGATCGCTGATGACTAGTATTCTTATTTACCTTTCGAAGTAAATTAAATAAAATAAGTTACAAGGGTTTATATTAGTATTGCAATGGGTGGGGTACAAACTCATGACCTATCGATCGCAAGTACATTATAAAACACACTAGTAATTTATTACATAAAGTATACATCCAATTTATTTTAATTTATGTTACCAACTTGACCTTCTTCGATAAATATTTACATTTGCAAAGAATTAAAAATAATTCAAATTTGAAGTAAAAGTATTTTGTTGTAGCAGATTGGTACGGAAACCTCAAACGCTATTTTACGTCAAACATGTTTATTAATATACGGCCCGTCTCACTCTGAGCTCAATTCAGAATGAGGGGTATTCCCAGATAATTATGTCTTAATAATAGAGGAAAAAATTTACTAGACTCTCTGTTGACAGTCTATAAAACAACTACCTAATATTTTATACCATCCTAACTAATATTATAAATGCGAATGTGAGTTTGTTTGCTTATTACTCTTTCAAACCTTAACTAATCGACCGATCATCATGAAATTCGCATAAACGTCAGGAATAGGGAAAAGGACATAGGATACTATTCATTCAGAAAAAGTACTGAGAAAATGAAAATGCAAGGAGAATCTAATACTCCACCGGCATAACACTACAAATTTCACATCCAATCCAGCTATAACTCACCTTACAACAAATTTATATTTGTTTTTTTCGTATTACCATCTCTGTATATGTACTCTGACTAAGTAATTGTTAAAACAGCTCTGTGTCATTCCCATGCTAATGGATAAAGATATACATACAATTAGATGACTCAACTCAGGGTAATTGTGTTAAGGCGACGTCTGAGCGTGATTAGTTTGTTTTTAATTAAAGCGTTGTTAGTAAATAATGTTTGTCTATTGTAATGTATGAACTAATGCAGTGTAAGTGTATCAATATAACAACATTGTTGGAACATAATGTATCTAATATTTTAGTAGAAGAGCCCGCTGTTGACAAATATTTGGTGATGGAAGGAATGAGTGGGCTTGGTAGGGCAATACCATTGTCTTACAGGAAACCGGTGTGTAGCCCAGGAAATACTAGTTCCAGCGGCTTAAATACCTACTTAAGACAATGAGTCATTTGCTGACGTGCCCCCCCAGAATTGTGCACGCTTGATGAGATATACCAAGCAATGCCTAATGCGATTCGTGTTGCAGAGCACTGGGCTAAAATCACTTAAAACTGTTGCCATCGACGCGATAACAAGAAGAATACCTACTTGAGCCGATTCCTATCCTCTCGTCCCACTCTTAATTCTCTTTTTCGGGGTTCGGTAGAATGATACCTCTGGTAATGCAAGCAATCGTAGGCAGAAAAATACTGTACAGTAATTGTTTGCCATCAGGTGGGCAGTATGCTTATTAGTCCCCATTTACAAAAAATTACAAAGATAATCTCGGGTTTTATGTCAATTGAATATCATTCAGGTAGGCATTTGCATATATAATAAATTAATTTTAGTAAGATCGCGATATAACAACATTTCTGGTTCTATCAGACTTATTACTTACATAACATGTACGTTTTCTAAATAGGTTACTTAAATATCATATATTAAATGGAGATCATCAATATTTAAAGATTATACCAGCTTTTGCCCGTTTGAAGCCCATGGAAACGCATACTGGGATCAAAATTATTCTATGTGTTTATTCAGAATATGGTCTTAGTGTGCCAAACTACATCCGAATCTATTCAACAATATTCGCATGATTGAGTGACAAATATCTAAACATCCAAATACCTTTACAAACGTACACATTTATAATAATAGTAGAATATTTATTTTATGAGTTACTTATGCATATTGCATGAGTTGCTGTATGCATCGCAAATAAAGTAAACTAAAATGACAACGAAACCTAAAACAAAATTATGTATAATACATTAAGTCTTACTGAAGAATCAGAAAGGTCTTTAGAGCATATTGTATGTCTTTTTTGCATCCTAATCCTAACTTAATATTATAAATCCTAATTTCCTAACTAATTCTAATCCTAACCTTATATTATAAATGTGAATTTGAGTTTGTTTGTTTGTTTGTTATGCGTTTACGCCTTACCTACTTGACCGACCATCGTGAAATTTTGTATACACTTGCTTGCAGAAAATTACTTTTCATCCTGGAAAAAAGTACTGTTATTAACCAAACCTAATCTATTTTTAGGCGAACGAAGCCGGTGGTAAAATTTAGTATACTTTGTTTTCTAGATGCCAAGCTGTATATATAATTAAAATACAGTATATTTTGATTAAACTATCACTTTTCAAACCAGCAATGTTAGACAGATCGAAGACAAATGTCTTTGTCTCGAGTTCTACTTGTGTCCATAGTTTTTCTGTCTCGCGGGAAGGAAGAATTGATTCTGTTTTTGTTGTTCTTATTTTCTTTTAATTAAATTTGTTTAAAACAAGACAGCTTGGAGTTTTATGTGAAGATGCACTTCAGTTGAATAAAAATATTGAAGTCCTATCTGATCGCATTACCGTATGTTAGGAAACTGGTAATTGGCTGAATTTTGGACACTATAATGTCTATCTCAATATAACATCAGCCCTGTGTGTAAACAGCCCAACTGCTGGCCACGGGTCTCTTCTGAGTTTGACAAGCGTTAGGCCATAGTCTACCACGCTGGCCCAGTACGGGTTGCTAGACAAACAACTTCAAGAACATTATGGAGATCTCTCAAACATTGTACCTTGGTTGCCTCACGATGTTTTGCTTCACCGTTAAAGCAAGCGATATTTAACTAGTTTATTCGCAGATAACTTCGGTAACGTAGAGGTGCATGCCTTGGGATCATACTCAAGACTTCAGCATGACAGAACAACAATCTCCCACTAGGTTATCACTGCTTGCTTTATCCCATATGTAATTGGGAATAATAATTTTATTTTATTTTATTTTTATTTTATTTATTAGGGAAAATAAACAGTATACACACATTATATGTTATATAAAACTAAAACTATAAATAAATTGTGTAAATGTGTGACCAATAACATTTTCCACATATTACAATATAAAATACTTAAAATTTTCATACGTACGTTGAACAATTTTATTATATACCTAGTGGTCAAAATGAAGAAAAAGCAAACAAAAAAAAAAAAAAAAAAAACATGCAAGAATAACAGTGCTTTTAGCCTTAAAGAATAATAATCTAATACATCAATGTAAACTAAAATAAAAGGAAAAAAACTAATATAAAAATATACAAGGATTTCACAATATCCTAACATAAATAAATATCGAGAGTGGGTAAAACAACAGTATTAATCACTATCAGAGTTATTAAGACATAAAATAACATTTTGTTTAAATTTACTTGGACTAAGCGCAAAAATGTCGATATTGTGGAAATATTTATTATAATTATTTGTAATTCGGCGCAGTGGAGCTCGCAAGCCCGCGTTAGTACGAGAAGTGGAAACAGCGAAGAGGTCGTATGTACGAACTCCACGCCTCATTGTGGTCCTTGGCACAATATAACTTATTTTATTACGTATGTCTATACAATCATATATATTGCTACATAAATGGAATAAAAACATTGTGTCCAAAAGAATACGCCTAGACTTAAGATCTAATATTTTATACAAAGTGAGGAGAGTTTTATGTGTTGACGCTGAATTATAGCAACGGTAATGCATTGATTTTAAGAATTTATTTTGGACTTTTTCGATCAAATCTGAGTATTTACTGTAGTAGGGATTCCACACCGGCACCGCATATTCTAACTGTGATCTGACCAGGGCTTTGAAGAGATACAGGTATGTTGTCGGACGCACAAATTGTTTCGTGGATCGCATCACAAACCCAAACATGCGGTAAGCATTACTGACAATTTTGTTTACGTGAATGTCAAGATGAAGCTTGTCGTCGAGATGAATGCCGAGATCACGAATATGAGACACTCTGGATAAAGTTATATTATCTATTGCATACGGGTATTTCAAAACATTTTTATTTTTGGTATAGCTAATACAACAACACTTGGAAATATTCAATTGAAGCTTGTTTAGCTTGCAATATTCACTCAACCGATCTAAATCCCTCTGCAGTAGCATACAGTCTTGTATGTTTCTGATAGGTCTGAAAATTTTGAGATCGTCTGCGTAAAGTAATATTTTTGAGTTGTGTATACAGGAGTCAATGTCATTGATAAAGATTATAAACAATAATGGTCCCAGAATCGATCCTTGGGGCACTCCGGAAGTAACACAGATATCGGCAGAGAAGAAACCATTGATTACAACTCTTTGGGAGCGATTGCAGATATATGAAGCAATCCATCTCAACAAATCACCGCGAATTCCATTATATGAAATTTTATTTAGGAGTGATTCATGATCCACTTTGTCGAACGCTTTACGAAAATCAGTGTAAACAGCATCTACTTGAATGCGATTGTCCATATTATTGAACAAATAGTCCACAAATGTTACAAGATTGGTTGTAGTAGATCTTCTTCTAACAAAACCATGTTGTTGTTGGATTAAACTATTGTGTAGTGCCGGATAGATTTTACTGTGGACCAGTTTCTCAAAGAGCTTCGACAAGGTGGAAAGAATAGATATTGGTCGATAATTTTCGACATCTTGCTTAGGCCCAGACTTGTAAACAGGTGTAATATTTGCACGTTTCCATGCTTTAGGAAATATACCTTGAGTTACAGATCTATTAAATATCATTTGTAAGGGAGCACTTATGTTGTTTGCTGTATTTTTAAGAAAGATCGCTGGTAGGCCATCTGGTCCTGGACCCTTTGAGGAATCCAACGATTTCAGTACCTTCACAACTTCATTGACGCTAAATCGAATATCGCTAAGAATAGAACAGCTATCAGAGTAATCCTCGCCCAAACAATCTATACTTCTGAAAGTTGAAGGTTCGTACACAGATTTAAAAAAAGCAGAGAATAGGTTGCATATCTCTATAGGGTCACTAGCAGAACTATCTTTATATTTCATATTGGCGGGAAAGCCCGAAGAAGAATTACGATTAGAAATATATCTCCAAAACTCTTTAATATCATTGCAGATACCATCTTCAACGGATTTTATATACCTATTGTAGCAGTTCTTGCATTCTACATGGAATCTGTGCCGGAATAAAGAAAACTGTTCATAATCAGACGTGTTTTGATATTTCTTCCATTTTATCCATGCTTTAACCTTATTCTTATGTATGCGTATAAGTGCTGGTGAAAACCAAACGGGATACCTTGAGGATCTCGATTTTACTAAAGGAACGTGTGATTTTACTATACCAAAAATAATGTTATAAAATATATCAACCGATGTGTCAACAGACTGTTCTATACCTATTTGATTAGCCCAATTTACGGTACTCAATTCTTTATTAATTTCATCGTAGTTCGCTTTAAAATAATTATATTTTTTAACAATATTTCGTGTCATATTTGTAAAGAGCAAATTAAGAGGCAATAAAACACATAATGGTGGATGGTACTTGTCTAATTGTAATAGATGATCGTTAGGAGAGAAAACTGAGCAGTCAGTATTACTTATAACTACGTCTAACAATTTGTGACTCTGATTTTTAATATTATTGTATTGAAAAGCATTGAAATATGACATAAAACTACTTAAGTATTCACAAATACTAGAACTACCGTGACAAATGTACTTAGTTGACGCAGAAGTACTACTATCATCGGGCATCCAGTCAATATACGGTAAATTAAGATTACCTAGCAAGTAAAATTGTTCAATGTTGCAGTCGCCCAGAAAACCACCCAACAAGTCGAAATATTCGATATAGATGTTTTCAGGAGTTTTTGGTGGAATATATACAGCACTTAAAATATGTTTTTTACCTTTTGTTGTACTGGGCATCTGTAATATAATATGTTCTATGCTACCTTGTAAATTTAAGTTAGGTATAAGACGTACCGGCCGTAAACTCTTCAAAACGGCAACGAGAACGCCACCGCCTTCTTTCTTATTAGTAGCAATACGATCGCGGTCGCATCTGTGTACTGTGTATCGAGGGTCTATAAATTCATTGTCAAGTATATCAGCAGTTAACCAAGTTTCGGTCAGTATTATGATATCGTAACAGTTCGATAATATATTCATGTATAAAACATGCAGCTTAGTGCGGACTCCCCTACAGTTTTGATAATATACAACCAGATTATTTGTCATTGGAAGTATCACTCATACTATCTAATAATACACCAGCATTACACGTTGTGGTGCTGTCACTACTACAAGTATTATTCCAACAGTGCGTGGAACAGCTTATATAATGACCACGCAGTAATTTGTATGAAAATAAATAAACTTTAATAAGCCTATCAAATTTGACAGCACCAAGGACAAAATTACAATTATTATAATATATATATTCAGATGTTACACAATTCCAAAAACATAAACAAATAGTAACAAAACACGAATTCAACTTTCTTAAATTAATAGAATAGCTGTGTATTTTATATGTATGTACTACACTTGAGTTTATCAAATGCATATAACTTCTTGTTTTTAGATAAATAACACCTATAGGTATATGCAGACAATACTTTATACTAATATTTCCAAGTACATAATATAAATTTAATATCCATACTTCGCATAATACGAGTATATTACATTCTACACTTAGATACATACAACAAGTTCTGATAGAGTGGCAAAAATATGTAAACAATAAACATAGGCAATTATGGATATTACACTCAAAATAATAAAAAAATAATGATCTAAGTAGACGCAGGTTTGATTTTAACGATGTCCTCATGCGAACGGATGGCGAGTGATTTTGATCCCTCTTTTTCACGAACAAGTATGGTGCCATGTTTAACCCATAAAAACTTATAATTGTTCGCCTTGGCTGCATCTCGACAGTTACGAAATAATTGTTTGTTCTTTAAGGTTAGGTGTTCATGCATAAAAATTGGCAGTGATGTACCCGATATGCCCAGATGTTCAGTGTTGAGTCTCTTGTTTAAGCGATACGCACTCAGGATATTATCGTGTAATATACGAGTACTCAGTTTTACAATTATATTCTTAGGTCTGTCGTTCTCTCGGTTCGCATGTGGAACACGGTGAATAGAAATTATATCGCTTTGTTTTAAAGAACATTTAATCACTGACCCAATATTCTCCATAATAGATAACAAATTTTCGTTGCGCCGTTCAGGTACATTACATACCTCAATATTACAATTACGTGCAGCCTGTTCTAGGTAATCAATCTTAGCCACAAGTTCGTTTACCACGCCACTCGAGTCAGTACCTCCTTTATGTTTACTGAGGCTGTCGACTTGTTTCGAGATATCTGACTGCTTGTCGCCAACGAATTGAAGTGATTTCTTAAGGTCATCAATCTCTTGTGTAATTCCATTATATTTAGCATCTAATTCCGAAACTTGTTGTTTTATAAGAAAATGAGACGAGCGAAGAGACTCTAAGTCGGTTTTTATCCCCGATGTGACTTCAGTTAAGGCAGCCAGATCATCTTTGATGGTAGTTACACTGTCGGATATATTCAAAATACCATTCTCTAATATCTTTAGGTCCTGGCGCCATTCGCCGCGCATATTCTTAAATTCATTTGACAGCTCATTGATTGCCATATACCAGTCAGGTTCCGGCTGTTTACGTTTACGCATAGACACATTCTGTTCGCCACTTCTTGCCGTGACTGAAGTTAAGTCTGTATCAGAATGGCATTTATTTATATTCTCTGGTGAATGAAACATTTTTAGCGATAATAAAGTGATATTTCAATGTAAATATTAATGAAATTATAATTAAAAATTAAAAAAAAAAAAAAAAAAAAAAGGGCAAAAAGTAAATCGCTCTTCTGGAACACGAACTTGGGAGTCCGAAGCAATCGCCTCTACGCTATCAGTTAGCGAGCTCTTAAACCACTCAGTCACGGGCTCTTAGGAGGTATACTTGAAATGTTTGATTGGTATATAAGTGGGATATATTGTGAACAACGATCTGTTTATGGAATGAGTTCTCAAATTATGAAATCACAATAATTCACAAATACCCACAGCACTTCACATTCACTTTAAAAGTTGCAAAATTTTAGATTGTTTTCGACTTTATTTTAGATAAAATAGTGTTTATTAGAAAGTGAAAATGTTGTATAACGTAGCACTTACTATTAGCAATATACTTATAGCGATATTTTGCTTTAATTCTCCAAGTTTTATCACTTTTTCAATTATTAACTGGGAGCACAGACGAAACACAACGCTTTAGAACAATGAACGTACGACGAATGATAATAAATAATAAGACTCGAATTATAAAACTGATGATTTGAAACGAGCTTTCCGCCTTTTGCCTCAACTGGTTAAAGCAACGACTATTGATGCAAAAAGTTATCTTTACGAACTTTAACATGTTTTGACAACTTAAGTGTAGGAACTGGTTTTATGTGATCTTTTATCAAAAAGGTTTTATGTCCATGGTGGATAACGTAATCCTTAGCCGTGTTTTAGAGCGAACTACAACGATTTGGTGCGGTTATGTGACGGTATTACCAGTAATAAAATTTTGTGTTACGTCATAAGATTTCTAATCTTATAAAATTACAATATTGCTTGTAGAAGTTGAGAAAGGCAGGCGGTCCGGTGACATCTGTGTTCATGATAATATTTATTACATACACTCCGCGGTAGATCGCAGTGAAATATATAATAAAAATATATGTAATATTCTATAACACAACACCATCTAGCCCAAACTAAGCAGAGCTTGTACTATGGGTAAACATACATACATACATATTTACATACATATTATACATAGAAACACCCAGATCAAGACAAACATCCATATCTATACACACAAATGTTTGACTTGTGTGTATAGATGTTCGGCCAGGAGCTCATGGCCCATCCTACGGGCAGTCGTAGCTATTGGCGCCTGGCCAAAGCCGTGCAGTCCAACTTCTGCCAGACCTCGCTGCCCCCTCTGAGATATCCGAATGGATCACTGGCTCATCGGCCGCAAGAGAAAGCAGATCTGCTTGCAAATCTCTTTGCGGCCAACTCCCGAATCGATGACTGCGGTTCGCAGCCGCCTAACATTGCCAACTGCGGCTACACCATGCCTGATATACGTATCAGGCAACGTGACGTTCGTGCGATACTGCAGTCTCTCGATGCTCGGAAAGCCAGTGGACCTGACGGCATCCCAGCTGTGGTCCTCAAAAAATGTGCAGCGGAGTTGTCTCCCACACTTACGCGCCTATACCGGACGTCTTACGCCGCAGGCACTGTGCCTGAGGCTTGGAAGGAGGCGAACATTCAACCGATTCCCAAAAAGGGGGACCGTTCCGAGCCAGGCAACTATCGACCCATAGCTATCACCTCGGTGCTCTCCAATGTGTTCGAGCGGATTATAAACACTCATATTGTCCGCTACCTGGAGGATCACTCGTTGATCAATGATCGCCAATACGGCTTTCGGGCTAAACGATCAACGGGTGATCTTCTAGCGTTCGTCACGCACCTCTGGGGTGAGGCTATGGACAAGCACGGCGAGTATTTTCGATAGAGTCTGGCACCGGTCTCTTCTTTCCAAGCTTCCGGCCTATGGCTTGCCCCCTCAACTGTGCACCTGGATTGCAAGTTTCCTGCAGAAGCGTCGTATTAGGGTCCTTTGCGACGGTCGCGCTTCCAAATTTATGCAGGTCAATGCAGGAGTGCCTCAGGGGTCCGTCTTATCCCCTACGCTCTTTCTTCTGCATATCAATGATATGTTGAATCTCGGCAACATACATTGTTATGCAGACGACAGTACCGTGCATGGGAGATATCTCGGACGTCCTGGGGCCAAACAGGCTGAGTTTGAGGGGAAAAGGCAGGATCTTGTCGTTGAACTTGAGCAGACCTTGAACCGCATCTCTGAATGGGGTGCCAAGAACTTGGTCCAGTTCAACGCCAAGAAGACCCAGGCATGCGCGTTCTCAACAAAAAAGTCTCCGTTTGTTCCCCTCCCTTCTCTGAAGAACACTGCACTGGTGATACGCGACAGTCTCTCCATCTTAGGTATGGATCTTTGCCGCTCCCTTAATCCTAAAACCTACATCGAGAGCTTCATTAGGCAAGCTTCGCGAAAGCTCGGAGTTCTGAACAGGGTGAGGCGGTTCTTCGCGCCTGGGCAGCTGTGCCTATTGTATAAGGCACAAGTGCGCCCTTGCGTGGAGTACTGTTCTCATCTTTGGGATGGCTCCGCGCAGTACTTCCTAGACGCTCTTGATAGGTTACAGCGGCGGACTATCCGTATCATCGGAGATCCAGAGGTCACGAGTTCACTGGAACCTCTGCAACTCCGTAGGGATATTGCCCCTTTGGCATGTTTCTACAGAATATACCACGGGGAGTACTCTGAAGAGTTATTGCACCTTAACCCGCCCTCACCTTTCCTATCCAGAACAACGCGTGCTGGGCTCAGATGCCATCCTTACACGGTGGAGTCGACTAGAGTGCGTACCAACAAGTTTGGGTCCTCATACCTCTGCCGAACGATCAAGGCATGGAATTCTCTGCCAAGGCACGTGTTTCCTTCTTCCTTCAATTCTGGGTCCTTTAAACGGGGCGTGAAAAAGCACCTTCTCAGGCCGTCAAAGTAGAGACCGCAACATCGCCTCGGCTGCTATGAGGACGATGTGGAGGCCACTGTTCTTAAAACACACGACTGCTTACCATCAGGCGGAGTGTGGTCATTTTGACGAGCAAAATAAAAAGAAAATAAAAAAAAAAGAATCGAACCCATAAAATAAATCAGTCTATATTAAAGCTGAGCGCTGCTAAGGTAAGCGCTGTGCAGTCCGCTAGGATATATTTTCATAGCAGGAGCAGTAGAGATTCCTTTATTGCAAGGTTGGCGGTTGCCAAGGGTTCTAGAGAGTTCTCGGTAAGTTTGGAGTTGCTAACGTTATTGAAAACTGTATGATTATTAGATGGTGAAACCAAATAGTTTTATTGCTTGTAGCCATTAAACGAAATATTTTAACGATGCCGTACTTCGAAATTATCTTAACGTGTGTTGTGTAGCCGGTACATTTTTGAGAAAACGCATGGAAAGTGAAGCCAGGAGAGGATCAATCATTAAAATTTTAGACTAACCGACTACTTGAATAAGTTGGTTGGGATGGACTGAATGCGGAAGACAGAAAACTGGGTATCGTCGAACGAATTCAGAGAAGCCTATTTTTAGCTTTAAGAATGATTAATTAAACGAAATATCTGAACTTGAACCAGGCAAAACAAATGTTCAGCAATTGTATCCAATAAATCTTTTGATCCTGAAAATATCTCACCAAATACAGCGCAATTAATTCGTATAACTTACTACTGTAAATAAATGAATATTCTGTTTAATCAAGCAATTTTGAACTGTCTTCTATACAAATTATTTATATTTTGGTTTTGAATAGCAAAACAGATCTATTTAAAGACATGTTTACGGTAATACTAGTTATAACTTTATTAAAATAAAATTATTATAGGTGTATTTCATTTCAATAAAATAAATACGGTTTAACTAGTTATTCTATCCATTCGGTCTCATTATTGGGCAAAGGTCTCCAAGCTTTTTCACTGTCTCTTGCTTTGTTCGGCCAGTTGCCTAGTTTATGAAAAGAATAGAAGTGGTTCATATCTCAATATAACGTCCCGTTATGTTACTGTAGATTTAGGTAGTGGTTTCTACATCCATCTTTCGCTGTTTGGCTAAAATATATTAAGGTACATCCCCTTTCTCTACGACTATCCCAGTTTATGATATAGCGTTTCCCTACACCAACCGTTACCACCCCAGGTTATAATAGAAGGAGCCGTTGTACCTTCCAGTGCCCGAGAGCACCTTCCGGGACCAGTTATAGATAGGTCTTATCCCCAAATTCCGACTCTCCACCCTAACCTCAGAGATCCGGTTCTCGTAAGCGAGCTACCTCGTGCCCAAGTGACACTACCTATTCTCCAGATAGGTACCGGAGCAATAAAGCCGCTCACCACCCGCAACTCAAGGAGTTGCTAACGAAAACATCGCTGAAACCGACGGAGAAACCGCCTCCCAAATCTCCAGTATGGTACCGGAGCTGTGTAAGGCACGCTCACTTCCCGACATACATCCGTACGCCTACCCAAATAGGCCTACAAGCCGGGTGTGGCCCGAGTCACTCCAGCTATGACTCTTACTTGCTGAACAGGCAAGCGCCCGACATGCGTTGCGGCAGTGAAACCACGCTGCCACTTCGCTAAAGGCAACTCCGTGCCTCATGCGACCGACTGGTTCGCACTGGCCGCGCCTGAGGCCGACGCTCGAACGCAACGTGCTTGCCGAGCAAACGAACATGTCGTCCTCAGCGGCCAACCACATACCCCTGCGAGTCCAACACCAATGTCAGGCACCGCGCACTCTAGTCAGCGGTCGATAGAACACGCCTTTCGAGGCGCAGTGGGCTTCCTGACCCCGCAGTACCCTGGTCCAAAGGGGAAGACCCGTAGTTCTCCCCCCGAAACCCGAAATCGTTACTTCTGGATTGAGCATTGACCTTAAAAAACGAATCACAGGGACGCTGCCAGCCCAAAGGACAAAACCTTTGCACCTACTAACAAGGCAACGCCTTAAACAGGTCTGGCAATCCTCCTCACCACAGAAATAAAAAACAAAGTTATTTCGATGATGTCTGGTGTTTTCCCATCGAGCTGTTGTAGGTATGAATAGAATCCTGGAATTGAGGAATAATTCGTAAGTATCCTGTAAATTATAACGTCTCCCGACGTGGAATGACGCTCATGGAATTACAAGGTATCCCTGTAAGCCCACATAAAACAGTTTTGTTTTTAAATAAACAAATTGAATAGAGTCAGCAGATCAAGATTAAACCGTTTGTGTTTTGTGACTGTCCTTAGAAACAGTATAACCTTTTTTTAGATGAGCAAGCAGCATTTATTTAGGTGCCAACGGGGCTAACAATAAACTTTTTTACTTGTGAATTTCCTACAATACATTATGAAGTAATATTTCTTTTTTACAACGTTTTGGCAGAAATATTTTCTATGTTGGGTAGAGGAAGTAGTAAGTTGAAGTAATCTATACTAATGCTATAAAGCTGAAGAGTTTGTTTGTTTGGTTGAACGCGCTAATCTCAGGAACTGCTGGTTCGAATTGAAAAATTATTTTATTGTTGGATAGCTTATTTGTCGAAGAAGATTATAGGCTATATAACATCACGCTAGGACTCACGGAGGCGGCGTAGTAATCATTAATGCTGGTGAAACCGCGCTTTTGATAAAATGTTGGTCATACTATTATTCTTTCTACTCTTTACTCTACTTTTCAACTTCCTAAGTTGGCGGTTAGACACCCCCGTGCCTCGGTAAGCACGTAAAGCAGTTGGTTCTGCGCCTAATCTCTCTCCGGTCGTGTCGGATTACCATTCCATCGGATCATGAGAGTTAGGGAACAGAGAGTGCACTTGTGTATGCGCACACACTTGTGCACTATAATATCTCCTGCGCAGATGGCCAGTCTCCGTTAAGACGGCCGTGACCAAAATTCGGTCTGGAGGACATTATACAGCCTTCAAAATTGAAAATTGAATACTATGATATTCAAATATGTTTGACACACATTTCTAATAGCCCAAAGCTTAGTTCAGTAAATGACGATATATGTAACCTACAAGTGATTATAATTATGTAACCATTAAATATACCTTGTATATATACTGCCTTATTACTGGTCTCTAATACAATTTAAACTATGTTACATGTGTGATATTGTTAATATAAACATAAATGACTGTACGGAGTCCAATTAAATACGATAAATTGTTGACTATAGACCCTTTTTATCAGCTTGATAATGCTCTCCATAAAAATTTATAATGGTACCCTGAAAGAGATTGCAAATTGTGATAAAGATTTCGGGAATGGGAAGTGTTGTGATTTTGAAAATGTATTTTTTATTAACAGCAAACCATTTTTAATAGTGTATTTCTATTAAGTATAGTAATTTTAAACGAAAATTATGTGATAAATATTATAAAACGTAGCAAAAAAATATATAGACAAACTTTATTTTGGATATATTTCATCTAAAATTGTGACAGTGACTTACTGTTGTTTTTCTAAAATTATAAGGTTGTCTTTGTTTTATTGCGAGCTATTCCAAAGGCATGTTGAGTTAGTTATAATACATGAAATTGCTTTGCATTGCTTAATTTGTTTACTAACAATACGATAGTAGGTATATTCGTGTACTTACTCCTCATATATTATAGGTATAAGGACGAAAAAAGTAATCCTTTTATTTTTGTTCAAACATATTTATGAGCAAAATTAAAGCGATTAAATATAGTGACGTCATAGACCACCATTTAAAAAAAAATCTAGTCATAAAACATAAAAGACTACATTTAAAGTAAAATGGTCAACAATATAAGCCACGATAAAATTTGTACAAGTAGTTTAATAATATTTAAAATTAAAATATTTTTAAGTAAAAAGAGGTTTATCTACTTATCAATAGTTCGAATGACGGTTATTCTCTCACGAGTATTCACCAAGATGATTCTTATAGGGTAGGAAAGGGTGCCTATCAAATTATTATATTTCCTGACGTTTAGCCAATGACGGTATAAGGGCTCGAAGTGAAACGTGGTCAGAATATTGCCCTTCATTGGGTCCACTTTGAACTCCATGATTATAACGAAAAGGGATCAGCAGGGCACTTGTAACAGAGGTCAACGATTGAGGTCTATGTAACTGGATTAGGGCAAGATAAAATTACTTTTTTGGGAATATAGTTCTAACTTGTTGTTTTGTGGAAACTGTCACATGCGGTATTATAATTAAATTACATTATTTTCAATAACCAGTTCGACTTTTTATGTATAGTGATAGAATATGTATGCATGTGACAGGGGACTTCGCATCGCTATACCTATTGAATAACGAAAACATTTTATTAAGTTGTACTTGAGGTAAGAACTAAGTTAATGCAAACACAGCACATTACTAAAAAAGATTGTATAGTAATTTCAGCGTACAATTATTAATTAGTCTCTCTACAAATGTACATTACCCGTAATATGTGTGAGCGCAACTGTAATGATAATCGTCATAATATTTATGTATAACATAACATTTATAAATATTATTTTTGTTATTAACAATAGTAGGGTGATTCTGCAAATAACAATTCAAACATACCACTATGTTTTATTTGTCATATATTTATCTGCTGCCAACAAATAAACATGAGCAAAAAGGTAAAATAAATTTTATTGTTTATTCGAAAACAATAATTAAATTAAAAATGATATTTAAATATTTGAATGATTGTTTTTTCAGTGATAATGTTAGTGAAATATCTTTTTAGTCTATTGTAATAATTGTCGTATTATTTCTAAATATTATGTCGATGCAAAATTAGTTTTTACTTCTGCGCGTGAAAATGAGGGATTTAATATCTTCTTATTTATTCAAAAGCAGCGATAGCTCAGTTGGGAGACCAACAGACTGCAATGCAGAGGGTCTCGGGTTCGAACCCACGTCGCGCACCTCTGACTTTCGGAAGTTATATGACTTTTCGAAATTTTGTGCGTATTGATTGACAATTATCGCCTGCTCCGTGCCTCGGAGAGCACGTTAAGCCGTCGGTCCAGACTGCCATGAACATCTATGGCAGTCGTTATTGGGGAAGTTGACACAAATGATCCCATTGGGTCGAAGTGTCGCCGGTCTGTACTGACTGGCCCCCACACAAGATATCTTAAAATATCTTCTTGGTTTTTTTATTTAGTACCAGCTGACCCGCGCAACTTCGTCTGCTTCACATAAGAGATTTTTCCCGTTTTGGCAACATTTTGCATTGATGCTCCGCTCCTATTAATAGTACCGTGATGTTATAAAGCCTACAGCCTTCCTCGATAAATGGGCTATCCAACACAAAAATAATTTCCAATTCGAACCAGTAGTTCCTGAGATTAGCGCGTTCAACCAAACAAACTAACTCTTCACCTTTATAATATTAGTATAGATGTAACTTGTTTATGTGTCGCATCGAGTTCATCAGTTATCCCATCGACAGACATAATGCGGGCATACAATAGGGTGATCGAGCAAAGTGGAACAATAAATGCACACTAATCACTTTTATTGTCTTCAAAATAAATTAACACGAATGTCTTGCACGAAACGAATGACAGTTGATAGCGAGGCGGTCCGCACTCGACGACGATGGTAAAGATCTGTCAAATATAGCGTGCACCTCTCTTATGTAGGCTCTGTCATAGCACGAAGTGAGCTGCGTGTTGAAGTCATCGCAACAGTGCTGCCATATCTTGACTTTCGTGCCGCGTTTCGTTACCGTACTAATGACCGTCTCCGACATATAGTTATGCCGTTCTAAAAATAATATTTTAGAAAGGAGTTCTTTTTTAACATAGCTCTCCCTTTGAATAATTCCTGTGTCGCGGGGGACTTGACAAACATTCAAGCAACGAAGCATTCAAGAACATCCAGACCCGGATCAACCATTCGTGGTGTGTGCTTGACCGCACGAATGGAGTTGGCGTAGTGATTATTCCTCGGGCACGCCACGATCGTGGCGGTAAGTCCCGTGTTTCAGGAGTGGCTGGAGAGGCGGCATGGCGCCCTCACCTTCCGGCTGACACAGGTTCTGACTGGCCACGGTTGTTTTGGCCGGTTCCTGTGTCGTATACGCCGGCAAGAGACGCCCGGTTGTCACCACTGCGGCGACTGCCGCGACGTTGTAGAGGACACGGCGCTGCACACTTTGGCGGTTTGCCCCGCCTGGGCATCGCAGCGCCGTGAGTTGATCGCGGCAGTCGGATCGGTTGCCCTCTCGCGCCCGGCCGTAGCTCAGTCTATGGTCCGGAGTGAGAGGTCGTGGAACGCCGTCGCCTCCATCTGCGAGGAAGTAATTTCCATCAAGGAGGCGGCGGAGCGGGAGAGGGAGCGTTTAAACCCTCTCCCCAACCGCAGAGCCGGGCGCCGGAAGGCGCGCGATGACCTCCAGCCACCCTGAGGTTTGACCTGGGGGTGGCGGGCTTTGTGGGCCTGCCCGCCATCCGTTCAGCACCAGGTCCGAGAGGCGGCGTGCGTGTTCCCACGCGCGCCTCTGTGTCGTGTCCGTCTCCCCCTTAAGAGGGAGACAGTAGGGCCTTTATCTTGAGTAGTGCCTATCTTGGGTAGGTCTTATTGCGTAGGGGCCTGCCGTTTCATACGGCGGGCCGTAACCTCGGCGGGGTCGCGATCGTATGCGAAAGTGATTCGCGCGGCCCCGTCGATAGTGGTTTTGTCGAGGAACACCGTGGTAGGTTTAGTCGGTATTCCGGGAGGTACATTATTTCTTTTCCATCTTTCGTTTACCCCGGCGAGTCCGACATAATCCCTCCGCCCGCCCCCGCGGAGGGATGTGCGTTATAGCATTCCCCCAAGTAAAAAAAAAAAAAAAAACAAAGTGATTATTCCTACTATTTGTGTTTTTTTTATTAATGTATATAAGGCCTTTATCGCTACATTTTTGCTTCACAAAAACGCATCTATCTTAAAAATATACTCGATATGTGTACCTAAGCGATATAATATATTTTTTTTTTTTAATTAGAAAAGGTTGTATTTTGCTGCACAGCAAAAAATACTAATTGCACAGCAAAATATGCTTACCAAATATTCTTATTAATTCATCAGTCATTATATTTAATCCCAATTAGAAATATTATACTTTGCAAAAAATATCGTCATCATAGTATCAATTTTAGTCAAAATACCAAACATATTGTCCAGATTATTTTCAATACATTAATTATACAATAATATATTTTTTGTTATCAAATCTAAATGAAACATACAAAGGACTGAAAATATTACTTTCCTACTCATTAACTTCAAACAGATTACAATACCTAATTATTGGATTAAAAGAATTCGACCAACAAACCATTACGTAACGCAATTACGTGCCTGAACAAAAATGATGTCAAAGGTATTAACGGTATAAGTCATTAGGTATTGTAGGTTAGACCAAAAAGAGAGTCATAATATATTGCACTAGCTGTTGCCTTCGGCTTCGCTCGCTCGAGAACGATACTTTTTTCTGGATGAAAGTTATACGAAATTTGATGATGATCGATCAAGTAGTTAAGGCGTGACAGCGTTACAAATAAACTCATATTCGCATTTATTATATATTTATTTGGATACTACAATAAACACAATTCTTTAAAACTAACTTATAGCTAAAATATTATAAAACAGAAATAATAAAGAAAAGTACATCCCTCTAATAGGCGTCAGAGAATTCCTCCGCATCACAGTCAACTGGTAGCGTAATATTAGTTAGGATTAATACAATCATTAATTTATAATATATTATTAATTATTTATCTCTCGTGTGTCTTGTGAACACCAGAAGTTCGTAAGCGCCAAGGCCTTCTTTTCACTTTTTTAATCAGACGCTCAACGGGTTAATAGTAATAATTTATTTATACACAAAAAAGGCTTACAAAATTCATCTCGTTATAATATAGATCATAGAAAATATATAAAAACAATAATATGCGAAATGTTAGCACCCTTTATTGCCCGTGTTACTACCAAAATGTATGTATACATTGTATTACAGGTGCCAGCGCTCTTCACTATGCATAAACAAATTCTGTGTGGGTGTGATAATAGTAATAATTAATAGGTAATATTAGATACGATTACATTACAAAGTTTATTATATTAATTTTATTATATATGGCTTGAATAAATTATACAATAGAAAAATACACTATATATTATTTATTTATTAATTTGTAATATTAGTTTAGATTTCTTTCTATACTATTCTATTGTTGAAGCTTTCTACTGATCTTGTCTTGTCTTGTCTTGTCTGCATCTGTATTATTAATATCATAAATTTGCAATAAGTTGCCATGTTGCGATAAACTAGCTTTATAGAAAACAAAGGTTATTTGTCTTGAGCTTTATACACGTGAACTACTATTCATTCGCGATTTCTTTTGTGTAGGTCATACTATGTATCATATCTCTTTTTTTTTTTACGTGGTGCCATTCTTTGACGCATACCTCTCCGCGGGGCGACGGAGAGGTTATGTCGGGCTCACCAGGTGAGATACCCCGGTAATACCGACTAAACCTACCACGGTGTTCCTCGACATAACCATAGACGGCGGGGCCGCGCGAATCGCTTTCACATGCAATCGCGACCCCGCCGAGGTTTCGGCCCGTGTAAAATGGCAGGCCACTACATGACCATTCCTCTACTGTCCCCTTATGGGGGGAGAAAAAAAACACGACTCAGAGGCGCACGTGGAAACACGCACGCCGCCTCTCGGACCTGGCGCTGATCGGGTGGCGAGCAGGCCCACGCAGCCCACCACCCCCAGGTCAATCCTCAGGGTGGCTGGAGGTCATCTCGCGCCCTCCGGCGCCCGGTTCTGCGGTTGGGGAGAGGATTTAAGCGCTCCCTCTCCCGCTCCGCCGCCTCCTTGATGGACATGACTTCCTCACAGAAGGAGGCGACGGCGTCCCACGTCCTCTCGCTCCGGACCATAGATTGAACCACGGCTGGGAGCGAGAGGGCAACCATACCGACTGCCGCGATCAACTCACGGCGCTGCGATGCCCAGGCGGTGCAATCCGCCAAAGTATGCAGCGCCGTGTCCACAACAACATCGCGGCAGTCGCCGCAGTGCTGACATCCGGGCGTCTCTTGCCGGCCTATGCGACACAGGAACTGGCCAAAACAACCGTGGCCAGTCATAACCTGTGTCAGCCGAAAGGTGAGGGCGCCATGCCGCCTCTCCAGCCACTCTTCAAAAACGGGACTTACCGCCACGATCGTGGCGTGCCCGATGTATCATACCTCTGGTCCAACTTACAAAATAAATTATCTTTATCTCTTTATCTCTCTTTAATTGAATGAAATACTTGGTTAAACTTCAAGCTACTAACATTTACCAATGATACCAATTATAATCTATTTTGTGATAATGTCGTAATGCCCGTACAAATAGATAGACTGCATGATAAAAACTGCGTACTCTATTGTTTTTTTATTTGTGTAGGTACCTATAAATAGTTGTAACGAATGACAGCCTATTCTATAATAGTAAAGACTGACATGCGGAATTGTATTTAAATAAATAACACAATCAAAAAGCATTTGCACAATGTGGTGTAATAATAACCATTAGTACGAAGAGACGACACTTACTGATGTAGCAGTACGACTAGCAGTATTATAGTGCTGGCTTTATTCGGTCGGGTATATAAAAATACCTTGCTAACGAAATTGAAATTAATACCAGTGAGGGCGTTGGCTTTAAAGAAAAAAGAAATAAACAGCTTCGATTTTATCGCACAGATTAAGATTTGTAAGTAGTAAATCAGAGCAGTGGCACAGCCTCGTCACTTCATACAAGTGAGCTGGTTTAATTACCTACTACTATTGCTACAAAGAATTCGTCTTCGAGAGGGACAAGAATGACGTTATAGTGGCGTGGGGCAGTGGTGAAGCGATCTCTTAAATCTCTACGCCATCCGTGCCGTCATATGATGATCCTGATAATTTTGTAATATTAATAGACCCGATGATAAAATTTGCCTTGTAATTTCGTTGCTATATTAAAAGTAATTATACAGCACATTTGTGTGACAATAGAGTGTAATATTAAACAAAATATTGCTCTAATACAAATAACACTAAAATGTTAATCATAGTTTTTATAAGCTGTTGAGAGATTACCGACCGGTTTTTACAACTGTGTGTATCATGCATTAACGATCAAAATGGAGGAATTATATAAATATCAAGTATAAGACTTACATAACATCAACATAACTACTAGTTTACCTGTATATTTATTGGAATGCGGTAATAAACGAAACCTTAGTACTGGGAGCATATATTGCAATATCGCATTTCGATAACACCGGGTGGCATATAGCGAAGAGCGTTCGTATATTAGATTTTGTGATTATATTACGTAAATGGTGTAAAATTTATAAATATTGCAACAGTTAACACCCATAACAAGATAAATAAACAAACAGCTATATATGACCTAAATTATGTAAGATCTAAGCAAATAGTCTGTCGGTACTTACAAACTTTAAATTATGAGGACACCGAAGATTTGTTGATTGTTGTTAAATAAGTCATAACAAGTTCCATGATAATAATTATAATTTTGGCCTATTTATGCATATATTTATATTATAAGTATGGTTCCTAGTAGTATATTGTAAGTGCCCTTAAGGCCTGTGGCACAGATTTACCCTAGTACAGGTACCCATATTATATTACAGCGTAACCATTTCCCGAAAACAAAATCACTCTATAAATTGTTACGCACTTTAGCCTAGTGGGAAACCGTTGGACTGTCACGCAGAGGTCTCGAGTTCGAACCCAAGGCGCGCATCTCTGACTTTTCGAAGTTATATGCGTATTAAATAGTTAATTATCGCTTGCTTTAACGGTGAAGGAAAACATCGTGAGGAAACCTGCATGTCTGAGAGTTCTCCATTGTTCTCAAAAATATGTGAAGTCTGCCAATCCGCACTGGGCCAGCGTGGTGGACTACGGCCTAACCCTTCTTACACTGAGAAGAGGCCCGTGCCCAGCAGTGGGACAGTTTAATACAGGGCTGATATTATTATTATGTTTCTCTTATCACAGGTACTTTCTAACATATTATATTAGAAAATACCTGGCCCTTTGGGAGGCTTACACGGAGACATGGGTCCAACGTGAAGAGGCCCTTCGAGAGTTTTAATCAAAGGTGTTATGGAACACCTACAGCGGCACTAGCCGCAGCAGGCGTAGGACTATTGCTACGTATGGATTCTAATATATGGGCTATAGGTATGGGTGTTTGGTGGACCGGTATATTGCTAACTATGGATGAAAAACGGCGTCTGCCCTGAATACTCTAATAGCATCAATGCAATGGGCAGACGGTGACTCGCCAACTCACTAGATGGGCCCCCTGATAAGCCACTATAGGCATACAAGCCAGCAGCAGAGGGCAACACCGGTGCAAGTGGCTAGGGGTGTCGAGCGGTGCGGCGCCGGTTTCACCATCACGGGTCTCGTGACAACGGAGACCCAGAGCGGGTTTCCCCGTAGTTATGCCCTTGAAAATGACACTTCCACCCCCAAGCATATAGCTCTAGCGGCCTCCCTCTGGCCGGCCAACCAAGGCAAGCCAGAGTTGAGAGTCCTGCGGGCGCTCTTGAAGTTCCACCCCGGCCAACCAGTAACGGCAAGCCGGGAACGAGGCCCTAACCAACTCTCGAGGCATTTAGGACCGCAGTGTCGCCACTCACATTCAGCCCGCCACAAGCTGCCCTGCGGTTTGTGCGCTTTAATTTAACCTGGTAATACATTTTTTCTTTATATCACAAGGCGAAGGTGATAGTTTTAAAGCTAGTATACTGTGCCCTCCGATATCGCGTTAGTCTCATGATGAGATAACGACTGTCCCAGAGGGGTTTATTATTATTATTATTATTATTTAGTCATTGCTTCAAAGATTTGTTGGTCATTGCTTTCGGGCTGCTGCTTGCTGATATTCTGGAGTTTCAACATTCTATTCTGTTATTTTGGATACGTTCGATAGGTGTACAAGCGTACTGGGTCGACTGTTCGCTGCAGTAGCCACTGTTAGTTGGAACATTATTACGTATACATAATTATAATAAAGGAAACTAAATTGTTTATTATGAAAAATACGCAGTAGATGCCCTAGGTAAAATTCCCGGCAACACATTTCAACAATGGTAGAAAATAATGTTTTCAACAACACTAACATAATATTACTTTTAAAATTGCTTAGTAAATTAAAATAACCCTCGCACAACTTTATACTGGCAGAAAAATTAAAAGCAACTTGATACCGGGTTTATTTCTGGACACAGTACGTACGTGTTAGAACAAACGTTTCCGTACCGCTCTACAATTTCTCACATAATTATTTTTTACTCCACTAGAGCACTGGCTAAATTAAAATAAACTCACCTTGTATTTAGAGTACGAGAGAATATTTTTTTTGTATATTTTAATTTTTTTTGAGCGTGCTGTGCACCCTTAAAATTGGACTCGGATGTTTGTTTTAAGCAAGAAGTGGCACGCGAGAAGGAGCGAGATGAAAATTTTATAGACGTAACTTTTCCCGACATTTCGGTTGCTTTTCAGCAGCCATGGTCACGAGGAGTCACTCCCCGTGACCCGAAACGTCGGGGAAAATGTAAGCCTAAATATAAATAGATTTAATAGTTTAAATAATTTTATTAGCTTATAAATTAGTAAAATTCAATAGTAGTAGTAGTGTAATAGTTTAAAATTTTTGTAATACAGTGATTAATAAACAACGCGATAAAATCCGTATATAGTAGTTTAATTTCAATGAATAACATTAGCGTAAACAGAAGACAATATTCTATCATGCTATGAATATAATGTACCATAATATGTTTTATAGATGGTTACATAAGGTAGTAAATTACAATCAATTTAAAGCCTTATGATGTTACATTTAGTATTTGAAATTACTAAGCAGCCTATGACGGAATGTAACCAATTTATTTGAAAGCAGCTTCAGCGATTTCGATTCATGTTCAAACTACGGTCTACTACTAGTCATAGTGTATATACTACCACAGATAAGTCCAGGAATTACAGTTCCCTAGTGCATGACATTGACATTTCAATTTTAGGTAAACAAAGGTAGCTTTATTATGAATGCTACAGCTTATTCATTACAGAAACACAAAAATATTTAAATAGAATACACATATTATGATGAGCGCTGCAAGCAATTTACGGAATAAAATTAAAATTGAAATATCTTTGGTACAAAATAAACACTCAACATGTTTATAAAAGGCTCTATTACAGCATTCGAGGAAAACTTGTAATCAAAGTTTTAAAGCAAATATAGTATGCGGTTTCCCTAGGACACATACATCGGTTTATATCGATTCTAGCAACCACATTCTGTTGATAACTAATTCCATGTGTACGGAGTGTCGGAAATTAAATTAGAATAAACATAATTAAACAGTTGGCCCCATTCGCTTCGACTTTCAAAATTACCGTATTTAGGGGATTAAACGACGCCCCCAATGTTAATAATACAGGATTTTGGGGCCAAAAAGTATATTGTGCTTTTCGTATGCGACGGGCAATTTCACTAATTATTTAATTAGAATAAAATAATTATTTGTTTGAAGTACTGAAAATGTTGATGGGGTTATTTATATATTGATAGTATGACCTTATGCTTCTATTTATGAATACTTATTTTTAAGTTAGTACTGTTTAACAGACTTTGTACAATGGGATTGCCAATGTGTAAATTATTATGTTGCAAATGCGGCCGCTTAGTATTTACTCTATTAATAAATGTAAGTCAAAAATATATGTTATCAGAAAATTACTCAGGGCTCCTATTCACGTGGAATGGTGCTGAGATTCAACAAAAGGTATTGCATTTGATAACAGTACTTAAATAATGATCTTTTTATATTCGCTGGCTAATTGTTTAAGTGTAGTGATTTAAATGGTTGCTTCGTCACTGCCAGTGCGTCGAGTGTTGTGGGTTTGAGTCCCAGACGAGACAAAAATGTATGTAGTCCATTAACAGTTGTGCTGAATATGGGTGTTCATTGTGTCCACTGTTTAAATATTTGTAATGTCCCTCTCGACACAGAAAATCGCCCTATTTCCGGAGTTATTTTAAATGAATATTTAATAGTACTTTAATTTAGAATAACATTAAATTAGTCTTAATTTAATGTTATTCTAAATTAAGGTTGCTTTTGAAGATATTACATATGAAACATAGTTGAGATTGTATATAAGTATTAATTTGCTTTGTTTGATTTTGAGCTTGAATTAATAAATTATAAGCTATATAATAGGAACTAAGAATAGTACGAGTGGTAGAGCTCGTATTGCTATTTTGGTGGCAGTAATGTCCTCCAGATTGAATTTCAGTCATGGCGGCCTAAACAGAGATTAGACATCTACACAAGAGATACATAAAACACAAATGCGCTGAGCTTTATGTGCTTGGCATAGGGTGTCTAACACCACCTTCTTCTTAATTTCAGGCTGCTATTGAGGTGCTCTTTGTTAGGCCTACTTGGGATTAGAAGTCGAGACTTCATGCACAGCAGTTGCATATAGAACCGTTGCGTCACGTATCTCTCCTTTAAAATTACCACTTTCTGTCAGGAGGGAACAGGGTTAAGAGTAATTACATTGATACTGCGTTTCGCCTGGTGAGCGATAGTTATTTTCATTAAATTTCTAATTCCTTTTCCTTAGGATCGGTAACGCAAATGTCAGAAATCTGCACTACATATTGCACGCGCGTTGCCAATCCACGGATACCGCTAATCATCCGGTAGACCCTATGTTTGTTTACGGGTCATTCTATTTTGAGGGGGAAAAACATCGAATTTCATATTCCTCATAACGTGATGGTGTTTATTAGCAAAACCAGTCAACAAAATAAATACCAACAGAGGTCAATCTTGTTTTAATTACGTAATGGTCGAAAAATAGAAAATGCCGATATTCGATGTGATGCTACACTTAGCAGAAATGGCAATATTCTAAATAATTCTTATTTATGAAAAAACAAGCATATGTCATAGAACACATTTTAATAACTTTTGCTTTCATTAACTAGAACAAAACATAATTACCTTTGAAATCAACAAGTAGATATAGAAAAAAATCTTAAACAAATGATCACAGAAGTCACGTCATCCTCTAACAAGTGAGTGACTTGATTGAGATCCATTTAAAACAAGAGCATTGTGCTTATAATCATTGCTAATCAGGTATATACTGCTTATAATATTAATTTATCAGACTTATTTCTCACTTACACTCTTTCAAATATATTGTCATCAGACGAATCAGATGCAAAAATGTTAATAAGACGACGTTTTTTGGTAAATTCTGAAGTTCCCCGGAACACTCGACCAATGTACTGCTTTTTCTTAATTTCTTCGTCGGAATTAACCCCAGAAGAAGAATTATTATAGACGGATTTAAAATAAAAGTAGCGAGTAAGTTTTGACGGAACTGAGACCATCATGTCATTTTCATCGTTACTATTTACGCTGCACGTTGGAGATTCATTTCCAGTATAAGAAAAAGATTCCGTTGGGTCATCTTCATCCTGGTGCTCGAATAAGTACTTCTATGTTATGCAGGTTACTTGGATTACGAGGTGAAAAAGAAGAAGTAAGGACATTGCTTCCATCAGTAAAGATTTAACTGCACTCTGTATTAATCACGCCCATTTCGTAATGTGGGCAGATTTGATTTGAACGACATTCGTTGCAACTAAGTTTTCGAGCATGCAAAAGACCCGGACTGTTTGTATTCCAAATTACTTGGTGAATATTGAGAGTGCCCTTAAATGTCGGCCTTAAACTTCTAGACAATAAATTTTCTATGGTCTCAACATTTTCTTCATCAACAGGCATAATTTGAACACCTTTGCAATTTTCTTTCAAACACTGAATCAGTTGTTGGAAGTTAGCTACATCCTGTCCTCTAGCTACTGATTGATCTGCTGTTCGCTTAACCGTTGCTCCAATCCCATCTGGTGAACCTTTGCCATGTCCAGCTTCATTATAATGCCATACTAGATTCTGAACATTAAAATTTATGGCGAGAAAATTTGTAATTAAAAAGAAAATGGACTTATTACGATATTGCGAATAGGGTCCATCACTTACAAAGTGGATCATCTTTAAGTTAGGATGTAAGGATTTAATAACTTTTAAAACTGGTATTAAATGATTACAAATAAAAACAGGATCATGCCTAATATTTTCGGAAATTGTGCAAAACGGAGTAATCCTTGAGTCGTACTCTCCAAAGTGGTATAAAACTGCTGTATGAAGGGATATTTGAGGCTTGGAGGCCCCAAAATGAATTGCTTGTACTTCTTCAGCGTATTTGCAAATATAATTTTCTGCAAAATTTATATGCAGTAATGCAGTTTCTTGATCAACTTGTCTCTTAGCATGATTTATAGCCTGATAGTAGATATTGTTTAAATGATTCATGAATATTAGTAACTTTTAAAGTAAATGATCAGCTAAATATTTTCTTGTACTCACCACCTTTTCTTTTATTGTCTTCTGACACAATTTTTCGGTTCCTTTTATAGACACTGGAAATTTCTTTGCAATCCATCTAAAGTACGTTATTGGTTTATGGTTGATAATGGGATTGAAATTAACTTTTTTATCTCTACACGCGTTACATTTTCTGAGCAAGCATTCCTCTTTTAATTTTCCCTTACAACAGATTGTCTTCACAAGAGCTACAGGGGTACCTTCATTAATAACATTGGCCGTTTTTAATGCAGCAACTACTAGTTCCATGTTTGTGTGATGAATACATAGACACGTATCCCGCTGTTTTGCGCTAGGAGAAATTATCCAAAAAGGACGGTAGCGACAGAAGAGTGAAGAAGAAATTTTATGATTAAATGTAGATTTGAACTTTGCATATAAATTCAGTAATGAATCGTTTATCAAGCGTATCTGCTTCTACACTTTTTTTCTAGTAATCGTTTCTTTTGTACCTGCTATCAACCTGCTACATTGATCTTTTCTAAAAACTGTCTGATCTGTTCTTTTACTTCATTTACTCTACGTTTTTTTTTGCATAAGTTGGAACTAATAACTTTTTCTTTTAATAGCTCTAATATAATGCATTTTATACTTTTTCACCCTATTTTCCAAAAGACGCAATTTTTCTTTGAGTAGATTGTTCTCCAGTTTTAAATGTCTTCTGTTCTTTTTACTTATATTTCTACCAGATTCAGCTCTAGATCTAGAACAGGAAGTAACGGGACTGCCGGGTGGAGTATCAGTCTCAATAAAATTTGCAGTCTGTTGTCTGATTCTTTGCAATGCTTTTTTATTATGACGATATTTTTTAGACTTTTCTTTCCACTGCTTTCTGATGATTTTTTGAGCATGTGGAGTTAACTGATAAATAGTTTTTACATCTCCTTGTTCCTTTTTCCGCTGGTAGCGTTCTCTGTCTTTCTGTCTTCTTTCTTCTATTTGCTCTTCGGTTAATTTCTGTCGATATCGTCTCATAGCAATTTTCACATGTGCCTTGCGTTTTTAGAGTTTTCTGAACTCCAGTATTTTATCGTTTTATGGCTATTGTCGCGTACGAGGTTCCATGTCGTAGGTAAATCTAAAAGTAACAAAAGTTTAATTAATTCCAATGACTAAGACTGAAAAATTTATGTTAGATAACTGTATAGTTTAAAATTATAATAAGATATCATGTTTAGCAATGTAAATTATTACATTAGAGATGTATGTACTCAAATTACTTCAAATATATAAAATGTTACAATAAAGTAGTATCAAACTAATATATCGTCACTTTGGTGATCATCACATCTGTTATCACACTGATAACAAAAGTGATGATTACAGAAATGACGAACTTTTAAATTTGCCGCCATATTTCTTCTGTATTCAAGTTCAAACTTGCTGTTGCACGGAATAGTATAACGGTCATAATAATATGTACATACGAAGTATTATTATGATATTATTGCAATGTATTACCTTAGTAGAGTTTGCACAGATGTGATGCACGAACTTTGACACTAAGATATTAACGAACAAAACAGGTTTCACAAAAAAAGTGTCACGATTTTTTTCTATTTTGTAGCCGGCATGCAAATGACAGATTGCAGTGTTCTAATATTATAAAAAGTAACCGAATTAAAACGAATATTGCAAGTTATTTCTATCTAATTTCTACTCGTTAACAGATGTGACGATTATTTTGTAACAGAAGTAGAATCAAGTGTAGCGTCAAGTAGACTTAACTGACTTTAATTTACTTCACGTACCATTAAATAAGACTATATTTAAAAAATATATAAGAAAAGATAAATAATTATTGTCAACTAATTGTATTTTTTTATAATGTCTGAAGTCAACAACTAACGAATTACACAGATAACAGGATGTGACGAAAGCTATTTTAATTAATAACTTTTATTTAATTTTTGGTTTTGTAATAGATTTCTTATATATTCGATTATAACTTAGGTTGATTAGGGTTAAAAGAGCTATAAATGAAATCTTCAATTCAATGCGTTTGATTTATTTTCGCAATGCACACTTTTTTGGCCGTAGAATAGAATGACCCTTACCATCTTGGTAGTAAAAATAAGTTCTGGTTTTAAAAACAGGTGTTTCACTACTAGGCTTATTATATACTAGCTCACCTGCGCAACTTCGTCTGCTTCACATAAGAGAATTTTGCCCGTTTATGCAACATTTTTCATTGATGCGCCGCTCCTATTGCGCGTAGCGTGATGTTATATAGCCTATAGCCTTCCTCGATAAATGGGCTATCCAACACTAAAATATTTTTGAATTCGAACTAGTAGTTCCTGAGATTAGCGCGCTCGACCAAACAAACAAATAAACAAACAAACTCTTTAGCTTTATAATATCTACATATGCAGGGTGTCCGGTAATTAATGGATAACCTTGAAATGTCTTATAGTAGAACTGAAGGCCGTTCGGAAAAAAATAAAAAATAAATAATAATTATATATATACAGGGTGATTTTGAAATCATGTAATTCCTTTTAACCACGCATTCTACTGGTGTTATAGAATAACCCTGACCATATTTTTTCTTAATTAGAATAATGGTTTCGGCAAAATTAGAGTACAGATTTTTTTCATGAAATGATTTCATATAGTCATATTTTAACCACCTGACACAATCTTAATATTTTTTTAATTTAAAAATAATAACATAACAATAACTGATGTCGTAAATAAAAAGGGGCAATAAAAAGGACCGCCCGTTATTAGTTACGACATTAATTATTAATATGATTTTTTATTTTAATTAATAAAAAATTAAAATTGCCTCGGTTGGTTAACATATGACTATCTGACCGGGCACGCCACGATCGTGGCGGTAAGTCCCGTGTTTGAGGAGTGGCTGGAGAGGCGGCATGGCGCCCTCACCTTCCGGCTGACACAGGTTCTGACTGGCCACGGATGTTTTGGCCGGTTCCTGTGTCGTATACGCCGGCAAGAGACGCCCGGTTGTCACCACTGCGGCGATTGCCGCGACGTTACTGAGGACACGGCGCTGCACACTTTGGCGGTTTGCCCCGCCTGGGCATCGCAGCGCCGCGATTTGATCGCGGCAGTCGGATCGGTTGCCCTCTCGCTCCCGGCCGTAGTTCAGTCTATGGTCCGGAGTGAGAGGTCGTGGAACGCCGTCGCCTCCTTCTGCGAGGAAGTGATTTCCATCAAGGAGGCGGCGGGGCGGGAGAGGGAGCGTATAAACCCTCTCCCCAACCGCAGAGCCGGGCGCCGGAGGGCGCGAGACGACCTCCAGCCACCCTGAGGTTTGACCTGGGGGTGGCGGGCTTTGTGGGCCTGCCCGCCATCCGTTCAGCACCAGGTCCGAGAGGCGGCGTGCGTGTTCCCACGCGCGCCTCTGTGTCGAGTCCGTCTCCCCTCTAGGGGGGAGACAGTAGGGAATTTTTGAGGGAGTCCTTTGGGTAGGTCTCTTTGGGTAGTGGCCTGCCGTTTCATACGGCGGGCCGAAACCTCGGCGGGGTCGCGACCGCATGCGAAAGCGATTCGCGCGGCCCCGCCGATAGTGGTTTTGTTGAAGAACACCGTGGTAGGTTTAGTCGGTATTCCGGGAGGTACATTATTTCTTTTCCATCTTCTTTTACCCCGGCGAGTCCGACATAATCCCTCCGCCCGCCCCCGCGGAGGGATATGCGTCATTGCATTCCCCCACGTAAAAAAAAAAAAAAAAAAAAAAATGACTATCTGACACCATTTCACGAAAAAAACGGAATAATAATTTTTCAAAAAAAATAAATCTAATTAAATAAAAATATGGTCAGGGTTATTCTATATCACCAGTAGAATGCGTGGTTAAAAGGAATTACACGATTTCAAAATCACCCTGTATATATATATATTTTTTTTTTTGAAAAGTGCAAGCTATATTAGCATAGCATACTTTTGACTGTCTATCTATTAGCATAATTAGTGTTTAATAATAAAAGAACAAAAAACCGATGGATTTCATTCATTTATGGTCGTAGCATACAAAAAAGTTATATATGGTAATTAAAAAAAAACACATATCTCAGGTAGTAGTTAGGATAGATTATTTTCATATTTTTTCTTAACGGCCATCAGTTCCACTATAAGACATTTCCAGGTTATCCATTAATTACCGGACACCTTGTATATTAATACGTGAAGTAAAAACTTTGTTCCCCTTTTTACGAAAATTGCGCGTACGGAGGAGTATGAAATTCAACACAGTTAAAATTTTGTATGGAGAAGGAGTGGCGAATCCTTTTTTTAAATAAAATATGCATTAGAAATACATTAAATTAATGAAAAAACACAACACGCACACAACCATGCATTTGACACACGCAGTAGAGTCGCGTTCGTAGTATTTCGTCATTATTCGTCTGACGTCGTACAATTATTTGTTACCTATACCTTATTTCTAAGTAATAAAGAAAAAGAAAACGCCAAAAATCGCTTAGGAATTTTGGTCGAATTTTGACTACTAGGCGACCGCTATTTAGTAAAGACAAGTATATATTAATTACATACAAACATAGGTAGTCCCAAGCTTCCATAACATTTAAGAAGGCGTAGATATGTATTATTACGACCACATTTCAGCTGTATTTTTACTGCACTGTGACTATGCCTGCATTGATGGCGTAGTCGTTTAAGTGGTTGCCTCGTCACTACGGCCGCACCGAGTGTTCTGGGTTCAATTCCCATACGGGACAAAAATTTGTGTGATCCACAAATTGTTGTGCCGAGTCTGGGTGTTCTTTGTGTTCGTTGTCTGAATGTTTGTAAAGTACCCCGCGATACAAGAATTATTCCTGGTGCGCAAGTTGTATTTAAAAAAAGAAACGTGTTTTGTAGGTCCCACTTAATAAGGCAAGCCAATTTTGTGCTACTACAGAGAATTTGTTAACAGAAAATTTCAATAAAATATGCTCGATCCGAATATAGGACGCGGAACCTCGCGCTCGTTCATAAACATAAGCGGCAGTATTGGGGCAGTAGATTAATTGTTAATGATAATATAACATAATCAGGTATACAACAGTGCAGTCACTAATCGGCCACCTTATTGGGATACAAACATTTTAGGAAATGAATTAAAAAAATACAATTTTTAGGTGTTGTGGCTATCGAAAGTATGTCTAGTAACTTTATAACTGACGTAATTATGTAAAGCTTTTTTGCCTGTTTTACCTGTTTAACATAATACATGAAAAAATAACACACTGTAATAATAAGGAAGTAGTAATAGTAGTAGTCAATTAGTATTGTTAGCCTGTTTTGTCCAATTGTAGACCGAAGGTTATTTTTCTGTCTATGCAAGTTAGGTGGGTCAATTTAATATAAAAGTAGAACAATAGTAAAGTGCACGGGTATGTGGCACAGGTCTCTTCTCAGTTTTTTGAGAAGGCCTAGACCATGATGGCTCTGTGCGGGTAGACAAATATTACACATCTTTGGAAATATTATGGAGAACTCTCAAACAAGCAGCCTTCCTTATGATGTTTCTATCATCGTTAAAACGATAATTAATTATTTCATATGCACATAAGTAATTTCAAAATATCAAAAGTGCGTGCCTTGGGATCAAACTCGAGACCTCTGCGTTGTTACGCAGTAGTCGAGTTCAAGTCCAACCATCTACTAGGGTGTAAAAATTAAAATATTTATTATTCAAAGCTACAATAACCCTAATATAATAAGATAAATGTGAGCCTATCTCTTAACTAGTTATTTAAATGTTATAATGCGTTTTACCTTATCACTGATCTGCTAAAATATTTCGATAACAAAATAAACCGCGCTATAAAACATTGCTTAGTGTAATTTCACTTGTTTCTCATCTTCATCATTCTTCATATTAGAAAAATATCTGGACCTTTGGGAGGCTAACACGGCGATATGGGTCCAACGTGAAGAATCCCTTCGAGAGTTTCAATCTAAAATGGGTTGGAATACCTACTGTGGCACTAGCCGCAACAGGCACAGAATTATTGCTACATAATTATGTACTTTAATACGTCTGTGCTATGAGGATGGATGTTTGATAGACTGGTATTTTGGTAACTATGGATGAAAACGGCGTCTGCCCTGAATACTCTAATAGCATCAATCGAATGGACAGATGGTGACTCGCCAACTCACTAGATGGGGTCCCTGAATAGCCACCATAGGCATACAAGCCAGCAGCAACACCGGTGCGAGCGGCTAGGGATGTTGAGCGGTGCGGCGTGTTACTTGTTTTATTATTAGCATGACAAATTTATGATTTTACATACATTCATATTCTGAAGCCCATATTCCCTGTAGAGTAGGCAGATATATATTATCCTAGCTAAAGTTTTATCTTCCAGGTTAAAGGCTGGCAAGCCTATTATTGTTTACCGGGCACAGTTCAAGACTCCATACTGATACTGAGATTTTCAGAAAAATCTAATAAGTAACACGTTTTCTGGCCTCGGAATCGAACCCGAGACCATCACAGCAGACGCATTCACTACTACGCTACCGCGGTATTGATGATTTTAATTCATAAAATAAAATTATCAATACCTCGATACCTTTCTATAGAGAAGAGAACTTTTGAATTATACTCACTTTTTAATGCTTTAAGCGTTAAAAAGTGAGCAAAAGTCTTTCAATGTGTATAGTATTTCTAAACGTTTCGAAGTCTATATGATATACATAGAATATAAAATAATATTTCTTCCAATACTACAAACGGACGCTGACAAAGTAAACCTTTCGACTCAAAAGTCACATCAAATATTGCTAAACAAAGCAAGAAATTATTTTTCCAAGTCACATAGTCTTGTTTTTAATATCGCCAACGAATTTTTCATTGACGCATTGAAACGATCCGATCTAACTAAAACCTTAACCTAACAAGCAATGTATGAGAAGTGAGGCGAGTAGCACAGGTTGGTTTTGCGCATGTATAGAACATAGTGCAACAGATAATTTTCCAGAGAGGCTCGAATTCAGTAGACTCTGGGCCGCCGTGGGGGAGAAACGTGCCTCGTGTAGGCTGTATATGAAGTTTCCTACGCCTTTCGGTGTTTCGGAGTTTGAAAAAGCTTGGTTTTAAGTGGCAGTTTTGTTTATGGACGAATTGGTTTCCTTTATTTTAAAGGTAAGTAAAAATATACATTTTATAAAAAAGTTTACTGAAGTTTGTCGACGTAAAGTTTTAAGTTATATTATAAAAAGGTGTAATGTTAAAAAAGTTAAAATATAATATAACAGCTTTTTTATTCTATAAACGAATTGATGATGATTTTTATATTAAATTGAAAAATAAATTTACATAAATTAGAATAAATTGCTTCTAATATGCTAATAGGTAGGGATATAATTTTAAAATAACATAATATTTAAACAATGACTAAGACTTTCAATTACAAAATACATTCATAAGAAAACGTAAAATACCTACTTATGTATCTATCTGAAGATGGTTCGCGTAATCCGTAGCTTAAAGTTCTAGACACATAAAGGGCTAGATTTATTATACAAGTAATTCCAAGAGGTCGTTTGCACGACGCTTGATCTTGGCTTATAGGAGCTAAAGAAGGGACCGCGAAGTACCGATTACGTAAGGTGATATTATAATAATTAATTGCACTATATATTTTATAGGCTGATATACTCGATGCCATTAAACAAAAGAAAAAGTAAAGTGACAGCGCGCCTTTTGGACAAAGACAATAAAATTTAGAATACTGGTTGAGTAATTAATTTGATTGATTTTCAAATTACTCTTCGAAAGCCATTTAAGAATAAAAATAACATAAATTTTAAAGATGCATATGTATTCTATAATTCTAGCTATACGTTTTAATCGATTCTATTTTAAACCAGTTTTAAATGATAAAGTGTTGACTTAAAGATACCACTAGGTGTCGTTAGCTGTGTAGAAATTGGTATTATTTTATGTTACGTTTATAATGTAGCAAGAAAGAAAATATAATTTTAAATAGAATAATAATATTGTTGGTAATTTTACACGTTGCTATTGGGTAGAAAAATATAAGCGTGGTAATTTGCGACGTAGTAACAAGATAGTATCAAATTCATTCCCGCCATTTCATTCGCGGGGTGGTGCCGCCGTTATTTAGGAAATAATAGATCTTGTAGGCAAATGCTACATACCTAATATTTATCATGACATTTAGCACAATATTACTAAAACAAGAAACTATTTGAAACGTATTGTATTGTTATAATATGTTTAATACATAGATATCGTGACCTAGAATCATGTCCCACATATCAGGATAAATATTGAGCATGTTCGCTTTATCTAAGAGTGTGAAACAATATGAATTGAACACTTCAGAGCGAATGCTCGTTTATTAATCGCGTAGGTGGAACAGGACGGACCTATTACGTGTTCGAAATGGATCACCACCTACATAATTGTAGACTAACTTACTGTCTCAACACTGTCCTTCAAGATAAATACAAATCTTTAATGGCTACTGGGAACTATAAATAAAGTGAATGTTAATGTCACTTTACACTTTTTAGACGTAAAACTCATTAATTAAGAGGCTTCAAATAGAGTAGTATCCATATCTCCGTAAGAAGATCAAGTAATTAGCGTAAATCAAATAAATAATACCTTTATTCATATCTTCATATTATACTGTATCGTATCATCATGTATTTTTCTGCAGGGCATTTCTCGCGTAGTAAATAATCATTAACCTCGAGAGTGTTAATGAAAGGTCCTGATTCGTGTACTAATTTCTATATTACTTAAAAGAGAAATATACAGAACAATAACCTATTTTTTTTAAAATTAGAATTCCATTAAAACTATCTAACAAAATAGGTGCTCTTTAAAATGACCGGACTATTTATTCACTCCCATGTTTCATAAATTGACAGTCAGTCTCGAGAAGATAATTCGACTTTAGTTTTTAATGTCACTCACAGAAGAACATTTAATTCTATTACGGGATAAATATTACATTCATGTTTCATAAACGAATAGAGTTCAACGGGATTTCCAATTAAACCTGGAATTGGGCTCAAACTGAAGCACTTCGATTCGAGAAGCATCTCTACAAAAGATAGTATTCGAGTAATTTTGTGGTGTAGTCTTGCGGTTATTATTATTGTCAAGCTCCTTAAGGAGTAGCGCTGCCAGGTCACTGTGATCATTGCTACTGCAAGTAGCACCGAGCTACCAGCATAGCGATTCTTTTTTAAAAGGATAACCTTGTTTTGTGTCACATAGACGGGCAAAAAAATTCTTACGAGCATGTCATCCTCCTAGTGCCAAATCGTGCGAAATCTTGCATATCTGCGGTAACCATTTTAGCGAGTCGTCGTATGCATGTTTGGTACTAACCTACTTTCTAATCAAAGACGTATCAAAATTAAACCATGTTAAAGAATTCAAATGACTATTGCTAATTTAGTCCGTCAATCACAACAGTTAACATGCATTTGACTGTTACCATTTTTTGTGTTGATCTGCCATTTGGAAACCGGTCGTTAGGAACCAGTGTAAAAGTCAAAAGTTACTCGGTTACTATACTTAAGTATTTAATTTATGTAGAAAATAAACAAACAGAACAGACTAACTGACTTTCCGCGATAAGTGGGGTGTGCTTCTAGAGAACATTTTTACATTTAAATTATAATATTCTTGAACTTGAACTGCCGACGGTGGAACTTTTGCCAAGATAATGAGCGTCTCTCTCCAGAGACTTGAGTTAATTTCATTCCAAGAATTCTAGTTAAATTTATTTAAGTGCTATTAGGGCTGGATGTAGGTCAGATTTAAGACTATGTTTATGGAAAATAATAAATCGTATGTGGATGAGGTTTATCGTTGCCAACAAAGCTTAGATATTTAAATTGATATGTAACTATAGGTATCACATTTACATACGATGTTTTATTAGAGTCCAGTAATAGCTGGAGAGGGTGTGTATACATAGTTTCGGATTCTGCTGAAAATTTTCTGATAGAAACACACAATTTCGCGATACCCGCATCAAATGTGGTGTATCCCAGAGGGCTTTTACGCTTGACATAGGTCTAGTTTCGATAATGCAAATATTTTCTGTTTTATTGAAATGTTTGCCTATACAGCAACTACCTTGTTTATATTATGGTAAAAGTTTCGTAAGGACTCTGGCTCGAATCACGGTTTGCGCGAAGTGTTATTGGATTTTTCTATAAAATTGAGGAGTGTAGAAATTCTTTGAATATGACAACAGGGTCGCCCTATATTCCTTTCTTTATTAGGTTTGTAATATCTAAAATAACTGACGAATGTGGGTGTAGTATTTCTTTTTGTTCCAGGCATTTCCCTCTAGGGATGTTATGGCGTTGGTTTGCAGAGTCTTTTGTGCTTCTAGCTGATAACAATATTCGATATGCTATCAATCTGTACGACAATCGATGAATTTGATAAATTATAATGAAGAGACTTTCTTTACATAACTTATAAGAAGATTATAAATATTGAACAATCGATTTTTGTTGTTTCAATATCAATGAATTTATTATTGATATTGAAACAACAAAAATCGATTATAAATAGGTAAAACAATTATTTCGGTTGTTAATTGATCAAGTTTATTGTTCAGTTTAGTTTTAATTTTGACGAGCTATGAAAATGCGTCATTAATTTAAATTGACACAGAAAATTGAACTCATATTATCAAAATATTAGTTCGGCTATTATTTTAGTAACGTATAATTATACATACTAGCGGTCGCCAAGTGGTCGAAATTCGCCCATAATTTATTTAAATTTTAAATTTGATCGTTGTTAAAGTTTTATTGTCTATAACTTAATACCCTTATAATCACATTTAGGTTAGTCACCTACTCCGCATAAATATGTATGTAACCATAGTTACGAAGCATTCTACGAAGTCAACCGAACAATGCCGAAATACTACGAACGCGATTCGACTGCTTGTTTAAAATGCATGGTTGTGTGCGTGTAGTGTTTTTTCATTAATTTAATGTATTTCTAATGCATATTTTATAAAAAATATTAGGATTCGCCCCTCCTTCTCCATGTAAACTTTAACTGTGCCAAATTTCATACTCCTCCATCCGCGCAATTTTCGTAAAAAGGGGTACAAAGTTTTTCCTTCACGTATTAATATATAGATGAACACTCATCTATAGCTAGGAGGTTACGCTTTAATAGTTAGGCAGATGTTACGGAATTTCACCTGTCATTTTACAATACTTGTTTATTTAACTTTATGTAATGTGTAGTAACATATGCATGTATATACTCTTTGGTAGGTTTAATTCCTAAAGCATTTTCTACCAGTTTCCAGTATATATGCGATATAACTTAGCAACAAAATCAAAAAGAAAACGTATTAAATAGTCATTTGTCACTTGCTTTAACGGTCAAGGAATATATCGTGAAGAAACCTGAATGTAACCTAAATGAACCCGAATGAACCTAAGAGTTCATTGTTCTTGAAGATACGTGAAGTCTGCAAACCCGCACTGGGCCAGCGTGGTGGAATATAGCCTGTGCCCAGCAGTGGGACAATTTTACAGGGCTGATATTATTGTTATTTTGTAGTTATCTTTCTGTTATTAGGTTTAGACTAAGCAAGTTTTAAAGTAATGTGATCACGATCTTCCTACAAATAAATTAGTATTTTACTTCTTACCTATTCAATAGTTTGGTTTATTAGTTAGGCGAAGCATTTCTGATTCACGAGACAGAAATAAAGGGTGAATGGCAGGCAATTAATTCCTTTGACGGTGTGCACCGATGTTGACTGTTGACCTACTGATGGTCAACAATCGATACTGTTGCAAGCTTTAACTATGTTTGTTTTGGATTAATTTAATCAATAATGTCATAGCAAAAAAAAGACGCCATATTTTTATTTGTGATTTTATAAAGAGATAATTTGGATTGCAAGTTTTACTTCAATTTATTTGGTACTAGTTTTTGCACGCGGCTCCGCCCATGTGGTACCTACGTCAATAAAAAGTAGCCTATGTCCTTCCCCAGGTTTTGAACTATAACTGTAAGAAACTTAATCTAAATCAGTTGGGTGTAGTGGTTTAGCCGTGAAAAGGTAACAGATAGACAGACTGAGTTACTTTCGAATCTATACTAATATTATAATGCTAAAGAGTTTGTTTGTTTGTTTGCTTGAACGCGCTAATCTCAGGAACTACTGATACGAATTGAAAATTTGTCATTTTTTTAGTGTTGCATAGTCCATTTATCGAAGAAGGCTATAGGCTATATAACATCACGTTACGATCAATAGGAGCGAAGCAGCAATGAAAAATGTTGCATCAAGTGAAGAAAATTCTCTTATATGAAGCAGACGAAGTTGCGCGGGTCAGCTAGTTAATAATATTAGTAAGGATAATATATATATATATATATATATATATATATATATATATACATAGTCCTCCTCATCGATTCATGAATCTTTTATTTGGTGAGCTCTAATATGGCTTGCTGGACCGAACTTGGTCTTGAATGTCCTACGACAGATGTGGCAGTAGAGTTGGCCTATCCTGTTGTATGTATGAGTTAAGGCCTTTCTTTAAGTATTTGGCGTTTACGTCAATCGTTTCAAGACGGTTTTCCTCAAACGCCTTAATCTTATTAAAGTTGGTAGATCGCCATGTAGACCTATTTGCAACAAGCTTTTCCCAAGACGAAACGTCGATACCGCAAGCGTTTAGGTGATGCTTGAACATATCCTTATAGCGTAGATGCTGACCGCCATATTTCGTTTTACCACCTGAATATATGAAACCACCTAAATGAAATAATAATAATGAAAAACAGTTTTTAGCAGTGGGCGGTGATCCATATGCAGAACATGTCCACACCATCTGAGATGTCTTTGCATGAGAAGAACTTCGATGCCATAGGTACATTCCATACGTATAAGACATAAAAATAAATTTCTGTTACATTTACCAATTATTGGCTAACCAGTACTTACACCTACTTATTTATGTGACATGATACCGGGTAATTAAGAATGTTTATGTGCCAATCATGATATAAATCTTCGTTCTTCCAATAACCTCCCTTTTTTGTCCCTCATATACATCTGGTTTCCTACATTCTTCGTCCTTCGTACAGTCCGTTTTACTATGGAATGCGCTCCCTCATGAAATCAGGATGTCCACAAAACGTAACACTTGCAAGTTGAAAGTACGTGCATCATCCTTGACAGTTTATCAGATTCATCTCAACTATAATATAATACGTATGTATGTATGCATGTATCTATACATATATATCATTTGTCGGCCTCGATGGCGTAGTGGTAAGTGTAACCGACTGCCACGCCTGAGGTCGCGGGTTCGATTCCCGCACAAGACAAATATTTGTGTGCATAAACATGGATGTTTGTCTTGGTCTGGGTGTTTCTATGTATAATATGTATGTATTTACAAAAAAAAGTATACATATATGTATGTTTATCCATAGTCTAGTATCCATAGTACAAGCTCTGCTTAGTTTGGGCTAGATAGTGTTGTGTGTATGTGGTAGAATATTATTATATTATTATTATATATATATTTGTAAATATTTTATTTAGATTATAAAATATGTTTATTGGTTTGTATATATTATGTAATATATCGTTTTTATTATAATATGTAAATGTATGTTTCATGCCAATGTATGCACCTACTATTTTTTATCTCTGCATCACCCAACGGTTGACAGGTAGATAATGCCCGTGGAATTAGATCTGCCGATGTACTATTTTGTGCATAAAGTTTAAAAAAAATAAATAAATTATAGAAATCGATAAAATCAAATTCTTAGTATTCTTGTTACCCCCTACAGCTGAAGTCATTTGCTTCTGATAGAAGTGAGATTACTCCTATAGTGTAATGGTTGGGAATCAACCTCACAACGTTTCGATCGCAAGTCCGATGACTAATAGGGTAGCATCGTATATATCGCCATTTGATAATAGTTATTGTAATTAGCGCAAGGAATTTGATTGTGAGGATGACTCTAGGATCTTACTTGTATAATAATATCAGCCCTTTATTAAACTGTTCCACTGCTGGGCACGGGCCTCTTCTGTGTGAGATGGTTTAGGCCATAATCCACCACGCTGGCCTAGTGCAAAATATATTACTTAAATAATTAAATATTTAATTTCTAATCTAAATTCTCGGAAATAAATATCTCTATTTCTTGTTTACGTCGTAATGGGAGTGTGCAAAATTTCAGCTTTATACGTCCAAGGGCTTAGACCGGCGGTTGATAAGTCAGTCAGTGAGAGAATCAGGACTTCTCTTTTTATATAATTTGGAGAATAGACGAATAGAATGTATGGAATGTCTTTGAAGAATAATTAGGCGATAATATAAATCGATTATGTTTATAAACTGTTTCACTGCAGAATACGGTTATCTTCATATCATTGGAACATTACGGATAACTTTTAGACATGCAAGTCTTCTTATAAACGTTTAAATAACTATAATGTTGGTCCATTGGCATAGATTTTATGTTTGCAATAATGAGGAACTTTTTTTTTTTTTTTTTTTTTTTTTTTTCGTGGGGAAATGCGCCTGATGCATACCCTCTCGCCACAAGGGGAGGCGAGAGGGTTATGTCCGGCTCTCCCGTCCTTCGGGCCTACGGACCAAAACCCCACGGTGTGCACGCTCGCTGCCTTGTATAGTGGATGGGCCGCTGGAAAAATTACTACCTCAGCGACCCACCCAGCAGTCTACAACTCCTTTGGCGACGCCCCGGCACTACATAGGGCGTCGGACCAACTCAATAGCTGGCGGACGGGAGATCCCCGTTCTCCCGCCCGCGGCCTTCATTATGGCGGCATTAGGCGCGCGTAAGCGCGCCTGCGCCGCCCGGTTCGCCGGCGACGGCTCGGATCCGCAAGGATACTTTCTTCACGGACCCGCTCCGCCGCCTCCTTCTGCGAGATGACGTCCTCGCAGAAGGACGCGACCGCTGCCCACTTCCTCTCGCTGTCGACCATGGCTTTGATCACGGCCGGCAGCGAGAGATCCTCACCCACAACCTCAATGAGTTCACGGCGCTGCACCGCCCAAGCAGAACATTGCTCGAGCGTGTGCTGCGCCGTGTCCTCCTCACAATCGCAGTGGTGGCAGACGGGACTCGGTTCCCTCCTAGCGACCGTGTGCAGGTATTTGCCAAAGCAACCGTGCCCTGACAACACCTGCACTAGTCGGAAGGAAAGGGTCCCATGCTGCCGCCCTGCCCACCGCTCCAATACCGGCTGGAGGGCCCCAACGGTTCTAAAACCGGCCAAGGGCACCTCCAGCCGTGCCTTCCACTTTAAAATCATGCCCTGATGGGCTCGATTGCGCGCGCACTCAATCACCGTCGGGAGGGGACGACAACCCGTCTCCTCCCGCACCGCCTCACTCACTGCAAACACTTCGGCGAGCACTTCAGCCTCCAAATCCCACGGGGGTGTTCCGGCCAACACACAAGCTGCGTCGGCCGACACCGTACGGTATCCACGTATTACCCTGACCGCTATGACTCTCTGCGGCCTCCGCAAGAGAGTCCTGCACTGAGCGGTCAGGGAGTCCGCCCACACCGGTGCGCCGTAAAGCGCCATCGACCGGATAACCCCCGTGTAGAGTCGCCGGCCAATAATGAGGACCTGCGCAATATGTTGTTGGTATTCCTGTCAAGTTATTGTTAATGGCAGCACGGAGTTTGCAGGTTCTTTCTTTTTTCTGTTCGTGTAGTTAGTGGCCAACCTGTCATCAAGAGTTGTTCAAGGCCTCTGACATGGCTTAACAACTGCTGTCAATTTGGCAACAACCGGGATTGTTTTGATTAATTAGGGATCTGATCGATCCAGCAATAGGACAGGCCACGCCGTTGGGACGTGGTGTCTTGAGGGTAAATATATGCAGAGATTAATTAAAGATGGATCAACAGTTAACACTTTTAATAGACTAGTAAGGAACAAGTTATATGTGTTTGACAATATTCATTTTCCTACGCGTACAATAATCAGGGCGTGGTTCGTCCAAAGGGCTTGCTTTGTGGTCCTTCAGTAATAAGGACACTTAGCTGATAAGTGAAGCCATTCTATTACATGGAACCTAAAAGCATAGATGGTAAATGTGAGTGTCATATATCTTCCCAAGTGCCTACCTCTGCCTATAGGTGCAATACTATGTATGTACAAGGACAATATTGCCCCATAAGTCATCATCGAACATTCCTATTACAAATTTCCCAGTTATGGCCGCACACAGCACCTGGGGTCGACAAAAACTACTGGTTTATATTCATTCTTCATATCGGGGTTGAGTACGTGAGGGTAGAACAAGCACAATACAGTCTGACGCACAAGGGATACACTTAGGGGAATAATAAATATTTAAATTAAATAGTATTATGTATAATTAGTTAATATGATGTAGTGCTTTTCAGTATTGTTAATGAGGCGACCTCGACCACGATATATTTAGTTCGTGACATTCTAGGTGTTTAGTAATTGGGTCTATAAACAGAAATACTGTTTTCAAATAGAATTACGATGCCGGGTATAAAATAATACCCGGCTTTGCTCCTGTTTTCCAATAATTTATTTATTATTTATAGCAATTTATTTTTCGTAATAGATATAAATTACATTAACTTATATTGGTATAAAAAATAACCTTGCATACATTTTTTCGCAAAAGACCAGACGTACTCGCATAATTTATATCACCCATCAGCGAACACATCAATTATTATGCGAAACAATAAATGCCAATGTTAGTATGTTCGTGTGTTACGCTTTCACGCCTTAACTACTCCACCGATTATCATGAACTTACACATACACGTTGTTAGGTCCAGAAAAAAAGTACTGTTATTAACCTAACTTACATTTACGCCAGCAAAGCCACCGGCAAAATCTAATAGGTCAATACTTCTACTTCTATTTTTACTAGAATTGGGATAAAACAACCTTCAAAAAACTAAGTCTAGATAATAAGACCTGCGGATCTACCACATAATACATATTCACTTGACAGGACCGCAGTCCTTCAGCGAACTAATGACGAGTCTAGATACGGTGAGGCAATCAGCTGGAAAGAATCAGGACCCGATCTATCCGCAATCTTGGGACACAATGACAAAGGCCTTTCTTTTGACTAAACTATACACGACTGATCTTTGAATTTATTTGCTTTGTAGCTTGTGGATTATAAAGTAATAGAATATGTGTGTATATTAATGTATATTAACGTCTACGCAGATCAGTGCAAATACAAGGTAGGCCCGCTGGGATTACAGGAATCGCTAATTTACGCACAGGTCCATAATTTTACACACAGATAAAACCTCACGGTCTTTTTCACTAAGATGCGTTAGTGTCATTTTTTTTAAGGTTATTTTAGGATACTAAAATAATAATTTCATCAGGGTCGCCTTTGAATACCTAGGTGATTATATTCGCGGGTGATCAAAGGACACTAAAGAGTCGCCTATGATGACCCAGGTGATCATAGTGGAATAGACCAACCTCACGGCTATATGTTTTAATGCGGTAGGTAATCCCTAACCTATTAGGACGCAGCAGCACACTGGCGGTCATATACAATACGTTTTTAATTACGTCTGTCATTTTAACAATTGACAGATTAATTGAAAAGTATTTCCAAAAAAATAATTTAAAAAAAAAGAAGTATATTACACCCACATTTGGCCAACTGTGTATGTAGGTCAGCTCAATTGTCTCTGTTTGTGCAGCTGTCGTCGCTGTCGCCTCGAAATTTAAATATGGACCTAAAGTAATAATAATATAAGTTTACAGTAAACATTTTACAGTTTGATGACCATATCGCTTGATAAAAAAATTGCAACCGTTTCTGTTAGCAAGCTAAAGACGTTTTTATATCTCAATGGTGGAATGTCTGAGTAAATTCAGTAAAATTAATTACTTACAGAACTGTATTTTCTCCCAAAACTGCACCGATGCTTAGGAAGAAACAAACACTTATTTCTACAAGACACAAAGAGGAAAACAGAGAATACAAAAGAAATAAAATAATACTAAATAACGAAACTAAAATAACATTAAAGCTGACTACATAAGTGCCTGTCTTATAAATGCACCAACCAGGCTTCTAGGTTTCCATTTTCCAGAATTCGGGTACATGCCACTGATTTTCAACTGGCAGTTATAAACTTTGTAATGTGTTTGTACAAAGACAAAATGTTCTATGATATCTCGAAGGCTTTAGTAAGACGTAGTGTAATATTTAGATACCTACATATTATATAAAGCAATAGTAATAAAAGTTAATATAAGTATGAAGATTTTTATAATAATTATTTTCTTACGTTTCTGCGAATATTATACATCGAAATTGAACTACTGTATACGGCTTTCACCGCGTTGTTTATTTTAAAAGATGAAGATATTTAGGGTTCCGTACCTCAAAAGAAAAAAACGGAACCCTTATAAGACCACTTTGTCGTCTGTCTGTCTGTCTGTCAAGACCCTTTTTCTCAGGAACGCGTCAAGCTGAAATTTATATCAAACACTCAGGTCTACGGTGCCTTGGAGCTGTGAAAAATCAAACTTCTAAGCCAACGCAATTAAAAGATACAGCCATTTATTATGCAAATTTTCTACACTTGCAAGGGAATCAAAACCTACAAAGTATTTCCCGTGAACTCAGAATCTTGAAATTTGGTACGAAGCAACGTCTTATAGCACAGATAAAGGAAACATTGCGAAAAGTATACATTTTTAGTTATTTAGCAATAAAAATACCATAACTTTTACTTATATGCCTACAGGTTTGTACGGAACCCTCGGTGCGCGAGTCCGACTCGCACTCGGCCGGTTTTTTTAATTTATCGCCCACAAGATTAATTCATATGTAGGGAAAGACCTTACAAAGATTCAAACAACAGCCACAAAGTACACCGGGACTCGAAACTACTTGTACCCTAATTTTTGGCTGTGTGGGGATCGAACCAATGCAATGGCAACTCGAAGACTTAAACCACTACACCGTCTGCACAGGCTCGGCATGAAAAACTAGATAACATATTATTTTTTGGATGATGAACGGAAGAGTTTACGCTGGGAATTACTTGGTCATGGAAACCATGAACTGACCGGGTAAATACGACCCTCTTTGAGAAAATCGGTGCTAACGTCGTAGTTTAACATTTTTAATAGAAACTGGTGTCTAAATTAGAGGTAGTTTGTTTGTATCACAGATTACTATGCGTACCCTCAGAATAGACTTTACATTACAAAAAACTGAGACGTGCAAAGATCATCGATGAACGAAAAAATGTAGTTAAAATACGTACTTGCTAGCCCGCACTTGGCCAGCGTGGTGGACTATGGCCTGATCCTTCTCACACTGAGAAGAGACCCGTGCCCAGCAGTGGGGCAGTTCAATACAGGGCTGATATTGTTATATAAATTGTAACGAATATACTATATTGATAGTCCTTAAAGGCAAATAATAAAAATAAATATTAAAAAGATCTTAAAATTTATACTTTCGATTGAATGTGTTGAGTCAAGTGATTTGATGTCTAAGTGTAAGATTAGAATAAAATTATAATTTGTATGTGCTTAAGCTTTCTCATGATACGAAATTTTTGTAAGTTCTTATGAGAAATAAAGATACCTCAAACCTTAATTTCTTACTAAGTCAGACTCCAACAAAAATACTACTTAATATAGACAGTAAACGTTGAAGTAGGTGCGCAAATCGATCCAACCTACGTGGTTAAATAACAAGTCCCAGGGTGATCATTGTTTATATATTGAAGCCTCACCTCGCCTTGGAGAGCACGTTAAATTGGTAATACATTAGAACAGTCTACAGAACAACCATGTATTTATTTAAAGTTACATCGACGTAGATAGGGGTAGGATACTCCTAAGAACTAATGAACCGGCTTGCAAACAAATAATAGATCGTTAAAATGTTCAAGGGATTTTTTTGAAAATGTAAATATCGAAAGACTATTCTCTTTTTAAAATTGTAAGACAGTTACAGCGGTTTTCTCTTAGTTTTTTTTTATATCTGCAAATGACCAGTTTCAAGATTCAAAGAAGGAATGGTTTTACTTACGGACAATTAATTTTTGACAAATATTCTATGAAACTATTAGTTTTTATATCATCCTAAGCGAACATATTGACGGATGTAATAATAATAAAATATAATCATAATAATTACATTTTGGCAATGGCATTTGGCAACTCTATAATAATAATATTATAAAGAGAAAATATTTGAATTCTGCTTTTTATTTGTAAGGATTGAATTCAAAAACTACATGACTGATTTAAAAAATTCTTTCACCATTAGAAAGCTATATTATCACCGCGTAACATAGGCTACATTTTATTAAAAAAAAGTACTGTTACTAATATAATCGCGGGCGAAGTCGCGGGCAAAAGCTAGTTAAATATAAATGTGAAATTAATGTTTCTGGATTGCCTCTATGACATAAGGTTACAGTATGAAACTGGCCTTGCATTCGGAAACGGGCAAAGTGCTATTTCATCACTACTAGTAAACTCTCAGTATGTGCTAGGAGTCTGATATTGAAGGTAAACTGCGATTCGCTCGTCCTAAAACATATGTAGATACGGCAAGTTCGTCTAAACCAAGCAACGAATTTTAAAGCTATTATTTACCATTTATTAGAGGTTTTTACGGAATGTTTTAGTATATTGTGATGTTTAGTTATCAAGTTGTTAAATAATCTACATTCTTTTACGTGGATTATGTTGGCTAAACCTCATGAAAGACTTTAAAGTTATGTACCTCCGTAATAATTGTAGGTAATACAGATATATTGACTCAAAGAAAAACATCTTAAAATTTTTATTTCAAAGAAATATTGGTTTGTTAAGCTAATTTGATCGATATAATATCAATTCATCCAGTTACATATTTAAATAAATTCTATTATTATATATTTAAAATCAACAATAATTGTCCGTCTCTTCATATAATGTAAATAGATACTTGAAAGATATTACAGTTATTAAGTTGTTTGCGTGACGAGATTTACGAAGCCGTGTGAAGACGGGGCGTGTCGCTAGTTAATATATAAATGCTTGAAATTTCAATTATTTCAAAAAACTTCAATTAATGTATTAGGTCATGAAGCATGTTTTTCTTATTTTACTGTAAACGTGTCTATAATACTAACCTTTTTAAGAACATAAGACATTTGAGCTGGAGTCTTCGTTTAATAGTTACTTATATGTGATGTAGAAAAATGTTCGTGTAGAAACACGGCTTTATCATATAAGACTGGAATGTTTTCTTGGTGAAATGTGACACAATTATTTTTTCCTTCCACGTTGTCCGTCTTCACAATCTTGCTTATAAGTCAACTTACACTTGCCTGAACATTATAGTCGAGATAAGGAGACTATTTCTCTGTAAAGAGCACGACTATTATCAAGATCCTAAATGTATAATTGAGTACCTTCTAGTGCCAGTTGCTAAGTCATATTTTGTAAGGAGTTTCTCAGCTTGGAATCTGGTGGTTGATGATAATGAGCCTACCATGTTATATGGGCCCTTAAATAGCTTCTTCTTACCCATCGAGAACAAATGATCCTTTAAGCATTACATACAAGTAACAGCGGGCTTTTTTCATATATGTGAAGATAGACAAATCAAACATGAGAAATCTTTTGTAAATTATAATGAACCATTATAAAGGACGAAAATAATAAAAGCACACACGCGGCTAAATAAATTCTCTTTATAAATCTGTCACAATATTTTGTTTATTACATATACTCGTATCGCCTTTTAGAATTTTAATTCAGAGGGCATTAGGGTGTGCCCTACAGTCCGGAAATTTAATTTCCTTTATGTAGACTTATACAGATATATTTATAACGGCCGCCGTGGATGTCAACGGGCGGAATGGTTCCATCGACGTTGGTAAATAAATAATATTATGTTGAAGTGTCTTTGGAAATCGCAAACAGATTCTAATGGACAATCTAAATTGTTTTTCTGACTAAATTGCCGAAGTTGATAATGAAAGTTCAATTTGATTTTGTATTCTAAATTTCTTTTTTTTTATTCTCCTTTTCTGGCTTCACTCTGTGTCTAGGAAAAGAACAACTTTCGAATTTTATTATTTTTAAATACTGAGACCGCCAGTTTCTTTAGAAGATTATAACAGGCGAAGTTTCAAAGTATAAGCTTTGTAAAAGAAAACAAAGCACGAAAGCCAGGGCGTGGAACCACAGTGAAAGAAATTGGGGGCAAAAGGCTCATTTTATTTAATCTGACGCCAAAAAGGCAACAGGGTATTATATGATCTAATTATACTTTAGGTTTAAAGGTTTAAAGATCTTTATTAAGTCAAAAGAACATGCAGTCCACTTAATGAGGATAACAAATTACATTATAAATACAAAGTATTAACAAATATGAAAGTAGTGCGGTGCGATTTGATTGGAAAGTAATGGCTCCAAAAAAAAAGTATAATAAATAATGTAGGAGACGTTTTGTGAAACAGCAAAGTTTCACAAAACGTCTCCTAAAAGTACACAGCATCGTATTCGATGCTGTGTATTTTTAATATTTATTGTGTTTATAGACTTTGGTTCTGTATTATTATTAGTATAATTATTATAATTATATAGCATTAAAAATATATATATTTATTGAACAAATACGACACAAGCATAATTTATTTTGTATATAAAAATAAACTCTTATGTGTGATTACTTAAATTCGTTATTATTATTTTTTATAATATATTTTTCTTTAATGGTTTATTTACTTGTTTTGTCGAACGTTTTGTTTAATATTTATTTCTATAGGATAATTTAAAATGCATTTTCGCTGATGTACTACTACTATTTTCTTTTTGAAAATAGACACTACTTTCGACCTCTTTTAATTCATTAGGCAATTTGTTATAATGTTTGACACCGACGTACAACATATTTCTTTTACCGTATTCGGTTCTCGGTGTTGTGAGTCTTAGTTTGTTTGTGTTTCTATGTGTGAATATTCTTTAGGCTATAGAAGTTTGAGTATGAATGTGTCCTAGAGTAATCTTTTTTAATAATGTACATATATTTTGGGTGTATATTTGCTTGAAATTAGATAATCCAGTGTTTTTGTAGAGTGTAGGTGTATGTGTTAATTTGGGGTAATGTAAAATTATTGATTATTTTGTTTTGTGCACGCTGTAAAGGAATAAGGTTGGTTTTCGCAGCCGAACCCAGGCTGTCTATTAAATAAGTGAGATGAGACTTAACGAGGGCGTTATACAACATTAACTGTGTTTGGCGTGGTACACAAAAACTATTACTTATTAATTTTAAAATATATTTAACATATTTAAACATGGTTACATAAAAAACAGCAATAAGCTGGATAATCGCAAGGCGAAAGATTTATAGTTCAGCATATGCGAGTTCAGCGTCTGTTCGTAATTTCAACGTCTCGACATTCGCAACTTTCGCAGTTACCAAACTCATGTTCCTTTGTGCTTAGATGTACGACAAAATATATGTACGTAACAAACAATACAAACAACAATATACCATGCCCGATCAATTTTCCTTGATTCTTGTCCGAACCATTAACTCTTAAGGACCACATCTTAAAGACACGGGACCAGCGATTTGAATATTCTTGTTATTCATTTAAATTTCGAAGAATATTAACGGAAAGTACAGCGGCCATTAAGGTCGAGTGAATTTTGAAAGATCCTTCGAATTTCGAATTGCCAAGTAAAGCAAATACAGCGAAGTTGCTGAACGTAAATCTGTTTTGGGATCCAAAGCATAAAATTTGTTGTATCCTCAGTCATTAATCTTGTACGCAATTGTGTCTAATTCCTGGTGCTTCCGTTAATGTAATAAATCAACTAAGTAAGTACGAATCGTGTTGTGGAGTAGCTCTTCGCGTTCGTATTCGCGAACATTGATTTATTTATTTTTGAACGTATATTTCTTCTAAACCAGGCGTAAATCTTTTTATGCTCCAAGATTTGTTGAAAGAGGAGTCTTGTACCAATTATGCTTGTCTATCGAGTTGACATTTTTATATAGAAGGCCATATAAACCTCTAAATGGAAATTCTAAATGGTTATCATACTTATTCGTTTAGATCTGAAGCAAAAATAAATATAATTTTATGTAACGATATTTTAGTAGCAATACTGGATTTAATATTGCTACAAATATGGGATAAAAGGCAGTAGTGAATGCGACTGCTGTGCATGAGGTCTTGGGTTCGAATCCCGGGTCGGGCCAACAAAAATATAATTGGGTATTTTCTGTTCAGAAATCTCAATACAAGCCCGGTGTTAGGATGTTGGCGGTAAAGTGTGGTGTAAGACACCCCCGTGTCTCGGAAAGCACGTAAAGCCGTTGGTCCTGCGCCTGATCTCTCTCCCATCGATCGATCGGATTACCGTCCCATTAGATCATGAGAGTGAGGGAACAGAGAGTGGATTTGTGTTTGCGCACACACTTGTGCACTATAATATCTCCTGCGCAGATGGCCAGTCTCCGTTAAGATTAGCCGCCCTGGACGAAATTCGGTCTGGAGGACATTATTATTATTAGTAATAAATCTAGTATTAGTTTGTAACCTTCATGAATAAACAAATGTTAATCATTTTGATTTAATTTTAGGTACTAATGGTAATGTTACACGACAGCTTATTAATATTTTCTTTGCAGGCTTGCCTCCTTTTCCAAAGCCTTGTAAAATGTTTCAAGTAAACGGCTTGATATACTGACTCCTCTTTTAATAATTTTGTTATCATGTCTCCCCTGAGACAAGAAAAAGGAGAAGAGACAGAGAGAGGAATCGTATGACACGAGACAGTGCACCGCTGAGATTTTAGTTTTTTTATTTCATTTTAGGAGCATTATAATCTACACTATTAAAAAAATAGCACAGTGTAAAATCAAAAATATTTATATCATTAATTATTAACACTGATATAATGTGTAACAAATAAATAAAACACTGTGAAATTTTCGCGTTACTAAATAAGGTTGTTTAACATCACTACTGCGTATACAAATAGGGCGGCGCTAGGCGGACTACAGAAGGATTTGTCGAAACAATTGTTTAAACTTAGTATTACGTTTTCGGCGTATACACAACGCGTCGTGCGTAAACGTCCTAATCCTTAAATAATAGTGATGTATTGCGGTAAATTAACCGAGCTTTTGCCAACAACACAGACTAGTTTTATAGCCATTTTTGGACCATTGTAAGCGATACTAACGATAATGTATTGACGTCTAACGTTTAAGATGAACTATCAGTCCAAGTCAACTTCTAAAAGCTGCCATTTTGCAGCTAATGGCGTCTCTGTGTTGGACCATTTAACATCTTTAGCAGAAATATGTGTGTGTTTTTAAACATTTACTTTTATTATATTTTCTTAATATTATTTCTAATAGGAGAAGAAACCATTTTCAAGTCCATTTACTCGCGTTCATGAGAGCTTGGAATGTTTGGAGTAAAATGAATCAGGTCTGAGTATTTAAACCGAATGCGTGCCTATAATTTTATAAGAATATTTTAAAATGGCCTCAGTAACAGTAAATTATATAATATGAGGCTAAAATATTGTTTAATCTTTGATAAACTTTGGTGGAAGACTATACGATGGCAACTTTTAATAGTTACGTCATAGAATTTGAAAATCAATTCTGGTAGCGCATAGTTTTGTTGTGTTTTCTGTCAAAAAATGATAAGATGGATATATAAATAGCTTGTACTGTTCGTAGATCGTAAATTGGATCGAAAGTATGTATCTTGTATCAAAAAGTTCTCCGTATCATTGCATAGTTCGTAATCAAAGACACTTTTTTTCCTATCCTATCCCTGTCATATATATTAGCTAGCAATATAATATGAGCGTACACCTATATGTTAATCAATCAATAAGTCCACCAAAATAAATTATTTATTTAATCTGGTAATATCGATCCGATGAAAATTCTAATTTTGAAAAGAAATCACAAGCAGTACATAGGTTGACATCCGGTAGCTATCTTTCCTTCAATAACGTATATTAAAATAAGTAGTAGTGATGTAATAGAATATATATGGTACACCTCTACTGTATTATTAAATCTTTTTTTAATCAGTACTTCGGGCAAAGGACATAAATTATTCAGCCTATTATTTATTCAACTTGATGGTCAACAAAATGGAATAGACAAATGATTTGAGAATATCAGGCAAATAATTGAATCAGGTGTTTGATTTCCACACACCGTGTAGGTTATGTTATAAAAGGCGCTTTAACTTTGTGTTATTAGTATTGTAATATACTACAAATGGGATTACCGGTCACTAGACATTAGTACTTGCGTGTGAGTACTACATAAGCAGAATTGGGAAATTATATGGTTATTAATAAGCTATTCGCTCTGCAATAAAATTGGACAAATTGTTTGAATGTACACCTTGTCTGGGACTACTAGCGTCAAGTATTCGCGTAAAGCGTTGTTATAATATTAAGTCATATATAAAAATGAGACCCAAAGGTAGTTGTTGTGGGTTTTGGTGTACTATGTCAACATTAGATTAGCAAAACGTGGTGTGAAACGAAAATTTATCACAAGCTTTTACGAGCCGCTTCGCTCGCGTAGTATCTACATCAATATAAAGTAGCTCATGTCCTTTCCCAGGTTTTAAACTATATCTGTACCAAATTTTATCTAAATCGGTTAAGTAGTTTAGCCGTGAAAAGGTAACAGACAGAGTTACTTTTGAATTTATATAATTTGTAAGGAAGTAAGTCTTCTTCTTCTTCTCCCTAGCCTTTATTATTCCCAAGTCACCTCCTAGACCTCCGCAACCCGAAGGCTAACGATACCCTAAGGCTAGACCAGTGTCAGGATATTATAGCGCACTGACTTTCCAATAACGACTGCCATAGATGTTCATGGCAGGCGGGACCGACAGCTTAACGTGCTCTCCGAGGCACGGAGCAGGCGATAATGATAATAAAAGTATTTGCATATAAAGTGAGAACTACAATTTTAATTTTTATTGCACGTTTTGCGTAGTGATTTAAGTAGTCATCTCGTTTGTGGCTACAAGCTGACAGTTATAGATTCAATCACCACTCAGGACAAAAAATTGTGCGATCGCAAATAGTTGTTTCGAGTCTGGCCGTTATTGTGTTCGTTGTTTGAATATTTGTAAAGTCTCCTGCGACACAGGATTTCATCACAGTGCGGGAGTAGTAACTTTTTAATCTTTGCTAAAAGTAACTAATATGCTATTGATGTATGGAATTATTGAAAGCGCTGATTGTTTTCTTTATCGATGCGTATAGGATGACTGACATAGTCATAGCTCTAAGTCCCGAACAAAGAAAGAATTAAAAAAAATGCTTGTAGGATGACAATGAATTTCTGTAATTAATCTATTGAGTCGCAGCGTCACACCGGTGGTCATACACAGTCCATTTTAATCATGTCTGGTATTCTAAGACTTGACAGATTAAAAGACTTACGGCCACCTACCACTAACAAGTAAAAGTTATCCGAAAAATAAATCGCATGCTGTCTCACTCATGTTAGGTTAAAGAAGAGAGATGGTGAGACTTTCATCTTATAGATAAATTCTATCTGAAGGCGGTAGTATAAGCCTTTAGACGATTTTTTATTTAAGGTATGATAATACCTACAATATTGCATTGGGTTATAGAAGTTGTAAGTGATGATAAATAAATATGAATAGATATACAAATCACAACAATATACCTACCTTCATTTTATTATAAACAGTTTTGTTGTTACAAGTATTCACATTTTTTTAAACATTTGAGATTCAACGGACGTAATTTTTGGGATTCGACGACAATAAAACGTAAATATCTTGCATTTTAAAATTTGGGATCCGACGGCAATATATAATAATGTTTTGTAGGATCCAACGCCAAAAATGCCAATGAAAATAAATGGTCAAAAAAGTACCGCTCATTCTATTTTATACAACAAGCAAAACTTCTGTGTTTTATACACATGTTTGTTTGTATATAGTAGATGCTCCTTTATAACATAACTAGCTGACCCACGCAACTTAGTCTGCTTCACATAAAAGAATTTCTCCGTTTTTGCAACATTTTTCATTAATGCTCCGCTCCTATTGGTCGTAGCGTGATGTTATATAGCCTATACTCCTATAGCCTTCCTCAATAAATAGGATATCCAAAACTAAAAGAATTTTTCACTTCAAACCAGTAGTTCCTGAGATTAGCGCCTTCAAACAAACCCTTCAGCTTTATAATATTAGTATAAATAAATCATAGTACCTCTTTTTTCCTATTCTAATCTCTGTCTATCTACTCAAGGTTCGTAACGCGCCTAAAGAAATTCTACTTCAAGCAACGAAAGATTTGATATTACCTAACAAAACTCTGCGAGAGCTCGTTAGAGGAATAAGTAGCAGGAAATAAGTACACCAGTCAGCTGTGGAGTTGTGTCATTACATCCCCTTGAGTTGTGTAATTATGACGGTTATTATTCCCCAAGCGCAAATACAAGGACGTACAATGCACCGTCGTTCCTCTGACGGCATACCACCTGATTATGTTGTTTACCTACTGCATAATATATTTCTTACGAGGTAAAACGTAATATGTGCTAAAAGTGTGTTTTAATGTGATCGGCTGAGTAATTCAGTATTGTTTGTTTAAGGATAATTATAATAATATTCTATCACATACAAACACCACCATCTAGTCCAAACTAAGCAGAGCTTGTACTATGGGTGTTAGACAATGAATAAACATACATAAATACTTCTTTTTTGTAAATACATACATATTATACATAGAAACACCCAGACCAAGACAAATATCCATGTTCATGCACACAAATGTTTGACTTGTGCGGGAATCGAACCCGCGACCTCAGGCGTGGCAGTCGGTTACACTAACCACTACGCCATCGAGGCCGCTAAAAAGGTCCCGCAGTTCCTGTTGTATACTTGAATTTTGTCATCTGCGAGAACTACAATTCACCTCCGATTTCAGTTACAATAATCACAGTTTATTTTCGGTAATAAGAACTAGAACTGTAGACAAAGTGGGTGTGTTGAAGTATAATATGTAGGTATGTATTTACAATAAAAAGTATATATATGTATGTTTATCCATTGTCTAGTATCCATAGTACAAGCTCTGCTTAGTTTGGGCTAGATGGTGTTGTGTGTATGTGATAGAATATTAGTATGAAGCAAGTCATTTTTTTTCAGTGGTTTCTACTACTATAGTTTCTATTCCATCATTATATATCTTTTCGTCTGGTCATATACAATCATTTAAAGGCTACTTTTTAGATTAACAAGTAATTCTAACTAATATTATAAATGCTAGTTTGTTTGTTTACTTATTTGTTTGTTACCCTTGAACGCCATAACTACTCGACCGATGCGCATTCATGATGCGCATACACGTTGCCAGGGGTACATAAACGTACATACATAAGTTAGATAGATATGTATTGACAAAATTTAGATTAATGCTAGTGAAAACGAGGGGCAAAATGAAGTTTATATACATATAAAATAAATAAGATAATAAATAATAATAATAATTTATAATATCTATAAATAGATATAAATAGAATAGATAAAGATAAAAGTGAAAATTCTCAGATAATCAATGAATGAATGTTTAAAGGGATAAAATAGCATATAATAGTGTCCTCCAGACCGAATTTCGGCCACGGCGTCCAGTCTTAACGGAGACTGGCCATCTGCGCAGGAGATATTATAGTGCGCAAGTGTGTGCGCAAACACAAGTGCACTCTCTGTTCCCTAACTCTCATGATCCGATGGGACGGTAATCCGACACGATCGGAGAGAGATCGGGCGCAAGACCAATGGCTTTACATGCTTGCCGAGGCACGGAGGTGTCTAACACCGCCAACTTCCTAACTCCGGGCTGCTATTGAGATATCTTAACAGAAAAACCCAATAACTTTTTGTTGGCCCGACCCGGGATTCAAACCCGAGACCTTATGCACAACCGTCGCATTCACTTTCGCTGCGCCACGGAGGCAGTTAATAAAAAATAGCATATAGGAAATATACAAATACAGGTATGCTTTCTTAAAATAATGATTATGGTTTAATTTCAATCACTGGGCTGATTCTAGATAATGTAAAAATATTCACTGCTCCACGCGGCCACGGTGATAATATAACGTACTAACTAAATAGATCGCAATGGTAAAAAGTTATTCATAAAAAGTGCCAAGAATTTAAGCTATAGACGCCTATAAATAAATATTCGTGGAAACAAAACAATTTATCGCAGAAACAAATACATGGATAAAAAATTCAGGAGCGCGGCATAACAAATGAAAACGTATTTTAAGAGCTATTTCAGTCTAACTTGGAAACAAATTTGAACAATAAATTCTTAATCAATGGGAAGAAATCTAATTGTGAAATAACTAGAGATGAAAAACAGGTACTTCGTGGGTACCATGCTAGAAAATCGCCTAAGCTTTAGCCAATCATGCATCATACAATAATTTTGCTTCCTTTGCTTAGTACGGTCAAGCTGCGTATAATTAGAATTAAGCCAATTGCCATCTAAAGGTTTCAGTCCTAAACAGAAGATGTTTTAGACAAAGACCTTTTGAACTGCAAATCCCAAGCACTTCTCGTGACTAGTATGTCGTAGCTAGGATCACGATCGGCTCTCGACACTTAACATATGGGTAAGCTTACAATGCTAGAAATCCGAGCAATCTTTCAAAATAAAGAATAAAAATTCTTCTGTCTGCCCGCAATCGAGTAGAAATGCACAAACGACACGATGAAATCTTTCTCGTGTACCAGGCTGCCAGTAAAGCTAGGAGTTCACAAAGCACATTCATTTTCTATCCTGTCACTACTAAGCTTGTGACGTCACACGCGAGCCGCGACCTAACCTGACCTTACCCGACATAAGTAGCAATAAAACTACTAACAGCCCATTAGCCTTACTTGAGAGCCTTTTATTGAACTTCATACCGAAACGTAAAAGTAATTGTTCTACTCAATGTGCCAAGTTTGTTACTTGATTGGTATTTTATTTTAATGGCACGATCAAATGCCAATGCTTTGTGTTTATGTGGCTCGGCTTATAAACGAAAATTGTGTAATAATACCGAAATAGCTGTACTCATTTTTAAACAAGCTTAAAAAAGGAGAAGGTTCATTATTGGACTCATTTTTTATGTATGTAATCCGATTTCTCCGCAACGAATAGATTGATTTAGAATTCTTTTGTATTTGAACGGGCATACTTGGATAGCATCTGTTGATGGTTTTCAAATATAATTAAATTACAAATTAAATTAAATGACATATTTGCTATTGAATATATTTTGGAATTGTCTCAGACTGGTGTTAATATGTTTATATGAAATAAATAATATCGTTTATACTCCGAAGTTGTACTGTTCATATAATCAATTGCATCCTAATAAATTATAACTTACCTTAGACCGCGATCAAACTTTGGACGCTGGAAAATGTAACAGTAAAATTACTTTAAAAGCACTAAATCCAAACAATACAATTAACCATTAAATCCCTGTTTTGTTTATACATAATTAATTTAAATTCAGTGCCAACAAAGTACTTAGGCAGTAACAGTTTGTTACAGCAGAAATATTATAAACCGTTGATTTTAGTAAGATTCGAATAGCTTTAAGACTAAAATAAAATATTTTATGAAGTCGGTTTCTTTTTGTCTTTCAAGGTAATTGTATAAAGCGCTCTGATTTTACAACTCTAACCTTAAAATATCGCACAAAGGTAATTTATTCTATTCAAATACTATTTTTGTTTCTAAAAGAATTCTATATTTAAATTTTTACCCGTTTATAAAAAGTCGTCGTTTATAAAAAGTTTATCTAATACATTTAAATAATTTTATGTATTGTCTGTATATACTCGTATAACCCGAGAGCCATGAATCATACCTACCTATATATCTTCCGATGTGTACAATATTTGTATATATGTCGATATGACTTTTGCCGCTCCAAGGGTATCATCGAGAGTAAGTTTAGTGCCCAATGCACAGATGGCTTAGTCGTTTAAGTGATTGTCTCGCTGCTGCCACTGCGCCGACTGTTGTGTGTACAAATGCCACACGAAACAAAAATGTTACCGATCAACTAAATCTTTTGTGTTCGTTGTTTGAATATTTGCAATGCCTGACACAACAGTTACCCCAAGTGAAAGAGTCGTCTTTTATTTTATTTATGTTCGTAATACAAACGTGACAAGTCAAGTATAACAGTATAACAAGTCAGTTCTTTGCTTTTAATAATAATTTCAGCACTGTATTACTGGCCTACAGCTTGGCCAGGCCTCTACTTAGTATGAGAAGGGTTAGGCCATAGTCCTCCACGCTAGCCCAATGCGGGTTGGCAGGCTTCACATATCTTCGAGAACATTATGAAGAACGTTTGAGATATAGGTTTTCTCACGATACTTTAAAGCAAGCGATAATTAACTATTTAATACGCAATAACATCTAAAATTCAAAGATACGCGCCTTGGGATCGAACTCGAGACCTCTGCGTGCGTTGCCTATTTTATATTAACTCGATATGGGAGGTTAAACCAATTAGATTCATCTACATAACTACACAGCCGAATTATAACGTTATTATAAAATTAAATACTCAATAGACAGCATATGTTTCGATTCCCATACGAAAAAATACTTAAATCGCTTCATATCGTAATAGTTCACTGTTTTAGTAGATTTGAATTTCGTAATTTCGGTTGATCACAGTTCGTAAATGCTCTATTATCGCGTTTATATCAAACCAGGCCTTTAAATCATCACCATCATTTTGTACCCGTCGTTGCTAATTATTTGGTGATGATACGAATGACCCAGTTCGCTCGAATAATAGCAGCGCTACTGCAGTTTGAGTGGTAAATAAAGAGCTCTGGTAGCTCAGTTACTTGCTTTTACCATATCTCTATTCCTATCCCATATTTAATAATTTACGCGTAACTATGTAAAACATTTTTTGAGTAGTAGAGCCTAGCTGATTTCAGTAGGAATGGGCCGGCTCGACCGGGTAAGGACTACCCTCTCACAGAATATCGACGTGAAATAGCAGTATTCCTACAGTTGTGTTTTGTTTGGCGAGTGAGAGTGACGGAGGCCCAATCACCCTCTTTCCCCTTCCCGCTCCTTTTTCTTCCCACTTTCTTTCCTAAAGGGTCGGCAACGCGCTAGTGATGCCTATGGTGTAGCAAATGTCCATAGGCTACGGTGACCACTTACCATCAGGAGGGCCGTATGCTTGTTTGCTATCTTAGTTGTATAAAAAAAAATAGAATAGGCTATTATTACTTTTTAGTACTTGCGCTTTACTGTATTCTATTGACAGCAAAGCGCAAGTAATGTTCTTGCTATTGCAAGCGATCATACTTGTAGTAAAGTGTTTTATCACCAAATAGGCCGTATGCTTGATAGCCATCTGGCTACTTGATTTCTTCTTAATTGATGTTGTATTCTGATAATTTCAACCTTCAAGAATGTATTTCGAGTCATCTATTATGAGGGAAAACACTACAGTAGTACTGAGTTAGTCCAAACTATTGAGATTTGCATAACGGCTTTTAGAATTCAGAACGTCTTGTCGTATGCACGATGCTGTAGATTTCTCAAACTAGGAGCCCGGGTTACAGAGAGTGTTCTATTTTTCTTCCTTAGCAAAATATTTACCATGTGGCCTCCTATTATGAATGTTTTTTGTGTGCATAATTTGCACGTCAAATTATGTTCGTGTGCTATCTATGCTTACATATATCGTCTCTTATGAGAGTAAAGAAAATTTTAAGTAAACTGCCTGTGACCCCACATAGCCATAACTTGATTACGTCGGAATCTTTTCGGTTACTTGCTATTAGATATGTTTGGGCGGGGTATTCTTTATGTTACTACTTTAGATCCATGATTACTTTTTCACTGCATCAGTAATTTTGTCTTGTAGTGTAAGTTTTCGCTTATGTTTGCGGTCGACTGTGAGGATCTAAATTCGATTTCCAGGTTAAGCAAATATTATTGTTTTTATTTGCTAGTTTTCTCTCGTTAATATTCAATAAGTTCACATGACATTATTATGAGACAAAAAATGTTGAGCAAAATTTTATAATATTTTAAGTGCCGAGAGAAAATACAGTTGTGAATCTATTTAATGTAGTGATAATCTTTACGTCTCATCGTTTTTGCTGCATCTGAGTTAGATAGCAGAAATTATTTGCCGACAAGAGTCGTAGAAGTAAAAGCCTTTCATAAAGCTACGTTCCGGAAAACCAAAGAATAAACTTTATTTATATTTTAATGGGCGTTTCTGAAAACGGCGGATTTTAAAATATGTTTTTAAGGCTGAGCTAGCCAATGGAATGCCTTTATGCTATTTTTTCCATTTAATTGCAGTTTATAATATATTGGTCTTCCTTTATGTTACTATACGTATTACTGATGGATATTATTTTATAGAATACAATTAAGCGCAACAGTCGTATATACGCGATTATGAACATGACCATAAGGTAATGGTCATAATCGCGTATATACGACTGTTCGCTGCATTATTATAATTATATTCGAATGGATCGACTAATCCATTCGAATATAATTCGAATAATGTCATCGCTAATTTATTTTCTTTAATTTCGACGTATTCCATTATTATTTAATTCTATATTTTAATTACGTGGTATTACTTCTCAATTTGTACACTAACAATGGTATTTATTGTCACATCTACATATATTAATATTATAAAGCTGAAGAGTTTGTTTGGTTGAACGCGCTAATCTCAGAAATATCTAGTGCGAATTGAAAAATTATTTTAGTGTTGGATAGCCCATTTATTGAGGAAGGCTATAGGCTATATAACGTCACGCTACGAGTAATAGGAGCGGAGCAGCAATAAAAATGAAATACTGGGAAAGTTCTCTTATGTGAAGCAAACGAAGCTGCGCGGGTCAGCTAGTTTATAAAATAAAATAGGGATATTTTTTATATTTACCCAACCTTTTCATGTTTACTCAGAGTAATCAATAAAAAAAATACATGCAGTGTATAAAACAGGTTTTTTGATGGCGTTTAGTTGCTTTATTACAAAATTATAGTACCAGGTCAATTTTAGTAATCAAATAGTTAAAATAATGTTGTATGCTACCAAGGTAGAGAACAGACTGCATGGTAAACGATTATCGCAGTTTATGATCGCTAACAATATCAAACGGCCCGCTCGCGCTTTGCTTGGAAAGAAAAAAAGGCAAATAGTGGGAGAAATGGATTGACTACTCTTATGCCAGTTTACTGTGAGTACGACATAACCCCTTCGCCCACCCCCGCTGATGGTTATGTGCCAATGCATTCCATAACGTACAAAAAAAGTTTTCTGTGATAGGATGGTACTTAATGCCGGTGATTGATTATAGCTCTCGCTTCCAATGACCGGTTACCGCACGCGTTTAATTAGTATCGCATCACTACTAACGTGACGTCAAAACCCTAACGTCAGACTCACTGCACATCGCTACGGCCGGATACTAACTAAGCAAACGATCAGACAAATGCAGATCAGTGTCGTCTGCGCTCCCTTGCTTTCGCTGCTATGGATCAAATCGTTCTATGAGGTTAGAACAATTAGCACAGAGAAATGCGCTGGAACACATCTATATACAAGCTATGGTCTTCATTCGCATGTTTTTATTCGAAAGCAATTTTTTCGAATGTTTTTTTTTATAAACTGATCACAACGTTATGCCTATCTTGCCGGTATAAATACTTTGCAAGTACTTAGGTACGTATAGAGTCATCAACATATATGAAAACTAACGACCCGCCCCAGCTACGCACGGGAAACCTTATATCTATGAGGAACCATAAATCACTCTGTCTATTGGTGAAAACCGTATAAAAATCCGTTCAGTAGTTTAGTTTATTGTGAATAAACAGACAGACTGAAGCGGCGGAGGACTTATTTTATAATGAGTAGTGATAATTACAAAAAAAAAATGAACTGCAGTTGTACGAGTCACTAGTTTGCGTAGGTTCATATGTTAGCTTTCGCTCCTGCGGTTACTTGGTTTATACCCGGCATAATAATTATTAATATTCCTGATAGTATCTCATCCATTAACATTTATTCTGTTCAATATATTGAAGTAAACTTTATATTTATGAAGTATGTATTAGTACGTAAGCAAAAGGAATGTTTTATAACAGTAAATGATGTAATCCCTCGAAATCGATAAGACCCAATCAGACTGGTACTAAATGATATTCCTAGAATACCTCCTACGTAATTCCTACCAAATATGATAGAAATTGTCTAGCTATGTGTGTTCAAATCTATAATAATATTCCTAGCCACATTAAAATATTGAATGACAATTTATTTAAAAGAAAATTATTCGCTTGGTTAGTTCAACAAAATTTCTACAATATTAAGTAGTTAATGGATAACAAAATTTTAAATTCAAAATACTTGTAAATATATTGCATGCTATATAAACGTAGCTAAATATGTAAGATCTATATGTAAATTAATGTAACATCCTTAAATACCATGTTTTTACGTAAATAAATATATTTTTATAATTAAAGGCGTCGGCCTGATCATGTTATTATTCAGTTGTAAAAATCACAACGACATCCTAAATATTTACATAGATATATTGAAAAACCGAATTGGTTTTCTATATTTGGTTTAAAATGCGTATGTGACCTCTCTGTAACGTATGAATCAAACTAAATTGACACTGCATCTGACATTGTGATGAACTTTATTGAATGGAACAATATTTAGTACCTCAATAAATTACTAAAATATGAATCCAATGGGAGATTATACATTGACTGACACCTGAATTTCTCAAAGGCGAGAGCATAAGTGTATTATTACATTCACATTTCTTCAACTATAACACAATATTACATGCGAGCCTGCTTTTATTAACAAGCACGTTTCCAGACGCCAAGCAGCTACAAAAAAAAACATTTTCGCCAACAGATTAATTTTTGACTACACAGATGATAAAGTGGTTTAAGTGGTCGCCTCGCCATAGCCACTGCACCGAGTGTTGTGGGTTCGAATCCCACACGGGACAAACATTTTTGTGATCCACAAATGGTTGTTCTGAGGATGTTCTTTATTGTTTAATTGTTTGTAAAGTCCCCCGCGATACAGAAAGCAACAATAGTGCGGGAGTCGTCTTTTAAAAAATTCAATCGGTCCGACATATTTAGGGTCTACGGCAATCATAAGCAGAAGTTTATGTCTTAAAACCAACGAGGCGGTCTCATCCTAATTATAGCAACCGTAATAATTATATCATGTTTGTTGCTTGTATTTTAATTACATTATTTTAATTACAATCTCGTATTGTATACGAACGTATTGTATGAGAACGTAATTATTTCTAGCTGTTGAACCTTTGTTAAGGATCATCCTTTCAAAATTCGTATAAAGCAGTATAGCTATATCTTGTTGACCTAAAATTTGTAATTATTTAAAATGTTCCTTTTTTGCAAGTGGTTATTGCTGATGGTTAACAGTTATGGCAGTTTATGTACGCTTGTAATACTAGAGGTTACGGTCGTGTGTTATCAACCTTCAAAAAATCAAAGATCTAAGATCAAAGGTTATGCGCTGATGACGTAATGACCAAAATTTTATATGGTTGGTTTGTATTTGACAGGCTCAGCATTCCTGGTAGTTCTTACTGTGAGTAGTGTTTCCAAGCTCCAGTTACAGGAACACAACATAAGGTTCTTTAGTTGTGATCTTCTGTATTTTTGTAAGTAGTTAATATTAATATCAGCCTATTCGATGAAACTTCACCTCATGGAGGTTTGCAATATCAAGGTAATTCGGATATTATCGCTCCTTCAAATAAGGAATAGTTTTGCTATCACTGCCAAAAATCACGCTGGTTAACTACGCAACACCAGGTTACTTGTCTGTAATCTCCTTACTACTTAAAACAAGCATACAATTTGTCTGGTGCTAAGCATTTATCGTAGCTTACGAATGCTAGCAATACCAGAATTATCACTCAGGTGTTATCGGCCCTCGAAAACAGGAATGATTTTGTTATCAGCGCAAGTGCCAAAGAACAGCTGGGCTCTCTGCTGCACAACGCCTTTATAAAAGCCTTATGGCGGCACTTCACATGGCTGTTTCTATTTGCGTATTTGATAAATTTGTCAAATAATAACAATATGTAGATGGTTTGTGTGGCAAAGTATTTGCCTTTCTTGCCTATTTGATAACTACAGCAAATGCCAAATACGCGTTACCGCGTGCTTGTCGGTTTTTCGACGCACATCAAAGAGATTATCAAAGACGGCAAATAGGCAAATACGCAACTAAACCATCCACACAATGGCCAGCGTTGGCGGCAAGTCATGTCAATTTCAAATGCGCGGGCTGTCAACTTGACCTCACGGAACGTTGTCTTGAAAATTATTTTTGTGCATACTCGACATCCACCAGCGCCTTGCTCTCCATGGTCTTTTTACAACCTTGGATTTTTTAATACAGAGCATATAATAATAGCATGCGTTTAAATAATAAAATCCTGCTGCAAGTTTGAAGACGTCCATACTGTTGGTAAATAATTGCCTCTGCTCATTCAAAATGTTTGTGTATTTGTTATTTGACACTTTATTTGGCTCCATGTGTAGACGGTCATAGTTGCCAATATCTGTATGTTTGCCCATTTGTCAAATATTCGCCCAAGTACAGCAAACACTCAATACCAAATACAAATAACCATGTGAAGTGCCGCCTTTAGAAAGTTTTCACATTTTTCTCACTGCATGCTAACAACACTTTGTTTGTATTATACTTACTTACTTTGAGTAAAATTCCATTCTACACTCCACACTCTACACAATCCCAGTTCTATATGGAGATCTTGCATGCCTTACATATCCTAAAATCTTCCTAATCATTAATTATTATTAGATCACGTCTTCAAAATTATTCACAAAAGTGGGCTGATATTAAAATAGCATCAACCAAACAATTCCATAAAACATCGATGTCATTTAATATGTATAAACATATTTATAGATCAAAGTATAATTAGTGGAGGCAACTTTGGCAAAATTATGGACATTAGCTATTAAAATGCTGAGCAATGCCCGAACTGAGCCAGAGGGCTTGCCTACCACGTAATATGCAAAGTAGACCCTCTGAGGACATTAAATATTTACCATAGTGTACTGTGAGCTCTGGGTACACGTCTTAAGAATTTACGCTATGTGCGGTTGAACATTTTTGGTTAAAAGACAACAACTGATGTTGCTCCAACATGAAACCGTCAATTCCCTTGATTTGTCACTTGTGAAAGGGTTCAAGAGATGTCGCCAGAATGATAAGTGTTGGCAAAATATTGTGCATTATTAATGGAGGAACTTGAGGCACTTGTTTGAATGTTGATGTTAAGCTACTTTGGTGCAGTCTCTGTAAAGAAGGCAAAGATGTCAGTTTTGGTTTAATGTTAAATTTGTGGTTCAATATGTTGTGAGACAAGAGATAGTACATATTATATTTTGAATGTAAATACATGGCTGCTTTAGAGGCGCAGCGGGAGTGAATGTGTCTGCTGTGCATGAAGTTTCCGGATTAGGCCTCGTGCTATTTGGGGTTTTTGTCGAGATATTCTTAGTTGTAGCATGTAGTCTAAAACTGTACCTGCAATAGGCTAGTTCGCTATTACGTAGAATCTACCATAGCTGCCTTAATATAGGTGCAATACAGTGCTTACTTCGGGAATATAGGTGTGAAACTATGTACCTTTATATATATTTAGGTATATTATTATACTATTCAAAAGCTGTATGTACATTAAATATACTACACTAAATTCAGATCAACTAATGCCGGATTCTTCGTGTCTAATTGCGGCATATGTGTGCTCAGCAAATCAAACATTTATTATCAGTGAAGAATAAATAAAGGTTATCTGCATTCTCATCATATTTTAAAGCACGGTCATTCTATTGTGGTTTGGGAATAATGGACAAATAACTTTATGAATATGTCTGTATTTATCTTTGTGTTATTCATTAACCATTCGAGTTATTTCAATATATAAACAAGTAATTTGTTTACACTTGTATTTAAACCTATACATCTATTCTAACGTTAAACGATATGTATTAACGATTATTTATAAAGTACGCTTAGTAACAAAACGGTCCCAACACAGTAATGTTTCATAAAAGAAGAAGAAACAGAAAGTAAATTACACTGGTATCTTGAATTAGGCAGTATGTTTTAATACCTTTGCTTCCCTCAAGGAAAAAAGGTTAAGAAAAAATGTTACGACTTTATTTTGTCACAGAAGGTTTAAGTCATGATGAAATATTTAAAAATGGAAATGAAGTGGAATTGATGAAATTCGAAAATGGAACTTATAACAATACACGTAATGTACGTACATAATTTGAAATTCACAAAACAAATTGTAGCCGCTTTTTAATATTTAATCTTAAATGTTTTGTTTGTTCTAAAAAGGTTATGCGGCCTGTCAAAACTTTATTATTTATTTATCCGTAGAACATTTTTAATTAACCTAAAAAATAAGGTCGGATTGGGGTGTGGAAAGTCACGTTGGATATCGTCAACAGCTGTCAAGAATAGAGATTATAATAAACGGTATATGGCTTAGGGTCGCCATCCCTTATTTTAATTAAGTTCTCAAGTAATGTAATATAATTAAACCCGTAAACAAAACAACTATAGTTAACGGACTATACATAAATAGTTTGAATATAAACAAGCAGTCCACCTTTGCACCTTAGGCCTGCTGTGATTTTCATTTAATTTAATACTCGCCTAATAAACTGTTGGTCGGGAGGCCTTAACGTTTATTAACCATTGTTAAGACGCCAGGGGATTGATTGGTATAAAGTACACGATAATCGTACCGCATTTAGCACTGTGACCGGTAGAGTCTATCAAAAGTGTGTATGCCTTCTTGGCGTTTGTTTTTTTATATAAGTTGTCTGAATATAATTAAGGAGGAATTTTTTTTACTGTTCTGACTCGTTGGTCCATGGCAACAAAGTTGATCTAGAATTAAATGAAATGAAAAGAAACATGATAACTATCTTATATTTGCATGTGTTTCTGAGGATTGCTTTCTGAGTCAGACAAAATGTTGTTGGGTTTGTTTATTTGGGAACTCTCAGAAACACACACTGACGTACCATTTTAATATAATTTCAATAATTTCCAACTAATTAAACATTTAATTTGATCGATGTTTACAACTATATAATTCATATAATTTCCATCTCCGTGTAGTTTGAAATTATTGGTTCTTCAGTTTGATAGTGGCAATAAGGTGATCTCAATACATAGGTACTAAAATATAGATGAAGATAATATGTGGATGTGTGAACTTCTAAAGACTCCCTCACATTTACACGGGCGTGGGTATATGGTGGGTATGATTCTATAGGGTGGGTATAGGCTATGCTTGTCAATATAAAGTAGACTACACATCTATTTTCAGCCTCCGAACATTATCCATTCAATTTAATACCAGCCATCTTGTTTGGATAAACTTTTTTGGCTTCACATTTAATCAATCTGTCCGCTTAAATAAATAATATTAAATGAACGCCTAAGCTGATACTTTATCACACTTTATTGTAAAACAAAACATCGATTTTTCATTGGCGCCGTACATTCTGTGATGAAACTCATCTAGTTATTCATTACATGAGATCGGTAAACATTTCACAGAATTAATATTGAATTCATTTGTTGTCACATTAATCTCATATTCTAGATTTTTCCTGCGGATTCGCTCGCGTTTATCCAGGTTTTGTCACTACTATCTCGAGAATAGTATTATTGCTGGATGAAAAGTATGTCCTTTTCTACCTTTGACAAAGTTTATACAAAATTGCATGATGATCGGTCAAGGAGTTAGGGCGTGAAAACGCAACAAACAAAAGAATCAAAACAATAAACAAACAAACTCACATTCGAATTTATAATATTAGATAGGATTAGGATTATATTTATGGAGAAACTTATATAAAAGTTATTTATATTTATATTTACTAGCGGTCATAATTCGGAAATTCGGTCGGAAATGCGATCATAATTAATTTAAATTTTAAATTTGATCCTTATTAAGCTTTTATTGTCTGTAACTATACTCTTATAATCACATTTCATTTAGATTTCGCCAAGGCTATGTAGGTTAATTTACCTATCTTTTTCAAACAAATTACTACGAACAATACCGAAATACAAGGAACGCGATTCGAATGTGTGTGTCAAATGCATAGTTGTGTGCGTGTAGTATTTTTTCATTAATTTAATGTATTTCCAATGCATATTTTATAAAAATACTAGCTGACCCGGCAAACGTCGTTATGCCATAAAAAAAATGTTTTGGCCAAAAGAATAAAAAATTGTTAGGGGTTGACAACCCTTATCACTAAGGGGTATGAAAAATAGATGTTGGCCGATTTTCAGACCTACTCAATATGCTCACAAAATTTCATGAGAATCGGTCAAGCCGTTTCGGAGGAGTACGGGAACGAACATTGTGACACGAGAATTTTATATATAAGATGTATTAGGATTAGCCCCTCCATATAAACTTTAACTGTGAAAGTTGTTGTTGTTAAAGTGTGTTTAAACAAAAAGATTTGTTGTTTGAAAGTTTTGATGAAAGCTAATAAGCGGAACTACGATATAATTATATATTTCCTGGTAGAAAAATAAAATTATTTCGCACTAACAGGTGTCACTAAATTCGCATTTTGTCATGAGAACCAGCAATCTAATAGAATTACTTACACACATGACTATGTGTGTCATTTAAATCCCAGAAGGGTTAGCTGTTGCTCACTCATTACGCTACCTGTGGCTTAAGGTCCCACGTAATAAGAAGCCTATTATCTACCGGACATTGACTTGACTCAAAGAAAACTGATTAATAAAACAGCTCGGTTCGAGAAATTGAGATTACGTAAGCATGTATTCTTTTGGGATCGGCTATTAAGAGGGTGTGAATCCAAAACAAAGTTTAAGAGATTTATTGTTTGTTTGTATTGGTATTACGCAAAAACCTCTAAACTTATTTTAATATGGTTTACAATTTAGTTGATTGAAGTTCAACTTAAAATGGAAGCCACGATTCTTTGGATAGAGATTCCGTAAATAGTGAGATTTCTTTTATTTATATCGGCAACTCCCATTTGTAATAATATCTAAGTGTTGGGAACAACAAAGGACACAAAGAACACCCAGAGACGGAACAACAATTTGTGGATCACATAGTTTTTTTCGGGTGATCGAAGTCCCAATACCCGGGCACAGTGACAGTATCGATGCAACCACATAAATTCGCCATTCATCCAGTGGGCACTGGAGGAAAACCGTCGTATCCCCAGACGAAAACACGAGCAAATGCTTTAGTTTAAAAAAAGCTTCCTGGACCGATGAATATTATCATTACAGCTTCTGAAATTTAATATGAACGCACCTGTCTGTTACACATTGTACATATAAAGGTTTCTTCTTATATTGTAAGTTAATGAGTTTTGTTCCGGAAAACATGATTAGTTTGTTTTAAGAAATTACATCTCCTGTTTTTGGTATGTATTACACGTATTTTAAAAACTTATTTATTACTAGATATTATTTTGTTTTATGTATTCTTGACTATATATAAATTAGTATGTAATTTTTTAAGATAATTTCACGTAAATCGAGTAGTACCTCAAAATATATATGTTTTTATTTGAGAAAATATTTATCTCATGATTTGCCATGACTATCAGGAGATAAATGGAGAACCAGCATTATAAGGCGATGGTTGGAACAATGCGGTTTGCACAAGAAGTACCTCGCTCTTACAAGAAACTAATATATGATGCATTGTGTTGCAACCGATAAGGAAGAGAAAAGAGAATCTCTTGTTCCTCACCTGTCATCCCATATTTAATTTCAATCTTGAGTACCTTGGTTAAATACAGAAAAAGTCATTTGCATTTTCACTGCCCAAAGGGTCTAAAATATCTCAGAAAGAAAATAAAAAGAGTAAGGCATTTACTGAATTTCATACGGTGAGAGTACCGGAGACTCACATATGGCATACCTATCACACCCATATCTTCTTCTTTCAATCTATCTTTAATACCATTTGCTTGCGGACAGATAAACGCACTTATGCTCGTGGTGTTGCAAATCATCATAGGCTACGGTAATCGTTTATCATTAGTCAGGTTGTATGCTAGCTGGCCACCTCGGCACGTCTAATGACATTAAAAATAAAAAACGGATATTGTCTTATATTTACGCGAATGTTATACATTGAAATTAAACACTTTATATTATGGATTTTGTCGCGTTGTTTATTTTACTTTAAAACACTTTTATTACATAATTTAGAAAACTCTAACACTACTATTCTTGAACTTTACTACTATTGAAGCCATTTAATTTGATTAAAACTATTTACATTTAAGTTTACACTTTGCCCCGACGTTTTGGTTGATTTACAGCAGCCATATTCATGGGGAGACTAAGACGGCAGTTTTTCAAATGTTCTGAAGTGAACCTAGTTATTTCAAAGTAGGTAGGTGTTTCTTTTTACGCAGAATGAGCTCAAAGTATCATGAAGTCTATGTAGCTGTGTTTTGCTTCTTCTGGGGTTTGACTTTTTTTATTACTGGATTCCAAGCTGGTGCTACATTCCAACCATCTTCTCTGTTGGAATTAGGATGTTTTTTAATTTCAATAGCCTCGCGAAGCATTCTTGGTAAAATAAACAACGCGACAAAGTCCGTATAAAGTGTTTAATTTCAATCAAAAAAAGATAATATAAAGAGCTTTGGTGGCCCACATACGTTGGATGTGTGGACCTCTGAAATTTACACCCCGTTAAACTATACTACACTTACGCGGGTTTCCTGTAAGAACGCAGTACTTCCTTGGACAAGCTGACCCAACCTCTCTAGATTAACTTCTTTAGAGCTTTAGGTTAATAAAGCTAGCGTTGAATACACATCGATCAGCTTGTATAAAAACAAACAAAGACTTCAAGATACTTGTAGTTACCAGATTGGCAACTTCAAACAAAGTCGCCAACTCCGTTCTTTATTTATACCTATCTATAAATTTAAGACAAAGAACTGTTAGCTGTTTGTTTTACTGCAAGTCTTAAAACTTGGTAGAGAGCGAAAGGTTTAGAGCTCGTAAAAAATAGCTGGCACCGAACAAAGTATTCTCTGCTTAAAATATTAAACACAAACACATTTGATCTCCAAGAAGGTTTGTTTAAAGGCGCTTATAAATGCAATGGCTGGAGCTATATTTTTGTAAGATCGTCATTCTGTCTTTGTGAAGAATGTATTCAAGTGCCTTTTAATACAATAAGATTAGTATCTAATCTATCTAAGTGGTGCTGCCATGAGTTTACTGGAAATGTTATTAGTATTTTAGGTGCCAGTTACTTGTGTTATCCTTAGCCTCTCCAGATATATTAAATGCTTATATTAGGAGTAGGCCGCGTTGGTGTCATAATGGGCATGGTACTCACAGCCTTCTAAAGTCAAGGCTTTCCTTAGGACTATCTAAAGTATATAGAATTAGACAAGTAGTCTCTAGACTTAGACCATTCGTCTATTTTTCTAATTTCTATTATAGTATAATACTGTATTGGGACTCGACTTCTAACGTAATAAATTATGAACGAGTATAATTTTTATAGGCGTTTGACCGCAAGCTAAAGACTTCTAAATCAAAATTGAGGCTAGTGATTTCTTGTATCGATTGTTTTATAGATTCACAACAACTAACTTCAGACACTCTTTTTCTAGTCGTTGGAAGTAAAAGAGGTACATTTCTTCAGAACTGCTTTTGACAGGATAGCATTTAATTGAGTAGCTTTGACAACCCTACTTATCGCAGAAGAACAACATAAGGTAATGAAACTTCTGAAGGGTAAAGATATTTTTCCAGCCAGGGTTGAATACAGTAAATACTCATCATGTATTATTGAGAGAAAAACATAAATAAATATGAACATGTAACGGTAGATAGATACACTAGTTTGTCATACTCCTCATGCATTTCTTAATGGAAACCATAAATACACAAATAACAATACAAATGCACAAACAAATGCTTGCAATACATATTATGGTAACTCCATCGCTCATACAAATAATCATCATGGAAGATCTTAGTTTATAGCATGTTTATAAATCCATCCAGCAGCATTTCAGCTTTGTTTCAGGCGTAAATTTACCTTGATATTGCAATGGTAGGAATTTAAAAAAATACTTTACAATACCAAATGTGATGCCATAATAATGGGGTTAACGTCACTCTTGCATGAATATCCAGGCAATTCTATAGTCACCTTTATTTTTAGTACTATAGAGATACATTACCCTAACCAGATCCTTAAATTTTTGTTGCGTTGTGTTTCGAGAGACTTACTTTATTCTCGTTTAAAATTGCGATTTCACTCTTCTGACACATCCTGGCTAAGTACCTCCACCACACATAAGCCAAACGATCATGTCTTATTCCTGAGGTTAGTTGGGTTTCAACTATGCTATAGGGACAAGTATTTTTTGAGGTTTGTATGGGAAGAAGTCTCTTAGAAGTCAGCAACGCACGAGTCGTACCCCGGTATTGCTAACGCCCAAAACATGTGATAACATGTTCTGGCTGGCTGTACATATGATTGTCATCTTACTTGAATAAAAATCTTGTATTCTGTTAGTAAGTTCTTGTGAAGAAGATATTACAAATTCTTCTTGTAAAATTGTCATGAATATATACATATTTTACTTACGTCCATAATAAACTGTCTAAAGGACGCAAACGCTGAACTATTTGTCATTATTTATTCGTAAACCCGCTCGTCATTGCAATATCTTGGACAGAGCAGCCATTTTTCTTCATGTGATGTCACTATGTGCAATAACTCCGCTTCGTGACACGGTAAACGTGCGAGTCAAACACCAGTGAGTCTAGTGACGGTGACGCAAACGAGTAACGCGTTTAACGGAACGTCGGCGAAGTGAATAATGAATAAACGGCCTGTACCGAGAACAGACATCACTAGACAGAACAACTTACAAGCGAAGAGCTTCTTTAAGATATCAAATGCTAAGATCAATGCAAAGGTTAGTTAGTAAAGTGTTATGACTTTATTGACCAGCCTTTTAAGTAATTGATTCATACTAATCTAAGCTTTGTAGAATCCATAAGAGTTCGTATACTTCAATTTTAAACAAATAGTTTGTTTTTTTTGCCTGTTTGTGTTAATGAATATAGATATTGCCGAACGTAGAAAAGTTATATTTTGACCCAAATTACACCACTTCAGGCCTGACAGTGTACAATTTAATAAAGCGTAGGAGGAGTTCATGTTGCCCCTTTTTATACTCTTAGCACTCTTAAAATAAATGCAAGCAAAGAAGGAGTATAAAATTACATCATTTTACAACATATAGTTTATAATTCAATTAATATGTAAGTAGTTACATGTAATAACAGGTTTATTAGCCACAATACAACGACCTCTTTTTTGCACATTATTACGCAAACAAAAACCGCCATTTTTCGATAACTTATACCATAGAGAAGCACATTTCTGCAACGTGTACCCACGGCATCTGCTGAGTGTCAGTCTCCCGAGATAAAACGTTAAATGGCGATGCCGCTAAGCCCTCTTCACCAACATTATTAGTACTAGCTACCTCCAATATAACTTATCATGCTGTTTTATTTACTCTACAGGGATTTTCGGTTTATCTCGGATGACTAGGGCTTCAGAAAAACAAAGAAGATTTTTTGGAGCTGAGTTTCTTTGAGGATTGATACTCACGTGGACCTTGAATATGATAAAAGATAAACATTGTTTGTATTATTTCATTGGAAACAATCTTATATTGTTAATTTGTAAGGCAGAGCTAAGAGCTAAGTTGGCAGAGCTTAGCTTTTCCAGATCGCAGGCTCAAGTCTAGTTTCATGAGTGTTGTATATATATTTTCTATTTTGTTTATACATAATAAACAATTCTTGATCGAAACGAAAGGTCGTGATTTTCTTATCTGATTACTTACATGCGAGACCTACTACCTACTATGGCTTATTAGTGGTATTTATTATATATTTTTTAAATATATATGATTTAATAAAGCCATGATATACAATTTGACACTTTATTGGGAATAAAAAAATAAATCTGTTAAATTATTTTGATTGTAAAAGTTAAGAATTTTATCTATATCTATTAATTTTTATGAAATTATTTTAAGTATTGTGTGCTAAAAATTTATGCTATCGATCAGACTTTCACATAAAACAAACAGGGTAAGACAAGCCTATCCTCTGCAAGAATCCTGATTATGGCATTATATAAACAATAAACAAAAGAAAACTGTATGGTTATTGAAATAGGTATACTTTGTCCGTGTGTAGTTAGATATAGAAATTCTTATTTTAAAATTTCCCATACTACTTCTGTCAGTTTCCCTTAGGCTGTAAAAGAATATACGAAGGCTTGAAGTTCTAACAAAAACAAATATAAAATTATCATCTTCTCTGGAAGCGGCCCAACAAGGCATTCTAGAAGGATACTAAGATGTATATGTAAGCGGGCACTTCTATCTATTTGCGAACTAACAACTACTTGCGATCAGACTGCGGAGCGTCGTTGTAATTGCAAATTCCTCCTCGGTTTGTTCAGTGTAAGTCTATAGGAGGGCTCTGTACTTGACAGCGATGGACCGGCTTCTGAATGGATTTTGCAAGGGCTTGTTCACGCTTTGGTTATTAGCATAAGAAAACTTACAAAGGAATAAAGTTAAAGACGTAGAAAAGAAGAAGGCACATACATAGATACATTTAATCCACATTATTTTGTATTCTAGGTATATGTATGAATACGGTAATCTCAGAAACTACTAGTACAACGAGGAAAAGTTTGTACATTAGATGATTGTCTATTGAAGGAAAGTAACCCTATTGAATATTATAAATGCGAATATGAGTTCGTTTGTTTGTTACACTTTGCCGCCTTAACTACTCGACCAGTCATCATAAAATTTCGCAACCATTTTGTCGGGAAGTAAGGATTGTTCCCACGGACAAAACCTCGTAGGTTATAAATATAACCTTACACTGCGACCCAAAGGGGTGCAGTTATAACTAACAGCTATTTGTACTATGCCTAAATACCATTTAAAGTGAGTGGAAACGCGGGAAACAGCTACAAAATAATATGGTATCAAAATTCTAATTATCCTTATTTTATGCAGCAACGTAACAATGACAACTGACATGATTTTTTGCATAGATATCGTTTATGAAGAGAGAGTTATATAGAGGGACTAGCTGACCCGAATAACTTCGTTAGCTTCACATAAGAGAATTTGCCCCGTATCTGCAACATTTGTCATTGCTCCTATTATTCGTATCGTGATGTTATATAGCTTATAGCCATCGTCAATAAATGGGCTATCCAACACTAAAATATTTTTAATTCGAACAAGTTGTTCCTGAGATTAGCACGCTTCATAATATTAGTAAAGATATAACTTTAGAACAGAATGAGTTAAGCCGCGGGTTAAACCGTTAGTTTTAACCGATAATAATAGACAGTAAACGACATTAGTGTTACGCTAACCAGGTAAATAACAAACTACACCACATCATTTATAAAATTACATTACGTGCACAAATTAATATAGTAAATGATCAAAATTTAATGTCGATAGCGAGACTCTGGTGTTAAATCGTGAATCCAGCAATATGTTTAGAATTATTGTTCATCGAAAGTTTTTAGTAGCAGTATGGTGTTTAGAAAAATACCCTCATAGTCATCTACGCTGTAGGTAGCCTTTTATAAATCGACCTAAACATATAGCTTGTGAAATTGTGTAATATAATATACAAGCACTTAATAATAAAACATAATAATAGAAAGCTTCATTTCAGAAGCATTATACAACTTCTACAGTACATCTTAGTAAGTTCTCCTTTTAAGTATTGAAAATACCTGTGCTAGGAGGCCCCGCTCTTCTTAAGTTATACAACTGTATGTAGAAGTGTGTATATAATACAAAAAGACACAAAATAATACCATTTAAAACTATTATTTTCTTAATTAAAAAAGAAACTCAATCTTTTTCTTTCTTTCGTCTTCTTTCTTTCTTTTTCTTTCTTTCATTTTCGTTTCTTACTTCTTCTTTCTTTCTTTCTTATTTTAATAATAATACAATACTACCTACAGTTTCATGAATATTAAGCCACATGTCTGCGAAGGTACATGTTATTGAAGATTGTTGCGTTCTTTAGAATCTTTTCACGGCGTAATCCTGTGTTAGCTTATAATAAATCTCATTAAGTCACAATGCCAAGTTAAAGCTTTCAGCTTCTAATAATACTTCGGTAGGACGCCAATAGTAACAATGTAATAAGAAAAGTTCGCTTTGATATTATATTCAGTAGCAATTTTCCGTTATTTACTATTCATAGTGAAAAGGAACAAGCTTCTTTCAGATTTTCAATACGTTTACTATATAAGTTTTATTGTAAAGTATTTCTCTTGCCTCGGGAAATGTTTATTAGTTCATGTTTATTTATGAAATTATGTTTTGTAGTTGACTGTTGAGATTTAGTTTAGGGTAGGGTAGTTTAGGGTTGAAGTATGCAATGAGAGTGAATGAAGCACGAGAGATAGGTATATTGAAATTAAATTACTTGATAATGATTTTAATCCGACGTTTATATGAGAGGCGCTACTTTTACACTATATTGTCTTGCATTTACGAGAATGTTATTTATTGAAATTAGACTACTTTATGATGATTTTATCGCGTTTATTATTCATCACTTTTATTACATAGTTGTAAAATAATTACTCTACTATTATTAAACTTTACTACTGTCTTATTAAATTATTAAAAATATTAAGATTTAAGTTACAGTTTCTCAACATTTTGGTTGTTTTTCAGCAGCCATGTTCACGGAGACTTAATATATTGGTTGTCTCAACATACTACGTTTTTTTTTTACTTAATTATGCAAATCTTTTTTCATCAGAGCTTTGCTGCTGGAACTAATTCTGTTTATTTAAGTTCTTAGTGTAAACGGTACAGGTTATGATAATAATTTCGGTATTATTTGCGAATTTTGCATAAATTTCGGTATCAATTGTGATGTTTATTGGATTTCCTACGGGAAATAAGCTTGATATGAAATGTTAATTATTAATTATAGTTTATGTTTACGCCTGCTGTAGTATGGGACTAAACGTAACTTCACTCTCAGCACTGCAGCGCACCTTGCTGTCACCCCGCTTAACTCGCCTATGCTACCCTCGTTTAGAAGGGGTGACCATGAAAATTCGGAGTTTAACTACTCGTGGCATTTTATACATTTGAAAGGATATAAACTGTCTTAAGACCTGCTGTATTCCTTAACTAGATAGTTTCGTCATGTATGTTTTAAGTTTAAAACATAACTGTCGACGTATCGCTTATAAGCGAATACTATTTGTATAATCAATAAAATATAGAATGATTTAAAAGTTGAGGTTGTTTTTACCGTTACTATTAATTTTATATTGAAATGATAGATAGCTTTATTAACAATTTATAATTATTTACTTCAATAAAATAAATTTAATAATAATTGATCGGTTTATATTTTGCTAGAAGTAATGTGGATAAATATGTATTCAAATTGTTACACAAATTGAAATGTATAGTTGATATATTTCAATGAAATAGTCTGCCATAGTTTCTTTTGTAGCAGATATAAACAAAAGTTATAGTGGAAATCGAGATACGAAGTGTAGTGTAAAAATCTATAAAATCTTCTATTATTGTAAGAAGCAACAATGTATATAATACCAAATACCAAATGATGGATCGTTTCATAAGCTCGCAGTTCAAACGGTTCAGCGCCGTGCCAAGAGAGTTGAAGGAAATTTAATTCCGATTTTTGCCCATTCCCTATCCCCTTTACACAATTTAATAACCGCAAACAATGAAGGCAGAGTTCGGCTCTGACGTCACATACTCTTAACTAACTAGGTTTAGTCTGAAAGCAAAGACAAGCGTCGCGCCCTCCGGCGAAATAACTTATCGATAACTTCACCGTAGAGCTTCGCCCGTAATATCGATACATTATCGATGAATTTGGAATCGAAGTTCGCGGCATTAATTTATAAATATTTGGCAACGGCTCTAATTAGTTTCTCGTTTTCAGAAATTTCGGTATCAATTGTGAAGTTTATTGGAATAATAATTAGTTTTAAATGTTAAATGTGTTTTAATGGAACTTTAAAGTTGTATTTTAACCAATATGTATTTAAAATAATGCGTTTTGTTCTGTTTCGATTATTATACATAGATTGTATGATCATTAATTGAATCAAAATATTTCGAAAGGAGTATGAAGAGGCCCATGGCGCAATGATAATGGAGCAAATGGATCAATGTTCGAGGATAATAAATGTTCCTGCAGTTACCTGACATGTTAGAAAATTTTCTTTCTAAAACGACACATCCTTATGTTTCTTGGTAGGAACGTACGCCTCACATACATCGTTAACCAAATGTTCTTATCTAAAAATCTCGGAATCTCTTTAGAGTTCAGGGGAAATTGTCAGTTCAGGCTCACAAGTCAAAGGTATATTTTTAAAGAATTAGGTTACAACAAAAATTGCAGATTACCAAGAAAATTGTACGGAACCCTCGGCGGGCGAGTCTGACTCGCACTCGTCCGGTTTTTCTAATACTAACTGCTTAAAGTAACGGCTTCCAATTGACGTGCATTAGGGGTTAGTGATTATTAGCGCTTATTAATGTACTACTTGGGATTCTGTTAAGACAGAATTTTGGGATCAGTTACATAATTATTATTCTTTTGTATATTTTTGTATATAACGTTATAGTATTGCTTAAAATATATGAAAAGATGGATTCTTCATCAATCATATCAATATCTCAATAGTAGATCAATAGTTTACTTTCCACCCACAATATCTTCGGGTACATACATGTAATTCCCGATAGAGAAATATAGAGGAAAAGGGGAAAATATTATAATATAGGTATGATGCTTTCAATTTATTACCAGTTGCATCCATCTTACGACTATGCTGCAGAATTTATTTGCCATACAGTTGCTGCAACCGCCTCCATTTCTTGGATCAATGTCTGGGACCGACATTATGAATCTGAAATCATCATTAACACATTCACTGCCATGTAAAAGACACAATAGAAAGAGTATTATTCGCGGTCATTTATGACCGGCATGGCGTTCAATGTGTTAAAAAACAAGCTTTAATATATTCAGTAAAAATATGCATCCTTTTAGTAATCAAGTTAATTTAAGGAAATAAGATTAATAACGTTTTTAAGATCAAATTTCAGCCACAGCGGACATTCTTGTCGGAAACTAGCTATCTGCGCAAGAAAATTACAGTGTACAAGTCTTCTCACGGATCGGTAAACGATTAGCGAGGTTAAGCAACGTTGGGTGCGGTCAGTCTATAGATAGGTGACCGCTTAGTGGTATTTCATCTGAGCGTCTCCGTGCTTCGGAGGGCACGTAAAAAGTCGGTCCCGGTTGTTGCCAAATTGACAGCAGTCCTTAAGCCATGTCAGAGGCCTACGGGCGGCTTAAATAACTCTTGACAACTGGTTGGCCACTAACCACACGAAAAGAAGAAGAAGACTAAAAAGCTGTTATGAAGCCCAAAGTTAAATAATTAATGTGTTTACTAGCATTACTTTTAAGGTAGGATTATAACTTAACCAACTAGCTTAAAGGCAAAATGCAGAGAGAAGGTATGTTAGTAGTTAAGGATTAAATATAATAAATAAAATAATATCAAGCTACATTAATTAGCTATTCTAGTATCGATAGCTCACAGCGCTATCACAAACATTTACGAACTATCGACATACACCGTCACTAGTTCAGTTCACAGACAATTTCAAGTATATTAGCAAATCGGTCACGTCTATAATATAGACGCTTTTAATGCATGACAACGAGTAATGAAGCTTTGGAGGATGAGATTTTGCTCATATATAATATATCGATAATGGTGAGAGCTATGATTGGTAAGAGGTTACCAAAGACAGGAAAACTATCAGAATGTTTAAACTGAAGGAATGAGGAATAATATTATGATGATGATAATATTTTTTTATAATTTAATATCGTAATATCTAGAAATTAGACCTTAAATTTTTTATTGATATTGTTGACGATGTGTAGGCCACTACGTGTAATCAACAGAAACTCCCATCTGTCCACTAGCATAGCCTGAATATTGTTTAAACTGACATGTTCCCTGCGCACGAGTAAACGCGCATTCCTTTTACATGACTGCATAGAAACAAACGACACGTGACTCACCAAATATCGACGAAATCCCATCAGCGAAGGCTCTAAAATTATTTTAAGTATATTAATTCTCATAAGTATAAGTATACTAATTAATCCTCGATGGCGTAGTGGTTAGTGTAACCGATTGCCACGCCTGAGGTCACGGGTTCGTTTCCCGCACAAGTCAAACATTTGTATGCATGAGCATGGATGTTTGTCTTGGTCTGAGTGTTTCTATGTATAATACGTATGTATTTACAAAAAAAAAGTATATATGTATATTTATCCATTGTCTAGTACCCATAGTACAAGCTCTGCTTAGTTTGGGCTAGATGGTGTTGTGTGTATGTGGTAGAATATTATTAGAATATATTACTATAATGTTCGCTAAAAACAGCTGGCAAAAAGTACCTTCTGCCTACCCATTGAAGTATTAAATTATAAAATTATTGAATATTGAATTATACCAAACATAAAACAATTATCTATTTCTATCTACCCGTCCAAGGATATACATGCATGCTATGTATGATCAACGCCATGGCATGGCATATCAATAAATTATGCCACGATCTTCGTATATACTTAGTTCGTCGGACGGAAGTTACTTTTTTCAGAATAATGTCAGCTCAAGTTAAGTTATGACCGTGTTTCTGTGGTGTATTGTTGTAAGGAGTGGCTTATATTTTTTACTTAAAGTAAACACTATTTATCATAGTGACTTCGCGTTGTACTAGAGCATCGTACTAAGGCAATTGTACTACCGGCAAAGAAGCGACTGGCGATCGAGATTTCTACCATTCAAGAAACGAAGAAATAATAAAGTTCCGTTTATTTATTTTTCTTCAGCGTATTGGTATATGCCATAGCTGCAGTAAGGCTCCCTTGGATTTTCAAATTGCTTTTAAGTATGTCTTACTAGTCCATTTCAAAGACATCCGAAACATAGCGCAATCTTTTTTTCTTTTTTAATTGCCTTTGGTGGCAGACGAGCAAGTGGCCCACCTGATAGAAAGTGGTAACCGCAGCTCATGGACTTCAGCAATATCAAGACACAGCAAAGCCGCTGCCTACCGTGAAAGAAGAAGACTCTCTAAAAACCTCGTTTGAAGAAGGACATATCATGACGCTTGTGAAATACCGAAGCAGGCAGTTCATTCCAGAGCTTGCACGTAAGTGGGAGAAAGCCAGTTTAGGTTTGTCCCATTATCGTCAACAGTGATGGAGCACCCAATCGGTAACGATTTGTGTCTATCTCTCTAAGCGCATGTGGTTGTCGTGTCCAGCCCAGTCTAACTTCAGCTTGGTGGATTAAACACATAAATCAGCTTTCCGTGATTTTGTGTGAACGACGGTGTTTAAGAAGTGATATGTCCTTTACTCTCCTTGAATATATGCACTATTAACGAGAGCTTTTACTCCACTGCTTTGTCGTTGCGATGACAGCAAAACAGCTTTCAAAGAAAAGCTCGCGCGGCACCGCTAGGTTGGCGGTCAGAACACTTAGGCCCGGTATCCACCAAAGCAGAGAGGAGAAGAGACGAGAGGCGATGTGTTTGAATAAACCAATCAGATTTCGTTATTTCCACATCTCCTCACCACTTAGCGTCGGTGGAAATGGATGAAGCGGAGAGGAGAGGAGATATCTCATTTTCTATAGAATGTTGTGCCGCAAGCGTGCAAGCGACGCGGCAGTGCAGGGTTGCGTGTAGCCGGGTGGCTGGGCGGCGCCGGACGGCGGCCGCGCTCTTGCGCCCTACGGGGCAGACAGTAGGGTACGCCCCACTGTCTTCTTGTTGTTGTCATTCGATTTACTGGTTTCGAGCTCTCACAGCTCATATCTCTGCTACACACAGCTCACATCTCCTCTCCGCTTTGGTGGACGTAACCTGCCAGCATCGCAGCTCTTCACCTCTCATCTCCTCTCCTCTCTGCTTTGGTGGATACCGGGCCTTACTGGGAGACCCAAATAACCAATCATATAAGCGTATTTGAACATTTTGTCATATTCTAGTGGCAAAACTATCTTAACTATATACCCACTTCTCATTGCTTGCGTACTCGTTACAAGGCCGACTCGTTCCTACCTAATGATCGCCGGTGCGACAAGTGCTTATTCAGAAACTGGTATTGATTATTCCTCTTTTACAAGATGGATTTACTCGAATATGCTAATGTTGATAAATAATCCTTGCTTAGAAAGCGTTTTAAAGCCTTTGAACAGTGAGTAATTTTGTTTCGATAAATCGAATCCGATTACTCGATTAATCGAGCGGAATCGTATAAACAAATTTTGCTCCACTGATAATTGTAGTGGTTTGGCTACCAGTAATTAATATTTTAGCTTATTCTAAATTCTGTAAATTTGGCTGGGCATAATAACTTTGCTAAATAATTTGGAAAATTTAGTGATTTTAGATTAGTTTCAACTGAATTTAATAATAACTCCAACAACTATGGTGACCAGTGGATAGTTTCAAGTAGAGCAAACCCAATATTTATTTTTATTTAAATAACTTCTTCTATAATACGGCCAAAGATACGAGAGAAATCACGTAAACATACATATTTTTATTAAGGTACGTTACGACAGCGAGCGATAATTTTCTATCCGTTTCTCTCACACGCAATGACGTGATGCAGGTATCAAAAGTGGCTGTCGTCAAGTCATCCTAAGGCATCCGATCAGTGCATGAGGTACCACACTTATATCATGATTAGCCTATTTTGAGAAATTTGTCTTTCTCATTAATATTAACTGTCCTTTCAACTTGTATAAATAATAGTATGTGTCTATAAATTTATTTTATTTTTGTAATTCTTGTGAATTTCTAATAAAAATAACAAAATTTTAAATCTTACTGATTCATATTTAAAATACTGAGTATTATTACTTTTATTACTTACTTAAACAAACTTACTAACAAAATACATATATTGAAAGTCAAAATACTAAATAGTGAAATTGAGCTGGTAGATAATTCAAATTTAAAGATGTTAAGAAACGCTGGCCGTTTGTTTATATTCTTTCTCTCAACTGAAATCGTACTAAAGGTCAATGTCGTTACTCTAAAGTATATAATAAAGCCCTTGGTATATATGTAAAATATATAGTAGATAGGATTCCAAATATTTTTTTTTTATTTTCCTTAGTGGTGACTCATTGGCTTTACTACAGTAAGATTTCAAATAAAAAAGAATATTCTCCTTAATCATGTTTACCTATGATACAGAATGGCGTCGTTCTTAAACCGCGCCGTTATTAATAAGCTTAAAACTAACAGATTACCCGCATGGTGTATCGCGTCGGGCGATTATACGATGCATATAAACAACGTGCCTCACTTGCGCAAGTTACTCGCGTCGTATACAAGAGCTATAAACGAGATCACGATGTTCTATGATTTATATTATACTGCTTTAACTCTGATATAGGTCACAAAGATAGATGTATGAATGTATTTATGCGCACTTTTTGCAACCGCCGTTTGTTAGCAACATGCATTTGTTTGGTAACAGTTCCTACTTTACTTCTTATTCATGCATGTATTAGTTATATATAGACGTCAAACCGGAATCAGGTAACTGGCTAAGTTATAATTGCTATCAGAAAAAAAAACTAACATAGGTATTTTAAAAAAAATCTACCCTCTGTGACAGTCTTTTCATTCCTGTTACTACACAAATTTACTTTTTTTTTATATTTATTGACTAAAAATGTACAATAGTAATACCATGGTTTAAACCATTCGCTTAAACCACTAGGGTTCTTGAATTATTTTTTTTGTTAAGTAATCTCGTTAGGTCGTAAAAAATTTAGAGCTTAAAGAAGCATTATTAGCACAGGAGTGAAAGCACTGCCACAGGGTGTAGATTTCTTGACGTTTTTTAAAATGCCTATAGTTTTTAAATTCGAGTCTTAGATATTTTTATAGTTTTCTGATAGCTATTATAATGAAGCCTGTTACCTGATTCCGGCTTGACGTCGACTTCTGGGACAACCTGTATAAGTACACCTAATGTTTGCCTTATAAGTTCGCGTTTATTTCTAGGTCAATTGTCAAAGTCGACTGCATAAATGACGTCGTGGTTTAAGTGATCGCTTTGCCCCTGCCACCATGCCGAATGTTGTGGATTCAGTGTTATGGAATCCTACACGGGACGAACATTTATGTGATTCACAAGAAGTTTCGAGTCTGGGTGTTCTTTGTGTTCGTTGTTTGAATGTTTGTAAAGTTCCCCGTGACCCCTGTGTCAGTTAGTTTGTTAGTTTGCCTGCAATATTCCGAGTGCGAGAGTTGTCGTTATATAAAAAAGTCTACCAAGACTTCACAATTGACAATAGAAGAGTAATTAGATTTTTCTGTTAGCACATTGTTAGTAGCAGTATGGAGTCTAGCAAAGTGCGTGGTAGATGGTAATAGGGCCCCATCCTCAGTTAATTGAGTCTTAAAACGTAGCTTACGAAATATGTATCTACCTCGGCGATATATAAGATCAAGTCTATGTAAAAAGATTAAACAAAAGATTATATTAAAGCCAAACATTGCTGGAAAATAAATGTTATCAGATAATTTACGGTCTATTGAATTTTACTATAACAAACTTATATAATATATATGCCAGTTCACTTTGTTGATCAATAAGTTACTGTACATAAATTTACTTGGAACCTTTCAGTTTCAAAAATAACATATCTAGTTACGCTTTGCCTTGAAGTTTTCACGGTGAGTAGAAAATGTATGAAAAAACTTTGCGTTATATCGAACAAAAATTTATAGCAGACTGCGTTAAACTCCCTCAAGTAATAAATTGAGAACATATTGCTCGTTGATATACACTCCCTATATTAAAGGTGTACCAAGGAGGCCTTGAGGTCACGTCGGTTATAGCGTGAAACTGAATGAATAATTAGGTTATTGTTGTGTGCTAGTTAATTATTAGACCTTACTAACAGTTTTTTGTTATTGTTCAGACGGTCGTTAAATTTATGATAGGCATAAATATTAATACATGTGTTTCAGATTATTGCCTTCCGTTATTTATTTCTAAAGATAATTTTTGGTTATTAAAAGTAACTCCCACGTTACTCATATTTGTTTTCTATAGACAAACGTATACATAACTTTAGCATTTAGATTACTGCTAATTAGTACTTTTCTACATGATTTATAGAGAAATTATTTAATTACTAGCTTTTGCACGCGGCTTCGCTCGATCGAGAACATGACTTTTTCCTAGATAAAAGGTACTCTATATGTATGCGAATGATTTGTCAAGTAGTTCAAGCGTGAAAGCGTAACCAACAAACAAACTAACTCCCTTTCGTATTTATAATATTAGTTAGAACTCACATTCGCATTTATAATGTCAGTTATGACTCCCATTCGCATTTATAATATTAGTTGGGGTATTTAGAGAATCTGAGTCTTTCTGCTAAAGTGAGATGCTATCGAATGCGGACATAACTTCATAAAGTTTCGGATCCAGATCTTAAATAAACTTGAGCGTCGATCACAGACTATATGTACTTCGCTATCTCGTTTCTAGATCTCGTCATAGTTCGTTTAAACTCGGCAAAAATGAATGTGAAGTGGGCAGTCTGATTGGATGGGACCGCACCTGGTGTTAAAAATAAGGAAAACATAACGAATTGAGTACATTTTTGATGGGAATCGACACCAAAATGTAATTCCCTGTTACGTGATATATGTCTTTGTAGATGTAATTAGAGTATCTTTTGATCAATAGTCTCGTTCATACATTATACAATGTTCTGTGCAGATGAATTACATAAATATAATTATAGTACCTTAATCTGAATATCAATTTGAGATAGAGAAAATAAGAGAGATAGAAAAAAAGGGGTGAGAGAAGTTATTTTCTCTCTTTTTCGAGAGAGAGTCTCTTTCTTTGATCTTTGTTTTTCTGAGTCTTTCTGCTTCCCTCTGCCTTTCTTTTCATTTTGCTCGAAAAGAGAGATATAGAATGGATGGAATTCTCTTTACCTCTTCTCAAAGAGAGAAATTAGAGAAAGAGAGAGAGAAAGAGAGAAAGAAAGGAAGAAATAACCATTGTAGGCATTAAAGGTGAGAGATACGATTTGTTTTAGAAATATGATTCAAAACTGATGACGGTATTCTTCATAATTCTTCTTTTAGCCGACTAATATCAAATATATTAGAGCGTTTAATTTAAACATATTTATATGACGAATAAAGAAGACAATCATAACTAATGTAATATGTTTATTGTAAAGATATCTGTAGATTAGAAAATATATAAATATTAAATACACGATTAAACTTTTTAATGCAAATTTATATAATAATCAATACATAAGCTAATATATGTTTCGTGGAGAGGCAAACAAGACTTTCTCATTGGCATATACATAAACTTCTAAATAAAACAACTTTTATAAAAGTTCTCTACAGAAGCCCTAAGAAACTAGTCCTCAATTACAAGTCGAGATTGCCAAGGTGTAAACTACGTTTATCTATTAACATTAACAAGTTTGTTCGTTCCAGGGGGACTAAGAACCGAATACATAATGTATGAATAAAGCCTCGTGAACAATTAATTACGATATACTACATGGTCTGCTTAAACGCGTAATAAAATCGTAGCGTTATTATACTAAATACCAATGTTAGTTTTGTAAATTAGTGTTACTTTAATAGAGCTTGGTAACTTTGTGTAACTTTTGTGGCTGTACTTTTAATTGGCTATTAAATACTGTGAGCAATCAAAACAAAATGTTAGGCTATACGATGGTTGTTACGAAATGTTTTAAGTGTGTATCGCTGATTTTATTTTACGTAGCTTTTTGTTAACTATGTTAAATGAGATGAATTCGTTCTCAATCTATACATACAAATAAATAAATATGAAGCGTCTGTTTGTAATGTCAAAATAACAGCTTTTACCAGAAATATAAACTATATATATATATATATATATATGTATATATGTATATATAAATGTATAACATAATATGTATATGTTATGTTAATTATTTAATTATGTCACTAAAATAAACGTACATAGTGTATCTACATCTTAATTTAATTAAACAGCTTTTTACTGAATGCATATGAAAATATAAACAAAACAAAATAAAAAAAAAACTGTGTTTCTTTGTTGTGACTAATCTCTGAAATGGCAAGACCGTTTTTGACAGGCCTTTCACCGGCCGATAGTTGATATTATAAGGAATAAGTAGTAGTCTAGTTTGGAAATGCCTACCCTATGCAAAACACAAACAAACAATCTTGTGTCATGTTTTCATCGTCAGTATGGTTTTCAAGTTCTTTGAGTAGATAGGAGTAAATAGGGAAGGGATAGTGGTAAAAGAGATGCGAGATTCATTATGTTTTTAGGAGAATATTCAGCTCATCTTTCATGCTACCACCCCTAATTTGCTTAAAGAAAAATTTTACTCCACCTGAGATTACAATACTTATACCTAGAAATTAAATAAGTAGACATTAAATAAAAGCTATGTATTATATTGCTGCAATGAAATAAAACTGAGTGAATGGAAAGGAACCGGATGAGCAGGTGTGTGAGCTTCCGGCACTCTTACTGGACAGACTAAGTAATAAATAACAATAATGAACTAGCCGGCTTACGATATAGTGTTCTGTAAAAGGCTGATGCTCTCGCAGGCAAGCCGGCTCATGCATACCGTCATCAAATATTGACAGAGGCAGGCTTATCCAATCTAAAAGTTCGACTTCTTTCTAATATGTTTGTATCAAGATGGCAGATGACGTAATAGTCAAGATGATCGCCTGGCCATTGGTACTGCGCTGAGTATTGTGCGTACACAATCAGTGGCGTTAAGAAGAAACAAAGATAATGCCCGTCATTTTTCTTATGTTTCTTACTTGGCAAAAAAACAACTATAAAATCATTTAATTATGCTTTCAACCAATATTCGTTCTTTTATAAAAAGAGATAAAGATGAAGAAAACTCATAGAAACGACACTATGTATATTATCTTCCGCTATCATGACGTCATATTTGTTAAATAAGTAAGATTAGACAAAAAAAGACAATACATAGAAAATCTGTTTCTATATAGTCTCTAGTTCCCAGTGCGTTATTTTTGTTTTATAAATAAGACTATAAAAATTGACTATACAAGTTATGGCGATCATTGATAATAATAATGCTCCATAAAATAATACTGAATATTAAAACAGATTTCATTATCCCTTATAACTGGTAACCGTGCCGTCAATAGCTCCAATAGCAATTAGAATTCCTAATATTACCTTTCTCATAATTGTTGTCGAAATTTTCGGCTATTTCAATATTCATTACCTCGAGAAACGTATTCATCGTATTTATATAGCGTGCTATCGTGCCTCGTCGTTTGTCGTTTGCTTAAGGTCGTGAGGTCATGTAAGTATTATTAGGTTCTTTTGTCAAGTAGTTCCCTAAGTAGGACCGCGGAGTTTAAAATTGTGGACGGCAAAAGGCTCATCCAATTTTTTTTTTAAACTACGTCTTCTCCTTTTTAAATCTATATATTGATACGTGAAGCAAAAACTTTTTACCCCTTTTTACGAAAATTACGCAGACGGAAGAGTATGAAATTTGGCACAGCTAAAGTTTATATGGAGAAGGAGTGACGAATCCTAATATTTATATAAAATATGCATTAGAAATATATTAAATTAATGAAAAAATATTACACGCACACAACCATGCATTTGACACACGCAGTCGAAGCGCGTCACTATGGTTACATATATCAAATATAATGACATATATCAGCAATATCTTACAGGCAAACTATGGTCGAATTTCGAGCACTAGGCGACCGCTAGTATATATTAATACGTGAAGCAAAAACTTCTTACCCCTTTTTACGAAAATTGCGCAGACGGAGGAGTATGAAATTTGGCACAATTAAAATTTATATGGAGAAGGGGGGCGAATATTTTTATAAAATATGCATTAGAAATACATTAAATTAACGAAAAAACGCTACACGCACACAACCATGCATTAGACACACGCAGTCGAATCGCGTTCGTAGTATTTCGACATTGTTCGTCGTACAATTATTTGTAACTATGGTTACCTATACCTTATTTATATGTTATAGAGAAAAACAGAAAACAAAGTAGCAAGCTTAGGAATTTTAGTCGAATTTTCACCAGGCAACCGCTAGTAGGTTTTATATTGCGGAGGACTTTACAAACATCTAAACAACGGATACAAAGAACATCCAGACAAGGAACAACCATTTGTGGACCGCACTAATTTTTGACCTAGTGGTTTAAGGATTAGTGTAGTCATATTCGTTACACATCCATGTAGTCTCGTTAGTCATAGTGCATATTATATGGCACGTAAATCCATTCCTACTGAGATGTAGGTTATATGTCTCTGTCCACCTATTCGTCAAAGTCCATAAAAAGGTGTTCGACTTGCCGTATCTCTATACCTGACATAGTCTCTCATCTGGAGTAATCATCATTGTGTTCTAACTCTTAAGCATCGAAGCTTTCGATCTAATATATACATAGGGAAAGCCCTATAAATATGATTATACTTCATCTATGATAGGCTATTACCCTAGTGCAGGGGTTCCGAAACTTTTAAGATAATGGACCTCTCACCAAATACTTTTTAGTTAATGGAACCCCATATCTAATGATTACAATCAAAGACACTGTAAATTAAATAAGAACAAAAACTTTTAACATAAATCCTTACTTCCTTACTTAATATTTTAAATTAGAAAGTAACTCTTATGTCTGTTACCTTTTCACGTCTAAACCACTCAATCGATTTGGATGAAATTTGGTACAAAAATAGTTTAAAACCTGGGGAAGGACATAAGCTGTTTTTTATTGATGTAGGTACCATGCGGGCGAAAACGCGCGCATAAGTTTGTATTTTATAAGTGAAACACTTCCATTCTTTACTTTAACTTTTTTTGTGATGAATGAAATTGTTTCACTGTTTTATCAATAATTGCTTTACAGTTCGGTATTATGTCTTATATAGTATGCGCATAACTAGGGAAGCATCCTATCTCGACCTGAATTTGTTATTTGTATAAGTATAAGCTGAAAAACCTGTTCCACAACGATATGTTGAGACAAATGGCAGAAAAGTTGACTGAAAAATTGTGGTATTATTTAACAGCCAAATATAAATAATTTCGCGGAAGCCTGGTGACTTTTCTACGGAACCCCTAGATTCCGCGGCAGCCACTTTAGCAATCGCCGATAGAGTGTACCAAAAATATTTTGACAACAAGGTCCAAATATTTAAATTACTTTTAAAAACTTAAAGTATAATACTTATTTGCAACTTTGTGGTTCACAGTCACAAGGCAGAAACTCTATCTAACAGAATCATTTACGTTTTTCTGGCTAGACTTAAGAAAGTTTCAATTATACATGAGAATATCGTGTTATAACACGATATTTTGATTTGCGACACCAAATGACCTTATTTATGTTTGGGCCATGTAGGGATAAACTTGTGTTCTCGTGGTCGGCCAAATAAAATTATATTAATATATATTTATTGGGACCAGTTTTAAATAATATATGTAAATACATTTTGGACTACGACCTAACTAAGTGGTTGCGGGGAGACAACTGCCGCAACTGTATACTTGCGTCTGACTACACAAAACTAACGCATCAGCAGTGTCACATAACAGGCCATATTCAGTACCGCTGAAAGTATATAGATTTTTGATAAAAGATCTTGCCTTAACTACTTGATCAACCATTATAAAATTTCGCATACATGTTGTCTGGAGAATAGAAAAGGATATAAAATACCTTTTATACACAAAAAGTAATATTTTCCCAAGTGAGCGAAGCCGGGGTGCATAAGCTGGTAAAAAATAATTAAGTCAAACACTCAACAATACGTTTTAACTGGTGACCGTAACAAGAACGTATTTCTCCTTCACAAGTTTCGTTAATCAATTTGTTCTGTAGAGGACCTAGGTATAAAGTAGTAATAAAATTCAGTTCATGCGAGTTCTAAACCCTTTACCGACGGTCTCAAGCCTTTATTCTGAGAAGAGATTTATCGCTGCTTTGTAAGTACTTCTATTGAACCTGGAGATGCTGAGAATGCGTTTTATAAATTAAACCTGAAAACTCGTTGAAAAACCTCTTTTAGCTTAAGTGTAATAACTATTTCTGTTCAATACGATGTACATTCAGCGAAATAAATCGATAAACATTTGCAAGATTTTGAATGTTTATCATTCAAAGTAGTAGGTATTCATTTTAATTTAGAGTAACTATTGCTTTTATGAATTGTTATCAAATAAACTATCGTAGAGGTAGTTTATTTATTAACAATTCATAAAAATGGAATTTTGATACATTTATTTAAATATATGGTAACTCAATAGCTTTTATAGTAATTTTAGGATCAAGAATCAACATGCAATCAGGTTGCTGCGGTCTCCCCGTGACCATGGCTGCTAAAAAGCAACCGAAACGTCGGAGAAAGTGTAAACCTAAATATAAATAGTTTTAATAATTTTATTAGCTTATAAATTAGTAAAATTCAATAGTAATAGTAGTGTAACAGTTTTAAAATTATGTAACAGGTACAGTGTTAAATAAACAACGCGATAAAATCTGTATATAGTAGTTTTATTTCAATTAAACAGTTTTAAACATAAAATAGTTTTAAAAAGATTGTAATCAAAATAAATAACTCGTATATAGGTTTAAACAATTTAAACCGTAAAGTAACTAAAACATCGATCAAATCCGAACTAAAATAACTAAGCCCAGAAATACCATGCAGGTAATTAACCTTAAAAGCTTCATTCAATAATGTCCCTTCTATATTTACGTTGAAAATCCATAGTCGATTTTTAACCCGACCTTACACGATTATTAATAAGCAAACCTGATTGGGCACTCTAAATAAATTACGTCATCGCTTTATTGAAGTCTCGATAAATTCAGTGTAGTGTGAAGCCTAAATATGACGTCATCTGCTCAGGTAAAGTCAGGCCTTAAATAGTAACACCGGTAAGGAGAAATAATTATAAGCTATATATAGATTTCTTAGTAGTCTTATGTCACATTGTCTTATATACACGTGGCAAGTTTCTTGAGACTTATTACATGCTATTCCTGTTTATATCACCTAGTTTTCTTATTCACAAGCCTTAAACATTTTTTGTAAATTCTTCTTTAATCTGCCAATCACTAGAATTTTGCTAAAATTTCAGAAATATTCGAGAAGCAATCTAGCCGCCGATGAGCCTCAACGGCATAAGAAGTTATGTATTTATTATTATTTATGTATTAGCATACATAATTTTTTTTATTAAGTTAACTTATTCGATACATTCGAATTATCCTATTAACAAAATTTGTCAAATATACATATAATCAACAATTAGGCATAGTTGATTTATAATTTAATTAGGTGTATGTATTGCGTCTTTAATCTACTACTATTTCAAAATTATTTAATCTACTACAATTGATAAATTATTGTGCCTAAAATTGCATTCGAATGCGCTATAGTTATTCGAATAGGATCTAGTGATGAATCGACATTTAAATATGGAATAATACAATTTTCTATACATATTCGGTTTTAGTAAATCGGGCACCACTAACCTGCATGAGTGAATATCGAGTCTGTTTAATGTTTTGCGTTTGTATGTGATCATAATGGAAAGACAACTTCTGCATAATATTGCGAATTGATTGTACAAACACATGCCATCATATCCACGTTTTCCGGAAACGTAATAACGTGAAATGCAAACCTATACCATATAGCCAACATATTTTAGTGTCTTTATTACTATTGAGAATTTTGAACTAAGAACTTAATCAACAGTACCTTTTAAAACAAGAGAACTTTACGATCGGCCGTAAACGTAAGCGCAGATACCAAGAGACCAACGTTCTTGAGAATTATTTGGTCATGCTGGACCAGATATTAAACGAGCGATAGTCTGCGGAACAATGCCACACTCATACCTGTGGCCCGCCTTGTCTGACAATTCCACACTGGCGCTGCTTCTTTACTCTGGCCCAATTCGACATGAAGTTGTTTATATGAATTTTCCAAATAGACACAGGCATACGTAACCAGAAGGAAGGTTTTGAATAATCATTGACATTGTGCTTACTCGTGTTGTGAGTTCAATCCCCTCAAGGGACAATAATTTGTGCGATCCATAAATAACTGTTGTTACACCCGATGTTTTTTGTGACAGTTGTTGGAATGTTGTAAAGTCTTCCGCGAAACAGCAATTATTCCTAGAACAGCAGTTATCTTTTTATGCAAAAAGAATCTCCATTCTCTCCTATTTTAAAACATATTTTAAATCTTATATAATTTACTTTAAAAATGAAAGCGGGTTTTAAATAAATGTTGCATCAAAAGTTGTCTACAAGAGAATTTATGTTAACCTCTCGTACAACATGACCCACTGAAATTTGCATTAGCACCGAGTGTTCTTCAGAGTGATTAGTATATGTAACAGTTCTCCCGATGCAGTGAATTCTACTGTGAGAGCGTGGCACGTTATTTAGTTGTATTTATAGCTTACTAGCTTTGCTTTATTAGGAAGTTTACTAACAATGTGGTCTAGTCATTGCAACAGAATAATTGGAAGTACATTTCGGTTTTTAGCTTGTAACATCGAGGTATCATGTTTTAGGTTCGTATTGTGGAGGCCGCGAGTAAGGTAATTATTAAACTTTTAATTTGTCCTCTAATTACTGGCTACAGGCATGGCGCAGTGGGCAAACGGTTGTCTCGCAACTAAGTGTTTATGAGTTCGAATCCCACAGCTATTATGATTTGTGTGATCCACTATTTGTTTCCGTTAATTTTATATTCGTAAATCCATTTGCGACACGGGGATTTGTCGCTAGGGCGGGAGACATCCTAACCAATTATTACTGCTTTCGTAAAGCAGTAGTCATGAATGCGGCTGCTTGGCATGCAGGCTCGGATTTGATTCCCAAATTTGTCAGTATTGATTACTTTTAAAAATATTATCAGTGGTACCACAGCGCGCGGCGTTTTGAAAGCGTGTCCGGTAAGCTCTAAATAGACTTGATCTGTATTTTATGGGTGCTAGAAGACCAACAGACTGCAATGCAGAGGGTCTTGGGTTCAAACCCACGTCGCGCACCTCTGACTTTCGGAAGTTTATGACTTTTCGAAATTATGTGTGTATTAAATAGTTAATTATCGCTTGCTTTAACGGTGAAGAAAAACATCGTGAGGAAACCTGCATGTCTGAGAGTTCTCCATAATGTTCTCGAAAGATATGTGAAGTCTGCCAACCCGTACTGGGCCAGCGTGGTGGACTACGGCCTAACCCTTCTCACGCTGAGAAGAGGCCCGTGCCCAGCAGTGTGACAGTTTAATACAGGGCTGATATTATTATTATTATATTATTATAGAAACATAATTAAGTATGGTCTATATAGTATATATTTGCCTACCAGTTCAGGAATATAGGCTAACAATGTATGTGTGTAATAACAATAGTCTTAATTGCTAGTATCGAAATGTTAACATGTATCCCCGTAGTTCCATATAGAGAACTATTGTAACTTGTTCTCAAGTTGATGCACTTAGCATGAACATAATTTGTTATTCCATTCTTAAGCGTATTACATTAGCATATAACATGCCCTAATTATAGTCTTCTAATATACTTATACTTACAAACGACTTCGTCCCGTGAAACAAGTTTGTATTAAGGTATTAGCTTTTGCCGACGGTTTCACTTACAGACAGTACTTTTTTACATAAAAGGTACTGTATGTCCTTTTTGTATCCTTGTCAATGTGTATGCGTAATTTTATGACGATCGGGCAAGTTGTTAAGGAGTAGAGGCGTAACAAACTAACATGCATCCTTTTCTTATACTACTAAAGTGGCAAACAAGCATACGGCCCACCTGATGGTAAGTGGTCGCCGTAGCCTATGGACGCCTGTAACAGCAGAGGCATCACTTGCACGTTGCCGAAGCTTAATAATATTAGTTATAATAGTGGGATTCCCTATTTGATACCTGTGTTTGGCAAATTGTTATTGGATGGCATTTTTCTGTAGATGCAGTTTAGAATTGTGTCCGATAGACAGTAATAGCTTCATTATCTAACGCGTGGTTTTTAAATCATAGCTGGGAAAATGCGTATGTAGGTCGAGAACTTAAAAGCGTTAATGTATGTACCTAGGTGGTCCAGCGGTGATGGCTGTGCTTGAAGTCAGGGTTGAGGGTTCAATTTGCGGCTGGGGCAAAGAGTAATTGTGGTTTTGTGTAAAAACAAAATCTGTAGCCACACGTAGATTGGAAATTAGACCACGATCGGATCACGTGGTTTCTAAAAACGTATGTACCTGGCAAATATTTGCTTACTCCTACGGGGATTAAAAGGTTTCTGTATACATGTGTCCAACATGCCTTAAGGATATTTTCATGTTTGTATATAATGGTTATGTTGGTACAAAATGCCCAGTTTTATTTATGCGGTACACCGGCTGACAGGGGTTCCTGTTGCTCGCAGCGACGGGTTGACGGGTCACATCGACCAACCACTTGGGACCGATTATGTGAAGTCTATAAGCGTTATCTTAGAGCTGGTTAATTCTTTCTCTATTGGGAATAACATGGATCTACTGTACCTACTTCTAATGAAGTAAACAGATCTGAGTATGGGTAACACGATCGGTTATAAAGCAAGTTACACACTACGATGCACGCGAGGTGACGTATTCCCAGGGGTGGTTAAAGAAACTTGCCTCACCATTGCCACAGCGCCGAGTGTTGTGGGTTCAAACCCGAATATTTGCTTGACTCATAAATAATTGTGCCGAGTCTGGGTGTTCATTAAGTCTTTTGTAAATCGATACAGTATTTATTCCTAGTGCCGGCGACGTCCTTAAACCAAAAATAATGGTGACGACGCAGATCTGTCTCACTACTCGGTTTGTCATGTGCGGGTTGCAGTATATAATGGTTCCGCGTTAGCGATGTGCGATTATAGATAAAATATTGAATTATTCTATTGGTTATTGGACTATATTCGAAACCTCAACAAATATTCGGATATAAGTCTTTGATATTAATGACGATTGATAGTTTGTTTCCGTATTAGCTAAATGCAAATACGAATGTCAATATATGAACACGCGTTATGAGATAATAGCAAGTAAAATTAAGAGAATGTCTTAAAAAATCCATCAACCATGACATCAATGGTGCAATCATCGAATAAAGGTTCGCATACTCGATTATGATTTGAATCAAACTAGGGGCAACCGAATCTATTAACATTAGGATGTACAATTTTCGATTATTCGAATCTGCGTAGCAGTCAAACATCACTACGTCGGATTGTGATTGGAAACACCCTTAATTTATCTGAATCCGCGCTTTACTTAGATCTCGATGTACCATTCATTCCATGAGCGGAGAGGCATTGTTGCTGTGTGAAACTGTGTGTGTTTTGTTTAGAAACTGAGATATTTACGATCAAAATAAAATCGTCTCACGTCACCTTGCAGAGCGCGCCACTATATCAGATTCACTTTAGTCTCGATGTCAAGGCGAAACGTTATTATATTTAAATACACTATATGCAATAAAATGTTATTTACCCTGTTAAATTATTAAAAAAAAACATAAAATCCAGCCACATCCCGCAGGAACCGCAGATTTTTAAATATAATTCAAATATAAATCTATATCAAAACGAATTTAACAATTCCTCATTTATAAATGCGTCAGGTCGTTTAATTTATAGAGCATGCAAAAAAAAAAGAATATATTTTCAATACATGTGCTAGTGTAGGATTAATTGTTCTGGTTATGTGCCCTATCTATAAATTATATTGAAGTGATAGTTATTAGCTACGCCTCTACGGCTCAAAAGCTACGGCGTAGCTAAGTTCTACAAACGGTACACTAACGTAGCAGAGCATAAGAAATGCACAGCTTATAATTATTGCTATGATATCATAAGTACAGTAAATGGTGCTACATTTTATACTCAGTTTCAATCACGTGTAAAGAAATATGAGCTCGCCTACAGGAATCCTGCTCGCACTGAAATAATACGTAGAATAGAATTAGTTGAGTAGTGTCTCAGACATTACTCAACTAATTCTAATTCTAGGTACTATTTCAGTGCGAGCAGGATTCCTGATGCTCAGGACTAGACTAGTAAGTAAGAGTTCTGGATACATACATACCTTTTCTTATTCCTTTTTTCTAGTTACATCTTTACTGCCTTTTCCCTTTGTATTTCCGCTGGGTTTTGGCTACAAAACCGCTTTTTAGAGCAGTACAATATATACATTTGTCTTAAGTCCGAATGACGTCCATTAGACATAGGCCTTTCTCAAGGTTTTCCACACAGACCAGTCTTTAGCTGCACGCATTCAACCACTTCCTACGACTCTTACCAGATCGTTGGTCCTTTTGTCACCCAAATTCTAGCGTTTCTGCCAAAAAGGCGTTCTGATCAGACTTGTAAGGGAATACAAATTTAGTTAAGAGGAAACAACAAGTTCTCGTGTTCACAAGGACAAATTGTGTTGACAGAGACTTCATACAAAATCGACAATTACCCTCATCTTATACCGAAACCTGTTCACGTTAATTTCCTCCTTTCTTCAAATACGTCACCACTTTATAGTTGAGCTAATATCGTAACAAAATCCCGTGACTGAACTTCCCTTTGATATTAATTCTCAACTTGCTTATATCACCTGATGCCTAACAACTTTGTTACACCTTTGGCGTACAATATTACGCCAAGTTTGCGTGCCTCACTTGAGCTATATTGACTTCATAAATTACAAGCGTGAAATCTGCATATTTCCTTAACGACTTTGTTGGTATTCGATAGTTTTAAGACGTATACATGTCAGTTAACACATGCTGAACTGATATTGTCTTACGTTATGCGAATATTAAACATTTTTGTTTGTAATAATAATATTCTATCACATACCCACAACACCATATAGCCCAAACTAAATAGAGCTTGTACTATAGGTACTAGACAATGGATAAACATACATAATATATACTTTTTTTGTAAATACATACACATTATACATAGAAACGCCCAGACCAGGACAAACATCCATGTCCGCACAAATGTTTGACTTGTGCGGGAATCGAAGCCGCGACCTCAGACGTGGCAGTCGCACAATGGTTTACGTGCCGAGTGATAGAAAAGACTAAGTATTCTTCGTTGCCATTGTTCCAATATTTGTAACCTCTCTCGAGATATAAGAAAGTTTCCGTTAGTGAAGTCGATTTTACATTATAACATTTCCCTCAATTTAATATTTGTATATACAACATCATGTTCATATAACATCATGTCTAAACATACATGTAGCGTGTACACTACCCGTTTGTATTTTGGCCAAAAACTTTTGTGCCTTTTGATATTAATAAATATTGACAGAAAAGCCACACCAACAAATACGGCCAGTATTTGTTGGTGTGCCATAACATACCAATTAAGATAGATACTTAAGTAACAACTAGCAATGTTATCTTGTGACCGGAGCACAAAAGAGATATTTCACCTTAAAATTCTAAAAACATATTTATATGTATGTATTATTTAATTATATTATTTTTTATCAAATGCCAGTGCACAGTAAATTATATAAAGAAACGTTATTACTTTATGTTTTATTCTCTTTGAAATCTTAATTGACTGAAATAAATCCTAAACATTTTATAAAAGAAGAGTGTTAATCTTTTAGACATAATCGGATTGTTTTAATGAAGACTTACTTTAATTTATAACAATGAATCTTGAATGCACAATTGTTTCTATTTAAAAAGAATTATCAAAGTGATAATAACAATTTGATACTTTATACACCAAATCGCACTAATGAACGCTGTAAATGATAGTCTAGACAATGAAGCTTAGTTTACATCAAATTACTACATTTAAATCCAAAAAAGGATTATCTTTTGTATGTTAAATTATTGAGTTAGGAACGTTTACCTACGCTTTTTAGGTGTAGCTTCTTACACATGGCAATGTCACAAATAAGGGTGTATGAGGTTTTTAAATTTATTTGGTCTTTAATTTAAGTTTTAAAACACACTAAAACGCATCGAAATCTGTCAATCCACTAATTACATTGTAAAAAGACTATGGATATTATTATGTTCTCTTTATTATATACTTTTACTTTCGTATATATACAATTAGCAGCGATAGCCTAGTCGGATACCGTTGGACTGCCATGCAGGAGGTCTTGAGTTCGATTCCAAGGCGCACATCTCTAAATTTAGTACGTATTCGTACTAAATTTAGTAGTAATTAACAGTGAAGATAAACATCGTGAGGAAGCCTGAATATCTGAAAGTTCTCCAAATTTTTCTCGAAGATATATGAAGTCGCACTGGGCCAGCGTGGTGGACTATGGCCTTACTCTTCTTACATTTAAAAAGGCCCGTGTCCAGCAGTGGGACAGTTAAATATAGGGTTTATAATTATTATTAATTTGAAAATGAAGACCAAGTTAATTAATTACATTTGAATACCTCACAATATGACACTTATTTCCGACGTTACTATTCCAAGTAAGCCACTAGGCGTAAACGCTTCTAAGTAAGAAGAAAAATGAGAACAACAGAAACAAATTTTATTCTAACAAATAAGCAATGCAATTTTCTTCATACGAAATAAGACTACCATTATAAAGAGAGATGTGAAAAAACAGCTTAATTATCTAAATATAAGCGTTCTTTTGAGTCTCATCTTACCGGATTATATTTTCAGTGTTAAATAAGTTACTCATTAGAATGTTTAATCGTACTATCTGTAATTACACACGCATGTAAAAATTCAAGTTCATAGAATACCAAAGAGAAAAAGAAGGCAGTAGGTTAAATTTAAACAGCACAATTTGCACACATATCTAAAACACGAAGAATTAAACACATATTTAGTTGATTTTGATTGACTTGATTCAAAAATTTGTAATTTTTAGTGTGTTCTTAATTTTACTTTACAACAAATATACAGATCGATATGTTTTTGCCATACAGGTTTTGGCTCGCGGGTGATATACATTTTATTCTGAAAATGTACGGTATTTCTGCGTTACTTTTTATTAGAACTACGAGACTGAACCAACGGGTTAAAACTAGTGTGTCGTACAGGAAAAATAGAGAATTAATGATATTTTCTTATGTTTACGTGAATGTTAAACATTGAAATGGAAGTACTTTATACGGATTTTGTCGCGTTGTTTATTTTAAAACACGTTTATTACATAATTTTGAAACTCTAATAGTACTATTATTGAAATTTATTGAATTTAAAATATTTATATTAATTAAAAATATTTATATTTAAGTTTACACTATGACCCGACGCGACGTTTCGGTTGCTTTACAGCAGCCATGTTCGCGGGGAGACTAAGTTGGTAGTTGTCTCAGTGTTCTCAAATTTAGTTATACCAGATTAAGTATCCTAAAATGACAAATGTATTTGAAGTAAATAATAAAAACAAAGAGGCAAAGGAATAGCCAGGATGCCAGGAAGTGAAAATCCGTAATCTCTATTTACCTCTCTAAGTAACTAACATCTTCGAACGATCTTCAATATATGTAGGTAAAATTTGCGTCAAATAACACAAAGCACCAATTTTACATAATACAAATATGCCAACAATTTGCATTTACCTTACAACTCTCTGAACCACAAGCCCAAACCATTTTCCTTAATATGAATATTACATCACTTTCATCGATTTATAATTACTGAAGCCAATAATCGTTGACGATATAAACTAAGAAATTGTTCAGTGGAATATCATGCCGAAGTAATATGGTTACGAGGTAATAAAGATAAGGCTCGATAGGTTGCTTTTGTGGCTTATTATTACAAGCTTATATTTAAAAATGCGTTAATGTATCGGATAGTCTCAAGTTACCCTTTTTTGTAGTTTAGCAGGAGTATACATTGTTGTACATTTGATGTGTTTTGCTATTAATAAAGACGTTTCTTTGATTTTCTTCTTTTCTCTTAAGAGGAAACAGCACGGGCGAGAGAATTGAAAAATAGGTATTTGTAAAATCTATTGCTGTCGCGCAGTGCCCGCAGAGCGTGATAGAGACAACTGCACCTTGGACCGAAAATACCTATAAAAGTACACAAAATCAACGTTTCGTAGTCCCCTGATTCCTTCTCCAACACTTGACCGATTTAACTACTTATTTCATTAAAAATTGAAGAAAGGCTTTGGCCGTGTTTCTATGTTTTTTTTTTTTATATAATTTACTCGAATTTGTTTTCTGGATGTTTGAACACAGCGGAAAATCTGACTAATTTGAAGGCTCATATCTCTTTTAATAATTAATTAATGAAAAAAAGGAAAACATAGGGACATGCCAATAGAGGCTATACATGTTATTTTAAAATATTATTGTTCTACTGGCATTATCCAGGGAGGAAACAGGGGACTACATTTGTATGGAAAAACGACCCTTGTGTTTCCTCTTAAAATGCGAAGGTTTACGTCAAAGATTTCTGTAGCTGACTTGGTCTGAATAAATCGCTCAATTCAACTAAAACTACCTTTATAAGGTCCTCTGCCTTGTTATATACCTACAGTTATGTTTTGTACCTAAGGTAGTAGAGAAGGTAGCCAAATGTGGTGGTAGGTGGTGAGTTTTTTTGAATTACCAGTTATAATTTCTGTGTCGCGTGATACATACAAAGTACACCCAGACACAGAAGAATTATTTTCGGATCTAAAAATCTTTTGTTCCGTGTGCGGAACTCACAACATTTGGCGTAACGGCAGTAATGAGGCGACCGTTTAAACCACACCTACACCACTCGTGCAGTAAAATTTGCAGTTTACATTCATAAACATTGCAAAACACATATATGTCGGAGAGTAGGACGGCCACTCGCTTTTGACATGATGAAGCAACAAAATATAGGCGTGGTATTATACTTCATACGTATACTAGTGATAGGTAAATACAAAAGAAATAAAATAATAAAGGTTGACTATGATTATCTCTGATTTGATCCGTAACGCAGTGAGTTCGTTACCCGAATGTGCCCGCGCACGAGTCTCCGGCGCTTATATTATAACGTCAATATGACACTGACATTTATAACTGTCACTCTAACTGACACATTGGCTCTTTTTTTTTTTTTTTTTTTTTTTTTTTGACCCAGGAAAATCCTTTATGGATACCCCCTCCCCCGGGGGGGGGGGAAGGAAGTTATGTGCGACTCTCCGCCCCTGAAGGGGGTCGGCATACACACTAAAAACCTGGGGTGAGCAGTCCCTCCGCCGACGGGGTAGGGCGAGATGGGGTCGCGTTAGCAGTCACCATCCCGCCCCGGCGGTTGGCCCGGCTGATGGTAACCGGGCCTCAGCACCTGTGGAGGGGTGGCCTTGCTCACCAAGGCCACTCCTCAGACGTGTGGGGCCGTGCAAGCCGGTAGAGAGTCCCCCGACTCTGTACCAGTGACCCCACTATACAGGAGCGAGAAGGTGGGCAAATCGCCTCCTCCTCGCTCCCGTCCGTCTGCGCCGGAGAGGGTCAGCGAGGGGATTGTTCTCCCTGACCCTCTCCGAGGCCTCCTTCTGCGCCATGACAGCCTCACAGAAGGAGACCACTGCCTGCCATGACCTCTCGCCGCCGAGCATGGCGTTGATCACGCTCGGCAGGGAGAGATCCCCGCCTATTATGGCCGAAAGCGTGTGCCGTTGCGGCCCCCACGCGGCACACACCTCCAGCGTATGGAGCGCCGTATCTTCTGGCGCCCCACACTCGTGGCAGACCGGGGTCGCCTCCCGTCTCGCGATCTGGTGCAAATACTTTCCGAAGCATCCGTGCCCGGAAAGCATCTGCACCAGTCGGAAGGTCAGCGACCCGAATCGCCGCCCTATCCACCCCCGAAGGACCGGGCGAATGGCCTCCACCGTCCACTGGCCCGGGACCGGTGGAGCCAGGTCCTCCGTCCACCGCCTTAGCAGGGCGGCCCGCGCCTGTCGCCGCATGCGTGCGATCTCCTCCCACCCCGGGGGCTCCCCGCGGGACCTCCTCGCCGCCACGAAGTGGTAAACTTCGGCGAGAATCTCCGCTTGCAGCTCCCAGGGGGGGTCACTGGCCAGCACGCACGCAGCCGTCCAGGACACCGTCCGGTAACCGCGTATGGCCCTCGTCGCGACGACCCGCTGCGGACGTCGCAGCAGGGTCTTATTGTCGCGACTGAGGGCGTCCGCCCAGACCGGTGCCCCGTACAGGGCCATACTCCGGATCACTCCGGAGTACAGTCGGCGACAAGTGGCGCTCGGGCCACCCACGTTGGGCAGCAGCCTCCCCAGGGCGGCCGCCGCTCCTAGGACTTTTGGGGCCAGCTGGGTGAAGTGTGCCCCAAAAGTCCACCTCCCGTCCAGGATGAGCCCCAAGTACCTCATTTGGGTCCCAAGCCGGACCAGGACCCCGTCCAGGGCCACTCGCGTACCTGGAGGAGGTCCCCCCCGAGGCCCATGAAACAATAGGGCCTCAGTTTTGGAGAGAGCAACCTCCAATCCCAGGGCGCGGATACGGTCAACTACTAGGGCAGCTCCCACCTCGGCCAACCGCACCGCCTCCCCGAGGTTCCTCCCCTTGACTACGACCAGGGTGTCATCAGCGTAGCACGCCACCCGCATACTCGCGGGAAGCGTGCCCCGAAGCACCCAGTCGTAGCCAACGTTCCACAGGAGCGGTCCCAGTACCGACCCCTTTGGAACCCCGCAGGATACGCGACGGCGCCTCAGACCATCGCGTCCCTCCACCAGGACCTCGCGGTCCTGGAGGTAGTCGGCCAACAGCCTCCGCAAATACAGGGGCACTCCGTGATACCGGAGCGCCTCCTGTACTGTTCCATGCGGGAGGCTGTTGAAGGCGTTGGCAATGTCCAGCGAGACAGCCAACGCCTTGTTCCCCCCACCGACCGCTTCCTGCGTCCATTCTTTGAGCCAGAGCAGGGCGTCTATTGTGGACCGCCCCGCTCTGAACCCATACTGGGCCTGCGATAAAGCCGGCCCAGTCCCCTCCAAGTGCTGGATGACACGGGAAGCCACCACTCTCTCTAGCAGCTTTCCCGTGTCATCCAGCAACACGATTGGTCTGTATGCGGAAGGTGAGGTTGTGTCTCGCCCCTCCTTCCGCAACAGGCACAATCGGCCGTCCTTCCACAGCTTCGGGAACCGTCCAGACGTGAGGCATGCGTCGAACAGCTCCCGAAGCGGATCGCCCATCTCTCTGAGGGCAATCCGGAGGACCCGCCCCGGGATTCCGTCAGGACCCGGTGCCGTCCTCTTGCCACATAAGCGGCTGACGGCTGCATCCATCTCCGCCTCTGATATAAGCGGGATGGAGGCCGGATCCAGTTTCTCCGGGAAGGACGGCGCCATCATCGGAGGGGTGTGGTGGGGGTTCTGTTCGGGAAAGAGCCCCACCAGTACCCTGCCCAGGAGCTCCGGCTCCAGGGACTCCGCGACGGGGGGCGTCAGGCCCCGAAACTTGTTCCGGGCAGCCCTGTACGGACGCCCCCATGGGTCCCTATTCAGGCCCTCCAGGGCCTCACCCCAGGCCCGGGACTTGGCCTGGCCGACGACCAGCTGCAGCTCCTTTTTGGCTGCACGGTACCCATCGTACAGCCGGAGCTCGGCCTGTAATTCTTCAGCCGACAGCTGGTCATTCGTCCGTCCATGCCGCCGCCGCCTACACCGCGTGTAGGGACGTCGCGCCGCCGAGCAGGCGGCTCGGAGATCTTCGATCTCCGAGCTCCACCAGTACACTTCTCGGCGGCCGGGGCGGCGGCGGGCCCTCGGCATGGCCGCGTCGCAGACGGCCGTGACCGCTTCGCGAAAACGGCCGGCCGCGACGTCTAACTCCGCCGTCCCCCTCTCCACCGAGTGTATGGGGGCGGCAAGCCACGCCTGGACGATGGCCGCCTCTTCCGCCAGCTTGGCGTCGAGACGACTCACCGACCAGCGCGGAAAAGCCGCTCGCACCACGCACCGGGACCCTTCCCGACTGTCGGAGGCGGAGATCTCGAACCTTATATATTTGTGGTCCGAGAGCGTCTCCACCTCCGACATCACCCTCCAGGCCCGGGCACGTGCCGCGACAGCGGGGCTGGTGAACGTTAGGTCCACCATGGACCCTCCACACCATCGCACGCACGTGTGGACCGACCCTCTATTGAGGAGTGTCAGTCCTGTGGCAACCGCCCACTCCCTGACTATCTCCCCTCGAGTGTCAGTGGAGCGGTTGCCCCATTCCCGGGCCTTGGCGTTCAGGTCCCCCATTAGGAGGACCTGATGTGGCGCCTGCCTTCTCACCACCGCGGCCAGGAGGTCCATGAAGACCTCCAGCTCCGCGGCGGTTCTGTTGGGGGAAAAGTATGCGCCGACGATCGCATACCTCTCCCACCTGGCCACCACATACCCCGCTCCTCTCTCTTTGACTGAGAGGAGGGGGCCGCCAACCCTCCCAATGATGGCCACGGAGCCGTTGACACATTGGCTCTATGGCAACCTCACTCAAGCTTACGCTTGACGTTCCGAAACAAACCAATAGATGGCGCTTTATTCAACTCCTATTCTTCTCCCTGGCCTTTATTATTCCCAAGTCACTTGGAGTCGGCTTTTCTGGTCTAACCGGATTTGACTGCATATCAGTTTTTACACGGAGCGGCTGCCACCTGACCTCCGCAACTCGAAGACTAACGATACTGTAAGGCTAGACCAGCGTCAGGATATTATAGAGCACTGACTTCCCAATAGCGACTGCCATAGATGTTCATGGCAGCCGGGACCGATGGTTTAACGTGCTCTCCGAGGCACGGAGCAGGCGATAATTGTCAATCAATACGCACACAATTTTGAAAAGTCATATAACTTCCGAAAGTCAGAGGTGCGCGACGTGGGTTCAAACCCGAGACCCTCTGCATTGCAGTCTGTTGGTTTCCCCACTGAGCTATCTCTACTACAACTCAAACTACAATTACAGAAATAAATTACATTCCAATGATTATTTTCTTGACGCTCCAACATATAAAACAATTTTTTAATCATTTGGCAATTGCAATAGCTTTAGCAATCTCACACATACATAAACATTAAAATTACTACTACTACTATTAAATATTATTAATTTCATAGCATCATATATTGACTGATGACAAACCAAATGAAATAAATTAAAATAAATCAACAATATAGCAGCAGTAGCCGTTAGACTGCCACGCAAAGGTCTCGAGATCGAACCCAAGGCGCGCATCTCTGACTTTTCGAAGTTTTATGCATATTAAATAGTTAATTATCGCTTGCTTGAAAACATCGTGAGGAAATCTGCATGTCTCAGAGTTCTCCATAATGTTCTTGAAGATATGTGAAGTCTGCCAACACGCACTAGGCCAGCGTGGTAGACTATGGCCTAACACTTCTCACATTGAGAAGAGGCCCGAGCCCAGCTGTGTGACAGTTTAATACAGGGCTGATATTATTATATAATATATTATATACCAATATGAGAAGCATTATTCTTAAAACGACTCACCGACGAAATTAGTGTTGGTATTTATGGACATCAAATTGATATGAACTAATACAATACGTTTCAAATGTAACGACGTGCTGTTTATATCATCGCTTATGTTTATCTATTGTCAATGAATACAATGTTAAAACATCTATTGTGTCTGAATCACTAGCAGTTAATGGGATGATGTCACAGCTACCTGGATATATCCGTATGTGATTTATCCGACTTTAGCTAATTAGAACTGAAAATAACACTGATGTAAATGACGACATTACTTACTTGTTATGACGTAGGTTAGTAGAGTTTTGTTTATCTAATTGCAGTCAACAGCTTTATGTTGTACTAGCTTTTCCCTGCGGCTTCATTCGGAAATACTACTTTTTCTCGGATTAAAGTTACCGTACCGCATGTCCTTTTCTGTACCCCTGACAACGTACATGCGAAATTTCATGATGATTGGTCGAGTAGTTAAAGCGTGAATGCTTGACAAACATACAAACTCACATTCGCATTTATAATATTAGTTAGAATAACTAAGATTAGGATGAGGCTTTCTGGTTCTTGGTAGTGGTTCTAGAATCTCTCCGAGATGATCCTGAGATCCTGAGAGCTACAATCGTACCTACTGAGGTATAGCCTTATTAACCTCTGAGTCTTCTTCGAAGAGGTTAATGAAAACACTATGTGGGTTTGTGTGTCTGTCTGTTAGTGACAGGCATAGCTCCGGAACCACTGGACCGATTGACTTGTAACTTGGTGTACAGACACTTTAGGATCATCCGTCGGACGAGTTTGAATATGGGCCCTATGAGTCAAAAAACCCCTTAAATATAGGGGTCACAAGGTCATAAGGTCAGGGGATATCCACCAACAGAGTGATTTGGAAGCTCAAGGGAGAGGCTTTTACCCAGCAGTGGGACATTACAAAAAGCTGATGGGGAAAAGGTCACATGAAGGCGAAGAGGTTGAATCCTGGGTTTTTACACCCATCTCGTTGGGTTTCCATATCAATTCAATCATATCAAATACCTAGTGCCGCACAAGAGTGTGGAATTGTACTCGGTACAAAGCAATAAACTAGTCCTTTATTACAGGTACATGTAAGTGTAATTGTCGAGGATATAATATATTCTATCACATACACACAACACCATATAGCCTAAACTAAGTAGAGCTTGTACCATAGATACTAGACAATGGATAAACATACATAGTATATACTTTTCTTTTATAAATACATACATATTATACATAGAAACACCCAGACCAAGACAACCATCCATGTTCATGCACACAAATGTTTGACTTGTGCGGGAATCGAACCCGCGACCTCAGACGTGGCAGTCGGTTACACTAACCACTACGCCATCGAGGCCGACTATCATCTAAGGGGCAATATATAGGCAAAGGAGTATTATACGCCTGTGAAGACCTGTGTCTACGTATGTATCTAATTTTATTTCTGTTTATATACCATAGGCGACGAAATGGCTTGAGGAGTTTAATGGATTCAAATCCATAACTGCACAAATATTCGTGTAACCCACATTCGTTTCCACATAGGCAGAACATCCTAACTAATATTATAAATGAGAATGTGAATTTGTTCGTTTGTTTATTTGTTACGCTTTTACGCCTCAACAACTCGACCGATCATCATGAAATTTCGCATACACGTCGTCAGGGGTACCTACAGAAAAGAATATATTTTACCTTTCATCCAGACAAACTACTGTTTCCGAAGGATTGTAAATTTACATAACCTCACCTTTACATACGATTTTGACGCCAGTTGCACTCACTGATCAGTAAACGATTAGCGAGGTTAAGCAACGTTGGGTGCGGTCAGTCTATAGATGGGCGATCGCTTAGTGGTATTTCATCTGAGCATCTCCGTGCTTCGGAGGGCACCTAAAAAGTCGGTCCCGATTGTTGCCAAATTGGCAGCAGTCGCTAAGCCATGTCAGAGGCCTACGGGCTTAAACAACTCTTGACAACAGGTTGGCCATTAATCACACGAAAAGAAAGAAAATCCTTAACATAGCATTTTTGCAGGCGAAGCCGCGGGGAAAATCTAGAGTAGCCAATAAAATCATCGTTTCGAATTCAGTTACTGTTGTTTATAGTATCGTGTTACCGTATTGTGGTTAGTTTACTCATTAGCATTACCTATAAAACCACACATCAGTAGTGGTTCAGCTAGGTGGTTAATCGAGTATTGTCGGAGTTCAATTAGTTATTTCACGTTATACGTTGTAGCAATATAAATTTTATGGACATGTTTTTGATAACTACCTAATTGAATTATTATTAATACATACATATATGCAATGTATATCCATACTAAAAGTATTTCCTCTACAATTCACAAAATGCATAGCAAGTCCCATGCGATACAGGGCCAGACGTCTAATAGACACGTTTTTGAACTACGTGCTGCTAATAACAACATCATTAAAGAAAAATAAAAGAAACCATTTTACCTAAACCGCCGTAAAGATCAGCCGTATTCGCAAACAAATATCTATTACATTTTGCAAGATAAAAATGCGCTTACGCAACGAGACATTCGACTCATCTTACAAGTACATTTAAAAATAGAATGTTATTTCGAAATTTAATTTCTAAATAGACATCGACCTCTCTTGGGTGACGTCAGAGGTAAGTAACGGATAATATGGGACGCACCATTCCACCTATTACGCGGGTTGTCGAAAGAAATTGGCACTCAATTGATCCAATATGACCGTATCCGTGCGATCTTAAAATGTAATAAATATGTATGAAAACTATAATATTTACTTTTTATATTATCATTCGCTTTTCTAAACACGCAAAGCTTATATACTTGTCCACATACATAAATGGTCTCACGCCTATGTTCTGAAAAGAGTATATTAGTATTTTTTATTCGCCATATGTGGTTTTAGGTCCCGCGTAATAGCGGCCAAACACGGAGTTTGGAACTGTGCCTTATAAATGGCTAGCGGGCCAAGTTTAAGACTCCACGGTGCTACTAATTTTTGCCTGACATTAAAATCCGATACAATTTTACCTGACTAGTCAATCCCGTGTCCTCATGCATAGCAGTTGCATTCATTCCGCCACTTGTATTTAATGTTTTAAGTAGTATGCAATATGTCTGCCTCATATGCCTGGAGTGGCATAAGTTTGTGGTCATGATTAGTTAGAGCTATGAAATCGTGAGTTACATTTCATTCCATTTAATACGTAAACAACACTAACAGCTGAATGGTGTGACTTTCGTGAACTCGAAAAAGACCAGGCGCAATTTTGATAATGAAGCAAAACGTTTATATCAATGATTAAATAATAAATAAATAAAATGATAAAATGATCATAAAATTTAAAATAATTTGTTTTGATGCGAAGATAGATATCGATATAGAGGCATAGATTAGATTAATTTTAGATATATATACATTACGACCCTAAAATATGACCACACCTTTCTTTTATACGCTTGATACTATATTATATGTATATAATATGGGATCAATAGCTGTTGTAAGCTTATATTGTCACAATAGTAGATAAAGAACTATAGAATATTAAACATTTTTGTTTGTAATAATAATATTCTATCACATACCCACAACACCATATAGCCCAAACTAAATAGAGCTTGTACTATGGGTACTAGACAATGGATAAACATACATAATATATACTTTTTTTTGTAAATACATACACATTATACATAGAAACACCCAGACCAGGACAAACATCCATGTCCACACAAATGTTTGACTTGTGCGGGAATTGAAGCCGCGACCTCAGACGTGGCAGTCGCCCAATGGTTTACGTGCCGAGTGATAGAAAAGACTAAGTATTCTTCGTTGCCATTGTTCCAATATATGTAACCTCCCTCGAGATATAAGAAAGTTTCCGTTAGTGAAGTTGGTTTTACATTATAACATTTCCCTCAATTTAATATTTGTATATACATAACATCATGTCTAAACATACATGTAGCGTGTACACTACCCGTTTGTATTTTGGCCGAAAACTTTTGTGCCTTTTGATATTAATAAATATTTACAGAAAAGCCACACCAACAAATACGGCCAGTATTTGTTGGTGTGCCATAACATACCAATTAAGATAGATACTTAAGTAACAACTAGCAATGTTATCTTGTGACCGGAGCACAAAAGAGATATTTCACCTTAAAACTCTAAAAACATATTTATATGTATGTATTATTTAATTATATTATTTTTTATCAAATGCCAGTGCACAGTGAATTATATAAAGAAACGTTATTACTTTATATTTTATTCTTTTTGAAATCTTAATTGACTGAAATAAATCCTAAACATTTTATAAAAGAAGATAGTTAATCTTTTAGACATAATCGGATTGTTTTAATGAAGACTTACTTTTATTTATAACAATGAATCTTGAATGCACAATTGTTTCTATTTAAAAATAATTATCAAAGTGATAATAACAATCTGATACTTTATACACTAAATCGCACTAATGAACGCTGTAAATGATAGTCTAGACAATGAGACAATGAGGCTTAGTTTACATCAAATTACTACATTTAAATCCAAAAAAGGATTATCTTTTGTATGTTAAATTATTGAGTTAAGGAACGTTTACCTACGCTTTTTAGGTGTAGCGTCTTACACATGGCAATGTCACAAATAAGGGTGTATGAGGTTTTTAAATTTATTTGGTCTTTAATTTAAGTTTTAAAACACACTAAGACGCATCGAAATCTGTCAATCCACTAATTACATTGTAAAAAGACTATGGATATTATTATGTTCTCTTTATTATATACTTTTACTTTCGTATATATACAATTAGCAGCGATAGACTAGTCGGATACCGTTGGACTGCCATGCAGGAGGTCTTGAGTTCGATTCCAAGGCACACATCTCTAAATTTAGTACGTATTCGTACTAAATTTAGTAGTAATTATCGGTCGCTTTAACAGTGAAGATAAACATCGTGAGGAAGCCTGTATATCTGAAAGTTCTCCAAATTGTTCTCGAAGATATGTGAAGTCTGCCAACTCGCACTGGGCCAGCGTGGTGGACTATGGCCTAACTCTTCTCACATTTAAAAAGGCCCGTGCCCAGCAGTGGGACAGTTAAATATAGTACTATTATTATAATTTTGAAACTCTAATAGTACTATTATTGAAATTTATTGAATTTAAGCTATTTATATTAATTAAAAATATTTATATTTAAGTTTACACTATGACCCGACGCGACGTTTCGGTTGCTTTACAGCAGCCATGTTCGCGGGGAGACTAAGTTGGTAGTTGTCTCAGTGTTCTCAAATTTAGTTATACCAGATTAAGTATCCTAAAATGACAAATGTATTTGAAGTAAATAATAAAAACAAAGAGGCAAAGGAATAGCCAGGATGCCAGGAAGTGAAAATCCGTAATCTCTATTTACCTCTCTAAGTAACTAACATCTTCGAACGATCTTCAATATATGTAGGTAAAATTTGCGTCAAATAACACAAAGCACCAATTTTACATAATACAAATATGCCAACAATTTGCATTTACCTTACAACTCTCTGAACCACAAGCCCAAACCATTTTCCTTAATATGAATATTACATCACTTTCATCGATTTATAATTACTGAAGCCAATAATCGTTGACGATATAAACTAAGAAATTGTTCAGTGGAATATCATGCCGAAGTAATATGGTTACGAGGTAATAAAGATAAGGCTCGATAGGTTGCTTTTGTGGCTTATTATTACAAGCTTATATTTAAAAATGCGTTAATGTATCGGATAGTCTCAAGTTACCCTTTTTTGTAGTTTAGCAGGAGTATACATTGTTGTACATTTGATGTGTTTTGCTATTAATAAAGACGTTTCTTTGATTTTCTTCTTTTCTCTTAAGAGGAAACAGCACGGGCGAGAGAATTGAAAAATAGGTATTTGTAAAATCTATTGCTGTCGCGCAGTGCCCGCAGAGCGTGATAGAGACAACTGCACCTTGGACCGAAAATACCTATAAAAGTACACAAAATCAACGTTTCGTAGTCCCCTGATTCCTTCTCCAACACTTGACCGATTTAACTACTTATTTCATTAAAAATTGAAGAAAGGCTTTGGCCGTGTTTCTATGTTTTTTTTTTTTATATAATTTACTCGAATTTGTTTTCTGGATGTTTGAACACAGCGGAAAATCTGACTAATTTGAAGGCTCATATCTCTTTTAATAATTAATTAATGAAAAAAAGGAAAACATAGGGACATGCCAATAGAGGCTATACATGTTATTTTAAAATATTATTGTTCTACTGGCATTATCCAGGGAGGAAACAGGGGACTACATTTGTATGGAAAAACGACCCTTGTGTTTCCTCTTAAAATGCGAAGGTTTACGTCAAAGATTTCTGTAGCTGACTTGGTCTGAATAAATCGCTCAATTCAACTAAAACTACCTTTATAAGGTCCTCTGCCTTGTTATATACCTACAGTTATGTTTTGTACCTAAGGTAGTAGAGAAGGTAGCCAAATGTGGTGGTAGGTGGTGAGTTTTTTTGAATTACCAGTTATAATTTCTGTGTCGCGTGATACATACAAAGTACACCCAGACACAGAAGAATTATTTTCGGATCTAAAAATCTTTTGTTCCGTGTGCGGAACTCACAACATTTGGCGTAACGGCAGTAATGAGGCGACCGTTTAAACCACACCTACACCACTCGTGCAGTAAAATTTGCAGTTTACATTCATAAACATTGCAAAACACATATATGTCGGAGAGTAGGACGGCCACTCGCTTTTGACATGATGAAGCAACAAAATATAGGCGTGGTATTATACTTCATACGTATACTAGTGATAGGTAAATACAAAAGAAATAAAATAATAAAGGTTGACTATGATTATCTCTGATTTGATCCGTAACGCAGTGAGTTCGTTACCCGAATGTGCCCGCGCACGAGTCTCCGGCGCTTATATTATAACGTCAATATGACACTGACATTTATAACTGTCACTCTAACTGACACATTGGCTCTTTTTTTTTTTTTTTTTTTTTTTTTTGACCCAGGAAAATCCTTTATGGATACCCCCTCCCCCGGGGGGGGGGGGAAGGAAGTTATGTGCGACTCTCCGCCCCTGAAGGGGGTCGGCATACACACTAAAAACCTGGGGTGAGCAGTCCCTCCGCCGACGGGGTAGGGCGAGATGGGGTCGCGTTAGCAGTCACCATCCCGCCCCGGCGGTTGGCCCGGCTGATGGTAACCGGGCCTCAGCACCTGTGGAGGGGTGGCCTTGCTCACCAAGGCCACTCCTCAGACGTGTGGGGCCGTGCAAGCCGGTAGAGAGTCCCCCGACTCTGTACCAGTGACCCCACTATACAGGAGCGAGAAGGCGGGCAAATCGCCTCCTCCTCGCTCCCGTCCGTCTGCGCCGGAGAGGGTCAGCGAGGGGATTGTTCTCCCTGACCCTCTCCGAGGCCTCCTTCTGCGCCATGACAGCCTCACAGAAGGAGACCACTGCCTGCCATGACCTCTCGCCGCCGAGCATGGCGTTGATCACGCTCGGCAGGGAGAGATCCCCGCCTATTATGGCCGAAAGCGTGTGCCGTTGCGGCCCCCACGCGGCACACACCTCCAGCGTATGGAGCGCCGTATCTTCTGGCGCCCCACACTCGTGGCAGACCGGGGTCGCCTCCCGTCTCGCGATCTGGTGCAAATACTTTCCGAAGCATCCGTGCCCGGAAAGCATCTGCACCAGTCGGAAGGTCAGCGACCCGAATCGCCGCCCTATCCACCCCCGAAGGACCGGGCGAATGGCCTCCACCGTCCACTGGCCCGGGACCGGTGGAGCCAGGTCCTCCGTCCACCGCCTTAGCAGGGCGGCCCGCGCCTGTCGCCGCATGCGTGCGATCTCCTCCCACCCCGGGGGCTCCCCGCGGGACCTCCTCGCCGCCACGAAGTGGTAAACTTCGGCGAGAATCTCCGCTTGCAGCTCCCAGGGGGGGTCACTGGCCAGCACGCACGCAGCCGTCCAGGACACCGTCCGGTAACCGCGTATGGCCCTCGTCGCGACGACCCGCTGCGGACGTCGCAGCAGGGTCTTATTGTCGCGACTGAGGGCGTCCGCCCAGACCGGTGCCCCGTACAGGGCCATACTCCGGATCACTCCGGAGTACAGTCGGCGACAAGTGGCGCTCGGGCCACCCACGTTGGGCAGCAGCCTCCCCAGGGCGGCCGCCGCTCCTAGGACTTTTGGGGCCAGCTGGGTGAAGTGTGCCCCAAAAGTCCACCTCCCGTCCAGGATGAGCCCCAAGTACCTCATTTGGGTCCCAAGCCGGACCAGGACCCCGTCCAGGGCCACTCGCGTACCTGGAGGAGGTCCCCCCCGAGGCCCATGAAACAATAGGGCCTCAGTTTTGGAGAGAGCAACCTCCAATCCCAGGGCGCGGATACGGTCAACTACTAGGGCAGCTCCCACCTCGGCCAACCGCACCGCCTCCCCGAGGTTCCTCCCCTTGACTACGACCAGGGTGTCATCAGCGTAGCACGCCACCCGCATACTCGCGGGAAGCGTGCCCCGAAGCACCCAGTCGTAGCCAACGTTCCACAGGAGCGGTCCCAGTACCGACCCCTTTGGAACCCCGCAGGATACGCGACGGCGCCTCAGACCATCGCGTCCCTCCACCAGGACCTCGCGGTCCTGGAGGTAGTCGGCCAACAGCCTCCGCAAATACAGGGGCACTCCGTGATACCGGAGCGCCTCCTGTACTGTTCCATGCGGGAGGCTGTTGAAGGCGTTGGCAATGTCCAGCGAGACAGCCAACGCCTTGTTCCCCCCACCGACCGCTTCCTGCGTCCATTCTTTGAGCCAGAGCAGGGCGTCTATTGTGGACCGCTCCGCTCTGAACCCATACTGGGCCTGCGATAAAGCCGGCCCAGTCCCCTCCAAGTGCTGGATGACACGGGAAGCCACCACTCTCTCTAGCAGCTTTCCCGTGTCATCCAGCAACACGATTGGTCTGTATGCGGAAGGTGAGGTTGTGTCTCGCCCCTCCTTCCGCAACAGGCACAATCGGCCGTCCTTCCACAGCTTCGGGAACCGTCCAGACGTGAGGCATGCGTCGAACAGCTCCCGAAGCGGATCGCCCATCTCTCTGAGGGCAATCCGGAGGACCCGCCCCGGGATTCCGTCAGGACCCGGTGCCGTCCTCTTGCCACATAAGCGGCTGACGACTGCATCCATCTCCGCCTCTGATATAAGCGGGATGGAGGCCGGATCCAGTTCCTCCGGGAAGGACGGCGCCATCATCGGAGGGGTGTGGTGGGGGTTCTGTTCGGGAAAGAGCCCCACCAGTACCCTGCCCAGGAGCTCCGGCTCCAGGGACTCCGCGACGGGGGGCGTCAGGCCCCGAAACTTGTTCCGGGCAGCCCTGTACGGACGCCCCCATGGGTCCCTATTCAGGCCCTCCAGGGCCTCACCCCAGGCCCGGGACTTGGCCTGGCCGACGACCAGCTGCAGCTCCTTTTTGGCTGCACGGTACCCATCGTACAGCCGGAGCTCGGCCTGTAATTCTTCAGCCGACAGCTGGTCATTCGTCCGTCCATGCCGCCGCCGCCTACACCGCGTGTAGGGACGTCGCGCCGCCGAGCAGGCGGCTCGGAGATCTTCGATCTCCGAGCTCCACCAGTACACTTCTCGGCGGCCGGGGCGGCGGCGGGCCCTCGGCATGGCCGCGTCGCAGACGGCCGTGACCGCTTCGCGAAAACGGCCGGCCGCGACGTCTAACTCCGCCGTCCCCCTCTCCACCGAGTGTATGGGGGCGGCAAGCCACGCCTGGACGATGGCCGCCTCTTCCGCCAGCTTGGCGTCGAGACGACTCACCGACCAGCGCGGAAAAGCCGCTCGCACCACGCACCGGGACCCTTCCCGACTGTCGGAGGCGGAGATCTCGAACCTTATATATTTGTGGTCCGAGAGCGTCTCCACCTCCGACATCACCCTCCAGGCCCGGGCACGTGCCGCGACAGCGGGGCTGGTGAACGTTAGGTCCACCATGGACCCTCCACACCATCGCACGCACGTGTGGACCGACCCTCTATTGAGGAGTGTCAGTCCTGTGGCAACCGCCCACTCCCTGACTATCTCCCCTCGAGTGTCAGTGGAGCGGTTGCCCCATTCCCGGGCCTTGGCGTTCAGGTCCCCCATTAGGAGGACCTGATGTGGCGCCTGCCTTCTCACCACCGCGGCCAGGAGGTCCATGAAGACCTCCAGCTCCGCGGCGGTTCTGTTGGGGGAAAAGTATGCGCCGACGATCGCATACCTCTCCCACCTGGCCACCACATACCCCGCTCCTCTCTCTTTGACTGAGAGGAGGGGGCCGCCAACCCTCCCAATGATGGCCACGGAGCCGTTGACACATTGGCTCTATGGCAACCTCACTCAAGCTTACGCTTGACGTTCCGAAACAAACCAATAGATGGCGCTTTATTCAACTCCTATTCTTCTCCCTGGCCTTTATTATTCCCAAGTCACTTGGAGTCGGCTTTTCTGGTCTAACCGGATTTGACTGCATATCAGTTTTTACACGGAGTGGCTGCCACCTGACCTCCGCAACTCGAAGACTAACGATACTGTAAGGCTAGACCAGCGTCAGGATATTATAGAGCACTGACTTCCCAATAGCGACTGCCATAGATGTTCATGGCAGCCGGGACCGATGGTTTAACGTGCTCTCCGAGGCACGGAGCAGGCGATAATTGTCAATCAATACGCACACAATTTTGAAAAGTCATATAACTTCCGAAAGTCAGAGGTGCGCGACGTGGGTTCAAACCCGAGACCCTCTGCATTGCAGTCTGTTGGTTTCCCCACTGAGCTATCTCTACTACAACTCAAACTACAATTACAGAAATAAATTACATTCCAATGATTATTTTCTTGACACTCCAACATATAAAACAATTTTTTAATCATTTGGCAATTGCAATAGCTTTAGCAATCTCACACATACATAAACATTAAAATTACTACTACTACTATTAAATATTATTAATTTCATAGCATCATATATTGACTGATGACAAACCAAATGAAATAAATTAAAATAAATCAACAATATAGCAGCAGTAGCCGTTAGACTGCCACGCAAAGGTCTCGAGATCGAACCCAAGGCGCGCATCTCTGACTTTTCGAAGTTTTATGCATATTAAATAGTTAATTATCGCTTGCTTGAAAACATCGTGAGGAAATCTGCATGTCTCAGAGTTCTCCATAATGTTCTTGAAGATATGTGAAGTCTGCCAACACGCACTAGGCCAGCGTGGTAGACTATGGCCTAACACTTCTCACATTGAGAAGAGGCCCGAGCCCAGCTGTGTGACAGTTTAATACAGGGCTGATATTATTATATAATATATTATATACCAATATGAGAAGCATTATTCTTAAAACGACTCACCGACGAAATTAGTGTTGGTATTTATGGACATCAAATTGATATGAACTAATACAATACGTTTCAAATGTAACGACGTGCTGTTTATATCATCGCTTATGTTTATCTATTGTCAATGAATACAATGTTAAAACATCTATTGTGTCTGAATCACTAGCAGTTAATGGGATGATGTCACAGCTACCTGGATATATCCGTATGTGATTTATCCGACTTTAGCTAATTAGAACTGAAAATAACACTGATGTAAATGACGACATTACTTACTTGTTATGACGTAGGTTAGTAGAGTTTTGTTTATCTAATTGCAGTCAACAGCTTTATGTTGTACTAGCTTTTCCCTGCGGCTTCATTCGGAAATACTACTTTTTCTCGGATTAAAGTTACCGTACCGCATGTCCTTTTCTGTACCCCTGACAACGTACATGCGAAATTTCATGATGATTGGTCGAGTAGTTAAAGCGTGAATGCTTGACAAACATACAAACTCACATTCGCATTTATAATATTAGTTAGAATAACTAAGATTAGGATGAGGCTTTCTGGTTCTTGGTAGTGGTTCTAGAATCTCTCCGAGATGATCCTGAGATCCTGAGAGCTACAATCGTACCTACTGAGGTATAGCCTTATTAACCTCTGAGTCTTCTTCGAAGAGGTTAATGAAAACACTATGTGGGTTTGTGTGTCTGTCTGTTAGTGACAGGCATAGCTCCGGAACCACTGGACCGATTGACTTGTAACTTGGTGTACAGACACTTTAGGATCATCCGTCGGACGAGTTTGAATATGGGCCCTATGAGTCAAAAAACCCCTTAAATATAGGGGTCACAAGGTCATAAGGTCAGGGGATATCCACCAACAGAGTGATTTGGAAGCTCAAGGGAGAGGCTTTTACCCAGCAGTGGGACATTACAAAAAGCTGATGGGGAAAAGGTCACATGAAGGCGAAGAGGTTGAATCCTGGGTTTTTACACCCATCTCGTTGGGTTTCCATATCAATTCAATCATATCAAATACCTAGTGCCGCACAAGAGTGTGGAATTGTACTCGGTACAAAGCAATAAACTAGTCCTTTATTACAGGTACATGTAAGTGTAATTGTCGAGGATATAATATATTCTATCACATACACACAACACCATATAGCCTAAACTAAGTAGAGCTTGTACCATAGATACTAGACAATGGATAAACATACATAGTATATACTTTTCTTTTATAAATACATACATATTATACATAGAAACACCCAGACCAAGACAACCATCCATGTTCATGCACACAAATGTTTGACTTGTGCGGGAATCGAACCCGCGACCTCAGACGTGGCAGTCGGTTACACTAACCACTACGCCATCGAGGCCGACTATCATCTAAGGGGCAATATATAGGCAAAGGAGTATTATACGCCTGTGAAGACCTGTGTCTACGTATGTATCTAATTTTATTTCTGTTTATATACCATAGGCGACGAAATGGCTTGAGGAGTTTAATGGATTCAAATCCATAACTGCACAAATATTCGTGTAACCCACATTCGTTTCCACATAGGCAGAACATCCTAACTAATATTATAAATGAGAATGTGAATTTGTTCGTTTGTTTATTTGTTACGCTTTTACGCCTCAACAACTCGACCGATCATCATGAAATTTCGCATACACGTCGTCAGGGGTACCTACAGAAAAGAATATATTTTACCTTTCATCCAGACAAACTACTGTTTCCGAAGGATTGTAAATTTACATAACCTCACCTTTACATACGATTTTGACGCCAGTTGCACTCACTGATCAGTAAACGATTAGCGAGGTTAAGCAACGTTGGGTGCGGTCAGTCTATAGATGGGCGATCGCTTAGTGGTATTTCATCTGAGCATCTCCATGCTTCGGAGGGCACCTAAAAAGTCGGTCCCGATTGTTGCCAAATTGGCAGCAGTCGCTAAGCCATGTCAGAGGCCTACGGGCTTAAACAACTCTTGACAACAGGTTGGCCATTAATCACACGAAAAGAAAGAAAATCCTTAACATAGCATTTTTGCAGGCGAAGCCGCGGGGAAAATCTAGAGTAGCCAATAAAATCATCGTTTCGAATTCAGTTACTGTTGTTTATAGTATCGTGTTACCGTATTGTGGTTAGTTTACTCATTAGCATTACCTATAAAACCACACATCAGTAGTGGTTCAGCTAGGTGGTTAATCGAGTATTGTCGGAGTTCAATTAGTTATTTCACGTTATACGTTGTAGCAATATAAATTTTATGGACATGTTTTTGATAACTACCTAATTGAATTATTATTAATACATACATATATGCAATGTATATCCATACTAAAAGTATTTCCTCTACAATTCACAAAATGCATAGCAAGTCCCATGCGATACAGGGCCAGACGTCTAATAGACACGTTTTTGAACTACGTGCTGCTAATAACAACATCATTAAAGAAAAATAAAAGAAACCATTTTACCTAAACCGCCGTAAAGATCAGCCGTATTCGCAAACAAATATCTATTACATTTTGCAAGATAAAAATGCGCTTACGCAACGAGACATTCGACTCATCTTACAAGTACATTTAAAAATAGAATGTTATTTCGAAATTTAATTTCTAAATAGACATCGACCTCTCTTGGGTGACGTCAGAGGTAAGTAACGGATAATATGGGACGCACCATTCCACCTATTACGCGGGTTGTCGAAAGAAATTGGCACTCAATTGATCCAATATGACCGTATCCGTGCGATCTTAAAATGTAATAAATATGTATGAAAACTATAATATTTACTTTTTATATTATCATTCGCTTTTCTAAACACGCAAAGCTTATATACTTGTCCACATACATAAATGGTCTCACGCCTATGTTCTGAAAAGTATATTAGTATTTTTTATTCGCCATATGTGGTTTTAGGTCCCGCGTAATAGCGGCCAAACACTGAGTTTGGAACTGTGCCTTATAAATGGCTAGCGGACCTAGTTTAAGACTCCACGGTGCTACTAAAATTTATCTGACATTAAAATCCGATACAATTTTACCTGACTAGTCGATCCTGTGTCCTCATGCATAGCAGTTGCATTCATTGCGCCACTTGTATTTAATGTTTTAAGTAGTATGCAATCTGTCTGCCTCATATGCCTGGAGTAGCATAAGTTTGTGGTCATGATTAGTTAGAGCTATGAAATCGTGAGTTACATTTCATTCCATTTAATACGTAAACAACACTAACAGCTGAATGGTGTGACTTTCGTGAACTCGAAAAAGACCAGGCGCAATTTTGATAATGAAGCAAAACGTTTATATCAATGATTAAATAATAAATAAATAAAATGATAAAATGATCATAAAATTTAAAATAATTTGTTTTGATGCGAAGATAGATATCGATATAGAGGCATAGATTAGATTATTTTTAGATATATATACATTACGACCCTAAAATATGACCACACCTTTCTTTTATACGCTTGATACTATATTATATGTATATAATATGGGATCAATAGCTGTTGTAAGCTTATATTGTCACAATAGTAGATAAAGGACTCCGCGTAATGGTGTTCCAATTCCTGCAATTTCTTTTTTGTTTGTTGTTCGTTTTGGTTTCCAATTTAATTAGACCAGTTCTTTTTTATGTTCGTGTTAGTTGCGTGCATTCTTTGTTGTACGAAAACAAACTTTTATATATTTTCGTATGGATATAACCTACCCAAAACAAGGTACCATCTTTCTATTATTTTTTTGTTTGTCGCCTGTTTTGGTTTTCTATTTAACTAGGCCAGTTCTTTTTCTACCCGTGTAAGTTGCATTAATTATTTGTTGTAGGAAAAATAATTTAAAATTATGTATAGTTATAACCTTCTAAATAGTAGTTGTGGACCGTATGGACGTTTGTATTACTGGGTGCTGCTGTAATTCACACAAGGTGTAGCTATCAGTGTATGGGACAAGAATCATTAATCCTGCGATACCGTGCCTACGCTCGGTAGCCCTTGTAAAGAGTAGTCATATGTTTAAAGCCTGTTTCTTCTCATGAGAGTTTAATGCCTCCAACAGGCCTTTTTCCATGCTAAATTTAAGTTCGCTTATATATTTTATTTTTATAAATATATATAGTTCTTTGACTTTGATTTTGACTTTGAGAGCCTGCAATCCTTCCCACCGCATAAACATAGCACTGAATATTGTAGCTGCGATCTCCTATAGGCTCAATACTCAATACTCAATTGTTTATTGCGTTCCAAGATGTAGGCTTAGGTGGTAACTTAAATAATATGACAGTTCATTATGGATCCTGTCGGGCACAGCAATGTAGGAGAGAGGAAACATGATATACTCAGATACAATAATATCATATTCTATAGATATGTTAATTTCATAATAAATATCAATGTATGCTTTGTTTTAGTCGATTGCCGAGTTATACACTGAATTGCACATTTCGATTCTTAATTATTTAATAAAATATTGGAATATTGGCATAAATATTATTATTATTAAGTTTATTAAAATTGTGTGTAAATTGTATTATTAAAATTGTGATTATATTATTAATCTTTTAAACTAATATCACAGTTATTATTATGTTACTACATAATTTAATTATAATTGAATTATTAAAAAAAATTGAAATTAAAATATATTATTTATAATATTTATTATTATGTTATTTATTTTATTAATAGATATACTTATTAATATTAGTAGTATGTCAGCATTATTATTATAAAACATTTATTATTTTATTGTTACAAATTACATTAATACAATGTCTAGATATCAGATTTAAACTGATTTGATATATTTTAATTATGAAGAAATTTTATATTTTAGGAATTCCTTTACGGTATAGTAACATTTATTGACTAGTAGTGTCTTTGTTGTATGTATGAATAGTTTAAATATATGTTCATTTTTAATTGTCTCCGGTAGTTTATTGTAAGGTTTTATAGACATGACGTAAGGACTTGTTGAGTGTATGTATATTTAATTTAGACGTTGGTAGGTATAGTCTCTTTTTGTGCCGCAGTAAATATTTTAATTGTGTATCTTCTCTTTTTGTGTATTTATCTTCTCTTTTTACATAAAATTCTTGGTGTTCTCTTACAAATTTACAACATTCCAGTATGTTAAGTAAGAGTTAAGATTTCATGTTCTTTAAGATGTGGTTTGCAGCTATCGGTTACTTCTGTGTTGAATAGAATGCGCATAAGCTTTTTTTGTAATAAAAATAGTAAAGGTGTGTCCGTACTATTTCCGACTACGTACCCGTTGCACCTCCAAGTTTGGACCTCATCGACTAATGATCCTTAATCCAAACGGCACAAAGAGGTCCAAAGGATCATATCAGTCAATGAGGTCCAAACTTGAGGTCTAACAGGTACGTAGCCCTATTTCCCCATAGTGTAACACTGTAGCAAAGCCCCAAGTACGCTAATCGTATTTATGCAGCCTGCATTCTTCAGTTTCAGGAAAGTCTACGTTTAAGTTAAAGGAGTTCTAGAGCATATAATTACCTTTAACACAGTATGCCTATTCCTTTATTATCATCTTATCTTAAATTCATTTACCCTATGGAAGAAACGCAACCGTAACCTACGATAACGCTTGCAGTACCAAGGATACCACTGGTAGTACAAAAGGTACCATAGACTACGTTTATTATTAGTTATAGGACCCGTGTGATTATTTGCTACCCAAGTTGTATCAAAAAACATCAGAATATACTCTTTCTTTAGTAAACCCAAAAAGAAGTCATGATTTGTATTTCTTAAAACCGTGACGGAAAACAATATGAGGTAGCCTGAAATATTATATAATTCACTATTATGCTATCCAAGATGTATGAAAACTGCCAAAATGTACAAGGCTAGCATGGTAAATTATGGCTAAAAGCCATTTCATCCTAAAAAGAGACCCGCGCTCACTAGTGGAACAGTTTTTATTTTTACCAATGTCAAATATTAGCGTCCACGTAAAAAGAGACAAAAAATATTATTCACTAAAACCACAAGCCTAAAGCCTAAGACTATAAGACAAGTAAAGCGACACCTAGCGTAAACTTAATACAACTGCACAAGCTGTTATATTTAATTCTTTTATTTTCTTACATTAGCCTACCTTAAAAGCATTTTTATCGTGATGATAACCAGGTCGCACAAATCCGGTTTTAACGAAACAAAAATAATAGATAGAGCCTCTCATCCCAGTTAAAATGCTTTTTAAAACGTAGCACACTACTTTTAATCCGCTTTCGAAACTTTAACCAAAAGCAACTTCATAGTTACGAAATCCTGAAAGCCGGTAGACCAAAATAGAGGAGACAACAAATATATTGTGCATGGGAATTTCCATTTCAAAGGGATGACTACTAAGTGTCTTGGGCAGAAGTACTGATTTAAACTAGTGTTTTTTAAATTAGCCTAATTAAGATGCTTTACGACAAAACGTTTAGAACAAATTAAATTTATATGAAACTGATTTTAAATAAATTCCATATCCATTGCTACGAAATAACAAAAATAGAGATTCTAAAATCTCCTTCACTTGTTAAATTTTAGAATTATATTAATCTTTATTCCATTTTTCTTTGAAATGCGATCTTTAATCCTTCATTAGATTTGTAAAGGCAGTCCGTCCAATTTTCCTTTATATATTGATATGTACACTAGCGGACCCGACAGACATCGTCCTGGACACACCAAAAAAACATCTAAACCATTCTCGAATCCACTTGAACACACACAAAAAATTTCATCATATTCGGTCCAGCCGTTTAGGAGGAGATTAATTACAAACACACGCACAGAAGATTTATATATATGTACATATACATCAAGTTGTTCCGACTCCACATAACACCGCTAAAATTTCCATCACATGCCTATTTTTCAACGTAAAAATGTTCCTTACTTCTATTTCAATTTAATTAGGTTAAAATTTCGTTAATGGAAGAAATTTTTACGATGCCGTGACCTGTTATGTGTGAAACCGAATATTAGGGATATTTATGAGCCTCATATATCAAAAGGGTGACCTGCGCCCTTAGTGGGATGCCTATGTTCGAAAAAAAAACATTTTGCCTTTATCTGACCCGCCTACAGCACGTGTAATTACTGTATCGCGTATCCTCTTTTAAGGGCGAAACGACTGTATCGGTATCGATTGACTATTAAAACCGGGAGTGTTTATTATGCTTCTGTATATATGTTCGTTTTTTACGTATTTTCGTGATTTAATTTAGGATATGTAACAGATCTTGCGGAGTAACAAGCACGCTTAACTATAAAGCAAATATTGACATGACTCTCCGCGTTATCTATACATGCATAACGACAGTTTGTGAGCCAGAAAATGACATAGCTCATTAGTACATATGTATATGTATAATATAATAATGTCCTCCTGACCGAATTTCGGTCACGGCGGCCAATCTTAACGGAGAATGGCCATCGGCGCAGGAGATATTATAGTGCACAAGTGTACTCTCTGTTCCCTAACTCTCATGATCCAATGGGACGAATAATCCGACACGACCGGAGAGAGATCAGGCGTAGGACCAACGGCTTTACGTGGTTTCCGTGTCTAACACCGCCAACTTCCTAACTCCGGGCTCGTATTGAGATTTCTTAACAGAAAAACCCAATTACTTTTTGTTGGCCCGACCCGGGATTCGAACCGGAGACCTCATGCACAGCAGTCGCATTCACTACCGCTGCGCTACGGAGGCAGTTATGTATTATATATAGTATACATAAGACATACTGAAATTAAACCACTTTATATGGATTTAATCATATTATTTATTTTAAAACACTATTATTATAATATTTTGAAAGTATTTAACTACTACTTACGATCACGAGGAGACTGTGGCTGCTGAAATGCAACCTAAACCTCGGGCAAAGTGTAAACCTAAATCTTAATACTTTAATAATTTAATTAGCTTCAATAGAAGTAAAGTGTGAGAGTAGAAGCTGAATAGTTTCAAAATTATGTAGTAATAATGTTTTAAAATAAACAACGCTATAAAATCCGCCTAAGGTAGATTCATTCCAATGGATAACATTTGCCTATAAGTAAAACATTATTACATAAAGAAATTGTTATCGATTCCAAATATCGTCTTTTATTCTGTGTCTTTAGTAGTCTAAAGACAGTAGAGACAAAACACATTTATCATACAAGTGGATGAAAATAAATGTTTTCACCTACCACACATGCTATCAAATACGGCTTCTAAAAGCCAAGATCAGATTCATATTGTAAAAGTTTCAGAATTATGTGCCAGCAGACTTAAATAGTACTCCAAGTTGGCTCTCAGCTAGCAACCATAAATCTTGTCCATTATGTATAGTTTTATTATAATTTTAGCCTTTCTCCCTCGACTCCTAAGATTTATGTTCCGAGATAAGTCACTGATATACTTAACTACTTTTCCTATTATTTTCTGATATTATGGAACCAACTTTACTGACTATTAAATTACTTATAAACCACTATTCGTTATCTCAACCTATAAAACTATGGCACTTAGAAAGCTTTTCAAACACTATTATTACAGTTTATTATCATATCTTCGCAATATATAACCAACTACGCCTTCTCTTCCAATAATTTCAAAAGAATAATTTTATACATATAAAATAACTTTGATAATAATTGAAGTTGAAACTTTCAGGATTAGATAACGTAATCGCAGTGTTTTCAAATAGTGTTTTAATTTGTTTCAGATATCGATTTTGTGAGGAAGATGGAGCAAATAACCAAATACTTGATTATCATCGCGTCACTGATGACTGTGAAGTTAACTGTGACCGAGAGCAAGAACGACACCAAGCCCAAAATGGAACGACTTTACTACTCGCCTGTCTTCATTAACGTGTGCGACATAGTTGACAGGCGGTCTAAGGTCCATTGCTATTGTGACAGTAACAAGCCAAAAATAGCTACAAGAGCGGATTGCTGGGTATTTGGCGGTGGCATCACTGAGGAGGATCTGATTTGGCCGAGTTTCTCATCCCAGTCCGAAATAGAACATCTTATGTTCAATGTCCGAACGGACGACGCATTAACATTCATACCAGCGAAGGCTATAATAAGACTGGACAAACTCAAACATATCTCTATACAATTTGGAACTATCAAAAGAATCCCGCCGTACGCATTCACAAATTCATCGACTATCAGACAGATTGTGTTGAAATCGAATAAAATTACCGTATTAGAGAAACACTCATTCTCTCAAATGATGATGCTATCAAATTTAAGTTTAGATGAAAATCAAATAACAGAATTAAAGCGAGATGTGTTTTTTGGCTTACCGAATTTACATGTCTTACATCTATCCAATAATAACTTGAGTTTGATACATGAAGGCTGCTTCAAGCACTTGAACAACCTAATTGAACTCAATTTAGACTTTAATTACATATCAGTAGTGACAAGAGAGATGTTGGAGGGTCTTGAAAATCTTTCTCGATTAAATTTGAGGAATAATAAACTGACGATGGTTGGAAACTTGGCATTTAGTGAACTGTGGGGCTTAAAGGAGTTGATGCTTGATAACAATGCGATAGAATACATATCAGAGCGTGCGTTTGGTGGCCTTACGCAACTGAGGAAATTGACGCTATCCGGTAATAAGCTGACAACGTTTTACGAAGATATACTGGAAGATATAAGTAGTTTGATTGTGCTAGACTTGCGGTACAATATGCTAGAAGCGATATCATACGAAACAGTTCGACCAGTGGTGGAGAATGATAAAGCTGCTTCAAGTGCAGTTTATTTGGAAGGTGAGTTAGAACTTTTCTTATTTATGGCTTTAATACCGACTATTAAACAGAATATACGAGCGGTTACATCACAGGACTTTCGATTCGGGAGCCGCGGACGCGTATGGGGTTTTTGAATCTTTATTTCCTGCATATCATTGTACGTGAAATCCTATTATAGTCGTCGAATGTTTTTTATTTTTGCTCTTGTATCTCTTAGTGAGTATGAAAAACACGTTTATGAGTTTTATGGTTATATCGAGACTCAAGTTTATATTTTAAATAATGTTTCCTGAAACTCGTGAACAGTACCTAATAACAACGTACAGAACATTATGATAATACCGATCGTTATAACAATGGCACAACCATTATACAGCATTATCTAAACTAAGGGAATTACCTAAAATATTAATTGGATTATATCCGCGGCCCTTACAGGCATTTGGTGAGTACCTGTGTTGTTAGCTTTACCTACATTTGTTTTTGGTACATCCCAGGATTCTATTATGAAAATGAAATAATAATCGTCCTTGGAAACAAAGAAATAAATTTGTTGTTTGTGATAAATTCCAATACATATTTGCCGCCAAATATCTATCGCATATCGGGAATATATGAGAGCGAAAATGGGGGATCATTGTAGCTATAAATTTCACTGTCACTAAGCGGAGTAAAATCAATACGGATACTTTTATCCCATCTTATCGTCTTTATAAAAGATACCTAGTTTGCATCATTCCAAAATACATAAGTTAGAGTGACAGCAGCCTCGCCTCGTTTTGATTTAGATTAATTGGCTACGTCGTTTTAATTTATCGAAGTTAGCTGAACTTCTAAGCTTTTTTCGGCAATACCTTAGTTTTTGTTCTATATTAACCAAGAAGGTCGTCTTAAGAATTTCATTAACTTGGGAATTGCGTAAACGAACTTGGCATTGAAACCGACTATAGCTTTAGATTTCTCTTTTAATAAAATTATCATTGAACTGGCTCGAATATTGTACGAATACAACAGTTACGGGAATTTCATTTGAATTGTATTGTAATATAAGTTCTTACATACAATTTCTGAGCATGTATATTGAAATAATACTAACTATGACAGACGTTATGACTGAAACAGTTGATTTTACAAAGGTGCCTGTTTTCAAATATAATAAGCAAAGGTAATACCTTTGTTCTCAGAACCATATTTTATATCTATTTAGTGTAGGTACGTGTGCCTACGGTAAGTTATAACTACCAATTCAATTTCGTAAGGGTCGGCCCCTGATCTGCCTGGTCATCGAAAACGTGTGAGCTCTAAAGGCCATGTCGGCGCCGCAAACGATCAGAATCGATTATTGATTCAATTTTGTACTTCTGAATTCAGTTATTGCCAACAAAAATATGAATAGAAAGTCTGAATGACAGTCTATTCAATTTAAAGAATAAGAACCTAGGCTAATCTTTTATTCTATGCTCCGAAATAAATTGCTTTAAGCCAACAAAGTACGAAAAGGCGCATGTAATGTTACGGTCGTGGTGGTTGGAGTTGGGTAGGCGCAGCCCTCGGTAAATTAAGACCTGGAATTTCCACGTGAGATGTTTAGTACTTTTCCAAGTTTCGGCGTATAGAGGTAAGTTTAACTCGCTCCTACGTTAACTCAATTGCGGGCGTGCCGAGCAAAAGTGGTACAGTTCAAATTTCATTCGTTATTCGTAACAGAGTTGTCTGGAAAAATACAGCTGCCTCTAAAAAAGAGTATCATTGAGTATACACAGCACTCGAGGCGTCAACGGCGCCAAATATATCGGCCGGTGACACTTGCAAACGACACTTATATCTCAATCGCGTTTGATATACAATTTCGGCGCTCGGAGAGATACACAAATCCTTTTATTTCTTACGTTTCATAGACATCGCGTAGGTACGTAAATCACCTTCCCAGTGTTGGCAGGATTGCACCTATATTTTGCCGAGCGACCCGATAAATTTGGCCCGTCCCACCATCGGGAAATAGCTTTTTATTCGCAAACCCGTTTGTTTATTACATGTTTTGTGTGTTGTATCGGATACAGGTCGCTTATTTCATTATTCACGAGTGGGTTTTGTGACTTATTTGTTTATTTTTTATATTACTTTCTCGTTCCGCCGGCGAGTTTTATATTCTTCTTACTGCGGATAATAAGTTGCAAACATTAAAATTACGCCCCTTGTAAGAGGAAACAAATTTTTCGAAAATGTGTTTTTCTTTTCTTAATAATAAGAATATTATTTGAAGTAAAATCTCTAAATAAAATTTATCTTCATATTTCAATACGAGTATACGAAAAGTATTTTATTCAAAAATCTTGCTTGTTACTGCCGGCTTTTTGTTGTAGTTCTGAAATGCGATAAAGAAAGACCAAGTTTCTTCGTTCGGTGCACAGTATAATTTAATTTCTCCCAATTACGGTTTAAACAGTTAACCTTTCGGTAAACTTAATTTTATTAACTGCATCAAAGAAAGTCTTAATTTTAATACTCGTAACTCACCTTCAAAACAATTCTGGAAACTCGCCTCCGTGAACGATCCGGGTTGAGTTTCATTTTCTCAATTAAAATTTGGGAATTAGAGCAACGGAGCTTGGGCATTTCTTAACTAACTGAGGAAACACTAGGATAACCCGCTGGCTCGCTAGATAGCCAAGTGGTCGTTTGCAGGATTATTGTGGATACCAGTGCGAGGCGCGCGCTATTTTCTTTCTACTTTGGAATTTACAAAAGTATTATTATTTTCTTCTATTAAGTGGGGTTTGTTAGGAACGTTTCTATAACTTTTGTAGTAGATGTGTAGACTAGGTATTTATGGCTTATTCGATATACATATACAGCAGAAAAATTATAATCTTATAAATTTTCCTCTTTTATTTTTATTAGATATTGATAATTTATTTATTTATTTCTTGACATTTCAAATTATCATACGGTGTGTGTAATCGGTTTGACTGTGAGATCAATTTTTCGTACAACAGTTTATATGATATAATATTATTTAGTTAATACAATTGTAATTCCATACTAATCACATAAGTTGTTTAGTTAATGTTGCTTTATTTTTCCATTAAATATGTTTACATGTTAAGCACCTTAAGAAGTTTGTGAATCATATACATACATGTAAGGCCATATTTTATCTTTTAAAATACGTCCTCCGCACTATGAATAATTTCTGAAACGCGGAAGAGTTTAGAAATATTTGGCAAATTATCCAGCTTTAGAATAACTTTTGCTGAATCACATAAATATTTGTGCCATTTCGGGGTCAAACCTACAGCACTAAGCGCATTTAAAGACAGACGACTACTTACATAAATAACTTTTCTGGCCGGTAAAAATTAATTGTCGTAATTTTGTCACATTTAACATATTACTATTATCTACTCATGTCTAGTGATAGTAATTTCACTCCGGTTCGTCTTCAGCAAGTCATGACAATATCTGGTGTATACAGATTATTATCTTTATAGCGGTTCTGTCCTTCCTCCATTAAGTCAATCTCGGTACTCCCATTCAAGTTCATCAGTTTACTAAACTAATTATATTCTACGAACATTTGCTTCTATTATTATAGCAAACAATTAATCTTAGTCTCTCGGATTTCGTGACGTAATGAAATTAAAACAACCTCTTTTTCTAGAAAGCGAGAATTACCCAAAATATTGTGCGCATAAATTGTATTCCCTTAGATAATCTAGAATTTAGAGGGCGTCGGATAACGTTCCGGTTTATTTTAATAGCTAAAGTCGACCTGTAGAAGCTGAAATTTTAGTAAGAAGATAAGATATTTAAATATTCTAGTAGATTCTGTGATTCGTGAATTTACAACTGTTTAGCTTTTTACTCGGGGTTAGATTTATCTCAATGTTAAAACACTTGATGGAATGAGTCTTTATTAACAAAAGGGATTGAAAAAAGGAATAATTTTAAGAAAAGATAGTTCGAACTAAGCGCAAAATAAATCTACCACATAGATTTATTTTGTGCTTAGTTCGAACTATCTTTTTGTAAAAACAGTATCAAAATTGGTTGCAAAATAATAAGTAATTAATATTTAACGAACTATTATTTGTTTGATTGATTGAACACGCTAATCTCAGGTACTACTGGTTAGCATAGAAAAATTCTTTCAGTGTTGGATAGTCCATTTATCGAGGAAGGCTATAGGCTATATAGCATCATGTTAAGACCAATAGGAGCTGAGCATAAATGAAAAATGTTGCAAAAGCGGGGAAAATTCTCTTATGTGAAGCAAAAGTTCCGCGGGTCATCTAGTTGTATATAAAAAGCAGGGCTGTAGTGGGACATCTCGCTATCTCCCACGCATACGAGCGGTGTAATAACAGTTACGTCATAGGTTGTATCGTGCATACTTTTTTTATCAATTGCATTTTATTGTATTTTATAGTTTGAGTATTGTAACTACATGAATAAAAAATAAAAATCTTGTGAGTTAACTACTACTACTATTGTTTGTGTAATTTATAAATAATTGAACTGAGTGTGGGTGTGCGTTTTATCCGTTCATTATATGTTTGTCAAATCCCTCTTGATCCCCGAGGAATTGACAATCGGAAAAATATGATAAAGTGAATAAGTAATTATTTTAGCCTTTCTATATTAATTACCACGTAATTATAGTAATATTTCTACTTATTGTATAATATTATTATATGAAAGTACGACAAAATATTACTGTATTTGTTTTCCCAGGAAAATAGGTTCGTTGCGTTCAGATTATGAGATCCCGGATCCATTGCCAGGTTAAATTAAGTTATATTGGCTTTTTCTAGGAATCGATCTTGGGTTCTTATACCTTTTAATCTTGCTTATGCTTATGATCTCTTTTCGCTACCGGCCTCGCGAATTTATTGCTTGCCACTTCTTAGTAACACTTTATTATAAATAGCTTTTGCACGCGGCTTCGCTCACGTAAAATTAGGCTAGTTTTTCTTAGAAATAGTACTTCTAAAATAAATTAAATATAAACTATGTTACTCGGTGATAATATAGCTTTCTATTAGTAAAATATTTTTTAAATTCGGTATGGTAGTATTTGAGTTGAACCCTTACAAACAAACAAGAAATTAAATCTCTCCTCTTTGTAATATTAGTATTGACTAGATTCTGCCCGCGGCTTCAATTGCATTAATTTGGAATAAATTCTCTTATGTGTAATTCTAGTTCATATTCTATTTGTTAGCCAAGGTTTAACTAAATCCGTTCAACGGTTTATGTGTGATAGATTAACCAATCAATCAATCAACTTTTATGTAGGTATAGATTATGTACATGTCATCAGATATTACATGTGTAATGTTCCAATATATAATAGATGCAAAAGCAAAACAAATAATAAGAATAAGCAGAAAATGAAATCAAATGTTAATAATAGAAAGAAGAAATTTATAATCGAATTATTCTGCACAAACTTTCGCATTTATAATGTTTGTAGCATTTCGTTAATAAAATAATATTGTATTCCCATGAAATTGAAATCAAACAGAAAATTATTAAACAGAAGCAATCTTTTCGTAGAGATTTATTTCATGCTGAATAAACGAGTGAGGCTTGCCGACAGACTTTTTTATTTTATAATTCAAATATAGCAAAATGGAATATTTAAATGCATGAAATATGTAGTACATGCAATCAAAATGAATGACCAAAACTACGTTATATGATATCCGTTGCTGTGGCTTATGATTTATGATAGCTACGTATGAAACTATGTTAGTGTACTCTGATATTTGTACTATATAAGTATACAATTTGTAAATATATATGTATATGTTAACCTTTTGGGTTGGATACACGTAAAAAGTATATGTATCTAGTAAGAATATTTCAGTTGTTCATTATGTACATATATACTATGATTTATCAACCATTTTCTCTTTTTAAAATGGTATTCCCGGTCTAGAAAAAAACCTACATATGACACAGGGACATTTACAAACATTTTAACAACGGACACAAATGACACTTAAAACTACAATGACTCACACACTAAACGCGGGGCATCCATTTGTAGATCACAACAATTTTTTTGTTACGTGTCGGTCTCGACTCAGCTTTTGACGTTTAGCTACGGCTAATGAATGACTTTATTTTACATAGACCCACGCCTCTATCCCACAGGGCAAGCAGGTATGATATCTACATATCGCTATTTAAACACAAAATACCATGTAATAGAGCCTATGGTCGTCCACCGTTACTGTTACAGACTCCGACTTATAATTTATTGACAGAAAAATCCAAACTTTGTTCAACTTGAATCAAACTTAAGACCTCATAACATAAGCACACCTTAACCTTAAAACATCAAGGCCAATTTCTAGTTCTAATATTTTTTAAGAAAAAGTTGCCCTTAATATGTTACCTTTCATCAATAACTATGTCCCAATCCATTAATTAACAATCTCATAGTAATAAATCGTGCAACTAATAAATAAACCATTAAATATTGGCACAAAAATTTTCCGATTCCTACTATCGATTTGTCTAGAATAAGCCACTAGGACGCGCTTGCAGTCGATCGCCATTTTTCTTGTGGAGACTATCTGGCGCCAGCAGGATGCATCGTCGGCTACCCAGATAAATCCACCACTAAGAATGCAAATAAAATAGATCACGAACTATAAATGTTCGCATTTATTGGCTGAACTATTTATTATTATTGAAATATTTGGAACTTCCTCGGCAATCCTGTGGCAAAGTTCGTTTAAGTTACATTGTTGTGTGCATCCGGATTCGATTTCTGATTAGCACATTGTGTTATTCAGTTTTCTGTTAGTAAATTCATATAAAAACTGCTCTCTATTCTTCAGCTAGTAAGATTAAAAAATAAAAGCACCTGTTGAAATTTGGCTATTCTTTTTTAAAGACATTAGAACCATTCGATCGTTAATAAATGTTATTGCTTTTTAGATAGCTTTGTAAATGCAACTTTAAGGTCCTGCATCTAAAGTTGAATATGCATAATTTATTTCAATCGAAACTCCTTAGCCATAACTAACTGTCCTCCGCGGTTTCATTCACGTTAATGATTACTGCTCCGCTCGCGTAGCCAGAGCGTAATGTCATACATATTATATAATATAGCCTATGTTACTATTGATAAAAAATCATTCTAATAGTAAAAAACATTTAAATTACATCAGTCCAGTATTTTTTTAAATTTATTTATTCATTACAAACAATTATACCAATCTTACCTCTGTATGTTTGTTCGTTACGCCTTATCTTCACGATCGATTAACATGAAATTTCACATACCTTTCATCCGTACCCTACGTTTTATGCAGAAAAAAATACTGTTCCCGAGAGATACACCTGTGATACAGTTCTGAACTAGTGCAGGGATTGGAGACCTTTCTACTAGTTTAATCATTTTGAACTTATAATTTAATATGCATACCTTTACACAATATTTGTAACTATTGATTTTGGAAATAAATTATTATTATTATCGTTATTACTCTTTTTTTCTAATGATTACATTTTTAAATATAAATATAAAAACTATACATATTTAAAAATATAAAAACTGAAATGACCCACCGACATCGGGAACAGGGTCCAAGCTTCCGGTGGTTAGAGCCCCAGGGAGAGGAATCTCCTCACAATACGCGCCGTGTCGAGTAGTACTGCCTTTTGGATCAAGGACTTGATCCAGCCATCTAATGCGAGCCTCTGCAGGTTATTATTATAATTATAGAAATTTTGTGGTGAAATCTAAATTAACGCCAACAAAGCCGCATGCAAAATCCACTTAGTTTAGATAATTTGCGATAGTTTTAAGCTAACTATTATGCGGAGATTCTATAAGTATCTAGTTCTTATTAGTGATCAATGAGTATAATATACTTGTGCCCTACGTCACTTTATACATACGGTTCTATGTACCTATGGAATATTTAATATTAGCTATCTCTCGTCATTTCATCCAATGTATAAAAGTACACAGTACATTTTCTGCTCTGGAGATATACGAGTAGGCCCGATATGAATGATGGATCAGCGCTTCGGTATACAGATGTTAATAAAGCACAGATTTTTTATTATTAAAAAGTTTATGCATTTTGATTTTATGCTATAATTAAGTAGTAAGCGATATAGCCTAGTAGGAGATCGTTGGACTACCACGCAGAGGTCTCGAATTCGATTCCAAGACGCGCATCTTTTAAATAGTTAATTATAGCTTGATTGAACGGCGAAGAAACACAAGATGAGAAAACCTGCATATCTGAGTAGAGTTCTCCATAATGTACTCAAAGATATGTGAAGTCTGCCAACCCGCACTAGGCCAGCGTGGTGGACTATGGCCTAACCCTTCTCATACTGAGAAGAGGCCCGTGCCCAGCAGTGAGACACTTTAATATAGGGCTGATAAATATTTGTGTTATGTATACGCAGATTAAAAACATGTACTATAATTTCTGCATTATGTTGTCAGAGATATGTGATGTCTGCTAATCGGCTGGGCCAGCGTGGTGGCCTAATCACTTCTTCATTATTATGAATATTATATTCCGCAACAGAAACATTTTGGTAAACTACTAAGCTTCTTTCACAAAATAATTTAACCGAGTTTCATTTATCACACAAATCTTGTTAACATAACTGCTTGTAATTAACTCAAAACCATTGCACAGTGTACTGAATTTAATTATAACTTAGTAATATATCAGCCATAGTTATAAATTAAGCGTCGGCTGGTCACGGTTCTGCTTTCAGAATAGAGTAAGAAGCAGACCACGCCAGCCAAATGAGGATTTCTTCAAGAACTTTAAACATTTTATTTAGGATTCCTACAGGTTGCCTCCGGATACTTTTTATTATCGCTAAAGTGATTGGTGGGTTTATGAACGTACTTAGTACTGCATGACTCTGCAAAGTGGGAGTGTGGGAACGTTGAAACGGAATGATGACAACTCTATCTCAGTTGAATGTCGTTTTATGTCTGTATATAAGCTTATGAAATACTCGTTTATAATAAAGGTTGGATAAACATACGGTTACGCCTACACTACAGCTCATATACTAACGAATTCCTCGCAGTGAATGTGAATCCTGGGCATGAAGTGCCGAGCTCGTTTCTTGAGTTAGGCGAAATATTTCTGGGTTACTTTGTTGAGAAATCAATTGCAGCGCGAACATGACCTAAATCATAGTTAGCAAAATGTGGGTGTGTTTGTTTAATCAAGGATTACAGTATATGCTTATCCTCACTTTATATGCTTTATAGCCACCCATGTTTTTTAACGATAATCGCCTAGGCGCCCGTCGAGCGCGAGCGCACGCCACTAGCCATCTCCCGCGACCGGCGCCGGACTATATAACCGGAGGACGGTGTCAAACAAGCTCTCTTCTGGCTGGCTTTAACATCATAAGCTAAGTGTTCTTGACTCGCAAGAACCACGCAGTAAGTTCTTTTTACACGAAACACGCCCTGACTACTGTTCGCGTAGGATTATGTAAAGCTACCCAGTAAATTTGTGAAATACATATATAAAGTTTAATCGGTAATTTAAGTGTTAATTGTTGTACTATCTTTTAATAATCTCTGCTTAGCTCCTCAAGACACCACGTCCCTACAGCGTGGCTTGTCGAATTTCTAGATCAATCTGATCTAGAGTAAATAACTACATAAAAGGTTACAATGGCGCCCAACGTGGGGCCTATATATAAAAATGGTTTAAAATAATATTATGAATAGATTCAGCAAACACAATTCATTTTAACAGTACTAGGGTTTTTTTTTTAACGTACACATTTTAATAAACTCGTCCCTAGAGCTTTATTTGCATTATTATCGCTCGTAGGAATACCATTATTTTTACGACAACAATTTGAACATTATAAAACACGTATTAAATCATTTATGTTTCGTTATTCCCTTATGATTAAAACCACTTTTGCTAAAAAGCAGATAAACCGTTGAAGTTAAAAGCGCGTTACTCGATAACAGGCAATGACTCGGTGTATTTCTAAAAATAGCTTTATGTAGCTATTCATTCGAGAGGTCTCTCGCTAGGAAAAAAATACATCGAAAAAAAATGTTTTCAATGGGATTTTTTTTGTTTTTATGTGAGGGGCTGGAAAAGGCTCATCCGGTGATAAGAACTGTTCAATGTAACATCAAATGTTTGTGCATCCGGGATTCTGTTTATATTATACCAGGTATCATTACTTGCGGGGCTAGCTGCCAATGTACTCACCGGATTTGTTTGTTATTGATTCAGTGCTAACTGACTGTAGGGTGGCGTAAAAGTGATGAACGAAAGCGGTGCGTAGATGGGCAGAATAACATGCTTTTGTTTTTAAAAAGATAACTCCCGTCCAAAATATATTTCTCAATAATACTCAGATATGGGATGACGAATGTAGATCATATATTATTTTTCTCTTTGTACCCAAACTGCGAGATCATTGGGCATAGTGGCGAAATAACTGCTTAATCTATTGCGCCGTCCGTACTTTCTATGAATAGAAATTTTAAGACTATATTTCATCAGTTATGTTTCTAACGTAATAATGACTAGCTGATTGCCGTTGAACCGGGTTATCACCAGACAGCACGTTGCTACTGAGAATATTCTAATAGAAAATCTAAATAATACTTTACACAACCCGCGAGCTAACTAACCACAATCGAAAATAATTCCTACCCATTGATTAACGAGCCAGTCAAGCAAACTACAAAAGGGTCATTATTATAATTACGGCGTCCACATTAAAGGTCATTACCCTCCAGATAATTGTGTGCTTGAAGTTTCGTTTATTCGATATAAACCTGCAAATTAATCCTTATTAATTCCACTCGTATTAAAATGAAATAGTTATACCAACATCAAAACAAACAAACTTTAACACATTTACGTTTTCACGGAATAAGCCATTAGGTAAAATAAATAGCGTGTAATTATTCCCCGTTATATGTTCACCGAAATTTTCTGAATACTATCCGGGTTCAGGGAGAACGGGGTGCCCACCTACGTCTACCTAATAGAGGAATTCAGCATGACCGTTAGCAATTATGCAAATGTAACTGCTATTTCTATAAAATGTTTCGTAAGTAGTCGTTTAAAAATTAATTCGTATAATTAACGTGTGCACCTTTTAGTATTAAAATGTGAAATATATTTAGTTCTGCTTTATCATCTCGTCAAAAGAACGAGGTCGTGTTTATTTTTTAAAGCAATTTTTTTTATTTAATCTGTCAATTGTTGCGATGTCAGACAGAATTGCAAATCAAATGTGTATAGATACTGAATGATCTGCAGTTTAAGACTCTCTAAGAATCATGAAGTAATACACTTTGCTGCCAAAAATGTGGTAATGAATACTCATACTTTTATATCTTCGAACAGTCCATCGTAATACCGGACACGTCCCCCGATACAATCTTGAGATGTGCCCAGTACACAGTATGCTACTACTAAGAATTTTGTAATAAAAATCTTATAACACTTACACCAACTGACATTCCAACAAAGGTCACAACGCTTTGCCGTAGCATGTGAGGTAATCTACATCATGAATTAGTTAGGCACTCATGGTAGAGCACACCAATTAAATATAACAGAAAATCAGTAATTTTATGGTAGTTGACTATGACAATACTAAGAATTTTCCTAAAGCCGCTATCAAGGCAATAACATAGAGCCTTACAAATCATTGTCAAATGACTAAAAAGGCTATACAAGGCATCTTAATATAATTGTGACGTAACCGCTAGTTAAGTTCAGGCATATGACAGAGATAGCGATTAATCCGCAATACACTCCACTTTTTGCTGCAGCTAAAATTTAAATGTTAATATTTCCGTCATTTTGCAACCATTTTCAACACTCGTATTACAGAAAAAAGGGCCCTTACATTATTTGCTTATGAAATAACATATGTATAAAATCTAACATAGAATTACGATGCCAGATGTTTCATCGTTAACGTAAAATTTTAATTTTTTAAACAGCCTGAGTGTAACCGTGACGGTAACTAACGTACCTATCTATAACTTTCTTAATTGCCTTAACTTGAATTGTATTGAGGGAGGTTTTTAACTTAAAGCAATTACAGACGCCATCATTAAAAATTTAAATCGTTCATTCTTTTGACCGAGGTTATGTAATACTAACGAAATTTTATTTGTTGTATTTTCTTTTTTCTTTTTCATCTATGCATAATTTGTGGCTAATGGAACACACGAAACAAAGACATTTCATTAAACATTCAAAAACGGTGCTTACGGCCTTAGCTACTCCGAAAAATACTAGATTTTCCAGGCTCCTAGAACTATTAATTAGCCTTAGCATTCAGGCAAATCTACTCACAGCAGAAACGTAATACGAATCTGGGTGACGGCAATCTTCTGTAGAATACTAGTACTTCTCAAGCAGGGCTAGCCCAGTTTGAAGAAAATGACTTCCAAGTTTAAACAAAGACCTCACTGTGTCCCAATTCCTTTAAAATCAACTTAAAGGTTAAACACACAGCAATTCAATTCCCCCACACATGTTCAAACCTGGTATTGTGCAACTATCCAGAGAATATCAATATCAGTGTTTGTAGATTGAATACATATGCTGCGTTGTAACATTTGGTAAGGTGGTGCTGCTATGAATCGTTAGAATTCAAGTCTGTTCGGTGTTCAGGTTTCATCGTCGTTTATATCATGTATATTTTGATCGGCTTCGATTTCTGGGTAGAGGTTTCCCTAAAGTGTAATAGCTTTTCGGTAAAATAATTCTCTGTACAGAAGTGGCATCACGAAGTTTGGAACTATGCGGTCTCTCATAGGAGAGCGAATCTGTTGCCGTCTACTGGAAACGACAATCAGCTCGCTTTTCTACGAGCTAAAGACCTATACTTTAACAGTTTAATACACCTCTGTCTTCTCCTTCGAAAATCCTTTTTAACTATTCGGGAATATAGCCGTAAAACTAGACCCATGCTTATATCCTGGAGCCGTTGAACATAAAAGAAACATGACTTTTTATTTTTCGTGAAGAGACCAGAAAGATATGACACAGTGGGGTATTATATAACTTAGGTAACAGTCAAATTGGCGGTGACACTGCCGGAGTATCTTTTATATTAAAAAGATAGCACCAATTCTTTATCACAGGCATATATACATTACCTTGCATTTTGATCCTGTAGCGAGCAAGTATCACAGATTTTTTAAGGATAAGTAGTTTTGTGTAGAGCGACCTTTTCAGAGTCGAAATCGCACCAATTGTAACTTGATGTTTCTAGCGCCAATAAGCTACGGCAGTCATTTATTATCAGATGCGCATATACATCCATCTAAAACTTAAGTGCTTTATAGTTGTCGGTGTAGCAATCTCCATCTTTCTCTTTTCAATGCCATCTCTTTCAGTACTTTATAAGTTTCAACTTTCACAACTTCTTTCAGTTGATCGGTGTACCTTCTTCTTGGTCTTCCCCTCTTCCTTCTTGCTTCTATCTTCCCTTCCATTATGTATGTGCGCATAAACGTGTAACATAAAAGTTTGGCTATGTTTAGAGTCATAAAGTATTATTGAGAAATAAGATCGTAAATTCTTTATCCTTTATAAAAAGACAATTCCCGCACTAGGATTAAATTCTGTGTCGCCGGGGACTTTACAAACATTCAAATAGTGGACACAAAGGACACCCAGACTTGGAACAACCATTTGTGGATAACAAAAATTTTTGTCCAGTGTGGGATTCGAACCCATAACACTCGAAGCAGTGGCAGTGGCGAGGCGACCACTTAAAATACTACGCCATACGTGCAGTCGAATTAAATATATGTTTTTTGATGTTCAACTAAAAATTTGTTATTCTTATTTTATTTACTACATATGTATGTTAATATACAATTCCATACACTGTTTATAATTTTAGCATGTCCAACTATCATTTAACTTCTTATAATTATTTTATTTAGTAAGATACCAGCTCCGTCAAGACTTATTACTACCTCATAAAATATTAACCGCATACACATTACTTCAAGCCCACTTAAATATTTAAAAAATACTTGCCTGTCATCAGTTTTAATGTTAAATTTGTCTAACAAATTATTTGTATCCTCGTTAACTCCTTTAGCTAAGCTAGAATGCTTGTGTTAATATTGGGTTCACGTCAGTATACGACACGACAATAATATATAAACCCATCTTATTATTACACGCTGTAAGTACATGCCACAGTCATTCAAATAAAATCAAATAAACAGTTATTCCCTCCAGAAAGTTTATAGTATATGATCGCCAAAATATGTACCGAATACATTGCGTAGCACTTTACCAAATAACCCAATTTAATAATAATCATTATATCCATTAAGGTGTTAATGTGGCCGTTAGCAATTATGAAAATTTAACTGTTATTTCAAAGGCCGTTTAAAACTTAATTTCTAAACCTAGCATTAAAAATTAATTTGGCATAATTTCGACTAAGATATTCTGTTACAAATTGGCTACAATCCTACCCACACTGAACTAGAAGTGCTTAAATAAAATTTAAGTACTGCCCTGAATTGGCTCGTAAAGGTTATAAGATACTGTAAGAGGCCCTCGGTGTCATAATAGTGATGTAGTGCTATTTATCTATGGATCTTTTCATGTAAATGTGGCTACAGTTTCGTTCGAAAGATTATAATGATTTTTAGTTCACTATTTCTCTACTTGCTAAGCATTTTAATGGCATGTTCCAGTAATATTTTGTAAGCAAATAGAGTTAGAAAATGATAGCAGATATTCATAAGCGGAATTATTACTTATAGCGATACTGGCGGTGATATAACCCTTAATATTTTGGGCGTATCTCAAGCAATTTCAGTTAGAAGCAATTGTTATTATTAGTTATTATCTCAAACATAATGTCAAGAGCCACTCAGTAATGTATAAAGAGAACTAAACAGCGTGTTTGGTCTAGTGCTATAATTGGGCTTATGTTTTCGTGCAGTCTTAAGGTCTTGAGTTCAATTTATGATGTGTAAGAAGAAATAATTACGTCTTTGGTCTACTGGTATAAGTTTATGCTTACGTTTGTGTGCGATTGTTAGACCTCGGTTTTAATTCCCAGATCAGACAAAATGTTGTTAAGTTTATCCAACAGCAAATTCTCAGCAAAAGTACAGAGTTTGAAAATTTGCACGATTGGCTACAATAAACTTACTATTGAGATCTGAAAGCATAGTTGGGGAAATGTGTATATAACACACCTATGCCTGGCCCTTTGGGAATATGCAGGAGTGAGTCTATGCATAGAAAGGCAGAGTACGTCGACAGTCGAGGCTGTCTTAGAGTAACGATACCGGGACTGCGTTATACGTAGCCAGTGAAACATTCCGCTATTGTGCCCTTTGACTGCTATCCGAAGATATATGGTCCGAAGTGAACGGCTAGAAACGAGTTAAAGTCATATATATTTCACTCAACTCATCCATCTATCTTAGTTCTATTCTATTGTTAAATCCATCTACGGCTTTACTTAAAATTGTTCTCGAAACATTCTCTTCGCCCGTTTCATGACACAATCTATCAGTTTTACATAATTATCCTTACCATTATGACTAATACTCCAATAAATAATGTACCGTACACCCATGACCAATTAAAATAATGAAGGCCTATTTACAAAAAGTAATGTACGTAGGCTAAAGAAAGTTTACAAAGAGCTAACCGCCTCTCTCTTTACAGGTAACCCACTGGACTGTAATTGCCGGCTCTCATGGATATACGCGTTACGCAACTCGACACGAGACAACACGCTTAGGAGCGCCCTTGAAAAAGTATCGTGTGTCACCGAACCCGTCGAACGACACTTGAACGACCAGGAAGATAACGAAAACGTCAGCGATAATGCCGTAGCTGCCGACACTTACGACGATTACGATAAAAATGACGACTATGTCGAAAGAAAATACACAAAAACAGCAACCAAGCTTATCGATATACCGCTAGAAAGTCTTCCTTGTCCCAAGGACTTAATGCAAACTGAGGAATACGGACACCCGGTACAGAACGAAATTAGGCTCAAAGCTTTTTCGAACGTCGAAAAGATTTCACCGTGTTTAATTCTAGTTGTAATCGGCATGTTGTTGTGTTAATGTTAAGTATGAAACAAAGATATTTGTGATATTAGACGTTAACTAGTAGGTATATCCCTTATGTACAGATTTATGTTTGTTGTTCTAAACGTAGCTGTGTTTAGTCATACGCTATTTATATTTATAAATGCACGGACGTTCTAATTGTTGGCCCTGCAAAACCTGACATTGCGACTAATGTACAATTAATTAATTGGTACACAGTATTTAACAAAATGAAAATTTGGATCCATTAACCTTATTAGTCTTGTTACAGAGGTGGTAAAAGACTAAACAGGCCCTTTTGGCTTTTGTAAAAATGTAATTCCAGTCTGCTCACCATTTGTTGAAATTGTATAATATTTTATTGTCTAAAGTTTCATTGTTACATTTAAGTAATTTGTACATTATAAATTGTTTCGTTCTCTAGTTGCTTATCATTCGATGATATATTTAAAATTGTTCTGAAATTCATGTTGTATATATTACTCGATGCTTCATTTGAATTGAATGGTAACAATACTCTCATATCGCTTTGAGCGCAGCTTTCAGCGTGTGGGGTGAAAAGCATGAATGATCACGTATCGGAGTGTGCAATTCAAAAGAGCAACTTATATGACGAAAAAAAATCCATGTCAATATTTATCCGGCCAGTAATTGGTTTCGTCACCGCACGCCATTTATGTTTTAAAAATAAATGTTCTTTTTTGTTGAGGCTGTCACGTTTCATAGAGTGTACAGGCAAAAAATTTTCATCTCGTTAAAGGAGATCCCGAGGGATTAACCCGATGTGTGATTCGGGCAACATTCCGAATGCGAGCATAGTAAGCCCGGACGCTTAAAATTATCTAGCTTTCGGAAATTTATTAAAGTTTACTGTACATTTTTAGAGCGGAATGGAAGGAAATTGCTTTAAATTTAAAGCGAAATTGATGTAAATAGTTGTTCTGCTTCGGTCGTCATTATAAACATGATCTTAAAATTGTTTACTCCATACAAGGGTAAGTAGTGTTAATCAAATGCTAGACTTTATCAAGTTTAGCGCTGCATTAATATTGCAGCATTTTAGATATACGACTGCCAGCTATTTTCATAACATGGGCAGAATTTAACAGAATTAAAGTTCAATGGCGAAAACGGACGGGTACGAAATTCTCTATTTCGACTAACATTTTCGAAATTCGACGCATTAAGAAAACCACATAACTACGAAGCATTCGTACAAACGTACCACAATAAAACGGCATCATGTTATTTGGTGAAACTTGTCACGGCGAAAAAACATTCTGAAATAGAATATACAAAAACTAAGGCCTGAGTTCGTTTTTAGAAGCGTGTTTATTTTTCCCACAATATTGGCAAACAACTTAATAATAAATGAGTTCAAAACTTTTGTTGGGAAGCAAACAAATAAGTCGTTAATGCTTCGGGGAACCTATTTTTGAGTTTGTTTTGAGTGTGAATTCAAACGCGAGGTCGTTTTGTATATATTTTCAGATAGTTATATTCACACCGATTGTCACGATACGTTCGTAGCTTTTAGGTTAATGTATGAGCATATCAGTATCACTTTACGAGATAAATTGTAATATACTTTATATTTTATTTAAAGTAAGTCTGATATAACGAATATATATTAATAAATGTGTAATAACTACCAACATATGCTGTTTCTTTAGTTTGATTTATTTTAAGGATCACGGACTTTTGAATAGTTACAAAAGTAAGAGATGTTGTTTTAGCCGATCATAATTTCCTTTCTCGTCTAGCCCTTTAGTAAAGAAAATCATAATCGTAACAAATCGATGACATCATTTTGCTGGATGGATCAAATCATGATAATTATTACAGCCTGCATTTTCTCATTGCAGGGCAAAGTCCTCCACCTTTTCCACATCTCTCTGTTATGCTCTTGTTGGCACCAGTCTATCTTATACCTCGATCATCACCTCGATCTACCGTGTTGCTGCTCACGATTTCCCCTCACTTTTATAAATTTGGGCAATATAGCATATTTCTTTACGGTAAGGCTAGCAATAGCATAATTGGGATTCTTAAAAATTTCAGTTGGACGCACTGAGTATCATGCTGGACATTACGTACCTCGTGACCTATAAATAATCAAGTGATCCAAAAAATACTGGATAACAAGACATTGCTTGTCTAAGTAGAAGTTACTAGATAAGAATATCAAGTCATGTCAATGAACTGGCATTAAAACTCGTAGGCACGGGAAATTCCAGATTGAAGCGGCATATATACTTCACTAAAAAAGACTCCAGTATAGGAAAGAACTTCAAGGACTACCTTTTGCCGAAACGACATAGAACGAATAAGACTCACAGAATGACTTATTGGGTTAACACAGTTCGCCATGTTACAGCAAAAGAAGAAAAATAACATATTTCTCTTGATGAGCTCAAAGCTAAATTGTGATTGATATAAGTAGTTTCACCAAAAAGCATTCTAATTGACGCTTGAAAAGGTATCCTTTTTAATACATTTAATTTTATTCAGCATTCTTAATAGCTAATATAGAAATCAGAACGTGTCTGTTACATTACATACACAAACATAAAAAAAATATAATAATAATATTCTTCGTGTAAATTAATTCATGAAACTTAATGCTGGTATAATCTGCAGTCACTAAATGGATTTACTCTAATTGCCTGCTTGGTATTTCATATCATTAAAAGCATTTAAACAGAAAAAGCGTCGTATATAATGATATACTTACATACATATTATAAAGACCCATGTCTGCTTCCCGGATGGGTAGGCAGACGCCTTCACTTCCTTCTTTATTCACTCAAATTGAATTAATATTCAGCCGAATCAGATTTAGCTAAACAACTTATTGCTTAAGCTAGCTTTATAACAGTGACATCAGACAATTCGTGATTTGACAGAGCATTTATTAAAAATATAAATATAAAAAATTATATATACTGGTACAAACATCGGCCAAAAAGTTACATATATTTAATCCTGATTTTAATAAGATATATAAATATAAAAGAATACACATACACATTTCTCATATACATATTACCCAGTTTATTCAACCTAACACGTCGTGCATAAGTATATGAGTGTAATGGGTTAGGCAAGAATATAAAGGCATACTAAACCAAATGTTATCTTACTCATTACAAACACAGATACATATAATTTGGACTGGATTTTACATATTAAGCTCATTATTCCACTGCAGTAGCAGAGAAAAGAATACGCCTGCAAAGACAAATTTAAACTATAAATACTCCAAAAGTAATTTCACATTCAAAAGAAGAAACAAGCTACTATATAGTTTTATCACTGTTTATTACAAGAGTAAGAGGCGCAACAACATTTGAATATTTTCCGGAGAATATTCACGAAAATAAACAACGTCGAGAGGGGAAAATCCTAGTAAAATTATAAAACAGATTATTGACCATTCGCAAGATAATGGTGCTCCATTTCGCGGGGCACCTTATTTCGTATTATCTGCCGGCTTAACACGAATTCGGACCGGAGGCTTTTACGCAACCTTGGCCTTATAAAACGGAAAATAGGTACGTAGTGACAAAATTGGAATCAGTGATTACATTTGAGACAACGTTGATGTTGCTTATAGTACTGTTTGGATAAGATTTCAAGAGTCGTCAGTGTTATTTAATATCACTAATTATCAGCTGTATAATATTTTTTTATTACTGCCGTTATGAATCTCATTTTAAACTTACAATTTTGATGTCAATTTTTTTATACTTCATGGCTTACATAGACATTTGATACTGGCATTTCAGGACTATTTAGATGCTTATACAAATATATTATTCCAAGGCGAACGTGACGAGACACAGAAGGTAGCTCAATGAAAGCTATCGCGCTAGAATTCACCGTTAGAGGTGCTAGTGGATAGTGAGGTCTAGACGTCAAACTCTAAAGTCACCGACAATTATTACCACCACATACGGCTTTTGACAGCAGCTGTGACCGGATTATCAGGACTTTACTAGCTAGTACCCTAGAATGGTGAGCATAAAAACGATAGTTCCCATTCACTCTCCTCTAGGCAATCTCTGCTTCAAAAAATGGTCTGACTGCTACGTTAGTCGGCATATGATAACAGCAAGATTTTTGTCTCGTTTCAAATTCCAATTATATTTAATAAACCGCAATTGGCTCATCTCCTAAATCTTCGGCTCTAAACGATAGCTAGCAAAATATTATTATTATTAAATTTTCTTTTACGTTGAGGCAAATTTTCATAAACCATTTTCAGTGCTGATTTCAAAATAAATATAACGAAATTACATTACTTTTTTGCACAAATTCAATTATAGAAAATAGTCGAATTATCGAATGAAATTATCTTCCTGCAAATGTCATTATAATTTCTTGCTGCTAACGTCTGTTATTTTTCGTTAAAATTTTTTACGAAGAACCCGTCTCATTATACACTATAAAAATATGTCAGGCGCAGTAAAAAATATATAGAGTTTTCTGAAAATATCATATTACATTTAACAAAACATAGGTTTTAGTCTAGTGGGTGACTGTTAAACATAACCTTTTTCATTCTCATCACGGTTGCATTTTTGCATTGCATTCAAATACTCCAAAAATGTAATCGTCAATTGCCTGTGTATTTGATGAAGTATGATTAAAGATTGTAACATCAGGATCAAAAAGATTAGTTAATTTGTTTAAGTATCCAAATAATTCAGAAATATAAGTATCATTGCGTATACAGTTGATGGAGTATAGTTAAAAATGATAAGTAAAATGTACGTGGCAAATATAAAAACTGATCAGCAAACGAATTAATGTTTACAAAAATGACCTGCTTTTGGTAAGTTAATGACCTAAACAATGCCGTAGTTAAACCAAAAGGTGACGAATAGAGATGGCAATTATTTTGACCACTGAGCTGCAGAATTGAGTGCATGCAACGGTACACAGACCAGTGACAAGTATAATGTAGTCAGCCACATTGACATAAAAAATAGCGAATCATCATTTCTTTAAGAATTAATTTACTAGGCGTTTGCGATAATGTACATATTAGTACTACTGCACCGCTATATCATTCCACTATCATTTCAATTGAAGTCTACATTATTTCAAACTATGGTCATATCCTTTCTCCACAACTAACCCTGTTTATGATATAGCCCCTTGCATCATATATTTGGTTCAGTATCAGGTATTAGGTGGGATGTTCAGTGCCACAGGTCTTGTACCCAAATCTACGGATTCTATGGAAACTACCGGAGCAGTTTAGCCGCTCACTACCAATAAGAGCTACGTCATTTAACACAAAGTAAATGACATACAATTTCCAAATACCACTACAGTAGTGTCAAGTTACATTCTTTATCTAATTTAGTTCACTATGTCTCATATTGCACTGATGTGGAGCTAAAACGCAAACAGTCACTAACATAATTATGATTTAGTAAGTCCACAAACGTTCTAAATTTAAAACATAGAACTGAGTAGAGCACTACAATACTTCAAGTTTAATTCGCTGTCTAATTTACGTTGTCCTAAAATTAGTCTCCATGACAATGACCCACATCACACTGAGCTCAAAGTTAAATAGCAAATAAACCACGAGATACGATTAGCTAAGTGAACAAGCATTCTAATTTTAAAACAGAAAATAACCAGCCAGCTACTTTAGCATCCCAAGTTTTATTCAAGTTTGATTCTTCATATAACCTTTATTAAGAACATTACCCTTCTTCTTATATAATTATACACGTTCCACTAAACCAGGTAAAATGGTGGCAAAATTTTATTAAATACCCTGTTAGTTCGTGTACTGAATTTTTATTGCATACTTGCGGTACTTTGGTACCCTTTATATCTCTTTTAGAATATGTATTAGGAATGTACGAGTATGTATGTATATAGACTCATAACTGTTCGTATAATTTCTCGTTGGATGGTATCTTTAGTCTGTATGACTCTTAATAAAGGTGAGGTTTCATTGAAGCTAAGTGGGGCTAATGTGGATTTGATTAAATTGTTTTACTTTTATCAAAAGACGATTGAAGAAGCTTGCCTACTAATAAACTATTACTATTGTCTTTTATGAAGAACCTTATATTATTAAAATCATAGTCTCTTGAGAAAACTACACACACAAAAGGCTAGATCACTAAATCTAGTCAGATGATTTTCTGCCTGTGTAAGGTAAAAGATCACTTACAAAATCGCTTTCTGCAGTAAGCAATGTTGTGGCTACCATCCCCTGGCTCTTTGCCATCTTGATGAGATCGTTTGTCCATAATGCGGCAGAACTTTCGACGATGCGTTTTCCAGTTTGAAGACACCAGTTTAAAAATGTTCTTGCCTGAGCAGTTATGAGTTGCAGGAACTATTGTTTATTATTTCACATCTCATTTTCGATAACGGTTTTATCTTCAATGTTTATTGATATAAAATTGCACATCGTCACATCTAGTAAAGACTGGTCAAGCACAGTCTCGTGTTTATTTTTATATATGCCTATGCACAGAGTTCGGAATGCTAAGAGCTTCTACTAGAGACGAAAGTAATAATATTGTTTGTGTTGATTGACGGACGTTGCGAAGCTCAGCCAGTATCGTCACTTCAGCAATACAAAATGTCATATTTGTATCGCCTGTGTATTTGTCATTGATATGGTTGCATTGTGGATTATGCTCGTGGCTTCGCCCAAGTGGTTCCCCCAGGAACGCATACTGGGATAAAAGCATCTTTCTTTTATTGACAAGAAGGTATTCTGATTGCCAGGACATGCTGGCAGGCTGTCGAAAATCATTAAATCCGTTTAATGCATTACATGTGATTGAGTAACAAATAACTCTCTTTTTCTTTATCTAGTCTCTTGTAGGGACCTAGTGATTCGTGCTCTTTACACATAGTTTTAAAAAGAAGCTATTACTTTGAGTTTGTGTAATGCCTATAATTAGTGTCAGTTTAAATGGCATGCGATTACAGCATACATTACTTACAGGCTTTTAATTTTAAAGGTATTCCATACGAAAGTATGTGTAATATACACCCCCATCTAAGCTTTCAGGGAGAACAAGCGTTATATTATGATGTCGTTACTTTCCTATCGGCACACCGCGTGAGCCGAACTCCAATATCAATGGTTGTTACGCTTCAATGGGTCTTGACGCTTATTGTTTCGTGACGTCACTTTGATATTTAAAGGGTAAAGACATGAATATTGTGCTCGTGTAATAGAAATAAGTTGGCAGTGTAAATGAAATCCTACACGAATGTGTATTATTAAATAACAACAGCGCCTAAGGCTGTTCTGCTTTTTATGACACATATCTTATTAAAATATTTTACTTTTAATGCTTCTTTGTCTGCTGTGTCGATTGCCTCTAATGATAATTGGAGGATAGTAGACGATAGTAATCTCAACGTAGATAACGATCGCTATGTTCACGAATTCTGTCGATATATAACATTCGAATTTATTGTAATAATATTTTATTATGTCAACGTTACTTTATCTGACGATCGATATAGCGATCGCTAAATTTATCGAGACTACGTTTTAATTTATTAGAAGCTTATTTGACAATTAAATTAATAATTTAATTTGTAACATGACTAAAAATATTATTTTATTTTAAGGTTTGTCATGTAAAATCTTTATTACGGTGTCACTTAAATAATCATTAAGTTTTTGAGTAAGTTTTGTTTTTAAGGAAGTGAAAATATCGACTTCCTTAAAATCAAAATGTTTTTAAAAATACTTACTATTATAAGAACTTGTTTAGTATTATAAGAACTAAGTCTGCCACGTTTATCCCGTTGCCGTGCTATCGTAAAATTTCGGATTCGATTCTCAGACCGGGAAAATCTCAGCAGACAAAAGCAGTCGGCAATGTACCCAGTTTTGCTGGGCTCTCTTCCTACACATAGAACCTAAAGTGTAACTGTCGAATTTGTGTTATGCACTTCAGCCTACATCATTGGGGTAGATGTAAGACAAAGTTTGTATGTATAGACAGTAAGTAGAAAGATTTCTTTCTTCTGATACCGGCACAAATAATTGTAATAAAAGGATTTATTTATAAAATTAAATTAATTCACTTGAACCGTTCGAGTTCAGTATAAACTGTATCTATAAAATAAGCATATTGTTCGATTAATTCATAGATTTCATCGTTGAATTATAAGATTAACTGTACAGAATGTATTCCTGTTAAAAGATATCGTGTATATTAATATAATATTAGGTTGTGTATAGTCTTCAATTCTGTTGTAATAAATATTTCTACCGTGGCATATGGATTTTATTTTATTATCCTAGAAAATATACCCATAGAAATAGGTAATTTCAGGCGGCAACTCTCAAACTAAATGCTGTCCTCTCTCGTGTCGGCCGGACTGCTTGTACATTCACACTCAGACTACAAATTCGTCTACGTCATCGTCATTTGCGCTACGCAATCGTCGTACTAACGTTAAGTGTGCTCAGTACAAAAATAAAAAGGCATGCTTGCGTAGTCTATTCAGTCATTGATGGCTTATTATCACAAAAATATGGAATGGTTTAATTATTACTAAAATACTTTACACACTTATGCTCCCGTCATATGTGTATCTCAAAACTTTGCTAACGAGATGGTGTCTGTAGATTTATAAGACGCGGGTAGTATGCGCAAGCTACGGTACTTGCTCGGATCGTGTGCGTCGCGCATAAGACTAACACGAGCCACTCGTGCAAGTAACTCGTATGGTTAATCCACGCATGCACCTTACGAAATACCTTGCGCATGTCGCCCGCGCTACAGCGCGACGGTTCAAGTAACGGTTCTAGTAAATTTAATTTTATGCAAGCTACTGCTTGCGCATGTATTCCATGAAATAGCTGCCGTATGCAGGCCGCGCCAGTTACTTGCGTCTATAAGCATCATTAACTTAACTAAAAATTATCTATAATAGTATAAATTCCAATTTGAATAAACGTAGCTTTGAGTAACGAAAAACAAAAACATTTTTATATTTTAGAACTGGATTGAAACTGAATCGAATGAGATTTTAGTGATGCTAATATGAGGTCACTGTATCATTATTTATTCAGCGGTCTCAGTTGCCGTATAGTGCTAATTTTAGTGTAATCTATAGTTAGTTGACCTGGACTGGACACCTGAAATGATAATGAATGAAAATTGACTATTAACGTATTTAAATGAAAACGTCTATCAAAAAATAAAACGTTAGGAAGAGAAACTATATTTTAAGTCCTAATTTCAACACATTGGTCAGATTCAATTGGGCGCTTAGCCCAATTGAATCTGACCAATGTGGCGCCTTTATCATAAAATATATCATTGAAATCAATCAAGTAATGACAGTTATATACGGTACAGTAACTATAAAAAACCTAGGAGTTCCATTAAGAAGTCACTTCTTCTGTACAGTCGAATAAAAAGGATGCCTACGCCATACGAGGTTTTAGTTGCACAATTTCTTGGCAGTGTTTCATTCGTTTAATTAATACATAAAGTTACTCAAGTGCTTATCAACAAACCCTTGAGTAAAGATCACAGTATTAGAAAAAAAATTGTCCTCCAAATGAATGAGTTTAACCTCAAAAGAAAAACGAGGCATCTCAAATTCGCAAGGATAATCAAACATTTGAAAATGTTCATGTTTATGCCAAATTACTTTAAAGCCTTTTTATATTCCAATTAAACAATGTCAAGGCGTTTGGATCTTTTTGCTTGAGTTTAAAAAGTTATTGGGTTTCATTTTTCTTTAGGCTTCATATATTAGTTTGGGTGTATATTTAAGTTATTATATATTAATTAATATATCAGTCAAATGTTTAAACATTTTTATCGAAATAAAGATTTTTGACTTTAATATAGTTATTTGTTATTGTGAGATCTTAGCTTTAATCTTCACCTAGTTCACAAGTGAGGTACGTTTCTGAAGCCAGTTTATGTAAACCCTATAAATTTACTGGAGAGTTTTACAAAAATACCAGAGGTTTGATTAATAAATTACTAGTATTTTTATCTAATTTATATACACCAAAAAACATTGCAACAGGAACATAAATAAGATCATTCCATTAAATATAATCTTCAATCTACGAAGTCATGAGAAGCTTAGTAAAAACATTTATTCACCCAACATTGAGGAAGCACAACCCTCCTTTTGCTTTCTCGTCTTATTTATGTAATTAATTTATAGACCAGTATCCACAAACCATTAACTTAATAACCATTCCTTACCCGGCCGGTTCCCTCGTAATTCTTCACTTGCTACCAAAACATCAATTGAAAAAGTTTAATGGAACGAAAAATTAAAATTGAACCTTCTCTTAGCCGGTTTTCTTCAACTGTAATATAAATATTTGTTTTCGGAATATTTTGGAGTTCCGTTCTAAAATTGATAGGATGCTTAGGAATTGCTTTGCTAATAGTCCGTCTGTCACATGTATTCTTTTAAAGAATTTTCGACGCAACCCTTTAAGAATTAGCTTACTGATTACAGCTTGGTCAAATATCAAATAGATTGCCTTATTTTGCCATGAGACTCATTGCAGACATTACGTAGAACGATGCAGAAAATGAAACGTTAAATATTGATTAGCTAGCTCCAGCTCATCAGTTTTTTCCTAATGTATTTTGTCGAGTGTGCGATTAAATTGCCTTCTATGCTATCTTTGAATAGTCGAATATATTTGCTGGCACTATATTATACATAGAAATATATTATAAGCTGCTTTTGGACAGATATTGTTGCTGACGCGTCCATGTCAGTATATTAATGCTCGTGATGATACCAATCAATTTCACCAAGCCGAATTGGTTTGGAATGACCGGCCGTACAATGAAACACCATCGATATATGGCGGACATCGTTCGGCAAAGACAAATTTTCAATTTAAATAAAATCTGTTTCTTTTTATGTTAAATATTTCTCGTAAATGCAGTAATCTATCGAGCTAACGTTGGGAATAAAGATAATCGTCTATTCGTATCGGTCGAAGAAAGTAGCGAGTATTTGTGCAAATGCTCGCTTTCTTTTTACGATTCAATGTGTTGTTCTGCAAATGCAATTCTACGAGATGCTGAACTTACGAAGCTCGTTGGGATTTGGTTTGGTTAAATTATATGCATATTGGTTTCGATTCAGCTAAATAATAGCTTCTTCACAGACACATTTACAATATGTATTAACGGTTGTATCGGCGTTCGAACCCCAAGGCTCAGATGCAATGCTTTTTGCATTTTGTCTATATGTATGACTGTATTGACTCATTAAAGACAAATAGGCATAATGCAATGATATTCATACCACCTATAATTATTTCTTTTAGCGGACAAAAGATAATGACTAGGCCATATTATATTATTCTTCGTCTCTTTAGAGCTATATCTACATAATACAGTATAAAACTTGTAATAGATCTGTATGATAAAGGCATTTCATTCTTAAGTTACCATTGTAAAAATAAATTCCACTGCAGGTCGTCACTGAATTTAAATACCTTGGTCATGTGGTTACGGATTCTCTTACAGATGGTCAGGATATCGATAGCGAGCGCAGAACGTTGGCTGCTCGATGTAATATGCTTGCTCGCAGGTTTGCTAAATGCTCTAAACAGGTTAAACTGACTCTTTTTCGGGCTTATTGCCAGTCGTTTTACACATGCAGCCTGTGGGTGACTTATACGCAGAAGGCTTACAGCGCTCTGCGCGTCCAGTATAATAACGCACTAAGGATGTTGTTGGGACTACCTCGATTTTGTAGCGCTTCGGACATGTTTGCGGATGAAAGGCTATATGACTTTTATGCCGTCATGCGCGAACGATGTGCCTCAATGCTTCGGCGAGTCAGGGATAGTTCCAACAATATCCTGGCAACTCTGGCGAAAGAAATTTATGGGCCGTTTATACAGCACTGGGCGCGTAGACATGTGCGTGCAGATGTACATGTCTTTAATTAATTAGTTTATTTTAGTTATTATCTATTACTAACAATAGGCTAAGGTGATACTAACACTATATGGATCATTGGTCTGAAATAAAATTATTGTTATTATTATTATATTAAAAATCTTTGAAATTAAACTACTATATACGGATTTTATCGCGTTGTTTATTTAACACTCTATTACATAATTTAGAAACTGTTACACTACTATACTATACTATTAAACTTTACTAATTAAATTATTAAAACTATCAAATCTATTTGTTTTTAAGGAAAGTGTAAACTTATAAATTAGTAAAGTTTTATAGTATAGTAGTGTAACAGTTTCTAAATTATGTAATAGAGTGTTAAATAAACAACGCGATAAAATCTGTATATAGTAGTTTAATTTCAATGAATAACATTCGCGTAAACAGAAGACAATATTATATTAAAAATCTTTTCTAGTACAAAGTGATTAAATAGTCGGTCAGATCTTTTTTAAATGCTGTGTACATGCTATTATTCATTAACTTACACTTGTCTAAAGGTCGCCTGCATAGCAAGGAATACTGCCTGCCCCGCTTCGACAAGAAACAAATCTATTCATAATACTTGAGTCAAGTGACAGACGAGGCCGAACGCGAGAAGCACCGCCAGATTTACAGTATAAATGACATATTTGTGATAGACGAGGCTTGGATTTTTTTAAATATTACAAGTAAGGTATCTCTAGTAGAGAATTAGCGTATTTTGGTTTCTTTATACGTATATAATATACAACATGTCACAGACATAAAGCACAACATCAAACACCCCAATGAGATTATTAAATCGTAATAATAATATAATCATTAAAATGTTACTTTTATAAATAATATTTTAATTTAACGAATTAGTTCTTATTGTGCGCGGATAGTATGGGTATATTACAATAAATCTAACATTATTGCCTTTATTGCATCAAAAATCTTATGGCCTTGAATTATGATACATTTTCGTTTATTTCAGCTGTTTAATAAATGGTTGACTATAATTTAATTCGTTTTAATTATTTTAGGGATAAAAAATTACCTATATCATAAATTACCTATTTTAAAAATTGCTGGCATTGATTCAGTGGCCGATTTTGAACAAACTACTTTCAGAATGTGCGTTTATTATGTTACATGTTGTATATGAAAGGTTGTATTTATATATCATAAATGAAACATTATCAACACAACAAACATTTTATCAACATAACAAATGAAAAAGGTCGCGTACTGAGTTCGTTAAAAGCAGAATCCCAATCATCTTGCGTTTGAATCTCGTCATGGAAACAGTCGTTTCCAAAACCCGAAAATAATTATCACGCGGCGCAGTTCATAACAGTAAATTTTTATTAACTCGTTGCGGTCGCTAAGAGTAATACTCTAATTTATTTTTAGAACTCAGCCAACTTTGATGTCCCGACTTATGTAATGTATTCTGTTACAGAATTTCACAACTAAAATCCATAAATAAATTTAATAATACTTGGTATACTAACTACAGAATCGCCTTTATCGCTAAATACAATTTTACCTTACGATATTTAAAAAAATCTGTGAATACGATTGAATAAGGTCTGATATTAAGAAACCAAAATGACTTTATATAATATTGTCTTCTGTTTACGCGAATGTTATTCATTGAAATTAAACTACTATATACGGATTTTATCGCGTTGTTTATTTATCACTGTATTACAAAATTTTGAAAATATTACACTACTACTACTATTGATATTACAAGAAGAAACAAACCACAGCTAGACTTCATGATACTTTGAGCTCATTCTGCGTAAATAGAAACCCCCTATGATTAAATTATGTTCGGGTACTTTGAAATAACTACACTGGAACATTGAGACAACTACCATCTTAGTCTCCCCGTGACCATGGCTGCTGAAAAGCAACCGAAACGTCGGGGAAAGTGTAAACCAAAAATAAATAGATTTAATAGTTTAAATAATTTTATTAGCTTATAAATTAGTAAAATAAAATCAATAGTAGTAGTAGTGTAATATTTTCAAAATTTTGTAATACAGTGATAAATAAACAACGCGATAAAATCCGTATATAGTAGTTTAATTTCAATGACTTTATATTTCAAAAAGTAAAGGAAATATTATTAAGTATATATGAGACATATAATAGACGAATACAAACAAAATGTTGTCCTAGGCTACGTATGATTACTCAACGTCTTAGGTTAATTGCGCATTCTAGAGAGCATTGGCACACATATTAAAATTCGACTTTCGGGAATAGCAAAACTCAAGGTTGAGGACTTGGATAGGGCTCCCAGAAACCTTTAAAAAGGCGTTGTTGTGCTTTTGAAGAAATAAGAAGCAAACGTCTTTGTCTCTAGAGCTGGCAGCACAATGACTTCTGTTTTTGGAGTTCGGTAGTGTAATACGACAGTGATTCCGTGCACTATTTGTCATCAACCAGGTTGTGTGCTTATTCTTCAATTTGGTTGTATAAAAATACATAAGCCATTATTTCTGTACCGTCTATCATAATAAGAAGTATTTATCAAGAAGTAATATTTGAGAAATCTTATGTCAAAAAGCAAAGACGTCAATCCCTTAAGTTAGAAGTCTACAAATACTTACACACACGACGTCCTTAAGCGTTGTTCTAATCGATTTAGGCATTTATTTCCAATTAAAACTTTATCTTGATTGCTCCTACAATAGTCTAGGAGACAAAGAGTCAAGGTCTGTTGAAGTTAAAACTTATCAATTCTTCCTTTAATAGCCTAGGAGTCAAGGCCCACTGATTCCGTTATCATTGCTGCTGCTACTAGAGGCAAAATAACTTCGGTGAAAGCGTTTGACTTTGGCCCAAATAAGACTATCTCAAGCACTCTCAAGTGCGGAGATAAAAAATTATTAGCTTTGAAACTCTAAAACAAAGTCGTAAACTTTGGGAAAAGTTCAAAAATTTCAACCTTGTAAGACATTGCTTCTTATCCTGTGAGAGTTGATGGATTTCGCTGATTTAGCGAACAGATGAAGGTGTAATATTTTATCATGTTAATCTTAGAAGGGGTAAAAGAAAATCTTGTAAAATTTTAGCTTAACTGAACTTAGAAATATTTTAATTAAGACATAAAAAATGTAAGGTTAAACAAATGAAAAATACTCATTCATTCTCAAGCGTAAGAGTACCTATTGTTATAATCTACCTTATTTTGTTACAACTATTTTATTACTTAATCGAGCGATAATTGAAGTTGAAAAGTGCTTGCTGAATGAGGGTAAATATTGTTTAATTGCATAGACGTTAATACATATATTACACATTGAAATCAAAGTATACAGCTTAATTGATTAAATGGCTTGAGACTATGCACATAAATGATTATGTGCATAGTCCAAACAAATATAAAAAATATATAAATATAAATATAATAATAATAGTATACTGAATATTAATTCTGATCGATTTGATAAACTACTCTTAGACAAACACGCAGAGTACAAGCCTTCTCAACATGTCTAATTGGTTATTGTAGTTTATCCAGGCTTGTGACATCAGGTCCTTGACCTGGGGATGGTGGGCTTTGTGGGCCTGCCCGCCATCCATTCAGCACCAGGTCCGAGAGGCGGCGTGCGTGTTCCCACGCACGCCTCTGTTTCGAGTCCGTCTCCCCTCTAGGGGGAGGGACAGTAGGGTTTTATCGAGGAGTGACCATAGGGTAGGTCTTTTTGCGTAGTGGCCTGCCGTTTTATACGGTGGCCAAAACTTCGGCGGGGTCGCAACCGCATGCGAAAGTGATTCGCACGGCCCCGTCGATAATGGTTTTTGTCGAGGAACACCGTGGTAAACCTACTACGGTGTTCGTGTCCGGTAGTCGGTATTCCGGGAGGTACATTATCTTTTCAACATCTTTCTTTTACCCCGGTGAGTCCAACATAATCTCTCCGTCCGCCCCCGCGGAGGGTAATGCATCAATACATTCACAAACGTTAAAAAAAAAAAACTGGTACTAAGTAATTATCATTGAAAAATCGGATAATTCAAATCTTCGAGCAAATCGTAATACTCGAAATATCTACAAAATTTCGTAATATATATAATATGTACTTTATTATATTGATTGATTACTTATTAACTAAAAAAATTGGTCACTGCGGTCATTCGAAACCATACGAGAGATCGTCAACATTCGACCGCGGGATCATATAATTTTAAAATAAGTGAATTACTTTTCTCATAGCGTAAACAATAAGTATTTGTGTGGAAACCGATGCCAATAACTGGTATTTTAAGAAAACTGGTACGCCATACCTAGAAAGATAATAAAATAAAAGTCAATATATATTTTGAAAGCTGATATATAAAGCTGATGTAAGATAAATTAAGTTAACTTGGTTTAGTAATGGACGTACACTTAAAATGAAAATTATTAAGTAGGTATAAAAATCCTTATATATTTTTACGATTTAGTAATTATTACACGAATTTTATATTTGTATTAATAGGAAAGTAATAATGGCATATGAACATACGTACACCATAAAAACCAACCTTAAAAATAAGAAAAGTCAGCTCGGCATGAAAGCGGTAAACATTCTTACTGGTGACTGATACTAATGAATAAGAAACCATAACATACCTTTGAAATCAACAAATAACTAGGTCTATGAACAAAATCAGCGTTTTTTTTTTAATATAAAGCCACAGATAAAATTTCTATTTTTGTAAAGCCTAATTGATTGGCATTCAATTAAAACCTCATTCGATGTACTTACCATGTCAAAATAATAATATATGATTCGTCTATCTTGAGGCAGACTATTAGTGTTCTTATTATTATAATAAATATTGTTTTAATTATAACTATTGAATAATATTGGTATTCATTCATAGATACTTTGAATAATATTGTCTTATGTTTACGCGAATGTTATACATTGAAATTAAACACTTTATACGGATTTTATCGCGTTGTTTATTTTACTTTAAACACTGTTATTACATAATTTTGAAAACTCACACTACTATTATTGAATTTTACTACTATTTAAGCTATATATTTTCTAATTAAAACTATTTATATTTAAGTTTACACTTTGCCCCGACGTTTCGGTTACTTTACAGCAGCCATGTTCACGGGGAGACTAAGATGGTAGTTACTACTATCTTAGTCTCCCCGTGAACATGGCGGCTATTTAAAGTAAAATAAACAACGCGATAAAATCCGTATAAAGTTTTTAATTTCAAAGATACTTTGAACTTTGACTCGACTCTGAAAATGCTTGATTTATTTATATAAGCATATGCAAGATGTTATTTATTTCATTTTAATAGCTTTTCAGTTTCTACTGCTATTGTAGACTGCATTTTTGACTTAACACAAAAATTAAAGCTAGATTTCAGAAAGATATTTCATTTTATTTTGTTTGGTCTAAAAATCACAAAGTCCCTTTACATTTTATTTGAAAATCTGAAGTATGCATAATTTCGTTGTGCAAATAATATTGTATTCAAAATATTCACTCCATATATTTTTTGCATAATGAACTCAAAAAGCAGTATGTATAATGAGTTATAATGTAGTTTTAAATGATCATTAAACATAATAATTATGGTATTGTAGTCGCCGCTTTGAATATCTTCTTTCACCGAAATAGGTTTTATGCTTTACAATAATAATTTATAATACTAAAATATAATTATTTCATGCAAACAGCCTATGCAGCGTCGGTTTCATATGTAAGAAATTTCAAAAATCTTAAAAGCTTGATAAGAGCTGTACTGTAAATTATTTCATGTAAGGCCCTTTACCTGCCTATGAAGTTTGAAAAAGACGGGCACAGTTTCTACATAAATTAAAAATGAAATAAATGTTCGTGTTATTTTAATTTGCAAACAGAAGCCAATAGTCAGGCTGTGTATATGCATGATATTACTGAAATCCTTAAGAGACGGTTACCATTATATCAGATGAGCTGTAAGCTTGGTGATGGTAAGCATACTAGTACGAAGCAATAAAAAAATAACTATGAAAATAAATAAATAATGAAATAAATAAATAATAAATATGAAAAGTTGCTAAACCTATGTGCCTGTGAAAGCCTGCCATAGAGCCGGCTATTTCTCTAAACTGAGATGAAAAAAACTGTGATACGAGAATAAGGAAATATTAAGCAATAGTCATAATGTAAGTAGACATTGGTTTCTATATTACAGATATAGGTCCATAAATAATTGATGTAAAAATGAAATTATTTTATTTAGAGACTTGCATAATTCTTTATTGGCCAGCAATAGGTTAATATTAATAATTTATCTGTGAAGACTTAGAATACCAGACATAATTAAAAATCTATTGTGTTTGGCCACCGGTGTACTGCTGCGACTCTATAACTACAGTCGGTGACAAATGTTGAGGAGAACACGTGTGATTTAAAATGGTTTTATTGTAACTAGTGGCCGCCAAGTAGTCGAAATTCGACCATAATAGAATTAAATTATAAGTTTGATCGTTATTAAGATTGTATTGCCTATAACTATATATTATACCTTATTAATCACATTCCACGGTACTTAAGATATGTAACCATAATTACGAAGAACTCTACAACATCAGCCGAACAATGCCGAAATACTACGAACGCGATTCGACTGAGTGTGTCAAATGCATAGTTGTGTGCGTGTAGTGCTTTTTCGTTAATTTAATGTATTTCTTATGTATATTTCATAAAAATATTAGGATTTGCCCATCCTTCCCCATATAAACTTTAACTGTGCCCAATTTCATATTTCCTCCGTTCGCTCAATTTTCGTTAAAAGAGGTACAAAGTTTTTGCTTCACGTATTAATATATAGATAAGTATCATGATAATTATCAAATTACTACAGCTGTAGTTAACTTAAGTACCTAGTTTACTTAATCACAATGACAATTACGAAATATAAAATAACAATTAAAAAGGAAGTCATAAAAAGCATAAAGTATATCGCTTACCGTACACAATTTTAATAATGATTTATGGAACAAGGCTTTCAAACTATGTACTATTCTTGTTAACGCCTCCAATTAAGCTACCTCATGTGATTTCATTTACCAACACCAAGCCACCCATCCAAAAACCAATCTCATACCTCGTTCTTTAACCTTCACATCATCACTAAAACAATCAAGTGCAGAGCACATAATATATTCAAAACGGCGATATAAAAATTTATATAATTATGCGATACAGTCTCCTATGTCACTTTCATATTCAGATTTAATGCACCGCTTTACGATCTACAATAAAATTTTCCACCTAATACAAAAGCGATGTATAAAAGACATAAAGTGCATTATATCTTTGTGCATGCATAAATGGGAATGAAATGAGGTATTTAATGACGTCAAGGCGTAGTTTGACAACCGCTCATAACTTCTGCTTAGGGAAGTGATGTGCGCGTATCGATAAAACAATAGAATTATTTGAATCGTCAAGCAAATCGAAATACTCGGTACTTGGAGTAGCTAATCGTTTGGAAATTTTAAGCTGATATGGTAGCTATTATTTTTATTAAAAACTATAGTTTATAGTTTTTATAGTTTTAGTTGTGTATATATATTTAGCAATTATGCACATACACACACTAAGTAACATGTTAAAATATACGACAAATGAATAAACAAAGACAAAGTTATTATAAAAATACTATATTTTATTTGTTCCGTCGTTCTTCTTATGAGAATCCTTTTTCTTGACCTCGAAATTATCGTCCGACAAGTTTTACTATTTCAATATTTTGCTAGGTTTCACTTCACTTGAAAATATTCATCAATGTTTGTCAATCTGTTAATAATTACGCATCATCACTGTCATCTACCGAGTACGAAAACATCAACCATGACTTTATGTCAATATCGAGTCAAGTTACGAAAATTTCTTTACGATTGGAATTATAATCGACTAGCCTAGGCTTCTTAGCGTAAAAGTAGTAGGTTAAGTTAGAAATTGTTCATCCTTTTTAAAAATAAAATATAGCCTATTGTTACTCGGTGATAATAAAGATTTCTGATGGTCAAGTAATTTTAAGAATCGGATTAGTAATTTTTTAGTTAAATCCTTACAAACAAAAATCTAATCTTTCGTCTTTATAATATTGGCATAGATTACAATTCGAATTATAATCAGTGAGAACAAATGATCAACATGCGGTTAAAGGATTATACAATATTTCAAATATTTGAATTTCTTTTTCGTAGCAATTGCACATCGCTAGTTTAGGGATATACTGTAAAGTTCAAAATTGGAACGCTGCCAGATAGCATGGAGGTAGTTCTTAAGCTGCTTGAAGGCCTGCAACTCGGCTTAGCGTTATGATGTTTAGACCAGTTGTCGTTTGAAACTACTAAGGTCTTACGTCACCTATTATAGGTTAATATATGTAGTTAAGGAACGGTTTTTGGCAACTCTGCTGTATAATCTCACTCACGCTTGTATAATCCTCAAAAGGAGTAGGTACATGGTTTACGGTTTAGAGTAATAGTTAATCTAGGAAACATATATTTTACACTCTCATTTTACTCCATGGAGTTAGGGAGTAAGGGTATGTAATAATATCAGTTCTGTACATAAACTGATCCACTGCTATGCACGGACTTCTTCTCAGTATGAGAAGAGTTTGGCCTTAGTCCACCACCCTGGCCTAGTGCGGATTGGCAGACTTCACATACATATATTCAAGGACATTATGGAGAACTTTCAGACAAGTTTCTTCACGATGTTTTCCTTCACGCTTAAAGGAAGTGATAATTAAAAATAACACTAAATATACTCGGTGAAAAATATGTGTATTGACATCTATTTTTCACTAGCTATATTTATAAGTTACCGTAAAAGGTGGCACGTTTATTGGCATCTTCCTAATATTACTAGACTTTGTACTGTTATTGAAAACTTATTTGTCCCTCTATGACTTGACTGTTGATGAAAACAACAATAGATAAATGGACAAATACCGTAACAGAATGGTACCCTAGAAACGGACAAAGACAACGACGTAGACAACACAAAAAGTGGGAGGACGATTTACCACCAAATTGGAGCAGACTAGCTCAAGACCGAAGTGTATGGAAGGAACTAGAGGAGGTCTATGTCGGCAGACAGTCTGACGATGAATAACCAGGTCGCTGATAATATAATTATATATATGTAATTTAATTATATTTTTTTGGTTTTTAATGGTCAGTGAAATAAAGGCTATTTTCATTTTCATTTCATTTTCATAAGACTTGCCTAACTCCTAAACGAAACCCGAAAGCTTAAGAACTGCGATCTTTAATTCATAATTGTGTGTTCTTTAACATTTTACTTCTTTGAATATACAGACGAAATAATTAAAAAGAAAATCATTTTACCACATTGCCATAACGTAAAAATATGGTAGAGAAAAAAAACTTAAAATATATATTTGTGCCGACGATATTTATCTCAACACATATACATAAAATGCATGATATTCATTCTCTTTACTTATACTGCAAAATATTTCACTTTATTTAGCGCAGTGCAAGCGGGAACAGTAAACACTCTCCGTGAGATAAAACTCATGCGGGCACCTTTAATAGTCACGCTTTGAGCATAACCATAAGAAACTTGAAGACTTAACCGATTTCCTGATAGTAAAGAGGTACTCGATTCTATGTAGACTATATAACACTTTAACTATTGCATGGATAATAAATAAATAATAAATATTCTACCAGATACACACAACACCATCTAACCCAAACTAAGCAGAGGTTGTACTATGGGTACTAGACAATGGATAAAAATACATATATATATATTTTTTTTGTAAATACATACATATCATACATAGAAACACCCAGACCAAGACAAACATTCATGTTCATGCACACAAATGTTTGACTTGTGCGGGAATCGAACCCGCGGCCTCAGGCGTAGCAGTCGGTTACATTAACCACTACGCCATCAAGGCCGACTAAGGATGGCATTGTGGTCGCATTGCCACTGCCACTGTGGCGAGTGTTGTGGGTTCAAGTCCCCACATGAGATAAAAACTATGATTCATAGATTGTAGTTTCGAGTCGACCACTGTGTGTGTTGCGGGCCTGATGCTCATATGGGACAAAAGATTGTGTAATCCATTCGGCGTTTAAGCGACTATGGACAATGGTTGAGGCATCAGACTTACAAACGAGAGGTCACGGATTCCAATTCGACTTATTGCACTACCGATATGAACCCACTTCTAACAAGCGTCCTAGCTTAGCTGGAGGAGTTAACAAGAACGCTAGTAATTTGTAACCCAAATGGGTATAATTTTTTAAAATGATAATATTGTCTTATGTTTACGCGAATGTTGTACATTGAAATTAAACACTTTATACGGCTTTTGTCGCGTTGTTTATTTTACTTTATAACACTGTTATTACATAATTTTGAAATCTCTAACACTACTATTATTGAACTTTACTACTATTTAAGCTATATATTTTCTAATTAAAACTATTTATATTTAAGTTTACACTTTGCCCCGACGTTTCGGTTGCTTTACAGCAGCCATGTTCACGGGGAGAAAAGTAGTAGCTTAAATAGTGGTAAAGTTCAATAATAGTAGTGTTAGAGTTTTCAAAATTGTGTAATAACAGTGTTATAAAGTAAAATAAACAACGCGACAAAATCCGTATAAAGTGTTTAATTTCAATCTTTAAAAGGATACAAATTTTAAATAGCGGTTTAAATATTATCATTCTATAGAAGGAAGCAATCTTTAAAAATACTAGAATTGCTGCTCTCAGAGACACACGTGGTTTCTGCAAGACTATGAAGACAGTGAATTGTCGAAACCAAAGCCATGTAAGGGATTTGTTTAACTGTTGCTAATTAATTCAGGCAATCACACAGAAGACATTTTCTTTTTTAACGTTTGGGAATGCTTTGACACTTACCTCTCCGTGGGGCGACGGAGAGGTTATGTTGGACTCACCGGAGAAAGATGGTGAGTGACATCACGGTAATACCGACTAAACCTACCATGGTGTTCCTCGACATAACCGCAATCGGCGGGGCCGCGCGATTCGCTTTCACATGCAATCGCGCCCGCCGAGGTTTCGGCCCGCCGTATGAAACGGCAGGTCACTACACAAATTTACAACCACTAATTTTACTGTCCTCCTGAGGGCGGGACGGACACACCATACAGAGGCGCGCGTGGGAACACGCACGCCGCCTCTCGGACCTGGTGCTGATTGGGTGGCGGGCAGGCCCACGAAGCCCACCACCCCCAGGTCAATCCTCAGGGTGGCTGGAGGTCGTGAACAACGGCCGGGAGTGAGAGGGCAACCAATCCGACTGCCGCGATCAACTCACGGCGCTGCGATGCCCAGGCGGGGTAATCCGCCAAAGTGTGCAGCGCCGTGTCCACAACAACGTCGCGGCAGTCGCCGCAGTGGTGACAACCGGGCGTCTCCTGCCGGCCTATACGACACAGGAACTGGCCAAAACAACCATGGCCAGTCATTACCTGTGTCAGCCGGAAGGTGAGGGCACCATGCCACCTCTCCAGCCATTCCTCAAACACGAGACTTACCGCCACAATCGTGGCGTGCCTGAATCTCACAGTAGATATGCATTAGCCTTATTAACCAATTTCTATGTTGATTTACCTATTAGATAATGAATATTAATAATTACTTAAGCGCCTTCTTAGAAATAATTTATATATGGAAATTGCACATTTCTATGGAAGGCTAAACGCCTACCCTGTGTTACGAGGGAAATAAAAATAAGGCTGGAAAAATGTGGATGTCATACATTATACATCTTTGCTATAACAGACGAAATATACATAAGTATATAATTATAGACAAGTTGAACGAACCAGGGCTTGACCTACGACTTAGTTGGCAAAACAGTGGTATGAATTGCCAAGATCATTTCCTATTTGCTATACTATATCCAAGCATTAAGATTTCTTTAAAACCTATAATAATGCTCATTCATAATAGTCCCCTACTCACAACGTAATAACTAACGTTTAAATAAACTGCTGCGTATATTTTCAAAACATACAAACGATTTACATTCTATGCTCGTTGCGAGTTCCGGCTAAAGCAATAAATACATACCCAAAAAAAAATACAGGTATAACACATTTCTCGCAGTACAACAAAACAAACAAAAAATTAAAAACATAAATATTAGCCACGCGTTTCCTCCGCAACACGAATATTTAACTTACAAAACCTACCTACAGAGTACAAATATTACATACGCTCTCCAGTGACAATTTCAATTTACCAGACGGAAAATGTTGTTCACAGGTTTGTAAGATACACACAGACCATATTTGATAGTTTCACCCAATATTACAAAGCGAAACACGAAATAAATAAGCCTTCAAAGGGAATGAAAGAGCCACATCTCTTTACGCCGACGCGGAAATATTAAAAATATCTTTTGAATCGAACGAGCTATTTGCAGGTGTAAGGAAATTGGACCACGGGATAACTTAATGGCTATATTTCCTCGACCTTTCATTTATTTCAGTTGAAAAAGGCACAGCTGGAATCATATTTGGTCCGCCGAAATTATCTGTAAGGATTCTAACTAAAGCCACATAGCAATAATCCCAACGAGATCCTGATTAGAAATCCGCCTAGGCAAGGACGACCCTTATTTGAATTGTCATTCGTACCAACAGATTCTTATCTCATCATACTTGATATAATTCGGATGGGTTTATTCATTTTCAATTCAATGAAAACGTCAGCCTGTTTAGTGATTGCGAATTCAGATTTCGAGTAGCTCACAATTTCTAAAGAATATGTTTATAGAGACCATTCCGAATTGATAATAATTTACCTCGCTATATCAAATCAGCAGGAATTCATGCCTGTTAAGCTTATTTGAATTTGGCAATGTATGTAATGGCAAATATTTAAGTTACTATAGGTCCCCGAAGACGTCTCGGCGGGGTCGCGACCGCATGCGAAAGCGATTCGCGCGGCCCCGTCGATAGTGGTTTTGTCGAGGAACACCGTGGTAGGTTTAGTCGGTATTCCGGGAGGTACTTTACTATTATTCCATCTTTCTTTTACCCCGCGAGTCCGACATAATCCCTCATATGCGTCATAGCATACTCTTTTGCTGGCAGAATAATAAACAAAGTTAGATTAGAGCTCTTACTAATGTCCGATAAAAAAGTAAGGATCGGCGAGGTATCCAAATTGCCGAATATGCTGCCAAGCTGGACCGGTTCCAAAATCAAGTCAGAACTTGAACATTAATCTGACTGTAAATTGGTAGGATTATAGTTTAATACAAAATTATATGGGTACACAGGTGCTTTACATAATAAGTAGTAAAGTCAGCGGAAGGGTTATTAGAAAATACTATGTCGAGATTGGATTGGAATGAGATTCGCAAACTTGAATGGAGTAATCTAACGCGAATAGAAAGTTATTCCCGTGTATGTCGGACTCGTCAAATGAGGCTAAATTGCTTTCAAGATTAACTTCTGATAAGTAATGAAAGATTCGTGTAGTTGTAGTTGTAAGCGGCTGTGATTGGCAGAATTGGGATATTTCATATTATCTGGGACGATAAATAAACTCTTTATCGCTTTCAGGCTTTAGTTGCATGACACTTACGCCTACAAGTCGCAAGAAGTAATTAGGCTTCGAGTTTTAGCCTACGTACCTATATATCTGCTAGCTGTATTCGATATAGCCGTACAATAAACAGTCTAACTAAACCCATCAGTGCTATTGACGGGCCTATTAACGAAAGGTCAGCTCTTTTGACCTTTCCGAAGGTTGTAATTCAAAAAATCCACATAACATCGCTAGGTTATGTGGATTTTGATGTGCAAGCAAAGGGTTAGATGGAGGTAGAATATACGGAAACTAATTAGGTTTAGAATATGCTTTTTTTATGATAATATATGTGATTATTTTATTGTATCGGGTATGATTTAAGACTGTGTGACTGTGTGACCAGCAACGTGGTCATAAAATTATATGAGTATGTAGTTACGATAAATAGTAACTAATAATAAGTTATAAGCTGTCATTACCACCTGCCTTCAAGAGGCATTTGTTGGCCGTGCGATGATATCAAAAAATAAACATATAGATTTCGGATGAGAGTTATGACGTCTAACCTTGCCCACGAAGCACGTTTCTTTACCCGTTATGAGCCTGCAGATATAATGCGCCGCATACGAAACGGCATTGCATTCTTCGAAATTATTTAAAACTTATAAAGTCAAGTCTTGATAATTGCAGACTTGACACACATCAAAGAACATAATGGTGAATTCTAAAGCTGACTACAGACACTTTTATTGTTAAAGCAAAATATAAGTATTTTATGACTGCACGGAAAGTAAAGTGGTTTAAGCGGTTGCTTTATCATTCGCATTATGGCGAGTTCTTTGAATTCAAATCTCGCACGGAACCAATAATTGTGTGATCCACAGCCGGTTCTTTTAAGTTTGGATGTTCTTTCTGTCTGTTGTTTGAATATTTTTACAGTTGCCGCATTAAAGGACTTATTTCCAGTACGGGAGACGTCTATAAAAACATCGATATTTTTCGCAATGCCAAGGTTCCGTGCACCAGTACTAATTTCACAAAAGACATACTTATACATATGTACTTAGTCACATAGCTAATATAGCAATACACGTTAATTACCTTTAACTAAATTATCTGATTCTATTAATATAGTAGATATTGTAGACTGACAGACTCACAGCCATCATTTCTGTTCACGATTTTAATATATGTATAGAATTATAAACAATAATAGCGATGACAATGTAAATGTACATTTAAATAAAGGTGACAGAATGAGATTATCACCTAGAATAGAATCAAATGGATTTAGAAAACGATGAGTCGAGAATATCAGAGTAATGTCTGGCCAGTGGCGAGGACATTGTGTACTTAGATTAGTTAATTCCATTTATCATAATAGGTTTCGGATAATCGGACTTTAATATTAAGTAACAATGTTAAATTAATGAGTACTACAATACTAAGATTTCAATCGCGTGCCTAGAAGAGAGTGTATATAGAATGGGCTTTAATTATAGAAATATTAATCGTATTCAAATAATTGTTACTAATGAAGCTGCTTCGTTCATCCACTAGCATAAATATACGTTTATGTGTTACCGTTGGTCATGGTTGTAAGGCTCTAAATTTAAATCTTGGATCAAGTAAAGACTAGCTAGATTGAAAGCCTCTCTGTTAAAAAAAAACTGTAACAGAACCACGAGATAGTCAAAACAAGTGAAGATACTCTGTGTGTCTTTCGAATACACTTTCTTCATACAGACTAAAACTGTGACGCATAGAAAAAGGTTTCGTGGTACCTAAAATTTATGGGATTCAAAGCTCAAACCTATTCTCAAAAGCAAGCAACTTCCAACCGAAACCTACAAAAATTTTAACTGACTTACAGTAGCAAAATTATTGTGTTGCTCACTACAATAGTCACAAAAATTCCAAAGGTAACTACGGCCCATCAAATCTTATCCTTCACAGTTTGCAGACAATTGAAACGGTTAAGAAGGAAGACTCCGAAAACATCTTTAAAAATCTCAATAGCACTTCACTGCGGCTTCTGCGACTTTATAATATAAAACAATGTTCTGAGCAGGCAGTCACACAAAAGAGTGCTACAAACTCTCATTCTATATCTGTTTCGTAATAAAAAACACTTTTCGGCTGACTCGCTCGAGACACCCATTATCTTACTTTCCTCAATTTTCCGCGGCTCAATTTATCTCACCACTCAAATCCGACTGGCATTCGGCCAGAGTTCAACCAAGATTTGAGCGATAACGTAGCAAGATTTGGCATTTACATAAAAAAGCTTTAACTGCGCTAGTAACTGATGCATTTCTTGCGAAACGAGCAAATATTATGAGAAATGTATGTGCTGTAAAAACGGAGAAGTGTTTCCGATTATGATGATAGTTACATATGTACATGAACGGTATTTTTGTATTGCGATTACACGGATGAGTTGGTTTAAATGCTCTTGCAATGCGACGCAGTGAGAGTTTGATCTTTGTACGGAACAGAAATAATTCAATGATAGTACCTATTTCTGATTTCGGTTTCTTTTGTGTCTTTTGTGTATTGATATAATGAATAAGTATTTTAAGAATGGGTAGATAGACGTATATTATATTTACATTTTGCTAGCCACGGTTCAAGGTCCCACGTGATGGAGGGCGAGACTATGGACGTTTACCGAGTTACAGTTTCAGACTCCTCATGCTTATGCAGTCTGAATCGAAATCTTACGCATGTTACTTTGTAATTTTTCTTTTAATATTGTTAGTGCGGGAACTGTTACTAGAACCAAAAGAAGTATACCCGCTGATTTTCGCATTTTTATGTGAAGTAATATATTACTACTAAGGATTTCTATTACCTATGTGATCAAAATACTGCGATAGCGTCAATAATTCTCATCTAATTTTTTAAGATCGCTCGTTAGTTTAAATATTCTTTCGCCTTCTATAGACCAAAGTGTAATTAAATCTGTTGATACGGAATCATAGCCAGCTTAAGCATTGTTCACAGATTTTATGATGTATTAGATTTCTTTTGTGGATGGCTGTAAAAACGTGGTGTATTTAATAATCGCCCTACAGAACAATAATTACATTTGTTAGTTTTGCCGATAAGAAATTCTTCATAAAGTATTATACAGAAATATGTCTGATCGTGGATCGTGGCTTTTCTTCAAAAGTCTTTGATTTGGTCAGAGACCGTTCACCTAGTTCTTTCCTTTTCTATAATATTATAATATATGATCATATCTTATTTATTACTAGCTTTTACCTGCGGCTAAGCTCGCATAGAAATAGGTTAGGTTAAGTTAGTAACAGTTGAAGCCTCCATCGTTCAGGCCTGGGTGCCAGCACCGGCCAGGCCTGACAATGTTGAGATGGAGGCCGAGTGGTTCCGGGAGGCCATAACGCAAGTTTGCGATGCGGCGATGCCTAGAGTGCCTGCAAATATTCCAGCCAGACGCCGGGTGTACTGGTGGTCGGAACATATTGCCGACCTGCGCCACGCTTGCGTGGCGGCCAGACGCCAGTACATCCGGCTCCGCAGGAGGCGTCGCCGCCCTCCCGATTTCGACGCCAGGGAGGCGGAACTGTACGAGGCCTACAGAGCGGCCAAAAGTACGCTAAAAGTAGCCATCAAGCGGGCCAAGGATCTGGCCCGCCAAGAGCTGCTGGGGACTCTGGACCTTAATCCCTGGGGGCGTCCATACCTTATGGTGAGGGGCAAGCTTCGCCCCTGGGCGCCCCCCTTGTCCCAGAGTCTCCGGCCACAGTTGGTGGAGGAGGTGGTGGCCGCTCTGTTTCCCTCACGGGCGGAGCACACTCCTCCGTCGATGGTTCCGCCTTCCATGGCGTCCAGCGCGGACTTTGACGACGACGTGGTTCCCGAAGTGACCCAGGTAGAGTTGCGAGCGGCGGTGTCGAGACTTCGCTCGAAAAACACCGCCCCAGGGCCCGACGGCATTCCAGGTCTTGCTTTGGCCCTGGTCCTAGAGGAGCTCGCGCCCCGACTTAGGGGGCTCCTCAGCGAGTGTCTAGTGCAGGGCCAGTTTCCGCGCCAGTGGAAGGTGGGGAAACTGGTCCTGATCAGGAAGGAGGGGCGCCCGGTGGACTCTCCGTCCGCTTACCGGCCCATTGTGTTGCTGGACGAGGTAGCTAAACTCTTCGAGTTTATTATCGCGGAGCGCCTCGTCCAGCGTCTCTCTTCAGTGGGCCCGGATCTGGCGGAGAACCAATATGGTTTCCGCCGCGGGCGCTCCACTATAGACGCAGTCATGCGTGTGAGGAGCCTGGCGGAGGACGCGGTGTCCCGGGGCGAGGTCGTCTTCGCGGTGTCTTTGGACATCGCGAATGCCTTTAATACCTTGCCCTGGAGTTGCATTAGGGAGGCACTCGTTTTCCATCGTGTGCCGACCTACCTCCGCCGCATAGTCGGGGCATATTTATCCGAGAGGGTAGTCGTCTACCCGGGTCACGACGGTTGGAGTCGGCGAGAGATGTCGTGCGGTGTTCCACAGGGATCGGTTCTGGGTCCGCTCCTGTGGAACATCGGTTACGACTGGGTGCTGCGAGGTGCGCTCCTCCGTGGCGTCGGCGTCATATGTTACGCCGACGACACGCTTGTCACGGCGAGGGGTAAGTCGCACCGGGCGGCGGCCATACTGGCGACCGCTGGAGTCGCACAAGTCGTTGGTCGTATCCGGCGGTTGGGCCTCGAGGTGGCCCTGTCTAAATCCGAGGCTGTATGTTTTCACGGCCCTCGGAAGCGGCCACCTCCAGGGGCCCATATCATGGTAGGAGGGGTCCGCATCGGCGTCGAGTCAACCCTAAGGTATTTAGGTCTCTTGCTCGACAGCCGATGGGACTTTACAGCCCATTTTCGTCGTTTGGCCCCCATTCTTCGGGGCGCTGCAGGCGCGCTCTCGCGCCTGCTGCCCAACCTTGGGGGGCCAAGCACCTCCTGCCGGAGGCTCTACGAGGGGGTCGTGCGGTCCATGGCCCTATATGGGGCCCCAGTGTGGGCAAACAACCTGACGGCCCGTAACATCACGGCGCTTCGTGCTCCACAGCGCGCCATGGCCGTCAGGTTGATTAGAGGTTACCGCACGATCTCGTTCGAGGCTGCGAGCCTCCTCGCCGGATCGATGCCATGGGACCTGGAAGCGGCGCTCCTGGCGTCGCTCTATCGTTGGCGCCAGGAGGCGCTAGCTCGGGGCGAGGGACCGGGTTTTGCCGCAATCAAGGCGGCAAGGTCCGAGCTCCGCCAGGTCCTAGTGGCTAATTGGAAGGAGCGACTTGTGCACCCCAGTGCCGGGCACGCCACGATCGTGGCGGTAAGTCCCGTTTTTGAGGAGTGGCTGGAGAGGCGGCATGGCGCCCTCACCTTCCGGCTGACACAGGTTCTGACTGGCCACGGTTGTTTTGGCCAGTTCCTGTGTCGTATACGCCGGCAAGAGACGCCCGGTTGTCACCACTGCGGCGACTGCCGCGACGTTGTTGAGGACACGGCGCTGCACACTTTGGCGGTTTGCCCCGCCTGGGCATCGCAGCGCCGTGAGTTGATCGCGGCAGTCGGATCGATTGCCCTCTCGCTCCCGGCCGTAGTTCAGTCTATGGTCCGGAGTGAGAGGTCGTGGAACGCCGTCGCCTCCTTTTGTGAGGAAGTAATTTCCATCAAGGAGGCGGCGGAGCGGGAGAGGGAGCGTTTAAACCCTCTCCCCAACCGCAGAGCCGGGCGCCGGAGGGCGCGCGATGACCTCCAGCCACCCTGAGGTTTGACCTGGGGGTGGCGGGCTTTGTGGGCCTGCCCGCCATCCGTTCAGCACCAGGTCCGAGAGGCGGCGTGCGTGTTCCCACGTGCGCCTCTGTTTCGAGTCCGTCTCCCACCTAGGGGGGGAGACAGTAGGGAATCTTATGAAGTGAGTCCTTTGGGTAGGTCTCTTGTGTAGTGGCCTGCCGTTTCATACGGCGGGCCGTAACCTCGGCGGGGTCGCGACCGCATGCGAAAGCGATTCGCGCGGCCCCGTCGATAGTGGTTTTGTCGAGGAACACCGTGGTAGGTTTAGTCGGTATTCCGGGAGGTACATTATCTTTTAACATCTTTCTTTTACCCCGGCGAGTCCGACATAATCCCTCCGCCCGCCCCCGCGGAGGGGTATGCGTCATAGCATTCCCCCACGTAAAAAAAAAAAAAAAAAAAAAAAAAAAGTAACAGTACTTTTTTTTAAATAAATATATCTTATGTTACTTGCTGATATAGCTGTCTAAAGGAAAATATTTTATAATATTGTCTTCTGTTTACGCGAATGTTATTCATTGAAATTAAACTACTATATACGGATTTTATCGCGTTGTTTATTTATCACCAAGTTAGTTTCAAAATTTTGTAATACAGTGATAAATAAACAACGCGATAAAATCCGTATATAGTAGATTAATTTCAAGGAAAATATTTTTTTAAATCGAGTAAGTAGTTTTTGTTTTAAATCCTTACAAATACACTATGTGCTCATTTTGCATAAAGTACTTAATAACGACATCGATTGCAGTGATATATTGAATTCCTAGTATCGTTGATAGTTATTCCTAGTAAGCCTGTGACTGGATCCTTCTGCCGACCAATTATACAAACTAATCTTATTTTTCACTAATGATTCGTGCATGCAGTGAATATAATGTGTTGAATAATAATAGGAACCAGTTTGAATTTTTTCACGATTCTCTTATAAATTTCAAGAAAATACTAAAATCCATCGCATAATAACACTTAAATTTTATTCATATTTTTATTTTAGTACCTATTTTCATACTTCTTCATATTTTAATTTCGTTTAGTTTATTGTATAGGATGTTTACAACTTTAGCTTCCCACCTAAACGTTTACTCAACATCTTGGTGCATAATGTTCAAGCCTATCTTAGTGTACATATGTATAAGAACCAGTTTTTAAATATTGTCTTATGTGTAACGTTGTATATTATATACTGTTGGCGTGTCTAAAATAAATAAATAAACAAACAGAAAATAAAATGTTTCTTCTTTATAATAAAAGTATTATATAGATTACGAGATATTTCTAGTTTTTGAGATATTATTGCCTCAATGGCGCAGCTTAAGTGAATGCAACTTCTGTGTCTAGCTTTCAGGCGCCTCAATCCCAGGCAACCTGTTATTGGGTTCTTATGTTAAAAACTCTCAGTAGCAGTACGGAGTCTGAAACTGCACCCGGTTGACGACGAAATGTGTAGTCATGTATACCTAAATAAACTATCCGGAAAATAATAAAAAATTAAATCCTCTTAGTAGGGAGACCAACAGACTGCAATGCAAAGGGTCTCCGGTTCGAACCTACGTCGCGCACCTCTGACTTTCGGAAGTTATATGACTTTTCGAAATTATGTGGTATTGATTGACAATTATCGCTTGCTCCGTGCCTCGGAGAGCACGTTAAGCCGTCGGTCCTGGCTGCCATGAACATCTATGGCAGTCGTTATTGGGGAAGTCGACACAGAAGATCACACTGGGTCGAAGTGCCGCCGGTCTGTACTGACTGGAACCCACACAAGATAAGATAAGATAAATCCTCTTTTTTATTTTCATTACTATTGAGGCATAAATAATGTTGTCTCACATATGTATATCAGGTACTTTCGCCTCCTTAGAGACGTGACCGCAATATACGCAAGTATACAAGCACGATGAATATTTGAGCGATAATTACGAAACAGTACGAACTCGTAAGTGTTTGAAACGAGAAACAATAATAATTACCCGTAAACAAGTGAAATGAACCTCGATCGTGTATAATTTCGCGTTACTACTCAATGTTACCACCAAGTACTCGAATGTTGAATGAAGGTAGTTTCTTCAGTAAAATAATAATAGAATAAGAAAGGCTAACACATAAAATTTACTTATAATATTGTTAGGAGACAAATAATAAACATTCTTGAGCCGGTATAAAAAGAGCGCGCGCGCCGTCATAACTTTCATTCGTCGAGTGTCGTTTGGAGAGGCAACATCGCTCAAGGACAGTGAATCGTATTTCTTTTGTTATATTTTGATTAGTCGTTATAATTATGCAATTATTGTCGGTGAGTGCTAAGCAGTTTATCAATGTTTAGTTTCGTTCTTTGTATAAAAAGAACGTTTGTAGTAATTTAAAATTCTTTGGTTAAAATAAACAAGTGTGTGAGCCTCGGGTGACATGTAATATTTTTTTAATCATCTCTGCCTCTGATTCCTTATAATATATATATATATATATATATATACTAGGTATACCCGTTTTTTATACTAGATTTTATCAATAAATGCATCTATATAAACGTATCTATTCCTCGGTAACCGTATTTTTTTCAGGACGAAAGGTGTGTAATTTTCTGAACTCATGATAGCGTGTATGCAATATTTTGTGATGATTGGTCGCGTAGACAAGGCATGAAAGCGTGACAAACATACGAACTCGCATTCGCATCTGTCATATATAAGTGGCTGATATTAAATCTGTGTGTCTATATATCTGCCAGTATAGGTGCCGCGCAGTTTCCCCCACGATTCTGATTATCCCCACGTCTGCGGCTCCTACCGTGATGTTATAAAGTCTATGTAAATTCTGAATAAAGTAGCATTGCTTTATATATTTGGCTTTACTAAAAGTGAAAATAAAAAAGTCCTATAATTTTTAAGTTTATTAATTTCAAACAAAGACATCGTTTCTCTTTATAATTTTATTTATTTATTTTTGGGAAAGCTTACAGCATAATAACATTCGATGAGTGTAAGCTTGAATGCACATATTTCTTATTACAGGCTTTCACATTGAATTTGTACACAACTTGCTTGTTACTGAATTTTCATATAAATTATAGAATAAAAAATTAAAAACCTTGATCATCAACATTTATCACTATACATCATATAAGGGCACATAAAAAGGCATAAAAAACGTACTTCGAAATATACAGGAATTGGAGTTTGAGACTAATTAGTAATTAGTCTTTAAGGAAATCTTTATTCGGTTTATTCTTGTTTAAGTTTGAACGTGAACAAAAAAATAAATTTCTTATTTTGATAAAGGTTATTCAAGCTTATTGCTCTACGCAAGAATAAAGTATTCCATCTATAACACGTTAAAGAAAATGAACCGACTTACAAAGGCTCTCTCGAAAACAAATGAAATTTAAACTACTACTTTATACGGATTTTGTGCTTTATTTATTTTAAATCACTTACTTTTATTGCATAATTTTAAAACGAATAATGTTTAGAACTTCCATAATAAGAGTATCATAATACTACTATTATTGAACATAACTACAGTTTAACCGCTCAAACCCCGTGACGCCTATCGGCGTCAAAACCGGACTTCGGATTTGTACACGTCAAACCCCGGTGACCCCATATGGCGTCGAGCACACTTAGTCGTGAAATGTTTACGTTAGCTCAAATAACTAATGCAAACGTAAACAATACACTATCGAGTGTGCTCGACCCCAAATAAAGGTCACCGCGGTTTGACGTGTACAAGTCCGTAGACGCGATCGGCGTTAGCGGTATTTGACAGGTTGCTATTTAAATTATTAAAAGTATTTATATTTAAGTTAACATTTTCTCCGACGTTCCGGCTGCTTTTCAGCGGCCATGTTCACGTGGTTGACATAATAATATTAGTATAGACATAGATTATATCGATCTTGTTTATGAACTGTCACACTGCTGGGCATTGGTTTTTTGACAGTTTGAGAAAAAGTAGGCCGTATCCCAACAGGCTGGCCTAGTGCGGATGTCTAGCCGCACGGGTCAGCGTGTCTCGAAGATGCGTGAAGCCTGCCTAAACTCTAGACTAAGGCCAAGATTAGTCTAAATAATAGATAATTTTCGGATATACAAATTTTCTCACGATATCTAAGGATAAGGGTTCTCTAAAAGAATTTTACTTATACAGCCTCGTTACAGTTATATACGTGAATAGGAAATAGGTTAGTTGCTTAAGTTTAATTCTGTACATTATTTTACACAAGCTGTCAAAATAAATCTTTTTGTGCAAACAGTATCAGAATTGGTTGCAAAATAAGGAAGTAAGGCCCTAATTAAAAAATTTTATTTAGTTAAAACAAAAAGTAGGATTGTTCCTTGGATAACTGAATTTAAACAGCGGTTACATCACAAATTGTATCTTGTTTTTTTTCCAGTCATTGGCAGTTACCTATTACCAGAATTAAAACGCTAGTTTCTTATTTAATATTAAGTAGATTTCAAAAATTATTTGAACTCAAGTTTTGGGTAATGTAACTATTTGACTCAAATAATAAAATAAGTATATTTATTTTACAATGTCGGTATTTCGACACACAACACGACGTCTACACACTGACGTCTTAAGGCACTGCGGTGACGCTTACATTTGCTGATTTCTGGATGCCAAGATGTAGACAAACGGAACCCATCCTCCCGCGTTCCACGTACTATCCTAGAGTAATAGTGACGATCGGTACATAAGACCTGTAGTTTATGTTGTTCAAGGTGTATTGAACAAACCATATTGTGATAGTGGTACCACAATATGGTTTGCTTTAGACTCAGGCAAACGCTCGGCTACACCAGACTTATTTATTAACCAGTTCTTGACAGCTGCGATATGTTTCTTGACCCTTTCAGCGATTGTTCGTTTGGTCTGTCGGATATAGGAACTAGTAGTGGATTGCAGTTGTAGAACTGTAATCCACCTTGTGAGGGTAGTTGCCGGAACCCGCACTTCACGAAGGTGCCGCTGAGCTCACATCAATAAACCCGTGTCTACAATGGATGCAAGTCGGTCCAAACGAGTAAGACCCGTTATCTAGTACTGTATTAATGTATGTCAACTGGTTCTACAGATTGCTGTGATGTGCAGCCAGCAGAGGTAGTGAACTATTTATCCCTTTGCACCGACTATCCATTTTCAAAGGCTGAAAAAGCACAAGTTATTCGATATCCTTTGTTTTATAAGCGTCTTTATTCGCTACGGCAAAGGCTTACAATCGTGTTCGTATGCATTTGTCACTTTAAAGCGCGCATCCGGAACGTTAAACGAATTGCGATTGCCGCGCAGTATTCTATTACATAGTAGATTTTGCCCGCGGCTCCTCTCGGTAGTTAGGTATAATAGGATAGGTTATGTCAATTTTCTTTCCCTTTAGGAACTATCCTTTTTCCTGAAGGAAAGAGGACAGACGACTAGATGACTTTTCTGTACCGCTGACAACACACCTGTCACCCGCATTATGTGTATAATATATAAGAGCGATAAGCTTTTAATAAAGTTTAGTAAACTAAGCTTAAGAACGCAAGCAAACAGTGATTACGTATGCTTAAACTAAATTCAACTAATCAAGAATTTAAAAATATTATATTATGCGCTACGTTTTGCTCGTGGCTTCGCTCGGTTAAATGTAGGTTAAGTTAAGTTAGTAACAGTACTTTTTTTCTGGATGAAAGATACCCTAAGTCCTATTCTGTACCCTTGACAACGTCTATTCGAAATTTCATGATGAACGGTCGAGTAATTAAGGCGTAAAAGAGTAAAAAGCAAACAAACTCACATACGCATTAAAAATATTAGTTAGGATAAAGCAATTGCTCTACATGTAATAAAATAGCAATTACTACGCTTTGATTACATTCAACGGCATTGAGTCGCAATGCGTCAAGCGCACATATAAAAATAATTAATCTTCATAATTTTCGCATGTAGTATTCTTGTATATTGCACGGACAGTTTTGATTACAAAAAAAATTTAAACGCTTTTTGTAATGCAGGGTTGTTTTCACAAAAGCCGCAGGCGGGAGAACGGGGATCTCCCGTCCGTCACCCAGGAGTCGTCGTCTGCAAGCATTTCTTGCCGATGTTGGGCACTGCTGGGTGGGTCACTGATGTAGTTTCAGTTTCTTTTTATACAACTAAGGTGGCAAATAAGCATACGGCCCGGCCCACCTGATGGTAAGTGGTCACCGTAGCATATGGACGCCTGCAACACCCGAGGTATCACTTGCACTTTGCCGACCCTTTCGGAAAGGAAGAAGAAAAACAAAGGAAGTGGGAAGGAGAAGGAGCGGGAAGGGGGAAAGAGGGTGATTGGGCCTCCGGCAGTCTAACTCACCGAACGAAACACAACAGTAGGAATACTGCTATTTCACGTCAATATTCTGTGAGAGGATAATCCCTCCCCGGTCGAGCCAGCCCATTCATGCTGAAATCAGTGAGGCTCTTCCAGTGAACCACCCAACATTCAAGGCAGTGAGTTGGCATACCATGGTAGGTTTAGTCAATAGTACCTGGGCCATTCCATCTTTTCTCGAGTGACCCTGACATAACCTCTCCGCTCCCCTTTTCCGCCGAGAGGTATGCATCAACGCATTCACCCAAGTTAAAAAAGCAACAATAGGGTTATTTACACAGCACAAGTTTAGTCTATATATATTATGTAGTATGTACGAGCCCCAATGCAAAAATGTTCGTCTACTAAGAAAATTGAATGTAACCATGTATTGTAAGTGTAATATAGATAAGTAGGTAATGTCGGTTTAATGAGTCTAACAAATAAAAATGAGATTAGTAAATTAAATTAAGTTTATTTACTGTGAAGTACTCAAATAGAATATTTTGTCGTTACAAAAAAAATATGAATTCTTCCATCAATTATAACTCATAACAGTTCGGCTATCGCAGTTGAACACGCAAAACAGTTCGTCTACCACTTGGTTGTATCTCCTTTACTATCAATAACGGATTTAATCCTAAGTGGCATCGTCGCTACTAACTGTTCACATTCTTCTGAAGTTGTTAAATCCCAAACAGTCTTAATTTTCTCCTTTAAATCTTTTTTTGACCTTGATGGATTTTTTCGCAACATCTTCTTCATTTTCCACAACATTGTCTCAATAGGAGACAAATCTGGACTGTTTGACGGCCACTCCATTGTAGGTATTTGTTTAGAGGTGAACCAAGCCTTTGTTGTCCTTGCAGTATGACAGGAAGCACCATCTTGTTGAAAAACATAGGCATTTTTTAATTTTTTTGCTATGCTGGATTATTGACTGGACAGTTGATCTTGGCAATAATAAGTCTTTGGCGATTTGGTATGCAGATTTCCCATTATCACTGCTTGAAATAATAATTTTTCGAACTTCTACCACGATTGGTTTTCCACGACCCATATTGCTCAAAATTATTAGCGAAAATAATGAAAAAATACTTGGAACACGCCTTTTATCGCCTTTGACATCTTAAAAACAATTGAATTCTATTTTTAAGATAATTTATTTTTAAATTTTGGTCTAACAATTAAAAAAGTATATTAACATTAGGCATACACGAACTATTTTGCATCAATTAAGCACTAGACGAATTATTTTGCGTGACCATTTAAACAGTAATTTAACTAAGATGCATAATTTTAAAAACGGATTATTTTTTTCAATAGTACCAAAATAACGTTATTTATATGGAGTATTTTATTAAATAAATTGTTTACTGCTAGTGTCTTTCTAGGAACGAAGAAAGTTAAAAAGAAAAATGTGTTCTTCATAATGTGTGACTAGACGAACATTTTTGCATTGGGGCTCGTATACAATAAAACATAAAGGTGTAGAGCAGCAGTTAGAGCACAAAACAAATACCATCTTTAGCGACGCAGTCACGGCAAATGGAGTGCATTTGCCTTAGGCGTCTTCTATAGCGAGTGCCTTACAAAAGAACCACATGCTTCATACTAAAACCACGCAATAAATACCATAATAAGTATTTAACATTTGTATGTTGACCAATAAGTTTACGTAAATAGTTTGTCTGAACTTTTTTTATGTTTTTATTTTAAGCTTTGTTGTTATACGTATATGCATGTTGTGGTCTCATATAACTGAAGGAGTACACTATAAAAAACTATGTTTATATGTTTGTGCAATTTTGTGTACATTCTTTGTCAGAGATCCTTAATAAATAAAATAAAAATAAATTAAAAGTGTCATCCCCATTTAACTTATTGCTTCTATACCAATATTAAATCGATTTTTTGTTTGTTTGTTTGTAAGGATTTAATTCAAAAACTATTCAACCGATTTAAAAATTCTTTCACCACTAGAAAGCTATATTATTACCGAGTAACATAGGTTATATTTTAGTTTAAAAAAAAAGCACTGTTATTAACATAACCTAACCTTACCTACTTTTACGAGAGCGAACGTTATTCCCATTTAACATAAAGTTTACTAGCCTTTAAAAATACTGTGCCTGACTGAGGAACAATTTTTTTTCTGGATTAATGGTAGCCCATGTTCTTTTCTGTACCCCTGACAACGTGTATGCGTCATTTCATGATGATCGGGCAGGTACTAAAGGCGTGAAAGCGTAACAAAGTCAAATTTGCTTTTATAATATTAGTTAGGATTAAGGTACAATTATGCGATGACACAGCGAAAGTTTGCCTTAATAAAAAGACTATCTTACATTGTATCTTTATATTGATTGCAAAAAAAGTTGTAAGGAATAGGCATGTGGTAAGTATGATCAAATAATGCAGTGAGATTCTTAATAAATATTATAATAATTTTACACCCAGTGCTATCTCTCGGCATTGTGTGGAAGACTCGGCAGTTCCGTCTAATAATTTATTACAGCGCCATCTATTGAATACTTATGGAACTACGTAGATTCATCGGTATGAGTAGAGTAGAGAGAACGCTGGCACATTCTCGAATCTTCGTATTGTTTAGATACCGAGTATGACGTTTCTAGAAAACTCCGGTAACGCTTTAACCACGTATAAAAGGGGAAGGCCAGCGCTCGCCGAGTCAGTTTACTATCATAAGCGGTCAAGTATTCATCGAAGCGAACGGAAGCGAAAATACTGCGTCTTTTAAATGTAATTGTGTGCTAGAATAAAACGTGTTTTAGTTGGTAATATTGTTTACATTCTTATCACTCGAACCCAGCACGTAATAATGATATAGATTGCATTTTACCAAACCATTAAACACTTCCAAACCATCCCCTTAGACCAGAATAATTAGATTCCATATGTAGCAATAATTTCCTACACCTGCCGCGGCTAGTGTCCCGGTAAGTGTTTCATCTCACTTTAAACTAAAACTCTCGAAGGGCCTTTGCATGTTGGACCTGTGTCCCCGTGTAAGCCTCCCAAAGAGCCGGGTATTTTCCCAACGTATTAGGGAAATACCCGTGAATGAGAAACGAAACATTATATAAAAGACGAAATAAATACAGAAAATAGCTAGCTTATAAACTGTTTATTAATAGGATCTCTGAAAACGTTTTTAATTGAAACACACAAAGGAAATTTAAAGATGAAAGTAAAAATATATATTCGTCTCATTTTCACACTTCATATTGTACTTAAAATGGGTGTAAGTATCACAAAGTGATATTGTGAAGCTAAGCATTTTCATTTTATTTGTCTTTATTTGATTACTTTCTGGTACGTTCGTGTATTAAATATCTGTACGTTTAATATACGTACGTAGTTTCGCAATGTCTGTGTACATGTCTGGGCTGTAATTATATTTGTTTTGCGATATTAATGAGCTCAATACGACTTCTCATGTGAACATTGTAGATGACGAAACTTCTTATTTAGGATAATAATTGGAATCTTAAGAACTACATAAGACTGAAAAAACAATCTTCTCTATACTTAACATATTTTACTTATGATTTCAAACAAAAAAAAAACAAATACTTCATAGTTATAAATGTTATAATGATCTAATATTGGACTTGATATTTAACAGGTAATTGTTTTAAATCAGAACGATTTTCTTATAAAGTTTTGTTACAACATTTTTCATGCTAATCTAACAGCGTGAGAATTGTTAGAGGACCTTGACGAACAACAAAATAATCTCCTATTTTGTAACAGAAATAAACTACTACCTCAAAATGTCAACCAGTATAAATATTATAGAGGTGGCCAATTATTTACTAACGACTATATAATCACAAAAAATCACTTATACAAAATCTTTAAATATTAGTTGATAGTAATAAATCAAAATCAAAACGAAAAATCAAAAATAAATTTATTCAAGTTAGGTTACACGGTAACACTTATGAATGTCAAAGTTACACTACATTTTTCTATGAATTTACATTTACTGCCATGTTAAGCAGACAAGGGGCTCGTGAGAAAAACGGGCAAGAAACTCATGGCCACTTTCAATAAGTAACAGCGGTGGTCCATTAGTCCAAGGGTAATAATTGATCGTTATTAGTAAAATTGATTACGCTTACGTTAGCTTCACAATAAATGCTTTAATTCCAACAGCCCAAAAACAACCACAGAATTTCGATACAGATCACGCAAAAGTCCAGGAGCAAAACTCTTTATTTCACAATTTCGCACCAAGTCATGGAAATGACTTGGCAACGTTACTTTAAAATGTCCTTTTAACATTATTTCCTGCGCATACCGAGGTAGGCGGTGGAAGTTAATTTATTTACTCCAACAAATTCAATTTGGTTGCTAAGTAAACAGATGTTGATTACTCTCTAGTTGTATTTTGGGTACTTTAAACAAACTCGTTATTAATACTGTGTAATCTTTAAAGCTATTGCTTATTTTGACGATTTTGGTTGGAGTTTGACTTGCTTTTCAAACAATATGAATAATTTTGAATGTTATTTTTTGGGAAACAAACGAAGAAATAATTGATGAGTTTGGGTTTATGAAAAACAAATTTAGGCGATATTTTTTCAAATAAGCAATCTGGCTGGAAATATATACGTTTTAAACGTATATTGATTTATAGAAGATATATAACTATATTGCTTTTCGAGTTCGAGAAAATTCTTATACAAAAGCTTTGTCTGTCTGTCTGTTTGTAAATATGTCCTTCGAAAACATATTCATACCTATTTGCAAAATGTGTTAAAACAAAATTTTATTATGATGTAAAGAAGACACGGGTACCAAGTTTTTAGTATCTTTCATGTAAGCTAATCTAAGCCTTCATATATGTGCAAGATAGTCTACGGATACTAGCCATACATATGTATGTATTGGCCACATATTTTTAATAGGTTGTCTGAGTTAATACTCTTTGGAAGTCAGACGAGATAAGTACCAACTCGCTTACATGTGCTAAATATGATGAGTTGGGACGATTTTGCTCACAACAACTATCGTCACACCTTAAATGTTTTTAATATTGAATTCAAATAAAAAATACAAACAATTTCAGGAATTTACTGGCACTGGTAGTGGGGATAACTGTCAAATGACTGAAAAATGATGCACGATACAAACTATGATAATACATAACCGCTATTTAAATTCTGCTGTCCGAGTGAGATACCAAGGTATCTCCACAACAGACCCACATTTTTATTCCCAAATTTTTAATTTTATTTAATCCCTTACAATCAGAGAATATCAGTTGTCGGCCTCGATGCGGCAGTGGTTAGTGTAACCGACTGCCACGCCTTAGGTCGCGGGTTCGATTCCCGCACAAGTCATCATCATCAAATCTATCATTTGTGCGCATGGACATGAATGTTTGTCTTGGTCTGGGTGTTTCTATGTATAATATGTACGTATTTAAAAAAAAGGTATATATGTATGTTTATCCATTGTCTAGTACCCATAGTACAAGCTCTGCTTAGTTTGGGCTAGATGGTGTTGTGTATATGTGATAGAATATTATTATTATCAGAGTTGCTCAATGGACTGGGCAACTAATTTTGATACAGTATATAAATAAAAAGTTTTTTTTTATGCTATTTGCTCGTGTGATTCCTATTTACTCTTGTGTGTAAAGTAAAATAATTCGCTGTGCTATCGTGTTGCACCACGGCGCGTACTAAGTCACTGATGTCATGCGGCTTTTCTGCGCTCAATGTTATCCTGAGCACGATGCTCAGAACACTGAGTGTAGAAAAGAACAAGCCTGCCTGACTTGTATCCGGATGAATGTTCATATAATTTTTTTTGCGCTTCTGTAAAAGGGTGGATGATAAACATGTGATATTCGATTTAGAAATTAAGTTTTATCATGAGTTTGCTACTGATAATTAATCACTTTACTACTAATTACACCTGGGTTTTCATCATTTACTGTTTGCCTATTCACTTTAAGCTACGAGACCAACAAGACGGTCAGATTGACAACAAAAAGAAAAAGTAAATTTTAAGTTCGTCCAAGATTTAATCCCACTTTCATATTATAATATACTATCTTTATTGCATTTTCTATCCTTAGTAGGATATAAAACAGATAAAAAAGTACGCTCTACTTTTCATCCCCGCTACTTGCAAGAGACTTAAGAACTTAATTCATTAGGTGCTTGGAAGCAGGCTGTTTCTACCTGCTTAACTAAGGACTTATAAAATGGAAGAAGGTACCTATAAAATTATCTATATACTACGACTAAATCCTAACTTCCTTACTAATGTTATAAATGTGAATGTGAGTTTGTTTGTTACGTTTTTGTACCTTAACTACTCGACTGATAATCATGAAATTTTGCATATACGTTTTCAGGGGTATAGAAAAGGACATAGAGTGCCTTTAATCCATAAAAAAGGTCCGTTCATGAGGGATAAAAATTTATTGACATAACCTACGCAAGCAAAGCCGCGGTCAAAATTTAATAATATTATAAAAGTGAAAGAAATAAATTGTTTGTTACGCTTTCACGCTTTAGTTACTGGGCCAATCATCATGTAATTTCATTCTATTTGTGTGTGTCATGATTATATATATACATGTACTTAGTGGCGGCTGCGTCCGCCGCATAAGTTTGGCTCAGTAATATATAGTTAAGTGAAAGACGTCTATCAATTATTCCTCACATACTAAACAACTTCTGATTAGGTATACATAACAGTTACTATAATTACCTATATATATGCACTGTTACAAATCTGACCTAACCTACATTTGCGCCAGTGAAGTCGGGAACCAAATCTAGTAATAAATAAATATAATAAACAATAGGTAGTCAGAGAATATATATGAACAATACAATCGCCAGCAGTATCTTATACACTAATATTATAAAGAGGAAAGATTTCTTTGTTTGTTGGTAAGGATTTAACTCAAAAACTATTCAACCGATTTTACAAATCTTTCACTATTACAAAGCTATATTATTAAAAAGTTAACTATCTCCGTGGCGCAGCGGTAGTGAATACGACTGCTGTGCATGAGGTCTCAGGTTCGAATCCCGGGATAGGCCAACTAAAAGTTATTGCAGTTTTCTGTTAAGAAATCTCAATAGCAGCCCGGAGTTAGGAAGTTGGCGGTGTTAGACACCCCCGCGCCTCGGAAAGCCCGTAAAGCCGTTGGTCCTGCGCCTGACCTCTCTCCAGTCGTGTCGGATTACCGTCCCATCGGATCATGAGAGTTAGGGAACAGAGAGTGCACTTGTGTTTGCGCACATACTTGTGCACTAAAATATCTCCTGCGCAGATGGCTAGTCTCCGTTAAGTTTCACCAAAATTCGGTCTGGAGGACATAATTAACGAGTAACATAGTCTATATTTATAAAAAAAGTACTGTTTCATAACTTACCCGAACCTTACCTATCTATATGCGAGTGAAGCCGCAAACAAAAGCTTGTAAGTAATAAAAAGCGGACTTAATACTATCTAACAGGCACATTTGAAGACGTCGAGCAGCTACTGGGAGTTATAGCAATAGAATCTAATATTATTTAGTCCTACCCAGAATCGAACTTACGCGTTTACAACAGAGACCATACATAAGCGTAAACTTATGCTTGGAGGCCAGCGAAGCAGCCAACTTTTATAATGCTTCTCCATTTAATAGTAGATGGATTGTTGACCTACTTATTTCGAGGTTTCGATTTCCAGCTTATGGTACATAGCAAAATACTGTATTTGGCTGAAGGGATGGCGCAGTAGCCTAAGAGATAGTCTTACCGCTGACAATGTTTCAAACCTTGTCGGTTCGATCTCCACACAGGATAAAATTTTGTGTCATTATAAAATGTTGTCCGTTATTTGATTGTTTGTAAAGCCCTCGTGACGTAGGATTCAGACCAAGCGCGGCAGTAGACTTTTTGTAACAAAAACTAAGAATATGATTTTTAAACTCAGTGTATTTATTTAAAAGATATCAGACTAATTAGATTCTTATTAAATTGAAGTAGCGTTTTCAAGGAATCCTGGTCCTTGAAAACGCTGCACTGCCATAAAGGGGCCTCTGCCCATCCCAGAATTGTAAGGTGTACACTAGGAAGTTACGATTTAACTCAAAACTCCAGAATGGTATGCGATACAGCGATTTCTAAACAGCGATGGCTTCGCTGTTTAGAAATCGCTGTCCCTGGAAAAACCGAATATACTTATGTGTATAAATAAAAATATTTGTAATATAGTAGGTAGATAAACGAATAAACGAAAAGCTGTTTATTTATCAATCCACTCAAAGCTTTACGAGTATATGCCTCGCAGCCAGCACTTTGTAAAAGTTGAGCGAGGTTGGCTTTAATGATAGTAATATCCATTAAAATGGCTGTTCAAAACAAATTTGTTTCACTCGCTGCGCAAATCAAATGTACAAAATTATTTATGTTTAATGCTGGTATGTTGCTTTCACTGAGTAGCCGGCTCGTTGGCATAAGTTTGCGATTATGATCCGATTAAGCGGCTTTGAGTTCATAATCGGGTTGTGAAAAGTGTTATCGGATGAGGTCTGTTAGTAATAATAAAAATCTAAAATTGTGACCAGGAGACAACTATAGGCTCGCTCTTTATGACATGGTTCCGATAAACATAGCTGGTAAAATTTGTCTTTACCACACCTCTCACGCCTTTGGGGTTAAACTGGCGTCGAGTCTATGGAAGAGTCTATGCAAGAGAAATTGCGGTAACAATACAAGGTAGAGAGAATTTACAAATCAGCTCAGGAAATGGTAACCTACCCAGTTAGTTGAAAGGTAGGTATTATATTTTTTGTTTAAATAGCCTTCACATTTATAACAACCTTTGTGCCACTTACATCGCACAGGGACAATTGGTGCATATTAAATGCAAAATAGAAACAGTAAATTACACAAATGTTCGGGGTGAACAGAGATCAATTCACTTAGTATATATTACTTGATTATCACTAATTTTCATTAACCTCAGTTAGCCACAAAACAATATTTGTTTATTTCATTTAAAATATGAATATAGAGCTCATTATATCAATACTCCTTTGATTTTCAAAATTTTCACCGGACTACCAATCTCATTTCCACCCTATATTTAATCGATTTCGAAAATCAAACCCCTTTAAACAAAGTGCAGCCAAAGGGTTGCCTTTGAAATTTGAAAATCTAATTTAATTTACAATATGCCAGTGTTCGATATCAAACGTATTTTCACCGTCATTTGAAAATTAATTGAGATTCATTGAGTCATAGATAATGTCTATCGGTTGAAGAGTTAATTGACAAAGCTTTATTCGTGTAACCTTGGCCGAAATATTTACACAGTTTGACAGTGATTCTGTATCACCACGTTGATGCGTTTGCAACCAGTCAAGTCAAAAATTATTTATTTTATCCCACAATGTAGCATGAATGTCAAAATTAATTGACAGATACATAGATTTCATTATGTCGTATCAAAATAATGACTGACAAAGGCGTGTTAAGATTTGATAATTCCCCATCGATATTCTTTGCACCAAATTGGACCTCAATTTGTTCAAGTTGTTTTATGTAAATTCAAGCAAATCACATATGTAACAAACCGAGCCATACTATTTATATTTATCATGATTGATTGATAGATGCAATTTTGAGCTATGGTCTGAGTTCTTAAGGGCGTACATTTAAAACTTATTTAGATAAAGTTTTAAATATACAAAGTAGGTACCTAAAGATTCTTGTGGACAAACACATTAAAATAAATGTTTTAAAAACTATATGAAATTGTTGAAAGTATGTAATTATTACCGGTGCATCAAAAGGTTCAACATATAATATACTAAATGTCCATAAATATAACAAAGCAGAATTTAAGACACCTAATTTTCCACATTGTATGCCTATATAAGCTGTAAGAAATAAATACAAAGAGCCGGTTTCATATAATTAATATAATCATTCAGTCGTCAGTCGTTCATTCAAGTAGTATTGGTATTATACAGGGTGTCCAGTAATTAATGGATAACCTGGAAATGTCTTATAGTGGAACTGATGGCCGCTCAGAAAAAATATGAAGAAAATCTATCCTAACTACTACCTGAGATATGTGTTTTTTTTAATTACCATGTATAACTTTCTTGTATACTACGACCATAAATGAATGAAATCCAACGGTGTTTTGTTATTTTATTATTAAACACTAATTATGCTAATAGATAGACGGTCAAAAGTATGCTATGCTAATATAGCTTGCACTTTTTAATATATATATTTTTTTTTCTTTATAATATTTTTTATTTTTCTGAACGGCCTTCAGTTCTACTATAAGGCATTTCAAGGTTATCCATTAATTACCGGACACCCTGTATATAGGTTCATACGTGTTCACGTACGTTTATAATACCAATACTATATAACAAATAATGTTTGCAAAAGATTGTTTAAACTTCAATATATTTGAGAAAAAGTTAAAACTATTGTACAAATATTTAATGATCAAATTGAGGATAGAATAGCCTTACTATTGAATGTGTCTGTAAGTCTAATTGTATAAATAATAATTATAATGTACCTAATCTCAAACAAATTATTATACTGTTAAATGAGCGCACAGTGTTCGCCAACAAACTGTACAATAGTATTGATATAAAAAATGAACAACGCGATAAAATCCGTATAAAATTGTTTAATTTCAAACTGTACACAGATTGGCGAAATTATTTAAAAATGTAAATGTGTCACATTTGTATTAAATAAATAAATAAATAGGATAAGGCGTCTGACTTATGATCGAGAGGTTGTAGGTTCTTAACCCACTCTTGTACTACCAACATAAACTTATTCTTAACACAAGCATATTAGCTTGGCTGAAAGGATTAACAAGAATATGAGTAAATTATACTCCAAATTGCCATGAATATTTTTAAAAAAGGAAAACGGCCTTTTATCCTGGCAAATTATTTTTATTTCTATCCTATATTTAGCATATTTCTCCCACACGTGTGTGTAGGCGAATATAATATTATAAAATATGTATGTGTTAGCTTTTTAACATCAATCTTTAAATAAGGAAAAATATTACGAAAACAATTTTAACCCAAGATTAAAAGGCAAACAACTAAAAAAATAAAATATAAAGTAACTTTTACAATACAGTACAATTTAAAAATCACCCTTATTTTCATTTCCGTTATTTAATTTGAGGAAATAAAAAAAGTTATTTCAATTTTTAAATAAGCAGCAGGATGGAAGAAAATTGGTTTGACTCGGCGCCGGCAAAGAATTTAATGAGAAAAATTTCAGTGGTGAACGTTTTTTTTGTATACTTCTTTCAAAAACTGATCGTCTAATCTATGTGCATAATTTTGTACGAGTTGATTCTGTTGTACATAGTACAAAGAACTTTTTAGCATCTTTACCTCAAACGACCAGTGCCTCCAAGGTATTCGATTCCAATATACCTATAATAATTATCACGCAAACACAAAAACATACTCTCACACACACACACACACACACACACACACACACACACATATACTCATACACACACACTTCAAATAACCATCACCAACCACCACCACTAACATGATATCCACACGATCTACTTATAATAATTATGTAAAATTTAAATCACTATCATACCGAACACTGTCTCTTAAGATAATTTATTTATTTATTTATTTATTTCATGCACAAAACAAGTTACAATTTTTTACGTAAACATATAAAGCTTATAACTAACTTAGATCTAAATTGTAACTCAGCAATATGTGCATACACAAAAACATGATAGTTTCACGTGACTATTAATAAATTTCGGCATGAGTTACTGTGTACATACAAGATTAATAAAAACAGAGGGAAAACAATATAAGTATATATGTGTATTTTAAAATATTAAGTGTCGGTCATACTACATTCAGGCAGTTTGAATATTATACCTTCTGAGAAGGTTGTGGTTTTGAATGGAGGATATCTTTGACAATTTTTATATATGATAGAAATCTAGAATTAAAAATATCTAAATGTAAATTATTTGTCGCCAGTTCGTTATATTGACGTGCCATCCTTACTAGGGGGTTGAAACAGGAAATATTGTTTTTGTAAATTTTTAATGCAAAGAGATTAACATTATTTGATCTACGCTCACTATATCTGGTATTCAATGATATATTAGAAAGCAATACAGGGGAGTCAATAATTGAATGCATTATTTTATACAAGTAAACGAAGTCAAAGTACTTGCGGCGTATTTCCAGTGACTGGATTTTAAATTTTAACAATCTCTGGTCATAGTCAGGGCATGTGCGAACCATTTGCCGCCGATAACACAAAACTCTTAGGCACTTCCTTTGAACCCGTTCTATATCGCCGATATGAACTTTATAGTATGGAGACCAAACTGGGGAACCACATTCCAAAATGCTACGTACTAGAGCAAAGTAAGGATAAAGTACGCTACGAGGTTTTTTAAAGCCTTTAGTGGATCTTAGAACAAAACCAAGCACTTTGTTAGCCTTTGTAATAATATATTCATAATGAGGTCTAAAAGAGAGCCCGTCGTCGAACAATATACCCAAGTCTTTGGCGACTGTGGATCTTTTCAGGACCTGTCCATTGATTGTATAATTGTTTATTATTTTGTTGCGTTTATTAGAAAATGATATGATGAAACATTTACTAACATTCAAGTACATTTTATTTGCATTGCACCAGTCCGAAACAGTATGCAAGTCCTTCTGCAATTGTAAACAATCATTAAGCGACATTATCCTCGTAAATATTTTTAAGTCGTCGGCGTACAAAAGGCATTGACAAGACAGGCGCTCGACCAGATCATTCATGAATAAGACAAAAAACAGGGGACCCAAATGAGACCCTTGCGGGACGCCCGAAGATACTACCACTGGTAAAGAGAGATATCCTTTTAAAGCTACTAGTTGACTTCGGTTACTAAGGTAAGAAGATATCCAACGAAGTAGATTGCCTTGAATGCCATAGTTTCCAAGTTTCCTACAAAGCAGAATATGGCTCACTTTGTCGAACGCTTTAGAAAAATCGGTGTAAATAGTGTCTATTTGACCACCCACTGCAAATCCCTTACAAAGATAATTCTTGTATTCCAAGAGATTAGTGACTGTGGATCTGGTTTTGACGAAACCATGCTGTTTTTCTGACATAATGGGCTTAACGTGATTATACAGATAATTATACACTAGTGACTCAAATAATTTGGCAAAACAAGATAGTATGCTTATTGGTCTATAGTTTTCGCATCGTGATTTGTCGCCATTCTTGAATATAGGAGTAATATAGGCTACTTTCCAACGTTGTGGAAAAATACCGTTACATAGTGATTTATTAAATATAATACAAAGAGGACTTGATAACTGTTTAGCACATGACTTAATAAAAGAAGGAGGAAGGAGATCGGGGCCTGCACCCTTGCTTATGTCTAATTGTTGCACTTTGTGTAAAACATCTTTATTTGTAAATGAGATGGAAGACAATACGGTACCTACATAAGAGTTGGCGATGTTAAAATCAGAATCATTATCCGATGATGAGGATGGATTATCACAGTTGGATGGGTCAAAAACAGATCCAAAGATAAGGCTAAAATACAGGGCTAAAATAATAGTGTACCTACTAAATTGTACATAGTTACGATATTATAATAAATAAATTGTGCACTGTACCAGTTAATTATTGGTGATAAATAAATTTATTATTATTATGTTTCTTATTATTATGGTTTTTTATTTTTTCTCAGCTCGTGGCTGGTTTTAACTACATTTACGGGCCAAAACCAAGTAAATGTAGTGTGTGCTTAAATATTATGGTATAGATGTTGTCTGTGTTATATCGTTTTCGTCCAGTGACATGAATTTTCTAACAATCCTACATGTATTCAATATGGCTGTTTTCTGGAGAATTATGTAAACGGATTCTTTTAGATCTATTAATTTCAAGCTATGGTGTAGATGTTTGGGTATGATTCCGGTAGTAGAAAGAACAATAGGTACTATATAGACTTTATCTTGCCTCCATATTCTTGATATTTCTTCTTTTAATTCTACATATTTGCTTATTTTCTCTCTAATGGTTTTTTGTATATTATGTGTATTAGGGACTGCAATGTCTATAATATATGTGGTTTTATTAATTTTATCTTGTAAAGTTATGTCTGGTCTATTGTAGTGAATGGTCTTGTCAGTGAGAATAGCGCGGTCGTAATACAGCTTATGTGTGGTGTTTTCTAGTACAGTTTGAGGCGTGTATTTGTAGTAGGGAGTGTTTATGTCTTGTATGAGACTATGTTTGTGTGCTAGTTTTTGGTGAATAATATTAGCTATTTGATTGTGTCTGTGTGTGTAATCTGTCTGTGTAAGAGTTGTGCATGCTCCAGTTATATGTTGAATGGTTTCAGGTTGATTGTGACACTTACGGCATTTGTCGTTTGTAACCGCAGGGTCTTTAATTATATATTTCCTGTAATTTTTGGTGTTTATTATTTGATCTTGGATAGCTATCATAAATCCTTCTGTTTCTGGAAAATATAAAAAAAAAAAATTACCTATTTTCAACCATTTGTTTGAAGCTATCGTGTCTACGTGAGTCTGCTCTAAGTCATGAGGATGTCTTCCATGAAGTGTTTTCTTTTTCCATTCTTCAATTTTCTGTATCTGCGGGTCGCTATTGTTAGGGTTTTGTATATTTGGTGGATCGTGTAGGTTAAGTGGGGTGTAGTTGTAATCATTTTCAACTATGGCTTTATGAATTTCACTGGTGTAAGATTTTGTGATGAAGAAGTTTCTCAAGTTATAGATCTGTTTCTGCCAGAGATGGTGTATATCTATGAAACCTCTACCTCCAACCTGCCTTTTAATGGTAAGCCTTTCTATTGCGGATTTAGGATGAAGGTGATTGTGCTTTGTTAATGTGGTGCGTGTACTTCGTTCTATGTGCTCTATGTCAGTTTTTGTCCATTTTATAACTCCAAATGAATAAGTTAATATTGGTACAGCATATGTATTCAATGCTTTAATTAAATGTTTGCCAGTGAGTTGAGTTTTGCAAATGGTATTAGTTCTTCTTTTGTATTCTGTTGTAAGTATTTGTTTGAGTGTTGTGTGATCTAGTCCTTTTGATTGCTTATACCCTAAATATTTATAAAGATCGGTGGGTTCCATCGCTGTAATGGTATTAGCATCATCCACTGGATAGTCACCAGGCCGAATTTTGCCTCTTATTATATGTAACGTTTTACATTTATCTAATCCAAAAGCCATATTTATATCTTTACTGAATTTAGTAGTTGTTTCTAAAAGCGTATTCATATCTTTAAGTGATTTGCTATATAATTTAATGTCATCCATATATATTAAATGTGAGATAACTGAGTCTCCTGTATTATATTTAAGACAGTATCCAGCCTGGCAGCGTCGCAGTAAATGTGATAGAGGGTTCAAGGCTAGACAGAACCACAATGGACTCAGAGAATCGCCCTGATAGATACCTTTCTTTATAATTATTTGTCGGGTCTTGACTATGTTGTCGCGGTTACCTAGTTGCAATGTTGTTTTCTACTTTGTCATTACATTTCGCAGGAAATCTATTATTTTAGGGTGAATTTTATAAATCTGTAGAATTTGTAGCAACCAAGAATGAGGAATACTGTCAAATGCTTTTTTGTAATCGATGTAGGTGCAGTGTAAATTTCTGTTTCGTGTTGTGGCGTGTTTGAGAATAGTAGAATCTATAACAAGTTGTTCTTTACAACCCATATGGCCTTGTCTGCATCCTTTCTGCTCTTCTGCTATTATGTGATTATTTTCAATGTGAGAGTAAATTTTTCGGGTTATTGCTGAAGTAAGGATTTTGTATAATGTTGGCAGGCATGTGATGGGTCTATATTTTGAAGGTTCTACTGAGTTCTTGGCTTTCGGTAACATATAAGTTATGCCAGTGGCAAGGAAATCTGGTACGTTCTGTTTCCCTAATATTATGTCAGTTAAGTTTTTCGCTATGGATTTGTGTAATGATGTTAATTTTTTATACCAATAGTTATGAATTTTGTCTATACCCGGTGACTTCCAGTTATGTAATTTAGCTGTTATTAAAGTTACGTCACTTTCTGTAACTTCCTCAAATGCCATTTCCTCTAATGCGTTCCATTTGTTAGCTTCTTCCTCTATCCATTTCCTTTATCGTTATGTTGTACTTGTTCTTCCCATATACCTGACCAAAATTCTTCTAGTTGTGATTTTGATGGTATTTCTGTGTTATCTACTGTAGATTTATCAGTTTGTGAATTTAAGAGGCTTTTGTAAAATATTTTCTCATTTAACGTAAATATAGTGTTGTCAACCTTGCGCTGTTCGGCTTTCTTATATCTTTTGAGTCTGTGTACTTTTAATGCTAGTTTTTGTTTGAGCGTGTCTAAATATTCTTCAGGCTGTCTATGGTTACTTTCATGTTTAGTATGCATATTCCAGTTTTTAAATATTTGTTCAACTCTTTTTACTACCTTTTTTGATCTATTGTTATTAATATATTGCGTAAGTCGGCCGCAATCAGCGCGAAGTTTTACAATATCTTTTTCCAGTCTAACTTGCCATGCTGGTTTATTATGTTTTCTATTATATATATTTGTTGTGTAATCTATTATTTTATAGTTGAGTTCTTCGGATATAACTACCGCTGTACAGTATATTAAAGTGTGTAAGTCTGTTAACTCTGTATTGTCGGTTACAAATTGGATTAGTATCTCACGGTCGAATAAATTAGTTAATTTGGAAAGTTTATTACTGTATCTTAATTTTGGTAATTTTGGTCGAGCTCCTGCTTCCATGCCAGAGAATCTCGTTAGTGTTGTTCTGAGCTTTTCACGTAGTTCTTGAATGTGTGTATCAATAGTAAGATCGCAGTCAACTAACATTTCGATATCATTTTCTATCGTTAAAGTAATTGTTTCAGTTTGCGTTGATGTATGTGATATTTGTGTGTGTCTATACGGTGATGGTAATGATTGAGTTTGCATTCTCAATTGAGTATAAAGTGTTTGTTGAATATGAGATTGTGATGCTAAGTTTTGTGTGATGCTGTTATCATGTGTATTATTGGCTATATCTATATCCTGTAATTGTCTTTGGGTTTCTTGTTTTAACTGATCAAGTGTTTCTTGTGACAGTAGTTTATTTCTTACTATTGCTCTTCTCTGGTCGGAGACTCGCTGTTCAGTAACTTTGATGTAGGGGTATTGCTTTATAAAAATTTCATGTAGGTGTTTTCTGTAGGTGGTCATATCTGTCTCTAATTTCGTTATGTAGTAGTAGGTCCGCATGATAAACATGTTTACTTCTTTGCTCCAGCTCATGCGAACTCTAGGTTTTCCAGCCTTAGTGGACGCAGGTAAAAAGGCATTGACCTCCTGCGCAACAGCTAAGGTTGGTGTAGGTGCTCCGCGTGAATTTTGATACACGGAAGACACCGGTGATGGTATATAAGAATTTGTGGATGGGCTAAAGGGTTCAATTATTGAGGGTGATGAATTTAAACTAATGTTGTCGTTGTCTATGTGGTTGGCTGTAATAAGTTCGGGAGACCCGGAGGGAGCCCGCCTATTCAACTCCTCTCCGCTGACGGTTCGCATGCTGTGACACCCAGCGTCAGCTCCAGGTGTGCCCCGGCGATCGCCCCCGGGAAGCGGTCCTAGACGTTTACTTCTTAACATCATCTCCATTGGAATGGGTTTCCAGAGCCATGTTAGCCGCGCCAGTAAACTGAATGAAATATCGCGTATCCGCCCCCCACGTGAGTCAGATGTTCGACTCGGACGTATGGTTGGATTATAGGGGGCTTATTATTATTATTATGATCGATTTTTTGTTTTTCTCAGCATTTTAGGAATGCCGGTAGTCTAATGAAACCACGGGCCTAGGCCAAGTGAGATTCATTTAGGGGGTTTGGTTCAATATTTGCATCTTCTTGTAAAAATTTGCGAACTATTCTACACGTGTTTAGTATGGCGGCTTTTTGCATGGTTATGTATGTATTCGTTGGCAATTCAAGTTGTTGTAGGTAATGAAGAAGGTGTGTCGGTATTATACCGGTGCTAGAAAGCACCAGAGGCACAATATATACTTTGTCCATCTTCCAGATTCTAATTATTTCCTCTTTTAAATCTGTGTATTTATTTATTTTTTCAGTGATTGTCTTTTGTAGGTTGTGAGTGTTAGGGACTGCTATGTCTATAATGTATGCATGTTTATTTTGTTTATCTATCATGGTTATATCCGGCCTATTGTTGTGTATCGTTTTATCAGTTAGTATTGCTCTGTCGTAATATATTTTGTGATATTGATTCTCCAGCACCGGTTTGGGATTATATTGATAATAGGGTACAACTTTAGGTGGTAAAAGGTTATGTTTTATAGCTAACTTCTGGTGAATAATATGGGTAACTTGATTGTGTCTGTGGGTATAATCGGTTTGAGCTAAGTTTGGACAGGCACTGGTGATATGTTGAATAGTTTCGGAGGCGCGGTGACATTTCCTGCATTTATCATTCTGAACGGTTGGATCTTTAAGTATATGTTTTTTGTAATTTTTTGTATTTATGACCTGGTCTTGTATGGAAATCATAAAGCCCTCGGTCTCTGGAAACAGTGAACCTAATTTCAACCAAGCATTTGAGGCGTCTATATCGACGTGTGGCTGTTCTAGATCATGTAGATGTCTTCCATGCAGTTCTTTGGAACGCCATTTATTGATCTTGTCAGTGACATGAATCTGTGGAGTTTTATAAGCAATGTTTCTATTGGATAAATTTAGTGGAGTATAATTTTTATCGGTATCAACTATTGCTGAATGAATACTGCTAGTGGTAATTTTGTTGAAGAAAAAATCTCGCAGGTTTTGTATTTGCCCTTCCCATAGCACATTTAGGTCTATGAGTCCCCTTCCTCCTTTTTCTCTCTTCGCAGAAATTCTTTCGATAGCTGACTTGGGGTGTAGGTATTTGTGTTTGGTTAATGTGGTCCTAACTTTAATTTCTAAATTACGGATATCTGTGCGTGTCCATTTAACTACACCAAACGAAAATGTCAACACAGGTATTGCAAATGTATTAATAGCTTTAAAGAGATTTTTTGAATATAATTGTTTTTTGCATATTGAATTCAATCTTTTAGTGAAATTTAAACATAGATCTTTCTTTATTTTACTGTGGTCAATTATGTTAGACTGGTGAATACCTAGATATTTATAAGTATCTGTCGGTCCCATGAATTCAAATGTATCAGGTTCGTCTACATGATCAACGTTACTAACTATTTTACCTTTCTGAATGTGTATTGTGCGACATTTATCTAGGCCAAATGACATGTTTATATCTCTACTGTACAGGGCGGTTATTTCTATAAGAGATTTTAAGCATTTCTGGGACTTAGCAAATAATTTGATGTCATCCATATACATGAGATGTGTGATGGCTGTATCTGAATTTAATTTGTAACCATTTGCAGTCCTGTTAAGAAGGTGAGATAATGGATTCAGGGCAAGGCAAAACCATAGCGGACTGAGAGAGTCTCCCTGGAAAATGCCATTTCTAATATAAATTTCATCTGTTGTAATAGACTCTGTACCATTATTAAGGTGTAAAGTCGTTCTCCATTCTGACATAGCATTCTTCAAGAAGTTAATGATGGTGGGGTTTATTTTGTATACCTGTAAGATTTTAAGTAACCAAGAATGCGGCACGCTATCGAATGCTTTCTTGTAATCTATGTATGATATAAATAAGTTTCTCTTTTGGTTATGAGCACATTTTAGAATGGTAGAGTCTATTACAAGTTGTTCTTTACATCCTCTATGATTTCGCCTACATCCTTTCTGTTCTTCTGACAATATATTGTTTCTATGGAGGTGACTATTGATGTTTCGTGTAATGAGTGAAGTGATAAGTTTGTAGATTGTTGGGAGGCATGTAATGGGGCGGTATTGAGAGGGGTTTGATGTATCACTACTTTTAGGGAGCATATAAGTGATTCCTTTTGTAATAAATTGAGGTAACGGTTGTTCGCCTGCAATAAGTTCTGTGATGTTTTTAGCTAGTATGTGATGTAATGTGAAAAGCTTTTTATACCAAAAGTTGTGAACGTTATCTATGCCGGCTGCCTTCCAATTTTTCATTTTTCTAGTGGCAATTGCTACATCTTCTGGCGTGATATCCATTAATTCCATATCATCTACATGAATCATTCTATTTCTTTCTTCATCAATCCATATTGCATCCTCGTTATGATTGTTTCGTTTTTCCCACAAATCAGCCCAGTAGTTTTTGAGTTCACTTTTTTCAGGTATTATATTGTTGTTTTCACTCTGTATTTTATTTTCTCTGCATGACCTGTAAAAATTCTTCTCATTTATTGTAAAAAGTTTATTGTCTTCCTTCCGTTGTAGCGCTTTTAAATATCTTGCTAATCGTTGTGATTTTAAAATTAATTTTTGCTTTAACGTGTCTAAATATTCTATTGGCCTAACATTATTTGGTTCATGTATACTATGTACTTTTGTTGTTTTGAATATAGTTTCAACTGCTTTCAATACCTTTCTTGATCTATTGTTATTTATGTATTGACTCAATCTACCAATATCTGCCCTTAAATTGTTAATATCTAGTTCGAGTCTTATTTGCCAAGCAGGTTTATTATTTTTTCGTGTTTTCTTTTGATTGCCTAGGTTATGTGTTCGTATTTTATATCCCAAATTTTGACATATAACGTATGCACTGCAATATATTAGTGTGTGAATAGAAACTAAATCGGAATCAACAGAATAAAACCGATCCAGTATGTGTTTGTTAAAAATATCAATAAATCCATAAAGTTTCTTATTTTCTCTCAATTTCGGTAACTTAGGACGTGTTGTAGGGTCTGTGCCTGTGTATTTGATAAGAGCTGTTTCTAGTTGATTAATTAATTCATGTGTAGTTGTGTCTATTTCTGTCGTTTCACTGGGCTGTGTGATTAGAGTGAGTTGTGGTACGGAATCGGGTGAGAGATTTGTCTGAGTGGATGCATGTTGAGTGAATGTTTCGTACTGTGTACGTGATATGTTTGATGTTACTGTCTGTGTATTTGGGCTGGCGCCTAATGTGGTCGCTGAAACGTGTTCTAGGTTTAATGAATGGGATTGTTCTGTAGACTGCGATTGCTGGAGTGATTGAAGAGGAATGTTATGTGTATTATGTGACGTGTTTATGAGGTTGTAATCTTCACTCGTTTCTTCTTCTAAGCTTCTACGTACTTCTTCTTTTAGTTGATCTAAGGTGTCCTGTGAAAGTCGCTTATTTCTAACTATTGTTCTCATTTGGTCTGACACGCGCTGTTCAGAAACTGAGATTTGTGGGTACTGTCGTGAGAATAGTTCGTGCAATCTCTTCCTATAGGTTGTCATATCAGTCTCTAATTTCGTAATATAATAATAGGTACGCATGATAAATATATTGACATCCTTGCTCCAAGACATGCGCACCCTTGCTTTGCCAGCTTTGGTGGACGCGGGTAAAAAGGTATTTACCTCCCGCGCAACATCCAAGGCTGGTGTGAATGGATCACTAAAATGAACTGTATGTGGTGATGTATTAGTTGACGAAGGTAACGATTGCAATGAGGGTGTATATGAAACGGTGCTTGGGCTATACGGCTCAATCGGGCTATTTGTAATAAAGTCAGTCTGTCTGTCAGAATAGTCTTGGTCGGCTGAAGTATCTTCGGGTGACCCGGTGGGAGCCCGCCTGCTCAACTCCTCACCACTGACGGCTTGCATGCTGTGACACCCAGCGTCAGCTCCAGGTGTGCCCCGGCGATTGCCCCCGGGAAGCGGTCCTCTCAATTTTCTTTTCGAACGTGTCTCCATGGTGAATGGGTTTCCAGAGCCATGTTGGCCGCGCCAGTAACATATAAGTCGCGTGTCCGCCCCCCACGTGAATCTGATGGTCGATTCGGACGTATGGTTGGATTTGGGGGGCTTATTATTATTACCTATGTAGATCCAAATTCTCATAAGACCATTGCATGTTGAACCCATATCTACCATAGATATCGTATTTTCTGAGGGTAATATGAGGGAAGCACCCGAAAAATCATACGACTAATAATAATACCCCTCTGAAACAGTCGTTATCTCGTCATGAGACTAACGCGATATCGGAGTACTAGTGCACTGTTCCCAGTAGACTAGCTTAGTGCCTAGTCAAATAAACAAAAAATTTATCAGCGGGTTAAATAAAACCGCACATACCGCAGGGCAGCCTGTTGCGAGCTGAATGTGAGTGGCAACACTGCAGTTTTGAATGCCTTAGAAAGTCGGTTACGGCCTCGTCCCCGGCTAGCTATTACTGGTTGGCTGGGGTGGAACTTTAAGAGCTAATAGGACTCTCAACTTTGGATTGCCTTGACTTGGTTAGCTATATGCTTGGGGGTGGAAGTGCATTTGCAAGGGCATAACTACGGGGAAATCCGCTCCGGATCACCGTTGTCACGAGACCCGTGATGGTGAAACTGGCGGCGTCGCACCGCTTAACATCTCTAGCCACTCGCGCCGGTGTTGCTCTCTGTTGCTGGCTTGTATGCCTATGGTGGCTATTCACAGGGCCCATCTAGTGAGTTGGCGAGTCACCGTCTGCCCATTCGACTTGACACTGTAAGAGTATTCAGGGCAGACGCCGTTTCTTATCCATAGTTAGTTAGTTAGTGCCATTGTACCGGTCCAACAAACACCCATTTGCATAGCCCACATATGTATACTTGTTAGAATTCATTCGTAGCAATAGTCCTATGCCTGCTGCGACAAATGGCGCGGTAGGTGTTTCATCCCAACCTACAAGAATAAAACTCTCTAAGGGCCTCTTCACGGACCTATATCTCCGTATAAGCCTCCCAAAGGGTCAGATATTTTCCTAATAGTATAGTATGTTATATATAATATAATATGTTAGGAAATACCTGTGATAAGAGAAACATAATACTATTTTCAAGGGAAACATGACTGATAAATTTCGGTATGTTGCATACATATTCACTTTGTCCTTTGGGATAAAGAAGCCTGCAAGCTATATTGTCGCTCCTTTTAATTTTGATTATTACGTACATAGTTCACTGGGAGACATTACAACGCCCCCTTAAGGAGCTTGAGAGAATAATGTATAGCAGGAACAAACACACAACCCACGTTGGCTGAATTGTTTGTAAAGTAGGCTATGCTATCTGCTTTGATTGGATTGCTACAGTTTAATTGATATGCTAGGTTTAAATTCGGCTTCCGCAGCGTCTTTCTTTTCTTACAATTATTAATGCCTTTTAATGCTCTGTCTAATGAGGTCCACCCAAATTGTCTGGCAAGTTATAAAACGATTATAATCTTAACTACATTGAAATTAAACTACTATATACGGATTTTATCGCGTTGTTTATTTATCACTGTATTACAAAATTTTGAAAATATTACATTACTACTACTATTGATTTTATTTTACTAATTTATAAGCTAATAAAAAATTTAAATAATTTTATGTATGTTTTAAAATTGATTTCTTATTCTTAATTGTTAGTTTAAGTTTAGTTTATATTGGTGTAATAAAAATTTATTTTTAAGCTTTCTAAATGAAACTGTCCCTTATCATGTCGTGGCGACTTGTAAGTAAAACAACACTCAGCAAGTATTTGTAAAACATGTTTGTAAACCCTGTATAAGTGTATGTTTTGTAAGTTGTCCTAAATAAATAAATGAAATAAAATAAAATAAATATCCCATAGTTTTTAAAGTGTAGATGTTTTGGAAATCAAAATCTGTTATACCACATTTATTTCACCCTTATACTAATTATGGAGTAAGTATATGATACTAGGAATTAATCAAGGCTAAGTCCAGTTTTTTAATACAAATAATTACGTTATGTATAACTTTGATGTAACTATTCTTTCGATATCTCAAAATTAAATGGACTACTTTTTTATTTTTCTGTTTCTATCATTTTCTTTCGATTCTAAACCCTCGATTACAGTTTGTTTGAAAAGTTAATCGGTAATCGATTTCGTGATGTGTCGATTGAAACGGTCTCTTCACTATCGCTGTTCAACGATCCTCTGTGAAACGGGACTTCATATTTGAAACGCACTAGCCTTACCATAATGAGATGACGTCTATACCCACCAGAGTAACAGTTCATAAACAGAACAAACTACTTACCTTTGAAACCAACATCTGCAGGTTATTAAACAAAAGAAAGCTGAAACAAAAAAGCGAATTGTCTCTCGTTGACAGAGCCTTAAGAAATGAATGAGGAACGACGAAGGTAAGTGCTCTATGTTAAATATATATAAGTGGACAATGGACGAGTCTACCTGCTGCAGTATTACGGGCCACAGTAATTACTTACAAAGTCTTGCCTGCCTATTATTATGAAGTATTTCGCTTGCAAAAAAATAAAAGTGTGCCTTTACTACCTGCCACCCACAGCTTAGCTTGTGCTAAAAAGAAGTGTTGTAAAAATATTGCAACGTCATTTAAAACAGTGTCATTATGTATTTAATATCGTAGTTTACGTTTTAATATTTTCTCGCGGTAAAAAGGAATTGACTTTCAGTTTTTCTGCTAGCATAAAAGATGTTACTTTATACCTTTTGTTTAACATTTCTTTTGTTTTGTTCAAAAAGACAACTGCAGTATTAGACACAGACTGCACTGTTGGCATAATGGTTTAAGTGATTGCCTCGCCATTACCACTGCGACAAGGGTTGTGCGTTTGATCCCTACCTGGCACAAAAATTTGTCCACAAATGGTTGTTCCGAGTTTGAGTGTTCGGTGACGGTTAATTGAATGTTTGTTAATTCTCCCGCGAAACAGAATTTAAAAAAGACTAAGGCTCTTCCATGGGCTATTACAAAATTTTTGTTCTTCTCTTCTGTTTCTTGTGGGATCGGCTATTCGCCGCTAGCAATCTTGAGATTACGGTAGTAGAGCCAAGCTGGTTACAGCATGAATGGGCCGGCTCGACCGGGGAAGTACTACCCTCTCACAGAAAATCGACGTGAAATAGCAGTGTCTCACTGCTGTGTTTCGTTCGGTGAATGAGAGTGCCGGAGGCCTAAGCATGAGGTGACGATTCTCGCAGCTTACGAGGGACCTGCAGAGTATCCGTAGAGTCATTGTGTGGGTGGCGCGAGTCGACCCGGCGGCCAGGGAGAGCCGTAGAAACGGTGCTTTGCTGGCCGCCCGCGGTATAGTCCAGAGGCCCAACCGAGTCTAACCAACTCGGTTGGTTGCCTCATCATGCCGCGCATAATCTCGAGGTGGCTCGTCGTGCCGGATGGTGACCGGAGGGTGGGTCCCGGCGACCACTTTCGGGAGGGTACGGAGGTCCTTCCGTATCGCCATACCACACAGTAATATGACGAAACTTGCTCTGCGCCTTGCCCCACTTTGTTGCGAGAATAGCCGCCTCTTTTTTATTTTCACGCTTTCCCTTCCATTCACTCTATGGCAGTACGAACAAAGCATTGTCGTTTCACAGCAGCCAATCGCCGTAACCCCACCGCTGCTTCCTCTTCCGGTGTCGTGGAATTTATTAACATCAGAGGACTCCACGCTAACCTTAATGCTGTCTATCACCACCTGGAGACGGCTCGGCCGGCAGTGCTTTTTCTAATGGAGACACAAATACGCCGTCCTGCAGACACGACCTACCTGCAATATCCCGGCTACGTGCTAGAGGAGTGTTTTCTCGCGAAAGCCGGGGTATGCTTGTTTGTTAGGGCGGATATTTGTTGTCGCCGTCTACACTGCCTAGAGGACCCTTCCTTCTCTGTCCTTTGGGTACACGTAGATCATGGCTCTTTCAGCCAAATCTACATGTGCCTCTACCGATCCCATTCAGGACGCTGAGACAACTCGACTCTTTGATTACCTGAGTCAGGCGGCAGACGACGCGCAGGAGCAGTTTCCGAATGCTGAGTTGGTGTTCTTGGGAGATTTCAATGCCCATCATGAGACCTGGTTGGGTTCTCCCAAAACAGACCACGCGGGACGAATTGCCCATGCGTTCGCTCTCACGCATGACCTGTCTCAACTGGTACTCCAGCCCACCCGGATACCGGACATTGCAGGTCAGGCGCCCTCTCTGCTCGATCTGCTGCTGACAAGTAACCCGAACCGGTACAGTGTGTCGATTAGTGCTCCTCTGGGCACCTCAGACCACTGTCTGGTTTGTGCCACAGCTGTTGTTGTTACGCCCCCACGACCCGAGGAGGCAAGACGACGACTGTGGCACTACTCGTCAGCAGACTGGGATGGAATGCGGGAGTACTTCGCATCCATCCCTTGGGCTCAACGCTCCTTTGAGAAGAGGGATCCTTCAGAGAGCGCTACTGCTGTCGCTGGTGAAATCATCCTGGGTATGGAATATTATATTCCATACAGTGATGTCACGAGCGGTGGCAGGAAAAGGCCCTGGTTCGGTCGTGAATGCGCTGATGCTGTTGAACGCAAACAGACAGCGTACCGCGCTTGGACCAGGGCTCGCACTCTCCACGACTCTAACGTGGATCAACGGGTGATCTTCTAGCGTTCGTTACGCACCTCTGAGGTGAGGCTATGGACAAGCACGGCGAGTCTTTGGCTGTCAGCCTAGACATAGCCAAAGCTTTCGATAGAGTCTGGCACCGGTCTCTTCTTTCCAAGCTTCCGGCCTATGGCTTGCTCCCTCAACTGTGCACCTGGATTGCAAATTTCCTGCAGAAGCGTCGTATTCGGGTCCTTTGCGACGGTCGCGATTCCAAATTTATGCAGGTCAATGCAGGAGTGCCTCAGGGGTCCGTCTTATCCCCTACGCTCTTTCTTCTGCATATCAATGATATGTTGAATCTCGGCAACATACATTGTTATGCAGACGACAGTACCGTGCATGGGCGATATCTCGGACGTCCTGGAGCCAAACAGGCTGAGGTTGTGGGGAAAAGGCAGGATCTTGTCGTTGAACTTGACCAGACCTTGAACCACATCTCTGAATGGGGTGCCAAGAACTTGGTCCAGTTCAACGCCAAGAAGACCCAGGCATGCGCGTTCTCATCAAAAAAGTCTCCGTTCCTTCCCCTCCCTTCTCTGAAGAACACTCCACTGGTGATACGTGACAGCCTCTCCATCTTAGGTATGGATCTTTGCCGCTCCCTTAATCCCAAAACCTACATCGAGAGCGTCATTAGGCAAGCTTCGCGAAAACTCGGAGTTCTGAACAGGGTGAGGCGGTTCTTCGCGCCTGGGCAGCTGTGCCTATTGTATAAGGCACAAGTGCGCCCTTGCGTGGAGTACTGTTCTCATCTTTGGGATGGCTCCGCGCAGTACTTGCTAGACGCTCTTGACAGGTTACAGCGGCGGGCTGTCCGTATCATCGGAGATCCAGAGGTCACGAGTTCACTGGAACCTCCTTATCCCGCCCTCCCCTTTCCTATCCAGAACAACGCGTGCTGGGCTCAGATGCCATCCTTACACGGTGGAGTCGACTAGAGTGCGTACCAGCAAGTTTGGGTCCTCATACCTCTGCCGAACGATCAAGGCATGGAATTCTCTGCCAAGGCACGTGTTTCCTTCTGCCTTCAATCCTGGGTCCTTTAAGCGGGGCGTGAGAAAGCACCTTCTCAGGCCGTCAAAGTAGAGACCTCAACATCGCCTCGGCTGCTATGAGGACGATGTGGAGGCCACTGCTCTTAGACCACACGACTGCTTACCATCAGGCGGAGTGTGGTCATTTTGACGAGCAAAATAAAAAAAAAAAAAAAAAAAAACGATGACTACATAAGCCACTACGCAAACGACGCAATTGTGGGTGTATTTTTTTATACGACTTATTTGGTAAACAGTTATATGACTCGCCTTATAGTACAAGGTCACTATAATCAACATCTTCCGCAATCAAGTTACATGTATCTTTATTTCTTCCAACTCCTCCTTCAAAGAACAGTAAATAACTACTCATTCAAAGCGATTTCTTCCTAGTTACTACTCTAGAAAGGAATAAAATACAACTGTACCTAAATGCGATTTTGGGCGTTAGATAAACGGCTGAATGCAAACAAACACAAACACTATTATAACGGCGTCTAATGAAATCTGGCGCTATCGGACTATTAGCTCTCTCGGATTTGCCAACAATCAATATTATTTCTATACATACATCATTATATTCATCACATCATCACCAATTGGGTAGATAAGGGCAAAGTACTATACCCATATTTACTCAGCAATAGTTTTAGATTCTACGTAATTGCTAACCTGTATACGTGTACACAAAAACTTTTTTTGACAGAAAAATCGAATAAAACTTTGCCCAACCCACGAATCGAAGTTGAGACCTTATGCACAGCAGACACGTTCGCTATCACTACTACTCCAATGCAGACAGTGGATGTATGTATGTCAAACTAATTTACAATAAAGCGCTTAAAATACCATTCACTATGAAACTAGTAGAAATGTCTACGAAAAAGTCATAATACTATAATATTACCTCTGCCTAAATATTTACTTCGAAATTTTCACTTAGACGTACGGACACTTAACTAAACTGATCGCAACACTAGGTCACTGACCTCCGTCCATTGTTTCCGATCACTAAAACAGCACAGCTGAGAGCGCTTCCATGTTACAGGCTTGTAAATTGATAGGAGGGTGCTTCTCTAGTAAATCGGTACGTGACAAGCAATCATGGGGAATATTGCTTGATCCATCATATTGACAGGTGGATTATGTACACTGTACGTGAATAATATATAATACAATAGTTTATGTTCTAGATTTTCTAGAAGACTAACTCTATTTACACTATTAAAAACTTTAATGAGACTTTTACATGTACATTTTAACTAACATTTTCCATACAATCTGTGATTCAGTTAAGTTTGAGAACCTGGTAATCTGTCTGACACGAAATTCCTAGTTCAGATACCAGTCTCTCACAAAGATGCATTTGGTTACTTTTGTGAAAGAAAAATAAATAATCAAAAAATATATAATAAAAATAAAAATTTAATAAAAAATTAAATATAATACTAAAAATGTAAATGCGAATGTAAGTTTATTTGTTTCTTATGCTTGAAATTTCATGATGATCGGTCGAGTAGTTAAGGTATGAGCCTTAATTACTCGACCTACCATCATGACATTTTGCATACACATTGTTAGGAGTACAGAAAAGGACATAGAGTACCTATCATCTCGAAAAAGAACTGTTCTGTAGGGATAAACAATTGACATAATCTACATTTACGCAAGCGGATCCGTTGGCAAAATCTAGTTGGAGATATTTTTGAAAAACTAAATGCGATGGACTATTTGGAGGAAACTGGTCTATAATCTAGGAATTCTATAATATTACACCTATCTTTATTATTATCAAACTATAACGTTATGAATATACATCGAAGATGTTTATTAAAAAATAATTATAATCAACTATTAGGAGGAAAGTATAAACCTAAATACAAATAGTTTTAATAGTTTTAATAATTTATATGCTATAATATTGAAAACTGTTACACTACTACTAAGTAGTGTAACAGTTTTCAAAATTATGTAATAGGTAAAGTGTTAAATAAACAACGCGATAAAATCCCTATATAGTAGTTTAATTTCAATATTAGGAGGAAATTGTAGATTGAAAATTAAGTGATTATAAGTCTTCAGTCTAAATGTATTTTATTGTCCGATAGTTATATTTTATTTGTTCCAAAGATGGCTTTAAAAATAAAAACATAGGTAACAAGACGTTGATACTTTAGCAGTTCGGCAGTCACGCGTTTATCCCACGGGAACAGTTTTCTGGATAAAATACCCCATGGGTTAATCCGGGACAAGATTTAAACGTTTAACGATTACGCGTGAGTAACGAACATTCAAACATCTTTACAATTATTATATGTAGGATTTATTCCTATTGTTTCAATAAAAGTTAAAAATCATATATAAATTTAGGTCACAAAGTAATATTTACTAGCGGTCGTTCAGAGGTCGAAATTCGACCATAATTGATTAAATTTTTACTTTGATAGTTATTAAGGTTTTATTGTCTATACCTATACCCTTATAATCACATTTCATTTAGATTTCGCTAAGGCTATACAAGTTAATTTACCTATCTTTTTCAAACAAATTATTACTTATTTAATTATACTCTTTCGTTGACGATATTCCTAGGCTTGCTTTCTTTTTTGTTTGTTTTCTTTTTTTCTTTACTACATATAAATACGTAAATATATTATAGTATAAATCGCATATATCATTCCAATCCACCCAAGAGTTGCCTGTAAGGTATTGCTGGTATAATATGTAATTATATATTGATATATGTAACCATAGTTACGACGAATAGTACTACTTCAGCCGAACAATGCCGAAATAATACGAACGCGATTCGACTGCGTGTGTCAAATGCATAGTTGTGTGCGTGTTGTGTTTTTTCATTAATTTAATGTATTTCTAATGCGTATTTTAAATAAATATTAGGATACTCGCCACTCCTTCTCCATATAAACTTTAACTGTGCCAAAATCATACTCCTCCGGCCGCACAATTGTCGTAAAAAGGGGTACAAAGTTTTTGCTTGACGTATTAATATATAGATAAATATCAAAGAATGTGAAAATCAAAAATTTAGATCAAAGCTTATGTAACTTTTGAGTAAAGAAGCTTATTAATGGCTTTTTTTAAATCTTTTCAATCGTTTTTGAGTTAATTCATTACAAACAAATATACAAAAATACAAACCCTTCCTCTTTTTGATAATATAAAAAAAGACGCTTATAATAGAGATAAGTTAATATTTTAATCGTTGCCAGTGGCTATAATAAAACCAGCATATCTAAATATTAGGTGTAAATTTTCTCGTACCTTCTAGAAACTCCTACAATTATCCTATAATTCTCCGCCAGAGTTGTATGCAACTAAAATAGTAAATATTATATATAACTTTCAATAAATAATGTCTCCGTTTTCGATATAGATAGTATAGAAGCACAAATACATATCCTAACTAATATTATAAATGCAAATGTGATGTGCAAATCCCTCGAACACAGTACTTTTTAAATTAAAGATCTTTTTCTGTACAACCTGTAGGCAATATTTCATCGATGATCGGTCGAGTAATTAAGTAGTGAAAGTATAACATTGTTTGTTTAACTTAATTACTCGACCGATCATCAATGAAAAATGTTTTAATAACGGTAAAAATGTCACACGGGTCAGCTAGTCATAAATAAATAAGATACCAGCGTTTCAATTCTGGCAGAAGGAGTAAATGTTAAATGACAGAAAAGGGATGCACGATACGAACTGTGACGTAGCCGCTATTTAAATGCTACTGTTTGAGAGAGATAGCGAGATATTCTCACTATAGCCCCGGTTTTCATATATTCAAATTTAAGATATCAATACCTCCCTTATTTTGCAATATATTTTGATAATGTTAGAAAAAGATTTCTATTTATTGCCATTTGCTCTTGTGTGTAAAATTATGTACAATATCAAATATACACACTATAGGCAATGTCATTCCAGACATAGTAGGTACTTCTTCTAGTATTAAGAAAATTAAGTCCATATTTCTTAGAAAACAGATTTCGGAACACAATAAATATAAATATATAATGTAAGCAGTGTATTAATAATTACGAGTAAGAATAAAGTATAAGTTTCAAAGATTTTTTTGTGTGCTCAAGCGGTGTTTATCTATAAGTAATTGTTGCAGTATCGCTTGTATTTTAGATCAGTTTAGTTTAGTTTAACCATAACAAATCAACTATATATATAATAATATACCATAACTATACTATAATACTATAAAGCTGAAAAGTTTGTTTGTTTGTTTGGTTAATCTCAGGAATGACTGATTCGAATAAAAAAATCTTAGTGTTGGATAGCCCATTTATCGAGGAAGGCTGTAGGCTATATAACATCACGCTACGACCAGTAGGAGTAAAGCAGCTATGAGAAATGTTGCAAAAATGGGGAAAATTCTCTTATATGAAGCAGACGATGTTGCGGGGATCATCCAGTAAATAAATAAAATAAATAACCTTATATCGTTTCCCTAAAGTAGAGTTTGTAATAACTATATAGCTGTCAGCGCCTGCAGTGCTGATGTATCGAACATGTAATTATTGTCGTCTATAATTCGCCGTTTGTACGGTCGCAAGCTATGCGATTGGTACGCTTTAATGATGCGTCTCACGCCGCTACGAAGTATGTCACTCTGCTAATGACATTGATTCCAAGGCTAGTCTAAGGCTAGTTCAAAAATATTAACGTTACTGTAACCATATAATCCATGCTAATATTATATAAAAATATGTGAACAGACTGCTATGCAGAGGATCTCGGGTTCGAACCCAAGTCGTGCACTTCTGACTTTGGGAAGTTATATGACTTTTCGAAATTATGTGCGTATTGATTGACAATTATCGCCTGCTCCGTGCTTCGGAGAGCACGTTAAGCCGTCGAGACCGCCTGCCATGAACATCTATGGCAGTCGTTATTGGGAAGTCAGTGCCCTATAATATCCTGACACTGGTCTAGCCTATCGTTAGCCTTCGGGTTGCGGAGGTCAGGTGGCAGCCGCTCCGTGTAAAAACTGATATCCAGTCAAATCCGGTTAGACCATAAAAGCCGACCCAAGTAACTTGGGAATAATAAAGGCTAGGGAGAAGATGTGAAAGTAACTCTTGTCACGTAATTCTTAGGAGGGGGGCGGGAGGGCACGTTTTTAGCTCGTGGTCGACCAGGGAAGTCTAAGTTGCGGAGATAAATTAAATACTGTAATTCGCAATTACATGATCTTTAATTTAAAAAGACGAAAGTTAATACAATATCTAGGTTAGAGGCAAAGGTACGCGAAACTCAATTTTTACGCAATAAGAAGTATCTCAGGACGTGTTTCTAGAAAAGGCTTCGGTACGAGGACCGGCTGGAGAACAGATGAGACACTTATCTTGATGAGCGTCGGCAGGCGATAGAGCCCAATCCAGGGCGCGGCCGTGGTTTTTATTTGCAGCCGCAAGGTGTAAGAGGCGCTCCCACGCCGCTGCAAACGCGGCTGCCGAGGCCCACCTGGTCCACGTGACACTCTGTTTGTTTGTTTTTTAGGATTTCAGAGCCGATTTTGATGAAATTTGACAAGTAGATAGATTACATCCTAGTGAAAGACATGGGCTATTGTTAATTCTAATATGTGTTCCCGAGGGTTACAAGCAGACGGTACCGCGAGCAGTTACTAGTTATTTGTGTAATGAACTTCATTTTATCTTCTGCTTTTCTCGCGTAACTAAAGTTATTGTCAATTTTCTATTTCTTGGAAACAGTACTTTTCTCTGGATGGAAGATACCTATGTCCTTTTCTGTACTTTTGACAACGTGTATACGAAGTTTTATGACGTCTGGTCGAGTGATTAAATCGTGTAAGCGTATGAAACAAACAGACTCACATTTGCATTTATAATATTACTTAGAATATCACTTACGGTAGTTATTAGTCCAGAATTGTGTATAGTATTATCAGCTAAATCCTGACTTAAGACGATACAATAGAATAAATGTACAACATTACGAGTACTGAGATGACGTCATTAAGTTTTATAGGCCCACGCACAAGTGAGCTCTAATATAATTAGTAAGATGGCCTACTCTTGTACTAATAACTATAATAAATAATTTGGAGTATGTAATGTTGATATTTCTTCATTTTCTTTATTAATGATTGTTTATATTTAGTACGGCATTGGCTCTATGAAAATGTAAGAACTGGAAAGACTTATATAACCTTACATATCATGCTTATATTGCTGTATACTAAGCATATTGGCGACTATCGGGTGCCGTTCTAAACGCCGTGCTGCTCCTGCAAATTTATTTCAACCCGGTATCGAACCCGAGACCTCTTATACACAACAGCCACATTCTGTACTGCTACGCCACCGCAGTTATTTTATTTAACTTGTAGTGTTATTTGTACTTAGTTTGTTAAATTAAGTGTAAGCATATATAATATTATTTTAGCTCTGCATTACAAACTATCATAGACTACGGTTTCTGCTTACCATCAGGCCAGAACCTATATTTATTTGCCAACTTAGTAGTGTAAAAACAAGTTCATCATATATTCTTAGATATATCATACAGATTTTGCTTGTAGGTACCTCAGTCGTAAAATACCAAAATAACTATATCAGTCAGCAAACTAATATCAGGAAATTTCCAAAATAACACATCCAATATTACTTAACAGATTAAACAACATGAAACATGTATCAAAAATCATACAACCGTTCTTTAATCCCTAAGCAGGGAGATATTATAAAAGCCTTTAATGTAACTTCGTAACAATCAGGTAAGTCTGACATTGAACTTTCAAAAACAGGCAACACATGGTTCAGTCCCTCAAAATTTATAATTGAGCAGTTTTACAAAGTTTAGCATACCAATTTCAACTCTATATACATAATTATTAAGTTTAAATTCCAGAATTATTGTTATAAGTTTGACAAATACCAGTTCCTTATTTTAACCGCAGGACGGTTGCATGCCAAAGTCCAGTTTTGTACGGTTTTTGTATTACGAGTTATTCCTGTCCTGTGACAGTTTTAGGGTTTGCGCTTAACGAACTCACAAATATACAGAATTTAATTTTCAAATAACTCCCAGAGTTTTGTGTTACCGACAATATTTTTAATGATCACATTTTGTGTGGCATTTGCAGTCGATACTTCCCTTTGACAGTAAATTCATACACAAGGAACATTCGAGACGTTTGTTACTTTTAAAACTTCACACTGCATGTAAATAAAGAACAAATTTAAACGGTAATTGCCGTGACTTATACCAAGTGTTTTTACCATTGGATGGCGTGTCGTTTGATGGAAAAGTAGTCCTTCACGTGAAATATTAATATATGGTTAATTTCTAAGTGGACATTCGGATACGGAGGGTCAAACACAATGCTTTTTTCATTGATTCGATACATATGGTTATATATACACATTAAAATAGTAGGTATATAATTAATAAGCTATGGTTAAGAGCTTCTCACCACGATTTGCTGATATAGTAGCTAGAAGAATGTAAAACTATATACAGGATGTCCGGTAATTAATGGATAACCTTGAAATTATAATTTCTTATAGTAGAACTGAAGACCGTTCAGAAAAATGAAAAAAAAATATTTATATTAAAAAGTGCAAGCTATATAAGCATAGCATACTTTTGACTGTCTATCTATTAGCATAATTAGTGTTTAATAATAAAACAACAAAAAACCGATGGATTTCATTCATTTATGGTCGTAGTATACAAGAAAGTTATACATGGTAATTAAAAAAAAAACATATCTCAGGTAGTAGTTAGGATAGATTTTATTTTCATATTTTTTTCTGAACGGCCATCGGTTCCACTATAAGACATTTCCAGGTTATCCATTAACTACCGGACAACCTGTATAAAAGATTATTAAAACAACACATATTCAAAGGCTGACTGCAGGGATAGCGGAGTTGTTTAAGTGGGCGCCTCGCCACTGCCACTGCGCCGAGTGTTGTGGGTTCGAATCCCACACGGGGCAAAACTTTATGTGATCCACAAGTGGTTGTTCCGAGTCTGGGTGTTCTTTGTGTCCATTGTTTGAATGTTTGTAAAGTTTCAGTTCACAAGATTTATTTCTAAAGTGGAAGTAATCTTTAACAAAAAGGCGTAGTTAAAAAGTAAATAATTTATTACCTACAAAAATATTAACTTGAAGCATGTAAGCCGGTTCCTATATATTTTGCTGAACTGTAATTAGCAAACATATCGTTATTAGCGAAAATCACAAAACTGTTTAGATTTACCTACATACCTGTCTGGCAATATTTTTAAGAATACCGTCGAAAGTATTATTTTTGGTATGTACGAACTTCAAATAATTTTGTACTTTGATTTATACTTAAGTGATTTTGTAATCCTAAAGAAATAAAAGAAAATTAAACCGTACATACAAATAAATTTCTCCGATAAAGAAAATTATGAGAAAGTGAGACACTGCATTAGTGCATATTAAAATGCATATTCAAAATAAAACACTATCATGCGAAAGTAGACAGGTACGTTGGTCTACAACAGAGGGCCCAGACATTTGTCTCATAGACCACTTTCAGAATTTAGCTGGTTCTGGTGGACCCCTGCAGCTAGAAATTCAATCCGTCAAGTAAAATCGGTATATTCGGACCAAAAAGTTAAAATAGGTTAAAATAAAAAAATAAAACCGACTCTCTACGGGCTGACGATATTTTTTAAGAAATTCTCGTTTCTTCCTCAAAATATCCGTCATTTGCTTTAACATTTTAACATTTTAGTTCTTCACTATAGAAAGCAAATAAATTTTCATGGATCCCCGCTTACGAATTGTGAACCGCATTTTTTGACACGCCAACGTAGACCCCCGTCGAGTCTCCCGTGGACCCCTGGGGGTCCACCTGGACCACTTTGAGAATTAAAGGTCTATACTTTTGCGTTCTGTGTAACTTTAAATTCATAAGCTTTCAGAAATGAAAAGGCCTCAAGATCTTTATGTGGCAAACTCAGTAAAAGTAAAAATCTTTCTGTGATACTGGACTATAAAAATACAGGCACATAATATGTCGAGCAAAATGTTATTGGGTTCATTGTCAAGCTATTTCCAGTAGCTACGGTCCGGCATTGTGCTTCGTAGGTTTGGGTCTATGTCTGGTTTGACGTCGATTCGCTTGCAGCCAATAACCTAACACAATAGCAGGCGAAATAAAACACTGCCTATTCCTTTAGGATAAAGGCTTAATTCCATTTATGTATCACATATCATTGGATAAAGGTTATCCAAGAACCGCGAAAGTAAGTTATCATTTGAAGCGCTGAGTTTCGAGCTCAATCTGAATGACTGAACACGTACTTAAGTAAGCATAATTGTTTGAAAACCGTCGAGACGTGCATCTGACGTACAAGATTGATAGGACCTTCCTACAGATATAAAGCTACTGAATGTGACATCGGAGCAGTGTTGTACTTTAGTTGTAAGTGATCAGATGGAATTTTTGTGTTAGTATAAATATGTATATAACTGATTTTTAATTGAATTTATTCATGTTAATCAATTTATTTATATTATATATATATATATATATATATATATATATATATTAAAATATGTGTTTTTATTGCATTAGTAGTAGAGTCAGATTCTAGAGCTGAAAACGTTATTTTAACAAAGCTGATAGAAATATCAGCTGACTGAAAAGTCAGTGTGGTCTACTAAATATCTTTTGGGTTAGACTATTGAGAAACGACTTAAGACCGAAGTAGCATACGTTCGTATCAGACACAAGACACACTTTGTATCTCAAACCAAATGGAGTATATCATCAACGGAACCGATCCCAAGTCACTTGGGGTCGGTTTTTCTAGTCTAACTGGATTTGACTGGATATCAGTTTTTACACGGAGCGGCTGCCATCTGACCTCCGCAACCCGAAGGCTAACGATACCGTAAGGCTAGACTAGTGTCAGGATATTATAGGGCACTGACTTCCCAATAACGACTGCCATAGATGTTCATGGCTGTCGGGACCGACGGCTTAACGTGCTCTCCGAGGCACGGAGCAGGCGATAATTGTCAATCAATATGCACATAATTTCGAAAAGTCATATAACTTCCGAAAGTCAGACATGCGCGACGTCGGTTCGAACCTGAGACCCTCTGCATTGCAGTCTGTTGGTCTCCCCACTGAGCTATTGCTGCTACTATATATATATGTATATATATATATATATATGATATCAGAAGTCTTATAATTCTATTCCTACCCCTTCCAGGATATACCTTCATACCTATGTATATGATAAATGCAAATCAAATATTTTATAACGACGATTACAGCTTTTGACTACTATAAACATTGTCATCAATTTACTACGAATAATTTTGTACGACAATTTAATACGACAGTGTAGACAATTAATCGCGTTTAACTTCGATAAAATACAATCGAAGAAACCAATATAGTAGTGTGTAGAAGCTTGCTCGGGATAAGACGGGTAAGGTACGTACCAGTCAACTGTTTGCTAACCCGGTATTTACCTCGACCGTAAACAAACGTTAGAAGACTACGAATAAGCCTAACTTAGCAGATAACAATTTCTCTGCTAATCCCAGCTTATTCATAGTCTGCATTACTTCTACTAAGGCAACAGAAACTTATAGCCTGTTTATACATATATACCTGTGTAAATAAGTGTAATAAAATAAAAGAGTTTCAAGCTGGCGATTTAAAAAGCGTGGTCGTATGTTTCTTGGCAGCATTTGTCGCATAAAGGCTTTATACCTTTGCAAACTTGGCAACCGGAACTAAATAGATGAGTCTTTTACATTCATAAGGATTGCTTGGAAACTTAAAAAAATCTTGTTTAATTTTCTTTTTTTTCCAAATGACAGTGGCCCAATGAATGAGGAATACACTTGCGATAGTAGATTAAATACCAACCCAAATTAAACTAAATCGCTATAAAAATTTCCAAAATAAAGAACAGTAACTACTAGTGTTCACCAGGGACTGTATGGTAGAAGAGCTTAAAACATCTCAGATCCCACTTAGGTTTAACGCAAGATATCCGTTTATATCAAAATTATTCATACAGTGTGGCGATCGGATCCAGATGCCCAAGTAGTGTCAGAAAAATCTTTAAATCAAATATTTTTAACACATTATAGGAGCTAACAAAGCGGTAAGACCATAATTATTTGTATTATGTAACATTTAAACGTTCGGTTATTTTATGCGTCAGACGGTGCGTCTACATTGCTCAAAGTGACACGTGTCGTACGTTATATTCAGCCCAATACCTAACAAAATAGAAAACGGCGAAAGCACTCCGTTTGCGGCGTCTGAGTCACTCAAATGGCAGGTGTCTTACGCTTCGTTCAACCCAAAAATTTACAGAATATTAAGCGGTCAACGAACTCATTTTACTGCGTTTGCGTTTATTGTAATTATAAATTTTAATCCCTTCTTTTTAGTTAAAACGTCACTATATTGTCATATCTCTAATGTGCTTATAATATTGTATTTGTTATATCTTGCCTGTATTGATATCCTTTCAATTAAATACGTTTTCTGGTTTCACTTTTATTTTATTAAATTTATCAGGTTATGGGCCCAGACCCACCCGATTATTCCAAAATAAAAAAAAATATGTTGAGATTATTAAAAGTAAAAGTAATCTATCAACTTTTCTACGTAAAAGTGCAGTATAATCGTAAAAGTGAAAACGTGGTCGTCGTGCTTTGTATCTATCTTCATCAGCAAAATGTCTACAAATAATAAGAAATATATATAATAAATACTAATAGAAAAGCTGACCGGAAGAAGTAATTATCCTACCTAGAAGTTTGCAATGCAATTGTCAACTTGCAATAAACCGGAGTCGGATCAAGAATTTGACAAGAAAAAGACGTCAAAGCAAAGTCAAATATAATTTTATTAGTAGATCAAATCAATCATGTCCACATTCAAGAGGCTAAAACGGCAAAAGAAGTGTGGGATAATTTAGTCAAAGCTTTCATGACAATGGGCTAACTCGCCGAGTTGGTTTGTTTAAAGAACTGATCACCACAACCTTAGATGGATGCCAAAGTATAGAAGAGTATGTTAATAACATCATGACAACTGCTCACAAACTCAGAAATATTGGTTTTGTAGTAAATTATGAATGGCTAGGAACCCTTCTATTAGCTGGTCTACCAGACATGTATCAATCAATGATAATGGCATTAGAAAGCTGAGGTTTGGCAATAACAGCTGATTCTGTTAAAACAAAGCTTCTACCAGATGTTAGAAAACAAGAGACTGCTGCGCTGTATGTCAAACAAAAGTAAGTATGACTCGCAGAATGCCAAACAAGCTTCATATAAAGTGAAGAAACCTAGCAAAAATCCGAGGTGCTGTATATACAATAAATATATATGCTTTATATACAGTCAGAATTGCAAAACTAAGAAATAGGAACAGAAGTCAAATGAGAACTCTGGTTATGTAGCTGTATTTTCTATATCAACGAGTTATGACAATGGATGGTATTTGAACTCAGGAGCTGATGCTTTGATATGCATCTAACAATGTGACTGGCAATTCATCGTAGAGCCCTACGATGAATTGCCACCTCCAGTTAATCATGTGGGAAAGTGAATATACATGTTATGAATGAGAATGGCAAATCTGAAATGATTGCTGTAGAGAATGTTCTTTATGTTCCTGAACTTGCCAGAAATCTTCTTTTTGTAAGCCAAATAATAAAGAATGGCTGTCAAGTGCAATTTGATTTAACAAAAATAATTAACAAGTGGCAGACTCAAAATTGATAAAGAATATGTACCGGCTAAACACATATAGTGTTCCAGCATACATATTTACAACAAAAGGAAATTATTATTACCTATGGCATCAACGTATGGCTCATTTGAACTTTGAAGACTTACGAAAATTCTCTAAAAGTATAGGGGTTAAAATTGAAAATAAAGACAAAGTTGTATGTATATCATGCTTGGAAGGTGCTTGCAATCAAGAAATCCATTCCTTTCCGAAGGTTCCAGAGCAAAAGTCTTGCTAGAACTCATACACTCTGATGTCTCCCCGTGGAAGTGCCGTCCCTGGCAGGTGCTCGCTACTTCCTCACTTTCTTCGATGACTTTTCAAGAAAAGTATATGTTTATTCTATAAAGAACAAATCTGATGTTTTGATAAATTCAAGGAATTTAGCCATAATTGAAAATCATCTTAATTTATCAAGAAAGACTCTTCGAACAGATAATGAAAGAGATTATCTGAGTAATAAGTTCAATCTTATTTAACTAAATGTGGGATAGCTCATCAAATGTCCACACCTTACACACCCCAACAGAATGGGTTGGCCGAAAGGATGAATCGGACAATAATTGAACGAGCTCATTGTATGTTATTAAATGCTAAATTACAAAAGCAGTATTGGGCAGAAGCAGTCTCAACAGTTGCTTATATCACCAACCGCTGTCCAACCAGGGCGCTGGCATTTATAACACCTGAAGAAATTTGGACTAGAGAAAAGCCAAATATTAACCATTTAAAGATCTTTGGATGTCAAGCTATGGTTCAGGTACCAAAAGAAAAGGTTAAGAAACGGGACTCAAAAGCAATTAAAATGATATTTGTGGGTTACAGTGAACATACCAAAGATTACAGGCTTTTTGACCCTAAAACGAAAAAGGTAATAATTAGTAGAGACGAAATATTTTTTGAAAATTTGATTATTAGAAATTATGCTGAATTTCCATTGTCAGAGTTTATGTCAGATTCAGTTCAAGATCAAAATGAAACTATGAGTAGTGAAGTAACTCTAGAATCATCTGAACAAAATGAAATCAGTAATGAAACATTCCATTCTGATGAAGGATCGTTATATGAGCCTGACGAAAAGCTGGACTTAAAAGAAATTACATCAAATATAACAACATGATCAAGAAGTAAAATATAACTTTATAAGTGATAAATATGCAGATAAACATATAGATTTAAAATACGTATCTACCAAAGAGCAATATGTTGATATATTTACAAAGGCATTACCTATAGATCAGTTTAGTTTCAGTACTTAAGAAATAAGATAGGAGTAGACTGAATGACTGACATGAAAACTTTGTGTTAAATATTGTTTTTATTTCTCTTTGTTTTTATGAGATATGTCTAAATATTTGAAAGAAGGGATGCAATCTGGTAAGATTGTTGTAATTATAAATTTTTAATCCCTTCTTTTTGGTTGACACGTACACTACATTGTCATATCTCGAATGTGCTTATAATATTGTCTTTGTTATATCTTGTCTGTGCTGATATTCTTTCAATTAAATACGTTTTCTGGTTTCACTTTTATTTTACATACATACATACATAGATTCACGCCTGTTTCCCAGAGGGGTAGGCAGAGACTACGAATTTCCATTTGCTATGATCCTGACACACTTCTCTGGCTTCATTCACTTTCATAACATTGCTCATACACGCTCGCCGGTTTATGGTGCTCTTAACCTGGCCTTTATCCAGAACGTCTCCGATCTGATCAATAAACGTTCGCCTAGGTCTTCCCCTTGCGACTGTTCCATTCACACTAGCCTTATAAACTTTCTTAGTCATTCTTTTAACTTTTATTTTATAAAATTATAATAATAATAATAATATTCTATCACATACACATAACACCATCTAGCCCAAACTAAGCAGAGCTTGTACTATGGGTACTAGACAATGGTTAAACATACATATATACTTTTTTTAATTTATCAGCGTTTCTCTATATGGTATATGTCTTACGCTGTGTTCAGCCGAATGCCTAACAATATAGAAAGCGACGAGTACATTACGTTTGCTGCGTCTGCGTCGTTTAAATGGCACGTGTCTTACGCAACGTTTAGCCCAAAAATTTACAGAATATTAAGCGGTGAGCGAATTTATTTTAATGCGTTTGCGTCGCTCAATATGGCACGCGTCTTACGCTGTATTTAACCCAATACCTAACAACAAAATAGAAAGCGGCGTACGCACTCCTTTTACCGCGTCTTCGTTACTCAAGATATCACGCGTCTTACGCTGCGTTCACCCAAAACATAACAAAATAGTATGCGCTGACCGCAATGCATTCAACGCACTGTATGACACATTAACGAACCAAGCCCTGTACTGTTAATTATATTTCAGAAGAATAAAATAAAAAAATATATGTCCAACTAATACCCGCGGCTGCGACCTATCGTGTTGTTATTTCGCTTTCACAAAACAAAGCATGCAATAGGATTAATTCCTGAATGATACAGGGAGCTTTTCAAACATTGAAACAACAGCGATTGCGGATCACACATTTTTTGGCCCGTACTGGTATCACACCCGCAACTGTAGGTGCGGCATAATAGCGACGTGACGGTCAACCTTCTTATATTAATTGTTTCCCGAGTCGTAGTGTTAGAAGTTATTGGGATTTTCTATCAAAAATTCTTAGTAGTTGTAGCTACTCTACAACTGTTCTTGGAATCCAAATATATGTAGAGCAGTACTAGGCTTGCTCCCTTGCTACGTGGGACTGAATGCTTACCTGTAGTAATGTGACTATATACCTGCAGGGGTACAAAAGATATCCTATATATTCTCTCTGTCTACCCTTTCCAGAATATGGGCGAGGAGTTATGTAAGTATGTAACAAATAGACAGTTGCTTTTACATGTATAATATTATTAATTTAACAATACATACGTCAGAAATATCCTCTCAATCGCAGCAATAAATGCGCAGATGAAAACTAACGTATCATAATTCTTTTTGCTTCAGTGTGAACGAGACTTATATAATGTGACGCTTGGCAAAAGCAAAATGACTTAATTAATCCATCACCCGCGCAATCAAAGTCTATCTGAAGAAAAAGTATTTTTACTCTAATGGGTAACTTGGAATGAACGTAAAAAGCCTCAAAGAATACTTAACGAAGAGCTTATACTAATTAAAGGGAAATTACGATCAATTCACGAGGCGTGGTGACAATAGTTTTATAGCCGATGCCGGCATAAGACTGCCTACGTCGCCACGCCGGTTCCGACGAAACGTAAAGGAGGATTACGTTCATTCGACTATATTTCCTGACTGTCGGCGACTAAGGGGCGAAGCTATTTGTACTTTGTGTCTGCTTTCAATAGAGGACCGTTTTTACCTTCATGGTTAACGGTTATAGTAGAGATTTATATAATGATGCCGGAAAATCAATGCGCTATGATTTGTGCATTAAGCTATCGTATTATTCCTTTTTAAAGTTTGTAGCAATTTGGTGTTGTTATTACTGCTATACCAATTTGGCACTATATTAATATAAATAAGGTAATTATTATAAACGTGTGTAAAAAAATATTTAACTATATTTAAAATAAAAATATTTTATTAATTGATAATTTACAAACAAGTTAATTACGAATTGTAAAGTATAGACGTATTTATGGTCACTAATTACATTTCAAATTTTTAGTTCATTACTAAATAAAAGAGTCTATATAGACAATCAAACGATCAGAGAAACAAAGAATTCCTTAGAATTTTGTTATTGTGTGTCGTGTCGTATATGATGTGCCAGCCATATATACTAGCTGACCCGCGCAACATCGTCTGCTTCACATAAGAGAATTTGCCCCGTTTTTGCAACATTTTTTATATATGCTCTGCTACTATTGGTCGTAGCGTGATGTTACATAGCCTATAGCCTTCCTCGATAAATGGGCTATCGAACACTAAAAGAATTTTTCGGTTCGAACCAGTAATTCCTGAGATTAGTGCGTTCGATAAATTAACCTACAGAGCCATCTAGATCTCTATATATATATATATATATATATATATATATATATATATATATTAATTCAATTGTCAGGGCCCAGCTGAAAATGTGCGCAGGAAATACTGAGCTGGAGCCCTTTGTTATGCATGTATGCCAGTTTATATTTATTTTGTATGTGTAATCTTGTAAATGCTGTCTTAATCCTATAAATATGTAACTATATGTATATATGTGTAACGAAAATAAATGGTTTTAATAAAAACCGACCCATAAAAACACAATACATTATTAAAAGAAAATATAATAACTTTCTTGTAATTCAAAAACTTTATGAAAACAAAACATGACTGAAGTTACTTCAATGCTTTTTACGAAAACATTATTTTGTAAGAATAAAGTTAGACGTAATTGATCGAAACTTTTTGTATTTAGACCTAAAGCCTCACTTCCAGACAAACAAAATACAGCTTCTTATTCAAAGTACTGCGAGCGTAGTCGATCAAACTTGCCGCTTCCATTTCCCTTAAATTCTTTTATGCCCGAATTTACCGAGTTTACTAAATTAATCTTCGTACCAATCGGGACAATGGGGTCTTAGCAACATAATACAGAATTCTTGTTGGCAAAATTTCACGCTTACAAAAGATTTGTTCTAAATAAATAGAGCTTACGGGTTAGGGAGCTCTTTATAGCCCTTACCAGTTACTGTTGCTGTTTGGAAACAATGATAGCGGAGTCACGGTGCCACCTGCATTGTGTCTTTTGCCCGTAGAGCACCCTCGTACTTAATTATGTGCTTATAAATCGACAGGCAGTGTGACGGCGGTCGTAAAATTCCTTGTGAAAAGGAAATGAGCAAAATTGTACAACGAAAATATTCTTTGGCCTTTCATTTGGAGAAACTTATTCACTCGGTGTACTAATTTTGTAGAAGCACCGGATATTTGGGTAAAACTTTATGTTTTATTCTTGTTTCTTGGCTACTTTCAATTCTCGGTCTTTGTGCGAGTTAACTGAGGTGAGTATGGTACTCGGTAATGTAAGGACTTAGTTTCTATTTATCGGTGAATTTTACATTATATAAAGTCGTATTTTGAAGTTGTCTTGTTGATTGCTTTCTTTGTTTAAAGTTTCACTTCAGTGGATAGCAGGTTGTAAGCTTTTCAGTAGTATTATTCACAATAATAAAACGGAGTTGACTATATAAAATTAGAATATCTAAAGTTTCGTGTGTGTCATTGGTGTAGTGATCCATTTGATTGCTTTATTTACCGATGCGTTAATCACTTCTCATGATCAAGGAGGCAATAAATGCAGTTATGATATGTCAATATCAAATATAATTCTGATGCAATTTTGCAAAATGCTATGATGATTCATGATATAAGTTTAAGTATGTGACCGATCTCAATGTTCCAAGTTTGCTTACCGGTTCCAGCGGTATTATGGGAATTTAGTTATAAAATTTTAATAGCAGCAGGATGTATGAAATAATTCCCGGTACAACGGTAAGAACTCACTCACCAATACATGGAACATAAAAATATGGTAGCTAAATATGAATTTCATAAACTCTGCCAACCCCTTTGGGGATATACAGGATAGAATCATAACTAATATTATAAATGCGAATGTAAGTCTGCTTGTTTGTTACGCATTCACACCTAAACTACTCGTCCAACCATTTTGAATTCTCGCATTCACGTTGTCAGGGATAAAGAAAAGGACCCTTTGTACCTTTCATCAAGTATTGTTCCCGAATAGAAATTTACCATCGAAATCTTCATTAATGCGAGCGAAGCCGCGGACAAAACTTAGTCTAGTTATGTATGCAATAAAGTTATATTTTTATTGCTCAATAAATAGGTGCTAGTTTAACACATTGTCCTTGGTGAGTGACAACAACATCGCGGCATGTGCGTAAATATTAGCTATACCTACAACTTGCCTGAGTCTCCTCGTAAATTATTTGGCGACGCACGCGATAATACAACTATTATGACGCGTTAATGGGCTGATGAGACCATTGACGTATAAATCAACTCGCATAGTATCGCATAGCGTCGCTTGACGACATAATTTAGATAGGACACGAATGCGTGTGTCTTTTTAATCGTCGTTTATTATTTTTCTATCAACAGTATCTGGTTATCTGTTACCAATTACTAAATACTTGTAGAATAAGATTTGTTGACTGTGTAATATTAGTGACTGTCCTTTCAATCTTATATGATTTGCGTTGGCCATAAAGTACGGGATGGCGACCTAAGAATTTTTTTTATGTTTTTCTTTGATTACCCGAATAAGGAAGTTATATCACCGCTACAAAAAACGTGTAAAGCTGTTTGCACATGATCTCTTTCCAGGCATATTGGCTTGACGTCGGACTTTAAAATAGAATGAGAGCCTTTTGTATATACTTGCGCATTACATAAATATATGTATGTATAAGACTGGCTGTCGTAAAATTCTACTAAATTGCACCTGGAAGACATGATTACATAATATTCTCCTTGTAGCTATGGCTAATGGAAAACCGAGAAGTTCTTATAACACTTTAATAAAATACAATAAAATCTAAATATAGTAGGTAGTTTAATTTGAATATATGACATCCACGTATCCATATTTTAATACTGCTATCTTTGCTGTATTCATGACCTATAGTGCGCTGTGCTATCCATACCGCCGGACGCAGTTTTACTAGGTTAGCAAACATTGAGATCATGACGGTTACCGCAGTGTTTGAGTACATGTATGTATGTTATGTTGGGACAAACAATACAAACCGCAATTAGCATTGAAGCTTGTATTATATAATACAGGGAAATCTAGTTAGACAGGTAGCCGTTTCCATAATAATTGTGGTTAGGCATATCCGCACTAACTTGTCTTCCGAACAAATATAACAAAATAGATACATACATAGTCAGACACTTCTATGTCCAAAGGGCAGCAATAAGTTTTAGTGGCAATTATATCCACACTTCACCACCTGTTTTTTTTAAATGACCTTTCCCGCACTTGGAATAATTCCTGTGTCACGGGGGACTTTACAAACATTCAAACAACGGACATAAAAACATCTAGACTCGAAGCAAATATTTTTGTTCCGTGTGAGATTCGAACCCACAACACTCGGCATAGAGGCAGTGACGAGGCGAGCACTTTAAACCACTACACCATTCGTGCAGTCAATGAACCTATGTGTTTAGATGTCACGTAGTTGTAGAAGAGCCTATTGTCATCGATATGGCACAGTCCAAGGCTCTGTGCTATCTCCGAAAACTTCTTGACTGAGCGATCGCTTTCAGTGCCACTGCGCTACTGAGGCAGAAAGTCACCCACAAATTCAAATATTACTCCAGCTACACCAAAACTACTAATTTTGTTTAAAAAATAACTGAACAAAATACTTCATTTAATATTTATGTACGTACATAAATTAGTAGGTACAAAAGCCTCTGAGAAAATCAGGCTATAAAATTAGAAAATTTGAATATTCTAGGGCTATTCAAGAAATTAATTCAAATCGAATTGAGCTCTATTCATAATTGTATTACTTTTCGTCAAGCTAATTTTAACTTCAAATATAACAATGCATAGTCTAGCTAATGCTAATAAAGCGGTTAGTCGGTAATTTCCTCGTCCGTCTTCGTCTTCCCCCTCCCTCCTTAACCTTGCTTCAGCCCCGTTATTATTTCAATGTAATCTTTACCAGGCTGTTTGAATTGATGCCGGTGCCTCACGGCAAACCAACACACGGGTTGTCTGACAGTAAATGGTACACATAATATTAATTTAATATTATAAAAGCGAATGTCGGTATATTAACTACTTGACCGATCACAGTGAAAATTCGCATACATATTGTCAGGGTAGAAAAATAATATAAAGATTCCTTTCATTCATAAAAAAATGTTGATCCCGAACGAGTCGTGGGGATAAGTTAGCAAATTGTAATCGCATAATATACAAGAGGTATCACTCGCGCGTCTCTGATCCTAAAGCATTTAAGCATGCATGTAACAATGCACCTATTTGATCCATCCGCGCGAAGAATATGTTTGCATAGTATTAGGTTTCGTCCCTACGTTTTAAGTCTAAAGATAGATAATAATAAAAATGTATATATAGGATACAAAAGATGAACTAGCTACGCCGTAGCACTTCTACGTAGCTACTACATAATCGTAGCACGTGTACATTAAACCATCTACCAACGAACAGACCCTATTCAGCGAGCCTGACACCAGACGTTAAGCCTATTGTACATGTTTAATCGAGACATTTTGACTTATGATACGTTTTAACATATTCACAACATAAATAACCTGAATATCTTTTACTAAAATATTTGTTTCTTTTTTCTTTCTTCCCATTAATCTACATGACTACGTATCTAGAATAAACTAAAAGTAACAGAAAATGATAGGTTGGTCTAAATGATGAGCAATATTACCGTTATTCTATGTTTATTTATTTATAAAACAAATCACATAATTATGTAATTACAGGAAAACATAATACAACATAGTGGACATTAATACATTATAATAATAACTATAAAGTTTGTGACAGACATTGTAACGTCACCCTCTCAAATTTCGCCAACATACAGCAAAATATATCTAGACGTTGTGCAACTACAGTCAGCATCCTAGCAGGACGCACCACCGGTGCGTATTTCAAGACATCTGTGCGAAAAACTGGCAGATCTAACAGCATTCCCCGTGGCCTCCGTCGTAACCTGGAATTAGGTACAAGAAACTAGAGCAATACTAATATTGTCGGTTTATTCAATTTGCCTATTATGATAAGGTAAATGTATTTAAACAATGCGTAGTTCCGTCTCACCTCGAGTTTATAATATCCTACCATTCCTAACACAAATATAATGTTAATTTAGTTACTGAAATAAGTATTTTACTTTAATTTTTAAGCTAATAAAATTAGTAAAGTTCAGTAGTAGTAGTAGTGTATTAGTTTCTAAATTATGTTATACAGTGTTAAATAAACAACGCGATAACATTCGTATAAATGAGTTTAATGTCAATGAATAACATTCACGTAAACAGAAGACAATATTATTTTACTTGTACTTATTTCTATTACACGTTTCAACATTCTCCTTTGTGGACGGAGGAGTATGATATCCCACCAACAAATGGAAGTTCCAATGACCAGGCTGGGTAATCGTGAATAGCAGGCCCCGGCCCGATCATTGACGTAGGGAACTTGTATATATTAGTAACTCGTAGTGCAAACTTTGATAGCGCGATTAATACCTAGTTTAAATTATGTGAATTGAGTACAGCGCCATCTTTCTTTGTTGTCTGTAACATATGTAATATGTGGTATTCACTTCAGTCTCTTTTTATGCATGTTGTTTTTTACTCGATGCGTCCATCTTTCTTTGCTCCTTGAGTCCATACATATGTACGTAAACAAACTTTTCGAAAAACAGAACCGAAATAAGACAACAGGCACCAAATAATAATACAAAATTATTTTATTTTCCATTTACAATTTCACAGCTGAACCACGGTACATATAAATATACTGATATAATGATATCATGAAGATTTATTCGGTATTGATATATCTTTACTGGCCGTATGAGCTGCAAAACTCGAAAATATTCAAAGAATTAACTTGATTTTGTACACAGCGATACATTTCAATATAAGAGTGTTTTTATTAACTTTTTGAACAGAAACGGTACCGAGAAATAAAAATTATCTGATTAAGTCACAGTGAAACGTGGGTGAATTTTGCTAGTTGTAAGTACTATAAAAACACGAAGACGAAGCCGTGTGTCCACAATTATAAGACAAAATCGATCTATACTAATATTATAAAGAGAAAGATTGGAGTTTTTGTTTGTTTGTTAGGATTTAACACAAAAATTACCCGACCGATTTTAAAAATTCTTTCACCATTATAAAGCTGTATTATCACCGAGTAACATATGCTATATTTTATTATCAACTATACTGTTACTAACATAACGTAAATAACTACTTTTACGCGAACGAAGCCGCCGGCAGAAGCTAGTAAAATATAATTATAGTAACAAGTCACGTGCGATATTATAATATACGCTGTTACAGTTTTAAACCCACACAATTAAGTTCATAAATACTAGAATACATAAAGTTATGCCAAAACTTTTAACATAAAGTGACCATTTATAAAATTAAAATAATACCATGCATTTTTGGAATAAAAATTCCACTTTCCATTATATAAGTCGTATATGATCTTAATAAAAAATATAGTTATTAAACAAACATACTCAAGCATGTATATCTTGAAAGAGGAGAATAGATGTATGTTTTAAGTCATTTTTAATAGTGACCAAATGTTCAGAGTCTATTATTCTACTAAGGATTCCAAACTGCATCCCATAACACTTATCTCAACCATGGAATCGATCCAGGATCATATGATCGGCCGTAAATTTAAACACAAACTAACGATAAATATTTATTATATTACGACTTCCTTACTAGTAATATTTAAAAAATAATAATAAAAATATGATACGTGAGACCAACAAAGCAAATTAATAGCAAACCAAGTATTTCTTATGTTACTGTTGGTAGAAAATATATGTAATCAATTAATACATCAATGATTAATAAAGTGTAGTCGTTATAAAAGGAGAAATCCTGACTCACTCATTGACTGATCTATCAACACTCAACAACAGCCCAGAAACTAGCACCTATAAAGCTGAAATTATGTGATAGGGAATAATAGGTGTAGGCACAAGCAACTACATATATAACCTCCATATTTTAGACGTACTTGCTACCTCAATAGGGTATTTTACTCTATACGAGAAAAATCAAAAAATTTATTACTGAGATAGCTTAGGCAAGAAGCAGTCGGAAAACGTTAGTTTTATTTCATAGAATAGCACGGGCACGCCACGATTGTGGCGGTATGTCCCGTGTTTGAGGAGTGGCTGGAGAGGCGGCATGGTGCCCTCACCTTCCGGCTGACACAGGTAATGACTGGCCACGGTTGTTTTGGCCAGTTCCTGTGTCGTATACGCCGGCAAGAGACGCCCGGTTGTCACAACTGCGGCGACTGCCGCGACCTTGTTGAGGACACGGCACTGTACACTTTGGCGGATTACCCCACCTAGGCATCGCAGAGCTGTGAACTGATCGCGGCAGTCGGATTGGTTCCCTGGACCCTCTTGCTCCCGGCCGTAGTTCAGTCTATGGTCCGGAGTGAGAGATCGTGGAACGCCATCGCCTCCTAGTAAGTGATTTCCATCAAGGAGGCGGTGGAGCGGGAGAGGGAACGCTTAAACCCTCTCCCCAACCGCAGAGCCGGGCGCCGGAGGGCGCGAGATGACCTCCAGCCACCCTGAGGTTTGACCTGGGAGTGGTGGGATTCGTGGGCCTGCCCGCCACCCGATCAGCACCAGGTCCGAGAGGCGGCGTGCGTGTTCCCACGCGCGCCTCTGTATCGTGTGTACGTCCCCTCCGCAGGGAGACAGTAGGGATATGATTGGTGCTAGTTTTTTTTATGTAGTGGCCTGCCATTTCATATGACGTGCCGAATCCTCGGCGGGGTCACGATTGCATGTGACAGCGATTCGCGCGGCCCCACCGATTGCGGTTATGTAGAGGAACACCGTGGTAGGTTTAGTCGGTATTACCGCGATGTCACTCACCATCTTTCCCCGGTGAGTCCGACATAACCTCTCCGTCACCCCGCGGAGAGGTATGAGTCAAAGCATTCACCAAAGTTAAAAAAAAATTATTCATAAAATAGCAAAATAAATTATAAAATTCAATTTAATGTTGTCAGCTTTTTTAATCTGTTTCATAACACCAGTATCAACTGTCAATAGTGTCAACTGATCAGCGTACCTTTAATCTCTATAGGCTTTTTATTATTTTTATTTTTGCATTCATGAACAGCAACGATAAGTAGAATAATAACTCATTTATAAAATATAAACAATTAACATAACATACAAAATATCACTGCATTTAATATTGTCTTATGTTTACGCGAATGTTATACATTGAAATTAAACACTTTATACGGATTTTGCCGCGTTGTTTATTTTACTTTAAAACACTATTATTACATAATTTTGAAAACACTAACACTACTATTATTGAACTTTACTACTATTTTAGCTATATATTTTTTAATTAAAACTATTTATATTTAAGTTTACACTTTGCCCCGACGTTTCGGTTGCTTTACAGCAGCCATGTTCACGGGGAGACTAAAATGGTAGTTGTCACAACGTTCTAAAGTGTACCTAGTTATTTCAAAGTACCCGAACATAATTTAATATTTGGTATTCCTATTTACGCAGAATGATTTCAAAGTATCATGAAGTCTAGCTTTTTCACTGTATTTGTTTACACAGCCAACTGCCGTCATGTCCACAGAGCAATAAGGCGTCCACTGCGTCCAGCGCTTTCGTCAAATTACGCGCGAAATTTGAAAATGCAAAATTGGGATGCATTTTTATGGCACTTATCGATTGAATAAAAATTTTGTGAATTTTTATTGCTCCATTAGCATTATAGAATCTCACTCACCAGATCTATTAATGTCATAAATGAACTTCATTACAGAAATGATATCTTTACGGGTAATTGGAGTGAATTGGCACAGGTTTTATTGTACATAGTAACGTATGATACACCTAAAAAATAAGTTTTATATAAAATTATGTATAGAGTATTCTATAAGTTTAGTTATAAGATTTGATGTAGCACACTATCGAATTAGGTATCTGCCTGTTATGTTAGTTGTAAGATTAAATAAATAAATAAATAAAGAATCTAATTGAGACACTTTTCAAAAATGGGTGTTACACCCTATTGTATAACGCAATTGTGCTAAGTGATTATTTAATATTTTATATAGTCATATATTTCTGTTTACATCTGTGTATATGTGTATGCTTACGCATTCTTAATATTATAATATAAATACTCTCGTAATGATCAAATAAAGAAGCATTCTGAACTTGAATGGTAGTTTTCACTACATAAGCTTTATGTTTTAAAATGATATCACATATTGATCATATACATTTTGTAAATTAACATATTTTATTATTATTATATACATTGTGTAAGAAGGTAATTATAGTAACTAATAACTATTTGAAGGATTTTTCGATAATCCTCGGTGTTTGTTTGGGATCCTTGGTGTTACGGAATAAAACTCAGAAGTGGACTGTATAACTAGTTATTTATACTAATGATATTTCTACAAGATTGTCGTTGCCGGGAATAGAATATAAACTATGTTTGAAATAGGAGCGCGAGTACGGGTGTCCGCTGTAGCATCGGTCCGTTGACTACCGGGTCGGTGGCCGGCGCGCGCGCCACCAGCTGATCGCGATGCCCCTCTCGCCCCGCTCCGTCCCCGCCGCCGATGTCCGGTGCCCGATGAGCGCGTGTTGAATGAACGGTTCAACACTCGGAGTAGGATAAAAAGCAATTAACAAGTGGAGAGTGTCGAAGGCAAAAGCTATAGCATCTAATAATATCTAACGGTATAATAATAATCCTAGGCTTTTTAAGTTAGGCGTGAAAAGTATATTTAAAGCCTCACGAAGTGAGGACTATTATGCTACTTTCTTCAGTAAGTTATTGAAATGGTAGCAATTACTATTAGGCTCCTCCATTTGCTTAGGTATTTGTCCCACCACCGACGATGAACGAGAAGCGAGTAGAGCTAGAAAGTAGAAATGAGTTGGCGAGCAGCGGGAAGCGAATGTGTAGTTCCGATAGTTTTGTCGTTGGGCTATAAGTGAGTGTGCGAGTGCGACAGGCGATTACTCGCGCCACTGCACGCGCGATACATGTGTTCCCAACGAGTGTTAAAGTTTCTTCCAAGTAACTAGACTAGTTCAAATGATTGTTTAATATCCATTACAAATAAAAATACGTGTACTTTCAAATTCGCACTGTAGAGAAATGACTGCTAGTTGGTTTCCCGGCGTGAGTTCTGACCGCCAAGCTAGCTTCGCTGAGGAAGTACCGCGCTGAGAGAGTAATCTTTGATATATTTTGTCGCTCAGCGACAAACTAGTGAAGCGAGGCCTTGCGTGCAGTGTAAACAGTCATTGATCAGCTATTAATATATGCATCTCTTTTGTTTAACGGAATGTATATCTATTATACGTTTCTTGAGCAATAAAATTGCCGATAGTTGATCGCTTCCTCGCTGGCGGTGGGACAACGGTCTTAATATCTTTTTTTTACTTTAAATCAAGCTAGAATCGTTTCGGCAGGCGAGTTAAAAAGAAAACTGGTATGTATACTATCAGTGCCTAAAAAAATATACTGAAATAATATTCATTTATATCTACACTAATATTATAAGGAGACAAAGATTTGTATTTTTGTTGCTAATGAATAAGCTTAAAAATACTAGACCGATTTAAAAAATGGTTTCGACAGTAAAATCCTTTATTATCTCTGAATAATATTCAGGCTACACATTATGCTATAGGTCACGTAAGCGGAGCAGTTTTTATGAAACCGAGTCGGCTATCTAGTCTACTAAATTTAAGTACAACTAAATCACCACCTCAGAGGCGTTAGTGAACGCTGTGTATAAATTCTCGGGTACGATTCCAGTGTTGTGCAAAATCTTAATGGATTCTTCTGTCAAGAAGTCAGTGTACTTAGCAGCAAAACGGTGTCTAAAATGATGTACGGTAAACACTGCAATATGCTCGCTTCTATTAAACAGGACTTAATTATTATCATAGCTGAATAAGCTAGGGTGTGCGTAACTATAGGAGTGTACACACCTATAGTATTGGGTCTAGCAGGATAGGACAGGGTCAGCGGCCCCAAAAAGATAATTTGAAAATAAATTGTGTGGTAACATTGGCGAGGTACATAACCTTTGAGAAATGAAGAGAAATAAGAGGCTGAAATTGTGTCAATGGTATGTTTTTTTTATCATTGACATAATAATAGCCTCTCATTTCGCTGCGTTCTGTAGGTAATTGATCAAATAGACGCTAGAGCGAGGATTTGTCAAAACTGTTTTATTTTCAAAAATTATTGCAGCTGCACTAATGAAATAAAAACTATTCATTAGAAGAAATATTAGTCTATATTATATATTTTTATAAAATTTTATATAGTAAGTATTTAAGTTTAATTTTTATCTTGATCTTACTTATACTTCACGCAAAGCTACAATTACAGAAAAAATATATAATATAGCTTACTATGCCCGTGACCATGGCTGCTGAAAAGCAACTGAAACGTCGGGGAAAGTGTAAACCTAAATATAAATAGTTTTAATAATTATAATTCAATAATAGTAGTAGTAGTGCAATAGTTTCAAAATTTTGTAATACAATGATAAATAAACAACGCGATAAAATCCGTATATAGTAGTTTAATTTCAATAGCTTACTATGTCTAGTATTACTACCAAAGAGTGCAATATAAAATAGGCGCAACACTTCCAAAAAAATTGAATCCTCTCATGTAGTCATTAGTACCCATGACTGTCATAAGAGATTTTTTTTTTTTTTTTGTTTTTATAGTCATGCGCAAGTATACAGTTGCGCCGCGCGGCAGCCGTCTCCCCGCAACCACTGAGCTAGGTCGTAGCTTGAATATACATTTATATTATTTATATCTGGTACCAGTAAATATATATCCATACAATATATCATCAAGTTATTTCATTTAACTATTCACAGCAATTACACTTAAGATGACCCACGATATTATTAATCACAAAAATGTACAATCCACATACGCTCATGTACGTAATCATAGTACGAAGCACAGAAACTCGACGCTAACTGCTCTCATAAGAACAAAAACTTTCAAACAAATCTCCAACGACACAATGCTGAACAAAAACGTATTGAAAAACACTTTTAGTAATACCCGACGTGTTTACAATGGAAACATTGTTCACAAAATATTGACACTTGTGTTAACAAGCCGACCTTTTTGTAGTACTTGGCGAAGGCTTCGGTTGACCTCGACGATATCTAGACACAACATAAAATCAAGCCTGTTTGTTTTGAAGGGTTAGGCAGAAGTACTACACCCACTTTTCGGCTGCTATAAATCTAAGTAGTAGTATGAACTGTGGAATTGCTTTTATTTATGGAACTAAGATGACGAACAAGTATAGAACTCACCCAGTAAACGCATACTATGACGGCTACAATTTTATAGTCCATAATTACTGCTACTAAAAATCGCCTCATAGGCAAGAAATTGTAGATGGAAAAAGAAAAGAAAGGTACGTGATTCTCTCAAACTATTACTTATTATGAGAAACAAACAGAATTACTACTCTTTTGTCGGTTTTCTGTATGAGAATAATTTTCTATCATAAATTGTCACAGTGCCCGACACGGGCCTTTTTTTCCAATATGAGACGGGCTAAGCCATTACATAGTAGACCTCACTTAGCTTCGAGAACATTATGGAGAACTCTAAGCAAGGATATGCAGGTTTTATTGCGTTGTTATCCTTTGCCATTAAAGCGCGTCTATTAGCTTCGAAAATTCGGAGGATTCCACTCGAGACTTCTTCGTTGCAGTCCAACAGTCTTCCTCCAGACTGCCACTACTATAAGTGCGTACAAAATAGTATTTTCTGCAACAATATACTCACATAAATATCGACGCGGTACCAAGGACAACACCTTCTATCGGATATTTACACGTTCGGCCCCATTGAGAATTCGTCTATTTTTGTCACTCATAAATAAATGTGTCGGAATGGGTATCGTCTTCTGTAATAGAACCCTTATATTATAAATATAGGGCACGACATTTTGTATCTGTTATGCGATTTTAAGCTTTGTTGTCTTCAAATAAATGCCTCATTGGTTCCGTAGCAAGTATAAATATGCTGGTTTCACAGTCCTGGTTTCTATTTACGAGTCGGATGCATTACGGAATTATTAGTTGCGGTATGAAGTCTGGATATTTTCCTGGTAGATGATAATAGGCTGGTACCCTTATAAGCCAGAGGATTCTTTTGAGGGACAAAATAACTTGAATTCCTGATGATTTAAAAAATATTAGGGGCCACTGGGTACTGGTCTAAATTCGACCATAATTGATCTAAATTTTAAGTTTGATTGTTATTAAGGTTTTGTTATCTATAACTGTACCCTCATAATCACATTTCATTTAGATTTTGCTAAAGCTATACAGGTTAATATACTTCATATCTTTTTCAAACTAATTATTATTTACTTAACTATATGTAGTCTTTCATTGACAATGCCTAAGCTTGCTACTTTGTTTTCTTTTTTATTTATTACATATAAATACGTTAATATCCTTCCAATCCACCCAAAGGTTGCCTGTAAGATGTTGCTTTAAGAGATAAGGCCTTTTGTGCATCAACTTTTTTTCAATCCTTAACTTTGATTGTCATAATTTGTACAATAAATAGTTTTCAATTCAATTCTAATAAAGAATAATTATAATACGATAAATAAGTTTAAAATTAGAAAATAATTATACCATTACAACATAACATAACAAATTATATTACTGTAACTACAGCAATTATATACAAAATAATCATAAAAAGTATTAATAAATATATTTTTCGTACCTATATGGTATTGTAAGACAATTCAGATTACTGCTCTACAATTTTCTTTTTGGAATACATATGTCAATTGAGCAAGCTATATATATTTCACAAATTATTATAACTATGAATAGAAGTGATCGTTATAAACCATAAACAGTTACTGTATCTAAGCATCAGCCAAATATGGTACTCTGTTTTACAATAAGTAGCTTATTCGTATAGATAAACTTTTAAAATTTAATGGCCGCATACCGCGAAATTGCAATAGATACTTAAAGGTAACCATAGTTACGAAGAATTGTCCGACATCAGCCGAACAATGCCGAAATACTACGAACGCGATTCGACTGCGTGTTTGACACACATGCATGTTTTTTCTTTATATATAGCAGCGATATGGTAGCACGAGCGTCTTTTTTTTAAGATCACTCGTCCATTGGTATACGATTACAAATCGGTCAATCTACGCGTTCACATACTATATCTCGAACAATACATTAGTGTTACAACCAAATAAATCCGAATATTCACCTGAGCAAGTCTCACAGAGAAATTTAGCGAAGCGTGTCGATCGAATTACTATTAAACCACCGTTCCGAACGTTTTATCTAATAGCAAATAACAAAGACATAAAACTTGGAATGCCTGGTACGAACTGAAAAAGGGATTAGAATCGCCGCCAACGACTCTCGCCACACGCAAATGTCGATCTGTTTGATCTCAATCTGACGTATCAGATAGAAAGATCCAACGCATAAGCTTTGCGACGCCTAAAAAATGAAATTGCAAGGGGGCCATATAATTCGTCAATTTTACGGATTTCCGAATTTCGATGTGCGATTAACCGTGAACGTAAAAATGCTTGGGCGAGCGAGAATCTACAACAATGGACAATTTCCTTGAGCGTAAATCTACCTTTTGGTTGTCAACCCTATTTGTTACGAATCCGTGTGATTTTCTATTGTGTGGATGTGTCTATATATCGGTTGCTAACTTGCCACTTCTAATTTTATGTGACCTTTCAAAAGCTTTGTGATACCTGTTAAAAACAACCGCAACTGTGAAAAATTACTTTGAAATTTAAACACTGGCTTAACATTTTATAAAGGTCACGAAGACAAATTTGGCTCCATTGACCGACTACCTTCATTGAGGTACCGACCAAGCAGATAATTTCTCTCAGTCACCTTTGAATAAATGTCAGATTATTACCGTTTTAATTTTAGGCATTGGTTTGTGTTTCATGAATTGTTGTGAACTAGCTTCTGCCTGTGGGTTCGCCTTAACGAATATCCAGATTAAAAAGTGTTATTTGTGTTAATTCAAATGATCTATATAATATGTATGGATGTGCCACGATGCATCCAAATGTGTCTAACGTTTAATAAATATAATAATTTCCGGATTATATATACCTACTCAGTGGGAACCCTTTGCTTTGACAAATTTTTTTCGTCCTTATTTAATTTGGCATAACTAGTTATGCATAATTTTTTTAACATAATTGTTTTTCGGCGTACTATTTCAGTAGGCATTAATATCATTTAGGATAATGCTTTTTGCCCTAATTTTGATTGGCATAAAGTTATAAGGCATATTGTTTATTCGTCATCTTTTATTTTATTGATAGCTATTTGAATCTGAAAAATAAAAAAGTAGGTATTATATCCAATACTTATAACTTGGGTACCATAGTGTAACAATAGATTAGGGTGTGGCGGTATAATTATTTTCTAGCATTAATCATCATAAAAATAATTAATACCACAGACGTATCATAATCATAATTTTATTTTACCTAAAGCAATATGTAAATTACCAGCAATTAGAGCAAACAAGCAGAAACTAGGCAAAGATAAGCATCTTACACAATGTGGTTCACGACTTAGCGACCAAGGAACTTTGGCCCCAACATTGGTGCCAATAGAGTACTAAATATTATTAAAAATAAATGTTTTATCACAAACTCCTTAGCCAAAACGAATGTATAAAGAGCTTTACAATTAGGTGATTGGTTTATATTCACACAGAATTAGAGAGTGATCGAAGCGATTGAAGTCTCAAACATGACATGACTGTATATACTTTTACAGCCATATTACTACAATTTACAATACTGTTAAAACGTTGCTGTAAGTAAAAATTCTAAAAATTATTACTTATAATAATTCATAAGAATGCTAGCTTACCTAATAAAGATTCTGTATATAAAATAAGGTTTACAAAAAAATTATAAATAAAGCATTTCTCTAATGCATTTATTAAGCATGTTATGTATTTTAACTACCCATCGTAATAAGCATTTAGTTAGATTTTTATTGGTATATTCTTATTAATAAACACAATATTCTGCTGTGTATATCTTAAAAAGAGTATGTAGAGGTAGAAAAATGGATGACATAGATACAACTCGATTTGTATCAACAACATTTAAGATAAAAGCTTAATTAAAATGTTTGCAATACAGAAGGTTATCAAATTTCCCGGCATTATATTTTCTATATTCAAAATGCCTTTACATTTCTCGCGAGGAAAGGAATTTCTTCTTTCGTTTATAAATTATCTGCGCACAATAAGTTGACCGCGGCAACATAGCATAATGTCGTCGATGGATCCATTTGCGTAATTACCGCCCGAGTCTCGTAAAAAATTCTTAGTGCTACAGACTACAAAGAAACTTGTAATAATATAAAGTAGCAAAAGCTTTTATCCGTAAAGTTAATTATTTGTTAATATCAACTTACATAGTTGCGCTTATGAATGGTTAACAGGTGGTTTCAGGTATGACTTGAAAACAAAACACACCAATTAGAAAGGAAGAAAGAAAATCTTTTCTTTTTGTGTCTCGTTAGCACATTTTTTTTTATCGGTCTCGTTTGCGTAATGGTTAGTATAACCGACTGACACGCCTGAGGTCACAGGTTCGATGCCCGCACAAGTCAAATATTTGTGTGCATGGACATGGATGTTTGTGTTGGTCTGGGTGTTTCTATGTATAATATGTACGTATTTAAATAAGTATATATGTAGTATAAGCTCTGCTTAGTTTGGGCTAGATGGTGTTGTGTGTATGTGATAGAATATATTATATTGTTTGTTACGATTTGACACCTTAATTACCTACTTAACCAATCATCGTGTCGCATAGAAAAGGATACAGGGTATCTTTAATCCCGAAATAGTACTAATCTAACCTACATTAACTTAAGCAGGACAGGACAAAATCTAGTTAAAATTATAACACCTTAAAGTAAAACTATAAACGCCTCAATTCCACAGAGAATTGTGATTGGATGTCTCCTATTCCTAATTTATATTAATGACCAGCCAAAAATATTTAAAAACTTTGTTTATCATTTGCATAGCCAGTTGCACTCACTGATCGGTAAACGATTAGCGAGGTTAAGCAACTTTGGGTGTGGTCAGTCTGTAGATGGGTGACCGCTTAGTGGTATTTCATCTGAGCGTCTACGTGTTTCGGAGGGCACGTAAAAAGTCGGTCCCGGTTGTTGCCAAATTGACAGCATTCGTTAAGCCATGTCAGAGGCCTACGGGCGGCTTGTACAACTCTTGACAACAGGTTGGCCACGAAAAGAAAAGAGAAGAGGAAGAAAAAGAAGATCATTTGGCGTTGATATACCCATCCTGACATCATACCAAAATATAACCACTTTAGCATAAAATCTTACAAATTTAATACACTTAGCGAAACAGAAAACTGGGTAAACAATTATAACCTAGACATTTTTTTTTAATAACACTACCTAAATGTCATTCTTTCCATACCAAAAGACAAAACTATTTCATGTAAGAATAAAAATAGAAGTAGGTATACTTACTTACTATTACATTCTTTGCACATTAATTAACACAAATATTAATTAAAAAACCGCTCTTAAAAACTAGGTAGATTAAAATATAAAAATTCGCCTCCACATGCAAGCGAAATGTTAATTTAAATTTTGAATTCGGTAATAAAATCTTACGTTTGGGAATGCTTTGACGCATACCCCTCCGCGGAGACGGGCAGAGTGGTTATGTCGGACTAACCGGGGTAAAAGAAAGATGTTGAAATGATGATAATGGACCTCCTGGAATACCGACTAAACCTACCACGATGTTCCTTGGCAAAACCGCTATCGACGGGGCCGCGCGATTCACTTGCACATGCGGTCGCGATCCCGCCGAGGTTTCGGCCCGCCGCTCTATGGTCCCTATCCATACAACGCCCATCTCAAAAATGTTTTTAGCTAAAATAGGTTTTTCCGAATTCTTTTGACAAAAATCAACAGATTATTTAATTCTGTTATTTTTTTTTTATTTATTTATTATTTAATGTGTAAAATAAATTGCTAAAATGCAGTAAGTCAAATAATTGTTTAGAGTGAATTACTCATACAACCATTTCAAATGAGTATCGTAGAAACTTTTCCTTAAGAACTATATACGTATGTGTTATTTATTTTTAGAAAGCGCAAAGCTTGAAGAAATTGTAAAAAGTAAAATCACAATAATATGTATTTTGTGTAAGCCAACAAACTCGTTTGAAGATGTCTCTCTGTTTATATGTTGTTCTTGATTATCAAATATACATTTGAAGTTTAGCGCTGTTTGCCGCTGTCTTGTTATTTATCTCATTAAAATACTTGATCACTCTACCTTCCAGGAAAATACAAATTTTTTGCTTCTGTTTGCTCTTTTTTTTTTTGTCAGACCCAAAAATATGAAACCAAGTAAATTTTCAGATTTTGTTTCTACGGCATTATTTTCCAATAGTATCAACAAAATTAACACAGTAAAATAACATTTATTCATGGCGTGTGATGATTAAAACCATGATAAAACAACATTCACAACAACAGTCGATTCTGTGGTACATAGGAACTTGAAGTGATATGTCGACAGTATCAAGTGCGGGTAAGTAATTAAATTTTTTTGTCGTTAACAGCAAAAAATAATGCAACCACAAGATCATAAACATATTGCAGACTGCACTTCTATTCAAATGTTATATAATCAAGTTAAAATTCATATCACAAAGTAACTTTGCAATATTTAGAAAAAAAAAATTATCGCAATGAGTTACTTGTGCTCAAATTAAAATTATCAAAATTTAACAAACGACGGGAAAGGTGAGTAGGATAAAAGAACGATTTGTAAGAAATTACAGTACTTAGTTGGATGGTGAATTCAAGGTAACATTTGAAGAAAATAACTTCAACTTCTTCAGGTCTTGTGATGATGTGTGATCTTTTTATTAATTCTGGCATAAATAATAAAGATATGAAAAAAATTGATGGACGCATTTCCATTGTCATTAGAAAAAGCTGAAATAGTTAGATTAAGTGTAAAGAAAAAAATTATCAAAATTTAACAAACGACGGGCAAGGCGAGAAAGATAAAATAACGCTTTGTAAGAAATTACAGTACTTGGTTGGATGATGAATTCAAGGTAACATTTGAAGAAAGTAACTTCAACTTCTTCAGGTGAACGTGCTCGAACTCCGAAGATCTATGAAGAATCGTCAGAGAAATCGAAAAACCGAATAAATATGAAACTTGTACAAAAAATAATATGGATTTGAAATCATATGCGTGTGTCCAACATTTACGGTCAATAAGCGAATCAGATGAAGCTTCTATTCTGAGTATTGTACGACTTTTACCCAAGGAATACAAGAAAGACGTCCTTACGAAGATGACATATGCTACGGAATCAGTCACTTATTATTCAAAAGACAAAGCTTTGAGTTTATTTATTGACTTGAACTTAACAAAATCTCAATACGGATTATTAAGGTTATACCGCCTGCATAATTCTAGGAAATGTTCTCGATCAGCGACTAATGAAGATGTTCTTCGTTCATTATTATTTACATCAGATCCATATGGATCTGATGTAAATTCTGCTGTGGCTTGAAATATATATTTCAAGCCACAGCAGAACACCAGCAATCATTGTAGGAAAGGAGTTGTTTGATGAAGCCAAAATGCTTTTAGATCTTCCCGAAAGTAAATAATACAATAAATAATATACTATGCTCTGATTAATAATAAAAAAACGGTGGTTGAGTTTTTGAATATTTATTATTACATAATTTTATTATCTTTTTGTAATATTTACGTCAAATCTATTTTTAAATATTGCTTATATAATAAAGTTTATTAAAATAAATCTTTCGTTTGAGAGCCTATATATTCAACAATATATGTCTAAATTTTCAAGTTATTATCTCCTAAGGCGAAACAGTTACAGATTTTTGAGACGGTGAACTCGTTTCGGGACCACAGTGCACCGTATAAAACGGCAGGCCACTACACGACAAGACCTACCCTTCACTTCTTACTTAACCTCTACTGTCCCCTCCCTGGAGGGGAGACGGACTCGACACAGAGGCGCACGTGGGAACACGCACGCCGCCTCTCGGACCTGGTGCTGATCGGATGGCGGGCAGGCCCATGAAGCCCGCCACCCTCAGGTCAAACCTCAGGATGGCTGGAGGTCGTCCCGCGCGCTTCGGCGCCCGGCTCTGCGATTGGGGAGAGGGTTTAAGCGGTCCCTCTCCCACTCCACCGCCTCCTTAATGGAAAGAGGCGACGGCGATGCCACACAGAAGGAGGCGACGGCGTTCCACGACCTCTCACTCCGGACCATAGACTGAACTACGGCCGGTAGCGAGAGGGCAACCAAACAACTCACGGCGCTGCGATGCCCAGGCGGGGTAATCCGCCAAAATTTGCAGCGCCGTGTCCTCAACAACGTCGCAGCAGTCGCCGCAGTGGTAATAACCGGGCGTCTCTTGCCAGCCTATACAACATTGAAACCGACCAAAACAACCATGGCTAGTCATTATCTATGTAAGCTGGAAGGTGAGGGCGCCATGCCGCTCCACCAGCCACTCCTCAAACACGGGACTTACCGCCACGATCGTGGCGTGCCCGATCTTCATATCTACGACCTTTTATTTATTTTTATTTTTTTGACCTAGGAAAATCCTTTTTGGATACCGTGCGTGTGGAGCGCCGTGTCATCCCACACTCGTGGCAGGCCGGGGTTGCCTCCCGTCTCGTTCATATCTACCACCTTTTTTTTTTTTTTTGACCCAGGAAAATCCTTTATGGATACCCCCTCCCCCGGAGGGGGGGAAGGAAGTTATGTGCGACTCTCCGCCCCTGAAGGGGGTCGGTATACACACTAAAAACCTGGGGTGAGCAGTCCCTCCGCCGACGGGGTGGGGCGAGATGGGGTCGCGTTAGCAGTCACCATCCCGCCCCGGCGGTTGGCCCGGCTGATGGTAACCGGGCCTCAGCACCTGTGGAGGGGTGGCCTTGCTCACCAAGGCCACCCCTCAGACGTGTGGGGCCGTGCAAGCCGGTAGAGAGTCCCCCGACTCTGTACCAGTGACCCCACTATACAGGAGCGAGAAGGCGGGCAAATCGCCTCCTCCTCGCTCCCGTCCGTCTGCGCCGGAGAGGGTCAGCGAGGGGATTGTTCTCCCTGACCCTCTCCGCGGCCTCCTTCTGCGCCATGACAGCCTCACAGAAGGAGACCACTGCCTGACACGACCTCTCGCCGCCGAGCATGGCGTTGATCACGCTTGGCAGGGAGAGATCCCCGCCTATTACGGCCGAAAGCGTGTGCCGCTGAGGCCCCCACGCGGCACACGCCTCCAATGTGTGGAATGCCGTGTCTTCCGGCGCCAGACAGGGGTCGCCTCCCGTCTCGCGATCTGGTACAAATACTTTCCGAAGCATCCGTGCCCGGAAAGCACCTGCACCAGTCGGAAGGTCAGCGACCCGAATCGCCGCCCTAGCCACCCCCGAAGGACCGGGCGAATCGCCTCCACCGTCCACTGGCCCGGGACCGGTGGAGCCAGGTCCGCCGTCCACCGCCTCAGCAGGGCGGCCCGCGCCTGTCGCCGCATGCGTGCGACCTCCTCCCACCCCGGGGGCTCCCCGCGGGACCTCCTCGCCGTCACGAAGTGGTAAACTTCGGCGAGGATCTCCGCTTGTAGCTCCCAGGGGGGGTCACTGGCCAGCACGCACGCAGCTGTCCAGGACACCGTCCGGTAACCACGTATGGCCCTCGTCGCGACGACCCGCTGCGGACGTCGCAGCAGGGTCTTATTGTCGCGACTGAGGGCGTCCGCCCAGACCGGTGCCCCGTAAAGGGCTATACTCCGAATCACTCCGGAGTACAGTCGGCGACATGTGGCGCTCGGGCCACCCACGTTGGGCAGCAGCCTCCCCAGGGCGGCCGCCGCTCCCAGGACTTTTGAAGCCAACTGGGTGAAGTGTGCCCCAAAAGTCCACCTCCCGTCCAGGATGAGACCCAAATACCTCATTTGGGTCCCAAGCCGGACCAGGACCCCGTCCAGGGCCACTCGCGTACCTGGAGGAGGTCCCCCCCGAGGCCCATGAAACAATAGGGCCTCAGTTTTCGAGAGAGCAACCTCCAATCCCAGGGCGCGGATACGGTCAACCACTAGGGCAGCTCCCACCTCGGCCAACCGCACCGCCTCCCCGAGGTTCCTCCCCTTGACTACGACCAGGGTGTCATCAGCGTAGCACGCCACCCGCTTACTCGCGGGAAGCGTGCCCCGAAGCACCCAGTCGTAGCCAACGTTCCACAGGAGCGGTCCCAGTACCGACCCCTGTGGAACTCCGCAGGATACGCGACGGCGCCTCAGACCGTCGCATCCCTCCACCAGGACCTCGCGGTCCTGGAGGTAGTCGGCCAACAGCCTCCGCAAATACAGGGGCACTCCGTGATACCGGAGCGCCTCCTGTATTGTTCCATGCGGGAGGCTGTTGAAGGCGTTGGCAATGTCCAGCGAGACAGCTAACGCCTTGTTCCCCCCACCGACCGCTTCCTGCGTCCAGTATTTGAGCCAGAGCAGGGCGTCTATTGTGGACCGCCCCGCTCTGAACCCGTACTGGGCCTGCGATAAAGCCGGCCCAGTCCCCTCCAAGTGCTGGATGACACGGGAAGCCACCACTCTCTCTAGCAGCTTTCCCGTGTCATCCAGCAACACGATTGGTCTGTATGCGGAAGGCGAGGTTGTGTCTCGCCCCTCCTTCCGCAACAGGCACAATCGGCCGTCCTTCCACAGCTTCGGGAACCGTCCAGACGTGAGGCATGCGTCGAACAGCTCCCGAAGCGGATCGCCCATCTCTCTGAGAGCGATCTGGAGGACCCGCCCCGGGATTCCGTCAGGACCCGGTGCCGTCCTCTTGCCACAAAAGCGGCTGACGGCTGCATCCATCTCCGCAAATGATACAAGCGGGATGGAGGCCGGATCCAGTTCCTCCGGGAAGGACGGCGCCATCATCGGAGGGGTGTGGTGGGGGTTCTGTTCGGGAAAGAGCTCCACCAGTACCCTGCCCAGGAGCTCCGGCTCCAGGGACTCCGCGACGGGGGGCGTCAGGCCCCGAAACTTGTTCCGGGCAGCCCTGTACGGACGCCCCCATGGGTCCCTATCCAGGCCCTCCAGGGCCTCACCCCAGGCCCGGGACTTGGCCTGGCCGACGACCAGCTGCAGCTCCTTTTTGGCTGCACGGTACCCATCGTACAGCCGGAGCTCGGCCTGTAATTCTTCAGCCGACAGCTGGTCATCCGTCCGTCCATGCCGCCGCCGCCTACACCGCGTGTAGGGACGTCGCGCCGCCGAGCAGGCAGCTCGGAGATCTTCGATCTCCGAGCTCCACCAGTACACTTCTCGGCGGCCGGGGCGGCGGCGGGCCCTCGGCATGGCCGCGTCGCAGACGGCTGTGACCGCTTCGCGAAAACGGCCGGCCGCGACGTCTAACTCCGCCGTCCCCCTCTCCAACGAGTGTGTGGGAGCGGCAAGCCACGCCTGGACGATGGCCGCCTCTTCCGCCAGCTTGGCGTCGAGGCGACTCACCGACCAGCGCGGAAAAGCCGCTCGCACCACGCACCGGGACCCTTCCCGACTGTCGGAGGCGGAGATCTCGAACCTTATGTATTTGTGGTCCGAGAGCGTCTCCACCTCCGACATCACCCTCCAGGCCCGGGCACGTGCCGCGACAGCGGGGCTGGTAAACGTTAGGTCCACCACGGACCCCCCACACCATCGCATGCACGTGTGGACCGACCCTCTATTGAGGAGGGTCAGTCCTGTGGCAACCGCCCACTCCCTGACTATCTCCCCTCGAGTGTCAGTGGAGCGGTTGCCCCATTCCCGGGCCTTGGCGTTCAGGTCCCCCATTAGGAGGACCTGATGTGGCGCCTGCCTGCTCACCACCGCGGCCAGGAGGTCCATGAAGACCTCCAGCTCCGCGGCGGTTCTGTTGGGGGAAAAGTATGCGCCGACGATCGCATACCTCTCCCACCTGGCCACCACATACCCCGCTCCTCTCTCTTTGACTGAGAGGAGGGGGCCGCCAACCCTTCCAATGATGGCCACGGAGCCGTTTAAGTCCCCAGCCCAGTAGGGACTGGGGGAGACAAAATACGGCTCCGCGGCGACAGCCACACCGATTTCCCACTGCGCCAGGCTCTGCATGAGCAGGTCTTGGGCCCTGGCGCAGTGGTTCAGGTTCGCCTGGAGAAAGTTGTGATGTCTGACTTGATCCATACTAATCAGACATCACAACCTCCCCGCACAGTGCTTCACGGCGCGCTAACTCAGGGGCGGCCTGACTGGTGGCCGCAGGGATGGCTCGGGTCCCAGGGGCCTTTCCCTTCGTCTTCGGGGGGATGCAGCTGCGCCCCCCCATAACGTGCCCCGAGGGCTTTCCTGCCTCTGCGCAAATAGCGCAGCGCAGCCCGGCCTTGCCACAGTTGGCCGCCCGGTGACCTGCGTCTCCACAACGGAAGCACAGGTCACCCCTGTCAGCCGCGGCGGGACACTGAGGGCGCGTGTGCCCTAACCCCATGCACCTGAAGCAGCGCATGGGGCGCTTCCCCAACGCCACCACCTTCACCGAGCTCCACCCGATGAGAAGCCTGCCCCTGCTCAGCAGCACTTTGGCTGCCGAGACAGGGCAGGACACAAGGGCGGAGCCGGCGCCATCAAAGCCGGGGCGGATCTCCCCGACCTTGATGAGCCGCACCTCGCACTCACCCGCCGCTGCGACCGCCGCCGCCACCTTCTCCTTTGTGGCAGCATCGCCCAGGCCCGCAATCCGCAAGTCTGTGGACTTTACGGGCCTGGTGACGCTGGCCACCGCGGACAGAGCATCGCGGAGTTTCTCCGCGAGCCTATCCGCTTTTTCTCCACTTTGGGAGCCAGGAATTTCTACGATCCTGGCTCCCGTAGCCGTCTGGCGGAAGCGGAGCTGGTCGATACCCAGCTCCTTCAGGTCGACCTTTTCCTGTGCCGCCCTGATGGCGGCAGCATACGTGATCCCCTTTGCCGCAGCGTCGGGCTGCAACGACAGCACGACTGCCGCGGATTTAGGGGACCTCAGGGCTGTCGCCACACTCTTGGTGGCAACAGGGGCAGCAGGCCGGGCTTTGGTGGCGGAGGCACGGGCAACCTGGACAGGTGCAGTGGATGGGGTGGAGAACTTTCCCTTCCCCTTGCCCTTCCCCTTTCCCTTCCCTACCACCGTCAGCCAGGTTTCCTGAGGGTCGGTGGCGGCAGGGGCAACCCCGCTGTCGTTTTGAGTCCCTTTAGCGCCAGAGGGGCCCGCAGTCGGTGCCGCTGCAGGAGCGGCGGCAGCTCTGAGGGCCTGCTTGGCCCCCTTGCCCGCCTTAGGGGCAACCGGCTGAGACGTCAGTGTGGGCGGCGTGGCGTCTGCCCCCACCCTCCTGGCATCCACTCTCAGCGGCGGGCGGACCGTCGGGGCCGGCAGAAGCCGGTCTTCAAGCCCCGCAAGCCGGGCGCTCAACATCGTCCCGAGCGTGATGGTAAGGGAGCGCTTAAGCTCCTCCACCAGCTCGGGACACACCTGGGGGGCGGCAGAGGCTGCCCGCGTCTCCGCAGTAGCGGTAACGGCGGCGGCAGGGGCTGCCCGCGTCTCCGCAGTGGCGGTAGCGGCGGCGGCAGCGGTGGCGGCAGCGGCGGTGGCGGCGGCAGTCGTCGCCGCGGCGGCCTCCGTCTTCGCCTCAGCGAAGCCTCGACGGAGCGCCTTAACCTCCGCCTTAAGCGCCTCCCCCTCTAGACGCAGGCGGGAGTTTTCGGCCCTCAGCCGTCGCGTCTCCTCCACCTCGCTGCGGCCCGCCAGGGTGTCCACCACCTCCCTTAACAGCGACGCCGACCGCTTCAGGCGACCAACGAACTCGCCCTTTAAGTTGCCCGACTTTCGGGCCACCTCCAGGATACAGGCGAGCTTCTCGCCCGCCCGCGCCCTCAGTTCTTGGGCATTTAGTTCGCCTAAGTCACCGACCAATGGGGAGGAATTCGACTCACCGCCGATCTCCATCCCCAGGTCGGCGGCAACAGCAGCCGGCCCCTTCCTAAGGCGCCTCTTGTGCAGTGCCGCCTCAAACTCCGCATTCAGCTGCACCGAAGCGGGCCTGAGGAACTCCTCCCTGGAGGGTGCCCCCTTCACCGCTCTACCCCGCCCTCTTCTGGTAGTGGGCACCTTGGCGGCCGCCATCCACTCAGTCTCCGTGTCCGAGCCTGAGTACCCAGGCACGGAGAACGGAGTGGACGGCCGCTTTCGGCTGCCTGCCTCCCCAAAGGTGGCCACCGCCACCATTTCGGCACGCGAATTAACAGTTTCCACGTCTGAAACATCCTCACTCTCCTGTTCGGAGGGGCCCTGAGAAGGGCCATTTTGGTGGCCCTGAGAAGGGCCTTTTTGGTGGCCCTGAGAAGGGCCTTTTTCATACCTCCCACGCGCATCTCGCTGTTGCTTGGACATGGCCACAAACGAACAGACAGGGTCAAACAAGCAGCCTCAAAAACAATAAAAACCGGCACACAAGTGCTCTTTAGCCGAACACCGGTCTGACACTCCGTTACGGTGACAGAACCGGGTCGTTACCAGGGGACGCGACGAGGACGCAAGCACTATGGGGGGTCCCCCTTCATATCTACCACCTAAGCTAACATCATATAATGCAATAAAGGTATTAAGTATTGAGTTCATTAAAGTGTCTATAACAATTTTACTATAAAATTATTGTGCATTATTTTAACATAATTAAAGGGATATAAGTAAAAAATAATCATAGTAAAAGTTGATAGAATCGCCGCCTAAAATTAAAATTGGCGAAATATATAATACATCTCTAGCTACCCCTTTCAGGTCGTAGACTGGACGAGACTATGTATGGAGTATTAACACAGGTGCTCTTTACGATTACAAGTAAAACCACAGTTAATTAAAAAGTCCCATAAAACTGTACACTTTTTAATATCAAGATGACTAAACGCACTCATCCAAAATTACGTTACTTACATCCTAAAGCACAAAGTACCAAACATGCATCCATCTAAACTTTTGCATCTAACTTGTTGACGCTCTTAGCTCGCATAGTGATAAAACTATTTGTACTACGAGCTTCTTCCTCCTACTTTTAATGAAACTCGACGCAAGAGCTAAACTATGAACAAAGAAACTATCAATTATAAAAGCCAATAGCAATAATTGATATAATTTATTCCTAGATGTTTACAATTTCTTTTTAAAGCCAACGCCCGAATTGAAATCTAATCCCTGTTACTACACAGGGATTCTTTACGAAAACAAACTTTAGAAATATGCAATTAACGGACTAAGGACACCCAGACTTATTTGTAAAATAAAACATACTTTCGCTTCCGCCGTATTTATACGTCAGAACTTACGAAAATTTACTAAATAAATCGAGAATTTTTTTGTCCCAAAATGCAAACACAAAATTTACAAAACTTTAAATTTAAGCTTTAGAAATTTATTTATTTTTAATATTATTTACATATTTTTTCTTAGTTTAATCAATGACATAATTAACATAATATATACACAAATCATTTACAAGCAAAATATAAACTAAAGAGAAATAAAACTGCAAAATCAAAAAGGGTTATAGATTAATAAAATATGTTGGTGTATGTCGTACCGTAAATAGTCTAACTGTGTGGCAAGAATTTTTGTGTGGCACTTTTAACTATAATACTTTTGGTCAGGATTAGGAATAATGGTTGCACGTACTCTTTTCCGTCAGTGGTATTAGGACCCAATTCCTTTCTGTCTCTTCCATCTCTGGTTCTCGTATTGTATATTTTAGTAGCTAAGCAAATATCTTGGTTTTGCATTCAATGTCACGTGAACAAGAAGGCGATTACCGTATATCATCAGGCAGGCTTATCACTTCTAAACCACGTCATAAAATTCAAACTCAGGATTTTACTGTTTGAGGTGTAAAACTATATCACATACGAACATAGCCTTGTTGGCAAAAATAAAATGTGGGAGTGTATTTGTCAGCTTAAATCCATGGTGGATAATACATGGTGTTTATCCGCATGAAAATGTAACTGAAATATTTCTAGCTGAGACAGTTTTATTATTTTTATTAGCCGCATATTTTTCCGTAGTAAAATACCTCACACGCCAACACGAGACAATAGGATTAAAAGATTAAACATGACACACTGCTGAACAAGCACGGCTGAAAAACTTTCCTACGTTATAGTACTTTTAGAATGTTCTACGTAAAACATACTCGTATTTTTCTTATTACTTGCAGATTGAGAATAAACTCAATTATATTGCTTCAATACGCTTATTGACTATTTATTTACAAGATTAAGGGATGTCTGTATCGAATGAGAATAGCAACAGTATTAAAGGAAATATACTATAAAACACGATATTATCACTTAGAATAAATTTAGAGACAGCCTTTTTGTGTTTACGCATGAAGACTTTTCAAAATAGTAGACTGCCTAAAAGTAACAAATATGTTATCTTTTAAATTTAATTATATTTCATTTTGGAAATATGGGTATCTTTATGTTCGACCCATGACCTCATGCAAGCTTTAGATGGTACTGAGACAATACTGGAAAATCGGTAATTCTTCAGCAAAATTAAAAGTTAATATTAAAAAGTTATGGTGAATATTAATTATTATATATAAATATCTCATGGTAATTGCCTTACATTTACCCGAATGTTACATTAAAATTAAATTACTTTGCACAGAAAAATTAATGCACGGTAAAACCCGTGCAAAGCAATTTTATTTAAAAATATTTTATGTTATCCCTTTTACACAATTATCTTTTTAATACAATAATATCCACTGTCAGTAATACTACCGTAAACATATTTTGTTGAAGAGCCACTTGTGTTGAGTATTAATAAACAGTATACAAAGTTTGATGACAAATTTATATATCGGCTATACTTAAATCATTCTTGTAAAGTGAAATTGTGATGTTTCTTTAGAAAATATATCAAAGAACTGAATATTTTATGTCTCTCTAGTGAAGATACTGAAGCATATGTTTTATGTCATATACACTTTAGAAATTGTTCCAAATTTATGTTGTTGGTAATCAAAATAATGGTTCGTGAAAGTTGTGTTAAGGATACTAAGATCTGTTTTATGTGTTTAGTGGTAGGAATTTAGGGCTTATTGTATCGAGAATTATTGTTTGATATTTTCAAATCCTAACGAATATTATAAAATATATGAATGTGAGTTTCTTTATTTATAACGAATTGTATTACACCTACATTGCTAGTTATGTGGCAAGTTCAAGACTTCATGCTAATACTAATAATCCTCAAAAATCAAAAACGTTTTATCTGTTTGAGAAATACGAACATATGATATACACTAAAGGGAAACTTATGCCACGGAACCTTTAAAGCAGTCCTTATGATTAGATTAATCCAGAAATCACCACATCAGCACTAAAAAGATTTCAGTTTTCGTTAGAACTGAGATAGGCTGATTAGGCTAACTAATACAAATAAGACTTTCTACACAAAACGAAGGCTAGAAGAAACTAGAGCTTTACAACCAACGCACATAAATTATATATAGCGATAAAATAGAATCCAACCTCCACTTATCACGCTCCTATTATAAACACAATGTATTTACCTGTATCCTGGGACAAGTTAACTTCGGAACCCGTTTGAGGCATAATGTGAATTGATTAGAACCCTCACTAGAGAGGAATAAAATACAAAATTGGTTCCGGAACTCACCTTGGGGAACGCCAACCTTGGCGAGGGAAAGGATAAAATTGGAAAGATTATTTTGAATATTCTGGAATGTTCTTCTAGCATATTATGTTAGGAGTACTTGTGATAATAGTAATCGGCTTGTAGGTTCTAAGGCATACGTTTTAGCTATGTTTACGTAAGGATTCGAGTTCGATTTTTGGATTAGGTAATACCGCTAGTTTAAAAGCCAGCTTATGTCAAATATTCGCTGACGATACGAAAGTGCTGATTTAGCTAGGGAACTAAACTAAAGGTTCAACAGTGGTGATCGTAGAAAACACTGAGTTTTGTCACTCAAGAAGTCCCGAAAAGTTAAATCTTTGAATCTGCATCTTAATTAATCAGAACTGAAGAATTTTTGTTAGACAGCGCTGGAAACAGAATTCTTACAAGGATTGAAACTATTACCTCTCTGACTCATATACCTTATATGTCAAATAGTAGTAGTTTAAATAGTAGTAGTAGTAGCTTATTTATTATAAAATTATTTAAAAGCAAAGCTATTCAAATAAACCGCGACAAAATCCATATAAACAAGTTTAATTTCAATGTATAACATTCGCGTAACGCAAGACAATATATGTACTTCCAAAGCCGTTCAAAGGTTTACTCGTGTTTGAGTCGCAAACATCGGTATAAACTTCAACATTTATAATATCAGTAAGCAGTAGGATGTACACGAGTAGCGAGTCGTATTCTTCTCCTTAACCTGTCGAGTTCCCGGTTTGTTTGTTCAAGGAAACGAACAACGCAATTAATAATGCACCAGACACGGATAATCTCGTTACAAGTGATACGTTTACCTTAACTACCCATTGTGCTCTGTAATTAAAGAGACTTGTTCCCAATGAAATATATATGTGAGAGGTTTTATTAGCTTCTTTTGTTGTGGTAACAATATTTTTTTTTGATAATATCAGATTTTTATAAATCACTAGCTTTGGCTTCGCCTGAGGACAGTACTTTTATTGATGAAATTGTATGAAATTTCCAACGTTCTTAAGTACACCTGACAACGTCTACGCGGAATTTCAAGATGCTCAGTCGAGTAGTGATGGCGTGCAAGCGTAACAAACAAATAAACTTACATTCGTATTTATAATATTAGTTAGGATTTTTTTATAAACATTTTTAATAAGTTGATTTGTATATCAAAAGGCATATTAATTTGGATTTTCTTATAAACGCCGTAGGTGTATGCTATGTGACCTGTATTTAAAGATAAACTTTTACTTACGTGTATTCTATAAATATAATGTTGACCTACTTCTAGACTTAGGTAAAACGGCCCGCATTGCGAACCTAAAAGATAAAAATATCTCTCCTTGTAGTACCACATAAAACAAAATTGTATATCAGCGATATTTTATATGTATGATGGCTTTAGTTGCTTCGTTATACTTATGTACAATATAGAAATTTATTTGGTTTCCTATTTATTCGCATAAAATGATGTCATAATTTAACATGGCATACTTTTACGTATCCTAATAATAGTTACGTATAATATTCATTTGGCATAACTGTTTCGGCACAATTTTTCCAAGCATAATTCCTATAAGCATAATAATTGCTAAACATACTATTCTAAAGCAATTGGCAATTAGCACTTGCCAATTGCCAATTCGTCATGTCTTTTTTATACCAATAAAAAAGACATGGCGAATTGGCAATTAGTATAAGTCTAGAGAATTTGAAGTTTAATTTACTCTAGTTGAACGACAAAGATACAACAAATATAGGTACATATAGTTAACAAACACCCACATTCCTACTGTTAAACTTGTTACAGCAGTTGTTACCTACGAAAACCGAGTAGAGATACTCAGAAAACTTCAGAGCAAATAAATCTTCTTAAAGCATAGAACAAATTTAATCAGAAGGAGTTCCTTTTGATTAAATTTGGATATGTCATTACAGAATATCATGATGAGATTTTACAGTATTATTGTTTGAAAATACACGATCCAAATGTTTATAATAATAATAAAAACATTTATTCCGGTCATAATCTATATGAGTTGGTAACAATTTACTTACATACTATGTTAGTAAATAAGTTTATATTATGAATTTGTAGATATGTTGAGAGGCCAACAACCTTTGAGTGCACTATGTGAGTGCGAGAAACTGAAGTGCGACAAACTAAAGTGCGATTAACGCTAGTGCGACAGAACTGTACTGCGACTCACTATAGTTCGAATGCACGAAAGTGCGAATCGCTGAAGCTCGACATCACTCTAGTGCGACATACGATTTTGCGACAGAAGTGTGACACCACGCTAATGCGATACTACGCTAGTGCGACAACCGACTACCCGACAGTAATTCGATAATACGTTGGTATTATACAAATCATCAACGCATATAACTGAACTAGTAGTTTTTCAAATGATAACGCGAATCAATTTTGTTAGGACGGCGATTTCATTTGTGACTTCTCAAATAGCGTAGGGCCTTTAATAGTCGCCTTCCGCTGTCACTGCGCCGTGTTTGATTCCCACGCGAAACAAAAACGTGCGGTCCACAAGTAAGTAGTTGTTGTTTGTCTGTGTGTTGTTCAGTGTTCGTTGTTGGATTTTTGTAATTTTCATCGCTATACAGAGTTATTTCTAGTGCAGATGTTGTGTCAATAATACAATTCATTTGTTATTAAAAATTTATCATAAAAAAGAAGAGTTCCAAATATAAATATACAGGCGGTATAATAAAAGAAACTCATTTGTATATTAAAATAACACATCGAATTGTCAATTTCAATCTATTAAAATTAAGTAGGTATGTACGGCGAATGCAATAAAGTATGACAATAATTTTATTAACCGCTATTTTCCTCTGCTTATTATTAGGTAACATATTTTCAGATAATTTTGAGCTTTCAATGTCGCACTAGAGTGAAGTCGAGCTTCAGTGATTCGCACTAGCGTGCATTTGAACTATAGTGAGTCGCATTACAGTTCTGTCGCACCAGCGTAAAACGTACTTCAGTTTGTCGCACTCACATAGTGCACTCATAATCTATTGCTTCTATTCTGCGCTTATATCTAAATACTTTTAAATTCCAGAAAACGAGCACGATAAGTGGGCTTCAATTCAAATCCAATCCACAATCAAGGCAGGACAAGTGACTCGGTCTTTATCCCATTTGCACTGACTTCGATAATCCAACTTCCAACAAGAAATATAAGGCGTTTCACTCCATAATGAGTATTCAACCTCCATCCTAAAAATACGTTAAGTCCGTCCCGGCTAAGTGATGTTGGTCGTTAAGGCATAGGCCAGATAACTGAAGAAAATAAAGTAGGGTATTAAGGGGGCGGCTCCTGTCAATTATCATAACACGGTAATGCCACGTTTTTTTTCAATATAGATCTGTAGAATTGTAGTCTATATACAGCGTGTAACAGAAAGGTGTAGTCATATTTTAGGCCCGTAGTGTATATCTGAAAAATAACCTATGTGGCCTATCCCCGAACCAAAACAAATTATTTTAAATTTTATGACAATTTTAACATTTTATTATTCAAACATCAACATCAAAACTAATATTTTGCATCTAGTCATTTTTGGGTTCACAGAAATCATTGTCACAGCTGTTAGTGTTAGGCTGTCGGCTAGAAAGTGCTGATATTGATAAGCCAACAAAAAATAAGAAGTTTATTAACATAAACGAAAGAAAATAAATTCGTATATACAGTTTTCAGTAACCTGAAAACTGTATATACGAATTTATTTTCTTTCGGTTTTCCATTGTAAAGGAGCTATATCACGTGACGCTTGACAACTTGACCACACGTTCTATATACGATTTAAAAGTTTTGAATAAATGTGTGCGTATTATGTAAAGTCTTTGTAACAATATAGCGATGTGCATTCGAATGAACAATAACATGATAGATCTCGCTAATATTTACTGACTTATGACACAAACTGACTGTACACATGACTGCGTTTGTTTGTGTTTGTGGACTACGCATTTAAAACAATATAGGCTTAATTTACGTAGATATTGTTACACCCAGTGCTGTCTCTCGGCATTGTGTGGCAAACTCGGCAGTTCCGTCTAATAATTTATTACAGCACCATCTATTGAATACTTACGGAACTACGTTGATTCGTTGGTACGAGTAAAGAAGAGAGAACGCGGGCACAATCTCGAATCTTCGTATTGTTTACATACCAGGTATGACGTTTCTAGAAAATTCCGGAAGCGCTTTAACCGCGTATAAAAGGGGAAGGCCAGTGCTCGCCGAGTCAGTTTACAATCGTAAGCGGTCAAATATTCATCGAAGCGAACGGAAGCGAAAATACTACGGAGTTTGAAGCAGTTACAGTAGAAAAGTGTAGTATAGTGTTTGTTGTGTTTTAAATTTAATTGTGTGTTAGAAAAAAACGTGTTTTAGTCGGTAATATTGTTTACATTCTCCCTCGAACCAGCACATAACAATATTATACATGGTATAACCTCTGTATTACATGTACACCATACACACATTGGTTTATAAGTTTTATAAAATAGGACGCGAGTCTATTGTCTTCTACCAGATGATAGACTCCGTGCTGCTTCTAAGAATTTCTTAACGAAAAACTGACACGCGGATTGAACACAAGACTTTATGCAAAGCAAGCGTGTCACGCGGATCAGGCGTACCTCAGAAGTGGCTCGCGTACAGCAGCGTGGGACCGACCCTCCACCCCGCAGCCGCAAATAAAACCACGGCCACGCTTGGATCGCCTGTTGACGTTCCTAAGTTAAATTTTCCACTGTGCTCCAGCCGGGCCTCGCACCGAAGCCTTTGTAATTAGAATCACGCCCTGTTACTTATATTGTGATGAAATTGAATACTTTTGCCAATTGTGTAAAACTCGTATTAAAATCATGTAATTGCGAATAATAGTGTTTACTTTATCTCCGCTACCTTGACTTCCCTGGTCGAACACGTTCTAAAAACATGGCCGACAAAAAACTACGTTACAAGCGCACTAACTACCGCTACGCCATCGAAACAGTAATTCTATAGTCATTAACAACGATGCGCCGAATATAGCAGGTTCAAAATATGTTACTACAATTTATGTTATCCACATTGCTATTCGAGTCGCGCAATGTTTAAATGGTAATATTACTATTACGAATGCATGTAAATATTCGAATACCCGTTGTTTATAGTTTTGCATATATATGGGTTGATTTATTTTATTGCCTTAATTAGCAGACGAGCTAGAAGCCCGCTCAGTGAGACTTATTCAATGCCATGGCCTTTGGTATGACTGACAAATGGACAAACAACGCTATAGTTCAGGTGTTACCTCGTCTATTTGCCTTGTGAAGTGTTGTAAGTTCCACACAGGCCAAAATCTTTTGTGAACCACACGAAAATGAGGATTATACAAAAGGGTAGTTCCTTACAATTGGTTATGTATATTATTTTACAGACAAATAAAAATATTTTTGTGCAAGCAGTAACAATATTGGTTGCAAATTAAGGGCGTAATTAATAATTTAAATTTAGATATAAGAAAAGTGGGGTGTAGTAGGATATATCGCTATCTCTCTCGTACAGCTGCATTTAAATAGCGGTTACAGCACAGTTTATATCGTACATCCTTTTTCTGTAATTTAACCCTTACCACCAAATTTGAAACGCTTGTATCATATATATTTTTGAGCACATTTCTAAAAGAGATAGGAAATCTCGAACAATACGTGCCGTGTTGAATCCTACCGCCTTCTGTATCAAGAAATTGACCCAGCTATCCAACGCGAACATCTTTCAGGTGGTGATCGAGACTCTTAGCAATCAAAACATTAATCGAAACGACAATCAGCACAATGATCACCGAGTCCACACTTCATATGTCAAAAATCTCGTGAGCTAAGTCCATATATTATTCTTGCATAGAAGCGATACTCATTCCCGTAGCAGTATGTCTGGCAGTACTGAAGTGCTTGGGTCAAATTGTTATCACTACTCGTACGCAAATGTCCATGTTCCGCTTGTATTCGTGCTCTGGACTCGACTATTGCTAATGGACAGGGTATGTTTCTATATGGACATATGCTGCAGGGTATTTACATTAAAAACCTTTATATCTATTTAAATGATTGTCTGGATTGCTTAGTGGTATAAGTGATCGCCTTGCTTCAGGCACTACGCCGTGGGTTCGAATTCCACACGGTACAACAATTTCTGTGATCCACAAACGATTGCTCTGAATATGGGTATTCTTTGTTTCTGTTAATTATATGTTTGTAAAGTCCCTCGCGACACAGGTATGTTCATAGCACATAAGTTGTTATCACCTGATTTTATATTGTTGGTGGCGTAGCAGTAGTTAATATAACTAAAGGTGATGAAGATTTGATTACTATATCAAGCAAAGTGAATGAAGCCAGAGAAGTGTGTCAGGATCGTAGCAAATGGAAATCCGTAGTCTCTGCCTACCCCTCTGGGAAACAGGCGTGAATTTATGTAATGTAATGTAAAAAAATCAAGCAAAGTTTTCCTGGGTCTAATATCAAGCAAGTCTCATGAAAAGTACCACTGAATATTGAATTGCGCCGGGTAGACGCTAATAGACCTCTACTATCTAAAACCTAAAAACCATAGCAGGCGATAGATGTAATATACCTGAGCCTGTTCTTTCGATAATATATGCTTTAGACTATGTATGCGGAGATCGCACGACAACTGCCGATACTACTATTTTTCATCGCACCAACTACTCATGCAATAAATTAAAATGTTTTGTTAAGTAGTGAACTAGGGTAATGTAAACTCTTTAAGTAGAGCTAGAATGTCATTGGCAACATACATGCGCTTTTAGCGCCGAAAGTCGTTGTAGGTGTTTTGTTTCAGAGCTTAAGGCTCGATATGTATATAGCGGTTGAATCTCGCTGTTTAGCTATGTTTATAATAAAATTGTCAATGTCATTAATCCCGTGATATAAGTCCATGTTTATATTTCCAGATTATCGTGATGTATCTGGTTTGAATCTTTTAGTATCGGTACATATGATATGCGTGCCTTTACAACATTCTATCCTAACCTCACCAAATGCCCCCATTTGTTTAACCTGTGCCAATCACGATAGAAATCTTCGTTCTTGCAATAAACTCCTTTTACTTTGTCCCTCCCATATATCTGGTTTCTTACATTCTTCGTTCCTCTTCCAGTCCGTTTTACTATGGAATGCGCTCTCTCATGAAGTCAGGATGTCAACAAACCGTAACACTTTCAAGGTGTAAGTACGTGCTCTCCTCCTTGACAATTTATCAAATTCCTCTCAACTATAATATAATACGTAGGTATGTATGCATGTTTTTATATATATATTTGTATATATTTTATTTAGATTATAAAATATGTTTATTGGTATGTATATATTATGTAATATATCGTTTTTATTATGATATTCTTTAGTATAATACCTATATGTAATATATATTTCATCCATTCACGCACCTACTACTTTTTATCTCTGCATCACCCAATGGATGACTGGTAGATAATGCCTGTGGCATTAAGTCCGCCGATGTGCTAATTTGTCCATAAAGTTTTAAATAAATAAATGAATACACAGCAGATAGCACGAGGCCCTAGCCTTATTATGTAGGTTCAAAAATGTATGTGTCGAAATGTATTACTATTCAAGAATATATTAGCATGACTCCATATAACTATGTATGTAATTAATTATCATAAATATCTGCTTTTTCTTTCTCGTCTATTTTTTCTTTTAATCGTCATCTACAACAGAATGTATTACATGTAGAATTTCTAGTAATAATACTCATGTTTAGTTGAAGAAGTACTACCACATTCCCGATACTACATTACGGATGCACCAGGCTAATCATCGTAGAGCTGATCTCATCAAGTGGAACAAAGATAACGCTATACGTAAGCAATGTTTGTAACCGAGCGGTGATAACTATATGCCGCTGGCTCTGCGGTACTGCCAGTCGTACTGCTACGTAAGTGAGTGTTGCTTCTTTACGTCATAGCTATTATTGTTTTATGCTACAGGAACTGTTCCCCTCTTACAGGTAACTTTAAATAAGTTTTGCCCGGTGAGTAATTGTGCCAATGGCTCACATACATACTTTTCCTATTTGTATCTTTTTATCCCATTTTAACTTTTTTTCCTGTTATTATTGGTATTGCTATCGAATATAGGTTACGGTAACCGTCTACCATAAGGCGCTCCGTTTACAACAAACAACTGAATATATTATTATTATTATTATTATCTTTATTCAAATATTTTCAATATACTTTTCATTTTTAAATATACATATACCGCAATAGCCACGGTTGATACTATTAGGGACGTAGGGGTGACATTTGACTCAAAGCTATTATTTGATGCACACATTACAAATATAGTTAATAAAGCTAATAAAGCATTAGGCTTCGTTATAAGGATATCAAACGATTTTAATAACATTAAAATCCATCAAAATCTTATATTGTGCTTTTGTCCGTAGTCACCTTGAATATGCTTCCCAGGTATGGAACTCCAACTACGATGTTTACATAACGTTAAGAAAATATTCAAAAGAAGTTTCTGAAGTACATTCAGTTTCATTCTAGGACATATATGCCGAATTATTTTAGTCATTGAAATTTCCACATATAGCATCATTAATGGATCTATAGATGTAACCGAGTTGCTGAACAAAATTGGTCTGCGCGTACCATCTGCGTTGCTTCGTAGACATAACCTCCTTGACACCCCTGCCATCCTAAGCATCTACAGGCAGAATTGATTTATGATCAGGGTTTGCCGTACTTTCAATTCTGCGTGCCAGTAATTTGACATAGATCCCTTTAACATGAGTGTTACAAAATTGAATAAAGCAATGTGTAATAACTTTTTGCATAGACAATTACGTCTCCTCCAGCTTACTTAGTGGTGTTTGTAACGTTTCATTTAATTAAGATTTTCTGATTTTCTCTTTTATAACTTGTTATTTACTTTGTTTTAATTCTATCTACTTACTGTTGTTTTTGTTTTTATTTTTGTTGTATTTATCTTAGTCGCAATGTCGTCCTATCCTATTATAAAATTGTTTAAGTGAAAACTTTTAATTGGCCTTTGTTTAACATAGATTCTCATTTTATTGTTGAACTAGCTGTAAGTTTTCTGAAATTGATAAGAAAAGAAAATAAAATAAATAAATATTCCATATCATAGTAGTCTAAAAATATAGGTTTATAACCATAATGTTTTTGTTCTTTATGGAATTTTCTATATCTCTTAGTTGTTGAAGCGCGTCTCCAACATTAACGCTACGTAATTATAATGCGGTCGCGCGTCCCACCCGTACCATATAATCGCACCCTAAGCGTAAGAGCATAACAATACTTGCATAATTAATCGAATTTCCCTTGTTTTCGTCTCGCACGCCTTTCTGGAACATTCTATACACGTCTTCTTAAAGACGAAAACATCAGAGAGAGAGTAAAATTGTACACTAATGCCTTTTCGTTTCGTTTCATCTTTCATTAAAACATAAAACACTTTTTATGTTTTGCAGAAATGCTTTTATAGGATGTAAAAAACAGTTACAGTCATCAGTAAGAATGTTTTTGAGAACATTTTACCCAATAATTGGGTAGACAGTGCTATAAACGATTATTGTCTGTAATTTAGGCTGAGACATTGGCCAGTCACAAGACATGGATAGGATCAAGATGCCCATCTTGTGAACAATAACACCTTCATATAATTCTTGTAATAATGAAGAAACAATCGTCAAGTAATCTGTATATACTAGAGCTTTTCGTCATTCTTTCGACGGCATATTTTGTACAAAATGTAAAAGGTAGTTATAGTAAAACGGTTGCACCACTGCTACATCATACGCTATTTTAATATGGCTTGCTCCGAAAGACTAAGATGAAAACACGACAAGTTGAGGCTCTTGCGCAGGTTGTACGCATCATGTAAGCGATTGACAACCCTTGCAAGTAACCTGTATGATTAACTCGCGCATGTAACCAAAGCCATCTAACAAAGTTACATAGCAGTTAATTTCTAATTGCATAATTATTATAGGTTGCTTATTACTTGTACAATTGTTTAACATTCTAAATTGACATTTATTTTAATATAATATTTTTTTTTTACATAAACAAAACAACAATTATAATTTACAACTTAACTAATATTAACAAACCTAACCACTTATAAATAAAACATGAAAGTAACAAAATATGGGTCTATAAATTTAATATAAAGAAAGGAAATGGCTGGTTCAGGCAGCGTCGTAAAATTCCTCGGAATCGCTGTCGACCGGGAAAGTGCCCAGGAGACTGGCAGCATTGCTACGTTGAATGGCAATGCTGATTCTTTGAGCCAAGAAAAGTCCAGCCCTCTGGTCACGCGAAGCGTCGATTAGCCGCTTAGATATATCTCTAAAAAGCGCACGAGCGCCCGGACCCCATGAACCTAGCGTCTCCACCCCAAACGGCTCAAAAACGTAATTACCAATTAAATTACTGTATTTGCGCCGTTTGAGGTTTTCTGCCGTTACAGCAGCAGCACTGGCGCAGCTCACCGTGTTCGGAAGATGTGATGGCGCAAGGGTGTCGACGCATGTGGCGTCCCACACCAAAGGCCTACCCATTTTCCAAGGTAACAAAGACATACCATCGGGTCTCTTCCCATGGTCACGTACCAAGCCTATGGGTTCTAATACTGCTGGTACGCCGGCGGTGATAAGAGCACGACGGATAATGTCAGTAAGGTGAGCGTGTCGAGAAATACGACCAGCGCTTCTGCTGCAGGACAGTACATGGTGTCCGAGGCTGTCGACGGCTTCTCCGCAATGACAACGATGCGGAGAAACACACGGGGCACCTAAACGAAGACAGGTGGCGAGGCGGAATGTTGTATCGTCCAATATTGTACCTGTGTTGGACGATGGAAGTGCCTGAAGCCATAAACCCGATTCCCATTCTCCCACAGCCAGCAAACGTGCGCGCTCAGCAACACTTACAGATGTAGTAAAAAGATTTTCTCTTACCGTGTTGCATAGCGGCCCATCCCACTGCCTTTGGGAGAACGGGTTGGTAGGCAGATCAGTATTTGGACAAGCCATTTTCCAGGCGTTCACGGCGTCGGTCTTACACAACACTTCTGAACTAACCAGTGTGGGTGCCAGAATGTACCTGGTTAATTCTTCCGTGCTGTAGACCGAGGCCAGGTACGCCGGTAAACTGACATCTGAAATTTCACGAACGCCTAACCCCGCCTAAACGAACAGGTAGAGAAGCTTGAAGCCAAGCTCGGTCGTTCAAGTCCACATTTAATATTTGCCTTAATGTATTCTGTATGATTTTGTCAATTTTAACTAAAGATGTTAAATGTTTCCAAAACTGAGATGACCTTAAAGCATGAGTAAATTTAGGGACGAAAAGGCAGTAACGCATTATAGTAAAAGCTGAATGTATATTAATTTTGAAAACGCGGTCTGAAATTTCACAAAAATTTTGGACTTTCTCTTCTAAGAAAGAATCAAAAGCTTCTTCAAAAACAGGGGACCCAAGCAGGCGAAGAGAATGTTTTTCAACAATTTTGATATCTGGAGCCAATGAGTTGAATTTAGTTAGTATCAAATGTTTGTCTACGTTATTAATATTGTTTACAAATATTTCACATTTATTGGTATTTAAATCTAAGCCAATTGATGCAAATTTATTTTTCAGTAGTGCTAAATCTTGTAGTACTGTTTCTACATCGCCTCCAAGCGTCCCATCATCTAAATACCAGATGTTAAATTTAGAATTTATCTGCTGAATAATGGGGTGTAAGGCTAAACTGAAAATGACTGGTCCAAGAGAGTCACCTTATTGACATCCAACTGAAGATTCTAAAAGGTTGTGTTTATAAAGTAATTTACTTGGAAATCTGTAACATTGCCACAAGAATTTAAATATTTGAGGTGTTTCTAATTTTGCTTGTGTCAACAAGGTGTCCCTATTTACTGAACTAAAAGCATTTTTTAAGTCAACCTTTAAGATGACCTCTCCATTACCACAGCCAAGGTACGTAGATAAGGCATGTATGGCAGCCTCACAGCCCCCTTTGGAGCCGAAACCCAATTGCAGGGGCTGAAATTTATTAGTAAGAGTTTTACAATAAAATTTACAGCATATTTTGGCTGCCATACGCCAGTACGTACAACCCACGGCAATGGGACGAATACCACCATCTTTCTTATTGAGGGCACATAAATTTGCGCCGTACAAGATGTCGATGATAGCATCGCTCACACCACCGGAGAGCATTAAGTTTACCAAAGCCGTGAGCTCCCTCAAGAGTGTATCGCCAGCCTCCCCGGCGCTTGGGCATAAAAGGTCTTTTAAATGTTGAGGAGACAAGCCGTCGAGGCCAGCTGACGAGCCACTCCGGAAGGAGCAAACAGCTGTGAAAACATCCTTGGCTGTAGTAACAAGGTGTTCCGAATCCTTATGTGGCGGATCAGGGAAACAGAGGTCATCAACCGGCGGTGGATGCTTGCTCTTCAGACTCGCGAGGGTGTCCGGAGAGCATGGCGCCAACACATCACTACTAAATAAAAGCCTAGACGCGCCACTGATATCACCTTCCCTTAATTTGGACTCTACACATTGAAAAACAGTTTTCCTGTTATTGTAAGTAAATGTTGTGCCAAAAGTGTGAGCCGAAACATAACAATTTTGTTTAATTTGTGCTGTAAGAGATTTTGTCGTCGCCTGGTTTTTTTCAACATGTAAAGTTCTATAAGGGAAGGTCAGTAACTGTTCCCAAGCTACTTTTGTGTTCTCCCGTACGACGAGACCTATATAATCAGCTAGTTTTTTCGCCACTGCAGGTCTCGCGCCACGGGGAACTCTTTTTAAAACCGGAATAGATTTTTTTAAGTTTGCTAATTTTTGCCAAAAGGGAATTTGAGTGGTGGATGACTGTACTGACGTAGAGGGATTAAAAAGTACATCTTGGGATTTATGCACTTTGCCAAAATGTACTTTCAAACCCCGCTTACCTTTGAAATATCGAGCCTGGATACAGTGGGGGTAACGCAGCAAACCATTTAGCGATGTGGTAGATTGACTAGCACTTATTTCCACATCGCCATCGCCGTCACAGCCGTTTTCCATTAAACTTATTGTTTAACTAAACTAAATAATATCAATTGTAAAGTTAATTTACATGAACAACGTAGTATGTGGCCAAAACTGTGAATAACAAGTCCAATATATTATCTAATAACTGCTTAGCTGTAGTTTCAATTGGTTCGTGTGTTTAAATTGAAATCCCCGAGTAATATACCAAGCATATACAATTTCGAATCTCTCTTTACCGCAAAATTAATATAAGTTATATATTCAACGTTCAGTACTCTGCAAATCCCAAGAAATATCTTAAATTTACAAACGGTGAAACTTGTTCAAACAGAAACGCCAAGGGATTTCGGTATTAACCTAAGGTTTTGCAAAAACCTTAAAACTTTAACTATACCTTAACACAAAATCAACATCTTAGTAAATTCAGGAGTACTCGGTGACACGTCTGTCATAACTGTCTTGAAACGTCAAATTTCATAACACAAATATAGAATGCACACATCAATATGCGTCCATTAATCCATTTTCAACTCTATGCCTTTGATATAAAAGCTAAAAAGGGACTTAATTAGTTTACTCAGCTGCGAGCGCAAGTTTGTCATGGCTTATGTTAACTAGGTTAGCCAGAAAATGTATGTCAAAGAGATTTCGGGCGATTGTCGTATTTTCTGACAGAAGTTTTTAAATAAATATGAAGGCTAATGTATGCTTTTCTATTCATGTTTTTATTTCATTATGAGAGCACTTAGTCGTGTACCTGGAATGTATATTTTGAGCTTGAAGTTACAGTAAAAATACATAATTTGCTGGCAGTCTAAATGTCAAAGAATAATTTCGGGTACCATGTATAAATAATATTCAGCATAATTATTACAAGATCAAAGCAAAAATTTGTCTAACTATCATACATATTTTAGCTGCTTTTTAGATGAGATTATTAGTGCAAAGGATGATGCAGCTATTGCCAAGTTATTTAGCTATAGTTTGAATGAATCGATTGACAAAGTAACACTCTCTTATAGGAAACAGGCGTTAGGTTTGTACCTAACATTGAAACTGCGTTTCCTCTGGTTAGTATTCCGGAGGCTTATACATATACCTATTTTCCCATATTTCATTCCATCTTTAAGCCTTTTTCTTTTTTATTGTAAGCTATTATAGATTACTGTAACTGCTAATCGCCACGAATACTATTGCCTTATTTGTCACCTTTGTACGGAACGCAGAAACAGCGACCCGAGTATGTCTGTAATCGGGAACACGAATATCCAATAAATCAAATCAATATGATATTTACACACACACACGCATAAGAAAATAAATGAACATTGATATTATTTTATTAACGAACAGGGAAGCCTAGAGGCGTCTTCATTCTAAGTATAGAAATGTAATATATATTATACACAAACAAAACTACGTATACGTAATACAGTGCTAAATAAACAACGCGATAAAAGCCGTATATAGTAGTTTAATTTCAATGACTAATATTCGCGTAAACAGAAGACAATATTATGTAAAACTACGTTACTACTAACTAACTAATTACTACTACGTTACAAACATTAAGAATACTACTACGCACTAGAAAAGACAACTCAATTAAATTGTTTTTAGCACGCGTTAGAATGCATTTACTCTTGCTCCCTTATTTTGAGTCATGTGCTTCTTGCAACGACACGTTTGAGTGCAAAATGAATTAAGCAGTACCGCAGAACATAAAGGCATATTTTGCATATTAAAATATCGCATTCAAACTTGTTGTTCTAGTAGCGTTTGGCTCAGACTAAGTGAGTTAGAGAGCTTGCACCCTAACGCTTTAACAAACGATTTAGTTGATTCATCTCTTCTAGTATATTAACTCGATGATAAAAACAGATACTCAGCAAACAATTTACGTACATATATTCCATTCAAAACATGGCCATGTTTTAGCCCTGCGTCCCAACCCAATGTAACTGATGATGTATAAATGTTATAGAAAAACGGTCGTAAGTGAAATATGAACTCATTCTGTGCCAAAGGAAATAAGATGTACTATTTCATTTCATGTACATTCCGTAGACATAAATTGGATATATATGCGATATATTCGCGGCGTGTGTTCTATACAAATCTCAGTATGAAAAGGAAAATATATTGCTCCGTGTAAATAATAAAAATCAAATGACAGGAAGAAAACTGTGTTTATTTGTATATAGACGTAACAGGAATACAAACACATAAGATTATGTGAGAACATATTAGTACATATCTATCAATACATTGTATCAATATAGCGGAACTAGTTTTTTATTTAGCTCGTAAGTTAACTAATATAATATTTGTGGATGTAAGTTAGCAAATGAGCCGATATATGTATATGTCGGCGGCACGCCAGGATGTCGGATATTCGGAGTCCATTATAATGAAAATACACAGTCAACAACACTTAGTTTATTTTCGCACCATCGATTTTACAGAAAATCAGCCTATAACAGTTTGTTCCTGCTTTTTATATCTGTCTCACAACGCCTTCAAACGGTTATAACAACTACAAATTCCTTTATGACAGACTAACGAATTTAGTACAAAATAAGTCTTAAAATATAGCTTAATATTCGAAATAATTATTTTAATGAATTTTACATAGCTCCAAATTATTTATTTTACATTAATTACATTTATTTAATATAAACAAATAATATAGTTACAAATATTCTCAACAGATGGCGCTGTAATATAAATGAATCGTTCAATAAACTAACTTATTGTTTAAAATAATTAAATTCAATACTTAAATTGGGATAATTATACAGATTCTATTTTTAACGATTACACATTAAATTGAGAATTTGAGCAATAAATTAAATCTCAATAATCTTCAAAACATTCAAAAAGTCAACAATGCGTCTATTAGATATTAGAGCTTGATACATAACGAATTTATGTTTACAAATAACTATTTGAATATCAGTCTAATATATCTCAGGCATTTTTAAAATAATATAATTATTTAAACGAAAAGCTAAAACTTAAAGATCAATATTTGACAATTGTTGTGAATTATTACCGATAGATGGCGATTTGCGCCCATATATACAATATTATTAAAAGGTCATCGTACTGACAAAATATTGTTGAAATATCAGGCACAATGATGTTCCCCCGTTCATATATTATAGGTATAGTCATTATACAAGTATAGTCTCAAGCATCATCATCAGTGATTCCCGATTTATTTATTATAAAGAAATGGACAACATAATGGTATACATCAAATCGCTGTCTTGTACAACGAACTTAAAACTTATATCTAACATTATTTATATTAATATTACCAGACATATTATACAAGATATATACGTTTAATGCATACAGCGACTTGCGCATCCAGTACAACAGCGCGTTCCGGGTGCTGGTGGGGCTGCCGCGTTTTTGCAGCGCGTCTGGAATGTTTGCGGATGCAAACGTCGATAGCTTTTCTGCCATCATGCGCAAGGGATGTACCTCTTCACTGCATCGGGTACGCGCCATCCCCAGCATCATCCTGAAAACGCTGACTGACCGGTGGGACTCTCCGATCCTGGAACGCTGGATACGACTGCATGTAGTCAAGTAGATGGCTTCTTTGGGTCGGATAGTCCGAACCGGTCAAGTATTAGATGTAGGTACTACTAACACTAGATGTAAGTTCAACTGTTACTAACCTACTATGAAATGTTATTCTGAAAATAAAAATTATTATTTTATATAAATTATTATTACATCTGCATACATGAATACAATAAAAGATTCGTAATTAACTAAACATCCATCATGTTACAAAATCTTAAACAACTACGACACACATCCTCTCCAAAGATCACACTCCGATTCTGATGTCACAAATATATTTAATAAGGTTAGTGCACTAACAAGAGGCGAGTTGGCATGCACCACTGTACGTGCATAAGGCACAGCTAGTAACTGGACTTTGCGTGATCTAAGTTGTATTTTCGGTACAATAAGGTCAAATAACCTGACCAACTGTGTTACTAGTTCCGGACAGTCACATTTACCACGCAAAGCCTGGCAAACAAAGGTAAGTAAGTGTTAATTACGCCTTACTTCCAGAGAATTAAAGCATAACATTCTGAGCAAAATTTTGTTGGATAGAGGAAAGGATAATAACAATATAGTTTTTTATAAAACACGCGTAAAATGATTTTTGAATTTCCTCGAGAAGTAATGCGTATTATATACTCTCATAGGGGCTCCAGATCATAGACGCTGACTCCAGTTTGCTTGTTACTAGTGCCATATAAACAAGTTTGATTGCAGTAGGGTTGCCAGAATCTCGCATATTGCGTATTACGAATCCAAGTTTCTTATTAAAGTCAACAACTAATGTCTTCATATGCTCATGACAGGTAAGACGTGTATTAAACAGCACTCCCAAATCTTTAACTAAGTTGACGCGAATCATCGGCTCGACACCCAAGAAGTATTGCACATACAAGAGGTTTCGTGCGCGACTAAAGGACGTAATGCAGGATTTTGCATTGTTAAAAGCAAGTTTATTGTTAATACCGATGATTAGGCAAAGGTGTACATCCACATATAGCCAACTATATATACCGCAAAGAAAAGGGTCGGTTAGAAAATCTTCAATATCTTCAGAAGTACTTGACCTAGCTTTATGAAATAAAAACTTAATTAAAGAATATTTAATGCCACATAAAATAATATATAAAACCTTGTTTTTATTTTTGATAATTGTATAAAATACTAAAAATGTAAATAATGGTCGTTTTTTAATTTAGTACCAGAAAATTCAAATCTATTGTTTCGCGTTTGTTTTAGTTTTGCAATAAAAAAGTTATAAATATGGTGTCTCTGCCTTATAAATTTTATTATTCTGAAGTCATCGTGTCGTTAACCCCTAAAGAATGTACCAGGATCCTGACAATGCTTGAAGATGGACACAGTCAGCGAAATACAGCGAGAACTGTTGGTGTGACTCTTTCTACAGTTCAGCGAGTACTTCAGCGTTTCCATGAAATTGGATCCAATCTTCTAAGACCAGGAACAGGCCGAACAAGGTGCACGATGACGCGGGAGGATCGCTATATGGTGTCAACAATTTTGAAGTAAAAAATCATCATTTACAAGCTGAAGGAAACAATCTGAGTACGGATACATACATACTTGTAAGTGTAAACAAAGTTTAATTACATCCACATCGCTAGCTATGTTATGAGGTCACACATAATATCGAGCTTATTACAGTCTAGCGGGATCCCGAATACATGCTTCCATTAAGAATTTCTAACAGCAAAGCCAAAAACATTTTGCCCGCCCCAAGAACTGAACTCGGGCCTGTGTTCACTCACAATCGTAAAATTATGCCAAGAGACGTTTCTTGCCAAACTAGATACCAGTATTTTTATTCAATAGAACGTTGAGGACTCATGATGCCACGCCTATTAAGATGCTAGCGCTAAAATTTTATGTTCACGTATATACGTTATTGTATGTATAATTTGAGTCTTATTTCAATATTGCCTTGAACTTTCACGTACGTCATAAAAAGAAGCATACGCGTACCTCATCCGTCAAAAAAATTCTCTATAGGAACATATATTTGAAAATATTTGGACCCAGCAGGGTCGGTCTCGGACATGTGCCGATTTATTATTAAAATCTATCTATCGGACCCGCGTTCACTCACGATCGAACTTACGTCATATTTGATCCAGTGTTCTAGACTTTTCGATGGCTTTTAGCAATTTCGATAACATCTGATACAAGACCCACAGGAAATTTCTCGCTGCTTCAGGGAAAATGGAGAATTTTCGTAAAATTATTTCGTAAATAATTTTGTTATTTTAATAAATAAAAGTACGAGTGTCGGTTATTTGATATATATTTGAAATAGAAGTCAAGATATAATTTGCACGCTTATTTTCTTGCGTGAAATTCAATTCGAAGCCTTGTAATTCTAAACAAAATAAAAAAAGGAACAAGCTTAAAAATAAGTCGAATATACGAACACGTTATTAACCAAATCAGGAGTTCTATAGGTAAACGGTATCATAAAGCAACGACGGTATGTAAAGAATGTGTGAGAGAACTAAGCAAACGAAGGAATTCAAAATCGCCACGCTGCTTCATTAGTCAGCACAATTAGTGAGGCCTGCTAGCATGTGCGGTGTCTGCTAGGGTCGCGGAACAATCCGAATGGAATCCCGCGGCTCTGGAAGAGTAAACTCGCGGAGTAAACGGCGAGAGAAGGACCACGAGTGCTGTTTTAGTCAATACAGTCTGAAGTATGAGTATATATACTCCTGTTAGAAGGCAATAAGACGTATCTAAAATTGAGATTTTACGTATTTGGAAACAGTAATAAAAGACGCATCTACCAGTATTTTTATATTAAATATAAATATACTGGCAGATACGTATTTTACTTATAACGCTGCCGTTATACCGTATATAGGAGATGCGTTTTCATACTGGTGTTAGAATATATTTGGAACGCCAATATGCCAACGATCAAACGAGGTGAAGCAGTGAAGACAATGAACATTCATTACTAACAGAGCTTTATTTTAAATTTATCGGGTGCAAGACACCAGAATAGGTCACAAGCGTCTGCCGATGTGCTAATTAATATGTTAGTTTAATCGATAATTGGTCTATCAGGCGTGTCGACAGCCGTCGTCCATGATTAGCTGAGGCCATTTGCGGACACGCTCAACCACTACAAATATAGGACAAGAAGAAAATTCATGGTGATTTTTTAAAGAGATTCTTTACATTCTCACATGTCATGGCCACCCTACAAGGGTACGTATGATATTATGTTAACTTTGAGGAATTTATGTGACAGGCGTAGTAACGGGTGGTGTTACGAATTAATTACCGCGTTCAAGGGTTGCGGTTAATTAAACAGGTAACGGAATCCGTAACGTGGGCTAGCCACTAAATTATGTGTTAGCTCTGTATTTGGAAAAATTATGGATGACGTCAAACGTCATCGCGACCATTATCTGCGAAGAATAATTTTTAATTTATATTGTAGATTTATATAACCTGATCATTTTTATTGTACCACTACGGTAGCAAGCAAGTCTGTAAAACAACTGAGTTTATAGATGTCGACATCATTGTAGTCGTTTTATGTCTAATGCTAAAGGGCCTTCCCCATGGTTTTAATAAGCGAATAATACACCACTTATAGACACTATACATTTTTACGTTTTCATAAAAATCAACAGTAGCTCTATAGATAATACCTTTTTCGGGATTCCTATAAATACTTAAACTATATATTATGGTCTGTTGATTTTCTTTTTCCCAGTTCTAGTTTTGTCGGACTTAATGGCGTTCAAAATAAGCCAATTATATTTGGTTTTAGGTCTTACTTTTTTTACGACTGGGTCCATTAGACCACTAGTTTAGGCCAAATAAGTGCAGTCTGAGAAATCTCTTATAGAAAATCCAATAGAAAATCCAAAATGTCTGCTTGTTTGTGTCGTATACCTTATTCACTTTTAATCAGAGGTGAAACGATAAAACGCTGATAATTATTGAAGCGCGAAGGTTTCTGTCAAAAATAAATCAAATAATTAAAAGAGGCATTGCAACATATGCATACACATACACATTAGCTAGTATATTAGATTGGCCGCACTTTGTCTAATAAAAGGGACAGGTTATTAGATTGACAGATACACGAGCGTTAATTCGTCGTAATTTGTATATAAATAGCCACTGAACAAGGCGAACTAAATACGACTGACGGCGTACGAATAGCGTAGTGTTTAAGTGGATGCATCTTCTTTGCCATTACGCCGACTGTTGTGAATTCGAAACCTACACTAGACAAAAGTTCTGAGTCTAAGTGTTCTTTAGGTCCGTTGTTTGAATATTTGAATGTTTGTAAAGTCCCCCTCGATACAGAAATTAATGCCAGTGCGGTTAATGCCAGTTTATAAACAAAAATATCTTATTTTACACACGGCAGTTGACGTACAGGGTACTTTATGTAGAAATAGCCTGTGGGTGCTAGTATAGGCGTGCAACAACAACTCTTGACGTAGTGACATTATTTGGTAGTAGATCCTCGCTGGTTTCAGCATGAATGGGCCGGATCGACCGGGGTAGTACTACCCTCTCACAGAATACCGGCGTGAAGTAACGGTACCCGTACTGTTGCGTTTCGTATTGGTGAGTGAGAGAGCCGGAGGCCCAGATATCCCGATCCTTTTCCTATCCTTTCCTTTGTTCTTTCCATCCTTCATTCCTTTATAAAGGGCTGGCAACGCACTTGTAACTCTTTTGGGGTTGCGGGTGTCCATGGGCGGCGGTAATCGCTTACCATCAGGCGATCCGTCTGCCCGTTTGCCAGCCTATACCTACAATAAAATAAAAAAGTGTCTGTGGCGAAATTACTACCTCAACAACTATGGCATCCGTGCAGTGAATGCATTAACTTGAACTTAAAGTAAATATTAAGTATTACCTTACGATCCGATCTCAAAAGTAAAATAAATAATCGTAAGGTCTTAGTGAGACCAACGGTTGTCGTTGATGACCAAACTAATTTTACGAAGAGGAAAATATACTTTGTTTAGAGAAAATTTACAGAAATTACGAAAACCGCGGACAGAGTGGCCTTAATTCTAATCAAAATTAGGAAATTAGTTTTACAACAAGTTTCTAGTTAGCCAACTTCAAGATCAGAAACCACACGGCGAAATTGGTTCTACTTAAATTTACTTGAAATATGTATCGCGTATGTGTTGGCAAGTTTGTTGGAGAGTTTGTGAGTTTCAAACATACAATGGCAAGATGGTCAGTTCATGAAGTAACCCATATCAATCGTGACCTGTATCTTACAGACGTGTAATAAGTTTCACGTATGTCTAAGATTTCATTGCCAGTGTAACATTCATTTTCTGTGTTAAATGTTTCGAGATGAATATGACTATATTATGTAAGGGGAGTTAACGCTGGGTATTGACGTTATTCTTCTTGCGGCTTGTCATTATTACATAAATTACGCAACGTGATCGTGTAGTCACTAGGAGTAATTCCTATATCGCGTGGGACTTTACAAACATTCAAACAATAGACACAAAGCATATCTAGACACGAAACAACCATTTGTGGATCACACAAATTTTTGACCCGTGTGGGATTCGAACCCACGACACTCGGTGCAATGGCAGTGGCGGGGCGACAACTTAAACCAATACGTCAACCGTGCAGTTAAAATATTATCTACACATTAAGATGAAACTGTATCCTTTTTAAAGCATATTGCGCATACACAGGCCAGTGAAAATTTTCATCGTTAAAGTAAGGGTTATTTTTAAGGTTCCGTACCCCAAAGGGAAAAATACGGAACCTTTATAGGATCACTTTGTTGTCCGTCCGTCTGTCTGTCTGTCAAAACCCTTTATCTCGAAAACGCGTGGAGGGTATCGAGTTGAAATTAAAACAGTATACTCAGGTCTCTGTAGACTGTTCTCTCGAAGCAGTAAAAAAATCAAACTTCTAACTTAACGTAAAAAAAAGATACGGCCGTTTATGCCGCAAAAACGTATATTTCGACACTCTCAAGGGAATCAAAATTTATAGGGTATTTTCCGTTGACCTACCGTCTTATATACAAGTATAGGGAAAAATCTGAAAGCGTTACATTTGTAATGAAATCATAAAAAACAGGGTCTTTATGCAAGGACATATTTTTTTTATAATATGTACCTACAAATTTGTGCAAAATCCGGACAAGTGCGATTCGGACTCGTCCGAATCCCACTTATTTTTATAAGTTTTACAGTGAATTTCGACTAATGGACGACTACAATCATATAATCATTTAAGCAAAATATTACAAAGCTTACGTACAACAAGAAATATATATTTTTAAATTCACTTTAACTAAATAAAAGATGCCTATCAAATCGTAGGAATTGTAACACTTTTCTACTATTGAATAACTTTAACTGTGCAACCTGACCAAAGTCTTCAATCTTTATTACCATAAAAATGTGCAAACAATTCTTGGAAACGTGAATTAACTATTAATAAAAATAAATAGAATGAAATAAAATAAAACGTCAAGCCATTTGAAAAGGTATGTAAATATTGAGCATGATAGCGTTAATACCACAGTAACATAGACAATATTTTATTTAAAAAAGTCTGATACTAATTTAACCGAACCTACTTTTACGCAAACAAAGCCGCGGGCAAAAGCTAGTCCGTTATATAAATCATACAACGCAAAAGTATAAAAGTGATTATATATCAAATTACAACGTATAACATATTAAACGCACTTTCTGAAAGTACTTTTTTCAGAATCGGCTACTGAATCCATTTCTGACATTTTAATATAGGTATATTTTTGTCCTAACATAATCAAAACAACATAAATTATAGTCATCCTTTTCTTTGAACAGTCGAAATAAACGAAAATGTATCATAATTCAAGGCAATAAGGTTTTTGATGCAATAAAGGCAAATAATATTAGATTTATTGTAATATACCCATATTATCCGCGCACAATAAGGAGAAGTAATTCGTTAAATTAAAATATTTAAGTAACATACATAACATTTTAATCATTATATTATTATTACGATTTAATAATCTAATTGGGATGTTTGAGGTTGTGCGTTATATCTGTGACACATTGTACATAATTTGACGTGCACGTTACACTTTGTACGATACCAGTATTCAAGTGCAGGCGTACTAAGTAGATCCATACTACGCTTTCATATAATTGATACCTCATATTGCGACCAATTTTGATGCACCATTTACAAAAAGTTGCTTTTAAGTTGTCTATACTAATATTATAAAGAGGAAATATGTGATTTTTTGTTTGTTTGTTTGTAAGGATTTAACTCAAAAACTATTCAATCGATTTAAAAAATTCTTTGACTATTAGAAAGCTTTATTATCACAGAGTAATAAAGGATATATTTTATTTTTAAAAATAAAGTACTTTTACTAACGTAATCTAACCTACATTAACGCGAGCGAAGGCGCGGGAAAAAGCCTAGTATATAATAAGTAGTTTCAAAAAGTAAAATTTAACTATGAATCACGTGACTGAAATTCGCTACAAAACTAATAGCCTTATTCATAAAATCCTGACTGAGAGCTTAAAAAGTTATTTAGTTAAAATGCGCAATAGGCCTCGATGATTACATTCAGTAAAAATTATCATTCATAAACATTCTGTAAGCTTTCAATAACCACAGCATTGATAATAGAGAGATAAGCATTTTTATGGTTTGACGCGTGATGTATCTTATCTTATCTTGTGTGGGGGCCAGTCGGTACAGACCGGCGACACTTCGACCCAGTGGGATCTTTTGTGTCGACTTCCCCAATAACGACTGTCATAGATGTTCATGGCAGTCGGGACCGACGGCTTAACGTGCTCTCCGAGGCACGGAGCAGGCGATAATTGTCAATCAATACGCACATAATTTCGAAAAGTCATATAACTACCGAAAGTCAGAGGTGCGCGACGTGGGTTCGAACTCGAGACCCTCTGCATTGCAGTCTGTTGGTCTCCCCACTGAGCTATCGCTGCTCGACGCGTGATGTAACGATAGATAGAATATTACCGGTAGTTATCGGGCGCTCATAGCCAATTGCACTCACTGATCGGTAAACGATTATCAAGGTAAGCAACGTTGGGTGCGATCAGTCTATAGATGGGTGACCGCTTAGTGGTATTTCATCTGAGCGTCTCCGTGCTTTGGAGGGCACGTAAAAAAAATTTCGGTCCCGGTTGTTGTCAAATTGACAGCAGACGTTAAGCCATATCAGAGGCCTACGGGTGGCTTGAACAACTCTTGACAACAAGTCGGCCACTAACCAAACGAAAAGGAGGAAAGGAAAGGAGTTATAGGTATTTATTATACTAGATTTTGCTCGCGGCATCGCTTGCCTAAATGTAAGTTAGGTTAAGTAAGTAAACTTTTCTTAATAATAGGTACCCTATGTCCTATTCTGTACTCCTGACAACGTGTATGCGAGATTTCATGATGACTGGTCGAGTAGTTAAGGTGTGAAAGTGTAACAAATAAACAAACTGATATTCGCATTATTATATTTAGGAAGTAAGGATGCTCTGCTCAATGTATGTATGTATGTAAAAAAACCTATATACAGGATGTCCGGTAATTAATGGATAGCCTGAAAATGTCTTATAGTGGAACTAAATAGATTTAATAGTTTAAATAATTTTATTAGCTTATAAATTAGTAAAATAAAATTAATAGTAGTAGTAGTGTAATATTTTCAGAATTTTGTAATACAGTGCTAAATAAACAACGCGATAAAATCTGTATATAGTAGTTTAATTTCAATGAATAACATTCGCGTAAACAGAAGACAATATTATTTTTTTATTATTATTTTGTTTAATTTTTTTCTGAACGGCCATCAGTTCTACTATAATGCATTTCAAGTTTATCCATTAATTACCGGACATCCTGTATAAAATTCTAACAAATTCCATATCGGAAAAATAAATACCATAAAAATCTTTACTATATCTGAGAACATCGGCTCCAATTTACCGATTTTCTTGCCAATAACATACATTTATAATAACAAACTTAGTTCGTATTATCAAAGATCTTTTACCCTTATAGCCAAGATAATAAGACCTACAATAGCATGTCTTAATTTCGTATCAAAGCTTATAACGAATTCATTAGTAGGAAACTGACTCGGCTTCGATGTAATAGTTTCTCGATGTTACAAGCGGTTTGATAGTAATACTTTTACAACATTACTAAGCAGTTCTCTTTTTAAAACATTGCCAATTATTTTTCTTTTAAATATAATTAAATAAGAATATCAGCCCTGTATTTAACTGTCTGACTACTGGGCACGGGCATTTTCTTAGTGTGAGGACGATTAGGCCATAATCCACCACGCTGGCTCGGGTGTGGGTTGGCAGACTCCATATATCTTTTTTCAGCACTTTATGGAAACGACTCAAACATGCCGGTTTCCTCAAAACGTTGCCTTCACCGCCAAAGCGAGTAACAATTAACACGTTCCTTGTCTTAGAATAAAAGTTAAAATGTATTCGTAAGTCCACCCACAATTTCGTCCTAACTTGACAATAAAATATAAAAAATATAATAATAATAATAATATATTCTACCACATACACACAACACCGTCTAGTCCAAACTAAGCAGAGCTTGTACTATGGGTACTAGACAATACAATATATATACTGGATAAAAAAAAAATCGCTAGCCTTGTTATCTAACCATACGTCGATGAGAATCTTTTTGCTCTTATTCATACGTCCAGTGAAATAAAAACATCAGATTTGCTTTTGGATTATGACTCCAACCAGAGTCATGGACATATGAGTTTGGTACAAACGTGACTCCTTTGGAGTCATTGGATAGGGAACGTATTAACTATTGAATACGTAGACAAGTACAACCTCGAAAATTCAAAGGAGCGAGCCTTGGGATCGAACTCGAGACCTCTACGTAGCAGTCCAACAACTTCCCACTAAGCTATCGCTGCTTTTAAGAATTATAAGGAAAGAACATATACGTGCGCAAAAGTCAAATATTAATATATCATAATATACGCCCTTCATTGAATACCTTCACTGACCCATAAATATACAGGGCTCAAGATTACTCCTTAATACAAGCGTTTCTTACAAAAACGGGCACACCCACCTCTTTATACCGGGTGGATTAATATTGGATTTAATGAAAACCTTTAGAGAGACATAAATCACTGAGCCATTGATGGCGGGCCTTATTAGCCGGGGATAAAGACTGTCACGGCGCGGCAGCCATTCAACGTAAACATTCTCACTAATAGATTTATTGAATGTTTCTCGCACACTTAGCGTAAGGCTATATATATATAAAGGTATCGTGTGGTTAAAACACACATACAGACTGCAATATTTCTTATTACTGATTTAATAATTGACTGTGATGAAGATTTAGTCGTTTCAGTTGGTTTAAGTGGTTTAAGATGTGGTTTCGAATCACACAGGGAAAAAAAGCAATCTACAAACAGTGTTCCGGATCTGGGTGGAGGTGTCCGTTGTTTAAATGTTTGTAAAGTCTCCCGCGACGCACGAATGATTCCTAGTTTGGGAAGTGTCTTAAAATAATTAATTATTATACTAGCCTTAGACCACGACACGTGGACTGTAGTTCACCGGTGACCTTTTCTATGTATCGTACTATGCACTATATCTCTAGTAATTAGATGTAAATCGGCTTAGTTTTTAAGTATACCTAGAATTCAACTTACCTACTAAATAATAAAACTGCGTGATAGTTGCTTAGTGGTTTTTTGCATGATATTACAATCAGAGAGACAAACATTCAAATATTGATTTTATTTTGATTAACATTGCAACATGATTGATTTGATTTTGCCTAAATATCTACATGTCCTTTTCTGTACCTCTCACAACGTTTATGCGAAATTTCATGATAATTGGTCGAGTAGGTAAGGCGTGAAAGCGTAATAAACAAATTAACTGTTATTCGCATTAATAATATTAGTTAGGTTGATTGCAGTGGGACAGTCGTCCTATTACACTTTACACACCTATTAATAAGCTTATAAACATAACTAAAATGTGGAACACCAACGTTTGCCAATGTCGGATCGAATCGACAATAATTGATGCATAAGTCATTTTCTATGGGCCGAGTATTGTGGGTTCCATTCATGAGAACTCCGGTCAACTACGATGATGCCATATGTGCCGTCTACACGTACAATAAATATACTCGTATATAGCCTCATGCCTATATACTAGTAGGTACAGTTACACCTGTCTTCGGTAGGAGGCGAGCTACAACACCGGACAAAATAACAGACTCCGTCCTGCTACTGAGAAATGCCCATGATGAACTGCCCATGCAGGAAATCGAATCTAATACCTCATACACCTGAGCATCAACTACCGCCGCGCCACCGAGGATTAACTTTTATCTGTACTGAACGCATTTATGTTACAAGCACCAGTGGCCTCATTTTAGTTTCGATATCTTATTTATAATTCGTAGTTCATGCACTATCGGTGCAGTTAATTCGAATTTAGTTCCGTATTACAACTGAAATTGTTGAACTAACTCAGCACTAATTGCTTGATAACCGTGCCTTACATTAATATTTGAAATATCATATTTATCATTAAATAATGAACAATTTATACAAATACGAATAAGCACAACAGAATTGGCGAACGTAACAATAATAAATTCGAATAATCGAAATTTGTTGTTACTGATTCAAATTTTAATCAAATATTCGAATCATGATTTATTGACATGTCGATAGTATTACAACGTTTGCTGATGATTTTCCGTATAACCTTGGATGTCAGTGACGACTTTTTTTGATGCTACGTCTATAATCGAATGGTATCACATTTGTAGTGGCATATGGCTAATATGTAATCAAACAATCAATCATAACAAAGTTTAATGCATTAAAATAGTTATCAAAGTTTCAAATATTTTACGATTTTCATTGAGTATTTGAATTTACCTTTTTACGAAAATTGCGCGGACGTAGGTGTATAAAATTTGGCACAGTTTACGTTTATATGGAGAAGGAGTGGTGAATCCGAGTATTTTAATAAGATATGCATTATAAATACATTAAATTAATTAAAAAACACTACACGCACACAAATATGCATTTGACAAAATCCAGAAAAATGCTTATGTCAAATGCATGGTTGTGTGCGTGTAGTGATTTTTCATTAATTTAATGTATTTCTAATGCATATTGTAAATATATTTATTAGGATTCGCCCCTCTTTCCCCATATAAACATTAAATGTGCCAAATTTCATACTCCTCCGTCCGCGCAACTTTCGTAAAAAGGGGTACAAAGATTTTGCTTCACGTATTAATATAGATTCTATAATGTGGTAGTGCTATTAAATAATTAAATAGGATTCCCCAGTACGTGGGACATAAAATCATATTTGGCGAAATGTTTGATGTAATACTACCTACCTTCGGAGTAATAGACGTGAGACTTATGTACATTTAAAGGGTAAACGCAGATTGCACTGCCACACCGCACTGGAAAATTTTCTTACATATTATATGCATTTACGAGACGAGAGCTACAAATATGTGTGCAGTGTAAATATTTTTGTGACACTTAGCACAGGCGGGCGCCCGTGTAGCCGTTTAGCTCGTCGCCAGTTTACATGCAATGCTAGCATTATTTCACGCCCCAGTGATAAATTCGCTCATAAACAACAGCTGACGAGGCTTTTAAAAATAATAACGGCTAACTGCAAGGTGTTCTTCTACAATCAATTTTACTACGTTGTGAATTATGCTTTAGTAGGTATATAAATTAAACACAAACTTTTCATTTTTATTTTAGAAGGCAGAAAAATTGAAAAATTTATTCTTACTTCAGTATTAAACATTGATCTAAAACTATTGCCCGTTTAGTATTCCTATCATAAATAATAGATAGACTTTGCCGCCAATAAAGAAGAATTTCATCAATTATAAAAAATAAAAAAGATGACTGCCGCTTTAAGAAAATCCTGTATCGCAGCGAACTCTACAAACATTTAAACAATGGACACAAAGACCACCCAAACTCGAAACAACAATTTGTGAATCACACTTTGTGCCGTGTGAGTATGGAACCCACAACACTCTAATCAGTCCGCAGTCTAATCACATCAATAATCATTCTCGTATCGCGAGAAACTGCACAAACATTAAAAACTTCAAATACACATGTTCTTCATTTTTCATATTAGCACTGGTTGCTAAAACCACGATGTCATCCGTATAGCTCATCCTTTACTTTTGGCAGAGGTTTTCTAGTCACTGTCATCCTGTTCTTCATCTCCCGTCAATACCTGCAAGGCAACCATAGAAACGTCTAACTCATCGCACCATCATTTACTTGCTCTGCCTTTCCCTGCATTCGACAGCGACGTTGAAAACCCAAGCATAGATGGCGTGCGACTGGCAGTAGATAGCAAAGAAGAGAGGGATTTGAAAATCTCCGGGCCTTTGGCCAAAAGTGGAACACACTGAAATCTAAGGAAAAAGAAAGGGAAGTGAGTAGAGGTAATTTCTAAAAGTTATTGGATAACAGTATAACTACTATTATTCCAGTTTTCTGTAAAACTGTGAGTTCTTCCACGGGCAAGCCAGCTCATTCGTTCTATTACCAAATAATTGACAACGTCTTTTAGATTTCGTTGTCGACTTTTTCTGTTCAATACTGTATTTACTAGATATTTTATACTACAATCGTTCTTCGTTCCGATGCCCCGCGTGGAGCTAACATTTGTGTAACCCACAGAGACTCGATCTGTTGTTTGACATGTTTCAATATTTGTAGAGATCCCCGCGGCATGAACGAACTGCAGAGCAGAACATTTAAAAAATAAATTACATACATAAGCTCACAGTTATGGATATGTTCTCGGAATGGTAGACAGAAGTGTCAGTGAATGACGCACATTTTATCATATAATTATATTTATAGGTATAGACAGCAACATAATAATGAATTAATTACATAATATTGTCTTATGTTTAAGCGAATGTTATACATTGAAATTAAACACTTTATACAGATTTTGTCGCGTTGTTTATTTTACTTTAAACACTGTTATTACATAATTTTGAAAACTTTAACACTATTATTATTGAACTTTACTACTATTTAAGCTATATATTTTCTAATTAAAACTATTTATATTTAAGTTTACACTTTGCCCCGACGTTTCGGTTGCTTTACAGAAACGTCGGGGCAAAGTGTAAATTTATATATACAATAAACTTTAATAAACAACGCGACAAAATCCGTATAAAGTGTTTAATTTCAATGAATGAATTAATTAATCCTTATTATTATTCTGTGTTTATATCAAATACATTTTAACTATTACTGATTTAGAAACTAGCATTTGTTAATATTGAAAGATACGAGGCAGTTGCTGACTCTTTTACGTAAAAGTGGCCTAATTTATTAGATGCATTTCTCAGGTAAGCTCAACAATATGTTACCCAATTCCAACATCGAAGTCAAAATCTCACAGTCACAAGCATTAGTTCAAACTTCACAGAACAAACAAGATAGAATGAAGAAGAAGTAAAAGCTACATGCTGTATTATTCAGTAGAATCGAATGTTCACATTCAACTGGAAATACTAACAAGATTAAACATAAATTCAAATAACTGGAATCGATTTAGCCTCGATTCCGCGCAAACTACTTTTAGCTTCCCATTTAGTTAGCTTAGTATATTCTTTTAAAGCCCTATAGGGACGTGCATGTATGCTCAACGACGTTTGTATGTAACAAGCCTTATCATGAGTTGACCGAGTTCGCGATGCCGGCACTCAGCTGATTGCACAAGTTAAATCGAATGCCCTGGACGACAAACACAGACACACACAGAAAAATATCAGCCCTTTTACAACTATAATATAGCTACTATGAGAGTCTTTAATTTATAAAGTAGTCACTAGCTAATCGTGTCCAATCGACTAGACACGCTATGCGCAATCTTTCTACTACAAACTAAGTTTGGTTTTAACCTATTGAAAAGTAGCGGCACACCGGCAGCCAGACATGTTTTTAATCATATCTGACATTCCAATAATTGATAGGTTAACAGTTTTTATATAAGTCATTTGTCAAATTGATTTCACAAAAAGCCTGCCTTCTTTTCATCTGTCAATTGTACAATCGTTTTTTACAAAACAAAATAAATAAGTTAAGATTCAATGTGCGAAAAAAGCAGTAGAAAATTTGAGTTGCCATGAAAATTCAAACCCTTTATCCCCTCATAAAACCCCATCATATAAAAATATAAAACTAACACAAACATAATTCCCCATAAACATGGTACCCGTTTAGCGTATCTATACAAAAATAACAAGCAAACAACAAAAAACACCGTTTCAACATCGCGTTATTGATCAAGTAATATGAAACTGTTATTGAAAATGTTTCGCAAATATGTACAGAAATTTGCGAACTCATGCATATGTGTGTGAATATTTTCGATACACACACATGCACATACACACAAATGCGGATGTACGTGTAATAAACATGTAACACAAAGGTGTCTTGGTCGAGTTGAAAGAAAAATCGTAAAACTGACTGAACTCTTCCTTAACGGATAACCGACTTCGATTAATATATTATATAATAATTGTGTGGGTTTGAATATGTCCTTGGGTGTTTTAAATTCACAATTGGACTTAGTAAGTAGTGTCGGCAACCCAACGTTCGGGCAAGACAACGTCTCTCGGGTCCACATATAAAGAAGTAGTTCACGTGAAATTGTAGTGATTTATTTTTTATTTTAATCCTGTTGCGTAGGTATAAAGCCATATCCGTATTTATAAAATCCTGCACAACAGGTATAATAAATTGTAATTTTGTTAATGACAAATACATTTTTGTGTTTATAAATAACTTGTCTGCCTACGACTTCAGTTGTAGTATACGTTTATAAATCAGCATAATTATATTATTCAAGAATAACATTATTATCTTACCTACACGTATATATATATATTAATCCAAAACTTAAGTGCTATGCTCTTGTCGGTGTAACGTTTTGCATGTTGCTTGATCCATTGCCAATTTTTTTATGGTATAGTAGGTAAACTAGCTGACGGATCGCCTGATGGTAAGCGATTACCGCCGCCCATGAACACACGCAACACCAGAAGAGTCACAAGTGCGTTGCCGGCCTTTTAATTTTGGCCCCACCAGAAGGAGGGGACGGTTGGGCCTCCGGTACCCTCATTCAATTGACGAAACACAACGTAAGGTTTTGGCCGGTTTTCTGAAAGGCCGTGGTATCACTCTGGTCGACCGGCCGGCCCGTTCGTGCCGAAAAATTCAATTCATCCATCAATTCTCTTTATGTCTTACTATTATCTATTAGTGCTTTATTTTTAGAAGCAGTTGGTTATTACAAAAGGTGTCCCTTACATATAAACATACGAATTTTACTGTACATATCGCTAGCTATGATTTAAAGTCCCACAGTTCCAGACTCCATAAAAATTAATTCAATATATCAATATTTCATTAATAAATTGAGTATAGATTTTGAGACTCGTATATATGCCATCATGTTCCTTCAGGTTGATAACAAATGATTAATAAAATCATACTGTATCAACAAAATGCTAAGTACATATTTTTAAGGAAAGAGTTCTTAATATGATAGTAGACTTCATCTATTTAATCAGTGGCTGTCCAATGGCTAAGACAATAGAAATAAATCAAAATATTTTCCTTTCAAAATCTACCACTACTCTTTATACACAATCCTCCCTTACATAAAGCCTTAGCTTAGCTGCTTTTATGGCAAAAGTAATTTAAAACCTAAGGTCTAATAATTATTACCGAAACACAGTATTTTCTTTAATTACATAAACAAAGCAATAATTATAATATACAACTTAACTAATATTAACAAACCTAATCACTTATAAATAAAACATGAAAGTAACAAAATATGGGACTATAAATTTAATATAAAGAAAGGAAATGGCTGGTTCAGGCAGCGTCGTGAAATTCCTCAGTATCGCTGTCGACCGGAAAAGTGCCCAGAAGACTGGCAGCATTGCCACGTTGAATGGCAATGCTGATTCTTTGAGCCAAGAAAAGTCCAGCCTTTTGGTTACGCAAAGCGACGATTAGCCGCTTAGATATATCTCTAAAAAGCGCACGAGCGCCCGGACCCCATGAACCTAGCGTCTCCACCCCTAACGGCTCAAAAACGTAATTACCAATTAAATTACTGTATTTGCGCCGTTTGTGGTTTTCCGCCGCTATAGCAGCAGCACTGGCGCAGCTCACCGTGTTCGGAAGATGTGATGGCGCAAGGGTGTCGACGCATGTGGCGTCCCACACCAAAGGCCTACCCATTTTCCAAGGTAACAAAGACATCTTCTCTTCTCGTCTCTTCCCATCGTCACGTACCAAGCCTATGGGTTCTAATACTGCTGGTACGCCGGCGGTAATAAGAGCACGACGGATAATGTCATTAAGGTGAGCGTGTCGTGAAATACGACCAGCGCTTCTGCTGCAGGACAGCCCATGGTGTCCGAGGCTGTCGACGGCTTCTCCGCAATGACAACGATGCGGAGAAACACACGGGGCACCTAAACGAAGACAGCAACTCAAGTCCTTAGTCGAGCTGCATCTAATTGTATCAACTGTATTTCGCTCTAGTCTAGCCTACACAAAATCACAGCTAACCTTGTGTTATGTTCTTACAGTAAGTAAGATTTCTAAGCTTCTAAAGGCAGCCCTATGGTGCATTTGTTCCGTTGATAGTATACTGCCGTCATAAGAAAAAAGTCAAACCAGCAAAAATTTTTTTTTTATTATTCTTGCAGAAGCATCTTTTTACTGATTCCAATTAGGTGAAAATCCTATTATCGAAAAAATATGTTAGATACGTCTGTTTTTCTTATGACGGCAGTATAGCACTCTCTACAAATATGCTCATGATGTCATTGCAGACTCTGGCTTTGCGATTGTAGGCTTTGGTAGTTACTATAGGCTATGAACACAAACGCAAGGCGTTTATGGAATTATTTGATATTTTGGTAATATAAAAAAACAATACGAATCTTACAATTATAAAATGTATGGCTCTGTATACATTAATCTGTTGCTCATTATCATCAAAATATACTTAGTACAATACCGAAGCGGGCAACGATAGACAGCTTTGAAAAAGGTGGTATTTCAATCGTTTAATATTAGGCTATCGCAACAATAGCCTACCTATAGAGTTACCAAATAAAGAAAACTATCTGATCACTATCGTGGACGTCACCGTAACATGCGATTTGAACATCGTCTTAGAATGCGTTCCACTGTAAGTATACTCCATAGATTCAAACCAACATAACCAGTTGAAATATTCACGATTCACTTCAAATTTCAAATAAAGAACTTTTGAAGTTAAGTAGTTTTTACGTGATTCCACTGGAAATCACGCGATCCAACTATCTGAACGGTTTTCTATCGTTTTTTGATGCGCTTACTTCTGAAATATTATTTCTGGCACGTAAGTATAGCCAGTTCCAGATGTTCGTTATCTTATATCAACTATAATAACAACGTTCATTATTTATTTAACACACGTAAACTTCATTGTATTCCTATTATTTCCTTTTGTACAAACCGCTTGTTTTCGTTCCTTTTAAAACGAAAAAGCAATTCATAGAAACGCTCATTTAGAAAATCAGTAGCTTACGTATTTGCTTATGATTATATTTAAGACAATTACTGTGCTATGTATAATTCTTGCATTGCAGAAGACTTTCCTAATAGTGGCGGACAAAAACAATAACCATACTCAGACGACCATTTTTGGAGTTCAAATTTTATCATCTCTTTACTAAAATTGCTTTAGAGTTCCAGTGCACACACGATGAATACCTTGATATGGTAAGTAACCAAAAGCTATGGTAAAACTCCATCAGGCTAACCATATGCTTGCATCACCACAAAAAACTGAACGTAGAAAAGATATATAATATAGAATTATCATTTTGTAATATATATATATCGTTAATTATTTACATGAACAAAAGTAACAATCATAATTTACAACTGAACTAATATTAACAAACCTAACCTACTTACAATTACAACAAGATGAAATAGAAATTAATTTTGGGAATATATTACGACCAATTCCAAACAATTGAGAAACGGCAATGAATTGCCGTAAATCTTAGAGTTCGAAAAAATTGTATCACGTGCTCTTGAGGTCAAAGGTCATAGTCATTTTGGGGTATATCGACTATGCTGAGTCGAATGGCGTTGACCGCGAGTCTCTAGCTCTAACGATTCTTGAGTTGAAAATTACATAACAGACAGACGGACAAAGCTGTTATATGGTGTGTTAAAGAGATTTTTCGAACTCTAAATTATACTCTATCGCATCTACACTCCCAATCAATAGAAACCGCCTAGTTTAAAAAAGTACCAGTTGTTTCTATTCATCAAATCAATAGCTTTATTTACCCACTACTCCTATATCCAACTTACATACAACTTACATATAATATAGCAATCTACCTAACCTATATATATTTGATTGAACAAGCAAGTTTACTAATCGAAGTTCTTTACACAATGCTCCTTGGATATATAAGTTTGTCCTCTCGTATTTGCTTAACCCACATATGAAACTTGAACTCTATCTTCGATTAAATTGATCCTAAGGGTACTACAGAATACAAATATATAGGTACCTATGCCTATATTTATCTGTAATTTTGTCTAGCGATTTACAACTTTGTTTATTTGTCAAGAAAAACTTTATAACTAATCTGAGGGCCACGAAACATACGCTACAAGCTAATACGTTCAGCGTATGCATTTTAGTTTCTGACGCTTGACACTCATTCTTGTCGTGCTGAACGAATCGCTCAAGTAATGCCTTTGTCTATGGTTATATGCTAATGCGGTGGCAGTCAATATTGTGAAAAATCTGACAAATATACATGGATTCTCGCCAGTGTATTCTTAAGGGGAGGTAGAAGATACATATATTCTACCAAGTATTTTTTTGATCCCACGTTATTTTAAGCTGAGGCCGCATTAGTATGGAGACGCGAAAGAAAATATCAAAATTCCATGGCCATCGCCATAACATATTTATGTGAAATTGTTTTTGCGTAGTTACTTACGCGTCAACGTCGCCGTACCGGTGCAGCCTCGGCCTAAGGCAAAGCTATTTTTGTCTACCGGTTCCGTAATAAGTAACTTCATTTAAACGCTGTAGAAAATGGTCAGACCAGAAAACTCAATAACTATGCACCACCAGCATAAGGCACTGAGAAAATTGGTTCCATGACAGCATAGTGTCACTTAAAAAAGCTCATAACTCTTATTCACAACAGGAACAACACAAGGCTCTTTGTTTATTTCTGTAGGGTGTACGTAGTCTTCAAGTCCAGATACTCCAGTTTAAGCGAAACGAAATCTACCTCTCTCATATTAAATCGAAAAATACTCTGTAATGCATATGACACGTTTTCATTCTAGAGTACCAAAACGTCAAATCGGTACTTTGGAAATCTTATAAAAAGAAATCTGCAAATGCCATCCCTGACATGCCCAAGGTCAACACATTCAATGACAAAGACTTTGTTTAGAAGGTTATTGACCTCAAAGCGGCATAAGAAAGGATTTTTGTCTGCCGCAAAAAGGAAGAAAGCCGCATTTAATTGCCTTTCCCAGTACTATTTATCTTCCGATTAAGTTTACTACCTTCATAGCAATTTGGTGTTTTATTGTTAGAGCGTGTAGTAAATCAAAATTACTGTAGTAACACTAATATAATGTATGATACTAAAGCCCTTTGGGAACAACTAATGAAAACTCCAATTAGTATAAATCTCAATTTCACAAACACTACTTTAAGTTTTAAATTTCGCTTTAAGCCTTTACCAATTAGTTATTGCTTGCGTCCATTTCGATTTAGATTTATAAAAATACTGAAAATACATATTATTTTGACTCACGTCTCCTAGAGAGATAGGCAGAATCTAAGGATTTGTACTACCTGAGTCAGCCTGATAAGATCATCCTGATATATCTCTCTAGTTCGTTCACTCACAATCTTCATTCAGGCTAGTCAGTTTATAGTAATCTTATTCTATATCAGTATATTGTCAATCTGGTCAGGTTAGGTCTGACGGGTGGCGTAGTGGGTCCGAATCCCACACGAGACAAATATTTATGTGATCCACAAATGTTTGTGCCAAGTCTGGATGTTTTTTGTGTCCGTTGTTTGAATGTTTGTAAAGTCCCCCGCAATACAGGAATTATTCCTAGTGCGGGATATGTCTATATAAAATATAATACATATAAATTAATATTATCAGCCCAGTAAATAAACTGTCCTACTGCTGGGCATGAACCTCTTCTCATATGAGAAGGTTTAGACCATAGCCCGCCACGCTAACCCAGTGCGGGTTAGGAGACATCTTCACACAGGCTTCCTCACTATGCTTTCTTTTATCGTTAAAGCAAGTGATAATTAACTATAAAAGCCTCGAACTCATGAATACATGCTTGGCAGTTCAACTGTTTCTCGTGGGGCTATCGCTGCTTATTGAGAGAACGCTTCCTTGTATTTATTACCGTCGGTCAGTTCTATTCACATTTACTACATACACTTTCTAAAAACGTTTAATGCCTATTCTTTTCACGTGCCCAAAACATATTACAATATATCTTTCTCTAAAAAAACATATATGATTAATTAAGCCTTCAATGATAAGAAATAAAAATAGGAGTAAAGTGTTACACCTAGTTGACATCGTTAATATTAAGTATATTATTTATGCTTATATACCGGTAGGGTAGGCAGAGCTTACAGATTTCCACTAGCGATAATCCTAACACTTAAGTTTGCGTCATTTACTCTAATTTAGTGTTAGCTGCTTCGGTGGCCTAGCAGTAGTGAACGCAATTGTTTTGCATAAAGACTCGGGTTCAATGTCCGGATCGAGGCAAATGTTATTGGATATTGCTGTCAATTTTCATTAAGAGCACGGAGTCCAGAATTAATGTGTCCGGTAAATGAATTACCGTTTAATATCGTCATCATCCACCACAATAAGTTGGCAAACAAGCATACTGATGGTAAGTGATCACCGTAACCTATGGACGCCTGCAACACCAATAGCATCACTTGCGCGTTCCCGACCCTTTAGGAAAGGAAGAAGAGAAAAGGAAGTGGGTAGGAGAAGGAGCGGGAAGGAGAAAAGAGAATGATTGGGCCTCCGGCACTCTCATTCACCAAAGACTTGGACTATTACGTGGTACATTTTTATTTCTTGCAAAAATTTGAGAAAAATTTGATTGAAACATTCCACCTCTAACTACCCTGTTGGGAATAAAGTCGTGACACTATGTATGCGATTTTATCCAGTTCAGTCTTCTTATGCAACAGATCAATGCCGCCGGCCTAATGCATCTATTTTAACGAATTAATAGCGTTCTGATCCATTAATGAGCGAAACCGGGTCAATGGTTGCTTATTCTTTGTATAGTAAACTGTATACAAAATGCACTTTAAGTTTCTAACTAAACGATAACGCCATTAGGCAAAACAGGTGTCTACTATTAATTGAACGAAACGCTTTTGAATTTATATTTGCGTTTACTTATAATTCTTCATATTTATGTAAATGAAGTCGATGGTCCCGTGGAAAATACTATGGGGTCCTCAGAAGACTTAAAAAACACCTTAGGCCTAATTTATTAATCTCAGATAAATGTTATACATCATATGGTATTTTAGCCTAACTGAATACAAAAACGAAACAATTGAAGCATTTCATTCACAAAACTGTTATGTTTACTTTTGTTATGCTGTACTTTATTATATATTTTCCTCGGCTATGTAAGTTAATTAATGGTTGCAGTGACTTAGTTGACATATATTCCGATTCACTTAGCAAATTCCGCAAAATAATTAGTGACCATATGTAAAATGACTTTTCATTTACTCTGTTTATTATTATTTTTGTAATATTTTGTGTTTAGATTTTAATACTTTTCAGTTGTATTTTGTTGTTTTAATTATATATTTTTTTTCATTTTATGTTTGAATGTTTCTACACTTGTAAAGTGCTGTTGTAAACATATTATTGTATTTTGTGCATGCGGTGCTAACCTATAAGAGATCGTTACACCTTTTTTTTCTCTTTTTTTTACGTGGGGGAATGCAATGACGTATATCCCTCCGCGGGGGCGGGCGGAGGGATTATGTCGGACTCGCCAGGGTAAAAGAAAGATGGAATAATAGTAAAGTATCTCCCGGAGTACCGACTAAACCTACCACGGTGTTCCTCGACAAAACCACTATCGACGGGGCCGCGCGAATCGCTTTCGCATGCGGTTGCGACCCCGTCGAAGTTACGCGAAGAGACCTACCCAAAGGGCTCACTTCTATAATATACCCTACTGTCCCCCCCCTCCTAGATGGGAGACGGACTCGAAACAGAGGCGCGCGTGGGAACACGCACGCCGCCTCTCGGACCTGGTGCTGAACGGATGGCGGGCAGGCCCACAAAGCCCGCCACCCCCAGGTCAAACCTCAGGGTGGCTGGAGGTCATCTCGTGCCCTCCGGCGCCCGGCTCTGCGGTTGGGGAGAGGGTTCAAACGCTCCCTCTCCCGCTCCGCCGCCTCCTTGATGGAAATCACTTCCTCGCAGAAGGAGGCGACGGCGTTCCACGACCTCTCACTCCGGACCATAGACTGAACTACGGCCGGGAGTGAGAGGGCAGCCGGTCCGACTGCCGCGATCAAATCACGGCGCTGCGATGCCCAGGCGGGGCAAACCGCCAAAGTGTGCAGCGCCGTGTCCGGCGTATACGACACAGGAACTGGCCAAAACAACCATGGCCAGTCAGTACCTGTGTCAGCCGGAAGGTGAGGGCGCCATGCCGCCTCTCCAGCCACTCCTCAAACACGGGACTTACCGCCACGTTCGTGGCGTGCCCGAAGAGATCGTTACACTAGTTTAAGTACTTAAATGAATTGTTTATTATAACTTTGAGTGTAAACAATTGTTGGTTGGCCAATAAAGATAAATAAAAATATATATTTTTTTTTTATGGCGTAGTTTGGCAAGCGAGCAGACGGATCGCCTGGTGGTAAGCGATTACCGTATTACAAGTGCGTTGCCAGCCCTTTTAAAAGAAATTAAGGAAGGAAAGGACAAAGGAAAAGATAAGAAAAGGATCGGGTAACTGGGTCTCCGGCTCTCTCACTCACCGATACGAAACGTAACAGTACGGGTACCGTAACTTCACGCCGGTATTCTGTGAGAGGGTTGTACTACCCGGTCAATCCGGTCCATTCATGCTGAAACCAGCGAGGATCTACTACCTTAAAAATAAAATACTATTTTATTCTTTCATTGAAAAAATAACAATTCTAACATAACCAAACCTAAAATTCATCTATCAAGCTAGATCTACTTACATATATGCTAATGATCAAGCAGTAAGATTAACGACGCATAAAAAGATAGATCACCATATTTTTTGTATTATCTTATCAAAAAGTTAAGTTACCCATATTATAATATATATTTAAAATACATTCTAAATAAGAAGTATGGTTTTTCAAATCTGTTAGTGAGAGTAGTTCTCAAATAACAGACAAGAGACACGACACAAGGTTATGAAATAGCCGGTATTTAAGTACACATGTGCGAGGAAGATAGCAAGATATAATTACACAGTTACCTCAGTTTTCCTTAAACCCAAATAAAAAAATTAATTGGTTCTTTATTTTGTGACAAATTTAATAGGGATTTCAGGAAAAATCATTTGTATGGATTTATATTACCAATTATGTGCGTATTAAATAGTTAATTATCGCTCTCTTTAACAGTTCTCTATCTAATAAAAAATAAATAAAAACAGTGCAAACAGTGAAAGAAAACATCGTTAGGAAACCTGCATATCTGAGAGTTCTCCATAGTGTTCTCGTAGGTATGTGAAGTCTGTCCAACCTACACTGAGCCAGCGTGGTGGTTTTTTTTTTCTCGCTCGCTTCCTTGTAATTTAGGTTAGATTAGTGACAGTGGTGCCAATTCTGTTGTCACAAAATTCTCTAATCTTAGCTAAAAATCTCTAAAATTTAGTTTAGTCCTGTCAAACGACATTTCGTATTCTGAAATCGCTAAAAGTGATAGGACTAAAATAAATTTTAGAGATTTTTAGCTAAGATTAGAGAATTTTGTGACAACAGAATTGGCACCATTATGTTCTATTTTGTAGCCCTGACAACGTATATGCGAAATTACATGATGATCGGTCGAGTAGTTAAGGCGTAAAAGCGGAACAAACAAACTCACATTCGCATTTATAATATTAATTAAGCTTAGGATTACGATACTATTACATAATTTCGAACATATTAAACTACTGCTGTTAAATTTGCGTGTAGGATAACGTGCAAAATTCAGAATAGGCAACTATTGTATTACTGGACTACTAATACTAGGTAGATTATTACTGAATACATACGGAATACAGACACATAGTGAATGGAACGGGGTGGCATCTGTCACCCGTCGAAATGTTGACTGTCTAAATGTATGTACTCGTATATGTGTACAGTAGACAGAGAATCTAGGCAATGATCGGATGAAAACGTTTTTGTATGCCAATATGCACAAGTCTGTGATTAAAAGTTACCGTGATGATGACAGTTAACTAAACTATTGTAGTATAGGATTTAAGAAGTATATTCAAGTGCGTTTTTATTCTCATAAGGACTTTATAATATTAATGAATAAAATGTTATCAGTTATAATTCTTCATACTATAAATTAAAGGACTTATTGGTACCGTAAAATATACTCTACACACACAAGAATATTTTACGGTACGAATAAGTATTGTGAGGTGCCGAGTTCGATTCCCGGATTGGCAAAAAGGTTTTTGAGTTTTCTTTCACATAGTGTCTGGAAATTTGTACATTAGATTGAAAATATAGAGATATAGCGATAGAGAAATGCCTATTGTTATCTGAGACAGATCCAGATTCTGTTCTGCTACTTTAAATTTTAGACAGGCAATCACATAAACACTATTCTGATCCGATAATAGAATACGAAACCTCAAGCACTGGCATTGTGCCACCGGGTAACAAACGTTAATACCAACCAAATAATATTTAAGAATTTTACCCGTACGCTACCTCTTTTAACGTCAAAAATGTATAAGAAGAACATTTAGAAAATATGTGTATTTTAATATGACCATTCTAGTAAAAATACTAGATAGGCTAGGCTATAAAATCACGCTAAGGACGGCGCCTGCTGTGTGACACGCACGCCGCGCTCACGCTCCAGCGACGACCCGTCGACGTTACGCCTCGCCGGCTGTGTGCTTTAAGGCCTACACTCGAGCAAAGAGAACAGCAGCTGAGCGGAGCGGCTTTATTTACAGTTAAACTGCATTACAGTTGGGCAGAATAAGCTCTTGTATAGAATAGTAATAACTTCATTATTTTTCGGCCCTTCTAACTAACATATGTATATACTGAGAATCAGGCCTCTGCTGGTGACTATCTCTCCTCTCGTGTCAAAATATGGATGTAATATATGTAATATTAAACGTATAAAATATTTCGCCAGCTTTTACTTTATTTTGCATGTACCTAATAGGAGGCGAACCTATTGCCATCAACGGAGCAGAGTTCCAAACTACGTGCCGCTAATAAAAAGTGATTGATAGAAAATATAATGAAGTGTCATTATAATAATAATAAACGTTTATTTAATGTTGATTTCACTGTTGTGATGCCAGACTTATCTGTTTGTTTTATTGCATTTAATGCTTTCAATTCATTTGAGATATGTATAGAAATATAATACACTAGCGGACTCGACAGACGTTGTCCTGTAAAGGCGAAAAAAAAAACAAGTCAGAACCATCCTCGAATCCACTTGAACACACACACACTCTCGTGGCACTCCCAAATATAAATGGTCTCCAATAGACTGAGGAAACTTATATTCCTATTTAAAAAATTACGGACTTCGGTCCGTGGTAACGTTTTGCAGATAGTATACAAAGCTTTAGGTGAATTCATTATAAATTACTGTATCTCTGCTTGGGGAAGCGCTACAAAAAGTATACTCATTCAAGTAGAAAGGGCACAACGAGCATTGATAAAAGCTATGTTAATTAAGCCTTTTAGATATTTATTCTTTTATATATTAAGCCTTTTAGATAGTGATTTATACGCTGAGAGCAAGACACTTACAGTGCGCCAGATGTACGTTATACGCACAATTACACGAAAACATGCCAACCTACCATTAAAAAAAAATGCTCAATGTCGACTACCCACTAGAGTTAGACGAAGACCTCTCCCAATATGCCCAAAAGTATACACAAATACATGTTTCGAACAACGACACTACAAATACTCTAGCGCTTTACTCTACAACAAAATTCATAATAAGCTAAATATACACCATCGTAACTTACACCACTGTAAAATGAAAATAAAAGAATACCTGCTCACCCTAAATTATGAGGATACAGAAGAGTTGCTAAACCCACCTTAAAGATAATATGAACACACATAGACACAAAAATATACACACACACACACACACTCGCGCGCACACACTCTTATACATACATGCACACACACACACACACACACGCACACGCGCGCGCGCACACACACTTACACATACACACACACGTATGCACACATACACAATCCATATATAACACAATCGATTATTCCACATGTTTCTTACCATTTAACCTCTTGTTTCTTATAATAAAGGCATCGTACTTACCTTACCTTACCTTAACTCTTGATAAATCCTAGTTCATAATAATTGTTAACATGTAGACGGATTGGATGTCCCCCGTAACACAGGATCTTCCTAGCTCGGGGGCCATTGATCATTGTGCTTTCTTATTAATTAATGTATCTAGTTTATTAAGTCGTATATTGTAAAATACACCGCATTGTACTTTTATTTTCTTTTGGCAATAAATTATTATTATTATTATTACAAAAATTCATTCAAATCGGTCCAGCCGTTTAGGAGGAGTTCACTGTCAACACGAGTACAGAAGAATTATATATATAAAGATAATCCAAAATATCTTAAAACTATTAAAGGCTCATTACCAAACCCCGCGTTATAAATGTATATACGTATATAAATGTAATAAATCTATATAAATGTTCTTCTGGTACTTATGAGACTTTCACCATCACCCATACCACCATCAAATTTAGACCACTTATGATAATTCTGCTCTTAGCTCCGTTCTAGGTCCTCTTTGTATGGAATATTAGCCTAAGCAATGACTAATCCTTAGACTATCATAGAACCACAGTCATTGACGTAACAAGCTTTACTCACTGATCGGTAAATATCAGTCAGTGAACACAGCTTGCTATGCGAGACTTAGTGACTGAATACTAAAGAAACATGCTTTACACCGATAAGGCCTTGGTTTCTGCAAGGGATTTCAATAGGACCAACCGTAGTATACTTAAAACTACTTTACTGTGCACTGTAAATAGACAAAATATAATGTTAGTATAGAGAACACACGTCACATACTTTTCTATTAACAGTAGGGCTTTGTCTATAATATGTTAGGACTGCCTTGGTGGTGTTTGACATTGTGTACGGTAGACGGCAATAAGTTTGATACCTATAAGTACATAACGCGGGTACTAACAATATTGGCATAACTGTAATCAATAAGTTACGTTATGCAAGATTTAAATACAAAGGTTTTTTTTAAATACCATTGAATCTATACTAATGTTATAAAGAGGAAAGTATTGAATTTTTGCTTGTTTGTAAGGATTTAACTCAAAAATTACTCAACCCATATTACAAACTCTGTCACCATTAGAAAGCCATATTATCACCGAGTAACAGGCCATATTTTTTTATTTTAACGTATTGCTAATTTAGCCTAACCTACTTTTATGCGAGCGAAGCTGCAGGCAAAAACTAGTCACAAATACAATTGGCTTACAAATCTGGTTTAAGTCATTGTAAAATGACAGGTAAAGGACGAATGAATTTATTTATGTCGTAACTGCTGTTTGAGTTTAAGCGTGCAAGAGTGCAAGCGAGATGCCTTACTACAGGAAAAAAGTAAAGGCCAGGTTTCCTTATGGCCAAATTAAATATAATAATTACTCCTCCATTTTCCAACCACATTTTAAGCTATTTTCGCTTAAAAGTATATTTTGAATACTATTTGCAGCTACGTGAATAATTAAAATAAGCAACTACCCTATTAAATCAAAGATGCCGATTTTGAAAATTAAAGACATACTATATTTAGTATAATGTGATGAAAATATACATGATATTTAAGTACCATTGAATTCGGATTGCCCATTTAACAATTTAATTAAAAACCACTTTTCCCTTAACGAAACGGTAATTTCATAGACCTATAAATACACATATATTAAAATCATTATAATCTATTTGTCCCTATCTTTTTGTGCTCGCCACAATGCCTGAATCAATCTTACGTAGTTTTCAGTAATTTATTAAAGTAAACGTTGTTGAATATTTTGTAATTATTTATTATTCATTTGATAAATTATACTTATGTTTATTTTAAAATACGTTAGGATGCCTTAGACGATTTATGTCAAATAGTTCGTATTTATAAAATAGCGGGCACGGATTGCTTTTAAATAAAAACACACACAGTCCTTACATAATTCAATCGAATTTTTTCATTAACCCTATTTATAAACAAATTCACAACCATTTACCAATAATTAAGTTTTATTTCGAAAATAGTTAGGTGAACTATGAATGAATTCATTCGAAATTTATTTGGGAACTGGAAAGTTCTCCCCAATCAAATGAATTTAAAATTCAATGCATTTTTCGTGCTTTAAAAAGCCGTCCAAATGGGTCGAAGTATCTTTCTATTGCAGTGAATCAGTTTGCATTTAATTAAATGCATTTTTGAGTGGTATTGTACAATGTATACATACATTGTACTATAGCACTCAAAAATGTATATGTGCCATTTTCTGTTCATTGCAGATGTTTAAACCTCTTTAGAACCATAGGTATAGAAGGAACATATGGCCAACAAGACGATTTTATACTGGCAGGAAATGAAATAAACGTAGAAATAAAAATAAATTGTTTAGAATCGCAATAATTACAAGGTCACCATATAGTCGGTGTATCCTACCCATAACTAACAATTGTATAAGCAGTACCCTAATCCTAATTAATATTATAATTGCTCTGATGCCTTACCTAGTCGACCGATCATTAGCCGTGTTCCTATTCTGACACCGGTTTTCTGTAAGAAGATGGTACTTCTCCGAGCAAACTGACTCATTATTACCATCATCAAATAATTAATAACGGTGACCATCAAATAATTAGTAACGGTGGATTGTACTACTTAAAAATATTATGTTCCAGGATATAACCAAAAGGTTTGAGACTCCGTAAACTGTAATCAAAATCACATAATTTTATATGTCGCTCTGTGGGTTACAGAAGTCTTTTTTTTTTTTTTTTTTTTTTTTTTACGTGGGGGAATGCAGTGACGCATACCCCTCCGCGGGGGCGGGCGGAGGGATTATGTCGGACTCGCCGGGGTAAAAGAAAGATGTTAAAAGATAATGTACCTCCCGGAATACCGACTAAACCTACCACGGTGTTCCTCGACAAAACCACTATCGACGGGGCCGCGCGAATCGCTTTCGCATGCGGTCGCGACCCCGCCGAGGTTACGGCCCGCCGTATGAAACGGCAGGCCACTACACAAGAGACCTACCCAAAGGACTCACTTCATAAGATTCCCTACTGTCTCCCCCCCTAGGTGGGAGACGGACTCGAAACAGAGGCGCGCGTGGGAACACGCACGCCGCCTCTCGGACCTGGTGCTGAACGGATGGCGGGCAGGCCCACAAAGCCCGCCACCCCCAGGTCAAACCTCAGGGTGGCTGGAGGTCATCGCGCGCCCTCCGGCGCCCGGCTCTGCGGTTGGGGAGAGGGTTTAAACGCTCCCTCTCCCGCTCCGCCGCCTCCTTGATGGAAATTACTTCCTCACAAAAGGAGGCGACGGCGTTCCACGACCTCTCACTCCGGACCATAGACTGAACTATGGCCGGGAGCGAGAGGGCAATCGATCCGACTGCCGCGATCAACTCACGGCGCTGCGATGCCCAGGCGGGGCAAACCGCCAAAGTGTGCAGCGCCGTGTCCTCAACAACGTCGCGCCAGTCGCCGCAGTGGTGACAACCGGGCGTCTCTTGCCGGCGTATACGACACAGGAACTGGCCAAAACAACCGTGGCCAGTCAGAACCTGTGTCAGCCGGAAGGTGAGGGCGCCATGCCGCCTCTCCAGCCACTCCTCAAAAACGGGACTTACCGCCACGATCGTGGCGTGCCCGGCACTGGGGTGCACAAGTCGCTCCTTCCAATTAGCCACTAGGACCTGGCGGAGCTCGGACCTTGCCGCCTTGATTGCGGCAAAACCCGGTCCCCCGCCCCGAGCTAGCGCCTCCTGGCGCCAACGATAGAGCGACGCCAGGAGCGCCGCTTCCAGGTCCCATGGCATCGATCCGGCGAGGAGGCTCGCAGCCTCGAACGAGATCGTGCGGTAACCTCTAATCAACCTGACGGCCATGGCGCGCTGTGGAGCACGAAGCGCCGTGATGTTACGGGCCGTCAGGTTGTTTGCCCACACTGGGGCCCCATATAGGGCCATGGACCGCACGACCCCCTCGTAGAGCCTCCGGCAGGAGGTGCTTGGCCCCCCAAGGTTGGGCAGCAGGCGCGAGAGCGCGCCTGCAGCGCCCCGAAGAATGGGGGCCAAACGACGAAAATGGGCTGTAAAGTCCCATCGGCTGTCGAGCAAGAGACCTAAATACCTTAGGGTTGACTCGACGCCGATGCGGACCCCTCCTACCATGATATGGGCCCCTGGAGGTGGCCGCTTCCGAGGGCCGTGAAAACATACAGCCTCGGATTTAGACAGGGCCACCTCGAGGCCCAACCGCCGGATACGACCAACGACTTGTGCGACTCCAGCGGTCGCCAGTATGGCCGCCGCCCGGTGCGACTTACCCCTCGCCGTGACAAGCGTGTCGTCGGCGTAACATATGACGCCGACGCCACGGAGGAGCGCACCTCGCAGCACCCAGTCGTAACCGATGTTCCACAGGAGCGGACCCAGAACCGATCCCTGTGGAACACCGCACGACATCTCTCGCCGACTCCAACCGTCGTGACCCGGGTAGACGACTACCCTCTCGGATAAATATGCCCCGACTATGCGGCGGAGGTAGGTCGGCACACGATGGAAAACGAGTGCCTCCCTAATGCAACTCCAGGGCAAGGTATTAAAGGCATTCGCGATGTCCAAAGACACCGCGAAGACGACCTCGCCCCGGGACACCGCGTCCTCCGCCAGGCTCCTCACACGCATGACTGCGTCTATAGTGGAGCGCCCGCGGCGGAAACCAGGTTACAGAAGTCTACGTTAACTGGTATCCAAATAAAACGATATTTAAAACAACGTTTTAGTGTTAGGAAACTTCAGGGAAGTCAGAGATTTTATTTATTCATTTCATTTTCTACCTGGGACCGCAATCACTCCGCAATTTAGCGAAAGCTTTCTACCAAAGTTCTGACTGACTGTTTTTCAAACGCATAAGTATAAACGTTTTCACAATTTTACTAATTTGACCTGCTAGATTATCTAATCTAGCGCTCCACAAAGCCTTGTAGACGACGAATAAGCTCGCCTGTATTGCCAGACCAAAAACGTAACGCAAGAAATGTTTGTAATCTATTTTACCACTTTAAAGAAATACATACATACACAGTCGCACACCTACATCCATAACGGCAGACTTGTATAACATCCACAATTCAAAAGCTTTGGTTTTATGTTCTACGTAATCATATTACATATATAGGCTCGCCCTTTATGGGGTGAGTCTAGTCTAGTCCAAACACCAAGCCAGAAAAACCCTATAACATTATCCTATCAGGGCATTGAACTTGACCACATGCGCAACAATCGCATTCTAGTGAATGCGATTGCTACGCATGTGGTCTGGTTACAGTGGTAGTCCGCTCTATGTACAATGAGCTGCGAAACTAATCTGGTATAGGCTGTTAATTGACGCCATCTAACGGAAATCGATACAAGAACTGTTAAGTAGTTTATTTATATCGTACCAGATACTACTACTATAAAATAAAAAGAAGTAGATTTTTGAATAACTTAATTTTTATAAAATACTCCAAATAATTTTTAATCTATATTCACAATAGTTTATTTAAATAAAGAACACATTTCAGGGTTAAACAACAAGCAAAGAATTACAAATGAATTTATAAATTTATAGTGGGTATTTTATTTTATAGATACTTTCGATGACTCGCTATTCTGTTCGTACGCAAACAGTATTCTGTCCCTGTGTTCGAGTGCCTTTTCGGTTGAGATTATATTTTCTTATAAATTTCAACTTTTTGCTAAAATGATTATGCGTTGGAATATTTATAAAACAACGCCATCTAATTAATTCATATTTGAGTATTCACAGGATTTTGAACCTTAAGGTATCCATGCACTATTACAGGTGACTTGGTGTACATATATAAAGATATATTAATAAATACGCGTCATGTCCCGGCCATAATTTACAGCTTACCATTTTCATTCATTCAAGGACACACACAGAAGCGTCAGTCCTATTAAACTACCATTAATATAAACTGTCAGCGTTCCGTCAGTTCTTCAACTCGTTAGTAGTCGTAGTCCTGATGTTCAGCGCATCAATCAATGGCTGTCATCGTGACAACATGCCGTCAAAATACAACGGGACTTACTAAACATTTTTAGACTAGTATTCGTAAATTTTCGATTTATTTTGCTACTATGAGTAGTTAAAGTTATGAGATATGAGACAGAAACTGTATCAACATTTGATCTTAATTATTTTTGATTATGGCTTCTTAGCGTATCCTAAAGAAACGGAGAAAAGATCCTATGTGTCAAGGACTGTAGCTTATCCTTTCTCATACTAAGATTTTTCTTAGTGCCCATGCCCAGCCCCATGGGACAGTTTATATACAGAGCTTATATTATATTATTATGTGTTAATACAGAACAATCTGTGTGCCAAGTTTCAACGAAATCGGTTGAACGGTTTAGGCGTGATTAAGTAACAATCATTCAAATTTCTTCTCGGTCGATGTACGGTTCGTGTAGATTTTGGTATTTACCGTGAAATGTTACGTATTGTTGTTTGAATGTTTTTAAAGACCTCCGCGACACAGGAATAACTCCGTGCGGAGTTGTATTTTTTAAAGAAATAAAAGAAGTTACCTTGGTAACAGCACAGAGTTTTGAAGTGTGCCCAGTAGACGTTAACTGGGCACACTTAATATATCAATAGCTTGATCCTCTATTACGTGGGATCTGAAAACATAGCTGGCGAAATCTGGGTTTAGAGAGGCTAAGCTCAAAATCTTTTGAATGCAATAAGATGGTGCGATATTATCAACTATAGTCGAACTACATCGGATATGTCAAAGGCCAGGCCAGCCAGTGCCGGGTATTGCACTGTACGGGTGTTATTTTAGATAACGTTGCCAAAAACTATAATGCAGCCACACATTGCAGTGAATTAATATACGTTTAGAAGCTCCTTAATATAGCTTTGGTAACACCTATAATAAAGCAATCCGTCTTATATATGTATATATAGCGCGGTACAAGCTATATCCGTATCAAATTACACGAAAATCAGTTTAGCGGTTCATACGTGATTGAGTTACAAACATGCAAACTTCCACGTTTATAATATTACCTGGATTAAACATTAACCTGTACGAAGTGCGCGTAAACTTATACGAAAATGTATAATCAGTACGTAAATTTTACCTCCAACATTAGATAGAATATGCAAATGTTACAGTTCGGTAACTCATTAGCAGTACGTGGGTTGTGATGCGCATCGATCAGCCGCTTTTGACGTCATACGCGTTCACAAGTCACATTCCTCTGTGTGCACGTACCTCGTACCTCACTGACTCAGGGCAGATTAAACGAGCAAATTCTTTGTCGCTGACTGTTTGCCTGCTGATTATAAGCGGCTAACTATACGCAAATCATTGTTTCATTAAAGTTTGTATTTATATGTGCTTACTATGCTTTAATATATTTGAAGAGCTTGATGCAGGTGTAATTTTTTTAAGGATTGTTTCATGGTATTTGTTTTGCATTTCAATCAATCTGCCTATTTATTGTAACTAATATCCAGCAGTAGTCATGGGAAGGATTGCTTCATCAATTTAGTACTAAAACAACAATCCACCGCTTTCAACATCCCATGCACTTTTTTTAAGACATGTTTACATTTCGAGGAGCGTTCTACCTTACGTATTTTTATAAAAAATTATGACTTGGTATAATTGTAATCTATATATCAACTCAGCTGGTATAAGTTTCCGTGTAACTGTCCATGTTATATCACTACGAAGCAGGAGATTTTGATTAAGACGTAAACGATTTTGCTCAAGGTCACATCATGAGAATACTGTCACGCCTGATTACGCTATTTCTCGCCGATTTCCACGAACCTTGGGCGACTTCACGAATACACACATTAGATGGCCCTACGTTAACATAATTACAGCTTATAGATTCGTTCGGCGACCTATATCGCCAACTGATTAGACCTTGGGTACACATCTATACATATAATAAAATTGGAATTGGTCGATGCCTGTACGTTGGAGATATTTAAGAAAAATTTACCTTAGAGGTAAACCTGTAACGTTACGTTTGCACATAAAAATTACTACATGAAATTGAATGCGATTTTCATAGTTGTATTGCTGGAGCTCATATATATTTCTTTTTTCTCTTTATTTATTTGGGATTTTTATCCATAAAGATATGTCAATCCCATTGTACCTTATAGCTAGATACACACATTAAAATTAAAAGTACACGTACAAGTAGTTAGATATATGTAACTAGAGATACAACTGTAGATTAGATACTAGAGATTAGAACTAAGGATAATCATAGCTGAATTATTTTATCAAATTACATAGCTTTTTGGCAGCTTCTGACTTCGGATTACTTAAAATACTTTATATCAGGCCTACATCTAGTAAATTTAAATTTAATTCCTTAACCAGTGAATCACGTTCACTTCCTATTTCCAGCACAGTCCATAAGCAGCACAAGCAGCTCTGACTTAAAATCTGGTATTGTTTTATCTTAAAAAGTTGCTTAGAAGTTGAGTATTAATCATAAGATTTTTTTTCATTGGTATCTGTGAATATGCACACATCAACAGAATCTAGGGATATTTTATATTTCATCAAATATCTAATAATCTATGAAGAATTTTCAATATAGTAAATGAAAGAATGATAGGTTAGATTAAGGTAATTAATAAAAATCAAAAAAAATACGTGATCTTTTTGTATTAAATAAAAATCTTAATTTTTTTAATCGCCATTGATAATTAGTATGATAGTAGAACTTCATTTCTTCTTAAAAAAATATTAATTTTAATTAAAATTAAAACATCTTATAAAGTCTAATTATTAATAATCAGTGTTGCCACCTCTTACATTAATTACACATCGACATCGATTGTTCATACTTAAAATTAAATTGTCAATGTCTTGCTGCGGTATGAGGTCCCATGTTCTTTGCAAGTGTCCGTAAAGTTGTTGTTCGTCGTCAAATTTGGCAGGAAATCTCTCCAAACTTTTCATTGTAACATGTCCCAGGCACGCTCGATAGGATTTAAGTCGGTCGACTGTGCAAGCCAATCCAAAACTTGAATATCGTGTTCTCGGCCGACATCAGCTGCGCTGTATAGGAAGGAGTATTGTCGTACATGAGTAGATATTCCTGGCCCATTTGGATTCTGTGTGGGACAACAACAGGCTCTACTACCGCCTCGTGGTATTTTTGTGCAGTTATGCTGGCTTGGATCCAAACAAGTTGGGTTCGTCCACCAAGACGAACTCCTGCCCAGACCATGATTGTCCCGCCTTAGTATGAGTGGACCTTCTGAGGGTGCCGTAGACGGCTAACTTTACCTGGAGTACCTACTCCAAACGAGTATTTTTCGTGAATGCGATTCATGGTAAATGCCCCCGAGCCCACGCAAGCCGCCGATCGCGATTACAACGTCGCAATGCTGGAACACGTAGCGGTCTTCGAGCATGAAAAAGAACTTCATGCAACCTCCTTCGCACGGTTTGGTCGTTTACCAGCAGCTGATAGTCTTCCTGGAGCCTTTGTACTAGTTGCATTGCTGTGATATTGGGTTGTCTTCTGGCAGTCATTTGGAGATATCGATCCTGTCTCTGCGTAGTAACATGATATCTACCCGTGTGCCTTTGAGCCACATACCCAGTACTGCGATAACGTGACTACAATCTTGATATCACGTTTTGGCTGGTGTGTAGGGTCTCAGCAACGACGCGTTGAATAGCACCATTTTGTAACATGCCCACGGGTCGTAACAATTCATCTCGATGCAAATGACGAGGTGACATGACTCTTAAAGCTCACACGGCACGTTAAATAAAAAAAGAAAACAATCTAATTCCTTTTCATTAATTAATATCAATAAAACAATATTAATTTTCATTGTAACAATTTTGTCGCCTTATTTAGGTTTTTTATTTATATTTTTTAATTCTGAAAATAGAATAGAAGAGGTTTCAATCTGTATATATACTTTTTATTGCAACTAAGAAGATTTTAAACTATAAAGTCGTAAATAATTTAGGATTAAGGTATTCCTAGATTCTGTTAATGTGTGTATATGTATCGGAATGTTTTAAGTATGTAACTTCAGCTGCTTCTTACATGCAAAGAATGAAAAATATAGATAGATCCTGCTTTCAAATGCCATGCATATGTAGTCGCAGACAAAAGCTGGTTTTGCCAAAATGCTAGCTACTGACTATTGCTAGTTATCGTGCGCTAGAAAATAACTAAGTATGAATGGTGGTTTTACGGCTTGACTAGTCTACCACGATATTTTGAACGACTAGGTATGAAAGATTTATACGACGTTGAGCGTCTTTATATGCTCTTTAAACAGATATCAATAGATCTCTCAATTTTATTAACTGTCCCACTACTAGGCATAGGCCTTGCTCAGTATGATTAGGCTATAGATCAGACTTACAGTATTCTGCCACAGAAATCTTAAAATTATATACCCAGAAATCGAACACACTATTAGACTCAAAACGAAATTAATTACTCGAAAATAATATATTTATGTATAGCGCTATAATTAGCAACAAACAGTTTGCCTAAAGAAGACACGACCTATAGCGTATACTAGTGTAATTAACTTTGAACTTACATTACTTAGCTCAACTAGTTAAGTTTTGTAAACGGGCTCAAAAGAACCGGTATCTAAATGGGAGTTAAAATTTGAGAAACTTAGCCGAAACGGCCGGAAAGTTTCGCGGCAATAAAAATTCTCAGATGTCGTTAAAATATCCATTAGATACTTAGGTGGGGAAAGATTTTCAGGGCGTCGTGGTAATTATTACTTTTCCGTTCTTTTTATTATCTTATTAGATTACGCCCACGACTTCGTTTTGCGTGGACTTCGGTTTGCTCGAATTGCTCGAAGTGTTGTTTTATGGATCGAAATGCACTACTATTGTGAAAACCGTATCAAAATGACGTCGGTCCATGGTGGTTTTACAGGAAACGCGAACCAACAAAAAATGACTTAAAAATGAAGCTTCGGACCCCAACTCCTTAGTTAATACATACATAGATTCACGCCTGTTTCCCAGAGGGGTAGGCAGAGACTACGGATTTCCATTTGCTACGATCTTGACACACTTCTCTGGCTTCATTCACTTTCATAACATTCCTCATACACGCTCGCCAGTTTAAGGTGCTCTTAACCTGGCCTTTATCCAGAACGTCGCCGATCTGATCAATAAACGTTAGTTAATTGACCGCAATAATTCTTTACATCTTAAATGTACGTACACCGTTCTTTTTACAGTTTTAGAATAAAATATATAAACAATCCAGCTTAAAAAATCTGTAGCGCAGAAAGTAAAATGCTCTAATATATTTTCCCAAGAAACTAAATAAACTGTTGCCTTCGTGGCGGGAGATAAGGTCTTAGATTTAATTCCTTGGTCGGGCTAAGTGTTATTGGTTTTTTAGTAAATGACATTAGGCTCACCTCTTGCTATGTGGAATTCCACGTAATGAAACTGAGCCTATTGTCTAGCGACCACCATTTTCAAAACCATAGCTAGCAAAATGTGAATGTAGCACACGTCTGACTGACTGCTTCGAGAATATATACTTGTGAATATATCAATATATAACTACTTACCAAACATGTAGATATTATATGAAACGGAGGTCGGGACCTGTGGATGACGTTATAAAGCATCAATACCAGTGGAAGGGTTAACCGCAGCTTTCGCAACCAAACGCGGCTCGGACGCCGGATGTTGCTTTAATACACGATCCTTTGTATACATTATGTGATGCTAATTAGGTTTATATAACAGCGGTCTGTGCTGAACTGTTTAGAGAGCAAAGGGTATGTTTCTTGTTATTTACCTTACCACTATCTTTTAAAGTGTTGTTACTGCGTGGGTGAGACAGCGAGTTGCAGAATGTATTGCTTGTCCCTATATGATACATAATCTAGTAAAAACAATTGTACGTACATATACATTTTAGATGATAAGTCTAAAAGAATGGATGTTTTAAATGCTGTACGTTCGCACTAGGAATAATTCTGATATCGCAGAGTACTATAACAGGATCCCTAAAAAATCCACCATCCCTAAAAATGGTCACAAAGTATACCCATACTTAGCACAACCATTTATATACCACACAATTTTTTGTACGGAATGGTATTCGAACCCGCAATACTCGGTGTAGCATCAATAGCGCGGCAACCACTTAAACAACTGCACCATCCGTGGAGAACAAAGACTAGATTGCACTTGGGAGAATCTACTGACTCTTTAGTCTTTTGATACGTTTTTACTAGTACGTCGATGTTTCCGCTTGATATAGTGCTAGAAAATGCATAGGCATTATTCTAATATCAAGCACAGTCAACAGCATTCCACCATATAACGCATCCTTAAAACATTCAACATATATACATCAGATGTACTGCCATGTGGAATGCTTTAAGGCCGATTCTATAATCGGACGACCAGATGTATGGCGATTAATGGGCTTAGAGGCATTTAACTGTGCAATTCCATCGTATACTCGCCAAAATGTGTCCGATGAAACCCGCTAACCACTCTAGGTCGGTATTCAAAGCTTTGCTACGAGCAACGCGTCGTTACAGATGTGCTTCCTGGCACTTTTAGAGCTATGAGTGTCTCCAACCTCAAACGCAATTGCTGAACAAATAACCTCTGATGCGATAGCATTCTGATCTTCTACGATGAAGCTGCTCTTTAAATTTGGCGTCTGAAGTGGTCGCCTTCGGTCTTTTCCTTTCCTTTCAGTTCTTCTTTACCCGCCTCTTTCATAGAGGCTACGGCAACTGCTTAACAACAAGCAGTACTTAAACAGTCACCACCTACTTAACTGCATGAATGGCAAAGTGTTGTTAGTGATCGCCTCACACACTACGCCGAAAATTGTCGGTTTGATTCCAACACGTCAGAAGAATTGGTGTAATACTCAAATAGTTCCATATAGATCCGAGGCTAGCTGCTCTTTATATCTGGTATTTGAATGTTTGTAAAGTCTCCCGTGACAAAAGAACTACTTACAGTACGGGAGTTGACATTAAAATAAAATACTAAAAAGTTATTATGAGTAGTAGAGCCTCGCTGATTTCAGCATGAATGGGCCTGGACCGGGGACGGACTACCCTCTCACAGAATATCGACGTGAAATGGCAGTATTCCTACTGTTGTGTTCTGTCCCTATCTACTGGACCCGAGTAGATAGGGTTTCGGGGGGAGAACTATGGGTCTCCCCCTTTGGACCAGGGTACTGCGGGGTCAGGAAGCTCACTGCGCCTCGAAAGGCGTGTTCTATCGACCGCTGACTAGAGTGCGCGGTGCCTGACATTGGTGTTGGACTCGCAGGGGTATGTGGTTGTGATGCCTCTGGTGATGCAGGCGCCTATAGCCTACGGTGAACACTTACCATCAGGTGAGCCGTATGCTTGTTTGACACATCAGTTGTATAAAAAAAAAGTAACTTGGTTGCTTTCTTTGGAATATCGTCTGTAATATGTCACATTCAAGAGGTTACTGCTTACAAACAGGTGGAGAGCTGCCTAGTATGCAATTGGCAGCAATAAAGAACTCTTCGCATGCCGAACTCGTATACGTCATTCTTTAAACAAAGGTATGCTTAAAGTATTCTATTTGAAGCACATTGTCTGCTCTGGAACGATACAGTCGTATACCTGGATTATATTTTACTACAAATAAAATTTGTGAGTGATCGATGCCGTTTGCGGTGAAAAATATTGAAACAAATGTTCCAATGTTCGGTCGACGGTGACATTGAGTGGCTGCAATTCATCACGATGGATTTATTGTGAGCGCTGAACGTTTGGGATCTGATATGTTCTTGTGTGTACCTTCGTAATTATGTATTTTATTTTAAATAGCTGTGCCCTGCCTGTTCACTTGCGTCTGGTATTGATCTGCTAGTATAGTTCATTGCAAGATGTTTTATAGCGAACTAAATTTTGCTCGCGGCTTCACAAATATGAATCTAGATTTATCAATAAATTTCTATCTCTCGGCAACAGTTTTTTTTCCTGGATGAAAAGTTAGTCTTTTTCTGTACCCCTGACAGCATGTATGCGAAATTTTATAATGATAGGTCGATTATTAAGGCGAGAAAACGTAACAAATATATTCACATTTATAATATTAGTTATGATAAGGTTCTTCGACAAATGGAATATAAAAGTTTTGAAATAGGGCTGGTAGTTCTTGAGATTTATTGCGAGATTAGCAGACACATACCAACTCTTTAGTTTTATATCATTAGCACAGATTTTTATCGGTGGCTTCTCTTTCCTTTCTTCTTCCTTTTCGAGTGGCCAACCTATTGTCAAGAGTTGTTCAAACCGCCCGTAGGCCTCTGACATGGCTTAACGACTGCTGTCAATTTGGCAACAACCGGGAATCGACTTTCTACGTGCCCTCCGAAGCACGGAGACGCTCAGGTGAAATACCACTAAGCGGTCACCCATCTATAGGCCCCAACGTTGCTTAACCTCTCTAATCGTTTACCGGTCAGTGAGTGCAACTGGCTAAAATTTATATTCCTAACAGGACATAAGCTTCTAACCTTTTCAGATTTATCTAAATACTATTCAAACAGTGTTTACAATTTTCGATGTTATCTCAGGATTCTAATTAGATAAGTGATCAATACACAAAGTCACAGATATTAGCAATTGCTACCGACCAACAATTGGATAATTAATTGTAATTTCGTATCATTACTTACTAGTTTTTGCCCGCAGCTTCGCTCTGGGGAACAGTACTAAAAAAGTCTTATACAACAGTTTTGTCCATCTGTCTGTTATACAACTTTCAACTCAAGAACCGTCAGAGCTAGAGACTCGCGGTCAACGCCATTCGACTCAGCATAGTCGATATACCCCCGAAATTACTATGAGCTTTGACCTCTGACCTCAAGGTCACGTGGTATCACGAGACCTTTGCATATATTGTTTTTCGAACTTTAAGATTTACGGCAATTCATTGCCGTTTCTCACTTGTTTGTAAATGAAAGGTACCTTATGTGGTTTTCTGTTCCCTGACAACGTATGCAAAATTGTATGATAATTTGTCAAGTAGTTAAGTAGTGAAAACGTAGCAAACAAGCAAACTCACACTCGCATTTATAATATTAGGTGGGAAAGGCTTTATCCAGCGGCTTCGCTTGCTCTGGAATAGTATTATTTGCTGGAAAAAGGTATCCTATGCCCTTTTCTGTTACCCTGATATAGTGTATGCGAAATTTCATGACGATCAGTAAAATTAGTAAAGGCCTGAGCGTAACAAACAAATAAATTTTAGTTAGGATGCACGTAGTTGTGATCCTTCTCACGAAAATTATGCATATATGATAGCTAACAAAAACATGACCGAGTCATTCGTTAATTCGACTGATAATTCATGAATACAAGTCAGATTTATTCAATTTATCAATTTCAAAGCCTGTGATGTTTTACATTCTAACACTAAACCTCGAACTTACCAGTTCAACAATCCTAACATAAAGTTAATAAAATCTGAAACAACAAATTCTGTATAAACTCGTACCACTGTGGTAAATCTAGTATCATTTGAAACAAAATGTACGTGAAGTAACTTCTCTCCGTATGTTCTATCAGAGGTCCATTTATAACGCTCACTTGACAACAACACGCTGCGTTGGAATCGCGCAAAATCACACCAATGTTTTTGCCGATATATTCTCGTATTTGAAAATTGTAACAGTTTGTGAGAAATAAAATGAAATATAAGAAGCGAGGCTTGCATATTTTACTATATTCTAAAAATATTACAAACTTGATTTTACCTGCGATTTAGTAGGTACGTGAGGAATAAGGTAAAAATAGCTTATTGTCTTTCTCTCCGACCCTCCAATTAATTTTTATCGATAGGGCTTCTAATTTCTTATTATTTATACTAGATTTCTAGGCGCCATATCAAGATGAAATATGCACCGAATTTTAAGTTAGATATCCAGCAAGACAACTATAAAAACCGCATTCAATTTCATGCAGTAGTTCTTTTTCATATCTTTTTAATCCTATGTACAGATATCGAATAGTTACAATTTTATTTATGTAGATATAGATGTAAAAGCTTTTGAAGTGGACTTATAGTTTTGAGATGGATCATTTATACAGGATGTCCGGTAATTAATGGATAACCTTGAAATGTCTTATAGTAGAACCGAAAAATTAAAAATATAATAATAAAAAAGTTAAAAGAAAAAAAAATTAAAAAGTGCAAGCTATTATAGCATAGCATACTTTTGACTGTCTATCTATTAGCATAATTAGTGTTTAATAATAAAACAACAAAAAACCGATGGATTTCATTCGTTTATGGTCGTAGTATACAAGAAAGTTATACATGGTAATTAAAAAAAAACACATATCTCAGGTAGTAGTTAGGATAGATTTTTTTTATATTTTTTTCTGAACGGCCATCAGTTCGACTATAAGACATTTTCAGGTTATCCATTAATTACCGGACACCCTGTATAATAACTAAAACAGGTAACGGAACTTAAAATAGTAGAAAAGTATAAAAGCAATAATTGAATAGTTAGATTAGATAATAGAACAACGCTGTTAAATCCCTATAGTAGTTTCATTACAAAATTGTAACATGGTAATATTTTTCTATTTCTTTATACACAAGATTTATTAAATGAAATTATATCACGCTATATACATTTTATTAATCAACTAAACTTACAATAATAAATCTAACTTATAACTAATATATTATAGTATATTTTATATTAATATTATATTTTCTCTAATTCAATATTCAACCAGTCAGTTAAACTGTATCAGAAATAATGAAAAAAGTATTGAGTCTAGACGTTGGCTTCTGAAAGATGTATGAGTGTCAAAGTTAAATAGTACCTTTAATATATTATTCATATCATACGAAAATATTTTTTTTTAAGGAGGCTATTCCCGCGGTTCGAATAATCTGTGTCGTGGTCCGCCCGACACAGGAATTATTCCTACCATGGGATGCCAGACTTTACAAACATTTAAACAAAGGACACAAAGAACACCCAGACTCGGAACAACCATTTGTAGACTACACAAGGTTTGTCCCGTGTGGGACTTGAACCCAGTCGAGCCATTCATGCGGAAATCGAGGTTAATTATGCTATATATTAATTATTCTATATAATACTAGCTGACCCGACAGACGGTTGTACTGTATGGACAAAAAAAAAACCAAATCTAAACCATCCTCGAATCCACAACGGTCCAGCCGCTTAGGAGGAGTTCACTGTCAACACACGTACAGAAGAATTATATATATAAAGATATACCTACTCGCCAGTCTCACGCAAATACAGGTACGCCTATTGCTGAAAACTGGAACAACACTAGACTTGTTTCTAAATATTTCTTGACAAAAAACCCAACAATACTACCCGATCCGATTAAATACGAGACTTGATGTACAGTATTCGCATTCACTCCCGCTGCTCTACCAAGGCAGTTTAAACATAATACTAAAACATAAATAACATAAAGGATGCAATGAATTAAATAAACGGTGAATTAATTAATGAATCGAAAAGAAAGATGGCTACCCGCTATGCAAGCCATTACCTTAACGTACAAAAGCATTTTGTGTAGTATAGTGGACTACGGAGACCTAACGAACTACGAGCGAATCGGCTGCAAACTACTCGGCATAGTTATGCTTCGGAATTGCTCTTTCGAAGTTCATTCGTGAACTACAAAAGACTAGTTATAAGTATATACGTCAAGTATAGTAGTAAAAGTATATACGTCATAAGTATATAGTATATACGTCATAAGCATATACGTCAAGTATAGTAGTCAAGTATAGTATCTACGTCAATTGATGCCATTTAACGCTATTAAACGCTATTCTGACTGACATTGCTTTGTATAAGTTTTTCTAAGACAGTGATAGTGCATTATTACGTTCAGCAACATATGTATATAATTTAATCCTTGAAACGCCTGTGAGTTTGATATTTTCTTGTATCGTTTGTCTTTTTTTTTAAGTCAACTGCGGCCACAATGATAATTTCAGTACCGCTGTAGCACGGTAATGTAAGCCTTTAGAAATATGATTCACTATGAAATTATTTATTTATTGTACATAGTTATGTTCGGCGTTATATATCTATATATTAATGCGTGAAGCAAAAACTTTGTACCCCTTTTTACGAAAATTGCGCGGACGGTGGAATATGAAATTTGGCACAGTTAAAGTTTATATGGAGAAGGAGAGGCAAATCTTAATATTTATTTAAAATATGCATTAGAAATACATTAAATTAATGAAAAAACACTACGCAAATATATAATACGAAATCTAAATGAAATGTGATTATAAAGGTATTGTTTTAGACAGTAAAACCTTAATAATTATCAAATTTAAAATTTAAATCAATTATGGTCGTATTTCGATCACTAGGCGACCGCTAGTGGTATTTAACCCTTCAGACTACTACTACTCTAATTATAATTTATTTCCATTGAATGTACTTTGTCTTTAAATCGTGTCTTGACCCTACTCCGTATACATAGGTCAGCCTCTGTTTTGTTGGTATTTAACCTATAATAACACATATTAATTTATTTACTTTTGTTGTATAAGGTCACAACCTACGCGAGAATGTGGTTACCTTCATCTAATACGTAAATGACCTCAGCACACTTTTCTGAGAACTTTCCAGAATAAACGTCGAAAAATATAAGCGAAGAAATTGACGACTAATGAAAGATTTCCTCTGTAACTGTATTTGTTACACGCCTACGTTAGAAACGAAAGTAATCTACTTAAAACAACTGTCGGTTGAGTAGGTCGAGTTTTGGTTATAACAATGCCTAGTTGTATCCTACGGTTTTACCTGCCTCGCTGTAAAGATTTTACAGAAATTTCAAATACGTTTAGATTCAGAACAAATATATAAGATTGTTATCTCTTTTTCTCTTTAAACAGACAAGTACTGAATTAAGAATAACTGCTGTGTCACGAGGGACTTTACAAATATTCAAACAACGGCTACAAGGCACCCAGACTAGGAACAAAGATGTTTTCAATAAATACAAGCCTCGCTCTGGGCTCTATTTTTGTGTCACGAGAGAGATTACAAACATGCAAACAACGAATACAAAGAAGACCCAGATTTGGAACAACTATTTGTGGTTCACACAATTTTTTGTCTCGTGTGGGGATAAAATCCACAACACTTGGCGCACTGACAGTAACAAGGTGACTACATCCACACAGGATTTATTCCTAGTATTTATTTTTATTTTCTGAAGTATGCTTTTGTTTTGTTTTTCTTTCAGATCTTTTTCTTTTTTAATGCTTGTATTCCAACTAACCATCTTATGTTCATAACTCAGTAACTACATACGTATTATAATATCACCTTAGTTGCAAGTACAATGCAAACTTCAATTGTATGTTGTCATATATATGTGAGAGCTTGTTATTAGCAATAGAATTTAATTATTGTATTTATATATAAGAATATTAGTCTGTAAGCTTTCTATAAAAATAAATAAATAAAAATAAGGCGTAGTCGTTTAAAAACAATCCTTCTCAAACTGATAAGAGCCCCGCAGTTGTACAGTTAATATACAGAGTTGATATTACATTTTTATAACTAAAATATCTATCTTTTTACTATTGTCTGCCTAACTGTGTGCCTACCACCATTACTCAGACATTACATCACTCATTTCCTTTTTAGAAATTAGAACTTATATCGAACATTGTACCAACATACTTTCCATAAAAGAAATTTACACTTCTGTGTAACCTACTATCTTGTAATGATATTTAATTAGTTAGTAATACCGTATAACAAATGTTAACCATTCTTTGTCACAACCTTGTACAAGTCTGTGATCTCTCAATAAAACCTTCACTTCGCTATCTGCGTTTAATTCATTGTTAGATACATAGAACACCATCTACACTATATACACACTGAACAAGAAATCCAAGAGAAACAAAGAAACAAAGAATCCTGCACCATTGCATTGTAGATTGTCAGCAGTATTCTCGTGGGTACATAAAACATTGATGTGATGTGATTCGACTTTCTAGCCAACACGTAACGTAACTAATTAGGAACTAAACTTAACAGAATAAGCACAGTGGTAAACCAGAGCTTAAGACTCTTTCCAATTAACATCTATATGATGATGATGATGTCCTCTTCACCGTGTCCGGTGACAGCGATCCAGAATAACTCTCAATTATTATCATGAGCTCTAATGTGGCTCGCAAATCCAAATTTGTTTTTGAAGATCCGGCAAGCAAAGCAGCCCGGCGTTATTATATGTGTAGGTGTAGGAACGCTCCGGAGGACATTTTTGATTAGCGCGTTTTTCGTCAAGACATTCTAGTCTTCCAGCTGTTGCAGTGTGGGTAGTAGCGCGCCACCTCTGCCTATCTTGGACTAGTTCTTCCCACTGACTAGATGGTATGCCACTTGCTGTTAAATGCCGTTTGATATCGTATATATATATAACGGGTCGGTATATAAATATACCTGTTCCTAACATTTGTCGAGAATGGAGACCAATATATTGTATGAAATAGTATTCTGCGAGCCTCTTTGTATCGTTACATAATATATAAAGGAACTTATTGTTAAAATATTTAGGTCATATTAATAGTGATTCCGAAGGCAGGCTTAATATTTAGGAGCTGGCGATCAAATGTCTATTGTGGACGATCGGCTTGTATGGTTTGCCACTAAAACTGCTCATGGCAGGCTTGGTTTCAATGGGCTCGTTGCCAATACTAGTACGCCGAGTATAGTGCGTTGACACGGGAAAAAACTACGTTGGTCTTTAAAACTTAGCTGGTGGATTCAGGGTGTGATACATTTCTTTTTACTTCTTTAGTATAAACAGGCTCTTAAATCACACACTGTTTGATTTACAAACATGATATTTTTTTAATTTCTTGCAGTTTGAGTTTTTAATTACCTATTATTATTCCTGTCAGCCTATTGAGTGGCAGCGGCACACCCACGGCCTTACACTAAGTATTGAATTGTTTGACATTCCAACGACTGACAGGTTAATACTTGTTACGAGTGGGTTCACATCAGTAGTGTAATACTCAGGATTCGAATCCACAACCTCTCAGTTGCAATTCCAATGCTTTAGAATACCACCGCATAAACTTAGTAAATAAATGGCATTATTGCTGCACATATTATGAATGCTAGACTGCTTCCGAATGCATACTACATATAATCTCCTTATGTTAATATCGCAGTATCATGGTTCAGTCGCCGCCTGAATCAACACCTTCATCGATGTCACATGATCTCTGCTCCAAATTGCATTAACCACTTTGAATAACAATATAACCTTACTATATAACACGAAACCTTGTCAAATGATAGAGAACAGGATAGTTACTTGTATTTGCACACAAGAGCAGAGCAAAAACGGATGAACACAAAATGGATGGATATTGTATGTATATGTATAAACCATCCATTTTCTATACTAATATTATTAAGAGGAAAGATTTGATTTCTTGTTAGTTTGTTTGTAAGATTTTAACTTAAACAACACAACCGATTTCAAAAATATATATTATTACTGAATAACATAAGCAAAACTTTATTTTTAAAAATAGTACCCGCTGTATAAACTTTCACAACCTATTTTTACGCTAGCGAAACAACAGGAGACAGCAAGTATTTAATAAAATGGATGAGAGAGTTACAATCTAGTCCAGGAGGCACAGCTCGCTTTAATTTTAATTTATTTCGTTGCTAATAAATCAATTATTTTTATTTACATTCAGTTACAAACCTTATGTCAGATAATCAAGGGCTACTATAGAGATCATACTATAAACTTTAAGCTAAGTCTGTTAAGAGGAGCTGTCCTTCTAACGCACATGTAACGTAAACATTTATTTGTAGAGCAACAATGTATGCTTTCTAACACTACAACGTTAGTAAACGTGTCTGCTGGTCAGGTCACAGGTTCTATTCCCGGGTCAGGCAAAGTATTATTGGGATTTTCTTCCAAAAAATTCTAGTGCGTAAATAGATAGACGGCTTTACCCTCGCCCTTTATACGTACGCGACCGAAAAACATAACCGGCGAAGTGAGAGTAATTCACCTCTGCCTACCCAATCAAAGACATGGGTGTGAGATTACATATATATAAAATCATATAAGTAAAAGACATGTAAAAAATACAAAACAAAACGTATTTTGTAGATATAATACCCAGACAGTACAATATTACAATTTCAATTACGAAGCATTTATCACAAAAAAGCTTGTAAGAAAAAAACGAAACTAATATAACACAAAGGATGTCACGCAAAAAACTTTCCCGCACAATATTCGCAATAAGAAGGCAATACACGTTGAACGTAGGCTCTAATGCGGTGAGCATGCCACCCGCAAGTGATAAATAACGTATCGGTACCTAATAACCACAGACAAAAATAAACAATATATTATCGTCACCACAGCCTCGTTTGTAACCCACCTATTATGTAAGTTTACGAGCTATAAACCGGACAAATGAAATAGTTTGTCGCACAAACGCAATAGCTGAGCGTCGGTCCGTCAATTTGTCAAGTCGTATGTTTCACTGGTTCCCTCAAAATTGCTTTTGTGTGCTCTATGTTTAGAGTTGCGCGTAAAGATAAGCGAATGTGAGTTATATTGCCTAGATCGTAAAGCCGTCTACATGAAAGAGATAAAATGATATTATTGCAATGTTTGCGAGGTTCGCGTGTTATATTCATTCATACATTACGTATGTGTGCTGTGAAATACGCGAATAGGACATGCACTGAAATTTTATGTTTCTTGTAATACTTGTTCATGGTAATATGGTAGTTTAATAAATGGCGTACTTAAAACTCGTGACCTGTACAAACTTGTATAAAGTATACCCTATGGTTTATTCAGAATACCGTCGAATGTGCCCACCCATAATCATGAAATAATAATATAATGTAATGTAAAGGGTGTCACGTTAAGTCGCTTAAACGGGGCTCATCCGAAGGGACTGGTGAATGGTAGTCATTACTTCGAGTGAAGATGACATTTGACACCAAAATATATTCAGGGTCGCAACGGAATTATCAGCGATACATATTTTGCTTATTGGAAAGGTGTGGCTGCCTTGGTGGTGCACCGGTCGTCAATGCGACTACAAGAGGTATCGGATTCAATTATTAGGCCTAGAAATCGAAACTGATAAACTTCATTTATTTTGTAAAAAATAGATACATAGGAAGATAGCAAGAAAACAATATTAATATTAGGTTAAAATATTTTTTTCGGTATCAGCACGGCGTTCAAAACAGTTCTCGGCAGATGGCAATATGCTCGCCTCCTACCACGTGGGATTTATTATATTGGATGTAAAACACCTCAGTCTATACGGGCATGTATACGGGCATATAAACGGTCATGAATCAATAATATAATTATATAATATATAATATAATATTCTATCACACACACACAACACCATCTAGCCCAAACTAAGCATAGATTGTACTATGGGTACTAAGCAATGGATAAACATACATATAATTCTTTTTTTTGTAAATACGTGCATATTATACATAGAAACACCCAGTACAAGACAAACATTCATGTTCATGCACACAAATGTTTGACTTGTGCGGGAATCGAAACTGCGACCTCAGGCGTGGCAGTCGGTTACACTAACCACTACGCCATCGAGGCCGACAATGTCAATCGAATTATGATCTCACATAGTCCACACTACATACAAACTACCAACTATTTTGTACACCGTCACATAAAAATATTCCTTTCCTCGAGCCTAGAGGTCTTAAGACTACGTGGATATCATTACAATTATTTGGGTTCTTCAGTAACTACGTACATACAGTAACCATTATTTTTTGTCCTCACATCCTTGTTACATCATTTTCTTGTTTTTGCTTCAGCTTGTTAAGATTCCGTACCACTCAAGAGATTGAACATATCTATAATAATATTATAAAGAGAAAATATTTTTTTGTTTGTTGTTGACAACATCTAAAACTGCTGAACCGATTTTAAACAATTATTTTGCCATTAGAAAGCTGCTTTATCCAAAAGTAACATAGGTTATATAGCATCACGGTACAAGGGACAGCAGCTAAGCAGTAATCATAAACGTAGATGACACCGCGTGGTGCAGCTAGTCTGATATAAACAGAAACGGCATAACAATAAAGAGAGGAAAGCCCAATGCGACCGCCGCTTAAAACTGAGATTTTGTTCAAACTCAAGTAAACTGTCTGGCAATGTATTTATTCCCTTTTAACAACTCCCGCACTAGCATTAATTTCTGTATCAAGGGGGATTTTAAAATCATGCTTTTCCAACGGAACCACCATGCTTTTCCAACGGAAACTATTATTTTATTTTCTTTTCTTTTAAAAGGCAACTCCCGTTGTATGGAGTAATTCCTGAGTCGCGGCGTGCTTTACAAACATTCAACGGCCATAAAGAAAACCCAGAATCGAAACTACTATTTGCGGATCCCACAATTTTTGTCCCGTGTGGTCATTAAACCCACAACACTCGGTGCAGTTGACACAGCATAGCCTCTTTGCTTTAAATATAGTAAATGTAATTTATCAGGCGGGCCGTATTCTCGTTTGGTGTTGTAGGAAAGAAGTAAGAACTTTCGTACAGAACATAATTTAAAGTCAGTCAGTACAGTCCAATTTACCAGTTTTAGAACGTCAGAATTGTATCAGAGAATACATTTTGATTCATTAGATTATTAAGTTCCACGCACTAGAGGAGACCTTTCAAATATTTTTTTTGTAACTCCTTAGAGATTGCCTCTCCAACCCAGCTTACCCAAGTGATTTTACCAGCTCCCTAAGTCACTCATTCTGAGCCAAGCGATTGCTGGAACGCAACGTTTGAATGCTGTTAGTTAAGCAGTTACACATGATGGCATGTTTAAAATAGAAAAAGGTTTTAACACGTATTACAAAAAAATACTTTGCGTCGCGTCGTCTTTAAATTTTCAATTTTTGGATTGTAAAATATATTTAAAAACCTATTGGCTGATCCTCGGCATGATATATTTTGAATTGGAAAATTATAGTAAAAGTTATTTTATCTACAAGCTAATAATTAAACTGGCACTAAAACATAGTCAGTTACTGCGACACACGCTTGACCATTTAGTTTATACTAGTTATCTTGTTGACAAGTTCTTGATACTGTGATGTTAATAAAAATCTCGTTACCTTTGAGTGTGGCTTGCTGTAGAAAGTAAGGTTTATTATTGTTTCTAAGTTCGCATTTGTAAATAATACTCGATACTAATACAAGAATCAACTCTTACCTTCGGTATATTCTCTTTTGCTTCTATTTATATTTCTAATTTGACTTTCATAAATATAAAACATCGGGATTATTTCCGGAAGAACAATCTGCAGGAAAATTACTGGTACTAAAATTGTTACTAAGATTGAAAGCATTAGTTACTTTCAATTTAGCTTTAGTAAGTGTTACTTTGTCAATTAAATTAATGTTTAAATGATTTAGAATTTGAATAACCCTATTTTCGAAACAATAATAAAATAATAATTTCGTATGTCTGTAAACAACTGCACAAAATTGAATGCTATTTTCACAATTTTATTGCTTGAGGTCTATCTTAAAATGGTGCATGTTTATGGTGATACGCCGTCTTGAAGTTGTACTAAGAAGAAATTGTTGGAGAGTCTGAGAGAGCGTTATTCTTTTTAGAAATGCAAGATAAGAAATATATTGTAAGACGCGGGCAAAGGGCAGTCAATAATAGTAGTGCGGCTTCAGCCCCTGGCGTTTGGCATACAAGGAGTGTCATGCTTCTTGCGTCGTGATCAAACATCAGCTTCAGCCCCTGGCGTTTGGCATACAAGGAGTGGCATGCTTCTTGCGTTGTGATCAAATATCATTAATTACTTATCTCAAAATGTATTTTCCTGTTTAATAGTTCTCAGTAGTGTACTACTACTGTCTACCCTTGAAAGATATACAGATGTGAGTCATATATGCTAAATTTATACCAACAACTGTCAATAAAACCCCGTATCCATATAAATTGTATAGACACATTCATTAAAACAACCCCCAAACAAAGAATGATCATTTATTTCGGCTTTTTAATCATCTGAACTGGCATTGTTCAGGACAAAGTTGTCCGAAACAGTTCATTACACGTGCGTGCTCCAACGTACAATGGAAACAAAGATACTTTTGTATACCATTTGATATCGTTGAGTTTTATTGAGTACGGAATTGTGCGCTCAATTTAGAATTTGTAGCCGTTTACATGTTAATATAGATTTTCTAGCGAATTTTCCGCTTGAGTACTGCTTTAGTATTCTGTATCTGAAATATTTTATTTTTAAAAGGGAATTTCTACAATGGAAATAATTTTAGTGTGTTTGACGACTTTACGAACATTTCACTGACTTATTTTTCGACTTTACATTTATTTGTGCTGTGCAGGGAGCAAATAACACTACGCCATCCGTATATTAAAGCAGAGTATAATAATAATAATAATAATTTATGGTCTCAAAAAAGGCACAAACAATTTCTATATTCCCTAAACCCCACACGAGGATACCCTGTGTCATGGGATCTAGTCTCTTTCAATCCGTAGCTAAATAAGACAATAAGTTAAAAATAAGGTAAAAAAATAAAGAAAACAAAAAAGTACATACAAAAATAGAGCTTGTGTGTGTGTAGGTACGTATGTTTGTATGCGTGTGTGTGTATGCGTGTGTGTACAAGTTTACTTTGAGTGGACCTTCAACGCTTATTACTGAACATTTTTTATATATCTTCCGTGCTATCATCATCTAGTTCAAGTAGCCAGTTGGATATTTTTCTTTTGTAACAATATTTAGACAAGTTGGCTATATCATGTTTCAGATTAAGTTTTCTATATATAAAGGGTCTCGGTATGATCTTTTCTTAAACCTGGTATTTTGCTTAAACTGCAAAGCTGCACTTCAATACTTCCTGCTTTTTCAGGTAGTGCTGAAGTTGCAGCGTGGCAGATATTAGGCTTTCCCTTTTACAATCATTCAGATATTTTATTAAGTAATAGAGTATATTTAAGAGCAGCGATAGCTCAGTGGGGAGACCAACGGACTCCAACGCAGAGGGTCTCGGGTTCGAACCCACGTCGCGCACCTCTGACTTTCGGAAGTTATATGACTTTTCGAAATTATGTGCGTATTGATTGACAATTATCGCCTGCTCCGTGCCTCGGAGAGTACGTTAAGCCGTCGGTCCCAGCTGCCATGAACATCTATGGCAGTCGGTATTGGGGAAATCGACATAAAAGATCCCACTGGGTCGAAGTGTCACCGGTCTGTACTGACTGGCCCCCACACAAGATAAGATAAGATAAGTAATAGAGTCATGATTACATGTACGAAATAATTATATCCGAAATAAATGATTTTATTATTATTATTATATATTAATTAACCTAATTAAACAGTATTAAAAATGAAAGTATCAGCTTTATTGGACAAGTACAAGGAGCGACTCAGAAAAGGTTCCTGCCAAGCACGTAATTAATTTACAAAAACACCCAGGACATTAATTAAATACTTTCTAAACACCGACCGAGAAATACCCGGCCTATTTTATAAACAATACTTTTAAACAACTTATACGGGTGAATATTGACTATCATTTTTAATTTCGTTGAGAAAACATTGCTATCTTATTACATACGGCATGTTTATGTACAAGCAATATATATCCCGGCTTTGTTTGCTACATTCGAACGCCATCATAATAAATAACATGATAACAAAGAAAGTCCCGATACATTTATTTTCATAGCAAATCAAAGCGTTCATTAATTATGAACGGGCCAGAGAGTACGACCGATGAAGAGTGTGTAAACGTGCACGACGTTGATAAATTAATAGTCTGTTGCAAGTTTGTTTATTTATTTTTGCTATGAAGAAATTTAACCGATATTCTTGAGGAGTTATGATTTTTTCAAACCTTGTCGAAATGTACTACCTGGTAGATAAGACGTGGCTGTTCAATTTTACTCACACTGCGTCACAAGTCTAATGTTTCTTTCAATCTTTTTAGGACCCCTACAATAATCTTGATAGGAAAATAAGTGTTCAGAATGACAAAAGAAAAGAGATGCCAATTCGACAACTATTTGAAGGAAGATAAAGCTAGGTAATTTTATTATTATTATTATATTTATTTAGGAGAAACATATTTACTAAATTGATTCCAATGAATTAAGGCAGAACAAGAATTAGTAAAAGTTAGGCTGGATTCCTAAGACAATTTGATTCAGATACTAATCATTGGCATTAAACTAAAATTTTTATCAAGATGTTAACAAATAAGGCCGTTAAGTATGTATCTAAGCACAGTTTAATGTATAATTGGATTCCTGGTTGCTCAAACTCGAGCAGGACTGTTTAATAATTACTTCCATCCTACATAAAATTTTTTAATTATCGCTCACTTTAACGGTAGAGGAAACCCTCGTGAGGACACCTGCATGTCTGAGAGTACTGCGTAATGTTATCGAAGATGTGTGAAGTTTGCCAACCTCCACCGATATCCGACTGAACATTCGTCTGTGTACAACTAACTAATCAATCAACGAATACTTAATTCGAATATCAAAATTTCGAATACATTTAAATTAACTTTTAATTTACAATCGAACATCACTTTACATTATGCAGTAAGTAACGTCACATCGGTCGACATTGTGCTATATTATGTCATCAGCAGGATGTGTCGCGGCAAACGTTTAATATTTACTCTGTGGCTTAATTTACAGATTCTGGTACAACAATTTGAATTTAAGTGACGCAATGAATTATTAATGCATTTATGAAGCCATGATTTAATTCTATTAATTAATGCAATTCCAGACCGTGTCGTTGTTATTCAATTCAAGTGTTCGATATTTTCAACTATTTATTATTGCAATAAAATAGGCGGTTATACGGCCTGTCATACTATACGGAGCTGAGTGTTGGGCTACTAAGAAGATGGATGAGAAACGATTGCATGTAGCATAGAGTGTGACGAGAATGGACAGAATTAGCAATGAATACGTAAGAGGTAGTCTGAAAGTGGTGCCTATAGACGAGAAGGTGAAAGGAAATCGTTTGGCTGGGTATGGACATATTATGCGAAGAGATGATACGTATGTTGGTAAGCAAGTGATGAATATGAGGGTAGAGGAACGAAAAGGGAGAGGAAGGCCAAGGAAAAGATGGATGGACTGTGTGAGGATGGATATAAAAGGGAAAGGGGTAAATGATCAGATGACGGGTAACAGAGAAGTATGGAAGCAAAGGACATACTGCGTCGACCCCAAATAAATTGGGACCAGGGCAAGAGGATGATGATATTATAGCAATTATTGTGGTAATAACATAAGCCACAAATGCGGCTTGCTTGCCGATCGAATGTCAAACACTTTTGTAATTATTTATTCTAAGCATGTGTTTTGTTTTGCTTGAGAGCAAGCAGTGGTTTCTATTCATCGGTTACGCACGGATGGCGAAGAGGTTTAAGTAATCGCCTCGCCACTGCCATTGCGCCGTGTGTTGTGGGTTCGGATCCCATATGGGATCCGAACCATAAAATTTGTGTGATATCCGAGTCTGGATGTTCTTTGTGTCCATTGTTTGAATATTTATAAGGTCCCCACGACACACGCATTATTCCTAGTGCGGGAATTGTCTTTTTTATCAAAAATAATAAAATACAAAACAATTTACAAAAAGTAAATAAAGGAAACACGTAACTAAAATGTGACCCATAAATTCGACGATAACCATGGTTGCTAATGTCAACAATTTTTGTAACATGTGATTTGAGTTAGTAGTTTGAGTTGAGTTTTTTTAACGTGCGGTTTTAAAGTCTGTTGTTATTCAAGTTTTATATGTGATTTAATTGCTTATATAGGACACACTTCGGCAATAAAAGCCTTATAACATTTTATCAGTTTATTCGCTTATTTTTTATAAAATAACATTTCAACGCTCACTTCACAGCTTGTTATAGTTCAAATCATAAATTGTAAATTATTATATTATTTCGCACTTCACACTATCTACTGTAACACCTTCACAATCCACGGTTCACGAACCAATACACAAGTTGCAATGCCGATCCACCACAATGGCTATTATCAATATAATAACTATATTTATTGCCAACGGAGTTGATAAATTAATAATATAATTTCAATATTAAATAAAAATATTTGACAGATATTGGTCGATACAAATACTTTTCACTGATTAAATATTCCTAGACAGAAGTTGATAAATCTCCGTTCAGTAATATTTACTAAATAAAATACTGCTAAATAACAAAATATTAGATGACGGAAATTGATAAATTTCCGTTTAATATTTAATATAATATCTTGTAGATTTTAGTCAAAAATACCTTTATAAATTAAATATTCATTGCCTCCACCCAATAAATATAAAATATCCATCAATAATTCTTTTTAATTTTGTCGACATAAATACTTTTTAAATAACTTAAGATTCGACGACGGAAGACGGTTTAGGATTTATAATGTATATAATTATAAATTTTGTATGTCGCTTACACTTACTTTTAGGGTAGTACTTTGGCGCTATTGTAACCGGTAAGAGTTGTACTTTGTATCCGATAACATACTTAAATTTTAGGGTTTCGTACGAGCATAGGTTGTTTCGAAATAGATGGATATACTTTACAACCCGCTCAAAATGCAAGCAGCACAGCATTGATCGCAGTAGAAATATTTTGAAATACCAAGGTTGTAACTAACAGAGGACATCGAAATACTGTAATTATGACGATGAAGATTTTGTACCGACCTCGGAAGGTATATATAAAATCAAGCACTAAGACAAACAGCAGCTTATAGCTCTGTGAAATTCTAGCCTTTAGGCCAAGAGCCCTAAAGGCTAGAATTTCAGATACCAAAGACATGTCTTTGTTATCTTGCCCTATATATATCGCATTCTTAATAAAACAGAGACCTATCTGAGCATTTTAGATCAAACTAATTTAAACTCTGTTGCAATAATTTAACACGAATATATTATTAGAATTTATAGTCACAAGATTAGAATTATTACACTTCAATATTATAAAACAAGAAGACTATTGCCGGCTATCGGACCTATACTTGCTACTATTTCTGACAATAAATTCCAGTAATAATTTGGTCAACCATTGAACACAAGACCTCAAAATCCTTCACATACCTAAGTTACGTAACCACGTAACCAAAAAGGCCATTTTATATCTAACAACTTATCACAAAGAATTACTTATTAATAAAACCATTATGCAACAATACACATTAAATTTTATAACCCTAGTATTCAACCCCGTATATGCATAATATTCCAGCCCCATTTGAAGGTCACTTTACCCAATGACTGCTACATATTTACCCAACCAAATAATCGGACCCCAACCTTAATCCTCATACTTAACCTTTATACCCAGTAAATCGGGGACATATAGCTTTGAAAATATAAGATGATTTATGTAAACTTGGGGAATAATTTACAACTATATCTTGTAATGTATAAATCATATTAATATCAGCCGCAGACCTGTTTGTCTGTCTTAATAATGTATGAGTACAATACACTAATATATAGGTCTATTACTCATAATACTTAAATTATAATACAAGTCTATTAAGATGTTTCATTTTGTTATAAACAAATAACTTAGTTGGTGATACATATGTTTGGGTCATGGATAACTAGAGTAATTTATTTAAAATCACTAATTAAAGATGTCGTCATGATTGTTAGCAAAATTACCTTTTATTTTTTATAAAAAGCTCGCTCTCTGTCGTAATAATTCCTGTGTCAGGGGAGACTTTACAAACGTTCAAACAATAGACACAAAGTACACACACCGGAACAACCATTTGTGGATCAAACAAATTTTTGTCCCGTGTGGGATTAGAACCCACAACACTCGGCGCAGTGGCAGCAGCGAGGTGACAACTTAACCACTACGCCATCAGAGCAGTAACAAAATGATTTTATTACTATTTACACATATATGGCGGCCTCGATGACGTAGTGTTTAGTGTAACCGACTGCCGCGCCTGAGGTCGCGGGTTCGATTCCCGCACAAGTCAAACATTTGTGTGCATGGACATGGATGTTTGTCTTGGTCAGGGTGTTTCAATACAATAATATGTATGTATTTACCAAAAAAATTTACGTATGTTTATCCATTGTCTAGTACCTATAGTACAATCTCTGCTTAGTTTAGGCTAGATGGTGTTGTGTGTATGTGATAGAATATTATTATTATAATGTTTTTCTTATCACAGGTATTCTCTAACAGAAAATTAGAAAATACCTGGCATTTTGGGAGGCTTACACGGAGACATAGGTCCAACGTAAAGAGGCCCTTCGAGCGTTTTATTCAAAGGTGGGATGGAACACCGGCAACGGCACTAGCTGCAGCAGGCGTAGGACTATTGCTACGTATTATGGATTCTAATATATGGGCTATATGTATGGGTGTTTGGTGGACCGGTATATTGGTAACTATGGATGAAAAACGGCGTCTGCCCTGAATACTCTAATAGCATCAATGCAATGGGCAGACGGTGACTCGCTAACTCACTAGATGGGCAACAAATGCATACAAGCCAGCAACAGAGGGCAACACCGGTACGAGTGGCTAGGGGTGTCGAGCGGTACGGAGCCGGTTATACCATCACGAGTCTCGTGACAACGGAAACCCGGAGCGCATTTCCCTGTAGTTATGCCCTTGAAAATGACACTTCTACCCCCAAGCATATAGCTTTATTATTATTATTATTATACTTACGTACTCCCACGCATGCATCACCGAAGGGGGATGGCACAGATATTTCGCTGGCTATATTTCAGGTTCCACGTACACGGGACGTGGCTATTACGTACGTGACGTCTACCTGAAACAGATCTAGACTCTATGCTGCTACTAAGATGGTCTTAACAGAAAATCACAATATCACTGCCCGAAACCCAACTCGAGACTTCATGCTCTGCTGAACATTCACTAGCGCTGAGCCAATGAGGCAACCAAGATTTATTTGAATGAATATCTCGTTTTATTTCGTAGTGCGGAGCATAGAGCATTTATACCTTTGTTCGGCCCAGTTATCGTGAATGCAGGAAGTAAAGTGCTTGACTTCTTCCCCATACTAGAGATTTGCTAAATGAAAACAAAACCTTTTATATATTCACACACAGCACAGCAGTATATTTCTACAAATTACCATGAATAAATTTTCCCTTATATTTGCCGGTACTACAGTCGGAGAATTTTAACAGCGCGATTCGACTATCCAGGGTCATCTATTGAGAAAGTTGGACATTTTCCTTTACTGATTTCAATACTTTCACTGTTTACATGCATATTTAAACTGCAATTTTTTTAAATGTTACTTCACTCTACTAATAATTCCTGTGTTGCAGGGTACTTTACAAACATTCAAACAACGGACACACAGAAAACCCAGACATGGAACAACCATTTGCGGATCGCAAAAATTTTTGTCCCGTGTGGGATTCGAACCCACAGCACTCAGAGCAGTGGCAGCGACGTGGCGACCACTTACACCTCTACACCAGCCGTACATTTTACCTATACAATGATTAAATAAAAACCAGGTTACAGCGTTCGCGGTGGACATTTACATGATCATCACTACGTTATCTTAAACAGTGTCCACTAATCTTAGGGTATTGTATACACATGTCATCCATCATTCTGGCCTTTTGGTCTAACCACATTCAGTTGAGTATCAGTTGTACCACTAAGCTTTATTTTATCTAACATTCACAGTCCACAAATTAACGGTTTTATATTTAAAATAAAAATGAATAAAAATTATTATAGTTTTGTACTGTCTATCTATGTATACTAGTGGTCGCCAAGTGGTCGAAATTTAACCATAATTGATTTAAATTTTAAGTTTGATCGTTATTAAGGTTTTATTGTCTATAAGCATTTCATTATTATCACATTTCATTTAGATTTCGCCAAGGCTATACAGGATAATTTACCTATCTTTTTCAAATAAATTATTATTTACTTAACTACATTCTTTAATTGACGCTATTCCTAAGCTTGCTACTTTCTTTAATTTTTCTTTATTACTTATAAATATGATATGTAACCATAGTAACGAAGAATTGTACGGCATAAGCCGAACAATGCCGAAATACTACGAACGCATTTCGACTGCGTGTGTCAAATGTATGGTTGGGTGCGTGTTGTGTTTTTTCATTAATTTTGTTAATGAGAAAACACAACACCTCAATTTAATTTAATTTCTAAAGCATATTTTATAAAAATATTAAGATTCGCCACTTCTTCTTCATATAAGCTTTAACTGTGCTTTTTCATTTCATGCTCCTCTGTCCGCGCAATTTTCGTAAAAAGGGGTACAAAGTTTTTGCTTCACTTATTAATATATAGATAAAGATAACTCCCGCAATAGAAATAAATTTTGTGTAGCGAGAGATTTAACAAACATTGAAAGATGCACAAATTATACCCTCAAGTATTTTTTGTCTTATATGGGGATCGTACCACCACCTTGACAACACTCGGTATAGTGACAATGACGAGGCGACGGGGCGACCTTTTAAACTACTATGTGATGATGACAAAGAATGTAGCTCATCTCGCAAATGTATCGATCTGTACAGTTGCGTTCACAGGCTCTGTATAGTTTATTAAAACTATGTTGTAACTATAACAGTATTTAAAAGTATATAAATTCTACTATCTCTCAGAGCTATTCGTTTGCGAACCAAATGAACAATTTTCATTACCGGCCGGATTGTTTTAATAGTAAATCGAGCCGAATTGCGATTGCAAATGCCGATCCAATACATTGTAAAATATTTATAACAGGTAATATTATGTATTGTGACTATCCTGCTATTAATGTACATGATATACGGGTGAAAGGGAATGCATAATTAAAGTGTATTAATGATTTAAATATACGCAGTCAATTAATCGATCATGTGGTCATAATTAAGAGATTTTTAAAGGGTAATAATAATGTTCACCGGACCGCATTTCGGTTACGGCTGCCAATGTTACCGGAGACTGGCCATCTACACAGGATATATTATATTGCACAAGCGTGTGCGCAAACTCAAGTGCACTCTATGTTCCTTAACTCTCATGTTCTGATGGGACGGTAATCCGACACGATCGGAAAGAGATCAGGTGCAGAAAGGGGCAGAACGGCTTTAAGTGCTTTCCGAGGCACGGGGGTTTCTAACACCTACAACTTCCTAACTCCGGGGTGCTATTGAGATTTCTTAACAGAAAACCCAATAACTTTTCGTAATAAGGAAACGAGATTGTATTATTATATAAAAGAACAACTGGAAACTTTATATGCTTTCCGAGGCACGGGGTTGTCTAGCACCTCCAACTTCCTAACTCCGGGGTGCTACTGAGATTTCTTAACAGAAAAACCCAATAACTTTTCTTAATAAGGAAATGAGGTTAAATTGTTATATAAAAGGACAACCGCTGCACTAGGTTTATGATCTCTGCCACGGCAAACTTGACAAACACAGTGACCATGGACACGAAGAACACTCATACTTGAAACAACTATTTGTAGATCACAACATTCGATGTACAAGGTGTGGCGCGGTGACTACATGAGCCATTGTAACTGTAAGTCAGTTGGATTTATCTTTACCCTAAAGAGTGCAGATAAAGAATCGGTGTTGTATTCATCTGATATATTGGACACATATCCTTGTAGAACCGCTGCACTATGAGCAGAAAACCAAAGGTCTTTCTCCTTTAAAATGATATCGTGTAACTTACCTTTGCAGGATGGCAAATAAATCAATGAGGTCGAAACCGAAACCTTTGAATTAAGAGTTTATCAGTAAAATATAATATTATTTAAAATACTTCTACACCAAGGAAGGTTTAGCAGTATTTAAAATAATATTACTTTAACTTATTTTTCACGATATGGCAGCTAGTGCATTCATCAGAATTTTTAAAATTGTTTACTTGTAACTTACAAATAGTTTCCATTTTGATTCAATTGTAGATGTAGTAAAATTTTAAAAAAATAGATGCGTTGAAATACCACAAACAGTGTGTTCGGATGTTATTTTAAAGATATAATTATCGCTGCTGAATAGTAATCTAAATACACTACGATTCAACATCAAGGCTACGCTGCCGTAGCATGTTCTACGGCGTAGCGATTACGAGTTTGTCATCTGCTACGCTAGATAATTTGGTATGTGTCAATGGCATGCAAACATAATATACAACTCATAAAAAAAATAGTGTTTAATATTATATAGCCCTTTCTATGTTATGTATGTGTACGATATACTCGTACATACATAACATATAAAGGGCTAAAATATTATATAGATAAGATAGACTAGCTACCAAATCGTATAAATAAGTACATATAAATTAATAAATATATGTAGACTACAAACGTAGAGCTATATACATATTTATATATAATGCTACCTACTATTGACGGTATCGGTAGTACAGCGGTAATATATGTAACTGCTGTTCAAGTCTGAGGCCTGGTCTTCAATAATATACAGATAGCAGCATGAAGTCTGGAATTGCGGTCGGCGTACAGTAACCTAAATCGGCGAAATGTAAGTCTAATAATTCTATCCCTACCCCTTCTGGGATATACCTTCATAGCTATGTACATATATATATATATATATATATATATATATATATATATATATATATATATATATTTAGACATGTTTACCATTCTAGTTGTATACAAAACATAAACTAAGAAAACACCAGAACCACATAAATACCTTCATAATACAGCCTTCATTCTCAAAGAATACGACGTCTCCTACTACAAATGCCTGTAACAGAATAGATAGTATCTGATCAATGCAACGTAGAATTGGACAGTTGATGCCAGCCTGACTTGAAATATACAAGGTGGCCAATTAAATTCTTTTATTTTTTTTCACAGCATGATGTCATTCCGTCGCAGTGGCTATTTGCCGCATCAGTGAATACACGATTCACTGTCTTGAAATTAAACTACGTTCGGGAATGTTCGTTTTAAATGAATCCGGACGAATTCACGCTTAGAGGACGATTCTCTTATTTGTTTCTATTACGGGGTCAGCGGGTAACTCTGGCTATTCGACATGAGAGCATCGTATCAAAAACTCTTTTGTTAAACTATTTTTGTTTTGTTGGTATAGCTGAAAAGGCTTGTGAATTTTTATTTTTATTTACTTGCACCGCATCCTATGCTTTATAGGGTTAGGTACTATAGTCACATCCTACCAGCAGTAATTTTAATTTGGAGATATAGAACATTGATTTGTACTTAATTTGTACTCAACTTGATTGCACGGATGGCGTAGAGGTTTAACCCCCTGACTGTCGCTGCGCAAAATGTTACGAGCTCGATCCCCACAAGGAACAAAAATTAGTGGAAATCACAGATAGTTCTTCCGCTTTGGATGTCCATTTTGTAAATTTTATGGAATGCCTCCCGCGATACAAGTTTTATTCGTAATGCGAGAATTTTCTTACAATAAAATAAAGAAATGTTATTGAATCCTTAGCATACGTTTAAACTTATAATTACTGGGAATCGCTATGTATCAGGTTTGATTTCGGGGTGAGGCAATGTGTAATTTAAATATTTTGTTATCACATTCTCAATAACAGCATGGAATCTGGCTACACGACTGGTAGACAGCAATATAATACATATTACGTGTAAACAAGATCATGAAATATGAATTTAATAACTCCGCACGCGCAAGCGCACTATAATGTGTCGTGCATGGCTCAGACTAAATGACTTGGAGTGCATGCACTTTAACTTGTATTATGTGGAATAGAATCTAATTGAGTTATCTCCTTTAGTCCTAGTACGCACAAATTAACAATAAATGTATTTCTTTAGAAAGAAAATATTTACTATTGGCAGTAAATACTACGGTAATAGCTAACAAAATCCTAGTTATTTAGTAAAATAGTACAAACAACAAACGTAATAGCGCTAACAATGTAATAACATCACATTTTCCGTTGAAGCCTCAAAGAACACAACAAGAGCAGTCCACCGTACTAATGTACGATATTCTTATAATACGAAGATTGGAATAAGTAAGAAACCTAAGTTCCGAGCGCTTTTTGTACCAACCTCGGGAAAATTCTTTCTAACAATTTATAAGTTCCGAAAAAACTGCCTACAAGTTTAATGCGAAGGGAATTCTTAACGAAACAGTTCCGTAGAAGCCCATTTGTGTGTTATCCCTGTAATAAGTTTTGATTAAAAATGTCGTTACTTCGCCATACTAGTTATACGCACAATGTTGGCGTATAAGTTTTAATTAAGTCAAGTCAAAGGGCTTCGGGCGGTCTAAACAAGTCTGACGCAAGCTATGACAGTAAGTATGTAAGGAAGAAGAAGAATTCACCTTAAGGCCTTGAAACCACGTATCTGTTTTTTATACTTACTATTGCGCAAAACGCATACGGTCTGTCTAATGATAAGCATAATCATAATCATAATCATAATCATTTATTCAACTTAAATTGGTACAAAAAAGGATACAGAGCTTAGGTTACATCGTAAAGGTATAATATAAGGGGTGCCTGTACTAGGGTAAACCTGTGCCACAGGCATTAAGGGCACATACTGTATAATATAGATATAAATTCTAAAACAATACTTATGAAAACATTATTATTTGTATATAAAAACTTACGAATTACATTATAAACTAAGTGATTACTATGACTACTTAAAGAGTTATTTTATTGCGCAACACTTATTGAACAACAGTCATCAAATTTTCAGTTTGATCGTAGTTCAAGGTTTGTAAATATTGTTGAACTAATTGCTTAGTGTTAGCATAATTTTTGTCATAAATCGCAGTTATTTTGTTTATATTATTATAAAGAAATGGACCTAAAAATGCGAAAAACCTATTGGTAAAAATATACTTAGATTGAGGCTGAGTAGTACAAACGATATCTTTCCGTCGCTTAGTGTTAGTTAGTTCCGGGTTATATTCAAGAGTAGTATGTTGTTTTAGTACGGTGTGCATAATAAAAAGCTGCCTGACTGTTAGTACTTTAGAATTTTGATACAAAAGGCATGTGGGATAGCGAAAAGGTCGATGTGTAGCTACTTTTAGGAGTGCTCTTTGTGCTCTTTCAATTGGAAGAATAACCGACTTGGCGATGCCTCCCCATGAGGTAACACAGTATTGAATAATGGATTGGCACAGTGTAATGTAGATTTGTATAATAAGATTATTGTCTACTATATAACGCAGTTTTTTAAAAACGAATATTAATTTACGTAGTCTGCTTGACAAAGTGGCTACATGTTGTTTAAATGAAAGAGTGTGATCTATTATAACCCCCAGATATTTAATGCTAGTTGTACTATGGATTGCAGAACATATGCAATCGTCATTCATGGTGTTGTTACAATGGTGTGCATATAGTCGAATCTTACTTAAATGATCTTGTTGATTGCGCATGTTAAACTTAATGAATTTAGTTTTATCAGTATTTAGTGTAAGCAAGTTATTTCTAAGCCATTTATTAACCACATAGAACCCACGCTGGGCATTTTTAAAGACTGCCTCATTTGTGTCAGCGGAGAAGAGAAGGGCGGTGTCATCTGCGTATGAAACGATTTTGCCGCTAGGAAAGCTTAAGTTACAAAGATCGTTAATGTACACCAAAAATAGAGTACTTCCAAGGACACTGCCTTGTGGAATACCGAATTGTGGCACTTGTAAGTCGGCACTGATGATATTATCTATTTTTACGCACTGATACCTATTTTGCAGATAGTCTGTTAGCAGCTTAAGCTGAGTGCCTCGTATTCCTAAAGCATCTAATTTTTTTAATAGGATAGGTACAGATACAGTGTCAAAAGCTTTTGCGAGGTCGAGGAAGATTCCAATTACTTGTTTTCTTTTTCCAAGTTCCTCTGAGATAAAAGCTGTCAAGTTGTGTACTGCATCTGCTGTTGACAACTTAGGTCTGAAGCCGAATTGCATTGGGGAAAATAGGGAATTTTGTCCAAGAAATGATACTAATTTATTATTAATTAATTTCTCTAGTACTTTTGAGAAAGTAGGTAATAGCGAGATTGGTCGATAATTTGTTACGAGGTCTTTCGTACCAGACTTATGAATGGGAATCACTATTGCTTTTTTAAGGCATAGAGGGAAGACTCCGATGGAGAGACAAATTCTGTAAATGTGGGTTAATGGAGGCACCAGGATATGCTTAAAGGTCTTTAATATTTTACAGCTTATATTGTCCCACCCAGGTGCACAATTATTTTTTAACGAGTGAATAACCCGCTCTATTTCTTGTTCATCCGGATCCAACATAACAAAAGATTTTCCGCTTTTAAGATATGTTGAAACCGGAGGAGAACTGTTATTTGTGCTGCACTGACTTTCTATTTTTTTTGCCAAAGTTGTGCCAATATTTACAAAAAACCTATTGACGTTGTTGACAGAGGAAAGCAGAGAGGAATGTGTTTGCAATAAACTTCTATCAGATTTATGTTGCTTTGAAGTAAACGTGACTTTCTTCACAATTTTCCAAAGTTGCTTTGTGTCTTTTTTAGCTCCTTGTAATTGTGACCTGTCGTACTCTATTTTTACATTCTTCAAAAGATTATTGCAACAATTCCAATACCTTTTATATGATAAATTTAGAGTAGAATTTTCGGGGCATTGCTTAGCTTTCTTGTGTAGTTTATCGCGGTTTCTAATACATCGGACTAAGCCGGGAGTTATCCATGGCTTAATTTTACTATATTTTCTACTTAATTTTATTATTTTTGTATTGTGCATGATAGCCTCTTGTACTTTATTAATAACAAATGGCATAGAGATGTTAACGTCGGCAGTTTGATAAACTGGGGTAAAGTCAATATTGCACAAATCACGTTCTAGGTGAATCATATTTATAATTGACCTTTGTTGCGGGCGAATAATATTCTTAGTTTGCTTTAATTCAAGTATTAGTAAAACAGCAGAGTGGTCAGTTATTGACGAGTTAGTAACAAGTGTTAAACACGGAAGCCTAGTTTTGAGCATGACGTGGTCTAAGCATGACCCACTTTGATGTGTGGGAAAAGTGTGGCTAGGCAAAATACCATGGTACGCACAGAGATTTAGGTAATCTTGGGTAGATGCGTCATGATTCCTACAATTTATATTTATGTTTATATCTCCTGTTATAATAATATTTTTAAAAGTTGATAAGCTTTGTAAAATTTGGTTTAAATTGTTTGTAAACGTCTCTAAGTTTCTGAAAGAAGGAGGTCTATATACAGCAATGATCGCGGTATCAGTGCCTATTTTTATAACAAGACAGTTGCAGTCTTGGACCGTTAGCTCTTCGACGGAGACGAGTAAAGAACTTTTCACATATATTACTAAGCCATCATTTTGGTTGAGAGATGTTGTACTATTGTAATTATTGTATCCCTGCAAAGTTGGTATATTGTTCCGTCTGTTTGAGAGCCAACATTCTGTTAGAATAATCACGTCACACTCAAAATTAAGCCTGTGTAAAAAGACATTCAAACTATCTACGTTCTTACATATGCTACGAATGTTTTGGGTTAATATTGTTAGCGGCTTACTATATTGAGAAAGATAAAGTTTGCAGCTCTCAGTATCACACATTTCCGAAAGATATATATAATTATTATCTAAGTCATTAATTACTTGATCAGCCATAAATACTTTTAAAATTAAGGTAAATTCAAACAAAAATATAAATAAAAAAAGGGTCTTAAAGAAACTAAGTAAGGTAGCGCTCTTAGGCGCCTTCATGATAATCTATAGAATTAATGTACCTTGTTTCAGCCATTTTCTTCGCTGGACATTCGAGATCACCTGTCTTATGGTTGCATGGTTTCTTAAAACGGAACCATGTTGCACATTTTGGTGTTTCGGCTTTCTTTGTACATTCATTGGTCTGGTGACCTAATGCACCGCAATGTCCGCAGGTGGAGATGGTTTCGCGGCAAGTCTTAGCGGCATGTCCATATTGTTGGCATCTGAAACACCTGGTCACGAGTGTAAAGTCACGTACGGGGCAGGATGTCCAGTTGATGAAGACTCGATCCTGGTTGATAAGGGCCTTTCTGATGCTGGCAGGCACTTCAATAATGAAGTTGCAAGTTTGTGCGTCTTTCTTACCCGACTTATGGCTCAGTTTTAGCGAGGTCAGGAATTGATCACGGGTTACGTTGGGTAGTTTTTCGGCAACATTCTGCTCGTATATGCAATCATATACTTCTTGGTCACTAAGGGCTGCTGGTACTCCGATTACTACAATTCTTGGTCTTCTTTTATGTGGATCCTCAACCTTTAAGCCAGAGCTAGTTAACTGGGTTGACTGCCTTAGCTTCTCAATGTCGTCCTTGCTGTCAGTGCTAATGATTACTCCTCCGTTTTTGGTCTTCCTTAATCCTCTAACGTGCAACTTCAATTGTTCAGGGCAAATTATTTTCTGAACCAGCGACTTTGTCTCGTCACTAGTTTTCAATTTATCGTTTGGATAAATTGCAATGGCGCTCACAGTTTTAGGTCGTAGCATGACATTTTTTGTGGTCTTGACCATGTCCGCAAAAGACACTTTTTCAATGGCTGAATTTTGTGCAACGCATTTTTCTTCAATGGTCATCTTAATGGACTTTTCGAAGGCATTCAGACACTTAGCAAGATCCTGCTTTTCCGTCATGGCTTCAAGAGAGCTATTCATCAGTAAGGCCTTTTGCTTCAAGGATTGGTAAAAAACCGCCATTTGAAAGACACCATTTCCAACTTTACGGGCTAAAGAATTTATTTTCAACTTCTGTTAAGAGTTGAGTTTTCCTTCTGATGCAATGTTACACACCTCATTTAGCGATCGCTCAATGGAGGTAATCCAGTATTTGATGTCATTGGTGCTTAAGGTTTCCAAGGCCGCTTCGGGTTCATGCTGAGGTGGTTGTGGCGTGCTGGGTGGGCTGCGAGTTGTCATGGTACTCCGATTGAAAGGACTACTTTCAAAATTAGCCATAGTAACACTTAGTTATTATCTTGCATATTACTTAAGTTTCACCGTTTTACTTAGAAATTGCATGAGTTGACTAAACGCGTTAACTAGGTCAATGAATTAAATAAAAATATTTGAACATTTGTAAGTATTGCTAGGTAGGCACGTCTGCTCAATTCGAACACTTTATTATGTTGAAATTTAAAAAATCATATTAATAATTAATGTCGTAAATAATAAGGGGCGGTCCTTTTTATTGCCCCTTATTATTTACGACATCAGTTATTGTTATGTTATTATTTTTAAATTAGTAAAATATTAAGATTGTGTCAGGTGGTTAAAATATGACTATTTGAAATCATTTCATGAGAAAAATCTGTACTCTAATTTTGCCGAAATCATTATTCTAATTAAGAAAAAATATGGTCAGGGTTATTCTATATCACCAGTAGAATGCGTGGTTAAAAGGAATTACACGATTTCAAAATCACCCTGTATATATATTTCAAATTCAAATAGTTTATTGCCTAGTTATTTGCCCTTTCCAAAAGTGTCCATAGTAATTTATTTCTAACAAATCGCATTTAAGTAAAGAAAGTCGGAGATATTCAATGTACTCCATAGGTGAGGTAAGTTGAGCAAGGGTATGGGGTAATTCGGGCACGCCACAATTATGGCGGTAAGACCCGGTTTTGAGGAGTGGCTAGAGAGGCGGCATGGCGCCCTCACCTTCCAGCTGATACAGATTATGACTGGCCACGGTTGCTTTGGCCAGTTCCTGCGTCGCATAGGCCGGCAAGAGACGCCCGGTTGTCACCACTATGGTGACTGCCGCGACGTTGTTGAGGACACGGCGCTGCACATTTTGGCGGATTGTTTCGCCTGAGCATGGCAAATTACGGCGATTCTTTGATATTTTTTGTGATATAAGTACCTATAAATAATTTATTTCAGATTCCCCATCTCAAGTGCAGTCTTCACCCAACCATCGTTTTTTGCATATGTATCAAACTTAGATAATAACAATTGTATGGAGGGACAGCCTTAGGCAAAGTAGCGGAACCACTGGAATGATCTACTAGGCAGAGGGGTCATAGCCTTCAAGGTACTGACGCCTGTGTTTGTTGTTTTTGCATTTGCATTTGCATTCTGAAACCTGATTGTTTATCGAGGAGGATATTTATGTTATCGTTTATGTTTTTAGAAAAATAAGCAGGCTTCTCATTATACAAAGCCACGGTGGCTTGATGTTTTAGGTTAAGGTAGAACTGCCTTTTGGATTCTAATCTGATATTTTTAAAAGTTTTCCTAGCTTTGTCGCGCAGCCTAAAAAGTAACTTTACATTTTTAGTTATCCATGGTGTGTACTTTGTTTTAAATTGTTTATGTTTCTCAGGAGCATGTATATCAAACAAGTGCACAACCCATGAGGATAACTGTTCCACCGTATCATTAACCCCGTCCTGTAGCTCAAGCATGCGCCATGGAATTTTCCCTAGGTCACCATAGAAAAAATCCATCAAAATATGCCCCATATGCTCTGTAGGTAACCCACCTAGGTTTCTCCTTTTGTTTTTGAAAGCTTGACTCACAAATTACAATTGAGTGCTGTCCCAGTTCGGGAACATGAGTAACTAAAACATTTTTAACACTTATATCAGTGCATATTAAATCTATTAGAGTACTGTTGTCCCCTACAAAATGTGTTGGGGTGTTTACTACCTGGTGCAAATTCGTGTAGTTTAAGAATTGGTGAAGTTTTTTAGTGTTAGTACTAGACACACTTAGCATATTAATATTGAAATCACCTAAGATAATAATATGATCATATGGAGCCAATGCACAAATGCTGTCACTCAAGCCGTCCAAAAATCTATCCACACATAGCCATATATAATCTTGATATAGTTGTTGTTTATGGTATTTTAGTGATATAACTGTGAAACTAAAAGTAATCTTCTTTTAATATTAAACAAAAACAGGAATCATCAAAATCTCAACATTATTTTAAGCTTAACTTTTGGATTAGAACTTAGTTACTTCTTCTTTTATTATCAATGTTTTTCTTTGACTTCTTAACTTTTTAGTGGTTTTATTTTGTTCCTCTTGCAATGCGTTCTTTTCGGGAGTGTCTGTTAGAATAGCAGATTTCCTTTTTTTTCCAGATAGTTTTCGGGAATAGATGGGAAGTAGTATTAGTAGTAGAATATGCTTCCCTCGGTATTGCATAACCCATTGATGAAACACCACCTTCAGAGCCTAATTTATTCAAAAATCTTGTCAGAGTCTGCCTATTTAATACCGAATTCTTTGGCAGCGGCTTTCACACTTATTTTTCATCAGTGACACCTTTAACCGATAACCTTTGCAGCATCATTTTAGTCTTGGGTAGTATAAGAACATCTTGAAGTCTTATATATATCATACCGCGTCCTAAAGAAAAATTTAAATCATACATTACTTTAGTTCTAAATTCATGGGTAACCAATTATTGCTAAACTAAACCCAACCCAAAAACTAAAACAAATACTGGAGTTATGAGAATTATATCCATATCCTATATACACAATGAAAATATACAAAATTTATAAAAGTTTAAAACTTACCTGATTAAAAACGGATAATATTTGACTCCTTCAGAAGAAATATTACCAAGCACAATTTTTTACTTTTTGGTTGCTAAATAAACAAAGCGTGCTTATACTTCACTCGATTGAGAAGTCATCACTGGCGAGTCGCGCAATGAGATCCCTATCCGCGATCGCATCTTTTCGCAATTTGAAGTGTTAGCGTGCGACGTATAGTTTGTGAGATATTTCGATTGCCCAACTTACCAGTATGCTCAACCAGCCCCTCACTACCTATATAAAAACCAATTAGTGCAGCTATATTCCGCCATTTTACATGCAATATTCATTACATTTTATTACTTTTATATAAAATTATTGAAACATGCTCTAATTATAGTTGCAATTCACAAATAATATGAATATATTAAATAAAATACATCTAAAAAAGGATATTGCCAAAATAACATACATATATGACCACAGCTGTATATCTTTAGAGGTTATGCTGAGGCATACATTTGCGTACCCCTTTTTCTATATTCCAACCTAAAAATATAAAAAAATTGGGGTAGAATAATACAATTACTTGAGGTAACACGTAATAAGCGATGAGCCTCACATTTCACTAACTATGTTTAATGTATTACGATAACATATTACATAAAACAGATCTGGATAAAATATTATCAACAAGCATATTATTGTCTACAAGACATTTTTGGACTGTGCAACTAAAAGAAAACTTAATAACACTTAGCCCGACACCTCAAGATCGCTCGCATACACAAGCGTAAATTTAGCGTAAAGTTATGCTACGGGAAGCGGCAGTTTAGTTTCCTGACCTACTGGCTTCTGCCAGCAGATTCGGTCGCTCGAATACCATAAGAACAAAAGCGAGGTAAAGTATCCTATGTATTTATCAAGGACATCGTCTATCTGCGTGTCAAGATTCATCCAAATCCATTGAACAATAAATACATGATTAAATTAGTAGAGTACGCCTACCCCTCTGAGAAACAGGCGTGAATTTATATATGTATGTATGTATGTAATTAGTAGATTAAACAAGTAAAATATCCTTTTCATAATTTTTCTTTTTCAAAATGATAATTTCTGCGCATGATTATTCTGTATTGTGGAAGACTTTACAAAAAGATATTCAAACAAGGACCACCCAGATACAAAACAACATTTTGTGAATCATACAAATATTTGTACCGTCTGGGATTCGAAATCGCAAGACTTGACGTAGCGACAGTCTCAACGCGACTATTCAAACCACAAAGTCATTCGTGCAGTCAGTCAATATAATCAAAGTAGAGGTCTCATTTTATACACTGACAAAATCTGACCACGGTACACTGTAGCAGTCTAATTTTTATTATTAGGGAACTAAACAAAAGTATTCTATTTTCCATATTCATCGAAATATCGGATAAAATCGATATAGATTAATAGTTGCTTTTATCTATACTCATATTTTAAAGCTGAAGGATTTGTTTGTTTGTTTGGTTGAATGCGCTAATCTGGAACTACTGGTCCGAATTGAAAAATTCTTTTAGTGTTGGTTAGCCCATTTATCGAGGAAGGCTATAGGCTGTATAAGTTCACGCTACGACCAATAGGAGCGGAACATCAATGAAAAATGTTGCAAAACGGGAAACATTTCTTATGTGAAGCAGACGAAGTAGCGCGGGTCACCTTGTCTTATATATAAATGCAACGTTATGTACAAATTTTAAGTCAATCCATCGACTATTATTGCGGTTTAGTAGACACAAACACACGGAAGCTGAATATTCATATACAAAGATAATATTATGCTGTAGGTCCTTTTGACATAATTACCTAGCGTCCACAGGATACGTGCTTTGCGTCGAGTCATATTAATTGGTCAATTTGCCGGAGCGTCGCTGAAACCGGACCATAATTGGTATTAACATTAGACGGCACTACAGTTACACGACACCAATACTAATTGTTAATATGTACTGACGGCACTTAGTTACTTTAAGATTTGTTTTATGGTAGGTTCTGCAGAAAGGCATCGGTATAATTTATTAAATCTGAAGAGTTTGAACGCGCCAATCTCTGGAAGTATTAGTCACATAGAAAAATATATTATTGGATCTGATGCCCTATTTTTAAGAAAGAGAGAAAGATATGATAAAGAAAATAGAAAATAGAATATGAAAGTACGAGCTACTACCAAAATATGCCGAGACTAATATTGAACAGTTACTGAAATTAAACTACTATATACGGATTTTATCGCGTTGTTTATTTAACACTCTATTACATGGTCCTTCATGGTGGTTCCATGGTCACGGGGAGACTCAGTCTCCCCGTGACCATGGCTGCTGAAAAGCAACCGAAACGTCGGGGAAAGTGTAAACTTAAAAACAAATAGATTTGATAGTTTTAATAATTTAATTAGCTTAAAATTAGTAAAGTTTAATAGTACAGTATAGTAGTGTAACAGTTTCTAAATTATGTAATAGAGTGTTAAATAAACAACGCGATAAAATCCGTATATAGTAGTTTAATTTCAATGAATAACATTCGCGTAAACAGAAGACAATATTATTGAACAGTTACGTTCCATTATTAAGAATAAATATAACATTTTCTAAACAACTTATCCTAATTTTAATCACAGCTACTTTCGTGTATTTCTCATACACTTTATCAATATTATCTAAGTCCCACTGGCAAAAGATTTTTCTCCTTATCTAATTCTGTGTCCACGTTATCAATGTAGGTAACGAGCACGATCGTGTAATGGATATTATATAATTCTTTTGTGTCCGCGCGCTCGAGGGCGAGCCCCAAGCCATACCATATTTTCCTTTAATTTACTGATTACATATGTGCGTTGTGGTTTCATTTAATTGTGTTTTACACTTCGTGAACAAGAATAGACGGTCTCATATATAGCATTATAGTATTTCTCATGTTTGTATGAAAATTTGGTTTATTTATTACATAGGGTTTGTAGGGTTTCTTGTCGAAGGAGGTTAATTACGATCGTTTTAATGATCCCAAGTCGATATTCATAAATCGATGACATGGAAAATTTCAGAAAATTACATTGTTACCGATAGTAATCCTTTTCTTTTACGAGTCAGCAACGCGATTGATATTTTTAGTATTCTAAGCGATCATAAGCCAGTTACCACTTATCATTAAGCGTATCGTCTGCTAATTTGCCACTTTTTTTATAATCGAGTATTTTGATAAATAATTATCAGTAACAGCAAGAGGCTAATACTATGACCCAGCAGATGACGACAAGCTCACCTTCTACCTAGGACCTATACATAAATACGGTAGCGAAATGTAAATGTGGACATTTGAAGTGTTGAAACACTTCTGCTTCACCTTACCCATACCCTGGTTAAATATAATAAGTTAAGCAAGTTTAATGTAATATCCACCAGTTCGAATTTCGATCACAGCGGCCAATTTTAACAGAAACTGGCCATATGCGTAGGAGACATAGTGCACAAGTGTGTGCGCAAATAAAGGTGCACTCTTTGTTCCCTAACCCTCATAATCCAAAACGACCAGAGAGAGATGAGGCTCAGTATCAACGACTTTACGTGCTTTTGACATACATACATAGTCTCACGCCAATATCTCCAAAGGGTAGGTAGTCCTCTACTTACCCCTCGGGATATAACTACACTTATAGACATATGGGTCTAATGGACCTCCATGACATAATTCACCCACATTTCTCCAAGCAGGTATAGTTTTAGGTCTCTCGTAGTTTGTCGGGCACATATCAAGACTCCGCTGCTACTAAGTCCAGAATATGCTACTAACCGACACAGAAATCGCATTCACAACAGCTGGCCATCGAGTCGGACACTGCTATTTTTGTATCAGAGTAAAAGAGTTAAATCGCAAATTAGTCACACCAATGGATCGTAATTCAATCACAGCTGTCTATCGACTTGATCGACCGGACTTGGAGTGAGCGCACTTCCATTTTGGTGTTCGTCTATTTTCGTGCGTTGTACTGAGTACCTAAGCCATTTCTATTTGTCCATTCTAATTTGCGGTTATAATCTTGGAATACGTAAAAAGTATTTAAAAATATATTTGTTATAAAATTCTTTGTATTATTTTTAGAATGACAACTCTCACAACAGGAATAAATCCTGTGTCACGAAGGACTTTCATGGACAAACATCCAAACAACGGACACAGAGAACATTCAGACTCGGAACATCTAATTGTGGATCACATAAACTTCTGTCCCGTGTGGGGATCGAAATCAAAGCACTCGGCGCAGTGACTGTCGTCAAGACAAATATAAAAGAATAATACATTTGCAGAAAAAACTTCATAAATAATTGATTATCGGTATTTTGGACACTAAGCTTTATTAGAATTACACCGTTACACTGTTTCTTAACTTACACATCATACACCAACACTACACACGAAAATAAACCTTCTGAATAAAAAATATGTACCTAATGCTAAGGTTAATATAACAAATTAGCCACTTAGGTTTCTTTAGCAGATAATGTGTTGTAAACTTGTGAGTTTTCGCGTATAAGTTCGTCTGTGTGCATGAATGTAAGCTTACGCGCTACAAAAACGTAATGCATTATTATTAACATACATATATCTACTTAAACCCCTTTCAATTTAAAAACCGATAAAGTGTACTTAATTTTTTACAATTATTAATTGTTGAAACTTGGAATTCTCTGCCGAGGCACGTGTTTCCTTCTGTCTTCGATCCTTAGTCCTTTAAGCGGGGCACAAAAAGCACCTCCTTAGGCCGTCAAAGTAGAAACCTCAGCACCACTTAACGTGCACACGTGGTGTGGAAGGCTCTAGGGTCATAGACTACACAACTGCTTACCTTCAGGTGAAGTGTTGACACGTGAATCTTTTGGTGTTGTCAAGATTATAAAAACCAGAATTACTCTGAAATTTGCCCAAGAATGCACTTTACGCAATCACAATTCATAGTTCTAAGAGAATTATTACCCAAGTTTGAAAAGTCACCCGAATATGAGCGAATGCGCGGCGGTTTCTGCATATCATAAAACAAATTTTCCGTGTGACATTTTTATGTGCAGTGTAGTCGTTGTTAATATTCAATTATGTTTATTTGATGGTCGCTATTTTAATACATACGAGTACACGATGAATTGTGCCATTTTACATTTCACCTAATTTGTTTTAGCTCCGTTACAGGAGCGAACCTTTTGCCATTACAAGGGTGCTGTACAGAAATCATGATAAGATTGAGTATTCCCTATAGAATATTGTTCCCTATTAAAATAAATTATGATAAAGTTTTATTTTTACATGTTTTCATTTTACCGCGCAATAGGAATAAATCCTTTGTCTCGGGGGATGCATATATTCAAATATCGTACGCAAAGCACACCCAGACTCGAAAGAACTATTTGTGGATTTTTGCCCACCTGTGGGCGAACTCACACAACACAGACTCGGCGCGTAGCAACAGACGAGTCTAACACTTAAACCACTTCACCGTCTGTGCAATGTAGATGTTACACTATTCTGCCTTCCCCTTCGTCATATAAGCGTGAAGCTGCATGTATGTACTAAGAGATTTGAAATCCACGAAAGCGTAATGTACAACGATTATGTCAATACGCAATGTCCTGTATATTGGCATTATCGGCACGCCTGGCCGGACCGTTAATTGAACCGATTTATGAGACAGGTCTGCGTGCTCCACTACCGCACAATTACACGATTTTTGATTTACTGCTACACTACATACATAGCCTCGTCCCGATATCCCCGAAGGAGTCGGCAGGGGTGTATGTCACGTAGTAAGGGGTTAGCCTAATGCAGAATCTTCTTCTGCGCAGAATTTTATAACAGTTAAATTCAATAATACTTTTTCCAACTCATGAATCTCTAAAAATCTCATCCGCGACCATATCCGCCGACATTTATACTGTAACGTTTTTAGGTCTATCCCGTTTTAAAGGCGAGTTTACTTGGGGTTGTAATTGAAATTAAAGATGAACAATGCGACCAACAAGCATATATTGACACTTACAACAAGTGTATAAGAAATAACAGAATTACCTACAATTAAAATGCGACTAGATATTTAGTGGTATTTTAGGGCGTGGTTCAAGATGAAGGCTTGTTACGTGGTCCCGGATAGAATGGACCACTAATCTTCAGTAGGCAGCGTGGTGGGAAGAAGAATGATTAATTTCAAACTTTCTTTTTATTTTTCTTTTTATTTCTTTAAACACAATGGCGCCTCGATGGCGTAGTGGTTGGTGTAACTGACTGCCACGCTTGAAGTCGCGGGTTCGATTCCCGCACAAGTCAAACATCTGTGTGCATGAACATGGATGTTTTTGTATTTTTTTTATGGCATAAGTTGGCAAACGAGCAGACGGATCGCCTGATGGTAAACGATTACCGCCGCTCATGGACACCCGCAACCCCAAAGGAGTTATAAGTGCGTTGCCAGCCCTTTAAAAAGGAATGAAGGATGGAAAGGACAAAGGAAAGGATAGGAAAAGGATCGGGGTAACTGGACCTCCGGCTCTCTCACTCACCGATACGAAACGCAACAGTGCGGGTACCGTTACTTCACGCCGGTATTCTGTGAGAGGGTAGTACTATCCCGGTCGATCCGGCCCATGCATACTGAAACCAGCGAGGATCTACTACCTCTGTTTGTCTTGGTCTGGGTGTTTCTATGTATAAAAAATAAAAATATGTATATTTTATCAATTGTCTAGTACCCATAGTACAAGCTCTGCTTAGTTTGGGCTAAATGGTGTTGTGTGTATATAACAGAATATTTTATTATTATTATTTATAATTATAACATAATATTAAAAAAAATATATAATCATTGTTTTAAAATAAAAACCGATAAAATTCATCTTAAATACATAGTTTAATTTCAATATACATCATTATGTTTATACAATATTACGCAGTTATAGAGTTACGTCTCGTACGCTATTCCTGTAATAGTATTCTGTTCTGTGGACGAGCCGAGTCTTTTGTACGATCACCAAATAGCAATTATTTGTAACAGCGGGCTCCTGCGCACAATAATTACTAATACCAGGTATTATTTGTACCTACGCTGTATTTATTTAGTACAAGCCATCATCAAACTGCTTTCTTACATCTTCTGACTATAGCGTCTATATTTGATTTACGTTTAATTAACAGAGTTGGCCAAATATTTTTACTATAAACATTTGACTGTGGCCTAAGTCTTGCCCTTACCTCACATTAGATGCCATTATTTACCCAGCGTACTAAATCAACATGCGTTGGAGGCCGTATCTGTCTATTTACATATGATTTGCCCAAACTCGACACATCGCCGATTACAAAGAAATTGGAATCGAGTCGTGCCTTTTTCTTTGTACAAACAGTAAACTGTTTTGTATGATTTTCGGTGAACCATTTCAATGTACCGTTCACATTTGAGCGGGTATGTCAATGGAGCCACTTATTTGAATGTGTGACCTTTTTTTATTTGCTTGTACGTTTCACGAGGCTGACTGTCATGATTTTTATAAGTTGGTGGCGAGTTAGCATTATTGTTGTGTTAAATTGTTTAATTTGTATCGTCCATTATGAAATTGCTTCTTGTCGTGCTATTTTTATTCATATATTTTATATAGTTAATTGACGTGTCCAATACTTGCTTGAAATTTTTTATGGAAATAAATATTTTTAAATTTGACTTAGTGAATACGGTGCGCTCCTTATTATGTAATGTAAAGATTCCTTCTAAGTGGAGACATTACAGAATAATATACTGCTAAAACAATATCTTTTATTTCGCTTCTTCTATGAGGCTTTTAAATAAAAAAAGAACCGTCAAAAGGATTTTAAAATATAACAGATTATCGCATGGTGCCTTTACAAAAATATAATTAATGGGCCTAAGCTGCACTTAGATTCGGCATAATTTGTGCATCCCGCGTGGGACTCGAATCCACGACCCGCAGTACGACGGCAACGGCAAGGCAACCACTTGAATCACTACGCTACAGCTGCAGTCAAATGGGTTACGTGCTACGTTTATACATTTGACAAAAGCATTTCGTTCTCCGCTATCTGACGATTGAATGTGAAAAGTAAACTAGGATTTTTGCATTTTACCATACGAGTAACTAGTATTCTGTAAAATGTTCGCAGAATGTAGGACATAACTTTTATTCTATGTGCTTCTATTCGTTTTAGTTCCAGGAACTAGAACAGAAAACATCAGCCTCGTGTGATAGACCAAGTGTAAAATTAGTACATACATATGTTGTGTTCATTTCAAGGAAAGTTTACCGACAGAATCATGTAGTATCACTTCATAGAAAAATATAAATACCACTTTCATATTTTCGGTCAGTCATAGTTCAGTCTCACTGTTGAGCACGGGCCTCAACTCAGTGTAAGGAGGGTTAGACCACACATCTTTGAGAAAGTTATGAAGGATCTTCAAGCTTGCAGGTTGCTTCACGATGGTTTCTTTTACCGTTGAAGTAAGTGATAATTAACAACATACACATATAACTTCGAAAGGACAGAGGTGCGTTCTTAGGGTTGAACTCGAGACCTTTGCGTGTCAATTCAAGGGTTTCTCACTAAAGTACAACAAAATAAATTAATAATATACGCATTACACATTATATTTTATGCAATAACACTGTAGATTATGAAAACATAAAAATAGCAATGACTACATTTTATACTGTGTTTAATAAATAAAATTAAAGTACTTGAGACATTTTTGCGTGTTTTATATCATACTAGACGTCCAAATTTCAGATGGATTATCAGATTTTATATTGTTATATTTAATTTCACTAGGGATTCCATCTCTATTTTCGTAACGTTTTATTTATGACCAAAATGCCTTGACATCATTTTTTAAACCTTCCTCTATAGAATCAATGGAATTCCTAAAACACTCAGAGCTAACTGACTTAAATATATCACGCAAACATGAAAATGCTTCATAATCTAATGTGGTCCCATATTTCTTCCATTTGACCCAAGCTTTCCGTTTATTTAAAAAATATGAACCAGCTGTCTAGAAAACCATATGAGGTATTTCCTACGCTTTAGTCGGCGAGGTACAGATGATTTAATAATGTCATGTATATTTTACTATAAAAACTGTAGCAGCGGAGTCAAGTGACATATTTTCTAGAACATTATGCCAATCCACGCTAGAAATTTCTTTATTAATTCTAGTACAATCACCTTCTAAAAATCGATATTTCATATTATCTGAAGTGGGTTTTTAGGTTTTATATTTTATATTGTAAATTTAAATTAACATGGACACAGAAATTAAAATAAAACAAAAATATTAGTTAGATATTAAAGTCTACTTTCTGATCGTGAGTATGTTGTGAAGATACAGCTATGTATTACACATTTTTTTGATATTTTGATTCATTTTGAACGACTACCTCGATTCCCAATTATTCTTTTGGTATCCTTTAACCTACCCAGGATTAAGAACTATAACTGTACCAAGTTTAATTAAAATCCCTTCAGTAGTTTTTGATCCATGCGTGCACATACAGACAGACAGGCAGACAGGCAAAAAATATACTGATTGCATTTTTGGCGTCAGTATCGATTGCCAATCGACCCCCAATAGTTATTTTGTAAATATATTCAATGTACAGAATTGACCTCTTTACAATTTTATTATAAGAATAGATACCTATTCGACACTTGGTAGTTTTACAGGCAGACTAAAGTTATTTTGCTTCGATGTTTGTTTGATTACAAAACGTTTTACATTACCTCATATTAAATATGAATTTTAAATATATTTTATTAACTATTCTATTATGTATGTTCCGTAAGATGAGGCGATCAAACGAGAAACCCGAAATTCAAACAAAGCTACCAGAGCAAACCAAATTAAACTTGACAAGACTTCAAGATACTTTACACTTATGCCGGGTAGATGTATCAACAAATTGAATTTCATTCTATAATATATAAGTCACACTTTATGACATTCAGACGAAATGAGGTGTTAACCTCATTCCTTTTACGGCATTAGTGACTGAAAATATATTCACCATGTAAACATACTTATAAAACAAAATAAAACCGCAATAAAAAATGAATAATATAAAACATATTTTTAAAACATTCACGTCAGAAAATGTTGTACAGTCAAATGAAAAAAGTCTATTAATAATATTAATAAAATATATTTTCCATTACATCTTTTTTTTTATGAAAATAATTTCATATGGTTTGATAAACTTTAAAAAAAAGTCCAATTTGTGTCATTTTATTTGGAATTTTATCAAACGACTTCGTGGAATTTTCAAGAAGTGTCATTTTGAATATTTACCCGTTCTTACCACGGCTTGTGTTTACTGTACAGTTCAACGTCCATCCAATCAAAGACCGACTCAAAGCAACGTGGTAATATTTGGAATGCTCTTCACAAAACAAAATAAATTGGCACAGACAGTGACGTAAGATGCTAAACATTTTTAAGATTTCGAATTCTTCGATCATTCAAAGTTACCATCGTACTTACATACGTTATTGAGTGTACCAAGTACATCATTTATACTACGATTATGACTAACAACTTCAAGACTAATCTGATGATAATCTGTCACCTAATCAATGATCGTTTGAAAAATAAATTAGGATCTCATCTTGAGTGTCTTTCTCCCGGTGAAAATGCAGTATATTTTTACTACAGTGACATGTTTACACAAAGTCAGTACTTTCTGTAAAAAATGATATTTCCCCGTAGAATCCTACGTATTAGGTTTTTATGACAATATATTCTCAATAGCAGGACAGAATTGAACGGTGTCCGACAGACAGCTACAGGCCCGTAGTAGTGGTACGTTAAAAAGCTGAAAAAATAGTACACCTCTGCTTATCCTTTCAAAGATATCGACGACGTATGGCTAAAGTATGTACCTACTACTAAACTATACCTAAAATATTATCTACACAAATAGGTAATGAATTATAAAACATATCAAAGTAGTAAACCCCTTTAACATGTAAATGTAAAGTATGTTTAACTATAGATATATATGTAAAATCGTATAGTATAACTTCAGTAGAAAAAATATGCTCGGTTTAGATCCCTTTGCTTTTTCATTTGTTCGCTCTGTTTTTATAACTGGTGTAGAGCTCTTGAACATACACAGCGAACTTTATAACTTGCCTGTTATTGCTAATTGGGTTAATACGAAGCTATCCTGTTCCAATATAATCTGCAATAAAATGCTATTAGTTTCGATATTTCGATCCTTGATTCTCGTTGAAAATGATATTAAACTGATTGTTGATAAAATTAGCGCGGAGCTTCTTGTCATTTTGATATATTAGTTATTTGCTTTGCAATATTGTCTTACGTTTACGCGAATGTTATACATTAAAATTAAATTATTTTATACGAATTTTATTTTAACACACTATTATTTATTACTATAATTACATAATTTTGAAATTATTACACGACCAATGTAACACTTTACTATTATTTGGGCTATGTCAGGATACGTTTCGGTTGTTTTTCAGCAGCCATGGCCACGAGTAGTCTCCTCTATGTTTGTATCTAACAGTTATTGAAAGATTTTGCATGCCATAAGGCAAAATATATGGGACCAAATATTACACACAATTCTTGCAAATAAAAACTCATTGTTTGTTAAATTGATGGACTTACTGAGAAATAAATTGGCATTTGGCAGAAATTGCAACTGGTGGTGACAACCAGCGGCACAGTTTTTGTCTAATTATGTTTAATTGACTATCACGGTGGAGCACCGGTATTTAATCCGAATGCTGTACCTTCATAAGGTTTCGGGTTCGAGTCCCCGGTCTGACAGTATTTACTGGGATATCGGATCAAGACATTTTTGCTAACAGGACGGAGTATTAATCTGTGCTTGATTTATGGCAATAGGCTCCTCGTATTACGTACATACATATAACCATAACTGCCAAAATAACTGTGTAAACCACTACCTACATGTTTGGTGATTTAGATATATGAGATGATATATACGTGAGACTATATAATATGACTGCATTGATGGCGGTTGAGTAAGCGTCTTGCTTCTACCAAAATTCCGTTTAATTTATTTATTTATCTATTTAATACATAACACATTTTTATAATTGGCAGCATCCGCACTAAGTTCGAGGCTTGTATCGCGGTATCCCACGTTATACATTAGTCGCTTAATCATAAGTATGCAGACATCTGTTTAAAAACAAATAAAATATAAAAAACTAACAGAAGAACGTTACCTACACAATTTTCCCTAAAAATAGTAAGAAAATTAACCTTTGTGTGACAATTGTATGTTAAGAAAAAATAAAATAACTAACTCATATGTGTATCTTACATACAGCAACACTACCCAACAGATCCAACGATCCAACCCTAATAATAGCCACAATGCAACACTCAAAACCAAAAACATATCTACTAATTTACTGTTTGGCAAACATTATTTCCTAATGTTCTTAATCAGAATTCTAATGTGCCTATGACGGGTAGATAAGCACCGTTACAGCAACACGTACTTCAGTCTTCAGACAGCGAGTCCCGAACTCAATAGATTGAAGATTACGAACTGTCGAAGTACTTTAAAACTCCTTATCATGGCACCTATCACTTTTATTGACTTTCGTTTCATTTGTATGGGAGCCCATTATTGGAACGAACGAAGGTCTACGGCTTAATACAACTTAACTTAATAAAACTACGGATAAAAATTGGACGTGATCAAATTTTAGGAGGTGCTTACATGGATGTCAATAATGTCTGCATGACGCAGTGGGTTAAGTGATCGCTTGCGGGTACTATATCTTCGCGTATTGTAGATTCGATAGACACAATATATTTGGTTGGTCCGAAACAAAGGTGGCTTTTCGCATCCATGGTTTCAATAGGAATTTTAGGGATAAAAATATAAGGTGCTTGAATCGTATAGTGTAGACGTGTATGTCTAAAATCGCATAATATAATATAAAATTAAAATTTAACAGATTTTTATGCCACTGTGTAGTACCTACATCAACGTTATAATAATAGTAGCATTCTGAAAATACTTTGATATAAAAGATAGTGGGTAACTAATAGATGATATAACAACAAAATCTCTAATATTAACTACATATAACAACGGAACCTATAATTTTATTTAATATAGCGATTAGTTAATATTATAAACGATTGATATAATTTTAAAATAACTATTTTTTATAAGCATAACATACATTAAATATAACAACGTTTGACATAACATACATTAAATATAAAATCGTTTGACATACCACTCAAAAGATATAAAACCACCAAAACGTAAGAAATTTTATGAGCAAAAGCGACAGAGAATTAACAATATACTGCAGCGGCAAAACGAATATTCAGAGTGTGAATTTTTACGAGCTGTGGCTTCTAATTTAAGCTTGAAAAACAATAACTTTGTATTTTTTCTTTGTTTTATTCTTTGTAAGTTCTATCGTAGATATAGGTAATAGTAACCTAAGTAGATATTAAACATAACTAGTAACTGATTACCACCTGCGCTAAGATAGGTCGACGGAGCACCGCTCCGCGGGGCTCCTATTTCTGGGTGGTTTAAAAAAAATATCCACGAAGGCTAAGGTGGGAGCTCCGCTCCGCTTCGCTCCCGCCGTAGCCTTCTAACCTAACCTAACCGAGTCGGGGTACTCTGAGTCGGGGTGTTAACCATAATGACGTTTTTTATATATATGTTAAACGTTAGACCTAATGATTTTCGATTACATAAACGTTATATCAAACAAAGTTATACTAATTAAGTTTTAGATTAAATAAATGTTATATGTAAAGAAATTATATCAACAGTTGGTATATCTCACGTTGATTATATCTTATGAACGATAATAAAATTAAATTAGACCAAATTAGTTTATACGTTATGAGACGCATCCAAAGATAAACTTGAAATATCTAGTTACGTTTTGTATAGTTCTGGAGTTTGACAAAGTGTTGACGCTATCCTGTAAACTCGGTGTAAGGCTTGTATGACAGAGGATAGTGTTTGGGCATAAGTTATTTTTACCAAAGATTGCTCCTTTGTATCGTATAATACAAAGGAGCAATAAAAATTAATGTTTTTGGAAATAAAATTCTATAACTCATTTGCGTAAAAAGGTAGGTAAGTAATTATGAAATAAATGTATAATAAACGAAGTATGGACATAAGTTTAAAGTAGCAGATCTGTGTATAAAAAAACTAAGACTAAACAATTAATGCAGTGGTTTCAATCACGTTTAAATAGTCATACGGGCCGTACTGATTGTTCCGTACCAAGATTATTGCATCTAAACTTTTAACAAAAATATTGGTGCTGATTATACAGAGAGTGTAATGCATTAGTGTCATGTTTCTAAAATCTAATAAATGAACGTTGCAAGAAGACTGCAAGTTTCAGAAGAGTTTAAAAATAATAAGAGTAAAGGCTCAGTGGTTTAAGTATCCTTCACACCGCGCCAATTTGCACGAGGCACAAAATTGGGTCATTCACAAATTATTGTTCCGAATCTGGTATTATTTATATCCGTTGATTATATTTTAATAAAATTTCTGGTGACACAGAGATTATCCTACAGGAAGATATTTATAAGGGGAAAATAATCAAACTTGACTAATATGAAGATGTAAAATAAGCAGGTTTCGTCTCTCATCCAACCTCTTCGTTGTATCGACTATTAAAATAATATTTACTAGTATCATTGTATGATTTGCCTAGTCTGAAAACCACAGAAGTGTTTATGTTTAATTCTTCCAATGCTTGGCAAAATACCTTATTATTGAAGTAAACACCTTCGTTTAGATATTTTTTTTTTTATATTGCTCTCTTTTATAGGTAGTTGACAAGTTTTGCTACTTAAGGTGACATTGTTAAACAATCTCTCGCTTGTAGCGGAGATCGACACATGTATTGGCAACGTGGCGACCATGTACAAGAGTATGGTACAACAAATATCTCACTACAAAGACCAAAATGGTAGTCTTTCAGGCTTCTATATTAAGCATTCTCCTGTATGGAGCTAAGACCTGGACAACGTACGCAAAACAAGCGCGTCGATTAAACTCATTTTACATGCGTTGCCAACACAACATTTTGGGCATATCATGGCGAGACAGGGTAACCAACGAGAAGGTTCTAGAAATCGCACAGCCTGTCTAGCTTGACCGCATTTCTCAAACAGAGGCGTCTACGATGGCTGGGGCATGTGCACAGGTTGCAACCCTCCCGTTTACCACGACACGTTCTCCTAGGCGCAGTAGCGAATCCAAAAAGAGATGTTCGGAGGCCTTTGCTTCGCTTTAAGGACAGCGCCAAACGTGACATGGTCACTTTTAAAATTGACCACCGGAACTGGAAAAAGCTCGCAGAAAATAGAACCGATTGGCGCAAACGTGTAATGGAGGGTCGCAAGTTTGCGACGACGCCTGGCTTCAAGCACTTGCCGACAAGAGACAGGAACGTCATCGAGGTGGCTTAGCAACAACCACCGCCGATTTCTCTTATCGAACCTGCGATAGGTTATGTCGCTCTCGCATCAGTTTGTACAGCCACGAAAAGAGCTGTTACAGACCATCACACGCCATAAGTCGTCTGTAATAGACATATAGGCCTATATGAATGTTAATATTATATTTCTTTAAATTTTTTAACGCTGCTATAATCATCTTTCAATTCAATTTTTTATTTTCATGAGTTTCTTATTATACTTTTAATAATTGGATAATCTAGGCGCATGACATGTCAAGTTAATGTATTTTATATAATTATGTCAGCCCTGTATATAAACTGTCCCAATGCTGGACACGGGCCTTTTTCCATATTGAGAAAGATTAGACTATAGTCGCTGGCCCAATGCGGGTTCACAGAATTCGCATATCTTCGAGAACTTATGGAGAGCTCTCAGTTATACAGGTTTCCTCACTATATAATACACATGTAACTTCGAAAAGTGAGAGGCCTTGGGATCGAACTTGAGACTTCTGACGATCTCCCTCTATATTCAGGTTAAGCTTATATTTTGTATAATATATTATACAGAAAATAACTCCACCCAAAAATTGCCGCCATAATCACTGCTACTAAATTCTTAGTAAATAAATAGTTAGTAATCATATCTCAAAACATAAAGCTCTTCTGTTACGTACGCATCACTCTTGTCATGAGTTTTATTTACGTTCATATCAAAAAGCGGTTTACGTGGAATTACGCTCGTTTGTGGCGCCACGAGCGCGTTGATGGGTATCTCCCGTGTTATGGGAATAACAACACACGATTACCTGTACCGCAGATTATTGATATTACGAGGTTTTGTTGTGTTTAATATATGAACATTTTAATCCCACTTATATTATAAATGTAAAATTTTGAGTAGGTATTTGTACAGTTTACCTGTTCAAGTTGCTTACTCGGCGTTTACGCTATCCACATGTATGCGCGTCACCGTTTTATCGGTGAAAAAATTCGAAAACATATTTTAAGCAAGCGTGCTCCATCGTCGACTGCATCGTCACTTTACAACAGGTGAGATCGCAGTCAAACGCAAACCTATTAAGTAATAAGTAATGTATTTGTGTCTGTTAATTAGGTGTTAGAAAGTTACTTTTATTAAAAATAAATCAGTGCACGTTTAGCATTCAATCTGGGCGGTTTTATTTATCATTCCTGATCGATCTATATATGATTTTATATCATAGTTACAATTATCAATATCATTTTATATGTAATAGTAGTACGTACTATTACAATAATATATTATTTTATTAATAACAGCGTCTCTAAAAAAAACACATCTAAATAATAAACATCTTCTGCCACCCTTTCAAATGTCGCGAATGTACATTTGAAAAAGTGGCTATTTGTCCCCATAATAGTTTTATAATTATCTTAGTACTAAATTAAATTATACAATAATTTAATTTAGTACTAAGATATAAGATATATGATATTAAAAAATCATTAAATTAAAAATCATTCGCGTTATGTGTAAACCGTGGTACGAATTTGCATGAAACTTAGCACACAGACTGCGGTCTCAATACCATACATTACGTTTTCTCCCAGTATGCATTCACGCGAGTGAACCCCGGGCAAAAGCTTGTTAGTTATAAACCACTGAACAGATTTCATAAAAAATGTATCTTTAGATACAGTTTCGTAGTAAACTGTGATCGGACAGCTACTGTTGTTGAACTGAGATTTCTAACTGAGTTTGCACAAATGGTGCAACGCAAAATCGATCGCCTTCCCGCTGTTGCCGCGTTGAGTGTTGTGAGTTTTGATTCCAAAGAGGACAATTGCTTGTATGATCCACAAATACTTGTTCTTGCAAAGAAACTCCGCAAAGACTGGAACTCGCTACCTAAGTCTGTTTCCCGATGAGTACAATCTAGGTGTTTTTAAGTCGCGAGTGAATAGGTATCTTCTGGGCAAGCATGCTCCATCATAGACTGCATCGTCACGTTACAACACGTGAGATCGCGGTCAAACGCAAGCCTATTAAGTAATAAGTAATGTACTTATGTTAACTGGGTGTTAGAAAGTTCCCCGCAACAGTATGAGACCTGCACCATCTCTTTACATTTTAGTAATTTTAACCAACTTAATAAAACATCTTTCCAAATTCGAGACAGAATCTGAAAGAGCAATACGTCTCAGTACTCGTAGAAAAGATTTACCAATAAGAATACATCCAAAACTGAATGTGGTGAAACATTGTGCTAGTGTACAAGCAGTCACATTGTACAATAAATTACCCTCCGAATTCAAAACAATAGTAAACCATAAGGTTTTTAATAGTAAATTTAAACAATTTCTTTTAAAAATGCTACTACAGCGTGGATGATTATATAAAGGATGCAAATAAAAGCTTATGCATATAAGGCAACAATAACAAGCATATCATAATTTGCAAGTTCGATATAAAATCTATATATGTGTTCTTATAATTTTTTTCTTTTTTTGTAATATGTTTTTGTTCCATTTCTTGTCGTGTTAGTTTTAAGAATTTTCAACACAAATGTATGTTTGTTCAGAAATAAATTAATCTTAATCTTAATCCTAGCTAATATTATAAATGCGAACGTGAGTTTGGTTGTTTGTTACGCTTTCACGCCTTAACTACTCGACCGATCATCATGAAATTACGCGTACTCGTTTTCAGGAGTACAGAATAGGACATAGACACAAATGAACACATCGAAGCAAAGTGGTACAATGAAGAAGCTGCTACTATATCACCGAGCGAATCGAGTAAGTCTCATCACGTATGCTCCGTTTACGAAGTAAGCACATACTCAATCAATTGTCACTCGAGAGTACTCGATATATTCGATGCAACGGCACCAAATAGTACGAGATATCAAACTGAGTGCAAAATGTGATGTAAGCAAAAAGGATTATAGTTGAAAACGGCTTATGTTTTATTAAGTTTTCTTCATTAATATTAATAAACTATAAATAATTTAATATCCATATTAATATTATAAAGAACAACGATTTATATGTCTGTTTGTAATGAATAAACTCAAACTATGGACCGATATAAAATTTTTGTTTCAATTAAGAATCTACTTGATCTAGAGCTTGCATAGGCTATTTAACATAATGATACGAGCCCCGGAAGCAGAGTAGATATCATAAACTTGGATAAAAACACGGGGGACCGTTAGTTTCAAATATAGTAGAATTATTATTGACCTGAATAATAATAGTTATGGAATATAATTATAGAATTTAAAATATATTAACCAATTACTTTATGTTTATTGTATACCTAAAAGTTACGGTTTTTCAAAATCCTGATGTTTCGGTCGTGTCGGATTGTAGTCACATCGGATAATGGGAGTTAGGGAGCAGACAGAGCACTGCTGTTTGCGCACACGCATGTCCACTATGAAAACCCCTACGCAGATCGCCAGTCTCCGTTAAGATTGGGCGCCGTGACCAATATTCGGTCTGCAGGATCTTACTTGCTTATACCAAGACATCTCTTTTACATACCCCGCCTCAATTTATATTTCACCTTTATAGGTGAGAGATTATATTATACGGTACACGTGTATAATAAAATTGATTTAAATAAATATAATATCAAGGCTGAATCTCGAATACTGTATTGTTGATATTACCGCCTGTATTTTTCCACTATCTGAGTATAATCGGTTTACTTCGAAGAATGGAGGCGTAATAATTTTTAGGAAAATTTTGTGATGTATTTAGGTGAAAGTAATATTATCTAGTCACAAATCTTTTACATTACGTAATGCCAAGGGGTGGAAATGTTTGCTTAAGTCTATTTTTCTGATCAATATAATCTGGCTCTTTTCAAGAAGCGAGTAAATTGCAATTCTTAGTTAATTGTGCTATATCTTCGACTTCATCATCGCTTAACATCAGGTTGTGGTTAGGATTTGATAGCTTAAGGGAAAAAAGGATAGGTGTGATGATTCGACCCCAATAAAAAAGTAAAATTAATACAAACAATATGCGTCTATGGATATACAAGAGCGTATAATTCGGTCAGTAACTTTGAGAATTCGAGTCATAGGCAGAGGTGTATTATACACAAATTACTCCATCTACGTTTAGATCTTAAGTTATAGAGGGCAAACCTATTACCTAGACAGTAATATGTTTTCGTATTTGACTGCAACACAGACTTTTTAAGCGTTACATACATACATAATATACTTGCCTGATAATGCCGGAATGCATAAGCATAGCTGTATTTCTTCACATTTTACTACCTATATATATATATATATATATACGTCAAGCCTGTGGCATACTACCAGGCACGTTTCCAAACTCCATGATGCTAATAAAATGTTCCAAGAGACTTATACGAACAGCTTTTAACTCACAACCAATAAGAGCAAATTTATGCTATTCGACTAACGAGGCAATTTACAGTAAACACACCCAAATTTAAAACACAACACGCAAAAACTGCACGGAATTATTCCACCGAATTCTGACGTGCCTACTCCGAAGCCCTAGGATTTCGATAAATCCAATTGATTAATAGCTGCTTACGCTGCAAAATGGGCTAAACACGAAATTAAGTCGCGTATAGACGCGTAAGCACTGAATGGCCTTTTATGTAGAATAATGCATGCAAATTAGTCCGGTCATCGTATAGCTTAAACTTTGTAAGTGACTACAGAACATTAGGTACATATATTACGTGAAATCGCTTCACAAAGTAAACTTATAGTCCTTTGTGGGGAAAGTCAAACGTTGGCGACTTTACTAAGGAGGACTTTTGGCCAAAGGGTGTCATGTTCCGGCGTTCTCGCGAGTGCAGGCGATATTCTGTTATACCGAATACGTGTTATGACATCTTGTGTGGGTTATTAGGTAATAATGTACGAAAATGTTTGTTGGTAAAGTTGGTCGTTATGAAATATTATTTTACGCTATTGTATGTGCTTACATGCATGTTCCTAGTACTATGAAGGGTGAAAGTTTGTGATGATATTTGGATTTAAACTTATATAATAGTTGGAGAGTTCGTTTATTTTTTGTTTGGACGCGCTAATCTAAATATAAAAATCAGTAGGATTATTCGCATCCAAATCCTATAAAACAATCATTGCATAAAAATATTTACATATGCAATGATTGTTTGTAATATTATTGTTTGCCCTATATATGTAAATTTAAATTTGAACGCTTCAATGCAAAACATAGTTGGACCAGTATTAAAATATAATCTTTAACATCCTATTTAATACATATTTTTACAAACAAAGGGTTTTGATATTTATTCTCAATTAAAAATTTTTTTTTTGGTAGCCCAATTTTTGCATAGATTTTAGGCTATGTAATATCATGCTACGAACCATGGAACTGGAGCAGTGATCATAAACATGGGTGAAACCGGAGGTACAGCAAAATGCAATATTTGTTACTCAGTTGGTGTTAACTGTTGAACAAATTTGGCATACAGGTAGTCCATGTCGTAGGTCTTTTTCATAAGATATTTTCAACCCTGAAACGAAACTAGTACATAGACTACTTAATTATAATTTGCTATACACTCAAAAGGGCGAGCCTAATACCCTCTACCGGATATAATTCTATTCTCTGTGCTATTACATCTCTGTGTAACCGACTGCTACGCCTGAGGTCGCGGGTTCGATTCCCGCACAAGTCAAACATTTGTGTGCATGAACATGGATGCTTGTCTTGGTCTGGGTGTTTTTATGTATAATATGTATGTATTTACAAAAAAAAATGTATATATGTATGTTTATCCATTGTCTAGTACCCATAGTACAAGCTCTGCTTAGTTTGGGCTAGATGGTGTTGTGTGTATGTGTTAGAATAGTATTATTATTATTATTATTATTATTACAATTCCTTGTCAGATAAGTCCTATACTGCTTTGACTGATCCGGTCCCGAGACCTAACGCACAGCATTTAAATTTGCATTAACTACTGAGTGGTCTTCTGTATAGTTACCTAAAACAATCAAGTTGATCAAAAATGTAGAAAATTAAAAACTTGCATTTCAATTATTACAACTACTTTTTACCCGGAACTTTACTTCCCCTATCAACTTCGCCATCATAGTACAAAACCCTTGCACATGATGTTTTAATGACAAAATGTACTACACAGTTTTTACAAACGAAAAGTTTGCTTGTTAGCAATATCAAAATTATGTGACAAGTTGTTCCGAAACTGAGTTTTAACAAGTGCCTAGCAAAAATGTGTTTGATCTCAATATAATTTAAATATATGAAGGCAAATTTTACAAACATATCAGCCCTGTATATGAACTAACCCACTGCTGGGCACGGGCCTCTTCTCAATATGAGAAGGGTTTTACGACAGTCCGTCCACCATGCTGGCTCAGTGCGGATTTGCAGACTTCAGATATCTTCGAGAACATTATGGAGAACTCACAGACACTTTCTTTCCATCAGCGTTAAAATTATACGCACATAACTTCAAAAAGTCAGAGCTGCGTACCTTGGGATCAAACCCGAGACCTTCGCGTGTAGTCCATCAGTCTCCCACTAGGCTATCGGTGCTTACAAACATATTATCACGACTGTATCCACGAACGAGTAGGCAAAGATGTATTTCATCTAAATTTCAATACATATAGTACCACCCGAACCCACGTAATAGGGGTTCAGCATATTTACGTCTACCGAGAACAGATGAAAGAAAGAAAGAAAGAAAAGAAAGAAAAATATTTATTTTGGCACACAAGGGCACACGCAAAACACGAAGAAATCAAAAAAATTAAAGAAAAGAAACCAGAAGCCTAAAAATAAAAATAAAAGCAGAACAATAATAAAACTGCAAAATAAAAAATAAAACAAATACCAACATTATAAATTAAATAAAATTTCTGCTTACTGGCAACACCACATCTTCCACTTAACTAAACGAAAACTGCCTCCATTCAGGTCAAGGCTATGTCAATTTGTCAGTGTGCAGCGATACAAACATTAATAAAGTATTAAAATTATATAAGTTTAACATAAATTTAAGAAATAATGCAAAAGTATGTGTCCCTTCAGTGCCAAAATGCAGACTCCGTGCTTCTACTAACAAATAAGAACCAATAATACTTTATTTAACAGACATCTAACCCGAAACCTCATGCAGTAAAGTCACTTTTACTACAGCTGCGCCACTGAGAGAATGAAAATATTTAATTTATTTTATTTAGGAAATATTGGCAAGTGCAAATCTTATACCATTTGTCATACAATTTCTTGTCACGTGTTCTTACTGCGCTTTGTATTAGAGAGTGATTCACCGATTCTTATGTCCTCCCTTTGTGCGTCGGCGCAGACCAGTAAAACTTTTTGCGACGTCCATAACATATCAAACAATAAGCGGCGTTTTTATGTTTTCTAAAAAATGGTAAACTGACTTTATCATATTTTTAAATCCGCATATGCAATTGCAGATACTACAAACACAAACTATACAGCGTGTAACAGAAAGGTGTGGTCATATTATAGGGTCGTGATGTACATCTGACTAGCTTTTGCTCGCGGCTTCGCTCACGCAGAAGTAGGTTAGGTTATGTCAGTAATGGTATTTTTTAAATAAAATGTTGTCTATGTTTCTCAGTGATAATATAGCTATCTATCAGTAAAATAATTTTTTAAAATCGGTTAAATATTGTACAATTAGACACCTAAAAACTAACAAAAACACGAATATTTCCTCTATATAATATAAATATATATAAATAACCTACATATGTGTACTATACTCGGAACAAAAAAATATTTCTAATTTAATGACTAATTTCAAACATTTTGTTTATTTATTATATGAATAGAGGCTGTATTATGTGACACTTAAATATAACCACATCTTTCCGTTACACGCAGTATAAACTACTAACAACAAAACTCCTAGTGCGCCGAATTACTTTTCTACATAATTATATATGAGACTTCAATTTGTGCAAGCCAAAACTAGTTGTACAATGACTGGAGATTTTCGTTCATCATCTGGATATTTGTGAAGTTCCCACTACATTTATTCCTAACTCAGTAGGTATATTAAGAAATCTATTACTACAAATTAAGTTATTTAAATTATTAAAACTATTTTTATTTAAGTTAACACTTTCCCCTTTTCAGCAGCCATGTTCACAGGCAGCCCTATTCCATTTATTTTATTCACTCATTGTCATTGCAAGCTTAAAAACGAAACAAAGCTATACACTCTTTAACGCGCTGTCTCTCTTTGGTGTAGTCATTGGTTGTTAGGCCAAGCTAGAAGACCTCAGACGAACATAAAACTCAAACTACCGAAAGAACATGAATCAATGCCCTATGAAACAGAAAACAAAGCTACAATGACAGACCAAGCTATAATTTCCTGTACCCTAACATTTTAGTATTCTAGTGGTTTACAAAATTCACGTACGCCTCTGAACATTAATGGAACTAAAATACCAATGACATAGCATTCCTATTACCGAATGTAATATCGTGATACATTATATTTGTATTCGGGTCTCGCGTTGAATCAATGTACGTGAATTTTTCGATTGTATTTGTCCTCCGTTAACGATAAATCTTTTTACCGAGAAAGCCTAGGCTTTTAGGCGTTTGACTGAGGCGAGGTCCTACGTGTTCTCTCTAAAATGTATATTCTATTTACATAAAGTATCATGTGCTTAGTGCCTGAATGTATCGCCGACGTGTAGAGGTAATGACCTGCAGACTACGTACCGTTGACAAAGGTTCTAATTATTTAGTCTGTCTCCAGATTAGTTTCTTAAAGCTTTGTGAATGTCGAAAATATGGTAATGTAGTATATTTTAAATTCAAACCTATATATTCCTGAAATGGTAGATAGAGGTACAGCTCTACCTCTAAATATAGCTGGACAAATCTAATTGTAATACATACATTAAATTTTCTAGCTATGTTTAACTTTCACGTAATGGAGAGGAATCTATTACCGTCTTCTGAGCAAATGTCGAAACACAGCGTTGCTACAGCAACTTTTTTTCAATTTGCCCCTGTCTCTACAATGCTGTTTTTTGGACATTTATGTTATCACGTAAAAGAATATGCTTTGTATTACAAATATCTAATTCTTAATTATCGAAGATAACTTATTATATTTTGTACGTATTATCGAAGAGAACTCATTATATTTTGTAGGCAGGTGAAATAATTATTAAGAAATCGCATTTAGATTAAATCACGCGTACGTGTTTACTCGTCCAAGTTACAAAAAATAAGTTCAGGTCTCACGTATTCGTTTATAAACTTATCTCTCGCGAGCTTTTACTTGCATCAGATCAGACATCTACCGAACGTATTAACAACCTCCGTACTGCTACTGAGATGTTGTAAATGAAGATCACAATAACACTTTGATTACATGGATGGCGTAGTGTTTTAAGATGTGCGTAGAGATTTAAATACGCTCGAGTCGGCGCTAAAACGCTCGAGTCAACGCTCGAGTAGTTTTAAAACGCTCGAGTCGGGACTCGAATCAGTTCTAAAACGGCTAAGCGATGAAAAAGCTCAATTATAGCGCCGAACTCGACGCTCGACTCGAGCTTGACCGCGAGTGTCTACAAAATATGTGAAGAATAAATCAGTTTAGTAATAATTACTTATTGTATATTTAGTTTATGCTATGCCTGCGGCTTTGCCCGCGTGGATTTTATTTGTCACAGAAAGTTTTATCGCTTCCCTCGGGACTATTTCGCTTTTCTGGGGTTATTTATATTAATATTACTGTTAGTAGACACAGTTACTTAGGTAGTATGGTAGAAGTGTGTGCGAGTATATGTGTTTAGTTGAAAGTCAACAGAGCTTTATTCGTGAATTCAACTTTATTAATTGCAAATAATGATTTGCATATTTCCTATAAGTTATAAGAAATATGCAAACACGCCGATAGAAATTATTTCCGATTTGAGTCGAAGTGCATAGGCACGTCATGCGTCATAATGAATAAAGAATATAAATAAGTAATTATTATTATACCACCAGTAAAAATGATAACGCTTCGGTGCTTTGCGCGCAACTCGAGCGTCGATCCCCGAGTCTTCAACGCTCGCGAGTTTTCAAGGCTCGTGCGTTTAATGAGCTCTATACACGTTGGCGCTTGCCTTCTTGCACTTGCTTGATACCAAGCACTGACAAGGCAAAGCAAATACACCGTCTATACTATATAGATAGAGATATATATATATATATATATATATATATATATATATATATATATATATATATATATATATATATATATATATATATATATATATATATATATATATATATATATCTCTATTAAGGTAGTATATCCTTGCTGGTTTCAGCATGAATGGGCCGGATCGACCGGGGTAGTACTACCCTCTCACAGAATACCGGCGTGAAGTAACCGTACCCGTACTGTTGCGTTTCGGATCGGTGAGTGAGAGAGCCGGAGGCCCAGTTACCCCAATCCTTTTCCTATCCTTTCCTTTGTCCTTTCCCTCCTTCATTCCTTTTTAAAGGGCTGGCAACGCACTTGTAACTCCTTTGGGGTTGCGAGTGTCCATGGGCAGCGGAAATCTCTTACCATCAGGCGATCCGTCTGCTCGTTTGCCACCCTATGTCATAAAAAGAAATTATTATACGTCAGCATTGGCTGTCACTCGGCAACGTTGGCCCAACGTGTATTGCCGGCTTTACGCTCGTGTCTTCAACGCTCAAAAACCTCGACTCAGCGCTCAACGCTCGAAACTCAGTGCTTATTTTTACAACACTAGACTTGTGCGTTCGATCCCCGGGTCACGGACACGGGTCAAACATTTGTGTAATCCACAAATAGTTGTTCCGAGTCTGGGTGTTTTTAGATACATTGTTTGAATGTTTGTAAAGCCTTCTGCGACACAGAATTCATTCAAAGCGCGAGAGTTATCTTTTTAAACAAATAAAAAGAAAATATTTGGAAATTAAAACTGGGCCACACGATAAGCTATTTTGTCTTATCGTTCTTTGTCCTCAACACTAACGATAAAGCCTTTGATTCGTTCATTGGCGGACGGAAACCAGCGTCCAGTCATAGTACTTTTATCATTATATCTCGATATAATTACGCTGACAGGTTAAAATATTTTTGTCACTACGATTGCAAACATATACAAATTTGATATATTTCATCCATTAAAATATATGTACTTAAAATCGTAAAACATTTCGTGACACTAAAGTAAATGCCTTTTTATTAAATTTTCTAACGTCTATCTGCCTGTTTCTACTCTAAATCAGGTATGAAAGTCAGATCTATCTCAGAACATAAATCAGGCGCTCGGTCAAATTAGATTCCAACCTTAATAAACTTTGGAAAGTTGTATTCAATGTAAATTATACGTAAGTATCTCACATATTAATACAGTATTCACTTCAGCAAACTCATTGAAAATGGATTTTTGGGTGAACAAATATTCTGAACAGCCTTGTGGCCGCCGTCGCGATTGACTTCACATTCGATGAGTACAGAGTGCATATTATATTCAATAATAGATTTGTACACAACACGGGTAATATGCGCAAGTCTCTTGCATGGGTTACATGCGTCGTGTAAATACCGATGCGGAGAATGCAAGTATCCCATATGATTGGCTAGCGTATATATTTCAGTATGTAGTGTGCGCCAGATACTTGCGTCGTATTAGCTCTACTAAAGATCGGCTGCCTGTTATATTAAAGTATAAAACGGTACCTGCATGATCCAGAGTCTGCGTTCGACGACTGCATATAATTGGTTCAGCCTTGTCGTAGATCAGCTCGAACAGCTGGAAAGACAGATAGAGAAAATAATTAAAGGAATGTTTGTTGTTTTTTTTACATGCATTACCGTATCGTAGCCCAGACAGAAAACACAATTTTATTTATTACTAGCGATCTGCCTCGGCTTCGTACGGTAAGATGAGCATTAGTGTCGCATTAGCTTGTTGATTAGGTGTAACATATGTACACACTACTTGGCTGCGTGGAGATGGTTGCATCAAGCAAGTCTCGACGGTGTGAGACCGCTTGAATTTATTTTCTCGCGCGTTTGTTATTTTTTTCATATCTCCTAGGATATTTATCTATCATAATGTCCATGATATACTTAAGATAACAATTAAATTTGATAAGGATTAATACTGTCTAAAGCTATTTAGACGGCTAAATAGCTTTTCAGTTACCATATTATATATGCTATTTTTTTAGTAGTTTAGATATGTATAGTAAGCTCTAGTTAAATGATAGACATATGCCATTGCGGATTTTTTCCGTAAACCTATAACAGAGGAACATTCCTACCATACATTATTTTGTTATATCTCAAAGGAATAAGCAGCGTTTTCAATTAAAGCTTCCAGTCGTCTTATTTTTCCCCAACATTTTCAACGAACATCGTCATATTTCAAACAATTTAAACAAAATCTTTATGAATTATACAACTTAACCTTTCTCATAAATAACTATGTTTATCGGTGAAAACTGCATGAAAATCTGTTCAGTAGTTTTTAAGTTTGTCGCGAGTAGACAGATAGACAAACGCGGCAGAAAACTTTGTTTATGTAGTGATGATGTAATGATAAAAAATATTGGATTCAATTATTTATCTATTAACTAATAGTTTTTTTTTTTTTTTTTTTTTTTTTTTTTTTTTTTTTTTTTACGTGGGGGAATGCAATGACGCATATCCCTCCGCGGGGGCGGGCGGAGGGATTATGTCGGACTCGCCGGGGTAAAAGAAGATGGAAAAGAAATAATGTACCTCCCGGAATACCGACTAAACCTACCACGGTGTTCCTCAACAAAACCACTATCGGCGGGGCCGCGCGAATCGCTTTCGCATGCGGTCGCGACCCCGCCGAGGTTTCGGCCCGCCGTATGAAACGGCAGGCCACTACACAAACGACATTATAAAAACCCTACTGTCTCCCCCCTAGAGGGGAGACGGACTCGACACAGAGGCGCGCGTGGGAACACGCACGCCGCCTCTCGGACCTGGTGCTGAACGGATAGCGGGCAGGCCCACAAAGCCCGCTACCCCCAGGTCAAACCTCAGGGTGGCTGGAGGTCATCGCGCGCCCTCCGGCGCCCGGCTCTGCGGTTGGGGAGAGGGTTTAAACGCTCCCTCTCCCGCTCCGCCGCCTCCTTGATGGAAATTACTTCCTCACAGAAGGAGGCGACGGCGTTCCACGACCTCTCACTCCGGACCATAGACTGAACTACGGCCGGGAGCGAGAGGACAACCGATACGACTGCCGCGATCAACTCACGGCGCTGCGATGCCCAGGCGGGGCAAATCGCCAAAGTGTGCAGCGCCGTGTCCTCTATAACGTCGCGGCAGTCGCCGCAGTGGTGACAACCGGGCGTCTCTTGCCGGCGTATACGACACAGGAACTGGCCAAAACAACCGTGGCCAGTCAGTACCTGTGTCAGCCGGAAGGTGAGGGCGCCATGCCGCCTCTCCAGCCACTCCTCAAAAACGGGACTTACCGCCACGATCGTGGCGTGCCCGGCACTGGGGTGCACAAGTCGCTCCTTCCAATTCGCCACTAGGACCTGGCGGAGCTCGGACCTTGCCGCCTCGACAGCGGGAAAAACAGGTCCTTCGCCCCGAGCTAGCGCCTCCTGGCGCCAACGATAGAGCGACGCCAGGAGCGCCGCTTCCAGGTCCCATGGCATCGATCCGGCGAGGAGGCTCGCAGCCTCGAACGAGATCGTGCGGTATCCTCTAATGAACCTGACGGCCATGGCGCGCTGTGGTGCACGAAGCGCCGAGATGTTGCGGGCCGTCAGGTTGTCCGCCCAAACTGGGGCCCCGTATAGGGCCATGGACCGCACGACCCCCTCGTAGAGCCTCCGGCAGGAGGTGTTTGGTCCCCCAAGGTTGGGCAGCAGGCGCGCGAGCGCACCTGCAGCGCCCCGAAGAATGGGGGCCAAACGACGAAAATGTGCTGTAAAGTCCCATCGGCTGTCGAGCAAGAGACCCAAATACTTTAGGGTTGGCTCGACGCCGATGCGGACCCCTCCTACCATAATATGGGCCCCTGGAGGTGGCCGGTTCCGAGGGCCGTGAAAACAAACGGCCTCGGACTTGGACAGGGCCACCTCGAGGCCCAACCGCCGGATACGACCAACGACTTGTGCGACCCCAGCGGTCGCCAGTATGGCCGCCGCCCGGTGCGACTTACCCCTCGCCGTGACAAGCGTGTCGTCGGCGTAACAAATGACGCCGATGCCACGGAGGAGCGCACCTCGCAGCACCCAGTCGTAGCCGATGTTCCACAGGAGCGGACCCAGAACCGATCCCTGTGGAACACCGCACGACATCTCTCGCCGACTCCAACCGTCGTGACCCGGGTAGACGACTACCCTCTCCGATAAATATGCCCCGACTATGTGGCGGAGGTAGGTCGGCACTCGATGGAAAATGAGTGCCTCCCTAATGCAACTCCAGGGCAAGGTATTGAAGGCATTCGCGATGTCCAAAGACACCGCGAAGACGACCTCGCCCCGGGACACCGCATCCTCCGCCAGGCTCCTCACACGCTGGACAGCGTCAATAGTGGAGCGCCCGCGGCGGAAACCATATTGGTTCTCCGTCAGATCCGGACCCACTGAAGACAGACGCTGGACGAGGCGCTCCGCGATAATAAACTCGAAGAGTTTAGCTACCTCGTCCAGCAACACAATGGGCCGGTAGGCGGAAGGCGAGTCCGCCGGGCGCCCCTCCTTCCTGATCAGGACCAGTTTCCCCACCTTCCACTGGCGCGGAAACCGGCCCTGTTCCAGACACTCACTGAGGAGCCCCCTGAGTCGGGGCGCGAGCTCCTCGAGGACCAGGGCCAAAGCACGACCTGGAATGCCGTCGGGCCCTGGGGCGGTGTTTTTCGAGCGAAGTCTCAACACCGCCGCTCGCAACTCTACCTGGGTCACTTCGGGAACCACGTCGTCGTCAAAGTCCGCGCTGGACGCCATGGAAGGCGGAACCATCGACGGAGGAGTGTACTCCGCCCGTGAAGGGAACAGAGCGGCCACCACCTCCTCAACCAATTGTGGCCGGAGACTCTGGGACAAGGGGGGCGCCCAGGGGCGAAGCTTGCCTCTTACCATAAGGTATGGACGCCCCCAGGGATTAAAGTCCAGAGTCCCCAGCAGCTCTTGGCGGGCCAAAAATCTTGGCCCGCTTAATGGCTATTTTGAGGGACTTCTTGGCCGCTCTGTATAACTCGTACAATTCCGCCTCCCTGGCGTCGAAATCGGGAGGGCGGCGACGCCTCCTGCGAAGCCGGATGTACTGGCGTCTGGCCACCACGCAGGAGTGACGAAGGTCAGCAATATCTTCCGACCACCAGTACACCCGGCGCCTAGATGTAAAATTTAAAGGCACTCTAGGCATCGCCGCATCGCAAACTTGCGTTATGGCCTCCCGGAACCACTCGGCCTCCATCTCGATATTGTCAGGCCTGGCCGGTGCTGGCACCCAGGCCTGAACGATGGAGGCTTCCAGGAGGACCTCCCGATTCAGCTTCTTTAAAGCCCAACGCGGACCGCCCCCAATCGGGGCCCTTGGGGCTGGGGGGTCAGAGGTTTGGGCGGAGACGTCGAACCGAATATAAAGATGGTCCGACAATGTCTCCACCCCCTCGACGACGCGCCAGCCTTGAACACGGCGTGCTAGTGCGGGGCTAGCAAAGGAAACGTCGATGACGGAACCGCCCCGCTGACGCACGCACGTGTGCACTGACCCACGATTGAGGACTAGCAGGCCGTTCTCTACGGCCCACTCCTCAAGCAATTCGCCCCTCGCGTCCGTGGTCGCTGAACCCCAAGCCGCGGATTTGGCGTTGAGGTCCCCGACGACGAGTACAGACCGAGGGTGACTACGAGCGACGATGACGCTAAGTTCGAGGAGATACACCTCAAAGTCGGTGAGAGGTCGGTTGGGCGATAAGTAGCCGCCCACCACAACCGCTTCTCCTACGAGTGCTGCGACATAGCCCCGTCCTCGGATGACGTTCTCGAAGGACGGAGTACCGGCGGCGACCAGTGAAATTATTGCCACCAAGCCATCAAGGTCCCCCACCCAGTCAGCCCTGGGAGGGACAAAATAGGGCTCGGCGGCAACGGCGACATTGATTGACCACTGCGCCATGCTCTGGAGGAGAAGGTCCTGAGCCCTAGCGCAGTGGTTAAGATTGCATTGGAGGAGGCGGAGGTATGGGGCCATTACGTCTCCATATTGATGACCTCTGCCCCTCCGACCACGGGAGCGGCGACCTTGGTTGTTGCCGATGACGACATAGAAGACTTTGGGGGTGTTTTATAGGTGGCGACGCAGCCCTTGCCACCCGCCCGGTGCTCCGCAGGTTTGCCCGCCGCCGCACACAAGATACAGTGCGGCGTGGCCTCGCATATTGCGGCCATGTGACCGGGTTGACCGCAATGGTAACAGCGGCCGGTGCAGTCAACCCGTGAGGGGCACTTTACACCTACATGGCCGCTGGATAGGCAACGGTAGCACCGGGCAGGCCTGGGCTCCAGTACTTTGACTTGCGCCGACACCCACCCCACCAAAATACGTCGGCCATCAGCTAACTTTTTAGCAGCTGCAACGGGACAGCTAATAATAGCTGTCCCCGTTCCGGCGCGGCCCGTCTTGATGTCGCCACATCGAACCTGCCCCTCTGGACAGTCTCCAGACTTAGCAACGGCGGCGACAACCTCTTCTTTGACGATGGAGACATCCAGGCCGCTAATGCGTATATCGACGCATTTCTGCGGCCTAGAGACGCGGATATCATCTGCCTCCAAAGTCTGGCGGAGACTTTCCGCCAGACGGTCCGCTTGGTCGGCGCTAGCGACCCCTGGCACTTCAATGAGGCGGGCACCGGTCTGGGTTGTCCGGCACCGCAATCCCGTTGTTATCCCTAGCTTGGCGGGATCGATTGCAGACCGCGCCTTTTTTAGCAGTTCGGCATAAGTTGTCCCTCGCTCGATGGCGGCTGGCTGCAGCGTTAGTACCACTGCAGTGGAGCGAGGGGCTTGGAGCTTTCGAACTGCCTTCTTAGCCGCTTTTTTGGCTTTCCTAGCCGCTTTTTTCTTTTTCTTTGCCACTTCCTTTTTGCGCCCTACAGTCTCCCAGCTGTCAGCCATATGAATGGGAGTCACTGCACTCTCCTTGGGTGCTGTGAGGCTCTTCTTGGGTACTGCGGGTGCGGGTACAGCTTGCGGTCTTTTCTTGCCCTTTTGGCTGGTTGGGGCTGCTGTAGCAGCCGCTGGGGTTGGTTTGGCGAGCCTTGGAGTCCTCAACTTCTCCGCGTACGTAAATGCTGGCGTTGGCGGTGGGGGAGGCAGAAGAGGGCAGAGCTCTGCCCTTGTTCGTCTTCCTGCCGCCAGGGGAGGGCGTAGCATTCGGCCCTCCATGACGGAGAGCTTTGAACGGAACTCGCTGAGCTCCTTACGCACGAGCTCTACCAGCTCGGACTCCGTCTTTTTTAAATTTTGATTGTGCCGCTGCTCCAACTCCTCCTGCCTCTTCTTGAGCTCAGCTATTTCAGCTGCCAGGCGGGTATTCTCCTTTAGCAGCTTTTGCGTCTCCTCGCTGGCAGTTCTAGTGAAGGCAACCTCTGCGATCTCCTTGATAGCCTCTATGGACTCCTTTAGGGCCTTTTGGCACGTGCCTTTGAGACCCTTTGACTTCTTGGAGACCAATCGTATGGCCTCCAAGGCGTCAGTAAGCCGAGTCTTTAACTGTGGCATCGCCAAGTCCTCGGCATCGGGCTCCACCACAGGTTGCTGCCTTCCCGCAGCGACTCGCCGGACTGCCGCAGCGATGAGGCTGTCCTCCTCAGAGAAGCGCTCCTCTTGATCAGCTTTTCTCAATGCAGCAGCAAGTTCGGCCTTGGCCTGGGCCAGACCCACGTACTTGCCGTGGATGGGCGGACGGCCGCGTCCTCGTCGCGATGTCGGCACTTTTGGAGCCGATACCGCCTCCTCACTGGAGCCGTCCGACTCCGATTGCTGCGCTGAAGAGCGCAACCGCTTCCTAGGAGCCTTCTCAAGTGTAGACTCCGAGATGATATCCACATCAACGGCTTCCACTTCGTGCTCCGAAGGCACGTTTACCTCTTCGGAACGCGCAGAACTGGGCGTGCGCGTCCTACTTCCTCTTAACGTCTTAGTTGTATTTGTTTTTAATGAATTTTCCATAATGAAACCCACGAGTATGGGAGAATGGGTGGTCGACCCGGGCAGAGATCCCGATACCCGGGCAAGCCTAATACAACAGGGGGACGGCAGGTACCCTGAGGGGGCCGCACTAGTGACTGAACTACCCATCAGCCATGCATCTCCTCGCCGTGCGGCAGCAACTTGAGATTCGGGGTGGTTTTTATAGAGGGCCACTCCCTCGCAGTCCGGGCGGTGAAGCCAAGACCCTCGGTCCCGTCAGCAGCCGCGAGACGTGATCCACGACACTGCACAATACGGGGTTACGATATGCGCCAGACGGTGACAACGGGGACAAAAGTCAGAAAAAAGGGGGGACAACAAGAACAAAAACGGGGCAAAACAAACAAAAGGGGACAAAACAAAAAACAAACAAATTTGGACGCAGAACCAAACCAAAAAGGGGGACAAAACAAAAGGGGGACAAAGAGGGGGAAAGAATCGTCAGAACGACGAGAAGAGACCCCGTTGTCTGTTCAGCGGCAGGGTGAGTGCACGCCGAACCCGTCAAAGGGGCTCTCCCATGTCCACTCTAAAACAGAGCGGTACTGGGAGAGCCGGGCCCAAAATAGGGCCTCCGGCTTGGGGATGGGACTCGCGTCCATCCCCCCGCCTCCGGTGCCAAACGCGACAAATGGCACCGGTTGTCAGAATATTAGCCACCAGCAACAATGAAAAGCATTGTTGCTGGTGCCCAGGGTGCACCACGGGGAGGTTTTCTGACACGCACCCCATCTATTAACTAATAGTAATTTAACATATACAACATATTTACATTAATAATTTTTAAACTAATTGATCTAATATATATTTACAATCGTATTAAAAAAGATAACATAATTACTAAAACTAATAATTATAATACAAAATATTTACAAAAATGGTTTAAGCGTCGTAGAATTCTTCAGCATCGCTGTCAACTGGTAACGTGTTTAGAAGATTGACAGCATTGCCGCGTTGAATGGCAATGCTGATTCTTTGGGCCAAGAAAAGACTGATTTTTCTTTTTTTGATTCTGATCACGCGAAACGATGATCAGGCATTTTGCGCTTTCTCTGTACTAGTAGTTGATATAAATTATTTACAGTTTATTGTTTTTATATTTCTTAAATTTTTGTCTATCTATCGATGTCTGCTGTTCAGACAGCACGCCAAAGCCACTGTATGGATTTTGATAATATGATTTAACACTTCGGTAACTTGACGCTCAAATTAAAATCTGAGTTATATTTCATTTAATTCTGTTCTGCACAACCAAAGTTAAAGTGCATAGTGTGATCTGCTTAAATAACATTGCGAGCAAGCAGTCCTCCGCGCGGACCGTAGACATTAAAATTATTATTTCACGCGGACTAAGTTGCACAACTTAGTCCACGTGAAATAATGTTTATTAATATGGTCACAAAAAAGATATCTTTTAAACCAGCTCCCACTCTGGATTTAATTTGTGTATTGCACGAGACATAACAAACATTGAAATAACAACACAAATAACATATAGACCCGAAGAACCATTTGTAGATCACACATATTTTGGCCCTGTTTGGGTATCTAACCACTCGACATAATATTAGCAGAGGCGAGGCGGAAACTGAAAACACTACGGCATCCATGCAGTTGCTGTAGATGGGATTTCAACCAACAAATCTCGCTGAAATGACGATATAACTACTTAAACAAATACAAATAAATATATTTTTGTTAAACGATGCAAAAATACAACTCAAATTATGAATTGTATGCTATAGAACGCAAGTCCTCAAAGATGCTTCGAAGGACGTACCGCAATCCGCTCCACAGGACAACCGCCAGCAATATGATCAATTGTGGCTCTCTCTTAAGCCTCTTCTCATACAACGACGACCACATAGTTTGTCGATGCAAATAAACGATGCTGTATGAGAAGACCTACACACCACACATAAATCAGGCTCATAGCTCCAATACAGCAATAAATTCTCATTATGTATACTGAAACAAGCCGTCGCCGATACAAGTATATTTAGTTAAATAAACATTAATATTACTAGGTTGGACCCTTTGGTTTATTCTTATTTGACATTCCTTTCCGCCCGGGGTATTTCATTACGCATTCTCCGGTCCCATAGTCGGTTATCGGATGAAAAAATTGTTTGCTGGATGTGACTTTCACTTACTAATATTATAAATGTGGAAGCTTGTGAAGACATTTGGATGTATGATACTCAATTATGTGTAAACAGTTCAATGGATTTAGTGTATTATTTAGTAATGAAACCTGGCACGATAGACTATCTCTTGGATCAACATATTCCTTCTTTAGGTATGCGTTCCTGTCTGATTTACCCGATAACCCGTAGCCATCATGCAGGCAAAGCCACAGGCAGAAGCTAGTAAAGTATAATATTCATCGTTCTAATTTTAAATGTCACTTATTTTAACGTCTTTACTTTGATTATAAAACAGATAAGTGTAAATATTCATTTGCTTGGGATCCCACGTAAACGGCAAATGTCAACTGAGATTATTTTTAGAGTTCCGTATCCAACGGGAAGTGTTGTAATATCTACGCCATCTGTTTGTCTGTCCTTCATTAAAAAGGCTCTTATTTGTAACTGTCATCGGCACCATTTCATAGAATATTCTGAATAATAGAAAGAAAAACTAAATGAAGGCATTCAAGAAGGTTTGACATGCCCTTAAAATTATTTTGATCTGTTTATTAAAAGAAAAATAACAATAAGAAATAATAACCAAAAACAAGATTATGTTTTTATATACTATATGGGTGTAACCGACTGCCACGCCTGAGGTCGCAGGTTCGATTCCCGCACAAGTCAAACATTTGTGTGCATGAACATGGATGTTTGTCTTGGTCTGGGTGTTTCTATGTATAATATAATAATAAAATATAATAGTATTTACAAAAAAAAAGTATATATGTATGTTTATCCATTGTCTAGTACCCATAGTACAAGCTCTGCTTAGTTTGGGTTAGACGGCTAGACGGTGTTGTGTGTATGTGGTAGAATATTATTATTATTATTAATATTGTGAAGCACCTAATAAAAAAAACCGACCAATAGTAAGTCCGGTAGCACCACTGTACTAGTACGGAATCCTCAACGCGTGAGACCACGCGATCTATTTTCGATAACATCGCTAGGATAAGCGGAAAGCAGACGATGAAAACTCAAAGGCTTCAGATTAAGCTTATTCTATCGAGCACAGCTTTTGATCTCGAATTGCTATATTTATATAAAGCTTTACATAACAGATCAATATGTTCTATAACCGTACAATCTATAATACGAATAATAGTGGTTAAAGCGGTCGTCTCACTGGTGCCGCTGCGTCGAGTGGATTCGATACTCACACAGGACAATAAATTGTGCGATCCACAAATGGTTGTCCCGAGTCTGGATGTTTTTGTGTCCGTTGTTTGATTGTTTGTAAACTCCCCCGCTATACAGGGATTATTCCTAGTGCAGGAGTTGTCTTCTTGCAAAAATATACAACAACACAAAATAGACGAAAAGTATATCATATGTAAATAAGAACTAAGTACAGTAACAGACGTCAATGAATCGGCTTTTCTCGATATATTTTGCGATATATTTATAACGTCACACTTATATCCCCAAAGGAGGGTGAAGGCATATTATAGCGTATTTCCACAGACGTAGTTTTAGGGCCTACATAATAGAGGCCGAGCTTAACGCCATCTACTGAGCACAATTCTAGACTCCCCGTTGCAGCTAAAGAAAATAATGTTTTGATATAAAACTTAAAACCTTACTTAACATGGCAGTTAAAATAAATATAGTCTGCTTGTTACCTTTAAATAAGATACTTTCTCCTGGCATGCGTTATCATGGGATTCACGCAGGCTAAATCGCCTGTAGAAACAATTTATAAATAAACTCAAAAACGTTGGCCTTATTTTTAGAGTAAACTTTTCCCTTATCTCAAATATAGTGTTGACGCAACAGCTCTATATTGTACGCTCTCGTTCAAACGTTCGCATTTTTACGACACAACTACGGAAATCACTCAACACTTCCTACTATGAGGACCGCTTTTTTACTCCTATTTACTTAATACGAAGGAATTGTGTGAGTGGAATACAAACTCGAACGGTGACGTACTAATATTACAAAGAAGAAACTTTTTATTGGTTTCTATTCTGTCAACGTTAGGGGTGGCTGGAAGGCAGTTTAACAGATTGATACAAAACGTTCGAACGATAGTTTCAGAGTGATATATTAGAAAGAAAACTGGTTGTTTAGACAAATATATACAAATGGATGGTCCTATATATCAATGTGTATTGCAAACATGCATTATTAGCCTGTCACCGACATGTGTACATTTACATATTCATATGATTGGCCATGTTAGGCTAACTTTGAAGCCAATATTTAGTCGATACACTCACAATACGTATAAAGCGCTCGCGGGGCCGTCGACTAACCAGTGGGATGCAAGACGAATGAGAATTATACCGATCCAACTAAATTCGTCCCAGTTGATACTCGTATGCATGTGCAAATTGACATTTGCCTAAATTGACAAATATTTGCCGGATACACCATGTTATACAATTCAATTCACTATTCGCATAGTAATCAATCAATCTCTTGAACGAAGAAAATGTTTAAGTCGCAAGGCGAACAAATGCCAGAGTTACTAGAAAAATCGCAGCATGAACGATATTAAGTTATTACCAATAAATACAGTAGTAAACCATACATTGTTTGGTAATTATCTATACTAATATAATACAGAGAAAAGATTTCCTGTTAATAATTGATAAACTGGAAAAAATTAACCAATTATAAAAGCCATTAGAAAGCTAATATAATATAATATCATATCACCCTACGAGCCATAGGATCGGTAATCATAAACGTGATTGAAATTGCAGAGGACAGCTAGTAACTGTTATATTCATATAACATCACGCTGCTGCCAAAACTGGATAGCAGAACAAACAAGCAGCGTTTCTATTTTGTATTTGTAACTTGCCTATTCGTTTGGGTATGTTGTAAGAAACGAACTGTCAATACTTCACTTAATCAAAGTTTGACGTTTCTTTACAACAAACAAGACTATCTCATCCTTGTTGAGCGTTGGATACGAACGATATATTGCTTAGTTAAAACTTCCCCATATCATCTAAAACCAATATCCTTTAACTTGCTAGTTGCAGCAGCACTTCACTTCAAAAGCATTCTTCAAAGTTGCCACCTTTCAATTTTACGTGCATACTCAAAACTTTTTCCCTTGCGTGTCGTCAGCGGAACTAGTCGGGAAGTGTCGAACTAGAAAACTACCAAGTTTGATAAATTCTATATCCTTGGTGGATCTCCGCGAAATAAACACGACAGCTTTATGAAAAGCTTTCTTAGAATGTAACACGATGGGTAAACATGGTTATATCTTATGTATTTAAGTTTTTAAAGCAGTACTCGGTTTATAGAAATTTGGTAGACAGTTTGTATTTCGGTTCTGACTATCAATGGAGTCGCATGCTTTCATTTATCTAACAGCATAGGTCGTCTTCCTCAATATATGGATCCTAAATCAAGTACTAATCAAGTACATTTCATCATAAATGCCGTCACAAATAATCGTAGTTCAATATATGTTGGCTCTGTTGCTCTTTGTTCTCTGTTGGTATAACCAGATAAACATGTTGTAAAGACTGGACTTCGATAACTGGTTTGGAATATATTATATAACTGAGTTTTGAGTACATTGTAATAAGCTCGTTATTCCGTAGAATCTATCCATCGCTAGAAAAATGCACTTGTTTGTAACAACACCTTATTTTTGAGGGTATACATAAACCTTGCTGTCATAATACATCCATAAAAGAAACATCCATAATATACTCGTGATATAAAACATCAAAGCGCGACTGTGTGAACATGAGCAACAAAAGACCAAACATTACTTAAGATTTAACATCCCACAGGTACTCGTACCAAGGAAGCCAGAAGACTAATGAGTCGAGAAAGAATAGTTTCTAATATCAATGCAGAAGTTAGGTAGAATATACCACCAGTTCGAGATCCAGTTATTAGTGTACACAAACCGTTTAGTTTGAGTAAAGGAATAACTGAGTAACTGACATGACTCTTGAGTCTCAGAGACTCACAATGAGCTCATTCTGCGTAAAAAGTAATACCAATAATTAAATCTTCTTTGGGTACTGTGAAATAACTATCCTTCAAGACATTGATACGATCATCGCCTTAGACCCAGACGACCACGGCTACTGAAAATCAAACAAAACATTGCGGAAAATTTTAAATAGTATCGGCTCTTAATCTGTGCTTGCGTCAATTTACGTATCTTTTTCAAACAAGTTATTATTTACTTAACTATACTCTTTCATTGACGATATTCCAAAACTCACTACTTTGTTTTCTTTATTACATATAAATAAGGTATGTAACCATAGTTACGAAGAATTGTACGACATCAGCACGAACAATGCCGAAATACAACCAACGCGATTCGACTGCGTGTCTCAAATGCATGGTTTTGTGCGTGTAATGTTTTTCATTAATTTAATATATTTAATAAAAATATTAGGATTCACCCCTCTTTCTCCATGTAAACTTCAACTGTGCCAAATTTTATAATACTCCGCCCGCGCAATTTTCGTAAAAAAGGGTACAAAGTTTTTGCTTCACTTATAAATATATAGATAGATATAGCACCAGCATTTGTTTATTTGTTGAGCAAAAATATTTTCTTACTATTTGCTGTATAGACTCTTAATGTTACGTAACTATGTAAATATATCGTTTTCAGAGTTAGTGTTTTGACGTTACATAGTAACACGTCCGGACCGTATTATCCTGGTTTAGTACAAAGCGTTTATTTTAATGTTCATAATGTTTGTTTAGGTCAAGATATATACACATTGCCAATGGGTTACTGTAACCTGAAATAAAATAAATACCCTTAAGCTGTTAGCAGTGTATATTTTCTCCATGAGGCGAACAATTAGGCCAAGTTAACCGACCTTTGAGTCTTTGAGGTTTCTTAGCCTTAGAGTTATTTTTGTGACGTAATGATTTTGAGGGAGTGTTGACGTTGTTAATGACCCGGGCGTTACCAGCATTGTCATTGAATACGCGGAAGAAGACAGCGGGTTATAGGGTGAATACCTTTGTCTCGCTCTTACGCATACTATGACAATGTTTTAAGATCCGATTTTAATGATTCTTGTTGAATTGTTAATATAAATCATTTTCTCTTAAGTAAAGTTTTTAACTTCTTGCTATTATTGACATTTATTTGTTTACAGTTTCTATATAATTCTTGTGGTAATTATATAACAATCAAGATAATACGATCAACGCCATCTATCGAGTTCAAGGTTCAACATTTTTACAATTACATTATTAAATTACGAGCTTGTTAAAAAGTATGCTCTCTCTTCAATCGAGTCAGAGAACAAGTCAATTTGAAAGTTCTAGTACTAGTCAATGTACTAACCACACAAAGAAACAAATACCACTGCACATTCATTCGCTGTACATGACAGTTTCTTTCATTTCAAAATACATATCCGTATTTACGACTTCTTATCGTGATTATTCTTTGAAAAATAGTAAAACTACGCCATGTAACACAATCTCATCGCGTGCACCGCATATCGTGACTACAAACAAAAATCAAACTGGAATCGAGTTCGTTCTTTAGATCAGTTCGACAGTTCTGTAACTTCTATATCCTTGTTTTCAACGGTATAAACAAGACAGGTTTATAAAGAGTTCGGTTATTTATACTATATGTACATATACTAACATGGACACGTAAAATTATACAAACAAACGTATCCTTCAAACCGTAAAACACGTAAAACTTTGTTGTTCTTGTTCATTGTTTTGTTTTCCGCATATTTGGGGTTCGGCGGGCATATATTTTTGATGGGCAACCTCACTAAATTTAACAGGCTGTGAGAAAATAATGTAGTTTGTCATTGTAGCTGGTTACTATCGTAATGTTTAGGATGTGGACACACTTAGCAGTGTATTCGTGGTAGACCGTTTAAAGACTGAGTGAGATATATTTTATTAGCACATAAAACACACTAATTAAAATACCGCATCACACGTATTTTGTGGGTGAACAATTCTAACTAGCGGTCGCCAAGTAGTCGAAATTCGCCCATAATTTATTTAAATTTTAAATTTGATAATTATGAAGGTTTTATTGTCTAAAACATTTAGTCACCTACTTCACATACATATGTATATAACCATAGTTACGAAGCATTCTACGAAGTCAACCGAACAATGCCGAAATACTACGAACGCGAATCGACTGCTTGTGTCAAATGCATGGTTGTGTGCTTGTAGTGTTTTTTCATTAATTTAATGTATTTCTAATGCATATTTTATAAAAATATTAGAATTCGCCCCTCCTTCTCCATATAAACTTTAACTGTGCCAAATTTCATACTCCTCCGTCCGCGCAATTTTCGTAAAAAGGGGTACAAAGTTTTTGGTTCGCGTATTAATATATAGATGATTGTTCAAAAAAGATAAATTATGATAGACGTCTGTGATGCCTACCTACTGTTGCTAATAAAGTTGATACTTCATATTTTAAGTGAGAATGTTATCCTGTGCCATAGATTCTCGAGTCATCTAATATGTACACCCTGTACTATCCACGACATTGAAGTATTTACCTTACCTCTTCCGCAATCAGGTTACCAAGGCGTCAAACCAGTTCGAGGAAGACTTTACGAATATATCATTAACAGACACAAAGAATGCATTCACTCAGAGCAAGCATATGTGGTTCATACAAATGATTGTATTTTGTAACGTGTGGGATTTGAACACTTAACACAACGAACGAAGCGGGGCAATCGCTTGCCCGCTGCGTCAGCCGTGCAGTCTATATTCACCAAACAGCAACTACAATATTCGTTATAAGTATCAATCAGTTGGCTAAATTAAACAGAAATTTGACTCGAGAAAAGATTTTCCTAATAAAAACAATAGAACAGTTTCGACGTTATTACGCTCTATAAATCATCATAACTAAAAAACCACAGATCAAATATATGAAGCAAACTTTTTGGCAAACTGAGTAAACATTTTATTGTATAACTTATAATTTTCATATACTATTATATAATATATATGCTAATATTATAAAGATATTTAGATTTACATTTGAGATTTAGTTTGTTTGTAATGATTTCACTGTAAACTACAAAACCTATTTAAAAAATTATTTCACCAATAGACAGCTTGTTTTTTTTCACTTGGGCGAATACATTAACCTTTACCCCTCCGTGGGGTCGGGCGGAGGGTTATGTCGGACTGACCGGGGTAAAAGAGAAAGATGTTGAAATTACTATAATGGACCTCCCGGAATACCGACTAAACCTACCACGGTGTTCCTCGACAAAACCGCTATCGACAGGGCCGCGCGAATCACTTGCACATGCGGTCGCGACTCTGCCGAGGTTTCGGCCCACCGTATGAAACGGTAGGCCACTACACGAAGAAACCTACACTATAGGCACTCACTCACTTTAAACCCTACTGTCCTCCCCCCTGGAGGGGAGAGGGAACCGACACGGAGGCGCACGTGGGACCACGTACGAAGCCTCTCAGACCTAGTGCTGATCGGTTGGTGGGCAGGCTCACAAAACCCACCACCCCCAGGTCAAACCTCAGGGATAACTAACATAATCTAACTTAACCTACTTTTACGCGAGCGAAACCACGTGCAAAAGCTATTATATTATATATCAGTTGATATATACAGAGTTAATAAAGAGACTAATAACCTTTTATATATAGTATGGTATACTTGTTATTTATACTTAACTAAACAATTTTTCTTCTACCAGTTTTCACAATTAAAATTTGAGTCGTTTTCATACAAACATACAAATATGGAAATTAGTTACTCAAATTGCATGACTAAGACTAAAAACTTTGAAATCGTGTAATTCCTTTTAACCACGTATTCTACTGATGGTATAGAACAAACCTGACCATATTAATTTTTATTAAAAAAAAATTTATTGAAAAATTATTGTACTGGTTTTTTTCGTGAAATGGTGTCAGATAGTCATATGTTAACCACACCAGACAATTTAAATTTTTTACTAATTAAATTAAAATAACATATTAATAATTAATGTCGTAAATAATAACGGACGGTCCTTTTTATTGCCCCTTATTATTTACGACATCAGTTATTGTTATGTTATTTTATTTAAATTAGTAAAATATTAAGATTGTGTGAGTAAGTGCAACTGGCTATGAGCGCCTCATAATATATATAGATATACATATATAAATATAAATATATATATATATATATAAGCAGTGTAACCATAAATTATGAAATTATTGTATATTTTGTGTATTATTGTACAACGTGTATGCAGAATTTCATGATGATCGGTCAAGTAGTTAAGGCATGAAAGCGTAATAACTAAACAAACTTACAGTCGCATTTATAATACTAGTTTGGGTGTAACATGTAACTTCTTATTACCATTCCTACTAATTTTGATCTTGTTCGTCTAAAGGTTGCCTCTTTAATAGAGTAGTCATCCGTCATCGTTAAAAGCCGAGATGGCTTTTAGCCATGACATGAGAGCGATACTCTTTGTTCACTGACATATGCCACTCATATTATGTATTTGTTTACCATTGAAACTATTGGTATCTTCTTTCTTTCACACAAGTAAAAGAAACGTTAAAACACTTACAGTCTAATTAATAAATATATTTTTTTAATACGATGGATAATTAAAATACTTAACATGTCAAATAAATACATTGTAAAAAATATTGATACATAAATTTTCTTTAAATCTTTAATATATACAGCAATATCTTTAGAATTTTTACTTATAACGACATTATATCTCCTTTGTAAATTTTATGAATATGGCCGTCAAGTTATATATTATAGCTTACCATTGGTAGCTAATTATTTGCCCTGCATGACCTGAAATTCAGTTTCGTTTATATTTTGCTGTAAGTTAAGTGCAATCTAAGCCCAGGCATTTCCTGTAGTTAGATCGTCATATCATACTACGTGTAGATTAGAAATACCAGAAATTATTTGGTGAAATTCTATTTCTAGGTCGGAGTTTCAACTTAGCGGTGCGAAGCTTAGTGGAGCGATAAGCGAAGCGGAACATTTGTATCACTTAACATGTTCCAGAAATGGGGTAAATAATATACCTCTCTATAATTTCACAGCTCTAATATTTATAAAAGAACACTGACGCTATCATTTTATTTGATATAACGATGATATTAAACGAAAGATATAACTTAATACCAAAGATTTTCAAAAATTAAATCTTATTTAGCCCTATATGTAAAAAGGGATCTATTAACTGATTACTACCTTACTAATATTAACACTGATTATGGTTTATTTTTATTATTCGCAGGGCTCTCACCTAATTTTGGGAGTTTATAAAAAAAAGTCACGAAGACCCAATCTATCCAAGCAGTGATGTTAACTCTAATTATACTGGGTGTTTCTTAGTATAGTGAAAACCTCTCAGGGGGTGATTATACTTGTTATTATGAACAACTTTTGTACTGGGACATTGCAGAAATCGCGAATAAACAATTAGGCGTTCCATACATTTTGTTGAGTATGTATGGAATTTTGTATGGAACAGCTGATTTTTATCGCTAAGTTATTCATAATAAAAGTATAATCACCCCCTGAGAGATTTTCACTATACTAAGAAACACCCAGTATAATGATAATAACAATATACATTTTAAATCATATTTTTATTATATCAAACTTTTGTTAACTATAATAAATTTACAAAGAGGAAGGATTAAATTTTTTGTTTGTTTGTAATGATTTAACTCAAAAACTACTTAACAGATTTTAAAATTATTTCACCATTAGAACGCTATTTTATCACCAAGTAACATAGGCTATATTTTGTTTATAAAAGTAAAAGTACTGTCACTAACATAACCTAACCTAATTTTACGCGAGCGGAGACGCGGGCAAGAAATAGTATTAAATAATTTCCGAACAAATTATCGTTACTTTCAAATTTGCTATTATGTAATAAAAATATGTCGACAGTTAGTACTTACATTTATAATATTTTGTAAATATTATTGAAATAAAATCTCGAGAAATGTGTGAAATAAATACAAATATTTATTTATATACAAATACGAAATGCAAGTTCCTGTTACACAATATTTGGTTTGTATTATTATGTCACAGACTGATATCGCATGTGACAGATCAAATAAGCCGTCCACACATGTGTCATAAATGCATGTCATGTCATATAGAACATGTCACGCGATACATTTTATGTTATGGCAAAGTGATGTGTGCTTAAAGAATTCTAAATGAACTGCTTCTAACATGCATATTTGCCACTTGTGTTTGACATACTGTTTTTTGTCCCATGTATGATTTGAGCCTAAGGCAACTAGAAATATATATAGAAAAATTTGCTGTCCCGACAGACGGTTGTTCGGTATAGACAAAAAAAATCTAAACCATCATCGAATCCACTTCAACACACACAAAAAAATTCATTCAAATCGGCCAGCCGTTTAGGAGGAGTTCACTGTACACACACGTACAGAAGAATTATATATATAAAGATATTGTGTGCAGTCTATTATTTTTAAATTTCTGCAAAGTGCTCCGGAGTGATGAACCATTACCTCAGAAAATACTTTCTATTTAAACCGCGTTAACTGCACTGCCGAGTATTGTGGGTTAGAATTCCACACAGAAAAAATGATGTGATGCGCAAATAATTATTACGAGCGTAGATTTTCTTTCAGCCTGTTGTTTAAATGTTTGTTGTTTAGACGTGTGGGCGAGGAGATAAAAAAAAATCTTCGTTACTAAGTTCTAAAGTTTAACATTCGCGACTTAGACTTCTATGTTTGAATCAGTCTTGGTGAAATAGTCATTGTCAAAATACATGTACCTAACAGACAAACGGAGAGATATACCGACCTAATAAGTGTTTGCATACAACATGATTAGAGAATGTGGGCCGTGTTGCCACAAAATGAGTGGATAGCATTGAGTTGATCGGATACCAATTTGGGTAATATTCGCACAGGAGCTTGGAAAGTGGGATCTCCTGCCCGCAGGCCATTGAGTTGGAGAAACGCTTTTTGTTGCGTCGCTCAGGAGTCGTTGCCTGCAGGCGGTAACACTGCATAGGAAGGACACTGCTGGGTGTGTCGCTGAAGAAATTCTAGTTACGGCGACCCACCTACCATTCAAGATAACGAGTTGGCATAACGTATAAAAGAACGTAGCAAGTGTCACAAGCAAATAATGCCTATGTCTACCAGTAAATAAAGTTAGACTATGGATGATAATAAATAAGTGTATTTTCTTTAATTACTTATCATTGACAACTACTTGACTCGTTACACCTACCATAGTCCCTATGGATTACAGACAAAATATGGTATACGTTACAATCGAGTAAACAGCTAGGAGACCGATGTAGTGACAAAGTGTAGACAAACCGAAGTTCACCATAATGCCACTGTTCCCACAAAATAATACCAAGCTCTAAAATCGCCTTGTACGGAACCATGTCACGATACTATTCGATACGCATCATCATTCTACTTTGTAATAATTGACTCAGTTGCGCTCGAAGGGAAATGTCCCGTAAAAATGGCGGATAAGTATTGTCGTTCCATTTCCTTCTGCACTCCATGTATATATAATCCTTATGTTATTATACAGTGTTGATTTAATTCCTGAAATACTTCGGTATATAATTGTAGTACGGACTTATATATGTACATATAATCTGTATTAAACCGGCGCTTAAATTGTACCACTTCTATATTTCTACCAAATTGACGCCATTTCTTTACACTGGCAACCGAAAAAGAGGCGACTGTGGCGCCACTAACACTTTGTCATTTCAATTTAATAATTAATATAATTTTCGTCCAAGACCATGACATAAAATTATGAAAGTAACATTTAAAATAAGTACGCTACCTTTCCTTCGTATTTCTTTAATTTTCCAAGGCTTGTCTTCGGAACATGAACGTAATTTTTAAAATTCTTTAATTAACTTCCCACAGACATAATAACATAATAAGTTCAGAAAGCTTAACAGTAAAAGTTTTCTGACGTCATAGACAAGCGTCAAAATTTTAAAGGTTCACTGAAAGGTCGTGTCCGGAAACATTATAAGACTTAATACTCAATGGGGATTTTCCGTTTGGGAATTCATGATAATTAAAACAAACTTTTCTTTGAGTAGCCTTGTTTAAATTTTTTATGTATTATAGGAAATTTATTAATTTATATTAATGAGGTAATGTTTTTGTTTCACCTTCATTGATGTCTTTAAGATACATTATTAATTGGCCGGCCTCGATAGCGTAGTGGTTAGTGTAATCGACTGCCATGCCTGAGGTCGCGGGTTCGATTCCTGCACAAGTCAAATAATTGTGTGCATGGACTTGGATGTTTCTCTTGGTTTGGGTATTTCTATATATAATATGTATGTATTTACACAAAAAAAATATATATGTGTATTTACCCATAGTACAAGCTCTGCTTAGTTTGGGCTAGATGGTGTTGTGTGTATGTTATAGAATATTATATTATATTACATAGGTATGAGACTATGTATGTATATACAGGATCTCATAACTCAGCTTGTCTTATATATAATTGTAATTCCTTTGCCTATCTATATAGGCAAAGGTGTATTATAACCAACATGCCGCAAGGTCCTAAGTATACAGGGCGAGTCTATAGCCATCTACCAAGCACATATCTGGATCCCGTGCTGCTAATGACAGACAAACGCAATAAAAATTTGTACGGCTCGGCAATTTAATGCGGAACGCACTCACGCACATTAGTCGCATTTATTATCGCTGCGCCTTCAATGTAGACATATACATTAGACCTTCTTTTTTCGTTTAAGACTTATTCTATTCGCAGTTCCACCACTTTAAAACCTATCTAGCCAGGTTCGGCAGTGGTGACCATGGAAAACCAAGTAATCACGTGAAGTCCCCAAGAAAGTTAAATTGTCATGGAATCCACAACAAATTTAATCAAAGCTATATATAGTTTACACTATATACTACCTATAGTATATAGGAAGAATTTGATGATAGAATTACATCCTTATATATGCAAATGTAATCTGTGACCGCTGCGAGTTGTGTTTATCTATTACTGTAATGTCTTCCAAACCGAATTCCGGTCACGGCGGCCAATCTTAACGGAGACTGGCCATCTGCGCATGATTTTATAGTGCACAAGCGTGTGCGCAAATACAAGTGCACTCTCTTTTACCTAACTCTCATGGTCCGATGGGACGGTAATCCGATACGACCGGAGAGAGGATCAAGCGCAGGACCAACGGCTTTAAGTGCTTTCCGAGGCACTGGGGTGTATAACACCGTCAACATCCCAACTCCGGGCTGTTTGAGACTTCTTAACAGAAAAACCAAATAACATTTTGGTGGTCCGACCCGGGATTCGAACCCGAGACATTGTGCACAGCAATCGCACTCACTACCGCTGCGCCGCGAAGGCAGTTACTATAATGAAACAGTGAACGTAAATAAATTATGGAAACAGTACGACGATGGCATACGACGACAGTAGTCGATGGCGTAGTGGTTAGTGTAACCGACTGCTACGCCTGAGGTTGCGGGTTCGATTCCCGCACAAGTCAAACATTTGTGTGCATGAACATGGATGTTTGTCTTGGTCTGGGTGTTTCTATGAATAATATGTAAGTTATTAAAAAATAAAAAGAATTGTATATATGTATGTTTATCCATTGTCTAGTACCCATAGTACAAGCTCTGCTTAGTTTGGGCTAGATGGTGTTGTGTCTATGTGGTAGAATATTATTATATTATTATACTAACCACAGTTTAAAATTTACACCACAGCTACTCAATCAACTCTACTACTCAAAATGAACGTTACTGTTAATGGGGCAGGATAGCTATTAGCTGTTCTATTTTAAAAAGCTTTTATTAGCTTGGTATGTATGTATCTATGAATCTATGTAACGAAATCTTTGAACGTGATTTTCATCCCTTTCAAACCAAACCGACGGATTGATTTGCACACTTATGAAGGACCGATGACAATACAATAATTTAGAAAAAAATATAATATAATAAAGAATAATAGTCTACAAAACTAAAAAACATGATTTATTAAAAAAAGAAACAAGAAAATAATTTTGATGTAAAAAAGCATGGGGTATCAAAAATCTTAGAAAGCACCCCACGCTTTTTACATTAAAATAATTAAATAATTTCCTACTTTTTAGTTTGGTTTTTTTAATAAAGCGTGTTTTTTAGTTTTTTTTAACTATTATTTATTACAGTTTATAGTATACTACTAGCTGTCAATGTCAAGAATTCAAACACATTGATATTATTAATACTTATTAAAGTAACTCGCTAAGTTTTAATAAGCTCTGTCTAATTTATGTTCGTTCCGTGGAGCCATTTTTAGCGATGTCACAAGTTGGTAACAATATTTAGATGTTTGGGTATTTCGACTGCACGGATAGCGTAGGAGTTTAAGTGGTCGGCTCCCCACTGCTACTGCGCTGTTCGTTGTGGGTTCGAATCCCACAAGTGACAAAACTTTGTGTGATCCACAAATGGTTGTTCCGAGTCTGGGTGTTCTTTTGTCCGTTGTTTGAATGTCTGTAAAGTCCCCCGCGACTCAGGAATTATAACTAGTGCGGCAATTGTATTAAAAAAAGATGACGCATGAACCATTATATGGACTTGGATAAAATTAGGTTACTAAGGCATGGTGTAGCTGTGTACCAAGTTACGCATAGGAACAGAAAATAATTACATTTGCAATTTTTCTTCTTGACTTCCATATACTTACATATTATTAAGCACACAAAAAAAAAGTTATAGTGTGGTCGATTGTTAACAGTATATTGTATGTTACTTTATAATAAAGCTTAAAATTGATAAAAATGTTATTCTAACATTGCATGACAACTATCCATTTTTGTTATGATGTTACAGCAAAAGATCAATTACTAGTATAACGAGAATAATTTTGGTATTTTTCATATTTAGTAAATAGCTTAGATAGTAAAGATTGTGAGCTTCAATCCTGATTTATAAATTCAATTATTTAAACGTGCATATTAATTAACAAAGCCGGCATATTGTTACAATCCCTATCCCCGAAGGCATAGAAAAGATGCAGATTTTACACACATTCGCAGAAATATGATTTAGGTTCCACGGAATAGAGAGTGCATCGATTTCCATTAACCATAAAAACAGTAAAAAGATCTAGATAGAAAAACTCTAAAGCACCCGCCTAACCGACCAATAAAAAAAAAGATCTCATCACAGCAATTGCATTCACTGCCGATATGCCTCAGAGTAATCACACCATCTTGTAAATAAACATTTAAACGATCCCTATTTATAACATATGTTACCTTTAGTTACTATAATTATCAATTATTAGAATGCGAGACATAATTGAAAACTTATTGTGTGTATCCGCCGTTGTGCCACTGCAACTCAGTAGGTAAAAGCTAGAGTCATGATAGCTAGGATCAGCTAGACTTAAGTCGTCGCAATCGTTAATAAAATAATATATTTACTAACAGTCCGGCAGCTTTTTATAATACACACCGAACTAAAACAACATACTTCTCTTGACTATAACCCGGAACTTACTAGCACTAAGCGACGGAAAGATATCATTTGTACTAATCAGTCTCAATCTAAGTGTATTTTTATTAATAGGATTTTCGGATTCTTAGGTCCATTTCTTTATAATAATATAAACAAAATAACTGCGATTTATGACAAAATTATACTAACACTAAGCAATTAGTTAATTAATATTTACAAAACTTGAACTACGATCAAACTGAAAATTGGATGATTGTTGTTCAATAAGTGTTACGCAATAAAATAGCTCTTTAATTAGTCATAGTAATCACTTAGTTTATAATGTAATTCGTAAGTTTTTGTATACAAATAATAATGTTTTATAAGTATTGTTTTAGAATTTTAATCTATATCATACAGTATGTGCCCTTAATGCCTGTGGCACAGGTTTACCCTAGTACAGGCACTCCTTATATATTACCTTTACAATGTAACCTAAGCTCTGTATCCATTTGTACCAATTTAAGTTAAATGAATGATTATTATTATTATTAATTAAATATTTAAATTAACTCATACATTTTAACTAATTAGGCTGCCTCCAAATGCCTTCGCCCGATAAAAATGGGCAGCATTCCTCGTAAACAAACTGTACAAAATGCTTTATAAAACGGAAATTAAATTGAACACGCGGCGTTTCCATTATCTAATGCGGAAGAAATGACGGCCTTTGAGACCGAGGCCTGGCGCGAAACCGTTAAACATATGGGCGGGGAGAATCATGGCTGTTGAACCTAATGCTTTTTGCTAAATTAGAAGCTGCCGAGTCGAAATCATCCGTACTATAATATGCGCCCTTTTTCATTATGAGATTAACCCTCTAGCGTATCCAAGTACAACAACAAAAAAACATCGGCTATTCTGGTGGGAAAAGTTTACCGTATTTTTATGATCGTTATTATGGTGATTGAAATGTAGGGCTATATGTAAAAGCGATGTCGCTTTGACATACCTTGCGTACCAACAAGTTTGGGTCCTCATATCTCTGCCGAACGCCTTGCCTTGAAATGCCTTGATTGCATGAAATTCTCTGCCACGGCACATGTTTCCTTCTTCCTTCTATCCTGGGTTCTTTAAGCTGGGCGTGAAAAAGCACCTTCTCAGGCCGTCAAAGTAGAGACCTCAACATCGCCTCGGCTGCTATGAGGACGATGTGGAGGCTGCTGCTTTAAGACCACACCACTGCTTACCATCAGGTGGAGTGTGGTAATTTCGACGAGAAAAAAGACATTGCTAGCGCCGCGTGCTTTGAGTTCTATATCCGCATAGTACAAACATTGTGGGATCTACAAATAGAATATAGACTCGGAACAACTATCACAATTACAGCTCCAGGAAATTTCAGTATGTGTTTGACTTTACAAACATTGAAACACGTGTATTTTACCCACATATCACCGGTGATGTTTGTAAGTTCCATACTATATTAGATGGCTAATTTATTAAGCACTATTCCAGGCACCATGATGCTATTAAAAATTCTCGTTTGAAAATCCCATAAACACGTTTTCCAACCCGTGCATCTAAGCCAAAACCACATGCATAGCAGTCGCACTCATTACCGCTGCGCCAACGAGTCAGTATATTAATTATAAAACCCAACATATCTGTCAGTTTCAGAATACTAGATATAATTATAAACCTATTGTATGTAGCCACCGCGGCGACTTAATAGGTTAAGCAACAGTCTAAAAACACTCACAGAAAAACAAAGCACATAAAAAAACGGGCTACTCATTCTACTCATAATTTGGAAAGCATTTAAAACACTGTACTACATATACAGTCGACAAATTAAACAAGAGCCTCATATCGAATTTATATGAGTTCCTCAAGCATACTTATATCGAAACGTTTCAATTTGTTGCCGGCACGACATATTATTAACTTTTCTGCCCGCTGAGTACCCTACACGATGGAGAAGTCTTTTTCAAAACTTGTTCTGAACGAATGAGTAGCATTATGGGGTCACCAGGCTGCGTTGCACTATTCTAACATACTACTTACGAGACGCGTATAAAAGGATTTTGGTACGAGATTTTTGGAATAACGTTGCATGTAACTAAACTTAAATTTAGCTGTAATGTTTAAAGATATCTAATCGTAAATATGGCATTAGTATGTTTAAAATGTTTTGGCAATTTATAATAAAATCTGGCAACATTAATAATATTTATACATCTATACTAATATTATAAAGAAAAGATTCAATTTTTGTTTGTTTGTAAGGATATAACTCAAAAACTACACAACCGATTTAAAAAATTATTTTACCCTTAGATAGGTAATTTTTCACCGAGTAACATTGACTAAAAATTATTAAGAAAACAACGGTTACTAACATAACCTAACCTGATTTGACGTGAGAGAAGTCGCGAGCAAAAACTAGTATTAATATAGATTTACGCTTTTATTCTCAGAAAGGGTTTGGTGCCTTGAAACCTATATTTTGACAATTTTGTTTTATGAACCTCGTATCAAATAGAGGCAAGTAATAACTGTCTATCGAACATATGTTTATCCGGACACCATGCTGTTGTTAAGAATTTTATAACAGAAAATCCTAATAGCACTTTACTTGACACTGGAATCAAACTTATGACCTGACACGTAAACTTATGCAACTTCTTTTAAATGGTCGCACACCATAATTAAACCGAGCCATCTCGCTTTAATCATGGTGTGTAATCATTACGTGGTAATGTTTGTCAAAGTTGCGGATGGAACTATCTGCGCGCTACTGTGTCAGGCCTCTCTCACAGATAGCCTCATCTTTAAATTGCCAAAAAAAGGCATAGTTATAACACACATGGCGCCAGCGCCAGCGGTATTTCGCCAGCTATAATATAATAATAGGAAGCAAGTTAAATACCCATTAAGTTTTTGCCCCACCCAGGCATTGAACCAGATACCTCATGCACAATAATACATGCTAGTGTATTGTTCAATACATTGTAATATAATATATTGCATAGCCTAACCATCCAATGTCCATTCACCTGAGATAATGTCTTTGTCGGCCTATGCATAGTCAGTGGCTAAGTTAATGTTATCTAATAAAAGAAATATTAATTAGTAAGAATATTATATTAACAATATGTAATACAAAATTATTATGGCCATTACGTTATAATAGTTATATAAAAGGACCAAAACAGGACACTGTGACAAGATTTTGAACAGTTTTTATTACAAGAATTGGTCCTCTGTTTTTAACTAAACATTATGTAAAATTACATTTTCATATGTATGTTATACTGTAAGATTTAAATAGCAGAAAGTCATTATAACAAATCAATACAAAGATATTATTATGCATATCATACGACGTTAACATTTATAAAATCTTTAATAGAATAATGATTTATTATATTTAAGTTAGTTCTTTTGTGATAGATTTCATAATTTTTCAAGCTTATGTCAAGGTCAAATTATTCAAGGTCACAACACAGCGAGAGCACTTAGGCTTATGAATTTTTTGAAGCGTAATTTAATATACTACATAAGTCCTCATTTAATAATTTAGTAGCTGTAAGTGCTGATCGTGAGGTATTGAGTTCTGTCGTGTTCGAGTATTTTTGTGTCGGAAAACTGTCAAATAAAAATTCTATAATATTTAAATTTTGATTTTACCAATTGCGTAGTGGATGAGTGATCGTATCGCCGCTATTACGGTGCTGATTTTAATAATAATAATGTTTTATTGACAGACAAACGGAGTACATTGTGTGAAACTTATTATATTGTTGTAGATACGAATCACAAACGGGATAATTTTTGTGTGATCATCTTAAAATTGTTTTGATTCTAGATGAACTTTATATCTGTTAATTGTATGTTTGTAAAGGTCCCCGCGATATAGGGCTTGAAAACTATATCATTTTAGTTGTTATACCCTTCTGCATTTACTTTTTGGAATATAAAAGCTTGACTATGGTATGTTATTCCTAATTATGTTGAATATTATAGTCTCAGCCGAAAGACGTCTACTGCTGAACATAGGCCTCCTCCAAGGTTTTCCACAGAGACCGGTCTTGGGCCACCCGCATCCAACCGCGTCCCGCAACCCTTACAGGTAGTCAGTCCACCTTGTGGGGCCATACCACTGCTGCGTTTTCTGGTGCGTAGCCGCCATTCAAGAACCTTTCTGCCCCAACGGCTATTGAATTAGTGTTTGGTTGTATTTTATAGAAGTATCATCTTTTCATTTCTATTATTATTATATAGATTTTACTTTTATATCTCGTTGTCTCGCTAAATTAGATTTGACATAGTACCTTTGTTATTCTCTTTTCTGCCTGGTATATATACCAAATCAGTTAAACATACGCTATGTTTAATTTTGTAACTGACTTGGTTAGCAATTTCGAGTTCAATCCTCGGTTAGAGAAAAGTTTAATTTAGATTTACTGTTAATATATCTTCAGTAGCAGTAAGGAATCTGGAACTGTGCCCGATAGACAGAATTTCGGTTACCCGTATTATGTGCCATCTAAAACCATAACTGTTGAAATGAAAACGTAATACATTGCCTACCTTTCGGTAATACAGTAATCGCAAATTAATGAATTAACCTTTTAAACAATGTCGAGATTTCATTACTCAAGATCAACTAACACTTTAAACTCGTATTAAAACCATTTACGTACCCTTTAGGGATATAGGTGACAGTCAATGTAGGTCATAGCTATACAAAGAAAATTAATCTTGAATAGAGGTGCATTGTCGAAATCGAGTTATTCTAGGTCAACTAACACTATAAACTCTGGTTAAACACTCGGCACTATTACGGAGTGTAGTGTTATATAAACAAAATTGTCACTGTCTTTATTCAAATCCAATGAACCTTCCGATTAACTATTAACTAGGAGCTGAACAACGTCTACGCGTGTCTCAATCTGTGTTATGCTCACCGCTAACATTATTACAGCACTATTGTAATGATCTTCTGAGCGCGAACAATGTTAGGCCTTGAGCCCACGGGAGTTGACGTACAAAATTATCATTAATTATTTCACACCCGCTTAATTAGCTGTCTTTAGTACGTCGCCCACATTAAACACGTTCTTTGTAAGTTCTCAACGGCTACGTACCACTTTGATATACTAATGACGCTAATTAAATTCATATTTAAGAGCTAAACGTATCAAATATACATTGAAGAAAGTAACGTTTGTTGTTGCCCCGTTGAAAATTGCTAGAATACAGTAAACAGAGCCAGCGCTGGAACCCAATTTTTTCACTTGTACATTTCTGAGTATTTCGTGACTTTATTTGAAATGTAAAAAGTAATCAACATAAAATAAAACTCTCTATACAGAAAACGTGGCAACATTATAAATTTGAGAATGCCACATCGATTTTCTTTATTCTGAAAGCCGTCTGAGTCAAAAGAGGATTCGCTATTACTTCCTGGTTCTTGATGAGTACACTTTTTTTCGTGACGAAAACGGGAATTAAATTTAAACACCGGGAAAATAACGAGGAAACATGCTTACGTCATCATGTTGAAATGTCAGAAAAGCGCAAGATATTACTTGGAAGAGCCACAGCAGTTTTTCGACGAGTCACAAGGGACATGCGAGGAGGTCGGTATGCGGCACAATTTGTTTTTTCTTGTATCGTCCACACACACATAGTGTGTCCATACCTCAAGCGAACGCATTAAGAGAATGGCACCATTTGTGGGGAATTTCATTAGTCATTCCCTGCGGTGGGGGTATTCCATCATAGATTCCTTTCGCGTCTCACGTACCGCGGATACTTCGCAGACAAATATGTCGGGAATAGGGTTGAATTTTCAATTGGATCTTCATTAATTATTTACTGAGCGAGTTCCCTGGATTGTTCGGGTAAATAACTTAAATTGGACGCGTAAATATATTGTTGCGAAGGCTTGTTTGTTCGCACTAAAATCCTATTAGCGAAGTCATAGTTAAGTTTACCCTAGTTGAATGTCATAGCTGGTGTCTCAACTTTACTTGTTAATAACAACGCGAATCAATCTGGGCCACACGAGCCACCTTGTACTACTCGGGTTAATAACGATCTAGTTCAACCGCCCCTACTCGCAGACTACGAGTAGGCACATATATACCCTCTATAGATAGCTGCCAACGATTTTATCACGAGTGGCGATTTAATCAAAGGATAGCTCTCACGGGACGTGTATTATTTTTCTTTTATAAGATAGAATCAGTTTTAAGTGTATCAATCTAGAATTGATAAAAAAAAATGTATATGGCATCTTCGCTTTTTGCTTTGGTGTAAGATTTCGCCTGATCTGTTTATCGTTAAACTTGACGAAATACTTAATTGGCTTTTTTATTGTGTTTTTTATAAGGAACCATACATGTACATATATGTTACGAACATGTGTCAAATACTTTAGGCAACTGCAGCAGATGGCTTAAGTTCGAATCCACGGCACATACTCTTGACTTAAAAACTTAAAAAGTCATCGTAAATTTAATATCGTAACGTTGCGAAACGTATATTAAATTTAATTAGCGTAGTAAATCCAATCTCGCGTCTATGAGAATCGCAGACCCGATTAAAAGAATATTGTGTTTTGTATAGATCTGTGTTTTAGCATACGAGACGTTCATTATTACTCTCTTTAGTGGTGAAAGAAGACATCCGGAAGACACCACGTAACCTCAGGTAAACTGAAAGAGTACTGAAAGGTAAGTTTTTTTTTTTTTTAAACCAGTCGTAAATCATTATATCATCTAATATGAATATGTATGTATATTATTATATCATACGGTTATAGGACATTAAGCAATTTGTTAATTATAAATGTAATTAACACATTGCGAAACATGACTGAAAATATCATGACTGTCAATCTATTTGAAAAATAATATAGTGCTAGAAATAAGTATCAACTGAGGGGGGGGGGTTTGTATTTATGCTTTAATAGTTGCACTGCCTAGCTTGCTTTCTCTGCTTTCTAGCTTCACTGAATTGGCTGCTTGTTTAGTATAGATTTAGATTTAGAAAGTTTTTGTACCATCTTGCATTCACGTGTAACATGTGTAAAACTTTAATCTCATATCAATCTAGATTAGAATATTTTAAAATTTCATCTTTGTATTCTCGGCGAAAGGCTTCTGACGTGTTGTTCCTTTATAAAATTATTAACGGATATATTGACTGTGAGTAGATCTTGGCAAATATACACTTTGTTGTTCCGCGAATGGGAAGTCGCCTTGGCAACCGTAAGATTATATCGCTTCCAAGAGCTCGAACTAACGTAGGTAGTCACAGTCCTCTGTATAGAATGGGAAAATTTTATAACGATTTTCGCGCTGATTTCGATATCTTCACAAGTTCGTTAGCCTCAGCTAGGAGGGACATACATAAAGCCATTAATAGATGACACTGTGTTAAAACTTTATAATTACTCTAATTTTTTATTAAGCTTCTTCAAGGCTCAAAATTGTCTGATCTTTATTTTATTTAATTGTTGTTGTTTTTGTTATTTTCATTATGTGTAAATGGGCCTGCAGAGCCTTATGTGAATGCTGTGCTCACTATTTTAGGAGGCATACGATGTGTTGTTTTTGTTTATAGCTGTAAAATAAGATATCTCAAGTGTGCTTTCAGTTTGTGAGCCCTATTAATAAAAAATAAAAAAATAAAAAATAGATGCAAACCCACTTTACTTGACTCTTCAAGACGAGTAAGGTGCCAATGGTCTTAGGGGAGAGCGCAACAGTCGTGTAGATCCCTATCTTATCTTATCTTGATCCGGGGGCCAGTCATTGTAGACCGGCGACACTTCGACCCAGTAGGATCTTTTGTGTCGGCCCCGAGGTTTATCCCTGAGCTATCTCCCTATGAATGTACTGCATCAGTCGCAGCGTACACTTCAGAGGGAGAAGCCCGAAGTCTTTAGGGTTCGGATATGCCAATCCCATCAGACCCATCCTTAGTCCAGCCAACGCGTCACATTCACACAGTAGGTGTGATATGGACTCGTCCTGTTCACCACAGGCTCTGCAGATCGAATTGTTTGACAATCTCAATCTGCACAGGAAGTCGTTGGTGCCAAAATTACCAGTAAACGCTCCTGTGAGTAGGCGTATTTGGCCCTTGTTGTACCCGCAGAACTTCCGGGTAAAGCCCGTGGTTCTGTTTGCAATGAATTGCTTGGAGTGTTCCAGACCCCTAAGGGCCATCCACTCCAGCCTGTGTTTATCATTGCCATGTGCATTCAAAGCTGCTTTGACGGTACTCTCAGAGAGACCTACGAATGGCTCGGGGCCCACAAATAGTTGCTCCGAGCCCTTTTTGGCTAATACATCAGCCTCCTCATTACCCCTGTATGCCCCGGAACCCACACCAGCCTGACTGTGTTTTTCCTGCCAAGTTTGTTAAGGGCTTTAACACAGTTCAGGACCAGTGCTGAGTCCACCCTACAGGAGTTCAGAGTCTTAAGAGCAGCTTGACTGTCACTGAGAATATAAACAATCTTGTCAGTGACATTGTTGTTAATATTCTCCTGCGCACAGGCAATTATAGCATAGGTTTCCGCCTGGAAGACCGTTGCATATTTGCCCATGCTTTGGTTCACCTTGCAGTCGTTGGCATAAATACCAGCGCCTGATCCTGTTTCCATTTTGTAACCATCGGTGTACCAGATGAGACAACCCTTGTCAGGGGATCGTAGACCTCGTCTCCATTCGTCCCTATTGGGGACCTTTATTTTAAAATTCTTTTTGAATATGTGCATTGGTTGCATTTTGTCACATCCCATGCTCATAATCTCTTTAAGATCCTTCGAGATCTCCAGTTTTGTGTGTCGAGTTACTGGCATGTTGACGCTCCACAGCCCATGTATAGATAGTCTATGTAGCGCCTTCATCGCCTCTAACTCCACAACAATGTGTAGCGCCGTTAGGTCCAGCAGGATCTCTAACGCAGCCGTTGGCGTAGTAGGGAACGCCCCTGTTATAGCCATGCAGGCTAATCGCTGCACCTTTGACAGCGCTTTCCTGCATGTTGCTAGTTTGGTTCTTGGCCACCAGACAACGCTTCCATATGTGATTATGGGTCTTATCATCATCGTGTATAGCCACTTGATGACCTTGGGCTTCAGGCCCCAGGTCTTCCCATAAGTAGAACGAATCATACCAAAGACCCGCTGGGCCTTCATTATGGCTTTGTCTACATGAGGTTTCCACGTTAGCTTGTTATCTAAGGTCATGCCTAGATACTTCACCTCCGTGGACCATTGTAGCTGTGTACCATACATGGATAGAGTTCCCAAGGCAGTCAGATCTCTCATCCTAGTAAACGGCACGACAGTAGTTTTCCCTGGGTTGATCGATAAATGGTTACTACTGCACCATTTTTCTACCATACTCAGGGCCCTCTGCATGAGACTGGATACTGTGCTCGGAAATTTTCCATTGACAAGTATCACCAAGTCATCCGCATATCCGACCGTTAAGTACGGACCTTTGTTGAGTTGTTCTAAGAGTGAATTAACCACCAAGCACCAAAAGAGTGGTGAGAGTACTCCACCCTGAGGCCAGCCTTTGGTAGTCATTGCAGTCATTTCATCCCCTAACAACTCAGATCTAATAATTCTTCCTCTGAGCATACAATCGATCCACTTGCAAATGGTTGGCTCTATGCCGTGATTTACCGATGCCACACTAATGGCATCAAAGGTGGTCCGATCGAAAGCTCCCTCAATATCCAGGAATGCAGCAATGCATACTTCCCGGTTATCTAATGCATGTTCTGCCTTATTTACCACAAAATGCAGTGCCGTCTCAGTGGATTTTCCCGACTGGTAGGCACATTGTAGCCCGTGGAGGGGAAATTTTCTCAATGCTCCCTCCCTGATTTGTCTATCTACTAACTTCTCCAGGGCTTTCAAGAAGAACGACTCAAGACTAATAGGTCGGTATGCCTAGGCTTCTTCGTAGTCCTCTTTGCCCGGATTCGGTATGTAGATGACTTTAACTCGCCTCCATATCTTTGGAATGTATCCAAAAGCTATGCAGGCTCTGTATAGTCTGCACAAATGCGGAACCAAGAGTGCAGCTCCCTGTTGTAGGATAATGGGATAAACCATGTCTGGACCAGGTGACTTGAACGGTTGAAAACCATTTAGAGCCCAGCCGACCTTCCCTTCATCCACTACCTTCCTTGCAGTGTCCCAATCTGCTTTGATTGTACGGTAGCCTAGTTCAACCAGGCTAATCGGGTCCTCCTACTCCTTTTCTATTATCTTACAGTCCGGAAAGTGTGTGTTTAGCATCATTGCTAGTGTCTCCTTACTGGACCCTGTTCGCTGCCCATTGCCATCTCTGATGGTTGTCAATGGGTGTGCTCTGACAGTCGAGATAGCTTTGGAGAGTTCCGCACAGCTTTGTTGTAGTTGGTCAAACAGTGAGCGTAACCGCTATAGTCCCTGCTGGTCCTAGCATTGTTAAACGCTCTTCTGGCTTCAAGCCTCAGCTTGACCAACTCTGGCGTCCACCACGGTACCCTCTTGGGCCTAAGTTCCCTTTCAGGGCAGTTACTTGTCCAGGCCGTATTTACAGTCTGGACCAATTTGTCTGTTGTAAACTCTATGTTTAATATAGAATTAAGCTTACTTTTAGAATCCTCCAAATCTATTCCGAGGTCACTCCTGAAGGAGTTCCAGTCCGTATTTCTGGGATTCCTTCTACGTGCTATAGGAGCTGGAACCAGCGTCCTATACTTAAAGCATATGTAATTATGATCTGACAAGACATCTCATCAGACACATGCCACTCGACAATCTTAGTGCTAGCCCTGTTGGTGGCTAAAGTGATGTCAATTACCTCTGCTCGCCTACAGTTGACGAACGTTGGCCTGTTTCCCTTATTTAGAATTTGTAAAGAGGTACATACCACATACTCCAGTAGCTTTTCCCCTCTTACATTCACATCCGTGCTCCCCCATACTGTGTGCTGTGCGTTGGCATCGCACCCCAGGATCATGTCCAGGTTCTCCCGGCTGCCATATTCAACAAGGTCCTTTATCTGTCCAGGCCATCTTTATTGGCCTTGGAAGCTCCTTGGCGCTGACCACTCTGAGCTTCACGTCCCCAACGGTTTTACAGCTGAGGCCGGGAAGCCACTCTGCGGCTCTCTCACCCTCACACGTCACGTGCAGAGCTCCACCAAGCAGTGCACCGACACTAATGGCCGGCAGAAGATCCGGTGTGGCCTCCAGCTGGTCCCAAATGGCCACACTTATGGGTTCCACCAGCTCTGCATTGAGCAGAGCGTCAGGGAAGTTGTCGGCAACAACGGCCATTTTAACCCCCGTCAGCGCCTCCCTGTAGGAGTCACCTAGGGTCTTGGTAGGTTTATTGCCATCTGCCTGAGCAACAGCATCGTCGCTCACTTCCCTGACCCTTTTTGACGAGACTGCATCGGGTGCCAGTGCCAATTGAGGGCTCCATGGTGGGTGCGGAGCCAGCAGGTGAAAAGTAAGATAGACCGATGGACTCTGTCACAAAAAAACCAAGGGCTTGACCGATAAGGGCGAGCAACAAAGGATCTCTGGACCCTTAGGGGGAGAGGTCAGCAATAGTGTGCAGCTGCACGTGGGAGCACCTACATACCCAAGCTGCATGGTCGTGATGGCCCCAGTGGCCGTCCGAGCATGAGCCAGGGGAGTGGTTCTCACACGGGCAGCATTAAGAAATGGAGAGGGGGTAACCCTGGAAAGGGTTTAAAGGGAAATTTAGAGGGCGTGGCAGCCACAGCGGGGGTCTGACATGCAGGGAATACCCGAAGGGGGATCCCAGCGGGACACCCTCGGGGAGTGGGTGTCAGTCATCCAGGATCGGGGAGGCCAGGAAGGAGCAGACGGGCGAGGCACACCCTAAGGGGGAGCCAAACTCGGCTGCACACTTCGCAAACCATACCCGGGGCAGGAAGAGGCGCAGTGGGTGTGCCAACCGCAAGCGGCGTGAGCTGCAGCGGCAGTTGGCACTGGCACCCGATGCAGTCTCGTCAAAAAGGGTCAGGGAAGTGAGCGACGATGCTGCTGCTCAGGCAGATGGCAATAAACGTGCCAAGACCGTAGGTGACTCCTACAGGGAGGCGCTGACGGGGGTTAAAATGGCCGTTATTGCCGACAACTTCCCTGACGCTCTGCTCAATGCAGAGCTGGTGGAACCCATAAGGGTAGCCATTTGGGACCAGTTGGAGGCCACACCGGATCCTCTGCCGGCCATTAGTGTCGATGCACTGCTTGGTGGAGCTCTGCGCGTGACGTGTGAGGGTAAGAGAGCCACTTTGTGGCTTCGCGGCCTCAACGGTAAAACCGTTGGGAACGTAAAGCTAAGAGTGGTCAGCGCCAAGGAGCTTTCAAGGCCAATAAAGATGGCCTGGAAGACCAGGAATATCTGGTGCCTAGATGCCTTCAGGATGCTGACCATGCTGCAGCGCCTCAACCCCTCTCTGAGGACCTGCGAGTGGAAGGTGCTGAGCACGCAGGTCGAGGAGACGCACACCAGGCGCATTGTCCTGGTGGACAGCGTGTCGGCTGCGGCCATAAAAGCAGGCGGCTTCTGTCTCCATGCTGGCATAGACAAAAGCACGTTCAAGATCCTTGAGGATCTGAACGTGCAGACGGTGACAGTGGGTGCCAGCGTGGAGTAAGGGCCCATAAGGGCCCATGCGGCGATGGCACCACAGGTGGGGGACGGGGAGGAGCCCGTGAACCCAGTGGTGATTGAACCAGGTACGGCTCTCTACACGTCATCGCCATGCGTGTCTCCGAAGACCGACGACATAATCGGACATATAGATTGTCTAGATCTGTCGTCGCCGGAGGCTGCGGGGGCGCTGATGGAGGAACGGAGTGAGGGGGAACAGCAGTGCCTGCCACCGTAGACGCCACCATAGGCAGACCGAATGGCGGGACTAAGGTGCGTACAAATAAACCTTCATCACTGCGTCGCACTATGGGCCAGATCCGTGCGTACCGTCTCAAAAATCTGTAACTTTTATGTTAATTGAAATAAATATTTCAATTTTGGCACGTAGTATCTCGAATGTATATACAATCCAATTATTAAACATGTTTTGTCAAATGTTGAATTAAAAATATTTAAAAAATAAAACAGAAATATAAATGTATTTTTTTTAATATTAAACCATAGTTTGTTTAGCTTATTCAATTACAATTTTACAGTTTTATGATATTACTACTATTTAATATATTTTTTTATTATATATAAGTGAAAAATTAATTAAATAACAAATATAATATAATAATTAATTCCAAAAACATATATTTTTTAATTAATGTAATACCTACGTCTACTTAAATATCTAAGAGGTTCTTGGCTTCGGCTAACAATTCCTTGGAAATAGTCACTGATGGTTTTCTGATACTTGATAGATAAGGATCTGATGTAAATAGGAGACCATGTAATACGTCTTGATTCGTTGCTGATCTAGAGCATTTTCTTGCGTGATACAATCTGAATTTTTTGTAATCTTTATTTCGAGATTCTTGGGCATCTTCAGATAAATTACCAATAGGCAGAACAGCATAATGTCTAATTATACTTTCCCCATGTATTAAGATTTTATATACTGAAGAAGGCATATTATACCACATATACTTTGTTACGTACAGTTGTGCGGTTGTGCGAGTATATTCACCAATTTTTCCTGTATTCACAGCAATACCGGATGCCAAAGTCTGGAGAATAACATAGAACCTTTTAATAAGTTCCTCGTCAACTCCTGTAATTTTTGATACGCAAGAATACTTCACAAAAAAACGCCGAGCTGTATTGCCGTCATTGCTGTTTCCACTTCCTTGTCGGGATTTATCAACGTGCAATCCCATTCGGCTTCTAAATAAACTTTGTACAAGCTTTTTCTTGTCTTCTTTGCTTTTTTTATCTTCCGGAGTTCTCGCAGCCCATTTTTTAAATGAAAGGTTATATGAAATATGTAAAATTAACTCCATGCACCTGATCCACGCATGCAAGGTAGACAAACCGTATTCGTATGCGTTTATATTGTCTGGCTTTGATTCAATCTTCTCCAAATTATTCAATTCACTTGGTTTAGCCCCACACACTGTACACACAGCTCCAGAACTTGTGTCAGTTAAAACTTGTGTAACTTTTCCATCCACCATAGTTAGGAATAGCTCGTGCCTTATTTCAATGACCTGTTCATCCTTGTGTATCTTTGAAGTTCGCAAATTTTCAATTTGACCCCTAATATCACCAACCACTGATTGGGTTTTCTCGGGGGTTTCTTTAGCAAATTCCATCAGGATTGGTCGGCAATAACAAATAGAAGAACAAGCCGGGTTTTTCCAAATAACTTCATTCGTTTCTGCGTCAGTCAGCTTTATCGGTACCAAAGACGCTATAAATAAATTTGTATCTGAGACTAAGTCACTCTCATCTGTTAAAACTTGTTTATACTCACTTTGTCCCGATGAACCATTACATCCCCACTTGGTAAACAGTATAAGAGTCATTCTTGTTGGGACGTACACATTTTCAATCTTTAAGATGCGAGCAGTATTGTGATCCAGTAAATCTTGTAGATTTACTTTAACATATGTATCGGTAATTTCAATTCTGGATGGTGGAGGATAACACAGTTTTTTAGCATTCGTCAATATATTGTATGATGGCAATATATCTAAGTTTTTGTTACTCAGACTTTTTTTTTCAATTTCTCTGATAGATCTTCATAAGACTTTGGTAGTCGTCCACGTTCTCCAGATGTTGTAGGTGTATCCATTGGTGTTTCTTCGAATTTGACCCTTAATTCACCGTCCAACCACGTTATATTTTTACTATAAAAATGTTCTTTAGTTCGATTAGATTTGGCCCACCGATCTTTAAAAGGTGTTATAAGTGCTTTTTGAATACGTTTTAGAACCAACTCACTTTTCTCAGACGACAAATGGTGTTGTTCTTCCAAGTATTTTTGAATATCTTCTGATTTCGTTCCATGGTCAGTGAAAAATTCGCATAATACTCGTAGAGGCAAAACAAATTCACTCATTTTGTTGTATACGTACACTTCTAACTTTTCTTTAATGAGGACGGTGAAGACTATAATTATTATGTCATACACTAAAGCACACTAAAGTACTGGTAAATGACAATGTAAATCTATAACTTTTATACTAAATATCGTGCGAATTTTTTTTATCATTATCACGTTCTTAATCACTATCAATGAAGTTGGTTAGTAGTGCTGATATAATGTACAATATCAACTTTAATCGCTAAGCGATAAAGCCCATAAACAAAGAAAAAAAGAAAAAAAAAAACTTTAACCACCATTTCCTCCCTACATGAGAAACTTGTAATTCACACAGAGATAATAAAACATTAACCACATCTGTCTTGAAGATAAAAAAAAAAAGATATTATACCCAGTACTCCCACCTTACCTAAAATTTTAGTAAATAGATAATATTATAGGAATTAGAGGTCAAAAATAATCTAATTGTTCAAAAATCTCGTCAATCACAACTTAAAATATATTTTTTAAATATTTTGTATTTTCCCGCCATCTGGGATTTTTCGATTCATTTCAAGGGGGGCAGATTCGGGCAGAATTTGTTTTTTGCCCTGACTTCTGTATAAGTTGCTCTATGTAACACTACCAAAATTACGTCATGGGTAGACACTGCTAACTGTCAAAAGTCTATTTGAAGTTTCTAATAAGGTTAAAATATTATGCCCCGAAAAGAAATTCTATACCTTTCCAGTTTTCACAAAAAGCTTCACTCAAATTATTTTTAATTAGAGTACTTCTTAACGATTCTGACCATATATCACACATACACATTTGCTGTGGAATTAATGAAAATATGACCATGCGAAGTGGAGGAATTGTGTTCTACATAATTCTCATAATTTTAAGCGTCAACTTGCAAGCTTTAGTCTAATAGTACAAAATTAGAAAGAATGGATTTAAACTACTACATAATATACACATTGGACATTTAGTTAGACGTGTGCATTAACGAAATATTCAATATCGAACATTATAAAAACCTATTTTTGAGACGGTACGCACGGTTCTGGCCCATAGTGCATCGGAGCGATGGCCGTTCTGGCCCGCCACCTGCGGATGAAGGAATATGATATTACCCTGATCCAGGAACCTTATGTTAAAGAGGGAAAGATCAGAGGTTTGGGTGGGACAGGAGGTGTAATTTATCACAACTGTTCCACTAATGATATAAGGACATGTGTGTATGTCAGAAATGTTATAAATGCAATGCCCTTATACAACTTTTGTTCTAGGGATCTTACGATCTTAAGATCGATGTGTGACGGAGCGGAGGGCGGGATATTGTAATCCTGACCTCTGCATACTTCGACTATCCGGACAAGGAAACTGTATCTAGACAGATAAAGGACCTTGTTGAATATGGCAGCCGGGAGAACCTGGACATGATCCTGGGGTGCGATGCCAACGCACAGCACACAGTATGGGGGAGCACGGATGTGAATGTAAGAGGGGAAAAGCTACTGGAGTATGTGGTATGTACCTCTTTACAAATTCTAAATAAGGGAAACAGGCCAACGTTCGTCAACTGTAGGCGAGCAGAGGTAATTGACATCACGTTAGCCACCAACAGGGCTAGCACTAAGATTGTCGAGTGGCATGTGTCTGATGAGATTACCTTGTCAGATCATAATTACATATGCTTTTAAGTATAGGACCCTGGTTCCAGCTCCTATAACACGTAGAAGGAATCCTAGTAATACGGACTGGAACTCCTTCAGGAGTGACCTCAGAATAGATCTGGAGGATTAGGGATTAGGATCAAAGGTAAGCTTAATTCTATATTAGACATAGAGTTTACAGCAGACAAATTGGTCCAGACTGTAAATACGGCCTGGACAAGTAACTGCCCTGAAAGGGAACTTAGGCCCATGAGGGTACCGTGGTGGATGCCAGAGTTGGTCAAGCTGAGGCTTGAAGCCAGAAGAGCGTTTAACAATGCTAGGACCAGCAGGGACTATAGCGGTTACGCTCACTGTTTGACCAACTACAACAAAGCTGTGCGGAACTCTCCAAAGCTATCTTGACTGTCAGAGCACACCCATTGACAACCATCAGAGATGGCAATGGGCAGCGAACAGGGTCCGGTAAGGAGACACTAGCAATGATGCTAAACACACACTTTCCGGACTGTAAGATAATAGAAAAGGAGTAGGAGGACCCGATTAGCCTGGTTGAACTAGGCTACCGTACAACCAAAGCAGATTGGGACACTGCAAGGAAGGTAATGGATGAAGGGAAGGTCGGCTGGGCTCTAAATGGTTTTCAACCGTTCAAGTCACCTGGTCAAGACATGGTTTATCCCATTATCCTACAACAGGGAGCTGCACTCTTGGTTCCGCATTTGTGCAGACTATACAAAGCCTGCATACCTTTTGGGTACATTCCAAAGATATGGAGGCGAGTTAAAGTCATCTACATACCGAAGCCGGGCAAAGAGGACTACGAAGAAGCCTAGGCATACTGACGTATTAGTCTTGAGTCGTTCTTCTTGAAAGCCCTGGAGAAGTTAGTAGACAGACAAATCAGGGCGAGAGCATTGAGAAAATATCCTCTCCACGGGCTACAATGTGCCTACCAGTCGGGAAAATCCACTGAGACGGCACTGCATTTTGTGGTAAATAAGGCAGAACATGCATTAGATAACCGGGAAGTATGCATTGCTGCATTCCTGGATATTGAGGGAGCTTGCGATCGGACCACCTGTGATGCCATTAGTGTGGCATCGGTAAATCACGGCATAGAGCCAACCATTTGCAAGTGGATCGATTGTATACTCAGAGGAAGAATTATTAGATCTGAGTTGTTAGGGGATGAAATGACTGCAATGACTACCAAAGGCTGCCCTCAGGGTGGAGTACTCTCACCACTCTTTTGGTGCTAGGTGGTTAATTCACTCTTACAACAACTCAACAAAGGTCCGTACTTAACGGTCGGATATGCGGATGACTTGGTGATACTTGTCAATGGAAAATTTCCGAGCACAGTATCCAGTCTCATGCAGAGAGCCCTGAGTATGGTAGAAAAATGGTGCAGTAGTAACCATTTATCGATCAACCCAGGGAAAACTACTGTCGTGCCGTTTACTAGGATGAGAGATCTGACTGCCTTGGAAACTCTATCCATGTATGGTACACAGCTACAATGGTCCACGGAGGTGAAGTATCTAAGCATGACCTTAGATAACAAGCTAACGTGGAAACCTCATGTAGACAAAGCCATAATGAAGGCCCAGCGGGTCTTTGGTATGATTCGTTCTACTTATGGGAAGACCTGGGGCCTGAAGCCCAAGGTCATCAAGTGGCTATACACGATGATGATAAGACCCATAATCACATATGGAAGCGTTGTCTGGTGGCCAAGAACCAAACTAGCAACATGCAGGAAAGCGCTGTCGAAGGTGCAGCGATTAGCCTGCATGGCTATAACAGGGGCGTTCCCTACTACGCCAACGGCTGCGTTAGAGATCCTGCTGGACCTAACGGCGCTACACATTGTTGTGGAGTTAGAGGCGATGAAGGCGCTACATAGACTATCTATACATGGGCTATGGAGCGTCAACATGCCAGTAACTCGACACACAAAACTGGAGATCTCGAAGGATCTTAAAGAGATTATGAGCATGGGATGTGACAAAATGCAACCAATGCACATATTCAAAAAGAATTTTAAAATAAAGATCCCCACAAGGGACGGGCTTCTCCCTCTGAAGTGTACGCTGCGACTGATGCAGTACATTCATAGGGAGATAGCTCAAGGATAAACCTCGGGGCCGACACAAAAGATCCTACTGGGTCGAAGTGTCGCCGGTCTACAATGACTGGCCCCCGGATCAAGATAAGATAAGGTAAGATAAGTATCAACTGATCTTTCGAAAGCTAATACCCATTAACTGGAAACTATTTTAGCTGATCTTTCGAATCCTACTTTCCTTTACCTTTCTGAACATCCATTAATTCGGACTAGCGGTCGCCAAGTGGTCGAAATTCGCCCATAATTTATTTTAATTTTAAATTCGATCGTTAATTTTATTGTCTACAACTTAATACACTTATAATCACATTTCATTTAGCCACCTACTCCACATACCTACATATGTATGTAACCATAGTAACGAAGCATTCTACGAAGTCAACCGAACAATGCCGAAATATTACAAACGCGATTCGACTGCTTGTGTAAAATGAATAGTCGTGTGCGTGTAGTGTTTTTTTTAATTTCATTTATTTCTAATGCATATTTTATAAATTATTAAATTCGCCTCTCCTTCTACATATAAACTTTAACTGTGCCAAATTTCATACTCCTCCATCCGCGCAATTTTCGTAAATAGGAGTACAAAGTTTTTGCTTCACGTATCAATATATAGATTTAATCTGTAAATGCTTACTTTATTCATAGTTCAAACTATACCATATTTAAATTTAAACACGTATTCAGTTACTCGAGTTATAAGAAAAGTTTGAGCGATGTTTTGCGGTCAGTAAATATATCACGCTGCGCCGCACTAATTGCGCAAGTTTAACTTGCACTTGACCGATTGCCCTACAACAGGTGAAGCTTTTGAAATGTTCCATTAACCTCTACAAAGTTACATCCGTATCAGATATACCTACAATAGCACTTAGATACTCGATATTGAACAAACAATACCGTAGCATAAACTTTATCCACAAGTTTTATTACATTGAAACAATTGTAGCTAGTGTATCGAATGGCAAGTCGTAAAAACAAGCAATAATATATAAACAATTTTTTTTGTCTTAAGCAATCTATGAATTTAGAAGAAGCCAGGAATAGAAACCATTGCGCTAAGTCGCCTTTGCATAAGCGAATTGGACTGCAGAGGGCAATTTCATGTTATACCTTGGGACACAAACTGAGTCGCTTTTTTGCGATGCATATTCTGACCTAGTTGGGATCGGTTTTCTTATAAACACAGCACGTCAGCTTAGATAATAGTAATAAAAAGTTGGGACGTATCTGGCTCCATATAGTTGAACGCCGTTCCCGGGAGAAGGTCAAACTTTGATCGGAACGACAGTCGACGAAACGTTTGGACGTGCAGAACATTCCCCAGTCCCGAATTCGTGGCAATATAAAAACAAATTTTTCGAGCAACCGTCTGATTTAACGATCAACTTGAATTCATGAAGAATCTTTGCCCGAACGAAAGAAGTTTTTTTATAAAACGGATTACGCTAGGGATATAGGACATAAGCCCGGGGCGTTAGCTCGAACTCAGAGGCGAATACTAATGTACTTTTTAGACGTAAACTATTTATCACATGCAAAATCTTCGCAGAACTCTTTAAATAAATGATAAGGCAGTAAATAGGGCGAGAATATAAGAACGAGCTGAACGGGACACCTGTTACGTTAGGAATATAGCAGAATACTAAAATTATATTACATTGTGAGCTGCTTAACTCAGAGCTACTGTGTCGAATGAAAACATTTTATCTTTTCAATATCGTGAAGCAAACTTTATAAGAGAAAATTATGTTGATGCAGCGAACGTAATTTAATGTCATCTGCAGCTCAGAGTATAGCTAAAATTGCTTCTCAAAATATTTATTATGAAAGTCGAGCAAAGTTTGGTTAAGTTAAAACTTATTGGAAGCTTGGAGAGTCTCGGGAGTCCCGTTGAGAGGTGTCCGATAGCGGGCGGGGACCTCGCAACTTGTCACTTTATCACAACAATCGCAGCAGTTATTTTTGAATAAGATTAATTTGTTTGCTGCCTCTTTTTATTTACCCTTCGGCGTGGTAATGGGTTTTCTCTAGAGACCAACGTCAGGCGTAAAGTGCTTTCATCCCTGACATCGGCCATTTGTTCGGATCATTCCTAGTCAAACGGTCATACTTATCTACGAAAATCAAGAACATTCAGAAGCAGCTACACTATATACAGTGAACCGAGCGAGCCCCTTGTATAAATCTGGCCCTTTTTATTTGTTTGGATACTTGCGATGAGTGTAGTTCTGTGGCAGTAAGATGTCACTTGATGTGCTGATTCGAAGCAATCCTTTCAGAATTATCTTAATTCACGATAAGCATTTAGTAATGTCATACATGTATCGCATGACATGGTTAACAAATATATGTTATGTATTAACAGGCTGTAACACTGCTGACACACTGTGCTGCCTGAAGACGGTTTTCGCTGAATTAATTTTAGACAACACATATCAAGTGATAACGCTACACATAACTATAAAAAAATATATGTGCACTACCGGCTGCATCGCACACCTTGCAATCAGAAACTTAGTAGCTAAACAGTCAACAGATTGTAAATGTACTTTATGAATAAAAAATTACTTATTATTGTTCTACACTAATTATTTGTGATTGAAATAACTGTTACTGCAGTAAAAGACAAATAATTAGTAATATTGTGTATGATAAAAATATTCAAATTCCCGCGAATGTGTATCGACTGTCTTTTAAATACCTGTACTACAGGGCGTGCGCTTGCAATGAAAGTAAAAATTCGAAATCGTACCGTAAGTACATCGCCGTTACTAGAACCCATACTGTAACAAGATCTACCGAGTTGTGTCCTGCTTTGCCTCAACGTAAAAGAACTGTTAGCAATCATCAAACAAACCTCAAAATGTGAGCATAAGTTAATTTTATATTCAGTGCGTGAAATTTGCAATTTATTATATCTACAAGATTAAACTAAAATTCTTCATAAAGAGTTTTAATGGACTTAAAAAGGCAAAAGGTTTTGATTAAAGGGTGCTGTGGGCGATGCCTTTTTTAAATAAACGTATTATTTATTTTAAAATTTCTTCATAAGTTTTCTGCACTAGGTCATTTATTAGCAAGTTATTTGATTTGTTGCTTTATTTTACTTTTAAGAGGTGTCATTATTTGCTTAATTAATTTTCTAGATTAGTAGCACTTACTTTCTGCTAAAAAACGAGTATCTGAGCCAAGGGAAGCCGGAACTAAACTGTACATAAACAAATGAGGTGCCAATGTTCGTGGTACATATAGCTACAAACTACAGTTAAACGAGCGTGTTACATGGAGATCAAATAAAAAAAAGTAGGTATCTAAATTGGTGCATAATAATTTAGGTCCCGCGATAAAAACAAACACCTAAGCTTCGAGTTACTACAACTTTGTTATTGCTTACGACTTGATACATAAAGCCATAATGCTTCATAATAACAAATATATGGCTTTTTAAAGAAACTAACTGCCATTGTCACTGTTATTCATAAGTTCAAAAATCCTACATCATAATGTCTACGTGTATGATTAGAGTACTTGTAGATGAATTTTTATTCCCAACATTATCGTAAAAGTTATGAAATATTTATAACTGCCAATCATCATTACACTGTGTCATATCATTTATAACCGTAGCTGTGTACTGTCTTGTTACTAAAGTGAAGTTCATATAACAGAATTTTTGTAATATGAATAAAATGCAACGTATGACGTCAGTACTGTGCTCCGTTAAGAGTGAAAATACCATTTTTCCATTCAGTATAGTTCAAAAAATACACCAGGGAAACTCCGTGATGTCATTCAGGATATCCTCCACGACCGTGCCACGGAAAGCAATAAAAATTCGTATAATCCATACAAAGCTTTATGGTCGGGGCTGGCCGCTGCAATTTTTTCGTTCCGACTACTTTTTGTCTTGTAAAACATAGGATATTTATGTGATAGAACACATGTTGTGCCAAACAACCGGGAGCGTCTGGTCCGGTGCGACGTTATATTGTTTTATTCGATATGAATCGTATTTCAAAACAACCAACTGATTCAGTTGCGTCTCGCGAGGAAATATTTTCCATTCCATATTTGTAAAGCGAGTGTTTATTGAGAAAAATAACCAAAATATTTTTGTTATTTTACTATGTTTCTAGATGTTATATTCATATTGAAATTAAAATACTATATACGGATTTTATCGCGTTGTTTATTTTACACTTTATTACATCAATGAGAAACTGTTACACTACATACTACTACTATTAAACTTTACTAATTTTTAAGCTAATTATATTATTAAAACTAATAAAACTATTTATATTTAAGTTTACACATTTCCCGACGTTTCGGTTGCTTTTCAGCAGCCATGGTCATGGTCTGTGTACTATATTAAGATGCAACTATCGCCCTATATCCTAACTAATATTATAAATGCAAATGTGAGTGTTACTAATCTAAAATAAATAAATTATTTTTTGACCTTCAGTTTGTTTGATTTTACGCTTTAAAGAGCGCGCTGTCTCTTACAGACCCTAGTTCTATCATTTCTTCTGTGTTACTTATCCTTACTTATAACTCTGCTAACTAATATTATAAATGCTAATATGAGTTTGTTTGTTTGTTCCGCTTTTACGCCTTAACTACTCGACCGGTCACCATGAAATTCGCCTACACGTTGAAGAGGTACAAAAAAGAACATAGGTAGATGAAAGTCATCCAGAAAAAGTACTGATTCCGAGGGAGGGAAATTTATTGACAAAACAAACAGTAACGCAAACAAAGCCCACGAAAAGTCTAGTTTTATAATAATTCAGTTTAACCCAAAAGGATCTTGTGACTAAAAAGGCTTCTAACGCGATCATTATATTTGTAAAGAGTTATACACACAACAAAGAGATCTGTGGACTATTTTCTCTTACATTTTCGCGTTTGTCATCCGTCTAGATAGATTTGGGTAAATGATGGACGTTTTTCTGATAAAAGTTGTTCAAAACAATGATCTAAATATATTACCTGTTATGGCCATTCTTTAGAAACAATTTCATCGGGAAATGTATCGTCTTTATCGAGGGAAAAGGCATTCGAAGTTATGAATAACCGTCGAACGGGTGATCCCCAAAGTGTATGCAGTGGCAAACTGGCGTATATCATGTAAAAGACTGATTGTCACCATACAAGCTGGTTTGGTGAGTCGGTAGGTGAGACTGTTCGTGTTTACTGTGGATAGATGCAGACGGTAAATATAGAATTAAATTAAAAGTAGGTACTAATAATATCTTTAACTATAATCTTTTTTTTGTCTTCTTACCATTATACCTTACAAATTTTTTCTACCACTTTTCGAAAAAATTCTCTGCAGGATTCCTTGTGTTCAGTGTGTATGTAGTGTAGTGGTGTTCTATGCATCTGACGACGAATTAAACGCAGATAGCGAAGTAATGATTTTATTGGGAGACCACTGACTTCAACAAGGTTGTGACAAAGAATGATTAACATTTATTATTCAGCATTACAAACTAATTAAATATTATAACAAGATAGTAGGTTACACGAGTGTACATTTCTTCTTTGGAAAGTATGTTGATACAATGATCAATTTAATTACTAATTTCTAAAAGGAAATGAGTGACATTTACGATGATGTAATGTCTGAGTAATGGTGGTAGGCACATCACTCCCCCATTAATAATAAAAAACCTTTATTTCAGACTATTGTCCATAAATGTTAGTCATACAAATTCCTTAAAATTATATTAGTAACAAATATAAACCTAGTTTAGAAATCTGCGCCTCCCTCCTGGTTCACTCGATCCATATACAGTGTGAGTTTTCATAAAGTGCACATATGGAAATGAGTAAAGTATATTTTTTTTATTTTTTTATTATTTTTCTTAGAGATAAAATGATGTATAGTTTCACTTCACTCACTGTGAGAAGGTTTAGGCCGTAGTCCACCACTCTGGCCTAGTGCGGGTTGGCAGACTTCACATATATTCGAGAACATTATGGAGAACTCTCAGACATGCAGGTTTCCTCACAATGTTTTCCTTCATCGTTAAAGCAAGCGATAATTAACTATTTAATACGCATATAACTTCGAAAAGTCAGAGATGCGCGCCTTGGGTTCGAATTCGAGACCTCTGCGTGGCAGTCCAACGGTTTCCCACTAGGCTATCGCTGCCATACACAATGACAATAGTCTGAAATAAAAGTTTTTATACGGGTCCAGTGTCACAGGAACGGGCTGTCCAGTGTGTTTAAAATAATGCTAAAGATGCTGTTAGCGCTCCCCCGCAACCGAGACATCAAGGATACAGTTCGTTTTCTTAAAATAGTTGGAAAGCTATCTTCTGCAAACATCCCCGATGCGCTATAGAACCGTGGGAGCCTCATCAGCACCCTAAAAGCATTATTATACTGGATTAGGAGAACGTTGTAGGCCCTCTGCGTATGGTTGATCCACAGGCTGTAAGTATAAAAAGATTGGTTGAAAACTTTAAAAGCGTGATCTTAACTTCCTGTGAACATCGAGCAAACCTGCGGACCAGCATATTACAGCAGACCGACAACGCTCTCCTCTCCCTCTCTATGTACTCGTCATCTTTCAAATCTTCGGTTAGTATATAGCCGAGATATTTAAACTGTGACATCCTATTTAAAGTTACTTCATTTATCTGAACAGATTGAACAGTTTCAGGCCTTTTGGAGCCTGCTTTAAATACCATGACCTCACTTTTTTTCACATTGTATACAAGACCAGATTTCGCGTATTTTTCATACATCCCGAGCAACTGTCGGAGGGTGTTAACTGAGGGGCTCAGCAGCACCATATCGTCGGTTATACAGAATATAATAATAATTATACAGCTTAATTTATCTACTACAATAAGTTAAACGTAAAAAATATCTAAGAGTAAAAAGGAAAAGCTAAATACCAAAATATCCATCTAAAAATGTGGGTTGATGTTAGTTTTACTATCAATAATATACTACTTAACAGTCCTTACAATGTTCGTCTTATGTTTACACTTCATCACTTTACTTGTTCACTTTTGACTTTATAAAAGTGTACATATAGTACACTTTTAGACACTACGTTCCTATTGGCAATTTTACGCAACTGTATACGCAGGAGCGGGACGTTCGTTCGTCCTGCATCCGCTGGCGCATGGCCCACGGTGCTCTCTTCTCAGGAACTTGGCGTACTTCGCTCTGCCACAACAAATGGTTAGATAGCAGAAGGCAAAGAATAGTGCTGCCAAACAGATGAGAAGCGGCATGTCGAATTTATTATGGGTGTTTTCGTGGAGCAAATTGGCGTTAACCTGGTTCGCTGCACCATTTTGGGCGATGACAATTTCCTCTCTGTTCTGGATAAAACCCATGTTTATCGGCAATTTCAGTACAGTCAAACTGTCTACCTTATAGTCAGGTGAATAATTATGAATTTAGAGCCTAAACAGTTGGCTTAACTAGGTATCCAGCTCGTGTTCGCATAAGTTCCTTTTAAGGTGGATGATCTATGATGTCATCTTGGTTGCTTGTAAATGTATCTCCCTAACTTCGAACGCAGGTTTTAAACGATCTATTGATATTGTTTTCGTATACCGCGAAAACATAATTTTGAAACATTTTCCGCCTCGTTCTAGTACCTTGTAAGGTCCCGAGTAAGGCGGAGTGAGTGGCTTAGTAACATGATCCCATCGTACAAAAACGTGGGTGCATGTCTTCAATTCTGGATGTACAAAAACTTTATCCTGCCTATGGGGTTTCTTTGGGACCGCTGGCAAAGATTGTAAATGCTGACGTGGGCCTTGTAAAAATGAGTCGGTGTCCATTGATAACGGTGTGCTGGGTTTGATGAAATCTCAATGTGGTACCAGAAACGAGTTCGGCTGCTGATATTTCGGTTTCTACACGAATAGTTGCTCTCGAACCTAAAAGTACTGTTGGTAATTCTCGGACCCAATTCTCGTTCTTTGCCACCGTTCAATTTTGTCAATCGCTTGCGGGTGGTACGTCGTGGTGTGCATTTTTAAAATACCCAGACGTTTAGTCAAGGTCATAAATAAATGTGATTCAAATTTTCGACCTTGATCCGTTGTAATTCATGTGGGGCTTTAACAAAAGAGTTCTTCTGCTACGCTTTCGGCAGTAATATAAGGGGTATCGCTTCCGGCCATCCAGCCATCCGCTGACACCATCGCGGAAGTCTATGAATATGCACAGTGCGGTTTTAATATAGTAAACAAATGGCTTTAATATAATATGCTCACCTTGAATACTGAAAAAAAAAATATTTAATTTTCTATGCGTAGACACCAACCTCATTTAAGTCACATAATCTATATGCACATTACTGTAATAACATTACTGCTTGCACATGTCCTGTTATCTCAAACACTACTAATATTAAATATTTACGTGTTATATTAGACGACACACTCTCCATATAACTGCTTTAACTAACAGAGTACGCAAATTATTATTTGTTTTCAAAAAATTACGCCTTATTGCTGATCACAAACTCATCATACAGATCTATAAGGCATTGTGTCAGTCTTTAATACAATATTGCATTACTTCATGGGGCGGTAGCGCAAAATCCTTCATGTTAAATATTGAACGAGCACAAAGAGTGCTTTTAAAAGTAGCAACCCGACGACCCTACCGCTTTTCCACACATCTTTTGTATGAAAATTGTAATGTATTAACTGTCCGCCAGCTTTTTATAATGTACACTGTACTTAAACAGCACGCAACGCTTACGTATAACATCAACCTTACTAACACTAAAAGACGAAAAGATAGTGTCTGTACCACACTTTCTGAATCAAAGTTTGTTTTTACAAATAGATTTTTCGCATTCTTAGGGCCTTTTATTTATAACAAGATAAATAAACAAACAGCTATATATGACCTAAGTTATATAAAATCTAAGCGGATAGTCTGTCAGTACTTACAAACTTTAAATTATGAGGATACTGAAGATTTGTTGATTGTTGTTAAATAAGTAATATCAAGTTCCATGATAATAATTATAATCTTGGCCTATTTTTGCATATATTTATATAATAAGTATGGTTAATTGTATATAATTTAGTTCCTAGTAGCATATTGTAAGTGCCCTTAACGCCTGTCGCACAGGTTTACCCTAGTACAGGCACGAATATTATATTACCTATATTAAGTAGCTCTGTCGATCATAGTGAGTATGTATTTGTAGCCTTGACAATACGACAGAGGTCCAACGATATCGATGTGGACATGTTGGAATCGATCGGTTTTTGGAAAGGAGCTTAATGGAGAAACTGTGTGTCAGTGAATTTTAGATTTCTGGCAGTCCAGGCATTTTTTGTCCATTCACCTATGTCCTTATTCATTGATGGCCAAAAATATCTGTTTGCTATCATCTTTCTTGTAGATCGTGTGCCTGCATGACCAATTTCGTGAATTGCGTTGAAAGCTGTAACACGAAACTGTCGGGGTAGGTACGGCCGGGCTAAGTGTTTTGATACCTCACAATAGACAGGTGTGCAGTTCAGATAATTGAATGTTTTAAATTGTATTTGTTTTGTTTTTATTTTCAAGTAATGTATGTAATTCTTCATCGTTTCGTTGAGGAGTAGATATCTCCTTATAATTAAAGGGTAACAGCATATCTATTTTTCTATCCTGGACAAAGTATCGGCGATAATGTTCTCGAGCAGTTTTCTCTACGTCTTCTTCTACAATCGGAATAAAATGGTGCGCACGAAATAAATCAATGCGTGAAAATATCGTTTTTCTTGCCAGGAGATAGGTAAAGTCCTGTATCCTCGGTATGGGATATCGATCTGGCTTGGTTATGGCGTTTAAGCTGCGGTAATCGCCGCAAGGCCGGTGTTCATAATTTTTTTTGTCACGACTTAGAGAGGACTGGCTGAACAACTCTTCGAGGGGCATATTCCTAACTGCTGCATATATTTAAACTATTTCTTCACCTTTGCATATTTTTTGGATGGAAGAGGTCAAGCGCGTGCAAATACGCGCGTGCTGATAGTTTCTATGTGGTGTACAACGTTGTACTTGGGAGTGTCCTTGTAGCAAGCTGGCTTGGAGATATCAGGATAAGCTGATAAGAGGTCCGGACTTGTGACATCAATTGTTTTGATTGAGGGGTCATCGTTCGTTACTATAGATCCTCTAACGTTTAGACTTGTCATGGCATCGATGAGTTTGCGTCCGCTTACGTCGACTTACAACTTGGAGTGGCGCAGGAAGTAGGTGCCCAAAATTCAAGTCCCGTCTGCCAAGATGAAGGTCCATGTATAAGGCCTTCGAAGGTTTAGATTGAGGACTAAGTTTTTTGTACCGTATGTTTTGATATGGTTCTCATTTGCAACGTAGAGTTAATATTCACCGGTATTGTTATTATACGGTTTTTTAATCGCAGTTAAAACCGATATGTTAGCTTCCGTATCCACCAAACATCGCACATCGCACTGTTGGAGTCAGTCACACGCAGGCGGGGCGTCAAGGAGATGGTGGAAACATCTGTCGCTGTCTGCACCAAGTTTAGTTTCCCTGAATCGCTGATGTCTTGTTTTACCACGTACACGGCTCTGTGCAATTTTTTGCTGCATGTACAAAGCGACTGTGATAATAACAAAAGCCGTTCGGATCATGTGACTTACGTGGGCTCATGTTACGCGCACGCGGCGATGAGCGATTATAGCGATGCCGATAAAATATCTATTATTTCTATATACCGGTCGGGATCTTTGAAGTTCCATTACTTGTAAGGTTAACTGAGCTACCGCTGCATTTAAATTTGTGATATCTTCCCGTGCCGTAGCAGGCTTGCTGGTGACTTTAGACACCTGTAGAGGTCGAGTATTTTCAAGTACCTAGTCTGCAATTGCCGCGAGATTTTCTAGGTTCTTTACGTCGCTAACCGAAAGAACTGCACGAATTGCTGCAACGTTTCATCCGGTATCTTGTTCCTTGCTAGATCACACATGTGCCGCCGTAGTCGCGAAGGCTTTTGGTCGCCGAGCTCGATCTCGCTGAGCAACATTTGAAGTTGTCTATTTTCCGACTTGTCGACGTCGACGTCGATTCGACCGTCATAAGTCTTAACTTCAAGGTACCCAACTTGTTGGAGTCCGGCGGAGAAAGTAGAATGTCACTCACTTGCTTGATGACATCTTTTTTCTAATTTCGTGACTACCAAATTGAATTTGGTCTCGTAACTCAATTTTTGCAGTGCTAATATCGCCTCATGTTGTATAAACCACAGCCTCGGTTAATCACACCACAACTCCGGAAGCCTGGAGGAAACTGTAACCGCTGCTAACTCCGAGGTGCCGTTAGTGGACTCCATTAGGCAACCTCTGTCGCCGATCCTTTGCAGTTTGTAGTCGCCGGCGTCGTAGTCGTCCAACATGAAAGTTTTCTGTGTATTAATGGTCTGCGTCTTGCTTTTCTTCTTCGTAAAACCATTGGGTCGGTATCGTCGGGGTCACCAATGTGCAGATTTTTTTGTGTTCAGTGTGTATGTAGTGTATAGGGTGTTCTATGCATCTTACGGCGAATTAAACGCAGATAGCAAGTGATGATTTTATTGAGAGATCACTGACTTGTACAAGGTTGTGACAAAGAATGGTTACCATTTATTTAACAACATTACAAACTACTTAAATATTATAACAACATAGTAGGTTACACGAGTGTGCATTTCTTCTATGAAAGTATGTTGGTACAAGGTTAGATTTAATTACTAATTTCTAAAAAGGAAATAAGTGACTCTTACGATGATGTTATGTCTAAGTAATGGTGGTAGACAAAAACATATATAACAACATTAATATTTTAAATTTGCGGTCCTTTGTGTTGCTCACTCTTGTGACCACGCTGAATCTTAAGACCTATTCGTGCGATTATAGCAACCGATAAAATTTATATTTTTGTATGAGTAAAATTAAATAATGAATTATGAAAAGTGGTGGAACAAAAGATATCGCGTAAGGTATAATAAATAAGTCACGTCACCATTACAAGAAATTATGGTTTTAGGATCCACGTAATTGGAGACGCGTCTGTTTCCGTCCACCGCATAGAGCATGGATTGCTGCTACTGAAAATTGATTAACAGAAAATCCGAATAACACTTTGTCTAGTCCGGAAATTTTACGAATAGTTTGTTTCAAGTCTGGGTACTCTTTGTGTCCATTCTATGAATGTTTGTAAAGTCACCCAAAACAGGAATTAAAAAAAGCGCGAGAATTGTTTTAAAAAAAAATGTGTTTCAATATGCCTCTGTAAACTGTTATAGATCGAGTTTCTCACTCTACGTACACAGAGGCACACACGTCATTAAAAATCTTCCCAATCAAAATCTCGATGAAACAAACCTCTATTCAAATACGCAGTCTAACTCAACCGGCTACCAGATCCGTCAAAAACAAAACAGTGCATAAGTCAACTCCTATCATACAATACGTTTCTAACAACTATCTATTATACACACACTGGCAGCCACAACTCAGCGACCTGCGATACAAGATACCCTCACAGATTATTCTCTATTGTTATTGATACAATACACGCATCAAATGTGCATTGGATTCGGTCGTATTCACTATCAGTATTCAATATGGACGTGTAATTCGTTGTGAGGTGACCAGCATCGGTTAGTTCGATCAAAATGGAGAAATGCATATTGATTGTTGTTAGCTTTACGGAGATTTGGATTGTGTGAGATTGATTGGATTCCCATCTGCATGAGTATATGTATATCCCACTCTACATATATGTACACACCACGGCTTACCCTCTGTTAAAACGTAGTGAGATTATTAGTTTCTTACTATTTTTTGTGCAAGAGATCCTTGGATTTTATTGACAAGTTCAGATCTAAAGTAATCTATATCTATACTAACTTTATAAAGAGAAAATATTTCCTTTTTTGTTTGTTTGTAAGTTTAACTCAAAAACTACTCGACAGATTTTAAAATTCTGTCACCATTAGAAAGCTATATTATCACCGAGTACCATAAGGTATATTTTATTTAAAAATAAGTACTATTACTAACATAACCTGAACTACTTTTACGCGAGTGAAACCACGGGCAAAAGTTAGTTAAAATAATAAAGTAGTTAAAGTATTAGAGTGTGGCCAAACCCTTCTTGCACTAAGAAGAGGCCCACGCCCAGCAGTGGAACAGTTTATATACAGGCCTGATATCATTAGTTAAAATTACATTGAAGTATAACTCTTCTTCCATCGGGATATAAATGTTTATGTATATAATATTTTATGTATTATGTATGTGATATTCCAGAATATGGTTTATCCGTGAGCCAAGTTTCATCCAAATCCTTTAAAAGGTTTAGGTGAGACTGTGTAACAAAGTTTCTAACAACGAAACATCGTCACAAACTTTCACATTTATATTATTAGTAGAGAGTTTGTTTTATCCGTGGTATTTAGTGAGAAATTATGTTCATGTTTTATTTTAAGATTCCTATATTATTCAGAAATAAATTTTGTACGAGGTGAGGTACAGCTGATTATCTTAGTCTGAAAGGAGATTTTTATAATCTACTGATTACTACTAAGGGCAAATGTCCAAGAAGCAGCGCGATATTTTTTATTAGAAAGGATAGACAACTTCCGCACTAGGAATAATTCGTATTATAATAGTTTGAAGTGGCCAGGCGGCCACTTCAAACTACTCTATGTCTGTGAAGTCAAGATGTTGATAAGTGACCAATCTATAAAGCTAGGATGTCCTAAGAAACCGGTGATAAGACGGACAATACAATATAGATTTAGACCTAAGATACATTGTCAAACCGCCTCTAGGCCGTTTCCTAGAAAGCAATGTTTGATACCGTATAGTGCCTTGTTAGAGCAGACAATGCAATCCTGGGAAACCCTAGCTTTAATGGCAAGAGCGAAGTCAGAAATATGTGGTAAAATCGGGCGGAAAACACAATATCACTATATAAATGGAGTACAATTTTGAGTAACACAATAAATAGTGCGATCTAAGAAAGCACGGAAGAACTTTATATTAAATTCTTGGCTTATAATTAGAAATACGCATATATATATATATATATATATATATATATATAGATATATATATATATATATATATATATATAGATATATATATATATATATATATATTAAAAAACGAGCTCTTGCCTGTCGCTTTGTTCGCTTTCATGTAGATTTTGTCAATACATTTCAATCCCTCAGCAGCAGTACTTTTTCTGTACGAAAGGTGCCTAAACGATGCCTAAACTATTTTTGTAAATATTTAGTATTATAATTATTTGTGTTTTTGTAATTATGTTATCTTTTTTAATACGTTTGTAAATATAAATATAATAAGTAATAATAATATATAATATACTATTCTACCACATACACACAAAACCATCTAGCCCAAACTAAGCAGAGATTGTACTATGGGTACTAGACAATAGATAAACATAATATATACTTTTTTTTTGTAAATACATACATATTATACATATAAACACCCAGACCAAGACAAACATCCATGTTCATGCACACAAATGTTTGACTTGTGCAGGAATCGAACCCGTGACCTCAGGCGTGGCAGTCGGTTACACTAACCACTACGCCATCGAGGCCGACAATAGTGTATATATGTTGTAACAAATAATTTAAGTAATTGTAACAAATAAATTTACTTATGTCCTATTTTGTGACCATGTTTAAATTTCGTAATTTGATGACAAAGAAATATACTCTATATTATCGAGAAAATAAATAAAATTAGTTTAGGTAGCTATTTATGTTTTATCCAAAACATTCTGGTAGTTACATAAAACTGTTTTTTATAAGATAAAACAATTTTTTAGGTACTGATTACAACAAAGAATAATGCGACGTTTTCCTCGAAACACTGTAAATTTAATTAAGAAAGTAGAGTCTATTCCGAAGACAATTTAGCTATATTAGTTATTAAAATAATATCCGGCGGTTACTTGTTGTTGAAAAATTTTATAACCCCAGTACATATAAAGGGCTCGAAAAATAAAGTAACGAATTATCAACCAGTCTTTAAATTGTGTATCATTGCTAAATTATTTGAAAATAATACTTAATCAGATATATGCTGCGTTGAAGAAATCGTTTAATGATGCCAGCATGGGTTCGTTAGGGGGAAATCTACTGTATCAAACCTAGTAATTTTTGATGATTTTGTCACTGAAAATATGAGCCAGGGGAAACAGGTCCATGTAGTTTACACTGACTACAGCAAATGTTTTGACAGAATTGATCATAACACACTTATTCATAAACTTTCCACAATACGTATAAGATGGCTTTCACCATACATTGCAAATAGATCTCAAGCAGTTGCTATAAATAATTACATATCTAGCTGGGTAATTTGTAATTGGGCTCCCTTTTAGGCCCACTGCTGTAGTCTTTGTAAACGACATCGGCAAATATTTCATTATGCCCAGTTGCTATGCTTCGCTGATGACATGTAGATATTTATGACCATTTCAACGTGTAAAGATGTCCAAGCATTGCAATCCGACTTGTCACGTCTTGATGATTATTGTGCTAGAAACAAGTTAGATTTGAATCCATCAAAGTGCACAATTGTTACTTATACCCGAAAAAATAACACTATACCATCTGAATATACACTTAAAGGTCAAATTATTCCCAAATATAATAAGATCCGTGATCTTGGTGTTCTGTATGACTCGAAGCTTCTATTTGATGAACACATTGAAGGCATTGTTAAAAAAGCTTCTCAAGATCTTGGGTTTGTGATGAACGATGCGAACGTCGAGTTATTTTAAAGAAGCTAAAACATTTAAGATATTATACTGCACATTCGTCCGAAATATTTTAGAGTACGGGTTGCACATTTGGAATCCACGATATGATAAATATATTAAAAGATTAGAAAGTATTCAAAAAAGTTAATTAAATATTTATGCTATCGTACTAGAATTACGTATAGATCTGAAGACTATTCAAAACTATGTGCTAAATTTTATATTCTTCCATTAGCTAATAATAAGAGGAGAAAGGGGCATGTCAAGACGCCATAGTAATTTGGGCCCACAGTGCACACCTATAAAGGCTAATGATAATAATAGTAAGTAATGCCAATAATTAATTACCATAAGAAGTGATTTACAAAAACTTGGCATTTTAAAGTTATCAAATCTTCTGATATCTCATCAATACAATTTATATTAAATATGTGCTATATTATATTACACATTATTTTAATTTATTTATGAGTACAATATATTAGGAATGAAATAAAACAGAATACATTTCAGTTTTATATCTTCTAGGTAAAAGTCGTCGATATTAACCGCAATAAATAAACACTAACCGTCACAATGGAATTGCAAAACAAGCAATTATACGAAAACGTACATGTCAATACATGTACGTTTTCCGGCGTCATACAAGTTAGATATGGTGCTGCCATAATAAACACAAAACCTCGATACATCGATAATAGACATTATTTTAAGTTAATCAAAGCAAACTTGCTAATCTAAAAATAATAAAAATTATCAGAATTTGTATTATTTTTGTATAAAAATGAAATGAACGATTAAAATAATAATTATCTGTATAATATAGCAATGGTAAATTACTATTTTGATTAATTACCTGTCAACATATTTTGTATAATGGCCACATTTTTACGGTAATGTACTTGCTTCCAAGTTCTATTACATTGTTTGTCGTTTTCTTGTTTAATATTTTAGAAAATATTACCGACTTGTACAGAATAATAAATACAAGAAAAACTAGGATCAATAATTATATATTTTTTTAGAATAGCCAATTTCTTGTGCACCACTTGGCCTAATACTGGCATGCCCCTTTGCGATGTCATATATATACAAAAAATTATATCAAATACTATTGATTGCCCCGAACTTCTCTACAAAATCGTCTTCCATATTCCGGCAAAAGCTTTACGTCAATTAATTTTAAACTATTTCTTAGCTCTATTTCTAGCTTTCTTACTCTTTCTATAGCTTTAAGTGAGGACTGTTAATGGCTGTATGCTGCGTAATATTTTTGTATAAAAATAGTGATATTGCTGTTGGTCTTCCATGAAAAATAAATAAATAAGCTGTAAATTAATTAAAACCAAAAGTAGCTAGGCTAACATGAGGTAGATCTGGCGGCTCCGGAACCTTGTACTTACATATAAAGCTCGTAGTATAACAATACTTTTTTTAAATTAGAGTGCGAACGACAATGATTACCGATTCGTGAAACAACAATTATTCAATTGTATCTTTAATCTCCGCCATTCCTAAAAAGCCGTGGCAGTCAAATGGAGCCAGCCACACACAATAATTTATAACTTCGAAATTGTTAATGTTCTTTCTTTCAATAGTAAATAAAGACTTTAAATTCTTGCAGTTTTCTTGTGTTATTTTTAACAATGTAACTATACCCATTTTATATTGAATTTAATCAATATCAGGTCAGTGGCTAAAACTGGCTTTTATCTCGTTATAAAATATTGCGATTTACACTCGATTCCAATTTTATTATATCGCATGTATTGTTGCTGACACCGGTGGCCGCGTTAATGAAATTTAATGCCAATTCCAACTAGTTGTTTTGTATCTATTTACGTGTAAATATTTTTTATTGATATACATTTTTCATGTAGTATATGCAACAATTATAAGATACGAACAAAACTTATCATCAAAACCGAAAATTTTAGAATCACAGAATAGTAAACGCCTCAAATTCGGAACGACCACTTAAACATTGCATTACAGTAAAGAAAAGCCAAATAATGGCACTAGTTACCTACAAGAATAAAATATACCATACTTAAAAGGATTCCTTTTAAACAAAGTAGTCGTATGTTCAAAATTGTATAGCAAAGTGGCAACATCTGGCATTTTAATCGCATGCCAGTGCCTCTTAAACACTCTAAATGCTATGTAAGAACCAGAACAGAAAATGTATTATTTGCCGTCATTTGTGGCTGTTTAATGTGTAAGGAAAACTCGAGAACCTGATCACTGCAGGTACTTTAGTTGTGATCATGGGTGCTACTATTAATATGAGAGTATCTTCAGATATAGTTAGATAGTTTTGAAGAATAATTATTGCGAAGAGCAGATCCAACTATCGTAATAGAAAAAGGTAAAGGCAAAAGGGCACCGCTGACGAGCTTACACTTTTTGGATGCAAAATACGCTTCTACACCTGTTTTGCCTCAGCACTAGGTATTCTCAGAACAGTTTACGAACAATAATAGGCTTATTTTCCTATTGGTGACCCATTTTTATATAATAATGAGTGGAAATCACGTCACGACTAAATCGGTCCAACTCGAATTTTCAATCACTTTACACTATCTGCTGACTGATTAATTATTACTGGCAGTCGCATAGTGGTTAAAATTCGACCAAAATTCCTAAGCTTGCTACTTTGTTTTCTGTTTTTCTCTATTACATATAAATAAGGTATAGGTAACCATAGTTACAAAGAATTGTACGACTTCAAACGGACAAGTGTGCGTGTAGTAATTTTTCATTAATTTAATGTATTTCAAATGCATATTTTATAAAAATATTAGGATTCGCCTCCCCAAAATATATATATTTTGTTTAATTTTGACACAACGTGGCAATTATAGCTGACAGTTTGACAACTCACCAAAAACACTAAAATTTAATATCGTCCGTACACTTGTCGAATACATATATGATTACGGAAAGTCAGAGGTGCGTGCCTCGGGTTCGAAACTTGTTTCTTTTTCATTTCACGAACCAAACGTCCCCTATACACTAATATTTTTGCCTAACCACGCAATTCAGCAACTTTCGCCAGACTCTTGGAAAAGAGATGTAACGTGCGAAATAAAATGTTGGTGAAAAATATGGAGACAAAATATTATGTTGATCGATAATTTGCCTGCGAATCGATTTAAAATACCTAACTCTCAGTTTTTTTTATCTTGTTGTTGTTGTGTTGTCATTTGTTTGTTAGTAATGTTTACGTAACTTCTGTTTCGACATTTATCCAAAAGATGGCAGACTATATCACTTTTTCTAGCAACGTTGCAAATAAAATAATACTAGTTTAGAAGCACCTTAATGTTCTGTCATTACTATACTCATTCAAAACGCATGTGCAATGAGCCTGCAACTGAATAAATATTAAATAGCTCATAATTCACGAAGTAGTCTGTGAATAATTATATGTTGACGAATGTACATATTTTAATTGAAATATTTAAACATTCATTAAAAGAACCTTTTAGGTAATCATACGTAATAAACATCATACGAAGAATTAATTTTATGATCCCTTGATGAGCTTTTGAATTGAGCATAGTCAGTATTTAGTTAACAAAGTTATAAGGCTAGCAAGTAGACAGATCATGAGCTAAAAAGGAATTTTAATTTTAACCGTATACCCGAACAAATACTACAATTATTTGTTCGGGTATTAGCTAGTAAGTACAAGTATAAATACCTTTTTAAGTATTAGGCATATTTGAGTTCAAATATGCTTCGCGAGTACTGAGTAATAATTTGTTTAATTTATTTTCTCTCTTTATTAAGGCAAAAACTTTCCATGTTAGGAAAACTCCGTTTGAAAAAATCATGACTGTTTATACTTTTGGACATTAATTATTACATACCATGATGCAACGTGAATTCATTTTCAGTCAAAGAATGTTCAATAATTTCATACAACAAATGTGGCATATAGCAAACTCAATGGTAAGCGGTTCTCTATATCGATTGCTAGCAATAACAAGGGTTATCACTTACGTGTTACCTATTTTATGGTACAGTAATTATAGACGGGATAAAAGTAAAAAAGGCAAGTATGTGAGCTTTCGGAACTCTTACTAAACGGGCAAGAGTATAATCCAAACTAATGTTATAAATGCGAATGTGAGTTTGTTTGTTCGTTTGTTACGCATTTATGCCTTAACTACTCGACCTATCATGAAATATATCATATACATAAATACCCTTGCCAACGTGGGCAAGGGTACAAAAATGGACATAGTGTACTTTTCATCCAGAGAAAAAATTATGTTATAAATCTAACCTAACCTTACCTACATTGCAAACGAAGTCACGGGAAAATCTAGTAAATAAATATTTCTTATATGGGCGAGCTGGGTTGTCCGTAATATCACAAAAGGCAGGGACGCTCTCGCACCTTCCAAAGAACCATAATGCATATCCTATTTTGTACTAAGATCATTTAAAAACGCAATTAAATGTTATAGTATAAAACAACACGACCCTCAAACTAAATAAAAGACTGCATAAGATACCATTACTTGTTCCTAACAAATACCGCACCTGGACAACAAGAAAAAACGCTAGCAAATCCGGAGACATAAACCTTCCCACTGAAAATAAGCCCCATACATTATGCGCAATTCTGTGAATAACGGGAATACTACAAACAAAGTGCATGCTATATAAACACTCATGTTTTTCAGGTCCGTATTAGAGATCCTTCCATTAGGTCCGCTGCGAGCCAGACGGGTCCCGAAGTTTTTTGCCTGCGATTGCCTATCTCTATAAATCTTTGTAAGTACCTCGTTAGTTGCTCTGGTCAATTCACGTCCAGTTTCCACGTTGAGATTTTTTATTCATCCAATTTAGGTGGTTATATGTAACTATTAGTGAGAAATACAGTTCCCGAAAGGCCGGCGGTTCTTCTGCTTGTATTTGCATTTTCAGATTTTATTAGACTCGATTATTTTATTCGTAAATATAATAATATTCTATAATAATAATATAATAATATTCTACCACATACACACAACACCATCTAGCCCAAACTAAGCAGAGCTTGTACTATGGGTACTAGACAATGGATAAACATACATATATACTTTTTTTTTTTTGTAAATATATACATATTATACATAGAAACACCCAGACCAAGACAAACATCCATGTTCATGCACACAAATATTTGTCTTGTGCGGGAATCGAACCCGCGACCTCAGGCGTGGCAGTCGGTTACACTAACCACTACGCCATCGCCTGGTTATTTATTTCAGTTACAAACACTTATAAATTATAGTTATATTTACTCGGGCCTGTATGTCGAAAAAGGGCAGACATACTTGTTATTTATATTCCAGCAGATGATGTTTGAAGTCTAACCTAATAGGGGACGGGCCTATCGCTATCCATTAGGCACATTTTCATATCCCAATTCTGACGAAGAATTAATTATTGAACGATAACCTTAATAATAAACACTTTTTCATCTCGGCCATCAATACCTGGACAACACAATTGTTCTTAAACATAAGCTAATAATTACTAACATTTGTTCGCCCTGTAGTATAAACTAAATTGAATGCTTCAAAAACACGAATCCAGATTAGAATAAAAAATAACATTGAGCCTAGACCGCGAGGTCAAAACATTAGCCAAGAGATTAAGGCGCTGGCCACACTGCGGGCGTTCAGCGGTCAGAGTTCCAAGTTCTGCGTTCCGCGTTCACTGTGATGTATGCGGTGTCTTTGAATCGTACACACATAAAAGCAGTGAGACCGCGGCGGTCAAAGTATTATCAAAGAGGAACTCGACCGCAGAACGCAGACCACCGAAGCAATGTGTTCAACGTCTAAACCGTTATTAAATATAAATTGTTATTTATCCATAAAATCAATTTTCTAGCTTTTGCGTGTGGCTTCACTCACGTAAAAATAGGTTATGTTATGTTAGTGAAAGTACTTTTAAATAAAGTTTTTCCCGGTGATAATATAGCATTCAAATGGTGAAAGAATTTTTAAAATCGGTTAGATAGAATTTGAGGTAAATCCTTACAAAAAATATAATCTTTCCTCTTTATAATATTAGTATAGATGTTAAAACATTTAAAAGAATCCTCAGTTTATTATTCAATAGATATAAGTAGATACTCTAACTTACACACTATTAGAGTTCAAATTGCCTAACTTCCAAGTTTCCAGTTAAGTCTCTTGTGACATTAATCGCCTAGGCGCCCGTCGAGCGCGAGCGCACGTCATTAGCCACCACCCGCGACAGGCGCCGGACTATATAAGCGGAGGACGGTGTCTGATGAGCTCTCTTCCGGCTAGCTTGTACATCAAGATAAGTGTCCTTGCTTCAGAAGAACCACGGAGCAAGCCCTTTTTACGAACCACGCCCTGTCTACTGTTCGCGTAGGATTGTGAACCTATCTTGTAAATATTGTTAAATAGATATTTCTTATTTCTCGTTACTAGTCAATTACAAGTGTTAATTGTTGTTCTATCTTTTAATAACCTCTGCGTAACCTAACCTCAAGACACCAAATCCCTACGGCGTAGCCTGTCCTATTTCTAGATCGATCAGATCCCTAGTGAATAACCACATAATAGGTTACACTCTGTTTTATCAAGACAACGATTATGGAGTCCTCACAACTGTTTCTCGGAAGCAACGAGGTTATGGATTTCCACTTGCTATGAGCCTTGCAAATCTCTTTTACTACATTCATTCTTCTAACATTCGTGATGCAAGCTCGCTAGGACAAAGCACTCTTAATCTGGCCTTTCACTAAAATACTTTGAACCCGATCAGAGGACTTCTCGCGAAATACCCGTTTCTATTAACAATGAGCTTACTGTTAACAGAGTTATGAATATAATTTCATAAGGGTATTTACGTGCATTAAAATAAACTCGGGAGAGGTATTATACGATCGTTTGAGAATGTGATATAAATAAAAGAAAAATATTGACTAAGCGAATGTATAAAACTTAACGATTTCTGTTTAAGGTTCGTATCACCAGGATATTAAACCACGTCTATATCAAGCGCATACTTTTGTAATTGTATCCATGGGTAATTGTTTCCATCTTTATAGTAGCAAGTAACCCGTGTGATCAACTTACGTATCTAACGCATATGTATGCACATAATAGTCTACACCTAGAATAAAATCGTAAAGTTTCTTCTAATGATCACTCTGCTTCTTTTCAACCATCCCTATGTTTCAAGGTCTCCATACGATTGACTGTACAAATGGCATGGCATGATATGGGTTAAGGGATTGCGTCGTCGCTGCCACAGCGCCGAATCTAGGACATTCGGTCCCTACACAGGACGAAAATATGAGTTATCCAAAAATAGTTAATCTAAAAGGTCTAGATGTTCTTTGTGTCTATTGTTTGAATATCTGTCTTTCGCGACACAGGAATTAATACTAGTGCGGGTGCTTTTTATAAAAAGAAAATAAAGGAAATAATTTTGAACGTCTATTAAACCCTACCCCACCTCTACTAGATTTCAATTCGTATATTCTAATAAAGTTCGAATAAAGTTAACAGTCTAACACCACATAAAAGACATTATCAAGCTATATTAAAACTTAGTTTCAAGGTGAACGGCACCATTACCAAGAAATAAATCGCAAGTTTAATCTGAACAGTTGTAGATATGTTTGTGTTCAGTACATTCTGATCTGTCATCATTAATCATTAAGCACGACTTAATTATACGTCCCTGAGGAGTTAATCACGTTGATAGTACGCGAATCTGAGATTTATGAATAGTTAGTGTGTGATCGTGGTTTTACCTGCCTCTTCCTTCACCATTTTGGTAGCTCCGTTCTATTACCAGTTCAATCAAAAGAATAAAATCTTAGATTTGCATTCACTGTTCTTAGATTGCACGAAAAAGTGTTCACACTAAGAGGTGAGCTCAGGCATTACATTTCATGATAAAGAAAAATAATGTACAATTTTCAATATATTATATATTTATAATTTGGATAATATGTTAGCATTTTGTGTCAGTGACAATTTAACGTTTCGTATAAGACTGCATCGATATTTTAAATCTTTGGTTCACGGTTATTAAGATCTCTATTATAAATTAATACATGAGTTATATCTGCATCATGTTTGAACGGTTAGGCAGAAGTAAGCATATCACACGTGTATATAATTATGTTATGATTCTACACAACGTTACTTAATCGTAGTATAACGCATTTTTTTGTCAATCAGTACCGTAGAAGACACAGTGAAAATTTTTTTTTTATGATCAGTAAAGTCACTGCTTCACGAAGCGAGACACCTAAAGTTTTGTTTTTGTGATTCATGTTATTTGATAGGTACAATTATATACAGTCGCAGGCTTATATCGCTGAAAGAATAGGCAAAGCTGTATTACATCCATAACTTGCCAGCTATAGTTTTAGGTTGTCCGGCACAAGTAGCGAAGCTATCGTCTTCTACGGGACACAGTTCCAAGCTCCGGAACTGGAATCTAAAACTGAATGCACAGCAATGGCATTTACTATTGCTGTGCCACCGAGGTGATATGAAATAAATGAGACAATTCCTTATTTAAAACAACATGCTAAAGCTTTTTGAGGAGTGATCTGAAATAACGATTTTCCAAAAAAAAATACAACCCCATCTTTAACTTACGTACTGATTCTATATGTTGTGATGTTGATATCAATGTTGACGTTGTTTTCCTGCACCATATAAGTGGCAGTTCCACACTAAGATAAAAATAGGACCACCTTATCCTTCATCCTATCACTCCCATGGGGAGTGAAAGAGAAAACATCAAATCAATGAGCGTCATTTACGTGAAACATTACGCGGCAAAAGTAGACTGGGGATTTTTATGGAACAACGAAGCATTGATAAAATATATATAGAATCACGGTAGACGTAAAAAGTAATGTATTTCAGGCACATTGCAAGCCACACGTAAGGAAGTATGGCATCAAGAACTATATAGAGCGAACCAATTACCGTTTATGCCAGATTCCGTATTGCTACTTAGACTTTAGTAACAGATAGATAGAGTTCTAGGAATTGCATCAAATCCCCTTGCTTCAATGGAATAGCAAAAATATTTCTAGAAAATAGGATAGAATAATGCATAATACTAGAGATAACTATTGGAATCTAAAACTCATAGCAGTGGTATAGCACGGCGAAATCATCGTTACAGCGGGATTCGTGCCTATTCCAAGCACCTTGACCGAGGAAAAACGTCCATACTAGAGAAAATCGCAACTACATAAACAGCCTTGTCTTGTCTTCCTGCGGTAAAAGATACTGCGCTGTAAGCAGAAGGTTTTAGTGTGATTATTGCTACTTTTTGAAAGAGCTACATTGCGTGACCTATGCCTCCGGTACCACAAGCTTTCGTGTTGTATGCCGTAACTTTTTGATGGAACTGCATCGTGCGACTTATAGCTCCAGTTTTTTTGTCTTTATAAAAATAAATGAAATATTTATTATGCCACTAATTTTATTACTATATTTTCTAAAATCAACAACTTTGGAAGAATCAAAATGATTATATACTTCAAGTTGGGCGGAGAGCCATAAAATTACCATCAGCATGTTCTAGCTATTCTGCAATACTTTAATGACTGATTTTCAAGCTAGGTAAAACGTGTATCATGGATAACCAGGCCTCCTTTCCATAGATAAAGCCGTACATAGTACAGCAATCAACAATGCGTTCAAGAATTTTCACAAACCATTCACACGCAATGTTGCAGACCACTAATCAGGTGTATCGTGCGGTGCGCAATCAGTAATGGGCGTCGCTAACACGTTGATTGAACTAGTTCATCGTTCGGCTAACTAGTGGGCGTTGTACCGAACATGTCCATCCACCCACAAACGTTAAAGGTTCTTTACATAACCACCGATAAACGTAGCGATTGTTTGCGAGTGGTAATTCAACGTTCACTTGACGCACTTGTTTTTACGGCCATTTACTAATCTTTACGCAGAGTCAAATAGATTCTACAGGATAAAATACAAAATCTGTGTGATGCCTTCTTAGCATTTGGGAGAAGGTAAGCTCTGGATGTTTTATGCATTTTAACCCTTAATATTATCAGGCCTGTATATAAGTTATCACACTGCTGAGCACGGATCGCTTCTCAGTACGGTTTGGCAAACTTCACATAACTTTAAGAACATTATAGAGAATGCCTAGATAAACAGGTTTCCTCACGATGTTTTCCTTCACCATTTGGATCCTTAATTGTATTCGATTGATTTTGTAGTTGTAGGCAACTGTCGCCCAAGAGAATAACCATGTCACGGAGGACTGAACAGACGTTCAAACATCGCTCACAACAAACATCCAGTCTGCGATAAATTAGATTTTGTAGATCACACGTTATTATGTAACTACAGCACTCGACGGTCTGGTAGTGTCAAGACGTCCATTTAAACCACTGAGTCATCTGCACAGTATTTGACTTTATTCACTTTATTTATTTTTGCCACTGTGGTGTTCAGCCAGATACCAATACAAGGACAGGCGAAGTAGATCTAGCTGTATACCAACAAAACTGCTTTCTGAAAGTCTATATTAATATTACCTATCTTCATATATCATAAATCAAAACCCACAGCTTTTTTATTGCGTCTCTTATTGATTACAAGTTCTCTGAAGTAGCACAAAGGCTGACACTTTACCCGATAGATGACAATAGCACTAGCCTCAGACGGTAACATTGTCTGAGGCTCAGTATTATACCTGGGGTGGGCAAAGTGTTATTGAGAAATTCATTTCTCTCTCATTGATTACAAGTTCTCTGAAGTAGCACAAAGGCTGACACTTTACCCAATAGATGACAATAGCACTAGCCTCAGACGATGTTACAATAGCTTGCAAAATGATAGTGATTTATTCGCCTCTTCTTACAGCTTGGGATATACAGGAATATATCTAGCTGCTGGTTTGTAAACATAAGCAAATAAAATACAATACTTCGTTGTCCATCAGTGTGCACCGGTGTGGAATCAAACGCTCAGGCTGACAGTTCTGGCACGATAAAGTTCATAAAAAGTTAGAGATAATAACCGAACGTGTATCGAGTTAACGATCCGATACTCTGATAATAGAAAATAAAATTTAACATCAGATTTAAGAATTTAAGGTACGTTTATATGATATATATTCGAACTTATGAAGTTGCGGGCACTATTAGTGGACGAGTAAAAGTCGATAAATATGACGATAAAATAAGTATGAATATTTCAATCTCGCAACGATAAAAGCTAGTGTGAAGCTACTCTTAATAAAATATTTACATCGCGCGTATGAAATCGCTGGCAGCGCTAGTAGACATATGAATTTAATCATGATAACGATTAAATATAATATAAGACTGAGATTTTAGCACAGTACATTTTCACACATTATATATAATATGTAGATTATCTAGGTAGAACTAGGAACTGTTTTATTACTTTTTTATTTTCGCATCGTTTGAGTCCTTTCGGATTGATCTTTCGTCTTACGTATAAGCTTAAAATAGTCACTGATTATATATAAATATACATTTATATCGGATCATCAAGAAAATAATCATTGGAATGTAATTTATTTCTGAAATTGGAGTTGAATAAAGCGCCATCTATTGGTTTGTTTTGCAACGTCAAGCGTAAGCTTGAGTGATGTCGCCACAGAGCCATTGTGTCAGTTGAAATGACAGCTAAAATTGTCAGTATCATATTCACATTATATAAGCGCTGGCGACTCGTGCGCAGACATATTTGGTGTGACGAACTCGCTGCGATACGGATCAAATCAGAGATAATCACAGTCAATCTTTATTGTTTTATTTCTCTTGTATTTGCCTATCATTAGTATGCGTACGAAGTATAATACCACGCCTATATTTTGTTGCTTCATCGTGTCGAAAGCGAGTTGCCGTCCTACTCTCCAACATCAGAAGTGGGATCTAAACTCCATTCTCACTGGTATACTACGTTCGAGATGCAACAAAAGAACATGATGTAATTGATCGAGCTCACAAAGCGAGCGCCGCTTGGACAGCTGCGAGATGGTTACTGTGTGCGGGTAATCACCACAATCAGGTCGGTAGTATTCATTTTATTTCGATTCTGGGGCCGAATGTTCTCTCGTGCAATTCAGTGAAGCTAACATATTTTCACGCACACGTTAAAATAATTATGTTCATATAACTGGTATTGATAATTCTGCTATTTGTTGTACCTTTTTTTTTTTTTTTTTTTTTACGTGGGGGAATGCTATGGCGCATATCCCTCCGCGGGGGCGGGCGGAGGGATTATGTCGGACTCGCCGGGGTAAAAGAAAGATGGAATAATAGTAAAGTTCCTCCCGGAATACCGACTAAACCTACCACGGTGTTCCTCGACAAAACCACTATCGACGGGGTCGCGCGAATCACTTTCGCATGCGGTCGCGACCCCGCCGAGGTTACGGCCCGCCGTGTGAAACGGCAGGCCACTACCCGAAGAGACCTACCCAAAGGACTCACGCTCAAAAATTCCCTACTGTCTCCCCCCTAGGGGGGAGACGGACTCGACACAGAGGCGCGCGTGGGAACACGCACGCCGCCTCTCGGACCTGGTGCTGAACGGATGGCGGGCAGGCCCACAAAGCCCGCCACCCCCAGGTCAAACCTCAGAGTGGCTGGAGGTCATCGCGCGCCCTCCGGCGCCCGGCTCTGCGGTTGGGGAGAGGGTTCAAACGCTCCCTCTCCCGCTCCGCCGCCTCCTTGATGGAGATTACTTCCTCGCAAAAGGAGGCGACGGCGTTCCACGACCTCTCACTCCGGACCATAGACTGAACTACGGCCGGGAGCGAGAGGGCAATCGATCCGACTGCCGCGATCAGCTCACGGCGCTGCGATGCCCAGGCGGGGCAAACCGCCAAAGTGTGCAGCGCCGTGTCCTCTACAACGTCGCGGCAGTCACCGCAGTGGTGACAACCGGGCGTCTCTTGCCGGCGTATACGACACAGGAACTGGCCAAAACAACCGTGGCCAGTCAGTACCTGTGTCAGCCGGAAGGTGAGGGCGCCATGCCGCCTCTCCAGCCACTCCTCAAACACGGGACTTACCGCCACGATCGTGGCGTGCCCGACTATTTGTTGTACCTGATTTAGGTTATTTTTAATATGAATAATCTTGCAATTTTGTTCCATATTCTACCCGAATATTATTATTATTATATTCTTTATTCAAATATTTTCTATATACTTTTCATTTTTAAATATACATATACCTATAAAATACATTTAAAAATATAAAATATATGGTACTCCACCGGCATCGGGAACAGGGTCCAAGCCGGTGGTTAGGATTCCAGAGATAGGAACCTCCTCACAATGCGTGCTGTATCTAAAAGCACTGCCTTCTGCATCAAATCCTTGATCCAAGCACCCAACGCGCGTCTCTTTAGATGGTGATCGAGACTCTTGGCTATTAGACCATTGACAGATATGACTATCGGCACAATTATTGCCGAATCAACATCCCACATGTCGACAACCTCGCGAGCCAAATCGAGATATTTAATTTGTTTATCTTTTTCAGCTTTCGCGAGATTGCCGTCATGCGGAGCGGTGACATCGATAATCAATGCGCGGCGCTCTGATCGATCTATCACCACAATGTCAGGTTTGTTGGCCACAACAGTCCTGTCTGTGATGATAGTTCGATCCCAGTACAACGTGACATGACCATTTTCGAGAACTGATTCAGCTACATACCTGTAGTACGGCACTTCAACATCTACAAGTTTGTACCTATTTCAGAGCAAGTTGCTGGTGAATAATAATGGCTATTTGGTTATGTCTGTGCAAGTACTCGCCGTTAGCAAGACGAGAACAACCGGAAACTATATGCCTGAGGGACTCACCAGGTAGGTGGCACGCCCGACAAATGTCAACCGTACCATCCCTCAAGATATTTCTCCGGTAGTTATTCGTCTTGATAACTTCGTCCGCAATAGCACAGACAAACCTTTCGGTTTCCCCAAAGAGGTCACCGAAACGTAGCCAGTTCACGGAGGCTAACAGGTCTACATCAGCTCCATATAGAGCTTTGTAGAACCTACCGTGAAGCTCCTTGCTCTGCCATACATCCCTGCGATCGTTAGTGCTAAGTAGTACAGGCTTGCGCCAGTTCTCTTTAGCCAAACTGAGCGAGGTGAGTCCGATGTCTACAGCAACTACATCCCGATGCGTACCCACGTCTGCCTGGAGAAAGTATTCTCTGAGGTTGAATACCTCGCGGTTATGAAGGGCCTTGGCATTCAGAAAGCCTCGGCTTCCACATTTCCGCAGGATATACAGTCTCATCACAGACGAACGTGAACACTCTTGACGGCATACCGTATGCATCACGCATACGGTTTGCCGTCAAGAGTGTACGGACCCGCCGGTCCAGAGCATCCAGTTCAGTCTGAGTCCACTTAAGTATGCCAAAGGAGTACATGAGCACCGGCATGACCCAACCGTTACAAGCGCGCACCTTGTTGCCACCTGATAAAAGACTATTTAAAACTTTTTTCAGGCGACCAAAGAAACGCTCCTGCAACGATTGCTTCATGTCAGCCTCATTGATACTTAACGCCTGTGACATACCCAAGTACTTGTAAGTATCGGTTACAAGAAGTGATCGTACGTTAATGGAATCCGAAAGTTGTGTTCCTTCGGATTCCACTATCCTTCCTTGCTTTACATGGATGACAGCACATTTTTCCACACCAATTAATTATTATTATTATTATTGACGCTTTTAATAAGTTGTTTTATTGTATCACTAGATTTTGCCCGCGTGCTCGCTCGCATAAATGTAGGTTATATAATACCCTTGTAACTAATATAACCTTTAACTAAAAGGTTATATTAGTTACAGTCTTGGATAAAATGCAACCTTTGTCCTTTTCTGTTCCCCTCACATCGTGTGTGTTTAATGATAATCGGTTGAATTGTTAACGAGTGGAAGTGTAACTAACAAACTCACATTCGCGTTTGTAATATTGTTTAGGATACGTTGCGTATCGACATACCTTGCGTAATCAATGCACTTAAGTTTAGCATTTCTGTGTTCCCTATCGCATAACACCTTACCTAATTATTTTTATAACGGAGGTAGGTAGTGCTATGATAAATTGTACAGAACAAATGTTTGTGCCGTAGTTATTACGGATTATAGCATTCCTATATTGTTACAAACTTGACCGGATGATTGTCTAAAATATTACGAGGAAATAATTGGCTGCGACAATTAAAATTTTGTAGTGGGCTTCCAGCATTTTGCTTATTTTAAACCGAATGAACGTTGATACGTGTAATGCATTTTCATCCTTAAACCTTCATCGATAGTTTTTAGTTGCGGTACTGAGTGATTCTCGAATTATTATATTAAGGCCTTACACCGCACTCGGGTAACCGCGGGCGATTTATAAATTTAAAATTTAAAAAACCCCCGACACAATATTCATTTGATACCCATATTGAAAAATTGTAATTTGTGAGAATATGTAATTTTGTGGTGGCGGCCATCTTGGATTTGAAATTTATTATAGTGTATAATATTCTACTAGTCAAGCCCTTTCATTTGATACCCATATTGAGGGAGTTGTGAAAAAATATGTAATCCGCCATTTTGTGGCGGCGGCCAATTTGAACCGATTTTTATCAAACGTAGCTAAGAACACTCCCGACTAATTCACCTTTCAAACAAAAAAAACATAATTAAAATCGGTTTATCCGTTCGGGAGCTACGATGCCACAGACAGACACACACACACACACACACACACACACACACACACACACACAGACACGTCAAACTTATAACACCCCGTCGTTTTGCGTCGGGGGTTAAAAAATTATGCTATAAGACCCGAATCGTACTGTCTACCGTTCATCTAATAGGTTTAGCCCTGGTGCAAATCATACAAAGTAAACTAAAGGAATTTCTAGATTCAGATATTAACCGTTCCAGTCAATCCTGGTAAAAAAGCGAGATGGTACGAATTGCATGGTGATATATTATCGCGAATCGACTTGATTACTATCCCCGATAGATTTTCTCTTCCACTCGTAGCCGATCAGATATCACAACAACCAAAGGCAGATTTTTGCATATGTCTATGTGCTAGTGGCTTAAATCAAATTCCTATTTTAAAACCCGATCGTATCAAACTCAAGGCTTCATTAAGCCCGACAGGCAGATAGTAGCAATTAAGGGATGCAGAATTTTAGTCCGTGGTTATACACAAACCTGATTTCAGTTATTTACCTATAGCACCACAAGCCTTTCGGTGTTCTGTTATTAACTATGTTCACAAGCTAATAACGCATCTTGAGTAGGCAAAGATGCCCAAAAGTCTGTGACCACTATTGTTTTAGTCACATAATAAATTTCCTATTTTAGTTTGCCTTTCAGGGCTATTAAGACCTACAGGCATACAAGACTAGTGAGGCCCTTAAGGCGAACGTTTCTTTTTGGTACTCAGTTGCGTATAGTCGCTGACTATGGTCAACGTTTTGCCAGCAAACATTCTAGAATTTTGTGAGTCCAACTGTTTTAACTTTCATTTGATTGCTACTGGTTAAAATGGTAACGCGCAGGTTAGCTTAAAGGTAATAATATCTTATGTAAAAACTGCGTGATAAATAGTAGCAGGATGCGTTTAGAGCTACAGCAGGCGAAGTTTAGAGCTAGCATAAGCTGGACGTGTACCGCGTGACAAGTGATAGTCACCTCGAACCTTTTAAGGCGCGGTCAAACAGCCGGCGTGAGCGGGGCGTGCGCTTGTCCCGCCTGTGTTGTAATGTACCGAATTGTATGAGAGCGTTCACACAGCCGGCGGCAGCGGGGCGGGCACGCGCTGCCGCCGGCGGGTGTCAAACTTCGCTTTGCTGACGCATGCGTGATACGAACGACATTATATATAAAACCGCGGTCACAGGCATAGAAATTTGTACGCGTCTTGATGGCCGTTACGACAACCAGCGACGACTTTCTACTAGACTATCGGCACATAGATATTTCTAGAGCAATTGAAATAAAGATGAGATTTATTTTCCATATAATAGGCACGAGCAATGTGTTATCACTATTGCACAAGGCTATTGCAAGTGATCGTAAGTTTCCATGACCAGTTACCATAAGGCGCGCCATATGCTTGCTAGCCATCATAGTAGCTAGCCAAATAATAGTGAGTTTGAAGAGAAGTTGAGTTTTGTGTAGAGTAAAGAGATTGCCGTGTTCTAATAGAATTGAGTGAAGTATTAATAAACTCTGTTTTAGTATTAATTTCATTCTTTAGTTCAATATTATTATTCGGTGATTATAAATACTTTGTTATTATAAGTTTAGCTTCTTATATTATTTATGTTTCACGAGATCTATTATATGCCATAAAATTTATTTCCAATGTTAATTGGATATGCCTACTAAAATTTTAAAGCCATAACAACTACTCTGTAGTATACTAACCATAGAATACATATTTACATAAATAAGCATATATTTCTTTAAAGAAATTGACATTCAGAATACGTCACATTGATGTCAAAAAAAAAATGAATATAAAAATATGTCAAATATAATATAATATATTCCTATATATTTAAATATGTCGCTCTATAGATGGAGCGTTTCGGTTACGCGTCTGGAATTCAAAGGTGCAAACAGTTGAGATACAATATCACAGTGTCAGAAAAATATATAAAGAACTATTTTCTTATTTATTGCTAAACAGTCTTGAGGATGCTTTATGTGGAGGCGAACACAGTTCAATGCATATTGTTTCTTTAAAGCCTATGTCGAGTTGGAGTACTATTTTGTAATTATTTTATTATTCTACTATAATATAATATAAAGTTCTACACATACACACAACACCATCTAGCCCAAACTAAGCAGAGCTTGTACTATGGGTACTAGACAATGGATAAACATATTTACATATATACATATATACTATATTTTTTTGTAAATACATACATATTATACATAGAAACAACCAGACCAAGTCAAACATCCATGTTCATACACACAAATGTTTGACTTGTGCGGGAATCGAACCCGCGACCTCAGGCAGTCGGTTACACTAACCACTACATCATCGAGGCTATACTATATTGTATTAGGTTCTTACAAAGATGTGTCAAGCCTTTTGCGTTAATTAAGCTGTTATATTTAGAATTAACTTATTTTTTTATTGTAAATATTATTATTAAAATGTCTTAGCTCAGACAAATTGCCAGCCTTTCCCTTGAACCAATAGCGTCTCCAATTTGTGTCAAATTTATTTATTTTCGCTTCTATTAAGCCATGTATATGCTCAAAACAATGTTGAAATATCCTAAAATAGGCATAATATGTGTCCTCATGTGTTTATTATAACTCTTGACACAGCGTATGATATTTTCCTTACATATGACGTGATTGATTCAATCCTGAATCCATATCCATTTGCGCTTTTTAAAATTAGCTATTGCAAACATAAGCAGAGCCGCGTCCACGTCTGAATCGCTCGACATCAATAATTAAAATAGGTACTAGGCTTTCTATCGCTGTCCTTTCTCACGCTCACTTAGGCTCTCGCGCTGTGATAATTATGTGTTTGTGGACTAAAAGTCTTGCCTGGATTTTGAGTAGGTCAGCGCGACGTGTATACACTTCGATGACTGTGACAGCGGCTTTATATTATAGTATTCTAGGTCGTACTGCGCATGCGTTAAACCACGCCGAGCATGGCGTGAGCGGGGCGGGAGTGACGTCACCAAAACGCGGCGGGCCGGCGGCGTGCCTGCCGCCGGCCCGACGCGTTTTGGTGACGTCACGCGTGTGCGTTCAATAAATATAAAGCTACCAACCCACAGTGACCGCGATTGCTGAAATAATATCTTTAATGATAATATTATGTAATGAAGGCCGAAATAGAAATATAGATAAAATAGAGTTTATTGATAATATTTTAACTTAAATATATATGTTTGTTAAATTATGCTCATCATCTCATTTTGTCTGGGCCGGGAATATGTTCGGTTTATTAACCTCATATATGTTTGAATTATTCTCTTTTTAATAAGTCATTATCAAGATAAACCCGTGAATCAAGAAAGTCATATTCAAAATCATCAAGGATTTTTCATTTAACAAGATATCAGGTTTGCCGTTCGGCAACAACAAGGCAACCGCACGACACTCTTATTCTATGAGTGTAAATATCTAATACATATATATACATGTATGGCTGTACGCCATATTGGTTCAAATGGGTTATCTGGACACTCACATACCTAACTTTTGCATCCCTGTTCCTTTGTTCCATAAGTACATTGTAGTCCAATAATTCCAAAGTACAAAATAAGTAAATTTACTGATATTTACACAGTTGTGAATGATGATCATGGGGAAAAAACAGGAAGCATTAAAAATAATACTTCTCATTAATTCATGATACTGCTATATAACCGACAGTATATAATACGACCCTCACACATTAATGTTACATGCTTTGTTTCATACAGAATAAAAATATACATTTCATATTAATATATATTTTATGGAGGTAATATTTCTTTATTTGTGTATAAATCTCATAGTAGTAACTAATGAAAAATGTCAAATAAAATGTTATTATTTTCAATTGACACGGTATGTTATTTTCATTTCATACTATTTTCAATTAGTTTATAGCGATACAGTGTGTTGAAAGCCTTATACCACGCATGCGTAATACGCGCGCCGAACGCGCGCCCGCACCGCGCCGCGCTGCGCCGGTCCCGCGCCCGCCCCGCGCTCGCTCTAGCGCTGGCTGTGTGAACGCTTTCATATAGTTCAGTACATTACAACACGGCGGGACACGCGCACGCCCCGCGCACGCCGGCTGTTTGACCGCACCTTTAACCTTTTACTAATTAACGATATTAAAGTAGAAGTGTAGAAGTAGATATTTAGAAAATGAGAAACCAGCGGCGAGGAACTTGGTTTGGCTGTAATATAGCTAAACTAATAAAATTATCGAATGGTAAACTAGTTCTGATTAAAAAAAAAACTAAGTCAATCTCGGTTGAATCCTGAGTAAGAAATGCCATTTAACATTATGAAATTGCTTGATGGAGACCGTTATCTTTTGAAGTCCCTTACTGGCAACTGAACTTACAAGTACACTCGCGTTTGTATAAGAAATATGTCTTGAAGTGAAATTTCTTCCGAATTAAACTCGTGTGATTGGGAATCCGATGTTGAGGACATTGGCAAAGGTACCATTGGGAGTACGTAGACACATACCATGGCTATTTGATCGCACCGTACGCACTTGTCTGTATTCGTAACTGAAACTCAGATGTGAGTTGTTCAGGGGGCGATGGGCAGCTGGTGGTGCAGCGGGGACCTGGATTTCGAAGGAGACTATTGTTGTTGGTCGTATCGTGGGAGGCGATAGCGGTATGAGTGACTGCTGGTCACTAGCTGTTGAGAAAACCAAACCATGTCATTGTATATGATCGAGATAAGTTAACTTTTGATCTATCATTTGATTTAGTGAACGATTTTCACTGAGAAGATAAGACACTTACTTACACTTACACTGTTGCAAATAAATAAAAAAGTTCCTTTAACACTATTTGGTCAAGTAGACCGATGTTAATAGTTTACTCCAAGATGTTTTCTTGTTTACAGATACACAAGAGGGCGTTCCAGATCAAAGCGCGATTTAACAGAATCAAGGCCCCATTACTTCGGCTTTCTATCGGTAGACACGAGGAAGTTGCAGATCAATGTGCGATTTGATGGCATCAAGGCCAAATTAGATCGGCTTTCTAAAGGTGACTGTTTTATTATAAAACAAAGATTTTAACTAAACAAAATTAGACCCCAAGTACAAAGGCCCTTTTATAATAAGTTAGGTACTAGAATAATAATAATAATAATAATAACATTTATTTGCGTAAAATGTGGTTTATACAAAAGTTGGTACAATATAATTATATTTAGAGCAGCGACATATTCCGCCAAATGAAGTTGGCATGCAAATATTTAAGGCTTATATTTAACTTCGTATTTAAATCAACATTACTTATACAATCATCTACAGTGCATTTCCATATATATAAAATCGACATGACCCTTTTTGTAGAAATTCTTCAACTGTATAAAAGCTCTCCACAATTAACCATTTTTTTAAGTCAATGCAGAATTTATTGCAAGGCTGTTTAACTATTTCTCGCGGCAAAGAATTATATATTAAAGGTGCCATATATGAGCAGTTTTTACGGAACAACTCTAAGGAAGGAACAGGCATTTTCAGACTAATACGTGTAGTCGTCCTTTTATTGAAATTTGAATTAACTTCAAACATTGTTATATTACATTTGACAAATTTGGCCATCTCGTAAATATAGATGCTAGGCACAGTAAGTATTTTTTTAGTTTTAAATAAGGGCTTACAAGATTCATCCCATCGCATACCATAAATAGCCCTGATACACTTTTTTTGGGCTATGAAAACTCTTAGTAGATCTGTTCCATTCCCCCAAACAATAATATCATATCGGATTATCGAGCAAACATAGACGTGGTAGACTGTGAGTAAAGTTGCTGCAGGTGTGCAATGTTTTAATTTTTTTAAAGCAAATACTAGATTATTTAGTTTATTACAAATAGCTTCAATGTGATTCTTCCACGACAAGTGTGCATCAATATGTATACCTAAGAATTTTATATTATTAACTTGTTCTATAATTTTACTGTTATGCTTAATATTTAATGTTATAGGTTTTCTTTTATATGTTTTAAAATTGATTATTTTAGTTTTATTTATATTTATTTTAAGATTATTTGAATTCATATAATTAATTACAATTTTAAAACAATTATTAATGTCATTTTCATGTTTTTTTATGTCACTAGATTTTATTACTATGGTAGTATCATCTGCAAACAATATACTTTTATGTCTAATTTCTGACGGCAAGTCATTGACATAAATCAAAAACAGCAAGGGTCCTAAAATGCTCCCTTGAGGCACACCACGACCATTGCTTTTGGATTCCGAATCATAATTGATTAGACTGTTTGAGGCTAAGTCGAGTTTAGTGATTCTGGTGATCTGTGTTCTATTAGTCAAATAAGTCGTGAGCCATTGTTGAGCTGGGCCTCTAATGCCATACTTTTCTAATTTGTTTAATAGGATAGTATGGTCCACATGGTCGAAGGCCTTACTTAAATCAAGAAAGAGGACTGAGCAAAAGGATCTTGCATTTAAAGTATTTATTATTGAACTTACAAGGTCATAACTAGCCAATACTGTAGATTTGCCCTTTCTAAACCCATACTGCGAATCTGTAAAAATGCCATGAGTATTAAAGAATGATAACAACCTCTTATACATAACCTTTTCAAAGACCTTTGAAAGGACAGGTATTAATGCTATCGGACGGTAGTTATCTTTGTTATATTTAGAACCTTTCTTATGAAGAGGTTTGATGATTGATAATTTAAGTCTATCCGGAAAATATCCTTGCTCCATCGATAAGTTAATGATATAGGACAATGGTGCTGACACGTAGCGACGAATATCTTTAAGAAGTCTAGTCGTAATACAATCATACCCCGCTGATTGTGTATTGTTTAAGTTACTAATGATTCTGTAGATTTCCTCAGGGGTCGTAGGATCAAGAAAAATACTACTACAGGTTGAAATAATCTTAGTTGACGTATAACCTTGATCTATGAATGAAATAGTAGGACCAGTGTCAGCAGTTTCAGTAAAAAAGTTATTTAAAATATTAGCTATATCTGTACCACATGAAATAATAATGTCATCATCCTGAATTCGATTCACTAACTCCCTCGACCTTAAGTTATCTATTTCACTGTTGACAACTTCTCAAGTTGCTTTAGCCATGTTTTTAGCAGTAGTTATATGTTTTTCATTGTTGATATATCGAGATTTATTTAAACATGTTTTAAGTAATTTTGAATAAACTTTGAATTTTGTTTTATTTTTATTATTTTTATTGTTGTAATACTCGAACCTTAACGTCCTCTTAGTTTTGCAACTTATCTTAAGTCCCTTTGACAGCTTTTTACGTTTAAAAATTTTGAAGACTTTTTTTATCTTGATAGTAGGGAAACACAGTCTATGAAAAAGAATTAAAAGATCATGAAATATATTGAACGCATCATTAGCGCAAGAAGTATTGTAGATATCTATGAAACTCAGACTACCTATACTATCTATGAACTTTGCTGAGTTTTCTTTGCACATATCTAAGACTTGTTCAAAATAGAACTCTGACTGCATATTATATTGAACATCTTTCAAAATTGCAACTTGTGCTGATTCGTGATCAGACAAAAAGAGCTTGACTGTTTTTCCTAAAACATTCGGAACATTACTTATAATATTATCTATGCACGTCAATCGACGAGTTGGTTCGCGAATATGAAATTGCATGCCATTATTTGATAATAATTCTGAGAATTGAACGCTGTTTCGATCTTGTGCTAAAATATTAATATTGAAATCACCACAGATTACAATTTTAACATATTTACGGTCTAGTTTAGGAAGAACTGACTGTAGCTTTGCAAAAAATATGTTTGGATTCGAATTAGGTGTTCTGTAAATACACAGCACACACAGTTTTATCGACTTTATACCAATACCACATATTTCAAAATGACTATCTACCCCGAAATCTTTTATAAAATCCAAGTCAGCGCAATCTAGATCGTTTTTAACTAATATGCACGTACCTCCTCTGCGTTGGTTATTCCGACAGTAAATGGACGCAAGTCTATATTTATTAAGGCTAAGATATTTTTCATCACCTTTTTGAATAAAATGTTCGTTAATTAAATGTGTAGAAGGTGACCGGTATATCCATAAAGCTCTGAAATAAAATCGGACTTACAAATATGACCGATTACGGAAGATACCAAGTGACAGTACTCAAACAGACAGACTGACTTTTAACTGATAGAATCTTGAGGGTGTTTTCAGAATTGATTATAATAATAAACCCCTCTGGGACAGTCGTTATCTCATCATGAGACTAACGCGATATCGGAGGGCACAGTACACTAGCTTTAAAACTATCACCTTCGCCTTGTGATATAAACAAAAAATGTATCACCAGGTTAAATTAAAGCGCACAAACCGCAGGGCAGCTTGTGGCGGGCTGAATGTGAGTGGCGACACTGCGGTCCTGAATGCCTCAGAGAGTTGGTTAGGGCCTCGTCCCCGGCTTGCCGTTACTGGTTGGCTGGGGTGGAACTTCAAGAGCGCCCGTAGGACTCTCAACTCTGGCTTGCCTTCGTCGGCCGGTCAGAGGGGGGCCGCTAGAGCTATATGCTTGGGGGTGGAAGTGTCATTTTCAAGGGCATAACTACGGGGAAACCCGCTCCGAGTCTCCGTTGTCACGAGACCCGTGATGGTGAAACCGGCGCCGCACCGCTCGACACCCCTAGCTACTCGCGCCGGTGTTGCCCTCTGCTGCTGGCTTGTATGCCTATAGTGGCTTATCAGGGGGCCCATCTAGTGAGTTGGCGAGTCACCGTGTGCCCATTGCATTGATGCTATTAGAGTATTCAGGGCAGACGCCGTTTTTTATCCATAGTTAGCAATATACCGGTCCACCAAACACCCATACCTATAGCCCATATATTAGAATCCATACGTAACAATAGTCCTACGCCTGCTGCGGCTAGTGCCGCTGTAGGTGTTCCATAACACCTTTGATTAAAACTCTCGAAGGGCCTCTTCACGTTGGACCCATGTCTCCGTGTAAGCCTCCCAAAGGGCCAGGTATTTTCTAATATAATATGTTAGAAAGTACCTGTGATAAGAGAAACATAATAATAATATTCTACCACATACACACAACACCATCTAGCCCAAACTAAGCAGAGCTTGTACTATGGGTACTAGACAATGGATAAACATACATATATACTTTTTTTTTTGTAAATTCATACATATTATACATAGAAACACCCAGACCAAGACAAACATCCATGTTCATGCACACAAATATTTGTCTTGTGCGGGAATCGAACCCGCGACCTCAGGCATGGCAGTCGGTTACACTAACCACTACGCCATCGAGGCCGACAATTATGCATCCTATGGTCGTTTGTATTTCATGGTTGTGCGATTTATGCGGAATGAACTGCTGCATCTCGGACCATTCGTAGCCGTAGGCGTAAAATTCGGGCTTGATCCTCCGTTCAAGTGCGGCCACGACTATGAGTGGCATGCGTTTGATCCCAGTCGATAATACCATGATCACCGGATACAGGTGATTCGTAGATATGTGCTGGATGGAGGCAATGCGATGTGTTGAGGTTGGGTACCGGATGGAGGTCCTATAGTTGCCGGATGGAGGCAATGCGAAGTGTTGAGGTTGGGTACCGGATGGAGGTCCCATAGTTGCCGGATAAAGGCAATGCGATGTGTTGAAGTCGGGTACCGGATAGAGGTCCCGCTAGTTTGCCGGAGGGCGGCAATTTGTTGTATGTGATGATGCCGGGTACCGAGCAGAGCATTGCATACTAGATTTGGCCGAAAGATTTCACGATATGGTTCGGTAATTAGAGTGATGACAGTAAATTTTGACTAAAAGAGAGCAGGTTATAAAAAAACGTATTTTTTTCTTTTAATAATATTCTACTACATACACACAACACCATCTAGCCCAAACTAAGCACAGCTTGTACTATGGGTACTAGACAATGGATGGAAAGGTTTTTTTTTTTTTTATATGTACATAGATTCACCCAGACCGAGACAAACATCCATATTCATGCACACAAATGTTTGACTTGTGCGGGAAGCGAACCCGCGACCTCAGGCGTGGCAGTCGGTAATATTGAGAGAGTTGTTACTCTGCGAATTAATAAATTACTACTAAGAGGTGTATAACTTAATGAAAACAGTTTTGAATCGCAATGATTTGTGACTGCTTAATTTCCCATAGGCCAGGGTGAGCGGAATTGCATATACTGCAAAAGTTTTTGTTGTTTCCAGGTAATTCACACGAGGAATTGTCAAGATGGCCGTGTCGGATCGTCAAGCGTAAGCTTGAGTGAGGTCGCCACAGAGGCAATGTGTCAATTGGAGTGATAGATAAAACTGTCAGTATCATATTGACATTATATAAGCGCCACAGACTCGTGCGCGGACACATTCGGTGTGACGAACTCGCTGCGTTACGGATCAAATCAGAGATAATCACAGTCAACCTTTATTGTTTTATTTCTCTTGTATGTGCCTATCAATACCACGCCTATATTTTGTTGCTTCATCGTGTCGAAAGCGAGTTGCCGTCCTACTCTCCGACATATATATATATATATATATATATATATAATGCAAGCGAACAGATTTATTCGAGAATTTTATCAACTCAGAGAAATAATAATTATTACATCTATACAGTAAAAATCAACTGTGTTTAAATTACGTAGGTTCAGCGGACTCTTAGATCTTGTACTATATTATTCTAATACCGCAACAAAAAACGCTCGTGTGAAGATACTCTAAGCAAAATATTTACTTCTGCTAGCAATGTGAATAAATATTGCCAAAAATATATCGTTTTAATATCGTTCGTATATTCGTAATAACCCACTTCGCCTAAGACGCACAAGTTTTATATTAACTGGGCACATATTATGATATACTAAAATAACTAAAGTATATGTTATTCGACTTCGTAAGCCGGCAAAAACTTAGTACTTTATCTAGATTAAAATAATAGGTTACGTTGACTTAAGAATATACTTTCTTTTTCTTTTGCTAAGCTAATGTCTTTGTCACTCGTTATCTGTACCATTGACACATATTGCTGCTTTTGAGAATCTTAAAAATAAGTCTGTTTTTGATACTAAAAAAGTATTTAAGTTGTGAGCGGTTGTTGTAGCCTATTGTAATACCCGGAGCATCACCCACGCGTCGCCAACATCAGAAAATTAGCATTAATTATAGGATTTAAGGAATGGAATGTGAGAGAGAAGTATGTGCCTCTAGAATTCTTATTCACCTTGTGAAACCCAGTAACTGTGGTACTCTTACGCTTACATTTACGACGGTTTCATGTACACAATTTTAGTCGGATGCTTAAACTAGTCGTTAGAATATTTGGAGGTAACTGCATGCCCACCGTCACATGTTGTTTATAATTGGCCAGTATTGCATATTGTATTGTCACATTTGTATAATATGCCCGTAGGTGAAGGCAGATACCTAAATATTATACCAGAATTTCATCGTTTCGGTGTGTAGTGGTTTCAAAGTATATTATAACGAAAAGTGTCTTAAGAAAGCGCTGTGGCATAAAAGAAGACACGGTGGTAAGAACTAAGAAAGGTGTTCTGAGATGGTTTGGGGTTGAAGAATAATACCTACATGATAAAATACCAAGATAGTATAAAAATGTCCTTGGTGAACGTTTTTTTATCACATTAGAGACATTTTGAGGAAAGCCAGGTTATACTAACTGTGACGCGACTAAGAATTTCCTAAGTGAAAAGTTAAAGGTGGTCTGTCACAAACATAGATGCAAAAACGATATCATAGACTTGTACGTAATAATATTACATGTCCGTGTGCAATACCAATTTAAATGCCGATATAACACAGAAGACAATTCCAACTTGATGTTTTTTTAAATATTACTTCAACGCCCGCAACACAATTATAACACTTGTGTGTTGCCGAACTCTGATAAAATGCCAAATCATTCGTTTTTTGATCCATGCCAATAGCTAACCTCTTACCATCAGATAGGCTGTATGACAAATTGTCATTTGATATTCATTTCATATTTAATAAAATAAAAATAATTACAATCATAATACCAACCCTTTTTATAAACTGTCCTACTGCTGGACAAGAGCCTCTTCTCGGAGAAAAGGGCATGATCATAATCCACCACGCTACCCCATTGCGGGTTGTCAGACTTCACATATCTTTAACAATATTATAGAAAACTCACAGACAAGTTTCCTCATGATGTTTTTCTTCGCCGTAAAAACAAACGATATTTTATATAAACATGTCTAACGCTATATAATAATAATAATAATAATAATAATAATAAGTATTTATTTCTCTCTTTTCACAAAGGTATACATTAGATATCACAATACAGATAGAACAATTTTCATTCCTTTGTGAGAGACTGGTGTCTATGGTAGGTAGAACCTGTGTTACAGATCACCAGGCTCCCACCTCTTGGACGCATATTGATTGTAATTTAAACTAGTTGTAGAATGTACTTACTAAATCAAAAATATCAATCATAAGAAAGAAATTAAGAAACAAAAATTCAAACTAACGTAGTAATACTAGGTAAGGAGGTGCATGTGTGTGTGTGTGTGTGTGTGTGTGTGTGTGTGAGTGTGTGTGTGTGTGTGTGTTTGGGTTGAAATAAACATATATACCTACTAAATACTACTCGTGTTTAATATAGGTTATACTAAGGGAATAAGTAGATTTTCGGTCTCCGTATATGATAAATTTTGCAACCATGGTGTCAATGTAATTTTTAATTTGAATTTATTTAAGCGGTATATAGAAAGGAGGGAATTAATTTTATTATATAGATATGGCCCTAAAAAACAATAGAATCTATGTGATAGCGCTGATTTATATATAGTGTCTGTTAGATAGATTTTATGTTTACGGCGTTTTGTTGATTTTATCAAAGGATGATAGCTACACATTGAGTGAGCCTTAAGGACCATGCGAAAAATAAAGAGCTGTCGAACTGTCAGGACATTCAATTTCTGATATAGGTCAACCGTAGGGTGTAAAAAAGGCAGAAAGAGAGCCACCTTTAGGACAGCCCTTTGGGCGCGTTCAAGTTTTATCAGGGTCGTTTTGGTTGCTCCTCCCCAAGACGTAATGCAGTACGACAATATAGATTGACATAAAGCAAGGTAAGTCATTTTAAGCACTTCTTTGTCCGAAACATGGCGTAAGTTTTTGAAGATGTATATTAGCTTTCTAGTTCTAGATGTCAGTAAATCTACGTGCGCTTGAAAATTCAGATTTTTATCTACTATGATTCCTAGATATTTAATGGTATCCACTGATTCCAGATCCTTACACGTGCATTGAGTATGTGTGGCGTCCTGGTTATAACAAGAATGCGCAAAGATGGGGATCGGGGCTCTCCCATTTGCTTTATTATTTTTTAAGGTGAATGTTATATATTTCGTTTTATTGACATTCAACGTAAGCTGATTGGTATTGAGCCAGTTAGTTACACGGTTTATACCTTGTTGTGCACATTGAGTTGTGGCATCCCAGGAATCACCGTGAAAAACAAGTGCAGTATCGTCTGCAAAAGTAATAACCTTCCCATTTCTCAAGTCTAGTTGGCAAAGATCGTTGATGAATATTAAAAATAGCGTAGGACCAAGAATACTGCCCTGTGGCACGCCGACGTCAATTGGTAGGTCATCACTACGCACGCCATCCAGCTGAACACACTGCGTGCGATCTGTGAGATAACTGGCGAAAAATTGCCTTTGAATGCCACGAATACCTAATCGTTCCAGCTTATCGAGCAGAAGTGGGACAGAGACCGTATCAAACGCCTTAGCCAAATCTAGAAATATCGCGATGACTTTATTTTTTTCGTTCATACTAGTAACTATAGTATTGGTTAGTTCATGAACCGCATCATCTGTTGACATGTTCTTGCGGAAACCGAATTGTGATTTGGATAGAAGATTATTCCGTTCTAGGTAGTTGACAAGTCCTTTATTAACGATCTTTTCCATAATTTTAGAGAAGGCTGGAAGGATAGATATTGGTCGGTAGTTGCTGACAGAATCTCTGTCACCACCTTTATGGATAGGGTGGACAAGAGCTCTTTTGAATGCATTTGGGAAGATTCCCGTTGTGAACGCCAAATTACAAATGCACGCAAGTGGTTCAGCCAGAATACTTTTATACCGTTTTATAAACATGTTAGAAATACTATCTAAGCCAATAGCGCAATCATTTTTCAGTTTAGATATAGTGGACTCGATTTCGTCAGCATTCGTTGGAAAGAGAAAGAATGACTTCGGCGAGGTTGGAGTATTAGAGATAAAAGAAGAGGCTGGCGAGTTAAATCTATGCAAGCTTCCTGACAATACCTTGCCGATGTTTACAAAATATTGATTAACTGCGTTTGCTGACGCCGTAGGGTCATTGTTAGTTATTAAGTCGGATGCTGGGGTTTTTGTTTTATTTGTGTATGTAATCTTTTTGATGACCTTCCACAGCTTTCTGTTATCATGTTTTGCATTGCAGATTTCAGATTTTTCATAATCTCTTTTAGCATTTTTGATAATTGAATTGCAAAAATTACGGTAGCGGCAGTATGTTAATTTAAGGGTTTCATTTTTCGGGTCTTTTTTTGATTTAATGTGTAATTTATCCCTATTTCTTATACACCTTAACATACCCTTTGTAATCCAAGGCTTAAGAATATGCTGGCGTTTGGGAGTAGGTGAAATTGTGGTACAAATTTCTAGCTTGTTATTTATAGTGGTAATGAGAAAATTGACTGCCTCGTTGACATCTGTCATCGTTAGAATCGGGTCAAGGTCCAAATTAGTAAAAATCATATCGAGCGAAGTGTAATCCACTCTTTTAATTAGCCTGGTAGCCTTAGGATGACTATAACACATCTCAAGGCTGAGTATGACACTATAGTGGTCGGTAATGGTGGTGTGTGCAACAAAACATTTCGCAAGCAATTTAGTTTTGAGGATAGCATGATCGAGACAGGTGTGTGTATGCGTTGGAATACAATGAGCAGGTAGCATGCCATGTGCCGCCAAGAGATTTAAGTAGGTTTCCGCTCTACTATCCTTTGAGGTAACTGTAATATCCAGATTAATATCCCCAGTTATAATGATAGTCGTAAAGGATGCAAGTTTGACTAGTAGGCTGTCTATGGATTCTAAAAAATGTGTGATGTTTTTTTCTCCCGGGCGACGGTAAATAGCAAGGATAACAGTTTTCCTATCCACCTTTATCATAAGGCAGTTGGCATCAGCAAGTAGAGGTTCAGTTACATTGTAACGATGAGTAGACTTATAGTATACCACTACCCCCTCATTTTGGGTTTTATTGTTTGTTGTAGATGCATAGTTATAGCCATCTAATACTGGTATACGATCATTATTGTGAAGCCAACATTCAGTCAATATAATCAAGTCCCAGTAGATGTTAGAGCTATGTAATAATGTTTGAAAATGAGGCATATTACAATGAATACTTCGAATATTTTGAACAATTAAATTAAGAGATTTGTTGGTTGGGTAGAGCATGTCAGCACACATATCCTCTATATTGCAGGTGGTACTATGAGCCAGCGTTAGATTGTCTAAATCATTATTGATATGAGTGTTATTAAGGTCGAATGTTGTTGCGTATAATGTTACCCTGATACAAAAGTTTGTGGAGCAGAGCATTATTTGTTTTAGTATAGTAAGCTATGTTGCTGACAGTGGGGGTGCATAAGGCAGGTAGGTAATATTGCGTAGATATAAATGTGATATGTTTGAATGATAGTATTATATACATTTTAAAGAATTTTAAGTTGGTATTGGGGTGTCCATTGTTTTTAATTCCGTGTAAGTATGTTGTGTGGTTAAAAAATGTGTTTGTGTTTAAGGTAGGTGTATCTTGTGTGGGTATTTTAGAGTGAGTGATTTGTGGTTTATGAATAGAGTTTGAGTGTGTACATGTAACAAAAATAATATAATTACAAATAGTAAATGAAATGCAATTTACAGTAATTGGTACATGGTCTAGTCATTTTTGCGTCTCTAGGTTAGCAATATCATCTTCGCAGTCTATACGGATGGTCGGTTGTCCTTCCCGGAGTCGGATAAATAGAATATATGCTTTTGCGTTAGACATGTTTGTCATGCATCTGTATTATATATTTGAAGCGTAATTTAAACCGTACAATATATAAACAATTAATAATTTATTTTATATTGCGAGTTTAACTAATCAATTGCTTAAACGTTATTTTGTGTACCAAATTTTTACAGTAATTGATTATGAAAAGCCTCTAACCAGATTGTGAATTTGAAATTTACTATTCAATATATTTTTACAGCTAAAAGCGCAAAATCCGTTGCCAATGCGCGATCCCAGCGTTAATAAGCATAATGGAACAAAAATATTAAAGCGTTTATCGAAAATAACATTAAATACAATTCCATAGTAATCATGCGGTACACCGCTAATATTTGGTAAAGCCGGAAAAACGAAACACTAAAATGATTTTACCACGATAAAATTTAATCCGTCTATATAAAATAAATCCGACTGTCACGTTGTGTCAATAAGTCGTAATAATATTTCCACGCTAGCTTACGCCGCCGATATGGCTTCGACGGATTTAAGCGCGCGGAGCACTGTTGAAATATCCAACTCAATCTAATTGTTTTCCTGAATTTAGCAATTCCTTTTTGGAATTTGAATCACTGGGATATATGTCAGCCATTAATTCTGGAAGACAATAAAAATGGACCTGGGAAATCTATAACAACTGTACAATGGATGCCAGTTCGAAAATAAAAATGGTTGCTTTATGCGTATATTTTATTTTGTTTTCATTTACATGAAGTTTTTTATTATGAATAGATTTCCATTTTTAAAGGTAAACATAGTAAGTAAATGAAGAACTCGAGTGACAAGGGTAAAAGTCCAAATGTTGACATCGCGCGCGCCATGCTTGTTCCTTTTGACATGTGACAGTTGGCACCAAGATGGCCGACAATTGACATAAGACTTTCGGCTTTTGGTTTGTTAAGCAAATATACATTAATTTCAATAGTAACATGATGAGTTAGTTCTATGATAATATTATTCATACCTACATGCATAACTCTATGCTATGCTGCTAATATTAATGGTCAAAGACAATTCAAAAACATCGTTAGGTTAATTAATGTACTGCTAAAATTTTTTGTAAACGTATGCTGAAACTTTAAATTAAATTAAAATTAAATTAAAAAATATTTATTACCAAAAATGTTACAATGTAAGGTCTTATCCATTGGTCCCACACTAGGCAAGCCTGTCCTGTGGGTACCGTGACGATTACAATTTACGTTGAGGCACATTGCTCGGTCGACATCTTTTGAAGTTAACGTTTATGAGAAAATTTTATACTATTAAACTAAAATTTAACACTTATTCATTATACATATTTACGGGGAAAATAGAAAGTGTAAGTAATATAATTTACGATAACCGCGGGTGATGTATGTGTAATTATGAATATTTGTATGTATATATGAATGTATATTATATATTTAATACTTATATATCTATATATTATTTATATATTATATAGTGTTTAACTAAAGTGCAAAAGAAGATTTTCAGTGCTGTCATATGTCATTGTATTGAGCCATTTGGATACTTTTATTTTTGCCTCTTTTACTGAGCACTCTTTTATGTCACAATATTTTGCTACTTTATTGTAGATGTATTTATCTTTATGTGGGCCGAAACGTCTCGCAAATGATGTAAAAACTCGAGGTACCATGATTCTATATACTCGGCGATTAAGGAGATGTTTATACTCTTTTGAGTGAATAACATTTTGGTGTACTCTTACGAATGTTGTTAATATAAACAACTGACGCACATTAAGTAACTTGCAATCGTTATATAATTGTGTAGTGGGATACCTAAAGGGTTTTTTGAGCATAGTTTTTAGTACTGAACGTTGGGCTCTCTCCAATTGTATCATAAACGTTTTCGCAGCACCGCCCCAACTACCTATGCAATATGTTATGAGTGACTGACTCAAGGCATAGTATACAGTCTTTAAGACATCTTTAGATGCCGTGGAACGGAGCAGTTTCATAATATTTGCCGTCTTCCTAACACGATTCGATAGAGTATTTATATGCGCTTTAAAGCTTAAGTTAGTGTCGATTATCACGCCAAGGTACTTAATATTATCTGCTTTTTGCATTGATTCGCATTTACAATCTTTTTGATCTTTACAGTCATGTAATTTGATGTGAAGTGACGTGCTGGGAGCTGATGCTGCTGTTTTATGAAAACATATATATCTAGTTTTGCCAGCGTTTAGTGTTAACAGATTATAGCTTAGCCACGTTAGTATTCGTCTCATACCCAGTTCCGCCCTAGAAAACGCTTCAGACCAAGTAGAACCGTCAAAGATGATAACCGTATCATCAGCATAGCATATTATGTCTGATTGGATGGAGTCATGTATGTCGTTCGTATACATTATAAAGAGTGTAGGTCCGAGCACACTCCCTTGTGGGACGCCAAAGTTTATTGTGTGTAGTTCACTTTTGGCATTGCCCACTTTGACACACTGCCTTCTATCAGTCAAATAACTTTTGAACCATTCCAATGCAATACCACGTATTCCAAATTGGCATTCTAACTTCTTCAGTAGTATCGGGATTGAGACGGTATCAAAGGCTTTAGACAAGTCTAAAAATACACCTATGCTAAACCTGCTTCTGTCAAGATGAGATGACACCGTTGAGGTAAGTAATGTTACGGCTTCCTCTGTTGATTTACATCTCCTAAACCCGAACTGCCTAGGAGAAATGAAATTATGGGTTTCAATATATTTCATCAACCTATTATTAACTAGTTTCTCCAGTATTTTAGAAAAAGCATTAAGTAACGAAATAGGACGGTAGCTTTCTGGAGAATCTCTAGGGCCATTTTTATAGATTGGGGTGATTGAAGCAGTTTTCCAGGCATCAGGGAAGACACCCGATTGCAAACTCAATTTCAATTTCAATTTTCTTTATTGCACTCCATAATGTATATACAAAGATGTCATAAAAATATATATAAAACGAAACAATTATGGACCCTGTCGGGCACGGCAAATGTAGGAGAGAAGACGAACTCTTAATTTTGTAAACATATAGTAATATATTTTATTCTGTATAATACTAGATATTTGTTTGCTGCTTGCGTACTTAAATATAATTATTAATTATGGGTAATTATAACATATTATTACTTTAGCTTATTTTATTTTTATTATTAAAGTATGTCTTTATTTCAGTATTATATATATTATTCATATTTTTATATTTTTTATTATTAGTCTTTATCATTTAAATATTCATTTATGTGATAGTAGCATTTTTGTAGTAAAAACTCTTTTAATTTATTGGTAAATATATTAAATTTTTCTTCATTTTTAATATTATTAGATAATTTATTATAAACTTTTATCGACATAACATATGGACTTGATGCATGCATTTTTAATCTGGATGTTGGGAGGTTTAACCTATTTTTGTGTCGTAATGTATATTTTGTGTTAATATCTTTTCTGGTTGTGTAATATTGTTTATGTTGTCTGACAAATTTACATGTTTCAAAAATATACATACTAGGAACGGTAAGTATTTTTAGTTTTCGGAAGTGCGCTTTGCAACTTTCTGTGTCATCTATATTTACAATAATTCTTATTAACTTTTTTTGCATGATGAACAATGTAGGGGCATCTGTGCTGTTACCCCATAGGGTGATGCCATAATTCAACCACGAGTATGCATAGGCATAGTAGCTGGTTAGAGCGGTTTTTATGTCAGTGGTCTTTTTTACTTCCCGGAGAGCATAACAAAATGATGATAATTTACATTTAATTTTTTGTACATGTGATTTCCAATTAATATACCAATATATCTATGTTCAATCCTAACAAGTTGAATTCGTTTACCTTTTCTATTCTGGTATTTTTATATTCAAAGTCAATATGCAATTGTGATTTCTGTGGTGGATGGAATGTAATTAATTTAGTTTTTGAATAATTTATTTCTAAATTATGTTGAGTCATCCAGTTGATTGTGGTATTCAGTAGGGTTGTCAGTTTGTCATTTACATCAGAGGCATTCTGACTTGAAATCAAAAGAGAGATGTCATCGGCAAACAATACGCACGGTTCTCGTATGGCATTTGGGAGATCGTTGATGTAAAGCAGAAATAACAGGCATCCCAGGACACTACCCTGTGGGATTGAACAGTTGATAGTTTGTGTATCAGAACGGATATGCTGTATTTCGTTACTGTAGCTATTAAAGTGTTCAATTTCCACTTGATGCTCTCTATTTTTTAGATAGGATATGAACCATTCGTATGCTGTACCTCGAATTCCTATTTCATAAAGCTTGTTTAATAATATGTTGTACTGAACTCTATCGTATGCTTTGGTCATATCCAATAATATCCCTATGGCGTATTGTTTATTGTTTAAAATATTCAGAGCTTCTTGTATATATTTATAGACAGCTAATGTAGTGGAGCGATTTTTTCGAAACCCATTTTGAGACTCATTAAATATATTATATTTGTCACAGAAAGAGTATACCCTGTTATACATAGCTTTTTCGAATATTTTAGATGCCGTTGGTAGTAGTGCTATGGGGCGGTAATTGTTAGGATCGCTTTTTGAATGTTTCTTATGGATAGGTCTGATTATAGCTTTTTTAAGTTGGTCCGGGAAGGTACCTTCTTCGAAGGATTGGTTAATTAATAAATAAAAAGGTAACAATAGTTCTTTTGCACATTGTTTGACTAGATAAGGCGGAAGCTCATCTACACCACAACTTTTTTTGTTTTTGAGATTTCGGATGATTTCGTGTACTTCATACGGATCGACCGGTCGCAAGAACATGGTGTTTTCTGTGGGTTGTGAGACTCGTGCATGATTGGAGTTATCATTTCCCGACAGATAATTCGTCCTACCGACAGACGCAAAGAAACTATTGAACATATTTGCAACTTGTTTCGGCTCAGAAATTTCTATATTGTTATGTTTCAGTTTTACATTGTTTTTGCCTATTTTGACTTTTTTGTTTGTACGTTCTTTTATTATATTCCACATGGTTTTAACTTTATTGTTTGATTTATTCATTCTATTTATATAATTTAGCTTTTTTGATGTGGTAACTACATTTTTTAATATTTTTTCATATTTTTTATAGTATTCGAGCAGGATAGGATTGTTAATTTTTAAAGTTAATATTTTTAGTAATCTTTTATTTTTACAAGAATTTTTAATACTCGTTGTTAACCAATATTTCCTGCAGGTGTCTGAAATTTTTATTTTTTTTATGGGTATGTATTTATTAAGTGCATTTGTTATAATTGTGTTAAAAACCTGATAATTTTCATTTATATTTCTATCTACTTTTAGTATGTTTGACCACTTTATTTTTTCTAATTCGTTTTTAAATCTTGATATGTTAAAATTTGTAAATAATCGTTTATTTGTGTACCAAGTGGTTTGCTTTTTTTGTTGGGGCATTTTTATGTGAATAATAACACCACTGTGATCTGAGAAGCCGAATTCTTGAACGGATGTATAAAAAGTGTTGCTATTAAAGTTTGTGAAAATTAAGTCTAAACATGTGGACGTAGTCAGTGTTATGCGTGTTGGATGTTTAATACGTTCAGTAAATTTGTGTTCTAACATTAAATCTAGAAATTGGTTTGTTTTTAAATTATTTACCAATATATTTATATTAAAGTCGCCTCCGATGATTATATTACGTTTAAAATATTTTTTATTAATATAATTAAGTATTTGTTTCATTTGATAATAAAATGTTTCCTCTTCTCTTCTATTCCAATACATATTAATAAGTAATATATTCTCTACAGGTAGATCTATTGCACATACTTCTAAAACATAATCAATTGACATGCTACAAATATCAGTCCTATCGATATAATCGGTGTTGTTCTGTAGGATAATGGCAACACCGCCACCGGTTCGATTCTTGCGGCAATAGGATGATACAATATGATATCCGCTTAACTGGATTAAGTCAATTTTTTGTTGCGTTAACCAGGTCTCACCTATGCATAGCGCTGTAAATTGTGTTTGTTCTTGAAGAAATGATTCGAGGATGTGTTGTTTGTTGTATAGGCTTTGTACGTTTTGGAATAAAATGTTAACTGTTTGCTCATTGTGGTGTACGAAACGAGTGATTTATGGCTTCTGGAGTGTAATCTTGTAGATGATGTCGATTTTGTAATATGTTCCGTTCTCTTCTTGTTTTATTTATGTTCATATGATCAAGTAGTTCCATGTCAATTAATATATTTTGCATAATTCGGACGTAAATATGTCTTATTCCGTACTTTGTTATTTTTCCTGTTCTATAGGAAAACATCTTTGGTGATAGGTCACGATTGCTATCAAATATATATATATTATCTTTGTTTTCTAGGGTCAAATATAGATAATTAGAGAACATTTCAACTTTGTAGTTATATATTTGTGCTCCCATTATATATGTTGGTAGGCAGACAACAATATTTGTGCAGGTAATGTTTTGGAGTGACTTTTTCAGAGCATCTATTGTGTTTATATAATTTTGATCTCTAATATCATTTTCTCCAATGAAAAGTATGCAATAATCGTTTGTAGAATAATATTTTAATTGCGATTCTATGTCACATAAAAGCTCTTTTGCCGTGCCATTAGGTATTACATAATGGTAGTAGTCAAAGTAGTTCGAGAATATGTTTTCTATTATTGGCAAGGTTCCTTTCGTAGCGTTACTACTTAAAATACACAGCTTATTCTTATTATCGTGCATTGTGGTGATGTTTAATGTCTGCTCAATATTTTGACTAATATATACATCGTTTTGGGGAAAAGATAAACATGTTGCATCCCGTAATGGAGTGATGCAATTGTTACTAGTTTGTGTTCCTTTGTTGTTATGTTTTATCGTTGTATTTTCGAGGTGGTTGTGGTGTTTGTTTGTTGTGTGCTTGCGTAATGGTGTCATGTTTTTTCTATTGGGTGACGAGCATATTTTTTTATATCTGTTATTGCTTTGAATTGCATTTTCCAAATCAGATTTTAATTTAATGTTTTCAATATTTAAATTTTCTATCTCCTGATGAGCGCTTTGTAGCTGATTTGTAAGTGTCTTTAGTTGTTCTCTGAGGTCATTTATAATATCATTATCGTCATGTAGGCTATCAGGCGTACTCATCATTGTGCTATCAAGTATGTAATTTGTTTCATTTGTATCTGCTAAATCATTTAGAGAACTTGTTCTTGCTGGTCTCCTAAATGTAATGTTGTTATAGTCGGAATTCATTTTGAAATAAATGTTTGAGCACTATATATTGCACAAAAAGAGCTTATTAACTTGGGGGGCTCGAACGCGCAGCTTCTGCGTGCCGATCTACGTCAGTCCCTACTACGCCAACATGTTAGTTAAGTTACACTGTAAAAATATGGTTCTGTTTGTTAGTCAGTAGGCGGAGCGTCGCAGTCGATGCTTTGTGGTGGGGTGCTCATTAACCGTTGACTCATCATTGAGAGACACAGAAACCGACACAATACGCTGGCGTTTCCAACTATGCGACACTGAGTTTTTTCCAGTTCGTCCGTTATTTGAAATGTTGAATCTAAAAGTGAAGATAACTTTTAAACCACTTATTGTTTTTTCGTTTTGTTTTCACACTATTTGAGTACGTTTCTCACTGCACACTGTAGTCTATAATTTTATTTGCTTTAGTTAGTTTTATACACACACAGATTTTATATCGACGGAGCGTCAAGTAATACGTCTATTAGTTCAAGCGTTCGTACTATACTGTACTACGTAACTCAAGTTGAAAATTTCAGTTAACGGTGATATAATTACGTCTTTAATTTCTTTTAGCAAGGTGTTAGTCAGTCCGTCAATACCTGGTGCTTTATCGTTCTGCAATGATAATATTAGGCTCTCAACTTCATTTTCGTCAGTGGGGTGCAGAAAAAATGAGTTAGTTATTAGGTTACTACTAATTTTAGATGATAGTGCTTCCTGACTTAATTGTAATTTATAAAGAATATCGTTAGTCAAATTTTGTCCCACAGTTGAAAAGTATTTACAGCATATGTTTAGTTTGTTATATAATTTGTTATCGATATATAGCTATTTAGTAGTAATGTTAATTTCTTTTTTATTCTAGTATTGTCTGTTTATTAATTACATATCATGACTATATTATATCTAACAAGATAAGTAATAAAAATGTAGTACTTTATTTCTTTGACTTTACAGCTATTGCGATATTAGTTTATCTTTAATACTTGCAAAATATTTATAATGTAGATGGTGTACCGAATATAAAAGACATATAACTATAAGTATGCGATATTATCGAACAAAAAGTCGAATCATTATTCAAGTAAATCGATTTATTCTTATCAATATCTAGCGACCCACCCCGGCTTTAACAAACAAAACAAAAAAAGCTTTGCTAGTAAAACATCAGGTTGCTGCGTTGAGCATATGGATTAGATAAAAAATTGATTGTAACATATGCCCACAATACTTGGCGGTGCGAGGATGATTGCATCAAGCGAGTCTCGTCTGTGTGGGACCACTTGGATTTATTTTCTCGCGCGTTTGTTTTTATTTTGCGATATCTCTTAAGATATTAATTTAAATTATATTGTGTAATGCTATCATAATGTGCATGAAATGTTTAAGGTAACTAAGGTATTTAATTTGATAAGGATTAATACTGACTCCATCTAAATACCTTTTCAAAGACTACATTATAATATGTGACCATTTTTGTAAAAAGTAGAATGCGTATAGTAAACTCTCGTTAAAAGATAGATATATGCCATCTTGGACTTTTGTATAAATCTATAGTAGAGAAACAATCCCACTATATATTGTTTTGTTATATCTCAAAGGGATTAGGCAGAGTTTCATTTAAAAGCGCCCAGTCGTCCATTTTTCCGCGACATCTTCAACAAAAGTCGTCATATTTCAACCTATTTACACAAAACCCTTACCAATTATACACCTTTACCTTCCTCATGAATCACTCTATCTATTGGTGAAAACCGCATGAATCCGTTCAGTAGTTTTTGAGTTTATCGCGAATAGACAGACAGACATACGCGGTGGGTGACTTTGTTTTATTTTATAATATGTAGACTGTTCCTTGAATTTAGATTAAATACTATACAGGGAGTCCGGTAATTAATGGGTAACCTGGAAATGTCTTATAGTGGAACTGATGGCCATCCTAATGTATAATCTACACATATACATACATTATGATGCATATTTACAACTTTTATTACTGTTCTCCACCGCATCCAAAAACATTCACTGTCGTGCATGCACAAAGTACATATATGGCTATTAAGACAACGAATTATAATAATCATACCTCATCTTAAGAAAGCAAACTACCCAACAACAACTTGTGTACTCATTAAAACGGGGACAGTTTTATAAACTATTTGAATTGCCAAAATTCTTAAGGACATGTAATATCATTAGTTTAATAACAACTGGTGTGTACGCCATTTCACGTATAGTGGGGCCTCATTTTGTGCAAGTTCGCTCAAATATGGGCAAAGTTTGGCAAACTCCGGCACTACACTACACTACGAAAATATGGACTAAGCGTTGTACATTACCCAAGTAATTACTTGCACCAAATGAGTGGAAGCTGCTTCGAAGAACTTGTTGTAAGATTGATGGGTTATGTGCTATTGTATTTTATTGGCTAGTATCGACTCGATAACAGTCGAGGTATAGACCATTTAATAGAAAATAGTAACTGTAGCCGTGTTGTGTTTCGAGGTTAAATGACGCTCACAGTATTTATTCAGTTTCTTTGAGCCATATCATAATGTTAAACCTTTATCTACAAACAGGCTATATAATAAAATAATATGGTTATCATCGGTTTAGTAATTTCGAACTCTAGACCGTTTGAATACACAAGTTTGTCTTTTATAATATTTTTATGAATTCGGTTTTATCATATTTGTACTAGTATATGCAGATTGAAAAGTAATAAATTACTACATATTAACATAAATATGAACTGCGCGGATGGCGTAGTGGTTTAAATGGACGCCTCGGCACTGCCGCCGTACCGAGTGTTGTGGGTTCGATCCCCACACGGGACAAAAATTTGTGTGATCCTCAAATAGTTCTTTGGAGTCTGGGTTTACACATGTATTATTCCTATTATAGGAGATTTCTTTTTAAAATGAAAAATGATTTGACTTTAGCGACGCTGATGACGTTTTAGTTTTATATAGTCAAGCGCAAGTAAGTGAGAGCGGCGCGCGGCAGTCCGTTTCCCGCAACCATGCAGTTATATGTGTATTTATTTTATTTGTAACAGGTAACAGTTGGATATTCATATCTATAATAATAATAATATATAATATAATAATATCAACCCTGTATTAAACTGTCCCACTGTGGCATGAGCCTCTTCTCAGTGTGAGAAGGGTTAAGCCGTAGTCCACCACGCTGGTCTATTGCGGGTTGGCAGACTTCACATATATTCGAGAATATTATGGAGAACTTTCAGACATGCAAATTTCCTCACGATGTTTTCCTTCACTGTTAAAACAAGCGATAGTTAACTATTTAATACGCATATAACTTCGAAAAGTCACAGATGCGCGCCTTGGGTTTGAACTCGAGGCCTCTACGTGTCACTCCAACGATTTCCCACTAGGCTATCGCTGCTATCTAACATAAATAATTAACTATACCACAAACGAAAATATAACATTACCCCTATAATGATAGGGCGACGTCTAAATACCCACAAAGTAATCAAAAATTTATCACATATATTTCAGAGGCGTTAATTAAAACTAATAGCTAATAGTGAAAATTTCTAGAACATAAGTCTTATAAAACATCTTAACCGAATATTGAATATACCTACACACTACAGTAACCGTAAACGCTAACTTACGATTATGCATTAATAGTATTGTAACCTTTAGTGTGGTTATTAATTAGGGATCTGAATTAGGACAGGCCACGCCGTAGGGGCGTGGTGTCTTGAGGTATAATTGTTCAAAGATTAATCAAAGATGGTTTGACGATTAGAACTTTTAATAGTCTACTAAGCAACAAGTTATGTGTTAGACAATATTCACTGGTCTACGCGTACAATAATCGGGCGTGGTTTGTCCAAAGGGCTTGCTCCGTGGTCCTTCCGTAATAAGGACACTTAGCTGAGTAGTGAAGCCGGCCTGAAGAGGTCACGGTCCAGGACGCGATCGGCTTATATATGCACTACCGCCGGGCAGGAGGGGAAGAGGGGCGCCAGCCACCACTCCGACTCGCGCGCAGCCGTCATGGCGCGAGCGGTCCGCGTGACAGTATAGTTCAGCATTTCACTGCATTATCCATTGAACATCAATGAGAAAATCCATGATCAGGACGGTGTTTCTTATGCATGCGTTACTTGATACTTAATGCTTGTTTGTATTGTTTTAGGTGACAGACTAGACAGCGGTTGTCAGCACCCATTGACATACCTGTGTCTCCCTTATATCACAGATTTTAAGGCAACAACAAATAATAATTGACGATGTAGCATTTGTGCACTTGTAATACGAAGTGTATCACTGACTGTCGTCACCTGAGATTTGAGGATGATAAGAAAAAGTTCCGAAGAGGGGATCGTTACACCAGTCCTCTCAAAGATGAACACCGATGTGTTTATTCGAGTGTCAAAGGGAATAATCACCATATGTCACCATCAAATGGAATAGTCAATTTACTTGTATCAAAATAATGACAAGGCATTAAAGCAACGGAAACAAATTGGGTGACATATTTCAGTGATTTGGACACGAGGAAAGTGACGAGGAAAGCGGCTTAACCCACGCCACGCACGGCGAAGGGGAAATGTTTACAAATTATTATTGTGCTGCCATCATTATAAATATGGTGCTTTTCAGTAGTTTGTCATTCCAATAATGATCGTGATGGATAGAATGTAGGTGATAATGGTAAAATTTTCTGTTAGAACATGTAAATTTATTATAGTTGAAATAAAGAAAATACATTGATTTAAAAAAATAATGGATAGTTATTGCCCGCGACTTCCGTTACATTATTTTTATTAAATTATGAACTTAAATATTTCAGGAACTGTAGCTACACACACAAAAGGACATGTGGCTTTATCGGTATATGATTATACACCCGTAAAGCAACTAATCAGTCGTCTTTTAGATAAGTACGTACAGACAGATCGATATTGTAGAATCTTTCATTATATTTATGCTTAGATATACGTATTTCAATCTGCTTTTGGCAATGTAAAGCGATTTATATTTCTCAAGCTAACAAATTCGATAATAGAAAGTTTAATGCCTGCAAGTTACAGATATTTATGCTAAAACTCGCAATACATATAAATTAGACATTGATCATTAGTTTAACAGACCGAGCCGATCCCTCTGTCTATAGCATATAACTCCTTAAACCTACAACTCACAGAAACACTATGGCGATGTCCCTAGCTGCGTATCCAATCCTGCGTATGCAAATCCAATCCAATTTATTTTATTGAAATGTTGGCTAACTCACTTGGACTAACTAAACTCTAATACATATTAGACACGTCGTTAAGTTATTCTCATCATATTCATAGGAATTTAACACAAGGTTAACTGGTGCGTTCTTCTATAAGATATAGATTCTTTCGCAATCCGTCCAGTTTTAAAATAATCTCCAAAGTGACGACTAACATATGAATACAAAGAAACATACGGCCAGCCTTATGGTAAGCAGTCACCGTAAGGTATGTTCACACAGAACCTAGAACATTATTAAACTACAAGAGACGAAGGCTGTAATAATCGGGCCGAGTGACGGGCGGCGCCGAACGCAGCTAGGGTTGCCAGTATTTGATCCGCCTGTATAGTTGTCTCAAATAGAATTCTAGCGTGTTCCTTGCTGTTATATAATAGTGATATCCGCCCTGTATAAAAAATTATCCACTGCTTGGTACGGACCATTCTCAATATGAGAAGGGTTAGAACATTGTACTGACCTAATGCGTGACTTCAACTAGACTACCACTGATATGTATAAATTAAACTTTAAGATGCTTTTACTATAATAAAAAAACCAATACAAACGAAGCAACTTTTACATTTCAGTCACAAAATTCGTTGATTACAATCTGTTTCGAAAACCAGCAACTTGTTCTTCAAAAGTATTCGCGAAGTAAGCCAAAAGTACAATAAAGTCGGGCTTTCGTTCCGTGGCGGGTCGTCGCGTGCCCGGTCACGGACTTAGCCTGTCCTACGATTTGACAACCGATTACAAACGAAAATAGCCGAATATGCGAATAGAAATTGCATAGTTTTACTTTAACAGTATTCTGTGAATATATTTCCTTAAAAATGGAGAACGTACCTAGTATTCTATACATGCCTGACAGCGTACAATTCGTGTGTGCTAAAGTGTTTTGATTTTTATTTTGTGTATATAGGTCGACGATAGCCTAGATCTTTAGACTACCACGCACAGTGTCTCGAGTTCGATACTAAGATGCACACCTCTGACTTTTCGAAGATATGTGCATATTAAACAGTTAATTATTGCTCGCTTAAACGGTGAAGGAAAACATCAAGAGAAAACCTGCATGTCTCAGAGTTCTCTGTAATTTTCTCGAAGATATATGAAGTCTGCCAAAGCACACTGGGCCACCCTGGTAGATTATGGCTTAACCCTTCTCACAATCAGAAGAGGCTCGAGCCCAGCAGTGGGACAGTTTAATACAGAGCTGATTTTATTATATATGTATTCTTATACTTGACTACATGCTAAACAAATAATTTTTTGCTGGTTGATTAAAATTCTTAAATCTACATACATGAAATTATTCAAACAGATAAGTCAAGGTACAAAAGCACATTAATAATACGTACAGAGGCCGGTTTTATCGCTAAGAGCAGTCTCCTCCAAGTAACCTTACAATGGACAGAATTGCTAAGTACATAGAGAGTGAGCTCTTAAACCTCGGATACTGTTTATATTGTCGAATAAAATGAAGATATAAGGTAAAAGAATGTGTAAGTCCAGTTCATAAGAATACTTTTGCACATAACAAAACTTGAATAAAAGCTACAACTTTCTTCGTAAACATGTTCTTTGTTTGTTCTTATTGTGCTAATAATGTTTATAATAGAAAGCGAACAATTATTTATTTAAATATAAAAGTGTTTCAATAGCAAGTACAATTAGTCCCGCTGCACTTAAACTAATGCTAAATTACTAAGATTCCATACATAGACTTACGTATACATATTTAGGGCACCCATAATATTTCTATTGTCTGCTGGACATATTGCTTATGATGCCTAACTTTTATAGTTGCTTAACTTTGTGATGCTACTGACCTCTCAGAAGAGAAAATGCCAACAGCATTATAGGCTTTTCAGTACCCACATCTTTAGACGAAAAATCACACATTCAAAGATTCAAATCATAGAGTACCCTCATTGAGATCTATGCAAGGAAAAGTGAGCTCACACAATAGATAGAGAACGATAGTATACAATTTCCAATATAAGTAAGCATGTAAATTTATAAATCAGATATCATGTTGGTATTGTGTGTAGCAACTTAACGACCAGAAACGTAGTAGAGCGCATCGACGATTTAATTATTTTCCTTTATTAGAAAAAGTACTTTCAGAAATGTAAACACACATGGCACAGATACTATAGTGACCACATTTCACACGCGATTACAATGAGTTATTAGTAAAGCGGTTATTACGTCACACGATCCCTTACTACGTTATTGTGCAATGTAATCGCATTTTGGGCGCCCGGGGTCTCACCACAACACGCTTTAGCGCCCCACAAATCGTATAGTATTATACACACTTTGACCCTATAACTAATATTATAGTTGCGACATGGATCTGTTTGTACTAACGTCCTTTCTTTAGTTGTTAGGGAAACAATGAATTACTTAAACAATGCAGTTTTATAGATAGACATAGGTAGAGGGCACAGTGGTATTTTATATGGTGTTATTTTATAAAAAAGGTTCTATCATGCAAAAAGTTATGACAAAAAGTTAACAATGAGATACTGGCTGGTTGCCTCCAAGTTATAAAATTAGATTGTTCATGAGAAAATATGGACATTTTTAAATTTTCCTCCAAACTCACCTTACTGATATATATACCCGATTTGTCACTACGACAGTAAATGTAAATTTGGCACCGTGTGACTTTTTATTTTTACACTAAAACCATGTTAAGGGTACCTAAAGTTTTCGTTGCCAGAAGATGCACTTAATGCACATGAGAACGCAGTGTAAGAGGCATGTGAGGCATATTGCAAAATATTTAATTTATACGTGTGGATCTTTGTATAAACTCCGATGAAAAGTTTTATGAAAATATATTATTGTAAAACCATTTTAACCTCAATCTGCAGAATATTATTTTAGTTTCACAAAATATTCTGAGTGCCCCACATATCACGTATATATCAATCGTTATATGTCAACACAAGCTTCTCAGTTCGCAAACTTATAATGATATAACCTTGAACTATGCAGTAGGGAACACGGAGTCGAATATTACACGGATCATCTATAATAGACGAATACAGGCGGAGTGTCAGTCAGAGTCTCAATACTTAGCAAGAAAACGAAAGTTACTTATTAAAAAATGATATCTGTGATATAATGTGAATACAAACTTGTATAAAATGAACACATATACAGGGTGTCCGGTAATTAATGGAAAACCTGGAAATGTCTTATAGTGGAACTGATGGCCGTTCAGAAAAAAATATGAAAGAAAGTCTATCCTAACTACTACCTAAGATATGTGTTTTTTTTTTTAATTACCATGTATGACTTTCTTGTATACTACGACCATAAATGAATGAAATCCATCTGTTTTTTGTTGTTTTATTATTAAACACTAATTATTCTAATAGATAGACAGTCAAAAATATGCTATGCTAATATATAATAGCTTGCACTTTTTTTTCATTACGTTTTTCGTTTTTCTGAAATGCCTTCAGTTCTACTATAAGACATTTCAAGGTTATCCATTAATTACCGGACAACCTGTATAAGTCTAATGATCCAAATTACAAGGCCTAGTTATTAATACCTCTTACAGTATATTTTAAGATTGGCTCTCGCGCAAGTTATCTGCATGATTAGTTCGCGCATATATCTTGCGCTTGTAGCTCACGTCAGCTACTTATTTTACGTCGAAGCATTGGCTTGGATGCAAGTAGAGCAGTAGGTAATACTTGTGGACATCCTTTCTGTATTTCCCAAATCGGAATTTAACTATCAATATTTATTTTAAAAGTATATTTTCACTTCAATCCGTCAATTTTTTGTTTCAACTTTTACTTTATAACTCAAGTCCTCGTTCTCATGAAAATTGCAATGCACTTCAACACGTTCTAACAATTTTATACACTGAGGAACGCATACAGAATAGGCACTCAGAACTGCAGGGTTATAAAACTGAACCCCACTAGACAGCGGTAGTAAAATAAAAACTTAAGTACAGTTGTGTGTAGGTATATAAATATGAATTTAAAAGCATACTAATATTATACATGAAAAATAACTCTGTCTATTTGTTGCGTTTTTATGGCTAAAAGGATTTAAATGGAAACATTTTGCTGACGCCTATATTTATAATATATTTCTGTGCCGCTATGATAAACTGTGAAAACCACATCAATATCAGTTTAGTGATTTTAACGTGATACCAGTGCAAACAGACAGGCAGACAACAAGTCTAACTGCTATTGGTTTGGTTTCTCATAAGTCGTCGTTTCTAGGCAGAAACGACGACTTATGAGAAAGTCAGTAAGTCAGTTTGCCAATATACAGGCACTGCCTTTGTCACAGGTTTATAATAAGTACTTTATATAAATACATTCACACAGGGAAAACAGCCGGTAAAGAATATTTTAAATCCTACTAATATAATAAATGTGAAAGTATAGAAATTCTTATTCAATCGTTCTTGAATCGCTGAATAAACCTTGATTTACTCATAGTTTATCATGTGATGTATCATTATGATGTTTAGCAGTTAATTGTAACTTCAGTCATTTTTTACAGTTCTCCGAAGTTCAAACTAACATAAATTTCAAACTATCAGGGAATCCAAAAATAGACTCCCTATCACGTCAAATTTAAACATAGCTGCCGAAATGTGTGATAATGCACCTCTGTATACTCCATAAGGAGTAATTATACTAGCGTGATAATGTCTAATTATTTAAACATTTAAATAATATTTTTTATCCATCATTCAATTTTTAACTAATTATTCGGATGAAATAATTTTAGAAAGTAATTTAGATGGTAAAAATTGCCTTTTTTAAATGGCTTTCGATTGTGAAGCCGTATTTTAGGAGATGAAATAATGGACTGTAATAATTGCGAACCATTACGTCAATGTCAAACTTAAGATAAGTTATCAGCTAGACCTTTAGGTTTTATATTGTTTACTTGTGGCGCTAGCTAATCAATACTAATATTATTAAGAGGAAAGATTTAATTTCTTGTTTGTTTCTCTGTTTGTAGGGCATTAACTCAAAAAACAAATCAACCGATTTTTAAAATTCTTTCACCCTTATAAGGCTATGTTATATAGGCAATATTTGATTTTCAAAATGTATTGTTTACCAACATTAATTATTTTTTTTTTTTTTTTTTTTTTTTTACGTGGGGGAATGCTATGACGCATATCCCTCCGCGGGGGCGGGCGGAGGGATTATGTCGGACTCGCCGGGGTAAAAAAAGATGTTGAAAAGATAATGTACCTCCCGGAATACCGACTAAACCTACCACGGTGTTCCTCGACACAACCACTATCGACGGGGCCGCGCGAATCGCTTTCGCATGCGGTCGCGACCCCGCCAAGGTTACGGCCCGCCGTATGAAACGGCAGGCCACTACACAAAAGACCTACCCAAAGGTACTTACTTCTAGTGAAACCCTACTGTCTCCCCCCTAGGGAGGAGACGGACTCGACACAGAGGCGCGCGTGGGAACACGCACGCCGCCTCTCGGACCTGGTGCTGAATGGATGGCGGGCAGGCCCACAAAGCCCGCCACCCCCAGGTCAAACCTCAGGGTGGCTGGTGGTCATCGCGCGCCCTCCGGCGCCCGGCTCTGCGGTTGGGGAGAGGATTCAAACGCTCCCTCTCCCGCTCCGCCGCCTCCTTGATGGAAATTACTTCCTCACAAAAGGAGGCGACGGCGTTCCACGACCTCTCACTCCGGACCATAGACTGAACTACGGTCGGGAGCGAGAGGGCAATCGATCCGACTGCCGCGATCAACTCACGGCGCTGCGATGCCCAGGCGGGGCAAACCGCCAAAGTGTGCAGCGCCGTGTCCTCTACAACGTCGCGGCAGTCGCCGCAGTGGTGACAACCGGGCGTCTCTTGCCGGCGTATACGACACAGGAACTGGCCAAAACAACCGTGGCCAGTCAATACCTGTGTCAGCCGGAAGGTGAGGGCGCCATGCCGCCTCTCCAGCCACTCCTCAAACACGGGACTTACCGCCACGATTGTGGCGTGCCCGGAACATTACCTAATCTAATCTAACCTACTTTTACACCAGCGAAGCCATGGCTAAAAGCTAGCACTACACATTTATACCAACTAGTGGTGGCCCAGTAGTCGAATATTATGCTTATAAGTAATGCTTTTTGCACTTCCTATGTATATTAATTTCACCTATGAAAAATCTTACACCACTCCTTGTGCGTAGGGTAAAATGTTTTCTCTTCACGTTATAATATATAGATACTGACTTCTACCCGCAACTGAACTACAGTTAGCTCGCGGTTTCTGTACGTAGATCACATTATGGACTATATCTCTCATCAGAATACGCTAATCAGAATAAAACGTAACAACGCTCGTTTGTGCGTTGTCCAAAATGGCAACTTTATACTTTAACTCCTATTAAAATTAGTATAGATTTCTAGATTATCATAAAACAACATATTTAAAAGTCTGGTAATTCTTTAAAGTTTCAAAGTAAAATTTATAATAGAAAAACGTATATCATGTCCCCATGACAGTTCTTCTTTAAGTAATAAAAACTAAGTCCCCTGAGCAACCAAACTTCCTTACTGGATAAAATATTTCTCATGCAAAACTGTTAAAAGTTTATATTCGATGACACTTAAACTTAATATATACTTGTAAGCATTTTTATTGGACTCTAAATAAATATAAAAATATAAGAGCTGTTCTATTTGATATGATATTTTATCTTATTTTACGGCTACTGTTTAACTTGATTTCAAGTCTAGACTTTTATATAAAATAATGCTGTTCAATCCAGGGAACATTGCTTAAGAAATGTTAAAGAAAATTGTAAATGATGTGATGAATCTGTGATGTATACAAAATATATAATAACTATTAAACTAGATGAGATTTTAAAGAGGTTCTAGTGAAAACAGTTGAGTGGAATATTTTTAAGCCAGGCATACAAGAGACAACCAGCTCAAAATTATAGCTCATATACATGACGTGGGTAACATGTATCACATAAATTGCCAAAGTGAGTCATCCGCCTAAGTAAACATAATGATTAACTAGTGCATGGAGCCTTGCATACCCATGTAGCTGGCACATATAGCTCGCGCTTGTAGCTCGCGCATGTATCTCGCGCATGTAGACCTTGCATGTAGCCCACGCGGTCAACGTGCGTATGCATCTTTAAAGTGGACTAGCAGACGTTCATGTTCTATTCTTGTCCATAATGTATTCCTATATAGTAAGTAGGTTCTCTAGAATGCCGATACATAATTAAATATGAATGACTTTAATTTAAATGAATATTCCAGTAATAAAATGTTGTCTAAATATTATGTGAATAAAAGCAACAATTTTATCCATAAATTGTATCTGTTAAACATCTTTATTCAAATGAAACCTCGAATAGAATACCACCATAAACAGAATTATTCAGAATACAAATTTTGTTTATTCTAGTGTTGCCATAGTGGCGTAACTAGACAACAAGACATAATAATAAACAATCATACTTATCATAATAATAATATCAGCCCTATATATAAACTATCTCACGGCTGGGTACGGCCCTTTTATCAGTGTGACAAGGATTAGGCTATAGGTCACCACGTTAGCCCACTGCGGGTTGGCAGACTTCACATATCTTCGAGTACTACATGAACTCACGATGTTTTCCTTCAACGCGAACGATAATTAACTATTTAATACGCACATGACTTCGAAAAGTCATAAGAGCCTTGATATCGACTTCGAGACCTTTGCGTGGCAGTCCAACGGTTCCCAATAGGGTATCGCTGCTATCATAATACATAATACCTAATAACTAAACCTGCAATTATTGTATTACAATTGTAACAAACAAACTTAAAGAGAACACTTGTGTTTCTCTTGCCAACCGTTGTCACAATAAGACCCTATTCAATTTGTCTCACGAGATCAACAAACAAAGTGAATTGTTGAACGTAAATGCTTTTGTCAATGAAATGTTAATCGTCAGCATGAGGCCGTAACCCCATAAGCCTTTAATCCTTAGAAAACAGATCCTTTTCTTAACCTTATTAATCCCTTGCGCATTGGAATCGGCTTTTAGTCTCTCTATACACAGCTAAATATCGGTTTTCTCGTATAACGATTTGACGTATAAGCTTAGCGATCTAAAACAAAAACCTTAAAAAAATGTCATTACTCTAACTAGGGGCAGCTGGACGAGTTCTTAAAAAAGCTATGTTCTCGAAAGCTAGTGTTTTGTTTTTTGACGTCTTAAAACAATCTATTGCTGCGGGCAATAGATTTATATTTAATAGTGAGAGAGACAAAGACATTGTCATTAGGGATAATATTTAATTTAAAAGTTTTTAAACTTTCGCGATTTGTACACATACTTAATATAATGTTAGACAACGGGTCTTACTCGCGATAAAGTATTTAAAAGGTAATAAATACCTATTGATTGCCCGACGTTTCGACCGACTTGCATCGATCGTGGTCACGGGTTGACTGATGTGAGTTCAGCGGCGCCTTCGTGAAGTGCGGGTTTCGGCAACTACCCTCACTTGGTCACTATTATTTATATTCGCACTGTCGGTATTTCGACACACAATACTAACGACGTCTACACACTGGCTACCTAAGTCACTACGGCGAATAATTTAAAAAAAATTAAATATTTACTCTTCCAGTGGGTATTATATAAGATGAGATTATTGCAGCACAATAAGTGTCACAAGCGAAATATTTGTGGGACAAGAATGTTTTAGCAAGGAAACACTTAAAACGCTAAGCCATGCAGGTCCTATCACTATCACTACATATAATAAAACAAAATCCTCCGCCGCGCCTGTCTTTTCGCTCTTAACTCAAAAATTACTGAACTGCTTTTCATGCAGTTTTTACCCGACTGCGTCAGGAGGGTTCAAATAAAGTATTAAAATAAGTTAAACTAAAAAATAATATTCATGATTAAATATTCAAATAAGTTTTAAACTAAATACTTTATGGTGCTGCAGGCGGGGACAAACAATACTTTGTTACCTACGAGCAAAGAAAGATCTACCAAAACTACGTTTGTTTTAACTTATTTGAAAATACATATGTATATAGTTATTTCATTATTTGATAAAGTAAGCTTACAAAACAAGGCATTAGTCAGTCGAATTTTATATAGATATTGTGATACGTGTTTTTCTCTTTTCAGCTCATTACTTTTAAGCAGTCGGGTTTTTTGTTTTTATAATAATCATTTTATCACCAATAGACAGAGTGATTCATGTGGAAGGGGTAGGTGTATAATTTGTTAAGGTTTTGTAATACTTATGCAAAGGGTCAGCTAGCTAGCCAATAATGATTGTAAAATAAATTTAAATTCAATCAGGGAGAAGTTGTGTTCAATAAAATACTTCCAAGTACAAAATAATACAATAAATTCACAATTACTTCTACAAAATCTATTATTGATGTGTAGCCGTACTAATATATGTTATATTACTTGCATCCAATTTCTTATCTCACTTTTTAATTAAACAATTTCATGGCTTCATTATAATATTTGTCGTCCTGATTTTTCATTTAATTCGTGTCCCTGATACTTGGATGTGCGATTTTTTGTATTCCCATCCCGTCCGGTCCCACATTCGGCGAAATCCAATGGCTTCTCGTTTGTCAAATGGGTTCGATAAACGAACCTTCATATGCAAGGGATATCATTTCCCATAGATGTCTTCCTATAGGAGTCATAGCAAAACAGAGGGTATTTTTTGTTCTTTAGTGAACATGGCAATAAAAGAAAAGGTTTGTCATCGTTTCGAGAATAAAATTTGATTAACTGAATCACTTATATACATCACATACCTTTACAGGTAAATGTAATGGAAAAGTTGAAAGAGGAAGGCATAGAGTAGACTCTATGCCTTCCTCTTTCGACTTTCACTTACGACTTTACTAGATTTTAGACGAACGATCCAGCCCAACAGGCTGGATCAGAGATGTCCTCTAGAAAAACCAGGTTAACATACATACATATAAATATAAATAATGTCACGACTATCGCCGAAGGGGTGGCACATAATTTGCAGACATATATAAAATGCATAATATTTTACCTGACCCCGGAGACGAACCTGAGACACTGAAGCATAGCAGTCGCAATCACTACCACTGTGCCATCCGCCGCCAACTAGAGGTTAATAGGATCCTTGATAAATTAAAGAAAATTACAGTAACTGATGACTTATCAAGCCAGAAATGACATAAAGGTACCAAGTGTCAATTCGATGCTCTTTACATACCTACAAAAAACAGGCGTGCCTATATATCTATACAAAAATCACTTCGGTGTTTGTCAGTCACAATCGATTTTTTAGTATGGACAGCGACGTTGACCTAAATGTATTTTGCGAGGTGTGAGCTATCCATCAATCAAACCGAGCGATTTATTTAACCTGTAACATATTTATTTAACCAGTAAACAGAAACCAATTTATTCAAAATTATTAACTGACGCCAATTTCACGAGGGTTACGATTTTCTGTTTCCTTCATCCTGACATACTGGATTTTATATTTCGTGTTCCTTTTCTCTTTTATGGCAATGTGTATTTGCTTGGCGACAGAAACAAACAGAACTTCTTTTTTAATGTGTGCGCCGTCCCTAATATTCAATATACCTAATTATGCTTTGTCGCGGAAGACTTTTATAAATATCTAATTAACGGACACAAAGTAGATTCAAACTGAGAAAAATATCTGTAGATTCCATAAATAATTTTCCATCACAAATCACATATGATTTGAAGTCACAATACTCATCTCGACGTCGAGGCGATCGCTTGCTTGCTGTACCATCCTTGCAGTCTATCTCATTCGGTACGGTAAAATACGCAACGATAACCATTAACCAACAAGTAAGCCTCTATGTCTGTCTAAAAATTATACTGCTTAGGTAAGCAGTATAATTTTTCAACATAACACGAAAGACGTGCCAACAGGAAAAGAATTTAAAGAATATTCACTAGTTTAGCTGACAGTGAAACAAAAACATTTCTTCGCAAATACTGTGACTTTTAGTCCAGGTTAAAATATACAGGATTCAGGTCCAGATTTTAGCACTAACGCAATCAAAGTAACCCCATTTCGTCTAGTCATGTACACAGGTTACGTGACAACACGTACATACTAACACGTTTTGTAGCGATTCCTTGATGTGTGAGAACAAAGAATGTAGTTAACGTACGTGCCAATTTTATCTTGTAAGAAAATGTTGGGAGAGAGATGGAAGTGCTGAATTTCAAATGATGACATTATTTGTATTTCCTTTTATACTTATTGTACGTAGCAGCGCGTAGCTACATAGCGCGTAGCTACGTAGCGCGTAGCATAACCTCGTAGACGGTCTCGTAGCTAATCCGCACTCATGTAGAAAACTCTTAAGAGCAGCTACCAAAAGCTAGAATACGATGTATAAATATAAATACGTCATTATTAATGTCGCATGACGTGAAGAATCTTATATTATAATAATTTCATATTTTATTAGATTTTGCTTGCGGCTTTGGTCGCGTTAATGTAGTTAAGGTTAGAATAGTAACATATTTTTTCGGATAGGTAACCTGTATTCTACATACTCTGTTCCCCAGACAACATGTATGCGAAAAACGAGAAATCGTAACAAAGAAACGGTTCCCTATTTATTTGCATAAAATGATATGTCATAATTTAACATGGCAGATTTTATTTATCCTAATAATAGTTACGCACAATATTCATTTGGCATAATTTTTTAAGCATAATTACTATAAGCATAATAATTGTTAAGCATTAATTATTAAGCACTACTTTAAAGCATACATTTGAAGTTGCCAATCAAAATTAGGACAAAAGCATTAGCCTAAATGATATTTATGCCTACTGAAATAGTATGATGATAAAAAACGTTATGTCAAAGTATTATTATGACGAAAAAAAATACCTCACTCGTTATGACAAATTAAATTAGGAAAATACCTACAGACCATCAAAGACCTACGGTTATTATATGCCGCGTACATAATATTTGACATCATGTAGGCAATATATAAAAGTAATTGCAGACCACAGCTAAGACCAAAATGGCGACACAGCAAGAATTTTAATCATAGATATATCCACACCGTACTTAAACCGCACGAAAAAGTGTCCACTATGGATAGTGAGCTTACGTATTACATTTACATGATAGAGAACGATAGTGTATACATTTTAATAGGAGTGAGCGTGATATGTTCGCATTGTGTGTTAAATAACAACATAACAACTAGAATGATGACCATAATTTCATGTGGAATCGTATCTATGATTTAATTATTTACAGCAAAGTACAAAAATAAGAGACGTTAATTCGGAAATTGATAGCATCTGTGGTATATGTTTCGGACATTTCGAGCCGCACCAAAGCGGTCACTAACAATACAACTCATTACTCAGTAATTCAACAACAAAGCTCTACAATCATTTTCCTTTTAGGCTGTGCTATTACAAACTAACTAGTAATCGACTCCCTTTGTTGTGTTTTTGTTCTTGATAAAATTCTCTGACCTATGTAAAACCCACAATGCTTTTAGGGAATAGTAATAATATCTACGTAGCGCATGCATGTTCTAAATTCTCTAAACAATTTCGTTAAATAAACGGCCGACTGTTAACAATATTGAAATGCTTAAATTCGAGTCATTAAGCTATAAGCATAGTCGTAACGTGAATTTTCTACGTCTACCCACATGTGGAACTGGGCCAAAATGAAATGGCGGTACGCCGACATTACCGAACGAACGTTTTAAACCTCCAACTAACAGTTTTATGAGACAATTTGCTTGGCATTTACATACTTGTTGAAGACATGATGAGTTCGTACTGGTTTCTAGTTGTGGGTAATGCGACATTCAATACAGGCCTGAGTCTACTGCCATATTGGGAACGTGGAATCTCACTGCGGTTCAACTATGCTGCTGAATTCTTTGAAGTTATGACGTCAGCGACCAGAATGTCTTGCTTGTCTTATAATTCGTGTAGCTTGCGTGACAGAGAAGATGTGAAAACAGGTTATAGTCCCTCGATACTATCTATACTCAAAGAAGAACGGGTAAACAATACACCGCGCAATGCTGTTTAGCGCTGTTCGTCAGAAGAATTGTACTTCACTTAGAAACAAGATTATGTATGTTTTATTGTTACCAAATTCGCAACCTAAAGGCAGTTTTCTCTTTATTAAACAAACCTGGCAGCGGAACTTAAAACTTTAGCAGACATTATTTCTGTGTCATCTTAGTTAGGTAGCGTACCAGGATAGTAATATATTCGCTACTAAATATTATGATAGTAATGGATCAAAGATGTCGCAGCCCCATTGAGACATTAGGAATAATACTGTCAATTTTTATTACTAATGCTTCAATGGAAATTATGGCAATATTTAAGATATTTGCTAATACATACATATTTTAGAGAGTAGCGATAGCTCAGTGGGGAGACCAACAGACTGCAATGCAGTGGGTCTCGGGTTCGAACCCACGTCGCGCACCTCTGACTTTCGGAAGTTATATGACTTTTCGAAATTATGTGCGTATTGATTGACAATTATCGCCTGCTCTGTGCCTCGGAGAGCACGCTGAGCCGTCGGTCCCGGCTGCCATGAACATCTATGGCAGTCGTTATTGGGAAGTCAGTGCCCTATAATATCCTGACACTGGTCTAGCCTTAAGGTATCGTTAGCCTTCGGGTTGCGGAGGTCAGTTGGCAGACGCTCCGTGTAAAAACTGATATCCAGTCAAATCCGGTTAGACTAGAAAAGCCGACCCCAAGTGACTTGGGAATAATAAAGGCTAGAGAGAAGATACATATTTTAGTATCATATATAATAGGTATATAAATAAATATATTACATGCTGCAATCATAATCACATCGTCATAATGCTATCAGTGCTGCTACTGCTAACTACCTAATAATATATTTTACCTAATCCATGAATCGAATCCGATACCGATTGACTACAAACGTAAGCGTCAATTCGCGCCTCTCGTTCTATATTCACATTCATCCTCTAGATCAATTGGAGTTAAGAAGGTCACAATATATCAACATTATAGCTGACCAGTTTTAAATGTTCTATGGACTGGTCCATAATAACTTACATCACAATTATTGTCTGCGAATTCCCCATACGTGAGGCAAAAGGCATGGCGGATTTAGGTCGCAGCTGAGATTTATCTTTTATCAGACCCCGTACACACCATAAATAAAGTAAGACTAATGTTTCTTAATGTAATCATGGAATACATACCTGCTTTTAAACAAATTGTATTTTTGCTGGTCTGTTTCGTTGCAGGAACGATTCGGGTAATCAAAACACGCTCGCTAGTTTTTACGTCCGAATCAGACAAAGTAATAATGTATTATTATCGAAATTTTGTCAACGAAATCCTGAATTAGAAGTAAGCCCCAACATTCCACACAAAGATAAAAATACTTCATCCGACTAATCGTCCAGCCTTAACCCTAGCTACTGAAAAGCAGACCAACACAAACAATTGTTAACAGATAGCAATCAACTGCGGGGATTGGCTGACAAAATTTATATGACAACAATTTAGACTTGTCGCTTATTACCCTATTAGAAACCACTAAAAATAAATTTACTGTAAAATCACTAAAACGAAGTCACATGGTGTCGTATGACCTTAATTATATCAAAACATTATTTTATCAATGTAATTATTATATTTAACCTCTCTGAAGAAAAAGAGAAATGGTGACTAGAAATGTGCGTCGTTGACATGTCATGGTACAAATGAGCTGACTCATCCGGTAAAGTAATATAAGCAGTACAGGCCATCGGCAATTGGGTTTTACAACAACTGTGTTTCGCCTGGTGGGTAAAAGTTCCTGCAGCTCCTCTCCCATTCCTTTCTTTTCAATCTGTTTTGAATTAAAAACAGGTTGAAAAGAAAGGAATGGGAGAGGAGCTGCAGGAACTTTATTATTATTATTATATTATTATTATTATTATTCATTATTTCTTGGATCGGGAACGCGTTTATTATAGCCCTGACAGTACAAGCGACCATAGGCCATAGTAAGTTACTATAGCTTGAACAGCGATAGCTCAGTGGGGAGACGAACAGACTGTAATGCAGAAAGTCTCGAGTTCGAACCCACGTCGCGCACCTCTGACATTCGTAATTTATATGACTTTTCGAAATTATGTGCGTATTGATTGACAATTATCGCCTGCTCCGTGCCTCGGAGAGCACGTTAAGCCGTCGGTCCCGGCTGCCATGAACATTTATGGCAGACGTTATTGGGGAAGTCGACACAAAAGATTCCACTGGGTCGAAGTGTCGCCGGCCTATATTGTCTGTACTATAGCTTAAATACCATATAGACCATATGCTATAGTAAGTTGCTATATAGGCTATAATAAGATACTATAGCCTATATAGTTTAGTAGTAGCCGTATTGTAAATAACTATAACTTATGTCTATACCATAGCCTAAGTAAACACTTAATATCGTACAGGCCGAATCTGTTAAAAAATTATTCTCATACAAAAACCAATTTTTTGGGCTAAAATGATTCATCGTTTGCTTGTTACAATCCAAAATATTATAGCTACAGTATATTACACGTTTATAACAATACAATACAGTTAACTAGATGATTTATAAATAATTCTTACATTTAGAACTACCCTAGTTACAGAGAAAACAATTCAATGAACGCCTGACCTCCATATGTCTGTACACAGGAAACAAAAGCGGACTAACAAACGTCGAACTCGACAAATATCGCGCAACCAGATCTTTTAGGAGACAAAGGCTATTGAACTTTATGCCCACATGTTAAGTGTAGACTTGCTACATTTAGTAGTATATGCTTACTAATATTATTAATTCGAATATGAGTTTGTTTATTTCTTACGCAGAACAGAGAACGACGTAGAGTTCCTTTAACCAGAAAAAACTACTAGTAAGTAGTAACCTACCTAACTTATATTTACGCGAGCGAAGGCGCGGGAAAATCTACTAAAATTTAATTATGTTGATAAAAGACGTAACGTCTCGTTTTCGATTCCCGGGTCAAGCAAAGTGTTATTGGTTTTTTGTAGCAATAATTTTCTTATTCACGTTAAAATTTTGAATCTCACAGCTCCAGTCACGTGACCGTTGATCCAGTATATGATTTTTATTCCTAACAACTTTAAAATTCAGGAATCGATCTTACCACATTTTTGTCCATACACCGCTCAAACCTTAACGTTTTTTTAAGAAATATACAAAATAAATAATCACTGTTTTCTAACGACTTAGATAAAGTGTTACATATTTTCTATTATTTCTATCATGCTGTCTAATCGGACCTACGGTTCGATGCGGGTACGACTTCGGCCTAAATACATACGTTTACAAAAATACAATACGTTTATAAAAAACTACATATTAAATATTATCTTCCATATTTTTTAACACAATACTGTTTCAATACAGATGAACAACAAAAACGCGTTTTTGCAAATACAAAAAGTAGCTCGTCTGAGTCATCGCTACGTGCGCTTACCCTGGGTCCGGCCATTTTTCTCAACTAATGTCACTTGCTGCGTTAGTAGTAACATGTTTTATTCACCCTGTCTCACCACATCTGACTACGAACGATTCCGTGAACTAATCTGCTGGAATGAAAATAAAATTACTGCCATTAGGACGCAGAACTGGATTTGTATATAAAAGCGTAAGCGGCGAAGATACGGTTCCAAAATTATTATATTTATACATATAATGACATTCTGGTAAAGGCTTTTTAATAGTGGGTGGAGATTTTTGCTACCGAGGTATACTAATACATAGGGGAATTAAAACAATTGTTTATATGTTATTATTATACATAGTAATTTATGGTATAAATGATGAATTTAGCCCCAGTAGCGCAGTAGTTGTAAATGTGCATATAAGGTCTCGTGTTTGAATCCCGGGTCATTAGGTTTTACTGTCAAGAAATTTTCTATAACAGAATATTTTCTATAAGTTGGTGGTGTAGCACATGCCCGTGGCACGGAAAGCACGTAAAGCCATTGATTCAGCGCCTGATGTATCGGCTTACCGGTACGCCACAATCGAATATAGCCTGTGCAGATGACAACTCACCACTCATATTGGCCGTCGAGATTCGGTCTAGAAAAATATTTGTATTTAGTGTCCCTTACGTTCACAAGCACAAGCTTCGTTTTAGCAAAGTTTGCAACACTTTAATCATATTTCTTCCTTCACACATCAAGAATATCAATAAAATGCATATGCAATAGCATATGCAATAGCATATGCAATAGCATATTAATGCTACAGTAATCCCTTACTACAAAGTGCCTTATAACCCACCCCACCCCGTAACTATATTAACCCTTAACTCAAATCCTTTATCAGGCTTTAGCGGTTTTATATTATAAATTTATTGCCCACGATAAACTGCCAAAACAGTGATAGACGGGCAGGCAAATTTTACTTATGTATGGGCAAAGTCATCTACGTCGATACATGGTTGAATTTGACATGGATAAGACACGTGTCAGAGATAGGCTGTTCAAGATGGCCAAATACACGTGCCAACTGTAAACTGGTACTTAAACATCGATTATTAATGTGACAGGTTCATACATACAGTCTCACGCCTGTAGCCCTAAAGGTAGGCAGAGATGACAGCCAAATTTCGACTGCAATAGTTTAAATCTCACGTAAAAAAGGTCGAGCCTATCGCTGGCATAGATACAGACTCCGTTCTGCTACTGAGAATTTGCCGGGAAATTAAGGCTTGAGGCACAATAGTCGCATTAACTACTACTACGCTATCCATGCATTATAGCAGTCAGCAACGCTTGCCTCATCAGAAGTAACACTGTATGCAAAGCAGGTACGCTGCCAGTTCTACAAGTGCTACGATTATGTACAATCAACAACATATTAAGGCGATTTCGACAACGTTTCGATTGCTTTTATCTTCCAAAAGCCTAGTGGGAGACCGTTGGATTGCCATGCAGAGGTCTCGAGTTCAGTCTTAAGGCACGCATCTCTGTCTTTTCGGAGTGATTAATTATCGCTCGCTTTAACGGTGAAGAAAAACATCGTGAGAAAACCTATAGATGTGTGAAATCTGCCAACTTGGTATAGATGTGTGAAATCTGCCAACTCAGACGGACTTTTTAGATTATTGCCTAAACCTATTCACACTAAGAAGAGGTCCGTCCGTATTATTATACATATTTAATTACCTTCCAAAATGAGAACAAATGTTATCTTTTTATAGCAATTATAATTAAAACATAGTTCATATAATCAGAATTCAAAAATACATAGCGAGTGAGTTTCTTGCAGGTTTCTTCTCATAGGCCCTTTGCCTGATCCTAGCTACTAACCTAAAAGTAGCTTCAGTACCTTAGTAAACTCACTACCCTATATAATTCGACGTTCATAAGTGTTACTTTGTGACCTAAATGAATAAATGATTTTTGACTTTGACTTTAACTGCAGAATTGTAATTAGGATTTAAATTAATAAAACAGTTTTGTAAAATGTTCATCCATTTATGTTGCTGTCTGTACTACGATCGTAACAAGTAGTCAAAATGTTTCCAGTATGTAACCTATCCGTTTTCAATTGCTGAAGTTGCATACTCATGTAATATACTCGAGATTCTAACTCAGATCCTCGTTCCGTCTACCTACATCGAAAACTTGGCTCCTATATTTCCTTTTATTTATTCCTAAAAGCTTTATCAAAAATGTATGCAAAGAAATATCAAACTGCAACCCTTCAAAACTGCACAATATTTTTGTAACATATCGCAAAAAGGCAACCATACCATACCATACGCAAAAAGAATACCATAAAAATAATACGGGCAGCATTTTTCAACCAAACAGAGCCACTGTATTTGCAAAAAACCTATTTTTTGTTATTTCTTCTGTAAGAGTTCAAATCAAAGTAAATAAACCAATAAATGTATATTGGTCGTAAAACCATTTATCATAAAATCACTTTTGAGAAAATATATAGAAATGAAGCGTTAAACATATTATATGTATTTCGTAAATTCTATTGGGCACGCTACCGAGAAAAGTGCTCTCTTTTCAACGCTCGATCAAAATGGGAATTTCTAGAACATTCTCCAAATGTAAAGTAGAAATACATTTGGCTGGGGCAACTCTTGTTGCTCATAAATTTTGATAATGGTTTCACTGAATTAGACATTATTTTAAGATATAATCATATAAATAACCATTGGTTGGTTTTTTTTGTAAAGGAAATCTTTCTTAGATTAAGTACCTCTAGAGTTTCTAGATGAAGCTATCATTAAAGTAGTTAATGTGCAATTGGGAAAGATATATACAATCTCAGTAAGAAATCTAAGACAAACGATCCACGTTCATATTTACTGATCTACTCCTATCGCTCGTAGCGTGATATATATAGCCTATAATCTTGCTCAAGAATTAGGCATGAAATGCAAAATATTTTTTATATGCGACATGTATATCATGACAAATCTTAAGTTTAACGCGTTTTAAAGGAACAACAGACTAACTCTTCAGCTTTATAATATCAGAATGAATAGTATTGATTATTATTAATATATTTATTCTTCAAAAATAGTAATCTAATGATATAAATCTTCTTCAAATGTAGATAGATTACGCTTATAATTACTTACAGTAACGCAATCAGTAATGGTGGCTTGGCAAATATCTGACACAGGGTACTCATACGCTAGTTAATTATTTGGATTTTATGTGATGGTAGTCTCAGTCGTTGACATGATGTATACAATCCTTTCAAGTGTCTCATCTTACGCATGTTACATATTGTACAAGACGCAAAAACTAAAACTGACAAAGAAAACCTAGTATATGTATGTCCGGCAACCGGCACGCCGCTACATAATGCGAAAAAAAAGTTATGGAAAGTAAACAAAAGACTATCTACGAATATTTTGAAATTAGAATGGCTTCGTACATGACGTCACTATCCATATTGGCTAGTTAACGAAGTTGACCGCAGAAAAAAATTTAATTTTAATATCAACTTCGTGTCACAGCCCTAATAACAAGCTTCGGTGCCTACACATTCCCGTCAAGGGCGAGGAAATCTCGAAGTAAATATGCCGGCAGCGAATTATATTACTCAACCGTCCTCATAACGAATGAAAAGACAAACAACAGAATTGTCTGGAGAAAATTGTGTGTTCAACGTTAGACAATTATACAATTCAACACAAGAAGCATATACGCTGTAGGTATCCATTTGTTACCATCAAGCTTAAGATTAATGCTAGCTATATAACTACTATACAATGACGCAGATGTTTAAGTAGACACTTTGCGTTGAAAGTCTCGAGTTGCGTTCTTGTACGAGACAGTGTGTGGTTCCATTAGTACTTGCGAGTTCGATAAGTATGTTATTTGTTTTTAAAATCGTTCCGATATTCAAATCAAACAGTTACACAATTCAATATGTCTGTCTGAATTTAGATGTGGTTTTTGATTATATTAACTTTAGGTTGACATTTTGTATTTATTTCATTCAAATCTGTTGACCAATAAGATAAATGGCTATTTTAAAGTGTGTCGCTAGCGCAACTGTATTTAACAAAAAAGGTATATTTCTAAATAGAAAATGTATTTATGCAACTGCTTTTGGTTTTTGCGCCAATGCTTGTTTGCAATCATGAAGTCCCAGATTTAATACTAAGGTCTGGCAGTGTTATTGGGATTTTCTGTTTGAAATTTCTCTGTAGTGGAACGTAGTCTAGAAATGCCTGCGCTAGCTCTATGCCATCACATGGAATACAAGAAAACATTGCACGTAATGTAAGTATAAAATAGTTCTGCCTACACTTTCGACTATATAAGTATACGAGCGTAAGATTCTGCAACAGTCCAGCAATTAACAAATATAGTGCACAAAAACAAACATACATCGCGTTTCCAGTGCTCAAATACAAGCTCTTTTAAAATCTAACAATTAGTATAATTAAAAGTGTACACAACTGGCAGATGTCAGCAGCCAGTCACGTTGTGGCAGCTGTTTGTTATATTGTACATTACGTGAGTTACATTTAAACACAAGTTTATTTTAATAAAAGTAACCTTTTTCATAGTGACAACAAAACGATTTACAATGGGTGCTATTCACTGTCTTGTTGTAAAAGGAATAATAATTGTATTTAAGTTTTATAAATACAAATACTGATATTGATACTCGTTTCAGCCAAAGGCTTAGCCCGCGTCAATTTAACTAGCTCGTATTCCGGGATAAAAAGAAGTGTTTGTCGTAGACATGAACTATCTGAGTTTCAAGTTTCATCTAAATGTAATAAACAATTTACGCGCGATTGATTACCATCCAAATATCTAAATCCTAAATAATAATATAATTGCGAATATGAGTTTGTTTGTTTGTTACGCTTTCTCACCTTAACTACTTTACATGAAATTTCGCATACACGTTTTAAGGTGAACAGAAAAGTACATAGGGTACCTTTTATCCAGGAAAAAGTTCTTTACTTACTAATATAACCTAACATATATTTACGCGCGGGCAAAGACTACTATTTTCATAAACTTTTACATTTATTTTATTAGTAGGATTGTAAAATGTAGTAAAATTATCCTGTGTGGCGGTCAAATATAATCGGTATATTTAAAGTAGTATGTATAAAATCATCATAGTCCATATGAATCAATTAACCTTTAAAATATAGTCGAGTTTATAAACTAGAATAATTATTGTCTTAACAAGTTACAAGGTCATCGATATTCAAAGGTTAACCTGTATTCATAATTTACTGGAGTTTTCAAAGACGAAGGCGCTTGTTTCACTGCTCGCTGCCGGCGAGAAAACAAATGGCGACATATGAAGCGTACAAATTATATAAGTTGCCGTGTAAATACAAGATACATATATTTATAGCTAATAGATTTTGCCTGCAGAATGCCATTCGCTTAAAGACCAATGGATCGCACTAACGCAATAAAACTGTGTTAATTCCAGTCATTGCCTTTTGTAAAGCCAGTTTCATCAAAATTGATTCAACGGCTTACTTATGATTAAGAAACAAACATCTAGACATCTTTTTCACATTTATAATATTACGATAGAAATGCTTACTGTTCAGATTGACGAAGAGAATTCTTTCTCCACTTATCTATCGCTCAGCGATAGTTGCTTGGTACATACAAATGCTTTGGCAAAAGGTGACTAATGCATATAGTCGTTTGTCCTATTGGCACGCTCCCTCGTAGCATAGCAATGAAACTATTCTATCTACACACTTGCTACTTTTTGCCAGCCTTGCCACTGTTTCGAGCTTCAACTCACTCTTGTCGCTCGCTTATCGTTATTAATGGGACTAAATATCTTTGTAAAATGGTAGCCATATCTCTTGAAAATACATAGTCTCACGCTTATATCTAAAATGAAGTTGAGAAATAAGTGTTACACAATCACATTTCGTTAGCTATGGTTTTAATTTTACATAATAGGGGGCGAACCCATTGCCGTTTACAGGACGCTGCCTCAAACTCCGTGTTGGTACTGCCGATTGCTCGATAGAAAAACCCAACAACATTCTGCTCAAGACAGGCATCCAAGCCGAAATCTTATGAAGCAGTCTTCGAGAAATCGATATTAAACTGTAAAATACATAATTTATTTATTTATTTCCACCTTCCATCCTACTATTTTTCGTGTACACCATAAACTTGAATGAAGTTCGTTGAGAATCAATAATAGAACCGATAGGTGTGGCTGTATCTGGTGCGAATACGTGTCTATAGAGAGTGCTTTCGTTCAAGGATAAAGCCTAATATTGGATCCGTCAATTAATACTACAGCTGAAATTGGATCCAACTTGCTTATGTAAGTATAGGCTGTTGAGTAGAACCTATAACCAGCGGATAACTTATATGCGTATGGACAAAATCGCTCGAGTCAAGTTATTAAACTGTGCCTTTGTGTAAAACAAATTTCATCCACATTAATTCAACTATTTACATATGATACACACACATACTTTTACACAGAGAGACACAATCCTCGCAGAAAATATTCCGTGCCAATTATTAACTTTTGCTCCAGTATGAGCTTAGCTTATTTTATTCTTAAATAAATGTTTAATATAAATTGTACACAATTCTGTACAAATAGATGCCTTGTAACCTATGCCAAATACAAATGTAACTGTTACTTATAAGCACAGGTTAACCTAGTTTAAGTGACAGTGTTCATGATTGTAAACCGTTGGGCTGTCACGCAGAGGTCTCGAGTTCGAACCGAAGGCGCGCATCTCTGACTTTTCGAAGTTATATGCGTATTTAATAGTTAATTATCGCTTGCTTTAACGGTGAAGGAAAACATCGTAAGGTAACCTGCATGTCTGAGAGTTCTCCATAATGTTCTTGAAGATATATGAAGTCTGTCAAACCGCACTAGGCCAGCGTATTGGACTACGGCCTAATCCTTCTCAGACTGAGAAGAGGCCCGTGCCCAGCAGTGGCACAGTTTAATACAGGGCTGATATTATTATTATTATATTATTATTATTAACCTGTTGAGTCGCGGCTAGCGACCAGGATAGGATTGCCACGCGCATCTCTGACTTTTTGAAGTTATGTGTGTATTAAATAGTTACTTAACGGTAAAGGAACACATCGTGAGGAACCTGCATGTCAGGGAGTTCTCCATGATGTGCTCGGACATATGTGAAGTCTGCCAACCCGCACTAGGACAGCGTAGTGGACTATGGCTTAACCCCTCTTACACTGAGAAGTAGACCTTGCCCAACAGTGGGACAATTTAATATGAGGCTGCTATTATTATTATATTCCAAGACTTGACAGGTAAGAGATACACTAACCCTGCATTATTAATTAAATGTACGCTGACGTTTGTACATACGAAAATCAGTAGGTAGATATGTATTACATTTACAAATATTAAGGCACTATATAATAGGGGCTGAACCTATTGCCATTTATCAGGCATTGCCAGACTCCATATTCCTACTGAACATTTTGGAACAAACAAATCTAATAACACTTTTGAATCGACCCGAGATTTAAAACCTTACGATCTCACGAAAACAGAAGCGCTAGCTAATGTCACGAGACCAATAAAGAAGTGTTAATACATATATAGTAGGGTCTGGACGATATTATAATTATTAAAATATTATTAAGTGGCTAAAGTCAACATAAACCCACTACTAAGACAAGCAGCAAGCATCGAGGGGTATTAGAAAACTAATAATTTTTTATCCGTGTAGTCAATTTATGATTTGTCTGCACGAATGGCGTAGTCGTTTAGGTGGTCGCCTCGACACTAAAATTGCGCCGAGTGTTGTGGGTTCGAACCCCACACACGACAAAAATTTGTGTGATCCACAAATGGTTGTTACAAGACTGGATGTTCTTTGTGTCCTTTGTTTCAATGTTTGTGAGGTCCACCGCTACACAGGCATTATTCCTAGTGTGAATGTTGTCTTAAAACATATTGGCTAAGATATCCTTGTTGTAATAATACTTACTTTGAGCTATAGCTAGCAGTAGAAACGTCAAAAAGTAATAAATAGGTAAAGTTACTTTCACATTCAGTTTTTAATCTTCGATTTACTCTAAATGGTAGGTTTGGTTAGTTTAACCATTTTATTCCTGCGTAAAAGAGGGTGAGTCTCTACCAGAGTATGTACCAGACTCTATGCTGGTACTTGGAATATCTATACAGAAAAACACTACACCAATAACACTTTGCCCCAGCCGGGAAGTCGAACCCGAGAATTCATGTACAACAGTCGCACATACTACTGCTGAACAGCAGAGGCAGTCAATCATGTACCTAAGCTAAAATAATTTACATATAAGAAATAAATTATTATTTCTTATATGTAATTTTTTTCTAGCTAAACTTCAAAGGTGGCATGTTTCCATACGAGTTCAATTTTACAAATGTTGGTCCCAAATACTAAAAATAAAATAATATGGACGTATCTATTTCGTAAACTACTCAGGTTATTGCACCACCCATGAATATTATAGCACTATTGGTGCGTAGGGTTGCCTCCGTTATTAGATTTCAGTTCAGTCCAATCTAATAACGGAGGCAAGCTGGCACAGTGGTTTAAATGGTTTGGGGATTTTTATAAAACCGAGAGTTGTAGTTCGAATAAGACATATATATAATAGATTATTAAATCTCCAACTGAAAACAAATTTTAAGGACCTAGGTAATAATGGACGGTAACGTTTTTTAAAGACTCACCTTTGCTATAAAACCTGTACCCCAGAGGACACCATTTCTTGTTCCGTGTGGTATTCGAACCCGTAACACTTGACGCAGTGATAGTAACTACTACGTGACTACTGTAACTACGACGTACTACTAGATGTACGCTATTATTTTCATTAATTGACTACTGCGTAGTCAGTAGTCAATTAATGAACTATGAGATCAACAAGGTACACAGTATATTCTGTGTTAAAAATGAACGCGGTATTTTTAGTACTAGCATATTCAATGCACGGAAGCACAAAGGCCGCCTCGCCACTGCCAGTGCGCGAAGTGTTGTGGGTTCGATACCCGCATCGTGGTTTAAACATTTCGTTTGCAAATTCTTTCTCAATATACTAACGATATTGATGTTGCAGACATCTATAGACTATGGTAATCATTACCATCTGGTTAAATCAACGTTTAATTACAATAAATCACAAAAAAAATTTATAAAGTTTAGCATTCTATAAAGTTGGTAAACTATTACAAGACAGTTTGGCAACCCTAACAGTGACCCAAATAAAAATAAGTAAGAGAACTTCAGAATGTTAGAAATAACTGACCTTAACACACAAGTTAACCTGCCATATTATCTCATAATATCACATGACTGCCAATCTTATTATCTTCTTTTATTACAATTACTAATTCATTAAGTACGCAAGACCTTGAAAGTTTGATTTCCGAGTGGGGCAATGTGTGATAACACTTTGCTGGACTCGATTTTTTGGCGGTAGCTTGTAGGCTGGCTTTTTTTAAATACAGCCCCCATACTAGGAATTATTCCTGTATCGGGGAGTCTTCACATACATTTAAACAATGGACACAAAGAACATACAACACACACAACTCAATCAATCAATGTGAATCACACAATTATTTGTCCCGTGTGGGCATCGCACACACGGCGATAATGTAGGTCCTTACTTCTGCCCAGCTCAACATACACATACGTACTGATATCTTATGTCACGTTCTGTTAACTAAACTGAATCAAAGGTTTCATAGCAAAAATATGAACTTCAAAGTCTCAATCGATTACAAGTGTGAGCTAGAGCTTGCCGTCGATCGCGAGTTTTAAGAATACGACTACCAGATCGAAGATACTAATTATGGAATATTTTCGAAAAACAATTCTCAACACCGACACAGCTTCTGTTAATTTGCGAGTAGACTATAGACTCTATTGAATGATGCCAAATCCTTTAGATAATTTATTATTTACACTAATAAGATGGCATTCATGCATATGATAAGCCTAATTAATTATTAGCGATATTCCTTACGCACAGTCGCGCCTACACAAACGACAATGGAAATGGAAGACAAAAGCATGTGAGCCTCCGTAAAATCTTACTCACCAGTCGAAACACAGTATCAATGTTACTCTTCACAGTTTTTGTCTAAGAGGCTGAGGCTGAGGAGAGACTGGTACCGAGAGGAAGTCCTCACAGTACCAGCCTCTTCGACAATACAAAGTGACAGTACGAAAAGCCTGCTCACCAGAGTGAGTTTTATGCAAACTAGTGTGATTTTTGCATAACTTTACGATACAGGAAGGCATGTTTTAATTTTTACATGTAACAATATTTATGTTTTTATGACGCTGTCGTATCGCGTTATGACGGCTTTCAGGCCGAATTGCAGTAGTGTGAGTGTGAATGTACAAGCAGGTCGGATTGAGAGAGGTCATTTTCTAGTTTGCAAGGTGCCGTTTGTGAACACTTACGTCTATAGTTTAAATAAATAGTTTTATGTTGGGTACTGGGTGTCGCTAATGGTAGATAGTACCGACAGTTGGACTGCCTAGTAAAGATCTCGAATTTCATCGCAAGGCACCCACTGCCACTCGATCATACTAGACGTACATGCTTTGTTAAAACTTGAATATCCTATAACACAAGGTATTAAAACAAATACGTTAAATCCACGAGATCGTATTTGGCATACATTATTTAATTCATTTTCCCTTTTCAATGATGACAGCGCTTGCGGTCGGCTCCACCGCGGTCTGAATTAGTTTGACACTATCGTGCCAACTCCAGTATCTGTTTCCTTCGGTTCAAACTTACTTGTGTGATACGTAATACATGTTGCTATTGATATTGTTCTACATTATATATGTGTGTGTGCGTAAATTGCTATTTACATACAAAACAGGGCTTTGTTTCGTCAATGATTGGGTGTTCGTGTACGAATAGAGATGAATAGCAGTTCTTTTGTTCGAGCTCTCACTATCGACCTCGCTTACGAATCAGCTGTGAAAACGCTATTGTGACAGTTGTGTTTGGAGTGAAAACGTTACAGAATAGTACTTCAGTTTTTACTAACTATACGCGTCGACTTAATTAGTGATTTCGCTGCTACCAATAATTGTTATTCCGATTTTTCATAACAGTTGTCCAATATTTTTAAATCCCGGATTCATAAGATTCACTTCTTATGCACTACTTTTAGTGCTACGATAGATTTTTTTATAGTTTAACGCGACGGAAATAAGAAAAGACCGAGGTCGTACCGGGCCTACCAACAGCTTTATGCGCATTTCAAGGTATGAGGATAAAACATCACCTACCTATATAACTTAGAATGTTTAAAAGATAAATACAATATTAAACTTCGATCCGGACCTAGATCCTTATAAACCGCAGAATTAAGTTGTGCCGAAGTATTTATTAAATATGTACTTAAACACTTTTACTTTATTATACATTTTTATTTTATTTAGCGTTATCTTCAGCACTAGTTAAACATCAATGTAACAGGTGATTTCAAAATTATAGCAATGCTGTTGTGATGAATAAAAAAAACAATTATATAATCAAACATATTTTTTTCATACTAAGATTGTGGTATATTGCCAGTGATGTATGTTTAGGTAAGGTTTGCAATACGTTGCGTGAATAACAACGTTTCACAATTACTCTAAAGAGAAGCAAAATATTGGTGACATGAATTTAAATTTCATTTTGTTTAAAACAAGTCAAACTTTCGAAAGATTCTTTGTTATTTAATTATAATTAGTATGGCGGTCTTCAGAGATAATAATTCTGTCATTCAAACTCGTTCTACATGACTAACTAAACAAGCTATGATTAAACAGCTATTTATTGAAACAAAGGCTTGAACTTCGGACATTTTGATAATCTCAACCAAAAAGGTGGGGTTGGCGTTCCTTCAATAAATTGGATACCGTATTGCAGATGATATTGAAGCCTCTGAATAATTGAGGATGTATTGAGTGATTGGATACCAACAAGACTAAAATATAGATTCGGGAAAGTTGCAATGTAGAATATTTATGCTTTAGATACAAATACAAAATATTTATTGTGGTACTTTTAAGATGATTTATTACATATAGCAAAGATGGCAGAAAAGTTTACGGCTTGCAACTTGCAACTTGCAAACAGGAGTATCAAATTTTCTTTCTTTTTAGGTCTGCACTTCATACACTTCGTTTGAAGCTCTAAGTCGCCAGAATCTTTACAAACGAACGAACACAAAGCAAATCCTGATACAAAACCATCATTCATCGACCACACAAATAACTCTTGCATGTAAGATGCATGATGCTTGGGCATTGCTTTTCACAGAGCGACTGCCATCGGACATTGAGAACGCAAAAGGATAAAGGCGCTCTAGGGTTAGACCAAATTAAGTCAGAAAATTTAAAGGTACCGATTCACCGTTAACAGACATAGGTGTTCATGACAGGGCCGAGGACTTTACTACGCGATATTCGTGTTACAGAAACAAGGTAATGTCTTTTTTTACCTAGGTTCTCTTTAACAACACTGCCGTTCACTAACTTACAAGGTTTAAAGTTTTTAAGTGCTTAACGTCTTTTTAGTTAGCGGAAAGCAGTACAGTGGATTTGTCTTAAATGGTAGAGAACAGTTTTCCCTCTTTTATCAATATTTTAAAATGGTAAATAGCTTATGACTGGTGTTCCCTTCATTCGCAGACAGAAATTTCATAGAATTTCGTTCCGCAGAAAATGTTTCATATAATATTTGATCCTTGTATTTATATTTCGAATATTATTGCTGCAATGACTATTGACTTCAATTAAACATATTTCACAGAAACAATTCAATGAATTCTTTTCAGTAGCCATGGTCATGGAGAGTCTCCTCGTGACCATGGCTAAACAGTTTTAATAATTTAATAAGCTTAAAAAATAATAAAGTTCAATAGTAATAGTAGTGTAACAGTTTCCAAATTATGTAATACAGTGTTAAATAAACAACGCGATAAAATCCGTATAACGGAGTTTAATATCAACTCCTTCTTTTATTTAACAAAATAATCAAAAAGTAGAATTGTTTTAACGAATGTTGTTTGTTGGGTTTTTCCATGGTATTAAGTAGGTTAGGTTAGAACTGCGACCCCGTCAGAAAGGACTTGCTACCAGAATAGAAAATAGTAGGTAAGGTTAAAACTGTGACGTCGTCAGAAACGGCTTGCTACCAAAAAAGAAAATAGTAGACAAGGATAGGTAACCCACGTAAAAAAAAGAAAATAAGGTTTAGAAATGCGGTCATTCAACTATTGCCATTACACAAATAAACAAACAAAATTACCTCAGCATATATTCTTGGTAATAACTTTTATATTAACTTAACAATATGAAGATAAAAATAACAAAAGCAAAAAAAATTGTACAAAATAATCATTGAGTTGAATTTATTTAAAGTAATTATTATGTGTATTGAATTATGTGACACGAAATTCTATTAAACTATTGTCTATAAAATAACGTACAACCCTTATGACTATTAAACTCACAGTTTTTCGGTTAATGTAAAAGATCTTATCTTATCTTATCTTGTGTGGGGGCCAGTCAGTACAGACCGGCGACACTTCAACCCAGTGGGATCTTTTGTGTCGACTTACCCAATAACGACTGCCATAGATGTTCATGGCAGCCGGGACCGACGGCTTAACGTGCTCTCCGAGGCACGGAGCAGGCGATAATTGTCAATCAATACGCACATAATTTTGAAAAGTCATATAACTTCCGAAAGTCAGAGGAGCGCGACCTGGGTTCGAACCCGAGACCCCACGCATTGCAGTCTGTTGGTCTCCCCACTGAGCTATCGCTGCTCTAATGTAACAGATAAACAATATCAAGGCAACATTACTGCATCACAAAATACAGGTCTAAATATACCGACAACGCATTTATAACATCCAACAAAATTTTATCGAACACACACGAAAATTGTCAGCGAAAACTTCTTATTTAGTTATACGCAAATTCCTCATACTCCACAAGGATTTCCAAGAAAATGGCTAGGGGTGGCAACAAAGCATTTTTTCAACGCGAAGTTATTAAATCAAAACGGAAATGAGTTGCGAAATGTGACTTTTTCCATACGTGTATTCAATTTTAAGGCCCCAGTTGAGTGGTGACATAGGGCTTTTTGAGTAGGTCATCTGATAGTGTTGTGTGTTTTTAGGTTAGAGTAATTAACATGTTAAGTATATGACAGGTGACACTATGGTTTTATTTAGGGTTACTGCAAACATCATAACCTGCAATTACAAAGCTTTTGTACAGGAACTAATATTAATAAAAGTATACGTCGGAGAATAAGACGGCAACTCGCTTTTTGACATGATGAAGCAATAAAATATAGGCGTTGTATTATACTTCGTACGTATACCAATGACGGGCAAATACAATAGAAATAAAACAATAAAGGTTGACTGCGATTATCTCTGATTTGATCTGTATCGCAGCGAGTTCGTCACCCGAATGTGTCCGCGCACGAGTCTCTGGAGCTTATATAATGTCAATATGACACTGACAGTTATAATTGTCACTCTAACTGACACATTGGCTCTATAGCGACCTCACTTAAGCTAACGCTTGACGTTCCGAAACAAACCAATAGATGGCGCTTTATTCAACTTCTATTACAGAAATAAATTACATTCCAATGATTATTTTCTTGACGCTCCGACATATATATATTATGCTTAAATACATGTAGCATTTTAAGCGACTTATTTGATTTCAGCTTTAGAGATTACCATTACAAGAAGCTTGATAGAAATAGAATCACGGACATACTATACAAAGTAAAATAATCTGTGGATTGCACATTCCTTCTTTTGGATTCAAACCTTATCGACATTGGTGAATTAATCACTTTATCCACAACGCCATCTATGCAGACAATAGCAAAATCTACCTGATTAAACGATTAAACGATTGACATAGATATCCACATTTGTAAAGATTATAAGCTTACATTTATTAACCTTTGAGTCTTCTTCGAAGAGGTTAATGAAAACACTTTGTGGGTCTGTGTGTTTGTCTATTAGTGACAGTTTCTTAGTGACAGGCATAGTTCCGGAACCACTAAACCGATTGACTTGTAACTTGGTATACAGACACCTTGGGGTCATCCCTCAGTCGAGTTTGAATATAGGCTCTGTGGGTCAAAAGACCCCCGAGCTATAGGGGTCAAAAGTTATAAGGTCAGAGAATATCCATTAACAGAGTGATTTGGAAGTCCAAGGGAGAGGCTTTTGCCCAGCAGTAGGCATTACAAAAAGATGATGAAAAAAACAAAATGGTCACAAGTCAACCAACCCATAATATCTAACTGCACAAATGGCGTTGTGGTTTAAGTGGTAACCTCGCCACTGCCACTGATTTATTTATTCCTAGAGTTGTATTTTTATACAAAAAATAAAAAAGAATTGATAAACAGAACCTAACATTACAGTAATGTAAGTTTATAAGTGTAATGCAAACCTGGAGAATTTATGCATGCTATATATATTATTAAGAAATTACTAAAAAAAAAAATTTGAAATCCTAATGGGTCTAAGTAAATTATCTCTTCTACTGCTTTCTTATTAATTACTGTCAAATAAAATAGTGTTGTGTTTCTGTCGTTAGCAGACTTTTTAAACTCTATCAGCTAAAGTAACAGTATAATCTACGCTCCAAGCAACAGGATGGCAATAATTCCCTTTTTAAAAATCGGCTAGTTCAGGTATGATCCACAGTAATTATAGACATACTAAGAGGCGTCACGTGAGCAATTTAAAAAAAGCTTACTTGATACTTAAACCTAGCTGCTAAAACTCTACATTACCAGCTAAGCCTTCACGGGTACAGAAACATAAAACGGTTTCACTAATCAAAATGCAAAACACAAATGTTCTTAAAATTAACAGCTTCTTCTGACTATTTAATATTCCGTCACTGAGAAAGAACGCCTTAACAGCCCGCTACAAAATCTTTAAGCAAATAAAGAACTCTAGAGAAAAACTGGGAACCCGAAGAAAGATATAATAGGACATTTTTTATACACGCCCGAATTTCTCTGTCCATCGACCCGTGAGGGAAGGACCCGAGGAATAAAAAGTTGTCGCTACTTTTTGAAAATTTGCATGTTTTACCCGTAAACCAAAAACTCGGCTCATTTTTACTGCAACTCCCTTTTAGGTCGAGTCCCACTTTTTTGAATCAAAATTAAGTATTTTAATTATACTTACATTAAACGAGGACATACTATACAATACTATACAGCAGCGATAGCCTAGTGGGAGTCCGTTCGTCTGCTACGCAGAGGTATCGAGTTCGATCCCAAGACGCGCATCTCTAACTTATATAGGTAATTATTATCATCGCATCTCTAACTTATATATTGCGTATTTATTAGTTAATTATCGCTCGCTTTAACGGTGAAGGCAAACATCGTGAAGAAACCTGCATGTCCGAGAGTTCTCCATAGTTATCGAAGATATGTGAAACCTGCCAACCCGCAGTGGACCAGTGTGGTGGACTGTGGCCTGACCCTTTTGACACTGAGAACAGTCCCGTGCCCAGTAGTGGGACAGTTTTATACAGAGCTTATATTATTATAAACGAAAATGAATTAAACAAATAATAATAATAATATCAGCCCCGTATTAAACTGTCCCACTGCTGGGCACGGGCCTCTTCTCAGTCTGAGAAGGGTTAGGCCACAGTCCACCACGCTGGCCTAGTGCGGGTTGGCAGACTTCACATATCTTCATTATTTCATAATTAAACAAATACTATTATTTTTTTTAAGAAAATATTTATCCAACTGCAATATGAAAGCTTTCTTCCTAATTGTAGTTTCCTGTATGTTTCCTTTAATAGTACACCACGCCTAAAAACAGTTTTCATGACCCGGCCGTTGTACCTAGAGTCGCACAATGGAACAAACACATACTATCTATGGTCATATATTACGGATATAAAAATCTCCGTATAAACGAGCAACTATTAACTTTTTAATACGCAAATCACTCGGCCGCATTAATACAAATAATTCGTGAATGACATAAATCATGGTTGCCACGCAAATTAACATAGAGAAGCGGAAAATTAAATTATTTATTTTAATCATTTCTGCATAAATATAATACTTTGACAACAAAATTTTATATACAATGCTGAAATGAATGCTGTGACAAAAGATTTATTGCAGCAATTTAACACTCTCAATATTATACACAAAATTTATCAATAGGTCGATTGTTTGTGAAGCTGACGTCACGTTAACTTATGTGTCTATAAGCATGTCTATATCGAGAGGGCCATATATTATATTCTTGTTAATCCATCTGACTAAGCTAGAAAGTTTGTGTTAGAAGTGGGTTTACGTTTATAGCGTAATGCGATTCGAACCCACAACCTCTCGAAAGCAAGTTCTAATAGCAGCAGTCCAGCAGCGATAGCTCAGTGGAGAGACCAACAGACTGCAATGCAGATGGTCTCGGGTTCGAACCACGTCGCGCACCTCTGACTGTCGGAAGTTATATGACTTTTCGAAATTATGTGCGTATTGCTTGACAATTATCGCCTGCTCCGTGCCTCGGAGAGCACGTTAAGCCGTTGGTCCCGGCTGCCATGAACATCTATGGCAGTCGTTATTGTGAAGTCAGTGCCCTATAATATCCTGACACTGGTCTAGCCTTAGGGTATCGTTAGCCTTCGGGTTGCGGAAGTCAGGTGGCAGCCGCTCCGTGTGAAAACTGATATCCAGTCAAATCCGGTTAGACCGGAAAAACCGACCTTAAATGACTTGGGAATAATAAAGGCTAGGAAGCAGATTAGAACTGCCGTATTAGAAACACGCTGATTTAATTATTTTTACTTTTATATTAATATTGAACTAAGTTGCTTGAATTTGAAATAACATATTTATTTGAAATATATAATCGGATGAAGGGAATCGCTACATTATAAAGTTTATATTGCTAGAGTTTTAACGAACTGTTTTTCAAATATCATTTGGTTACTTTCATTAAACTTAACTAACTAACTAAAACTAACTAAAATTATTTAAGGTGTTAAAGTGCTATAATAGCTATCTTGCTTTTTTTAACGTGGGGTCATGCACCTTATACGTACCCTTTCACCACAGGAAAATGAGGTAGTTATATCGGGCTAGTCCGAGTTTCAGACTTACCAACTAAAACCAACACGGTGTGCCTATTCGCCGCTTTTGGCGGCAGGTGGATTGCTGAAACTATAACTACATCAGCTATCCATCCAGAACGTACAACCTTTTTTCCAGATTGCCACGAACTATTTTTAACAGCGGATTTTTATTTTAAGACAGCTCTTCATTTAAAAAAAAGAGTTCTCTCGCACTAGAGCTCCTCGACTCGAATCAACATTTGGATCATAAGTTTGTTTAGTACCTAGTTTTGATTATTGTAATTGCAAAATACCCGTCTAACGGTAATATGTGAAATTAGAACGTTGCTAGCGAAATGTAAGTGTTATACAATACTGCCTACCCCATCACGAATATACCGGCATGAGTTTATATATATATAATTGTACTGTAAAACAATATTCTCGGCTCGATATCATCGGCTGCAGCTGAATAATTAACGTTGAACAATGTCCGTCTAAACGTAGATATTGAAAACTGAGATAGATAGCTTCACAGTGCCTTTGTTTCTTTACTTAAATATAAAACCAATGGAAAAGCATTGTTGGCAAGTTTATGAAAGAGTTTACAATTACAAGCAAATACTATAGGATTTTAAATAAATATGTAACTGTATCTAAGCGAGCAGCAACCTAGTAAGTAACTGTTTGACTTCCATACAGTGGTCTCGAGTTCGTTCCCAAAGCAAACTACTCTGACTCTTCGAAGAATTGTGCGTATTAAATAGTTAATTGCTTGCTATAATGATGAAGAAAAATATCGTGAAGAAACCTGCATATATGAGAGGACTCCATATTGCCCCCAAAATATGCGCAGCGCTGCGAACCCAACCAATATATAAAATATAATTTTAACTTATCACATCAATATATAAAAAATAACCAGTGCTGTTATATTTGGTATATTGATAGATAAATACTCACAAAACTTACAAAGAAATCCTATTGAAATATAAAAATACATAAACTTTTACTACTCTGTTCAATGTCTTGCATTCCCACAACTTACGTACTTAAATAACTTGTTTGCCAAGCTCTATCTCTGAAAAAGAATCGAGTTAAAATCTTACAAGACAATTTCATTCGAGCTGGCTCCTACAAAAACAGTGTGAATTTACCCTTAACTGACGTTAAGTTAAACCGCGTCTCACCTACTTTAATTAATTAGAGTGAGTTAGCAACAGTAGTAATTCTGCGAGTGTAGACCGGCGTCAAACCAGACTAAGGTAAGCCAACTGAGCTAAGGTTATGTACATACCCTATTGTTCTAAGACTAATCTTTGGACGAACATTTCATATCTTTAATTAAAGTGTATTTTATGTTAATTACTTAATTTAAATGTATAAAGTCCTATTAAAATGGTTTCTCACGTTTTAGAAAATTTGGGTTTGCTAACATAATAATAATAATATATGCTAAAGTATATTTATCAGTTTATCATTTAACTAGCTGTCCCCCGCAGTTTCGCCTACGTTTATGGTTACAGTACCACTCCCGTTACTTGTGGCGTAATTTTATATAGTCAATTTTACTTCTGGATAAAGTAGCTTTCTAATGGTGAATGCATTTCAAAATCGGTTTAGTAGTGTTTGTTTATATTCATTACAACAGAATTTTGTATTCCTCTTTTTCTTTCTCCTTATATAGACATTGAAGCGATGGATTGATAGGTTTTTTGCATAACGATAAAAGTAGAAAGAGATAGTTAAATTACCTGCCGTTATTAATCTTTAGAGTCGCAGCGAAACACCGACGGCAAAATTAAGTGAAATTAACTAAAGTAGAAAAAATCATGTCTAGTATTCCAACAATTGACAGGCTAAAGACTCTTGAAGACGGTACTAATAAACCGGCGCAGAGAATTACCACCTTCTTATAGAAAACCAGCGTAAGAATAGTTATACTAATATTGCGTTCACCACATTGTCTTTCTCTCGCTACCCTAGTGTTGCACGAAATGATGTTCTAGCAATAGTTATTAACTCCACGCCATAATCTGTTTAAGTCAATAGTTTGCTAATGATCCCACTAATACAATCGTGCGAAGATTTCCAAATTAGTCGGGTGACGAAAGCACCGCCTTAGCGTTAAATTGAGTGCCTCCTACTTTACCTCTAAACGGTCGATAGATTGATCATTATCAACTAGTTTTGCCCGCGGCCTTGCTCGGCCTCGTTCTGTAACAGTACTTTTTCTGGATGAAAGGTACACTATGTCGTTTTCTGTTGCTCGTAGCCTCGCTTGCTTAAAATTCGTTCATATTCATATTCATATTATTTATTTGCAATCCACAATGTAATATAGGATGGTAGACAAGTATCCTTAAAGCTAGTGACAATCGTGGACCCTGTCAGGCACAGCAAATCATTTTTTTATACATAATTATTTATGTCAATTTTCTTGTTATCAATGTTATTATATTTAGTACAATACAACTATGAGATAAATTTTACATTCATGCAAAAAATACTTAAACTATAACATATTCATAAATTCTAATATAATAAATACTATGTCACAAATTTTTAAAATTACAATATAAAATTAATTCAACATTAATATAATGATATTATTATGTAACAAGATATAAGTCGTCTATTTGTTTATCATTTATGTATTCTTGTATTGTATAGTAGGCTTTTTTTATAAGAATATTTTTAAGGGTGTTTATAAATTTCGTGTCGCTTGTTTCATTTTTAAGGCTATCTGGCAGTTTATTATATATTTTGATAGACATTACGTACGGGCTATTTGAATGAAGTGTTATGCGGGAAGTGGGTAACATTAACATGTTTCTATATCTAACTGACCGGTTATTATGTTTGTCACTACGAGTCGTATAAAAGGATTTGTATTTTTTTACGAATTTGCATATTTCCAGAATGTAGATAGAAGTTAAAGTGAGTATCTGATATAATCTGATATAATATTTTTACCCTCCAACCTAAATCCTTCTCTGTACCCCTGATAACGTGTATGCGAAACTTCACAATGACTGGTTGAGTAGTTAAGGCCTGAAAGCGTAACACATAGCTGATATAAAACATCAACGCTCGTTGAAGTCTGCTGTGTGTGAACATGTACAACAGGGGACCAACCACTACCTGAGATTTGACAAACCACAGATTCTCGCTAAAGAACACCGATTCCTATCCAGGATGCTTCACGAGGCTATTGAAATCAAAAAACATCCCAATTTCAATAGAGAAGATGGTTGGAATGTACCACCAGCTTGGGACCCAGTAATTCAAATAGTGAAACTCAAGAAGAAGCAAACCACAGCTAGACTTCATGATACTTTGAGCTCATTCTGCGTAAATAGAAACACCAAAAATTAAATTATGTTCCGGTACTTTGAAATAACTACACTGGAATATTGAGACAACTACCATCTTAGTCTCACCGTGACCATGGCTGCTGAAAAGCAACCGAAATGTCGGGAAAAGTGTAAACCTAAATACAAGTAGTATTAATAGTTTTAATAATTTTATTAGCTTATAAATTAGTAAAATTCAATAGTAGTAGTAGTAGTGTAACAGTTTTCAAAATTATGTAATAGGTACAGTGTTAAATAAAGAACGCGATAAAATCCGTATATAGTAGTTTAATTTCAATAACTTGAAAATAAAAGCATCGTTGTTATTTTTTTTTTAACAATTTCTCATCTTATTCCTAACACTACATTATTATAGAGTAATGTTTAAAGTGCTGGATCCAAAATTGAAGACCCTATCATCGGCAACGCGCACGTATTACAGCCGATACTTCTAGTATTGCAAGCATCTAAAACTACCGAACTGCTTACCAACCGACGCACCGTATTCTCGTTTCAAGTTTTATTGTATAAAAATAAATGAAATACAGTCTATTTTTTGGTTAGTATTTATTGTAAGAATTTATCCAATGACCCATAACTTTATTTCTCAAAGGAAGCTTTGAATTTTTTGCATTTAAGACTGAGATCCGATTCCTAGGTCGAGCAGTTTTATTGGCGTTTTATTTGTAGTCTCTGCTTCCAAAGACAAAGCACGATTCTACGTATTACGTGTTAACGTTACGTATACGTGGATAATATTACAACATAGTAATCCAAATTTATTTGATTGTGGTTTGTTTATTAATTGTTTTAAAAGACTACTCCCGAGCTAGGAATAATTTCTGTATTGCGGTAGACTTTACAAACATTCAAACAATGGAGACAAAAAACTCCCAGACTCGAAATATCCATTTGTGGATCACACAATTGTTTATCCCGGGAGGGACTGAAACGAGACGACCACTTAAACCAATATGCCAATCAAATTTGTCTGTTACTCTACCTTTGCATGCCCCTTTGGAAACATTCAGGCCCGAGTCTTCTTTTATTAGCATCTAAGAACACAAGATGTTACCCAGGGAGCATAGCATGCTCTACTACCTTACCGAGATGTTTTTGTCCACGTTCAATGTTCCTCTACTTGACAATTATTGTTAAGTTTCAAGAATTTTGAATAAAAATTACTTTAGTTACTGTCTAAACCTCAGTGTTGTGCTGAGACCTGCTTGTTTGCTGTTGACCTTATTATAAAATGTATATAATAGTAACCAAATTGTAAATTATAACAGAAAATAATGTTTATACTTAAAATTTTAATATAACATTAACTTACATAGAACACGATCGATCGACCCATCAACGATGGAGATTTCGATAATCCGACTATGATTCGAATTATAATCAGTATAAACAATTTGATTGATATTCGGATACATGGCTGGTAGCTTTAAAAATTCGATATTTTATTGCAATTGGTTGCCATTTAGATTAAACGAGAACATTTCAGGTAAAGGTATTCGAATACAAAAATTATATGCAAAACGATACCTACTTTACAAAGTCAAGGACATCTGTATAAGAACAGTTTTGTTGTACAATGTCTAACGACCAAGAAAGCTGAAAATTTATACAGAAGTTTACTCTATAAGGTAGACTAAGAATAACAGATGTTTCGAAATTCTTACGGAGAAAGGAATCAAGAGCATTTACACTTTAAAGATGCCTTATGAATATTAAGTTACATATTATGATTAAAAGTCCATGTAAGTACGCAAAAACAAAAAAATCGACTATATGCTTTCCCACTGCAACCCTAGAACAACCCTAGAACTAAAATTAAAATCTTAATTTCATTTTGGGTTTTAAATACTGTGAGTACTAGCTCTAGACTTTAAAAAAATTGCAATTTCTGTTGTTTTATCTTTTAGACTACCTAACAATGGCTATTAAAATGCTACCTACCCCTTGCACCCTTATCAGTTGACCGTGAAATATCGTACATATCACATCACACATCTCCGCCATCGCTAAGCAAGAAAGTTTCCCTAAAATGGTCATTACACCTGAAATAGCGCCTCAAGCAATCATGCTATTGCAACAAGGCCTTTTTGATTTGATGCACTACCCGCCGGCTAGAGGACGGCACCGGCGGGGCGTATGGGACACACCAGCCGAGCGCTGGTATACCCACTAAAAAACCTGGGGTGTTCCCTCTCTCACCCAATGGGGGGGGCCAGTTGGGATTGCAACAAGGCCTAAGTCAACGTCAAGTTCCTCGTACACTTCATATGAGCCAGTCAGCTATTTCAAGGACTTACCGACGACACCAGGAGACTGGTGGCTATAAATGGAGAAGAGAATCTGGCAGAAAACGATGCACTTCGAAGAGGGACGATAGATTCATCGCATGGAGTATAGTGTGAGTCAATGTTTTGCTCTCAAGTATATTTCAAGAGCACTCAAACATTGAGAGCAGCCTCGTTTTAAAGCTTGTAAGAATGTGTGTTGTATTTAGTGATACTAAGAAACAATGATATGTTTGTTCTTATAACAGAAAACATAACAATAAACAATTTCTGCCGAATAGTAGGTATCCCATCTATGACTAGCTCTATTTATCAAGCCCTCTTTAAGTTTCGCGTTCCCGCCAGGCTTCCGTGTCGTCCAATCACACCACTGTGTCCTCCGTTGCTAAAGACAGTTCTAGGCGCTAATTCTCCCTATTCAAGGTTTTGTAAGGTTTTAAACAGCTGCAGTGATATTATTGACTTACACTCTGACTCAATTCTAAAATAAAAATCTATTTTAAGCAGTTTACTGGAATGTGATTAATTCCTAACATAATTATTTTTTAAGAATATAATATATCTCTAGCTATACACATGTTTTCTAACTATGTATTAACTTAATCATCTTGTATTAAATATTATTATGCGGTGTTTACCTTTAAGTAATTGTTACATTGTTACCAGATTACAACAAATGTATTACTCCTAAGATCTAATGTAAACAATTGTTGGTGAACCTTAATAAATAAATAAATAAATTTGAACAACACGTATTTCGGTGAAAATCCGCTTTGGTTATAGTTCGAATTCAATCTTTTAGTGATTAAAAGGCTCTGTACATAGCCTTTTGATTTAGCAAACAAGCTTATTAATATATACCAGGTATTGGTCAAAACGAACAATGATCAAAGGTAAAAGGTAAATTTGTATCTTTGCTACTAATATACAGAACAGGCCTGAGTTTGTATACTAGAAATACTTTTGAATAATAATTCGTATATTCTAGCGTCTGAGTTAAAATAATGGTTTTTAGGATTTTTTATATATGTTAGCAATAGTCTAGTGGGAGACCGTTGGAATGCCGCGCAGGGGTCTCGAGTTCAATTCCAAGGCGCGCATCTCTGAGTTTCCGAAGTTAAGTGGGTATTAAATAGTTAATTATCGGCTGCTCTAACGGTGAACGAAAATATCGTGAGGAATATGAGATTTCTTCATTATGTTTTCGAAGATATGTGAAGTATGCTAACTTGCACTGGGCCAGCCTAGTGGATTGTGGCCTAACCCTTCCCACGCCTACCATATTACGAAAGGGGCTGCTCATCACATGTTTGTTTTATCAATCAAAGTTTTTAGGCCGTCTTTTAGATTAGCAAAAACTTGGACAGGTGGCAAACAGGCATACGGCCCACATATGGCAAGTGGTCACCGTAGCCTATGGACGCCTGTAGCACTTGACAGAAAAGTAATTATTATAGTAAACATTAAACGTATTAGCTACCTTCTAACATAATAAACGAAAACAAGATATGACATTCAAATAATGTGTCTAGTCTCTTGTACATCTTTTAGTGTTAAGAACTGACTCCGAAGGGTACTTCGGAGTCAGTTCTTAACACTAAAAGATTAACACTGAAAGATACTGTGCAATTGGTAAATTGCACAGTATCTTTTTCAATTTCGATATGCTAGTATTAAAAAATATATCGTCAACATCCTGGCTCCCTGCAAAGAGGTAGAGGTAGAGAGTGCGACTGTTGTGCATGAGGTCATGAGTTTGAAGCTCGGATTAGGTAAAGGTGATGATAAAAAATTATCAGTAGCAACACGGCGTCCAAAACAGCACCCGGTACAGCAATGGGATTCACTAGAAAGAAAAGGTTGTGCCGGTGTCATGCGACGACGATTCATCCTACGCTGTTTTTTTCATATATTTTTTTTTTTGGGACGGTGGAAATACCCCTTATGCATACCGCCCCACTCGAGGAGGTGGGACGGTTATGTCGAGCTCACCGACCTAGACGACACGGCCGGCATATCGACTAAAACCCCCCTGTGCACCGTCGCCTCGCCTTGACGGGTGGGCCGTTGGTACCTGATACGACATCAACAACCCACCCAGCGACTGCCCACGCCCCGCGGGCACCAACACTGGCGGCGGCGTCTGGGTGCACCAGAGACGCCGCCACTATGCAGAAGGGTGAGGGTGGGAGAGTAAATGCGCCGATCTCCCATCCTCAGCCTCACTCAGGGTGGCATCAGACGCGCACGGCGCGCCGACGCCACCCAGTTCGCCGGCGACGGATCGGGTCAGCGATGAGACTTTCCTCCCTGGCCCGCTCCGCCGCCTCCTTCTGCGAGATGACGGTCTCGCAGAAGGATGCGACCGCACACCAATTCCTGTCGCTATCGGCCATGGAGCGGATTACGGCCGATAGCGAGAGATCTGCACCGATGGTCTCGACGAGGACACGACGCTGCTGCGCCCATGCCGGGCCGAACTCCAACGTATGCTGCGCCGAGTCCTCGCCACTATCGCAGTAGTGACAGGCGGGACTCAATTCCTTCCTCGCGACCTTGTGCAGGTAATATTCGAAGCACCCGTGCTCGGATAATACCTGCACCAGCCGGAACGAAAGGGTCCTGTGCTGTCGCCACACCCACAACGAAAGGAGCGGCTGGAGCGCCTCCACCGTGCGAAAACCCGCACGTGGAGCCTCCAGAGGGCGACCGCCACCGCCTACCCGAAATTCGCCTTGAAATCCCACGGGGACACTGTTTTTTCCTAACTCAGCCTATTTACGTTCCATACTTAACCGACAGCAATTATTTATTTCCTAGCTCAACCGATTACAACATTACACAAAAGCTCTAAGGTTTGTGTTGACGGTCTGAACAAAAAACTGTTTTAGTAATTTATTTTTATGTATTTTGCTAAAACGGTTTTAAAACATTTATCGCCATTAGAAAGCTCTATTATCACCAAGTACTTAGGCACTCGGTGATAATAGAGCTTTTTAATGGCGAAAAATTTTTTAAAACCGTTTATTTTATTTCTTAACTCATCCTAAACTAGAATGCCTAACTAGTCCGATTACATTATTTTAATAAAGTTCATTCAAACGAAATGCGTAATATTACCGAAAAAGGTATGGATAGCAAAACAATCTTAGGCTTCGTAACAGTAGGATAAGTTAGTAACAGGACTTAAAAAAATATACTATAGCCAATGCTAACATTGGCTATTTTTTTTTTTAGAAATTGGGTAAGACGGCATAGTATGAATATGAAACAACCCGAAAGAAATATGGTAAGTACTGCTTGCTCTCAAGTATGTGAAGTATAAAATCATAGTTGCCAAAATGTGGATGTACCCTCTGCCTACCTTTTCTAAAATAGAGGCGTGAGACTATTCATGAATAACTAGATTTTGTCCACAGCTTTGCTCGTCTTAATCTAGATGATGCCAATAAATTCGGAAACGAAATTTTTTTCTAGATGAAAGGTACCTTATGTCTTTTTATCTACTCCTGACAAAGTGTATGAGAAATTTCATGACGTTCAGTCGATTATTTAAGGCGAGAAAGCGTTACAAATAGACTCACATTCGCATTTATAATATCAGTTAGGATTACCTACCACTGGTAAAAGTTTCTATAATAATTTTATTTGCGAACTGCTGCCTCCGTTCTCACAAGGTTATTCCCGCTGTCTAAATGGGCCCTTAGATTTGTTAAGAGACACACAAATCCGAAAGTATAATGGACGACCTCTTCGTTAAACTAATCCGCTTACGGCGTCAGTTTTTGTTTACCGGGCCACGCTTATACAGATTATCAGAAAAAGAAATTAATTCCAACGATAATCGCTTTGCTTTTAATGAATGAGGAAGAATAGTAACGTCGCTGTTTTTGTAAGTTGTAACTGTGAAATAATGTCTTATAAGTACTAAAGGGAACCATATTATTTACATCATTCTATAGAGGCAACCAATAAAATATGTATAAAACAGAATTCCGAACTTGTTAAATAAATGTCAGAAATAAATTAAAATGCAATTTATGTTTACATTTGACGTTTATTATAATTTAGGAGAATACCGTTTGTAATATGAATATGACATTGAGACTCATCAGATCAGAACTCTATTATGAATAGTATAAATTACGAGAATTGACCCACTGTTCTCATTAAGCGTGGTGGTAAGATTTTAAAATTGATAAGCAGGAGCCGCAGCCTAAAAACTGCGTTAGCGCCTAACAACCTAGGTTAAGCCAGTATAGGCGGAGAGATGCACTCTGTCGTGCCGGGGCGTCACCCAGGAGTCGTCGCCTGTCGTCTCTGTCTGCATTGGGCACTGCTGGGTGGGTCGCTGAAGTAGTTTCAGTTCCAGCGACCCACCTAACATAAAATGCAATGAGTTGGCACTCTGTGGTGGTTTTAGTAGATCGGCCCGAAATCTTGAGAAAGCCCGACATAATCCTCTCGCCTTCTCTTGTAGCTAATGAGTATGCATCAAAAGCACTTCCAAACTATGGTAAAATAAGGTCATGCTACTTTCAACCCAGTAAAATAAGATTGATCCACTATCAGCTAGTCTATTATTGTTTTTAACGCTGCTTTGTTTCGTGGTCGCAGATTCTAGTCTTACCTTAAGGATTATATTGCTCTCGTTTCTAATTTATAATCACTCATAATTTATTAGAACAATTGATTAGTTCAACGCACACGGTCGCCATTCAATTATACCTATTAATAGTTTACTCGCTAACTATCTGCTAGTACTAATTCAATAACCATCGAGATCGCCGTTACTAATTAAATAGTTACCGGTAGAATAGCTGATATACTAACGGTCTGCTTCACAATTATCTAGAGAACATTATTCGAAATATTAATCGCTAGTCTTTGTCTTGCTAGTTCAAATAAAAGTGATGACGTAATATTTACCTTGTATATAAATGCTATAATGTCCTCCAGACCGAATTGGAGGACTGGCCATCTGCGCAGGAGATATTATAGTGCACGAACAGGGAACAGAGAATGCTCTTCATTTTCTATTCCCTTACTCTCCTGATCCGATAGGAACGCAATCTGACATGACCTGAGATAGATACAGACAGGCGCAGGACCAATGGCTTTATGTGCTTTCCGAGGCACGGCGCTGTCCAACACCGCCAACTTCCTAATTTCTTAACAGGAAAACCTTGCCCCGACCCGGAATTCAAAACATCATGCACAGAAGTCGTATTTACTACTGCTGCGCCACGGAGGCAGCATAAATGCTATATGAAGCTTGTGAAATAGGATCTAAATATAATTCAGTTGAAATGGCAGATCAACCAATTATGACCGCGTAGAAGCGCCACATAGCTTTTCATATATCTGTTTATAAACAGGTATATAAAGTAACCCTTATATAATATGCCCTAAATACATACATACATATCCCCGCGGCTATATACCAAAGAAAGGTTAAACAGAAGTGTATTACGCCTACATTCAGCTTGCTTATTTTTAGGTTCCATTTAATAAACGGCGGCTATAGCTACTTATCAAGCACAATCCTCACACTCCGTACTCCCTACACAGATATTCTTTAACAGAAAAACCTCAGTAACTCCGTTCAACGCAGAATTTTGAACTGGGACTTCATAAGCCTGAAATAAAAGCACAAACTTAATCCACGATGCCATCGTAAATGCATACGTCGTTATAACTTATCTTAAATTAGGTATTACATTTTTTTTTTTTTTTTTTTTTTTTTTTTTTTTTTTTTTTTTTTTTTTTTTTTTACGTGGGGGAATGCAATGACGCATATCCCTCCGCGGGGGCGAGCGGAGGGATTATGTCGGACTCGCCGGGGTAAAAGAAGATGGAAAAGAAATAATGTACCTCCCGGAATACCGACTAAACCTACCACGGTGTTCCTCAACAAAACCACTATCGGCGGGGCCGCGCGAATCGCTTTCGCATGCGGTCGCGACCCCGCCGAGGTTTCGGCCCGCCGTATGAAACGGCAGGCCACTACACAAAATACCTACCCAAACTAGGCACTTCCGACATTATAAAAACCCTACTGTCTCCCCCCTAGAGGGGAGACGGACTCGACACAGAGGCGCGCGTGGGAACACGCACGCCGCCTCTCGGACCTGGTGCTGAACGGATAGCGGGCAGGCCCACAAAGCCCGCTACCCCCAGGTCAAACCTCAGGGTGGCTGGAGGTCATCGCGCGCCCTCCGGCGCCCGGCTCTGCGGTTGGGGAGAGGGTTTAAACGCTCCCTCTCCCGCTCCGCCGCCTCCTTGATGGAAATTACTTCCTCACAGAAGGAGGCGACGGCGTTCCACGACCTCTCACTCCGGACCATAGACTGAACTACGGCCGGGAGCGAGAGGACAACCGATCCGACTGCCGCGATCAACTCACGGCGCTGCGATGCCCAGGCGGGGCAAATCGCCAAAGTGTGCAGCGCCGTGTCCTCTATAACGTCGCGGCAGTCGCCGCAGTGGTGACAACCGGGCGTCTCTTGCCGGCGTATACGACACAGGAACTGGCCAAAACAACCGTGGCCAGTCAGTACCTGTGTCATCCGGAAGGTGAGGGCGCCATGCCGCCTCTCCAGCCACTCCTCAAAAACGGGACTTACCGCCACGATCGTGGCGTGCCCGGCACTGGGGTGCACAAGTCGCTCCTTCCAATTCGCCACTAGGACCTGGCGGAGCTCGGACCTTGCCGCCTCGACAGCGGGAAAAACAGGTCCTTCGCCCCGAGCTAGCGCCTCCTGGCGCCAACGATAGAGCGACGCCAGGAGCGCCGCTTCCAGGTCCCATGGCAAGGTATTACATATTATAATAAGCAAGTTGTATAACAGTTATCTCCCAAACTAAGTAAAACTGTATCTTGGTAGACAATCTAGTACTTTTTTAATTAATTACTACAACAACCATTTTTAATAGTACTTAGCCGTATGTTCTATTATTAGCATCTACTTATATACCAGTCTGTGTAGTCTTACATGGAACGTAAATGTCGATGCTTCGAGTTATTTGTATAACATTTATGTGCACTTTACAATGTCTAACTGTACCTGTAATTAAGTGATACAAACAACGCACTAATGTTAAAAAGAAAATAAAAAAAATAAGCAACATCCGAAGAAATTATATGGTAAGTATATTTTATAACATTCGGCCCGAAGTTCCGGATAGACGTTTCCATAGTAAACGTACGTACAATGTACGACCACATTGTTTTAAAACGGCACTTTAGAGAGTAACTTTTAAACATCAAGTACCGCTTTGGACTAATTGCAACCGGACTTCCCCATTTAGAAACTCTCAAAGGCGCATTCTACGTGTTTATGTACGTATATATACATAAATTATTGTATAACATAAGGGAAAACTTAACTGATGCAGCTTTAACGGTGCAAGTTGTTGATGCGAGCTTTATACGCAAGCTACTCGTGTAGGTTATATGCTTAAGCTGTTTGTGCTGACTATATGACAGAGGTACTTGCACAAAACTTATGTGCAAGGTACTCACGCGAGCTATATACGCAATGCTCGTACTGTTCGTGCGGGCTACCTAAGCAAGTTCCTCGCGCGGGCTTTATGCGTTACCTACTTTCTTACTTGTAATGACTATATGCGCAAACCATTTGCGTGGGCTACATACGAAAGTTACTTGCGTTGACTACATGCGCAACCTCCTTGTAATGACTATATGCGCAAGCTATTCGTGCAAACTACATGTGTGAACACATTTACATAAATAATTAATATAGAAGGCAATGTGTAATTATGCCAATTACAAATATAAACTGCTCACATAGGTACAACAAAATTCTTCACCAAGAAACATAACAAATACCATATATTTATCTGTTGAAGTCTGAATTCTGAATAATTAATTCGCAACTGAGAGTTAGCTTTTGTTCTATTCAAATCATTGCTCTTGTGTTTTGGACATTATTGTGAATACTTCAGTTCCAGAAATGCAATGTATTATTAGAAAATAAAATTCCTTACTAAATGCAGAATGTATGCTACAAACTATAATATACACTTAAGCCGAGTTTAAAGTATTTTTATGAACAAGTTCGTGAATGACAGAAGTTTTTGTTGTCGATATCATTAGAAAACTATGTAACTGTTACTGCAACTAGTCTGGTAGGTAAAAACTGCCAGAGTAGGGTGGTACCCTCCAGAACTCAGAAAGTAAGATATAGGAGAAGTAGATACACATGTTAATGTCTCCTACCCCATTTTTAATTCCTTTTCTTTTGGTTCAGCAACGTACATAATACTATTGTAATATCATTCTAACACCACGCCGTGTTCTTATTCGTTACTTTTTACAAACATGAAAAGTAGAGCCTTTAATGCTTGATATTATCTTACAATAAATTTTCTAACTAACATAAAAATATTACTAAGATTTAAAACGACGCAAATATTTTAGCATACGCATGTTATCCGAGGCGTATAGAAAAGACATAATGCCTTAAAAAGTCACAATGCTAGAATACCCGATAATATTCATAAAACACACACTACGCCGCCCGTCCATAGCTTGGATGGGCGGCGTAGTGATTTAAATAGTCACCTTACCACTACTAAAGAAATGGGAACCGGGTGCTATGAATTCCCACGCAGGCTAAACTTTGTATCATCCGCAAATAATTGTTTCTAGACAGCGTATTTTTTGTATTCATTGTTGAATGTCGAAATGTGACACAGAGATTATCCGTAGCTCGAAAATTGTCTTTCTTACAATTATTATTATATTCTACAAACATTATTTTATATAAAAGAAAATGTTTTCTTTTATTTCACAAAACTAAAATACTCTCATAGTCAATTCCATTCACGTTACAATTTTATTAAAACTATATCTACTACTACTACTACGAAATCGAAAGTATTTTAAAAACTAAGATAATACATATAATGTGTAAGTTCTACCTTTTTGCTTTAATAACACTCGCATTTTAATTTAAAAAAAGGTTCATGCCAAATGTCTAGCTCCAAAAAGTACCAACGAAGAGAATACATGTGTTATTTGGAAAATGGCTACGCATCATTTCTCTCTGTGTGCGAAATCAAACAATATATAGCTCTATAAAAAACGTTTGGTGACTCATATCGTACAAATTTTAAGTAAAAGGAAATATATTTTTTATTTTATGCGCAATGAATATATCGATAGCTAGTTTGGATACCATTTATTTAGAATAAAGGTCTGCTTACGCCCGTACCGCTGTATCGCAAGGTCAAAATTGCTTCTCTTAACATTCCGAGCGGGTAAAGACGCAAGCAAAAACTAGTAAGAAAATAAATCTAACTCCACGGCGCGAGCGAGAAGCGATCCGACCACGAATTTGACAAAATTCGTGGTGAGATCGCTGCTTTTAAATTTGTATGTATGTATCTATTAAATATATATTAAAGCGATTCCGTCTAAGGTTCTGTCTATCTGTTTTTCTTTAAAATATGTATCTGATTTGCTTCACGCCTGTATCGTCGATAGGGTAGATAGTGGATTTAGGTTCCACGTAACAGGGGTGACCCTTTTAACGTTTACTGAGCACAGTGCCAAATTCCGTGCCGCTACAAAAAAAAGGCTTGACTCAAATCCCGAGCCGATATATATATATACCGAGATACGGTAGGATTACTCGGCGATAGTGTGCATGAAATCCTGAGTCCGAGTTCCGGCTCGGGATTTGAGTCAAGTTTATATACATATATATAATACTAGCTGAACCGCGCAACTTCGCCTGCTTCACATAAGAGAATATTCCCCGTTTTCGCAAAATTTTTCATTGATGCTCCGCTCCTATTGGTCGTTGCGTGATGTTATATAGACTATAGCCTTTCTCGATAAATGGGCTATCCAAAACTAAAATAATTTTTCAATTCGAACCAGTAGTACCTGAGATTAGCGTGATCAAACAAACAAATAAACAGACTGGTACCGACCAGACTGATAACACGGCGCTTCTTTACGCAGCATAAGAATACAATAAATTTTTCTTCAATTTCATTATTTAATTAAGCAGCATATCCTAGGCTGTATTAAGCGTAAGCACGGATAGCACACTGTGTTTAAATGATCGCCTACCTTTGCGCTTAGTGTGTTTATAAAGTCCTCCACGACACAGGAATTGATTCTAGTGCGAGATTTGTCAATTTTATTATAACTAGTGGTCGCCTAGTGGACAAAATTCGACCATAATTAATTTAAATTTTAAGTTTGATCGTTATTAACGTTTTATTGTCTATAACTTTACCTTTATATTCACATTTCATTTAGACGTCGCCAAGGCTTTACAGGTTAATTTGCCTATATTTTTCAAAAAAAATATTATTTACTTAACTATACTCTTTTATTGACGATATTCCTACTTTTTAGCTTGCTACTTTGTTTTCTTTATTTCTTTATTACATATAAATAAGGTATGTAACCATGGTTACGAAAAATTGTATGACGTCAGACGAACAATGCCGAAATACTACGAACGCGATTCGACTGTGTGTGTCAAATGCATGGTTGTGTGCGTGTAATGTTTTTTCATCAATTTAATGTATTTCTAAATACATATTTTATAATAATATTAGAATTCGCCACTCCTTCTCCATATAAACTTTGACTGTGCTAAATTTCATACTCCTCCGTCTGCGCAATTTTCGTAAAAAGGATACAAAGTTTTTGCTTCACGTATTAATATATAGATAACAATCTTACTGCGCGCACTTTAGTGGTAGAAATGAAACAGTTCTATCGACTTCTTTCTTCTTTGTATAGAAAACATTAGGTGTTAAAACTACTAAGACCTTATATTACATATTTTACGGGAGCCAAGGCGTGGTTCCTCTAATTTTGAGCGAATATGTACATATATCTTTTTAATCTGTACTTGCATCTATGATGATGACGTCCGGAATTAGAACCCGAGTCTCTATCACAGATTGATCCATCTATTAGCACGAGCTCAGAAATGTAATCATGATCGCATTATCAAGATCATTCCGCACTTAAGGAAAGGAAATTATGTACCGTCAACGTCCATCCATATCGTTATCGAGTTACAAGTAATTATCACAATCGTTATGACAGTCGAGTCTGTGTATTTTATGATATAGAGAATTATTTCAAGTAAACTCGAAATCATTTAGAATTTCGACGTTTTATAACTTTCGTTTTAGTGACAGCCAGGTTTTACGACGTTCAACGCAGGCTTCGTCTATTTTATTGTCTTTCGCAAGCTCAAAGAATTAGTTTAGTATATTATCTTCCTATTGCTTCTTTGAGAATTTTTTGAATATAGCTATGATAACTACTTAGGTATATTGAAAAATTATAAGCAAACACATTGCAAAGAATCGTTCTAGACTTTTCTACAGTTGTGAATTTTGATAAAAATCAAACAAAATAAATTACTCTTGACTTTTTAAATAAGGATTAAAATGTAACTACTTTATCATACGAATAAAATGTTTTTTTTTTTATAAGTCGTACTCTCTTATATCTTAGCCCGTAGTATAAAGAAACATTCTAGAGGCGTCAAAGAAAAATCGTAACAATTTATTTGGCGGGGTCGCCTCTGAATAGAGAGAATTTTCGCTGTCCCACCATTACGAGCCTTTTCACTCACAATGCTGTATTATGTAATCTCCATCATTAATTTGTTTCATTTTAAAATTTGAGCGTAAACTCCTAACTTCCAACTTTTAAACACCGTGGTCAGTAATAAAAGTTAACTAGTCTTTTGCTTGGGGTCGGTACAAGCTCGTTTATTACAGGAGGATGGTACACTTAGTAAATGGGACAAGTAGTTATTCTGAGACAAACATTAGGGTCGGTTTTCAGTGGTCCTAGAGGACTTGATGTGCTGTAATGAGCTAAGGATACATGTGTTTTTGAGGGTTCAAGAAATCTTCTGGATACAAATAGGTCGACTATTTAGTCTATGTACATATGTGAATATGTAGGTGGGAGACAGCGTAACACCTGCGCCCGTAGTTACGTCACTTAAGGAGCGCGCACACGTGAATATCCTTTGTGTTGCTACAGGAAAATGACATTTACATACGCTTAAATGTTCCATGTTAGAACCAGGAAAAACTACGTTTGTTGTAGGTATTTTAATCTGGGACTTTTTACGTTAAACCGCGGTATAAAAAATTGTAAAGTATGCAGATTTTATATCCGAAGCTTGACGTTACATTATTTTATCTTTGTACTTGTTTATCTTAGCAGGTGAAGCTTTGAGCGAGCTTATTGAAAACTATAATAATGTAACGTAGATAAATTTTAGTTTAATGCTTATAAAACAAAACATTTACTTGACAATGGCTGGTATCTATAATAAATACTTAGATCAGAATAATAACTAAAGACTAGTTAAGAATAATAACTAAGGTACTATTTTGAACTTTTAACATTCAATTTAGTGATGTAATTACAGTTCAATTCATAAAGGCGAAATTATTAATCAGTACATATAGTTCAATTCATATATCAAGACAATTAAAACGAAATGCATTTGAACATCGCGAAGATATATGTATTTATTTTTTAATTTAGAGCTGTGTATTTTGAAATTGTTCACAATGATGTGTAAAGTCTGCCAACCCGCTCTGGGCGAGTGTGGTGGACTATGGCGTAACTATTCTCATATTGAATAGAGGCCCGTGCCTAGCAGTGAGGCAGTTTATACTAGGGGTGACATTATTATGATTAAGACCCCGAGTATAAACAGATTTATTTTTCATAACAGCATCGCGGCAAAGGCAACATAAACATTATGCCACCCTTCAATACGAAAAGCTGACTCAACTATCATTTTGAATGTTAACCGCACCATTTGACATGAACGAACGTTGACAAAATAATAATATATATCGAAACGTCACGTCAAGCGTTTTGACATTATGATAATATTGTATTGATCAACGGTTACCTGAATATTGACTTTAGTATATCGTATGTAGCTGTGATTGAATATTACTTGAACGACTCTTTCATTCTTGGTGACTTGTTATATAAGTCAACAAATACCTAAAAATATATGTAGATAAACATTATATACCTTCATCATCAATAAATAATTCATCGCCACCATCAATCTTTGCTAAACATCAACAAACTTCAAAGAACACCATATAGAGATGTAAACCGCTAAGGTTTGGAGTTTGTTATTGAACCTGTACCTAAAAAATATTTTTCTGTGATGCATATTAGCAAAAATGGATATTTTCGGTAAAGAGATAAAGATAAAGATAAAGATATTTTATTTGCTTAAAACACGTGTAGTTAACAGAATAGGTAAACAGTTGTTATAAAAGTCAGTGTGTCAACATGTTTTACCACAGTTGGCATGCAAATATTAATGAGAATTAATGTACAAATAATTATGATCTATATCAAATATTTATATTATAAACAATATATATTAATTAAAAACAAAAATATAAATCAAATTGAATTAATTATAAATAAAAGCATAATATTGAGTTACGGCTAAAGAAATGTCATCATGTATTATGTATGTCAAAATAATGTTAATGATTATAGGATAATGTCAAAGAATAATAATTATATGTCAATTTAAATAGGTAATTAAAATTTGTCATTCATAAAGTCGTTGATATTATAATAACATTTTTTTGATAACATGTCCTTAGCTTTTCTTTTAAATAAATTAATGTTTAAGGCTTTGAGATTTTGAGGTAGCTTGTTATAGATTTTTGGTGCCATACAAAATATGCTGTTACCCAAATGAGTAGTTTTGGCGCTGTGCATGCGTAGCCGAAGATTGTCTCGTCTATTGCGTAGGACAGTATCAGACAGTAGTGGAAATAGTGTCGGATTCTTTTTTACGAACAGACAGGTTTCAAAAATGTAAAGTGACGGTAAAGTTAGTATGTCATGATTTCGAAAGTATGGCTGATAACTGTCAGTCACCCTCAAGTGAATGGTAAAGCGGAAAAAATACAATTTTTGCATGGGTAAGCTCTCCGTCGCGAACTATTTGGCTTGGTTTGGTGACGGTCCTAATAAGCCAAATAGTCCACCACCTTATCACGGTTTTTACCTCTCTATTTCCTTTTATTTTATCCTATCTTTGAATCTTCTCCCCAAAGGTTTACTTAGGATACTACTCCCACGTAAACCTATGAAGTGAAGATTTAAAGATAAAATGATCACATACGGGTTCTTATTTGTCACCTGTATTTTGTAGAAAATCCCTTATCGGATAACGATAACAGGAGCAAATCGCTTAACTAAATGACTTACCATATTAAATATAAGCTTGTAATATCGAAATATGTTGTAAATAAATTAAATACATCTTTGTTGCTAAGATGTCGTTGTTCAAGGGATATTAAATCGTGTCCAAATCTTCCTTCTTAGATTCCAAAAGAAAGGTATTATAAAATTCCACAGCTATCCACAGTCTCCGAGCGACGAATCAAAGAAAAAGAAATTCTTGTTGCCTAACTTATACCTGGTCGATACCTAGCAATACAAAACTCTATTGATGTATAAAAGATATTGCTGTTAAGATAAGGTGTTCCCTCTATTACGCCCACTTTCTCAGTCATCTGTCAGTCTAATCAGTACAAATATTTTTCAGGATACGTCTGGTTTTATGCTTAGCGTAGCCTATGAACGCTTACAATACCAGAAGTAGAATTCGAACGAATAATTCTTTAAAATGCAATGTTTGGCTGCAATATTCTGGACGGTAATAATAGAAATATTATAAAAATACACGTCAATATTTTACATACGTCTATCCAAAGTAAAAAGAAGAAAATAAAGAAAAGGGTTATGTTTGGAATTGCAAACATAATTCATTGGAAAGCAATCTTTGACCTGCTTAAAAACAGTGCAACAAGTAATAACAACAACAAGGACACAATAACTACCCTTTTTTTTGTACCATGCTGTGATTACTACTCGAAACATTACACTATCCGTACAGTATAAGTACATATAATATATAGTACAATGTTTATACGCCTCCTGTCAGAATATTCCAATCCATAATCTAACCTTGATTGTAATTCAGTTACCAACTTATTCTAGAGCACTTTTATTTGTGGGAAGCTTGTTTACAAAGGCACGATGCCTTTTCCCGACGTGAAAAGCTAATCCAAGACAAATCCGTTAGTCGCCTCAGTGAGACACGAACTTATCCGAAGTTACATACCGGTAACGGGTATCAGTGGGATTATTGCTAAGGAAATACACATTAGCGTTAAGTATGTTATCGCACGGAGTAATAATCCTGTTCAATAAAAATAATAAATAAAAATAATAAAAATATTTATTCACCAAATAAAGAAATACACATTCTCAGATGTTAATTAATAATATAACTAAGGAAAAGAATGTATTGTCTTGCCAAAGACTTCCTACACTAGGCTTGGCCTGTCCTGTAGGTAGTCTTTTTATTCACATTTACCATTCATTTTTTTTTTATTTTTTTTTTTTTTTTTATTTAGCACAACCACATCATATGTATTTATACTTTTATAGGAAACATTACATAGTATTGCATCTGATACATATGACAGTTACGGTATGCATAACATTGGCTATAATAAGGTAGTTACTTATTTTCTAACTTATATCTACTAGTCATTCAAATAACAACAAATAAATTCGAAATGTGTGGAGAATTAATCTAAGGAGAATAATTTTAACAATTTAGTCTTATAATTATTGTAGGAATCGTTGAAGATGTCAATTTCGGTGTCGCGACTTTGTATACTATTGTACTGATCAAGAAGTCTATGTATTGGTGATTGCCGACCCAAGTTGGTTCTACAAAAAGACGTGTGAAAAATTTTTGAGATTTTACGCCGAGGATAAGAGTGAGGAATGGCTAAAGACACTTTATTTAATAGAAAGCTGCACTGTATATGATTATTGATCAATTTATGGAGGAAGCAAAGGTCAATGATACGTCTACGATTGTTTAGAGTGGTCATATTAAATTTACATAGTCGTTGATCGTATGGGTTTCTATGGGAAAACCCACTGCAAGAGTATGCAAGACTTCTGGTGAAGGCTCTCTGAATGCTTTCAATCCGTTGCGAACTAACAGCATAGTATGGTGACCAGACAATACTGGCGTATTCAAGATTGCTGCGGACTAGTGTGTTATACAGAAGCAATTTAGTATCAAGTTTCTTAAAGCCTACTGTATTTCTTCTCAGAAAGCCGAGCATTTGCGCAGCCTTTGTAGCAGTTTGGTCAATATGTGTTTTAAAGGTCAGCTTTGTATCAATGATAACGCCCAAATCACGAATTTCAGTGACTTCTTTTACATAAGTGCCGCCAATCAGGTACTTTGAGGCAAGTGGTTTTTTTTTGCGGGTATATTTAATGTAAAAACATTTATTGACGTTAAGCGTCATATAATTAGCGCTGCACCAACACAGAATTTCATTCAGGTCATCTTGGACTAGTTTCGAATCACTGGTTGTTTTAATTGAACGATACATTTTTAGGTCATCCGCGAATAGGGATATTTTGCAGTGTTTGATGCGAGAACTTATATCGTTAATAAATATAAGGAACAGCACTGGTCCTAAATGAGATCCCTGAGGCACGCCAGATACAGCAAGGTAAACTTGTGATTCAAATCCATTGATGGCTACTTTTTGAGATCTATCTTGCAAATAGGATTTAAACCAGCTGAGTAACGATCCGCCTACACCGTGAGCATTTAATTTTTTTAATAAAATTTCGTGATTCACCCTATCGAAAGCACTACTAAAATTTATATTTGACTCGACGTAAATAAATATATCGTATAAAATGTTTACTAACAATCTCGTATTTAAAATTTATAGTAAATTATATAAATAAAAATTTAAAAAAAACAATTAAATTATATATTTAGAGTTAAAATAAAAACAAATTAAATAAAATAAAAAATAAAAATAATAAAATTATATTAAAATTATAAAATTCAGCTTATGGAAACTTTCTGATACTTATTGTTAAAGGTGGCGCAGGGGCAGTGAAAGCGTCTGCTGTGAATGAAGTATCGGGTCTGATTCTTGAGTCGGGCAAATTGTAATTGGAATTTCGAGTCTGGGATTGTGCACTGCTGATAGAAATGGGCACGTCCCCAATTACGGGGGACTTATGACCATAGTTGGCGATTTTTTGTAATACACTGCAGTCCCGTTCTGGAATATAGGCATAAGATTAAACTACTATATACGGATTTTATCGCGTTGTTTATTTAACACTGTATTACATAATTTTGAAACTATTACAATACTACTTAGCCATGGTCACGGGGAGACCGCTGAAAAGCAACCGAAACGTCGGGGAAAGTGTAAACCTAAATATAAATAGTTTTGATAGTTTAAATAATTTTATTAGCTTATAAATTTGTAAAATTCAATAGTAGTAGTAGTGTAATCATTTCAAAATTGTGTAATACTGTGTTAAATAAACAACGCGATAAAATCCGTATATAGTAGTTTCAGTTCAATGAATAACATTCGCGTAAATAGAAGACAACATTATATAGGCATGAGACTAAATATATATGTAAAAGACAATAAACTCACTATTGCTACCAGCCTGCACAACCGAGAATTAGCCATCAAATGAACCCAATAACACATCGTTCGACCTGGGTATCGAACCTGAAATGATTCATGTTTTTTACATTTATTGCTAGTAGTGAGTGATCAACCGTGAAATTTAGTTTCAGCCATAGTCTTCTCCCTAGCCTTTATTATTCCCAAGTCACTTGGGGTCGGCTTTTCTGGTCTAACCGGATTTGACTGGATATCAGTTTTTACACGGAGCGGCTGCCACCTGACCGCCGCAACCCAAAGGCTAACAATACCCTAAGGCTAGACCAGTGTCAGGATATTATAGGGCACTGACTTCCCAATAACGACTGCCATAGATGTCCATGGCAGCCAGGACCAACGGCTTAACGTGCTCTCCGAGGCACGGAGCAGGCGATAATTGTCAATCAATACGCACATAATTTCGAAAAGTCATACAACTTCCGAAAGTCAGAGGTCGGCCGCACGGAAGCTCAGTGTTCGTGGATTGTCGCGCTCCATTAAGGAGAGTTCGTGCCTCGTAGTCACGAGCTTCGGGTTCAGTATTGTCGCAGTTATCGTCAAGATCACGTTGATTGCTGCTTTAATAGACCCAAGAATAATTTAAATAAACTGACTTTTATTAGCGTACAATATATTAAAATTAGTAATCTAATAATATTAATCCATACGTATTTAAAAAAACACATTTTTAATCAGGTACTTGATAGTCGTACAAATTATTGTTATTTTTATTGAAACTAATAATTACATAATTATATAATGGCCAAGGACTAACTAAATACTGCTAACACAATGAAAATATTTAATTAAGGAGTCTTGTTTTATCTAAGTGTCGAGTTTTAACAGGTAAATTACAAGAGTAACATGTTGTTTATTATATTCTCTCACGTAAAAGTCAATAATATTTAATACCTAATAGCAAGGAGCTTCATACACCAATACAGCTTTGTATTACCAGGTCTCACCCAGGGATAAATTAAAAAACAGGAATTTATTTTTCTTTGTGTTGTCTCCTGCCTTAGTTACTGGTGTATACTACACCAGTAACTAAGGAATCTTATAATACCTCTAAAAATTCTATTTTATTCGTTACTAGTTTTTGACCGCGGCTTCGCTCGCGAAAATGTAAGTTAGTTTAGGTTAAATTAGTAACAGTTCTTTTTCTGGGTGAAAGGTACCTATGTCCTTTTCTGTACCACTAACGACGTGTATACGAAATTTCACGAAGATCGGTCGAGTATTTACGGCGTGAAATCTTAAAAAACAAACTCACATTCACATCTATAATATTAAGTCGACCGATACCTAATAGCAAGAAGCTTCATACATCAATAGAGTTTTGTATTACCAGCTATCGACCAGGGCTATGTTAAAAAACAATAATTGCTTTTTCTTCTATTTGTCTCTATGTTACTACGGGTAACTATGTAATTTTATAATACCTTTCTTTAACGACCTATAAGGGTCGTAGCGTACACAAATATATTTGTCGATCTAAACCCGATTTAAATAAACAGTTACTCGAAATCTAGAGTATTTAATATCTCTTGAGCAACGGCTTCCTGGCAACCAAGACGTATCTAATTTATTTACAAAACATTTAAGAAAGAAGAAAGAAAGGAATCATATTTATTTCCTACAGAGCACACACAATTAATTAAAACATTTCGATATTACAAGCTTATATTTAACGTAACTGGTGGTACATCATATAGTTATTTGCTCTAGTTTTCTTTATCCAATAAGGGTTTTCCTATAAAATAACGATGGTTCTCGTAGTCTATGACCGCTTTTTTTTTTAATTAGGGCCAGTTTATTTTAAGATGATATGAAAGGGAAAATAATAGATAGGTGTAGAGACGAAAAAGAAACTGTACGACGGTGGTGAACCAGTCGGCTTATTCGGACCGTCACCAAATAGTTCGCAACGGAGAGCTCTTCCATTATATTTTTTCGCTATTCCTTTTACTGCAATAAAACATTTATTGCTGTGACACATTTTACAGTACAAGCTTTATAGCTAAAATTAAGGAATGAATCATGTGTGCACATTGCGGCAACACGGCACAGAGTGTTCGGTTCTTAACAAATATTTAAGCAACAGATACAAAAAATACCCACAGACTCGGCACAATCATTTGTGGATCACACAAATTGTTGTCCCATGTATCATTAGGCTTCGGTAGTGGCGAGGCGACTACTTAAATTACCCTGTTTAATCAAACAAACTGTTCATCTAATACAGTATAGATTTAATTTAATAAGAGCCTACTTTGCCCGTCTTTGAAACCGATTCCTATTCATAAACTTGTTCATTAGTCTCTCAGAGATTGCCACCTACACACAGCCAATTAGACATAAATCAAATTTGAAAGCCAAAGTCCCAATTATCCTGAGTCCTATTAGATAGTCACTGTTTAATTAATTGCTCTATGTAACGTATAGATGTATTAGCTTGCCGCTTAGGGATGATTCATACTAGGTCACAGTGGGTCCAAGCTTATGGTGCGCGACAGATGTACCTTAGGGATGAAGATATACTCCAATTAAGTTAAGGCTGGCGTGGTGTAATATTTACTGACGTCATTAAAAAGAAATATCGGTGTTGCTAATTATTTGATGACGTCTTGTTTTAGGATTAATCCCACCTACGCAGTGGTGAGAACTACTGTAAAAGTTACGTGCTAGGTTCAGTGGTTACCATGGAAAACGCCAAATGACACTTACGAAGTCCCGAGAAAAGCTAAACTGTCTTAGAACGCAACAAATTTAATCAGAAATAGACTACTCTCCCTCAGATTGTGATAGTTGGAAATTCTTAGTCTCCCCGTGAACATGGCTGCTGTAAAGCAACCGAAACGTCGGGGCAAAGTGTAAACTTAAATATGAATAGTTTTAATTAGAATATATGTAGCTTAAATAGTAGTAAAGTTCAATAATAGTAGTGTTAGAGTTTTCAAAATTATGTAATAACAGTGTTTAAAGTAAAATAAACAACGCGGAAAAATCCATATAAAGTGTTTAATTTCAATAGTTGGAATGTTTATAATTGCTGTCAGTGGTTGGACATTAGCATAACGATGTGTCAACTAGCTTAAAATAACACAATTTGCTCTTGAGGTTACCGTGGTCTGTACGAAATTGGTGACAGTACAAATGACCTGACTAGTCTTCATCGTTTTCTTTAATAATTTTTTTTACCTTTGTCACAAAAGGCATGCAAATACTACTTGTATTGTAAGCGATTATAGCTTATAGTAGACCGCATCAGAAGTATGGAAAATACCGAATTAATCTGATAATAAGCTTATTGAGCAATAAATGAATAAAATGGAGGCTATAGAAGCGAGTAGCTTTAATTGCAGAGGTTTGTACCTCAACGTGATATCATAACTAAAATAGGCTTTTGTCTGCTGTCAAAACTTGTGCACTTGTGGTTAATGATGATTTTAAGGTGACTGCTCGGATGGCATAGTGCTTTAAGTGGTCACCTCGCCACTGCCACCGTGTCGAGTGTTGTGGGTTCGATCCATGAATGGTTGGATTCGGTTATAGTCGGAAAGTTTTTTGTGTCCGTTGTTTGAATGTTTGTAAATTCCCTTGCGATAAAGAAACTATACCTAGTGTGGGAGTTATCTTTTATTAATAAAAATATGAAAAGTTAATACAACCAGACAATGAAAAAGCATTGTGTATTATAAAATGAAATGAGGACGTGTAATAATCGAGCACTGGGGACTAAATAAGGCTGTAGAGATAACATTTAAGAAGGCGTACTTAAATAATTAAGGCACGTGGAAAGCACAGACTGCAAAAAGTAGGCGAACATACTTTGTTCAGATCAGAGACATTCTGAAGGAAGGCCAGGTTAGGAGTATCTTAAAACGAAGACCGTATTAAAAATTGTGTCCGTTGTTTGAATGTTTGTAAAGTCCCTTGCAATGCAGAAATCATTCATAGTGTGGAAGTATTCTTTCTTAAAAAGAAAAACAAAAGAGAGAAGTTAAAAATTCGTTTGGTAAGGTAGTGAGAACATAAAAACATTAATATTATTACTGAAAAGTAATGCTAAAGATGCGTTTTGAAACACCTTATATATATTCAAATACGTTCATGCTGTTGTTGATAGTTCAGATGTAATAGATAAGGACTCTGAGGGTCAAGGTTTATAAGTATGCTGGCGATACAATGGCAACTTAACATTGTTGGTGGCACTACATATCGAAACCACTTACTGCTAACTAAAATTAATAAGGTAAAAGGGTTAAATTGATCATAGCATATTGTCTCAGGTCTAATATATGCAAGGAAACAGTATATGAGCGGTGTTTATTGCTTATAAACTAGGGCAATTTGGGCGACTAATTCGTCTGACATCAAAGGCAATAGGCAAATGTAATAATGACGACTCAGATTACAAACTAATCTAGACTCGCGCCATACTCCACCCAAATCCGTCATCAACATGACTCAAACTCTACCCACTTCAACTTGCCCTCAAATTCACAACCAACTCGGCCCAAATTCGATTGAAACTTAGGTCCAACATCGCTTGAACCCTACAGGTAAAATATCCTCCCACAATCCTATAACCTTTTTTCCTTTTATGTATGTGTTACTGTAAATAATATAAAAGTTCATAAAACATTGTGCCCAGACATTGAATTAAACATGACCTTCCTTTGACAGACCGCCTAAAATGATAAAATAAAAGGCTAATCTTGGTCACGTAGGCAAAGGTTATTGTTAGTCAAAGGAATTAATTATTACATTTACAATATGGTTTCGTACTTACAAATAAGCATATTAGAAAGTGGTACAAGCAATGCGAATACTTGTCTTTAAAGAATTTTCTATTCAAGCAAAAAGTTGGAACGCTTTGTTTATTTTTCTAAACAGATAGAGATAACTTGGTCTTTGAGTAGCAATTTTATGTTTTATTGCCTTTGCAGCACAAAATTCAGCAATCCACCAGAGAGAAGTTTGCGGTATACAGGAGTTATGGACTACTCTTTATTCATACAACAAAAAGATTCAATACTTATAAAAGACAGCCATATGGCTGCTTACCGTTGAAGAATAGGAACCAGTAGAGGTACTACTTGTACCTTTTCTTTTATGGTAAGCACTTAAATGCTAATACTGCGCTTTGATCGGAATGGTTGGAATGTACCAACCGACTTGACTAGCATTAAATGGGAAATCTAAATGACTATTGACCTTGCCACCATTGAGAGCAGTGGTGGTAGTGGTGGCAGAAGTGAGATACCAATACCATGGAGCAGAGATAGCTCAGTGGGAGACCAACAGACTGCAATGCAGGGGGTCTCGGGTTCGAACCCACGTCGCGCACCTCTGACTTTCGGAAGTTATATGACTTTTCGAAATTATGTGCGTATTGATTGACAATTATCGCCTGCTCCGTGCCTCGGAGAGCACGTTAAGCCGTCGGACCCAGCTGCCATGAACATCTATGGCAGTCGGTATTGGGGAAGTCGACACAAAAGATCCCACTCGGTCTAAGTGTCGCCGGTCTGTACTGACTGGCCCCCACACAAGATTAGATTAGATAGATTACCAATACCATGAATAAGATAAAGTGTCCAGCATTGATGGATCGAAAAGCCATGTTCACATACCAAAGTCACCAGTTGAGGGATCGGAGAGATTACGATCACGATAACATTCCAATTATAAACAATATAAATCTATCAAACACATATTTTTGTGACCAATGTAACCATGTAATTACTACCGCCTGATCATGTTTTTATTTTAAGGATCTGCATTTGATCATCTAAAACGCCAGATACATAAACGCCTAATGACTTTATAGATGTCAGTCTGTGACGATGTTTGGATGTTAGTTACCCAATCACGCCTTAACCGCTTAACGGAATTGGGTAAAAATTGACACACAGACAGGTCATGTCTTTAATGGGATAATAAAACATTTTCATTATTATATTAAACTAGATTTTGCCCGCGGTTTCGCTCGCGTAAATGTAGATTAGGTTTATGTTAGATTGTTAACAGTACTTTTTTCTGGATGAAATTCCCTTTGTCCTTTTCTGTTCCCCTGACGAGGTCTATGTGAAATTTCTTGTTGATCGGTCGTGTAGTTAAGACGTGAAAGCGTAACAAACAAACTCACATTCGCAATTATAATATTAGTTAAGATTAGGATTACCATTAACATTACCCATACTCTAAAATAAAATATATTTTTTTGAATCTACTTAATAATATTTAAGATACAAGCATCAGGTAGTAATGGTAATTGTCAAATGTCAGAAAAAGGGTGCAACATACAAACTGTGACGTATTTGCTATTTAATAGGTGCTGTCCACATTTTCTTACATCTAAAATATTTATTACTGCCTTATTTTGTAACCAATTATAATACTGTTTGCACAAAAAGATTTATTTTGATTTGCTATTGATTTGCTATATGTGTGTAAAATTATGTACAAAATTAAAAATCGACTGCTACTAACAATCTACTCTACTAAAATGTGGGTATCTTATCCCAGTAATGCGTTCCCTGCTAAATAGTCGGTCAACAGGGAGAGATGGCGAGACGTCGTGCGAAGAGCTGTGTCCGGCTATATGCCTGAAAGTGACCACGACCGCTTTGCTAAGAGCGTTCCAATGGAATTCATTAATTTTTAAACGTAGTACTATATTCAATCGTAATAGGCATGACAAGGTTATTCAAAACAGTTTCGTCAAAAACGTGATTACTTTACCACAAGACATAAAAAGGGATTATTTTATTTTTTATAAGGCCACAAAGACCGCTTGTCTTTGTTTGGCCTTTTTAGATTTGGGTCTTAGATTAAACTTGATTTTCGTGATATGAAGAAAGGATAAAAACGAATTTAAGACTAACGTTTTTCATTCGGCAAAATAATAAATTGGATTTATTTTATTTATTGGGTTCCTATATAAATGATAGATGAACTTAACGAACCATATTTGTATCAACGGAATTCGAATCCACATGGCACAACTGAAGTCCTCAGATGTTTATTTAACAATCATTAAAGATAACTTGAAATTTGGTAATTAAAGAAGTTTAATCGTCTAATGTTATATATGCTAAAAGTAATTTAATTAACCAACTATAATAAACTCCGCTTAGTATGAAAGCTTATGTTTACATATAGGTTATCTACGAATCGCTTAGACAGAAAAGAAGAAAGAAATAAATATTCATTGCTATACAGCTATCAAGTGAGCACAATGTGTATAAGGAAAAAAGAAATAATAATAATAGTAAAAAATAAGAAGAAAAGAACAGAGTAACAGAATATAACTAATAAACATCTTGAGAGACATGCGTCCTATAGTTGCATTGGTCTTTCATTGGAGTCTTAATGTTCTGCTAAACATACAAATATTTACATAATTTATTTATTATATCTAATTTTAAAGCGAGATGTACTCGCCGGCGATGTGCATGTTACCGGCTGGCCATATCTTTACTATTGCAAACATTTACTTTATTTATATTTCTAAAAGAAAACGCACGCAATAGAAATAAATCCTTTATCGCGGCAATTTTACAAACATTCAACCAGCGGACACAAAGAACCCAGTCCTGGAACAACTATTTACGGATTACACCATTTTTTGTCTAAGTACTCAACAATCGACGCAACGGCAGTGATGAGCCGACCACTGCTACTGTATTAAAGTATTACACCATCCGTGCAGTAAAAACTTTGGATTATATGTAAATACTATATGTAAGTATCTATCTGGTATTGCATAGGCATAGCAGCATAAATAGTTACAAACATATAAATTAAGATACATTACAAATCATGCACTAAATGTATCTTTAGGCTTTAATTTCTAGATTTATTTTAGGCGACAATACATTTCATATTCATGATATTTTATGCCAGTACTATAGAATGAAGAAGATGATTATGAATTTTTGATCACGATATGTCTTAATTCTAATGCATAATTGTATGCCACTGATCTCAGCGTAAGTGTTAAAGTTAGAAACATTTTGAGAGTATCTGGGTAAAGCGAGTAATCTAATTCGGCCAAATCTGGAACAACCACAACGGGGAAGTGCTTTAATCGTACAGAACATCAGCTCAGAGTAATCTTGTAGTTCCTGCGATCGCAATGGGATTTTCAGGGCACTGTAAAGGGTATTACGATGTTCATAAATAGTTTGTGGTTTCTGTCCAACACACTCTTTTTTTGAAAAGCTGGCGTGTTGTAAGTTGTTTCTCTAACTTGCCTAAAAGTTTTGATAACCACCTACCATCATGCGAGCTTTGTATATGTTTAACACAGGAAGTATTATATAGATGAGTTACTGTGAAACGTTTAAAATTAAGACGTAGCATGCAAAAATATGCCGATAATAATTTAAAATAGACTAGCTCCTAGAAATTACATATTACAATATTAAAGAATTTATTAGCTATAAAATAAAATATATACAAATGTTATTGATATTCTAAGTTTTGTAATATGTAGAAATAAGTATAGTGAATACAACGTAGTTTAGTAAAAGTATTAAATAAATTAAAAATTTGCGCGTGTCCGCCGATGGTATGCAATCAGCACACCATGTCTCAAGCGAATAAAGATTTCTATTCTATTCTGTTGTAAAGAAGTAAAATTAGTTTATAGCTGCCTACTGCGGTTTTACCCAGGTTTATGATTATTGCATCTCACCCGTGACTCGTAGTGAGGTGATAACCTATGTTGCTTCAGGATAAAATACGTTTGTAATGGAGAAAGATTTTTTTAAATATGTTCTGTAATTATTGGGTATATTCCTAATGACGTATAAGCGAAACTTCGTGTTGATCGTTCGAGTAGTTAAGGCGTGAAGGCCAAACAAACTGACATTCGCATTTACAGTACATATATACATGTGTGTAATAAATATAACAACTTTCTAAGAAATAATACAATACCCAGAACTTTGTGGTCTACTTCGATTACTTAGAACATTAACTTAATACGTATACTAAACATAATGTCCCTGCTATACACTTACGAAAGCCTCCATAAGTTAATATCCCAATATGTGTGAGGGCTAGATTACGCCTAAGTGATATTAATACGACTTTTGTCCGGCAAATGTAGCCTGCTCACTGTATTTGTCTTGCTGTCTTTCTTTATGCGAATGGATATAAAATGCTTTTACCAACAGAAGTGTTTGCTTTAGTTATTTAAAGATATATGTACATACATAGTCTCATGCCTATATCCCTAAAAAGCCAAGGTGTACAGCAATTTTTCGTCGGCTATGGTTTTAGGACCCCCTCGGTCAGTGGTCGGCAACCCGCAACTCGCGAGCCGCAAGCGGCTCTTTAACTCCTCGACTGCGGCTCTTCCACGAAATGTTTAGTGCAGGCACGGAATATTACTTAATATTGTTACGTGCTGGGTTCGAGGGATAAGAATGTAAAATTAATATTACCGACTAAAACGTTTTATTCTAGCACACAATTAAATTTAAAACACAACAAACACTATACTACACTTTTCCACTGTAACTGCTTCAAACTCCGTAGTATTTTAAATTCCGTTCACTTCGATGAATACTTGACCGCTTACGATTATAAACTGACCCGGTGAGCGCTGGCCTTCTCCTTTTATAAGTGGTTAAAGCGGTTCCGGAGTTTTCTAAAAACGTCATACCCGGTCTGTAAACAATGCGAAGATTCGAGAATGTGCCAGCGTTCTCTCTACTCTACTCGTACCGATGAATCTACGTAGTTCCGTAAGTATTGAATAGATGGCGCTGTAATAAATTATTAGTGATAAGTGATGATATTAGTATTAGACGGAACTGCCGAGTCTTCCACACAATGCTGAAAGATAGCACTGGGTGTAACAATATCTTGCCTTATAAGTATGGTACCAAATTTTATTTTATTTACTACAAGTTAAACTAAGACTTATTTGACAAAGGCAAACTCGAGAACACTCTCGAGCTTGCCTTTGATTATAATTATGATTAAAAGAACACACTTTTAATCATAATTTTCCCGTAAAATGTTCGTAAAGCAAAGTAAAAAAATGGCTTTTTAAATAGATTTCTCTTGTGGATTGTCTATATTTTGCTCTTTTGGACGACAATGTTGCCGATCACTGCACTAGGTAATAGGAGCATGACTATTGTCGTCTATCGGGCACAGTTCTTGACTTCGTGATGCTATTCAGAATATCATCACAGAAAAACTACATATATCACCTAGATCGGCCTTTGCCTGATCAGCGGCTTTGTATTTAAACCGATCATGCGCAGCAGTCGCATTCACTACCGTTGCGTCACCGAAACAGAGGTTAAAGACCTATGTATACATTTTTTTAACACTACTCCTGCACTAGAAATCCTGCCCCTGTCGTGGAGGACCTTACAAACATTCAAACAACAGACACAAAGAACACCCAGACTCGGAACAACCATTTGTGGATCACACAAATTTTTGCCCCGTGTGGGATTCGAACCCACAACACTTGGCGAAGTGGAAGTGGCGAGACGACCACTTAACCCACTAAGCCATCATACATATACGACACCTGTATCCCGGAGTGATAGGCAGAGTTTATGGATTACTCTTTACTACGATCGTCGTATATATCTCTTGCTCTATAGTTTCTCATCAATTTCTTCATGTGCCCTTCTCTGTTCAGTTAGAGTTATTTGACCTCATCCCACCTTCCCCCTTCCTTTTTCCTTTCGAGAACCACACGTGCCGGTCTTCGTAACCACGGATGGATAATAATAATAATAATAATTATTATTATTTATTTCTTCAATTGGTGGTTTACAATCAGTTTGTGATTGGAGCCTACTTTTAAGCAAATAATGCTTGTATTAGTAGACTCCAATCTTCAATATCAAAAAATCGTTATAGATAATAAAAAGAACACAAGAAATATGTACTAGATATAACAATGAAAGAAAACAAAAATAAATAATTTTAAGTGGACAACTATTTGTTACATTTAAGTATGTATTAAGATTTTGCCTAAGCGTTTGTGTGTATGTGTGTGTGTGTGTGGTGTGTGTGTGTGTGTGTGTGTGTATGTGTGTGTGTGTGTGTGTGTGTGTGTGTGTGTTTGGGTGTGAGTGTGTGTGTGTGTTAGTGAGTGAGAGTGCGAATGTTTACGTGTATACGTGTGTTATTATGAATTATTATGAGTGTGTATTAAATAGCTTATTTTAAGAGTGCTTCCGTCTCCTCATAAATAAGTTCTTTTATCCATTTAGTTATAGCTTTTTTATATTCACGATATTGTTTAGAGTATATAAATGGTTAGCACAATCCCGTCTCGCACCAAAAGGTTCAGAAATTCATTCTTATGCCGTACTATACAACTTTGGAAAGGTTTCCCGGCACATGTGTTCCTTCCCTTCTATGACATTGGATCGTTCAAAAGTAGTATGAAGAAGCATCTGGTCAGACCGGCTTGACACTGACGACGGCTAGAAGACATCTATCTTCTCCTCGTCGTCACTGTCTCCGGACTGTAATTGGGCTTTCCCTCAGGCCCGTTACAATAACTTTGAAGTGGTAACATAAAAAAAACATTGTATCTGGAAGGTAGAGTAATATTTGACACAAATCAATTTTACATGACGGTAGAGAGTTTATTTATGAATTTGAAGCGGTTTCAAAATGATTAATTATTTTGAATGCATAAAAGTAATAAATTCAATGTTGCGTGACATTAATATATACTAATACTAGGGACCCGCCTTCGCATGGGCTGTACAAAACCTTAACAAATTATACACCAAAACTTTTCTTATCACTTTTGCATTGGTGAAAACCGCATGAAAATCCGTTCAGTAGTTTTTGAGTTAGTGATAATAAAGCTATATTAGTTTTTTTTATTAACCGCAATAATATGCTACTTGTAAATAAAAAAACCATTGTGTCTTGACACTGATGTCTGATTGTCGACCTCCTAAGTCACTATCAAAGATCAAAATGAGGACTAGTGTGATAATCGAGCACTGTGGTCTAGATAAAGCTATAGAGATAACATTTAAGAAGGCGTCCTTCAATAATTAAGGCACATGGAAAGCACAGACGGCAAAATGTAAGTGAACATACTTTGTCCAGGTCAGTGACATTTTGGATAAAGGCCAGGTTAAGAATATCTTAAACCGACAAACGTTTATGAAAAATTTAATATCCGTAGATTCCGCCCACTACTCTATAAAGCAGGCGTGTGATAATGTATGTGAAGTATGCCAAAACCATGTTTCCTTTTATAAAGACTCAGAAGACACTTTATGACATGAAATTAACCTCAGCAACGGCCGAAGCGCGAACTTGTTTATCAAGGGACCAGCGAGTGAATTTAATTAATTAAATTATTAAAATGAAATTAAAATGTTAATTAAGATGATAATTAATTACTTTATTTGTTTATACGGATTACAGTAAATTATGGTTTTCGCATAAAGTTTATAATTTTTGTATAATACTGGAATAAAGGAATGTAAATATAAAAATAATTATCAGTGTATTCTGGCACAATAAAAATTACATAGACCGCTGGAGTGCCACGCAGAGTTTTGAGGTTCGATACCGAAGCACCTCTGACTTTTCGAAGTTATTTGCGTATTCAGAACTAAGTATCCTACATTTTTACCTAGTTATATAGTAACGAGTTAATGTTTGACACATATTCTATGAATCTCCAACTTCGACTGTCTGTGGCTTAAACGACTCGTTCTTGAATAAAGGAATCGAGCGCAGTGATAATAATGCAGGTAGTAATGCTTATTTCTACCAAGGTAGGTAGAAATAATAAATAACCTACCTAGCAGTCATAATAATCTATACTAATATTATAAATAGGAGATTTTTTGTTTGTACGGATTCAACTCAAAAACTACTCAATCGATTTTAAACATTCTTTCACCAATATAAAGCTATATTGTCACCGAGTAACATAGGTAATATTTTAATTTTTCATATAGTACTTTTACTGACATAACCTAACCTAGCCTAGATTTACGCGAGCGAAGCCGCAGGCCAAAGCTAATGTAACAATATATATAATTTCTACATTAATACCAGTCCATTCTAACAAATAAAACATTTTTACTTGACCTACTTTTCACTGAAGCGCCTCACTCGTCTACGGAGTGATACACAATTTTTGTGCTAATCCATGAATGAAAAAGAAATACAGGCTGCATCAGCTTATCGCAAGCAGTGAGTCAGGAGGCGTTCAATCGAGTGAATGAACTCGACTGCCAAACAAATAGAAAAACACATTTACTACGACTTGGAAACTGCGAGTACTTTCATTTGATTTAGTGTATGTAGAAATGTTGGTCACACAAAGTCAAGTTAAAGCCAAAAATCATTTATTCGTTTAGGTCACAAAGTAACACTTATGAACGTCATAATATATAGATAAGCTTACTAAGCTACAATAAGGTTAGTTGCTAGGTTCAGGCAAAGGGTTGAGCCTATAAGAAGAAAACTGCAAGAAACTCACGGCCACTCATAAGACTGCTTCACCTACCTATCTAGTGATTTATGCCTTTTTATTTTAGAGAGAGAGAGGTAGAGATTTATTATGTGTCATCTACGTAATACCATCAACTACCGTTTGTCACCTATTGCCGTTTACTGGGCACATTTCCAGAATCCGTAATTCTATTGCGAAATTCTAATAACCCTTTGACTGAACCGCTTTACGTACTCGGCATCTCACGATCGACAGCAAGCTAATGCGACGTGACCAGCAATATTCAATAGAAAGCAAATTGGTTATTGTGATGATATGAAGCTAAACTGTGATTAATATCCCTTAAACTGTTAAATAAATAAACTGACGGTAGCGTAAAAGCAACGGAGTGGCGATCTAGGACTATCGACGTAAACCGGAAGACAAGCATTTAACTTACGTATAAGGATTAATAACAATAATTTGCAACTTATAATAATAGTAGTATATATTACCTATTATAAATGTGAAAGTTTGAGAGGGTGGATGGATGGATGGACGTTTGTTACGCTTTCACGCATAAACTGCTGAACCAATTGCGATGAAACTTGGTATGTAGATGGAGACCTGAATTAACACATAGGTTATATACTTCTTATCCCGATATTCCCACGGCATCGGGACTTACAGGGGTGAAACCGCGGAGCGCAGCTAGTCATGTATAAGCTCAAAAACTAGACCGATTTCATAATCCTTTCACCATTAGAGACCAACTTTATCCAGAAAAAACATAGGCTTTATAACAAGAAGCTACGAGCCACGGTAGCGGAGCAGTAACCATAAACGTGGGTAAAACCGCGCGGGGCAGCTAGTTGCAAGTAATCTTATAAAATAACTCAAGCCTCTATTCCACATTTTATTTATTTATTTATTTATTAAGATTCACCAACAGTTACTACAATACGACATACACATAGGATAAACATTTTGAATCTAACCAATTGTATAACTAATTACAGGTGAATTCAGCATGTGTTTTAAATATTACATAAATAATGTGACATAAGAAACAAAGATAAATATTAAAAGTTGAGAAATATCAATATAAAAGTTAAGTTTAGAATGAAATTATAATTAAATTATATTATATTTAAAATTAAATTAAATTTATAGATATAACTATACATTTTGGACTAAAATAACTAGTATATAAAAGTGAATCCCTGTTTCCCTTGGTTACGCCATAACTTGAGAACGACTCTACGAATATCATTCATCTTATTTTTTTGGTTTCCTAGTACTTTGTAGAAGGTTCCTACGGAAAGAAAAGTTAAGAAAATTGTGCACAAAATTGGAGAATTTCAGAAAACTTAACGACTACTTTAACCTCGCGTGTTTGACAGTTCGTCTAAAACAGGACAAGGTCTATGAGGTCAGCTGGTACTTAAATAATTGTCCATATTAATTATATCTGTCCGTCAGTCGTTTTTAACAAGGTACTTGATTCAACTTCCACTTTTAGCCATTCTGGTAATGTACGCAATTTAAAAGGCATATTATGGGACACGAGGCCTTTATGACGGGGCGTGGATAATTATTACTGGTATCCTGCTGATAGCACAGCGGCTCCTTAATAAGTCTGAAAATCGTACTTACTCTTAAAACACAATATAAGATATGGCTGCGATCTTCTCTATGAATTTTCTAAAGGTAAATTAAGATACCTATAATCTATATCTGCCACGTCCATATGTTTGACTTCTTTTCATAATTTAGTAATTATAAGGACTATGGAACTTCAAATATTACAAAGTTTGCACGGTTATACTGTCAATTTCAGACAACCAGACAACCGCACTAGCAATAATTCCTGTGTCGCGGGGTACTTTACAAACATTCAAACAACGGACACAAAAAACACCCAGTCTCAGAACAACCATTTGTGAATCACACAATTTTTTGTCTCGTTTGGGATTCGAACCCACAACACTTGGCGCAATGGCAGCGGCGAGGCGACCACTTAAACCACTACGCCATCCGTGTATTCAAGGTTGTAAGTTTCCCTAAAGTAAATAAATCCTTACTAATATTATAAACGCGAAAGTTTGTATGGATGTATGGATGTTTGTTACTCTTTCACGCAAAAACTACTGAACCGATTGCGATAAAACTTGGTATGTAGATAGCTGGAGATCTGGATTCACACATAGGCTACTTTTTAACCTAATATTCCCATGGAAACGGGACTTACGTGGGTGAAACTCGGGGAAAACTAGTCCGAAATATTTAGATATGGTAGTATACAGAATGGTCGTATCCAACATCTACTTCAACCCTTCATATATAGTTTGTCATTATTTATACATATACTTATATATTTTAATACCGAGGTCCCCGTCTCTATTAAACGACTCAGGTAAGTCTAATGTCGTTTATGTTCACGGTTTTGCGTTTCAGTAGATTCTTATCAAATAATAGTCAGTTTCCGTGTGCGTTATATCAAAAATAAACATAATTGTTTTTAATGTGTATAATTTAAAAGTTGCTGTGATTTCTGTTATTATAAACTATGTATTGTTTCCTCAGTTAACAGTTAAATGCCGCTTTGTATTTTTCAGTTATGTTAGCGTAAAGTACACATATTATTCCTCGTATTATGTTTATGTAAAGTCAAGCTAAATTTAATTTGTAATGTTTGTAGAAATGTACACAAACAACTGTTAAATTAATCAAAAATGAATCTGAGGTATGTCATTTTGTTTACAATAAAATGTTGTATTATGTCTTATAAAGCAATTTGGCATTACCAAGGCTTACAAAGGTACAAAGTACCTTTAACGTATTATTTGTATCAAGCAACAAGTTGTTAAGTAGGTACACTTTGACCTTTAATTTAAAGACAGTTTATTTATAAAAGATCTTACATGGAATGTCGCTTAATTGTCGACTGACTGCACGGTTGGCGTAATGGTTTAGACGGCCGCCTCGCCGCTTGACACTGCGCCGAGTGTTGTGGGTTCGATCCTCACACGAGACAACACTTTGTGTGATTCATAAATTGTTGTTTCGAGTCTGGGTGTTCATTGTGTCCGTTAGTTGTATGTTTGTAAAGTCCCCCGCGACACAGGATTTAGTCCTAATGCGGGAGTTGTCTTTTTTAAAAAAGAAAAAAGAAAAAAGAAAGATTAAATTAGGAATGTTATTAAAGATTCTCTTCCTAGGTAGGTATTTTGTTGTTTAGGGTGTGTCTAATTAAACATTAGCTACTATGATTCCGAATACATACACAGCTCGCTTGAGCGGTCACTACAGTCGAAAGATCTTCCAACATACAGGGCTTATATTAATGTCAAGTACATATTAATGAACTTCACGCCTGCCTCTTATGGAGAAAGTTCAGTGCAGAGAATGGTTAGGCCACAGTCCTCCACATTGGCCCAGTGTGGGTTGGAAAACTTCACACATCTTTAAGTACTATCAAATTGAGTAACATCATGATGAAACCAGCATTTTCCTCGTGCCGTTTTTCTTTTCGCTATAAAAACGCGCGATAATTACTTATATAATATCGACAAGACTTCGAAATGTCAAAAGCCCGTGCCAGCTTGATTTTTTTGAGTGGAAGTCCATCGGTTTTTCACTAGGCTATACCTGTTTTAACATAAATACATATATATGTGATACTAAAAAACGTAGATAATTTGACGTCAGTATGATTTGTTAATTTAAATTTATTTGGTAATTTTGTTAAGTGCATTATTATGGCTGCACTTTCTTTTCATTTAAGATGAGATCTTACTACGAATACTCGATTTTAACTCAAATTATATAAAAAGCGTGGTCATACAATTTTTGACTATGCAATTTATTTTCGTTGCTATTGCCCATCGCTATAATTTTCTTACGCAAAGGACAAATCTATTTATTTTTCCTCACAAAATACCATGCACTAGTACAGCAGGTGTGCGTTAGTGCACATATTTTTATACGCAGCCTATATTTGTGAGGACCTGGTATCTGATATTGGTTACCCTGTATTATACCTCAATACTATAACAAAAACATAACAAAGAAATTAATTAAAACTTATATATAGAGCATTGTCTTATACGCTTTTGAAACCTGAACCCTAACCAAAAGAGATTGAAAGCTGTTGAAATGTGGTGAGCGCCGAATGGAAGTGTATCATGAACAAAAAAGTGACTAATGAAGTAATATTGAGAAGAGTACATGAAGACAAACAAATACTACTCAGAACTTAATTTAATTTAATTTAAAAAAAGAAAGTACTGCCACATCATAAACATTGATCATTGAAAATAACTTATACTATTTAATTTATGGCCTGATGCATGTGACAATAACCGGCGTACATAACATTGGCAATTCATCGGCTTGAAGATGGAATACAATAATTAATTAAAAAAGAAACAAAAAAGAAAAAGAACAACAGTTTCAACAGTAACAACAAGTCAGTTATAAAACAACAAATGATTAACGATTAGAATTAAAATTCAAATTTTTTACCAATATTATGGAAAGAAAAATGGAGGCAAAGAGAAAGAGAGGAATACCAAGAAGAAAGTATGTAGAGGACCTAAAAGAAAAAGCTAAAGTAGAGACATATCGAGAGCTGAAGAATTTGGATTAGACCGAGAAAGATAGAAATTGCTACACTGACTAGTAAGTATATAGCACTGTAATATTGGATGGATGGACTATAGATAGCGGCTTTATACGTATCAAACGTTCAATATTAGATCATGAATAGCTATTGGCAATAACGTACACAAACTAAGCGCTTATAACTACTAACCTATAACTAGTTACCGAATGTTACACTGTTATTGGCATACAGCCTCCGATTAACGTCCAAACACATCGAGTTCACACTTGACGCGGGTGTGACGCGTTAAACCTTCCTGTTTGTTTGGCAAAATTAATTACCTATTCATCTACCTAACTCCTTAACTATTATTATACGTTTATAATAATTATGTAGTTAGGTAGACGTAGCGTTTAAACGATGTTTCACTCTGGTTCTAAGAAAATTAACTGTCCCTCAGGAACCGTATATTTTTCTGGAGAAAAGTAGCTTGTGTGCGCATTTGTAATCTATCTCTTCTTCTATAATATAAGTTTATGCTACGAGTATATTTATGTGTGTGTATATAGTAAAAGTACTATTTTCATTTTTTTAAGACAGATCCTGCACTAGTATTCTGGATTCTGTATCGCAGTGGACTTTACAAATATTCAAACAACAGACACAAAGAACATCCAGACCCGGACCAACTATTTGTGAATCACACACATTTTTGTCCCGTATGGGAGTCGAGCCCACACACAATACAGAAGCCATGAATTGTCGGCCTCAATGGTGTAGTGGTTAGTGTAGCCGACTGCCACGCCTGAGGTCGCGGGTTCGATTCCTGCACAAGACAAATATTTGTGTGCATTAACATGGATGTTTCTATGTATAATATGGATGGATTTACAAAAAAAAAATGTATATATGTATGTTTATCCATCGTCTAGTACCCATAATACAAGCTCTGCTTAGTTCGGGCTAGATAGTGTTGTGTGTATGTGATAGAATATTATATTATGAACCATTTCTCTCGTACGCCACGATAATCAAATGCTCAAAATCTTATTTTAAAATGCACAAAGACTATATATATAACAAACGACATATCCTAAAAGCATTTATTCAAGAAAAACGATATTTAAAGCTATATGCATAGCTGAGACCTGATTATCGCAGCAAAAAATATAATTAATCCATTTAAACGGATATAGTATTGTATCATCATATTGCCGCAAGAGTCGAACCGGTGGCGACGTTGCCATCATCCTTCAGAATAATACCGACTTTATCGACAGAAGTGATATTACTAATATGTCAATTGATTATGTTTTAAAACTGTCTGCAATAGAATTATCTGTGGAGAATATATTACTTATTAATATGTATTGAAATAGAAGAGAAATCATTTTTTTAACAAATGAAACAAATACTAACCCGATCCTTGTCCTATAAGGATAGGACAAGGATCGGGTCCTTTGTCCGGATCCTTTGTCCTTTCCCTCCTTCATTCCTTTTTAAAGGGCTGGCAACGCACTTGTAACTCTTTTGGGGTTGCGGGTGTCCTTGGGCGGCGGTAATCGCTTACCATCAGGCGATCCGTCTGCTCGTTTGCCACTCTATGCCATAAAAAATATAAAAAAATATTTAAATAGTAAATATAATATAAATAATCATCGGAGGCGATTTTAATATAAATATATTGGAAAATAACTTAAAAGCAAACCAATTTTTAGATTTAATGTTATAACACAAATTTACGGCACACATAAAACAACCAAACCGCATAACGTTGACTACATACACATGTTTAGACTTAATTTTCACAAACTTTAATATCACATTTTTTACACGTCAATTGAAGAATTTGGCTTCTCAGACCACAACGGCGCTATTATCCACATGAAAATAAACGAACTCCTAACGAACAACGCAAACCACTTGGTACATAAATAAAAGGTTATTTAATAATTTTAACATACAAAAATTCAAAAACGAGTTACAAAATATAAACTGGTCAAATATACTAAAAGTAGATAAAAATATTAATGAAAACTACAGCGTTTTTAACAGAATTATAATAATGAATAAATACAAACCCATTAGAGAAATTAAAATTACAGACACTTGCAAGAAATACTGGTTAACTACGAGCAGTAAAAATTCATGTACAAATAAAAGATTGCTAAAGATACTAACATTAAAAAAAAACGTCCTGTTCTGCTAGATTACTATAAAAATATGAAAAAGTATTAAAAATGCAGTAACAACATCGAAAAACTACATTATGTAAATAAAATGCATTAATCAAGTAATAAAGTGAAGAATATGTGGAGTATCATCAATGAACGTATTAATAAAAGAGTCAGATATGAAAAATACAACATAAAACTGGAACGTAATAATTTAGAAATATCTGAGCCAAAACAAGTAGCAAATGTTTTTAATAGTTTCTTTGCGTCTGTCGGTATGAGTAATAGTCAGCCAGGAAATAACAATCCTATTATTACACGAGTTTTACAACCAACACCATAAAACACCATATTTTTGCGACCGGTCGACCCGTACGAAGTACACGAAATTATTATAAACCTCAAAAACAAAAAAAGTTACAGTATAGATGAGTTTCCACCTTTCCTAGTCAAACAATGTGCAAAAGAATTATTATTATCGTTTTATTTATTAATTAACGAATCTTTTGAAGAAGGTACCTTCCAGAATCAAGTAAAAAAAGCTATAATCAGATCTATCCATAAGAAACATTAAAAAACCGACGCCAATAACTACCGACCTTACTACCAACAGCTTCAAAGATATTCGAAAAAGCTAAATGTAACCTAGTTTACTCTTTTTGTCGAAAGAACCGCTCAACGACATTAGCAATGTATAAATATATACAAGAATCCCTAAATATTTTAAATAATAAACAATATGCCATAGGGGTATTATTAAATATGACCAAAGCATACGACAGAGTCCAGTACAATATATTATTAAGCATATGAAATAAGTATCCGAGGTAGAGCACACAAATGGTTCGCATCCTATCTACAAAATAGAGAGCATGAAGTTGAAATTGAATATTATAATAGTTACAATAAGGAAATACAACATATCCGTTCTGATAAACAAATTATCAACACTTCAATCCCACAGGGTAGCGTCCTAGGATGCCTGTTATTTCTAGTGTACATCAATGATCTTCCAAATACCATACAAGAACCTTGTGTGTTATTTGCCGATGACATCCCTCTTTTGATTACAAGCCAAAATTCCGCTGACATAAACGACAAAATGATAACCCCTACTTAATAGCACAATAAACTGGATGACGCAACACAATTTAGAAATAAATTACTCCAAAACCAAATTAATTACATTCCATCCACCACAGAAATCACAGTTACATATTGATTTTGTAAATAGAGACACCAAAATAGAAAAGATCAACGAATTCAGCTTACTGGGATTAAATATAGACATAAATATAAACTGAAATCACATGTACAAAAAATTTAATCTAAGTTATCAACATTTTGCTACGCTCTCCGGGAAGTTAAAAAGACCACTGATATAAAACCGCTCTAGTCACCTACTATGCCTATGCATCCTCGTGGCTAAAGTACGGAATCACCCTATGGAGTAACAGCACACATGCTCCTTCGCTGCTAATTATGCAAAAAAAGTTAATACGAACAATAGTAAACATAGATAACAAAAAAAACAATGCTTTATTTTGAGAGCACTTCTTTGAGCCTATAAATACAACGTACAGAAATCGCGTTAATAGGAAAAGTGCCAGTATAAGAGAAGAACGGCTTCGTAGAATAAAGTTTAACTGGATAAAGTCAAAGCGTAGCGACCGCTGGCGACACGATAAATCTCACACGTACATTCCTGTAATAGTGCCTCTTGAGGTGCAAAACCCTGTGAACACTCGAATTAGAATGAATATGAATGAACTAGATGGCGTTGTTCTCTTTTATTGCGACACATACTTATTTTAGCAAATAGGTGACATTTATAAGTAATATATAATCGCAACCGAAAAGGTACTCAAAGACAGGGACAGAATAATGTTTGCGTACGAACAGAACAGCGAGTCATCGAAAGTATATAAATAGTCTATAAAATAAACTATCCACTATTAATTTATAAATTCATTTGTAATTCTTTGCTTCTTGTTTTACGTTGAAATGTGTTCTTTTTTTAAATAAACTATTTTGAATAGAGATTAAAAATTGTTTAAAGTAAATTTACATAATATTGTCTTCTATTTACGCGAATGTTATTCATTGAAATTAAACACCTATATACGGATTTTATCGCGTTGTTTATATAACAGTTTATTACATAATCTAAATGATTAAATAAAGTAAAATTATCAAAATTGAGTTATTAAGAAATCTACTTCTTTTTAGTTTAAAGTAGTGCACCGCCATCTATTACGATATAAATAAACTACTAAACAGTTCTTGTATCGATTTGCGTTAGATGGCGTCCATTACCGGCTTGTACCATTTTAGTTTTAAAATGGGTATGCATATTTGCAGCTCACTGTACATAGAAGATTGTGGTTTTTTAAATTGGTATATAGCCCTTTGAACTAAAGACGATTAAAAATTAAAATAAACCATAATATTGATGACTATTACTATACTATATTGACTCACAGATATGAAATGGAGGGATAAGGCTTGATAATATGGTAGTTGTCTATGATTGATTTTGTACATTACTTACACATAAAATCAAATAGCAATCAAAAGAAATCTTTTTGTGTAAGCAGTATTATAAATGGTTGCAAAATAGGTAAGGAATTAATACTTTAATTAAAATATAATAAAAAGCACAGACAGCTGCATTTAAATAGTGGTTACGTCACATTTTGTATCGTGCATACTTTTTTGCCACTTGACATTGACCTCAACTACCAGATTCGACAGGAATCATCATGCATCTTATTTATCAGTAGATTATAAGTTCTTTGTATTTTAGAACTCGGTTAATGTAAATATTTGACTTAAAAGCTAAAAAAAATAAGTCAACCCAATTGTTAGATACAAAGGAAGGATTCTCTAGCCAAGCGTTATAATCATGGCTGCCTGAACGCGTCCATGAAAATACTGCCTATAGAGCCTATACATCTTTAAGGTAATAAAAACACCATAGAACTATGAACTCGATATCGTCAGTATTAATTCTATGTATTTATAATTATGTAGCTCACTACACTAAAAATTTATCGGAACCTAAAACAATTTCCCCTTTTACTGCTTCCTACTAAAGGTATACTATTCATTTTATTACGCACTACCAAATACATACATTAAAGTTTAAGCACACACGGACAAGTCTACTGCATTTTAATACAACTGCGGTATTGAGGCTACAATACTGTTTTATGAGGCCACAAGTGGAACACAACGCGATGCTTTGATTGCTCAGTAAATCATGGAAGCAGAACTATTGTGTTGGACAAATGAATTTTTTTGAGTAACGATCTTGCGTGCTAAAAACTTGTTAACATGCTGACTGTGAACGAAAGATACTATTTGTTTTTTAATACTTTTGAAGCTTGTAAACAGCCAGTTGTGTATCGTATTCAAGTGATTTTTAAATGTATAATGCACATATTGTGTGACTTTGTTTTGTGAGTGTAATGTTGGCTATATTTCAAAGTTATAATATAAATATGAACGCATGTGGAACTTGGATCCTCAAATTTAATGTTTAATTTCAGTTTCGGCGTTATATCACGATTTGTGTTGAAACATCAGTAGCAGCAGTAGTCTGGAACTCTTCCTAATAAAATTCCAAACAGTTTGAAAGCAACGCTGCATTAATATGCTTAATTTTAAAGGTGTGAATGTAGTATCTACATAAAAGGTATCCCGGTGCGTCGTTGTTAACATGTACGACATTTTTTCAAAAGGCTACTTTATGGAAAGGCTGAATGCACTCTTGCCTTTGCCACTCAGCCAGAACGCATCTTGACGTTCATTTATTTTTCCCGCGCTATTTTAAGCCCTCACTTTGTAGGATGCTAATTGAAATGCGCCAAGCGCCAACTATTTTGTAGTGCATCTTTTAAGTAAAATGTAAATATTGTTCTTCATGTTTGAACTTTCAACCACGATAAATACTGTATATTTCTTGTTTCATTGCGCGCATATTTGGGTGATAGCGAATACATATAGGTACATATTTTATATAGTATACAAGCATAGCACCAAATTTTCGAGGCTATGAACGTATACAATACTTACATATATTTTACCAGCAAATTTTGGGTCGCATGTAATATGGTGCAAATCTACTACATAAAATGGGGAATAAAATAACCAACTTATATTATTTTCTATGCGAATAAAAATATATTAATTCGTTGATCCATTTTGGTGTAAAGAAAGGAAGAACGTACTTTAGCATGTATTATATTATGCATATTATATGATGACAAATATAACTTTTAAAAATCACATTCAATGTATGACACTTATAATGCAGCTTATTTAACATACTTGCTTTTCATATGGAATACTAAAAATAATTTCTAATTATAATACCTATCATAATATCTACCACGTTTATAAACTGTCCGTCTACTGAGCACGGGCCTCTTCTCAATGTGAGAAAGGTTAGGCCATAGTCCACCTGGCTCGTGCACGCGCACGAGGCTCAGTACCGGTGATCATTGTTAGCAACATTATGTAAACACTCGGTCATGTAGCTTGCCTCATGATGTTTTCCTTCACCATTAATGCGAGCGATACATAACATTTAATACACACATTACTTCGAAAAATCAAAGGATCAAACTCAAGATGACCCTGCATGGTAGACCAAAGGTTTACTACTAGGCTATCGCTGATATATGTTGCTGTTCTTAAGTATCCTAATAATATTCTCCTTATATCTGCAAGAGATCGTCAGGGATAGAACTGAGCTAAAAAGTGGCACAGCTAGGTTTAATAGTAGTAGTTGCCACTAGTGGTGTTACTAGAAAATATATGGATAATATAAAAGGAAACTTAGACAGTTTTCGTAAACTATAAAACTTTAACAAAGGAGTACAGGATGCGAATCTCGCACACTTGTGACAATCCTACTGATTGTCGCAAGTGTAAACAAATATTAAGGAGATAAACACTATTTTACAAAATAGTCAAATATGCAAATGGAAAACAAGATAAGTTTGGCAGCAAGTAACGGATTCTACTCTATTTTTATTTTCCTTTTAATTTGGATCCTGAGACATAATTTATATGGTTATTAAATAGTTAATTATTGTTGCAATGTCGACATAAAACAACATAAAAAAACCTGCATATTTAAAAGCTTACTATAATATTCTAGAACATGAATGAAGTCCACCAACACGCACACGGCCAACGTGGTGACCATAGAAGACATTTTTAAAGATAGGCTCTGATTTTACTACAATCTCATCTGATGTTTAGCGACAATATGGATAATGCTGTAATGTGTAATAAGTTTGATATAAAACCACTGCTACGACCCAACGGCTTAACTTTGCTAATGTCTTAACCAAACTGCATTATCTCTCCTTACAACCTACGTTTTCAAATATAAATTTAAACTTCGAACATAAGAGAGCAAAATAATAGGTATGAATATTCCCGTTCCATTGAAGTCTAACTGCATTAGTTTGCACTTTCGACATAAACAAGTCGAACTAAATTCTTCGTTGCAGGTACTACTAGTGTAAAGTATGGCCAGTAATTATTGCTATTAACCTATTTAACCGATGCCTATTAGGTAAATTATACTTATTATGTTTAGTAGTTCATTTCCTTCTTGATAAATTTGTTTTACGAATCGTTCGTAAGAGAGCTTGTTGGTTTTGACATTTCATGTTCGATTTTCGAATCAAGAAAGATATAATTAGGTTTGAAGTTTTAAAATTCATACTTATAACAAGGACTCTTTGTTTTGTAAAATAAGAACGTTTCTAGCTTGGTATGTTTACCTCCCAGTAAAGAAGGTGTACGCCAGAAGGTTTCTTTTTCTTTGTATATACAGTGTGGGATCGAATAAAGTATGGCATAGCATAAAACGAATAATACTTCGCCTATGTCGCTCATGCACTGATGACTTAGAACTCTTGCTTGGTCCTATTAATAAGCGTAGTAATATAATTACATGCAAAAAGAGATTATATAGCATACAAATATATGAACTCAGAAAATTATAATGTTTAGGTACAGTTAAAGTACGTGCGTACTTTAACTATAAACATTAGTAATGAAGAAGTTGCAGATCTCAATTAAATTTCTTTCACATTCAGCTTCTATTCCAATACGTATGATTATATAAGTATGCGAACGCCTTATTAAAACTCATATATCGTTGCTCCTTATATAGAGAAGTTGGCGAGACTCAGAATAGGTTCCCGGCAGTTGTAAATTGCAAGGTTTAACGGAAAAACTTTGCCATCGTCGACCGCCTACCACGCACCGGCTCTCAGCCCCCGCTCGATTTACTTACTTTAGATAACGAGTTTGTACTACCTTCTGGAGATATTTTTAATTTTCTAATCAATATGCGGTGGAAAAAACCGCTTAATTTTGCGAGACAACACCTTTTGTGGTGGTTACTAACTTTCCCTTGGAAGAGGGAAGGCCTGGAACAATGGACGACAAAGATTCTTAGATAAGCATTGATGGAGGCCAGGATATTAACTTACCTGGCCCAAGTTTTAATTTTTTAATCAAGCTGAATTATTAGTTTACTGGCGACGGAGTAAGTTATAAGGTCTACCAAAATCGTTTCCCAAATATTTAGCGTAAAAGACGTGTATAAATTAGAACTATATTGTAACAGCTACCCGAGACTTTTATACCGATAAAATATTATCTTTCAATGTTCGTATAAAATTTGTTAAGGCTTTTACACACGGAATATTTTATATAACAAGCGTAGGAGCTTTTTCATGTTTATTGAAAATAGTTTTGCATTTGACAACGTTCTCACCTGACGTTAAATGTATCTGGAAAAGTTGTTTATAATTGCGTTGTCTATTTTGTCCATATATTCATGAAACATAATTTTTCTACCTCGAATACTCTATTGAATTACTCAGATACGTTGCCATATATTTAATACTAGATTATGCCCGCGGTTTCGCTTGCGTAAATATAGGTTAAAGTTATCTAAAGCTACATTTAGACGAACGTAGCCACGGTTTTTGGATGAATCCTATACCTAGTGTCCTTTTCTGTTTCTCTGACGAAGTGTATGCAAAATTTCATGATGATCGGTCAAATAGTTAAGGCGTGAAAGTGTAACAAACAAACTAAATCATATTCGCATTTATAATATTAATTAGCATTTACCGTAGAATTTATATAAGTATCTCTTTTAATAGCAAGATTTCCGTGTACCAAGTTGTACGTCGGCCTTTGTGTGCATGAACATAGATGTTTGACTTGGTCTGGGTGTTTCTATGTATAATATGTATGTATTTACAAAAAAGAAGTAGGCGTGAAAGTGTAAGAAACAAACTAAATCATATTCGCATTTATAATATTAATTAGCATTTACCGTAGAATTTATATAAGTATCTCTTTAATAGCAAGATTTCCGTGTACAAAGTTGTATGTCGGCCTTTGTGTGCATGAACATAGATGTTTGACTTGGTCTGGGTGTTTCTATGTATAATATGTATGTATTTACAAAAAAGAAGTATATATGTATGTTTATCAATTGTTTAGTACCCATAGTACAAGCTCTGCTTAATTTGGGCTAGATGGTGTAGTGTGTATGAGGTAGAATATGTGATGAACGTTTGTGTTTTAGTGACATGTTTATCTCACAATTCGTAAAACTTACAATAAAATGTGATACTGCCTTGTTTATATTATATTATCATTGGTAGTAAACCTGTCGGCTATATCTTGGTCCAGTTAACCTCAAACTCAAATATAATAGCGTCATAGTCGCCTTTAGCATATACCTTTTGCTTATTGATACTGGAAATTAAAAAAAATACTACAAAGCCAGACACAATAATTAGAGGTTTATAATGCCTGTCTATTGCGTCGTCAGAGAGCTGTCATATTCCTTTACAATTGTTTTATCATATTTACATAAAAACATATAAATGTGTCGTTAGTTCAATACCATCACTATCTGCATTAGACCGATCTACCTCACTTCCAAAGTTAAAATAGCTGAATATACCTATGAATATACCTATAAGTCTTTATAATTTATTTTACCTTACCAAGCGCCTACTACCTAGTAGAAAAGTCGCGAAAAATTTGGTAATAGTGAAGAACTCTAAGGTACATTGGTAATACATAACAACGGTGTGCTTTTTATGCACGTATGAATTCAAATTACAAAGGGCCCTGCCGGACAGAAAAAATTTCTTGCTGAATTTCTCCTGTTCTGTTAAAGATCCCTGGGAGTTAATACATGAATCGAGAGGTACATTGGTACAAGTTACGATCAGTATTATTTTTATGTATTCCGAGCGTAATACAACCGGGGGCCCCGCTGGATGGATGAGGCGATTTATTGTAATTTCTATCATAATAATTGAGGTACATTGGATCTTGTTAATAAATTCGTGGGGTACATTGAACAAACAAAGCATTGCCCCTAGTTTTTTCGGTCTAGCTCGAGTTGCCCCGCTAGATCGATACACATGACCTAAAATATATATAAATATTGTATATAAAGCATTTATATACAATTTAGTCCGTATTAAATGGTAGTAATCACTAGGCGCAGCAATGCACAACTACCGTCAAATTTTTTATAGAATAACTATTTCTGATTTTGACTTTCATTAAAGTGTTGTTAAAATATAACATAAAAATCGAACTACTAACGGTCACATTAGCGGTTTAAATGAAAGAGTCCTATGAGTTAATGTAAAATAGTAGTTTGTGTTGTACTCAGTATTGTGAGTTCGATTCCCACACGGTACAAAAGTTTGTTTGATCCACAGATAGTTGTTCCGAGTCCGGGTCTTTGTGTTTGTTATTTGATTATTTGCAAAGACCACGCGCTACAGGAATAATTCCTAGTAGAAGAATTGACTGTACCTAAAAATAATTTCATTCAAATCTATTCACGGTTTACGCGTGATTGAAGAATAAATAAGCTTTCACATTTATGATATTAGTAGTTCTACTTATCCAATACTACATAAGATCAATAATTAGCTTCCTTCCTCTAAAGTGGCGATAGTTCACCAGTTGAGTTGTTCCAGGATTCAATAAGGATATAGCTGTACCCCACCTCTGATGTGGATGCGATATTATCGGTCGTTGCGATACCTACTAGTTTTAATATATTTTATCCACGTGCGATCTTACTCGGAGATTTAGCTTTTGATACGCAATAAAAGCAGAAAACTTTACTTCTTTTAATATCACGTTATCTGTCTGTTCTCCATTTTGTATTCTTATGCAAAATGGAGAACAGACAGATAAGGATGCACTCTTGTGCATCCTTTTTATGCATTTATTATTAGATATTAAAAGTTTATTAAAACATAATTATGTAATATCGCTCGCTTTACGGATCGCTTCTAGAAAATCATTGTAAACTTTAACACATATGACTGTTTCTACGTAATATTCTTAGACGTGTGAAGATTGCCAAACCATTTTGGCATAGAAAAACAGACGACGACCAAACCCTTCGAAAGATAGGGACCAACATTCTGGAGTGACTGCCGTGTGTGAGGTCTCAAGTTTGATCTTCGGTTATTGTATGTCTCTGGCACGAAATTCTCAATACCTAGTCACGTGCAGCTACTGAGAACTTCTCGAATAATTTATAGGCCATCCCCTTAAATGCTCCTATTTTGCCTTGCTTGATGTTAGAGGCCAAGATAAAATTTCTATTTTGTTTTCGTTTTTAATTTTAAGGCTTAAATATGTTAAATTCATTAGTAGGCAAATGATATAATAGTTGCAGCTCCTTACGAATATAATTTTAAAACAAGAAGCATTGTAAAATTGGCAATTAAAAACAGTGGCCGTGATTTTCTTGCCCGTTCTTTTCATTGGTTCTACGCCCTTGCTTTGTTGAACGTGGCAACAGGTAAATATTAATTCACATTAATGTCTAGTTAGTGTTACCTTGAGGTTCATAGGAGTTACTTTGTGACCTAAATAAATAAATATTCTGAATTTCTTTTTATTTTATTTAAAATGTAGGTTTTAGGAAATTTAGCTGACAAATGCTAATGTGTGAGATCACTTCTGCCTTTCCTTCGGAGACAGATGTGGTCTATATATAGCATGCATCAGTAGCGATATTATATTATTATTAAAATGTTTATTAAAAAGACAACGCCCGCGCTAGGAATAAATTTTGTGTCGCGGGAGACATTACAAACATTCAAACAACGGACATAAAAACACCCAGACTTGAAACAACCATTTGTGGATCACACAAACTTTTGTCACGTGTGGGATTCGAACCCACAACTCTCGGCGCAGTGGCAGTAGCGAGGCGACCACTTAAACCACTACGCTAAGTAAGTAAGTATGAAGAATGCACCATTATCAAATAAAAATCGCTCAAATATTTGTGTAGGTATATATAATTTACCATCAATTACTCCTACTCGCATATGAACCCAAAATGAGAAATAATACGCGAATAAAATAATTATGCAAATTACCGACACGCCAAACGTCAATTATGCGAGCTTTTATGGTACCCCGTGGTTTTCGATTGTACTTCCAATATGACACGGTATAGCCCAAATTGGTTTGTGACTGCAATTACAGCTAATAATGATTGATTTATAGATCTGAAGTGCATTTATGACTACACCAAAAGCGTTGTGGTTCATGTAGTTACCTCTGCCACCGCGGCGAGTCTTATAGGTTTGATCGTCACATGAGGCAATTATTTGTGTGATCCACAAATGGCTGCCCCGAGTCTGGAAGTTTTTTGTGTCCGTTGTTTGAATGTGTAAAGTTTTGCTTGTTTAAAAATGAAATGAACTCTGTGTTTGGTCGAGCGATGTTGGTCTAAGTATCGAGGTAAACTTAGAGCGCCTAAAAGTGTCTTCGAAGTTGCGGATAGACTGTAAATAAAAACTCAGTCAATGAAGAAGCTACTGCAACGAGAAAGGTAACGCTATGTTTGTTCGTGAAAAGAATATACCAACCTATATTCGTGAAGAATATGTTTATAACCGCGGTTTCACCCACGTTTATAATTACTGCTTCAATCTTGTGGCTCGTAGCGCGATAATACACTTCTCATCAGAGAAATCGAAACACCTTGTAAGTTTATGTTTTGTAAGGATTATCAGAAAAATGTGTGTATTTAGGAATATATGTCAAATGTCGTTTAATAGTGAATAATATGAGGTTTTCAAATCCTTTTTTTTTTTTTTTTTTTTTACGTGGGGGAATGCAATGACGCATATCCCTCCGCGGGGGCGGGCGGAGGGATTATGTCGGACTCGCCGGGGTAAAAGAAAGATGGAAATAATAGTAAAGTACCTCCCGGAATACCGACTAAACCTACCACGGTGTTCCTCGACAAAACCACTATCGACGGGGCCGCGCGAATCGCTTTCGCATGCGGTCGCGACCCCGCCGAGGTTACGGCCCGCCGTATGAAACGGCAGGCCACTACACAAGAGACCTACCCAAAGGGCTCACTTCATGAAAATTCCCTACTGTCTCCCCCATAGGGGGGAGACGGACTCGAAACAAAGGCGCGCGTGGGAACACGCACGCCGCCTCTCGGACCTGGTGCTGAACGGATGGCGGGCAGGCCCACGAAGCCCGCCACCCCCAGGTCAAACCTCAGGGTGGCTGGAGGTCGTCTCGCGCCCTCCGGCGCCCGGCTCTGCGGTTGGGGAGAGGGTTTAAACGCTCCCTCTCCCGCTCCGCCGCCTCCTTGATGGAAATTACTTCCTCACAAAAGGAGGCGACGGCGTTCCACGACCTCTCACTCCGGACCATCGACTGAACTACGGCCGGGAGCGAGAGGGCAACCGATCCGACTGCCGCGATCAATTCACGGCGCTGCGATGCCCAGGCGGGGCAAACCGCCAAAGTGTGCAGCGCCGTGTCCTCTACAACGTCGCGGCAGTCGCCGCAGTGGTGACAACCGGGCGTCTCTTGCCGGCGTATACGACACAGGAACCGGCCAAAACAACCGTGGCCAGTCAGAACCTGTGTCAGCCGGAAGGTGAGGGCGCCATACCGCCTCTCCAGCCACTCCTCAAAAACGGGACTTACCGCCACGATCGTGGCGTGCCCGGAGGTTTTCAAATCCTAGCCTAACCTAACCTAATGTTCTAAATTCAAATTAAATGTTCATAGGTTTCGTATTTTGTTTAACAAGTAATTTTTACGCTGTATGAAGCTTGAAGGAAATTTAAAAAAAAAAACAACACATAAATGAAAAAAAAGCTAAGTAACGTTTGTTTAATAACTTGTATTCCCTCCCCGGGCTCTTATTACTGCTTCCATACGGTTCTTCATCGATCGGATGAGAGTCACGATCAAATGTTGTGGCATTCCATTCCATTCCTCTTGGATTGCATTTTGCAGCTGGCTAAGTGTTTCTGGGGCAGGATCTCTTGCACGAATTCGTCTCTTTAATTCATCCCATAGATGTTCAATCGGATTTATGTCCGGGCTTCTTGCTGGCCATTCTATAATGGAGATACCGACTTCGGTAACATAATCTCGTACGGCGCTCGCGGTGTGAGCCCTAGCATTGTAAAAAAAAAAAAAAGAAATCATTCTTTATTGCCACAAAGAAAAATGATTACATATTTTTCTTACAAAATAGACAAAATAATAAAAAAGACAATTAAATAAACAGTTAAAATTAAAAAAAAGAAAAAATATATATATATACATATATATATATATATATATATATGCTATTGTGGCAACAAATGGTCTCCATTCAGCATTGATGTTGCGATAAAACCGATGTGATATCGCAACGCTGATTTTCAATGGAGACCACCGCTACGCACGGACATCAAGCCAGCTGCATACAATTTTACAACTAACAATCAAAGATACGTACCCAGAGATAAAAACAAATTATTACTCAACCCATATAAAAAACAAATAAATGACAAAGAAAATTAAAAAATTAAAAAAATTAAACCCATACAGTATGCACGTTTTGTCTCATGCGGTGATCCAACCCACAACACTCCCCACCGGCAGAGGCGAGGCACACATAAACGTGCCATCCGTGCCGTCACGACAAGAATAATAATTTTATATTGAACTAAATTTAATCAATGGATGACGTACATTACACAGGCGCCGCGATCCATCTGTCTTCCTTACACCGCGCATAGAGGGGGATAAAACAACTCGCGTGATACTGAGAGATCGCTCCTCGCAATACACGGCCAAACCGGCTCGGCAGCAATGCGCGCGAGTCTCGCGAATTTCGTAAACAACGCTCATATACAAACCGTTGCCAATAAAATGTGCATAGGGCATCACGTGAGGCTCAAGACACTGTTCGATGTACCGATGGCTGTTTAGTGCAGGCAGACGTGGCCCAAACACAAAGACAAGCTCCATCTTATCGTTGGCGCTGATTCCTCCCCAAACCGTCCACGAACTACCACCACAGCTGACCTTTTCTTCGTTGCAGCATTGTGCAAAGTGTTCTCTATCTCTTCTGTAGACCGTGTTCCTTCCGTCGTTTCCATACAGCATAATTTTACACTCATCAGAAAAGGGGACTTTGTTCCACTGGAGGTATGACCAATTTAGGTGCTCACGTGCAAAGTTAAGGCGCGCTCTTCGATGGTCTGCAGTTAATTTCGGCCCGTTTGCTGGCTTGCGCGGTGCCAGTCTACGTTCCTTTAACCTTCTTCTAATTGTAGAGTCATTTACAGCCACCCTACGTACAACATGAAGCTGCTGCTGCAGTTGAAAAGCATTAAGGCGTCGATTTCGTAAAGAAGTTGTTATAATAAATCGATCATCTCGCTCAGAAGTGACCCGATTCCTGCCAGATCCTGAACGGCGCGTGAACAAACCAGTCTTCCGATAGCGTTTGTAGACTCTATGAACAGACGACAGGCTTAAATGCAATCTTTCAGCCACAACACGCTGACTAAGTCCTAAGACTTGGGTGGCTTCTGCGGGCGAAGTATCCATATGTTTTAGAAAAAAACTTTTCCAGACGTCCCAAAGTCACAGTACACACACAGTATACAGAACACAGAACAAAAAGTTTTAAGATAAGCTCTAATTTTTAGTTTTCAAAGGTGAAATTTACTCCAACCATAAACACACATTTGTCTCAAAACAGTGTGAATCATTTTATTTATAGGATAAACAAATAAAATTCTAATTTTGAATTTTAAATTTTTGCTTATCACTGTAATGGCCAAACTGCCAACTATACAATCATGTGATTTTTTTCATGGAATGAAAACTCTTTTGTGTTAAATTAGGACAGAAACCATAAAAACGGAAGTGTCTCGATTTTTCTGATGATAAGTGTATATAGCCAGTTCTAGTTCTGGATAAATTAGCTTGCTACTGGTAAAATAGTTTTTTAAATCGGTCTAGAAGTATTTGAGTTTATTCATTACAAATAAAACACAAATCTTTTCTGATGATGAATCCTTCGCTCCTGTGGCTCGTAGCATGATGCTATATAATACTTCTGGATAAAGTAGCTTCCTCGTGGTAAAAAATATTGTAGAATATTATATTATATTATAGAATATTATAATAGTTTCAGAGTTTGTCGATTACCAACAACCTAACAAGTAATTCCTCTTTATAATATATGTAGATAAGTACGAAGGACCCAGTCGAACTCTCGACAAAGGTATTTTAGTGGTGTACCTCAAACCAACAATCATGGATAAAGAACGTGATTATAATGAACGAAAGAGAGGAGCCATGTCAAGATTGTAGCAAACCCAACTCCTCTGGGAAACAAGCGTAATAAATACAGTCAAAAGAACACGTCATGTATTATTTATAGATTTATGGAATAAAAACAGGAAATACGTGGCCACTTTTTCCCCAAAACAGACAAAAGTTACATGTTGCATGATTTCGCCCCTAGAGGTAAACTGTCAGTCAACAAAAATCAACTTATAAAAGCCGCCTACGGAAACATTTTATTTATTTTTTATGTGGTTTCACCTCTCTGCGGGTGAACTTCATAACGCCGGAAAAAATTAAATATCAACTTTTTTTAATCTGTGTTTGGATTCTGATTTTATTTATCTTTTTAACAAAAACTCGCCATTCGTGGAAACAGCAACGAATAGATAAAAAGGTCTGGGAAAAAATTGGAGCGTGGCGCTGTTTTCCTCGTGGGAAAAGCAACTTTAATCAGTATCAACATTTTGAAATTGGCAGCCGTAGAAAAACATGCGCGAATTGTTTTTTTACTGTTTTATAGGCACGCGGGTGCAGTTTAATATTTTGCCACGTGTGACAATAGAATAGTAGTCCTTTGTTACTGCACCGCATAGTGGTTTATATGGTTAAATCGTGCCCCATTCAAGTCATTCATATGACAACAGAGCCGACTCTGGATATTTGTAGTATTCGTTTTATCAATAATTGTGATGATCACTCACGGTAATTTTTTAATACTACTCTTGGACTAGAAGTAAATCCTATGCCGAGGGGGACTTAACAATCATTCGAACGACACCTAGACTCAGCATAACTATGTGTGGGGATCGAACCTAACTAATATGTTGCAGTGTGCAGTTAAACATGAATGTCATAAACTATATGCAACGGTACCTATTTTATTAAAATGACTGTCTCTGCTGTTGCCCGAGACAATACGCAATTTTAAAAGCAGTTGATTTTAAACTATTTAGTCGCAGTGACAGCGGCGGCAGACACAAAAGATTTTGAATTATGTTTGGCAAAGGTACTGTTTTATCCAGTACCTTGTTCTCCTCTGTTTGTCAAGTAATTATAGTCGAATTTTCGACCATTAGGTGAACACTAGTATAAATAAACCACCTTCTAGAGAACAGAAATGTGAATATAACCTCATTTTATCAAGAAACGTTTGAAGAATATGCGAACATAGATACCAACTATTATAATAGGGGTGACTTTCCAAATATATCCTGATATAAATCGAATCAAATCGATGTCTTATTTTAAGGTATTGTATAATCTAGTCTTGCTTTATTTTTCTGGAACGTGAAATGCAGGGCATCCTGTAACGTATATTTTTCTTACTTAAAAGGCATACCCCAATAACTGATGTTAACTAGCTCGTAAGTAAATAAAATTAAACAATTTTATTTATTATTATTTAATGTTCTGAATAATCGATTTATCTCTTTTGAGTGACACAAACATGCGGTAAAAGTTTCCCCGTAAATGTAACTAACATCCACCGAAACCAAACCTCAGTAGCTGAAAACTTGGAAGCAAACACAATTTGTCTGACTGTAAACTGTTCTTAGTTGGTTTACCTTCATTTCGACTGTTTTTGTACTTAACTGGCTTTTAATTAACTAACGGTAAACGCCGGCGCGACGGCGCCTCGAACTCAGAACTTGTCAGAAACAGGGAGTTTTAGATGTCTAGTATAAATAACTGTGGAAAAAAACCTGTCCGTAAGATTTCCAAGAATGCAATGAGCATTTAACCTTCGAGATGTTAGCAAAATTAAATTTCCTCAATTGGGATCTTGTCTGCTTATCAAACTGTGTATTTAATTTTAGAAACTAATTAAATTTATACAAATTTAATTTGTTTATTTTCCCTGAATGTTCAGTGTTGAGGAAATAACGTATAAACAGTTTCTGTTTAATTATTGTTGACTGAGAAGTTATTTTAATTTAATATTAATAATAATTATGAACAAGGTTCTTAGAAAGATAGATAGGTGATGAGCTTAGGGTCAAAGCTCAGATCTCTTATAATTAAAAGGAACTAATAATACTATTATATAACTGAATCGAGGCTCTGTTTATACATTATGCGATGTTTTTCAATATTATTTGATGACTTTGTCGAGAGATCTGAATCCATAACAGTTGTTTTCTAAATTTTTACTATATTTCCATTTCTGCTGTCAATATGCAACAACTACACAGCAGATTTGATGTGGTTTTTACAGTTAAGTAGCCACGATTATGATGTTTGCAATTCTATTTCTATAAGTATGTCTCACTTAATTCCCTTCAATAATAAAATATACGTACAAATGTAAGTAGTAAGTAAATGAAGGTATTCATATACATTCTTAGTCTCACGCCTATATCTCTAAACGGGTAGACAAGGGTCTATTACCACCACATTCCGCCAGATATAGCTCACAAGCAATAGAGGATGACCGTTTATTGGTGACAATTTCAGACGTGCTGCTACAGAAAATTTTATTGTTCAAAAATACTATACCCGACGCGGGAATTGATCCCGAGCTCATACAGCAGTCGTACTCACTCCGGCAGCAAGGCAGTATATTTATAAATATTGCATTCATATTTGGAAAAAGCGGCATGAAAAGCGAAGAGGCGTCGTAACCGAGCCAAGGCGAATACTGGCACAAGAGAGGGTATGGAGAATGAACTTTGCAATAAATAAATAATGAAAACGTCGACTTCGAGTTTCTGTTATTAATATTAGCGTGATATCTGCAGCATTTTATAAGAAAATTGTTCCTAAATGACAAACGAACTGACGTTGAGACAATTAAATAATTTTATGAGGGTCCCAGGACTGCTTTATTTACTTCTTTATTTATTTGCTTTATTCACTCTTGCGCTAACTACCGCAATGACGCAACGGTACTGTATTGTTGCTGTGCATAAGGTCTCGTATTTATCTGGCAAACTGTTATTGCTTTTTACTGATTAAAGTACGGTACGGCAATAGGCTTGCCCACGATTACATGGGACGTTAATCATAGTTGGTGTAATATGTGTATTACACCTCTGCCTAGCCATTCTATGAGAGAGCTCTCATGGGCGATCATGGCTCGATGATTGGTTAAAATGTATGTTCCTAGAATGTAGAAAAAATGTTTGTATCATAGAAGACTTTACAAAAGACTCATCATCACAGAGGATTTTATAAAGATCATAATATCAGGATAGAGGTTCAGTTCTCTTATTTAAGAATCTAACTATACTATCATAAAACTGAAACAAGGCTCTGTTTATATCTTGAGTGATATTTTAAATATTAATTGCAATCTACTTTTTAGAGTGACCTGAATCTAAAACACTATCTTTCTATTCCTGCAGGCATTTGACAAAATCCACAGAGCAGATTGTTATGTTGTTTTCACGTCTCATTTAATTACATTTGTTTAAAAAATATATTCAAGGCTTAGTTTTTATATAATAATAATATTCTATCATATGTACACAACACCATCTAACTCAAACTTAGCAGAGCTTGTACTATGGGTACTAGACAATGGATAAACATACATATGTATATACTTTTTTTTTGTAAATACATACATATTATAAATAGAAACACCCAGACCAAGACAAACATCCATGTTCATGCACACAAATGTTTGACTTGTGCGGGAATCGAACCCGCGACCTCAGGCGTGGCAGTCGGGATATACATCCATATTCATAAATCCCCGAAGGGGTAAGCAGAGATGTATTAAAGCTATATAGAGGCCGGTGTATGGCCGTCTATGGGATACAATTCCAGACTTGCTACTACTGAGAATTGTTCATCATACAGAACTTTACAAAATCCTCTGTAATAGGGGAATTATACTTTATTCGCGGCAGGTATTTAGTACAAAACAATCTCGCTTTCACTTTTAAAAAGACATCTATATTTCAAACATTGCAATCCCCAAAACAAAACAACTACCTCAGCTACATTCAAATTCCCTTCCCATATAAACAACACTATAGTCACGTGCTACCAACGATTAATATAAAAGGAATGAAACACGTAAACACTGGCGGTGTTGGCGCCAAGAATCCCAAGTGTATACTTAGCGGGACAGGCCACAGCTCGACACATGTGACAGGGCGAACGTATGAACGTAAAACACAAGATTACATAGTACTGTGTACAGACGGATAACTGTCAGTAGTATCTTTAAACAGCTACAATGTTACATTTACATTGTATTAGAGATGGTTCTGTGGCTTTTGGGGTTATAGGATCGTGAGGTGTCGCGTTCGATGTCCGAGTAGGTCATAATTTTGTTATGAGATATTAACTAAAGCAAAGTCTGAAAATATGTATAGGGATTCTTATTATACTCTTATCTCAACTACTCCGCTTTAAAGGGTCGTAACGTGATGTGCGTTGTTCTCAATGGGCGAAATGAAATAAAAATGTAAAATCATTTTCAAATCGGACTGCAAATTCTAGAGACAAACAAGCAATATATTTCAGTTATATAATATTTGTAAAATATACACAAAATCAAAAGGCGTGTCAGTTAATCTGGAAACGGCACTACCTAGACATTTTGCGTGTTTCGGTATATTGTGAAAACGCCTCAAACTAGAGCTTAATGAAAACCTAAAAGTAACATCGCCATAAAGAAACACAGACGGAATATTTACCTCGTCTCTTACAAAGGATGAAAGAAAACCATAAACAGTATCAAAGGTTTCGAATGTAGAACCACCTGCGGCAAGCCAGAAAATCCTGCTCACAAAAAATATTGTTCAAAGCAAAAAAGCAACGGTTAATAATTATTGTAAAGTATTATCTCTCATCCACGCTTTCGCCCACGTGTAACACTTACATACATAAACGGCACACATCGGCAACAACGTAGCATTATAATAGACTAGATTTTGCCCGCGGTTTCGGTCGCGTAAATGTAGGTTAGGTTAGTAACAGTCTTTTTTTTTAATGAAACGGTAACCCCTTCATCCAAAAATAGAACTGCCCTTTCTGTTTCCCTGACAACGTGTATGCAAAATTTCATGTTAATCGGTCAAGCAGTTACGGCGTGAAAGCGTAACAAACAAGCAAACTCATATCCGCAGTTATATTATTAGTCAGGATTTGTTAATCGTCTAAGACTGCACGTATGCCCTGAGTGGTGGTAATACTTTAGATGGTCGCCATGCCACTATTACTATGCTGAGTAATGTGGGTTTGAATCCCACACGGGATAAAAAATTGTGTGATCTATAAATGCTTTTTTCCGAATTTGACTGTTCTTTGTATTCATTTTTGTCTTACTAGAGATAGATCCAATGGAAGTGGATAGTATACTGATGAGCCTTGACTCGAATAGCTCTCCTGGATGGGACGACATACCCACAAAATATTTAAAACTTACAAAATCCACCCTAGTTCCCATACTTGGCCATCTAGTCAATCTTTGTTTTAGAACTGGTATATTCCCCAGAGCTCTGAAAAAATCTATTATAACGCCTGTTTATAAAAGTGGGGACAAGGATGATGTCAATAATTATCGACCCATCTCAGTACTGTCTGTAATTTCTAAAATAATTAAAAAGTTGTTGAATAAAAGGCTGCTTAATTATCTAAATAAATACAACCTAATTGCACCATCTCAATACGGTTTTCGTACAGGTGTTTCTTCTGAAGATGCTGTTACTAATATTAGTTCTCTTATTGTCAGTAATTTTATTGACCTAAAAAGTGCATTTGATACTGTCTCTGTTCCTACTCTCATAAACAAGCTTGAAAACATAGGTATACGTGGTAATTCTCTTTTGCTCTTCAAAAGCTATCTTGTGAAACGTCAGCAGCATGTCAAAATTGGACAGTACATTACTGAACCTGAAAACGTCTTTTATGGCGTTCCGCAGGGTAGTGTTCTCGGACCTACCATCTTTTTAATTTATATAAATAACCTATGTAACCTAGGTATCACGTCCGGTAATATATTTTCATACTATGATGACAGAGCCATTGTTTTCACAGGAAGCTCGTGGAAAGAAGTCCAAGAACTTGCTGCAGCTGGACTAGCCAAGGTGGCTAAATGGCTCAATAGTAATCTTCTAACCCTAAATACAAGCAAAAGCAACTATATATGTTTCTCTATCTATAACTCGTCTCAACCACCAGTAGACTTTGGAATCCGGATTCATAGATGCACCAATCTTCAAACAGCAAATTGTAATTGCCCTCTTATCACTAGAGTAAGTTATACCAAATACCTTGGTGTCATGATTGACCAGAGACTATATTGGCACTCACATTTAGAACTACTCAAAAACAGGGTTAGAAAATTTATATAGGTATTTAAAACATTGCGTAATGTCACATCAAAGGAATTACTGAATAAAATTTATACTGCATTAGTTCAATCTGTACTCACATATTGTATACCTGTATGGGGTGGATTAACTAAAAGTAAATTTATTGAGTTGGAGAGAGCCCAGAGGTCAGTCTTAAAAGTAATTTACTTTAAGCCGTATCGATTCTCTACTGATGAACTGTACAAACATTATAGCATTCTTTCAGTAAGGCAATTATATATTCTACTTACTGTCTTAAAAGTACACTTAAAGTTCCATTTTGATCCCAACCTTCTAAAGAAAAGAAATATCTGCAATATCGTACCCACCAGAACGGTCAGTACATCCTTTGTAAGAAGACAATTCGACCGATAGTCATCATATTTATATTTTTTTAAAAATACATTAAAATGTACCCTATGGGTAATCATGATTGCAAAAAAGCGTTACTTTTTTGGTTGAGCACCCTAAATTACAGTAGTACAGAAGATCTGATGAATGTAGTATCGTAATAATATAATTAGTACTTACATTTAGATGTTCATATAACACTTAGTTATAATAATGAGTTATTCTACGAAGCACACCCAAACAAAACACACCCAGACTAAGCACACCTAAAGCATTCTATGAAGCACTCCCCCCGTAGGTGGGCTTCAAATAAAAATTTAAAATAATTAATTTTCTATTCCACGAAGCACACCTACTCGCAAAGTGCGGGGACTAAGAAATAAAAATGTCGACAGAAGAAAATATTTATTATTTAATAACGCTAACTTTAATTTTTATATCATTTAGTTTTTACTTGGTGGCAATAAACACATATTTTTTCTGTATCCGTCGTTTGAACGTTTGTCAAGGCCCGTGTACCACAGAAGCTACTCTGAGTGCTGGCGTCATCTCCTAGTGTGTGTGTTATTCCTTTTAAGATAATTCGTTACCATAGTAATATGTCAGATTTATGGCAAACAAGGCTCTTACCTGTGATTTGACAATTTGCTGAAACTGAAGTAGTCTAGTTCATAGATAAGACACTGGTCCAGCTGACGAGGTATCTAAACAACATACTTGTGTTTCTGCACTGGGAACGAATTTTAGGCTCTCTGTGTTTAAATACGCGCTGTGCTGTGAACAATATAACAACTACCTTGATTGTAATAATAATGTCACATAGCGACTCCTTTTTTCAAAGAGAGACAGTGTTTTTGTTGCAACCAAGCAATATTATAGTATAATTGCTTTATCTTCTATATACTAACTAATAATAATAATAATAATCCATTGTCTAGTACCCATAGTACAAGCTCTGCTTAGTTTGGGCTAGATGGTGTTGTGTGTATGTGGTAGAATATTATTATTATGTTTCTCTTATTACAGGTACTTTCTAACATATTATATTAGAAAATACCTGGCCCTTTGGGAGGCTTACACGGAGAGAACGTGAAGAGGCCCTTCGAGACTTTTAATCAAAGGTGTGATGGAACACCTACAACGGCACTAGCCGCAGCAGGCGTAGGACTATTGCTACGTATGGATTCTAATATATGGGCTATGGGTATGGGTGTTTGGTGGACCGGTATATTGCTAACTATGGATGAAAAACGGCGTCTGCCCTGAATACTCTAATAGCATCAATGCAATGGGCAGACGGTGATTCGCCAACTCACTAGATGGGCCCCCTGATAAGCCACTATAGGCATACAAGCCAGCAGCAGAGGGCAACACCGGTGCGAGTGGCTAGGGGTGTCGAGCGGTGCGGCGCCGGTTTCACCATCACGGGTCTCGTGACAACGGAGACCCGGAGCGAGTTTCCCCGTAGTTATGCCCTTGAAAATGACACTTCCACCCCCAAGCATATAGCTCTAGCGGCCCCCTCTGACCGGCCGACCAAGGCAAGCCAGAGTTGAGAGTCCTACGGGCGCTCTTGAAGTTCCACCCCAGCCAACCAGTAACGGCAAGCCGGGGACGAGGCCCTAACCAACTCTCTGAGGCATTCAGGACCGCAGTGTCGCCACTCACATTCAGCTCGCCACAAGCTGCCCTGCTTATTATTATTATTATTATAATATTATAAATGCGAAAGTGAGTTTGTTTGTTTGTTACGCTTTCACGTCTTAACTACTCAACCGATCATCATGAAATTTTGCATACATATTGTCGGGGTTACAAAAAAGGACATAGGGCACCCGTCATCCAGAAAAAAATAGTGTTATTAACCTGAGCCGCGGAAAAATCTAGTACCTAGTATTTTTACTACGATATGTATCTACAATGTTTTTAAATAAAGCCTGGGTAGCTCAACAAAAATGTAATGTCATTATAGGTCATTATAGGTCATTCCAGAAATTTACTTGTAACGGATGGCGCAAAAGTAATGACCCCATTTGGTTAGGTTAGGTTAGTGTTTGTGGTTTCTAAATTAGGAAACTAGAATTAGTTTTTTAAATATATATATTTGTGCCATGAAATTTAGTTGCATTATGATTTAAATATGATGTCTATTAAATGTTGACCTCCAGAGTTGAAGCACATTTGAGCCGTATTTATGACATTTTCCATAACTAGAACACCGTAGCACTTCCTGCGATATGTTTCTTATTTCTTGGTGTATGTTTTCTTTTAAAGCTGCGGGAGTCTGTGGTTTGTTCACATACACCCGAGATTTCAAATGACCCCAAAGAAAGAAGTCTGGACAGGTGAGATCGGGTGATCTAGCAGGCCAAGGCAAATTGCCAAAACGAGAGATAACACGGCCAGGAAAAGCATCCCTAATTAAGTCCATAGTATCGCGCGCTGTGTGTGTACTCTCCCTTTATTATAACAAATTAAGCTAATCCTCATTTTCTAAAACCTATTAACTCGTCAAGCAACAAAGTATACTAAAAAGAAATAAAATATAAAAACATCACTCTTCTTCTAACACATTAAAAAAACATACTGTCGTTCTACGCTGTTTAAAGCTTCGTAAACTTACATACATTTGCCGTCTACATAGAGTTCTACGATATGTTTGTGTAAAACAAACACATGTACGCGCGGCCAACGAATGAATTTCTGTTCCAATGCACGCTCACATTGTATGCACTGAAGATTTATTTGTATTACCTTGTTCTGTAGGAGTATGTTTCCATAAGGTGACACGTTTGACACTGGTTGCTGATTGACCGAAACGTCGAGTTGGCAGCTTGATTAGTGATCAATCGTGCGGAGTTAAGGCTCTTGTATACGAAGCGGGTCACTTGCGCAGGTTGAGGCACTTGCATGCATAGTTTAGAGGATCGACGCAAGTAGATTGTATTCGTTCATGTGGCTCGCAACGTTAGTGATAGTAGTTAGAAAACTGCTATGTGTGATAAGGCCAAATTCTGTTTGTAAAATGAATACTTGCTTATGTACTGATTTTGACGACTGTTTGTCTCTTTTCAATGCGTTTTGTTTCAACTGAAAGTCGTATTTAACCAAGATGGTTCCTGCGCTAGCAATTAAAAGTAAACATTTATTAATAATATTTAGTATCTTTACAAATAGTAACATCACCTACTTAGACGACATATTGTCAGTAACTAAGCCCCTCTATCACCCAAACCCCGTAAGTACACTACTTACGGGTCAGCCCGTATAATATGTAAATAAACTATAACATTAAAATGTAAAAGTTTAAGTTTAATTTCGTCTTAGCACAAATATGACATAATTTTCAAGGTACGTTTCTGAGACTTGCATCTGACGATAAAGGTCGACAGGTATCGCCGGCCTGTGCCGTGTTGGCCGACAAGCCGGCAGCGTTTGCTATATTAATTTGTATGCTACCGTCATATTAATACAAAGGATACTTGTGTAACTGCTGTACTTACAAACGTGGAAAGAAAATACAGTACTTAATGATTTTGTATCCAAAAATTCTCATGCCTGATATTACCAATAGGATAAGCCGAAATGTATTGATGATATTATGTACGCAGATGCACACACAAACGCATTTAGGTTTTTGTTATCACTGCTGTTCTTTTTTTATTGTTTATAACTATCTACGTCTGCGCTATTTGCAGCCAAAGATATATTTTGTAATATTATTACATCCGCATTTCTCTATCAATTTTAGCACCCACGTAACAGGGTACCATCATTTGTATCTAAGCGGACATACTCGTATTTTCAGTTTCCTTGCTGATACTGTATATTACTAAATACCAACCTACTGTATACCTACAGAAAAACACAATATTTTTTTCGGCCCTGGCATCCAACACGAACTCTCACGATAGCACACAATCTTCGCCACCTTAATCGCCCGTTATTAACCGACTCAATTCATTCGACGAACCCGCATCACTTTTAGAGCAACTGATAGCAAATAGACCGGCAGTTTTTTGCAAAAAGGTAACACACCAGAACGTCAAATAAACGGCACGAATCAAGCGTAAGCAAATAAAAAAGTAAGGATATATTGCCAAGTTTACGGAACCAAATAAATTACTTCCGTGTCCTCTTCGCTAATGGAGAAATGCTTCGTTGTATGTGAGCTGGAAAGCCCAAGGGATTTGGTGCCATTACCCTTTGATCACTTGGACACTTACAAGGTCGTTAGGCGACATTCGTAACGGTGTCACGTAAATCCCTAACAAAACATGAAATCCTTAGCAGAATATACATGGAGTGAAGGATTTGAAAGTCTTGGTTTTACCTTTAATTTATGTAATACTAGCCTCACGTTTACATCACCGAAAAGGTAGACAAAGGTGTTATTACACACGCACATTTCGGGCTGTTCCAGGCTCTGTGCTGCGACAAAGAATCTTCTGACAGGACAACCTAATAACAATATTTTTTAATAGAATACTCTCGCATTAGGAAGTAACTTTTTGTCTCAGAGATATCGGATACAAAGAAAATCCAGATTCGGAACAACAATTTGTTCACCACACAATTTTTTGTCCCGTGTGCGTATCGAAATCACAACACTCGGCGTAGTGGCTATGGAGAAGAAATCACTTAAATCACTGCCGTGCAGTTAAAGTTTGCTAGGAGACCAGTTTGTGCTGTGTCATCCGAAACTGCCTCCCGGACCGTTATATGCGGAGGCTGTGGCACCCACAACTGCTAGCCGTACTCGCAACCAGGACTAATCCAGGGGACCCTCACCCCTCACACAACCATTCGCATAGTTAACGAGGTTTATGAGAAGATCGATACATCTTTTAGTGCGATGTGAGTAAACTCACAAATATAAGTATACATATGTATAATGTAACTAAATTATGTATAAATACTTCGCTCGCGTGAAACTAGGCCAGGTTATGTGAGTAACAGTACTTTTTAAAATAAAATATAGCTTATATTACTTGGTGAGATATAGCTTTCTAATCTTGAAATAATTTTAAAATCAGTCCAGTAGTTTTTGAATCAAACCCTTACAAACAAACATACAAGAAACCAAATCTTTATCTTAATAATTTATTTGTATTGTTATAGAAATATTATTATAGTATAGATATAGATTTGATATTGTTTCTACTGTTTAAAATTATATTGTATACTTTAGTAAATATTAATTAATATAGCTGCTTGCCACTCTATTGGCTGCTTCGGTCCATGAGGTCTCAGGTGCAATTACCGATCATCGAATTATTGTAATTTTCTATCAAAAAAAGTCGCTGTAGTAGCACGAAGTCTGAAACTATACCCGATAGACGACAATAGGCTCGCGCTCTATTACGTAAAACCACAAATGAGAAACGGCAATGAATTGCCGTAAATCTTAGAGTTCGTAAAAATAGTATCACGTGACCGTGAGGTCAGAGGTCAAAGGTCATAGTCATTTCGGGGTATATCGACCATGCTCAGTCGAATAGCGTTGACCGCGAGTCTCTAGCTTTTACGGTTCTTGAGTTAAAAGTTGTATAACAGACAGACGGATAAAGCTGTTATATAAGAGATTTTTCGACCTTTAAAAAACACACAAATATGGATTGAATACACCTCTAGACTATTAGCCCTTCGGGGCAGACGCGTGCATATTAGGTTACGCCTGTAAAGGCCGTAAATAGGAATTTACAAACAAATGTTGACACAAGTTATATCTTAAAATGCTACAAAGTTTAGATAACAAGCCTAATAATATATATTATTTGCACAACAGAAGAGAGATTAAACCCGCCTTGCTCTAATCCCAGACACGCACCGTGAATTTCGTAATCATTGTACTTACTAGAACTTAATTATTTAATCGCACGCTTTACGGATGAAGCAGAACGTAATGAGAAAACCTACATGTCAATTTATTCTCAAAATTGTTCTAGAAGATCCGATGAAGTGTCTGAACGTATGTAACCAATATGTTAAACTACGGCTTCAATGTCACTAACTGTGATGTGTTTGCGTGCGTTAGCATTTAATTTATTATTGTTTAGTATTATATATTTATAATATCAGGCTTGTATTAAACTTTCCCACTGCTGGGCACGGGCCTCTTCTCACTGTGACAAGGGTTAGTCCATAGTCCACCACGCTGGCCCAATATGGGTTGGCAGACTTCACATATCTTCAAGAACTTTCAGACATGCAGGTTTCCTCACAATGTTTTCCTTCGCCGTTAAAGCGAGCGATAATTAACTATTTAATACGCACATAACTTCGAAAACTCAGAAACGCACGCCTTGGGATCGAACTCAAGCCGTCTGCGTGACAGTCCAACCATCTCCCACTAGACTATCGCTGCTATATTTATTTAGTTAGTTTATATACGTAGAATAATTACTATAAGAAAGCGCTGTATTCTTACCGCCGCAAAACCATGAAACAAAATATTATAATAATATACTTTTCGTATTATGGTTAACCATCGGCAAAACAAATATTCGTAACCTACTCGTAGTCTACTTACCCTGTGGATACCAGTTACTACGGTAGAGGCTACGAATTGCCACTTGCTGCGATCCCACTATTTACTTCACATTTCTCATGCACGCTTCAGTTTGGGCACTTATCACCTGATGTTTCTCCAATAAGTCTTTAGTTAGCACGCGCATTATCCGTGGTATAAAACTCAATAAAAGCCGGCTCAGCTTCTCGTCTCGGCCAGCCGATTAAACAATTTATATAACTGACATAATCATATCGAGTAATAAACGATCATAAGGAGTATTGATGCTTTTGTGCTGTTGAAGGTATTTATAACTGAACTAATCTCTAACTCCATTTCTACTAGATAATTTCAATGCACGTTATCCGAACTTTATAGCCTGTCACGCCATGTCAACGGGTGATTGATACAATCCGTCATGATGATAAACCTAAATAAAGAGTGCCGGATCAAAATACAGAGGAATAATTTAAAATGTATTGCGTGTTATTACAAGTGGAAATGACATGCACCGACAAAAACTATAAAGCTGGGCTATCAGCGCGCACAATGTAAGAGCAAAAACAATATTTTCACACGGCAGATTAAAAACATGCATTTTTAACGAACCTTTGTCGTCGCTTGAGTATTATTTTAATCGAAAACAGAAGTTTTAATTAACGAGAAACTTTTGTAACACGAAAGCTTTATATAACATAATCTGTAAAAATATCATTCTGCCGGCGAATAGGTGCGCAAACAATTTGTAAAACAATTTTCTCAACAGAACGGATTATATCGAACATTTCCTGAATAATCCGTCGTTTCGTTTCCGTTGAATATTCAAATGAATTGTGTTATTAAATTCTGCGGATCGCCTTTTAATTTGTTCTGTTGGTATTTTAGATATTATTTTTGACGAACTAAAATATTGAGATCAAAACAATATTGCTTGATGCCGTCAACAGGTGGAGCATATCTAATTAACTGAAACAGTCAATCCAAATATTCTTTGTTGTTAATCAAAACAAATTTAATAATATTATTAATAAATAATATCCAAATGGTATTGCTTTTACCATATTAAAATAAATTAATCAATTAGAATATTTGTATTATTTTTTTTTATTAAGCAAATAAATAAAAGAATTTCAATCTAAAGTGTATTATTTAAGTTTGACTGTTTAAAAGAACACTATTTACTGGTAAACGAGCTATAGCTATGTTTCAGTGAAAGAATCAATGGTCTGTGAATAAATATAACCTAGCCGTTGCCTACCGTAAAATAAGGCTAAACAGGATTTTATTCTGCCCTTTAGTCTAAACACAAAACTTCTTGCCAACTGAAATAGACTAAATCTAGTACCATCCTTTCGAATACAGTATTATAATATACAAGAGATCTCGCAAGATTTGAACACCGGTGATAAGAGAAGAGGCATGAATAGAACACCAATATTCCTTAAATGACAGGCAATACAACGTTGATGCGCCGAAAATCCAAGAATACATGCCCTAGTGACCCAATCAGGATGAAATCATGTCAACCTAAAACCTAAAAACAACAGTTTTACTTTGCTATCACGCCAAAACCAACGCGCTTTTTTGGTAGAACTCATATAACTTTTCGCGTACATTATGTTCTTATACATAGTACGCTACTTAGTGCTACTTAAATTCGTTGAAAGGAAAAATAGTTTATGTAAGGGCGTTTACGAGGACGATTAAACAAACCCTTTCAGTCAATTAACTTTTGCAAGTTGCTTGGGACGACAACTAGTTAATACCCCTATGTTTCTATGTCGTTCACACATCAACACCGTTTTAAACACACATCTAGAGTAATATATTAATTCAGGGCGTATGTGAGAGGCAATTAATTTTTAAAGTACCTATGTATAATATAAAGACGCCGGGCATGTGTGGGTTGGACTGGCGTATCCATAGTACCAGCAGAAAATGACGTGATTTTTTTTATTCATAGTTCATCATTAAGTTACCATAAAGAAACCCTTATGGAACTTCAAAGTAAAGTAAATTATTTTTATAATTATTTAATTTAGCAGGTTCAGACTAAGGATTACCTACGAGAAGATGCCTGCGATAAAGTCGTGGTCTTTTTTTTTTAATCGCGCTTGAATTATAATTTCTTTATTTTACAACTTATACTATAAGACAAATTCCGCACTAAGATAATTCCTGTATTGCTGTGGACTATAAACATTCAAGCAACGATTACAAAGATTGCCCAATGTCGGATCAACTGTTTGTAGATCACAGATTTTAGGTCCGTGAAGGATTCGAACCCTTAACACTTAGCCCCACTACACAATCTCTTACACTCTCACACTTAACCTCATACTTTAATGTGATATTATTACATTATTATTAGATATCTGCCGAAATAACACAATATAATATATTATGTGATATTTCAACTTGCTCCCTGAAATGTAGTAAAACAGACTACGAATGCTTAGTACCTGATAAGGTAGCGTTGGCAACCTTTGGGCACGTCAGCCTAACAAAAATGACTAATACTAATAATATATAGGTACATAATGTCCCCCTACATACATATGTCCTATTGGATGTACAAACACGGAACATGTGTATCCCACGCCGCGAAAGAGAGGGCAGGCTCGGTTAATGCTCCTGGGAATTTTCTGGCAGAAAAACCCAGTAATACTTTGTTCGAAAAGACACACATACACACTTTTAAGAATACTATGAAGAGGTTTTAGTCATGTGTGTAACCTCACGATATTTCCTTCGACGTAGCGAGAAGTCATTAACTTTTTACTACGCACATAACTCCGAAAAGACAGAATTGCGTGTCGTGGGTTCAAAAGCCGAGACATCTGACTTTGTCTAGACGTATATAACCCGTGTTCTCATAAATTGTCGCAATACCCAGCTGTTTATTTGTTTTTCATACATTCTTTGACAGATTGATAGAGTTCAATGAAAAATTATGTAATACATTTTGTATAATCGCAAACTTATGCCAATTTCCACAACAATTTGAATTCAAATATATTCATAATTCCTGTTACGCGAGGGAGTATTCAATCAAAGTATGTAATAGACACCCAGGCTCGGAACAGTAATTTGAGGATCACACAATTTTTCCCTGTGTAGGAATCGAACCCATAACACTGGGCATTGTGGCAGTGGCGAGGTGATCACTTAAACTACTCTGCCATGTGGTTTTTTGGCTTACCACCCAAACTCAGATCGTGGGTTTAATTCCAGTCTAGTTTAAAGCTCCTAGACAGGAATAATAAATCCAGGAAAAAGATCCTACACTGGATTGAAACCCACGATCTGAGTTAATTACTTATCTTATTATTACTCTTTTCTAAACAGCTGTAATTATGACCGGTAGATGGCAATTATTGCCATGTGTAATAGGTTACGTAGAACCCGAACATGGTCGGTGAAATGTGATTATGATATAACTGTACCTGAAGCTTTGGAGTATACAGGTATCATATTATGTAAATAAGATGAGTAGGATGTTTTAAATAAAAAATCTGTACATATTTTTAAGGTTCTGTACTTTAAGAGTGCCTGCTGTAACGCGGACCGCGCGACCTTGACGGCTGCGCGCGAGTCGGAGTGGTGGCTGTCGCCCCCCCCTTCCCCTCCTGCCCGGCGGTAGCGGTATATAAGCCCCGATCGCGTCCTGGACGTTCTGCTTGCGGCCCGGCTCCACATCTTCAGCTAAGTGTCCTGATTCTACAAGGACCACGAAGCAAGTCTTTAACGAACCACGCCCTGACTATTGTTATATAGTAAAGATTATTATTTCCTATACTGTATTCTAAATATATTAAAAGTGTAATTGTCATACCATCTATTATTATTCTCTCTCATTAAATTCACCTTGGGACACCACGCCCCTACGGCGTAGCCTGTTCCTTCTAGATCAACAGATCTCCTGTAGAAACCACTCTAAAGGTAACAATGGCGCCCGGCTATTAAGTTTAAAGGCTTGCTACGTGGTATTTTTTATATTATTGCTATATACTGTGTACTGTGCGTGTGTATTCTGCTCAAAGGGTATGTAAGTTTTTTTTTTTAAGTGCCTAACCAACCACGTGCGTGATCGCGTAGTGAAATTACTAACAGTTTCATTACCCACGTCGTGTTATTATTATATTCAAGATAATTCTATTGCACATGCTACATTTATTACGCTTATTAGCTATCGCGTTTTTTCTCCTTGCATCCTTGGCCAGAATCATACGCTTGTATTTCACTGTGTTCTATTGATAGTGTTTTTATTTCGCTGCTTGTCGTGTTATATTGCGTAATTAGTAATATTTCTCGGTCGTTCGGTACCTCGTGCGCGTCGCGATCCTTCTAAACAAGATGGCGTACGAGATTAAGTTTCCGTTATTGAATAAATCAGAATTACTTTACGAAGTTACTTTGCGTGGTGGTGAAGCTAACACAGTCGATGAACTTCGAAAATCAATCGCCAAGTTTGCACCAGGTTCTCCTTCTGAGAGCATTTTGGAGTCTCATTTGTCTCCGGAAGACGATATCGCGGCTCTAAAGACCTCATTATTCAGAGCATCAAATAATGTCAGAGTATTGCGTAATAGATTAGACAGTAATTTATCAGCTAGAACTGAGTCACTATTACATCATATTTTTCATAGACTAAACCGCGTTTGTCTCGACGAACCGTCGATTCAAAATAATTTAAAATCTATTTGGGATGAGTTCCACGGCTTATATGCTTCGTTTAGATCGTTAGTTTCTCAGCCGGAGGAATCAACTTCTCAAAATTATAGCACTAGAGCTTGCGAGCAGATCGAGCCTGTAAATGTATTATTCTATGAGCGAAAACTTTTCTCAGAACTTTCTAAATTTAAATATAATGGCAAGTCTTGTGTGCGTGCTTTTATTCAGAAGGTTAATGAATTTATGTCAGCTAGGAACATACCTGAGGATAAGTTATTCTCTTTTGCATTTGAGATCTTTTCCGATGACGCGTTGACTTGGTTTCGTAGTATTCGGGATAGCGTTACTTCTTGGGGTCAATTATGTCAGTTGTTGAAAAGAGACTTTAGTCCTCATAATTTTGATTACAAACTGATGTCTGAAATAAGACAACGTTCTCAGGGCGAATCTGAGAACATAACCTTATATATAGCAAAAATGCAAGGTTTATTTTCTCGTCTTGATGTGCCAATTAGTGAATCTGATAAATTAGAAATTTTATTAAATAACATTAGGCCGTGCTACACTAATTGCCTTTTAACTACCAACGTAGTAGATATTCCTTCTCTAATTAACGTGTGCAGAAACTTTGAAAGGTTTGATAGCCGTGCTAAGGACTTTAAGGAACCACCTAAAGTGTCCCCTAGTACCCTGGCACCTGATTTTGCGTACAATTATCCTTCTTATAATTCTTCTAGTCCTTATAAGGGCAGTTTCAATAATAAACACTTTTATAATAAGTCTCCTAATTATAAAAGTAAAAACTTTAATAATCAGCCTAGTACATATTTTAATTCAAAGGCACACGTGAATGTTATTCGATCTGCACCTAATTGTAATAATCGATATTGTCCTCGCTGTAGGAGTACGTCACACTCACTCGACGCTTGTCGCCAGCCGAGATATTTAATCTGTTTTAAATGCGGTTTGAAGGGTTTCCGTGTTTCTGATTGTCCTAATTGTAAGTCTAAACTTACTACTCCGCCAAAGAAACTAATTGGCAAAGATTGGGGAAATAATAATCACTCTAAATTCAATAAAACTGAGTGGTCTGATTGGTTAACTTATATTTCTGAATTCTTTAACCATTGTCGCTCGTCCTCAACCCCCGATTCTAATATCGAAGATACCCCTTATATTTCTCTTACCGTAAATGGCAAAAGCGCCGTTGGCCTTCTAGACACGGGTTCTTCTGTGACAATTCTTGGAAACAATTCTCATAAATACTTTCTAAATAGCTATCAACTCGATAATTCTAAACAATTAAAATTGATAACCGCGAGCGGACACAAACTAAGTACATTAGGCTCGGTTTCTATACCGATTGAATTTCAAAATAAAGTAATTAACTTGGTCGTTCATATTGTTCCTGATATGCAAAATTCTTTAATTCTTGGTATGAATTTTTGGAGAAACTTTGGTCTGTTTCCTAAACACTTGGAATCAGTCTTGCTCTTAAACAAGTCTGACGCGCACGTCGCTGAGATACAGACGAATGTCGGTACTCATCTCGTCTCTTATGGTCTTCTAAAAGCCAATCAGAGAGCTACCGCTGTCAACCTAATCCCTAAGTTCATCGATAATTCTTCTCAGAAGCGGGGTCTCGGTTGCACAAAACGTATTTCACGTACTATTGATGCAGGTGATCTTGGTGGTCTTTCTTGCTCAATACCTATTTCTGCTATTACAAACGATATTAATGAACATACTAATTGTTCTCTTAATACGCCAGTTTCCACTAACGATTCTTGGTATTTAAATATCTATAACGGGTGTACTAATTCCCCGAGTTCGTTTGTCGACTATCAAGTCATAAACAATAAATTATATCGTTTTAAAAATTGTCTTAACCCTCTCACTAGAGATTTTCAATGGAAAGAGGTTGTGCCGTCTGAGCAACGGTCTAACATCCTAACAAAAATCCATTCTTCGCCCACAGCTGGCCATCTTGGCATTTTTAAAACTTATAAGCGTCTAGCACTTAATTATTATTGGCCGGGCATGGGCTCTGACGTCATAAAGTGCGTAAACTCGTGCGATTCTTGCATCGCACGCCAACCTAATTGTAAACAATATAATTTACGTAATAAACCGGTTGAATTCAACGCGGGTGACTTTGTTTGGCGAAGAACATTTTACCGCAACGATAAGAATAAATATTTTAATAAAAAAATGGCACCTAAATTTATTAAATGTAAAATTGTTTCCAAGAAGTCTCCGTTAGTATATATACTGTCTGATATGTCTGGTAAACCTCTCGGTGAGTGGCATGTTAAAGACTTGAAACTAATTAACTATAAGGAATAGTTTGGTGATTCTAGCTAGTGGACTTTTGTTGTACCAAACCCAAGACTTCGTCGTAGGGCTAGCTAGATCACGACATTGTCTTGATTTTTTTTCTTTTGTGATTTGTTTATATTTAACCTAATTACTTAACTACAAAAGTAATACTTCCTAGCGTAACACTAGAAAATATATACTTCTAAACTGCGTACTTCAATGCGTGTATCTGTCTATAATTTTTTTTATGTATTATAAAATTTTTTAGACAATAATTTGTGTCTTAATTACGCATTCTATCTTCATATCAATTATTGCTTTCGAAAATACTAATCGAAATCTAATCATTTCATTTTTTCACCCAGTGGTTCAGTGGTTAAATTGCCACGGTCAAGTCGGTCTACAGGTTCAGTATTTTTGTTCCCAACATATTTTTTTGCATTCATAGTGGTTCTTCTTATCTGTTTGCTAGCGTACTAATCGCTATATTTTTGTATTGTACAATTTCACCGTAGTTGTCGTTTATTGATCTTCATAACAAACTCATTAGCTAATTACTTTGTTGACATTCAAAACGTGTTATTATCTAACGGCCAGCTGTCGAGTTCGCATTCCTAATGAATGAATCACCTTGCCTTTAACGTGTTTTTTTATTGTTATCTGCTGCTTTTATTATGATCTGTTCGCAGCTACGGTGTTATCTATTATAGATTCTCGTCTATTAAATACCATTGATCATTTAAAGGACTGACACCACTTCTACTACCTGTTTCAGGATGCCGATCGGAAGCTGCTGCCGGAGGAGAGGGGAGTCCTCGGGAGACCGAATTTTCCCGAGGAAAAATTCTCCCCTAACGAGGGGGGTGTGTAACGCGGACCGCGCGACCTTGACGGCTGCGCGCGAGTCGGAGTGGTGGCTGTCGCCCCCCCCTTCCCCTCCTGCCCGGCGGTAGCGGTATATAAGCCCCGATCGCGTCCTGGACGTTCTGCTTGCGGCCCGGCTCCACATCTTCAGCTAAGTGTCCTGATTCTACAAGGACCACGAAGCAAGTCTTTAACGAACCACGCCCTGACTATTGTTATATAGTAAAGATTATTATTTCCTATACTGTATTCTAAATATATTAAAAGTGTAATTGTCATACCATCTATTATTATTCTCTCTCATTAAATTCACCTTGGGACACCACGCCCCTACGGCGTAGCCTGTTCCTTCTAGATCAACAGATCTCCTGTAGAAACCACTCTAAAGGTTACACTGCTTTAGTCTATTACTAAGGCACGTTGTCTATCTGTTCTAAATGTAAAGAGCTCTGTCTCTTGAGCTTTACTAGGTAGCCACCTTAAATGTTTACAGAACATTGTTAAATAAAAGATGATATTCTAACAAACAAAACAGTAAAAATTTAAGAGATTATAACATACAAGGAACATGTTTCTTTTTCAAGTTTTATGCTTTACTCTATCGTAAAACCACAGGCTACAAACTGGGGTTAAGGTAGTGCAAACTTTAAAGGAAAACAACAAATAAAAAATCAGGCAAGTGTGAGTCTGTCTCGCGCCAGGTACATCTGCACCTGAAACAGCGATCGTGTTTGGTTTTTATTTGTTTTCGGCCTTGAATTGACGTACTCATTATAAAAATGAACATATCGACATTTTTGCAGGTTGCCACTCACTTTTACAAAATAGTAAGAAAACGAAATATTTTACTAGTTTGTAAGTTTTAGTTGTATATTTTATTAATTATAGGTCTGTATTAGTGCATGTAGTGTTTGCTGGTAATTGGATGTACATTTTTGTACAAAACCTCATGTCCTTGTCTAAATTGTGCAAAATATTGTCTTACGTTTACACGAATGTTATACATTGAAATTAAATAAATTTATACGGCTTTTACCGTGTTGTTATTTTTTGTATAAAATTAAATCTCAATTGTTGTATAATGTATAATAGAGTTTTATTAAAAAATAAACAACGCGATAAAATCCGTATAAAGTTGTTTAATTTCAATGTATAATTGTGCATTTGTATTATTGTTACAATGTTTAGCAAACCAAACTAAATAAATAAACATCTCTTAATTACCAAAAATCTGCAAGCATAATATTTATATTATGTGAAAAATATTATTGGAGATGCAATATTATTTTGTATTTATTGAGGCTTTCAGCTATTGTTACAGTAAAACATACATAAACAATTTGCAAGATAAGTTCTTATACAATAACCTATACAATAACCTTTATAGATAAACACCATTACTCTAACATATTTATAGTAACAACAAAAACCAAGCTAAGAATAATCACATAAAAATTTGTAAGACAATTTGACATTGCAAAAGCCAACTGACTGTTTGTCACACCAGTGGTTATTACATAATAATACAAAAGAAATACATATGTAATTTACATTGGTCAATTACTGACAAATCGTTGTAGAAGACCGTGTTAATTTATTGACAATATATATTTAAAAAGCTCTGTATTATTTTCTTCATATCGTCATGATAATCCACAGCCCGATCTGTTCTACTACTGAATATATGACTCTCCCTATACCTAAATAGGTTTGTACCCCTCTCAACAGATATCTCATCTAGGCTATCTCTCTCGTCTATCTTCAATCTTTTTAAATACATATCACTGAAATAACCTGACTATATTCTGTTATTATTACTATTTTAACACAACCTATTACATCCCTTTCCGTATTCGAACACAACGCATCTACAACGAGTAGGTACGTACACATGGTGGAAATATTAATAAAATTCAAAATGGACATATAAAGGGAAACTATTGCGGAATGGGGTTTGTTCATGCGAAGCATACATGTTTTGTACCGCCGCTGCATATTTATGTCTTAATCAAGGCAGGCAGCTGTTGCCTACATGGCACATTACCGAGATGTGTTTACATGTCTTGAACGTATGTCTTGGAACAAAGCCTAGGAGTTTAATATTTTGGCAGCTGAATTACAATATGTTTGCATTCCCCCTGTTACGTGAACAATGTCTTAATTGAATATTGAGCATAAGTACAGGAAGTTCTCGTATTATTATAGTTGAGGGATGGATATTGCAGAGTCTATAAGATAAACAGTTTGTGATGCCAGTTTATACAAAGCTACCCAATGCTGTGCCTGTTTAAACAAGTATAAGTATGAATAATCATGAACCTTCAAAATAGAACAGAAATTTCTTGTTCTCCGCATAGACTAACTAACTTTTTATATACCTAAACTGAAAACTTAACAAAGTTTGGACGTCTTAGATGTTTTAACGTAACTTTGAACATTCAATATTGCTTGTATATTTATTTTAGTTTATTAAAAACAATATGTTTAGTGTAATAAGATGAAAGGAATTTAACGGGAAAAGAACAGCAACCAAGTGCCACAGACCGAAAAATGGAAAAGCCATAGAGAAAATAGAAATATGTAAGATCTCTATAAAAGCAAAGAGTCAAGCAATGTACCTCTGTACATTGCTTGACTCTTTGTTTTTTGTTTAATCATGATAAATCTAGAGTTAAGTTAATATAAAGTCTCATCAATAAAACCTTAATTACGAAGTACCATCAGCCAATGTTCTTTATTAAATTCTCAAGTTATTTTATAGACACGCTCTTTTAAATTAATATTGTATCATAAATTATAAAATAATATGTACAAATAATCTTTTTTATTTTTTTTTATTTTTTTTTACCTGGGGGAATGCTATGGCGCATATCCCTCCGCGGGGGCGGGTAGAGGGATTATGTCGGACTCGCCGGGGTAAAAGAAAGATGGAATAATAGTAAAGTACCTCCCGGAATACCGACTAAACCTACCACGGTGTTCCTCGACAAAACCACTATCGACGGGGCCGCGCGAATCACTTTCGCATGCGGTCGCGACCCCGCCGAGGTTACGGCCCGCCGTGTGAAACGGCAGGCCACTACCCGAAGAGACCTACCCAAAGGACTCACGCTCAAAAATTCCCTACTGTCTCCCCCCTAGGGGGAGACTCGACACAGAGGCGCGCGTGGGAACACGCACGCCGCCTCTCGGACCTGGTGCTGAACGGATGGCGGGCAGGCCCACAAAGCCCGCCACCCCCAGGTCAAACCTCAGGGTGGCTGGAGGTCATCGCGCGCCCTCCGGCGCCCGGCTCTGCGGTTGGGGAGAGGGTTCAAACGCTCCCTCTCCCGCTCCGCCGCCTCCTTGATGGAGATTACTTCCTCGCAAAAGGAGGCGACGGCGTTCCACGACCTCTCACTCCGGACCATAGACTGAACTACGGCCGGGAGCGAGAGGGCAATCAATCCGACTGCCGCGATCAGCTCACGGCGCTGCGATGCCCAGGCGGGGCAAACCGCCAAAGTGTGCAGCGCCGTGTCCTCTACAACGTCGCGGCAGTCACCGCAGTGGTGACAACCGGGCGTCTCTTGCCGGCGTATACGACACAGGAACTGGCCAAAACAACCGTGGCCAGTCAGTACCTGTGTCAGCCGGAAGGTGAGGGCGCCATGCCGCCTCTCCAGCCACTCCTCAAACACGGGATGTACAAATAATCTACCTTTACTCATAAACACAAATAGTATTTTTAAACATTTACTCTACGTTGGAAAAATTAAAAGAGCTACAAAGATAACATATTGTTTCTTTTTTTAAATAATATTCGCTCATCGGCATTTGGTCCATTTGGCCAGACACAATACTTTTATTAGTAAGTCTGGTTATGGCTATCCTGACAGGCTAAGTATTTAATAGATATCTATTTTCTCCTACAATTATAGACTTAGAAATTTTCAGACGCGATTGCCATCATTGTATGTCATAACTTTGTTAATGTCAGAGTCGTATTTAAAAAAAATATTATATGTATTTCAATTGATTTTAATTTGACGCCGCGCCGTCGTATCGCTTTATGTCGGCTTGTCAGCCGGTTGCTATAAATTCTTGAGTCTATGGATACCATTTTTTTTAAATATACCTACTTACATATTTCGTCCTTCGCGTACGAACGCCCACAGCCGCGTACAGACACAATACTTCTACATATATTTATGGCTGGTTATGGTTAAGCTGACAGCGTAAAACCTAATAGATTATTTTTATCGTACAATATTGTTTGTCAAATAACATTTCAAATTCAAATCCACCGGCAGAACTGGCCAGTGACTCAAATGGCCATCATATATTTTCAGCATCACCTTTTCTGTCTCCTGTTTGATTAAGTGTCCATTCCGGTGAAGCGTACTCACCCTAGTTTATTGACTTTGCGAATCAAACTGGATTTTAGTGTTCATTTTGGAAATAGGCGAAACCGAGAAGATATTTGGTTAATTATGGCAGTTTAGGAGATGCAGGAATGCTTTTAACAATGTCCAATTCGTCCGGCTAAAGCATTCCTTAGTAATTATTAGATTGCACCGATGACGTGCTGGTTTACGTAGGCACTGTGTTGTCATCTGAGGCGTGGAATGCTACTGGTGCCCCTAAACATGCACGTACTGTCGGAACAGCGAACAATCGGTGCATAATATACATACATATATAGACTAACGCCTATAATATACTATTGCCAGCCTCCGTGGCGCAACGGTAGTGAATGCGACTGCTGTACACAAGGTCTCGGGTTCGAATCCGAGGTCGAGCCAACAAAAAGTTATTGGGCTTTTCAGTTAAGAAATCTCAATAGCAGCCCGGAGTTAGGAAGTTAGCGGTGTAAGAAACTCCCGTGCCTCGGCAAGCACGTAAAGCGGTTAGTCCTGCGCCTGATCTCTCTCCGGTCATGGCGGATTACCGTCCCATCGGATCATGAGAGTTAGGGAACAGAGAGTGCACTGGTGTTTTCGCACATACTTGTGCTCTATAATATCTCCTTCGTAATTGGCCAGTCTCCGTTAAGACTAGCTGCCGTGGCCGAAATTCGGTCTGGAGGAAATAATATTATTATTATTGCCAGCCTCTTACTGTACACATACAAGCAATTTTAAGTTCTATGTGATATGATGTTTGCAGACCCCGAGATCCTACTGAAAATTTCCTAAAAGAAAGTTTTGATGCCCGTTATCATATTTTAAGACAAATATCATCGACATAAATAAACCTCAAATTGTATTGTCATTTTATTTAATAAATATGACCTTTCAAAGTTCTTCAAGAGGGTGAGTTGCATATTGTGTACGTTAAATTTTAACGAGATATTTTCACCAGAGTTTAAAGCAGAGGGTGACCTCTGCTCTAAACATATACAGGTTCTCCGGTAATTAATGGATAACCTTCAAATGTCTTATAGTAGAACTAAAGGCCGTTCAGAAAATAGAAAAAATAAATTAAAAAAAAAAAAATATATATTAAAAAGTGCAAGCTATATTAGCATAGCATACTTTTGTGTTAGTTTTTAATAATAAAACAACAAAAATCCGATGGATTTCATTCATTTATGGTCGTAGTATACAAGAAAGTTATAAATGGTAATTAAAAAAAACACATATCTCAGGTAGTAGTTAGGATAGATTTTTTTCATATTTTTTTCTGAACGGCCATCAGTTCCACTATAAGACATTTCCAGGTTATCCATTAATTACCGGACAACCTGTATATCATAATTTTTATGCAGTTGATGTGCTATAGGGCGAGCCCATTACTACTTATCAAGCACAATTGCAGACTCTGTGGTGCTAATAACAATTTATTTACAGGAAAACCTTATAATATTTGCCTCTACTAATAACCGATAGGAATCAAACCCAAAACGAACACAGAAGTAGCATTCAGTACCACTAATTATCACCTAGGTATTATTTATTTATTTTAATTCAACAATATACATATACAGAATCGGATTACATTCGAAGCTGAAAATAATAACTTTTATAATATCCATTATGTGTACACAACATTTTCTGTACAGAATTAACAAAATAAATAATAAAGATAAATAGAGAATAAAATTTAAACATTAAATATACTTAATGCAAATTTAACAAGACTTATTATATTACTATATACAAATATTATATTAAGTATATTACTATATACAAAAATCTATCACATACGTAAACAATTTAATTATGCATAGGTATAAATCAATGTATATATGTAGCTAAACGGTTAAATAGATATATCTAACATTTTATCCGACATGGCCTTCGAATTCCGGACTTCACGATTAGCTGTAAGCGGCTGAGCCAAATAATCTTATATACAGGAACTGGAAACTCTTACGACATGGGTACAATGCGCGTATTTGAGATATTAATATCGTATGCATCGTGCAGCTAACCTGTATGACTGATTTGCGCATGTAGCGCACACGACTAGCTTGCGCATCTTACCCAAGACAATTTCATGCATAATATAAAAACACTACGCATGTAACTGTAACATAAAAAGAAAGTAAAATTCGTTTTAATCAACATTAAATCTATTTGTTTTAGAAGATATTCTATCAGATTGCATAATATTTACAATATATATGTACAAACCAAATATGTCGTACGAAATTAAACAAACAACCACATTACATTAATTAACAGATAACGTGGAACAAACAGACAAATCGATGTTTTAAATGTATTACACGTAGTCAGACCTATTTAGAGATCTAATACGTGTAAGAGTAAGCAATACTAAAGGTCAATTGCGTACTGAATAGAGCCTTTCTCGAAACGATCGTGTAAGGGAAATCATTTGTACCGAGATATCTTTACGCCTAATGTTGAAAAGGGTATAGATAGAACAGAATTTAAATTAATAGATATATCATAGCGAATGATGAATTGCGTGTTAATGAAAGTTATGGTTGACAAAAGAAAGCGTTAAAAAAAAGATTTGGTTACTTTTTAATGCGAATGAATAGCGAAACGTTTATTTTTATAAAAGACTAGTTTTTGCCATAAGGTTTAGTCGCGTAAATATTCTATCAATATTTTAAACACCGTGCTCTAAAAAAAATTCTAACTAATATTATAAACGTGAATGTGATCCTTAACTACTCGACCGATCATCATGACATGTCGCATATACGTTGTCAGGGGACCAGAAAAGAACATAAGGTACCTTTATTTAGAAAAAAGTACTGTTTCTCAAAGATAACTAGTCTATAATAGTTTATTTTATTTGTTTACAAATCAACAGCGATATCGTTAACATATTTCTTCAAAAGTAGTTTCAATCCTGTCTTTGGCTTAAAGCCAAAAATAATTATTTAAAATTTTACTCAGTTATTTAAATTTTCATACTAGTCCCTCCTCTGTAACCCCGAAGGGGTAGGCATATGTGTATTACAGCTAATGCTAAACATATACAGACATGTGTCTGTATAGTTAATCTTAAAATAATAACATACATACATCAAAGCTCGTATACCACAAAAAAAAAAGTATGCCTAATAAAATAAATCCAAACTGTAGACCACAAAAAGAGTCGATTATTTTGTAATCGCGTGTTGATTAAACACAAACGAGTAAAACACCGCATTTGTTAATATGTAAGTTTTAATTAACCATGCGGTTTCACACTGAATCATTATTTTTCAATGAACTCGAATATTATTTGTAACTATTTTTGTTTTGACTGCCACGGTCGCGCAGCCGTGGTGAATGCGACTGTTGTGCATGAGATCGTTTCGTCATCTGGATCGGTGTGATTTGGTTTTGTTTCAAGAATCTCAGTAGCTGCTCGAAATCTTTAACTGATGCCGGCAGATTGCCAAGGAGCGATAGATTACTGGGAAACCGTTGGACTGCCAACCAAAGGTCACGAGTTTGATCTAAAGGCGCGAATCTCTGACTTTTAAAAGTGATATGCGTATTAAATAGTTAACTATCGCTCGCTTTAACGGTGAAGGTAACGTAGTGCCATGACGTAACCCTTCTCACATTGAGAAGAGACAGACAAAGAGAGGGCTGATATTATTAGACTGCAATAGACGCGTGTCTATCACTGTCATGTCACCAATTTCGTTGTATCTAAAAGCATAACTGGCGAAATGTGGATTAAAATTACTTCTACCTGCGACGAATTTAGTTTGCGTTTATGTTTAAGGCTGATCACCAGGATCCAGGTTTAATACCCAGCTTAAACGCAGTCTAATTAAAGGAGATAGGCAAATTGCCTGTATTTGATTTAATATGTTATTTCATACATATAGCATCCAAAAGAATCTGTTTTGTAAATAACATAAATGTTGGTAACAATAAATATTTGAAATTTGGGTATCAGGGAAAGTGGGGACGTAATGGGGATATCTCGCAATCTTCCTCTCACACGTACATTTGAATTGCGGTTACGTCACAACGTGTACCGTGCATCCCTTTTTTATGAATTTGAGGGGCTTCAATCCTATTTATTCGAGAGTGGATTTAAAAATTCTTTGTGTTGTAGATTTTGGGTGACATACATTTTTGATTAAATTAATTAAAAGGAATTAACGCTATTTTCAGAAGCAGTACGGAGTCTGATAAATGTCAATAGGCTCACTGTTATATGGTACCTAAATCATAACTAGCGAAATGTAGGTTTATTATATCTCTACTTTGGTAAGCTGCCTACAGACTAAGGACTATATGGTATAAACTAAGGATTATATGGTATAGTCCTAAGTTTTTAGTCTTACTAGATTATTTATGCCTTCTATGAATAAAATTATACTCCTAGGGAACAGTACTTTTTTGGATGAAAGGTACCTCATGTACTTTTCTGTATCCTTGTATGCGAAATTTCATTATGATCGGTCGAGTAGTTGAGGCGTGAAAGCATAACAAACGAAGTCACATACGCATTTATAATATAAGTTAGGAAAGTATTTCTAGCTGCTCACCGGCTTCCGGATATAGCTTAAAAACCTTTTTGTTTTGCTATTTTTGACATATTGACTAAATTAAACCCCGTCAGTCCAAGCAGTCCAAGCAGTCATGTTTATGACGCCTTAACAATTTCAACGAGATAATAATGTCCTCCAGACCGAATTTCGGTCACGGCAGCCAATCTTAACGGAGACTGGCCATCTACGCAGGAGATATTATAGTGCACAAACATAAATGCACTCTCTGTTCCCTAACTCTCATGATCTGATGGGACGGCAATCCGACACGACCGGAGAGAGATCAGGCGTAGGACCAACTAATTTACGTGCTTTCCGAGGCACGGGGGTGTCTAACACCGCGAACTTCTTAACTCCGGGCTGCTATCGAGATTTCTTAACAGAAAAACCTAATAACTTTTTATTGGCCCGATCCGGGATTCGAACCCGAGACCTCATGCACAACAGTCGCATTCACTACCGCTGCGCCACGGCACGTTACTCTTGCTTCGTGATTCCCCGTGAGAGCATGATAATAATAATTATTATCTTCTGAGCATCATACCGAATCCTCTACTCATACAGAGAGAAATTATATGCATGACGTATGCATTAGGAATGTAGATTAGTAAGTTGAAGGTGTAAATCACCGCTGTGACGCGGAAAGCACGTAAAGCCGTTGGTTCTACGCTTGACCTCTCTCCGGTCTGAAGAATTGCTGTCACATCGGATCATGAGAGTGAGAGAATAGAGAGTGCACGCGATACTATAGTGCATAAGCACGTGCAAACCTGTGTTTGCCCACACGCTTGTGCACTAAATTATCGCCTGCATGCTGCCGGTCTTCGCTAAGGTGTGATCGTGCCAAATTCGGTCTGGAGGACATTATATCCACATATCATCAACTATGTTTTAGATCCCATTTAAGAGTCGGCGAGCATATAACCGTCTATTGGGTACATATCCAAACTTATCTACTGAGAGTATCCTAATAGAAAACTCGATAACACTAGCCGAATGAGACCCGAATGCAGGATGTATGTTATCAAAAATTCTATTTTCAAAAATCTGATTTTCTCAGTGAATATCGGAAACATATACTAGTATTAAGACACCTATTCTCACCAAATACGAATTCGGACGTTCAGCATTGGCGCAGCTCTTAAAATCCAAAAGTGCTTTCACGAGCTATTTTCTCAGTTTACTGCAAATACCTTCGCAACTCCAGCGTTTCTTCTCAAATTATATAGATCTTATAAAAGTATAATGTCAGATATATTTTCGCCTCAGTTAATGTGAGATTTAAAATGCAGGGTTTAAAATATCAGAGGTTTACAACTGTGCATAAATCTGTGGCAAACTCGTGCAGGTAAGCAAGACACATGAGGCGGTGTCACTTTGCATAAATTCTGTGAGGTATATCGTGTGTCGCGTCTTGGAAACATGGCGGAGACACGTTTATTGGGCTTGTTTTGACAGTTAATCGTTTGGTAACATGCTCACGTACGTACAGTTAGTATTAAAAATGATTTTACTGTTTTGAAGTTTATTGAAGTTTAGAAGTTGCAAGGTATTTTACTATGATATGTTTTGTGTCTCTTGTTTATAGAGATGAATATACTTTTATTTATATAAAAAGTTTTATGAACTGCCTTTTCGGTCCCATGGCACATGCTTGCGTGTGATCGTGGGATACGGAGTACTTTTTTGAATCGAGCAAAGTGTTATTGGTTTTTCATTGGATAATTCTCAGTAGCGCGCAATCTAAAATATTTTCAGTCAACGATAGTATGCACGTCCTTTATGGTGGTGCCTAAAAAATCAGTTTTTAAATGTAGGTGCAAAACACCATTATCTACCATTTTGAAAGGAAACAGTCGTGAGTGATGTCAGGAGTTAGAATGTTCTAATAACTCATAACCCCGTTGAGTCATATAACGCAAAGCATGTTAAATTATTTATAAATTTCAGCACTCTTTTCTAGTGCACTTTATTTTAAAATAAGGAAAACGCTTGGTCAGATAATCCACTAAACTACAAGTCAGTCGCACTGTACTTGGCTTTTGCATCCACAATTTACGACAAAATGCAAATACAATTTACGATAAAACGCCTGTAAAGATGAACCACCACAACAATGTCGACTTATATATTTTAACCGATACTCTAATATATGCTACGTCACCAACTTCGTTAGCATATAGAATAGATACACTTTTATATTATATACGTGAATGTTTGGGAAGATGCTTTTTCTATATAACTAGTGACCCGCTCCAGTCATACACGGGTATAAAATCTTAATAAATTATACACCTAAACCATCCTCATGAATTACTCTGTCTATAGGTGAAAGCAGCATGAAAATCTGTTTAGTAGTTTTCAAGTTTATCGAGAACAGAAAGACAGACTGACGCGGCGGGGAGTTTATAATATGTAGTGATAATTATTTATTATTACTTTTTAAGTCATTTTACCATTGTATGCTTATACTATACTTGATTTTACCCGCGGCTTTGCTTGCGTAATATTAGATTAGGTTAGTAAGAGTACTTTTTCTGGATGAATGGTACCCTATGTCTTTTTCTGTATCCCCTGACAACGTGTAAGCGAAATTTTACGATGATCAGTCGAGTAGTTAAGGCGTGAAAGCGTAAAAAATAAACAAACTCACGTTTGCATATTTTATAATATTATAGTTAGGATGACACAATACTGTATTGTTTAATAGGTGCTGATACTGATTTCCAAACTACTGCAACGCCTGAGGTTGCGGGTTTGATTCCCGTACAAGTCAAACATTTGTGTGCATGTGATTTTTGTCTTGGTCTGGGTGTACGAATATATTTACAAAAAAAAAGTATATAAATGTATGTTTATCCATTGTCTAGTACCCATAGTACAAGGTCTGCTTAGTTTGAGCTAGATAGTGTTGTGTGTATGTAATAGAATATTATTAAAAAAAGATAGAATATTATAAAAACTTGGATGACCATCCAATCACGCATAAACCGTTAAATGAATTTAGATGAAACTTGGCATTATGATAGGCTACCGGACCTGTAAATAAGATACTTTTTGTCCTGGTATGCGATCCCGTGGGATAGAAGCGGGCAAAGCCGGAAGCAGACTATTGAGTACATAATAATTTGTGTTACTTTCTTGTTCTCAATTACCATTATAATATAATATAGTAAATAATTATTTTGACTGCATTGATTTAAATAATGTTTTGTGCTATGCAGTACCCAGAACTATTCACAGACGGCTGGTGCGTTCAGGAAAACTCTTTGCAGTAGGTACTTATCGAACTAACACGGGCCTGCGTTCACCAATACGTCGAATGGCTAATACATACAATGACACTTTTGAACATATTGACATATTTGTTTTCGTAAACTTGTTTATGAGACACTAAGCTCATAACCGTACCTACTTTTTCGAATCGACAGTTTTCTTTTCTTTTAAAATTATATATCTTTTCTTCATAATGTTATATATTTTTGATTGTTGTTTTACTATGTTTATATTTTTTAGATTGTCATATGTCAGATGTACATGTATGCTCGCTTTCCTAGCGTCTTATAGTTTTAATCGAATGGTAATCTGTGGAAATCGCCGTGGGCTACATTACTACCTAGTTTTAAGTTGATTCTATTGTTTTTATTATGTTATGTTGCTGTTTGATGTTCCTTTTTTAATAAAATAAAATAAAAATAAAATAAAATTTGAAATAAGATTTTTATCTTTACTTGTATTGAGACAATCTAAACTGTTTTTAATGTTAACCTACAAAAGCTGTTGTACTTTTTCATTTACCGTTTGCAATAATAACACTGTTACTTCAACAGTGTTATTATTTGTGTTATCTTTAATCAAATTACTGATAATCTTTTATGTTTATTTATTGTTGGCATACGTATACGACTGTGGCTTAAAAATGAGAACCTGTACTATAATCCTGATATACAAGGAATAAACTAGTCACGCTTTAAGACCATATAAACTTTGACACTGCGGCAACGAAAGTAGACAGATCTTTAATATATTTAACAGATTTATACTAAGGTTATACCGTAAGCAACCGGGGTCAATTAACCAAGCATTATATTCCTGCAGCAGGTTTAGGCCAGAGCTTAATTTCCTTGTGTTTTGTGATGTAAGCAGAGATCCCTTATCCTTATTTAGAATAACTGCTTCTGTTTCTCAAAGCTTACAGTAACAATCAACCGAGCTGTGAGCTACCACATAAAGAAACCTGCAATGGTGGACAGTCTACGACGTGACCTTATACACACTATAGTCTAGACGTCAACTAAAATTACTCTAGCTTGGGAATAACCACAATCTGTTCAATGCAATACGAGTGTAAATTAGATTGCTTTTGAATCTCCCTGGCTGTATTGGTCGCAGACGAGACACTTTATTGTATAATAGCTTCTACCCGCAACTTTGGTCGTGTGAATCGAACAGAAATGCATGCTGGGTTAAAAACACTGTGTCTTAATCCAGATAATGGTCTACTTGTGTGGTAAGTTTCTTCAAGTCTGTTTACGAGTGACATAGTTATAAATTTAAAATTTGAATAACATGTTCTACCGGTAGCTTCGCTCGCGTGCAACACATAGGAACGCATACCGGGATAAAAATTCATCGTGTAAATCCCATAGAAAAGCATAGCAGGATAAAAATTAGACTGTGTTAATCCAGGTAATGGTCTACCTGTGTACCAGGTTTCATCTAAATCCTAAATGAAATGTTAAATACATATATTAGTCTTCAAACATTTAAACATGCTTCCACATTTAGAATATAAGTACGGATTTTTATTTTCATTTATTTATTTATTCACCGACAAGTTTAACATTGTGTTTGATACAGGTTGTATTAATTACTGCCGATTCTAAAAGATCAAGGTAATCAAGACTATTGTGAACTTGTTACTGATTCATTTAATATGTACAAAAATGAAAGATACGTTGTATAATTGTGAAGCTTAATAAAATTATTCAGTTTCATATAGTTTCGCTTGCGCGCTTCAGTGTAATGCGGGCATAAATAGGTACCACAACGACACCGCGAAGAAAAGTAATGGAAAGAGGATAATAAAAAAACAATCAAATGCGCGTCCTATTCGCGTGGCAAGTATAATTTTGATGCAATTACTTTTTTATTGTCTTCAGCCACAAAAAACCTATTTCAATGTTGTGAAGCTATGAAAGAGAGTCGGTTTTAATCGGAAAGTAAACAAAGTATTCGTGAATTTAAAACGAGATAGAAATAAAAATTTAGTTTTTTGTTTACTCAAGACTTTTTTAATAGTAACCAAAGGAACCTTTGTGCTACCAGTGAAACAACAGTTTGGGTACCCGCAGTTTGTAGTTACGAGTATGGTTGTTATAATAATGTCTGATAGATGCCAATTATATACAACAGAATAATTAAAGATTTCAGAATACTTACATTCGTACGTACATAGTCTCACATATATGTATGTATATTGCATATTTTCTTTGTAAAATATTATAAGAAACAAGAGTTGGCGGTCAACTATGGTTTTAAGACCTATTGGTGTCTACCGAACATAGTTCCAAACCCTCTGCTACAACTGCGACAGATATTAATTATTTCTTGACAGAAAAATCCAACAAGGTTTCGGTTTTTATTTTTGGATCGGACATTGAACCGCAGGCCTTATTAGACTTTTGCACATACATAGCAGCCTAATTAACTATTGCTGCGCTACTGAAACAGTAATTTCTCAGTAATTTTAATCATTAGTTGTTTAGTGATTAACCAGGCTTGAATATTCTTTATTTTAAAACAAACTGTTCATTAAGTAAGCTGCTGGCACGCTTGTTTTTTGCAATTATTTAATCATCTCTTTAATAAGCGCTAGTAAACAGTGAGCTACGCGAAAATGCTAAACTTTGTATAAAAGCTTAGCCATATTTCTATTTAAATTAAAAATATAATAAATTAGCTGCTGAAAAGGGGAGTTTCAAAAAGCTATCAAAGAAATAGTCTTTAGTTAGACAGGATCGTACAGTTTAAGGGGTGGATGTTTAATTTTCCTCTCAAAACTTTGACTATATATCTCGGAAAGTATTTTCCTAAATTTAAGTTTTATTGAAAGAATTATAGAGCTCAACTTTAACAACGTCATTATTGTAAGAGTTATGGGAATTGCGTAAAAAAGGGAATTAGTATTACGCTCTTGGAAAGCCCATGGTTATTATCTGTTATTATACGCGATCTTTCCCTTCTCTCTTTTGGTTATTTCCTATTTCTAATAGGGTGTGCATGTTATTCAAATATAGGTCAAGTACTTTTATTTAATATATTGCGATAGATATTCTCATCTCACACTGGAAAAGGGCCCGTACTCAGCAATAAGAGACATTAATACAGGGCTTATATTATATAGATATTAGCCAATAACTTTATTTTTGATTTAATCGCGTTATATTTATGATTTTAATTAAATAAATATAATTTCGATCGACTTGCAAGTCGCAAGTCGGTCAAAACGTTGGGCAATAAGTAGGTATTTATTACCTTTAAATAATTAATAATAAAAAGTTGTAAGTTTTCTAATATAATAGTGAGTATGTGTACAAATCGCAAAAGTTTAAAAACCGTAATTAAATATGATAAAATACGCAGGAAAATTGGCATCGTAAAACGCAACGTTTGTTGTCAAACGGAATCGTGACGACGATGTCCAAGTTCAGATTGTCAGCAAAGGCGTATTTTCTGGGTGTTCTAACTGTGTTTATGTGTGTCTGGTCACACTGTGCCGATTGGTGTCGATAGGTTAATGCACAATTTATTAATTTATTGCAGTCTTGCGAATAAACAAAATCTGTACAGTCGGATAGTATTAAAAAAATACGTGTTTTCATGATAACTACGTATTTTGTATCAAATTTGTAACTTCGATTTAGTCAACTAAGTTATACATTGAAATTAAACTACTATATACGGATTTTATCGCGTTGTTTATTTAACACTCTATTACATAATTTAGAAACTGTTACACTACTATACTGTACTATTAAACTTTACTAATTTTAAGCTAATTAAATTATTAAAACTATCAAATCTATTTGTATTTAAGTTTACACTTTCCCCGACGTTTCAGTTGCTTTTCAGCAGCCATGGTCACGGGTATAGTAATTTAATTTCAATGAATAACATTCGCGTAAACAGAAGACAAAACTAAGTTATAATTATAATTCGAATAGAAACCGAATTGTCATGTATTTTTACTAATTCAATATAGGAATATAAATACTACGTACTTACATTTAAATGATTTTTAAGTAGTTGGCAATACTTAATCTTCTCTCATAGCGTTCACCATACTTTTATTACGTTAGTACTAGCAGCAGCCGTATAGAAACACTTTATAAGCTACATTTCGTTTAATATTTTTGCAGATAGTCAACACAGTACTTATAAATCCGTATCCGAACTCTGTCTATATTGTAATTAGAAAAAACTGAGATAACTTGAAAAAAGCACTTCGCTGTATACAAGGTATTAAAGTTGTCGCATCGTCGCTGTCAACGTCCACGTTAGTAAACTTAATGACAAGATGGCGGCGTTTGAATTTGAATTCGAATGCAGATTTAAAATATTTATTTTAATGCTAAATTATATTATTTTATTCTATGTAAATTTTTTCTATTATGTGCTTATGTATGATAAAATAATGCAAATGATTATTTATAAATATAAAATCATATTATTACGTTATTGAATCGACTTTTCTAATTCCTCTTCTCAAAGGATTACTTTTCAGGTCATCGGATCCAAGTTATCTTTTGCTAGGTCTTGCCCAATAATTGATATCCATGTAAGTTGCAACAATTGTTTTGTCATGTGTGCAATAATTCCAGTAGCATTATAAAGAGGAAAGTTTTGCTTACTTTTTTTATTTGGAACTTAACTGAACCGTATTCAATTCCAACTTCAAATGTGGAATTATTAGTCGTTACTATACAGTTCGTTTCCTTCGTAAAGTTATACGACTTTATCAAGGAAAACGTACAATAAGAATATCGATTATCTGCCTTTTTTTGTTTTACATTCGAAAGTCGATTTCCATGTAGGTAATGATCACAATTGAACGATAATGGTTTATGGTTTAAGAAGAACTTTATTCTCATAAGAATTACAATTTTAAAATAAGAAAAATCCTTAATTTTACATATAATTTGATTAAAATATTATAATATTTTTATTGAAATTAACTGGATTTAATGAATTTACTTACAATAATAATTAATCTCAAATTCAATATTATCATGTACCTAATTTATTTAATAAAAATGTAATTAAGTAGCTTAATTGACATATAATTTTGCATACCTGTATTACGGGTGAAATGTGTATTGTTCTAATTTATATTCTGTAACATCTTTGTGTACCACATTTGAAGCAAAATAAATACATTATTATTATTATTATTCTCTTTATTTAAATATTTTCAATATATTTTTCATTTTTAAATATACATATATCTATAAAAATACATATCATTTAAAAATATAAAATATATGGTACCCCACCGGCATCGGGAACAGGGTCCAAGCTGCCGGTGGTTAGGATTCCAGAGATAGGAATCTAAAAGCACTGCCTTCTGCATCAAACCCTTGATCCAAGCACCCAACGCGAGCCTCTTTAGATGATGATCGAGGCTCTTGGCTATTAGACCATTGACAGATATGACTATCGGCACAATGATTGCCGAATCAACATACCACATGTCGACAACCTCGCGAGCCAAATCAAGATATTTAATTTGCTTATCTTTTTCAGCTTTCGCGAGATTGCCGTCATGCGGAATGGTGACATCGATAATCAATGCGCGGCGCTCTGATCGATCTATCACCACAATGTCAGGTTTGTTGGCCACAACAGTCCTGTCTGTGATGATAGTTCGATCCCAGTACAACGTGACATGACCATTTTCGAGAACTGATTCAGCTACATATCTGTAGTACGGCACTTCAACATCTACAAGTTTGTATTTCAGAGCAAGTTGCTGGTGAATAATCCTGGCTACTTGGTTATGTCTGTGCAAGTACTCGCCGTTAGCAAGACGAGAACAACCGGAAACTATATGCCTGAGGGACTCACCAGGTAGGTGGCACGCCCGACAAATGTCAACCGTACCATCCCTCAAGATATATCTCCGGTAGTTATTCGTCTTGATAACTTCGTCCGCAATAGCACAGACAAACCCTTCAGTTTCCCCAAAGAGGTCACCGAAACGTAGCCAGTTCACGGAGGCTAACAGGTCTACATCAGCTCCATATAGAGCCTTGTAGAACCTACCGTGAAGTTCCTTGCTCTGCCATACATCCCTGCGATCGTTAGTGCTAAGTACTACAGGCTTGCGCCAGTTCTCTTTAGCCAAACTGAGTGGGGTGAGTCCGATGTCTACAGCAACTACATCCCGATGCATACCCACGTCTGCCTGAAGAAAGTATTCTCTGAGGTTGCATACCTCGCGGTTATGAAGGGCCTTGGCATTCAGAAAGCCTCGGCCTCCACATTTCCGCGGGATATACAATCTCATCACAGACGAACGTGGGTGATGCATACGGTATGCCGTCAAGAGTGTACGGACCCTCCGGTCCAGGGCATCCAGTTCAGTCTGAGTCCACTTAAGTATGCCAAAGGAGTACATGAGCACCGGCATGACTCAACCGTTACAAGCGCGCACCTTGTTGCCACCTGATAAAAGACTTTTTAAAACTTTTTTCAGGCGACCAAAGAAACGCTCCTGCAACGATTGCTTCATGTCAGCCTCATTGATACTTAACGCCTGTGACATACCCAAGTACTTGTAAGTATCGGTTACAAGAAGTGATCGTAGGTTAATGGAATCCGAAAGTTGTGTTCCTTCGGATTCCACTATCCTGCCTTGCTTTACATGGATGACAGCACATTTGTCCACACCAAAATCCATACTGATAGACTTACTAAAAGTTTCAGTTACTTTAAGTAAATCCATCAACTGTAATTTAGTGTGGGCAAACAACTTTAAGTCATCCATATACAACAAGTGGGATATCACTCCACCACCTCTATGTAACCTGTAACCTAGCCCTGAACCCTCTAGTAATGTACTAAGAGGATTCAATGCTAGGCAGAACCAAAGAGGACTCAGGCTGTCGCCCTGAAATATACCCCGCTCAATTTTTATCAATTCGCCATTCCCAGGGATCTGTCGACATCCTGGATAGCTAAGAACCGTCTTCCATTGCCCCATGCATGACTTCAAAAAGGTGCGCAGAGTTGCATTTACTTTATACAACTCTAACACCCTCAAAAGCCATGCATGAGGCACCGAATCATACGCTTTCTTATAATCTATCCAACATGCCGCCATATCCCTTTGTTTACGGCGAACCTGTTGGCTAATGGCCATATCAATGAGGAGGAGCTCCTTAGTACCACGAGCCCCCCTCTTACATCCATTCTGAGAAGCTGACATTATTGAATTTGTATCAATATGTTTAGATACCTTGGCTCTCAAAATAGATGTAAGAAGCTTATAGATCGATGGCAAACATGTTATCGGTCTATAATTGCCGGGCTCGTTGGTACTACCTGTTTTATGGAGTAGGTGGGTTATTCCCGTGGTCATAAAATCTGGTAACGATCCAGATTCTAGGGCAGATTGAAATTGAGCAGCCAAACAAGCATGTGAGCTACGCAGCCATTTCAGCCAGAAATTGTGCAGTCCGTCCGGTCCTGGCGATTTCCAATTTGATAAGGATCGGACCGCACTAATTACATCCTGGCTATCAATGACCACGTTTTCCATTTCTGGAATTAGCTCACTTGCTCGCTTGACCTCCCGCATCCATTCCCCCTCAGTGTGGCCGACGGGTACCGACCAGATGTTCCTCCAAAACGTATTTGTAGCATCAGCATCTGGTAGCCCCACATCGGCCACACATTGATCTGGTCGTTCCCAGGTTCTATAAACCCATCTTTGGTCACTTTGAAACGTGCGGTTGATGACATACCGGTGCACGCGTTTTTTGTATCTGCGCAGTCGATTTGCCCATGCATAGACTTTCTGCTTCAGGAAGTCAATGCGCTCTGTGGCCCGAGATACGTATTCATGAGGACTGACACCAGTCCCCAGAAAAGCCCGGCCCACATAGCGCATTACCCTGGGCCGTGTGTTCCCTGCCCTGAAGCAGATCAGCTTACCGATGAGTGTCCTTGCCTCAGCAATACGCCGTTCAATCCTGCACTGCCAGGCCGGGGTGACAGATGTTTGTCGTATAGCAGGGACATGTGTGGGTAACTTGATGCCCGCTATACGACTTGCCGCCACAGCAGCACAGTACAGGATCGAATAAGTATCGGCGAGATTCTCGCTATTATCTAAATAACTAGATAATAGCGAGTCCAGGACACTCACCAATGCTATATTTTTTCTATGCATAGGTAACCGAGGCAGACGGGGCCGAATCGTAAATTGCATGTACCGGTATTCCTGAATCGCACTTTCCAAAGCATCCTTTACCTCCTCCTTGTACTGAATACTTACATCATTTGTCATGTCATCCACCTCCATGCTGGCACTATTGCCCGTCCGCGTCGCACCAGGTGATAGTTGCGTAACTGCGGGTTGGATGCGAATGGCATGGCTCGTAGGCAAGTATTCTGAGCGTAGCCTATCAAGCACGGTATCATCCAACTGTCGACTGCGTTGGATAACCCGCACTTGATCCGATAATCGCTGTGCTGAAACGTTGACGCTTGGTTCAAAGGCCTGAAACAGAACAAGCATGCGGCTGCGATACGCAGTGAGGTTAGTTCCTCCCTCTGTAGCCCCAAAATATGCCCGCATGACATTTTCATTAATGGATTGAGTCCATCGCATGCGGCGCACATCACCACCGGCAGCGGGGGCCCGGTTCGAGGTCGGTGGGCCTCGGGGTCCCAAGCGGGTCGGTGGCCGGCCTCTTCCCCGCCGACGTGCAGGTGACGGTGACGAAGGCGGAGAAAAATATTCGTCGCTCGAGCTCGACGCAACTGCAGCGGCCGGTGATTCTGATCGATGTACCGACGGCTGCGAGGCGGAGCTAAGCGACGAACCCGGAGGTGGTAGCGGTGCGGCTCTAGATCTGGCTCTTGTTAACATCTTGTATTTTAATAAACTTAAATTCAGTCTCTGTGAAAATTTTCATTTTTGACGTTGTCATATTATTTGTAATACTTAATACTGATGAATATTTGTTTTTATGCCTGTATTTTTTTATGTTTATTGTGCAATGCGTCTTATTGTTTTTATATGATTTCAAAATAAATGGATTTATATCAAAAATAAACTTTAAACTGAAAATAAAATATTTTTCTCTAAAAATACATAGACTTTACTTAGTGTTGCCAGATATTATATTATTATTATTATTATAATTTACTTACTGAAAATCCATTATCCATCCATTTATAACAAATGAGCGTACAGAAAATAGACGAAAATAAAATTTTATATAAACATAAAGTGGGTAAACTTATAATTTTATGTTAAACGTATCACTGACAACATCACTAACCAAACAAACACGGATGTAAAGTAACAAAATACAAATACAGCTAGATGAGGCTATCATCATCGAGTATTTAAATGCAATTATACGTAGCGCAATTGCTATATTACATATCTAACGAAAGTAAACTTTGATGTTTATATCTGCCCATAGCTTTGTAGCTAGCATTTTGTTTTTTAATCGACAGCTCCCGATATACGAATAATTCCTGAGTCACAGGCGACTTTACAAACATTCAAACAACAGACACAAAGAACACCCAAAGTCGGTACAACTATTTGTTGACCACAAAATTTTATGTCGCACGCCGCAGTCGCAGTGGCGAAGCGACCACATAACTACTACGCCATCATTTTAAAAACTCTTCGGCATCCACCATCAACAGTATCTCAATAGTCATTATAAATTAAGATAAAACTTAGCAATATAAACCATATAAAACTAACTCTTCAAAAGTAACATAATTTTAATTTATGTTATTCACATAAACGCAAGACAATACCAATACAATACCAAAGCTTTTGTATCGTAGAACACAACACAAAAGTCCAGTCATTGTTTCCTCACATACATATCCGTTTGTCGCGAACAAAACAAAACTACCCACACAACTTATATACGTAATCTTTATATGAGTTAAATTTATTCATGACGCGAAAGTTTTCGACTTGCCACGACACTTACATGGGAATTTAATTAATTAATTCCATTTTGCTTTGTGGTTCTTACTTACTAAATAAAGCTAGCTCATCCTTACCCGTAGATGTTGCATTTACAAGCCAACTAAGAGAATATATTAGGGTAAGGGTGACAGGCAGCCCATTAAATTCTTCTCCTACATCAGAACGCAATGTCATGATGATTAGGATGTTGGTAAGCTGTGTATTTATAGAACAGTGGTAATTAATGAGACTGCTGTGTGTGAAGTCTTGGATTTGATTCCCTAGTTGAACAAAGGGTTATTGGGTTTGACTATAAATAAATTCTGAGTGGCAGCACGGAGTATGTATATGTACCTGGTAGCCTACTGTTACGTGGAAGCGACAATCATAGTTGGCGAAGTGGGGGTGTTCAATGTACCTTTGCCTATCCCTCCGGTAATAAAGTCGTGGTACCACGAAATGGTCTAATCTTATACAAAACCTGTAAACAAATAAAATAACAATTAGACTAATCGACGCGCTTAAGAAAACGTTTCTCACTCTTCTACTACGTGTACTTATGTTACTTATAGAAAGAGATCTTAATTTACGTCAAACATAGCTCAGATCTATATTTTAATTAAACAATCCTCATTGAAATAGATCTATCCGTTTTTCGTTGGCGGTTCAAAATAGAAATCGCGGTACAATTTGAATATTTGATTATCGTTTAATTGTGATGCAATACCAACACGTAAATCGACGTTCGAATGTGAACTGTATAACAGTAACTGTCGAATCTATAGATTTTATGTTCTATTTAGTTCGAATCTTATATAGTAACGCCACAGTAACTTCAAATAATTCCACATTTGAATTTGGAATGTCGCATCATTCGAGTAATAACGACAAACAAATCGATATTCGAAATTCAAACGATAAAACTGCGGGTTAATTCGTTTAAAGCTCACTGCTATACTCACATCTGAGTCGAATAATATAATTTGGGCCTTTCGACATTAGCCATGGCAATAACAGTGCTTGATGACAATTGACCGGCTAGCGAATTATCTAATATATATCTATAAGGCCTCTTGCGCTCGTCAGCATACTTACCATTGCGTGCATACATCAGAATTTATAGTTAGTAGGTTCTGTACCGCGGAGTCGAACAGTGATGGCGTAAACGTAGGATACAATATAAATAGGTGAACAGTTTATCGTCGTATCATTGTCGTATCTCCTGTAAGACAGAACCTACACCACAGTGGTAAGAAATAATACGACGATAAACACTCTACGTTCCCATAAAATTTCACAGCTTTAACTTTAAATGCCATAGATGTAATGTCTACGACATTGATTACAAGAGGTTACATCATAAACACGACCAAGGATTCTAACATAAAAATATGCTTGTAAGCAGTGAAGTAATACTCTGAGCTATCTTAACTGTTTCGACAACATTACCTTTAAGCTTAGTCTTTGTTTTTTGCTTAAGTTGCTCAGGGCGAGAGTTTTAACATTTACCTCTTGACTGCTTAAGTATGGTCCACCTTTTAACAGCACTTATCCGTGTATATAAGTGTATTATGATCATATTATAATCATATAATATATATTTAATTATCCCTTTAATATATGTTTAATTATCCCTATGTTGTTATTTATTTTATAATAGGTGACAGACAAAGATAATTTGGCAGATTTGTTATTTATTTTAACATATTGCATTTACGAAAATAAATTTCTACCTAAAACATCAAAAACAATACAATACATTTTTAGCAATCTAAATATAAAAATATTTAGCAACAGATTGTATAAAACAGCTTGCAGGTTTTATCATATAATGTTTTCCTTCGCCACTAAAGCAAGCAATAGTTAACTATTTAATAAGCACATAACTTCAAAAAGTCAGAGGTGCGTGCTTCGGGATTGAACTCATGACCTCTGCATAGTAGTCTAATGGCCTCCTGTTAGACTATTATTGCTCATTCGTACGACGCACTGGTAGTATTTATAAATTGATTCCATAGAACTGTTTAGACATAATATAATAAAATATCATGTGTCACAATCTAAAACACAGAGATATTTTTCGGAGATCATCACAAAATTTCGTTATTTCATCATCTCATTGAATAAAATTCCGTCTGAGAACTTTCTATTGGATACAAGTTGCCAAAGGGTGGTTCACATTTACATAATGTTTAATATTCGTTTCCTTTGTAAATTAAATAAATTGAAATAATAAATTGGATGAATTTCTTGTGTAAATCAACTGAGTTTTTTTTACTTTTGTTGTAGTTTTGTTAGTTTAACAATAATTCAAATATATTAATGAAACGTAATTTATAACATGAGCGGTTTCTCCATTTGACAAGGCGGGCAAAAATTACTATCGAGGTGACATACGAGTAGGCTGTTGTACAAACCTATAACACTATTAACGTAAGCACACATAACATGAGATCCTAATTTCGTTGGTGCAGTTCATGGGTCGTACTAAATGTAATATAAATTCTATTTGTCGTCTATAGTAAAACTTACGTGCCAGTAGTAATGAGAGCGTTGATAAAAATGTGGTTCTCCAAAAAATATAATCAGGAACAGTCTTATAATTATTATTCTTTTATTCTGAAAATCAATTTGGTTTTCGTAGCGGGAAATCGACTGACTGTGCAGTACATAAATTGATACAACTTATCTCCCGTGCGATGGACGATGGCAAATACTGTTTGTCTATCTTCCTAGATCTTGCCAAGGCCTTTGATACGATCTCTGTTTCTATCTTGCTGGGGAAGCTCGAGAGACTGGGTATTAGGGGCCAACAACTTAAACTTTTCAAAAGTTACCTCACTGGGAGATCTCAGTGTGTCAGAGTTGGTTCATATACGAGTAGCGAGTCGTCCATTACGTACGGTGTACCGCAGGGCAGCATTTTGGGCCCAACACTCTTTCTCGTCTATATAAATGATCTTACTAACCTCAATTTACCCCAAGGCCAAATAATCTCCTATGCAGATGATACTGCTCTCATATTTACTGATGACTCTTGGGAGAAGGTTTTCTATACTGCCCAGCTAGGACTTGACCGGGTAAAAGACTGGCTTAGTGACAATCTGCTTACTCTCAACGTCTATAAGACCAAATATATTACATTCAGCTTACGCCAGTTACCCAGAATCATCGACTCACTGACTATAATCCCTCACTACTGTAACATTGCAGGAAGCTGCCCTTGTAACCCCCTTGAGCGTGTTAATTCAGTTAGATATTTGGGCGTGACCGTAGACTATAACCTTAACTTTAAAGATCATATAAAACATGTATCAGCGCGCGTTCGAAAGCTCATTTATATTTTTAAAAATCTAAGACATGTCGCAGACTCGAATCTTCTAAAATCAGTTTTCCTTGCACTCTGCCAATGTATCCTTACCTACTGCATTTCATCTTGGGGAGGAGCCTCCAAAACTATTCTAAAGAGTCTTGAGATAGCCCAACGTGCCGTTTTGAAAGTATATTTATTTAAACCCATCCTATATCCGACTTCACAAGTTTATCAATTAAGCCAGGTGCTCACAGTACGCCAATTATTGATTCTGAATATAATTCTAAAACAACACAGTGAACTCACTTATAGTCCATTCCTGTTATGCAAACGTAGAAAGTACGCAGTTTGCCCTACTTACTGCCCTAAAACTTCTTTCATACGACGATTCTTCCTTTTTATTGGTCCATATCTTTATAATAAAACAAATCAAATACTCGACATCTACCCTCTCAATAAGATACAATGTAAGAAGAAAGTCCACAATTACTTACAGAACCTATCATATCAAGAAACCGAAGAGTTATTAAATATTCCATGTTAGATAAATATACCTTGCACTTCTATAATACTGATATACATACATACATATTGGTTTTTCCCCAATCAAACATGCAATATTTACTTAGCCACTTTCATACACTCACAACACACACGCACACACACACACACACACGCACACACACACACACGCACACACACACACACGCACACACACACACACACACAGACGCACACACACACACACACGCACACACACACAAACACGCGCACACACACACACACACACGCGCGCGCGCGCGCATGCTCGCACGCACACACACTCGCACGCACACACATACATACATTCACACACATATACATACTCATGAAGACCTTTACCAAAATGCACCATCAAGTTCAATGTATACCTAGTTATATAATATTATAAAAACAACTTGTGAAAATAGTCCAACAATTATTGTATTCCGGATAAGGTTCGGCGCTGCACGCTGAGATACAGGTTTTTTTGCCTAGTTCGGCTGGCAGATGCTCCCAATACTTTGTTACTAATGTTAGATTATTTTTATAACCTAGTGTAACTCTGTAATGTTGTATTTTTGGTGCAAATAAATTGATTATTATTTATTATTATTTATTATAAGAAAACGTTGTGGAGTAACGCGCAAGAATTGAGAAAGGACTAGACAACAAAAGATTTTTCGGGAGAAACCGCATTAAGGAATCCATGAACAGACGAGCAACAAAACAGGTACGTCGAGATCATAGCAAGTGACAACCCGTAGTATACTGTAAACCTACCCCTCTGGACAATAACCATGAGTCTGAGTATATACGATTACATTTTATGAATCCCAACCAACAACAAACTACAAAAAATAAACATGCTGAAGACAGCATTATAACAGAAGCAACACAATTCTCACATAGTTATCACTGCTTACACCTTGCTTTAATGAAATTCCGCAAAACGAAAACTTCCAAACGAAACCGCATCTCTTGCTGCGGAATGATACAAAGCCGAGGAACATTTATGAACAGACCTATAAATAACTAAATAGTTGCGTAGGCATAAGAAACGGTTGAATTCGCTGAGTTCTTGACTTTATAACCGGGTTGTTTTGTTTAGTTCACCACAAGCTGGGTAACGGCCGCGGGCGAGCATGCCGACAGATATTTGAGGATAAAACAGGAAAATTCTACCGAAATATTGTTTGTTATTTACTTAGTAAGATTAAACGCAACTTGGATTTACAAGATAAAGTCCTGTGGGCAGTATACGGGATAATGAAGACATGTTATCTTTATGATCACTGATTGGCAATTTACCGACTGTATCGATCATGACGTCATTCCATCGATGCTACAATCTATTTTCACGAGTCTCTGTGAAAGCATGCATTAAGCTTTTGAAAAGTATTTAAATACCACAATAAGCGTTTAGCAGAGTAGTACGTTTTACAACTGCAGCTTCTCAAACCTGGCACCTGTCATCGATGCTAACGTTAATGAGACACTTTATTTTCTGAACCAAGCAGCTAACCCAAATATAGCATCAGTCACTTAGTAAACTACCAACCATTGATATTGACGTTCGTAAGTATTACTTTGTGACCTAAATGAATAAATTATTAATGACTTTTGCTAATTTTCTTTGACTTTCCTTTATGTATAAATAGTCTTTTTCGTTCTTTACTTCATCTCAATACTTTTGAATTATTATCACCACTCCAAAGTTTCATAATTATCTTAAAGAGTTTGATTGTAGGGCTACTTTTAAACGATAAAAATTAATTCTGAAATGGTTGAATGTTGCTAAAATTTATCCGAGGCATGTATTTGACCAGGAGTAAAATAAAGATATCGCGCAAGTATTCCATTTCCTGACATTTATTTTTAAATAGCACTTCAAGCAATCCCGAGAAGCACGTTTTCAGCATAGTGGCCGATAAAATATAGAGTTGTATGGTCCAAATAAAATTTATATAGTTTGCTATATTAGCTTCTCTGTATGTAACCACTTACGCGGGGTGAAGTCCCTACGGAGCCTTCTGGGATTTGTCTGACGCAGAACTACTATACAACTGAAACTTACATAATTGGATAGCAAACAAAAGATTTTAACAATAAAAGTAAAGTTCACTCGGCAAAATATGGATATATGTAACTTCGTATATATCATATTTTGCCGAGTTTCTATGAAAAGTCAGTGTAGTTCGTAAGGATTTAATTAGAAACAACATGGATGACAATAATAATCGCCTCTTTTTCTCTCTGGCTTACTAACAGCCGTTTTCTGAGAAACAGATCAAGACAGAAATGAGTTAATATACAGTCAAACTAAATTAGCAACAGCCATTCACATCACTGGATATGAGTTTGATTTTTACACGCGCCGTTAACAGGTCTTTTAGAAACCAGGTGAAAATATGTATATACGATTTTGTCCAATAGACTAAATACTTGAATCGCAGCATCGCAATCGCAGGATCAGTCAGCTTGTGACCACGGCCGGTGTAACCTGGTCGAAACGTCAAGCATAAAAAGATAAACATTATGCCTGATCGCGTTATTACCCGTTGCGTATTAATATATATCATGCAACGCGAAAGTTTAAAAGTTATTACTCAAATCGCACCACAAGTTTCTAAAATAAGACAATCAAAAATAAATATAATTTACCCACCATAATGGTCACTAAATTGCGAGTTCATTAATATGTAAATATAAACACAAAACAGTTGTCGCGTAGACACAGGAGTCATCGAAAACTGCCGGGTGCGGGTATGTCACAAGAGACAACCAGCTAGAGGGAGGAGCACTTAGATTTACGACCGCCAACTTGGTCCGCACTTAATTTATGACGAGAAACTTTCTTCGCGCGTAAATAATAGTGTTCAAACGAATTAGCAAATTAGTTGACGAGTTGCCAACCGTTAGTTTGATGTTACGGCTTGTTCGTAACGACATTGTAATACTCTCGTTTATAATCTTGTGACTTAAGTTCTTTGGTACGCAAAAACTTTATCGCTTTATTGTTTTCTAGCCAGCTTTGAAAACAGAATTTTTTTGTGGATAAAATGTACACTTTGTACTTTTCTGTACCCCTGACAACGCGTCTGCGAAATTTCATGACGATCGATCAAGTAGTTAAGCCGTGAAAGTGTTACAAGCAAACTCACATTCACATTTAAAATATCACAAGATTTTGCCTGCGGCTTCGCTCGCGTAAAGATTAGGTTAGATCTGAATGAAAAGTATGCTATGTTCTATTCTGAACCCCTGACAACGTATATGTGAAATTTCACGATGATAGGTCGGGTAGTTAAGGCGTGAAAGCGTAACGAACAAACAAACTCACATTCGCATAAATAATATTAATTAGGATGATATGTATGTACCTGTATACATATATACTACTGTCTCGTGGGTATGTCGTTGCACTTGTATTCAAGTATATCGCGTTTTGTAGTCAGTGCCGCGCACCACTGAGTTTCCAAAGTTGTGTACGTATTAATTGGTTAATTATTGCTCGTTTAAACAGTAAACGACATTATCAGAGAGAAACCAATATGTCTGATAGCTCGCTTGAATGTTTTCGAATGAAGTACAACGTTCCGCTGGTGACATAAAAACACGGCACACAGCATCGTTTTTAATGAATTCATACGTTTATTTACTTAACAAATTAGTTATATACCTAGGTTTATATTTATTAGCCATTTATTTAAATATTACTGTAATGTGAAAACCGGAGTCTCCTAACACAGGTAATGTTTAACATAAAAGGAGTACCCCTAGTATACCCAGGAGTACTACTGATTATAAGATAATGATAATTAACAATATTTAATTTCAATTTTCATATCAGTTCTGTTTATAAAATGGCCCACTGTTGGGCACGGGCCACTTCTCAGTATGAGAAGGATTAGGTCATAGTCCACCATGCAGGCCCAGTGCGGGTTAGCAGAGTTCACGTATCTTCGAAAACATTATGTAGAACTCTCAGACATGCAGGTTCCCTCATAATATTTTCCTTTGTCGGTAATTAACTATTTAATACGCACACAACTAACATTTTTATAATAACAATGAAATTATAGCAACCTACTAATTATATTAGGTAGGCAACGCGCATAGTCTGACAACATCGCCCAGTTTTAAATCTTGCCAGTATTTTAATAATACAAAAATATCAAAGTAATAAGTGGATATTTCATTATTCATTTGAAGAGTATGAAATATTCACTTCAATATATTTCTATCTTTTCACAGCCATTTTAATTGATTAAAGTTGATTAATAACGAAATTAAGCGTAGATTTACATTAAACGTAGAAGCCAAATGAAATTAAGACCTTTATACGACATTCTACCAAAAGCTACCGAACCCAAACTAAAATGGGACTGGGCGGGCCACGAGTGTCGAGTGCCGGATAAGTTATAGCCTAAAATAGCTCTAACCGCAGCCGTAGCCAACTAGTTAACGATATGATAGATCGAACGAAGACGCCGGCTTTACCTCGACGATTTAATGGACTGTTGAATGTCCAGAATAAGTACAATAGGATGGGAGGAATAATTAGAATAGTCCATATTATTGTACAATAGAATACCATCATATCTATATTAATATTATAAAACTGAAGAGTGTGTTTGTTTGGTTGAACGCGCTAATCTCAGGAACTACTGGTTCGAATTGAAAAATTCTTTCAGTGTTAGATAGCCCATTTATCTAGGAAGGCTATAGGCTATACAACATCACGCTACGACCAATAGGAGCAGTGTATAAGTAAAAAATGTTGCAAAAACGTGGAAAATTCTCTTATGTAAAGCAGACGAAGTTGCGCGGGTCAGCTAGTATTAGATATACATATGGATAACAAAAAGTATGGTCTCTTTAAAAATCAATTTACATGCGTTATCGGCATAGCATATTTTTAGTAGGAAGCTTAAAGTAACCCAGACTTCATGTCTCTTTAGATGAAAATAAGTAATGCATGGTTCTTAAATCTAATTGATAGTCTGTAATATACCTAAAACAAGAATTTAATGTTGTGAAAGGCGTAGCGTTCATTTTGCCACTGGCAATAAATCTTCTATTGTGTGTGCCGTAGAATGTTCTATATTATGTTAATTTTAATATAAACGCAGACATCAGACGCTATATAAAAATAAAACTATTGCGGTTTATGTGCCAACGATGGTTGATTATAATTGTATCAGAACATTTGAACGTTTATCGGTCAAGGTAACCTTTAGCCTCCTAAGGACTACCAAGTTCATTCAATCGTGGTTAGAAACAATTGTTTGATGCACGAAAATTACTCTGTGTGGAGTTTTTCTTATAAAGTATAGGCGGTATATGCAGAGACCGTTCTCTAGCGAAAGAGTGGTTTGATAAAGATAGGTATGTACTAATTAACATAAAATTCTACAATGCTTTTTAACCTTCTATCTCATCTACAGTAACGTTGCGTATTCGCAACAGCTTTTACGATACTATTCTATATTATTATTATTATTATTATTATATACTTACCTTTCTCTCTCTCGTTAGCATTCGTTAATCCCTGTATGTACTATGCGTCAACATAATTAAATGCAAACGTGTAAGGGCTGCCTTATACGGGCAGCTGACCATCATGTATTACTGCTGGGGCTACATAGCAAACTATAATTTATTCGTTTTATTGATACATGAGACCGCTTCAACAGTCGCGACTGCGCCATATAGTCAGCGCCATTGCAGAATTCTGCTATGCGGTCATGCAGTTGCAAGATATACATATATGCATGTTTCAAAATATATACATAGGCACATCTAATTTGCGACCCGTTTTCTTGTTCTACCACCCGTTCTTAACTTTTTTACAACTGATTAGGTAAATAAAAACATGAATTTCTGATGACAAACGGTAACCGTAGACTATGATCCCTTGCAATACCAAAGAAATCATTTGCGATTTGCCAACCATAGAAATAGAAATAAAAAATTAAATGAAACTCAAGAAATGGAAGATTTTATGTGTGCCTTCGGTACTTTTACTCACTCGCCTAGAAACCCAAGGTATAGTAATTTACTCAGCCACCAAAATGCAGTAAAAGAATTACTACTCTGTCATCGGTTTGCTGTAAGAGAATGGTGAGTAGTACATTCTCGCGCGCTAGCACATTCATCACCAAATAATTAGCAAAGTTGAATTTGCCACTCCAAGCTGCTTCTAGTTGAAAACTTCTTCTCAACCAGATGCTAATGATTACAAGCCAAACGTTTAACTGTTAAAGCTGCCTGTGTAAGGCCGGCCTAAGTATAAATATATGTCACGTATGCTCCAAGGTAAGGTGACTTTGAGTACGCTAACAACGGTGAAGCCTCACACCGAAACTTTACCAATTTCGGACTTGAATCTCAAATTCTAATTGCTAAATGATTTGTGGGCTATTCCAGCTATGTTTTCAAGAAATTAGATTTTCTATAATGCTTGTAAACTTAGCTCCTGCGCTCAAGGCTTGTCTAAACATTAATAAGCTTTGAAATCTAATAACGGCCTTATTAACAAAACTTAAAGCTGAACTTGCGCATGAATCTATCTCCAAGTTCGCCGTTTGAAAGTCTTCTTGAAAGCAAATACCGTTATTCTATCTGAACTTGATACATATTCAATTAAGTTAATAGTAATATTAGCTGTTGTAAACTATCTCAATGATGTGCGTTGACCATGTCAAGGCAAAAAATATATTTATAAAGCCACGAGATAATACGCGCCGTGAATTACAGAATTAGGCAAAGAGTTTATCAGAGACATATTTTGCATATTTTAAGTTCTACTTAAAACACATGGTACATTTGCAGAATGTGTTACTATTAAAAATATCGTAACACAAAGACAAAATAGGACTGCCTGATCCAGGAATCAAACCCGATCTAAAATATAAGCACAAACTTATGCTGCAGGGCCAATAAGTGGTCTTCTGTTTGGAGTACGTCAGACTCAGCCCACTACGGAGCTAAGTGCAAGTTGGCAGACCACTTTGAAAGCGTTCTATATCCATAATGTTTACAAGCAGCGTATGAAGTCTACTAGACGTGCAGATTTTCTCCCTTCACCAAAATGGCGGTTGGCGAAATAATAATATATTTAAAGCTATTACATGCTGATATTTTTAATTTAATTATTAAATGCACTTAGCGTTTATTGTCAGCTTGTAAGCAGTTGTTGTCAGTAATTTTTGGGTAGAAAGCGACATTGACTCATGTTTTAAATATCGTCGGGCACGCCACGTTCGAGGCGGTAAGTCCCGTATTAGAGGAGTGGCTGGAGAGGCGGCATGGCGCCCTCACCTTCCGGCTGACACAGATAATGACTGGCCACGGTTGTTTTGACCAGTTCCTGTGTCGCATAGGCCGGCAGGCGACGCCCGGATCACTGCTGCGACTGCTGCGATGTTGTTGTGGACACGACGCTTCACACTTTGGCGGATTGCCCCGCCTGGGCATCGCAGCGCCGTGAGTTGCTCGCGGCAGTCAGATTGGTTGCTCTCTCGCTCCCGGTCGTGGTTCAGGCTATGGTCCGGAGCAAGAGGTCGTGGAACGCCGTCGCCTCCTTCTGTGAGGAAGTAATTTCCATCAAGGAGGCAGCGGAGCGGCAAAGGGTGCGCTTGAACTCTCTCCCCAACCTCCATCCACCTCCAGCCACCTTGAGGTTTTACCTGGGGATGGTGTGCTTCGTGGGCCTGCCAGCCACCCGGTCAGCACCAGGTCCGAGAGGCGAAATGCGTGTTCCCACGCGCGCCTCTGAATCGCTTTGTCTTCGTCCCCCCACAAGGGGCCAGTACGAAAATATGTATATATATATTTTAAACAGAGAAGGTATATTCGTGTAGTAGCCTGTCGTTTCATACGGCGGGCTGAAATCTCGTCGAGGTCGCGATTGCATGTGAAAGTGATTCGCGCGGCTCCGCCAACTCTGGTTATGTCGAGAAACACCGAGGTAGGTTTAGTCGGTATTACCGGGGTATCTTTTCCCCGGTGAGCCCGACATAACCTCTCTCTCGCCCCGCGGAGAGCATGCGTCAAAGCATTTCCCCACGTAAAATAAACAATGTTTAAAATATCGTATGTATGTATATAAAGCTCTTTGGAAATTCTAAGGATACTTTGCAATGTATTTAGTGTATTTACATCATATTCATTTTAGAATTTTCAAAGACAAAAAATGATAAAATTATAAGAGTATGAATTAAAATTCTATGTTATTTAGATCTTATTAAAAATTTACGCTACTAATCCTAACTAATAATATAAATACGAATTTGTTTGTTTATATGTTTATAACGCTTTTACGCCCTCATTCTAATCATCAAATTACGCATACACGTTGTCAGGGGTACAGAAGAGCACATATGGTACCTTTCATCCAGAAAAAAGTGCTGTTCCAAGCAGCAAATGCTAGAAGGACATAATATATAACAAAAGGAATTGCAAATATTTTTGCTTTATAGGCGGTGAAATTTTAGAGGCTTAGATTTAAACGTGAAATTTGTTACATAGCAGTATAGCATTCTTCCCACTAGACTGTCGCTGTTCTTCCCATAAATGCAGAACTAATAAAGGACCGCCAGCCCGCAGGCATGTTTTATTATTAAACGCGTAATTTACCAGATTTCCACGAAGCCTGAACTAAATATACTGAAGTTAATTTATTAAGATATTACTTTGAACGTTGGAAAATAATAATGAGACAAAATCATAGCCTTAGGAATTACCTGAAACTGCTAAAATATTTGTATTAAGTGACAGCATATATTTCCTTTAAACAAGATACAAAAAATTATAATATAAAAGTTAAAATGACATTTGAATGTATTGTCAACGGCGAAATATTTTTTGCTTAAGGACATATTCTGCACTTCCAAAATTCGTGAAGTCAAAATTTGGTTTTAATTCTAAACACACTCGCCATAATGAACTAAAGTTTTGACATATACATATATTTAGGTAAATAACGTAAGAATATCGCGGAGTCTTAGAATCAGAAAGAATCTTGTCATCTTTTATTATTTGGTCTCCATACTATATACTGTTCTGTTATATTCATATTTTATTAACCTCTGAGTCTTCTTCGAAGAGGTTAATGAAAACATTATGTGGGTCTGTGTGTCTATCTGTCAGTGACAGTTTGTTGGTGACAGGCATAGCTCCGGAACTACTGGACCGATTGACTTGTAACTTGGTGGACAGACACCTTGGGGTCATCCCTCGGTCGAGTTTGTATGGGGCCTGTGGGTCAAAAGACCCCCGAGATATAGGAGTCACCAGGTCGTAAGATCAGGGCATATCCACCAACAGAGTGATTTGGAAGTCCAAGGGAGAGGCTTTTGCCCAGCAGTGGGATATTAAAAAAGGCTGAAGAAAACAAAAGTCGCATGAAGATGAAGAGGTTAAATCCTGGGTTTTTACACCCATCTGGTTGTATTGTGTAAAGGAGATACAAGTAAAAATATTTTCTTTCTTTCGTTCTTTCTTTCTATCTTATTCTAATATTGTATATATGTTTGTTTGTTACGCTTTCACGCTTTAACTACTGGGCTTCTGGTAATCAGTACTATTGTGTATGGTAGAATATTATTATTATGTTTCTCTTATCACAGGTACTTTCTAACATATTATATTAGAAAATACCTGGCCCTTTGGGAGGCTTACACGGAGACATGGGTCCAACGTGAAGAGGCCCTTCGAGAATTTTAATCAAAGGTGGGATGGAACACCTACAGCGGCACAAGCCGCAGCAGGCGTAGGACTATTGCTACGTATAGATTCTAATTTAGGGGCTATAGGTATGGGTGTTTGGTGGACCGGTATATTGCTAACTATGGATGAAAAACGGCGTCTGCCCTGAATACTCTAATAGCATCAATGCAATGGGCAGACGGTGACTCGCCAACTCACTAGATGGGCCCCCTGATAAGCCACTATAGGCATACAAGCCAGCAGCAGAGGGCAACACCGGTGCGAGTGGCTAGGGGTGTCGAGCGGTGCGGCGCCGGTTTCACCATCACGGGTCTCGTGACAACGGAGACCCGGAGCGGGTTTCCCCGTAGTTATGCCCTTGAAAATGACACTTCCACCCCCAAGCATATAGCTCTAGCGGCCCCCCTCTGACCGGCCGACCAAGGCAAGCCAGAGTTGAGAGTCCTACGGGCGCTCTTGAAGTTCCACCCCAGCCAACCAGTAACGGCAAGCCGGGGACGAGGCCCTAACCAACTCTCTGAGGCATTCAGGACCGCAGTGTCGCCACTCACATTCAGCCCGCCACAAGCTGCCCTGCGGTTTGTGCGCTTTAATTTAACCTGGTGATACATTTTTTGTTTATATCACAAGGCGAAGGTGATAGTTTTCAAGCTAGTGTACTGTGCCCTCCGATATCGCGTTAGTCTCATGATGAGATAACGACTATCCCAGAGGGGTTTATTATTATTATTATTATAATTAAATGTTTATAAAGTCCCCTGCAACACAAGGCATGATCCCACGGGCGGATTTTTTTTTAAAGGTAATATAACGTACCTAACACATACCAAGGTACCACTGCTATAATATTTTAACGAATATTATACTAATGATACCACATTCTTCTATAATATCGGCTCTGTATTAAACTGTCCCACTGCTGAGCAGGGGCCTCTTCTCAGTATGACAAGGGTTACGCCATAGTCCATCACGCTAGTCCAGCGCGGGTTGGCAAACATCACATGTCTTCGAGAACATTATGGAGAACTCTCAGACATATAGGTTTCCTTTCCTCACGATGTTTTCCTTCGCCGTTAGAGGAAGCGATAATTAATAATTTAATACGCATATTACTTCGAAAAGTCAGAAATGCGCACATTAGGATTGAACTCGAGACCTCTGCACGGCAGCCCAACGCTCTCCCATTAGACTATTGCTTAAAAACGCTAACTGATGACTCAGCGGATTTATGTCCTACTACTTTATACATACTTATCCTCACGCCTGTATCCCGGTACAGGTCGGCAGAGGTTTATTGCACCCACATGCCATCAGCTATGTAAGGTCGCACATAATGGCGTGTTACCGTCTAACAGGGCACGTCTAAGACCCCGTGCTACTATTAAGAATTACTTGATAAAGATCTCAATAGCACCTTGCCCAAATTAGGAATTCGGGACACAGCTGTTATTTACCACTATGTATTTACCACTGCTATGCCACTGAGGCAGTTATTTTACCTATATATCTTATCTTATCTTGTGTGGGGGCCAGTCAGTACAGACCGGCGACACTTCGACCCAGTAGGATCTTTTGTGTCGACTTCCCCAATAACGACTGCCATAGATGTTTTTACTTATATAACTACATTCTTATATCAAAACTTAATATAAAAAAAATAAATAATAAAAATGTTTATTTCTTCACTTAAGGATATAACTATGTTAGGTTTGGAGTCACCTTTTAAGCAAAGATTTGCTTGTATTAGGTGGATCCGCTCCTCCAGTTTACAATCATTCTACAGATGTGTGAGAAATAAGCAAAAAGCAAAAAGCAAAAAGATTAATTTAAGACTTATTAACATTTTATAATTCTTATATCAGTAAGGGAGCATACTGGGTGTAGAATATGTTGTGTGTGTATGTGTGTGGGTTCATTTGTGTGTAAGTGTATGTTTGTGTAGGTGTCGGGATGTAGTGGGTGGGCATGTGTGTGAGATATGTGTTATGTGTAGCGCGAGGATGTGTGGGTGTGGTGTGTATATGTGTATAAATTATATGTGTTTCTTAGTTATGTGATCTTGTGTAGGATATCTTCGGTTTCTTCGTAACTTTTACTCTTGAGCCATTCAGTTAGTGTTTTTTTACAGTCGTGGTAAGTCATAGAGTAGATGGCACATTGTTCATTGAGAGCGTTATATATTCGGGAAGATTGCTTAATAAATTGTTTTGAGGCAAATGTAGTATTCACTGGATAATCTGCAGCTACTTTATTTTTCCTCCTAGAATGAGTCTTGGAAATAATGAAGGGAAGAGATTTGTGTTTTTTTAATGAAATCTGCAGGATATAGAGTTTCCTAACTGACAAAAGGTTTGAGGTTGAGTATAAACTTTCCGTAGGGAATCTAATCGGTTTAAAGTACATGACTTTTAGTAGAGCTCTCTGTGCCCTCTCCAGCTCCAAAAATTTTGTTTTAGACGCACCGCCCCAAATTGGCAAACAGTACGTCAGAATAGACTGACCCAGGGAGACATAAATTTGCCGGATAAGATCCTTAGTGGTCACGTGGCGAAGTGATTTGAACGTCCAAATTAATTTCCTAACTCTGTTCATTAATAGCTCTATGTGCAAGTGCCATGATAGCCTTTGATCAAGCATAACACCAAGGTATTTAGTACTGGATACTTTATTGATTTTTAAACAAGAGCAGGTGGTGTTAGTGGAGCTGGAGCAGGTATGGATTTTAATCTGAAGATCTTGTGATGGCTGGGTACGGTTAAATATGGAAAAGCAGATGTAATTTGTCTTTGAAATATTCAAAGTTAAAAGGTTCCGATCGAGCCAGGTAGCTATTGTAGTCAGACCACGTTCGGCGATGCGACCGACGCTGTCCCATGTTTCTCCCGAGAAAACAATTGCTGTATCGTCAGCATAAGAGAATATGTGAGCACCTTCGATACTCATGTTACATAGGCTGTTTATATAAATGAGAAACAGCGGCGGCCCGAGCACACTACCTTGTCCTACTCCGTAAGTAACTATTTCTTCGGAACTAGTGACTGATCCTATTTTAACTACGTACCTGCGCTCACTCAGGTATTCCGTGAAAAGTTTAAGTGGTACTCCTCTTATACCGATGTCTTCTAGTCTTTGTAAAAGCGTGGGGACAGAGACTGTGTCGAAGGCTTTTTTGATGTCTAGAAAAACGGCTAGACACTTTTCTCGATTGTCCACTTTTTGAGTGACGATAGAGGTCAGCGCCAGAACCGCGTCTTCAGTAGACTTTCCCTGTCTAAAGCCAAACTGTGAAGGTGAAATTATTTTATGTTTTGTTAAATATGTACTTAATCGTTGATTTATTAATCTTTCGACAATTTTAGACAGGGACGGGAGGACGGATATCGGCCTATAGTTAGACGGGTCAGCTCTGTCACCACACTTATGCACAGGTGTTATTACAGCTTGTTTCAGGGCCGTGGGAAAGCATCCTTGTTCAAAACATAGGTTAATAAGATGTGAAATTATTGGTGAAATAATGAACTTGGCAGATTTTAAAAAACTTACGGGGATTTTGTCCCAGCCAGTAGCACTGTCGGATTTTAGGCTCGTGATTACGGTTGCTACTTCTTCAGCGTCAGAGTTGAGCAGTACAAACGACGAGACCGGCGGGTTTGGAACGTCCGTAGGTATGTTGGGGTCGTTGTTAGCCTGTCTTTCAGGATTATTTATTATTTCGTCAGCAAGATTCTTTCCAACGGTTGAGAAGAATTTATTTACTTTATTCACCGACTCGAGTGGGGTAGCGGCTGAGTCCAGTAATTCTGTGTTTTGTATCTTAGGTGGTTTTCGTTGGGAAATATTGTTTATTGTTTGCCATAGCTTTTTAGAGTTTTTATGTGTCTTATAAAGCTGTTCGCGATCGTATTTACGTTTTTGTTTCTTAATGGCTCTGTTGCAGTAGTTCCTGTATCTTCTATAAGTGATTTTTAGTATCTCATTATGAGGCTCTAGTTTTAACTTTTTTTGCATATTGTTACGGTTATGTATACAGCGCAACAAGCCTATGGTCATCCAAGGTTTAATTAATCTATTTTTAAGGGGGATTGTTATTATAAGTGTACCGGCAGTGAGACATTTTTGTAGTAAAGTTATTAGGTTATTTATTAGTATGTTAGGGTTAGTGAGGTCTAATAGGTCGTGAATGTTGCTACTTCTTAAGAGCTCGAGTGAATATTCGACGTTAATTGAGGTTTTAGTTTTAATAGATTTGTGTTTGTTCTTAAATTCTGACAGTTTCAGGAAAATCATAGAGTGATCGGTGATAGTTGTCTCGATAATTGCTATGAATGCTGATTTTTTATTAGGTCTAAGCTTGAGAATGAAATGATCTAGACAGCTTTTATCGCGAGTGGGATGCGTATGTCCAGGTAGCAGGCCGTGCATTGCTAACATGTTTAAATAATTAAGGCGATTCGATCTTTCGTATGATTGCTCTTCCTGCTTGTGTATTAAATTTATATTGATGTCACCCGTAATAATTACATTTTTATTTGAAGAGAGGGTAGCTAAGTGTTGAGATAAGGAGTTTATGAAATCATCTGCATTTGTCTTTGATGGAGAGCGATATATCCCTATGACTATGAGATCGGGTTTAATTTCAACCTGTAAACAAGAAGCGTGAATTAATTTTATCTCTTTTATTTTAGAGATGTACCTGTTACTAACAAAGATGACGACACCGTCAGCTTTATTTAAATGCTTCGTGGTGTAGCCTGCCGAGTAGTTTTGTAATTGAGGAATATTTTTATTTGGGTTTAGCCTGCATTCACTTAAAACAATAAGGTCAGTGTTAAAATTTAGATCGGCTAGGTTCAGCTGTAAGTCTTTAAAGTTTAGATAGATACTTCTGATATTTTGTGAGATAATCGTTAAATCGGAGTTTTTAATCTTTACAGTTGTACTAAAATTGCAAAGGGAAAAGTTTGATACTTGGGCTAATTCTATGTTATCTATTTCAGTGATTGTTTCCAGCGTTCTATCCATAACTGTCTCTAACAGGGTTTAGGTACAATAAATTGTAGTCTTTTAGGGTTTTGAGTGTATGTGTTTTTATGCGTAATATATATAAAATGATCTGTATGAAAGGTTTAATAGTGTATGTTTTGATTGTGTGTGTGTGCGTTATAATTACAGACTTTGTACTCCTTAATCTAATTAGTAATATTACAATGATAACTAATTTTAACATGTTAATAGTAACCTTATAGCTAATAGAATTTAACAAATAACAGTAAGAGAGAGTATTATGCTTATATTTTATACATGCGACGTAGTGATCAGTTGGGACTAGTCATATTTGCTGCATAAGCTTAGTAACTTGTATTTCGCTCTTTATTATTATTTTTGGCGAGGCGTCATCTTTTTTGACGCAGACTTGGCCAAAGGAAGTCCAGCAATATTTGTAGGCTTTAGATTTAACTAGGTCGCGGGCGAGAAAATATAAGCGCGCACCCTTGGTGGTTAGCTGCTCGGATACGTAGATTGGGGTGTATTCATGAGTAGTGAATCCTAGATGTTTTGCGCATAATTTATCTTTGTTTCCTCTGTTGTAAGTTCGGGCCGATTTCAATAAGTCACTTTTTAATATTGATGATGCTAGTTCGACGACAATCGGTCCGTTTTTTACGTCGCTGCGTTTGTTTGGGATTCGGAAAATGTCTTTGATTTCATTTTGTTTGATAGGGCATTTAGTCTCATTTGACAAATGTGTTACCATTTTTATTAAGTCACTTCTAGTTTCGTTTTCGATTTTTGGTACGTTTTTTATCTCTATCGTGGTTTTACGGCTTCCCCGCTGAAGATCTTCGATTTTGTCTTCTAGTAGGATTATGTACTCCTCATCCTTCTTAGCCTTTATTTCGATTACCTCAATCTTCTTCCTTAGCTCTTCATTTTGAGAGGTGAGAAAGGCCATAGAGCTTTCTATGCTAGTATTAGTTGTCTTAATTTCTAGTAATGTAGAAGAGATTTTTTTTATTTCCTCACTTTGTTTCGTGATCAACGATGATATGAGTGTTTTGACTTCTTCTTTGAAGTTGCTAAAGTCAGAGTCGTAGTCGTGTTCTCGCGGTCGCTTGTTCCGTTGTGAGACATAGTTGGGTGGAGTATGTTGAGTATCAGTACACATGGCGATGTTTGACTCAGATAATGATTTGTTAAGTGACTGCTCCATTTCCAGTACCAGGGTATAATAACAGTATGTGGTGTACCAGTTGGTTGTGTCAGTCTCAAGAATTTACAGTTATCTCCGAATCCTTCTTTTGCTTTGTGTAGCTCAGTCCGGTACCAGGAGATAATAAGGTGTAGGAGTATGTTTTTTATGGTTTTATATACCAGTTACCCGGCGCATGCGCACACAATAGGAATCCAAATATGCACTGAGGCGAGTTTTATATTATTCAAAAATATTAGTAGCACGGTGAGGTAGTAGGAGATAATAAACTATAGAAGTTTGTCAAGTACGCCAGTTGTCTTCATCTGCTTAGTTATTGTACTCCGAATCCTTTTCTTGTTTTGCGTAGCTCTTTCCGGTACTAGGAGATAATAAAGTGTAGGAGTGTACACATTTATCGCAATTCTCTATATCAGTTAGCGGCGCATGCACACAAAATAAGAATCAAATATATACAGTACTGAGGCGAGATTAATAATATTCAGAGTCTTTTGCGTGTCAAAAATATGAGTAGTACGATGAGGTACTAGGAGACTATAAACTGTAGAAGTTTGTCACGTACGCCAGCTGTCGTCGTCGTCGCTTAGTGACGTTTATACTGGGGCGTAGCTCAGCTTTTTACTTCTATCTCTTTCGTGCGTCGTTAATCAACGAGTAATTCGAAAGCCGAAACATTAATGAAATTAACAAACAAAGATGTCTGCTGCGTACAATCGGTGAGAAGTGTCTCTCAATGTTATCGATCAATTGGGCCGAGATCGAATCAGCACTTTACCTAATGCGTTCAACTGAGCTTCACCAACCACACGATATAACTACAAACATTAATCGTATTTTATGTTTGTATTTTGCACATGCGAGGCGACGGTATGAAGCTATTAATTCTAGTTAAAACCTCATACTAGCAAACGAAATGATAGCAATTTCCAAACTGTGATAAATAACTGTGAGTCTATATGACTGTTGCGCAATGATAGTGAATGCGACTACTGTGGATGAGATCCAGCTTTTATTATTGAATAATTTCTTAACAGAAGACTTAAGAATAATTTCTTTACAGATAATACAGATATACTTAGCAATTCTAGAAATACTAGTTCCAGTTATTTCCCAGAACAGCACAGAATGTTACTACGTTTTTATATCTCACAGATATGCGGCATTGACCAATCTTTGCCAATACTACATATTTGGATCGCATTACGTGTAAATAGTTTAGATATGACGTAACAGAAGGTCCTTTTGCTTTCTACTGGGCATACATTGTGCTACAACTTAAAACTTCTAGGCCGAAAAAGCCAATAACACATAGACCACCTAGACCACATCGGAGACAGAACCCAGCACGCCACTATAGGTCACAAACATAACCGTAAACAAGCTACAGCCCTACAAGAACCAATACAGTACATTTTAATAAAATTCATACACTTAACATTTATATAAATTAAGTAAATACATTCACAAAAAGCTCATTGGCATCTCCGCGAGTACAACGTGCGACCGCGTATGTTAATTAACAGTATTCAAGTTCTTATTCTTTTTTTAAAAACGAAACAGAAGCAAGTCGGCCGCTAACAAAGCAATTATTTTCTTTGCGAAATTAATTATTTCCCTTGTATTGGTGTTCTGTTCTCTCGCTTTAATTACCGAAGTGCTACGTGTTGCGACTTGCGACTAATTGACCGTAACGCGCACTAAAGTGAACCGCTACGGCGTAGAGAGGAGGCACTGTAGCACAATCGTAGCACAAACAAACTTATCATACCGTTAAGGAAAATAATTAATATACGTAGCAGTGCATTGACCCGGGAAATTGAATTGAGACATTATATTAATTATGTTTTGCTACGTAAAAATGTATTCAAAAGAAGAATATACCTACACCTTGTTGATGACAACAAGGAGTATATTCTTCTTTAGAATACATTTTCTCTAAGTCACTAAAGATATCATAATTATCTTTGTGGTGTTTAACATGTATAACTAAATAAATATACTAGATTTTCTACAGTTCATGGCTAACATGAGCGACTGGAAATGTTATTTCGCACATAAAATATTTTATTGTTTCTTCGGCACGAAATAGAAAAAATATTTCCGACAATGGCGGTCACATGAAAAGAATTAGTTAACTGTGATTTTTTATGTTGTTAAAAAATGTTTTAATTTATGAAAATTGTTGGTAAGTAGCTACAGTGTTGTATTTTGGCCTCGACGACTTCGATAAATTTATATATTGTTTAGGCAGAGAGCGATATATAATTATCTCCATATCATTGAAAAATATCAGTACAAGACTATGTACATACATAATCCCCTGGTTTCTGAAAATCTAGTCAACAACTTGTCAAAATGAAACTCATATACTCATATGACTCATCACCCGATGATTGGCTCTTGCTAATTCAGTTAGCCAATCAGAGCAGTTTACATACATTTGACCATTTGTTATTTTTTTTTTGTGTATATCTGCCTTTTACCTCTGATTCATGAAATTGAAACATGCAAAAGGTTAATCAAAGCTATAACTCAACAGTGTATGAGATAGGGCCAAGATACGGTCTAATTTGAAAACGAAAACATATTCCAATTTTGCTCAAACCTCAATTAAAAATATACAGACGAATTTGAAATTGAGTTATGAAATTGGTAATTATTTCAAGAAATCCTCAACGAAACGCGTAATCCAAGCATTTAATTTAAAATAAACTTATCTGTGGAGTTGGCTTACTGTTTACCCGCAGCTGTAGTACGAAACACAATTTTATCAAACAACAAGAGCCAAGCTAATGGAAATTAGCTTCCAGGGCTAATTGCTATGAATACGTTTAACATAAATCAACGGTGTTTTAAAAAACATGACGTGAGAAAATGGAAAATTTGCCGTAAAATAATACCATTCTAATGGAAAATCTTTATCGCTCCTGTATTTGAATATGGTAATGTTAGTTTCACTTAGTTTTCACCTATTTAGAGGAATAATGTGTGGTTAAAATTTCTTCTTATTAGCATATTGATCTAAAATCTATACTAATATTATAAAGCTGAAGAGTTTGTTTGTTTATTTGTTTGTTTGGTTGAACGTGCTAATCTCAGGAACTACTGGTTCGAAATGAGAAATTCTTTTAGAGTCGGATAGCCCATTTATCGAGTAAGGCTATAGGCTATATAACACACAATGACAAATTCTATTATGTGAAGCAAACGAAGTTGCGCGGGTCAGCTAGTAATAAATATATTAAAAACCTTACATAGGCGCAGCTGTAGTGAAGGCCTGGGTTCGACTCCTGAGTCAGGCAGTGAGTTATTTGCGTGTGTTGTGTTAAAATCTCAGAAGCAGCTCGGAGTCAGAAGGAAACTATGCCCGCTAGACGGCAATTGACGTAGTGGTTTATGTGGTCTCCTCACCACGGTATCCCACACGGGACAAAAAATTAGTGTAATCCATAAATTATTGCTCAGAGTCAGGATGTCCTTTATGCCCGTTGATTGAATGTTTGGAAAGTACCCCGTGACACAGTAAATATTCCAAAGGCGGAATAAGTCATTTAAAAAAAATAGCTGACAAAATGCTGGGTAAATACACCATACACCTACCCCTTGCAGATAAAGGCGGTAAACTAAGTATGAATGAATATTAAGCTTGCAGTTACCATTAATAATCACCACACTCTCTGCTGTACTATGCAGTTTATGCGAAATATAGCCTTTGCAAAAGTCCGATAGACATCCACTTATAAGCGCTGCGCACCAAACGTGTATTTTTACCTATTTTTCTCCTATGCAGCGACTTGGCTGTACATACCTTGACATTGAAGAATTCCATGATCGGTTAACACTTACCATCAGATTAGCTGCGCAGTCTTTAAAAGTATAAAAAAAGAAAATTGTCTAGATTCTCTAGAGTACGGTACTGTTTCTGTTAGACAGCAATACATAAAACCTTATTGACCTAACAAACCTGGTGAAATGTGTATGTGATACACCTCTGCTGTGACTTTTCACAAATATAACTCGTTCTAATATATTTTGAACTTTATATGCCGCGCCGCTTGGGATCCTAAATAACAGATTTTCCATTGTGTTTGCTGCACGTAGCGTTCAGTGTTAATAATAATAAATAAACAATATATGTTTCTAATAAATAACTAAATTGAAAGCAGCATATGTTATTTATAATCAATTTTCAGTGGCACTTTTATTAAAAACGTCGTAAATTTCAATGTTTAGAGGTTTTTAATCTGCACGCACGATCTAAAAATATTTAACATAATTATAAATTGAAAATAAAACACAGATTAAATTATTTAAGTGGGTTGTATTGTTAATATATTTTACAAATATATCTTTGTAAAGGTACAATAATAAATCAATTAGTCGGTTACACTTAAAATGGCGGCGAGGCCGTAAAATCTCGCTACAATTGTTTTAATGCTGATTAATTGTATTTTTATTAATTTATTAACCGTGAACGAGATTTGTGGGCGTCGACGTCTTGTTAAGGTTTTAATTTAGATATACTTTATTTGCGTAAATTCTTCGTCTTACTTAAACTACACGTCGTTCGGTAATCATAATCGTAAAGTAATTTTAGCAGTAGATAGTTAGCTTATTTTTATTTTGTTTTTACGTCTGTCAGTTCGATGTAGAATCCCTGTATCGAAATAAACTTGTGTTCTTCAGAAAGATAAGTAGACAATACCGTACCATTGCAATCGAAATGACCATAAACAATTGCGCTGAAAAATCTGTATAACTTGACATTAGCTTATAGTTTACATTAGCGACTATGCCCAACGAAGTATAGGATGTAACTAATAAAAAGCCACTGGTCTTTTGGTTAAATTAGACTAACTAGTTCATCACGGTCTTGGTTTCAACAACTAAAATGACATAGAATGACATAGAATGATATTGTAGTGTTGTATATGTCAGTTTATGTTTTACAATTGAACTATATTATTTAACACTACCCACGTATCATTGAATTTTTTATTATAGCTTGGTACTAGGCAATAATGTTTAATATTATAGACATGTTATATAAAAATTATATTGCGCGCTAAGTTCAATTAGTTCTGCAAAAAAAGAAACAAAATCTACTAGAATAAAAGTGACACCTTTCGATAAACGATACCACTTGGAGTAAATGTGATACCTAGGATATAAAGGATACTACTTTAAAATTAATCTATGTGGACAGTGGTGCTAATTCTGTTGTCACAAAATTCTCTTATCTTAGCTAAAAATCTCTAAAATTTAGTTTAGTCCTGTCACTTTTAGCGATTTCAGAATACAAAATGTCGTTTGACAGCACTAATCTAAATTTTAGAGATTTTTAGCTAAGATAAGATAATTTTGTGACAACAGAATTGGCACCAGTGTAACGCGTGGTTGATATCCTTGTCACACACTTGATAGAATATATTTGTTCATCTCGCTTGATGACTCGCTCTATAGAGGAAAAGTTGGACAACTGTGTAATATACAAATCTTACCATTAGCGCACATGAAACATATCTACAAAATTTTATATAATATAATTGATACTAGTTTTATTTGTCTGTAAAGACCGCATCAACCAAGCTAAGAATAATTAAAGGCTTTAATTAAACAAACAAATTCACGCAAACAGTAATCTCACTGGTTTAGACATTTCATTTTTACGTACAATATAGTGTCATGTTCCCTTATCTACACGGGCCAGATGTTAAAAAACATTACTCTGAACAGAAGTTAAAATTAGCCGTCTATTTAAACTCAAATTGTTAAACTTAATTTACCGTTTGTTTGCATATTTACAGCGAGTCTGTTACTCATTAATATTTATATCTGCTTTCTCGAGTCCTTCAAAAACAATTTTATGTTATTATTTTTATTCTTAATTTTAAGTGTTTTTCTACTTTACGTACGTTAATATAAAAGTTGAGTAAACTCTAAACATTTCAGTCTTATTTGCGAGCAATAATGAGCGAATGCATTGTTGTGCATATATTTTTATGTGAAACAAAAACTTACGTGCTTTCGGCTGGATGGAATTGTTTTCCTTTGCCTAATTACATTGGAAAAGTAACTTATATTATGGCGCTAGCAAATGTTTGTGTTTAGTACACAAACTGGTCACGAGGGCGCACCACCGCTGCAGTAATAAAAGGATAATTGATGAAATAAAAATATGATTTTAATACCAACATCTATAGAGGTACAAGCGATATGTAAGATGAATATTTTCATATTGATATTATCCCTTAAAAGACTTTTTATTGATTACGTATATCAAGTCAAATTTGTTTAAGAACTGCCTATAATATATGTATATTAAATACATACACAACGTATAATATTTAAAAAATAAATGTATTTTGATTTAAATCAATTATTTTTCCGTCAATTTATGTTAATTCAACATGACATCAAGTATAAAACTTCAAATGTTAATAAAACCATCGATAAATTGGAATATCATGTTCATTAACAGAAAAGGTTAAAATTTGAACAGCCATTTTAAGAAAACTCAATATTGAATAGTTTCTGTTTTAATATATTCCTTTGCCAATAGCTGTAATTATTTGTTTCACATTAAAATAATGTTTTTCGTTTTAATATTATCAAAGGCAGCGCACGATCTTATACCCTATTTGCATTAAGTTTATAATACTAGGTCAGTATCGTAATATAAGTAATATTTATACTTAGTCATCATCGTTAATCCGACAAAGAAAACACTCCAAATATCTCCAATAATCGTTGGATAGCGAATAATATACAGCCAGTGACACTGTATCCATTTTTCCTCCTTCCTTCCTAAAAGAACTCATAATTTATATGATGTACCTAATAAGAAATACATTTTAACAGTAATTGTGTAAATGCCGTCACAACCTTAAAATTAAAAATATTATAATAAACAAAAATGTACAAGGAAACAGAATGACACAGAAAATTACGGAGTTATACGTATACAATTTTGTTTGAAACAAAATTTATAACAAATCTTAAGTACATTGCCTTTTCTACCATTTTAAAATTTCGCATTTCCTGGCAACACTGAAGAGATTCTTAAAAGCAACGAGGCAGAACGCTTCAAGTAGTGCGTTGCCAACGTACACAATACATACTTACTACTAAGTTCAGATCTACACAATTGTTCTCAACACTTTAATAAATAAAATAATAGTAAATCTTGCCTTATAAATAGTCCTTAACAAACCACGCTCGAAACAATTATAGTTATTTGACAAAAAGTATTCATATAACGATAATTATTTTGATAACGAGACATACATATCAAAATTGGTTTCGTCATTATACCGGAATCGTCAGTGCTCTAACATTTGAAACTAAATAATCACAAATAACTACACTAAGTAAATATTATAAATATAATTTTGTACTGTCGTAAGTCCGTACACTTTGATATGGCGATAATAATGATATCACATTTTCAACAATTTATTCTACCAAAATGGTAGGAATTTAAATGAATACAACACAGGTATAGATAGATAATCCATATCTATATAGCGATGGAGTCTATGTTCACACGTACTGTCGCGGCGCGGGGCCGTTCTTTCTTGAATGTGGTAATGTATCGTCGTTGTTGCCAGTGTTGTTATTGTGTAGAAACGACATTTCTACTCCTGCATCCCCTCCCTAGAGGACAAAAATCAATATTGTAATATTCCGTAACTGCATTTGCTGCATTGAAACGGCGATGTTCCAATATTAGTTATTCTTTTTATGGTACATACGTTATTTGCTTTCGAAGGCGGATGTTTAATAAAAATTCTTTTAACGCTAGTTTCGTCGAAAAATACAATAACATTTGATATACTTTGTTGACTTTATAAAGCGAATATCCACGCATGAACCATTTTTAAATACTTTATACTTTCTAAAATTAGAAACCATTCGAAACCATTTAAAACATGATATGAGACAAATAGCTTGGCAGTCCAGTCGTATCTCCACATGTCTATTAAATTAAAACTCACTGCCTTATACATCATTAATACTATTCACTTATATTAAAAAGCACGTCAAATCTGAACATCAATTGCATTGTTGTTCGCATTTGACATTTATTATATAAATAAGATCGGAACACAATTTTTTACAATTTTAATACATGAATTGGATGGATCCTCTGCTTTTCTATCTGTCGTCAGCGTATCACAAAAAAATAACTTTCAATAAGCGTTAATTCAAAAATGTAGAATATATATGTATGTGAATAAAGTGTGTTACCTCAGAATGCATAGGATTCGCAGTAATGGTAATTGGCACTTTAGCGGGAATGTAGCCGTTGGCACCGCCGCTCTCAGTCACGTTGCCTTTCTCCTCTGTAACAAATAAGCAGCGTCAATTATTTTGCAGATCAGATTAACAGATTTTAAAATTAATTTACCGTTTTATAAATTAAAAGGATAGTCTTATAAAGTTAATATCGATCGAAGTGTATCGGTCAAAGTACTTGATTAACCGTATTATTATTATTATATTTACTTTCTATTTGATTCTAGTTTTCTTTGAGCATATCGAAGAATACAATTTAAATGAGGAATTGAGGAACAGACTTATGAGCATATGTATATAAATCTGGTTCTCACAGAATTTTTAAAACGAGGGATCTGATCAGACTTGCTACGATCGTGTATCGTGACGTATCTTTCTTACTCTAATCAAACTTATTACATTTTTTATGCAAGCTTCTGTTTACCGTAATTTTAATGTAGTCTTTCTCAAAATATCTCTGATCTCATCAAATCACGACTGCCTAGAGTTTCTCTGTCCAAGTTTTAAAACCATAAAGTCGGACGTCCGTCGGTGTCCTAACAAGCTAATATCATCTTACAATAGTTTGTAATTGGGATTTAGGAACCATAACCAAGACTGACTCAATTATTTTAGACTTTAATATCACTAGTGGATACAGTCCTACTATGTGATATCACAGTCAAAAATGTCCTAACATAATAAATCACAAAATCGGCTTTTAGCGTCGCTCTGACAAAAAATGAAACAGTAACAAGCCTCGTTAGGTTTGGCCAGCGGCTAATGGTCATTAAAAGATTGTTTCTGATCCAGAATCATATCAAATTAAAACAAATAACTGTCCATTTCACATTACTTTGTACCGAAATTGATTAAATCTGTAAAAGGATAACTACATTTATGCGTGTCAGTTGATGTAAATTTAAAGTGATATCAGAAACAAATAACTAGGTACAATTTGTCAGATCAAAACTACCGAAACTATTCGTCATTATATGTATATGTTCACGTGGTGTTCGGCGGGCAAATTAGTATATTGTATATTATGGGAACAAAGGATTGTGAAATGTTTATTTCTGTATTTGTGATTTAAATGATATTTTAATACAATTTTGAATAACACCATAGGTACTATTCGTAGTCTAGGACTCAGCCGGCATAATAACAGATTTCTTGACTCGAATTTTTCTAAAAATCGTCTAGAGGCGAATGATATATTTGAACGCTATTCCTTATTTAATTTATTGTTTTAAAGTGTCAATGATATCTTTAAAGACCTTTATCAATAAAAATAATAATTAGAATTACATATATATATATATAGTATTTCATAGTAATAACACGGAGTTATAAGGTACGGATGCAGTTTCTTTTGGCTTATGTTTAACTTATCACCAGATATAGTAAAATATAACAGTCAGAAATAGTAAATGATCACCAAAATTAAAACCGCAATATATTTAAAGAGATCACAATAAGTCGACGGCGCCCCGCTTAGCGGGTCTCCTATTTTTGTGTGGGTCCAATCTAAGAAGTAACCTAACATAACCTAACCCTTCCGAGACGGAATGCAGTGATTTGAGGCGTATAGGTGCTCGTTATGATATATTTTAGTAAGCATATTTTGCTGCGCAATTACTATTTTTGGTGGTCATTATATTGAATCCCGTTTTATTTACAATTTTGCTACCTTTACACAAAACTTGGTGTGTGTTTCTGTACGCCGCTCTTCATTCCTCACAGTGATTCGCATGCCAGCAAACAATGCTTTAACCACGGAACAACACAACATTTATTTTCATTCCTGAATGCTTTCCCCTTCCCAATAAAAACACGGATAAGAAAAGTAAACTGTACATGGGTAAAATTGTTAACAGAAGGAAATCATACATATGTATATAGTATTAACACGTATAAACACGAAACGTGTAGACGAATTTATATAACACTCACATTTCGCCAGCTATGTTTGTAGGTCGAACATAATTGAGGGCAAACCTATTGCCAGAATCCGTGCTGCTAATGAGAATAGCCCAATAACCCATTTTAAACAACCTTGAATTTATTATTTTAATAATGGTTTATTGGTATTTCATTTTGGGATATTCTTAGTAGCAGCTCAGAGTTTACTGTACGTACAATTTTGCAAGCTCGAGCACCATGCAGATGCAATAGAAACACTTGTTTGGCTTGACTAACTTTTTTTAAGATAAAAAAGAATCCTGCCAATAACGACAGAACCCACCATTGCCAATTATTTGGTAGTAATACGAATGAGCTAGGTCATGAATCATGATAAACTACTTAGACTAAACTGAATAAAAATAACACTATTTTGTTACTGCCGTTGGCCTGGTGAGTCAGATAGCTGGAGGCTCAAATCTTTGCCTGAATTACCGAACGAGCCTCGAATATTCCTTTCTTTTCCATGTTTAATTCCTCTACCCAATAATCAGTGATGCACCAAATATACCTAACCATTTTATCATGAGCAACCATAGACTAAGTAAACCAATATTTGTCTACGGCTTGTGTACCAAATATAAAACAAGAATGTACACTTATCTAATAAAATCACCAAGTAGTAACAACAAAATAATTAACACAAAAACCAATAGCACTTTTACAAAATGGTTTGGATAAAGCAAATGGCGGCATTGGCGTCCTCCCGCGCTGGTGAGCTACACCGCAAACACGTGTTAATTAAGAGGAAACTATTATTAGTCGTGCTATCTCTCTTGAATATGAAGTTACAAATTGTACAGTTTCATGTTGCTCTGTTAAATTAATATAACAGATTGTGAATGCTAAGCTTCTATTGTGACTATTCTACCTCTGTGATTTTGTGAAAACACAATGAACAAGTCATGTTTTTCCGTTATTCGTATTCCATATTGTTCAAATAAACCGCCATTTTGGAATTTCCATGCAGTCTTATTTAAGTTTATTCTGCTTTTTATGCTATTGCAGTTTATTCTTTTAATTGCATGAGTGCAGTTTGTGTTTATGTTTCTGTGTGATCGTGGGGTTTTGGCTTGTCGGGCATACAGTTACATCTTAAGCAAAGTGTTATTGCTCTATTAAGAAATTAGTAGCGATACGGAGTTTAACCGGTAATGAGGTTGACTTCTATTACGTAGTACAAAATACAGCTGGCAGACGTCCTCTACCCCATCGCGGTAATAAAGATGTAACTCGAAGTTATGTTATGTTATTATTATGTATGGCATTATACGAAGTACTCCGTATATAATAATTATAATAGCATCGTATGAGTCGATGTAAAAATAATTATGAATAAAACAAAATGGTGCGGCAACTATAACACTCGGTTTGTGGCATGCTAATCAACACAAAATACTATATTTTGTGTTGATTAGTATTATTATTTTAATTGGCCAAAAATCTAATTACTTCGTCATTAATTTTGCATTTAAAAAACCGGCTATTATTTTGACATACTGTGTGTATCTACAGCATGTCCAGGAGGATATCCTCGTGCGTTCAAGTCAAGGGACGAGTCATTTTGTATTAAATTTGTAAATAAAAGCATATAAAAAGAACAAAATTATTTACTTTAATAAAATCTTCGCATTTCTTTAAATAACAGATTAATTAAGAAAAAAATAAATTTCACAGAGTTCAGATAACTATTTTTTGAAAGGAAAGAAAAAGAATATAGAGATTTTCATATTAAAATTGAGTGTTTTTAAATGTTAAAGCAATAAATAATGCATTCATTAATTATATTTTGACGAGGAAAAATATCTCAACTTGTCCAAGTGAACGCGGACTTTTTTTACCCGACTGCATCAGAAGGAGGGTAATGTTTTTTATGTTGTAATACATACACTCATAAAAAAGTCCGCCTTACCTCACCTAAAACAATCTGCTATTTGAATTAACCTTAATTGCTATGCCTTTGGGTTACGTAGTAGACGTTCCGTGGAAAAACTGACATTCGCCGTGTACATCGCGGATAACTTTCTAATAAATTACAAGATAACCAACTAGAGTAGATTGGGAATAATAAGACTAAGAATTCGAGAAATGTACTGTACTGTAGCTGAGGCACGGCAACATTGTTGAGATAATAATAACTACAAAGTCAATAAACACACAGCAGCTCCCTAACATTCTAACGTCTACGACGCCAGATCCTAACTTAAATCACTTAGTTAAGACCCTCCTACATCATGTTCTTCTGGTATTAATCTAAATAGTAGATTTTATTTGCGACTAATACCTACCCTATGGGATTTTTTAAGCTAAGAATTAACGATAGTGATAAAATAATAACTAGGTATTACTGCTACCGCACGACACCGTAGTAGGGGTCATACTTTTTATCAGAAAACATTATTTTAATTCTCGGTAATTGAAATAACATCTTATTGTTCTTGTTATCTTAACTGGGTCTAGTGTAGTGTTATAAATGGATTTTCTGTCAACAATTTTTTAGTAGCAACACGGATTCTAAGAATGTGTTTAAAGGACGGCAATATACTCGCCCTATCACGTGGGATCTAAAATTACACTTAATGAAATGTATTAAACACCTGACCAAATTCCAGACTCTATGCTACTCCCAAGAATTTCTTGACAGAAAAACCTACTTTGCAAACCCGAGACCACAACACAAGGCAACGGTGTTCTCAGCATAATGTGGTACTTGGGAATTGAACCGTAGAACCTATGCTCAGCATTCGCATTTATACCACTGCGTCAGCGAGGCAGGCCTTAATATATATGTCATCCTAACTAATAATACATATATGTTAATGCGAATGTGAGTTTATTTGTTTGTTACGTCTTCACACCTTAACAACGCGACCGATCATCATGAAATTTCGCATACACGTTGTCAGAGGAACAGAAAAGGGCATAGGGTACCTTTCATTCAGAAAAAATAACTTAACCTAACCTACGGTTAGGCGATCCAAGCCGCGAGCAAAATCTAGTACCGTATAAAATCAAACCAATCAATTCGCCAATTTGTTTTAATTATTCTAAGACTGCGTTCAAACCTGGTATTAGACTTGGAACCTGGTGATCAACCGTACACATGTAAGCAGACTACTCGGCCTTCTTACGTCTATATCCCTTTAGTTGCAGGTAGAGGTGGTTTTAATCCAAAAAAGTGCAGTTATCAACTTAACCTACATTAACGCGAGCGTATATACAGTTGAAGCAAGTCTTGCTGTAAGTACTTACTGTGTGCAGTAGGTCTTCTAGCACGTCGGCATAGCAACAGCGCGGTAGCCAGCACCACGAGAAGGGCAGCAGCCCCTAGCGCCCCGCCTGCTGTGACGAGGGCGCCGCCTCCCTGCGCTTTAGTACTGGGAGTCTCTCCAGTAGGAGCCGCACTCGTGGAACTTATGGCACCAGCTGCTAGGCGAAGAGTTTTCGCCGTCTGTTGGAGATGAAACATTTTTATAGCAAGGTTGACTAACATTTATATATTTGCTTGGATTTAGATCTATTACTCGAAAAGATAGATAGATTACTGAGTTAGTATGTCTGAATTTTCGATAAACAGACGTGAATCTCGAATCGATCGGATATGATTATTTCTTGTGATACGATCCTAGCACATCACATTTTTACACACGAACGCTGGCTTAAGACATTTTTAGTCTGGAGTTTATAACGTATTGGGTCTAGAACCTTAGATAAAATGAGCACCGATGACCTTACAATAAAATATTGGTCTACTAAGTTAGTAATCCCCTCGTGTTGACGCATGTCTGATTTATTGAATTTCTTAACCTTTTTTATAAGAAACTATCACTCTCTATAACGGTGTATCCACACACGCGCGAGTAAACCTTCATATATAAAGTGTACCAAACTGCAGACAATGGTTTAACCCCTATTATTCTCGGCGGAATCCTACAACTAGCAAAGCACCATTTCAAAATCAGAGTTGCTATTATACTTATTTAATAGAACATTTTATAAAAATGGCCCCGCTATCGTGGCCTATTTTCGATGACAAATCAACCCGTATCGCGCGATTCGTAGTACTGATTGCGTTGCGTAGCTTACCCTTAATTTGCTTTCATTTGACTTGTGGCGGAAAGCAAAAAGAGGTTAAACTAAAGAACAGTACTACTAAGTAGGCCATCTTCGTTACAACAGCACTGTTTAAGATTGACAGAGATTTTCAGAGCCAGGAAGTTACATAGAAGTTTTTCATTAATCATTTTCAGTTTACCCAATTTACCGTCCTAAATAAATAAAGGAGTAAACATCTGAATTTATAAAACAGAACCTTTAGGTTGTCCCCGTTAATACGAAAGATAATAATGGACGAAAGATCATTTCTAAATAAAACAGCGCGGATTACGGAATGTTTACTTTAAGTCTGCTTGTAAATGAACGTCACGGTTTTCAATTTGCAATCTTAAGATATCTTTGAACATTGATGTACAAAAAGATTTTGGATTTTTATTTTTATATCAATGTTTTTGATTGCTGCCATGTACCTACTGTTCGATTGTTTTGTTTTTGATTGTTTTACTAGCGATAGGAGTTTAAAATGATTTGTATGGAACTGATGTCTATTTCTGCATCACTAGTATCGATCAAAACGGTAGGTTATTGGGAACTGTCATTACGAATTTTCTTAACGACAGGCATGATTTACAAAAAGCCTCGGACAAGATAGGTAGGCCCCAGTAAGAATAATATTTCTGCATCTTCTTGCCGTATTGTCACGTGAGTCCTTTCACTTGTTCCTCATAGTCTTTAAATATGTTATCTAAGAACACCTTCTTGAGGCAATCCTGAATTTCAATCGCAATTCAATTCCAAAAAAGTTTATTGTACAGTCAGACTAATACGTAATTAAGTATTTACACTTTATTTTAAATAGAATGAGTCATGAAATATAATTTATTTGGACCTGATGGATTCATTGTGAATTTTTACACACAATATCCAAACTATTATTATAAATGCGAACGTAAACGACCTAAAATCAAACAGTCTACACATTGTCAGGGGTACACAAAATGACAATCCTTTATCCAGACAAAAGTACCGTTAATTTTTTTCTATGTGTGGGAATGCACTGACGGTCACCTCTCCGCGGGGCGAGAAGTTATGTCGGACTCACCCGGGCATGTCCCGGTCTTACTGACTAAACCTACGACAGTGTTCCTCGACGTTACCAGAGGTGCCACGCGAATCGTTCATCGCGCGGTAGTACACGTACAAGTGTACAGCTCTACATACTTTGATCCCGCTGAAGTCGGAGGCAGCCTGCGCGCTGTAGGCCTGCAGCTTGATGTCGTAGCCGGTGTCGGGTGCCAGGTGCGATAGCAGCAGGCGGCGCGCGCCACCCGCCGCCGTCACCTTCTCGTACACGCCCGCCGACACCACCGCGCGGTAGTACACGTAGAAACCCTCCGCCTCCACCTCGCCGCCGCTCAACCACTATACACACAATGACCATAATATATTTCGTGGCATTGAAGAAGCCTCAAACAAAGTCTAACCAAGTTCAAGCTATCAATGTATTACATGGATCACATTGAAAATTTTTAGAATAGGTCTGTAAGAAAAGCATTCGATGAAAAAATTATTTAGGTACATTTCTAATTAGGACCTCTTTGGGAATTTGAAGATGTGTAATGAATTCGTATGTAATTTGTTTTTACAAATCGGCGGCAATTCAAAAAGTGTTTGTCGTGCGTCGTAATGGATCCGGCTGGAGTAAATTTTCACTCAATTATTTATTAGGACTTCCGTTGCGGTCTTACTCAACAACAATGTTAAGATAGACTTCGATTGGCATTTCATTACGAATGCCCTATCCCGTTCCACTGTTTACAACTAGTTTAATGATTTTAAACATGGTCGACGCAAACTCACTGATGATTCACGAGAAGGACGTCTTTCTACGAAGACTACTGAACATAACGTGAGTGCTTTGCGGCCAATGATAAAAGCTGACAGAAAAGCGAAATATCAACCAATTCGGGCAGCTTTAGGCATTGGTATAAGTTAAGTACAAAAAGTCTAACATGAACATTTAGGCGTCAGAAAGTATTGTACTAGATTGATACCTAATATTTTTGACAGAAGATCAAAAACGCAGTCGTGTGAATTGGTGCCGTTCAATACTTGAAAACTATGACGGAGGTGACGATCCGAATGCTGTATATGACATCGTCACAGGTGATAAAAGCTGGATATATAGTTGCAAACCCTAAACCTAATCTGAGCAATGAATGTTTCCATTCGAAGATTTGCCGACAAAAGTATAGGAGGGCAGCAGTCAAGGGAAAAAGATGATTGCCTCATTCTTTGGACGGACGGGTCATTTCGCAACAATCATGCTAGAAGATAAAAGGACTATTACTGCAGATTGATATGTCAGTCATTGTTTAGTAGTTGCCTTGGAAAATGTTAGACAGCAGCGCCCAAGAAGCAGGATCCTTCCAACACGACAACGCTCCTACTCACTTCACCAGACAAACTATCGAACATTTGTCTATAGAAGGTATGGAGTTAATGAGTCATCCTCCTTAAAGTCCCTACCAGGCACCTTATGACTTTTATTTATTTCTAAAAATAAAAGATAAAGGAATTCGCTTTATGAACACTAAAGATGCCGTGGTTGCGTTTGAAAAAGGCGTGAAAGAGATCCCTAAAGAATAGTACGCTCACTGCTTCCGTATATGGTACCATCGCATGCGACGGTGCTTAGAAAGGAACGGAGACTACTTCGAAAAGTAATAAAAATATTAACAGGCTTCTATGTAATTCCGTTTATATATTCTAAAAACTTTCAGTGTAACTCCGTATGTTTTGACAATATTGTATAACTAGCGATAAAAATGTTAATCCGAGTAGGATTAGGATTAACATTTTTAGTAATATCACCAGCTGTTCCCGCGACTTCACCCGCGTGGAATTTAACAAAAAAGTGTTTTCAAAAAATTGATTTCGCGAATCCCTTGTATTTTTCTAAAATAAAAGCCAATGTTACTCCTTATAACATCAGCTATCTGCCAGTAAAAGTCCTGTCAAAATTGATCTAAGCGTTTCCATTCAATAGACTACTAGAGTACTAGAGTAATATTTTCAAAATGTTGTAATACAGTGATAAATAAACAACGCGATAAAATCCGTATATAGTAGTTTAATTTCAATGAATAACATTCGCGTAAACAGAAGACAATATTATGTACTCGAAATGTTCAAGTGACGACTTCATAATACATATATGCTGACTTCTAAAATAATGTGCCGGTCAAAATACTGGAACGCAAGAAATTCAATTATACAGGGTGTAACAAAAATGTGTGGTCATATTTAAGGGTTACATAATATAGCCCATAAACAATGGAAAACCGCGAGAATTAAATGTGTATACATTACTTTCACGACGATATTGAATTTTCTTTTTATCGACTTATAAATATCAGCATATTCTAATCGATACGTAAACAACACTACCAGCCATGCACATGTTTTATGTTTCAAAAAATTTGAAAAGACCCTACACTCGACACGTTTTTGTTTACTTTTGCGATCTTATTAGCCATTGACCATTATAACTGTGCCCCAGGTGTGGATATTGTTACCTATTCAAATTGTTTACAATATAGCTGGTCGTTTTAACATAGATCGGTGACCCCACAAATGTTGCGAAATCTTAATGGCGAGATGATGCAACGGACACAACTATGCATCACTGAACAAGGTGGGATATTTGAAAACTGGCTGTAATAAATAATTTAATGAAAACATGTTTATAAAAAATAATAATAATATAAAGTGTTGGCTAAAAACTGTGTGGTGAAGTGATATCAGTGTCGTATATCGTACCGGCTTATTCCCGTGCGCTCCAAATCACCAGACCCTCTTCTATTCTTGTTTTAAAGAACATTACTTCGCTTTCGGCTAATTTATTTCTAAACCGCGGAAACGCTACAAGCATTGAAAAAAAAAAGAGACAAACAATACCTATACCTACGGTATTTTTTGTATCGCGCCGGCCATGTTTTGTGACTAAGAATCAATGACTTTTAGTTGAAAGGATAGAAACGATAGTGATGTAACTCGTTTTGTATCGATATTTAAATAACAAATAAATAAAATGATTGAAATAGTCATATAATTTAAAATTCGTTATTTTGATATGGGATTAGGACACATAGGTTATTTAACAGATATATATAGCGACCCTAAAATATGACCACACCTTTCTGTTACAACCCTGTATAACACTAAGCATACTCGTATAGAGTCGATAGCACAACTCTTGTTAAACATTTGTCGTTCAGTTCACAAAGCAGAATATAATAATAATAACAATATCAGCCCTGAATTAAACTATCCCACTGCTGGGCACGGGCCTCTTCTCATTGTGAGAAGGGTCAGACCATAGTCCACCACGCTGGCCCAGTGCGGGTTGGCAGACTTCACATATCCTCGAGAACATTATGGAAAACTCACTCACTCAAGATTTTATTAATTATTTAATATGCATATAACTTCGAAAAGTCTGAGATGCATGCCTTGGGTTCGAACTCAAGACCTTGGCAATTCAACGGTCTCCCACAAGGCTAAATAAATTCAGTATACTTACAGTCCAGTCTAGCTGTATAGTGGTGGGCGACATAGCCACGGCGTTAGTGAGGACCGGCGCTCGAGGCGCTTTGAAACCTCCGCGTTGAAGGTGGAACCGCGTCGAACTCTTTCCTTGCTTGTTGTCCTGGTTGGAGTACACTGCGGCTATGCGAAACCTATACCGTGTGGGGCAGGCCATACAACATTTAATAAACAAGCAATAATAATCATTATAAAGAAATATATAAAACCGGTTAAGTGCGAATCGGACTGGCACACGAAGGGTTCCGAACCAAAGTAAAAAATATAACACTATTTAATTTTGTTGTTTTATTTTTCACTTTAGTTAATATTTCTTGTAAATAATTTGTGTATATATTATGTTAATTATTTGTTTATTTGATATGCAATAAAAATACACTGTCTTGATACACTACTATATACGTTTGATGAGATAAAGCCCGCTGACAGACAGATGGACAGAAGGACAGCGAAGATTAATAATAAGGTTCTGCAGGGGCCCTTCGGGTACGGAACCCTAATAGACAATAAAGTAAATCGTAGCACCGAAATTCGTGTAGATTAAACTAATGTAGAATATAAAATCAAATTAACCAAACATTTTTTTAAATTGCGATCTACGTCCTGTGCCTACTCTCAAAATTACGGCAAATCGGATGTTTGATTCTCGACAAGCGATATATGTAAGTACTTCGTAGAAACACTGAGCTAATGGAGCCCGGTAAACAGTTGTCGTATACTACTGTCTACAGGGCACATTTCTAAACTCGAAGCTACTGTAGACGCGTCTCTATAATACGTAACCTAAACATATTATATATCTATCATATACATAATAAACTATGAGTGAATACTTTGTTTGAACTCATTTTTAGAAATTTTTCAAACCTGACACTTATATACTTATAGCTATATTGTAACATATCACAATAAAATATAGAAATACAGAGGTAACCTTTATTGCTCGTGTTACTACCAATCTTACAATAGTTTACCTGTAGCTCGGAGATAACAAATAAACTGTAAGGTAGCATCGCATGACCGCGCACTTTAATCCAATATATTTAATTGTGTAAGCTTAAGGCTTAATGAACGCCGGCCCGGCCGCAACCAGCCACAATACTTCTTATCTTATTAAGCTCATATTTTTAATATTACTTTATAATAACATCAGTTTTTATCAGATTAAAATGCAGCTTTTGCAAACGAGAATTATTTTGTTAACCTCATTTCGTGAAGCGTGCAAAAAACAAAAAGCCCCTTTTATTTTTAAATGCGTGTCTCGTCAGCTTAGTGTAAGTTTATAGCCGATCATGGCGTCTTTGATTCGCGTTCCGAGGTGGTCAAAGTATTACAGAGTAATTTCTGAAATGACTTTCATTATATTTCCAGACTCAACCATGCATCAGCGCTAGCTAATATACTACGGAGTCTGGAAGTATGTTAACACTTCCAGACTCGTTAATTTATTTATCTTATGTTGACAATATGTCTGTCCCGGAAATATAGGTATATCACGCCTTTGTTCCCTTTAGGATAAACATGGATAAATCTAAGAATCTTCTAACCTCTCTTCTTTCCAAGTATCTTATTATCTTGAGGTCTTAGGTTTTATATTGGCTTTATCTATCATAATATTCTCAGTAGCATCACGGAGCCATGTTTATTTTTTAGAGGCTAGCTTTTATGTATGGTTTCGTGTGTGTCAAGCTAACTTTACATATAAATGTGATACATTAGTGCTGCACTCAAAGCAATATTAACAGGTATTAATTGATTATGACCCCCATGCTAGGAAATTCCTGTGTTATGAGAGTCATCCATCCATCTGTTATAATTTAGTACATATTTGCTTTTTAAGTGAACTACATTTCTTATAACAACAAGTCTAGAACTGTGTACCTTATGACATGAGATTTAAAACAATAGCTAGTAAATTGTAAATATAGCAGACCTCGGCTAAACGTAAGCAATAGACTATGTATGTATGTATTCTTTAGATATATATGTATGTAAAGAAAGCCATTACTCACTTGTAATATTTGCCAGGACTAAGTCCGTCGATCTGGTAAGAGTGGATGTATGACGGTATCTCCTGGTTGGCGGTGTTCCATTGCACGTTGCTTGCGTTGCTTACTTCTCGATATTGTACCTTTGAAATAAAATATAAATTGCAATAGAACCAAGGCAAGGCTGCCTCGGTGGCGCAGTAATAGTAAATATGATTGCTGTACATGAGGTCTCGGGTTCAATACCTGGTTTGGAAAAAGTGTTACTGAACTTTTCTGTAAAGTAATTCTCGGTATTAGCACGAATTCTGGAACTGTGCCTTTAGTAGCTAGCGAAAGGTGAATTTCATACATCTTTGCCTACCCCTTAGGGGAAGGTGGCGTGAGACTATATGTATGTATATAGGAAACTTGGGAAATGTTATCAACATTATTGTATATTCTACTCTAATCTAAAGTAATTTGTGTTGAAATTAAACTACTTTATACGTATTTTATTGCGTTGCTTATTTCATTTATTTATTTTATTTTATTTATTATATTTTATTAGGAAAACAAACAGTATTATCGACTAAAACATAGAAACAGATTACTTAACTATTTACCAATTACATGTTTTCACATATAAATATATACAGAGCTTGTTTAGCAGTAACATAACAGAAAATTTCTTACTTATAATGGTAGTAATAATTACTTACTTTAATTTGTACAGTTATTGAACCAATGTGAGTTCATTACTTTCTTAAAGACAGCTGGTGTAGTTGTAAACAAATCAAATCCCGAGTTGTCGATCAACCCATTATAGTAGCTAGCGGCTTCAAAACACTTTTATAACATAACTAGATTTTGCCCGCTCGCGTCGTTGTAGGTTAGGTTATGTTAATAACAGTGCTTTTTTTCTGGATGAAAGGTATCCTATATCGTTATGTTTCTCCGACGACGTGTATGCAAAATATCATGATGATCGGTCGAGTAGTTAAGGCGTGAAAACGTAACAAACAGACTCACTTTTGCATTTATAATGTCAGTTAGGATTATGATTTTGAAACCATTATACTGCTATTATTAGATATTTCTAGTATTAAAACTATTTACATTTAAGTCTCCTCGTAAACATGGTTATTGAAAAGTAACCGAAATTTCGGGGAAAATGTAAACTTAAATACAAATAATTAAGTTAGTAAAAGTGTTGTCTAATAAACAACGCGATAAAAGCCGTATAAGGTTGTTTAATTTCATATTATAACATTCGCGTAAACGTATGACAATATTATGTAGTTAGTATTGGTAACGAAGATTAATTTAAAGTACCTAACTTAAAACAGAAAAACACAACAAATCTTATTTACTGATAAAAATGTAATATGACTTAACACAGATAAAATTGTAAAATATTAATCAACCTTCAACCCGACATCAATAACATAAAAATGTCGAACAAAAGCAACTCAAGTTTCCAACCAATTTGAACAAATCGTTCGTTTGAACGAGCACATCCGTCGAGTTTGGGCTCGACTACAAAAACTCAAGCGCATAAAACGCTAAATCCAGCCTACATTTCCGTCGACAACGAACAAGCCAGCCACTACCGACGTCTTATAAAAACCTTCTTACTTACAAAATTCGTCAAAGAGAGAGACTTCTTGACGAATTTGTTTAAGAACTTGTGCTATTGTTCTACCAGACTAGACGAGTCAAATTTTCAATACCCAACTATCCAATTTCTAGAAAAGCTTTCGGCTTTAACCGTCTGCAAGAGTAAGTTGTAATTTTAAGAAATAATTTTCGTACAGTCAGCGATATAAGTAGCTGAATACTTCACGACATTCTGAACCATGTTTTTAACCTGTGGTTAAAAATTATGTTTTAAAAAACTGTAAGTGTAGGTACTTACAGTTTCTTTAGGAAACTGAGAGTATTGAATACTATCAAAAATTTTAAATATACTAATTTCAGCAATTATTAATTAATTTATTTCGCTGACTGTTCCTATTAGTAAGACCTAAAGCTAATATTAGGTTTCAAGGTTTATTGTTAGTTATTCTAACGCCAAAATAAAGGTCAGCGTAGACGACTGAAATTTCGGCGAAGCGACTAATTTTATTATAATTAAAATGTATACTTTCACTTACGGCTGAAATTATTCATCAATATTTTATATAAAATTTGTCTCTAACTGCTATCTGATTATGAGCCGTATGCTAAAGTAGTAAAGTTGAGTTTGCAGTGTTTTCTCTACGCCGCCTATGTTTGCTGCCTGCGTTACCCATTAAAGGTTTTAAAACTATATACAAATTCAAGTGTTTAATGTCGTTGTCGCATATCATAAAATATCAAGATGTAGTCTCTTTTAGTCTCTTTTAGGTATACTATAAAAACATTAGTTTGTGCTGTAGACTAAATACTTGAATCTTAAAGAAAACTAATAAATATTGGTTTTTACCTATGAAATGTTGTGTGAAGAAGGTAATGATTGTTTTTTTCAAACAAACTATTTTAGCAATAAATTAACTAATAATACATTCTGTTAAAAATATATAATCGAAATTATCGAGAAATATGAATCACGAAATTGAATAAAGCAAAAACTCTTTTTTATACGCAAAGACCTAATATGACATACAAATACTTAGTTATCTTGTGATCTTTTATTTTAAAAGATTTCTAAATAAACGAGCAGTCGAGATCTAAGTAATATCTTTGTAGCCACTTCTTAGTACTATTCGTTATCATTTCAATCCAATGTCAACGCGAACGGCCTGTCCTTTGAACAGAGAGTTATAGAATATTTAAGAGGTTCAATATTCTGAATAAAGATCAACTGATGAGATAAGATCACTGGTTTTGGTCTAAAGATAAATTAATAATTGGTGACTAATCTTTACTGGATATAAAACCCGATTGATGTCAATTCCGTTTCACTTAAAACCTACTAAATTAATTTTCGTCTGATTTCTACCGTTTACGATATTTTGTTCTAATCTATTTCAGTATTTAAGATTTCAGCTTTGCATAATTATGTGTCCTACTGGATTACTGTATATATGATCCCATGATCACACAGGATATTAAAAGTAAGTTCCTTATTCCGCAAAAATAGGTGCTGCCAGCTCAAGGGAGAGAAAGACAATTACTGAGGCAATGCGATTTTACCGCTGTCAACAAAAGTCTACCACCATTTGGAAGTGGTCTTCTATGGCTCAGTTTACACCGTTATGACAGCGGTTGGGAGTGAAGAGGCGAGCAAAATCAGTGCAAGTATTGCAGCATATTAAAATGTATCTTTTTTACTATAAAACATATGCCCAAGAGAATAGCGGCGCTGTAAGCACTTGCGATCCATCTCTCTTGGCGTCAATGTTTGCCGAGCTAGGCACTGCCAGCCGCTGCCATTTCGGTATAAACTGAGCGCATAACCTGGAATATGATACTACCCCGGTTGAACTATTTTGTCTTTGCGCCGTAAGTTATCCACATATCAATGACAACGTTGCATGCAATACATGGAAAAAGGTCACTCGTACTCCATTCTTAGAGAACGCTTACGGAAGGATCGATCTGTTTTATTGTCGGGATTAACGTTAAATTAAAAATATATTTTCTTTTACCTTGAAGAATCGGATGGGCAATCCTTGGTTGTCGTGTGACCAAGACACCATGACGCTTTCGTCATTTAGTCGCGTGACGTTCGGCCGTGACGGAGGTATCATAACAGCTGAAACAACAAAGGTTAGTTAAATAAATGAATTCGAATGAAAGATGAAACCAACTGTACACAAAAATTAAAAACGCATTCAAACACAAAAATTAACGTGACACTTTTTTTAAAACTAGCATATAGCCGATTTTTCAGTCTTTGGATATATATCTAATGAATATTTTTGACGTTTTGACAGGTTTTGAATAGAAAATTTGTCAAACTGCCATATATATTCCTCAGATAAAAGTTATCTGAAGATTAAAAATAAGCCTTTTGATGAATTTATATAGATTTTTGAATCGATAATAATGTTTGTTTGTTTGTTCATTCGAGCTTCATGCAAAACTATTGAACGGCTTTTAAAGTGGCTTTTATAGTTTGGTAACTTGAGGCTTAAGTTATAATCAAAGCCATCTCTCCAATTATTTCATATAATATTATTTCAGGAGAATCGGAGTTACGGAACATAGTGTGATCCACCAAAATTACGTTATAGGCGGACTATTTAAAGTACCTATGTTCTTTTCTGTTAAAGAGATTTCCCAACTTTACTAATATTCAAACAAGGGGACACAAAGAATTCACAGACTCGGAATAATAATTTATGGATTTCACAAATTTTAATCAAACCCATAAGAATTAGATTAGGGGCAGTAGCTGTAACTACCACAAAGAGGTCCAGACAAACAAATTATTTCTCTTTGAAAGAAATACTCCAAAGAATCTGCATAGTAACCGTGTATTCGTTTCATATTTACAGGTGATTGTTTCAACAGCTATATCTACGGTCCTAACCTTTATAAATAGAAAGGTGTCATCTTCAGTTTAAGAATTATTTAATGTGCCTGAACTTTATTCTTAAATCATGATAAAAAAGAATTAAGTACATTCTTAAAAGAAAAAAGTAACGCCCCTTATTCTATCCATTTAAATGAAGACGCATTAATCTAGTCTACAAATTACAATAACTTTTGATTGATACTAACTCGATACGTTTACAGGAACTTTGCATTTCTGCCATTTAAAGTAGCATATGTTACTCTGCTGCCAGTTAATTATCTCTATGCTAATTTGTTCCGTTACATACTCGTTGCTAAACCAACAAGCACACATTTGTATTTATAATCTTAGTAAATAAGTATTTTGTCATTATAGGTCAACTTGATCCGTTGTGGTAGTGGCGCCATCTATAAAGTCTAAAGAGATCTAAATATCTATTCACCTTTATGTTTTCTAGGGTTCTTTCTGTTATGCCTTTTAGGTGGCTGTGAAGGATATCTCGTCTTAGGAACTTCAGCCGGATAATCCTGTCAAAAGAAAAATATAGTACAGTAATGCCCTGAATGATGTTATACAAGTTGGATCAGTTTAATTAACACAAATTAAAAGTTATTATTATTAATCTAAGTGCCATTAACCTGTCAACTTAACCATGTCGAGACATAATGACAAAAGTATTGTGTTTGGATGCTGAAATGAATTAATAAATACGTCTATCGACATCCGTACGTCATTTGATGCTTTCGCACGCATTCAATAAATTACATTTTAAATTAATTAATTCCACTTGATAGTTGGAGCAGTTAATTTTAAAAGCTACTGATAATACCAATCATATTAGATTTACAGGACTTATGCATGGATGTTTAGTAGAGCTGTCTACAGTACCAAATACAACTTTACTAGTGGCCTACTGGAAAATAAGTCACTTGCAGTCCGTAAAAAGTTAAACACAACAACCTTGTATACTTGTCGTTAATTTGACGCCCAGATTTTCTTAAAATGCAAGTGGGGCAATCAGTGCTATCTCTTTCACTGGTAGACTTGGCAGAATCGAGTGTAAGCTCCCAGGGGTTTAAAATCTGTTTATTTTTTCTTTGCTGCATGTTTTAACCACTAACTGTATGCGGTAACAACCGACTATAATTATTAATAATAAATGTTTATTGCCAAGAAATATGAACATAAAACAATTACATTTTGATTACATTATTTGGCTTAATCTCGATTGAGTGAGACATCTGCGTCCGAACTAGATGAAATTAAATGACCTGTATTTTAGACCTCAGTGCTCTTCTTAAATTTAAAGGCATTTTAGTAACCCTTCGGTAAAATAGATCATGAACTATATGGTTGACATATTAGTAGTATAATAAATAATATAGTAGACCTGGTCGGGTATCTGTATGGGCCACACGGAGAGCATGCCGGCGCCGTACGCGCAGCCGAGCGCGTTGCACGCGAAGCACTGCACGATGCCCGCGTGGCGCTTCTGCACGCGCTCGATGTGCAGCTCCGTGTCTGGCGCACGCGACATTACGAATGTTAACGAAAATGCTGGATATAATCCTTCACCAATATTTTAAAATAACATCTGCCTATAAGTTCTTGAAACCACTGGACCCTGAACCAGTTCGACTAAACAAATAGGTATCCCAACCCTACAGCAATTCGCAATCACGGAAATACGTAATAATGGGTGGGAACAGGACATCCTGTTGTTGCAAGTATGATACACTCATTTAGAATTAAACACCTAATCTCTTAGAGTATACTCTTAGACATATAGCGCACACAACACGCATAAATAATTATATATAATACTAAATAGTGAACGATAGCTTAGTGGGGAGACCAACAAACTGCAATGCAGAGGGTCTCGGGTTCGAACCCACGTCGCGCAACTCTAACATTCGGAAGTTATATGACTTTTCGAAATTATGTGCGTATTGATTGACAATTATCGCCTGCTCCTTGCCTCGAAGAGCACGTTAAGCCGTCGGTCCCGGCTGCCATGAACATCTATGGCAGTCGTTATTGGGAAGTCAGTGCCCTATAATATCCTGACACTGGTCTAACCTTAGGGTATTGTTAGCCTTCGGGTTGCGGAGGTCAGGTGGCAGCCGCTCCGTGTAAAAACTGATATCCAGTCAAATCCGGTTAGACTAGAAAAGCCGACCCCAAGTGACTTAGGAATAATAATAAAGGCTAGGGAGAAGTGTTCAACTTTCAATAGGTATTAGTGAACGTAATAATACTATATTTAACGTAGATATTATTTTGGAAATGTGTATCAGAAAACAACTTAACGTTCAGAAAGATGAGCATATTTAAACGTAGTAGGGTGCATCTATAAAATAAATATTAAATGAAACCTATGCATAGGATCACCATACCGCAAACTAGCTTTTCAAAAAAATACAAGCATTTAATTACTTACTATTAAACTTAAATCCTTGCTCGTTCTTTATAATGTCTCCATTTAGAACCCAGTATACGTTAGGTGTTGGCTGTCCATAAGAGTTCCCACAGGTAACATAAGCTTTGCCTCCTTCATTAGGTGTGGACACCGAGACGTTCCCTTCCCAATGAGGGGGCTGGAGAGCTATCACCTTCCATGATCGACGGATGCCGTTGGCTGAACAAGAGTAAACGCCCTAGAAGAAGAAAGGACTTGTATTGGTTGTTTAGTATTAGTCTATACTGTCTATTAATACTAGCTAATCCGATCAACGTAGTCCGACTCAAACGTTAACTAGCAACCAGATCGCAGCGCCACCAGATCCAATTTAATCTAAACTATCCAGGGACCCACTCACACATACTTAAGGAAGTGTTCAGTGACACACACGAGCACAAAAGAATTATAGATATAAAAGTAATAAAGCTAAAAAAATTGTTTGTTTTGTTTAAAAGCACTTATCTGTGAAACTACCAGTCAGATTTGAAAATATGTTTTTGTAGTTGATAGCCCAATTCTTTAGGAAGGTTATAACATCCCGATACAAACCATAAGAGCGGATCAGTAATCATAAATATATCATTCCGCAAGGAACAGCTAGTTCTGAATACAAGTAGGGAGCAGTGAGAAAATATATTGAAAGAGGATATGCATTGACAATATAAAGCCAAGGTAAACAAGTGAATACAAAATCATATTAATGGTAAGTCCAACGAAGTATAATTATATTATATATTTTTATTTTAGTGATTTTATTGTTTGCTAATTACTGGTCTCGGTGCTGCGCGTGTGGCATGTCATTAAAACTTATCAGGATGGTGTAATTTTATATAATTAAAAACATTTTCAAAGTCGTTTCAATAGGATTAAAGATTACTCCAATTTATATCAGACATATCTACAGTGAGTCTTTGTTATTACAAAAGCGCTTGAAGATATTTGTCTTTCATCATAAATACGATAAACAAACTAGACTTTAAAAAAATATATCGTGTTCCAAACTGTACTAGCAAAAGATTATTCATTAATTAGACTTTATAAATATATATATTTATAAAATGAGTTTATTTTCGTTAACACTACATATATTAAAGAAGGTTACAATAGATAAAAATTAAAACAAAAGCTAACCTCATTAGCTGGTGTGAATGGTGATATCACGAGCAAGTTTTGATTGTTATATTCTTTTAGTACTCCTTCTCCCTCTAAGATCCAAGAGATCCTCGGAGGAGGAGTGCTGACTGCACCGCACCACAGACGTAAAGCCTCGTTAGGTTTTACAGGCATCGTAAGAACTCCTTCATCGTCCTTCACTCCAACGTAATCTTCTGTCTCTAGAAATCTGAGAACGGCAATAAAATTATATTTTTTCGAAATTTGTCCGTAAAGAAAGTTTTTGGAAAGTAATGTAGTCAATAAAGCTTGCGAAAATAGACGTACGTACAGCGATTTCGAATTATCAGTCTAATATCACGATGCTTGTACAAAACGCAAATATCTGGTGAAAGCCACATGCGCAAGCTACTCGTGCGAGCTACATGCGCAAGTTAATTATACAGGTTACTTGCACAGGTGACTCGCATCTTTCAATTACGTAATAGAAACATACGATCGGTGCGAGATTTTCGACATGCGCATTCTGTACAAGAGCTTATTACTGCAGATTTATAGTACAATCGAACTAGACCGTAGATGCATATAAAGAATTTTAAATTGTACCAATGGCTGCTGAAAAGCAACCGAAACGTCGGGGAAAGTGTAAACCAAAAATAAATAGATTTAATAGTTTAAATAATTTTATTAGCTTATAAATTAGTAAAATAAAATCAATAGTAGTAGTAGTGTAATATTTTCAAAATTTTGTAATACAGTGATAAATAAACAACGCGATAAAATCCGTATATAGTAGTTTAATTTCAATGAATAACATTCGCGTAAACAGAAGACAATATTATGTACCAAACTATTAACAAACCTGACTTCTCTGCTAGCTTCACGTTGTACTTTGAGATGTGTTCTTTGCGCGACTTCAAGAGTCTCTCCACTGAGTTCATTGGTAGCTCTACAACTGTACAAACCACTTTCCTCGACTGTCGCGTTGTGAATCACTAAGACACCGTGAGGAGTTTCCAATTGCTTCTTCTTGCCCTGAAAGAGAAAAAAATTAAACACTTTTCTATACATAAGAAACTCATTGAGTATATAAAGGAGGGGAGAGCAGGTAGGTTGACGCCACCATAGAGTTATTTGCCACTCCAGAAAGTTAAGATTCCTTTTCCTACACAAGAAATAAATACTGTTTCGCAAGACACTTTACAAACATTTAGAACTAAACAACAAACACAACAAATACTCAGAATTACTATTTGTAGATCGAAAAAATACTTGGCTCTGTGGCAATGGCGGATTGGTCCCATAGACTTCTACACCATCTGTGCAGTCAAAATCAAACAACATAGGCAATCGTTGTTTGAAATATCACTAGGTACACCAACGGTGAAACGAATTGTCAAAGTCGATCTTTAAACAATGTCTTCATTACTCCATACAAAAACCGTATATATTAAGTCCTCTTGTACGTAAGCCATCAGTAATTTATCTTACAGGTAATTTGTAACATGAAAAACGGTTTGCTTGACATATTTTACTGTTCATAACTAAAACAATTAATTATGAATCAGGCAGGGTCTTTTATTAATTGAGACTTCTCTCTTAATGGCGAGCGGTTTGGTGTAACAATTCTGCTTGTTTGAGTCGCCGAGCAAATTTGGTTTCGAACTCAAGGGATGAATAAACGCTACTTATCCGTTATTTTATAATAAACAGGAGCTTGTTGTATTGCCTTGGATTTGCTTGCAATTGTTCTGTAAATATCGTTCATTCAGGTATGCCGCTGACTGCCTACAATTAATATACATAAATGCAGTTGCCAAACGAATAGTTAATAGAAGAGATGCTCCTGTTATTTGATATATACGGTATATACATAGAAGCTAAATAACTGATATTAAAATAGAAACATAATAAAATGTGTTTAGAATCTTTAGCGGGCACAAGCAAATTATATAAAAATAAATGGGTTCAAATTGCGCATAGTTGTAGAGAAGAACCAAATTTTATATAATATTAAAGTTTTGGATGAATATTCAATATATTTATTTTGAACTTATGATACTAATTTTTGCAGATACACTGCGATCTTAAATTATGACCAGCCCAATCTGTTACACACGAATGTGAGTTTATTTGTTTGTTTGTTATTCTTTCACGACTTAAATACTCAACCGATTATCACGATACACATGCACATTATCAGGGTACGGTAAAGGACATAGGGCACCTTTTGTCCAGAACAAAGTACTGTAACCTAGGTTAGGTTACAGTACTTTGTACCAACATTTAGGCGAGCAAAACCGCGGGCAAGATCCAGTATATTATATAAAAATAACTAAGTTAAGTTCTCGACGTTTCTACGACTACTACGGAAAGACAAATCTCCGTAATTATTTCTCGCCACTTTTTCATTTCTCGAAATCTTCTTAAGTGCTCGTGAAACTTTATTAAAAATAATCGGATATCAGATCGGCGTCCAAACAACCACAAATTCTGGAGAACTCGCTTTGATTCAAAGATAAAAGCTAAGTTCGAAATTAGTTCAGCAACTATTCACAATCTAAGGAAAAGTCTGTATAGACAGACGTTCTTTAGAAATATAAAAAGCTTTGTAGAAACAGAAAGTTTAATTTATAATATTCTATAGCATATACAAGGACAAATATCAACAACAAAAAACAAACTTTCTATAAGTTTCAAGTACTTGTCAGAAAGATAAACATATTTATTTTCAAGACTTTTACGACGTTGTTAGAGTCACTAGAAACGTTATAAATATTGAAATAACTGAGAAAAAAGGCTTTACTACCTCACTAGGTCACATAAAACTCATACAAGTTAAACATTATGTGATCTAGTGCCGATTCGATGCCTGTACACGTATCGAACAGGCAATATTCGAAGCAATGTAAATAACGATGTATTTACATTGCCAACCACTGCGTGCCGGTTGATGTCTAATTAAAAGGAAGTTGAAAATCTTTTTATAATTCAAAAAGATTCTTAGACTGCAACGCAGTGATCTCAAGTTCGAATTTCTCAAATTCGGTGAAAGAAATTGAAGATATCCGCAGTCTGCGAACCCGCACTTGGCCTTGGAACGTGGTAGACTATGCCCTAACCTTTCTTAAACTAAGAAGAGATTAAAATGAAGCCTGTGCCTAGCATTGGGACAATAATATACAGGTCTGATATTACATAAAACATAAAACCAAGAACTACTTAAATGAAGTTACCTTAGGACTTTCCTTCCACCAAGAAAGCACAGCCGGTGGCTCTGAAGTAGGCTCCTTACAATGTAGCACTATGGTATTCAGCTCAGGTGCTATGATCACTCTTTCATTTGCTGTGATCTTGGCAGGAGAATTGATCAGCCTGGCTACTGTTAGCCGGGCGGGCACTGACGTTAGACTCACAGCTCCGTACCAGATGACGCACTGGAAAGAAAAAGTAAAAATTACAATACAATATTTGTGCTTGCGGCGTTGCCCGTGAATGCCACAAGAACATAAACCGGGACAAAAAGTAGTTATTAGCCAGGATACAATATACATATGTCCTTGAAAACTTTATTCAGTCAGTTCAGTCGTAAAAAGTTAAGTGACACAGATTTACTTTCACATTTATAATATTAGTTAGTATGGGTTGGTGAAAATATTCTAAGTCTATAATATGGATAGTCTAAAACTTAGACTAAAACATGAAGACGCAAACACATTGTAGTACAAGGTACCCAAAATTCTTCAAGTACGAGTTAATTCTTTTAAAATACTAGTAGGGCACCTATTGCCATCTACCGGGCGAAGTTTCACCATTTCACCAGTTTCAATCTCAAAGTAGATTCGCGTGCCAACCAAAGGGCTACGGGCGGGCTACGGGCAAAGAATAACGATACCAATTGATTCATCCTTTATATGCATTTTGTGGTTGTGTTTCTTCGAAATGGCCAAGCAAAAACAGCACAGTCTTGGCGGCTATCATCTTACCATCGGATGGGCCATGATTCTGGTCTTTCACTAATGACAATAAATAAGGTGGTGTTTATTTTCTTCTTCGAATTTATGGTCAAATTAATAGTAAAACTTTTGAATTAGAGTAATAAATTAAATTTCACAAGTCAACATAATATTAACTAAGTATCTACATGTTGTCAATATTTAACAAGCGGATGCTTCCGGCCATCCCTTCGGTGTAATCTCTTAGTCACCTTTTACGACACCCATGGGACAATGGAATGGACCATTCGTAACGGGGCCTATTGTTAATCTTGCTTGATTTATTGACCGTTGAGTTCGACATCTGATTGAAAACATTGATTTCTCTCTCTAAATTCATTAACAATACGCCATCATCACAAAAACATACTTGGAGATAGATTTATGACTAACCCTAGTTAGAAGAACATATTGTCGTTGATATACCAGGACACAGACACAGAACATATCTCATTAAAACGAACGGTTTAGATGTTTCTATAACGATGTATTAGCTTTTACTTTAGGGTTACAAACATTGAATTATCTCAAAACAAAATATGAGTACTTTATTCGTATTTACTCGTAGTTTGGTACCAGAATCTTTTGAATAATATCATAAGCTTTAGTCCAGACAGCCTTTATACATCTTGTCTTTTAAGAAAATCTCTTTTGCAAAACGAAGGCTTAAATTATCGTAATACTTCTATCACGTAAATCGCAAAACGTAGGTAGCAAAATGAAACCGACAATCAAAGGTAGATATGGAATTATAATACACCTAAACCCAAAGACTTTTAATCACAGATGGTACATCTTATATCACCGATCACCGTACTTAAATTGCACGAAAAAGTCTCCACAGTAGAGTAAAGTAGAGTGAGGTCAAGCATTCCATATTTATAATAAAGAAAGAAAATTATAACGAGAGTGTGCGTGGTAATACTATATTTATTATTCAGATATATGTTAGCTGTTATTGTGTGTAAGATGAGAAATTAACGTCCAGAAAGGTGACCATATTTAATCGTAGTATGGCACATCTATGATTAAATGTTTTGCTAACTCAATCTCTTTGGGCATATACAGCATCAGTAAGTAAGTATTATATTTCTTGGAATAAAACATACCTGGTACAGAGTCACTTCCATATTCATAGAAACCTCAACTTCCAACTTCGTGCTTCTGTTGGGCACTGCTGCGATGATCTTCCGTCCTTCTTCCTCAAACTCTATATCATTCCATTGTTCTTCATCTCTTTCTAACTTCCAGCGCCACACGAACCTCTCACCGGGCACGTTGACTTCACACTCGAATGTTACTTTATCACCAAGAGGAGCTATCACCGACTCTGGGTATTTGGTAAATTTCATCTCCAATTCTGTAAAGAAATGTATGGTTAAATATCAAATTGTAAATAATCATATAACATAAATATTAACTGATCCACTGCAGGGCATGAGCTTTTTCTCTATATGAAAAGGGTAAGGCCATAGTGAATCACGCTGGTCGAGTACAGGTTGGCAGACTTCACATATCTTTGAAAACAATATAAAGCACTTCAAGATATGCAAGTTTCTTCACGATGCTTGCCTTAAAACAAGCAATAATTACCTATTTAATATCTACTATACATTTCACCGATAAAGCGACATTTGTCTATTGTAAATATTGTGTTTCAAGTAGCTACTCCGATGGTGCAGTAGTTCACGCCATGTCTATATGCTAAGTGTAGCGAGTTTGTATCCCGCAAACGACAACTTTTTACCTGATCCTCATTCGGCAGCTATCCTACGTGTGCATTATCAGATTTGAAACGCTTGTATCTTAGTTATTTTTGAATGGATTCCAAAACGTCTTGTTTTGGTCTGCCATCTTTATTAAATGTCATACACTTTTTTAACTATAACCTTAGTTAAACACTGCACATGGTTGGATAACCACGCAGACGTCTATAGTTCGATCCTAAGGCACGCACTTTGGACTTCGAAGTTATGTTCGTAGTAGTTTATTATCGCTTGCTTTAACGGGGAAGAAAATCATTAAGAAGAAACCTACATCTCTGAAAGTTTTCCATAATGTTCTCGAAGATAAGTATGTGAAGCCTGCCAACCCGCACTGGGTCAGCGTAATACGTATAGCCTATAACACTGAAAAATTTAGTCATGATTAAATAACTAACACTATAATCAATCTTCAATCACCACACTATGATTTAATTTTGTTAGTCATTACACATTAGTCATGATTAAATAATTTAATCTTAGTTATCAATCATCAATCAAACAAAATTTTGCCCAACACTGAACGCTGGCAAGAAATGCCTGCAGACAACGACTCCTGGATGACGCCCCAGCACGACGGAGGGCGTCACTCAGACTCAATGGCTGGCGGACGGGAGATCCCTGTTCTCCCGCCCGCGACCTTTCACTATGGCGTTAAAATTTCATACACTACCTTAACTATACCTTCAGGTATACACTATACAGGGTTGCGTTATTCATTTAAATAAGATAAATCCGCCTTTTTATATACATATTTTACAAGGTTTACGAGTTACGCCATTAACATGCGTCTTGCATTACGGAGATAAATATCGCGCTGCGTGCAATCGCTTTATATTCCAAATAGTCGATAGTTATTCGAATAACTGTTAATAATAAATCGACAAAATAGTGCGAATTTTTTTGTTTGTATAAATATGTAACACTACATAGGACACAAAGCGGCGATTTTGGATCAAATCGGTACACACAACATCTAGTCCAAACTAAGCAGAGCTTGTATTAAATACATACATATAATATATTGGGTAGCCCGTGCGTACAATGTTGTTGATAATTCTTGACTTGATCTAAATCCTAAGCTCGTGTCTATGTGTGAGTATAAATCCAGCCATCTATGATTCAACTATAATTTTAAGCGGCATAACCATTGGGCATCGCGCAAAGCGCATCAATCTATTAATCCATATGCCGCAGCTTCCCAAGCTAGTACACTACCAACGTAGTAACACCCAATCCAAACACAGCCATGTAGCTTAGCTGGAGGGATTAACAAGGATAGTCACAAGACTACAGTATGGGGTTCTTCAAAAAGGCTGTTAAAAGGTTTATACAGAGTCGGCAAAGCGCAAGTGATGCCTCTGGTGTTGCAGACGTCCATAGGCTACGGTGACCACTTACCATCAGGATAGGCTACGGTGACCACTTACCGTCAGGATAGGCTACGGTGACCACTTACCATTAGGTGAACCGTGTACCAGTTTGCCACTTTAAAAGTAAAAAAGAAATAGTAGTAATCGTTCCACGAATTGCTAAAATCTTATACAAAATATGACAACTGTTCCATCATTGAATCATTATAAAAACAATCGTGCATCGCTACACAAAACGTCGTGAAACTTGCAGCAGAAGCCTTAACAAAGTTACAGTCATGCCAATAATTTATACGAAGACAGCATTTTTACTTAAATTAGCATTTATTATCTAACTCCCAGTCGATAATAACGTAATCAATGTTTTAACAAGATCAAAGAAAACACAATTAGATTTTTTTATTTGCATACCAAAACCCCGGCTATAACAATAAAAAAAGAAATCTTGGCGGCCTTGATACCTTGTTACCCACACATTTCGATCTCGGATGACGCATCTGACTGGAACGAAACAAGCTTATGATAATAAGGTGCACAAACTACTTACGACCTTACGTTATGTGTGAATGGGTCCGTATTGGAATGCAACCCATAATTGAGATGTAACATTTTATTTTCTCTTTGTAGTCGGGCACCAATTTATGTGAATTCAGTCCCGTCAGTCATTGACCGTAACTTTATGGAGAGTTTTTAAAATTTCATCTCGTTGCGAGTGAATAAAAATATATAGAATTAAATTACAGCTCAATATTTGATTTACGCGTGTTACCAAATATGTCAATTTTAAAGTAAATGATGTGAAGCCATATTTTATCTCCCTTATTCGTCAATTTCACATGCAATTTGGATGTGAGGTTATCAACAAAACTGGTGCACAATGATAGTGTCTAATTAAATATAATAAACTTTAATAGGTAGGTATATTCTGAATTGAGCACCACCGATTATTAATAAGTATATCATGTAGGGTGGATATAGAGAACAATAAATTCTTATATTACTAACAAGTGTTGGTAACTGCATGTGCATAGTAAGGTTCATACTTTATTCTCGTATTGAGGTATATAGAGCTTATAATGTTAAGACATTCTTCATAAAATCACGGTCGAATTAGGAGCGTACCTATATCTCTGCCTACACGTCACCAGAGAAATAAAGGCTGTAGGTATATACTTTAGTATATAATGTATTGAATAAAGTAATTCCCTAATTACGTATTTCATTCGTATCTACACATAAAAGTGATGAATATTTAAACTTCGCGAGTTTCCTTTTTGTTTGACTTGACTCAATTACCTTAATTGTTCAAACTTATTCAATTTGAGTAAAAACTTGTGGTCATTTAGTGCACTCATTTGGAACGAAGCCCGCTCTTTATTCTTTAAAACATGAGACAACGAACAACCTAATTTCAGAATTTTTAATCTTTTTATATAATAATTACAATTTTATATATATTTATACTAGCAGCCATAAAAGCGCAGCGGTAGTAAATGCGACTGCTATGCAAGAGGTCTCGGGATTTTGCAGAGTGTCATTGGCTTTTTCTGATGTGATTGAATGATGAAGCATTTTTCAGTAGCAGCTCAAGGACTGGAACTGCGCCCGTTAGACTGCAATAGGCTCTTCACTAATCGTGAGACCTAAAACCACAATTGGTAAATTGTGGGTGGAATACACCTATACATATGAATGCCTTAACATTGCAGAAGCAATACTGACGAAAAACAAAACAGTCCGCTATCTTCCCAAAAAGAAGCGGGTACAAGAGAATGGCTCTTCTGACATTCGGTCGAAACAAAACCTACTTATTGACGGAAAATGGTGGAATGCCTTGTCTTTTAGCAAACTGATGAAGCAGAGCCAAGTAGCTCCTTAACGTAAAGAAGGGGCAACATGAACGGCCCGACATGCCAAACGCATATTTCAAAAGCAAATCTAATTAGCGATTGGAAAGCTGCGGCTCTTAGTATCGCAAAAGCTAAAGCTTTGCTGTCACTACCGTAAGATGTAACATAAATAGCTTGACTGTCTCTGAGTTGGCACGCAGATCTACTTTTCTTTTCTTAAGCTTGTTGGTATGTCCCACTGCTGTGCAAAAGCCTTTCCGTTGGACATCCAAATCACTTTGTTAGTGGATATCCTCTGCTAATCCCTTTCACAAGCGTCCAGGTCGCCCACCATCTCCGTTTAGATCTGCCTCGGTGTCGATTGTCTTGCAGCACCCACTTGATGACGATTGATACCCACCTCTCCGCATCGCTGCACGACGTGTCCGGTCCTGTCCCACTTAAGCCTGGCGGATATCAGAGCTCTCAGTAGAGTTTCAGACGTGTTCCATCCTTTTGATTTCGAGAATACGACACTCTACAGCCCTCTAGCAGATATTCAATTTGGACTTCTGATTCGCAATCAAGGACCATGTTTGGGCACCTTAGGTAATGACAGGCAATATAGACATGTTGACAAATTGCCGCTTTAGTGAGATTGGAAGGTTACGCTGCATAAGCAAATATGCTTATAAACTGAACATTGTAGGAAACTGTGCATGAAAGCACACAAAGCCTCGGCTATCAGCTAAACATTAACAACCTGTTAAACTTTCTCACTAAAACTGTACGAGAGTTAGTGTAGATGCATATCAAGCATTCAAACACTATAATAAAACGCAACAGAACTTGTGTCGGTCTATCTGCATTCCAACGAACGAACCGGTCCGCGGTACCGTCGCTCTGATGTGTTCTGAGATTGCCAATCATTCGTTGCTATGGTAACAACTGCCTTCACGGGAACACGGCCGTAAATCTTTATGGAAGTATACACTACAGTGCTATAATTTAAGGGAATGTCTTAGCCTGCTGTCAGTCTAATGCAAATAGAAAAAATACCATAGATAGTATTATGCTAGTGCTAATGTATTTTAAATTTATCCATAGCACGTAAACATAAAAACACGCGCGGTGCGGTGGCGTCTCAAAATATTCCCTGTATGGTTGTACTTTTTGTTTAAATTAACTATTATGATTATAATTCAACAAGTCAACCCGGTGTATCATATGTGTAATTATACCCACATTTTGCTTGCTTTGTTTGAGGTACGCGCGTAAAAGTCCAGGGTAGTTTGCTAAATTCAGTCCTAGGATTGAAATCCCAACAGAAATACTAAGTTACACTTTACTGACTTAGTAATCGAGCCCGGTACCTACAAAGCAGTCGCTTGAAAATATATTTTTATTACGTATTAAATTGTTACTTTCAAAAATGTAAAGTCTGCAAACTTGGGCTAGCCCCTATCATAGAGTCTTTTCACTATGGCCCGTGCCCTGCAGTGGGAGAGGTAATAAACAAAGCTGGTATATTGTAATAGTTCACTGAAATATATTTTATTAACATCAGAATACAATAAAGAAATAATTATATTTTAATAGCACAAAATTATTATATACCGGCATTTATTGACTATACAAATCACCAATTCAAGAGAAGTAATGATACAAATTAAACATGATCCCATTCAAAAACGCATCGTAAAATCGGAATTAAAATAAAATAATTGCCGTTTCATTTCATATCGCAATTATAATGAAGTAAATATTTAATTTATAATACACCGCTTTTAATTGATATGTTAAAGTATTAAGCAATAAATAATGTGAATTGCAGTGGTAAATTTATGACAGAATACTTACCGCCCGCAATTCGCTTACGTGACTTGTCTTTAAAACAGCCTATGATTACATTATCTTACTATTATATTATTATTGTTTCTTTTTTAGCTTCATCTACAGTAACTTTACTACTCATTGACGTTAAGGTAATTATAGATACAATTACCAGTTACAGACAAACTAGTGACATCGAAAATAAAAAAAATATAGATATATACATTACTACATATGCAACTTTAGAATCCAGAACAAAATATGATGACTAACAGATGAAAAACTGTGAGTTACTTATTCTTAAGACGGTTGATCTAAAGGACTTTAAAACGTCACTTAAGACTACTTAGTATAGCTCTTTATTATAAACTGTTTCCATATCTACGTCAGTATTGCAAAGCTGAATCTTATTGTATTGAAAACATTGTACACAAAGTTTGCACGACACGGTAGTAAAAACACGAATGAACAAAAAAGCCGATTAACACTATTGGTTACGCAAGCCACTGAGCCAAATTATTTAACTATATACTTCAGTACATTAATTATTTTAACTATACATAATTAATTACTGCAGATATAATTAATTATTAATTAAACAGCGCCGCGCATATGAGTATATTAATGACGTTCTCACTCTCCGACTGGATAGTTTATTCATGATGCTGTAAGCATACAAATACACATGTTAGCACTTAGCATGCATACCTTCAAGAATCGCATTTGTTTACGCAAAACAAACATCAACAATTACGTAATTTCATGCACGTGCGAAATGACAAACACGGGCTATTCGAGTGCAAACAACACTCAATTTGTGTACAAAACGTCTCTAAACTTGTCTGCTTCGTAGGTCCAGACATGAATGATTGCGTAATTAGCGATTGCTAAGTGTTGAGATTGATTTTCAGGACGATCAAAGTGATATTGTAATTTATATTTCGGGTACTTCTTAGTAACAGCTTTAGTAGGCAGAGTCAGACTTATCAGTTATTCGTGCCTTGGAGAACTCATTACAACCTCTTGCAGTAGATAGAATACGAAGAACAAGTTTGGCTGATGGCACATCAAACATCCGAGGACATCCGAATCATTCTGATTTGCTTCGATTGACTTAGTATAATTATTTTGCTGTTTCTAAGTGAATGCTGTGCAAAGCACACAACATTGCCTATGATAATAATCATGTAAATGTATGTGTCTATTCTGTTAATATGCCTAATAAATAAATAAATTCTGACGCTACATTAAAGGCCCTTGTCCAGCAGTAGGACAGTTCATATACAGAGCTGGTTTTATTATTATTAGATTAGCCACTAACCTCAAGTGGAATCAAAACTGTGAGGCTAAGACGCCTGACCAAACGGACCTATTATAAACACGAAAAAATAACGAGTAGGAGGTTACTAATGACTTCACACAAATACTTGGACAATATAATGACGAGTAAACGTAAAATTTGTTCGGCACACACCCACACAGACAAACTCAAAAGCATATCGGTTTTTGGGTTCCCTCGGTGTATATCGAAGTATTAAATGTCCCTTTCGTGTATCTGATGAAAGCTACGTGGATTATGTACTGCCTTAATATGCATATTTGAATTTATTACCGTCTTATATGATAAAACGGCAATGTAAAGCAAAACATTGTCTAAATTGTTTATCAAATTTTTAAAGCACGTTGAAGACGAGTGATGAATTCAGAAAATGTCTTGCGTGGAAACCCCTCTTCATGTGAATATTTTGATGATTATATAAAATTTATATGGGACATAAAAGAATTTTGAAGCCTGTCCTTAAATTTTATTTCAGTTTTATCAAATAAAACCATCATGTATTGTTACTGTCAACAGCTATTTATACTTAATATTGTCTTCTGTTTACGCGAATGTTATTCATTGAAATTAAACTACTATATACGGATTTTATCGCGTTGTTTATTTATCACTGTATTACAAAATTTTGAAACTATTACACTACTACTACTATTGAATTTTACTTATTTATAAGCTAATAACATTATTTAAACTATTAAATCTATTTATATTTAGGTTAAATAATTTTATTAGCTTATAAATTAGTAAAATTCAATAGTATTAGTAGTGTAATAGTTTCAAAATTTTGTAATACAGTAATAAATAAACAACGCGATAAAATCCGTATATAGTAGCTATTTATACTTTTAAAAACATATTATATTTTGCAATAACTTTCCATTAAATTCCAATTTCTAAGTAAATGTATTTTAAAGTTCTTTCTCTAGCTTGTGATGAGGTTTGTGGTAATAAATTACAAAATTTCCATCTTTTTAACATTCTATTACATTTAAGTTCATAGACCTATTTATTTGATATTCATCGATAGAAATGTTACCAGCCATTACTAAATTTAAATTACTGAGTATAATATACAATTTTAGAATCAAACGTTGTGTTACGACACAAAACCGTCATGGTCGCTGACGACAGGACCCTATAATCCGTATATTTTTTTCTCTTTGTGCCGTCTCTAAGCTCCGTGTCAATGTGTGCGTAGCTACCTGCGGTATCCGGGAGCTTACCCGTCGCGCCTGTTATACTTCTAAAATAGACGAAAAAAGTTATCTTTTTACACCTCGTACATAATCGTTTATCTTCGTTTCAACACCAAACGCGACTTTACCGAACATGCAATGAATATAAAATGGTAATAAACTTTAGAATCTCGTTTGAATTATTTTGTGGGAATATCGGTAAGTAGTGACGCGGGGACGAGCAATTTGTTCTATATTTGAAAGACAGTTTGATGTTACGATTAATTTTAATGACAAACTTAATCTGGTTTTAAACACATTAAACTTTATCTTAAATTTCGATGTCGCTATGGACAGCAGTTTCAAATACTAATGACTACTAATTTAAACTGTCAACAAGCACACTCCATAAAACTATTTCTGGGTAATGTTCAAGAAGGTATGCAAATGAACAGGCAATATTCTCTAAAACTATAAAATCAAAAATACTTACGCGCTATTGCTGGCACGAACATCGCTAGAAGCAGCTGCATAATATGCAACTGCGTCGCCATATTGCCAATCTAAAAAAGAAAGAAAAGAACATGCTTAACATAAATACAAAAAAAGAACATTCAAAAATTAAGCTTAGGTTATTGTTCAGAAGTCTTGTATCTCATTGCGTATTAAACCTTTTCTTTTTATAAAAGTATTCGATAAAAATCTTTGTCTTAAGAAAATAAATGCCACTTAGAAAGGATTAAACTACCTCGCAAGAACATTTGTTGCTAGAACTAAAACTAGATATACTTAATTACTGCAGTAAACAAAATACAAAATACTGAGTAACGATATTAGTTTATTTAGATTTTAATACGATAATAAGGTAAGTGATAAATGGAACTACTACCTATTTCATCCAAGATAGCCGAATACATTGTACGCGACGATATTTCTGGTGCATCCAAACGCAATAACAGTCTTAATATATAATACTTTAATAAATAGACTTTCATCTATTTAACATAGCGAAAACTGCAATTAAAAGGTGAACTGGCACATATCTTACAGGGTGCGTACAAATAATAATAGGTTGTACGTTTTATAGACAATAATTTTATAGAATTTCGTTTCACATACACACTTTTCTTGTAGCAAGTTTCTGACGGGGTCGCAGTCAAACCACAGTTTTACCATGGAAAAATACATCGAACAAACAACATTCATTAAAAATAATTCTACTGTTTGATTATTTTATTAAATAAACAAATGAAATTCAAAATTCATTCAATTATGTTTCTGTGAAATATGTTTCATTGAAGTCAATAGTCATTGAAACAATAATATTCGAATCATAAATACAAGGACCAAATATTATATGAAACATTTTCTGCAAAACGAACTTCTATGTTTCTCTCTGCGAATTATATGCAACGTCAAATAACAAATATAATGCACGGTTAGCGTATTTAGAAACTTTTTGATCATGTTAGCAGTTTCGACGTCTTAGTTTCAATAACTTGAACAACTTTGTATTATGACTTCTTTACTGCTTTGATGACGCAGCGGTAATGAATGTGACTATTGTGCATGAAGTCTCGGGTTCAATTTGATGTTGGTTATAGTTATTGCTTTTCTCTCAAGAAATTCCTAGTGGTAGCATGGTGTCTGGAAATGTGCACGGTAGAAGCGGTGTTATAGATAACGCAGGACCTAAAAGCATACTTGGCGAAAAGTGAGTGCAATACATTTCTGCCTATCCCTTTAGAGATACAGGTGTAAAAATATATAGGTATGTACATTGATTGTGATTTGATCTGTAATTAGTATCAGTATTGTTCGGTGTTGGCAGGGACTTGAAAACGAAATGGATTTAGTTCCGTTACACAAAATGTTTTCTCATAACGTTCCAAAATTTGTAACGTTACTGAATCTTTATGCAATGTTTAACGTTATAAAATGATAACGTTATAGAATATCATTTTAGCAGAACAATATTTTTCCGTAACGTTATAGGTTCAGTAACGGTACTGGACATATCGTTCTGATACGTAACAGTTTCACTTGAAACATTTTAGTTTTACCTCTAACGTTATTAATTCACCCCTCCACACCGCGCGGCTGCTGCGTTCAATTCAAGGTTAATGAGAGAGTGCGTTGTAGTTTTTGGCCTACAATTAAATTCGTGTGAATAATAATAGGTACATTTTTGAGCATATAAATATACCTATCCGTTTTCAGTGGATTCTATTAATATAATGTGTGAGTATCATGTTAATATTATATATCTCATTATTTCTAACTAATATGGCTTTTAATTACAACTATAGATTTTCATGTTCTAAATTCTTGAATATTCCGTTGATTTATGCATTTAGCTACTATTTAAGTTGTTATTATGGTACTATAGAACTTTAATTAGACTTGCAACGAATATTCGGCAACTATTCGGTATTCGGCCTAAACAAAGCTGAGACCTGATGATCCCAAACGTAAATTTATGCCGCGTGACCAACGAAGCAATCAATCAATTACCTACATATATTTATTATGAGCTTTTGTGCTGACAGTACAAATTAAGAATGAAGTTGGAACTCCGCGATTATCTTCTAATTTCAAATCCATAGTAGTTACCTACGCACTTTGATTTACGATGCTGCATCTAGACATGTATAAAAACAGTAGCGCATCCAAGGGGAGGCTTAGGGGGCCCGAGCCTCTGAAAGGTCCCAAATTTATCATTTTACTCTCGTAAATCCACGTTCAGTTGACTCAGAGTCCCCTCAGAAGAATGTTTTTAACATTTCAAGCAAATCAAGTATCAATTTCAATAAAGCAGCCCGTCTGAGGAAGTACTCCTCCACCCTACAGAAGACCGCAGCCAAAATAACCGTGTGTTGTGTTCCTGCGGTGAGTAGGGGTGCCAATGCTCCTTGAGGAGGCGCTGCACTGTCAGTGAGGGGACTAGTGATTATGTGAGCGCCATTGCCTTGTACGGGCGCGAAGTGTCGACGCGGTGGTCAGGGAGACCCGGTGAAACGGCTGTCCGCTGGCCACCCGCAGGCTGAACGGGTTCCCGAACCCAGGGATTACTTAATCTCCGCCCTGGGAGGCTGAACCACCAGCCCGTGTAAAGTTCCCTATGCAGTAGTTGTTGCCGGAGGAAGAGACCGGAGTGGACTCGACTACTGTATCGGGAAGGGACCGACGGCCCTTCCGGCTGCCGCGTCGGCAAATCGCTCTACCTGTGCCAGGCTCTGGTGAGATGTAAACACGTCTTTGTCCTTTGCGCTGACAGTACAGCATCTCCTGATATCCTTTATACCCCCTTTTTTTAAATATGGCCATAAAGAATAGAAGAAACGATCTGACTGTCGATCGACTGAGAAAGTTCTTGAGCAGTACCCTTCTGCAGAATTAGTGATCTTAGGAGACTTTAACACCCACCACGTAGAGTAGCTTGGTTCTCGGTCCACTGACTTTGCGGAAAGGTCTGCTCATGAGTTTGCTCTGGCCTATGGGTTTTCTCAACTGGTACATAGTCCTACCAGAATACCAGACGTAGAGATCCACACCAGCTCCTTATTGGATCTTCCGCTGACTACGAGCTCGGATGGATACTCCATCCAGGTGGATGCACCTCTTGGTTCTTCTGACCACTGCCTTGTTCGAGCGCGAGTGTCACTTGCGCAAGCAGATCCACTCCAGCCCACCACATGGCGTCGAGTGTGGCAATATAAGTCAGCAGACTGGGATGGGCTGTGAGAGTTCTACGCAGCGTACCCGTGGAGGCAGCTTGACTTCAGCTGATCCCAAAACCTGCGCTAGCGCCGTTGCGCAGCGATACTTACAGGAATGGAATGCTACATCCCAAACCCGCGGATCGCCGCAGGAATTAAAAAACGACCATGGTTCTATCAGTCCTGCAGAGATGCTAGCCTTAAAGCAATCTGCCTATGAGGCTTGGTCCACGGCCTGTACTAACAAGGAATCTAACATCCCCGAAGTGAAACGCAAACTAAATGCTGCCTCGAGACTCAATAAGAGGGTGGTTGCCAGGGCTAAGTTTGATTTCGTCGGCAGAATTGGCGCGCGACTTGCTAGCTTCCCTTACGGGAGTCGCTCTTTCTGGTCCCTCGCCAAGGCTGGTAAAAGGTAAGGTAGTAGGTAATTTTTGTCAGTCGTCCTTACCACCACTCCGAAAGCCCGATGGTAATCTGGCCCATAGTGTCAAAGAGATGGCCGATTTGTTGGGTTCTCTCTTTACCTCAAACTCGACTATGAGCGATGGAGGCGCCGTACCACCTACTATTCTGTGGTGCGGTCATTCCATGCCGGAAATCTCAATTTCACAACGTGAGGTCCGGCGGGAGCTAATGTCTCTAGATGTTCATAAGTCGAGCGGGCCAGATGGCATACCGGCAGTGGTACTAAAGCGGTGTGCTCCTGAGTTGTGTCCAGTATTGACGCGCCTCTTCTCGCTTTCGTATTCCACAAGATAAGTTCCGTTTTCATTGAAGACCTCATTCGTTCACCCAGTGCCAAAAAAAGGTGACAGATCTGACCCATCGAACTACAGGCCTATCACTATAACTTCTCTCCTCTCCAAGGTGATGGAGCGGCTGATTAACTCTCGGCTGCTGAGGTACCTTGAGGATACGATTTGTTGAGTGACCGACAATACGGCTTCCGCCATCGTCGCTCAACTGGCGACCTTCTCGTGTATCTCACACACCGATGTGCACTAGCCATTGAGAGCCAAAGTCAGGCATTGGCTTTAAGCCTGGACATGGCGAAGGCCTCCGATCGGGTCTGGCACAAAGGTCTTCTATCGAAGTAACCATACGGACTGCCCAAGGTATTATGCGAATGGGTTGCCAGCTTTTTGTCCGGCAGATGCATCCAAACTGTGGTTGACGGTGATTGCTCTAACCGCATGGACATAAATGCTGGCGGCTCTGTGTTATCACCGACGCTGTTCCTGCTGCATAACAATAATATGTTGTCAATTGATAGCATTCATTGCTATGCGGATGACAGTACTGTGGATACTTATACCACGGGCCGCGCTAATATCCCTCGGTCCACAGGGGAGGAAAGTCGCGAACGACTTGTGTCTGAAATCGGAAATACTCTGGATAGAGTGTCTGAATGGGGAAGACTAAATTTAGTCGTGTTTAACCCAGCTAAGACACAAGCCTGCGCGTTCACCGCTAAGAAAACTCCATTTACTGTGTCTCCACAACTCCAGAACACGCCTCTCACCATCTCCAAGAGTATTGGAATCCTTGGCCTCGACATCTCAAGTGATGTACAGTACCGAGCAAGGTCAAGCTGTCTTCTAAAAAGCTTGGTGTGCTCAATAGAGCTAAGCGGTACTTCACTGCGGGGCGAAGACTGCTTCTATATAAGTCGCAAGTCCGGCCTCATATGAAGTACTGCAGTCATCTTTGGGCAGGAGCACTAAAATACCAGCTTGATCCTTTTGACGCGGTACAAAGACGAGCATTAAGAATTGTCGATGAGCCCAAACTCACAGACGGTATCGAGCCACTAAGTCTCAGATGGAACTTTGCCTCCCTTTGTGTGTTCTACCGCTTGTATAATGGAATGTGTTCTAATGAGTTGTTTGAGATGATGCCTTCAGCTACTTTTTATCATCGCACCGCTCACCATCGGCAGGGATGTCATTTTCACACCTTACAACCTAATTAGTGACGCACCAAGCGGTTCCAAAGGAATTTTCTCCCGCGGACGCTCAGGTTGTGGAATGAACTCCCTGCCCAGATTTTCCCACAAAACTACAGTATGAGGTTCTTCAAAAAGGGCGTTAAAAGATTTTTACTAGGTCAGCAACGCGCAAGTGATGCCTATGGTATTGCAGGCGTTGATAGGCTACGGTGACCATTTAGTAGGCCTGCGAGAATACCAGCGTTGTAGTCTATACTGCAACAATAGCTGACGCAGTGCCTAATTTGATCTCCATGTACCGCCTTCCGATAAATTGTATTTAATATTGTTTTCTTTTAAATTATGTATGTATTGAGATTCAAATAAAACATTTTTCTTTCTTACCATCAGGTGGTACGCTTGTTTGCCACTTTAGCAGTAAAAATATATAATATATATATATATATATATATATATATATATATATATATATATATATATATATATATATATATATATATATATATATATATCCTATTGCGAAGATTTTTGTCGTCATTTAAACTAAATATCTGTATACAAAATTCTTCTTTTTACGACCCATGATTTAACAGATACTTTATAAATGTAGATTTAATAATTATATTTTATAGTAGTTACACTAATCGCACATACAAATAAACTTCAAAGTCAAACAATAACAAATTACGGCTTCGATCGAAAGTAAACTAGACAAGATCGGATAAGATGTAAACACGAAAAAATTATGCTAGGTTGCCATTCTTATCATTCTGCACGCGAAGAGTCCCGGAAAGGTGCGACCGCGCCGAACTTGCAGTAACGTTACGATAAAGCTGGCAACGTTGCATAACAAAATAAATAATGTTACGTTTCGTGATATAGTAATAACGTTACTTTATTGATACTGTTATTAAACAGAATGGAAATTTCGTTCCGTTATGTCATAAAGTTAGAACAAAATAAAGAATTTCGTTACGATCCTAGTGAAACGTTACAAATTATCGTTACGAGAACAGTACATAACGTTATTTTCAGTAACGTTTCAAGTCCCTGGGTGTTGGTACGGTACGGTACAGTAGGTATTAATAAATCGGCCTAGTAAATCTATTGCGTGCAATATATGCAGGTGTAAGTTCACCTTTAGACCACCATGATAGGTAATAACAAAATAACATTAAAACGAAAGTGACAATAAACGCTTATGCTTTAAATAACGTTGCGCACATTATAATTTATTAAACAGCTTCTATAACAGTTATCGTCAATGTGAGGTACAACTTAAAATGTATACAGCTTTTAATAGAAAGTTGTGGTTCTATGTATTTTAGGACCGTAATGTATATCTATACTATCTATATATATACTAATATTATAAAGAGGAAGATTTGATTTTTATTTGTTTGTAAGTATTAACATCAAAAACTACTCAATCGATTTTAAAAATTATATAACATGGGCTATATTTTATTTTAAAAAAGTACTGTTCCTAACATAACCTAACCTACTTCTACGTGAGCGAAGCCGCAGTCAAAAGCCAGTCTGATATACAACGTGTAACATATAAAACGCACTTCCTGAAAGTACTTTGTTCAGAATCGGGTACTGAATTCATTTCTGACATTTTAAAATAGGTACTTTTTGTCCTAAAATTATTAAAACAATTTAAATTATAGTCATTCTTTTCTTTGAACAGTTGAAATAAACGAAAATGTATCATAATTTAAGGCAATAAGGTTGTTGATGCAATAAAGACAATAATGTTAGATTTATTGTCCGCGCACAATAAATAGAACTAATTAGTTAAATTAAGAAATTTAAATACATAAAAGTAACATTTTAATAATTATATTATTCGATTTTAATAATCTAATTGGGGTGTTTGACGTTGTGCATTATATATGTGACACGTTATATAATCCACGTACGCTAAATCAGTATAACAGAATTTTTAGTTTGAAACAAACACATTACATCACTATCAAAATTGCGTCTGATCATTGTGGGATTCACGGATTGATCTCCGAATTAGCTGTTAGTGTTGTTTGAGTATCGACTAGAATGTATAACATTTATAAGAAAAAAAAAAAAAAAACATTTAATCGAATTGAGAACCTCCTCCTTTTCTTGAAGTCGGTTAAAAAGATGTTGTTTTAAGGACAACTCCCGCACTAGGCGTAATTCCTGTATCGCGGCGACTTTACAAACATTCAAACAAAGGACGCAAAGAACACCCAGACTCAGAACAACAATTTGTGGACCACACAAATTTTTGTCCCATCTGGGAATCGAAGTGGCGCTACACTACACTATCCAAGCAGTATTTTTTATATCTAAGTAAAAATAATAAATAAGGATTGATTTATCGCAGTTTTCAATGTACAGCGTAATAAGGGCTATATTATATGAGACTTAAATATAAACACAACTTTTCTGTTACGCGAGGTATAGGTACAAAGAATATTTGACTTCCATAACCCGTGTCATGCATGTTCATTGCCATAATATACATCTTCTATGGCTCTTCTTTAATGTTCCATAAGAGTAATAATAATAATAATATTCTACCACATACACACAACACTATCTAGCCCAAACTAAGCAGAGCTTGTACTATGGGTACTAGATAATGGATAAACATACATATATCCTTTTTTTTTGTAAATACATACATATTATACATAGAAACACCCAGACCAAGACAAACATCCATGTTCATGCACACAAATATTTGTCTTGTGCGGAAAAAAAGAGTAAAAAGAAACGACATCAAGCAACGCATAATAATAAATTAAATTTCAGATATAAAGCGGTTTGTTCCCTATATTACGTCCCACATTCCAAAATGTTCCTCATTCGCCCCTCTTTTTAAATTATTCCTTTTTCGTCTTTAATTTTTGAGCATATACATACTTGGCAAACCAAAACATGTTTAAAAATTATTTTGAGTCTTTTTTTTTGTAGGGCTCGTGCTTTCATACAATCATAAGGCCAAAATTTCGCCGAAAGATCAACGAGGGTTTAGAGAGAGAAATTAATATTTATCTAAATTTATATACATAAGAAACAATTTTTGGGACGAATGAGTATTTTTACGTTTGGGACAAAACATGAGGGTCGAATGTGGAACAAATCTAAAAAGCTAGTATAGGCGTGAAAATAATATAAAAGAAAAGTCATTTGTAAGGACACCATTTTGATTTTCATTATATTAATTTCTAGTATAGTAATAACAAAAATGCTTAAAGTTTCTAAATTATAGAACTAGATATTACCCGCGGCTTCACTCGCGTAAATGCAGGTTAGGTTATTTGAGGTTAGTAACAGTATTTTTTCTGTTCACCTGACAACGTTTATGTGAAATTTCATGATGATCGGGTTAGTAGTTAAGACGTGAAAGGGTAACAAACAAACTCACATACGCACATACATATATTATAGTTAGGAAGTCCTGTAAGAGTTATTATTATCACTTGTCACAGTAACATGTCAAGGGGAAATGACAAACGATGAACAATATTGAGTATATTCAATTATCAACTATTGATTGCATAATTATTGTAATGGAATATATTATTATAATAAATGAAATACATAAGAGGAATAGAAAATAATAAATTATAACTAAATGTATATTTGGTAGGTTATTCAAACTGATGCGAGCTTTAAATGTTTGCTCATTTTGCATATTACAAATAAATCATTGCATCCAGATTTCTGTTGTGTTGTGTTATGTTATTATTGTAAAAATAATCAAATGTATATCGATTTATTTTATGGTTAGGAGAATGCAAGGAACCACTATTCCTGCACTATCACCAATAAAGTATGATATTGTTTAGCGTACATTTTACTGTCATGAATTACTAAATTTGATAGGCGGGATACGTATGACAGCTAATGCAAGACTCAAGCTATATTATACGAACTATAAAATGTTTCTTTCAATTATAAATTGGCAATTTTATAAATGTGAATGTGAGTTAATTGTTCATTTGTTACACTTTCACGCTCTAATTACACGATCATCATGGAATTTCAATTGCACGTTGTCAGGGGTATAAAAAAGACAATACAATGCCTTATCCAGAAAGAAAATACTAGAGCGAGTGAGCCGCGGGCAAAGCTAGAAACTTATAAATATCATGACGTGAACGTAAGTAGGTACTAACAGAAATGTACGTGTTATACGTTTATATTTGTTATTTATTATGGTAAAGCTTACAGACTAATAACAAAATAAATATTTTATCGGAATAAACGATAGTCTCCTTTTATGACAATGTTACCTTTCCATTTAGAATACTAAGGTTATAAAAGGATAATTTTAAGCGTGAACTTATAATATGAGACCAGCGTTGTGCGACCGCGTGTGGGGTCCGGTTCTGATTTGAGCAATGATTTATTGGGATTTTAATATTATTTCTTGACTCAATCTAACTCTGCCCAAATGATGAAAATATTGGTTATTACATACCTAAAACCATATTTAATTAATTGTAGGTATAATACACTTCTGCCTAGTTCTAAAAAATTGGATCGGAATACGGGATACAATAAAATGATAATATTTTTTTTTATTAGCTTATAAATTTTAATATATAAATTTAATTTTATTAGCTTATAAATTAGTAAAATAAAATCAATAGTAGTAGTAGTGTAATATTTTCAAAATTTTGTAATACATGCTAAATAAACAACGCGATAAAATCCGTATATAGTAGTTTAATTTCAAAAATAAAATGATAATTCTTTTCTATTCTCCATGTCGCCAAATACTTTGTAATTTCTTGTCTTTGTAATTTCTTCGTTCAAATATTAAAACGCTTTTCGAGTAGGTACCTAATAAACTGTAAGTAAGTAAAAACCATAGACTAAAAATTTATAATTATAGCCTCAGCGCAGTAAGCAACAATAGTGAATGCACTATACCACTCTGGCCATATACATATTTCTGACATACACCACGTGAAAAAGCAAAACACGATTTTAAAATTAGAACGCGTTGTTGAAATTGGAAACCGACGCGTGCCAATAAACCAAAATAATACACACGTTAATAACGAGCTAACCGTTACAGCCGACCGTTATTTATAAACAACGAAAAAAGCCGATCGCAACAATGTACTGTTATTGCATAACTAAGCTAAATTTTCTATTGACGGTACGTTATACGAGATTACGAGAATGTGTTGATATTTTGTCTCACGATTATCCAAAGAACGCTAAAAGCTTCGAATATTTGTATATTCATTCCAAGACACAAATTTGATCGTAAAATAACCGTTATCACATTTATGAATGGTGAACTGGGATGCTAATTTATGATAATTATTAATTTATAGACAGCCATGATGTTTTTGTGGACTATTTATCACAGAGCTGACATTAAGTCGTTCGTAATGGCGGTAGTATATCGTAATCATCTTGTAATAGCCAGTGAAGAAATCGTCGATCGATAACCACTTGATATAGCTTGCTAATGGCTAGCTAATAACGTTAATAGCTGTTAACTTTAACGTTATAGCACGAGTTATCGAGCTGAGAATATTATTTTGTAAAAGTAACCACAGTTTTGCTTACACACAAAGTAGTTTAGACTGCTTTAACTTTATATAACTTTCCTAGTTTGAAGTTTGTTTTCATATGATCCCTAAGAAGCTGAAGAAAGTATTTAATGCTTTTTTGTCTGCCAATTGGAACAAACCTTGCTGTGGTGCTTATAGATATTACCTTTGCCAAATGTTGTTATGCTAAATAGTCTGCATAATGCCGCATTTGCCTGATTCTTTTGAACTCGCCGGAGACATTCTGATAAAGAAACTATATACTTAAGTCAATATTTACCATAAGCGTTATCAATATGAAATTTAATTATAAGAAGTAGCATCATAAATTAGAACATTTATATGTATGTAAGTACCTACTTCTAAAACAGATACGGGTAAATACAGACTTTAGTTTGTCATGTTACTAGTTATGTATATTTCACGTATCCTTGCGCACTTTATTATAAACATGCGTATTTTATAATAAACTTATAATTATAATACCTACATGAAATTAAGAGAATATACACATTACTGCCTAGTTGCTGCGCTATCAACATGAACGACATAACTACTAATCCCCTGCACGTAGCACTGCGATCCTTAAGAACGCGCCTGGGGCTGCCAACTCTACTAACTGGAAGAACACAACACAGGTTACGATCTTCTATATAACCTGCACAGCAATATTTCACAGAAGACACAAAGCTGGAAAAGGCGGATTTTAAATGAAATTATTAAATTAAACATAAGCTTCAAGTTTTTATCACAGAAATGCAGAGAACAAATAAAGCATGATGAGCGCATATGAAATCTGTCTTATAAACCTTAGAGCCATGACGTCGACGTTTCTCAAGTTAAGAGTATTAAGTAATTTATGATAGTAACCTCAACTGTGACGCAGAAGGTTGTAGTGCTATAAATCACACTGCTAATTATCATGCTTAATAATCTTTTGCCCATCACTCATTTAAGCTTTCTTGCTACTATATAAATAAAAATAATATTCTATCACATACACACAACACCATCTAGCCCAAACTAAACAGTGCTTGTACTATGGGTACTAGACAATGATAAACATTTATATGTATACTTTTTTTTAGTAAATACTTACTTACATATTATACATAGAAACACCCAGATCAAGACAAACATCCATGTTCATGCACACAAATGTTTGACTTGTGCGGGATTGAACCCGCGACCTCAGGATTGGCAGTCGGTTACACTAACCACTACGCCATCGAGGCTTCAGTAAGAGATAGAGAACTAAATATTGTACTACAAATAACTGCACATCCCAAGTCACTTGGGGTCGGCTTTTCTGGTCTAACCGGATTTGACTAGATATCAGTTTGTACACGGAGCGGCTGACACCTGACCTTCGCAACCCGAAGGCTCACGGTACCCTAAGGCTAGACCAGTGTAAGGATATTATAGGGCACTGACTTCCCAATAACGACTGCCATAGATGTTCATGGCAGCCGGGACCAACGGCTTAAAGTGCTCTCTGAGGCACGGAGCAGGCGATAATTGTCAATCAATATACACATAATTTCGAAAGTCATATAACTTCCGAAAGTCAGAGGTGCGCGACGTGGGTTCGAACCCGAGACCCTCTGCATTGCAGTCTGTTGATCTCCCTACTGAGCTATCGCTGCTTATTTATTAATAACTGCACATATACTCGTAATAAAAAGTGTACCTATCTATATTATTTCGATTGCACGGATGGCGTAGTAATTTAAATGGTCACCTCGCCAATGCCGCGTATTATGAGTCGATTCCTACACGGGACTAAAATGTTTGTGATCCACAAATCGCATGCTTAATAAAAGAGAGATTTATCTGAATTTGTTGTATTGAACAAATTTAAACGCTGTTGCATTTACATAACACAAACATAATATTAGAAATATAGTCACACAATCAGAGTTCGAATTGCCTTACTTTCAAATTTCGAGTTAAGTCGTTATTTTATTAATAGTGCGAAATAGTTGTTCCGAGTCTAGGTATTCTTTGTGTTCGTTTTCTAAACGTTTGTGAAGTCCACTGCAACACAGAAATAAATTCTTGTACGGTAGTTGTCTAACAAAAATATGAATGTTATACGTAAATCTCGCTAGATAGTAAGCGATTACTGTACCCTATAATCGCTTGTCCCACGCTTAACACATGTTCATTAAAAAAGGGGATCACAGTTCTAGCAGCACACGGACAAAAATTACGAATGGCCCTCTACTGGCAGCATAGCACTTCTTTAAACCTGGAAACGAAACAGCAAGAACACAACACAAGCTTGTTTGATTCTAAACTCTTAGGTTTAATTACCTGACCATAGAGAAGACTACAATCAAACAATCTTATGCAACCTAGCTGACTGCTCAAGTTTAAGGAAAGATCCTAATACTACGGTAATATGTTATTTGACTAGTTTTTGGCAACCATCTTACATCATTTTGTGGTGTCAATAAAGCCTACAAATAATGATGTTTTTAATTGCTTTAAGTATTTCATAATAAAAAATACATTAAAAAACACTGATTATTTAAACTGTCAAACTGCTTGCTCCGGCAATATGGAGTCCAGTCGTCAAGTGGCATAACACGTTTGTAAATAAACATTGGACAGCAAGCAATGATCAAAGACGTTTACAAATGTGTGCCGTCAAAATAAATGTAGCCAATAAAAACTATTATCACGTGGTTCCAACTAATAATAAATTAGTTGAATTTGAGTATTTTGATAAAAATATCTTTAATTATTATCAAAACACATTTCATAGCTAATTGCTTTTGAAATCCATTATCTACGCGGATGGTAATAAATCCTAATCCTTAACTAATAATGTCCTCCAGGCCGAATTTCGGTCACGACGGACTGTCTTAACGGAGACTGGCCATCTGCGCAGGAGATATTATAGTGCACAAATGTGTGCGTAAACACAATGCACTCTCTGTTCCTTAACTCTCATGATCCGATGGGACGGTAATCCGACACGACCGGAGAGAGATCAGTCGCAGGACCAACGGCTCGGTGTCTGACATCGCCAACTTTCTAACTCTGGGCATGAAAATTCTTAAAACAAAAACCCAATAACTTTTTTGTTGGCCCGACCCGGGATTCGAACCAGAGACCTCATGCACAGCAGTCGAATTCAGAACCGCTGCGCCACGCCATTAAAAATCTTAACTAATATTATAAATTCGAATGTGAATTGGTTTGTTTATGACGCTTTTACACTTTAACTACTCGGCCGATTATCATGCAATTTTGTATACAGGGTGATTTTGAAATCGTGTAATTCCTTTTAACCACGCACTCTACTGGTGATATAGAATAACCCTGACCATATTTTTATTTAATTAGATTTTTTTTTTTTTTAATTATTATTCCGTTTTTTTCGTGAAATGGTGTCAGATAGTCATATGTTAACCAACCGAGGCAATTTTAATTTTTTACTAATTAAAATAAAAAAACATATTAATAATTAATGTCGTAAATAATAACGGGCGGTCTTTTTATTGCCCCTTATTATTTACGACATCAGTTATTGTTATGTTATTATTTTTAAATTAGTAAAATATTAAGATTGTGTCAGGTGGTTAAAATATGACTATTTGAAATCATTTCATGAAAAAAATCTGTACTCTAATTTTGCCGAAACCATTATTCTGATTAAGAAAAAATATGGTCAGGGTTATTCTATATCACCAGTAGAATGCGTGGTTAAAAGGAATTACACGATTTCAAAATCACCCTGTATATGTTGGCAAGGGAACAGAACAGGACAATGGTTACCTTTCATCCAGAAAAAAGTACTGTATCTAAGCTTTTTTTTTTTTTTTCGCGGGGAAATGTGCAAGTCACATTCACCATCGCCGGTTTTGGGGCGGGCGATGGGGATATGTCGGGATCCAGCCCCTAAAATGGATTTGGGCTGAACCGACTAAAACCACCGCGGTGTTCCTCACACCTTTATGGCGAGGCCACGCGGATCGCTCTCGCATTCGAATCGCGACCCCGCCAAAGGTTCGACCCACCGATGGACGTGGCAGGTCCCACACAACCATCACACATACAGGACAAATTTACAAATTAACACAGAATATAACACAGACAACGCGGGGGACCTAGTCCCCCTTGCGACATCGAGAGGCGTGCGCGGAACACGAACGCCGCCTGCTCGGACCTGCGCTGATCGGGCGGTGGACAGCCCCAATAGGTCCACCACCCGCAGGCTTCTACTCAAGGTGGCTGGAGGTCGTCTCGTTCCCTCCTGCGCCCGGTTCTGCGGTTAGGGAGAGGGATTGACCGTTCCCTCTCCCTCTCCTCCTCACAGGAGGAGGCGACGGCATCCCAAGACCTCTCACTCGAAGCCATGGACAGAACCATAGCCTCGAGCGAGAGGACGACTCTACCGACTGCCGCGTGCATGACATGGCGTTGCGTGGCCCAAGCAGGGCAACCTACCAATGTGTGCAACGCCGTGTCTTCGACAGTGACGTGGCAGTCACCGCAGTGATAGCAACCGGGCGTCTCCTGTTTGCCTATTCGACACAGGTACCGACCGAAACAACCGTGGTCGGTCAGCACTTGCGTCAGACGAAACGTGAGGGCGCCATGACGCCTTTCCAGCCACTCTCTAAGAACGGGTCTTACCGCCACGATTGTGGCGTGCCCGGCGCTGGGATTGACAAGTCGTTCCTCCCATTCTGCCACTAGGACCTCGCGAAGCTCGCGCCGCCGCACCTCGATATCGCGATGTGACGGCACTTCACCCCGTAACAGTGCCTCCTGGCGCCATTGAAATAGTGACGCCAGGAGCCCGGCCTCTAGGTCCCAAGGCGACGATCCAGCAAGGAGGCTCGCTGCCTCGAACGAGAATCTAACCTAACCTAACATACATTTACGCAAGCGAAGCCGCGGGTAAAATCTAGTAAGTTATTATTTTTAATACTATACAATAAAAAATTAATAAAAATAGCATATTCTTTCAATTTTACAGTGTAATACTAAATACAAAAAACAAACATAACTACAGATTAACTTCCAGAGAGTCAGAGAGTTCGCATATTTATTTTTGTTTAGAACAAACGAACCGCCGATTATCCACAGAGCTCGAATGTAACTATTGATCGATTTCTCATCTCGTTATTCACACAAACAAACATCAGACATATTAGCTAAATAGTGCATTGTAATTGTTGAGTTAATAAACGTTTACGATGTGGACATCACACGGTTACTATAAACAGATCAAAAATATGTTTCATGTCGTGACTTAAATCTTTCTTCTATTCATATTGTGGTTAATAGCTGTAGTGACAGAGTACTGACTCTTGACGTGATATATGTTTATGCTACCACCAACAGCTTTCAACGCAACTTTCCTTCGACTTTTGACTTTCTTCTACAAGGCACAAGGCGTCGCACTGCTGTTGAGTAAAAGAATACAAACAAACACAATTATTCACTAAATAAACGAATACAATTATGCACAATACGACACCTAGTTTGCATGGTCAAGAACACAGTGTATGTCACAGTTTTGCTAATACAATCAAATATAATTCGAATGCAATTTAATATTATAGATTTATGCTAATTTTAAAGCGCATCCATTATCCATCCAATCATCGCATTCGAAATCTAGAAGCTTCCTTAAATTCAGAAAGCTTCTAGAAAGTCACTAGTTTCTCGTCTTTAGTGATACGCATCGAATGCTTTCGAACGATTTTCGAATACAGTTGTGCACAACGCGATGCCTATTTTGCATAGTCAGGAACGCACTGCACGTTATTATGTACAATAGTATTGTCAACACATTTGAATATAATTCAAAAGCAATTCGTTCTCTTGAAAAGTAAGATTGCAATAATTCTGCTATAAAACGATGATATGCCCCCCCGTATCTGATAGTAAGACAGAAACATTTTTTTACTTTAAAATCAGTCTAAAACGAAATGCAACTTTCTCCCACACACATTTCCAATTAGATTATACGATCCCGGTTCTTGCTGTTAAACACACGAAACCGGAGCAAGCAGTCTGCACCCAGTTCGTCTGTCGCGGGCAACATCTATGTATTTCCTGCGCCGCCATCACGGCATGTCGCTCAACCACATTACTGAGCCGAACAGTTTTTGTGCCTCACATCATTCAGGATTCCACTACTAATGTTACTGGTTTACTGGTCAAGTGCCCGCCAATTATATGAAGGTAATTTCTTGACTGGCGGTCTGACGTATTTAGAATATTCTAGCCAATGTATTCTGAGGAACAATATCCCGCACAAGTCAAACATGTGTGCATGAACATGAATGTTTGTCTTGGTCTGGGTGTTTCTATGTATAATATGTATGTATTTAGAAGAAAAAAAGTATATATGTATGTTTATCCATTGTCTAGTAACCATAGTACAAGCTCTGCTTAGTTTGGGCTAGATGGTGTTGTGTGTATGTGGTAGAATATATTATTAATATCATATGACAAGTTAGGAGAGTTGGAGGATGATAAAATGCAGCAGTAATGTGATTAAAAATCAAATTTTTAGTAAGTTCGATGGCCTCCACATCGCCTATACCCAAAGGTAGAGTCCATCATGTCCAGTGTGTCAATTTTGTAGGTTAACTCGACTAATTGCGAATCCAGAATTTTTAGCTATGTTCGAAATATTGACAAAAGACGTGTCCAATTTACAGATAAAATAGATAAAAAAAGATATACCGTAAATTGTTCATATATATATTTTTTGTTATTGGAAATATTTTACGCTGCTATACTGTGCATGGGATTAGACTATATTCCGCCAATAGAGACTAATGCAGATTGGCAAACTTCATCTAGGTTTGTAATTAATTAAATCAAATTGATAATATGCGCATAACATTAGAATATAATTAATATATTTGTCCTTAATTTTAGATCTTGATAATGTGACAATTCGACAAAATCAAAGAATTTCGGTTTTAGCTTTGATTTTCTACTCGCTTTCAAATATAGATATGCTTTAAAATTAACTTCGAATACATAATCGGATGTGCATGGAGTCAAACCCATCTACTCTGAGTAGACCAAACGTCTTATCACGCAACACTATCGCTCCTTTTGATGTATGTCAACGGAAATAAGTACATATAGTTGACCGTCTCATTAAAATGCTTTGGATGCATTTCGAATGTATAAGATTTAATTTTATACTAATTGTATTGGAGCTCTGCCAACAATTCAGCATGGATTACTTTTTTAATCCGATGTCAACTTCTATGTGACACAGGCCTTTCTTGTAAAGAACTTATTAAAATTTGTTATAAAAGGAGGCTAACGTTATAAAGAGATTACATAAAAATAACAGACTAAAGAAAATTACAGAATACGCTTTCATCGCAATATGTAAATAGTATTCGAAATTTGAATATTATCTATTTTTCGACTCGATTTCTAGAAATTACGTTTGTCCATTTCAAATTTGTTCTTTAAAAATACAGATTTTACGTTAGGCACTTAGCAAAAATGTATGAAAAGGTAAATTTTCAAATACTATTAATAAAAATACGGACACCTGTTTACACAAACTGAACCTTTATACCTACTGTATTCGAAATTCTGCTGCTACCATTCTAATTTCAATTTACTAGTTCTATTTAGGAATTATTTATTTAAAATAAGTAATATTAATCATAGCTCGCTCGTTTGTGGCCAGTCCTTACATTACCCATTATTTTATTCTATGGCTTGGCTTCGCTTGCGTAAAATATAGCTTATGTTACTCAGTAGTAATATATCATTCGAATGGTGAAGGAATTTTTAAAATCGATTGTGTAGTTTTTGAGTTAAACTCTTACAAACAAAAATATAATCTTTTTATAATATTAGTATAGATAACAAAAATTAACCTAAGATTCCAGTGATTCACTTACATTCCTTTCCTTTCATCTCATCTTTAACAACTACTAGTAACGCCCGAATGATTTATTTGATATTACATTATAGGCTACGATAACCATCATCAGACATGCCGTATTTTTGTTTGCTACCTTGCTTGTATAAAAAAGTCAAGTACACTGCGATCTACTGTCTTTCTTCAAATAAACATTTCTCTTTATTGCTCTCATCCTTAATAAACAATCATTCGAAATTTGAATAAAATAAATTTGAATCGAATTGTCTAAATCAGCAGAATATATATATAAACTTAAAAATTTTACTCTGTATACATTTGATATCCTAACTAATAATATAAATTCGAGTGTTAGTTTATTTGTAACGCCTTCACGCTTTAAGTACTCGACCAATCATCGCTTTAAGTACTCGACCAATCATCATGAAATTGCACATGTAGGTTTTGTAAGGACATAGGGTACCTTTCATCCAGAACAAAGTATTGTTAATAACGTAATTTACATTTACGCGAGCAAAACCGCGGGCAAAATCTAGTACGTTAAGTTATATAACTCAAAAGATACAACATTAGCTCACTCGCAAAACATTGGTGTATTTACCGCAGACATGTTCCAAAAGGCTTCTAGGTTTCAATGAAATAGGCCGAGTCCGTATTCCCAATAGCAGTTATTACATGTAACGCGACTGTAGGCAGCTGCAGCAAAATTGGCTACGCGTGCGAATTTTAATGTATTTTAGTACTTACTTATGCAGAGTCCGGTATTTAAACTGAACGTACTGCCAACATTTGGCTCCAAGCACCTAACTGATCGTAGTGTCCAAATAAAGCCACAAAATATTATCGAACCTATGTGTTTATGCTGTAACACATATTACTGTGGCATTATTGACTACACTGATGGCGAATGGCAAATGCAGTCGTAACATCGCTGTCGCTGTCCCATACAGGTCAATTATATTTGTGTGATTCACAAATTATTGTTTTGAGTCCGAGTGTATTTTGTAGGTATCCTTTAACTTTAGGTTTGTAAAGTCTGCCCGACATGAGGCTTGATCCCAAATGAAGAATGTAGACTAGAATCCACTTAGAATGAGACACGTAGACTCAGACTCTAGTCTAATTGCTAAGTAACAACGAGGTTTTTACAGCGTCGGCAATAAGCGACTGATTACCCAGATGTTGCAAATATTCGTAGTCTACAGGAATCGTTTGCTTTTAGACAGTAGTATGCTTCTTCGCCAAATTAATAATAAGAAATAAACGTTAATAGTCTTATTACTGCCTGCTCTAAAGTGTGATAACAAATTATTACGGGAAGGGTGAGACCAAAGAGATCACAGGTTATTAGATCAAGTTTATTCGTGATTTTTTCCTTCAAAATTCCTTCCTTTGACGTTACAGCCAGTGATTTGGATTTCTATCATGCAAAAAGTTTTGACATCTCTAAGCTGAACACTAACTGCTAGACGCTGTCTCCAAAAGCTTCACCCAAGTGGTCACATGCATATAAACAACTGCTATCAATCTCACAAACTTGTTATAAGGATATGAAAAGCCTAGTTTAATCCTACATAACACAAGCAAAAATCATAACCTAGCTTTGTTACGAGGCAGCGTAATAAACGAGGAAGCCTAGACAAATATTTTTTTATGTTTTTTACATACGCGTCGCACAACACTGCGTTGGCGAAGTAAAATGAAAAGTGTAAATAGTTATGTCACAGCTACTGCTACCACGTTTTATGTTATATTCAGGACATTCCGTCTACGCAGCTTCAAATGTCTGCTCGGTTTAACGAGAAGCACCATCCTCGACAATATGATCTTTATTTTAATATTAAGGAAAAAACTAAAAATGTCCACGGTTATCAAGTGGCTATACACGATGATGATAAGACCCATACTCACGTATGGAAGCATTGTCTGGTGGCCAAGAACTAAACTAGCTACATGCAGGCTCGCGCTGTCGAAGGTGCAGCGATTGGCCTGCATGGCTATAACAGGGGCGTTCCCGACTACGCCAACGGCAGCGTTAGAGGTCCTGCTGGATCTAACGCCGCTACACATTATTGTTGAGTCAGAGGCAATAAAGGCGCTACACAGACTATCTGTGCATGGGCTGTGGAGCATCAACATGCCGGTAACTCGACACACAAAATTGGAGATTTCAAAGGATCTCAAAAGGATTATGAGCATGGGATGTGACAAAATGCAACCATTGCACACGAGGGACGAATGGAGACAAGGTCTACAATCCCCTGACAAGGGTTGTCTCATCTGGTACACTGATGGTTCCAAAATGAAAACAGGATCGGGCGCTGGTATCTATACCAACGACTGCAAGGTGAGCCAAAGCATGGGCAAATATGCAACGGTCTTCCAAGCGGAAACCTATGCTATAATTGCCTGTGCTCTGGAGAATATCAACAGTAATGTCACTGACAGGACTGTGTATATTCTCAGTGACAGTCAAGCTGCTCTCAAGGCTCTGGACTCGTGTAGGGTCGACTCCAGACTGGTCCTGAACTGTGTTAAGGCCCTAAACAAACTTGGCAGGAAGAACACAATCAGACTGGTGTGGGTTCCGGGGCATGCAGGGGTGCAGGGCAATGAGGAGGCTGATGAATTAGCCAGAAAGGGCTCGGAGCAACTGTTTGTGGGCCCCGAGCCATTCGTGGGTCTCTCTGAGGGCACCGTCAAGGCAGCTTTGAATGCAAATGGCAATGACAAACACAGGCTAGAGTGAAAGGCCCTGAGGGGTCTGGAACATTCCAAGAAATTCATTGCAAACAGAGCCACAGGCTTCACCCGGAAGTTCTGCGGGTATAACAAGAGCCAAATACGCCTGCTCACAGGAGCGTTCACTGGCCATTTTGGCACCAACGACTTCCTGTGCAGATTGAGATTGGCTCACAATTCGATCTGCAGAGCCTGTGGTGAACAGGACGAGTCCATATCGCACCTACTATGTGAATGCGACGCGTTGGCTGGATTGAGGATGGGTCTTATGGGATTGGCATATCCAAACCCTGAGGACTTCAGGCTTCTGCCTCTGAAATGTACGCTACGACTGATGCAGTACATTCATAGGGCGATAGCTAAGGGATAAATCTTGGGGCCGACACAAAAGATCCCAATCGGTCGAAATGTCGCCGGTCTGTACTGACTGCCCCCATACACACAAGATAAGATAAGGAAAAACTAAAGTCAAACTTTAATTAAAATTATACTTAAGTTGCAAATTGACTGCTCGGATGGTGTAGTGGTTTAAGTGTCACCTCGCCACTGCCACGGCGCCGAGTGTTGTGGGTTCAAATCCCATACGGAACAAAAATTTGTGTGATACACAAATGGTTGTTCCAAATCTGGAACTTCTTTGTAAATATCTGTTGTTTAAATGTTTTAAAGTCCCTCGTGATACAGGAATTATGCCTCATGCGGGTGTTGTCTTTTTAAACAACAATTTGAACAATTTTACGTCATCACTATCATGTCTGTGTTTCCAATTTAAAACCATACATTCATACACAAATGTAGCCCCGAATACACGTGAATTACACGCATACATCGCCAGCTATAAGTTTAAATCCTACGTTATATGGACAAGCCTTACCGTTTACCGAACACAGTTCTAGACCTTATGCTACTCTACCGAAAATTTCTTGACCATGGAATCCCGAAACCCAACACACAGCATTCAAAAGTTCAAAAATATATTTGCTAGTGCTTAACTGAGACAAAAATTATATTAATAGTTGATAATAATTTAAATTCAGTGAAGTATTAGTTTGTCTTCACCTTCTGTACTTATTTTTTGGGTAAATACCACCATTTTTACATTAGTTGGTAACTGTAGTCACAAGCGTAGTCTAAATCACAGTTAAGCTAAACTTGCCTTGACACTTCACATGTCATTGTAAATCCACGTCCCTACACGGGAGCGTTGTATGTATACTCTAAGGTTATAATAGATACGGACGGAATTCTCTCTGTAAATATTACACTCACGTTTTTAAAATATCTAATTTCAAGTTACAAGAAATCTCTAGGTTCCTGTTAAAATAGATTTTAACTGCGCCAAGATATTCTGATACTAACATTATATTATATTAAGAAAATATTTGTATTTTTTTTATAATAAATAAACGCATAAACTACTGCACCGATTTTAATAATTCTTTCACCATTGGACAGCTCATTTTTAAGAAGTAAGGTAGGCCATGACACCTTTCTAAAAACCCCGTCACTAATTATTATTTAGTAACAGGAGAATGACGAAGCCAGGCATAAGAATTTAGAACAAATCTATTTGAAAACGAATGTACCAATGTCTAAAATGTATCCAATATCTATAACCTATCAAGTATATCATAGATTATATAGACGAAGGGTGAGATCATGCGTCGCTACCAAAATTCCAAAATTGTGGTAACCCGTTACACTCACAATTTTGTAGGCGTTTCCAGCAACTTCTAACCCTGTGCCCCTCTATCACACCTGTGTCCCCTGTGTTACTGTAAATGCCTTTCTCCACAGAACACAATAATTGTAGATACAAAAAAAAACAACTGAGCAAAGACAAAATGCTCAAATCGTTTTCTTAACCTCTCAAGTCAAAGAATGCCAGACATAATTGGAATCCTAATATATCTGGCCGCTTAGGTTCAATGGTAAAATTAAATATTCACAAACTAACGCAAATACTCATTCTACTGTCAAATCATGCGCGAATTTTGACACTGTCTATAAAATACATATGTCTCTCACCGGGATTAGCATCGGTATATTAAGTATGTAGGCTTAGCAAGACGTGCTAAAGTAAATGACTGGCACTACAGACAGGCTTTCAATCAAAACAAACGAAGCCACGATTGATGGGTGACACATTAATCGTTGACTTAACATATCATTACAGTTAGGCTAGGCGTCGCATTACTATTCCATGTGTGTCCCATACCGAGGACAACGTTTACGTACGTCGGTGTTGTCAACTACTATGTTTCAATTAGCAATAATTAAGGTTCTATCGACCGACTTGGCTACAGCAGCGGCCATCAACTCTCTCGTTCTGACAGGCTGCCAATACTCACCAAAACAGGTGTTGATGAGGTTAGAAATCTATAATAATATTATATAGATGTAATTTTTTTGTTTGGATGATTCTCTATTACTATTAAACCGATTTAAAAATGTCTTTTACTAATAGTCAGCTAAACTATCCTTGAGTAACGAGGGCTGTTTTGAAGATATACCACGCGAGCTTAGCTGTCGGTGGCAGCTTCACTTCTTCGATTTAATGTCAAAGTAATCGCTAAAAAAGTAAGCTTATATGAGAGTCAACTTATAAAATAGAAGTCGAGAGATGTTATTAAAATATAAAATTACATATTATTATCTGAATAGCTACAATAAAATCAAAACATAAAAAGTCGCAGTAAAATCCTTAAGTAGTTATGTTCAGAAGTGGTCATCATATGAATTATGACTACGAAAATGATCTGAATTAAAAGATAAGCTAGCACATTTTTCAATCTCTGATAATCGTACAAAATGATAAAGACCACACGAGAATTAATTCTTGGAGCATTATCAACTTTAAATGAATAAATTCTGAATCATTTTTTGGAACGTGTTAATTTGGCACGATATTTATTTTGAATACTGGAATGAAGGATTAAACGAAGCTGTTTTTGCAGAAGTCCACACAACTGTTATGCTTCGTTTAATTTTTAATCCATTCAGATTTCAACACAATGTAAAAACAAGTTCAAATTAATGATTAAACAGACAAATACGCATGCGAGTATCCTGTGATCTTATACGTTAAAAAGTATTTTAGGCACGTAGCGGGTGGAAATTTTTAGTCTCTTAACTAGATCTCCTAGAAACAGACGTGGGTCTGTGCATGCATAGACTATATAAAAGATCAATTCTTTTATGCCTAGACCGGTTGCTGAACTTTGCCAAAACGTTTTAAATACATTGCGTATTTGGAACTAGTTTAGTCGGCTGTAGAGGCAAATGCAAAACAACATACACAAATGATAGTTCAGATTTAGTGGTTTCGTTAACATTTTTACACAAATCTTTGTTTTGCATCAGATTTCTAGCTCACACCACATTTGATCAGCGGTTTGGCCGTGAAATAGTAACAACAGACCACGTCGTTAACCGGTTGACGTGTATAAAAACAAAAACATTGCCCAACAAAAAAACGCATGTCAATGACGCTACTCTACAAAGGTTGAACAATAGCAAAATTGATTACATACAAACAATTATTTTATGCGATAATCCTGATTAGCGCAAACCACAAAACTCTAGCTGTCATTGTTTATGGCAACACCGACGCCTGCGCCGCTGACGTTTCCTCGCTAAATTCAAATCATTTTGGCCATGGTTTAGTGCTTCCTCAACAGAAGCGCACGTCGCATTCGGATTATTGAAATGCGAATTTATGACCGTTTAATTGATGGGTGTCGGTCTGTCAACGTGTCGCTCCATAGTTTAATACATACCTTCTATCTTACGTCATACAACACTTCGAAGGATGTTACGGTCATGTCCTAAGCGGTACGTGATGAGGAATACTGGTACGTAGTTTACAAGGCATGAAATACTTCAAGCAATTACATCAGTTTTATGCTCATTCGACATAGTTGTATGCATTAAGATCATAATTTTGGGACTAATGTTAGTTATGCTCCGTTTGAAGATTGCATCTTGGATTTTCATTTTAAATATGACTTAGTTATTTAATCTTAATTATTTTACTATTCTAGCAGTATCCGTGCTGTGTAGTAACATTAAAATTATGTAGATTTATGTAATAGACCTGTGTAAAAGTGAGGCAGACTCATGCTCACCAAGGAGATAGTAAAAGTTAGAAAATTAAAAGACAGCTCGCAGTCTTGATTTCTAGACGCATGATTAACAGACATGTCTAAAATACTTTTCTAGGAAGAGTCGTATTTGAATAACGAACCGGTGCACTAACCGAAATATATCCAGGTTTTTCGTTTTAGAGCCCAAATGGCGACAAATGGTGACTACGACGGCCGTTTAGATGCCACACTTGACAAAATGTTAGAAAATCATTCTTAAACTAACATAGCGAGGACAAGCAAGCAGGCAGGGCCTTTTTCTTTTAATCCTGGCCTTTTTAAGCGGAACGTAAAAAGTTTCACTTAAAGTCATAAACACCACTCTCCCAAATTAGTGATCGGGCCTTTTCTATTGAACTCCACTAATTGCTTACAATCAGACGTAGTGAAATCATTTTGACGGGTGAGTATAAAAAATGGCTACTATGTAGTTATGCACTAATCTATGAGTATAAATTGTGCCTTATAAAGAATAATTGAGTCAAGTTTGTAACTATACTTAATTCCAATTACTTGGAACAAAAACGGGAACAAGTTTATTTCTTGTTGACAGTAATTCCCGATATAAATAGCTTATTGCAGCGAACCATAGTCTAATGCTAATTAGATAACCACTCGTTGACGAGGTAATTAAGTGATTTTGACATGTTAAACAATATTTGTTTTTCACACGACGATATAAACTGCGATAAGTATTGCTGAATAATTGTGCAAGCACTTCTAAATTTAAATATTTCACATTCGAATGTTAAATATTAAAAATAAACTACTTGTTTACTTTTAACGCTACTAAATGGTAAATACTCGCATGACGTTAATCGATTAACGTAGTCTACGGATACTTGCAACACCAGGAGCAGCGCTCGTGTGTTGCTAACCCAAAATAGGACTTGCTGTGCTGCCAGCGCAAGAATCAAAAATTACTTCTTACTTAATGAGAGCACAACGCCTGCCTAAGGAGCCTAAAAACCTTGCTCTCCATAGAAATAAAAAAACAAGATTGTTTAGCTGCTATCTGTTGAACTGTTAACTGAAGATAGTGCCCCAACTGTGTTGCTCCCATATAAGTGAAATCCTTAGTTTAAGAAAGGATTTCGCTGAGTTCTACGTCTTTAAAAATGCATCGCGAATTGTCATATAAATTCGGAAATCGAAATGTAGATCTGTGCACTCTGCGATATTTAAAATATTACACACTGAAATATTATTATTCCGACATTATATTTAGCTATACATAGTTAATGCGATGTGTGCTCAAAACTATTCGTATCGAAATTAACTGTTTACAAAATAAAGTGTTATTAAAGGTATAAACAAAGTTTATTCTTATTGTTACTTTCATATTATTATATGATGTAATAAGTGTTAAACAGTCAAATAAATTTATAAAAACACCAACCAACGCAAGTCAGCTTTCAACTTTTCACTGGCCAAGAGTTGAATGTCTGTATATTTCCGTTTTATTACTTTTGCGAGTAAAAGAGTCAGCCATAGTCATTTATTATGTGACGGTACGAATGAACATGAGGTTCACCTGGAGTAGATTACTGTTACTGCGTTTCGCCCGGTAAGTTACTGCAGCTCATCTAAGCACCTCTACCATTCCCCTGATGTTGCAAGTGATCAAAAACTGCAGTCATCGCTTATCCTAATCAGCAGGTCGTATGCTTGTTTACCACATTTTAATAACAAGTCTTACCAACAGATATCCGCGCAGCATTTCTAACGTCATTAAATCCACAATTATTGTTTGTTCCGAAAATTATGGTAATACCCGCACTTTCTTGTATTCTGCCCTTTATTACTAATTCAGACTTAAATCTCACCGTACTAAATATAGTGTTGATTGCTAATTATATTACGCTGTATCTTAATGAAAATGTTAAGTCTGATGATAAAATTTATAAGATGTAATTAGCATTTTGTAGTACTGATTTTGTTTAAAATACACTTTTAAGACTAGCAAATAAGAATAACCAATTTGTTAGTTATACAAATGACTGGCTTTTGCAACTGGTTGTGACTGCGTGGATGTCGTCTATCGCATATTATGCAAAACCGATAACCAACCAGTGCCAACTAGTATCACGTACAAAAATTGTCGTATTATTTCTTTACTGCATCACTAGGCAGTTGTTCTTATTACATACTAGCATTTGCTCACGGCTTCGCTCGCGAAAAAGTTATGATAGTAACAGACCATTTTTAAATAAAAGATACCCTTTGTTACTCGCTGATAATACAGCTTTCTAACGGAGAAAGATTTTTTTAAATCGGTTGATTAGTTTTTGAGTTAAAACAAACAAACAATCAAATCTTATCTTTTTATAATATAAGCGTAGATTTACTAATTATTTATGATGACTATTATAATTTGTTAATGTTTTCCATGCAAAGAAAAATGGTTTTTAGTAATTAAGAAGAAAGCATGCAATGAAAAATGTTTTTTTAGTAATTTAGTAGATAAAAGAAGATAAAAAGATTCCAGGCGGTAAATGTATTTAATGTTAATCCAGATTATAGTCTATCTGTATGCCAAATTTTATCAAAATCGTTTTAGCGATTTGAGGGTTATTGACTAACAAATGCCAAACGATCTTAACTTTCTCAATTAAATCATTAATAGATAGTTGAGAAAGTAAATACAGTCAAGTCTTTAACAGAACTAACCTATCACGAGCAAATAGAATATTCGCCTAATTGCCTAGACTTGCTTGCCTAGTCGTTGCTAAGCTGGATGTTTAATAGATCCGTACAAGTATTTCTGCCAATCACCCTACACAACTTTTCGTTGCGGTTATCTTAGTTCGTAAACGGTTTTAGTAGCCGATTTATTTGGTAAAAACTATAAGACATGTGAGACAATGATGCCAATTATTTTAAAAGATAGCTATGTCCTGTTTAATACGTATTGTTCATTTTCTTACTTGATACTTGACTATTTGGTAAAAATCATTCATTTGAGTTTATATTCGTTTAGTACTGGAATATTATCGAACTAATTACAAAACAAATAAATAGGAATGCCAAAAAAAAAATTACGATAGTACACAGAGGTGGATCTATAAGTATTATATTTAAAACAAGTAAAAAATAGACTATATGTACTATAACCTAGAGAGATATGCATTTAGTCAGCTATAGTAAGTGTCACGTTAACAGGGGTAACGAGTATAGATGAAGAAAAAGAAGATTGCAGCCTCTTGCGTCTGACATTTTCCAAACGGAAAATGACCAGAGAGAAAACACAATAACACTGGCCGTTTCAGAAATAAATTTAGTTTTTAAGTTGCTCTAGACCATGTCCTATTTAGTTAGTCAGTTGGTTTATTTCCAAAATACAGTGTAACATTGATCCCAAACTGAGGTAACCTGTATCTTGGTAGCCAATATAGAATGTTATATAATTTAAGAATAATAAATGAACGTAAACTTTATAAATTAAAACTAGTAACAAAGCTAAACCAAGAAATGTAGAAATAAATAAAACAACACAAGATGTAATTTACCTTGTTCATTTGATTGTCATGAAGGTTTTTCGTTAATTTATATCGGTCGCAATAATAAAAAAATCGTAGGCAATCAAAAATGGAGTGGATTAAATTTACAGCTTATAGAGATGCACCGTGCAAGGCCACAAGTAAGTATCTGTTTGAACGTCTTCCAGGTAGCAGTTCACAACATACTTCAACCACGTAATTCGATCTAGAACATTACGTATACGAGCTGTCGTCGTTTAGCTACAAACCGCACGAACACCTGGAATCTTTAGTGAGTAGGTACAAAGCATACCAACTATTAATTGAAATAGAGAACAACGCAAATATTACATTCAAGAATTCCCTTTCACAGTGATATTATAAACGAGACAAAGTTTGCCGCTAAATAGGCAGTCTATAATTTAGTTTTTTTAAGTATGACGTACGCATATTTTTAAATATCAAGGGTAAGCCCCTTGATATTAAAAGAAGCATTTTTACAAGCATTATACACTGTTCGATCTTAAACACCTTTCTGTTACAAGGTGTTTTATAATAACATGCTAAAATATAATAACCACCATTTTCTTTGTGCCGTTGTTCCGAAAGCAACTTAGTCAACGCATTAACGGACAGCTTTTATAGCACATATGCGGTACATTAGCAGCTATATAATATTCAGAAAGCAATCTAAAGAAATGTAATCTTGGTGCTTATAGTCGTTCTTCAAAGTAAATCTTCCGCATTATCTTTGGTACAATAACTTTCTTTTATCAAGACGTAAGAAACTTTTAAAATGATGGATAAACTTTGTAATATAATCTTCGTTTTATTCACACAGGGAGTGTGAGAATTTTGAGTGACGTCAGCTGGCAATATTCCCTCTTAACACACTCTATGGCTTCTTTATACTCCCACAAAATACATTAACTTTTCGTGCCACCATTTTGAATTACAATATTTGAACACAACGTTCTCCTTTCAAATTTCAAAGCACAACACGAGTGATTTTACGTAGAGTGTTTTAAAGCTTTGACCTCATTTTTCGAATGCATTGTAAACTCAAATTGTAAACGGTATAAGTACAATTTAATAGTAGCCATTTTACTGCAGCCATAAAAATCTACTGAATATTCTTAAACGTTCACGTAAAAACTGATCTATGACACGGACACCGCATTAAAAATCGTTATAAAACCAGAGCTTTTATTGTCTTGAAAGAATAAGTGTTAAAAGGATAGTAGGAAAAGCACCATTGTTGTCGATAAATGTCTCGTAAAACAATTGTATGGGCCCGCATACCACACGGTACGTGCATCTATAAAAATTATTACTTTCATTTCTTTGATGACAGGCTCTTTTATCACATACTTACATAATATAAACCTGTTTAGTGCGAATTAAACCAGCTGTATAATTCTTAGTTTCTAGTATAGGTTGTAAGCTTACAGGCCTGTTCATACAGAACATTAATTTGTGTTGTATAATTTCTGTACGGCTACTAGTCTCCTTTACGACATGATATCCTGGTATAATAAACAGTTCAGCGCGGCAACATGTGCGCTTATGAGTGCGGTAATGAGACTCAAATGAGTATTACACTTGTAGTGTCGGTAACGAACCGATTACTCGTCTGAAAGAGAAAGGCTTTCATGATATGATATTGGCACATATGGTGCACTAATTTGTTGTCAATCCTGCTTGTATATTTACACTTACTTACTAAGAGTGACAACAAAATAATACAAGCAGATAAAGAAGGCCGAGGCAAATAATTGAGCATGCAAAAGATCAAACAATACCTCAAAAGTAAACACGAATAATAGCTTTTAAATAAAAATATAAACCGGAAAATACGAACCGAAGACGGCTTATACTTTTTATTAACCCTAACCCCTGATATTATTGTACAATTTCCAGTGACGTTTACTACAGTTAAAATACAGATGGTAACTCAGTGATAATCGTAAACCAAAAAATGCTGATTGCATGCACTACCCTTCTTTTGATTAATTTAAAAAAGATCAAGCAACTCTTTATATGTAAGTAATAAATAGTTTCCTGATGTAGCTTCGAAATCGAGAGAATAAGAAATCGATTCGAATCGAGAGAAGGCACATGAATTTTCAAAAAATAATTTATTTATGGCAAAGAACACAAATATTAAAAAGAATACAACAGAATTAGGAACCATCTCCTCCTTTTTTAAATTGATTAAAATAGAGCTCTATCTATAATAAAAACAATTGCATCTCACACTAACGGGCCATCCGAGAACCAAATATTGCTTATTAAAAATGTAAAGAGTCCACATAAATAGTCCATAAGTACGAGCCGTGTAGGCTACTAAAAATATAATCAACGGCAATGCAGAAGCGACGTCCGTAAAACGTAGGAAATTGCGCTGAAAGCACTAGAATTTAGTTTTATCGTCAATATTAACAGACACTTTTGAAATGAACCGTTTGCCGTTTGAGCGAAAAATTCTGATCGACTGAAATGACGGGGAAATAATTTGTATTAAGCGCCATATTGAATTTGATTCTTGGGATTAATAAGTTTACCTTTAGAAATGAGTTGTTTACTTTAGACGGCTGATGTAGGAGAGTTTGCGTAGGTAGTATTAGGATTACTTGAATACTTACTAGGCTTTACTTTACTACGCCGTATTGACAGTTTAAAGAATAGCAGAATGAAAGTAAGTTTTACTTAAGCTCGCAACTAGTTGTTGATATTATGCGATGACAATACATCATTTTTATAAACTAAAAGCTATAACTCAGTGGCTTAACTTCCAATATTAATTATGTATTAGAACTATAAGATACATGTACGGCATAAAGGAATCAATTCAATTCGTCTACTTTACTACACATTAAAAGTCTATTAACTCAAACTGGCCGCCATGCTATAAATAATGATGAGCGAGCTATAATTAAATGAATTAACGAATATATAATAAAGATTACGAACGTACAATAATTATTAAAATTAATATGCCAGCTTGAGTCGTAAAAGTCAAATAATTATATCCAACTTGACTAAATATATGGTTTTATGTTTTTACTGGTTGATAAACCTACGCAGTGAAGCAACTCGGTAGTTCCACATATATTTGAAACGACCATTCCGTAAGAACCGTTAATCCATTGAACTTGACCGAATGATTAAAGAGGCATACAATTATCAGTTACTTCAGTTCAATAGTAATTAGGATTGAACACCAAAATTAAAGTAAATGAGTTTTTATATGTTGACGTCGTAATGGACTGGCAATATAGTCCGATGAAATGGTTACCAAATGTATAAAAATATGCTCCGATTGTAACTCAGAAAGTGCATGAATGGGAGCATGATACAGACGCATGCAACCTTCCTATGCTAGATACAGACAGACTGTTTCATGCTAACTTTTCGTCAGATGCTAGACATACAGCATTGAGTTCTGAAAACATATGAGAGACCAATTGTTGTTCAGTAATTGATAATTTAATGAACGCATAACACATCTATTTCATTATACCTGGCATAAAACATAGTCCTCTCCTCTAATATGCAGATTAAATTTCAAATCACTTCTTATTGGCGTTATTCGTCCTAGTTTATGTGAGTATTTTACTTTCAAAGACGTTTTCCAATTCAGCCAATTTTTTTTCATCTGTTCGTTTCTCTCTATTCCTATTCATATTAAATCTAAACCAATTTTATAAAGCTGAAGAGTTTGTTTGTTTGGTTGAACGCGCTAATCTCAGGAGCTACTGGATCGAATTGAAAATTCTTTTAGTGTTGGATAGCCTATTTATCGAGGAAGGCTATAGGCTATATTACATTACGCTACGACCTACGGGGGCAGCGCAGTAAACATAAACGTGGGTGAAACCGCGGGCACAGCTAGTTTAATATAATTCTCGATTTTATTAAAAAGACACTATTTCGAGTTTAAATCCCGAATTGCTTTTTTTAGTTCAAGGAACCAGAAGAATGGAGACCTTTACTGAAATCGAAGGATATTGTCAATACACGTGTATTATAAGGAATGGCAACACCGGTTCCGTAGCATCTAAACCTGCCTTTACAAAACTTCACACTTCACCTGTCGGCTTTCGCAGGGACAATTTCCGGTCGCTATTGTTGAAAATGGCGGCTGAACGGTGCCATCTTTAACATTAGGTGAATAGTTCGAGTAAATAGAACATTTAACCATTAGTCGATGGAAAACCTCGTTGCGAGTAAATTTGAAAGAACAGTTTTGTTACGAGTACGATCACGATATATAAAATAAAAGATATTAAAGTATCAACCGCAGTTTCTTATTTACAACTAACTACAGATATTGCCAGCCCAGCTGAATTAATATAAATAAATAAATATTCTATCACATACACACAACACCATCCAGCCCAAACTAACAATGGATAAACATACATATATACTTTTTTTTTTGTAAATACATACATATTATACATAGAAACACCCAGACCAAGACAAACATCCATGTTCATGCACACAAATATTTGACTTGTGCGGGAATCGAATCCGCCACCCTAGGGGTAGCAGTCGGTTACACTAACCACTACGCCATCGAGGCTGTTAAATTAACTTCTATTCTATAGAAGATCACAGATGTCTATGAGTTCTGTTGGCCTCTCAGCAGGTTTTATAATGCACTATAGATACCTGACTATCTTTAGCTCATGCCTCGTATTGTTTATCTATGAAAGATCATAGACCCCGGCATCCGCATACCAGAAATTGTGCTTTCTATAAGTTTGCTATCTTAGTTAAAAATTATCTTTCGCTAGCCTTGTATTATTACTAAAATATAGCTTAGTATTCAATTAAGCTATATCGAGAGAAAAGGATTATAAAATTAATATTTAAAAAATATTCTTTCCGTATTATTCGTAGTACTCGACGAAAAACGTTTAGTTGCAAATTAGTTGTCATTTACTTTTCTCGTCTTTTTGTTTTTTATATACTTACGATAACTTCTGCACTACGAGTGATTCCTGAACAGCGAGGGACTTTCCAAACATTCAAACAACGAACACAGCAAACATCTTTTTATGTTTGAGTGTGATCTGTGCTACTATTTTGTGTAAGTACTGAAACGAAATTTGATATTGGACAATTACAAACTTTGTATTAATTTACATAAACAAGATAAATGCTATTCATCCCATTACAATGCATTCAGCGAAAATTACTTTTATTTTAGTATAAATTCAGTTTATTAGTTGTAAGGATAGTTATTTATTTTAATGTCTTTGGTTATTTCAATAAAATTATTATTCTTATTGCGCAACGTAAAGCATATACTTCGAATAAAACTATAGCAGCGACGTATTTTTTGGTTATATGAGTTAATTATATTCTTAAACCATATAAATGAATAAGTACAGAACTAGAGCATAGAGTACACGATAAAACAGAACTTGTTAATGAACCAGGTCAATATAACATAGCTTATTATCGGAGAACAAACTCGCGTACCAAACCGCGTCACAGACCACGATGTCACATTATCAGTACATTAAATTGTTTATTAAGACTTTTATCTTTTTATGAGATTTAATATATGAGACAATTGTCTGCGTTTGTGCACACACTGTTTTATATTAAAATGTCAATGTTTATCCTGACTAATTATAAATGTGATGTCTGTTTATTGAGTTGTCCTTTCTTCTCTTGGGAATGCGTGTTGTTCACATCGGACTTTACATTTACGATGTTTATATATTTATATAAGCCTAGGTTATAAGACATTTGATTTTTAATACTGCTGCTAGTGACTGCGTCTTTTTAATCTCACTTTCGATTGTATATTGCATTTACACGTGTCAAATACCTTTCAATACTTGTACGTTAACTTGCAAAGTCAGAAAGTCTGGTAAGGAATAGATAACTAAATTTATGAATAGTTATAACTATGTATGGTTCAATAGTTTGTTTACTATAGTATCGAAGATGAAATATTGTAATGCATTAATTCACTGAATCTAATCACGAAGTATGCTTTCGGGTATAAATATAATAACGCCCGTTGATAATCTTCTATGTCATGCGACAGCCATCTCCCAAATTATTGTTTCATTTCCCTTCTTTCTTTAAATAGAATAAACTCAAGGTATAAAATTTTAAAGATTAAAGAAAGGCGAAAAATGCTTGTAGTAGTAAGGCTGCAAAATCCATTTCGTTATGATTTCTGTGGTTTATGTATTGTTCAATACGCTAAGTTATCATTTATTTATCTCTTACGGTTTATTCAATAAATGTTTCTTACTTTTACTAATATAATTACTATTCTGATGGTAAACCACCAAGATACAGTAAATTAACAGCGATCGAAGAAGATCACAACCATTCAACAAAACTAGAACATTTTAGTTCAAACCGGAAACAGTAGAAACTACTCTAAATGTTTCACTACTATCAATATGGCTACTTCAAAACATTGGGTTGTACGGAACACTTCCTCATTTTGTCACTTACCCATTTCTAAACACAAGAACACTAAGTGCATCGATCACCATGTGTACAATACATTCCAGGGCTGCCTCTTACACAACCGTAACGCGAGATCTTTAACATAGTATGCAGGTAACTAGTTAAACTAGCACGTGTCACCTAAAAATGAAAATGTTGCGCCACAAAACCGAAAAATCCTCCTACGCGATAGTTAGTCGATAAAAAATCTTGTCAAACAATGTCATACAAGAATAATGTAATTTAAGCCAACAGAAGAAGCTCAAGCTTGAAGCCTGGAAATCAATCCTTCAAATGATGAGCGCGTGGGATAAAAGCTATCGCACGAGCAACCCTACATGCATTGTGGGTAATACGAACTGGGCAAGTACCCGGAACTATACGGTGTGTGGTCCCGGGAGGGGGGCGCGGAAATCGATGACACGCCGATCCAATTTCAAAACAAACACGCTTTTGGAACTGGTACACCTTATTGATTTATAAGACTAACACTAATTTCAGATGACGTATTTACTGAACCAAACTATGATTTACTTGATCATAAACTTGTTTCATCGAATTAATTTCAACGCTTCTAATACCAGTTTTGTTACTAACAGCGCGTACGTCCTTCACAGAACAAAAATATATTTTCTGATAATTCCATACATATTTTTCTTGAAACAAAAATATTGCATACTTATCTACGTAACGCAATTATCTAAGCGCACGTGATAAAATTTTCAAACAACACGTTACAAATTAGGATAACAAGATTGGCGAACTAACTAACAACACTAATAAAAGCATTTGTAACAAATAATTGGTAGAATACTTACGAAACAATAAGCCATATTAAAATGGCTAGCTATTAGGGGACCGTACAATGGACGGAAACGAGCACAACCATTGATCGCTGATCCTTGTTTTGTAAAATGGGTTTAATGCTCCAACGAACAAATAACCAATTCAGATTGTTTAAATAAAGAACACATAATGCTTCTAATGTCACAACACCTAGCTTTAGCTCCTCTATCTTACATTTCGTTTGATATGAAAAGCTTAAGCAATCGGTGTCCTCATGTAGGATAATAAAATGAGTAAATATGACTGCAGTATCACAGTAATTGTGTTTAAAATGATCTAGGCTATCTTTTGTACTCACTTTAGCTGTATAATATGGTTGGTGAGTAAACCGGCTTGCGTTAGCAAATTCAAAGTTGCAGCCAGCATCGCGTCATTTCTAACTAAAAAGTTCTCGTTTTTCTGAAAGTGCCATATAGAATGCATTTGTATGATACGCCGGTAAAATGACGGTCGCACTAGAGCGTAAAATGTTGTCCCATCTTTGAGTAAAAGCCGTTGTTCATTTGCAAGTTTACAACTCGTTTCCTCAATAGTGTTAACAAGCTTTGCTCTCCGTGGTTGGTCTCGCGTTTTCAGATCATGCATGGAACTAACAATTTAAGTGTGAACTTTGCTTAACAAGCAAACGTGAACACCATTAGCTGCGGTTGCATTTTCTCCAATAACTTCCGATTGTATCTGAGATCGTAAGCCATTGTTTATCTATTGTGTTGTGAAGGGCGAAGATGTATGGCTCTGATAAAAATAACGTTAATAACGTTAAGAGAGTTGATACTAAGCGGACTGCCTTTCACTGGCACGATTGTTAGCGATCCGGTCTTAGGGCATGCCTTGGCATCGACTTTGATTTAATACCAAGTACGTACAACGCGGAAATATTGCAGTGGAAATGGGTTGACTCTTGTTATTTGTTCTTAAATGGTTATACTATGTTTTCAATCACCAGTAGTTTAAGTAAAATATCCAACGTTTTCTTGATTTTGTTAGATATTACAAAACTAAAGTAATATTATTGTCACGATATTTCTTCCTAAAATGTAATATGAATAGAACATTTTCGCCCCAAAAGCAAATAGTAAATGCTACTATTAAACATTCTAACAGAATAAAACATTAAATAGAAAATTGATAGAGTAATATAATTATCCTTATAAACCTGTAGTGTCTGCTTATTATCTTTTGGACTGACGTTCAAAAATTCGATTCATTTTGCTTTAATATATAGCTATGTTTACTCTAGTTAACACGTAATCGAAACTACTGTCCTCTTGCTAAGTCCTATATACTGGGCTTTAATTTTATTACTTCTTCATTTTTAAATATAAGTGGTAGTTAAAGCAATGTTGTTAGTTAATCCTATATAAAAAACGTAGACCATTACTTATTCGTTCTTACAAAAGTCTATTTTCCATGTGAATTGTTATAGATAATATCAGGCGCGCTCCTTAGTACCTAATACGGCGTAGGCACTAAAGTACAGTGAACACAAAAAGAAGTCCTTATTATAATGAATACCGTCATTCTCAATCGCAAATTCTTCACGCTATATTTTTACGTTCATTTCTTTTCTTTTATGTATTTCTGCTGTAATTTTATGTATACTGTTGCCTATTTTGAATAATAAGTCTATACAGTTTACGTAATCGCCGCTTGGATGTAAAATTATCAAGCGAATGTTTTTGGAATAGGCGCGCAGTCGTTCTGTAGGATCAAGAATGTAATGATAATGATCTTACGAGAAGATAAATGTTGAGGAAACGTTGAAAAAGTATTATGAAGATTTACATAGTATTCCATGACAGGCGTTTATATTTTCTTTTATATTTTATTTTCGCACTGCTCAGATGAGAGCTCTCGAGACACAAAGCGTCTTTTCAACACATGGTTCGTGAAGTTGTGAGATAAAAGCAATAATGTACGGAACAAATGAAAGCTGCGGACTGTCACCTAAGACAAAAGCTGTTTATCTCATAATAGTTCTTAGTTAACTTCAAAGAATTTTAGAAATAAAACACTCAACTGCTGCGTTAAAAGCTTCTCTCGTTCGGTTCTTAATAAGTGGGACATGGATAATATTGGACGCCTTATATTGTGCTATAATAGAGTAATTGTAAACGTAAATACACTCTTTGAATACTGTTTTTATTGAATTAAAGTCAAGTCCAAATTACTGCTAATTATTTTATAATTGCATTTATGTTCTAGCATGAATTTTAATACAAATTCAGTTAGAAATAATTATTTTATGATTGACAGTGTCGTGTTTATTTTGGATGGAACAATTTGACTTATATTTTACTTTAGAGACATTATTCATAATCTTAAATGACTTACATGCATAAAATTTCAATTTTCAATGTGTAATATTCGCGACAACGGCAAAAAGTACTATAATTTTATTTGCCAAATCACAAATTTAAACAATAAACAAAAACCGAGATACAATCTCGCAATTTTCTTTAACATTGCGATCAATAAACATACGTATAAAAACTACAGGCTAGCATTAAAGCTGGTAAGCGGACGCGGAAGGTCAAACACCTACTTGAAGCACTTAATCCACGTGGTACGGACCACCGTGAAATAGGAACTATTTGTACAATAGTCTGATAACGATCTGCAAAGTATTGTTTTACCCAGAGCACGTGCTTAAGTGAACACGTGTTTAATAATAACGCTCCACGAAATTGGTAAAAATTGTAGGGACGTGTATAGTTTTCGCCAGTGGTGGGATGCGAAACATATTTTTAAACGGAAGGAACACAGGATATAACATATTGATAAGTTTAGAGAGAAAATTTTGAATTTCTGTTTAGCTGAACGCGAGATAGCGTCGAGATGTATTTGAAGGCGCTTTTGTAAGTACTTTACGCTTGCTTATGTTATGCATACAGAAATTGGAGGAAATGAAATATTATTCTAGTTTCCAGCATACTCGTGTGCTATGAAATATTACTTGTGATTTATAGATATAGGTCTAAACGTAGATGGCGAGTTAACTATGGCGCCATCTATAAGCGGAGAACGCGGCAAGTGAAATTTCGAAGCTTAAACGCTTTGCCCAGCGGACTGACGCTAATATTCTTACCCAAAATAAATACTTAGTACAGATGTGAACAAGATCTTATTGTTCGCTTTGTAATGGCCTTATGTATCCTACTATTATAATAAATATCAAAGTTTAGTTGCTGGGTTGTCTATTACTCAATCACGCTCCAACCGCTAAACAAGTTTTGATTAAATTTGGCAGAGGCAACTTGTATCACAGCATGCATCTTTACAGAAATGCAAACGCAATAGCGGATAATATTGAATGATTTACAAATGAACTAGCGACCCGCCGCGGATTCGCACGGGTAGTACAAAACCATAAAAAATTATACACCTAAACCTTCCACATGAATCACTCTGTCTATTGGTAAAAACCGCATGAAAATATCTCTAGTAGCTTTTGAGTTTATCGCGAACAGATAGACAGATGCGGTGGAGAACTTTGTTTTAAAACATGTAGTAATGTAGCAATACGAATCAAATTAAATCGATTATACAGCAAGTGTACGGGGCTTCAAACATTAATATCTGAAGTTGCAAACGCTTACTGTATAATTATACAAATTAAAGCTTACTATACAAACTCATCATAACATGAATTCCGTTAAAATATACCTGCCACATGCATATGTATTATGCCTTACTAACTTCTAATAAAGCAGAAGGCATATCGCAAGCGAGATACCTCCCACATAGACAAATTCAACCACAAAATATAATTTACCGGAGTTAAATTAAAAATTAATTCCATTGACATTTTAAGTACCACTATGCCAACTAAACGAATGTATACTGCAAATTATTTAAGCTGTTCTGTATCGACTAATGAACTAGCCTATCTCGTTATTAATAGTCACTATGTATAGCAATGACGATAAATGCTTATGTCATGTAATAAAAGAATAAATTAGATCACTCTGCTCAGACAAAAAGTTGGGACTGCATCCTTCAACTTGATCGTAAGGCTAAGCTTAAGCGACAACTTTTTGCCTTGAATTTTGATTGAATGGGAAACCGATGTTGATAGAAATAATTTATACGGATACCTGTCATATTTATACTTTTTTATTTTATAGCTATTTATGTTTTATGAGACGCTGGCTGGCAAGAGATGGTATAAAAATGAGGCTCACATACAACAAGATTCTTGTCAGTCAATGAACAGAGAGCATGAATGAAAATAAAAAGAATTGAATACTTGATAATAATAAGTATTTATTTCAAACTTGGAATTACAAAGTTTAAATAGTTAGTTATAATAATAATAAATTCTTTATTGTATGTAACAAACAGGCATTAACAATTAGAGTGCAGTCTCTGATTCCCAAACAGTTGTAAGATGTATGTTAGGAATCAGTTTCTTTCCAGAAAACAAATAATACAAAATAGTTATACTTAGCACTAGCTTTTGCTCGCGGCTTCGCTCGTGTAAAAGTAAGTTAGGTTATACAGCAACAGCACCATTTTTTTTAAATAAATGTAGCCTATGTTACTCGTTGATAATATAATATATCTAATAGAGAAAAAATTTTAAAATCAGTTAAGTAGTTTATAAATTAAATCGTTACAAACAAACAAACAAAAAATCAAATCTCTCCTTTTTATAATATTAATTAATATAGACAAAAGAATAAAATCCTAAGTCTCACGCCTGTATAAGCAGGTAGGTTGAGGTTACGTGTACTATTCAGCAGGTATGTTGTATGCTACGTAATGATATCGACGCTATTTACCAGACCTTTTACCGAACACATTTACAGATTCCGTACAGTTACTCAGAATTTCCTAACAGGAAAACTCAATAACACTTCGACCAACCCGCAAACTTAGGCACTCTCTTTAATCATCGGTTGACACGTCTTATTTCATTGTTGTACATACTTCTTTATATTCATTAATTCATGTAAAATGTTGACAATCTTGGCGAGGTATTATCAAAATGTGCCACAAAATAAAAAAAATATTAGGTTAAATTTTTAATACTTAAATGCTTACTAAAAAAAATTGGTATGTTTGCTGCACTTAAAACTTAAAAGATGTGTTAAACCCGTAGTATAGTTTTATCTGGTACTAGCTATCCCAAGGGGACAGAACTTTTTTCTGGATGATAGGTACACTTTCTAAATGTCATTTTCAATATCCCTAACAACATGTATGCGAAATTGCATCATGATCGGTCAAGTAGTTAAGACGTGAAATCGGTACAAATAAACAAACTCACATTCACATTTATAACAGTTAGGTTTTAAAAGACCCACTATAAATGTACGAATATCTCTAGAACTAAATTCAAACTAATTTTAGGTCTTACTAGTTTCTAACCAATAGTAATTTCCTTGAGTGAACGTGAAAGTTTCCGCTGGGGATATCTTTCGTCGACCACAAGCAGTGGTGTCAAACGCACGGCCATTATCAAATAAAAATAGGTGAGAAATGTTCCCGCAAAAGTTGAAAGGATATTTCTGTTTCCAAAACTAGGCCAGACACATTTGAATAGTCATATTTTTCTTGGGAAATCTAATTTTATTACACCCTGGTGAGTTTTATATAGTTTATGTGCACTACACGGAACGAGTTCTCAAACTTACTTCACCTGAAGAAAGGATACATATTTTACGTTTAGATCAATTTTGCAAATGATGATCGTAGGTTTAAGTGGTCGACACGACACTGCCACTACGGCAAGTCTTGTGGGTTCGATCCCCAGTTCGTAGCATCAATTCGTCCCCATGTTGAATAAACCACGAGTAATTAAAAATGTAAAGTTTACTACAACACTGAAATTACTGAACTTATGATGTTTTCAAAATAAAAGGACGCTTTATTTCTTATTAAATTCGCTCAATAGGAATGGAATAGGTGAACATAATGCTAGAAGGTATTATCTATTGGCTATTTCTTTATCCGTAATAGATCCTGACAAGTACTTGTACTCCTGGATAAGCACAGATAAAATACTGCTTTATTTTATAAAGCACGTTTTATCATGAGAATTGCATATATAGAGATACCAAAGCTTATGTCCGTGCATCCCTGGGTTTAGTTCTTCGGTTGGACAAAGTGTTATTTGGTTTTTCAGTTACGAACATCTTATGAGCAGCATGGAATCTGGCACAGTCGTGATCCCTTATTAGTCGGAACTTAAAGATATAGTTTAACGGTCTTATTCATAAAAAACGCTTATCGAAAGGCTTAAAGCACTCATTAGTTATAATTTTCGATAAGCATATAAAACGTTCTATAAAATTGTTTATTCATAAACGTTCCATAAACCTTCCATAACTAATATGGCGTTATAACTCGTTTATATAACAAAATGTTGCCATTACAATGAAGTCAGCCAACAAATTGGCCAACATAGGTGGCCATAGACATTATTACGGCCTAAAAACTATTTTATTGTCTACGACACGGTGATACCCGAGCCAGATTACGTCATTGTTATTGTTACAGCGCGTACTTTGAAAGGCTTAATAAGTTTAAATAATATTTAGTATTGGTTTAATTGAAAATGGAATTTGAATTAAAGACAAAAAAAGACAAAACAAGGCAAAGAAGTGAAAATTGGTTGGAGGAGGATAAGGTTTGTACTGATACATTTAATAATTTTGTGTAAACATTCCTAATATCTCATACTTACGCTTGTTATTGTTTTAGTTTATTTTGAAAGAATTGGTCAGGGAGAGGGTTTCGATCTTAGAAAATAAAAACACTGATGCAAATACTAATGCGAAAAAGGTGGCGGCTTGGCATGATTTACGCATTAGGTAATTAATTCAATTTATTTTAACATTAAAATTAAGTTTAAGTAGTATATACAGATTAATTCATATTTCAGTTTTAACAATATGGCTAAGACTCCAAGAACGTTACAGCAAATAAAAGTTCAATGGGGAATAATAAAAATGTCTGCAAAAAAGAAGAATTTCTTGAGCGAAAAGAGACAACTTCAACTTTGTATTTATGGCTATTATAAAGTACCTATATTTGAACCGAAAGTTTGATGTTTACAGAACTGACAATACGTCACACAACATTTCAATCCGTAACAACGAACGTCAAATGTTATTCTCTAATTAATCAGCTGTAGAGAGTCGGCCATCTTGGCGTTATAGTACTGTTATAGTAGGGATCTGGCCTCTATAACTTTATAGTAAGCTTATGGAGCGTTTTAGTGCTAAAATGCTTTTATGAATAACACTTTTCGTCGATCTTACTATAGCGAGCCTTTAAACGTGTGATAACTTTTTATGAATAAGACCGATAATCTATACTAATATTATAAAGCTAAAGAGTTTGTTTTTTTGTTTGCTTGAACGCGCTAATCTCAGGAACTACTGGTTCGAATTGAAAAATTATTTTATTGTTTGATAGCTTATTTATCGAGGAAGGTTATAGGCTATATAACATCACAGTACGACCCACGGGGGCGGCGCAGTAATCATAAACGCGGGTGAAACTGCGGGCACATCTAGTTTATTATAAGCGGCAATAACCCATTGGATAGAGCATTAGACTTGGAATCGAGAGGTCGCAGTGTCGAAGCCCACCCATTGCAGGAAGATTAGGATTGGTGGAATTTGTAGACCAAAATACTAGTACTTAATCTATATGAAAAAACCATACCTCTGTTTACTCCTCAAAGAATATACATGCGTGAATATATTTATGTACAAATTGCTCTCATAGCTTATTTATCAAATAGTTTGCCGTACAAATAAACCATAAAATTAAAGACAAAATGATTTAAACATTAAACCAGTTCAGAAATATAACATTTTATTGACATAAAAACATAACGGCGGATGTATTTTCTTTTTAAAATTGTACCAACATTGTTGTTCGACATAAATAAAATATGAATTCCCATTCGTAGTATTTATAAGTGTATATTTTATACAGTGCGGAGTATCTCGGTTACATTAGTTTCGAATAACTCGTTTGTATCTCGCGTCTGTGCCTATAACTCTATATAACTTTGAAATGAACCGTCAAAGAACAGAGAGACTGTTTGTTCGACAGTACATATTAGCCTTTTAATCACACTGATGTATTATAATCGTGTAGGTAGGCGTATTCACTTGTGATTTGATTTATTAGGTATGTGTGTGAACGATGCTGTATTGAATTTGTTGTAGTTACGTGGGAGTCTAATGTAAAGAATACAATTATTCACTTATATATAAGATACTTTACATAGCATGTCTGTCTTTGATAGGTTAGGCAGATAAGTATTACACCCACGTTTTACCAGCTCGAGTTTTAGGTCTCACGTACCTAATAGGGAACAAGCCTTTTGACATCTATCAGGCACAACTCGTACTAAATACTAATGTGAATTTCTGGACCAGAAAAATCAATAATATTTTTGTCCGATCTGAAAATCGAAGTCGTGACGAGAATATGATAAATGTGCATGAGACATTGTTAGCACTGACACACATAACCCTTGAAGCAAAGGCAAATAAAATGTAGCTTATAAGATGCTTTATATTTAGTATTCCAGGTAATTTACCTACCTACACTGGCCTGAGATTAAGAATAGCTAATCTTTACATGATCATGAATAGAGATTTTCTATCAGAAACCTCTCATAGTAAAGCGGTGTTTAGAAATATGCCAGTAGATGGACGATTATGGGCCTGCTAACAAATAGACATTGAATATATCATTTACGAAAAACGTGTCCACGAGTGACATATACCAATGTAATTTAAACCCTATACCTCAAAACATAATGCTCAATATTGCTTGCACTATAATAGCAGCCCCACGCCGCGAGTGAGGTCTTATTTACCGGGAAGATTCTAAAGCACTGACCCAGTACATATCTATTAATTTATTTAATCAAAGATGGCGATGGCTTTTAACGCAGACGAGTCTTACAGCAGACACCGGGAATTGGTAAACGCACGATAAAACTCTTCCAGTGCAGGTGGACTGATAACCGGAAAAAGTTGGCTGGATTGGACTGGATTCGAAAGGCGGTAGACCGGATTTTGTGACATAAAATGTAATGGATTTATGTTCAACAGTGAACTGCAATAGACTGATTGATGGATGACAAAAGGATGGCAAGCCATTTAAAATATGAACTAAACATAATTAGGAACATAAATGTAACTCACGCATATCACATTCGTGACAAAGCAATATCGTAAATCGTAAGAAGAAACTGATAACAAAAATGTTGCAATGATTCCAGTGACAATTATGTGGGTCACATGAGTAGATGCCTGCTATTATTTAAGATTAAAACTAGCTGAATATGAATTTGATAAGCTCTTTTTAATACTTAACGGATAATGATAATTTTGTCTTACGTTTACACGAATATAATCCATTGGAATAAGGCAGCTTTTTTAGGACCTGCTCTAGGTCAAACTAGGGTTGTAACGGAGGCTTTCTTAGCGGAAGCGGAGGCGGATGCGGAGGTGAAGTGGCTTAGCTCCGCGGATGCGGAGGTTAACGGAGGCGGAGGCGGAAGTGGGGAAAATACTAAATCTTAATTTATTAAGGAGGTAGAAAGTAGTATTTATTTAAAATAGGTTGGTACATAATACACTTTTTTACTCTACTAGTAATCAAAATTAAGAAGAGGCAAATTATACTTTACTAACAACAGTTTTGCGGCTTTGTCACCGCAAGTCGCTCGACTCGCTTTGTAAGTCAATGTAAATAAAACTCATTTACAAATCCGCAAAAAAAATACGGAGGCGAATGCGGATGCGGGGGTACGATTTCTTGCGGAAGTTCCGCACTTACGGAGGCGGAGACGAGGTTCCGTTACAACCCTAGTTCAATCTACGGACACAAGGAACATCCAGAATCGAAACAACTTTTTGTGAATCACACAATTTGTACTCGACTAGTGACAGTGGCTAGGCCACCTTTTAACCACTTTGCCATCTGCTCAATCGTTTTATTGTACAACTTCTTCTCGCTATGCAATAATAATTTTGGTATGGCCCCTGCACTGCTTGTTCTTCAAATCTGTCTCTAAAGGTCACGAAGAGATCCTAAATCGCAGACTTCTAAGACATCCAAGATTTTAATCAAATGGTAATATGAGACGTCGTTAATTATTAAACATATAAAAAACACATAAACTTTAAAATAGACAACAGAGTCGTAAAACTAGATTTTAATCTCAATTTGCATGATTTAAAAATTCATTATTTTATTCTTGCATTATTCATAAGTTCTCATAGGTACGCATATTATTTAGGTATATTAACATAATCTTGATTAATTAATAATATATCAAAGCTTTTTTTAATAAACTATTTATCTTAAAGCTCATGTAAGCAACGACAGAAGTATATAAACATTCGCGATATAATGAATTATAGATTATAATCCTAACTATAATATTATAACAGCGATAGTAAATTTTTTTTTGTTGTTTGTTTGTTTGTGACGCTGCCGCACCTTTACTATTAGACCGATCGTCTTAAAATTCCGCATACACGTTGCCAGGGAAACAGAAAAAACATAGGATGCCTTTTATCCAGAAAAAAGTATGGGGGAATGCATTGACTCTTACCCCTCCGCGGGGGCGGGCGGAGGGGTTATGTCGGACTCGCCGGAGTAAAAGAAAGATGGAATAAAATAATGTACCTACCACGGTGTTCCTCGACAAAACCCACTATCGACGGGGCCGCGCGAATCACTTTCGCATGCGGTCGCGACCCCGCCGAGGTTTCGGCCCGCCGTATGAAACGGCAGGCCACTACACGAAGAGACCTACCCAAGGCACTCACTTATTATAAAACCCTACTGTCCCCCCCCTAGAGGGGAGACGGACTCGAAACAGAGGCGCGCGTGGGAACACGCACGCCGCCTCTCGGACCTGGTGCTGAACGGATGGCGGGCAGGCCCACAAAGCCCACCACCCCCAGGTCAAACCTCAGGGTGGCTGGAGGTCGTTTCGCGCCCTCCGGCGCCCGGCTCTGCGGTTGGGGAGAGGGTTTAAGCACTCCCTCTCCCGCTCCGCCGCCTCCTTGATGGAAATCACTTCCTCGCAAAAGGAGGCGACGGCGTTCCACGACCTCTAACGCCGGACCATAGACTGAACTACGGCCGGGAGCGAGAGGGCAACCGATCCGACTGCCGCGATCAATTCACGGCGCTGCGATGCCCAGGTGGGTCAAACCGCCAAAGTGTGCAGCGCCGTGTCCTCTACAACGTCGCGGCAGTCGCCGCAGTGGTGACAACCGGGCGTCTCTTGCCGGCGTATACGACACAGGAACTGGCCAAAACAACCGTGGCCAGTCAGTACCTGTGTCAGCCGGAAGGTGAGGGCGCCATGCCGCCTCTCCAGCCACTCCTCAAAAGCGGGACTTACCGCCACGATCGTGGCGTGCCCGAACCTTTCTTTTTCTTTTCTGTTTTTTTTTTTTTTGTTACCCAGGAAAAATGCTTGATGCACTACCCGCCGGCTAGGGGACGGCACCGGCGGGGCGTCACTCGGACTCACCAGCCGAGTGCTGGTATACCCACTAAAAAACCTGGGGTGTTCCCTCTCTCACCCAATGGGGGGGGCCAGTTGGGAGTCTAAAAAGATTCATCCATAGCAGGCCCGCCCGTGTGGGTGCCGGCCGGGTCAATGGGACCCGACCTCCTCTCGTCCCCGGGGGAGAGCATTTCACTGCTCTCCCCTTTCGACGTTAGAAGGCGCGCGGGAATACCGCGCGCGCCCTCTATGGGTTCTTACTCACGGGTGGCAGGGTCCCCTGAGGCCTTGCCACCCAGAACCCTTAGGTGGGAGGCAGGAGAGCGACATAAGCGCGTCTCCTGCGCCCCCTCCTCCGGCGGCGGATGTCTGGGGCGTAAGGATCTCCCTCACGCCCCCGCTCCGCCGCCTCGTGAGATGACAGTCTCGCAGAAGGACCTCATTGCATCCCAGCACCTGTCGTCACCGACCATCATGGATACGACGGTCGGCAACGAGAGGTCGGGGCCAATCACGGCGACCAGGGCACAGCGCTCCTCGGCCCACGCCGGACACTCCTCCAGCGGGAGCCTGAGTAACCTAACCTAACCTGCATTTACGCGGGCGAAGGCGCGAGCAAAATCTAATTTGTTCAAAGTATTATTCAAAGTATCGATTATTTAATCGATACTTATATTATGTGAATTGATTATTCAAAGCTTGTAAAAAGTTTGTAAAACGTAATCAACACTTGTTTGTTAAATTATCATCTGTACAATACGCACCCAATATATAGACAAGTCATGTCATATTAAATGCAAAACTGCACTTAGCCCCACTAATTTATAATAAGATACCTGACTCCATAAAAAATTTGACCATACCACAATTTAAAAAGAAATTAAATTATTATTAATTGACAAATGCTATTATAATATTGAGGTTTTTTTTTTACAATTTGTAATTAATTAGATATTATTATTTATTGAATGTTATTAATTTTTATATTGTTTACTATTTTATATTAATATTTTGTTGTATTTCTTTCAATCATATTTTATTTATTATTTAATCAATTTTAACTATTATTAACATTTTAACAATTGATTATGATATATTTGTATGCATTTAAGGCAAAACATTGTGCACTATAAACTGTTATCAATATAAGACCATAAATGTAATTCCACTTATGTTTGACAAATAAAATTCTATTCTATTCTAAAGCATTATTGCTTTGAATAATCGATTTTTAACCCCCGACGCAAAAACGACGGGGTGTTATAAGTTTGACGTGTCTGTGTGTGTGTGTGTGTGTGTGTGTGTGTGTGTGTCTGTCTGTGTCATCGTAGCTCCCGAACGGATGAACCGATTTTAATTTTGTTTTTTTTATTTGAAAGGTGAATTAGTCGGGAGTGTTCTTAGCTACGTTTGATAAAAATCGGTCCAAGATGGCCGCCACCACAAAATGGCGAATTATATATTTTTTCAAAACTCCATCAATATGGGTATCAAATGAAAGGGCTTGACGAGTAGAATACTATACACTATGATAAATTTCAAATCCAAGATGGCCGCCACCAGAAAATTACAAATTTCCACAAATTAAAATTGTTCAATATGGGTATCAAATGAATATTGTGTCGGAGGTTTTTTAAATTTTAAATTTAGTTTTTATTCACATATTTTAACAGCAGTTTTAGTTAAATGATATTAGTGCCAATTCAAATAAAACAGAACATAAATAATTACAAATCTGACTGACGACTGCCGGAACAGTAGCCAAATTGAACTGTGCATAAGAGCTCGGGTTCGATTCCCAGGTGTCGAAAACAGTGGTAGGTTTTACTAACAAGAATTCCTTAGTCTTTCACGTTGTCTGAAATTATGCCCAACAGACGGAAATAGACTCGATCTTTCTTTAGAGGGTTCTAAAACAATAGCTATAGACAGGCAGGAGTAACACAATGTTTAACCGCTATTTTTTTTATGTAACTAAGGTGGCAAACGAACATACGGCCCATCTGAAGGTAAGTGGTCACCGTAGCCAATGGACGCCTGCAATACCAGAGGCATTACTTACACGTTGCCGACCCTATAAGAAAAGAGGAAGAGGGAAGGAGACGAAACGGGAAGGGGGAAAGAGGGTAACTGGGCCTCCGGCACTCTCACTCACCGGACGAAACACAACAGTAAGAAATGTAGGAATACTACTATTTCACGTCGATATTCTGTGACTGGGTACTTCCCTGGTCGAGCCGGCTCATTCATGCTGAAATCAGCGAGACTCTACTACTCAAAATGCTATGGGGACATGAGAAGACTGTGTAAATATGTAATTTATAAAATGGTATTAGTAATTCAACGTTCATCTAGTTATGTCACTAATTGCACATATGATGCGGCGTCATAAATCATTTACGCCTCATGTTATCAAGTAGGTAAATACGTATCAACACTTATTTGCTGTATCTATTATTAAATGATGATTAATAACATTATCACATGTGATTAATTAAAGAATTTCGAGAGGTTAAGTCCGTGAATAGTTTAAAAATTTGACACGAGAATAAATAATAGATACTAATTTAAGGAAAAAGAATTGGAAATTTAAACCAGTAATCATATATTATAATAAACATATGATTATTGATTTAAATTTCCAATGCTTTTATATCACTAAGTAGCACGTATGAACGTCAAAGTTTTCTGGTTAGTGAGCTCGCTGAAGTTACACATAGGTACATAATATGAGTTGCTAGGTTCACGCAAAGGGTTTTTTAAGAAGAATCCAAAGAGAAACTCACGGCTACTCTTTTAAATCGAGGGTTTACTCTGCCGAACTTTGACTTCACCGTTAGTCCCGTGGCATTCGTTTGTGCTTGTTTGTAGCAGAATTTAGAATCACGAATTTGATTTCCAGATCTAGTATTATTGTATTGTTTATCTTTATAGATAAGCGACTAATCATCTCGAAATGTGTTTATTACTACACAGTAGGGTAGCCTTCACCCTCCTTGTGTAACCTATAAAGTCTGCAGTAGCAAGCTGGCTGGCTACACTACACACTGGTAGTGATGTAAAACATAGCTGATGAAAGGTGGATGATATTACTCTTCTGCTTATCCCTTGCGATATACTCTGGCAAGAGTTTATAAATTGTGCCTTTCTATTATTATCATCAGGTTTGGTAAACAAAAAACTTAGCAAAAGGTCTAGGTCACTTAGCAAAAGTATGTTCTACAATTGCTTCAACATACTTAAAAGTGATTATCTATACTGAGTAATATTCTCGCCAGTCTGCTCGTCCTCAGATGGATAAGATAATGTTATGATTGACAATACTGACGATAAAATATTTGTTGTGAACAACATATTGTACTGTCAACACTGGTGCCATTGTTTACATTCTCGTCACAAAACAGATAATTACAGATGGCCGGCTAAACACAACGCGAGAATATTAACAAACTCATACAAGAGCGCGTGGGTCTAGCGATTTCGATTTAAGTCGTCCAAACATTAATTACTGCTATGATCCGAGATTATAATACCTGGCTAAAATGCCAAGAATTTCTGTCTCAATTTTTGGTTAATTTAATACATTCTCAGATGGGCACGTATAAATAATAAATACGCACGTGTTATATTACATTACTGTAGGTTTCCTTGCGATTTAATAAGCTAACCATCTCTATCTCACTAATTTGTGACCTCGTCAATATTCACCGTTTAAGTAGTGATTGTACTTATTCGTCCAGACTCCAAATAAGCCGATCCATTATCTCGATAGTATGAAAATCGATGAAAGATTTCAATGTAAAATTTTGTCCTACTGTCCAATCTTTCCAGACTCTATACTGCTGATACAAGACATTGAGATGTGTAGTTGCGTCTATAGTTATGTTACTGAACTAATGAGGCATAAATAATTTTTTTTTCCATAGCTCTGTTTTCATTAAACAAAATATAATGTACGACGTCTTTATTTTCTAAAAGGCTGGTTGCTTTGGCTCTCTTGACCAAGACATTCAAAGCAAAATATTCAACAATCATAATAATATCCGTATCGAATTTGTGTTTACGAATTTACCTTTAGCAAACATAACAACTGTAAAATGTAACAGCCATTTGGGACGTATAACAGTCCAAGTAACAGGTGAGTAGACCGTGCCTACCTGCAGAACAATAACAATACCTTTTGAACAAAAATCTTGTACAAAAAATATACTAAAGACTTTACACTTAAAGGTAGCTGATACGACCAATTTGTATCCTTTCGTTTTCTTATCGCGTTTTTAGTGATTTTTATTCACAAATTACACTTTTAACACATCGTTACGTGTCCTGCGTGAGGGAAGGAAAGCGACGTGACGTAGAGATTCAGAAGAGGAAATATAATACTCTGCCTCTGCTCGATAGCGCAGCGGTAGTAAATGCGACTGCTGTGCGTGAGGTCTCGGGGTTTGATTCCATGGTCGGGCAAAGCAAAGAAATTATTACAGCAGTACGGACTCTGGAACTGTGCCCTGTAGACGGCAATGGGCCCCAATTAAGTGAGATTAAAAAAAATAGCTTTTGAAATGTGGTTGTAATACATCTCGGCCTAAGTCTTCTTAAAAGCCGAGATGTATAAATGTGTTTATATAATAATAGAAGGTACCTGGATACCATGGCCTGCCTATCCAAACTATATCAGAAAGTATCGCAACACGATGTAGTGCCTATATAAAGCTGTGCGACCTTATGCGTCATACAAAGCAATAAAAACTAGTACGTGTCGCGTCGCGTCACCAACATACGGCATACGGATACTAATCTATGAAGTGAAACAGGCAATTGAAGTGATTTACTCGACAAACTGATTTACGCGACAACGCGTAATGTCTCGGAGCAAACTGTTTTATGCAACAACGCGTGATGTTTCGGCGCAAACTGTTTTACGCGACAACGCGTAATGTCTCGGCGTATACTGTTTTATCCGACAACGCGTAGTGCCTCGGCGCAAACTGATTATCGCAAAAACTCGTAGCTTCTCAGCGCAAACTTTAACGCGACAACGCGTAGTTTCTCGGCGCAAACTGTATTACACGATGCGTCGCCAAATAGCAGCTTGTTGTTCCGGACAGTACGTAATCCTATCAATGCTCAATAATTTATGTATGATATCATCGCTATAATACAAACTTTATGTAACAATCATAAATAACCAAGCATTAAGACAAGGATTATCATTATTTGAAGAAAACATCCTAAGTTTTAATCAAACAGCGATTAATCAAACTTATTTAGATATTTGGAAGGAACATTTTGTATTCTGTCGTGTATCAATGTTTTACTAATCACCTTGTGTATTAATAAATATAAATTTGAAAGAGATTACTGACTCAGTTCGCTACTGTGATGATCCTTTGTAGAAAAGACGTTATGGCGTCGAAGGTCGGCCCTAGAAGTCCAAGGTCAATGGTGATTTATTACTGACCGCTTTAATATTAATTATCCTTGTCAACTACAGCCCATTGTGAGTACGCACAAATTATCAACACTCCCATATCTAGTAGGTACATTGTTTACGCGAAACATGAAAGTACTATAATAAGATTCTGGAACTATGTGTGGATACATATGTAAAAGTGTAAATAGGCGATCGAACATGTTGCGACCGAACCAACAGAACAGGTCAGTGTGAGAAGAGCTAGGCCATAGACCACCACGCTTACAGAGTGCGGGTAGGCAGACTTTACATATCTTTAAGAATATTATGGAGCACTCTCAGACATGTAGGTGTCGTCACCATGATTTCCTTTACCGTTAAAGCGAGCGATAAGTAACTATTTAAAAGTCAGTCAAGCCTTGAGATTAAACTTAAAAGCCTTGCGTGGAAGTCAAACGGACTCCCACTAGGTAATCACAGCTTGTGAAAATATATTTTAGCAGAAAATATTGCCATGGCTGCTTGTTTTAAAAATTAACAACTTTATACGAATAAAACTACGCTTCACAAAAATTCAGTTAGTTAACCGATGCCCGAGATGATTAATTCGAATACCGCTCACCGGTAGTGTAGTAACTTAATAAAAAAAGAATACAAATTTCACGCAACACTGAAAATAAACATCAAACATGCCTTTTCGACGTGAATGGGTCTTTTATCTTTTTTTTATAAAAAGTAATTCAGCCTTTTTTTGTTAATTAAAATGTTGTTTTTATTCATACATAAAAACGAAATAATATTATACAACATCTGTATTACACAATAGGAATTCGCACGTTTTACAGCTATTAATAAAATAAATGTAACTTCAAAGTGTTTGCAATTAATTCTGTATCGTACACTGAAAGGATTACAAATAAAGTAACGTATGCATTCTGTATATGTGGGTTATCAAAATGGCACAAAGCCAGATGTTATTTTTGTTGAACATCTTCGTTTAAAGCCCAAAAATATTAATTAAAATGGCTTGCGTTATCACATAAAGATGTAGTGAGATCGAACAACGGTTGAATTATGATTACTGGTAACTAACTATAAACAATTATTATTGTCACGGATAAAACAACTTTTATGATGACGATATTGTTAATAATTAGCTATAATAAGGTGATACTGAGGTATTTGATTGAGGTAGAAGTCTTTTAATTACAACAGTAAAATCCTATATAAAACACGCACTCATAAATTAAAGCAATTAATCACATTTCATAGACTGTAGAAACATGGTTTAGATTATAGATAACGATGTATGAGAAACGAATGTTGCTGGTGCAAACAATTCAACGAACGTGAATTATCGTTTCTGTTTTGGACTATTCGACGAACGCTAACTATCGTTGCTGTTGAGACAATTAAAGGAATGACACGAGCTGAAGTTGCTGCGGTGGACGATTCAGAATATATTTCTGTTATGGTTGAATATGTTTATTAATGACGGCTTCGATAGCGTAGTGGTTAGTGTAACCGATTGCCACGCCTAAGGCCGCAGGTTCGATTCCCGCCCAAGTCAAACATTTGTGTGCATGAACATGGATGTTTGTCTTTGTCTGGGTGTTTCTATGTATAATATGTATGTATTTACAAAAAGAAAAGAATATATGTTTATCCATTGTCTAGTACCCATAGTACAAGCTCTGCTTAGTTTGGGCTAGATGATGTTGTGTGTATGTGGTAGAATATAGTGGTAGAATGTATAGATGAAGGTAATTGTTGGTAAAACTGTCACGGAACACTATGTGAGATATATGCATTTTAAAGCTTTGTATAAGTAGGGTGTAATTACATAAGTATTTACTTTAACATTAAAGCAAAGCCTATATTATCGAACTATCACTGAATATTTCACAAGACAAAACATCTTTATTATTAATCATATCCAATTAACCTTCAAGACCCATCAGTCAAAACGAGGTGTATGAGGACATTTTAATGAACTTGAGTCGGACAAGATGATCCGATAAAGTCTACTACGTCCACCTACGATTTTATACTATTTCGTAATTAAAGTTCTTTGGCCTACCAAAATAACTGCTTCGACGATAACCTACCAATTTGAAATGGCCAAATGCTGAGTTAATAATCACGTCGTGCGTGATATCCGGAAATTAAGGTCGTATTCCATCTCAAACGAGATTTGAGCTCAGGAGTATTAAACAGATAATATCTAATAATAGAGAGGGGAACAGAACTGAGAATGAGTTTACTTGCAATCAAGTAAATTAAGTGAGGTTAACCCAGATAAGCCTGTAACTATTTGAAGGGTGCAATGATGAGATGGATAGAAAGGTTTTTTATGATGTGATAATACGTTTTACTTCTCGTTGAGCAGTCAGCAATATAAACCAATATTTTATTAGTTTATTTGTTACAATTACTTAAATTATTTGTTACAACATATATAAATAGATACAAACCTACGAGATTTCGAAAATTATAACAAAGGTTGGTTTTTACAGCAGATAGTTATTGCTGCACGGATTGCTACGCCGACTGTTATGGCCAAGTATTTTATTCGACTTTTGTCTCGTGTACGAGATAATAATCGAACAAAAATATTTGTGTGGCCCACAAATAGTTGTTCAGAGTCTGGGTGTTCTTTGTGCCCGTTGTTTAAATGTTTGTAAACTCCCCCGGGAGAGAGGAATTATACACATCGCCGCGTCTTTAAAAAAAATATACCTAGTTTATTTAATTATATCTCAATATTAGGATTTGTAACTCATAAATTACTTTTACTTTGTGAAATACTCAGCTACTTATGCTGCTGACTGTACTGCAGTGACTTGATAAGTAGGCATTGTAGGCAGGCAATCAAAAGGTGATTTTTTCGAGTCAGAAAATTCTCAGTAAAAGTAAAAAACAATAGTTTAACTGAACAAACCCGTCAAACTATAATAAACTTCTGACTACCCCTTACGTTTGCGTGATATTAAATTTTACCCAAGTTATCAACTCCAGTTCTGTTGATAAACTGGTGCCATATGTAAGTCTCTATCTAGTGCGGTCGCATGTCGAGCGAAGTTATGATTGAGTATTCGGATTTCTATCCAGCAATCTTCGATACTAGGTCAAGTCTGGAATGAAGGAAGGAATAAGCTGTAGTGTGATATGGCCGTGCCGAAATCTTAGGAGTCATGCTATGTTTATAAAAAATTTAGGTAAATATAGGATACAAAATGAAAACGTCGTTTGTGAATACTAGTCCGGACGGTCTGTCAACGACTGTCTACGTAGATGGACGTCGTCAGAATGTACCAGCTTATCAGGCAGTTTGCCGGTACCACCGTCACCCGCCTTGCCCCGCATACGATTGATACATTTTAGACTGTATAAATTAGTTTAAGGTACATTTATTGAAGAACCAGGAGTACAATTTAAACAAAATAAAGCATATTAGTCATTCAATAATTATATTTCGAAGAAACAAGCTGATCATGTATCTGATATAACCAGTTTAACCATCTGGCTGCATTTTAAATAACGATATAAAACTTTTAAGCAATAAAATTGCTACGGTGATGGATGACAATGCCCAAAGATTGAAAACAAAAACTATACTGACCCACACTGATTATAAAGCTTTTAGAATTCTCCTCCTCTATTGTTTCTTGTTGTAAATGCATCTATACATATAGTGTTATATAGTATATAACACTATACATGTTATATCATTATATAGTACAGTGTTCTGAATTATGAAAATTGTATGAAAACGATCCATGTAACATCTTCGGCCATTGTTGTGCATGTTACTTCAATATATGAATACGATATTGTAGAAATATCAGAAACTTTTGGCTATCAATCTGGGTCCTTTTGGTTTTGAGAAATGAATTCTTAGGGCAATTCACCTAGTGCGGAGGTTTACCTACATGTTTAAGACAAAAGAAACTAAATGGCACAGCGGAAAACCAAAATAAAAACTGAATAACAGAATATGAGTATCTTAAACATATTGCCAAATATGGGATAGTTCCAAGTCAAACTACAATTGACAAACCACAGTTGCTTATTGTTTGAGAAATGTTGAGTACGAACTAATGAGAACAATTAGAACAAAAGAGAAACGTTAGACTCACACTGGAAGCCAACCTTTGGCTACTCTTCTAAGAAACAGACATACCTACATGAAAGTATGTTACTTATATATGGTAATTTTAGTTTCAAAATCCAAGTCAAGTATAATATTGGTACTTTTTTCTGAATTCTACAAGTATACATATCGGCATAAAAGATAACTCATGTCCTTCCCCAAGATACAAATTTTATCACAATTTTACCGATAAAGCGTAACAGATAAAGTTATTTTAGCATTTGTATAAGTATTCTCATCTGTTTGAAACAGATACTTACTCATTGTTCACGGTTTTCATGGAATTTAAATGTGGTAGGTAATATGCGTATAAACCTTTAAATAGAAAATGTCAATACCAGGCGTAGGTTGTTGACAACCATTCCGTCAAAAGGTTTCCAGGAATTGCCGAAAAGCGTTGCTGGAAAATAACTGATTACCTATAAACTAACTATCAGCTATATTGGACAAGTGGCAAACAATTTTTGCATGCAAACAGCGCGATAAATCTGGTCTATAGCACCTGTTCAGCAATCAACGAAGAAAGTGGGTAAGATGTAGGATTAATTATCACCGCGGTGTATGTAAACCAATATATACATATAATAAAGTGTCTTAAAATAATATGTTATACTATATTTTATGATTGATTGAAGGATGTGACAAAAAGTCCACTATTTAATTATAAGTCTTATACCCCAGCAAACATGCTATCGGCATCTCGATTATTGATTTGACAAAGTTTACTTGGTCATTAGCATTGCTGTAGATTCAAGCTTACAGGAAGGCTCCCGTAATAAGCAGGCGCTTATAAATGCTACGAAAAAGTTGTCATAGCGATTTGACAAGATGTAAACTGTGAAAGTCCATAATCTCCGCTTATTAAAATGGGCTACAGACCATTACGATTCGTGATATGCTGGCAGCTAAAAGACGATGATTTATTTATTATGGATAATCATAAAATTACGATATCTCGACCTACCATTAACCAAATGCGTAATACGTCCACCCTGAAGACGATAGCCAAACAACTTTATGTTGTATTGCTGCGATGAGTAGGGTTTCCAGTGGAAGGCAACGAAGTAAAGAACTTCTTTTTGGAAAGATCGGCGAAGCGCAAGAAATTCCTCTGGTGGTCCGGTTAATAAAGGTTACGGTAACCATATGGTGAGATGAGCCGTATAAATATTTGTCACCTTGGTATTACAAAAAGGAACTATTTGGTTCACGAAAATATAAATACAATAGAAAAAGTAATAGGATACAATACACATTCTGTTAACTGGCAAACTAAAACTTTAGGCGTCTATCTTCTTCGCACGCACGAACTTCTATGATCGAACACAAATCTCTCAAAAATGTGATAATTAAACTCTGCAAGTCATCGGTCACGGTATATAGTGTAGTCTACCTCTTCTTTTTCAATATCATTTGCGATCAAATAATTATTGCGCGACAACAAAAACAGTGCATCCACTATTGAAATGGCACGACAATTGTTTTATTATTGCCCAAACATAATAATCGCGCGACAAAATCGCATCGTTTGCTCTTACGATCTTTAGCCAATTGGGACGACAACTAATCATTTGGCGAAGATGATAATTTCAATAAATATCTCATAATTATTGTGTTAGCGCAATTACATGTATAATTGGCTGCCTTGAGAAGCGTTAGCTCGTTACCGAGCATTAACAATCTAAATATTTACTGTTTACACATAATAAAATCAGCGATGTAAGCTTGTACAGAATATTTACATACGATCTTTGACTTCTGACTGATATTTGAGGGACAAAAACAATAGCATACGGTCATTGTTGTTTGGCTATTCGATTGACGACGGGTTGCCAACCTGTCATTGTCTTTAAACTTTTAACCCTCCACATTTCTGTCGCATGCGATTCCAAGAAATGCTCAGTCTTCATAGAATATTTAAAGCTTCGCAGGAAAAAGTATAGTTTAGCAAACGTAATTTATAGCACAAATGGCGTGGTAAAAGAGTTTTTTTGCACAGTAAAAGTTCCTTATATTTGCAATTATTTCGGACTCCATGCCCGAATTAGAACAAATATGTCGTTAAAATAATATAAAAACCGAAACGATAAGCGTGCACCATTTTGGCGGTTGTGCTTGAACCCTCACCTCCTGCATCAATGGTTTAGATTACGTAGATGCGGAAGTGGTTTTATTACAACTAAGTAAGTATATAATTAACATCACAATCTTTGAATTGAATTAAAAAACAGTCTGACCACAAACACCTTATTCGACCCTTCCAAATTATACAATCAAAATAATTTTGGTGTTATTTTTATTCACGTATTTTCATCGCTAGTAATTATGGAACCGGCGCACATGGCTTGGAATACATGAATAAAATATCTGTTTACAAAAACAATACAGTAATGATAGTCAATAATGTCCCTCCTGAATTTATTTCATTTGTCTTCCAATATTTTATCACAAATCTTAACGACGTATAATGTGACTAGAAACGTTCTATAAAATGTCAGTTATTATATCGATCGGACAGTAAATTCGATAGAGTCGCAAGGTGCGCCGGGGCACAGCGAGGTGCATTGCATTCCTCCAAGAGGGACGCGAGAGGGAATCGGCTGCATTCTTAGTTATTCTTACCTTGTCATACATAAATCCCGCCAGAATCCTCTTATAGTTGCGTATAACCAACTTCAACGCATGCTGTAGTCGTCACTCGTGTTACAAGAGTGCATTGATTCACTGAAAAATTTAAGTTTAATTGTTTACATCACTGTCAAAAACACACAAAAGCGGCACACACCCGACCGACCGGCGTATAACAAGCAAACTGGATTCATTTGGATTGTCTGTCTGTGACGCGGAATGCTATTGCTTTGTCTCTTTCCAACCTCGAATGTAATTATATATAGCGGTCTCACTCGCCGAAGAAAGGCGCCAGTGCACGGCGCGGGCGCCGACTTCTTCCTTCGGGTCTTAAAAAAAACAAAAGCTCTTTTGAAACAAGTTACTGGTAATGGGGATTTAGGTGCCTGTCAAGATATTTTACGTTTTAAAAATTGTTTGAGATCCCATCAACTAGCCCAACGTAGTCGTTTCGCTGGGAGAATATTTGATAAATATAAGCTCGTCAATTATAACGAAGAGATTATTCGTAACGATTGCAAATGATCTATGTGCGTACTCGGTCTTATATTACATTAACTTCTTTATAGCTCTAATCAACAAGGTATGTCAGTGCAATCACAAACCATATAAAAAAAGGTACGTATACTCTGAATGACTACAACCGCGAACAAGTATTTCATCCAAGAAGCATGTCAATCTTTAACAACTATGCAAGATACTTACATCCATATGTTATTGATTTTACCTGACTTAAAATATTTTCGTTAGTACATTCTACCGTGACTATGGATTCTACAGTCAGATCCAATTTGATCGAGATCTATAGTCAGCAACTTAAACTGTCAAACATCAACGAGATTATTTACAAAATCATACGTAGGAACATAGTCTCATGCCGCTATACCAAGGGGCAGAGGTAAATTACACCATTTCGCACACTACCTTTTCCTATTGCCGTTAACCGGACAGTTTCTGACCCCGAGCTCATACTGATGTAAACAAAAACAAAAGTACTTTGTCTGACCATGAAATCAAACCTCATGCACCATTAATAAGGCAGTTATAAAAGTTAACTTGATCACAATTCACAATTGAGTTAAGACTACAGAATAAAAAATGAAGAGAATAATCCGTATAAATTTTCTTCAATGTCCAGCTACTTATATCGCTGAGCGTACGTAATAGCTGTACTTACATAAAATCCCACACACAACGATACCAAATATTATTACAAACACATTATTATGTTATATTCGTATCAAACGTAAATTCAACAAATCATTCAATTACGCCTTTACAAAATTAGGCGGTAATTTAAACTTTTTACAATTAGAGTGGAGGCTTTAATTATACCTACCTACATACTTACTGTATATATTGTTCAACTTCTTCACACCTTACCTACAGTGCCGATTAGGTATAATAGTACATCTTGTAAAACACTTATGTTCTACCCAATGACCCCTTAGTCTTCTTGTACCTATTTCCTTTCCCTCATCGCCTCCACGTAGACCATGGGAATTGTATACTATCAGTCAGGCCGTGACTTTGTTTGCCATAAGCTGGATATATTTATAGTTATAGTTTCAGTTCCAGCGACTTACCCACCTTACAAAGCAAGTAGGTAGCACACCGTGGTAGTTTTAGTCGGTGGGCCCAAAGTCTCGGAAGAGCCCGACATAACCCGCTCGCCTCCTCTTATAGCGAGGTGGTACGCATCAGGCACATTTCACCACGTGAAAAAAATAAAAAAGGCAGTGGCTTATTTGAAACCTTTAAATCTCAAACGAGTAACACATAATGGTGGCGAATCTATTGTGTGTACCAGAAAATAAAAGAATGCCACCGTTGCTATTAAAATGTTCCTAACAGAAATACTCAATAAGTAACATTACTCATTAATCGAAACTGGAACCAGCTCACGATCGTAAACACAAAAATTATAAGATAATAATATGTGGACAGTTTGTTATCATAATTTCTACATCAAGAGTATGCGATAGCATAGATAGTTTTTTTCTAAACGGCCATCAGTACCACTATAAGACATTTCCAGGTTATCCAATAATTACATTACCGGACACCCTGTACATATGAACAAGGATTACACTGGTTATTATATATAATATAACCAACTGAAATATTGTAAAACGACGTAAATGTAGGTACGCTAATAAAATTGTAGATAAGATGTTCTATAATTTCTTACCTACAATTTTTTTGTATATAAGTTTGAGTTTTGTATCTTGTATCCTATACAGTAATTTCCATCATCCTCATAGGTACCTACTACAAACTAGTTTTCTTTTAATACTTAAGCTGTCCCTTTAGACGAGCGGCAGCAAGTGATAGTTCATAAAGCAAGCTCACTCGAGTATTACCGATATTATAAATAAGAAATCGTCGTGATGTCAATGCAAGGGACATTGACCAGTAGTAGCTTCTGCAGACAGAAGCGTCAATTACTCAACTTACCAAAGGAAAACAATACAAGGTTATTTCATTGCGATCGGCCGTACAGTTGAGTATTTACTCATTTAAGCTACTTAAGATTTTAAGTTAAGTTCTAGTACTTACTCATAAAAGTGTAATTAAAGCTAATAAAGCTTGGTCCCACCAACTTCAACCTCAACAAAACATCTCATTAATCTTATTCAATTAAACTACGGTACATGTATTTATATACAGTACATACAGTTTTTTACCAAAAATAACATAGAATTACGGTCGCGGAAGCAAAATAAAAATGAAATAAGTAATACAAACTATTTTATAGCTACACTACCCACATTCATAAGTCAATACAGCGGTATAAGAACAGGGGTTTCAAGTGTATTTTGCGTTCAATATTTACTTTTGAACAAAGGTGTAAAGAAAGCCTTCTGTGGAAGCACAAACCGTGAAATTGTGTTGCTACTAGTTTCCCTTCAGTAAATACTAAGTTTACGTAGCTTTTAAAACACTCGCACAATACCTACCTTCCTTTATTGCTTCTGATGTTATGTATTTGCGTTTGAGAAAGTACGTTTTCTTGGTCTATACTTTCGATTAAAAGCTATATGATATATCCATAATATCATCGGTCTGTCTTTTCCGTACGTCTCAAAATTTAAACCTGATAAATACAACAAAGTTATTCAGAAAACAATAATCATTAAAAAAATCTTAAGTAAGTATCTTGATCAATAAACGGTTGTCGTAAATCGCAGAGACGTAATGTGCAGGCAGACAGAGATACGGAGCCGCGCCGCGCCGCCCGGTTCCAGTTGTCAACTGTCATCTGTGTTTTAAAAGTAATTACAAGCTGTCAGAACTAAACATTCTGGCAACAGGTTAAACCTCGAGTTCCCTACAGTTATCTGAGGTTAAGCACGGGTATCAATCTCCCCATCAGTTTCGTGTCGAAGGTTATACCGCAGTAGTTTCACATGAATACCGTTAATGAGCCGTTCGGCAAGTTAGACGAGATGGTTCAACATTCTTGGGATAATGTTGAAACAAAGATCATAAGTAGATACGAAACATTGAGTACGACTATAAATACCTGGTTTAATTGCAATAAAAATGGAATAACGTTGATTCAGTGGCGTGAATGTCAGTACACAGACAGATCGTTCCTAGGTTCAATATCAGATCAGGCAATGCTTTTAGTATTTCTTTAGCGAAGTCTGGCACAGGGTGACGTCACGTGAAAACTTAGCATAGCCTGGCTAGCTAAAATAATTAGTAGATACGAATAATAGCAATCTTATTATGTGGAATGTTATTTAGTTAGGGCTCTGTAAAACTATGATGCTGTTAGTTATTTATTTAGGTTTTATAAGACTTACAGCTATTGACAATGTGCAATAACATTAGTATGTTTGTTCACGAGTTTTCACTGATGGAAGCACGATAATATAGAACATGTTAAATAAGCCAAGTGTACGCTAACAAAATTGTTCTATAGTAAGAAGATGCTAAATGTTCACGTTTATTTATTATTATTAATAGATAAAAAGTAAATAACTTTGTAGAAATAGCTTTTTCGAATTTTCATTTCTAAAAACATAATCCGTTCAATCGAATTATGTATTTTTGTACAACGGCTTAGGTTCGATTCCTAGATTGTGTAGTGTGATTGGATTTTGCCGCCAATATCAGGACGACGTCTAAAAATGTAATTGATAGAAAGCTATAGGCTATTACGAGGACCCTAAAAGAATTGCTAATGAAACGAGGACGAGATAGATACCTCTGCCTACATATTCATAGATTACACACATAAATCTATGTATACCAGCATGTATGAACATCCCTAATATATTTAATATATAATACCGCAAGTACATATTAAATCTATGCATGTATGTACAGATGTAATGGCATGAACCAAACATAGCAGGTAATTGAGAATTCACTTTTATAAAAATCTATGTAATTATAGAGTCACTTACATTACAGACAGCTTTAACAAGTTACATTCTAATTAAAAGCATAACACTTAAATAATGAACACGAAACCAAAATAAAACGCTGTAAAATATTAAAATACGCAGTACCAAATGAACATAAATTAATGTCGTGTATGTCATATATTATTAGACCAGGGCTGAAACCTTTGAAAATGGTAAAAGGTGAAAAGAAATAATAGTAGAATGAAACCCATTGGAAAAGGAAGAGAATATAACAAAAATGAAAGGAACAATAATTTACGGGCGATCTGAGATCGGGCAGTAGAAGGGGGTGAGTTTTTCAGGGTAAAAACGGTGTATCTCGATTTCCGGCAAAACTACAAGTCCTATGGAAAAAAGTTAAAAGGCAAAGTTGTAGGTAATAAAAAGATCTACAACTTTTGTATTTACACTTTTTTCACATAACCTCAAAATTTATGTGAAAAATTCAAATAACCAAGATTTGGTTTTTATTTTACTCCATTTACAAAAAAAAATGTTTATCACGAAATTTGGTAAAAACTGTATGTAATTTTTTTTATATAAAATATTTATTTTTCACCCTATTTATTTTATCGAAGAAGCACCCTAATTTTCAATTGAAAATTTTCCCGTCATAATATCTGCTTTTTAAAAAAAGTTGTTTGGCTTTTTGTTCGTTAAAATCTCTACTTACTAATGGTTTAAAAAAGATATACATTACTATGGTAAATTTTCTCAGAAGATGCAAAAAAAACTAAAAGATCTCGCATCCGATTTTTTTTATCGGTAGGTATGTTCGTTTTTGAGTAAGATTTCATGTTACATTAATAAACAAAAAATTGCAAGTCGAAATATACTACTATAATTAACAACCAAATAAGTTAATAAAGTTAATATTTAATAAGCCATCTACAATATTTTGAGAAAGTTGTAGAATCTTCTTTAAATTATATGCGTAGATGCCTATTTATTGCTATTTTAAGATAACTTATATACTTGAAAATGTACAATATTCGAGATACAGAGAAATAACGACATAATGAAAGCCGCGGGCAGAAGAACGGGGGTCTCTCGTCTGCCAACCATTGAGTCTCGTACAATGCCCTCTGTATTGCCTGGAGTGCCCGTCGTCCAGAAGTCGTAGTCTGCTGTAGTGGGTGGGTCGTTGATGTAGTGTTGTTTTCAGCGATCCACTCACTATACAGAGCAGCGAGTAGGCACACCGTGGGGTTTTGGTCCGTAGGCCCGAAGTACGGGAGAGCCGAACCTTCTAGCCTCCCCATGTAGCCAGGGAGCGTCAATCAGGTGCGTTTCACCAAGTAAAAAAAATAGGAGATACTCGCTCTGTTCGTAGCTCAACTTTACAGTTACTCCCCGCAATCCAGGAGTTGTTTTACTGGTTTACTATCTTCTATCTAGTATGTCCGTAACGCGCTATATCTTTAATAGCATAATATTATCCTCATCTTTAAAACTGACTGATTTGACCGCCATCGCGCTATAACTTTGCTCACACACTATCCACTAGTTTATACCTCCTGATCTGACCGCGGCTTAATACTTAGGCTGACCAAAGAGGTCTCAGTTTAGAATCTCGGCTTGCACAGTACCTAGGTATTTTTGGGATTCACTACATGTCATGGAACCTGCGCAGTCATCTGTTCCGTTGCTTAAGTAAACGCGATTTAGGTCCGTACTCCATATTTTTGTGTCAAATAATTCTATATCAATCCTCAAATCCTTTGCTTTGTCCTGACATTGCTGAAGTCCATGAGCAGCGGTTACCACTTTCCATCAGGTGGTCCACCCGCTAGTCTGCCACCAAAGGCATTAAAAAATGATCTGCTTTTTTTATTTGAAAAAGGCAACCCCGTGACGCAGAAGTAATGCCCAGTGAGAGCACTGGAACTTTTTGCTTACGTAGATGACAAAATTTTATTACTTTTCTCTTTTGAAAAAGACAACTCCCGCAATAGGAATAACTCCTGTGTCGCGGGGGACTTTACAAACTTTCAAACAACGGACATTAGACACAAAGTTTAGTCTCGTGTGGGATTCGAACCCACAACATTCGGCGCAGAGACAGTGGGAAGGCGACCACTTTAACCACTACACCATCCGTGCTGTCAATATTTAGCAAGCTAGCGGACATATTACCTATATTTTACACAATTTGGTATCGATATCGTAGTTAAAATTTCACAATGGTAGTTGAGTAGTAGAGCTCGCTGATTTCAGCATGAATGGGCCGGCTCGACCGGGGAAGGACTACCCTCTCACAGAATATCGACGTGAAATACCAGTATTCCTACTGTTGTTTCGTTCTGTGACTGAGAATGCCAGAGGCCCAATCACCCTCCCGCTCCTTCTCCTTTCGACTTCCTTTTTCTCTTCTTCCTTTCCTAAAGGGTCGGCAACGCGCAAGTGATGCCTCTAGTGTTGGAGGCGTCCATAGGCTGCGGTGACCACTTACCATCAGATGGGCTGTATGCTCGATTGCCACCTTAGACGTGTAAGTACCTATTAAAACAAACTATTAGGAGGTAGGTGTTGGAATACCAATACCTACACCAAATTGTGAATTTTATATGCCATGATTAAAATAATGCAAGTTTGTAAAATAATTTATTATGCAATGGGCTAGAAAACTATACAAATGTCAATGTAAAGATCAATTTAAATGTGGGTTAATTTCGTTTGTTTCCCGTTCCCACAAGCATGATTTAGCATGTTCCGACATATGGCATGTAATTTAGAAATTATTGTACAGATCCCTCTTCGATTTGTCGCCGCCTTTTGCGCGAATAACTTTTGCATCAGTCTGTTGGTATGCAATGATAAAATGTAATCAGTATTCTTATTATTTCTAGCTATGAAGTGGAATGGATGCGATATAAACCCTTAACTCCTCGCAATTCTTATGACTTAACTGCTGCCAATAACAGCAGTTTAGACTGTCCTTGATAAGGACGGCTCTTCTTAGTATAAGAAGTGATAGAAATACTTAAGGATTTTACAAACATCTATCTAAGACGCCGCAGCGATACCACTCCGGCGCGCCACAACGGAGACATATACGACCCGTGCGACCGCTAATGCGGCAAAATCATAAAAGCGTTGCGGTGCCGCAACGAATCATGTGATCAGTCTTAGTGTTGGTAGACAACACATTTTCGAGAACATTATGGATCAAATCAAATCTAAAATAATTGCTAAGGAGCTATCCTCCTCAGGAATAATTATCAAAATTTTAATATTCAGGCAAAAGTTAAGCTCCATAATTTAATGAAACAACAATAATTCATTCATTGTATAATTTATTTCCATTTGCGACTTGGGTATTGAACGAATCTCACTTAAATTGTTATATGACCTAAGTCGGCACACTGTTTCACTGCTACACACAACACTGGTTCGCATGCACCCCACGACAACACAGACTTACCTTGCTCACTATACAATGGAGCTAGCATAGGCTAATAGTGACAACACAAAATTCATAAAGTCGTAAATACTTTTTACTGCCTATAAGAAGTTTGTAGTTTGATAACACCTAAACAAATATTATTAAAATTATTTGTATGACCAATTTATTACATGGCTTATCCAGTTGTATCAGATATTATAATCATATTGAAGAATTCTACCAAATACGTGACGTTTATTCATCTAATGTAGAAAAACTGTTGGATGCGTTCTGGCAAAAATCCGTGTTAATCACTTATCGTATTACCCAATGCTAGGCCTGCAGAAAATACAGAATAAAATTATAAAGATCTCAGAAATTATAAGCCTCTTTCTATTATAAAATTAACTACTTAGGTCCCACATTTTGACACATAATTCATTTGAGATAAATCTCTTTATCACATGACGATAACGAAATTATATTTCATTACAATCCCAAACAGTATTATTATTTTTGGGACGACGTTGTGATGTTATTCATTCTGTATATAGCTCACAAGATAAGTCCGTACTATCGCACATTTATACTCAGTAAGTATTGTAGAAGAGTATTGCTAATATCCAAAATAACAGTATCTATTACATATTCTATGATCAATTACGGATTATTGATACAATTATATACATATCGCTTAGAAAATAACACTTTTTGACGGAAAACAACCTGTACCATACAATTTGTGCAACATATGTGTCTGTAGTAGAAAAACAGCATAATACTCACACAAACTTATAGCCTTTTAATATATCACATAAAGTTTAGGTACAATAATAAATACATTACATACTCGCGACGTTACTACTGGGGCCACTGCAAACGTAGAGAAAAACGGCTCTTTTATTTAAAAAAAGTAATAAAAACGAATACGCATAGATAACAAGTAATTGTTTTTAAATCCAATTGTGGAATAAGAGAGGCGGCCACAGATTTTTATATGAGATTTAATTGCAAGTGAATGTTGAATGGCTTGTTCGTTTTTCGAAAATCGTTGACAATTTTTTTTTAGTAACGTTATTTTATTTTAAATTTGTGCCGTACCCGACTATGACGCCGACAGTTAACAAAAACAAATGATAATTATAATGAGTAAAAAAACATTCTAAATTAATAAATATCATGACTTCAAGTTTTATATAAAATGTGTAATAAATACATACACAATATAAATAAATTAATTTTAAGTAAAACCAATGGTTCTAAGCAACATGATTAAATTTCCTGTAACATCTGGACGATTTTTTTGTTTGAGATCTTGTTATACAAGTATATACCCAATTTATTCAATAAATAATAAACCATACATACCAAAAACAAACAAGCCACACAGTCATATAAATAAAAAAAAATTAGACTAATACATTAAATTACTCCACTCAGTTATTATAATTCGGAATGTTCATCTTTGCCGTCGGACAGTTGTAAGGGAGGTTCTGTGCTCTCTTTCTCACTCTCTGTCTCTGCTTCCACCTCTTTCTCAGGTGACTCCTCCTGCGTCTCTGATTTCTCTTCTTTCGTCTCAGATTCTGGTTCTATAACAGTTTCTTCAGTTTTATTATCTTTCTTGACTGGTTTCTTAGGCCGCCATATCTTCATCTTATTCAGCAAATATTTCATCTCCCTATCTAAGTTCGCCATCTTCTCTCTTATGCTCTCAACTGTCAATTTAATATCCTCGTTCTTCTTCGTAGCATCTTGTTCTATGATAGATTTTGTGAGCCAATCGTTGGTCTCATCAATTTTCTTCTGCAGAAGACCGATTTCAACGTCAGTGAATATGTCCTTGTCAGGATTCAATTCTTTCGTGAAGTTCTGCGACATTTTGAGGAATTCCTTTGAGCTATTCAGCATGTTGCGGATAGCGGCTACAGCATCGGGTCTCTCTCTATGCTCCCAGTGTTTGTAGAATATTGGATTCGTTTTCTCCCTTAATGCAGCTAACTTCTCTTCGAATAATTCTGTAGCCGAGTCATAACCATCTTCGTACAACCACTCAGAGGTCTCGCTGCACAGTTTTTTTATTTCTTCTATCTGTTCTCCAGTACCACATTCAGCATACTCTTCCATATCAATTTTCATTTGCACGTCAACAACAAAAGCCTCCAAATTATTCAGAGCAGTTTCTCTTTCAATACGTTTCTTGTCAATAGCGTTCAGCTCAGCGATTTTTGCTTTAGAAGACTTGAACTGCACTGGGCTAAGTGGCTGTAGGTTAACCACTTGCTCATCAGACTTGATTGGTTCCTTGAGTACCACAATCTTAGGTTTAGGCTTGCTCTCGGAATCTGTAGCATTCAATTTATCAGTTGCTGTTTCATTCACTTTCTTTGTATCGTTTTTAGCTTCACCTTCCTGAGGTTTGTCTTCAGCCTTATCATCAGCCTTTTCTGGTGCTTCAGCATCTGATCCAAATAATTTGCTGATAGTACTACCAATCTTTGACAATGTGCTGTCTTTATCATCATCGTCTTCAGTGACAGTCTTTTCAGCAACAAATTCTACATTAACCAAATTGAGTATACCAGAGTCGTCCATGTTGAAATGTGCTTTGATTCCTTTGTGTTCGATATTATCACCTGTGTGTTTGGCTAGGGCTCCGCTGACACCGCTTAAGATAACTTGGGTGAGGTTCAAAGCCCCAACGTACTGGAGCTCGTTAGAGGGTATGTGGTCTAATTCAGCATAGTTAACATGGAAGGCGAAGTCGTCTGTGTGTTTGTTGAAAGTGATTACCTTCTTTTGCGGGTAGGGGTTCATGGGGCCGAAGAGAGTCCTCTTGATCTGAAACAAATAATTTAACGAATTAGATATTTTATAAAACCTTACGTTGGTAATAAATTATTTTCGCCAGTATGCTTTTATGTGATATTGAAAGAAAAGAAGGATACGTATGAGAAAATAAATAAAAGTATATTACCGGATCCTGCAAGAAACCAAAAATATTTGTTATTATTTTAATCAAAATGGTGACGTCTTCATAATGCCAACATGATTTAGTAAATACTTACCAATTTGTCGCTTCCGTCGACGTGCCTAGAGAAGGTCACTTGGATGGGCAGTAAGACCGCATCACGCACGTTCAACGGTGCCACCTTGTAACCAGTGGCGAGAGATGCCGCCCTGCGAAATTAATATTAAATTTTAATGCCGCCACTAGTAATGGTATCACATTCGATTTATTCATAAAGTTTTTATGGTCGAGTAGCGGTTTATTCACAATATAACGTGTAGTGCAAATTGTGTGAGGATATAGTTACTATGCATTTTAAGTGGGGTTCAATGGACTAAATCCTATGAATATAAAATGTAAAATGATCAGGTCAGGAGCCAAGATACAATTAATTTACACGTTATTTGTTTGATTCTTAGAACAAGCATATATTTTAAAGCGTACAATTCCTCCTTACATACTAAGGACCGATTTTTAATCGCCACAAAGGAGATGTTACATTTTCGGCTACAAAATGTACGGTACGTCAAAAAAGAGGAAATATTACCAGAAATCAGAGAAAAATGCTATTCCAAGAATTTACTTGTAATTGAGATTGTACAAGACGAAAATATTTTTTCTGTTATTGCCATATTCAATATGGCGGTACAATGGATTGTAGCATTAGATAATGCGTTCAGAAATTGTATAAGATGAACTGATAGAAGATAAATATCACAAAGATATAAAATAAAATACTTTGGTATATATACCTACATTGTAGCATATTGCGACTACAATACAAATAAATACAAGTAATTGTTAGAACCCAAACCTTATGATAAAAGTATATTTATAGAACTGCACCAGTCTTACAGGTCCTGTGCATTTCGGAACGAAATATTCTTGATGACATTTTGACGTTAACAGTTGACAATTATGTTTCTGTCAATGATTTCTTAGTCATGTATTGTCGTTTGCGCGTGCGCTTAGATTTTCGTGACTTCTGCTGTTATTTTGTTTTACTCGTTCTGACCGATTCCCTACGACTTTGGCTTTGTTTAACGGTTTGTTCTCTACCATCCAATTGGGCAAACAGTATAGAGGGCTATTATTGCAGTTGCGTATGTGGAATGCGAACTGTTGGATGTTGTGCTCATGTGATGACAGTAGTCTGGTACCTTGGCTGGGCTCAGTACCAAAGTAATATTGAAGCCCCAGCATCATTTCTTGACGATGTGTTAATACTAGAAGGTAGTGATGAGATGGATTGATACATAATAAATATTAAAAAACCAAATTGTTGTTTCATTTAAGTATACCTATTTCAGTTCCTTGTATTCATACGTTTTTACTTTTTATAAACTAGTCGTGATGTAATGACAATGTGAACTTTCCAATGGTGCCTATTAGAGAGTCTTAAAACGTGGCAACACGCTTTATAGAAGCGATTCAATTCACTGACTAGTTTTTTTGTACTTTATAGGTTATGTAAATGTCATAGCTTTAAGGTCATAATATTCCGCCATGATTGTTCAGATAAACGTCAAATATTTTCGATTTTTATTTTGTCCATCTTCAATATTGTTTTAATGTGGATATTTTTAGTTTAAATATGTTTATGGGTTAATTTCCTAGGATTTTTAACCACGTACATGTTGTAGCCGGAGTTCCATACAAAAATGAAACGTCTCCTTTATCTGGGCATATAGTAGACGCTCTGACAGCTTTTGTATAAAGTATATATCAAACCGCTATATTTATTTCTCAGATATAGTTTGACTACTGAAAAATCAGCCCTGAGACGAATTACTTCATATAAAAGTGAATTATTATTTATTCATATTAACACAAATCTTCAAATATTGTGGTCTGCCATGTTGATGATTTGTTTTAAAATGCTTAAACCTTTTAATATTTTCGGAGGAGGTTAATCTATTTCATTGGTTTGCCTCTCCAGAAAATTCTACCAGTCAGCTGTGACTTTCAATGTTTTCAGACAAATCAAGTACAAGATGATCCTAAAGTCAGCATATATACCAGTACACAGTATCCATGGCAGCGGCCTCGTCAGCATTATATATTTTGGAGGAATATTTATTTTATTGGTAAAATATTACCAGGTAGCTGTGCCTTTCAATGGCTTCAGACAAACGTAACACAAAATTATCTTCGGCCAAAATACATACCTGTACACAGCACCCATGGTAGCCGCTTCATCAGCATTAATAGACCTCGCAGGCTCGTGTCCCACGGCCTGTTTGAGCGCGTGCAGCGCGGCCGGCACACGGGCGGCGCCGCCCGCCACCACCAGGCGCGCGCCCGAGCCCGCGCCGCCGCCCGCCGCGATGGCTCGCTGGACAACACCGGATACGCGCGGCCATAGATCCGAGCATAACTCTTCTAGCTCAGCGCGCGTTACCTGCCAAGCCACATGTTTAATGTATTCAAGTGTGTCATAAAGAGATACCAATTTTCATTGTCTTTTCTTTCGAATTGTATGATTACGCAGTATATTCCAGCCTCTTTTTTATGGCTATTGCTAGTAGATGAGTCAGTAGCCCATTAGATGATGAGCGGTAGCCGCTGCTCATAAACATGGATGTGTAAGGGCCCTTACATATAAACACGATACGACCTCGCGTCGTGCTATGACGCGGCATCGTGGCACGTTGCGATGTCGTGTCGTGAATGTTTACGTTGCTCGTTGTAGATCTACACAATACGACGTCGCATCGTGACACGATCTCGCGTCGTAGCACGACGCGACGTTTATGTGTAAGAGCCCTTAAGTCGCAGAAGCAGATACAAGGAAACGCAACCAACAAAACTATTAGCAACCATGAATAATAATCACAGAAATAATTGATGTATTTCAATACCTAAAAGTATATGGGAATTGATATTTGGGTAGCATCGCAAAATATAAAATGCTTAATCGATCAACTATAATTTACATCAATTTTTTAAAATTTCCTCCGTAACCATATTAACTTTAAATCGTCATATTAACAGCAATACTACCAAATGGCATGTTATTTAAAAATTCATGAAATGTAAATCACCATACAAATGTAAAACATTCCCCGACAAAATTATACTGATATTAATAGTTAATATACGAAACACCTGATTACACAGGAAACGTAACAAATCTTAAGACTTTAATTTAAAAAATCAAGTAAGTACATGTGTTTCATACAATATATAAAATTAATCATCTCGGCTGAAAGACGTTCAGGCTTCCCCCAAGGTTTTCCACACAGACCGGTCTTGGGCTACCCGCATCGAACCGCTTCCCGCGACCCTCACCAGGTCGTCGGTCCAGCTGCGTGCGTCCAACTGCTGCGTGTTCCGGTGCGTGGCCGCCACTCCAGAACCTTTCTGCCCCTACGGCCATCAGTTCTGTGCGCTAAGTGCATTGCCCACTACCACTTCAACTAGGCTATCCAAAAAATCTTTTAGCCGGAGAACATTATTTATAAAATCATTTAAATATATCAAATACTCACCAACTGCTTAAAGTCCTTGTCGTCGAGCAGGCTCTCGATTTGCGCGTAGTGTTCAGTGTTAGCAGAGAGCACAATCTTTAGTCTCTCAGCTTCTCTGAGCAGTTTCTCCATAGAGCGAGGAGAAGCTCTGACGTCACCGCCACCGTTCGCCTCCCACGCCTTGATGAGGTGTTCGCGAAGACGGAGAGTCATCTCATGACCGCCTAAAGTCCTGAAGAGTATAAAATGTATTGTTATATGACATTTTCCAAAGAAAATTCAATACTGGTTAAATAAGCTTATTATAAATATAAGTACTCTCGCGATTCTGTAATTATTATCATGGTTTTATATGGTTTGTTGGGTGTTATGTTACTGATGTGAAAACATGGAATTATAAATATATCTAAAATTTTGTGTTATTTGAAATTTTCTCAGCGGCACACTGGCGGCCAGACACAATAGATTTTTAATTATGTATGGTATTCTAAGACTTGACAGATTACAAGCATCATTATCATTATATTAAAAGTTTACATCACTATAATATATCAGACCTATCATTTCAATCAAGCTATAATTTACAGAGTAATCAAAGTACAGTACACAGTAATCAACTGCACGGCCTAGTGGTCTAAGTGGTCACTTCGCCCCTGCTGCCGAGTGTTGTAGGTTCGATCCTCACAGAAATATTTATGTGATCCACAAATGGTTGTTTCGAATTTGGTTGTTCTTTGTGTCGGTTTATTGAATATTTGTAAAATCCCCGACACAAATTATTAATAGTGCGGGAGCGGTCTTTTTTAAAAGAGAAAAGTAATCAAATTTTGTCATCTATAGCAAAAATATTCTATGGCATTAATACATACCTGTCAAACCCAACGCCCAGCACTTGCAACTGAGGCACAGTCTCCACGTAACCCTTGTCCTTTATCTTCACTGTCTTGTACTCGACTAACGCGGCTTTAGTCGATGCCGCACCCATGTCGAAGAACAGCGCGTGCCATGCAGTTTCGTTGATTTCCTAAAAAAAAAACAATGTTGATTAAATATAATTATTTCAACCAGTGTTCGATTTGAGCCAAATGTGGATCCACAGATCACAAATTAAATAGTAATAGGTGATCGGTTATATTTGGCCGTGCGTGTTAGCCGTGGCACGTAAAATAACATAGTCAGCTTACTGAAAATCGTTAATGTTGGTCCTAATAACCGATCTATTTGTGCCGCACTATATATTTTAACTGCTTTTTGTATTATAATATGTCAATCATCTCATTATTCTAATATTATAAATGTCAATGTGAGTTTGTTACGCTTTAACGCTTTAACTACTCGACTGATGACGATAAAATTTCGCATACACGTTCTCAGATGTGCAGAAAAGGACATGGAATAACTTTTTTTGATATCATTATTTCTTTTTTTTTTCTGTCAGTGTTGAAGTGTGCTCTTTTGTGTGCCAAGTGCCAGTGTAAATCGATATTCTCTCTTTTCTTTTTTCATATAGAAAAATGTACATAATTAACATAATTATAATTTATTTATGAACATAAAATTGTTTACACATTTCATTTCATTTCATTTATTTATTCAGAAACAATTTACATTGTATGCGAATGTTTTACAATTACAGTTTGCAATTACAATTCCTAAATATTTTCTAAGTGCAATAATCATGATAAGTACAATATTAATTTGAGTTTGATTAATTACAATAAACATTGATGACATCACAATAAAATTGTAGACATAAAAAAGAGTTAAAAGTCAATTAATTATAGTAATAATATGTATAAACTATTAAAATCAATCAAATGTCAAACACCAAGAAAAATAATAAAATGTCAAATGCAACTAAAAATATAAAATTCGTAAAATTTCAATAAATAATATAATAATAAATAAAATAGTCATAAAACGAAAAATAAAAAGGTAAAATTTTCTTTGCGTTTCACATGTCATCAATTGTATAAAAGCATTTTTCTAAGAGGAATCGCTTAAGTTCGCTTAAAAAGTCCTTTTTGCGAAATATTTCTTTAATTTTTAAAGGTAATTTATTAAATATTTTAACGGATCTGTAATATGCGCTTTGTTTTACTACATCTAGATGTGGTATACATTGGGTAGGTAGATCCTTTCTCCTCGTGCTCTCCCTTATCTGTTTTTCATCTTCATTTTCAAACTCATGAACATGTTTAGATAAGTGAGAGAGTAGTACTAATATATATAAACTAGGAACGGTTAATGTCTTTAATTCTTTGAAATGTGGTCTGCATGAATCTAGTTTTTGAATATTTACAATTGTTCGAATGGCTCTTTTCTGTGCGACAAATGCCTTGTTAGTATTATATTCAAAGCTTCCTCCCCAAAACAGGATGCTATATCTTAGTTTTGACTCGACTAACGCAAAGTATACCATTCTTAGGTGCTCAATGCTAACTTCGTGCCGAAGACTCCTGAGTACGTAGCAGGCCGAACTAATTGAGTTCTCCAGATGTTTTAACTCTGCTTTCCAGTTAAGTCTATCGTCGATGTGAACTCCTAGAAATTTTACTACCGAGGTTTGACTAATGCGTTCACCGTTTATTTTACTACATAATGCATCCGTATTTTTAGAGGTCGAGCGAAAAAGAATTACATTTGTTTTACTAATATTTACTTTAAGGCTATTGACAGTGAACCAAGCGTAGAAAGTGTCCAAGGTGTTATTTACAACCAAATTAAGACTGTCGATATCACTAGCCGACACTACAGCATTAGTGTCATCAGCAAAAACTACCAGTTGAGTACATCCGTTACTAGTTGAGTTCACATGTTCTATTAAGTCATTGATGAAGGTTATAAAGAAAATCGGACCTAGTATTGAACCTTGGGGAACGCCAGCCCGTATTTGTGACATTTTAGATCTGTATATTTCCTCATAAATAATACTCTTATCTGTGTTTAACGTTTTAGCTGTATTATTCGCAGCTTTAATCTCGACAAACATTTTCCTATTACTTAAATACGATGTAAGAAGTTCGTGAGCTTTACCCCTTACACCGTAATGATCTAGTTTTGTTAGCAGTAATTGGTGATTAACTGTGTCGAATGCTGAGCTTAAATCTAGGAAAAGTCCGGCCACTTTTTGCTTACAATTCATCCTGCTTACAACATCCTTTATAAGCGTGTATATTGCATCTTGTGTCCCGACATTTTTCTGATACCCGAACTGTCTGTTATTCAGTACTTTGTTTCTATACAAATGGCTTAACAACCTTACTTTAATTAATTTTTCTAATATTTTAGACGTAGTAGATAGTAACGAGATGGGCCTATACATCTTAGGATCAGTTTTTGATCCTTTCTTGTGTATTGGTACGATTTTTGCTATCTTAAATTGATCCGGAAATATACCTTCGTCAAAACATTTATTAAATAAATAACTCAGTGGTTCTGCAAGTATATCTATGTATTCTTTGACTAGTGTTATGGGTATGTCATCATAACCAGTCGACTTTTTACTCTCCATTTTTTTAACTAATTTACATAACTCTTGTGGAGTAGTATGGTTTAATATTAGTTCATTTTGTACTCTATCTGCACTGTTATGTAAAATATCTATAGCGGATTTTGTATCCATTGAACTAATAGTGGAACTCACTTCAAATTGTTTCAACAATGTATTAGCTATATCGGTCGGTTCTGATACAAGCTTATTTTCTATTTTTAATACTAGCTTAGTTCTTTTTTCATCCCTCTTGGTCCGGTGTTCATTTATTATTTTCCAAACATCTTTAGGGATATTCTTTGATTTTGCTATTCTTGATTGGTTTGATAATTTTTTAGCTGATTTGATTACTTTTCTATATAATGTAAGGTACTTTTTCCTGTAGTTTACTATAGCATAATTTTGATGATTAGCTTTCCCAACACACAAAAACCGTTTCATTTTACTTGATACCTTTATTCCTTTAGATACCCAGTGCAATGGAGCAGGATGTACCAAGTTTATTTTAACTTTTGTTTTCCTGAAACTGTGTTTAAAAATTCCATTAAACGTTTTAATAAATGTGTTAATGCCCATGTGGCACCAGTCTTGTTGCATTAATGCATGACGAAATAAACACTTATTTTGCACCATTAATTTTCTTTTAGTGATTTGTAGAAATGTACTTTTGTTATGTATGTGCGTGTTACAAGCTCTTATTATAGTATTGCAAATTAAACCTGCATGGCCATCAGCTAGCCCATTATGATCTACTTCACAATTTATAGAGTCGCATTTTATCATATTTGTAAATATATTATCTAAACAAGATTGAGAATTATTACGTATAAATGTAGTTGAACTAATTAAATGTCTAAAGTTATAACAAGTCAATAAATTAAGTAAGTCATTTTTCTTTTTACTATCAATTAATAGGTCAATATTAAAGTCACCACAAATTAAGCAGTTCTTGTCAAAAAAATTCTCTAACAGTTTCTCAAGTTGTTGCAGAAATATGTCCAAATTTTTGTCATTAGGAATGCGATAACAACAACATATGCACACACCAGTTTGTATATCTTTAACACAACAAATTTCAAAACTCTCAACAATATACAATTTTTTTGAAATATTTAACTCTTCATACTCTCTCTCCCTCTTTGCTAGTATAAGAGTACCTCCCCTTTGTTTGTTTATTCTAGTATTATATGATGCAACTTGATATTCAGAAAGATTAAGTAGGGATACTAGGTCTTTATTAAGAAAATGTTCACTAATGCAAAGAAAATGCATGGGACGAGATAAGCTGCTTATATATAATTCTAATTTGTCCTTCTTATTGTTTAAACCACACAAATTTTGATGAAAGACATTAAGTTCAGTCATATGTGAAGCATGTGAAGAGTTTTGATGTACATCTGAATTAGTTTTAGAGACGAAAAAACTTTTTATTTTCAATAGTTTTATGATTAAAGTAATAAGGAATGGTTCCAGGTTTGAGCATACATTCTGTTTTACTATTTTGTTTGTTTGTAATGTTCATATGATCATCACAACAATATAAATTAACATTTGTCTCAATAAAAACATTTAGATCCTGGAAAATTCTTCTAAATGCTTTATTGTTCACCCTGCCAGTAGATTTTTTAAACATATCATAAGAGTATTCAATGAATTTGTTACTATCAAATATATAAGTATACTGAAAAGTCCAATTGTTAATGTACAGAAGTTGGTTGAAAGTTTCTATCCTCTTATTGAATAAATTGAAATTATTTTTAAATCTAAAGTTAGGCAAACACAAAATAATATTCGTATGCATTAATGTCTCTAATCTACTTTTAATGTAATCAATTAGACTTGTATAGTTTTTGGTTACTTTAAAATCTGCCTCACCCAGAAGTATGATACAATAATCTTCTAAAGTGAAATTCTTAACTTTCTTGTCTAAGTTGTCAAAAAGTTTTTTCGTGTCTGCGTTTGGTATACAATAGTGGCAAACATAGGAGCTCGGAAATGTATATTCAGCATGTTTCAATATAGCGTTGGTGTTATTATCACTAATTATGCATATTTTATTTACGTGTCTTCTATTTGTTGACATCTCAGATGACATTTTAAATTGCCTGTCATGATCTGGAACCGGGTTTGCAGCGCCCTCTATTGCCTCGGATCTCACACATTTGGGTTGGATAGATGATCGGCGTTGCATTGTTGATTCTTCCAGCTGCTTACAAGTCGTTTTGGTAGATGGCGTATGACTACCATCTGATGTCTCATTTCTGCGACTCTCATTTTGAAGGTTTGTAAAATCTAGTGTAGATCTAATTGTATTTCTTCCACGTCCAAGTTTCACAGGTGTTTTTTTTTTACCTGTACTTGTACATATGTGAGTTAATTGTTTGATTTTTAATTCGTAGCTAATAATTTGTTTAGCTTGTGTGCTGTTTTCTAGAAGAAGATTATCTATTTCATTTTCAGCAGTTATAAGTTTCTCTTCAAGTTTACGTATCTGATTTTTTAAGTCAGTAACATCCTCATTCGTCCTTGAGTTGAGAATAGGGAAACTCTTGTTTAATTCGCATGAGTGTGTCGATATTGAGTTGAGAGAAGTATAGTGTTCATCTGCCATATCATTTACTTCCGTCAGGGCTTCAAATGAATTATAGAGTGGCAGTGTTGCCCTTGGTTTATTTCGCAGCGTAACATTATTTTCAAATGAAGCATTTCTCGGAGTTGAATTAACTGCCATCTTGTGGTGAGTGGCAAAATCAATTTATATAAGAGATTCTAGTATAATTACGTAGTATCGCAATTTCTCGCTAGATGTCACTTAGAGCAGTACAACAATAGCTCATAATAAAGTGCAGTCATCTATAGGCCAGTAGCCGCAACACGATCGATTGGGAATGTTTTCGTGCAGTACCTCCAATTCTTGTAGATGGCGTTTGGATCGATCCTTTAGAATTTGAATAAAAAACGGATCTTGTTTGGCTCAATATTATTTAAAACTCTCACTTTCATATTATTCCTCGAAGATGTAAGATTTATACTCACTAATAACATATGGTTACTGTTTTTAGTTGGTAGTTTTAACACAGTAGTCAACGGCTTTGTTCAAATAGTCCTTCTTATGTGTCCGTATTCAAAGCACTTTATTTACTTTTGTGTTGCACTACAGAACTATCCCACAATGTCACATATAGAATCCAAGTTTGTTATCACTTTTATACACAGAAAACGGTACTTTATGCAAGTTAAATATTTTTATGAATTTTTAATTACGGAGACAACGGATTGGTCTCGAGTTTGACAGCTGAAGTGAATTTCATTATTATATTATTAGCATTTCTTATGAAGCCCTGATTCCTGTGCTAGGTACGAAACCTGTGTTACAGGAAGTCAGTGTCTTCTCTCCCATATAATTTACACAAAAGATTTTATGATTACAAAGACAATTCATGTGTATGTGTGTGTGTTTGTGAGTATGTAAAATATGTACTATTTTCCAGCAAACGTAGCCGCGGGCAAAAGCTAGTTAATGAATAATTAGTACTTTCAGTATGTTAGACTGACCTTTCTTCTAAATATTCCATAGTTGATAGCGATAGCGGTGTAATCATTGATCAGTTGCAGCACATTCAAGCCGGCGAGAGCGGCGGCGTCCTTCAAGGCGCGGCGCTCGGCTTGGTTGAAGTAGCCGGGAACTGTGATTACACATTCTGTGATTGGTTGACCTGAGAACAAGACACGTTATTAAATATGTATACATATACATACTTAAATATAATTATGTTGTAGTACAGTTAGCGACATTACTAGCTAAGCAATGAATTAGTTTCTAATATAGTTTAAATTAAATTAATAACACTTTGTAATTAATATTCTGTATTTATTTACTATCCTTCTACTATTACTATAGTTTAATGGGTATAATAACGATGGTTACTTTGAATGATAGAAGAATTCAAAATCTTACAAATATTCAGCGACTTTTGTGGCTGACTGTAAATACTACCGAATATTCCAAATGTGCGCAGAAGAAATATCGGCAAATACTCTAGTTTTGGAGGTGCAGTTTGATTATAAAAACTAAAATGCATAAGAATTATGATATGTTTCTTTTTGTTATCCTTACATTAAACTTATAATTCGGGGTAAAGCAATCGCTATTGCTAAAGGAGTTTCTTACATGCTCCTTTTGGACATAACGTAGAATTATATCACACCAAAACACTTTGGGCCGTCCTGCTAAATATGCGAAATATACAGCCATCTTGGTCAACCAGTTACAACGGCTATTAGAAACTCGGTAAGTGGAATGAAAATACGACTGACACAATTTAAACAGCTTATACGATATCAATGACACAGACTATGCATACCTACTGTTTAATTTTTCTTTTATAATTTTATTTGTATTTTATATTGATAATTGGTAATAAGAATTGAACAGATATACTGATATTAGGCATGTAATAATAATGGGCGTCAAAAGATTGAACAAAATTTTCTAGCTAGTTATTAAGAAAAGCCTGAGAAAAGCCAGATAAAAGGGACCTTTTAAGCCAACAGGCATACATAAAGATTGTGGAGATGAGAATTAATGAAGGGAAAATATTCCCAGGTCAAGTGGAAAATACGTAGTCACTATTTACGCTTCCAGAAGTAGTTGTCAGTTTATGTATGTAAGGAATACTCCATAACACCTAAGCGCCGATTCAAGAACATAATGTTTGGTAATTAATTTATATTATATCACAAAACAACCATGGTGATTACGATTTTACATGAAATGTAAAAATGTCACCATCTTATGATTGCCTTTATGCCAAAAACTATGACAGTGTTTAATTTCAATGTATAACATTCGCGTAAACATAAGACAATATTAAATAATTCACATTCAATTCATCATCATCACTTTCATTTTTTTACTAAACTAAGTATCAAACGCCTATCTAAGACAAGTCTACCAGTTCTCTAATAAACCAAATTAGAACCAGATTAGCAATATAAAATATTTATTTATGGAAGAAATATAATTAAATAATTGCTATTGCAAACTGTTATTTATGTACATATGTTACCTATTGGCTATTGGTAATCGTTCTACTAAAATATTGCCTAAAACGGTTGGACTGGATACTTTCTGTATTGATAGGTTGAGAGGCTAAAAGTTTACAACTGTTAAAAGCTGTCACGAGTAACCCTTGTGAGATAAATGTCTTTCAATTTTACTTATGTATGTAAGTATATGCGAACAGAAAAATAACGGTAATTAGTGACGTGACACGGCTACGATTTACGTATCCGTTTCAATTACAGCGGCTGTATGTATTACATCGCCGTGACGCGTACGTGACAAGAGTGCGTATCACTAACAGGCTCTGATTCGCTAAGCTTTAATATTCAGTAGTGAACACTAATCAGAAACGTTAAATAGGTAGGAATTATAATTTCGAATTAACTGTTATAGCCGATATTGACTATGTCTTTGTAAAGTAGCCTGTCTCCTTCTTTAAGCTTCAGACTGAGACCACAATATGGGAGTCTGGTGTGACAGAAAGAAGGGTGTATTTAAGGATTATTCCACTTTGGTGATTTACTTCCACACTTTTGTGTCCTATAACCACCTACCAACAAATCACCTGGGTGATCAAATTCCACATACTTAATTTAAATTTATTTTTTATGTTTCTTCAAATCACCTGGGTGATTAAATTCCACGTGATTTCAATTTATTTATTATGTTTCTTCAAATCATCTGTGTAATTAAATTCCATATGAATAAAATTTGTTTATTATGTTTCCTTAAATCATCTGATTTATAGTATATTATTTCAATTTGACATTTTTTAGATAAATTGCGTAAAATTTTTGTTTTCGACATTCGTTTAAGATTTATATTATACTATAAATCAGGTGATTTAAGGAAACATAATAAACTAATTTTAATTATGTGGAATTTGATCACCCAGGTGATTTGAAGAAACATAATAAATAAATTGAAATCATGTGAAATTTGATCACCCAGGTGATTTGTTGGTAGGTGATTTTAGGACACAAAAATGTGGAATATGATGACTTTGATGATTTTGTGACCAAAGTGGAATAATCCGTATTTAACCCCACTGATGCTCTGCTTTGCTGTCTGTCTCTATGAGTGCCTCGGTAGTGAATGTGTCTGCTGTGCATGTGCCATGTTCTATTCTTAAAGAAGGCAACACGTTATTAAGTTTTTCATCAAGACATTCTCAGTAGCAGCATGGAGTCTGAAACAGTGACTAGTAGGCGTCACGTCAATAGGCTCGCCCCTTATTACGTGGGTCCGAAATAGTTGACGAAATGTTGGTATAACACATCACTGCCTACCTCTTCGTCGAAATAGGCGTGCGACTTTGTAAGTGTCGACTTTCTGTTTATCCCTAACGTAATAATATCCATTTTAATTATATTATTATATTGATATTTATTGATATCTTAAGTACACTATAAACCACACGCAATCAATTTGTGGTGAGTGCTGAGTGTCGAGTAATCATTAAACGTTAACTGTTCTACATACACTGAAGTACTATGCGGCGACACGCTTCAAGCAAAATCACTTATTGTAGAGACCATGTTTTAATGCTAAACAAACTAGACATTGAATTGACATAGAAGTTCTTTCCCAGTTGGATTGTGTGATTGTATTTTAAATATTACTACTTATAGCCTTAAAATTAAATATTTATCTAAATTGTACCTAATAGGTAGAAATTATTAATTTTACAGCTTTGATAATTTCTATAATTCTAACCTAATATTGTAAATGCGAATGTGAGTTTGATTCTTTATTTGTTACATTTTTACGCCTTAACTACTCGACCGATCTTCACAAAATGTCGCACAGGTACACGTTGTTAGAGGTTCAGAGGTACAGAAAAGAACATCCATCTATAGATTCATCCAAAATAAAAGTACTGTTCACTAGGTTTACCAATATTTTTGAAAACAGTGGTTCTTATGTTTCTCTAAATGGAAGTATGTATGGAAATACATGGAAGTAGTTCCATGTTTTTTTACATCCCAATGATATTACTAAGATGTAATGTAATTAGTGCAAATTGCCAAACTTATTAGTAGATTTGTATACAGTATTTTGCATATAGTAGACAATCAAACTACTGCCTAATTGATATGGTTTTGGTTATTGGTTTTAGATTACTGTCAATAATCAGCTAGTGATGCATAGCCGATTGTATAATTCAGCATGTATTATGAATGCAACTCACTCTATCTTGAGGGATTTTAAGAGATATCCTATGCAAATGTAGACATTTATTCCTCTGCTAAAGATTATCTGGTCATTGCAAAGTTTGCCATAAGACATTCAGTCTTACAATATTTAAAATTCTGTGGATGCATCCATTTCTAGCCAACTTTGACTAGGATTTACGAGATTTAGTTACTATTTACTACTGTCTACTATTTTGAATACTATATTTTATCTTTTAATAGGCAAATCTGCAACCAAACTTAGCTAGGTTGTCATACTTTTATTTCTTTTCAAGCAAACATTATGAGTATTCTGTTTGACTTTGTTGTGAAATAAATTTAGTTGTGAATGATTGAAAATAATACTTACCATGGCTTATTTCTGAAAAATCTTTAGCCTTAGCCAGTAGTTGTGCTACAAGCTCCTCAGGAGAGAACTTTGTCTTCTCATCATGAATGAACAGGGGTGTACCCCTGTCTGATTCTACTATTTCATAGTATGGGTAGCGAGCTCTGAAATTATATTAACTACCATTAAAATTAAATAAACCAATGTCAATTAAATAGTAAGTTATATATTTATTTATTATTCATTATTTACATAAACAAAAGCAACAATCAAAATTTATAACTTATCTAATATTAACAAATCTAACTACTTATAAATAAAACAATTATGTTTTAGTAACAAGACTAAGTAAGTACTTATAAGAGTGTAAAATTTAGTAAAAAGAAATGGCTGGTTTAGACTATGTCGTAAAATTCCTCAGCATCGCTGTCGACAGGGAAAGTAATAGTAAGTTCAATTACTTGATAATATATGATATGTTGTGTCTAATGTGATGTTTTATGTAGGAGTTTTTATTTGTTTAAGTCATCATTTCTTCGTTTATATTTTACAATATTATTATTTTCCATAATTATGTTCAATCAAAATGTAATGTAAATCGTTTTTCTGCTAAAGACACCATGCTTCAAATTCATTTTGAGAAATATTTATGACATAATGATGGCTGTTTATAATAAAATACTCTAATGTTTAATTTGTTTAGTTATATTATAAACACATCATATATAATATAAATTAGTAATAGGTTATTACCTATTACTAATTTATATTATATATGGCTTGTAGATATAAATATTCTATCAATAATATTCGATCACATACACACAACACCATCTAGCCCAAACTAAGCAGAGCTTGTACTATGGGTACTAGACAATGGATAAACATACATAGATACTTTTTTTTTGTAAATACATACATATTATACATAGAAACACCTAGACCAAGACAAACATCCATGTTCATGCACACAAATGTTTGACATGTGCGGGAATCGAACCCACGACCTCAGGTGTAGCAGTCCATTACACTAACCACTACGCCATCGAGACTGGCGGTGTGTACTTCCTATTTGTATGATTTAAATATTATATAGTTAAAATTGGTCCAACTGTTTTACCTATAGTCATGGTTTGAATCAATTTAACTATTTATGAAATAATAATAGTAAGTATAAAACTGTGCTTATTTCTTACTTTTTAAACAACACAGCGTCATATAACTGCTTTTGTGTTAACACGCATGTTTAGCCTCGGGAGAATTTGCTAACATGCATGTTATATAAACCACCTAACATACCTTATACTTTCTAGAAAAATATTTGCTTATACTCTTCTAGACTCAATTATGGCCAAATAACTTGATGATAAAACAGAGGTTGGAAGATGTGTTATTTTTATTAAAAGAGTACCCAATTAATAATATGTAAACTAGATCTATAACTATTAACACTTTCATATACATTATTATTATTATTATAAGCCTGTAATCTTTCACTGCAGGACAAAGGCCTCCCCACAGTCCTTCCCTCTCACTCTACCTAAAGCCTCAACAATTTAAGGATAGGACCTCTAAGGACCAGTCTTTTTTAAAGTATATATAGGCAGAGGAGTGTAACTAAACTATAATTTGAAAGGAAATTCTAAATTCAAATAGGTTTTTAATCTTTGAAGAGCTAGAATTAGAATCAAAATACAATGGAAAAGCATGGCCTGGCCCCTGGGGCCTGAATGTTGGCCAAATCATGAAACATGTTGTTTGGTATTCATAAAAATGACACTTTCTCTTTTAAAATAATTATGTTCATTTATAAGATACAATACAGTTAGAATATAGTTAATACATCCACTTGCTTACTTATTAATTTCATCATCCTTAAGATCATAAATTTATAACAGAAAACATAATTGAAAGTGCAACCAACTGTAAGTAATTGTTCAAGTTGATGAAATAAGTGTTTTGTTACTCTCTCTAAAACATTTTGAGGTGAATAGATGTATGTCACTGACCTGTAAGCTTGCACCATTGGGTGATTATAAGGCTTTCCAAGTAAATCCAATAGATACTTGTACGAATTCTTCGGGAATCTGACCCCGACAGTGACGGCATCTTCTCCAAACGTTCTCACGTCATCTCTAAATGCCACGACGGCTGGAGTCTTTCTTAGAGACTCTTTATTTAACACTATCTCCATCGGTACACCGGGTGACACAATACCAATCTTCATCCATTCTGAACCCAAATCAATGGATATTACGGCTGCTGCATCTGTGTGGTGACTTAAAAATAATGGTAACAGCACTACACACAACACCCCAAACATTTTCTGTAAAATAAAATTGATAAAGTAAGATAAATCTCGAATACCGAAAAACACATCGGCGATTCCGGAAAATAGGTTGTCACAGCAAAAGTTTAATTTATGAGGAAGTATGTACTTACAATGTTTAGAAACATTTTCTTTTATAAACCTAACATCTAGAATAATAATTTTACTCTATCTCTGCTCTTGTAATAGCATGAAATAATTGAAATCTTTTATATTTTATTTCACTACGGTGAGCCAGCTACTTTAGTCCACGTCAAGTTTAACGTGTATTCTTCTTTTTGGTTAATGACATTGTTGCCAGATTATTCAGCCACGTACGTGGAAAACATAATATTATTGTTCTGTGGTATTCATCGTTCATATAAATTGTAGAGTATTAAAAAATCTAAACAAAGATAAATAATTATATAATATAACTAAATAAACTATTCTTCTCCAATATATACAGATAAGACGAATCTTTGATAATATCGCCATAAACTTACTAAAGTGTATCACACCTCTATACGATTCGGAAACGGAAAGCGAACCATAGACATTTACAAATCATATGTTTATTTATGTAGGTTGTTCTTTAGTTTATGGTTTGATTGGGTGTTGAGGAAGGTGTTTGTTGAATGTTGATCGCAAGTACGGAGGTCGCGGAATGCTGTTTATTTATTGTTATTAATTTATAATTAGTGCGTCCAACAAACAATACAATCTAAAGGTGAGTGAATTACATCATATCAGACTATTTTTACTAGTATCTATGGGAAACCAAGCTGTCCTATAGTTTTGTATCATGATTACATCTGTTTTTAGCTTTATTATAATACGCATTTTGGATTATGCATCCTCAGTAACGCTATTGTAGGCTGTAGACCTGCGCAAATACGATGTTTAGTATTAGGTAGAAAGTATCGTTTACATGCGGATCTAAAAATGTGACTAGACGCATGAATACGTCGGGACGCATTGGTGGCGCTCCTTCTAAATATGGAACGGGTGTTAGTCAACGATTGTGTTGTCCTCGGTGTGGTGTCAATGGCAGTCCCTGCGGTTATGTAACAGCCCTTGAAGGTGCGCGTCGGCACGTGCATAGAAGAGTGCACGCGGCGGCACTTCCACGTCGGAAGCACGACATACGACGCACGGGCACGACGCAATCGCGCACGCGGTCGCCGCGCTGGCCTCACACCAGTTTCCTAGCAACACGTTGTTGATGCCACTGCTGACCCAATGAACACAATAACACATGGTAACTAGCTGTTACATCACACCTCAATTGCATCGCGAACGTATTTTCGCTGCTTACGTTGCTAAGGTGTTTTTTAGCCATAACATAACTGCCTATTCAAATAGTAGGGATTTCTGTTAGACTGTGGTTGCCTACTGATCTGAGTAAGTATCTGATTGGATATTTTCTTTTGAAATAATATTTATACATAAAAATGACGTTGGTAAACAATTTATTATTTTCTTATTCAATTAAAGCTTTGTAGTTCAGTCAGTGGTGCATAGTCTAGAACCTGCTATAGCTGGCTATAAATAGAAGCTAGACCTTTGTGTGACCTAGATTTCAGTTCACACTTCCTGTAGGATTTCTAATTTTAAGTGTCACCTAGAGACAGTGTTCTAGTTTCAAATCTGTATTTAGTTACATTCTTAATTTGTAACATTATTTTAAACCTAAGTACTAACAGACAGAATACTGTATAAGGAAACTCACTATATTTTTACATGAAAATAAAATACATACAAATCTATTCTTGTATTATAGTAGTACAACAGGGCAAAGACCTTTTAAATAGTGTAGTCCAACTTCAATTTTACTGATGTCTAGACTGTTGGCACCATCAATTATATTTAATGTTATACACAATTTGCATACTATGAGGCAAGGCAACCTAATCTTTTCCCAAATGATAAGTATTTTACACTCAAGCTGGGATGCCTCTGATTACCTTGGTGGCATATCTCTTATCTTAGTTTTAAGCATTCAATACAGAAGACATCTACTGATATGGAATAATAACACTAGGAAATTAACTAATATAGCCACTAGTCTCATATCTATTTTCATATGAGGCAGACAGGTGAATAATTTAATATAATAAATCAAACTGTCCATTGTCTGAAAAATATAACATCTTAATTACCATTTTAAATGAAAATATTAATGATATGCATATTAGTTTTTATTTATTTGGGTTAATATTCTAAATGCATAATTTAAATAATCCAGTATTTTGCATTGAATAATCTCACAGCAATATTAAAACAAAACAATTAAATAAAAACATTGAACAATAATGACATCATTTCCTCATTGGATGTTGAAGTATATGGAGCTAATACACTTGTTGTTTGTTTACAATACCTTCAGTTTGACTTGACTTAGATTAATTATACTCTATGATGAATGCTTCATAAACAGTTTTGAATTATTTCAAATATTTTTAACATCACTATAAGTATATCAAGTGTGATTCTCCTTAATTTTTTCTGTTATGATGTTGGTTTATGTTAAAAGTTTTTTTCAGTAACAATATTAATATAGTTCAATTTGTTACCACAAACTCTTTATTTTTATTGAGTATAAAATATGATATTTATATTTTATATTGGAAGGCATCCAAAACCTTAGATTTATGTATCTTATTGTCATCTAGAAATCATATAAACAAACTAGGCTTCCTTTTATCTGAATCTCTCAAACTTTTCTACTACCTATCCTAATTAACTCATTTCTAAATTGACAAATGGATTGTCAACATTTAATTTACCAACGTGACTACAATGTTTCTCCCTTGCTTAATTAACTATTACAAACCTCGTAAATAATGTTCTTATTTGTTTCATCAACAAGATTGTTGACAACCTCATCATTTATGTTAAGATAACATTGCCTTAGCCTTAGGCAGAACACGGTTTTATCGCCAATTAAAAATGATATTTAATATTATCAACAGTTCCGTTTTGCGTGATCTAGAGATGTACCTCGTGTAGGGCCGTAATAGGGCATCGCAAATAATCTCGTATTAGATAATTGCGTTTGTGTGTCAATCGTTGTCTCACAGCTAGTTCAATTCGCTGATGACACGGACGCTGCGCCGACCACGCCATTACATTTAGCTGTTTGTTACTATGCCAAGGTCACGTAATATTATGTGATTGTGTCGCTACTTCACGCGATAAATTAAAGATAAAAATACTTACTTTTATATTATTTTCTTTTCTGCGAGTCTATTTTTTGTTGCCTACGTAAATTCTTTCGGATAATTATACGATAATCTGTTCGAAGATTATGTTACAAACTGATTTGCGGATATCTATTTCGTATTATGTTCGCACCGGTACCTACACCGAAGTGCAAAAATAATACAAGATAACAGGTCGACTGAATGTTACATTGCCTCGCTAGATTCCGCGATGCTCTCTTTAATGTCTCACTCTAGTCTCTAGAAAATATTTATTTACACGGTCAACTTTGCATCGGATTCATGTCAATGTGTAACAAAACATCGTGAAACGCAGAGTCTGAACGAAGTTCCAATGAGTCGAGCTCGCTAATAGACATAAATAATTTGAGCGGTTGCTACATCGCTTCCGAAGGTTCGTAGCGGCGCTTCATAGCTTATTGCGTCGAACTGCCAAACAATGTTTCACCGTCAACAAAGATTACTAACTTCATATTTATACCTCATAATGGGATCGCTTTTACATTACGCGTGCTGTTAACTACTTAGGTGCTTTTATTTATCTACCTGTCTGGATTATTCGTTATACGGTTTCTTTGTTATAGGTATCACACTATATTTTCTCGAATGAAGACTTGTGAGAAGTGTGCCTTGTCTAGCTTCAATCGTATTCATTATAGAACGTTTTTTATTTGAACTAAACATTAAATAAAATTGATTCATTAAAGTTATATCTTATGTGATTAACCTATTTGTACTAGCTTTGAGTAATGCGTTAATCCGATTATTTTTATTAAAACAATGTCACACTAAAACAAAGTGTTTAAATACAACTTTAGTATTAGGATTATCTAACTAAAAACCTAGACCAATATTTATTCAGTGTTAATAGGGTTAACCCAAACATTACGTTTTAGAACGTCACTAATTCTTAGGCAGTGGTTTGTTTATATAGACCACTGCCTAAGAGTTAGTGACGTTGATCGATGGTATTGTCGCTGTTATTTATGTATCCAGCACTACATGGCTTTATGGCCATGTAGTGCTGAATACATAAATATCATCACGGCATCTTCTGCCTCATCAGTCACGGAACACAAATAAAAGTGAATCCAGGATATACTGCACTTACGCTAATGCTATATAGATGACTACAGATAAATCGGTTACCTGTATGTTGTAAAAAGGTGGATCTTAAGGATAGTTTAGCAGTCTAAAGTAATCTTTCACACAGATTTTACTTTTTCAATATTTCTCATAATTTCATCACGTCTTATAAATTTATTAGGTAATCTGAAACGTTGTATAGTCTTATAAGCTGTGGGTACGGAAAACCTCATTATACCATTTGACATTTGATAGGCAATATAGGCATCCCTATGTCAATCATTGCGTAATTGCCATGCTGGTTGAGGCATCGCCTGTTCCGAAAATACAAGGAAGAATTTCCACCTACCCTCACGCATCTTTTCTTTCTCATAATCCATATTGTGTTGAACAGATGGCGCCAATGCGCGGCGAGCGAGGTGGTTCACCAGCGCGAGGCGCGCGCGCATCTCTTCCACTGCCGCGACGACTGATCCGACAAATCGCCCGGCACGTTGCCTCCAGTGGCCGCTCTTTGCGCCGCCTCGAAGTGTCCGGCAGGGTCATTGACAATTTCGACGATATTGATGATGCTTCTGACGAGTCGGACATGGAACAGTCTCAACCTGCGTAAGTTATACTAGAAGTTCTTACTACAGTATATTAGGCATTTTTCAATACCTTAAGACTTCTATCTGTTAAAAGTCTTCTCTAATAAGACATCTATGCAATTGTTTTGCTTAAGTTTAAGATACATCAAAACTGTCTGAGAGATATCTTTTACAAAATAATTACATTGTTAAAGTCAAAGTGTTAGTTACCCATTTACAATAATAATTACAGGAAACGTTAATTGTTCCTAAAATTATCCCTGGAACGTACCCAAGCAGGTAGTAAGCGATAATTGGTTATTATTAGTTTGCAAGTATGTCGTAAACCCTTTGAATAAAAAAGATAATGAGCCAAGAGGTAGCCAAGTAAACAAAGAAGACAACTAGCAATCACGATGGCAATATTGAGAAATAAATGTACTATGAAATTGCATTGATGTAAATTATACATTGAAAGCTGTCCTTTAAGAGAAGTCGTTTGATTTGATTACATCTATTCATGCAGTGTCTCAAGGCGCTCCACAGTGCCTAGTTCAATATGTGTCTATTGACCTCATAATTATAATAACGTACACTAGGAAATACGCGGCGCCCGTGTAAGTGCACAGATAACTAATCAATAACGTCTCAGATGTAAAGGGCCTTCATACAGCCTCCTTATCTGAACAGAGGTGACTTACTGTTACGATTGTAAATTTTTACAATTGTCAATCTGCATATCATAGGCAAATAATTAAAGAACCGTTTTTAGGCCATTCACTTAAGATTCTGTGCATATAACTCATTGCACAAAAATATACATAACTGAAAAAAATAATAAGTCGTCAAATGGATCAATATACGAGATAGGACAATAAAGATAGATAAAAGACAATTGATATTATAATAGACTTTAGCTTGTTGATAAATAATCTGGTTTTATCGTGTAAAAACTCGATACATTGCCACCCAAAATATATCATTTCCCCAATACCGGACATTGTATACGTGGAACCTGACAAGTTTAGGTCAAAGGGCTGGCATCGCTAATATACATGACTGTTGAATATCGTTTAGTTCAACATAACTCATAAATATCAATGGAAAATAGTTGCTACGTCCATACTGTATTTAACTTATCGTTCCTAACATTTATTATAATATAAGTAAGGAAGTGCATGTAAATGTCTGCCTGCGCACTGTTACCATGACGGATGACGACGAAATTAAATAGAGGAAGCTTACGTCACACAAAGGACGTACGCATCTTTATTCTGACTAAATTGGTAGATCCCCTGTCACGTGAATGAATACTGTCTTGTTAATAAATCATATTTGTCACGTAGCTTACGGTACATATTTATTTTCGCCAAGCAAATACAGATTGTTATTTCTAACTTTGTAATGCGTTTTATCGAAAACTGGTTACGCTATTATTAATATTTTACTATATAAAATATTCAGAAAAATACCTAATCCATGTGTTACTGTATACATAATATTATTTAATAGAAACAAAACATTGAGCTCACGTGTCTGTGAGATTAATTTAAAATCACGTGTGTCAAATAAACGTGCTTTGTGTGATGTAATATCATTCGCGGACCGTGGCTTGTTAACTGTTCAATCGGCGTTGTCATTTTGAATCGGCATTCAAGACGCGTTTTATTATACTTCCTATATTTACAGAAAGCATAGCGTTTTAATAGCTATAAAGTTCTTGCTTCTTGGAGCTTGCGACAGATACTTCGAGCCTTCATTGCGTATTTCGTAGTTAAGTTGTTAGTAGTTAAGAGGTTGTACAAAAACTTTACAAGGTTTAAAGTGGCAGGGGTTTTGCTTTGCTTTTATTGTTACAAAGAAAACTTGTGATAATCTAATTACATCTGACAATGTGTACAGATGCAACAATAGTCGATTTGATTTTAATCGACTTAACTTATCGCTAAAGTAGATTGGTTTTGAATATGGACCTCTTAATAATAATAATAATAATTAAAATAATTTTATTTTAATCTTTATGCTTATATAAATAAAAAAGGGCGAATGCGATTAAAACCTGTCTAGTGAAATGGGCAACCGAATTAACCGCATTGTTAAGCTCGTTGTTCAGGCTTAAGGAGAAATAAAAATGCAACTTTCTCCTGCTAGGTGAGCTGCTAGCGCAATAAGTAAAACGAAACACCTGAAAGTTGCATTTAGTTTCGTATTCGATATATAAATTCCAATAAATCTGAATAGGATTTTTTATACAAACTAACGGTTTTCATAGAAAGTAACATGTATACTTTTCTTTTAATAAGTTTGTATTGTTAAGAAAGGCTAGTAATAAGTTTCGATACATATTAGGTCGTGGCAAAGGACAATCAACACAATATCAGGTCATACTAAGGACGTCAACTGTTTAGGTTATCACCTTAGAGACCGAGGAAACGCGATCTCGAGGTACCAAGGTTGCACGAATCGGGCCACAAATTTTAAACAGATTGTTACTATCTCGCGTATCAACATGTTTCAGGTCATCAATCAAGTGTAAGTCAGCCTGATACTGATAAATGCTAACTTGTTATCATTTCGCTAGGTTAGTGGGTAAGACAAACGCGATAAAGCAGGAATAGTTACTGTGATTGATAAGCTGATTACGAAATCGTTGCCTTCATTGTGATGTGCATACGTCACAAAAAATATATTGCACAATGGTGGAACAGTCTGCAAAACGTTTGCTGTTGTAAAAATGTACAAGTTATGAAGTTTATATTTTAACTATATTATGACATCAAAATTAATGATGCCTCTTTATTCAACTATTACTACTTTATTCAACTTTCATGTTTTTATCGAAACAATCTGGCGTAATAACCACTTATTTTAATTGATCCATCGACGCGAATTCTCTGACAAAAATGGTTATACAGTTAAAACTCAAATACCTTTACATAATTTTGTCGGCTGTGATTTTCATTCCAAATTGGAACAAAAATAAACTATCGACTAAACCTTCCTGGAATTTGACCTCGACTTCGAGATGTTCAGTGCAATCTCTTGACAGTCACTACATTAAACATTAATTTAGTCGATTCCAAATCTGTCCCTATACAGTTATGAAGTTCGAAAGATCAATAGGAAATTCACTAACTGTAGACTGCGCTGAACTTTAATGTTCTGAATGTTAGGGTCGCTTTATTAGCTTAATAGTTACTTTTGTCAACTGTTACAATAGCTTGAAGATTTAGAATAGGACGTAAATGTTTTGCAGATATCTTTTCATGGAACACACCTGCTAATTATAATTGGATCTTAAACTAGTCAAAGTCGTATTGGAACTTATTCCAATACGACATTTATAGGATCCATCAGGATATTAAAATGACTTAAATTGACTTGGTAGTGCAGAAGTAGTTATTGCTGTACACGAGCAAAGTGTTATTGATTTCTCGTTCAAGAAATTTTTAGTCCTAATTTAGTCTGAAAAGATGTCCGATAGCAATACGCTTGCTCCTGTTAGATGGGACCTAAAACCATATAAAACCACATATTGTGTACCCTATCTGGGATATAGCCGTAAAACTATGTATTATATATTTCGACTTAGATTTGAACACTATTGATCCGATGAACGGCATATACATAAATCAATGACCAATAAGAGTTCGTTTCTTATGTAGAACCGCGGGCACATCTAGTTGATTATATGGGAGTAGTCCCATATAATCAACTAGATGTGCCCGCGGTTTCACCCGCATTTATGATTACTGCGCCACCCTCGTGGGTCATAGCGTGATGTTATATAGCCTATAGCCTTCCTCGATAAATGAGCTATTCAACACTAAAAGAATTTATCAATTCGGACCAGCAGTTCTTGAGATTAGCGCGTTCAACCAAACAAACAAAAAGTAAAAACTGCAAGAAAATCTTTCATACATATAATAATCATTTCTGTTTTGGTATGTACATGATAAATAGTGTACATCATAGCAAGTGAGAGTCACCCTCGAATGCGATTTGGCGCGGACACGCCCACGTCTTGTCTCGCTATTTCCATGTAGGTATATTGTCTGCTATTTCTGGCCGGGTTCCACATAGCTTATGTACTTCGTGGAGCCCGATCTTTAGACAGTCAAATGACGTATGAGTTTTCAAACGTAATTGCTCTAAGGATGGCAAATGGGGGGTAAGCCCGCTAAACACAAGATCCTACACGTTTGGTAACAGACGTAGTTTATGGTGACATAAGCTAAAAGATTCATATTAACTCCCATTCTTCCTACATTTCGCGATTTTCGATTTCTCGTTTGGATATGGATTTGTGTAAGTGTGAAAGACATATGCATTGACTTAAAGACTTACAGGTGTTGTTAGTACTTTACCTTAGGCTATGTAATATGTCTTATTGTATTTACTCCATACCTAATTATTCACTCTTAGTCCTACTTGAGATGCTATGTTCAGATAAATTATTTAGATGTTGCACCTGTCGATGAAGATTGTTTGACAATCTTTGAAACAACAATACGGCCACAATTGGCCCAACAAAATAAAAAATATACTATCTTAAAGAAACCATCGTATTTACGATCCGGAGATTGCAGATTTAATCCCCAATTATTATCTAACATAAATATTAACCTTAGACAGTTTCTTTCCAATGTAAATTGGGATAAATAGACATAACTAAACTAATTTAATTTAAAAATAATACACTACATAATATGTTCTATACATATTATGTAGTGTTTTATTTACCTTGAAATAAGTTGGATCTTATTTCAGGGTAGTTTTCAAACCATATACAGCATTTTTCCTACGAAAGTATGTTCTCGTTTATCAGGGTGGCTTGCGGAGGCAACGCCGGCAACCTGCCCCCGGCAGACCACGACGATGACCTCACCAGTCTCAGCTGGCTACAAGACAGGAATTTACTTAGAGGTAGAATAGATAGAACCGAAAGTTTAACTAGCGAAAGATGATGACTAGAGAAAGATAACTAACCAAGGCATATATACCAATATTGCATTCGTTTTACTACAATTCCATCTTAAATTATGAATAATTTAGGTTACCATGGATACATGACACATTAAAATACCTACTTTTTTAAATTTGATATAATTTATTATTAATATCACACAAAACGCTAATATTATGCGAAGTATACTATAAGAAAAGAAAGTTCCATAAAATTGTGCTAGAATGTGTTTTAAATTAATAATACTGAACACGAAAAATATATTTAAATCTATTAAAAGATATAATTAAATAGACCTATCACGTCAAGATATCAGGCGAATGCTGAAATTCATCTATCGCTGGTCAAACTTTGATGCATAAATACTCCTCCGCATAATGCGGACGTCACAAACTAGTTAAACTTCAAAACGTATCCAGGCCATACTACACATGACCTAGAAGCCTCACTAATGTGAATACAAGCGGCCAGCGCTATTGGAACTTACTTGTTGAACAGTAATATTGGAGCCATATTCCCATCACCTTTGAATCTTAATCGTATATGTTTAATAACCTAACCTAACAGCGGAATGGAATTGGCCTACACACGAAAAAGCTGATTTATGAATTAATTTTAATTCGTAGGTATTGTGTAAGGTATCAGTAGCATTTAATTTTGTAACCGCTGGTTTAATTATAATCTTCAGTGTTGGTAAGGGAAAATGATCCAATGTAATAAAAATTGGATTTAACTTATGAAGGATTAGGCCAAGATTTAGCCTCTATTTTTGAGTTTGATACCAACAAATTATAAAACCCCGCGATTTTAGATCACCGTTTTTAAGAGAACCATGACTGATAATCTTTTTAAAAAGCATTTCGTTTATTTTTTGTTTTTGATAAATTTAGCTACTATCGGGCATTATGCTGATCATTAATTAAAACTTTAGAGGGTTTCATCTAATAATAACAAAAACATGTGTGTTATTAATTGCAGCGAATAAAATATTTATAACAAATCATTACAAATTGAAATATCTACATTCGATAAACCCTTTTTTGTCGTGACTAATAACGTGTATAATTACAAAAGTTCTTAGTCGATGTAAATGTTAAGCAAAAACTTGTTCTATTCCAGGTATAAATTTGACAAAAAGTGACATGGAGGATACAAAGATGGTGGAAAACCAAATCATTGTGAAGGTGAGCGAATATTGAGTTTACAATACACATTTTACCGTTTTCATTAAGCCGTAACACATATTTACAATAGTAAAGAAAATATTTAACCGATTCACGATATTCGACTTTATGATTTTATATTTTAAGAACATAATGCTATGGTAACATCGTGAGTTGTTAATTTGTCGTGAACCGAAGTTATGTAATTCGCGTTTCTAGTAAACATTATCGTATATATTATAAGTGGAGATACCGCACGATCTTATCTGCTTGTAACATATTAAGGATGACGAGTGCTTTTTGAACCTTAATATGTGTTATAAGCACTCTCAGATTTACTTCCCTGTTTTATCTAAATGAAAAGCATCGTGCGGATTTTGAGTTGCTTGTCTGCTAATTTAATTAAAGTAGATTTAATTATTGGTTTGTTATTTTGAAGAGTTAAGGTAACTGTGGTACTAGAGTAGGTAAAGAAAATATTTTAGGATTTTATAAAAAGAAATTTGCCATTGTGCTACATGTTTAACAAGTTAGTAAAATATGAAGTATTGACTGAAGAATCAAAATATACAGGAATTTTGCTTGATATTAGCCTAAAATCTTGTCTTGAAGCTAAATGCTAAGCCACATAATAAAAATGGAAACTGCTTCGTTGGTCTTGTGTTATAAGTTTGCGTAGAATGTGTGGTAGCGCGTTCGGTTTTCCCGGATCTGGCTGGCTTAGTGCTTTTGTTAGGTTAGGTTAGCAGCATGTAGTCTTAAAAGTGCCTCTTAGACTACACTAAGCTCGCTCCCTATCACGTGAGTCGTAAAAACAACCAGCGAAATGTGAGTTTAATAGACCTTCACCTACTCCCTCGCGGTATACAGACGTAATGTATAAAACCAAAATAGGCACAGAACTTACATAATGTGAATCCTATTCGGCGTTGGTTTTATATTTATTCCACTGTTTTGAAGACCATTTAAGTTCCCTCTTTCCATCCCTGAACCTCGATAAGGTACATCGTGAAATTTAAGCTTTAATTTTACACAATGACCGTGGCCTTAGAACCTCGCTATGACAGATAATTAACCTACGCATATCTCCCATATCGGTTTAACTTGACAAGTAGATGGATGAGTGCAGCGTAATCTTATTACTTCACAAGTAAACGCTAAAACAGCCTTCACTGTCGATTATTTGAAGTGTACCAATATTAAAACCTGTCTTTTTTAAAAAATTGGTATATATAATTTTGATAAAATTATGTAAGATAGTAAAAACTCGACTACTCCAATTGATAACATGCGGCCACTTTTACATTGCTCGGTCCGATTTAAATGAAAGTGGATAAGTCAAATCCGTCACGTACTTGTCAATGACGGTTTGAGGACAGGTCTAAGAAGACAGGCCGAGTTGATCTAAATGACTTTAAAACGAAATGGCTCCAGATTGCAACAAAAGGGCAAGATTAAGAAAAGCACTTTTCTCCTTTCTCTCTATGGTATATAGTCTCTCCTCTGCGCTGCAGTGTGACAAAAAAAGGCACATAATAAAGAAAGAAGTAGAATAGAACTCGTGTGATTAGTTACTCACCTCTCGTCAAGAGCTATTAAGCCATCAACAGTCTTCCCTCTCAGTTTTAACGTCCTCAAGCTTAGGCGGCCCGTCATCATTGGAATATCTAAGGTTATTCTGAAAGAGGTCGGTCATCAAAATGCGATCATCTATATACTACCCTAGAATTTTGATTTTAAAACCATATTCCTCCCTGTTATAGACGCCAATGCTCGTCAGTTTAAAATTGATATTGCGTAACACTCCGAAAACGACGAAAACGAAAACGAGCCTGGAAGTCAAGTCATCAGTCGTACGCATATGTAGATTGAGAAAAGGAAATCTATTAGAAAATTACTGATAACCTTGGCATTAAAACGCATTCTTATAATTACTAAATCTGATAATTATTACAATTATTCATATTAAATAGTATTTGCCTTACAAAAGTAGGCCACGTATAATATTTACGATATTAAGTAGGTATTCATACGTGTTCCTATCTGCAATAGATACGATACATAATCATTTTATTGGATTGTTGATCTTGTGACGTGTCCAAGTTTGCATATTATATGACTATGTGGCAGATAAACTGTATAATTTGACATACAACGAAGCTTCAGCCGATTTTTGACACACTAAGATAACAATACGTTACATATTGTAAACTGGTCTTAGCGACCACCTGTACTAGATAGGAGTTGTCTTTATAACATCAGCGTATTATACACAATAAATTTTGATAATCTTATCAATGTTGCCTATCGAGGCACTATCAAAAAATGTATATTAAAGGGATGTATGTATAAAAGGATGCAGGGATGGATGACGTCGTAATTCATAGTCCAAATCATTGGGACGTCAAAGTAAGGATACGCAATAGGCTATAGTCTGTTTCAAATACTATGTTCCTTTTGACACTTCATAGCACGTAACTCTGCACATTTCATATAAATTGCTAAAATAAACAACAATTACTTATAGGTAGTACACACGGCTACACATCAAGTTAGATAGAGAATTGTTGGAAAGGGACAGTGCATAGTGGTGTCGATGTAATAGTAAGGATAGAGCGTAACAAAAATATAACGCACTCTCTCGCACGATTCGCAGCGTTCAACTTCTAATAGTTCAAAGTCCAAACAGTCTAGGTTGATGTGTCGCTGTGTGTACTAAAGACTATTTAAAAGTAATTAGAATATATACAAAACATGATGTAATTGTTTCACAAACATAATAAACTAATAATTTGTATTGATATTAGTCTTAACATCAATATAAAAATAACATTTTTCTACAATACCATGGTTACGCACTAAGGTAGTTTTTTTACTTTCAATCATAATGACACAACAATATGAATAGGATAAAATCGAACTAATTCGAGGTAAAAACAATTGTCCGAGAAATACTTTTGTATTTGTTATTAATATATTATTACGTTGCAACGTACCTTAAATCACATTCTGATTCACCCTTAATATATTTTCTTTATCGAAAAATGGATTTGAAGATGCTATATTGGACATATGGTTTAAATATCCCATAGTCTTTAAAGAGTGGTCGTCTTGAATCAAAATCTGTTATACCACAATTATTTCACCCTTATACTAAGTATGGAGTATGTGATACTAGGAATTAATTAACGATAAGTGCAGATTTCTTTTACAATTAAACATGTTAAAAATAGCTTTGATGTAACTATTCTTTCGATATGTCAAACTTAGATGGACTCCTTATCTATTTTTAGTTTCTATCATTTTTGTTTCGATTCTAAACCCACGATTGCAGTTTATTTGAAAAGTTAATCGGTAATCGATTTCGTGATGTGTCGATTAAAATGGTCTCTTCACTACCGCTGTTCAACGATCATCTGTCCAATGGGACTTCGTATTTAAAACGCACTATAATTCAGCCGCCTAGAGCTTGTTGCAAGGAAGGTTATTTGTAAACTCACATAATAGCTTATGGCTCAAAGAGAGGGTCTGCTATCAGCAAAGGAGGGTCAGCCTCCTTTCTTGACTGATCTTTGCCTTGTTTGTTAGCAGCACAGAAACTCCATTTTAAGCGGTCGATAATGCACTTAGGTCTCGCAAGCATTCATATCCTGCGGTAAACGTAATATAACCAGATAACCCTTATTCTTGTCTGCCCTTTAACACTTCGATATTGCTTATAGGCTAGGAATTTAATCATATGACGCATATTTCAATTTAGATGCAACTGAAACATATTTCGCGGCATTCACGGTTTTATAGTATTAAAAACTACACGTAGTTTCCACATGCGGTGTAAAGGCTATAGTCCACGTGTATTATTGTAACTAAATGTGTTTATACAACGATAATATGTACTTGAGATAATTCAATTACTACATCGCGTTTCACTATTAATGTAGTATACATAGTTATATTTTCATTCTATTAACTGCAGCTGCTTTAGTTCAATCTGGTTGAGAAAATAGTTAGCAATCAATGGAGGCAATTAAAATTGTCGCTTGCAGAGTGCCACGATAGACTAGCGTTGATGTGTATGTGTGCTATGTTCACATGGGTAAATTGTTATATTGTCAATCAATTGATCAATTGCTAAATTGCACGTGATTCTGACCTGTTTGAACAGATTTTAATACAATTGAAGAACAATCGATTCTATGTTGAAGAACGAATGTTGATTACGTTAAACGGAACCGTGTGAATGAGATGTTAATTACGAACCATCATTATGCAGCTAGTTATATTAAATATCGCTCGTTTCGATAAAGGGAAAAATAAGACAACCTGCATGTTGAGAGTTATTTATAAAGTTCGAGTATATGTGTCATGTGATAGTATCGATTGAATTTAAACTTTTGATTTTAGCAATAATAAAAAATGGTTAAGACAAAATGGATAACCCAAGGTGCCGATTCTATGATCTATTTAAGAAAAAGAAATTGTTTGATCCTTCATCAAGTTTGTCTTTGATACACAAAATAATCAAAAGATTGGTTTTTAATATTTCCCATACGTAACTGTGACGAGTAGGTACTTATTTATTTACTACTATCTAGCGACTTTATATTTGCTTTCAGGCTAATGGCGGCACTTCACATGGCATTTGCCTTTCTTGCCTATTTGACAACTACAGCAAATACCAAACACGCGTTACCGCGTGCTTGTCGGCTTTTCGACGCACATCAAAGAGATTATCAATTATTTTTGTGCATTCTCGACATCCACGAGCGCATTGCTCTCCGTGGTCTTTTTACGACCTTGTATTTTTTAATACAAAGCATATAATAATAGCATGCGTTTAAATAATAAAATCCTGCTGCAAGTTTGAAGACGTCCATACTGTTGGTAAATAATTGCCTCTGCTCATTGAAAATGTTTGTGTATTTGTTATTTAACTCCTTATTTGACTCCATGTGTATAGTTACCAATATCTGTATGTTTGCCCATTTGTCAAATATTCGCCCAAGTACAGCAAACACCCAATACCAAATACAAATAACCATGTGAAGTGCCGCCTTAAGAGATTGTATAATTTCTTTAAATTGATGATAGGTACTCTATGTCCTCTGTACCCCGGATAAAGTGTATGCGAAATAACATGACGATCGGTCGAGTAGTTACGGCAAGAAGCGTACCAAATAAACATAGTCACATTCACATTTATAATATTAGTTAGGATAACAACTTTGTTAATATTTTGTCCACGTCGATTGACTTTTGCGGCAGAGTAAAGGAGTGATTATTATTATAATGACGCCACACTGATCGGCGTAAATAAAATAATATCCATACAAGTGTAACAATAAAAATATATATAGAAGAGAAGTTCTCGAACGATCAATACAATTTCTTTGTTACAATCATTGTTTACAATCAAACCGTATTATATTTACACAAGTGCATAGTGCGCGGCACTGAACTCACAGAGTTATGATACGATGAATTAAAGGAAGCACTCATTTGTCCTGACCTAGCGATTCATGTCATAGCTTATGAAATTAAATAATGGATCTCCATTTCTGATTGGAAAGGTCGTTACGAGTTCCTTTTTATTACTTAACATGACTACGACCATATGACGGCTTATATAGATGTTTTTCTTTTTTTACATGCTTTAGAAAAATGTACCGTGCCGTGCTTGTATGAAGCGACCAAATATAGGTAAATTCCGACCCTTCATACAAGCACGAGTCTTGTCAGCTATTATCAGTTTAAGAATATGATAGTATCGCGTAATCACACTACGATAAGCATCGATCCAGTGTGTAAAAAATCTCCTTGCTATATTTGGCGTAAGCATCGTTAGAATAATAAGTTCCATTCATTATTATGCATAAACAATTTACGTTACTTACGCTTACCAAAAAATATCCACACACACATCAATATTTTTTGTTAAGCTCAAATAGTTTCAGACTCAAAACACAGCCGCGCCAACTCGCTGTGCACATGATTAAATGCCCTTGTTGGGCTTGAAACTAGGCAGGCTTTCTCGCAAATATCGTCATAAGTACAACCATAATAAATAATAGTTTAATAAACTAAGAAACACGCTTTTAGTTTTAGATTTTTTTAAACTATTATTAATTTTTATTTATTTAAACAATTATTATCTTTAAAATTATTGCATTGTTATCGGTCCTCGATAAGTGTGCAAAGTTTCAAATCAATCCGGCGGTTTGAAAGGAGTGAAAATCACGTTCAAATATGCCGTTACATAGATACATACCAAGCTTATAAAAGCGTGTTAAAATAGGCTAATAGTTTTTTTTGCATCGGTTATATAACAGCAATAGATACTACACATAGGTAATAAATAGGTAAATGTCCTGCGTATGTTAAAACAAAATATCATATTTTTTTAAATTATCAATATAATGTTACTAGAAAATCCAGCGCCAGCGTAATGCCAACTGGTTTTTATATTCATATCATTGATATAATAGTTTTATCGCAAGTTTACGATAAGCACGTGACGGTTAAACATTTCTTATTTATCTTAAGAAGTCTCACGATGTGCCTCACTTGAGTAATTGTGTAGCGTGCTATGCATTCTGATATAGTAATTTAATTGCACTATTGGTTGTTAAGGGTAAAATCGAAAGTCAAAAAGTCGAACATAATTTAGATGATTATGTTAGAGTATTCTTCAGCATCTACTTTTTATTAAACCATTAAACCATTATTTTGTTTAAAAGGATGGTTTAATTACAAAAATAAATGAAATATGTACTTTAAAAATTTGGAGTAAGATAGTACGTTAAAATTTGAGGGACATGAAAAGCATACTCGCAGTCTACACTCGAAACTATAAAGCATGAGCATGAAATCTACAAGTACGTTGCCTTCTTTTTCTAGGAAATTTACTATTAGAAAATACATACGTTAGACACGAGAGTATTCAATAGCGATTAATCACATTACAATTATAGAGACAACGTCATGGTCTAGGGGTTACAGAAAACCGCCTTCAGGTTATTCCTAAGTAAATATCATTATTCAGACTCTGTAAATGCTAACTATTCTCATCTAAAATCCAAATCAAGTCTTATGATCGGTCCGCAGTCACGTGTATCTAAAAAAAGACCAAAAAGAGTCGGTAGGCTAATGGTAGACCGTTGGACTGCCAAGCCAGTTAGCTCAGAAAGTAGGTCGCGTATCTTTGTCTTGTCGAAATTATGTACGACGTCATCGTGATTACTCAAATTAATTATCATATGATTTTACATGGAAGGAAAACGTTACGCTGTAGACAGATAACACTCTATGATGTTCTCGAAGGTGTGACGTCGGCGGCGTAACAATCTATATCCTTAACCAATGCTATTTCGAATTAAGAACCGATTTAACCGAATTTAGAAATGGCCGATTTAAATGCAGGTATAATGCTTGTATCTATATTTTATTTTGTATAGCGTGGCATCACTACTTGTACGTTTTAGTACAAAAAAATATTAGGGCTTTCACCTTTATTCGTTCTGTCGGATTTTGCTAACTAACAAATTTGATACCTATTAACGGCGTATTTTCTTTTCCTTTAAAATATGTATTGTAATTTTGGATGCATATTAGTATGTCATTATTTATCATCTACTAAGTCTACGTACATGCAGTGTGAGAGATAACAAATTGTTCCGGCAGCTCAAACAGTATCTATCAAGATCTTCTGATACGTTTAATATCTTTTATATTAGAAACATTTACGCAAACAGTCGTAGTGTAAGGATTGTGTCCAGAAAACAGCAATTTACGTAAAAGAGATCGGCCCTTATTACGTGCGACTTATGTAAACCAAAGCTGGCGACATGTTGGTGTATGTTCATATTTGTTTATTTAGACGTAAAACACGCATGTGAAATTATTTAATTACTGTTGTATGACGATCCATAAAGTAAAAAGCTAACTAATAGTGAGTTTATTTGTTTTTTCACGCCTTAACTAGTTAACTGATCATGATGAAATTTCGCATAGGTATACGTTGTCAGGAGAACTGAAAAGGATACATTTCATCCAGAAAACCTTTTACTAACCCACCCTACATTTACACGAGCAAAGCTAAAGCCGCGAGCAAAATGTAGTAATGAATACTTTGTTATTTGATTACATTTCTATGAATAACCGTTTCGGTTGGTAACGGTTTCTTTATAAGTCAAATTGACGTAAGTAATAGAGTTATGGATAGAATCCTTAGTAAGATCTTACAATAAAACATGAAGCCATTAAAAACATCTTTGTATTGTAAAAGTGGCTAGGTGTTGAGTAATCGACTATTAATACTTATTTACGTAATTACGAATAGAATTGCTACGCGTTTATTTATCATGTGTATGTAAAACGCTACATATTAATTTTTGGTCTATTTAATAAGCGAATGTGCTGTAATCGTGTTTATTGTTGGCTAACTGGACACGAACTGCTCAAAATTCCTTACAGAATTCAAAACATTTTTATTATTAAAATTAAATAACATATTAGACTCTCCAAAAGCCCTGGTACTTGAAAAGCAACCAAAACGTCTGGGTTATTTAAAGAATAAATAGATTTGTAAAAATATTTCAGTACCTATTTTGTTTTTCCAATGAACCGATAAAATTCATGTATAGAAGTTTGATTTTATTTAAATGTATAACAATCGTGTAAACGTAAGTCAATATTTATATTGATATATAGTGTTGGAATCCAGTATCGTCAAATATTGTTTAATAACCTAACCTGTAAATATCGTTGTTCTTTTGGCTTGCGATGGTCAGACCGATAACCATGTCGGCACTCAGCCGTATTTGGTTTATAACGAAACCTATGCAATAGGATAATAAACGGCTGAACAGAAAATATATATAACAGAATCAGTACCCTTTATATAAAATATCCAACGGCTGGCCATGGGTCTTTTCTTAGTGTGGGAAGAGTTAGGTTAGTCTACCACGCCGGCCCAGTGTGTATTGGCAGACTTTACGTATTTTTGAGAACTTTATGAATATTTATTCTTTATTTATTATTTATTAATAATAATATTCTACCACATACACACAACACCATATAGCTCAAACTAAGCAGAGCTTGTACTATGGGTAATAGACAATGGATAAACATACATATATACTTTTTTTTGTAAATACATACATATTAAACATAGAACCATACCATACCATACATATTATACAGACCAAGACAAACATCCATGTTCATGCACACAAATGTTTGGGTTGTGCGAGAATCGAACCCGCGACCTTAGACCTTATATATTATATGTATGTACTCACAATGTTCCTTCACCGTTTAACTAACCTTTTAATACGAACAAAACTTTGAGAAGTCAGAGGTGCTCCTTGGGATCAGACGCAAGACCTCTACTTGACAGTCCAACGATTTCCCACTAAGCTATCGCTGCTTTGAAAAATATTAACAATATACTTCCATACATTATTAAATACTAAACACGTCTTTTCTTTTTACAGACACAGAGAGAGACCAAGACTCCTCCGCCAGTGGCTCGGGTACCATCCCCACCACGCACCCCATGCAAGGCGCCACCTTCACCACCAGCCAACACTCACACCAAGCCGCCGTACTCATTCTCCTGTCTCATCTTCATGGCGATTGAAGCGGCCCCCGCTAGGGCTTTGCCCGTCAAAGAAATATACGCGTGGATTGTACGGCATTTCCCGTACTTCAGACACGCTCCGCAAGGCTGGAAGAATTCAGTCAGGCATAATCTGTCGTTGAACAAGTGCTTCCATAAGGTATGTATTTATCACTTTTATATTAATTCCTAATCAAATGTTTAAGTACCTGTTTCATAATCTTCAAGAAGCATTTATCCATACGATAACAGTATCGCTATCTCTCTTATTTCCCTAATAAGAGAAAGATCAATTTATAATTCGGATAACTTATAGTTGATTGTTGTAAAACAGGCCCAATAAAAAGTATCTTTTGTATTTTAATGTGTAACAGAAAGTATTATTAATTTATTTGTGAGTCGTATGGTAAATACACATAAACTTAAAAAGATAGATAGACATACACTTAAGAAGATAGGCAGGTTTAAAAAGATAAATAAATATTAACTTAAAAACTCAATTGATAAATGAAAGTTGGGCATGCATCAGTGTACAGACGCGTAAGAACTAAAATATCTTATAGGCCTAGCTGTCCCGACAGACGTTGTCAGGTACACACGAAAAAAAAAAACAAATCTAAACCATTCTCGCATCCACTTGAACACACAAAAAATTTCATCAAAATCGATCCAGCCGTTCAGGAGGAGTTTAATTATAAACACACGCACAGAAGATTTATATATACATATAAAGATATATTACTTCATAATATCATGAATAATGCACTTAAAATGCATATTTTTTAATTGCCCAAATATATAACAATCTGTCTTTTTTCTTGATATTATAAAACTCACTGCACAGATTTTGTAATGGTTTAAGACTACGCCGAGCGAAATGTGCCAAAACAGGCGGTCACAGTAAAGTTGATAAAATCAACACTTTTTGTCTAATACAAATATAAAATATACATTTACCATAACAATGAATGTGCTTACAATTTCTCCGTGTAAAACACTTTAATTAATATTTTCGCCCACAAAATTATGTAAATTTGCACAAAGAATGCAAAAACGTAAGCTCGTGTTGCGTGATTTTTAGATTATAACAGTATAAATTTATCCTATTTTACAGCTTAAACGAAACATAAATAGTTATATAATAATTTGTCCGTCCCAAATATTTAAGTTATTGGTTGACAATAAAGATACATATTTATCAAAAAAGCCCTTCAAATCCTCCATATAATTTTACTATGGCGGCCGCGCGCCAATTTAATGTCGAGCTCTGTCACTCAATCCAACCGCGTCTTACGCTCGGCGCAGTCTTAAGTGGTCGCCTCGCCACTACGCCGAGAGTGTCGTGGGCTCGAATCCTACACGGGATAAAAATCCATGTGATCCACAGATTATTGTTCCCAGTCTGGATGTTCTTTGTGTCCATTGTTAGAATAAAGTGTCACATAATACAGGAATTAGTGCGGGAGTTGTCCTACAAAAAATAAGTAATGGCATACGATAGGCGTGTTTCACCTTAGTAGCATTAAAAATGGACATGTATGTTTATTTAACCATAATGTATTATCTATTATAGTCAGTGTTATTGTTGGAGGATATTTGGCTACTAATATTATGTCATGATCTTCCAGAGCCTTTCTGTTACACGTAAATAAGAGCTAATATGAATTATAAATTAATTTAGCATATCATTAATGTATGTGTTTCCTTGCACTACAGGTGGCGGCTGCTCCAGGACTTGGCAAAGGTTCCTTGTGGACAGTCGACCCGCAACACCGTGCTTCCTTACTCCAGGTTAGCGATCACTACAGTTTTTACGTTGATAAATGATGGTCATGAATTATGTTTAGCTATTGTAGCTTAAGTAGATAAATCATAAATAATTGACACATTTTCAATCTTTATTAGTACAGAGACACGTTGCATACATTGATTGAATGCCATATTTCATATCTTGATATTAAATTGGCTAGAAAAGATTTGGTAGATTTTAAAAACAAGAGTAACAACTATTTTCATTGAATAAAATTGTAACTGTTTTACAATAGTATATTAAACAGTTTATATTATAATCATATTATGATTATGATTTTTTTTTTTGTTGTTACAATAGACCATAATCACTTGTGTAATAAAAAAGTTATCTTACTGCACATTAATAATTATAATACTGCCTTACTCAAAAAACGTGTTGTTAACATGAGTACTATTATTATATATAACAAAATACCAGACTTTACTTTTTTTAATGTGTAATTTCATTAGATTTTTATAATTTTGTGATACATTATTTTTGTAATATTATAATGTTTGCATGCCTAATCTAAGGTAGAATGTACAAGGATCTTATGATTTTGGTGAAATTTGATCTTAACTTTATAAATGGTCACCGATTTTAACCTTCAAAGGAGACCGTCCATATTTGGCTTGAACGTGGACAATCGTTTTATAACCAGTCGTATGAAATTGACGTATAATAAAAATTACTTTTGAAATATTTTCATTTGGTTTAATTTGTGTAAGTGAAATGGACAATCCAACAAGGCTTGTTTGTGTTGCCTAGTAAAAATTCATTCATCATTATCTACTATATTCATATTTTGAATTCGACAATAATAATTTGTGTAAAAATGATATGATATTTGATAAAATATAACAAAATTTTATTGTGAAGTGTGTTGGGTAATTTATTGCCATATTCTAGCAACACTTACGACGCATATCCCTCAGCGGGGGCGGGCGGAGGGATTATGTCGGACTCGCCGGGGTAAAAGAAAGATGGAAAAGAAATAATGTACATCCCGGAATACCGACTAAACCTACCACGGTGTTCCTCGACAAAACCACTATCGGCGGGGCCGCGCGAATCGCTTTCGCGTGCGGTCGCGACCCCGCCGAGGTTTCGGCCCGCCGTATGAAACGGCAGGCCACTAGACTTACAAGCAAGACGGACTCGACACAGAGGCGCGCGTGGGAACACGCACGCCGCCTCTCGGACCTGGTGCTGAACGGATGGCGGGCAGGCCCACAAAGCCCGCCACCCCCAGGTCAAACCTCAGGGTGGCTGGAGGTCATCGCGCGCCCTCCGGCGCCCGGCTCTGCGGTTGGGGAGAGGGTTTAAACGCTCCCTCTCCCGCTCCGCCGCCTCCTTGATGGAAATCACTTCCTCGCAAAAGGAGGCGACGGCGTTCCACGACCTCTCACTCCGGACCATAGACTAACCTACGGCCGGGCGCGAGAGGGCAACCGATGCGACTGCCGCGATCAAATCACGGCGCTGCGATGCCCAAGCGGGGCAAACCGCCAAAGTGTGCAGCGCCGTGTCCTCTACAACGTCACGGCAGTCGCCGCATTGGTGACAACCGGGCGTCTCTTGCCGGCGTATACGACACAGGAACCGGCCAAAACAACCGTGGCCAGTCAGTACCTGTGACAGCCGGAAGGTGAGGGCGCCATGCCGCCTCTCCAGCCACTCCTCAAACACGGGACTTACCGCCACGATCGTGGCATGCCCGATATTCTAGCAACACTTGACTTATCTTTCAATTCTTTTTCCGTCATTCGCTTTGCGTTTGTTCGCTCGTATAGTGGATATGGAAGTGATTTTGTGTTTTATTTTATTATTTAACGAACTTGATACTAAACTTCATAGAATAATGTTTTTACTTAGTTTAGGCTACTGAAAATTAATATTCTTATTACAATATAAAATTGTTTACGTCCAGGCCAGGGTCCCATACAAGGTGGTCAGTCTCCTTTAAACTCTATTTCATTTCAAAATGTCTAGAAGTTGTTATACTTAGGTTTGGTAACAAATATGGGCCCTGTCGGGCATAGTATACTTTTTAAGGTTACAGTAAGATAAACCTTAGATTAATTAGTTGTTGGCTGGGTAACATAAGTTTTATGGACATAGAAAGCTAGTATTTATATAATTATGTATGTTAATGTTAGAATAGTTGCTTGTCCAATGCGAAACTTGTGACGTGTGTCTATGCATATTTTACAAAAAAATTGCCTAAAGATACATAAGACTAGAATAGTTGTCTAATTTATATATTTATGGTTACAATTACTTCTTGCATTGTTAATTTTTAGTTGGTGTATCGTAGGTTAGAGTTTTAAATATAATATAATTTGCAGGCATTCGGTCGCCAGCCGATTCCCGCGCCAGGCGAGGCGGCGGGCGAGGCGCCGGAGGCGGCGGAGGCGGCGGGCGACGGCGCCGCGCCGGCGCGCGTGTCGCTCCTCGCGCGCCGCCTGGCCGACAGCGAGCCCGGCGCCGACGAGTACCTCGCCGCCGCCACCGTGCTCGCCATGAAGTACGGGCCCGCCGTGCTCGACCAGGTACCGCTATCATTTATATACATCGTCTATTGTCATTTTTATTTTTACTATTATCTTGTGTCGTGGCAATTTTTCCTAAAAATTATTAGCTATCGTATTATCCAACTTTGAATCCAGTTTTTATTTTATTATGAGAGAGCTTTCATCGGTTATCGTAACTCTCGTCGCTCTATGCGAATCTAGTCTAATCTAGAGATCGGGAGATGATCGATCAATAGTATCGAGATAAATATTTAATTGCTGCAAATATAGAATATAATCGTGTGAGTTATGTACGTTTGTGCCGGTAGTTGCCGCCGGCGGCGCACCTGGTGATCTCCCGCTGCGCGCGCGACGAGCACTCGTACAGCGGCGGCGAGGAGCGCCGCACGGCCGAGGCGCTGCTGAACCTGGCCGGCGTGCGCTCGGAGCCCGCGCCCAGCTAGCCGCCGCGCGCCGCCCCGCGCCCGCGCCGCCCCCGCCGCGCGCCCGCCGCGTGCCCGCCCCGCCCCCGCCGCGCGCCCGCCGCGTGTCCGCCCGGGTCTGCGTCCGATTACTTTGCGACCGCCTCGCGCGTGCACATTTTGTTTTAGATTTCTCATATAATGTGGAACGATCTTCAGTTATGCTTCGTCGTCGACCGGCTCCCGGGGGCGCTCCCGTTACCCTCCGTTTTGGTTAGTCTGGCAATTTTTAAATTGTGACTGAGTTATTGAATTTTATATTACGAGTTTCGAGATAAATTAAATTTCGGGGCCAGGCCCCCTAAAATTTCAGTGATTCTATATTGACTATGAGTTCATGGAACAAAAAATAATGAGAATTTCTATTGCATCCATTGTCGCAGCGTGTATCGACCGATAATAGAATAGACAGAAAAGTTTACCATTCTCTAGTCCACCAAAGACGACCCGTGTGACGTGTCTCGTCGAGACGGGGAATGTCTTTGTTATATATAAATTATTCAATTATGAAATAGTAATCGTGCTTAGGTAAAATGGCTCACTCGCTGTCTAATTAGGACCCGACTATTTTCTCATTCGAACGTTTTCCATGTGTAAAACATCACATTTATCGTACACTGGTGTACCCATGATGCCTAGAATAATTACACTTTTACATAATAGTAGATACTTATAGTGATAGATGTGATACTACTGATACTGTTTTAGTATGAAATATTGTTTAAAGGAATGGAAAATAGTTGATTAGTTACTCCCTATATGCATTTAGGTTTTCCCCCATTTACTAATAGTCAATCAATCGTAATATATTATAAGAATTAATTATTCATAATTTTAAAGTAATATTAGTGCCGTGTTTCCGTCGATCAAGTTTTGATTTATTGCCGTATGTTGCCAGAGTAATATATGATTTATAACATTGAGTAGTGTTGCTGCTGTGCATAATTACATGACGGAAGTGTGGTGCGAATAGGTATTAAGTTATAATAACTCTTTATTATATTATTTCGCTTTATCTTCGACGGTACTTTTAAGGAACACTACACCAGTAATTATAATAAAATTATCGATTTCTAAACTGAGCAATATCTAATGTAAATTACCTATATAGTATACCTTGTGATCTGAACATACAAATATTGCATACAGGGCGATCAAAATGTATTTTTATCTATTAAAATTTTGTTACTTTCAAAAGTGATAGTACATGTATATATTTATATTATAGCATATAGTCGCATTAGCCATAAGCAAGCCGTATTTTGTGTTCATAAACCAGGGGATCTACTTCATACAATCGCCTACAGTGTTAACAAAATCTTATTTATCATATTGATAAGGACATATATCTACGTATCTGTGCGTGATTAGATGAAAAATGTACTCAAATAATTTTACCGGTATATTTAATAGACAGTAGACAGTTCCCGTTGTCTCGCAATTAAGACTTAGCGTGTAATGGCAATCGCCACAAGTATAGGGAAAATTTATTCATGTTTAATAACTTATAAAGATTAATTTTCGATATATTGCGTAGCTGCTTCCTCTCTAGACTTACAACAATCACTACCGCAAATTAATTAATCTCTAGTTTATAGACTCAAAACGTTAGTCTAAATCAAGGCGCCATTTTAAATTCTATTTTCAAAATATACCAAAATGGCGTAGAATACAACTGCGGATGGCGTATGACTGTCGCTATATATGCAGCCAGAGAATTTATCAATGCCTAATGGTAATGAAATGATTTAAATCGTAATTTATAATCTTATTGGTAACTTACGCAGTGTTTATGTAATATATACGTGGCCGTTTTCTCTCAAGTGCCTACTAAAATGCTTCTATTCTATCGTTAGAGAATTGTAACTGGAGTACGGAGTGTTGGTAGAGGGGACGAGTGCCGGAATAAATGCGTTTTAAATAATTACTTTTTATTGTGAGGGACGAACATTGAATGTTTACATACTACTTTGCGCAACATCATATTAACTAGTGATAAGTAGGCTGTGACACACTTTTAGATAAGCTTCAATATGAAAGTCCCTTTTTATTTTTATTTATTTAAAAATCGCTGTATTAAGTTTCCACTTTTGGTAACGAGTGTGTTTATAACCGGCACTCACGGCAAAGCCTTGAAATAATACACCAAATAGTGTTTATTGTGATATAAACTTCAGTTTAGTTTAACGTTTGTCTCGTAATATTAGTTGGGTTTTTGGTATAAATATACTATCCAATAATAAGTAGCCCACACCACAGTTTACTGACTCATTCTCTGTATCCCATACAAATGGTTGAACGGGTTGGAAGAATGGTCTATTTAAATATAATTTAATGGTGATGTATGAGGCAGAAAGGCACGGGTACATGTAACCTGTGGTGTCGGAATTTCTTTATTTTATGTGTAAGCTATTGTAATTTTTATTTGAATGGCTTGATTAGTACAATTTCATTGGTGTTTCGTCGTGTTTACGCGTAGGAGTACTAGACTGATGCAATGACTGATTTGTGATGAAGCAATATTATTTATTAGTAAAATTGATATATTTTTCGTTTCCCCATATACCTGCGGCTTGTTTCACGCATGACTGTGACGTGATGTCAGAATGTTTTTGATTATGCCAAATGAATATTTATTAGCTACAAGAAAAGTTGAACTTTCCTATCAGTTTAGTTTTTACGAAAATCTCAAGTTTTATAAAAGCACGTCTGCGGGCTATTTATTTAATTGGTACAAAAAGATATTTTAAACTTTGTCACGAATGCTCCCGCTGTTATATAGGCGGAGCAAGGTATATAGTGTGACGACTACCCTTCAAGGTTTAAGTGCTTCGAAATCAATGGCGAAATGCTTAGAAATATTTTCTCCAAGCCGAATTTGTGTTGACTTCCCCGTGATTTTGTTTTCTAGGCAAAAGAATGGTCTATGTGTGCCAAATGTTTATGAAAATGATTACTTACATTATTACCATATTATATCAAGCAAATTCAAATACCAGTAATATGAATGTATTTATATTAATAAAATACTATGTAACGCATAGATTAGGTCGTAAGTGATATTATAGTAATATAATTTAATTGCTAAATAATTAAAATACATACATTTTTGCTGTATTTAGGAGCGTCTTCCATCTTACTCGTATTGTTTTCTCTTAGATAATTACTGTTGGAGAAACAAGTTCGGGTGATTAATTATTTGTTTAAGGAGCTCTGAAGTAATGTCAGTATTTAATATTAGACTTACTTTTGAGGTGAAACACCGGTGACTGTGTAAAACACGTCTAAGAAATGTAAAAGAGCTGTGTAATGTGTATTGTAATACAATGTTTGATTCAAGAGTCTTCACTTGGACGTGAACTTTTTTCTCTAACCGTACACTAGCCTTTCTTTCGGTGGTATGTAGATGAAATTTGACAGCAATAATTAGTACCTAATAGTAGTACTTTGCTGGTAGATGCTACGTATATAATTATGTGTGATAAAACGCAATTTATTTATTAAGTGCTGTGTTTAATTAAAATTTTGTGATCGTAAGCAACTTACACAAGCAATATTGGCTTTTGCCCGTTATCATGGTCACAGACCACCCGCTTTTATGGAACTAATCATAATAAATAGCATAGGTACTTTTGGAGCCACCTTCATACACTGCACTCTACATGAATAATACTTGAGCCAGTTGTTTATGATCAGAAAATTAATTTTAAAAGTTATATCAATATGATATTAAAATTGTTACGGCTCATGTTCTATTGTCAAAAAGATTTTTTATCAATTAATTTATTTTAGGTTTAAAGATGCTGTTATTATTTGTTTGTAAAACGGAATTTTTAAATAAAATGTATGTCTTTCTTTGAATTAAGTGGTTTTTGTTTGGAATTATCGTTTTACAGACGAAATTATCGTGTCACCTCTGTAATTATTGAATACAGACATGATGGGAAATATCTTGTTGGTGTAAAAATATATCGGTAAATCGAGTTTATATTCAGTGTATGAGTGGACATAATAATTTATTACAATGGTGACATGATAATTGTTGAAACCTAGCCCTATGTTGTGTCCGAACTATATTTAAGTATACAATTTAAATTATTGTTGTTGTTGATATTTTGCCTGCTTTTGAACGACACCACTCTTTATTAATATTATTGCTATTGTTGAGAGTTATTGCCAAATTTTTATTTGTCCTAAAATCTTTTGTCTTTGTACATATCCATTAAATAAATTATGTACCGAGGATGTTGTGTTTTCTTTGATATTCTCAAATGTTATAGGAACCATATGTATATTCATTCTCAGTGGAACTATGCATTGTTTTGAAGACTGCAAACATCTAATTGCCTGATACGACTATCAGACATGGAGTCTGTGTATGCTGTAACTAGTAATGATTGGTGCCACCGATCCAGTCATAGATTTAGGAATTTCCCGCGATGAAATAGTGATACTCAGTTACGCCCCTGTACTTGCTATATCGCGGACATTTGATCTCTCTCCGGTAGTGCCGGTCAAGCCCATTTGGTAATGAGGGTTAGAGAAAGTGTGTGTATGCACATGTTTGTGCAATTCTGGAGGACATTACCTTTATATCATGGGCAGCTAGTAGCACCGCCGTTTCACTCATTGTCCCTGTCCGGCGGTAAATCATGCCGTCTACACAATGACTCTCCACTGTTCCAATGCAACAAAAACCACATTCTCACTCTGTCCAGCTGATTAGTGGCCGTGTATCGAAAAACGAGCTAATCGATTGGTGCACTGTGGCGGGATATTTACCAGACTTCTTCGTTTTGTTCCACGGGTTTAGCAGATGATAAATAATAATTAAGTGGTGTAGATATGTACGATATGTAAATAAATTGACATACCTACACGTTTTGTGGTGAGGTGAAGATCAGTTAGGCTGAAGGACGCTGAGTCGTTGCCAAGCTCAAATTAGTATCGGATGAAACTAATTATTTAATAGAACGAATTCGAATTTCTTGTCTAAAGGAGATGTTTCAGAAATGTATGGAGCCTGGGTCTGCCTGCACATTGTACACTAATTGAAATAAAGCTAATCCATTACAATTGTTACTTTTCCATAGTTCTATATCATTCCTGTGTAAATTCAAAATAACTTAGCGTAGGATCGCAACCCAACAAACAAAAATAATCATGACTGACCACATCTAAGAAGCGCGAAACCACAGAACACTTATACTCTTCTGAGTATAAGTGTTCTGTGGTTTCGCGCTTCTTAGATTTTCTCTCTAGAAGGATGACAACTTCATATAAAATTTGTGAGGAAATTTTACCTTAACGTCTTGCGCCATCTATTTGCAGCCCGCACAAAACTATCGTAAAGTTTATGTTTGTATTAGCGCGGGAAATTAAAAATTGTATTTGTAATAAATTAAAATAAAAACATTTTTAAACTTAAGTGTATTTTTCAGTGGTATCATTACAGCAGGAATGATATCGCTATTCTTGTTCTCCACTATCGTTATCTCTGTCGAGTCTTACAACCCTCCAATAAACATTTTGTAGAACAGAGTTGACCGACCCTGCGCGAAACTGATTATCACTCTGTGCTGATTAAATAAGTTCAACTTTAACCGTCAACGTCTCCACTACTTTGACATAAACTGTCAAAAATGTCGACAATACATGGTTCATTCGTTCAGAAACTATATTTTGCGTATGCACCTAACTGCCTACAGCCTCTCGGCGACATTGAGCTACTCTCACTCTCGCCACATGCACATCACAAAAGTATGAGATTATAATGAAACGAATTAAGATCTTATTTTATTGTTATTTTACTTAAATATAAAAAAAACAATGATAGCAACATCAGCAATGCGCCTACGCAGTTATTGAAAGACATGCCATATATCTGTCAGTGTAATCATATTAAAAATCGTACGGATTTAGATTTTCGTTATTAACACATTATTTCTGATTTAAATAAATGCAACTGCATTTTTATTTTAGTTTTTCTATGCAATGTACCTAGTGCAGGCCCAAAATAAAACATCTCCTTTAACTAAAACATTTTTTTTTATTTCTTCCTTATTATTACCTATTATTCGTTTCTCTTTCACGGCAATTTCCCCATTAAGTTAGGAAAATACCCGGCTCTTTGGGAGGCTTCCACGGGGACACTTGGTCAAACATGCAGAGGCCCTTCGAGAGTTTTAGTTTAAATTAAGATGGGCCACTTACCGATTCCATATGTCTTGGAATCTAATTATTCTGGTTAATATAGGGATGGGTTTTTAATGGTTTGGTAAAATTTAAACTATGGTTAGTCGGAATGGCAGATGGTGACTTGCCAAATCATTAGATAGGCCCCCTGAATAGTCGCCATAGACATACAGGCCTTAAAAGCAGCAGAGGCAGCACCGGTGTGAGCAGCTAGAGGTTTTGAGCGGTGCGGCACCGGTATCGCCATCATGGGTCTCGTGAAAACGGAGACACGATGCAGCTTTCCCCGAAGTCAAGCCCTTTAAAATGACACTTCTACCCCTCAAGCATATAGCTCTAGTGGCCTCGCTGAGACCAGCCGAACAAGGCAAGCCAGAGTTGAGAGCCCTACGGGCGCTCTTAAAATTCCAACCCAGCCATCCAGTGAAAGCAAGCCGGGGACGAGGCCCTAACCGACTCTCTGAGGCATTCAGGACCGCAGAGTCGCCACTCACGTTCAGCTCGCCACAAGCTGCCCTGTGGTTTATTATTGTTATGGCTTATTATTATTATTTCTTTTTATCTTCATACACATTGTGTCCACCTGAAAGCTGTATAGCAATAAAGATTTCTTTCTTTCTCTCAAATTCTTCATGCATTCTGATATTTGTCAACCAATATTCAATTTAAAAAACCACAGATTCTCGCTAAGGAATCCTAATTCCTAACATCTCCACCCGATTTCTCCATAAGTATCAGTGTCATATTGAAAGGTAAAAATCTCCATAATCTCAACAGATTCAGAATAAAATAGGGATTTTATTTATTTTAGTGACATAATTAAATAATTAACATAATATATAGGTACACAAATTATTTACAAGAAATATAAACCATACCTACTCCATTTGGTTAGGTTTACAACTAAAGGTAAACAATCTTGATGTGACTTTTTACACAAACACATATTAAACAAATAAACTACTGCTTAAACCAACGCTTCAATTGATTTAGTAATCGTTATTGTTGTATTTACACATTGATCTTTAGTAGCATTTTATTTTTAAACTGAGATTTTAGATAAAAAACACATCAAGATTGTTTACCTTTAGTTAAATACCTAACCAAATGTAGTATTGAGAAAAATAAAATTTCTAAATTAAAAAGCGTCATAATATTCCTCCGCATCGTCAATTGGCAACGTGCCCAGAAGACTGGCAGCATTGCCGCGTTGAATGGCAAAATACTTATTCTTTGTGCAAAGAAAATACCAGCCCTCTGGTCACGCAAAGCGTCGATGAGCCGCTTAGCTAGGTCTCTATAAACAGACCTAGCACTTGCAGCAGCAGCATCAGCACAACCCGCTGTGCTAGAAAGATGTGATGGAACAAGGGTGTCGACACAAGTTGCGTCCCACACCAAAGGCCTACCCATTTTCCATGACAGTAATAACATACCATCTGGTTTCTTGCCATCGTCGCGTACCAAGCCGTGATGTTTAAGCTGAGCCGGAAAGCCAGCGGTGACAAGAGCCCGAAAGAGTATGTTATATAATATTAGCTTATAATCTAGTAATCCCTTTACACAAACCCTAGGATAAGTTTTATTGCCATTATGCGCAAATATAACAACAATAGCTAAATAAGTTTCCGGTACTTTGAAATAACTACATTTCAAGATATTGAGACCATCTTAGTTTAGCCCTAATCATGGCTGCCAAAAAATAACCGAAACATTGATGATTTTAAAATAATTTTCCTTTTTGAATAAAACTTGATTATATCAATATTAATTACCTATTAAAATTAAACTACTATATACGGATTGTATCGCGTTGTTTATTTAGCATTGTATTACAAAATTTTGAAAATATTACACTACTACTATTATTGATTTTATTTTACATTTCAATAGCCTCGCGAAGCATCCTTGGTAGGAATCGGTGTTCTTTAGCGAGAATCTGTGGTTTATCAATAGAAGACAATATTATATTAATTACCTAGTTAAATTTCATTCCGAGAATATGTATTGTAAACTTTAGGGGACATCATTACACTATCGCGAGTGCGCGTCGCACAATCCTACAGCACCGTGCCATGTAAAGCGCAACGTTCTTTTTCTCCAGCTTGAAGTGTCAGTGTGTGTCACGACCAGTATATAGTGTCTTATCTATGGTCACGACACTCACGAAACACATTCTTCTGCTGCTGTTGTTAAGAAAACGTATGAAGAAGACAACAATATACTGGGGGAATCCAAACCTTTCTTATTTAAATAGTATATCATAATAGAATTTTACAAAAAATATTATGCATCGCATTATTTTCGCAGTATTGTAGTAATAATTGTATTGGTATCAACAATGACATGACAATATATTTACTCCCAAGAAAGACTTCTGTGAGAGAAACAAGTAAAACAAACAGCAATAAATACTGAATCCATTTTATTATAAAAAAGAACAAAAGCGCGTCTCTACAACAGTACGTCGTCCGTACGTAAACATACAATTATAATATTTGTCTTAAAATTACAATATAATGTTGTCTACCTTATCTAACATCTATTATAGTATTCCACATTCCGCAATGTAGCACGACTAACTGTGGAGGAAAGTTCCAAGAACCATTTTAATTTTAAGGAGACTAATTTCTAATGATTGAAGGCGCGTACTACACTCATTCTCGTTTTAGACGCAAATTAAACCCATGGTCTTATACAACACTACCCCACGTTCAATCTAAAGTTAGAGTATCTTAAAAGTTGCGGAGCACAGCTTTTTAAAGTCACCAAGAATTTTAGACTACTAAAAGTAATTATAAGTTTAATTTGATTTAAAGATACCAATTAGCTTGTCTGTCTGTATGATTCAAAAACTCTAAGGCGTCAAATGTTCGAGAAGTGGCGGTTGGAATGAGTGCGCAGTAGACCTAAGCGCCAGGATGACTAAAGATTTGCAAAAAGACAATTGACGCATTCCTCAAATTTTATTCAAAGCTACATATGTATATCGGTTGAATCTAATTCCTGTCAGTATACAGTCTACAAAAACGTACCATTACTTTCACAATGCTATCGTCTCCTAATTTTGGATTAAGTATTGCACAACTATCCAATACAATCAATCACTCACACATTCAACAACAAATTATAAAAATATCTAAATCAAAAACAGATGCCGTTCATCGTAGTGACTGTTTATTTTTTGCGTTGCATTTGTATTGCATCTAGCAACAATATATTGCCACTGGTCACAGACAAAATCCCTGCGAAAATCCGTTAAATTTTAAATTATTGCAAATATAGCGATACTTAGACAAAACTTTTTTATATAATTATTAATAATTTTATGATTATTCTTTCAGTTCATTGTCACTTAACTGTGGCAAGTTCTATTCCTTGTGCTACAATCGTTAGTTCACGATCAAAATAACGTTAGGGTAGCGCGACCCTACCTACTGTTCACGAGAAGTATATCTGCCTCGCCTCCGCCGGCGATTGCTCCATGGGGCAGTAAGGGCATTTCAATCTGGAAGAAAAGAAAATACTATAATCTTTATTAAGATTAAATCATTTACTCTAAAAACAACACTGGTACCAAAAACAGGCTTGCCTAGTTTGGGATCAATGTAAGTCCGTATTTTGCCTTTTGCTTTTCAAATAAACTAACTAAAATGATTCCTGTAGGTCTGGTTTGGAGGCTTATTGCATATACTGTCTAGGTCAACAATTTCAATGCCAATAAAAAGCCCTGGACCACACGCTAGCTAAAGATATCTATCCATCTGTAAAAGACGAATATAAGTGTGAAAATGTTTCGATGTTACTCGGCGCATTCCTTGCCATCCTGAGCAAACTGTATAATTAGCTAAAATGTGAGCAGCAAACGGGTTCACTAAAATAATACACACACACAAATTATATTCTTCTATAGATACGTAATTACCTCAATAGCTTAATATGATGTAAAAACGAGTAAAGTCAAGTTCAAGGTCAATTAGCGTACGATGGAGTGTAAGTATTACTAAACATCGAATGTATAATTTTCACAGTCGTATTTAACATCTTAACGGTGAATGAAAACATTGTAAAATAACCTACTTAAAAGAACATTATGTTTTGCTCTCGAAGATGTTTGAAGCTTGTCAATCCGCACTGGGCCAGCATTATGGACTATGGCCTAGGCCTTTTCACACCTAGAAGAGGCCCGTGCCCAGCAGTGGGATAGTTTATATGATGTAGTATGATATTATTATTACTGGGTGAGATCTTAGGTAAGAAGATAAGATAAGATTTTGATCTGTTAAGCAGTTCTCAAAAACTTATCTCTCCCTCTAAAAATGTGCAGACAGGTATAGACTCGCCTTCTGATCCATCAGTCCTAATTTGACGAAATGTGGATTTTATTTACACTCATACATTTAAATACGATAGGTGAGTAATTCTGGCGTTTATGAAAACTTATTCAGATGGTTCTGCTCATACATCGAAAACAGGTCTCAAGCAGTTGCAGTGAATGGATCCTTATCTATATGGCAAACTGTCCATTCTGGTGTACCGCAGGGTTCATTAATCGGTCCTTTGTTGTTTAACCTATTCATTAACGATATCAGCTTGTGTTTCCATCACTCGCAATTCTTAATGTACGCTGACGATATGAAAATGTTCAAGGCAATCGATAATCACTCAGACTGTCTTTTGTTGCAACAGGATCTCTCGAGATTCGAAACCTGTTGTCAGCGTAACAATTTAGACATAAATGCCCCCAAATGTTACTCCATAACTTTTTCACGTAAACTTAAGTTACATGACTACAAGTATACCTTAAAAGGAGTGAAACTTAAACGAGTAGACGAAATTCGCGATCTGGGCGTAATACACGACTCCAAACTAACGTACGAAAAGCACGTGGATCATATTGCCAGTAAAGCCAATAAAATGCTAGGCTTCATTATAAGATCATGCTCTCAGTTTTCAGATATAAAAGTCATTAAAATTCTTTATTGCTTATATGTTCGCAGCATCGTTGAATATTGTTAACAAGTTTGGAACCCACAGTATGACGTTCACATGAAACGATTAGAGTCAATACAACAAAAATTTGCCAGATATCTGAAATACAAGTGCAAAAAATATGATGATACCTATGAGGCGAGATGTAAGAGACAACACCTACTACCATTATATGTAAGGAGGAAAACTTCAGATGTTTCTCTTTTAGTGAAAATAGCCCAATCCAAAATAGATTCCCCTTACCTTCTTGACAAGATAAACTTAAGAGTTTCTACCAGATCAGTTAGAATACCCTATCCTTTACACGTTGCTCGTGGTACCACCAACTATAGAAACGGATCGTTTTTCGTAAGGTCTGCACACATTACCAACAAATTAGGCGACTCGCATGACTTAGACCTATTTAACACAAGTCCTTCTAATTTTAAGCGTTTTAAGTGGTTTGAATCGGTTCTCTAATTGCTCTAGTTTTTGATTATTTATACAGTTCGTGTTCTTATTGCCTAATTGTTATCAAGCAAAAATGTAAAAACGTCTAAATGGTTCAAAGATGTTTATATAGTTGTTAATTAGTAGTTTTAAGATACTGTTTGTTTTTCAAATAAAATAAAATATAAAATACAACCGTAAGACAAATATGAGTCTATATAATATGTATGATATTTTAATATGCCTAATATCATTTTATTTATTTATTTAGTTAAACATGTTTATTATTTATGAATATAAATCAATATCTTCACGTAAATCGTAAGATTTTCGTAGAGATTTCACAAATTATTTTTCTGCGGGAAATGTCGCCTTATGAAATCGCTTTAACCTGTCAGTTATTATGCCAGATATAATTGATAAATTAAAAACTATAGTGTCTGGCCGCCGGTGTGCCGCTGCGACTTAATACTCTATACTAATATGTCGTTTATAATAAAATATATATAAATACTAACTTGGCACCCATGGCGAGTTTGTTGAGCGCGTCCCGCGAGATGACGTGCCCACACAGCAGTCGCATGGGCGGGTTCTGTTCGGACGCCTGCTGGCGCAGGATCGGGCACGCGAACACCGAGTGGTAGCCGCCGCCGTCCTCGCCCAGGTCAACCTGCGCCAAACATTACACCTACAATCTGTGATACTTGTCATTGTTTTCAGAAAGCCAATTCACACGATAAAATACATATGTTGGAAATAGAGTTCCAATCTAGTATAATAAACAAGAATTGTGATCTAAAATGCAATTTATGTAGACATTTGACGATGATTTTATTTTGGATAATACCATTTGTGATAGTTATGGTAATAATAGGTATTAGATCGAAACTCTACTTGGAACAGTTTTATTACGAGAATTGGTGTTCATATTGTATTTACAAAAATATTTTTGGCGTCTGTGGTTAATAGGATTTCCTAGGACTTGGAAGTTCGCAGTGTGATGTTGCTATCGGCAGGGAATCTAGTGGATTGTAACATTTCAGCTGCGGAAATGATAGCATTGTAAGCGTTTTGAATGTGGCCAACCACCCTTCCTATAATTTGTATATTTTTTATATTACGTTCTATTTGCACATTAGGAGTTTAAATCGATGCTATCGGTAATAAATAGAGAAGGATAAAAAATGGAAGCAGTGTAATTTCATACTAACAAAATTAATTATTGACCCTAACTCCAGCTTATAAAGATAGCTATTAGCTTGTTTCTGTAACACAAGCTCTATCATTAATCGAGACTGTTTGACGTATAATATCGTCTTTATGGAATAAATGTATAACATTTTTGTTTGACAGAAATTATCGATGTTCTTACACGTGAAAAAGTGACTTCGCTCTTGGGAAGATAATCTGAATGGTATTACAAACAAAACATGTATCGTTAGTTAGGTACCTCGAAGGGCAGCTCGTCGTCGGACCAGGCGGCGATGACGTGCGGGTGCGACATCTTGGCGCGGATGTCGTGCAGCGCCGGCAGCACGCGGCAGCCCGCCAGCACGGCGCCCGCCAGCGGCGACAGCGGCGCCAGGCGCAGCAGCGCACACGCCTCCTTGATGAACAGCTCCGCCGCCTCCGCGCCTACTCATTTATTTAATACTAGCTTTTGCACGCGGCTTCGCTCGACTAAAAGTACCTAGGTACTACCGACTAAACCTGTGAGTGGTAGGTTTATTCGGTAGTATCCGGGGCATTTTATCTTTCCTCGGGTGAGCTCCAGATAACCTCCCCGCTCCTCGTTTCCCACGGAAGCATATGCATCAACGCATTAGTTAAAAAAAGAAAGGTGAGGTTATGTTAGTAACTGTACTTTTTAATAATGAAATATAGCTTCTGTTACTCGGTGATAATACAGCTTTCTAATGGTGAAACAACATTTAAAATCAGTTGAGTAATTTTTGACTGAAACCCTTACAAACAAAAATCTAATCTTTTGTTTTTATAACATTAGTACAGATTAGCGACTAGGCCTCGGCTTCACACGATTAGCAGAGCATCAATGTCGCGTCAGATAGTAGCGTTGAGCAAGTTGCATCAAGCGATTCTCGTCGGTGTGAGACCACTTAAATCTATTTTCTCGCGTGTTTGTTTTCATTTTGCGATATCTCCTAAGATATTAATTTAAATTGCATGGTATGAAGGACTATCATAATGTAGGTACATGAGATGATAACTAACGATTTAATTTAATAAGATTTAATACTGTATTCGTTTATATTTCGCTTTCGAATTTTTTCGAATTCAATTTTTTTAGAAGTTAGGCTGGCTATAATGTACCTTCCTTAAAAGACAGACATGAATGCCATCACGGACTATTCTGTAGACCTATAACAAAGGAACAATCCCACCCTACATTGTATATCCCAAAGGTTTAGGCAGCGTTTCCGATTGTCGTCGGATCGACGCTGTCGCTTCCAAGAAAAATCAAGTCGGCTGGGACGCCGTCTTGATAATTTTTACCGACATCTTTTACAATACACAAAACCTCTATCGACGAATATATACATAATACGAGTCACTCTATATATTGGTGAAAATCCGTTCAGTAGTTTTTTAAATTATCGCGAACAGACAAACAGACAGTCGCATCCGGCGGGGACTTCATTTTATAATACGAGCCCCAATGCAAAAATGTTCGTCTACTAAGAAAATTGAATGTAACCATGTATTGTAAATGTAATATAGATAAGTAATGTCGGTTTAAGGAGTCTAACAAATAAAAATGAGATTAGTAAATTAAATTAAGTTTATTTACTGTGAAGTACCTACTCAAATAAAATATTTTGTCGTTACAAAAAAAATATGAATTCTTCCATCAATTATAACTCATAACAGTTCGGCTATCGCAGTTGAACACGCAAAACATCGTCGCTACTAACTGTTCACATTCTTCTGGAGTTGTTGAATCCCAAACAGTCTTAATTTTCTCCTTTAAATCTTTTTTGACCTTGATGGATTTTTTCGCAACATCTTCATTTTCCACCACATTGTCTCAATAGGAGACAAATCTCGACTGTTTGACGGCCACTCCATTGTAGGTATTTGATTAGAGGTGAACCAAGCCTTTGTTGTCCTTGCAGTATGACACGAAGCACCATCTTGTTGAAAAACATAGGCATTTTGATGTTTCAAAATCGGAATGGACGGCAATAAACTCGTTTCTAAAATGTTTTGGTATTTTACTGCATTATCAGTCTCGTCTACAAATTGCAGGCGACCCACACCTTGTGCTGACATGCAGCCCCATATCATTACAGACGCAGGGAACTTCACTTTTCTCTTGATACAGTGTTGGTGAAATGCTTCATCTTTATTTCGGATAACTTTTTTTCGTACATCACCGACAGTCACCTCGAATTTGGACTCGTCACTCCATATTATTTGACGCCACTGATCAGCAGTCCAGTTTAAGTGATCACGAGCGAATTTTAACCTTTTCTTTTTCTGAAGTAATGTGAGTAAGGGTTTCTCTTTAGCCGTGTAAAAGCCGTTACCCATTCTCTTCAGGACTCTTTTACAAGTATCGACCGAGACATCTTTTTTAATCATATCACGCCATTGTACGGTAAGCTCTCCTGCACGAGCACGACGGTTTTTCTTTATAATTTTCTTTAAAACACGGTTTTCAGCTTCACTCGTAATACGAGGGCGGCCTGATCTCTTCAAACACGAAACTGTGCCGTTATTTTTGCTATGCTGGATTATTGACTGGACAGTTGATCTTGGCAATAATAAGTCTTTGGCGATTTGGTATGCAGATTCCCCATTATCACTGCTTGAAATAATAATTTTTCGAACTTCTACCGCGATAGGTTTTCCACGACACATATTGCTCAAAATTATTAGCGAAAATAATGAAAAAATACTTGACATCTTAAAAACAATTGAATTCTATTTTTAAGATAATTTATTTTTAAATTTCGGTGTAACAATTAAAAAAGTCTATTAACATTAGGCATAGACGAACTATTTTGCATCAATTAAGCACTAGACGAATTATTTTGCGTGACCATTTAAACAGTAATTTAACTAAGATACATAATTTTAATAAAGGACTATTTTTCAATAGTACCAAAATAACGTTATTTATATGGAGGATTTTATTAAATAAATTTTTTACTGCTAGTGTCTTTCTAGGAACGAAGAAAGTTAAAAAGAAAATGTGTTCTTCATAATGTGTGACTAGACGAACATTTTTGCATTGGGGCTCGTAATAATTATTATTAATTATGTAATGATGAGAACAAATTATGAGCGACCGAGTTTGTTAATGTCCCACCGGCCAACATACTCCGACCTGTACTAGTGCAACTCACCCAGCGCTTTCGGGTCCAGCAGATGCTGGTAGTGTAGGGGCGCGGGCCCGGCGCCGGGCGTGCACCAGGCGAGCGCGCACACGGCGGCCTGCAGCGCGCGCTCGTGGCGCGCGGCGTGCGCGGGGAACTGCCGCCGCGCGTATAAGATACTCCAACATACTCCGACCTGTACTAGTGCAACTCACCCAGCGCTTTCGGGTCCAGCAGATGCTGGTAGTGTAGGGGCGCGGGCCCGGCGCCGGGCGTGCACCAGGCGAGCGCGCACACGGCGGCCTGCAGCGCGCGCTCGTGGCGCGCGGCGTGCGCGGGGAACTGCCGCCGCGCGTATAAGATACTCCAACATACTCCGACCTGTACTAGTGCAACTCACCCAGCGCTTTCGGGTCCAGCAGATGCTGGTAGTGTAGGGGCGCGGGCCCGGCGCCGGGCGTGCACCAGGCGAGCGCGCACACGGCGGCCTGCAGCGCGCGCTCGTGGCGCGCGGCGTGCGCGGGGAACTGCCGCCGCGCGTATAAGATACTCCAACATACTCCGACCTGTACTAGTGCAACTCACCCAGCGCTTTCGGGTCCAGCAGATGCTGGTAGTGTAGGGGCGCGGGCCCGGCGCCGGGCGTGCACCAGGCGAGCGCGCACACGGCGGCCTGCAGCGCGCGCTCGTGGCGCGCGGCGTGCGCGGGGAACTGCCGCCGCGCGTATAAGATACTCCAACATACTCCGACCTGTACTAGTGCAACTCACCCAGCGCTTTCGGGTCCAGCAGATGCTGGTAGTGTAGGGGCGCGGGCCCGGCGCCGGGCGTGCACCAGGCGAGCGCGCACACGGCGGCCTGCAGCGCGCGCTCGTGGCGCGCGGCGTGCGCGGGGAACTGCCGCCGCGCGTATAAGATACTCCAACATACTCCGACCTGTACTAGTGCAACTCACCCAGCGCTTTCGGGTCCAGCAGATGCTGGTAGTGTAGGGGCGCGGGCCCGGCGCCGGGCGTGCACCAGGCGAGCGCGCACACGGCGGCCTGCAGCGCGCGCTCGTGGCGCGCGGCGTGCGCGGGGAACTGCCGCCGCGCGTATAAGATACTCCAACATACTCCGACCTGTACTAGTGCAACTCACCCAGCGCTTTCGGGTCCAGCAGATGCTGGTAGTGTAGGGGCGCGGGCCCGGCGCCGGGCGTGCACCAGGCGAGCGCGCACACGGCGGCCTGCAGCGCGCGCTCGTGGCGCGCGGCGTGCGCGGGGAACTGCCGCCGCGCGTATAAGATACTCCAACATACTCCGACCTGTACTAGTGCAACTCACCCAGCGCTTTCGGGTCCAGCAGATGCTGGTAGTGTAGGGGCGCGGGCCCGGCGCCGGGCGTGCACCAGGCGAGCGCGCACACGGCGGCCTGCAGCGCGCGCTCGTGGCGCGCGGCGTGCGCGGGGAACTGCCGCCGCGCGTATAAGATCGCCGCGCCTACGCCTTGCTCGCGCGCCAGCTAAGGAATACAAACAACTCAGCGTGATTGGGAGAAAGAGGAACACTCAACAGAAATCGTAGCTCTAATAGAGACAACGATAACGGAAATCGTTCATCAGTTTTACAGGTATAACAAATATACTTACTTTAATACAAAATTACAATCAAAAAGTACCATCATATAGTAAACTCAGCAAGTAAGAATGATGTGCACAATTGCTTTCAAATGATAATTAAATTAACATATCTAAATTCATTAATTACTTTTACAGATACCTAAATCATAAATACTTGACTGAATACAAAATGACAATCAAACAGTTACGTCACATAGTAAACTTAGCAAGTAAACATTATGTGCACAATTGCATTCGATTAATATTTGAATACAACTTCTTCAGAACACATTATACCTTGCGTTAATCTTCTAATTCACCCTATATAGATTATAAGTAGCTATAATCGGGGCAGTTCCACCCCTCGCTATCACTTTGTACGCCTGTTTTTTTGTCATTGCAAAGTTACTTGATACAAGTTCAGGAGATACTAAGTTTGGCAAAAAAAAAACACAACATATTGTTTTTACTGTATTATCATTTGAATATAATCCGAATACAATTGTACACGTCTCTAAAGTCTAACAAACCACGTACTTTGAGCGCCTGCATCCTATGCAAGGTAAACGGCAGTGGTGAGTTATGTAGCTCGTGAGCTCGCCTCTCGGCCCAGTGCAGTGCTGCCGCCGGCTCGCCCTCGGCCAGCGCCGCGGCACAACGTTGTAACAACGCGAACGTACATGTTCGCTCCACTCCAGTGATCTTTGCTTCCTCCACGAACGAGTCGCCGACGTCTTCGAGGCCCTGTAATATGAAATTACATGAACGTAGGCCTGGATGCCTAGTGCGAATCGATACGTTTACCGCATTTGGCTCTCTGATTGGTTAAAAGCTCAGAGATGCGAGCCTTGGGATGTAACTCGAGACCTCTATCGCTGCTGCTATTAGTTCAGTACCCTAGAACAGGTACATTGTCTTATTATTGTGTTACGATATACTATTTTAGATCACACGTAATAGGGGACGAGCATATTGCCATGTAGGTACACGGCACAGTCCCAGACTTTTATAATCGACTAAGAAGTTTAGAATCAAAGACAAAAACCAGTGGCGGATTACCCTTAATCCTAGGCATGAGCCAAGAGGCGACTATACAGGTGCCTAGCCTACATAATTATTTTGCAAAATATATGACCGCCAGAAGGCGTCTATGACGGTAGCCTAGGATGCTCTCGATACTTAATTTGCCTCTGTCAGAACCTCATGCACAGCAGGCGCATACACTACCGCTGCACCACCGGGGCAAACATAAAATAAAATGTATAATAAAATATCCTTTATTTTATTTTCGCTCAAACAATAATATAATCTTTGAGAAGCCTTTGAGCGACTATTTATTGTTATGTATACTATATTCGCGTTTATAACATTCATCAAATTATAACCGGATCGAATTCGAGGTCTTGTGCAACAACCAGTAATGAATGGACAGTAATTGATGTAGTGGGTCACATAATCATATAATTGTACTCATGCAATGCCACTTAACTCAATAAGGAAAACCTGTCATAGACTGCCCGGCACAATGCCACACCTGTTGGTAGTCAATAATTAAATAATTTTATCATGTCTCTGTAATATACACGTTTATAGTGCTCGTTTCTTCTTGAAGGGATAGGCAGCAGTGTACACTTGTGTGTGTGCACTTTCATTTCACAAATATCACGAGTCTATAGGGTGCGCTTTTTGTCTCCCAGCAGGCTTATTTACAAATTCTCCTGGTACCTACTGAGAACTCCCTAACATATCTCAATTGGTAACTATACGATAGTTGGATAGCATCGCCTTAGATGCAAAACCTGAATCACTGTCATGGTATCATGAATCCCTTAGTTGATTAAGCAACGATGTTTCTCGAGATCGTAGGCTCATGCATTGTACTTTTACACGTTTATCATGTTCTCTAATACTATGTCTGCCCAGCGGCCAAATCTGATCGAAATAAAATGATCATCTAGTCTCAGTATCATCAATATCTCAAAGGGATATTATACTACTAAAATGAAATAAAAGCCAAATGTAAAAACAAATTGCATTTCAGTTTACGTTTGTTTATTACAGTGTCGAGACTCGAGACTATACAGAGGACTCGAGTTCAATACTATCGAACTCGAGTCCTCTGTATAGTCTCGAGTGAAGTAGTGGCACCTCCTTTCCGGGAAAAGTTTTTATCACACTGTTTACATTTTGCAGAATCTACATTAACTTGATAAAAAAATGTCCAAATTAAACTCGACTTTGGTCGCATTTTGTCTATAGAAATCAATTTAATACTTAACACAAGACTTTTAAGTATCAACTCTTAAATAAAAAACTAACTAGTTATGAAAGGGGTTATGTTATGACTAGAAATAACAAACAAACTGCAAGATTCACGTGGCGCGCGAGCGGTGAAACAAAAACCTGTCGAAACATACCGTTTTATTTAGACTCCGCCCTTATACTATCCGAATCTTGTGCAACGGATACGGTTACGGTTACGGATATATTTTTATTTCGGATATCCGATAGTTTTGGTTACGGTTACGGAGCTCCATTACATCCCTGTTCGATACCAAGGCACGCACTTCTGAGTTTTCGAAGTTTTGCGCGTATTAAGCTCGACCTTAGGCCGGGCAGCTTGTAGCAGTCGATAATAGCTGCGACTGCATAGTAAACTACAGTCTTCTATGTACAGACATATACGAAACCACTCGAGCAGTTGTGACTGCTTTGGGCGGTCGTGCGGTCAAGCAGTCGCCAGGCGTACACTGACTGCTCGAGCTGTTGACTGCTCTTGCGCAGTTACCTCTGCCCGCGCTCTTCTTTCCGCGGCGCGCGCACCTCCTGTCCACTCGCTTTTTGTTTTGTTTGTTGAGCTAAATGGACGACGTAGATTGTGACGCACTAATCAGTGCAATTAAATCGCAAGAACTTATTTGGAATTACAAGAAAGATGACCATAGTGACAAAATAAAGAAAATAATGCATGGGCAGCTGTTTGTGAAAAACGAATTGAAAACTTTAATAAAAAATCGGGTGCCGATAAAAATAAAATCGGTGTGTTATCAACATGTATTTATTTTTATTTACTAAGACAAATTATAGCAACTATTAACATAAGGACGTAAAGAGATACAGAAATAGATAGACAGCTAGTTTATATCATATTCCATTGCCAATCTAGTTTTTCTTCTTCACTCACAAAGTAATTTGCAAATTAAATCAGAGAATGATTGTTGTTAACATAGGACCACCTCGACGAACATCCTGAGTTGATTCTATTATAGAGTGTGGAAGACCCTCAAATGTGTCCTCGAATTTATGTCCGTCTCGTTGCTTAACATAGTTATGCAAAACACATGCTGCTTTTATTGTAGGTATGTACTGCAAATTCGACATCTACATTAACCCGTCGAGTGTCTGATTAAAAAAGTGAAAGGAAGGCCTTGGCGGTTATGTACTCTTGGTGTTCACACGACACACGAGAGGTGATGTGGTCGATGGAAAATTTGAACCATTCAATAAACCGTCTCGCACGTGATAATCGATAGTTGAAGATTCTCTTTTTCTCTGGCAAATTCTTTCCACTGTAAGATCGCATCAGATTTTCTTGCAAGCTAAACGCCTCATCTCCCAAATACATTCGGTAAAACTGATAAATTTTGCGATATTAAACAAGGCGAAGGTATATAAAATTTTTTTTCGAGTAACATTTTGTAAAAAGTACTTTCTTCAAAAATAGTCGAATTTTCATTTCTTCCGTATGAACCTACATTAAAGAAAGTGAACATAAAATTACTGCCACACACGGCTAAAAGGGCTTATTCCCAACGGCCACCACTAAAACTGCCACTACTGGCGGTCGTTAGGACAAAATTTTATATGTTCCTAAGCGCCACGACTGGAGGCGGTTGGGAACAGATGTAATAAATAGAACGTACCTAAGAATTTTATCTTGCGGTCTAAAACATAAATATAGATTCTCTTGAATTATTTTCTTACGTATCTTTTTATTTGGAATCTAACCCCTTAATTTAAAACATGATAAGTGATAACAGACATACTTTATGGGATTAAATATAATAGCAAAAGTAAGCATATTTTACTGTGCAATTAATATTTTGGTGAAACAAAGGCAAAAAATTGAGGAACAGTTACATACTACCCATACTTTATTACCCTTTCCTGTGCAAGTGGCGATTCGTATTAATGGTTTTAGGCACTAATATTAATATTGTTACGGCTAGTGCCATCTGACGGCACTGTGGGGAAGAGTCAGCAGTCCCTTCTAATAATAATTTATTACAGCACCATCTATTGACATCTTACGGAACTACGTATTTGTCGGTACGAGTTGAGTGGAGAGAGCGCTGGCACATTCTCGAAACATCGCGCTGTTGCGTGCCGTGTGTGACGTTTTCTGGCTAACTCCAGAAGCGATTTACCCGCGTATAAATAGAGCGCACGCGCACCTCCGAGTCAGTTTACATTCGTAAGCGGTCAAGTATTCATCGAAGCGAACGGAAGCGAAAATACTACGGAGTTTGAAGCAGTTACAGTGTGAAAGTGTAGTATAAGTGTTTGTTGTTTATTAAAGTTAATTGTGTGCTAGAATAAAACATGTTTTTGTCAGTAATATTGTTTTATATTCTTATCCGTCAAACCCAGCACGTAAATTGGTGTCAGAAGTGAGATAAGAATATGCCAGTACTACCGAAAGAGGAAGTGGAAGTGGTGCGTACCAGGAACCAGCGCCAGCAAGATGTGGACCAGAGGCGCTTTGGAGACGCCCCCTCGCCGACGTCAGGTGACTCCGCGGCTGCAGCGGAACCATCTAGTGCAGCTCACTCGCCGTTAAACCCCGACCTCGCGACCCTGATGGCGTTATGCAGGAGCAGTCACGCCTCCAGGAGGAGCAGGCACGCCGCCAGGAGGAGCAGGCACGCCGCCAGGAGGAGCACGCACGCCGCCTCGAGGAACAGCTGCAACGCGATAAGGAGGAGGGTATGCGCCGCCAGGAGGAGTAGGCACGCCACCAGGAGGAGCACGCACGCCGCTTCGAGGAACAGCTTCAACGCGATAAGGAGGAGGGTATGCGCCGCCAGGAGGAGCAGGCACGACGCTAGGAGGAGCAGGCACGCCGCCAGGAGGAGCACGCGCACCGCCTCGAGGAACAGCTGCAACGCGATAAGGAGGAGGGTATGCGCCGCCATGTTAAAAGACCTCAGCGCAACGGTTGGCAAGGAGTTGAAGGAGATGAAAGAGCAAGTCCAACGCCACGAAAGTCGCATTGCTGAGTTAGAGAAAACGATACGTGAGCTCAAGGCTGGAGATGGGATCATAACATCTGCGGTTGTGGCGCCCTCACCACGAGGCTTTAAAGTCCCACCATTCGACGGCTCATCGTCATGGTCAGCCAATAAGATCCAGTTCGAGACCGTCATGAAATCTGACGGGTGGACGCGAGAACAGGCTCTGACTGCTCTCACCTTGGGGCTTCGCGACCAGGCCTTGACCGTGTTAGAGGCGCTTGGTCAAGACGTCACGTATAAGAAGTTGTTGGAGGCATTGGAAACGAGATATGGCGACGCACACCTGGAACACGTGTTTCGCGCCCAGCTGAAAGACCGATCACAACGTGTTGGTGAAACCTTGCAGCAGTGGGCCCTGGAGGTGGAGAAGCTGGTGAGGAAGGCGTACCAGTCCTCACCTGCGCTTATCGACGGTAATCTTGTTCAAGCTTTCACCGACGGGATCCGAGACCTGGAGGTTAGGGCCGCAGTGAGACTCAGACACTTCAAAAACCTGAAGGACGCCCTAGCCCACGCTCTGGAGGTGGAAGTAGTGCGACGGGACGATCGCGCTCAACGTATCAGGGAAGTGTCGGCTTCACCCCGGTGCTATATCTGCGGCGAAAGAGGCCACATCAGGTTGAGCTGCCCGAAGCGAAGGAGTCCACGTAGCCGAAACCAGTCGCCGGTAAGAGGAACACCTGATGTGCGTGTCGGACAACAACTACAGGACTTCGTAATACAGCATCGCAGTGGCAAGTCACATAGTAATGCAGATGCCCTGTCGCGTAGACCGTATCCCGACCAGTGTAAGCACTGCGCCAGGCAAGGCGCAAGGGCCAAGCAGGAAGGACTAGTGAGGATGTTAAGGACGGTTCTTAGCGAAGATTGGAAGGAAACTCCTCAGAGAACGCAACAAGAGGACAAAGACATAAGACCCATCCTCGAATGGAAGAAAACAGGTGCTTCGAGAGCTCGCTGGTGTGAAGTTGTGGCAATGAGCTCTATGACCAAGAGTTACTGGGCACAGTGGGCAAGCTTGGTTATCCAGGATGGAGTTCTGTGCCGTAAATGGGAAAATGCTCGAGGTGACAAGTATCACCTGCAAATGGTTGTGCCAAAGCTCAAGGTACCAGAAGTTTTACAACTCTGTCATAATGGGAGTTCAGGAGGTCACATGGGAGTTAACACATTTGATAGTGATCGATGGGAATAATATTACCAGTTAAGCCTCATCGACCCCCACTGAGAGCGGTTGGGCACAAATATAAAATTTTGTACCAATAACCACCAGTGGTAACAGTTTTGTGGTGGCCGTTGGGAATAAGCCGGCTAAAAGTATAACAGAAAAATAATTTTTGTAATTATAATATGCCGATCCACTTTGTGCGGGTTTATTATGGTTATGTGTTTGTCGTCAACTGCACCGAGATAGTTCGGAAACTGTGCAGTTTTTTAAACCCATTTATTATTTTTTTCCATCTATCTTCAGATAATGGTTCTATACAGATATCTTTAATATACATCCATATATAATTACATACATCTCCACTATACCACCAATTGTCGTCGCTGCAATTTTAAAACTGTATTGCATATCCATAAATGTTTGTCCAGTAGCCAAGTAACTGTAAAGAAAATAATAAATATCTAGGACAAAACATACAAATTGAACGAGCCCCAAATTAAGCTCAATTAGGCTCGTGTTTGTGTGTGGTGTGGGTACTAGCCATATAAGATAACGTCAAAGACCCTTCGTAAACTACTGATTCCGAAACCAGCGTTCGTAAACTACTGATTCCGCCGGGGATCGATCTCGGGATCTCTGCTCTCCCAGGTAACAATAAACTATATGAGTAGTTTTTTTATTAATATACATATATGTATATTTTATTGTTACAGCCACGTCACTACAGAAGAAATGAAAAGTATTGAGAGGTGGGTATACCAGGTATACGAAAAAAATTAAACCAAAGAGTGGTTCAGCAGCCATCAAGATATGACCCTACCCATATTATGAGCAGTTATCGTTTTTAAAGCTGTCGTTGAGTCTAGACCAGACAAACAGTTTGAAAGAAACATGTGAAGAGAGCGATAATAATAAAGAAAATGCAACAAAAAGCACTAATATAAAAAAAAATAAGTCTGAGGAAGACATATTAATTGAAAAATTATCTAAACGCATTGATGAAAATCTCTCAAGTTCAAACCTTGTAGTAGAAGATGATGATGATAAATTGTTCCTACTATCACTAGCTGGAGATTTCAAAAAAATTTATGATCAATATAAATTAGATGCAAGGTCAGAAATTATAAACGTAGTTAAATATTTTAAAGGAATATCTCAGCATATTATGCACCTTCAGCTATTGAGCAACGTGGACTTAATAGCAACTATTCAAGTGACAACAAGTGCTATTGATCTGCACCCTCTACATCAACAAGTGATCAACCTTCTAACTCGTACAACTCTGCACCTGCTTCAGCTAGTGATCAGCTTTCTCTGTCATCCTATGAAAATAGTCTTCCACCTTCATCTGTTCTATCTAATAATATTATTACTAATATATTCGATGAATAAACAATTTGTGATTCTAATTAAGTCGATAAATAAAAATGTCTGTTAAACCGATATTTTTTTTTACTAACCGTAATGTTACAGCTAGCTTTTCTTCTGGTGGTATACATTTCTTCATAATAGTATCTTAATTTTTTCCTTGAGTATATTACACAGTTCATCTAAAGATAAGATTGACATTCTAAAATAATTAAAAAACCAACTGCTGCAGTTATTATCGACTGCTCCAGCAGTTATTAATGGCAGCTTCAAGCTATAGACTGCAAGAGCGGTCTGTGTATGTTGATCACTGGCTAACTGCTTAAGCAGTCCAGGTATGGCCGCCCTTAAGAGTAAGGGCGGCATGGGCCTGTCGGATTCTCAGTGTCAAAAGAGTTTCACACTGAGAATCCGACAGTCCCAGGCCTAGCAGTGAGACAGTTTATATTTTTTCTGCCTTTTCGTAGTAATAATAATGTCACTTTAAATGATCCTATTGCGAGAATGTGTAAAGGTTATAATGAACATGCCAAAAGCCTTGATATTTTTTATGATACTTACGGCGAATACCTAAGAAAATGTAAACTGATAGTCCACGCTGATAATAATTTTAAGACGCCATAACATTTTCTTTTTTGTATTATTATTACCTAATTTTAACTTAATTTAATTGAACAATTGTTTCTTTTAATTGATTTCTATAACTTTAATTGTAATTTATGTAAAACATTTAATTTTGAATTTTAATGTATAATTGTATTGTATATTTTTTATTTTTTGACATTTATCTTATATAATATTTTCTCTTCTTTACCTAGCCGCCTAATAGTATATTATTATTTTTTTCAAATGCTGTGCTCAACCTTAATCCGATCTCAAATTGACATGTAAATTATTTCTAGTACTATTATTATTATTCGTATATGTAATTTGATATCTGTAGTAGTGCCTATTTATTGAATAAATAAAAATACAAGGCTGATATTATTATTTATAAAGCATTTTAAGAATATTGGTGGTGTTTTACTATGACTTATGTTTCATTAAAATAAATAAGTTTTCATTATTAATATCTTAACTCACCTGTCTATACAAATGTTGAGCTATCGCCTGTTCCATAATGGGTCTGTTGGTATCATTGCAGAATGATTCAGCTTTAGGTGCCACTGATGCATAGTCAGCTATGAAATGTCTATCGATTGATTTTCCGACCCTCGATACTGTTGCATGTAATTCTCTATGCTCTGTAATAAATAAATCATCATAACATATAAAAAATCAGTTTGTCATATTTTTGTGTCCGTTAAACTTGAAAGGTAATATTGTCATACGATTACGCGAATGTTATTCATTGAAATTAAACTACTTTGTACGGCTTTTATTGCGTTGTTTATTTAACACATTTATTACTTAATATGAAACTGTTACACTACTTATTAAAATGTACTATTTTTAGGCTATTTAAGCTCGAAAAGTAGTCGAAGGTTTGACTTGAAATTATACAACTTAACATTTCTATGTAAGATTGTTTTTATATAAGTATAATAATACCTTTTATCCCCAAGGTCCTACGGGAAAGGCAGCATAAAAATATCAGACTTAGCCACAACAAAGTGAGGCTATGTTTAACTAGTAGGTAATAATAAAGCATATTCATTGCTTTATGACTTAATGAGTTTTACAACTAACAAACTAACTAAGCAGCAACATACGGGTAGCCCATTTATACTTTACTGTGATACACATCTAGAGCTAAGTACGTAGTTAGTAACGTAGTAGCTTTATCCATTAGTAAGACTCGCGTCTTTGTACTGCTTCATAAGTATTGCCACGCAAACAAGCTGTTAGTTTTGTTTGAGCGTAATTTAAAATTAGCTATATCTTTTAAACTATTAACTTAATGTATATATGATGTATGTATGGTTATGTCGAGGAACACCGTGGTAGGTTTAGTCTGTATTACCGGGGTATCTTTCCCCCGGTGAGCCCGACATAACCTCTCCGTCGACCCGCGGAGAGGTATGCGTCAAAGCATTCCCAGAAGTAAAAAAAAAATGTATATTGAGCTATTTTATTCTTTGTTAAATGTCCAAGGTGACCAACATATTCAACTGAATCAATATTATATCAGCGAAATGGGCTTTGCTAAAAACCTATTTTTGTATTAACATGTGAATATATTTGTATTTTTTATTATTTTAATATACAGTATTTACAAAACCTTAATATCAAATTGTGAACAAGAACGCCATTTAGATAACAATATGGTATAATACCTCTGGTTTGTATCAGAAGTTACTACTTAACTGATAGAGATGCAACATATCAGTTTTTAAGTTAGAATAGCAGTTGTACTTTAATAAGTTTTATTAGAATCATACTTAAGTTTTTTGGATACAAACATACAGACAGACAGCAATTAATAAATTATATATTATAATATTTTGTTGCAATTATATAGATATTTTCTTTAAAATGTTTTTAATTAACAGGCTCATTGACTCATTTAGTGTTAGTGATATAGAATAGATAAACATCTTTATGTATAATACTGTACATGCAAAAGTAGCAGTTACTAATATAATATTTAAGAAATCAGATTTTTACCAATTATTTATAAAATGGATGTTTTTTTCATTGATAAATTCTTGCAGAGTCATTCTTAGGCAATTTTGGCAGAAACTTTAAAATATATTTTAAATATTCTATTATTCTTGTGCACCTACATGCATGTATTTCAAAATTCAGAATACATATAACATATTTGTATATTTGAGAATGATTTAATGTTAAAATTACCAGTGGACATTTGGAAGACACTTTGTTTGACTGATCCTGCAAGGTCACTTACGGACATGGCCAGTGCAGGTGAAAGAGGTGCGTTGGCAGGTTCTGAAACAATTATATTTCTTATTATAAATATTTTCACTTTTACTTTAAACATTTTTAACTCTGCATCAGCCCATCATATAGAAAGTCAGATATACATTTTGCAAATATACAATAGACTAGCTGTCTATGTTTGCTTTGGTATATTATTTTATAATGCAAAAAGTGTTAAACAATATTTTTATTAGATCCAACTAAAATATAAAATACTAAAATTTATCACTAAATTGGAGAGAAAAAAATATTTTGGCTATTAGAATAAATATAGTATATTTCTCTCCCAAACTTACATTTACTAATACTTATGTTACTATCTTTAATTTGCATCCCTTTACTCTTATATTTTCAATTATCCCTATGGTCAGAATTAAAAAGAATCATTAAATATATGTTTTATGTATCAACTACTTGATGAAAGTAATAAAATAAAAATGATTCAGTTTTATAAAATAAGTTTCATGAATATAAAATCTCATACACACAATACATAGAGAATTATATATAAAAAGCAGATTAATATAATGCTGAGAATTAAATATAAAAGTTACTTTTTTTAATGCTATTGCTATAAAGGGTTACTACATTAAACTTGCATATTGAAGTCCCAGCTTGTACAGATATTTGAAAAATCAAGTGACCCTATTTAGTATTAAGATATTACCTAAACTATAAAAATACATAAATATTTATGCAATAAAGATTTAATATGAAAAAAGTAATACGAAGCCTTCTTCTTCTTTCTCTTCATAATATCATTTTTTAACATAATAAGTTCAAATTACTATGAATATATAAAATAGAAAGAAGCCTGAACTGATCTAGAAAGTATTAACAATACCAAACAAAATAAGTACATATTATCCACTTCAAAGTAATTGTAAAATAAAGTAAATTAGCTTATTGCTCTTTTACAAGCATATGCACTCTTTGTTTATTATAATCAGAAATAACTTCACAGATATAACTTGTTTACTGAATAATATCTAAGGTATGATAAGGCCTATTACAACCACACTGAGGAATTTAATAGACTGTTTTAATTACGACGATATGCATCTTTTGAAAACAGGTGAAAGGCACAATCAATAAAAGACAATTCAACCAGGTACACCATGTGGTTAAATGTATAAGAACCATAGAATATGGATATATCTACTAAAACAATATACGGTCAAGAGCTACATATTAAAACTTATCAGCTGACACTTATAAATATATTGGAAATTACTTTGTCATGGCCATAAACTTGTTACATATTGTAGTAAACAAAAGAAGGTATAAAAAACACTTACGTTTGCTTAATTCTTTCCTAAGATCTTCCACTTGTTCGATTATATCTTGCAAAACTCTACTTGTATGATCGTTTATGTTATTAAATTTCATAATAGCTTTGTCCAAGTCCTGTTCAACCCCAACGCAGGAATCCATGGTAATTTGATTAAATATTGATATTAAAACACTTAAATAATGCTACGTTTTCTATGAATACAATACAACGAACACTAAACAAATGACTCTATTCGCGTGTCTACACGTAAATATTTTTAGATATACAAGAAAACAGACATTTTCCTTCTGATAATTTCTAAAATACAGATACCTTAAAAAAATAAATGTCATTTTCAAATTGTTGATGGTTCATTCCAATAGTGGTGTGCACATTAAGTATCGTAACAAAAAACAATTCTAATAATCGACTACAATTATCTAATTTAGGAATTCAACAAAAAATCACCTTGAACGACGAGTTTCTATCAAAATTAAGACTACTTGACTGAAACCAACAGAGATTTCGAAACCGTAGAGTGCAATACCTATAGCAACTGAAGCGCCGTGCACTGGCAGAATATGAACGATGCTAGGTATTTTGCACAAACAGTACTGCGCCATGTTAATAATTTCAAATTCTTATTGATTAATATGCAAAATAAACATGCGCAGTGACATCTTACTGGCAGCATTTAAATACTGTTATCGTTTGTGTTATAGCAACGACATAATTCTATAATTTCATGGAGAATACGATTTTATATATAATTATTATTTTTATACTTTCTAATACAACAGCAATTTCAATTAATTTTCAATTAAATTACAAAATGGCCTAGGTATATATATATATATATAGACAAAGATTACTATACTTTTATGTAGCTTATAGAGTATAGAGTAACATCGGCACATGAAGGGCAGAAAAATAGTTTTTAATTGTCTGGTATTCAAAAATAATTGTCTAAGGTTCTTAAAAGTATCTTTGTATTAAGTTTCAGATATAAAGCCTGCGCCATTTTATATTTATATTATTTGTAACAAAATGTATCGATGTGGTCTACAAAATAACAGACATATAAGAAGTAGAGAAAGTCTATCTAACCATAACCATATATTCAAGGTCCATATTCCAGACATAGTATAGTTTGCACTGAGAACAGATTTTCTTATTTCTATAATCTACAATCAATCGGTCGTAAGTAGAGGTAGGGTTTGAAACTTAACTAGAAATCAAAAATACATCTTCTCCCTAGCCTTTATTATTCCCAACTCACCTGGGATCGGCTTTTCGTGTCTGCCTGGATTTGACTGGATATCGGTTTTTACACGGAGCGCTGCCACCTGACCTTCGCAACTCGAAGACTAACGATACCCTTAGACTAGACCAGTGTCAAGATATTATAGAGCACTGACTTCCCAATAACGACTGCCATAGATGTGCATGGGACCCGGTACCGACGGCTTAACGTGCTCTCTGAGGCACGGAGCAGGCGATAATTGTCAATCAATACGCACATCATTTCGGAAAGTCATATATCTTCCGAAAGCCAGAGGTGCGCGACGTGGATTCGAACCCGAGACCCTCTGCATTGCAGTCTGTTGGTCTACCCACTGAGCTATCGCTGCTAAATCGTAAATCAAAAATACATACTCGCATGGATTCAGAGACAAACAAGAGGTAATCCAGAGTATACAAAAACTATTCTTTGGATGAATGAAGCCTAATTTACAAGAGATGGTATAACAAACTGCAGAAATTTATATTTTTGAAGTCCTAAAGGAGAGAACCCGAAGCTAAAAAGAGCTTCCACTTTTCAAGTGAAATTTTCGATAAATGTTTGGGCAGCTCTTGTTGACGATATGTTGATTGCTCCATATAAACTCCTAAGAACATTGTCTGGAGTGAGATTTCTTCAACTTTTATGGGATGATCTCCCATTACTTTTGAAAGATGTACCTCTAGAAACTGGTCGCAGAATGTTTTTACAAATGGACGTAAATATTTAAATGACAGCTATCCCAATAGATGGATTTGTCGGCAAGGGCCTGTCGGGTGGCCTACGCAATCACCCGATCGAAGCAGAGAATTTATAACTCTCCCATCAACAGTGAGGCAGAACTGGAGGAGAAAATTTTAAACTGTGCCATTGCAATAAAGGATGATCCAGCAATGATAAGACGAGCAATGTAACAGATTTTGGTGCGAAATACTATGTGTTTGCAACAACGCGGTAGTAATTTTAAAAACTTTTACATTTTTGTTGTTACATTACCAGTTTTTTGAAAGTTTATGAAACTAAATAAACGTGCTGATTTCTACTTGATAGTTTGTATTTATTAACCTTTAGAGAAAAATAAGTTGTACTTCTAGCCCAAGTGTATGTTTAGTAATTTATGAGAATGGGTTAGGACCTAAGTATCAAACTACGTGAGATTATATAATGCAATGTTCGAACAAGGATGTACCTGTTGTCGGCAATGTCTTTGTTTAGCCTTTAACGCGTTACCAGCCGGCGGGCAGAAGCCAGGTCCGTAGCTGGTAACCGTTAGGGTTATAATGAAACACGCAGACTGATTCAACTGAGAATATATCTACAATTTTTCACCTATCTTATATCCCATTTATTAGTCATGCAAGTTACGCTAACACTAATGTGTACAATAAACATTTTCACCAATCAGCGACAAGTAAACAAAAATCTAACATTTACGAATGATTTCTTGGAAATCTGTTCGCGAGTATAAAAGTAGTGCCATGTATAAAAAGCAGAGAAAAGCTTCGCGCGTCACCAGTTAGAAACTTGATATCGTTGCGGCTAGACGTATGACGCTCCGTTCGATCGCCTTTGCGCGTCGCTTGGTTTCGGTGCGGCTAGTTGTACCATGCTCCGTTCGATTCCAGGTTTAAAGTTATATGTTGCCTGTGCGTATATACATACGCCACATCACTCCCGCCTAAGCGAAGCGTACGTTTTGTTTCACCGCGCGGCCGGATCTGGTGACGTACGAATTTCGCGGTGAAGGTGGTGACTGTGATGAGGCTGTCCGCATTGGTGTGGGTGATGTGTCCGGGGCTGGCGTGTTTGTTAATGTTGTGTTTTCTAGCGAGTCTTCCTCGTTGAGTAGATGGGCTGGCTTCAATCTGTCGATTGAAATTACTGGGGTGCGAAGCGGAAGTTGCACTGTGAAGTGCTTGCCGTCGGTACTGCGTTGAAGTACTTGATATGGTCCGTTGTATGGTGGTACGAGAGGTCTGCGCACGATGTCGTTGCGCACAAACACATGCGTACATGTCCCGAGGTCTTTGTGTATGAATGTGTTAGCTCTTTTATTTTTTTTTATACGTTGGGGAATGCTTTGACGCATATCCCTCCGCGGGGGCGGGCGGAGGGATTATGTCGGACTCGCCGGGGTAAAAGAAAGATGGAATAAGAATAATGTACCTCCCGGAATACCGACTAAACCTACCACGGTGTTCCTCGACAAAACCACTATCGACGGGGCCGCGCGAATCGCTTTCGCATGCAGTCGCGACCCCACCGAGGTTACGGCCCGCCGTATGAAACGGTAGGCCACTACACAAAGAGACCTACCCAAATCACTCACTCAAATATATTCCCTACTGTCTCCCCGCTAGAGGAGAGACGGACTCGACACAGAGGCGCGCTTGGGAACACGCACGCCGCCTCTCGGACCTGGTGCTGAACGGATGACGGGCAGGCCCACGAAGCCCGCCACCTTCAGGTCAATCCTTTGGTACAAGGTCCACAACTACTAAAAAAATGTAAATAGGTTTATACCAATCAATAATATAAAAAAACAAAACTATAAATAATATACCTTGATTTATATCAAGGTATATTATTTATAGTTTTGTTTTTTTTTCCTACCGATAAAATGATGTCTAGTTTCACTCATTTTCATATGTGCACTTTATGAAGACTCACACTGTATAGACTGTGAAACTGACGCCTGTTGCCCGAAATGGTAAGCAGAGATTACAGGTTACCACAGCAGGCCACAGCTACATTTTAGAAATCAAGGATTGCACATCTACCAGTAGGATTCTTCTTTGATATAAATACTTATGAACATCATCAGGTACTTGTATTTTCTAGAATGTAGTCTATGAAAAAGAAATAAGTTTTCTTCAGTTATCTGTTGTTCTTTCTGTCTATGGTTATTGCACAATTTGTTCGATCTGCCGATTTAGGTTAGAATTTTTGAGTATAAATTATTTTAAATTTGTTAATAATATAGTTGCTGATATTTTACAAATATGGCGCAAAGTAAGCTGAATGACATGGCGGGTAAATTCGCCAAAGGAGGACCGCCTGGTCTTAGCCTCGGCCTGAAAGCGGTGGCCGTCGTTGGTGCAGCTGCATACGGTATCTCACAGTCCTTGTTTACCGTCGAAGGTGGTCATCGCGCCATCATGTTCAACAGAATAGGAGGTGTGCAGCAACATGTCATGAGCGAGGGTATGCACTTCCGTGTTCCATGGTTCCAATATCCCGTCATTTATGACATAAGGTCTAGGCCCCGAAAGATCTCGTCACCGACGGGCTCAAAAGACTTGCAGATGGTAAACATTTCTCTAAGAGTACTGTCTCGCCCTGACGCTAGCCAACTCCCCACCATGTACAGACAACTTGGCACTGACTATGATGAAAAAGTACTGCCATCTATTTGTAATGAAGTTCTAAAATCTGTTGTTGCTAAGTTTAATGCATCACAGCTAATTACACAACGTCAACAAGTTTCTCTATTGATCAGACGAGAGCTAGTGGAGCGTGCCGCCGATTTTAATATTATTTTGGATGATGTTTCTCTCACTGAGTTAAGCTTTGGCAAGGAATATACAGCTGCTGTGGAAGCTAAACAGGTAGCCCAGCAAGAGGCTCAGCGAGCTGCTTTCGTTGTTGAAAGAGCTAAGCAGGAGCGTCAGCAGAAAATTGTTCAGGCTGAGGGAGAAGCTGAAGCTGCTGAAATGTTGGGCAAGGCTATGGGAATGAACCCTGGATACCTTAAGCTGCGTAAGATCCGTGCTGCTCAAAGCATTTCTAGAATGATTGCTCAATCTCAAAACCGTGTCTTCCTGCCTGGCAACAGCTTGATGATCAATCTGCAAGATCCCACCTTTGATGATTTGTCAGAGAAACTGACTAAGAAGAAGTAACATGAGGCTGAGAGTGAGTACGCAGTAAGCCAAGAGCCTGCGACCACTCTTGCAGATATTGATACCGCTGTTATTATTAGTGGTGCTGTTTCAGTTACTGTCTAGTGCATTTCGTCGTAGGTACCTTGCGCATTGCAATTTGTGTAAAAAATTGAAGCCATTTCAATATGTAATATTGCATTTTACGTTATTTAGTTGTAGGCTACTAGTATGTATGGGAATCTAATAATTTGAAATAAACAGTTGAAAAGTCATTGTTGTTCTTATTTTCCAATTTTGGATTCCACAAAACTGCTTTTGTTAGTCATGTTTAGAATACAGTAAGTAGTATAGGTAGTTTAGTTCTATTAGCCTGTTATACAAACAATTTAATTTTAAAAGTTGCTCCTAATAACCTGCTTCTAGTTTTATATTTATTCAAATTAAAGCTTGTGTCTTTTTGCTTAGTAAAACATATACCTAACTACAATCATAGATATAATATTATTATAGAAACAAATCTGTAAAATCAACATACCTTAAAATCTTGATGTATGCTTTCTTTAAACATATCAGAAATATATGCTTTTGCTCCCTATAAATGCTCTTGTTTGCAGTTGGAATTCCTAGTACAATATTCATACTGAAAGGTTAGAGTGTACCTATTCAATGTAACTTGTTTTCTAGCAATTATCAATCTTCAGCGACTATATTGTGCTGACTACAATACAAGACTTTAACATTTCAAAATAAAATCTTTAGAAATAAAGCAACAAACCAAAAACTTAATAATGCTTCATAAAATCATTTATGGAAAATTAATTTATCCAGAGTATCATTAGGAACATAGACACATTTATGTTATATATGTTTAAATCTGCAGCAGTGTACCCAGACACCTCATAGAAAGAGTTTCTAGCCCATTTGGCAGCAGAACTAATTTCGGTAAACATGCTACTGTGAACACTTGACTATGAGTTCATATAATAATATCACTTCAAAACATAACAATATGGTCATTTTACACATGGCAGACATTGATAAGTTTAGAACGCACTGCAATCAGGTAGTGTTCTTAACATATTTACTGTCTGTTAGGAACATGATTTGATTTTTGATTACTCATTATACTATAAAAGTTAAGAAAAAAAAATCTAATATTGTTCATAACTAAATTATTTTTCAAGTTATTTTATTGTTTTATCATGTATATTTGTTTGTAATTGCAAATGTTGTATACACCTGTAAAGGAATTTCACTTCTTATTTTTCTGTTTTGAATTATGTATATTGTCTAAGTAGTGATGTGTTGAGACTTTGAATATAATTATATATAAATATCATAGCTTAAAGAGTGTTTACACCTTTTGGTCTGCTATGAAGCCTATGAATGCCTATGAAATAAGTTGTATATTAAGCTTATTATGTAATGTAATATAAGTATATACTTAATTATGCTTTATTTTATAAAACATTCTATTGACTAAGGTAAAAGTGTATCATAGATGAAATATAATTGTACCTATTCCTTTTACTATACATGTTACACATCAATAATGTTTGACTCAATATTTACACAGTAGAAGGACTACAAATTTTAATAGAATTCTATTTATGATGCAGTTTTATTTTATTCCTTTATTTTCAAAGTATTTAAAATAAAACTCTACTAACTTAATTGAAAGTAAACACTCTCAATTAATTATATTATGGGATTCCTAGTGGTCTAATTGGTACAGATCATACTAATACCAAATTCCTTTTTAGCTATGTAATCATGTGAAATGCCTTAGGATGTACAATATAATAAAATGAGATGATTATATTAATTGTATATACTCTCTCAGAAGCAGTGGCATGGGCCATTGCCATTATACATCAGAGTTCGAGAAAATCTCATAAGTATATGGTCCTGTGCTGCTGAAGTGCCTGATTGCTGGCTGTGAGGGAGTGAAAGTCGGGCCTTTGGCTTCAGACACTCCCTTCGTGTAACATAGTTACCATGTTGGACGATATGACCTTCCGCACTGCTTCCTATTTGCGCTTAGGTACTCCTTGTGTTTCTCTGCATCAGTGTATTTGTGGAGAAGCCATTGACAGCCTTGGTCACCATGGTCTGTCATACAGCACGAGTACTGGTCATATATCACTACACTCCAACCTAAATAACAGACTCCGTCGGCTCTTGTCATTGCTGGCATTCTGGCTCGGCAACAATGGTAAGTCTATCAGATGGTATGCCATTACTGCCACTGGTAAATTTGTGTGGGACACAACTTGTATCGACACCCTTGCGCCATCACATCTATCTAGCACAACCGATTGTGCTGATGTTACTGCTGCATCAGCAGAGATCCTCAAACAGCCCAAATATCAAAACCTTATTGGCGAGTATATATTTGAGCCGTTTGGTGTCGATATGCTGGGGTCATGGGGTCCAAGTGTTAGGTCTGTTCTCTATCTAGTTAAGGTGTTGGTATTTTCTTGACTCAAAGTATAAGTATTGCCATTCAACGTGGCAATGCTGCCAGTCTTCTAGGCACGTTGCCAATTGATGATAATGTGGTATTATAGAGCTTTCTTGTTAATTTTGTTTATATTTCTCTTTAGTTTATATTGTAAATAACTTGTGTATGTATATATTATAATTATGAATTATTTAATTATGTCATTAGTATTATTAGCATGTAAAAAAATTTAAAATTGGATGCTAAGGAATTTTAAGACTATCCAGCCACATGGAAATAAGAATACCACATTTAAATACTAATTATGTAAATATCTTGTAGTAGAGAATTCCAAACAAATATTACTTACCCTAATTTTAGTGAATATTTAAAAATAAAAGACAATTAATTTAAATCTTCTCTAAAAATTTAATATATTTATTACTAAAACAAGTCGGTTTAACATTATTTTCTTGACGTTCACAACAGCTTACTTTTTAAGTGCAGATGGTTGAGGACATCTAAATTTAGACATTTCAATTTCAGCTTCGAAGAAACTTGTATTGTTGTAGCAGAAATATTCAGGAACTTTATAAGCACCGGACTTGTCAGGTTCAACGTTTGGACCCACTGGTGCAGAAGCTGGTTCCACTACAGCGCTGCTCAGTCCAGGAACATTACGGACCGCTTGTTGGTTAGAAGACGAAGAAGTACTTTGTGCTCCCTCGCTATAATACCTGGATAAAGCTTTTAACGTATTTTTCCTTAGAGCATTCATTTTATATTACACAATCTCACAGCTAAGATAATACAAGACAGTAACAGATTCTTTTAGATATCTGACAAGTGACAGGTGACATTATCTGATAGTGAAGTGAATTCCTGTACCATCCACCCTATGCTGTAACATAAATGTAATAAACATTATGTCGGTTTACATTTTATACTTCTATACCAGCTTCGAGCTTAGTTAGAAACCAAAAGCTATTTTTTACTGCAGCGTCGGACACACCACTTACATATTAAAATCTTTTTATTATAATATTTTACAATGAAGCATAAGTAATAAAATTGTAATTACATTATGATTTTACTATCCTGGACTAAAATCTAAAAAATATCAGTGTGTTAGGTAGGTTCCCGACGGAAGAAATACATAAATATTATACCCAATTCGGACGTCTTTCGGCTGAGATGATGATGATACCCAATTCTAAAATTGTAATAATACCGTGGTGGTAAAATGCATGTCTTTAATATTTTTAATTTATAAAGACTTTACCACTAAGCTTTGTGTAAATTAAAATAACCTATTTCGAGAGAATTGCGTGAGAGAGAATACAACAATCTAGTTCAGTTGTCTAGTGCGTAGTACAATATTAACGCATTGCTTTCAATTCCATACCAAATAACAGTTTACCCGACCTGGGAATCAAACCCAAAATGGCATGCTCAAAAGTCGCATTAATTGTCGCTACTCAGTTTATAGACACAAAGTATTTGAGCAGAGTATTATTTCTAAACAATTAATATTTGTTCTATTAGACTTCTTTCTAAGCATCAGTTTTAATTTCAAAAAGTATTTTTAATCTCACAATCGGTACGCATCGAATTTCCATAAGTTACGAGTCAAACATACATGTTTTACTTTATTTACTCACATCTAATACTTTGTACAGGTGGTTAATCCAGGGCACATATCACCCGATCATCGTTCATGATATGCTATTCTAGCTGCAAAAAAAACTACTAAGCCATTTAAAAATCTATAAAGTCGATTATCCAATTTGCAATCGATTGATCATCATGTTCAAAAATAGCAATGTTTTTACGTAGCGTTTAAATTATTCAAATAAATGGAGGACATACAATTAATAATAATCAAGTTATTGTTATATCGAAAATAGTTTAACGTCAGCTGCACTATTGAAGAAATATTATTTATTCATCAGCTGAAAAAAATGATGATGGATGGATCGTTACACAGGCATTCTGAACTTCCGTGGTACATTGCGTCTCTAGTGTCTATGGTTCTTTTTCACGACTGTTTTGGATAGTTTACCTACCTTGCCTATAATGCCGATTTTTCGGTCTGGAAGCAGAATATGTGTATAATTTCTTTGTGTAATCTATATTACAACGTGTAATAATGTGTTTCAATCACAGTTAAGTCTATTTTCTTTGTATGTTTCCGTGAAACACAAGTTCAGCCATTTACATGAAAGGTGAGTACAAAAAATTGGTACCTCTATTTTTTTTGTTAAGCTTTGGTTTCACCTTAGTGACAATAATATAGAAATGAATTAACTAATATTGCTACGTAATTTACTGAATATGTTTGAGTTAGTTAATGTGGATAATTATTCATAAGGCGCTACATAAGTTATAGTTCATATATATACCTATTTGCCGCTATTTTGTATGTTATATTTATGTATAGCTAGTCTAACCCGACCGAGTTGAATAGGTCATGAGGAAGCAAACGTTCCGTTTCATGTTAGGTTATTTTACAATCGATAGAATAGCAACTATACTCTAAGCTTACCTTGGTCGTTGGGTTTAGGCATCTTCTAGATTATCTCCAGGTTATAGCACTTTACTTAAAATTTAAATGCTAAATATTTTTTTATATATTTCTTATCAAAAGTTGAATTGTGTTGCGTTGATTATAGAAAAAAGGGGAATGGAACGTTTTTTAGTCTATGGATTTTTATTTGCTTTTCGTAAATTAGTATTTGTGTTAGCAAAAGCATTTTTCACGATTTGCGTATTATTTGGTCGAATGTTAAAGGAAAAGTGAATATTTATAATAATAATCTTGTGTGATTACGTCGATGTGTCAAATTTACTTGAACTTTAGTGCGGGATAAAGACTAGACTGTTATAAACGTGAAATGGCGGCCGAGGTGCCCGTTAGCGATGTACTGTGTGAGGCAATGGAATATCTGTCTAAACTGGGATCAAATTTACGAACTCGTTCTGAAAACTTAAAGGAAAAGAGAATATGCAAGGCGAAGCTAAAAAATGCTCATGCCGTACAAAAAGCTGCCAGTAAAGTGTTACTAATTTGCGAATTATCAAAAAAATCACTTGACAATGTTGAAACCGGTGTGCGTAAAGTGCTATCGATGCTTGAAGCGTCTCAAGCGTCATCAAATATTGGCGGGAACACATCTGATAACAAAAGTAGAACATCAGATCATTATATTGAGTACCAGTCAAAAAAATTACGTATTGCGAAGAAAATTTCACTCAAACATTATATGTCAGTAAAAGTCCATGCCAAAGGTATGTCTGCTTCAATGCATGATAAGTATCCAGTATATTATGATTGCAAATTAAAGCGCCAAAGAAGGCGATTGGCAAAAAAACAAAAATCCGAATTGAAAATCTCCAACCAGGCAGTTTCTGACAAAGAACATGAAAGTGAGAAGTCTGATACTGGTGAATTTGAAAAATTGGATGATGATAATCTTAATCGCAATGAAGAATCTGGTCATGAAATAGAAGTTAACAATTCACAGGAAAATGTAACTGATTCTGAACTCCATACAGAAGACAAAACACCTGAGATTAATAAAAAACATAAAAATGATCAAAAAAGTACTAGGCCAGGCAGTCCCATAAATGCAAGTGAAGGAAAAGAGTGTGAACATAGAACAGAAAATGATTCTGTTGACAATAATATTAGTGTCAGTAATAAAATGAGGAAGTCATCAATTGAAAAATGTTCAGATGCAGAAGGTAGTTCTGATGGAAAAATATCTGATAAGAATTCACATAGAAAGTTAAAAGACCAGAAGGCTAGGCATGGAACTCATAATAAACATGATAAAGAAAATGGAAAGAAAAAGGCATCAAGTAGGTCTAGGTATGCTGCTATATATAGTTCAGATAGTGATGCTGGATCACCAAAGGACAAAGTTGATAAAAATCAGGTGGAAAAAGTTAATTTATGCTCAGATGCTGAGAATGTTAATTCAAATGATAGCCCTATGCCCATGCATAGGGCAAAAAAAAAGAATATCTGGGAATCAGATGATTCCAAAAGCCAAGGTAATTCCGACTGTGGTAAAAAAGACTTGGAAACAGAGTACAAAAACATACATAAAGATAACAACAGTAATAGAGATAGAGAATCGGATAACAATTCTCTAGATACAAAAAGTTGTAAGGATAGTCAGAATGAATCTGGTAGTGAGTCTAAGCCATTAATAAGATGTGTCAACTTAAGCAAATTACTTAAACCTGATATTTTAAATATTGAGAATCGTTCAAAAAATGACTGTAATAAGAAGGATCCAATCAAATCAAAAAATAACAAACTGTTATGTGAGAAAAATACAGATTTAGATAAAAAAGAAGGAAAAAAGGATGACAAGAAAAGAAAACAAAAGAAAATTGATGATAAATACTGGATGCAAAAAAGAAAAGAAGTTAATGAATTCAAGGCTAAAAAGTTCTCTATTAATATTGTAAAGTTACCTAATTTCACTGAAAACTTTTTGCTTACTCACAATCTTAGAAAGATAATTCAAAGAGGAGACACTATCTGTGAGCTAAAGAATAATTCTGACACACCAAATTCGAAGAAAATCAATGAAGTTAAAAATGCTTTGCTCAATGATTCTGAATCAGATGAATGTATAGAGTCAGCTGACACAAATAAAGTAAAAAAGTCCCTTCTCAAAGATTCTGGCTCTGAATGTGATAAATCTGAAAAAGAAGAAAATAATGAATCAGATAGTAATGCTATAACTGAAAAGCAGAAAAGTATTGCTGTCTCTATAAATACTGCAATAAGTAATTTAGATTCTGATTTGGAAAAGAATGGTACGCAAATCCAAGTAGATTCTATAAACAATTGTATTGATACTCTTACCACTGACACACATAGCAAGTCAGGTACAGGGTCTACAAACACAACCCAAATACATAAATTATCCTCTGAGAGATCAACTGTATCTAATGATAATGCTGTGGCTGGTGCATGCCAAAATGAAAATAATAAGAATCATGAAGATTCTAACATACAGACCAATCATGATCCTGAAACTTTAACTAAAACCAAACATAATACAACAACTGATAACGATGAGGATGAAATAAACAAAGAAATTGATTCATTATTTATAAATCTCTCATCTTTAAAAACATTTACAGAATGTATTGAAAACATTGCAAATACACCTAGTAATATGAAGGCAGTATGTACATCAGTTTCTTCTGATGAAGATTTTACTGGACCCAGTAAAAGCAACCAAGAGACACCAAGTAAAGTCAATGAGAAGGATAAGTCTTCATCACTAAATGATTTATCAGATGAAGGTTTTGCCGGTTTTAGCAAAGATGATCTAGAATCACCAACTAAGATTATTCAGAGTGTGAAGTCTTCTCTTTTAAATGATTCTTCAGATGAAAACCCACATAAAAAAAAGGAGGAAGCATCTGCTAAAACTAATGACGAAGTAAAATCATCTCTCTTGAACAATTCATCAGGTGACGATGGATCAAGTAAAGATGATAAAGAAACACCAACTAAGACAAATGATAAAGTTAAAACTTCTCTTTTGAAAGATTCTTCAGATGAAAAATCGGATGGAACTAACAAGGACACTGCTACCAAAGCCAATGAGAAGGAAAAATCTTCTCAACCTAATGAGTCACCAGATGTTAATTCAGATGTATCTGATAATAGAAAAGAAAAGCGAAAGACACCTAAGTCAAAACGAAAACATGCCAGGAAAAGCAGGGAGAGCAAAAAAAGACTCAGGTATGCATCAAGTTCTGATAGTGAAGAAGAAAAACATAGACATAAACGGATTAGAAAAAAGTCAAATACTTCAAGCACATCATCTAGTGACAAGGTAACAAACAAAAATAAGAAGACTATGTCTCAAGAAGATGAATCATATTCTAGTCATTCAGATAATAAAACTGCCAGATCTATTAACCAAGTTGATGGACCCATGGATGAACAGTCAAATTCCAGTATTGACAAGGTTAGGAAATAGTATAAAAAAATTATTTGTTCCCTGAAATGTATACAAGTAATAGAAGTACATTAATTGATCCTATTTGCAATGATAAAGTACCTCTATAAAATATAAGTTAAATAATTGCATTTTTTGTTATAAGTAACATATTAAACATAAGTGTTTACAAGTGTAACGGTTCGCATATACCTTATACAACTCTGAACAGAATATTCTATTGGAGCACATTAGTTATTAAAACTAGATAAAATGTTTTCTAAGCACAGTATAGTTGATGTCTGATGAGGTGTATGCATACCTTAAGATTGTTATTGTATGTATTATATAAAATATAACTTTATATAATTATGCATCCATAGTGTGTCTGCCATTAAACGCCAATTTAAACTTTTGGAGTTTTTATTTAGCACAAAATATCCGAATTATTCATACACAACATAGATGTACGCATAGTTAATTGGTGGTGCAAAAACAGATGCCAAGCCAAGTTTTTAAAAGTTTTGTAACTGAGTTAACATGAGATATGCATAGTATGAGGAATAAAGATAATACAACTAATTACAGATGGTACGCTCTAAAGCAAAACCGAGTGGCAGCAGCAGCCAGAATTCAGACAACCAAGATGCAACTGACAAAGATATTGATGGGTAAATATTGTTTCAGAAATGACCGTTTGTCATGAGATTTATGAAGTTACTATAACTTTTATGATACATATGAAATTAGTTTAATTCATAAATGAATGGCCTGTATCCATTGTATGTATTTTAATAAAATTACTACAACAAAGAATAAATCTAGAGTTGGATTTTGATATGCAATAAATTGGTGTATGAAGAGTGGCCTGGTTGGCTATTGCCTACGCTAGATTTGTCTGGTGCCCACACAAAAGATGTCCTGGAAAATAATCTTGTATCATATCCCTGTCTATCTTAACAACATGTTGAAACTTTGAGATATTAGGATTTTACCATTGGCTTTTAGCAAATGAAATCAGAATTTCTTTCTGGACATTCATTTTGTAACTGTCATTGGCATTTACTATAATGTTTAAATACCTTTAACTTTACCCGTAATATTAATGCTAAGCTAATCTTTATATATATAAATCTTCTGTGTGTGTGTTTGTAATTAAACTCCTCCTAAAAGGCTGGACCGACATTGATGAAATTTTTTGTGTGTTTAAGTGGATTCGAGAATGGTTTAGATTTTCTTTTCTTTTTTTCTATCGTGTGTACAGGACGTCTGTCGGGTCCGCTAGTGCAATATAAAAATCAACAAACTGATAAAATTACATCAACCCGAAATTATCTTGAATGGTAAATTATCAAGAGTTTCGAGTTAATTAAATATAATTAGTATCTTGACTTTACATTGCATTATTACATCTAATAAGGCACATAATCTTCATAGGCTTACAAATCTGAACAATCTAAACAAAAATCGTCGGCGCGACCATTCGGCGAAAAGTAGAGAGGACACAGACTCTATAAAGAAAAATAGCCGGTCTAAAGAAACACCTATAATAGGGGAAGACTTACTGAAAGCTGAAAGCAGTTCCGACGCCTCAGATGTTGGTGACAATGAGTTTGAAGGTAGGTTATACAAAAGTAGTTTTTGACCGAAATACATTTTACAGGCATGTTGACTATCAAAGGGTTCTCAAAATACTTATAAGCAAAGAAACTTTATCTAATGTAGAAGGGTTTGGGATGAGTATCTGATCACAACAAAATAAGAACCAGAACTAGGTAAATAAAAGTCCACAACTGTGTCTGTAACTCTACAGAGTTACACAGGTATGTGCTCATAATCTTATCTTTATCTTAATTTCCGGTGGCTGGTGTTCCAGCGTATCATATAAATTTGGGAATTCTATCAGGTGATGTCACATTCGACTAAAGCATTGTCCCATACGCCGAGTTATATTAAGTGCACACTTGAAGTAGGTACCACTAATATTTCCCTTCTATTTTCTTTCTATGTCATAATGTATATATGCTTTCAAAGAAAATAGAAGAAATATGAGTAATATTTACATCTTTCTTAGTACCTACATATCCATTGTCGCTAGCCAAAAAGAAGGCATGTTGAAAGAACAATAATTTTATTTCAGTCAGCGACCTGCATATGTCGATAAACATTCGCGATATTTGGAATTATTTCATCATACACAATAATAGTAATCTCTCATCTTTTACAGTAATAACAGTTATAGGATAGATATTTTATTAATGAATAATAATAAGTAGATTTTTCTAGTCTGCTCGGATGGCATAGTGTTTCAAGTGGTCACCTCGCCACTGTTATTGCCATTGCGTCGAGTGTGGTGGGCTCGAAGCCCACACGATACAAAAATTTGTGAATCAATAATGTGTCCGCAGTTTGAATGTTTGCAAAATCCCCCGCGAGATAGGAATTATTCCTAGTACGGTGTCTCGTCAAATAAAAATAAAAACAATACTATTATAACTTTGTTTAATATTCAGCTTCCTATGTCTCTGACTGTTACTATAATACTTGTTGCTGTACCGGATTTTGTTTATTACTTGTGACGAAAATTCCCTTTTATTGTAAATTCATAGTAGAGTTAGTATCCTATCCATTTAACCTCAACTTACAAGGACAAATTGAATACAATATTCATTACGATATACAAAAAATATTAAAGTGATCTTTAGTGATCAACTACTTCGATAGTCTCAACATTTGTAGCTTTTCAATTTAGGTGTTATGGTCGAGTTATACATATTTGAACTTCAGTGATGTTAGTCTGAACTTATAAACTCTCAAAATATATCTTGAGTTTTTACTGAAATTAGATAATACATAGGTATATTCACTTAACCTGCTTTGACAGAAGCTTGCATACGAGCCGCTACATTTGTACCGTGTATTTGTTACCGGCTCGGACACGATCCACTAAGTGCGCGGCACTTTAAACGTTATTTCACTAAATTCAACGCTTAAAACTGATTGTTTATCGGCTACTGAATGGATTTGTTTTTGGTAAAGAACATAATTATCATAAGGTATTACGAAAATATAAATATACGATACGTCACGGTAATGTTATCTAACAGTATTGTAACTCGGCTCTGTCCTTGAAATAATTACCTACAGCCTGCGGTACGCTTGAAACACGCGAGAGAGCTGCCCACGTACTGTATTTTTATTTCATCTACATAGTTGAGTTTCTTTCTAGTTTAGTGTGTAAAAATACATTTATTAAAAAAATTAAAATTGTTGTGAATGAAATAGGAAGTGTTCAATAAAAATCATGTTGTGTTTTTTGATTAATAGATTGAATAAAAAACAATCTTATTATATATATTTGAGACTTAAAATATTTACGCATCGACTGAGACGTACGAAACCCTTTATTGTTAAATTTAATACCATAAAAAATCCGCATTCGGATAAAAAGTTTCATCAAAAATACTTTTGTTTGCGATTGCACTTTGCGATAATTATTATGTAAGTACTTATATTTATTTCAATAAAATATTCACAAATCGCAGGCTTACTGTTTACAAAACCATTACATCGTCCGTTCATCACTGCGGCGCATTCGCGACTGGTTGTGTACCAAATGTATACCGACCTCGAGGCGCGTAGATATGACTCGCGTTCCGACCGTATGTATGAAGATAGAATACTGTTAGATAACGTTACCGTGGGTAAGGTGTCTAATTTTATAAGTTAGTCACGAAGCATGCCGAAAGCTTTATTTTACCTCAGGTCAATTAAATGCCTATTATATCAGAGATAATATAGACAATATATTCGACTACTTTATTTGTAGTAAACTTTGGTCACTTGTACCTATTATAATTCTATGGCTTATAAAATACAGAGCCGAGTGTTACCAAAGTACCTACTGATTGATGTGTGTGTGTGTTAATTCACGTACTGTAGAAGATTTCCTGCCATATACTTACAATATAATTATTAAATCGACGCTGGAAACTATCTGCAAAAAAGTATAATTTTTGATCTATAAGGGGTACGCCATACCATATTTGGAATGAGCATCTGCCGAAGTTTACCGAGTTTTGCTTAGATACAACTACTAGGTACTGTTATAGAGATACAACAATTTTATTACACTTTCCGGTGTCGATATAGACAATATGTAGCAGACGGAAATGTTGTGCTTTTACTGCATTTGAAAGCATTTATCTTACACAGAGAAAAGGCTCTGTAGAACTAACCAATTGTAGAACGATGGTTATTACTAACAGTAACAGTAACAGAGCCTTTTGTAGAAGAGTACTGTTATAGAACTGAAATGACATTGATCTATATTTTGGTTGGACAATAAAGCAGTTGTCTCTAAATTGTTTCAATGCTAGTATTATGTTGTAGAGCTGCCTCCAGTGATGTTATCATCAGGCCTTAATGGAGATTCTATAGACCACATGGCCAAAGATGATTTACTTGAGGAGAGCGATTCATCCATATCACATAATGACAAGGACCAAACCGAGGTAAGAACTTTTCCTAATTTCTTGTTTTATTTATGGCGATAGGAATAATTTCCTGTTTTCCCCGTTTATGATGGGCTACTCTTATTGTATTTGACATAATATGAATAACGAATGAGGTGCATAAACAGATAAGCTTACAGAAATATTAGAACAAACTGCGAACTCGCTCGCGTTTCTTAAAAACGGCCTATGTCCTTTGCCGACTTTCAAGCTATTTTCATACCAGTTTACACTTAAATCTGATCTGTTTTTGATCTGTTTTGTCGCGGAAATGTAAAAAATATTCGTAGCAAATACTTGCGATTATACTATACCTATATATTTGTATGTGATAATAATAACTTATATCACAAGTAAGACTTATTATTATAAATAAGTTTGATGTGAACTGCAGCAAGTGTACCATTACACATACGAGTTCTGGATTCCATTGATAATTTATTTATGGGTAACCAAAATCTACGTTTCCAGTATCTCTTCAAATACTACATAGGCATGAACTAAAGAAATCTTTCATAATATTATCTTATGAATTTTCGTGCGTTTGTCGTATACATTTGCTTGAAAATAAATGTGTTAGATTTATAAATATATCTCTATGTTTTACAGAACACAGATAATATGGATGAAACAGATGGTGAAGAAAAGTAAGTATTATTCAATTATATAACAAAATATAGCAAATATCTCCATTTGAAAACTATAACATGACTTTTTAATTCACAGTTTAAAATCAAAGCGTCGCAAAGCGAACGCCATATCATCAGATTCAGAGGGTGGGTCGCATCGTCGCAAGCCACAGGAGGAAGAGAGAATGAGTGATTTCGAAGACTCGGAAGACGATAGCTCTGAGCCAGGGAAGAAGTCTAAACGTAAGAAGAAAGCGTCCGACAGTGAGGGCTCTGTTGACTCTAATGACGGAGGGTTAGTATATAAATATATTTTTATTTTATCTTCGTTTATTAACAACAAGCAAACATTCAGACTGGAGACTTGGAACAACCATTTGTGGATTACACAAATTTTTGTCCTGTGCGGGCATCGAACCAAAAACACTCGGCGCACCGGCAGTGGCGAAGCGACCATTTAAACCACTACAACATCTGTGCAATCAAAATATAAGTTGCAAAACCTGACTATTCATCCTAAAAGCAAAACAAGGAAGAATCTTTTGATTACAGTCTAGTACAAAGTGCAGAAATTAAACAAGAGTAATAGTTCATTATTTTATTTGCAAACAATTTAGTGGTTGATTCTGATTACATATATTCGGATATTTCTGGATCGTCATTGTAAACTTACAATAATGTCCACGACGTATATTGATTTCGGGGCATTATTGGGTATATTATGTATGGACTTTTGTTCTACATGCTTTATGTAATATCTCCGGTTAGTATAATTTATAATACAGTAGCTAATAATTATTGAGCATTCCACTCAAACCATTAGTAGCAGATAACGACTGTCACAAAATCCGCTCACCGTTTCAGTGTTTGAGTAACAAACATCCAATAATAAATACCTATTGATTACAGCAAAAAGAAGCGCCGTCGTATAAAAATAGTGAGGGATAGCGACGCATCGGGCTCTGACACTGAGAACGAAGGGAGGAACAAACATGGCAGAAAGAATATACGTAAGGTAAAATTACTTAAACACATCTTATTACAACACCCTTCTATTATCATTTTATAGTTTATGATATTTTATTTTATTCTATGATCACTTAAAATCATGTTTGCAGATCTTATGCTTACGATATGTTTCCAGGTTATGGGTAAGAATCAACTAGAAGAAGCTACAAAGAAAGCTGCTCGCGAAGAAAAAGAGAGAATTGCTCGAATTGCAGAGAGACAAAAATTGGTAAGTTTTATGCAAAAATTCGTAGACAACTTATGACTTTTGACTTGAAGATGCTAAGACGATGGAAATTGCTCTTTCGAAATATTCGCTACTAGCTGATCCGCGCAACTTCGTCTGCTTGATTTAAGAGATTTTCGCCCGATTTTGTAACTTTTTTCATTGCTGCTCTTATTGGTTGTAGCGTGATTTTATATAGCCTATAGCCATCCCCGATAAATGGGCTATCTAACACTAAAATAATTTTAAAATTCGAACCAGTATTTACTGAGACTAGCGCGTTCAACCAAACAAACAAACAAACTCTTCATCTTTATAATATTAGTATAGATTATACCAATAGCGTCAGTTTAAGCTACGTCAGAATAACACGTTAATAAATTAATCTGGCGATGCGGTCTTTCACAGTATAACAATTTGGACTTCGACGAATCCGGCAAACCTGATGAAGTTGTTTTGGAAAAAGTAATATTGGACTTTGACCCTGAAACCAAGGAACCTTTGATTCAAGTCGACAGAGGTCTTGTTAAGAAGTTGAAACCTCATCAGGTGAGAGCCCACTACTACACACTACTTTTTTAAATAAACAAGTACAAATGTATCCATTTATTGTTCTTTATACAATGTCTAACTAAAGTAAAATCACAAAAGGATATGGTTGTATTATCGCTAAAATAAAAAAAAGACAATTTATTATAGAGCGAAATTAACTTACACAAATCAAATTTAAAAAAATTGGAAGTGCTCTATCTTTACATGAAGTGCAATGTCATCCACCCACCGTAAATTAAATCATTGGGTCATGCAAACTAAAACATACTTTTATTAATTTAGGTCAAAAGTTAACTTTAAATTCATTTGTAAGTTTACTGAAGTAACATTTAGAGTTGCTACATTCAGGCAAACAATTGGGTTTATGAAATGTTCTTGCAATAAACTTATGGCCAGTCTAATTCATACAACCATTTTACAAAGACAATTTATATTATTACATAGTTACTTAATTATTTTCAAATTATTTTTAGGCAAATGGCATCAAGTTCATGTGGGATGCGTGCTTCGAAAGTGTGAAACGTATCAAGAGAGACAAAGGATCTGGATGCATTCTAGCTCACTGCATGGGTCTTGGCAAGACTCTACAAGTAAGAATACTACTAACTTAAGACCAACATATACCCCACGAATTGTGAGAACAACGAAAGAGGCATATCATATCACCTCTTAACAAAAAGGATACAATTTTTTTAAATTATTTAAGGCCTTAATAATATTAGCATACATCTATAGCAAGTCTTAAAATAATAATACCAGCCCTGTATTAAACTGCGCCACTGCTGGGCATGGGCCTCTTTCCAGTGTGAGAAGGGTTAGGCTAAAGTCCATCACGCTGGCCCATTGCGGATTGGTGGACTTCACATATGTTCGAGAACATTATGGAGAACTTGCTGACATCTGGCGACTGTAGCACAGTTTACACTAGTACAGTCGTCATCGAAGAATATTAGTTTGTTTTAAATTGTCAAAACCAAATGATGAATTATAAATTATTCTATTCTATTCTACCCTCACTATGTTTTCCTCCACCGATCAAGTCTTAATAATATATTTTTATGCCAGGTGATATCTCTAACGCATACCCTGCTTACTCACGGCTCCCTGACCGGCGTGAACAGAGTTCTAGTGGTGTGCCCGCTGTCCACCGTGCTCAACTGGGTGAACGAGATCCGCATGTGGCTGAAACATGCAGAGGCTGAGTTCGATGTTGATGTGTATGAACTATCCAGGTTAGTTGATAACTTGTAAACTAGCTTAACGGCTAGATCGCAACGACAGGGCGATAATAATAATAATAACCCCTAGCCGCTCACACCGGTGTTGCCCTTAAGGTTGCTTTTAAGGCTTGTGTGCCTATGGTATTTAGGGAGCCCATCTACTGAGTCGGCAAGTCATCGTCTGTCATGCCGGCTTTGTACAGAGACAGTATATCTGGCAGGTGCCGTGTTCTTTCATAGTTTTCGTTATACCAACTTATTAAACACCCATCCGATAGACCAGATTTATTAGGTTTCATATGTAGCAATAGTAGTTTCCCACACCTGCTACGGTAAGTGACCCATCTTACTCTAAACTAAAACTCTCGAAGGGCCTTTGCATGTTTGTCCCCATGTTATCCTCCCAAAGGGCCAGGATTTTCCTAAAGTACTAGGAAATATCCGTGAAAGAAACAAATAATAATTATTATTTATTCGCACAAAGATGGTACAGATAGATGTTATAATAAAATAATTCCAATACATTTACCAACATGCATGCAAACATTAAAATAAATCTTAACGTAATTATTACTAGTCGCACAGTAATCGCAGCATTAAATAATGACTTTAGTGTTATCTGCTATCAATAAAGTATGAACTGATAAAATAAAATTAACCATTGTGACGTTCTGTGCATATTATAAAATTTACATTTATTGAAATTAACTATAACTATCATCCATCCATCCATCGGTCCATTTATTTGTTATTGTTTTTTTATTCAGGTACAAACAAAACTCGGAGCGCGCGTTCCAGCTGCAGCAATGGCTCGATGGCGGCGGAGTGTGCGTGCTCGGCTACGAGATGTTCCGGAACCTCTCTGCAGACAACCCGAAGAAGTTCAAGAAGAAGATGCTGAGAAGCTTCCAGGAGAGCCTTGTTGATCCAGGTTGGTGGATGATAATGATACTTTCGTGGTGTACCTATAATACGACATAAACTATGTATGTAAGCCTATTCTGGAAGGCCAATTTACATTGTACGAGTTGCTGTCTGCCTCGGTGGTACAGCACTAGTGTATCCGACAGCTGTGCATGAGACCTCATTCGTTCAGGGTTCGATTTCCAGGTCGGGCAAAGTGTTATTGGGTTTTTTGTTAATAAAGTCCTACTAGCAGCACGGAGTCTCAAACTATGGTCTGTAGACTCGCTCCTTCTTACACTTCTTACAGTGTACCTAATATCCCTGAGTGGGCGGGGCTCAGGGAACTTACGTTATTTTCGTACAGCTGAAGTTCCAAAATATTTTTTTTTAATTTACCCTTCTTTTATTACGTATATTTGTAAATGACAAATTTTAATCGATTTCAATTTAAACATTTATAGTGCTTATTTTAGCAATCGCAATTCAAAATAAGCTATTGGAAATGAAAAGTGCTGTATACAATCAACAAAAAATATAAAAGTGTAAGATGAATCATGATAAATAGACTTCTACCTGTTGCAAAATTGCTTTACCTATTGCATTTTATAGCTCTTTCATAATAGTTTTGTAATTTTGTAAAGCATCATCATAGATTTCGAGTACATCACTACGCCATCCTTGCAGTCTAAGATGCATCTAGAGTCCATGTATGTTTATAAATTGATAAGGTAATATTTTGTTGCAGGTCCTGACTTGGTGGTATGTGATGAGGGTCACTTGCTGAAGAACGAGAAGACCAGCTTATCGCAATCAATGAACAGAGTCAAGACGCGACGTCGTATCGTACTTACTGGCACGCCTCTACAGAACAACTTAAAAGAATGTGAGTTTCTTTCTTTTTTGGTTAGGACTGAGGCATTTTTGCCATGGTGATTTACCACAAATCTTCGTTACTTTATCTTCGTGAAAATTTTCTATAACCAATATAGACTTCGCATAAACTACTACAAAAAAAGGGTTGGTCAGTTAATCTGTATTTCAATAATTACCTTTTTTGTATGTCCCACTGCTGGACAAAAGCTTCTCCCTTGGACTTACAAAACACTGTTGGTTTTACTTATAGACACAACAAGAAGGAATCGAATCGAATGTCAATGAATACTGACTTTATTTTTATTCACATGGTCAGATGACCATAAAAAAAAAAGAAAAAAATAAAGTCAGTATTAATTACTTTTTTTTTAATGCAGATGCAACCATGTATTTGTGATCTAGAAGTGCGCATTTACCTACATAAAGTAAAAAAAAATAATCTGTCCACAGACTATTGCATGGTACAATTCGTAAAGCCGAACCTCCTGGGAAAGTACAACGAGTACTTGAATAGATTCGTGAACCCCATCACCAACGGTCAGTACACGGACTCCACGGAACACGACATACGAGTCATGAAGCGACGCAGTCACGTACTGCATAAAATGCTTGATGGAGCGGTGCAGGTAAGCTATAGCAGCAATACATCAAGCTGCATTAGCTGGAAACCAGATACAATCAAAAAAGTTTTGTATATGGGCCCTAGACCATTGGCTAAGAGAAATATCAGGGCCTAAATTTATATACTAAATATGAATCTCTTTATTTTGGATATGGTAAGTGCCTTTTTAAATGCGCCGGTTACCATGTTTTCTGGTGGATAAAGGGTAGGTGTAAGTTTCACCTATGTAGCAGCAAAAAGTGTCTTATATTAAAAGTTTGTTGTTTATGCCTTTGATACATATTTTAAACGTAAAACTTTGTTTACATATGTTTATAATGCCTAAATGGCCCGATATTTTTCATAACATTTCATAAAAGCAAATTACCTATAGCTTTTCGAGTGCTAACAGGTAGATGGGATAACCTTAATCTTTCATAGGAATGGAAAAGTCATTTACTTTTTTAGTACATTAGGAATAATAAAACCGTGATACATTTACATTTTAGTATACAGAAGTTTTCTAGTATATAGAAAGTGGGCACCGCACGGTAATGTGTACGATTACAACTCGTGGTACGTTGCAGAGGAGAGACTACGGGGTGCTGGCGCCCTTCCTACCTCCGAAGCACGAATATGTTTTGTTCATCACGCTCACTGACGTGCAAGTCAAACTGTATCAGTTCTACTTGGACAATTATTCTAGAAGGTATGTGCATTCTCAGATTGTATGTTGATTTTTATTTTAAAGAGTGGTGATATTTTTGAAGGTAGTTCACTTTCTTAGACACGAATTGTAAATATTCTGTGCATTTATCCTCTTTCTGGTATGTGATATATTACTTTTGTACATATCACCAACAATAATTCAAATTTATAGTATAATATACATAAACATGCGGCGGTATAATTGAATCATTGTTGTACTGCTAAGACACGTATATCAGTCATTGTTGCATTTCAAAGAAAAATAATTTCCTTAACTTATTTTTATTTATTTACGATTCTGTTGGGACTTTGAGTTTGGTCTAACGGCTGTAATATCAATCATAGCTAAAACGCAAAAGAGAATTTAAAACACTTGAGATATTATAAAACACGATGGCATTTTAAAACATTTTTGGCGATTAATCAATGAATGATATTACGAGAATAGATGAATAAACAAATATTGTTAAGACACGCAGGTTTTTTATATTTATTTGATAGTAATAACAAAACTATTTGTTATCATCATGCAGGCCTTTACCCGGAAAGTCTTCAGGCTTCCTGTTCCCGGACTTCCAGTCGTTGCAGAGGATATGGACGCATCCGTTAGTACTCAAATATAACTCGGAGAGATACGAGATCATGCAACAGAAAAAGGTACATATATTTATGTTATACCTCAATTGGATTACGTTTTTGAGACATCCACTTTTTGTGTAATTAAGAGAGCATCTAATATACATAACTTCAAGGCAATTCTCAATATAGATAACTCGATACAGTACCATCCTTTATATGAGGTGTCTTGTGTCGAACATGAGATTTTGTGTATTTTTTATCTCTGATCGTGTCGGATTGCCGTCCCATCGGATTATGAGAGTTATGGAACAGAGAAAGCGCTTGTGTTTGCATACACATGCGCATATTTGCAGCGCAGATGGTAAGTCTCCGTTAAGATTTGCCGTCGTGACCAAAATTTTGTCTGGAGTACCGTTTTTTTATTTTCCATAATTACCTGCCACAATCTAGATGTCCTCTTCTAAAGCAGGCATTACCATAGCACTACTCGTTTATTCATTGAGGCCCCATAGCATAACAATGCTATGGGGCCTCCTAAAGTTTCTAATGCAGCATCATCTCAAAAAAAGATAGTTACTGTTTTTGATGTAACAAAATGAAAATTGCCACTCAATATATATTATTGAGAGCCTAAAATCTTTAGTGATCTCTAGGATTTACACAGAATAAACACACTCTACTTTTTGTTACAGAGGGAGAGAGAAGAAGAAGACTCGGAAGGATCATTAGTTGACTTTATAGATGATGATTCTACGCCAGATGTGAGTCTAATTACTGACTTTTAAACAGAGAAATTAACCTATACAACGCTTAAATAGATTCACTTCTGATTCCTGGGTTACTTCGCATGTAAATTACCGATTTTCATTTATTATATCTTAATTAATACTCTTTTCCAGCTTAATTCTCTTATGAAAACTCTTGTCTTTTAATAATAGTACTCTCAAACTGTTATTTCTGCACTTCTTCAATAAAGTCATAACTTGGATATTGTCAGACCAGTCTCAAAGCATACTTTTGAGCTGTAGAAGATTATCCATATAATATAATTTATTTATTTTTCATTTAGGAAACTTCCACAGAAGAATCCTCGGACGATCTATCGGACGTGAGTGATGACAGCCGTAAGAAGAATAAGAAAAAGAAAGCCTCCAAAAAAGCCAAAGGCAAAGAGACCAAGGCCTCCACGCGACGAGGGACTAGAGCTAACCCAGGTATGACTCAAACTAATTATATTACAAACACCAGGGTTTTAAAAACATTGCAATGTGCCATGTTGTCAGACCTGTTTATATATATTATGTTAAGAGATTCTTAGCAGCACGATTTTGTAGTTAATAAGCTCATTGCTTATTATATGGTCTGGGACCTAAACATAGCTAGCAAAATATGGATATAATACATCTCCGATTAAGACTTCCAGAGTACACAGTCATAATGCTACTTGAGTGTTGATATGCCTGTATAACTCGAAAGGATGTTCGTATGGTAAATGTTTATAACACCTACATTTGATCAACTATGTTTAAGTTGCATAGATTATGAGACAAGCCTATTAACGTCTACTGGGCTAATTTCCAGATCCAGTACTGTTACTAATGATTTCTTAAAAATATACAAGTACAAACTCACAAAAGCTGGTGCTATATATTATTATAAATTAATAAAACCATGTTTATTCATATGGGCTACAAAATAAACTTGGTAATGAAAATGAAAGTATATATTTATTTCTGTCTTTGTGTTACAAATTGATTTAGCATGCTGCTTCCCAAATAAGGTTTCTCTGTTTTGTGGAAAGCAGGCTCAATACTAACAATAATGAAACTACAGAATTATTCTTAGATGTGTAAGTGAAATTACATTTACCTATAATAATAATAATAATTAATTTCCAACAACAATTATAAATAAGAAATAAATAGTCAAAAAAATAAAAGTGGTACAAACAATTACGAAATACAAATCAGACAGCTGACTCTTAAACTCAGTAAAAAATACAAGATAAATATTGCCATGTTCAGCAATCCTATATAATTATTTACATATTTTAGTAGAGTTAGACGACGAAGAGAACGACAATGAGGAAGTCGTAGAAGTAAAGTACGAGAACCCGACCGAGTGGTGGATCAAGTTGGTCGAGGAGACGGAACTGGACGACATGCGCAACTCGCATAAACTAGTACTGCTGTTCGACATACTGCGGCAGTGCGAGACTATTGGTGATAAGCTGTGAGTACTACAACTATACATATATAGCGTCACTTTATACAGGGGTAATAGAAAAATCTAATAATCTTTTACTCTTGACTTATTTATAAGCCTTTTCATACTAATATAGAAAATGTACCAAGCCACCACCACCCAGCGGCGTAATCAAACAACATACCGCGGAGAGAGGCGTTGTGCGAGTGGCGGGGCGCATATCATTTTTAACTTATGTTTTTTGGCAAAAGTATTAAGTTCTGTAAAAAGTGCTAGAACAAAAAATGTTATAAAGTAAAGAAGACATGGGTAAATTATTAGTATTCTTAGTATTTTTATTTGACCCTTTATTGTATTTTTTAACAAATATACTGCCTGCTTGTACCTATTGTAGCTAGCCATATTTATAAATATTGTTACGGCTAGTGCCATCTGTCGGCACTGTGGGGAAAACTCGTCAGTCCCTTCTAATAATATATTACAGCACCATCTATTGACATCTTACGGCACTACGTAGTTGTCGGTACGATTAGAGTAGATAGAACGCTGGCACATTCTCGGATCATCGTACTGTTACATACCGGGTATGGCTTTTCTAGAAAATCCCAGAAACGCTTTACCCGCGTATAAATAGAGCGCACGCGAAAATACTACGGAGTTTGAACAGTTACAGTGAAAAAGTGTAGTATAGTGTTTGTAGTGTTTTAAATTTAATTGTGCTGGAATAAAACGTTTTAGTCGGTAATATTGTTTTATATTCTTATCCTTCGAACCTGCTGGGTAACAGTATAATATGTATATTATTCTGACGGCATGAATGGCGTGGTGATTCAAGCGATCGCCTCGAGATTACCACTGCGCCGATCGTAATAGATTATATTATTACACGCGACAAAAATTTGTGTGGTCTACAAATACTTATTGCGAATTTGGGTAGTATTTGGATCCCTTGTTTGAATATTGTATAAAATTCCCCGCAACACATAATTTACATCTAATGCGCGAGTTGCTTTATAAAAAGAAGTATGACGCGTTACTCACTCGTTGCTGACCGCATAGAAAAGCAAATCACTGTCATTTAAACTCAATGATATCAGGGTAGTTGTCGCGATGGCGGCCTCCTCAATGCTCTGAATATATTAAGTACCTATTAGCTGCCATTTTTATGCTTGTGCTTTGTCGATAGTGAACCGGGCGTTGTCGGGAGAGTTAATAAATGCTAAGAGGAGCGCGATCTATCTATGTATGTCCACAGTTTAACAGAAACAGAATATTAGAAGAAAGAATTGTTTTGGGTACCTAGTAAAATGTGAGTGTGCAAAGCTCTGTTGTGCCCAAACTCTAATCACATCTAGTTATGAGCAATGGTTTTTCTTGTGTCAGGTTGGTGTTCTCCCAGTCGTTATACTCGCTAGACCTTATAGAACACTTCCTGGGGAAAGTCGACGAGGCCACGCAGGAGGGACGGATTGACGAAAAGTTGGGCGGACATGTCGGTGAGTGACTGGGTGTATAATTATCGTAATATAATAAAAAAACATATATTTTTTTTTATGAAATTCTTTGTAGTATAATAAACTTGAACAGTGAGATGCAAAAATGCATACCCATTTCAAATCTAAAATGGTATAAGCCCGTAATGGAAGCCAACTAACGGAAATCGATACAAGAACTATTAAGTAGTTTATTTAAATCGTAATAGATAACGGTGCACTACTATAAAATAAAAAGAAGTAGATTTCTTAAGAACACAATTTTGATAAATTTACTATTATATTATAAAATTCTTTCATCTCTATTCACAAAAGTGTATTTAAAAAAAAAACACGAATTCTGGGTAAAACAAGAAGCAAAGAATGACAAATCAATTTACAAATTTATAGTGGATAGTTTATTATAAACTTTCGATGACTTGCTATTCTGTTCGTATGCAAACATTATTCTCTTCCTGTGTTCGAGTTTTGGTTTTTCGATTGAGATTATAATTTCTTATAAATTTCATCTATTTATACAACAATGCCATCTAGTTCATTCCTATTCATTCTAATTCGAGTGTTCACAGGATTTTTGACCTTAACAGGTATCCATGCACTATTACAGGTGACTGTACATATCTACATCATCATCTGTAGCTTTGTGCAATGGTGTGTGGATATGTGTTCCATAAAGATCAGCAATATGCATAATTGCTTTCAAATAATGCATTGATAAAACTAATCATCAGGATGGGTATTGCAACCACCAAATTACATTGCATTCTAAATGAAAATAATTTCTACATTAAATGTTATTATTTTCCAGGGTCTTGGTCTCCAGGAGTTGATTACTTCAGACTGGATGGTTCAACTTCTTGCGAGAATAGGTCTATTTGGTGTAAGAATTTTAATAGAGAGGACAATCCGAGAGCTAGGTAATTCAAAACATTTATTAAAAACCTTCGTAATGACCTTTGTTCATTCATGGATTTGAGTTATTAATTTGGTTAAATACAATTATATAACTTAATTAAAGATATATAAATCTAACAATCCAATGTAATTCCAATTAGTATAATTGTTAATTTGAGTTTGTTTATTTGTTTCGCTTTCACGCGTTAACTACTCGACCGATCGTCATGAAATTTTTGCTTACTCTTTGTTAGGCGTGCAGAAAAGGACGTACAGTAACTTAATTTAGGGAAAAAGTACGGTTTCCAAGCGAAGACACGGACAAAAGCTACTGTGTAATAAAACAAATTAGTCCTTAACTTATAGGTATTCAAAACAAATTTTAAGATAGATTCAATAATTTATATAATAATTAACAGGTTATTCCTAATATCAACACGTGCGGGAGGTCTGGGCATCAACCTGGTCGCTGCAAACCGAGTCGTCATATTCGACGTGTCGTGGAACCCGTCCCATGATGTGCAGAGCATATTCAGGGTGTACCGTTTTGGGCAGAAGAAACCTTGCTATATATACAGGTTTTTAGCTATGGTGAGTAACTTTAAAGTTTTATGAAGATCCTAGCTGGTTTGGTAGACTTTGTTGTATTGTTGCTGTTGGTTGATGGGTAATGGTGGGCTATGTTTCGCCCCGCAATAGTGTTGTTCAGCTCATTACGATAAACCGGTAATAAGGCTTTAAAAGGCTTTATCCTATAAATAACAAGGTTAATAAATAAATATGATATAAATAGCTGATTAATTGATTAATTGTAACGTATTAAATTCATTTGGGCGTAAGAACATGATTAAAATCATAAAATTAAACACGACTTTGGCAGTATGCGGTGGGATCGTTGTCTATACTACAAAAAAAAAGACGGCGTAAAAATTCTCCAATTTCAAAAATAAAGTCGAATGGTTTTAGAAATTAAGAGCGTTTATGCCTTCGGAGCCGATTTCGCGGGTTTTTATTGTTCTATTATGTTACAGATAAATAACAATTAATAAAAAATAAATTGAAAATCTGAAGGTTCAATTGTTTATTAAGGGAATGTTAAAGAGAAATATATATGCTTTCATAATAAATATTTTAAAGGGGATGAATTTAAATTGCGCATTTTCTGTAAAATCTGTAGTTTAGGACAAGTTAATTACTCGCTAGAGCAATAAAAACTAATCGTTCTATAATGACTTAAATGTAAACTATACAACCATAAGTTGTACTAGGGAATGTATTAAAAAAAATGTGTAGGTACATACATTCATTATTTTTAAGAAAACAGTAGGTCAAACCAGAGCTTTTAGCACAATATTGGCGCGCAAACCTGCTCTGATTTCTAAAAAACTACTGTGATTATAAAATAGATACGTACACATTTAGGAACTGTAAGATTCATATTAAGTCATAAAAAAAAATTGAATCTAAACATTTTATTTGTAATTGATATGATTTTTTTAAAACGACCTGTAAACTACCTATTTATATATATTTTTAATTTTGAGAACCAAATTTAAAAAAAAATCACTCGAATCGCCATGCCATCTCGGCCATACCGCGCTAGGCGCTCTCAGGGGGTGGACGTAACGCTTGTCGCTGCTCCCGCCATATTACGTAAATATAGAATTTCAGTACGATTATAGCGCAGCTGAGCCTTCTTGATCCGTAAGATTTTTATAAATATGAAAAGTTGATTTACATATTATGTATTCGACTGACGTGTTGGTCTAGAGTCTAGCGATTAGTATTGTGGCGCGGTCAAACACGGGCGGGGCGGGACGGTGATACCGACAGCGATATCGACGGCGAACCGGACGGGAATTGTAATGTACCTACTATCTATATATCGCAACTTAAACAAAATATAAAACACAAAAAAAATTCCTACATAATATATAGACTATTCCTACATAGACTTTGCTACCATCCAACCGACGTATTCCAAACCGGTTTCATTAGAAATGCTATAAATGCGAAGATGGATTTAGAACAAAACACAACATTTCATTTTTCTTTTTATAGTGTAGTAGCACACACCGGATATCCACTAGAATTGTATAGAAAACGTTCGACGTATGTGTCATATTCATCAAGTATATTTTTAGTAATATTTGTGTGTTGAGTAGTTAGAGATGAATGATGTAGAGATGAATAGTTTGTATGGGTTAAGTAATCTAAGTAAACATAAGTATATGTATCAGTTCTACTCAGGGACAGAGAGACCTCATGTCTCTCTGTCCCTGGATTTCGTGGATACGTGATAAGCAGTATCCACGAACTCATGTCTCTCATTATATAAAATACCTTGTTGTAAAAATCAGTTAGTAATATTATAAAGCTGAAGAGTTTGTTTGGTTGAATGCGATAATCTCTACCAGGCCGATTTCAAAAATTCTTTTTGCACTGTACATAATTACAGTTGTTTTACAGTATTTGTTGAGGAAGGTTATAGGCTATAAAACATTACTACATGACCCACAGGGCCGGCGCAACTGTAAACGTGGGTGAAACCGCGTGAACTAAAACGTTCTCTACTTTGTATGTAGCGTAGTTATGCGTATATAGGGTGTCTACCTTGATGTGTAGCCGTGTGTACAGAAGCGATTAAACAAAAGCTTTCAAAAAATGTTGCTAATATTTTGATATGCTTTTCTTTATATGCGTTCCACTTCGCGATTTTTAATTGTAAATATTTGGTATTATATTATATATATGTTACTATAAAAGTCCGAAGTGCAGTAAATTAAAAGATTTACCAACACGGATTGGTAACAGTCCGAAGTGGCAACATAATTTCATATGTCAGGTTATGTAAGGTTTCTTGTGATCATAGAGACAGAAATAGGAGCCTACGAAGGTGGACTCAGTCGACATATATTCTATGTAGACAGGCAATACATCACAGCAGATTTACACAATATATAATGGAAAACATACAAATAAGAACTGTGGTTTCAATTATAGCTAGGTATCCTGTGTCTCTGTGTTTCTTGTGACCCTTAAGGTCACAAGAAACCCAACAAACCTAACCTAATACGCGAAATCAAGTTGCTATTTCGGACTTTTAACAAAATGAGTTGTTAAATCTTAAGATTTCTCGCACGTCGGTGTTTTACAGTACCTGTTGTTACCTTTTCACCTACGCTTGTAAATACGACTAATAATTATATTTGAAGATTTATAAAGTGTTTTGTAATGGATTTTCAACGATTTTTGAATTATTTATATTATAATCCGTACGATTATCCTGAAAGGCGTTATTTTCGAGACGCAGAAAACCCTATGCGTAGAGTTCCAAAGACGCTATCGTTTTAGGAAAGAAACTGTATTGAATATGTTGTTGCCGCTTGTGCTTAACAGCAGAGTTACGTGCAGTTACAGACGACTACCCATTTCACCTTTAATTCAGCTATTAATTGCATTGAGATTTTGCAACTGGGAATTTTCAAGTAAGTAAATCTTGTCAATAAATTTTTATAAAAATATTGTATCTATTAAAATGTTTCCTCTATTTTTTTTGCAGATTGTGTGTGGGGATTTGCATAAAATTAGTCAATCAGTGACTTCCAAAATTGTGGCTAAAACATCAGAGATTGTTGCTCTTAAAATAACACAATTTATAAAGTTTCCTACTTTGAGTGAGCAGACCGAAGTCAAAATATTGTTCTGTCAGGTAGCAGGATTTCCAGGTGTATTAGGCTGCAAAGATTGTACACATATTCCCATAAAGAATCCTGATAGACGACGTGGCGAAGTATTTCGTAATCGCAAAGGTTGGTTTTCCATTAATGTACAGTTAGTTTGTGGACCTAACATGGAAATTTACGACATAGTAGCACGCTGGCCAGGATCGGTACACGACTCTCGTATATTTATAAATAGCAGATGTTAAATGAGATTTGAAACTGGAGAACTCTCAGGCATATTAATACGGGACAGTGGATATGCACATTCCTCATATATGTTTACACCTGTTACTAATCCACAAACTCAGTCAGAAATACGGTATAATAGAGCTCACATAAGTACCAGAAATGTTATAGAAAGGTTATATGGAGTTTGGAAGCGCCGGTTTGCTTGCTTAACCTTTCCGGCCCCGCGCGCACTTAATGTAAACAATAACAGATTACCCGGTAATCGGACACCCGTCGCGCGGTCGGCACTTAAAGCGCCACTTGACACGCCCTATCGATGTTTATGTTTTTGAGCTCTGAGTTATGATAACATCGCTCGTGTTTCTTAGAAATACACATTGTAAGCTACGACAAGTATTATGAATCATCGCATTGAAGTGTATACTTGAGTTTATACGCCTGGATAAACAAAGCAGAACTGTACAAATTGTTCGTTATTGAAAATATTTGTTTCTAAAGAAATATAAATGCTATAAGAAGAGTTTTTACTTTTTCTATTTTCTAGATAAATACTCTTTATAGTAAAACGAAGTATTTATATATGGCTGTGAGAAAAAATTAAGATATTGACATTTGAAAGTGGCACTACCGTGCGTGTCATGGACATTTAGAGCGCGGCAAAAGTAAATATTGAAATTTTTGTTAAAAAATATTCGTCGTAACTTTGTGCGTTGTATTCAGATATTTCTATAGAAACACTAATAAATAACACTATTATAGTGATTGAAACCTGAAATACGATATAATACTGTACTAAAAAACAACAAATATAAAAAAGCGCGGGAAAACTGATAAATGATAATAGGTTACTTTGGGCTTCAGTTTGACAAACAAAATTATCATTAGTCAGTATTGTTTTTATTGTGTCTAAAAATAGAAATATGCTCTTTATAGTTAAACATTTTTTTTTATATATGTCTGTGAGAAAAAATTAAGATATTGACATTTGAAAGTAGCATTGACATGCGTGACGAGTACATTTAGAGCGCGGCAAAAGTAAATTTTGTTTTTTTTTTTACAGAATATTAGTCGTAACCTTGTGCGTTGTTTTCAGATATTTTTATAGAAACACTAATAAATAACACTATTATAGTGATTGAAACCTGAAATACGATATAATACTGTACTAAAAAACAACAAATATAAAAAAGCGCGGGAAAACTGATAAATGATAATAGATTACTTTGGGCTTCAGTTTGTTATACAAAAATAACGTAAGTCAGTATTGTTTTTATTGTCTCTAAAAATAGAAAGAATAAGCTTTTCAATAATGTATTACACTTATATACTTGCCCTACAAAAAACGACAGTAAACAGCGGCACAAATAACATCGACGAACGAACGCTCGGCGCGAAGTCACGTGACATAACAATAACAATATTAGACAATTATTATTCAGTTAGTAAATGGTTCGTTCGAAAAGCTCAGTTCATTCCGAGTACAATGATATACAATACAAGACTTTAAATACAGGCCTTTCAATACAAAAACGGCAAAAACTAGCGCGCGACCCTCTTTTTTTTGTTGCTTGACGCCTTAAGGCGTCAACGGGGTTTGACGGGTACAAAAGTGATGACGCCTTAAGGCGTCAACGGGGTTTGAGCGGTTAAGTAGAAAGCTTCAAAATAATTTAGTTAATACTTACAACATAATTGTCGCTTGTGCAGTCCTCCATAACATTTCTGTACTAACCCGGGAAGATGACATAGCAGAGCCTAATGAAAATTTAGAAGAGGTACCAGTACCTCATGCCAGCTATAATGAAAGAGGTAGTTTGATAAGAACGGCGTTTATAAGAAGGCGTTTTTAACAAGTTTTGGATTTTTCAGAAGTTCAATGGGTATATAATTATATTAGTTTTAATTTAAATATGTATTAAGTTAACAATTATAATAAAACTGAATTGCTTCTTTTGTGTTTTTGTTGCCTACCTGTGTACGTGAAAATCCATACTAATATTATAAATGTGAAAGTAACTCTGTCTGTCTGTCTGTTACGTTCACGGCTAAACCGCTAAACCAATTTTGATGAAATTGGGTATGGAGTTAGCTGAAACCTCAAGAAACGACATAATATACTATTTTTCAAATCCATCGCCTGATCTATTTTTTTCAAGTCCGTCCTATAGGGGATGAAAGTTTGTAAGTCTAATCAAAATTCATGCGGGCAGAGCCGCGCGTTCAACTAGTCAATTGTATTTAAACTATACAGTTCATCAACAGCCTGTCAGGCCAGTCTTAGCTTCCTTAGTTGCCTTATAAGACACCATCGAGACGAAATGGGGTGATGACATTTGTATTCTAATCAGTCACGGTAACATAAAATGTTATATAATTGTGTAGTTATTAATACAGAAATATTACTGACAAGGGGAGGAATGTGGCTGTGTTGACAAATGAGTTTGTAATAATAGAGCAAACAAAAATTTTAATAGGGTTATTAATTTAAAACATTCAATCTATTTAAAAAATTTTAGACCTAATTCTGCTGCCTCTCTTTTGGCTTGGTTGCAACGGAGAAGCTCTTCTGCACTTTGTTGCTCTATTACTGCTTTTCTATAATGCTCTTCTGCTGCTTTTACAAGCCACTGCTTTTCATGGAGCATTAGCTTATGCAATTTTTCTACCTGTTCTTGAGCATGTTCATAATTACTTTAAAATTCTTCGCTAATGACTTTAGCTCTAACATTTTTACCTGGATGGACATAAAAATAAGAATATAGTGCTTATATAATTAAAATTAAAGCTAACACTTGAAAGTGTAGGTTATTTTTATGGAAATTATAATGAATTCCATATTAAGTTATATTTGTACATCCAGATATGATAAAAATCTTAAAACATGTTAAATTTGTAAGAATATGTACTGTCAATGTACATTTCTCCCTAATTTTCCACTGATAAGCATTGGTTTTTAAGTTACACATAATATTATTTTCATGGTAGGTAATTTCTGTGACATTATTTTTATTTCCTGTTACATGGGACTGGTAGCATAAACATACATATATCACACCCCAGCCTAAACCACTAAGTAAAAACAAACAAATACACAACTGTTTATATAACATAATATAAACATAATTTCAGAAATGTACCTTGAGAGGTGTCTGTTGGTAAATGTGTCATGTCACTGTCAATAACACATTGTATTTCCACATCAGTCTGTTCAAGCAAAGCCTCATCAATAAGCATAGGATCCTCCTTTGAAGGCCCTGGTTTGGGATGGAAAGATCCTCCACCTGTTCTCATAAGCTCTTTTTCTCTTGAGATAGAAGAGCTTTTTTACGAGTCTTCAGATTGTCCCAACATTTCTTAAATTGTGCTTCTGTCCTCTGAAATTTGGAAATGAAATATTTCAACAATTCTAGTTTCCACTTACAGCAAAACTGCTTTTATCTTGTTAATAATTATTGTACTATTGACAATTAATTATTAAATAAGATAAAAGTAGTTATATTCTAGTGTTCAAATACTATGCCAAATAAAATACCACGAAATCACGGAATTTGTATTATGAGCGTGGTATTTACAATATTATGATTTAAAAGTGAATTATATGGGCTATGATATATTAGTTTCTTACCTTAATATTTGTTTCAATTGAGTTGTACCCCTCCACTAAACGTCCCCAAGCCACTTTTTTTATACCAGGATTACCGGCGGTTATGGTTGACGCCGAATTTAATTTATATTTTACAATTAACCGCCACACTGAATATTTGTCTTCCAGACATATTATGTGTGGAACAAATAAAGCTAAAGGATAAAACTTGAATCACCACACAACAAACAAATCAAACATTAACAACTGAACAACTCTGAAATCTGAATGACGCGATGCGACACAGATAAGGTTAAAAAACAAACATCTGTCAATTTTCAGGTAATAATAGACAAAAACTTAAAAAAGTATGTTAAATCTATGATTTTGTGACGTATGTAATGACGTTTTACATCGACTCGACCTTGTTGGAGGATCCTCAAGATTACCTCAAGTCAAGAGAAAGACATGACTAAGAATACCGATTTCGAGGATTCCTCGAGGTGATCCTTAAGGTTGAGTTGAGGTTGAGAAAGTTTTGAGGTGTAATTCTGTATTTTCAAAAATTGATTGACTGCTGCAGAAACGAAAAATACATAAAAATAGTTTTATCTTGTACATAATAAAAGTTTCCAATTTCAGTTACAATGACAAAGTTATGTATCAAATACAACATAACATATTTAGGTACTTTATATTTTGGTGACATATCACTTCTTCTCTTAGGAGTTGGCATAAAGGGCTTAATGTTTTTGTTGCGTGTGTGTTTTTTTTATCGGCATTATTTGAAATACCTTATATACCTAGTTGGGTAATTAGTAGTTACTAATTGTGTCATATTATAAACTTATTACTTACTAAAAACCACCAAAAGCACAAAACAATTTAAAAAAAGTTACACTTTCGCTATTGGAAAATCACAATCAACAAAGAATCCCAACGCAATACTGGCGCAATACACAGCTGTCAAAATAAAGTCAAGAGTAGCGTTTAAAGCACGCCAAGTAGTGTTGCGATAAACGGCTTAATTTCGACAATGCTTACAAAGTTGTGTTTATATTGAAAAGCGCGCTTTTGAAAAAGCTTTTCACTTAAAACGCTTTTTGTAATTCGTTGTGAAAGCGGACATTAATGCTGCCGCTGCCCGCTTGTCCAATCGTTTTATTATTGCTGTATTAAACGTTATGTAGTAAATTGGCTTACACATTTACGACAACGCAACAAAATGGTGTATCATAAATAATATATTATAATTTATAATGCTATCAATGAATTTTCCTTCGTACTTTATCAGGCTAAGGACTGTCTGAAATAAATTTTATTTGACAATATATTATTAGGTTAGTGTTATTACTTATTACTCATAAAAAAATATAAGTTATAAAAAGAAAAAACGAAAAGCATACTAACAATGCATCAAAGAAAAAATAAATCGTTTAAACGAAAGTTTATGCAACTAAAACAAAAATCTTTTTACTATAAATATTATTACGTAAACAAATAACTCGTAATTTAGTAGCTTAATCCTAATGTTGACATGTGTGTTTGAATATTAGTCTTTATGTCCTCACGCATTGAGTTCATTTTCAATATTACTTTAAAAAAGCAGTGAGCAGTGCGGCCAACTTAACGTTCGCGAATCGTTGTCGTCCAACGCGCCAGTCGCCAGCGCCCAGCGGCTGCGGCAGCGTTACAGTTTGTGAAGTTGCTTTCCGTTTAAACGAAATCGGCGTGTACTTAAAAACGAACGCTTATGCTTATATTGATAAGCATATTGTGTTAAAAGCTTTTCGTTTAAACGCCCACTACTAACGATCGATCCCGATTCCATTTAGTTCCCAAAATGGATACCCAATTTGATAAAATTTGGCGCTAGTGTCGAACTCAAGAGTACGAAACGTCACAATTCCAATGTCGATAGATCGGAATTGAAATCAAGAGTAAGCTCCCTGTCCGTCCGACCGTCACGATAAATGAAATATTATCTTAGCAAAGTTTTTATAATACCAAATACCTAGGAGGATAGGAAAGGATAGGGTACACATACATTTGAAAAATTAATGAAAATGAAAAACAATGTTATGTAATAATAATGGCTAGTCGTGATTACCCATTACTTTAAGTAAAGTTGTTTTTATAAGTATTCTTTTCTTGGAGGTAGGAAGAGATCTGGCTGATTTTAGAATATTTTTCATTTCTGGTTGGATTATAGAGAATTATTAAATGCCTACATGTACATGACAGACACAAATATATTACCTCAGTAGTCTTTCTGGAAGACCAAACCACATATTTATTATAATTAATGCTCGAAATTCGAGTCTAATTGATTTTAATTTTAAGTTTGAATGTTATTAAGGTTCAACTACTAAGGAACCCACTAAAGCTGTTTTTTTTTATATAAGGCCCTCAATAATGAGTGCTTTCAATTTAGACAGTAATATTAATATAACAAAGTACGTTCGGTCTCGTATACACGTACAATAATAGTATTACAATGCTGCAACAACAACAACAGGGTACGATGGAAGAGAAGATCTACGAGCGCCAAGTGACGAAGCAGGCGATCTCGAAGCGCGTGATCGACGAGCAGCAGATCGACCGGCACTACGCGGAGAACGACCTCGCCGAGCTCTACAACTTCGAGGCGCGCGCCGCCGAGCCGCGCCCGCTGCCCACGCTGCCCAAGGACAGGCTCTTCGCTGAGATGCTCAAGGAACATGAGGCTCAGGTAAACACACTCTACAGCTTCGAGGCGCGCGCCGCCGAGCCGCGCCCGCTGCCCACGCTGCCCAAGGACAGGCTCTTCGCTGAGATGCTCAAGGAACATGAGGCTCAGGTAAACACACTCTACAGCTTCGAGGCGCGCGCCGCCGAGCCGCGCCCGCTGCCCACGCTGCCCAAGGACAGGCTCTTCGCTGAGATGCTCAAGGAACATGAGGCTCAGGTAAACACACTCTACAGCTTCGAGGCGCGCGCCGCCGAGCCGCGCCCGCTGCCCACGCTGCCCAAGGACAGGCTCTTCGCTGAGATGCTCAAGGAACATGAGGCTCAGGTAAACACACTCTACAGCTTCGATGCAATACTGTCATATTTGCATCTTCAATTAAAAATAAATTGTAGGAATCTATGCAGATATTCTTACCAAGTTGTGATCATTAAGTGTTAAGTGATCGCAATTCGATAATATTTGAGTATATACATAAAGAGTATGTTTAGAGGTAGCAGGCAGAGAAAACCGCATCAGTTGTGTAGTAGGTACCTAATATAATTTTCACCGAGTGATAACTCAAAAACAATATGACTTATACATATTAATCTGAAATTATAGTGTTACATCAACATATCTTGATAACAGATTGCATTTGCATATCGCTTAATACAAATATAACTTACGTACCAAAACAAATACTTCAAAATACACACTGATTGATAACATATTATATGAGTAAAACACTTTTTGGACATAAATACAATAATTTTAAATGTGTAAGATGTTATTCACCCATAATTATTTTATATTTAAAATAACTTTATTATTAGATCTACAAGTACCACGAGCACGACTCTCTACTAGAAAACAAGGAAGAAGAGACGCTTAGTGAGGAGGAACGCAAGGCGGCGTGGGAGGACTTTGAGAACGAGAAGAACAAGCCGCCGCCCGCGCCCTTCCCCACGGCCTGGCCCATGCACAACGGCATGGGTGAGTCTAACATCTGCTTAGTAATACGCCAATTACAGGAGTCGCCTTCTTTCAGCTTGCCTAACTCTTAGCAAGACATTAGGTAAAATCACAATACAATGATACAGATAAACATTATCTATTTTACGCATACATACAACATAAGGTTTTACTTGCAACTATTTGATTTGCTGATGAAATGTCTGCAATTTCTTCAGTATTAAAATCCCAGTCTTGTCTTTTCGACATTATTTGTGTTTATTACTACAACAATGGCCATATATTTATATAATATATACCTATATTATAAAACAGTAAATGACTCCCACCAGATTCCTTTAATTAATGTTAGGAACTAGTCAGAGAGACATACAATACCATCACAACATATCTGACAAATTTCACTCATTCACATTTATTAAATTTATAACCAGTGTAACTGTAGAGACGGCCAACTGGTGCTGTTGTATTTACGTGTGCTAGAAGTTGAACACTTTCACATTGCTCTAGTACCTGGACTACTGGCGCAACAACAACAACAACTCGCCTACGCCGCACTGGCCGCCATGCTGCGTAAAGATATGCCGAACATCAACGACAACCAGATCCGAGACATGTTACCTCTCATATACAACTCCAATCCTGGCGTGAGTATAGCTATACATTTGTAAACAATATATCCTAAATAAACTCTAGTTAGGTCTACAAAATCATTCTTATCATGGTTTAAAATACATTAGTTGAAATTTTATCGTGCAATGCTGTCTGAAATATATCTTAACCAATTTCATTAAAATAGACGATACAAAGTATGTACTTGTTTCATCAAACACTTTATTTGTTAAGAATTTCCTCTGCATGAATGTCTTTACCACAGGGTCTCACACTTGCATATACATTATCATATCACATTCATATAAAAATAACGCTCATTATTTTCTTTAAGAGAAAGTACTACATTTAACAGCAACTGACAGCACCATAGTATTTCAATTTGAACATTGCAAACACATTCATATTCTGTCCAGTGAGAGTTGATGATAAGTCATTTACATAGGATTTCAATAGTCATGATTTATGCATGGTTTATGGCCTTAAAGAAATTGATGCAAACATTTAAATTATATTTCCGAAATCTTATTAATTAATTAGTATTTTCTTAGAAATTAAAGGCCTGTTTCTGTACAGTTTTATCTTTTTTGTATTAAGAAAGTTGTAGTATTTGCGATAAATTACATTTGCTAATTATTATCTACTTTGACTGGACACTACATACATTACACATTCCATTACTGTTCATTTATCATCTTTTATTGCTTAACTTAAATTTAAATTAAAGTTACGATTGGCGTCTTCAGTTTACCAAAAAGCCAGAATGTGCTGGACAAACAAAACATTACTATAATATAATAGTACTAAATATAAATATAATCACTGTTTCATATTTATTTGTTTAGATGTTCGGTGGATATGACTATGGCGTAAGTTATATGTCGATATTTACTTATCCCTTGTATATTTTAGAGTATATTATACGCCAGTATACCCAAGACGCCGTTAGATCTATGTATTTTATGTTCAAAGCATGTACATTTTCATTATTTTGTAGTATGCGTAACATATCATCTGAGATTTTATGGTTGTGCGACGAACTTATATTGATATGTTATTAACTTTTATGTTTATAGTTAATGCAGAAAATGAGTGAGATATACAAGTACGCTCAACCGAGCATGATGAACCCTAATATGATGAATCCTGTTTTGAATACTGGTAAGTATTAATCCTATATTATGTACATGTTCGATTATAAAATAGGATTATGACTGAGCTATCCACAGATTTAAATTCGATTTTAGTGATAGTCATACATTATTGATTTTAAGCTTTATCAGTGTATAGCATGTTTTACAAATTAATTTGAGTGTTCAAAAACAAAAACCGAATAAATATTTAAAACATCATTGAATAGTTAGGTATATTATAAGTTATTGCGTATAATATTCATAGTATATAAACTTAAATTACCACTCACTGACTGACTCACTTAGAGAAATAGAAGTCATACAAGGGGGAGTCGTAGTAAAAAAGTAAATATTGCGTCGTATAGACAATCTTTCAGAAGGCCCGGGATAAATGCCTGACCTTCGGAAGGTCAGCTCTTGGTGGTGGTACTCCATCGGATCTCGGAAACGGTGATGTCTACGGGAGTTGTTCTCGAACAAAATCTTTCTAAAACCCTGGCAACTTTTAGGGAGGGCGAAAAAACATGGTCGCCATACAAACGTTGACCTCTAATATCTCCGAAACGGTTAGAGATAGGCGGGGTGTGTTCGAGAAAATGTCATAGAGGTAGACGAGATCTTTCCAGAAAAGGTAATTTTCAAGGTCACCGGGGGTCATCGGTGACCCCCAATGGTCCTCGGGCGCTTAATTTTTGCCTTCAGTGGTTTTTAAGGTCCCCGAATCCGAATCTCAAATTAGTTTTTTGCTTCCTCGCCCTCGCTGTACACCTCCACTCGCAACCACGCGAAATACTAGTTGCATTTATATACATGTGTTTGAGTGTACATAAGTTATGACCCGTGTGTGTGTGTGCGTGTGTGCAGGCGGCGGCGGCATGGGCGGCACGAGCGGGCTGCAGTACGAGCCGCCGTGGCAGCGCCAGCACCAGCAGCAGCAGCAGATGCGCCTGCAGCAGCTCATGCAGCACCAGAACGTTAGTCATCACACACTACTCACTCACTCATCCTCGCTTCCACTGATCCTCCCGATACTACGTCGTAACCAATCCAATTATCAACAATGCGAAAATACAAAAAAGCTATTCAAACAAAAGAAGACTATCATAACAAAATTTACATTTTAAATAGTATGCTTAGGCTCAGATGCCGCCGGCGTGAGGTGTTAAAATGAACGTATCGTTTGTAATTAAATAAGTATTCGAGATAGCTATTGATGTTCGCCATTTATTATTCTAGTTAAAATTAATGATATTTTGACGGGCAGCAAATGGGCGCGAAGTTCTATGCGGGCGGGCTCGGCAGCCGCGACCCCGTGGCTATGGCGCTGCAGCAGCAACGTGCGCGCGAAATTATGATGGGGGGCGCCGGCGCCGGCGCCGGGGGCGGAGGCCCGGGCGCCGGCCGGCCGCGCGGCCGCCCGCCCATCCACCCGCGCGGGCCCAGCGCCACCTCGCCCGACGTTGTCAACTTGGACTCTGATTAGGATGGGTATGTACGCCTTTTATTCTCATGGGCTTTAATTCATTTGATCAGTTTGTAATCGTAGATCTACAAACTACAAATTTGATTTGTATACTAAACTTACAAACTGATTTAGGCCCAGATCCTATATCAAGAAACGAGTAATTTTAGCTTGTGACATATTTTTTATAGAATACTAGCTAATCCACGCAACTTCATCTGCTTCACATGAGAGAAATTGCCCCGTTTTTGCAATATCTTACATTAATGCTCTGCTCCTATTGGTTGTAACGTGATGTTATATAGCCTCCCTCGATAAATGGGCTATCCCATAAAGAATTTTTCAATTCGAACCAGTCGTCCCTGAGATTAACGCGTTTAAGCAAACAAACAAACTTTTCAGCTTTATAATATTAGTATAGATGTGTCAAAACTTTACTGACCGTAGTTATGACGACTCGTTTCTTGATATAAAAACTCGACCTAAATGATTCCATTGTTATACTAAAAAAATATTTAAAATTGATTGTCTTGACTTTGCAATATAATAATAATAATAAACGCACACAGCAAACCTCCAATTAATATCATATCCAAGTGTAAGCCTCCCCAAGGGCCGGGTTTTCCCTAACCCACTAGGAAAATACCAGTGAAACCGAAATAAATAATAATAAACGTACAGAGCAAATTAATAAAGCTTAATATAAAATGCATTTAACTTAACTGCAGATTCTATTCCAGGTAACAAAGATGTGACAAGTGGACAGATGTGTACAGTGAACGATTATAGGTGCTACACTGCTATATGGAGTGAGTAGCGGCCGCTGTCGCCTAGGCAACGTCTCGCCTGACCGCCGAGCGTGCGACCCGCATCACTCGAGGTAATCATCTGGCCAACATATGGAGTGATATTCAAAAGTGTTAGCTCCATATATGTAGCTTTCGCCTTGAGGCTTGCGCTCTGATGCTACATATCAAGAATCTCAGTATTTTATTTGTAGTTCACACCCTCTTAGAAGTTAGCCCTGTGTAATTCATTTTATTTACAAACGAAGATTAGTGACGTCCACATATCATGAATCGCCACTTATGTTCGTAACAATCACTTTGAAGCGGAAGCCTAAGGCGTAGACATTAAATGATAAGACGCACAAGTTTAGTCATATTTTAAGCTTCGAGAGATGAGCTGAAGGCTTGAAATGTGACGCTTGTGCTTGTGGGAGTTAACATTCTACTTTCTGACACTATGTGTGAGGAAATGGTGTAGGAACTATCGAACAAACGAAGCATCCTACGAGAGCTTATTGCGTTTTTAAATACAATCTTATTCATATCAATGGTTCAAGTTTGGCTCATAAATATTGTGCTGAACATTTCAAATACTCTTTCCAACTTCAGAACGCGATTGCTGTCATAGGATGCTTCAGATGTCAGCTTGATAAATTTTAACTATATCTCTCAGTACAGGAAATTAGTGATAAGTTATATGTCGGTAGTTAGTAAACTTTGTGTGTCTAATATGGTACAAATGTACCTCCCTGGAGTTGCATGATCATTCTCACCCATAATGTAACAGTATAGTGATATATAATATTCTACATATTATAGTGACTGGAACACCAAACTAAATTTAAATTAATGTTATTTATTGGTTTATGTATAAATATTTAATCAATATTTTTTATTGTAACTTAGAAATTATGAACTCTGCACATAAACCATAGTTGGCATTGATGTTCCATATGTAAATTAGTGAGATGTTGTTGGATCTATGTTTCGCTGAAGGGGTGTTTTATTTTAAAATTATTTTAACCCCTCATATAAGTTGGTTATAATTATAAAAAAGAAGATGATGTTGATTAAAATGTTTTAATTATTTCATCTCTTAAAAAAAGCTAGATTATTTTCTACTTAAAAATATGTATTCAATAACCTGAATCAGGTTTGGTTTTAAAATCATAAATTTAATTCAATTTGGAAGCGTAAGTTATAAATACTGATTATTTAGTGGTTTTATAGCTGTGATATATTTTATAAAGGGTGCAAGCTTGGGCCACTGAATAGTAAACATAACTGTTAGCTTCATGAACACCCTCTACTGCGACAGGCATAATAACAGAAATATTTTTGGAAGATGTACTTATTATATTTGTTGTCTCAAAGAGCATGTAAAGCTGTTGGAATCTACAGAAATCCTTAGACTGTTATTATTTCATTTAAGTTATGATGGCTAAGGATGTCTTCATGCATATTATACAGTTGTATCTATTTAGAAAGTAATTGGGGCTTTCTAGCCTCTAGATACTCAAGAGTAATAAGGTTATGAAGATTTTATGATGACAATTACTATAGAAAAAGTATGTCACAGGTTTAAAACCACAACATAATCAAGTTTTTCTAAACATATTATATTTGGGTTAAAGCAATAGAGTTCTCATATATTGTACTCACATAAAAATCATAGTGCAGTATGACTGTCTTATTATTTGCAATTATTTTATGGCATATTTCCTTTCACATCACTGTGAGACAAATTTTAGTGATGTTTATTTGACTGTATTTATTTGCCTGTTTATACAATGGGCGGTTTAGTTGTGATATTGCCTAATATTAAATTTTTGTATACGTTTATTTTAATTGAGTCACTACCGTGACTTTAATGTTAGATGCAACAATTATTGCTATATATTTTAGAATACATTATTGTAACTATGATAGTGTGACATTAAACATAGTGCATTTCAAATTTTGAGTTCGATAATTGTTAGGAATTCTCATGATTGTTTTATTATAATTTTGGATAATTATACAGATATTTTTTCTATGCTTAAAATGTTATTTATAATAAACAGTTACGTTAATAAATGAGCAGTATTTCAGTTAGTTGTAAGGTATGTTATATCCATTATCATCGCACATCCCTATAGTTTATTTTTTGTTTTCTCTTTTATACAAGTACTAGCAAAATAGTGTTGCTACATGAATATTGTGAGGTTGCTACACACAAGTGAGGACTGCTGTAATTGTTTCATTATTTATGTAATATATAATATAATTGTAACTGTAGAGAACTTCCTATTATTTTGTAGTACAATCAAAGTATAATAAATAATTCAGAAATGTGTAAAAATATGTTTTATTTATTTTATATTTAAGATGATATACATATTATATTAATTATATAAATTACATTGCTTTGCAACTGTGTATCTATGTTGGTAGTATTGGATTTTAGTAGGTGTAGTTCAAAGTTCAAACACACATGCTAAAACCCAATACAATAGATTGCCACACAATTCATTACAGGGGTAAGCCGAAATGAATAGGTACCACTAAACCACTGACCGTGCAGACAGTATTAATAGACTTCACAATAATTAGTATAAATGAATTACATGATAATATTATATAGTAACAACCAACCTGATAGATGCTGTACTGCCTGAACAAGAGAAATCTTACGACCTGGGGCCTTATTACAAACTCTTATTTAACCTGTCAAGTTACAGGCAGTTCAAATAACTGCCAGGTTTTGTTTCGTATTATGACATGTGAATAGTTAATCGTCTTCATGCTGGCTAGTTAGTCGCTGGCCGATTTGTGACTTGACAGAGCATCGTTCAAAAATATTACATACATGTTTCTCGGTAAATTAAGTAAACGGTTTTAATTTTATCCTATTTTCTATGATAATATAATTAAAATTATTATTTTTAGGCAAAAATAAAACAAATATATCTTTATGCTATCATATCATGAATTTTTTCATTATATTTGCAGCATTAAACAAAATATTATAGATAACTAATATTCGGTTTCAGAACGTCGCGCGTTGAAGATTGAAATGTCATTTCCAGATAAACATTAAAAGTTGCTCTACATACATTGACTTATTTATTACTCTACATAATTATTATCTAGTTTTGATACCAATATTATGTACCCAGCATGTATAAATAAATAACAACTTATATGTTTTTTTTTAACATAATGTTTTATAAATAATCTTCAATAATTATCACACGTTCTTTTTTTTAACAATTGAACGTGTCTACAATGCAAAGAAACGTCTACAAAAAAACCTTATTGACATTACTCAGACTATTAGTATTAATGTCAGAAAGCAAGAAAATATAAAAAAAGTCTGTCATGAATTGTCTATAAGGTCCAAAATCGCATGCACCTGTTTTTGTCGAGCACTATCGCTGGCTGATCACTTTCTGATAGTCATTTGTTTTGTAGACGTTCATTTGTTTAGTAGACACGTTCATTAGATATACACAAAAAAAAATCTTACCTATTTTAGGTACCTACCTATCCCCGTGGTATAACTAGTTGGACGTAATTCCACCGTTGTACTACGGGTCATAATCATAAATTGACTGAATATTATTGATTTACCATAGGAAAACATTATTTTATACATAAATAAAGCAATACAAGATGTACATAACACAAAGATTTTTGTATTTTATTTAATAATTTTTATTAAGTAATGTAAGTAGAGCATATATCATAGCCTCACATAAAAATTTCAATCTGTGGCACGAAGAGCAAATGAAATTCTTTCTCGTACCTAATGTGCCTATCATCCCAAAATTACTGGAAAACCTGAAAAGCATAGTTACCTCAAATAATAATAGTTCATCGTCACAGATTTCATAAATTATCTAAAAACTAGGTAAATTACATAAAAATAAAAGCAATAATTAATGTAGCTATTCAAAAAAAGCTACTCCAGCATAGCGTAAACTGAATGGTTTGTTTTGTTTACAATATGGCGACTTTAATATGAAATTAAATGTCAAATGAAAGCTCTTAATACGGTATTTGCCAGACAATACTCGATCACCTGTCACGTGACCGCTGACTGGCTGGAGTTAGCACATTTATAATACGAAATTGAAAGTCAGTTTACTTTACGCCGTTTACTGCCTGAAGAGTTTGTAATAAGGCCCCTCATTGTCACACAACTTACTAGGTCAAATTATAATTCTAAACCATCCAGAGACACACCAAAAACCACAGAAGTGTTTATCAAAATTGGTACAGCTATTTGGAATTCAGTGAAATCACTCAAATAATAGCCACAATACAAACAAAGCTTATTGAATCAAGAACTATGAGATACTAGCTTATGTCTGTATGTGCATTGCCCAGCATAAAAGTACCCTATGTGCTAGCAATACCCTGTACAAAAACATGTTTATTATATAATATGCAATATTTTTGGTGCATGAGATACCTAAACTTATCTGGTCTATTACACATCACATAATTAATATTATTGAATTACATACTATGAGGGTAGCATTTTACCTATAACTACATGTCCCTATGTAACTACAATCCCTGTATAACACCCTTGGTGAATACAAGGATATGTGATAATATTTGCAGTAATGGAGGGGTTTATAATAAACAAAAAACAACATCAGTTACCCAGCGACCGTAGTTCGGTACACGCGTTTTATCGCATTCCGATAAATGCGCCGACTCGCCGTGAGTAATTTGTTAATGAAATATTATTTTAAGTGTTCAAACGTACGGATTAATAATATAGCTATTATTATAAATTAGGGTGCTCCTGGCATCAGGGGCCCCTTAAGAGGAAACTACCACGGGCGAGAGAATGGAAAAATAGGTAATTGTAAAAGCTATTGCTGTCGCGCAGTGCCCGCAGAGCGTGATAGAGACAACTGCACCTTGGACCGAAAATACCTATAAAAGTACACAAAATCAACGTTTCGTAGTCCCCTGATTCCTTCTCCAACACTTGACCGATTTAACTACATAATTCATTAAAAATTGAAGAAAGGCTTTGGCCGTGTTTCTATGTTTTTCTTTTTTTATATAATCTACTCAAATTTGTTTTCTGGATGTTTGAACACAGCGGAAAATCTGACCAAGTTTTGAGGTTTTTGAAGGCTCATATCTCTTTTAATAATTAATTAATTTAAAAAAAAGAAAACATAGGGACATGCCAATAGAGGCTATACATGTTATTTTAAAATATTATTGTTCTACTGGCATTATCCAGGGAGGAAACAGGGGAGTACATTTGTATGGAAAAACGGCCCTTGTGTTTCCTCTTAAACCACAATGGACAACTTTACAAGTACCCCCACCGCAAGCTATGCCAACGTTACGTCTAAAACTATTCACTCAAAGAAAGACCAATCAATCGTAATTGTTTCTATTGACGGAATTATGCTACGAGATTACCTATTATCACTTTCCACTGTTATCAAGTCATGGTCCATCCGTTTTATCTCACATATAGCCAACTCAAGAATATATGTTTAGACTCCAAACCATGTCCAAACAATGCGCTGACGAACTGGTTGATGTTGTTAAAAAACTCAAAGTAATTAGTAAAATACAAATTATTGGAAATCAGAACGCTAATAACTAGAAACAAATGAATAGTTTTAACGAATGTTTGCCCTGTCATTCCACATGAAGTTATAGAAGATAAATTCAAACAAATAAATGTAAAAATATTGTCGTCCATTAGGTACGTACATGAGGCGTTCCAGACCCAGGCTTTTCTCATATTATGAGTTTCCGGCGTCAATTGTAATTTTCACTAGAGGATGAAAAAAGCTCCCGCAGTCAATGCAAATCTACTGGATTTACTTAACAAAGGGTTTTATTTAACTGCACAGCAAAAAAATACTAATTGCACAGCAAAATATATTTAAAGAGATCAAACTGAGTCGACGGAACCTCGCTCCGCGTGGTTCCTATTTTTGGGTGGGTTTAAGAAGGAATCTAACATAACCTAACCCTTCCGAGACGGCATGCAGTGATTTGAGGCGTATAGGTGCTCGTTATGCTGTGCAATTAGTATTTTTGATGGTCATTATATTTATTCCCCTTAACAAATGAATCCATGAAGTGTTTTGTGTTCAATGGTAATGGACATTTGGCAAAATACTGTCCTTAAGCTATCTAACAATAGGAGTCTACTCAATACCTAAATAATTCTACTCAAGAAATTATCGAAAATTCAGACTACCCTCCTATTGAGTTTATCAACCGCAGAAATATAAAACTACATTACCAGTCAACGCCAAAGAGAATAATGAAGGCATTAAAGGGATCTCACGTTAGGTGAAAGATAAGTTTTTATTTTAGCATCAATCATGGTGAGCATAAGCTTATGACTCACCATATTGCTATCACATTGAGATGGTTGGAGAGCCGATATCTCAGCTTTCACTCTTTCATTTTCATCCTGACGTTGGTGATAAGCAGTGATCGGAGTAGGTAGATTGATTTTTGGTACTTGTATCATAAATGCACACAGAAAGAATAACATGGATAAGCCATTTTCCCGGAAAGTAATTCCGGTATTTCCGGATTCAATTAAATATTGTTAATGTTGGTAGTGATATTATTCCTACTCAATTCAAAATTTAAAGGAAGGTATCAAAACTAAATTAATTCATTATTTATCTGTTGAATAATAAAAACAATCGAATTCCGATCGAAGCTTTAATTTTTATTTTTAGCCTTTTATGGCTAGAACTTTTATAGATAGACATAAATTGTTGCACTTAAATTTAAATATTTTCATAGGGGTCATGGTAATTTGCATTAAGGGTAGAATAAATGACGGGGCCCCATAGAGGGCCAATGCCTGCTGGGGTCGTGAGACTGTTCTAAGGATGCACCACGACTCTGAAACGTAAAGGGCATACGAAGGAACAGGTTGATTTTAGTCAGATTTTAGGACCAAAAAAAAGGGGTAGAATAAAGAAAAAGATAAAAATCAAGATTGTTTATTGTTAAATATGTACATTTTACATTTATTCACATTTTTAATCTTCATCGATTACAATGTCAGCATCCTGGTAATCCTGATCTTTACAATTAAAATATATAACTATGAGTTTCTCTATATTTTCTATTTTCAACCTATTTCTTTTAACATCTAAAGTCCATTTATAAATGGAAAAAGACCGTTCTACATCTGACGATGTCAAAGGAGCAAATTTTACAAAAGGTATTAAATTATGTGCTTCATTTTTTTCAATGGCCTCACTATATTCTCTAAGTGTGTCTAAATCTGGGTTTCGTTCCATAACACGTTCTATTTTATTTTTTATATTTTCTGAATTGCACTGATTTATAGCATCTCTGACGTTGTCAAATGCTAAAAGTGAATCTGTCAACGATAAATTATGCTTTTGCAATTCTTTTAAAGACAAATGAATTATAAAATAATTGACTTTAATGTAATTTAAATCTTCTTTTAAATTTTCTTTTTCTATAATATTTTTTGCCTCTCGAATAGATACCGCATCAGCTGCTTAAACAAGATAATACTTCTTTTATTTTTTCAAAGTTTTGAGCGTAATAAAATGCTGCCTCTAACCAAGTGCCCCATCTTGTAACAACTGGTTGGGGAGGTAGCGGCAAATCTGGATATTTTTCTTTTAAAATTTTGACTCTACTTGGGGCTTTCAAAAATACCTTTTTAACATTTGCTATTAAAATGTTAACATCGTGATATTCTAACCTAATTTGCTCAGATACGCGATGAAGAGAGTGCGCCAAACATGTTACGTGCTTCATTTCAGGTAAGTATTGTTTTAAATTTCGTCCTGCAGACAGCATATATGCAACGCTATCAGTGCAGAGGACAAGAATGTTACCTACCTTCGATTCAAAAGAATCTTCCCAAAAGTTTTCCAAACATTCTAACACAAATTGCGTGATTGTTTGTCCATTAACTACAGTTAGCATTTTACATGCTACCAAATAAGGTCTAGTCAAATTGCTAGGATGTAATGGTTTTATTAAAAAATGGACTATATAGCGACCTAAAAAGTCTGTCGTTTCATCTAATGATATCCATAGTTTCTCATTTTTATAATTTTGCCGAATCGAATTGATTTTATTCTTAAAAAACTTGTCCAAGTAAACTTTCCGTAACTGTGATTCATCTGGCAGAGTACGATTAGTACACGTACAACAACAGGTACTACACATATATCTTTTAAAGAAATCTTGAAAAGTAGTATTTTTCATCTGAGACCACGGAATATTGCACAAAATGAGAAATTTTATAAGATCGAAATAAAATTCCTCTTCGGGCCGCTTAAACTTTCCCTGGTGTACTGCTCCTTCGATATGTCTTTTAACGTTTCCTTTATTTATGGTTTTCAAATGGCTTTCACATTTTGAACAGTATATTGTACCACTAGCGTGATCGTAAAGTAGTTCGGGATGACCGGATATCCATTTTTCTACAGTTTCAGCCTTGACGTTTGCCATATCTGAACTTTGTTTTAGAGATGGAACCTCGTATATATCACCTAAAACAAAGACATGAAAAAATTACATTTTATTTAGTTTATTTAGCTTACTCCGTTTGTTTTATTTTTCGTGGATCAAATTTAGTCATTGAAATTTCACCCTCTTCCTGTCAATCCAAAATGGCTGCCGCTACAAGATGGCGGACAATACATTTTTTTTTACAATTCCATCTATATATATATATATCAAATGAAAGGGCTTGTTACGTAAAATATTTTGTAGAGAAGTAGATAAGGCCTATAGTAATTTATTTTACCAATACATTGCAAGAGGACACAGGGCATTCAAATTATATACGGATTCCAGTAAAATGTCGGTTAATAGTGGAGTTAGCTGAATTGCGACTACATTACTAGAATATCATAATTTTGTTTCGCACTAAGCTCACTGGTTCATACTCTATTAAAGATTTAACAATATTAAGACTCATGGTATGTTCAGCAGGTTAAGCGAACAAACACAATACTAAAAATATTCTTATAGTACATCCAAACATGCTTTATACTCCTTGTAACTAGTAAAATATTACTTACCAAAGCTTGGTTTAAATATGTAGATCCAATTCAATAGTGAAAAATCTGAGTCCGTATATTCGAGCCAAATCGTGGTTTAGAGCAGATTCCAGAAGTCAGTATGTACACAAGCCAGGGTCAAGTAACGTTTTCACAACACAGTAACAAACAAAGATGCGCACTCTACGAACCGAAGTAAACGAGTGAGCTACCTGGCATGTCGTCGGCGGGCGTACGCATTGTTCTGATAACCGGTTATTGTACCACCCATGATCCTTTGTTCTGATTGGTCGTTGGGTTTTGTCAAATCGTGACTGTGTGCCGTTAAAAAAAATATGAAGAATAATAAAGAATAATATTGCTCATTTTATTACAACTCCTACCTTTTTTTGAGGATGGCAAATCATCAAATGACTCCTTCCACTCTGGCAGAATAAAATTCCTACATAAGTTCCGGTTTTTTTTTAATAATCCACCAATTCCGGAGGAATGTCCATATTAATATATACGTTTCGGATCAATGACCCCATTTCAATCTACCTACTCCGATCACTGGTGATAAGTGTAACTATCGACCCATCTCCCTAGCTACTATTATCTCGAAGGTACTCGACAGTCAGCTGGAAGCGCGGTTGGATGGTTTGTTAAAACTACACGACGCACAGTTTGGGTTTCGTAATAATCTTGGTACTGAAAGTGCAATTCTGGGCCTCAAACATACAGTGCAATATTACACGAAACGTCGAACGCCAGTGTACGCTTGCTTTTTAGATCTCTCCCGTGCCTTTGACCTTGTATCTTACGAGGTTTTGTGGGAAAAGCTACGGGGAAGAAAAGTGCCAGCAGAGCTGTTGCGTATCTTCCAGTATTGGTATTATAACCAGACGAACAATGTGAGATGGGCCGATGGGCTGTCAGTGTCGTATGGGCTAGAATGTGGGGTAAGACAGGGCGGAATTACGTCACCAAAACTGTTTAATCTGTTTATAGATGATCTAATCGTTGAGCTCAGCAGCAAGAAAATCGGATGTCGTATTGATGACGTTAGTGTCAATAACATTAGCTACGCTGATGATATGGTGCTGCTGAGTCCTACGGTTAGGGCGCTTAGGGAGCTGCTTAAGTGTTGTGAGCGCTATGCTCGTGAGCATGGCCTAGTTTATAATGTTGATAAAAGCAAGTTCCTGGTCTTTAGGGCTTTCGGTGTTAAATGTACTGAGTATGTGCCCCCGATTAAACTAAATGGGAATGACATATCGCGTGTGTATCAGTTCAAGTACTTGGGGCATTATGTAACCGAGGGCCTTGATGACCAGGTAGACATTGAAAGGGAACGTAGGGCGCTGGCAGTCCGATGTAACATGTTGGCTCGCAGGTTTGCACGCTGTAGCAAGGCAGTTAAAATAACGCTTTTTAAAGCCTATTGCCAAGTATTTTACACGTGCAGCTTGTGGACCAACTATACTCAGCGGTCTATCAGCGCTCTACGGGTCCAATATAATAACGGGTTCAGGATGTTGATGGGGCTGCCCCGTTTCTGCAGTGCATCAGGTATGTTTGCACAAGCACACGTCGATGGCTTCCACGCCATCGTCAGACAGAAATCTGCCTCTTTGCTACGCAGAGTGCGGGGTAGCTCCAACTCCATCCTGAAGACTATAGCAGGGAGGTATGATTCCCCTTTATTAGGTGATGTTGTTCAAAGGTGTATTTTGAACAACAGCCTGGTTTCTAAATAGATAATAAGTTTACTAATATAGGTATAAGTCATCTTTTGTTTACTAACCCATATGGATGTTGCTTATCCGAAATAAAGAATATTTTTTTTTTTTTTTTTTTTTAATAAAGGTGAACTGTACTGGACGACAATACGCTGCTGAGCAGGATTTCGGGTTCTCCCAAACTGTGATGTATTCACATTTCATCTTCAGTGGCGATAACGAAGTCATGAAGATGCAAGAGTCATCTTGTGCAGAATCCATCTTCTGATTGTATTTGCTTTGGCTGGATGCTCCGTCGAAACCGTATTTACATATTAAGATCAGTTCTTTATTTTGTATAACTTCTGGCAAAGATTTTATTATTCTCTTTGCTGTCAGATCTAGCAAAGCTTGGAGTGAAATTTTTGCTGAAGAATCTGTCACCGTAATTGAATTTTTCGGCTCAGGTGTTTCCACCAAAAAAAGAACGTGTGCGAAAGCACACGTTCTTTTCTTTTTGCACGCAGTAATACGAAAGGTACAATTGCTTAAAGCCTTCTCGAATTGCTGATTCTCGAAGAGTTATGTATTGCCACTTTGATAATTTTAGAGATATCAGTAAACAGAGTGCTTTTTGGGATGAAAAAGTTTCTTTACTACTTGGTTATTTAATGAAATCTTAAAATTTTTCGATTGATTCTGGGTGCTTCACCATATATTCGATCACTGCAGCAATGTTGTTGTGGCCTTCGTCTTTCAACTTAGAAATAGTAACAAATACAAGCTCACTGGAATCTTTGTCTGTCAGGTCTCCACTCCGCCTCTTTTTCTGTTTCATTCCCAAATCTTCAAAAGGTTTACGTCTTGATATTTTTCGTTTTGTCATAGTTCCCGTTGATAATGTAGATGGCTCCAAATGCGAACTAGTAGCGCTTGAAGATGATTCCAAAACAGTTACATGAGAACGTGGTGATGGCTCCGAAAGTGGCACTATAAGGTTTCCCTCCTGCTGAATAATCGACTTAATATTTTCTTTTAAGCAACTCGGCCAATCAACATCAGCCTTGAGCCAACTTTCGTAGTCAGTTCGGAACCTCTCATATTTCCGTTGTGTTGATTCATACCGTTTATGCGCAGCCCTAGTGAATCTTCGGCAAAATTCTTTTAAAGTCACACAATCTTCTTCAGACACTGTTGTTTAAACGAGATAGCACGGTTTGAAACAAAAAATTATAGTCACTGATATTGTCTTCTGTTTACGCGAATGTTATTCATTGAAATTAAACTACTATATACGGATTTTATCGCGTTGTTTATTTATCATTATCACTGTATTACAAAATTTTGAAATTATTACACTACTACTACTATTGATTTAATTTTACTAATTTATAAGCTAATAAAATTATTTAAACTATTAAATCTATTTATTTTTGGTTTACACTTTCCCCGACGTTTCGGTTGCTTTTCAGCAGCCATGGTCACGGGGAGACTAAGACTAGTCTCCCCGTGACTAGATTAATAGTTTAAATAATTTTATTAGCTTATAAATTAGTAAAATTAAATCAATAGTAGTAGTAGTGTAATATTTTTAAAATTTTGTAATACAGTGATAAATAAACAACGAGATAAAATCCGTATATAGTAGTTTAATTTCAATAAATTATAGTCACTGAGTTTAGGAGCGCTTTTCAAAATAACTAACAAATCCAAGTTTGTTACGATACTTGCCATGGTGTTTGTACTTCCAATGATTGAATAATACTAAATGATTTTCTTTTAGTATGGAGCATACTAAAAGAAAATCATTCGCATTTATTGCGATCGACTTGAATCTATTTTCCCGAACAACTAATTTGCTAAATACCCTCTTACTTATTAACGAGAACTGAATTATTCAATAGATATAGATATTCAAAAAGTCAGTATATAGTTAACATGTCATTAACAAACAATAATTTCCTTAATTTTATTGGGGATTTTGAGAATCATTAGATAATTACTATTTCTGGTAATGAGTTTTCAAGCGAATTCGACTTTCTAATATGGCGCATAGTTGATTTGCGTTAATGTCCAATCTATATACATCCAAGTTAAACTTGATATTAGTTAAAACAAAAAAATAAACAAAACAAAAAATGAAATATTTTCAGATTTAAAAAAAAATCGCACGTCTTACCTTGTCATGGAGTATGTCAAAAAATCAAAAATAATTCATATATTAATAACTTAAGAGGATATTAGGCGCAATTGTGCGATAACGGAGATATCATCATTTATTGTGTCGACTCCATACAAATTTTTTCGAAAAAAATTCTAGGAGCTCTGTTTTTGATTATACTACATAGTCAAAGTCAAAGTCAGAAATCATTTATTCATTTAGGTCACAAAGTAACACTTATGAACGTCAAAAAATATGGGTTAGTGAGTTTACTAAGTTACTGAAGCTACATTTAGGTTAGTTGCTAGGTTCAGGCAAAGGGTTGAGCCTATGAGAAGAAACCTGCAAGAAACTCACGGCCACTCTTTTAAATCGCCAATTAAATATAATTTCAGTATTTTACAACTCAGATTAACAAGGTGTTGCAGCCAATATGCCATATACTACAGACTATAAAAAAACTAAAGATAAAAACAATAACTTAATAATATTATAGAGATTAAATAATTTGGGCTAAGGTATATGTTTTAATATAAATCTAAAATAGGCAGTAAGATGGCATGATGGCGCATACACTTACACTTTGTGACAATGCAAAGGCAGTCCGCGACTAAATGCGGTTGTGCATTTATATTCTTCAATAATAATCAAATCAAGAAACAAGTTACTTGTTAACATCACAAATAATCACGAGGTACCTCTACATTACTAAATTGACTTAAGAGGAAACACAAGGGCCGTTTTTCCATACAAATGTAGTCCCCTGTTTCCTCCCTGGATAATGCCAGTAGAACAATAATATTTTAAAATAACATGTATAGCCTCTATTGGCATGTCCCTATGTTTTCCTTTTTTTCATTAATTAATTATTAAAAGAGATATGAGCCTTCAAAAACCTCAAAAATTGGTCAGATTTTCCGCTGTGTTCAAACATCTAGAAAACAAATTCGAGTAAATTATATAAAAAAAGAAAACATAGAAACACAGCCAAAGCCTTTCTTCAATTTTTAATGAAATAAGTAGTTAAATCGGTCAAGTGTTGGAGAAGGAATCAGGGGACTACGAAACGTTGATTTTGTGTACTTTTATAGGTATTTTCGGTCCAAGGTGCAGTTGTCTCTATCACGCTCTGCGGGCACTGCGCGACAGCAATAGATTTTACAAATACCTATTTTTCAATTCTCTCGCCCGTGGTGTTTCCTCTTAAAAGTAATACAGATCTTTAAATCCTGTATGCAACAAGCAACTAGTTCCATGAGTTTTTGTCATTTAAGTAGTCTTTGACTGAATAATAACCCTTCCGAAAAAGTTGTATTTTAACGGCGCTTTTAAATTTAAGTAATGGTAAATTTATTATATTGATAGGTAGTTTATTAAAAAAACGTATACCGAGTCCCGCAAATGTATTGTGAACTTTATGTAAACGATGATATGGGCCTACTAACTTATGCTTATTTCTAGTGTTTACGTTATGGATATCACTATTCTTATTATATAAGTGAATATTTTGTTTAATAAACATAATGTTAGCAAATATATATTGCGACGCAACAGTAAGTATGCCTATTTCTTTAAATCGATCTTTCAGGGAAACTCGTGGTCCTAAATTATAAATGCTACGTACTGCACGCTTTTGAAGAATAAAAATTGTCTCGATATCAGCTGCCTTGCCCCACAATAATATACCATAGGACATGACACTGTGAAAGTAACTGAAGTATACTAGTCTCGCGGTATCTACATCAGTAAGCTGTCTTACTTTCCGAACTGCATATGCGGCTGAGCTAAGTTTCCCTGCAAGACACGATATATGAGCGCCCCACTGAACTTTATGATCTAAAGTCAAACCTAGAAAATCTGTTGATTGTACGAAAGAAATAATTTCATTATTTAAATTTATATTTATGTTAGGACTCTTTACATTTGGCAATGTAAACTTGATACATTTTGTTTCTTCAGAGTTTAGTAGTAAATTATTCGACGTAAACCAGTTCAGGATGTGCGCGAGCGAATCATTAACACTATTTAAATTTGTTGCTCTTCTGTCTACTTTAAAAATAAGAGATGTGTCATCTACAAATAAAACAATGTTACACAAATCCTGCACGAAGAACGGCAAATCATTTACGTACACTAAAAACAGAAAGGGTCCCAAAATTGAGCCCTGTGGCACGCCCATTGTGACTGGTAATCCAGAAGATCTACTTCCGTTGATATGATATCAACGGAAGTAGATCTTACGTTGATACGTATTGTAGTCTATTGCTTCGGTAGGAACCAACTAAGTCAAGTGCAGTATCTCTGATGCCATAATGCTCGAGTTTTCGCAACAGCGTATGATGGTGAACGCAGTCAAAGGCTTTAGAGAGATCACAGAATACGCCAATGACATCTTGCGAATTTTCCCAGGCACTGAATATATGTATTGAAAGCGTAACACCCGCATCTATCGTAGAACGGCCTTTTCTAAAACCATATTGATCTGCATGAAATACATTATTTACACTGAAGTGGCTCTCTAATTGCTGTAATATAATCTTCTCAAATATTTTACTAATAGCAGGTAATATTGAAATTGGCCTAAAATTACTAGGGTCACTTTTGCATCCATTTTTAAATAAAGGTATTATTTTACTACATTTGATTAAATTTGGATAAATGCCCACATCAATGCATCCGTTGAATATTGCGGCTAGGTGTGGCGCTATATTAACAATAATACTTGCAACTAATTTTACAGAAATACCCCAGAAGTCAGCTGATTTTTTTGAATTGAGCGACTTAAATACTTTTATTATATCATACGGATGTACACATTCAAAACTAAATTGTGTCTTGCACTCTTCCACGCTGCCCCTAACCAAGTATTCTGCTCGAGCTGGGCAAGACCTAAGGGTACTACATACATTTCGGGAAAACAGTGAATTAAATTACATGGTTTATACGACACGGCTTCTAATATTTTAAAACTTTTAGAAAGCACACACAACACCTGCTTAAGATTAAGCTTAGGAGCCTTCAGAACTATACTAGTATCCTAGTTGAGGCAGACGAAATGCCATTAATGTTTAGAAGAAAGGAGTTGTGCCTTACATATGCAGTCAACCATATAACTAATTACAAAAGTTCCTTTCTTTCAAAAACCACCTTACAATCTGATATCGAATACAACCTTCGTCCATCTCTTGCTCTCCCATTAAAATTAAGAGTTAAAATTGAATTTGAACTTCCTCCTACTTATCCTCGCGAGCATCCTAAAAGCCGCCATTGGAACAAATTGATATTGAAGTTATCTTAGATATAGTCAACAAATACCCTCACCCTCACGATAACACCTCTGATCATATTTATAAAAATCTGTTTAATCAAATTAAAGAACTTTAATCAAATTAACCTACCCGGTCTATGTACATTATTATACCGACGACGCACTGTGGGCTGGATTTCATAGACCTCCGATCAGTAATCTCGAAAGCGGTGACTTTTATGTCTGCATATGTTTCGGATGACCAAATACATACTCCAAAATTGTATCATTATATTACAGACTTATATACGGCGCACTGAGAAAGTTTTATGGAGCTGACAGAATAAAAATATATACCTCCGGTCTCGTACAATTAACCCTAATTATTTTTCAGGGAGTCAATCTTTGAATTATTTGGATGTTTTTGATATATTGCATAATAAGACCAGAGGTGCGAATCCCTTTTTTTTAAATAATAAAACTTTTCTTTGTATTTTATCAAAAATTTAACTTTATTTCAGCTTGGCATATATAAATAGCGATAATAGATCACGAAAATATATGAATATATGTTTTTGGCTCGGTTTTTAAAGGAAGTTTAGGTTGTGCAATAGTTTCAGGAAATGAAAGCTACAAGTACAGATTACCAAACTACTCATCTATCTTTACATGTGAAGCAGTTGCTATACTGAAATGTCTAGAAGTGATTAAGAACAAAATGAGCATCAATAAAAGTATAATATCTTCTGATTCCATGTTGTCTCTCATGGCCTTAATAAATATTAGAAATAAAGAACCTTTAATAAACCTAATAAGACATAACCTACTAAATCTAATAGATAATGATTTTGTTATAGAATTGATCTGGATACCTAGCCATAAAGGTATTCCCGGAAACGAAAAGGTAGATATAGAAGCTAAAGAAGCCACAAAGTATGATCATTGTAATAACCCTAGTTCTAATATCCAAGATCTACAGAAGTACCTTAAACTGAAAGTTAAAATGCTGTGGAATAGCTACTGGGTAAAATATAACAATAGTGCTTTGTATCAGATAAGAAGATCTGTTATTAAAAACGCAATTTGCTGATAGATGGCAGAAAAGATCAAGTAATTTTAAATAGACTAAGAATAGGACATTGTAATGTAACTCATATACACTTTTACTAAGGAAGCTAAAAAGAAATGTTCAAGATGTGATAGTGACTTAAGAATCAAGCACCTACTAATTGACTGTCACATGTATAATACAAAAAGATTAGAAGTTAAGCTAACTAATTATTTAATCTAATATTGTAAACCTACAGAGGTTGCTAATGAATAATATATTTGATAATGTCTAAGATGATGATGACCTAAATTATTTGAGCGACCTTAAATAGAAATAAAAGGAAATACAAAAAATTATAATGACCTAAGATATTCGAGCGACCTTAAATAAAGAAAAAAAGGAAAAACAAAAAATTTACCAGTAGAACAAGACCCAGGGGATAGAGAATAATTAAAAAAAAACATAAATTATATGTAACACATTTTTTTCATCATATTCTGTTTAGAGTCAAAATTCAGTCTGAGTGTAGCAAAGAATGTTGGGTGTCGTGTGTAGCAAACCCACTTGGTTGGGACAAAATGGTTCAAAGTAGTGAAAAAGTTGCAGTGGGAAAAGATTCATAGATTCCATCCCTCTTTAAGATAGAATACCAAAATAATGAGATTTATAAATTATCTGATCTAATGTGTTTCACTCTAAAACGACTATTTACCAATAAACCACTTGTCGTAGACAAAAAGTGGCTAAATTATATTTGTTTAATTATTAGTTGTTTTTTTATAGAATATAAAAAACACAACTATATAAGAATTTTAATTTTTATAAATTCAATTCTGTCTTGAGCTCACTTGCACACCCTTAGCTACACTCCAACCCAAAGTTCTTAACCATTTAATACATATTACCAAAGGGCAATTAAGTCATTTTCTTCAACACTACATACTTATTAAAACATAAAGTTATAAAAAACTTAACACAGAACACTAGACCACAATAATCATACATTAAGATTTGGAATACCAGTCTTTACACCAACAGAAACTTCCATATATTTTAGTAATCTTCTAGCTAGGAATGTCACATTGTCTACATCAAACACATTTGCTGTGATGATTTCCAGCTTCATATCAGTTTGAAAGCTAATAAGTTCACCAGCAGTTATGGCCATTGCATTTACTGGTAGTCCACTAGCGTTCACGAGCACCACACGTCGAGGTCTCAAATCAGAATGAACTTGGGCAAGAACTTTCTTAGCCCACTCTAAACAAAATATTCTACTAGTGTCTATTGCCAGTATTACAAAGTCTATTGCGACCTTTCCCGTTAGGTCCGACTGTTTGACGACTTCATGCAGGAAGAAAGACCGCAGTACGATTAGTTTCCAGCGAATATTGCTTTTGTTGTGAACTTCCGTTAGAGCTTCAGATATCTTCTCAATTATATCAATATTTGAGGACAAAACAATTGCAGATAACGAATTCTTAAAACTTGTGGGACCAACCCATGGGGCTACAACTATTTCCTCTTCTTTCATTGACATGATAATAATAGTTTAAATAATAAAACTAAACAAAAACTAAACTTCATGAAAGTAATACAATTTGAACGTTTTGTTTTGAAATTTTGGTTTAATTAGTTTGACGTGTAGGATGAGTGCTGCCAATAAAAATATTTATTTTAAAACTGACTATTTGCTGTGACACGCGTGACTGTAGATGAACGGGTTGGGAGCCTTCTGCGCTCACCCACAGCAGTCCGCATAAAGTTGTGAAGGCCATCTGAGGCCAACAACAAATCACACAAAATAAAAAATAATAGACTGTAGATGAGAAGCAAATATGCAATTGTAGAATTTGATGACTTCTAAATAGCCTTATTCGGTCTCAACTATATTAAATTAACATAAACAGACTAGACTACTTCTAGACTTATTGAAATAACTGTAACACTTTAAAATTTATTATATTTTACTCAAAGAGGTGGTTATCTTAGGTAATGACATAGAGTTATGTTAATTGGTACATCTCTCAGGTTTATCGAGGTTCCCATCCCATCTACGAGGTTTAGGTACGCATTTTAAGCATTACCAATTAGTACATTACCTATTATGTAATTATTCCTTTGACATTTGACAATGACAACCAACATAGAAAAAAATGCAATCATAGTTATTTATGACAATTAAATTAAGACACTATATACATTATACTGAGGAAACGCAATGGAGGGAAAGATCAATGAATGAAAGAAAATAAGTATAAGTCTCAATTTCAAGCTAAAATTATAAAATGAGACGGCGTGATGAAAAGTTCCCCGATAATGGCTTTGAAGCTTGGGGTGGATATATGCAAGCTAAAATAGCTAAACTAGAAGAACAGTTTTGTGTGAGAGCTGAAAAGGAAGAACTCTTGTCTGATATCTTTAGTGGTGTGAGTATTTATGTTAACGGATTTACTATACCTTCCGCTGATGAACTTAAAATACTTATGACGAAGCATGGTGGCATTTATCATACGTATCAAAGGAGTGAAGATTATATTATTGCTTCCAATCTCCCTGATACAAAGGTAAAAAACATGAATCTCACTAGAGTAGTAAAGCCTGAGTGGATAATAGAGAGCCTAGCATCTAAACGATTACTAGATTATAGAGATTACCTGCTTTATAAAAATTCTAGGACACAGAAACAGTTAAACTTTAAAACAGTAGTTAAAAGCAATCAATCAATAGAATATGATAGCAAAAGTTTTCCGGATACAAATGATGTAATGGGAGAAAAAGAGAAAATACAGTTGTGCCAAACATTAGATGATGTGAAACCATCTACTTCATGTATTAATCATTCAGAATTAAAGAGTATTAATAATTTGTCTAATTTGAATAGTATACCTACACAAATTCAGAAGAAAGAAAATCATAATTTTGGTGCAATAACAAAGACTGCTGCGGACCCGAATTTCATTGCAGAATTTTATAACAATTCTAGGCTTCACCATATATCACAATTAGGAGCTTGTTTCAAACAGCACATTAATGATTTAAGAGATGAGAGTAACTTTTTATTCCTTCTACGAGCTGAGCTAAAACAAAAAATATTAGCATCAAATGGAGCAAATAATTTCTCCCAATTAAAGTTTGAGAAGAATAAAGTTATTATGCATATAGACATGGACTGTTTTTTTGTATCAGTTGGTTTAAGAAACAGACCTGATCTTAGAGGGAAGCCAGTTGCTGTAACCCACTCTAAAGGTGGACAGAGAAGACCAAAGAGGCCAGGTGTAGATAGGGGTACAGAGTTTAATCTCTATAAGCAGAAACAAGCTAAGAAGTTGGGTAAAGCTACTGGTATTCCTGATGATGTAATTGTATTTGAGAGCAGAGTAGATAACATTGCTGATGAGGATGATAAATATGGCTCTATGAGTGAAATAGCATCTTGCTCATATGAGGCGAGAGCTAAAGGTGTAGGGAATGGAATGTTCATGGGAGCGGCTCTGAGACTATGCCCAGACTTACAAACTATACCTTATGATTTTGAGGGTTACAAAGAAGTGGCTTATACATTATATAATACTATAGCACAGTACACTTTAGACATAGAGGCTGTTTCTTGTGATGAAATGTATGTTGACTGTACTGAACTCCTCTCAGATATAAATGTTGATGTTCAAAGTTTTGCAACTATTTTGAGAGAGGAGATAAAAAGTAAGACAGGATGCCCATGTTCTACAGGGTTTGGAGGTAATCGCTTACAAGCTAGATTGGCCACAAAGAGAGCCAAACCAGATGGTCAGTTTTTCCTTACTGAAGAACTTGTTGAGGATTTCATTTTTGATATTAAACTGCGAGACTTACCTGGTGTGGGGAGGCAGACTGCTCAGAAACTGGAATCACTAGGTCATGTCACTTGTGGCTCATTACAAACTTTAACACTACCCACTTTGAAAAGTCAACTGGGCAATAAAACTGGTGCCCAATTATTTGATCAATGTCGGGGTCGTGACCTTAACCCTTTGTCATTCCATACTGTTAGGAAATCAGTGTCTGCTGAAGTAAATTATGGCATTAGGTTTGAAAACGATAACCAATGTATAGAGTTCTTAAAACAGTTATCAGCAGAAGTACATTCTAGAATGCAGCAATTTAAAGTTTTAGGAAAATGCATAACTCTAAAACTAATGGTCAGAGCAGAAGAGGCCCCAGTGGAAACAGCAAAATTCATGGGTCATGGATTTTGTAATGTTGTCAATAAATCAGTTTCCCTAAATAATGCCACAAATGATGTTGAAGTCATCACTAAAGAAGTAGTTTCACTTTGCAAAATACAAAAAATACATCCTAAAGAAATGAGAGGTATTGGGATACAAGTTACAAAATTGGAACCTCTAAATAGTCGGCCTATTGTTGGAGCAATAAGTAAGTTTTTATCCAATAAAAGAACAGCTAAAGTTGAAATTAAAAATGAAGATATTTCCACTACTCAATGTGAACCTATAACTAATAATTGTTTTTTGGACAAACCTCATCTAAAGGTGAAACCAAACACTCCAACCAAATCTAAAATCAGTACATCTCCTAAAAAGAAATCTCCCATATTATCATCTAAATCGCCCACCATTAAAAGAAGAGGCAGGCCTCCAAAAAATATGAAACCTGAGCAAGCCTTTTCAAAGAATCTTTTAAACAAATTTCTTCAGGGACCAAATGCAGTTAGAGATATACCATATAGAGATCCTATGATAAAAGATATTGTTAAGCAAGAAATGCAGCCCAAAGTAGAAAAGCTTCCTACTCCTAGAGGACTACTGGGTCTTCCATGGGATAAGGTAAGAGATTTACTAAGAGCCTGGCTAGATAGTGGTCAGACTCCATTGCAGTGTGATATTGATATGATTGTGGAGTACCTACAAGAAATGGTTATTAATAAGAATATAGAAAAGCTTTATGTACTCATGAATTTTCTGAGGAGAATGACGAGGGAAATAGGCAGTTTTGCATGGTTAGAGGTTTACAATCATATATGTGAACAAGTACAGAATGCTATGATAGCTGTTTATGGAAAGAAATTATACATCTCAAACTAAGGTAAAAGAAGAATATAGGTACTAATCAACACTGTGATATTGTAAAATAAAAATCAATACTTTTATACATATTTCGTTTATTTTTCATTTTGATACTATTTTCTAGGACTATAAAATAAAACATAAAAATATGTCACTACTAATTTATTTGCGTCAAAATTAATCATTACTGCTTCCGTAAACTGCCAGGTAATGCTAAAAAAGCTAATGCAAATGTAAATCATACTACATACTTTATTGGTATTCTATTTAAAATTTGGCAGCTGCAGACTCAAAACAATTCATACAATAATGAAAATGTTTGCTTTGGCACCTACTCGTACCAGAGGCTTTTGGAACTAGAACAAAATAATGTTTACAAGATTTAAAGTCACAAAATCCTGGTTGTTAAGGATAATACCTATTGAAGACACATTAGGTACATTTATAATTCGAAATGGCAGTTAGTATCACTTTATGTTAATATAAGCATTTTCACAACACCTAATAATATTTAATGAAATATGGATGCTGTGTAGTCGCTACAGATATAATGCAGAAATAACGCCATCAGTTCAATGTCGGTTTTAGCATTTTATAATTTATTATCACAGTTGCTTATTGCAAATAAAACGAAGGTATCCGGACTTGTAAAAATAGCATGCATAATTTATTCAATAATTTTGTATTAAAATATAAATCATGATTCGATTCTCTTGAAGAATTTAAATTGTGCTACCTATTAAAGAAAATTGTAAATAAAATTAGTTTCATCACAAGCTCACAGCTTGAGATAATCTCTTAAAACTAAATGCTTTGTGACAACCGTTGACATCTTCTATTATTTTAATACTTTGCGATATTACATCAAGAAATCAACATAAAAAAACAAAACGATTTCTTAAAAAAATACAACTTAACTCATCCCAGATAAATCAATGTTAGTACGACGAACAATATCATGAAATTATTTGAAATGGCATTTATAGGCATAAAACATCACTCCGTCAGTTGCACTTCTTTTGGAAATTGTACTTTTCCGTTTCTATAGCTACTCAAAATTATTGTAGTTAGAGAATAATTGATTGAAGACTGTTTTGTTACTCAAGTCTTCCGACCTCAGAGAGGTGGATTGGTTCCTTCACGAAGGACTCATAGTAGCTATGCATGCAGTATTAGTGAAATGCAGCCGACGCGCAGTGGACGCTCTCACGCGGTCGAGTTGGCGGAGACAGAGTGTTTGAGTTTGGAGTCGATGATGATCTCGTCGCCCGACCTGATGTTGTACGAGTACAGTTGCTTCGTGGGGAACTTCATCTCCTCGGGGCCCTGAAAAGGCTCCAAGAATAATGTTAACTGTTAATAAAAGGCGTGATATGTGGTGTTACATGAGTTGACATGTAAGTTAGAGCAGTGGCGTAGCGTAGTGGGGGCGGCAGGGGCGGCCCGCTCGGGGAATATTTGATCTGTATAATACACAATCTTGCCGAAAAGTTCTTTCGAATCACTGAAAATTATAGTATTTTAAACTGAAATACCTACCTAAATAAGAGAGCGGCAAAAAAAGTTTCCGCCCCAGGCGGCTATCACCCACCACGCTACGCCACTAAGTTGGAGATGTTTAATATGTAAAATGGGCCACAATAGTATGAGCGATATTTTGCAAATGGTCCGTAACTTGCTTAGGCAGGAGTTGACAAACAAGGTGATTAAATAACTACGGGATATAGGTAGGTAGGTACCTTATTTTAGGTATTTCATTGTATATTAATTACAAAACACTACCTACAGGTAGGTTACACAAGGCTTATTTATATGAATTTGTGACAAAACTATGGCGAGTTTCAAGTTTTCACATAAAGATTACAATACAAAAAAATTTGAGGTAACAGATCTAACGAGTAAAACAAACAGCAAACTTTATACTCCAATTATAGGTATTCTATATTAAAATGGCATAAAGTTTTTACTGATAGCGTTGCGGAAAGAATACTGACGCAACGTCCAGTGCTTTGGAACTTACTATTCACAAAAGCATAGCTAAAGTATTTTGGGACTACTATGCAGTTTCCCATTCGGGTTAGAGAATCTCTTGAAAGTTAAGTACTGATATGCAGTTATGTTTAGTGAGATGAAAGATAATGACGATGTATTTGTTACCTATTATACAAATGTCTAATGGTTAGATACTTATCATGTAGACTTATTCATGCAGAGAAAATAATATAATAATGAAATATATAGTTAGTGACATTCACCTGAGAGTCCCTAAGCTCTTGATCTACATAGAAAAGTCTCATCTTTGACGCGGGGAAACCAGCCAACCGCTCCAGTCTTGTTTTTAAGTCCGATACAGTTCTGTAATAATAGTTAAAATATTTTTTACTTAAATATGTACATAGTAGTTATGTTTACATAAACGAAAAGCTAGGTATTTTCAGAAAAGGACATTATGCGCTAAGAGTATTGCTATTTCGACTATTATAAAATGTAAAACACGGTAGTTACATTTTATAATTGTTGAAATAGCACACAAACGCATATCTTCTTTTATATGAACAATAAATAATTTAAAAAAACAGCACTCCATGACAATATAACCTATAGAATCTTCGTGTATTATAACGCCGGTAATAGGTATAAGCTACGTAAAGGGCTCCCCTTGCGCAAACAGTCAGTTAAATTGTTTAAGGTTCAAATTCGAGAACAGAACATAAAAAAATATTAACAAAACATCAAAATCTTCAAACTGTTTTACTAAATATATTATCTACTTATTTAAAATATTGCATCGGGAAAATGTGTTAGTTCTACCTACACAAAAAATATTTATTATGTGGATAGCACTACATTATTTTTCTTAAGGTGTCTACTTTTAGGCATAATATACAGGCTCGGGCACGCCACGATCGTGGCGGTTTGTCCCGTGTTTGAGGAGTGGCTGGAGAGGTGGCATGGCGCCCTCACCTTACGGCTGACACAGGTATTGACTTTGTTTTGGCCAGTTCCTGTGTCGCATAGGCCGCCAAGAGACGCCCTGTTGTCACCACTGCGGCGACTGCCGCGACGTTGTTGAGGACGGCGCTGCACACTTTGGCGGATTGTCCCGCCTAGGCATCGCAGCGCCGTGAGTTGATCGCGGCAGTCAGATTGGTTGCCCTCTCGCTCCCGGCCGTAGTTCAATCTATGGTCCGGAGAGAGAGGACGTGGAATGCCTCGTTCTGTGAGGAAGTGATTTCCATCAAGGAGGCGGCGGAGCGGGAGAGGGAGTGCTTAAACCCTCTCCCTAACCTCGGAGCCGGGCGCCGGAGGGCGCGAGATGACCTTCAACCACCCTGAGATTTGACCTGGGGGTGGTGGGCTTCGTGGGCCTGCTCGCCATCCGATCAGCACCAGGTCCGAGCGGCGGCGTGCGTGTTCCCACGTGCGCCTCTGTGTCGTGTTCGTCTCCCCTTCAGGGGGTAGGCAGTAGGGCTTTTAACTGAGTAGTGCCTATAGGGTAGGTCTTGTTGTGTAGTGTCCTGCCGTTTCATACGGCGGGGTCGCGACCGCATGTGCAAGTGATTCGCGCAGCCCCGTCGATAGCGGTTTTGTCAAGGAACACCGTGGTAGGTTTAATAGGTATTCCGGGAGGTACATTACTATCATTCTTATTCCATCTTTCTCTTTTACCCCGGTGAGACCGACATAACTCCTCCGCCCGGCCCCGCGGAGGGGTATGCGTCAAGGCTTCCCCAGGTAAAAAGAAAAAGGTATAATACATATGCTAGTCAACTTCGATACGATGACATAACAATAGTACCTAGACAAAACAACCATATTTATCTATATTTCATAGGTTGGCCATTTAATCAACGCGAGGCGATGTCGTGTGACTACCCGTCTAACGTCAAGTGCAGTACGTGACAAAATGACACAATGCTACGATAAACTACTACATTAAAGTAAGACGTGATATTCCGTTTACAAAATGTGAGAAGATAAGGACACACCTGACACTTTTTCTTATACTTAAGTCTTCATTATATGTTTGGGCGGTAGCTGGTGGTATGGATTAATGGGTTTCATTGTCAAGGCCAGTGGGGATCGATACATCACTATGCCTGTTTCAAGTAATTTAAAAAAAACGTTAGATTAAATCGTGTGACGCTTTACAGAGTACCTAAGTACCTACGCGCAAACGGAATACCTATATACCTTTTCACTGATACCTATACCTACCTATTTTTGGATGACTACCGGTAAAAAGGCTAGATTTATGCCACTTACATATATGTAGAGTAAGCTTTGGAAATCCTTTTGAATATTCGTAATCAGTGGCTTTTAATAGAGTTTCTGCCACATTTAAATAAGTAGATAATTAATTACTTACGTGATAACTATTATTTGTAATTAAATTGTGCGATTATCTGACTATCTGTAACTCTTTATAATCAGACTCACTCGATCGGACCCAGTGAAGGCTTTTAATCTTAGTTATAGAAAAGTCATTCTGATTATCGAATTAGACCTAAAGCAATATTAGACAGTCGGCTACTTCCAATTTCGAAAGAGAAAATTAAAAATTCTATTATAGCTACTTAGCTATTTAACTTAGAAATAGTCAGAAGTAATCAGTCTGCAGAGTAACTTGCCTGTAAACATCGACGGTGCGCACTTCGCTGACGTCACCGCACGTGAATGTGATCTGCACGCGCTTCTCCGGCCGAAGGTCCACTGACACTAAAGGGTCCAGTTTGCCGTGCACGCCCACTAATTCCCAGTATCTGTAACAAGCATTCATAATTGCTTTTCAATATCGTAGTGATGATATTTAACTGGTACGTACCGAAACTTTCGGCTATATAAACATCACCAGTATTAAACCTCTTGACATTGTGTATTTTAATCTATCCTTGGCTACATCTGGTAAGATAAATAAAAAATAAATAAAAATAAAAATAAAAATAAAAATCATTTATTTCAGACAAAAAAGTCCATAGGCAAGACAAGGTTGTTAGTGACAAGAATTTTGCTTATAACTAATGTTAGTAATTAAAAAGTAAATAAACACACCGTCTCTCCCTGCTCAGTAGGCTCATCGGTCTCGCAACACATGGAGTTCAGTGAACCTACTGAGCAGAACAGTATCGGTTCTCTCGCCAATCATCCTGAGGACGCTATTCGGGCTCCCTCGTACTCGTCGCACCACTGACGCAACTTTTTTACGCATAATTGCGTAGAAGTCATCTACGCTGGCGTCAGTAAACATGCCAGATGCACTGCAATATCGAGGGTGCCGAAACAGAGCCCTGAACACATTATTATACTGGACGCGCAAGGCATTGTAGCTTTTCTCTGTAAAGTTTGCCCACAGGCCGCTCGTGTAAAATGTCTGGCAGAATGCCTTGAACATTGTTATTTTAACAGGAGCAGTACACCGAGCGAACCTGTGTGCCAACATATTACCACGCACCGACAATGCCCTGCGCTCTCTCTCAATGTCTAATTCATCGCTCAAATTCTCAGTTACAATGTGTCCAAGATATTTAAACTGTGCAACACGACTTAGAGGTACACTATTAAGTAATATAGGTGGTATAAAGATATTGCTTTTATTTTTACATTTAAATAACATGAACTCACTTTTACTTACATTGTACTCCAAGCCATGTTCCGCAGCATAAACCTCACACACCTTTAACAACTGTCTAAGACCACCAACTGAGGGGCTCAGCAGCACCATATCATCAGCATAGCTCAAGTTATTAACACATATGTCATCAATATGGCATCCAACATGCATACTGCTGAGCTCCTCAATCAGATGGTTAACATAGATATTAAAGAGTCGTGGCGAAGTCAGCCCACCCTGCCTGACGCCACACTCTAAAGAATATTCATCTGAGTACACATTTCCCCACCTTACTATATTAAGCTGTTCACTGTACCAGTAGGCAAGGATATTCACAAGATTGTTTGGGACACCCGCACCTCTTAGCTTTGTCCAGAGCTTATGATATGACACCAAATCAAAAGCCCTGGACAAATCCAAGAAGCATGCATATACTGGAGTCTGTCTTTTCACATAGTAGTCAACCGTGTGTTTCAGAGATAGTATTGCACTTTCAGTTGACAACCCCTCCCTGAAACCGAACTGTGTATCCTGTAATGTTACCAAACGATCAAGTTTTCTATCCAATAACCCATCAAACACTTTTGCAATTATAGTAGCTAAAGATATTGGCCTATAGTTACTTCTATCTGATAAATCAGCTGTAGCATTTTTCACTATTGGCACAACCACTGTTCTCATAAGATTAGGTGGCAGATATGAGTGCCGTATACAAAAAGTGTAAAACATGGCTAACACCCTGTATAGGTGCACTCCTCCGTGCTGCAGATGCTCAACACTGAGTCCCTCATGCCCTGGTGACTTCCCCGTTTTCATATTTTTAACAACATCAGCCACATCTTTACTTGAGAAGCCAATAGGCTTTTCTACTGGGCCATGTTCAGTATCAGACACCGGCAGAAAGGAAGATTTCACCTGAAAATGATCCTTAAACATATTCGCAATCATTTTCGTATCACTGATGCCATCAACGCACACAGGCAGACTAACCTTACCATTTAAACGCTTGGTGCCCTTCCAGAACTTATTAAATTTCTTAGCAGAATGTTGTGAGGCAAGTATATCCATTTTTATCTGTTCCTGGTTGTTCTGACAGTACTTTAAGCGTGACTTGAAAACTCTTCGACTTTCACACATTTTGTCATACACAAATCCACTAACCGGTTTACCACCTAAGACATACAATTGATGGTCTACTCTAGCCTGCCTGTGGGCGTCTCTAACATGCTTGTTCCAACCATGTACACACTTAACATTAGTCGGCTTCCTAGGTAAGGGACTGCGACTGTTTGCTGAGGCCTGACTTAATATACTAACAATATGGTTATATAAGTTATCAATTACAGATCTGTGTTGTATATTTTGACACATCCTATCAGCACATTCATGAAGATCATCAGGAAACATAATTTTTTTGAGGTTATTATTACATATTTCATGATATTTCTGAATTTCTTCCGATTCTCTTACCCCCCATATCACATTATTACGTAAATAACTGTTAACTTCTACTTTGGCTTTAATTACTTCTAAATTACAAGTCACCTGTAAAGGGAAGTGATCCGACCAGTATACATCATTGTGAACCTTAATATCCACCACAGACTGCCAGGCTGACTGGGTTACCACGCAGTGGTCCAGCCATCGCTTACACCCATGTACTTCACTTTGAAAAGTGTAGGTTTCAGATGACATACCTAATTTGATTAAATCAGCACATATCCAGTCATTTTCTTTACAAAAATCAAGAAGTTCACAACAAAACGGGGCATTAGGATGTGCATTGAAATCCCCCAACATAAACACTACTTCGATACTATTGTCTTGTATAATTGCATTCAACTCACCCAAACACTGAGTAAATTCCGGCAAGTTGACAGTTTGGTCAGTCGGCATATACACGCACATAACTAACATTTCACGGCCCGCTCCCGTCATTACCTTAATCGCAACAATACGCTCACTTATGCACTTCACTACCGTAACATTGCGAAACGCACTTTTTCGCCACAGTATTGCGACCCCTCCGTGAGGTCTGCCTCGTAGCATTCCAGCAGTTAAGTCCACCGCCGACTTACCCGTGTAATCAAAGTTGTCGTCAATATCACCCAATACTTTTGTATCATACGGTAGCAGCCAAGTTTCTTGGAGGGCTATCACATCTGCCGAATTACATAAGGTTCTCACACATTCCATACTTCTTTTAATATTTTTGCAGTTATAACTTATCAACGTACTATTCATTTATTTGTATGTTATCTTTATCAGAATTCCGTTGTCTAAACCGTATGAATCTCCTAAATGTTATTCCGTCCGGCCACAAGTTATCATTTAAAAAGGTATCTATTTTATTCATTGAGACGAATATTTTAAAAGAGTTGTACTGCCTTTCTTTCTTCATGATAACTTTTTCAAGAGATACTTTTTCCTGAGTCTTATTAAATATATATTCAGATATGTCAGCCTCTAATGTATCTTTGTTTACGTTGGAAATAAACAAAGGAATCTTCGTTTCCGCCGCCTTGAACTTTGTTTCAACATCGGTTATTGCCTTTCCCATTTTTCCAATAAATCGATTCTTATGTCGTCTACGTTGTATCACAGTCCATTCATCAGTTGGCGGCTTGTTTTCTTTCCATTCACCTGGCGCCTTAACTATTTCCGCCATCGTTGATTGTGATGAACACGGCCCCGGCGCTTGTTTGTTTGACATAGTATCTGAGGATGGGGACATAACTCTGCTCACGCGCTCAAGTGCCGGTGACATTTGTGACGCCGCGCGCGTCGCCGTCTCTGCCGGTCGATCCATAGACATTCTCGGTGCGAGAGAGACAGTCCTATTTACAGATGTGCGAGAGTGAGAGGTCGGCGACGGCTCGAGCGCGTTCCGTCCCAGCGATTTTGTCAAAGTGTCGGTATTTGATAAATCATGTGATAGACCTACCGGCCCACTGTCCGAAAAATATGTACCTCTTTTTTCCGTGTTAACATTTGGGTAATTAACCAAGGAAGTTAGCTTGAGGTTGTCTAGGTCAATACGTACTGTTTCCACCATGTCTACGGTCGCATAGTTTTCCTTAATTGTCCGTATCTCACTCCGAAGTAGCAAAATGTCTTTGAGCAATTTCGTAACATCAATGTGATCAAACGAAATTGGTGGCAATTTTTGTAGGTCTCGTGCTACGAAGGTGGGAATCAAGTCCGGATCAATTTCCTTAAAAAGACAGATAATATCCTCTAAGTCTCGTTGCATTTTTCCATCTCGCCTTCTTGATTTTTTCCTCTGAGAAGTCGTTACGGATTCAAAAAACAAAGTTTTCGCCTCGTCGATATCTGGCTCCGAGAAAGCAGATAGGCACACACGAACTATAGACTCATTATCCATCACATCATGTTTATTTTGAATGAACGCTAGTACTTCACTTATAATTATATTGCAATTATTACACTTTAACTTATTAACCGCCATTGTTTACAACGGACGCGCGCGCACGTCAATAAAGGAGAAGAAAAACTATTAGTAAATGTAATTATAAGAAGAAGAATGCTTTTTTGTTCTTCTAGCAAAATCACCAATAGCAGTTTTATTCCATTTTTCAGTAAGAAATTCTCAGTAATAGCATGGAGTCTCAAAATGTGTCCGTTTGACACTAATAAGCTCACCATCTACATTACACATATGTAAGTACTAAGCTGACAATGCAGATATACCTAATACACTTAAAATGCGTACTAAACTGTCTAATTATTTCAGCCAAAACGTAGAAGAAAGAAAGGCAGTGGCGTAGCGTAGTGGGCGGTAGGGGCAGTCCGCCCCGGACGGCACTTTTAGGAGGCGGCAAAATTCCAAATAAATAAATAATAATAATATCTTGTAAATATTAGAACTGCAGAACACACAATATTGATAACTTGTCGAAAAGTTCTTTAGAATTACTGAAAATTATAGTCTTATAAATTGCGTTGTGTTTCGTCGAGTGAGTGAGGGTACCGGAGGCCCAAACCCCTCCCCCCCTATGATGGCACAGTTGAATTACCGAACGCTACCCCAGGAGGGTACCAACTGCGCTAGCGTTGGAGAATCCCTCTCTGAGCGTCCACGCTCAGGGCAGAACGTACCTGAGCGTGAACGCCCAGGTCACCCCTCGTATTCTGGGGGGGGCAAAACTGCGACATCAGGGCGTTACATAGTAATCTTAATGCTGTTTACCACCACCTCGAGACGGCAAAGCCAGCCTTGCTCTTCTTGACCGAGACGCAGATATCGTCATCCTACCTCAACTACCCTGGGTACGGACTAGAACACTCCTTTCTGTCTAGGGCCGGAGTGTGCGTGTATGTCAGAGACGATATCAGCTCTCGTCGCCTCAGCAATCTTGAAGGTAGGGACCTCTCCATCTTATGGCTCCGTGTAGACAGCGATGACCATCCTCGCGTCTATGCGTGCCTCTATAGGTCCCATAGCGGTGACACCGAAACTGACCGACTCATTGAGCACATCCAGATGGCTTCAGACTTTGTGCAGCAGCAGATCCCGTCCGCAGAGATCGTTTTACTTGGCGATTTTAACGCCCACCACGCCGACTGGCTCAGTTCCAGTAAGACCGATCATGCGGGGAGATCTGTTCACGACTTCGCCCTGGAATATGTCCTGACATAACTGGTTACCACGCCCACGCGAATCCCAGATGTGGAGAGCCAAAATCCTTCACTGTTGGACCTTCTGCTGACTTCACATCCGGATGACTACCGCGTATCTGTTGGCGCCCCACTTGGTTCCTCAGATCACTGCCTTGTCCGGAGTACAGTGCCTCTCACGTGCCCGCCGCAATCGCGTGTCATACGCAGCCGCCGTGAGTGGCACTACAAGTCAGCAGATTGGGATGGGATGCGGTCCTTCTTTGCGTCCTACCCTTGGGGACAAGTATGCTTCTCGCCGGATGATCCCAATGCCGTTGCTGCTCTGTTGCTGACGTGGTGCTACAGGGTATGGAGCTTTTTATTCCGTCCTCGGTAGTCCCCATTGGTGGCAAACTTCGGCCTTGGTTTGGTCCATCTTCCAAAAACGCTTCTCGCAGGAAGCAGGAAGCTTATCAAGCCTGGGCTGATTCGGCAACGGCATGTGATGTAAATATCAGCGCATTAAAAAAGGAGTATAACTTTGCTTCCAGGTCCTTCAAAAGAGACATTGCAAGGGCGAAGTCGGAGCACATTGGTAGAATTGGCGAGAGGCTTGAGCGTCTTCCTTCGGGAACTCGTGCATTCTGGTCTCTTGCCAAAGCTATCGAAGGAAATTTCTGCAAGCCATCCTTTCCACACCTACACATGGGAAATGATTCGTTGGCCCACGACGCAAAAGAGAAAGCCAATCTTCTGGGCAAACTTTTTGCGTCCAACTCGACTTTGGATGACGGGGGACAAAAACCACCTACTATACCGCGGTGTGACGGTTATATGCTGGATATCCAGTTCTACCAGCGCTCAGTGCGCTTAGCACTTTTATCCCTTGATATCCATAAGTCGAGTGGGCCTGATTGAATTCCTCCTATTAAAGCTGTGCGCTCCTGAGTTGGCGCCGGTCTTAACGCGACTATTTCGGCTCTCTTACTCTTCTGGCGTAGTCCCGACATCATGGAAGTCAGCATTGGTCCACCCGATCCCAAAAAAAGGCGACCGCTCAAATCCGTCCAACTACAGACCGATAGCCATAACCCCCCTTTTCTCGAAGATAATGGAATCCGTTATCAACTGTCAGCTCTTACGATACCTAGAGGGTCATCAGCTGCTTAGTGACCAGCAGTACGGTTTCCGTAAGGGTCGGTCGGCTGCTGATCTTCTAGCATACCTAACACATCGTTGGGCACAGGCGATCGAGACAAAGGGGAAAGCCATGGCGGTTAGTTTGGACATAGCGAAGGCCTTTGATCGTGTCTGGCACAAAGCGCTTCTTTCGAAGCTCCCTTCCTATGGGCTTCCCGAGAGATTATGCGAATGGGTCACTAGCTTTTTAGCAGACAGAAGCATTAAGGTCGCAGTCGACGGTGAATGCTCTAACTCCATGCCTGTAAATGCTGGTGTCCCGCAAGGCTGTGTGCTATCGCCTACTCTATTCCTCCTCCATATCAATGACATGTTGCAAATAAGCAACATTCATTGTTATGCGGACGACAGTAAGAGCGATGCTCTCTATACCGGCCGCGCTAACATCTCTCGGGAAAACGTCATTGAGAGCCGAAACAAACTTGTGTCTGAAATTGAGACCTCTTTAAAGAAAGTCTCAGATTTGTGAAGACTTAATTTGGTCCGATTTAACCCCACAAAGACACAAGTTTGCGCGTTCACCGTATCGCCCCGTTTTGAGCACATCCCCATAACTGCCTCAGCCAATATTGGAATACTTGGTGTCGACATATCGAGTGAAGTCAAGTTCCGTGGCTATTTAGAGGCTAAGGCTAAATTAGCTTCGAAAAAGCTTGGCGTGCTCAACAGGTCGAGACAGTATTTCACGCCGAGCCACCGCTTACTACTTTACAAGGCGCAGGTTCGGCCTCACATGGAATACTGTTCTCATCTTTGGGCAGGGGCACCCCAGTACCAGCTTCTCTCTCTAGACCGCATTCAACGGAGAGCGACTCGAATCGTCGACTGCCCGGTTGTTTCAAATCGACTAGACCCCTTGGCGCTGCGTAGAGATGCGGCCTCGCTATGCATCTTCTATCGCTTTTACTACGGGGAGTGCTCCGAGGAATTGTTTGGACTGATTCCTGCCGCCTCTTTTCGCCATCGTCCTATGCGACAAAATTTCCATTCCCATCATTTAGATGGTTGGCAGTCCACAACTGTGCGCTTTTCTAGAAATTTTCTGCCTCGCACAACTAAACTGTGGAATGAACTGTCGCCTGCGGTATTTCCGGACCAATACGACCTACAAACCTTCAAGAAAAGAGCGTACTCCTTTTTAAAAAGCGGGCAACGCATTTGTAACTCCTCTGGTGTTGCGGGTGTCCATGGGCGGCGGTAATCGCTTACCATCAGGCGATCCGTCCGCTCGTTTGCAACCGTCATAAAATATAAAAAAAAAAAAAAAAGGTGGCTAATAACAACCATCCCGGGCGGCTGACACCCACGCTACGCCACTGAAGAAAGTTATACAAATAAACATCAATTTTGTAATGAAATCATTTAAGTTAAACAGTGTGGTGAAATGGTCACATGGCCTGCGACTGTTTACCTGCTAATCATCGAATCACAGCGGATTTATCAAAACTGTACGTTCGTGTGGTACCCACAAAATAAAATTTATTATCTTTTGCCAAATCTGAGATTCTTGGCGGAACTAAAGGTTCTGCTTTGCTGCTGGTTCTGTTTCTGCCAATAATAGCCAAGACCGAGATCTCAGTCGGACATTAAGCACGAGGTGTTGACCCACACTATTTATGGATAGACGAAAGTCTATGTATATATACATAAATTTCGAATAAAGTCGTTTGTAATTTCTAGCAAGTTGCAACATTGATGCAAGGATTACGCACACAGATAAAAATCAACGACGTATTGCAGAAACTATACGTACGTAATTTCTATTTACAACAAAGAAATCGTAAACTGAAGTTAAAGGCTCGTACTTTTATTAGAATTGCTTCCTTTCATAGCGTGATTATATTATGCTGTGTAATTTGTATTTCTCACGAGTAATCTGTCGTTATAGAAAAATAACATTCAAATTGAGTGAGATTTTATGATTGTTCACACCTACGGCCTCATTAGCATATCAATTTAGTCATTTAGGTCGATATTGTTGGCACAGATACCTCGCCTACATTGCTCCTTATTCAAAGGACCTTCGTGTATTATCTTCGTATAAGTATTAGAAGGACAAAAGTAAAGTAAAGTTTCATATGTGTAGATATGTCACAGAGTTTCCCCAACGCCGCATAAGTATCTACATATCTACTTAAATTGCTAAATATCAGTGTAACTGGGCCACCACAAGTAGTTATTACTTGTAAAAGGCGATTTATTTAGGGCTCGGCTTGCTAGGTCGGTAAATTAAGATAAATTATTTTCTTGATTAGTATTTTTACCTAACAATATCGGCACCATTCACTAAGAAAAGCGACTAAAAGGAATACAGAAGGAAATGGATCATATTGCGTTTTAGGTATAAATAAAAAGAAAATTCATATACCTATAATACCTAAATTCGTAAAAATTGGAATAGATCAAATATTTTCTATGCATTTTAAAGAAATTATGAGTTTGTTAAAAACTTTGTCCTATTTACGTTCATAAAGATAAGTAGAGCTGATGTATTGGACCCAAATTTATTAAGCGAGACTTTTACAGCTACCAGCAGGCTTAGTCTCAACTGTTACTTATCCTGACAAATGCCAAGCAGTTTAATAGCTGGTCATAAAACTAGTTACTATGATTTGCTTAAATTAGCCAATGCCATTTTGATTTGTTTGGGTATCGTACTCGCGAATTCAAGATCCGTAGGGCAGGTAACCTACGCTTTATAATTTTTATTGCTTCGACCCTAATAACTTTAGCTTACCCAAGGATAAGAGCTATAATGTTCATTTGATAAGCACCTATAGTCTTCTCGCAAATTCCGCTACAAACTCACCTATCAGGGCGGTCAGACTCTGGCTTCTCCATGTAATATCTAATGAAAGCTCGTTCAGCAGCATCCCTCTCTTCTATGGGGACTGCACCGCCACCGTTCAGGGTCCTCACAAGAGGCAGCCGCGCCACAAGGAGCAACCGTCGCTCGTGCTCCGTCGACTCAAAGCGTTCCCATAGTGGCCACCCCTAAAAAATAAATAAATTACATGAGACAAAGCAGCAGCGATACTCTAGTGGGAGAACGTAAGAATCCCACGTAGAGGTCTCGAGTTCTATCCCAAGGCTTTGTGTAATGTAGGCTTTGGCTATATGTTAGTATTAAATTGTTAACATCGTGACGAAACCTGCATGTCCGAGAATTATCCATAATGTTATCGAAGATATGTTAAGTCTGCACACCTGCACTAGGCCAGCCTAACCCTCTCCTACTAAAAAAATGACAGTGCCCAGCAGTTTATATACAGAACAGATATTATAGGTACATGAGACACATTCCGATAGCTTAGCGCTTGTTGTTAGCGCTTGTGGGTAGGTCGACTAACGAAATATCACTGACCCCCTGTAGAAGGCTAACAATTTGATATACGAGGTCTGTTAAAAAAATAAGGTGAATTTTCAAATTTCGGGTGCTACGTACATTCGTTTATCGATTATGTTCACAGTTTCAGCTATATAGCATATTTACATAGGTTATTTGTGAGAGGCATAGAAGTTAGAAATGTTTTGCGTGTTCGGCGATCTTCTGCTGTCGAAAAACATGGATCAGTGAATTTGAATCAAATTTTGTATGAAAAGGTGCTCAAAAACACTTGAAATGTTAACAGTGGCATACGGTGAGTGTACTCTGAGTCAAAAAAAGTGTTTACAAGTGGTACAAGCTTTTCACTGAAGGTCGAGAAGATGTGAGTGACGACGCTCGCCCTGGACGCCCCAGCACGTCAACAAGCGATGAAAATGTCGAGAAAGTGAAGAAAATTGTCATGGAGAATAACTATTGAGAATAAAAGTTGCTGAGGATGTCGGCATATCTCTTGGCTCATGCCATGCAATCTTTTCGGATGTTTTGGGCACGAAGCGCGTGGCAGCGAAGTTCGTTCCAAAATTGCTGAATTTTGACCAAAACGCCGTAATTTTTTAGCCAAAAACAACACCGTAATCATGCCTCAGCCACCGTATTGACTAGATTTGGCACACTGCGACTTTTTTCTGTTCCCAAGATTGAAAATACCCCTGAAAGGACGGCGTTTTGCAACTATCGAGAAGATTAAAACCGAATCGCTGAAAGAGCTCAAGGACATACCACAAAGTACATATCAGAACTGCTTTGAGGATTGAAAAAAACGCTGGCACAAGTGTATTATATCTGAGGGGGACTACTTTGAAGGGGACAAAATAGAAATTGATGAATAAATAAATAGTTTTTGAGAAAAATGGAAATTCACCTTATTCTTTGAACATACCTCGTATAGTAAATTTTTCCTCGCTTGTTTTATTTAATTAACAAATAAAGCTTATCTAGCTGCTAAGCTAGAGACAATACATAGAGAGGCTTCATTTTTATATTGTCAGTTATGATTTTATGTCGCACGTTATAGCGGGCGAGATTATTGCAGTCTGCCGAGCACAGTACATCAAACCTGAGATCTTATGCGCAGAAGTTGCATTTAATACCGCTGCCCCACCGAGCGTTAATAAAGTAAACAATAAATATTAACTATTATGTAAATGTATTGTGCATCGTTGTGAGTTGAAGTACAAAATGATTTATAGCTACACACTATGCAAACATAGATGGTATAAGCATAGTCAGCTAAGTCAGCTTAAAACGGTACATGACATCATGCATTTAAATATAACGTAGGAAAGAAGTTGTAGGTTTTTATAAATGTCTATAGTGATACCTAATAACGTTCACGTTTGACATTAAGTATAAAGACAAGGTTCCAATAAAGATCAGGGGCTTTACCACCATATCATAAGGCCTTGTCATTGCATACGCGAGAATGAGAAAGCATTACAGATGCAGATTGTGAAGTTTTCTTTTGTTTTCGCGCAAGCAATGCAAATCTTTTAATTTATAAATAAGGACGAACTTTTTTATTAATATAACTGGTACTACAATTATTTATATTAAATGAGCTTTTTTGATACGGTATAATTGTAAAATATTTTAACCAGGCAATAGATTTCTACATAAATACATTATCTACTTCTTTTTTTTTAAAAGACAACTCTTGCACTTAGAATATTCCTGTGTCGCGGGGGAATTAACAAACATTCAAGGCATGGACACAATGAACACCCAGACTCGGGACAATCGTTTGTGGAACATAGAAATTTTTGTTGCGTGATTATCTTCAATGTAACCTACACCACTCAGCGCGGCGATATACGACAGTGGCTGGGCGACCACTTAAACCAACTATGAAAAGGGTTATCATAGTCAAATCTAATTTCCTTAAACGCACTGGCTTTTAAACTAAAAATACATATTTATATCAGTTTATAAGCATTTGTGAGGATTTTATCTACAGAAATGCGTAAACTAGGCTTATTGTCCGTTGAAACTTAAGGCTTATAAAACCAAATTCATTAAGACATAACGCAACACGAAACCGCAAACGAACGTTAAAAATAATTTATTGCATCAGCATATATATTTTTTTTCATACTTTACAACTTTAGGCACTTGTCCTGCAAATCCTTAAAAGTTATTGTAAGCATGTATTTAAAAATAAATAAAAAAATATAAAATCGAAGTACGGAAAAGGAACCATATTTACGATCAGCAGTAAAAATAATCGAGCGGTCACGACTCGGGGAGCTAAAGGATCATCGAATGTGAAACAAAAAGTCGTAGATTTAAATTGAATCGGTTTTTGTTCGTCTCAAGGTTCGTTGAGGAACGAAGCAAGTTTCCTTTTAGGGCACAGATCCATGGACGTTAGTTCCTAGGTACATATTGTCCTCGCTGAGTTATGATTGATTTATTTGTTTTGTACAAGGACCTGTTATATGAATCGTTGTGGAGATATATCAGGATGTGATCACGTTTATATTTATAATGGTTACTGGCTACGGTTTCGTGTGAGTCTCACGGGAACGCAGTACCGGGATGAATATTTTAAGTGTTGATAGAGGTCATGGTCAGTGTGCCAAGGTTCAACAAATCTGTTCTACAGTTTAGGCTTGATTGAGTAATGAACTTTCAAACGTTTTCAAAACATTTCACATTAATATTAGATAGGAGGAGGTAATAATACATTTTTGTGATCCAGATAATAGTGGATTGCATCTGATACAGTCACGATTGAGCTTAAGTCAGGCAACGTTTAAATTCTCATATTTATAAATATACATAAGTTTTGATTTAGTATTTAGGAAAAGCGGTTCCTGACTGCTAATGATAAAAAATGTTAAATTAAAAATACTTAAAGCATACTTTTCATAGATAAATCATACCAAGCTGAAGAAATGTTTAGCCTTTGTCGAGATTGATGTCGCAACAATAAACTGTGCAATTAGACTATTGTCAGTTAATCCTTGATAATCCAAATATCTACATACGTACAGAGACCGCTGTCTCGGGTAACAAACAAATGTAAATTGCTAAAACATGTCGAATGATCTCCAAAAACGACCTAAAACAAATATAAAAACCTATTGCTAATTTACATTTATATAACTAAACACTTACAATTAGTCATTATCCCTCCAATAAATAATAAAGACTAAAATGACTAACACCATCTCAAATTAACGTTGCATACAAAATTAGATCTAATAGGTAAGATCTTTGAGTTTAGATTTCTCCTATTCCAGCGAGTCTTTGTTCTCTCCATAGTATGATGTTTGAGCGTGCATTCAACCTCGCTGGCCTGTTTTGCCTAAAAACGGAAGGCGGAATCACCTTTGCATGCATCATTCCCTACAGAATACACAGTTGCCGCATTTTTGTACCCTTATAAAGAGAACACTTTACATCTTGGCCGAGAAAAAATGTAGACGCTCTCGGGAACAATGGGTAATGTAAATTCGGTGGAATTATGTATGACTAGGCGTGTGTGTTGAACATATTTTTTGCCACTTTATAGTAACAGGTTACGTATATAGACATAGATAAATACGCCTGTTTTTAAAAAGGTACTAAATCGCGCGTGGCTATCTTATAGTCGAATAGGTAATAGACGTCTTACTAATATTAAAAACTAGTTAACTCTAGTTTCGCTCGTGGACAGTACTTTTTCTTGATAAAAGGTATCGTTTGTCCTTTTCTGTACCCCTGACCACATGATTGCGAAATTTCATGATGATCGGTCGAGTAGTTGAGGCGTGAAAGCGTAACAAACAAACAAATCAACTCACATTTGCATTTATAATGTAAGTTAGGATATGATAGTCCGTGAAGGTGTTTGGATGTTTGTAACTCAATCATGCGTAAACCACTGAATAGATTTGGGTGAAACTTGGCACATAGATAGAGTCTGTTATCTCTCTATGTTGCCGTATCTCAGTATATGTTCCTGTGGGATTTACACGGACAAAGCCGCGACCTGGTTTATTCTCCATACTATATTAATATTGTGTAGAGAGAAAGCGAATATTGCGAGTTCGTGTGTGTGAATTTGCAGAATACATAACGATTCGAAAAAAATCCATATATATCGACTATGCTGAGTTTCTAGCTCTTACGGTTCTTGAGTTGAAAGTTGTATAACAGACAAACGGACAAAACTGTTGTATAAGAGTTTTTTCGAACTCTAAAACACTATTTGAAAGGTAGTCGCATTATTTTAGATAGACAATGGCTATATTTTGTGCAAGCAAAGTACCGGGGCGGGCCGCTAGTATCAAAACCGTGCTATACGTCGTAAACGCAATACAATAAGGAAGTACGAATCGTTTGTTATCACAGTTGTAATTAGAGAAAGACAGCACTACGAGGTTGTGACGTAACAACCTTACAACGCCTAAGTAGTCGGCATTAGTCGCTCTATACACGGTAGCTTCTAGAGTCATAGACACCTACCCTCTTCAAGGACTGCAAACATAACTTACATTATTAAGTAGTTTTGCTTGTTTTTTACTTGGTGGCGGACTGGTTGTCGATTCGATTTTCGAGTTGTGCAAAGTTTTATTGAGGTTTTACTGTCAAGAAATTCTCAGGGACAGTACAGATTCTGGAATAGCGCTAGACAGAACGGCACTGTTTTATAAAATAGTAATGTAAAACAGATAATTATACAATCATCATCATCTGCGATGTCACAAAATTTCTCTAAAACGGCTGGACCAATTTTGATGAATATTTTTGTGTATTTGTGTGGGTTCCTGGATAGTTTATATTCACAATTAGACCCAGTAGGTGGTGCTGTGATCGGGTTGCAAGCCAACGGTCGGACAGGACAACGTCTGTCGTGTCTGCTAGTATTTTTATACAAACATGTCCAAAAGAGATACCTTGTTCGTAATCTATTGCAAAATTGAAAACGGATCGTACCTCACTATGTATGTAATTATTACGAGCATGTATAACTAATGAATTACAATATTTTATAAATGTACGTAAGAACTAGTAATTCCTTGTTCTTTGTTGACATGCAACAACAAAGTCTTATTTGTAGTGTCATGAGTGTCATGACAACATACAATACGTAGTTATACATATGTTTGTAATCTATGCAATAACGACTCATGCGATCTATAGGTACTGCTAAGGCTTTAGAGGTCAAAAAGTCTGTATGTTGAATAGATTATCATGAATATTTATTTCTAAAAATCCATAACAGCTAATATTATAAATGCGAAAGTGGGTTTGTTTGTTTGTTACACGTTCACGCCTTAACTATTCGGCCGATCGTCATGAAATTTCGCTTACACATTGTCAGGTGTACAGAATAGGACATAGGGTACCTTTCATCAAGAAAAATCACTGTCACTAAACTAACCTAACCTATACATATTTACGCAAGCGAAGCCGCAGGCAAAAGCGGCTCGGAAAATTATTATATAATATTTTATAATATAGAAAACAGAAAATAAATAATGGATTTAAAAAAATAAAATACACGTCTTGTATAAAAAAACAAACTAAAAAGTAGACTTATTTTTTAATAATTCACAAAAAGGATAGTTATTAATAAAAGAAATCATTTTAATGTAAAAAAGCGTGAGGTGCTTTCTAAACTAAACTATTATTTGTCTGCTCGTTCTCTATAAACTCGACAATGTCTATTTAATTTTATTTATTTATTTAATCACACTTTTTTATTATGTCGTCGGATTCAAATAAACCATTCTATAGCTGTTATTCTAACTTAACTGACGCATATTTAATCAGTTGGATAGTTACTGCATTCTAAGTTCTACTATATTCTAGCATTTCTAACCGGTACTTAAAACAAAGTATGCTTTGTTCTTGGAGGACTTGATAGAATAGGAATTTGTGATAATTCAGTTGGTCGAATTATTCGACATTATAATTTCTTTGTATGTATGAAACTCAAACTGAGATGACTGTTACGATTTTAAATATTAAAAATAGTCAAATTAAGTATATAATATATTATATACTTAATTTGACTATTTTTATAATTATTTGTTTAACTTTAATCGTTTAACGAAGAATTAGACCACACAGGAGTTATTTATTTTCGATTATATTACAGTATTTAGAATTGCCTGCAATAAGATGTCACTGAAATAATAAGTATTAGTATGATGCCGCAATCCTACCGAATGTAAAAAAATGCTATTTAGTTTACCGTTATATCCTACGTAATTATATACTAAGTCACAAACAGTAACCTTTCGGTCAAGCCAGGGATGGGTTTAACTGGTTGACTAACATCTGACGACCCACGCACGCCGTCTCACACGACCGACCGTTCCAAAATTAAATAAACGGTTAATAATTTTTGAGTTCCGTTCCGTTCGGTAACGGCTCCGTTCTGAATCATTAAATTCATCGTATCGATTTCATTAGTCGACGACAGATGTACTCGGTTTACTTGACTTATTATTATGCATTATAAATGCATTCAGTTTTAATCGTTGTCTTTACCGCATATGTTTTAATAGTTTTTACATTATAGGTGTTACTGGCGACTGCGACTGCGTTCCTATGTTTATATTCTAGCTTATATTCACAACAAGCCACATGAACACTTTTGTCATAGTCGGCACTAAAGTTAGGCGTGAAAACGTAAAAAGCAGATATTTTTTTCATATAGTACATAGTACAATATTAGTACGGATTATAAAGATTTCGATTGTACCTATACAGACAAAACCTTCTTTCTAATATATTGTGAGTGACTTAAGAACATAGTACCTACGCACTGGCACTACCCAATCTATCATAAATAACACTGAAAACAGCCGCATATTTTGCATTTACTCAAATGAAACAACCGATAGGAGGACATTTGAGGTTTGATCTAAATGTTATTAAATTGTTCTTTGAAGCAATGTTCAGTAGCAGCACGAAAATATCAATTGACGTCACATAGAAAACTTATGAAATCTGACACTCAATGAAGTACAAGCGTAACGCTAGACAGTGTAAACATGGCCATTAATGCACTACGAAAGAAGTAAACGAAACGAATTAAATATGTATTTACAACTGCACATTACTATTCAATGCAAACCGAGTTTCTTTTGTTATAAAATGCCACTTTGAACAACTGTTTCTAAAATGCTGTTCATACTTAGTTTTGTATAGTATCTGTTTTATTTGTGCTCGTATGTTTATGCCATGCCAGTACTACGAACACTACTAGAACCGAAACTTGGTGAAATTGATAAATCTGACCAAAAGTTGTGATGATCTTCAGTAGGTATTCAAAAAATTACTGATTCCTTATAATGTGTGTTTATTATAATATACTAGCGACCCGCTCCGGCTTCGCACGGGTAGTACGAATCCTTTATAAATTATACATCCAATCCTTCCTCATGAATCACTATGTCTATTGGTGAAAACCGCATAAACATCTGTTTAGTAGTTTTTGAGTTTATCGCGAACAGACAGACAGACGCGCCGGGCGACTTATTATATGTAGTGATTTATAATTACACCTACATATGTATCTCATACACTGCCTCATTTGGCCTGTGGTAGAATTTGGCTCTTAAGCTTATAAAAAATTACGATGTAGGTATGTCGTTCAGGCCGGTGCCTATACCTGATTTTCATGAGATGGCCAATTTATTCTACAATAAACAGTCCATCTAATGAATAATATTTTGTCAAATGGTATTCTTGATATTATAGCGTCTAAACAAACAAACTCTTTAGCTGTATAATATTAGTGTAGACTACAAGATTGGGTAGGTCCCTATATTATATTTTGTCTTAAACGCTTAACGTAAATTTATGCCACGGTAGGTACTTTTTACGAGGCAGCATAAAGTTTGTTTTTACGTATTATGCAATTAGACCTAAAATACCGATAAATCTTGACTAATTCAAGGCTTCAAGGCTTTATATATGAGCTACTTGTTGTATAATTTGAATAAAATATTCAAATGTTACTCTATACTTCGTCATTATGACGTATAAATGCGCATGCGCAACTGCAGATCACGAGTTTCGATTCCTACATTTATGATCGTTATTCAGGGTTTGTTTAGCGCGGGGTCACATTTTTGATATGTCAAAATATAGCATGTTAGCGAATTTTGGTTGTGAAAAGTAGCAGTCATGTGTAATACTGTGTTTAAATGCATGGATGACGTAGAGGTTTAAGTGGTCGCCTCGCTATTGCCACTGCGCCGAGTGTTGTGGGTTCGATCGGGACAAAAATTTGTGTAATCCACAAATTGTCCAATAGTTGTTCAGAATCTGGTTGTTCTTTGTGTCCGTTGTCTAAATGATTGTAAAGTGCCCCGAATTTATTAATTGTGCGGGAGGAGTCTTTAAAAAAAAAACAAATAATACCGGACTCTTGACATGGGATGACCGGGTGATAGGTACTTACTTATCATTTTGCTATGTGGGTGCAGTGACGGTACTGTCACATAAGTCAAAAAAAATTGGGCATTTTGATACCGTAGCCTTATTAAAATGCACAACGTTTTTCACGGTTCAAATTAATATATATAAGTTTATTTAATTTAGTGTGGCTAATGCTTAAAAACTTTGTGTGCTTTGGTGCGTTCAATCACGACATACGTGTGATTTCAATTACTTTTATTTATTTTGAAACCAAAGGCATAACTATATATTTATTTATTATACGAAAATCCGATACGACTGGAGATAGATCAAGCGTAGGACCAATTACTTTATGTCATTTCCGAGGCACGGGGATTTGCAAACCGTAAAGTTCCTAACACCGAGTTGCTATTAAGAATTACTTGTTAGGAAACTCCAATAACATTTTGTTGGACCGACCCCGGTTTCGAAACGAGGGCTTATGGACAGCAATCGCATTGGCTACCATACGTAGTCTTAAGCCTTTATACTTGAAGGGGTAAGCAGAGGTCTATTTTACCGTACGCTTTGTTCTAGGAATCACTTATTAGGTGATGATACGATGACCTCTGGACAGATCCGAATAAACATTTGTCAGTAAATTCCAATAGCATTTTGCTCGACCAGAGAATCAAAACTGAGGTCTAACTTGACCGCACGGACGGCGTAGTTAGGTTTATAGTTGCGTCGCCATTGCCATTGCGTCGAGTGTTGTGGTCACGATACTGTCAGGGAAAACAAATTGTGTCATCCAGAAATAGTTGTTCTGTGTCTGGGCGCTCTTTGTGACCTTTGTTTAAATGTTTGTATAGCACCCTACGATATTGTTACAATTCTAGTCAAGGAGTTAGCTTTTTATAAAAAGAAAACAAAATATACTCTGAGACGTAGAGGCATGCTTCTAGAATATTTCATGTTTTAATAATTGGGGCGAAGCATGATGAAGGGTCACGATGCGGTTTCGATGCGCGGTAGTGAACAGAGGCTTACTCATCGAACGATAAGTCCTAGTAATAAATGGCTTTAATGTAAGATATTGCGATTGCGTGTACGTAACGAACAAAGAACTAGGAAATATTTCGTACCGACGAATGTTACGTAGGCATATGTATACCTAAGTCTGTGCAATTTATACAACTATTTTAACTCATTTATAATTCTGTCTGTTTGTTACGTTTTATAAGCGATTGAAGTGAAATTGTTTTGTAGATTAGATATGCTATTCCTCAGTTCTATATTTTTTTAAAGGTAACACTATTTTCTTGATTTTTTACAAATATACAATTTACGGACACTAAGTACATACAGACTCAGAGTAATAATTTGTGCATCGCACAAGTAATTGTCACAAATGGGATTCGAACCCACAACCCTCAGCACGGCGGCAGCGGCGAGGCGACCACTTGCCCGTTGCGCCATTGGTGCAGTCATAATGTAACCGACAATTTTTACTGCTGAACACGGTCTTGACAGCAATTATGACAGGCTTGACAGGCCCTTACGCGCTAGTGGCGCCCACTGGTGAGCACAAAAACGCCCTCATTGGAGAGATACGATAATATGACCTATAGAAAACTGCAATCGATTCTACTATAGAATTTGAACTATCAGCACTATATCAATTATAGATTTGAGTTTATCGAGTAAAGCAAATCGAAATATTCGATACATTAATAATAAATATTTGAATGTCCTTAATTATAAAAAATATGGCGAACCACATTTATATACCTACCATATATCCGTGTACTCACACATAAATGAAATTAATGCACACATTCTTATAAATAATCAATGTAATTTATACATAAGATATCATAATTATAGAATCAGATGCCATACCATGTAATGTTAGAAATTTATAAATAATTATGTATGATATGCCTGAGCAATCAATAAATAAATACTTACGCTCAGTTTCTAAACGACTATCATCGACGTGTCAATATCTAATGGCCAGTGATTTGATTGTCTGTTGCTAATTCAATCAGCCAATCACGGCAGTTTACGTTCGTTTGACCGTTTGTTAAGAGTTTTATGTTGATCTATCTTATAGAAATCAGATTTTATATTGGGGCTTCAAAATTATTACTATAATAATTATGAGGTTGCAATGTTTTCAACTTTACCTTAGCCAGCTTAAAAACATTTGAATGTCATTCCAAACATAATTATGTAATCCTGATTGTCTGTGACTAATTCAATTATCCAATCACAGCAGTTGACGTGCGTTAGACTGTTTCTAAACATTTTGTATGTGGATCTATCTTTTAGAACCGGGGTTTAATATCGAGGCTACTAAATTGCCGATGTTACCAAATTTCAAGGTTTCAACGAAATGTACCCCACAGGTTTTGATAATCACTTTTTTTAGCGGATAACTTTGCTGCCTTGTATACTAATATTATTTATTTCTGTAATATGAGGCTTTAATATTTTCAAATATACCCTAGCCAATTCAAAAACATTTATATGCCATTCCATAATTTTGGATTCTAAATCAAATTATTGACGTGTTTTCTATAATTAGCTGCCTCCGTGGCGCAGCGGTAGTGTATGCGACTGCTGTGCATGAGGTCTCGGATTCGAATCCCGGGTCGGGCCAACAAAAAGTTATTGGGTTTTTCAGTTAAGAAATCTCAATACACCCCCGTGACCCGAAAAGCACGTTAAGTCGTTGGTTCTGCGCCTGATCTCTCGCCGGTCGTGTCGGTTTACCGTCCCATTGGATCATGAGAGTTAGGGAACAGAGAGTGCACTTGTGTTTACGCACACACTTGTGCACTATAATATCTCCTGGGTAGTTGGCCAGTCTCCGTCCGAAATCGGTCTCGAGGATAATTATTATTATTATTATTATATTTTTATGCACTTGATTGCGTGCGCGTGTAATTTGGAAGAAGTTACCTGGCAGAGAATTACGATAAAACATGCTCCAGATTTTAAGTAAGATCTCCAGTAACACAAGTATGGTAACTGCATTCAATTTCGTGCAATAGTTTTTGCGCGTACAAACATACAGACATACAAAAATTCTACAAATACTTGTTTTGGCTTCTAAAGTTCATACAAAGACCTCTCATATAACTTTTTCTAAATATCTCCTATGACATCGGCCAGTTACATGTAGATATCGCTTCTATTGCCGGCCAGTATATTGCAGCCACACATCGCCGTAAAAATAATGGCCGTATACAATCCCCTTAAGTCACCGTGTTTATAATGGTGCGGAAGCGGGGTACGTCCACTAAGGCATCTTTATAGATGGGATCAATTTAGACAATAGCCTTTGTAAGATGGTAAGAGGCAATCAAAGCCTGCTATGTTCACGGCATTCCCTATGTCGATACAGATCAAGTGTGAGATCATTAAGCGCAACATCCGCGTATATATTTGTATTTATTAAGATCGAAGTGAGATAAGTGTGTAATTAACGTGTATGAAGCATGTATGGCTTACGTATGAAGGAGTATTATTACGTAGATAATTATTGCATGGATACTTTATACGACTTGACGACAACTCGGCAATCGTAGTTTTAAAATATATAGTTATATATGTATATAGTAATTTATAGTGTATAGAGCGTGACATCCTAACTAATATTATCAATGCAAATTTAAGTTTTTTTGAAAAGTTTTGACGCCTTAACTACTCGACCGATCATCATGCAATTTCGCATACACGTTGTCAGGAGAACAGAAAAAGACATAGGGTACCTGTCATCCCGAAAAAATACTGTTACTGCTTAGTAACAGTACTTTTTTTAGGTAGGTTTAACTTAACCTATTCAGACCCAGACCTAACAGATGCAGGGAAAATCTTGTTGAGTATAATTACTAACAAAATGTAGAGTTTTGAAGCGCTGACCTGACATCTAGTACTTTATGTGATCAAAGCTATGGCCCGATAGACTTCTATACTAATATTATAAATGTGAAAGTTTTTTGAGGATGTTTGTAACAAACGTTAAATCTACTGAACCGATTGCGATTAAACTTGGTTTGTAGATAGCACTAGATTCACACATAGGCTACTTTTTATCCCGATATTCCCACGGCAACGAGACTTACGCGGGTGAAACCGTGGGCAAAATCTAGTTACAAATAATAAGACAACGGACCTAAAGAACACCCTGACTGAGAATAACTATTTTTATCCCATAAATTTTTGTTCCGTATTTGATTGACCCTACAACTCTTCGCACACGAACAGTTTTAACGTGACCATTTAACCCACTGCGCTATCTGATTATCCATTGTTTACTTTAATGACCTATGAAATTACGTCATTAATTTATATTTATAGTTCGATGCCCATCTAGAGTTACATGCGGATACATCCTTAAAGATACTCATGTACACACAGCGACGCATCAACCTAGACTGTTTGGACTTTGAACTATTAGAAGTTGAACGCTGCGAATCGTGCGAGACAGTGCGTTATATTTTTATTACGCTCTATCCTTACCATTAAATCGACACCACTATGCACTGTCCCTTTCCGACGATTCTCTATTTTGTATGTAGCGTTGTTATGCGTATATAGGGTGTCTAACTTGATGTGTAGCCGTGTAGCTATACTGTAAGAACGTACCTTGTACATACATACATTCCCGCCTGTATATCCTCTATGTCTATTGCGCAGAGGTTTTGAAAGCAATGTGTAATTCCTGCGTATTGGAGGGCGGACTTATTGCATGTTACCATTGCTCTCTGCTATCCTTACTAATATTATAAATAAACTTGTAATTTATTTACTAATATTATAATATATTGTGCCCGCGGTTTCGCTCATATAAATGTATATTAGGTTAGTAACAGTACCTTTTTTCTGGATAAAAGGTACTCACATTTGCATCTTAATATAATAAATGCGAATGTGAGTTTGTTATCATCATCATCCTAAAATTTCGCATACACATTTCTCAGGGGTACAGAAAAAACATAGAGTACCTATCTTTCATTCAGAAAAAAGTACGGTACCCGAGGGATAGAATATTGACATAACCTACATTTACGCGAGCGAAGATGCGAGGAAATCTAGTTACTGATATTTTCTTAACAGAAAATACCCAAACAAAACTGTATTGGCAATAGGTGCCTCAATAAACGGACGGAAAAGACAAGGTTGGAATGGAAAGAGCGTGGTTTGCAAACTGTTATTTGCTTTAAACCTATAAACGATAAAATTTTACGGATTAAGGTCACTAGGACATTGCGAGTGACGTCATTGGCGTCGGGTGAGGACAGGCCACAGACTAACTGTTCCAGACATTTAGTGAAAAGGTATGTATGTATTTTAGAGAGCAAAATTTTACTTAAAATGTTCTTGTCCCGCAGGCTTTAGAACCTTTAAAATGAGGCACACAATAACACCAAGATTTGGCAAAACTATTTGTCAATGAACTGCATCACATATTTCTTCTTTTTGTGAAGATTCAGGGCCCGTTTCACCACCTCCAAAAATCATTTATCTATAAGATAAAAGTCTCGCCATCTCTCTTCTCTACTGACGAGAGAGAGACAATTTGCAATTTATTTTTCGGATAACTTTCACTTGATAGTTGTGAAATTGGCCCTTTGCTGTTAACAAAGTTACACTACAGAAACACTTCATATAAAGCACCATCTAGTAATGGTAATAAGGTAATATTCGAGTATACTTGGTTGTGATGCAATACCTACATTGTATGACCACGGACGCAACGTACGACCTGCTAATTGTCAAAACATTCGAAAATAAATCAAATGTTAGCGCCATATTCGTACTTAACACCTAATTTTAGATATTATCTATAGAAAAAATATTCGACAATCTAAGTTATTTTCTTTAATCCTGTGAAGCATAAAATTTTAAGAGGTCACCGGGACATTGAGGATGGCGTCATTTGGCGTCGGACGAGTCCAGCCGCAGACTAACTGCCTGGGAATGCGCTTAAATTGTATTGAAAAATAATTTGCACGGTATTAGAAAGTTATATTATGCTTGCCGGCTTGCACCGTTTTGCCATTTAGCTCTCATGAACTAGTTTTGAGTTTTCATCATAATAAAGTTAGGTAATACATACACCAAATGCCTACCAACAACGTAGATACAGATATAACCATAAAGTTCGCAATTATTTTAGCACTTTAGGTAATTTTACATAACTAATGTAAAAACTTCTTTAAATTATAAATATGCACGTTACAAAAGCGGTTATTAGAATATAGGTTGATTACCACAATTATTTTGTAATTTAGCCTCTTAATCGTTCATTAAAAATATATTACTTATTGAAGTTATTGGTTCCTTGGTCATTATGTATCATTCCTGTATATCTTGGCATTTCTAGGAAGCAGCGTCTTAAAATTGAGATCTTTATTTCGCCAGAGGTATTTGTTCCCCAACAACCATATTCATAAATTATTATATTTACCGTGCCACTATATGTCATGGAATTCTTTTCAGAATGACGTACTTTTGATTAATGAATTTCGCCGCTAACCAATTGTGAGTTTCAGAATCTACACATCTATCGATACATAACAATTTTGAATCCAAATATAAAATATAAGTACACTTTGGTATCGAACTCTTTGTCTTCGGTCTCTCTACGACATTGTAGTGAAGTAAGACCCTAGACTGAGCGTCAGCTTTGTAGACTAGGCTATACTTGTTTACATACAATTTTTACTAAATGAAACAGCTATTAATTAGACCTGAAACCGAAAATAAGTCTCGCGTGTTTGACTTCATTTTACTTCTACTCGTGGGCGTTATAACGGATGATGTATTAAATTTTAAAAAGGGAAGGGCGGGCACATTTATCTTTCAAGGAAGGCAACTGTGAATGATAGTCTATCAGCCCTGTCGCTTTCACAGAGTATAGTGCTGGACATTTTATTTCAAGCTTTTAACTTGACTTGAAACACTGTCTGATGGATCAATACTTATTTACACATGATATTTAGTACACCATAAACCCTAATATCATTAATTATTTAGAATCAGTAATAGCATAGATTAAAAACAAATCTAAACTCAAAATTTAATATACTATATTTGTATTATAGGTTAATAAAAATATTAGAACTAAAGCCCGAACATTAGTATTATGTAGGTACGTAATTAATATGAGGCTATAAAATGATAACAGTTCCACTATTAAAAGTGACATGTCATTACGTTTAACATCGTTCGCCCAATAACGACAGACAATAATAATTATGAACCTATTTTACGTCAAACTGACATTTTCAAATTGGCATTTCAAATATGCAGTTCCATTTGACAGATTATAGTTGAACAGCGATAGTGAAGAGACCGTTTCAATCAACACATCACGAAATCGATTACCGATTAACGTTCCAAACAAACTGTAATCATGGGTTTAGTAAAATCGAAACAAAAATGATAGTAACAGAAAAACAAAAAAGGAATCCATCTAAGTTTGACATATCGAAAGAATAGTTACATCAAAGTTATATATAACGTGTTTACTTTTAAAACAGAAATCTGGACTTATCCGTGATTAATTCCTAGTACCATATACTCACTCCATACTTCTTAAACGTGGTATAACAGATTTTGATTTTCAAGACGACTACTCTTTAATACTATGGGATATTAAAACCATACATCCAATATCGCATCTTGAAATCCATTTTTTGATAGAAAAAAAATATTAACGGTTTTCGGAATGAGATTTAAGGTACGTTGCAACGTAATAATAATTAAAACCAAATACAAACAAAAGTATTTCTCGGACAATTGTTTTAGTTCAATTTTACCCGATTCATATTGTCACGTCATATGACTGAAAGTGAAAAATACCCTAGTGCATAACCGTATGTAATGCGTAGTACGTAAATTGTATTGTAGTAAAATGTTGTTTCATTTTGATGTTTTAATTATTTAAGACTAATATTTTAGTTGATTATGTTTGTGAAACAATTACATCTGGTTTTGTATAGATTCGAATTATTTTTAAATAGTATTCAGTACCATAAGTAATCATTGTTTATTTTTAGCAATTTATATGAAATGTGCAGAGTTACGTGCTATGAAGTGTCAAAAGGGATTGAAACAGACTATAGACAACTCTGTCACACCAGTATAAACGTAAGAAACAAAGGCATAAGAACAAGATAACTTAGCTCATTTTATTTGCCCTTGTCCCTGTTAAAAATTTGTCTTCTTACCTTCTATTTATATAAATTGATAAAGCGTTTTCAAACTTTCGACAGTTGAAATAGGTTTTCTTTTGGGTTAGCGAGAGACCTTAAAAAAATTTGGTAACAAGACAAAAAGTTATAGACGATTTATAGAACCCTATACGAATTTATACCGAGAAGAAGCCCGTTTCCAGCACTAGAAAAGTTTATATACGGGCTGCATTATTATATTACTTTTGGTAACATCAATCTGGTCTGTCAAATGTAGATCAAATAGATCCCTACTTAACGCTGTGAGATATATAAGCGCGATATCAGATTATGATTAGTTTCTAAGTCTGTATACCTAGTAATAATGTATAGGTACTCTCGTTCTTCATTGAACAACGCGATCCTTTATTGCGAAATTATCCGCTGTGAACGCAAATGCATTTGATAGAAATAGGGCAGTAGAGCACTATGAAACTCTGTTGGTACAGGGACATATTACACGCACATAAATATTACTTATCTAAGTCAACACGCTGCGGCAAAAAGATAATTATTGTGTTACCAAAGGTAAACTACTGCATTGCGTGTCGAAAAGAAACTGCCTAAGTGCCCTTTACTATGTTAATATACACTTACAAGTGGTGTAATTGCCTTTAGAATACCTGTTTATCGATGGCAAAACAATTATTTGCACAGTTTAATACTTCTTGTTCGACATTGTATAAATATTTAGCATTGCGTTAGAATAGTAGGCATCTTCCGGGGTTTATATTTATTGTTTACAACTTTTTTAATGTTAATTTGTTTATATACATTTAGCTTGAGATTTACGGTCAATAATAATTACTTTTATTCAACATCAGTACATTTAACAATAAAACAATTATCCGACTACAGTAAGTTATTGATCAAATTTCTTTTTGATTTTTTCAATTAGAGATAAAAACCCGAACTTAAATTAGTCTAATCTTTAAATTAAGATTAAAACAGTGTTCTAGTGGCAAGCAAATTTAATCGATGAGTTGACTGTTTCAATATATTAAAGAGTACTCACATAATTATGTTCTCATATCACAAAGCACCCTACATAGAGGGTGTAGGATAACTTACTAATATTAACATTTACTTAGTATGTTTAGAATGTTATGTTGCTATACTGCAATGTAAAGTATATAAACGTCTAACATTCGCGTGAATGTAGAACATACATTATCTTGATTACAAAGTTATGACGTCAGGTTATCATTTTCTCATTAAGGTGTCTTGATCATGGTCTCTATTATGTTGTAAGTTTTAATAGGTGTCATCATCTTAATCAACCATCTTGAACTATATTTGAAACAAATAAAGAAAGAAACTATTACATATATTATATAGACTTAGGCCTTTTTTAAAGTGGCAACCATAGACTTATTAGAACCACATTATGACAGCCGTGTTTTCAGTCCCTCGTAGTGGCAAGATTATTATCGTCCACCGGTATATGTTTGACCTAGGCGAACGTTTCTTGATCAGATCGGAGACGTTCTGGATAAAGGCCAGGTTAAGAGCACCTTAAACCGGCGAGCGTGTATGAGGAATGTTATGAAAGTGAATGAAGCCAGAGAAGTGTGTCAGGATCGTAGCAAATGGAAATCCGTAGTATTTGCCTACCCCTCTGGGAAACAGGCGTGAATTTATGTATGTATGTATGTATATGTTTGACTCCGTACTGCTGCTGAGAATATTTTAATAGAAAACTGAAATAATTATGTCCGATTCGTAAGCCGACTAAGGACTTAATGATACGACGCAAATATATGCGCATACTTACGCCACGAAACCAAAGAGGCAGTTATTCGTATAGTCTCTATACGAAAAAGCAGCTTGAAGTTACGTAACTATAATCTAACTACATGCCTCGCTTACACAGTTAAATCATATTATTTGAGGCATTAAAATGTTTTAGAATATAATTTTCCAAGCAATCCGAAATTGACGGCTGTATCCAGAAGTTTGTTAAAAGTATTCAATGGGTTCGCTCAGAAGAAGCCCATTCCACTTTGAAACACAATATAAAAAAAATATAGAATCCAATATCAGTATAAACAATTTTATTTGAAATTAAACTACTATATACGGATTTTATCGCGTTGTTTATTTTACACTTTATTACATAATTTAGAAACTGTTACACTAATTTATTAAACTTTACTATTTTTTAAGCTAATTAAAATATTAAAACTATTTATATTTAGCTTTACACTTTCCCCGACGTTTCGGTTGCTTTTCAGCAGCCATGGTCACGGGGAGCCCATGGATAACATTCGCGTAAATAGAAGACAATATAATTTTATTCGAACGCAGTTGTGCGCTTTATTAGAATCAAATATTATAAACTATTCATGCAAGCAGTAGCTAGTCTTTAATATTCCACAAAGTAAATACTCCCACGTTGAGTATAATATACGTTCTTTGCTTATGTATAAGATGTGGCATGTCATCGATAGGTAGCTTTCCGTTTGCATTAAAATAGGTCAAATAGGGATCTACGAAGGGGACGTCTTCAATTAAGGTGAAAACATTTCCGATGCCGTATAATAGGACGTACGATGCACAAAGGGGTTCAAATATTAATGGTAAGTATCGGGCGAGTGACCTAAAACCGTCGTAGTTGGAGTAGCACGAGGCAAAGTGGGGGGTAATGAATTCATAGGTCACGACGACGCCGCCACGGGGACTGTCACTTCTTTCACTAACTATTAATAGTTTCTGTTGCTACTAGTTACATTATAACGCAATCTTGTTTATTTTATAGTCTTTTCTGTCAGACAGTGATGGACATAGTTTTATTCGAAAGATATTAGAATACAGCTAGAAACCGCTTTCACAGAAAAGAGACATTTTATTTTATTTCTCAGTGTTTCACCTGTTTTGCATGTTGGAGGACGCAGTGCACGACTTTTTTTTGTTATAGAAGGTAAATCACGCACGAGGAATAACTCCTGTGTCAAAAGTAACTTTGCGAACGTTCAAGCAACGGACGCAAACTACACTGAGGGCATGAATAAGTAATTGTGTTTCACACAAATGTTTGTCCCGTGTGAGGATTTAATCCACAACGCTTGACGCAGCGACAGTGGCAAAGCAAACAGTTAAACCTCTATGCTATCCGTACATATGTATAGCGTTGTTAATGCATTTGAAAATAAATATATAATAAAGTGGGTGCTTTGGTGCTAAGCAGAAATTTTAGTTCAGTCTCACAAATCAAAGCCGCAAGCAGACTGTCGTAATAAATCACAGCGCGGTGGATACATTTGGACAGGTGAGTATAAAAATATACATAATAATAATCCGTGGTTTATACAAACACTTTCTCTAGGTTCTATGACCTGCTGTCTGGGACGTTAAGGTGGTGGGTGGCTAAGTAACTGCACAACCTACACTGCGAACCTACTAGCAATTCGATATATTCAAGTATTTCTGAATATTTGTCATAAATAATGAAAAGTCAGTCCCTCATACAAATTAATATAAATGAATCTGGTATTGATCTTTGTTAAAATAAATTTAAAGCTTCATATTCAAAAGAGCATGGGTATTATAGACCAGTTGAAAGAAAATGATGCTAGGTACATTTGATTAAATAGGGCTTACTAAAGCGCCATAACGCCATTTTACGACATTCGACTTTATTCGCACAGACTAGCAATTTTCTAAGATAGGTTCAGAAATATGGCACCAGCACAACAATTTGCGTAACACGAGATAGTCTATTTTTAAAGAATCGGTGATCTATACCTTTTCATTGTTATAAAGTAATCCAATCTAACATCTACGATCTACAAGGTTCCAAGATTGAATACGGGAATAGACCCACCGTATTACATACCCCAATAAGCCCACACATTCGGCACAAAGCAAGAGCAATGCACGCGTGTTTCTGGGTCACCCTGCGACCGGCACTTTACCACGAATAAATCCATACTCAAGTATTCCATACTAGCGTACCTACTATAATTTATCAAAATGTGGACGCAACTAGACCGACTGTTAATAAATTTAATCACTTCATTTCACGTTCTTTAATTTTTATAGTAATACCACATACGGACTTTTTCTATACACAGCGACACATCAACCTAGACTGTTTGGACTTTGAAGTATTATAGGTTGAACGCTGCGAATCGTGCGAGAGAGTGCATTATATTTTCGTTACGCTCTATCCTTACCATTAACATCGACACTACTATGCACTGTCACTTTCAATTCTCTATTTTGTATGTAGCGTAGTTATGCGTATATAGGGTGTGATGTGTAGCCGTGTGTACATGCGAGCAAGTTAATCTAAGAGATAAATACTAACTTGGCCATGTGTATGTATTAGTGAATATAACAATATCGATTAAGAATACATTATTGCAGCTACTATTTAAAATAATTTATGGGTTGTTCCTATGTAATAAAATTACAATCTATGTGCATTATACTACGCGTTGCTACAACATAACTTTGCATCATGTCAATACCAATAAGGCTGAACCTTCAAGTTTATACAGGTGGGTATTCCAACTATTACACCTATATTACGCCATTTACATTTACGTTTTGCATAATGTAGCAGAGTCTATTGCCGTTTATTAGCCATACTTTTAGCCTTCGTGCTGTTACTGAGAATTCTATAAGAGAAAACACAATATCGCTTAGGTGGCTAGATTTTGGCACTGCCAAACGAAGCAAACATCCAAATCGTAAGAGTTGTATAAAAATAACTATAAATTTTGATCAGTTATTCCATTGTATCAAACATTAAAAGATTGCACTCACGCAATGGTAAAACACATAAAACTTTATTGACATTAATGTGAGGAAACAAATCAATGAGTTCAATCAACAAAGTGCAAAAGCCACAGCTGACGCGCACAAGGCGTGGGCCCGTCAAACTTAAGACTCATTTTAACGGTCGTCCCAATATGAATCATTGAGTGTGGGTTATTGTCCACACGTGTCAGGTAATTTTCCAATTAAGGATGCGAATATATATCACAATATTCTTAATGAATGTTATGTCAAACATAATAGAAAAGGGCACGTTTAACCGATAAAAAAAATAAAGTTGAGGAACTCCAAAAGTGATAAATCTGAGATGTACTAGTACTGTATACTACTAGTACTGTGTAGAGAGATGTACCCCTTTAGAATCGCTATATTCAATTTAACTTATTGAACTTGACAGAATGTCTTAGTCAAATAATGACTAAGGAGGCATAGGCAACTCTTTATTGAACCCAACCTATACATAAAAGCGTGGTTTTTGTGAGAAGTATTCGACCAAGTACCCGCCAGTCATATGCACTTATGGTAGCATTTGCAAACATCAACGGCATCATTAGTATGTAGATGACTTTGTCAAAGTTGCACTGTCTGTGCAAAAGACAACCAGAACTTGTTTTTCTGCTTGCGGCTAAGCGTCTCATTAAGAAGTTCTCAAATCTCTATCGCAAGAACACAAGTTTATATAGGTATGGCTGAAATTGTGGGAGATAGGCTGGTTGGTCTAGGATTGAGATCCATTGTACGCCAAATTTCAAGAATTTAGAAGCTAGAATAAATGAAATATTGGGGTAATTACGTACTCATCTTTTCGTGATCAGTAACATATAAGAAAGTAATTACCACACTTAATAAAACTTCAATAATGAAAAAATAAATGGAACCGTTTGAAACCAGATGGCACCGCAAAGATTTCTTTACATAATCCTTTTAATTGACGCAGCGACTAAAATATCTTATAAATACCTAGTAACGTTTTTCATTCATTTCCAACTCAAAACAAAAATAGCAGCGTTGTTACAAAAGAACTATGAATATAAAGATTTATTTCCAAGAGCGTCGTGTATACTGAAGCACAGAAGGCCACACTCCAATTTAAATTAAACAGAGCTCTTCGCTTTGACGGGCAGACATTTGCACAACGTCAAATAGCATCGCTTTTAGTTCATATAACATCGTGAGAGTACGTTATTAAGATTATTTGAGATACAATATCAGAGACGCGCTGTCGAAGTTGCTATGTCAAATCCGAGGAGTATTACCAAATGTTTCCAAACACCTAATGTTAAGACAGACTTGTTGCAAAATTTTAACACCGCCTCGGTTGCTACTTTAGATAATCTTTAAAGTAATTATAATGTCTGAATATAATGTTTCCTGAAAACTTCTTAATTATAACTGTATGACGTCATTATTAAAATACTTGAAGGTTTTGAGTGTTTGATTTTATAAAAGATAAAGAGAATATACTGAACAATAGTAAGTGGCGAAAACTTATTTCCTTCCCCTTGAAGTGTTGAACAAGCTAGGTTAATCGTCAAAATGAAGCTAGCATTTTGCGATTACGGTAGGTACTTATCTATGACGCGGACTGTGTTTTACAATATTGGATCATAATGATTATGAAAGAACTATAAAATGCAATGGAGGTATTTCGCAACAGGTAGAAATATATTTATCGTGGTTCGTGCACGCTTCTAAATTATCTGAACATTGCATACTGCACCTTTTATTTTACAGGGGTACTATATAGTAGCGATCGTAGATTAACCGATTTAATGTGTAGGCTCACGCCAGTGCTTATAACACAAGTGAAATTATAGCGGTGAGGTAATCCACTAATGTTCCTCTTGAAATCGATTTAGAATTTAGGGTAGGTTACTTTACTTTGGTTTACTATATTACAAGTATATAAAAGCCGTCTTAGGCTTATTATTCTCAAGTGTATTAGGATCAAGTTTGTAGTGGAATCAAATAAGTATTTTCAAGGCGTTTAGGTAAAGTTTTAGCTAGATATCGGCACATTTGAGGATTCTGATTTCTCAGATCAACTGAATATGACTTTTCATGGTAGCTAACATATTACTTACATGTTGAATTATAAAAGTTTAATCTATTTACTTAGAATTGATTTTTGATTGCACGGATGGTGTAGTGGTTGTCGTCCTACCACTGTCACTGCGCCGAGTATTGTGCCTTCGAATCCCACATGGGATAAAAAATTGTGTAACCCACAAATGGTTGTTTCGAGTCTGGATGTTCTTTGTGTCCGTTGTTAGAATGTTTGTAAAATCACCCATGATTCAGGAATTATTCATGGTGCGGGAGTTGTCTTTTATAAAAACAAACAAAGAAAACGTTTGAGTCTCTATATAGTGTGTATAATAACCCCTGTAGGATTCATTAAGGGCTGGTTTCTCACTTAAAAAATAAGCCAAGATAAATAATTACAAAGTCTATATCATGGTAAAACGTCTTGATAATTTTTAAGAACAGTATTGATCAGCATTTTAACTAAAATTACGCCAGTCTAGCAACACTCCACTAAACTTAACAAGGAAGCGGAGCGTGGCATACTATTGGCGGCATTTTTCTAAGACGTAGGTAGGTAGGCGCGGCGTAGCGCGGCGCGGCATCGGTGAATCTTTATGAACTTTAGTGATACCTATGAATCATGATTAATAAGTTGTCGGTGTTGCCATGGGTAATCTATTAACATATTATTTTAAACAAATTAAATTTACCGGGGTAATTTTTTTGATCGATTCTTATAAAAGGATGTCACTTACGTACTCATAATAAGTTAATGTATAACACATTTAAGGATCGGACAGGGTTTATTATACACACTGTATACCTCGTAGAAAACTCATCGATTATAATATATAGACAAAATTAAAAAGCATTGTATGTGTGCCGAGTGTTACTCAAAAGATCCACTAATAAAGTAATTAAATATTAAGTGCTGCGAGCACTTTAATAATCTTGGCAACCGTCATCATAGGAATAGTCACCTAATTGTTAGGTAACGTGAAAAATACAGGATGTGATGACACTTTTTATAGCGTGCCAAAGATAAAAGAGAAAAGAAGTTGAATGAGTAAGCTAATATCAAAGATGTCGGTTTTATGTATTACCTGATGTTTCCCGCAGATTCGAATGAAGGTTAGGTTAGTAACAGTACTGTTTTCTGGATTAAAGGTACCCCCTATGTCCTTTTCTGTACTCTTGACAACGTGTATGCGAAATTTCATGATGATCGGTCGAGTAGACTTCAAAGCGTAACAAACAAACTCGCATTAATAATATCAGTTAGGATTGCAAGTTTAATAGGTATATGAACATATGCTCAGCAGTGACGAGCATAGTTTTCACAGTGAATAGTCAGTTCTATCAAACAACTGTATACCTACTATTTTAGTCACTGCGGAACCTTAGCAAGTATTTCTATATTGTCTTCTATTTATGCGAGTGTTATTCAATAAACTGAATTTTAAGCTAATTAAATTTTTTATAGTATTTAGCCTATTTATATTTCGGTTTCGGTTGCTTTCCAGCAACCATGGTCACGGGGAGACTTAAAAATTAGTTCACGGGGAGACTTAAAAATTAGTAAAGTACCCTAGTATTAAATAAACAACGCGATAAAATCCGTATAAAGTAATTTTATTTAAAGTATTTCTATCATGAACATATTGTATTATAGAAAATGCTAATGCTAGGATTCCCCAGTGAAAACTAATATACCTATGTGCAGTACTTGGTGGCAATGACTCATGAGCTATAATCCTCATTTATTATTTAAAGTTCAGTGTTTGTTTGCGTTTGTATTTTTGAATACGAATGAAACTGTACGTGCACACAAGTGTTCTAATAAAGCAAATATCATAAAGTTTTGTGAGTCTGGTGTGTTAGTGTGTTTTACAGCTACGACTTTGGATGAGATCTATTTTAAAGATTTATTCTGTTTATAATAGTCTCTCTATGCTTTTGTAGATTGCCAGGAGCCATAGATTTACATTAACTAATTTATTTTAAAACGCCATCTCGCTCGATAGTTATAATTCGTGTACCACGGCGACTTTACAAGCGTTTAACCAACGGACACAAAAAGCACCAAGATTGGGATAAACCATTTCTACAGACACGACTATTAGCGGATCATACAATTCTTTGTGTAGTATGGGATTTGAATTCACTACACTCGGCGTATTGGTAGTGGCGAAGCGACTACCTATCCTATTATGGATACCTTTCAGCATCTATGCGTTACAGTCTGCAGAATATTCTTCTTAAAGTACGCTTGAAATGATTTATTTATTTGTTCATTTTAATTAGGTTGACCTAAGTTTTAAATTAAAGCTCCGACCAACAGATATAAAATGCGAAGTTACCAGCGATTTCGCGTTTTAAATAAATGCTAAATGTCGCCCCAAGCTTCAAGCTATCTCCATACCAAATTTCAATTCCATGTATAGTCGATTAAACGCTTTTGTCGTGAAAACTTAACAAAGCGAGTTTTCCATTTTTATATCAGTGTATATAGTTTCAGTCTATTCTTTTTATCTATTATTATATTATACTTTCACTCACGGATTCGCTTGAGCTAAAACATAGTCTATGATACTCGGTTTTCGATACGTAACATAATTTTAAAATAGATCAAACAAACAAAAATCGCTATAACAATACTTATTGATATTGAACAAGGAATCGATTGAAGCATTAATAAAAATGTTTTGCGTCCAAAATATGTGAAAGTACAGTAAATAAAATACCTAGGCGTTACTATACTTTCATACATTTACAGCAAGGACGTCCAGCGCTCAGCTGTAAATGTGAACGACCGTTCGATTCACTTTTAACATGAATCATCGCGAACCCTTTACCTTAAAAGTTTTTGCTTTTATTGTCGAAGCAGTTCATACTTCAAGTTTTTAATTTATACCACTTATTTGTCATCGTTCACCAGTTTTTGTACGTCAAACTTACTTTGTAAGGACAACCTTTCTTTGTTCATTTTCTGGAAAGTCAGATATGAAAATATCTTAAGAGAGATCAAAGGTTTTTTGATAGCTCGGAGTAAGTATTCTGTCGTTTGCAGATTCCTCAGTTGCTTAAGCATTAATCGATTCGCTGGGAGTAAAACTTCGTGTTCTTGTTTTGTGTTAAATTATTTCTAATGTATGCGTTATGACGAAAGTTCTCAGCCCACGCAACGTGTTATGTTGTTTTTTAACGGTATAACACGGTTGTTGTGTAAATTTTTCTATAAAGGTAATGTCTGTGGCAATGATACTAAGGTTTAAGTTTAGTATGCGGTTTATTAACTATCTTGCTTAGCCATGTTATTGAAAGTTTCCGATAATTTTCGTACCTACGCGACTTTAACACTAAAATTATTTCCCTAGCGATGCATGATGCATTAAATTTAAGTTAAGATTCCGGATATCTACCTTACAAATTGGGTAGATAATTAAAATGTCACTACTGTGCACTATGCACTAAGGTACTATTTTACAGGTTTAGTTCGAGTGCAGAAATTCTAATATATCTCAGAACTATACTACATAAATCATATTGAGTCGACCTTACTAGGTTCATATTAGCGTATCTCAACCTATCATCCTCATCGAACAAAGGCGGCGTACTTTTTAAACTTTCTAAGGGTTCCTGCATTATACAAGTTGATTCAAACCACGTTTCAGACTGAATGTGTTAAAAGTGGATCGATAATTTTTTTTAAAACATTTCCCTGACAGTTGTTTATTACGATGCATGTGATTTACATAAAATCAAAATGTAAAACACTATACAAATTTACTAACTCGGATGCGTACAGCATAATAAAACAAACAGACACACTTTCACATTCTTTGGCGCGTGACGGTCACATAGAGTAAGTACTCTATTAGTCCAATATTTGTCATAGCAAAATAGTCTCCAAAATCTATGCAATACGTGTAATTGTTGCTCGACAATAATACAGTAACTATGATCACTATTAACGATTTGCGTAACAAAGGGCATGATATGAAAAACGTGGTTAGTAGTGTCGCGCATATAAAGAGATAAACATTAGGATGACTTCGTCATTTAGTTTTTTGCGCAGCCTTGAACTTGAAATGTATACTTGTTAAGTATTAGTGTTAGATTTGTTCTGCACAAAGCTTTAAAGAAAACGCGAAAACTTTCTGCTCGAAAAATCTGATGCAATGTAATACAGACGGCTATAAAATTAACGGCGCAATTTACTCAAATCCATCATAAACCATCAATAACATCAATCAAATCCAAGGCTAATACTATAAAATCCATCCCGTGGCTCCCGAACGAGTCGGAGCGAGGACGTGACGAAATTACGCGTGCACAGTGATCGGCGGCACATTAGTTCAGTTGCACAACTCGCGTCAAGTAGGCCACCACTATATCTGGAAGACCTTCACCCGCATTACGCCAGCCTCCCGTGCTCCCGAGGGACATTATACGGATAATTTAAAACTACACCTCTCGGCAACGATACACACGCCAATGTCCCATATCAAATTTAGATCGGTATCGCCAGTGTTGTTGGGCTAGGCGCCGGTAATAGTGTTGGCACATGCTAACGGATTACGCACTGCCAAGTGCAGTTGCAATATAGCGGTTAAATTTATTCGACTGAGGTTCACTGTTATCCTTGATAGTTTTAACAGCTGTTGCAGTATTTTACATATACTCAAAAGCAAACACCAATCATCGTCACGTCAAGAATATCTATTTACAAATTCCTGGTGCTAAGTGTGCTTAGAATACCGTTTAGTTTTCCGGCCATGTGCATAATCCAGTGTCGACGAGGTCAACATTTGCAAACATTATAAGCTATCTGTTGTGAATACACAATCAGATAAACAGATGTTGTGTTAGCTCACCTGTACACGCAAACTCTTGAGAGCGGGGAATTGTGCCAGTCGATCGACTTCATCCCACGTCGCTAAGCCCGTATTGTTCAGATTTAGGAAGCGGAGATGTCTGGAATACCAATGAATATCGATGATACATTGTACAATCAAACAATCCGTACATTATATTCTGAAGATCAACAGGTCAATGGCAATAGACATACTGACCTAATTGTGTTACATAATGATAATACATTATACATTAGAGTTCGTTACTCACGGAAAGGCGTCGTGGCTCTTCTTGTTCCCATTACTGTCCCCACATTTTTCACACGGATCTGGCTCCAGAGTGGTTATGGGACAGTCATTAACCAGTAACGTCTCCAAATTTGGAAAGGCGTAACCAAGTTTGGAGATCTCTCGCCAACTACTGACGGGATTACCGGAAAAATGAAGTTTCTTTAGCTGCTCATGCACGGGTTCCGGCACATCAACGTTGAGTCTAGAACACGCGCCGCATTGGTCCCTTTTGTCAAACTCCTGTCCACTTAAGTCCACGTAGGAATACTCGTTAAGGCTCAAATGCAACTCCTCCAGAGCTGGTAGAGCTTTGAGTAAAGCGTGGATGCTTGGCCATCGAACATACGTGGAATTCAGAATAAGGTGACTCAGACTGTCCCACCTTGGCTGTAAGGCCTGTGCCGCTTGGATTTGCGCCGACAAACGGTTAAAACTTAAGTTTAAAAACCTCACTCGTGGCGTCTGCTCCAGTATTGCGAAAACCTAAAAGCAAAACTTTATAAACAAGCTGCTTTACAGCAAAGTTTTAAAGTTAATCCTACATTATTAAGGAGAGAACACGTAACCGCGGAAACAGCGGCCGCTTGTAACCAATAATTGGTACAGTTTGTCATAACTGTGGGAGCGGTACGCTTATTGCGACAAGCTTGTTTGCTATAAACGTCGACAAGAAGACTATTATGTACTGCTAAGCAATGATTGAATATTACTTACTTCTTCCCACTCAGTCAGTTTATTGTTAGCTAAGTCGAGTTCGACAACGTCGGCGCATTTATCGGCGAGCGCGCAGGCGTCTCCCGCGCAGTCGATGTCGCAGTCATTGAGCACCAATAGGGTAGGCACACTGAGTCTCGGGGAGCGCTTGGGAACGAATATGGCAACTGGCATGTCATCAATTGGAGGGTTCACTTCGCCTTTCGCGCCGTATTTGCGCTCTAGAGCCTCTAGAAGGGACGGCATTTTGGAGCGTTACTAATGATTATTGTACCTGTAACAAAAGAAACAACCAATAAGTTATGGATTTAAGTTGGAAGCATTAATACTTTTATAACTTACAACATCGATCGTAATTATTCGCTGCAATGCCAATCTGTCTTTATCGAGGCTTGAGGAGACAGTCCATAAAAATGCAATTAACGTATAATGTTCCATTATGTATTTGATTGACAATAAATGAGGAACCGTACAATGTTGCTATCTTTTACACAATCGACGCCATTGAAGGTTTAATTTGAAATTAATTAATTGGTCAATATTAATGAGCGGGGTTTCCTTCTCGCTTCAACTCATGCGCAACCGGCTAAATAAATACACACTACGTAAAGTAATAAACCAACGGACCGCAATATTTCTTCAAGGACTTGCTGTAGTGGCTTACGTTCAATATTAATTTAAACATCTTTTAAGTACTTTTTTATTAATTTTCCGTGAAACCCGGTAGTCTACGAAGAGTTTTAATTTAGCTAGTTTGGTTAGGTTATACAAAATTAAAACTCCCTTCGAAATTCAATGTCGAAGTGCGCGTTGTTCGGCGAGAACGTAAAACTGGCTATTGTAAACATCTGCCATTTTCGATATAGGTATTTTCAAAGATATTCTGACAGTAGGTCAAGTCGTTAAGCATAAGACTATATTAGTCGTTATTAAGACGAGAAGAAGAAGAGATATCCTTTTTGGAAAAGATATAAATGCGAATGTAAGTTTGTTTGAACTGCTCGATCGATCATCATTCAATTTCGTAACATTGTCTGGGTTATAGGCAAGGATATAGAGTACATTATTTTCATCCAGAAAAAGTACTGTTCCCCAAGGATAGAAAAGTGACATTACCTACATTTACACGAGCGAAGCCGCAGGAAAAATCTAGTAATTAACTTTTTAGTTAACTATTTCGGTTAAACAATGTCAGCGAGTATAGTCTAGGTGTTCCAAGGTAATACTCAATTACACCGCATAGCACCAACGTGATGCATTCTATATGCGTATGTGTATCTACATAAAGGTACAGAGGCGGCGACTATGTTTATAACAATTTTACACTAAAGCATGCGGTTATTCTATTTATCCAGCTATTCCAACATTTGTTATAACATAACCCACTTAATCTTGACCTATAAACGTGAGATCAACACTGTATTTTGCTTTTATATGTTGCAAAGTGCATTAAACAATATATTCAACTGTTTAAACACGGTAAGCGTTCGAAGTTTGTTGTGTTAATCCTCTTGGCAACACAATACTATCGATCTTTCTGTAAGGTTCGTGATCTTGAACAATAAAAGCTATATTTTGTTCACGTTCGTGATGTGTTCGGGTTGATTGAATAAAGCTACGTAAATAATACCATACTTCTTATCAAACAATGTGACGGTTCATCGATCAGTGCCAAGACTGATCATCTATAATTCTTTTTGTTTTTGTAATTCTGTAAGGGTCGAACTGTGAAATAGAAGCGAACATTTCTACAATGAAGAAATAAAAGAATTGCGTTTCAACGCTAGCGGAACCTCATCGCTTGCAAAACTAAATGGGGTTAATTTTATCATGACTTTCGCGGTGATACCATTTAGAACTAAATAAATGAATTTACTGTCTCGGAGCAAAATTGAGACAGGTTTAATTTTGTCTCGTAATCAGATTCTTGAAACAATACACACGAAGTACAGATGTAGAGACATCGTTTCAAGAAATTATATCTTGATATTATTTTACTTGATGCGTGTACAAGAAAGATCTAGCCAATTTAATTAATAAGAAGACTTTAATTGCTTAATTATACAGGGTGTCCGGTAATTAATGGATAACCTGGAAATGTCTTATAGTGGAACTGATGGCCGTTCAGAAAAAATAAATCTATCCTAACTACTACCTGAGATATGTGTTTTTTTTAAATTACCATTTATAACTTTACTTATACTACGACCATAAATGAATGAAATCCATCGGTTTTTTGTTGTTTTATTATTAAACACTAATTATGCTAATAGATAGACAGTCAAAAGTATGCTATGCTAATATAGCTTGCACTTTTTTTGTCTCAATTTAAAAAAAGAAATTTAAATTTTTCTGATCGGCCTGCCGGTCTACTGTAAGACATTTCAAGGTTATCCATTAATTACCGGACACCCTGTATAATATATCAATGATAAAGTTATAATGTCAGACGTGCGCAAATGCAATGCTACGAGTATAACGTAAAAAGCAAGACATTCAATATTATTGATCGTATTTATTGATCGTGCAATCCCTTCAAACGGAAAAAAGTTTTTTGAAATTAAACTGACCGCTACATAAGACTGCGCCGAGCGTAAGACGCGGTTGGACTGAATGACAGAGCTCGACAATCAAATCGGCGCGCGGCCGCCATAGTAAAATTGTATGGAGGATTTGAAGTGCTTTTTTGTCAAATATATATCTTTATTGTCAACCAATAACTTAAATATTTGGGACGGACAAATTGTAATATAACTATTTATGTTTCGTTTAAGCTGTAAAATAGGATAGATTTCTACTGTTATAATCTAAAAATCACGTAACACGAGCTTACCTTTTTGCATTTTTCGTGCAAATTTAAGTAATTATGTAGGCGAAAATATTAATTATTTTAAGTTTTTACACGGAGTAATTGTAAACACATTCATTGTTATGGTAAATGTATATTTTATATTTGTATTAGAGAAAAAGTGTTGATTTTATCAACTTAACTGTGACCGCCTAATTTGGCACATTTCGCTCGGCGCAGTCAGAAGTATCCTTCAAAGACATTGTTTTCGCTAATTTTGTAATAAAATAAATCACTAGGAACTATATTAGAAGGGATGTTGCTCAATTCTACTGGTCCGACTGCTAAGAGACTTCGTGACTGTCGGCAAGGTCGAGTTCAAATGTGCATTAAAACTTAATTAGTTACTTGTCTCACAATACAGGTCTGGTAACCAGTACAGCTTGTAGTAACGGTGCATTTGATAGTAATTAAATTAGAAACGGAATTTAATGTGTTTTACCAACGATAGTTTGAGATAATAAGATAGATGGGACTAGGTGCAGCTCAATTAATTGATAATAGGGACGGACTTTAGAAATATATTTGCGATACAAAAGACGATTACACAATCTGTAACGTTAATTGTTTATAATAAACATAATAATAATATCTATGTAAGCATATTTAACTTTCCTGAACAGTAATCGAACATAAATGTTGAATATTGGAATCTATAAGAAATCACACATTGTGGCAATCAAATTAGATTCCGTAATAAGTATCTATGAACTCTGGTCTAGCGTAAAACGCAAATGATTGAAATCCGTTTGGCTAAACAGAATATCGGATGTTGCGATCCTAAAATATATTTTGTGTGTTTTTACAAATTATTTTACTGAATAAGGAAGAGCTAATAGATACAATCAAACATGACCCGGTATATTTAATGCTTATTGGCGTAGCATTATTACGTATCATTAATCAAATGAAATTACGACTGATGTGTAAATCTCCATCATAATTTACAGATACGTAATGGAGACGTATAATAAAACTTTAATTATATTATTCAAATAACCTTTCTGACTAAGATTGTTTCGACCGCGACCTTACCAAGGGACAAACGAACATGATTGGACATTATTTCGTGTAATAACGATTTACTGAGCATTCAATGATATTGTCAGCGGGACGTAATAAGAACGATAAAGCCAAGGCCGACCGAACTCAGCTGGCTTACTCAGACAATGGTGCTGTATCTATGTTACATCTCAATTTGTAATGGCTTCTACTCATATACTGTAATTACAGGTAATTTAATTTTAATATTAATAAAGTTATTTGAATTTAAAAGAATCATAAGAAAATATTTTATTTTCTTTTAAAATAGAAATTGTTTCTTAGATCGATAGACATTACAACATGCTTTAGATTATGGTTTTGGAGTATGATAATATTGATATGGTATTTAGGTAAGTAGGTATTATTACTTGGCGTTTTCTGTGTCGTGTAACGTATATTAAGAAAACGCAAAAGTTAACATAGAATATCGTTCTTTAGATAACTATTTGTCCCATTAATTAGGAAGAAGCAGACTTACTCTGGTATATAAACACGGCAAAAATAAAAAAATCCGTTACTTTATCAAAAACAAACTGAAACAACGGTTTTTTGGATGTTAGGTAATCGGAGCCACAAGAAAACGTGGTTAACCGGCGTATTTATAGCTTTTTCAAAACGTCAATTGTATAGCTGAACAAGGTCACAATTTTTAGAGAAAAGGCATTTTCCTTTTTTCTTACAGATACCATAATATATATATAAACTAAATAACAAAATAAATTGCAGGCTATTTGACTATTGGAGCTACTAAATTTGTGCATGCAAAGTTAGGAAAGGAGTACGTTAAAAGTTATTACATATAAGCAAGTCGCCTAATTATACGTATTGAAAGTCTTCTCCTCTCCTATCCTAGCATAGTCCCTATTATAAAAGTGATGTAGAGAAAAATTTACTATTTTGTAACAAAAGAATAAGCTTATACGGCAATAAGTATTTCTGCCACGTTTACGCTCTATATTTCACTAGGGATTTGAGATGCTATCAGTTTTACAAGACGATAGAGACACTTTTCTCCTTTAGAAGCTTTTGTTCTATTAACAGTACACATAAATCTGATGCATGAAGTAACTTAAATCCTAAAACTCGCACAGCTCAATAACGCCCATATAAAATTGCTAAAGTTGTGGAATATCAATAAAAGATGACATCAGACAGCAAATTGCTATAACAACACATTACGTATGACATAAAACCCGTTCCACATTTCCAATGCGCGTATAACATTATTGCGAGTCGTGTTGGCCAACCTGACGTCCATGGATTGTGTAAAGCATCATGAACATCGCGGATATGTAACGTGATAGCGAATTAAAATGTTCATTAAGTGTGGCCTAACCTTTTTCATTGACTGGCAGACGGTATTGAAAAAACAAGGCGTTTCATCGGAAACCTTGGCTTGTGGAAAATTTACAACATGAAACGGCAAACATAAATAAGCGCTGTCAGCAGTATCGCGTTTTACTAGTAACGATTTTTATTCAGTTCCTGGAATTTAAATCATAGATTCGTGTTGGTTATGTGGTTTAGTTTAAGCATCCAGTTGTTAACTGGTAACATTTTAATTGTAAAAAATTTCTAATGACCGCGGTCAGCGATTGACCTTTTCGTTTCAACAACGGTTTATAAGCGTCGCGATCAATGCAGTTCAAATAGGGGTGTTGTGCTTACTACTATCCATTTAAGTCAAGACTGTAGCCACCAACACTTTATAAGTACCTACCGGTTTAACTTGAAAAAATGCTATCTTTGTGTGTTATAGGTCCGCAAACAAAAATTTATTATATATATATATTCATTTACTATATATATATATTTTTTTTATTACTGGCGATAAATATAAAAATCAAATGACAACATCATCTTTATAAAATTTAACACTGTTTTAATAACCAATATTATGAAACTTTTCAGTTTACCTGTTATTGACTCCACTTTTATTCTGTCTACGTTAACTACAACAATGACCAATGCACTCAACTCAGTTCTGGATGTATGAATGTCTGAACTTCTTCTAAACCTGTTTGTTTCTCTATTTGCATATATGTATACATCCAAATTGTCTTTAAAAAGCTATAATTTTACAGTTTAGTTTATAACCAAAAAAATCAATTAAACTAGTATCAAATAAAGTATAATTCTTTTAAAGAAGCGATATATTTTTTTTTATACGCAGCTAACTAGTTTCAATATCCCTTTCCAATTCCGGAACTAGTCGTGACATGGCATACATTATAAACACGTTTCGTGCTACCACAGCGCAGTTGGCCCTATATGGATTAGTAATTTTGGTAGAGCCACTGTTCTGATAGCCGGCACCCCGACCATCGTTATAAGGTTAAGCAATTCCACTCTGGTTATTATTTACATAACGTGAAGCAATTGTATGTACATACCTATATTATATATACATTGGGTTTGCGGAAAATTTTATTAAAGTTTTAGTACCATTTATTTACCCGTGTTAGTTTTCTTTTTAATTTATCTATCAAAGATACTGTTTTACATGCAGGAGGTCTATCAATGATGACAACCTTAATCGCCTAACAATAGATTAGAAATAAATCAATATTATCGGCTGAATCGGTATAAGCAAAAAGCTCTAACTTTCAGAAATTATATGACTTTTCGAAATTATGTGCGTATTGATTGACAATTATCGCCTGCTCCGTGCCTCGGAGAGCACGTTAAGCCGTCGGTCCCGGCTGCCATGAACATCTATGGCAGTCGTAATTGGGAAGTCAGTGCCCTCTAATATCCTGACACTGGTCTAGCCTTAGGGTATCGTTAGCCTTCGGGTTGCGGAGGTCAGATGGCAGTCGCTCCGTGTAAATACTGATATCCAGTCAAATCCGGTTAGACTAGAAAGCCGACCCCAAGTGACTTGAGAATAATAAAGGCTAGGGAGAAGAAACAAGCGTATATCATCATAATTTTTGATCCCAGCACTGTAAGATATACTATGTATACAGCGATCGTGGCCATCATGACTGAAAGTGGGATAGCGACGGCATGCAGGACCGTGAATGATGGCCTAAAGAGCGTATCTGCTGTTGGAACAGCGATTATTCTTCAGGGATACAAGTATAAAGCAAATTATTTACGTTATTTTATCGTTATAGTAAGGTTGTTCCGAAAGCGAGAGTGGCCAAGGTCGAAACACTCGTAACCGTATTTTTTGCACAACACGCTTTAGCTGTTGTTTTTTTTTGATAATGTCTATTGTTAAAATGGTAATCATAATATTTACCTAAAGATATCGAATGTGTGACATATTATTAATAGATTTTATAGATAATATGTTAGCTGTTATCTATATGTATATACATAAACTGCATATACGTATCCAATTTATTTTTAAGTAATGAGGGTAATAAGATAATAACATTTTACTGTGCATGCTCTTAAAACACTTAAAGCTAGATTATTGATACTTGACACTAAAAACTACCTAAGTACACGTTAAAAATAAAGTTTCACTAGAACTAAATTGGATTTTCGTGTCCATAACAAGCACCGCGAATCGATGTAAATGCTTATTTAAAATACGTCGTGCTTGTTAAAGCCGATTGTGGTTGTCTACACGAAAAGAAAACTGGGATATTTTATACGTATTTTTGTATTTATGTATTGACTCTAGCACTAAAAAGAAGTGCTAAGTAGCTGTACCTACCTATATAAAGTTTACCAGTCTAAAAGGCTATATATCACCATGCTAATCATTTTTTAGGTTTTAAATGAGAAATACTATCCAATGAAAATAACTACAAATCATTATAAGGATAATTAAATTGAAATAATAAACAACTGCACATCAATCAAACAAAAAATCAATCGTCAAACCATCGCGATAGAAATTGATGTCTACAAATAAAGCAAGTTTTACATCGCTCCAAGAAAATACTCTTTGATAAAATATCGCCTAAATAAAATCTATTTGCCTGCTACGAACGTAAACAATATCCAAGTGCAGTTGTTTGCGCATAAATCGCTTGGTAGTAAACAAAAGAACGCGAGTGGCTCTTGTGGTTTTGTCCGTGGAATAAATGAGAATTCGTCCACAGGGTGTGCCACCCTGGCACCCCTGTCGGGCGTCGCGACGTCGAGGGCGGCGAACTTAATGTCCCGCCACGCAGCCTTGCTCTAAACCACTTTGTCTAATATTCTACATCTGTGGCTTAAAATGTCTGGATATGAGTATTTTAATCGTTAGGCGAATGTTAGGGAATTCTTTCATATCGTTTTATGGTAATCCCATAATGATTTAGGTATAAGAAATTAAGCTTAGATTTTGTATTTTCAAAGTTAAAATATTACATTCTTATTTCAAAAATGCTTATAGAAATGCTATTATTAAAGTACCTACTACTAGGTACTAGTTACCTACGAACGTAAAAAGACATTCCTTTAAATATTTAGAAGTCATTGACTCGACGTTTTCATGAAAACCTTTGTTTACAAAAAGCAATCTCGCAAAAAACCAGCATCAACACAATTTGGGTTGGGTTTATGAATGAATTGCATCAATTCAAGTGCCAAATTCAACAAATGATCGTATTAAATTGTTTGACAATTTAAACACAATACAACAGTGGGACGTGATTTGATGACAACGCCATTAGACCACTTGTGTCCTTGGCTCTTAAACGTTCACAAAAAACTGTTTGCGATTCCAAAACATAGCAACTGGAGATAATAACACTGCGTAGTTCTTTGTGTGCAGTTTAACATATTGAATATTTGTAAATAAATGTGGATGTTAAATAATCACGTTTTTTCCTTTTACGCGTAATACTACGTTCTACTACATTGTCTAGGTAAATGATATGACAGTCATATATACCTAACGCTCATGTTTATAAACAAAAGTAACTAACATTTATACAAAGGCAATTGCTCTATACGAAGTTCTGAAGATTAAACATAAATAATTACACGACGAACATTTATTGGTTATTAAATAGTCTTAGACTACATTGAAAGCTTTTTGTTGTCTGGTTTACTGCGTATGCGTGACTCGCATAAATTTAGGGAAGAGTTAAGGATTCGGCTGAATGACATGCCTCCTTTTTGTTTTGGTAACTGTTCAAGTAAATTTCAAAAAAACAGAACAGTTTTTTGGTGAAAAAGTTAATGTCAAAATGTGTTTTTGGATGAAAATTTCGTTTAAATACGGTCTGACATACGTAAGTAGATACATACAATTTTTGAGGATGTGGTCGTGAATATTCGTGATGTAGGTAATGTTAAAGTAAGGAGCATCTCCAAGGTCGTAGCAAAGATAAAAAGTCAAAGTACCTACGTGGTACGCATTGCACGTGCTGCCACAAACACATACTACACTGATTAGAACACGACTTATTTGCATCGCGTCATTTCGAAACACATTTGGAAAGTTTACCAGTAATTAAACTATTCATTGATAAGTGTAGTATGACCGATTGTTTGATATGTAATATTGGCTATTATAATATTTGATTAGGGCTAGTCACGTTGCTTTTATTATATACTTAGTTAGCTATACTTAATACTTCAATAGCCGGAATGGATTCAATTTGATAGATAGGGCTACGCAATACAAAATTTATGTTGTAATTATGTACAATAATTAGTATGTTCCCATTAAAACAAGTTTCCGTATTTTGAGCGGTTTATCTTGTTTTCTTTACATTCAAGTGTAAAAGGTATGGTGGTATCTATAAGTTAAAATTACAATATAAACAAGGTAAGTAACACAAGTTTAATAGCTAGCTGTTCTTTTGTTTGTGTATACCGCCGAGAAATAGATATGTTTATAATTTATATAATTTTGTCCAAATTCAGTTTTACACTTGGAACGAGACAATGATTTAGAAGCTCCTATCTCGAGTCTATAATAAGGAATACCCTCGGTACAAACGTGAAAACAATGAAAGTAAGAAATATTTCAAGATGATCTCGCCGCAATTTCGATGCCTTATCCATTAGGCTACCGTATTATTGAAAGTTGAGATCTTGGTGCTTTGCTCAACAAATCAGTTCATATGTCGTATTTAGAAGATTTTAATTCACAGTTATTTTAAGAGATAGAGCCTTGCCGGATAATAAGTACTAATCAAACCTGAAGCAGCCCAACTAGAGTAACATTTGTAGCTTACAAAATATCACACCAAGATGACAGCCAAATAGTCTTTTAAGAAGTGTTATTTTTGTGTATGTCGCAGATGATATTTCTGATAAAGCAAGCGCCCACTATGAGGGCCGTATGTTTGTTTGTCTTTTAAGTATCTAGTATATTTTTTAAATGCGACATTTTATTAAAATATTCTTTAAATGCCAGTAGTTTATCAATTATACCTAAATTATATCTTATATCCGCATCTGAATGGTTTTAATCGTTTAAAAAAGGATGTCGTATTTTTTTATGTCGGTTTCACCATTACCGACCGTTTATGTTTTATTATAGGTACTCTTCAAAATATATTAAGCATAAATTTAAGCACAGTAAATTTTTTATTATGCTTATTACCATATCGTAATAAACATTGCAAGGTTTTTCTATTTATTTATTTCTCGATCCTTTCACAAAGGAGCGCTCAGCGACCACACGCTGTGTGGTCGCTGGGAGCGCTATTATACCAGCGCAATGGTCTGCTTGCATACCGGAATGACGAACGATAGATTAGTAGTATTAAACAATAGATGCGATTCGACGGACTATACTTGATTATTATAATATTAATCTAAGTATCAATTTATGTTTATCCTTAGATATCTGATTAACTACGTTATACCCAGTTAATTCGCACGCCCCGATCGCAACAAGGACAGCTCACTATTTCTGAACGTTATGTTGCAATGCGCGGGAATTCAATCCTTTTGTCGTACGATTATGGTGGAACCAACATTTATTATAAAATAAATATGTAGTCGAAGTAATTTTATATTACGGGATGGTCATATTATATACATTTACGGCACAAATATAGGTGTTCTGATATAAAAAACGATAAGGCTAAATTAAATAAGTTATTATTTTTAATCTAATGAAGACAGTATCGGTTATTTATCTGGTAGGTATGTCATCATCAAGTCATAAGTATAAGTAGAATAAAAACGTGTGAACCATGCAGTTTGCTTTCCCATAGGGAGTAACAAAGTAATGTAGGTGATTGTAATGAAGATACTTGTTAGAAAATAGCTTTCATTATCACATCATTGCTCAATAACAGTAATCATACATAACTACGTAATGTAACGACTGATGCAATTTGGACATGGTCTTTTTACGAGGAAGTAGGTGATACGCACGCGAATAGAATTAAATGGGTCACGGTCAAAATCGATAACACAAATGTTGGCCACTTGAACCAGGCGTAGAAAAAATATTACATAATACTAATACAAAAATACATATTAAGTAGGTACCTAGCTAGGGAATACACTAAAAGTGACCCTAAAATAGCCTTCATAACATAAATTACCCGTGCTTGTTCATTTACTGTTTGGAAACAGCGGGAGATTATTTCAAATTTAGAAGGAGCAGTCGTTTATTTAATTCAATTTATGTGGAAAATCCTGTTTAAAAATTGAGGTTGATCATATTTTTATTTATCGCATAGTTACCTACAACAAGGAAGTCGTTTGTAAATACGAGGCAATTCAATTAGTATTAACCAGTTTTAAATCTTTGTTAGTTTAGCAATAAATGTTTAAGACAATTTATATAACTTAATAAATTTAATTCTAATAGCTTGACTTACCCCAATTTAGTAGCGAATATGCAGTTTTATGTTGAAACTCGATTGTACACAATGTAATGCAATGATCAATATCTTCAGATTCTTATAAAAGGTACAGTTAAGCTCTACATTTTAGCAAAACTTTATAAACATGAAATGACCTTTAGAGTAAAACACTTTTCTAAACAAAGACCTTTTATCGCACTTTAATTTTAAGTTTATCCTTCATTAATCTTGAATAAAAATCACATCTACGTACACGTTAATTTTTAATTTAAATAAAATCAGCTGTTCACATTTTATTTTATTCAGATGCGCCTTGTACAGATTTCCATACTATCCTCCAAACGCACTGAAATAAAGTGACAAGAGAATGTTTACATCAATACGTTGCACAGACGCAAAGCTTGCCTCGACGCACACTAGAACACTTTGTATAGGTAGTGCAAGAGTGAAATATTGACTGATAGTAGTGGGGATGAAGGAGGTCAATGACGTTGACATTTGCAGTGTTGCTAGAAAAAGACAGCACTATCATATTCTAGGAAAAAATGAGAAAGAAACACAACAAATCAGCCACCTGAGATAACACAGGTACAAATATATGAATGTGTGTGTGCTGTACTTTTTAAATTAAATTTAGTAAGGTCTTTCTATTCATATTTCAGTTGCATACTTAAAAATAGAAATATATTAAAATATCAAGTTAAACCAACTTAGCTCGATACATACATCTATTTTATGTATCGAGATATACTTAAATAATATGTTGCCCAACCTGCTCAAAGGAGTGATTATTTTACGATTCACAATGATACTGATGATATGTTAATTTGCGTAAATAGTATTATGTGTGTTAAAAATATGTACTCTACCTGGTAGAATTAAATATTGGACATCAAATTTTCTGTTCATTTATTTTTGCTAAAAAACTTACGTTATGCTAAAAATATAACAGTATCTTTACATTATTTTATATTAATTATATCCACAATTTGACAAGTTGAAGCTATTCAGACGTCAATAAAAAAAACAAATCGTATTTTAATTATGTTATTAGCCAGTATTAATAAAATTGTATCTTATTTTTTACCTTACAAGCATGTACTATCTTGCTAATATATAATTTATGTTCTTCCAATTTAACGAAATAATTCTGTATTTTTTTTTGTTTTGTACAAACTCAATTTTCTGTAGGTATAATATTTAGTAAGTTACAATCCCTCACTATTAAACGTCATATTTGTGTTCTTAAGCGTTCCAGTTTCTACTGAAATATTCTTTGACTTATGTAGCATTATTATGCTGTATTGATATTTTATTGGAAACATTAAATCATTTACTTTATATCATGGCAAAGTGTACTTTTGCTTATTTGTTTGCATCGTATTTAATAAATACCAAATAGATATACCTATCATTTTACAAAAACTGAGCAATAAAAATGTCAAATCAGTTGTCAATAATTCAGTTTGACAATTTGTCATCAAGTTTGATGTCAGAAGCATGTTGCTATCTCAATGCATTATTCAGGGTTTGAAGTTTTGCTACGTTGCCCAGTGCGTAAAGTTGATTGCAGTTTCAGTTATTTATATTTATTTTCATTCTGAATAGGCTTCCTTTATGAAACAGTACAGTCTATCTCCTTTCTCGTACTTATATAATGAGATGTAAAAAAATTAGTGAGAAGAAGTTGTAAATATTCTTTAAAAATTATATTCTAAAGATCTACCTTTGAACCGACACGATTTGTTTATTTTGAATTTTCAAGTAAGTATTTGGCTGTATTTATTGTTCAATTTATATTTCGTTTTCCAGTACAATCTATGTCAATTTAATTCTAGTTGTTGCCGGTATATTATAATCTAGTGTGATAATAATATAGTATAATAAATTAAACTGAACAAAATCTCCTTAATACCTATCGATATTATTGATTTAATAATTACGTAACTGTTGGTAGTAAATGTTGATAAGAGCCAGTGCATTTATATTCTTCTGAAAAAATAAGAGTGGACAAGCCAAGAATTCTTTTATACTTATCAGTAGCTGGTTTAATAAGTTTTGTCTCAGTAAAGAGGTGTGATGAGCCCACTACTTTCTCTTGTCTTTCATCTTCTATGCTATATATACTATAAATAATATAGTTTGCATTTGAGATGCCCACATACAATTCAAATAACTGTGATGCCATCATGCCAAATTCTTGGTGAGTGATTTAACAAAATATCTCTCATTCACTTTCCTGCTTCTGTGACTTTCCTACTTCTAATTTAAAATCTTACAAAATGTCGCCTTTGCAATGCCATCTGATATGCAGAAACGAGGCATCAGTCAATTTCAAATCAGGTTAGAGCTAAAAATAATTACTAAACAGACCAATAAGATGTAAATTATCTATTAATCAGCTCCATGGCCACATAGATATGACATTATTAGTGACTTTTAAACTTGTCATGACTGGTCACTATTTTCAAAGCCTCTTAAACATTTAAGGTATGTGTAAACAAAGATCATTGTTGATAGTAGTGTGTAAATAACTGGGCAAGATATGAATAGCTTCACTATAAGATAAACATCAATATCGCTATAGCAGTTAGCATTACATCTATTGTGTGTAAGTGCAACAATTTTTATAAAAGATATCTCTATCTATAAGAATAGTTACTGTTTTATAAATTCAGTTTATTTACCTATTTGTTCAGATCATGTGTATCCTATATCATGTGATTCCTAATTACAGAACTTTGGATGACTGTGCACATTCAGGTTTTGACATGCATATTTATGTAATTATGTACAAAGATATTTTAGTACATTTTTAAGCACTTTTTACTTTACTGTAGATTAAGTAATACTTTTTATACTACTATTGGTACAGTATTGATTCTTAAAATATAAAATTAAAAAAGTTATAATAATCTGCCGTATACTTGCATCAATAGTTTGAAAGTTAAATAAACTGTGTACTGTATTAACTAGACAACTAGAAAATCATTGTTTATAATTTGTATCTTATTTTTAACCTGTCAATTCTTTGAATGTCACACATAATTTTGAACCTATTGTATCTGGCCACCATGTGCCGCTGTAATACAATAGTGCCAAGGAATCCTTGCTGCCTACTATAAAGCGAAACATTAGTAATCAGAGGATTACCCTGAATGTAACTGATCAGGATCCGAGTAGATAGGGTTTCGGGGGGAGAACTACGGGTCTCCCCCTTTGGACCAGGGTACTGCGGGGTCATGAAGCCCACTGCGCCTCGAAAGGCGTGTTCTATCGACCGCTGACTAGAGTGCGCGGTGCCTGACATTGGTGTTGGACTCGCAGGGGTATGTGGTTGGCCGCTGAGGACGACATGTTCGTTTGCTCGGCAAGCACGTTACGTTCGAGCGTCGGACTCAGGCGCGGCCAGTGCGAACCAGTCGGTCGCATGAGGCACGGAGTTGCCTTTAGCGAAGTGGCAGTGTGGTTTCACTGCCGCAACGCATCTCGGGCGCTTGCCTGCTCAGCAAGTAAGAATCATAGCTGAAGTGACTCGGGCCACACCAGGCTTGTAGGCCTATTTGGGTAGGCGTACGGACGTACGTCGGGAAGTGAGCGTGCCTTACACAGCTCCGGTACCATACTAGAGATATGGGAGGCGGCTTCTCCGTTGGCTTCAGCGAGGTTTTCGTTAGCAACTCCCTGAGTTGCGAGTGGTGAGCGGCTTTATTGCTCCGGTACTTATCTGGAGAATAGGTAGTCTCACTTGGGCACGAGGTAGCTCGCTTACAAGAACCGGATCTCTGAGGTTAGGGTGGAGAGTCGAGATTTGGGGACAAGACCTGTCTATAACTGGTCCCGGAAGGTGCTGTCGGGCACTGGAAGGTACAGTTGCTCCCCTAATATAACCTATACGGTTGGTGTAGGGGAACGCTATATCATAAACTGGGATAGTCGTAGAGAGAGGGGATGATTAGTTGCAGTACTGTTACAAATGTGCAACGTGTGTGTGTGTGTGTGTTAGTTATCATCATGTCCATCCCAAAGAAAGGTGATGTGTCAATTTAGTAAAATTACAGACTGCTAGTAGAATATTCTTGCTTTCAAAGGAGTTGCTAACCACTTCTGCTGTACCTATAGGGTCAGTAGCTGATCATTGATGTCAGTTTTTCAGCCAGTGATCATATAGGCAGATTACAGTATGGGTGATATGTTTTAACATGCAATCTGAAAGTGCAGTCAATGACTACTAAATAAACATTTTATAAGATTTCAAACCCTTTATCATATACAATAATAGTATCTTCTCGTTGTTTACTGCAGTAGTAGTTAAAGGGTATTTGTTTTAATCACAATTTATTACTATATAATAATAAGACCAAAATTTTCATTTATTAAATGCTATCACTATTTTTTAATGCTCAGTTTTCAATAAATTTCTAGCATTTTGGGTTTCAAATTACTAGTATTCTTCTTAACCTCTCCAGCTAAGCTAGAATGTTTTTATAAGGAGTGGGTTCACGGCAGATTCTCTCTGACTGTACCTTGTACTAGCCATATACAATAGCTACAAACAAAAACAATTACGATATCGTATCAATTCTTTGTCATTGATTATAACTTAAATCAAAATCGTATTCGTAATTACTCGTCCTCGTTCGCGGCGGACGACGGATATGATCTTTTCTTATTTTAAGACTTCCATTTAATATTTCTCTATATTTGCATAATGGTGTTTTCGTACACGCGGTGGGTAACAGGGACGACGACAACAATGTGCATGGTCAAAGAATCAAACAATGTCAGTGATTATTATGAAAGCATTTTTTTTATGAGATTGTAATCAGACGAGCAGACGGTTCGCCTGATGGTAAGCGATTACCACCGCCCATGGACACCCGCAACACCAGAGGAGTTACAAATGCGTTGCCAGTCTTTTAAAAAGGAGTACGCTCTTTTCTTGAATCGTATTGGTCCGGAAATACCGCAGGCGACAGTTCATTCCACAGTTTAGTTGTGCGAGGCAGAAAATTTCTAGAAAACGCTCAGTTGTCGACTGCCAACCATCTAAATGATGGGAATGGAAATTCTGACGCGTAGGACGATGACGAAAATAGGCGTCAGGGATCAGACCGAACAATTCCTTGGAGCACTCCCCATAGTAAAAGTGATAGAAGATGCATAGCGAGGCCACATCTCTACGCAGCGCCAAGGGGTCAAGCCGATTTGAAACAACCTGGCGGTCGACGATTCGAGTCGCTCTCCGTTGAATGCGGTCTAGAGGGAGAAGCTGGTACTGGGGTACCCCTGCCCAAAGATGAGGACAGTATTCCATGTGAAGCCGAACCTGCGCCTTGTAAAGTAGTAGGCGGTGGGCCGGTGTGAAATACTGTCTCGATCTGTTGAGCACGCCAAGCTTTTTCGAAGCTAATTTAGCCTTACCCTCTAAATAGCCGCGGAACTGAACTTCACTCGATATGTCGACACCAAGTATTCCAATATTGGCTGAGGCAGTTATGAGGATGTGCTCAAAACGAGGAGATACGACCAACGGTAGTTTTTTAGTGGTGAACGCGCACGACTTGTGGGGTTAAATCGGACCAAATTAAGTCTGCCCCAATCTGAGACTTTCTTTAAAGAGGTCTCAATTTCATACACATGTTTGTTTTGGCTCTCAATGACGTTTTCCCGAGAGATGTTAGCGCTGCCGGTGTAGAGAGCATCGCTCGTGCTGTCGTCCGCATAACAATGAATATTGCTTATTTGCAACATGTCATTGATATGGAGAAGGAACAGAGTAGGCGATAGCACACAGCCCTGCGGGACACCAGCATTTACATGTATGAAGCTAGAGCATTCACCGTCGAATGCGACCTTAATGCTTCTGTCTGCTAAAACGCTAGTGACCCATTCCCATAATCTCTCGGAAAGCCCATAGGAAGGGCGCTTCGAAAGAAGCGCTTTGTGCCAGACACGATCGAAGGCCTTCGCTATGTCCAAACTAACCGCCAAGGCTTCCCTCTTTGTCTCGATCGCCTGTGCCCAACGATGTGTTAGGTATACTAGAAGATCACTAGCCGACCGACCCTTACGGAAGCCGTACTGCTGGTCACTAAGTAGCTGATGACCCTCTAGGTACCGTAAGAGCTGGCAGTTGATAATGGATTTCATTATCTTTGTGAAAAGGGGGGTCATGGCTATTGGTCTGTAGTTGAACGGATTTGAGCGGTCGCCTTTTTTTGGGATCGGTTGGACCAACGCTGACTTCCATGATGGCGGGTCTACGCCAGAAGAGTAAGAGAGCCGAAATAGTCGCGGTAAGAGCGGCGCCAACTCTGGAGCACACATCTTTAACACAATAGGAGGGATTCCATCAGGCCCACTCGATTGATGGATATCAAGGGATAGAAGTGCTAAGCGCACTGAGCGTTGGTAGAGCCGAATATTCGGCATACAACCGTCACACCGCGGTATAGTAGGCGGTTTTTGTCCCCCGTCACCCAAAGTCGAGTTGGACTTAAAGAGTTTGCCCAGAAGAACGGCTTTCTCTTTTGCGTCGTGGGCCAACGAATCATTTGCCATGTGCAGGGGTGGAAAGGATGGCTTGCAGAAATTTCCTTCGTTAGCTTTGGCAAGAGATCAAAATGCACGAGTTTCCGAAGGAAGACGCTCAAGCCTCTCGCCAATTCTACCGATGTGCTCCGACTTCGCCTTTGCAATGTCTCTTTTGAAGGACCTGGAAGCAAAGTTATACTCCTTTTTTAATGCGCTGGTATTTACATCACATACCGTCACCGCATCAGCCCAGACTTGGTTAGCTTCCTGAGAGAAGCTTTTTTGGAAGATGGACCAAACCAAGGCCGAAAATTTGCCACCAATGGGGACCACAGAGGACGGAATAAAAAGTTTCATACCCTCTAGCACCACATCAGCAATAGAGTCAGCAACGGCATTGGGATCATCCGGCGAGAAGCATACTTGTCCCTAAGGGTAGGACGCAAAGAAGGACCGCATCCCATCCCAATCTGCTGACTTGTAGTGCCACACACGGCGGATGCTTGCGACACGCGATTGCGGCGGGCAAGTGAGAGGCACTGTACTCCGGGCAAGGCAGTGATCTGAGGAACCAAGTGGGGCGCCAACAGATACGCGGTAGCCATCTGGATGTGAAGTCAGCAGAAGGTCCAACAGTGAAGGATTTTGGCTCTCCATATCTGGGATTCGCGTAGGCGTGGTAACCAGTTGTGTTAGGCCATATTCCAGGGCGAAGTCGTGAACAGATCTTCCCGCACGATCGGTCTTACTGGAAATAAGCCAGTCGGCGTGGTGGGCGTTAAAATCGCCAAGTGAAACGATCTCTGCGGACGGGATCTGCTGCTGCACAAAGTCTGAAACCATCTGGATGTGCTCAATGAGTCGATCAGTTTCGGTGTCACCGCTATGGGACCTATAGAGGCACGCATAGACGCGGGGATGGTCATCGCTGTCTACACGGAGCCATAAGATGGAGAGGTTCTTCCTTCTATTCCTTCAAGATTGCTGAGGCGACGAGAGCTGATATCGTCTCTGACATACACGCGCTCTCCGACCCTAGACAGAAAGAAGTGTTCTAGTCCGTACCCAGGGTAGTTGAGGTAAGATGTGTCTGTTCGAGACGATATCTGCGTCTCGGTCAAGAAGAGCAAGGCTGGCTTTGCTGTCTCGAGGTGGTGGTGAACAGCATTAAGATTACTATGTAATCCCCTGATGTTGGAAAAGTCCACGGCCAGCGTGGCAGGGGGTGCCATGGTATTTCTACTCTTGCTTCGGTCATTACTGAGGCAGTTTTGCTCCTCCCAGAATACGAGAGGCGACCTGGGCGTTCACGCTCAGGTACGTTCTGCCCTGAGCATGGACGCCCAGAGAGGGATTCTCCAACGCTAGCGCAGTTGGTACCCTCCTGGGGTAGCTTTCGGTAATTCAACTGTGCCATCATAGGGGAGGAGAGGTTTTGGGCCTCCGGTACCCTCACTAACTCCACGAAACACAACGCAAGTGCTATTTCACGCCGGTTTTTTGTGAGGCCGTGGTATCACTCCGGTCGAGCCGGCCCATTCATGCCGAAGCGTGACTCTCCCACTCATCAATGTTACAAATATTTCGATGTACTTTACAATTCTAATTACTTGATATTTTACTCGTTAATTGCTATCTGTAAATAGCCAAGAACACAGTAGTGTTCTTGGCTATTCGAATCCATGGAGTACCATGAAGACAAAAAGTGGGACTCTTTCATCATAGTGCCTTAGTTCGATGGAGTAACTCGCTGTGTTTCAAAACGTTTTATGAGTTTCAGAGTTGCAATTTAAAGCAAAATCATCATCAGTGTGCAATCTGAAAAGGTTTAAGCGGTCCTTAAAACCACATCATAAACTGTTGCTTGATAAATCATAAATAGACAAGTGGAGTACTGCTTTTATTTCAGAAGCCGCCGTATACCTGCTAGGTATGCTTAAATCTCTAGGCGCTACGCTAACATGCAGAGTTTTCGAGCCCTGCGTATTTTACCGTTTTTTAGGGGAATAATTTGAGGTATTATTTAAATTCGTAACAACAACTTTTTCTATAATCCTATCACTCACAACTGTTTCTGTTTCTCCTATAAAAACTATACATCCATTATGGTCCGTTGTCAGCGATTTATCCTCATATGTATGTAAAGTTGTGTTTTCTAAGTGTTAGTTCTTTTTTAGTTGTTGGTGTTGTCCTTGTTTATATTGTGTAATAGATTTTGTCGTCTGCTTCGCACGCGTTAATGTAGATTTTCAATGAATTTCTATCCCTCAGGATCGGTTTATTTTTCTTGATTAAATGTAACCTATATCCTTTCCTGTACCTCTGACGACGTGTAAGCGAAAATGTATGATGATCCGTCGAGTAGTTTAAAAGCAAACAAATAAATTAAAAACTCACATTCGCATTTATAATATTGATTAGGATGAAGAGAGCTTTATTAATTATTATCATGTCTTGGCTGCCGTATAATATGACCATTGCCATTCATGGACTTTCCATGAACGGCGGTTTATATTTCCATTGGTTTGTATGGAAACTAAAATTGGAGAATCCTTGACAAATTACTATCAGAATACCTTTTTCCTTTTTATTATTGGTTTTCTTTAAGTAATTATCATTATGAGAATAATGCAGTAGAATACATGCTAAAAACATAGCTGACGCAATGTTGGTGTAATGCCTACACTTCGACGCACGCCTTCAGTGATGTATGTACATTTGTGACTTTACACATATTTATTCTCACTTTTACTTTATACTATGTATTGATCATGGCATGATGAAATTCTCACAAGTGTGAATTGCACTGTAAATACGTTACGCCACAGTACATCATACATGTGATGTTTGCAAGTCTTAGTTATGTATGTCGGTTTGTGGTTGTGTATAAAACTAATTCTGCACAATCATCATCGTCAATGAATGATGCAATAAACCATAAACTATTTAGTAAACTATTCAAAACTATCGGTTAGGGAAAACATCGTCATAGTATTTTGTGGTTTCGAAGTTACCGTTAAGTATAACACATACTATACATTTTCCTTCAATCATACATGTAGCTGAGGTAAATATGTACGATAAACTGCCCTTTGTTCTGTTGTATATGGTTGTTTGATTTATTAGACAATATATTATGATTTTACTTGAACCTTATATGCAAAGGCTTGATGAAATGCTGATTTAAGGAAAAATAAGTATGGCCGTTTATTTGAGGTTTCTTTATGGCCTTATTTATTTATTTATTATTATTTATATCCTTGCTCTAGAATATTTAAAAATAATGTCAGCATTGGTCAAATGTTGTGTTTGGATTTGGTTCACGTTTTAAGTGCTATGGATATCAAGTTCACGGTCTCTTGACTATCATTGCTATAATCGCTTATAAGATTGTCGCAAACGGATTAACTCTTAAAAATATGCAGAGATTACACTGAAATCAAATGTATTATACAACGACATCCAAATCGGGTGAAAATATAAATTAAGAATAACTTTACAATTGTATAGCCACTTTACAGTTGTATAAATAAACGATCAAATAAAATTGATAATTTTAAGAATAGTTGATTCATATTTTATTAAATGAAAACATAAATTTAAAACATAAAATGGTTTGTAACTCCTGGTAATATTCGAAGTTATCAATTATATCAGATTTTGTACTTTGAGAGCATTAGGAGCACAAAAAAAAATTATTATGGTATACTAATAAATGTTATAATATCACATAATAAATACATAGCATAACAGTCTTTGTAGAATCACGAACCATTTGTATCCATAAACAAAAGAAACCTTTTCTTAAGTTTCTATCACCAAAACATTACGAAGCTTTTATAAAACTGGCTAAATTAATTCTGCTGCTCGCTAAAAACCGTCGTCATTGCAACAAGTATAGCGCACAATTGGCGATTTCTCATGGGTTCAAAATTAATAAATTCCAATTCATAACATTGCTGCTGCATTGAATGGGTTAAAGCTGTTGCAACAAGACTGTGATTTTAGATCGATGCATAACCGTAGTCGAAGCATGGCTTCACCATTATCCGGCAATAAAATAAAGTCTATGTGCCCTGGAACCGACTAACATCTTTAACCAAGAAAAATTCAAATCACATCCCTCAACAGGCAAGACTATGGGTTTGGGTTTGTTACAGCGAGTCTGTCAGTATGCAGAACAAATAAAAAACCTGTAATTAATATTCGTAGCAAGGCTGTCATTCAGATACTTGACCGTCCTCTATATTCACCAAAGCTTGCCTCTAGTGATTTCTACCTATTTCCTAGCTTAAAAGCAGCTTAGAGGCCAGCGATTTGAGTATGATACCGCTGTTTAGGATTTTTCGCGAGTTCAAGACAAAGAATTTAATAAAGGGAATTCTTGGTTTAGGGAAATGTTATTTGAGGTCTATTAACCTAAAAGGTGTCAAAGTCATGTTTATGTTGAAAAATAAAATAATATTGAAGATTATTTAAAAATATCATGGTCATTTTCATTACTAATAACACCCCTATTACATCCGCCAGTACCCAGCTAAAAATATTTAAAACTTACTTGCTTGAACCAGCTTGCTATAGTACACTGTGTTACTATATATATCTGTATAATATCTTGTATTAAAATGTATATCCTACCATTATTATGAGAATATTATATTGCTATTTCATAATAATGATAATTGTTTTCAGAGTCGTGAGTATTTTTTTATATTGTTTACAATTCTAGACAGATCAATTGATTCGCTTCTTCAGATTCAAATAGCCGCCATATTAAGGATTATGATCTTTGACACTATTTTTAATTCAGTCCACTCTCTACCTCGTCTACCCTTCAGACTACGCCGCATTCTTTCTCCTGCTTTTTCTCTCTTTCTATCTATATGACTTTGCCGGCACTCTCAGTACAGAGCAGTATGCAAATAGTAGCTTGCTCGTTGGCATAATTTCACGGACGATTTTGGTCTCAAGCTCTAGTCCTGATTCAAGGAGGAATTACTAAGTATTTCTTTAGAAATATTAGCTGTAGATATAATAGATGTAATAAGTTTACTATCTTTGAAGTGGAACTGACACAGCTAGTGAAACATTCGCGTATGCCTCTGTTTACCCTCCGGTAAACGGAGGCATACTTTCCTGCTTGTATATCTCTATATACAAGCGGGCAAGTATGCATACAGATTATTAATACCATACGCATTAACAGAGATTACGTCAGGAACAGTTACGAAACACAAACAAAAGGAAAATAACACCCATTAAACTAACAAATGAAATTATGTGAATGAATCATTTCGATAGTCAATTATTTCCTAGAAATGCTCTTAAACTTCCCACATTACATATAGACTACTAGACGTAAGGAAGTTTCCTATGGAATGCAGATATAGAAACCATTATTATTTTGCATCATTGCAATTACTTCGACCAGATAAATAAACAATATCGTCGAATTGGAGCATACAGAGGCTTATACATAATAGTGGATAGAAATGAGGAGTAACGAGAGATAGATTAAAGATAAAGATATATTTATTTGTATAAAACATGTGTAGTTTACAAGACATACATCCTATAAAATTGTTCACAATACGTAATTGTTATGTATCAACATGTTTTGCCAAGGCCGGCGCGGCGTACAAATATTAAAATTATGTGACTAAACAGAATAATAAATGCAATAAGAAAATTATTAATTTAGAAATTATAAAACAATATTTTGGCTTATATCCGTTAATGAAATGTCGTAATAATAATGTCTGAATAAAATATAATGTCAATAATAAATTAGAAAATACAGTCAATAAAAGATTTAAAATAATAACAGCAATAAAGATAAAAATAAAAATTCAATTATTAAAAAGTATCATTCAAGTAGTCGGTAATATTGTAATAATATTTTTCTGATAACATTTCTTTAACTTTAGTTTTAAAAAGATTTAGATTCATAGCTTTATAGTGTTTTGGAAGCTTGTTATAAATTTTAGGTGCCATACAAAATAAACTATTACCTAATTTAGCAGTTTTGGCGCTATGTAGACATAGCCGATCATTGTCTCGCCTATTGCATTGAACAGTGTCGACAGATTAATTTAGCTTTTCGCTGCTATATGAAGTCTGTCGACTATCATTGCTATATTCTAGTTCTTTGCGTTTTTAAACGACGGACATCAATAATACGCAGACTCGGCACAATCGTTTGCCAAACACGAAATGTTTGGTCCCGTGTGGAATTCGAACCCAAAACTCAGACCATATGTTGTTTTCTTTTGCTTACGTAAAAATATAACAATTTTTAAATTAAGCATTTAATGCGAGGTTACAGACATTAAGCTCAGTTTAAACGAGATGAGTGTAAAAACCGAGAATTCAACCTCTACGTCTTAAATGTAAAAATAATGAAAAGAAATGCACAGGGCCCATATTCAAACTTGACCGAGGTATGACCCCAAAGTGTCTGCACACCAAGTTACAAGTCAACATTTTTCCATATAAAATACATGTGACCTTGTGACCACTATATCTTGGAGTTCTTTTGACCCACAGGGCCCATATTCAATCTCGACCGAGGTATGGTACCAAGGTGTCTGCACACTAAGTTACAAGTCAATCGGTCATGTGGTTCCGGAGTTATGCCGGTCACTAACAGACAGACACACAGACCCATAGTAGTGTTTTCATTAACCTCTTCGAAGAAGACTCGGAGGTTAATAACAACTTATAATACCTAAGTTTGAAGCCTTTCAAGTTAATTAAACAAATATAAATATATGGATAATATTGATATTTCTTCTTCTAATATCTCGGTACCGAAACACTTTAAGCGAAAATGATTTATAACAAAAAAAGTTGCGTTTTAATATATTATGCACGCTGTAAATTTTATAAAAGGTCGCAGTCTTTGAAAATCATCTCATTATATTGTCTTCTGTTTACGCGAATGTTATTCATTGAAATTAAACTACTATATACGGATTTTATCGCGTTGTTTATTTAACACTGTATCTATTACATAATTTTGAAAACTTTCACACTACTACTACTATTGAATTTTACTAATTTTTATGCTAATAAAATTATTAAAACTATTTATATTTAGGTTTACACTTTCCCCGACGTTTCGGTTGCTTTTCAGCAGCCATGGTCACGGGGAGACTAAGATGGTAGTTGTCTCAATATTCCAGTGTAGTTATTTCAAAGTACCCGAACATAATTTAGTCATTGGTGTTTCTATTTACGCAGAATGAGCTCAAAGTATCATTAAGTCTAGCTGTGGTTTGTTTCTTCTTGGGTTTGACTATTTGAAGTACTGGATCCCAAGCTGGTGGTACATTCCAACCATCTTCTCTATTGAAATTAGGATGTTTTTTGATTTCAATAGCCTCGCGAAGCATCCTTGGTAGGAATCGTTGTTCTTTAGCGAGAATCTGTGGTTTGTCAAATCTCAGGTAGTGGTTGGTCCACTGTTGTATATGTTCACACACAGCAGACTTCAACGAGCGTTTGTGTTTTACATCAGCTATGTGTTCTTTTATGCGGATGCCTATGCTTCTCTTGGTTTGACCAATGTATGAGAGTCCGCAGTCACAATCTATTTTATAGACCCATCTTGTAAAGGTAATTGGCACTTGACGGATTGTAAAAATTTACTTATCTTCGTTGGCGGCTTGAAGGATGTGTTGATTGAAGCTCGCTTCAAGATGTAGCCAATCTTGTCAGTCACACCCCTTACATAAGGCAGTATAGCAGGCTTGCGCTCGACTGTGGCTGGCTTTTCTCAGGATCTGTGACAGCGGCGCGGCTGTTGGAGCTTGTTGTCTTGCAGTACTTGCTTGACATGTTTAAGCTCAGCGTCCAGGTGTTTCTTGTCACAGATCCTGTGGGCTCTCTGAAACAAAGACATTCCCACGGTAGCTAACTGTTTAGGATGGTGGTGAGATTCACCGTTTAAGTACCTATTTGTATGGGTCTTTTTCCTATACACAGTATGGCTCAAAGTATGATCAGAATTCCTGATGACGAGAACATCTAAGAATGCTAATGAATTATTTGCCTCTAATTCCATAGTAAATTGGATGTTGTTATTAATGGAATTAAGATGTTCTAGGAATACACTAAAACTATCTGTTGGTAATATTGTAAAAGTATTATCTACACACCCAGGATTTATAAGAGGTTTGTAGATGATACTTTATTGGAGAAGATGGTTGGAATGTACCACCAGCTTGGGATCCAGTACTTCAAATAGTCAAACCCAAGAAGAAACAAACCACAGCTAGACTTCATGATACTTTGCTCATTCTGCGTAAATAGAAACACCCATGATTAAATTATGTTCGGGTACTTTGAAATAACTACACTGGAATATTGAGACAACTACCATCTTAGTCTCCCCGTGACCATGGCTGCTGAAAAGCAACCGAAACGTCGGGGAAAGTGTAAACCTAAATATAAATAGATTTAATAATTTTATTAACATAAAAATTAGTAAAATTCAATAGTAGTAGTAGTGTAATAGTTTTCAAAATTATGTAGTAGATACAGTGTTAAATAAACAACGCGAAAAAATCCGTATATAGTAGTTTAATTTCAATGAATCATCTCATTTTTACCCAAACCCCTTTATATTTTACATATTTCTAAAGACAAAGTTCATTCAAACTATGCTATACCTTTTCTGTTTTATTATTGTAGTTTTAGATTAGTCTGAAATATAAAGAATTATAGGTAGGTACGTCGATTGCCGTGGGCAAATCAGATAAATAAATTGTGAGGCAAAATGTCGTGTTTGGATTGCTTTCTCTTTTCACTAATGTCGAAGGGCGTACCGAGTAAGGGTCATCTTTGATGCATGTTAAATCACATTTGAGCTCGCTTCGCCGTTCTAATTTGACAAAAATTAAACATCGAACTAAACAAAATCCGTCACCGGTATCGCCCCGTCTTCGCTGCCTGTGTGTGGCGGGCTTTAAAGTATGTCAAAAAACTTGCTCGGGTCTGAGAATTTTCAAGCACTAACATTTTATATACAATTTTAATTTCATCCATTTTTGTTAAATTACAATGGTGAATCGTAAACGAATGAGACTCACTGTTTCCATGTCAAATAGTAAAAAGTAATTATTTTGTGGGTAATCTAATAAAGGTCTAGGCTATTTGTTTTTTTAATTACCTTAAATATATCATTCTCATTGCTTTTTGAACGCCCCTAGTAAAGATAAATAATTGTTTAGCTGCTGGCAAGTAGCTCATACCACCTTATACATATATATTAGTTTGAATGTTTTGTCATATTTTTGACCATAGAGTAGATTATTCTTTTGCAGTGGCTGCTTTGTTCGACATTATGTAGAGCCATCATCTAATAAACCAAAATGGCTATTTAGATGATGGCTCTATTTTTTGCCTAAACATTTTACTTTCATATTAGTATCTTTGTTCGTAAATTTAGTTAAACTAATTAAGAAAATATTATCTAATCTTTACTTCCCTAGAACAGATTACACGTAAAGAGCAGTATCTCAATTCGTTTTCCTATATAACATTTATTATTAGTTTACATTAATATCAAAAAAGTGTATTTATTATAGCTGTACCTCGCGGTTTCCACGTTCACGTTTAAAATTATTGTTCCGCTCCTGTGGTTCGTAATGGGATGTTGTATAGCCTATGTTATCTGTGGATAAAGTATCTTTCTAATGGTGAAATAATTTTAAAATCGGTCCTTTATTTAGTTAATAGAGTTTATAAAAAATGCAAACATACAAAAATACACATCTTTCTTGTTTATTATATTAGTATAGGATAACACTATAAATTATTATTGACTGAAAAGTATTTTTGTCATATTATATAGACGCCCTGTGCAATTCTTTAAATTCTCACTATCAAACTCCCTTTAAAATCCGCAGTGGATATTAGTGTTTCTATGGTAATTATATGTAATGGGTGCTTACTGTGGTTCCTGACCTATGAATTGCGGATGACTGAATGGGGGCTGAAGGATGAATGCACGAGCGATCCCTGCGCCACGGATATAGACCTTTGAAAGGAACACAGTGGTAGGTTTAGTCGGTAGGACCCGGGACTTTCTATGTTTCCCCGGGTGAGCCCGACATAATCCCTCCTCCCGCCCTTGCGTCACAGCATTCCACGCGTGAAAAAGGGGCATACTAAATACATTAATAATCTGATACCAAACTATTGTACAAGTTTATACAGCAAGGTACCTAGTCACTTGCTATTGTTCTATATTAATCTTGGTCAAGGGAGCGTAGTTAGCACACGGTGCTAACTGTGGTTCACTCGACACATAGTGACATTATCATTACAAACTATTTTAACATATTTCTTCAGACAAAAATGCGGTTAAATCATTTATACAAATAGTTGATATAACTGTGACTCAATTTATTCTATGGCTTAAACATACTATCTTGAATACAGTGCGCTATGTTTAGATTGAGAGTTGACAAATAAGAGTACTATTATAAGATCTAAACTACTATAGACGTTCGGCGTTGATAGTAGCGCCACTCCCATCTTTATAGATAAGTCGTATTGCTTTTCGAACGAGAAATGATGACAAGAGATACTAAAGTTATGAAATATGTACCATTGTTTAATTGTAATAGGATGCTGCAAAAACTGTCATTCGGCGGTTGGCGGATCGCGGGAGCGTACTGCACTCTGACAAAAGCGGGCCTACAAATCAGACTGGTTTCATCAGCCATGGAGAAGGGTTCAAACTTCTTTTTTAGACAGGTGAGTACGAATTCTAAAATTCTGTTTTTAAAATTTAAATTTCTGTTTTAGTTTGATATGTTGGTTTCTTTTTTAAATAATAATTTAGGTGAATGTTTTTCTTATTGCTAGCAAAAAAAGGGTTATACCTACATATAATTAATTAGGTATTCTCACTCCATAAATATTTTTCTTGCGTAGATTTTGACATTCGAATAGGGAATCTCAAAAAGGTTGTTAAATTGATTATTATTATAATATTTTGTTTATGCAATTTTAGTTATATTACTTACTTTACTTTATATGAAATTACCATTACTGTTCAAAATGTTTCATGTTACTAATACACAAATATTAATGGTACTTTTGCTAGGAATTGGGAATTATTATTAATAATATTTAATATATATTATTTATGCATAAGAAGTAATTGTTTAGTGTGTATTTATTACATGTACTTATGTTTATTTTACTGATCTCGTTTTGTAGCATGCTTTAATTAACATGCGACAAAACGAGATGCTTCAAAGACCGACATCCAAACTAAATGACAAAAGTAAAGCGTCTGGACCTCCAGATCCGACTATTGGCCATTAGATTGCCTTTTTTTACAACAGACGTAAAATAATATGTTATGCGTATGCGTGATGCAAGTCGTTGCCAGTTTGTAATGCCAGACGCGTAACTTGTGCTTCGCTGATCCGCCCAAAAGGATACTATGTTATCTATGGGTGTTTGCAACTTACCTATGTATTATCAAACCTTTAAGTGTCACACCACTGTCACTGAGTCGAGTGTTGTGGGTTCGATCCCCAGACGGACCAAAAAATTGTGTGGTCTACAAATAGTTGTTACGAATCTGAGTGTTCGTTGTTTGAATGTTTGTTACGACCTCTGCGACACGGGAAGTATTCCAAAGCGTGGGGTGGGGTTATCAAAATATCTTAGAAAGCACCCCACGATTTTTACATTAAAATTATTAAATTATTTTCTACTTTTTTTAATAAAGCGTGTTTTTTAGTTTTTTAAACTATAATTTTTTATATATATTTTTTTCATTTTTCTAAATCATTGTATTGTCATCGGTCCTCGATAAGTGTGCAAAGTTTCAATCCGTCGGTTTGAAAGGGGTGAAAATCATGTTAAAAGTTACATAGATTCATAGATACATAGATACATAACAAGCTAATAAAAGCGTGTTAATAAGTTGTCGTTCTGCCGTGGAGGGGCATAGTAAATGCTTATATTAGGTAGAGGGTACGATTTAACCTTTTTTTGCTCTTGCTTGTACTTAAAACAGTATTTAAATCGCAAGAGTCGCGCTTAATAAATAAGTTTCAGCGATTATTTTTTTGTCAATGTGCTAACGTAGCGATATTTAAATCTAGATGTCTTGCACTACAGACGTGAATTCCACTCTTAGCTGAAGTCTTTAGTTTGGTCGGAGACGTTTAATAAAAATATTACTGAAATTAAACTAATAAAAATACTCTTAATCTGGACAATTTTAAAAGTAAGCTGAATAGAATCCTTTTAAGAAATGTAACTGTTCTTTGAAATGAAGATTTTGACGATAATCCTCGTAATCTTTGACTATTGCTCTTAATAAAACAGAGACCTATCTGAATATTTTGGATTAAACGAATTTGAACTTCTGTCTGTTGTTATTACTTAACACTAATAGCTTTCGTCCGCGACGTCGTCCGCGTGGAATAGTTACTTTGGGCAGTATTTTTAATTTTTAAGGAACTTATTTTGCTAATAATACACATATAAATACCTTGGTTTACTGCAAGTAACTAGTTTTAATACATTTTTATAAACTACGTTTTTTGTTTTTCCACCTTTGCTAAAACATAAAGATTTTGCGGGTTTGAAACTCGTGAGCACGCCATATAGAGTTGCCCATGGAAAACAGTTTTGTTTATTATTACCGTAAATGGTGCTTTTAGGGGAATCTGCACTCTTTTAAACTGAAATGGTAAATCGGTCCGAATAATCGGAATACGGAGAATTAAAACATTTTCTCCTTTTGTCATTCTAGTCATGATTATAGCTTTTATAGTTTGCGTCCTAGATGAGTAATTTGTTGTTGTGTATCATTACATAGCCTTGGTGCGTCAAGATTTCTTATTAACAGGACTGAAATACCAATTTTCAGCCTTAACTTATGGGAAGGCACTCCTGATAATTCTAAAGAGTTGAGAAACTCTACAGCGTACGATGTCACTTGTTCTGTGTCCTTAACATTGTCTACTGAGAGTTTATAATTTTTTCTTTATCTGGCCTACTGTCTCGTTTATCGGCGCAAAAGTTGACCTGTCACATAACCATTCTCTTCAATTTCCCTATGCTTATCTGGATAGACATTATTATCTTCTCCGACTATTAAAAGAGCAGCCGCCCATTACCCTGCGTGAGAATCGTTGTGTAGTTGTACTTGCATATTGGTAGTCAGACAAAACTTTTTTATGTATACCCATAATACAGACGTTTGAAGGCAAACAGTCATTTATTTCATTTGCCGTACACCGGCAGTACCCTAGTAATAACCGGCTGGGGCGGGTCTGTCTAAAGTCACCAGCTAAAAGTACCAGAATATCTTTCATGGTGTGATATAGTGCTTAGATTGCTCTTTTGTGGGATATCGTACATTCATCCCAAACCAACAGCTTACATTGCTGCAACATTTTTCCACGCTTACCACTTTTGCTAATGTTACAAATTCCCTCACTACGCTGCGCTGCGCCGACGCCGGCGCATTCAAATTCAAATTCATTTATTAAATGCGAACATGGGTTTACATTTTAGTTGTCACAGTTTATATGAAAGTTCTGCTACTTTCCACCCACAGGCGTGCATATGTCATTAGTAATTGTAATAATAAACGAATTAAATATTTCAAATTATAAAAAATACATAGTAACAAATATTATATTAATATAGTACAACAGAAAATAAAAGAAATACAGAAAATATAGTCCAGTTTACATTATTTTATCAATGAGAAATTCAGTTACATTGTAGTATGCTTTATGCTCTTAAAAGCCTTTCAACTGTCTTTTGAATGCATTATTGTTCATATCTTTCCACTGTTTTGGCAAATTGTTATAAATGATTGGAGCCATACAGTATATACACTTCTACGCATAAGTGCAGTTTTAGCAATGTGTAACCGCAACCTGCTGTTATCACGTCTATTACGCGAAACTGTGTCCTCCAGTCGTGGAAATAGGCTAGGATTTGCTCTAACGAACATCGCAGTATCCAGAATATATAGGCTCGGTAATGTTAGTATTTTGTGCTGCTGGAAGTAAGGTTTACAGCTATCAGTTGTTTTAAGTCTGAACATTGATCTGATACACCTTTTCTGAGCTTTAAATGCTATCGAAGTATCAGTAGAGTTCCCCCAGAAAATGATACCGTACCGTATGCTTGAAGCAACTAAACCATAGTACGCCGTAATTACGGCTTCTGTATTTACAATAGACCTTAGCGAGTACAAGGCATATGCAGAGGTACATATTTTTTTGCAAAGCTTTTCGATGTGCAATTTCCAGTCCAGTCTTTTGTCGATTGTTAATCCGAGGAATTCAGTAGACGTTACATTTTCTATATTTTTATTAAGAACATTTATAGTCTGTAAGTTTACAATTGAGGATGTCCGTTGGCTAAAGTGCATTATTTTTGTTTTATCAAGATTTATTTTTAAATTATTACTGTCTAACCATTTTATTAAAGATGTCAAGGAATTTGTTGTCATTATTATATTGCAATATGTCATTATTTTTACACGGTATTGTTAAAGTACTATCGTCTGCAAAAAGAGTTACAGGATGTGATGTGCATTTTGGCAGGTCATTGATGTAGAGTGTAAAAAGTAGAGGCCCGAGTACACTACCTTGAGGCACACCGTAGAGTACTTGTCGCTCGTCTGAGAGATATATTTCTTCTCTTTTGGTAGTGGTGTTTATTTTTACAATCTCTGTTTTTTGAGTTTTGTTCTCTAAATAAGATTTAATTAGTTTATGGACATTTCCTCTAATACCATAGGCATAAAGTTTTTTAATTAGGACGTCATGTTTGACGTAATCGAACGCCTGCGTCATATCACAGAATACAGCGCACACGGGCGTTCGTTTATCTACATTTGTCATGACTTTATGGAGAAAGTTGTAAATAGCCAAATTAAGGGATTTATTTTCACGAAATCCGTATTGTTCTTCGCAAAGTAGTTTATTTATTTCCAGATATTGATACAATTGCTTATGAATGAATTTCTCGAATATTTTGGAAATTATCGGGACTAATGAAATAGGCCTATAATACTGCATGAGCTCCCTATCCTGTTTCTTACGAGGGTGCGTTTTTAAGTTCGCGGAATGGAGGGTATGGAAGGTGGTGGGGGTGCTTGTTTAGTCACTAACGTGTTTAGCAACTAATAATTAGTATATATACCGAGTATTATCATAATGAGGTCATTAGTCTTTGAACTATCGTCCCTCAAGCAACTCAATCTGGAAGAAATTGTGAAGTATGGAGAAAATCGAGTTCCGCGCCGTTATAAAGTTCCTTACCAAGCAAGGAAAAATGTTCAAACCATTTTGGAAGAGATGTCATCTGTATACGGGGACTCTTGTCCAGGAAAAACCATGGTATACAAGTGGCACAACCTCTTTAAGCAAGGCAGGGAATCAATTGAAGACGATTCCCGGCCTGGGCGGTCTGTTGAGGTCACCACTCCAGATCTTATCGAAAAAATCGAAAAATTAATATTGGAGGATGCACGTTTGAAGAAAAAACAAATCGCAGAGATGGTTGGAGTATCTGAAACGACCATTTTCAAGGTTCTCCATGATCATCTCGGCATGACAAAAGTCAGTGCAAGATGGGTGCCTAGAATGCTCACACCGCCTCAAAAACAGAAGCGCGTCGAGTGTTCGCGTGCGTTTTTGAGCCAGTGTAATGAAGACAAGGATGGTTTTTTGAAGCGAATTGTTACTGGGGATGAAACTTGGGTTCATCACTATGAACCTGAGTCTAAACAAGATTCCATGCAGTGGCATAAAAAGGGTACACCACCGCCTAAGAAATTCAAGGTGTCGCAATCGGCGGGAAAGCTCATGGCGACAGTTTTTTGGGACACAGAAGGAATTTTGTTGGTTGATTACAAAGAAAAAGGTGTTTCCATAACCGGAAAACACTACGCTTCAATTTTAGAGCAGTTAAAAGAGGCAATCAGAGAAAAAAGAAGAGGAAAATTGACCAAAGGTGTCCTGCTCTTGCACGACAATGCTCCTGTTCACAAGAGTCGAGTTGCGTTGGCTGCTTTGCACAAGGTGGGCTTCGATATCATTGATCACCCACCTTATAGCCCAGATTTGGCTCTCAGCGACTATTATCTCTTTCCAAATCTGAAAAAAGAGCTTCGAGGAAAGAAATTTTCAACCGATGAAGAAGTGAAGGATGCAGTTTCGGCGTATTTTTCAGAGAAAGACAAAACATTTTTTTATGAAGGTATTCATAAGTTAATTCATAGATCTGAGAAATGTATTAGGGTTTCAGGTGAATATATTGAAAAGGAAAAATAATTTTGTAATATTATTTCATCCCCTTCTATTCCATTCCGCGAACTTAAAAACGCACCCTCGTAAATAAAGGCCTTACTATTGATTGTTTAAGTGCATCAGGGAAAATGCCATTAGTTGTACTTAAGTTAATAATATAACTTAAGTGACTACTTATTTCTTTGGCAACAGTCTTAATCACTTTGGTAGATATGCCGTCATAACCAACACTGTTTGTATTTTTAAGACCATGAATTATATTTATTATATCTTGTGGTAAACAAGGTGCTATAAACATAGATTTACATGTACTAGTGATAGGAAAAGTAGTTTTTAAAGGTATAGGTATAGGTTGTATTTTGTCTATAAAATAATTATTAAATTCATTAGATATTTGTTTAGGATTTATTATATTAATGTCATGTATTTTAATTGTATTTATGTATGACGTTGACATTGTATGACGCTTGGCGTGTCCCGCGCTCACGCAACGTGTATATATACTAAGTCGGCATTTATACTAAATAAACAGTGTTTCCGATAAATATACGTATTGTAAAAATAGACTTACAGTAACATATTTGTTTGGGCTTCCACACGAACTTTCGTCTCCTATTTCATTCCCATGTAGATCGAAATTTCAAAATCGCTGGATCGAGTGTCTAAATTCAAAGTTTATCTTCGATAATGACGAATTCGCATATAAATTTTCATCCCTTATTTCAACCCTTTCATGCCCTTTTTTACAATAAAAGGTAACCTATGTCCTTCTCCCAAGGTCTAGTCTCTCCCGGTACCAAATTTTATCAAAATTGGTTCTGTGGTTTAGGCGCGATAATGACGAATTCGCATACAAACTTTCATTCCTTATTTCAACCTCGCCATGGCCTTTTTTTACAAAAAAACGTAACCTATGTCTTTTCCCAAGGTGTAGTCTATCTCTGTACCAAATTTCATCAAAATCGGTTCAGTGGTTTAGACGTGGAGGCGTAACAGACAGACAGACAGAGTTACTTTCGCATTTATAATATTAGTAGGGATATTGAAATTAAACTACTATATACGGATTTTATCGCGTTGTTTATTTATCATTGTATTACAACATTTTGAAAATATTACGCTACTACTACTATTGATTTTATTTTACTAATTTATAAGCTAATAAAATTATTTAAACTATTGAATCTATTTATTTTTGGTTTACACTTTCCCCGACGTTTCGGTTGCTTTTCAGCAGCCATGGTCACGGGGAGACTAAGATGGTAGTTGTCTCAATGTTCCAGTGTAGTTATTTCTAAGTACCTGAACATAATTTAATCATGGGTGTTTCTATTTACGCAGAATGAGCTCAAAGTATCATGAAGTCTGGATCCCAAACTGGTGGTACATTCCAACCATCTTCTCTATTAAATTTGGGATGTTTTTTGATTTCAATAGCCTCGCGAATACAGAAATTACATTCGCGTAAACAGAAGACAATATTAGTAGGGATAGTTCATAATCATACAATTAGAGTTCAAATTGCCTTACTTCCAAATTTCGAGTTAAGTCACTGATTTATGAAGAGTGAGAGAGAGCAATATAATACCACAATTATTTTATATACTGCTGACATCCCATACATGTATCATGATCAAAATACACAATATCTTATATCTTTATTGACTTTTGCACAAATATTATTTAATTATAATACTCTTTGAAACACCTGTATTGATTATAAGTACCAATATCTTCAAGTAATTCAGCAGAACTTTTACAACCACTGCATAATATCCACATACCTACATACGCAATAAGACATTTGTCCGCCAGCTGGCAAAACATAGTGCAACTAACAGAATTCTGTAACATCTCACATACTTAACGAATAAAGTATAAACCTGTTCTATTCTATCCTAAAAAAACAGTGATCGTGAGTTACTGATATTTGTGATATTGTATTGTTTGTTAGGCGGCCGGAAACCAAATTCGACTCCGATAACTCTGTTAGACACAAGTACACATCAATTCTTAATTCAATTTGATAAATAACTTAGGCGGCCAGAAATTTGGGTACATACTGACTAAATTTTCTATCCGCTCTGAAGTGTCCTACTCGGTGCTCGAGTGTTAGTAGATCGATCTTTAATTAATTAAAATGGATCGATGCATTTGACTATAAAGACAAAAAAATTCGATTTATAAGCTAAAAAGAACAAAAATCAGGTAGAAAATCAGGTCCTCAAGCTGTTTGGGTCACCCTATTTGCTTGTTGCACCAGAATTTTAGGTTGATACGTACTTTTTCTATTCAATCTTGCATCTGTTTCATACGTGGTAAGGTGCATCGGTTGGAAACGATGAGATGATCCTGCAAGATTTACTGAATCGATTTAGGGTTTGACAGAGTACGATCAGAAAAAAAATCTCTATAAACTCGATACATAATCGATATTAATATTGACATGGAATGTAGGTGTAATTCATGTTATTCCATTTTTCGGGGATAGGTTTATGTAGATGTGAGAGTATGTATAAAAAGAATTCCTAAAGTAAAATTTTAATACAGTTCCGGTTAGCCTTGGAAGTTATGGCGTTCCGTAAAACTATAAGCTGAATATAAGGAAGTAATGACATGTTTTAAGTGTTTGATTGAATGTTATGAGTGTTATGAGTTATGACAGTCTCAACTTTAAAAATAATAATATGATTGACGTTCATTATATAGTGTATGTAAATATTGACTCAAGTATCATATTAAACATGTACGTTTTATATAATATTGTCTTTCGTTTAAGCGAATGTTATACATTGAACCGTGACCATGGCTGCAGTAAAGCAACCGAAACGTCGGGGAAAAGTGTAAACTTGAATATAAGTAAATTGTTTTATAAGAATAGAATAAGAATAAGAATAATTTATTTTCAAAAAATGTAGTACATTTATGGTTGTTACATATAATATTCGTTCGCACATTTCACCAATGTTGGCACGCAAATTTAAATTTAAAAAGAAAATGTGTTATTGGCAATATAATTGTTGAGTTCTATACATTGACATCAAATTACACTATAATATTATTAACATAAAGAAATAAATACGGTTAAAGAAAGAAGGATGCTCGATATTATTACATTACATTAAAAAGAAAAAACACTATCATTGAATTACATACACGGCAATTATAATAAATAATTTTATGTCACATGCTATAAAATTTTAAATTAATTACTAGTCAGAATTAAAATTTTAGATTTCGAACATTCAGATCGAAGAATTCGTTGATACTATAAAAAGTGTGTTATATAAGCTATTTTTTTTATTCATTCTTCATCTTTGGTAGTGGCAATTCGCGAATGTGCTTGGGCACTTTATTAAAAACTCTTACGTATACACATTACGTAACAGTTGTTTTGGAATAAAGAACTTCTACATGCAGGCATTAATAATCTAGTGGGATCCCTTTTACCTATGATTGAATTAGCTTAAATTGTAGTAGAGTTCAATAATAGTAGTGTTATAGTTTAAAATTATGTTATAAAAGTGTTTTAAAATAAACAACGCGACAAAATCCGTATAAACTAGTTTTAATATACGTCTTATTTTGAAACGATTTATCACATATATCGGCTATATACATATATAGTCTATATCTGTATCTATATTGCTGTATATCAGGCACTTGCCCAGATTCCATACTACTAATGTGATTTTTTTTGCTGAAAATTTTATGCTCAATAACTCATTGCTCGACATCAGAACCCAAGAGGATTGCCGTGGTCATATACCACTTTGCCTAAAGCTTATGATCTCTTACGTAGATGGCAAATGACCATGGCTATCCTCTGAACATTACTATGAATTTATACTAAATATATTAAAATATATTGAAAGTTGTTTATTTAATAGACGATAAATGTTAAATAGTTTGGACATAATAATTCCAGATAATCATTGTTTGATATTAATTGATTTTCAGTAGTCATGTTGATAAAAGAATAACAAAGTTAGTCAATTTAGAAACTTTGTAAACTGTGTCAGTCCGCTGCTAGAGCAACGAACAAAGTTCTAATAAAATATATTACGACTTGACGGATTTAACGCGTTCAATTGACTGGTCTTTGTAATCGTAACTGACTGTAGTACCAAATATCAACAACTCCTGTCTGTTGTGCAAGTACTGTTGAGTTCTGTCAGGAGATAAAGATCTAAAGTCTCAACAAACGTTGAGTGTAATGTGGTGTTTGTGAGGAATGTATTATTGAGCAAGAATGAGATAAGTTATATTTTTGAGAATGAGTATCATCAGTGCGTCCCCGTTTGAATATCGTACTTCTCTCGAAAAGTAGATCCTTGTTTAAAAGTCTGCTCGAAATTAGTGATGTCCGAATAAGGATGTTTGAATTTCCAAGTTTCGAACTCAACCTAGGTAGATTCTGTTTAAAAATCGAACATCCGAATCTAATCTTAAAATATTATTTTGGTCTCTATCGTTCACTTAGAAATATTCGTCTTCTTATTATGTGTAAGTGTGTTTCGTGTGTGTAAATAAGTATTTTAGTAATTATATATAGAATGTTACTGATAAAAACAATCAATAACTTAACTACGTAAGAATGTGTTATTTTTATTATTTTACGTAACACAATAATAATAATTTATTGATTTTATCAAGACGCCGCGTCGTATCGCGTAATGTCGGCTGTTCGGCTGATTTGTAGTGATATTTCTCGATTGTATGTATGTATTATGCGTTCTGCGGTAAGACTTAATCAAAAATATATGCACATGGGAACCCTTGTAAAACTGGATTAGTTGGTAAATACAAATTAGCTTTTCTTTCTTTTAAACGTTAAAAATATGTAAATAGTGAACGCTTTATTAATTTGCAGATGATTGATAAATTCGAATATCTTCAATCTACTTGTTTTCACTAACGCAATATATGTATGTACCTAACAATAACAAAATAAAATAGGCTGCCTAGTAAATTGAGTGGTTATAATTCACAATTTTGTACGAGTTGATTCCAAAGGAAATTCAAATTATAAAAATAAATGAATGATTAAAATTACAAAATATATTTGTTACTGTAAATAGGTTCGATTACGTTACACAGAACACTGGAATTTTGTAAAGAAATTGTATTTATACGACGAAATATCAACATAATACGCAACTTACCGAAAAAAGGTTATGTTTTCTTGTATTGTCGCTTTTAAAGCCTAAAACACAGCAGTGCTGGTGTTCTATTATATTTTGAAAGATGAATAAATGTCACAATCACAAAATTTTATAAACAAACTTCACTTATTATGCACAAATACAAAACATATTAAAAACATTAAAATCCCTACTACAGAAACTAGTAAACTAGTACTATCCTCCTTATTTCTTTGTTTATTTATATAAACCCATCTCTGTTCCTCATGATTTTGGAATCGCATAACTTATCAATATAAAATTCCAACTACAAGAGTATTCATTATTTTTTTAGGATATTATGGTAGGTATCGCACCGGTAAGCCGACATGACGTGTCCGCGTAACAAAATGGGTTATTCTTAATACCACAACAGTTGTATACCTATATATATTTCGTAAGTATATGCGGTTGAGTATTAAACAAGATAAAGATCATAACAATCATTATTTGTCCCTATCGTTAAGCGGTCTTATCTTTTCCCTGTGAAAGACGTTTTGTTTTTGACTTGTTAGGTAGCTATCGCCGATAATCGCACTGTGTGCCAGTTACGATCGATAAACGATACCAAAAATAACTTTTGTCATGACTTTGACTGTTACTAATATGAATAAAATCGTAATATATTTAATAAATAATGATATCTGCACTGTATATAAACTGCCCCATTGCTGGGCACGGGTCTCTTTTCAGTGTGAGAAAGGTTAGGTCAGGCCATAGTCCAACAGGCTGGCCCAATGTGGGTTGGCAGACATACATAATTTCCCAAAGTTAACCCTTCTCACAGTGAGAAGCGGCCCGTGCCTAGCAGTGGGATAGTTTAATACAGAGTTGATATTATTATTTAATTTAAAATATATTATCTACTGCAATATTCAATTATCGAATCAGCTGGTCGCAGAACACTGTTGATAATGGGTAATTTTGTGCTCCAGTGAGTCTACCTTTCACATGTAGTTCTAACTATTCTGACATCTAAGTTCCACCTGGCCTTATTATTACCCCAAAAATGTTCTACAGGTTTTTTGTTTTCACTAATGACAATCATATTTACCTACGGTTCGCCTGTGGTATGCGATTACTTACTTTAATTACAATAGCTTTACAAAAGCTTCTTAATCCTTATGCTACTTAAATGAAAGGCTGGCTGTCTATAGTTACACAAAAAAAGCACTAACAAAATATTATATTATCCGAAACGTCGGCACTTAACCATTCGCCCGCCATCATGTCATACTGATGATTGGAATTCCGAAATTTGGCGCCAGAATTGCGAGTGTGAGTGAGTAGGCGCATTTGTGGGAGTAGAAAGTATCGACTACCGACTCAAAAAATTATTAATTCATCATTCAGGGCAATAGATAATATGTTGCGTCCACATAAAACGGCGCACGAAACTCGTCACGAACACGAACACAATGAATATACATCTATAGTAACACTCTCGTAGAGTACCTACATGTCAGCTATTCTTAAACCATAACGCTTTAATTTTATTTATATAGGACTAGATTTTCCCGTGGCTTTATTCGCGTAAATGTTTGTTAGGTTAGTAACAATACTTTTTTCTGGATGCAAGGTACTCTTTTTCTGTTGCCCTGATAAAGTGTATGCGAAATTTCATGATGATTAATCGAGTAATTACGGCATGAAAGCGTAACAAACGAACATTCGCATTTATTATAATAATATTCTATCACATACACACAACACCTTCTAGCCCAAACTAAGCAGAGTTTGTACTATGGGTAGGTACTAAACAATGGATAATACATACATATATACTTTTGTTTTTGTAAATACCTACATATTATACATAGAAACATCCAGACCAAGACAAACATCCATGTTCATGCACACAAATGTTTGACTTGTGCGGGAATCGAACCCGTGGCAGTCAGTTACACTAACCACTACGCCATAGAGGCCGAGTTAGTTAAGAATATTTAAAGCTCTATTTGGCGTCTATATGCATGGCTGTACTATCGTTGTCTAACTTTGCAATTCGGATAATCAGTAGGTACGACCACTCGTTTACTTTGACTATTATAATAATTGTCATTAACATATATCGTTTTATCCGTTTTCCAGTTGTTCGACACGGTGAGCAGTACTTACACGTACTTGCTGGGCGACACGCGTTCGTGCGAGGCTGTGCTCATAGACCCGGTGCTGGAACACGCCGAAAGAGATGCCGCACTCATCAAGGAGCTTGGCTTCAACTTGATCTATGCCAGTAAGTTCTTTTTTGTCTTGCTCGTTTCTTACCAGTCATTGTTCGCATGAAGCTCTCGCAGATCCTCTGCCTCGGAAAGCATGTTCGGCCGTCGTTTCTGCGCCTGATTTTTCGATCGTGTTGGAAAACCGCTCCTTCGGAACATGAGAGTTAAGGAATGGAGAGTGCGCTTATGTTTGCGCATAGACTTTTTCACTATAATATCTCTAGCGCAGATAGCCAGTCTTCGTTAAGATTGGTCGCCGTAACCGAAATTCTGTTTGGATGTCCTCCAGACCATTGACCACCTTATATATGATGGATATCGTTGGTGTCTTAAGAAAGCTTATCTGGCTCTCTTAACGCTGCGATCCTCATCATTCTTTCTACATGACTGAGCCAAATAAAGTATCTATCGGTTTACGGGGCAGCTGAAAGTTCTTGACAAAAAAATAAAAGAAAAATTTGCACCATCTGCGAATTGAACCGCATGAGCAAGAGAAAAGCGATATAGCATTAATTTGTATTTTAACACTTTCCAGTGAATACGCATATGCACGCAGACCACATAACGGGTACGGGCAAGCTTAAGTCCTTACTGCCTCACGCCAAGAGCGTGATCGGCAAGGCGTCGGGGGCTCAGGCAGACATTCACCTGCAGGACGGCGATGTGGTGAAGTTCGGTCAACATGAACTCTTGGCGACGGCTACTCCGGGACATACGAACGGTTGCTTCACATACATTTCACATGATCAGGTAGGTGAAATTGCCATTGCGCCGAGTTTTGTGGCTTCGATCACACGGGATCCACACAAGACCAAAATGTTTGTGATCCACGAATAGTTGTTCCGAGTCTGTGTATTGTTTGACTGTTTGTAAAGATCCCAGATACACAGGAGTATTACAAGAGCAAGAGCAGTTTTAGAAAAAGGATTTAGAAAAAAAAAATGATATAACAAATGAACTCAACGTCTTAAAACATAATACTCTATATTGCTTGCACTGTAATTACATCTCGCTAGCACCGTGGGTTGTAACCTTTTTACCGGGACAATTATGTAGCGCTGACAAGATAGATATCTCGTACATATAATAAATAATAATCTCGGTATCTACGTAAACTGTCCCACTGCTGGGCCCCGTGCCCAGCAGTGGGACAGTTCTTCAGTCTTTTCTTAGTATAAGAAAGGTTAGTCCACGCTGTGTATTTTATTTGCTCTTATAATATAATAGGCTGTTTACTATATTACCACTTATTTCTCATTTCCAGGGTCTAGCATTCACAGGAGACACCCTACTGATCCGAGGTTGCGGCCGAACCGACTTCCAGGAAGGTTCAGCCGAAAGTCTCTACAAGTCGGTCCATCAACGCATCTTCACGCTACCTGAGCACTATACGTTGTACCCGGCTCATGACTATAGGGGACAGACAGCAACGACAGTTGGGGAGGAAAAGAAATACAACCCAAGGTTGACAAAACCGCTGCCTGAGTTTGTGAGGATTATGGAGAATTTGAACCTGCCGTACCCTAAGATGATTGGTGAGATTTCTGTTATTGTTTTGTACCTTGTTGCTTGCCAATAGTGTGGTAGCAAACTATTTACTGTTATATGCTTCTAAACAGACATTGATCTATGGCAACGTTGTCAGCAATAAGACCATACTGTGGAATACACGTTAATATTTATTTAATTATTGCTAATGGCTGTATATAGCCTAACCATTATGTTTGAGATATTATTATTTCAGATATCCAAGCTTTATTTAAAAATATGGCAGAGGCATATTGCTTTAAGAATAATTCCTGTTTAAAAGCTGGTTTAGTCATTGACTAATTTAACTTTTAAATCTTTACCTGTTTAAAGATGTCTGATAACGATTTGGCTAAGCCACAAGCACACGAACATCAATTTTCAAGGAGTTAAAGAGGTCGCCGTGGCCGAAATCAATCAAGGAAGATACATAAATAATTTATAATCACATCTAACTATTTCACCCACTGTTTCACCGCCGTTATAGCATCCCTTTAAGAATAAGATTAGTCGTACGAAAATGTGTACATTATAATTTTACAGCAATTTACAATCTTTCTAGATATATTATAAATTAACGGTTCTTATGATATCGTGTGTACATGTACATTATTGACTGTATCATATGAGCTAGCGACCCAACTGATGATATGTGGTTAGTGCCCGTCACTCATAGATATTGCCAAAATTAAGGCTCAGTCAAGCCTCTACTTATAGTGAAAACAATACTTTCTATACTTCACTGATTTGTTTTATATGTATGCAAAAATGTTATTGAAATCCACAACTAAGTGCATATCGTAAATTCGTCAATAGGAAGGTAGTAGATGAGGGCAAGGTCGGCTGGGCTCTAAATGGTTTTCAATCATTCAATTCACCTGGTCCAGACATTGTTTATCCCATCATCCTACAACAGGGAGCTGTACTCTTAGTTCCGCATTTGTTCAGGCTATACAGAGCCTGTATAGCTTTTAGATACATTCTAAAGATATGGAGGCGTGTTAAAGTCTTCTACATATCGAAACCGGACAAAGCGGACTACGAAGAAGCCAAGGCATACAGACCTATCAGTCTTGAGTCGTTCTTCTTGAAAGCCCTGGAGAAGTTAGTAGATAGACATGTCAGGGAGCATTATGGAAATTCCCCCTCCACTGGCTACAATGTGCCTACCAGTCGAGAAAATCGACTGAGACGGCACTCCATTTTGTGGTAAATAAGGCAGAACATGCATTAGATAACCGGGAAGTACGCATTTCTGCACTCCTGGATATTGAGGGAACTTTCGATCGGACCACCTTTAATGCCATTAGTGTGGCATCGGCAAATCAAGACATAGACCCAACCGTTTGCAAGTGGATCGATTGTATGCTCAGGGGTAGAATCATTAGGTCTGAGTTGTTAGGAGATGAAATGTATGCAACGACAAACAAGGGCTGCCCTCAGGGTGGAGTACGCTCACCACTCTTATGGTGCTTGGTAGTCAATTCACTCCTAAAACTCAACAAAAGTCCGTACTTAATGGTCGGATATGTGGATGACTTGATGATACTCGTCAATAGAAAGTTCCCGAGTACGGTATCTAGTCTCATGCAGAAGGCCCTGATTATGGTGGAAAAATGGTGCAGTAGCAATAATTTATCGATCAACCCAGGGAAAATTACTGTCGTGCCGTTTACTAGGAAAAGGGATCTGACAGGGTTGGGAACTCTTTCCGTGTATGGTACGCAGTTACAATGGTCCATGGAGGTGAAGTATCTAGGCATGACCTTAGATAGCAAAATAACGTGGCAACCTCATGTAGACTAAGTCATAGAGAAGGCCCAGCGGTTCTTCGGTATGATTAGTTCTACTTATGGGAAGACCTGGGGGCTAAAGTCCAAGGTCATCAGGTGGCTATACACGATGATGATAAGACCCATACTCACGTATGGAAGCATTGTTTAGTGGCCAAGAACTAAACTAGCTACATGCATGAACGCACTGTCGAAGGTGCAGTGATTGGCCTGCATGGCTATAACAGGGGCGTTCCCGACTACACCAACGCAGCGTTAGAGGTACTGCTGGATCTAATGCTGCCGCATGGGATGCGACAAAATGCAACCATTGCACATATTCAAAGAGAATTTTAAAATAAAGGTCTTCCGCGAGGGACGAATGGAGACAAGGTCTACAATCCCCTGACAAGGGTTGTCTCATCTGGTACACTGATGGTTCCAAAATGGAAACAGGATCACGCGCTGGTATCTATGCCAACGACTGCAAGGTGAGCCAAAGCATGGGCAAATATGCAACGGTCTTCCAAGCGGAAACCTATGCTATAATTGCCTGAGCTCAGGCGAATATTAACAATAATGTCACTGACAGGACTGTGTATATTCTCAGTGACAGCCAAGCTGCTCTCAAGGCTCCGGAATCGTGTAGGGTGGACTCCAAACTGGTTCTGAACTGTGTTAAGGCCCTTAACAAACTTGGCAGGAAGAACACAGTTAGACTGGTGTGTGTGCCGGGACATGCAGGAGTGCAGGGTAATGAAGAGGCTGATGAATTAGCCAGAAGGCCCCGAGCCGTTCGTGGGACTTTCTGAGAGCACCGTTAAGGCAGCTTTAAATGCACATGGCAATGATAATCACAGGCAAGAGTGGATGGCCCTTAGGGGTCTGGAACATTGCAAACAGAGCCACAGGCTTCACCCGGAAGTTCTGCGGGTATAACAAGAGCCAAATACGCCTGCTCGCAGGAGCGCTCACTGACCATTTTGGCACCAACGACTTCCTGTGTAGATTGAGATTGGCACACAATTCGTTCTGCAGAGCCTGTGGTAAACAGGACGATTCCATATCGCACCTACTGTGTGAATGCGACGCGTTGGCTGGATTGAGGATGGGTCTGATGGGATTGGCATATACAAAACCTGAAGACTTCAGGCTTTTCCCTCTGAAGTGTACGCTGCGGCTGATGCAGTACATTTATAAGGAGATAGTTAAGGGATAAATCTTGGGACCGACACAAAAGATCCCACTGGGTCGAAGTGTCGGCGGTCTGTACTGACTGGTAGTTGACTCAAAATGTTATAATAAGTCAAATATACATTACTTAAACTCTAAAATACAACGAATATTTTTTTCGTATCTGGTAGTACCTGTCAAATGACAGAAAAAGGATGCACCATACAAACTGTGATGTAACCGCTATTTAAATTTAGATGTCCAAGGGCGATAGCGCGATATCCTACTACAGTCCCACTTTTTATAATATCCAAATTTAAGCTGTTATTTACTGCCTTATTTTGCAACCAATTTTAATATAGTTAGGACAAAAAGATTTCTTTTGATTTTTATTTGCTTTTGTGTGAAAAATAATGTACAATAGGCAACTACCCTATTTGTAAGAGATCACATTTTCTAATAACTTACATGATTTCTTACAAATTAAAAATGTCTAGTATACAGTCTTAATTATTCATTTCAAATATATTTTGGCCAGTAGTAAGCAGAAAGAAGTATCCGTCCATCAATGCCATATTTTATACTCCAGACGAATTGATTTGTGTATGTGCTATTGTTTCAGACAAAGCTGTTCCTGCCAATAGGGTTTGTGGACTGCACTACTAGAAGAATCGAGAATGAAGTAACTGATTTAGTCGGCTGTTTTCCCACCAACCAATTTAAAAATGGAAACGCCATAGAGAAAGTGACTAACATTATAGAGAAACATATATTAATCAATGTATTGAAAAACTAACGAATTTATTTTATTACGATTATGCGTCACGAGTAGATTAAAAGCAAATGTATTTTAAGCTTAATATATATATACAAAGTAAATTTTGTTCCTTTTGACACAAATATATTGCCTAAAGATTAAAAAAGCGGTTTGCACTAGTATTATTTTACACCTCTCAGTTTAAGTTTAGTTAATTTTATTCCTGAAGTTTTTGTTCAGTAACGTAAAGTAATAATTAAAAACTATAAATGGTGTAGTTATCTTTTTTTGCTTTAGTTGTAAGTGTCGCTCGCGACTGTGATAGTATTTATGTAAATAAATGACATATCTGTGTACAAAAAAGATGGACTGTTATTAAGAGGCTTTTGTGCTCAATGCTTATCTATGAAATAAATGTTAAAATTTAACAAAATTTAATATAGTGCAAAGAATTGGTTATATTGTAACAATTGAAACTGTAAAATAAACTATTTATGTTTTGTAAAATTTAACGAAATATATGTAAAAAATATTAGAGGTGCCATCGCCGACGATTCAATCCGTCGACATGTGTCAAAAGTTCTATAAACACGTCGCAGATCGTAACTCTCGCCATTTTTTTATCAATGGAATTGGCTGTAAGGCTTTGCGATCTGAGTCAATGAAGAGTATCTACTAAACTAACGCTAATCGTTTACACAGATTGATAAGTATCAGAATAATATATATTTTTTATTCTCCGTATGCTGTAATAAAAATAATTATTATAATCAATTCTCAATTTTTCACTGTCCTACTTAAAAGATTTTGTGTTTTTGACTTGTGGTAAAGTTTGTTTTAATAATCATAAAGGGATATTATTAGTATTACTAACCTTATTCCGTTCATTATCTTGATTTATTAAATTTTTTACCTATGTAGGTATACCTAGTAAAAATCATTCATTAAAATAGCATTATTGTGTTACTGTAAAACTTATTTTATGTTATTTATAGTGACTTTTAGTATTACCATTAATCATGGACGCTATAAAGTATTTTTAATGACGGCATAAAAAATATGCTATTAAATCATATCGAGATAAAGTTCGTAAAAAGAAGTTTCATTTTAAAAAGAACGCGAATAAGACGTTTTAAGTAGTGTTATGTTACTGGGGCGATGTGTTATGTATATTATATATTTTATAGTAATTCTATAAATAGCCAATTGTTTATTTTATTTTAATATTATATATTGATAATTTGTTAATAATTACATAAAATCACTATTGAAAATCGTTGCATATCTGTTATATAAAAAATGTTGTTATAATATTTTCTTTTATTTATTTTTATTTCCTGTTTATAGCTCCTCCTTTTCTTACTGGAATATATGGGGGCACGGCATTGCCTATGCTAAGTCAAGCCAAAGCAAACGAGATGGGTGTAAAAACCCAGTATTCTCAACCTCTTCGTGTTCATGTGACCTTTTTTTGTATTTTCATCGGCTTTTTGTAATGTCCCACTGCTGGGCAAAAGCCTCTCCTTTGGACTTTTAAATCACACACTCACACACTGTTGGTGTATATCCCCTGACCTTATGACCTTGTGATCCATCCATTTTATTGTACAGGTTTATAGTCCACAATTTATCTAAGATAAAATATCCAAATTGTCTTGTGTTTAAGTAACTATCCAATATGTTTTAATTAGGTAACTTAGTTTAAAAAATATATATATTTGCATGCTGTGGTTTCCTATAACTGAAGGATTACACTTGTCTTATAGTTAAGTGATTTTATCCGTGTAATCTGTAGTGTATATTCTTTGTTGGAAATCCCCAATAAATAAATAAAAATAAATAAATAAATCCCTGACCCACAGGGCCCATATTCAAACTCCACCGAGGGATGACCCCAAGGTGTCTCTACACTAAGTTACAAGTCACTCGGTCCAGTGGATCCGGAGCTATGGCTGTCACTAACAGACAGACACACAGACTCACTTAGTGTTTTTATTAACCTCTTCGAAGAAGACACAGAGGTTAAGAAAGAGACGGCCTTAAAATTTTTCCGCCTTAGTGGTGTGAGATGTACATACACCGGCGTACACGGTGCTGCAGTACGCAGGTTTGCGCCAGGCTCATCACCGCAGCACTTCTTGTTGGTTTTATGATGGCGCTTCCTCCTCTGCACCGTCACAAAACCATCTTCGGCAACATCCCGGGTCGCAAGAAATACAACACAAAGTTTGGCTGTAATCTTTAGTAGGGTAAATTCGTAGTCGACCTCTTGTTTGAGATTCCAGGCTTAAGTGAAACTTTCTGATATGTTTTCTACACCCTCGACAATGCAGCGATGGTGTACTTACGTGAGTGCTGTACATGAAGTCGCGGGTTCGGATTCTGAGTTGCGCAAAGTGTTATTGGGTTTTTCAGTCATTAAATTCTCAGTAGGTAAAAGCACGAAGCCTAGAATTGTGTAAACCTATTTTAATAGCTGATGTACTGTGGATGTGTACTTATATACCTATGTATTCCTATAGCATTATTTCAAGTTGCCTCCGTGGCCAAGCGATCTTGGGTTCGAATCCTGGATCGGGCCAACAAAACAATTTTTCTGTTATGAAATATCAATACTATCACGGAGTTAGGAAGTTGGCGGTGCTACACACTCCTGTGCCTCGGAAAGCACGTAAAGCAGTTGCTTCTGCGCCTTATCTTGGTCTGATCGTGTCGGTCGGATTGCCGAACCATCGCATCATAAGAGTTAGGGAACAGAGAGTGCACTTGTGTTTGCGCACAGACTTGTGCACTATAATATCTCCTGCGCAGATGGCCAGTCTCCGTTAAGATTGACCGCTGCGCTGTGACCAAAATTCAGTCTGGAGGACCTTATTATTATTTCAACTCTTCTCAAACAAGCCACCACGCGGGCACGTTAAAACAAGATTCGATAATTATAATCTTCATCACAAAGCAAAAAAGATCCGGCATTGGAGTTGTGTAACATGTGTAAAAAAATTATTTATTTTCATAGCCTTTGACATCAAACAGTACCTACAGAATGAACGTTTTAGTGTTACTGTTAAGAAAAAAAATCACTTTTAGTAAGTAGTAGTAGTAGTTAAGAAATCATCCATTGCTTGAAGTAATATTCTATCACATACACACAACACCATCTAGCCCAAACTAAGCAGAGCTTGTACTATGGGTACTAGACAATGGTTAAACATACATAATATACTATTTTTTTAAAATAGATTCACATTATAGATACAAACAACCAGACCAAGACAAACATCCATGTTCATGCACACAAATGTTTGACTTGTGCGGGAATCGAACCCGCGACCTCAGGCGTGGCAGTCGGTTACACTAACCACTACTATATACTAGCAATAAAAATTAGGTCACTTATAAATGCGAATGTGAGTTTATTTGTTACGTTTTCACGTCTTAATTACTAGACCGATCTTCATGAAATTTTACATACACGTCAGAGATACAGCAAAGGATATAGACCTTTTATCCAGGTAAAAGTTACTGCTTCCAAGAGAGAAATTTACTGACAAAGTCTACTTTAACGCAAGCGAAGCTGTGGGCAAAATCTAGTATTAAAGTATAATGTTCATAAATTGATAACAAAATATAAATTAAATCATCAACTTAACATGCCCCTCACACTAGACGAACGTTAACAGCCATGAGCTGTAATTCAAGCCGGGATGTTGTTTGACATTTCATTAGGCACATAGCACGTCCCTGTCCCAGGAGACACCACCCTAACTATATTGCAACTTTTGTTTTATACGATACACTAGTTTCTGCCCGCGTGCTTGCTCGCGTTAATGTAGACTTTGCCACTAAATCGCCTGTGAGTACTAGATTTTTAAGACATAAACGGCTCACTGTGTCGGTAAACGACAATACACCTGCACTTTATACAAGTAGATTTACCGGGGCTGCCATGAACATATATGGCACTCGTTATCGGGGAAGTCGACACAAAAGATCCCACTGGGTCGAAGTGTCGCCGGTTTGTACTGACTGGCCCCCACATATAAGATAAGATAAGATAAGATACCGGGGCATTGCTCGCGTTAATGTAGCTTTTGCTTATTTTCTATCCTTCGCAATAGTACTTTTTCTTGGATGAAGTAACCCTATGTCCTTTTCCGTATCCCTGATAACATGTATGAGAAATACGTAGCTATCCAATATAATGTTAATATTATATTCTTATGTAACGTCTCTGAATAATCAAGAGGCGTTCCAGGCTCCTAAGAGTACCTACCTACTCGAACCGATGAGCGTGCGTGAAGAATGTGACGAGAGTAGGTACCTAAAGTTTAATGAAGCGAAATAGGTCGCGAGGTACATATACCTACCAGGAGCAAGTGAGCAAGACATTCTGAATTACTAGATCAATACATCATACATTCCAACTATCTTATCTATTAAAATTAGGATGTTTTTTAATTTCAATAGCCTCGCGAAGCATCCTTGGTAGGAATCGGTGTTCTTTTGTAAGTACCTGTGGTTGGTCAAATCGCAGATAATTGTTGCACATGTTCACACACAGCAGACTTTAATGTGTTATAGACATATTTGACTGATTTGTAGGATCTAAGTGTTTTATAGTTGCTATAGTGGATTTCCGCGTTGATAGATCCTTATGAAAATATATTGAGAATAGTAGAAAATAGTATAATAGCCTTCTATTTTCAATATTCTTTACAGTAGCCACTATGTAAAGTAAAATCCTTACTTTTCGCTTGGTGCTGCAATAGTGACTACGACTACGGTGCTTGAAGTCACAAGTTAGATACCTAGGTTGAGCACAGTCGGGGTTTTCTATCAAGAAATGCTCAGTAGCAGTCCGTTGTTTTGAACTGTGCAATAGGCTTGTCACCTACTAGGTGCTAAGGGATACGAGAGACCTAAAACCAAAGCTGACCACATGTAGTTGTTAAACACTTCTGCTTACCCGTTTGGAGATATAGGCGTGAAGCTATGTATGTATGTTAAAGTTTTAATAATAAGTTTTGCTGAATAATGTGAAGGTGTGGACAGGTGCTCTTAGTATAGATACCTTATTACGTTATCTATATTATTGAACATAACCCATATCTTGCAAAATGTCACTACATATTTGTAGTAACAACAGCTTAAACTTGGACAATTCCAAAAGGGAGAGCAGCTACATACTGCAGAAGATTGCAAATCGAATAAGTAATTGTGTGTTCTTACTATAAGTATCAACTTCTCCTTTTACAACACTCTAGAGGTGTTGTCATTAGAGGAACAGTGAATGCTATCAGACTCTTTTGCAGGATTGCCAATAAAGGTCAAGTTGAGAGCAGCTAGAGATATTCTACATTCTGCCTTATCTCTGCGGGCAGTAATTGTACTTCTTTAAGGTGTTTTGGATGGCTATGGCAACTCTAATATTTATGGGAAGAACACTGCACAAAACTTTTTGATGCAATCTTAGTCAAGATGTCAGCTTAGTCAGGCAGCCCAAAGTTGCAATGGAATTGCCTATATACATCTCATGTAAGTAAATTAAAGTTTATATATAAATTTCCAACTCGAATGATTACATACTTTACAATTTTTTTTGTGTCATGCATTCCCACTGCGGGCTCTTTCAGCCTGACCCTACATCGTTTTATGTGGCTTACCCCACGGTAGGACGCAGTGTGACATTAGCCAAATGTCGCGGAAACAGGGGGCGCAATTAATGGCCGCTGTGATATATCGGAAGCGCCCAGTTAGCCCGCCATAACGCAAACTGGATAAAATAATACCTGCCATGTTTGGTGTACCGTGAACAACAGTTTTGAGGTGGTTGACTTGGAAAATCATTATGTTTAGGTATGTGCTAGTAACTTTATAAAATGGTTAAAGGCCTGTCAAGGATTGCAGCGTAGATAGCGCATATCTAATTGTAATATTATTTTTCTTGTAACAAATTATATTATTATAAAAATTAAATAAAGAAATGTAAATTGAAAATAATTTATGAATAAAGTAAAGAAAATGAGTAAATGTATGAAGTTTTCCCAGGTAAATGAAGTTATATTTACTGGTTAGTGAGTCAGACAGAATTGAAAATCTGAATATATTTTATAAAGGTTGCTTCCCCTCATAGGAATTATGTCATGGGGGCTTTATGGACATACAAATCACTGACAAATATTTGCTCCGTGGGGAAATTGAAGCCGTTGTATCCATTCAGGACGCGAGCATTTGTCGTGTTGAGTTGTCCATTTAATCGTTACGGATATGAACAGAAAAATATTTAATTTAGGGATGTCAATGTGCACAATTGCATGCGAATGTGTTGACAATTCTATAAAAGCTTATTTCATGTGCGCTAAGTCTTTAGGAATATAAAGTAGGTACCGTATTGTACAAAAATATTCGAATATCATCAGTTTAAATTTTTTTATTTTTTTTATTTTTTTGTTTTGCTCGTCAAAATGACCACACTCCGCCTGATGGTAAGCAGTCGTGTAGTCTAAGAGCAGTGGCCTCCACATCGTCCTCATAGCAGCCGAGGCGATGTTGAGGTCTCTACTTTGACGGCCTGAGAAGGTGCTTTTTCACGCCCCGCTTAAAGGACCCAGGATTGAAGGAAGAAGGAAACACGTGCCTTGGCAGAGAATTCCATACCTTGATCGTTCGGCAGAGGTATGAGGACCCAAACTTGTTGGTACGCACTCTAGTCGACTCCACCGTGTAAGGATGGCATCTGAGCCCAGCACGCGTTGTTCTGGATAGGAAAGGGGAGGGCGGGATAAGGTGGAATAACTCTTCAGAGCACTCCCCGTGGTATATTCTGTAGAAACATGCCAAAGAGGCAATATCCCTACGGAGTTGCAGAGGTTCCAGTGAACTCGTGACCTCTGGATCTCCGATGATACGGACAGCCCGCCGCTGTAACCTGTCAAGAGCGTCTAGCAAGTACTGCGCGGAGCCATCCCAAAGATGAGAACAGTACTCCACGCAAGGACGTACTTGTGCCTTATACAATAGGCACAGCTGCCCAGGCGCGAAGAACCGCCTCACCCTGTTCAGGACTCCGAGTTTTCGCGAAGCTTGCCTAATGACGCTCTCGATGTAGGTTTTGGGATTAAGGGAGCGGCAAAGATCCATACCTAAGATGGAGAGGCTGTCACGTATCACCAGTGGAGTGCTCTTCAGAGAAGGGAGGGAAAGGAACGGAGACTTTTTTGTTGAGAACGCGCATGCCTGAGTCTTCTTGGCGTTGAACTGGACCAAGTTCTTGGCACCCCATTCAGAGATGCGGTTCAAGGTCTGGTCAAGTTCAACGACAAGATCCTGCCTTTTCCCCACAACCTCAGCCTGTTTGGCTCCAGGACGTCCGAGATATCGCCCATGCACGGTACTGTCGTCTGCATAACAATGTATGTTGCCGAGATTTAACATATTATTGATATGCAGAAGAAAGAGCGTAGGGGATAAGACGGACCCCTGAGGCACTCCTGCATTGACCTGCATAAATTTGGAAGCGCGACCGTCGCAAAGGATCCGAATACGACGCTTCTGCAGGAAATTTGCAATCCAGGTGCACAGTTGAGGGGGCAAGCCATAGGCCGGAAGCTTGGAAAGAAGAGACCGGTGCCAGACTCTATCGAAAGCTTTGGCTATGTCTATAGCCTCACCCCAGAGGTGCGTGACGAACGCTAGAAGATCACCCGTTGATCGTTTAGCCCGAAAGCCGTATTGGCGATCATTGATCAACGAGTGATCCTCCAGGTAGCGGACAATTTGGGTGTTAATAATCCGCTCGAACACCTTGGAGAGCACTGAGGTGATAGCTATGGGTCAATAGTTGCCTGGCTCGGAACGGTCCCCCTTTTTGGGAATCGGTTGAACGTTCGCCTCTTTCCAAGCCTCAGGCACAATGCCTGCGGCGTAAGACATCCGGTATAGGCGCGTAAGTGTGGGAGACAACTCCGCTGCACATTTTTTGAGGACCACAGCTGGGATGCCGTCAGGTCCACTGGCTTTCCGAACATCGAGAGACTGCAGTATCGCACGAACGTCACGTTGCCTGATACGTATATCAGGCATGGTGTAGCCGCAGTTGGCAATGTTAGGCGGCTGCGAACCGCAGTCATCGATTTGGGAGTTGGCCGCAAAGAGATTTGCAAGCAGATCTGCTTTCTCTTGCGGCCGATGAGCCAGTGATCCATTCGGATATCTCAGAGGGGGCAGCGAGGTCTGGCAGAAGTTGGACTGCACGGCTTTGGCCAGGCGCCAATAGCTACGACTGCCCGTAGGATGGGCCATGAGCTCCTGGCCGAACCGTGCGACGCGCTGGGCATCCGCTCTTAAGTATGCCCTCTTGCAGACCTTTGTGGCTTGGTTGAACGCTGCCTTCAGGTGATCCACGTTAGAGTCGTGGAGAGTGCGAGCCCTGGTCCAAGCGCGGTACGCTGTCTGTTTGCGTTCAACAGCATCAGCGCATTCACGACCGAACCAGGGCCTTTTCCTGCCACCGCTCGTGACATCACTGTATGGAATATAATATTCCATACCCAGGATGATTTCACCAGCGACAGCAGTAGCGCTCTCTGAAGGATCCCTGTTCTCAAAGCAGCGTTGAGCCCAAGGGATGGATGCGAAGTACTCCCGCATTCCATCCCAGTCTGCTGACGAGTAGTGCCACAGTCGTCGTCTTGCCTCCTCGGGTCGTGGGGGCGTAACAACAACAGCTGTGGCACAAACCAGACAGTGGTCTGAGGTGCCCAGAGGAGCACTAATCGACACACTGTACCGGTTCGGGTTACTTGTCAGCAGCAGATCGAGCAGAGAGGGCGCCTGACCTGCAATGTCCGGTATCCGGGTGGGCTGGAGTACCAGTTGAGACAGGTCATGCGTGAGAGCGAACGCATGGGCAATTCGTCCCGCGTGGTCTGTTTTGGGAGAACCCAACCAGGTCTCATGGTGGGCATTGAAATCTCCCAAGAACACCAACTCAGCATTCGGAAATTGCTCCTGCGCGTCGTCTGCCGCCTGACTCAGGTAATCAAAGAGTCGAGTTGTCTCAGCGTCTCCTGAATGGGATCAGTAGAGGCACATGTAGATTTGGCTGAAAGAGCCATGATCTACTTGTACCCAAAGGACAGAGAAGGAAGGGTCCTCTAGGCAGTGTAGACGGCGACAACAAATATCCGCCCTAACAAACAAGCATACCCCGGCTTTCGCGAGGAAACACTCCTCTAGCACGTAGCCGGGATATTGCAGGTAGGTCGTGTCTGCAGGACGGCGTATTTGTGTCTCCGTTAGAAAAAGCATTGCCGGCCGAGCCGTCTCCAGGTGGTGATGGACAGCATTAAGGTTAGCGTGGAGTCCTCTGATGTTAATGAACTCCACGACACCGGAAGAGGAAGCAGCGGTGGGGTTACGGCGATTGGCTGCTGTTAAACGACAATGCTTTGTTCGTACTGCCATAGAGTTAATGGAAGGGAAAGCGTGAAAAAAAAAAGAGGCGGCTATTCTCGCAACAAAGTGGGGCAAGGCGCAGAGCAAGTTTCGTCATATTACTGTGTGGTATGGCGACAGCCGATCCGACGGACGGAAGGACCCCCGTACCCTCCCGAAAGTGGTCGCCGGGACCCACCCTCCGGTCACCATCCGGCACGACGAGCCACCTCTAGAATATGCGCGGCATGATGAGGCAGCCAACCAAGTTGGTTAGACTCGGTTGGGCCTCTGGACTATACCGCGGGCGGCCAGCAGAGCACCGTTTCTACGGCTCTCCCTGGCCGCCGGGTCGACTCGCGCCACCCACACAATGACTCTACGGATACTCTGCAGGTCCCTCGTAAGCTGCGAGAATCGTCACCTCATGCTTAGGCCTCCGGCACTCTCATTCACCGAACGAAACAGAGCAGTGAGACACTGCTATTTCACGTCGATTTTCTGTGAGAGGGTAGTACTTCCCCGGTCGAGCCGGCCCATTCATGCTGTAACCAGCTTGTATATCCTGTATAAAATTACTCGTATGGAATATTTGCAAGGATTTGCTGTTTATGAATAGAAGGAAGGAGTCCCAATTTATTTTATACGGAGAACAATAATATTAATTAGTGCATTATCGTACATTTATAACATTTATAGTGCAGTGATAGCCTAGTAGGCCGTTTTAATAAGTATGCAGTGGTTTCAAGTAATAACCTTATATCCAGCACGTACTTTGCCTTTTCAAAGTTGCTCTTAGCTTTAAAAAGAAGAGGTCTTCTTTTCCTTAAAACCTATTACTAACTTTTTTCTTTAAAACCACTTTGTTAAACATACTTGCGTGTAATGGGATTGGATTTAACGTTCATTATTGCTTGTTTTAACTGTTAAGGCAACCGTGCCTTAAGGATTCCCATAATGCCCACAAGATGTGGGCAGTCAGCCGACACGAACAACAAACATCAAACCAACAGGAAGTAAACCAGTATAATGGATTATTTATTTATTTGCTAACAATCGAATAAATCGAACCTGGACGATAGTACGTGCAAGCTTATACCACAGGACCAAGTGACAGTCTATTTTTTAAGAAAACTAAATGTTGTATCCTTACTTAATCCTTATTTCCTTAACCTTACTAATATTATAAATTCGAAAGAAACTCTGTCTATCTGTGTCTGTCTGTCTATCTGTTACCTTTTCACGGCTAAACCACTTAACCGATTTGAATGAAATTTGGTACAGATATAGTTTAAAACCTGGGAAAAGACATAGGCTACTTTTATTGATGTATGTAGGTATCACGTGGCTGCAGCCGCGCGAACGCTAGTTAAGATATACAAAACACAGTTTAACTAAACGAAATATAAACTGCTATGATTGCCAACATTTTCTCAATAAAGCTGGTGATTTGCTGTCACCCAAATGGAAAAAAGCGTAATGATATATGTCCACATTTATACGCTCTGGGCTTTGGGGTAAATGTGATGTATGGCACAGTATAGTGATTGTGGTGCCTCGAATACCGACGATTAGTCACGGTGAGGGAGCATTGCATGGGTGGTGCAAACGATGAATCAGTTTATAACCTTATTAAATGAACTCGAAAATTGCATTAGTAATGTGTGTTTGGTGTTGTTTTAGTGTTCAGTGACAATTCTGGTAATAAAATATGTTCATAATTATATTATTATGTTCTATACGATTTTAACTAGTTTGTTGATGGACATATTTTATTAGTAGATACCACACTAATGAATTAAATAATAAAGATTTAATTATTAACTGAAAAAGTGGTAGATTAGCTATCGCTGGGCTCACCGAACAGAGTATATTTTACTCTAGCGCAATAAAGTATTTAACGATATAATTAAAAATATAAGTAACAATAGCTTAATGGGAGATCGTCGGACTGCCTCGTAGAATCTCAAGTTCGACCCCCAGCGCTGCACTTCTGACTTTTTGATGTTATGTGCGTATTAAACAGTTAATTATATCTAGCTGTAACGGTAAAGGAAAAGATCAAAGGTAACCTGTATATCTCAAAGTTCTCCTTAATGTTCTTGAAGATATATGAAGTCTACCAACTCGCACCGGGCCAGCGTCGTGGACTATGGCCTAACTCTTCTTACTCTGAGAAGAGGCACGTACCCAGCAGTGGTTCATTTTATATACAAGGTGGATATTATATTGACGATATATTGTGCAGTGCCTTCACATTTGCTATGGCTGTGTTAGCCCGCTAAGTTTTAAGACTGCGCCGAGCGTAAGACGCGGTTGGAGTTTGGACTGAATGACAGAGCTCGATACTCAAATCGGCGCGCGGCCACCATAGTAAAATTGTATGGAGGATTTGAAGTGCTTTTTTTGTCTAATATGTATCGTTATTGTCAACCAATAACTTAAATATTTGGGACGGACAAATTGTAATTGTAATTTATGTTTCGTTTAAGCTGTAAAATAGGATAGATTTCTACTGTTATAATCTAAAAATCACGTAACACGAGCTTACGTTTTTGTATTTTTCGTGTATATTTTGTATTTCATGTATTTGTATTAAACAAAAAGTATTGATTTTATCTGAACTGTGACCGCTTATTTTGGCACATTTTGCTCGGCGTAGTTCGTGTCCGTACACTTAGTTTGCAAATAAATTATGATCATAACTAATTTATATTACGAACCCCATTGCCCATTGCCGTTGATTTAACGTTCATGTACTACTATGAAGCCAGATATTATTAACTGCCTTGATAAGAGGTGTTTTTTACCCCATTAACCGCAGGCTGTTCGCGGCTGAGTCATAGGGGTGCGTGTCAACAAAAGCCACAAGTCAGTGAGTGTGAGTAAGTACATTGTCAATTGTGCTAGACCCACTTCGTGTCCGGTCATGACAAATGTTAAAATATATATCAGCGATACTGAATGCGTTTGCTGCGTATGAGGTTTCAGGATACAATCTCCGAGTCGGGTAACAATGTCATTTACGTTTTCTGTAGGTACTAGAAATTTTCTGTAGCAGCACTAGTAGTACGGAGCGGAGGTGGGTGGTATTAGAGGCCACGCTTATTTCTTTTTTATTTACTTCCCAAAAATTAATACATTACCAATTACTCTTTATATTTTTTTATACTGCTAAGGTGGCAAACAAGCATACAGCCCACCTGATGGTAAGTGGTCACCTAGCCTATGGACGCCTGCAACACCAGAAGCGTCACTTAGCTACACCAGAAGCATTACTACGCGTTACCGACCCTTTAGGAAAGGAAGAAAGGAAAAAGTAAGTGGGAAGGAAAAGGAGCGGCAAGGGGGCAAGAGGGTCATTGGGCCTTCGGTACTCTCACCCACGGAAAGAAACACAACAGTAGGAATAGTGCTATTTCACGTCGATATTCTGTGAAAGGCTAGTCCTTCCTCGGTCAAGCCGGCTCATTCATGCTGAAATCAGCGAGGCTCTACTACTTATATAAATTACGTAGATCCTAAACCCATAACTGGCGAAATATAGATGTTACCTGGTCTACCTACTGTAGTGTGTGACGCGCCTTCCCTACTATATAAAATAAGGATAGTTTGTAAGTATATGCATTATACAATAGGTCACTGGTGAAGTAACATCTTTTATTTTGAACACCCAATGCCCAACATTGCACTACTTCTTCGGGGACACAGGCATAAGACAATAATTTTATCGATGTATATATATATTTAACAGTTATTAATATATGGTAGTCTTACCAATAACCTAAAAATAAAAAAAATTACAAATAATATAAAAAATTAATACGTGAAGCAAACACTTTGTACCTCTTTTTACGAAAATTGCGCGGACGGAGGAGTATGAAAATTGGCACAGTTAAAGTTTATATGAAGAAGGAGGGGCGAGTATATATTATATTATTCTGCTACATACACACAACACCATCTAGCCCAAACTAAGCAGAGCTTGTACTATGGCTACTAGACAATGGATAAACATACATATATATACACTTTTTTTTTTGTAAATACATACATATTATGCATAGAAACACCCAGACCAAGTCAAACATCCATATTCATGCACACAAATATTTGACTTGTGCGGGAATCGAACCCGCGACCTCAGGCGTGGCAGTCGCTTACACTAACCACTACGCCATCGAGGCCGACAAAAAGTCCTAAAATTATTATAAAATATGCATTAGAAATACATTAAATTAATGAAAAAACACTACACGCACACAACCATGCATTTGATACACGCAGTCGAATCGCGTTCGTAGTATTTCGGCATTGTTCGTTTGACGTCGTACAATTCTTTGTAATTATGGTTACCGATGGCTATAAGTAAACATAGTTACAAGTTTATATACATGTAATAAAAAAAAAAGAAAACAAAATAGCAAGCTTAGGAATTTTGGTCGAATTTTGACCACTAGGCGACCGCTAGTATACATAAATGAGAAAGTTTGTAAACATGTTTAGATATTTGTTATTTAATCACGCGTTATCTTCCGAAAGGATTAGGATAAAGCTTTACACTGTCTGATATCTGAGATGACTACCTACATTCATAGGATACTTTTATTCCGGTATGCATTCTTTAGAGATTCAACTGCAGGCAGATGCTAGTAGGTATATTAATAAGTCTAGACAAAGTCCAATCCCTTATCCAAAATGATAGAATTTACAAGCCAGATATCCTGGTTAAGAATCCCATGCACTCCCATCATCAGCATCCAATCCCACAAGCAGTGCAATGCTGATATTAATGCATTCCTCCAGAGGAGTTAACAAGGATATTAGTCATTAGTATTTAAAGGAGAACCGCCATTTTGATTCATGTTTGTTACAGCAGTAGACGAAACAACAGTACTAAAATATACAAATCAACAAAATCGTTTATAACACGCGTCAAAGTATACAATCCAACGCGTGTTACAAATAATTGGATCATTGCATTCATTTAACCTAATCTACATGTTTGAATCACAGTTTATTTCTCTAGAGAGCTTTTAAAAGAAACAGAAACTCCCCTAGTTTAATTTTAGCGTGACAAATTTATTCTTTAATATAATTGCAGACGTCATCTGCGCCCCTATGTGATGCTATTTTGATAAGTTATTTCTTACATACATATATAAATAAAATAAAGCCTATGTATCTTAATTCGCATATAAATGAAATATAAATCTAAATCGTGTCTGCTATGTGATCTAATCGCGCAATATTCACCAAGAAAAGCAATAGGTACTGTACATTTGGGGCATAAAAAATGTTCCAATGATAAAATATTTTTCAAAACATTGGCGACTGGATTTTGTGATTCTTATTTAGGTACCTACTTATAAAATAGTTCGAAATAGATTTGTTACTTTAACTTAGTAATACGTTGCGGCCTGTAAAGCGATCGATTATGAATATAAATAATTGCTGTCTATCTACAATTTTCTTGTTTATTATGCCTTCACTAATATTTAATATAATATTTATACAGAAGATATGGTCAACAAGCAGTTTAATAAGAAATAATAATAACCTCTCTGGGACAGTCGTTATCTCATCATGAAACTAATGCGATATCGGAGGGCATAGTATTCTAGCTTTTAAACCACCATCTTCGCCTTGTGATATAAACGAAAAATGTATCACTAGGTTAAATAAAAGCGCACAAATCGCAGGGCAGCTTGTGGCGAGCTGAATGTGACTGGTGAAACTGTGGTCCTGAATGCCTCGGCGAGACAGTTAGGGCCTCGTCACCGGCTTGCCGTTACTGGTTGGCTGGGTTGGAACTTCAAGAGCGCCCGTAGGACTCTCAACTCTGGCTTGCCTTGGTCGGCCGGTTAGAGAGAGACCGCCAGAGCTACATGCTTGGGGGCAGAAGTATAATTTTTAAGGGCATAACTACGGGGAAACCCGCTCCGGGTTTCCGTTGTCACGAGACCCGTGATGGTAAAACCGGCGTCGTACCGCTCGAAACCCCTAGCCGCTCGCACCTGTGTTGCCCTCTGCTGCTGGCTTGTATGCCTATCGTAGCTATTCAGGGGGCCCATCTAGTGAGTTGGTGAGTCACCAATGGACAGACCCATTCGATTGATGCGATTAGAGTATTTAGGGCAGACGCCGTTTTATCATCCATAGTTATCAATATGCCGGTCCATCAAACACCCATACTCATAGCCCATATATTAGAATCCATACGTAGCAATAGTCCTACGTCTGCTGCGGCTAGTGCCGCTGTAGGTGTTCCATCCCACCTTTGATTAAAACTCTCGAAGGGCCTCTTCACGTTGGACCCATGTCTCCGTGTAAGCCTCCCAAAGGGCCGAGTATTTTCCTAACGTATTAAAGAAATACCCACGAAAGAGAAACAAAGAAACCAATAATAATAATAATAAATTTATTTGCATAAAATGTGGTGGATACAAATGACAAAAAAAAACAAAGAGCATAAATCACATTTCGCTATATTACAATAGCATGCAAATGATGAATGAGTACAATTTATAGAATTCAAGGTTTCATTTACACAATTTTAAATACTTATTAACACATCAGACTGAGACAATTTTTTTTGTAATTTATTAACAGAATTAATACTTTCTTCAATCAGCCATTTTTTTAGTGTAGGGCAATATTTATTGTACGGTAGTTTTACTGAATGCTCAAGAATCGCGTTCACACAACTTACTCTAAACGTCTCTAATCGAGGTATGGGCATTTTTAAATAGTGGTTAATTTTAAGCTTATTCTTATTATCTTTAACTTCGAACAATTCTAAATTACATTTAATAAATTTCGCTATTTCATAAATATATATACTAGGCACAGTGAAAAGAAAATGCTGCTTTAAATATTTGCCTATATGAGTCGAACCACTGCATAGTAAATTATTGCATGTATGCTTTTCTTCTGATCTATAAACACCCGGGTCATTTCTGATGAGTAGCCCCAAACTAATAGATATACCATAGCGAATTATGGAGCAAACGTATGCATGGTAAACCAACAATGCAGATTGCCTTAAAGCCACATCCTTAAACTTTCTTAAGGCAAAACCAATTTTTCTTTGCAATCTTTATCTTTAAGTGGTTTCCATGTAAGATGTTCGTCAATCATGACACCTAAAAATGTTGTGCTCTGTATTTGTTCAACTACTTGGTTATTGCATTTAATATTTAACTGTTTGTGCTTGGTGTTAAAAGATCTAAAGTGAATAGCTTTTGTTTTACCTATATTCATTTTTTAATTTAATTAGGTCAAGCCGATTTTACGTTACTGCTTTTATTTAAAAATTAACTTTATCAAAAATCTCAAGAAATGCACCAGTATTACAACACCTTAAATGTATAGATAAGTTAATTAAACAAATAATCTATATACAACAAAAAACTAATGAAAAATAAAATAAAACAATTACAAATGAAAATAATAGTACCTACCTATTAAAATGTTGTTGGCAGTAAAGCGATAGATTATGATTTTATAATTACAAGTACTCTAAACGAACTACGATTACTGTATAACTACACAATTGAATTGTACTATAACTGATTTATGTAGGTATATATAAAAAGTATTCAGACTTATATAATATGCGAGGTAATACTATTTCCACATTGCACCACTAGATGGCGTTAGTAGTACTACTAAAACAAGAAAAATGTTGTGATGCAAACAGTTCGAGTATGATATAACATAGCAGGGAGTTTGTAATCTACCTAATTCCTTACACTATAACGACATGAATTTGGCGTAAATTCAAGAATATAATCGGAACACCAGCAAAATCGTTTCAACTTTAGTATTGTGTTCCAACTTCGTTACATAAGTGAGTTTCAGCCCAAATATATTTGCTGAGTCATTGGCACGTAAAATCTTTAAACCGTTCAAGCATACGAATGGGTTTACGTCAGCAAGGTAGGCTATTGATTAGCACATGAATAGATATAACTTGTAACATAGAGCCTAAGTAAACGTGTGTGTCCGGGCGATCGTGCTCTTTTCTGAGAGGGGCTAATCTAAAGTTCGCATGACCAGAAGGCTGAACTTTTCTTGACTCAAAGAATTAGAATTGCCATTTAACGTGGCAATGCTGCCAGTCTTTTGGGCACTTTTCCAGTCGACAGCGATTCCGAGGAATTTTACGACGCTTTCTAAGCCAGCCATTTTATTTATGTACAATCATATATTTTGTGATATTCCTTTTTATTTTGTTATACTTATAAGTACGTAAAATTTTTATTATTCACAAAAGATTGTTTCGTGTCTGGATGTTCTTTGTATCCGTTGTTTGAATGTTTGTAAAGTCCTCTGCGACACAAGAATTGTTCCTAAAGCGGGAGATTTATTTTCTAAAAACAAAAAAAATGTAGTTATGTTTGTTAATAATTAGTTGTTGGATGTTATGATTGTGGCTTTTGTAAATAAAAACTGACGGAACAGAAAAATATAAGCGTTTGAAATAGCTGAGAGTACAAGGCAACATGTGAACTATTATTAATCACTGGATCATCTCCTTGGGAGTCTGAGAAAATAAACGCAACAGCTTGGGTCGTTATATAGGGCCTTAAGTCTCGGACACACTAACGGAGCTCATTATGGCGTGAGATAGCCATAGATGGCCGTGGGATAAAGGATAGCCGTAATGATGGAAGGGATATGTGAGAATTATTCTCTTAGAGAGCTTTTTATGTGGTTGTGCACTGATATAATGGAGTTGCTATGTCTATACTTAAGTTAACCAGTTTGCTAGGTAAGAATAGTTGCATAATATCATGTAATATCATACTTAAATAGACTTATTACTGTCTAGATTTTTCCCGCGGCTTTGCCTGCATAAATATAGGTTAGGTTAGATTATTAACAGTCCTTTTTCTAGATAAAAGTTACCTGATGTCCTTTTTTGTTCTCTTGACAACTTGTGTGCGAAATTGCATGATGATCGGTCCAGTAGTTAAGGCGTAAACGGTAACAAACAAACAAACTCACTTTATCGTTTATAGTATTAGTTAGAATATAATATTAGTTAGGATTGTCCACGGGTTAAGCAGAGGTTAAAAAGAACTAAATGTCGACAGATATATTTTTTGATTCACCGTAATAGGGGACGACCAAAAGACAGTGTGTGAAACAAAAGAAAAACGGGAAAATAATCATAGTAAGAAGGATAAACGATCTTGGCCCTCTAACGCAAACATTGGCTGATTATAAATAGCAAAAAGTAATAATGTCTGCCTAGAAACGTCATCTCCGCCAGTCGATTCTATCGTCCATGATTCCAATATTTTATTTTTTGCACCAGAATTAGAAGATAGTTTTTGGAAATTACTAGCCAGTTCTCATATACGCTTGTCATATTTCTTCCGTTTGATTGGTGGTTTATCTCAGGATTGATCAATTACTGTAGAAGCTTTACAAAACAAGGACACTAATATTATTTTCTAAGCTTCCATACGGTGATTATAATTACCCATAAACGATACAATTATAAGCAGTTATTCATTGTCTCCATCTACGTAAATTGATCAGGCAGAGCCGAAATTGAATAAACGGACATTTATGATTGTTATCAGAAGCAATCATTGGATAGTAATCTTAAATCTCAGTTAATAATGGAATCGGAAAATCGGTAACGTATTAAACCGGCTAAACCCTAATTACATAGAGTTTTCTCTTCAGTTTCCCTCACCTTTCACCTTTCTTCAGCCGATTTCAGTTAAGAACAATTGTAAAACGGTTTTATACCATTTTCCGGTTTTTACGGTCATTGGATTACTCTTTTTCGGATACCCTTCAATCTAAGGCCGATAGCTGTGGCTTGGTTTTAAGATTGAATCCATTTGAAAGGTTTAATCTTCTGATATTACAATGCTCGCACATTTGGAAATAAGTTTATCTTATTTTATTAGTTGTAAGGAAACTCCAGAATCAGTTCTCAAGTATTTATTTCCTTTAATATTATTGTAACATAATTATATTTTATATTAATAGTTTACATAGTTACACAATATGCATACCTGATTTAATTCAATGCAATATCCGCCACTTAATATACTTTTACTTCTCAAACTTATCTGATCGCCACACAACGCACGACTGCCCGTTATAGTTCCGCGCGTTAGTTTTATACTATCAAGCATAGTGGGCAGTCGAGAAAAATCAGTGTTGCCAACAGAAAATAAAGGATACAATTAAACATATTCAAATAATGCTTCTACATTGCTACATTTAACTAAATATTTCTATATAATAATTATATTCTACCTATAATTGCTAACAGCTCGGCCATCCTGATGTTAAAGCGAGACCCTTCGCTTTAGATTATGTTTAACAACAACAGGTCAAGCGAATCGTGCACAAAATTGTGGCCATGAATCGCTTGAAGTACCGTCGTTTATATTCGTAATAAGTATAATTTAATGTATTTCATTTATGTACTTCTTAAGAAATTATTATGTATATCCTGTTACATAGAGACAATGCTTATTTTTATCAATACACATACACATTTATAACTTATTATTAAAGATAAATTTATTTGACTCAACATGTGTACGATCAGGTGTTACAGATAGGTATTTTTTGTCTCAACATGCTCTGTCTTGTCAGACATGCAAATGTACATATATGCTTAAGAAGAATTTTAAAATTATGCTGGATCTAATATTATAATTAACATGTCAATTAAGCGTCTCTTAACAATGAAGTGAGATATATTATAAATAGGTTAGTTCAAATCCGTACAATAAATATAAAAATTAATTAATTAATAATTCATTTCCAATAATAGAATAGTAATAGATAAGTCAATAATTAAGAACATGCCAAATTAAATTAGATCATGATAGACAATTATTAAAACAAAGAAAACAAATTATATAAGATTATCACATAGGAGATCATTAATATTATAGTAGCATTTATGCAATAAATAATAAATTTCTTAAATTACGTTTAAATACGTTAACATTAAGGTCCTTAAATTTATTTGGTACTTTATTGTATATTTTGGGTGCCATGCAGAAAATGCTATTATAATTGTTTTACATAATATGTATGGCATTCATACATTTATTTTAAATCACTGAAATATTATATAATTATTGAAAACAACCAGTGAGAATCACTGTTACAACTATTATGTTATCAATTCATTATTTTAGAAATATCATCACATTCTTTCTCTGAATTTACTTAACTAGAATCATGATTTCTATAGTATACCAAACATGGTTTTAGTTTATCTATTGATACAATATTCTCATAGCGAGGTCGATGCGCCTTTAACATTACTTAATACATCTAAAACTGTCGAGACGCGGTTATTAATTAATTGACTTAGTTTATTTAACGGTGCCGAGTTTTGATGTCGCGACTTCCCGTGTTATCCACGTTGTCGCGACACCTCCCTCCTCGGACTTTTACGATTGTGCCGAGTTTTGATGTTACGACTCCCCGTGTTATCCACGTTGTCGCAACACCTCCCTCCTCGGACTTTTATTATTATGCCGAGTTTTGATGTTACGACTCCCCGTGTTATCCACGTTGTCGCAACACCTCCCTCCTCGGACTTTTATTATTATGCAGAGTTTTGATGTTACGACTCCCCGTGTTATCCACGTTGTCGCAACACCTCCCTCCTCGGACTTTGTAACTTACGATTAAAAGAGTGTTTGTAGATTTGCCTCTCTCGCCGGCTCCCTTCCACTCCCTCACTCTGTATTTGTTTTGAAGTCTACCCTTTTCCGCTTTCACTATCGCGGTTACTTATCATCAGACTCATCCATTAATCTGAAAATTAAGGAATGATCGGCAGTTTAAATTCATTAAATAAATATTTATCACAGTTAATCTGTCAGGTATACCAGACGTAATAAAATATATCGAGTCATGCCACCAGTATGTCACTGAGACTCAATAGGTTAACTTTAATATTACCGCTGAAACCTGTCAGCTGTTTGTGATTTGGAGTCAGTCAACAGTGATACCATCTCCTCCCATGATCATGAAGTTATGCCTGTGTCTTATTTGGTTGATAACAATAACAAAAACACATTCATGCCTTGAGACCAAACACCTATTTGGTCTGAAAACATGAATACATCTTTGTAACCCACACCTGTAGGTTTCAGTAGAAGTTAAAAACGACTACATTAAACGCTCAGTCAGCAGTCATTTCTTTATGGTGACAGCCTATCTGTCACTAAAAAAGATGCAATCTATTTAACAGAAGTATAATCATTACATTATAAGGTAAGGTGTAACTTTATTCCGTGTGCATTACCATAGTCCTATGTATTAACAAAAGAACAAAAATAGGAATATTGAAAAACTTAATTTACTTCTTTAAATGCAGTTGTATTTGTTATAACAATTTTATTTAATTTTTCGACACTAACAAGTTTATTAGTAGATTTTTATTGACTAAATATACATTGTTTCTACCTTATTTTTATAAAAAGCAACTTGCTAAACTATTAGCATTTAATATATTATGCAGGGACCCAGTTACCAGTAGAGTAGTGAAGGTTATAGAACATAGTAGTATTATTACTACAAATCTTAGTGATACATCTAGAAGTTTAAACTGTTAAACGAGACAAAGGACAGGCATACACAGTATTAAACTAATTCATTAAAATATTCAGGGTCTATCCGGCAAGGAGTTAGAATTAGATTTATTTTTAAACATAATATTCAAGTATGTTGCATAACGGAACATTGGTTAAAAAGTATTCAATTAAAATTTATAATGAGTATTATTCAATTGTAAGTGCATTTTTAAGAGAATTCTATATATGGTGGCTCTATAATATATTTATGTAATGATGTAAAACGTAAAGAACTTAAAGATATAGTAAATCTTTCTATCGTACTGATGAATTATCCTGTGTGGAACAAGAGCAACATACCATAGTTTGTGTGTACTGTCCACCGCAGAGTGACTTTAGTGTATTCGAAACAGTAGTACAGGATATTTTAAATCGTTTGAGTTTTAATTACTAAAACTCAAAGAATATAGTAGTATGTGGTGATTTTAATATTAATTTCCTTGAGCAGTCAGCTCTTTCTGTAATATAATAATAATAATAATATTATATACCAACCAGGATTATATCACATTCTGCTATCTGCTTAGATAATGTATTTTGTGACTCAATTTCTAAATACGGCCGGGCCATATTAAGTGAACCGACATCTGACCATTGTGGTCAAAGGGTAGATTTTTCTGTAAATACAATGCTTAAAGAGAATAAGATCACATGTAGACCAATGACCTCTAATCGCTTAAAGAAATTTAATAATAAAGTAAGTATCAAGGTTCTCAATATAGAAGGATATCCTTTCTCAGACGAAGTATATGAGTCGTATGTAAGACCTTTACTAAGAATAATAAGATTATGTTTTGTGATCTAAATTATATGAATTATATGATATGAAAAACATTCAATTTCGATCCTAATTTTATTCAATATGTTAAAAATTATTTAAAATGATTTGTGCCACTGCCAAGTCCCTTTATCTAAAAACTAAAATACGAAATTCTAGTAATAAAATCAAAACTACTTGGAATATTAATAACAATGAAACAGGACGCAGCAAGGTGCGTGATAATACCTTTGAATATATATTGTCTTCTGTTTACGCGAATGGAACACCAATAACTAAATTATGTTCGGGTACTTTGAAATAACTACACTGGAACATTGAGACAACTACCATCTTAGTCTCCCCGTGACCATGGCTGCTGAAAAGCAACCGAAACGTCGGGGAAAGTGTAAACTTAAAAACAAATAGATTTGGTAGCCCCAACAATCCAATTAGCTTAAAATTAGCAAAGTTTAATAGTATAGTATAGTAGTGTAACAGTTTCTAAATTATGTAATAGACTGTTAAATAAACAACGCGATAAAATCCGTATATAGTAGTTTAATTTCAATGAATACCTTTGAACTTAATACAAATAATAACAATAGGAATTCTATGACGCCTATTAAAGGGTTTTAGTTTTCTTCTTTTTTATTTGTTTTATAATATTTTAGGTATAAGTTAGTTTTATAGAATTGTGTTTATATTATGTATATAATTAATAATTTGTATTGTGGAAAATAATAACATAATTTCAAATAATTTGGAAATAGTCGACACCTTTAATAACTACTTCGCAAAAATAACTTTAAATACAACTAGTACCCTAAGGTCTTGCCCAGCTCGAGCAGAATACTTGGTTATCGACAACGTAGAAGAGTAAGATACTATTCAGTTTTGAACGTGTACATCCATATCATATAATAAACGTATTTAAGTAACTTAATTAAAAAATATCTGCTAAATTCAGGGATTCCTATCTCTGTAAAATTTGTTGAAAATATTATTGTCAATATAGCGCCACACCTAGCTGCTATAATCAACGGGGCATTTTAATGAATATGGGCATTTTTCTTAACTTAATTAAATGTAGTAAAATACTACCTTAATTTAAAATTGGATACCAAAGCGACACCAATAATTTTAGGCCAATTTCAATCAGTAAAGTATTTGGGAAAATTATATTACAGCAATTAAAGAGCCACTTTAGTGTAAATGATTTATTTCATACAAATCAATATGGTTTCAGGATTTGTGTGAAATTATTTTATTCGTGGATGACAAATCCCTTATTTTTAAAGTAGACTGAAAAGCACCGAATTTATGTGCTGTTAACGATTTACTCGCGCAAGTCCTAGACTGGTTTACGACGAATAATTTACTACTAAACTTTACACTGCCAAATGTAAAGAGTCCTAACGTAAATATAAATTTAAAAACTTTAGATGATAAAGTTAAGTGAGGCGCTCAAATATCGTGTCTTGCAGGTTTCTTCTCATAGGGCCAACCCTTTGCCGGAACCTAGCAACTAACCTAAATGTAGCCTCAGTAATGTTATTGACCTTTACTAATTTTCAAGCTAACAAAACTATTAAAACTATTAAAGCTATTCAAATTTATTATAGTTTATTTATATAATGCTTATTTTTTATATAATACATTATAAATTACCATAAACAAAATTCATATAAATACCAAATCATGTCTGCATTGACATAAACTTTATATTTTATCAATTACATTATTTTAAAATAGTTTAACTATGCTTAACAATCGTTCTTCAAAATTATCTGTTATTTTTAGATATGCAACCTGTTTACACCAAACTCATTAGTAGATATCGTGCATGTTTTGTTCGCTTAAATATTACAATCAATATTACAAAACTGTCCTTACTCAATTAACTTACAGTTGGTATTTCTAGAGTGAGAATCCTTACCTCGCCGTAACACAATTTGACTAGCACGGGAGCCAAAGAATTTTTATCGGATTACCGCCAATTTTATATGTTGAAGTTAAACAGAATATTTTTCTTCTTATTTATACATTAATTTGCTAATGTTCGAAGTTAATATAGTCAAATATATTAATAGTGTAAATATGTTTAACTGTACTATATTGCATCTGTTTTAAACATGCTGTGCACACATATTTAGAACATATATTAAAACAGAACAACATTGTAAACCTAGGCTAACTTTATCTATGAATAAAGTTTTATCTTATCTTATCTTTGTGAACTAAATGAATAAATGATATTGACTTTGACCATGAATTCAGCTCATCCATGAAAGCTTTAATCTTTAAGATAGTATATAGTTTCATTGTGTTTTAATATTGTAGGTATCGATTGAAAATAAAAGTAATAATATATTAATGATACCTTCAATCTGTATGTCAGTATAGTGCATGTAAACATAGCGCACCAATATGGGCAAAAGCATTAACAAGTCATTCCTCTTCCTAATACCATTTTTGATGGACATATAGCAGATTGCACCTGATAACACATCCCCAGAGAGTAGCTCTGGCTAGATATAAACAGTGCCGAGAGGAGAAATACCGAGGAGTGCCCCAGCCAAATTCAACCTCATTAACCGCAATAATACTACATATCCATAAGTACACAGTACATTATCAAGTAAATACGTCGCTTGCCAATAGTTAGCTACCAGGGAGTGCCTTGGCCAAGCCAAACTACGACGCCGACACAACGAGTCCACCTAGCATCCAACACACTTATCTGTAAGTCTCATAATCGAGACGAAAAAACAAACAAACACGAGTGTCGTAGTTGACTTCAACCCATCAGGACGGAAATATAAACAAACCAAATTGATATTAAATCTGGTAAATTTATCACAATTACTCACTACATGGAATAAGTAACAATTATCCATATTTTCAACGTTTTCACACGATACCTTAAAATTTTTTAAAGCATTTGGCGTTCGATTAATAAATAATTGTTTGATTTAAAAAATCTTAGACGAAAAGTGAGGTTATTTTTCAGATGCCAAAATATCTATAATTTGGAGGAATTTAAATTAATCTGTCAGTAATAATTACTAATCCTATCCCTTAGGTTATTCTTTAACAATGTAAAATTATGTACCTACCTTGCATTTTTTTTTTACTGTATGTATCGATACTATACTATATTCTGTTTGGTCAAAAGCGGATATCAACTGTTTTAAATTCAAATAAGTAATTAATTGTTTTACAATTGATGCTACACTTGGACATCACTAAAATGTCTATGGTCATGTCAATGAACCGTTTGTATACCTTTTGATTTTGTTGTATTGAAATCGACTATATCGCAATACCCCATACAATGCGTGACAAGTCAAATGTTGAGAACCAATTCTGAACGAAATGTATATATTTTCGTTTATTTGTTCATAAAAGTTAAATTTGCACGTGGGCTGGGATAAACGAGTGCCTTTTTAAAAAAAAAATGACCCGTCTATCCCACTTCTGAATTGTAAGGAAACTCCAGAATCAGTTCTCAAGTATTTATTTCCTTTAATATTATTGTAACATAATTATATTTTATATTAATAGTTTACATAGTTACACAATATGCATACCTGATTTAATTCAATGCAATATCCGCCACTTAATATACTTTTACTTCTCAAACTTATCTGATCGCCCGCCACACAACGCACGACTGCCCGTTATAGTTCCGCGCGTTAGTTTTATACTATCAAGCATAGTGGGCAGTCGAGAAAAATCAGTGTTGCCAACAGAAAATAAAGGATACAATTAAACATATTCAAATAATGCTTCTACATTGCTACATTTAACTAAATATTTCTATATAATAATTATATTCTACCTATAATTGCTAACATAGTCTTACGTAGATATTATATCCATTAAATACATTGACAATATATTTTGGTTGTGGTTATAATTTTTATCGACTACCTAGTTATTATAAGAACTATACTAGAATATCAATTGCCAATAATGCTACAAAAATATTATTATTTTTGACGAATGCTATTCCATAAGTACAGGATATCAACACTAACTACCTAATTCACCTATCGTACGAAATGTTAATAACCTACGAATATAGTCGGTAGAAGACTGTCGCATTAGATTAGTCTGGAGGCCCACACAAGTGACTTTGCAAACGGCTAGCATGATGGATGCGCGTATACAAAGCTCTAAGCCATACCAAACACTAGTCGAGTTAACTCTGTGGATAGACGCAGCTCGCCTTTGTGCGATATTGTGCAAACATCACACATGTCCTGACGATGAATTTATATTAACGCAAGTAAATCTTTACTTAAAACCAGCTGTACAAATCGGCATTGCTATATACATTTGAGTTGGCGTCAATAAACTTATTTTTATATTGTTAGTTAGTGATTACTCTTTGTAATCATTATTAACTATATTCAAATAGTTAAATAGTCTAGTATTTTGAAAATTTTTATCTTGACATAGTATGTAGTTAAAGGTTTTCAACGTCCTTATTTTTAGCTTTTACAGCGGAAGGGCCGCCGTTGCCAATTGTTGATTAATTGTACGAATGAGCCAGCTTGTTTGGGAAACTACTATCGTCCTACAGTTTACCGGCGTATGACTTGTAGGACAGTTACTATGTTGCATTTTATACGTTAAGTAAGAGTGTTATTGAATAAAGCATCTGATTGTCACCTGTTTCTTTCCTCCCATAATAAATTCATTTACTCTAAGATCAGATAACAGGAGAAGGGTCGCCTGATGGCAATCAGTATATACGCATATTTGCCTCCTTGTTGTATAAAAACCACAAGTTATTATTGAATTATATGTATGAACCATAGACTTAAATTATTTTCGCTGTATGAACATAATTTACTGAACGATTGACGTCAAGTAAATTTTGTAATAAATCAAAAATGCAATAGTAATTGCACCATTTTCGATTTTCATTAATCCAATTATGACAAATATTTAACACTAGATTCTCCTCAATTTACAGAATAGCTAATACTATTATATAAATTGAGATGTAGTGAGCAATATAAGATCTTTTGCAATAACAACGACGCATTCACATCACAAATCTATTTTTAAAAGTGCTTTTCGTATAAAACTTGATTATAAACTAAGCTTACAATTGCGTTGTTGACTACAAAATGGCGCATTGCTTTAAGTAATGATATCGTGATTAACATCAATGCGCGATGAGTTATTAAGTTGACATTCATACCGAAGAAAAATTATTTTCTTTGCACATTTTGTAATTTAAATTTCATTCATCTGTTGGCAATTTAGTGATTAAAATTCAATTTGTATATTAGTACTGATTGATTTTTTTATAATTACAATCGTTATATAATCTTATTTTGCTCAAAAAGAGGCTTTTAATGTAAGTAAAAGAATATGTTCATTTGAAATATTACACCTTACCTTTAACTATGTGGTTGAAATAACCTACTTCTTTCCGAATAAACAAATTTGTAATGTAACTGACCGAGTTCGAATAATACGAAAATGAACTTAACTATAGTAACAAACAAATTTTGCGAGTTATATTTTACATAAGGAATCTAGTGCCAAGTACAACCGGCACTTGCGTATTGTCTTGGCGCTTGTCTGCAAAAGGGGCAAATAAAATGCCTTAACTTTTATTTTATACGATTTGATACAGCAGCGACACAATTCCTTTTATATATATCATTAGTTAGTAGAGTCGAACTGGCCCGCGACAAATTCGAGCACATTTATCTCCCTTTGGGTCCGCAGCTTTACAGTAAGGCCCGCATGAATACCGGAGCGTCTGGCTGCATGCGACATGCCGTGACGTCACCCGCCCGCCATATGCAAATATCTAGAATATTCCAACGAACGAAACGCCGACCATTTCTATGTGCAGATGCCTTAATGGCCCGCCTTGGTTCGCTTCAAAATTCGATTTGGTATCTACTATCTTCCATTTGAGATGGCCTGATGCGCATGTATCTGCACTTTTAGATATTTCGTTTGGTTTATTGGGCTCGTTTACGATCGAATAAGTTTATTGTTCACAGTTTTGAATGCTTTATAAGGTGGTGTCAGATTTATTTGAACTGAAGTTTCCAATATTGTCTCCTCTGTGTTCAAATGGATGTTTCAGTTTGTAAGTACTTACCTATGTCGAACTTTGTTGGGTGTTTTCGTGGGATAAAAGTTATTTATACGTATTGTATAAGGCAATAACGTGTCTGCATTTTGTAGTGTAGGCTGCGTAAACTGAAATTTATGAATAGACTATAATGTCAGGCGTTTAAGTGATTTAGCTCAAGTTACTGTGCGTTGTAATTTTCTTATTCATTAATTCCGTTGTTTGTTATTATATATAAAATAATATATGTTAGTAAGTGTTTTTATAACACCATATTGAAACTATAAAAGGAAAAAATAAAAATAGTTATTTGATTAAGATTATAAAATTACCTGTAATTTATAATCTGTAGAGTGGGGCGTGAAAAATCATACTCGTAGGTATCCCGTCTAATTATCGACTTTGGCCCCACTTCACGTGATGACGTGGTGTGAAACACCATGACTACTCCGACGAACTAATTCAGTGGATACATATAGTATATGTATATAAAAATGAAATACCTCGATGGCGCAGCGGTATTGAAATCGACAGCTCGGGTTCTCAAGTCGGACAAAGTAATGTTGTATTAAAGTGATATTTCTCAATAGCGGCATGGAAACTGCAACAGTACCCGATAGGACGAAAGCGATACCTATAACGTGGCTCCTAAAACCATAGCTGGTGGAATGAGGGTGTCATGCATTTCTGCCTTCTCTTCAGGAATATAGGCGTGAGACTAGTAACGTATAAGTTCGGTAAATATCCTAAAAAAAATATTATAAATAGAACAGAGGGCCTCAACAATCCAAAAACTTTTCAATCAATTCTAACCAGTCTCAGTTCAGATAACATTGGTATGAACTCTGATGTCGCAAACACTTTTTATTTAAACTTTTATAGAAGTAAAGCCAAAATACGCTTAATAACTTTGACGAGTATAATCCTTAGACAATTCGACGATAAGCTTTCAAAATTAGTCTCAAATTGGTCATTCAGGTCCTTTCAATTGATTAATAGACTTATTACATGAATAGTACCAGATTTTTTGTAGACCGCTTCGTTCTCATGATACCTAATTTTAATCTAGGGCTTTGCAAAAGCTCTGGAATGGCAGCGGCCCGCCAGCGACCAGACACAATTAGGTATCAATAATATCTCGCATTTCAACCAATGACAGGTTAAAAATGCTTATTACACTTTAGTTAATAGATTAACCCCTAACTAAGCTAATATGCTTAGGAGGGGAATGGGTTCACGTCGGTAGTGCCATGTATTTAAATCCACGACCTTTCGATCGCAAGTACGGTGCCTTATTCATTGGACTACCACCGTTTAGTAGGTATATTAGGAGTTCATATCAGGACTATTTTTATAGTGTCAGCGCGTAGCATAGGTGGATTATTTAAAGCTTGTCTCTACTATGAATTAATGTGGGTAGAGAAATATGCGCGTAATACAACACTGCATATCTTTTCGTGCATATACAGTCGTGACATACCCTTCCTCTACGACTATCCCAGTTTATGATATAGCGTTCCCCTACACCAACCGTTAGGTTATAATAGAGGAGCCGCTGTACCTTCCAGTGCCCGAGAGCACCTTCCGGGACCAGTTATAGACAGGTCTTGTCCCCAAATCCCGACTCTCCACCCTAACCTCAGAGATCCGGTTCTCGTAAGCGAGCTACCTCGTGCCCAAGTGACACTACCTATTCTCCAGATAGGTACCGGAGCAATAAAGCCGCTCACTACTCGCAACTCAAGGAGTTGCTAACGATAACCTCGCTGAAGCCGACGGAGAAGCCGCCTCCCATATCTCCAGTATGGTACCGGAGCTGTGTAAGGCACGCTCACTTCCCGACATACATCCGTATGCCTACCTAAATCGGCCTACAAGCCGGGTGTGGCCCGAGTCACTCCAGCTATGACTCTTACTTGCTGAGCAGGCAAGCTCCCGAGATGCGTTGCGGCAGTGAAACCACACTGCCACTTCGCTAAAGGCAACTCCGTGCCTCATGCGACCGACTGGTTCGCACTGGCCGCGTCTGAGTCCGACGCTCAAACGGAACGTGCTTGCCGAGCAAACGAACATGTCGTCCTCAGCGTCAGGCACCGCGCACTCTAGTCAGCGGTCGATAGAACACGCCTTTCGAGGCGCAGTGGGCTTCCTGACCCCGCAGTACCCTGGTCCAAAGGGGGAGACCCGTAGTTCTCCCCCCGAATCCCTATCTACTCGGGTCCTGAAGATAGGGAATCAATATCACATATACAACAAGTATATATCCCTGATTACTAGTAGCTCTAGAAAGAATCGCGTAAGCAACTTATGATTACGCGCCATAATAAGAAAGCATTCCATTACAACATTTGCAAAATTTATTTTGTAAAATTTAACAAAAAGAAACTAAAGTAAGTTACTTCTTATAACATCAGCTATCTACCAATGAAAGTCCCGTCAAAATCGGTCCTGCCGTTCCAGAGATTAACCGGTACAGACAAACAGAGACTGACAAATATTTAAATAAAAAAAGTTTTTTGATATTAGTACCTTATATGCTTTCTTTTTTAGACCAACAGACTGCAATTCTGAGGGTCTCGGGTTCGAACCCACGTCGCGCACCTGTGATTTTCGGGAGTTATATATATATGACTTTTCGAAATTATGTGCGTATTGATTGACAATAATCGCCTGCTCCGTGCCTCGGAGAGCACGTTAAGCCGTCGGTCCCGGCTGCCATGGACATCTATGGCAGTCGTTATTGGGATCTCAGTGCCCTATAATATCCTGACACTGGTCTAGCCTTAGGGTATCGTTAGCCTTCGGGTTGCGGAGGTCAGGTGGCAGCCGCTCCGTGTAAAAACTGATATCCAGTCAAATCCGGTTAGACCAGAAAAGCCGAACCCAAATGACTTGGGAATAATAAAGGCTAGGGAGAAGATTTAGTAAACAGCTGTTATTTTGACATTACAAACAGACACTTCAATTTTATTTATTTGTATATATACTATAGCTTATTTAAGCCTTATGAAAGAGTTCAGGCTGTTAAAACATTATGTAACGGACCATTTGTCAGTAAAACCGGGTCTCGCGTGATCAATATTAGTCCAATCACATGCGGTGTTCGTCGCTTGCCAAAACACCCACGTCACACGCCTTATTGCGAATGCCGAATTTATAAAAATATGTCCACTTAGCAAGACATATAACCGTTAAGTAATATATTAAAGTACCATGTTGTTATTGTACTAAAATAATATAGGTAATAAAGTTTGCTTGTTTTATTTTTTGGACAAGCTAATGTTTTTTTCTTCGTTTTTCTTAAAAAAAGATAACGCACGCACTATGCATAATGTCTGTGTCGCAGGGAACTTAACGGACATAAAGAGCACTCAGACTCGGAACTACTATTTGTGAATCACACAAAGTTTTGTCCCGTGTGGGATTCGAACCCACAACAGTCAGCGCAGTGGCAATGGCGAGGCGACCACGTAAACCACTGCACCATTCGTGCAGTCAATCTCTGAATTTGCTAGAATTGATTTGAGAAATTATTTCTGCAGGAACATTACAGAGCAGTAGTCACGAAAGAAAAGAAAAAAGCTTTTTCCGTCCTACTAAACCTTCCACGGTGTTCCTCAGCGAGCTTACCTATACTATCCCCTAAAATGGTAAATTTTTGAACACAATGGTAATTGGTATTCCCTAAAATACATATATCGTTTACCCGTCGGTCGACGTTAAAGCAGTAGGGCATCCCTGTAAAATATAAAAAATCGTGATATTTAAAATCGTAAAAAATCGTTCCATTTCCTTGTTTCGGTAGGACAAGCGCCAAATCGGTAGAAATATCGAACAATCGGTAGGTTCGAGACCACTGTTATAAAGAATTGAGCATTGGATTTGGGCTTATACAACTATAAATTTTCAGGCAACGCCGCTGGTATTAACTAGTATAGCGTATGAGTTTTATTGGACTTGAAACTTGGTAATAACAAAAACTGAGACGTGTATTATTGGGACCGAATTTAAGTAACTTGCGTTGGAGGCGTACGGCTATTCTACTTGACCATGACCGCTCTTAAGTGACCATAACGCACTTCTATTGTCTATGACTGCGCGCTTTTCTACCCACTAATTTACTAAACCTAATATAAAGCTCTTACGTATAATCCACCATCTATATAATGTTTTAAAAGATGCTGATGATGAGATGATGATAAAAGTCTAGCAAAAGAAATAGAGAATTTAAAGAAATGTTTTTGACCGACATATTCAAGTAAAGGTGATAGACCTAAGACCATAAGGTCAATATAATACTACAATATAACTAGAGGAGAGATTACTATATTATTTGTATCACATGTTAGTGTGCTGAATACAATGATACGTTACAGTGCAACATTTTAATATTCAAAATATGCATTCATTGGTTTGCGGTAAGTATTGTTTAATTAATTTTGCACTTAATTGTGTCACGTAGCTCGGACTGAGTGAGTTTAAGAGCATGCACTTTAGTTAAGTTGTCTCCTATAGTCTGTAGTACAGATTAACTTAATGACTAAGGGCTATATTTTGATTAATTCGATTAACAGAAATAAGACTAAGTTCTGTTCTTTACAAGTGTGTGAATTGGACTATATTTATCTAAAAACGTTGTCTGGTCTCTGTGTCTATTACCAATTTTAGCAAATGAAGTTCACTGTTCCACAATATATGACGTCATAGAATATTGAACATGGCGCAGGCTAGACGTCACGTATGACATAGTAGGCACAAAGATATCCTATTTAAGCGAGCTCTAGTTTTCGGCGGGTAATTTAGTTACAGAGAGTATTGACGCGGCGTAATCAACTTGTTTTTCTGAATAGGTATTTCCTTATTAATGTTATGTTCTAGTTGGAAATACTAGGAAAACTTTGTGTGAGCTATACCTACTGAATGGATTTTCTAAAAGTACCTACATTGTTGTGTAGGTACTTTTGGAAAATCCATTCATGCCTAAGTTTATCTCCGAAGGGCTAAGCAGAACTGTATTACACCCACATTTCGACAGCTTTTAGTTAGGTACCACGTAATAGATGGCGAATCTATTGGCGCCTATCGGGTACAAATACAGATCAAGAAATTTCTTGACAGAAAAATCTAATTACATTTTGGCTGACTACGGAATAGAATCTGAGAGCACCGGGTCAATTTCATTCCAAGTGTGCTGTGAAGGTGAGTGGATAAAATACTTATAAGTTTGAATTGACAACTATTCTCTTTCATTGTTCTAATCGTTCTAACTTCATTTGTTTACATGATTTTCTTTTCATTATAGCCTTTATCCAACAAAACATAGGTAATATAAATAATTTCTACTACGCTAAGATAAAAAAATCTACTACACCGAACTAATAATGTCCTCCAGGCTAGCCATCTGCCCAGGAGATATTATAGTAACTCCGGGTCGCTATTGAGATTTCTTAACAGAAAAACTCAATAAATTTTACTTGACCCGAACTGGGGTTCGAACCCGAGACCTCATGCACAGCAATCGCATTCACTACATACACCGAACTATGCTGCTACCAAGCATTCCCAAAAGTAAAAACATTTCCCCCGATCCGATAAACAAACTCACAATCGCGAGCAAAGGTAGATCGGTATCATTTATTCAATATACCAACAAAAGCACTAACAGACAGCTTATTTTATCATCTATTTTGAACGGAACACGAATTTCCGGTACTTATGCATTTAATCTGTATTAAACGAATGCCGGCACGTGTTCTGTAAATGCAATCCGAAACTCAATAACTGGACAGTGGTGGGTGCGGTGCTCTCAATCACATCGAGTGCGTCTATAACCGCTTCTGTCGTGTGTGTGTCCAATATACACCCGAACCGATAATTTGTATATGTACCTGTTTTCTCCTGAAGGGGTTGGCAGTGGAATATTTCCCGTAGATATATAGACAAGGGCATACGTAGGGGTTATTAAATGTGTGTGCACGTTATGTCAGGTGATAAGGGCAAACCTATTGCCGTCTATTCGGCACATTTTCAGACGTGCTATTGAGAATGTAATACGGACAAACGTATTACCATCTTTTCAACACATATCCAGACGTGTATTGCTATTGAGAAAAGCTCTATAATAACGCTTAAAGCGACTTGGGAGTGCAAATTAGAGAATTCATGATCGTACGCAAACAACACTCCTGTTGGGAAATGGACATATACAACTATCCTCGATAAATGGGCTATCTAAAATAATTTTGCAATTCGAACCAGTAGTTCCTGATATAATAATATAATATTCTATTAATAATAATATTTTATCACATACACACTACACCATCTAGCCCAAACTAAGCAGAGCTTGTACTATGGATACTAGACAATGGATAAATATACATATATACTTTTTTTTTGTAAATATTGTATTATACATAGAAACACCCAGACCAAGACAAACATCCATGTTCATACACACAAATGTTTGACTTGTGCGGGAATCGAACCCGCGACTTCAGGCGTGGCAGTCGGTTACACTCACCACTACGCCATCGAGGCCGACTATTAGCGCGTTCAACCAAACAAACAAACAAATTGTTCTGCTTTATAATATTGGTATAGATTGATGTGTAGGTACTTCTTATAAGTTTACTAGCTTAGCTTAGCTACTTATAGGTGGACTTAACTAGAATAGGTACTTTAAATATTCAAGTTCTGCACTCAATACTATAAACGTGTGTATAGATTGTCTTTTACTTTCAATTTACGATGATTATCCGCTTCAATGAAATTCTAATGGATGGAGATCAAAAACAGAAATAAAAGATAAGTGTGAAACAGTTTATCATTTTTCTTCAATATCACAAAATTGAAAGGCTAAAATTGGCAAGGCAACAATATAATATTTTAGTCTTTAAAATTAAATTAAATGAAAGTGTATTTTAAAAACTTTTTTTGTCATGAATTAATTCAAATTACTCGAGCCTCGGTGGTTTCGAGACGTAAGTTTTGCTTGTCCTTGTCGTTATTCTAAAGTCTTTCGATTGTCAAGGCAGATAAAGTCGTATTAGTTTAAATTATCGACATATTGGCAGGGTGGCAGGGGCAAAGCGATCACATAACTAGGTCACTTATTTTGGGAACTAAATTAACCTGTCAGCTTAACAATATCAACACAATGATAGAAGCATTGTGTCTGGACACTATGTACGATCATGGGCAAATTAAAGTATTATTTTCGACAATTATGACTATAGCAAAAAAAAAATTGTCTGTTCGGATAACGTAATGCTTTGCCCCTCTCACTACTACTACACAAGACAATAATTTATGTTATCCACAAATGGTTGGTCCAAGTATAGATTCGTACGCGCGCCTCTGTGTCGAGTCCGTCTTCCCTCTAGGGGGGAGACAGTAGGGTTTTATTTGAAGTAGTGCCTATTTTGGGTAGGTCTTTCGTGTAGTGGCCTGCCGTTTCATACGGCGGGCCGTAACCTCGGCGGGGTCGCGACCGCATGCGAAAGCGATTCGCGCGGCCCCGTCGGTAGTGGTTGTGTCGAGGAACACCGTGGTAGGTTTGGTCGGTATTCCGGGAGGTACATTATCTTTTTTTTAACATCTTTATTTTACCCCGGCGAGTCCGACATAATCCCTCCGCCCGCCCCCGCGGAGGGATATGCGTCATTGCATTCCCCCACGTAAAAAAAAAAAAAAAAAAAAGTATAGATTCGTGGCGGTAAGTCCCGTGTTTGAGGAGTGGCTGGAGAGGCGGCATGGCGCCCTTACCTTCCGGCTGACACAGGTACTGACTGGCCACGGTTGTTTTGGCCGGTTCCTGTGTCGTATACGCCGGCAAGAGACGCCCGGTTGTCACCACTGCGGCGACGTTGTTGAGGACACGGCGCTGCACACTTTGACGGTTTGCCCCGCCTGGACACCGTGATTTGATCGCGGCAGTCGGATCGGTTGCCCTCTCGCTCCCGGCTGTAGTTCAGTCTATGGTCCGGAGTGAGAGGTCGTGGAGCGCCGTCGCCTCCTTTTGCGAGGAAGTGATTTCCATCAAGGAGGCGGCGGAGCGGGAGAGGGAGCGTTTAAACCCTCTCCCCAACCGCAGAGCCGGGCGCCAGAGGGCGCGAGATGACCTCCAGCCACCCTGAGGTTTGACCTGGGGGTGGCGGGCTTTGTGGGCCTGCCCGCCACCCGTTCAGCACCAGGTCCGAGAGGCGGCGTGCGTGTTCCCACGCGCGCCTCTGTGTCGAGTCCGTCTTCCCTCTAGGGGAGACAGTAGGGTTTAATGTGAAGAAGTGCCTATTTTGGGTAGGTCTTTTGTGTAGTGGCCTGCCGTTTTATACGGCGGGCCGAAACCTCGGCGGGGTCGCGACCGCATGCGAAAGCGATTCGCGCGGCCCCGTCGATAGTGGTTTTGTCGAGGAACACCGTGGTAGGTTTAGTCGGTATTCCGGGAGGTACATTATCTTTTCAACATCTTTCTTTTACCCCGGCGAGTCCGACATAATCCCTCCGCCCGCCCCCGCGGAGGGATATGCGTCAATACATTCCATAACGTAAAAAAAAAAATTATGTCTATATTCGTTGTTTGAATGTTGTACAGGAATTAATACTAGAGCACGAGTGGCCTTGTTAAAAATCTATAATAACATATATCTCTCAAAGAAGGTTATTACATATTTCCAGCCAGGCACAACACCATTTTTTTGCCTCTATAATTTTAATAATATACAATAGTTGTGATGTAAGCAGTTCGTGTTCTTATCTTACTCATCAAGATTATGTCATCCGCATCCTTGCAGACAATATTAGATGCAGCCCTGGACAGTGACATGATGTTAATGAATGCGGGCTTGTTGTTTCTGAACATAGATAGTTAAATATTTGAGGGTTATTTGAATTATGTTAAGGGTTGGGTACAGATACGGAGGGTTACAGATACTATAATGTTTTGAAGTTTTAAATAGTGCGTAACAATTTAGTCTGTTCATATTCTAGTTCAAATGAATAGGTGATAAATACGATTGTGATTTTTCGGTAACCATATTTTTTACAAATAGGCTCATATCATATTTAAAATTCTAAACATAGTTCATTATGTTTGTAAGTCAATATTAGTATTTTCCTTAGATTTTACAAAAATAACAATGATTCTACAACAATAACAGACACAAATTTGTCTGAAAATACAAATCAAGTCTACTAATATCAGAAACAAACTTTATTAAATTTATACTGGTTATTATTCATTTAAATTAATAAAGCTATTTATAGATATAATTTACTCGACGTTTCAGTTGATTTTCAGCAGCTATCTTCTATTTTATTTCTTTTCAGCAATCATTTTCTAGTACACTATTCTCTCTATATCACTAGGTACTCTCTATTAAATCCGAAGTAATACGAAAAGTCATGCAAATAAAACAAATAATTTTATGAATTTAAATGTTTAATTAGAAATATGAAAAGGCTCTAAAATACTTTGTGGTGAAATCCGTGTAAAGTTGTCTTATTTCAAGGTATACTCGTAACATTCGCATAGACGTAAACCAATATTATGCCAGTAGGTAATATTGTAATAAAAGCATAATATTGTCTTCTGTTTACGTGAATGTTATTTATTGAAATTAAAGTCTCCCCGTGACCATGGCTGCTGAAAAGCAACTAAGCAACAACTTCGGGGATAGTGTAAAACTAAATATAAATAGTTTTAATAGTTTTAATAAGTTTATTAGATAAAAAAAATAGTAAAATTCAATAGTAGCACCTAGTAGTGCAACAGTTTCAAAATTTTGTAATACAGTGTTAAATAAACAACGCGATAAAATCCGTATAAATGAGTTTAATTTCAATAAAAGCATAAATCTTTTCAAACGATATACCTCTTCTTTAAACGGCAGATATCGTTAGAAAACCGGTCTTAAGCCACCAAGAAAGGATTATTATGCAGTTTAAAATCCTGCGCTCACCTCTTAAACTAAGACCTTATTTTTCACTCTGATCTAAGGTTAGAAACATCAGCAGTAAGAGCAGATAGCTGACAAAACATAGTACCAAAGCATAACTTGATTTTGAACTCCTTTATATTCTTGTGAACTACTTTATCCAAAATACGGTCATGACGCGCATTATTTGAAAATGTGTCCCCGCATATTTATCACGAGGCCATAACTTACTCATTGGGCTGAAGCCACTTTAATAGAATGTTACTATAAAGCATAAGTAAATAAATAATTAGTTAAATAAATAAACGCAGCCCTCAGTTTCAGCCGCGTTAAATAACTTTAATTCTTACAGCTCTACTCGTATGGGTTGTATTGTAATTTTAAATAATATATAACCTTCCTCAAAAACAGGCTACCTAATACTAAAACTAATTTCTAATCGGATTAGTAGTTCCTGAGATGAGCGAGTTCAAACATAAGGTATGTTTGAACTCGCTCATAATATATCATCTCATAATATCAGAAAAAAAGAAAGAAAATATTTTCGATATATTGTTATTCTTGTAAACACTTTAGGTTTAACAAACAAATCAAAAGTAAATAGTTTTGACACATTTTCAGGCACATGGACAGACAGTGCGAAACTTCCCGAAATTGATACAAGTATCTGACAAGGGTGAGAGGTGCGACCCAGGGGTGTTGACGACGGGAGCACGGTAGGGTCGCCATTTTTTTTTCATAACGTATTAACAGTACCTTTCTTAATTTCTAATTAAATTTCTTAATGCTTGACATTTTCTTAATTGAGTGCTAATTTGTGTTGGGGCTGTAAAGCAGTGGCAGTTTGCTTTGACATATTATTTAATGTAAAATTGGAGAGTGGCTGTAATATAGCTTGGTACTAAACAAAAAGTAAAGAATCGTTAAACGTATTTTTTTGATACTACTGCATTGTTTTAAGTCAAGTTTGGATATTAAATGCAAGACTGGCGCAGTGGTTGTCTTGCTTTTGCAGAATGTCGAGTGCTTTGGGTTCAATTCCCCCTATTAACCGGAATTTGCATGATTCACAAGTAGTTCTAAGTCTGGGGTGTCCTTTATGTTTGTTGTTTTAATGTTTGTGAAGTCTCCTGCGATAAAGGGATTATATCTTCTGCATGAGTTTTCTTTCTAGTAATAGTATAATCGTGAAAGTGTATTATGTATGGTTATTTGTTACTTAATCACGCGTAAACTATTGATTAGATTTGGATAAAATTTAGCATTCTGATAGTAGGTCTATGAGTATAGATTGTGTCTTGAATTAACACATATGATCATTTTGATATGGTATACATTCCTGTTAGATTCGCTAGAGCGAAAGCGTGAGCGGAAACTGATTTTGATAAGTTAAGACTCACGACATGAAAAACGTGACCAACGAGGTATCTAAAATAGTGTAATGTATAATAATAAATAATTTGTCATACACCATATACCACCATAAGTCGATACTGGCAAACAGTATCGACTAAAACATATCATAACAAATTCCCTGTAGCATAACCTAGACAGTTTGGTTTCTATAGACCGATCTTCAACAAGACAAGTAGTGACTGTCATAGACATTTGCATGACCGTCGACACTGGCGACTGGCGACGGCTTTATGTTCTCCGTATTGATATTATAAACAGCAGTGACGTTATACAAGCGGTTTGATCGAAAACCGGAGGCGTCTACTAGTTTCTAAGGGTTGGACGCTTGATAGCCGCTGACGTCATCATCGGTGTATATTGCATCACTTTTTCGCTTATTAGGAAATAGGTAGAGTAAGCCAGATGGATAAAACGCGTGTTATTATCGTAATATCCTCAATCGCAAAATACCAATATTGATGTATTTTTCCTTGCAGGACATTCTAACCGTGTAGAGTTCAATCTTTATCTGTTATTTCGGATAAAATACAATGTATTTTTTTCAAATACTGCGCTAAAAGAGACTCCATGAGCTCCAGCTTTGAAATGTAAATAGAGCAATCGGTTTACAAAGTAGATATGACCGCCAACCATGCAGGAAAGTAATCGCTGCAGTGCAACTAAAAACAGGACCTTTATGTAAAGTTTCTGGTAAATTCAATTACAGTAAAATAATCTTTCAAATAGCAGTCTCTCGATGCTCAGCAATATGGTAACCCCACAGACTTCTCGTCATGACGGCCTAAACGGTAGGTCAGTAAATGTTTAATGAAGATTTTCCGTGATTTCATCCACATTACATGAATGGACGTAGGACATGAAGTTGGGGACCTTTTAATCAATACCTCTCTAAGGATCAGGTATTAATGTTTAGCCTTCTTAATTATTGATCGAAGGTCAGACTATGTACCTGTTTCTACGTTTGGATTTTAGTATCGAGACATAAAGAGTATGTCGTAAAACTGTCTGCCACTGAATAGAATTTTCGATTTGATTTTTAGGTAGGTGTAATGGAATGTTTGAGTGCTTTTATTTTCTTTTTAAATGATTAATCTGTTAAGACTTAGTATAACAGGCATAATTAAAAATCTATTGTTTCTAGCTGCCAGTGTGCCATTGTGACTCAATAGGTTCATAGAAGATTATATATGCCTTCATTATGGTTCGATAGAAATAAAAAATAAGAAGAATCTGCTAAGTGCACTGTCTAAAATAATACGACAGTAAAATTATACTAGATGTCCTGTGGTATTTTATATTTTATCTGAATATTTAATTTTAATACTGCTAATGCCATTTACTACGCTCATTTTTATTTTTAATAACCACTATTTTCAGAGGTGATGCTGGTAACACATAGGAATATAATTCTAAAGCCTTTGTTGACGTCGCTCAGCTCATATTTATCGATCTTATACATTAAATAGCTCAGTGCTTTTAGAACCTCTAAATATTCCTTTTAAAGATTTTCAACGTAAAAATATAGACAGAATCATTTTATTTCTACGTTGACAGTATTTTAACAAAAAGGCATCAGCATATAACTAAAATACTATGACTGGAAATTATATTATCTCTTTGATGTTTATTGTACCAAACTACATAAAAAGCGACGAGTCGGTTTCTAAAATCTTTAACCTATCGAGTACTAGCACGCAAGTGATGAATATATAATCGATTTTTGAACCCGTAATTTTAAAGTACACGTAGAAATAATAATGGGGTTAAAGCCCTGCCGCCCTCAGCTCATATTTGATGACTCAGAATAGGTATTGAAATGATAGAGTGCGATATTTTACTGCTATATTTTATACAGGCGTTATATAGCCACTTTATGCAAGTTATATGAAGTATGTGGCCAACTAAAGCCTATAAGCCTATATGTTAGAATGAAGCCTCTTTTGATACGAACCTGAACCTAAGTATACTTCTTACCAAAGGATTTTCGACTTAATTGCAATAGTAATAAGTGCTGAATCTAACTAGAATGAAAAAATGACGCATCATCATCGGGAAATCCAGACAAAGCCAGACGAAGACGGCATTCGCGATTCCCTTCGATAGAGTCCTCATTGTACGCAGCGTTTACAGCATTGCGCGTGCGTTATCCTCCCTCTTGCCTCTCTGTCTGACTTGCGGTATCGCATCTGCCGTCCCTGTCACGCCCGGGAGGGTCGATCTATACGACGCTAGGTACGACTACAGTGCCGTACCAACTGACTAGTACGCAGGTTTCTGGCGTCTGGCATAAACGTCAGTTGTTGCCAGTCGGGTATACTGAACGCAACGCGGCCGCAAAAATGACGCGCGCCGTGCTTTTTATAAGTGTTTTTACCATATTTTTGGACGTCCTGCATGCTGGACAGGTAAGATAAAAGCTTGATTTGTATTTTAAGTTATTTGGTAGCATGTGTTGCAGCGGCATCGTGCTGGGGACAGTAAGTCGAAAATCGATTGAACGTGTTCGGTAATGTTTTCAAGGCGGGTGTAAAATAGTAGCTGACTGAAAGGAGCCGTTTGTACACTAGCGGATGCCGTAAAAGTTGTTTTCGTAAGCGTTTTTGAGAGGTTTTTTGTTCGATGAATTACTTACAGGTTGCGTAACATATTGGTTCGAAGATGGAAGTTTAAAGTTGATATTTTATTTGCCGACGGCAAAGTTTTGCGGTTCATAACACATTCTGTTTGGAGCAATGTGTGAATGTAAGAAGCGGCGTATTTATTTACGCGTTCGTTCTTAATTTAGACGCCGATATTACGATTTGATCGTCGATTTGAATGGAACTCCTGCATTATGCATTTATTGTAATTATTTACTTCAACATGTTAATAATACGTTAAAAGTAGGTTTGTAATTAATTTAAATTTAGTTTCTGAGCAGTTATTTTAGACCTTCTTACGTAAAATTATTGATTTCGTTGATGATATCGTGTATACGTTACGGATGTAATAAAACGATGTTTTTATCGCTTACTACAGTCACTATATCTAAAATAGATCGCAAAGTGAATCACTTCTGCTAAAGAACAACAATAAACCGCATTTTGTAACATTTTAAGCAGGTTTGATAGTTTTTAATATGATTATAATAATGTTTAATATGGAACTATGCAGAATTCGTTGGCAGCATTGTTCTTTATGAAGAAAGACAAAAAGATTTGTCTTTTTATTATCTGTGAAGTCACCCGCTATTTATGAATTAGCTGTCATAAATTGACAGATAATTGGAGATTAAATTGGATTGGATGGATGCGACGGCAAACGTTACTGTAGCCTTTCTTAAATCTTTTATTACGAGTATAATGAAATGGTTAATTATTTTGAGAAATGAATAGTTATAAGGAGAAGAACTTATTTCTGATTTCATTACCTTTTTACGGCATAAGATTTAATTGAAATTAGTAATGACTAGTAGCTAATGGAAGAAAGAATTCTTATAAAAATAGCGATGAACGTTTAGTAAAATAGAAACATAAAGATTACCTGTTTTTCTTTATGATTAAATAAATCTTAAACGATTATTACTTTCTTAGACTATGATAAAATCATTAATACATGGTTTACGGGTATTAAGAAGCGCTTCTGTTTAAAAACGAAAGGTTGACGATATTCTATTACTCGAATAGGACATTGTAGAATAAAAAGAATTAAATACTTTAAATAGAAACATATCAGCTCTTTATTCAATATAATAAAAAAATACAGAATAGAGTTTGAAATACAATGAATCGATACATTTTTCCGTCGGGTTTTTGCAATCGGTATCTACCGAAGAAATTATTGCGTAACAATTTCCTTTAAATTTTGCAAGTCATTTATAAGACTTGTTGAGAATTAAATGCCGATCTTATACTCAGTATAATTTGCTGTATACCTGCTTGTGTAACGGCAGGCGTTGTTAACAAAACTACTGGTACTTGGGTGGCTTCTTATTTTGTACAGCAGACTTATAAAATCAATTAAACACGAACGAGGACATTCAACTCCATTGTCGAACAGTTTAATATAGACTCAGAATAGAATTTACGCAAGTACCAGGACATTTGTAATGTCTGGAATATGTTAAGTAGGATATTTAGTTGGGTTTATTTCCATTATTCGGTTTGCTTTATAATTTATATCAACTTTATAATATATTTATAAAGACGAATATGATTTACTTATATAACAGTAAGAGATTATTTAACAATTAAGGATTAATTGGGAAATTCATATTTTTTAATAACACTTCGTTATAATAGGTACTTAAACGTGCAAAGTAATGAATCTATAGGATATAATTGCAATATCAGTGCAAAAAAAAGTCTTAATAGGTAAATAAAATATTAGAATTTTAATTAATAATAATAATAATAATTTATTAAATAATAATACATGGGTATACATTTTTGTTATCAGTCTAAAATAATATTATACTATAATAAATTATCATTATCTTTAATCTGGTACATGTTTTACTTAGGAATACTTTAATTGGCCGACATTGTGCATTCTAATTTAATTTCAAACTTTAGGATTTTATCAGTGTGTTTTATAAATGTAGTGTATATTCGTGCTATATATTACCTCGGATATGTGTTTATGCCGATAGATCTCTACTCAAATATAACTTAAAATTAAATATATCAATTACTTATTGTTTTAGTATACCTACACGGCAGTGCGACACTATTATTCGAATTTAGAACAATTTGGTTGTTAAATAAAGTTGAAATCAATATGTAATTAAAACATTTTGAAATTAGACCAACCCTATTTCATATTCACACAAATATTTCAAACTGTTTCCAACCGTTTCTAAGAAGTTATTTTTATTGAGACTTCTACCGCATACTGCATTGAAATTTTTCTATTCATTGTCGCAATTACGTCATAGTCATAGAAAATCTGTAGCAGACGTATAACTGAGCATTTTATTTTACCGGCAGCTGCAAAACCGACGGGCATAAGTAATGGCCAATACTTAAATGCGTCTTGTTGCGTACCGAAGCTCATTTCCATACATTGCTATCTCATTTGCTGCGTAACTGCACTTATTGGGGGGAGATGCGAGGAAGAAACAGCCGTAAATTATAGATGATTTAGTTGCAAGAAAATTCGTGTAATTTGAAATTTATGCGTAGGCGGATATTTGTTTCATTCGTTTTCTAGCAATGGTGGTTAAGTACTGCATAATTTATTGTGTGGGTCGGAACATTAGGCGTTTTCATTGTATGTGATTTATTTTATTCCCGTTTCTGTTCGATATATCGCTCGTAATAGAAAGACGTCATAATATGCTTCTGCTTATTTTTATAATTATTCTCAGAGATAGAGAATATTCAAAATTATGTTTTAAAACATGTCAATAGATTGCCAGAGTCATTGATAAAACAAAAGAAATACATTATAGATAATATATTTCATTTGTATAATGTATTGTCTGTGACTCTGCAGATAATTTAGATAATAAAGTAACAATTATGAACGTTAAAGTTTAATAGTTATTGAGCTTTCTAAATTTAAATTTTGATCCCTTGCTAGTATGAGTTTAGGCCTTTAAAATATACCTTTTCTATAGTTTTCAAGATTTATGAATTAGTTCTTTTGTGTCAACTCTTCTCTCTGAATAGATAAATGGCTTTCAATAAACTTACTTAATGAAATTGCCCTAATTATAATTTCCATAAAATAATTGTACTAGTAGACCACATAGATAATAATGATAATGTACGTAAGCTACTTTATCTGTGTGTTCTACTAGTGACGTTTTTTAAATAGCAACATATTTTATAATGCGTTGCATTATATTATTTTCGTTGAACTGAACATCATAATAATTTCAAAATTCAAGAATAGCGATAGTTTAAATCGATCGTGTGGTGGGTCTTTAGAATTGCATTAAATTAATTTTATATGAAGTTAGTTTGAAATTACTTCCAAGTTCCACATAACAATGGCCGGCAGTTCAATAAAAGCGCTAAACGTGAATGAGTTTTTAATTAATTATTTTAGTCGGATGTTTGTGTTATAGAGACAATAGGATATAAAACTAGTTCGTGAGGATGTTCTTAGGGATAATTGAAACGTAATACGTGTTGAGTTAAGGATTTTATTAAGATTCTTCCACAATACAATATTATATTTGATATACATAGTTGTTTAAAGTCCATGTTTTAAAAATGGAATATTTTATTTCCAACACAAAGGCGGCCGTCGATAGTGTTTTTATTTAATATTATGATAGATGCATCGACATAAATATAATTAGGTATTAACTGATGGCTAAATACTATCATAACTCATAAATAATAAGAGTAATAACATAACTACGTATCATAACTAATAGGTACTCTACCTAGTATTAAAATAATGCATTTTGGTTTAAAAAACTTGTATTTGTTTTTGGAATATTATACGCGGAGCAGACTTCTCACTTCATATCAATGCAGCACCAGAAGCAGGCACGATTTTATAGTTATACATATTATTATAATTATGACATTACAAAAATCGATTGAAATATAAAATTGTAGTGGTGTTCGTCCTTTTGTTTGATTCGGGTATTACATATTTAATCTAAATTTATATTGGTGCAATGGAAGATTCTGGATTACCTTATTAAAAAAGCTGCGATAATAGTAACATTCACCTTTTAATAGGTTTTATTACGGTGATCTTTTCGAAAAAAGCTGGAAATCGATGACAAGCGTAAAATAATAAAAAAGAAACCTATAACAAAGCTAATATTTTGGCTATTGCCACTTAATTAACAAGAAGTTAAAAATAAAACCTGAATATTTTCTCAAAATCCATAACGCTTTCTTATCCCTAGATTTTTTATACCGTCCCTTTGTCTTTTCTCTTACTTCTGCTGGTATAAGCCATCATTAAAAACTTTGGGCTATCGTTTCGACTTCAAATTATCTGGAAGTTCTAAATCGAAGTGCACTTCCTTCACGACCGATTTGCTTTAATGCCCACACTATTGTACCAAGGTTTTATAATGAAACTTATTCTAACATCCGCTTTCTTAGGATGTTAGTGGGCGTTAGAGTTAGCTTTTTTATGACTGGTAATACTCCAGTGCAGATTCCTTGACGTGGTTTTAAAAATAGTAATAAATCTTGCGATTTATTGCAGCTTCTTAAACAATAAAAAGGGGTTAATGAAAGCTTTAAAGGCGATAGTATACCGAGATTGCTTTGCTGGATTAGTGTCGCATGTAAGTCAATGAGACAATTAGCTCGTAGTTAACTGCTGGATACAGATCTCTCTATATTTGCGCAATAGTAGATAAAAATCAGAAAAGATAAATGTTACAGACCAGCTTCTAAGCTGGTCTATAACATTTATCTTTTCTAGTATTTCTAAATATTCTGAATATTATTCCCAGTTTGCTAAGTATGTAAGTGTAATAATTATTCCAATTTATATATATTTATATCGTTGCGAGTTCCAAGATAATTAATTTTTTTCGGATCTCTACGTTTGTCATGTCATCATTGTCATGTTTTCCATGGTCACCACTGCTGAACCTGACTACGTAGGTGTAACAGTGGTTAGGGTGCAGGTAGGATTACTCCTAAAAATGAGCCGGTTATGGCTTCTCTATCCTGTATATCTTAGCCATTTTCTTAGGATCCTACCTGGATGAGGTTTGTCCCATATAACGGTTCTAATTATTTAATGGTTTGTTCGCTTTAACCATCTTTCGGTAGGTGAATATATCAACCATTCGGTTGGTAGAATTCTATGGTTGAGTTGAGACAAACTGTTATCGGGTTGCGGAGTTCATATTCTAATTACAGCGTTGTCTTGGGAAAGACAGAAGTAGTTCCAGGTTAGATACTGCTTAAACATAGCGTAGTAAATATCATTTGTAATACTTCTGCCATACCTATTTCGGATACATAGGCTTGATGTTACAGTAAATTAAGTTAAGTTCAACAATCACGTTTACTTCTAAATGTAAATGATTTACAAACAGTTGAGATCGTCAATCATTGCCTTCTGGCTAATGAGCTGAGTTTTCGTTCTAAATGTTCTCGTTATTTCGGATTTGGAAACGTTTACGGCAAAAATACCTTCAGTTGTGAAAAAGGAGGTCGGTAATATATTTCACATTTGTTTAGCTCGACTTTTTCTTAGTGACGCGATAAGTGCTATTGATAGCACTTATAAAATTATTGTATTTTAGATTTTGCTTTAGGCCTTGTGTCGACACACGTATTTGTATCTCGCAAGAATTTATACCATGGTCAAAAGCCTAGTACCTATCCTATATGGGACGTGGTCTATTTGTATACCAAATGGCTATCAAGTTCATTCAATAGTTCTCGCATAATTAAGTAACACGATTCTAATCTCTAAAGACCTTTGTAAACGCTCTCATTGATTTTGTTGCTGAGAACTAGGATAGCAATCGATTTTCTATTGTGCTTATCATAAACAGGACAGCAAAGGTATACGCATGAATTAAATGTGCTGAACCCGCTTATATTAGCGATACCAGTACATCTACCTCATCTAATTATTAGTACCTAAACAAGTATTTTGTTGATTTCTTCACAAAATGGCATATTAATAATATAACTTCAGTATTATAAGCGCAAATTTTAGGCTATTTTAACGCAATGTTCGCAACATTGCGTTAATATAGCCTTAAATTTACGAGGGCCACGTAGATAATTTTGGCCGGCACGTCCCAAGCGTAATAATCAACGTAATGCAATTCGTATCCCGCGAGTCGTTTTAAAGTGGATTTATTTCAACCCGAATGGGATATGAGTGATTGACAGCTTGGAACAAAAGGGTCGGCGTTATGCGGAAGAGGTTCTGGAACTGGAACACCTCGATATTGCCTGTCAAGTAGCAGGCTTTGGCTATCACGAGATTGAGTGACAACGTTGCGCTGTAACGCTTTTGCATGTAAAACTGCTACCATTTCAGCGTAACTATGCTATTTTTAAACTGCGTTATTTTGTCTATGGTACGGTATTAGGCTGAAAGCAAATTGTTGAGTAGTAAAGGGACATAAATGTTTTGTTTTATTTTTAATTTTTCTATTTCTCTTCTCTGTTCTATTTGAATTAGGCAAAGTGTTATTGATTTTTGCCGGTCAAGAATATTCTCGGTGGGAGCACGTAGTTGACAGGAATTCACGATACTTTGTGCTCATTCTGCGTAAATAGGAACATCAATAATAACATCATTTTCGGGTACTTTGAAATAACAACATATCAATACACCTTATTAGTCTTCGAAACCGAAATGTCGAGGTAAGTGTTAAATAGTGACGGCTTAAAACCGCGATAAAATCATTTCAATCATTCACGTAAAAGTAAAACAGTTGTAACGAATAGGTAATTTATAGGTTCGTAATAAAGTGGGCCTTAAAAGTAGCCTGTTAAAAACCACCTGTTTTTCGTTAATGAGGTGGCCTTTAGGACAATACAGATGAAAGTATAGGTAAGTATTAATAAGAATAATAGTTATATAATAATATTCTTATGAAGTTATGCCAGCGTAGTTGTCTATGGTCATTTAAGATTAGTCATTCATAATATAGCCTTTATACCTTGTGGTATAACCTAACAGGATTAAAATCTTACATTACTAAAAGATGTATAAATTGCAGACAATTTTATAGAATTTATTTTTCTTTGGGTTCGAAGAACAAAATTTTGAAATAAACTTATAAAAATCGAAGATATAAATATAGGTATAAAATCTTTTAGATCATTAGAAGCAGAACAGAAAATACTGTTGAAATAGGTCCGACATCAGAGTCCAAATAAGTACTTGGTTCCAGCACCGTCACTTAGAAACCTAAGAACCTTTTTTGCCAATATGTGTCTACCTTTATCGAAGAATCTCAGTCTACACTCTCCCGTCGATGTTGTTTTGTGCTCTAATTTCACTCACAGTCTTACGCGTTACAAGTAAAATCCATTACTCTTCGAGAAACCTTCTTTCTTTTTATTTCCAAAAACATAATATCATATGTACATATAATATCCGCCGCGACCGATTTAGTACATACAATATGTACTTCGGAGCTTTAAATGTTCAATGTTTTACAAGAGGTCTAAGCAAAGTAAACATTAATAATCACGTCGTTCCAAAACCATTTTTTAAAAGGTTATCAAGAATATAACGAAAATAATGAATCTGAAATATATTATTTGAAATCGATCATCTTCGAATTATCGAAATAAAATATTGTGATAATAGTCATTATATTTTATGAGAATGTTTTAAAGAATATTATTTCAGAAGAAAACCATAGCGCGCTGCGCACAGACTATATAATTATAAAATCATTTTTAACTTTTTATTCCATTTTTGAATTCTCATTGTCCGCAATATCTCCGTTTGAGTACATTTTCTGATGTGGCGCCGTCTCGTCCGATGTTGCGCAGGTTTCATTGCCATTTTCCTTTTAGCCAGGATTTAGGGGAGCTTTGCAGAGTAACCATTGTTTAAGCTGTTTGGAGTGTCCTTTTGTTGGATGTGTGTTGTTGATAAGGTTTGTCCCGATCTCTCGGTTAATTGTGGAGTGATTGAAATCTACGGCCAGGCGTTAGCGATGGCTTTATTGTGATGCGACGGACATTCGAATTGAGTTATTTATTAAAGCTTTGATCGTGTTACATAATTCCATAAAAGTAATATAGCGTTACTTTTTCATGCAATTTCGCAGATAGTATTTGATTGACATCCTTAAGCGTTCCGTATTTTTACCTACGCTGCCGTTGCTGATAACCCTGCCCATTGGGATTCATGTTTCCGGATATAGAATTGCTTGTGAAAACTGATACTTATTGGTTCTTCAGTTAGCAAACTATATAATCTGTAGTAGCACGTGAAGAAAAGCGTTATTTTAATTTAGCTTACTTATGCTTTCTGTTATTTGTATTTTATATAAACCTAGCTGACTCGCGCAACTTCGTCTCCTTCACATAAGAGATTTTTCCCCATATTTGCAACATTTTTCCTTGCCGCTCCTATTGGTCGTAGCGTGATGTTATATAGCCTTTCTAGATAAATGGGCAATCTAACACTAAAATAATTTTCACATCGAAGCTGTAGTTCCTGAGATTAGCGCGTTCAAGCAAACAAACAAACTCTACAGCTTTATAATATTAAGTATAGATTGAAAAGTGTACGGTCTACATATTAGAAGAGAAATTAAATTAATGAAATAGACCCATAAAAGTCGTTCGGAACACAGTTCCAAATGACTTTTATGAGACTATTTTATTAAAAATAACGCTTTTATAGAAAAAAATTATATAGATAATACATTGGACTTTCCTATATCAGGTGGTAAAAAAGGTAATAAAATGAATCACTTGCTTTGCCTAAATCACTTTATATGTAGAAATTAAATAAGAACTAACGTAACTTACAGTTTCAAAACAACTTAATTATATTGAACGGTCATTATCTTACCGCGCAAAGGCAGTAGCATATTTCCAAAATACAGCATCACCTACTTGTCCTATAAAATTCCGTTATACTAACAGCATGAAGTCGTGCACAATGGCCGCGACTATACAAAATACACCTGTATATTAATTTTAGTTTATCAGTGTTCTGCTCCGATGCAACGTACACTTCATTGGGTCTATTGAAAACTACCCGCACTCCGACACCGCGTTCAGGCTATTGTGTGAAATGCACTCAGGAGTAGTTGTTTGTCCTGTTTGTTAGTTCGCCGGCAGCTGAAATCTATAAGTGCGAATATTATAAAGAGGAAAGATATTTGTTTATTTGTCTGTAATGATTAAACTCAAAAACTACTCAACCGATTTTAAAATTCTTTTACCATTAGATAGCTATATTATCAGCGAGTAACATAGGCTATATTTTATTTAAACATAACCTATTCAACTTTTACTCAAGCGAAGCTGCGAGCAAAATCTACTAGAAGATAATTTAGCCAGATATTTTGTCTTAAGTTATTGTTCCCTATAATTTTGTGTAGATGGTTGTTTTGGTTATATTCTTGTTACTTAATCGAGATGATTCTGATCTTGTATTATATAGGTCAGTTGGTTGGCTGTCATGCCATACTCGTATCTAATATTATCTATCTCTGTGTTACGTTTGAATGACTAACATTCGAGCCGTTGCCGACGTCGATAAAATTGGATTTAGAGATAGTTTGAATTTTGAAGAAGGATGTAGAATGCTTTAAAATAACGCGATGACATAAAACTGTATGTTGCGTTTGAATTCGAAACTTATTGTAATTTTTTGTTTAAATCTACTCACACTCAATAATTCTTGTATCACGGGGGACTTTACAGACATTCAAATAACGGACACAAAGAACTTGTAACAACCATTTGTGGACCACACATTTTTTTGTCCCTTGTGAGATTCGAACCCACAACACTCGGTGCGGTGGTAATGATGAGACGACCACTTAATTCACTAATCCATCCGTGCAGTCGTAAATTGTATATTACGTTTGAATTCCAAACTTATTCATTGAAATTAAACTACTATATACGGATTTTATCGCGTTGTTTATTTATCACTGTATTACAAAATTTTGAAAATATTACTCTACTACTACTATTGATTTTATTTGACTAATTTATAAGCTAATAAAATTATTTAAACTATTAAATTTATTTATTTTTGGTTTACACTTTCCCCGACGTTTCGGGTGCTTTTCAGCAGCCATGGTCACGGGGAGACTAAGATGGTAGTTGTCTCAATGTTCCAGTGTAGGTATTTCTAAGTACCTGAACATAATTTAATCATGGGTGTTTCTATTTACGCAGAATGAGCTCAAAGTATCATGAAGTCTAGCTGTGGTTTGTTTCTTCTTGGGTTTGACTATTTGTAGTACTGGATCCCAAACTGGTGGTACATTCCAACCATCTTCTCTATTGAAATTGGGATGTTTTTTCATTTCAATAGCCTCGCGAATACATAAATTACATTCGCGTAAACAGAAGACAATATTAGTAGGGATAGTTCATAACCATACAATTAGAGTTCAAATTGCCTTACTTCCAAATTTCGAGTTAAATCACTGATTTATGAAGAGTGAGAGAGCAATATAATACCACAATTATTTTATATACTGCTGACATCTCATACATGTATCATGATCCAAATACACAATATCTTATATCTTTATTGACTTTTGCACAAATATTATTTAATTATAATACTCTTTGAAACACCTGTATTGATTATAAGTACCAATATCTTCAAGTAATTCAGCAGAATTTTTACAACCACTGCATAATATCCACATACCTACATACGCAATAAGACATTTGTCCGCCAGCTGGCAAAACATAGTGTAACTAACAGAATGCTGTAATATCTCACATACTTAACGAATAAAGTATAAACCTGTTCTATTCTATCCTAAAAAAACAGTGATCGTGAGTTACTGATATTTGTGATATTGTATTGTTTGTTAGGCGGCCGGAAACCAAATTCGACTCCGATAACTCTTTTAGACACAAGTACACATCAATTCTTAATTCAATTTGATAAATAACTTAAGCGGCCAGAAACTTGGGTACATACTGACTAAATTTTCTATCCACTCTGAAGTGTCCTACTCGGTGCTCGAGTGTTAGTAGAACTAAATTATGTTCGGGTACTTTGAAATAACTACACTGGAACATTGAGACAACTACCATCTTAGTCTCCCCGTGACCATGGCTGCTGAAAAGCAACCGAAACGTCGGGGAAAGTGTAAACCAAAAATAAATAGATTTAATAGTTTAAATAATTTTATTAGCTTATAAATTAGTCAAATAAAATCAATAGTAGTAGTAGAGTAATATTTTCAAAATTTTGTAATACAGTGATAAATAAACAACGCGATAAAATCCGTATATAGTAGTTTAATTTCAATGAATAACATTCGCGTAAACAGAAGACAATATTATCCAAACTTATTGTAACAAGTTTCATGTAATTCAGTATTAAGATAGGTTTCACCTTGGGACGTAGATTTGAGAGATTATAACATACGTGAGAAATATTGCATTTATTAGTTATCTGTATAACTTTTTAAATTAATTCACTTACAGTAAATTAATTATCACCATTCAGTGTACATTGCCTTTATAATTTGCAAATAATTTGTCATGCTTCATTAAAATCATTGGGAATTATTATAATGGAATTAAATTGTTGAGTAAATTTGTTAATTATGTTGTAATATTTTAATGTGCGCATATTATTATACTAAGTTTTGCCAACGATTTTGTACGCGTGGCATTTTAGAGTAGTCTATATTTTCCTTCTTGATACTCGACTTCTTGTCAGTATCAAGATGAAACATACATCAGATTTTATGTTAGACTGCTAGCAATACAACTGTGTAAACTGCATTAAATTTTGTGAAGTGTTTGCGTGATGCGAGTACGAATGTACGTACACACCAACAAAAATTTGAAAGTAATTTTCTTAATTATCTCTTATGAAGAACAAGCCGTTACATTTTGATTATATGTACAGATTGTAATTTGGTGAAAATAAACATTAAGTGAGTATTATAGATATTATTTATATGCAGTTATTACGTTAGCACGGATTATATAAATAAAATATTTGTTTTATCGAAATAGTTGAAAGGAGCCATTTAATTAAAATAAATGTATAACGTTAGTAAAAATAAAAGCAAGCGGTGACTAAATGCTTCTCTACAATGATATTTCAAATTATTTATGTTCATTTTACAGTTATAAGCGTCGAAAATCTAATGCCAAGACTATTTTGTATTAACTATATTTGTTTTTATAATTTAAACGAATACGTAGTGGAGTATATATGGAAAGAGCTTATATGAGAGTGACAGCTATTATTCGACCAATTGCGCTTTAAATATTTTACAAGAGAGAGTTGTTGAACCATTTTATTTTGAGACCAATTAAATAACATACTTTTTTGAGTCTTCACTTGCGTGCGCTAATCATATATCTGTATACTTTTGTATATATGTGATATCATTGCTTCCCTACGCACAAAATACAAAAAAGGAATCGATAGTAGAGTGCTTAAAGTATTGAATTTGCGATTAAATAACTCGTGGGTGTTCCTACCCTTTGCACTATCGACAAAATCCCTCTACCACCTCCCTCACTAGTAATTTGCAAACCAAATTTCCAGTAACTTTCTGAAAACAAAAACGAAATATTATCTTCCTGTCTCAACCCTCAACCCCTAAACTGCCTTTTTACAATATTCAATTATATCCTATTTTGTATGTGATTGAATTTTGACGTGACCCAAAAAAATTCATAACCGTTTTATGATTATAATTTTTTAAAATCTCGAATCTTATCTTAGATTTGCATCGGCACACCGGTGGCCATACACAACAGATTTTTTATTATGTCTGGTAGTACTACGAATTAACAGACACCTACAATCTGTTTTATTTAGTAGACCACCATGACTAAGATAAATCCACAATATAAATTTAACTTGTTTTGTATGAATGTTTACATTTTGTATGGTATGTACATATGTATGTAAACCTACACATTTAAATTCATGGCTTTTAACATACCAAGCCGATGTCTGTTACATCGGCTTGTAAATTGAACACAGTTAGGGATATCTATAGATAACCAGAATGACATCTTTCTTTTAAACTTACAAATCTATACTTAATATAATAAAGCTGAAGAGTTTGTTTGTTTGGTTGAACGCGCTAATCTCAGGCACTATTGGTTCGAATAAAAAAATATTTTAGTGTTGGATAGCCTATTTATTGAGGAAGGCTATAGGCTGTATAACATCACGCTATGACCCACGGGGGCGGTCCAGTAACCATAAACGCAAGTGAAATCGCGGGCACAGCTATTTGTATATTACGACGATACTTTGAGACTGCTTTGTTGACGTAGCAATAGTTTTTGCGGCCCGTCTCAGGTTCAGTTATCGGCTCGGTTTAAGTGTTATTGTGTATATTTTGATAAAAAAAAATCGGTAGCAGCGAAGAGACTGGAACTATTTCCAGTAGACAATAATAGGCGCGCCTCTCCTCCTGATATATGGGACCTTAAACCATGACAGGCAAAGTATGGGTGTTATACGCCTTTGTCTATCAATTTAGATATATATAATAATATCAGCCCTGTGTAAAACTGTCCCACTGCTGGGCACGGGCCTCTTCTCATTGTGAGAAGGGGTGGGCCGTTGTCCACCACGCTGGCGTGGTAAACTTTACATATCTTCGAGAACATTATGAAGAACTCTAACACATGCAGGTTTCCCTCACGATATTTTCCTTCACCGTTAAAGCAAGCAATTTAGATATATACAGATGTAACTATGTAATGTATGAATATATACAAATTGTAGATAATATATTAAGACAATACGTTTATCTCTTAAGATTCCTTTGAATTCCGTTCCGTCTCGAGTCTCTACCATTTGGGTTGATAAATAAATGCAAAGGTTTCACATCTAAAAGACCTACTTAGGACTTGATTTTACTGAATCCAAGATGGCGGAACGATCGGCGCTGTCATTTGATTCTGGCGCATGAATAGGCAAGTTGGGAATCTGTATAGAAACGAACAATTGACTGACTTATTGGGAAGCTTCCAAGGCGCCTTGGAGTTGTCAGTAGGTCAACGGATGTAATCTTTTTGTTCCATAATAAATTGTACATTACAATATAAGGCTTTATATTGAGATACGAATAACAATTTTTTTATGAGATTGTAAAAGCATGTTTATATGAGAACAATAGCAGGTAACTTACATAATTATAAGGTGTGAAGAGCGCACCATAATATTTTTCTCTGTATATGATAGAGAGATGGTGTGTTGCACCCAAATTTGCAACCAAAACTATCGATTTAGGTATCACTCAATTGGGGCGACCTACGATACTATGGCATAACTTAAAGTTTATATTTGCAGTCGATCGTCAGGATTCTGGTTCTAAAGTTTATATTTGCAGTCGATCGTCAGGATTCGGGTTCTCAAGTCAGGGGTATTTTTATTAATCTTGTCAAGAAGAACGCAGTACAAAGAACGAACGCTAGCTAAATATCTAAAATATGACAATGAGCATAAAGAAGATGAAAATACCTAGTACTGTGCTATAATTCTAGTGATATTTGAGTGAGATTCATTTCTACTTACCCCTTCACAAATAGATAAGCGTGTATGAAGACGAAATAGGTGTGTTCTCCTCTGTCTAACCTATCTTATTAAAAACCAACCTTGTCTGATATATTAAAACTTTAGTAAAATAATAAAACAGAGCTGAATACTTATAAAAATGGAGGTTAAAAAGTTTTCTAGAACGAGTAAATAAAAACAAATTATATTCGAGAGTTCTAGATTGTGCTCTGTGAACTCGAGTTGGAACTTTAATCGAATGCCGACGTCGTTGGGCACGGATCACGTTCCATGTACTCGTTTATATACACACATACTTGAGTTGTACATACGAGTATATAATAGGTATGTAGTTTCGATAGAGAGGGCTCTCGTGACAGGTGGCGAACGGCATCCCAATATTGCATTTCTTCGGAATAGGGCTGGCTCTCACGGTAAAATTAAAGATATTTTGTCAAAATTTACATCTATACCATCACTCGTCTATGTCTCTTAAGATGTGAGCAAAGGAATAATCCTATCTAGTCCTAACTAATATAATAAGTGCGAGTGCGATTTTGTTTGTTTGTTACGCTTTCACGCTTTAACTACAGAACCGATCAACATGTACCTAACCTAACTTAATCTATATTTACGTGAGAGAAGCTACGGGCATAATCTAGTACAACTATATTTCGTCAACTACGTCTGAATTCTCATGTAAGAAAGGGACAGCTTTTTGCTATATATCCTATTCAAAGACGCGAAAAGATCTTGTTCCTCAAACTTTATCACTAAAACATCCATCTCACGTCATAGAACTGAGAAGATCAACTCGTATAAAATCTAGGTTTAAGATGTCACTACAACGACTTTCTTTGGACGTAAAACAAAGCATCATCCAATTTCATCCGGTACGTCCATACGGTGAATAGATTCACAGAAAATACCCGAGTACAACACACATAGTACCCTGAATTCAAAGAACCTCTTTGAAATTTAATCCCTCTTTGTAAGACGGTGCCGCACTCAGCATCGTGCTAAGCCCCCAGTTTGCAAGATTAGGGCCACGGGGGAAGCGATACTTACTAAATAGTACACCACTATTTATGTGAAGCGATCATTTTGTATGTGAATGTGGGTGGCAATGTACATTACATAGTTTAGTTGTTGTCTATAGAAGTAGGTTGTAGACTGTATCTAATCATAGACAAAAGAGTAATGTCTATGTAAGTTGTATTGCTTATAATTTAGCGTGAACTTAAACAAATTTCTTGTAAATATTCACTTACAAAATATAAGTTAATTTATTTAAAAATATACCTAGTGTAGGTATCATTGAGTTAATATGTGCAATGTAATAGAGAAGACATTTTTTGTTGCACTATCTATAGTGCCTGCCTATTTATTTTATGACTGATCAATCTCTAATAGGCGGTTTGCATTGTTTATATCGACAAAACAATGAGGTTTTTACACAGAGATTGTGAAGAACTAAAATTAAATTTTAGGGTGCGCCAAAGTTCACCTAAAATTTCAACTCCGATAATTGGAAATCCGAAAATTTTCTTCCTAACATTTTTCATCCTAACAATCACAATTCCTAATTACTTTGTCTCTAATGTTAATAATTCCGGAGCATTCAACTTCATAATGTCAGTAGCAATAAACATCTATTATACTTTTATTTGTTTTCCTATATTTTCTCAACATAACCATCGTTCATACTATTATTCAAAGTCATATCTTTTTTGTTTAGATTTCTTTTTATTCATAATAATCAATATTATATACATTAATTTTGCGTAACTTTGTTTTCACATAACATGTAGGTATAACATATAAGAATAATAGTACCATGGTACAAGTAGTTAAATACATGTTTTCATATATACATTTCAATTAAATAAGTTTAATATTAATCGAATCGGTCCTATTCCTAATTATTGGTTTAGGTTAGGTTAGAACTGTGACCCCAACGCACGAGCCGAGCGAGCGTAGCGAGCGTGCCGCGGCAGCGGCCGGCGAAGTGCCAGAACCGAATTGGTCCTTTAGTTATTGGTTTAGTTACGGTTACGGTAAACTCCCAGGCCATAAGCATAACCGTAAACGAGTCGTGTTTTATGAATTTCATTCATTTAAGACTATAAATAATAATCATTAAAACTATAAACATATATTTTTAACCCACATATATTTTTTATTACACTTGGTAAATGTTTCTTTCTGAGTATGAGTGAAAATATTATGGTGCGTATATTTAGGGATAAAAGCGTTATGATAAAAAACAGTAGGAGTTTAAATATATTTACATTAATTATGTTATTAATTACAATTTTCGGAAATATCAGTGTTATGAGCATCGCCGGTAGCACTACAAATAGTATGAATGAAAACTTTAGGATGAAAATTTTTAGGAAGAATGATCATTCGGATTACAAATAGTTAGGAAGAACAATTTCGGGTAAAGAACTTTAGGTGAGCCAATATGGACCCTAAATTTTATGTAAAGCAGCTCATATTGTAGTCTTTGTGTTTTAAGAAGCATTTTAAAATTTTGCGAAAATAAATTATGTGGTAGAAAAGCTAGCGGCGCTTCGTATTTTTTAAGTTGTTTTCCGTCAGTGAAATCGCTGGCAGCAGCTATTATAAATTGATTTAATAATCACTTTTGTTCAAAGCAAGGTCTCGGAATTATTAAGCTATGTAAGTTTGAGACGGACCTTGATGGTATGTAAATAGGAAAACTCGTATCCTTGACTTCGTGGCCATATTCGAGGCGTCTTAGAACTTTCTATCCGTCCGCCTCGCGTCTGCGCGCTACTCTTTTGTCTAACAAGAATGCACCATCCCATACTCTTGCGGCGAGCGCGGGTGCGAACTAGAATTTATCTATTTTTAGTTGACGAAGTTTCTAACTGTATAATGTAAATATAGTGCGAGTTTCACGACTAAGGAGGTAATGGAGGGTTAGGAAAGAAACGTAGTTTGATAATGACTGCCCAGAATTTTTGTTAGTGCTCGCATAAGGCATTGGAAGATTGCAGATAATAAATAACTGTTCTATTATAGTTAGGGCTCGTTTTAAAGCTTATTTTTTACATTTGTTCTTTAATTATAGATAAAATATAAGACAAAATGAAATCATAATCAAAATGAAAAGCGAGTGAAAGATATACTTTATAAATATTTTATTTGCATATTATTGAATGTCTTACTCCACTAGACCTATCATAGAGCAGTATTAAAGTCTTATAATAAAGTAACACCAAATAGAAACCAAATATAAATACACAAAAAGAAAACATTGACTGCATACAACGCTGTATTCCTAAAAGAACAATTTGCAAACTTGTTTTCTGTTTGGAAACAAGAAAACACAACTGTTTTGCTGCACTTTTTATTGCCCTCCTTTTGTTTACCGACTAGTTGAGTGCTTGCATTTTAGGGCTCCTTAAGCTCTGTTTCTTGTTCGAGAGCTTTTGTTTTTACTTTTTTAAAGTAAGGCGTATGAACTGCCAGGATAGTGTAACTGCGATGAATCTAATTTAAATCAGTCGACTTTTTTGATAGAATAAGATCAGAATGTAAATTGATGTATAGATTTACAGTATGGCTTATTTATTGAATAGTTGAGTGCTTGCATTGCAGGGCTCCTTAAGCACATTATTTTATTCGAAAGCTTTTGTTTTTACTTTTTTAATGAGGGCCAAGGCATATGAACTGCCAGGATAGTGTAATTATGATAAATCTGATTTAAATTAGTTGACTTTGTCAATCAAATAAGATCGAATGTAAATTATTGTATAGATTTACAGTATAGCTTATTTGAAACGTGATTGCTATTGAATTCAAATTTTTAATTGTCTCCCCGTGAACTGGCTGCTGTAAAGCAACCGAAACGTCGAGGCAAAGTGAAAACTCAGATATAAATAGTTTTAATTAAAAATATATAGCTTAAATAGTAGTAAAGTTCCATAATAGTAGTCTTAGAGTTTTCAAAATTATGTAATAACAGTGTTATAAAGTAAAATAAACAACGCGACAAAATCCGTATAAAGAGTTTAATTTCAATGTATAACATTCGCGTAAACATAAGACAATATTACGTGATTGCTACTTAGATTGAATAAAACAAGATATGTATTACTTGAAATACGATAAGGTATTTGCATGGGAAAGCATTATGGTATAAAAAGTATTCTATGTGTTAATGTTAACCCAGGACATGGCCTGTGTCCTAAGTATCATGCAGATACGTTCAACGGTTTATAAGTGACTGAGTAACAAACATCCAAACAATTTACATTTATAATTGTTTTAAAATCGAACTACGTATTTTTGCTTTATTGCTAAACTTTATTTAATATAGGTATCTAGATCATAAGTAATCCGAAATGTAAATATTGGTACACGTTCTGATCGGTACCTAATATTACACACTCGATTAAAAACTATACAACTTGATTATGCCTTGTTAAAATATAATGGAAATATTAATATATTTTACAGTACAAAGTACCAGCTATTTTTAATTAAATTGAACATTCTCATTTATAAAGTTGATTAGACCTTTAACCTTTATACACGCCCATGCATGTTCTTATATGCAAACTTAATAATATAAGAATTTAAATGTCAAATAAGTAACCGAAGTTTACCTTTGCACTATATTAATTTTTAAATACATAGATACGGACTCCGTTCACTTATGAAGTACTAAAGCTCATTATTAATTCCAACAATCTATAAATCGAATAAAAAGCATTTCGATACTCGTACTCGAATTAACTGTAAAGGACTATGTATAAACCCGTTCGTCCTTGCTAGGACGATGTATTTATAGGCTGGAAATAAAAATGTCTAGACCAGACCGCATTCCATACGCTCGTAGATTAATCCTTTATTCATATCTAGTGCGGCATTTCTATAGTAATCATTTTGTGATTGTTGAGTATTGTCTAGTTGCTGTGTATGTATTTTAGTCTTTTTGATAGGATAATCTTTATGTTACTAGCTTTTTCCTGCGGCTTTGCTTGAGCCTAGCTTGCTTTACCCTTCATCCAGAAAAAAGAGGTACAGGTTAGGCTCTGTATCCCTGACAACGTGTATGTGAAATTTCACATTGATCAGTTGAGTAGTTAAGGCATGAAAGCGCAACAAACAAACTCTCATTTGCATTTATACTATTGTTATGTGTGTTGTTTGAATGATACGATAGATTGGAATACTCGTGCCGTATTCATACTCCTTAAGTGCGAATACAGCTCGCCAGATGTAAGCAGTTGCTAAGCTATATGAAAGATTTCACAAGGAGTATCAATCGCGTGCCGAGTACGTTGACCTTACGAAAACCTTTTGTTGTGCACTGTTAAAATTAGGAACAAATTGCACTGTTATATGTTATATAACACAGCTCACTCTTAGAGGGACTGGATAACTCACCACAGAAACATACGCAAAATTATTAAGCTACAACCTTCTGTAGTCACCTTCAAGCTGCTAGTATTATTAACAAAGAGAACTTACTATATTTTGGACTAACTAGTTACTTAGGAACTTCTTCAGTATAAGGTATAAATCTTGTGTTGCGTGTAGCTTAACAAACATTTAAACAACCACGCGAACAAAAAGTACACCTACACTCGGAATAACTATTAGCGTATTATACAAATGTGTGTCCCGTGTGAGGATCGAACTCACGGTAGGTACTCGGCGCTGTGTTTTAGCCGATGCGACCACTTAAACCTATGCGCCATTCCAGCGCCGCACTTTAATTCCATTGTTATTAGCGCTATGTTGTAGACACATTGCCCAGTACATTAAAAAAAACTGCGGAGGCAATCTAAAATCTAATATTAATTAATGCTTACATTAGCACTTAAATTCACAAAACAACGCGACGTACATGACACGAACGCAACAAAACGATGTCCAAAAGTGTAACCTGCTTACAAACTACGTCACTAGTTAAGTTGCTCGTAACATCTTGACCTTACATCAATATCAGGCTCGTAGAACGCCCGGAGGAGCTTGTACAACCCTTTGATATTGCAGCCGAAGCAACTAGTGTGGAGTATTACTGCGTTCAAACTTCATTATAACAGCATTGTAGCACACATGTTCGGCCTTAACTACATCAGAGCCACACAAAATGCCCAATGGAGCGGCAAATAGGCCCTTCTGCTCCAGTTACCATAGCAACGGGTCTAAACACTGATATCCCGGCCCCTCTCAACGGATAAACTAATCTTGTACATTTTATTCTAAGGCTGGCTTCGTGAAAAATGAATTTTGAGGTAACCTCTTCAAGTGGAGTAAATTGTGCTGGAATTATTCAGAACCCCACTCGTAACAAGAGTGTGGTTGCTTATGAAAAGTAAATGTTCTCTTGCTTTTATTTATTACTCTTATAAACAAAATGTTATAACATTTTAAATAAAATTGGTTAAAACAAACTTCATTGAAAATTGGTTTCACTTCGAGTTTTATTTAATTCCAATTTAATAATAGAGGCACAGAAAAAGGTGTTTAATATTGCAAATGTCAATTTGTTTGACTCTCTTCAATACTCTCTGCAATATAAATATATCAGCAACAGGATCATACCAACCAAGCTTAAAGCAGGTTTAAGGCATAAGCAAAGGTGTATTAAGTCAACATTCTATTTCATGTTGATTGGATTGCAAGTAAAAATTGGTGATTCAATTGCTCTCTATAAAGCACAGGGACACTGTGTTTCTATTGAAAATTTCCTCACTGAAAAATCTAATAACAAGATGTCCACTCCGGTAATCGTATCCGAGCTTTCATGATGGGTAGAAGCGTAATCATTTTGGATTACCCACAGCCTACGCCCACTATATTACTGATGTAATAAGAGAGAAGCCTCTAGCGTTTAGTATGGTGGCGATCTTCATTTATTCACGACTATGACGTCATCTGAACATCTGACTGAGCATAATGCGTCGCTTCAGCCAATAATCGATGAAGCATATCGGTTAAACCACATAACATAGGTCAGTACTAACAAACAAGCATTCAGTGTATAGGGAGCCAGTCGACCGCGGTATTTCGACCACAATGCCTCGTTTCCTGCTCCTACACTGCTGTAATACTGCCACTGCCACTGCTACTGTCATATGACATAATGCGATTTACCATTTAAAGTCACCGTCATCGTTCGCCAATCTTTTATTGAGTTTGTTGTACGATTGTCTTTTACATAGCAAAGAGTAGAATCGAATTCAGTTCGTTTTAGGTACAGACCAGTCGTTTCGATTTTTACTATTCGAATTCGGTCAGCAGGTTTCGTTTTATTTCGTTGTTGTCTTTTCTTTTTAGTATTCTAGACGCGATTTGAATTCCTAAGAAATTGCAGGTCGTGGTTTGGGTGAGGTGATTGACTATTAAACTAGTTGTCAGAATATTTGAGGTTACCATTGGCTATTTTATAGCAAATGAAATTGATGTCACATGTTTCATAGAAGGTTAGGTAGGGTTGGGTGATAGATTTCAAAATGAATGGCTTTAGCTTTTTAGCTAAAACTAAGTTGTCGGTGTTGTTACGAAAGACTTTCGTTGTAATTCTTTACATTGCGAAAGCATTTGCATAATATATAGCATGAAGATCAGTTGCATTAAAGAATGTGTATTAAAAAAAATTGTTAACCTTAGTAGACTAGTAGTTTTTTTATAAATAAAGACTTTGAAGCACATAGCATCAACTAAGACATAGTTTGGTCGACGAATAAAATTGATTTGAAAACGGTCATTCCGTAAATTTATTTCTTAGAAGATCTATCTCTCGATTAAAAAATTTACTCTATGTCATGGTGTAGAAAAAAGTGCTTAAACAAAGATCATAAAATGACCCTATCTGTGTAAGTAAGGTTTAAAGCCATGTAACATGTACCGTGCCCCTGCGGCAGTAAATTTCTCTGGCAGCCAGTATATATCAATTTTATATACATGTTAAAATGCGGTCTTTGTCCTCCCTCGGTTTACTAAGTATAAGAGCCGCAGATACAAAGAACAGCTTTCGGAAACATACTCCGCCGTTTGTCTTACTAAGTAATATTATTGTCTAACCACATCGCATTAAGCGTCTAAGCCTATTGTGGGATTGTTACGTTAAGGTTCGCGCACATAAACATGGGTCGCATGGCAACATGGAAAATCAACTAAATAATTTTTGGATTCATTTCTGTATGAACATCCTTTGGTAGTCCAACGTAAGATACGTAAGATAGTTTTATCATAAAACATGCCAGGTATCTTTCTATGATATATAGACTATTGTTACTGATGGTTCCTTGTTGTGATTTATAATAATATGTGTCTTATTTATTTATAACAAATAAATAAGACACGTAACGTCACAAAATGTTGTGTTCTTCATTGTGATGATATCAGATAAGATCATCATAAGATATATATTTAATTTTAAAGTATTCTCGAAAAAACATTAGGTTTTGCCTTTATACCCCACTTGGTACCGATACAACGTTAAAGTAATTTTTCTTTTACAAAAGTCGCATTATGTTAAGACATTAATAATTGGTCTTATTTAAAATCAGTATATACACATTTTATGTTAGACAATCGTTTCATTTCAAGTTAATTTTATATTCTTTTAATTGGATAACACTTGACAGTCAGATTGACCATGTCTTGAAGAAACGCATAGGATACTCCTAACACGGTAATGCGTTCCCTAAGGATATAAGCGTTTGAAGCTACGGTAGAAAAGCGCTGGCTCTTAGGTCCTTTGTGTTATACCTGTCGATACGATGATACGGTTCGCTCCAATGTGCATGAAACTTTATTATCCGGTGTTTCCACCTCGCCACACACGAATCTATCGTATATTTAGTAGATTGTTTTAGTGATTATACGGGTAAATCAAATTGCAATCAGCTTTGTTGTCCGATTGGGTGCCCGCACGACCTCCTAATATGGACGTCTATCCATTGTGCTGAGGTACACTACCTGTGATTAGTTTAGTTTATTTTTTAACTTACTTCTTTTTCGATAAATTCGTTTGTTCATTTCTATTAATTTGTATTAAAGACTACTAAGAAAATGAATTTATATTCATTCACAAGCATTATTGCTTAAACCTATTGATTGGCACCTTCATGTTTTAAGTTCTCATCATGTATTTTCATATCAATAGTCAGTGTATCAATATCATATATTTTAATAATAGAGGAGATGTTGACTAACACTTGTATAGTATTACTAGATTTTGCCCGCGGCTTCGCATGCGTTAATTTAGATTTTAATAATATATTTCTACCCGGGAACAGTACTTTTTCCTGGATAAAAGTATGTCTATGTTTTTCTTTTTATGGCATATGAGGCAAACGAGCCGACGGATCGCCTGATGGTAATCGATTACCGTCGCCCATGGACACTTACAACACCAGAGGAGTCGCAATTGCGTTGCCAACTCCTCATAATATGCCCATCACCCCTCCCCCCAGAAGGTAGGGGAGAGGTTTGGGCCATCGGTACCCTCACTCACTCGACGAAACACAACGCAAGTGCTATTTCACGCCGGTTTTCTGTGAGGCCGTGATATCATTCCGGTCCAGCTGGCCCATTCGTGCAGAAGCGAGGCTCACCCATGTCTTATTCTGTACCTCTGATAACGCGTATGAGAAATTTCATGATGATCGGTCGAGTAGTTAAGGTGTGAAAGCGTTACAAACATCCATCCATCCTCACAAACTTTCACATTTATAATATTAGTAGGATTAGTTAGGATAAATGAAAGAGTAGACAGAGTTGTATCACACCAACATTTTTCCAGCTATGTGATATAACACGTAATAGGTGTATACTGTCGTTTATCGGGCACATTGCCAGAAATCGTGTTGCTTTGTGTACTAAGACTTTCCTAACTAAAAAAGTTGCTCGATAATATATTGCCTGATCTTAAAATCGACCGAGGTAGCAGTAGGTATTTGCTTTTAACCTTTTTAAGTGTTTATTTTAATATTGTCTTACATTTACGCAAACGTTATACATTGATATTAAACTACTTTATTTGAATTTACCGTGTTGTAATAGTAGAGTGTTATATTATTGATATAAAGTCGGTTATTTCAAATTCGGTAAGCAATTGCAAAAAGCAAATGTTTGTAAAACATAATAAGAATAATGGCATTCACGCTCTTTTGTTTCACCTATCGATAAAAAACAAGTGCTTAGTAAAAACTAAGTTTTCTTTATAAAAATACAAGAGTGGATTTTCTAAGCTGTCGTACGGGTATAGTACTGTGAGACTATATATTATAGCGATAGTTGTGTGGCAGACATGATGGCTGGACGCTAGAGCCCGCATATACATAAATCTACGTGTTCGCATGTCATTTCTCGCTTCGCTGCCACCGCTCGCAGCTGCTACTGAGCTTGAAGCTTTTCAATTTATTTATCTGCATACCTATATGACTGCCATGACACGTTTACCATACGTTTACTTATGCATAAGAGTTTCAAACTAGTTGGTCAGTTAATTTATATTTTGAAAAACGCATAAATGACCTAACAAAATCAATAGTTGTAACGTTAATTTACACTTTGAAAAACGAATAAACGAATGTTCAAATTAAGTCACTTGATTGGTTGTAGCTTATTTTAGTCAGCCAATCACAGCAGTTGTCATGAAGTTGACCGTCTTTTCCCGTGCTGATTTTGGTTTTAGAAACTAGGGTAAGAGTGTGTTAGATCGTGCTCTATTAGTGCAGAATGTGCAATAGTGAAACTTCAGATTCCGATGTTTTGGATTAGATATCCGATATTCCGCGAAGTACGGGTATGATAGTGAGTGTCATACATCACATTTCGCAAGGTATTTTTATGTCTAACGTTATAGGCGAGCTTATTGTCGTCTACTGGCCAATATGCAGATTTTTTGCTGCTAATAGTATCGTTTCAAAAACATTAATGCTGCATATATAAGTGTAAAATTATGACGCGTTACTTTAGGTAGTTGAGAGTAGTTCAATAAAAAGTTCAAACTATAACTGTATTGTCTATAAGAAGATTCTCAGTAGACGCATGTCTAACCTAACCCTGTATCCTGTAGACTGTATTAGGCTTACGGACAATAGGTTCATCTTAAAAGGTGCGTTTATTGTCTGAGACGTAATGGATTACATAAAACTTAGACATAATGATCGTGAAACACTAGTGTCGCACCAATGTCAGCTATGTTTAAACATAGTTCTAGCCCTTTACATTAGGCTACTGAGCAAAAACTACGCGTCACTTTTCTCTGACGTCATCGCACCCTATTACCGTACGATGAAACACAAGCAATTTATCAAATGCGACATTTAGAAGTGCGAGCGTCGTCACTCCGCCAGCAGTAAACGCAATACGTGCGAAGCATCCCAGTCATAAATAAATTCCATTTCAATTCTATGCCACAATTGTACGACACACCAATTACTCGTATAAGTCGTGATCCCGTATCTATTTACATATATTATCCTCGTATTCGGGAACTTCATTAAATATGTCCAAGCAACCCACGGTCGCGCTCGGCTATTCCTATCGTAAACGGTTCTAATACCCTCGATATTTTAGTACTATGTCTGGTTTTGGGTCGCAATTATAAGATTTTGTGGCTTTGCTATTATCCGTACTCCCTAATATTATAGTTGTGGAAGTAATTCCGTCTCTTTGTCTGTTACATATTGGTTGATAAATCTGTAAACCGAGGTAGGGTAATTTTGTAAGAATTTAGTTAGTTAAACATATTACAAGTTAGGAAGACCATAGGCTACTTAGAAAAACATGTTAACTCACTATTTAATATTATAAACGGAAACGGTTTTGTTTATTTGATAAAAGAGATAGTGGACACTTCGTCATCTTTATTTGCAGGAGGTAAGCCTAATGTCGTTTGCCGGATACGTTATGTTATGTTACTTTTGAGATTTTAGAGCCAGAAAATCTTCTCCTAGCGAAGAATCGACCTGACGATAAGGTGCATTAAAGTGGTTTATTATAATTTCTATAGATGCCACTTATTGATTGTAAATTAAGCTATGGTTTCATTGCCTAACAATACGTAAATAGATAGTGTTACACTCTACACACTCTTTATCCTGGTGTCTCATAGTAGTGAACGTAGTAGATTCTTTTGGAATTTCGGACACCCAGGGCACACAGACTTATGCCGCATGACCAACGAGACAGTTTTAAAAGAGAAAATCTTGTATTTGAATGTATGAACAAACAGAATATATTATACATAACTGTATAGCAATTCAAAGCAACAAGCGTGGCCGTAGAGCTAGTCGGAGTTGTATCTAATACATTTCACCAGTTACATATGTATGTTAAAGTCCCACGTAATACTGGCGAGCTTATTGCCGTCTACACCCAGTACAATTAAGGTTGGTGTACAATGTATTGTTTCATATGCACGCCTTTGACGTGACGTGTGCTCTGAATCCGCTGACTGTAATAATAACGTCATCCATATAAGCTCGCGTAGCCTATGTAGCATTTACTTTCATGTATCTCTTCGCTCATACATTTTGTATGTAATACATTTTATATGATTTTTTGGCTCTTTCCACTGATTAGAGAAGCATATTTTTCGTTAGCAGTTTCCTTGTCCTCAGTCAGCCATCCAGTCTCAGTCAACTACGTTAGATTAATTTTCTAAGATGGCAAGCTTACTGTCCGTTCTAATGCTGGATGGCTACCGTAGCGCATGATCGCTTGCTATACCATGAATTTTACTCCACTCAATTTCTAAAAAGGTGACGCTGTGCTAGTATCATACAAGACAAGTTTGCTAAGCTGTGATCTTCAGTAAGGTGGAGCTACTACCAGTGATCTTGCTCCAGATTAATCGTCGTCCCCGTATCGGGCAGTTTTGGGGTTTTATGTGATCAGTAGACTACAAGAGCTTACCATATTCACTCATCTAAATTATATTCGTGGGAATTTAACACAATTGGCTACCTATCTAATATTTTAAGGATATATAAGATTGATATTACGTTTAAAAAACCCGTACTGCACTTTAAAGCTATTTCACTTGTGTTATTTTATGTTACTATGGAATAAGGAATGCGACGCTTCTTTGAAACTTTATCATATTATTCTGTTGCTACTTTTAGACATAAAAAGTAAATAAACAATTTCTCATAAAAGCTTAGATTTCTATTTATATTTATAAGCATTCTTGAACTTAAGCGATACTTGGCCCATACTTCATAGCGAACGTTAAAAGATCATATACGGGTTTATGAAAATTGTGGAGTTTTAAGAGAACTATAAAAGATTTACTGAGGATGCGTCCGTTATGTTCGTAGTACATAAAGCTGCGTTTTGTTGTTTACTGAAAACTTTACTGTCGACGAAAATAGTCACAATATCTCTGAGTAGTGACAGAGTGCGACGAATGGTTCTGTAGGGAGCTCTTTATGATAGACAAATAGAAGGATCTACTCAACTATATCACTATGTTGATAACTTTAAAATAGTAGTTATAAAGGCAATGATACAATTAATTCAGCCATCAGCCTACATACGCCAGCGTCTAGACATATCATTATTTCCCGAAACGGTTAAGCTTGACTGGTTAAAACACTTTTATTATAAACTACGTCATGGGTGTATAAGTGTGAATGTGTAAACCTTTACTTACGCTTACGGTTTTTACTATACGGCATATTTAACAGACGTAAATTAAGATAAAGGGCACGAGGCATTTATTTTTTACGGGAGTGCAAATTCTAAGACAAAAATGAAACAAAAGATGCGAGACATTTTCATAGGTTCGAAATGTAAAGACGTAGAAATCTGTTACAATCCTTATATATTCAAATTCTGATTTGACAAAGAAGCCCTCAAAAATATATAATTGTGCAAGAGAAAAACGTAAAGTTGAAAATATGAAGCGAAAACCGTTTCCTTGTTATTTACGGCCTTTCTCTTGAAGCATTATTACCTTTTCCTCAATTTGTCTTTTTGTAGAGCCATCAAAAGCAGAAAACAATAGCTCTTCAGGATTTATTGGCTGCAGCTAAACGTCGAAACTGTAGGAGAAGGTGGACTAAAATCGTACGGCAAGTAATGTAGAGTCCGTTCACCGTCTCGTCTTCTAATGGCATTGTAAAAGTTTAATGCGAGGTTCCACTTGGCGATGCACTGACTGTCCGACGATATTTAGGCTATATCGACCCACTTGGACAACTGTGGTTTTACTACTACCACCGACGGCTAGCCTTTAATAACTCAAACATTCAAGAGCTACAAGATTCAAGACATCTCCTCAATAATAGATAGTACCAATTCATTTTCATAGTATTGGTTTCTAGATTAAATTGAATGATTGCAAAACATTGTTGTAAGATTATAAGATATAAGTTTGAAGTGAGTACTTAGACGATGCAGAGTTATTGGAATTCTAAAATGATTATCTCGTCTCTAAATAAGATACCGATGTGATATCGGTTTTATCTTGAGAGCAATACACTTCAAATAGACGATGTCGTTACAGCGGGTGACGTCACCGATTCATTTGTCTTCTGTGAGCTCGAAACAGGTAACGTTTAATGAATTTATCTTGTCAGGGTGAACATTAACCAAGTTTAGGAACAAATTACGAGCGTAAAGTTGTCTCCTACCTACGAAGTTCGCTCGTAATTACAGTGCTGTTCGCCCAAATTCAGCTCCTGTACGCTCCGAGCTTTTTATTGCCAAGTATAGGGCATATCAATGTTCCGTTTTGGCGCAAACGAGCGAAGATAACGGCTTTATTACTTGACGAGGTGCCAGCTTCTATATAAATTCACAAGAATCAATGCGACAACGTTCAACACATTCGGCTAGAAATAAGCTCTCGAAATCAATATCTGCGGGGTGTCAACATGTTTCATGTTCTCGCTGGTAGTGTCGGCGGCGGCTCTCGGTGCCTGTCTCGCGAAGCTCCGTTTTATTAAATGCCGTTTTATTGCCACTCCCTGATGCCATAAAAGCCTCCACAAGTACTCGTAGTTTTGCAAAATAAAACTGAAATTTTCGGTGTGCCATCTTCTCGGTTTTATCTAGGAAATCTACAGCGCTTTGTTACATTGTCTGTTGTTTTATGTATTGCTCGCTTTAAGGTTTTATGACGTGTCGTTTATATTATATTCGCCCCCGCACTTTGCTGTTCCGGTTACAGTTGAATTCTTGATAAGGTTTCATTGGTATCATCATTTGGTCGTTCATTTTGGTATATAATTTCGGTAAAGACTATTTGTCATAATGCTCATATAATTAGTATTCAAGTTGGTGCCCTGCGGGTATGTAAGTAAAATAAAAGAAAAGAATATTTTTTACTTAAGTGAGATTAGTTGGCGCAGAGTGGGTGTGCTACCAGGCTCACAGCGGTCTCTAGGAGTGTCACCGGCGATGCTGTGAAACGGAGCATGTAGGTTAAGAGCTCTTCGCGCTTTGTTAGCGCGCTCTAATCACTGCCGGCCCTCGACGGCACGCGACTCGAGAGCTCGTGGCGCACTAGCGTTTTGTGCCCCTCCTCTACGGCGCATCTCTACTGTGTTATACCCGCCTTGTACGTGTCTATCTAATTACAGTACAGAGGACGCGTCTGCACTGCCTCAAATAAAATTTATTAGGTTTTTTTCTGTTCATATTGGTTAATTTTTATTGCTTTGTCGGTCTATGTTGTAAAATATGACGTTAAGTCATGCATAAAAATAACTATATCACCTTTAATAATACTATGATTTGAAGTATAATAGGGCTTCCAACGAAACGAGAACAAAGAATAAAATAAGATAGATGGCAGGACAAATAGGATACAGCAATAATCAAAGCTCTTTACAAGGGATGTTTACGAGTATGTTTACCAATAAATCACAAAAGGCAATTTCATCTCGATTTGGCTGGATATCGGCAGCCACTGGCTGCTATCCAAGGTACGCTTTTAAGTTACCAGATTGAGCCCATGCTATATTTTTTCAGATAACCGGGAATGTAATCTACGGCCGAGTTAAATTCTTTGAAACAAATCATGAATTTATAAAATAAAGCGCCATACTACGACGGTCATAAGGTTTGAATTTCTCGGGCGGATCGTTTGGTTATCAGCAAAAACATGTTTGCCAAGGATACTGCTCCACGCGCATCCATGATTGTTTTGGCGAAATTTATAGCTATCGCGTTGACCGTGCCTTGAATTTGTAATTTGATTTTATGAGAATATTCGTTTGTGAGTTTTCTAATCTTTTTGTATATACTGAAAAAGTTATTTTTAATGTTTGCTTTATGTTTTTTAAAGTGCGTTTTATTTTATTATTGTGTATGAAAGGGTTGCGGTGACCTGTTTGTCCTGCATCGTTATGAATTCTGTTTACTTTTGTAAAATATATTATTTGGCTTTCATTTTATTTGTGTACGTGTAATGTTAGCCAACAGGCTTTGCTTTATACGAAAATTTTAACGAATATTTTGTTTATCATAAACCCGATGGAAAATTGAGTGAAAAGTAAATATAATACCAGCACAATATCACAGGTAACAATTCTGGAATAGTATGTAAAATAAATAGTCTCACTAGTGAACGATATTTTCTTGTGAGTGCATACAAATTGTGCAAGAGACCAATAATTGAGTGATTCAAAAATATCTGGTAACGGTTCTGATCTTCTTTTGTGTCTCATGTTAAATGATTTACCTTGTTTTTAGTCTATGGCTCTATCGGCTACCACCTACTACTGCTTGCACTATTATATAGGTATTCTTGGCTTACAATACCGGAAGTAACACTCGCGTTTCCGATTTTTGGAAAAGATACTGAAGATGGAATGAAAAGAAGGAATGTAAGTTGTAGTTACTAGGTACATTAGCCTCCGGCTTTCTTACCAGTTAAAACGCAGTAGCATTATTAATATTCTGTCGTCGGCTTCATTTAAATAGTAGGTGATAATTCTTAAACCGATTCGACTTATTTATTAGTCCCATCAGCAAATAATTGGCAACTGTGGGCTCATTAAGATAGACTTCTTTAGAAAAAATATGTGACGAAGAACGAGGTTAATCAAAGTACAGACTATGCAATTTTTTATATATTCACATACTATATGTACTAGTACATCCTCGGTATTCATTAATTCATATCTACATTTGGGCGAAGTCCTAGTGAAGTCCATAAAAGTTAGCAACAAACGTTGTACAAAAAGCATACAGATGACATAATTCAACTCGTCGTAGCACGTACACCGTATTAATAACAGTACACTGCGTGGAATTCTAATTCTGCCGAATAACGCTCTTTTCCTTATTAACTTCAAAAACTGGCAGGCAAATCTGGCTTCATATTCCAGAAAAAAAAATTATAACTTTATAAAGGAGTTGAATTGTTTACTTTTTAAAGTCTGGCGGGGTCAAATGGATTTTCCTTGGTGCTAATAATGAGGTGGCTTGCTTGTCCCTTGACGGGGGACAGCAGGGTGTGGGCGGGGTGAGGAGGCGGCGAAGACGGCAAAACTCATTTCCGGTCTGTTGACGGAAGTCAGGCCAGCCAATAAGTAATAGAAAATTGTATTCAGAACTGAACTGCTTCCAATTTTTAAATTGTTATTTTCGTTTTGTTTTATTCTCATTGACATTTTATTTTTATCTGATGTACACTGTTTAACTTTATTTTAATATAAATAATCAGCATAATAAAACAATCTCTCTGTCGTACATATTATATACACACACGCATACTCTCAATAACAAGATAGTAAGAGTAAGCTAAATTAAACTAAACTGAAAACGTTGCGACTCTTGAACAATCAAAGAGGCGTTGTCAAAACACCCTTTGCGAATCTTTGTCTTAACGCAAATACTTTGTTTCTTCCGAGAAGCAAAAATTCTTCCTCCATTTCATTAATCTGTTGCGGAGATTTGGATTAGTTCCTAATTACCTTTACTCCTTCCAAAGAATGCGTATAAAAAGCCATTTCGTAGCTCTGGGGATCTTCAAAGTGTAGATAAACACTCAGTGAACTGGCGGTGGACGGGTTTTAGTAGGGTTGCTACTGCGCTGTTTCTTTTACCGACCGACGACCCTAAACGGAGAGAAAATTGAGAAACGCTAGAGTCAAGAGCAGTACTAAAAACCGCAGAATTATAGCCTTTTAGAGGACACACAGCCATCAAGTACGACTTGGACTTGGGCTCGGGCTTGTTCGATTCGACAGCCCTGTACTAAGGACTGCCATTTTCCTCTCTTAAATATTTGATGATATAACAGCTCGGCTTGCTTAAATAAAATACGAAATGCCGAGAAAACTTACAATAGAAAAATGCCATAATGAAGTACCTCAAAAGGGTTGAATTATTTAAAATTTAATTGTTCTTGTTTGTGAAACATTTTGATTGCACAGAAATTATGACTTGTTTGGTCTCTTAAAAAGTGTATTGCTTTTTAAAGTAGATACTTACTTTAAAATCGATAAAGCTTATAAAAAGCTAATACATTAGCTTGCAATAAAGTATAATCTAACTGTCATATTCTCAAGGGTTAGTTGTCCTTATGTTATCTCTACGTTCTTCAGCTATCTACGTAAAAATACTTCACTGCCTTCCTCCTTATTGATTAAAGAAAAAAAGGCAAAGATTCTTACTTTTAAATGTATAAGTTATTTTAATAGCCATTTCTTAGTAAACAGTACTAATGTAAAGTTATAATACACTGTTGAAATAGAAAAAAATACGGTAATAGTTAATAAATAATTTTACAAAAGTAATCCAGGCCTGCCATTTTCCAGATTTTCACAAGAAATCTTTTGAATAAAATATATCTTACTGGCATTTAGCATATTTTTCATTAGTCATTTCTAATTTGGCCGGTGCCTGCCCTCCCTTTCTAAGTATCTCTTACAGTAATTTTCATTCGTATCGGATATTCAATTTTTGTTTTCGGTATCTGAGATCTAAATAAAGACGGCAATATCCATTTTACGGATGTAATAAAATTTTATTATTAAAACGAACTTGCCGACTAAGAACATTTCATGAAAGACAATATTTGTCTATACGAAACGTTCCACGTCAACATACATGCGTTCAGTTCCTGACTTGATTAACTCGAGAAAATCAGAGCTCAGTTTTACGCTTAGGTTTCATATGAAGATGTAGAGTTTTCTCATTACACGGGATTTATAAGAAAATAAAGTTATGAAGTATGATTAGTTTTAAACTTCAAACTGGAAGAGAAATATTTCTCTGTACAGTTTTATACGTGCTCGGTGCTTTGATGTAGAGATGTGATTATTGTGCATCGAGTTACGCTGCGCAACTGCCGGCTTATTTCCGCCTCTCAACTACTTAATGGGTAGTGCGGAAGCCCGAGGCTAGACGCGTTATCGCAAGATTGCCATTTATTATTTGTAAATACTCGTACATCTAACTAAGAACTGGCTTTCTTGAAGTTAACACATTGTTCTTGGCACAACATTCTTCGTAAAACGGCATGATTTAGAGTAAACGTGTACTAAAATAAAGTCTTATATAGCTATATAATACGAAAAGCCGCAATAGTGGGGTATTTCACTAAAGGACTGCGGCATCGAACAAGCTTCAATGCGTTTGGCAAAAGTGTGGCGCATTTAAATTGGCAAGGTTATGAAGTCGCCAGAGATCCGGGGGCACTGGCAGCCCTCCAGTGCCGATGCCAACACACTCCTCGTATGTAGGACACACAAGTTTTGACATAACGCTTTGACCTACTTCTTGAAGTAATTTTTGCCGACTTCACCGGCCATAGATGCAGTCTGTTTTAATATTCTGGTGCATGCACCACTACAGAGTTTATTACATTTACGCGAAGTTCATAAACCTGCGGTTATTGTATTAAATTATTGCCGTCGTCTTCTCTCTTTAAGAGTAGGTACAAATTTGTTTTAGATCCAAAGTTTGACAGTGTGTTAAAAACAAAGTCAAGCAACCCAGCAACATAGTCATTTAAAACATAAGAAACTTTACGTGCAGGTTTAAGAAAACAGGCGCATAATAAACTAACTTTGTGCTCTAGTGAATACATGCAGACAACATTTCAATTATCTTGTCTTTAACCACATTTCGTAGGTAGTTTGTAACACAGAAATGTTTTATGAACACTTAAAATTAAACGAGTGAGTCTCTTTGTCTACCCAATTCAGTATTCAGAATACTATCATTACATTTAATAGCCGAGGGAGTTGGCAAGTTATAAACTCTGTAGGAAGACGAAAAACTGTATAAATTATTTAATACTAGCGACAGTATCCAGTACCTCTTTCGTTCCGCTCATAACAATAATAATAAAACAGAAGCGTACATTTTTGTTTCTCTCTTTGCAGTTACATTTGTGAGATTGTTTTCTCATTATTATCTAAGATTGGCTAAACTTATTGAGGTTAATGCGTGATAATTTTAATAACTTATATTGTTGTAACTTTAGTTTAATAAGACTTCAATTTCAAAATCACTAAAATGTATGTACTATAATTAAATATATAAGCTTTCAAGTACTAAAATCGAAATGCGGTACAAACCGATTCTTCGCTGTAAAAATTTCAGATTTATTCTGTGCAATGAGTAAAAAACGTATAAAATAGATTGTGCTGAAAATCGTCTGCCGCCATGCCGCGATGCCGCTCCAATCCTCTTTGAACTGCCTCGTTTTATTTTTTACAATCTCTATCGAAGGAATCACTCTTTTCTGCCTTTGAACAGTCTATGAAAAAGAAAAATAAATGTTATCAACCTGGAGCGCTTTACGTGCTGGAAACTTGTATATAGTTATGTAAGGTAGCAACTTGCGATAGGACGTCTATGCAAAGTCACACCGCTCCATTTATTTGTGTTAGCTTTCGTATGTACTGTTAGCGACGCTCGTACAAAGTTATCTCTAACACTTCGCTTCGAAACGTTTCGCCTTTGCATAGCGCATAGACTGAATATGGAATAAGAAATGGTTATTTCAGATGGAAATGTTGGTGTTTCTGCTATTTCCTTATCGAAACGCCGAATGTTTGTAGCAAGTAAACATATGTACGTATATTTCAAATAAAGACTGTTTTTACGACACTGGGTAAAAATGTTCAGTAAATGCTTTTGTTTTATCAATAGACCTTTTTTTGATAACCAGGAAAAAATGCTTGATGCACTACCCGCCGGCTAGGGGACGGCATCGGCGGGGCGTGTGGGACTCACCAGCCGAGTGCTGGTATACCCACTAAAAAAACCTGGGGTGTTCCCTCTCTCAAGACCTAACGCAAGTTTGTTTGTTAATACCTGATTCCACGGCTATATTATATATATTATACTAGATGCGCATACTAGATGTACGCTGGCATTTTTACAGTCATTTTATGAAACGTACATGCTCCATTTAAATGATTTAGAATTCTTGCGAGTATCCAACCACAAGATTTTATGTTTTGTTGTTTTGTTGGTTTTCTATATGTGAATGTAGGTACGTACGTCACGAGGCTGCCAAGTTTAGCAAAACGGTTTCAACTCACATCGTGGTTAGACTATGGAATGAGTTGTATATGCCAAAGCAGCTTTTGTGTTCAAGTAAATCATTTGCTAAAAGAAGTGCCAGTATTGAGTGACATTTGGATTTTACTCTTATTAAAGTAAAAGCCAATGTTGCTAATATTTTATTCTACATTCTGACTTCAAAGGGAATTTGGGATTGTAACACGAATGTATACGTAGCAAACATGGTCGCTATAGAGAAGCATGCGGATTTTCGGGATTTCAACTGGCGACAGTAGACCCGAGTGTCCCACAGGGATTTCAATAACAGCTCTGACATTTTGTTAATAATTACTGAATTCTACTACAACCGTCCGTATCTGTTTTGACATCAAAAGAATAATTTATTATGACCTAATTCCCGTTGATTAATTAAGTATCTTTGTTACAGGTAAGCTGGACTTTCACCTACATACTTAAAAGGGCTCAACAATGGTAAGAAGCTCAAATGGCGGCCATTTTCGAATGCGGTGCGGTTCACCGGCGTTCGTCTATTGGTATTTCCTTTGAGAATTCATTTAAGAATCAGCATGTTCGTGAATTATTAATTCAATATACAGCAACGTGAACTGCGGGTCGGGTTTTATAATTATTTTTAATTATCCCCGCGGCGCCGGCGCGCGAACCGTCATGACCGCAAGCGCCATCTTGTTGAATATTCATTCCGTGAAGAGACTCGCCATTATTTTTCTAGAGACTCTGTAACCTAATTTTCTGTAATGAGCCTTGTGGGACGCCGCTAACAATGCGTTGTTTGCACAAATAAAATGTCTTTTTCTTTGTCTTTTCTTACGCATATTACTTGATTATTGCGGTTATAGCGTGGTACATATTTAATTATTTTTATGTTTTCTTCTATAGGCTGCACTGGTATCGTAGCGGTAGTAAATATGAATGCTGTGCAGTCTATGAGATTTTATTCTCGGCTGGGGTAAAGAGTTATTGAGGTATTCTGGCAAGTAGTTGTCATTAGCAGCACGAAGTCTGGAACTGGTCCTGGTAGACAAAAATTAATCATCCTTTATAACGTGGCATCTAGGGCCATAGCTGATAAAAGTTGGCTGTAATGTACTAAACTCACATTTCACCAGATATGCACCTATCGCTGCCTACTCCTTCCTCTTCTGATATCTTTATCGGCATGGGACTATATGTGCATCATAATATTAGAATCATTGAACTCCCACGCAGAGATATTAAGTTCGATCCACGTCAAAAGTTATGTATAAACTATCTATCTACTCACACCGAATATAAGAACCAACATATCTAAAATCCTCCATAATTTTGTTGAAGACGTACACAATCTATTAATTCCTACTATACACCAACGACTTATCTCCTTTCCCATTGAGAAGTGGAGGTATTCAGCAGTAGGTATGCCAGTTCATTAAAAGCCCTGATCAGCCTTGCTGATAAATAAAAATTGAGAATGAGGCTATAGACCTTTCAGAATATTATGAAGGCTTTGACAAAAGCCTGACCCAACAATTGCATCTAGGACCATATAGCCAGGAGATACAAACCTAATTACGTCACTGTACCAATGGAGTAGTCTAAACAAAGCGGTTTGGATGAATCAACATAGGTATAAGGTTGAGTGTATTATATAAATACATTCCCGAGTATATTGGGATCGTTGCGGTTTAGCCTGATGCGGTTATTTACCAATACCTACGCAATGAGGCTACTATCTGACCTACTGCTACGGCTTATATACATATAGTTAAACTATGTGCTTTCTATATTAGTGTTTACGTATTTAAAGTCTGGCCTACCTGTGTAATGGTTTTATGTTCGAGTATCGGATTGGACAGTGTTACAAACCTTTATTTTGTCTGATAAACCTTTAATAGGCTTTTCTGCCGAGGTTTTTCTGGTTTTCCCCTCTATTATTTACCATATTCGGTGGTTACATGGAATTTGAGCCCCTGTTTCAGTGTGTTATTAGCTCTTGTATTACGAAACTCGCAGTAGCAGCATGAGTCCCTATTTGGGTAACTAGATGTCAGTAGATATTATTTCTATCAGTAAATATATAACGTCAGCTAGATTTTATAACCTTAGTATATCTATAACCTAGCCGGCGCAGGGTAAACTTCGGCTAAACTCTGCCTTCGAGGCTATACAAGTTTAAGTTTACACATACAATGTACGTGTAAAATATTGCAGGGATCGTTACACAGTTTCGAAAACTCTCAACACTAAAAACCGCCAACTAACTCCGCATTAAAATTAACCGTCGAGAAACAAGCTCGCAGCTTCCAAAGAACAAGAACTTTTAGTTATAGATAAACTCATTACAAGTTCTACAATTTTAGATTTATAATGTAAGAGCGACGTAAAATATTGCCCTCTCTTACATTTTCCTTCATTTTCTTGTGACGTCAGATCGTCATTCCAGATCTCATCTGTCAGATGGACGTGTTGTTTTACTTTTTATTAACCCTATAAAACGCAGGCGTGTCCTTGTTTAATAAATTCGGTAGGCCGCGCAAGGCTTGAATATCAAGTCGTGACATTATGCGGCATTTCAGTAAGAATTTTGTGTGATTAATTATTGGCAAGTGCAAGAAATGGTACCACAAAATTGGTGACCTATTTCTGACTGTGTTGAGCGTTTAGTAAGGGAAATAGGACATTATTTATTAGATGGCGGCGTATGCTAGAACATGGTTTCTGCTTGGCTCCATATTTCATTTCTAAATAAAATTAATTATATTACAAATTCAATTTGTAATATACATACCTATTAGTTCCAGTTTATCAGCTGGGATGAGATTGCTATGGATGTGTGGTAAAAAGAAGGGAAAAGATCAGGAATTAATGTTAGAAGTATTCAGAAAGTGTGACTAGTTGAAAAAAGTTAAAAAGCAATCGATAAATAAATAATCTTTACTTATTATTATAAATGAAAGTAACCCTGTCTGTCTTTCTCTTACCTATTCAAGACTAAACCACTCAACAGATTTAGATGAAATTGAAGTTTAAAACCTAGGAAACAACATAAGCTCCTTTTTATAGATGTAGGTACAGGCGGGCGGAGCCGCTCGCATAGGCTCATATTGATAATAAACGCATGTACGTAAAAACAGGTAGGATTAATTATGAATGTAAATAAAAAGAAAATAAGAGAAAAACCAAAGACAAGATGGCTGGAGCGAGTGAGGAATGATATAAAAAAGAAAGAAGTTAATGATGACATGATGACTGATAAAGATAATTAAGAAAAAAAACATACTGCGCAGACCCTAATTAAATTAGAGCTAGAGTAAGAAAAAGGCTTATTTTCCTTTACTTTATTATAATACCAAAGAAATACAGCTACGTTTTCTAGCATATTATGTCATTTCTCATCATAAATGATCAAATCATAAATTTTCAAAGGCACACCAATTTAATTTGTCCTCGACAGAGAACAGTATTATTAACTATCATTACTTCCTATAATTTACGACTAAACTTCCTACATTTGTTAAAACTTCCTAAGTACACAAAGGGCAATCAAACTGAAATACCAATTTGTTATCATTTGTTAGCTTTTTAAAGACAACTACCACACTCGAGAGCACTGCATATATTTTTAAAATATAAATTAAGTAAAATATTTACGATTACATATATGCAGAACTATTTGTATATTATAAAAATGGTTATAAAATGACCTTGCGCCATTCAGTATATTTTTAAAGCGACTCGCCACTCCCGTTCATTTTGTCACTTCGCCATTGTGGCAAACCATTAACCTTCCATGCAATCAAAATTAAACATTATTCGTACACAACATTGAGTAAAAAGGCATAAAAAAATGTCAGGTACAAAAAACAAATCGGTCCGGGTAAATGTATCCCGCGTCCCATAAAGGGTTACATATCACACCATCAAATGATACGTTACGTATGAAAATTAATCAGGTGGGAAAATGAAAAATTATTTAATTTCCTTCTACCTCACACGGTCGGGTGTTCTCAATCCGGATATTGCTTGACTGATGCGGGCTGGGTATAAATCAGACCGGGACGGGAACTTTATGGTTCTACTATTTTTCTTATTTTTTATCCGATTTTGCCCACAATACGTTCTGAATTGCGGCATTTCCGACGCGATATCTATACGTTGACTGTTATATTACACTATAAACTATAATAATAAACATACTTGTAGTATAGTTGTTTCGTTCGAATTGCACAATATACATACATAATTTAATTGCCGGATCCATACAAAATACTTAATTGAATAAAAAGATTATCCATCATGACAAGCAAACTATAAAATACATATTATTAAAAATAAAATGTTGCAATTAAGTTTATTAAAAATATTACGGTAGAAGTAAGATGTTCTTTAAAGTAAACTTTATAATCAGTCTACGTTTTATATTAGCAAGCAAGCAATTTGCAAAATATCTCAATTTAACATATAAATATCAAGAATTTCTAACCACGGACAGACTTATACATATATAATTATCCCTCCAAAACTGCCCCACATTTCACCAATAAAAGCATCTATTTAAAGATATTTTATTTAAAGCCTTTGTTGGCTGCTGGTTAGTTCGATTAAAAGCTCGCATGCACATCGAACGTTAGGCTAAATGCATCTAATGATCATTAAATGGAGGCTTATAATGGCCAGAAGTTTCTATTCGAGTAAGGCAACTAGTAAGCGATATTTAGAAAGTAGTGTTGTATAGAAAATACATAGCTAGGCTGTTAGAGCAGAGAAATGTACAATATTGTGTAGATACCAGTTCAATTATCTGGCGTACGTATTGACACGTTCTTGGAGTATAGAACTCAATTTATTACATTCAGTATTGGAGAGTACTTTTAATTTGACTGCCAGTGCAAATATAACTCAAAGTTAAAGTAAGGTAATAACTAATATATAACATTTACCAAAGACGTCACCGCTATATTCTTCTAGTTTACAATCCAAGTTTATGACATCCTAAGACATCAGATTTAATTTAGATAGACAACGGAGGTACTACAGAGTAAAACTCTTATATGTTACTGCCAATTAGATCAAATTAAACGTCAGTACTAATACGAGTAACTATGTGTACATAGATTCAGGCCTGTTTCCCAGAGGGATAGGCAGAGATCTATTAACTATGTGTGTAATAAGGATATCCAGAAGCAAAGAACTTAAGGATACAGCTAAATCTCAGCTAATACAAGATATTTTCTTAAGGCCTAAAATTGTCTAAATTCTTGTTCCATATAAGTTAACGGCGCAACAGGCGGCATTATGTCCAGTGATTAATAACGCCCGGGTCAGCGTTCCGCTTCATCAGTATTCACTCGAGCCGGTCTCATCACACGCCTGGTATATCCGGGTAATACCTGATACCGGACGGATAAATTACTAAGCCTGAATTAGATCTAGTTGTTAGTTTAGTCCTGTTTAAATATTGTTTGTTTTGTAATACGATTTTGAGAATAAGTAAGATTTATTGACAGTTTAGAGGTTTTGAATCAAAGGAATGTGTATTTTTCTTATCCGTTTGTGTCATGTATTCATTGCTTTTTATTGATATAACCATGTTTCTTTTTTGTAATGTGTAATACACGAACGTGTATCGCTCGTATAACACAATAAAATCTTGCTCGCCGAAGTGTTCTCAATCTTAACAAGGAGTAAAGTAAAATCTCTTTTTTTATATTCCTCTTTGATATACTCGCAAATGAATGCCGAGATGCGAAGAGGTTATGACATGTTTGCCAGTCTGATCCCCGTACAACCAATTTTCGTATATCGCAAAGTAAAAATTGCCTGTCTATATTCACATTTTACATTTTGGCACGTAAATAATTTGGCATCGAGTGAGATGCATAAATCCATAATTCTGTTGAGTACGGAGCAACACGAGTGCCTTTGGAATATTGATTCAGAGAACGATGAGGTTATTATGCCAGCGAGAGATATTGAAGCTCACTGATACACATAACTCTCAGATATCGCTGCTAAATTATTTCTTGAATACATGATAGTACATCCAGACGTTGAATATAAAGTTGTTAAAACTAATGCGAAAATTATACTGGAAATTCGTTGCTATAAAATTAGTTAAATACAAAGCGTGAGTCGTGGAGCTAAACCCTCATTATTCCATTTTAATTCCACTATAAAATTACAGCAGGAACGTATTAAAGTAAAAAATAGTCCGAAACGAAGCATGCGACCAGTCGTAAAGAGCCGAAAATGTGTGCTAAAAGTAGGGGCTGGCCACCATTAGCGATAGCCGCATATTTGCACGCTGTTACTAAGGGAACATGAATGCTCAGGACACCGCTCTGTGTCCCAATTACTCGCCTAAACGAGACTCGAGAGCTTCCCAAAAAGAAAAACACGAATAGCGCCTCTACTTCTGGAGCTGTGATATATTTCCAACTGAATGGAGTCGCTTTTGTATACTCCGACGTGGAATAGGACTTTGTATCGTGTGCTCAACAAAGATATCTATGAAACTGTGTTTGTTTTGCGCTGCAGGAGTGTGCCGCGATCGTTGTCCATTTGTATTGAAACGATTTTGATTGTTTCTATTCAACAGATCGGAGTTTCGGCCATTGTGCATTTAATTATGACTTTAGAAGACAATAGATGCGGCAGCAGTAGCAAGGACAATGACTGACACCAAATTGATTGAAATAACTTCAAACTTTAATAAAAGCAAGTGTTTTTTGATCAAATTAATTCCATTTTAAGTCATTTAGCGGCGTGACTTGATTAATTTTGCCCCGATACTGTTATTGATACTTAATTGCTTTTTATACCTTCTTTACAAATCGAGTGTTGTGTTGCAAGTTCTCTGGTATATAGTGCATTGCACTAAGTTTTTAGTTCTTATAGTTTCGGACAAAGTAACTCGTATACGTTTCTTGAATCGAAACTTTTGTTAAGTCTCGTATTCCCAGAGATATCCAACTTCAGTACACCCGTTTGCGACATGACATGGCCGGGTTTATTCCGGTCGAATAGCTTCGCCACTCGTTTGGAACTGTAGTGGATTCCTGTCTGAACCATTCCCAAAAGAATGGAGTGTCCGTGGAGCTTATGCTCTTTGTAATTGATGGGATACCGGCGCTCGTGACAGTTTTATAGCCGGCTTTCGGACGATTCTGTTTTTAAGGTACACTACTAGACGGAGTCAATATAGGTGCTCGGGGAATATTGTCTATACAGTTAGTCTAAGTATACTTTACTTCTTGAGTGTTGGGCTAACACAAACTTCCGGTGTATAATCAACAGATACTCAAGGTTCCGTATTCTCTCGGCGATCCGTTAGTGGTTGTGGGCACTTGGTTAACATTTGGTTGATTGTACATATATTCATAGTATCACGCTTATTACCCCCAAGTTACCAGAGGCGTACTGCACTCACATTTCACCAGCTCTGAGTTTACATCCCACATAATAGCGAGCAAGCCTATTGCCGTTTGCAAGACACAAGTAATCTAGATTCCATGCTGCTACTAATGCCAGGAATTGTACTTGAGACTTCATGCATGTCGGATTCATTGGTTCAGTGTGTTAATTAAAAGACGCGTCTTATAACAGAATTAACATTTAAACTGTTGAATAAATTATTTCGCGTCCCTGTTTTAGTGTTACCGAAATATATCCGAAAATATTTTTGGTGGTAATAAATTATCATTTGCCTATCGGCTAATTTGTCATTATCGGTATTATTACGTTGGTATATTATCATATTTATGGCAATCCCTGATCAGAAACGGGTTGTGTTTGCTAATCCAATTGTAATTGTATATTTATGGGCTATAACTTTTCGAATATGCTAAACCTTTTAGTAGAATTTAAATGGGAAAGCCCATCGATGTCAAGTTCGAATGAACTAGTTTGCTCGGGGCAGTATCATCTAACAGGCTTATATAATAAGAAAAGTAACTCTGTTATTACTTTACGTCCGGAATGTTCAAGAGTACTAGAGGCTCATATGCCTAGTTTTCCTTTCTTTTATCATTATTAATCCTTTCCCTGTCCCGTGATAGACATAATAGAAAGTCTATTGTTATGTATCATACGTGATTCATAGGACAGGGAACTTGATTGATAACTTTGGTATTTTGCATGTGCGATTCGAACAACAGTAACGCTCGGCGTAGTTACAGTGGCAAGGCGAACGCATAAACCACCACGCCATCCATCTTCTCAAATTATATTTATATAATACTCATTTGCAAGGATCTGCAATATGTAGATTCAGGTCATTCCTTTGCCGGCAAAGGAGGCTGATTAAATAGACAGAACGCTAAAACCATTACGTAACTTTAAACCGGCAAAGTTTATAAAGATATGAATGCAGTAGGCACTGGAGTTATTTTACGCGTTTACCTTCGCAAAGGCATCAAAGGCAACGCGGTTTTAAACCAGAGAATACAGTTGGCAAATCCCATTACGTGCTCCTTGTATAATTCTCTTTGCCTTCCGTTTTATATCATATAGAGTAGTTATTTAGTAGATTGAGTTACTAGTTTAATGGACTTGGAGCTAGTTAGATGTGCACTGTTGAGATGTTAGTGCTTTCTTTTAATAGCTTTTTATTCTTGCCTTTTTACTATTTTAATATAAAGTAGCTTTTGCTCTGAATTTAGTCCGTGTGGACTATAGGTCGACTACGATGTTTATGTGATTTATTAAGCGTTGTATCGTCAGTTCTTATGTATATAAGTGAATGACATACTGTTTATATATTAAATGGTACCTCAAACACAAACCGCATTAAAATCCGTTATAGAAGGAACAACAAAAATTCAAAAATACGTAGTTTATGGTCAAGTGGCCCTTATATAATCGATTTCAAATAGCTTTTCCCAAAATATCTCTAATATGCAGGCACAGCCTTGTTACAGTTTCATTAGATCATATAGTATATATAATCTTACGCCTATTTCTTCGATTGACTTAGTAGAGGTGTATTGCACTCACATTTAGTCAGCTATGGTTTTAGGATCTGATACGAGCAGTTCCAGACGCCGTTCTTCCACTGAGAAATGTTTGAGAGAAAACCCAATTGCACTTTCTCCGATCTGGGAATTGAGCCCAAGCCCTCATGCACAGCATTTGCATTCACGACTGCTGCACCTCCGACATAATTTAGATATATTTTATTAAGTCTTTTCTTCTTATCTTAATTCTATTCAAATAATTTCAACGTTGGAATGAAAACGTTGGATACTGTACCTTTTGGGGTTGTATAAATGAGAAGTCCAATTAACGAGAACGATAGTTTATTACTGAACCCTATGATACACTGGTTATTAATATCATAGTTTATAATAGTCATATTCTATTACTAATATTAATTAGACAAAGAATCTGTATGGTATAGATGCGACATAATACATTATAGATGGTTCATAGATTATTATAAATCGAGAAGTTATGTACCTACGGCACAATACTTTATCTTGAGGAGTTTTGTCTCAGAGTACACATTAGTACCACATAGTTCTAACTTGAGATATATTACATCTTCGCTACCGTAAGTGTCGTGAGCCGTATAAGGGATCGCAGGGGTGGATGGGCAGGGTCATTAATAATAGTACACCACCATTAGTTTATCCTATCTGATCGGAATAAGCGAATAGGATTGGTAACTAATGCGTATTTGTGATTTAAGTGCGTCTATTGTATGTTTTAAAACATTGGACATGGTGTCCTGAAACACAGGCCTCGAACCTATCTTAGGCACCAGTCTCCAACAATATATGTTGTAAACTAAATTAAGTAATATTTGTTAATACTGTTAATATAATATGTGTATATTGTGGTGAGAAAATTAACGTTTATTATTAGTTTAAAGCCTTGTTATACGACCTATGGCTAGCTAGACTTCTAAAATTATCAGACTAGATTGTGACAAACTTTCAGAACATCTAAGGCCATAGATTTACAATTTTTTTTGACGCCAGATACTTTCATATAATTTATCAATTCGTTTAATTTTAGAATATCGTTAAGTCTATTGATTACATAGGCCTGATGGCAGTGCAACTTTAAAAATATCTGTATCTGGTCACACTAGAGTGATTTATTAATGGTTTCTGCACTGCAATTTTCAATAGACATACAAACGAAAAAATATAGCGCGCCTGATGGGTCACGGTTACTATCGTCTATGAGGTATCCCTCACATAGCCTTCCCTAGGGAGAAGTCTATAATGGTAAGATGATAGGAAAGAAATGGGAGATAGGTATGTAAGCCTTCGGAACTCTCACCGGGCAAAGCACATTAACAACTTTACTATTTGCCGATTGCGCATAAGATCAATGGCATATGTATTACATACGTTCCCGGGCAAGCCGCCGTCTCTTTTAACTCTCACCAAATAATTGACAAACGGGCTCTTTAATCCATTTGAAATTAAAGTACTTTAACCAATTTATCTCGGCTTACATTGTTGGATAAGCCATTTATACTTGCCCGATGCCAACGACCCGATATTTTTTTTAGAATTCATCCGTCGCGGGAGGACGTCCGCTGCTATGGATGCAGAAAATTAAATATCTCTGTGCTGGATGGGGGCAAACAATTTACATTCCAAATATAAGCGCTATTTTAAACGCTCTGTCAAAGAAAATATAGAACTGCTTCCAACAGATGCCCGCGGTTTTACTAATCCTTCCGATGAGAAATTTCTAGGAATGCATTCAAGAAACTTAATTAACTCAGCACTTATATCATTCATTGTTATAGCGCACGCGGAAGCATTTGCTGAGGAAGGTTTCTCATTATCAGAAACATTGATTTTAGTCTTAATTCCTACTATCCTGAATGTCAAGATGTCTGCATGTTTGTTATTCAGTTACGCGTAAACGGTTAATTGGATTTTGATAAAGCTTAGCACACTGGTAGATATTCCGTACATATTTTCATAAATATTTTGCATCCAAAATACCTATCAGTGTACTCCCGGTATGTTTCCATCAGCTTCCGCGGGCGAGTTCATAGGCAGAAAGTAGTAATAAAAAAATTAGGATCGGAGCCCTTCCAAACAAAAAAAAGAAATATCCAAAACGATTAATCCGTTTCGTGTATATTTGCTTTTCAAATTGACTTCACGCAGCTTGAATTGCACACCACGTTGCCGGGAAATCTGTTACCTCACATAAAAAATATACACATCCAAAGTAAATCCATTTGAAGTCGATTAAAGATGAAAGCACTCATTTAACCATATTTTTAACCAAGCGGTGAAATGAACCTAACGTTATTTTTATTTACATAGTAAGCCATCAATGTGTATCAGTTACCAAATATTTAAATCATATATGCGTCTTACTACGTTTAAATATGGTAATCTTTCTGGACGGTAAGTTGACATTTGAAACAATACCAACGTGACATATGAAATTTACTGAATTTGACAAATACAATAATTATTATTACGCAGACTCATATTAAAAATTATTGTGCACTATTGTTCTCTATCTAATGTGCCTATTCTTCTTAGTTTTGAAACTTTTTCATGACTTCGACGTACGGTGATATCTTTGTTTTAATCTCCTATAATCAACATAAACTTAACGTTACTTAACTTAGTAAGTCAGATGTAACTGTCACTTAAGAATTTGATGACAACAAACAGCCGTAATACTTCCACGCAACGCATTACAAGGGATCATAAATTTTAATAAGATACGTGACGTGAACTTATTTTAATGAACGGCCTTCCGGGGATCGTCAAGTGCGGCTCCGTACCCCAGTTCCATATTATAATTACTTGAAAGACCATTCAAACTTCCTTCAAGGGCTTTAACCCAGCTTTTTATAAGAATCAAAAGGAATGTAACATCGACAAAAATGTCTTCAAAGTGTCGACGAGGGACTAAAGGGTTACCGTCGAATATAAACACTTTAGCGAGATGTTGTTTGATCGTCAAAACGACCTGTTTTCGTTTTATCGATAAATACTTACGTTTCTTTTATGTGTTTAATGTATTGGTTTACGTTTACCTCAAATCACGGGCTTCTAGAAATCTGGTGTTGGCCACTATAGCTGCCTTTTTTCATAAAGTAAATTTTAAGTTCAGTATTAGTGCTTTTCGCGGTTTTGGGTAGGCTTATTGCGCAGTTGTTTATGTGTATATTCCGTCGCAATGTAATAGCAATGTTGTGTGTTCAATCTTGCAACAGACAAACATTTGAGTGATCTACAAGTTGTGCCGAATGCAAGTATTAGTATTTACTGAGAACTGTTTTAAATCTTTTGTTTAAGCTATCGATACACACAGGTGAAATGTGTGCGTTAGGGCTAACAGTAGACGATTGTAAGTAAAATAAACTAATCAAAGATGCGTTTTTAGTTTAACTAACTTTAAGTATACATACAGACAGTATTAAATACGTATTTTTGTAGCTAGTTGAAGAGATATTGTACCTGGCGATATTGTCAATTGCTATTTGATTTAAGACAACTACAAGTCGAGATTTACACTAATTTGATTTTATTGCCGCGAGAGGTCTTAAGATATTAACTCGCGCCATAGATTACGACAAAAAGTTTAAATCAGCTCCCGTTTCTGATTAGACTTCAAAATCAAACACTCAAAACTCGTAACAAGAATCAATTACCGGTTGAATGACATACATAATTCGGCCCTTACGTTTGTAGCTCGTTTATTAGTCTGTATCCAATAACTGGGGCTTTTCCCCAGCGTTTATGTCTACGATAACGGTATTGAAATCGATATGGAGTTGGGACAATGGCGCCGGGCTGTATTCTCGCAGGGCATGAGTCGACGCTTCGCGAATCAATTAGGCAAGGATTACACCAACCTCTCTTATCTGTCCACGATGATAGCGACGGTTCTTCTCATTAAAACTTTGCTCCACAGCCCTTTATAATGACCTACGTAATGGACGAGCCGAGCCTAACTTTTAAGGGAGGTTAGTGGACTAATTCAAATTCAGTGTTACTCAGAGATTACGTTAGCTTAACGTGTATTATCTCGGCATTTTCACCGGAGTGTTGTTTTGAAAAATGTTTTAATGGTTTTTAATTTTCTATTGTCACGTTTTCGGTACGTCGCTTTGTCTGGATTAAGTGGGTTTATTGGGTTCAATTTTTCCTCCTTTTTTCAATACCGTGTTCTGAATCGTGAACGCTTTTAAATTATTCTATGTTTTCTTGCGACTTAAGGAAAAATTTAGAATTATTAATATTTATTGCCGAGCTACGAAATGCTGCTCGAATTTTGAGTTTTTGTTTAATAACAGTTGTTTAACGTTGTGTGATTCTGTATATATCTTTTGACCTGGGGGTAGCGGGCTTTGTGGGCCTGCCCGCTATCCGTTCAGCACCAGGTCCGAGAGGCGGCGTGCGTGTTCCCACGCGCGCCTCTGTGTCGAGTCCGTCTCCCCTCTAGGGGGGAGACAGTAGGGTTTTTATAATGTCGGAAGTGCCTAGTTTGGGTAGGTATTTTGTGTAGTGGCCTGCCGTTTCATACGGCGGGCCGAAACCTCGGCGGGGTCGCGACCGCATGCGAAAGCAATTCGCGCGGCCCCGCCGATAGTGGTTGTGTCGAGGAACACCGTGGTAGGTTTAGTCGGTATCCCGGGAGGTACATTATATTTTCAACATCTTTCTTTACCCCGGCGAGTCCGACATAATCCCTCCGCCCGCCCCCGCGGAGGGATATGCGTCATTGCATTCCCCCACGTAAAAAAAAAAACAAAAAAAAAAAAAAAAAAAAAAAAAATTCTGTATATATCTATATCAACGTACGTCGGGGGCCTACACATGTGGCACATAAACACCGGGCGGTACATATGTGGGGTAATTTCAAAGACCAGAGTCTAATTTGTTGCACAGCTTGCCCCAAACTTCGTTTCACTTTGTACATTGTCGCTGTAGACAGGACAGATACTGAGAGATGCTGATTTAAACTCTGTTTATTCACGGTTTATGACCAAACTTTGGAAGTAAATTGTGTTGCCAACTCCTCTGTTTAACTATGGATCTCATACTTTTACAATTTTACGACAACTGGAATGAGGGTATAAGCGTGTTATTTTGGAATTACTGGCAACTCATGTTGCCAATGACGTCAGCTTATTTATTTACTTATCTAATACAAAATATTTTTCTTATTTGACGGACTTACGAAGTGCTTTTATGTCGAATTATATTTAAAACATAATTTTCTCTTTGTTGTATTGATAGCAGTTCCTTAACCTAAAGGGATGTTCGTACTAGTTCAGAAATGAATGCCAAAATGGCATGTTACCAATGTTTGTCACAACTCACGTCACAAAATTATTTTTCAGTCATTTCTATGCAAGGAAATTTGATAAAGTCGTAGATATATATATATAGATCAATCATTTTTTCATCTCGAAAATTTATATAAAGTTTACCCCATAGCTGAATATTGTTGTCAATTATACCCCATGGATCGTAGCTTAGTCACTAGACAGGATGACAATCTGTGTTCGCTATAAAATACAAAGCCCCTGATATTGAGCCGTATCTTCGTTAGAGTAGAAGGCTCTACGCGAAGGCTGTACGCTAGGGAATAATAAGGCTACGAGCTACAAAGCTCAGTGAAATTACTTTATAATTGGTTTTATGTACAGCGCAATATGAAAAATGAGGAATGATCCTACATTTTGTTTAACGTAGTTCTTTAACCATATATTTTATAAAGCGCTTCGATGTCACAGTACATCCTGATTCGTAACTTCAATCTATTGATATTAGGTTCCAATAAAAAGGCAAGGAATTATGCCTAGTTAAAGAGTCCTTCAAACCAAATTTCGGTCATGGTGTCCAGCTTAAACGAAGACTGGTCACCTGCGCGGATGATATTGAAGTGGAAAAGTGAGCAAGTAGAAACTCTATTCTCTAACTCATGTAGTCCAATGGGACGGCAATCCGACACGGCTGAAAAGAGATCAAACGCAGAACCAACGGCTTTGCGTTGCTGCGCCATCTGTGTAGTAAATACAGTTTATAAAGGTTTATTTTGGGCACAATGTTATACACAGCCATCGAACACCCTGTTCATGACCTTCTTGAAGGACATCCTAATGTAGTTTTAACTTTATTAATGACCAAAATGTGTAAACAAATTTATTTTAAGAATGTACTAAGTCTACAGCTCTGTCTTATACGTCATCTCGTTTCAAAACCAACCGTCCTAAATTACGTCTACAGAGAAAAGAAAATTAAATAAATAAGGACAAATAAAAATTAAAAAGGAAACCTCGCGACTGCTACAATATTTGAGATCCCGGGTCAACGCAATATAATTGGGTTTCTTCATTCAACGGAATGACGATATAAATAAACCATTTTTATAATTTTCCATCAAAAATATTGCAGTAATAATGAGCTTTCCTTGACAAATCTCTCTGACATTTAAATACGTTATGTAAAGTCCTTTTATTTAAGGATAAAGATAAATTGTCTGTATTATAAGAAGGTAAAGAAATAATTGGAAACAATAAACTCCTGCAGACTTCCAATAAATCTCATATTTAGGTCAAAACAGGAGTATGTATTATATTCAAAGCAAATCGTAAATCTTATTTTGATAAATATAGACGAGATTTTCGTGTGAAATATTTTAATGCAATGTTTGTAATAGAAGCGGTTTGTTGCAGTACAAAAGTTTCGAATAGAGATTTATATTCGTAGCAAACTGTCCAAGTCTTGCCATATATTTCGCTTTAAGTTAAAGTATATTAAACTGTTGTAGGTGCATACTCTATCAACACGATTTTAAAACTTATTTCAGAGCTGAAAAGAAACTGCGATGTGCTTGCATACATAATGGAGTATCTCGCCTGTGTATTCTCAACGGGCTAAGCAGACATGGTTTATTTTCAAAATTCCGCTAACCACATTATAAAGAGCTAGAATATTTTTCTCATACTACTAAACTAGTCAACAGTATTAAGGCCCGGTTTTGTATACCAAGAAACGAGCTATGGACAGTTTAATACTGACATGTTTAGGTAGGTAAGTATAGACTATGTGTCAAAATCAACTCGTTTCCTAAATATAGGAATCGAACCATATAGTGCGTATTGGCGCATTACAGCTCGTAAATAGATATTTGATTAAAAACCTTCTTGTTCTTGGGAAAATATCTTGAAAAGCCTATTCCCGTCGTTTTTGCACAATTTTAGAATCCATACAGGATATATAAAAATCCCATGACACATTCATAACAGCGGGCAAATGCTTGCCACGCCATTACCGCGCTGAGTGTCGTTCGAATACCACAAAATATTTCTGTGATTTTCTACTGATTGTTCCAAGTATAGGTGTATTTTTCCAATTAATTGTATTTTTATATAATTCTCTACAATATAGAGCTTGATCCCAGGGATTAAGCATATATACAAGCTTTGTCTTTAACAAAATACCTACTTGGAAATGGAACCGAAAATCACAATCCTGCAACCAATTTCCATAAATCAACCGAATACCCGAAGACAATCTCACGTTGACAAGTTTAAAGCAATTACTATGATAGTAACAAATAGTAGAAATAGCACTGCTACCAAAGTACTAAATCCTATTCATCTAATCCTCTATCCGTACCTGAAATTCCTCAGTGAATTCCGCCCCTCAGGTATTACGTTTGAGCTGGCCCGAGTCCTCATTAAGCGGGTCTCCTCAAGCGCCGAGTACGGCCCTGACATACTGACTCGTTTCTTTACACTTTTAAACTTAAATAGCAGTATTTATTTTATCTCTGTCGAGATTGGAGTGGAAAGAAATAGTTTAGCTTTGAAACAACTTAATTCTGGTACTAAGGTGTACTTTTAAACGGATTTTATACTTTATTTAAATTAAAAATAGGCTTGGTTTTGTGTTATGACTACTAAAATGTCATACATTAAAAATAAACTACTTATTGCGTCATTATCGCAGTTTATTATCGCGACTCTCATGCACATAAAATTACTTTCGTGTCAAGATTAGGCAGAGTTGTATTGCGTCTATATTTCGACTGAGATCGTTTCTGATTGTTAGATGCTATGCTATTTAAAAGGGCCCATCTCAAAAACATTATACTCCACCAAAGAATTAAACTTAAAACTTTACGATTATCCTCCAATATAAGCACAAATTTATACCGCGATCTTTTTCATAAAAGTAAATAAAAAGCTGTAAGAAAAATAAAATCCAATAGAATTTAGAATACATAGTAGCTTTTTTTACAAGTCTTTGTTCTTTTCTACTCAGAAACAATAATTACCATCTAGACATTTCAATTTGGCTGACAAATATTTCACGTACAAAAAATATTGAGACAAATTGTTAATAACTAGAGAAATAGGCGAGCTAAATAATTTTGAATAAAATGGGCTAAGGTTTCGGAGCAGAGAGAAAGTAATTAATTAACGTCAAATACATTATGAGCAGCGTTCTTGTAGTAGAAACAACAAAAAAGGTTTTAATAAAGGGCTTCATTATTTTGCTGAATAAATATCTGATGTAAGAACATTAAATTTTTCATACAGCCAAGGTGAGAAACCAGCATACGACCTCCTTAATGGCAAACAGTACTGTGGACTATGGATGTTTGCAACACTAAGGCAAATATTAAGCGCAACTTAAATTGTTTTTAAATTGATTATCTTTGCTTTCGTCGCTGTGCAAAGAAAACTAGTCTTTTGCTAAAAATTGGCACCTCCATAAGGAGTCTAGAAATCCTACTCACTGCAGAAACACAATATATTAAAGTAGTCTGGCTGCGATCTTCAAAGTTGCTTGTGGTGGCAATAAAGCATCATGCTTATTTTCCAATAAATGTTAGGAAGTGTTGGTTCACGCTTACTATGTTTAGGGAAGCCAGCCTATTACAGCACAATTACATTTTTTGTTCTATTATTGTACATGTTTGACTGGATCCCACGAAAAGCTTTCTACTAATCGCGAATTGAGTCGTCCTGACAACCGACAGTAGACAAATCTTAATTTGAATAAATAAGTCATCGGATCAACGAATCTGTCTAAAACAAATTAATATTTACCCAATAAAATAGACAGCGTAATATTTTTCTGCGAAATAATTCCATTCAGCCTCCAGATTAGTCTGCGATGTAACCAGCCTTCAATATACTTATTTAGTTATTATTGATCAAGTATAATGTAGATTAGTCTCAGCAATCTCATTTAATGTACCAACGTAACTAAATAATGGTGCCTTAGCGACGCACAGACTTGGGTCTGGACTAGAAGATTAATGTGTGTTTTTAGAGTTATCTGAGTGTAGCGCCGAGGTCCGGTTTCCAGCTGTATTTCCTACACAGCTTGTGTGAAGTTTATTGTAGCGTTTACATGAATGTTTGCGCAATGAATTTTAACTTGTCTTGCGTTAGTTTATTAGGTTTTAGCTACGATATTTGGAGCGTGTTATATGTCATGAATGTTAGGCTAAAAATTTTTTCTTGCTCCAATTAATAAGATTATTCGTTACTTTGCTTACAGTGTTGGATTCTATCACCGATTTCTTCAAAATCACTTTTTTAAACTATTTAATTTTCGCTTTTGTTTCGATTGCTTTTAAGCAGCCATGTTCATGGAGAGGCTAATGGACTATGCTCGGAAGGCGCGCCCCCTGTTACATTCTATCAAATCCATAGTAGGCTGAAAGTGAATATGATACATCTCTGCCTTCCCTTTCATGGATTAAGGTGTGGGATTATGTATGTATGTAAGACGTCATAATAATATATTGTAAGTAAGGTTCTATAGGTGCCTCCTGTAGGATGCAAAGATTTTCCAATCTGGCTTCTCATAATATTATATCATTCATATCTCCAGTTTGAAGCGAGATCCACTATTTCAAAATTCTATAGCATTACTAAACATACTACTAATTTACTTAGAAGCTGCTCCTACGGAAGCCTTTAAATAGCTGTTATCATTGCTGCCGCTGCCAGTTACACAGACAATATTGTCATATAACGGTTTAATTAAGAGGCCGTAAACTGCAAGACAAACCTTAATGTCAAACATCGTCACTTGTGAACATCGCACAAGACGTGTAACACACGAATCGTAAAATAATATCGCATCATTTTAACCACATTAGGCGTAAAATTAAAATATTCGTCGAGCAACAAACGTCGGTGGAATACCATATTTTCTGCAATTAAGACGTTAAATGAGCACCTAGCGACCTAATTAAATATTTACTTAAGAAAAGAGCAGCGGCGTTTAAGGCTGTATTCATTAAGGGTGAGGTTGGGTGAGTGGGTCCTAGCCCTTCAGATACCAATCTGTCGGCTGTATTATTTCACGGTTACAACTTATAAACTTCGTGGTAGTTTTAACACTTGATACGCTTGTTTTACTTTTGACGAGCACTTGTTTTTGTTTCATTGAAACTTGCAGCGACTTTATTGGTTTTGTTCAAGAGATTCATCAGCGTTGCTTTAGGTTTTCTTAGCTGAAAGCTAGATCTTACTTTCTAAATTGTTTTCATTAGATCCCACGCTGACTTCGAATAGATTTAGATACTTGGTAGAATTTTCTACTATCTGTTATTTGATAGCCCCGTTTGTGCCGTGCCGTAAGTTTGATATTACGTTCATGGCTGATGATGAAGACTCGAGTGCAATTTCCGAAAAAAGTGATTTATGTATTTTAGTGATAGGTGGTCCTCAGTAGCAACTCGCATCTGGTAGACGACACTAAGCTCACCCTTATTGCATAAAATCTTCAAACATAACTGGCGTACTATGAGTGAAGTCATAATACACTCTGCATACTATGTCTATGTATCTATTATTTCTCATAACTAACGATTATTAAATATTGATTTCGTATAATACCGAACCTTTAAAAGCTTCTGCGTGTAGGTTAATGTAGGCAAATCATAAAATGCACGCTACGAGATTATAAATAACGAAGCACTTTATTCGAAAATATATTTTATGCATCCATTTTGAGGCTGAAATGAAGGGATTATGAAGTTATCAGGATTTAATGGTATCTATGCGTGGAAACGTATACCGGTGAATGGTTATCGATTTATTTTAACGATGAATTCTTGCTATATGCAGCGTTCGAGTACTTAACCTCCATTATTATAATTAAAAATCAAGTGTTCCTCTTCGTTAGAATTTTGTTTAATAATGTTTATGGTAAATGGTTAATTTATAAGTGAAATACTATACAAAGCTTTTAAATGTTAATGTTTTAAATCAATATGAATTTCGACCTAATTTCACTTGATAATATGATTGCCTAACTCTCGTGAAGCTTAGGGCAACCCGAACATATACTGTATTAAAAATCATTATATTTATTTCCAATTATATTTAGGCTATCGTCTACCTGTCTACCAAGTTTTTGAGTAATATAGTAGTAAACATGCAGCCGCCAAACATATTCCTCTCCCATTTATAATATTATTTGGATGTCAAATAGTTCTAACATCAATTGATAACTAAGTACGAAGCACGAACACGGGACTAATATAGGATCAAGGTTTTTAAGTACAAATGTAATATAGATTTACTACTATATGCACGTAACGAACGTATAGCTTATGCATTAAATATGTTTAATACCATAAGACATAAACAGTAAAGAAACTCTGACACTAATAAACAATGAGACTTAACTGTGGCCCCAAATCATGTCTTTTTATCTCCAGGGTTCGCGAGCCGTCTTATCGCCCTCTCGGCCACTTTTTAATTCCGCCAGCCGTAGAGGGCTCTCGCCACCTTATTTACATATCCGAGAAGTCCTCATCTCAAGGGAGACCACAAAAAGCGTGCCTTTTCGAAAAAAATGTCCACAGTTGAATTTATTACCATATTTTTTTAATAATTTTCTCGTGTTATTAAAGTTGGCTGAAATTAATATATGAGTACGAACTAGTGCGGGTAACGCAAAAATATTGACGTGAATATAACATAAACTATTTATATAATCAAATTAATATGTCAAGTTTTGACTCATGAATGCCCACACCGAAACCGTTGGACCGGAAAAGCTAAAATTATGGTATCGGATTTATCGAATTGCCCATATACGTAATAAACACACTTAAAGCTATTTTCTGGACATTTCTATATTTTTTCGGGATAGGACGTAAAGCATTTTACAATTAAAGTCCATGTAGAAGAAGTCGCGGGCAAAGCTAGTCATATTATTTTATTAACACCAAAGGACAACAGTCTACTTACTTAAAATATTCTTGTTTAACCTGTTAAATTCTAGAGCAATAAGGTTTACGTCAGTAGTGGGTATAATAGTTATAAGCCAGCTAAGCTTTGTCTTCACAATACCCATGGGTGCTGACGAGAATTCTGTTCACTGTAGCACACAAACTACACAATTGGAAACTAACAGTTAAGTTTAATATCCTGAATTATATCACGTATCGTTGTAAGTTCGAAGCCTCAACTTATAGTAGGTATTAATATATAATTCTTATATACACGAGCGCCCATTAAGTTTACTTGTGAGTGATTAAACATTGGTGTGTTGTAGCAATTCGAATAGGTGACTTGTTTTATTCGAATATTAAATATACTGTTTATATAAGCTGGTCTGTTTATTAGCACATTATTAGTTTTATATAAAATTGAAAACTGTACCAGATTTATATAGTTAATTAGTACCCGCGCTATATTTTATTTTTCTATGGTGCGTATCCTAACTTTTGTTAATTTATTTTTTGGTTAATTTATTTGACCTGAAAGGTGCGAGATGCATCGTAACGCGTCAAGCAATTGCCACAATGTCAATACTGGCAAGCAATTGTGACTAAGAAATTGTATTGTACAGATCGTTATAGGATTAAAGAAGTTATTCTTAGGCTTTTAATACTATCTATAAGCGGAAAAAATTGACGCAGCGCCATATATTTGTAGTGACTAGTACTTTAACATAAATATCAATAACTATGAGAAATAAAAGCATTACAGCGTCGTAAATGTTGCGATAACCTATTTAGCTTGTAGGACGTCTGAAAGTCTACCTGGACATTTAAAGTAATACCAGTTTTGTTCTTACTATATCAGGTCTATGTAACAATTAGACGTTTTCGGGTAGGTATATGGCTTTTAGGGCTTTTTTTATTGCAATATAGATTATAGTGTACGACAGAGTTAGTCTATGGATAAAATTGTAACCTATCACCGTAAGATTAGTTGCAAGTATCGCACTGCTATAAATAGTAAGACTAAACAAAGTATACGCGGTCGGCATTTGTATTGGTAGCTGTTTAGCGGCTTTTGAAGGTTCATTACGTATGATATCTTGCTTTCGTGAGCGTAAAAGGATTGCATTTAATAATACCAAGTTTATATTGCGAAAAGATTATAACCATTAAAGAATTTAGAAGACAATAGTACCTAGTAATAGGAATTAAAGAAAACGAGAAAGAGACTTTAAATCAAGATAAATATCTAATTTGTATATTGTTCTAATTCTTGCAACTAAGTTGAATATACTACAGAGAGTACTTTTATAATTTACCGTAGCATGGCACAGCTTATTGTCCATCACGGTAGCAAAATAAAATGCATGGGATTATGATGACATGGCGACAGTTCTAATTTTCGTTGACGTAACGGCATGCCGTGGACGTCAACGATTTGACGTGTAGTTGCTGCATTGTATATAGCACTTTAAAATATATTTTTTAAAGTTATCATATCGTTCTTTAAGCCTTACAGGAGTTTGTTGTACACGTAGGCCGCCCGTCGCGTAATTTATTAGATGGTGATGCTTAAAATTAAACTGAATGGTAATAGTAAAATTTTAAATCTCATATTATACCGTGGCGTATTCAAATCACAGGCACTTAATAAATATCTGAGACGTAAGATACATATATCCTCAATATAACAGACATTTAAAAAAGACGATATCCATTTTAGGGTCATGCATTGGGCATGTCGCAGGGAACTTACAAACAAAAATTTTACGGTCACAAAGTACACCCAGCCGCAGAACAATTGTTTATGAATCACACTAATAATTGTGCGCGTGGATTCGAAATACTCTATGCATGATTGCAATTTACGTTTGTTGCTACATAAAGACTTAATTATATAAATAAATAAACAAGTTTTTTTTTACGATTTCTCGCCTCAACTATTCGACCAATCATCATGAAATTTCGCATACACGCTGTCACGGAAACAGAAAAGGATATAGGGTACCATTTACCCAGAAAAAGGTACTAATATTAACCTAACTGAACCTACAATTACGCGAGTGAAACTGCGGGCAAATAGTAGTATTAAATATATATAATATTTAATATTGCGGCTTTCTATAAATAGTTAAGTTCATATCCTTTCTTAACATTTCCTCTTGGATACATGATCCAATCCAATCCAGTTTAATATTAGAGCTAGACTGCTATTGCTTTAGCTTTAAAAGATTTCTAAAATGGCTACAGAGCTCTCTCTACACTCCACGATTCAGTAATTTTACTGTTATTGGTCGCTTGGGGCCGTTCCTTATTTGAAGGCGTTGAGTTCCCGCCGAGAACCACCGGAGTTAGTCTAGCGTAGCACCATTTCGTGGTTTTTGGTTGGTACTTAAGATTGGAATTCCTTTTTCGTACTTGGTGAAAACCTCTTTTAAAAACAGATTTAAAATCAAATATTATGGCCAATCTATTTAACTTATTGAACGGCAAAATGAAAACATCAATTTACCAAATTGCAAGATTTTTCACTTAACCATTAAACTATTCCTATTATTTTTAATTGATACTTTACAAGAATTTTATAAATTATGTCTTCCTAATACAATTGACAAAGGTGGTATGTCAACCATATTTTTATCAATACTGGCCGCACAGTATCCGTATTAACCAGATATTTCAACAAAACAAAAATTCGACTACAAGACAGGACGCGACCAGGCTTATACGATCGATGCAAAACGTGCGCGCTAGCTATAAATTAATCAAAGATGGTGATCCGATATCCCAGTATCGACTATCGGACGAAACCGCAAAGGTTCCGAGAAGCAAGTAGCTTTAGAAAATTATCTCTTTGATGCTTTAAATGCCCTTGTGAATTCCATTTGAGCTTCAACTGAATGATAAACGCGTGTTCAATTGAATTAGGCGTTCGCGGTTCGACGCCCAGCAACTCAGTGTTTTTGTGAGACCACCCATCGCTGCTTTATTATTGGTTGATTTAAAAATCTAGTTATATGATAAATAACTGGCTTCCGTTTTTGGATATGCGCGCAAATTTTTGAATTCATATTTAGAAGGAAACGCGCTCATCGTATTTTTTTTGTATATATATAGGAACAGTACCTACACTAATAGACAATTATAGAATATAATATAAAGTTGTACGCAACTATAATGTTGAATTATGAATTGTTTATTTTGGTTTTTGTCTGTTATAATATATCTGCCAGGTGTTCTCATTTCATACAATATTTTAAATATGAAATAGGTGTTATATTTGTTCAATCGAAATGTTTCAATATTATAGCAGTACTTTACTATTATTTATCCATCAAACAAGTTTGGTACAAATTATTGGTTTAAGTTATAGTTTATACAGAATATTACAAAATAAAATAGAAATTATATATTAGCAATTATATATTATTGCGTCAGTTTATGTTGCCAACTTACCACTAGCAAAAATATAATATAACAATAGTAGCCATTATAGGTATATTAAAATGCTAATTTTTATAATTAATATATGAAGACTGTGATGAGATATCGCTTTTCTTATTTAAAATGCCTGTTATGGTTATCGTAATCTGATCAATCTTCAGAACACCATCGCGATGGATAGTGCTCGTTCGATCAGAATATAATTATACCGTATTTTAATTAAACCTTATTATAATTATACCTTTTTATTAATTGACCTGCCTGTATACAGGGCAACATGAATAAAACAAATTTTAAATACTTAGTCCCTTACCTTAAATTACTAGATTTTGCTTGCGTTACTGTAGATTTTGTAAATTAATTTCAATCACTCGGGAACAGTACTTTTTATTGGATAAAAGCTATGTTTATGTCTTTTTCTATGCCGTTAACAACGTGTATGCGAAATTTCATGATGTTCGAGCGTGTAGTAAAGGCATGAAAACGTAGTAAACCAACTGACATTGGTACTTATAATATTTGTTAAGATTATTATTATACAATCTTAACTAGTGTTGTTAACTATCTGATATCTTATAATTAAATTATTCAAACAAATATATAACTGTATAATACAATAAACGTAAAAATAGCAAGTAACAATGCCATAAATTAATATTTCAACAATTCCTTAGACGTCATAAAATTCTCCCGCATTTTCGAACGCTAGCGTGTCCATAAAGCCCGCATTAAACCGCGTCGAATAAGAATGCTAATTCTTTATGCCAAGAATAGGCCAGCCCTCTGGTCACGTCAAGTGTCGATTAGTCGTTTTACTATTAATATTTCTATTATATATAAGTTTGTTGCAGTGTTGCTGTTTGTAGGGACACCGTTTTAATAGCGTTGTAGCATTTTGTTCGTACCCGGGGATAAAATGCAGTGAGAACTATGAACAGTAGTTCCAAATTTTTGTCACAAAGCAGGCAGCCACTGATGGCTGACTGAATATATTGCGTGAAAACAAACGCACTCACAGATTAAAGATTTCAAGAGAGATGTTAAACAAATCAGTGTCAAATTTTAGACAAAGTTACTAACATTTGATTATGATTTTGCCATATTGCAATACTTATATTTATAGTAACACTTGTTCCCGTATATATATGACGTTCAATAGCACGATTATCGTGTCAGTTTCACCACACTTTGGTACCGGTTTTCTTAATCTGATTTATGAAGTAGTAAAGAGAATATAAGATTTATTGAGTAATGATGATAAAACTGCTGTCGTGCAGGTATAATACCCGTTTTATTCATGTGAAACATTAATGTAAGAATTATCATTATCCTCACTATAATGGTATTTGAACTATGTTAAGCTGTTTAGAAAGTGTTTGGAAAGTGAATATTCTTTACCGTCTTAAGAGCTGCTTTTATAATATAAGCCTGCATATTCTCGAAAGAGCAGGCAGAGATTTATAAGACCTAAATTCCGTGTTACATGTTTTAGGTCCTACTTCTATAATTGTCTCCCGATATTTTGTCTTATTTAGCGATAGAATCTTATGAGAAGTGATCTTTCGATAATCCTTAAGCGTAAATCTACGTGATTAAAGAAAAGCGTTGTATTGATGTAAAGCTAATAAAGAGACCAACAGCTTCATTCCGTCTGCCTTAAACAGAAACTTGTTTTTACACTTCCATACCATATTTGTAAGAAACTGCATAGTCAATTAAATAGGAATACGTAAAATAATTGGTTCAACATTCTCAAACACAGATAAGATCTATACAAATAGCCGTACTCACTGAGCGAGCGGCCTCTACTTAGTTAGTCAAAACACGGTTCGCCAAGGGCTCGGGTAGCCTTCATGGCGCCTATTCGTCGTAGTCGGTTTCATCACGCTGTATAAGGCCGAGGGAGCCTTGTGAGGCTGCTCTCTCAATCAACACATTGCTGCATCATTTTGTGCGGATTTTTATTCTAATCAGTTCTAGTTTTGTAAGAATAATGCTGATTCAAAATTTTGAATGAAATGGAGACACACGTATACCCAGTACGCTGGCAAATAGTTCACATTTATATGTATATTAAAGTGAATTATCAAAGCAAATGCTAAGTGATAATTAAGTAGTTTCTTATCGGGAGTCGCTAAGCTAAAGACGTGATGAGAGATGTGATGAGACTTCAGTTAAAATCGTTTTATATTTTATTTGCTACTCGGCAGTTATTACTGGTATCTTGCTATGATTTACAAATGTACATACGAGTACATATCACAGGCAAACGCACTTGCGTTTCAGTTACTTACGCATTCCGTCCGATACTTGAACTTGCATATAGCACTTTGTTGAAGAATTATACTGCCAGCCGATCGCGATAAAAACATTACATAAGAAAATATAGTTGCCATATTTATGTCTCGCCGACCAATCATCGTCGTCGATATTGATGTAGCCAATACTTTTACGAGCATAATACACATTCTAACAAGCCCCATTTATTAGTATCTCAATATTTATGTATTTGTTGAATAACGTCTCATTACCGAAACTACGGGTATAAATCACAAGTCGCCCTCGATAACAGAGGATCTGGTGCGAGGCAAAAACTCACCGCGAGCTTACAAGAACCGAATTTAGCCGAACTGTTACGATTATTACCGAACGCGTTTGAGGTATCGCTGGGTCCGAATACTGCCGAATAGACTTCAGTGATTTAGATAACGGGCCTCTATTAGTCTTCGGTTGCTTAGGAATGTTTTGTGAATCTAGTCTGAGTATTCATTTATTTTTGTAAGTATATATTGGTTTATTTATGCGTAGTGTTTCTTGTAATAAACTTATCTCATTACTTACATTGTCCAAATAATGTATTGCAATATGTTATTAAGAAATAAATTAATTATATATTAGTGTGTAGACTTAATAATTCTGACCGATCCAGTCAATGTACTGTTAATGTAGAACAAGAGTTTTGTTTTCGCCAATACAAAAATTGAACATGGTCCCTTCATACGCAGACAGAAATTTCATAGAATTTCGTTTCGCAGAAATATTTCGTATATTATTGTTTTAACGACTATTGGCTTCAATGAAACACAATTCAATGAATTATGAAATTCATTTTTTTATTTAACAATATATTCAAACAGTAGAATTATTTTTAACGAATGTTGTTTGATCGGTGTTTTTTGCATGGTATTTTATTACAATGAAGTAATAAAAGGCGCCGCGGCAGCGGCCGGCGAGTGCCAGAAACAAATTTATTTACACAAACAAACAAACAAAAATAATAACTAAACAAAATGAAGATAAAGAATATTTGATTTGTTTTTGTATGATAAGAATATCGAAAACAAATTTTTTTTTGTAACAGAAATCATTGAGTTTAATTTATTTTAAGTAAGTATTCTGTGTTTTGATTATTCTATGAAATGATAAAATGAGAAAAAATTTATGTGAACAGAAATTCTACAAAATGTTTGTCTATAAAATAAGTTAAACCTTGTTGATATTCAATGGTTTTATGTTGTTTAGTAGAGGCAAATACAAAAAAAGAACTCATAAAAAAATATCACTAAGGCATATTGTTTCTTTCTTTAGAAATATATTTTGTGGGCGAATAAAAGCGCAGGAGAAGCTCCTGCGCTTTTATTTTATTATAATACATTTGAAATAAGTATACAAGTATTCAATTTTATTTACATACATAATGTATAGATAAGGTCACTCTGGAAAGAATTCCTTCCTACGCACCATCTCCTATAGGATTTATTATTTTTCCGCTTGACATATGCTATTTATACAGGCCTTTATTGAATGGGATAGAATACAGCCCACCTGATGTTAAAAGATTACCATTTACAAGACCAGAGGAATTGCTAGAACGTTTCAAACATTACCAAGAATTGGTCCCTTTGCTTCCAATACAATGGCAAAATACTAATTCCCTATAAATGCAACATCTTTAAAAAGTCAGACAAATCTATTTCCCATGTCGACCTTCTGTAATATTGAGGCTTTGTCTTATTAGTTGTCGCAGATTTACGAGGAGTTGCAGCTATAACTACTCTGTTGGCTCAGAGTCCCGAAGTGTGTGTTGGCCGCTGATATGAGAGAACGCTACTTTCTTTGGTCCTTGATTTTTGCTACGGATCTGCGAGATGCAGCTATACCACTATTAGTTACATAGCCAGTTGCACTCACTGATCGGTAAACGATTAGTAAAGTTAAGCAACGTTGTGTGCGGTCAGTCAATAGATGGGTGACCGCTTAGTGGTATTTCATCTGAACATCTCCGTGCTTCGGGGGGCACGTAAAAAGTCGGTCCCGGTTGTTGTCAAATTGACAGTAGTCGTTAAGCCAGAGGCCTACGGGCGGCTTGAACAACTCTTGACAACAGGTTGGCCACTAACACACGAAAAGAAGAAGAAAAAGAAGAAGTTAATCATTTTATTACTCGTTACTACTGCAACAATTCCCTTTCAAATACATGACAATATAAGGAATTATACCAACGGTACTAGCTTATAACTTATCCCATACGTTAGGTACAATAAAATCGCGGGGCGTTAACGTTGTTAACGAGATGCTTATCTACACCGCGTTGAGTTCACTCCAACTATACCACTACACAGCACGAGTGCTCACACTGAACCAGCAATGTTTACGTCTCACTGCATTTTATAGTCAGCCAACTTGTAGGCCACGTAATGAACTGCATTTATAATCTTTCCGAGGCGCTTACATCAAGTTGAAACTATTCCTTTGACTGCTAGGACACCCCTAGCTGTTTAAGTGGTTTTCCTACTACTTGTCAGAGGGTTACAGGTTCAATAAAAAGGGGAAAAAGAAATCCCTATGTCAGATTTACCTTAAATGTTTTTTTGAATTCTCACTATAATTTTAAATGGATTATAAAGTAAAAAGTAGTTTCGATAAATGTAGGTTGAAAATGTACATGTATTTGGTACTTGTTGCATTAATATTTTGCAAAGGCTCTACGGTATTCGTCTTCATTACAAATATTACAAGTTGTAGTTTTTTTATACTGCACTTTTTACCAATTTTGAGCTAAGTTTATAGTGCAATTCTCTTGTTTATTGACAAACAACCGTACAAGATGCGTATATACTTATTTTAAATGTTATTTATACTTTTATATCACTGTCATTATCTCTGTACGGGCTTGGCTATGTGTGCCGTTCAGCCGTTACAAATCAGATCGATTCCTATCTGATATGCGGCAGTTCTGCTAATAGGTACCCATTTAATAATATGTAAACTAAATTGGTCATCCTTCCAGTAACTGCTTTTATACAGGGCTATATAATGATATCTATTAAAACACCGTAGTTAAGGGAAGTTAGACTTCTTATAAAGTTAACGGTATGAAAAGAAGATTGTACAGCAATTAACATAAAATTTTCAGCCAGGCAATACAAATCTGGCCAGTGCAGCGCCGAAAGCTGGTTTCAATAGTTTTAATTCTTTTAAGTACGTTACATTGTTTGCGACTATTTTCCGACTGAAATAATTCAAGTTAAGCGCTTTAAACTACAAACGGACTGACACTTTATATTTCGGTTTAATCTTTTTAAGATTTTTCAACATTCGTTAGCCGTATAACTGGAATAAAAGTGGTGGAAAACAGGGGTTTTTCGCAACAATACGCTGCATACCTGGCGTGGCCAGTGCTTCGCTCCAGCGGCTGTATCGCGCTTTACCCGCGCTTTTTATCATTTTCAACGGTCCTCGTTTCCACCGGAATTCCGTGTTGTTTGTTTTAGCCAGTGCTAACATAGGCGTAGCTCAGAGACTTCTTATTTTTGAAATATATTCATTGTGTTTTTACTTTTTTTTGTTATGTGTGACGTATTTAGGATAGTGTTTTTTGATGCCGAGGTGAGAAAACAACGCGTCAAGCAACATTGTCCAAGACAAGTTTCCATATAGGTTACCAATTACAAAACACTTCGATATCAGCTGACAAGAGCATTCACTACATTACTTTAGAATATTGTTACCCTTGCAAATGTCAGATAGCAGTTGCTTCGTGACTAAACTAACATTTTATATATTTGGAACACCAGAAGCCATATCTAAGACGTGTAGACTCACGCCTGTATAAACCCGAGGGGGTTGGCGATAGTGTACTACATTCACATTTTGTGAGCTATATTTGAAGTTCAACCTAGTAGGCGGCGAACCTAGTTAGTCTATCCTTCGAGCACGTTTCTGGACTTGACACGTTACAAAGAATTTCTTGAAAGTTAAACATAGAAGCATTTTGACTGACTCTAGAGTCCAGTCCTAGTCCTAAATGATCGAATGCAAACCTCGGCGTAAATTTATGCTAACGAGGCAGTTATCGAATCATTTTATTGATATTATAAGTGAGTAAGATTGTTAAGATTTTTTCTGCATGGATATTTGTTTCTCAATCACGCTTAAATCGTTGGACGGATTTGGATACAAATTGGCATGGCTATGTTCTGGATTAATAGTTGGACTGTTTTTTATGCCAGTGTGCGTTCTTATAGGTGAAGCCGCAGACAAATGTAATCTTATAGTAAGGTACTCCTGTGCAAAAAGCCTGTACATGTATCACCTAGAAAAAAGAAAGTTTCTTAGCTAGTTGTATTTCTTTTTCAGTTTCCAGATCTTATTCGCTCAGTCCTATTTACTTAGGTGGATGTTTCAAAGTCCGAGTGCATCAGAGAGCATTCGATGTTTAATTTATGTTATCGATTCAGCCTGTTGCATTCATTGATAAACATGTGCCTCTTCCAATCTGCATCTTAATATTTCGCTCTCTTCGAAGGCTATTGATAATCTGGCACATAACGCCTGCCTTATTGAGTAGTTGGTTCATGGACTTGAGGACCTGAATTGTCTATAGCTGGTCTCTGGAGGTTTTCTGGAGAGTATCCAGTGCAAGGAGTACTATAAGGCCTGTTGATTTCACGTAGTACCATGCTTGCACATTCTTGAAGTACTGTGTCCATATTCCGATATATAATTTTTTGGCGTATTTACGTAATCGGCGTGGACCAGAGTTTGTGTTGCTACTGAGATTATCAAGACTTCCAATAACATCTTAGCCTACCCAAGAATCTGAATATGGCAAGGTTTTTGACCTTGCAATCACCTTCAATATATACTCACACTTAAACCCTAAATTGTCGAAATACTACCAAACTAAAAAATAAGCGGGCATTTGTTTTCAGACGCACGAATTAAAAAAAACGCGGGTTCATCTACCTTATCTCTTCAGTTGGTTAGTTCCCAGTTGTTTAATTTAGGATCAGTCCAACTAGTGAGCCCTAGCAATGCTTTTATACTAAAATCTTTTGCAGAGACATGTGTCTATCTATCTGTAAAAATGTCCTAAGTACACAGATAAAATTACCTGAGCAAATGTTAAAGGTAAAACCGATTTTTGTTATATTTATAGGGCTTTTAGGGACAAGTGATCGATCTGGTAAGGTCTAGTCACTCAGGCGGGCTCGGCCAGCCAGTAAATTAATTACGAACAGATATAAATAAAATGCTACGCCACTTATCTTCTAGTAAAGGAGGCTTGCGTCGATTTTACGCTACAGGATAAATCACGCTATTTTGCCTTTCTTATTACATAAATTTATATTTTACAATAACATCTCTAGAAATAGGAATATTTGTATGTCATATGGGCTGAATACATATTAGAACAACAACTAGTTAAAATGATTAAAAAGATTTAATTACCTTTTAATGTGGTCGGATAGGAATGGCTTCTGCTGGGGCAAAAATAATACAGCTTAAGAAGAATATTTAAAAATAATACTAATCTCATTTTATTCTTACTTTTAAAACGAATATTATGACATTTGCTTTATTAAATCAAACCTGCTGTTTCGATGGCAGAACGTGGTGTAGAAATCGAAAGACAAATATATATGTACACCTGAATAACATTACTTTCATTATTACATAATATATGTACACCTGAATAACATTACTTTCCTGTAGCAATTTGGCAAACACTACATACTTAGACGCAGTATAAATGTTAACATCTATAATTCGACTACTTTGAAAATACATATATAAGTAATTCATACAAGAAAAATTAATATCTTCGGTATTTCTATTTGTCAATAGATTACACTGTACAAAGAGCTATAAAATATAATAAAAAAAAATAAAAAAAAAAAAAACAAGAAATTGCAAATTTGCAAACCAATTAAAAGTGGATTCTAAGTCAAGTTTTAATTGAATTCAATTCTAATTACGGGTTTAATACCCGAACAAAACAAAGTTGTTAGATTACTTTTTTCAGAAAATGCTCAGTTTTAACACAGAGACTGCAATATACGCGGTAGACGGCAACTGTTCTTTATTATATGGATACAAAAATATAGCTGCCTATAGTATCCTTTTTTTTTTTTTTTTTACGTGGTGGAATGCAATGACGCATATCCCTCCGCGGGGGCGGGCGGAGGGATTATGTCGGACTCGCCGGGGTAAAATAAGATGTTAAAAAGATAATGTACTTCCCGGAATACCGACTAAACCTACCACGGTGTTCCTCGACAAAACCACTATCGACGGGGCCGCGCGAATCGCTTTCGCATGCGGTCGCGACCCCGCCGAGGTTACGGCCCGCCGTGTGAAACGGCAGGCCACTACGCGAAGAGACCTACCCAAAGGACTCACTTCTATAATATACCCTACTGTCCCCCCCCCTCGAGGGGAGACGGACTCGAAACAGAGGCGCGCGTGGGAACACGCACGCTGCCTCTCGGACCTGGTGCTGAACGGATGGCGGGCAGGCCCACAAAGCCCGCCACCTCCAGGTCAAACCTCAGGGTGGCTGGAGGTCATCTCGCGCCCTTCGGCGCCCGGCTCTGCGGTTGGGGAGAGGGTTCAAACGCTCCCTCTCCCGCTCCACCGCCTCCTTGATGGAAATCACTTCCTCGCAGAAGGAGGCGACGGCGTTCCACAACCTCTCACTCCGGACCATAGACTGAACTACGGCCGGGAGCGAGAGGGCAGCCGATCCGACTGCCGCGATCAAATCACGGCGCTGCGATGCCCAGGCGGGGCAAACCGCCAAAGTGTGCAGCGCCGTGTCCTCGACAACGTCGCGGCAGTCGCCGCAGTGGTGACAACCGGGCGTCTCTTGCCGGCGTATACGACACAGGAACTGGCCAAAACAACCGTGGCCAGTCAGTACCTGTGTCAGCCGGAAGGTGAGGTAGCCATGCCGCCTCTCCAGCCACTCCTCAAACACGGGACTTACCGCCACGATCGTGGCGTGCCCGTGCCTATAGTATCCTAACTTAACTATATAATATGATAAATGCGAATGTGAGTTTGTTCGTTAAGCTTTTACGCGTGAACTACTCAACAGATCATCATAAAATTTCACATACACGTAGTTAGGAGAACAGAAAAGAACATAGGGTATCTTTCATCCAGAAAACAAATACTGTTGCTAACCTAACCTAACTTACATTTATGTGAGCGAAGCGGGGGAAAAATCTAGTGTAATATATAGGCGCCAGTTTATATACATGTACACAAAATAAATAAATAAACGGTTGTTAACTTAGGGCACTTCGTGATCCATAGCTTTTTAATGTTGTACGATACCAGCTGTCTTCTAATAATTGATAAGTTCGACAGAATGGCACGAAAAGGTTCCCTAAATATAAAAAGCATATTGTCAAGAAGGTTATTGATCTAAAAGGGTATAAAGAAGGTTGCGTGCTTGAAGCATTTTTAGACAGAGATACTTACATTTGTCCTGAAAGAATAGCCATTTAAAATACAGCTATTCGTGGTCATTATTTTGAAGACAGAAAAATAAAAGGTATTTTGTTGAAGTCGAATTGGTTTCGTGAGGTTTAGGAGCAATAAAACACCAAAGAAAATTTTGGATTGCATGGGATCACGTATGATATAAGTGTCTTATGTGATGACTAGCATCATCTTGAAATTTTGCGATCCAAGTTTAAGGGTAAGTAAGTCTGTTACGTTAATATTAGAATGGCCGCACATTATATAATTTATTTACTGTCCCAAATTATTGTGCCTAGATCAAAACTTTTGGTAAAATAAACTGAATAAATATTGGAAATAATTTTCATTTATTTCCATATTCATCACCGTAACATGAAAATTAAATGGCATTTTCGCGTTCCCAAAGTCATCCATCATGTCACCACAATTCAGGTACATGCGGGACAATATTTATTATAAACTTTTGTTTACATTGTTGTATTACCTTTAGAATAAAATATTGTGGATATACATATGTGTGTATGAGCTGTGCTCTCCAGAGAGCTGTATGGTTTGCTTACTAACTACATACATAACCAGGATTACAATGTATGATTTATTTCGTCTAGATCATTTGGTGTCTAACATTGTCCTCGGACTATATGGTGCGAGGGATTTCAGTCTAGGTTTATGTCATAGAAGTTCTTTCAACCTTACGGATGTATATATAAAACTTAAGTACTCTTTTTATATAAATTGCAAATAATATCTGTGTACAAGATTTTGGGCTCGTATATACATATATTGCAGTTTGTATAGCACAGTTCTTCTTATTGTTTTATAGATTTTGTTGATATTCCATTTTTAACCCCTGACGCAAAAACGACGGGGTGTTATAAGTTTGACTCGTCTGTGTGTGTGTGTGTGTTTGTGTGTGTGTGTCTGTCTGTGGCATCGTAGCTCCCAAACGGATGAACCGATTTTAATTTTGTTTTTTTGTTTGAATGGTGAATTAGTCGAGAGTGTTCTTAGTTATGTTTGATGAAAATAGGTCCAAGATGGCCGCCGCCACAAAATGGCGGCTTACATATTTTTTTACAACTCGCTCAATATGAGTATTAAATGAAAGGGCTTGACTAGTAGAATACTATACACTATGATAAATTTAAAATCCAAGATGGCCGCCACCACAAAATGGCGAATTACATTATTTTTCACATCTCCCTCGGTTTTTAAATTTTAATTTTTTTGTTAATTGGTATACATATAAATTTTTCGTATGTGTGACAAAGAAATAATCTTAACAAAAAATCCTTTCACACCATATTTCAGCTTGTGATCAGAGAGCTGATTTTCATATGCAGAAACTGGTCTGCTCACTTGTACACACGTACAGTACCAATGCCCAAACTACCCAATATAAAAGGTCATCGAGAAATTAAACATTGAAAGGACAATTACCTGTCATCATCATAGCACCGCAATGACTGTATTTTATGGCCACTATGATGCTGACGCGAGTATTTCACTCCGCAATGTTACTGTCACCATAAATCTATACTAACTGCGGACAGCTCAGCAACTGACGCAGCCGCGTTTAATTCGTGGTTTTGATAAACGTTTGTTTATTCATTAGTCGTTTAATTAAGAACCACTTTATTTCAAAAGTAAAGTTGAATTTTCAGAACCACTTTAAATCGATCTAAAACTTAGCGGTGCAATTCATAGCGAAGACACGGTTCGACTTTAACGAGCTCGAGTTGATCGAACTTATCGAATCCAATGCCAACACTTCGATTGGACTTCTGTACCTAGTTCAAAGACCTATTTATAGAAATTCTCACCGCATTGCTAGAAGTCACGTCTCTGGTGAACTATTGGTCGAGTAATAAATCTGACGTCTTTCATATTGTTTTACTTTGCATAACTTATTTAAGGGATTCCAGGCCCAACATTCCGAATTCAAATTCTGACGTCGAACTTTAGCGATTCGAGTCGGGTGAGAATTGTTGGAAAGTCCTATAATGTGCAAAATGCATCGAGTTTGTACTGTTGAGTGACGGATGTGATGGGACTTATCCCTATAAGGGTTTAGGGTGGAGGCAATAAGTGGTTGTCAGGTTGACATATTAAATTAATAGTGGGTTTATGTTGTGTTCACATTCGTATTAATGACGCGATTCCACTATCGTACTGGAACTTCGTGCGAACAGTTTATTAATTAAGTTAATAGCTTTGTAAATTATAACCTTATGGAGTACGCTGATGTAATAAAGATAGATTTGATTTACGTCAGTTAATATAGTCTATAAATTATTGAAATAATGGATGCCTCTCTTTACTTTGTAGGCTTTGAATATTTTAAAAGCCAACGCGTGTGGTGTATTTTCAAGAATGTGTATTTTTTTATTGTATTATTAGAAAACGTCTTCCTACATACATATATTGCAAATATTTCTTGTGATGTGTGAAATGGTGGTTTCTAAATAATATTGTTACTACATAAAAGTTAGATCAAGGGACAAGGACATACATTTTTCTAATAAGGCAATTATAAAAGTTGAAAATCGATACAGCAAAATAAAAAACTAAATATAATATCGGTAAAACCACGTTGCAGTTGTCACTTTTAGTCAATATTTAGAGAGAGTCGGGCACGAAACGCACTTCTTCGCTTTTTCTACTGAAACCACATACATCAGTCATAGCGACGTAAATAATGAACCATCTAAAATATATTCTATCCCATTTCTCATACGTGAGAAGTCACAGATATTACACGCACTCAAAACAATAAGGAGTGGCAAAGAGTAAGTATATCATATAGCATATTTACTTCACTTATTTTACGACGCACGTACCGTGTTTGAAGGAAAATTTCGCATTTTCTCTCGTCCTCCTTGGCTAGTGCCATCAAAAGGTGCATAAGGTGGCGCGCGCTAAATGAGAAATTCTTCGAGTACGTGCAATATACGGGTAGCGAGCAATAGAGCTGTGAGACTTTATCGACAATCGATACACAACTTTACTAATTTCGACATAGCCTACCGATATTTGTCATAAACAAATACAGCTATAAATAAATAATCCGCACAGGTAAACACAAAGTATTTGCCTAACACAATCATTATGATGTACGTGTATTTTTTATTGAAATCGCTTTGTGTGTCAAAAGTAAATATGAAGCGTTCTGTAAATATTATCGATATCGATTATTTGGATTCGCGTCACTAGAGAGGACTGAAGAGCCTATTTCGTGTGCGTATTAATTCAAGGTTCATAACGCTGAGTTTATTAAGGAGACTCGAATTTTTCGCATACTTTTCACCCTGTACGACGGAAGTTAATTTGATCCAAGATGGCTCCCGTAATAAGTAGCCTTTTATATAGCTCTCAAAAGCGTCTTAAGAAATTTTTGGGTGATATCGGAATTTATATTGGTCCTGTCTAAAAAAATTAAATAACGTATGTAATGAAAAGTATATTATTACATTGAAGGCTTGTTTTATTAATGTTTAAATATACATGTTTTAAGAAGGTTCTCTCGGCAAACATTTGTAATATATTAATTACAGCCTGGGTATTTATAAATATATAATTTTATCTGCTTATTTACGATAAATAGAAATTCTACGTCAACATAGAATTTAATTGACATCTAAGTTAACACTGAGTTATTAAGTTATTGTCGAGGCTATGGAATAATTAGAAACCACCAAATTTTAAATATGGCAATAAAGCGGTTGAAATCTAGAGTGATCTTTTTATCTTTTGACATACCATGACATACACGCATATATATATTCTTGAAGCATTAGACAGATGAGTTTCGCCAGCCATATTGTTAGATCCCAAATACTTTGTCCATGTATGCACATAGTCACATGCAAACATAAGCGTAAATTTATATCACGTCGTTTAGAGAGAGCCAATATATTTATTTATTTTCCATGGAAGACCAACAGCTTTATCACTATTTTTATACAAAATATTACCTAGCATACAGCCGTTAACAGGTCCTCACTTATAAGCTATATAGTACATATAAAAATGTGGAACAGAATATTAGAAATAGCTTAAAATTAATTTATACATAATACTTACACTAATTTTGGAAAGAATTTTGGCTAAGCAACCGCCTCACTGTCTGTTTTGCGTTGAAAATGTCAATGTCATGCGCTTTATACATAACATTAAAGGTCTTGCCTGCCCGCCACATAAAACTATTTTGCCGATAGTTTGTTGACGTATTAGGTAAATGAAGTGGTGTATATTAACGTAAAGTTTTTGCTGGAATATTGAAGCCCATTTTATGGAGACGTTCAGGGCAAACAATATTATTTTATATAATTTTTTGTATATATTTGACATCGGAAATTTCTCGTCTATTAGCTAATGGAAGAATATGAAATTTAGCACACAGTTTTGAATAGTCTTCAGATCTATACGTAATTCTAGTACGATAGCATAAATATTTGATTAACCTTTTTTGAATGCTTTCTAATCTTTTAATATATTTATCATATCGTGGATGCCAAATTTGCAATCCGTACTCTAAAATATTTCGGACGAATGTACAGTATAATATCTTAAATGTTTTAGCTTATTTAAAACAACTCGACGTTCGCATCACAAACCCAAGGGCTTGAGAAGCTTTTTTAACAATGCCTTCAATGTATTCATCAAATAGAAGCTTCAAGATTACGGATCTTATTACATTTGGGAATAATTTGACCTTTAAGTGTATATTCAGATGATATAGTGTTTTTTTTCCTGGTATAAGTAACAACTGAGCACTTTGATGAATTCAAATCTAACTTGTTTCTAGTACAATAATAAATTGAATATCTTTACACGATGAAATGGTCATAAATATCTTTATGTCATCAGCAAAGCATAACAACCGGGCATAATGAAAACATATATTATTAATATGTTAAAGCAAATAGTTTAATGAAAAAGCCTTTGTGTCAGCAGAGAGACAAGATTACCTAGAATACGTGATTTCCTAGTAAACGTAGTCCATTGCCTACAAAGAAGGTAATTTCGCTTTTCGCTATGCGAAGACTGAATAAAATGTCATTAAATTTTCTTCTTATCTCTCTGTTAAATACTAAATCTCTAAAGCACCTATCATGCGCACTAACTATACATATATATATTGCCTACATAATTTTGTATTACAAGTGCATAGAAATAACATAGCTTTGTTAGTAAGCCTTGGCTGCTGGTAATTAATTTCGAATTTGGTTCGATAGAAGCTTGAAGGTAGGTTAAGGTAGTTGCAAACTAATCGATATTTTTACATGAAAGCTGGCAGCATAGGCCATAATATTCTTTTAACTACTAGAAAGTATCTTAAACATTTTTAAACTTACACTATTTTAAAAGATCATGACGTGGCATTAACTCTTTGTCTTTCGTATCACGATTTTTAATATACCTCGATCGTGAGGCTTTCCCTTAAAGTATACACCACAACAAGACCAAGAAGATCTCATTTCGCAATGCTGTTATGCAAAAAACACCGAAATGGATCTTAGATTAAAGGATACGAATAACTTAAAATTATAGGGTGGTATTTTTTATTAATTTTACATAAAACCTTAGATCGTCTTTATCTTGCATTTGGAGTTTGCGCAAGTTGAGGTACGGTATAGCATGGGCGATAAGGGGTAATTTTCGTGAATAACTTGTCTGTAGTACCGCGTTCCTTTATGGGTTATGGCTTAAGGCTTCGGTAAAACTGACTATCTACGTGTTGTTATATGAAGATAAGCATCTAAGTTGTGCGTTTCCGTTCTACTAACATTTACGTAGGTTTGATTAAATTTTTATCGTTAAATAACTGCTTTTAATACGGCAATGGTGTTATTGGAGGACAGAGACTAATGTAAAGTTGACTGAATAATCAAAATATAGATGAAAAATACTCTTTACTCTAAGCTAATTATAATTTATGTCACATTAGCTATTGTTCAAAAGTGCATAGAATTTAACTATTATTACCAGGATAAAATTTATTCTATGTGTTGTTCCAGAATATTGTCAGAATATCTACATTTTTGCATCATTACCATGATTTTTCGTTTCCATCCAAACGTCTTCACAGACCTTTACATTTAAGATATTTGTAAGAAACCACAGTATTCAAACACCAATCATGCATATCATCGTTTCTGACGCTTGTAATTGTAAAGTGTTTGGATGGGTCAGTAGCAGAGATTATTTTAGATATTATTTAATAATTTTCCGTTGGTATAATATGTAATGGGTTTGTGCTGTTAAATAGTTACTGCTATTAACAGTGCCCTCATAAAGAAAGCCTGTATTTGAGCTAGTTGTAGCTTTGTCAACTAAAAGCGATCCAATTTATTTATTTATTCATAACAATTTTTACATTGTGTTGAATATTATAAACAATTAGGTAACTTAAATAATATATGCCACCTAGTTCAAAAATCACATGTGCTTAAATAAGCAAGACCATACAAATATAAAAATCCAAAAACATGTAATCTATCATACCAAATCGCGTAATCATGAAGATTAAATGCCTTATTTGAGTTCAATCCAAATTAGCTCTCCGCAAATGATTTCCAAACAAAACAGTAATAGAGTCTACAAAGCCTTTCGTATTCAATCGATTGAGTTACATAACAGTATTGGTACAACAGATTCGGCCATCAATATACGTTAAATCGCGTTTGGCTTAGTTCAATATCTCAATACGAGGAGCGTTGGCCCGGTGCCGGCACAGAAACTAATGGATTTCGTCACGCCAACCGATCGTTCGTCTTACGATATCGATAACGACACGGGATGTCGTGACGGCTGACAGTGGACACAGCTCAACTGTAATATAAGCCGATATTGTAGTTGAACATAGCCATGTTGCAATACGTTTGACGGGTATTAGATCTCGTTTACATTGCATGTTTTAGGTTGTTGTACTTTGTATGATGCCGGCTTTGTGTATTTTGTAAACATTTAAAAAAATAAATGGATAATTCGAATTACTTTTCTTATATAATTAAAAGAGTGATTAATTAAACGCGTAATTGAAATTATTCTGACGTAAAGATAAATAAATCTAATGAAATAGAGGTCATACTGGTTAATTTATAAAGTTTTCTATATTATCATGTACATACCTAGATATTTTATTCAGCAAATATTTGCGATTCTTTATCTAATTCTATGTTGGGCTCTTGCTTCTTTTTTGTATATCATTATGATGAGACACCAGCGTAAGCCTGACTTGGTAAGGGATAATCGCAAGCTAAGAATACTTGTAACAGTAAAGTTAGACGCATTGCGGAGCTTGCCAAAATATTTGTATTTTCTTTAATAAAAACAAAAGCGCCATATTGTAGTTTCTAGTTTGTATTAAGACAGTGCGGTATTCAATTCAATTTGGAATTTAAGTAAAATAATTACATTACACAAACTACAATACAAAGAATTTTTGACATCAATTTTTAAATACTGCTCAAAATTAAAAAAAAAGCGTTTCACATCTGGTAGTAATTGTCTAATAACAAAAAAGGATGCACATTACAAGTGTGATGTAACCACTATTTTAATGCAGCTTTCGAAGCAGATAGCGAGCTGTCCCAGGTTTTACATACTAATTACTCCCTTATTTTGCAACCAATTTTGATAATGTTTATTTTTGTATTTGCTATTGTGTGTAAAATAATGTACAAAATCAAACAAAGGCAGTATATGTAAATGTGTTGTATTTTATTTACAACACAGTTTTGTAGACAGATGATTGGGTTTGACTGGACGCTAAAGGCGGATCGGGTGTCGTGACAAATAGAGACATACCTTGTATGTCCAATATTGAACTCAACAAGCTAATCGATTGACAGTATATGTTTGACAGATAACACTCTTAGTTTGACTAATTGATATAGCAGTCCGCTGTCGAAATGCGACTCCTAGGATTGACAAATACAAACAAAGGTATCAGAATTCAGAATTAGAATATTTGAATTACATTTTCTAATAGAGAATTTTTAAGTGATAAATGAGTGAATTTTTAATGCTTTGTCAAAAGGTCTCGGTAAACTTCGCCGAAGTAATTAATTACTTAAGAAAATTTGACAGCTCTAAATGGACTTCACTAATTAGAATCTTTTTGGCAGTTTAATTTTGTGACAATGAACTTATTATAAATATCACAAAAACATAAACCCGGCCAGCTCTTATTTTATCTATAATTTTGCAAAGTAGATTTATAAGTTTAAGTGGTATTTATAATATATTCCGAATGTGCGCATATGGTAATGGTATTAATCGTCGAGTTGTAGAAAACGGGTTTACGGTTTTCATCATAACTATACAATACATACGAAACGCATTACCCTGTTCAGAGTGAGACCTCTATAAATCTAAAATGTTTGCATTAGAAACAAGAATAAGCCCAACGCGTAAAAGTTACTTACGTAATCTAGAAACGGCACGAATTGTTAGTTCAGAACTTTATCTATTAATTTCCAGTTAGAGTTGACTTTGTATGGTGTGTTTAAATGACTTGTTCCTTGTTCCTCGACATGGTGGGAATGTCTCGGTCTAGATTTCTAGTCAGAAACGTGCCTCAACCGGTTTGTGAGCGCCTTATATTAGACCCGTGCTGCGTTTAGACTGGACAGTTGCTTGTTTTGTTCTTATTTATTTGTCTTGGAGTTAAGGATAATTCATGATAGTTAATCATATTAGGTTCCATATCCAAACGGTCTAGTTATAAATAAAGATAATGGTTTTAGAATAGAGCTGACGGTTAAAACCTATTTTGTTAAAACGTTAATTTGTAATGAACATTTTGCCGTTAAATTTAAATCTGACCTTATTCTGTTTCTGGAATGGATGTTTAAATTGGTATTACAACTCCCATTTGCATTTTATTTTTACATTACATAACGCCATTCTCATGTATGCAGTATAGATTTTTTAGAGTTATTAGAAACGACTTAATTTTGTAATCACTTTTATAAAAACATAATAAGTTACTTAGCTTAGTGACTGAAATAGCTGGTTTACCTATAGTTTTTATTGCGTATAGAACCTTAAGCAAAATTTATAGCACTATTCCTAGTATTGATACTGTTAGCAAGTATTAAACTACACAATTACGCTGTAAATGAGGCGAACTAAACCTATTTGTTATAAATCAATTTACGTCCTTATTGGTAATCTCGTTGGGAGCTACGCAGAGGTTTAATCTGCAGAATTAATATCAAGTTTATGATTGGGATACAAAGCCTCTCACTCGAACAATGTGCCTATACGCGTCGGTTAAAATATAATATATGTAGATTTTGTAATCAAAATTATTGACTGCTTCGTAAGCCTGTTGGCATACAACTTATATATAGTTTTCCATTGAATTTTCATCACAGATGTGTTTAGTTACCTTCTGAGCGATCTGTAAAATAGGACCATCGAGTTTGAGAATATAATTATATAAATGAAAGCGTGACTACTGATAGTGATATTTTGGTTTTTATTATTTAGATTTCTGAGAAGAATATCTCAGTAGTAAAATGGCATAGATACCCTTCGTTTGTCGAAATGCAAATCTATCCGGGAGATAATGATCATTTTATGTATCTGGAATACCAGCTGATAAGAGGTAATAATAGTGCACTTGTTGTAATCGGTCTGCCATGATCACTTATACAGTGGATTAAGTCAATAGGTACCCTCGAAAATATTGTCACGGCTGGATTAATCGTCGTGCCATTAATACAAATTAAATTATCAGAAAAATACAAGAGTTGTTAGTAGTAGTAGAAGTAATAGCAGCATAATTTATACGATATTGAATTCCTGTTTTATGTTTATATGTTGGATGTCAAAGGTTTGTGGTTAATCAAATTTGCCCATGCGTTGAACCTCATTTTAATAAGTCTTTCCGTGTATTTTTAATATCATTGTGAGAAACATACGCTACCAACATTTGTCACATTAGACTACTCTTAAAGAAGTTTGTGACTTTCTTCTTCTGACTTCACGAGCGATAAACTACAACTACAGTTGGCGTTCTGTCCGTCAGTTCCTTTTATATCCGTGTTTACAACCTTTATTTGCAGTCGCACTCTATAAAAATACACACAAGACACTCGGCGTGCGAATCCTATTAAAACTTAACTGAGTTTTTTGTGTTATTTAATGTTCCCATGGTTACGGACTCATCTCAGTTTTCACCATTAAAGCCTAGCTATTTTAATTGCTTCTGCAGTTGAAAATTCGTTAGCTCATGGTAGTTGAATTTTAATATTTCGCTTCTCAGTGTTTCGAGTTTGCGAGGGATGAGCCCGAATATCGGATACTCGTCGTTTTGCTTAAATGTATTTCGCTTTTAACTAGTCCATCACAGCAATTTAGGTCGCTTTATATAAAATCGTAAAATTAAAAACGTGAAACTGGCTTTCAATTAAAGAGTACTTTATACTCATCTGGCATTTTGAGTGTTTGATATTCATTATATGATATTTACAGTCGAGTATAGCGTTATCGAGTTTTCTGTTAGAAATATTCTCAATAGCACTACGGAGTGTAGAAATGTGCCCGGTAAAGCGACCGACCCTATGTCGGTCGCTTTACATAATAATTTATTTCACTGAAGGATCACTATTGTAACTATATGCATTTTAATAAGGGCATGAAATAGAATTGAATATACCACACTTTTTAGCTGCACCTGCAAAAAACGGTGTTTTTTTAGGGCTTTCTGATGTAGAAAATGGAGAAGTAAACTCACTTTGCTTTTAATTTCTTACAGTAATACCCCACTGCTTTTACGCTTTTGCGTCTACATCAATTATTACTATGAAAGTTTATATTAATATAAATGGAAGTCACTAACCTCTTTTATTAATAATATCTCAAGAGTCAGCGGAATGATGTCAACAAACAAACAAGAAAGTATTATTATTAGTTTTATGTATTTAATGTTTACTATTGACATTAAATGCTTATGTTTTTCCGATCAATTAATAAATAAGTTAATCTACAACTTTATAAAACTGTCACTAAAGTAAAGTTACTAACTAGCATCAAGTACTAAGTCTAAACGAGGCACAAGACTTATAAGTCGCGTGGGAGAAGCGTGGGTAAGCAGACCGATTAAATTTGCATGATCTGACAATTGGACACGCAACCCTACAATATATAACGAGATATCGAGTTAACATTAGCATTCGAGTTTTAAATACTCGAGCGAGACTGATCGATATCGGTTAAGTACTAAGGTCGTTCCGTATTCTGTTTATTCGATATTTAAATATACAAGTTACGGTTGGCAAAGGTACCAAGTAAACGTTTTGCTGTGTATTTATCTAAGTACTAGATTTAGTACTGATATGTTTTTGGAATGTTTATAAAAACTATATATTAAGCGGAGCATATAAAAAATAAAAGGTAAAAAAATAAAAAAAAAATAAAAGGTTATAACAGCTCGTTCTGGCGGCGTTCATCTTGTTTCACATAAACTTCTTGATATCCATTTAGGATATAATTTCATACGGTTAAAAAATTCGTATATATGTAGTTTAGACTTACTCCTATACATATATCATACTAGATTTTGCCCACGACTTCGCCCGCGTAAAAGTAGGTTAGGTTATGTAAGTTAAAGATTTTTTTTAAATAACCTTTTGTGAATGGTTTACGGTGATACAGCTTTCTAATGGTGAAATAATTTTTAAAATCGGTTGGCTAGTTTTTGAGTTAAATCCTTACAAACAAACAAAAGACCTAATCTTTCCTCCTTATAATATTAGTATAGATAAGGGGCAGGCAGTGGTATGTTAGAAGAACATTTTAGTATTTATGTTTGCTTCGTATAGAGGGTTGTTCTTATTGAGAATTTTCTAACAGGAAAAGCCAGTAACTCTTTGTCCAATCCGGCCGCAAACATAAGCAAAGTCAGGTAATCACTGTACAATCTCAATACTTATTTGTTTTAGGATAATCCTTCAACCTGTTGTGTAATAAAAATACATTATTTATAAAGCTCTATGGAATATGCTACACTTCACATTGACAATGTAAAATATTTTTATATGTATGAAAAAGGGATTCGATTGTCACAAAACCTTTTATTCGACAACAATTCGAGCTTTCTATAAAATCACTCACTACACTCTCTTTACAAGTCAAAGACCGCCGGGGAGAAATTTTTCACACATAAATCCGATTTCCCACAATAAAGAATACATTTGGGGAAGAAAAAGAACAAAATTCGTAACGGCGTTCCATTTTTAAAGTACGGAAACGAACAACCTAAAAGATATTTTCCGAACGCAAATTATCGAGAACTGATAACCGTCATAAAAACGTTCGGGAAGTTTGACTCGTCCCCAATTTCGGTCGATGAAGCATCAGAAATAAATCATATAGGATAGGTATTGTACCCAAAAGGGATAGGATAGGTATTACCGTACCCGTACTACCGCCGGCCAATTTATTTAAAGCCCCGCGAGAAAGATATTTGTTTGAGAACCGCAGGTCGTGACCGATCTAGTTTCCCAGCTTGTTCAAATATCTTTTTCTTTTTTATCTGGGGCTGATATAAATTCTTGACGTTCTAACTCACGCTTATGTATGTATAACACGTTTGGTGCTTCTACGAGTTTCAAGTTGGTTTTTTGTTTGACATTATTATATTGTCTGTATAACGATGAGGGATTACGTTTTTATAGAGTTAATTGGAAAACGGGTAAACGCTGGGGTTTAGTGTATCCATTTTATTTTACCTAAGTCATTGGTGATACATTATATTTGATAGTGTTTCTGAAATATTGACTATCGAAACAGCTGATGGTATAGTTTGTCATTAGTACAGTCAGTGTTTTACGGTTATTGTTAATTCTGTGTTAAGCATTTTGATGTTAATACATACATTCATAGTCTTGTGCCTATATATTCGGTGGGATAGGCCGAAATGTGCCACATCCTCACTTCAGATATGGTTTGAAACCCACATTATAAAAGGCGAGTCTTTTGCCATCTTCCTGAAGCAGTACCAGACGCACGAAGTCTGATTTCTTTCGTCTGCTTTAGAAAGACAGCAAAAGGTAATGATAATAAACAATCTTTATAGAAAGTCCAATAACATTAGTGTAAATTGGTCGGATGAGCCGGTAATCGAACCGATGAACATAAGTTAATAAGCACAACAGTCGCTTTTACTACCACTGTGCCATCGACTTCACTTGTTGTTTGAGGTTTTATGAAGAGTTTGTTCCATAAATTTAAGGAAACTGCTGCAATTATAATAACATTATGTTTTAGTGCACATATTTATAACCTAAAACGATGAAGGTGTATCATGACAAAAGTAAATGAAGTCAAAGTCAAAAATCATTTATTCATTTCGGTCACAAAGTAACACTCATAAACGTCAAAATAGGTTAGTGAGTTTACTAAGTTACCGAAGCCACATTTAAGTTAGTTGCTAGGTTCAGGCAAAGGGTTGAGCCTACGAGAAGAAACTTGCAAGAAACACACGGCCACTTTTTTAAATCGCCAGTTAAATATAGTTTCAATATTTTACAACTCATATTAACAAGGTATTGCAGCCATTATACCCTATACTACTGACTTTAAAATACTAAAGATAATAACAATTATAACATTTATAACTTAATAATATTATAGAGATTAAATAATTTGGGTTTAGTTATATTTCTCAATATAAATCTAAAATAGACAGTAGGATGGCATGATACACTTACACTTTGTAACAATGCAAAGGCAGTCCATGACTAAATGTGGTTGTGGATTTATATTTTTCAATAATAATCAAAATGAGAAGCAGGATATCATCACAAATAATCATGAGGTACCTCAACATTACTAAATTGTCTTATAAGTAATACAGAATCGAAAGAAAAATCTTTGAATCCTGAATGCAACAAGCAACTAGTTCCATGAGTTTTTGTCATTTAAGTAGTCGTTGACTGAATAATAACCAGAATGAGCTGTATTTTAACGGCGCTTTTAAATTTAAGCAATCGTAAATTAATTATATTATTAGATAGTTTATTAACAAACCGTATACCGAGTCCCGCAAATGTATTGTAAACTTTATGTAAATGGTGATATGGGCCTACTAACTTATGCTTATTTCTAGTGTTTAGGTTATGAAACAAGATACATACATATATAAGAATCAAGACATATTGTCATATATAATATATATAATTGTCGGCCTCGATGGCGTAGTGGTTAGTGTAACCGACTGCGACGCCTGAGGTCGCGGGTTCGATTCCCGCACAAGACAAATATTTGTGCGCATGAACATGGATGTTTGTCTTGGTCTGGGTGTTTCTATGTATAATATGTATGTATTTACAAAAAAAAACGGTATATATGTATGTTTATCCATTGTCTAGTACCCATAGTACAAGCTCTGCTTAGTTTGGACTAGATAGTGTTGTGTGTATGTGGTAGAATATATATTATATTATTATTATTATTATTATATTTGCAGTGTCAGCCTTCTTTTTGGTAATCTACATACTTATTAGTGATGTATACATGATATTCGAATGTATGGACAACACTATACGCGGTACGTCCTTGACCGTAGAAATTAGGTATAGCCTGTGCACAACTGTATTCGAAAATCATTCGATAGCGATCATACGCGTCACTATTACGCGTATTTAAATATTTTCCAAATATCAGTTTACCTTTATTATCGAAATTAACATATTCACCGTTGTAGAATAATGAATCAAATCGATTTAGAATTTAAACCGAACGATTCTTTTGCTATGAATATAAATTAATGTAAATAAATGTATTTATTGTACCGAACAGATTAAAATGCTATTCGATTGCCTCTCCGAAGTAACAACATAGGTCGAATAAAAAAACATCAATTGAGTGTGCTCAGAGCTCAAACGTTTGTTAGTATAAATTAAATTAAAAGCGGCTTTCAATCACATCAAAAGACTCAATCAGTGGGAGGTCACCATTGAAGCGACACGACGGTCGATGATGATAGAGATGTGCTTCACCTACTGGAAGGGCAGCTATTTTATTTTACGAATGACGTCGTACAAAATATTTCCTAATTAATGCTAATTTCCTTATTAATATTATGAATGCGATTGTGAGTTTGCTTGCTTGTTATGCTTTCATGCCTTAACTACTCGACCGATCATCATGAATTTTCGTATGCATAGAAAAAGATGCATCAAGAAAAAAAGTACTGTTTCCGAGCGAGCGAGGCCGCGAGCAAAAGTTAGTACCTAAATAATAAATATCAAAAGTGTGGTAGCATATTAAAGAAATAATGAACGTGTTAATTCTATTAACTAAATATAGAAATTAAATCTTGTAAAGATTCTGTTTTGTCTCAGTCCCATTTAAAGTGAAATAAAATAGTAAGACATTTTTAAAAGAAAATAAGTTCTTTGACTCGCTTTTATCTATTAATATTTACTTACGCCTAATGGTTACCAATAACCGTTTATTAAAAAGTAAAAGGTCATTGATAGCAAGTAACCTTTTTCATTTATATTATAAGAATAGAAAACAATATTTAAATTCAATATTTAAGAAATGTGTGTGGGTTACACCTTTGCTTGATAAGCTTAGTACTTCGAGAGTGAGGCAGGGTAATGCGTTATATATAGCAAATTTAAATTTTAAAATCGTATCCGAAAATTTAACAACCCCTTCTTATACCTCGTTAACGTCTTTTTTACGCCATTATCGCACACAGCCGCAATTTAACTAACCAAGTATCACCTGATTGGCGATTTTAACTTAAATCGACTAAGCATTTTCCGACTATTCAAAGCGCACCTCTATTTTTCAATAGGTCTTATTCATTTTGCGAAGCCAGGTACTTTGCGGCTGGCAGCTTTTATGTCAACTTATCGAGCTTTATGCTAGCACAATAGAGGACATAGGTCTATATTTGAATCCTGCTCATTATGATAGCTGAATGTAGGAGAGTGAGAGGAATGGCGTCATAAAGAGTGAATATTATCGATATTAAAGCAACTGTGTATCTAATAGCTTTAATATTTGTTGGTGTTTATCAAGTACCTTTACATATAATAAAAATGTATGACAGGATTTTGTCTGTATATCTGTGTATTTATGTACGCTTATCTTTAAAATGGCAGAACCAATCTGAATGTGGTTTTCAATTATGTATTAAGATAAGCTCGGATTCTTTCAATGTAATAATATCTATAAGCAACATGTTAAAGACGATTAGGCTGCGCCGCAATTACAAAAATTCATCTTTGAAACTCTAAACACAAAACAAACTTTAATCATAATAATCAGCATAATCTTAAAAATTAAAAAGAAATTAAGCAAAAATTTTAGAAATATGTATTTTGCTAAGCGTATGGTCCTGGTTTCGATTCCCGGGTAGGGAAAATTGTTATTGGGATTTTATTAAGAAATTCTCAGTAACAGCATGCAGTCTGGTATGGTGAACAGTAGACGGCAAAAAGTCCGCTCTATATAACGGCAGACTGAAAATCATAGCTATAATTCTGAGTCCACTGCATATGCAGTGAGTCGAACTGTGGGTGTGATACATCTATGGTTACCATTTCAGGTATATAGGCGTCAGACTATATATGTTTCTCACCAGGGAAATATTTTTTTCGTCTTTATCACACACTAGCTTTTGCACGCGGCTTCGCTTGCGTAAAAGTAGGCAAGGTTAGGTTATGTTAGTAAAGTACTTTAAAAATAATATATAGCCTATGTTACTCGGTGATAACATAGCTTTCTAAAAGTGAAAGAAATTTTATAATCGGTTGATTCGTTTTTTAAATTAAATCCTTAAAAACAAACAAACAAATATCTAATCTTTCCTCTTGATAATATTATTATAGACTAGTATAGATATATTTGCAAGAAATTGCCTATTATCAGTCATACACAACTGCACACTGATAACTTAATTGGCACGTCACTATTCATCAATGACGAGAATGTGGGTAGTTGGTAAAGGGCGTGGTATTTAGACGCGCACGGTTCGCTGGGCGCTCACTCAAGCGTCTGCGCCCGTCGAGGACAGACGTGACGATCAATAATAATGCATTAAAGCTAAGGCCTATCATTTTAATTATACTATGTAGATGTCAGATACGCATTTAGATTTACTATAGTGCTAGTTATGCCTATTGTAATGTATTCTCAATCTTGACGACACGACTGCAAGCACTTCAAGTTGTCTATACCATATACATATATTTGACTTAGGTATTTCACTCAAGTTTATGAATAGCCAAGCAGTGGCTTCTCCCGTAGCTCAAAGCCTGGTGTTATATAGCCTGTGTACTTCTGGATAAACTAACTTTCTACTAATGGTGAATGAATTATTTAAATCGGCAGGGCTTATCAATTAGAAACAATCAATTTATTCTCTTTATAATATTAGTATTGAACTATACATAGATATCATAAGTGACTTTGACTGCCGCACCAGACATCAGTTCTCTTACTCAAAGTGTATTTAAAACAGTGCAAATAATATTTATGAAGTATTTATTTGCATTATAAAAGACAACTACCGCACAATACGTAATTTGCGTCACGGTAGATTTTAAAAACATGGAAACTACGGACGCTATGTCTATCGAAGCGAATTAAAAAAGGATATTGTTTTGTTGACCCGTGCAGGTTTCGAAACCACAACACCTTGTACAATGGTAATGGCGAAGTGACTAATTAAGTCACTCCATCCGTCCTGTTTAATAAAGTCCAAAATGGTCTTGGAAGACGACCACCAAGGGTGTCTTCTAAAAAGCCAATGCAAGTAAGCTACAATAGCAATGAGTTGTCACGACCAGTATTCGGTAATGGCTTCAAAACGTATCTGTTCCCCTTTGTGATGTTGTTAAATGATCCGAACATCAATTATTTTTAACAAAAAATCAATTCAATTTTCCTTATACATCTTCACTCTTCTAATGCAGCGTCTTCGACAACATTAAAAACCCTATTCTTTTCTATCAAAAGGGGCCATTGCCTCCGTTTTCCCGATGAATTGACATCCATCGATGTCAAACCGAACAAAGAAAAATCACAGTACATTTGGAAGGAGGCAAAAAACCAAGTTATTTTAAAGCTTACGACCGCTCTGTAGGATTCTCGTAGTGGAACTTACATTAATAGATATTGGTCCTGAAGGAAATTGAAAATAAAGTTACGTTTTTGTATTTTACAGTTGAATTGTTTGTTATGATTTAATATATAGATTGGCTTTAGAAGCAGTGTTTTGTGCTTCCGATGCTAGGTTTAAAATATAGTTTGGTTGAAAAGACATGTTGATAATTTAGAACGATTTAAACGATTTGAAGCGTCATATAATATTCAATGTACAGAGCATTATTTAATATTGTGTTTAATAGATGTATATTAGTTTTAAAATGCGCAAAACAAACACACGCCGCTTTGTAGCATCAAAAATATTGCTTAGAATTATTTAGCACTAAACGACAATGGTCTGTAAAAATAACATTGTCTTGTAATAAATGATAAAACTACATGAAAGAAATAGTAAGATTTTGCTGTAAAAATGTGCTAATATATTTTTATATTAAGAATTCCTTTTCTGTAAACGCACTTTTATGATTGGTAACTATTTATCAAATACCTATCTATTGGATAAAATAGAAACAGTTTCTATGAAATAGCCAGGAGTACCGTTAAAATGACTTTAGCGCTATATAAGTACTACAAAATGGGCACTATTTAGTGATTTATAATGACTGGTTGAGAAATGGTAATCAGTTGTGAACAATCACGAAACTGGTACTCGATAAATTTAGTTGGGCCGGACTAAATACTTCACCGTTAATTAATTCAGTCCTGAGTGGGCAATAAAACTTAGTATTTCGTATACTATGACTAATTTATTACTCACAAAATCTTATTTATTCCAATAAAGCTATTATTATAAATCGTGTTCTATGAAAATTGTACGATTTTGATAATTTTAGCAATAGTTGATTTTTCGGCCCTCGTCGTCTTGATTGCCTATCATAAACATGTTTATAACATAATCACAAAAGCTCTTCATTTGTGTACATAATTACCGAGAACAGCTCTTATCTTAAGCCAATAAAATGGCGTAATAGCTGTTTCCCTTCAGAGGGTAAAGGTAGAGTTTGCATTTGACCTTACCGGGGCCGCGGCGAAGCGTCGGGGGCGCGCTCCCTCGGGGAGTCGCGCCTACGTGCTCGATACACACTATTTACTACTCTAACAACGGGGCGATGGAAGCCAATTTACACCGACGCCGGCCAGCACCCGACGTATAAAGTAAAAGCTACCTTCAGCTACTGTAATTAGGCACATAATGAAACAATTTGTAATCGATCACGTTCGATCGTCAGCAAAAGCTTTAAAAAATAGACTCCATCATGATGTCTTTAGGGTCTTATTTTGTTTGTTGTGTAAAGATAAAAGGTTGCGTAGTGCGGCGCTTGTTCAGGCGTAGCTTTGGAACATAAAGTTGACATTTGCGCGACCGATGTTTTAGAAGGCTGTATGTTAAAGTTGGGTCGCGACGCGTGCTTTTTGTTATTTGCACATAAAATATGGTCGGTGCCAGTGTCGCAAGTACGTATGCTAATGTTTTTTTATCGCATGTGCTCGGAATAGGCGGGTCTGATCGAATTTATATGACAGTGTGATGTTTTTCCGACGACAAACGAGTTTCTGTTACGATATTGGCTTCGGTTGGATGTGGAAGGGTATCTACAGATCAAAGAGTAATCTAACCGGGATTTGAATGGATTCTCTCTGTCTAGATAGTTGTAAACTCTTAGTGAGAATTTGCTGAACTGGAGATTGGATAGGGGTTAATTAATTCCATGTTAGTTGAAAATACGTGTATACGCATTAAGCTAGCATGATATGTATTTTCAGAATACATATACGGGGAGATCTATATTATAATTTTAACGTATTACTTAGTCGATTAAAATATAATAGGTATTACAAAATATTAAGAAGTGTTAAACAATGGCTAAGCATGTTCAGCCTCAAAACAACTATTTTTGCATCACGAACCAGCGCGGCAATAAACTCTAGTGCACTGCGAAGTAGTGAGTTGACTATTTGTATAATAAAACCGTTATCATAAAACGCGCGTAAAAGATTAACAATAGAATCCTTCGTTAACACACAGTCCATATTTTAATAACATTACAAATTAATTGAAAGCCTTTATAAGCAATTTAGGTAACACATTATTTTTAATTAACAACAATTTTTGATAGTCAGCGGCTATTTTCTTTCCTCTACATCATAGATTTTCAATCGATAGCTTGCCTGACTCAATACAATTGACCTAAATAATATCAAGTATATTTGTTTCGCATTACAATTGTAATGCAGTATCAGTGAACAAACAACACTACGTAACCGTGTCCATACAGTACCGTATACATTGCTCCCTGCATTAATACGCAGGATGTCACCGCAACCGCAGTGGCTTTGTTGCGAATTAACGTGATATTGCACATTATTGGTATCGCAGATCGATTGAGTAATCGCTTGATAATATCGCCGTTTATTATTATAGCTATATTAAGCTAGATAACAAGCTTAGCTAGGAATGTAAAGGGATTGGAGGATGCGTCGATACAGTGTTTGAGTTACCGTTAGAATAGCGATTATCGATAAAAATTTCGATTATTCGAATCTTCAAAGAAATGGAAATGTTTGATATTTTGACGAATATTCGAAAACATTAAACTCTTATATTGGTGGATTATTTAATTGCGCCTATTAATGCGACAGTGGTGTTTAATCTTCCTATCCATTTATCTAAAGATTGTCTAATAGGCAAGCGCAGCTGTAGACGATGGATAAGGCACGCTATCTGGAGGTCGCGGGTTCGAATCCAACCCATTGCATTACTGACGTAAAGCCACTCCAAACACAAGCATTTCTATCTTAACTGGAGGAGTTTACAGGAATATTAGTATTTTGTTATCCAAATAAAGCGACCTGGAAAACTCGCAATTGGCAACCGCACATTTGTTCACACCACTAACACACACACATACACATATACATAAGCTGGTATAAAATTACAAAATCTAAATACGCTATGGCACATTCACCCATGCTATAAAACTCTTACTTTATATAACAGTTTAAAACGGTTAATAAAGAATAAAACATCACCACACACGTACATATATACAAAGAAAGGAATAACTATAAAGGAAAAGGAATCTGAGAATGGTAATCTTCCTTTTGTGAGCTTAAAGTATTATTTATAACTTTTCCTCGAGTTAAAGTATATTCTGTGATTATTGTTCAAGAAAATTCTTTGTGCTCTGAACTCATATGTGCAATAGAATAGAAAAGCTTAAGCCCTTTACTTCAAAACGATATTGCAATAATGAAGTAATATTAAAAGCGGGGTTGACAGATCTTTCGCAAAAATGGCAAGCATATCAGTCTGCTTTATGTTCAATAGCTTCTTCACACGTGAGGTAGGAGGTACAATGCCAACAGTTGAAAACAGGACTATTGCTCTATACTACTAATATTATAAAGAGGAAAGATTAGTATTTTCTTTGTAATGAATAAACTCAAAAAATGCGATACCGATTTTTATAATTCTTTCATTATAAGCAAGCTTTTTTCGAGAAGTAAAATAGGGTATATAACGTTACGCTACAAACACAGGAGCGCAGCAGTGATCATAAATGTAGTAGACAACTCGTAACTGGTAACCTTACTATCGGCTACATCGACTATCAGACCCGGGGCCTAGACACCATAATTTTTCACTGTATCTGTATGGTTATATGGAATCATTAAAGAGGATTGAAAGACTCGCCGGAGGTATTAAACCGAAGTTATTTGTTTGCAATGATTTGAAAGGCGTACTTCCTGGTCGGTGGCGTCAAGATTAGGGAAGGGATTAGACAGCCCTCGCTTTCAAAAAAAGGGTTTTGAGTGTAATCGCCAGGCTGAGTAAAATTGGAATTGATTCAGTAAAACTTTATTGTTTCACAAAGGATTTTAAGAGATTTTGTTCCCTGGCAAATATGTTTTTAAGGCCGTCGTATAGGGCTTGGTATGTTTCTGACATTAAATTTTTCCCTCTAGGTGAGGTTAGGTCTTTTATAGAGAGTCTACCGACAAAAAACCAGGCCACGGCAAAAATAAACGTATAGAAAAATCAATAGCACTTTGTTCAAATCAGGAATCGCCAAAAAACGGAAATAAACTAAACGGATTCGAACCCAAAACCTAATTAATGAATAATTCTCGGCAGTAAAATTACTTAATTAATTTTAACAACCAAATTAACCTATGAAGAAATTCTTGCCGTTCCGTTTCGAATTCCACAATACGCAATAAACACGATAAATAGGCGATTTCAATTAAGCAAGAAAAATACCGAGGTTACGCGAACGAAATGAAATCTGAGTTTATTAATAGCCTGTATAAAATGTAACTTCGTTTTGAAGAAAACTTATAATCTTGAGACAGCAGCGAACGCGGTCCCGGGCGGGTGTTCTATCATAACAAAGGAGGGGAGTATCAACTTGGCTTGGGAAATGAATAAAAACACCAACGTAACGCGACCGACTCAAATATCCTGTGCAAAGCGAGCGAGTCGGGAAATAATGGTGCGCAAACTAACAGGTAAAAACTAAGGCACTCCTGAGAGAAATTAATGTTAGATTTATTATTAAATTTAAGCTGTCTAAAGAATCTAAAATCTGTATAAAGAATATTTTAAGTCACAGTTATCCTAACTAAAATGCGAATATGAGTTTGTTTGTTGCTCTTCCTCGTTGTCAGGGGTACAGAAAAGGACATAGGGCACCAGTCATACAGAACAAAGTTCTGTTAGGACACCATCTAGTTGATAATAAAAGAAAGACGGTTTGACAAATTAGTCTTTCATCTAACTGGAGTTTGAGTCAACATGCCGTATTAGTATGGAGCATGGTTTTACATTTTCCATTCATTTGTTAGGTTTTAAATGTATAATATAGTACAAAAAGATATATATCCATATTTTGATGGATTATTGCACAAAAGGCTTACGAAGCTTGTTAAATTAGGTTATTATTTCGCATGCAAACAGAACATGTTATTCGTTTTAACGTGTGTTTTCACTTATAGCTTGCCAAACCTTTTTCTATATGTTACTGTGAATATTAGAGGTGTAGTGTATCTAGGATAAACTAAGATTCATGCGTGTATATTAACGTCCACGTTTGATTGTTGGGAAAATGAAACCATTAATGGGCATACTCCTTTGCGGGATGCAGCCAGTACCAATATTAATGGTAGCAGGTCTGCTACTTTATAATATAATATTCTATCACATTCACACAACACCATCTAGCACAAACTAAGCAGAGCTTGTACTATGGGTACTAGACAATGGATAACATACATATATACTTTTTTTTTGTAAATGCATACATATTATATTATACGTGCTGGGGCTCGTTTAATTAGATATCATGTGATTCCTAGAAACGGCTCTGAGCTTAACCGCCATATGTTATTTCCTCTCTCTAATAACACTCCGTTTTAGAGGGAAGAAATGAAACCAATTTTTTGACGTTAGAGATTCTTCTGAAGACTTCAACATGCATAAAAATATGTCGAATTTCTGTGTTACGAATAATATTCAACGCTCTTGCTTTATAGGAAGATTGATTAATATTGAACTAATGGATACAAAAAAACATCTTTCTTCCGAAAATCTGTCTCTAGGTCATCCATTTATCCTTTATGATCTACACATATTTGGTAAATTGCCATAAGCTTGTAATAACTAAGCAAGAAACTTGGAAAACCTAGGGATAAACTAATATTATTTTTATTCCGTGATTTAAATAAGTTGAAAATGCTCTGTATACCACAGTGATTTCTACAAGAGCTGTTCTTATTACAGTCGTATATCGGTATTCTTAATGCCAGTACTAAATTCCACTAAATAATGTTACGTAGAAATTCATAGTGCTACGAGCGCTACGGCTACGTAGCAGTGCTACAAACTCACATCTAAAACCGAAAATTCTCTTTAAAATTTAGTCTAAAACGAAATTATCGCTACATACATTCATTTTGTAGGAAATTCGAAAGAGATTACGTAATTACCCGGTTTTTGGCTATAAACCGACATTTTAAAAAGGGCCCTGTAATGTTTTCTGTTGAACATGTCGGGGTGTTGTCAGATGGCTCTGCAATTTGGTCGTATTATAATGTCATTTGCGTCCTCGTCGAGTTTGTGCGGGATACAATGTTTTGTGACGGGGTTTCCAGTGTGAATAGGAATAAGGCGGCATAACGTTCTATTAGCATTACAGTACTGAGGAGATTGTTAATAGAGTTGCCATGCGCTGTTTGTCATACGAATATTTTTCCATAAATTCAATCTTATAACTTCGTCTGTTATTTTGTCGTTTATGAAGAGCTTTCTCGAGACTTTTGTAACAAATGAGATTTGAAAGAAAAATAAGTTAGCCGCGTTTGTACAACGTATAAATTCGTATAGGAAATGACGTCACGTTATAGCGAAACACGCCACTATTTGTTATACATGAAGTCAACGGAAACTATGTATTGGCTCATGTCGTGAATAAGTAGCGGCATTCACTATTGAAATTTAATATTTCATGAATTTTACAATTTAATATACTGACGCGTGTATATCCGTAATGGGGCAGTTGGCGGTTTATTAGAACCACAATTTGCCTGTTATGAATTAGAGACTATTGATGGCTAACTAAATATAAAAATAAATTCTTGCTTAGAAAGTCCAGTTACACTTTGCCTATATTGTAAAAATGCACTCGAGATTATACAATTGGTTGTGAATTTTAGCGAAAACTTATGCCATAGGACGAATGGGGCAGGGTAACTCAATTAATTATAATTGTATTGTAAATATTTGTAAGTGTGTGTTTGTAAATGAACTAAAGTAATAACAATAATTTTCTTTGTTCACAGGTAAGCCGAAGATAGAAGTTATTAAAGTATTCCTTTCTCTTTTAATTAAAGGTGAAGTTGTAACAATCCAACTGAGAAAGAATTCTTTTAGTTTCAAAGGAACAGTTGCCGCGATCTGTTAAAAGTTATCATTGATCATTTGCGAGTTTGTGAAACTAAATTTGTATAAGAGTGGACCCTTTTGAGAGAAGCTTTGTCGTAGTTTCTGGAAGGTTGTGGCCATATTTAACATCCTATAGTCCAAAACTACTACATAGAAAACTATGTTTTGTTGATACCAGGTTTTGATTTCAACGAAACAAATTCATAGAAAGACTAGTTGGATAACAAAATATCACAAGTAAAATCTGGAAGTTAATAGAATGTCAGAGTTTGGATCTCGGTAAAATAATAATAAACACTTGGTATAATTCAAATAGGCGTGACAAATTAAACATAAAGCAAATTAGACATAATAAAACCAGCGATATGATGGATAAATATAACTAAACCGTTTTCTCACATGCGTCACATTGTTTACTTTAGCCTTCTAGTCATGCTTTACTGAATAGTGAACAAAAATTAGGTATGTGAATATAGAACGTACAGTACAAAGAAAGTTAAGCGTACGTGTAACTGGCTCGCTTTACACTCTCACCTATGATCTGTACTAACAGCGGGATCTTAAAACCTGAAATTTGGAACCGTTTAGAGTCTAAGAGCAGCCTGTTTAGGGAAGAACTGTAGCATTCTGACAGGGTAAGTACGACCTGTCTTCAGAAAATCGCAGCTTAACAATCTTTTGCTGCGTTATTACTGTAAGTAATGTTTCCAGAGATTTTACAGCGCTTTGCAGTTAGTTGGATCCTACCCAATAACATTGTTATATTACCGCACAGTGAAGTCTAAGTTACAATATTTACAGCCTAAAGGATAAATATGGTTTCAGCACAGCGATAAGGAGCTTGGCAACGTCGATCACCTCAGGAACTTATCACAAGGTTGTCATAGTTGTTGTGTAATTCATGTAGCGGTACTTTCGGGAAAGGCCTGCTGCAGTTTAACATATTTTAAGTTGACTGGACTACACGGTTAGCGGTAGTAGTGGTTTACATGGTCGCCTCGCCATGCCACTGCGCTGAGGATAGTGAGTTCGATCCGAATTCTAACGGGGCCAAACTTTTTGTGATCCTCATTTAGTTGTTCCGAGTTCTTTGTCTCCGTTGCTTGAATGTTTGAGAAGTATCCCGTGACTCAGGTTTTATAACTAAAAAGAGAGGTGTATATAAAGATAAGTTAAACATACAACCTGCTGTACTACCTAGTTAAAATCTATCTTATAACTCCATATCACATTTACTCCTTATCTGCAGTGAGTTAATATTCCGTGAGAACATGAATAGGTAACAACAATATCGGACTTAATATCGCGTTCATAAATTCCGCTTAAATTTCGCACCCGGCCTAGATTATAAACACCAACGGAGGTTTATATATTCATATATCGCGAGTAAAGGTTTAATACGTTCGCCACTAACTATATATTTAAATGATCGTATTTTTTATTGCAGTCGGCACCTCGGGTCTTGACGACAATGCTGTATAAATTTTCTGCTGCGAAATTGCGAATCGGACTCGTATCTAAGGTTACCATCAATCCGGATTTATTAGGGTTGCTGCTTATTGAAACTGCCAGGGCTTTGTGATAATGTGGAGATATTTTCAATTTATATTCTATTAAACTGTTTGTATTTTTAAATTTTATTCATTTTAGTTGCGTTTACTGGCTATTTTATATGGATCTATGTTCCATATCTATAGTTTTACTAAGCGGATTAAAATGAAACTTGGCTTAGTGAACCCGCATCGCAAAGCGTTTAATGGTCTTTGCGTGTTCCTGAAATAAATTTGCAGATATACAACAATTCTAAATACCATTGTCTTGATTTCCGACGCTGATCTAAGTAGTCCATACAATCAATCAAAAAAGGTAGAGTGACATTGCAGTTTTTAATTATATAAATATAATATTCGGTATACAGGCAATAAGATGCCTATTTCTTTCAAGTAGTTTTATTTCTGAGAGCACAGCTTGCATTTTGCTAAGTCATACCTTTTTTTCATTTTCTCTCTCACATTCTTCATACATGCCCGTCAACTTATCTCTTATCTTAGCCTTTCTCCAGAATGTCTCTATAAATTACCGTAACCGTATTATTATAACAATGAAATTGTCCGTGTACCGTACTATTGTAACAATGAAATTATCTGCTGGCATCCCATTGAAAGCTATGTCGTTCTTCCACTGTCGTAAACGAAGGTGCATGCGTACACAGTTTCAATTATCGGGTTGAGTTAAGCGTTATTGGGTTATTCAGCCAGGAAATAATCAGTAGAAGCATAGTGTATAAATGTTATAGCTCCGCTCTTTATTATGTAGGAGCTATACGGGACTGGAGAATAGTACATGTGATTATACCTACTCTTAAAATGGATATGAGTCTGATGTTATAAAGTTTTTATATCAAAATACTAGATTTTGTCCGCGGCATCTCTCGCGTTAGTTTAGATTTTTTATTGGCCCAAGGGATAGAAATATGTATATTTATATTTCTGTCCCTCGGGACAAGTACTTTATTTTAAATAAAGTTCCTTGGTTCCTTTTTTATACCCCCGACAATGTGTATGCCAAATTTCATGATGAACGGTCGTGTAATTAAGGCGTGAAAGCGTAACAAACAAATAAACAAACAAACCTATATTCGCATTTATAATATTATAAGTTAGAATATTGCAGTAGCGTCTAATAAACGAGCAATCTATTAAAATATATCTTGAGAAAATACAAAGGCTCCACACTTAAACAACCAATATATCCTGCCATATGCATATTCTTTTGTTAAAGAATACGAGCAACAGAGGTCTTAAAACTCTTTTATGGACCGCTAATCCCGAGCAAATCACCCGAGCTACTTGTTTAAAGTGAGATACACAAATATCCACTTCTCTTTTACGCATATGTTATAAACATAGCCGCGTCTCTTTTACACATAAATGTAAACATGTTCAGTTCTTTTTTACGAGTTGTTATGGAATCGTTATAGCGCTACATAAGCCCCCACTGGTCTGAAGAAGATTACGCATTTTAGATATCATAGTCACACTGTTGTAGGGGAAAACTGACTGCAAAATGTTATAGCGTTATGTTTCACAAAATAGCATATTTTTTATGAAAGGGCCGAGAAGGAAACTTTTGCTATGGTTGGCATACCTTTTCTTAACAGTTAAACTTTTAGAAAAAGAACTATGTTCCTAGTATATTAAAAAAGGTCTTAGGAATGTGGAAACTTTTTGGGTTATTTCAGACTTTTATAAAAAGAACAATGTTATACAAGATTCTACATAAATATTTTTCTGTAGACGTAACTTTGCAGCTAAGGGGTAAATTAAAAAAATATCTTATTAAAGTGCTTATATAATTAGTTGGAAGTGTACAAGTTTGTAGAAACAAATGCAATTCGAGTGCCATTATCTACACGTGGCGCATTTCGGTGCGATTTCAAAGACTTTATTACCATCGTCGCTGCATCCCGTACCGCTTTGCTTAGGGTTGATTCATGTTAGCAATGCGACGCGGTAATTTAAACATTTTCAAATAAGGAAACTTGTTTTATTTGAATAACGGACTATCCTAAATAGTGCGACATTATATGATTTCAAAAGCAATGAGTAGCAATTAAAAATTATAGAGAGCTTTATGAATGAATGTGTGCTTCCAAGAAATATTATAATGCGACGTGAATATCTTGAGTCTGAGGTGTTTATAATTGTCTTAAAAGGAACATTTCCAAAACACGTACTTAAAATCATTAATACTTGGTGGTTATAATTGAACGTTTAATTTGCATATTTATAAAATTATTTTCATATTAAATTGTTATCTGTATGGTAGCAAATCACAAGAGTGGTCTTTCATGTTACAAAATGACAACATGAAATAATATTCTTTCTGTTTAATATAATCCTTGTTAGATATTATTCCAATGGCTAGGCCATTGGTATAATATCTATATATATATATCTATATGTTGCTAAGAATGTAAGCTAACACAAGTAATTTTGCAAATGACTTACGGCATTGCGTACATATGTAAATTAAAGATAAAAATAAAACTAGATATTTTGGGAGGTATTTGCCGCATTATTTATTTAAGACAGGTGGTCAAATCATTCCCTAAAAGCTTGAACAGTTATTTTTGGACGACCCTTTTCTGATTGTATTTCATACATTCATTATATTAATATACAATTTCATTGTTCATGTGTCCAAAAATATTTAAAGGTTACTAGAAATAAACATACTGACTTTGACGTTACTCAAAATTTCCCAAACGGTTAATTCTTGTTCTCTGTTGTAACTAACACCCAACTGATGTACATACGTTATTGTTGTTCAACGTGTCGCGCGTGTGAGTATGAGCTGACCTTTATAAAGCGTTGTTGCATCCAATCTCCCCTCGCCAACTCCCTTGGGCGTCATCATACTATTACAATGAAATAGGAGGCTGCCTTATCTCGCCACTACAGGGTGGAATAAGCAAAACAAATAGCTTTGTATAACTAGGTTCAGAGTCAACTGGATGGGTTAATATTTTGAGAAGAGTCCTCGTTTGTCATGGGGGTTTGGTTTACTCATAGCCACGAATTAATCTGTTGTATACAGTACTGCTTTGATCGTTTCAAGAGAATTTTACTTTGTTAGTCACTATGGGGCCTTACGATCACCTCATGCTTATGTACGCCTAAATAAAATAAAGCTATTTTTGTAGTTCAAATGTTAAGTTTGTTTTTGTTTTAAGAGAGAGTTAACATCTGATAGTCATAACATGGAAATAAAATAATGCGTATGGACTTTGTATCAGAAGCAATCGTAATGGAATATATAGAGATGATTAAAAATTCAAAGGGCCGAAGAAAACGTACTATAAATAAAAACTGCATTTGTAAACGTAAATCATATTTAAGTTAAGTAGTTTATCTCACAGTAATAGCGTCGGTTTGTTGTGTCATATATATGTATATTCGTTACATGCTTGATATATTCAACTAGGCGGGCGTTATAGCGTTTTTCTTCTTTTCACCTTAACTATTTATAAATACTTTAAGAAATCATAACAATCTGATTTAAACTCTGCCATTTAATTGTAATTTTTTTTTTATTTTAAATGTCTCTTCATTATTTGCCTTATACCAAATATTATCCATTCGTTGTTGCTGTGTGAAAAGAAAACAACAGACACATTTCTAATATTAATAACACTTGTAGTAACGTCAGAAATAAAACTCAACATGACTATAAGTTCCGACAATAGCCCACTCGAATATCGAAAAGCACCGCAGCAGTCACACTTCTTGAACTCGGACAGTAAAAAAATAACGTGGACATAAAATGGCTATAAAGTTAACTTGAGATCGGAAATCCGCCATGTCAGTGCCACACATCGTACGAATGACAGATATGTCGGCTGCTACGCCATTGCCAGCCGATTCGCATCGATTAATGCCAGTCGATGCCAATTGCCAGATATATGCCGATAGTCAGCTCAATCGAAATAAAAATGAAATCGAATGAAAACGATCCCGATTTCGAAGGCAGCGAGCCGTTTAAACGATGTTCTTATTTATCTGAGTTTTGGAAGTTCTATGGTTTGGAAAACAAAGGGTTTCAATGTACATATATTTAGCAATATGTCTGTTTCTATGCGAAGAGTTAGCTAGATGTGGAATATAATTAATATTTCAAATGCTTTGGGATGCTGGTCTTGAAATTGCATTTTCTTTGTTTTGTTTAGATTATTCCCATTTATATCTGAACCAAATCTCGCACTAGTTGTAAACCCGGTATCGTACTTTAAACACGTTGAAACAAAGAACACAAAGAATAAACTGGTGACAACTATATCAGTATCAAACAAATTTTTATTCTACGTGGAGATAGAACTCTGAGAGCACTTGGAGCACTGACAATGATATAATGACTACTTTAACTAGTACCCCATCTGTGCATTAAATGGCTTCATACCACGCGTCTAACGAGGCGCTTTATCTAAATTATACTCTTATTTATGACAGTTGCGAAAGTAGTTCGGTTTGTTTGGCAAACAAAACCATAGTTATGAAGAGATACATTTAATTCCTAGAATTGGATGCTAAAACTTTGTGTACTCCGTTATTGTTTTGACTATCGCAGTTTGGCGTTTATACTAGTTTGGTTCCGGTATGAATTTCTCTCGTTTTGTTATAAGTTTCACGCTTAAGATGTGAAAAGACAGACAAAGAAATGATTATTTCGTTTGATAATATTAGTTGCTGAACTTAATTTTGTTTGTCTGATGTATATAAGCAGTTAACTCAAAAACTACACAACCGTCTTTAAAAATTCTTTCGCCATTAGAAAGCTATATTATCAGCGAGTAATACAGGCTATATTTTATTTAAAAAAGTAATGTTTCTATCATAACCTAGCCTACCTTTACGCGAGCGAAGCCACGGGCATAATCTAGTATCGGATAAAAAGAATGAAAAGGGAGATATACATATGTATTAAAGCCTTCGGCACTCGTGCTCACTGCACAAAACGCATTAGTTATTAGTGTTACAGGTATGCCCAGTTTGGGGTCAATGAAACACTGTATTTTGCATTTACTTTGGCAATTAACTAGCTTACTTACGCTAGCTTCATACTACTGGATGCTACGTCAACGGGCGAGCTGGCATCTGGCTGAACAAGCATCATCTAAATAAATGGCGTATAAAGAATTGGCTTTAAATGTTATTGAAACTGTCTGTAAAATATATATACGTCTCTTATTAGCATGGAATTATATATACTTTATATCAACACAAAAAAACAACACTGCTCCGGTGAATATCCGATAGCAAAAATGTTGAACGTGTATGGAAGAGGGGTCTTTCAGTAGAAGCGACAGCCCGTCCCAGGAGTACGATTACAATATGCCCTCGATACTCGTGTGTAGGGTAGCTTCACTGGATAATATATTACGGCGTTCCATGTACAATGAACACGTACTTAGGCCTTGTTCGACCATTGCCAAGTATATAAGCGTGGATACCTCAGCCGTCAAGAGGTCGCTTTGACACTGCCGACTTCGAGTTCCACACGGGTTAATTATTTGTGTGATTCATATATAATTGTTCTGAGTTTAAGTGTACTCTGTTTGCGTTAATTGTATGTTTGCAAGTCCTAAAGTCCCAAGTCCCCCATGACACAAGGCTTGATCTCCAATGCAAGATGTAGCCTTTTTTACTATTATCTATCACAAATATTAATATATGCTAGATAATGTATACATTAATATATCGCAAATAGGTTGCCTAGCTAATTCACGTGCCGATGATGTTAAATAATAACATGTTAACTGTATTTTGATCAATTTCTTCGATTAGTTATTTATGAAAGTCGAGAGAATAATCTAGGAATTGAAAAAAATAAGGTTTACTACTTTCCCTCTGTGCAACTATGGAGTTGCCAGGTATAAACAGGTAAGTAAACCGTTAATAATATATACCATAAGGAGCATTATAATGTTTTTGTAAAAATAACTTCTTCTTCTAACTTCTAACATTCTGGTGGCGTGGTACGCTTACTTTATTATGACTACATATAGACAAATATAAGAAACGTACAACAGACAATATATCGACAAGAGCTATGCATCAAACCCTTTGTTTAAGAATAGTCAGGATAGAACACAATATATCTAATAAATTGATAGTGTAGTCACAATGTTTCTAGCTAGAGAAACATTGTGACAAGCATCAACACCCATATGCACTGTCAGGATCCAACAATGTAATAAAACTCTTGTTAACTTTGCAACGTACATGTATTTTCTGTTTTCTAACAAAGTTTACTCTTACTTCCGAACTTGGTGTTTGTTCTAAACAGAATGTTCGTAACTTTCCTCTGTCGTATTTGAAATGGCATTTGATGTTGCCAGTGCGAAAATAAAACTGCCACTACGACTAAAGTAATTGAAATGTGAATCAAGCATAGTTTAATATAATTATATTGAATTCTATCAATAAACTCTGTCTGTTTCCAAAGTATACCTTTATATGATTGAATTTCTTTGAAAATACATTTAGTGTACATAAATGTCTATAAATGCTGGTAAGTCTGTGTTTCTACCATATTTCACTAGGAGTATTTGCAAAGAAAAGTTTGTATTTGTAGGTACTATGTAGACAAAAGATACTATTCGAAAATTGAATATTTGTTTTGAGTATTTGAATATAGAATACGTTTTCGATACCTGTGCATTCAAGCGAACCAAAGTAATGTTTGTGTTAGTATTTCTATTCATGAATGTGTGAAAAGCTTATTTCAATGCATTCCATGTGGCAACAATAAGAAGAAAATAGTTCTGATTTTAAATATTTCTATGATTTTGCTCACTCACGCACACATCAGCGTCTACATACTAATAAAAGGAATCTATATATTAATACGTGAAGCAAAAACTTTGTACCCCTTTTTACGAAAATTGCGCGGGCGGAGGAGTATGAAATTTGGCACAGTTAAAGTTTATATGGAAAAGGAGGGGCGAATCCTAATACTACACTATACTGTGACTTTGAGTGAGGCTTGGGCTTGTTTCAACCCTAAGTTATTTAGAATATCTTTAAAAATAACATTATACTGTTCTTTTTACTATAAAAAGAGCGAAATAGATTATTATCTATTCAGAGGGTAACGTGACTTTTCATACGTAGCGCGATGACGTATTCCCCATGGGCTGAGTTATGGATGGGTGTTATTGATAGCTGGCCTAATATATTTTGTGTGTATTGAAGGTAATGTTGCGGAATAAATTCTTATCTTCGCAGTTTGGGTATTTGTTAACGTCCGTTGACACCTTAACGGGTTCACGTATACAGTAGTAAATTGTTCCTTTTATACGTATTTTCACGAGACAGGACTTAGAACCTGCTATAAATTGTATGTTGTGTGTTTTTAATAGTATCGATTCTTTACTTGATAAATATAGTATTCATAGTCTCGCGTAATTCATATGTTTTTCGCTAGCTCTATTTTTAGGTTCGGCGAAGACCACCAAGTTTGTCGGCATATACCATGCATATCGTCAGAATTCGTATTTCGTTTGAGGAACAAACCAACAAAATTCTATAACACTTTGTTCAACATAAGAATCTAAAAAAGTACCTGGAGCCTTTTAATCGGCAAACATTAGCAAAATTTATGCTGCGGGTAACGAAGCAGACTAACCTAAGTTAAAAACTATAATAAACATTGCTTTAAGTTATTTAACTTGTCAATTGATACAAAACCAGATTTAATTCAAAACTAGACGTCCGTGTCTTGCTGCGACTCAATAGGTTAGATATGACTAGAAATTTTGGGTCATGAGTGTACTCGTATAAGACTGGCCATTTATAGATACAAAAACCCTTAAAAGAAATATAAAACTAAATTAAACCGCGGTAAAACTGGCGTATCTACTTCCAACCCCATGTTCCACATTCAAAAACCCTCAGCGTTATTCCGTCCACAAACGAAATGTATCCAAAGAAACCTAAATAAGGTTCATTTTGCTCACCTGTACCGTAAAATATCCTACATTACTGCAAATTGGGTACACTCGGCCCCCGTTTTGGGGGGTTACGTAACCTAATAAAATCGGGAAAAAACCTACAGGATAATGCGGAAAAATGCTTCGCTAACATTGTAGAGGAGTCGGACCATTAGTCCGTAATGTAACTCATTAGGAAATCGTCATGCTTTTCTTGCTATGGCGTAAACAAGATATGTGATGTGACCACGTTATATTGTGGATGAAGCTTACATAGCGGTGGTTATAGGATCTTTAAATGTCGAAACTGTTGGTTTCGATATTTTACGATTTAACCAGTAACATAGTTTGCTCAATCATTATGTTTATAATATTCAGACTAATTAAAACGAAATATATGATTTTATTAGGGACTACATATGTGAAAACTATAATAATACGACTAAATTAATTATACTTTGTATTGCATATATTATTTATTATTCAGATTTATTTCGATTTCTCAAGGGAGAAATGACACTGCCCTCTTAGCTGTAGATAAAAACTACTGCTTACTAACTTCTTTTCTTATTAAAGAATTGAACAATGCCCTTTTTATAATACTTATTTAGTACTATTAAGCAAATAAACCTATTTGCTGCCCAACCTCCATTATCTCAATATAAGAGGCAGTAAAAAGAGGCCACTACCAGCTAATGTACAGCCCAATATGCCTCTTCCAGGCTTATTACAAATGAATGAGTGTAGTACCAAATAATTAGTTGGTGGTTTTAGTACAGCCATATAATACCCTATCTGATGCTATTATGGTTTGTAAGGTCGTTGAACCGAGGCTTTATTATGACGTCACGAAAGAAAGGCTATTGTGGTATTGTCGGCGAGCTGGAAAATTCCCTGTTTATGCGCCGCGGTGGGTTTCAATGCTCTTTCGTTTGATTTATTTTCTTGTAATCTGGAGCTTTGTATAATCGGCTATTTTGAGTTGACAGTGGCTCACTTTACAGCCGTTTGTCAACGATCTATCCAAGTAATAAGTGTACTTGACATTTTGAATGTATACTTTGTTTTATCAATGATTACTTAGTTGCTTATATTTAATTATGTGTAGGCAAAGGCAAGAGTTGATTTACTTACATACATATATTCATAAATATGTTTTCTTCTAAAGACACAGAAATAAAATACTGTCAAATAACCATACAGGGCTAACATTACACTTACAATAAACATATTTATTTAACTTTTAAAAATTCGGTACACCCACATTTTTTGTCGATGGTGACTGTTTAATGTAAATTTTTTGTTGTATAAAATATTTTATTGTATTATCTTTTTGGATAATAAAATCTTTTGTATGGTAGATTCGTTAGGTAGTTCCGGTATTACATTTTACATCTTATTTTACTGTTAGAAAGAGTCTCTGAAGCGAGGTCTTTAAACTCCCTAAAGAGCTTTAAAAACATGCATATCTTAGAAAGTTTAAGTTTTATGAATTAAGTTGTTAGATTAGAAGTTGTTTTTGGATTAAAATTTTAATACCTCTGTGACTTATCTTGTTGAAAATTCTTGTTATAAAATTATTGTCATTTTAAAATATTGATGATGCTTTTGATTGTAAGCTATGGGGTACCTCGGTGGCAAAGCGGTGGTCTATCTGACTGCTGCGAATGAGGTTGGATTCCTCGGGACAGAAAAAGTGTAATTGGGTTTCCTGTCAAGAAATTGTCTGTAGCAGTGCGGAGTCTGGAACTAAGCTCAGGAATAAAAGGATAGCTTCAAACTATAGTTGGCAAAGTGGCTGTGTAATCCACCTCTGCCTACCCTTTCGGATCAGCTGTAAGATTGTTTATGTATGAACAGATCTTGCTCGCAGCTTTATTCGCATTAACCTAGATTTGCCCAATCCATTAAATTTATATCACTCGAGAACAGTACTTTTTCTATATTAAAGGTACCGTATGCCCCATTCTGTACCCCTGACAACATATTTGTATGCGGTTTTCATAATGATCAGTCAAGTGGATAAAGCGTGAAAACAAACTCACATTCGCACTTATAGTATTAAGTTAGGATTAAGATAATGAGAGGTAGATGATTTTCTTACAAATAAATATGCCCTCTATTGTGTAGGACGTGAGCAAAACTAGCGAAATGTACCCACATTTCGCTAAGTAAACCTAATAAACCTTAATACACAGACACAAGCCTTGTGTGATGTGTAGTACTTGAAGCGTTTGCAAAACCCTTATCTATTGTGAGACATACCTATGTATAATTCACATAGATCTCAAGTTTCCAGGAATCCAGGCTTGGTTATATGTAGTTCAATTCGCTTTCAACTAATTCGTACTACAAGTCAATAGAAGCAATTAAATGACATATTGAACCATTGTTATCGATGAAATTTCTACTACTAACTAAAAACTACTTTACGCAAAGTCGGTTGCGTGATGTTCAGGTCATCCGCAATATGTTTTATGGGTATCATTCTATGCACCATAATTACTCTAGTTCTACTTAATAGATTTAGATGAATCGTAATTTAGATTTTAAGTTGAAAAACCGCATCGAAATCAGTTCAATAGTTTTTGTGTGAAACTCAAACAAAAATCAAACAGATATGACATTTTTTTGCAAATTCGTCTTCTATATACATATGTCGTTTGATTATAGTACAGACTGGTCTAATAACATAAAAAAGGTGACGCAACATATTTTCATTCATTATACGCAGGTTCCATACCATAAGTAAAGTATTTATTCAACATTGCCGCAATAAGTCCACGTAACAAAATGCTAATCACTGCCCCTAATAACAAAGCTCTTGACCCTTAAACGTTTCTAGGTTATCGAATAATAATAGCCTTCCTAATTGGCTCGTCTATTAAGGGTTGACCTATTAACATCCATTAATATCAGAAGGTATAGACTCAAAGACTGGTCATGAGCAAAACGAGCTTCAAATTCATCGTCTAGAGTATTGTTCCGATTCTTTTGTCTGGTCTTTTCCATGCACAAGGTGTGAAGGGTGCAAAGCGAAGAATGGCCCATTGATGTTAATGATACTATCTTTTGTTAAACTTCGCCACGTTTTTGCGATGCTCGTGTGTTAGAATCGTTATTACTTAATGGCACCGCTGTGTTTTTCTCAACATTTTTTTCTGTATTTGGTATGTGACGGGTGTTAGGAGGAAAAAATTCGGTTCGTTTACTTTCTGTAATAAGTGCTAGAGTATCGTTCTCGACAGTTTTCACGTAGAACTTCTAAATGTAATTTGGTATATTTTTTGTTTTATTTCAGCTAAAGTAGCGTGTGAATTTTGTTCCAAATTTTATTTCATATACGTTCTACTTCGTATGTTTTTGTAGTGCACATTCTCCGAAATTCAAGTGGCAAAGATATTCGCGTCTATTTGCCGCTGCGTATAAACAGAGTGGCGCAATGGTGGAACAAAAACAGAATCCGTCATCTCATATACATAAGTGTGGGCATAATATTCATTCTCGCTATTTCGTTTGGAGTCATACATAGTCAATGGACTACGACCCAGCCGGACCTTTTAGCTAATGAAACACAAAAGATTTTCAATGTAATAAGTGCAAATTTCATTGTAATCATGTGTTTGTTCGCTTGAGGGTAGGAGGAAAAATGTACAAAGCGAAATTAATCCTGCGCCGTGATTTTGTTGGGCTTCGGGTGGATATCGCTTAAATATGAATTCTGTTCGTAAAATATATTAAAATGCGGTTTGCTTAGTTTTCCCAAACAATTTTCAATATAAAATGTCGTATTTTATAATTAGTATGAAACCCATATTTTTATAGTATGATTTGTATTCCATAATTATAGCTTTAAAGGACTTGCCATTAGATTTTCATAGCCCAACGCCAATCGATACACGTTGCATTCAACGAGTAAATTAGTTTGGAAAGCCATGTATGGCATACATGGCTATCCAATCTAATTTATTTCTATTGTTAAATAAAGAAGTGGTTTATTTAAGAACTGAATAGTCGTAAGCTCATGCAATAAGTTATTACTATGTACTGAAGTCTGCATACGAATTCTTTTAAGTAAGACATGCAGTTTACCAACAGTTAGAAAAAGCTGTAAATTGTTTATCCTACAAGTAAAGACGTATACCTTATAGAAAAGCAAAATTTTACCTTGTAACTCCGACATACAGTAGTAACAAGCTACTATTAATGTTCCTTATAATTAATTATTTTGAAGTATAAAATATAAAAGTTGTCAATTATGGTTTAATAGATGGCACCTCGGTGCTGTTGCTGTAGATATTTTACCAGAAAAACCCAATAAAACGTTACCCGACTTGGAAATCAAAACCGAAACGTTACGCAATCGCATTCACTACCGCTGCGATATAAAAATGAGATATAAGAGTCATCTTACGCTGTTTTCCTGTCTGTGCCCAAACGGGTCCTCCGGACCTTTGGCACATTATCTTGTTACCAGGTCCTATGTCGATTGATTTGGGTTTTCACTGAATCTTATCGCGTAAGATTCAATTACTGGTTCACTCGAGAGTGTTATTGGGTACTTGTGCCAGAAAATTTACCTATACCAGTATTAACCAGTTCCTCTGACCGGTATTTAGCAACTAGCTACTCCTTTATTGCATAAGGCCTAAGCTGTTTATACAGCTACACGGCCTAAATGGCGGGATATCACACAACAATAAAACCTGTAACATTAAGTTAATATATACTATCCACTAGAGAAGGCGTCTACTAGATAACTAAAACAAAAGGTAGAGTGCACTCTATCCCGAGTGCAAAATTTTAATATTTGAATCATGCCATTATGTATATTACGCTACTGCCTAATCTATTGAGTCACGACGGCAAACCAGCGGCCAGTTATAATAAATTTTTAATTACGTAGGCATTTCAACAATTGACAGATTAATTAATATTGCAAAAAGTTGTTCTAGTAATTGCCCGGTTTAGGCTAAGTCAGTTATAGCGCATTGACTCTAACACCTGTTATAAATTATTAAGTTGAGATGTCTCCCACTAGCACGTAGTACTTATAACTCAATGACATTCAAAAGATATAAATATATCACATTTTCCTTTGTTTATTTGTTATACAAACATAAGACAATATTTACAAGGAAAATGCGTGTGTACAATGAAAGACAATCCCCGCCACAGTGCATACTGTCTCTTCATTATTTCTCAACCCTTTCACCGCCATCCATTACACCAAAGAAGAAAGGAAAGTGGAACGCGTATTTTCGTCTCTTATCTTTTTCTTTTTCCACGTAACAAAGAAACGTGCTGCATTGGCTTTTCCACTAATGAAACCTTTTTCGGTTGCAACGACAACGGCAATCCGATAATGAATCGTGAAAACTATTCGGAAATGTTTTCATTGGTTGTTCTCATTCGATTAACTTTTGTTTATTGTGCGACTTTTATTTTTAACTTTATTTACGATTAACGCTGTTTTCATCAAACCATTTGACTGTATGTTGGTAAAGTCGAATATAAGTCTATTAACGTCGAGATTCTGAATTGCTCTACTTATACTACAAAATAAAGTTCCTTTTCATTTATTCACCAGTTAAAGAATCTTTTGATAAAAAATTATTTGAGTACTAAAATATAATTATACAAAGCAAGAAAGTAGTTAGTATAATTCAATTTCAGCTACTTACTTCGGTAATTGTTCTAGTGTTCTATAATTGTCTAATTATAGCAACATCACGGCTTTATATTAAAAAAGTAAGTAGAAACGAATACACATGTTAAAAGCAATGTAATAGTCTTACGTATAATGCCCATTTTATTATACAACTTATAGACTTATATTCCGTGTTGCTATCGAAAATATTCTCTCTGCAAATTCTAACAAAGTTCTGTTCAATTTGGATTCGAAGAATTTCGATCATCACGATTGGCGCAGTCTCACTTATACATTGTTAAAAAGAGCCCATATTTTATATAAAATTATTTTGTATAAAAACCTCGCGAACTATCTTTTATACAAACATTTTACATAAAAGATAGGATAGAGCGATAATATTATTCCCACGTGAATTTATCACCTTACGTAGAGAAGCAATTTCACCCAGTTACACATACGTTTAATGTTCGCAATTATGTACGTCGCTTTAAAAGCATATTAGTTGGTACACGGTCGCGAATAATGTAGCTATTAGCCTGATAAATAGTGACGTAGGCAAGCGGCTACGGTTAACCGTCTACGTTTCGTCGTAGACAATTTCGTAGACGCTGTAGCAAAAAGTCTAGTACGAGCTTTAAATGCATGGATTCTTTTTAAAATATTGTAGATCTGGTAATCGTCATGGAAGAATAAAGACAGTTATAATTTTTAGCTGATTATAGCTGCAAAAATCTTTTTACTGAGGATTTCAAAAATGTTCATGACATTTAAGATAAATGGTGCTGGGTCTTTTTAAAACGTCCGTCCCTTTAAATCTTTTCTTCTTCTACATTTTTTTTTCACTCGGTTATAGCGATAGGCAGCTGGTTGACCAATAATGTTATATTTTATTATTATATTCTTTATTTAAATCTTTACAGTATATTTTTCATTTTTAAATATACATATATAAAAAATACATTTAAAAATATAAAATTTATACCGGTCGGGTACCCTTATGTATGGTACCCCACCGGCCCTGTTATATTTATTATTATTGTAATGTAATTATTTTTAAAGTACCGGTGGATAGAAAGACCAATGTCCGCGTTTAAGTAACATATGCTGCCTCGATAGACATTCTCGTCATGATTTCGGATCCTCTTTGGTTCCTAAACAACCTGATCCCACCCTAAAATATCAACGTATGTACAACAGTTTTGTTATATAATTAATACCCCTCACGGAAGTTATTATACCAGTATTGTACAGTAATACTAAAACTGTAACATAAAGTATTAACTGCAGAACCTTTTGTAGACAAAAGGCCGTATGTAAATTACAATCAAAACGGGCTTTGAGCGTGTTCAGAACATGCTTAAGGCTGCCAACTGACATATAAATGGTACCACAAAGTTATTAAACCGCCTATATGCCTCGTTTAATAAAGCAAGCACACATTTGGGTAATTCAACTTAGGCTGTTGCACTGAACGTGTGCCAGTACTATTGTGGAGGTACGAAGTAGAGCTGTGAGCGCGCGTGTTATGCGAATGAATCCCGTGTGTTGATGGTTGTTTAGCGTTTGTTTGCTTCGTTGGTTTAGTAAGCTATCTTGTAACTCAGTGGTTTAGTGTACAAGTCTCTACAATAAACATTGTAGAGATTCAAAGACCTCGATTTATATTATAAGTATAATTTTAGTAAAATTGTCTTATGTTTACGCGTTTAACGTGATAAAACGTATTATGCAGTTTATTTTCAATATAATTTTAGTCATAAAGTAGAAGCCAAAAAATAATGAAAGGAATATTTAAGTTTCGTGCTAATCTATAAAAAAAATCTGGCCATTTTATTTATTTAAAGCTCTTTATTTTTTTTAAATCCCAAAGACTTTAAAATAGCTAATACAACAAACAGCTATATTGTGAAACCGTTAGTAGATCATTCAAATGTTTGTCCAAAGTCAGGATGAAAATACTAAATTTCCAAGCTCTAATTAGTCACCACTAAAGAAGTAGTAGATATCTTATTTCTAGCATCGGTAGTCAGGCGATTTGGGAGCTCTGCAAGCATATAAAGGTGTAAAACGCGGTGAATTAATCGCTTTTCTTTAGCAGATTATGTTCAGAATGCGATAGGATTTGCAAACCCATCGATTGCCGACATTTAAACAGCATTTCCTCTTTGGTTCTAAATATTGCTATCTAAGCAGTAAATTATACATTCCACAGAAAACATCGCAAACGCTGTTTTACTCCTATAGAAAGCAAGAACCAAATGCCGATCTCCATGTTTTGTTATGTATATTAGGTGATTATTCCTCCTAGTATTACTTATTCACATCGCAGCTGACATGACGTGGCGCTTGTTGTGTACATTAAGTGATTACAGTGCGATACATGGCTGAGTGATGACCGCAATCATCGCGATGACGTGTTTTGCTGCAAGTTCAGATTATGATGATTCATTACACAATTTAATGCACATATTTTAATGAACTATGTAGTATAGTAGTCTCTGTAGTGTATAGAAATAATATTTGTCTTCTTTTTTTAAACTAAGGTGTCAAAATATTGGTTTAAGTATGATATAGTTGTATCCGATGTAACTATGGCATTGGTTTTAAATAAAATTTGCCCTAATAGAAATTTTAGTTTTTAAGTTAATTTCAGCATTGCCATTCAACGTGGCAATGCTGCCAGTCTTCTGGGCACACTACCAGTTGACTGTGATGCGGAGGAATTCTATGACGCCTATTAGAGGGTTTTAGTTTTCTTTTTTATTTCTCTGTTTCATAATATTTTAGGTATAAGTTAGCTTTAAAGAATTGTTTATATTATGTATATAATTAATAATTTGTATTGTTATTAGTGAATAATAAATAAATTATCATTGGTAATCAGTAAAAAAATTTCATACTGAAGTCAAGTTATACTGATATAAAAATACACTATGCTAATAAATGATTCGGTACGTGTACTTTTGTTTTAAGATCTTTATATTTCCAACCTTACTGAAAGTAGTATCTAATATTTGAAAAATTATTTAGCATATCGTGTACGTTTAGATATGAAATAAAGCTTTTTGAAAATAATATATGAAACATATTTTCACTTCGTTTTGTGTTAGAAATAAATTACTTTTTTATAGCTAACAACGATAAAGGCAATGAATTAACACGTTTACGTTTCATGCTTTTATGCTATAATTTCATGTGCATAAATTGCACACATTAAATTGTAGCTTTAATGTTCATTTTTTCTAGCTTGACTGTCTCATAGATTTTGTGGCGTGAATGTAGAAGTGCTGGAGTCTAATAAAACGTTGTTGACTTTTTGTTCTTGCGAATATCTAACACTGCAGCAATTTGGAATCACAACCAGTGATCGGCAATTCTGGTGATTGACAAAGAAATCTCTTATCTTCACTATTACTTAGGCTTAGCGTAACATAACCAAGTAGCTTCAAATCAATTAGCACTTGATAGACAGTCATGTTTCTACGAAAGCAGCGATAGCTCAGTGGGGAGATCAAGAGACTGCAATGCAGAGGGTCTCGGGTTCGAACCCATGTCGCGCACCTTTGACTTTCAGAAGTTATTTGACTTTTCGAAATTATATGCGTATTAATTGACAATTATCGCCTGCTTCGTGCCTCGGAGAGCACGTTAAGCCGTCGGTCTCAGCTGCCATGAACATCTATGGCAGTGGTTATTCGGAAGTCAGTGCCCTATAATATCCTGACACTGGTCTAGCCTTAGGATATCGTTAGCCTTCGGGTTGCGGAGGTCAGGTGGCAGCCGCTCAGTGTAAAATCTGATATCCAGTCAAATCCGGTTAGACTAGAAAAGCCGACCCCAAGTGACTTGGGAATAATAAAGGCTAGGGAGAAGAAGAAGACAGTCGTGTTTCTGTATGGATTACGATATTATCGACTGTATGGTAGAATTAGTTGCCCAGTCGATTTTAGACTTTAAAAGCACCAAATCTTTAAGATATAATTTTTCTGTTTTATTTACATTTACTAGTAAACGTAAAAGCAATAACAGTGGAATAGTTACACAATGTTTTAACCCTGTCTTTGACAGGTAATTTCGTGTTACAAAGCAGAAAATTAACCATTGCAAAGTGTACTTTACTGTCACCCAACGATTATTGTAATAGGTAATCTCCGGGAGTCATATTTTTCTCGAACAAAGGGAACAATGAGAGAGTAATCTGGGTTAGTTCCATGTTGTTCCTTTACCGCAAGACAAAGAGATTAAAGTTTACGAGCTGGAAGATGAAGTGGTTTGTTCCTGCTCGTGTGGTGTAGTGGTTTCAGCAGTCATTATGTCGAAAGTTGTGGTTTTGGTTACCGCACGGCGTGGAAAATTGCGTGCTTTTCAGGTAGTTGTAATGAGTGTGTTTCTGTCATTTGATTGTTTGTAAATCCCTCCTTAGTTTAGGAATATCCCAATTATGAGAACATAAAATAGTAATTTAAAAAATGGTGTGTGTGACTAGAATTTTTTATCTTGCCGCATATATATTATTTGGCATTGATTCTAAACTGGTGAGGTTTGATTAGAAGTTAAAATTAAAAAAAAAATTGATTGCAATGCTTATTATTTGCTTAACTTGTTTAATGGCATTTACTAAGACTAAACTACCTTAACTTGGACTGTAATAAACCTGAAGTTATCATGGATGACCACGAATGTACAATTTTTAGTTAGTTTATGTGATAGAATAGACCGGAGTCCTAATATCATCAGCTTTTGACAAAGTTAATATGGCACCACGGTATTAGTAGGCCTTTATAGATTAAATCATTACCTAGACATATTTTAAAAATAAATATTATATAAAAAAACAATAATTCATCCGCATCAAATCAAAATCTCCTTCTCTATCGAAATCGGCTAGAAAATATGTAACACAATAAAAAAATAATATTAACATATTTTACCAGCATATTCTAAGAATGGTAGAACATTTTATGCTTCTGTGTTCCAGTAGAACATTTCTTAATTAACATTCTATACTGCATAGTGGGCTAGTGGGCGTGGTGTAAGGTCATATTTTTACCCCTACACAAAGAGCTTGAAGGTCCCAGGTCAGGTCTCTGCGGGTCAAGTAGCGGTCTACAATAGGCGGGGTTATGTTCTACCTAACAAATATAATGTAGGTTCTAATTCCGCAAGGCCGCGGTATTAGTTGATTGCGAACCGGTTTGGCTTTTGAAAGTAGACTAGAAAAGTCATGCTTGTATGGCCTAAGCATATGGGTATTGCACTAGTAACGTTCAGGAGCCTTAATTAAAGTAGAAAGTAAGATTGTTGTCATTCACTGGTACATTTTCAAGGGAAAAATACTGCACAGATAGTCACTATGCCTGTAGACTTAGAATAATTTGGCTTAGAAGACTATGACCGCACTACTTTAACTCGGAGAAACGTAGTGGGTTAGATCCCTGCATAAGTAAAATTTGTGTGATACACAAATTGAAGGAAAACATCGTGAGGAAACCTGTATGTCTGAGAGTTCTCCATAATGTTCTCGAAGATATGTGAAGTCTGCCAACCCGCACTAGGCCAGCGTGGGGGACTATGGCCTAACCCTTCTCACACTGAGAAGAGTCCCTGCCTAGCAGTGGGACAGTTTAATACAGAGCTGATATTATTATATATTATTATTATTACACACATTGTACTCAAACTGGATGTTCAATGTAAACGTTTCTTAAGTTCTAAGTTACACACATTCGACACTTAATACCGCGCTTCTCTTTTTAAATTCTACATATAATATATGCCTATTTAACTCATACTAAATTAAAGGTATATTTTCTAAAGTTTCCCTGATATAAAATACGTACTTATTATGTACCTCGGCACAGGGTCATAAATAAATAAGCTAGAATAATAACGCTTCGCTGAGCATGAGTTACAGTCAGCACGCTTCTCTTATTTGTTACTAAATCTTCATTTATTTGAAAACTTGACACCTATTTCTTTGCCATGGTTTTCTTTTGTATTATTTTATCGTATCCTTTGTTCGTAGTTAAGAGATAAAGGTTACGTATCCTGAGAATCAAATGAAATTATTTTAGTTCAGCGTGTAACTGAATAGTGGAGGTAGGATATAGTGTTTTTTTGCACAATAGGGTAGCTGATAAATAGTTACATTACCCAAACTCTAAAATACATAGAATTTATGAAATTTTCTCAAATGTATGTGAATAAGATACAAGCGTTTTAAATCTGGTAGGAGAGATATTTGTCAAATGACGAGAAAAGGATGATTTAAACGCATATTATAACGATATTCCTACTACGACCCAAGTTTATCTTATATCCAAATTTCAATATGAATGACTCCATTTTGCAACCAATGTTGATACTGTTTGCACATTAAGATTATTTTGATTGTTATATTTGCTCTTGTGTGTAAAATAATCTTCAAAATCTAACAAAATCCTTATTGCTTTCGAATATATTCGAATGGATTGACAACACTATACTATACATAAGTAAGTCCTGGAACAATGGAAAATATTCGAATACAGTTCTGCACAAATTAATGATTACTAATATAGCGAGATCCTCGCTATACACTAAGAATTCGTAAAAAAAATGCATCTAAACAATCTCGGCTTTTTCAGCGCAATAAGGAGAGCTGTACTATTACTGGCACGGCTAATTCTTTTGAAAATAATGGGAACGAGTGGTATTTCCAGTTTTTCAAGTATCTGCAGTTGAGTTATGTTCATGTTCTTTTAAAACAATCTTTAAGACCAACTAGAATTTTTTGGCAGATTGTTCTCTTATAACTCATATATACAACTCGTATAACATGCATAAGTTGGGGTACTTATGCGGGTTAAATGTATCGTGAAAACGACCTACGCGCCACGTGCACCATTAACTCTTATGAATAACTCGCGCAAGTAGCTTGCGCATGTAGTTACATGCGCCGTACACGAACACAAACCGAACAAGTAACGCAAGTAAGAATACCATGCAATTATGTTGTGAAGGCACGCTTTTGTATTTTTTGTTACATTCTCGGACTGTGAGAGTTACAGCTAAGTTCGATAGACCGAGTGTCCTGATTGCAATGCCCTGTTCGCCCACCTTGTTTTAATTGGTTTCGTTAATTGGCACCGCCGCGTCGGCCAAGGAGGACTAGGGGAACAATAGTTTATTTTTGTATTTGTTTTAATTTTTATCCAACAACAACGTTCGTCTATCTGAATGCATTTGTGGTTTCTTCACTTTTTAGCTGCAATTAAATAAAATTATAATCTTCTTTTTTCATTTGTGTGGTTGGATGAAATGAAAGCATATTACTTGATTCTGCAAGTTCTTTTTTTAATATTATAATGAACGCCACATTTTTTTTAACACAGCTGTTATCCTTACTAATATTATAAATGTGAAAGTTTATGAGGATGTATGAATGTTTGTTACTCTTTCACGCAAAAACTACTGGACCGATTGCGATGAAACTTGGTATCTACATACCAAGTGAATTCAGGTCTCCAGCTATCTACATAGCTGGAGACCTGAATTCACACATAGACTGCTTTTCATCTCGTTTTATATTCCCACGGAAACGGGACTTACGTGGGTGAAACCGCGGGGAAAAACTATTAATAAATATAGCATCCCAATTAATATTATAACTGCGAATGTGAGTTTGTTTGTTACGCTTTCACGCTTTAACTGCTCGACCAATCACCATGAAATTTCGCATACACGTTGTCAGGGGAACCGAAAAGGACGTAGGTACCTTTTATCCAGAAAAAGTACTGTTACGAAACTAATCTACATTTACGCGAGTGAAACCGCGGGAATAATCTAGTATATAATAAAGCAAAAACATTTAGAATTGTGCTTTTCCGTAGAAGTTTTTATACCTAAACATCACTTTAATTCCAAACATAATAAACACCTAATCATCTACCACTACTGTAGAAAATCTGAAATCTTTACTCTAGATTTAGTAGTACAAAATTAAGCTCGGATTTATTACTTAAGCCCTAAATATTCCAGGAAAATGTAGACTTTATCTCTCCGTCTAACCTTTGAGAAGATAAAGGCGTACAATGATATTTCCAATATAACATAAATTTTTAGTACCGCGTACTCAGATCACTTGATATTCCCAGTATATAACGTTTTGAAATTCGATGTATTCTAATGACTTTTGTGTATTCGACGCGTTTGTTTATGCGCAAATTGCGGTACTTGCGCAAACTTTAGCATGTAAATAGTAAGATTAACTCGCGCATGTAACTCGTGCAAGTAGCTTGCGCTTACTACTTGCGTCGTCGGTACCAGTACCTTGTGTCATTTTAATATAAAACAAATACTTTAATATTGATTTGCCTTAATGTCCGTCGTTTAAAAGTTTATTCAATCGCGATTACCAGGAACGACTTCACCGAACTTAATTTTAGTACTTGTCTCCTTACAAAAATAAAAGTTTCAAAAGAGTATCTTCGCAAAGGATCCTATCTTAATTAACGATATTCTGATAAAAGAAGAAAAGGGGATATTTTATAGAACCCCGTCCATTGTTAGCCGCCACCTATTGTTTTGCAATGACTGAGAATTTTCTAGTCTGCTGGGATCGAGATCGTGTTGTTTGGAAATATTACCGAATGAACGGCTTAGCGAATAAAGGGGCAAAATATAGAAGTGTTTGGTGGGATTGCAATCGATTATCGAGGCTTTGTACTCTATACATTATCTTATTTTTGAAAATAAGGCCCTTACGAAGTAAACGTTTATAGATAAAGCGATATATCATATTTGGATAGAAATTAAAGCTATTGTTAAAAAAAAAATGTCCAAATTGTTGGCAATGTCAAACGGCTTTGTTTCTGGATAAAAGATCGTACCTTTTCTATACCACTGACAACGTGTACGCAAAATTTAATGATGATCGGTCAAGTAGTTAAGAAGTGAAAGCGTAACAAATAAAGACATAAACTTAATTTCGCAATTATAATATTAGTTAGGATTCTTACATAAAACATTTTAAATGGCAACTTCTTCAATATCGCTTCTCACTTAAGCTTATAATTAAAAAAATACACATTGTGTATTTTATACACGGAATACAATTACAAAACAAAAACAATAACGGGAAAGCTAAGGTTAGATTAAATTATTTGCAATTGTTGAAGTTGCCAAGTAGATGGTGCAACCTAAATTATTTTATAGGGCAGATCAATTAATTACTGTTTATATTTTAGTAGTCAGTAAAGAACTCAATGTAAACAAATATATAAATAGGTCAATTGTCTCACGTTTTACCCTTCTATCCCTAAACACAAGCTTTATAGAGAAATTCTCCAGAGACCTAAGATTAATGTTATCGGAACTTTTGTAGGACATATAAATTCTGGTCTCCATGGTCATTTAACTCTTTAGCCTGTTTTCCCCACAAGTTTCGTGACTTTATTCTTGATGTAAAGCCTTCATAATACTTTTTATGTATTTGACACTATCTCGATAGCTAAGTTTTATCGTCGGAAGGAAATCTTAAATAAGTTTTAGGTCCACGGATTTGCGAGTTGATGAGTTAGTAAGCAGTTTAGGATAAGATGGTCACGATGAAGATATTGACTCATTTATAAAGTTATTGAGGAGGAGTAGGACGGTACTTTGATTTATAGCGCCGATTAACTTGAGTTACCCTTAAATAAAGGCTTTGACCTCTTCATGTTACATGAAGAAATCTTTATTTTAGGGTAATTTGACTAATAGGAAGCTAAATAAAAAGGGCACTTATTTTAGTGCTTTCTCTTGAAAATAGATGTTGGTATATAGGTTTTCCAGGTTAATTGGTTAAATGTGGTTATGTGAGAAATTATTTTGTCTTCTTTTTTATGGCGCCATGTCAAATCTCCAGTATTATTATAAGCCACAATAAATGAAGTAGCGGCATTATAAAAGTAAACCAAAACAATTTAGTAAATTGTTTTGTTTGACACATAGTATAAATATATTAAAGCGAAGATGACGCGAGATGAGAAACAAAACAAGACAGTTTTAAGACAAACAGCGTAAGCGTGTGGGCTGAACAAAATTCTGTATAAGTTGCTCTGGGGTGTACTCGGCCCCCGCAAAAGACGTTCGAGATAAAAACTTTGTATGCGAGGATCTACATCGTGCTCGAATCGAATATTGTTCTTGCCAACATTCTTCGCCTTGAAGCTGTTACGAAGTGCTAAATCTTTCCGAGTTTAAAGAATATTAATGAGCGACTCGCTTAACTTTTTTACCATTTCTTCTCAGTCATAGTAGATGTCGATTCAGTACTATGGGGTGTTGAATATGAATGCCTCGATGCTCTGCTCAGCAAGCTAAGTGAGTATGCCACTATTGAATTTGGTTACCATTTCTGGAGTCGGGTAACTTGAAAGCTATCCGATAGATGGAGATAGACTTGCCAGTGTTACTTGTGACCTAAACCTAGCTAGCATATTTTTGGAGGGTAAATTTCTGGCCAATTTTACAGAAATGTATAGGAGTAGCATTATGTATGTATATTTTTACTGAGAGTAGAAAGATAACTTGGATTAAAACATTGACAGCAACGTTTTAATTCAATTGTCTCTTCTCTAAAAGCGGCGGATTTTCATAAAATTTCATGTACCATTTCGTCGCTGAATAAAATTTCCTTTTTTGCATAAAATAAAACTGCAGGTACATTATCATGCACCCATCTGACCCCCTTTCTGTACCCGACAGATATTTCAGCATACAATTTTCCAACGAAACACAGAGAACGAATTCGCAAAAATGGAATGCGGTATATTTGTGTAGAATACAGAACTGCATTTGGCATTTTGTACTTTAAAATACCTGAAACAAAGGAAGCTTTAGAGAAGCATTTTCTGTTGTGCAATGGAGCTTATTTTCATAGCAGCATTTTTTCTTTTAAATTCGACTACCATACGAGTTTTGAGCAGGCAACTTTTGCAGCAGTAGCTTGTGTAAAATAATAAAGAATATTTTTAATAATGCTCAATAGAAATGAGCTATATAATTCTGAATAAGCATTTGTATGGAGTGCAGTTGTGGCAACTGTATTTGTTGTGCTTCGTAAGTAATTAAATGACGGCAGAGAGCATATGGTTTTTATTGCAGTTTATGGACGCGGTACTTTCTGGGGACCAGGATTATAAAGGCCGATCTTTAACGTTTTTAGAAAGACATGAACAAATTATTGATTTCACGTCTCTTTCAATCAATATTATATTTTGACTTAACGTTGCCTTTGCGTTGCTATCACAATGGACAAACTTTATTTAGCGAGACATGCGAATACCTACCCTATAAATAAAATCTCTCTTGCACCTATAATATTTGATAGATTGATATATGCAACAAGAAAATCTTGTTGCATATATCAATCTACTAGGGCGAATTAATTTAATTTGATGCATAATTTAAGTATTATTCCTAGAATAAATGTTATTTCCCAGTAAATGCATACTCTTATTAGCTTTCATTATAAAGCTATTATGTCATATTTCCTGTTTTCTTTATGAAAACGAACAATTTTATTAAACAGCTCTTGTATTTTCCATTAGCCTTCGAAGATAAGGAGTTATTAATGTCGTATTATAATTTTCTTAGAAAAATATTCTTTTAAGCTTATGTTTGAAGGGCACTTGCCTCGTTAGGTTTAATATTATACGTTCGTTCCATTTGGTGGAGGGATTGATATGTTATCATTTGATTAGCATTTTGTTCTTGAATTATGTTAAACGTGTTAGCTCCATGTTTGTTGGCTTCATTGGGTATCGTGGAAGGGTACTTGTGTTGAATGTGTATACATGGTGCAACTATTTGTCGATGTGTATTAAATATAATAATTAACAAGTATCAGTGACAAAGCTTCTTGTATGGTTTTAAATTAGTATAAAAACGATATATAATTTTAATAGTAAACATGATTATTGGCTTTAGTGGCGGCTCACCTGATGACAAGTATGAGTTTGAACTCATGGATATTGTAGTGCCTTATCGAAATCATATCGTACTTGTCGCTAGGCTAGCGATTTGTTCCTGCACACATTTCGGTACAGAGGTTCTAAAATTATCAGATATTGCTATGTCATTCAAATTTTTCTGTCCTGATAACAAATACGTAACACGGCGTAATATTATATGGCTTGACAAATTTCTGTTGCTATCGACACACGATAGGGAGGTTTGTCCCCGTATAAATAATGTAGTTTAAAGGAGAGCCAGTTTACATAATAGCTTTGAAAGCAGCCTTATTTATCAAAGTCGCTACATGGTAGCATAGTTTGACCAGCAAGATGTATGATAATGTTCCAGATAATAGGGTTGTTCCGATGCAGAGTATCTTTTGTGATTTAAGTTGTTCCTGAATTGCTTTGCGTTTAGTTTTAATGGAACATTGTCTTCAACAGCAAAAAAGGATTTAATGTTCTCTTTATAAAATATCTATAACACTTGCAATTAGTCTTAGGGATCTCACAATGTAAGCTATAGTAAAATTAATTATAATGCTTAGTTAGATATAATAATTTATATGAAATATGAATACGAGCGAGAGATAATAAAATCTATGCAACAAAATACTATTGAGTTCAGTAATTTATTCATGAATTCTGAATAAACCTAACGTTTAGCTATGATAATTATGAAACTATCATAAATGAAATTGTGTGTTCACTCGTACCTCACATCGTTTTCGCATTTACCAAAAGAGACAGTGGATCACCTAATGGTATAAAGTTATCGTTATTATCATTACGGTAATGGTTATCATGGACATAAATAGAACACGAAACAAAACAAAACAATCAAAATAAACAAAATAGAACAATCTTTAAGATAAAACATCAAATTAAACCAATAAAAATGAGCTTATAGTTACCATAACATTTTTGCATGTAACTTACAAAATGGATGATTTTACATGATTAATTTATATTTTTAGTTCTGAATTAGATATATTGTAATTCAATAATCGAACCAAGTTATACGCATATTAATTACGTATAAGTTTTAAAGATGATCTAGATATGTGGATGCTTGTATATCAATTACACGTTAAACAATTAAACTGGGATGAAATTGGGATGAAACTTACACACAGGATACTAAATTTTATGTCAGGATACACCTTATGAGATGTGTGCGAGTGAAGTCGCGGGCAGGATCTTGTAGTAATATGTGGTGATGATATCTTTTTTATTTGCCATTAAAACAATAATTGGTAGGCGGTTTTACTTAGCATTTTTGGTTGACATTAAAATAAAGTAATGTATCGTAAAATTAAATAAGAAAGATTTTTTATTAAAAGCCCGGTGTTGATATCACCTTAACTGTTATAAAATACGAGGTTGCCTCGAAAATTGCTATATTTTACGAACTATAAAATAGAAACGTTTCTGAAACATTCCTCAAGAAGTCCCCTAAAGGCAGCGTTCATACGATTTATGATTACTCGTAAAACGGTTTTTGGTTGAATTAGTTGAAAAGTTTTGAGTTACGGGTAAACTTTGTGTAAGTTCACTTATACATTATTCTTGCAAACTATGCTTTTTTATTAAACTGCATTAAGTACTTGGCTGTCTGTTATATTCTTTTTGTTTTCCGAATCTATGAAACTATTGAAAGCCATTCCAACATTCCCTAAAGGTTTAATTTGAAGTCTATCACACTAACATACGATCACTACAGCTTTTTCAAATTCTGACTGCAAACTGAGTGCTTCTTTGGTATGCACAAAACATGACTTGCTTTTGTGTGATTAACAGGCAGTATTTTTCGGGATGTGACGAAATTATACTTAACGTGGGAGAAAGCTTCTTTACTACATATTATGAAACAAAGTTCCCCGCTGCGCCTGTCTGTCTGTTTGCGCTAAACTCAAAAACTACTAAACGGATGTTTATGCAGTTTTCACCAATAAACAGAGTGATTCATGAGGAAGGTTTGGACTACACGTGCGAAGCTGGGGCAGGTCGCTAGTATAGAATTACAAGCAAACCGACCAAGCCTGTTGTTGTCTACAGAAAGACATACGGAATCGTCACAGTTTATGGTACGGAATTTTATTTGATTGAAAATCGAATAACCCTGTTCTCAGCTAGTAAATCATACTCTGAGCCTTACGATCAGTGCTAACATTGTTGGTTACGCCATTGAACTAATGAGTCAGTTTACGGTTAGATGCTTGTGCTTTATTCAGCTAATTGGTAATATTTAATGTAATTAAGGGTGGAGTGGCTCTGGGGATCATTTGTTTCGGCGTATAATGGATGTTGAGTGGTGGGGATTTAACGGCTATTACGTTAATGGTAAAATGACTGGAAGGCTGGCAACACTTACTCTGCTTTAGAAGTATGCGAGATATATTTTATATAAGATAGTAAGATGCCGGTTAAAAACTGCACGGATGGCTTAATTTATGTAATCGCCACTTAAGAGAGTTGTGTGTTCGAATTCCACACGATACAGAAATTTGTGTTATACACAAATTGTTGTGCTGAGTCTTGTAGGTTCGCCCTCCATACGAGACTATAATTTTTAAAAAAAATCATTTTTTTTTTCATTTAAATCATTTATTTTTTTTAAATCATTTATTTCGGGCTGCATAGGCCCATAGATAAATACCATAACCTAGATTTACATATTATAAAATTTTATGATACATACACACAACACCATCTAGCCCAAACTAAGCAGAGCTTGTATTATGGGTACTAGACAATGGATAAACAGACATAGATACTTATTTTTTTTTTTTTTTATATTTCTTTTTTAAATACATACATATTATACATAGAAATACCCAGACCAAGACAAACATTAATGTTCATGCACACAAATGTTTGACTTGTGCGGGAATCGAACTCGCGACCTCAGGCGTGGCAGTCGATTACAATAACCACTACGCCATCGAGACCGATTTGATATTAGTAAATACACCTTAATACTATGTTAGTGTAACTTCACTTCGCACACTTAATACTAGTGCGCTCGGCTGGTACTTGTCCGCGGAAGCGACGGAATACCACGTCTTGCGGCCAAAAGCTTTCGTCCAACACCTTGTGCAGGTAACAGTCAGGTACACGCACGACGAACGCATTAAAGTTGACGTTTGCGGCGCGACTCCAGCAACTGCACTCTCGGCACGTACTTCAGCTTTTGGCACACGTACTTCGCGATGTCCTCCGCCTCAGTGGTGTAGTGCAGGCGCGAGATGTACACCGGCGTGTTCGGGGACGCGGCACGCACCTTCAGGTTGGGATCCACAGGTGCTTTGCCACAACCGTTCTTAATGTTTCGCGAACGGCGCTTCCTCCGTTGCACCGTCAGGAAACCATCCTCGGTAGCCCGGTTCGTTGCTTTTGTAGGTAAGGGCTTAGCAGGGGCGCTCGCAGAGACCGTGGGGTCAGCTGTTCTTACAATTCGCGCAGAACAGCGGGGAAGAGCAGCGGGTGCGGGAGCGGGGCTGCGTGACGCGCTTGCGGCGCATAACGCAGGAACAGCAGTCGGCGCCGGCGACAAAACCGCTGACGCATAACTCGTCGCCGATGTGTTGAGGCATGCACCTCGACGCGTGTTCACACTGTTTACACGCGTCGGTGACCCAGTTATTGGCATAGACTTGCGCAACGCCTCTAGTTCGATGCGCAAATCTGCAACAGTGACCTCCGATGCACTCAACTTCATCTGCACTTCTGCTAAACTTGCCTTTAAAGAGACGATGTCTTTTAAAAGGCTAGAGACGTCGACGTGATCGAAAGTGACGGCAGGTAACTTGTGTAAGTCTCTCGCCACAAATGTCGGCACGTCATCTGGATCGGTCTCCTTAAGCAGCGTTATGACGTCCTGTAGATTCTTCCTTGTCCCGTCACGTCGACGAGACACCATCTGGTCGCTCTTGTTCAGCAACCGGAACACCAGCTGCTTAGCAGCTACAATCTCCTCCTGGCTAAAGTTCAAAGCGCAGATCTGGATGACGGACACCTCGTCCATCACGTCCAGCTTCTGCTGCATGAACGCCAGCAATTCATTTGCCACGAGTGTGTCACTCATGGTAACAGAAATAGCGAGCGTCGGCTCGCGCCGCGCCTTACAATAATAATATTAATTATTATATTCGCTGCACACGTCCGCCTCAGAGCACTAACAGAGAATAACATATTATTATTTGTAATTATAATTTGTGTTATATAGATATAGATGTTCCAGATGCATACTCCGAACAACTATTTGTGGATTATATAAAACACAAACACAAAAAAACACCCATGGGTGACCTTTACACATCTCGTTGTTTGAATGTTCGTAAAATTCCCGGCGACAAAGGAATAATTCCTAGTGCATCGTTGAATTTTAATGAAAAAGACTCAAGTAGCATAACATTGATCGCGGTAAAATATATGCTTAGTCTATATATAGAACGTTTTATGACCGAGATGATGACGAAATAATTCAATTACAAAACCCTAAAAAGTCACCCATATCAACGTTAATTTCAGTGTATTTTCGCTGTGGGTTTTGGTGGCATAATGTTGTTATGACATAATCCTAACTCGACTGTCTGTTTCATGCAAAACCTCATATGTAACACACGTTAGAAAAGCCCTTGTATCAAAGCGATGAAAAATGTACTGCAGAGAGAGAATACGTAATGTAAACAGTATTGGAATAAGTATATTATGTGAAAACATTATGAGTTTGTATTTATACACTGATACTTAAAATCATTTATTCATTAAAGTCTAATGTATCGCTTGTGAATGTTTAAGTTTAATTTTTAAACAGTATGAGTATTTCGTTCGTTATAGAGGTTTTATTTGCTATCGGGACAAAACTGAACCGAACTTAGCATATTCTATTCTATATAAGAAATATATTTAAAAATGTTAAATATATTTCTTATATAATTGCTATAATATTGCTATATACATAATATACGAACCTTTAAATATCGGACTCGAAAAGCACCCAGATCCGGCATAATGATTCGTGGTACCGACAATTTTTTGTTCAGTGTGGGAAGGCGCCATCAAATCAAGACGCCATCTGTGTCAATCAAGTCTAATCAAAAACAAATCGAAAAAAAAAATGTCATTTAAATTCTCGGTTAGATTAACAGGTCGGTTTAACTGTGTTTGCCTGTTAGGCAATTTCTCATAGGCGGTAATTAAAACATGCTTGATGAAAAGAAGTATATTTAAACAACAATAGAAATTATGGCAGCAATTGATAGAGGCCTATGTCCAGCAATGGACTTCAACAGGCTGATTGATTCAATTAGGCAACTATACCAATTATCCCGTATTTAACCAATTTACTAGGCGCTACTAATTTTATATTCAAAGCTATAACTGTTGATAGCAGGCACAGGGTATTAACGTTATTTAATGTAATTTTTACAGCACACTTAATTGCAATACCAAGCAATAGTAATTAAGGTAATAGTGCATTCTAGAAAATACGACGTCACGCAACTCGGGTATTATAATGGTGGTATATTTGCGTCATGCTAACAGGGAAGGGGTTTTTCTTTATCGAATGGGTGTAGGGAGGCACAGATATTACAATATACAGCCAGGTTAATAAATACTCCGGGTTATGTAGGTTGATCGGATTATCTGTAAATGTGTGTGTATGTGTGTGTGTGTGTGTGTGTGTGTGTGTTTTCATTAAATGGGGTATAGAGTACTGTGCTTGCTGTGAGGATATTATAATCTTTGTTTCCCTGAGTTACCTATATATAGTAAATTAAAATTAGTTGTTTTTATTTTACTCCTTAGTTTATATTTCTTGTCAATAATTTGTGTATATATTATGTTAATTATTTAATTATATCTTTAACATAAAATTATAATCTATGGTTGTAATATTCAATACCCCGATTCTAACTCTCAAAAATAAATGTTATTATTTAATAAATACTATTATGTTATTTCACGAAGGGTGTTTCACCGTGTTGTAAAGTTTTTTTGATGATATTATAAGCTAAGCCCAAAATAACAACACTAGCTACATAAAGAAGAACATATTGTAATACTATCCTACTAATAATATAAATAAAAAATGAGAATATAAGTGAAAATGTTTTCATACTCAATTACCTTTAAAACGAACGAATTTGAATGAAACTCGACATGCAGGTAGACCATGTCGTTGATTATTATATGGATATTTTTATCTCGGTTTGCATGGTCATATTCACGAGAGCAAAGCCACGGGTAGAAATTATATCGTAACTAATATTATAAATGCACGTGTAAGTTTATTTTTTACGCTTTCACACCTAAACTTCTTGACCGATCATCATGAAATTTCGCATACACGTTGTCAGGGAAACAGAAAAGGACATAGGTACCTTTCATCCAGAAAAAAACACAGTTTCTAAGGCATAGACATTTATTGTCCAAATTTGCATTAACGGAATCGAATCGTGGGTAAAATTTGTATTACATATACTCTGTCTTTTCACATTATATTAAACATGTAATTAATACATATATCACATCCAAAATATGGCACCCAAGCCAACTCCTACCTACCATAAATAATGTACCTGTAATAATTCAAAGTAATTTTCAAGCAGCGCATCAACTTCGTAACATAGAACATAACAAGTATGTTATAAAGTACATGCGCCATTCGTTTATTACACTTTAAGATATTTGTAGCATATTCAAGTTTTAATTAAAACATATGGTTGCTATCTGAACTTCTAAATGAATAACAAGGCAAGGCTTCAATATGTTACATATATGTATATATAGAGGGCTCGCAAAACGTCGAAGGCTGGTCTTTTCTTGGCCCAAAGACACAGCATTGCCATTCAACGGGGGAATACTGCCAATCTTCTGGGCACGTTTCCAGTTGACCAATTTTGACTTATAGTATGTTTATTTTTATTATTTTTGATATTAAAATTACTATGATTAAAATGGATAACATAAATGAAAATTCAGTAAGTTCACTAAATTCAATATCGCAACATAAAGGTTAATTAATATTACATTGCGATATAAATTCAAATTTTACTAGATTTAGCCCTATTTAGGTTAGGTTGGTAACAGTACTTTCTTCTGGATGAAAGGTACCCTATGTCTTTTTCTATTGCCCTGACAACGTGTATGCGAAATTTCATGATGATCGGTCAAGTAGTTAAGGCATAAAAGTGTAGCAAACAAACAAACAAACATACATTCGCATTTATAATATTAGTTTGTATTACGATTGAGCATTTGCTTATAGAAAAGTCAATCACATTTTACTAGACCCTGACAATAATTTTTATATCATAACATTGAGCTGTTCTAAAATGACATTAACGCTGTCAAACAAAACAGATAAATGAAACACATGTTAGTGATAATAAATACATGTACATACGTCATAAAAGCCGGAGAAGCTAATAGAGCAGGGTGAATCCTCCATTTGTCGGACAGTGGTCGAAAGTGTAGTTATAAATAGCCGTCAGTGAGAACATTTTTCACGGCAGCCTCAAACCTCGTGTATATTTTCGGTGCTAACGTGAAAACGGCCATAATAAATGGCGTACTATCGACTCTAGTTGTAAATTCGTTCTCTCATTGCGCTTTCTATTTGACTTTAAACAAATCATAGCTATTTGTTTGGTTCTAAAGTTTAGAAGGCCGTTCGCTGATGGATAAGGCTTTTGGGAATTTATGAATATACGTGTATTGCATGACTAGTAAAAGGCTCATATTAGCGGTATTGATTAGAGTTGTGTGGGCTTTCCTGCTCTTTGAATTTGCATTTGAAGATATCAGAAGCGAAATGTCTAGTATTATAGAATGTATGTACTTTTACTGATTATATAGCAGTTTCGTATTTATTCCAGTTATCGCTAGGCAAGTATATTTGTTGGTTGGTTTGTCCTTCTTTTATGCGACGCGACTACAGAGTAAGAATATTGACGTGACTTTTTGCATAGAGATATGCTATGGGCAGAAAAGTAACATAGACAATAGTCTGTGTTAAGATAAACATATTCTAATAAAAATAGGTTAGTGGATAGATCTATGCCCTACTAAAGAAATAAAGCTGCTATATGTAGATACATTAAATTATAGTGTAAAATTAATGTTAGTTGTTATTTTTTACCAGCACTCACATTTTGACTTTGAACAAATCATGGCGGTTTCTTTTTTGTTTACGTTAAATAATGAGTAGTTGGGTGATGAATAAGCTTGGGAAATTTACTGTTACACGTATATTGCGTGACCAATGAAGGGTTTACATTATAAGGGTGCGTTCATGGTCAATGCACGTGTTTTGCCAATGTCGCATGACCGCACCCATGAGTTAACTAAACGCTGGGGAACAGCTTTACTTTTATTGTGAAAGAAAGGAGGTCGGTGTCTTATACTTGCCTTTTTATGGCCAGTGATTTAATTTTATTATTGTTTTATACTTAACATAAATGGCTCGTGTATTTTGTTTGGACAAAGTTGGTCCTTTGTTTTTGTTACAGCTAGATTTTTAGGTGGGTAGGCAAATCTTAAATGATTAATTGATTTGCAGTAAAGCAACCGAAACGTCGGGGCAAAGTGTAAACTCAAATATAAATAGTTTTAATTAACAAAATATATAGCTTAAATAGTAGTAAAGTTCAATAATAGTAGAGTTAGAGTTTTTCAAAATTATTTAATAACAGTGTTATAAAGTAAAATAAACAACGCGACAAAATCCGTATAAAGTGTTTAATTTCAATGTATAACATTCGCGTAAACATAAGACAATATTATGTAAAGAAAAATTGTGTAAGAAAAAATATTAGCATAAATTCAGACATTTGATAATGATATGATACCCAGATAGATTTAAAATGATATCTCTCAGTAAAGGGTGGTTGTTTTTATAAGTATTTCCTGTAATTATTTCTAATTAATTTAGTAAGGGTTTTGTTGGAAAATGTCAGAGATCCCTTATTCCAAATTGGCTGATGTTTTTTTTTTATAAATCCGTAGAAAGATATTGTATGCTCAACTACACACTATGTATGCTTTACCAAGTAACAACAACGTAATAAGAAATAACCTTCAAGAATGAAAAAATACCGTGGCAACTGTTTCTCATAACATATAAGTATCTAATTGTACTTCTAGTACAATTACATTCAAATTTATATATAAATGTTTTACAAATCGGTCTGCTTATCATATATTACTGACGTAGGATAACATGTACGTCATAAATGCAATTTACTTTTATTTTCCTTATAAGACTTAACCGTATCAGCAAACCGATTCGTGAAGCAGTAGGAGTGTGAACGCAATGTTAGCTTCCTCCCAACGGTTTCAAACAAAATTACTTATTAACCAACTAGCAGAACTAAAACACAAATTTGGTAAATGTTACAGCCGGATACAACTTACTAACCACGCTATTAATTTTATCAGTGGATTGTTTCAATAACCAACAGCCGATTAAGATTATGCCATGTTTTTAGAGGACGTCGTTAGTTCAGAATTTTTATTAGAAGATTTTTGTCTTGCACTGCCTACGTATTAGATTACAGAGATTACGTTTTCAACGTAACATACATATACTACAGCTAAAAATTTACATAGAAATAGAACAACCAACAGATATTGTACAAGAAAATATCAAATCACTGTTTGCTACGTGACACGGCCTCTAAAAACATGCAAATCAATGGTTGCCTTGAGAAATATTTTGTGTATATTTTTCCTTAGAAATCAACATAAAAATGTAAAGTGAATAAATTGCTCAGACATATTCGCCCCTTGTTCCAGGTGAGTGAGTCAATTGGCCCGGAGGCACGCAACTGGGGCGCCCACCCTACGGGCGATATATAGGTAACAGCTACAATTGTGCTACAGTTGACAATGAAAATCGATATGGCGGAATAACGTATACAATATGCGAAGGTAGGTTCGCTATTCTAGTGTTCAAGGCAAAGCAAATAGCAACAAGGCATAAAGGTGGAACAATGAAAGGTCAACATTATTGGGCTCGGGTATAATGTTCAAATGAAATTATTAGTAATGTTAGTATGAAATCGTGACGTATATATAAAATGGCGCTGGTCTTTTGCCGATCAGATTGACAGTACCTTTAGTATAAGTTTTTGTAGTTATCGATTATGTTAATCACAGTCATCTTAAACCATGTTCCTATACATTGTGTAAGCGCCTCTATCGGAAGTTTTAATGAACTAATCAAAATTTATGAGAAGTTATGCAGACGTTCATCGAAGTTTAGAAATTCGAGTCGTACTATGGCCACCATGCTTAAGAATATTAAGTGATTTGAGTTGTTTCGAGTCTAGAAATTAAATACCCATTGTTTCAATGTACATATGTCTCACCCGCGTAAAACAATTGTCTGTATCCAAAAGAGATGTGAGATAAAAGGTAAATATTTTATATCCTTGTTTTATCGTAGTCATAGCCACACGTTTATGTCAAGACGATAGAGCTTATATTCATAATTTATTGTAAACTTGTAGGGAAGAGAAAGTTATAGCATAGGTTTAAATGCGCATAAGCTCGCTTGTTTATCAAATCTTAATACTCGCAACACAAGGAATTGACTAAGCTCGAGCTATATCAAATGCCTCATGTAAATTTAATTCACTATAGCTTAGCATCGCAAAGGGAATTGTACACTTTGTATGGAGGTTTTGGCTTGGAATGGACAGTCACTGGGAATAATAATTATATATTAATTTAGAAGCATTAACCAGTAGGAATTAGAAAAATAACAAAGTTTTGTGTCCAGGTGTTCCTAATTCGTTTATTGTGGTGGTTTATATAAAGGTATTTGAGATGGAAAATCATTGGTTTTATGTTATTTTTTTTATTATTCTGATTAATATGTTGCTAAAATATTATCTAGGAGCTGGGCTGGTGGATTTAAATTGTATTGATATCTTGCCTATCTCAAAAACCAAATAATTGTCATTATATGGACGCAGCAACCTACTGTCCGTCGACCGTAGGATCGTCGTTAATTGTTTTTATGTATGAATTCTGTTCACGCTAATAATGGACAGTTCCCTTTACTAATAATCCTTTGAAACCCAAAAAATCAGGCATCGGTTTTTTTTTAAGAGCTTTTGATTGACATTACAGAGAGACACAGTTAAGTTGTTTACATGACAAATTATAGTATATAGGTTTTTTACGACTGGTTAATCATCATATATAATAAAGAATTTTCAATAATTTTAGCCTAATATGAGTTTTACCATGTGCACGTTACACCCTATTAACATAACTTTATTTTCTTATAACATATAACACGATGTGACAGTTAAGCATGTTATATATCGATGTGCACACGAACCTAACGTAGAAGGAAGATCAGTAAATATACCATTCGAAGGAAATCCAATTAAACTTGCTGTCGACAGGAAATACGCGATGGCGACGACATAGGTCACTTCCGCTCTGAAAATTACATCCTTAATAGTTTTATCCCTCGGTCGTAAAGGCCGTAGGTGAGTGGCAAAGTGAGGCTAATTTAAATTTTAATGCATTAATAAAATAAATTTCAATCATAATAAATTCATATTCAATAACTTTTACTAATATTATTTAGGGTATTAATAAGCCGCAATAGATGCAAATTAGTTGTATTTAGGCAAGTTATTAATTTGAAAACATCCAAAACACATCGAATGATTCTTAAAAGACCTTAATTTTTAGCAAGCCTTTCGTGTGTTGGATCTTAACTATTTAAGCAGTTTGACTAGTCACGCATTTGACAAATATGTCTTTAGCTTTTGTTGTCGATTTGTTAACCGTTTGACGATGATTGCTTATGCGATGACCGATGCTCATTCAGACGAAAGATATTAATTGCTCGTGCGGTTAGGAAATTAGCTACTGTTGATACTTGCTCAAGCGGTTAGTAGTGACTACTCATCTGGATACGTCAACTTGTATGGTTGGTAGGTTAGTCAAAATGGAATTGAAATCACAAAGTAACAATTGCCTATATGAAACCATATTATAAGTACGAATTTAATATTTGCGTGTGTCCGTAAAGTTCTGGTCTCGGTTCACAGGTCGGGCAAAGTTATTGGCTTATCTTTAAGGCAATTTTGAGAGAACACGGTAGGCATCTAGGAATTTGCGTATTAGACGAAACAGGTTCGCTCCTTGAGTTCTTAAAATAAAGACAGTGAAATAAGGATTTAATGCACCTCTGTCTGCCTTCTTAGGTGTATTTATTTTCTTTTAACATTTTAGGAAAACTTACAGCTAGAAATACAATTAACATAACATTAATAAGGTGATGGCCAATTAAAAGTTTTCACTGATAAAATAAATAACCGTGAATATAGTTATACGTAAAAGTAGACACATTATGATATCACTCGATTAGATATAAACAAGGAACTCGTTGCAAAACTGTTTTTTTAATTTAGTGACACTAGTAAAGAATATGTCAATATCAATACAATAGCATGCCGCATTGTACATGCCACTCGCTCTGATTAAGTATGAGTTTTGCCTGTAATTAGAATGTAAGTCTATATAACCTTTATGAACGTTTACTTATAAGTGAGTTTGCTGAAAGACCCCAAAATACACAAAAACATATGAAACAGATTACCATTCAAAACAAGTTTGCACCTCTCGTTTTTCGGTAGCATTCACGAAAATCGATGCCAAGTGGTGATATACTCCGCTCTATTTACCTTGAGTTAAATAGACGTTGAACCCAGCAATCCAGGATAACGATGAAGAGAATCCATGATTAATCCAAGAACGAAATACCGCACAAATTCGAACTTCAATTCTCCTTAAGCATTGCGATTTACTGACACAGTAACAGGCGAATTGCAACTTAAATGCTCCAAACATGTGAAATTTAGTTCGAGGAAGTGTTCGAAGCGTTTGAACCGAAGTAGGTAGGCAGCCGTAATTGCAAACGCAAGCCGAGGTGATCGTTAGACAAGATGAAAGGATAATGGTCTGGATCACGTACTCTGTGTAAACAGTGCTCGGCATACAAGCAACGTTCAGCTTTGTTAATCATGTCAGGTACTGGTGTGAGCTTACTCAAATTATCTTTTTAGGCATTTATTTTTGCTACGGTTCCGTTAATTCGGTATAATGGAAGACGTGGTGTTACTTTTTTTATCATACCTGCTAATTGGCAGATATGTAGGTATATATTCTTCTTCATGGTAAGCGGTGCGGTAGGTTGCGTATAGACTTGTGTAAGACCAGTATTAGTAGCGCATGACCTCGTTTTCATACCTTTTAAGTGGTAGATGTGTAAAACTTGCCCGATGGTAAGCGGTGACTATATTGAAAGGACGCGTGTAAGGGTATAAGCCGCGTGTTATCGACCTTTCAGAAAATTCTTTACGCCTTACCTGAAGATTTTAGTCGAAGACTTTACTTGTTAGAATAGTTTGAGGGTTATTCGTCATAGAATGGTGGAGTGCGGTCGAGTTTAGTAAAAGTTTAGTCAGTCGAGTGTGTTCTATGAAAGCAATGGTCAATATAAATTGATTGATGAATAAGTGGTATGAATGTTTTTGTAATAACTTCCCAAGAGGGTAATAAAATCTTATAAACTGGTTCTTATTTGTTTATTAATTATGAATAAACAAATGGACGTAGAAATTAAATTGATATTAACTCTTTGTATGCTATGCATAAAAGAACATGCTTTAGGTAAAAGACAGTGATAGTTAATTCCTTTCTTTTGTACTAATATACAACGTATAGTACTTTACGGTTTTAAGATACAAATGGAAATGTATACAGAGACTTATGTCACCTGTATGCAGGGTGATTTTGAAATCGTGTAATTCCTTTTAACCGTGCATTCTACTGGTGGTATATAATAAACCTGAACATACTTTTTTATTAGAATTATTTATTTGGAAAAAATAATTTATCATTTTTTTCGTGTAATGATATCAGATAGTCATATGTTACCCACCAGAGGCAATTTTCATATTTTACTAATTGAAATAAAATATCTTATCAATAATTAATGTCGTAAATAGTAACGGTCGGTCCTTTTTATTGCCCCTTATTATTTAAGATATTAGTTATTGTTATGTTATTATTTGTAAAATAGTAAAATATTAAGATTGTGTCGGGTGGTTAACATATGACTATCAAAAAATCGCTGCATTAATTTTCCAGAAACATAATTCTAATTAAAAAAAACATGGTCAGAATTATTCTATATCACCAGTAGAATGCGTGGTTAAAAGGAATTACACGATTTCAAAATCACCCTGTATATTACCACCTATGTATTTTGATCCTTCGAGGGTAAACCTTTTGACATTTACTGAATACATTTCTAGGTATACCTAACACACTACAGTTAAATCCAGTTTGACGCAACGCATTAACTTCGCTTCAATAAATCAAAGGAATGCACGTAATAAACAGCTATTCGAACTAAATCTGAATAAAATGACAATAAAATAACGGCAATTTCAAACGAAACAAGTTTTCGTCGAAAGTCATTCCACATCACTAGCTCCTCTATTAAAATCTAACCCCATCTGCGTTCGACAGTTACACGGGTTTTTCGATAACCCTGCAATATCGTGAAGCATCCAATCAATACGACAGCCGCTCCGATGTGATTGCTGTTTTCAATCAGCCGGTTTATACGAGTACGGATACGACATTTTTCTGTGGTCGTATGCAATTGCACATGAACTGCGATGTCTGCCATCCATATAGATGTTTTAGTAGATTGAAATGTAAACTTGTTTTGGATGAAATAAGTTTAGTGGACTGGTTTTATGATAACGAGATTAAAAACTATAGAAAGTAGATGATTTAAAATGCATGTAAATGATTTCACGGATAGGAGAAGTAGGTGGCCCGCCTCTGATCGAGTATGTGACAACGGTGATCTATCGATAATTATTCAGGGTGACTGGTTAAATATTGTACATGTCCTTAACATGATAATTTATGGTCAGACGTAAGGTATAAAAATAAAATCTGTGATACCTGCAAAGAAAACCTTTATGAAAATTTGTATGAAATATCCATAAAATGTGGACACTGCGCGCGTCGCACACAGCTGTCGAGCCGCTATGAGGCTAATGACTTTTGAATAAGAAAAGGTCGGGCGGGCATGCAAATTCGGGAGAGTATGGGGTGCGGTAGCGAGGGGCGGGGGTGGAGGTTTTGTTTAGCTTTCGTATATGCGCAAGAGTATCCGCACATTAAGTTTTTATTGGATAACTAGGTCAAATTTTAAGTACCTATTTTTTGATATTCGTGTCCAGAATCGCGTACTGTATGAGTACTAAAGGAGGGTCCTTCAATATGTCCAGTCTTTTACCAATCAGTCTGTTTAGATTCTAGGTGTTCGCAGTTGTAATGTTTGTAGAAGCCAATGCGCAAAAATGGTCTCTTTAAAGACGATTCTTCCTCCTTCAATTCTCCTTCCTTCAATTTTTCTTCCTTCAATTCTTCTTCCTTAAATTCTTCTGCCTTCCTATCATCGTTAAGTTAGAATAAGTACTACATTTTTACTATATCAATGCGGTAGCGGGTAAGTGGTGATGTCACAGTTGTCACGTTGTTCGGTTCTGAGTTTTGTGCGCTCGAATTTCATACGTTCAAGTTTGAATAAGCACAGAGCTTTTTTAAACGTATAGGAATAACGCCACCAAATCCAAAATTAGGTCTTTTAAATCCTCATATTTGCCGGCAAAATCATACATCTTGATGAGGTTTATTAGTACGTATATGAAAAGGTAATTATTGCCTACCAATTATTTTCACTAACAATAATTTTCCGTGTAATTCAAATCCAGTGTTTATAATTAACACATGTTATGATAAACTTTGACCTAAAAAGCTGGACTAGTTTAATCAATAATCGATGCTCTGTTCATTTGGTCTGACATAGTATAAACACAAATAATGCTCTGTGGTAATACGACTAATAACTGTCATATTCAACGAGTTTTCACTGCACAAATCCAACTATTTTGCTGTAATCCCCAAACGTGGAACATATTGAATTAACCCGTTCACCGATATGCGTATTGCAGAGTAAATAACTGGCTATTATTAAATTTTATCACACAATATAATATCGTTTTATTTATTTCAATAATACAGTCTACGTGCTTGGGTGACTGTGCGGTAGAGTCTATTTTATTACTATATTGAGCTTGTAGGTACTGGATTACACTGTGATTTCATGTTATAAATGTAATGTAAATAAAATTAATGTAATGTAAATACAAATATGTAATTTGCATTTCTGATATACAAGGTAATGTATCAAATAAATGTATCACTCAAATATGCTGCTAACTATGACTCTTGTTAGAGAGCGGCTTACTCTATTAATATCCACAGCACTTAGCTTTATACATTAACTACTTTGTTCTGGATAGAATAATCTGATGTTTATATGTTTCTGCAAAGGAACCTAGTATTCATAATCCTGGGTTGCGTATACAGTCAAAACTTAAGTGTCAATCAAGGCAGTTCTATAGTAGTGTTAATATCTGTATTATCTGACAAATGTAAATTGCTCCAGATTCCAAACCTTAATTAAGTCTGCCGCTCTGATATTACATCGATATAAAGACCCATCTTGATATTTTTAAATTTAATAATCCTCCCTTCGGCAGATATTTTAATATTCTGTCAAAAACTTAATTAATTTTTCCGAGCTTCCGAAAATAGTCGTACTGTGTCCCCGACATCATATTGTGCTGTACGAGCACTGGAGTGCGAGCGAAGCGTTCGTTCGGAAATTGCATCGTGACGTTTTGCTCCATTTTGCCCTCACTCGTTCCGAAACGTGCGCTAATTGCTTGCAATCTATTGCTTTTTAATGTGTTTGCACCAATCCGAAGGTTTATTTCGATTATTTTTGCACGACTGTAAACGGTGACAATAATCTGCATTGCAAAATCATAAATCGATTCGTAATTGATGTGACATTGTAGTTGTTTTATTGTAGACTTCTTACGGTCAGGTACCCAGCTCTATTAAGTACTTTTAATTATGATATTCATTGTTTTTTATACAACACACGGACTAATTTTCTTTCGCGGGGAACTTGTCTAACATTTGAATAAATAACACCCAGACTTAGTACAAAAAAGAAGAAGAAGAAGAACAACAACTATTTGTGGATCTCACAATTTTATATCCAAGTGGGGATTGTACCAACAATACTCAGCACAGTAGCAGAGAGAGAGACAGAGAGAGAGATCCCTAAAAACCATTACGCATACATGCATCCATGCCACCATTGCTAACACAAATTCACAATACGATGCATTAAAAATAAAATATTCCCTCTATTACCACAATGAGTTTCATAAAAGCAGGTTGTTATTAAATTTTATTTTTTAATAATGTAGCTACTTCTACATCAGGTAAAAGCGTCGTGTCGCAACTGTCTTTACAAACATTGAAACAACCGACACAAAGAACATTTAGACTCGGTACAGTTATTTGTAGATTGCAGAAATGTTTCTCTCTTGCTTTATAACTAGCTCTGTTAGTACCAACGAGGCTGTTATTATTTACTTTGTTATATGTGAAGATAGTTATAACTTTTTATATTTTACTAAATTTCGGATAATATTTCGGTTATCAGGAAAAAACCTACAACAACGACATTTTTAAAGTGTATCGAAATCTAGGTATTTTAGGTGCCAGAAAAGTTTATTATATTTTCAGAAATGGTTGACAATTGCCGGCATAAAAGTATATTGTTTTCCAGGTCATAGGCTTTACCCATACGTGATAAATTTCATCAAAATACAATTGCGATTTGCCCGTGATTCGGGGTGATAAAAACACAAACATCTAAACCCTAGGGGGAATAAAAGTTACACCAGTAACATTGTACAAAAATTAATAAATACTTAAATGTAAAGCAGATAATGAAATTTAATTAAATATGCGGGATAACTTTTCTTTATATATAAAGAAAAAGTTTCATGGTTAAGCAAAGATCATTCTCAGACTTTAACATTGGTGTCAATCTCTGAGAATGATGAAAGGCAATTTTAATTTGAAATGTTTTTGTCCATGTATACCTTTAATATTAAACTCTCCCTTACTTTCACAAACCAAACATTTTATACATTTCTTTACATCCTTTAACATTCACAAACTATGAAAATTCCCAACAAAATCAATTTCGACGATACTGCGCATGTAATATCATGTAGAACTTTGTGCCAACCTTTGAAAGGCATTCCTGTAATCGATGTCGGTGCGATGTTACCGTGAGTGGACATGCAAGGTATAGCTGCACACGTGCACAGAATGCAGACAAACTATTTCACTATTACAACACTTACAATATTGGCAAGACGAAGTGCTTGCATATTGGAAGGAAATAGTTTCAGCTGAAAGCGTTTGTGTCTTACGAAATTGGAGTATAGATATCCAATTATTCTATAAGGCTGTATTTGTTGACTGTTGAATTCAAACCGATTCAGAAAGACTCTAATTTTTTGAAATTTTGCTGTTTGTTTTCTTTATGTATGACATATAATATTCTCGACTCAGGCCTTTCAATGAGTAATTAATTATGCAGATTCTTTGAAAGTGGCTAATGGCATTCCATTTTGACGTATAAGTTTGAATGAGTCTCTGACATTGCTGATTCTTTTAAGGTTTAATATATATATTTGCACGATATTTCTAATGAACATTGTATGGTGCACTAAGCTAGACACTAAACTATAGCTCCATTTGAAATAATAATATTAACAACTATGCTCGCATTACGTACTTATTATATCTTTTCAAGAACGCAGTAGATAGTAATAGTAATAACTTCTTACCTTAATTATTATCATGCAAAGCTGTTGCGTGACGTCATATATGCCTACTGTTATGTCATAAACTTTGATATCTAATCACATACAATATTTTTCTTGTCAATTTCAAAATTTGCATTAAAAGTAGGCAAGTACTCGCCAGAATATTTCTGTTACATGCGTCAGTTTCCAAGCCTTGAGCAAAAATTCTGCGAATACTAAAACTTTATTACGGGTTTCCTCAATCTAAAATAAATACCCCTAGAACCGGATTATTACATTTAGTTTTCCTTTTCAAATCTACAATATGGACGTGACAAACAAAATACAATACAAAAGACTATTGCACATAGAATCACAGCACTCGAAAATTGGTTTTCGCCACAGAGCGCTTGTATATGACTGTACGAAAGAATTGTAGGACTATATCAACCGCGCCCAAAGTACGGAACGAGTCCTCGATTTGAGGTTCAAAAGAGGACAATGCCGTAGTTTAGTTTCATTTTGTTCTTTTATCTGAATCTCACGCTTTAGAAAAGGGCAGTGGTTCGAAATGTTGACAGACATTCTAAATTTGTTAAAGATATAATTATGTGAGAATTTTGGACTTGGTACCTACTCTATTCTGACAGAATAGGTCGGTTACGTTGCTAGCCGATGGAAAACTAGATAATTCGGTTACCTACTTACTGAAAAACTATTTATTTATTTATTTAAAGGCACGTCTACAGATTACAAAATGTGAATAGGATATGAGTTCAAGGTATATATGTTAATTTGCAACCCGATTATCGGCGTGCAAAACATTTAACAAATATAAAATAAAAATCAATAGCAAACTTAAGAAATAAACACAAAACAATTTTATACACAATCAAAGTAGGTACTTATCCGAAATTTATAAATTACTTAAAACTGTAGCCGTACAAAACAATTAAACTATAATTTATATTTTCAAATACATAAAACTAAAAAGAAGAATAATAATTAATACAACAACTACTTACTATAAACTATATACCATTCTCGATCGACAAAAGAAAAGTAAGTAAGTTATTAGAATCTTAATGATAATATTATTAATACTGGTAAGGTGCCAGAATTCTAATTCTAAATCTACTTCATCCATGGGTCATATAACCCATGAACTGAATAACATTTTCAAAAATGTATTTTTTAATATCAGAGCTTTATAAACTAAAGCATAATGGACAACACCGAGTCTTGGAATTACAATATGTAATTTCCGCAGAAATGGGTATATTCCCAGTTTCTTGGTTAACTGTTTCTTAGTAATAGCACGAAGTATTAGGCTATTAAATTGTGTGAGTCTGTATATTAAAATACCACGCGTATTAAAAGCTATATTAACAAGTTGGTTTAAAGATAACTTGAAGAACATATCTATAGATATTAAGCTATTAAATACATCGTCCAAATAGGCCGTCGGTGCGGATAAAAAGCGTTATGGCTGCCGTAACGAGCGTACATTGCAACGAATGGCGCGATTACTTGCGTTAAATTAATGGTGTCGGTATTGTTGTGGTAAGCAGAGCTGGGTGTATACATAGTATTGCTTGTTTTGGTAGAATGATTCTCTCTCTCTTTTCTTCTTTTATTTTTGTTTGACGTTAGACATGAGTCGGCCTCGATGGCGTAGTGGTTAGTGTAACCGACTGCCACGCCTGAGGTCGCGGGTTCGATTCCCGCACAAGTCAAACATTTGTGTGCATGAACATGGATGTTTGTCTTGGTCTGGGTGTTTCTATGTATAATATGTATGTATTTACAAAAAAAAAAGGTATATATGTATGTTTACCCATTGTCTAGTACCCATAGTACAAGCTCTGCCTAGTTTGGGCTAGACGGTGCTGTGTGTATGTGGTAGAATATTATTATTATTATGTCTGTCAATTGATTCAGTTTGATTTCAAGAGCTTAAAATGATTAAAAATCTAGATATAGACGATCAATGTGATTTTATTTAAAAGCAAATAATAAATCGATCACATAATTGAATCCTAATCTTATATTTTGTGTCTTACGATACGGAAACTATGTTTTCTATATCGATTAAGTTAGTTATCCTGAAACTTGGTCTATTGGTGGAGCTGTGTATTTTATTTGTCTAACTACTACAGCTCACGTTAATTTATTACTGATGGTTTATATACCAAGATTTTATACTTTAATTTGTTGATGTAAAAGAGAAATGATCTCTTTTTACAAAGAGCGGGCACTTTTACTTTACAGCCATATTATTTTTTATATATAGTTCATTGAATTTAAACTCCTTTATACGGATTTTATCGCGTTGTTTATTAAACACTGTATTACATAATTTAGAAACTGATACACTATTACTAATATTGAACTTTTAACTAGAAACACAGTCTCCCCGTGACCATGGCTGCTGAAAAAGTGTAAACTGAAATAGTTTTAATAATTTAATTATCTTAAAAATGAGTAAAGTTTAATAGTAGTAGTAGTAATAGTAGAAATGTAACAGTTTCTCAATTATGTAATATAGTGTTAAATAAACAACGCGACACAATCCGTTTAAAGGAGTTTAATTTCAATGAATAACATTAGCGTAAAAAGAAGACAATATTATTTATAATTTTTTGCAAATATAAACGTAGAAATTTGCAATATATAATTAAGGTTTTATTGTGTAACAGAAATATTCACGACAAGAAAGCAACAAATGCCAACGTTATATTAATATGATTTCATATTAGTATAACGTTTGCATTTTATTCGAGAACGTCAAGTAATATATCATAGGTCACTCAACGGCATTCCGATGACATTCAGACGTCCACGATATTTTAGTCGTACCTCTTTAAAAGGCTTTCAAAGCCCCTGCCAGACATAAAGGTGCATAACTTACAAGTGAACGAGGCCCTGCGATTGTCTAGACAGTATTGATCAAAGTTCAACCCCCGTGCGTTGCACTGTCGGTGACAGCGGTATGAATCACCTACTAAACAGATTATGGGTAATTACGCTGACTCATTTTAATTGCTGACGCCGTAAATTTTTTGTAATGGCTTTTGTAACTCCCTTATTTTAGGGGAATCGTTTTGAGGATTTTAATTATCTTAAATATGGATCAGATAGCTGCTGTAATTAACTAAAAACGTGTTTTATAATATGTAATTATATATAATACTAGCTGACTCGCGCAATTTCGTCTGCTTCATATAAGATAAGAGAATTTACCCAGTTTTTGCAACATTTTTCATTACTGCGCCGCTCCAATTGGTCGTAGCGTGATGTTATATAGCCTTCCTCAATAAATGGGCTATCCAACACTAAAAGAATTTTTCAATTCGAACCTGTAGTTCCTGATATTAGCGCGTTCAAGCAGACAAACAAACTCTTCAGCTTTATAATATTGTATAGATTTTATTCTTCTGCCTATAGGATAGGTAGTAAATGTAACTACTTTGTATGAGATCACGGATTCGAATACCGGGTTTGGGAAAATTTTATTTATATTTTCTATAAAGATATTCATAATAACTGAACAAAGTCTTGAATACTACAATAGGCTCGTTTTCTAATGCGTAGAACCTGATCACATAGTTGACCGATACATGCGACTTTAAATATTATGCACCATCCAGGAGTCAAAACAAATACTTCACGCGACACTTTCGCTTTTAAAGAAATTTATAGCAGTAACTGGCCGTCCGATTAAGTATATTTCTGTGGTTTGATTACTCTTATCATTTATTTGGCTGTACATCGAATATCCAGACCAACAAAGTACCAATTGGTCTTAATTCGATTAGGGATACCGCTAAATTATCTTTGAACACCATACATTACTGATAAATCCAAAACTTTCCTCCCACTCAAAGCACTTATACCATCTCAAGACGTTTCTTTATTCGTGTGCACGCACACACAAATTCCTTGGTACTTAACACCAATGAGCATCAGTGTACGCCCACATGTTTAACTCTCAGTACGTCGAGTATAATGGAATCCAAGCCGCTGCAGTGACGTTAATAAGATGTAAGTGCTCATCATTCGCCCGTCGCTTCATTTACTTGTAAGAGATGTTCCCGCACGTTCTCGTGAGGGATTTTTAGGAGCTTTAGTGTTTTAGACGACCACTTATCTTAGTTTTTCTTGCGCAGTTATTTAGTTACATGGATTCACGCCTATTGAATCTATGCAGCACTGAGAATTTAAGAAAAGTGTGTATTATTTTTACCTGCCTTAAGCATCTCGTAACGGACAAATGGCCGCCGGGCCAAGCTAGCAGGTATGCATACATTCAAAATACATACTAACACTACTTTACCCCTACATTTTATTTCTGAGAATATAAGTAATGTCTGGGAGCCCTGACATTTTACTCTATTTAATGAGTCGCTCTTTTATACATATATGTATATGGCGATGGCACAATAAGAGAGGTTTTATCACTTTGCCACAACTATGTCTTAAATCTTATATAGTACTCATTGCTATATTCAGTGATACTACGAAATTTTTTTAACTAGTTTCTATAACCTTATAACTGGTACTACTGGGTAATCGAAACTAGGGCGTCACGATCCGCCGCAATTTTTTTTATCTTGTACCAAGAAGACAATCTTATATATTAAAGAGATATAGCTACATAAAACATAATCCCATCACAAAGTGAATCGATAAGTATACGTCGCGACGCTTTTGCTAATTTAAAGTACATTTCCAGTAGCAACTAATTAAAGAACCTTTGCAAATTACACAGCGAGCAATGAATGGCTAATTAAATTATAAACGCTTATTATACACGCGAACGCCGAACACTGCTTCAAAGGGGCATGTGCGAAATTTTCACATGTATAACGATGTCGGCATTTCAATATGGCGCACCGCATTTAATTATGTCGCAATCAAATTTTAGAAGCTACTTTATCACAAGAAGTATCGAAGTATTAAAAGAAGTAGCTTTATAATAGTACTATGTAGTTGTCGAAATACTACCATAATTAATGTCTCGTTTTGACAAACTTTAACTAACACCTGCCAAATTTCACACGCCTGCATGTTCGCTATATGCTTAAAATAATTATGTCAATAAATGATAATTGTTTATTGGATGAAGGAAACAAAAACCATTTAAATAGAAACACGGTACTCCTAATAAATATTTTTAATTATACTTATATGATTAAAAATATTTATTACTTGGTTAAAATGAAATGTTTTAAAAATGCAAGAGTCTAGTGTTACCAATTATTTGATGATAATACGAATGAGTTTTTGCGAAAGTACTACAAACAAAGCGGCGTTCTTACAAATAAAGCGGCGTGAGAATGTTGCTGCGTTTTGCTTGTTAATTTCATTATAGGGTCGGCAAAACAGTGATACCTCTAATATTGCAAGCTAATATAAGGATATATGTATATGCTACGGAAACTTAGATCGTATGTTTATTTGCCAACTTTTTAAAACAATAAACTCTATACCAGTTTTAAATCGTGTTTGAAAATCTAATTCTTAGGACTAATTATAATGAACATATAGGTAGTTATAGATTGTCTAAGTCGCTGCCAAACTGTCCCAACTATGCCTCGTAAAGGCGAAACATGTGTCTCGCTTCGAATATTGAAATAATGCTTCGCATTTTATTTGTTTTCGAAACGACTGACGTATAACACCCGAGGGCTTATGACGCTCCATCACTAGAAGAATTCGCTATTTATTATATATACGCAATATTTTCTATTGCCATATTTGTGGTTGAAAATCTAAAGGTTGAAGAACCACCTTTATTCCAAGCTTTATTTTATAACTAGATATTGCCCGCGGCTTTGTCCGTGTTAATGTAGATCATGTCAATAAATTTCTATCCCTCGGAAACTACTTTTCTCTGGATAATAGGTAGCCTTTATCCTTATCTGTACTCCTGACAATGAGTATTAAAATTTGTATGATGATCGATTTACTAGTTAAGGTGTGAAAGCATAACAAATAAACAAATTCACAATTATTTATTTATTAGTTAGGATAAGTTGCCACCAAGTAATTTCGAGTATTCAAGTCATTCTGTAGGCCTTTTACGTTGACTCTTTTTGTTCCTGACCAATCGCCCTTTATGGAATATCAAACAAAAATTTCGTTAAGCGTTCGATATATTAAATTATATATGTATGAATAAAATATATCGCACTTTATTCTGTGTGTTCGTAAAACGCGTGCCAATGACACTTTGACGCTGTCGGCGTCAATATGTTTATTTTCGGAATATAACGCTTGTTAAAATCCACCAGTTCACCTATATTTATTATTTACACACAAAATAAGCGATGTGAAAATGTGAATATTTAAATACATGGACTGATGCAATTCTGTCACTTGTTTGTTCGAAATCACGTAATTGTTTTCGCAAATTAAACGATTTGCGAGTATAACGGATTGTGAATGCGAAGTAATTATTGTTGTGGGTTTTCGATGAAGATGGATGTGTGTTATGTCGTTAATTATTTTCACACTATTATGTGCGATGAACGACTGTGGGTGATAAATAGAGGTCAGGAGAACACCTAGTGGAATACGTAGACTTTGTTTAATAGAGCGATGGTGAAATACAGCACGGTATGATCACTGACAATACCGAATGTTTCAATTCACGCGTTGCCGATCTAGTATAATTAAAGATGAGATAAAAATAAAGCAATGCGAGCTTCATGATTAAATCGTCGTAAAACACAAGATTTTGATTAAAATATTAATAATAATTGAGTCAACTAGATAGATTACATACGAGAATATTAGTAATGTTTTTAACAACTTTGTAATAAGTTAACTCAAAACTCGTATTTACTAGTAGATAAACTATGAACATGAAACACATTTTACTGCAGTGCCCTACATAATTGTTCAGTGCACTGTCGTAAAACTTCAGATTAGAAGTGAACTACGTCATTGCAGCTGAGATATATACGTTCGGGTACACAATACTAACAACCTTCTCACAATAGATACGAGTACAAGGACTCCAGTATACTTCAGTAATCTCCTTATCCTTTGAACGATGTATTACATTTTATGTATACTGTTCCTGTATTAAGAAGATATCGTTGTTAAGGGATGATTTTCAGGTTAAGTAAGACTGGTGCTGGTTTTCAACTAAGTTTATGTTTAAGTTTAGAAAGGGGTTCTGAACAGCTGTCCATGCTTTTCTGAATGGAACGCAGCAGGTTTGCTGAGTTCCTTTTGCATTGCAGTAAGTGAAGTGTATGCAATTCTAACTAATATTATGAATGCGAATGTAAGTTTGGTTGCAATGCTTTCTGGCCTTAGGTAACTACTCGACCGATCATCATGCAATTTCACATGTCAGGGGTACGCTAATGGACATAGGGTATGTTTCATGCAAAATAGTACTGTTCCCGGGGTATAGACATTTATTAAAAACTGTGGATTACGCGTGCGCATCCGCGGGAAAAATCTAGTCGTTTTAGTAACAAACGGTTATCGTTTAGGAACACGATCGATGACTAAAATGTTATCTTCAACCAATAACCTTCTGCCGAACGATCAAGGCATGGAATTCTCTGCCAAGGCACGTGTTTCCTTCTTCCTTCAATCCTGGGTCCTTTAAGCGGGGCGTGAAAAAGCACCTTCTCAGGCCGTCAAAGTAGAGACCTCAACATCGCCTCGGCTGCTATGAGGACGATGTGGAGGCCACTGCTCTTAGACCACACGACTGCTTACCATCAGGCGGAGTGTGGTCATTTTGACGAGCAAAATAAAAAGAAAAAAAAAAAAAAAAAAAAACAGTAATTTCATCTTAGGTAGTACAGTGGTAGTGAATGTGACTGATATATTATGGCAATATTCACTTGGCCTCAAATTTGTATGAGCTTGTTACATACTGCCTCACTGGTCTCAATGTATAAACGTCGACCGTGACGTAATATGCTTGCGTCAGGCAAAACGGATTATTGGATTTTAGGAAATGCTAAGTAGGAAAATACAATATAAAATAGGACCGGTAAAAGGTTACATGTAAACTTTAAAATAACCGGTGAAATGTGGGCAGAATAGTCCTAACATGAAGGGATTGCAGTGAGTGTCTATAGGTATATTGTAAAATTCTTTTACTGCGCAGGTTCATGCGATATTGTTATAAACCTGGTAAATTTACGTTCATATTCATTCTATGAAATCCATAATATACGTTAATTGAGGTACAGTGAAATCGATCCGAAGTTCCATGTGTAACGCTATCGTCTCTAATATAACTTTTATGTAAATGCATAGCTATTCTATGAAAAGCTTTGTACTAGAGTTTAGCGTTTTGTTGTTTAGCGTAAAGTAACGATCAATTGCCTAGAAAAAAATGTGACACAACAAAATACCTTACGTTAAAATTATTGTTAATGTTGTAAGATTCAGCTTCGTTGTAAACTCTCTCACAGAATTGTGTTTCGTTGTGTTTCGTTCGGTGAGTGAGAGTACCGGAGCCCCAATCATCCTCTTTCGCCCTTACCGCTCCTTCTTCTTCCCACTTCCTTTTTCTCTTCTTCCTTTCCTAAAGGGTCGGCAACGCGCAAGTGATGCCTCCCGTGTTGTAGTCGTCCATAGGCTACGGTGACCACTTACCATAAGGAATGCTTGTTTGCCACCTAAGTTGCATATAAAAAATCATTGCTCTTATTTTTGCCCCCATATTATGAAGTTTCGGATTTCATTCATGGGTCGAGCAAAGTGTTATTTGGTTTGTGTTTGAAAATGCTGAGTAGTAGCGCGAAGCCTGGAAATATGTAGTAAAATGCTATGAATTCGCTTTTTAATACGTTGAATCTAAAAGCAGACCGAATGTTGATATAGGTATTACATTTATTCAGACAATTTCCACGACAGGTTGTTTTTGTTAATCTAACGCCTGCCTGTCAACAAAAATATATCTGTCCTTTTTCTATTACGTTTATCAAAAAGAGATGCAAATAGTGATATTACGATTCAACTTATCGTACATATTTCCACTACTAATTGTTATTATAGTCATTTGAAGTTCCCCTCACGTGCAGAATGCTCTAGTTCGGTTGTAGACCATTTGACCTTATGTTGTATTATTTAGTGGTAATGTCGCCGTAATCGTGGCGGTTTATGATCGCTAAATATTTTATATAGGAAGAGTGGATAGCTTTGTGTTCATGTTTATGTCTCTTCGACTTTTTGTGGGCGTTTTGTGGCGTCTATATAAATCTGGTTGTGTTGTGTTTGTGGAAATGTTTTTATATATATTTTTGAAAGAATTATATATTTTAAATGGGATCTCACTCGTCATTGCCTGAAACTACCATGATAAATTGTATCTTAAAAAAAGAGTAATACCGTTCTATGGCTAAACCCTGTGTCGCGGGGATCTTTACAAACATTCCAAGAACGGAGACACAGAGTACCCAGACCCAGGACAACTATTTCAGGGAAAAAGTTTCTGTCCGTGTCGATCGAGCTCACAACACTCGGCGCAGTAGCAAAGGCTAGAAGACTATTTAAACCTATTCGTGTAGTCAAATAATTCTACTAATATTATTATATTGTAATAAATGTGAATAGTGAAATAATGGTCTGAATATACTGCCCCTTACATCCGGTATAAGTACCTCCAAATACATTAGACTGCATGAACAACATCACGTTCTTTATCTTAAAACTGTTTTCTTACACAAATATTTCGTCAGTAAATTAACTTTGCATAGTAGTTCTGAAAACATGATGCTGAAGAACTTTTCTCATTAAAATAATCACATCAAGAACTTATGCTGTTCTTTGAACCCTTACAACAAACTATGCGTTGTTTTTCTTAGCATTATATTACACTACAATTAACCCTGATCGTCGTTCAACTATATAAGTCCCTGGGTCCATGAGTCTTACGGCACTGAAGCTTGACTCTCTACCGCAATTAAAATTAGGCTTTATTCGTCTGCTGCCATGCTATTTTTTTAATAGACGTATCCCCCATTAGGCATATCTTGTGCCACGGAGAAGTTTATAATCATTCATACAACGCACACAAAGTACACCTTACACAAATTTTTGTCCCGTGTAGGTAAACACTAGACGGTGGCGAGGCAATTGACCATAAAAGAAAAGTCCCTCGATTGGCAACAGGATCGGTCAAACAAAATATATTTAGTATGCAACATATATCTATATATATAAGCAAAAACTTTGTACTCCTTTTTACGAAAATTGCGCGGACGGAGGAGTATGAAATTCGCCACAGTTAAAGTTTATATTGAGAAGGAGGGGTAAATCCTAATATTTTTATAAAATACATTAAATTGATGAAAAAATACTACACGCACATAACCATGCATTTGACACACGCAGTCGAATCGCGATCGTACATTATCGTACAGTATTTCGACATTATTCGTCTGACGTCCGTCGTACAATTATTTGTAACTATGGTTACCTATATCTTATTTATATGTAATAGAGAAAAACAGAAAACAAAGTAACAAGTTTAGGAATTTTGGTCGAATTTTGACCACTAGGCGACTGCTAGTTATATATTGATGAGTCAGTCTACTCGAAAGACAAATGAAATGTGACAACTGTGTTAGTTTTGGTAAAGTAAAAGTTTTCGATGATTAATTAATTATACATATAATAATTATAAATGTTATAGTTTGCTAAGATTTTTGGTTGTTTGTTATTCAGGTCATGCGTTAACTATTTAACGAATTTGGATGATAAGGTACATAGATAGATAATACTAGATTAAAATATGGAATACTTTGTATTGCGGTACTCGTTCGCGTGGAAATCGTGCGGACAGAAACCAGGGGCAGAAGTTAGTCTTTTATTTACACCCATTATGTAAAAAATTAACTACTGCTCGTGGTTTCATAGAAACGATATCCTTTGAACGTAAAAAATATGCTTTAAGTATTTTAATTAAATAAAAAGCATCCTAAATAACTTTCTAAGCATTTACTGTCTCTCTCTATCTTGAAAATGGCTGAAATAAACGTCACTATCGTTCTCTGTCTAAATGTAATCTAATAAGTAAAAAGCTATTACCCAAATGAGTTGGTCGCGGCTAACCAGCTGGTTTCGTGTGCCAATATTGCTTAGCCGCATTGCAGCCACTGTTGACCTATAGTGTGTTGACCTATATACACTCGGATATTCGGATATAATAGACGATGATCCGCGGATCGTATGCGTCTCACGCGCCAACTGATAGTTTTCACGCAGTGCGTCGAAACCGACCCGTTTTTATTTGAGAACGTGTGTTCTAGTTATTTTTTTCACAATACGCAGTGAAATATTATATAATTGCTATACAAAGATTTTACTCAGTGTCACTAAATAAGTGAGGTTTAGGCAGTTCTGTTCTGTTTAGTTGTCTTATAAGCTAGTAGGAAACAGATTTATAAAAACGCAGGGTCGTAACATAGTTGATACAATCTAGCACTTTAATTATTGCCTGATTATGCTATTCCTTATTTGAACAGCTTTCAAATTAATTAATATGATCTATAATATTTTATTCAAACAGCTAAATGCCTTTATTTAAGGATCGTCAGTCAAACAGTCAAAATTATACTTCATAGATTATCTTTTAAAATGTTTTTTTGCTATATTATATTTATACTGTTAAGCAATTCTATCTTAAATTATATTTTGAGAATTAGCAACGTTGTTTGTAATAACCTCTTATAGAAAAAGCTATGAAAAAAATAGTCAATAATTGTAACCAGTGTCCGATAAAATCCATGTTATTTTAAATGTTACGAGATGTACTTTATTTATATTCTAAATACGATCACACATCCATTTCAAAGTATAAGAAAAGCTCATTCAATTGCTTGTAATAAACCTGTCAATATACATTATCCACAGCTTTGAACTCACTTTCAACTTATTAACTTCTAAATATAGCTCCCCTCGGTGCTACCACCAACTTTATTCCACTTACTTCTATGAAAGGAGCGTCAGTTTTAATCACGGTAAATGTTTTACGTCACTGCAGGTCGCAGCGGTGACCCATATAAAAGGATTATGATTCGGATAGGCACTGTTGATGATCCGCACTGCATTGCACTCACGTACGCTCTCGGATACTCGGATAATACCCCCCTTCACTATGCATGACGTATTGCGGTACAAGTTTTATGTTAGAATAATGTGTAGTTTCGGTAAATGGAAGTATTTTTATCTTCCTATGGGGATTGTAAGAGGCCATTTGAAGATTATGGCGTTCGTAAGCTGAGGGCAGCATTTCGGGTAATCAAGTTGTCTACCGAAGCACAATGATTATCGCTGCTCTGTCTTTTGTTGTCTATAAGACTGAAATGTCCTTTGAGTGAACTTTAGTGATGTTACAAGGTTCGGTAGGCCAAATGTTTCTTTTTAAATTTGAGCTTAATCTTTTTGACTAAATTGTCACAGTCTCTCTTTCTTTCTTTTCTTTTCGTGTGGTTAGTGGCCAACCTGTTGTCAAGAGTTGTTCAAGCCGCCCGTAGGCCGCTGACATGCCTTAACGACTGCTGTCAATTTGGCAACAACCGGGACCGACTTTTTACGTGCCCTCCGAAGCACGGAGATGCTCAGATGAAATACCACTAAGCGGTCACCCATCTATAGACTGACCGCACCCACCGTTGCTTAACCTCGCTAATCGTTTACCGGTCAGTGAGTGCAACTTGTTATGAGCGCCTTGTCACAGTGAGTCATTGTCATATTTAGTGACAAGCTTTTGACCGCGGCTTCGCCTGCGTAAAAGCAGGTGATGTTAGCTAAAAAATTTGTTAAATAAAATATAGCTTATATTACTCGGTGATAAGTGTGATAATGATAATGATGTGATAGCTTTCTAATGGTGGAAGAATTTTTTAAATCAGTTGAGTAGCTTTCGAATAAAATCCTTACAAACAAACAAACAAAAAATCAAATCTTACCTCTATAATATTAGTATAAATAATGGCGTAAAAGTTTTTATTATTTTGTCTTTCATTTTAGTATCGATTTCGTAAATATGTACCAATATAGCAAAATTTTGGGAATATTAAGTCCAAAGCAGGTCAGAATTAGTGAACGCTCATTGCAAATGTCATAACATTTAGTTATGTCGTTACCTATGGTACTAACGTCACAAATAATGTGCTAACGTCATCAGTATTAGTATTATTGTCGCCACTGCAAATGTTGCCACTTAATTAGATCTTATTACCTGAATAGATATACCTACAATTATACCGGCTTATGATTGCAGTTTCGTTCGGGCATGGTACGTTTTTTGGATGAAGGGTACTTTGTCTTTTTCTGTACCCCCGATAACGTGTACGTCAAGCTACATGATGGTCGGTCGAGTAGTTAAGGCGTGAAAGCGTATCAAACAAACAAACTCACATTCGCATTAATAATAGGTGTTAGTTAAGATTAGGATATCTCTTTGTACTAATATAATAAACATTTCTGTATTTGAATGTTTGCTATTCAACCATTGAAAATATTTGATTGAAACGAAGTACACAGATAGCCTTGTTCCTAAGTTAATACAATCGCGTAGGATTTAACATAACGAATCGCAGCGGCACGCCGACGGCCAGACACAAAGGTTGTCCACTATGTCTGGCATTCCAAAAATTGTCAGGTTAAGCGAGTAAAGCCACGGTAGAAACTAGTATAGATATAAATAAGCAAATACACACGGTAGTTAATGACAGTATGTTAACAAACTTGTCACGTGCCAATTATATTGCGTTCATCATCGTTACGACTTGATGAGTGTGTTTTGAATTCATATTTGTACGTAGTTAATTATAAATATTATTAATTAAGAGTACACAGAAGAATGATTTCAATGTAAACTTCTGTAATAGGGTGTTGTTGTATTTCTTTGTCGACGACAAGCTTAGAAGTTAGTGGCCCAGTTAAAAAGTTCTTAATCTGGTAAATAGTTGTCTGCTCGGATGGCGTATGGGTTTAACCCATTGAATGCCGAAGGTAAGCGTCAGACCAAACCTGGTGGCCACCATACAAATGGTCTACTACGTAATTATTCGTAGTTGGCATCACGTATATAAGGATATAGTAGGATGCCAGAATACGTAATATTGCGTATACGCAGTATTACGTAGATAGGCACAGATAGAAAAATAAATGTTAGTAGTGCCTACCTACGCAATAATACGTATACGCAAAATTACGTACCTTAGCTCCCTAATAAAACACAGACTATTGTCTATCTCGTTTTAACATGTATAAATGGCAATCACGTGTTCTCCCCACTTATTTTTGCATCAATAGTACATTTATTACCTGTGTGCGCATTCAGTGTCGCGCCGCACGCGCTGAGAGACTGTCGCTAGATAGGTGTAGGTAGTTATTGCAATATGGAGCGCGGACGCCGATCGCGTCGTATTTTACGCGGTAACCGAAATCCCAGATTGTTACAACGACAGTTGAATGTGAATGAAATACCTGGAATTCTGATGGAACCAGAATCGACAGACGATGAGGACTTCTCTTCCGGATCAGATAATAATTACGTTCCAGAGAGAGAAGCGCGGAGTAGTAGTTCGTCTTATGAAACATCGACATCTGACAATGAATCGCAGCCGCCACCCGCAACGCTCACAGAAGCATCGTCATGTGATCCAGAGTTTCAGTGGAATATAGGTTCTGCAAGACCCCAAAAATTTGCATTTACGGGTGAGTCGGGAATAAAGATTGACTTCAGACCTACCCCCGCTGCTTTAGCTGATATATTTTTTTCAAACGATTTTCTGCTTTCTTTGGTGCAAGCTACAAATAATTACGCACGTCGCACAGCCGGTCCCTTACAAAAGCATGCCCGCTTTAGATATTGGAAGGATACAAATATTGAAGAAATGCGTAAGTTTATTGGTATGTTGCTTTATATGGGATTGGTGCAATTACCCTCTATAAGTCATTACTGGCGATTGGATCCATTGTACAACATGCCGCTGTTTAGGACTTTGATGAGCAGAAACCGCTTTCAATTATTGTTACGTAATTTTCATTTTTCCGAAGACGACTCCTCGGCTACATCCAGACTGCATAAAATACATTATATACCTATATTAGAACGGTTCAACAACATAATGATTGATCTCTATTATCCTAAAGCTGACCTAAGTATCGATGAGTCAATGGTTTTGTGGAGAGGAAGATTGATTTTCCGACAGTACATAAAAAATAAGAAGCACAAATACGGAATAAAACTGTATGAATTATGTGAATCGTCAGGTATAGTCATGAAAATTCGTGTTTATAGAGGAAAAAGTGAGAAGCCTCCACCTGGAACCTTACATAGCACGGAAGTTGTATTAGATCTAATGGAAGGCTATTTATATAAAGGTCACGTAATCTACGCTGACAATTTTTACAATTCACCTGATTTGACGAGACGTCTTACCCAAAGGAAAACATACATATGTGGTACACTTCGAAAGAATCGAAAAAACTTGCCTGTAGACGTTACAAACGCTAAGTTAAAGCGTGGAGAGCTAGCTGCTAAAGTATGCAATGATATTACTGTTTGTAAATGGAAAGATAAACGAGATGTACTGGTAATTTCAAACAAGCATAATCTTCAGTTGGTGAGAGTTAGGAATAAGAATGGTAGAATCTCACTGAAGCCGAACATTGTCGCCGATTATAACTTGGGCATGTCAGGTGTAGACCGAGGCGACCAGATGGTCTCATATTATTCATGCCTCAGAAAAACTCTTAGATGGCACAAGAAGCTAGGGCTACACATCTTTGAAGTGTACATTCAAAATGCACACCGAATACTTCGTCTTCAAGATAGAACTTCTAAAATGCGACTGCTGCAATTTCGTGAAGGTTTTATAAGACATCTGTTAGGAATGAATAATAATGATCCCACCATAGCAACTGGGTCGCATTCGACACAAGCAGGACCATCACAAGAACCCCAATCAATTCTATCCCCGGCTTCAACTAGTCAATTATCTGCTAAAACTCGTGTACCACTAGATAATTTTCATTATTTAGAAAAGCTTCCACCCACGGCTAAAAAAGCCGTTCCGGCTAAACCTTGTCGTGTTTGCACTAAAAATAAAATACGGAAGGAATCATCTTTTGTATGTGCTACTTGTCCTGAAAAGCCGGCTTTGTGTGTAAACAATTGTTTTAAAATTTACCACACAGATTCTAAATTCACTTAATTTTTTTTTTATCGTTGTATAGAAGTTTATTTTTATGTATTTAGTGTTGATTTAGTAAGAAATATTACTGTTTTTGTTATAATAATTACTTAGAAGTATATTGATCTCAAGAGTAGACTGTGTAATTCATGATACAAAAGTGTATTAGATTTAGATCTTTAGAAACAATAAAGTTACTATTTTTGTATATTGTGTTTTATTTGAGGTGCCAAGTAGTATAAAAACGAACGTTGCAGGAGGCCAAACAGTATAGATCACCCTACAACCAACAAAGAACATCTACGTACTAACACGTAGTTGGCCTCTCCTGTTAACCTACCTTACGTAATATTACGTAGTCGGCACTCAATGGGTTAAGTGATCACCTCGCCATTGTTACTGCGCCGAGTTTTGTGAGGTCGAACCTCAAGCGGGACAAAAAATTGATTGATTCACAAATAGTTGTTCCGTGTCTGGGTGTGCTCTGTATCCGTTGTTTGAATGCTTGTAAAGGATCTTTAAGCGACACAGGCAGAAGAATATAAAAGAAAAACGTATATATTTTCGTATGATCTTAGGGGATATTATTAAAGATAATTAGGCATAATTTTGAGAATGCTATAAATAAATTATTTTGGCAAAAGCTATGGTTGAAAATTTCGTAATGTATGTACAAAGTTTCTATTGGTGTAAGTGGATTATAGTCGATTATAAGCGTGATTCGATTGATTCTAGTCGTGACATAGGTTCATTGTTTAGATTATAATGTTACCAGGAAGCAGGAATACATTCTAGGCATGTCATGACATAACGATTCCATATTACAAAAGGGAGTCAGTATGTACTAAAATATAATTATTATATAAAGCGTCAAGCAAAAGAAAATAATGATTTCAATAGTTTAATCAATCTTATTCGTAAATATGCTAAACAAGTATCTTTCTCTACAAAGGTTTTAGTCGACTCGGACTGTGGAATACTTTTGTTTTGGTATAATAAAAATCATTAAGTAAGTCGTGTGGAGTACCTCACGACACAAACAACGCCAGACAACACCACACAATGTAGGCTTTGCAATCATCTATAGAACATAAAAGATTTCATGCTTTTCTTTACAAAAGTTGCTGCCTACATAAGAATACTATCCGAAATTGCCATGACACCAATTTATGGAAATTAGGGGGTAAGATTGCTGCTTTTAAAAATGGAAGTAACGGCTCGATACAAAATATGAGTTTAATGATGTGATCTCAAATACATGTCGAGTCTTCGATGAAAGGAGAAGTTATTTTTGGAGGCCTCGTTATCGTTCATAAGGTGTTCTCGTTGACACGCCTCCGTCTTTAACGGGTGCAAAATATGGTTCAAGTGTTCGCGTTCGAGCCTCTTAACATTTTATAAATAAATACCTACATGTTTAAAGAAATGGACAAATAATTTATTATAATATATAATATTTGTTATGTGTACATATAGTTTAGTTTCTGCCCATGACTTCGCTCGACCAAGTACATTCCTTACATCTGGCTGAAAAAAAATGAAGAACGTGTATGTGAAAAATAAACAAACTCACATTCGCACTTATAACATTAAGTTAGAATAAGGATTTATTTATATTATGTAATTATTCCGGTTGCACGGCTGTTTTGTTTTAGTAGTATTTTTTAAGACAATTTGTACTAATCCCAGTACCGCGATCTTTATAAACACTAACAATGGTCATGAAGGACACTGATCCGGCACAATTATTCTTAGAACACATATATTGAAGTCCCGTATGGGCATTGACAATTTTCAGAGCGGCGATACTGGAAACTTGAACTTGTACTAAAATTCCTGAAGATATAAGAAAACCCTTAATAACTATATAAATATTATAGTTAGAGAGGTATTTAAAATTTCATTGTTCCTTAATGCATTGCATAAAATAAGTGCATTCATTCTCTCCATAAACACCTGACCTTAACGTGATTATAAACCGTATATTCATGAAAACTGCAGTACGCAAAATGTAGACTCAATTTCGCTACGATAACAAGCATATTATTTCTGAACATAACAAATTATTTGCAAATCAGTGATTGCTGTTAGAATGTAGTCAAATAGCCACAGATGTAGTACAACGCCTGTTCGCGTCCATTGAACCACAAAATATGTCTGCACAATATCCCGTTCTAAGTACTTGTAAGTGAATCACAGCACGAATAAAATAATTTGTCGGCCGTCCACCGACTTTCACTGGAAATTAATTTAAAGCGCCATCCTAACAATTTAGTAACAGCAATTAACCGTTATATTTTGAACTATAAATATTCACAATATCCCGGGCAGCGTCATCGCTGCCACTCGCCGGAGAAATTGCCAATTTCCTGCCACTACGGGCGTGCCATTTCACCTAACTGTGTATACATAAATAATTTGTTTTCATACCAATTTACACGCAGTTTCAGTTATGATTTATAAGTCGAGGCGACTTTTTAGTTTATGTTTGTTTGTTTTGTTTCTGCCTCGTCGTACGGCGCGCGGCACTTATTTCCGGAACCGACGGAGTCGCTCAAATTCAATTTTATTATAATACTCTTTCTGTCTCGACTCGCTAGTCACTGACGAAGTTAAAAGTTGGTCAATAAAAATATACAAGATGTTTTGTTTTACCTCAATATTTTCTCTTTTTGTGCCTCTGTGTAAAGGTAGAAGCGTAAGGATCGATAAAGACTCCACAAGATATTTTACTTTTCTCGCTTTTTCCACGTGTCTCAAAATAACCTTAAGCAACTTGTGCTTTATGATACATACATATATATGTCGTGTATATCAGTGATATTTCAGATGTCAGTGTCAATGAGTTAGTACTTATATATAACAAGCTTCAAGTTGTTATACCGATATAAATCATCTGGATATATCTTGCGTTAATTATGACGTTTAATTTACGTAAAAGCTTGAAATACACAGGGTTTACTTCTAGTCAAGGATTGTATAAAGCATGACACCAAACCACAATTGTGTATGCTTGTACGGCACGCAACATTGCTTGCATTCTAGGACAATTCCTTTTATAAATCGAAAAGAAAATGCTGTACTTGAAAACAGTACCAGACTTTAAAATATATATTTTACAATACCATATCGAAGACGGCTCCCCGTACACATATTAACGTGTACTAATTGTTACTAATTAATGATTAAACATTATCATAATGCAAACTATACCAATTAGTCTGTTCAATTAAACAACAATTAATATTGCCCTTACAAGGCTCTATAATGCATACCTAATTGCCTATCTGCTGTTCAATTTAATCAACAACATCAGTTAATTAAAATTGTCTATTGTCATTTATGAAATTAACTTCTGAAAGTGACTTTTAGTCGTGAAAGTCAAATATAAAATTAATAATAGTTATAAGTTACATAAAAGACTATTAATAACGTGCCAGCTCAGGTATTTCAACTATCAAAAGAGTTTTGAGTTAATTCCATTAAAGTAGTACGAAGAAAATCTTTTATCTGATAATTTAAATAATAAAGTTAGTTGGAGAATGTAAAAATATCCGATAGAAGGTAGCGCAGTGCGCTTCTGGAGATTTACTTTTTTATATTAAAGGAATTCTCGGAGCTGCCATACTTTGTATAATCTATACTGGTATTTTATTTATGTGTATATTTTTAGTAAAATTGTTACTAGCCAGTATGAAAGCTTCAAATGGTTGGCGTAGTTGTTTAATTGGTCGCCTCGCCATTGCCATTGCGCTGAGTGTTGTCAGTTCGATTGTTGTGTATTCGAGACTCCACACGTGATGAAAAAAAATGTCTGTTACAGAAATAATTGTGTCGAGTCTGGATGTTTTTGTGTCAGTTGTTTGAATGTTTATAAAGTCCTACGCAACACAAGATATGATACTAGTACGGCAGTTGTCTTTTAAAAAAAGAAAATGAAGAAAAGAACGTCTTTCAAAAATTAGGGAAATAAATAAAAAAAAATTTATGTAACGCTAACGTACACTACTTTTACGTTATACTGGTCGTACACATTGTTAAGCGCTCAATTCTTTATTGCGTCATACGGTACGTTTAATGCATTGCGATAGCCGCATACTAATTTATTACATACTAGAATTTTCCCATGGCTTTGCTTGCGTTAATGTAAGTTACGTCAATAAATTTCTATACCTCGGGAACAGTACAGTAACTTTTTCTGGATGAAGAGGTAACCTATGTCTTTTTCTGTACCCCTGACAACGTGTTTACGATATTTCTTGATGATCGGTTGAGTAGTTAGGGCGTGAAAGCCTAGCAAACAAACAAACTTACATTTGCGTTTATGATATTAGTTACGATAAAGGAATTGCTACGCTTTGATTGTTGCGTTGATCACAGCGTTAATCGCAGCGTAATACGCATAAACGGAGTGCGTTTGCCAAATGCGTATATTGCATAAATGAACCGACGGCTTATCTCTACATAGACTTGTATTACTATAATTTACCTGATAATACATTAAGCAGGCTTGCTTCGGGCGGGCAATATCATAGATTACAATGTCAATTATAAGTCGATTATAACGTTAATCACAGGCTTAATTGTGTTTCAAAGATCACGGCTTAAGAAGTAAATTAAATGTCTTTGTTTAAATCCTATAAGAAGAAGACATTTAATACTATAAAATGACTAGCTTTTGCCTGTGGCTTCGCTCGTGTAAAAGTAGGTTAGGTTAGGTGAAACAGTACTTTGTTTAAATAAAATGTAGCCTATGTTAACCGGTGATAATACAGCTACAAATAGTAAATATTTTTTTAAAATGGATTGAGTAGTATTTGATTTAAATTATTGCAAACAAACAAAAAATCTAATCTTTTCTGTTTTAATATTAGTATAGACGGAGGAAATATACTTCTTTGATGTATTTACGATTCTTTTTTATTTAAAAAAGATCTATAGTTTTATAAAATGGAGAATAGTAACTGGAGGCTGATTATTCGCACATTGCACAAGTTATTAGACGGGTTACAGATTCGTATAGTATTACACATTGAAATTGAATTACTTTATACAGGATTTCAGCATCACCATCTCAGCCGGAAAACGTCCACTGCTGGACATAGGCCTCCTCCAAGGTTTACCACACAAACCGGTATTTTTTCACACAACTGTATTTCGGGATCGGTTTACTTAAATAAAGTAGTTAAAGTAGTAATTTAAATAAACCAAGATAAAATCTATATAAAGTTGTTCAATTTTGAATTGACACCGCAAAAATATTTTTGCTTTCAAAACATAACATGTTTTTCGATACTGTTATCGAATATAGGTATCGAAATTTAAATAATGCATATTTAAATTTCGATATATAAAAACCGAAAACCATGTTATGTTTTAAAGGCAAAAATGGTTTTGTCACTAGTATTTAAAACCTTTATAAGCTCAATCACTTACGCACACATTTACATATCCATATATAATATATATATATATATAAATACTGACTACAATTGCATTAGACTATTGTTACAACAGCACACAGTGGCTCATATAAAAAAAGATTTATATTGTTAATAAACATTTGGCGATTGACAAGAGAGACCAAGAGTTTCTGGCCTGCTTCTTCTTGTGAGAGATTTACTCCTCGAACAGGCTTTTTCAATCCTAATTATACTTCCTTTCTATTATATTATATATTTTTAGTTATATTTTTGTAAACTTGATTGACGTGTCAAAGAATTGTTTGCACATTTTTATGGATATAAAGATTTTTGACTTTGACTTTGATTATACGGTCACCCTTTCAAGAAGGTCACCTTGGTTGAATAACATATAAATCTGACAGTGGTTGAAAACTAATATATGGGTAGACAATTTAGAGGACCTGTCTCTTGTGGTCCTCTATCTAAACTCTAAAACTAATCAGTATTCAATGTATTTGTTTGTTCACATCTCCATTCTGAAATAATTACCTTTCGAGTGTAATGCATCAGCTTATAATAGAATTTGGTCCGAACTAAATTGCGTTCCGAGAGACAGTCAATATTAGTTTTGGTTGGTACATAATTTTATGTATTTGAGTTAATGAAGTGAACATAGCTGATGGTTATAATAGAGAGTTGGTAAATAAAGTGTGTGTGTAATATGGTGATTGGTTTTCTTAAATATTTAGAAAAAGTTTTGGTATTTGATCACTATGTTACAGTCCTTGTTTTAGATAAAAATATGTCGATCATTTCTACTCTACGGTTATAACATTGAAGTGTTATGCAGATATATACCATGCCCGTGATTGGCTTAGTATATTTCCAAGCCTTTGGCTGTCAACCCGGTATACTTCTAGACTCAATATTCATCATTCATCAGCCTGTTGCAGTCTTATGCTTGACGTTGTCCTCTCCCAAATTAAGCTATTAATCTCCCGAATTCAGCGATATGGTTCTCCTTTTCCAACTTTTGTCTGCCACGTCAATCCATATAGCCGGAATACGTTCTACGCTACATTGTCTGAGTCAAAGACTCTATTCAAATATAAATATACTCCAACGGTTTTCAGAGCCGTCTGAATTCTAAACAGAATTTTTATTAACTTGTTTGTCTTATTCGGATATTGAACCCAAGATATAATAATGCTTTCGTCCGCGTCACATATTTGCACACAAAGTAGTCACAAGTTACATTAGAATAACTTAAACTTCGCCTCCATTATTATCATAGAAAACAAACATTAGTTCCATATAAAATGTTAAACAAAACAACTCAAAAATGTTTGTTCTTATTCTATATAATATATATGTAGTATATAACGAAGGAACTTACAAAGCTAAATGTAATTCGCTAAGTAACAATACCTGGGGAGACATGAAGCGTCTACATTAGACCGTACGACGGCGTAACGCCAACCTTTTATGAAATGTAATTGCTTTAGTGTACATAGACTTACTAAGGATGCCTTCTTAATGACGACAGATACCCTAACATTGCTAAATATGACTACAGGTAAATGTAAATTCATATTAATTAGAATAACTTTGACGTTAATAAATGTTATATGGAGACCTGTTTGAATAATCGTTGATTTTGTTTTGTCACCTGGAGTTGAAGTGATTGCACACTATACCTTCCTAGCATTTTTACACATATTGGTCTCCAAAACCTCAACGGTTGGTTTCAAAATATTTTTAGAGTCTCTTATTAAAGTATACTTTTTGGTTTCATCGCTTTTATGAGACTAATCTTACCAGTGATTCCACAACTCTAACACATGTGTAACCATGTTTAACAGTGGAGACCGTGAAAACAATTTCATCTTTTGTCTACCTTTATCTTATCTACTTCACCAGTAGCTTACATGTTTCTTTGTTCTAAATTAAATTAAAACATTAATTGCAGACCATACTTCTATGTATCGTATTCCCTCGGTGGCCATTAAATATAATAAAACCTGCCTACTACATGTTGTGTATATAAATATCCTTTAAAAACACATGTTCTCACCTCTAAAAGATAATTTAATGGACCGTATGAGTTGATAAATATAAAAAGCTGACTTAATCATATTTACGTGTGCATGGTCGAATGTTTCTGCCGTTTTGGCACTCACCATGCTTAAATTTTTGAAACCTTTAATGTAATTATACAAATTAATTAGATAGATGAAGCATGAAATATGTGGTCGTCCCACTATTGGCAATACGCGATTCTTGTTCGTTCGATTACCACATGGAACAAGATTTATATATGCCGCAAATTGTTGTTTCGAACCAGCGTGTTCTTTATTAATACTACTGCGGGTGGCATATATAAAAAAGAGAAATTAATTAATTAAATATCTACCTTATTGTACAAACAAGCTGTTGTTTCTAGCGCAGATGTTTCTTGTGTCATTTGTATTAATTTTTTGTAGAATACTCTGACTTAAAATTATACCTTGTAGATTGTCTTACCAAACGTTAAAATTCGTTTTAAGCTACTTTGGCTTTTAAAGCGTGTTCTCTCGGCTCAATGCTAATTCATTTATCACATAGAGATCTAATATAAAATGTCATTTGCCTGATATTCGTTTTGTATCACAGAAGCTATAAACTCTCGTTTGTATCCAGAGGGATTTCTGGCACTATAAGATAAGAATCAAATTATTTAATAGCCCACACAGTCGACCTGGGTCATAAACCAAGAACCGAGTGACATATTAAACTAGTTTCGTTTCTATCTGATAACTTAGCGCTGTATAATTTTCTAGCAGAAACAACTAATTTGTCTAGGTCGAAAATATGTAGAATGTATTTTTTAAACGTTCATATAGTGATTGAAATTAAACAACTTTATATGGATTTTATCATGTTGTTTATTCTTTTTATAATACATTAATATTACATTATTTTGAAATTTTAATCTTCTTTTACCTCTATTTAAGCTACTTAAATTATTTAGATTTAATTTTACATTTCTCCGACGTTTCGGTTACTATTCAGCAGCCATGTTCAAGTGAACTATAAAAAAAAAACAAAACGCCGCGATGAAATTCATATAAAATAGTTTGATTTCAATGTATAACATTTGCGTAAACATAGGATAATGTTATTCATATATTGCATCGAATTAGGCGTTAGTGGCAACTGTAATGTAATAATTGCAAAGAGCGGATCCCAGCACAAACCCTCAGAAAGCCCACATCAACGATTGCAATAGAAAATGGTAGACAATACCGAACTTCTCTGATGGTTGACAGCCGCGTAATGGGATCCGGGCGAATTCCAAGTTGCACTATTTCGCCTTGAATACGAAATATACATACGTCGACACGTGTTTTGTCTCTGCGCCAAGCATCTTTAGGACATTTTTTTGACAAGTGTGTTATTCGTATACACATCATTTTGTACTAGTATTTGAATGACATAACACAATTTTTCGTTTTAATTAAATCAAGAATTTCCATTAAAGCTTCAGAATTGCTAAACCAATTGCAGAAATATATCTAAATATTAGCAAACGTTGGTTGGCACTCAATAATATTTTAAATATTACTAAGCTATGCATATTATATAATGTACTTGACTATACCTAGTTATTTAAAAACGAAAAGCTAGAACAATGCTGATTTCTTTATGAGATTGCGATTTAAAGAAAACCATTATATAATAACGACGGAAAAGAGAACCCTACCATACTGCCACCGCAAAACTAAGATAAATAAACAACGCAGACGAATTTCCTGTACTGCAATAGAAAAAACATATTGGTCAATAAATTGACAACAACATTGGCAGTACTGCACTGTAAAAATGGTATAACTAAGAAATCAATTTAAACCCGGCAGCCATTCAATTACGTTCAGCGATATATCGGTCACTGCGGCCCACTCACTCGTACTTTAAGTAATAAATTTAGGTTTTACACGTAAAGCCTACATTTGATTGGCTTGCAGTGACGCTGTTGTGGATATTAACTGATCTACTGCACCAGTGATGTATTGACTAGTTCAGTTCTCGATTTTGTATTGTTTTCTAAGGGTCGGCTGGTATTTTAACAGGTGCTTGAGGTAAATGGAATATTTCATAGAAGGGCTATTGAAGGGATTCAAGCGGTCGTGGAGTGCTTGAAAAATACTATTGAAACGTTCTATAGGTTTAAAGGGGCGATTTAGTTCCATTAAATAGGTGATTGTTCAGTATAAAGGCATCTAGTTTGTGTTTAGGTTTGCGGTTATATTTTACGTGGTGGTATTTTACATTTTAATATTGATTTTATACCTCGAACGGAATAAAACTTTGCAAATGAGAATCGAGGACATAAAACGCAATGCAATTTATAATTTCTTCTATCGTCCAGACATATGTATTTGTGGAGAAAACGTAGGAAAATATCATTATTTTTTTGGTTTTATCGTAATATGAACATTAGTTAATTTATTTATTTTCTCCCCCTTTTATACTGTCATATTTTATAACAATACTTAGGTATCATTATTACCAGTTGATTTCAAATTTACTTTCATTAAATTTTTATACCACCCTATGTTGAACTGATTCATATCTGTCCGATAAAGAGTCGCACAGACAAGAGAGCAGCTAAGAGAAAGGAGAGGAAATAAATAGTAGAGGAAATAAGTTTTGATGTGAATGTGTCGTAAGAGGACTCACAAACCAGAGAATGCTAGAGGTCGTACCGTAACCGTCCCAAAAGCAATTTCTATAGTAATCTTGTATGTGCTAAAGTGCCTACAAAAGCTTATGGTCACTAAGATATAAATTGCTACAGGTGTTTGAGTAATCAATACCGTTCTATAGATTGAATAGTACTTATTACACAACACCACAAATCATTGAGAAACTTATGTGGAGGTGGTTTATTATGAGACAAAAGATTCAAAATATTAACCAAGGAAGCTCGTGAGACAAATTTGAATAAATATGTATAATTCGATATGTGCTAAGTTACTTTCATCACAGGCTTCGAAGCGTTATGATGCATGCATTGTATGCAGCAAAAGTGTGGTAGTTACCTCCGCCCACCGCTCCAGCAAACGGGCGTGAATGTACATACATATATACATGTTGGTACATATATATACATTCAAGCTGTTCTAAAATAATATAATAAGAGCGCCTTTAAAACTAATAGAAGCTCTTCTTTAAAGTAATACCTTGGTCGTTCAAGTTTATAAGCGTATCTTGGACTTATGAAACTTCAAGAAAGTGGTCCTACTAGTTATTAGACTAGAACATATTGCAACTTAAATTTTAAATTCCAAGACCCCGGGCTATAATACTGTATTATACGAAGAAGCTATCTAGTTTACAATAATGTAGAGGTGGCACTTTTTGCTTTTGAAAGAGAGTTCTTTCTCATTAATCCTGAAAAAAATGCATCAAAGTTAGTCAGAATTATATAATATTAATATGATTATTATTTAATGGTACAATTTTATCTAGTCGTATTCTAAAATATTTGTCATCTTTTTTCCCCTTATCAAGTTATTGATGTACATTCGGCAATCTTAAAAACTTTGTCGTTGCAATGCTTCTGTATAAATATATTATTAACATCTTTGCACCCGATGTATCCTTAGTCTGACTGCCATCACAATCATGAAGCCCAGATAGGCTGCAAACAGTCGAGTGTTAATTAATTTTTGTTACAAAATTCTTAGTAGTATCGCAGAGTCTAGAATTGTACTTGAAAACTCGCAACCTTTTATATAAGACCTAACATTTTGCTGACCTTATGTGGGTGTCAATAACCACTGCATATCCTGTCAATATATAAAGGCGTACATTTATGTATAACCTAACCTTCAGGTTAATATCAAAGTTATTTGGTCTTCGTATTGGTCACCAAGATCAATGTATTGTGGGCGTGGTAACCGCAGGGGACAAGAAATTTAGCAGTTGTTCCAAATCTAGATTTGACTGTATTCGTTGTTTCAATGATGTTAAAAAATCCTCTTATTAAAAATAACCTCGCTGTGTTTGTCTTCAAAAAGATGTTGAAATAAAAATAACATGAAAGGTTAAAAATTGTCCAGTCGACCGGCGACCATCATTGTAGAAAATAACGATTGATGCGTGTCTTCCAGGTTTTTTACCTTTTATTTGATCACAGCAAGAACATTTTCAACCCGCAGATGTGGGGTCACCTTTAATTGAACCAAAAATATAAAGGGCATATTCATTAAATCTGTCGCAGGTAAAATATGGAATTGATAATACAGGGACGATCCTATTTAAATTATTTAGACACGGATCCCTTTGATTAGAAGCTGATGACGTCATGGGCCGACCTACGGTCTCGCATTATGAAAATTAAATTATAATCTGATAGTTATTTCAGGAATTCGAGAGCTTTTGACGCTCTGATCAAAGGCACGGCGCTAATTAGAGGACCAAATTAAAATATGTCATGAATTATATACTTTCATTGTAAGTAAGCAATGGCAATTTTCTAGTTAATTATTTTGCTTGATTATAATTATCGATAAGGACAATTTTGCCCTGCCAAACTTATCAACACTATAATTGGGAAAACAAGAATGGCAATACAATGCCTTAATACCATCGCTTAAAGGATTGCTATAGCATGCACGGAAACAAGACAGCGCTTTACAAAGTGTATGAACTCTATTATTTATTCTGAGGCATGCAAGATATTTTATATCAAGATAGTAAATGACTAGGAAATGTTAACCATTTTGCAGTAGTTGCAGTTTTAAGACCAATTTGCTTTGTTACACAAGTGCATTATCAGAAAGACTTGGTATAAGATATAGACGCAGTCATATACCCGAAGTATTTGCAACTTTCCCTAATACAATTGTTAAGATAATCAATCAAAAAGTGGTTTCCCCATCCAACTACCGTTTCACAATTAATCTTCAATAAGTCACGCGAATTTCAATGCGTCGTTTTCTTTTGTTGTTCAGATCTAAAACTAAATTGTTTCACTTCAGCATAGGTGTCGTTAAGAAGACTAATTTATCCAATTAGGCATGTGACGCCCACTCGTATGCTTTTCAAACTTTCATCGTTCACTTACCTGTCGACGTCTGCTAATAAAAGACCGTTTTGGGGGTAAATATTTAAGGATGCTTCTAACAACGTAAATAACACAACACGGTTGTGATAATGAAAGAATCTGGATTTTTGTGACTACTGTACTCGTCTTGTGTTCAATTTCTGGGTGGGAAAAGTGTTAATGGATTCTTCTCTTAAGAAATCCTTAGTAGCAGCTTGGAGTCAGAACAGTGCCCGCTTGACGGCAACCGCGCACAGTTCGTCGTCCGTCGGGAATTTGACAGTAGCAGCATAACACGCCATCGAATTCGAGATCTCATGCAGAGCACTCGCTTAAAAATAATTATATCACAAATAAAAAGATGAATCAAATGCTTCTGCTGACATTGCAGTATATTATTTTTAGTATGATAAAATAAATAATAAAAATAGTGCATCAAAATGTAGCTAAAAAGAAAATAATCAGAATCATTAATAATAAATTATCACTCATCACTATTTAAATACAATTTGTTATCTTTCAATGTATCCAAGAAGAACATATGCAAATGACATGACCTATAAAGATATCTAAGACATGGTATACGAGCAATGCATTCTCCAAACAACACTCCTACTTTCTGACAATACGCTACCTATATAATAAAAGTCACAGTCAGTTCATACATATTTATTTCCCATAAAGAGCCTGAAATCTATTGTCCGACCTCTCAATACAGTTTCCTAGGAGGCTATTACGACACGCGTGAGAAATGATAAGGTACTTGATCGATTTGTCCCCGATGTAGACGTTTATATCTTTATTTCTCGTAGCAGGTAAAAGTAGTTTCAATAATATTATTATCTTCTTACGATCGAAATTAATATCGCAAATCTTGAAATAGAAGATATAATGTTTCTTATACAATGCTTGTTATGTATTGCATGACATTTGCGATATCAATCAAAAGTTGACATGTATATGAAAGTAGAGTGATTGCTTTCTGTTACAAAATTACTTCAAGTGTTTTGTGGTGTATTTGATTAATAATTTTATCAATATACTTAAGATTGTCGACCTTGATTTAACGACTCTTGTAACGATCAAATATAAAAGCGATCCAATTTTTCTAAAAATATTTATGTTGACGTTTTTGTGACAATCATTAGTTAGCGAATCATCTTCGGTCGATATTAAAGACTGACAGTTAAGAAGAAAATAAGAAAAAAATTTATACTTTTATCAATTGTTTTCTTATTTTCTTCATCTCGAAAATTATTGAGATATTCGTAAGGCTACCATTTAACAAGCTTCTTAAATAAAAAATTCTTTACTAAGGAAAACTTATTTAATAGCAGAAACACGTTTCACAAAATAAGATTGCCAATTTTTATCAAGAAAAGCTTGACATGAAAACATAATTTCTTCTAGATTTTCTACAATTGGTATGCCCATAGCGTTCTCTCCAATATCCCACATGCATGCTTCATTATAAAATAGAACATGAAATAATTTATTACGTTTTGTGAACTACGTTGTGCTTTGTAGGAAATATTGTTCAAATAATAAACTCTCCGTTTGTTTCCTCCACTAATTTGATACTGCGGTTGTGGAGTTGTTGGCAATTTAATGTTCCATTTTAGTGCTCTGTGTAATGAATTCTGTTGAAATATGTTCTTAATTTATTATCGCCTGGTTGCTCAAGTGAGAGCTGAATGCCGATTGTAAGGCTCAGAGTGCAATATCAGAGATAGGCATAGTGCTATTAGGTATTTTATGGATATTTATTTCTGTTGATAGTCATTCAGTAATAAAAATTGTCCAAATTAACACATATGGACAATTGAGAGCAGAATTTGGAATCCATTGGCAATATTATTTCTTTCATCATAGTATGGGTAATGTTTAACCTTCTATCAGACTATTCAACTAGTTAGAAAGCCTGTCTTACCTTAGATGACTTGAAGTTAAAATTATAATTTTCAATATAGATTAATTATTCAGTTCGATAGATAATAATTAGCAAGACGCTTTGTTACTCGAAAATTATTGCTATTGAATTTTTGGCCAGATAACTAAATAACATTTTGTCTGATCCGACAATTGACTACAGAATCTTCCAAGATTTACATAAACAAAGCGAAAAACAGATTTACAGAATAATTTAAACTGAAACTAAAATCCTGTTTCGTTACCCAACAACCCACCGTATCAAAATAAGTAAACAAAAAACTGTCCACTAATTCTCGCAATAATGGCTAACCCATCTATTAGAGATGCCAGCAAACACCATTACAGCTTATCTAATGGATCCAGAGGAAAGACAAGGTAGTTAGTGCAATCTATTTAGCTTAGATAATAATTTAGATTGCGTTACCCAATGCAACAATCCACAATGAATTACTCTGCCATGAAAATGAACAGTGCAATCAATTATTTAGTAGATAGCTGCAGTAACAGATCGCACAATTATCGTTTCGATGCTAAAGCCTCTAAATTTGTTCTATTTATTTCTATTGTTAATTTATTGTACCTTTAAGGTGGCAAGTATTTCACCGGCCTTATGGTATAGTAACTACTAAGCTTTATAGACACTAGCAGAATAAGTATAGTATGAAAGAGAAGAAAACAATACCATAGACTCATTTTCTCCTTCTGAAGCTGCCCTTTCTATTCCTCTTCTTTTAACCGATCTTATTTCTTTTTTGAAACGTCAGCAACATGCGAGTTTTGCCTATGGTACTGCAAGCAATCGTGGGTATGGTAAATTCTTACCTTCAGACGGCTCAAGTGATTGTTGCTACTACTACCTTTGTTGTATAAAATACATAATCTCTGACTGTCATTCCATTTCTGTAACGCCTAAAATGTTGGTGGTAACGCATCAGGACTATTATTTGCGCTTTACGTTTGCTGATAGTACAGCACTTCTTTAACTTGTCGAGACATAAAATGGGTAGCCGTAAATTATCAGTCGAACTACTATAAGTTTTTGGGAATCTCACTGTGCTCTACTGCTCTTCGTCAAATGGCAAACGGTCCCAATTTTTGTAATAGCTCAAACGTTGAACCGATTTATACTTTTCCAGTTTTTCCTCGGCACAAACCCGCGCGATAAACCGTAAATAAGTACTATTTGCGTTCTTTTTAATTACCTTAATTTCGCTACCATTAAAAAGGGCCGTAGTAATGCCGTATTTTTATAGGATTACCGAAATTTTGCCGGCTGTTTGATATTTTTCCTCGTAAATTAAAAAGTTTTGCCAAACATCCTCGGTAGCTGACACATCGCAGTGTTAACCTTAGGGATTGTAGCGCCCTCATAAAAATGTTCGATTCAAATCGTCGCTTCACCCTTGTTCCTTTTCCACCCCGTCCCACCGGGGGTGGGAGTGATGCGCGCGCACACAAAATCAATACGGTCTGTGTTACGCACAAAATATACGGTGGCGTCGAATAGAGATGTCATGGTCAGCTTATCGATATTAATTAGTTTCCACACTTCTAGAGTGCTCGTAAAAATGGCTAGGGGTGTACTTGCCTGTTCATTGTCTATTTATTTTTGCAGATGTTATTAGTTCAACGACCTTTAGTAATAGCTTAATACATTTTTGCCTCAATTTTTGATAAGTTTTGCTAACAAAATTATAATGCTCAGCTTGTGTTTTGGTAATAGAAAAGCTATGGTTATTATTTTAATAATCTATATTGCTGACAAAGAAAATGTTAATTTTGTTCGAGTCATTTCAATAAAAAATATTTGTTACTTAATTAAACCAAATAATCGACATCTCAGGTTATATTTGCAACTTAAGCTTAAATAATTATGTATGTGCCATTTAACGCATTATTTTATCTTAATATATGTATATTGCAAATAACAATGTATATTAAAAATGTATCTAATAAATTGACATCAAATTAAAGCGGACGTAGCAGCTATTGATTTTATCAACAGTTCGTGTATGTCAACAGCCTCGTGGGCCAGTTAAAACTATCACTAACCAATTTATAAAGTTGAAATTGTATTAAAACACAAGCCTAGTATCAAGAACGCAATTGACCGAACGCTCTGCGCTCAACACAGCGTAATTTAAACTAATAGACATAACAGCCACGTGGCCTATTGAATTATCGATGAGAGCGGAGCGGTGACAACACCCCATCCTTATTGAAAGCATGATTAATCATTACAAAATTTGCACATTTCTACCAGGACAATTCCTATTTTGAATTTGTAATCCAATAATTCAAATGGTGTTTGCAAATTAAACGTTTTGTTTAATTCAATAGAGGGGGAAACTTAAAGGTGATCGTACCGCCATCTATTGAGGACAGTGAAAAGTTTCTAACAAAGCTCCTTTATTGGCAACCTGCGAGTGACGTGGTCTGAGGTCTCGCTGCCATTATTACTCAGTCAAAGCTTTTATCATATTATTTTGTGCATGTTTGCATGCCGTACGTAAATTGTCAATTAAAAGTTCTTTTCAGAGAAGATATTACTTCGGATGTATAGTTTACAATGGAATCGGATAATTAGAGAGACATATAGAATGAGGATATGCACAATTAAGTACTATTATTTTAATGAATACTGACTTTATTATCTCAGCTTAGATGGACTCAATTCAAAGTTAGAGATCGTCCTAATTGTTTGAAATGGTAAACATTTTTCGCCGTTATTAAAATGTCTAATTAGATATTTCTTAGTTAATTCATCCCGCTGACTTTTGAGTACAAACGATAACAGAAATTGCGAGAGATCTCATAAAATCCAATTAATTTAACGGAGAGTGTCGCTTTCGCCGAGACGTGATTAAAATAACAAAAAAGATCTATTACGCGCTATCTTCGGGTGAGTGGCACCGGGCGGGTGCGGCACGTTGCGACGCGGCGCAGAGCGGTGCGGTACGATGCGGCGCGGGCTGGTCGGTTGAACTAAATTATAAACGTAGGGTGACTTACACTCCACTTACTCACTGAAGATAATACTGTTTATCAACTCCATGTAATGAACTACCCAACAATTGAATCCATTCGACAAAACGTATTATAAACCTTAACCTTTCGAATTGTAGATGAATTATTCAGGCAAAATATCATTTTCGTGGATACCAACTAATAAATGGGAAACCTTCTGCTATTTCATTCAATTTTAGATGTTTGCTAACGTATACAGTTTTAATACCTGCAATTACAAACTGTGCTGTTGCCAATTTGTTAAAGTTTCAGGCCATTTCAACTAGAGCAAATTTAGGCATAGGTTTGTGGAATTTATTTCGCTTAAATACTGGCTTTTATAATAGATTTACTGAACTGCTTGGGGGTTTATTATTATTATTTACAAATATGTTTAATATGGTATGGCTTTTGATTGGTAAAGTTAGGGCCGATTTCAGCCCTTTGCTTCTTATTTTACGCCCATCCAAAGTAACCGAATATGATAACTATTAGCTCAAACTGGGATGTAGTACAGCCAAACCAGTTTCTGACGTAAGAATGCTATAACTTACAGAGTATATTGATAGGGAATGGAAAGATCTTGGCGAAAGTTCTTCAGTGTAAGAAGTAATTTGAGAATGGTAATCCTAGCGGTACTTTATCCGGCGATCGCAGGTAGAGAATATGAAATCAGATAGATATGCCATCGCCATAGAAAGTGAAAATTCTTAGTTTTGTTTACCCTTCTAAGAAATAGAAGAATATATATGTATGTATATGCTATACTATAGAAAGTAGTAGGACTAGCGTGGGCATCGTCTAACAATAATGATGTACAGCAAAATATCAAATCACATTTGTTAATATAACCGGTTGATATGACAAACGTGTTAAAGCTTAAAACCAATTTTATAGTTATCAAATAGCTTGTAATTTCTTTATTCAAACGCTTGAGAAGCAGACCCAGCCAGACATCATTGGTTTTCAATAATGTCTGGAATTCCAGCAATTGCAGGTCAAATCTTAAAATTTATACCTCAGCTAAGATTAATACCGTAATTCAAAAATCGATCCTTAATAAAAAGTCCATGAATTTCAATATACTGAAGGCTCACAGTTCTCAAACTGACAAAGTAATCCACAAAGTTAGTTCCGCAGTATCATTTAGAGCCAGTTTAAAATAAGTAAAAGTCCAGTTATTTTCCGAGCACGCCAATCTAGGCCGTTAATCCGGGTGACAATTGGATTTCCCCGGCCGGGCGCCCGGCTGCCGCCATCCCGGTACTGGGCACAACGGGTACTACCCATACCCCCTGTATTGGGTACTTGAGGGTATTAAATCTGTGCCTTCCGGATATACGGTACTGTCGAGAGTAATTATTAAATCATTTTACTCTTCTTGTTGGGGTATTAGAATGTGTGTGGTTCAATGACTTTGTATCAAGTATATTTTGATAGGAATTCTGTGAGTGTTTTAACAGAAGTTTTCTATAACTTTGAACATGTGATTAATATATTTAATTAATTAATACATCGGTATCAAGTTTGGTTATTTGCGAAGGGGTAAGGGCTGTATGACATTCAAATTTCGTTAGCTATGTTTTAAGCTAATACATATTAGAAGGCCTATTATTGTCGTCATCGGATACACTGTTAGATGCCGTACTAGTTTTGAGAATTTCTTTATAGTAAAATTCAGTAGCTTTTACCCAACCGGGGACTTAACAATAACATCTGCCACGAGTCTAAATTGTTCAAAATCATAACAAAATATCAACGTTGTTTGTTTATGGTAGAGATGTGAATTTTGCATTCAGCTCCGAAGGGCTAGGTACAGGAATATCATAGTCTCAATATACATATATTCTTTTTGAGACTACCTAGGCCCCAGGTATATTTCAAATATAAAATTCTTCGACTTTCGACTTCATTCATCTCTCTTAAAGACATACCACGCGAACCAAACCGAGGGCGTAACCTATGGCATATTTAGTTTTAGTACAACCATCAACCTCAAGTACAATCAAGTCGTATAGTACGTGACAGGTAATATTCAGCGCCTGGAGCTACCCCATCTATCATCTTCATATTACTTATCGCGTACTCCATTGCGATAACATTCCATCGGGATGTGTCCGACAAGGCTTTGATGAGGTTCATGATGTATTATCATTAATCACTGGAGAGATCTTGGCAAAGCGAAATATGATAACCACAATATACCCTTTGTCTTAACTTATTAATTCGTATTAAATACTCATATATTTGTTATGTATATTTCCTAGCAGTGATAGTTCAGTGGGAGTTCGTTGGCCTGAAACGCAGAGGTCTTGATGGCGATCCTCTGACACACTCTCTGACTTTTCGAAGTTATGTGCGCATTAGTTAGTTAATTGTCGTTTGCTTTAACGGTGAAGGAAAAATCGTGAGGCAACCTGAGTGTCTGAGAGCTCTCGATGTTCTCGAAGATATTTGAAGTCTGCCAACCAGTCTCACATTAAGAAGACAGGCCAGCAGTGAGACAGTGTATAGTCAGGGCTGATAATATTATGTTTTTTATAAAACCGGCTACAGATATAAAAACAACGTGAAATATTGTTATGGGTGTTTTGCCAAGAAATTATCAATAGCAACCCGGAGCCTGGAACTGTGCGACGGCAATAAGCCCGCTCCTTATTACAAGGCATTCAAAACCATTTCTAAGAAATTAAGGTGTAATGTAGCACTGTTTATCTTTAAAGATATATGAATAAAACTTTGTATGTTATGTAACTAGTGGAAATCCCTGTGTGGAAAAATACATAATACTACGCATAATTTCTAATTAAATAAATTTTAATAAGAAACTAAGTAAAGTAAAAATTCACATACAAGGAATAATCTCTGTTGCGGGACTTTAAAAACATGTAAACAACGGACACAACGAAAACTTTTTGATCATTTTATTGTATGAATCCAATCTTTATTAAAATAATAATAAATATATATTATTGCAACACATGATTTAAGCCTTGTACGGGCAAACCTCTTAAACTTTTGTGTGCCGTAACGGCACACCGGCGCCCTGGCACAATAGGTTTTTAACAATGTCTAGAATTCCAATGACAGCCTAATAAATCAAAGATAAAAAGGCCTCAGAAGTAGTACTTATTAATTATCATCAAAACTAAAAACGGTTCCACGACAAATAATATTTTCCTTTTTCTTCACTAGAAATGAAATATGACGTGTTAGTCGTCCGTGAAACAAAACAACACCTGTTCACGACACGTTGGCAGACCGCAAAGAGACATGAAGTAATGAGCGACGTGCGGTGTTATGTGTTAGTTTCTCTATAATACATAGACAGTTTTACGCCAATATCCATGAAGAGGTAGACAGGGGTATATTACATATTTCCAGTTATACTTTAAGGTCTCATGTATTATACGATGAGTCTTCTTCCTTCTACCAGATACAGTTGGAGATTCCGTGGTGCCAATGAGAATTTCTTGTTAGAAAATGCCAATGTCGTTGCCAATTTGCATGGCACATATTGCTGGAAATGAGACCCAAAACCTCATGCAGAGCAGTGGCATTCAATACCGTGCAAGAGAAAGTCAATTTACCAATACGTAAAGGCTAAGTTGTACAACGTGTAAATAAAATGTTCAGTCATATTATAAAAGAAGTAGGACACAGTTGATTTCCACACTATCCTGAAATTTCGATAAAAAAAGGGTAGTTCTTCTGGAAGTAGTTGTGAATGTTTTTTGCGATAAGAAAAGATTTCTAGACTCATAATATTGTCTTATGTTTACGCGAATGTTATACATTGAAATTAAACACTTTATACGGATTTTATCGCGTTGTTTATTTTACTTTAAAAACTGGTATTACATAATTTTGAAAACTCTAACACTACTATTATTGAACTTTACTACTATTTAAGCTATATATTTTCTAATTAAAACAATTTATATTTGAGTTTACACTTTGCCCCGACGTTTCGGTTGCTTTACAGCAGCCATGTTCACGGGGAGACTAAGATGGTAGTTGTCAATTGGTATTTGATGGTATTTCTAGCCTCTTTGAGACGAAGTGCTTTTTGGCCAATGCAATTATTGGCTCTTAAACTGACAGTGCAGTGACAACCTCGTTATTTCCAGTATTATAAGTACTACTCTCTTTATACGTCTTTGTCTGTAAAGAAGAATTTTAGACGTTATATTTATTTAACATTGTCTTACGTTTAAGCGAATGTTATTCATTGAAATTAAACTACTTTATTCGGATTTTATAGCGTTGCTTATTTGATACTTTATAACAAATTTTTGAAGACTGTTACACTACTACTATTGAACTTTAAGGTAATTATATTATTATCTCTATTGTTGATTTTCTATGACGTTCACCTATAGATACAAATTTGTCCTAATTAAACGATACCTAAGTATATTGACTGTTTATGGTATAATATACCATTGCCTTGCCCGTCGGGAATATACTACCGTCGTGCTATTTTATTACGAGGTCCTAATGATGCCAAATTTACTGTGAGAACTGTTCTCAAAATTCCCGCCGTATAATTATCATTTGGATAGTTTTATTCCCTGAAAATACAGCTCTAAAGTTGATAGCACTTTATATTCTCGAATATATAGAGCCTACGTGGGCAAGCATTTTGTTGGACGTATATTATATAGTCCTAGTCATAACGTACATGTATAGAGGGCGCCACGTGGAAGAGATATAAAATATACGTATAAGCACCTCTCGTCATTTGATAAACAGAAAGTTGTTCAATATCGGCACAGTTAAACTTGTAACTACGATATCTAAACTAAACCGAAACAATCTGGTAATTAAACCACTTAAACAATTATAGCTGAATCGTTGTTAGTTTAGTTGGCAAGGTTAGAAATTGAAGATTTATTTAGTTTGCCAATTATAAGCGTTTCATCTTTACTAATAAAATTTTAAGAGAAAAGACTTGTATAGATAGTTAGTAAGAAATAAATTAAAAATACTGCAACGATTTTAAAATGCCTTCACTAATAAGAGAAGTAGTACATCCAGATGTGACATAGGCTACATAACATCACGCTGCGGGCAACAGGAGTGAAGCAGTAATCATAAACGTGGATGAAACCGTGGTGGACATCTTAGTACTTATAAGAGGTTCTGCTGCTACTGCCTCGTTGGTTCCGTGGCATTTGTGTGCGATCGTGGACACCAGGATACTTGGCACAGACAAATAATTATTACATTTTCTATTAAAGCTCTCAATAGTTGCACTATGTAACGAACGGAATCAATTAGAGCACAATCATTCTAAGACTACTTACTACCAATGCACCGAATGTTGTCGGTAAGATTTCTGGACAAAAATATCCTAGTTCCGAATGTAGATATTATTGAGAGTTAACGAACAAGGATTGTAGTCTTGATAAAAACAGAACATATAATCTCCCAGCACTTTTATATATTACGATGCACATATGTGTTTTGAACCATATAAATAAATTTAGACACCCCATCTTTTTCCCAAGAGAAGCAAAAAGGCAAGACTGAAGTAGCAGGTCTAAAAGCATTTCCAAATGGTCTTTCTGAGAACAACATTAATATCAATTTACAGAAAACACACAAGAATTAGTATCATTGATAACCTACTTTTCTTTTCTTTTAAATAAGGAACAAGTACTGTATAAAATAAACTCACCGACTTTAGCTGAACGCCTGAAATACTTGATCTCATTCACTTACACTGGAGAATGAAATTCATTGCTACTAAAGAAGGGTGCTAAATTCGACACATAATGCTTTTGGAATGTCGTAAGCGAATAAATATTTTAACAGGCCTTTGTGCAACTAAATAAAAATGTCTAGACGGTAAAAGATCTAAATATAATGGTTTTAGCTTTCGATTGATGGCGCTAAGTTTTCATCCTCTAGGGAGATTGAGATATTAGCCGAGTTCACAAACTATAACAGCAAGTTCCCAATTTACATAAGAGTACATTTAGTCCACGAAACTAGGGCTCAAACCGAGCTTATATAAATCAATTTAGTTGTATAGTTTCCTAGATATATAGAAGTAAAACAGAATATATATTTACTTCTAAGTTTCAACAACTTGGCAACTACAGGCAAAATTGGTGAAAGGCATATATCTCGTACGAATTGTCGCCACAAACGGCCCGAGCTTTGAAGAACCTTGGCTGGAACAATCTACACGCATACACTAGCGGGACGTAACGTAGGTGGGCAAATGTGCGTCCAAATGGAAGTCTCCTTGATAAGTTTTATGACAGTTCTACATCGTTTCGGGTTTCGCAAGATATACGCGCGAAATTTTGCCAAGATTAGGACCTTCATGGGATTCAACTTGGTAATTGGATTAAAGACGTTATTTTACATGCAATATCAAATTCTGATTCATTGCCAAGCCACAATAATGAAATAATGCCTTGAAAATAGTTCATCACACTTCTAAATATACTTCATATATTACTGGTCCTGAAAGACTAAGATACTAAGAGAGTTCATAATAAATTACTGAATAAAAAAGACGGATTTCCATTCAATAGTTCTGTCGGTAGTTAAGCTCAGTAGCAATGTGGATTCCTTTAGATATATCTTACGCAAAGTAAATTGTAATTACATTCACTTTACTGCCTTTCTTTTTATATCAACTTCAGACGACAGTTTTTTGACCTCAGTAACCATTGACTCAAATAAAATGTTCTGTTCCTGATCTTTTTATAAGAGTCACTTCTTTTCTAACCAAATACAACTGAATTTCAATTTATTTACCAAGAGAAAGAAATTGAAGGCTCAGTAAGGTAAAGACCCAATCAATATACTTAGAAGTAGTAATTTTGTAGGCTGTCATTAAATACGATACTCAGAGCAAATATACACATGTACGCCATTTAACATTTAGGATTCGATAATGATGTGAGTGATCATTGATCTGAATCACTGAGTGCAAATATAATACGATCTCCGATGTTGTAAGTGCAGTACACGTCAGTACTACACTCACACGACCGGAGATAAAATTTAACTGTTATTCTTTTTAAGATATCAAAGCTACAACAATATGCCTTCTTATGTGTTCTATCACTTGATCTTAGGAATTAATTGAGATGATACCCGTGACTTCATTCTAGTCTTATACTGTTTGATCGACGGCTCAAAGAGGAATTTTTGACCACCTGCACTGTTATAGTAGCGTATGTTCTATAGCTAGTAGTTAGTATATACCTGGCATTATTGTTATCTTTGATGTTTTATACGTCTTCTACATATTGTGCGCGGCTTTGTCGGCGTTAACCTAGATTTTGTAAATTTTCTATCCCTCAGGAACAGTAATTTTCCTGGATGAAAGGTCCTATATCCTTTTCTGCAACTTTGAAAATGTGTATGCGAAATTTGATGATGATTTATCAAGTAGTAAGATCTAAAACAAACAAGTAAACTATTATTCGGATTTAGAAATACTGGTTAGGATAGGTTTTATGGTATATTGCGTCTTACTTTCAGGCAGATCGCTTTTTGTTTGCCGTCTAAGTAATATAAAAACAATAACTTTCTGAAAGCTACATAAAGTGCTAAAATGAATAATACTCACACATCAACGTTCTAAATCAAGTTGTCAACTAGTCTGTTATACATTTAATCTTAGAATACGAAACCCGGCGGGCATCTATATAATCTATATATTCTTACTTTAGTTCGAAGAAACTTTGTCTTGCCTGCGCACATATTGGGCACAAGTTGTCAACTTCGCTTAGAAGGCTCCAAAGTTTGACGTGACAAATACACATTCTCGTACTGATGGGAAATCAATAGCTGCCTAAGCGTCCTCTTTCTGTTTTGTTCACCAACATGGAGAGTTCGTGCGTTTTAATGTTTTGTGAAAGTTGCGACAAATGGCTGTTATTGTTTTTGGTTTGAGTTGGCTACATCCAATTCCATCATTATTATTTTGCGTATCAATAGTGGTACATAGGTCTTATATCAAAACATGCTATTTGAATATTTTTTTTGCCATTGGCATTTATTGCCTGTTATGTATAACCCATGTTACTGTAGAGACGAAAATTCCACTATTTTCAATATCTTTGAATTCACTAGTTTTTTACATTAAAAGTGGTAAACAAGCTTACTTCCCATTTGATTTAAGTCTTTGATCGCTTGCAATATAGAGGAAATCACTCGTGAATTGCCGATCCTAGGAGAAGGAATTAGTGGGAGTGGAAGTTTAAAGAAAAGGTACTCTCGTATCTTTTCTTTAGTAATAGGTAGGTATGTGCGCATTCTAACCTTTTACTTACTGAACGAAATGAAGTAATATTGTGTTTGTCATATTGCAATAAAATAATCTACTATATGAGACTTAAAGCAAACGTGACACACGCATCTGCCCATCTGCCTACCACTTCGGGGATGTCTACACCTAACACCAGTATTCACCTGCGAGGTAACATTCTTGTCTAAAGAAAGGAGTCAAGAGTCAAGGAGATACCCCAATCCCCAGTCGAGTATACAAAATACAGCCTATCTCATATTTTCCTGTTTATGCATCGATTACCCAACAACCATAAATAAATTCTTAATCAGCAGTATCAACAAATTTCGCCCTAGCGTCGATATTTTTTTCAATTCCCTCATAAAATTATAATGAAGTCGGCTCGGGGTATAAAATTTATGTGGTGATCAAATTAATTTATAGTTGGTGTTCGAACCGAGGCTGATATACAGCCTGATCGTGAGTTATGTCGGTGTTTATAAAACAAATAGTGCCTTACAGTTACCGGCTTAAACGATCGATGTTTTGGACTATAGGCCATATATTAGATCAGTGGCCGAAGAAGTTGATATAAAGCTGTCTGGTTATTAATATTTATTATGCCTCATGGGTCGTGTGGCATAAGCTTGCGCTTTCTCGTGGCAGTAATTGGGTTTGATTCCCGGATACGCTCTTCGATAAGAAAGTTTTTTGTAGCTGCACAGTGTCTGGAAGCGAGCTCTCTACAGCAATAGGCTGTTCCTCTTTTTGTACTAAAAATGTAGTAAATTAAAGTATGTGTGATAGACCTCTGCTTACCCCTTCTGAGATATACAGTCTGAGTTTATAAAGCTATTGAGATGCTTCGATGGTTTAGAGGCATTATTTATTTCCCGTTTACCGGGTTAAATAAATAGGTTAAGCTAATTTTCTATGAAAAATGTCTTAAATTCTGTGCCTAATACGGTTTTAGAGAGACAAGCATAGCTGACCAAATACTTAATATAACTAGTATGTTATCCTTACCAATATTATAAATGGAATGTGAGCTTGTTTGTTTATTGTTACGCTTTCACGCTAAGGCGTTTAATGCTTTTATGATGATTGATTGAGAAAATTTTGCGAACATTTTTGTGTATAGAAAAGAACATAGAGTATTTTTTCATCCAGAAAAAGTACTGCTCCCGCGGGATGGAAACTTATAGACATAACCTAAATTAACACGAGCGACGACGCGGGCAAAATCTAGTTAACTTATAAAATAAAGCTCATGAACACGCTAGTCGAAAAAAGCAGTTAAAAACTGAACATTACATTTCATATGAACCATATAAATCAAGAAACCAATTTCAGTGTACCCAAAAAAAGAATAAAGTTGAAAATTAGCTATAAATTGTAACAAGTTAGCCTAGGCCACAGAATAAATCGAACTTATAAAAGTCTTTTGAAACTTTTTAAACCATTTATTAGTTTTAAGAGTAATATGAGTCTGAAATTTTATAACTTTTAGCATATCTTTGGATGGCTAAAAATAAATAGAACTTTAAAGGTAGATTCTAACAGATCGATAGTGAATACTTGGCAATGAGACTTGTATATTGTAAACTTCTTATTTTAAAGGTTGTAAACAGGTATTAATCAACAAGGTAAATTATTACCTATAGTCGGCAATGGGCTCGCCTAAGAAGTATGTCTGAAAAGTCTATATGTATATATGTACATATGTATTATATAGTATGGGTCATTGTATGCTAAGAAATTTTTATTTAATAAATAATAATATTATTCCTATATATAAACTAACCTCTGGCCCTGGCATGGACCTTTTCAGTTTTAGTTCAAGAAGGGTTAGGTTATAGTCCACTATGCTGACCAGGACTTCGCATCGGCTATTCAAATAAAAAAAATTAAAAAATAGAACTAAACACAAATTCTATGCGAATAAGTATACATACTTTAAAACTTAATATTAAATTTTGCATAAGCTACATACATTCACAGAATATGCTAACTTCCTAATAAAGAATCTGTGTCATATTTTTTACAAGCCAAGCGTATCATTGAGGTACATATATGTATTATATGACATTTATATTGTCAAACTGCCGATACTGTTGGCGTCATTCTTCACTCAACACGAATATTATTATTACTTGTCTTTAGAAAACTTTCGTCTTTCCCTGTGAGAGAATTTAATGTAACGTACACTACAATTATTTGAAGAGACTACAAAGCTGGCCACAATGATTCCGAAGAGGTTTAAAAGAACCCCGCCGTCTTTATTTGAACATCGAACCGAACGGATGAAAAAGAAACGCTTTTTGTCGCTTAACTTTGTACCTACTGAGATAGCGGATTCTTTTATATCGTCTAAAAATAGACTAAAAGTCAAAATCTTAAAGAATAGTTACGTAAATAACAAAAAAAGAGGGATAATATGTTTTCATACAAGCTTAGGTCATATGAGTTATGACCTAAACTTGAATTGCATTATTGCAATAGTTGTTACATATATTATTAACTTAAAGATGTATGAAATTTACACTCCTTAGACCATAAATATACCATTTAAGATGAGCACAGTATTATAAAAAAAAAAATCAATTGTCAAATTATTTAGAACCTATTTTCATACTTTATTATACTACACTTACATTAGGTTTACCGGAATAAGAATCTATCGTTTCTTTTTAACCGTTTATCGTTTGTTTTTTAGACATCTATACACATAACAGACTTAGAGTAACTACGTATAAAACCTATAAATATTTATTCTATATTAATTCAAATAGTTTGGCGTCTAGCACTTGATATACCTACCTACATAATGCCAAATATTATATGATCCATATTTCCCTGGTGCACTGTTTGTATATTCCCAAGAAATTTAAAAGTTAGGAACAAGCAAGCTGTAGAATAACCGCAGGCTAGGCGATCGGCTGTACTTACATAAAGGAATTTATTTTAAAAATTAAAACCTCCTTACAAAGGCTTTCCAACTTTGTGCGGCGAGAAACTTCGCAAAGCTATATGGCGGCTGAATATTTAAACGCCATCGGGATAGCTAGTGTTACCAGAATTAATAATAGATTTAGTTCCATATTTAAAAATATACTTTTTTATTTTACGTGAGCCTTACTTGGCATATAAGATACAGTGCATTTGCTTTCTTAGCGTTACAAATTAAGAACGTCGATTGTATTGATCAAATTCAGTGTTTATTTTATCGATATGCCAATGATTTTAACTATAAATAATAGCAACCCAGTATTCCTAAAACATAAGACTATTGAAAGGTAGTACAGGTAAAACCGCAGGATATTCGGGACATATATCGAGTACGTGGTATTTATGGCCCATCAAAGCAAATTATTACAGAATTTCAATCGGTCACCATCAAAAATACCGTACTTCGTGCTGTACGTGAGTTTAACAAAGGCAAACCACTCAATGAAAAATTAAACAGCAAACATATTGGCTTAAATGGTGAATCCACTCCTATATATATCACTGATCGTCTCGGGGCTAGTACCAGAAAACTTTTTTATGATGCACGAAGGTTCGCTAAAAATTATGGGTATCAATATTGCTGGAGCACTAATGGAAAAATTTTTATTCGGAAGAAAGAAGGTGACAAACCAATACCTATATTTTCAGTCTAGTTTTCAAAACATTTTGCATGATAAAAAGTAAATTTTTATATAGTTTGGTAAAATTAGTTTCTGTTTTATATAAGCACAATTCTGTTTATTTTTATTTAACTATTTGCATTTTTTATAAAACATATTACTCATATACTTACAAAAATCGAGCACACAGTACAACTCAAAATTACTACACACAAACATACAATTCATCCACGTTCACAACCTTAAAAAACACGCATGAACTACTACGTTCATTGATGAGCCCAGGCCTTTGTTTTTGCTTTTGCTTAATAATACTTTATGCTGTAAGAAAGTGGGATAAAATATCCTACGTAACTCAGACCCCTTTTGGGTATAATTATAACTGGTTTTGTAATGTTCTGGATAAATTATTAGGTAAAAATCTGCTTTCTCTTTATAAAAATGAATAACATTAATGAAATTATTAATAGCTTAGATTCGTATGGGTCCCATGAATCCTTTAATTGTTCCCCTGATAAATGCCTTCATTTAGTGGGAAACGCGAATAAAACTATCAATTTCCTACATCTAAATATACGAAGCATAAATAAAAATTTTTACAGTTTTCTAGTCATGTTGGCCTCTCTAAAAATTAGGTGTGATGTTTTGATATTTTCAGAATGCTGGCTTAATAAAAATCTTAAAATTCCAATACTCCAGGGATACTCAGCTTATCCATCAATAAATAGCCTAAATAAAAATGATGGCCTTGTAATATACATAAATTCTAGTGTAAAACATAGTGTTATGGAGCCAAAGTTTTCTGATGCAAACTGCCTTATCTGCAAACTCACTGATACTGTAATTATTGCTGTATACAGGCCCCCATCTTTTCGCCAAATAGAGAACTTTCTAAATAGCCTTAATATTGTCCTAGCCTCTGTATCTTCCTATAAAAATATATTTCTGGTGGGAGACATGAATATAAACATTAGTCCAACTAATAATGATCCGAATTACAATGAGTACATGAATTTAACTGCCTCACACGGTCTCTTACCAGCCTTCACATGCCCTACCAGAGAAAGTAGCTGCCTGGATCACGTGATGATTAAGGTGGTGAAATCTATTGTATCATTTATTCTGGATAGTCATATTACCGACCATCTGCCTGTACTTATCTGTATTAAAACTATTACAAAACATCAAACGGCAAATATTTTCTCAAAAGTTGATTTGAATAGTGTAGTCTCTGAGATAGCAGATACCGACTTCAGTACCATTTTGTTATCCAGTAAACCTAATTGGGCTACCGAATATCTAATTAATAGGATTATGTCAATAATTCATAAGAATACTATAACTAGACGCGTTTCTTCTAGGCTGAGGATTATCAAACCCTGGATAACTACAGGTTTATTGAGATGCATAAGAAATAGGGATGATTTGCATAAAAAACACAAAAAAACACCGGACAACTATACTTTGAAGTTAACATACATACGTTACCGCAATTTTTGTAACAAACTACTTCATAGACTTAAAATTAGTTACGAAAAAAATGAACTTATCAAAGCCAAGAATGACCCCAAAAAGACCTGGAAAGTTATAAATACAATAACTAATAAACAAATGTCTAAACATCCACCGACGGAGTTATTATCTTTGTCCAACCTTGACAACAAATCATCCCTGAATATGGTTAATAGTTTCTTTGCAAATATTGGCAAAGATCTCGCTGGTGGGCATGTTAACACTGGTACGAGACATGAGTCATATGTCAGGGATAGCACTCAATTAAACTCAATTGCCCTTCTCCCTCCGGATCAGACGGAAATAGAAAATATAATAACCAGTCTCCGTACTGATTCTGCTCCAGGATGGGACGGAATAAGTCCAAAGCTTTTGAAAATGAGCAAGCAGACTCTTGCCCCCCTTATCACTCACATATGTGCTCTCTGCATCGCTGAAGGTGTATTTCCGAGCGTTTTAAAGAGAGCTGTTGTTCATCCCATTCACAAGGGTGGGGACAGGGACAGTGTCAACAATTATAGACCAATATCGGTTCTGCCGGCACTGTCAAAGGTTTTAGAAAGGGTCTTGAATAATCGTCTCATATCTTTTTTGGAAAATCATAAGATCTTATCTGTCAATCAATTTGGCTTTCGTAGGGGCAAGTCATGTGAAGACGCGTTCTCAGCCCTTATTGATAGTGCAGTTAGGACACTTGATGAGAAGTCTAAGTGCCTAGGAATATTCTTAGATCTATCCAAGGCATTTGACACTGTCTCTGTCCCGATCCTACTAAAAAAACTGGAGAAAATTGGAGTAAGAGGTCCTGCACATGCTATCTTCAGGAGCTACTTATCTGAACGAAGGCAGTTTGTTAAAGTCAGCTCATATATCAGCGATGAATGTGTATTGTCTTACGGGGTGCCGCAAGGCTCTATTTTAGGGCCTACACTCTTTCTAGTGTATGTAAACAGCCTATGTGATCTAGCACTACCAAATTGCTCCATTTACACGTATGCGGATGATACGGCCCTTTTAGTACATGCTCGAACATGGACAGAAGCTCGCAATAGAGCGGAGGCTGTCCTTAGTATTATCATGTCTTGGCTATCCGCAAACAGTCTGACGTTAAATGTTGAGAAAACTAACTATATTCCGTTTACACTTAAAACCTCATCGCAACCAGATAACTCTTTCTCAATCAAAGCACATGTTTGCAATGGTTACTCAAGCCAATGCTCTTGCCTTCCTTTAATAAGAAAGACCACTGTTAAGTACTTGGGTATATTGATAGACAATCTTATCTCGTGGAAAGACCAAATTAACGCTTTGTCTTGCAGAGTTAGAAAGTTAATAGCTGTTTTTAAAAACTTGCGTTATAGTGCTGATGATAATACCTTACGTATGGTTTATTTCTCTCTCTGCCAGTCTATTCTGTCTTTTGGCATAACGGTCTGGGGTGGTGCTCCAAGGTCAAGTATGTTGCAATTGGAAAGGGCGCAGAGAGCTGTTCTCAAGGTTATGACCTTCAAACACTATAGGTTTAGTACTACACAACTGTATAAAGAATGTGAGGTAATGACAGTGAGACAGCTTTATATATTAAACAGCACGTTACGCAAACACACTACTTTACCGTTCGATCCCAAGCGCCTGACAAAACGAAGGATAGCAAATGTGTGTTCCATTGAAAAACATAAAACAAAATTAGCAGAACGAAATTTTAGAATTCTTGGCAGTCGTATATACAACGCAGTTAACAGGCAATGTAATATCTACACAGTCAATATATTTGAATGTAAAAAGATAATTAGAAAATGGATCATTGGTCTTAGCTATGGAGAGGTTGAAAGAATACTTGAAGCATGTGATAGATAGATAATAGAGTGTAACCAAAACTATATCCACATTAAAGCTATAAATCACATTATAACATACACACACAACACACAACACACACACACACACACACACATACACACACACGCACGCACGCACACACACGCACACACACATATTCTAACACAAAACACACTATACAGATACTTACTTCTTATTACTTTTATTTTTTTTGCATGTAAGATATCTTTATTTACCCCTAATGTACCTACAAAGTAAAACACCACGTCACACACGCCGTACTTACGTATTGTAATAAAGGAGTTAATTTTTGAGAGCCCTGACACCCATAACACAAGTTCAATCTTAGCTTGGGTGTCAGATAGTCACAACACTGTAATAACCTACAATTTGTAAGAATAACGTTTGACTTAGCACATTGTATGTAAAAAATTGTAAAACTGGTAATAAAGATTATTATTATTATTTATTATTATTATTGAAGAAAATTGCTAGTATAGCTAATTATACTAATGGTTTATTATATAATAATTTTACAAACATCACTATTATGTGACACTGTAACACAAATTGATTTGATACGTATTTACTTTAACACATACGGCAGCTATTAGCTGTCTTTCTCTCATTATACTTATCCAAGAAAATCATCTATCTCTCTCCCATACAGTCACACGCAAGCCACACCTCAAGTAGGACATTTAAAAATCGAATTTCCACCAAAAAGCGGTCCCCTCGTGGCAACACCAGTATGTAAATAAGTATAGAAGTTTTTCCGCGTCCTCTATATTCAGGGAGGGAGACAAATGGTTCTCGCGTCGAGTCACTCAGAGGGAGCTATTAATCATGTCTGTAAAGAATCTATAGGTGAGATGAGGAGTCAACCGCCAACGCCACGCGTACTGAATACATGTTTTAGGGAGATTTATGAAAGGCATTATGCGACGACTTGGAAGTGTAAAAAACAATGTCTGGCAAATACTGTAGGTATCTACTTAAAAGATCTAGACACATTGTGACATTATTAGTCAGAGTTTAGTACAGGTTATGATAACAAATAGATAAAAAGCAATCAAAAGTGTTGGATGGAATAATATTCGGCAGGTAAATATAAAAAGCAGCGTCCGAGTTTCAATTCATCAGACTACTTGGTAATTGTTTTCCTTGATAAATATCATAATAACATGTAAGGGATCCCAATAAACAAGTAAGTTGTGTTTCCGAATTTATTGACTATACAACTCAGTGGGGAGACCAACAGACTGCAATGCAGAGGGTGTCGGGTTCGAACCCACGTCGCGCACCTCTGACTTTTGGAAGTTATATAACTTTTCGAAATTATGTGCGTATTGATTGACAATTATCGCCTGCTCCGTGCCTCGGAGAGCACGTTAATCCGTCGGTCCCGGCTGCCATGAACATCTATGGCAGTAGTTACTAGGAAGTCAGTGCCCTATAATATCCTGACACTGGTCTAGCGTTAGGGTATCGTTAGCCTTCGAGTTACGGAGGTCAGGTGGCAGCCGCTCCGTGTAAAAACTGATATCCAGTCAAATCCGGTTAGACCAGAAAAGCCGACCCTAAGTGACTTGGGAATAATTAAGGCTAGGGAGAAGAAGAACAACGCCAATAAATTATATTTTACTATTATATTTATTCTTAAACTAGATTATGCTCGCAGCTGCACTTCGATAAATTTATATATGTTCTTTTTTGTATTCCAGACAACGTTTATGCCAAATTTCATGATGATAGAGTAGTTAAGGTATAAAAGCGTAACAAACAAACAAATTCACATTCGCATTTATAATGTTTTCTTAATCTTAAATTCCAAACCAGTGCAGTGTTTAAAAAGTAGAATGTATAGAAAGCACTAAGTTTTACATTTTAAAGAATAACGTGAGGATGCTTGCGAGAAGACAACCTCTTTACAATGTTTAACAAGCTGAATCTTTGAAAAATATCTCTCACTTTATATGCAACACACAAGGAACTCATACGCGAGGCAAGAACGTGACTTCGTGTCGATTTAAAATAAATTAAAAAGACATTTGTACTGGCTGCATGAATTTCTTTTTTAATTTCCCAGTCGAGTTGTGAACAAGGAGCGTGTAAGTAAAAAATGGCGGGGAATGCCGAACGAGTGCCGAGGACGTTTAAGTGCGGTACCGGAGTCCGGGACTTACCGAGTCCCGGACTCAGGGTTGTCGACGACTGACAGCGCAAATTGTGATATATTATCCTCGAACATCAACAAGGGTCAAGTATTTTTTGTTGTGAAGAACCTTTGAGATGGTAATTATGTATGTATGTTTATTCAATGGTAGTATTTATTTACGTAACAAAAGATTCCCGGTCTTGTGTGTGAAGTGTTCGTCTTGTTTTACCCTTGAATGAGTTTATGTTTTTATCGAGGTTCTTGTCCTAGAATTTTATCTCAGTTTATTTAAGAAATATCTTCCTTTTTTTTATATTGAACAAGTTAGACTTATTTTATTTATTTAGTAACCTGTACATTTTCGTACATAGGCTTTATTAAACTACATGGTCGTTAATTATGATGTAATTACCTGTGCGATAAATATATTATTTAGAAAATACGTGTTATATTACAATGAATGAAAGAGTGCAACCTTAAACAAGTAGAATGTTAATTGTAAAGTAACAGTAAAAACGTAGACAACGAAACGTTCCTAGCAATTTTTCATCGTCTCATTTATCTAGTTAAGTAATTGCGAGCCAACTAATTAGTAACAGACAGCCCTAATTCTTTGCGATCCTTTAGTGTCGGACTTACAAGTGTCCGCGCGAGATCTGCATAAATTTACATAAACTTGTTCCCGGACTTTTGCGGACGTGTCCATCACTAGACGTGGTTTTATTTGTCTACCGATTGCATTCCAAGAGGCGTTGCGCCTGACTTAAATTAGCTCTCGAGTTTTAAAGCGAAACTTTTATAAAGGAACGTTCGCGAATGTTCGGTTTATTAAAAAGGTTGTTCGTTCTTATATCTCTAATTCTTAATTTAGTAGAGTGCTTTAATTGGTTTACATCGTAGTCGTTTGGTTTATAAGTACTATACACAGTTGTTAAAATATTTTAATATAAAAATCATGCTTTGATAGCGCAGCGGTAGTAAATGAGAATATGATGCAGAAAGATTCGGGTTTGTTTCACGGTCGGGCCACTTGGGGTTAAATGTCCTGAAATTCAGAGTAGCAATGGTCCTGAAACTGTGGCCGATAGACAGCTATAGCGGCAAAATATGGCTCTGAGACACCTCTGCTCACTCCTGATTAATATAGCTAGTAAAAACGTTTCAATTACTTAGATCTTATATAACCTATCTTGTAAATAATTAGTAGTTAAATAGTGATACACAAATATTTTGCGTGCTAATACTAACTAATAAAAATAATAAATTGATTTTATCTTGTTAACATTATGGTAAAGTTATTACACATCAAAGCTTATAGAATGTCAGAAATTTATTCATATGATTTGCATTTTCTGTGAAGTACGTCTGGGTCGATCGTGTCACCTGATAATATATACACGTAGTTATAATAATATTGAGAAGCACAAACATATTGAAATACCTGACATAGTTTGACTATGAACCGAGGCATATTATTTTCTTCTTTAATGTTATATAAAAACGATATTTTCATATAAAAATTTGGATGTAACATTTTTATCCATTATGTCACACACAGATGTCCCATCTGAGCGTTACATAATGGATAAAAATGAAATCTATTTTCGTTATGTAACGTTTATACAGAAGATAAGATACGCTCAACCCAACCCATTTGTATACGGCTACACGAAAATGTAGATAAATAATATAATCGTTCAAATGTTTGACCTCAGGTTAGTTTCGATTAAAGTGTTACTGGATTTTATGTTTAATAGTTTTTTTAAATGCGGACTCTCATTTGTTTGCTTAAGCACCTATTAATTAATTCATAGACAAATTTGTTTAGTACCATATTAGCTTGCATATTTTGGGAATAATTATGATGGTTTTTCATAAATGAATACTTAATTTTACTTTGATGAAAGATTTCGCAACAATCATAAACTCATGACAACAATCATGCAAACCTCTCATGAGAGATAATTTGGGTATTAAATATTTTAAACTTTCAAAAATCAATAAAGTGATTTTGATTTGATGTCATTTTGATAACGAATAAATACATGATTCCCTTCTCTCATTCAGTTATCACAGCACATATAAGCCATTCAACTTATAACCGTCGCGTATAAAAATAAATAGGCACTTTTGTTGGCCGCTTCGTGCCGCTAGGGTGGCACTTTTTGGTGCCAACTGGCAAGTTTTCAGCGCGACATTCACGTGCCATCGTCGACAAAGCCTGATTGTGTTTACCGCCTTCGTAATGTTGTTTTTTTATTCCTTTATGTAACAACTCTCGTGACATTTGGAGCTTTTTAGACGGCTAAAGTTTTGACATTATATAGGAAGGAAGATAATTGTAATCAGGACTTAAAAACAGTTTGAAGTAAGCTACTTTGTTCGGTGTGCACGCGTTACATCCTATTGAGATTATAAATGTAAGACTTTGTGAATATGTTAAGAGATTTGGATGCTTGTTACTAAATCACACGCAAATTTGATCAGAATTGAGATATGCCATGACCTAGATTAATACAGGTCAACTTTAGTCCAGACATTAGATCTCTGTGGGAACCCGGCGCGAAGTCGCGAGCATACACTAATTAAAAATAGGCTTATGAATCCTAGCTTTTTGTTAAACGACTAAGATGAGAAATATATGTCCATACAGCATGTCTGAAGGTAAACCGTGACATATGCTCACTTGGTATATTAGTGATATCACTTATGCTTTGCCAACACGAGGAAAATTAATTATAAGTCGAAATTATTGAATGATGTTTGTAGAGAACCATTAAAACTTTTACTCAGTGGATAAAAATTAACAACAGTGTTACTACTCATAACACGGTTTCCTGTAAGATAAAATCAAGTACATCAAGTATATCATCATAAAGTAGATCTGTGGGAAAACCAAGCGATAGGACCTCTTTTTCAGGCTTGTATTCGAAAAGCTCAGAAAAAGATAAAGTCTATACTTCCTCGAGAGCTTACAGTGCCCTTTGTTGTCACTGTTGAGGCAGAGGTAGTACAGTACTAGAATAAAAATAAATCAATATCACTCATACTTTACTTTCAAGCTACCCAACCAGATTTCCCTAGTATCGCAATCAAACAACCCTATATTTTCTAATACGTACTCTTGTGTATATTTGTTCAAAGATCAATCGTTTTATATGCTTACTAAACACAAAATTATACATATGTAAGTACGGAAAATAAACTTCTTACATGTTTAACTTCGTAAACATTTACTTTAAGGAGAGTATATTATTTACTTTACGTTACAGAATTATGTTGCTTAAGTTAATTGTTGACTCAAGGTTTCATTTTACTAATAAACATGGTCCCTTATATTATGAGTAAGGAGTCCCATGAGATATTATGTAACTAACTTGGAAATTAACGTAGTAGAACCTTTTGTATCATGCGTTCTTTATGTTAATATAAGGTATATAATACAGCATCACGCTTTTATATTCTTAAGGGATTAGGCAGAGGAGTATCATAACCTTTATGTGTAGATCTTACGTAATACGGGTCATAGTATAAATTGTTGTTTATTATGTGTAGTTTCTATATGTTCTAGTTCAAGTGACAAAGTTAGTACTTAAGCCACTATTAAAACGTGTAGGCAAATTGGTCGAACGGCATAAGGTTGTGCTTATGATCGTGAGGTTTTGAGTTTCATTCCCAAGCTGAATAGAGTTGTAGAGCTTTGTTCTAAAATTTTCAATAGCTGTAGTGTCCGTACGTTGACTGCTCGCACCCTATTAAGAGGTTATTGAAACATCACAGCGAAATTATAACTTTATACATCCTGCTCTTAAAGTTTCTGTTATGCCGCATATTATTAGATTTCATTTATTCCGTCACCTATCATGTCATTAATATACACTGTATGTAGCTGTAAGTTTTCTGTAAGGTAAATAAATAAATAAATAGTCGTATTTTCAATACCAATAATAATTCCTTTAATTAATATAACCTTTGCAAGTATATTATACTTTGAAATATCGTTAGTTATACATTTAAAATGTACTATTTTTAAGAACGTTACAGCTAATCATGTTGACACAACTGCCTGTTGGCATTGCAAATAAAAATCACAGGCAACATTGTGCTGCATTGTTTTTTGACAGAAAACAGACTACAGAATATGAAATAACCTATCTAACTCCATTTAGTTATCAATGGCAATAAAAAACCTTATCGTTTAAATCACACATCACAGTACAAAAGCATACCACACTACACACCCGGATAGAAAATCCAATCGATTCAACAAAAGCAAACACATTTGAAATAGTTTTCTAAATAAGCCGGAACAATTCTGTAAACAACAACTTTCGCAATATCGGACAGTCATGTCGACACTCGAAGCTCACAGTCTGACACCCCAGACACCCGGACAACGGTCTCGGCTGCTCTCGATATAATATTAATACACTCGGTAACTCTTTAACTTTTAAATTGAACCTAGAGTTTACGAGTTACAACTGATACAGTTTGTTAGATACAACTTTAAATGAAGTCGTGAACTGATTTTTGAGTTATAGTTGCCGTGTTTACTTGTATTTTAGTATCTATACTTAACTATAACAATAAAATTGTCGTGTGGTTTTGGTGCGAAATGTATTACTTATCATATTTTATGTACGGCTAAGGTGGCAAGCAATGACCAGAGTGGGTGGTGTCTGTCACCGGATTATAAAGTGAAGCTTGGAACACTTGGATATACTATGTAGCTCGCTTTGCCCTTTCAAAAAAGAATTTTTAAAGTGCTCGATGCTTAATCGATATTTTTAAAATGCTCGAGGCAACGGTAACGCAGATTGGTTGCTGATAGCACAGCGATAGAAGAGTTCATGCAACATAAAACTAATGAATCTGATTATTTGTAAATTTTAATATAATGTAATATAATAAATATTCTAAATAATAGTATACCTTGCCATTTTGTTACTAATATATTAATTGTTTTATAAAATTATTAATATTTGCATGCCTAATACAGGCAGAATATAGCCTGAACTATTCACCATTACTACTACTATTGATTTTTACTAATTTATAAGCTAATGAAATTATTAAAACTATTAAAACTATTTGTATTTAAGTTTACATTTTATTTCATTATTTTTATACAAATAGTTTTAATAATTTCATTAGCTTATAAATTATTAAAAATCAATAGTAGTAGTAGTAGTGTAACAGTTTTCAAAATTATGTAATAGATACAGTGTAAAATAAACAACGCGATAAAATCCGTATATAGGTAGTAGTTTAATTTCAATGAATAACATTCGCGTAAACATAAGACAATATTATTCACCATTGTTAAATCTGGTACCATCTGTATTCTGTGCAAATAAATGTTTCTTTCTTTCACCTCTTTAAGGAGCCTGAGTAGGTACTCTGATCCCGCAAGACACAACATAACATTTATGAATAATACGTACTTACCTACTTAATAACTAGCTGTCTATAAGCTGGATCTAAAAAGGTTTATCCAATCGCACGAAGTATAATTACATCGTGACCACTTGCTTTTATAATGTACTAGCTTTTGCTCGCTGCTTCGCTTGCGTAAAGGAGGATCACGTTAGGCGGAAAAGTACCTTTTTAAAATAAAATGTAGCCTATGTTACTCGGTACAAATTATAATATATCTTTCAAATAGTAAAGAAATTTTAAAGTTGGTTGAGTAGTTTTAAATTAAACCATTACAAACAAACCAACAAAAAAATAATAGTTTCCTCTTTATAATATTAGTATAGATAGATTTTTAATAGTAGTCTATGTTATTCTGATGTATAAATAATAATACTGTAAAGTTTCATCAAAATCCGTTCAGTAGTTTTTGCGTGAAAGAGTGACTAACATCCATACATCCGTCCATCTATCCTCACAAACTTTCACATTTAGGTATAATATTAGTAGTTTTTATGTATTTGTGGTAGCCAAGCTAGAGAGTACTTAATATTAACTACTACAAAGTTAATCTTCACCGCTACTTATCATAAAAGAGGGAGCAAGGATGACTTTTCTGCCATTTTATCGGAGCGTTTGGCGACTCAATTAGATAGAGTTCGGTCCATAAGAAAATATAATCACTATACAGCTATTATTAAAGCCAAAAGTAAAGTATATAAATATAAGTTAATCCCAACATTAGCGTTCGTTAGTGCGAAGTGATTAAATTTAATAACTTGACAAGCTCTTAATATAAGCTTTTAACGTAATGGCGGATTTGGTAGGAGTGACGTCACTAATAGCACTGGCTATCAGTGAAGTGATGATTGGATTCGTTAATTTGTATTATGTTGACTATATTATACGAGGTCTCGTGACATTAAATTATTTTTGTTTGATTAAGGGGGTCGTAGTTGTGGAAGCATTTTATCAAAATGTGATATATTGTTTGGTGGATGGCTTTGCATTAGTCTTGTCACTGTCAAGTTAAGAATTTGAATTCGGCAACGCTTGATTTACTCATATTTGCTCCTGATCTAATTATTTTATGCCTGTTTTGATGTTTCTGAAATCTTAACATCTCCTTACTAGTACATGGTTGTTTGTATAGAGAAGTATCTGAAATTCTTATTATCAGATCCTAACAATCGTTTTACTAGTTTAATGTGCGCAATCGAAGCCGCGGGTGTAAGCTTTATATCAAAGTAAAACATATATAAAATACGCGAGTAAGTCAGTGAAAATAAGCTGAAATCGTTATCGGTATTAAAAACTAGGTAGATTACATAATAATTGTACCTTAATTAATTGGAAAGAAGCTAAAACATTTTAGGAACCACTTAGAAATTAATTTGTTTACGTCAAGAATTACTTCTGAAATATATTTTGTAAATGTTACAAATTCATCCGTCAACATTTCAAATGGAATAATTATTAATATTAATTTGTAATTTTATTTATTAGGTTACCTACATTATCTTTAAGACGCTAAAGATATTAATTAACGTCGTAAATTATTTAAATATTTTATCGCTGAAACAGGCGGTATATATTTGAGACATTTAGATTATGTTTTGAGGAAATAGGAATTAGTGAAACTGTTTTTTACTCCTGGTGTAACTAAACTGGTGGAACACATTCATATAATTACAACTACGAACTGTCTGTCGTATTCCTGCGGTAGGTACAATTAAAAAAGATAAAGGAGGCGCTGTGTTCTAAGCAGTAAAAGGATTTCCTTTGAATCTTTTACCTTATTGCTCGATAGAACGCAGCTAGCCTTCTTTCTAGGCTGGTGTTGTAACGATTGCCAGAGCGAAATAGTCAATTTTTCCATTTAAGAGTGTGCTAATAATAAGCAATACATGCTGTTACCCACTCTATTACTAAGTTTTTTAAATGTGCTTAGTATTTTAGCAGTAAGAACAAATGAAAAAGGGGCGCATTATTTTACTTTCATATTTCTGGCATAAGTAGATATACTTCGTCTGCTTCACATAAGATAATTTTCACCGCTTCTGCAATATTTTCATTGATGCTCCGCTCATATTGGTCGTACCGTGATGTTATATAGCCTATAGTTTGCCTCGATAAATGGGCTGTCCAGCAATAAAATATTTTTTAATTCGAACCAGTAGTTCCTGAGATTAGGGCGTTCAACCAAACAAACAAACTCTTCAGCTTTATAATATTAGTATAGATATCAAAAGTACCAGCAGATGAATCAAATACAACCATCAAAATGATCCTATTTCCAACTCCTGAAATTAAAGTTCTCCGTACCTATGGGGAATTAAATAGACAAATGTTGGCAGCCCTGCTTCGGACGTAATTCCTGAGAACTTTCCGTTTTACAATACTAGAGTTTGCACTTAGATTTCCCCACACCCCCCTCGCCGGCCTCCACCTCTCCTCGGCCTGTCGACTCGGTCCATCGTGTACTGACATGCCGACTCGACAAGTTCGGCTTAAATGGAGCAAGCTTTATTTATTTTATTCGATGTTTACTGTTTTGTTTTAAACAAGGACTTTTATACCTAACTGAAAGACGTGAGCGTGGTAGGTATTGAATTCTGTACGAGTTTTACCTCCGATAATTTTGTCTGTTTGTATAATTTTAAACGTGTGCCGGTGTTGTTTATTTTTGCGTTGGACATGTTTATACAAGACTGGTCGTTTAATTAAACTTCTCAGGGTTGATGTGACGTTTAAAGAGTATGGCTATTTCACTCTCATGATTTATGAATAGTACTTACCGAAAGATGAGTGATTTTATTTAAAGGCCATTCAGTGATTCACTTTATTAAACGTAACTTAATAATGTAACTAAAGATAAGCGAAGCAGCAACATAAGTCTCTATTATTTTAATAATGATCGTTTGGTAAGAACCTACAGCTACTGACGATATTATTTTGTTTTTTCTGCGGCAATAACAATACCTAATTTTATTAATGATACATGCTTATTACATGTTTAGTTGAAAATAAACTAAAAGGAGGCGCGTACGGATCACTAGCCGTAGTGTTGCCGTGACTGTTTTGCTATTCTGAACAAGTTCATTAAAAAAGGTCCGTTTGGATCGACATATCTGACCATGAATATCTTTACAGTAAGAAAATTATCCTATGACAATTGTGTTATAGGCCATCAATTTGACGAAACAGCCACGGTGACGAGAACTCTCTTACTACTAATGGAATAGATACGAAAATCATCCATATAACGTCGACTTAAAGCCGGTAAAATGATTAAAGTGACACCTACGTCTAGTTCGTAACTCAGACAAACTTATAAAAATACTATTGACGTGTCCACGTACAATTAAACTAATAACACAAAAGCCACATGAGCATCAGCCATTAGCATGACGAATACCACATACGGTCCTAACTTTAAACTGCTCGGTCCTTGTCGGTAACGAGCTAACTTTGAAGTAGCTTGCCCTAATACCTCAAGAATTATTCTGGAGACCGACTATCATTTGTACAGAGTTCTAACTTTGTACACAATTGAAACTACAATGTAAAAAGTTCCGTTGTTATTTATAAGTGGGGTATCTAGTCTGGCTTACTCTCAATGTTTGGTGAACTGAATTTGTGAAAAATTTGTTGGGTAGAATAATGGAAGAAGCGAAGTGTGTAATACAAATATTCCAAATATAAAAGAGAATTAAATTAGGAAAATGCTGTGTATATTCTTCTTGTTTTTGTATATTTTTTATCAATGTAACGGAAACCAACGATAAGCCGTTATTTTCTATTTTTATAGTAAGTAATTGCTTACCAAATAAATGTAGAGACTTGGTAGTAAAACTAAACATGTTCTACGTTCTACGTGAAAACAGTTTTACGCGCACTTTAGTGCACTAACATCCATTTGTCAATGGCTTTAACTGTTTTATTTATTTGTTAAACAAAGCATTACATTTCAAAAAATATTCAGTCTGACATAAATCTTCAGCTTTTTGTTAGATAAAACAGATTTTACAGTTGTTTCCTATAATAATGTAACGTAAGATAACTATATTCTAGAATCTTAAGGAATTTTATCTTATGATATCTCGTATGGTTAAATGACCACCAATATTATACGTTTCCCTAGATACATAGCAGGGAATTCTTCAAGCAGGGCTTACAAAGATTTTGGCAGAGTCGGCCACGTGCGAATCATACTTTTGTAGTTTCATACTTTCCAGTTATGCTACCCATATATCATTTTTTTGGACATTTGGACGGTACGCTTATATGGCAGCTTAGGATATAAAAAGTCATAAAATCAGGAGGTTTATAATTATACATAGACTGTTGTCAATAATTTAGATGAATCATTACTATAACATTTAATGTTGCGCACTGTTTGTCTCTTATTTAACTGGTAAGAATATAAAATGTCTATTTACTGAATATAGTTGGCAGAAAACTAATGAACTATAACAAATAGTGTAGTACTCTGTCAGCTTAGTAGAAGCGCTGAAATGGAAATAGCTCCTCGGCTAAGCACGGGCACCGACAATGAATAATTCGAAACATTTCACGTTTCGCTTACTAACATTGTATTGCAAAATTGTAAATTCCAAAGCCTTTTGTTGTAACAAACGAAGTTGTCTGTAAAATTATTTGACAAAATTTAATCGCTTCCAAATTAAGGTCGCTAGCTATATCAGAACATTTGATATTTCATCACAATGATGTTTACATTCAAATGACTTTTTTTAAAAGCATATTTTTATTGCTTCTCCTGTTTTATGTTAGGTATATTATATAAAGGAAAGAATAAAATAGTTTCCAAAATGTTTTCCTCTATGCATGGTAAAAGTATTTACTTGTCACGTCAGTGATAGTTTATGCCTTTTAATAATAATATTAATTACCCTGGTTATAAAGTATTCCATTGCTAAGCACCGGCCTCTTTCCTATATGATAATGGTAAGATATACCTAGTCTTTCACGCTGGTCTAGTGCGGATTGAGAGACCATGTATTCTCTCGAGTTCTTACTTAGGTGCCCGATGACGTATGTACGTCTTCGGGTACCTAAGGGAGAACTTGTGTACACACAGGTTTATTCACGATCCTTTTACTGTTAAAGCAAACAATAATTAACAATGCAAATAAGTTCGAAAAGCCAGAAGTGTATGCCGTAAGATTGAACTAGCGACCTACGCGTAGAAGTCTCTACTCGGCTATTTTTTTTATACTGCTAAATACTATTTGTAAAAACATCTTGTCGAACTCAATTGATTATATTTTCTTTTTATTTAAACTTATTCTACTCATATCGATACTTTTTAGCATCCATGAAAAGATAATCTCGCAAACAAAATAAATCTCAATGTTTCCGTACCTAGTTCTTTCTCATAGCTAAAACTAACTTGTAAACTGATTACAGGTGGATAATGTTATAGCGTCTAGACGCCACGTCTACATTGCACTGCATCCTCCGATTCACTATTCTCTAATAGTGCAAACTAGGGGGAACAACTGCAAGTATCTAACTGAATCAACAGCTCTTTGTTTAAAAACAGGATAGTTAGAGAAAACTATAAGATTTCGAATAGAAATTACGATATAAGTGCAGACGCTTAATTGTTTTTGTTTTAATCTAATCCATAATATGACTAGCACTTCTTAAGGTTCCTACAGTAATAATAATGTAATTTCTCTTTATAAACTTTCTCATTACTGGAGACCAGGCTCTTATTACTATGAGAAAGGTTGGACCAAAGTCCAACATACGATTTCGCAGACTTTTCACATGTCTTGGCGAACATTACGAAGAACTTGCAGACATGTACATGTTACGCGATGTTTATCTTTAAGTTTTATAGGCAAAGATCATAGGGTACCTCAAGATCGACCAGCAAACAAGTGCAATATTATAACACGGTACTAACACTCAGTATAAAACATGACTACAATACAAATATGAGTTTACAACTTTGAGAATGAAGTCCAAGAGAAAAGAATATCAAAGTTTATGAATCAAAAAACTAATAAAAATGCTCATAAAACGTTAATAATAGCTTTTCCATGGACTTTATGACAACGTAAACGATATAATCGCCACTGAAGCTAAGTCAAATACTTTTATTACTGAGTTCACAAAGTAAAATATACCTTAAGGCGAACTTAAAACGGCACTAATTAATTCTTTACTTAAATTTTCTGTTATCAGCTTTTAATGTAAATTTGAATTTGAATTACGAAAATTATTGGAACCAACTAACACCCGGTTTCGGAAAGGCAGATCAACACAAAAAAAAATTAACAGACGGTCAAATGTATGCTAAGAGCTAAAAGCTGTGATTGGTTGACTAAGTTAGCAATAACTAATGAAATCGCTTTACATGAGATTGATTTTAGGACGTCATTGATAAAATGAGCCTTTGAGAGAACGGGTGTGAATATCGCTGAAATATAAACACTTTTTTCAAGTCTGCAAGTAGATGTTATGGTGTTTTTCAATAGCCTAAAACATACATATAATATCTATAAATTCTTGTTACACCCACTTTTTGCCAGCCAATTAAATTATTAGGTATTAAATTCACAAAGAGTCAATCAATAAATTATTATTATTATTATATTATTATAAATCCCGCTTTACAGGCAGCTTATTGCTATTCACTGGACACAGTTGGAGTCCTCTGCTACTTTTACCTTTATCTGTCTTGGCATTATTGTTAGCAGTGCCTGACCCGAGAATCGAACCTGAGATCTCATACGCAGCAGTATTCACTATCGCTGCCCACCAAGGCTTTAATAGCACCAGAAGTCAATAATTTGAATGTCGTACCTTACAATCATCAAACAACTCTATTGATACATCGTGTGGAATAAACGACATTAAATTGATATTGAATCTAGTATAACAGTCCATTGCTCCCATTGTTTACGTACGATCGATTAAATTTATTCACAAAGCGCAATGTATAACCAAGTTAATGGGAATACACTGGTAGGGCTGACGTGTATTAGGTTACAGGTTGATGCCCTTTTGTTGTTTCGTGCAGACACACTCATTTAAATTTTTATATCATTTGGAATTGAAATTGATTTAAGTGTTGTGTTTTTTCCATTGCCTGTTAATTTCTTTCTATTTTACATAACATGTTACAAGACTCATAATTTACTATGAGCAAATAATGGTATATAAAGGAAAGGGTAGGTACAGTTAAAAGACATTTACATTTCGGCAGTAACAATAATTTTAAGTTTCAGTCAGTATACCGTCTACCATAGAAAGTCAATTACAAGAGAAAAATCTAATAACACAATCCGAATGGGAATCAAATCGTAGACCCCGTGATCAGGCCCAAATGTCAGTGAAATGAGGCAGACTAATTTTTAAATTTAACATAGATATTAAGCTCTTAAGTATTTGCTTACCTATTTTAACTATTGCCTTTTAAAATACTACGTAAGTAATTCCACAACCTTTTTAACTTATTAAGGCAATCTTTCAATTCAGTCATTACATTTAGCGATCAATCGTTGATAAATATTTTACCAAAGATTCTGAATGTGATCGGTGAGTGGGGGCGGTGACCTCTTGTTGTCTTAGGGCCTCGAAGGCAGACGTCCCCTCCCCCCGCGTCGAGTCTAGACTCATCTGACAGGTATACGTCTAACTGCGGCTGAGTGCTGTGAAATTGGCCTTACTTATTCGTTTTATTTGATGAAAGAACTGACGGTGTCTTTTTTCAAGTCTACTTAAATAGCATATATAAATGTCGTAAGTACGTGATGATTAGATAAAGATGCCTTAACCTATAAATTGTTATAATGCCAGACATAATTGTAAAGCAAATGTGTCTGGCTACCGGTGTGCTCCTTCGACTCAATATGTTAATATATTAACCTATTGAGTCGTATTAGATATCTTATATATTTACAGTTTGATGTTTATAATATCAGCTGAGAGACAATTGATTACCTAATTTAAATAATTATGCCATAGAGGTGTTAGTTTAATTTATAATTATATTAATTTATTAAGTTTCAATAAGTTAAGGTTACATGTTCAAGTAACAAGCAAAGACATTGTTAAGTTTATCTAAAAATAATGTTTATTAAAAGTGTGTCAGCATCTATTAGCATAATGAAAACTGAATAAAAGACACGATATTTTACATAAAAATATAAAGAAGATTAGGATTCTACTAAAATATTTTAAGGTTTTCTCAGATTAGCGATAGATTTAGATTTAGATTAGACAATATTTTTTAAATAAAGTTTTAAAGAGAACTTTAATATAAGTATTATATTGCCTTTTGCGTTGCCTTGAAAGATCGTTACCACTTACCACCCGAAGGGCCGCCAACTCGTACCAGCGCATAACAAAAGCATCCTTACTTGCGTCAACAAACGTTTTTGTACTATCGCGATCTTACTTGCGTCCTCAAATATTCGTTGCAAAATGTAATTATATATTAAAAATTCCATGTAATGTTTTTTTCAGGCAAGCAGTGGCGCGGAGCCCCAGGTCGCCGTGCTATGTGAGGCGGGTGGCACTTACCATCCACAGTACATGTCCGCGGCCGGCCGGTGGACCCCTGACCTCACGACCAAACCTCACAACTGCTTAAAGGACAAGATGGAAATCCTCGATTACTGCAAGAAGGTGAGTGACTACTCTTAATACAGTATAATGTGTAATATAAAGATTAAAGATGTCGACGTTTTCAAGAGGCCTGCTTGAACAAATGTACTAATGATCATTTCGGCTTGCATATAATATGTAGTTTGAATACAAAAATTTATTTTTACATAAAAATGTGTAAACACTTCTTGAACACGTCAGTTATATAATATATTAATAAAAAATAGAATAATTAGATGATTCGAAGGTTCTAATCAGGTACAATAAATTGTGTGTATATAACAAACATATTGACATACAACGTTGCCTCGTGTTTCTCCCCGTGACCACGACTTAGCAGCTCCGCGGACTAATCTTGTTAACGGAGCGCTTATCATGCAATTTTCCTACTCTACCTTCAGCTAATTCGCTAAAACTAATTGCTTAGTTACGTATTTCAACGCCCACTGATTGGTTACATAAAGAGATTTAATTTTAGTAATCAGACTAAGAAATAATTTAAGCTTTGATGTGTTTATGACTTTACTAGATTTTGCCTGCGGCTTTGCTCGCGTAAGCATAGGTTAGGTTAGGTTAGATTAGTAACCGGGCACGCCACGATCGTGGCGGTAAGTCCCGTTTTTGAGGAGTGGCTGGAGAGGCGGCATGGCGCCCTCACCTTCCGGCTGACACAGGTTCTGACTGGCCACGGTTGTTTTGGCCAGTTCCTGTGTCGTATACGCCGGCAAGAGACGCCCGGTTGTCACCACTGCGGCGACTGCCGCGACGTTGTTGAGGACACGGCGCTGCACACTTTGGCGGTTTGCCCCGCCTGGGCATCGCAGCGCCGTGAGTTGATCGCGGCAGTCGGATCGATTGCCCTCTCGCTCCCGGCCGTAGTTCAGTCTATGGTCCGGAGTGAGAGGTCGTGGAACGCCGTCGCCTCCTTTTGTGAGGAAGTAATTTCCATCAAGGAGGCGGCGGAGCGGGAGAGGGAGCGTTTAAACCCTCTCCCCAACCGCAGAGCCGGGCGCCGGAGGGCGCGCGATGACCTCCAGCCACCCTGAGGTTTGACCTGGGGGTGGCGGGCTTTGTGGGCCTGCCCGCCATCCGTTCAGCACCAGGTCCGAGAGGCGGCGTGCGTGTTCCCACGCGCGCCTCTGTTTCGAGTCCGTCTCCCACCTAGGGGGGGAGACAGTAGGGAATCTTATGAAGTGAGTCCTTTGGGTAGGTCTCTTGTGTAGTGGCCTGCCGTTTCATACGGCGGGCCGTAACCTCGGCGGGGTCGCGACCGCATGCGAAAGCGATTCGCGCGGCCCCGTCGATAGTGGTTTTGTCGAGGAACACCGTGGTAGGTTTAGTCGGTATTCCGGGAGGTACATTATCTTTTAACATCTTTCTTTTACCCCGGCGAGTCCGACATAATCCCTCCGCCCGCCCCCGCGGAGGGGTATGCGTCATAGCATTCCCCCACGTAAAAAAAAAAAAAAAAAAAAGATTAGATTAGTAACAGTAATTTTTTCTAGGCGAATGCCATTGTTATGGCGAGATGCCCGGGAGTCTCCTCGTGACCATGGCTGCTGAAAAGCAACCGAAACGTTGCGGAAAGCGTAAAATTAAATTTAAATAGTTGTAAAAATTAAATAGTTAAATTAAAGTAAACAGTAACTAGTAAAAGTGTTTAACAATAGTAGTTTAAAGTTTCAAAATTATTTAATAATAGTTTTCTATAATAATATAAAAAAATAAATAAACAACGCGATAAATTCCGTATAAAGTTTGTTTAATTTCAATGTATAACATTCGCGTAAACATAAGATAATATTATGTAATTTTCTGTACATATCCCTGAAAACGTGTATGCGAAATTTCATGATGGTCGGTCGAGTAGTTACAGCGTGGAAGAGTAACAAACAAACTCACATTCGCATTTATGATTGGTTAGGCTACTCGCGGCATTGCTCTCTTGGTTTTAAGAAAATTTTAATGACGCTCTTCGGCCTTTGAACTATCTTTATGCATAAAATCATGTCGATGTTCTGTTCCATTAATGCACGAGAGGAGACGAACCAACATAAAACTTTCACATTAATAATAATATTAGCAAGGAAATAGATAACTATGGAGTCGTCAAACTTGGTAATTAGTGGAATATAATAATATAAAATTTTATATATGTTTCAAAGTCTAGACTTTGAAACAACAATAAAATTCTTCTAAAATATATTTCATCGAGTCTAGTTATAAAGTTCCTACTTGTAGCAAAGACAATGTTCATAATCGTTTTAAATTTCGGTTTAAATACCATTGAGGCAAGTGAAAAGCACTATCAAACAAGACAATGGTGCCGGTGCCCGTGATTTAAAAGAAAAGGCTTTAACATTTGACGTACGTTTACGACACGGGTCGAATAGATCTTCGTACATGCCAACCCTTTTAAATTGCCAAATTCCTTCCATTTTGTGGAATGTCTTGATTTGGTAAGGAATGTTTCTTGACATTTACAGGACGTTGAGTATTGCTATACGGCTTTGTTCACTAAAGCTTTGATTAAACTGAGCTAATTCGAAATATTGCTCCTTTGGAAGATGGGGTAGGCAATTAGGCAAGTACCGATTTTTCATTAGCAGTATGTCGTTACACAGCTACGGACATATCCAATAAAGGGCTATGCCCCAAGGGCGGGATATAAAGGGTCATTCTAAATTTAGTGAGCATACTTTTAGGGTAGGCTTCAAGTCAAGAAGGCCAAGTACTTTTAATGTTACAAACACTTTAAAAGCAAACTATACTTTTGAAAATTGTGTTGTATAAAAAACCAAACGTTATTCATGTAGACTGTGGTTATGCAAAATTATTTGTAGTTTCTTTATTTATAAATAGTAACGAAATGAAAATTTACAATGCATTCATTTATTAATATTATAAGTTAGTATATTTATTGTTAGCATTGTATCGTAAATTGATTTTAAATAACGTCGCCCCGTAAACCCCAATTTAATTTAAAATTATCTGCGACTAACACTTATATTTCTAATATCTTATTAGTAGTTATACCTTTATAATTTTAGTTTTATCTTTGACCTGAAGAAATTACGTCGGCCTCTAAAGTTAAATATCAAATAGACAAATTGGTAAATGCAATAGGTATGTTGTGTGGATCTTACTCATAATATTATATGCAACTGATTAATAAAGCGACCTCATCCAATGCGACAATTCAATGGCGATATCTAAGTTAATGCTAGAAAATTAGTTAACAAGAATTTGATTTATTGATTTTGTGTTTGTCTGCAGGTGTACCCGAGCCACGACATCACGAACATCGTCGAAGCGTCCCACTACGTGAAGGTCAGCAACTGGTGTAAGGTTGGCACTGGCAACGCAGCTAAGTGCAAGGTCATTCGATGGGTGAAGCCGTTCCGCTGTCTTGGTACGTAACTATTACAGACAAACAAACACCAACCCTTGCCAACTATTTAATTTTCTTATGACTGCCAAGAATTTTACATTTTCTCATTTACTTACGTAGTTCTGATGTAAAAGTCTAATTGATAAAAAGATTTTGAAATCTGTAGTTCCGATTTAGTTTAAGTTATTCGATTTTGATATTAGATACATTCTTAAAGATATTTTTCACTGAAGTCAAAAGCAGAGAGTTTCTATTTTATTGAGCTAAGATGATGAGATGATTAAGATTTGATATAAAAGCTAGCTAGGTATATAGCTGAATATATTTCAAAAGAAATATATCAGATACCTACTATATAAATTAAATACAAAAGTAACTACAATGAATTGAAAATTTAAATAGGTACACGCAAATTATGAACATGTATATCTTCAATAATTGAAGCAGCGATAGCTCAGTGGGGAGACCAACAGACTGCAATGCAGAGGGTCTCGGGTTCGAACCCACGTCGCGCACCTCTGACTTTCGGCAGTTATGACTTTTTGAAATTATGTGCGTATTGATTGACAATTATCGCCTGCTCCGTGCCTCGGAGAGCACGTTAAGCCGTCGGTCCCGGCTGCCATGAACATCTATGGCAGTCGTTACTGGGGAAGTTGACACAAAAGATCCCACTGGGTCGAAGTGTCGCCGGTCTGTACTGACTGGCCCCCTCACAAGATAAGATAAGATCTTCAATAATTTAATTGCAATTATAGAGATACATATACCACACTGTCACTACTAAATGTTTTTCAAAATTGACGTTCTATTCAATTTCTCCCATTGTTACCCTGTCCCCTACAACTACAATGCATAACTACAAAGAGTGTTTGGCGGCAGAAGGTCCATTCCAATCGGATGCGCTGCTCGTGCCGGAGAGCTGCCTCTTTGACCACATCCACAACCAGTCTCGCTGCTGGCAGTTCGCTAGGTGGAACAACACCGCTGGACGTGCTTGCGCTCAACGAGGACTCAAGCTCAGGACCTTCGCCATGTTGCTGCCTTGTGGAATCAGCCTGTTCTCTGGAGTCGAATTCGTATGCTGCCCAAAGCATTTTAAGGGTTAGTATTAAAATATCATAAGAACGATCTCGTGTTAGAACATTGCTTCTAAACAATTCTAATATAATGATTTTTCTTTTGTGGTTGTGGCACTAAAGTAAAACATTCGTTTCGAATAATCGTATCAATATCTTTCTTAGCTAAAGAAATCAGTTAGAAACGTTGTTAGTTTTTCGACTTAATGAAAGATAAACTGACAAATTAACTTTGATATAACACTTATATGTAAAAATATTTAAATCATTTATTCCTAACAGCATAATGTATAATTATGACACATTACTTGTATTGATTTAAGAGCAATTCTTACTATTATTATCAATTCCAAACTATCTCTGTCTCTCCGTTACCTGTTCAGGCTAAACCACTTGTCCGATTTGGATGGAATTTGTTAAAGACCAATTTTTATTGATGTAGGTACCACGCGGATGGAACTGCAAGCCAAAGCTAGTTTATGTACAATAAATTTGGTTAACTGTTTTCAGAAAACGTAAAGATGCACAAGCCCATGGATGTTGGCGTACCCGTGAGCCCCGGAGGTGAAGAAATGCTAGCGGCTTCAGCGGCTATGGATGAACGTGACGATGACTTGCTTGATGATGACGATGCTCTCGACGATGATGACGATGACGACACCCTGAACCTCAGCGATGACGATGATGATGACGATACCGATGACGGTAAATACAATGTTTGGTACACTGACGGTTTTATTCATAAAAAATATCTTACTAAAGGCTTAAAACGATGGGTATTTAAAGTACTTAGTATGCCTAATAAATGCATTTATTTATTTACATATATAAATTTTCTGTAAGTCAGAATTAATATTAGGCAAGCTGGCATTCTTATAAAATACTAAAATTGTGAGAGGTAGGAAACAACGAGTGCCCAGCTAAATACTGGGATTTAACTCAAATTGTAGTAGGTAGTAGTAGTTCCGTAAGTATGTAACAACCGAGTTACTACTATCGACTCCAACACGGTACCGGCGACTTATGAAAATATAGTGGGAATGTACCTCCATAGATTATAATAATAATATTCTATCACATACACACATCACCATCTAGCCCAAACTAAGCAGAGCTTGTACTATGGGTACTAGACAATGGATAAACATACATATATACTTTTTTTTTTTGTAAATACATACATATTATACATAGAAACACCCAGACCAAGACAAACATCCATGTTCATGCACACAAATGTTTGACTTGTGCAGGAATCGAACCCGCAACCTCTGGCGTGGCAGTCGGTTACACTAACCACTACGCCATCGAGGCCGACAAATACGTATTTACGTAGTTACTTTGTATTGTATTCCATATTATATAGAGTTTTCAGGCTCTACATTATCCTAAAAAGGTACTGAACCGTCATCAGAGAACCAGTATTCTTCTTTGAGTGTAATGTTGTCAACACAGCGCGATCATTATTCAATGGTCGGCAATAAAATATCGGTACACTTAGTATTGCGTCCAGTTTCACATTATGGTAACCGTAATAATAAGAATTTTATTTGAATCAGCGATACACAAGTAAAGCTTAAGTTTATTTTTGTAAAGGAATCAAATGTTCGACAACAAGTCTATCTGTTGTCGATCACCTGATTTCCTTTTTTAACGCTGATCCAAATAAAATTCTGAATGAATGTTTAGATATGGACGAGGATGAAGATGCCGATTTATCCCGCGACGATGATGCCGAAGACGACGACTACACGGATGGTGACGACAGCGCGTGGCCTCGCCCCGAGACCTCCTCACCACCTTCTACCACCACCACCAGCACCACCACTACCACCACTACTACGGTACGTCTTATTCTTAACCATCCTTACGGACCATAAAATTGCTCTAATTGATGGCTGCTAAAATTTAATTTCATATTTATTTCCTTTGAAATTCAACTACTTTATACAGACTTTATCGCGTTGTTTATTTTAAAACACTATTCTCACATAATTTTGGAATTATTAAACTACTACTGTTATAATTTAATTGGATCCTTTGAAATAACTACACTTCAAGACATTGAGACAGCTATCATCTTAGTCTATCCGTGACCATAATAAGAATAATAATAATAATTTTCTACCACATACACACAACACTATCTAGCCCAAACTAAGCAGAGCTTGTACTATGGTTACAAGACAATGGATAAACATACATAAATACTTATTTTTTTGTAAATACATACATATTATACATAGAAACACCCAGACCAAGACAAACATCTATGTTCATGCACACAAATATTTGTCTTGTGCGGGAATCGAACCCGCGACTTCAGGCGTGGCAGTCTGTTATACCAACCACTACGCCATCAAGGCAACCGAAACGTCGGGGAAAGCATAAACTTAAACCTACATAGGTAGTCGATTAGTGTAATAATTTAAATAGTAATAAATTTTATCAGCAGTATTTTAATTGTTTTAAAATTATATAATACTGGTATTTTAAAAAAATAACACTATTAAAATCCGTATAAAGTAGTTTAATTTAAATATATAGCATAAACGTAAGATAATATTATATTTATTTCGTTTAGTCATGTATAGCTACTATAACATTTGTAATAATGGCAGGCCTCTACCGCCACCTCGGATCCTTATTTCTCGCATTTCGATCCTCGCACTGAACATCAGAGCTACAAGGACGCTCAGCAGAGGCTGGAGGAAACTCACCGCGAAAAGGTATACTAACCAAATATTTTTCAAAAAAATAATCATCGAAATTAATTCATAACTGGCGAAGTAATCGCATAACAAACATACATACTATCGAATTGAGAAACTCCTCCTTTTTTTAATGTTGGTTAAAAAAGAGTACACATTTGTACTTTCTTAGACATTTTCAAACGTTAAAGATTTTGTAATACTTATACAGATTTTCACTGTAGGTTTGACTTCTCAAGAATGATGAATTAAACTAATGAAATCTTGTTTTCAAATAGATCACCAAGGTTATGAAAGAATGGTCTGAGCTCGAGGACCGATACCAACAAATGATGAACACCGACCCCGCTGCCGCTCAAACCTTCCGTCAACGTATGACTGCCAAGTTCCAGGCTAACATTCAGGTATGTTAGTTCACACTACTTACTTCCAGGCAAATATTCAAATGTTTTAACAAAGCCGAAGTTCGGAGTTCGAAAAAATAAGTTTCCTTTAAAAAAATGCTACATTGTCAGCTTTTCAATTGAAATTAAAAATCATTTCTTAACAAGAAATGTAGTTACATAATGGTTGTAACGAATTGTTGTCTTGTCGCATTCTACCATAACAATTGTGCATAAATTTGTTAAACTTATAATAAATACATTATGTTTAATTACATGAATCAAAATATTCTTAAGGAAAAAGACAAACTTGTACGTTAATGTTCTTTTTAGGACGATTATGAATTCGTTTAATTTGAATATGCGCGTGTGCGGCACAACGTAGTCTAGTAAAATGTCGTCTTCGCTATTCTTCGTTGCTACAACTATATCTAATCCTAATTATCTCATCCAGTCTCTGGAGGAAGAAGGAGTCGCGGAGCGTCGCCGCCTCGCTGCTCTGCACCAACAGCGCGTGCTCGCTCACCTCGCACAACGCCGCCGCACTGCGCTCGCTTGCTACACTCGTTCTCTCCGAGACACTCCACCTAATGTAAGCTGTTAGCTTCCGAAATTAAAGTGACTTTTTCCTTCCGACCTAGTAATACTAACTTTAAAGTAAAATATACAACAGTTAACTAATATGACCATATTCGTCGCTGTTCTGGGCTGCCAAATAAGTTTTAATGCCTCTCTCCGCGGAACAGAGATGGCATTGCTAAATTAGCACGATAGAGCAAGTAATTAGAGAATGATACCCAGAGAAAAATAAAGAGAGATTGAGATGATTATTCTATTTCTTGTCCCATTGACTCTTTATACCTCTCTATATAAAGCAGAGTTTATTAAACCCAGACATTGGTGAAGTCAGCCTTTTTATTTTCTTTCCAATTTAGTTGTTACTCCAGACCTTTACGACAAATTATTACATAGTTTGTGTCTTTTAGCAGCATCTGACGCTGAAATTACTAAGCAATCTTTGTCTAACATTTCGTATGATTGCCAGGCTCACCGTGTGCAGAAGTGCCTGCAGCGCTTAGTCCGAGCGCTGGCAGCCGAGCGCAGCGGCGCGCTGGCCGCGTGGCGCCGCGCCGCCGCCGCCGGCCGCGAGGCCGCCGCCGCCGAGCGCGCCAGCGCCGCTGACAGGCTGCAGGTACTAATACCTACACTTCGACATCACTAAAAATACCATTTTACTCTGAATACACTTTTTTTCCGGACATGCTATTGGATATCTGCCATGTTTCTAATATCTGTTATCATCGTTTATTCAATTGTTGTTGATGTCAGTCTAGTCCTGGTAGAAGACTTCCAAGCCTTCTTTGGTACTACTACATAGGTCCACCTCTTTTTTTAATTCGTTATTTAAAATAATTTTAGATATCAAAGACTGATAGATATATCTTTATATTCAGGACGCCGACCGTGCTCTCCAGCGTGCCCTTACCGCTCTCCGCCGCCGCCCACACCTTTATGCCAACATTGGAACCGCTATTGAAGATTACGTTCAGGTACATTCAATTTGAAGTTACTAATTAGTCAAATTGCTAGTCTGCCTTTTGCCACGAATCCAATGAAAATGCAGAATTATTCTTTTTACTTGCTTGTAATTTTGACTGCTAATTATTTTATTATAGTCAATGCAGTCCAAGGACGACATGGCTGTATCCCTGATGTCGATGACCCCTGAAGCCGAGGAACTGCTGCTGGACCGCATCGAAGCTGAAGTACAACGTGAACAGGCCGCTCGTGATCAGTTGAACGCCAAACGCGACCAACGCACCAGGCAGCGACAGGACATCCAGAACGAACGAGCTAAGGTAAAACCCATAGCTTTTTAGAGTACAAATGGATACACAAGCTTTTCGACATTCCTTTTATCAATGCTCCATGTTTTTAGAAGCTCCTCTATCTTCCATCTTACCAAAAATGAATTACGAATATTTATGCAATAATATTAACTAGGATATCAAATTCCTTGATTGATGTTTTTTTAGACTTCCAACGGCGTAAAAGAAAGCTTGGAGTCTGACGATGAAGCAAGCGAGGCAAGTGAGATCGAAGACAACGCACTGTCAAGCAGCACTCGCAGCCCCCTCTCCGGAGTGTCGGCGTCTGCCTCACCCTCGCCTGCCGCCGCCTCCGCGCCGCCCGCGCTCGCTTCCAACACGCCGCGGGACCTCACCACTCGCACTGCTGTATCCCAGGATACTACCACTACCGTGAGTATACTGACGCTATTATTATTTAGGAAAAATTTTAATGAGAAATAATTTCGTGAAAGGTATCTCAATCTTGGGATTCATGCTTTGTTGATTTTGTTAAGTAACATTGGATGACAATCGGATTAAATTATATATATGATAGTTGAATATAATTCATTAACACCCGGTTCCTCAATCAAGAAACGTGTCGTTTTACCTACAGACAGTAAATTTTTGCCACAAATTCAATATAATATAAATGTCTAAATTTAACTGTCTGTAACTAAAACGACTCGTTTCTTGATATATAAATCAAGCCTAAATTATATATCATGTGGTTGATACTACAAGATATTTATAAATTGTTATATATCTTCTGGTTGTTTAATTCGATTACTGGTCATATCCCTGATATTATATTTGCTAAACAATTGTTGTAGCTATTTTGGATACTTTTCTCAATGTAGTCGTTTGTTAAAGGAAATCATCACGAGCACAGTGACTGACGTGCCAGAGAGCGAGACTGCTGAGACTGGCGAGGTCAGCGAGACTTCCAGCCGACGATCCACTAGCGAGGTACAAGCTCAATTTATCCCTTATTTAATAAAGTATTTTATTTATGCAATATAGGTACACTATGGATAGTAAATGTTGTTTTAGTACCAGTTAAAATTTTGTTAATAAATTCGAATACATGGGATCACAATGTTATGTGATAAATGTTAATGTAACAGACCTTTGGGAATTATATAGTTTTGAGTTTAGAGGAAGAAAGCGTGTAAGAAAATAAGTTTTCAAATCATATTTAAGGAGCAACTTCTATTTTTATCTCCGTTTCAAAACAAATACGTATTTTCCAGACCGAGGGTGAAGGATTACGCGCAGCTCTCGAGCACGCAGAGGAACGTGCTCCCCCACCACCAGCTCACGCTCTGAAGCACGAGCTGCAACATCAGCAGCCCGTAAGTAGTGGTTCTATTCTTATAAATATTGCTAAATTTACGACGTATTTTGGCATGTTTTAGCCATGAGAAACTGTGTCGAATGCTTACCTCAAATCCAAAAATATTTCAATGCATTTTAAATAGATATTTGAGCGACACATGCATCACACGTACTGCTTAGATGGTCTAATGGTTTAAGTGGTTGAATCACATACGAGACAAAAATTTATGTGATCCACAAATAGTTCTTCCGAGTCCGGGTGTCCTTTGTGTCCAGTTTTTGAATGTTTGTAAAGTCCCCCGCGATACTGAAATTATGACAAGTGCGGGCGTTGTCTGTCTTATAAAAAAAACATGAAGTTCGGCAGCGTCGTTTTTATGTGTTCGGTTTAGCAGTCGTTTCGCACGCATCTGTATGCGAGAATTGTGCGAAACCACACTTCTTAAAAATATTTGTGTTTTGTTATCTATCGAAATAATTTGAGTGCGAAACGAGTTCGTCTGCAGTAGTTTTACACTCAAATTCTTTTTTCATTCGTGCGAAATACTACACTAAGCTCTCTGCTCTGCTGCTAATTGCTTTTTCCTCCGCAGGGCTACACAGTGCGCGGGTCAGGAGCGGGCGCGGGCGCGGGCGCCGGCGCGGGCGCGCTGTACCCGGCGCTGTGCGTGGGCGGCGCGGCGCTGGCGGCGGCCGCGTGCGTGGCGCTCGCCGTGGCGCGCCGCCGCGACCGCGCGCCGCCCGCGCAGGGCTTCGTGCAGGTAACCTACACACATACTTAACCCTCATGCCATACTAAAGATTCTGGAGAAATACGGACGTATTTTTAGTATGGTAAAATAAATCAGTCAAACATTAAGCATTCATATCTTAACATGTAGGTCTAAATAGTTAAGACTCTGGATATTAGAACTTGACGAATTTAGTATAGTCAATACAGTTGCCTTAGTTCTACCCGACAAAATGCCAAAGTAAAATAATGAAATTCCATAAGAAGGCTTTGAAACTTCATAACGATTACTGAAATGCTTATTTGTAACCAGTGAACGGCAATAAAACATGGAAGTCTTATAACTAAAATATCCACAGACCCTGCCTGCTTTGTGTAGATAACACAAAATAGGGCCTAATAAAACTAAGGTTTTGAGTTCTTGAAGCCGACAGCAAAAAAAAATTATACTATAAGAAAAGCGATATACATAATATAAATACAAGAAACAAATATAGATTACAAGTGCCGGCCTCCCGGCAATAATAAGTCGTTTAAAGGTAGGTCAATGTGTGCGCTTTTACAATAAACTCCCAAGTGACATTCAAAATCTATGTTTTAATAAATTTAAAACAGTTGTAAAACGTAAATTATATTCGAAAGGTTACTACTCAGTCACTGAATATATAAAAGATAAAAATGCTTGGGATTGAAGTGCTTCCACTCACAGGTTATTTCTAATCATATTGTCGAGTACTCGACATAGTATTATATTATAGTATATATATATATATATATACTATATATATAGCATTCGTCGGCAACACATATTATTAAGCTAACTGTAATATGAGTTGCTGTGACTATTATTTCATTTATTATTTATATGTATCTTAGATTTAACCAATTGTTACTTTTTAAATCTTATTGAAATAAATAACTGTAACAACTACACACAGCAGCGCATATAAGGAAAATAATATAACATTGAATTGTATTGATTGAAACATTTTTGGCGATTGAAAAGAGTGGCCATGAGTTTCTTACCTGCTTCTTCTCATGAAAGCTCTACTCCTTGAACAGGCTTTTTTCAGTGCAATTTTTTTATTTTCTTCTATTTTTTTTTATATTATCGTGAATTGACTTGTCCCAGAATCGTTTGCATATTTTTATGGAAATAAAGATTTTTTGTTTTGGCTTTGACTTTGAAATAAACTATAAAACAAAAGAACTGGTAGCTGTCTTACCCCGTTAACAGTAACATTCATTTTTGAGTAGTAGAGTCATAGAATTATTCAAAAATTAAATGAAAGTACTGCTTCCATATTTTATTAACGTTCACTGTTTGTAACAATATACTAACTCTTATTCCTTAAATCTTCACAGGTGGAACAGACAGGAGCCGTTGCTCCCACTCCTGAGGAGCGACACGTAGCCAACATGCAGATCAACGGCTACGAGAACCCCACCTACAAGTACTTCGAGGTCAAAGAGTAAATACTCTGTCCTTCCTCTATACTCCCTCCTTTTCCCCACTCCTCTCCTCTCCTCCCCCTCTCGTCCCCGCCAGGAGTGCACCAAGTGCGCCAAGTCCAGCCAAGTGCCACTTGACAACGTCAAGTCACATTGGACGAGTGTTATATAGGTTGTTGTGATGTCCTTTCGGCTAATTCTGTCTTTCTATTTCCTTTCGAGTACATCTGAATGTGATCATGAAGAATCTCATATAAAAGAATGGTGTAATACTCATATGAAAAATGCTGTTGAACTTTGAAGGGAAATAGAAGAAGTTCTAAATTCTTGTCATGTGTGCTAGATGCCCCTTAGAGACAGGGTGTTTTTCTACCCTACACCTTTATCTATTGTCCTCAGCGTAATTCTTTATGGAATGGATGTGTGTGTAAGTTATCTATTGTCAGGTGACGGAGCGCGCCGCACTCCCGGCGGGGCCGGACTATCGTTCGTTTATAAAGCTTGTGTGATTAGTGGGAATATTCGTTTGCGGTAACGCGATCAGTCATACGTTAAGGTTAGAAGTGAACAATTTTAAGTTCGTTTGTTATTTATTTTGCACCAAAATATTTATTATTGTTTTAAGGACTTAGATCTAAGTTTTTTTGTCTAGTGTCCTAGAATTCATAAGTGTCACTGTAGTCAAGTTTTAAATTAAGTTTTTGATGCCGCTCCCGCAGTGGTTGCGTCCGACGGCCATCTTTATCCTTTCGGTGCGTTTCATTAGCGTTACGGATGATCTCAGTTTTAGTCTATCTATCGTTAGCTATAGTTTCCCTTTACTAGTTCGTGGAATGTAACCACTGTGGCGAGTGGAACAAACGTCCATGGTACGCTGTGTATATAGCTCCGCGTACAAATTTGAATCTAAATTACTTACACTTAATGCCCGCTTTCATTTACTTTTCTAACGTAGGTAGAACATAACGTGAATTTTATGTAATAAATGCGAAAATATATTTTAATAATTAATGTGTACTTAGCGATGGGACGGGCGGCAAAGCCGGCGCGGGCGAACGACTCTTTTCCTCTATAAACTCTATGATTACTGCGGAACATTCCTTCACTTTAGTTTTGTAATCATAAGTTGTCAGATAACCTGTCTCCTTCTCCTCAAGAACGCTATCTCCCCTTCCCGTTCGCCCGTGGGACAATACTCTAGTTCCCGACGTGAAAGATCGCCGTGTACTCAACGTGCGTTTTCTATTTTGGGATTACCGACGAACACTTATGATTATTGTCAACGCAACAAGTGTAATGTGCTAACATTAATTTGTTTAATCTAGTCAAGACGAGGGGCATCATTAGCGGACAGTTTTCGGCATGCGGTTGTGTGACGCACCTTGGGTACGCGGTCGCGAGGCAAATAAGCTTAGTGAGTGTATGTACGGTTAATATATAAGTAGATGTACAAAAAGTAATACATTATATAGATGTTTTAGCGTCAGATACATAGATATAAAGCAAAATATAATTATATATCGCATTCGTCCGTATAAAGTAAGGGCTTGCGCTCGTGTCTAATCCCACGTACCACACTTAATGTTACGTCGTAGTTAAGATGTAATTCTGCCTCAGTATTATATACATTTAAGCTTATTTGTTACATAAGCTAATTTATATACACTATTTCTATTTGTTTACGGGCGTAGTGGCGTTACTACAAATGAAGTCATATCAGATGCGCCACGGCGCTCTGTTGCTCCTATTTCGCTGCGGCGGTCGGTGGTACTAGGGGTACGGCCCGCGGTCAACAGATGGCGCTTTGCCCAAACAGTTTCGTAGCGAAAGAGGCGCGAGTAGGCGCCCGCCCGTGGCTTGTCGTACGGCATTTACATAAGTTACTCACTGTGTATAACGTAAGTTTAATCCCGCATCAAGTAACCGCTGTGTATTTTTAATAATGATAATAACGAGCCGACCACTTATTTTTTTAACAAACTTTTTGCTCAAAATCAGCTGTCTCTCGTCGGTATAGTGTCTACTTTCAATCGATCTAAATTTAATGTCGTCGTCAGCAACATTCGATGTTAGTAGTACCTAAAACCTGGTTTCTGTACCTTTTCCAATCACTGTTTCACGTATTTTAATAAGTATTCTACATAATAATAAATGGTTTGATGATTTTTGTGTTTACTGTGCTGCATTTTATTGTGAGTTCAAGTTCAAATTGAAATCAATAAATAGAAATTTAAAATATTGGTGTTGTTAATGGCGTCTAACGCTACCCCCTACTACCTAACCTACCCTATGCGTTACTATCCATAAGCATCTGAGATTGTGCGATGCAGATGAAGTGGTCTCGACTATTAATTAGCAAGGCGTCGAGGTCCAATTTCAAAAAAAATAACAAACAAACTAATTAAGCAATTGTGTGTGCAACAAAATATGATAAAGGTATAGGTACCTACTAGGTTATATTTTGTAGCACGATCAATAACGATTAAACATTCGGATATCTCAAAATGTTCAAGTGATTCGATTGCCTACGTCACCGAAGGGGTATATTATTCCTCTTTGGCTGAGATGTATTACACGATTAAAAGATCGCATCAAGTGGTACGACCTTTCTGCGTACTTCTAGCTCACACTTCATGTTCATTTACCACACTACATGTTCATTTATGACCACGTACGTATGTAGTTTAGTGCGACTTTATTGCCCTCTACCGGGCATAGACATAGACTTTGACAATTTGCTATTGAGAATATCTTGACAGAAAAATCAATAACATTTTGCACGACCCGAAAATCGAACCTTGGACTTATTTGAAATTTAATTCAAATAATTTATCTGATAATCTGAGATAACATCTAAATAATAGGTCGTATAATTTTCACATGATAATATTTCGATGACAATCTTTCATCGCTAATAATTAACATAGGCATCTAACTGAGGTACAGGAATCAACAAGTATACTGGTGATAGCCCAAACTAAGCCAGTATTAGGCCATAGTCTACCACGCCAGCCCAGTGCTAGTGGCCGACTTCACATATCTTTGAGAACATTATGAAGAACTCTCAGACATGCAGGTTTACTCGCGATGGTTTCCGTCACGGTTAAAGCAAACGATAATTAACTAATGAATAGTCACATAATTTCGAAAAGTCAGAGATGTACCTTGGGATCATAATCGAGACTTCTGCATGGGCGTCCAACGGTCTCCCACAAGCTATCGCTACGACTCATTTAAGTTGAGGTAATTAAAGCAAGTGCTTTCCGTCTACCGATGGATTAACATATAATAATGCCTGCCGTCATGATATACTGAAGTACAAATGGAACCTCGGTTCCAATTATAATAGATATAGATAAATTACAGAGAATCGATATTGACTTGTTATATCAAGTCATTAAACGACGTTTATTTGCAAACTACATTCATGCATTCAGTTCGCAAAGAAATATCTCCCCAAATACTAGACTAAATTTTATATTCTTCATCGGTAACGAAACCTACGTCACAGCAACAAATTATTAATATCAGTAGATACACTTTCATATTAAATGTAACGCCAAGTATTTTCCAGTTATTTACACAAAATAAACCAAGTTATTTAGGTTATTAATTTAATTACCTAAATAACTTGGTGTATTTTTTATACAATATTGTTGAAAATATCAGAACATTAAGTACATACATGATGTAAGAGATATTAGACGCATAGTTAAACCATAGGCTACAAAATTCTAATCTTAAAACATAAAATGGTGGCAAATAAGACACGCTCTTCTATAAAATGTAATAAATATAATTATTGTCTGTATGGATGCAATAAATTAATATTATGTAATGGGTATTGTGAACTACACACAGTTTAATATCAGGGCAATCGCAGATATACATTAAATAACTAACTCCTATAACGTACGTTGCTATCAATATCATAACTGTTATTTTATCACGTTTGTTTTACATGCATAATGCTACATTTTATTTTGTTTTGCAGCTTTATTTCTTTCATAAAGTGTTTACACTAATCACAATTTTAGTTTAAAATACAAATATATCGCTCTCATACAGCCATGTATGATAAAAAATTCATAACAAAAAAGGACTAAAATATTTGTGTCGATGAGAACTTTTAAAAGAACTTTGAAAACTTTTCACATGTAAAATAATATTATTTTAAGTAATAAAACCAGTAAGTACGTAGCTCGATTTCGACATCGTTTCCTAAAAGTAATAAATATTATTATTAATTAAAATTATTTTCAAACAAAATAATTTCTTGTTTAAAATTATTTCTAACAAAATACTGAACGCAATTTATGAGTTGTACTGCGAAAACTTTAACTAAGTAGGCTTTCAAAAAAAGAGTTAATAATTATTTCGTGAAGTTCACGACAGACTTTCTTATTAAAAAGGGTAAACAAAATTTAACAAATGGCAACATTTTACTACAGTGCATGCTAGTGTTGAGTAGGACATGAATTTGAAATGAGTTTGTAAGAGTTGCCTCTTTTTTGTACTGAGCCAGTGCAATGTCCCACTTCAAATGAGGCGAGGCGTCTTGAAGCACAGCAGTACATTTGAAGTTATGAGTAATTTTGTCATCTAGTGTTGCTGTGTTGATTGTACCTTACAAAATTAGGCGAGGCACGTCTTGAAGCACAGCGGTACATTTGAAGTTATGAGTAATTTTGTCATCTAGTGTTGCTGTGTTGATTGTACCTTACAAAATGAGGCGAGGCGCGTCTTGAAGCACAGCGGTACATTTGAAGTTATGAGTATTTATATCATCTACAATCTTACAAAGTGTGATTAACGTAAAACTAACCACAAAGTATAAGAAGCGAATGTCTTAGGACAATAATGATAATATTTTCGTAACATTTTAAACAACGTGTCGAATGTAACTTGTTTGTGCAAAGCAAATAAAAGCATCTGTCATTTTGATTATTCGATTAAATATTTTATTTTACTAAATAGGCAATAACACAAGTTGATTTTAAAGAAAGTATGATTTATTTAAAAAGAATTAATGTTAAATTGTATGAGTAATATTTGCGAACCTTCGAAGGCATAAAAGTAGCTACTATGCATACCTAGCCATAAAAAATAAAAAACAACTGTAACAAAACTCTAATAATACAAATTAAATGCTTTAAAACCATAAAATATATGTAATCAAATAAACTTTTCTAAGCATAACAAAGTCGAAGAAAATGAACAAAAACGTTAGGTATATCGTTGTCTCACTCGGTGACGTATAAGGAAGATAAAAGATGCACTATTAAAGTGAAGCATGTGACGTGTTCTCTCTCACTCACTCTACGCTCATGTCATACACGTCGAACGCGACATAAAATTTGAAGTGGTACATGAAAACATTTTGAGCCACTCTTACATTAGTACGTCTTGTACGGGACAAATGTCGTGCCTCTTGTAAGTCCTACTCAACACTAGTGCATGCGGTCCATAGAGTAGTATAAGTATAATAGGATGCAGTCGTTGAATTTAATTTTAGTTGGGTAGGAACGTTTAAAATAAAAATAGACAAATAAGTTTAATTTAGACAATATTAGTGATTTTTACGGGATAATTATGTGTGTTGGAGCAACTTTAATGTATTTACGTTTTGTGAACAATGTCTGAGTGTTTCTATAATCGTAACGTTGAGGTAAAAATATTTTTCTTGTTTCATTGACTTTGATAAAAGTTTACATAGTCAATATGACTACAATTTCGTGTGCGTATTTTGTACATACTTAGCCTAAAATTCTGATCTATCCGAATAGAAGTTAACAGATATTTAAATTATGAACTGGTGTTCGACGAACCAAAGAATCGTTGTAAGCGCCCGCCATGATTCAAACTAAGAATCAAGTAGGTACTCGTAAACAAAAAACTATATGGAGGTGAGTGCATTTTGCTTTAACCGTGATTGCATTGAGTTATTAACCTGTCAATTATTTGAATGCCAGATAGAACTAAACCCAATTGTATCTAGTTGTTGGTGTATTGTTTAAGTAGGTTAGGTACACGTAGACCATATTAACTCAATGTTACCCGTGTGATTTCAATGTTCTTTTTACAAACAAAGCAGAGACGCTGACAGATTATGGGTAGGTTTATTATGAAACTTTAGTTGAAAAGATTAAAAAGTATAATAACGTTTGTAGATACAAATGTTATTACATATTTATATGGCGTAGCGAAAATATTCTAAGTCTATGTTTATATGTGTTTAAATACCTAATGAATAAATAAAATGTGTGAAAATTACATATACTTTATAACAATTAGTTTTGATCCGGTGATAGGACACGTACAGAGTGAGCTGCAAAAACGCAAACCCATGTCAAAATTAAAATGGTATTAGCCGGTAATTGACGCCATCTAACGGAAATCGATACAAGAATTGTTAAGTAGTTTATTTATACATATATCGTAATAGATGGCGGTGCACAACTATAAAATAAGAAGTAGATTTCTTAATAACTCAATTTTGATTACTTTACTTTAAACAATTTATTTATCTCTATTCACAATAAAAATAATAATAAACTATCCGCTATAAATATATTTATAGCGGATAGTTGATTTTATAGATACTTTCGTTGACTCGCTATTCTATTCGTACGCAAACATTATTGTCCCTGTGTTGGGTTGACTTTTCATTTGAGATTATACCTTCTTATAAATTTAACCTATTTGCTAAAATGAGTACGCGTTGCAATATTTATAAAACATCGCCATCTAGTTCATTCATATTCATTCTAATTCGAGTGTTCACGGGATTTTGGACCTTAAGGTATCCATGCACTATTACAGGTGAACGAAACACAACAGTAGGAATACTGCTATTTCACGTCGATGTTCTGTGAGTGGGTAGTCCTGACGCCATGCTGAGTTTTGTGGGTTCGATTTCCACTCGGAACAAAAGTTTTTGTGATCCACAAATGGTTGTTCCGAGTCTGGGTGTTCATTGTATCAGTTGTTTAAATGTTGGTAAAGTCCCCCGCGACACAGGAATTACTCGTTACTTGCTCTTACTTCGAGCGGGAGAAGATTTCCTATAAAAAAAATATTATAATACTGTATCAATTATAATCAGCATTAAAAGTAAGTCTAGTTATGATATGGTGAAACTTTGAGGCGACGTAGGTATCTGCAAATCCTATTCACCGCAGAAATATGTTATCTGTGCCTAGGCGGGCTACACAAATTGCAGTAAAATATTTATTTTTCATAAGCGGTAATCAGTCTGTAACCTGAATGGAACATTTAGATTTTAGCATAACAAAGTGGCGCAAAGCTTATCACATTAAATGGTATACTGCTTTAAGCTGGTTGATATAAGACGGTTAACATAAACAAAAAACCTATTTACGCAGAAATTATAAAATGATTCTTTAAACAAAATAAATAAAATAAAATTAGACACAAATTGGAACACCATTGTAATAAGCACACACTAACTTATTTCTTTTCGTCACAAGATTATGGACCTTATTTCTTTAGTTTCCTTTTGTGTTTTTTTCGTTTGTTTGTTTTGTTTTAATATCGCTGCTTAAGGTCTTTGACATTTATCTCTGTATTACTATATAAATATAAATGGTGTTCTAAATTATGAAAACAAAAAAAATGTTCTGTGACTAAACTACGAAATACATTTGTTTCATAATTTGTAAATCGTCAAAGAATACCATGTAGTATATGTGGTATCAATTAATGCGATAATATTTGCGCCACTTTGTATATATATATATACCAGTGCATATACCTACCAGTTTCAATAGTTTATCAAAATAACCAATGTACTGACTGCACGGATCGCATATTGGTTTAAGTGCCGAGTGTTGTGGGTTCGATCCACACACCGAACATACATTTGTGTCATCCACAAATACTTGTTTCGAGTCAGAGTGTTCTTTAAGTCCGTTGTTTAAACGTTTGTAGAGTCCGTTCTGACACAGTAATGATTCCTAGTGCGGTAGTTTACAATCAAAACGACTTTAAGTTAAAGAACTTTATTTCCCAAAAGAATTACAATCCATATTTACAAATAAATAGCGTACCGAAAAAATTACTACAGAAGTTGTAGACCGTATGTAAAAACTGGTGGATAAACTTGTTTACAAAGATTTGTGAAGTCTTAGCAGACTTCTCCACACCAGACTAGCGCGGTGGTCTATGGCCTTTTCCTTTTACATTCTGGGAAGAGGCTGTGTCCAGTAATGAAACCTACTGATACTACGGATCGTTATCCGTCATGTTCTGAAAGTTGCGTGCAGCTACATCTATTATGCTTTTCGTGCAACGGATAAGGATTCTGTCGCGAAACGCTTAAAAAATAAAGAGGCACAAAACTAACCTTAAGTTTGAATGATGACCGTAATGTACGTCAGCTTATTAGTTAATATTAAATGTGATAGATGGCGCTACACTGAACCCAACATTTTCTTTATGCCGCTCGTTCAACGTTATAGTTCCTTCGGGATAAAGTAGATGACGTGTTCAAATGTTATCTGGGATAGCCAATATCAATATTGAATACCTTGTTGGTGACGTGGTGTTTCCGCTTACTTCAAGATGACGGCTTCTATTCTCAGATTAGGCAATGTAATTCAATTTTTCTGTTAGCAGCACATAGACTTGTAATGTGTCTGGTTATGAGATCATATTATCGTTGTTTCACGCTGCTTTACGTGGGACCTAAAACAGCCAGCGAAATGTGAGTGTAAAAACCTGCCCTGCCTACTCCTTAAGAGGTTTACAGGAAGATAACTATATTTTAAGACAGATTCTTTGAATAAAGTCTTGTCTACATAATATTGTCTTATATTTACGCGAATGTTATACATTGAAATTAAACACTTTATACGGATTTTATCGCGTTGTTTATTTTACTTTAAACACTGGTATTACATAATTTTGAAAACTCTAACACTACTATTATTGAAATTTTACTACTATTTATTTATATAAGCTATATATTTTCTAATAAAAACAATTTATATTTGAGTTTACACTTTCATATATTGGGCAAACCAAGAGAAGCATAGGCACCCGCATAAAAGAACATATAGCTGATGTTAAACACCAACGCTCGTTGAAGTCTGCTGTGTGTGAACATGTGCAACAGGGGACCAACCACTACCTACGATTTGACAAACCACACCACCTCGGACCTGGTGCTGAACGGATGGCGGGCAGGCCCACAAAGCCCGCCAACCCCAGGTCAAACCTCAGGGTGGCTGGAGGTCATCTCGCGCCCTCCGGCGCCCGGCTCTGCGGTTGGGGAGAGGGTTTAAACGCTCCCTCTCCCGCTCCGCCGCCTCCTTGATGAAAATCACTTCCTCGCAAAAGGAGGCGACGGCGTTCCACGACCTCTCACTCCGGACCATAGACTGAACTACGGCCGGGAGCGAGAGGGCAACCGATCCGACTGCCGTGATCAAATCACGACGCTGCGATGCCCAGGCGGGGCAAACCGCCAAAGTGTGCAGCGCCGTGTCCTCAATAACGTCGCGGCAGTCGCTGCAGTGGTGACATCCGGGCGTCTCTTGCCGGCGTATACGACACAGGAACCGGCCAAAACAACCGTGGCCAGTCAGAACCTGTGTCTGCCGGAAGGTGAGGGCGCCATGCCGCCTCTCCAGCCACTCCTCAAACACGGTACTTACCGCCACGATCGTGGCGTGCCCGGCACTGGGGTGCACAAGTCGCTCCTTCCAATTCGCCACTAGGACCTGGCGGAGCTCAGACCTCGCCGCCTTGATAGCGGGAGGATCCGGTCCTTCGCCCCGAGCTAGTGCCTCCTGACGCCAACGATAGAGCGACGCCAGGAGCGCCGCTTCCAGGTCCCATGGCATCGATCCGGCGAGGAGGCTCGCAGCCTGACGGCCATGGCGCGCTGTGGTGCACGAAGCGCCGAGATATTGCGGGCCGTCAGTTTGTCTGCCCAAACTGGGGCCCCATATAGGGCCATGGACCGCACGACCCCCTCGTAGAGCCTCCGGCAGGAGGTGTTTGGCCCCCCAAGGTTGGGCAGCAGGCGCGCTCTCGCGCCTGCTGAAGAATGGGGGCCAAACGACGAAAATGGGCTATAAAGTCCCATCGGCTGTCGAGCAAGAGACCTAAATACTTTAGGGTTGACTCGACGCCGATGCAGACCCCTCCCACCATAATATGGGCCCCTGGAGGTGGCCGTTTCCGAGGGCCAGCTCGAGGCCCAACCGCCGGATACGACCAACGACTTGTGCGACTCCAGCAGTCGCCAGTATGGCCGCCGCCCGGTGCGACTTACCCCTCGCTGTGACAAGTATGTCGTCGGCGTAACAAATGACGCCGACGCCATGGAGGAGCGCACCTCGCAGCACCCAGTCGTAACCGATGTTCCACAGGAGCGGACCCAGAACCGATCCCTGCGGAACACCGCACGACATCTCTCGCCGACTCCAACCGCCGTGACCCGGGTAGACGACTACCCTCTCTGACAGATATGCCCCGACTATGCGGCGGAGGTAGGTCGGCACTCGATGGAAAATGAGTGCCTCCCTAATACAACTCCAGGGCAAGTAATCTGTAGTACTGTGTTAAGGATTTTAATTTAATTTAATTTTAACTTATCTATTTTATGCTGCATGAGCCTTCCATAAATATGTTTATTTATATTAGATTAATAATTTATTTATTTATTTTCACTTTAAATAAAACGTAAACCAGTTTCAATAATTGATGACAGAATACGGTACAAATAACGGTGTATGGGTGATAAAGGAGATTAATGGCTAATAATTACGCTTAAAACCTTAAGTAGAGACGGATAATTTCAACTATTCTGAACAGAATAATAAAAAATAGTTCATCTTGTATAATTTAAAATTTTATGCACGATGCGACAATTTCAACTTAAATTTTTAATAATCACAACGTTAAAGCAAGAAGACGTAGTAAAAACGTAAACTTGTTATAAAAAAAACATGACTTTAAAACTACAAGACCTAGGATAATAAACTTTAATGTTTTTATTAGATAATAAGCCCTTCTATCACCCAAAACTCGTTGGTCTACTACTAACGAGACACTCTGTATACAAAAAAAGACAAATAGAAACAATCACTCACACATTCGTCTCGCAGTACTCGAGAGTCGAGACATACTGACAAAATCGATCTCGATCAATCCATCCGCTAACACGTTGCGTTCATGTTTGGCATCCAAGATAACGATGAAAGCGTATAACGTACGGGAGGCAAGTGATTGAGCTCATGCAGTATAATATATGTAACAAACATGCATAGGTACAGCCCAATACTATTAGTATTAATTGCGTATTGCCAGCTATTTTTGGTTTTCTTAAGGAACCTCAAGGTCTCTAGGAGTCTGGAGTGATTTCATAACCTGAGCGTTTGTAGGAGACAATACGTTCAAAGTAGCTTATACAAGCATTATGGTTTTAAGTTGTAAATTTAATCTTCATCTCTTGATAACAACTCACTGTAATACCTAAGTTTTTTACCATTTATTAAATATAATATGCAGGTGTAAATGCATGCATGAGGAAAATCTTATAGAGGCTATGACTAAAGTCATCTGCTGACCCGAGCGTTACCTTTAAGCATAAATATCGATCGATACGTAGGTAAGCTCTGATGGTGTGGGAATAAAGCAACAAACACACTATTTTATACATTATTTTATTACATTAAGTAAATATTGCTATTTATTGTATTACGTTATTATTTGTAAGTATTTGTAATCTGATTGTCTTGGTGACGCAGTGGTAGTTAATGTGACTGTTGTACTTAAGGTCTCGAGTTCAATTGCCGGTCGAAAAAGTGTTAATGAATTTCTATAAATAAATTAAATCTTAGTAGCAGCGCGTAGTCCAAAACTGTACCCGTTATAAACGGCAAGAGGCTTTTAACTTATACAACGCGGCACCTAAAATCATATTTGAATATACAGTCGTAGTAGGGAAATCGTAATAATTATATTGTATGAATGTGATACTATTAAAACAACGCCATCTATACAACAAGAGCTACATTAAGAGCGATTGCACATATTCAGCCTTTAGCGTAATTCACCGGTACCAACATAGATGGCGTTAGCAGTTTCTTACGCATATCGTTTACTGTTGTGCAATTAACTTATTACTGCCTACGCTAGCTTTTACGATCGTTTCATATCCATGCGTCTATCGTAGAATCTTTTTATAAACATATTTCGTGTTTGGATTCTTACAAACTTAAACAATCATTATCTACTTCATTTTATGTTTACGTAGGCTGGTACCTACTTATAATATTCGGTTAGTTGTTTGTGGTTAGTAAGTTTACTTTCGCTTGTAAGTTGTAAGTCGTGGTAAACCATCCTGGTATCGAATGTAGGTAAATTGTGAGAGATTGTCATCAGATGTACGGCTATGACATGTTCTATCGCGATAGTGAACTTTGTGTTTATATAAAGTTAAACGGACACTATTTTGTTTATTATTTTAAGTACCTATGATTTAATTTATAGCGGTTTATATATTAATCCTTTTAGGCTAATGAGAGGTTTGTTAAATAAATACTTCTATATCAAATTATGTAGGTAGACATGTTTTTATAATCAATGTTCGTGGAGTCGACGTTGTATGCATTTCTGATTATCTTGTACCGCAATATAACGTTGAATAATTGAGTAAGTAGGTACAGATATACGTTTTGGAATAATTATTGATCTAACTCTTTTAACATAGAGTTTGTAAGGTTATGATATTGATTTTGCTTTATTTGGTTATAATATCACGTTGTATGTACCTATCTATATTTAATACTAGATTTCGCGGCATCGCTCGCTAAGTTTAGGTTAGTAACAGTATTTTTCTGGATAAAGCGTACCCTACTTCCTTTCTGTACCTACCCTTGACAACGTGTATGTGAATATTCATGTTAATCGGTCGAGTAGTTAAGTTATGAAAGAGTAACAATATTTCTAAATAAACAAATTCACTTTCGCTGTTGTAATATACCTAGGTAGGTAGGATTTAATATTTGTAACGTTATTTTCAAAATGTAATCTCGTTTGTATAGTTGCTGGCTGTTATATATTGTAAGTACACACTACGAAACGGCAAACACTAAGTACACCCAGACCCAAAATAACTATCTGTCGATCGCGCTTAATTTAGTGCTGGACACGGCATTCCATTGTAGTACGTAGGTACCAAATTAGGTCACACAGCCAATTTTTCGGCTTTCTTTTTAAAATTGCTGGCAGTCTCTCTGGGTATTGTCACTCCATCTAGTATTCTAGCCGGAGGGCGTCCTTCACCATGTTGGCTAAGTCGTAGTCTTTCTTCAAGAACTCTTGTACCCCAACATATGTCAGTCTTTGGCATATGACTGCACTTAAAGCACAGTGATTTGAGTGGCCGTGTCGCTCATGTTATTCAGTCCTGATAAGAAACAATAATTGTGTGATTTATAAATAGATGTCTCGGGTTTTGCTGTTCTTTGTGTCAAATGTTTCTATGCTTGTAAAATGCCCCGATATACGTGGACTATCCCTTTTTGCTGGATTCGTAGTATCATGATAAGGATGCAGATAAAAATTTGATTCAAGTAAAGCGATTTTTGTAATGATTCTTTCGATTGATTTCGATGTCGTAACATATTTTAGATTTGTTTATTTACTTCCGGTTTTGTCTATTCAGAAATAAGGAAAATCTTATCGACTAGATTCTTTTCTTAAACATGAGCCTCCCTCATCAAATTAATACGCTATCAGTGAATAAATACCGATGATTGCTTATCTTATCAATACGAGATTAATTACAGATACCAGTGATATTATTATAAACTATAGATAGGTAATGTTACACATATACTTAAATGGCAGGCATATTCAGTCTCGCTGCATAAAACTGTATGTTTCACTGACGCGAGCCTATGTTGTAAGAAAAAAGATATAAACTTACTATAGTAAAAGTAATAATAATAATAATATAATAATAATATTCTATCACATACACACAACACCATCTAGCCCAAACTAAGCAGAGCTTGTACTATGGGTACAAGACAATGGATAAACATACATATACATAGAAACACCTAGACCAAGACAAACATCCATGTTCATGCACACAAATGTTTGACTTGTGCGGGAATCGAAAAGTGATAGCTATCTATAAACCATACCGATTTAATTAATCTAAATAAAATATGTCAATTTTACAACACGTGCGTTCCATGTCCTTGTCGCACCCGTGATAGAATATTTATCTATCTCGCTCGACATTTTACTTTAGGGGAAGTTATTGAAAAGTTGACAATTGGGTAAATATTGTATTTTACTTCTGGAACTCGTATAACATTCTAACTAATATTATAAATGCAAATGTGAGTTAATTTGTCCGACCAACCGATCATCATTAAATTTCGCATACACGTTGTCAAGGGAACAGAAGAGGACATGGGGTACTTTTTATTCAGGAAAAGGTCCTTTTACTAACCTCACCCAACTTTACGCGAGCGTAGCCGCGTGCAAAATCTAGTATAGGTACATTAAATATCATTGGAGGAGAGTTTTTAACTCATCGACATTATATCTATATGTCAAGTGATAAAATTATATAACTTTAAGCATGTTAAATTTTGTAACGATTAAAAAAGATCGATTTAAAAGCAATCGTTCCAATATAGAAATCGATATACAGTTGCTCCAAAAATCGATTCAAAGCTGAAATTGCGCATTTTTATACCGTTAGTATCCAGTAAACATAGCATACTATATAACTGCTATGTATAATATATTGTATGCAGTGAACAACCTACATGGGCCTCAATCGCGTGGGTTTTCGGTTGAACTTACTCGATTAAAACTAGTTCACGGGTCCAAATATCGCTCCTATATCGATATCTTAATAAATAAACGGATGTCGCTGTGGTTTGAGTGATGAATCCCTGTTTGGAATATTTCGACTTTGTATATCGTTTGTGTCCGCTGTATCAATGTCTGTTAAAACTGCATCAATCAATTGTATGTAAGTATTACACATAAAAATGTGTGTCATCTTTTGAAAAATAATTTTACCAAATATTGTAACTGCGAATCTGAGTTTGTTTGTTAAGCTTTGACTTCTTAACTAAACTACCGATAATCATAAAATTTCACTTTACACATTGTCAGGGGTACAGAAAAAAACAAAGGAGGTACTATTACAGCTAGTGCCACCTATCGGCACTGTAAGGAAGACTCGGCACTTCCATCTAATAATTTATTATAGCGCCATCGATTGACGTCTTACGGAACTACGTAGCTTGTCGATACGCGAAGAGTAGAGAGAACGCTGGCACATTCTCGAATCTTCGTACTGTTTACATACTGGGTATGGCGTCTCTAGAAATATCCAGAAACGCTTTAACCGCGTGTAAAAGGGCAAGGCCAGTGCTCGCCGAGTCAGTTTACAATAGCAAGCGGTCAAGTATTCATCGAAGCGAACGGAAGCGAAAGTACTACAGAGTTTAAAGCTAGTTCTGTTATAGTGGAAAAGTGTAGTATAGTGTGTGTTGTGTTTAATTGTGTGTTAGAATAAAACGTGTTTTAGTCGGTAATATTGTTTCTTATCCCTCGAACCCAGCACGTAACAGTACCTTACATCCAGCAAAAAGTACTGTTTCAGAGCGAGCGAAGCCGCGGTAATAAGCTAGTAATATATAGTACTAAACAGACGTGCGCTCACCCATACATATCCACGACGGGGTAGGTACCAGGTATATTACACTCAATTTTCCCCTGTTATGTTTTAGCCTAGTTTTAGGTGCAACGTAAAGGAAGACGAGCCTTGACCGGTTACAGTGTATAATGGCAGAGGTTGAGCTACTTACTAAAAAAAAACAAAAACACTTATTTCGACTCGGTATTTGAATCGAAAAAGTCTTAATCAATGATATGGCACTGAATCAAAAAAACAGTCCACATTGTGTACTAAATAAAAATCAGCATTGTTGTGGTCATGTATCGTTTTATCTAACTACAACTTGAACTTGACCTCACATGCTTATCACTGTTAAACAAAATCGTGTACAAAATATTTTGCTGCTTACATTTGTGTTTGTTATTAAGTAATATTAGACCTGTATATAAACTGTTCCACTACTGGACACGGGCCTCTTTTCAACGTAAGAAAGGTTATGCCATAGTCTACCACGCAGACACAGTGCGAGTTGGCAGAAGAGAAGATTATGGAGAAATCTCAGACATGCAGGGTCCTTATTGTTTTCGTTCACCATAAAAGCGAGCGATAATTAACTAATTATTACGCACATAGCTTTGAACAATCCGATGTTTGAACTGGAGATCTCGGCGTGGCAGTGTAACGTTCGCCTACTATTATTAAATTATATCCCCCTAATTTAATCAAAGTATACCAACGAACGGACTACCTCGGTTGCATATCCTAACCGATCCAATCAACGTTGAGTGTAGCGTTATTGGGATCAGGTCTCGTCTTCGATGCCCATTTATTGAATCACTGTTACTGGATGTGTCTATTTCGAACTATGTATACTAGGCAATAGACTTGTAACGAGTGCTCAGTTAGGTCGTACTTTAGTATGAATTAATTTTATTTATAACTGGTATCACTAAATATATCCATATACTATCAAGTTATTTCAATTGGCTGCTCCACAGGGATGCACATCATTCCTATAGACTCGTCCTCTATATTGTAGAAGCTGAACCATAGTTGTCGTTAGACTTCATATGTATGACCGTCCTTCTTTTTATTACTTTCAAATCTTTCTGACGACATGACACCCAATAGTTTTATTTCTGGACGAGGCTTAATTTCATTTTAGGGATAGATCTACTATTTTGAGTACAAACCTCATTCAGTATCAAATCACCTATTCGACGCCTAAACTTGGTCGTGCAGCACACTTTTAGAACCCTTTATCAGCACGTATTACCTTCTTCTTTCAATCTTGGGTTCTTAAGCGGGGTAGGAGAAAATATAACTTAAACAGGACTGTAGTTAAAGGCCCTATGAGCCAAGAGTAGGTTCCGAATAATATTTGATCCTGAATTATCCAGATCTCGAAGTAGTTACAGTAAAATCTGTGAAAGCTCGATTTTTGGTCCAATTTCGGGTACGGCGGCGAGTTTTAACGAACAATAGTCATCTGTACAGAAAATATTATAGTGCACAAGTGTGTACGCGAACACAAGAGCGCTCCGTATTTCCTGACTCTCACAATGGTTGGACGGCAATCTGGCTCGATCGGAAAGGGGTCAGACGCAGGATAAACAGCTTTACGTGCTATCCGACTAAATTCCATCATTGACAACTTCACGCCAGAAAAGCTCATAATAATTTGTCATCCCACCCGGGATTTAGCCCGAAAGCTCATGCATAGCCGTCGTATAAGTACCGTTGCTTCACCAAGGCAAACTCTAAAACTAACTAACGATTGCTCAAATGGTGTAGTGGTTTAAGTGATCGCCGCACCACTGCCTCCGCGCCCGGTTTTATGGGTTCGATTCTTGCACAGGACAAAAATTTGTGTGATTCACAAATGGTTGTCCTGAGTCTGGCCTTTGTGTTCGTTGTTTGAATGTTAGTAAAACGACACAGGAATTGTTAATAGGGCGAAGTTTAAAAAAAAAGAAATGTAAACTGGTAGACGTCGAGCAGAGTGGCATCATTTTGACAGTAAGTAATAAAAATAATAAACCGAGTTAAAAAGTGAAAGCTTAAAACGTTCCCAATAAAATCTGTTAACTGCAGTGCCCTAAATTAAGAGCTACTGAAACTAATGGAAAATCCAGATAATATATGTATGGTTACACGCCGGTAATCATTCAAAACGATCGCTTCACTCTTGATTAAAAATCCGTCAGAATATAATTTATTTTTACATAAACATTGTATTTTGCCACTATCTCTGGAGCTGGTAGGATATGTAGAGATGTGCACCCACAATTCTGTTCAAAGGTTATAGGCTCTTTGTCATAAGTGGCGAGCCTAATGACGTTTCCTGGGCACAGTTCTAGACTCCGTGTTAGCAGCGCTGAATGAGAATTGTTTGACAGAAAATCCTAAAATATGACACTTGCCCGACTAAGCATTCAAATCCACGCTTCGTGCACAGCAATAACAGCGATTTAATTTTAAATTGTATACATATTATTTTTGTATTGATCAACTTTTAAATAGTAACTGTCGGCTGAACACATAAGTGCCTTAGATATATTCTCCTATCGATCACAAATGTTTTCACCCACGCACCAAAAAATAACACCGGAAATTATTTTATTCCTCGATAAAAGTTTACAGCATAAAATATCTTAGTAATCCGATTAGAGGAGCTTAAAGATCAAACAAAACTCAATACACAAATATACAAGACTCAGTTTTGCTCGCGTCTTCTCTTGTGTAAATGCAGGTTATGTCAAATTTCATCACTTTATAAGGTATCACACGTCCTTTTCTGTACCCTGACAAGTGTATGCAAAATTTCACGGACGATCGGTCGAGTAGTTAAGGCGTGCATAGCGTCACAAACAAACTCACATTCGCATACAATATTAGTTAGGATTACAATAAAACATTAAACAGTTAACACATTTACTAAATAACAAAGTAATTGTTGCTTCACAAACAGATGTAGTCATGTAATAAATTATTAATTGAATATGTTGCATGCAATAATTTATTCAAACAATAACGAATATCAAAATGCGTTGACAGATAATGAAACCGACTATTGCGTTATATCGAGAATATCGTCGGTATTGCTAACCACAAAAATTATTCTGATTATCCTTTAGTACATACATACATCGCAACCCCAGTGGAATACAGGCGTAAGAAGAGTATGCTAACTTTCAAAGAGAGCAAAAATACTGTTTAATCCCATATATTTAACTTTAGCTATTGCTCGCGGCTTCACTTGCGTAAAAGTTAGGTTAAGTGAAACAGTACTTTTAGAGTTCGAAAAAACTCTTATACAACAGCTTTGTGCGTCCTTCTGTCTGTTATACAACTTTCAACTCAAGAACCGTAAGAGCTAGAGACTCGCGGTCAATGCTATTCGACTCAGCATATTCGATATACCCCCAAAATGACTATGACCTTTGACCTCTGACCTCACGTGTCAGTCACGTGGTATCACTTGACCTTTGCATATTGCTTGAACCATTTCTTCGAACTCTAAGATTTACGGCAATTCACTGCCGTTTCTCACTAGTTTTAAAATAACTACGTTGCTCGGCGATAGTATAGCTTTCTAATGGTGAAAGAAATTTTAAAATCGGTTGAGTAGGGAATTAATTAAATTATTACAAAAAATCGAATTTTTCCTCTTTATAATATTAATAATAATGTCCTCCAGACCGAATGTCGGTCACGGCGGCCAATCTTAGCGGAGATTGGTCGTCTGTGCAGGAGATATTATAGTGCTCAAGCGTGTGCGCAAACACAAGTGCACTCTCTGTTCCCCCACTCTCAAGATCCGATGGGACGGTAATCCGACACGACCGGAGAGGGATCAGGCGCAGGACCAACGGCTTTACATGCTTTCCGAGGCACGGGAGGTGTCTTACACCGCCAACTTCCTAACTCCGGGCTGCTATTGAGAATTCTTAACAGAAAAATCCAATATATTTTTGTTGGCCCAACCCGGGATTCGAACCCGTGACCTCATGCACAGCAGTCGCATTCACTAACGCTGCGCCACGGAGGCAGTTATTATAATATTAGTGTAGATAGAAAGTACTTTAATAATCTTTTGTTTAATTTAGTGAAACAAATATATAAGTAAGATCAGTGCGTTTTTATAAAATTTTATGTATTTAAGTAGGTTTATAAACTTTTATGATTGAAAAATATCAAACTCATTATGATACGACAAATTTTTTTTTTGTTGTAAAGCCTTTCGTTACCTCTCAGTCTTCTTCGAAGAGGTTAATGAAAACACTATGTGGGTCTGTGTGTCTGTCTGTTAGTGACAGGCATATCTCTGGAACTGCTGGACCGATTGACTTGTAACTTGGTGTACAGACACCTTGGGGTCATCCCTCGGTCGAGTTTGAATACGGGATCTGTACGTCAAAAGACCCCCGAGATCCCTATATCTACATATACAAGGTCATACGGGATATCCACCAACAGAGTGATTTGAGAGGCTTTTGCCCAGCTGTGGGACATTACAAAAAGCTGATGAAAAAAGAAACGTCACATGAAGACGAAAAGGTTGAATTCTGGGTGTTTACACTCATCTCGTTTTTTGTCAAATTACAACGGAAATAATATGATGATGGTCTCTGAAGGGGTAGACCTTGTAGACATTATACCTTCATTTCGCCAAATATGTTTTACTAGATTTTGCTGGTGGCTTCTCTCGCGTCAATATAGATTAGGTTAGGTTCGTGCAGACATGATCTGTATTACAGGAACATTTATTATTACAATAAAGAAAATATTTTAATTAGTAAACATACATACATAGTTTCACGCCTCTATCGCCATTCGGGTAGGCAGAGGTATTACACCAATATTTCGCCAACTACATACCTACACTTAATTAAAATCCCACGTAGAAAGAGGCGAAGCTATTGAAGTCTGCCGGCACAGTTCCAGATTCCTTACTGCTTAAATTCCGGCGATGGTTAACGATTGTTCTATGCTTGTTTAGAACATAGGTTATACAAAATAAAAGTTTATTTCGTCAAGATATACTCCATTATTGCTTAACACAAACTTATTAAACTGTTACACGAAGCATATAAATTTCTTTTCCAACAAATGGACGAGCACGACATTGTAAGGCCGATGACGTTTGCAATAAACTAACTCTAAATCAACCGTCGTATACAGAGCAAACCTTCTCCTGCGAAGGTGACTGGCAATAACTGTACATTATTAAGAAGAACTCGAAGTAGGTAGTTAGTTAAAGTTTTCTTTCATAGGCGAATAACTTTGTAAAGCTCGCAAGTTGGTCTACTTTACTTCATATTGTGCAGGATTACATAGCGTTTTAGGTTTAGTATATTACTTACAGCCGTTCTGAAGGCTGTAAGCTTTCTTAGATCTGAAGGGTTTGGCGTCCAATGATGACTGCATGATTCTGCCGATCTGCGAGGTTAATCAATGATACACGTCTGTGTTTAAGTGTTCTATCCCCAAACGGGACAAAAATTGTGAGATCCACATGTAGTTTTTCTAAGTCTGAGTGTTCTTCGTGTCCGTTGTTTGCATGTTTGTAAAGTGCTCTCAATACAGAAATTATTTTTATAGCAGAAGTTGTCTCGTTATATTGAAAAAGAGAACTAGATCGCTCATATTAAGGTGATTGTTTCACCTAAACTTAACCGACAGTGATTGAAAAATATTGTTCCAGTCTTGCTATGCGAAGTATAAATCTATAATGGATATTATTATATTATAAAATATACATTTGTAAATTTTAACGTAGATAAATGGCGTAAATGCAGGAATAATTGATTGGCCTTTTGCTAAGGTGTTCCTTGCGGTACTTTTCTAGGAAGCATAGCCTGTATGATTAAATTGATTACCATTAATTGAAGTTGCTGCTGTTTTATATTAAGTACCTACGTTATACCTTATTATATTTTACCAAATGGATAAGGCGCAACTAACTGTTACACCCTTTCAACTATTAATGACACTAACTAGCTCAGTACAAAGATACGTCTACATTGTTACGGGAAAACCTCTTCTTAAAAAAGAAAATAGAATTTTATTAGAGGAGGAGAAGAATATTTCAAATACATTTTAGAAAAAATATAATCGTTGCTTCCTTGTAGACTTAGTGTAATTTGAGATCGTAATATACTTGGCAATATAGTAATACAACATATGCGCCGTTTCTGATTCGAAATATTTTTATTTTAACTTACTCAATATCGCAAAAATCAGTAAATGCACACTTCGTTCTTTGGGCGCCAATTATATTAGAATATAATAATATTTGAGGTCATAAAATAGCAGTAACTTTGTGGAAAACTGTTAATTAGTCAGACCTGGTTAGACTACAAAAGGAATAACTAGGCTAGGATGATAATATTTACCACTTATGGCCAGTCCCACAACTAACAAGTAAAAGTTATCCGAAAGATAAATCGCATGCTGTCTCACTCTTGTTAGGTTAAAGTAGAGAGATGGCGAGACTTTTACCTTGTGCTAATGCTATTTGGAGGTGGTGGGACAAGCTCTTTTCCCCGAAAGTTTCCGAGTTGTAACTTTCTTTAAATATATTTGAATCTGATTGATTAACTATTATGCTATAGTAGTTTATTTAAATTATTAACTATGTTCATATAAACAAAACTCTTTAAAATTAACTAATACCTAATATATTATAAAACATAAATAAAAAAGAAAAGAAAATAAATCCCTATAATAGGCGTCATAGAATTCCTCCGCATCACAGTCGACTGGTAGTGTGCTCAGAAGACTGATTGATTAAATAAAGTTTTCTCTACAGATAATTTCCAATATCTCGAGGGAGTTTACGGTCATTAAAACAAACTGACACAATTCTTTAAACTCAACACAACTTCATATACCATTCCATCAAAATCTATTTAGCGGTTTGGATAATTGTGATCGACTAACCAAAATCCAAACTTACGTTTTTAATAATACACATATATACGTATGTATGAATGTATGTTTGATCTTGTACAGTATTTTACACACATGAGTAAATAAAATAGCAATCGAAAGAAAGCTATTTGTGTAAACTGCATCAAAATTGGTTGCAAAATAAGTAAAAAAAAATTGTAGTAGAGTCGTAGAGAATTTCTCGGTATCTCCCTCGCACAGCTGCGGGTAAATAGCGGTTACGTCACAGTTTGTTTCGTGCGTCCCTTTTCTGTCATTTGACTATTACCCTATCATATTTCCATTTAAGTAGATTTCAAAAAAATTGTTAATTAATGTTTGTGTAATGTATTTGACTCAAATAACAAGAAAATTTGAGTCAACTACCCAATTTTGGCAGGTATTAACGCGATCATGCATAATTGTATTTAAAGGAACTATTTTTCCCGCGCCTTTGCTCGCCTAAATGTAGGTTTGGTTAGGTTATTGAAAATACTTTTCCTGGATGAAAAGTACTCTATGTTTTTTTAACGTGTATGCGAAATTTCATGATGATCAAATAAATAGTTAAAAGCGTAACATACAAACATATAATAAAACAAAAACCTCACATTTGCTTTTATAATATTAGTTAGGATAACTTCCAGGCAAACTTCCAGTTCATAATATTAGTAGGATACCAAAGTAGAAAGGTTTATCAGTAAGACGAACCAGCCTGAATCTTAAATAAACATTGAAGGTAAGTAGAGGACAGTTTTATCGATAGTTTTAGTTACATAAAATGGCGCCAGGGACACTGTCTGGCCCACGCATCATGCTCGTGAACAGGTATTAATTCAACTGACCCAATTCAATCAGACATATCGTATAATATGTTTACTGTATTTATATGTATTTGTACAGGTATTCTTTTATTTATAGAAAAATAGGACAAGTCAAAATAAAAGGTGGTGGAGGGTAAGTAACAAAATGTTAAAGAAAGCAAGGTAGTGTCTATATATACACAGTCAAACTTATCCATGATAAACCCGATTATCGAACGAGTAACAGAGAGAAATAGATACGTAGATTTCCCGGCATTTCTTTTACAAACAATTATTAATTATTTATTTTGAATTTTCTACACACGGTAGTGGCTTCAATATAATAGCTAGAAAATGGATGCCTTGTCCTCACTAACCATCATCATGAATTCTTTGCTTTTAATGATCACTAACAATTGGCGTTTTAAATATTTACTAGTATTCTTAATAACCCCTCCGGCTTAGCACTCCGATTGTGTTAGGAGTCACGTCGAAGCTGCATTGGTCAGAAATCGAATCCACGATGCCTCGATCGCATGTTCAATGCCTTATCGATTAGGCTACCGCCATTCAACTAGTTTACATTAGTACGCATATTCAACTTGCAGCACCTATAAGTTCTACTCTTTCCATTCTCTTACATAGTCACAATTAAAAACCCAATTGCCATAAAACTCACACTAATTACGTACAATGCCCTAGTTCAATGGGTAGATACCTATTAATAATTGTGTATCGTGACAACCGTACCTTTTCCCAATTAAGGCAGGAATTACATTATTCTGTCGTGGACCGAGACGCATGTCTGCAACGAAATTGTACCAATTTTGTACCGCAACGAACTCTATACGTACGAGTATGTATGTAATAAGTCGGTAACGTTGCTAACATTTCGGGGTTTTTTCAGCTGAAACGTTTATGAAACGCAAATGTAGGTTTTCGGTATGATCTAAGGAGGGAAACTTTTTTACCGTATTATTACGTGACAGCAGGAATAATGATATCTGCAGAAATGTATTTGTAATAGTCTGGTTGAAGTAATTCATGTGACTATATCAATTACTTCAACCAGACTTTTATTTTTTTTATGAAATACTTCAGAGCTGAGCTCTGAGCTTGCATGCACAGCACGATTGTTAGCAAACTTGCTAACAATCATGCTGTGCATCTGACTGACTGTCCTGACTGCACGGATGGTGTAGTGGTTTAAGTCATCGTCTTACTATTGCCTCTACGCCGAGTGTTGTCGGTTCGTTTCTCACACGGCACGTGACAAAAATGTATGTGGTCCAGAAATAGTTGTACTGAGTCTGGGTGTACTAAGTGTCCGTTGTTTGAATGTTTGTAAACGGACACAAAATATACCCAGACTCAAAACATAATATATTTTTGTGAATCAAACAAATATTTGCCCAGGGTGAAGATCGAACACACAACATTTAAACCACTAAACCGTCTAATTAAATTGACAATTTGTGATAAGCACGTGTTTGTATATAATTATATCTATATAGGTACCGATATCTCATGCTACAAAATTCTTTTAGACGCTGTGTAGTTAAACATTTTAATGTTCTTGAATACCATAATACGTGTAGCGTTGAAAAGCCGATAAAACTCAATAAAGATGTAATAATATCTCATATCTGAAGGGTTTCAGTCAGTCGTCACAGATGTTAATGAACTGTTGTAAGGTTATATTTTATTTTCATAATACTTACAAGATTCACAGAATTCAAATAAAGCCTAACAGAGTGTAATTTACAATACTTATATTAAAAAGTACTTCACACTTATGTTGTTTTAATGTTGTTGTTAATTTTAATTTAACTAATTTATGCTTGTTTGACTTTGAATAGTTATACTTAAAATCTTGTTTTGACATTCAATTTGTATAACTTTCTTTTTATCCTAGCCTCTCTTTACAAATACTATCTTTTCTGCCAATGCTGTGCGCAGCCATTATGGAACTGCAAATTCACACTTTTTATTAACACCTATTATGTTATTCAATACTATGATTTGTATATGATTTGATTTGTCTGTAGTTGTGCCTAATGAATAAATAAATAAATAAACACGATGCAAAAAGTTGGCGCGGACTACATGCGCAAGCTACATACGCGGGCTTTAGGCGCAAATTATTTGCGCGAACCGCATTCACGAGCTTCTATTTGCTGGAGCTTCAGGCGCAAAATATTCACGCGGGTTACATGCGCAAGCTACTCGCGTGGGTTACATACGTAACCTAGTCACACAGGATTCCATGTGCAGCTACATGCATGAGTTGACAATATAGGTTACTGACTTGATGACTGCGAATGACTGGTTGGACATAAGCCTCTCTGCTAATGTCCACTGCGATTGACTGATTGATTGATCCAGGCGGCGTAAGTGCCGCAACTTGAACGTTGATTATACGTTTATTAGCGTCGCATATAACAGACATAATTTACTATGTATAATATGTATGTATTTACAAAAGAAAAGTATATATGTATCGTCTAGTGCCCATAGTACAAGCTCTGCTTAGTTTGGGCTAGATGATGTTGTGAGTATATGATAGAATATATTATATTATTATTACTACACATAGCGTGAATCACGATGGGATGGGAGATAGCAAGGCAGCTGTAGCACAGCAGGGTATCTTTATGGGAAAGTACCTTCATTCCACATATTTACAAAGAAGTAGGCAGAAGTAATACATCGCCATTTTAAGTTCAACATTTTGTAAGAAGTACTTTTAGGCGTATCGTGTCATTGCCACGACGATCAAAATATTAAATAACTTTTATATATTATTTTTTTATTTCATATTACTTAATTTTAATCGATAGCTCAGTGGGGAGACCTGCATACTGCAATGCAGAGGGTCTCGAGTTCGAATCCACGTCGCGTACCTCTTTCACTTTCGGAAGTTATATGACTTTTCGAAATTATGTGCGTATTGATTGACAATTATCGTCTACTACGTGCCTCGGAGAGCACGTTAAGCCGTCGATCCCCGCTGCCATGAACATCTATGGCAGTCGTTATTGGGAAGTCAGTGCCCTATAATATCCTGACACTAGTCTAGCCTTAGGCTATCGTTAGCCTTCGGGTGGCAGAGATCAGGTGGCAGCCGCTCCGTATAAAAACTGATATCCAGCCGGTTAGACCAGAAAAGCCGACCCCAAGTGACTTGGGAATAATAAAGGCTAGGGAGAAGAAGACTTAACTTTTTTAAGCAATAACTACCTCTACAAGATTTAAGTAGATCTAAAACGTAACTAGTAAAATGCGGGTGTAATAATCTTGAAGGCACAAGTCACGACTACATCATCATGTAGTCGTGATATATTGTGTATACCTATATATTAGACAGAATCTAAAGTTCTACGGAGCCTTACACTATCAACTATTATATAGAAAATTTAAAATATCAAAGTTACATTTACTAAGTCAGATTTGCAGTTGCCAGGTTTAATCAAAGCTAAAGGGTGGAGAAAGCCTTTCAGAAAAATGCGCTTGTAATATACTCGCGGCTATTATTTATAGCCGCAAAGGAATTACAATTTTGCTCAGTATTCTATTCTACTAATATTGTAATGTGTAAGTTAAAGATGTTTAGATCTTTATTATTCAATGAAACCATTAAATGGATTTAGATGAAATCTGACACACAATTACGACCAATTATTTTTCTGTGTTTATTTTACCTAGTCCTGGATTAACATATCGTGTTGTTTTTTTTTCCTTTCAGATGCTCTTGTTGACTACATATGTACATACATAGGTGCACAACAACCAAATTTTGCCAGTTATTGATACAAATTCCACGTATTCTGGGGTAATTCTCTTGCCTACTGGGTACCAACCTGGACTCAATGCTGCTACCGAAATGAATTTTATTTTAAACTAGATTTTGCCCACGGCTTCGCTCTCGGAAATGTAGGTTAGGTTCAGGGCGCAGCACACGCTGGAGGAGTGTCCGGCGTGAGCCGAGGAGCGCTGTGCCCTGGTCGCCGTGATTGGCCCCGACCTCTCGTTGCCGACCGTCGTATCCATGATGGTCGGCGACGACAGGTGCTGGGGCGCAATGAGGTCCTTCTGCGAGGCTGTCATCTCGCAGAAGGAAAAGGCGGAGCGGGGGCGTGAGGAAGATCCTTACGCCCCGGACGTCCGCCGCCGGAGGAGGGGTGCAGGAGACGCGCTTATGTCGCTCTCCTGCCCCCCACCTAAGGGTTCTGGGTGGCAAGGCCTCAGGGGGCCTTGCCACCCGTGAGTTAAGAACCTATAGAGGGCGCTCGCGGTGTTCCCGCGCGCCTTCTAACGTCGAAAGGGGAGAGCAGTGAATTGCTCTCCCCCGGGGACGAGAGGTGGTCGGGTCCCTTTGACCCGGCCCACACCCACACAGGGGGGCCTGCTATGGATGAATCTTTTCAGACTCCCAACTGGCCCTCCCCCATTGGGTGAGAGAGGGAACACCCCAGGTTTTTTAGTGGGTATACCAGCGCTCGGCTGGTGAGTCCCACACGCCCCGCCGGTGCCGTCCCCTAGCCGGCGGGTAGTGCATCAAGCAATTTTCATGGGTATAAAAAAAAAAAATTTAGGTTAGGTTAGTAACACTCCTGGAGATGGTGGGCTGTGTGGGCTTACTCGCCACCCGATCAGCGCCAGGTCCGAGAGGCGACGTGCGTGTTTCCACGCTCGCCTCTGAGTCGTGTTTTTTTCCCCCCACGGCGGGCCGGGGTCGCGATTGCATTTGAAAGCGATACGCGTGGCCACGCCGTCTATGGTTATGTCGAAGAACACCGTAGTTTAGTCCGTATCACCGGGGCATCTTTCCCCCGGTGAGCCCGAAATAACCTCTCCGTCGCCCCGCGGAGGGGTATGCGACAATGCATTCATCACTCCAAATTTCAAAATGATCGGTCGAGTAGTTAAGGCGTAAACGCGTAACAAACAAATAAAGAAACTTACATTCGCATTAAATATTAGTTAGGATGAAGCCTATTAAGAACAAACAAGCACAGCAACGGCTCACTTCCGCTGCGCCAAATACTCTTGAAATTAAGGTTTAGTACTGCAATAATAACACTATAATTTGAACAACTAAGTAATCGTCAAAGATTAATAAAGCAATTAAAAATAAACGGTTACGTTAATAGCATAGTAATTATAAAATTAATTAATATTATTAAATATGTACTAGTCAATCGTTTTAACGGTGAAGGATAATATTGTGAAGAAACAACGCCTGAGACTTCATTACAACATTTGGTAAAGTCGTGTTCTTGACCGTGGTAGTATATGATCTGCTTAGAACCGACAAACATTGGGATATTGGCACCTTTCGGATCTAGATGCAAATGCTGCGACAGGATTTTCGTACAGATAATTTAATAATTTTTGTACGTGTAACTTTTGCACTTTACTGACAATTTTCTTCCTGACTTTGACTGACAATCAGCATTTGCGCATTTAAGTGATCGCCGCGTCACTGCCGGCGCACCGAGTTTTATGGGTTCGATCTCCACACGGGACAAACATTAGTGCATTCCACAAATAGTTGTTCCAAATCTGGATGTTCTTTGTGTCCGTTGTGTAAATGTTTGTGAAGTAGCCTGCGACATAGCAACTACTTCTAGTGCGAGAGTTGTCTATTGTTGTTATATTATAAATTAATAATAGGTAATTTATTTTCTAATTATTCACTAATTATTAGTATATGTAAAGTAATCTACTTGGTTAGTAAATATTTATTCATGACTTTAATTACATAAACAAAGCAACAATTATAATTTACTACTTAACTAATATTAACAAACCTAACCACTTATAAATAAAACATGAAAATAACAAAATATGGGACTATAAATTTAATATAAAGAAAGGAAATGGCTGGTTCAGGCAGCATCGTAAAATTCCTCAGCATCGCTGTCGAGCGGGAAAGTGCCCCGAAGACTGGCAGCATTGCCACGTTGAATGGCAATGCTGATTCTTTGAGCCAAGAAAAGTCCAGCTTTCTGGTCACGCGAAGCGTCGATTAGCCGCTTAGATATATCTCTGAAAAGCGCACGAGCGCCTGGACCCCATGAACCTGGCGTCTCCACCCCAAACGGCTCAAAAACGTAATTACCAATTAAATTACTGTATTTGCGTCGTTTGAGGTTTTCCGTCGCTACAGCAGCAGCACTGGCGCAGCTCACCGTGTTCGGAAGATGCGATGGCGCAAGGGTGTCGACGCATGTAGCGTCCCACACCAAAGGCCTACCCATTTTCCAAGGTAACAAAGACATACTATCGGGTCTCTTCCCATCGTCACGTACCAAGCCTATGGGTGCTAATACTGCTGGTACGCCGGCGGTGATAAGAGCACGACGGATAATGTCATTAAGGTGAGCGTGTCGTGAAATACGACCAGCGCTTCTGCTGCAGGATAGCCCATGGTGTCCGAGGCTGTCGACGGCTTCTCCGCAATGACAACGATGCGAAGAAACACACGGGGCACCTAAACGAAGACAGGTGGCGAGGCGGAATGTTGTGTCATCCAACATTGTACCTGTGTTGGACGATGGAAGTGCCTGAAGCCATAAACCCGATTCCCATCCTCCCACAGCCAGCAAACGTGCGCGCTGCGCAACACTTACAGATGTAGTAAAAAGATTTTCTCTTACCGTGTTGCATAGCGGCCCATCCCACTGCCTTTGGGAGAATGGGTTGGTAGGCAGATCAGTATTTGAACAAGCCATTTTCCAGGCGTTCACGGCGTCGGTCCTACACAACACTTCTGAACTAACCAGTGTGGGTGCCAGGATGTACCTGGTTAATTCTTCCGTGCTGTAGACCGAGGCCAGAAACGCCGGTAAACTGACATCTGAAATTTTGCGTACGCCGAGCCCGCCTAAACGAACAGGTAGAGAAGCTTGAAGCCAAGCTCGGTCGTTCAAGTCCACATTTAATATTTACCTTAATGTATTCTGTATGATTTTGTCAATTTTAACTAAAGGTGTTAAATGTTTCCAAAACTGAGATGACCTTAAAGCATGAGTAAATTTAGGGACGAAAAGGCAGTAACGCATTATAGTAAAAGCTGAATGTATATTAATTTTGAAAAGGCGGTCTGAAATTTCATAAAAATTATGGACTTTCTCTTCTAAATACGTCAGACGGCAAAATAGTGCCTTAGAAACTTAAATTAATTTAAAATTTGTTTTATCAATTATTAAACACGTTTAGTATAATAAAATAGTATATCTGTGTTTAAAGAAGTGATATATGTTGTGTTTCAAGTCGTATCATATAAATCTACATATATTAGACTGGTCGTTGGAGTCAACAGTGTGACAACGGACAAAATTTGAACAATCATCGTGTAAACCCGGGGAGTATTCTACTTTACTAACTTTTAACAGACACTCCACAACATTTGTTTACTCTGCTCACTATACTGTGAGCTTCGTCCACCACACACCGGCACAGATTTTGTCTCCTTTTGCTTGACAATAGGTGGAAGCAAAATTGACGACTAAACATTCGCCCCAGGCATGCATACACACATGTTTATACTACACATTAACTAATAGTATTACTGTAGTGATTTTATTTGTATTTTCCGATAAATCTATGTATATTTTTATCTTTTCCAATTAGATTATTTTATTTTACCCTCAATCTTAATAAATAAAGTTTTACTTATCTAAATTATCTTATCCAATACATTATAGTATCATTTCTTATAAATTTTAAAACTAATACTCAAAAAATCTTCTCTCTTTTGCCTTTCTGTAAGTTTATAGCAAATATTTCAACCATTTATACATATATAGGTACCCATCTGTCCCATCCCACTTTTCTTTTCTATTACTTAGGTTGTTTCTTTTTTATATATTCTAGGTGTTTGGTGATTGTTACATCCCTCAACCAACAATGAATACTCAAATGATGACCCGTAAGGCAACAGCCAAGGACACAGAAAACAAGTTAAAGGCAGCGCTGATGGAATTGAAGAAATTTAAGGCAGACAACAATATGTTATTAAAGGAACGCAGTGATTGCGAAGGCGAAATTGAAGCAGTTAACAACAAAGTATTGGAGCTTAAAAGGCAACTGACGGAGCTCCATATAGAATATATGGATGTCTTGGACCAACGGGACCGACTAGAAGATGAAGTTAGATCCTTCAGTAATTGTAATGATGTCTTTTCTAGGTCATTGAGCCGCAGCACTGAGCTTGAAGCAAGCCTGAATGAAGCCCATACTAAAATTATTTCCTTAGAACAAACCATTCAGGTGCTAAATGGTGCTGCGACTCAGAACCTCTACTCAGTACTCATGGGGGAAAAAATAAGTACACTTCATAGTTATAAAAGTAAGCTCAAAAGTCATGTTTTTATTAAAAGTAGTAGGAAATTAAGGCAATACTTGAAGTTAAATAAGTTAATTAAAAAGTTAGATTTTAATCTTAAAAAGTCAATCCAGTTTAAAAAAGTTACACAGCACAATAGTGAATTGGTGAAGGAGCATGAGGTATTTTTATTTGATTTAAAGAGAAGTAATGATCAAATAGTTGCCAGTAGGTTACAGTATGAAGCACATACAGCTGAATTAAATAATCAAATAATTAGTTTGGAAAATCGTTTAACCAGGATCAGCCTGGAACATCAAAAAGAAACTTCTGAATACATTCAGAAATATGATGAAATTGCCAGAGTTGGTAGGGAGAACATGGAACGTGTTCTCTCGCTAACTAATGATACTATATGCGGTAAGTGCTTACAGGCTGAACCTAATAACAACCTGTCAGCTGTTTGTGATTTGAAGTCAGTTAACAGTTGTCCCACCTCCTCTTCCTATCATGAAGATATATCTGTGTCTTATTTGGTTAAGAATAACAATAATAAAAATTTAATCATGTTTTCTGACAAAATCGGTGTAGGTTTTAGTAGACTCATAAATTCTTATACAGAGTCTCCCTGTGTAAATATTTGTTCCCCTGGGGCTAGGTTAAGTACTTTAACTGATAAGTTAAAAATGACAACTTTGAATTCTGAATCGACCATAGTAATTCTATATGGTGACAGCTTATCTGTCACAAAAAATGAGGCTTTACATTTAACTGAGGTAATTGAATCATTACATAGTAAAGTAGGGTGTAACTTTATTCTTTGCGCTTTACCTTATTCCTATTCATTAACACAGGAACAGAATAGATATATTCAAAATCTGAATTTATTATTTTATAACAGTACATGTTATACAAATTATACAAAATTCTTTGACACTAATAAGTTTATTAGTAGATTTTTATTGACTAAAGATACAATGTATCTTTCATATTTTTATAAAAAACAACTTGCTAAGTTATTAGCATTTAATATATTATTATTTAGAGACACAGGTACCAGTACGGTAGTGGAGATTTTAGATCATAGTAGTAATATTACTACTAATTCCTATATTGATACTTCTATTAGTTTAAACTATTAGATGAGACAAAGGATAGGCAGTCACATAGTATTAGACTTATTCACCAGAATATTCAGGGTCTATCCGGCAAGGAGTTAGAATTAGATTTATTTTTTAAAGAACATGACATCCAAATATGTTGCTTAACAGAACATTGGTTAAGAAGTAGTCAACTAATATTTAATAATGAACATTATACCGTTGTAAGTGCGTTTGTAAGAAGGAATTCTATACATGGTGGCTCTCTAATATATGTATGTAATAATCTTAAATTTAAGGAAAGAAATGATATAGTAAATCTTTCTATCGAGCGCACTGTTGAATTATCTTGTGTGGAGCTGGAGCAACATGTCATACTTTGCGTGTACCGACCACCGCAGAGTGACTTTAGTGTATTCGAAACAGTAATGGAGGATATTTTAAAACGCTTAAGTTATGGTAATAGGCATATAGTAGTATGTGGTGATTTTAATATTGATTTACTTCAGCGATCAGTTCTTTCTGTAAGACTTATTAGTTTATTTAGATCATTTAATTTAAATAATTTATTTTTCGAACCAACCAGAATTACATCACACTCTGCTACGTGCTTAGACAATATATTTTGCGAATGCCAATTTCTAAATAGGGCCATATTGAGTGATTTGACATCCGACCACTGTGGGCAAAAGGTTGTATTTCCTATAAATACAATTAAAAAAGAAACTATCATCACATGTAGACCAATGACATCTAATCGCATAAAGGAATTTAAGAATAACATTAATGCCAAGGTTGTCAATATGGACCTAGATTGCAATAGTCCAGACGAACTATACGAGTCTTTGCTTAACGTCATTACACTGGAATATAACAAAATTTTTAAAATGAAGACATTTTACAAAAAATTAAAAGTTAAGTTTTGTGATTGGGCAACACCTGGGATATATACAAGTAGAACTAAGTTATATGAATTATATGGAATAAAAAAATATAATTTTGATCCAAATTTTATTAAATATGTTAGAAATTATTCAAAATTATTAAAAAAAAGGCTTGTGCTACAGCCAAGTCCCTTTATTTAAAAAACAAAATTCGAAATGCCGACGATAAAATTAAAGCTACTTGGAATATTATTAATAATGAAACTGGACGCACCAAGCAGCGTGATAATACTATTAAACTTAATGTAAATAATAAGATAATTTCAAATAACTTGCAAGTAGCTGAAACATTTAATAACTACTTTGCAAAGATACCTGTTAATACAACTAGTTCCTTAAGGTCTTGCCCAGTAAAAGCAGAATCCTTGGTTAGGGATAGCGTGGTGGAGTGTAAAGTCCTGTTTAGTTTTAAATATGTACATCCGCATGACATAATAAAAGTATTTAAGTCACTTAATTCAAAAAAATCAGCTGACTTGTGGGGTATTTCTATGAAATTAATTACAAGTATTATTGATAACGTAGCGCCACACCTAGCTGCAATATTCAACGGATGCATTGATGTGGGCATTTTTCCAAATTTAATGAAATGTAGCAAAATAATACCATTATTTAAAAATGGATGTAAAAGTGATCCATGTAATTTCAGACCGATTTCTATATTACCTGCTATAAGTAAAATATTTGAGAAAATTATATTACAGCAATTAGAGAGCCACTTTAACGTAAACAACTTATTTCATACTCAACAATATGGTTTTAGAAAGGGTCGATCTACAATAGATGCGGGTGTTACACTTTTAAAACATATTTTTGCTGCTTGGGAAAATTCGCAAGATGCCATTGGCGTATTCTGTGATCTCTCAAAAGCCTTTGACTGCGTTGAACATCAAACGTTATTGCGAAAGCTCAGGCATTATGGAATTCGAAATGCTGCACTCGACCTCGTTAGTTCTTACCTAAGCGATAGATTACAACACGTTGAAATCAACGGAAGTAGATCTTCTGGATTACCAGTCGCAATGGGCGTGCCACAGGGCTCAATTTTAGGACCCTTTCTGTTTCTAGCGTACGTGAATGATTTGCCGTTCTTCGTACAGAATTTGTGTGACATTGTATTATTTGCTGATGACACATCACTTATTTTTAAAGTAGACCGTAAGACACCAAATTTACAGGGTGTTAATTCTTCACTCGCGCAAGTCCTGGACTGGTTCACGGCGAATAATTTACTACTCAATTCAAAAAAAACAAAATGTATTAAGTTTACATTGCCTAATATAAAGAGTCCTAGCATAAAGGTTAATTTAAATAATGAAACAGTAACATTTGTACAATCCACAGTTTTCTTAGGCATTACTTTAGATGATAAAGTTCAGTGGGGCGCTCAAATATCGTGTCTTGCAGGGAGACTTAGTTCAGCAGCATTCGCGGTTAGGAAAGTAAGACAGCTTACTGATATAGATACTGCGAGACTAGTATATTTTAGTTATTTTCACAGCGTTATGTCCTATGGCATACTATTGTGGGGTAAGGCAGCTGATATTGAAACAATTTTCATTCTTCAAAAGCGTGCAGTACGTAGCATTTATAATTTAGGCCCACGAGTTTCCCTGAAAGAGCGTTTTAAAGAAATTGGTATACTTACTGTTGCGTCGCAATATATATTTACGAATATTATGTTTATAAAACATAATATTCACTTATATAATAAGAATAGTGATATTCACAACTTAAACACTAGAAATAAGCATAAGTTGGTAGGTCCGTATCATCGTTTACATAAAGTTCACAATTCATTTGCGGGACTCAGTATACGCTTTTTTAATAAACTACCGATTGATATTATAAATTTACCTTTACTAAAATTTAAAAGTGCTGTTAAAACTCAGCTTATCCGGAAGGGCTATTATTCAATCAATGATTACTTAAATGATAAAAACTCATGGAACTAGTTGCTTGTTTCATACAGGATTCAAACAATGTATGTATTATATAAGTCAATTTAGTTATGTGAAGGTACTTCGTGTTTATTTGGTGGTGTTAAAGTATCTTTCTTTTCTTTTAAACAAACTTTATAAGTAATAACGTAAATTTTGTTTTAACTACATTTAGTCACGAACTACCTTTTCATGTCACAAAGTGTAAGTGTATGCGTCCTCATGCCATACTATTGTCTATTACAAATGGCTACGTACTGATAAATATGATTTCAAATCTCAAATGCTTTTTACATAATATTACCAACTTTTCTTTATTTTAGAATTTAGTTTTATATGGACAGTGACATATGGCATAATGACTGCAACACCTGGTACATAAATGAGTTGTAAAATACTGAAATTATAAGTTGATGGCGATTTAAAAGAGTGGCCTTGAGTTTCTTGCAGGTATCTTCTCATAGGCTCAACCTTTTGCCTGAACCTTGCAACTAACATAAATGTAAATTCAGTAAATATAATAAACTCACTAACCCATTTGACGTTCATAAGTGTTACTTTGTGACCTAAGTGAATAAATTATTTTTGACTTTGACTTTGACTTTGACTTTAAGAAAGAATCAAAAGCTTCTTCAAAAACTTGGGACCCAAGCAGGCGAAGAGAATGTTTTTCAACAATTTTGATATCTGGGGCCAATGAGTTGAATTTAGTTAGTATCAAATGTTTGTCTACGTTATTAATATTGTTTACAAATATTAGTGACCACACGAAAAGAAGAAGGTTGGTCTTCTTGTTGTCAAGAGTTGTTCAAGCCGTAGGCGTCTGACATGGCTTAACGACTGCTGTCAATTTGGCAAAGTCAAAGTCAAAAGTCATTTATTCATTTAGGTCACAAAGTAACACTTATAAACGTCAAAATATATAGGTTAGTGAGTTTACTAAGTTACTGAAGCTACATTTAGGTTAGTTGCTACAACCGGGACCGACTTTTTACGTGCCCTCCGAAGCACGGAGACGCTCCGATGAAATACCACTAAGCGGTCATCCATCTATAGACAGACCGCACCCACCGTTGCTTAACCTCGCTAATCGATTACCGATCAGTGAGGGCAACTGGCTATGAGTTATAAGTAATAATAGGTAATTTATTTTCTAACTATTCACTAATTATTTGTATATGCAAAGTGCTATTATTCTGTCATTAGCGGTCTCTTAAATATTTAAGAGTAGTTTAAAAATAAGGCTGCTAGAGTCTGAAGACAAAATTATTTATCCTTTATTCCTTAACTAGATTTTGCCTGCAGGTAGGCTCGCGTTAATCAAGATTTTCTCAATAAATTTTTATCCCTCGGAAACTGTTATTTTTCTGGATGTAAGGTACGCTATGACCTTTTCTGTCCCCTGACAACCTGTATGAGGCTGTATGTGAAATTTCATGATGATCGGTCGAGTAGTACTGGCGTGAAAGCGTAAAAAACAATCTCACATTCGCATCTATAATTTTAGTAAGGATGTACTACTACAATAAACAACCCAAGCAAGATGTAAATCAGTAATTCTAAATTGGCGTTAATTGCAATAAAGGAACATAACTGCGTTATTAAGTTCGACCTAATATTGCGTGAATTGAACACCTTCGTAAACAAAGTCCTCGGCAAACACCGTTAATACTAATTTGACCTTATTAAAATTCACCCATTCTAAAATTGAATATAGAACAACAGAAATATGTATTTGAAAACATACTAATAGAAAAAGCAAATTGTATTTAGAATTATGTAGTGACACTGCTGAGTGCTGACGCTTTAGTTTTGTATAGTATATAGTATAGTCATATAGTATAGTATATGTTATATAGTATAGTCAGGCGCAAGTATACAGTAGCTTCGTACGGCAGTCGTACTTAGTTCGCAGCTCAATGTGTATTTACATTATTGATTACTGGTACACACAGCGACACGTACACCTTAACTGTTTGGACTTTGAACTATTAGAAGTTGAACGCTGCGAATCGTGCGAGAGAGTGCGTTATATTTTTGTTACGCTCTATCCTTACCATTACATCGACACCACTATGCACTCTCCCTTTCCGACGATTCCCTATTTTGTATGTAGCGTAGTTATGCGTATATAGGGTGTCTAATTTGATGTGTAGCCGTGTATACCAGTGAATATATATCCATATATACTATCACGTTATTTTATTTGACTACCTAAGAGAAAACTTCTGATTACCCCTACAACAAAAAATACATTAAAAGATGTTTAAAAAGAAATACGTATTAAAATTCAAATAAAACATGCAACTATACAAGGATTATATATACATACTAGCTGTCCAGACAGACGTTGTCCAGAACAGGCGAAAAAAAAAAGATAAAACCAAATCTAAACCATCCTCGAATCCACTTGAACGCACACAAAAAAAATCATTTAAATCGGTCCAGTCGTTTAGGAGGAGTTCACTGTCAACACACGTACTATAATTAATAATTAATTAATAATTAATAATTCTTCTAATTATATATATAAAGAAGATATACATACAATTCTCAGTAGCAACATGGAGTCTGGAACTGTGCTCGGTAATCGGCAACAGGCCTGTCCCCTATTACGTGGCATCTTATATCTAATAATACATACATAATTATATTCTTAATCCTTTAGGGATAAAGGCGTCAGACTATCTTTATATATATAATTCTTCTGTACGTGTGTTGACAGTGAACTCCTCCTAAACGGCTGGACCGATCTGAATGATTTTTTTTGTTTGTGTTCAAGTGGATTCGAGGATGGTTTAGATTAGGTTTTTTTTGTCTGTACGGGACAACCGTCTGTCGGGACAGCTAGTGTATATATATTTATTTAATTTCGTCATTAATATATCAACTCCTCGATCGCTAAGTTTCTGAATCTCTGTTGAAGCGTTGTTAACCGCCGTTCTGTATACTTCTACCAAGTCTTAGAATGCCAGATAAAAATCAGTTGTGTCTGGCCACCGGTGTGCCAACGCAGTTTGAAAGGTTAATTGTTTCAATTAATCCAAATAAATTGACCAGCTGCAGTCCACTGCTGAATATAAATGAAAGGCTAGAAAGAGAGGCCAAGCAGTGTGCGCATTGATTACCTATTTTATTTTCATTCACATATATTTGGTTTACGTTGATTATGTTCCCTGTGATAGTAGATATCTCCTAAAATTAACTAAACATATTAATTAATGATCATAAAATCACTAACTAATACTTCGCTACCACTAAACAGAATAGCTCTCATTTTGTTGATTAATGATTAACTTTTGATCAACGGTCCGCTGCTTCGTAACTATTATTTAATTTATAATCAACACTGAGTAACGTTTATAGTTTATATTTTTTTATTAGTAGCTAGTTAATACTTATTATATCAGTCTGTATTGCCTCATTGCCGGGTGAAGGCCTGCCTTTGGCTTTTACATATTTCTCATTATTTATTTTTCTTAAATTTTATTTTTATATTTTATTATTACTAGTATTAGTGTTAACCTCTCGAGCTAAGCTAGAATGCTTGTGTTAGGAGTGGGTTCACGACAGTAGTGCAATGAGTGGGATTCGAACCCGCAACCTCTCCATCGCAAGTACCGCTTAAATGCTGCATTATGCGTTAGTTTTGCATCAGTTATCTGGCTTTTACATATTTCTCTTATGCGTTCGTTTGCACCAGTTAAGATAGCTGTTGAATATTTGAGAGTAATTTATAACATTAATTAAAAGAAGAACAGTTACGTTTCCGTACCGTACAGTGCGCGACACTTGTGCAGAACATTGTGTGCCACAAAACTGGGACTGCACTTACTCCCACACGAAAGCGTATACGGCAAACCGGTTTAGATCAAAACATTTCGTATTAAATCCGATACAGCGGTTTCGAACGCATTAAAGATTTTAATACATTTTGCAGAGGTAATAATTATGCTGCTCACATATTAATATACCGATTGTGCTCACCGTCGCTTGTTGCGTACGGATTAGGGTGATTTTTTTTATTTTGAACGTCAATATGGACCACACTTCGCTTGATGGTAAGCGATCGTGTGGTTTAAGAGCAGTGGCCACCACACCATCCTCATAGCAGCTGAGGCGATGTAAGGTTATAAGAAGGTGCTTTTTGATGCCCCGCTTAAAGGAAGTGGGAACGAATTGAAGAAGCAAGGCTTTGTTCACAACTTTGTAGTGCGTCGATATGTTCATTGCGTGAAAGACATCGCATCGTAGAGATCTGTTTACTCTGTGTAAACGCTTTGGAAATTTCCACAGTGCGTTATGCGATGCCGCTTCGCTGTGTTGTGTAGGCTTGTAAGTTCTTGAGTGGCGAGCAAACGATAACAAAAAGAAAAGGAAAGTATAGATCGCTTGATGAGATACGAACATTACCAATATTTATTTGAAAAAATAATATATAATTATACTTGGGCGTCAGCTTTGGGACAGTCATAATTTTTTTAAAGAACTTTTCTTCGTCGAAATTACTAATGGTAGATACTAGACAGACAGACACACTCATAGATAGTTTTGAGTGTGTTAGTTATTTTAAAACTTTATACCTAAGCAGCTATTTTAAAGTAACTGCAAATCTCAGTCGAAGCTTTCAAGGAACTTCTAGACACAAATTATTCGTGCATACATGTGAGACTATACGCATGAATAATTCTCTGACATGTATCGTTCGTTTAGATACAAATACTTGAGTATAAGTTGGCTAAGTGACGAGTACGACATTACATAATTATGTATCCTTCATAATAAATACTTATACTCAATTTGAAGTGAAGGTATGAATTCGTTCAAAACATTGATAGGTACATATATCACATAAAATAGTCCAATTCTTTATTGCTTTCCACAATATATATACAGGGTGTCCAAGAACCTGGCGTCCAACTGGATTCCCACGATGCCCCAAGTTCTAACAGTACTCAGAAAAATATTTTAAAAAATCCACCCCATGTACTTACAGAATTATACTGATTTCAAAAAAAAAAAGGGGAAATGAGCACCCTGTGACATACTTTTGAATGCTGTGACTGCTAATGCTGATAATTTCGATATTTCTTGGAGGTTTTGTAATCTAGGGTATTGCTGTGTCTAAATAGAATGTAAAAATAAAGTACTTATTGTACCATTTTAAAATAAAATATTATTTTAACTAAAGGTGATATGGAAAACTATTGAATTTCGCAACTTTGACCGACTGTAGTGTAAAAAAAATGTACCAAAATAGTATGGCAAGTGACGTCAAATTTTGACGCGTTTATTCCTCTTTTTAAAAAGGTATAATACTTACACATTAATTTGAAAAAAAAAATTTTGATAATATTTTTACTCAACAACCCAATTTTTACGAAGTGCCTACCTACTAACGGTAACTGTCGGACCCTTTCTTATCTTAGAAACTGTTATGTTACTACTATTATTTACTTCGGTTCCAAGAGTGAGCAAGAAGGAAATACACACAGGTAGATGGGTTCCCAGTAGAATAAAAGCAAAGAATGTTAGTTTAAAGATATTTTATTACAATAAATGTTCAAAATGTTGACCACCCGCGGCAATACAAGCTCTCACTCTCCTTAAAAAGGACCGCTTTATGTTTCGCGAGTAACTTTTTTGACGTATCACCTGCACTGCTTGTGTTATCTTCTCACGAAGGTCAGCGATGTCATTAATGGGCTTCGCATAAACGAGCTCCTTCATAGTTCCCCAGAAAAAAAAATCCAGCGGATTTAAGTCAGGTGAGCGGGCTGGCCACGGGATTGTTCCTGATCGCCCAATCCACCTGTTCGGGTATTGCTCGTCCAAAAACTCTCTAACGGATACGCGAAAATGTGCTGGACAGCCGTCGTGTTGGAACCACATATCTGGTGGGGTCTCTTCTAGTAAGTTTGGCAAATCATTTTGAAGAAAATTTAAATATGATTCGCCAGTCAAATTCTCGGGCATCTCAAATGGACCAATAATATTCCCACAGAGAATACCGGTCCACATGTTCACTTTGAACCGGTACTGGGATCTATCTTCTCGCATCAAGTGCGGATTTTCCACATGCCACTCGTGCAAGTTGTGTAGGTTCATGTAGCCATCCTTCTTAAATGTAGATTCATCTGACCACAAAATTTTGTCGATAAAGTTTTCGTCTTCTCGATGTTTTTGCAGGATTGTTTCACAAAACGCGACTCGGCTCGGATAGTCTCGAGGTAAAAGACTTTGCACTCGCTGTACGTGGTACGGATGATATTCTTCTTTTTGGAGAATACTGTGTGCTGTGCTCTTCGGTATCCCCGTATCAGCTTCTATTCCTCGCACAGAGATGCTTGGATTTGCCGACACCGCCTCTAAAACTTCATCGCGTATGAAGTCATTTACGGGTCGTCCTTCACCAGCTACTTGATTGGGGAACCGCCCGTCACATAGTGATCTGTGCACATTAATGAAAACTCGATGGTCGGGATATCGCGTAGCCCTCGGATACCTTTCTCTGTAAAGTCTCGCTGCAGCTCGTCCATTACCTCTACATTCTCCATAAATGTAGTGCATATTTGCGTATTCTTGCGGAGTGTAGGTCGCCATGGTAGCACACACAAAACACAAACTGTCCAAACACAGGCAAAGGTCGTCGTAAAGAGTTTGTTTCAAAGTCCAGAGCACAAAGAGTAATCGAGTCCAATAAACAAAGCTTTAAATCGTAGTACGTGATCAATGGTAACAATAAGAGAGAGGTGCGTAGTAACGGCAGGAGGCAGTGACGCGTACTGACCGTACTGTTATCCTAAATAGCACGATCCCAGATAGCGTCACTATCTATCTCACTCGCACCTCTAACCTTTTTCTCCCTCACTCTTACCTGAATAATGGGGTACCATAAAGAAGAACCAGCAAATCGCAAAGATAGTTTCTGTCTTGCTCCCTCCTGTTGTAATAACGAATCACTATGGTGAGATGCATGCACATACCGTCCCTTACGGTCTAACCTGTTTTTTGAGAGGCCTGTTGTTATTTTTATGAGCATACAACAGTAATTCTTTAGAGGTTAGATTCAATTCGTCGTAAATTTTTCTTTCTAAGAATTCTGTAAGACATCGTAAAAATTGGGTTGTTGAGTAAAAATATTATCAAATTTTTTTTTTTTCAAATTAATGTGTAAGTATTATACCTTTTTAAAAAGAGGAATAAACGCGTCAAAATTTGACGTCACTTGCCATACTATTTTGGTACATTTTTTTTACACTACAGTCGGTCAAAGTTGCGAAATTCAATAGTTTTCCATATCACCTTTAGTTAAAATAATATTTTATTTTAAAATGGTACAATAAGTACTTTATTTTTACATTCTATTTAGACACAGCAATACCCTAGATTACAAAACCTCCAAGAAATATCGAAATTATCAGCATTAGCAGTCACAGCATTCAAAAGTATGTCACAGGGTGCTCATTTCCCCTTTTTTTTTGAAATCAGTATAATTCTGTAAGTACATGGGGTGGATTTTTTAAAATATTTTTCTGAGTACTGTTAGAACTTGGGGCATCGTGGGAATCCAGTTGGACGCCAGGTTCTTGGACACCCTGTATATATTAGTAATCTTAAAGCTATGTATTACTTATGGACCCTGTCGGGTATAGCATAGTAGTTGTATTAGGAGAGAGGAAGAGAGCCTGTTCCATTCACTGCTAGTACTTTAAGAGAAAGCACTTTCAACTCTGCGTGTTTATAGAAGTAGATTAGATTTAGATTTGGCGGCCTCGATGGCATAGTGGTTAGTGTAACCGACTGCCACGCCTGAGGTCGCGGGTTCGATTTCCGCGTAATTCAAACATTTGTGTGCATGGACATGGATATTTGTCTTGGTCTGGGTGTTTCTATGTATAAATATGAATGTATTTAGAAAAAAAGTATATATGTATGTTTAGCCATTGTCTAGTACCCAGTGTACAGGCTTAGTGTGGGCTAGAGGGTGTCGTGTGTATGTAATAGAATATTATTATTATTATTATTATTTATTTGTATGAGTATGATAGAATACCAAAAGTCTTATATATTAAAACTACAATAGGCGGAGCGTGGATTTCTATTTCGATAATGCGGTGCTTTGATAATGTTTTTAATATTCTTTATTAAGCATATTATTTTTATACGTTCTGAATTTTAGTAGAAGAAACTATCAATAATATTTTTTTTATTTCCTTCAATATTATTATAATAATTTTACCGGGGTGTGTATATGATAATTATGTAAATAAATATAAGTACAGTTATGAATATCCATACTATTTTGGTATTCATAACTGCAGTTGTTTTAATAATTCGTATTAATAAATATCACAAGATATATGTAAAAACTTATGTAAAAGAGTAGAATCATTCAAAGTTGAAACAATTCTGCTTCAAATAAGGGATATTGTTGAACCTATTTTGTTTTGAAACCTATAGAAAAACGTCCTATTTGGAACGATTTTGAGCATTCACTTTTTATTCACTAGTAACATCAATAAAAATATTTTGTTTTTCTTTTTATAATAACTTACTTTTGCCAGCAGCTTTACCGGCTCGGAAACAGTCCTTTTTTTTCTGGGTAAAAGGTACCCTATGTATATCATTTCTGTGCCCTTTTGTGCCCTGACAACGTGTATGCGAAATTTCGTGATGATCGGTTAACGTTGACGCCAGGGAGGCGGAACTGTACGAGGCCTACAGAGCGGCCAAAAGTACGCTAAAAGTAGCCATCAAGCGGGCCAAGGATCTGGCCCGTCAAGAGCTGCTGGGGACTCTGGACCTTAATCCCTGGGGGCGTCCATACCTTATGGTGAGGGGCAAGCTTCGCCCCTGGGCGCCCCCCTTGTCCCAGAGTCTCCGACCACAGTTTGTGGAGGAGGTGGTGGCCGCTCTGTTTCCCTCACGGGCAGAGCACACTCCTCCGTCGATGGTTCCGCCTTCCATGGCGTCCAGCGCGGACTTTGACGACGACGTGGTTCCCGAAGTGACCCAGGTAGAGCTGCGAGCGGCGGTGTCGAGACTACGCTCGAAAAACACCGCCCCAGGGTCTGCAGCAGGGCCAGTTTCCACGTCAGTGGAAGGTGGGGAAACTGGTCCTGATCAGGAAGGAAGGGCGCCCGGCGGACAGTCCGTCCGCTTACCGGCCCATTGTGTTGCTGGACGAGGTGGCTAAACTGTTCGAGTTTATAATCGCGGAGCGCCTCGTCCAGCGTCTTTCTTCAGTGTGTCCGGATCTGGCGGACAACCAGTATGGTTTCCGCCGCGGGCGCTCAACAATCGATGCAGTTCTGCAAGTGAGGAGCCTGGCGGAGGATGCGGTGTCCCGGGGCGAGGTCGTCTTCGCGGTGTCTTTGGACATCGCGAATGCCTTCAATACCTTGCCCTGGAGTTGCATTAGGGAGGCACTCGTTTTCCATCGTGTGCCGACCTACCTCCGCCGCATAGTCGGGGCATATTTATCCGAGAGGGTAGTCGTCTACCCGGGTCACGACGGTTGGAGTCGGCGAGAGATGTCGTGCGGTGTTCCACAGGGATCGGTTCTGGGTCCGCTCCTGTGGAACATCGGTTACGACTGGGTGCTGCGAGGTGCGCTCCTCCGTGGCGTCGGCGTCATATGTTACGCCGACGACACGCTTGTCACGGCGAGGGGCAACTCGCACCGGGCGGCGGCCATACTGGCGACCGCTGGGGTCGCACAAGTCGTTGGTCGTATCCGGCGGTTGGGCCTCGAGGTGGCCCTGTCTAAATCCGAGGCTGTATGTTTTCACGGCCCTCGGAAGCGGCCACCTGCAGGGGCCCATATCATGGTAGGAGGGGTCCGCATCGGCGTCGAGTCAACCCTAAGGTATTTAGGTCTCTTGCTCGACAGCCGATGGGACTTTACAGCCCATTTTCGTCGTTTGGCCCCCATTCTTCGGGGCGCTGCAGGCGCGCTCTCGCGCCTGCTGCCCAACCTTGGGGGGCCAAGCACCTCCTGCCGGAGGCTCTACGAGGGGGTCGTGCGGTCCATGGCCCTATATGGGGCCCCAGTGTGGGCAAACAACCTGACGGCCCGTAACATCACGGCGCTTCGTGCTCCACAGCGCGCCATGGCCGTCAGGTTGATTAGAGGTTACCGCACGATCTCGTTCGAGGCTGCGAGCCTCCTCGCCGGATCGATGCCATGGGACCTGGAAGCGGCGCTCCTGGCGTCGCTCTATCGTTGGCGCCAGGAGGCGCTAGCTCGGGGCGAGGGACCGGGTTTTGCCGCAATCAAGGCGGCAAGGTCCGAGCTCCGCCAGGTCCTAGTGGCTAATTGGAAGGACCGACTTGTGCACCCTAGTGCCGGGCACGCCACGATCGTGGCGGTAAGTCCCGTTTTTGAGGAGTGGCTGGAGAGGCGGCATGGCGCCCTCACCTTCCGGCTGACACAGGTTCTGACTGGCCACGGTTGTTTCGGCCGGTTCCTGTGTCGTATACGCCGGCAAGAGACGCCCGGTTGTCACCACTGCGGTGACTGCCGCGACGTTGTAGAGGACACGGCGCTGCACACTTTGGCGGTTTGCCCCGCCTGGGCATCGCAGCGCCGTGAATTGATCGCGGCAGTCGGATCGGTTGCCCTCTCGCTCCCGGCCGTAGTTCAGTCGATGGTCCGGAGTGAGAGGTCGTGGAACGCCGTCGCCTCCTTTTGTGAGGAAGTAATTTCCATCAAGGAGGCGGCGGAGCGGGAGAGGGAGCGTTTATACCTTCTCCCCAACCGCAGAGCCGGGCGCCGGAGGGCGCGAGACGACCTCCAGCCACCCAGAGGTTGGACCTGGGGGTGGCGGGCTTTGTGGGCCTGCCCGCCATCCGTTCAGCACCAGGTCCGAGAGGCGGCGTGCGTGTTCCCACGCGCGCCTCTGTGTCGTGTCCGTCTCCCCTTTAGGGGGGAGACAGTAGGGTATTTTTTATGAAGTGAGTCCTTTGGGTGGGTCTCTTGTGTAGTGGCCTGCCGTTTCACACGGCGGGCCGTAACCTCGGCGGGGTCGCGACCGCATGCGAAAGCGATTCGCGCGGCCCCGTCGATAGTGGTTTTGTCGAGGAACACCGTGGTAGGTTTAGTCGGTATTCCGGGAGGTACTTTACTATTATTTCCATCTTTCTTTTACCCCGGCGAGTCCGACATAATCCCTCCGCCCGCCCCCGCGGAGGGATATGCGTCATTGCATTCCCCCACGTAAAAAAAAAAAAAAAAAAATTAATGCGTGTAATAGTACAAACAAACTCAAATTCGCATTTATAATTGCTAATATTTTACATAATATTGTCTTCTGTTTACGCGAATGTTATTCATTGAAATTAAACTACTATATACGGATTTTATCTCGTTGTTTATTTATCACTGTATTACAAAATTTTGAAAGTATTACACTACTACTACTATTGATTTTATTTTACTAATTTATAAGCTAATAAAATTATTTAAACTATTAATTCAATTTATTTCGGTTTACACTTTCCCCGACGTTTCGGTTGTTTTTCAGTCGTTTCAGTAGCCATGGTCACGGGGAGACTCCCCGTGAAAATTTATTTTATTTATTTATTTATTACAAAACGGAATTTTGTAATACAGTGATAAATAAACAACGCGATACAATCCGTATATAGTAGTTTAATTTCAATGCTAATATTTTTTTAGTAATTTTTTTGTTGCTGTATCTAATCTTTTTATCTACAGTAACCAAAATGCACACTTTACAATAAGTAATATATAAAAGTCAATTAATACGGGCCACCATCGCGTCTCAATCAAATTAATAAGTACCCATAGCAATCACCGTTGGCTGGTTCAGTGAATGACTATTTTAAGCACGATCCGCTGTCTATGTGCTCTGCAATGATTGCATAATTGAAAGCAAGCACTATTGCATACCCAGTTTACTGTTATACTATTTAGTATGGTCGGGCTGTGCAAGGTATTCAGTGTGATTTCCGTTCGGCGCAAATTTAAAACGTTTTTTGTTAGAAAGTTACGCTGTTAGATTTATTGATTTTGTTGCTGGCTTTGAGAGTAAAGAACGGCTTTTATATTGGTTGTTATGAAGTAGCTGGTGATATGAATAGCATCTATTTGAGAGTTTAGTGATATATAGCTTTGGTTTGCCGAGTGCCGGTGGCAGTCGCTCTGTCGTGAATCATAGCGATGCCGCTGTGCATGAGGTCTCGTGTTGGATTTTTGGGTCAGGTTAAAAGGGATTTTGAGGTTTTCTGGCAAGAGGTTCTCGGTAGTAACAGGGGCTTTGAATCTATATGTACATATATCTAGACCTGGCCCCATAGACGGCAGTAGGCTTGCTATCTATTACATGGGACTTGAAAGCGATAGTATCTAGAAGTCCAATCGAAAGTCAAGTCTTGAATTCCCGGGCCGAGCCTTTGTTATGTGTTTCTGTCAGGCGAAAGTAAGGCCCAGTAGATGAAAATTTGCACATATGGATTTTTTTTTTAAGTGGTCCACTCACCAGTACCACTTTGATAAATATTGTGAATTCGATCCCGACACGGAAGAAACATTTTTCTGATCTACAAACAGTTGTTCCGAGCCTGTATATTCTTTGTGTCAATTGTAGATAGGTATTCATAGAGCGGAAGTTGTCTTTCACAAGAAAATGTAAGAAAAATAATAGTACTAAAAACTAGGAAACACGCTTTATTAAAAAATGTAGAGAATAATTTAATAATTTTAATGTAAAAAAGCGTGGGGTGCTTTCTAAGATATTTCGATACCCCACGCTTTTTAAAATTATTTAAGGGCGTGTTTTTAGCGTTCTTAACTATTATTTATTTTTATTTTTTTAAACTATTACTTATTTTTCTAATTTATTGTATTGTCATCGGTCCTCGACAAGTGTGCAAACTTTTAAATCAATCCGTTCGGTTTGAAAGGGATGAAAATCACGTTCAAAGATTCCGTTACATAGATTCATAGATACATAGATACAAACCAAGGTAATAAAAGCGTGTTAAAAAGTAGTTAGCCCGAAAGATAGTTGATGTTAACTGGGTCTAAAACACCTCTGCTTAAACCCCTTGATAAATATGTATAAGCATAATGGTATATCATGTTATGAATAGCATAAATACCACAAATACGGTTTAACCTGCACTTGTAAACATACACGGATGTAACATCCAATTGACCGTTAATCGAATACCTAGCGTAGGCGTAAGCATAAAGCGCCATTGGCGATCGTCGGGTTCGATGCCCGAGACGGTAAAGTTTTATTGAATGATTCAAGAGTAGCATTGCCTTATTGGTCCCGTAAACTTATTAGTTTATGCTTCTGTTTGTGTGATCGTGAGGTCTTGGATGCGATTCTCAAGTCGAATAAAGTTACTTTTTTATTTTTTTTAATATAGGTATTGTATTTTTTTGAAATTAATCTTGTTTATACGGATTTTATTTAACACTATTACATAATTTAGAAACTGTTACACTATTACTAACTTTACTAATTTTAAAACTAATTAAATTTTTAAAACTATTTATATTTAAGATTACAGTTGTTTTACTCGGTGCCGCAGCGGTAGTGAATGCGACTGCTGTGCATGTCGTCTCGGGTTCAATTCCTAGGTCGAACAAAGTGTTATTGAGATTTTCTGGTGAGAAAGACTCAGTAGTATCACTAAGTCTAGAACTGTATCTGGTAGGCTCGCCCCATTACGTGGAACCTATAACCATGGTGAAATTTGGATGTAACATCTCTGCCTACTAATAAACAATCGAATCACTTTAAAACACGGGCGCTCTGTTGAGTCATGTTTGTTTACAATTAACTGCACGGATGGCGTAGTGGGTTAAGTGGTCGGCTCGCTGCTGCCACTGCCCCGAGTGTTGTGGGTTCGAATCCCACTCGGGACAAAAATTGTGTGATCCATAAATGGTTTTTCTGAGTCTGGGTGCTCTTTGTGTCCGTTGTTTCAATGTTTGTTAGGTTCCTCGCGACACAGCCATAATAAATAGAGCGGGAATTGTCTTTAAAAAAAAAACATTGGAGTCTCTAACCGAAAATTAATAGCGATGTGTTTCTTTGGCTGCTAGTGATGGCAAGCCCTCAGCGATAATAAATATCTGATGTGCAATCAAATCATTATCGATGTTAAAAAAAGCTAATAATCAGCTGAAGCTGATGCTGAAACTGATATTTGCAACAACCCTGGTACGAACGTTCATCGCAATGCCTTGCATCCTGCGATGAAATCTGTCAAACGGAGTTTACCAGACTTCACAAGTGATCACCCCGAGTCGTAGACTATGGCTTTATCATTCCCATCCGCCCCATCCCCGGGTAGGTATTAAACCTTGAAAATAAACTACTTTATACGGCTTTTATCGCGATGTTTATTTCAAAACACTTTTATTACACAATTTTGAACTATAACACTAATATCTTTTAATGTTACTATAATTTAAGCTATTTAAAACTATATTTAAGTTTACTTTAGACGAAAATAGTAGTTGTCTCAATGAGATTCTCATAATTATTTTTTTTGTAATCATGGACTACTAACTAGTTTATACGGATCTTGTCGCGTTGTTTATATATATATATATATATATATATATATATATATATATATATATATATATATATATATATATATATAAACCTTTAAAGTAGTTTAATTTCAATGTATAAAATAACATACCTACATATTAAACGTGTTTAAAACCTGTCACGGGATCTATATCAAGTGTACTAAAATAATATCGGTATGAGTAAAGTTTCGATATTTGTTTAAACTTAGTAACATCACTAGCCATATGACTTTTACAAAATAAATGTTTGTTTTTACTTTATAAACTCTCTGTTTAGTTTTCGAAGCCCGAAACTGAGTAATAAACTAATGCCGAACATTTATTTTGCAATAGGCTTTCGGCTTTTAAAATTGGAACTACGATTAAAGTAATGACTTCATAATTGGATTCGAAGACAGTAGATATACCATGAAAACGTTTATGCGAAACTTCGGGCCGAATGAAAAATTTTACAATATTTTTATTGTATTGTTACTCCTTTGTTCAGACTACTAGAAAGAAAGAAAGAAATCTTTATTGCTATATAGCTATCGGGTGGGCAAAATGTGTATAAAGATAAAAATAAATAACAATAATAATAATAAAAAGGAAGAAATAAAAAACACAGTAACATAAAATATCCAATAAACATATTGAGACACTTGCGTCCCACAGCTGCAGCAATCAGGACTCCAGTTCAGCATTTGCCTGGTCCCAAGAACTAGGCACTGGTCTTCTACTGAAGCCTGTCATTACTACATGAAAAGGTTTAAGACCAAAATGGTTACGTACCGAAATTCAGGACTAATTTTGGAATAAATGTGTAACACGGTACGAACAGTCGGCCCGAAACATCGGCATTTACAGTTCTGGTACATTTATATGCACAACGCAATACTTTATAGCGCACAGATAAGGAAGTCTCGCAAATACGCGATATTGATTAGAAATACAACATACACAATACCATAATCGCACTTTCGTCTGATGATAAAAATATGGCGCGACGGACTTATCTCGTGAATTTCGGCTGCGCATGCAATCTCCATTTAATCGTTTGTTCGAACTTATGGTTCTGTTTTTAGTCCTAGGATTGCACCGCGCACATGTTTATTAGTATAGTCATGTTAGTACCTGTAACACGGGGCCTTATCACTATCTCTTAAGGTATTACAATCACATAGACACCTGTATAACACGGGGCCTTACAACCAAGTTTCAGGGCTTTGTGATTGCTTGCGCGAGAATGACATGATGAGTTACAGAGTGTAAGTAGTGTAGTCATACTCGAAAAGACAAACCTATAAGCTTGTCTCGCTCTTGCTTAATACGCGGTGATAAGGTCTAGGGCTGGTACCGTAATCGCGCATTGCTGAGACAAATTTGCGCTTTAGCCATTATTCTCAATGAAGATTAAAATAACAAAAATAAACTTAATAAATTAGTATAATATCTTAATATTTGCCCTTTACTATAAATGAAATAAAAATAAACTGAATACTTCTGTCATTGAAAAAGTAGCTTATGTTTCATCCTCAGGTTTCAATATCTATACAAAAGGTTCAGCAGCTGAACTGTAAAATCATAACAGGTTACTTTTACATTTATATTATGAGTATGGAAGTTTAAATAAAGTATATTTGTATAGATACATACATAGCTTAATAATGGTATTGACTTAACAGTGAAGGCAAACATTGTGAGGAAAACTACAGAGAGTAATCAATAATGTTGACGCTAATCTGCATTTAGCCAGCGTAAAACACGACGACCTAACTTCCCCATCACAACAGCACTGGAACATCTTATAAAATAGGGGTGATATTATTATATTACATATACATAGATATTATACAGACTTGGGGGCGCAGCAGCTGTGAATACGACTGCCATGCATGAGCATAAGGATGGGTCTTAGAGAGATATTAACTAAGGTTCGATTTCCCGGCTAAGCAGTGTTTTTGGGATTATTTTGTAATATAACATTTTTGGGACTATGCCCTTTAAACGTCACTATGGTGGTTCCCTATTACGTGGGACTGTACTCATAGTTGGCGAAATGTGGATGTAATTACATATTCCTTCGAGGCGGGAAACTATTCATATAATATTTATTCATTTAATTTATAAAGGTATAGTTTGACCACAAAATAAAACGCTTCGTTAATTTTCGCTTCTGAAAAGACGAACAACCATTCTCCGATTCGAAAGCATTTATTAAAATGAACCTTATATATCTAACCTTAAACTGCAATATTGATTGCAGGATAGATATATTTCTCTCGCTCCTGTTTCATTGCTACGTCGACAGCACGTTTGACGTTGAAATAATTGAGTGAAGAATTTCAATCACGCAACTGTGGACAGTTTAAAATACGGGTGTTTTCGTAGGGTTTGTAAACGTACTATTACGTTGCATTTCTGTTATAACAGAGTCATTGTAATGTAATCGGGCCGTATTTGAAGCCTTGGAGACCATGGATAGTGGACAAGTGGAGGCTTCGATTAACTTTATTTCTATTCAAACCAGAGCAAGAAATGAATCTAGCTCCCTATCCTAGGACTGAAGCTCCGATAGCATTACACCCCTATAACCTGGGCAGTCATTACTCATGTTCAAAGATACAATGGTTTAGTGAAGAACGGTGGACTGCCTAAATAGAGGTCTTCCAAATCTTTTTGGTAGACCAAGTTCGTCAGCGTAAAGTACGTTCGCCTTCGATATCACTTAAGTGAATTACGCTGTACTTTATAAATATATTCGATTCTACTAAGCCGGATAAAATAACGTTGAACTCAGAGCTATGTGAATACCGGCACAAAATCCGCTTAATGATATTGACGTAATGTTAAAACTAGCATACAGGGAAGAACTCTAAAAGCCATTGTTCTGGGATTAGACCCTTTTAAATAGCTTACTATTTATATTAGATATAAATATCTGTAATGTACCTATACAGTTACAACTTTTGAAAAGTATAGATATATGATCATATATCTATATACTCGTACTATGTAGATCTATACGTTAATTAAATATTCTACCACATACACACAACACCATCTAGCCCAAACTAAGCAGAGCTTGTACTATGGGTACTAGACAATGGATAAACATACATATATACATTTTTTTTTGTAAGTACATACATATTATACATAGAAACACCCAGACCAAGACAAACATCCATGTTCATGCACACAAATGTTTGACTTGTGCGGGAATCGAACCCGCGACCTCAGGCGTAGCAGTCGGTTACACTAACCAATACGCCATCGAGGCCGACAAGACAATGATTTAATTATCAGCCCGTTAACGTCATGTCATGTCTGATATGTATCTAATATGTCTACATACCTAATGTTTTCAAATATGTGTGAAGTCTTCCAACCGGCACTGGGCCAGCGTGGTGAACTATGGCCGAATCCTTCTTATACTAAGAAGATGCCACGCGTCAGTGAGATAGTTTATTAAACGAGGCTGATATAATATTATGTTATATATAATATGGCATAAGAGCGCTCTAGTATTATGAGACCTTAAATCTTTAAAGATGTACAGCTCTGAATGTAATTAAACAGGATACAAAAAGTCTACTTTTAACTTCAGCTTTGTCTTTATAAACAACTTCTCAACTAAAATTAATGGAATCGGTAACACAGTTTTGTTACTGGGCTCCATAATGTTACACTATCTTCGGCTAGCAGTAGGCACGTGTAAGTATCACGGAATACCTTTGACGTTCCCTTCAGGGATTACGGGATTGACCGTTGTATATCAGACTAGGATTCCCCTGGCAATAAGCTCCCGTGGATCTAATATACGTTATTACTTTAAGCTACGGGGATTAGTTTTATGTACAACTAGGTTTTGGCTGCGACTTCACTCGCGTAAAAGTAGGTTACATTATGATAGTAAAAGTACTCTTTTTAAATAAAATATATCCTATGTTACTTGGTGACAATATAGCCTTCTAAGAATTTTTAAAATCGGTTCTGTGGTTTTTGAGTTAAATCCTTACAACAATCAAACAAAAACTCAATTCGTTCCTCTTTTATTGTAGACTAGCTTTTGCTCGCGACTTCGTATGCGTCGAATTTGGAAGTAGGTACCTATATATATATGTATATGTTTCTTACTTTGTATAAAGAAGAAGCTGATCTACATACATAATATGGAAAAAAATAATAAAAAATTTAAGAAACCGCCGACACAAAATTCAATTGAAACCCATATTGAGGGAGTTGTGGCAAAAAAAATGAGAATCGCTATTTTGTGGTGGCGGCCTTCTTAGATTTAAAATTTATCATAGTGTATTCTACGAGTCAAGCCCTTTCATTTAATACCCATATTGAGGGAGTTGTGAAAAAATATGTAACCTGCCATTTTGTGGCGACAGCCATCTTGGACCGATTTTCATCAAACATAACTAAGAAAATTCCCGACTAATTCACCTTTCAAACAAAAAAAAACAAAATTACAGATACGTCAAACTTATAACACCCCGTCGTTTTTGCGTCGGGGGTTAAAAATAGCTGTCTCTCTTGCCGACACCTACAATATTTTTGTTGTTGCGGCTTCTAGGCGGCGTATCAAAAACTTCTAATTGTTACCTAATATTCGACTTCTAGGCGGCGTATCGCGATGAAACATGCACTAGATTTTAAGTTAGAACTCCAGCAATAAAACTGTGAAATCCGCCTTCATTTCCTTGCAATAGTTTTTCCGTGCTGATCGTACAAACATACAGGTAGAGATAAAAATTCTTAATATAATTGTTTTGACTTCTATAACTCTTATAAAGACCTCTCAACTTATTTTCTCAAATAACTCATATGTACAGACATTGGCCAAGTACAATTTTTTTATATGTAGATATAGATTACCTACCTTTAAAACGTATGTAATTTCGCGTTGCATGATATATATATATATATATATATATATATATATAATATGTAACGGGAATGCCTACCCCTCTGGGAAACAGGCGTGAATTTATGTATGTATGTATTAACGCGATCATGCATAATGTTTACCTTTAGTTGTCCTTGAGTCAGCTTGTGACCACGGCCGGTATAACCTGGTCGAAACGTCAAGCATTAATTAAGGTAAACATTATGCATGATCGCGTTAATACCCGTTACATATTATATAAGTATAGCCTAGTGGGAAACCGATCAACTGCCATGCAGAGGTCTCGAGTTTGATCCCAAGCCGCGCATCTCTGCCTTTTCGAAGTTATGTGCGTATTAAATAGTTAATTATCGCTCGGTGAAGTGAAACATCATTAGGAAACCTACAAGGCTGAGAGTTCTCCAGAATATTCTCGAAGTTTCTCTAACATACGTTAATTCTGCTAACTCGCTCTAGGCCAGCGTGGTAGACTATGGCCAAACCCTTCTTACACTGAGAAGAGGTCCGTAGCAGTTTAATACAGGGCTGATATTATTATATCCTTTTTTGTAGAATTTAGGTTCGCGAGTAGCTGCATATATTGAGACAAAATGCAAATTCTACTAGTGCTTTTAAAATCTGAAAGTTTGTAAATATGTTTGGACGTTTGTTATTCAATCACGCGTTGATCTTTAAATGGATTTGGATAAAATCTGTCGCACAGGCCGTTCTCTGGATTAACACACATATAATACTTTTTATTCCCGTATTCGTTCACGTGGGATTCACACGGAACCGCGGGCAAAAAGTTTTACTAGTTTCTGTTATTCTAATAATAGAATTGCAAACAGATTTGGACATGCCTTTGTGTATGTTAATCTTCACAATAATTAAACCAATTTGGATGCAATTTTCAGTGCTGAATAAGCTTAGGCTAACGTTAAGTTGCTTTTTAGTTACTACTTGTAAATTTTGACGTGTAAATCGATTATAAATGTAAAAATCAATGGTATATAGGAAAGGAAGGGTAAATGCTAATGTGAGCAAAGTACTTTAAAAAAAACAAGATAGACTATAAGTCGTCTGATATTCATTTATGAGGTATATTTACGTAAATGCATGCTTGTCATATTTGTAAACGGCTTTACACATGCGAAGAAGTTATGACATGCGACAAGAGATGGCACTGTACACAATACACACAATACGATTCAAACCTTAATCTCGCAAGCAAAATTGTGTAAACTTTGCTTGCGACATTAAGGATGACGAGCTTATTAAATATATACAAGTTATTATTATCCACTGATGAAGTCGGGAGCTTGAACAAGCCGAAAGGGTTTTCAATGTCCATACCATGTTGAAGGCACCAATTTTCGTTCAATCAGCGAAGTTAAGATTTATCAGGCGTGGTTACTACTTGGAGGGATGACCGCCTGGAAAAACTGTTTAAGTTTACGGAACCCCAGGAGGTCCTGGGGTTCCGTAAACTCTACTACTCGTATCCAGGGTACTGCTAGACTCCACTAGCGAGGGACAACCGCCCAAATCAGTTTCACGCGCCCCGCAAAGGTTGCACGGTCATCCATCCAGGTTGAAGTATACTGATTTCTTATAGAGGAACATAATACCGGAACATGGTATGATGTTCCTCTAAAAGAACACATCTAAAACAACATCCTCATATTAACTATAAACAATAAATATACACCACGATGTTTGTACAGTAATAGATAAAGGTCGTACTCGCTACAATCAATGTCAGGGCTCGAAGCATTACGACTATAAAAACAATTATAAACGTTGTTGTAGTAACTATTGCTTACACAAATTATAAATTATTATAATAATTATTATCTTTAAGTAAAAATATTATATATAATTATGTATTTAAATTTATAGATACATAGCCTTTTAGCCTTGATGACGTAGGCAGAGATGACTAAACCCACATTTCGCCAACCATGTCTGAGGTCCCACATATTAGAGGGTGAGATTTTTGTATACGCTTATAGTTCGTCCAGAACGAACTAGAAATGTCCTGAGATACCTGAGAATCTTCACATTTTCCTGAGAGAGAAGTCACCGCTGGCACTACTAAGTTTTTGCCTGAAAGGAAAACTCGTATATAAGTATGCTTAACTTTTACACTTTTTCCACTAAGTACTTAGTAAATTTAGTCTTAATTAGAATTTTCTCAACGTTCTTTATTGAAATATGTATACTTTTTTAAAGACCATTTCAGCATTATGAATTGTGCCTGTATATGCGGGACACATTACAAATATTTGGCGGCCTTAATGGCGTAGTGGTTAGTGTAACCGACTGCCACGCCTGAGGTCGCGAGTTCGATTCCCGCACAAGTCAAACATTTGTGTGCATGAACATGGATGTCTGTCTCGGTCTGGGTGTTTCTATATATAATATGTATATATTTACAAAAATAAAGTTAATATGTACGTTTATCCATTGTCTAGTACCCATAGTACATACAAGCTCTGCTTAGTTTGGGCTAGATGGTACTGTGTGTATGTGATGGAATATTATTATTATTCAAACAATTGTCACAAAAAACATGCAGACACAAAACAACTATGGGTGGATCACAAATATCCCGTGTGGCTATCAAATCTATAACCTTTGTCACACTGGTAACCAAGGCAGCCATTAAACCAATCCGCCATTCTATTATTCATTATTCAATAACACATTAGAACATTTTCCGTTACAATAAATTCTCAATGGCAGAGCAATACAGGAAGTTTGCACTGGTTAGTAATAACTCACCCCTATGTCAGTAAGGACATTGAACATAATACGGACACTAATGAACGGTGGGAGTACGCTTTGACACTTCTACCCACCCAGTCTGGAAATTATACACGTAACAATATTATTATATATCAAATTCCCCATTTATATTAATACTAGATTTTGACCACGTCTTCACTTGTGTTTACACAAGGTAGGTTAAATTATTTAATATTAATACTTGTCTATGTTACTCGGTGATAATATTATAGCTTTCTAATGGTGAAGGATTTTTTTAAATAGGTTGTGTAGTTTTTGACTTAGATCCTTACAAACGAACAAAAAGCAAATCTTTCTTCTTTATAATGTACTGGCTGACCCGCGCAGCTTCGTCTGCTTCACATAAGAGAATATTTCCCGCTTTTGCAACATTTTTCATTGCTGCTTCTTTCCTTTTGGTTGTAGCGTGATGTTGTATAGCCTATAGAATTCGTCGATAAATGGGCTATCCAACATTAAAGGAATTTTTCAATCCGAGAAATTCAATAATTGAGATTAGCGCGTTCATATTATAGCTTTCTAATCGTGAAGGAATTTTTAAATCGGCTAAGTAGTTTTTTGGTTAAATCCTCACAAACAAACGAACATAAAATCAAATCTTTCCTCTGTATATTAGTATAGACTAGATTTTGGCTGCGATTCGGTCTCGTAAATGTAGATTAAATTAGGTAAGATTAGTAACAGAACTATTTCTGGAAGAAAGGTAGCCTTTGTCCTTTTCTGTTCCCCTGACAACGAGTATGTGACATTTCATGATGTTCGATCGAATAGTTATAGGATGAAAGTGTAAAAAACAAGTTCAAGCGCATGAATAATATAAATTAGGATTGTGTGCGTTTATTAAGTCCTACTGTAAGGACCGGATAGAATTCTCTGCTATGCTGGTCAACGTCTTACCAAACGAAAATTATAATATATTAGGTACAGAATTAAAACTATGTAGGATTTTCTAATCAAAGAAAGCTTTATTTTTTTTTTTTTTTTTTAAATCTTTATTTAAATGAACTTCGTCAACATTGACGATGTCGTCTTTAAGAAAGCTTTAGTATAATACTTTCCTTTTAAAGCTTTCGATTCGCCGCAGCTCGTGACCAAGACTGGTGTAACCTGATCGAAACATCAAGCATTAAAAAGTAAATATTATGCATGATCGCGTTAATACCCGTTACGTATTAAATACATATCATGCATCGCGAAAGTTTGGAAGTTATACAAGCGTTAGTAGTCAAACAAAAGGAAATTCTCAGTAACACTGAATCTAGTAATGTGCGCGGTAAACGGCAATCGTCTTATATTACATGGGACTATATAACATATATAATATAGCTACCAAAATTTCAATGTAGAATACTAAGTACCTCTGTATACTTATGTAAGCAGGGTCTGTTTATGTGGATATATATAAGGGTGAACTGATGCATGTACCTATGTGTTTGCACCTTGAAAACTAAACGCTCTTTAGTCCTGTCAAGACAAAATGAATGAGCCCAATTTGTAGGCGCTACTCTTTATAACCTAGTGGGAGACCGTTGGACTGCTACGCAGAGGTCTCGAGTTCGATCCCAAGGCGCGCATCTCTAAGTTTTCGAAGCTACGTGCGAATTAAATAGTTAATTATCGCTTGCCTTAACGGGAAGAAAAACATCGTGAGAATAGGTATCCTCACGATGTTTTCCTTATATAACACAGTAATGTCTTCTTGAAAATTATGGAGAACTCTCAAACATGCACCTGCATGTCTGAGAGTTCTCCATAATGTTCAATAAGACATGTGAAGTCTGCCATTCCGCACTGGGCTAGAGTGGACTATAGCCTAAAAACACATTCTCACACTGAGAGGAGGCCCATGCCCAGCAATGGGACAGTTTAGTACAGAGCTGATATTATTATACTCTTTATAGAATTTCGCTATCATCTGTCTGGCTTTCTCATTCGAATCTCGCCAGAAACTGCAATGAATAAAAAATAATCTACATGCGATAAAAACACACAATCAATAGCTGTTTCTAAGGATTAGTAAAATAAAGTTTGAAGTTTAAAATCATATATTCATTTAAGTCACAAAGTAACATTTATGAACGTCAATGAGTATATCGAGTAATTAAGGAGTAGTAAGTAGTAATCACTAAACAATGACGTTCATAAATGTAATTCATTATATGAAATATAAATGGCGAAATGTGTCTATAATACCTAACTACCCTTTCGGGGATTAACAAGAGTAAGCCCATGTATGTAAGCACAGAAAGAAAATGTATAAAAAAATAAAACGAATCGAAATTATACATAATCAAATTCAAATTTAACGAACAGTGGTTTAAAGATTTTGAGTGTGTAAGTGGGTTCACTAAAATTACTAATAACTACATACATATAGTAAATTAAATAAACTTATCACTAAAGATTGTCGTTCATAAATCCATAATAAACATTTTCTGTTATAAAATCATCCGTGCTAAAATAACGTATTTCTAGCGGTTCTGGGATTCTAATCCGATAATAGAATCATAAGCGCGAATAATTCGAATGTTAAACGCTTATAACTTTTAAACGAATTGCAACTATGACTTCAAATTTTAAGAGTATATTTTTGAATAGTTTTACAAGCGATTTATGAACATACACCTATTTCCGCCCTTAATTCGATAATCGAATAGATACAATTTCCGATAGAGAATAAGCGAAGATAGCTCAATGCCTAATAAGGTGTTGCAATCGATGCGGCTTTATTCTCGCCCATTCCGCTAATGACGTGAGCCCACTCGTAGCCAACGTTTAAGCTAAACGTTTAGCTAAGGGAGAATGTGAGTTAGAACGGTTAATTCAAGAATACTTACTATCACAAGTAATATACTAGTAATGTAACACATTATTCTAGTCAACTTTAAAACAGCTATTCTAACTAATATTATAAATGCGAATGCGAGTTTATTTGTTACTCTTTCACGCCTTAATTACACGATCACGGGTACAAAATAGGTCATACGGGACAATTGGAAACAGTTCTTTTTTTCTATATACATAAGGAAAAAACTACTTTTCAAAGCGGAGCCATGGGTAACATGGGCTAGTTATAGCGATAGAATCATATTTCATTTTCTATGATACTCGTATAAAAAAGCGATCGATGGCGTTCGAATTATAATTGAAAGGCTTGACAACACTGTAAGTACGCGCTGTGTTCTTGACTATGCAAAGTAAGTATCAAGTTGTGCACAAATGTATTCGAATAACACGCTCGCTATCGCGCGTGTCCTTGACCATGCCAAATAAGTATCGAGTTGTAAATGTATTCGTATATCATTCCAATGAAATTCGCGTATCAGCTGTATAAAATATGTCAGGTTATCAAAATATAGAAAGTTATAGTACTCGATATTCATAAATTATAAGTCCCTAACCTAGATGGCGCCACAAGTCTTTTAAATCTTTGAACAAATTATGTTACGGGTATCGGCTAGTTGAATGTGACATACCTAACGTATTAGACCCATGGTATATTGGTATCAGTTTGCGATAAAGAATTGGTAGACCTTAATTTTATTTAAAAAGACAACTCCGGCATTAAATCAAGCCCTGTATCGCGGAGTACTTTACAAACATACAAATAACGTACATCTAGACTCAGAAACAAAACAATTATTATTTGCGAATCACAGAAATAATTGTCCTGTGTGAGATTCGAATCCCAAAACTCGACAACCGCCTGTACGCTACATCATTCTATATAGACTATTATGTAAATATCAAATAAAATGAAATAAAAGTGAAAATTAAAATACATTCACGACTGTGCCCCGGAAGGCTGGCAGAGAAAGATTAAACTGATAATTTATATTTAATACGCTTTCCTCCTTCCTACCCTAATTATTCCCGAGGCTTCTACTTTAGCCAGATACGGTTGAATATCATTTTCAGAGAATTACTGTATTTTATCCTTTTTTAACCCAAAGATAACGTTATGCTAAGATAAAAACAGTTGACTGCCTCGTATGTCCACGGCCTTGGACGATAGCGAGGTCTCGGGTTCAATGCACACGTCAAGCGAAGTGGTATTACTGATACCACTGGTAGTGGTACTGATTTTTTGTTTGGCAATTTTAGTAGAACGGTCTCGAAATGTGCTTGATAGATGTAAATAGGCTTGTCTTCTATTAAATGGAACGTAAAACATAGTTATGTGAGTGTAATATGTACACCTTTACATACTTTAGCATGTATTAACAAGTGTGAATTTGGTATGTATTTGTGACAATAAAAAAATGTATAAACGCAAATTAAAACAACAAAAACAATCTACAGAATCAAATATAATGAGTGTTAATATGCATAACTCGAAATCCACACCCACAATCGATTAATTATTTAGCCGTAAAATCGAAAGAGTTACTATTCACAACTTTAGTAAATGTCGTAAAATAGTATATATAATAGTATTTTCTTGTATGTAAATACAACTCCCTCACTAGAAATAAAACCTGTGTCGTGGGGACTTTGCAATAATTTTAACAATGACACAAAGAACAGCTAGACTTGAAACAACTATTTGTGGACTGCACAAATTTTGGTCACGGGTATCGAACTCTCAACACTCAGCGCAGTCTCAATAGCGAGGCAGCCACTCCGTGTAGTCAGTAAATTATTATGAACACTAGTAAGAATCTCTAGTTTATGAAACATAGTTTGGATCGGTACGAAATTTCGTGCTAGCCGAGAATCGATACGGCGGCACGGCCCGCCTTCCCCGTGATGTGCAGCAAACAAGCTGTCAAGTAGCAACCATCGCATAAATCACAACTGTGGATCTTTAAATAACGCTGCTCAATGCGATTAATAAGAACACTATCATTTTCATTTATATTTTCGTTTAACGCTAAAACACATATATATATGTATGTGTTAGCGTATTTAGGGCCCGGCCCCCTTATGAGTGAAGGCCTACATTAAGGCCTTTAGAATTTTGAGATGAAACCGAACATTCTGGGCATCAGACATACCTGGGCCGAGCACGGCCCACCTGGCCTTAAATGGATATAAACGACTTTATTTAGCCTATTGATATATCCCACTGCTGGAAAAACTTCTTCCTTAAATTTCCAAATCGCTGTGTTATTAGTAACACTCTAATAATCACTTCCAAACATGACCAAGTTATCCCGCCATCTTCTTTAAGGATTTCTCCCTCGCTATCGACTGTGTTGTGGGGTGCTCAAGCTGCGACCAACCTCACCCAGTTGGTCTCAGCTCTCTAGGTGCACGCGGCAAATGTATCCGTCTAACCCTCAGGGGCTGTGTGGTCGCTGCCCTCATGGTATAGTACGGTATTATTTACTTTATTCTGTAGAAGAATGCGCAACGATTAAAATCCTTCTGTCGTGTATCAACATGTAACTACAGTTCGCTGTAATTTACGTGGATCACATGCACGATATCTTCAGTTTCATTGAACGAAATATGATAAAATATAGGTAAAGTTAATATTTAATTTTTCGTACTTTTAATCCGTATCATTCAGTGGTTCTTACGCAATGCCGGATGAAACAGACAGACAGACAAAAAATATTTTAAGTTGAATGCAAAATGGAAACCGAGTCCGTTTAGTAGGTTTTATGTGCAGTTTTAGCAGGAGCTATGTAACATAATAACAGGTTTTTTTTTGTTGTCTAAATACTCACTTTGGCGGCTAAATCGATGAAGTAATAAATTAATCAAACGTGCGTTAAACAGTATGAATACTCATGGTTCTATCATGTTATAAATATATAAGTAACACCGTTTATGCGTTATACATTTACGGTTTAACAATAAATCGATTTTAAATAAATTCGGCTTGACTGTCGTCGTGTCAGCTTTAATCCTGTAGAAGAACATAGTGCTCTATGGTATGACAATAAAACTTCTTATTAGATTATACAGCTTTTTTAAAAGGTATAAACATGTATCTCAGGGAATCATCCAAACAACGGATACAAAGAATATGCAGTCAATCTACTCAATTACTAAAATTTGTATCGAAAACATTGGCATAATAACAATGATGGGGAATGCGGTATTGTAGTCCGGAAATAACCAATACATCGATAGCAACAAGAAATATAGGTTTCAGACAGGCGATATTACGTAACACCATTGATCCGCTACACCGAACATATTTCCACTGTAATTAGTCATATCCGAAACATTCTACACACCGCACATTTGCAAAATCAATTTACTTCTCAATCCATTAAATCATGCCTCAATACTTAGTCTTAACCAGCTCTGCAAGACCCGTCTTTGCCCCCGCGGAGTCATTGTTATCGGGTCTTTGAGGAGGTTTACAATCGTGTGTTGCGGGTCTTGTTAAATTGGGCGACAATAAAACTTACCCCATGGCAAGTACAATGCATGGTGCAAGGGGCTGCTACCCTTATTTTGTTCGGGAGATTACGTGGGACTGTCATGTGAGGAAATAGTGTTTGAAATCACTTGCGATGTATTTGTCGATGTCCCGAGTAATGCCCGTACTTAATGGTACGCATGAGCTGTTATTTTCTTGGCAAGTAATATAGGAAAAGGATGTTTGCCATGACTTTGAGAAATATATATAGGTAGCGCGAGTATACGCGAGTCTTATTTGCAAGTCACGATGTTATGGCAGAAATGTCTGTTTAAGTAGAAATAGGTGCTGCGTTAGTGTATTTGTACAACATTACGCTTATGCTTACAGCTGATTGTGTAGAGTTAGATCTGATAATGTATTCACATAAAAGATTTTAAGGACGTTTTTGTCACTAGTGATAATAATTTTGTGTCGCGGCGATTTTATAAATACTATAGCAATGGATACAAATGCTTGTCTCGTAACCTCTTAAACCTTTATAAGACTCTATACAGGTTTAAGAGAGTACATATACAGGGTGTCCGGTAATTAATGGATAACCTGGAAATGTCTTATAGAAGAAATGAGGGCCGTTCAGAAAAAATATGAAGAAAATCTATCCTAACTACTACCTGAGATATGTGTTTTTTTTAATTACCCTCTATAACTTTCTTGTATACTACGACCATAAATGAATGAAATCCATCGGTTTTTGTTGTTTTGTTATTAAACACTAATTATGCTAATAGATAGACAGTAAAAAGTACGCTAAGCAATTTTTTTTTATTTATTTTTTCTTTTCATTTTTTCTGAACTGCGTTCAGTTCTACTATAAGAAATTTCAAGGTTATCCGTTTATTACCGGACACTTTGTTAGCGAACTGGGCGGCTGGGTGTTTTACGGCTGATTTTTGTTTTGTGAAATCTTTAATACCAAATTGTTTTCTATTTTATTTTATTATGCTAACCTGTCCAATAAATATTGAATTTAAATTACCTGAATTAATATATTAACATTACTGCGCGTGGGTTTGCTTTGTGGATTGAGTAAAATGATATGAAGGTTTTTTTGGAGACATTTTTAGTATAGAATCCTTGGAAATGCTTGGTAAAACGTCAATAGGCTCGTACTCTGTGACGTTGGACCTAAATACGTTGTCGGAAATACATAGGTGTCCTAGAATTCTGCTTATACCAAGTTTCTAGCTACTCAAACACACGCAAATATGACGCAATATTTACTTTTGCATCACTACAAGAACAAAATAATATATAACAAGAATCGTCTTCTTTTATAATTACAGACATCTGGATTTGTTATTCTTAATTTGTGAAGTTTGAACGATCGATACGGATGTTTTACTTTTTAAACTTATTTAAGAGGCGTTATATCTAACTTAAGCGTTATAAATTTAATGTAAGATAAAAGTGTGTTATGACTTGTAGAAACGTTAAAACAGCAACGAAAGATGTTATATTAAAAGATCCTTTTAATTATCATGTACTTACTTTTATGATGACACGACATTTTATTTCAAATATTACCAATTGCAGAAACCATACCATCGTGGATGGAAATTGATTAATACTTACACAGCCAGCTATTAATATTCATTTTAAATATTGAAGTACCGGCTGAACCAAAATTACACTTTAGGTGGGCCTAAAACAAAACTGGCTATGGTTTAGGTGAAGTGTGACTGAAATGTATAAATAATTATCTATTAGGAATTTATGCGTGTTATGTAGACATACAATTTGGAAAATCTGTGTATGCAGATTCGGAACACATAAACATAAACTATTTTATTCGGATTTCATAGCAATTTATTTCCCGTTGAACATGGCTGCTGAAAAGCAACCTAAACGTCAGAGAAAGTGTATTTTTAAATAGATTAATAATTTAAATATGTATTTTTATTAAAATAAATTATTTAGTAGTCCCAAAATAATCAAAATTTTGTGTGTTCAGAAACTGCGATAAAATCCAAAGTAATTTAATTTTAAAGAAAATATGTATTTACATGAATAGGCCCAGAAAATACTATAATTACATGGTTGCTTTAATGCTGTGGCATTTTACCGATTAAATATTCCTTTTCCACTTCATTCGCTTATGTATTAGATAGTAAGGCAGTGTACATTATATCTACAGCTAAACATTAAATTATAAGTAGCGAATTAGATTACTCTGTATGTCACTGCGGTGCCCCAGACGTTAGAGAGTGAACTGCGAGGTGAATAATAAATCTGTAGGATGTGACGTCGTTGTATATGTGTCGTAGGATAATAGGATAGACTGAATACTTGCATATAATCTAGGACGATTGCAAAGAGCCAATTAACTTTCTAGTTGCCACATATTTACAACAAAGATTTAAATTACAGATGTGATATTACTGCACCTACATCGTTCGAAAAAGTGTATCCAAATAAGAAAGAGTGAGTTCACACATTACAAAGATCGACAGTAAACAATCCTAAATCTAACTTATATATATAATATTATAAAAGCGATTGTACTGTTTGTTTGTTACGCTTTCACGCATGAACTACTCGACCGATCATCAGGCAATTTTGCATACACGTTGTCAGGGGTACAGGAAAGGACACAGGATACCTTTCACCCGGCAAAAAGTATTGTTACTAACTTAGCCTACATTTACGAGGGAGAAGCCTTAGGCACAAAAAAATTGGAATAATTATTAAGTTTCCGCCTCGCCTTAAACCTGAAATTTTGCTCAAAGTGTAGCAGATGGATTGGGCAGGCATCTTTATTCTTTTGAAAATCATAAGATAAATAGCCATAATATAATTGTATTTCTAGGCATTGTAGTGTCAGCAGATGACCGTCAACTTTGCCCCTTTCGCTAAAAGGTATGTGTCGATTCACGCTCCGCAAGTACTTTAGCCCTTTGTACTTTAGTATATACTCGTACATAGTATACCTACATATAATCTCGGGTCTCAATATCCGAACTGCTCGTTTAGAGTATAGGTGTATTATTACACCCATATTTCCCCTTCTATAGCTTTTGATCCTACTTAACAGGGAGCGAGTCTATTGCCATCAACCGTTAAGATTTTCAGACTTCATTCTGCTATTGAGAATTTTCTGATGGAAAAGAACCAATAACACTGCTGGACCCGGTATTCAAACCTAAGACGTCATGCAATCGCAATCAATACACCCACACCACCGAGCCAGTCAGAAATTTTGCACGTTTGTTTTTTTTCTTTTATAGCTCAGACCTTTCCATATGAGTATAACTAGCGACGCGCCCCGACTTAACACGTGTATGTTTTGTTATATCTCAAAGGGGCATTGTCAATGAAAAGCGAGCTAAAAAAATGAGCTTAATTTTTTTCGACATTTATATGAGTTATCGTTATATTTCAACCAATTTACACAAAAACAACATATCAATACACTATACACCTAAACCTTCCTCATAAATCACTCTGTCTGTTAGTGGAATGAAAATCTGTTCAGTAGTTTTTGAGATTATCGCGAACAGACAGACAGACGCGGCGGTGGACTTTGTTTTATAATATGTAGTGATAGTTATTGTAATTAATTGTATTACGAATAGACGAAAGACGAGCATTAGAATAATAAAATCTTAGTACCTCTTTACATAATGATCACTGAATACAGAAGTACTCACCACTCATCATTATACAGAGTGTCCGGTAATTAATGGATAACCTGGAAATGTCTTATAGTGGAAATGAAGGACATTCAGAAAAAAATATGATTAAAAATCTATCTACCTACTACCTGAGATATGTGTTTTTTTTTTAATTACCATGTATAACTTTCTTGTATACTACGACCATAAATGAATGAAATCCATCGGTTTTTTGTTGTTTTATTATTAAACACTAATTATGCTAATAGATAGACAGTCAAAGCTATGCTATGCTAATATAGCTTGCACTTTTTAATATATATAAATATATTTTTTTTCATTTTTCTTAACGGCCTTCAGTTCAGTACTATAAGACATTTCAAGGTTATCCATTAATTACCGGGCACCCTGTATAAAACGCAGTACCTATTTTTACTGCACACTGCGATTTTACTAAACGTATTCGTTAGTTAAAGATTTTAGTGTATTTGTGTCGACTAACGGACTAAATATACGATACCTAGGCAACCCGAAGCAGCACTATCATTTCTGCAATATGAATATCATATTTGTATCGTCTTTATAGTTATGTTATGATACACTTAAATTGTGCACAATATAATATGCGGTGCGTCTTTAGTAGAAAGCTAGCTTGCTCTGTGATCATGATGATACACATCAATACCAAAATGTTTTTTTTTAATATAGACTTCACCCGCGCTCGCTATTATTCCTGCATCGCGGGGAATTAACAAACATTCAAACATTATATACATAATATGTATGTATTTACAAAAAAAAAAAAAAAGTATATATGTATGTTTATCCATTGTCTAGTACCCATAGTACAAGCTCTGCTTAGTTTGGGCTAGATAGTGTTGTGTGTATGTGGTTAGAATATTATATTATATTATATATTCAAATTACGCACACAACGAACATCCAGACTCGGAACAACCATATGTGGATCACACAAATTTTTGTCTCGTGTGGGATTCGAACCCACAACACTCGACGCAGTGGCACTTAAACCTCTCCGTGTATGTCATAAATATATATATAACTAGCTGTCCCGGCAAACGTTGTTTTGCCATAAAAAAATGTTTTGACCAAAAGATGTTAAAAAAATTTTAGGGATGGACAACCCTTATCACTAAGGGGTATGAAAAATAGATGTTGGCCGATTCTCAGACCTACTCAATATGCTCACAAAATTTCATGAGAATCGGTCAAGCCGTTTTGGAAGAGTACGGCAACGAACATTGTGACACGAGAATTTTATATATAAGATATATGTAAGTCATAAAGCATTTATTTAATGGCGGATATAAACCCAAATAATATGACATTCATCTTCCATTATCGGTGAATATTTTTATAGTTTTACATACATAATTAATAAATGTATGTGCTCGCATTGCCCGCGGTGTTTCTCAGTAGCGGGTCAACGAACGATCAGCGCGTCCGAAAACAAGTAACAATGGATGTCATTCATCATTTTAAAAATATTTTTGTATTTAGCTTTTCGTTGGCTTTAGACTTTTAAATGCCTGGAAGTGTTTGCCTTCCTTAATTTTGTCTTCTGTTTACGCGAATGTAAATTAATTGAAATTAAACTACTACATATATACGGATTTTATAAATCGCTATATAGTAGTTTAATTTCAATTGTTTGCCTTCCTTTGGTGAGTTTATAAGCCGAAGTCTGTACTACAAACTAAGAGACTTATTTATAAAATACTTTGAAATATTTAGGAAGTAGTTAAGTATTGACTAGCGAATATCATTAAAAGCGCAGTTAAAACATTACTCAGTGTTGAGTATTAGTTAAATAACAGTTAAGTAATAGCAGCAGACCATTGATCAAAGATTAATCATTCAATCACACATTAAGGAATTAAGAGCTATCAAGTTGAGAAGGAGCTAAGTATTAGTAATCGATATTTTTGTAAATAAAGCTGTAAATAGGACATCGCTTCCTTTTTAAAATTGTTTTTAATTATAGAAGAAGATTAGGGGATACACAACAATATTTAAACGTATTATCATTGCATGTGTGCGAAAGAGACGAAGCTATACACTCTGTCGCGCTCTCTCATTCTCATGCATGCAATCACAATTTTTTAAGCTATTGGTGTTAAGGTAACCTTTCACGAGTAATAATACCCATTAATCTCCTAATTTCATAACCCTTGAAACGAACACAAAAAAATTTGATTTGCCACAACGATTTATATAGGTATCACCCGTATCACACATGTGAAATCAAACCTTCTACACTCGCTATCGACCAGGCGACCAACAACAACTGGGCTATACCGTCAAATTTAGCAGTGGACTAGCTTCTCAGTTGGATGAACATAGGCCGGCCCATAAATTTTCGAAGCGATCGATGTTGTACGGCTTGTATCCGGCTCGCCGCCACTTTTACTAGGTCGCCAATCCATCTACTGTTGCCCATGTTTCACGGTTTGCACGACCAAGAGCATCATCAGGAGAATTGCTTCCCCATCAGATATCAGTTCTTCAGGCTATTGCTGGTTATTACTGCTTAATGTATTTTATATTTTTTCTTTAACCTGTCAATTGTTGGCAAGCCAGTCAAAAAAATATATAAGAGATCGAAAATCTATTGTGTCAGACCGCCGGTGTGCCGCTGCAACTCCATAGATTAAAGACAAAAAAGGGTCACATCTTGAAACTAGCCTGGGAGTCGTCTTTATAAGTGTTGTTTTTTCGCGGGATACTTTTAAAACATACAATTAACGAACATAAACTACTTACATCTTGACTTAGAATATTTGTGAGATCACAGAAATAATTGACCCGAGAGGGAATCGAACCGCGTATAAGATAACCCAGTATAAGATTACTGCTGCGCTCCCGTAGCGTAATGTTATATAGCCTATATTACTTCTGAATAAAATATATAATAGTAAAACATTTTTGAAATCGTTCCAAAAGGTTGTTGAGTTCATCATTACAAACAAAATACAAATATTTGTTCTTATAAGTCTTCTATCTGTGGTATTTATATGTGGTATTATATTATCTGTTGTATAGATATATTATTAAGAGACATCTTCTGCTTTAGGAATAATTCCTGTGTCAGGGGAGACTTTACAAACATTCAAACAATGGACGTAAAATACATCCAGACATAAAACAATAATTTGTATAGCACACAAATAATTCAAAATAATCCGAATCCTCACGAGGCGACCGCTTGCCCGATCACTGTCTTTATATTTCTTTATATCAAACTTCATATTTATTTTAAAAGCATTTCCCGCGCTAAGAATAATTTAATATACTGTTACTCCAGTATTATTTGCTCTGCGTAAATTATTTATAAACTGTATATGAATAACTTGTATTTTGATATTGTATAATGCATTTTATATATTTTGTTCCTTGCAGCCAAAACTGTAATTGTAACGGAATGGCACAGCGGAAGAAACCCACGGATATATTATCATTTATGTATGATATCGGTGGCGTAGTGGTTAGTGTAACCGACTGCGACGCCTGAGGTCGCGGGTTCGATTCCCGCTCAAGTCAAACATTTGTGTGCATGAACATGGATGTTTGTCTTAGTCTGGGTGTTTCTATGTATAATATGTATGTATTTACAAAAAAAAAGTATATATGTATGTTTATCCATTGTCTAGTATCCATAGTACAAGCTCTGCTTAGTTTGGGCTAGATGCTGTTGTGTGTATGTAGTAGAATATTATTATTATTATTATTGGCGCAGCGGTAGTGAAGTGCGACTGATGTGTATGTGGTCTCGGGTTCAATACCTGGGTCTGATAAAATTTTATGTTGGTATGTTTTATGTATTTGGGATATCCTATCAATTGAAATTAAATAAATTATATATGGAATTTATCGCGTAGTACTTTTTTTTTTTTAAGGGAATCCTTCTGTAGGCGCTTTGAGCACGTTTTGGGTGAACAAAAATCATGGAACTCGCGTCATCGTCACCGAACGCTTTCCATGAGCTATATGTATACTGTGTATATATATGAACTTTTTGGGTGAACAAAAAGCGTGAAACTCGCGTCATCGTCACCGCACGCTAGTTACTTAGTTTTCACTTCTACCGGCAGTCCCGAAAGACTTGTTTTTTTTTATAAATCTCTATTATTACATAATTTTGAAACTTTAAACTACTATTTAATTGTTAAACACTTTTACTAGTTACGTTTACTCATAAAATCCGTATAAAGTTAGTTTAATTTCAATGTTTAACATTGGCGTAAACATAAGACAATATTATATCCTATCAAGTTATTCTCAGTAACAATATGGTCGGAACTATGTAGACCTTGTAGACGGCAATAGACTAGAATATTACGTATCTGAAACCACAGCGGGCAAAATATGAATGTAATACAATTCTGAAAAACCTTTCAGAAACATAGAAGGATAGTATTTATTGCGCTAAGTTGAATAAAGAGAGAGTCAAGCAAATTTTATTCGGATTTCACTTACAAACCTTTTTCTCAAACATTACACTTAACTGGTTTTAGCAGTGTTTTACCATATTGAGCAGCTATGGCTTAAAGGACTACGTTATAGTTAGCAAGCAAAGTTCTAAGCTCCGTGCCGCAACTAAGGAATGTTTTACTTATCTGCTAAGAAAACTAATAACACATTACTCTGGCTCGAGTATCGAATGTCTCGTGTTCCATTCCCGGGGCGGCAACAGCGTTCACATTTACTATTGTTGCATCACCAAAATACACCAAACATAAACCTATACTTACATCACGTAATACATATTATTTGAACTAACTCTATTATCTATTCTATGGTATTATGACTAATATTATAAATGCGAATTTGAGTTTCTTTGTTTATTACGCTCTCACGCCTTAATTACTCGGCTGATCATCATTTAATATCGCATACACGTTGTCAGGGGAACAGAAAAGGACAAAGGTGTATCCTGTGTCCTTTTTTGTGCCCTTGACAACCTGCGAGTTTCTTCCACTGTTCGATGCCGTTACAATTATAACTTTGGTTACAAGGAATAAAATATATGAAATGCATTATATCTTTCATCCTGAAAAAAGTTACCGAGCAAAGGAAACCACGGGCAAAAGCTTGTACATATATTAACTAGTGACTACGTTCTACTCAAGTTCCTATAACAGTGTTTTAGACGAATTAAATTACCCTTGACACAAGGAAGATAATAATACATTTGAAGGACATAGTCGTATAAAATATACTAACTTGAACTACTTATGTTTGAATGAATGCAGAATTATGGCAACTACGGCCTTGAGCCCTTGACCTCAATCGAGTGGAAAACACAATATGTAGCTCGCCGATCCGTTTCGATTACGTACACTCTTGCTTCTGACTGCCTCCGTGGCTTTTGTTTTTTTTGTCCCTATCTTCAGGACCCGAGTAGATAGGGTTTCGGGGGGGAGAACTACGGGTCTCCCCCTTTGGACCAGGGTACTGCGGGGTCAGGAAGCCCACTGCGCCTCGAAAGGCGTGTTCTATCGACCGCTGACTAGAGTGCGCGGTGCCTGACATTGGTGTTGGACTCGCAGGGGTATGTGGTTGGCTGCTGAGGACGACATGTTCGTTTGCTCGGCAAGCACGTTGCGTTCGAGCGTCGGACTCAGACGCGGCCAGTGCGAACCAGTCGGTCGCATGAGGCACGGAGTTGCCTTTAGCGAAGTGGCAGTGTGGTTTCACTGCAGCAACGCATCTCGGGAGCTTGCCTGCTCAGCAAGTAAGAGTCATAGCTGGAGTGACTCGGGCCACACGGGTGGGCCTATTTGGGTAGGCATACGGATGTATGTCGGGAAGTGAGCGTGCCTTACACAGCTCCGGTACCATACTGGAGATATGGGAGGCGGCTTCTCCGTCGGCTTCAGCGAGGTTATCGTTAGCAACTCCTTGAGTTGCGAGTAGTGAGCGGCTTTATTGCTCCGGTACCTATCTGGAGAATAGGTAGTGTCACTTGGGCACGAGGTATCTCGCTTACGAGAACCGGATCTCTGAGGTTAGGGTGGAGAGTCGGGATTTGGGGACAAGACCTGTCTATAACTGGTCCCGGAAGGTGCTTTCGGGCACTGGAAGGTACAGCGGCTCCTCTATTATAACCTAACGGTTGGTGTAGGGGAACGCTATATTATAAACTGGGATAGTCGTAGAAGAAGGGGATGCCTCCGTGGCTGTGTATTGAATACGACTGCTGACCATGAGGTCTTGTGTTCGCTAATCGTTTCGGAAAAGGTGTTAATAGGTTTTTCTTTCATAAAAGGTTCAGCTTTTCAGCTCCGAGGACACAACTGAGCTCGGTACACGGCATTAGTCTCAATGCCATTACGTGGGTTCTTAAATCATAGCTAGCAACAATTGAGTATAATATGAGGTGTATTATATTTACATTTGCATGCAGCATTCTCATCAGGGATATAATTTATATTTTTAGAGTAGTCGAGCCTCGCTGATTTCAGCATGAATGGGCCGGCTCGACCGGTACTACCCTCTCACAGAATATCGACGTGAAATAGCAGTGTTCCTACTATTGTGTTTCGTTTGGTGAGTGAGACTGCTAGAAGCCCAATCACCCTCTTTCCCCCTTTCCGCTCCTTCACCTATCCACTTCCTTTTTTTCCTAAAGGGTCAAAAACGCGCAAGTGATGCTTCTGGTGTTGCAGGCGTCCATAGGCTACGGTGACCACTTACCATATGCTTGTTTGCCACCGTAGTTGAATTAAAAAAAAATATATTAATACAATAATGATAAACAATACTATAATATTGCGAAAGGAAATTATAAAAGTTGTCTTAACTTTATTTTTGTAATATATAAATAATCTACTTGATTTTGCCCGCGGCTTTACTGACGTAAATGGTAGGTTAGTAACAATACTTTTTTTTTGGATGAAAGGTACCCTTAGTCCTCTACTGTTACCCTGACAACGTGTATGCGAAATTTCACGATGATCCGTTCAGTTGTTAAGGCATGAAAGCATAACAAACAAAGAGACTCTCATTCGCATTTATTATATTAGTTAGTAAGTATAATTCTTATTGACTTCTAGTTTCGTAATTAATTTGTTCAATATAATCTAGTAGAATACTGATTCGCTGGCCACGTAAAGCTAATACTTAGCTTAACGTGTGTTCACTTTTTACTAAACAGATTGCCAGTATTATTTAGCCAGACAAGTAGAAGAGCTTACGATTAATAAAGTCAAAATTCATTTATTTATTTAGGTCACAAAGTAACACTTATAAACGTCAAAGTTTATGAAATGTCAATTCTAAAATCGTTCAAAATCTATACTAATAAATGTATAATATAGCTGAAGAGTTTGTTTGCTTGAACGCGCTAATCTCAGGAACTACTGATCCGAATTGAACAATTCTTTTAGTGTTGGATAGCTCATTTGTCGGGGAAGGCTATAGGCTATATAACATCACGCTACGACCCACAGGGGCGGCGCAGTAATCATAAATGCGGGTGAAACCGTGGCCACATCAAGTGTAATATACAAATCTTTCCTCTTTTTATAATATAAGTATGGATATAGACAGCTTCCTTACTTTCTTTGTTGAGAAGGGAAACACCCGCACTAGTAATAACTCCAATGTCGCGGGAGAGTTTATAAACATTCAAACAACGAACAACGAAGAACAGTCACTCTCGATTTCTGGATGGCAAATCTATACAAAAATTTATTAATAGACGGTCAAACGCATGCCGACACAAATTAGCAACAGCCAACGAAATCATTCTACACGACTTTGATTTTGACACGTCCTTTGTCTTCCAATAATCTGGCATCAGACTCAGGACAACTGTTTGTGGATCGCACACATTTTACAACCCGGCGACACTCGGCGGTGTCAGTGGGAAGGCAACCATTAAAGCCATAATGCGATCCGCACAGTATACCTACGAGTTGACATATTATAGCAATAGTGCAGCAAGCAAATATATGGCACGTCTAAATGATCAGCCGTAAATACTTATACAGGGTGTCCGGTAATTAATGGATAACCTTGAAATATTTTATAGTAGAATTAAAGACCGTAAAAAAAAAAGAAAAAAAAAGTGCTGGCTATATTAGCATAGCATATTTTTGAGTATCTATCTATTAGCATAATTAGTGTTTAATAATAAAACAACAAAAAACCGATGGATTTCATTCATTTATGGTCGTAGTATACAAGAAAATTATACATGGTAATTTAAAAAAAAACACATATCTCAGGTAGTAGTCAGGATAGATATTTTTCATATTTTTTTCTGAACGGCCATCAGTTCCACTATAAGACATTTCCAGGTTATCCATTAATTACCGGACACCCTGTATATAACAAACACTAGATATATAGATACTAGCATTGCAAGCGTACATCCCTATCAGAAATGTAAGCATTATTCAATTCGTTATGGAAAATGCTTGAGCGTAAACAATGTAGGCTTGTTTTAATATACAATTTAGTTTTAAAGGTAAATTTTTGGAATGTATATAAATAAACGGGATATGTACTTTTTCGTTAAGTGGTATTGTGTAGTAAACTATTGTCGAATTCACATATACTGTGCTTCAATCTCGCACAGTTGCACGAACCAAGTCAACTACATAACCTTACACTCTCGCCACTCAATGGTCTTTAATCCAACAAGCGAACTCTTTGCAGATAAGTAAACCAAGATTTTATTGGTATGATAGAAAAATTAAGAAAGGGATTTATAAAAGTGTTTGTACCTTGTACCTCATCAAACTTTTATTATACTTAAAGAAGACAGATAAAAAACGATACAAATGGAAAATGTGGTCTGAGCAATTTCTGTCGATAATATCTTTTTTAACTTCAAAAGTTCACTTGTGACTCCTCTGGTGTTGCGGGTGTCCATGGGTGGCGGTAATCGCTTACCGACAGGCGATCCGTCTGTCATTTGCCCCCCAATGCATAGGGAAAAAAATTTTTAACTTCACAATCTTTTTTAACTTTAAAGTCTTTAATACTATATATAAGTAAAATTATGTACTAGAGTCCCCACCGCACCACATAATCGAGCTAAGGGTGTAAAGCTTAACTTCACTTCTTAAAAATGTAACATAAATACATTTTGCCTTCATCATACAAAGACTTCAACGGCAAATAGACAAAATTGAATAGAAGCACCTCCCTACTGACGTTCAATTTCATTTCCACTCGGTACGTCAAAGTTTAGACCACCTTCACTCAACAACAGCGCTTTCACTGAGCATTGGGTTTGAACTGAAATATTACTGGAACTTTGTCTAAACCTATATATAGAGCACGAACGCGTGCAAATGAAGAACTAAAAAGTTTAACTTTATGAACAAATACGACCTGTAATTATGAAAACTTAACTTTTTATAGCCCGAAAATCTTATTATGTAGGAAAAAACATGAATGGTATATTTGCGCGCTTGCTTCTCTCTCTCTTTCTCTCTTTGTCTGTATATCTCTCTCTCGTTCACTCTTTCTTTATCCATACTCTCTATTGCCCTCCAACTATATATTTTTTTTACCTCGCACCATATCCTACTTACTCTCTCTGTCGTTCACGCTTTCACTTTTTACTGTCTACCTCTTTCTCACTTAATCTGTTTTACGTTTCTTAATCTGTATCATTTTAACTGCCTCCTTTTTTCTCAATATCTCTGACTTTCTCACGGTTTCTCTTTATCCCCCTCTAATTAGTACAGATTATCGCAGGTCATTACAAATTATTATATTTTTCTATTGTAATGTTTAAATTAGGTTTGTCGATATGCAAAGAAATAAAGCAGAAATTCTCAGATTAACTAAAAATGGCAGTTCTCTTTTGGCCTTTGAATTTACTTGTTATGGATTATGGACCTGGATCTCACGAATTATTTACAGTGATTGCTCTTACCAAATTATAAGTCAAGCAGACACAGAGAGAGAATATTACATATTCTATATAGTTATTGGCGAAGCTTCCGCATCGGCCGCATGCTACCTTACTCATTACCTACAATGATCGATGTTTAACAAATAAATGATTCTGAATCTGATTCTGATTCTGATCATCAGTACTATATTAACTCCTTGCATTCATGCCACATAATGATAGATACCACACACCAAGTAGTATGTCAGAAACATAATTATGTCTTAATAGGGCAGTTGCCTATGTTCGATTTTGTACATTATTTTCACACAAAAGCAAAGCGTATCAAAATAGGTTGCAAAATAAGGAAGTAACTAGTATCTTATATTTGGATATAAGAAATAGTGGGGCTGTAGTGGGGGATATCTCGTTATCTTTCTCGGACAGCTGCGTTTTAATAGCGGTTACGTCACGGGTTGTATCGTGCTTCCTTTTTCTGTCATTGGAAATTTATCCCTACTGCCAGATTTGAAATGGTTGTATCTTTTTTATTGATGACGAAATTTCAAAAATTTTGTTTTATAATTTTGGCAATGCAATTATATGACTTAATAATAAAAATAGGAATCAACTAGCCTATTGCCGGATAAACACATTTAGCAGCTCAAATATATTATAGCACTATTTTGTCTAAAATAGAAATAGCCCCACCGGTCGGAATATATACACGTTTTAATCGTTTAAAATGTTTAAATCTTTAGAGTGAAAGTGCACGTCACTGCCAATTACCATATTTGTTCACTGTACAGGCAATCGCTATAGAAGGAACAAGCGACGGCACGCATAGTCTTGATATAGCCAGCCTTCAAAGGTTAAGGTATCCGCTTCTCATTAGGCAGGCCATTCGCTTCTTTGCCACCGTTGTTGTATAAAAATATTAATATAATAATAAAAATAATAATAATATTCTACCACACACACAACACCATCCAGCCCAAACTAAGCAGAGCTTGTACTATTGGTACTAGACAATGGATAAACATACATATATAATTTTATAACATCGTCTATAAAGCCAACATAGATAGGTATATTATACGACGAGCCTCTGAGATGTCACAAGCCTTTTCTTGATTGATTATCGTTAAACCTCGGAGTAGGCGTGAACTTATATAAGATCGCTTTCCAGATTAGTCATTTCGCTTATTTGACCTTGTAACACAGTAATTTAAGAATCAACAACTAAAAGTACATAACAACAACATTTCATAACATGTTACATAGTCACAAGACGTACTGTCATGTGACGTCATCGTGATCATCATATCACGAGACTTGGCGGTCCAATTAGTATCCCAATCCATCATTAATTAGTAAGTTCATCAATGATCTAACCGATGTTGGCTCCGCATCTAAAAGCCTCGAGTTATAGGGAATTACTTAAGGATTAAGTTAAGATGAGGTTCTATTAGGTAGAGCGGAGATGTGCGAAACGGTGTTCTGACAACTGTGCATGGGCAGAGTTTAGTTGATGACGTTGATATGTAGGTCAACATATTGTGTGTCGAAGTTAAGCCGAAGGTAAGTGTCAACTAGGTTTTATATTGTTTGATTCAGTAAATTCTGAGCTAAGAGTGCTAGATGGTCTTTTAAAGAAATTTCTTTGCGTTTCAGTAAGAACTCGCTCTAAAAACAGCTATGCTTATTTTAATTGTCCTCAAATTACATGCTTAATTACATTATAAATATTTTACCTAGGGCTGACTCGTTTGTATCGTAATAAGATTATGCTTATTTTTTCTGCCGATTGTTAGGTTAATTCCGGGATCGGAAGAAGTGTTATTAGGGAGTCTAATATAGAGCGATATGCTTTCGGCATAAGAGTGAGCTAAAATATTGCTAGTAAAACGTCGTTGCAATATGTCTTTGCATACCTATTTGGGGATATACAAAAGTGAACTTTGTACGTATACACATAAGTCAGCCCTATTTCTAAACCGTCCCATTGCTGACCACGGACCTCTTCTAAGTATTAGAATGGTTAGGTTCGTAGTTCACTATGCTAACCCAGCGCGGATTGGAACACTTCACACATGTTTGGGAACATAACAGAGAATTCCTCACGATGTTTTTTTACCGTTAAAGCAAGTGTTACTTTTACTATTTAAGACATACATAACATAACATCGAAAAATCAAAAGTGCCTGTCGATCGAATTCTAGACTTCTGTGAGGTAATCAAACGTACACATACATGTAGCCTGGTAGGAGACACTAAGCTATATTTAAGTATCTATACTTTGAATACTACATAGTTACATAGATATAAGCGTTATGTGCGTATTGATTGACAATTATCGCCTGCTCCGTGCCTCGGAGAGCACGTTAAGCCGTCGGTCCCGGCTGTCATGAACATCTATGGCAGTCGTTATTGGGGAAGTCGACACAAAAGATCCCACTGGGTCGAAGTGTCGCCGGTCTGTACTGACTGGCCCCTACACAAGATAAAATACATACATATATAGTACTAGATTTTGCCCGTGGCTTTGCTCTCATAAATGTAGAAAAGGTTGGTAACGGTATTTTTTTCTGGATAAAAGGTATGGTATAACGATTATGCACCGCACGCCAAAATAGCTCTTAGTTAGCAGGGTTTTTCCGAGTTACTTATCGTTGTAATTTGGCCAATTAACTCAATTTCTTTATGAATGTTATGTATAGCCTATATGTTATTCTGATGTATAAACAATAATACAGTAAAGTTTCATCAAAATCCGTTCAATAGTTTTTCCATCCATCCGTCCTCACAAACATTCACATTTATAATTATTAGTAGGGTTGTTAACAGACACCACAAGTCTCCATGATAAAATTTTTGTATCACAGGTGGCTTAAAACGTACAAATCACAGACAAACGCCGGGCCAACAAGTGGATCAGACAAATATTTACTAAATGCCGTAATCGAACCCGACGCATGCGGCCCATTGGTTGTGGTGAGATGGTCACTTAGTCGACCAACCGAGTAATCTAACATTACTGTTTGTTAACCAGTTAGTATGAATTGTATGTAATTTTAGATAGTGTTGTAGGTTGTCACTTCGCTACTGCCACTTCGCTGTGTTGTGTGTTCGAGAATACAAAAAATTGTATGGTGATAAGTTAGAAAAACGTAAAAAAATACCCTTGAACCTTAGTACCTACTCACTGACCACTTTTATACAAGAAGTCCTTGCTATTTAAGTAATAAAACATTAGGTAGAAGAATATTACACTTCCTACTTTAGTTTCCTACATTTTTCTTAGTACACTACCTCAGTAGTAATGAGAGCGACTATTGTCAGACTACCGAGACAGTGTTTGAGGTCTTGGATACGATACCCGGGTCGAGCAAAGTGTTATTGGGGTTTATTAGCAAGAAATTCCCTCACTTCGTGCAACTAGCACGAAGTCTGGAGCTATGCTTGAGAAACGTTAATAGGCTCGTACCCTATCAAGAGCGACTTTTATACCACTAAGGTGGCAAACAAGCATACGGCCCACCTGATGGTAAGTGGTCACCGTAGCCTATGGACCCCTGCAATACCAGAGGCATCACTTGCGCGTGCCGAACCTTTAGTAAAGGAAGGAGGAAAGAAGGTGATTGGGCCTACGGCACTCTCATTTACCGAACGAAACACAAATACTGCTATTTCACGTCGATATTTTGTGAGAGGGTAGTCCTTCCCCGGTCGAGCCGGTCGATTTATGCTGAAATTAGCGAGACTCTGCTACTCAAAAAATATAATCCGTAGCTGGTGAAATGTGTGCTGCTGTGCTAATATGCTGGGGAATCGCAGATGCTTACGCTTGAATTTTAGTACTTTTCTTCGATTATAAGCTGTCTCTAGCTTTTACATAGCTATGTCTGATCACGTTAACTCTTCGCTATCTAAGTAATGTCTGCCCACCGCCTTCTTGTCTTTCCAATGTTTCTCTGTCTACTGCTGTGGCACTAAAAGATAAAGCACACGACGAAAAGCGAATTCTTTGTATGGTTTCTCATTCATCTTACTACACTGATAAAGGACTACTTATAACGGGTATATTGAGTTGTAACCGCCCCGAAGAAAGCATAATCGCCGTCTCATTTTATCTTTTTAACTGATAAACTACGTGGCCATAAATCATTTACGTAATGTAATTGACCAGGGTCAATTTTGTTAGAGATACGGTCTAATGAGTTTAAGATAATAAGATGAAGGTTGACAAGGTGATTTCTTTTATAATACTACTTCGTTAGTCTCGTGGTTTTCAGCAACGATTGCGTAATTAGTAATAGTTACCTGTTCGATATGCGGATCATCGGATATTTTGGTAATTGACATTTTTTACATCATTTTTCTTACAATAGACGACCTCCACACTAGGATTAAATGCTGTGTTGCGGGATACGTTCACACACCCAGTCACGTTACATCTATTTGTGGATCAAACAAAGTTTCGTCCCGTGTGGGATTCGAACCCACACACTCGGCGTAATGGCAATGGCGATGCTTTTATATCGCTACAGGGGTAGGCTGAGGTGTATTATATGTATACACCTATATGAGTTAATTCGGCAGCTACATTTCAGGTCTCGTTTGTCCTATGGGCACACTTTAATATTTTCTGACTAAAATAACTCAAAAATCACACGATATCAACGAAGCAGTCATAACAAACAAACAACCACACAAATTATAATCCAGGGGGATGTATGTTTCTGTTAGGCGTTTAGGCGTTCTTTGTTTATACTATCTCTAACATCCCTATATCCGGATGTAATAGATATCGCCGGCACTAATGGCGTAGAAGTTACAGTGGATTAAAGAAACACCTCACCACAAACTAGAATGTTGTTAATTTAATTCTTGAGCAGAAGAAAATTGGCATAATCTACAATTTAATAGTTTTGAATCTAAATGGTCTTAGTGTTAATCCACACAAATAGCTTAATTATTCTATAACCAAATTAAAAGAGATTGTGAAAGGTTGTGAAGATGCTTGGATGTTTGGATGTTTGTTACTAAATCACACATAAACTATTAAACCGACTAGGATGAAACGCGGCTTTCATATAGACCATATCTTGGAGTATCAACTAGGATAATATTTCCTACTTTTTAAATCCGTGAGCAGAATCTAGTCATTAATGACCAATTCTTAAAATAATTATGTAAAACTTAACAGTAATAATCAGAGGTCGGAGTAGGTAGATTGATTTAAGGTCGTTGACGTCAAACGTAGAGGATAATATGGATATACCTCTAAAATACCGGAACTTCATATTTATTGTGATATTTGTTCCGGAATTTTGAAATTAGCACGAATTTGTGTTTAAGGTGAAAAACGTATTAATAATATCAATCTACGCTGCCAGTGTTAGCTAATGGTGAAAGAAATCAGTATTTTATTTTATACAAAAATACCTTGGAATAGTTACACCGTATTTTATCCCTTACTGTTGAATTAGAAATGACGCTTGACAGTATGAGACAAAACTTAGACAGGGCCTTTTGTTTCTTTATCTCATGTTCATCTATGTTCACAACGCATTGATCGCACGCGACGACCAATCAGAAGCAAGTATCCTGTATGACTCATTGGGTGTTTGTTAGAACAATGCGTGCGCGCTGTGTTCCAGGTATCTCACTCGCTTACCTCGGTTCGTAGAGTGCGCTCCTAATTTGTGAAATTCCTGTGTTGTGTAAATAATAATCTCACCCTGGCTTGCTTACTGATTTCTGGCACCTTCGTAAAACGACGAATTTGGCTTGTATCTACGGACATCGATTTGTTTTTAAATTGTATCTCTACTTCAAGTTATTTCACTTCAGGTAAGCTTTAATAATTTTCTTATTAAGTATGTTTTAGGTTTTTGAAAGAATAATGTTAACATTTTAGTCTCATATCTGATTGATAATCTTCCTATTCACGCGATAAATCATAATTTGTTTTTAATACATATTGTAGCTAATTGTAATATGTAAAAGTTGATTTACTAGACGTTTATGTATCGTTCTCTCGGAACCCGGGTTATGCATACGCATAATTGTTCTTCTAAATAAAATTATAAACTGAAAACTGTTCAGGTTAGTTAACTGCTAGTTTCAACAAATATCACTTTAGCAAAATTTTAATTGTTTTAGGAGAATCTTTCACTCAAACATGGCTGGCGCAAACGTCAAGGCTGAAACAGTACAAAAGTGGATAATCGGTCATCCCGAGCTAATTTACGATCACGCCAGCCGGCCTCAATGGCGTAGTGGTTAGTGTAACCGACTGCCACGCCTGAGGTCGCGGGTTCGATTCCCGCACAAGACAAATATTTGTGTGCATGAACATGGATGTTTGTCTTGGTCTGGGTGTTTCTATGTATAATATGTACGTATTTACAAAAAAAAAAAAAGTATATATGTATGTTTATCCATTGTCTAGTACCCATAGTACAAGCTCTGCTTAGTTTGGGCTAGATAGTGATGTGTGTATGTGGTAGAATATTATATTATTATTATTATATTATTATATTATTATAGAATATTATCTCTATATTGCTCGAAGTGTGAGAGCCACTTGAAAATTATAAATAAAGGCAATATCACAAGACACATCGAAGTCGCAGTACATCAAGGAAAACATAAGCGTCCGAATGAGGAGTTTTACTTCGACCTTATTAAGTTCCTGATCCTGTGCAACATTCCCTGGATGCCAATGAAAAACCCGGCGTTCAAGGGGCTTTTTCAAAAATATATGTGCAGTACTTGTTGTTGTGTTTGTAGTGATAGAAAAGTGCCCGAAGAATCACAGTTACGTAAAGTTTATTTAGATAAGTTTTATAAGAACAAAAATATTACTATTTATGAAAATAAAAAATGAGAAACTATGGATATCGTTGAATGAGATCACAGATTTTTTAGGTAGACATATAGTCCACTTCTTAATAAAGCCAGTGCATCCTAATAATAATTCAAGCCGGCCTTATTTGATTGCTTGTAAAATGTTAACGGTAGTAAATGGTCAAACAATCGCGCAATTTGTATTGCAATGTCTAGAAAATTTATGGCAAGACTCTTTTGAATCAAAAGTTGACAATGTCTTATTGCTCTGCACTGACAGTGTAGCGTACATGCTGTCTGCAGGGCGAAAATTAAAAGAATATTTACCTGAAATGAAACATGTAACATGTTTGGCGAATGCTCTTAATCGTATATCAGAGAAGATAAGATCAGAATATAACGATGTCGATATTTTAGTATCAAATGTTAAAAAAATATTTCTAAAAGCCCCGAATAGAGTAAAGAGTTTAAAAAAAAAGAGTTGAAAAATATCCTGACCTACCACTGCCTCCGCAACCAGTAATTACAAGATGGGGTACTTGGTTGGAAGCAGCATTTTACTACGCTCAACACTTCGAAAAAATAAAAGATGTTCTAAACAACTTCAACAGTACTGGTTCAATAGCCATTCGCAATGCAAAAAATATTTTAGAAAAACCAATTTTACAGGAAGAATTAAAATATATCGAAGAAAATTACCGTATTATTCAAGAAGTTCTAAAAGAGTTACAAAATCAAAAATTATCCATAGTTGATTCACTTTTAATGTTTGACCAAGTGAGAGCTACCATTAACGAGTGCAACAGTGACAATATTAAAAATAAATTAGAATATGTCATGGAACGAAATCCGGATTTAGACACAATTAGAGAATACAGCGAAAGTATTGAAAAAAACGTAGCAAATAATCTGATAACATATTTTAAATTTGCTCCATTGACGTCTGCAGATGTTGAACGATCATTTTCCACATATAAATGGATACTGGACGTCAAAAGAAATACTTTTAAATTTGAAAATATTGAAAAAATTATGATTATTTATTTTAATTGTATTAACGATGAAAGCCAAAATATGGAAATTGTATCCGATGAGGATTAAAAATAATTTATCTATGTTTTTGTTTAATTAAAAATAATTGTTCATTGAATTCAATCAATCATTCATATAATAAACGATTTTGTTAGCCTATCTGTATGTTTTTATTTTATTTTATTCCATAATTCCAATCCCGGAACTTTTTCCGGTACTTCCCGCACATTGTGGATAAAATGGCATGTCCATATTATGATATCTTGACGCAAGTACATAAAATCAATCTACCTACTCCGACCTCTGGTAATAATACAACAATATCGTACAAAGAAAATTTATAACACCATTTCTATAACCCAGATCATGATTATAGAATAACAGACATAATAAACCTTATATGTAAGTACTCAAAATGACAAATGATGGTGTCTGTCGCTACCCGACGCTCGTCGGACCCTAGGCATATTATATTACATGATCTGGTGGCCGAAATCGACTACCTACGAATATAACTGCCACCCGACACCTACGTCACATCGGCTCACAGAAAAACCTTGAGACGAAGACTGACGCGCATTAAGCCTAGGTCTTTGACAATCGTGTCAGTACTATTTATCATGATATTTTGCGTCAGAAGGAGGGTAATGTTTTTTGAGCGTATGTATGTACATATACTCGTATATGTATGTACGTGTGTATGTATGTCCATTTCTTTAGCACGCCCTACAGCCCAAACGGTTGGACGGTTTTTGACATATGAGGTGTCGTTGAATTCATCAGAATGGTAGACTAAATACTTTATGGTGCTGCAGGCGGGGACAAACAATACTTTGTTACCTACGGGCAAAGAAAGATCTACCAAAACTACGTTTGTCACCGCAAGCGGCACCATAAAGTATTTAGTTTAACTAATTTGAATATACATATGTAGTTATTTCATTATTTGATAAAGTAAGCTTACAAAACAATGCATTAGTCAGTCGAATTTTATATACATAAATATTTTGATACTTGTTTTTCTCTTTTCAGTTCATTACTTTTAAGCAGTTGGGTTTTTTGTTTTTATAATAATAATCTTTTTAGTTTTGTTTTTGGTTACATGAGTAGGTATATTATTTTATTTGTTTAAAAACCAGCCAAGTGCGAATCGGACTCGTGCACGAAGGGTTCCGTACCATTATCTATAAAAACAGCAAAAATCACGTTTGCTGTATGGGAGCCCCCCTTAAATATATGTTTTTTCTTTTTTTACATTATATGTATAAGTAAATATTCTGTGAATATTTCAAGCGTCTACCTGTTGCCGTTATCAATATCGAGCAAAAACGAGCAAAAAAATCACGTTTGGTGACAGACAGACGGACGGACGGACGGACAGCGGAGTCTTAGTAATAGGGTCCCGTTTTACCCCTTGGGTACGGAACCCTAAAAAAGGACTCCCGCACTACAAATTTACTTAAACTTTTAAATAACGGACACAAAGAACATCTGGACTCGGAACAACTATTTGTGGAAGACACGTGACACAACACACATCATCACACAACACACATCATCCCACTGACACAACACACATCATCACACTCGACGCAGTGGCAGAGGCGAGGTGACCACTTAAACAACTACGCCATCTGTGGATGCCAGCCGTATAGTTTCTAAATAACAAGATGGCAAAGACGCGTACGACTTGCCTAAAGACATGCGATTGCCCTAGTAGCCTTTAAAACCATATTTAAAAGGTCAGCGAGACACGGGTTTTTTTGGTATTATATATTTAATTGCATTAAACGCATTAATATTCTATAATCTGTGTGCGTTCAGCGACACAAAACACAGCAGGTTGTATCGCTGCAATCTTCTATAGAATGGTGGTACTTGCCAAGTCGAACTACTCCAAATTGAGTTTAGGCTTACACGGGGATATTTGCTTGCCTTTCATGACAAGGGAGGAACAAAGCAGGTCGTTAATTATCTGACGAAACAGGTTCAGAATCATGTGACGTTTAAAAAACTGTGATGTACGAATGATAATATTTCATCTTCATACTTCTCTATTACGTATTCTGTTAGAACTGTACTTGTTATTGGAGTTTAAAATGGAAGTCTTTTGTTATATTAACAAGGGGCTTGGTACAGTCCTGTTGTATGACGGTTTTCAATATACAAAAAAGAAAACATACAAAATCGGTGCGGTTTGTACTCGTACATCACAGTTTTTTTACGATTACCCTCAAATCACTGACATGCAATACAATAACTGTTTTCTATAAAAAATCTCAATAGATGATCAACTATAAAAAAATATAAATTAAAACTATAATAAACCTACTTACCTACATGCATAAACCAGTATTTTCCTCGAAGCCAATTCGCTTTACTTCAGGGAATGTTTAAGGTATATACTATAAACCAGGTTATTTTTAGGAATGGATCGCTGATGTATTTTCAGTTCCAGCAACCCACTCACCATACACGTTGGCACACCGTGGTGGTTTTAGTCGGTAGGCCCGCAGTCTCGGGAGAGCCCGACATAATCCTCTCGCCTCCCCTTGTGGCGAGTGGGTATGCATAAGGAGCGTATCCTCACGTAGCAAAAAAAAGGGGTTATTTAAGGAATCATAATAAACAAATTTTAATCATGTGGAATTTCACCCAGGTGATATCACCTGGGTGACTAAAGTGGAATGATCCATTTATATTAATTTTCCATTTTTTAAATGTTGCTTTTGCAATTGGTTGCATCCATGTGTCCCAGGGGAGTTTACAAACATTCAAACAATGGACACAAATAACACCCAGACTTGGAACAACTATTTGAGCATTAGACTTCTTGTCCCGGCATCGCGGTACTGGCGAGACGATCACTTGAAGCAGCACGCCATCCGTGCAGTCACTCAGCTCTAATCAGAATGGTAAGAAATATTCTATTTGAAATTATCTAAATACAAAGACTGTAATATATTTAAAATGAACAAGATGAGTGTAAAAACCCAGGATTCAACCTCTTTCGTCTTCATGTGATTTCCTTTTTTTTTCATCTGCTCTTTGTAATGTCCCACTGCTGGGCAAAAGCCTCTCCATTGGACTTCCAAATCACTCTGTTGGTGGATATCCCCTGACCTTGTGACCCCTATATCTCGGGGGTCTATATTCAAACTCGAACGAGGGATGACTCTAAGGTTCACCAAGTTACAAGTCAATCGGTCCAGTGGTTCCGGACAGGTCCAGACAGACACACAGACCCACATAATGTTTTCATTAGCCTCTTCGAAGAAGACTCAGAGGTTAATAATGAATAATGATTTCTGATATTAATTCGTTTAATAAGATAAGCGCATTTTCGGCAGAAACTATATGCTTAAGGTTTTTGACTTCACCAGTAATCGACATTATAGATCAAACCCAACTTTATACATGATTTATTATGTAAATAAACTAAAAGTAATATTTTACGTTTACGAGTAGGTTACATATAAACTAAACTACTTTAACGCATTTTATCAACAACATAAGCCTCGATAAAATCCATAAAATGCCGACGGTTAAATAATAATGTTACATAAAATCATTTTAAAATTGGTTCCTGATCTCAAATGGCGAAGGGGCTTAACACCCGTAGAAATAACCTAAAGTATACTAGGTGCGCAAGGCAAAACGGTTGCCACTAGCATAACTATAATAAGTAACTGCTCTTATAGGAATTGACGGAGACCTTCATACCTACCGGCCAAAAATTTAAGACCGCACTTAAACGACGTAATCATCTATCAATTGTAATAAAAGCCCGTAAGACAAATAAAAAAATGCACATCAGCATATTCTATTGTTAATACCGAATATCTTAAGAAGTCATTCTTTTGTTTACTTTCAAGTTATTGGACAGTAAACATCTATTGTTTTCAAACACTGACAGAAGCTAGATGCATGAGCCAGGTGGTAGAGTCGTGATAATATTTTTATGATGTGCTCATTACTAATTACTTTGCTTTTCTTTCGCATTGGTCAATAATAAGGATTATTTAGTTTCCGAAAACACATTTTTCCGATTTATTATTACCTGAGGTTTCTTGGGTTTCCTCACAAACAATCTCAATTAGTCTAAACTTGTGGTTTCTACAGTCAAGACAATCTTTTCTTCTAGTGAAGATAATTTCATCGTTGTTACTAGCAAGCGAAATAGACGCCTAACAGCACCAAAAATCCGCGTTGAAGTGAACAGAACCCGAGTTAAACCTTTATCATCGATTTAGAGGTGCGAAGTTGTATGGTCGCGGTGCCGTTCGAAAACCTATGTTAAGACTACAAAACAAGAAAAACAGATGCTGCTCTTGTCCATCGAGATTGGACTGAAAAAGATTTAAAAATATATCTCTGGACTGTTGAATCCATGTTTGAACTATTCGGTTCAAAATGAAGAATTTATGTACGACGTAGCGCCCAAGAAAGGATGATGCCAGACTGTGTAGTCCTAACAGTCAAGCATATTGGTGGTTCAATTATGGTCTAGGGTTGCTTCTCTATCCAAGGAACTGGTGACCTGATCAGAAATGTAGGAATTTTGAAAAAGGAGCAAGCAGCGACAATAAATTTTAGAACTAAATGCTGTTCCTTCCGGGTTGAGATTAATTGGAAATGGATTCATTTTCCAACAAGATAATGATCCAGAGCTCAGCTCAAATTATGCAGGGGATATTTAGAAAAGAAAGAGGCACAAGGGGTTTTAAAAAACATGGTGTGGCCACCTCAGAGCCCGGATCTCAATCCAATTGAACTTTTGTGGGCAGAGTTTGATTATGCGAAAGTTGGAGCAATATATCAGAAGACACCATTAACAAATTGATTGCTCGTATGCCGAGACTTGTGTAAAAAGTCATACAATATAAAGGAGGATTTTTTGATAGAAAATCAGTTTATTTTAATTTTATTTTATTTATTTGGTTCACCAACACTTGTTTACACTAATTATACACGATAAAAGGAGCACGAACAATAACAATAGTGTAACAAAAATTTATAGACAAACACCACATCTTATTTTTATGAGTGCGGTAATCAACATTCAGCATTTACAAAAGTGACAATGTATGACATGATTATTACAAGTTATATACATATATATATATAAGTGTGTAAGTGATCGTCTCGCCAGTACCGCGATGCCGGGACAAGAAGTCTAATGCTCAAATAGTTGTTCCAAGTCTGGGTGTTATTTGTGTCCATTGTTTGAATGTTTGTAAACTCCCCTGGGACACATGGATGCAACCAATTGCAAAAGCAACATTAAAAAATGGAAAATTAATATAAATGGATCATTCCACTTTAGTCACCCAGGTGATATCACCTGGGTGAAATTCCACATGATTAAAATTTGTTTATTATGATTCCTTAAATAACCCCTTTTTTTTGCTACGTGAGGATACGCTCCTTATGCATACCCACTCGCCACAAGGGGAGGCGAGAGGATTATGTCGGGCTCTCCCGAGACTGCGGGCCTACCGACTAAAACCACCACGGTGTGCCAACGTGTATGGTGAGTGGGTTGCTGGAACTGAAAATACATCAGCGATCCATTCCTAAAAATAACCTGGTTTATAGTATATACCTTAAACATTCCCTGAAGTAAAGCGAATTGGCTTCGAGGAAAATACTGGTTTATGCATGTAGGTAAGTAGGTTTATTATAGTTTTAATTTATATTTTTTTATAGTTGATCATCTATTGAGATTTTTTATAGAAAACAGTTATTGTATTGCATGTCAGTGATTTGAGGGTAATCGTAAAAAAACTGTGATGTACGAGTACAAACCGCACCGATTTTGTATGTTTTCTTTTTTGTATATTGAAAACCGTCATACAACAGGACTGTACCAAGCCCCTTGTTAATATAACAAAAGACTTCCATTTTAAACTCCAATAACAAGTACAGTTCTAACAGAATACGTAATAGAGAAGTATGAAGATGAAATATTATCATTCGTACATCACAGTTTTTTAAACGTCACATGATTCTGAACCTGTTTCGTCAGATAATTAACGACCTGCTTTGTTCCTCCCTTGTCATGAAAGGCAAGCAAATATCCCCGTGTAAGCCTAAACTCAACAAAACTTAAACCTATCTATCCACCTAATTTCACGATACTTACTGTTTCTTTTTATTAAGTTTAAGCCCTATTGGGTTAGAAATTACTAGTATTCCTGTTATCCTTTCTTGCTAAGCTACAATGCTTATGTTAGGAGTGGCTTCACGTCAGTAATTGTAATTGTAATTGGACTCCCTTTTCCGCATTTGAACTCCAGATTGGTCCATTATGCGTGAGAGTCGGCCGGTTATAGAGATAGCCAGCCCAACTCCGCCCAGAAGCACAGAAGTTTCCTGGGGTCTTCGCAGGCTTCGCGGAGTGACCTCGGGTTGTTGAGGATTTCCTTATGTTGTACTGTTACTCCCACACATTCCAGGACCACGTGGGCAGCAGATTCTTCTTCGGTCAGACATCCCCTGCAGAGTGGGCTGTCTGTTGCTCCGATGTTGTACAGATGTTTGTTTAGGGGGCAATGTCCTGTTAGGGTCCCCACGATGGTCCGAAGGTCCAATCTTTGTAGGTTGAGCAGGCGGTGTGTCAGACGTGGTGAGATGGCCGGTAGGGCTTCTCTCGACTGTCTGCAGTCCGTTGTCCGTGCCCAGCGTTCGTTGTGTTGGCACTGAGTGCGAAGCCGCATCCATGTTCTTAGTTGTGAGAATGGTAAAGGGAGGAAAGGGGGTGGACCTTCCCTGGTGGTCCCGATCCTCTTTTAGCCAACTCATCTGCAGCATCGTTGCCCAGTGATTTACTGTGCCCCTTTATCCATTGTAAAGTCACAATGTTTCCCCTCGAAATTCTTTCAAGGGCAAGGTGGCATTCGTAGACGAGCCTGGAGTTGCAGCTATTGCTCTCTAGTGCTCTAAGTATTGCTGTGCTATCGGAGAGGATTCGTATCTTGTAGCCTTTAATCCGTCTCCTGTCGATCGCGGTAGCGGCCTCCGTGATGGCCACACATTCGCATTGAAAAATGGAACTGTGTGAGCCTAGTGTCATAGAGATGTTAATGTTGAGATCCAGGGAGTGAACTCCAGCGCCCGTTCCCTGTATGGTTTTTGAACCATCAGTGTAGACTCGGACCTCGTTGATTCCCGATTGATCTCTCTGTTCCTCATGGAGTTGTATATGGTAGTTTTTCTGAAATAGATGTTGTTTGGAGATCTTGTCACACGGGGCGGCGAGTAGTGGTTCGTGAGCTGTAGCTCGCTCTAAGATCAATGCATGTGGACTCCTGGTGGTTCCCCACAGGCCCTGGTGTTTCAGCCGTATTGCGGCTATAGTTGCTTCTTGCTGTATGTAGAGGTCTAAGGGGACCAGCCCTAGAATGACTTCGAGGGCGGTTGTCGGTGTTGTTCTCATGCACCCTGTTATTGCTGAGCATGGCATTCTCTGGAATTTCTGCAGCTTGGTGATGACGGTATTGAGTTCAGTCCTGGTCCACCATACGAGAGCACCGTATGTTATTGTTGGTCTAATTACGGCGGTATATAGCCACAATGTTATTTTTGGGGAGAGTCCCCATGTTTTTCCGACCATTCTGCTGCATTGGAAGAAGCATGCGCATGCTCGTTGTAGTTTGTAGTCAAGATGCTTGTTCCACAGCAGTTTGCTGTCTAGTATGACCCCTAGGTACTTGACTTCGTTAGTAAGTTTTAATTCGGTGTTGAATAATTTCGGTAGTCTGAGGTTGTTTGAGTTTCTCTTGCGAGTAAACAGTATGAGTTCAGTTTTTGCCGGGTTGACCGATAGACCATGGCTTATGCACCATTCTTTAATTATTCTGAAGGCAGATCTCATGAGATCACATAGTGTGTCCTCGAAGCATCCGGTCGTAAGAATAGCAAGGTCATCTGCATATCCCACTGTGAAGAGCCCTCTGCCGTTCAGTTTCCGTATTAAGTCATCTACCACTATGTTCCATAGGAGTGGCGAAAGTACACCACCTTGTGGGCAGCCTCTGGCCACAATTCCCCTGGTTGTTGAGTTAACTGAGAGTTGTATCGCTCTGTATTTCAGCATATTGTTTATCCACTCTGATAGCGTTGGAGTGACCCCATACGCTTCCAGTGCTTCGGTTATGCTGTTAAAGTTGGTTTTGTCGAAGGCTCCCTCTATATCAATGAAGGCGCCCAACGTTGGTTGTTTAGCGGTTAGTCCGTCTCCAATTCGCGATACAACGCTGTGGAGCGCCGATTCTGTAGATTTGCCTTGGCTGTAGGCGTGTTGGTGTGGATGTAGAGGTTTGTGAACTAGGGTATTTCCTCTTATTTCTTTATCACATAGCCTCTCTAGTGTTTTGAGGAGGAATGACGTGAGACTTATTGGCCGAAAAGATTTCGCTAAAGTGTAATCGCTCCTGCCTGGTTTTGGAATGAATACCACTTTCACTTCCCTCCATTTCCGTGGAACGTATCGGTAGGCGACGCATGCTCTAAATATCTCAACAAGGTGGTCTGCCAGGAGATCGCCGCTCCATCTTAGTAGGCCAGGAAAGATTCCGTCTAGACCTGCGGATTTGAAGGGAAGGAAGCTGTTGATAGCCCATAACACTTTCTCTCTGTTGATGAGGTCCAGGGCTACGGTCCAATCTTGACTGCTACATGCTCGTTCAGTGTACGCTTCCCAGTTGTGAGTGTCATTAATCTGGCACCCGGGAAAGTGTGTCTCCAGAAGCAGTGCATTGGTTTCAGCATCTGATTTAGTGTAGGTGTTGTCAGATTTCTTCAGACATCCTAGTATACTTTCAGGTGCACTTGATAGTATGCCCTTTACTCTGGTTGCCTGGCTGGTGCTTTCCATGTTGGTACAAAAACGCTTCCAGCATTCCAGTTTACGGAGTCGTATGCGCTTTTTGTAGGTTGATTTTATGGTTTGATAGGTTTCCCAGTCGTTTGGTCGTCGTGTGTTTATTGCTCTGTTGAACAGATGTCTTACTTTGCGACGTAAATTCTGCAGTTCAGGGCACCACCAGTGACGTTTGGGGTCTGTTTTAGGCGTCACGAGAGGGCAATTCTGTTCATAACTGTGTGTAATGATATAAGTGAGTGTATCAACATACTGTTCAATGTCTTCAACTTCTGTCATACACAGCGGTGTGTTGGCAGTAGCGAGTGCTGATCTTACAGTTTTAACAAATTTTAACCTATCTGTCTTACGCGGCACGCGTCTAGGTTGTGGTGTAGGTAAGGCTATACTGAGGTTAAAGCGTATCCATCTGTGGTCCGAGCATGACGCTTCCTTGGAGACGTGCCAGTCGGTAATGAAGTGGGATACATAGTCTGTTGATAGAGTAAGGTCTATAATAGTTCGTGCTTTTGAGTTAACAAAAGTCGGTTCCGATCCTTTATTGATGAAGAGGAGGTTGGTAGTGAAAAGATAGTTTACCAGTTCCTCTCCACGAGTATTTGATTTTTCGCTGCTCCACAAAATGTGGTGTGCGTTGGAGTCAGTGCATACGATAAGTTCCAGCTTTTCTTTTGTGCAGTATTCTACCAGGGACATCAGTTCCGGCGATGGTATGTCCTCGTCGCTTGGCAGGTAAGCGGACGCTAGGACTAGATCACAGGATTGATTAATGATTGCTGCAGAAAACCTAGCAGCTGTCAAGTCTCTAGAACAGAATTCGGTTATTAAGAGTGTTTTGACATGTTTTGGGGCATAGATACAGGTTCTGGGGTTACTTACGGTGGTGTTCACGAGGAGACTTCCCCCGATGTTGTTGAGACCACAGATTCTGCCCTTCCTGATCCACGGCTCCTGGATTAGGGCTATGGTCTTGGGGTTTTCCTCCAGCGTTCTGCGTAGGAAAGCCGTCGCAGTGAGGCTATGCTGGAGGTTGGTTTGGAGTAAAGGAGTGTAACTACTCTCGAAACGGAGAGGAGTTGAGGCAGCTGTCGCTTGCCTCACTCCCCCCAACGTCGAGAAAGCATTCCTCTACTCCTGGGGTTGTCGGGGTGTCAGTCGCAACCACATCCATCGCGTCCTGTTGTGGTTGAGACGGGTTCTCGAGGGAAGCGCTTGGTACGCCCTCGCTGTGGTGTGCTGCTTGAGCGGCGCCTTCGGTCTTTTCGGTGTCCTCCTCGAGGATCCGGACGTAGATATTCCCGAAAAGCCAGTAGAGGCGCCGCTCTTGCTGTTTGAGGGTGTTAACGTCCGTCTCTGGTATCCGGAGTAGCAGATGAACGCCAGGCGTTTCGCGTTCGGTCTGTTTCTCCGCACGGACCAGAGACCACGAGTTGACGTTAACGAACCCGTTATGTGCTGCAAGCAGTCTGCGCAGTTTGTTAATGTCCCTGTTGGGCTCGGGAATGAAGAGCCCGCAGAGAATTCTCCGCTGTATTTCAGCTTGTGGTTTGATTACAAGCTGAGTGCTAGCAATCGGTGACGGAGTGGTGTTAACCGCAGGTCGAAGCCACTCCAGTGCGACGTCGTCCTCACACCACATTTTGAGTACGCCCTCGCTGTGGTGTGCTTTACCCCGGAAGTGTACTTTGGCCGTCTGAGTTGTTGTTTTGGGATTCAGCAGATCCTCCTTAAACTTCAACTCTAGACAGGTGCGGATGGCGTTGGCTTGTTCTGCGGTGAGGTCATAAAAAGGTTCGGTCATTACTGCCACGCAGAGCTCGTTTGCTCTAAACGAAGCCGCGTAGCTAGCAGAGCCTCGTTGTCTGTTCACTGCCGGCTTCACGCGTTTGCTGTCCCCAGTTGGCGTGGTTGTGTCCTCTGGCCGGGATCTCTTATTTCTAGGCAATGAGCTTGCCGAGGTGGTGGGTTGGGCTTTGGCCACCAGCCTGCCTGCGCGTTTACCCCGTGGCTTGGATCGGCGACGAGTGTGGTCGTTTGATGATGATGGCGCTGGCGCTGCCTCGGGCTTCGCCTGCACCTGGACCTTTTCGGCATTGCCTACTTCGGTAACGGGTTTTGCTTCGGAGGGAAGCTGTCGCCCTTCATCATTGGTCACCTTTCGCCTTGCCTGATCCTGCGCCTGGGTGTCCGGTCTGGCTTGCTGAGGTTTCTTGCCCTTCTTTTTTGGTTTTCTACGGGGAGAAACCAAGATCCATTTCGGCTCCTCAGGTTGCATCGGGATGGCGTCCTTGAGAGCCGACAGTTCGATTACCGTACCAGTAGACGAAGCCCCTAGGGGCGCGTCAGATGATACGGTAAGGGAGTTGGGAGAACCCGACCCGCTTGAGGAAGCAGCTATGTCATTCCCGCGCAGCCGAGTCACGGACGCTGCCTTGTTGAGGTTCGGCGCATTCGGTGGATTCGCGTTGCCCGTGCGCAGCGGCGTCAGAGACGGAGCCGCGCTCAGGTTAAGCGCTTCCAGGGAACTTGCCTTGCCCTTACTTGGCGCAGTCCGTGACTTGGCTTTGCTGGAACACAGCGCATTCAGAGCTGCAGTCGCGTTTCGGGTTGGCGCATCCGAAGACGCTGCCTGGTGAGTGTGGGGCATTTGCGCGTCCAAGGACGCAGCAGTCCGAGAGGTTGTTGGAACTTGCGCATCGGAAGACGCAGCAGAGTTCCGGGATGGAGCTGTATTCACAGCGAATAGGGGGTTTTGGTTTCTTTTGGAGGCCATAGTTGTTTAAAGGTTAAACATCATCTATGGAGCGCTCCACCCGCCACGGAGTCCTCAGTCGGGGACGTCGTGCGCTCTACGCACGATCGCCAGAGCTACCCCATAGACGTAGGGCCCACACCCTGTGAGATGGACGAGACTCGACGCTGCGAAGAATTCCGAGGCTGTGTGCGACCAAAGAACAAGCCGCACACCTACCACCGGGTTCCGCGCCTCGCTGTCTGCCCTCCCCCAGTTAGGGACCCTCGCCGACGGCCCTCAGACGGGACGTTCTTCTTCACGTCAGTAGTGTAATAGGTATGATTTGAACCCGCGATCGCAAGTCCAATGCCTTTCCATTAGGCTGCCACTGCTAGCATAGATCTCTACCACAACATCGCCATAAAGGACAGAGGAAAATTGCGAGTATAAATTAATCCTAGTGTTTAAACTATTTATCTTAACTAATATTATAAATGTAAATGTTATTTTTTTAATTATTTTCCTGCCTTGACTTGAAATTGACCGATCATCATGTGATTTCGCTTACACATCGTCAGGGAGACAGAAGATAGTGAATAAAAGAATAAGTTATCACTCATCCAAAAAAATATGTTTTCCTGCGGGTTAGAAAATTGACATAACCAAAATTTATGCATATATAATAATATAATATATTATATACTTACTACTTATATTGCTGGCCCAGTGACCCAAAGTGAATCTTGGCCTCCGACATTTAAGTACGTCTTTCGTTCCTATTTTATGCCAAGTCATATCAATCGGGCACATTTATTTCTTTCAGGTCTTCGGCTATTTCATTTTTCCAGCGGTACCTAGGCCGACTCACCGGACATCGCGACCCTCAATGAGTTGCCCGAGATATGCTCTTTTGGCAGCTCGATCATCTCCCATTCTTTCCACATGTCCGAGTCAGCGAAGTCAAGCAGCTTTTATTTCCACGATGATATTTGGCTCTGACACTGACAATAAAATTAAATACCTAATATGAAACGTAAAATCAAACTGTCGATAGCGGTCAGCTCATCATAAGATACATCAAAGGGCATAGATGGTGAGGGAGGCAACACTTTACATAGTTTCTCCCTACACACCAGCTAACTACATATTATGTATTGTTCTAGCAATACTTCTACAACTGTACGAGTATTCCGCGGAATTTAATATCTATAACGTTAATAGAAAGTAAGTGACCTGGATGTGTAAAAGGAGACGGATATGTAAGTGTATTTAAATCACACTTAGTAACGCAAAGGTAGTGGGACTGTGTAGGACTCTCACACTCGGTTTCAAGGTCATTGTTATGATTTATTTATTTGCTTAAACTATAAGTTTGTTCGTTAAATTTAATTCAATTCTCTTAAGTTTATTTATTAATAATCACAAAATATAAACATTATATCTTACGCTGAAATTAGAGCAAAATTATCATAAAAATTATATTATGGAAAGTAAAACAAGTTTTGTTTTATACTGCATCTTTTCTAGGGCTGAACATTGACCGCCAAAATACAGGCACTCGCTCAGTTTGGGGGAGCAGTATCATTATGTTTTTAATAAAATGCAACAACAATGTTCTAGCAGAATCAAAATTGTAATGTGTAACACGTTTCTATTTATCTGAGACAATAAAAATATTATTTATATTACTCGGTTGCATAATAGTGACTGCTATGCAGGAGTCCTTCGGGTTGAATTGCTGGGTCGGGTAGAGAGATTTCCAGTAGCAGCACGGAATCTGGAACTGTGACTGGTAAATGACAATAAGCTACTCTACTATTACGCGGGACCTAAAACATAGTTGACGATATACTATTACCCTTTGTGAGAATACAGGCGTGTGACTATATAATATGTAAGTGCACGAAGAAAGTATGAACCACTAAACATAGTGAATTTTTATTTTTATCATCAGCTTTTTGTAATGTCCTACTGCTGGGCAAAAGCCTCTCCCTTGGACTACCAAATCACTCTGTTGGTGGATATCCCCTAACCTTATGACCTTGTGACCTCTATATCTCAGGCGTCTTTTGACCCACAAGGCGCATATTCAATCTCGACCGAGGGATGACCCCAATGTGTACGTACACCAAGTTACAAGTCAATCGGTCCAGTGGTTCCTATGCCTGTCACTAACAAACTGTCACTAACAGACAGACCCACATAGTGTTTTTATTAACCTCTTTGAAGAAGACTCAGATCGTTAATAAGGATGATAGATGATAATAATAATAATAATATTCTACCACATACACACAACACCATCTAGCCCAAACTAAGCAGACCTTGTACTATGGGTACTAGACAATGGATAAACATACATATATTCATATATTTTTTGTAATTACATTCATATTATACATAGAAACACCCAGACCAAGACAAACAACCATATTCATGCACACAATTATTTGACTTGTGCGGGAATCGAACCTGCGACCTCTGGCGTGGCAGTTAGTTACACTAACCATTACGTCATCGAGGCCACCAATATACGCCATAATGATTTGGTTACTAACCAAATAAAAATACTTTGATGTCTATTTAAACATCCTAGTGTATAAATAAAAGCTGTGATATGACTGTAAAATGTGACTGCATGGATGACGTAGCAGATTAAGTGGTCGACACTGCCACTGCGTCGAGGAACAAACATTTGGTGATATTCTTTATGTCCGTTATTTGAATTTTTGTAAAGTCCACGCGGTACAGGAATTATTCCTAGTGCGGTTGACATATTAAAGTTAAAAAAAATTTAAACGTTTTACGAATACGTATCTGGTCAAAATATAGACATTTTTAATAAGAGACGATAGATCAACTTATTCTTTGATATCTTAAAATCAATGAGCATGTATGAAAAAATGTTAAAAAGAAACCAGATAGGCCAGTATCGCAGCAAATGCAAATCTGAAGTCATTCCCTACCGCTTCGAGAAACAGACATCAACATACCCATAATTGACATGACTTATTTACACAAGGCAATTGGTATACCAACAATTACTATGACCTACAAACGTATTAACTAATTACAATGCAACTTAACTTAATGTGTAGTTTTTCTGTTTGTAAATGTTATGTTTAATTAACTTGACAACTTAATATTGCCTGTTTGTACAAGCTTGGAGAAGGACAGGTGCCTCCTAAAGATTGAGGGCATCAGGCCAAGTCTGAAGGGATGGCAACTAGCAAAACTTGTTGTAACTCGTCGATAAAAGACAGTAAAAAAGAGAAGAACAAACGAGTCAATTTCCAGTATTAAGATACCAGCCCAGTATGAGTCGGCATGACGTGCCTGGTTCTGTACATTCAAAGATAACTACAGAGAGCAAATTAGTCAAACTCATCAATTAGCGTGGATACCGACCGTATAACTAAGTTTGTTTGTAATCGATATTTGCCGATTTCCACCGAACACCGTTAGTTTGGCATCGTTTAATTTGTCTGTAATTTGTATACAAATATCTAACGACTCTAATTTATTAAAAAAATTAACGAAACAGCACACAACTTGGGCGATAAGTTGGTAGGGAGTGAGCTAATGAGAGATAGAGTTTTATTTGATCTTTGATGCCTAGCACATGCTGAGCTGGTAACCATTTCAGCAATACATGCTACGTTACCTTTTAATGCTTACTTGAGTTGGTATCATCGCCCACTATTGTATTTGTTACCCACATCACTTTACTTATATAAATATTTGTAACCAAGTGTGCATATGCTAAATAAATGATTTTTCTTTCCATCTATTTGCCTGTAATCTTCACATAAACCTTCATCAGTAAGATTCAATAAAACGAAGTTCAATCCTGAAAGATAAGAGAAGAATGGTATTTGATCTGATATTTCTTATCATATATCGAAAACTATAAGGTATAGAACGAATTTTTATTTTGTAATATATCATAGTAGGTAATATCACATAAAAAATATTACGCTTCTCGGACTCTTTTGCGGTATATAAAAAGAATTTATTTTATTTGCAATATATTTGTCGCCAGCTATGTTTTATGTTCCATCTAATAGGAAGCAAGCTATCATATGTCCATAGTCCATGCTGCTACCCATTTTTTTTTTACGGGATAACTTTTTATCGGTTTGTCTGACCGGGTAAACGAATGTGAGACCTAACGATAGACTGCCAAGCAAAGTACCAACGGGGCGTAGCGTTATTTTGTTCTGCTATACCACTATAGCAGAACAAAATAACGCTATCAAGAAACACACACACTCTTTTTAATACGATAGAAATTTACAACTTAGCAGTATTTCGGCAATCGTATCCGCAACATTTAATGAATGACATTAATCAATGAATGTAGAAACTAAACTAGACATTACCTCATTACCTAAAACCTAACACACACACACACACACACGTACTCACATACTTACACACACGCATACATAAAAACAACATTAGCAACACATCGTAACGCAACTCACATTACTTATTCAAACACATACATTGCAAAATAAAAGATTACCTATCAAATTGAACAAGGATTCACCATTTTATATTTTAGCGAAACATAAACTTGTTGTGGGTTGACAGATGGTATATTGACCCGAGGAGCGAACGCTCGTGAAAGCGGTTCTGTATTAAGTAGAACAATCAAATATATCTAAACGTTACGTTGGTACGTTACTTTTTATTTTAGTGTTACGAACATAACACTACACAGTTATACTTCATATAAGTATGGAGTATAACTGTAACTAAGGCTAGATCGTGTTAATATTATAAATGCGAAAGTAAATACTGAGTTATACAGAGTGTCCGGTAATTAATGGATAACCTGGAAATGTCTTATAGTTGAATTGATGGCCGTTCAGAAAATATGAAAAAAAAATTTAAAAATTATATGTATATTAAAAAATGCAAGCTATATTAGCATAGCATATTTTTGACTGTCTATCTATTAGCATAATTAGTGTTTAATAATAAAACAACAAAAAACCGATGGATTTCATTCATTTATGGTCGTAGTTTGTATACTACGACCATAAATGAATGAAATCCATCGGTTATACATGGTAATTAAAAAAAAACACATATCTCAGGTAGTAGTTAGGATAGATTTATTTTAATATTTTTTTCTGAACGTCCGTCAGTTCCACTATAAGACATTTCCAGGTTATCCATTAATTACCGGACACCCTGTACCTATATATTAATACGTGAATCAAAAACTGTACCCATTTTTACGAAAATTGCGCGGACGGAGGAGTATGAAATTTGGCACAGTTAAATTTTATATGGAGAAGGAGTGGCGAATTCTACACGCACACAACCATGTATTTGACACACGCAGTCATATCGCGTTCGTAGTAATTCGGCATTGTTCGTCTGACGTCGTACAATTCTTCGTAACTATGGTTACATACATATACCTTATTTATACGTAATAAAGAAAAAAAGAAAACAAAGTAGCCAGCTCAGGAATATTGTCAATGAAAGAGTATAGTTAAGTAAATAATAATTTGTTTAAATATTTAAAAAAGATAGATATATTAACGTATATAGCCTTAGCGAAATCTAAATTAAATGGGTGTAATAAGATAATAGTTATATGTAGACAATAAAACCTTAATAACGATCAAACTTAAAATTCAAATCAATTATGGTCGAATTTTGACGACTAGGCTACCATTAGTATTTTTTAAATACACTTATTTTTAAATACAATTTGTTTTGTTTTGGGAATACAAATCCTGTACAAGGACTAATTATAGGGCCTTCACAAAAAAAATTGCCTTGTGTAGTGAACACACAGGTGTCTTGTATGGAAACACACAACGCATCGTAGTGCTTGGCAATGGCAACAAGGTACAACAATTTTTACATCACAAACATTTTTATCTAGAGGCGAAGCGACCACTTATATTACTGGATTGAATCCATAACACTTGGTACAGTAGCAGTGACGAGGCGTCCACCTAAGCCGCTGCGATATCCATGCATTCCAGCTTGCTAAAGCTAAACTAGAATGCTTGTATTGGGGTTCTAGTAATGCGTATAATGTATTCGAATGATGTTCAATCGTCATGGACGCGATTCCAGTATTATTGTGTGTGAGTGTGTTCTCAAAATATTCGAGCAGAATTCGAATCCACGTCTTCTCGATAGCAAGTCCTATGCCTCATCCATCGGACTGCCGCCGCGGCAGTCGTGCCGCCTTTAGTTATGAGCGGTTACGCCTTCGGGCCCGTTACGAATGGGAACGTCGCAAATAGGTGTTGTATTTTTAAGGTTTCTTAACGTAATTTATTAACTTCACTTTATTTTTAAAATGCTTTAATATACTGTTTCAATGGTTTAATACGCTCTATAGCCTACTAAAGCATTTAAAAAAGACCCATTATAATTGAATTAAATTTAAACTCCTTCAAATATTACACTTATTTTAATAGAAATTGGCTAATTAGTATTATAATAAATATAACATAGCTCGAAATAATATTTTGTCTATACAAAACTCGATGTTAGTCTGTGTATCACATAAGAACTCGAAGATCGCTACATTGATTCTGCTCAAATTAATGGATTATTGGAAAGGTTTAGAAAGTAGTTTGTGCAATTGATGTTATACGTAAAAACGCGAACAAAGACTACATAGCAACATAACATTTTATATATGTTCTTATTTGCACGGAATCTGGACAAGCAAATGTACACCTCCTCTTAAGCCTTTTTTTAAGGACGTATCCTAACTAACTAGGAATAACTTCGGTGTTGCAGTCGACTTTACAAACGGGTAGTATTTAACTGCGCAGCAAAAATATACTAATTGCACAGCTAAATATGCTTACCAAAAATACTATTTTTGGGTGGGTTTAAGAAGGAACCTAACATAACCTACCCTTCCAAGACGGAATGCAGTGATTAGAGCCGTATAGGTGCTCGTTATGCTGTGCAATATTTGCTGTGCAATTAGTATTTTTGATGGTCATTATACAGGGTGATTTTGAAATCGTGTAATTCCTTTTAACCACGCATTCTACTGGTGATATAGAATAACCCTGACCATATTTTTTCTTAATTAGAATAATGGTTTCGGCAAAATTAGAGTACAGATTTTTTTCATGAAATGATTTCAAATAGTCATATTTTAGCCACCTGACACAATCTTAATATTTTACTAATTTAAAAATAATAACATAACAATAACTGATGTCGTAAATAATAAGGGGCAATAAAAAGGACCGCCCGTTATTATTTACGACATTAATTATTAATATGTTTTTTTATTTTAATTAGTAAAAAATTAAAATTGCTTCGGTTGGTTAACATATGACTATCTGACACCATTTCACGAAAAAAACGGAATAATAATTTTTCAAAAAAAATTCTATTTAAATAAAAATATGGTCAGGGTTATTCTATATCACCAGTAGAATGCGTGGTTAAAAGGAATTACACGATTTCAAAATCACCCTGTATATATTCCCTTTACAAACTTTTAAACAGCAAACTCGAAGAACACCCAGACTCAAACATCTATTTTTAGATCACATAAATTGTCCCGTTTGGGGATCGAATGCCGAACACTCGGCCCAGTGGCAATGGCGAGGCGACCTATTAAATCGCAACCCATACGTGCGGTCGTTAAGAAGGACCTAAAACTGGCGAAATGAGGATGTCATGAATTTTTATTTATTTTTGTTTATTAAATTAGGCTCGTCAACAATATAAACACAAACATTGACTTATGACATTTACATAGCTTTGGAACTGGTGTTTACATCATTTACAGACGTGCACGACATTATATATCTTAAAATTATATCTATACTACTATACTATATCTTAGAATTATACTATAGGTACACTCATATCGGCAGTTCATCTTTATATATATAAATCTACTGTGCGTGTGTTTGTAATTACACTCCTCCTAAACGGCTAGATCGATTTTGATGAATTTTTTTGTGTGTGTTCAAGTGGATTCGAGAATGGTTTAAATTTGTTTTTTATTTTTCTTTCATGTGTCCAGGACGTCTGTCGGGTCCGTTAGTTTTCTATTAAAAGTTAGTAACAATACTGTTATGTATTTAGAATTACTAGCGGTTGCATATTGGTCGAAATTCGACAATAATTGTCAAACAAATTATTATATTGATATATGTAACCATAGTTACGAAGAATAGTACGACTGCGTGTGTCAAATGCATGGTTGTGTGCGTGTTGTGTTATTTCATTAATTTAATATATTTCTAATGCATATTTAATATAAATATTAGGATTCGCTTCTTCTTCTCCATATAAACTTTAACTGTGCCAAATTTCATACTCCTCCATCCGCGCAATTTTTGTAAAAAGGGGTACAAAGTTTTTGCTTCATGTATTAATATATAGATACCAAAAATATGTTTAACCCGACGAGGGTAGGTAGGGTAGGCCCTCGTCGGGTTAAACATATTTTATTATTTTTATTTTATTTTTATGTCATTAAGCGGCTAAGGATAAGGACTTGCGATCGAGAGATCACAGGTTCGAATCCCACCTATAGCACTACCGACTTGAACCCAAATGTAATACAAGCATTCTAGCTTAACTGGAGGGGATAACAAGAATACTAGTAATTTGAAACCCAAATGGGTAGTAATCTTTTTTAAAGAAAAAAGGAAATGAAAATTTTTATCCACAAATATTTTGCACGTCTTGTAAATGAAACCCACCTTACAAACGAACTTAATAAAAGGACCAATGCAATGAACTATGAATAAATATATGCAAAAAAACTGTTAAGAATAAAGCAATACACGTGTGATATTTCACTGCTGACCTTTCAAAAGAGTAGTAGGTATCTACTCGTACAAAAGAGTTTATCATTGGAAATTTATAGAAAGAGAATTTTCAGAAAGTGACGTAGCGTCGGATTTCTGAGAACTGAGATTAAAAATAGAATGTGATGCACGGCTGTGTTACGTGTGATGCTGATATTTTTATGGTGTATATTCACGCCTGGTTAACAGTAAAAGCGTAGACAGACATGTACAAATCCTCCCCTCTTCCCGAAGGAGTGGGTAGAAGTCTATTTATGATTTTATGTAGGTTAACTCACAATGTTTACGCCTATACTACTTAAACATTAAGTGTAATTGACTGCACGGATGACGGTCACCTCGCCACTTCTGCTGCACCAAGTCTTGTGGGTTCAATCCACACACGAAACAAAAACGGTGTGTTCCCTAAAAATCCCTAATTTTTAGAAAATACTACATATTTTATTATGTCCATGTTACATTAATAATAAATATCATTAACCTTCTATACAATTTGTATTTAATTGTTAGTTGATATCGCTTAATGTTTACCCGTATCGTGGTTTTAATTCGCCATAATTACATGATGGTTGAAGTTTTTGTTTATTTAAGACAAGCCATAGTTGCCTAATTGTACTCAACTATACATGATAAAAAAACACTTGTTCAAAAAATATTGATGGTATAGTTAGTACTAGCTTTTACTTGCGGCTTCGCTCGCCAATACTTTTTCAGGATGAAAGGTACCCTATATCCTTTTTTGTTCCCTTGACAACGCGTATGCGATGAATTTCATGTTGATCGGTCGAGTTATTAAGGCGTAACAAACAAAAAACTCACATCCGCATTTCTAATATTAGTTATGATTAAAATTACAATGTTACAGATTTTCTTCATACAAAGCGGCAATTTGATAAGTAAAACCCTATTAACCCTATTTCGAGTGTGGGACAGCACAAATGATATGCTAGCTGTTATATATATTAACAGCAGTATATAGAGACACTGGCTAAGTCTCCATAAACCAGATGAAAGTATTGTCTCCATATAATATCACTGGCTGTGCCCGCGGATTCGCCCGCGTTGGTATTTTGTTTTTGCCGCGCCGCCCTTGTGGATCGTTGCGTGGTGTTATTTATATTATTTTCCTATCTATGTTCTTTAAAAGTTCGATTTAAACATTTATTATTATTATTAATCAATTTTGCTTAGGTTCCACGTACAATGTTGTCATTTACCAAGCAGATTGTCAGAGTTATAAGATAATTCGCAGTAGCAGCCTCCGCGTACATACTACGAGTTTCCTAGCGGTTTGTTCAATAGTACCCGAGTTATGTTAGCTCATAGTGATACCGCTGCACTACTAAAGTACCTCGTTAAAAAACATTGTATGGCTTCACGTTTACATATCTTTAAAGGGGTAGGTAGAGTTGTACTATAACTACATTTCGCTAGCTCCGATTTTAAATCCCACGAAATAAGGATCGGAACTTTTGCAGACGTCGTACTGCTACTGAAAATTTGGTCACAAAAAACTTAATCCTTTGAGTGTATTTTGCACCTATGCGTTGCATAAGCGCCAAGGCCTTCCCGTTCACTTTTTTGCCAGACTTTCAAAATTATATAACCATCAAATTATGAAACACGATTAATTAGGCAGTGCGTTATAACATGACAAAATTTTTCCGCGTTTTCACTTGCCTAAATGAAGTTTTATAAGTAAATTTTCTATTCCTCGGGAACAGTATTTTAATGGGTAAAAGGTATAATATTTTGCCGCACCCCTAACAACGTACAGGCGATAATTTCATCATGATCGGGCGAGTAGTTAAGGCGTTAAAGAGTAAGAAACAAATAAACGCAAACAAACAAAAACAATTGTTAGGTTACTTTAATGAAGTCGTAAGTATTTATGATCTACTCGCACTAGAGTAGGTATTTTAAATTATAAGTTTATTTAAACTATTTTTCCTAGTGATCTAAATTCACCCATCATCTGTTTTAAAGACATGGTAATTTTTTTATATACGTAGGTATAGCCCTAAGTATATTAAAAATAAAACGAACGGCTTACATTTTTATTAATAACACTACAGCTCGTCAATGGCTACTACACGAAAGAAAAAGAAATTGGTTGACAAACAGAGGATACAAGATATTGAGCTGTTTTGTGTTTACATATATAGATTTAGCGTCCTTAGAAATATAGCGACCATTTAAGTGTAATCCACTGTTGAGACTATTGATAAGCCTTGTAAGCTCTGTCGCCAGCCTAGTTCTCATGAAAGCGGGAAGTGCGGTTGGCCGTGCTTTCCGAGTCACGGCGACTCCTCACTATGTAAATAGCTTAGGGACTATCTGTGCATACAACCTGCAGCTCTCTATATAGGCAGTTAGGTTGTGCTCTTTGAAACCCTTGCTTTTAACTACCAGTTCGGAGAATCCTACGGATACAATAATGCGAAATTGCGATAGTTCTCTTGAAACATATGTATGGAGACCTTAAAATAGATGTGAAGTTTGAGTACTATCTTTAGGCCATCTATTCATCTATATATATCACTGCATATTATAAAACAAAGTTCGCCGCCGCGTCTGTCTGTCTGTCTATCTGTTTGCGATAAACTCAAAAACTACTGAACTGGATTTTAATGCGGATTTCACTAATAGATAGAGTGGGTTTGATGAGGAAGGTTTCGGTGTATAATTTGTTAAGATTTTGTACTGCCCGTGCGATGACGGAGCGGGTCGCTACATTTATATATGTATTTTGTTAAGAAATGCAACTCCCGCACTTCGATTAAAAAACCTGTATGGCGGGGATGTTTACAAGTATCCAAATAACGGACTTAATGATCATCGAAACATAGGACAACCATTCACCTCCATCTCACATCATCATTGCGCCGAGTATTGTTCACGGTGTAAGTTCGTCCCCAAACGAGAAAAACATTTTTGGTTCACAAAAGTTTGTTCCGAGTCTGGCTATTCTTTGTGTCCGTTTTTTGAGTGGTTTTAAAGTCCCCTACGACACAGGAACTTATTCTCAGTGAAGGAGGTGTCTTTTAAAAATAAAATTACTTAAGACTTCTTCTCAAATCTAAGTATAAAACGCCTGCCAGAGAAAAATTCAGTATACTAGCCCTACATCATACCATATACAGACGTGAACCTTATGGATATCGATCAGCAATTTTTTCGACGCACTACCCTGTAATGATATAGGGGAATACATAATAAAACTTTATATTGACTAAGTTTGTTATATGGATCAGTTTCAACGAATCGCATTACCATGATTATTCTCTATATAAATAATGTAAAGGTATGCAAGTTGTCTTATCTCCTTTATAAACAAAATGGACGAAATTTTTTGCTGAATTCGTTTAAACGTTGTTACGAAGGTAGTTTAACTTCACAACAACGATGGCGATCTTAAGGCTTAGTGGTCGTTCGGCACGAATTGTGCGAAACCACTCTTTTTTTAAATATTGGTTTGTGATATTAAGCCAACATTTTTAAACTTTAATTAATGATATTTTTGTCGACTCGCTCACATTCTTATTCAGAAGAGGTTGTTTCGCACTCAAACTATATTGATGTGTGCGAATCGATACATATTAAAATATTTTATTAAAGTGTCTTTTCGCACAATGTGTTCGATACGACTACTAAGCCAATTCTAACTCTAATACTTTTACTAGATGTTCCCGTGGTTTCACCCGCTCTTATCGTTACACGTAGCGTGATGTTATATAGCCTATAGCCTCCATCGAAAAATAGGCTATCCAACACTAAAAAAAAATTTCAATTCGAACGAGTAGTTCGTGAGATTAGCGCGTTAAACCAAACAAACAAACAAACAAAATCTTCAGCTTTATAATATTAGTATAGATTAGAATATGCTCAAGTCCGGATGACACGAACATATTGTAATCAAATTATAATCATATTCTGCAATATTCTATAATATAACAGCAATTTATTTTCGAATCTACTGAACAGAATGAAATGAAACTTAAAATTTTACCCCTGTATACATTTAAGTACTAGCAGATAGTAAAAATCTAATCAAAATTGTATTGAATTTTACTGGACTGTATAAAAATCTACTGGTTCTTATACAATAATTTTTTTTGGATCTGATCTCTCTAAATAGTCAAACTTAACTGGTATAGCGAATACATCCAATGTCACACAGACTTTTAACATTTTTACATTAGTACCTACTAGCTATTGCCCGCGACTTCACACGCTGGAGAATAGTACTTACTTCTGGATGTAAGGTAGCTAACCAATCCACAGAGGTTGCTAAGAATTGATAAAAATATTGTTCCATAGAGGACAATGAAGTTTTAATTCAAACCACTGTGTCATCCAGTAACCTGGATCTAGATTGAAAACTCATTCGATCACTAGATTTTACCTGCGGCTTCGCTCGCGTAAATATGTAAATATAGGTTAGGTTATGTTAATAACAGTTTTAACCATTATTCTAATTAAGAAAAAATATGGTCAGGGTTATTCCATATCACCAGTGAATGCGTGGTTAAAAGGAATTACACGATTTCAAAATCACCCTGTATAACGAGTATATCATAGAGGTAGGTCATTAACACCTATATCTACGGTGATATACTCGTTATGACTGCACGGATGACGTAGTGATTTTCGACGTCGCCATTGCTTTCACGCCGAGTGTTGTGGATTCGATTCGATTCCGTTGTTTGAATGTTTGTATAGATTCCCGCGAAACAGGCATACCTGCTAGGACGGGAATTTCCTTTTTTATAGATTACAAAGATAAAGACAAGTAAAAAAAAATTGTAAATTATTCTAGGTACTACTGAACCTATAAAACTATTTTAGCTATTTAAACCATTTTTATATAGAATTCTATATAAATAAAAGTGCTAACAATCAACGTGATAAAAGCTGTATAAAGCAGTTTAATTTCTATGTATAAGTAGGGGAATGTTCACAATTAAATAACCGAAATAGTACCGCTGAAAATCATAATGTTGTAAAACTGTAGGTACATTGATTAAGTAGTCTAGACATTGCAATTTGGTGTATACATTACTGAACACCATATTAAAATTACCTACCGAATACATTATATTGTGAACTTTTTAGTTCAATCACCATAACAAGCGTCGGCAAGATATAGTCTGCACCACACAATCATGCTCAAAACATATTTTTACAAATAGATTTTATGCATTTCCAGGGCCATTTTTGTACAATAGACTAAATTGAGAATCAAGCATTTATAAATTAACTAATTTTAGCTGTAAAAACTTAATCTTATTCTTTTCGTGTGGTTAGTGGCCAACCTGTTGTCAAAAGTTGTTCCAGCCGCCCGTAGGCCTCTGACATGGCTTAGCGACTGCTGTCAATTTGGCAACAGCCGGGACCGACTTGTTACGTGCCCTCCGAAGCACGGAGACGCTCAGATGAAATAACACAAGACGGTCACCCATCTATAGACTGACCGCACTCAACGTTGCTTAACCTCGTTAATCGTTTACCGATCAGTGAGTGCAACTGGCTATGAACTTAATTTCTACTTATATTCAAACTTTGTCATATGACCAAACCGAGCAGTTACTTGCAATTGTAAATAAAAATTTTATTTTAAATTTAATTTTATTTTAAAGTAGAATATTAAACTTATTTTAATTGTTTTTACTTTTACCACTTATTATAAAAGTTATTATAATTTGATTTTATTTATACTGATAATAGAATGTAAGCAGTTTGTCGCTCAAAACACAGGTTTTACCTAGTTCGGGCAAATATCTATAAGTGCACTTTATGTTATTGTTAAGATGCAATTGTAAAACTAAGAATTTATATTAAAATAAATAAATAATTATTACTTATTATATTAATTATTATTATATACTGATAATATTTAATATATTGTAAATAGTGTTATTTAGTGGGGTAAGAGTGCCAGATCAAGAAAGACTTGTACGTACAACTGTGCGAATGGAAGGAACAACGAGTTCAGTTCACGTTTCCTATTACGGATGTAGCTATTTGGTACATAAAATCGACTCAGCTCATTATGCAAATGAGCGCTTCAACATAGCCTCGGATAACATTGCAGGTAGGTAGTGATAAGTTGTGCGGTCGATGGCCCTTTATGGGTCGCCCATTTGGGCTGGCGCCCTGAATCGCCGAAACGTCGCCCTCCTAAGGAGACCTCAGAGGGCGATGGCGATCAGGGTGTCGCGGGCGTACCGCACCGTCTCCTATGAGGCGGCGTGCGTTTTGGCGGCATCGCCGCCCTGGGATTTGGAGGCGGAGGTCCAAGCGTCAGTGTATTACTGGCGCGCTGACCTCCGCCTCCATGGCGAGGAGCCCACGCACAGGGCGGTGGAGACGCGAAGGTCCCAGGCTCGACTGGTCCTGGAGGCCAGGTGGAATGAGCGACTGGCCCAGCCCCGCTACGGGGTGAGGACAGTCGAGGCTGTCCGTCCAGTACTAAGAGAATGGGCGGACAGACGGCGCGGACCGCTCACCTACCGGCTTACTCAGGTGCTCTCCGGACACGGGTGTTTCGGAGAGTACCTCTGCAAGATAGCCGGTAGGGAGCCGACAACCAGATGTCACCATTGTGAGGTGTGTGACCGGGACACGGCGCAGCACACGCTGGAGGAGTGCCCGGCGTGGGCCGCGGAGCGCTGTGCCCTGGTCACCGTGATTGGCCCCGACCTTTCGTTGCCGACCGTCATATCCAAGATGGTCGGCGACGACAGGTGCTGGGGCGCAATGAGTTCCTTCTGCGAGACTGTCATCTCGCAGAAGGAGGCGGCGGAGCGAGGGCGTGAGGACGATCCTTACGCCCCGGACGTCCGCCGCCGGAGGAGGGGGCGCAGGAGACGCGCTTATGTCGCTCTCCTGCCCTCCACCTAGGGGCTCCGGGTGGCGGGGCCTCAGGGGACCCTGCCACCCGTAAACTAAAAGCCCCGAGAGGGCGCGCGCGGTGTTCCCGCGCGCCTTTCTGATGTCGAAAGGGGAGAGCAGTCAGGCTCTCCCCTGGGGACGAGAGGTGGTCGGGTCCGAAAAAAATGACCCGTCCGGCACCCACACGGGGGGGCCTGCTATGGTTGAATCTTTTAAGTTCCCAACTGGCCCCCCCCATTGGGTGAGAGAGGGAACACCCCAGGTTTTTTAGTGGGTATACCAGCGCGTCTTCTTGCTGGGAGTCCCACACGCCCCGCCGGTGCCGTCCCCTAGCCGGCGGGTAGTGCATGAAGCATTTTTCCTGGGAATCAAAAAAAAAAAAAAAAAAAAAAAAAAGGTAGTGATAAGTTGGCCGTTTGCTCTCTTAGCTAGCAGTGAATTGTAACCAAGACATTCTAACACAAATATACAAACACGCGTTTATTCAGAAATGTTGGAAAGGTACTCCAAACTTAAAAATTGTTTTTATTTGTTACATATTGTTGCAGTTTAGATCAGAGGTTCCCAGACTTTTTTGTCATAGACAACTTTCAAAATTTAGTTGGTTCCTAAGGACCCCCTCCTCTGCATCTATAAATTGAATCCGCCAAGTAAAATCGGTATATTCGAACCAAAAAATGAAATAGGGCTAAAATTTACAAAAGTCTTTACGGGTTTAACGTTTTCTTTTTTTAGAAATTCTCTTCACTGAGTTGTACCTATTCCTCAAAATATCCGTCGACCGACGTTTAAAGTACAAGTACAAAAAAAAGAACAAGTAACAGTCGCTGAGCTTTTTAAAATATTATCTGCCTACATTGATAGGTGAAGTCAACATTTTAGTTATTCACTATCGAAAGCAAATAAATTTTCGTGGACCCCGCTTACGAATTGTGAACCCCCATTTTTTTGTCACGCCACGTAGACCCCCGTCTAGTCTCCCGTGGACCCCTGGGGTCCACCTGGACCATTTTGGGAACTAAGGGTTTAGATCAAATTATTCAATAGACAGCTTTTTGTCTATTCTTCTTCTTATCGTGTCAATGGTAAAAGTTTTTGAATTATTTTATCCCAGTGCTCGGCGTCCTATTAAACATTAATCTACTTTATACGGATTTTATTCCGGTCTGATTTCACAGATACTAATTCTATAATATTGTCTTCTGTTTACGCGAATGTTATTCATTTAAATTAAACTACTTACTATATACGGATTTTATCGCGTTGTTTATTTAACACTCTATTACATAATTTAGAAACTGTTTACACTACTATAGTACTATTAAACTTTACTAATTTTAAGCTAATTAAATTATTAAACTATTAAAACTATTTGTATTTCAGTTTACACTCTCCCCGACGTTTTGGTTGCTTTTCAGCAGCCATGGTCATGGGGAGACTAATATGGTAGTTGTCTCAATGTCCCCTTTTATAACTTATATATTACAACTTTACAAACAGTCAAACAAGAACACAAAGAACGCCCAGACTCAAAACAAGTATTTGTGCATCACACAAATGTTTGTCCCGTTCAGGCATTGAATCCGCAACACTCGGTGCAGTGGCAGGAGCTAGATGGCCACTTTAACCACTGCGAAATCAGTTCAGTCAAATTTATCAAAGAAAGTGTATATGTCTAATTAGGCTAAAGTACAACATCAATTTACTGTTTCCGACATAACAAAGAATAAAATAACAAACTTCGTACTGTAATTGAAAATGTTCTTAAATAAACACTACCTAACCCAGGAATCAAACTTGGAACCTCACATACCTATCTTCACGTTATCGCCTTTAACAAACCAGGTAGTCAAATTACTAAGAACATTTACGAATACGTAATTAAATCCATATTAAATTTCAATAGACACGCCAGAAACTATAAATAATTTATAAACTATCTTATAATATTTAAACCTTGAATACGAGCTTGATACAACTCACAAATTCATGTTTATTGAACAAACAAAACTATGAAGCAACGAGAAGTTGTTACATTCAATTTTACTTCGATTTTATCGGATAGCAACACATCTAACTATATTTATAAATAGCAGAATAATAATAATAATATTCTATCACATACACACAACACTATCTAGCCCAAACTAAGCAGAGCTTGTACTATGGGTACTAGACAATGGATAAGCATACATACATACTTTTTTTTTGTAAATATGTTTATATTATACATAGAATTCTATAAGGCGTTTACAGCTAAGCCTCTGAATAAATTTTAATGAACCTTGGTATTCATATATGTAGCTTAAATCCTGAGAAAAGACATAGGCTACCTAAAAAGGCTAACAAATTCGCTAACAACGAGTAGTACAGTACAAAACTAAAAAAAAATATAATTACTGTTTTCGGCGACATCTACATGTACTTCAATATTATTAGATACAATTATAAACAAAAGGCTGCAATGTCTATATTCTTTCTCGGCCAGCTCAAAAACAGTTGAATTAATAAGCCATTCCAAATTCAATTCTTTGAATATCCGTATGCAAAATTATGACTTGTATTAATATATGGGTTTTATTACAGGCCAGTATATTGCAGCCATACATTGCGATAGAAATGTGCGTTCAGAAGTCCGTAGCATTGACCATAGCGTTATATAAAATCATAATAAATATTGTGCGTGCTACATTCACCTTAGCTACGAGCCTTCATGCATCGCGATCTTTTTACTCGCTTGTGTATACCATATTCACTTTTACTTCACTCTGTCATTTGTTAAACTATATCTGGATGGAGAGGGACGGAGGATATCGTGGTTCTACTTACACGTTTTTTCTTGACTGCCGGTAGTCAACAGTATGCCCTCCACTCTCGTGTCGTGAATGTTTATGTTATCTATTCAAATTGTTAAGCGTAACTTTGTAGATTATCTATGCGGTTTTATTGTTTAGTTTTTATATTTTAAAAGAGTTTTAGTTGTGGATAAGAGATTTATTATGTAACTGACTGATTATTTGTCCTGTCCTTTTCGTGTCTTTTTTATTGAACGTAATTGTATGATGTTCGTTGATATATATCGGTAGTATCGTAAACTGCTGCGCCATTGAGGTATACGTATATATGACATATATTCTTCGCTTCAATGGCGCAGCAGTAATAAATTATTTAAATATGAAATCTTTAAATATGCTTGCATAAATCCCATGGAAACGCATGACTAGGAGCAAAGTATTCCATGAGTTACGTCAGGATATGAACTATCAGAGTGCTAAGTCTCATCCAAATCCTGACAGCGGTTTACTTGTAATTGTTAGAAATATCCAAGCACCTACACACACACTATTACAAACATTTAAACACTAGTAGTAAAAAAAAGTTGCGATAACCTAGTGGGAGACCGTTGGACTGCCACGCAGAGGCGTCGAGCTCGAAACCAACGCACGTTTGACTTTTAGAAGTGCGTCTTAAACTATTTAAGACGGTCAAGCGAAAACATCGTGGAGAAACTTGCATGTCTGAGAGATCTCTATAATGTTCCCGAAAATATGTGTAGTCTGCCAGCCCCTATTGTACCAGCGTGGTAAGCTATGGTCTAACCTTTCTCACAATGAGAAGAAGCCCGTGCCCAGCAGTTTATATACAGGGCTGTTTTTATTGTTATATTAGTGAGATAAACCCAAAAAAAGCTAGTTATATATGCGTTCATCCTATAGTAGAAATTAAATATAAATAAGAATAAAGTGTACGACTGTAATTTCTTGTGAATATCTTAGTCACGTAGTAATAAGCGCCATACTTATGAAGTGTTTCTATTAATAAACTAAAACCGCAACTCCATTAATAAGACTGTTATTCAATCTCAGCTGTCATAACAAATATTAGGAATAAATCTGCATATTCCATTTGTATTACTGTCAAGTTATTGTTACTGCACACTTATATAATATTTTTTATACATGCAAGGAACAAAAGTCTCTGGTTAGAACCAGAGACTCTTGTTTCTGACAACTCAGTGTTTGTCTTAATGAGCGGTAATGTAGCTTATCGATGCTGGCAACACTAATGATATCAGCTATTTGTGAAGGGATTATCGGTATTGTCGGTGCAAGCAGTAAAATTATCATTACCGTCCTTACTCATTAATTTACTTATTACTAATATATACTTACAGGTAAAAAATTATATTAAGCGAAATTTCCAAAGTCTCCCGAATCACTGCAATGTATTTTTCGCGATTTTATTTGAATATCAACTACTTGTAAATGTGTTGTTGTATTGGTATAGGTATGTATATACCTAACTCATAAAAAAATATGTATGCATGTATCTCATTATTTTATATCTTAATGACCAATAATTTCTTAATGAGAATATACATTAGAAAATGTCGATAAAATAAAGAAAATATTTAATCATTGGAAATCTACAAACACAGTTGCCCTGTCTCTGGACTTTCACCTGACGCGGACGCTAATTATTCGAACAACCTGGATAGATTTATATTATAGTATCTAGTCTGAATAATGGGAGCGTAGATGGAGAGAGAGACGAGAGATAGTCTAAATAATGGGCGGAGTCTCCAGGTCCAGTACACCCCCTAGCCAACACCTCAAGTGCATTTCGTTATTAACCAGAATACGAGTATTCTCTACCAAATTATTACTTATACAATACTTTTTACTGCTACTGATAATTTCCTAACCGAAAACCCAATTATACTTTGCCGGACTTACTAACCAAACCCTAGCCGTCACGTCTGACCACAAACAAAAACCAAACAAACACAGCCCGACGAAACAGTCATTCTTATTATTCCTATATCTTAAATAAATCTAGCATGAAGCTAAATCTATGCAAGCAAACGGGTTCTCAAATAAAACGGCTGATACCAGGAGATGAATGCAGAAAAAATAAATAAAATAGAGGTCATTAGATGTTAAAGAAGTCGATCGAAGTGTAACGCGGCTTGACTTAGTTTTTGCAGGAGTTAGACTAACAATAGTTCGATTTACTGTACAACTATTGTTGAAAGAAATGCGATTTAAAAACGATTGAAGTAGTTAGTTAAGTTAATTATATATCTGGCGTATGTACCGTTTTGCCATTTCTATTTACCATAAAAAATATTAAGATTAATTGCCAACAAAATTAAAAGATAGGATGATAAGCAGTGTCTGTTTTAAGCATGTAATAATTGAATACTAAATCAGATTGTGTAAGAGTGATTTGTTTTAGTCACAAAGGCAACTTACGCGATAGGAATCATTGCAGTGTCATGGTGGACAAAGGCAAAATATAGCAGACAGTCTGCTTGGCTTTATTTTAAAAGATTTTTAGCAATTTGGGTTTTAAATCACTAGTATTCTTGTCAACCCCTCCAGCTAAGCTAGAATGCTAGTGTTAGGAGTGGGTAGAACAACTCTTTTCTTGAAGGTAGAAGCCGGTCCTTAGCAACATTCTGGCAACGGATATAAAGCTGACGCAGCCTCGGCACAACTTTTTGTGGATCAGATCAGATTGTTTTAGCGTGCAGGATATTACTCATCGTAATGACAAAGCGATTACTTAAAAAAGCTTGGTGGAGTTCTTTTAGGATATGCGGTATATTTTAAATGCTATAAAGTAAATGTTATCAATATAGAAATAAAGTAAAGTGAAACAAGTGAGAAACTACAATGAATTGCCGTAAATCTTAGAGTTCGAAAAAATGTTTCAAGTAATATGCAAAGGTCACGTGATACCGCGTGACCTTGAGGTCAAAGGTCATAGTCATTTCAGGAGTATATCGACTATGCTGAGTCAAATGGTGTTGACCGCAAGGCTCTAGCTCTTACGGTTCTTGAGTTGAAAGTTGTATAACAGACAGACGGACGGACAAAGCTGTTGTATAATAGTTTTTGCGAACTCTAAAAAAGATAATTACAATACTGAAAGACTGCACGAATAGCGTAGTGGATTAAGTGTTCGTCTCGCCACTGCTACTACGCCGAGTGTAGTGGGTTCGAATCCCACACGGGACAAAAAATTGTGTGATCCACAAATGGTTGTTTCGAGTCTGGATGTTCTTTGTGTCTGTTGTTTGAATGTTTGTAAAGGTCCCCGCGACACTGGATTTACATATAGAGCGGGTGTTGTCTTTAAAAAAAAGAAGATAACATGTATGTATAAAATAACAAACCTACTACATAACTAATGTATAAACAGAAAGAATAAAGGAAAGTCAAAGAAAAGATGGATGGAGTGTGAGAAGAATAATATGAAATAGAAAAAGCCGATAATGAGATTATGACTAGTTGTTGATGGATGTTTGGAAAAGAAAGACATATTGTGCCGGCTCTAATAGGGTTGTTGCCTATGTTTGATTATTTATGTACATTATTTTACACAAAAGAACAAATATCAATTAAATGAAATCTTTTTGTGAAAACGGTATCAAAATTGGTGCCAAAATGAAGGCGTAATTAATATTTTACATTTGGATTTAAGATTTGGGAATATATTGCTATCTCCTTCGGGCAGCTGCATTTAAATAGCTGTTGCGTCACAGTTTGTATCGTGCATCCTTTTTCTGTCATTTGAAAATTGCCGCTACTACCAGATTTGAAACGCATATCTTTTTATTTTTGAGTAGATTTCAATTTGTTTTGTATTTTAATGTTTAGGTAATGGAACTTTTTAACTATAATAATAAAAAATGTAAGCTAACTACCCTATTGAATCAGGCTAAGATTAGTTCAGGCGTAGTGACAGTGAATACGACTGCTGAGTTTGAGTTTTCGGGTTCGATTACTAGCTTAGACAAAGAGTTGTACAGCTTTTCCCTAAAAATAAATTGTAGTAGCAGCATGGAGTCTGGACATTTCCCCAGTGAACGGCAATAGGCTTGCCCCCTGTTACGTAAGACCTTGAATCATACCTATTTATTTATTTGGGTTCACATTCAATTGACAATTGTCAAACGCATACCCACATAGGTACATACTTAATGAAATGTAGGCGAAATCCTATTACGCCTGCGCCTATCCTTTCAAGGAAATAGGCGTGTGATTGTATATGTACCTATAAGTAGGTATATGTCTGAGTACACTTATAGATTTTGGGATTATCCAAAAGATCCGATCCCTATCACAATTATTATGTAGCTTAATGTTAACTAGATTTCATGTTATCTATTTATATTTAAACCACCTTTAGTAATACTACAATAGATAAATATTAAACACTACATTTTGCCTGCGACTTTGCTCGCGTTATAGTACATTTTGTCATTAAATTCTGAATGAAAGGTACCCTATGTCCTTTTCTATACCTACTCCTGACTACGTGAAAGCAAATTTCGTGGTGATGGGTCGTGTAGTTAAGACTTAAAAGCATAACAAACAAGCAAACTGACATTCGCATTTATAACATAGTAAGGATTTAAAAAATTAAATTTAAACGTTCTTGTAATTAATCGGCAGTCGTAATCTGGGTTACAACCAAGTTATAGCAAATATTACACCGAACTAACTTGTAGTATAAACTTACTAAAACTAAGTCACTGTTAGTGATTAATACATTACCATCCATGAATATATATAGCTTTCAACAACGCTACTCGGTAAAAGGGAACTAAGTCGAAACGGTTTTAAAATACCTGTGATTTTAAGCAACCCGTTTGCCTGCCGGCTTCTTCTGCTTGAATCCCATGAGAATATATACTGGGATAAATCGAATGTTTTAATCTAGAACATGGTCTAATAATAATTATAATTATTATATTATATCACATACACACAACACCATCTAGCCCAAACTAAGCAGAGCTTGTACTATCGGTAGGCAATGGATAAACATACATCTATACTTTTTTTTTGTAAATATCTACATATTATACATAGAAACATCCAGACCAAGACAAAGATCCATATTCATGCACACAAATGTTTGACTTGTGCGGGAATCGAACCCGCGACCTCAGGCGTGGCAGTCGGTTACACTGATCATTACGGCATGGAGACCGTCTAACAAAGTTTCATAAAAAAAATTTACAGGACAATCAATTTTCATTAACTAACACATTTGTAATATTAATAGAATAGAGAGTTCTAAATTTACTAAAATCTATTTTAACAATGAAGCCAAATTTTATGTGGTAAATTACTAGAATTCGTAGTAATCTTCTAGCTAGACTAAAAGGAGACGCTCAAATGAGTGGGTTTTCAAATCCAAGTCTCTCGATTCAAGCCAGTCCAACGCCTTAAGGTATGTACATTGGGCTACCGACGATTTAAATATTTTCTTTCACCTGGTAACCGTAGTACGGTTTTAATTTTATGCATCTATTGTGTCTAAGTACACCACTATGCAGAGGACTCAAAGAATACCCAGATTCAAGCGATAATGTGGTTCATACAATAAATTCACCATTCACTTGAAGAACCGACAATATTTAGCGCAGGTAATCTATAAAAACTTACACCATTGCACTGTCTTTACTGCGTCTTTATTAATTATTTTTAGTGATGGCCCAATTGCGACATTCGACCGTAAAGAGCTAAATTTTAAAAATATTATTTTATATAAATGTATTTTAGATTACTGCACTCCTTCTCTATATAAACTTAAACTATGCCAAATCTCACACTTTTACTATGTACATGAGAACGGGTACAAGATTACTCTTATTTATAATATATATATATATATATACAAAGTGGCGCAAAACTTATCATATTAAATGATATACTGCCTCAAGCTGGTTAATATAAGACGGGTTAACATAAACGAAAAACCTATTTTCGCAGAAATTTAGTTTTTTTTTTAAACAAAATAAATAAAATAAAATTGGACACAAATTGGAACACCATTGAAATAAGCACACACTAACCTATTTCTTTTCGTCACTAGATTATGGACCTTATTTCTTTTGTTTTTTTCGTATGTTTGTTTTGTTTTAATATCGCTGCTTGAGGTCTTTGACATTTAACTCTGCATTACACATGATGTTCTAAAGTAAGAAAACAAATAAAAAATCCTGTGGCTAAACTACTGAATACATTTGGTTCATAATTTGTAAATCGTCAAAGAATACCATATAGTATATTTGGTATCAATTAATGTGATAACATTTGTATCACTTTGTATAAATTGTACACAGCGTATTAACTACCAGTAACACAAATACACGTAACATAACACACTGTACGTCAAATCGTACCCGACACACATACGCTAATAAAAATAAGTACAGTTGAAATGTACACCACATATTTACATGCAAATTATTAAATGTATTCTATGCATATTATATCTTGTGTCGCGCAAATACCTATTGAATTCATTTAACATATGTAAATGAACTCGATATACGAAATGAACCTTATTAATATGACCCAAAGCCGAGTACGGTACGCAGGAAACGAGTTTATCTGAGCCAAGTGTAGAGTTACGAATCGAGACTAGTCACTTACGCAACAGTCCGACATGAGAAAGTTCTGAGTAGATAAAAATTACGGAAATATAAAATATTTAATCTCTTTTACTTTTGTGTTCTGCTTTTTACTTTTGTATAAGGACAATGAGGCTGCGTTAATCGTTTTAAATTTTGCATTTATCCGCTTCGCGATGAAGATGATAAAGGCATAAAGTTCAAGTCGGTAGAATTCCAAGCCGCGAACATTTCATTGAACGGACCTCGCTTCGGTTTAAGTGGCCATCTTGCCTATATAGTGTGATTCAATCCCCACATGCAGCATTTTCTGTAATCCTCGGATTTAGTTCCAAGTTTGGATATACATTTATTTTATACTTACAGCCGCCAGTGTAACATTACTTGATGGCAGTAACAGTGACAAAGGCTTAATATACAGAGTGTCCGGTAATTAATGGATAACCTTGAAATGTCTTGTAGTAGAATTGAAGGCCGTTCAGAAAAAATTAAAATAATAATAATAAAATTGAATAAAATATATATTAAAAAGTGCAAGCTATATTAGCATGGCATACTTTTGACTGTCTATCTATTAGCATAATTAGTGTTTAATAATAAAACAACAAAAACCGATGGATTTCATTCATTTATGGTCGTAGTATACAAGAAAGTTATACATGATAATTAAAAAAAACCACATATCTCAGGTAGTAGTTAGGATAGATTTTATTTCATTTTTTTTTGAACGGCCATCAGTTACACTATAAGACATTTCCAGGTTATCCATTAATTACCGGACATCCTGTATAATAAATATATCCTAACTAATATTATAAAGTGAACGTTTATTTGTTTGATTGTTATGCTTTCACGCCTTAACTACCTCTAAGGTACATGTTGTTAGGGAAACAAAAAAGGACCTGAAAAGTTCTGTTACTAATCAAACCCGCAGGCAAACCCTGGTTCGTAATAAAACTATAATTAAAAGAATTAACGTAGAATAATTGTAGATCATTAATTTGTACTATACAATCTCAGACTATTTGGGACGTAGATAGCCATCATCTAAATTCTAAACCTTCACATTTATAGCATAAGCAGGATTATACAGGGTGATTTTGAAATCGTGTAATTCCTTTTAACCACGTATTCTACTGGTGATAAAGAATAACCCTGACCATATTTTTATTTAATTAGAATTATATTTTTTGAAAAATTATTGTTCCGTTTTTTTCGTGAAATGGTGTCAGATAGTCATATGTTAACCAACCGAGGCAATTTTAATTTTTTACTAATTAAAGTAAAAAAACATATTAATAATTAATGTCGTATATAATAACGGGCGGTCCTTTTTATTGCCCCTTATTATTTACGACATCAGTTATTGTTATGTTATTATTTTTAAATTAGTAAAATATTAAGATTGTGTCAGATGGTTAAAATATGACTATTTGAAATCATTTCATGAAAAAAATATGTACTCTAATTTTGCCGAAACCATTATTCTAATGAAGGAAAAATATTGTCAGGGTTATGCTATATCACCAGTAGAATGTGTGGTTAAAAGGAATTACACGATTTCAAAATCACCCTGTATAACCAAGTTCTTATTTACAAAAAGAGTAAACATATCAGATATTGCATCAATAAAATGTGTAGGTAAATAAGCCCGATGACTGACAGAATGCTTGGTACTCAAACATGTTAATATTATTATTAAACATGTAAGTAAACTGGTCATAAAAATTATAACCTTCAGTGGTCGCAACTAAATACCGTCTCGTACTTTGTAAAGCAAACTAGTCGGACTATAACACATTCACTAGAGTCTGTAATAAATCCTTATGTTTAATTGAGCCTGTCTCCTTGGCTATTCGAGAAGATAATTAATTAATTATATATGAATATATTTATTTATCATTAATTAAGCAAACGATAGGCTAGTGGGAGACCTTTGGACTGCAACGCAGAGTTCTCGAGTTCAAACCCAAGGCGCACATCTCTGACTTTTCTGAAGTTATGTGCGTATTAAATAGTTAATTTATCGCTCGCTTTAACGGTAAAGGAAAACATCGCGAGGAAACCTGCATGTCTGAGAGCTCATCATAATGTTATCGAAGATATAAGATTAACTGCACGAATGGTGTAATGGTTTAAGTGGTCACCTCGCCGCTGCCACTGCGCCGAGAGTTGTGGGTTCGAATCCCACACGGTACAAAAATTTGTGTGATCCACAAATGGTTGCTCCGAGTTTGGGTGTTCTTTGTGTCCGTTGTTTGAATGTTTGTAAAGTCCCCCGTGACACAGGATTTATACCTAGTGAGGAAGTTTCGTCTATTTTAAAAATAAAAATATGTGAACCCTGCAAACCCGCACTGGGCCAGCGTGGTGGACAATGGCCTCCCCCTTCTCACACTGAGAAAAGGCCCGTGCCCTTCAGTGGTACAGTATAATACAGGCCTAATATTATTATATAAATTATATGCATATGTAGACTAACATATATTTGCAAGGAGGTTGGCAGAGGGGCAATTCTGCTATATAGCTAGTGAAATCTGGGTCTAGTATATTGCTCTCACTTTTCCCCAGCTGTATTTTAAGTCTTAGAGGTAGCTGTCTTATTACTATTCTCACATTTATGGCACTAAATGGGTTCTGCCTGATTGGTTACTGAGACAAAAAATATAATCGCGCAATCTAGTAACACTTTCAATGGCAAACCGTAATAGATTTGCCAGCAAAATACAGTAATTCTATTTGTTAATTTAGATTTTAGAGCTAAGTCTACCTACCTACATACTAAATTTATTCAGCAGTCGAAGCGTGTGTCGATAGCAGACAATAGAATCTCGGTACTCAGAAAATACATCGGGTCTCAATTCCCTGAAACGGTCTGTTATACATCATTTCTTGAAATCCACTTCTAAGAATTTCCGAATGTCACGTCCGGTAGTAAGCGTAACTGAAAACTTACACCACGCCTCTAGCAAAGCAGGCAAGTAAAATATTGTTGACAATACAATTGCTCTGGAAATTTTAGACCTGGGCGCTATGAGTGGTGTTGTTTCTGTATGATAGTAAGGAAATGGCAAGTGCGTTGTGTCGTACACATTAGGTAGGTAAGTAGATTTCTGCGTCGTCCACACAAGGTTTAGTGTTGACGACGTTGTGTTTGTATCGCATCGGACTTATCAAACGTTTATACAACAGTCACAACGAACTTCTAGTCAGATGCCGATGTATGTATATCACAAATTTTTTGGGGTTTTGCGGTCGAACCTGTAGCACTCGGCGCTAAGGCAATGATGCCGATTGAGAAAGTCACGCTAGCAGTTGGACATGCAGTCAAGTTGACATATTATCCTTAGATGTATCTGTATGAGGAAGAATGAATATTATCTAGCAAAGATATTCCCTAAAAACATATACCGTTGCCAAGGATGACTACTTTCTCCAACCAGATCACTGATTGAAATATACATACGTAGAGTGAATGAAACAAAAAAGTTGTGTTAGTACCGCAGATAAAACAATCTATTCCTGCCCATCTTAAAACAGGCGTTAGTTTATATAAATGTCAATAAAACTCCGGTTTACAAGCATCTTGAATACAAACTGGCAATTCTATTATAGTATCCTCGTAAAGAGCAAGTTTACAGAATCTTGAGTGATATATAGATATGCTATTGCCGCACCGAAGTGAAGTCAAAGTGGTTACACTTTATAGCAAATATACATCCATACATTTGTTATCTTTTACCTATTTTAGATGTGAAACTAGGGTAATAGGCTGATTGACCCTGTAGTGTAGGGTAAAGAATAGCACTAAGGTAATCCTTTCATAGATACATAGTATTCCTATCCCAGAAGTCGTGGACACATGTGTACACCCACATATTATCACCTATAGTGTTCTTTGTATCCGTTGTTTGAAAATTTGTAAAGTCTCCCGTGATTAAGGATCTGTACTTTGTGCGGAAGTTGTCTTTATTAAAAAGAAAAATAAAAAAGATACTTAATAGGGACCGATCCTATTGCCGTTTACTGGCCACAATTCCAGTTTCTGTACTGCTACCAATAATTTTTTGAAAGAAAAACCCAATAACATTCTGCCTGATCCTCGAACCTGAGAACTCTTGCACAGCAGTCGCACATACTACCGCTGCACATGAGGTTATCCAAAATGTCTGGGTTGTTGGTATCTTAGCATAAGTTTACGCTCTCATTCGCCAATCGTGAGATTCTGAGTTCGATTATCGCGTCATGTAGCCAAGTGTTACAGAGATTCCTGTTAAGAAATTAAAAGAAGCGCGGCGTCAAAAATTTAGGCTAGTTGTTACCTAGTAATGAAACAACTAAAGCTGACGAATATAAGTACATGGCACTTCTGACTACCCCTTCTGGAACATACAGGCATCAATGCCACTTGGATGGCTTACCTGTCAAATATTATTAGGAATATAATGCTTATAAACATATGTCAATGCCCGTTGTAAAAATATACGTATAATATAATATATGTTATGTAGACATAGCTACAGTGTATGTAATGACAAATATTGTCATTATAATCATTACTTTAGTGTATTTACGTATCTTTGGTCAGCTTCCAAATGATAAAAGTCATCACGTTAGCCAAAAATGTACTAAAGTTATTAGAACGCAAGTGTATTAAAAAGAAAATATGATTTGAAAACCGTATGAATTTGTAGAATACAAAAATAAACAATAATAAAGTGTATTATGTTATTCTTTCCTGCGTACGATCGCGTCGGCTGGTGAACACGTAAGCTCATGCGGTCGTCCTAAGATTGGTTTGAATATCGAAATTAAGATTTTCTAAGGAGTTGATGTCATATAATGTCACAGAGGTACCGTTAATGTTGATTACTAGGCTTGGCACTTATTACGGAGAACCAAAAAAGCCCGGCTAAAAACAGAATCGGATTCAAATGCAGTCTTTATCTGGACGTTTTTTCAACATTTTATATTACTTGGGGTTTTCTTCTTGAAAATATAATAACTATAGGTACATTATCGTGTGAAATTTGAAAGCCAAAAGGTATTTATAATTTTTATTATGTTGCGCCCCATAAATCACTGCCTAGCCTATAAAAGATATGCAAGCGATGTGCAATTGTCTCGGTAAAAATCGAATAACTTCAAAATTATACGAGCTCGCATTCGAACGTCAATGTATACGTTATCATAAATTTTTATTCGAATACCGTTCGAATCCCTGTTTAATGACGCCGTCATACATTTTTCGTTTTATTATAAGTGATCGTATTCCTAATTACCTTTTTCTTGACTTTCTTTAGTATGTTCTGTGTGGTCATCGAGAATTTGACAAATATTTTATTATTGCATATCGAAAAATAAAAATGGAATACATTTGAATCACCTGAACATTAGGACCTTGTTCAGATTGCAAGCGAAAAGCGCCCGTATTACAATGTGTTAGAGCAGTAATTCGCATATATGCGTATATAAGCCTCACGATTGTATAATATATGGGTGAGCCTATTGCTGTCTACTGGGCACAGTTCCAAATACCGCGTGCCATCAAGAAATTCTTAGTAGCAACATGGGGTCTGGATTTCATATTATAGGGGTTGGGACTATTGTCGTCTACCGGGCACAGTTCCAAATACCGCGTGCCATCAAGAAATTCTTAGTAGCAACACGGGGTCTAGATTTCATATTATAGGGAGTGGGACTATTGTCGTCTACCGGGCACAGTTCCAAATACCGCGTGCCATCAAGAAATTCTTAGTAGCAACACGGGGTCTAGATTTCATATTATAGGGGGTGGGACTATTGTCGTCTACCGGGCACAGTTCCAAATACCGCGTGCCATCAAGGTCGCGCGGTCCGCGTCACAAATTCTTAGTGGCAACATGGGGTCTAGATTTCATATTATAGGGGGTGGGACTATAATTGTCGTCTACCGGGCACAGTTTCAAATATCGCTTTTTATCAAGAAATTCTTAGTAGTAGCACGGAGTCTAGATTTTATATAATAGGTGGTGAGCCTATTGCTGTCTACTGGACACAGTTCCAGATACCGCGTTTTATCCAGAAATTCTTAGTAGCAGTACGGGGTCTAGATTTCATATAATAGGGGGTGGGACTATAATTGTCGTCTACCGGGCACAGTTTCAAATACCGCGTTTTATCAAGAAATTCTTAGTAGTAGCACGGAGTCTAGATTTTATATAATAGGGGTGAGCCTATTGCTGTCTACTGGACACAGTTTTATATACCGCGTTTTATCAAGAAATTCTTAGTAGCAGTACAGGGTCTAGATTTCATATTATAGGAGATGAGCCTATTGCCGTCTTCTGAACACAATTCCAGATACCGCGTTTTATCAAGTAGTTCTTAGTAGCAGCACGGGGTCTAGATTTGAGCCCGGTAAACGGCAATAGGCTTGCTCTCTAGTAAGTAGGATCTAAATCCATAACTGGCGAAATGTGGGTGTAATGAACCTGTGCCTTTATCTTCACGATTCATCGTATGGATACCGCGGCTAAGATATACTTACTAATATTACAAATGTGTTTAGTTTGTTTATTTGGTACGCTTTCACGCCTTAACTACGCGACCGATCAACATGTAATTTTGTATACACGTTGTTGGGGATACAGAATAGGATATAGTACGCTATGTACGAAAAAGTATTGTTAAAAACCTTTTTTTTACATGAATGAATGAATGAATGAAAGAATGCATTGACGCATAGCTCTCCGCGGGGCGACGGAGAGGTTATGTTTGGACTCACCGGGGAATGAGGGCGAGCGACATCGCGGTGTTACTGACTAAACCTACCACGGTGTTCCTCGACACAACCGCAATCGGTGGGACCGCGCGAATCACTTGCACATGAAAGTGATTCGCGCGGCCCGAGGTTACGGCCCACCGCGCCGTACGAAACGGCAGGCCCCTACATAAAGGCACTAAACTACTACTAAGGCACTTCTGATTTTAAACTACTGTCCCCCTGAGCGGGGACAGACACATGACACAGAGGCGCGGGTGGGAACACGCACGCTGCCTATCGGACCTGGTGCTGATCGGATAGCGAGCAGGCCCACGAAGCCTACGACCCCCAGGTAAAAACTGTTACAAACCTAACCTAACCTACATTTACGCAAGCGAAGCCGCTGGCAATATCTAGTACAAATATAAACGACTGTTATAACTTACATAGATCATTTAACACAGTCCAATACGTTAGTATATTGCTGAATCATCGTTTTTCCAATGACCTAATTAATCCAGGTTCATTAACTTTTAACTTGAATTACACATTCACAAGCTATCGCAATATATCACATAGTCACTCTTCCATGTATTCATACTTACCTATTATAAATATACTGCGTATTTTGAAGCATCATGCTTATTCATCCCACAGTTAAGCAGATGGGTATTACATCCATAATTCGCCAGCTATATTAAGATTCAACATAATATCCTAACCAATATTATAAATGCGATCAGAGTTTGTTTGTTTAATGCGCTTTCTCGTCTTAACTACTCTATCCACCATCGTGAAATTTCACATGCACGTTGTCAAGGGTACAGAATAGGACATAGGAATATCATAAATCTTTGTTTCTTCAACAAGAAGCTTAGAAAAAATGTTGTTGGGTCTGGTTATAATAATGCATGTTATAAGTTATTTGTGTATGTAGTTACAAGTCTAAGTATGCCTAGGACAAAAGACCCCAATTACCTAATTATGTAATTGCCGTCTACTGGTCACAGACATTGGAGTCCGGCTTCTGCTGAATTTTTTAATCGAAAACCATAGCAACAGTTGGTCGTTTCGGAAATCTGACTCAAAACCATATACTGGATCGGTAACTTATGTTTGTGAGGCATTCAAATGAAATAAATTATTGTAATACTTCAACAAATAAAACACAATTATTAAGAACAGTCACATAAGTAAACTCAAGTCAGAATGTCAACAAAATATTAAAATATAAATGACTCAAGAACAGAAAGCGTCGATGATATCATTTTTCTCCCAGTAATGTTTTTACAAAATATCTTTTCCATGAACAATCTGAATACCTACCTATACTAAGACTATGGCCATAAACTACCAAACTTCCTTATAAAGGAGGGTGAGAACCCCTGGGCCCACCAGTTATCACATTGTAATTGATAGCAAAAAATTCGTTATATTTTTAGGTACTTACCACCAAAATACGTTTGATTATTTCTTCATAGAAAGCGAGAAACATAAATTAAATTAAGTTAACCAATAATCGATTAATATGCATCTCTAATTATATACTATCGAGTATTATTAAATCGGTATAATCTCAAAATGTGTTCTATAATCGAATGATGATAATAAAAACTCAATCGATTGAATATCGTGTTTTGGTTATTAATTACCTGTGGTCACCGATTGACAAGTTTAACGGCTAATGTCAAAATCAAGTTCAACACTCGTTCGGTTTGTTCCAAATGTACTCTGTGGTTTGTTCCTTAGGAGTGCGCACGTATTTTTCTTGTTTTGTTATGTTGTTTGCTTTACCCCACGACTTTGGCTTGCTAAAGGACTGTTCGACGGATCTTGTGACTTATTACCTGGCACTTCATATTAGACAACTGATTCCGCTTCTGAATTGGATATTGACGATATGGATCGCTGTGTGAACTATACCATTGCGATAGGTCGCAATAACTCTATTGGCAGAAGAGTTTTGGAGGATGAAGCGATTTTATCAGTTATACGTCAATGGCATGCATAGGTATAGGTATAGCAAGTGTGTAGGTATAGCAAGTGAAAAAATGCGTGCAGTTTGCATACTTATAGAGGGTAATGCCGCAATCTAAGTAATCTAGTGTATCTTTGCTTTGTCTTTTAGTGGTCCGCATCTGCATGTTACAAACAAGGACGTTTTATTTTTTATTTATAGGTACATAAAAATCAAAGCAATATTGATGTTTGTTTTCTGAGGTACTTACTTCTATCTATCTATCAGCCACAGACGTCCACTGCTGAACATGGGCCTCCCCCATAGACCGCCACTGGTAAATAAATAGATAAACCTTCGATAAAGTACCTCCGTATAAACATATATAACATTTTGCAAACGATTAATGTCATATAACCTCACTTTTACTTTATTTTATATAACTTAATTTCTGGGAAGCGAAATATCACAAAATTTTTGGTGACGACTTGTTATTATATTCTCTTTCAAATAAGGCTACTTTGATTATGATAACAACTGGGCCCAGATATATATGGAGTGATTCCTTCGTCCTTTACTGAATTCCTAAGAAGCGCAGTAAGATCGTTTCTTTGAGTAGAGGAAAATATAATTTAACACAATGTTGCCCGCGGCTTCATTTCCATTTAATGTAGATTTAATCAATAAATTTCTATCGCAGAACAGTACTTTTCGAATACAAGGTCTCATGTCCTTTTCTATACCCCTGACAACGTGTATGCAAAACTTCATGATAATCGGTCGAGTAGTTAAGACATGAAAACGTAACAAACATTCGCATTTATAATATAAATTTAAAAAAATATATGGATTAAAATGTAAACCTGGTTACGAAGCGCTAGTAAATGATAAAGGGATTGAAATAACTGGTATGCGGGTTCGAATCCCGAATCGAAGAGGGTCCGAGGGTTCCTCAGTCATATATTTCTTAGTAGCAGCGTGGAGCCAGACAAGTGCCCGGTAGACGTTAATAAAATCGCACTTTTACATGGGACCTAAAAACAACTAAAGAAAAGTGAGTGTAAAACACTTTTACCTACTCCTTCAGGGATATATCTCCATTGCAATATTCTTCATAGAAGATGAATAAGATTATATTGAATTCTTAAGACGCGCTATTAAATAATTTTCTTTAATTGGAAGTCTTAAGAAACAGGACCGGAGATGCTGCAGACCCCGCCAACTATAGGCCAATTTCTTTAGCTACGGTTACAGCTAAAGTGCTGGACTGTCTGTTGGACGCACAAATGGCAAGTCGTATAAGTCTACACGATGCCCAGTTCGGCTTTCGGCCCGGGCTATCTACGGAGTCTGCCATAGTGTGCTTAAAGCAGACGGTTCAGTACTATGCCGATAGGAAGACGCCGGTCTATGCGTGCTTTCTTGATTTATCGAAAGCATTTGACCTGGTGTCTTATGACTTACTGTGGAGTAAGCTGCGACAAGAGAGTGACGTAGGCGAGGAGGTCATTTCTGTTCTTGAGTATTGGTACAAAAATCAAATGAATTATGTTAAATGGGCTGGGGAGTTGTCGGGTGTGTACCGGTTGGGCTGCGGGGTGAGGCAGGGGGGATTACTTCGCCCCGTCTGTTCAACTTGTACATAAATCGGCTGATTGTGGAGATCAGCAGTACAAGGGTTGGTTGTCATGTTGACGGCGTATGCCTAAATAATATTAGCTACGCTGATGACATGGTGCTGCTGACCCCCTCAATCAGAGCACTGAAACAACTTCTTCAGATTTGTGAGGGTTATGCGGGGGCTCAGGGACTCAGGTATAATGCCAAAAAGAGTGAACTGTTAGTGTTCAAGGCGGGCACCAAATGTTATCCTAAAGTGCCCCTAGTAACAATTGCGAACACTCCACTAAGACGAGTGACACAGGCCAAATACTTGGGTCACTGGGTCACTGATGACCTTAATGATAACCAAGACATAGAGAGAGAACGCAGAGCTCTGGCTGTCCGAAGCAATATGTTAATCCGCAGATTTGGAAAATGCACAAGAGATGTAAAAATTTCTCTTTTTAGGGCTTACTGCCAAACTTTTTACACCTGCAATCTGTGGAGCAGATATACGCGGCGGGCATTCAGTGCATTGCGTGTTCAGTACAACAATGCGTTCAGGATGCTGATGGGGCTGCCACGTTTTTGTAGTGCTTCTGCGATGTTTGCGGAGGCGTCGGTTGATGGTTTTCCTGCCATCATCCGCAAGCGTAGCGCTTCAATATTGCACAGAATGCGTGTCAGCTCCCACGGCATTCTGAGCGTATTATGTGATAGGTGGGATTTCCCAATGTTAAAGCACTGGATTCAGCTACATACCAAGGTATTGTGATACCTGGTGGTGTGGTTGTTTTTCAGTGCATTGTTTGTTAATATATTATAAGATTACTAACATTAGGTTAAGAACTTTGTACTAACAATATATGGAGAATATTTTATCTGAAATAAACGATTATTATTATTATTATTATTATTATTAATAAAAGTCTAAAACGGTCTCGGATATACTGTCAGGTCAAGCAAAGCATTATTAGGACTTTTTTGTCAATGAATTCTAAGAAATAGGACGGAGTCAAGAACTATGTACGATAGACGTCCTATTTCGAGGGTCCAAAACAGTCAACCATGGAGAGCAAAATGTGGATATAATACACATCTTTAGATCGTTGCGTGATGCTAACCTCTAACCTTTATCTTAATTTAACTTTCTTTTATATTTGATGATATAAAATATGTATCCGATTCATAATTTTGATTAAAATAAATATATCTCGGATTGAAAGAGACTAGACCCCACGACACTGGGAATCCTAGTGTGTGGTCTAGGGCATCAAATTGTTATATTTCTATCCTTTGGCAAAATAAATAAATATTCATTAACTATTATTGATTTCATTCATCCATCTTAACGGATTGGTAGATCTTGTGATTACCTAGTTCTAAATTACCAACTGTTCAGCCCTATTATATTAGTAAAGATGATAACATACTAGGTATGTACCTGGCTTCTAAGAAAAATTATTCATGATGGAATGATTCACTTCATGATTCCTGATATGAGCCATGATATTTTGCCGTACATAAATTACCTCTATACGAGAGATCATATCGATTCGTTACCCCGTTGCTGCGTAAAAGGATAGACAGACAAACACAATTTTTGTTACTAGATACTAGTTTCTGTCTTTCCGTGGGAGTATCCGTGGAAACGACTTTCAAGTCATCCAAGACTTGGTTTATGTGCAACGAAACTGTATTCAAAGGCTTAGCTATGATTGAGTAACAAACATTCAAATAATTTCACAAACTTTCACATTTATAATATTAGTAGGATGAGAAGGGTCAGGATATAAGAATAAAGTTATTAGTAGAAGGGCATATTTATACCTGCACCAGTAAGACGTAATATTGAAGAGAATTACGTGCTTTCTACCCAGAACTACAAGTAATTGGGACAATGGTTATTAGTGCAAATTGGACGTAATGCCCGCGTTGAGAAACTGGCTGGTCCAGATAGCAGTTTCACTGGTGACCTTTGAATATTTTAATCGCAGCCTTACAGAAAACATTCGAAATTTAATTGTATTAACTATGTATGGCAACTACTGCTTATTAAACGATTATATATCGTATTTTTAATACACGTAACGAATAAATCGATACCAATAAATAATTATTTCGCCACCTCAAATTTCGTTAAGCTTCTGTTTTTAATAAGTGTAACTGGCCTGCGGCTATTGTGAATAAGATCAAATAAAAAATAAATTAACACAAAAATATTTATTATTGTTAAGCCTGCAATACATGTTGGCCAACCGTTTGGCCAAGCGTAGGCCAAAGCGAGCGAAGGCAAACTGATACAAGACTACCGTCTACACGTTTAGCAAGTGTGAAGCAAGCCAATGCAAATGGCCAATGTAGACGAGCTTTGTGGAGCTGTCGACGCGTTGGGCGCTGTCAGTCTTTATTGTGCATTGAAACGATATGGACGACGTAGAAGTTATTTCAGCTGTTGCTATTTATTTAATGAGCGCATATAATTATTATATAAGTGTATACTGCAGTCGAGTTGTAAAAAAGAAAAGACAAAAAAGAAGATGGTGGATGCTGAGTATTCACAGAAATAGAACAAGGTAGGTTTTTAATATATACTTACTATAATATTGTCCTATGCTTGCGCGAATGTTTTACATGGAACTACTTTATACGGATTTTGTCACGTTGTTTATTTTTAAACAGTTTTATTACATAATTTTGAACTCTAATACTACTATTATTGAACTTTACTACAATTTAAACTATTTAAATTAATTAAAGCTACTTATATAAACAATGCGACAAAATAAAGTAAGTAGGTAGTTTAATTTCAATATACTTACTATGTTTTTTGTATAATTGCTAGTTTTGTCATATTGAATATATAGTTACTTTTTACAGAGAAAGTATGGAGAATCAGCTATGTGAGCTTCTGCAAGAACCTGAATCAATTTCAGAATTTCGTACGAATATCTGATAGTGATTTTGAATATTTACTCAAAAAATATCTGCAGCAATCAGCAAAAACGACACCGACCTCAGAGAGAGCATATCAGCTAAGATTCGACTTGCCGTGACATTAAGATATTTAGCAACTGGGGACAGTTACAGAAGTTTACAAATATTTAAAATATCCAGCCAATTAATATCTCAAATAATTCCTGAAGTTTGCCAAGCACTCATTGACGTGCTAAACGATACTGTTAAGGTAAATGATAACTCAGACATTTTGATTAATTTTTAATTATACAATAATTAGGAATACAGGTGATCAAAATAAAAATAATATAATTGGACCAAACTTAAAAATAAATTATATACACTATCACTATATGCTTTAAAAAATGCTTCACGTAAGATTGGATTAAGTCGTGCTGAATCAATGACTTCATCAGATAAAATTTGGACTTGGTTCCCTGTTTGATCCAATGTTGGCTGTTGCAGCTGATGGAGTTGTGGTGAGGACATAATCATGTTCTGAGTCATTATATTTGTTTGCTCTGGTATATGCAATACTGGATAACAATGAGATAAAAATGGCCGCTGTGGAATTGATATGGGTGAATCTGGAGGAGCACAGAAAGTTTGACAGGAAGAAGGACGGCACATTTCAGCTGGTGATGTAGGAGCAATAGAACTAGAGCTCATAACACTTGAGGATGAAGTCGAACGCTGTTCGTCCGTTTTCGATTTCTAACTCTTTTTGCCAACAATTCATCCAATTCAAACATGATTTCCTGTTGCTTGATATCAGATAAATATTTTCTTAACTTAGAAGCTAGTAGTTTCCCATACAGATCACAAACATCTTCTTTTTAAGTTGATTTGTTTAGCAATACGGCTTTTATAGTATTTAATGCATTTTACATGGGAGGGTTAAAAGAATGACACTTCAATACAGTTCTATTCAAGGGAGGCGGCAGGCCTTTCTGCATGGTAGATAACATTCGAAGAGCTCGATTGCTGCTCTTGTTCATTTAACACCTGTCTAGCGTCAATTTGTTGATCTCTCGAACTAAGTTCTTCATCTATTCCTTGAGTCTGCAAAATAGTTAAAACTTTTTATATAATAATACAATTTTGTTTCCAGATTTCCTATTCCTACATCTCCAGAGGAATGGCTTACTGTCGCAAGAGGATTAGATTAGGAGGGCATTAGATGGGAAATATATTCAATTACAATGCCCCCCCTAAGACTGGTTCTGAATGTTACAATTACAAAGGTAACTTTAGTATTGTTCTATTAGGTCTAGTTGACAGTAACAACTGCTTTTTATTTGCTGAGGTGCTCAAGGCCTTATTAGTGATGGTGGTGTTTTAAGACAGCATTTAAGCAAAAAAATATTGATAAATGTATTAATTTTCCTCCACGTTCCTCACTACCAAGCATGGATATTGAATTTACATATGTTATATTGGGTGATGGTGCATTTGCTCTTTATACAAATCTTATAAAGTCATACTCTGAAAATCATGCGACAGGCACTCCTGAAAGAACTTTTAACCAAGTACTTTCTAGCTCTCGTGTCGTCATTGAAAACACATTCGGAATTATGGCGAGCGTATTTAGAGTATTTAAAAACCCAATTGCCCTGGATGTTGAAAAAGCATCTATTGTAACAATGACGTGCGTACTATTACATAATTTTCTGAGAAACAGTAGTACATCTTGGAATATCTATACTCCGTGAGGAGCGCTGGATACATATGTTAATGACGAGTTAGTTCTATCTGGTTCTTGGAGGCAAAGAGATCATTCTGGATTTTTCCCTTACAAGTTTTACCACGCAGAACGCCAAGAAATGCCATAGAAGTAAGATCAAATCTCACGAAATATTTTTCTCAAAACAGGATTTATTAATGACATATTTTTAAAACCTTCATCTAAAATACTGCATTATGTGGCTAATCTTGCGTAACTACTCATCATTATATGAATTACGTACCTACTCAGGGTACTTATTCTGTGTATCTCTAAATAAATGTTTGATAATTAATATTGATTTTTATTTTTGAAACTTACCAATGTATTTATTATGCTAAAACACTCGTACACATCATCCAGGAATGACTCCATGATATTATAAAATACCCAAATAGGTTTGTATACATCTTCACCACATCCAGAAGATATTGACGCCTTTTTTTCTTTAAATGTTGCCTAGATGTGGCCATTAAATGCATCTTTCTTTTTATTAAGCTCAGTAATAGGAATCTCCATTTCATTAGAGATCCTTAATCAGGAATCATACAACTTAAATAGAAAAATAATATATAATTGAACTGCAAGAATGGCGTAGTGATTTAAATGATCACCTCGTCACTGCCACTGCGCCGAGTGTTGTGGGTTCGAATCCCATACGGGACGTATATTTGTGTGATCCACAAATTGTCATTCCGAGTCTGGGTGTTCTTTGTGTCCGTTGTTTGAACATTTGTAAAGTCCCCCGCAGCAAAGTTATAATTTCTTGTCTTTTTTTAAAAATAAGTGATGTAAATACTAATCACCAATTGAAATTAAACCACTTTATACGGATATACGAAACACTTCATTTAGATAATTTTAAAAGCCATTCAACTACTATTACTATATTGAACTTATTAAATTATTGGACTATCTAGATATAGACATTTCTTTAGATATAGACGTTTTAGTTGCATTTAAGCAACCATAGTTACGGGAAGACTAAGATGGTGGTCGTCTCATTATCTTAAAGTACGGGTATAAAGTACTTTTATTTCAATGTGTGGTATTCGCATAAATTTATGACAAATTATACAGATAACTAACTTAACCTCTTTATTTTAGATACGCAGGATTACTTACTTTCTTTTTATCTTTATGGATCATGTCTTTGGGGTTCCAAATAACCGGTCCATTCTGGTAAAACTTCAAAAACTTGAAAACTTCGTCGTTCGCAGAAATCGATTTATTGTACGTGTAACATCGATGGACGCTAAGCGCGTAATGGCCGTCGGACCAACATGTGGATATTAGCCGAGCGCAGGCCAACGCCTTTGATTTGTGCAGAAAATTTGCCTTCACTCGGCCAACTAGGCGAGTAATACCAAACACTGGCAAAATAAAGCAAATACACCGTCTATACGTTGGCATTGGCTGCAACTGAGCAACGTTGGGCCAACGCGTATTGCCGGCTTTAGACGCAAGTAGCTAACGTGGGTAATATGCGTAAGCTACTTGGGCTGGCTACGTACAAAATCTCGTGGCCGTGGCATGGGCTACATAATATGCAAGCTATTCGTGCGGGCTACATGCGCAAACTACTCACGTGGGCTACATGCTTGAGTTAATCATATGCGGACGGCTCACGTACAAACATATGCATACAAACCACGCAAGTAGCGTACTATTTCATGCTTACAAGATATCATTCAAACAATTAACGAAAAAAAAACATTCTTTCATCAAATATAAAAATAAAAAGTAGTGTTCAATTTTGGTATCGAAATTATGTTAATGGGCACAAGTACAGGTCAGTAACAAATAAGAACGTTTAGATGATTTTCTATTAAAATAAATGTTCTATAAATATTGAAGTCACCTAATAAAAAGAAAATCATAAATATTACAGTTTTTTCAAGGGGCATATAGCAAAGTCACTGTTTCACATTTTATATTCTATTTTATAACAAGATATGATTTGGCTTCATGAAAAAAGTTCACAAGTTTTAAAATTCCTGCTGCTTAACCAACACTTGTATTAGAAATACATTGACGTGAATAGACTACTTAAGATTTCTCGTAAATATAATACGCTTAAAAGCGTTAACACTATGAAAATAATGGATCGAAATATTATATTCTTGTTTTGTAAAAGACAACTCCCGCAGTAGGAACAATTCATGTGTCGCGGGGGCTTTACAAACATTCAAACAACGAACACAAAGGCCATCTAGACTCGGAATAATCATTTGTGGATTACACAAACTATTGTCACATGTGGAGATCGAAATCATAACACTCGGTGCGGCGGCAGCGGCAAACACAATTAATGGGAATTCGAGTAGTAAAAGGACTACAAATATATTTTTATTCCATATATGCTATACTTTTGCCTTAGTCTATAGAGTGTATTAAAACATTTTAAAATTAATTGCACTTATACACCTTAAAATACATATATCTTATCTTATCTTGTGTGGGGACCAGTCAGTACAGACCGGCGACACTTCGACCCAGGTGGGAATTTCTTTGTTTTAACTTCCCCAAAATAGATGTTCATGGCAGCCGGGACCATGGCTTAACGTGCTCTCCGAAGTACGGAGCAGGCGATAATTGTCAATCAATACACACATCATTTCGAAAAGTCATATAACTTCCGAAAGTCAGAGGTGCGCGACGTGGGTTCGAACCCGAGACCCTCTGCATTGCAGTCTGTTGGTCTCACCACAGAGTCATTGCTGCTCTCACACATACATACATAGAATCACGCCTGTTTCCCAGAGGGGTAGCCAGAGACTACTGATTTCCATTTGCTACGATCCTGACACACTTCTCTGGCTTCATTCACTTTCATCACATTCCTCATATACGCTCGCCGGTTTAAAGTGCTCTTAACCTAGCCTTTGTCCAGAACGTCTCCGATCTGACCAAGAAACGTTCACCTAGGTCTGCCTTATGCGACTGTTACATTCACTCATTCATTCATGCCTTATAAACTTTCTAGTCATTCTTTTCTCGTCCATTCTTTCTACATGTCCAAACCAGCTTAACATACCCTTTACTATTCTTGTCACTACTTATATCCACTTTTATGCCGCATCTCTCTCTATTAAACCTTAAATTATGACACTTATTTGCCGAGGTTGCCACTCGAAACTGGCCGCATGACGTCAACGCTTTTTACACATAGGCTCTACACAAATACATATATCAATAATTATATCAACCCTGTACTAAACTGTCCAACTACTGGGCACGGGTCTCTTCTCACTGTGAGAAGGGTTAGGCCATAGTCCACCACGCTGGCCTCCTAACCCGCAGGGAGACTTCACATTTCTTCGAGAACATTATGGAGAACTCTCAGACATGCAGATTTCCTCACGATGTATTCCTTCACCGTTAAAGCAAGCGATAATTAACTATTTAATTGCGCCTTGGGATCGGAATCGAGACCTTTGCGTGGCAGTCCAACGCTCTCTCACTAGGCCATCGGTGATATAATACAATACATAATAATCTTCTATGTGTGTCGTCTATTAACGTAACGTGTAACGTTATAGGTTATTTCACGAACTAACTATATCGATAACTAATACCACCCGAGCTATCAAATCACCGGTTAAAATAGTTTACGTGTTGCACCAATTTAACAATAATCAAAATGACGTCATAAGTAACAGTAAATTTAAATGCTCATCTTCGACTGATAAGCGTTATACTAACCGTTTAATCCATACTTTATGTAAAAGACAAAATATTATTCGACTTTTAATTTGACAATCGATACAACAGACAAATTATTATATGCTATGCTTATTGTTATTTTTGTACTGATAAAGTAAACTTTGTATACACGGATGGTTCAGTGGTTTAAGTAGTCACATTGCTGCTGCCATTGTAGCAGCTTATTGCATTCCGCTATATTTTAGATTCGATCCCCATACGGGCCAGAAATTGATTTGATCCACAATTATTTGTTCTGAACGTGCATTGTTTGAGTGGTTTAAAGTGTCCCGGGCCACAATAATTACTCAAATTGCGGGAGTTGTCTTAAAAAATAATCCTACCCTTATCTACTTAATTCTTACCATAAAAATTTTCTAATTACCTTCAAAGGCAAACAACCTGGCAACAAATATCAGTATGTTAATTCGAAATTCAAATTCCCGCGCCAATCCTAGCCGACACTGACGCGAACGGTCCAAAAGAGGTCGTTTCCAGACATTTTTTATTCAAATATTCATTGATATCACAGCTGATTTTGGGTCATTCATTTACAAACATTTTGAGACTAGATTAAGTTTATCTATATTATGATAAGCCGCGGGAGCTAAGTATGAATTAATACAATTATAACAAAGCGACCAAAATTTGTTGTACGGTCTCTGAATATTAGAGCTCACTGGTGCATTAGTTATTCGGAGCCTTAATCAATATTGACCTTTTATACCAAGTGACGTGTACAATTTCATTCGAATATTTTAACAATACCAATGTGTATTCGAATATCATTCTAATGCATATCAATATAAATAATATTATGCTTATCACTACTTATAAACGATTAAAAATTATGACCTTATGTCCCAATATTTATTTATTACTATGGTCCAGTAGACCAATGCCTGGTTCTTGGGACCAGGCAAATGCTGAACTGGAGTCCTGATTGCTGCAGCTGTGGGACGCATGTGTCTCAAGATGTTTATTGAGTATTTTATGTTACTGTGTTTTTTTTTTATTTCTTCCTTTTTATTAATATTATTTCTTTTTATCTTCATTTTGCCCACCTGAATGCTGTATAGCAATAAAGATTCCTTTCTTTTTAGCTTTTCCCCGCGACTTTGCGCGATTAGCATTTGGAAGTAGTTACCAATCTATATTTTCTTTCTTTGCGTGTAGGAAGAAGCTGACCTGGCGTATCAAAATGAAACGCGCAAGATTTTAAGTTTAGCCCCCCAGCAATACAACTGTGAAAATCGCATTTAATTTCATGCAGTAGTTTTTGCGCGGACATACATACAGACAGGCATACAAAAATTATAAGAGATCCTCTTACATGAATTTTCAATTTTATTATATGTGTATTTAGCCCGCAATTTCTTCCCTGTGGATCGCTTATAAGAAAGTGGAAATATGGTACACAGTGACCCAGTACCTGGATCCCACTGTGTACCATATTTCCACTTTCTTTATTAGGTACTTTTGCAAGTGAATACTATACCTACACATAGCAAAAGTACATATGGGCATATATACTTTAATACGGTTGGCTAATAATTAATTATTTATTTTACCTCTATATTATATAAGTAATAATAAAGGCGAATGTCCGCTGGTCTAGTGGCATGAGTAATATTTTTTATTTCGTTTTATTTCTTATGTATAATATGTATGTATTTCCAAAAAAAAGTATATATGTATGTTTATCTATTGTCTAGTACCCATAGTACAAGCGCTGCTTAATTTGGATACTTCCAACCCCAAGCATGTAGCTCTAGCGGCCTATCTCTGACCGGCCGACCAAGGCAAGTCAGAGCTGAAAGTCCTACAGGCACTCTTGAAGTTCCACCCAAGCCAACCAGAAACGGCAAGCTGGGGACGAGGCTCTAACCGACTCTCCGAGGCATTCAGGACCGCAGTGTCGCCACTCACATTAAGCTCGCCACAAGCTGCCCTGCGGTTAGTTCGCTTTTATTTAACCTGGTGATACTTTTTTTGTTTATATCACAAGGCGAAGGTGGTGGTTTAAAAGCTAGTGTACTGTGCCCTCCGATATCGTGTTAGTTTCATGATGAGATAACGACTGTCTCAGAGAGGTTTATTATTATTTTTATCCACCCGCCCAACTATCGATTATGAGTTTCCGGTTTGAGTTCCAGGTAGGTCTGATGGTAATTATAATAGCCTTCCAAAACTCGTACCTCTTGCTCTTGCCAAAACTGAGAACTCCTCCCTACCCTATATTTTCCTCTGACCCTCGCTAATTGATAGTTTTCGATTATATTTCTATATCCAGTTCATAGCCCAAATATTATATAAAATCGCTCCTAAATAAAAATATTAAATTTTTATATTATATATTAATTTTATACTATAAATCTATTTTATAAATTATTAAAATTAAAATTTTAAATATTCTGTGGCGATTTTGCCTAACCTTGCCCATATATCAAGGATGACTGTAAAAGTAAAGTAAAGTAAAAATGGTTTATTACTGCAAAAAGATACAGAGGTGGAACATTATAAAAAGAAACCATAAATAGTGCTTGTGCATTAATACTATACCTACTAAAAATTTCAATATACCAATATGTACCCTATGTTACTGTATAGGAATACATTGAATATCCACATGAAATCGCTTAAGTAATACTTTCAGTAGCAAAAGGAATCCGTACAAAACAAATACAAATAGTAGCGAGCAAAAGTTTCACAAAAACATAATTGTACTTAAATACCTGCACACAGTCGAACTGTAAAGAAAAAAACATGAATATAAGTGTCGTTCATCGCGACAGAATCAAAGGAAACATTTTTTGAGCTTTTTAGCGTCTGTTTTAATCATTTTCTTTATGTCGCCAACCTTCCGAGATGTTTCTAAAAATTGTACGAAGCCTAGTAAAATTATGTTCTCCGTACTACAACTGAACTATCTAGTTTAGTCTTCATTGTAACGCGCATAGTGTTATGCTTTTCAACTATAATAATATATATTTAGTATTAATATATATTATACTATGTGTTACCCGCGACTGCGTCCGCATGGAGTTTAACATAAAGCATAAAGGTAATATTTTTCCGCGGCACCCAATTTTTATCTAAAATAAAAGTAGCCTAAGTTACTCCTGATAACATCAACTATCTGCCAGTGAAAGTCCTGTCAAAATCGGCCCCACCGTTTCAGAGATTAGCCGGAACAAACAGACAGACAAACATTTAAAAAACTGATTTTTAATATACGTACCGTATATACTTTCATATGCATTTAGTAAAAAGCGGTTATTTTTACATTACAAACAGACACTTCAATTCTATTTATTTGTATAGATATTACGTCAAGATAGAAATTTGGCATAAGCTCATAAATCATGTCAAATTGTCATTGCTGTTAACAAAAAACACAGATAGATAGCTTATTGAGACCACTATTATACAACGGTTTCTGAAAAGCTACAGTCAAGCCAAAATATAAAGACAAGCGATTTGATTGGTTGTTATTAATTCAGTCAGCAAAGCACACCTATTGAGATACGTTTGAACAGCTGATTGACATTTGTTTGACATTTGACATTTTGTATTGAGCTGCCATTCAGAAACCATAGCTAAACTAAGCTATGCGTTAATGTTTGATACATTACATTTAAGTACAAAATTAATTAAGCAGTACTTACAGTTACGCATAAAAAAGGCATATTTTGAATATAAGAAAATTGGTCTCAAGGTTGCATCAAGCGCATGGCTCAGACTAAATGAGTTAGAGACTATGCACTGTAACGTTTGTTACAATCGAATCTAGTCTAGTTGTCTCCTCTAGTACGTTGAACATATTAATTCAATGCTTCGGCCTAACTAAATTACTCAACCACTTACATTAAACCTCGTATTACTAGACCGATAGTGAGAATTGTACATGTTTGGTTACACCAAGTTTGATATGTTTTCTTGTATAGGTAAGGTAAAGGTATAAATAGTAGTGTGTAGAAACCATATCGCTAGCTACATATATGTTAGCTCTCTCGTGGTAGAGGTTAAAACAGTTGTTTTATTTGTCTTCGAGGTATATTTCCAAAATGGCATTGTGTGGCTCGAGATTTAAGCTCACGATGTAGTGATCTGGCAAATTATGTATCAGATAATTCATCACCATAATTAAGGAATATCCTAACTAATATTATAAATGTGAATGTAAGTTTGTTTATTTGTTTGTTCGTTTGTTAAGCTTTCACGCCTTAACTATTTAACCGATCATCATGCAATTTCGCATACGCTTCATCCAGAAAAAGTTCCCGATGGATATAAATTTATTAAAAATATCTACATTAACGCGGGCAAGGCTAGTTAGTTGTAAGCCAAATATGTATTTGTTACATATTCGAAAACAGGTTTAGCAAATATGTTCGTGTCACAAATATTTAGTGAAACCCATGTTTGGCCCATTTCAAATCACCATCATATAACACAAACAGGTACGGGTTAAATCACCAATCTACACGAATGTTGCAAGTGTTTGAAAGTAAACTTTGATCGTATTATAAAAGTTATCGATTACGAAATGGCCTTGCCAAGGCCACACCCGTATTACGAAGGATAAGGTTACGGGAGCAAAATGTCGAAATTACGTTTTAGGGTCCGCTTATTAAAAAGAGTGATTAATGAAATTTATTTTACGTGTATATTGGTAATTGTAAGTTACGCTCCTGGTCTGGTGGTGCGATGAAGTTAGAAGGTGGCTGGAATAGACATTTGATTCCATTGATAGCTTACCGAGCAAGTGATTGTCTTGAGAGTGTTGTGGGTTCGAATTTCATACGAAACAAATAATAATTTGCTTGGTCAATAAATAAATTCGCTAAGCCTGTGTGTATCTTTTGTCTGTTATTTGATACGAAATCTGAGCATTTTATTAATTGAATGAAAATGGTATTTTTATTTTGACTATGGATCCTTGAGGATTGAACTCATAACAAAATTCACTCTATAGTGATCTATCGTTTAAGAATAAACAAACAACCATACTTTCCAATTTTTATTCCTATAGCTTGCTCTTACGGGATTTAGAGCTAGGCAGAGATATATTACACCCAGATTTCGTAATAAAGACTCATGGAGATTTTGAAATCAAAAATCTAATATCACCTTACTCACCCATCAAACCGGCGACTTTACTCCACTACCAAGTCACTCATAACACAATAATCACATAAACAGCTACATAGCTAGAATTCCCAAGACCACACATCAGTACTGTAGTAAACTACAAAAATGCAAAAGTAACGCTACCTTACAACTCAGGCCGTCATCACGATGAGCGCTCGGCATCCGATGTGTCCATATAATGTGCACTCTAACATCCAAGATGTCGGTACTCGACCATTTTATTGCTAACGTGTGGGCACCGGGTTGCCCGACAAAACATTCTTGGGAGTGGAATAAGAATGCCGTATTGCGTGGCCACCCTTTATTACTTGAGAATGTTTCGTTCAATTAGTAAAGTTGTCTTTGTTTATATTGAGCGTCTTGAATGTAGATGAAGGCTTACGAAGAAGTATGTCATGTTGCACTGAATACTACGTATTAATAAATTAAATTACTTTAAAAAATAGTATTTGATCAATGTTTTTGTTTAGTTAAATAAGAACTAAAAGCAATAATATGTTAGTCTAATAGGAACCATGCTAGTATTTTTAACTTTTACAGTATATAGGAGAAATTGGATTCAGATTGCATGATATACGAAAAAATTGAAGGCGTAAGGAGAGGCCTTTGCCCTGCAGTGGGTCAGCCACTTGGCGTTTATTAATAATAATATACTGGCCGGTAACAGTCGTATTATAGATTATTAAATACACGTCAATATTTTACACATATCTCTCTAACTATCGCTATCCATAGAAAAGTTGGACTAATACTAATAAGTTAATTATCGCTTGCTTTAACGGTGAGGGAAAATATCGTAAGGAAACCTGCATGTCTGAGAGTTCTCCATAATGTTCTAGAAGATATCTGAAGTCTAAAAACCTGTACTAGGTCAGCGTGGTGGATTATCCTGAATATAAATATTATTATCCAATGAATTATGTGTGGAATGTCCGCATTGTGTGTAATGTATTCAAATGATTCTGAACTAGCTGGGCTGTAACTATTTGAAACATTGCAGGTAAACTATTACCTGAAAAGGCTTTTCCATATATTGAAATAAGTTTAATACATGTCTGCCAACCCCTTCGGGGATATTTAAGGCGTGAGTATTAGTATAATATAAAATATAATACTAATTTCATATTAAGACCAATGGGTAGTACTAATAAAACGTATTTGGAAAGTTATCCGTCCCTATCTTTACGCCTTAGCTAGATGGAGATGTAGTGAGATTAAATCTAGTTTACAAAGTAGGTACAAGAGAAATGAAAAGTTACGGCAAAGTGAATATGACTTTAATACGATACTTGCAGTCTGTCGCAAATGCGGAAATATTTCTGTGCAAGTTTATTATAATAACGAGATCTCATCAGGATAATATCGTAATGTCTTATTTGACCGCACATATAACGCGACGGCGTAAGTGGTCATCTCCTTGTATTTAGTTATTTATAATGCTAAATGCAAATGGATCAAAAAATTCTGTGAGGCTTCATGAAAAATTGTGAAACTTTGGGCTGTTTCAACTTTTGTATAGTATTTTGTCATACATGAATAGTAGTGCGAGACTTGTCTTTTATGACAAAAATATATGAAGCTATTAAAGCTGTATAAAATTATACGGCTTTACTTAAAGCTCGCTTACAGTAGGTAGGAAGACTTTCGAGTAGGTAGTCAAAGCCATCCAACGACCCAGTGTTCACCCAGACGTTAGACGACTCACTTCGCAGCCGAAGTTGAACAAATTCGGCATCGAATGAGACGGACGCTTATAACGTTTGAAGGCGGCAGTCGCCTTTGTGTAAGCAACGCTTCGACCAAACCGCCGCCGCGCCGCGCCGTCGGCACACCAAAGCTGTCAGTCGTAATCGGCAGATAACTTACCAGTTACCGTAACGTATAGACGCTGAAAAATATTGATGACAGATAGGTGCTTTAATTTTTTGTTTTTATTGAAATTAATGTACTTTATATAGATTATTTCGCGTTGTTTATTTTAAAACACTATTATTATAATATTGTCTTACGTTTACGCGGATGTTATACATTTAAATTAAACTACTTTATTATTTATTTTAAAACATTTTAAATACACACAAATTATGTAATAATAGTCTTTTAAAATAAACAACGCGACAAAACTAGTATAAAGTAGTTTAATTTCAACACTATTATTGTATTACACAATTTCGAAACTATTAAACTATTATTGTTAAAACTTTATATTTTTAAGCTATATTATTCAAATCATTAAACTATCTAAATTCTAGGTATATACTTGCCCCACCGACAATTGGGTTTCTTTTCAGCAGCAATGTTCACGGGCAGACTTATCTGTATTGTCAGCGCATGGGCCAAAGCTTTAAAAGAGAGGCGCATGTAGCAAAGTTTAACTGGTTTATAACTAGCAGTTGCGCACCTATTTAAAAAGCTTTATAATCCTACTAGATTTTGACCGCGGTTCACGTTCAACCCGCATAAATCCCTTTGCCGTGGGAATATCAGGATAAAAAGCCTATGTGTGAATCTAGGTCTCCAGCTATCTACATACAAAGTTCCATTGCAATCTCTCAATTTTCAATCAAGACGACCTCGACGGCGTAGTGGTTAGTGTAACCGACTGCTACGCCTGAGGTCGTGGGTTCGATTCCCGCACAAGTCAAACATTTGTATGCATGAACATGGATGTTTGTCTTGGTCTGGGTGTTTCTATGTATAATATGTATGTATTTACGAAAAAAAGCAATATATATGTATGTTTGTCCATGGTCTAGTACCCATAGTACAAGCTCTGCTTAGTTTGGGCTAGATGGTGTTGTGTGTCTGATAGAATGTTATATTATTATTATTATTATCAATCGGTTCAGTAGATTTTACGTGAAAGAGTAACAAACATATGGATGTTTGTTACTTCTAATGGTTTATTTTCTGTATGAACATCCTCACAAACTTTCACATTTATAATATTAATATAGATAGTATAGATTTACCGTTAGATCATAACACAAGGATGTACGCTTACAATCTTTTGATGACTGGAGGACTAATTTCACAATCAAGCGGCTTCGATTCCCAAGTCGGTCGAAATATAGGTCTACTATTATGATATTTTCCGTTTCCATTCAATTAGATTAGCAACAGCAATAAGCTTACCCCTATTGCAAAGGACCTAAACATAGTTAGTGAATTGGGTAATACTATGTAAATGTAAAGATATATTTGCTAAGCGAAACCGCTTATGAGATTACGTTCAACTTCAAACGGCTTAATGGCTTGTTACGTCACAAGCCAGTCTTTATCTAATGATAATGATTGAAAGGAATGCAGGTTTTGAATTATCTAGTTCCATTTTGTTTCCATTATTTCACTTAATTGGATATAGGTAATTTTATGTCTAGTATGTAAGCGAATCTAAAGGCCTGTAACTTAAATCCTCGCTGGTTTCAGCATGAATGGGCCGGATCGACCGGGGTAGTACTACCCTCTCACAGAATACCGGCGTGAAGTAACCGTACCCGTACTGTTGCGTTTCGTATCGGTGAGTGAGAGAGCCGGAGGCCCAGTTACCCGGATCCTTTTTCTATCCTTTCCTTTGTCCTTTCCCTCCTTTATTCCTTTTTAAAGTGCTGGCAACGCACTTGTAACTCTATTGGAGTTGCGGGTGTCCATGGGCGGCGGTAATCGCTTACCATCAGGCGATCTGTCTGATCGTTTGCCAACCGATGCCATAAAAAAAATATACATTATCATATTATTGTACATTTTTGATACAATATCGTAACTCAATTTTTAGCAGTTTTATTACAAAACATTGGCCTTTTGTCTATAAAGTTACCCCCTAGATACGGTACTTAGTCTTTTATTTTTCACGTATAATTTCGAAATAATAGACAAAAAGAACAACCAGACTAGATACAACTATTTTTAGAACACGCATATTATGGTCCCGTGTAGAGAACGCACGTGGCGTAACATGGGAGAGGCCTATGTTCAGCAATGGACTGCAACGGACTAATTGATTGATTGTACAGAATGAACCTGTAACACTAGCAACGGCGTAAGGTGACCACTTAGGTCAATGCGACATCCCTTCAGTCAGGATTAAAGAGCTTAAGTCATAGCCTATATAATCCACCATAGAACGGATGCTAAACAGCTAATGCTACCTTAGACTTTAAATAAAAGATCACTTTTGTTTTTCTGTCGCCTGCAGCTTATACAGTCAATAGACACTTCTAACGTTTCCGAAGTCAACGTATGTGGCATTTACCGTGACCTACTGGTAAAAACTACTACACCGCATCGAAGGGCTAATTCCTTAGAGATACAAATAATTACACTCTGACCTTATGCTACGTCACACTGTTACGCAAAGACCTCCCCTTGGTCTGTCCGTGTGGCCAGATTTAACGCCGCCTTGGGCTAATCTTGCGGTCTAGATTCAGGACGACATTAATAGTGTCGGCGACAATTAGTGATGCGTATTAATTGCCTTTGAATGATATTCGAATATTGTTGAGCATGCGATAGTTTATTTGTATGGTCAAGGATATAACGCACGTATTTATATAAGTACTTGCGCTGTATTACTGACCATTTAAAATTGGTATTCGAATATAATTCAAATACTAGATTTTGTCCGCGTCTTCTTTCAGGATCAGTATTTTCTTTTAGATGAAAGGTATATTTTCTGTAGCTTTGTCAACGTGTATGCATTTCATGATGATCGGTCGAGTAGTTAAGGCGAGAAAACGTAACAAACAAATTTACACTCGCATTTTTAATATTAGTTACGATATTGAAAACATTATACATGTAATTACTTTCTATAAAATGTTCTTTGAAAGAAAACAATTAATGCACTAGAAATAAATCCTGTGTCGCAGGCATTTTACAAACATTCAAACAATGGACACAAAGATCGAAAGAACCAATTGTGGTTCATACAAATGTTGGTCGTATTTATTGTATCGTGAGATAACATACATTACAACGACTAATACACAAAGAACATCTAGACTACACAGTCTAGTAAGTCCTTTTCAGACAACGTCAAAATCAACTATTTAAATTATTCAACTAGGTAAGTTGTAGGCGTCTAGGCAACTTTTGTAATTTGTGTGTCTATTAAAGTTTGTTTAGTTGCTAGGTTCAGGCAAAGGGTTGACCTATTAGAAGATACCTAGAGGAAACTCGTGGACCCTATTTCAGGGTCATATAAATCTTTATGTTAGATGACTTATTTGTTGGTCCCGTGGCATAAGTTTGGACTTATTTGCTTACGTTTGTGAGGTCCTGGACTTTATACCTGGATCAGGTATTATTGGAATAGAAAATTGTACTGGCTGAAAATTGTACCACATACTTTTTAGACAGAATAATTTTTCAGCAACATACTTGCCCGCTATTAAAATCAATCAATTTTAGGAGCCTTAATTCTATCGGTGGAGCCTCTTCCATTCTCTTATATTTCATAACCTAAACTTATTGGAATGACATAAGTTCTACTTTTCGTTTCACCTCATCTATTACATGGGAAATACAAACATTGCTCGCAACCTCTGCTTAACACTTCGTGAGATATACAGGCGTGATTCTGTGTGTATATCAGATTGCATTTGATATAATATTTCATCATTCAATAATGAAGCTTTGTCAATTATACCATAATATGAAGAGCGGCGTCTAATACAAGTCATGTTTACTTAGAAAGAGTACTACTGATTATACAAGAATAAAGTTTAAAAAACTATAACCCGACTACGTAAATAAGAGGTCTGAAAAGGACTAATTTAAAATTTCTACAGCCTATGTCGCTCGGGCCATTATTACGAATCTATTGACACCTCATTCATTAAAATCGGTTCAGTAGTTTAGGCGCTACGGTGGAACATTCAAACATACATACCCAGATTGCCAATATCATTACTCTTTCTTTTGGCTTTGCCGTAGTCGGGTAAAAACCATTAGGTTACAGTCAGATCTATTTGAATGCAAGCATGGCTTAGTTGTTTAAGTGGTCGACTTGCCTCTACCATTACGCCGAGTATTGTGGGTTCGAATCCCACACGGGACAAAACATTGTGTGATCCACAAATTGTTATTCCGAGTCTAGATGTTCCTTGTGACCGTTGTTTGAATGTTTGTAAAATAGTCGGTCCCGGTTGTAGCAACTAACCTAAATGTAGCTTCAGTAACTTAGTAAACTCACTAACCTATATATTTTGACGTTCATAAGTGTTACTTTGTGACCTAAATGAATAAATGATTTTTGACTTTGACTTTAACTATGATTAAATCAACTATCTTTGAAATAAGTATTACTGTTATTAAAACTTTCTTATTTTTATAATTTTAAAATATAGAGCAAATTAAAATATCGCGACTGTGTATATGTATTTTGTTACGAACTATAATTAAATCAACTATCTTTTAACAAGGTATTAATGCAATTTATATTTAGTTTTTTATAATTTTAAAATATAGAGCAAATCGGAATCTCGCGTCTGTGAATATGTATTTGGCTATTATAAATAATCATATGCACTTTACTATTGTTCACAGAAATATTCCCACACAAAAGTAAGTAACAAAACGCTTATTTTCTTGTACTTATTAATCACCTCGCACCCCTTGATCCCATTCACAATGACGTGGAACTGAGACAGCTGTTATTCTCTGTCTCTTTTCTTCACTATATTAAACGCATAGACTTCTTCACTATTACCTTCTTGTACAAGTTAATATACTTTTAAAGTTGATTAAGATGATGGTAGGCTTTCCTTTTTTTTTTTTTTTCTAGCGACTCGCCTCGGCTTCGCACAGTTAATACAAAACCTTAACAAATTATATATCTAAAACTTTCTAATGACTCATTGGTGAAAATCGCATGAAAATTCGTTCAGTAGTTTTTGAGTTTATCGCGAACAGACAGACAGACGTGGCAGGGGACTTTGTTTTATAATATGTAATGATGTAATGATAATCATCTATTTAAAATGGATATATTTATCTGTAACATTAAGATGTGTACCAATTATAAAACTAAGTTAGTTATTAGCATGTTACAAATATATTTTTTGTCTACCTGCTGCAGCCAGATTTTCGGCGTAACGTAATTTATCGTAATATAATTTCACACATTTTATATACATAGGTTAAATCTACGCCAGAAGTGAAAAGCTACTGAATTTTAATCAATACTTCTAATTAAATTGAGGTATTTAAAGCCTCGGTTAAAACCTAGTTGCAATTAGAACCGTACTCGTGAATTTTATTGATAATTATAATGCGAAATTCATTTCGCATGCATGTAAAGTTTTCACGTCTGATCTGATAAAATTGTAAGAAAATGCATTCAAAGAACGCGTTGTTGTCTTATACTGCTTGTGCACCATCAAACGATACCGATGTTTTGATGTCTTAATTTAGAGTTTCCTACTAATATTATATATCATATCTATGATCACTCCAAATTTATGTTTTCTGTCATTGTTTGCACACTGCTGATACATTAATTGTGTTTACCTGAGTATAATGCAAGGATGCGATAGTGCTGCATGGCAATATTCTCCCACAAGCATACAGCTAGAAGCACACAACATTAACCCTACATTTTAAGACATTTCCAGCACTAGGAATAATTCCTGCGTCGCGGAGGACTTTACAATGGACACAAATAACACCCAGACTTGGAACAATCATTTGTGGATCACACAAATTTTTGACCAGTATGGGGATCGAACCCACAACACTCGGCATGACGGCAGTGGCGAGGCGACCACGTGAACTACTACTCCATTCGTGAAGTCAAAGACAATGGTGATCCTAAGACAGATATCTCTCTTCTTTCAGGAACACGGTTCTTGACACTTCCCTATTTTGCTTTTTATTTCATATTAAGTATAATATCTGGCTACCAATTAGAATGCAAAAGATAGATGTAGGACAGACATATTTCTTTAATAATACGATCATGTTGACCTTTGGATACAAGTAAGGAAAGAAGCAAATAAAATAACGATTAATAAAAAAGTTACGAGCTTCCAAAGTTTTTGGAGAGGTTAATGTTCTGTCCCTTTTTTGGTGAATGTCACTATGTATGAAATGAAAACTACGTTATTGACTTTTTACATCACAATTCCAAATTACTGCTGTTTCGTTTATTAAAAGTATTAAAAACGGATGTATGTATATATATATGTACGCATATACTAATATTATAAAGAAGCAGAATTAGTATTTTCGTTTGTTATGAATAAACTTAAAAACTACGAAACCGATTCCAAAAATGCCTTCACTATTAGAAAGCTACTTTAGCCAGAGGTAATAAACGCTATGTAACAACTCGCTATGAACTACGGGAGCGGAGCAGTAACCACAAACCGCAGGGGAGATCCAGCTATAATAAATTTTCTACGAATAATAATTAATATCTTTGAAATATAGTTTGTTATTAATTTTATTTAGACTATGCCTAGAGACCAAAATTCTACCATTATTCCTTAAACAAAAATTTTCTTTATCTGCTATTGATCTTACTCTTCATAGCTCCTTCTCATTATAAACTTTGACTATGACAAATCTCACACTCTTTCGCAAGCAATTTGTTTGTCTTTATTAATATAAACATTAAAGTAAACAGTAGTTGTATGTACACGTGTACTGAAATTAAGTAACTTTATAAGGATTTCATTGCAGTTTATATAAATGTATAAAGTTGTGTAGATATGTGTTCCTCAATCACTCATAAACCCTTAAACGGATTTGTATGATATTTGGCACACAGACCGATTATTTCCTGGATTATATTATATAGCTTACTATATTATTATGAGGCTTAGCTTATGAGCTAAGCCGCAAAATAATTTATTAATGTAGGTAGATTTTGTCAATAAATTTCTTGCCCTCGGAAACAGTATTTTTAATGGACACTATGTTCCTTTCTATACACGAAATTTAGTGATGATCGGTAGTAGTTAAGGCATAAAAGCGGAACAATCAAACAAATTAACTCGCATTCGCAATTATAATATTAGTTTAGCTTATATTTCTGGAAATGTTGCTTACCTTTGACTTACTTAGTCAATATATACAGCGCAATACAGCGTAATAAAGAACTTGTTTTCTCAGTCAGATATGAGGTCGGAACTGATTAAAAGATCAATATTCATAGGATAGAGTTTTCGGAATGAGTACAACGCGCTCGCAGTCATGTTTTCGTCAGTGAAAAGCACACAGGAAAACAGAAAAAATAATAAATGTATTACTTCCTGTAAAGTAAAAATAGGAATGGATTATTTTTGTTTGTACCGATGTACGGAGCCAGTGTTTTGTTTCGAACAGCTCTTACTTGTGAAGGGTTATTGAAATGTTTGTTAGTCAGAAATACCCGTTCGATTTAGTAGGGGTGTGAAATGTTATCGATTTCCAGAAATATCGACTACGTAATACAGAAATATTTTACATCTAAAACTAAATCTGAAAATTGGTAAAGATTTATTAAAATTACTATATTTTTTTCGAATTTGAGATTGATCGGTCGAGTTGTTAAGGTTGACAAGTGAACCAAACAAAAAAAAACACGTACGAATTTATAATGTTTGTTAACATTACTGAACGAAAAATAAACCCTGGAATCGAATAGACCGCGCCATAATATATAATTATATATAAGATTAAAAATTTGTATATATAAGACTATTATATATATATATATATATATATATACAGGGTGATTTTGAAATCGTGTAATTCCTTTTAACCACACATTCTACTGGTGATATAGCATAACCCTGACAATATTTTTTCTTCATTAGAATAATGGTTTCGGCAAAATTAGAGTACAGATTTTTTCATGAAATGATTTCAAATAGTCATATTTTAACCACCTGACACAATGTTAATATTTTACTAATTTAAAAATAATAACATAACAATAACTGATGTCGTAAATAATAAGGGGCAATAAAAAGGACCGCCCGTTATTATTTACGACATTAATTATTAATATGTTTTTTTATTTTAATTAGTAAAAAATTAAAATTGCCTCGGTTGGTTAACATATGACTATCTGACACCATTTCACGAAAAAAACGGAATAATAATTTTTCGAAAAAAAAAAAACTAATTAAATAAAAATATGGTCAGGGTTATTCTATATCACCAGTAGAATGCGTGGTTAAAAGGAATTACACGATTTAAAAATCACCCTGTATATATATATCTATATAATAGTCTTATATATACAAATTTTCTATACGTGTGTATGTTACTGAACTCCGCCTAAACTATTTTGATACAAAATATTTTGTGTGATTGATTAGGTCCTTGGATGGTTTATGGCGCGGTCTATCCGATTCCAGGGTTTATTTTTCGTTCAGTAATGTTAACAAACATTATAAATTCGTACGTGATTTTTTTTTTTTGGTTCACTTGTCAACCTTAACAACTCGACCGATCATCGTGAAATTACGCATACACGTTATCAGGGTTACATAAAAGGACATAGAACACAGAAAAAGTACTGTTTCTGAACGAGCAAAATCGCGGGCAAATACTAGTAATATAAACATATGTATCTTACCACTACTCTCAATTGTCTACACATTCTACCCACATATAGCGAATATTAATTTAAAAAGTTCAAAGGCAATTAACGTTTATACAAAATATACATGTTATTTTCTTTTTTTACGTGGAATAAATAGATACATATATAATTCTGGACTTTATAGAAATATACAAAAAACCGATATCACAAAATCATTTTATCATCAATAATTATTTCAAAACGTCAAAAGTAATAAACTTTATATAAAATATACATATTTCTTCCTATTTTTACGTAAAAGAAATCGAATCTAACGAAAATATATACAAAAACCGATATCATCCAATCGTTTTATCATTATGTCACATTGATAAACCTTAAGGCAACAACTCATTACATTTAGTGGCACTTATACATACATCTACATAATAAAGGTATATCAGTACTTTTGATCGGAATATTATATTCAGTAACATTATGTCTAAATAGTTTATACTCAGTAATATTAGTAGTATGTTGAATGAGACGTTGGTTGTTTAAATAAGTGTTTTAGTTTAGAACATTCTTAAACGTTATCATTAATCGGTCAGCCCTAACGGCCCACTTTCAATCTCGCGCATAGATATGCTTAATATGGTCTTACGTTTTCTCGAATGTTACATATTGAAATTTAAACTACTTTATAATATCACCACTGTATATAATGTATGGTATGATATGTTAAGCTGGTTTGGGCATGTAGAAAGAATGGATGAGAAAAGGCTGACTAAGAAAGTTTATAAGGCTAGTGCGAATGAAACAGTCGCAAGAGGCAGACCTAGGCGAACGTTTCTTGATCAGATCGGAGACGTTCTGGACAAAGGCTAGGTTAAAGCACCTTAAACCGGCGAGCGTGTATGAGGAATGTGGTGAAACGAATGAAGCCAGAGAAGTGTGTCAGGATCGTAGCAAATGGAAATCCGTAATCTCTGCCTACCCCTCTGGGAAATAGGCGTGAATCTAAGTATGTATGTATATTGACTGTGCGGTTTTAGTTTATTAATAGAAACACTTCATAAGTATGGCGCTTATTACTACGTGACTAAGATATTCACAAGAAATTACAGTCGTACACTTTATCCTTATTTATATTTTATTTCTACTACAGGAGGAACGTTTGTATATCTAGCTATTTTTTGGGTTTATCTCACTAATATAATAATGAAAACACTCCTGTATATAAACTGTCCCACTGTTGGGAACGGGCTTCTTCTCAGTGTGATAAGGGTAAGGCCACCACCACGCCGCGCTGGCCCACTGCGGGTTGGCAGACTTCACATATCTTCGAGACCGTTATGGAGAACTTTCAGACATGCCGGTTTCCTTACGGTGTTTTACTACGATCTAACTATTTTTTAAGGATTTTATTGCATTATTTATTATCAAGCACTTTTATTAAAATTATCACATTGTTTACTTTATTATCACACATTTAATGTAGAAATCTATGCGACAAAATATTATTTTTTACTATGTTTATAAAATACTAATAATAATAAGCAGCGATAGCCTAGTCGGCAACCGTTGGACTGCCACGCAGAGGTCTCGAGTTCGAACTCAAGGCGCGCATCTCTGACTTTTCAAAGTTATATGCGTATTAAATATGTAGTTAATTATCGCTTGCTTTAACGGGGAAGGAAAACATCGTGATGAAACCTACATGTCTGATAATTCTCCATAATATTCTCGAAGATATGTGAAGTCTGCCAACCCACACTAGGCCAGCGTGGTGGACGGTAGCCTAACCCTTCTCGAACTGAGAAGAGGCCTGTGCCCAGTAGTGGGACAGTTTAATACAGGGCTGATATTGTTATTATTATATTATTATTAGCAAATACAATGTCTAACGGACACAAAGATCACAGACTCGGCACACATTTTTTTTACAATAGTAAATGAGTCTATTGCCTGTTGTCTACGGGGCACAATTCTGGAATTTCTGAATTTTCAACCCAATAACATAACTTGAAATATCACCACATGGTGCTAGCAGATGATTTAAACCCTAAACCAGGGATGGCAAACCAATGGCACGCGACATGCCAGTGCTGGCACGCGACAAAATTATTCGGGCACGCCGGTAATTGACTAGATATTCAACGAATCTATGTACAAATTGATTGAAAACTAAACATGTTTTTTGTTTCTTTGATGATAATATATTGAAGCCACATTATTATTTGTTTTTTCACAGATTCGTATGTTAATCAATAAAGGTTCACCTGTGCTATGAATAATAATATATACTTTAAAATACGAACGAAACCACCAAAAGAGCTCATTTATACTAACTAGCGGTCGCCTAATGGTCAAAATTCGACCAAAATTCCTAAGCTTGCTACTTTTTCCGTTTTCTCTATTACATATAAATAAGGTATAGGTAACTACATTTACAAAGAATTGTACAACGTCAGACGAACAACGCCGAAATACTACGAACGCGACTGCGTGTTTCAAATGCATGGTTGTGAGCGTATAGTGTATTTCATTAATTTAATGTATTTCTGATGCATTGGTCTAAGAGCAGTGGCCTCCACATCGTCCTCATAGCAGCCGAGGCGATGTTGAGGTCTCTACTTTGACGGCCATTTAATTCTAATTCGCCACTCTTTCTTCATATAAACTTCAACTGTGCCAAATTTCATACTCTTCTGTCCGTGCAATTTTCGTAAAAAGGAGTACAATGTTTTTGCTTCACGTACTCATCATCATCATGATGATGATATAGATATTATAAAGAGGGAAGATTTGATTTTATGCTAGTATTTTTGCAAGGATTTAACTCAAAACAACATCAGCGATATTAAAAATTCTTTCACCATTAGAAAACTATAAAATCACCGAGTAACATAAGACTATATTTGATTTAAAATGTGCTGTTACTATACACCCATTGTTTTTAACATGGGGGAATGCTTTGACGCATGTCTCTCCACGGGGCGATGGAGAGGTTATGTCGGACTCACCGGGGAAAAGATGGTGACTAACTACATCCCGGTAATACCGACTAAACCTACCACGGTGTTCCTCGACATAATCAGAGTCGGCGGGGCCGCGCGAATCACTTTCACATGCAATCGCGACACCGCCGAGGTTTTGGCCCGTCGCAAGGTATGAAACGGCAGGCCACTACACGAATAATATATACCTTCCCTATTTAAAATATATATGTATATATTTTCCTATGCACCCTTGTGGAGGGACGAAGACAAAACGACTCGGAGGCGCGCGGAGCGAAGCCGCTGGCGATATCTAGTACAAATATAAATGACTGCTATAACTTACATAGATCAATTAATAATAACACAATCCAATATGTAAGTATATTGCTGAATCATAGTTTTGCCAATACATCATACACATACCCAACCTAACCTACTTCTACGTGAGCGAAACTGCGGGCAGAAGTTAGTATTTTAATAAAACACTTTCTTATAAAAATGGATAAGAAATATTCTAAAACATATGTATGTTTCTTTTGTTTTCATAGTAAAATGTGGTTTGCTGCTCATATAGTTTCTAGTATTGTATAACAGATGGCAGTAGTAGCGTCCAGACCGCTTATAAATAAGTTAGGCACGAATCACGATGGACCGAGCGTAAGTCGTGTTGAAAATTTCTCACTATGTATACAGTTTAATTACTTTTGCATTTAATAAACTCCAGCTTACATAATAAACATGAAATCAATATTGCAAATATAATATGCGATAGAATAAATTAAGTGTGAAGCTATTTCCTTTATTATTTGGTATTTTTAAAAAGACAACTCCCGCATTAGCAATAAATTCTGTATCAATATAATATAATAATATCAGCCCTGTATAAAACTGTCCTACTGCTGGGCACGGGCCTCTTCTCAGTGTGAGAAGGGTTAGGCCATAGTCCACCACGCTGGTCTAGTGCGGGTTGGCAGACTTCACAAATCTTCGAGAACATTCGGGTTTGGACTTTTGTATCGATTCCCGCACAAGTCAAACATTTGTTTGCATGAACATGAATGTTTGTGTTAGTCTGGGCGTTTCTATGTATATATATTTACAAAAAAAAAGTATATATGTATGTTTATCCATTGTGTAGTACCCATAGTAAAAGCTCTGCTTAGTTTGGGCTAGATTTATTATTATTATGGAGAACTCTCAGACATGCAGGTTTCCTCACGATGTTTTCCTTCACCGTTAAAGCAAGCGATAATTAATTATTTAACATTGTATCGATACAGGATACTTTAAAAAAAATCAAACAACAAACACAAAGAACATCCAGACTGGGATCAAGTATTTATGGATTACACAATATTTATCGGCGGACCACTTAATCAACTACACCATACTTGCAGTCTTTCTATGAAAGACCTTTGAACATTTTAACCTATTGAGTCGCAGCGGCACACCGGCGGTTTTAATTGTCTGGTACTTTAAGACTTGACAGACTACGTATCTTAATTAATAGTAAGTGGAAGATACGCGTAAATTATCTTTTTAGTTTATTTTGTTTTGCCTCCGTGGGGCAGCGGTAGTGAATGCGACTGCTGTGTAAGTTTTCGGGTTCGAATCCCGGGTCGGTCCAAGAAAAGTTATTGGGTTTTTGTGTTAAGATATCTAAATAGTAGCCCGGAGTTAGAAAGTTGGCGGTGTGAGACACCCCCATGCCTTGGAAAGCACGTAAAGCCGTTGGTCCTGCGCCTGATCTCTCTCCGATCGTGTCGAATTACCATCATGAAAGTTAAGGAACAGAGAGTGCAATTGTGTTAGTGCACACACTTGTGCACTATAAAATCTCTTGCGCAGATGGCTAGTCTCCGTTAAGACTGGCTGCCGTGACCGAAATTCGGTCTGGAGGACATTATCAGTCCCACCTTGTCTTTATTCCTAAAGGGGTAGTGAGTCTTATGTCTAAATTACATTAACTACAGTTTTAGGACTTTTATAATAAAGGAACCAATTTTTAGGATTTGAATTACTATATAGGCATTATGCTGTTTAAATATGGCCACCTTACTGGGCGTTAACTTGTCATCTAACACACAATGGCAAAATGACATTCAAATTATAAATATTGCAGGTATTATCCCGCTCACTCATATTGAAAATTGTACACCGTCGTGTTCTAGCATGTAAGTGTGAGCTCACCCTTCTTGATGTGGACACGTTTCCGTGCCATCTAAGTATGGAAAGTGGATATCTTTGATTATAAAGTACTATGTATTGGATTATAAGTAAAATTTAAACTCAACAGTCTTTAATATTGATTTAACATTTCTTGGACACGACAGTTTAAAATATGATCTATACAAACATTACAAAAGAAAAGATTCCGATGTTTTGTTTGTTTGTAAAGATTTAACTTAAAAACTACTGAACCGATTTAAAAAATTGTTTCACCATTATGAAGCTGTATTATCACCGAGTAAAGTAATCTACATTATATTTATAAACAATACTGTTACTAACATAACCTAAACTAAATTGAATCACTTTTAAGCGAGCGAAGGCGTGGGCAAAAGCTAGTTTATAATAAAATAAATGTGAAAAAAAATTGTTTCCAATCACGTCAATTATATAACACTAGATGTTCCCGCGGTTTCACCCGCGTTTATAGTTACTGTGCCGCCCCCGTGGGTCGTAGCGTGATGTTATATAGCCTATAGCCTTTCTCGATAAACAGGCTATTCAACACTAAAATAACTTTTCAATTCGGACCAGTAGTTCCTGAGATTAGCGCGTTCAATCAAACAAACTCTTCAGCTTTATAATATTAATATAGATTACAATACTTCACTTAAATGATAAAAACATAATTACTCTGTAAACTTCTTTTTATTTTTAGCTTCTACGATCTTGATTGTCTGCCTTCTCCACTACTCTCTGTCCCGTGATGTCATAATGTAGACAGATACAGCCTTATTATATCCACAGCTAATCTGAAACAGAAACTCAAAAGGCAAGCAATAATATTTACTCCACAATACTAAAAATGCACCAAGTTTTTCGCTTTGTAAACAGTTTTTCCTAACCTGTGACGTCGACGCCACTATATTGGTACGAGATCAAGAATCTGACGTATCAATAAACTATATATTTTAGGTATTAAAAAATGCGAGCACTGGAGTTTGACCTTCAGAGATTGACATTGAAATGCACAATTTAGCTGTAGTAAATGCTTGCTGCTGCATGAGCCCACGACCAGAAAGAACTAAATTAACAAAACATCTAAATAAATTGGAAAATTATTATATAGTAGATTGTAAAAACAATAAAGATTTGAATTTGAAATAATTAATTTTACCTACTACCTGACAGATTACTAAAAACCTTTTTTAAACTAGGTCTCACTAGGAGAAATATTTATTTTATATTACTTTTCTTTGTTATTGTTGCTTTTGTCAAAATAAATTATATTATTCCTTTCTGAAAATGCCTGATAAAAGAATAATTGTTTAACTCGGAAATCGAATTCGAATCCTCGTAGTCTTCTGTAAGTATAATCGCAAAAACATGCCACACTATCAACGAAGCAACCAGTTTAAAATTGGTTTTCGAATATGCAACAAAATGTCGTAAACCTAGTCATCATTAACTACGCTAAAAAGAGGTAATCGTTACGTCACAAATAGGTACGATATTGTATACATAACATGGCATCTCGCTGAGCCGTAATACGCCTACATTTTGCCACTTAAGTCCGATATAATATTGTTAGACTATACTTGGAACTTGGATCTAGGTTCCGAGCTGGTATGCATCACTCTGCTTATACAAAGAGTTTGATTATAAAATCACTGCTCTACGAGCGAAATGAAATGTGGATTTATGCCTAGGATTAAGGACTACGGTACATGCTTCAAACTGCAGTAAACGTTTTTGTTATATTTAAATCAATTAACTTTCTTATTTATAATAAAACATAAGCGTAAACCCGACTAAATCTAGAATATAAAATATTTATATCGATTCCAAGATTTACTGCAATTTTATTTAATGACGTTTTAAAACTACTATTAAGGCTTCAGTTTTTGCAGGTATCTTCTAATAACCTTAAACGCTTTGTTTGAATCTAGCAACTGAAATAAATGTAAATGTCGTAACTTGACTAAACTCGCTAACAAATAAACTTTGACGTTCCTAAGAGTTAATTTGCGACCTAAATAAAATAAAAAATTAACGTTCACTAGTCGAGCAATGTTTATAAGGAATATGTCAGTAGCACCATCATTAGAAACGGACAGAAAATGTTATAGTTTTATTTATATAATAATACATACATACATAAATTCACGCCTGTTTCCCAGAAGGGTAGGCAGAGACTACGGATTGCCATTTGCTACGATTCTGACACGCTTCTCTGGCTTCATTCACTTTCATAGCATTCCTCATACACGCTCGCCGGTTTAAGGTGCTAATATTCTACCACATACACACACCACCATTTAGCCCAAACTAAGCAGAGCTTGTACTATGGGTACTAGACAATGGATAAACATACATATATACTTTTTTTTTGTAAGTACATACATATTATACATAGAAACACCCAGACCAAGGCAAACATCCATGTTCATGCACACAATTTTTTGAGTTGTGCGGAAATCAAACCCGCGACCTCAGGCGTGGCAGTCATCGAGTCCTACGTCATCGAGGCCAACTATGAGGCTGACTATATAATTTTAATATTTGTCTATTTCTTCAGCTTGATTAATTATAAATTAGAAGGCGGCTTTGTTGCACAGTTATCTATTACTGCTGGAACAATTCACAATTCTTCATTGCATTCAAATAATGTGCATATTATAATACTGATTAGGCTTATGTATGTAATGTAATAATGTAACAGAATTAATTATAAACCCGATCGGCAATAGATTAAATTTTAAGCAAGGAGAATAAAGATCACACTAAAATCCAGCGATGATATTTATTTTTATTATGCAATGTGAAATTTCCATCCTAATATCTATGTATGTCTGTCGACACTTTACAAATATGAAACAACGGACACAAAGACCCACCCAGACTCGAAACAGTTATTTATCACACAAAGTTTCGTCCCTGGGATTGAAACCACATCTCTCGGCACACTCACCATGTAATAAACCACTTCGCCATCGGTATTGTGAGTCAATGTTTAATTGTAAGTGATATCGTGACTGCAATGTTGTTCATCTTAACCTGCCCCTCTGCCGTAAATTGGATACAAGTTTTGCACACTTCAACCTATTTTATTCAAGATTTATTACGTTACTCGCGAGCAATTCCCGTCCTCTCCCTGACGTTATCCAGCCAAACCTTCTTCCAGTGACCTACTTTGGTTTCTTTCTAATACTTATACTCCATAAATAAACAAATGAGCATCAATGACAGTTGATGAACAGTCAGGCCATAAAAAAAGCAAATGTGAAATTGAGTGAGAAATGTTAAAAATCGGAATCATTATATGCCAATACAAAACGTTGTAAATAATGTTTTTAAATAGTTGGCTATGAAATCACATGGTATACGTTGAATAGTACGATTTGATTACACAAGCATACTAGTGCCGGCTGCCGAGTGAACACGAACATAATGCAACGCATCTAGTTTCATCGTATGCTTTGATATTTAATGATCATGAACGTTGCTTGTTGGATTTTTACTATTGAGGGAATGGCTGTTAGTTTATTTTCGTGTACATTGTACGTATACTGGCCTATTGAAATTAATAGCTACTTCGTTTTCTATTTTATTGTTGCGTTTGCTTGATTGTTTTGTATTAAACTTGGGTATTTATTAATTTGGAAAATATTGTTCATGTGTGCAGCATTTTACACAGTGACAAAATGTTTTGTTATTAATAATCGTAATTATGGATTGTATTACTATGTATCTAATATTGTGCTCATATTATATTATCTGAATTAAAAAGTATGATTGTTAAAAATACGACCATAATTGCATACAAGTGCATTTAACTCATAGATTAGTCCGTACAATCGATTATTTTTATATTTGTAAATAGTTGAAAAACAAATTAAAATAAGCTAAAGTGCTAAAGTAGCGGCCAAAAGCTATAAACATAGCTGGCGAATTATAGTACCTCCATCGCTTGGATATGCAGGGTAAACCTATGTTTATAAGACTAAAGTACAGCTTTCAAATGTTCTCGAAATGTCCTATTTCTAATTAATCTTGTAGATTGTGCATTAGACTAATTATTCATTTCAATAATTATGAATAGCGAGAACATGTTATTTTTATAATATGTCAGTTACCCTACAGACTGCAGCCCGACCTTTACGGCCGGCTTGTTCCAATTGAGCACAAAATATGTCTGCAATGGTATCTAGGATCTCTAAGCCAAAAATATTGTTTTAGTGGTTTAGTTACTGAAATCCAATTTTCATTATAACTTAAAATAGTAAGTTATTGGTTTTACTTTTCTTATTCAATTATCATTAAACCATAAACCATACCAACAATAAATATGCTTTTAAAAAGATAAAACATTTCAATAAAGTAAAGTAAAAAAAATGATAATTACTGTTCTAAAAAGCAAAATGGTTTTTAAAAGAGCAAAATGTTACTACTACTGCATTTCGTGTAAATATCTCGGTGGCGTATGAGTAATGAGAGTAAAATGAGTTGCGGCTCATCGCTTACGCCATGTTACGAATATACTAGTAATACAATCTACAACGGCTCGTGCAACGGTTGCTTTATGCAAAACTAGTCAACTATTATAATTCCAATAAAGTTACCTATAAATGTTGCAGTTTCGAACCATGTTGGTTATTTAGTCATATTATAGAATTCACAGACTAATTAATTTCCACATAAGGTATAATTAGGGTCTAGAATGCCACAGGGATTGATATTAGGTCCAGGAGAAGGAAGGAATAAAATAATAGGTCTTGCAGAACCATAACATTTATTAGTAATATTGATTTTATTATGTTTAAATCCGTAGTTACTATGAAGCTAAATCAATGTTTTACTATTCAAATAGTTTATGCGTTTTCAATCTACTTAATAATTCAAATGCATTTTGCAGGTCTGGTCTCAGCAATTAATTGCATTGCTTTAATTTTGTAAATGGTTGTTTTGTATCTAGGTGCTATACTGTTTTACTTCATATTATATAGAATTCCAAGTTACTTACACTTCTTATGTAGTAATTTCAAAGAGCGAAGCGTCAAATACTAGTTCCATATTACTCGCATCATCTTTCTTTGTAATAATCCGGTTACGTATTTTCTATTTACTTGGGTACATAAATACTTGTCTGTTTACCCCTACAAGAAATTACACTCGGTTACTTATCTTAGTAAGTGGTATTGGTCAAATGAGGAAACTGGGCTACTTAATAGGCAATGAGCTATCCACCCCCACTACGGAAGTGTGTATTGTAGCAAACTCCCCGAGTGCTGTTCGAGGTTTCATGTCATACGAACATTGCAGATACGTATTAAGGAAGATGTACTTCCTCGTCTCGCTTTCGAGGTACCTACTCTCCGCACAACTATGTTACAACATAGAAAAGTTAATGGTTGAAGAAATAACAATATGTAGGTATTACGTAAAAGATACTTGTCTTGTGCTTGTAATTGAAAAATGAATTAATTTGCTGTTGCCATGTGTTTTTTTTTGCTTGGTTTTGGGTGCTTTTGTTCGGGGAATGACTTTATCATATATTTCTTTACTATTATTTTTTTAAATACAAAATGTAATTAAATAAGTTTACTTATGTAGTTTTAAGTTTATTAGTCGATATTGTTATTAATTTTATTAAGTCAATTTAACCATCTTTAAATAGTATGAAAATTGCATAATGTATGCAACTTCCTACTTAGGAATTAAACAGTAGTTTACTTACTATTACACTATTAATTATTATATGCATGTATTTTATATAATGTATATTATTATATTACAGTACGTGGACTTCCCCAGCGTGAATATATTCAATCCAGGGATTTACATGCTTTATTATATCAGTTAGAATTCACGTAAGAATTATTCATAGCATCGGTAGAACAACTCGATGTTATTAATTTATCAATTAATACTATATGCTAATCATTATTTATAAGGTTTAGAACTTAGGCAATCACTACTTTACAAGGAAATTGCAATTATTTAATGCATAATTTAAGCCATGAAATAGAATAGCCTTCATCTTTGTTTTTATCATTCAACATTTTTGAACCAAAAAATATATAAGTATTCAATAGTTTTAATAGACTATGTATATATGTAGACAATATCCACTTAAATTTTATACGTTTAATAATCAAATAACTTAGTAAAGGTTTTATCATAGCAACTTTACTTTGATAACAACGTTAAAACTATTGCTAAAACTGTAAATAATGCGTTTAAAAATAAAAACCGTTTGAAAGTTGTAAATAAAATATATCCCGATTAAAATCATATAAAGTAAAGCTTAGCTAAGCTTAATGTAAATGTTTGATTTCACACTAACGACACAAATACAACTATGATAATTAATATGTAAAAATATAAAAGAAGGTTTTACAATGTCAGTTAATATCACATCAACTTCAAAACATTGATAAAGTTATTAATAATATAAAAAAATATTTTAATGTGTACAGAAATACAGATCGTTAAACACATCAGCAACAAATGACGTAACTTAAAGGACTTACACAAATTCATATTCATCCTGTTTACGACGTTGTAGATTTTGTTACGCTTAATTTAATCATCATTTCAGTAAACTTGTTTTAAAGACGACTGCCATTACTAAACTGATGTGGCTGATTTTACAAGCATTTATACGAAGCGACAGCCGTCTGACCTCCACTATCCATCTACTAGGCACACTGGCAATTTAAGGTTAGACAAGTTGTCAGAATTATTCAAATTTGTAATTACTCTTAATGAATATTGTAGTTGTGTACACGACAACTCAGACGGACTCCAATTCAATATTTACATTTTAGACAGGAGTCAGGTTATAGACGTTATAACAGATTACAACATTTGCATTATAATGTCACAGATCACAAAAACGATGTCGTATTCATGTTCATCGTTTATTTAACTGATTAAAATTTCCTTATTATCATTATTAAAGTCATTATTAAGCTGTACATAGCCTAATATGGGGATATGTTGATTTCCATTATGGACATAATAAATTGATTTTGTAGTCCTTACTTGGTGGAAACCCATTGTAAAACAATTATTAAAATGGAAAAAGACCAGTCTCGCTTGGCTTCTCAACATCAACGATTGCAAGTTCACAATAGAAAAAAGTTGCAAATACTGTAGTCATTGAAATTAAACTACTATATACGGATTTTATCGCGTTGTTTATTTATCACTGTATTACAAAATTTTGAAAATATTACTCTACTACTACTATTGTTTTTATTTGACTAATTTATAAGCTAATAAAATTATTTAAACTATTAAATCTATTTATTTTTGGTTTACACTTTCCCCGACGTTTCGGGTGCTTTTCTCCCCGTGACCATGGCTGCTGAAAAGCACCCGAAACGTCGGGGAAAGTGTAAACCAAAAATAAATAGATTTAATAGTTTAAATAATTTTATTAGCTTATAAATTAGTCAAATAAAATCAATAGTAGTAGTAGAGTAATATTTTCAAAATTTTGTAATACAGTGATAAATAAACAACGCGATAAAAGCCGTATATAGTAGTTTAATTTCAATGAATAACATTCGCGTAAACAGAAGACAATATTATGTAATACTGTAGTCCTTTGTTGTTGGCCAAAGGCTAATCCCGGTTCTAACTGGTTTGGAAAATTTTGCTTCAAATAGTTGATAGAGGATCCATATAAACATAGCTGATAAATTCAACTTTAATTGTTCTAGATAGTAATATATTTTTATTTTTCATGGCAATCTTGCGTAACTCTAATTATAATTATTTAGTTAGTAACCATCCCCTAAGTTTTTTGGATAAATGAATTTAATATTTAAAATAGAAGTTATTACTTCTAATAATTAGCTTTTCTTCAATAAAATTTAGAGTCTACCTATTCACGGCATTAAAGGTCCTCATGACGCAGGCTCTATCTGATAGCCAGAAATAGTACATTAAAATCTACGTAGTACGTATAACGCTCCTTCTATGACGTAATAATTCATTGACGCGCTCTCGGCTTTATAAATGTACAACATTTTCCTCATCATATTACTATTACGAATTATGACGAAAATCGGGCTTGATGCTTATATACTGTTTATTTCACAAAAAACAGTCACTCAGTGCAAAGTAATATAAAAAAATCATAATTATTATTTAATATATTTATCTACTGTTGTAATCTCTATCACAATTTCTCACAAGGATATTAATAGCATAGAGTCGTACAATATACTGTGCAATATGTATAATTGCATCAGTGTGATGATAGACTTAACGTATCAGTAAGCTACAAGGGTCGACTGTGGGTCCATAATTAAATCGGTTAACCAGTGATTGCAAAATGAAATTGCAAGATATTCTTTCTATTGATAATAAAATCCTTTATAATTATAATTCCAATGCGATGTAAAGCAGATTACTTAATAGTCATCTTAGATGGTGATTAATAAGCCTGGAGACTGTGGACAAGGCGATACATACAGTAGTAATATTACTGAGATAAAATTAATGTAAATTAAAACATTTAAATGCATTTTATTGCACCATTGTAAGCCGTGACGACAGCGAACATCTTCGTGTCAGGCTTTTCTTTTGTCCACTTTCTATTTCGATATAACATAACAGTATCAGGTTGCAGAGTCTAAGTCAAAAATGTCCTGTTTGCATAGCAACAAATGTTTTGCCTTCATAGCAGTAAATTATTTTTATAATTTAAACCACACAATAAACGTTGGTAACCATAATAACCTCAGTGTAATATGTCATAGATTTAATGTTGTTAAACAGCCAAATTTCACACGCATTGAGCAAATATAGGGATCATAATCCTTTGGAATGTTGCCACGTTAGGCAACCTGGTTTCGAATTTAAATTTGGAGGCACTGCCATCATTGAATTTGTGACAAAACAATACACTATAGACATTTATATCCACATCAATAGTTTCTATCACGATACACTTATTTTTTTTATTACTGTCTATATTTTAACAATGTACAACTATATCAAATATATGTAAGACATATTTGTCGAAAATAAATACAGTTTTCAGGCAGTTTTCCTCATTTAATTTCGACGAATATCATCTAACCAAGGTTTTTTGACATCGGTTTACCGGTAACTTGACATTGTTCTCCGGGTTATTGTAAATGAAATGACGATATAAGTTTAAATTTAATATTTATTTATTGACCATCTCTTAGCTTAAGACAGGAAACATTTATAAAATAGCAGCTAGTCACAATAATAAAATTATGATAACATTTACAAAACGTCGTCTTAAATTTACTATTTCACGAACAATTACCTCGCCTCATATGACAATCCGCAAGCGTACATAACTCACATACAGATAAATAACTCCTCCCAAATTCAGTACAAAATATTTAACTTATCAATTCATTCTGAATCTAACAACTACATAACTGAAGGAGTAATATTTTTACAGATTTATCATCGCATTACACACAATTTCTTATTAAAATATTCTTTATTTTATTATGAAGAAACTCGCAAAGGTGTTCTAAATAATCCGTAAAAATACTACAGCCAAGATATTGAAATTCTTCGAAGTATATTTCTGAGTATTACACGGCTTTGTGTAAGTTTGATACCTAAATTCAGTTTAGTAGTAGTGCTAGAACTCACTCCATAGTCATATAATATTGCACAATCCATTGTCTTATTAGCTGCACGTAGATTGCTTATTTCTATTCTCAATGTGGGATAATAACTACTAACATTAACCTTTGTTGGCATAAAACAACCAACAGTGTGTTCTATTTCATCAATATTCAGTTAATTTCTATGCACTAACGTCGATTCAAAGTAAACTTTAGCTCTGGACGCCGATGACTCAATCATTTCAACTGATTCTGACTCACCGTGCTCTGATATTGAAAAACAACTCAGGGAGTCTATTATTACTTTAGGCAGGAGTGCCAAGTTGTAAATAAAATGCCAAATAAGCAGAACTATTAACTTTATTTAGATCTCAAGCTCACACGGAACCAATAAAATTATTCAATTGGTTTGGAGTATTATCAACACAATATTACAATTTTTTCAACACATAGTATCTCGTTTTGTTCTTTGTCTCGCTCTGTCCCGCCGTGGGCGAGTGAGACGGCCACGAGTTTGATTCAATAATCTGATAGTCTGCAACATCCTTTTCTTTTTCTTACATTTCCCGATCAACACGATTGAATGACTAAAGCTAGAGGCTCGGTATTAAATTATTTATTCTCTAAGAATCTCACATCGTTCAAGGAGTAGCCACGTTTGATACGACTTTACATAATATAAAATTCATCTAAGTTTGGTCTTTGTTGGTGTTAATGACAAAGAGATAAGAATGTCGAGCTGTTCACAATTTAATATCTATCTATTAGAAACTCCATTAAAAACCGTGGCAGGACGGTCGAGTTCATTGTTTGAAAACTTCATTTACATCTGTGAACTTTTCGACATGAGTAGCTCTTCGACCGGCACGAGTCCGCTCGTCTAAACGTGGCCGTAGTTACAGTACAATGAAAAATCTACTTATTTGATAATATGTGCGTTTTATGTTCAATTTATAAAGTACATTTTGCTTGCAAATCCAATTTTAACAACTAGTGAACATAATTTATGGAGAACACTATTCTTTGTATGATTGTCATTTGTAGATTTAAACGATCTCACACCATGATCCCCTAATAAGGGCAACAGCTAAGTGTACAAGCGCCTAACTTTATAAATTTTACAATATAATAATGATTATTCAACATTACATACAACGTGGTACCAAATGATCGAAAGAAAATCATCTATTCGTCACAAATGGTGATCGAAAAATTCTAAATGCGATCCTACAGTCGGGTAAACGACATTAAAATCCGGTTAATCCGTATAAAATGGCCGATATAGAAAAGAAATTATCTTTTATTTTTCAAGCTTTTTACAAGCACAATATCCAAACAAGTCGGTTGGGGAAACTAGCACAAATACGACACACAGGCTAGGCTAATATCACAGGAGTGCTGGGAACGGTGCAGAGAACCCCACCCGCCGCCGCGCGGCTCGCGCCCGGCGCGCGCCCCCTCCTCCCCGCCCCGCGCCGCGCGCCCGCGCCCCTCGCGCCGCGGACCTCGCCCCGCGCGGGCCGCCCCCGCGCCGCCACACTCCCCGTACCTATTTACTATTCAGAGGGGGCGAAACGGGCTACTAGCGATATATTTTGCGACAATTAAGATTTCAAAAGAAAAGGAACACGCTTGCTCCGCCGATCAATTGCACAATCGAACGATTGATTGCCTTCAACTTATTGCACAACCGTTTGATAAGTAACGCTTTTTATTATACACAATCCCCCAACTTGTAAACGTTATATAAAATTAAGCAACGTTTGTTGCCGGTAATTATTCAAATATAATTGTTTAATTTTTGTACTGTCAACAAGTTTGTAAGTAGGGAAATGTGTCTATGCTGCATTAAAATAAGTCAACAATGCACGATAGTCCTCTAAACCCCAGAGTCAACCCAATTAAATATCAATATAATGGTAACAAAGCTTAAAATGGTGACATAAGCAATAGGGTAACATTAAAATGTACAAAACAAAAACGTTTAAATAAAACTTAAAGCGATAAAGTACAACAAAACTCGTCCGAATTATAACTCAGACTTGTTAGTCAAATGTGAGGCGCGAGCGAACGTTGGACGTTGGCCGCCAACGTTGGCCACACATTACCTCCACGCTGACACGCGCGCCACTTTGATAAGGAAACTAAAAACCCGTCAAGTGTCACCGATGACACACACACTAACGTCACACATTTTCCTTTATTCTTACTTACTGACTATTAGTAATGTTAGCAATGTGTACTTGATCGAAAACCACTTCATTCAAACTCGATTTGAAACTTGCTAACCACGAAAATGTTATACCATTTGAGACGCGCGTGTGTGCATCAGAAACAGCCGTTTTCACTCTATTCAGTAACATGTAACCGATCTCAGAAAAGGCAGCACGAAATAATACTATTCAAATAAAACTAAACGTTAAGCGTGGAAGTTTTGTTACCGCTCGTCTACGCAACCGTTCCCAGTCGTTTTGCACTATCTCTTAATCACTATTTACTTTACAATACAATAATATAACATAATTATCACTTAAAACTATGCCTCCATATGAACCATTAAACTTCCTCACTACGTGTGACATCACGCAGCGGATAGCGTACACTCAAGAGTCCTCTGTTCGATAAAAATTAATCGTTGAACACTAATTGGACCGCGCCCGTCGGCAGCGCCTGAGCAACTTTCACTAAATAATAAAAAAACACGCTAACAAAGTAAGTACTCCTCTTAAACAACAAAGAATTGGCTAAACGTCGACAGTCCGTTCCGGGTAACGTAAATTACAAACATGAATCAATAGTCCAGTGATTCTCGAGCCACCGCCGCCGTGGAGGAGCGCGTGCCGCGAGCTCCGGAGCGGTACCGCTCTCGTCGGTCGGCCCCGCGGTCAGCGACTCGCGTCAGGAGCACGCGAGCGCGTCAGTCGCGCTCGGCTCACAGGGGGGAGTGGAGGTGCGCGGCCCGGCGCGGTCATGAGTCCAACACCGTGAGGAGCCCAGGCGGCAGCAGCGGCACGTCCTGCCGCGGCATCTGTCGCGCCAGCTGCGCGCAGCCCAGGTTGGCGTCGCCCAGCTCGGGGATGGCGTCCAGCAGCGCCAGGCACTCGTCCTCCACGGCGCGCCGCGCCTTCTTGCCGACCCAAGAGTCGTCGCACTCCTCTCTCGCGCGCCGCCGCCTCGCCTCCTTCTCCCTACGCGCCTCCTCACTCAGGCGGCAGTAGGTGTTGTTGATGCAGACAGATCGACGGAGGTCTCTGGCAGGGTCCTCGATGTTCTCTAACTTCTGCGAGCAGATCTCAATGACCCGCTTGCGCTCCTCGTTAGCGCGAAGGCGCGCAGAGATCATGGATAGCTTAGGCCTGGCGGCAGGTTCAGTGCGCGGCGGGCCAAACATGTCGTCCTCGAAGGCGTCAGCGATCTCCGCGCCGCGCGAGCTCTCGCGCTCCTCTTGCGGCGTCATTCTGCAACAAATACACGGACACATTAGCATCTATTAGCGATACGTAAATTTCTGTAATGGGAACAAAATTAGAACGACCGGAAAGAAACAGCTTGTTGCCTAGAAAAGTGCACATTAAAAAATAATAAGAATAGCGAAAATATAAATTAAATACGTGTAACATTTCACTAATTAATTCACAAAGACTTTATTAATATTAAAACAGTGACGGAATGTGAGCGAGTCAAGGAGAAGCCCTAATTATTTCATAATAACTAGTACTAGGTCAATCCGAGAACAATGCATCGACGTCCGAACGGGCCAATCAGGTTCACAACTCGTTATAATCCGCTCTCCATTCGCAATTACACCAAAACGCACAACAGATATTAGCGAACAGGTTCCGAAGATAAAAGCACCTTGAAATTATTTTTTCGTCATCACCTACCTAAACGATAAGTCTGGAGAAATGATGAAGAACCCTGACATCAGCATGATCGACAATCCACTGGGCCCTGATCACTATAAAAATGGTTCTTCCAATGTCACAAAGTTCAAAACACTGGCACAATACAGGCGCGCAATTCGTCACTTTGTCCTCGACGACTATAAAAAAGCAAAAAGACAAGTGAAACAAAAATAAACCGCGCGGTGAGCGGCGTGCGCGCAGCTCGGCGACCACTCGGCGAATGACAACATACCTCACTGTAGATAAGACATTGAAAAAGCCAATTGCGTCATGTACTGCTACGTACGTATGGAGAGGAAACGGATGACGTAGACTGAGCCGTCATTTTAGACGCTATTGCTATTGCTCCGTTGCTCGGCTAGTCATGACTCGTCGTATTAATTTGTTTACGGGACAAAACAAGACAAAAGAAGCAAGAACTGTCTTGCGCTGAAAGGATAAAATAAAACGTAATTTGTATTTATTTGAAATCGACTGTTAAATATGAAGTGGAAGTTTCCTGTTCGATAAAACTATTGTATTTCAACAAAATTAATGGGGACTGAATACTGATATAATTGAAAAACCCACATAGTTCGCAACAACGGAATAACCAATGAAACGGTAAACATTACAACGTATGTAGATAATATGAATAATATTTGAAGAATGGCTCACAATGGAAATCTTTGCAACTAGAAAGCGAATGACGCCTACTTCAGGATAACAAGACCCTCGTGGAGGACAATATTACCGTGAAGGTAGAATTGTTACTCTTCGACCCGTATTGAAAATGTTAAGCACAAGTAATTTATAAGATTAAGTAAGGCTACACATAAATAATTACAAAAAATATATGTGAGTACCAGATACCTTTTACACAAGGTGAAACTGCTACAATATATATTGCTTTAAAATGTTGTATAACTGTGATGTAAACAGCTGCTCGAAACCTAATTTGAAATGTGAATGAGCATATTGCTGAATCAAAAAATATACCAAGACCACCTAATCCTAATAGCGAAAACAAAGAGATATCAAAAATGTATTCGATTGTAAATCAAGCAAAGGAAATATTTACATACGAAACCACAAAGCGTGTAAACTAGACATTTCATAGAAACTGGACTTGTTGGAGGGTGAAACAAGTTCGTTCGCTACCTTATTATCGAAAAGACGTTACAAGCTACGTGTTTTTGCTCCAAAATTGCTACTTGCCTAGCTTTGAATCCAAAGTTCTTGGTTAAAAAACCTGATTCATAATAATATGTATCATTCTTATTGCATTTTGAATACTAGAACCGAGTTCTTACAGCGTTGTAGTTCCGTTGTTTATTCAAGGTAACTGGCGAACAACAAGATTTGCAAGTACCGTATAAATTACTACCTTTTTATTTTCTTACCAAATTTGCTAAGAAAATATAAACTTATAGTAGTGTAGCAATCCAATAACCTTGTCATAACCCATCGTGATATTTAAAGTGTCCTTGGAATTGTAGAAAGTCGTTTAAGCTTAACCAGTATCGATATCAGTTCAAAAGAAATTCAACACTTATTAAAATTCCACGTTACTTGAACAGGCGGGTCGTGTAATGAGCGAAATATTAATTTCAGCTTTAAATTGTGATGCAACACGAGTTGAAACAGCTAATATCAATGTTGCCAACCGTTATTGCAGATATCGCCAACACAATTACTTTAATGTGATGTAATAGAAAATGCAGTAACGACTTGACACCACGATCGTTTTATAATGCATTTATGAATATATTGACTGTAAGTATGTAGATTTTATTTGTAAATTTATCTTCTATAACCTACTGCAGTAAAATGTTTAATATCACCGGCGAGTAGCTTGGTAATCAAAATTTTGTAATTATAGGTAGTTTCCACGGCTTGATTCATGTTTGCCTAACCTAAATAATATTTCTAAAAGAAAATCATACGACATTTGATTTGTTGAAAAAAGTATTCAAATTCGACTGTTACATACTTTGTCATCATTACCGTAACACCATTTTGTATTTCGAATTAAACATGATTAACGGAGATTAATAAATGTGAACTACACGGGTGGGTCATGGTTTTATTTTTTTTTCGTGGCGAATGCGCGACGACAGTGCACCGGGTGTTGCCGACCCCACCAGTTACGATCTAATAAATCTCACCCGACTCGACCGACGCTACTGCCTACCTGCACTTTCTTTTCTCTGTCCCACACGAGCCGGGGGCAACAATCCACCGATATGTTGAATGCTACCATAATATAGGGGACCTTTTTTAACATTTGACATCGTAGATGACTCTCATCGACTTCTTTTCCGTTAGCTTATACACATTTTAATGTAAATGTATACAGGTCACTGTTTGAAATTTATGTAGGACATCGTTTAAAACAAAACAATGAAACATTTGAATAATATTTACTTTATCAATTCTCATCACTATCAACAAGTTTTACTTTTAAATGTACAAGCCATTTTCTTAACAAAATTTTCATGATGATTTATTTGTGTAGTTGTAATCAATACTCCCTTTGAGCTGATAACACGTTCTTATTTTTAATTTTTCTGCTCGAGCACAAGATAAAGTATCAAGCAGACAACGATATAATAATATTGAAGCAGCGCTAGGAACATGTATTTCTTTCAAGGTATTTTTTGCTAAATCACTATCGTCACGTAGGCGTTTTGATGGAGAACCTTTTACGGAGTGTATATGATACGATGAATTATCGCATGTAGGTGGGTTAATAACAATCAAATCAAAATAATGGTTTAACAATCTCCAACGTTTTTCTCAAATTCCACCATCGTACACTTTCACAACAATCTATGGATGCCCTTAATTGCATGAGTTGTTACGACTTTGTGACCAAATCCATGTGAACGAAATAGTGTTTTTCTTTACTTTAGAGAGAATAATGGGAGTATAAACTGTAGCACTTAAGTTTTTCTTTATATGAACAATTTATCGTTCGTTTGTTATCGGCGAAACGGCATTTGGTGATATCCCGTAATATGTATGTTTTTTCGTGTAAAAGTGGCACACATTGATTTTAAAAGTTTCGTCCAAAGATCTTTTGATTAAATTGAATACAAGTTATTTAGTGTATTTAGCAGCTATTACAAAGTAATAAAAAACACGTAGATGTGTTATAATTGGTGACAATAACCAAAATTGTGCGGCATCCATGTTGATTGCGTCATTAACCACGCCGTGGGTATTATATAAAAACCTTTTGTTAACTAATCACACTACTAATTCTTATGCACATAATTATAACTAGTTATAAAATATGCTATATCTTTAATATTCATTTTTGAGTTTCGTATCGAGTGATTTTTATTCTCTCTCATTTCTCTTATTTATCATTATCTCTAGCATTCTCTTTTCGCTTTGAATCTCCTTGCATATATACACTGTATAATATTAATCATTGCACTTCAAGAACACTAAGAATTTTTCCATAGGACGCGATGAATCATATTTTGGAAGAATAATTCGCATAAAGACATCATGCTTATGTAATGATCCCGTAATGGGTAGTACCTTTCTAGGTCACAAGTTACGAATAATTAATTCAGTTTCTACTGTAAGTGGGTACCTATGGAACAACTCAGCCCTAATTACTTTGAACAAGATTTTCTCTTTACTTTGGTATTAGAAGAAGATTGTTCGGAATCGCTTGTCGGCTGCATAACGCTGCTATTATCTATTGTGGATGCCATAAAATCAGCTTTTTAACATTGTTTTTTCTATGTAGCTTCAATAACGGTAAGCTTGTATTTAGTACTTTCATTATTGTCTTTGAAATATTCGTTTACAAGGCCCGTTTTGATGATATTACAAGTATGCGTCACTGTAATGAAGTCATACTAAATGGAATTGCAGAGCTACAGAATTTCCTTCTATGTACACATGCGTCTAAAACTACTGAAATAATAATATTATAAACGTTATTAGCTTGAACATGGCCTTTAAAACTGTAGTAGACAGTTAGCGACCGTAAAAGTCTTACCAAGTGCAGACTAATCGAAATTACTATGTAATATACATTGCGTGTTTGCTTCGAGCTGTATATTACTTTGATAGTCCACAGCCGACAATGGACGCGACTCACAGCGAATAAATCACGAGTAATGGCTACGTAGTCGACGCGCTTTTTAAACTTATTGACTTTGTTATAGATAGTTTATTTTTAAAATATGCATTCAAACAGCCAGTTATGAAGATTTTTTCTTTTAAATCTATAGTATTAATTTTCTATATTTTAATGTAGATACAAACAAAGTACTAGTGTAAAGAAAACAATAAGGGAAACAGAAGCGAAGCATAAAATACCTAGTTCAGAAACTTTATTAAGCTCTATTCTTCCACTTTACTAACAAAACTAGGATCTTGGCACGTTTCCCACGACAGTAAAGTTTATAATATTCCGTAATAGAGACACAAACATATCGCTGTCCCCCTCGCACGCGACGACACCTGTAAATGATCATGATCTCCTACTGATGCATGTAATTGTAGGAAAAGCTAGGGAATCTCTTACATGTTTTTATATAAAAACAAGAGTTTATATATGCGTCTTAAAATGCATATTATTACGTCGCTACCTATTTATTTTATTAACTTTCTTATCCTATTGTTTCAAACAGCCGCGTAATAAAAAAACAACGTTAATCAAAATGTTGGATTAGGTCAATCAACCATTTATTTAGATGCTTAGTAAAAATTTTGGGTGGGGTCATAATTGCTCGATTAAAGAGTGATAAACTATAAAGAGCTAAATATTAAAACAAAAACAGAATTTAAATATTTTGCGTATCGACATAAAGTATATCATATATATATATGTCAGTTGCCACGCTAACCGCTGGAGTGGGGGAACGGAGAAGTAATAGAATATTAAAGCAATGCCAAACGAATTACAGAATATTATAACAATATTATTGCGAAACTATATTATCTAACTTATATTTACGCCATTGAACCGGTTCAAACAAAAGACGTTAAAAAAGCTGCGCATTAATAACTCAATTTAAATAAATAAGTACAAAAGAAATAAGGTACCAAAAATTCTAAGTTCAAAATTTTAAACAAGTAATATTAAGGCACGAATCCCTATTCTGAAAATCTCGCTAGTCGCATTCGAATACCATTTGTCACGCTCTTACAGCGAGACAGAGATAGCTATAACCTATCGAACAAAAGGACTCGAACTGAAATTGAAAATAAGCATTCCATAACCGCCAACAATGGTAAATATTCTAATGATGACGTTATTTGTAATAGACAGTTTAACGAAGAAGTTCCTACTTAAATAATTATTACCTAGAGGCAATATTGAACCGCCCTCCTCGCTGTGTTTAGTCGATAACGCCTTATTAATTCACAGATTATATTATTATTTACTTAATTATACGCACACGGTTCGCCCGGCTTGCATAAATTATTCAACGCTTCACTGTATTACTGTGGCTAGGTAACGTTAAACTTTTGTACAAATAATATCATCCTTTGTCTATCTTCTTTTAAAAACATTTTATATCCAAACTCTAAAAACTAGCAAGTACCTACATTAATCGCATATAATTATTCAATATTCTAGTTTTAAGTTCTATATTTGTTCGTAAATTTTAATCCAATGTCGCGTCGCAACATACTCGAGTAATAAATTATACTTTCAAACATGTACCAACAAAAGCAACTGTTACAACTGATCAATTTAGCTCCGTAATTAAATTATTACGTGCAAATAAAAATATTTGTACACAACATTACGTAAGAAATGGCCAATTAAACAAGTCACTTCATTGATCAAACAGAGAAAGTTCTAACACTCAAAAAAATTAAATTAGAAGGAGTTAAAAACTGAAATCTAATTTATATCTATGAAGAATAATTACCTTATAAATCCAAGGAATAAACAGTCCAAAAAGTATTCAACACTTCAGTTTGTTAAAAAAACAACGATATCAATAACCATGATACGCCACGAAACAATTAAAAAATTGAACGGTTAAATTAAACATAATGCCAACGAGGTGTATCACATAAAACGATCAAGTTAGCACTTGTCCAAACAGCCGAGCGACGAACGACGAGCGGCGCGCGGCGCTACTACATAACTAAATCGAAAGCGAGTCGCGCTCGAACGTGTGCGAGTGACGGCTCCGCACGCCGAACTGCGTCTGTTCTCCCGTACATAAGTTGTGGTGATTTACAGAGGGCGCGCAGGCGGGCGGCGAGCGCCAACCATGGATGCTCCCCTAGCGAAGGATACCTCATTATCCTCACTGTAATCCGTGTGCCTTTTTGATAATTTTTATTTATAGGGTGTCAGTGCTGGTGACCCCTTTTTTGAATATCTCGTTGCGATTACAGACTTCGCTCGTAGACGCTACTAGTTCTACAATTCGGGTACTTCTAACTGTCTCAGAAATTTTGTGTAATAAATTTTAATGCCGTTCCGCTAAATAGCATACCAACATCTTCAAAAGTTATTTCTAAATGTACATAAGTTAGAACAAAAATCCAATCCATTTGTATAACGCACGATCACAAAAAATATTGCCCAATTGGCATTCAAGGCTACAAATAGCTACGATAGTAATTGTTGTACATTTGCTCTACTGTATCTTGCTAATGTAGCATACACAATCAAATTCGAAATCATCTGAAACGCTGCAGTGAAATATTTTGATAATTCCTAATTGCCACTTAAGTATTTGGGTCTAGGTGATCTCATCGCAGATAAGCCAGTAACTGCTACGTCTATTTAGACAAACACCAAACGTGATAATTAAGAAGTCAATATTATTTTGCTTCATTCCGATAAACAAAGGCTTGGAGTATAATAGCCACGTTGAAATGCATTAAAGATTCGAGAGATCGTTTTTAATTTCACTGACCAGTAACGTGTATAAAGGAAAATAAAATGAAACTGTTAAATGTACTGGATTTTTTTCTTGTCATATCTGTATTTACCAAATATACAATATTGGGTATCTTATATTTAATACCAAAATCTGTTGGCGTAACATCTAATTTTTTTATAGCTATGCTTCGGCTCCATTTCGTGACAGTATTTCCCTAGAATTGTTTGAAATATTATCACATCAATTATAGGTATGAAAAGATTGAACAATATCGACCTTCGTCGAGGTGGGAGCACGCACGGTATTATAAACATTGGCAGTCGACTCTCCTTACAAATATTTGCATTATTCGCATTTTGTTTCTGACGATTCATTTAATTATATAAAACTAAGATAGTGAGAAAATTTGAGATTTTTGAAGATACCTCTCATTTGCATTATAAATAATTGGTACTAACTATGCTAAAATACAATGGAAATCAAAATGACTTAACTATTGGTCACAATCAACCATTTGCAAAAAAATGTCCGTCATCAAAATCGTGCCGTTAAAAGTTACTACTACCTGAGAACTCGATGTGTCCTTGGCCTCAGACAGACCGCCAATACCACTAATGTTCTGTCATAGTTGACTTGTAAAATTACAAGCATGTCTTAACATTTTATATAAACTTTCGGTATTTATCCTGATTTCGTGAAAATATTAAATCAAATTAAGTTAATAATAACTTTGTATATGTAAATTAAAGAAGTTTTTGTGTTAATATTAAATTATCTGCCTATAAAAATAAGCTACTTCGCACAATAGTGGTTTCATAACTTATTCCCAGTCATAATCACTTTTTGTGAGAATTGAAACCTAGCTCTACAGCTTAGTTGCCGCGTAACTGAGTGACATTAGCCGGAACAAACGATCTTAACGCGCTCTCATTATCTACGAAACTAAAAGTTTGTCACTATCATACTTAGCCTCTTGAATCGACTCTATAATACGTTCCTACCAAACAATTAACAGACTTAAATTTGAATAGCCAAAATAGCCAAGTAGTAACAAGCAGATATAAGATCTACCCTCAAATCGCCGTATTCAATCAACCATGAAGGTGCAGCCCAACGATTCTAGCTGTTTAAAAATAATTGTCCTAATACTGATTTATCGTTATCACCGAATGTCTCATATCTACGTGTTTGAGTTTGTTCAAAAGTGGTCCTATAAAAAGTATCGTTTGCGGAACAATAAAATTAGGGTTGGAAATATTTGGTCGGGCTAGAGAATGCGGAAGTCGGGAACGGACCGGTAGGCAACATAGTCACGGTAAACGTTCAGCGGGTTGGTGTAACCCGAATATAGTAGGATGCCAGGTCGAGGTTCAATAATTGCGGATCGTCAAGACTTTCACCTTCGGCGCGCGGCCGCCGCGCCGCCAAGGCCACCGAGGCACCGTTCACCGTAACTTCCGCCCGCAGCCCGTGGCACGGGCCGCAGCCCGCGACACCGGCCGCCCGCGATACCGACGTCTCGCGCTTTTGCAATCAGAATTTCGGAAAGCGGTACCGGTGCAACGGCCTCACTGCCTCACCTCGCCGCCATAGCCAGAATAACGGTTGGACGACGGACTCGCTCGCTTTTACGTAACATTCTCAAGGAAATGACAATCGACACTTTTTTGCGAAGCGGAACGATTTATCAAGTCTAGCAACTCAACGGAGATAACGAATATATAGGGCACCTGAACATTATAATATCTGGAGTAATAAGTATAAGAGAGTATTGCAGCGGAGGCGACCGCAGATAATTGCAACAGGCAGATTGTGAGTGCGACGAGTTTAATAGAGGCGCGTTTATAATGACACAAAAACAGTTTATCGAAGCGTGGCGCTACACCTTTTGTTATTTCATTAGCGTGTGTGAGGCTGGTGGCTGGTGAGCGGCGCGGCGCGACCGGTCGCCGCGGGTCTACATGCGAGCGGGCGGCGCGCCCGGCTCCACGCACCCGACCCATATTTTACAGTGTACGTACGCTGAGTGTACCATCTCATTCCGCTCGTTAAATCGATGCTTTTAATAGAGATGATGGCTCAAGACTCCATTATATTTAAATAAACGGGAGCACAGGCACGTGCAAAATGTTAACCTGACATTTTAAATATCCCACTGAATTGACGCCATCCCACTGATACGACTCTGATAGGTTTATTTTTATCCAGGCGGTGAATTTAATGTCATTGGTCAGAAATTATATAAAAGTAAATAAGGTTGCCCTGACCCTGCATATGAAATATTAAGCGATTGGTACAATCGCTCAAAATTTCAGTCGTTTTGTGTTGTCAGTAGTACTAAGTAAATTACCGCTAGACTATTGATTGCAGAATGTGGCTAGAGAGAAATGACATCATCAATAGAGAGTAATCGTAACAGGTAACAGTAGCATGACAAAAACCTCCGTAAACACAAGACAACGACCGATAAATTTTCGAGGTCACGGAGCAACGCGGTGGACAGCGTACCCTTAAATTTTTCCTTATCATCAACCTATTTTGATGACGTCAGAGATAACGAAACACGCGAATAACGCTATTACATATTAATATTGATAAAAGTTGAGCCGCCATTGAACAGTACATAGAACAACATAGATAATGAATATTTTGATTAATAATTCGCAAAATATAGGCTACAAGTACCTACACAAGCATATAAAATCAAGATTGTTCTTTCGCCAGTGGGAAAAAATAAAATTTATATGATCGCCTTTGAAAGATAATCTGAAAAACATAAGATCAGTCTCACTTCCTTTGCCAATAATACGACTTGGGCACGAAACAAAAACCACAGGAAATTAGCAGAATTACCTTTGTAGTCTCAATATAGAGGAAAAACACTTGGTTGAAGTATTGGACTCGAATTTATTTAATTCTGTTTCAACTGATATCTCTGTATATATTGTATTAAATACTTCTGAGAATTATGATGTACAGATAGTACAAAACTGTGGAACAGTAGGAACATTATTATGATCGTCAAAACTTAGTTGTATACGGTCGGGTGTGTTGTTTGGAAATTTCCACAAGACAAACAAAACGCGTGATCTCGATATGTTTTTCAACATCGGCCGTTGCGTTCGAGATGTGTGACGTGAAAGTTATCGGGTCATAAAATAATATGAGAAAGATTTACAAGAGACGAAACGCTCGCGTGGAAAAGGATTCGTTAAAGGTTCGGGGTACCACAAGGAGCCACTCTGGAGCCAGTTTTGTTCGTGTACCTTAAATACATTATATTATTTTCTGGAAATATGTCATGGGAAATAAGACCTTTTCAATCGAGATTTTAAATAATAATTTGAGTCACAGACTGAGCAATATGTATAACACATCGTACTATAAGATATTAATAGGCTAAAACGATATCGGACAATCTATACAAAGGGATTAAATCAAATCAGTTCAGTGAACACTTGCAGACTTATATTGTGAATCCTGCATAATAGTCAATAACCGACATAAGTCTTTCACAAAATGATTGTTATTATTACAATTCTTCTATTTGTTCCATACTCAGCCACTGTGACGAATTACTGTATTTATATTGACTGTCTTTTGAACTGACACTCAGATACGAAATATAGTTGAAAACAAAAAGTTACCTTCAGACTGCGAGCTGCTCTAGAAAATATACGGTAGACTCGATTTAGACTCGATTATAGTGTTAGAGTTATAAGGAGAAAGTAAGTAGAATTACCGACACAAGCAAACATGGCAATTTTCAAAGCTGTTCACATAAACACGATGATTTTACACCATGATCCAAATCGTTAATACGTCAATCATATTGAATTAATTGACAAAATGAGGAAATAAAGATTATCATTTAATATCGGCGTTGTGTGTAACATCACTGCATAACACTTAATCATAACAAACCCGATAGTTTACGCTTTTATTGTACGTTATATAATTTCTAATTGCGGCGTTATCATGACTTGTGAACAAAATCAACATTGGATCGGTGAGTAAAATGAAACTATTTATTGGGAATAAAACGGGCACTGTTAATGATGAAAACATATAGGTACATCCAATACAATACAATCTCATTCAGATGTTACGAAATACAGGATAAATTTAAATTGATGATGTACTAAAATTTTACTTAAATGCCAGTACGCGAATTTCTGCAAAGTTTAAAAGTAAAAACAAAACATTCATTTTACGAATTTCGTTGTTCAATCAGTTATTTTTAATGAAGTTCTACTTTTAAATTATTCAAATAGGCACATCACAGATGGGTGTGTTCTGTTCAACGCTCGGAATAGCGTTTTTACATGGCAAGCTCGGTTGTAGTCCAGTGGAGTTTTCATAGGCGGGCTGTCGACTCAGGCGAGTAGCGACTGGTTAATTAATGCGCTACTACGAGCTCGCAAATCACTGTGATCACTATCTATTAACTTTCAGTTTCAACACAATTATTGAAACTCGGAATGAAGAATACTGGCACCTAATTACTGTTGCACAGACTGCATTTTATATTGCAATAACGGTATTTAAACCGTTACACCCTATGAGATTGTGTAATTTGGTTAGAAAGTTTTTGTCATTAATAAGTTTTACACTTTCACTCGTCTTTGCACGTACACGCCATTGATCAAAATTGATGCTTTAGCTCACTATTCTGATGTCAGCCAACCAACTTCATGGCCCACTAATTTTAAAATTGATATACATAGGTATAAATATTATGTACATATCTACTTTTTCCAATCAAACCTTATAGATGATAGTTTTATCAACACATAGGCAAGAAAGGTACTAATAGAAAAGTGATTAAAGTAGCCGAACTTGAAACAACTCGTTCTACAACTTTTTAAAAATCGAATAAAATATATAGTCATACTAAATGTTTAAACAGCTGATTGCTTTCATCCGTAAAGCTTATTCAATATACAAATTAAAAAAAAAACAGCTTATTACACGCCAAATACAGGAACAGGACATACCTAATACAAATTTTGGTTAATTGCACGTCTCAAATCTGTATTTTGTCTTGAATATTTCTCAAACATGAATGAGTATCCATGCAATATTTTTGTAATTTAAATTCATTTAGGTAATATACAAATTAACTCTCAGTATGTATTTGTTATATGTAATGTATGAATATGCACGATCGTAATGAATCTTTGTGAGTAGGTAAATATTACGTAAACTACTGATTGTTAATAATTTACCCTATTTTTCTCCATAATTATCTAATATCACGTAACGTTCTATAAAAACTGCACGTTACGCGAAGAATAAGCACTAATGAAGTGTACATACTACCGTAAAAGATGTAGGTAACATGATTAAAAGAGCAACAACAGAATACAAACGATGGTGTTTTCAGAGACTTACTACCACTGTCTGACCACTGACTACCAGTAAATACCCGAAAACATCGTAGTTAGGACGCATTCAAACTATATTTTTTAGTAAATCCGATTCTACTAACTACAATTAATCATGTCTATACGTATGTGAAATAAAGCTAAGTGGATATCAATTTTTAAATTAATACAGGCAAGTTAACGATTTCAGTTTTTAACTATAACACGAATATACCTACAATAAATAATTACACATTACAAAGTAGGCATTCTATTAGATAATTACTGTAGAATCAAGAAGTTTAACAAAAACAAAACACTGTGCGTAGCCGACAACGCCCGAAGAGCACACGAAAACACCCGAGCTGTTCAGCTGTGTTGGCCGAGTCGTGGCACCGATACGCAAACCAGGCTGAGTGACGTAGTCGCCCAAGTCCTTGATTATTAAAAAAGCAAGTGACAGTTGTGTACGATGGTTATCGATATGATTAGTTTTAGTTTTATTTAGGTCATTTTCTTCTTTTGTTTGATAATAAAGTTTTTAAGATGGTCCTAATTTTTTAACATTGCTAGTTTTATTTTTAATAAGCAATTTTAGTTTTTAGGGTTTTGGTTTATTTATTTTATTACATGGGACAATCTTGTACGATCCGCAAATGGTAGTTCCGAGCCTGAGAGTGTATTGAAGCCCTTTTTTCAATAATTTAAAAGCTAAATAGGCATTGACAAAACCTAAATATAATGAGAGATGATTATTGAACAGAAATAAAAAATTCAAGTATACAACAGTACATAATTTATAAATATACCACAAACCGTGCAGCGAAGCTTCAACATTTTATTGTACCTCATTTTATAAATTACTTACATGCCTTCTTCATCTATTGTACTGTCAAATAGCTACATATCTACGATATAGCTAGAGTATGTACGTAGATCATTGACACTTTGTAAATAATGCGAATAGCTCATCAAGGCGAACAATGACATTAATTAACACTAGATGCATATTTAAACTGGTTAATGGAACACCTAAATTTGTCAGTACATGTCCGAGATAAGTATAAATAAGATACTAAAATGTATACATAGTACATATTCTGACATGTAAACATATACGAGAATTCTATTTTATTTGACATCTGAATGCCCGATTGAATGCGAATTTATTTTTTAATCATTAATACCAAATTTAATTTTAACATGCAATTTGGTTAATAGATACCTATGTCATTTAGTAGTTCAATTGACATAGACAATAAGACATTTCAAGGTTATCCATTAATTACCGGACACCCTGTATATTTTTACTGGACAGCGATATAACTGGCCGTATCAATATAACCAATGGAAAAAATGTTTGGCACACAAATAACGGATTGGAGTCTATGTGTTCTCTCGGTTCGTTGTTAACGCGTTTATAAAGTCCCCTGCGATACAGGGGTAGTCCCTGTAGCGCAGGGGTGTTTATGGCCAAGGCGTAAGTTGACTTTTAAGTACGATAGGTTAAGCAGAAGTGTACTGCACTAACATTTACCCATCTATGTTTAGGCCTTACCTAACAGATCATGACATGACCCATCAATTATCTCTCAAGTAGTTTTTATCAGGTACTTTCGTCTGAGGTATAGCGTGGTATGTTTTTAAAGCATTCTTATTAATAGTACAAAAGTGTTGCTTTGTTTATCCTTCTTCTGGTTTTTTAAAGTTACTTGGTTCATAAATTACTAGTTTTCTTGTTGATCTACGCAAAATTATTGTAGACGTATTCTTGTTGACCTCTTTAACTAAAGTAAATGTTCGTGTTATGAGTGGGTAGTAGGTACAATGGATGCGAACCTCTTGATCCATCATCTTCTTGATTATCCGTTGATAAATAGTATGATTTTAAACATAATTTAGGGCCGGAAATTGTGGAGCAGCTAGGGTATAAACTAGTAGCCTATATTATTCAGGAATAGTGTTATTATTTTTAGTTTAGCAGTTTCAAACTTTAAAATTGCTGAACTGGTTTTAATTATAAAGAGGTAAAAATTGTTTTTAATTATTGCATTATAACATATTTTAAGTCTTTTTATCCTAGCTTAATATTAATATTGAGGCGCTCATAGCCAGTTGCACTCACTGATCGGTACACGATTAGCGAGGTTAAGCAACGTTGGGTGCGGTCAGTCCATAGATGGGTGACCGCTTGGGCACGCCACGATTGTGGCGGTAAGTCCAGTATTTGAGGAGTGGCTGGAGAGGCGGCATGGCGCAACTCTCCTTCCGGCTGACACAAGTAATGACTGGCCATGGTTGTTTTGGCCAGTTCATGTGTCGCATAGGCTGGCATGAGGCAACCGGTTGTCGCCACTGCGGTGACTGCCGCGACGTTATTGTGGACACGACACTGCACACTTTGGTGGGTTGCTCCGCCTGGGCATCGCAGCGCCGTGAGTTGATCGCGGCAGTCGGATTGGTTGCCCTCTCGTTCCCGGCCGTAGTTAAGTATGGTCCGGAATAAAAGATCGTGTAACGCCGTCGCCTGTTTTTATGAGGAAGTGATTTCCATCAAGGAGGCGGCGTAGCGGGCGAGGGAACGCTTAAACCCTCTCCCCAACCGCAGAGCCTGGCGCCGGAGGGCGCGAGATGACCTCCAGCCACCCTAAAGTTTGACCTGGGGGTGGTGGGCTTCGTGGGCCTGGCCGCCACCCGATCAGCACCAGGTCCGAGAGGCGGCGTGCGTGTTCCCATACGCGCTCTCCCTCAGGGGGACAGTAGGGATAAATTAGTGGTGCCCCTTTGGGCACCTTTGGCAGGTTTATTTGTGTAGTGGCCTGCCGTTTCATACGGCGGGCCGAAACCTCAGCGGGGTCGCGATTGCATGTGAAAGCGATTCGCGAGGCCCCTCCGATTGCGATTATGTCGAGGAACACCGTGGTAAGTTTAGTCAGTATTACCGAGATGTCGCTCACCATCTTTCCTCGGTAAGTCCGACATAACATCTCCGTCGCCCCGCGGAGAGGTATGTGTCAAAGCATTCCCGCAGGTTAAAAATATAAAATGTCGGTCCCGGTTGTTGCCAAATTGATTGCCAAATTGATAGCTCTTGACAACAGGTTGGCCACTAACCACACGAAAAGAAGAAGAAGAAGAAGCTTAATATTTAAATACGTATGTGTTTGTCGGTTTGATTTTCATGCAACAACGGAGCGTCGGCAAGTCGTGATTTTTTGCCCAGGGATATTTTATGGGCTGGGAAGTTGCATGGACTATCTTTTTATCCCGGAAAAATGTACGGTTCCTGAGGAATGGCTCTTTAGGAATAAGGAAGTGAAGCCGCTGGTCAAATATAGTATTGATATTATATGTAATGTACCTACTTAACATTGTAAGAATAACTTGAACTATGATTACAACCCATTTGTCGGCGATAAAGATTTATTATCACGACAAAACGGTTGGCCGTATTTAAAAGTCGTTTGATTTAAACACTAGTACATTTATCATATACACATCATATTATATTGTCTACCGCCATAAAAAAAATATACAAAATCGTGTTTGATAAATATATTATACAAAAACTATATAATAATTCGATTTCATAACGGTAATAATAAAAAGTCTTGCAGCCTTTCCTCGTAACTTTATTCAATAGCAATCGATTTTAGGTTTCATTTGAACTTTTGGCTGTATCGCAAAATATCCAACATGGCGTATTTCGATTACCGTTACCGTTACCGAACGATTCGGCAACAGTTCAAACAACGTATCAATCAGATAAATACCTGTAGTATAATTTTCAGCCAATATTTGAGTGGCAGTGCCGCCATTTTGGTAATGCTTGTTTGCTGTTTAAGGCAACGTAGTAATTACGATGGACCTCAAATAAGAGATATATTTAAAATCAGTAATTACATTATGTGCATCAATGAGGTAAAGGTAAAAATTAGAAAGATTAGTCGGAAAATAGACCACATGCCTAAAAGATGTTAAAATAGCCAGAACACTATGTCTATTGTTCTGAAAACGTGTTTGGTCTTTTTAAAGACGATAGAAAGTTAGTCGGCAAGAAGATATTAAGTCGAAAGAATATTAAATAAGTACCTACTCATGATAACATCTTATGTTTTACAACATTTCAAAAGCAAGTCAATAAGGACCTTATAAAGAAAAAAAATTTGCTAATAGACTAGTCGAATTTTGAATAAATAGTCGTAGAAGGCAAGATGCTGTCATGTCACGAGTATTTAATGTATTTACCTAATACCTTTTATATTCTTTTTTCGACTAATCATTTAAATATTTCTTAATGATTCCTTAGAATAAAACATAATGGGGTATTTTAATATGTTTTCGTCTTAACACCGCTTGCCGCCTAATGTTTCCATTGATCTGTACACGTTGTTATTTATGTTTTTATTATTATTATATAAGGATAATAATACACAATCAAGATGGTAAATCTTTAAAAGAAAATACAGGTATAGAAGACTTGGTCTCATAAAATAATGTATTTGCATGTATTATCACTATTTTACCAATAACATTCGTAAAATAGTTATAAAGACAATATTTAATAGAAGATTATTCGAAACACGGATGATAGAAAATTAGTCGATTAGTGAAACAATAGGATAAAAATAGCGTATAATTAATTGACAACTATTATCTTATCCAATATCATCCTGCAGCTTTATGAAGGGTAAAATGTGGACTTGTGGACAATGACCAAGTATGTACAAGGTAACAACATTACTAATAATATAAAATTTATTTACCTATAAAATTTGTATACTTTTAAATAATCCTAGCAAAACTTAATTTTTTGTCCCCATTTTGTTCCATAAGATGTTTTAAAAAGATGTTGGTAACCCTACCGCTAACTCACATAATACATAAATTGTTATGTGGCTTCCGTTATGAGATGAGTATTAAAATGAAACTGTCAGAACGTTACTTTGTGGTTTCATTCTTTCAGTATCACAAGTTGCACTATATAACGATATCTTATCAATTTGTGTTTACACTGACCTCTTATTACCTACAAGAACGTACACATTTATTTTATACTTCATGTCGGCATATTAAAACCGTTAAAATACTATTCGAACTATCTTGTAAAACAAGTAAAATTTAAAAACGCTTAATTGTATTTTAAACATGTTATAGTAAAAATCTGTATGCATGTTTGTTTTTTTATACAGCTTGCTAGGACTGCGTCGATACCATAATTATGCCATGAGTGTCTGCCTGTTAGCACACGATTGGAATCGAATAATTACTCGAATTTATCAACGCAGTTTAGTGAATCGCACAATTGTATTCGAATATCATTCAAATGGGCTACACCCTGCTCTCAACAAAACGCCTCTTTACAGAGTTTCGAATACCTAATTCAACGCAGCATACAAAATAAGGTTTTTTGCTTACGACCTTTATTCTGTAAAGTGGACACTCTCCTCCAATATGGCTGCCTTAGGTTCAAACAGCTAAGCTATTGTACCCTACGTGATACGTGCTGTTGCCCCAGAAACTACGTAAACATGCGACAATTTCACGGCGAAATACATGGCAAACAACCTTATTACGTAAATAAAGATCTAAAACCAACTAGCAGAAGTAAAATTTATCGGAAATACAATACGTATTACCTAGAAAAACAACGCGGAATATACCAGAATAGAGTTTTATCTTACTCGAACAAGGCTAAAAATCGTTACAGTATTTATAAAGTAATAAAATTGAACCTCTTTTTTGAAGTGGGTTGGAAATCTTTTTAATTTTTGTGGCCAGCATGCTACAATTAAGTACATTTGTTTTTAATTTCCACTAACTTAATCAGTCAATACTTAATACTTATTTTCCAATAGCATCACGTCTTTTGTATGCCTAAGGGACAGGTAGAGATTTATCGAATGCATTTTAGGTTCACTACTGTTAGTTCCGATTGGCCACTAACCACACGAAAAGAAGAAGAAGTTCCGAATTCAACAAAATATTCTTTTACGTAATTCTCAGTGCCCGTTACATAGCTATGTCTTACCTTCTATACCCAGAATTCAACCAACAAATATTTGGTCTTGGTTCAATGCGGCCTTACTTCTAGAATACTATATTTCATTACATAAAATACTGAAGCATATACATGACACACATATCTGCTATTTTTCTCATAGTATTATGTTTTATTCTAACAGTATCGTGATGTTAACCTGTATGTGTAGATATGTACGTGTTAATGACACTTTCTATGCGAGGTAAGCAGAACGTACAGTAAACAGTCGTACATAATTATGTTGCTCTGTAACATGAGACCCCGCTCGATAGCTCACCATCGGAATAACAGTAGCGTATGACATACATAAGATTTACTTTCGAACAATCTAGCATGCGTTTTATCTAGAAAGGTTAATTTTTTGTTTGTTTAGATTTACTAGATGTTTCTTGTAATATCGTGATTTTTAATAAAGTTTAACCTTGTTTATGTTTTTAACTATCTGCATACCTGATTTTATAAAAAATAGGGCTAATATATCAGGGTTCATCAAAGAAAAGATCCATGACTTTTGAGGTCACCGTCGTCGAAATCAATAGTAGGACTATAAAGGTATATGTATACCGTAAAACCACGTGCTTATTTATAATTTATATTTTATTTTAGTAGTTTAGAAGGTCCTATAGTCTCGAGTCAGATTTCTAAACGGAAAATATTATTCAAAATACTCTACACTTTCTCTGTAACAAATTATTATGTTAACAAAAAATCATCTAATAAGATATTTTGTGGATCGCCCCGATTTTTAATTATGCACGGTCGACGGCAATAGGCTGGCTCTATAAGGCGAAACACAACCGTCATGGATCTTACCTTCAACTAACTATTTGTGATAACATTTAATTTATATTATAATTTATAAGTAAACCTGCAATACTTGATTGCAAATTTAATAATAAATAATAAATTGAATCAAAATTTAGCAGTGTTGTCGCTGCTACGGCCTCACTTCGGTATATTGAGTAGACGATTAAGTGCAATAAACTCTCCGTACACCGCGTCGCGACTAAAACAATAAGTATTCAAAACGTGTACTAAAAACAATGCATCATTTTTTATAGTCCAACAATAAATTACAACTAAAAAGGTAATCTGTAAATTACGGATTTTTACATAGACACTAAACAAGGGTCGTTCACATTTTGACAGCGACATTTAATTGGCCATAGACAAATAGTAATGAGGTGTCAACGCGGACAGTGTTTTAAAATTGCTTCTGGAAGCTTGTTTGGATTTCGAACTGGACTGCACTGCAGATGGTTACTTAATGAGGTGATGACAACACGGACCATGGAGTACCTTTTTTTTTTTTTTTTTTTTTTTTTACGTGGGGGAATGCTATGACGCATATCCCTCCGCGGGGGCGGGCGGAGGGATTATGTCGGACTCGCCGGGGTAAAGAAAGATGTTGAGAATATAATGTACCTCCCGGGATACCGACTAAACCTACCACGGTGTTCCTCGACACAACCACTATCGACGGGGCCGCGCGAATCGCTTTCGCATGCGGTCGCGACCCCGCCAAGGTTACGGCCCGCCGTATGAAACGGCAGGCCACTACACGAAAGACCTACCCAAAATAGGCACTACGTCATATAAAACCCTACTGTCTCCCCTAGAGGGGAGACGGACTCGACACAGAGGCGCGCGTGGGAACACGCACGCCGCCTCTCGGACCTGGTGCTGAACGGATGGCGGGCAGGCCCACAAAGCCCGCCACCCCCAGGTCAAACCTCAGGGTGGCTGGAGGTCATCGCGCGCCCTCCGGCGCCCGGCTCTGCGGTTGGGGAGAGGGTTTAAACGCTCCCTCTCCCGCTCCGCCGCCTCCTTGATGGAAATCACTTCCTCGCAAAAGGAGGCGACGGCGTTCCATGACCTCTCACTCCGGACCATAGACTGAACTACGGCCGGGAGCGAGAGGGCAACCGATCCGACTGCCGCGATCAAATCACGGCGCTGCGATGCCCAGGCGGGGCAAACCGCCAAAGTGTGCAGCGCCGTGTCCTCAACAACGTCGCGGCAGTCGCCGCAGTGGTGACAACCGGGCGTCTCTTGCCGGCGTATACGACACAGGAACTGGCCAAAACAACCGTGGCCAGTTAGAACCTGTGTCAGCCGAAAGGTGAGGGCGCCATGCCGCCTCTCCAGCCACTCCTCAAAAACGGGACTTACCGCCACGATCGTGGCGTGCCCGACCATGGAGTACCTATTTTAAAATTGTTTATGGAATCATGTTCTAATTTTGAACTGTATTGCATTACGCAGCGATAGCAGTTCGTGCGCCATTTATGAATTGTTTTATATAGGTCTGCGTCGAATGCCCCGTGTACAGTCTAAAAGGTAAATTTAATGCTGCTCTTTCTATTTAGTGTATTTAAGCAGACAAAAGAAAAAGGATACGATATTTAATAATCTAGACGCTAGTTACACTTTCTATCAAAAGTTCGAACTCTGATAATCGTTCTAGTTAAGAAAATACTATGATTCTATTTCTAAAAATATTTACTTATCTAAAACATAAACACATCAATTCACGTATGTTTTTTACGGGAAAATTTTCTGTTGTATTTTATTTTGAATTCACAACAGCTCTCTTTTTAATAAACACACAGGGTCTAATAGATGTATAATTATAATGTTGAGTTTTCATAAATTATGAATTATCCTATTCTTAGATACGACCACAACTTTCTATTACCCACTGAGTGTAAACAAATAAAACTATACATATCGTTTTGCAGCAGCAGTTACACTAATTAATTACAAACAATTAAAACGACGTTAAAGATATGGCTCGCTAGTCAGAGCTCGAGAATCGCTTTTAGGTAAATATTGTGAAGCCACAATGAACTCTGTAATATTTTCCTTTAAGTACACGGCACTTCAGTCTGTTACAGACAATTTGTGCTTATATAAAATGTAATAAACTTTTTTCACTGTCTGGATAATTCAATCTATAAAAAGGCTTTTTCGATCGTGAGTTTCTAGGTTCTATTTCCGGGTCAGACAAACAACATTAATTTTTTTAATTAGGTACCTATTTTCGAAGTCTGGTTAATAGACAGCTACGTGACTATATTTATCAAAAGATCACTGACTAAATGTGAGTGTCATAGACTCACATTTAGGCAGTCTATTCTGTAACCATATTTTATCTAAGTATGTCATATTTTTATTAAACCATAATGCATTTCATAAAATAACATGAAAGTGACTCTCAAACTCGTCATCGATTTTAGTGACAACGCCGTCCATGTTAATCCTCATTACAAAGGTCATTCAACCCGCACGTAAGAAAATCAAAGATTGTGCGTAGATAAAAATAATAGTATGTGAAGTAGTACTTTAGTAAAGTGACTGATATACAGGCGAGAGCCATGAAAACATTATTACTGATATTTTTAGATATCAATGTCACTTTGAGTGATATTTGCCAAGTGTCAGTGACTCGGTTGCGTATTATTCATAATATCAACGTAAATAAACATACTTATTGCCCCAGTATTCACCATCATTATGTCTTACTTCATTCGTATACAAAATAAAAAGTCCAACTGTAATGCTAGTTCTAGTTTTACTAAACGGATTTTCATACACATAGTTCTCGGAATCGAGTTGGTTATTCTCAAACATTTCGGTCTATGAAACATTACTGAACATGAGCGTTGCCGCCAAAAGTTATCGGTCAGGTATGAAATAGAAGTGAATAAAATTGTTTATAGAATCATGTTCGAATTTTGAACTGGATTGCACTATCGCTAGCATATATCTTGCACGGGTCATGAATATTTTTTATCCGTTTTAGTGTGTTTTGGTAAATCTATTCTGAAGAAAATTTGTTTTTTTACGCGCTTAAGCGAGATAGTATAGCGGCATTCAATCTTGTGACAATCTTTCTACAGTTTAATAATATTCGTTTAAAAGATATCGTTCGAAAATCTAAGAGATTGAGCAATTAATAGAAAGCACAATAAATTAATATCTAACATTCAATTTATGAAAACTTAAATGTCAAATTACTACTTTGCTTATTAGAACCGATATCTAAAATGACAAATTTAAGTATTAACGGCTAAATTTCACCTTAACACTTGCACTATTTATTACTCGATAGGAATAATATTGTTTTAATAAGGCAAATGTTACGTGTAATGAATTTTATGCCTCATCATATCCATTTGTTTATGAAAACAAGCATCGTACTGAATTCGTCCCATCCCAAAGGTAATTTCACGTTTTCGGATAATAACACGGGCGTACGGAAAGTCAATTAGACATACAATATTAGTGTTATGTATGGCCATGTTGGTCCATGTATTCCCATGAGACTTACCCAAAACAGCCACAACTATTAGTCAAGTATTCAACATTAACCATACATTCTTATCATATTCATATCATTACTGGATAGAATATAATACAGTTACTACATCATTTTATGCTCAGTAGGTACTTTTTTAAATCACTTAGTTTATTTATATCTGGTACATACACTTCGTTCGGGATTCAAACTCTAATAAACGCGCCTTTCTTTTCAGTCTATAGAATTGAATTGAAATTAATGCAATTTGAATTTCAATTTACTCGACAGTAACTATAATAAAATTATGTATTTGTTTTATTAATAATGCAATTAGATTGCAGCCGACATATCGAAACAGCCGCGAGGGGTGCCACTGTCTAAGCCACTGCTCAACCGGTATTCACGTTTATTAACGTTCCTCTTTTTGTCCGTTCTATAGCTGTTATGTTGGCACTATACAACAAAGTCTGGAACAGATTACAAATAAATGTATTGATGACTTAGTCGATATTCCTTAAGTGTACCTACTCAAAAGAATTGAAAATATTTGTTGCGTGACTACTAAAACGTTCTAGTTATATTGAGAATATATACTTGGTAACGAATTTGCGTAAAATGTCTGGATGGAGTCTGGGTGGGAGTGATCTAGACCCAGACAGTAGACAGTTGGCGCACACCGTGCAGGGTTCACTGCACTAGTCGATGGACTGCGTCAGTCTGGACACGAGAAACTTTCAACTTCCAATGTTTTTATGTCCGCCGTTAATTAGATGCCATTTTAACTCTTAGCATGCGTCAACAAATGAACTGATAAGCATGAATATGTATGCTCAATGTTCGCGTATTTAAATTTATTTCTATCCGGCTTCGATAGTTACATTATGTTACCGTTTAAACGTTGTAATCACATGATACAAATTTATTTTCCGATATTTACACTTCTATAAATGATAAATAATAATATAATATGTAGGTACTTTTATAATAATCAAAGCGGCCGACAATCCTTAATAAAATTGTACTTCACTAATCATGATCACGGAGAGAAATATTGTCAAAAAGGCGGCATTTTAACACTACCTATTATCTTCTCTTCAACACCGTAAATTAAACTGGTAGGTAGGTACGAAAGACCGGACGGATCGCTCGACTAGTGGCGCAACGTCGCCGATTTCCAATCTGTCGGCGGAGCGGTAGAGCGACGCGTTGGTCGATTACAATCTGTTTTCTTTGTCCGGAGCGTAACGCTCGAACCGATCGTCAGACGAGTCGCGCCACCAGCCAGTGACATCTGTGAATCGGTTCGGTAGAGAATCTTTATGAAGACTGCTATAGCTTCAAAGATGCTTGTGGCAACCCTGTGGGGCTCGAAGAGGCAGGTGTGTGTATTGTACATCCCTGAATACGGGCTTTATACAAAATCGGACTCTATTATTAATTTGCAACTCGATAACAGCCCCGTTAAGCCACGATCAACATATTATCTTGATTACACAAGTTATAATACGACATGATAATATGGTCGTGCAATCCACTCTATTTATGAGAATCGCCTTTACAAAGCTGAAAAATCGCTTTTCATGTTTAGCTGTGTAACGTAAGTAATTAACGTATAATATAATTAAAATATAACGTATCGTATGAATGAATACATTATCACTCTACATCAAAACGAAATATGAAGCAGAAACTAGAGGGGAATTACGTACACTCAAATGTTTAACCGATTCCGTCCTTTGATAAATGCCACGTTATTTTGCAAACATTTTCTCAATTAATGCTTAAGTATTAAAGTAACAAAAAGAAGTATTTCGGGAAATAAAATGCTAACAAAATATTAAGTGAGTTTCATTTATTGAGGTGTTTTGAATGAACAGTAATTTTACTTACGAATCAAGGTTCAGATTTAAAAATTGCCAAGGTAGTTAGATTTCTCTAGAAATTCCAAGATTCATCATAAATATTTTTCACAACGCAACGGATATTAAGATTACTGAGACTATTATGTATTCATTATTTATAATATTAAATTAATTTAATATTACAAATAAATTATTGTAAGAATGAGCATTTCATTGGATTTAATTATTAATAAAATTTCACCGAAAATCCGATGCTCACTAACTAGGGCGCCATATTCTATTCAGACAGATTACGCGAAAGTAGTTCGAATTCCGAACGCTCGTTGGTGTCGTAAGTTTACGCGACCACGCAAACTAGAGCCCCGGCAAATTAGTCGGCGTCCTCCGCTCCGCACATTTCCCTCGACGCGGAGAGGGACGTCGCGGGTCCACGCCGACCGGTGATCGACTAAGTACCTTTCACGATCTTGAGGCGCGTCACTTTCCCCGCTCTAGTGAGTTTTTTCGAACGTAACAACATCACGATTACATCAATATCGCATGCAGATCGTTCCGCGTGTACACTGCACCTGCAAATCGGAACGCGTCGAGCTCACTGGCTGTATGTCGTGTTGCCTTCGCTTATTGTTTATTTATTGAGGTTGACATTACAATCGAGATTAACAGCCATCTTCGTGTAGTAATGGTCACGTTCGTTATAACATGACGACTTTATAAACAATATTATTTTTGTTTTCTACTCTGCAATTAGTTAGGCAACACGCTTGATGTAACGAGTCCCTAGGGGACAGGTAGCGATTATTTCTCCAAGGTTTTTACTTTTTAAACTGTCATTGAATTAATGAGTGCATAGTTAACTAAAGCACGGAAAGTTAAAACTATTTAAACTCACACGTTGAGTACTTTGGTGAGGGTACGCGTACCTGTAATGAAAGAAAAATCTAATTAATAAAGCACTCGTATCCATCTCAAACAAAAGTTACAAACATAATAAGATAAGATAAGATAATTTATTTGTGTAAACATGTATAGATACATACAGAAATATAAATGTATGAAAGATGTTACATGAATTTTGTCCCAACATGTTTGCCATATAATGTTCGGGTCGTTTAATTTGAAGCGAGAGGAATAAAGCTAGAAAGACAAAGACACGTCACGTACATATATTCCCACTTCATTTAATATTAAACTGAAATAGACATAAAATAAGGTTTAAAAAGAAAACATATTTTACAATGTAGGTATGAGGTTTTCTAGAAAGATACAGATCTAAATCTTATCGAAATGTTTAATTTAGTAGGTACATAATAATATGATACTTTTGCTATATAATTATCTTTTCATAACAAACTTCTCACATGCGTGTTATCGCAAATATTTCACATACTTACGTAAAGAGATGATTAATTAATAATTAGGTAAAAATTTATATTATCAGTTATTGAGTCACTTGGAGCTTAACAGCTGTAGAATATTTTCTAGTACCTACCTACCAGTAGTTTTCTTAACATTTTTTATTTCGGATCCTGAGATCTATCCATATTGGTAGGTGGAACTAAGAAGGTTTGTAAGCAAAAATGGACTCAAACCGGTAAATTACACGACATAATTTTGTCATCCCTAGTGTTTAGAAGCAGAAAAACTTCATACATTTTTCGAGGGACTATTTCTGCTTTCATAGAGTGTTGCGGACAAAAAAGTACAACAAATATTTTCGTTTGTCTGTGTACAAACCAAAAAGTAAACATAATTAACTATTACAAAATTTGTTATAAATTGGATTTTAATAATGTTTTGCGGCTTTCGTGATATTGCTGTTCTATAAATACTTATGTTAGTGAGCTTAAACTTTTCAGTACATTAACTGACTTCATATTTGAGAAAAGCATTATAAAATTATATGTATTATATTTATAATAGACAAATAAAAAGATTAGCCTATGTCCAGCAGTTATGAGAAGATTATTATTAGTTGCCTATTTAAAACATTATTGGGCAATACAATAAATCGTGAAAATGCTGTTGAAAGTGAATATAATTATCACTAATAATAATCTTCATAAGGCTATATTTTTAAAACTGCTCCTGTCTTAGTTATAATATCTCTACGGTGGGTCTTCACAAACATTAAAACAAAATTAAATCTCGTATGTGGTTCAAATGGCGACTCTTGGCGTACTAGTTATAAAGAAATGACTACTTATATGTACTAAGCCAGTCGAGTGTCACAGCCAAGTTACGTGACAATAAAAAATAACCTTATTATAAAACATGGCGGTTAAACGTCAAATGAGACATAAAATGGCGTCTCCCGCCATTTTGTCGTAAGGTAATTAGACCGCTGTTGTATAATCTTCATGATTCCCTATCCCGATTCACATAAAGTTGTGTTATGATAGTTTGGAAAGCGGTCTCCAGTTGAGTCGGTGTATCGCGGGCACTATGCAATCCATCATTTGTGACGCTAACTGCGGCCCACCACGTAACGCGTCACGATGCTTTCTTTACTTACACCATGACAGTTTCAACATAGTATCAAGTATGCAACCACGATTCCCTGTTATTATTGCTTTTTATTTGACATTTAAATTAACTGCATGGAGGGCGGATTTAATCATCACACAGGGACTGTACCGCCATGTCTTCATGCCATTGTTAATATATACATGTGAACGAGACAACGCTATAACTCTATAATGTTGTCTCGTTCCCGCGCATACAATAACAGAGCTTTAGGAAAGGATGTTAGGGCCTTAGTTGCGACCAGACTGGGTTCCACACATTTATGTACATAGTCGTTCCAAGTTTTAGATGTTCTTTGTTTCCGTTGTTTCAATGCTTGTAATGCCCCCAGCAATACAAGGCTAACACATTATGCGGGTGCAGTTCTTTTTTTAATAAACAAAATTATCGATGACAGATGAACTATAGTGCATATAGAGTAAACGCAATAACATTTTAAATAATGTTGTAGTAGCAACCACAATAATTATCAGTGATCGGAGTAGGTAGATTGAAATGGGGTCATTGATCCGAAACGTATATATTAATATGGACATTCCTCCGGAATTGGTGGATTATTAAAAAAAAACCGGCACTTATGTAGGAATTTTATTCTGCCAGAGTGGAAGGAGTCATTTGATGATTTGCCATCCTCAAAAAAAGGTAGGAGTTGTAATAAAATGAGCAATATTATTCTTTATTATTCTTCATATTTTTTTTAACGGCACACAGTCACGATTTGACAAAACCCAACGACCAATCAGAACAAAGGATCATGGGTGGTACAATAACCGGTTATCAGAACAATGCGTACGCCCGCCGACGACATGCCAGGTAGCTCACTCGTTTACTTCGGTTCGTAGAGTGCGCATCTTTGTTTGTTATTGTGTTGTGAAAACGTTACTTGACCCTGGCTTGTATACATACTGACTTCTGGAATCTGCTCTAAACCACGATTTGGCTCGAATATACGGACTCAGATTTTTCACTATTGAATTGGATCTACATATTTAAACCAAGCTTTGGTAAGTAATATTTTACTAGTTACAAGGAGTATAAAGCATGTTTGGATGTACTATACGAATATTTTTAGTATTGTGTTTGTTCGCTTAACCTGCTGAACATACCATGAGTCTTAATATTGTTAAATCTTTAATAGAGTATGAACCAGTGAGCTTAGTGCGAAACAAAATTATGATATTCTAGTAATGTAGTCGCAATTCAGCTAACTCCACTATTAACCGACATTTTACTGGAATCCGTATATAATTTGAATGCCCTGTGTCCTCTTGCAATGTATTGGTAAAATAAATTACTATAGGCCTTATCTATTTCTCTACAAAATATTCTACGTAACAAGCCCTTTCATTTGATATATATATATATTGATAGAATTGTAAAAAAAAAAAAATTGTCCGCCATCTTGTAGCGGCAGCCATTTTGGATTGACAGGAAGAGGGTGAAATTTCAATGACTAAATTTGATCCACGAAAAATAAAACAAACGGAGTAAGCTAAATAAACTAAATAAAATGTAATTTTTTCATGTCTTTGTTTTAGGTGATATATACGAGGTTCCATCTCTAAAACAAAGTTCAGATATGGCAAACGTCAAGGCTGAAACTGTAGAAAAATGGATATCCGGTCATCCCGAACTACTTTACGATCACGCTAGTGGTACAATATACTGTTCAAAATGTGAAAGCCATTTGAAAACCATAAATAAAGGAAACGTTAAAAGACATATCGAAGGAGCAGTACACCAGGGAAAGTTTAAGCGGCCCGAAGAGGAATTTTATTTCGATCTTATAAAATTTCTCATTTTGTGCAATATTCCGTGGTCTCAGATGAAAAATACTACTTTTCAAGATTTCTTTAAAAGATATATGTGTAGTACCTGTTGTTGTACGTGTACTAATCGTACTCTGCCAGATGAATCACAGTTACGGAAAGTTTACTTGGACAAGTTTTTTAAGAATAAAATCAATTCGATTCGGCAAAATTATAAAAATGAGAAACTATGGATATCATTAGATGAAACGACAGACTTTTTAGGTCGCTATATAGTCCATTTTTTAATAAAACCATTACATCCTAGCAATTTGACTAGACCTTATTTGGTAGCATGTAAAATGCTAACTGTAGTTAATGGACAAACAATCACGCAATTTGTGTTAGAATGTTTGGAAAACTTTTGGGGAGATTCTTTTGAATCGAAGGTAGGTAACATTCTTGTCCTCTGCACTGATAGCGTTGCATATATGCTGTCTGCAGGACGAAATTTAAAACAATACTTACCTGAAATGAAGCACGTAACATGTTTGGCGCACTCTCTTCATCGCGTATCTGAGCAAATTAGGTTAGAATATCACGATGTTAACATTTTAATAGCAAATGTTAAAAAGGTATTTTTGAAAGCCCCAAGTAGAGTCAAAATTTTAAAAGAAAAATATCCAGATTTGCCGCTACCTCCCCAACCAGTTGTTACAAGATGGGGCACTTGGTTAGAGGCAGCATTTTATTACGCTCAAAACTTTGAAAAAATAAAAGAAGTATTATCTTGTTTAAGCAGCTCTGATGCGGTATCTATTCGAGAGGCAAAAAATATTATAGAAAAAGAAAATTTAAAAGAAGATTTAAATTACATTAAAGACAATTATTTTATAATTCATTTGTCTTTAAAAGAATTGCAAAAGCATAATTTATCGTTGACAGATTCACTTTTAGCATTTGACAACGTCAGAGATGCTATAAATCAGTGCAATTCAGAAAATATAAAAAATAAAATAGAACGTGTTATGGAACGAAACCCAGATTTAGACACACTTAGAGAATATAGTGAGGCCATTGAAAAAAATGAAGCACATAATTTAATACCTTTTTTAAAATTTGCTCCTTTGACATCGTCAGATGTAGAACGGTCTTTTTCCATTTATAAATGGACTTTAGATGTTAAAAGAAATAGGTTGAAAATAGAAAATATAGAGAAACTCATAGTTATATATTTTAATTGTAAAGATCAGGATTACCAGGATGCTGACATTGTAATCGATGAAGATTAAAAATGTGAATAAATGTAAAATGTACATATTTAACAATAAACAATCTTGATTTTTATCTTTTTCTTTATTCTACCCCTTTTTTTTGGTCCTAAAATCTGACTAAAATCAACCTGTTCCTTCGTATGCCCTTTACGTTTCAGAGTCGTGGTGCATCCTTAGAACAGTCTCACGACCCCAGCAGGCATTGGCCCTCTATGGGGCCCCGTCATTTATTCTACCCTTAATGCAAATTACCATGACCCCTATGAAAATATTTAAATTTAAGTGCAACAATTTATGTCTATCTATAAAAGTTCTAGCCATAAAAGGCTAAAAATAAAAATTAAAGCTTCGATCGGAATTCGATTGTTTTTATTATTCAACAGATAAATAATGAATTAATTTAGTTTTGATACCTTCCTTTAAATTTTGAATTGAGTAGGAATAATATCACTACCAACATTAACAATATTTAATTGAATCCGGAAATACCGGAATTACTTTCCGGGAAAATGGCTTATCCATGTTATTCTTTCTGTGTGCATTTATGATACAAGTACCAAAAATCAATCTACCTACTCCGATCACTGATAATTATACATAAAGTCTCCCAATGACTAATATTGTCTTTGTTATGGACGACTTCACAAATAACTGTCATTTACTTAATTATATGTACTTCTTAGATATATTATTACAAATATTCAATCTGTTTGTCTTTGATCGTATTATTAGTAAATATATTGGGTTATTTTTTGTTCAATGTACGTGCACTTAAGTCAGATACATCAATATAAATAGACACCCATTGAAAGGATTAGTCCCGGGTTGCTTTGTGCAAGTAAAAATGAAAAGACGAAGGGGACGTCACCCTACTATGGGACAACTAAATAGGCTAATAAAGTAATCCAATGCGTACTGTATGCGTATACAGTACGCATTGTGAACAAACATTACGTATTCCTTGCTTGCCTAAAGCTTATATTTCATACTTACATGTTTTTTAAGAAGTATATATGCCAAAGTTTTCGGTCAGCAAAGTTACTGGTTGATATGTCATCCCAAATAGGTAATCAACGGTTTCTAAAAACTTTAAATGTTACTGTAGATCCTTTTCCATATAATATATTATTATGATGTATATTATAACTTGTTCCAAAACGTAGTAATTTCTCTACCCTAATGCAAACTGCATCAAATTCAAAGACAACATCTATTTTCCTTTAGCAATAGAATATCTGTCCGTATTACCTGAAACTAACCGGCTTCCAAGGATTTAATCCATAAAGTATGAAACAACTTACAATATCCACATTATCCGCGGCTAGGCGATCGACTGTCGGAACCAATAATCGACCGATCAAAAACCGCCGTAACAATCGATCGCTTTATAGAATACGCCCCTTGTGAATTATTTACGGACACGACTCTGGCAACTTTGAGATTTAGTCTGTTAATTACATAATCTGTGTTCGATATTAAGAGCGGGAAATTTGTTACATTCCATGATCTTTTTGTTTTCTTTTTGTCTTAAGATATAATTGATTATATAAATTAGTTTTATTATTATTTTAGTAAGTAATAGGCAAACAAATTAATTACTTATAAATAAGTAACAAATTCTACCAAAGTAGTTAGCTTTGATCTAAAAATGCCCATGTAAATTGTACACTTATGCTTAAATGACAGTAGACGCGAAGTCATCAGCTGTCAATTCTGTCAAACTCACTTTTAAATGCACAGTAAAATTATTTCCTTCAATAACCATAATAAATTTAATATGAATTTTAAAGATATTGTGAAATTAATGAGTTTAAGATGAAAAGCTTTTTTAAACATATTAATAGTTTTAGGTTTAGCACCTAAACCAAAGACATTCCTTTTAGTTCAATCCCTCAATAAATGCCATCTATTACTAATTTCTTTATTACGAACCTTAAACTTAACTACAGTTAAATTACCTGATATTAAACGTTTTAATCTATGACTAATGTAAAGTTATTACGGCACCATCTACCTCATTTACGAAGATATCCATTTCTAAATTGTTTTTATAATATCGAAGTGAACAAGTCTGTTGATAAATAGGTAAAAGCTCGCTGCAATCGATAAATGTACCAGCTAGTTATTAGGCACGGTTGGCATGCTGGCTTATTAACTTTTAAACCGACCTTCATTCACACCACGTTGTATCGTGCCTATCCTGGCAACTCTATATGTCTATCCGCAGATATATATAAAATAAATAAATTAGCGTGCTCCAATTTATTTTCACGTATCGTATTTTTTTGCTGGTAATAGTGTAGTCCTTAATTTCTAACTAGATATCATACATGTGATCTCCATTGCCTGCTTTTTGTTATAATAGCCTATCTGGACTAAAATATTTACTTAATAATGTCTATGACCTTATTGAAAAGAAAAATAAACCTCTTTAAGATTGTTTGCCAGTTAACTGTGTCAAAAAATATTTTATTTACTTTTCTGGCATTACAGGTCGTTCTTAAGCAGAATAACACTAGTATAAGTGCCTTATATGCATTAAACATGCAAAATAAATCTTTTCTTTTTTTGCTTACGGTATTTTATATATATATAATATATTTATATTTCACAAGTTTATCAACTCTAAATAGTTTTACAAAGAAATTCACAAAGAAATGTTTATTTTGTGTCACGCTAGACGAGCTAAATGGGTCTCCGTTTAATAAAAAGACTAGGCACGTCTCAATATTGGAGTTGCATAAATCAAAACGTTATGCAAATAAAGGTCGTATATTATTTACATTATTCATAAATCGTTTCAAGGATAAAAAATGATGGCTAATTAATTAGGATACAATGTAAAACGAGACGCCTAAATCGATTCTCAAACGTCGTATCCGATTCACAATATTCATCGCGTAAATCGAGCATTCTATTTGTTTGAACTCGAGTTTCAACGTAGGAGAGCATATCGTACGAATTCCATTCAGCCGAGCGCGCGCTGACGAAATAATGTAATAACATATGAATTAAAATACAACCGATTATGTGCTTTACGCCTTTGTAATAAGCGTTACAGTATTTGTATAGTTTATCGCAGCACGGCCGTATATCGAAAACGCACCAAGCTTCTATTTTTAAAATCGATGCGGTGACCGAAGTGGGACATTTGTATAGCTTTTTCAATTAGGGAACAGTTAGAAACGTCGCGGTGCAGTAACGTCATAAGTGGCACTTATTTTAAATCTACAACTAAGTGTTCTATTTCTTTAATAATTTGTTTCAACTTTGCTTATCTACACTATTTGGCTAGTTTCCTTGGAATGACACCAAATTGCTCGCAAAGAACGAAAGTGAGTCATTACAAAAATTGGACATATGTAGCGAGTTATTTTACACAAAAAGATTCGACCTATGTTTTGTTACGAAATAGAAATGTTCAGCAATGTATTGATATTTCTATGTTTAGACAGAATTTCAAAGGTCCCCTTGAAACTCATTACATCCAATTGTTTTATTGATTCATGCGAAAAATGCACTTTAAAATTATTTCACAAATATTTATCTATACCGTTAAGTCACAGATAAAGTACACAAAAAAATGTAGGTTAATTTAAAAACGAAGTGGTATTATTAAAATGTGTTTCAAGATCGCACTTTTAAAACACCAATGATCATGTTAATTTAAACGATATTGCCGCGTTATGCGAAAAAGATGGCTGCCTGCCAAAGGGATATACCGTAACCGCGCCGCTGTGTTGAGATTTGTGCAAGCTTTGCTCACAATAGGTACCTATGTACCAGTCAAACAACTGTATTGGATTAAAATTACCTATCTTTATTTTTATTTAATAGATACCGTAACAGACAACAGATTAGGTATTTCACGTTATTAAATTGAACATTAAATAGTTTGCAACCTGAAGTCCAATTTAAACTATACACAACATTCACATGATATTTAAAACTTTAGAGAACAAAGGTAAGTAATGAGAAAATAAGTACATAAAAGCAAAAGTAAATAAACTCATTATTGCAAATGATTTTCTTTAAAAGGACTTTTTTAAACGCATTATAACTGTCAAACAATAAACTGACTATATTAAACAATTATACTTATCTATATTTATCAAAGGCTCATACAATTTAAGTACTCATCGTGCAATTAAAAATTCTTAATGTTTGCAAAGGGGTTTTCTCTATAAAATGGAACTAAAATATCTCATTCGATTTTAAATCGTTGTTAAGAATTTTCGATGTTGAAATGTTGAAAATAATAAAATGGCTGACCTTTTGTAAAAATGTCCCTTACCTATCTTAGCTGGTGTGTACTGGAATACATGCAATGTTCGATATTTAAAATAATTTTAAACATTATTAATTTGTAGCTGTAAGTACGTCATAGATTAACTAATTACAGTGTGGCACAAAGCGACCTCATTAGATAACCTTTTATCATGAAGAAAATATATTCCGGTAATGGGATTCTCTACCTAGTGTAAATAGTAAACCCCGAATGATATTGTGGCCAAAGTATAAATCATAGAAACATTGAGGCTGATTTTATTATATTTTAATATTTATCATATTTTGATCGTTGACAGTTTAATGTCAATTCAAGATCGACGTGTTTTGAATTCGCGATAATATTACAGGCCTTAACTGTGACATATTTATTACTATATTTTATTAGCATGATAATTATGTCTATTGACAACTATTAATTATTATTTACTTGTATTTTAGATGGTCCATTAATATTTAGTTTATTTTAGTACGAGTTTCATCTATACATACTTAAACTAATAAACGATTTTTCATTTATCAAACTACTGCCCAGAACATAATAAAATTATTAAACCACAACCTTCGATTTTCAAATCCTAAATAGTTTAAACAAAAGAAAAATAATAACTATTCTTTATTCGTAATTAGAATTTAACCAGGTAGGTATTTAGGCACGCTAATATATTTCACAGATAAAACTAGCTTCAAGAAGTCTTTAAAAGCACCGTTAGTTTTTGTATAAAATATTGTATGTAATACAATTGAGATGGCCCTTTTCGCGCGAGCAAGGTAGCTAGGTAGATAGATAGGTAGGTATGTGTACCTGTTGTAGTAATATCTACGAACGCTTTCTCCACTGCTCGCGGTGCGTCCAAGCGTGGGTAATATCTTCGGTGCCTACGCCGACTCCATTGTTTTCTTACTTCATACTCTTTTTATATGAATTACAAATTGCCTGTATGGTATTGAATGTATTACGGGCTGATGTATTGGCGGCGAATGTGTCGATATTAGATAAAACGGTTTTTGTTGATAAGTTTGCTCAAGTGCTGTTTCGGTTTACGGTTTTGTTGACAGGCGTGATATTAGGCTTTTTGATGTAAAATTTGGTTCAATACTTGAAAAGTAATATTATTTACTTAAAGAAAATCTACCTGCCATTTCGTGAAAGTGTTATATTGATTGTGTGTCGTAACAATATTTAAAGCATTAAACTTACTGTAGCGTTTGCCTTACAAACAAATAGTCTCGCACCTATTTCTTGAGAAAAGAGAAGATATTTATTTATTTGCTATTTAAAACCTTAAAATGTCTCAATGTTTTATTGAAATTTCTTATCAAAAGCGACGCCACAATATTATATATGTGTGCGTTAGGGGCACTTGAATGTGTGCGTAAACATGTAATATCGTTTATCAACACACACACACACACACACAGTCATGTGACCCATATATGGCTTAATTTGACTGACGTGCTTGTAAGTTTTATGTTTCTGGTTAGTATATAACTCAATAAGTTTTGAACGACTCGCGTTGTTATATATCTGGTCAAATCGCCAATGGAACTGTGCTGAGTGCTGTGGGTTCGATCCAAGAGAAAAATTGTGTGATCCACCAATATTGTTTCAAATCTGGATGTTTTTTGTGTTCATTGTTTAATTGTTGGTAAAGACTTCTGCGACACAGGCTTTATTCCTAGTGCAATAGTGTTTTTTTTTTAAGAAAAGAAAAGATATCTTATGCCTAAGAAAAACATGTAATCCGAAAACAAATATTTCGCATCTAGCGATTCTCTGCGTTTGTTCTACCTAAGTTTGCAAGGTTTCCTCGTGATTCAACTGTTATTCCTACATTAATCTTTTGAAATAATAACATATCAAATTCTAATCAATATATTAATATTCCAGAGCTTTCATAATAAAAATTCCTAGTCTCTATTACAAAACAGACGTAAATACAAATATAGAAATAAAAATAAATCAAAAACAAATAAATACACTTCCATATAGAGAAATATACGGTAGTTCAAACCTCTATAATATGAAATTTCATAAGCCTTATGCAATACCAGTTCCGTATAAAAACAAATTGGAGTCTACTATTTCTGGCGTCCAGTACGTAAATAATAAATAGGAATTCAGGAGCCACGCCACAAAAATTCTCTATGATTAAAAAGGTATGTGAATGCGTGACCGACCAATGGACGTATTCACAACCATTAACCGAAATTGTACAAACGAAGGGTATATTATATCTGAAAATGTTTTTTCTTTTATCACGAAGAAAATGAGCAACAATATGACATGAATATTAATCTTGATAGATTAGTCTTAGAATACCAGATATAATTAAAAATCAATTGTATCTGGCCACCTGGATAATAAACGTTATAAACTGAAAGAAATATACGCTATTTTTTACATATATAGACACAGTTCATACATAAGTTACTATGCACTCTATCTATACTGAACATAATACAGGTAAACACTTTATTTGTTTTTTGTTTAAACACGCTTATCTCTAGAATGCGACTGGCATAGTCGCATTTGAAAATTATTTTGCGTTTTATAGCACAAGTATTAAGGAATGTAATGGATGTAACCGCGGCTAATACAAAATAATCACATCAATATTTAGCACTGTATGCAGTAAGTCATCACTTCGGCAACAGCAAAGCTTCAAGTAGTGATATTTATTTGTGTAAACCATAGAAACTTATTCCAGGTCTGGATGTGATATGTCTCCAGTACAAAGGTCTGAATAGCCCTCCAAAACACAGAAGCCTTAGAGAAGAAGTCTTGCTAATAAAAATAAAGATATACATTCCCAACATGTCACAGAGTCTGGCACTGCTCGATAGGAGGCAATAAGGCCGCGCCGCGCTACTAATGGATATGAAACCTAAAAATCAAACAGCTTAGCTGACGAAAACTTTAGGTCTTCTGCTTACCCCTTTTGGATAATATACGTGAGAGATTATGTATGTATGGTCTTCCTTTCAGAAAATGATGGACAAGGTCATAGTTAACCATGGTGACCGTGGCGGATACATGGACCCGATCATTCGGGTCATGGTCACCTTTGCATCATTTGAATGGTTCGTGTTAGTCACGAGAGTGCCTAGTTACGTGGACTGTTACGTCATAGTCTAGTAGCGCGGTCTTTGTCTAAACAGTTATGTGGCAGAGCTTACGTTGCAATTCACGCGGTATGTTATTGAAACATAACTAAGTAATGTAATTTTCTATTCGTTTATAATGTAGGTATCGGTTCTAATAATCATCGTGAGGAAAACGGCATGTCTGAAGGTTCTTCATAACGTTCTTGAAGATATGTGAAGTCTCCCAACTCGGACTGGGCCACCGTGGTAAACGTGCCCAGCATTGAACCTTAAAACCGACAATAATAATAATACCAGACCAGTGTTAAACTGTCCCACTGTCAGAAATGGGCTTCTTCTCAGTGTGAGAAGGGTAAGGCCATAGTTTACGACGCTGGCCTAGTGCGAGTTGGCAGACTTCACATATCTTCCAGAACGTTATGGAGAACTTCCAGATATGCAGATTTCGGCACGATGATTATTAGAACTGATACTTTCATAAAATTTACTAATAGAAATTTCATTTGAATATTAGTAGCTGTTATATGTCAACTATCGACTGAACAGTATGATAAAGAAAATTTATTTCAAAAGCGCAGTGTGTGATAATCAACATCAGCGGATAAAATGAATGGGCTCGACCGGGGAAGGACTACCCTCTCACAGAATATCGACGTGAAATAGCAGTATTCCAACTGTTGTGTTTCGTTCGGTGAGTGAGAGTACCGGAGTCCTTATCACCCTCTTTCCCTCTTCCCACTCCTTCTCCATCCCACTTCCTTTCCTAAAGGGTTGGCAACGCACAAGTGATGCCTCTGGTGTTACAGGCGTCCATAAGCTACGGTGACCACTTACCATCAAGTGGGCCATATGATGGTCAGCCATCGAAGTAGTATAAAAAAAAAGCAATCAAGTCATATTAGCGCTTATTCTACATCAATGTCCAGTCCAAAAACAGCATGACCTGAATCTAAACAGCTAGGAATACTCGTCTATTGTAGTGCTAAGTATGTAATGTCATTGACAGGCCAGTCTTTGGTCAATCAACTTGATACCGTATTATTCGCTGGCTGACTCATTAGGTACCTACATATCATTGTTGTACGTCAATGTATTCAATAAGTTAAAGCATAAAGTATCTACTTTGGCCACAGACTATAGAGAACCATAGACGCGAAATTTGTACTTTTTACTCGATAGCGTCAGGAAGGTAATACTTTAGGATGCTAATACAAAAAGTTTTATTTAATTAAGACATGATTTTTACGTTTGACATACAGTATTATAACATTATAAGTTATAACTGCCATTATAATATTTGTAATTAAATATACATACTTCACGACACTAATTCATAACATTGTCAGTTATATGAATGCTACTATATCAACAGTTATCATTTCTCTAGTTTCACCCCACGGCTTTGCTCGCTTTTAATCACAGGGTGCAAACCGGGATATACGTGATAATGATAACCTATAACGTGGTCTATAGAAAGTTTCCATATTCGTTAAATGGTTTACAAGTAATATAGTAACAAACATACATCCAAACATCTGCATGTTTATAATATTAGTGAGGATATGTTAGTATAAGCGCATTTGTGCCAACAGCTGGCAGAAAGCCTCGATGTTACACTCCGCGTCTATTAGACTTTTGAAGTCTGCGACTAGGGGTGACCCGATTCGTTCCTTACGATTGATCATAGCGTGATCACAAGCAATCGACTAACTGATTGCGGTAATTCGAAACAGATAGAATGGTATCCATTTTTCTACGGTATTGGATATCCTTTTTAAAAGATTGGGACTTTAGTTTATTTTATTGTTCTTCCTGTTGATATAGGAGTCATTAAGAATGGTAATGCCGAGTTATTATTCATTTTTATCGACTAATGTTCATATATTTCTTAAGAATATCATGCCTACATTTCACCCAAACTTAATTTATAAAATTATTAATGGGGTTTATGTGGACTTAATTTTTTTTGTTTATGTTTGCATCTAAGTATATTAAAAGTGAATTTACATTCGAAGTTCAATAAAATGTAGACCGTCGGTATGCCTTAATGAGGCCTTAACCGTTGGGCTTCCCCTTGAAGTTGCCTTTAGATTATATATTATTGGAGGCAACCCTAATACCTACTTCTAGGCTGAATATTGCTTCTTTGAATACCGTACTAAAAAACTACAAACAATCAAACACAAAATATATCAATCGACAGCGGCTGAAACATTCTCGTTTATGTTACTTGATAACAAGGCAGTCATTTTTATTAAAAGGTAAAAATATGATATTTAATAAAAGGCTGCCTTTCATGAGAAGTCGCGTGCATAAGAGCGGTATACACGTCGCCGACTCCCACATAGAAGCCATTTAATTTAAGACGCGGCCAAAATGTTTTCACGCATCAGCCCTGACAGATGGGTAACGTAGAGTGACGTGTGAATGTACGCGAACTCACCGCTTTTTCATTCATTCGTTGAATGTTTAACTAAAGTAACTGGCCGGCTGGCTCCCGTGTGATTATTTTTTTAGTATGCCGAATAGAGAACTTAAAAAGATTTAAAAATAGAAGAAGCCAAAAAGAGAACGTGTTCTTTTTTAAATAAGAATTTTACTGCCTTGTTGATTGTAAATTCAAAGATCGTACGTACCTATGTCGTAATAATCGGACGAATTTTAAAGGTACTTTTTAGCAATTATCACGTGGTAGATACGCATCGCTAACGAAATATGGCTATTATAAAACATTTGAGTCACTCAACACAGACACCCTATGGAGATACACATACATAGAGTTTAAAAAAATAAAAATATACCTTTGTCCTAATCATAATACGTAAAATATCTGTGAATTAAAAAACTGTAGCTGCCGACTACGTACCTATAACAAATAAACATTAACTTCTTAAATAACTTGAAATCTTTTTACACGGAGTGGTGCGGGAATAAAGAAGAAACCCTTTTAAATAAAGTCAGAATAAATGTTCAAAAAAAGTTGTAAACAAACAAACAACGTCACAATAGATAAAAGGCTGTTTCATTTCAATGTGAACATTTGCGAAAATGTAAAACACAAAACGTTTGTCTTAACCCCAAATCACGAGATTCTGTGTATTTCTGTACATACACATAGCTTGTATACCGCTTAAGGGTTAATATAAGTGTATAATGCCTACATTTTGCCTAGGTAGGCAAAGGCGTCTTCATCTAGTCCTAGATCTTACCAGCCAGACATTTCTAATACAGAAAATTGCGTAAAGAAATACACAATAATATCTAGTAGATGCGGAATCTGGTATAAGCATATTGCGAGCCTATGTTAATGCTTTTGGACAGATGACAAAGAATCTTTAACATTTTAATCCTTAAAAATCGTATGTATATACATCGCAATTCAATCCTTACTCTAATATTATAAAATTCGAAATAAACTCTGTCTGTTTGTCTGTTACCTCTTCATGGCTAAACAACTCAACCGATTTGGATGAAATTTGGTACAGGGATAGTTTAAAGATATACATAGGTCATAGGATTTTTATTGAAATAGATATTACGTGGACGGAAACGCGCGCTGCGCGCATTAGGTAGTAATATCATAACTGTGAAAGTGTATGTGTCGTTTGTCCTTCTTTCACAGTGCAACGGCGCAACCGATTGACATGATTTAGCATAGAGATAGTATATGGCCCGGCAAGTAACATAGGCTGCTTTTTATCCTGAGATAAGCATAGTATTTTGCCCATATTAATTTTCTTAGAACCATGGAATTGAAGCTATAAATAAAAGCTAGTAAAATCTTACTGAAATACCCAGAATATACATACAATAGTTTATTATTATATTAAATTTATGATTAGTATGGAAACTACGCTAAAGTAGTGCAATGCCAGTAAAACTGAGAAATAAAGAGGAAAGAAGACGGATTAATCTAAGCGATTTAAAAAAAAATAGACATTTCGGGATAGTCTTGTTCTACAAGAAGGCAAACCACTACACAAATACAAAACATCTGACAAAAAGGACTAGTAGGTATTCCATACAAAAAAAAAGGCTGATAATATTCTCATATAATTTTTTTTCTTTTGGACAAAACGTCCTAAGGACACAGTAAAGGAGGTTTTGATAAAAGAAGGCTCGACTTCCATACAAAATTAAGGCTGATATTCTCATAGAACACTTTGCCTTTAAAACAAAATGCCCTGAAGACACAGTAAAAAAGGTTTTGGTCAAAAGGCTAGTAATCAAGGCTGATATTCTCATATAACAGTCCAAACGTCCTAAAGACACAGTGTAATAAGTCGGTGGATCAAAAAGTCTGTATAGTTGGCAGCGCAGTGCGGAGACCGCGCGGCCCGTTACTCGAACATATCCACTGAGTGCCGACCACGAACGCAGTTTAATGACTGACTGCACAATCCGACCAAAATTTTGCTGGCGCTATTTCGTTACATGTGTGCATCCTCTTTTAATAGAGGTACGTTTATGTTTTTAAAAAACTTGATAAATGGTTGGTTAGGATTACAGATTTAATACCTACATATTTAATAACTTTCATTTAAAAAATATGATTGAAAATGTTTTGACCATTAGTTTTAGTTTATGTGAATGCAGTATTAATGTTTGCGATTATTTGTTAAAGAGGTAGGCAGAGAGATTGTGGATTATTGTTCCTGATAAACCTCTTTTATTATTTTAAGCTTGCTCCAGTACTAATACTACATACATGCCTGCTATTCTTTTGCAGTATATATCATTAGAATTCTTTCTAGTGTCAGAGTAAGTACTCTTTATTTTAATCTGGTTGTAGAGTGTTCTTTATTTTAACCTGGTGTTTATTTTAAACATAATTGCTTATAGGTACGCTAACGTGGATGTTATAAAATTGTAATTTAAAGTATTTTTGGCAAGCCTAATATAACTTCGATAATTTTCCACATCCAATATCACAAGAAGATAAAAGTATGAATCTATTCGTTTTAATTTTAATTAATAATAAAAAAAATGAAAGTCTATTATACTAATTTATTAAACAGTTCAACAAAATTACTTGTTTCATAAAACGCAATATTATAAACCTTTAATATACATAGAAAACTAGAATAACTAATTAGAAAAACACACACAAATATATGCTCGGTACCACTCGTTTAAATTGCACACATACATACATAGTTCAAGATATAGGGCGTAAGGTGTATTAGTAGGCGTTGAATACTCTAAGAACGATAGTTTCTCACACGATACAACTAAAAGTAAAATAAGTCAATCGTATAGTATGACAGCGTGGGGGTTAAGGGTAACCTTGCAGCTATCGACACGCCGAGTACTGTAATACAAGATTTGGCACACGGGACAAAAATGTTTGTGACCTAGAAATTTTGTACCCTGAGTGAATGCTTCAATTTTTGCAAAGTTCCTTGCGCCGGCTGCGGCGCTGAGATTAAGTATACCTAGTGCAATTTGTGAATAACAATTACTACAAAATTGATAATACGAGAATGAGTTTGGTCGTGGACCCTTATCACAAAGGAAAACTACTACACGATTTTTTAAAGCATTTAATATGATTTTTGGATAATCTTCTGAATGACACGACCACGAAGAAATGAATTAGTAATAACTGAGTTGTACGCAAGTGCATATTCCATGCTACAGAGATACTGAAAAAAGACAAGAGAAGTAATATTAAAAAGAAATTGACGGCATGTAAGTGCTAACTTTGGCGTTTTCGCGGGAACTGTGATACTCTTTTAATCTGTGCCCATCTGTTAGTCGGCCATCTGTGTATCAAGTAATTTATGGTTCGTTATTATTATATCACGTAAACGACAGACCGCAGGCAGCAGCAAGAGAGTATATTTTTTATCAAATAGCTCTGTATAAAATTAAACGGTTGAAGTAAATTATCAAGGCAGCCTTGAATCGTGGACATTGATAATGATAGTTAATTTGCTCTTAGTTTACTTGTGAATATTATTACAATAAGGAATAATAAAATAACATGCCATCACGTCTGTAAAACTTTGAAGGGTAAGGGCAGAGGAGTAGGAGTTTTATATTTAAACAAGTAAAAGAGAGCGAACCTACTGATATTTATCGACCCCATAGACATAGACTTCCTTGCTTTCGAGAAAGGTGGCCAGAGACTGTAGATTGCCACTTGCTACGATTTTAGGACATCCCTCTTGCTACATTTACTCTCATCACATTTTTAAGCATTTTTTTTTTAGTGTATTCTTTACTATCGTTCACTAGCATGTCTCTGATCTGATCATAGAACACTCAACTCAGTTCTATTCCACCTTACTATCTTATTTGTTAAGTTTTTACGCTACTGAACATGACGAGAATAATAATATTACAATCATAAAATGACAACACGGTGTTTGGACTGGTATTAAAACGATTTGATAAAAGTGCGTTATATGAGTTGGCTGTCCTTTAACTTATCATTATTAGATAATAAGCCACGAAAACGTAGAGTATATCGCCTCAATAATATTTTTCTTAAGCTGTTTCGATTTAACTCCGAGTTATGATGTAAAAATGTGAAATGTATGTTTATTATATCAAGGTCAAATTATAACAATGAAAATACACGTGTTTGTACGATAGGAAGAGGTGTAGATTACTCAAATTGTATTACAACGTTTAGGTCTTACATAATTCAGTGGACGCTCATAGTCATATTAAAACAAAATTAAATCTATGAAACCATTTGAATTTACACTTTTAAATTGTTGAGTAGTTCTTAAATATATATATATTTTTTTAAAAGAACGAGGACATTTAATTGTTGGCTATCGTAGTCTATGACCAAGTAGGTAATAGGGAGTGAGACAATTACCATTAAAAAATATGAACGTGGAATTAATGCTAACTAGCTAATTACACAGTTATAAAATAATTTTCAGTTCTTAGTAACGACAAGTGACTTTCATTCGCGGTTTTTCATCCGTTCCGTTCCTCGGCTAAATTAGTAGATGAAAAATTTCTTCATGAAACGAAAAATGGAGTGCTTGTACATAGACTTAATTTCTTGTAGCTAAATATTATCTGTCGCCACATTTATTTACGAAGCTATAATATTGAATATTTTCTTTTCTTTCTCTGTAAGTAAGGAAAGAAAACGTTGATAAAAATATTTGAAATTGATTTTAAGGAAATAATACTTTAAATGGTGCAGGATAATAAAAATATGGTAAAATATGTTAGTAAACTTATTGTATACTAGCATTCACCCGTGATTTCATTTATGTGAATAACACTTACTACTTCCACTAAACGGAATGAAATGAAACGTAGCTCAGATTTTAAGTAAATCTTCAAGCTAAGCTAAATTGTGAAAACCGTATTAAAAACCCTTCCGCGATTCCGAAACAAATTAATTTGTTTTAAGAAATTTCTCTCTAAATTTTGGGACAATATGAGCAACTAGCTTACTGCCGCGACTTTGCTGGCACGATAAGTCACTAAAACACAACCTATGTTACCCAAAAATAAAGCAGTTATCTATCATCCAAAAATCTTTAGAATCGGATCAACAGCTTCTGAGATTTACTTCTACAAATAAATAAATACCTCGTAGCATCCACACTTAAAAGTACACTTTTCACATACTACAAGTATATAAATGGCACAGATAACGTAGATGAAGATTAGAGTAATGAAGTAAGTAATGACTTTATTCCAACAGCCAGTAACAAGCCGCTTCAGGTTAAACAGGAACTCACAACCTCCTTGCTAAACACTTCGCTCTTGATAATCACTTCGGTAGAGGAATAAAATCGATATCAACTTGTTTAAGACGCCGCAAATGGAACGAGCTTTAATAGAAATGTTTGGTCGTATTAAAATGAAGATATAGATTTATGCTCGCATCCCTGGAGAGGTAGCAAATTTGTATATGACCAAATACAATAAAGAAGAATACTATCTTCTTCTTTATTCTTTTTTCACGGGGCCGCGGGTAATTGCCGTCTACAGAGCACATTTACAAAAGAATTGCCTAACATTTTTTTCTGGTTTGGGAATCGAATATGATACGTCACAATCGAAGGCAAGAAACGCAATGTTGTACCTCAGTACTGAGACGGCAATAATTTAATCTAAAAGCAAATTATTTAAACATCTTAAGACGTATTTTTTAGCAGGACATTTTCTGACAGGTTGGGTTACCTATAATATAAATTTATTTAAGGTTTAAATTATGCTTATGCATAATTTATGAAAGCTATTCTTTTTTAAAAACATATACTGTATCAGGATCTAAATTAAATACTACTGCTATTAAATACGATACGAATAAAATTGATAAATTGAAATATTCGAATGATTCTCGAATACCTACAATTGTACAATGTGATATTGATTATGCAAGGGCAAGTATTGCAGCGCATGCACTTATATTATATAGTGTTGTCAATACGTTGAAATCCAATTGTGCATATTGCTACATTACATACGTGATCTCAAGCCATGAAGGAGTAGACAGAGGAGTGTTAGACCAAAAATTCATAAGCTTTGGCTTTAGGTCCCTTCTAATAGCAAACATATTGTTGTTTATCGCAGACATTTCCCGACTCCGTGATGCTACTGAGAATTTTTTGATAGACATCCTATCTTCTCGCAGCTATCTCATCTAATAGTAGTATAATAGTACAAATCGTGTTTGAAAAAAGGACTTTGGTTTCGAATCATTAAATTAAATTAATAACACTGCCCGAGGCATCGCACCCAAGTCCTCACAGAAGTCGTATTCACAAACACTGCGGCACTGAATTACAGTAATTCCTATAGAAATTTAATATTTAACAAAATTTTCGACTATTTCCATAAATAATTTTCACTATTATACGACTTTTAAATATGGCCATATCTTTTAATACAAGCTGTGTATTCTAAACTGTTTAATGAAAGTATTTATTACACTAATAAAAATGTTGATTAATAATTTTATAATTAGATTGTAGCATTCTAATATTATAGTTGGCTAAGAATCAACAGAGTGACGTGTAGACCTACACAGATCTAGAAATCACTGTTGAAAACCTAATGACGACATTTAACATGACGTAAAAATATCTATCTATACATTGTATCATAATTGTAATTGTACATAACTGGTTAATGTCTGTACATTCCTATGGCCAGGCCAGGAGGCCTTTAAGAAAAATAATGTGAAGGGTCGTTTATAAGATCTATAGAAGCCTAAACAATTATTTTTATAATTTCTGGTTCTTTTTCTATATTTTTATATATGCATCGCGCAAAAACTACTGCATGAAATTGAATGCGGTTTTCACAGTTGCTTTGCTGGTTATGTATTCTAAAGACTGGTGCGTGTATCATCTTGATCGTCGTCTAGAAGTCGAGTGTAATTCTAAGATTTTTCGTCATACATCCCCTAGAAGCTAAAAGTAACCTTATGAAATAGATGAAGGATCGGAGAGATAGCCACCAATAATTTTTTACTTCTATGCCTAATGTGGCCAGCAAATGCTAGTAGATGAATAAAAAGGTGCCCATTGATGCTCATGTGTCGTTTGCAACAAAGAGTGAAATAAAGTAATTTAAATAAGTAAGAAAAGAAGCCATTCTTGTTTCACTTGTGTATGATACAACTGTTACGTACTACTGCGTTCCAAACTTGTTACGTCATAGCGTAGTATTGCTGTCTTTGTCTAATGCTTTACATTATAATGACTGTAACATTGTCATTTCACAATTGATTTAGATTTTTGTTATTCTATTTTCTACCAACACTATTTGTAATCTTTTTAATAACATTATTTTCGGAAATATGTATATGAAGTCTGCCAACCCGCACTGGGCCTGCAGTGGACTATCGAAGAGGCCTGTGTTCAGCTACGGGACAGTTTAATACAAGGCTGATATATATAACATTATTAACAAATGATTCATCATACATTAAAATGTATGACGTATTACATGACGTTTAATAAAGCTGGTAAAATTTGAGCATTGCATCCATATCGGCGAACACCTTCAGGGAATTACAGACGGGCGTGGCATTATTACAGCCATTTTAATTGCACAAGCTTCTAAAGACCGTACCTAAAAATAATTGCTCCAGTAAAACACACGTGAAACAGATACTTTCACTCTTTTCTTTTTCATACAATTATAGACGAAGCCCGCTGCAGTACGTACGTAGGAGGCTAAAATTGGGCCATCGCAATTAATCAGTTATTTTCAGAACCACCGATACTATTTACATTCACACATTTAATATAAGTTATTTAATTTGTAAGGGTTGAATTCTATTATTGTTAGGCTTCCAATAAATATGTTTACTAAATTGCCAAGGACTTAAAGTGGGCCAGAAGAGGGCCTTGAAAGACCTGCGTGTATCGAACCTAGTTTTGTTTTACATTATGTGGAAACCACGTAAATGGAAAAAATAAACTATAAATACATGTTACAAGTATTCGATATTTTGGTCTTGTTTCGTTGACTTGTTTAGATATATTCTGTTTTAGTTATTATTTTTATTATAAGCTCGTATATATTTTGTTTTAGGTATTCCTTTTATTGTATGAAACTTTATTAGTTAGCTGTTATCCAGGCTTTATATGGTAGGTGCATAACAATTATGCTAGCTCTGTTTAAGACTGCCTTAATATGGTCCCATCTTATCATCTTCTCGTATGCATTACTACTAAACTTTTCTTGATTTATACTGCATAATTATTTAATAGAAATGTCTATACATAATTTACTATAGAATCAAGCAAAAATATCCCACGCTAACACTATTAATCAGACCACCAACGTCAGTGAATCGATTCAAAACAAATTATGACAAAATAAGATTCCTCATTGTAATATTGTTCTTAACAACGCCTATTCCGTTTTTAGCAAGAATGGCGCCATAGCTCACACCTGCCCCATTTACACCCATCACGAAACACCCTAAGCTTGGGGCAGTAACGTTTATATTCATTCTTTACTCGTACATCTAAGAAACAACGTGAAAATGATACCCCTTGTTCGTCTAGTTCTCGCCAGATTTAAGTTTGGAAGCTTAGATGTTTTGTCGTTATAGACCCCTGTCCGATTTAATATTCATGCAAGCGACTCAGTAATTCTTAATAAGTCCATGAACTCACGCCCTTAGTCCATGTAATCTTCATAATTAAAGCAAAAATGTTACTATTAAATTAAGAGCTCGCTGTGTTTTAATTCAGAGCGTAGTCGCTGCTATAGATACACGGAAAATGCGCAACTCACGTTAAAAATTATCTTTATTGTACCAATGAATGTTTACAAAGAATAGATATAAATTAAAATTATTTGTAAAGAGCGGCTTAAACGCTACAAGCAATCTCTTACGCTATTGGATAGACAAAAACCAATAATTAAATAGACAGTATTATGTTCAAATAAATTAAAATCAATAGATATACCTACTATATTATATGTACGAATAAAAAAGTTTTATAAGTTTGGGTAGTCTTTGTTTCCGTTGTTTCAACGTTTGTAAAATCATCCGTAACACAGAGATTATCCGCAAAACGAAGGCTAGTAAAATCTTTTATGTCAAAATAAACAGGTAAATTAAATATGGCAAATTGTTTCGCCATTAATAAAAACATAATTTTATATTTAAAACGCGTCGTTTGTATAAACACAAGTCACGTGTCAACCATGTTTGTTTAACGTAATGTGGGAGAATAGAGAATCAGTGATTCTATTCCGTACTCAGTGCCGCGTAAAATCAATACATGCCATAATTCGATTGTAGATGGTTTATAACCACAATCCCTTACAATTATTTATTTGAAAAATCTACCCTTTGTATTATTCGTATCAGGCGAACGCTGCAAGGCAATATGGAACATAATAAGCGATATATAAAGAGTTTTATTGCGGGACGAGGAAGTAATTTCGCGCCAAAATTAGGGGCACATTTACTGGCCCCTGCGTAACTTGGAAGTTCGGCTTCAAGGGGAAACGCCATCTAGTGACAGAAGTTGCTCGATTAATTACATCTTTCGCCCCTTACCGAAATCGAATGCGAGACCAAATTACTGAATAGGGGCGTTTAACAAAATCATTTTGTTTACTATAAATTGGGATTTATAATTGAAACAGAGATGTTCGTAGAGTTGTTACTTTGCCGCCTTGTGGCTATCTAACTTATGTAATTAAAAAGTAGACTCGATATTATTATAACGTAACTAGTCAGGCACTTCTTGTTTAAATTGCAGACATTTCTTTATTTATGTATGAGTGACATGCCACAAAGGTGAAGAAATAAGTTCATTTTATAATCTTTGATTTAGTATAAAACATGAAAAATTTACGTGATCGTGCTTGCTTTTATACGTATTATTATATTGCGTTTATTACAACACGTATGATGCACGCTAAAGAATAAATGATCATCAAGGCTTAAATTGAATATCTATTAATTACTTACAACTTTATCTTGGTTTTAGAACGATTATTTAATTGCTAATTCTAGCAGATGTATGTAACACTATGATATGTAAAATATACATTGAAATTGATACTAAATAACGTTTTCAAAGTTATAACCATGATTTCTTAGCTAGGATTAAACTGGTAATGTTATTTAACCCTGACATACAACAGTGTTACTTGAAACCTAAATAAATAAATAATTTCTGTTTGAATAATGGAAATATTGCAGTAGAGTAGCCGTATGTAACTCAACCATAGCTTAAAATATTCAGAGCTAGGTTATCTAGCGTTGGCGCTGTTCGAAACTTATTCTGCTGACGTCATTCCATTATTATTTTTTAATGCACAGGCAAACAATATACAGCCAGGTGCTTAATAATTATTATTTAATTTCGCGTCAATGCGGAGTCTGCACTCTGTGGTAATATTTTTTGAACGGAACAAATAATCTTATTAATCTCAGCGTGCAAGAGAAAGAGATCTAATTATAATGTAAATTGAAATTTTATTTGTTGGTTATGTCTAATTTAATTTAACTTAGAAATTAGCACTAGGTACGCCTACGCCTCGAGGGAGTAACGTATCGACTAAGTCTAAAATATATTCTGTTAGTTTGTTGGCTACCAATAAATCCACACCAGGTCCTAAAGGCATTGTATGGAGGATTAATTCTATTAAATATTTACATATTGGGTACGTAATGTATTCTGCTGTAAAAGTCTTAACGAATTAGCAACAACTATTAAGCCAAACAACTATACATCAAGAAAAACACCTAAGATAAGTTCGAAGGGAACACCTATTTGCTTTTGATTTTGTTATTCATTTCGTGGGCCGAGGTCGCGGGGGTGTGGCACCCACCCCTGTCCTCCCTCGCGTAGGTTCACCAACAATTTTCGTGTGAAAATTTCGTATTTCACCCCGCGCGTTGTTTTTGGCCACCTCCCTGTTAGGATTATGCCCGTCTTGAAACATTACGGCACTTATGTACCACTTTTATGTTATTGTGCATTTTTATACTCAAACGTATTGTTATGAGATGATTGTGACGTGTCGTAAGTGCAGTCGTGCGAACAAGTTGCGCTCGAACATTACGTTTTACACATATTGATTTACTGCGAAACATTAAACGTGCTTTGTATGCAAGTAGCAACAAGTGGGCAGTTACAACTGCTGCAAGTAAAAGTGTATTAATGCGGTGAGCTAGTGAGCATTATCTGTATGTAAACGACCGAAATCCGGACCTGTCCGCGAGCGTCCGGTCCTTTGGTTACTGCACTGCCCCCTTCCCGCACCTCGGGCCGCGCCGCACGGCGTGATCACCGATACAACGCTGCCCGTCTCTGAGCCCCTAGTGCGTTACCCGTTGCCCGTCAGAATACCGCAACATTCTCGCACTCTACCTAATTCTGCGGAAAATCGCGTACTAGTCGCGTCGCAACGTTCGTGACAAATGTCAACAATATAATGACCGCCGATAACGTAGGAAAGTGAATGAGTATTCCGTTTATTTTTACACGACAACCGTGTCTCTTTTTGTTTAAATAATATCAACAGAGTAGTAGTTTTTGGGCTATTTTTATCGTCATAAATGTCTAATGGATAGTTTAGGTCGTAGATAAGCTTTTGAGTGCGCAAAGTAAATTAAAAGCCACGGGGTGAACGAAAGTTACTTAGACATGAAGTATAAGGTCGTTAACAGTTTGTTACGCCACTAGCTGTGACGTAGCGGTGACGTGGCTGCCAGTTTCGTCAGAAGTCGATTTAGAACATAACGCGACAACTACAAGTAGGCTATAAATCCTTATTATAACCAATTCGCCACGCACGCTGCGAGTAGAACAAGCTCTACGTTGCGTTGTTCACTTACACAAGCACACACAAGTACTCTTTAATAATGTATTCATGGAAGATGATATTGGTGCAGTATCTTGTAGGCAGATGCTTGTTTTATCGTTAACAAGCTCACGATAAAATTGTCTCGAAAAACATTGTAGATTACTTATTGCGAGAATAAAAAATTCATTTAACGACGAACGTCGACGCCGATTGTCGCTTGAGACCCACTTTTAAGTAAGCATTTTGTAGGTCGTTTATCGTGGTCATTTCCCCGGCGTCAGATAACCATGAACAGAAACACAGAAGTATTACTCGACGCAACATGCGATAACAATACGCGTTTTGATTGTCGCACGTGCATAATCTGTTACCGTTTCTCTCTTTCGTTTTAATGTTGTTGTTTCGTTAGAGAGAGACAACATAATTATGAACTTTCCGTTTATTTATTTATAACACTGTATGCAAACATTTTAAAAATAAATGAAGATAATAAAATCACTTTATATTATTAATTAACCATCCTTTTGAATGATTTTCGAATACACAAGTACTTAACGCGATAGCTATTATGCGTGATCAAGGACGCACGCACTCACTAAATATAGCATTCATTGATTTATATGGCCATCCAGTAGCTGTTTTATTATTTCTACATAAAAAAGTAAAACTATAAAAGTGGCTAAACATTTCAAGCCATCACAGCATGCATTATTATGGTGTATCATCAGTATATAAAAGTTAAAAGAAAACTGCTATTATTATTTGTGTGAGAATACATTTAAAATCAGCATTGTCAATACATTCAAAGATAATTTAAACACAATTGTGCACCACACATACAACTAGTAGGTACATATATCTCAGAAAAAAGTGTCACTATGATTTCTAGAGCTACTAACCAAATGAAAATCTTGCGCCGACACCTAATAATCTCTAGCAACCCTACTATAGGCTATATACGAAAGTACAACTGTATAAATTTTAACTACTGTGAACAGTACTCAAGAAAGTTGTTATGCAAATGTAAAGGATCTATCTCATATTCTGTATAACACAACTGTTAGTCAGTACACTCTTTTCTTTTGCTTCTGATTAAATTATTTCTATTGGAATATAAGCGAACGGTTCTTTTTATCTGTTATACTTTCTTATATAATAATAATAATATGCTATCATATACACACAACACCATCTCGCCCAAACTAAGCAGAGCTTGTACTATGGGTACTACAATGGATAAACAAATTCAACCGAATTTAATAGAAAAGGTTTAATTTTCTAGCCAGATAGCCAATTCTCGTCATAAAAACTATTCAAAATAGAATTCCAATCTATTCTCAATGCCACAAGCATCAGAAATGGATTTTTCCTAAAATAAAATACACGTCAAAAACTTAAATTACCTACATAACAATTAATATTGGACGTATTAGATAGATTTTTAATTACATAAACAAAGCATAATTACATAAATAATTAGATAGATTGGATCTCTATTTTAAACAGATTTATTACGAGAATTAGCTCTCTGATTTCTTGAAATAGGCTCAAAATGTCACACGTTGAAAATTCGTATTATGTTAAGTAAGAGAAACTTTTTTTGGCAACTAGAGGAGACTTTACAAACATATAAATAACGGATAAAGAACATCCAGACTCGGAACAAATATTTGTGAATCACACAAATTTTTGTCCCGTGTGGGATTTAAACCCACAACACTCGGCGCGGTGGCAAATCATTACATCCGTGCAGCCAGTCTTTCGACATTCATTAAAGTTAATTTGTGATGTTAAATAAGATAGCTAGCTGTTCGTCAGATTTGTACTCGTGTTCGTACCAAAACAATCTTTATTCTCTCCGTAACATGATGTCTGGGATAACAATTACGCTCTGTGAATAAAAGAACACTAATAGCGAGTGGAAATTAAAAGTTTCGCATTCCTTTTACGTGATAGTGCACGGAGTATTCATTCATCCTAGTGAAGTTGGTACTTAATTTCAACTACAGATTTGATAGTTCTTTTTAAGAAGCTAAATTGCGCGCCATATTTGCATTGTTATATTTTGTATATGTAATTTGGCTGGATTTTGGAGTGAAATCTGTGATATTGTAGCCAGATTTTGCCAACAGCTGTACTCGCATAAATGTACATAAGTAAGGTTATTAATAGTACGTTTTTCTGTAATAAGTAACCTATGTCCTTTTCTGTACCCCTGACAACATGTATGCGAAATGTCATGATGATCGGTAAAGTATTTATAGCGTTAAAAAGTATATAACAAACGAACTCAAATTGTCATTTATAATAATATTTAGGATTTCTACAACTAATGAGTAAAACGCTGGTCCGAAATAAAAACGTATAGCAAATAAGAACGCATTTATAAGACAAATTTAATATCAGTTCAATATTGTTTTAGAACCAGTAGGAGTACATCAGATGCACGGACGAGAAAGAGATTACTTAAATGAGGCCGATATAACGATGTGCACAATTGCAATCGAGTTATCAAAGTAAGTAATGCGTTGTGCACAACTTTATTTAGATATTATTCGAATGCCACTTTTACTAGATTACTCATATTTTGTCAAAGTTAAGTGTAGTATGGTTTCTGTATCACTCTTCTATTTTATATTTTATATAAATACAGGGTGATTTTGAAATCGTGTAATTCCTTTTAACCACGCATTCTACTGGTGATATAGAATAACCCTGACCATATTTTTTCTTAATTAGAATAATGGTTTCGGCAGATTTAGAGTACAAATTTTTTTCATGAAATGATTTCAAATAGTCATATTTTAACCATCTGACACAATCTTAATATTTTACTAATTTAAAAATAATAACATAACAATAACTGATGTCGTAAATAATAAGGGGCAATAAAAAGGACCGCCCGTTATTATTTACGACATTAATTATTAATATGTTTTTTTATTTTAATTAGTAAAAAATTAAAATTGCCTCGGTTGGTTAACATATGACTATCTGACACCATTTCACGAAAAAAAAACCGGAACAATAATTTTTCAAAAAAATAATTATTTTAAATAAAAATATGGTCAGGGTTATTCTATATCACCAGTAGAATGCGTGGTTAAAAGGAATTACACGATTTCAAAATCACCCTGTATATAAAATTTAAATATAAATAACTATTTCAGCAGAACTAAATGTGAACCTATAGGTTTACATAGTCTCTTATTTTTCTTAGAGAGAAGGTTAAGGTTAACAGTAGTTAGAATGTAAGACGAGCTGTCAATAATTAATTTGTTCTATCATTAGCTAGAGCAAGAGACCTATAAAATACTCATCTGAACAGTTTTACGAGTAAAACTGCTGTTGTTTCCTTGTATAGTGACAGACATAACGTACCGAACGACCTACGCAGTACGCACCCAGCCTTCGCAATACGACACTCCGCCCAAAACGATATTCAATACTCGTTCACCATTTCCTCCTTGCAATTGCTCAGTAATTGGAACAGCAATGTACATGTACCGTGTACGGTAAATCTAAACTTCGGGACGGTCTATCGCGATTGAAGGACCGACTGATTACAGGGACAAATGATAGATAGTAATTATCTATATAGATATATGGAACTACGTATGCATTGCTATATATACCATTCATCCGATTGCGATCATTTGGGCATGCGAAAGCTTTCGGCAAAATAATCTAAAATATTTCAAGGAGGCATTAAAACGCATGCCGGTCCTTAAGCTTCTTAATTGTATTGTAAGCTGTCATTAAAATATAATCACTGGGATATACGATTGGTGATCAAATAATTCGTGACGTCTGAGCTTTACTTGAAGCAACACAACTGGCAAAGTACCTTTACGGTATAGACGATACTATACTAAATAACTCTGTGTTGCGTTTTGCGGTTTGGCAATAGGTAGCGAGATGCTGTGTTGCCAGCAGACAGAAGTGTTTCTCCCTTGCCATAGAGGCGGCTACTTTTCTTGAGATTAGCAACGCGCAAGTAATACCTCTGGTGTTGCAAGCGACCATAGGCCATCAAAAGGGCCGTACGCTTATTAGCTACCATTCAAATAAAAAAGAAAATCAAGTAAGTAGGTACCAGTCCGAATAGATCACTATGGTGCCCAACTCACACTTGGTAGAATTTTATTCTTGGTTGTTTCATTGTAATGCTCACACTATAATCATTCTAAATTTCAAACTATATCAATTACTGTTAATCCATTCGAAAATCATTCGAAAGCACACCGCTAATCTGTTCAGCAGTTTTAAAGCACGTATTTGTATTTTCAAGGTGAAATTTTCGAGATATGTGTCATTAACAATGTTAATTGTGGGCGAATATTGTCAAGGCATACACAATGCCCTAAATTGCGAACGTTGTTATAAATAAGTGTGATCCGCGTAGTGGGGGATATCGTACGACGTACCTACTGTACCTAGTGCCTATAGCTAACATGGCCGTTTGAAATTTTATTTAAAGAAGTTACCTAAGGTATCTATGACGTCACGTTACGTTTATGTATATCGAAGAGTTTAGCAGTATTTCGCACTTTCTGCTGAATATGTTTAAGTGCTATACAATAAATGAATTGTGTGGTTTAAGAGGTCGCGTTGTAGTTTCGAATCCCACACGGGACATTGTAATTGTATTGTATAAGTTACAATTCTATATATCATGCTTTGATAGTATTTCGCTGACAGAAACTTTGTTTGACTTTACGGGGGAAAGAGACAGCGCTATACGTTACGTATATCTCTCTCGTTCTTTCGTAAAGTAATAATATAATAACACTACTATATTTAGTATAGCCGCTGTAACTCAAATTCGGTTCTTCACGATTCTGCGAGCGCTTTCACTTACGTCGAAGATCCAAGGATGCTTTGTTACGTTCTCTAAAGAACATTACAAGAGACATAAAGAGAAAACTAAAGTAACAGTGACGTCATAGATGGTCGAATTCCAACGATTTAGTGTGAAGCAATAGTGCCGATTCTGTAGTCGACACTAATTTTAATGTCACTTCGTCACTTTCTTATCAATGTGTTTTGAATAGGATAGCATAGGATACTGATGGGCTGCCGATTTAAGTGTTGTTCTTTTAATTAAGTATACTGGAATATAATAACCAGGGAGACATATATAAATTACAAAAATATGTTAAATTAATTTAGTTTGCTAAGACTGAAGAAATTGTTATAAATAATCCTTTCTTCTTTATATAATGGTGATTATCATCTTAGAAACCGGCTTATCACAGAGGACTACAAATTGGGTTATGAGGTCATCTACATATGTCATACCTAGTATATTAAAATTCTATAATTGCAAATTTTGTGCTGCTATTGGGAATACTTTAACTCGTAAGTCGACATTCAGTCATTGACGACAAGATTTATAACAATTGTTTTATTTCTTCTAATAAATAATAGTTTAAAAAACTATAAAACACGGATTATTACTTACTAATTATTTATTTTATTTTTTAAACTATTATTTTTTTGTATTTTATGCGTGGGGTTTATCAAAATATCTAATAAAGCACCCACGCTTTTTACATTAGAATTATTAAATTATGTTCCACCTTTTTTAATAAAGCGTGTTTTTAAACTATTATTTATTTTAAATATTTAAACTATTATTATTATTGATTTTTTCTAAATCATTGTATTGTCATCGGTATTCGATAAGTGTGCAAAGTTTCAAGTCAATTTGTCGGCTTGAATGGGGTGAAAATCACGTTCAAAGGTTCCGTTACATAGATTCATAGATACATACCAAGCTAATAAAAGCGTGTTAAAAAGACAAATACCACACTAGGAATCATTACTATATCGCGTGGGAGTTTACGAACATTCAAACTTGAAACAACCATTTGTGGATCAGACAATTATGTCACGAGTGATATTCGAACCCACAACATTCGCCGTAGTGGCAATGGTGAGGTGATTACCTACACCACAATGCCATCCATGCAGTCACACTATTTGTCGGCTTAGTGGACGATTCGCCCGAATTTAACTCGCCCGAATCGACACTTTCAAAGTCTTTTCAATTCGTTGTAATAAAATTTAACGGGTAGTACTTAACTGTTCCTCAATTTTTTGCCTTTGTTCCGCCTAAAATACTAATTGCACAGCAAAATATGCTTAATAAAATATTTTAAAGAGATCAAACTAAGTCCTAACCTATTTATAAGTAACCTATTTTTGGGTGGGTTTAAGAGGGAACCTATCTTATCCTAAACCTCCCGAGATGGAATGCAGTGATTTGAGGCGTATAGGTGCTCATTATGATATATTTTAGTAAGCATATTTTGCTGCGCAATTAGAATTTTTGGTGGTTTTTATACTTATATTAATTAATATCGATATATTTTACTCGAGTGTATTTTTTATTGCATAAAATGGGTACAATTTGTGCGAGTCGCCTATAGAAAAATAATATTTTTTTGAAAGTGTCGATTCGCCCGATTCGGCCACGTTAAATTCGGGCGAATCATTCACTAAGCCTATATGTCTAGATATTGTTCAGGGACATATAGGCTTAGTGGATGATTCGATATTGACTTATAAAAAACAATAACCACTTTACCAACCCGGATATCAAAACGACCTCACATACAACAGTAAACGTAAGCGCAGTTATTTAAAAAATATTCACAAAATTAACTTATGTAAAGTACCATCGACTTTACATAAGTGACAAAATACCGTTATTTCTATCTATATTCACGTCAACACTTATTAACTTTGTGCCTACACCACATACATATATCGGTTTGTAAACGACACTTTGAATGCAGAGATGACGCAGTGGGTTCGAATCCCACACAGGACAAACATTGTTGTGAACCGCAAATGGTTGTTTCGAGTCTGAACGGCCTTTGTGTCCGTTGTTTACCTCTCAAATACCGTTGACGCCTCACGCATAAATGAAATAAAAAGAAAAAAAGCGCGAAAAGGGAGTCCAATTACAATTACAATTACAATTACCGTTGACGCCGATCGACGTTTTCAGATTTGTACTCGTCAAACCCCGGTGACGCGATAGGGCGTCGAGCACACTCGATTGTTTATGGTTTATGTTTTCAATGGCGGATTTTGAGAGGTTAATGTTAGGAAAGTGGGGGACTGGCGATACAGGAACAATTCCTAGTGCTTTGACTTTTATGCACAAAATAAATACCTAGCTACTAAACAAATAGGGTGAGATGTGAGTGCAAAACACCTTTATCTAACCCTTCGGGTGTATCTAAATACTACGTACTTACATAAAAATATTAAAAGAACTGATATTCCAATGAAATTACGATAAAGCAATGCTAGCTTTTACATGGCATATATCGGTAGGTATGTAAGTATTATGGCTAATAACACTAGTGGCTAATTCGTAATAAAACATCTCCGCTGACCACTTCTGAAATATACAGGCATAAGGAGCAGAATACCGTACACACAGCGACGCATCAACCTAGACTGTTTGGACTTTGAACTATTAGAAGTTGAACGCTGCGAATCGTGCGAGAGAGTGCGTTTTATTTTTGTTAACTCTATCCTTACCATTACATCGACACCATTATGCACTGTCCCTTGCAATTCTCTATTTTGTATGTAGCACAGCTATGCGTATATAGGGTGTTTAACTTGATGTGTAGCCGTGTGTACCTACTTTCGATCTATTTACTATTTGTTAACGCTGGTTTCTACACAACATTAATTGTAGGCTGTACTAGCTACTGTAATGAAAAGCAGCAATAGCTCAGTGGGGAGACCAACAGACTGCAATGCAGAGGGTCTCGGGTTCGAACCCACGGCGCACCTCTGACTTTCGGAAGTTATATGACTTTTCGAAATTATATGCGTATTGATTGACAATTATCACCTGCTCCTTGCCTCGGAGAGCACGTGAAGCCGTCGGTCCCGGCTGCTATCTATGAATATCTATGGCAGTCGTTATTGGGAAATCAGTGCCCTATAATATGCTGACACTGGTCTAGCCTTAGGGTATCGTTAGCCTTCGGGTTGCGGAGGTCAGGTGGCAGCCGCTCCGTGTAAAAACTGATATCCAGTCAAATCCGGTTAGACCAGAAAAGCCGACCACGAGTGACTTGGGAATAATAAAGGCTAGGGAGAAGAAGACTAGCTACTGTAGTGACTACTTCATGACTCCTAAGCAAGCTGTGTACTAGAACTGTAAATGACTAAAGAAATAATGGGGTGTAATATAGGTATTAGGTACACTCGTTTCGAAAGATAGAATATACCTGAGAGCGGGAGGTAGAAATGCTATACCTTTGCTTACACCTGCCGGTTATAGCCCCGATACTTCTATATGTAGCAAAAATACCCTTCTTAGAATCTATTTACGGTGAACACAAAAATTATAAACCATGTTGGTTCCTACACGACCTACGTTCCCTAGCTACTGTAGTGACTGCTTCATGACAATTTAATATAGCTGGCAAAACGAGTGTTATAAATTACTGCTTACCCCTTAAAGGCCATTTTAGCAATACTCTGCCGGATTGATCAGCGCGCAGCGTCAAGAAATTAACTGCAGGAACACGACATCTGGAGCTGTGTCCAGTATACTGCATCTATCTCGACCTCTATTACGTGAAATCTAAAAGCATAGCTAGTGAAATGTATATGCCCTTTGGGGATATAAGCGTGATATAACTAAATAAGTAGCAAAAACAACGATCACTACATTTATTAACTTATTAACCATGCTGGTTCCTACACGTCTTCTATCCATAATACGTAAGCGTTACTGGCTATTCTAGTAGCTACTTTTGGCAAAATGAATGTTATACACCACTGCCTATCCCTTTGGGTATATAGCCGTGATAGGTACTATATCAGTAGCAAAAATACCGTTCTTTGAATCTATTTACGGTCAACACAGCATTTATTAGCCATGTTGGTTACACGGCGTATTCGTCATATACCCAATACTCTGCTGGATCGAACAGAATGCAATGAAATTCTCAGTAGAAACACGATGTCTAAAGCTGTGTTCATTTACCTCTAAGACTTGATCCCCAAAAATATAGCTAGCGAAATGTAGCTGTTGCCACCGCTGCCTACCCCTTCGGGAGAATAGGCGATATAGCTATATAAGTAGCAAAAATACCGTTCTTGGAATCTATTTACGGTGAACACAGCACTTATTAGCCGTGTTGGTTGTAAGCGATACTCCGACTCCGCGCTAGTGTGCTTGCGTTATTATGTTATTTATGTTCGTCGTCCACGATCACGTGCATACGTGATAAACATCATGAACAGACCGTTTATATATAGATATGTCTTCCATAACCCCTTTATTGTGTGCGAACTTTATGCTATATTTGGACTGAAACAAAAATGTTTGTATAAAAACGTGTATGAAGTGCTGTTTTTGGACAATGCGGTACATCGTTTACTGGCAAATCTAAAATGGCTGACGCCTATATTTTGAATGTAATGCAACATGCTTAGATTACACGGATAGTTTAAGTAGGTTATAATATGGTCGCCTAGACGTTGCCATTGCGTCAAGTGGGTCCCATCCCAACAGGAGATAAAAAATGTGAGATCCATAGATTATTAGTTATTCCGAGTCTGGGAATTATTTGTGTCCGTTGTTTGAATGTTTGTAAAGTCACCGCGACACATAATTTATCCCCAGTACGTAAATTGTATTTAAAAAATATGGAATACTTAGATGCATGTTTGTATTATCCTTGAACAGAAGCAAGAATTCTCGAACAGATGTAAGGAGAACTCAAAATAATTTATTGCGAAAATGGGTAATTCAACTGCATAACACATCTCACTTAAAGGAGGACGACTCTATTGCAATCGGGGTAAATTTCTTGATTTCATGCTGCTACTTAGAATTCCTACACAAAAACCCAACAACACTACCAGACTCGGGCATGCCTCAAGGTCACACACAAACGCGCTAACTTAAGCCTCGCGATCAACGAGACTGTTTCAGTAACTCAATATTTACTTTACCAATAACATAAATAAAGACATCGACTCATCCATCCAAAATCCCCAACATTACTAATACTAAACAACATTAGTAGCTTACTAATGACTAATAATTCCCCATTAATAGGTATAATACCTAGTCTAACAATTCAAGTTTACGTACAATATTTCATATTTTATTTTATTATAATCGGAAAACAAACAGTATTAACAACTTAAAGATAAAAACATATAATATAACTCGCTACAAATTACATGTTTTCGCATTTAAATAACAAAAAAGAACATGCTTGCTTATAAAAAAAAATATTGCGATAATTGTAATAATTTCTTTTTATTAGAATTATTGTAATATACACTATAAAAATAATACTACATTAATACGACACGAAATGAAGTATAAACAGTTATTAAACCAATGTTTTGAAAGTATTTGGTTAAATACATGCGGCTTAATAGTAAATACGTCAAGTTCAGAAAAAACAATATGGCCGTCATACATTTATTAAGCTCTGCGGCGTGCGTAGCGTATGACCAATCAGCCAATCGCCTTTAAATTACTCATAAATTCATTAATAGCTTAGTCGATCAAACACTGGCACGTGAGTGATCTCATGACACGAGACATCCGTTTTCCTTTATAGAACGAAATTCAACCAAATATTTGTTCGTATTGTTCGACAAATTCGTTTAATTTAATTTATTTATTTGGTCAAATATGGTGACATACTACACCCTTATAAATTTTAGTATAATAAAAATTACTTAGCAAAAAGGTTTACAATAAAAACTTATGTACTTACTTTATATTTATGCTGCAAGTAAATAATTTCTAACTCAATAATAATTTTTATTTGCTAAATAGTTGTAAAGGATGCTCGTTTTATGTGTGGCCGTTTAATCTTTTCCATGATATTTACTAATGTTCTAAATACTAACTAATATTATAAATGCAAATATGAGTTTGTTTGTTACGCTTTCACGCTAACTACATACTTGTCCCATCAGCATGAAATTTCGCATACATGTTGTCAGGAGAAGAGAAAGAGACATAGGGTACCTTAAACAGAAGAAGTACTAATACTAACATAACCTAACCTATATTTAAGCGAGCGAAGCTGCGAGCAAAAACTGGTACAAAAATAAATCACAAAAACAACAAAACAAAGAACAAAAATCTGATTGTTGGTTACGTTTCACGAGTTTATAACGTTAAAAAACTTGTGACATTGTTTTCATTACGTAAAATAATATTAATTGTAAAAGGGATTAAATATATTGACCACCAAAATACTAATTGCGCAGCAAAATATATCATAACGAGCATCTATACGCCTCAAATCACTGCATTCCGTCTCGGAAGGGTTAGGTTATGTTAGGTTCCTTCTTAAACCACCCAAAAATAGAGCCGTCGACTTAGTTTGATCTCTTTAAAATATTTTAGTAAGCATATTTTGCTGTGCAATTATTATTTTTGGTGGAACATAGGCAAAAAATTGAGAAACAGTAAAATACTACCTATACAAATTTTATTTTTCTACTATGTTACTCTTTATAACGTCTGCTATCTGCCAGTGAAAATCGGTCCAGCCGTTTCAGAGATAAGCAGGAACAAACAGACAGACAGATTGACAAAAGCTTAAAAAACAATGGTTTTAGTACCGTACATAGCATATTATGTATTTAGTAAAAAGCTGTTATTTGACATTTCAAACAGACACATCAATTTTAATTATTTGTAGTACTTATACCTAGATATTTTATGATTATAAACACAAGTCATATTCATTGTAGAATCATTGTTATCGAACGGCTGTTCAATTAAAATTCAGTGTAGGTATTTCTTAACTTGTTGAATGCTGTATACACAGACAAAGAACGTAAATAATATGTTAAAAGTATTATTATCTTTGGTATTTAAACCAAGAATTGTCTGTTCTAAACAACTTCATATTATGTTTTAAAGATAGAACGATATAATTTTTTTAAGTTTCTGGGTGTAAATTAGATTTCAGGTAACTATTTTTATTCTTTTGACTATGACTTCTTTACAAATACGCTAAATTAAATTTGGCCAAATCGAACGCATTTACGTAAACCTCAAGTCGCACTTACGGCAAATGACGGTTTCATTATTCATTTATTACGGTTACTTTACGGTTTTACTAGTATCCTTAACTGATAAAACATTGACGTGAACCTTCTTTTATATTTCTTTTTGAACTGCACGTCTTTTATTAGCGTATTCCTTACATACACCTAGTAACGCCTAAATCTCTTCAAACGGGTAAGCAGGTGAATATTGGAACAACATTTCACCCGCTGTGCTTATGTCTCCCGTAGTAACCGATACGCTTATTGTGATCAATTAACCATATTTCCAGACTTTATGCAGGCACTGACTATTTCGTCACAGAAAATCATTTTAATCTATTAAGTCGCAGCGGCACACCGGCGACTAGACACAAAAGGTTAGATTAGCTTTTAATACTTTTCCCGTCACGAGGCACGTATGACCTTACAATTACACTAAAACTGAAACGAGTCTCCTGTCTGTATATTTCTAGTAATAGACTAAATGGTTTCTAAAAATATATCTTCAGTTTCAGTCTCGTCATACTCCATAGTTAATAATCGACCCGGATGATAATAGTCGTGAACATCAACTTCATGGCTGTCCGGGCGCCCTTACAGGCGTCAAGGACGTAAAGGTCATTTCATAATTTAGTGTTATATTTTCAGTTAGTTTACGCTATTATTAAAAAGGGGCGCGAGTTATATTGATAGGTTGTGTATCTGTGCATTCGCTGGTTATAAAATTCTTAAAGTTTAATTCCCGGGTAGGGTGAAGCGTTTTTTTCTGACTTTAATTTCTTTATAACAGAATTAAGTTTAGAATAGTTCCCAATATTAGACCATTGACCTCTGTTACATAGACTATATGACGCAGAGATGTAGGTACTGGCAAGCTAAACAAAATAAATATTCCTATTTTCAAAATAAATTCGTTTTAGTAACGAATTGGCTGAACAGTTCATGTTCTATATTCAAACGATTACAAATTCATAGTTCGAACAATTATTATATGAACGATGATAGTTCATAATTCGAGCGATTATTATTCTTAATTCGATCGCAGTTGAAGTTGTGTTCCATTTGTATAGAACAGTTGCATTCTGTAATTGACTTTACTGATAAACGCAGGCAAGGCCGTCCTGTGTATTGTGGGCGATAACACACGCTGTCTACCATATGACTTGCAGCTAATGGAATTTTTGTTTCTTTGTTGAGTTTATACGTAGCCAGTTATAATAATATTATTGTTCATTATCTCTGGAGGTTTTACGATAATATTGCCACGTCAGACTACTGCAAAAATGGCTTACTGCTGACGTCATTGGTCATTTGTTAAATTGATTTTCGGGTATTCGACGTTTGTTAATTATAACAATACAAGCCAAGGTCTACACGCGATTTTTTTAGACCTTTGAAGAATAGAATGGTTGTATTTAGCTAAGATTACACTTTTACGAAAAATAACCGATACGATTATTTGATATACTTGATTTACAATCCTCACTAATATTATAAATGCGAATGTGAGTCTGTTTGTTAGCCTTTCATTTCTTAACTACTCGACCAATCATCATGAAATTTCGCATACACGTTATCAAGGGTACAGAAAGGTATATAGGCCGTCTACCTTTATATTTCATCCAGAAATAGCACCATTTTCAAGAGATAGGAATTTATTGACAAAATGTAAATTAACGCGAGCAACGCCGCAGGCAACAACTAGTTAGATATAATCAAATACTACTGATAAGGTATTTGATTTACAATGCGGTATAAACAGATTGACGGCTTAAAAAGTTAATACAACAAGGATAATAATTGTAGACTAGCACAAAAAATATAGATGAAGTCAATATAATTTATATGAAATTATTATTACTGGAAAACATAAATATATAAGTAGAATACATAACTCTCCTGCGCCGATGGCCAGTCTCCGTTGATTGGTCGTCGTGACCGAAATTCGGTCAGGAGGACATTATGTCCATAGTATCACGCTAATACCAAGAAGGGGGTAGCGGGCGCATTTTCAGAATCTGGACTGCTACTGAGAATTTCTTGAGAGATCATCTCACTAAAACTGCCTGATCTGGGAATTAAACTCAAGACCTTATTCTCAGCCATTTCTCAGCAGTCGTGTATATTACCGCTTTGCCAACATGGAAATCTTTATACTTTTGGTAATAGAAACCTATCTACACTACGAGAGTTATAAAATTTTCTATTATAAAAATTGATTGAAATTACACGCAGACTAAATTACCACAGTATGTTTTATAATAGACATAAATTATTTAATATTTTAGTTCACAAAAGAGAACCGTAGCCATCGCATAAAAAAAACAATTGTCTATTAGTTAACTAGATTGATCAACGCTCACGGGCCATGTCAAATTCATTCACGTTATTCCGTTGCCTCTCTTTTTAATAAGTGTATGTTACGTAACTGACAATGGTATTCAGATTCGATTCCCGCAGCAAGCAAAATATTTGCCGATTTTCTGTTGCTCCTACCGCACTGCGCAACGTATGACAATAGACTCACCCCTATGTCGTGAAATCTATACCTACTAATATTATAAAGCTGAAGAGTTTGTTTGTTTGGTTGAACGCGCTAATCCCAGGAACTACTGGTTGGAATTGAAAAAATCTTTTAGTGTTAGATAGACCATTTATCGAGGAAGGCTATAGGCTATATAACATCACGCTACGACCAATAGGAGCGGAGCAGCAATGAAAAATGTTGCAAAAACGGGGTAAGGGAAAATTCTCTTATATAATATTGTCTTCTGTTAACGCGAAAGTTATTCATTGAAATTAAACTACTATATTAATTTATATAAATTCTCTTATCTTATATGAAGCAGACGACATTGCGCGGGTCATCTAGTTTAAATATAAACGACAAAAAGTAAGGTGAACTGCTCTGCCTAGCTTCGATTTAGTAACGTAGAATTACGCTTTGTAATATGTCATATTATATTACGGTTGTTCAACAATACGACTGCAATCCCGCTTCGTTAAAATCATTCACCAGCTTTTAAACCTCTATACCAAATTTTATCAAAATATGTTAAGCTGTTTTACCTTTTAAACTGGGACGGCAAACACAATTAAACTATGTTTGGTATTCTAAGACCTGATAGATAAAGTATAAAGGAGTAAAAACAGAACTAATTTTGCAATTGTAATATAGGTATACGAAAGGTGTAGATTATTGACACTTAAACGACAAACTATAAATACAAAACAGTTCTAGCTGTCTGACGTAGAACGTTATAAAATCCAAAGCGCAAATAACTTTCTTCTACACGTAAAATAATTGTTTGCCGTTAATTATAATATGCTTTTAAATGTCTATAAACTCTATTTAAGTACTCATGGAACAGAAGAAATAAATAATAAATTGACATATGACATGAGCGGTAAAATTATTTCCACTTGTGCAAACCGAGGCGTAATCATTAAACATGAACATAACCTCTCGTACGGTTATTTTGATTGTTCAACGATGAAGGCCAAAGAAAGCCTTTGCCTTAAGCAATATAATTAAAACTAAAACTAAGCTTGTACGAGTATTATAGATTGTGATTATTATGTTATCTGTACTTCTATTGTATTGGGTTCTTATTTCGAATAAATACATTAATTTCAAAATTTGCGCTTGTGTCATACATATTCCATTCCAATTTTGAATATATTATGTATTTAAAACTTATCTATACTTATATTTAAATAAATATCTTGGACAGCAGTTTATCATACAATCCTTTTTTTTGCCACACTGATCTAAATTTGATTTTTAGTAATAATTGATAATAACTTACGGCCTTACATATAATTATTTATATTAATAAACGTCTCCATGACACATTATGTAATTGCAAATAATAAAAAATATAAACTAAGTAACAATTTCAAAATTAAAATATTCAGATTGATTTTAGAGCACACAGTTGAATTATTTTATGAAGCAAAATTTATACTTGTAAATATTTTACTATCCTGTTCTTGTATATAAAATACAACATATATTAAGGGCTTGTTCCACCGCCTCCGAATAGCATTTATCTATAAGATAAAAGTCTCGCCATCTCTCTTCTTTAACCTAACAAGTGAGACAGCATGCGATTTATCTTTCGCATAACATTTACTTGTTTGTTGTGGGACTGGCCATAAATATATATAGGTAAATAACTAAAACAGTAGATTTTATTATAATGTAATTTTTATAATTTGTATATGTATTACATTTAGCTCTTATTACGAAATACTAAAATAAGTTGGTATTATATATAACTCACGTGTACATTCCACTTAGTTCTTATTTTGAATACGCTACTAAAGAACTAGATTTTATTATTATCTGTGACTGCACCACATTAATTTCGTATTTCAAATAAATAAAGAAACAAGTTGGCGCGTACATTGAGCTCTTATTTTGAATAGAATATGTTATTCGAGATCGTTAGCTACTCGACAATAAGCGGATAGATTACAGCAATGGAGTGATTAATATCATATGAACATTACTGTGTGTTGTAGTGGTCGTTTAGTGATGTGTGTACTGAATTATTCGATCGTCAGCCCGCACCTGTGTTGCGCTTATGACCTAGATCTTGCATGCTCCGCGACAAATAACTTTTTAATATTCAAGGACATTTTAGAGGTCGTGGCGCAACCTTCGAAAATATACTATGTGTGTCAGTGCGGTGTAATGCCAGTAATCATACCTTATATTAATGAATATATCCACTTACGTATTAATTTTCAGTTAGCTTATTCATTGTTTACATACGCAATTAAAATGATTGGCTTCTTGGTCTAGCGATAGCGTCATAACTTGTAAGCCTGAAATGAAGGCTTATGCAACTTTAAAATGAAAGGCCACGCTGTATATATTTAAGGTAAAGAGTTATTTGTTTTATCTGTCAAATAAGTCTTAAAAGCTGCCAACATATTTTTTTTTGTTATACCTATATTTTCACGAAGGATCTAAACATGACTAGCATAATATGGATGCTATTTGGATCGCAACCCTGACGCTAAGTTGTGTTCATTATTTCATCAACAGATTTCAAGTCATATTAATATTAGAAGGTAATATATTGTATAAATTCCCCATTGCTATTAAATTGCTCCATACAACAATGAGTGATGAATTAAACAGCTAACGCGTTTATCTTCATTCAAAGCAACAATAAGCAAAAAGTGGAGCGTCGCTCGAGGCAAATTCAATAAATAAGTAATGAGCAATATAGTTCGGGCGGCAACACGCGGTAGGGCCGACTGACGCGCGGAAAGAGCGGCGCGCGGCCTCCGCCGTGCCGCCGACTGCCGACTGCCGAGCACGTGACGTCACACTGAGGTCGCGAGCGCGCTTCCTACATGTCAAAATCGAACAATCGAATTTCTTATCGAATTAAAACGTTCCATCTTTTATTCGATTCAATATGAGATTTTTTTTAATAAGTCCTTGACGATATTTATTATACAATTTAATATTTAGAAATAATGTAATAAGTAGTAGTAAAAGTGTTTGTTAAAGTAAAGTACATTATTTCAAAACTTAAAAGTCTCTGCTACATTAAAAATGAAATTCCTACTTATTCACAACTGTAACACCTTTATATTATTGTACACATGCTCACAATAAACAAATTGATGGATTGAAAAACAACGCTTAAAATTTTACTTCCTTAAATTAATTCATATCTATTCTATCTATCTATTATATTAACTTAAGTGTAACTTATATGAGTTTACATACATATTATACATTATACGTCAAACATCCATATAGGTACCAAAAGCATAAGACAGAAGTGTAGGTATGTACTACACCCACATTTATCGAACTATACCTATTTAGGGTGTAAGAGGCCTATTATCATTTACAGAACACAATTCCAATATCCCAAAAGTGAACAAATTTTTACCGACGCGGCAATCGAACCCGAAAACGTAAGCCTAGACACAAACTTATGCCACTTGACAGCAAGACAGTGTAAGTAAGTAGTTACTGTACATTTTAGTTAGTACGTTATCAGTTTCGAGTTAATGTTCGAACACCTGCCTTTTAGCCTTCACAAGTGCGTGTTACGCAGTAAACTTTTATCTTTAATCGAATATAATCTACAGCTTTTGTCCATTTTGTTTTTATATACCTTTTATGTAGGTACTTCACTAGTGTCTTAATTGCAATGACCTACGACTGTGTATCTTTTGGGTAAGCAGATGTGCAACTTTGGGTAATACATTACAATTGTTTAAGTCAAATACATAGTTACATTACTCAAACTTTAAGTATAACAATTTTTATTTTAAATTATCCTGAATGATTAAGATAAACGCGATTAAAATCTGGTAGTAGGGGTAAATATTAAATACTTAACAGAAAAAGGATGCACGATACAAACTGTGACGTAACCGCTATTTAAACGCTGCTATCAGAGGGTGACAGCGAGATATCCCCACTACAGCCTGTGTCCGGCCGTAGGGTCCCATTCCGGTGCGACCCCAGCCGGGATGCACCCACAGTGAAAAATGTGTTATTCCGCTACGCCCCCGGCCGAGACGCTCCCATTGTACAACAACCGAAGAAGATACTTAAAAGCAAATACTGTTCAAAGCAAAAGTGTTTTTGAATTTAAATATTTTGTGCTGTGTGTGTATCATGTATTAGCTTTAGAATTAGTAAGAATAGTTTTTAAATAAACTCTATATGTTTAAAAAATGCACATTGAAGCGGGGACGCACCGGAATGGAACCCTAAAGGCCGGATCCTACAGCCCCACTATTCGTGAATCAATATTTAAAATACTATTTACTTCCTTATTTTACAAACAATTTTGATACTGTTTGTAAAATAATGAACAAAATCAAAAACGTAGGCTTTTACTTTATTGGAAATAAAGACTATGGTATAATAATTATGGTAGACAGAGACTATGGCTCTATCTACCCTTCTATGAGACAGGCGTGAGTCTTTGTACTCATGAACTAACTTCATATGCGTTTACTATAGTGCAGATGATACATGATCCATTTGAGGATATAAAGGCATATCCGAAAATAAGTATCTACATAGGTAGAAAAATCGTAGCTTGCGATCGTTGCTTGTAGAAAAATGTGGGTGTAGGTGTATTGCACCCACATTTTGCTATATTTTTTTATGTCTGGCGTTATAGGGTAGTACTTATTGTCGTCTACCAGGCACTGTTCCAGACTACTTGCTGTCTGTCTGCTGTTGGCGCAGCGGGAGTAAATGTTATTACTGTGTTAGAAAAGGTCTTGAGTACGAATTTGCGTTAAGCAGAGTATTGATTTAACCGTCAAAAAACTCATGCACAATGTATAGAACTATGCCGTTAACGCGGCTGTAAGATTGATCTCTATTATATTGATATTAAACCATAGCTACGAAATGCGATGTATCTATGTGTATTTAAATTCCTTTTCCATAGGTCGTTGTTCAAATCTATAATCCGCGAAAACCGAGACTTTAAACAAACTGTCAAAGTTGATGACTTCAAATTAGATTATTGTAATCGAGAATTCTAGTAGCGAACAGAAAACGAATGGACTGTACTAAATGAACCAAAATCTCATCAATATTCATATATGCCGTATCAATTAATGGATCGAGAAATGCACTACAGTCATGGCAGCCGCCCGCGCCGCGCGAATGCCGCGATGCCTGCGGCATTTCGTTTTGTGATTTTAATTGATTAACTTCATAATTATTTTACTATTTCTGTATGTTGTAATAACTGTTTTGTATGATTTGCACGTGGAGGTTTATTGACTACTCGGAATATGACGCTAGACGTGTAGTTCGAATGTATCACATTTGAAAAGGAAGTTAATATGCTCATATCCTGATGTGGTGTGCAGAGCATTTTGCCAGGTTTTAACACAACAAGACTTCGTGATACTTCAAACTCATTCTGCATGAATAGAAATACCAGTAATTTAATAATGTTCGCGTAATCTGAAATAAAAAATGACCACCATCTTAGTCTTTCCGTGAACATAGCTGCTGATGAGCAATCTTACTGCTTGTACAATAGCAATTGAGGTTTCTGCCTACTCCTTAGGGTAATAGAATCGTGAATCTATCGATGTTTGTGATTTAATAATCAAGAATCATAGTTTATTCTGTTATTTCCGCAATATTTTGCGTTGCGTCGCAACGCGTCGCGTTGTATTCTTAGGTCTTTATGCGAGCTATTTACGCAGTTGCATGACGTTATTGCTTACGCACAATAAAATAAATAAAAGCCCTACCTGACTGAAACAAAAGTTATAACTTCAAAACATAAACGGTTAATTATTACCATTGTTTTTAATTGTTATTTCAGAAAAATATTCTGTTTTGATCTTACGAATATTCTCGAAGGTTAACCCTTCGAGAATATATTCGTGAGACCTGATTTGTGCAGATGTTCTTTAAGGATCCACGTAATAGTCTAGATGTTTTTCTATTGCTACCTACTAATCACAGTTCCAGAGTCCATACTGCTACTGAGCATTTTTAAACAACCTCTTTATTATTTGCCTGTTCTTGTAGTCGATGTAGCTATCTATGCAAGGACATCGCCTTTTAGCAAAAAAATAGAAATATTTATTTGCATAGAATGTAGGTTTTCTCTTCAGCAAAGAGAAATTAAGTTGTATACATGCTTAAAAGGCACCATGGACTTATGTACCTTATATCGGACACCAAAATAATACTTAATTCGGACACCGAACTAAGACAGAACCAAATATATACAAAACTGACCTAACAAGTTTGTTTTTTGCTTCTTCAATTCAACATCACCTTTCATTCAACACAAAGTAACATTTTTAAAACAATTCACAAAACAAAACAAAGTTTTTCTTGACGCGCAGTTGAACAAGGTCGCCCGGCGACTGCACAAGTTATTTTGTGTCCATTGAAAACTCATAACTTAATGCCATGTTGCTGATCTACTTGAGCGGCAATGTATTGAATTTAAACGATGTGGTGTATTGGTACGTATAATAGTGTACAAACAGTAGATTAAGTTGATTACATAGCTGGTCCAGTGGCTTAAGTTTGCCCTAATGTTTGTGACTGAGCTTGAGGACTTGGGCTTCATACCCAAGGTGGTAAAAGTAATATTGTTTTGTTCTGATATAAAATTCTGGCTACACACTAGCCAGAATTTTATATCAGAATTAATATTAATACAAGCTCTATTACGAGTAACTTCAAAACAGCTGGTGAAATGTGAATATAATACACATCTGCCTACTCCGCCGGGATATAGTCGTTAGCATAATAAAATATTACCACGGAACCGAGCGATGACCTGATGAGGCAATCAAATGTACCTATTCAATTATCTTTGTAACTGACTCGACAGCCTTGCTTGTGAATTTATAGCTAAAATCATTTTCTTTTTTTTTATATTAGGTATGCTTTCTATCCGTTTAACTATATTCGTACTATTACGATGACTTAAAAATAGCCAAATCGGTCCAGCCGTTCTCAGACACTTACGAACGACCAGCATTTTATTTTAACATATAAACCACTGTTATATACAATAGTGAAATAGGTATATTGCCTACCTCACATAAAATGTGGATTATACACATGTTAAAATAAAATACTGGTCGTTAGTAAATAAAATCATGTAAGTAATTTTTTTAATCATAGTTGTAAATAGTTACACCTACGATTAATAAAATTACTCGCATTTATTTACTGTGGCAACAATAAGGTCTCAACAAAATCTTTTATACAATTATTCGTGACTTCTAACACTGTATATTGCCTACGTCGTCGTTGCGACTTGCGATGTCGTCACAGCTGAAAGCCATCAGCCGCCGCGAAGCGCAACACACTACCCAATGAAACGTGATTCGTCTATTTATTAGGCAATTATAAAATCTTCCTTTATTACGGCTACACGTGTAGGTACTAGAAAAAGGAAAATATTGTACGGAAAACACTGTATCACTAGTTTCCGGCAACAAATATATAATAGCAGCGTTAGCCTCGAGGTAAACAGTTGGACTACCACGCAGAGGTCTCAAGTTCGAGCCCAAGGCGCGCATCTCTGACTTTTCGAAGTTATGTGCGTATTACATACTTATTTATCACTCGGTTTAACGGTGAAGGAAAACATCGGGAGGAAACCTGCATGTCTGAGAGTTCTCCTTAATATTCTCGAAGATATGTGAAGTCTGCCAATCAGCGCTAGGTCAGCGTGGTGGACTACGGCCTAACCCTTATCACACTGAGAAGAGGCCCGTGCCCAGCAGTGGGACAGTTTAATACAGGGCCGATATTATAAATAATACCACGCCTGTAAACGCTGAATGATATGATAGGTTTCATAATCGCATTACGCTAGTTTTCTATAGGTTATCCTGATGGTTATCTGAGGCCCAATTCTCGCAATAAATACTACATATTTAAAATACAGAACCGATATATCCCCAATGTAATGAAATGAATACCACAAAAGATATTTTTCTAAATTAAAACAAACGCCAAATGTGAACAGAAATTGACATTTGAGTTTTATTAGACTAGATCGCCTTCTGTTTTGAATATATTTCCATTCTAGAATTAACCCTCTATTCAGTTGTAACAACGGTGACTCGGGTATGCGAGCTCGGATTCTGGAGCTATCAATATTAGTCTTTGTTCCACCAACTGAAGCAATGGACCGAGGAGGAGTAAAATATAAATAGATCTTCTACTCCTTCATCCCCTATCCTATATAAGCAGGTTTTCATTAGAATATCCTAGATAATCTAGACCTACTAATATTATAAAGCTGTAGAGTTTGTTTATTTGTTTGGTTGAACGCGCTAATCTCAGGAATAAGTGTCTCGAATCGAAAAATGTTTTAGGGTTAGGCTATATAACATCACGCTTTGACTAATAGGAGCGGAGTATCAATGAAAAATGTTGCGATAATGGGGAAAATTCTCCATGTGAAGCAGACGAAGTCGTGTGGGTCTGCTATTGTATAATAAAGTACTAGCGGATTGGTAGTACCATTTCGTTCATGTCTGTCTTCAAACATATGTAAGTAAATGTTTCAAAGAATAGACAGCCGTGTCTTTAACTGATACTAACAACTCTGGCTATTCTGCCACAAAGGCTAAACAAAGTTGTGTTTCGTTTCTCAGCATCATCAGCATAGCTCTAAAGTCTACTAGTAAAATCTACAAGATTATAGAATCCACTCGAATCTGGTTTGGAACCCACGTTATGTAATTGTACAATCGCTTACACTTACAAAAACATTCAAAACAAATAATTACATGTAATAGTTATGTTAAAATTACGTAAACTCACGAAATATCACCAACATTGTGATAAGAGTTGCCGAATCCGTATCAATCAGTATTTGATTACCTAACGAGTTTAATACTGCTTAAAATTTGAAGTTGGTGAACGGTGTTTAATGTGGAACGAATGTGTGTTGCGCCGGTATGCAAAACTGCAACGTACAATACACTTACACACACGCACACACCCTCACACACACGTGTAACGCTAATCTTGTTTGTGTGTGATTGGTCCTCGCTCTGAAATCGCTAAAATAATACGTGTCGCGTGTGCGTCGACCAGCCACGGGAGCAGCGAGAAACAGCGAGAAAAAGCGAGAAGCTGCGAGAAGTCGCCGAGAATGTGCGAGATCGACGGGCAACACGCCTCTGTCTCGAAATCTCAAACCGTTTTTATTCCACATGTCGATAACTTACATTACAATTATTGATGTGGCTGTGTATTTGAGACGTAAAGAGACACAAGTGCCACTAATGCGATTTTACAGGGTTGGAAATAGAGCGGCGTATAGACAGATTACTGAACGACTTATAATATTCGTAAACGTCACGGGTTAGAAGTTTGAATGTTTGTTACTAAATTAAACCGCTAAACTTTATTACTACTTATCGGAAATTCCGTTTATCTATAATAATATACGAAATTAGAACATTGATTAATAATTTTTGGTGGATGTCGGTTACATTCATCCTGGTTAACGATAAATGTTTCATTAAAATTAGTTTGTTCTTACTATTAATCTTGATGTTTCAATACCGACTTCAACAAAGTGTTATAGTGATTTTCTATGAAGAAATTCTCAATAACAACACACAGAACAACAATAGTCCTGTTTGTTTTGCGTAATAACTAGAAAATTATGAGGGTGATAAATTTCCGCCTAATCCTTTGGAAATAAACAGTCGTTGAACTGTCCCTCACTGAAGGTAATTAGCACTGTATCACGGGTGGCTTATAAAATTTGATACACATAGCACTAGAAGCCGGATCTAGACTCGACATAAATATTTGTTCCGCGTTACCCATAGCAAATCATAATATATCTACATATAACTATTCTTTCGTTTATTTTTTTTACTAAAGACTACTCCTGTTACTCTTAAAATAATGCCTGTATCGCGGGGGACATTCACAAAAATTCAACAACGAACATAAAGAACGTCCAGGCTTTGGACAACTATATGTTGATCATACAATTTTTGTCCCGTATGGGGATTGAACGTATAACACTGGGTGTGGCAAGGCACCCACTTAAACCACTGAATAACACACCACACAGAGTGGCAAGGTTGTCGACTAAAACCAGTCCAGTGAATGTGTTTTTCTTTTTAAACACCATTTTGTTTTTCAGGCGTTACGTTGTGGCGAATCAAATTGGATCGACTGATCCCCAAATCTGTCCGTAATTGAAAATAACACAAAGCTGTTTAACATAATCTTTTTTTAACTTTCTCTTTACTATGAGATACTTGAATAAGAGCCAAACATTCTCTGGTATCTTTTAAGCAAATTAAACAAATAAATTAGTTTAAAATTAAACTGTTTATGTAGTTATTACATCTTGTATAAAATCGTTTACCTACATTAAGTAACCTTAAAAATGGATACCAGTATAAAAATGGGTTAGAAAAGTAGATCAGTAATAATTGGCTGACTCGGAAACTGAAGCCAGGATTGCGCATAAGTTAACGCTATTCAAGGAACAAATCCCTAAAGGTTGTTGCGTGGAACTAGCCTACATTTGAGCTAAAACATACTTTCCAAATGTTATTTATATCACCTAGGCAAAACATGACATAAACTTTTTGATGATTTGCCATGGTGATATTTATGGTATAATTTATTGTATATAATAATATATATTTACTCGTTTTACCCGCGTGAGTCCCGTTCCCGTGGGAATATTGGGATAAAAATTAGCCTATGTGTGAATCCAGGTATCTAGCTATCTACATACTAAGTTTCATCGCAATCGGTCCAGTAGTTTTTGCGTGAAAGAGCAACAAACATCCATACATCCAAACAAACTTCCGCGTTTATAATATTAGTAAGGATATTTTCTAAGGCGGTTCCAATAGCTTATCGTGTAATTTCCTCTGTTCTACTTCAAGGATATTCTTGTTAATCAGCGTGACATTGGTCTAATGATAAATAAATGATCTTCCTGTTACACAGACCAGTTTATCGCGATTGAATATTAAAGGCGTTTACTTTAAAGTCATATGCAAATAAATTTAATTATAAAATAAATTATATAAAATGTCAACTCAAAAATTTTAATTTGAAGATTTAAAATAAGTACTTATCTATTGTTTTGACTAATATAAGAAAACTGTTCGAGTAGCGTGTTACTTTGACCCAAAGAAAACACAATAAGACTGATTTAATTGGTGACGAAAAAATAAGATACATAAACTACTTATACATATTAACTAGACAACTAGAATATTTGTATTAATTTAGGTATACATTCATATTTACAGTATTTCTTGGTAGTAGTTTCCCATATTCAAATGCTAATTAGTTATTGTTTTAGTGTTTTCAGACACAGATATTAAATTCAATGATGTCTAATTGCCGTATTCTAAATACAAATAATTTTAATAAAACTTATAAAAAAGATTTTGTATATTTTGTTTAAGTGTCGACACACGACTGGAATCGTGTTTCTACTCTGCGTATTGGCTACTTACTATATCCTACCTAAAAACACTGTTTTACTTTCTCTGGGCATTTGAACCCAGTACGTCATGATCTCAAAATTATATCACAGGATGACCATGGCAATATTAACCTTTACAGTTAATAATTAAAACTATTAATATTTTCCAGGGATTTAACATACCTACAATTTTATTCGCCATCACATGCAGTAGGCTACTCATATTAAAACCTAAATTACTACAAATGAGGTTAAGTTTCGGTACCTCGTGATAGTACCTACTATATGTTGATAACAACTAATGTGTTCACCTTGACAACTGCGGTGGATGGCGCTGTGTGACCCCGAAACATTAAGATAATCACGAATTACTCATTTTGTGATGCCCAGATCGTGCTAATGGCGGCCTATATATTTATGATCTTAGAAACGATGCAACTATTATTTATTTATCTTTATGTTTAAATATTCAGCTGCTGCGGTGTGTTTGTGTTCACAAAACATGAAAGTAGACGATGGGTTGCCTTGAAATTTTAGACAATATTGCATTACTTTAAATGTGTTTTTATATAATTATGTTCTTTTATACCGAAGTTTCTCATAATATTAGAATGAGCTACAGCTAATATATAATTATATTTCTTAATATATTATATTTATGATGATACCTATTAAGATAATATTTATTAAGGAACTAAAAATTCAAGTTATAAACGAAAGCATATTAGCATTTACTTTGCAATTAAGCTATTACATATGGATTTTATCGAGATGCCCGACTTCTCCCTATGATCATGGCTGCTGAAAAGCAGAGAAAATAATTCATTAGTGGCTAAAATATCTAAAGTTAATAATTTTTAAAATAAACACATAAAATCCATAAGGTAGTTGTTTAATTTCAATGTGTAACATTCGAGTAAACGTAAGACAATACAGATGGGCATTGTTTAACTACCGAAGCCCGCGTTTAGGTTTCGAATTTCGAATCTGTCATGATACAACGTACAACGGTGAAGTCAGAATTGCCGTGCATTATCTAAATATCAAACAAAATAATGTTTCAATTTGACAGATTATTTAGTTATTTTTAAATCCAGCTCACCGCGACCGTATGAAACATGAACTACGGTTTCATATTTCGTTGCATTGATTAATTTCTGAGAGAATTTCAATAACTGCGATGATGCGCAATGGATGGTAAAGCGGGAATTCCACTTATATTATGAATAAATTAATTTCATAGCCAGTGTTATATATTAAAGTCCTAAAAGAAAATCAAAGATTTATGTAATGAAAAAGCAGAGTACCCTTCCTACCAAATAACAAGTGAAAAACGGGAATGATTTCCCGTAAATCTTAGAGTTCAAAAATATGGTTCAAGTAATATGCAAAGGTCACGTGATACCATGTGACCTTGACCTTAAAATATTTCTATCAATTTGGGTTTTAAATCACTAGTATTCTTGTCAACCCCTCCAGCTAAGCTAGAATGCTAGTGTTAGGAGTGGGTAGAACAACTCTTTTCTTGAAGGTAGAAGCCGGTCCTTAACAACATTCTGGCAACGGATATAAAGCTGACGCAGCCTCGGCACAACTATTTGTGGATTAGATCAGATTGTTTTAGCGTGTAGGATATTACTCATCGTAATGACAAAGCAATTACTTAAAAAAGCTTGGTGGAGTTCTTTTAGGATATGCGGTATATTTTAAATGCTCAACTAAATGTTATCAATATAGAAATAAAGTAAAGTAAAACAAGTCATGTGATACCACGTGACCTTGAGGTCAGCGGTCAAAGGTCATAGTCATTTCGGGGGTATGTCGACTATGCTGAGTCGAATGAAGTTAACCGCGAGTCTTTAGCTCTTACGGTTCTTGAGTTGAAAGTTGTATAACAGACAGACGGACGGACAAAGCTGTTGTAGAAAAGGCCTGATTTCCATTGAAAAATCTTGGGTCTTATTTACAGTTTAAGAATTTTCTCTCAAAACAATATTAATCTTGTTTCCATAGCACCCATTGTCACAGAACACACTTACAATAAAATTAATTTAATAAATATATATTTAAAATGTAAGCTGTATTTTATCGAAAATTCTAAAAATCCTGTGATTTCATGTGATTTCCAAAATCCAGTCTCAATCCTGAGAAGAGTCCAAAAATCCTGAAATTTCAGGACAAATCCTAATATATGGTAACCCTAGTTGTATAAGTGTTTTTTCGAACTCTAAAAGGTCGTTATTTGTTGAACATAGGTAGGTAAATAGCTGTAATATTATATTGATTGCTATACCTCGCTGTCAACGACTTACAATACATTAGGTATATACTAGATTTTCGATTACCGCGGCCTGCTTGTGTTAATGTAGATTTTGTCAATAAATTTTCATTATTTGGGAACTGTTAAAACCTTTTTCTGCAACCTAACAACGTGTATGCAACGTTATGATGATCGGTCGAGTACAAAACGAAATAAACAAAAAAACAGGCATTCGCATTTATAATATTAATTAGTAAGTACCTACCTAATACAATTAAACACAAATAATTTAAGGAATAATAATAATAATAATAATATTTTATCACATACACACAACACCATCTAGCCCAAACTAAGCAGAGCTTGTACTATGGGTACTAGACAATGGATAAGCATACATATATACTTTCTTTTTGTAAATACTTACATATTATACATAGAAACACCCAGACCAAGACAAACATCCATGTTCATGCACACAAATATTTGTTTTGTGCGGGAATCCAACCCGCGACCTCAGGCGTGGCAGTCGGTTACACTAACCACTACGCCATCGAACAAATTAATACCAGTTAATTTCACGATGCTAAACAATTAATAATGTTAATGAAAATCCAATCTAAGTAATAATGCCAATAGATTCACGTATTCATATTCTATGCAATCTAAGCGCATCAGTGACTACACAATGATACAAATATGACGCATATATCGCCCAATGAGATCGCAACATCCTAACTATATATCTAATATTATAAACGCAAATGTGAATTTGTTTATTTGATACGCTTTCTCACCTTAACTACTCGACCGAACATCATGTAAATTCACAAGCTCGTTATCAGAGGTACAGAAAAGGACATAGGATACTGTTCATCCAGAAAATATTCTGTTCCCCAAGGGTAGAAAATGAAGATAACCAACATTAAAGCGATCGAATATCTAGTGCTACATATTGCCGAACTATTAGTCTTACAGAAAGCAGATTATTATTACATTTGTCTCTAAAATAAATAACAAATACTTATATATCCGTAGTCAGAAGTTTCAATACTACAAGTCTATTTAATAACACTAAAACACTAACAGAAAATATTCTTATTCGGTAAGCTGACAGCCGTGTTTCCTTATAAAAAAACTACTGCCAAAACAATAAACACAAACAAGATTATCCTTCTGTAACGGTGCATTTACAAACATTTAACAGTTAGCAAAATCATTAATATACGGAACAATTATCTATGTTTACCGGAGTGAAGGTGACCAAATTTCTTGAAACAGTGCGCAATCCGTGCTACCTACTTATATGTGTATTCAAAATCATTTTGGCTGGGAGGGAACATACTATGAACATTCATACTCACTCTTAACGTTTTTGTAGCGAAGGAAGGTCGACCGATTTAGGGACATACTGTCCTTTTACAAAATCTACTTATACGTAAACTCTTCCTGTCAAACGTAAGAGAAACGAACCTATCGCCATCTACCAGAGACGTTAACAGACTATGTATCGTTGAAAAACTTAATAACACTGCTCAATAGTGGAATTAAGTCCGGATCGCCATTACCTCCCTTAAAAGTAAACACAAACTTATTCTACCAGTCCAACAAGACAGTAAAATATAACGCATAACGTATTAGTATCATAAGTAAACATACAGACTACAGACTTAAAGATAAATAGGAACCCTTAGAAGGGGGAAAGGTAGGACTTTTTTTGTGTTCCCCCTCCTATTTTTATTAAGTTCTTTGCGAGCTCTCGACGTAACTTTGTGTGGAATATGCCGAGGGTTATTGTTTAGCTGCTCCTATTGTTTGCGTGGATCCTGACTGGAAGAGTCACACGAATGAAAGAGACGCAAGAACTTTTGAACAGCCAGAATTGTTAATTATTAAACAACTTTCGGCTAGAATTTTAAATTATGTTCCATGTAGGTCACAAAGTAAGGCTTTTGAACGATTTAGCGAAGTTACATTTGTGTTGGATTTGAGCATTGCTGCAAGCCATTTATAACAGCTAAGCGAGTATTTTTATACAACAAATGTGGCAAACATGCCTCTCGCCTGATGTTAAGCGGGTACCGTAGCTATATAATCGCCTACATAAGGGTACAACTCTCTGAAGCTAATGCTAGTAAAAGGGTTTAAAGATAGGTTAAGGAAGAAAATGACTAGGCGAAGCAGGTATATGAGTATATGATCCTCTGGCAATTTTAGTATTTTGTGCGTTTTTTCAAAGTGTTTAATGTGTCTACCAACATAGGGATAAGCGTCTAAGTGTGCGTTGCTAGGTTTGCTGCAGAATTTTTCGACCGGCTTCATAATTATAGAGCGTGCACAAACGCTTAACAACTGGATCAACAAAGGCAAAAAATTCAATTTACAAAGAATAAACCGATAGTATAATATAGTTTTGATGACGACATTGTATGTAAAGTGAAGCTGGGTTCAGTGATTGCACCCAATCAATTGGATGGTCGGCGGAAGTTGGACGCAGTTAAAACGCAATTTTACAAACATTTGCCTAAACATTTTCTGTTTGACACACAAAGTTTCATTATTTTAATACTTATACTGTCCTTAACTTTGTAAGTTACTGTTTTACACGTGTTTTGGCAAGAAAAGTATCTTTAATGCAAATATCTATTATATTCTCTAACTCTTTTAGTTTTTGTTTTATGGTTATAACTTAATACGGTCGTAAGAGCCGAAATGTGAATGTGTTTACAGATTTATACAAGTAATCACGAAGCCTGTTTCTCGGAGAGACTGAGACTAGGAATTACCACCTACTTGGTCATCCTCACCTTGCTACAAATACTCTTATCTGATTTCCTATGAACGCTTGTTGGTTTAGGTAACTCTTAACCTGATACTTCTTGAGAATATTTTCATTTCATCTTATTAATAATGGCTGTATGAAAAGGATATGACTTATTTATAAATACTGTAAATCAGTCAGCTAATGGTTGACATAAATTAACTGATACTCTAATTTCACACCAATAACAAAAATGCATGAATTCACTGACACGCCTTTATTGTGTGCAATGAAAAGATCGGGATGACCTCGGGCTAGGGAGAAGCCTTAATGAATTTGCCTGCCGTGCAAAATTGAAAAAGATCGTATAGTACCGAAATATTCAAAAAGTAGCGACCAAAAACTAGATGTGATACTTGCCTACCCACCCAAAAACTTTAGAAATAAGTATACTTATACTATAAAATTAAACTTAAAAACTTAATTAAGTTTTTAAGTTTAATTACGTAATATACTACGCCTGCCAATACCCACTTACTCAAATGGATAAGTACACTAGCTTACCAGCAAACCAATATACTCCAACGCGTCATAGAAAAGAAAAAGTATTGTCTATTTTCCGAGCATCTATTTGTCGCAAAGGTCGGATGCTCAATGTCTACTCTCGACTTTTTTAATAAAAAAGCGTGGTGCTATTGTGACGATTAACACGTCTTGTCAAGCCGGCCGGAATACTGATAACGTAGTTTGTAGTTCGTACCGAGTGTCTAGACGAGCTTGCGAGAATATGGATTCATCTCGCTATGCGGCGTAGCGTATGCACACGTGTACAACTAGAACAATTTTATGCAAGTCTCTTATATTTAACAAGCTTACTTTAAATTATTTAGTTTATCTAAACGGGTATGTATTGTTTACAATAATTATTAAGAATGCTAGCTTGCCTAATAACGATGCTGTACATAGTAAAGGTTTAAAGAAAATTTATGAATAAAGTAGGTATTTGTGAAATTCATTTTCCAGATATTTTAACTACCCCTCGTAGTAAGCCTAAGTAATATATTTTTTTATGAATAAGACAGCAGATGTTTTTGATGTTACACTGACAGTGATGATTTAAGCATAGAGTCTGCTTAATACAGGTGATACATATTTGGAGAGAACAAGATATTAACATTGTATTTAACATAGATACTAAACTAATAATTATTACTAAAAATAAAATAATAGGCGGATTATGTTTCTACGATTGAGTTATTATATCTTATTATTATTATGATATATAAATGTAATTATTGTTATTATCGACCTGATTTACATTCGATGCTTAATTTTGTGTAGTAGTATAAACAGATAATAAAAACTTAGATAGCAGAATTCTAAGGCCATATCACCACCTCTAAATTATTGCATGCGCGAAATGAGACAAAGCTCCTCGTATATATTCTGCAACGCGCCGCCTCAATAATAATGTTATCACAGAAGGCCACAATCTGCTTCGTATTACTTAGAAAACTTAACTGGCGAAATGTTAGTGCAATATTCCTTTGACTATATATTCAGAGAAGCGCAAATTTACTTGTGTATCTATATTACCCAGTAAATTTTAGACATAATCAGTATAGTAGGTGACTTTATAAACCTTGATACAGCGGATAGTCAGTTTGCAGTGCTCCTTAATATGTCTTACTGAAGTGAGGTTTGATGACTGCAACGCTATAATCCGCAGTACCTCCCACTATTGCGGAGTCCCAATCATTATAGTAGCCAAACCATACTGATACACGGCTTGGTCCAATATCGGGTCACTGGGTACAATTTCACATGTATCAACTGGGAGTATCCCACATACCAATCATAACAGTCGTTAGTTTATCGAATATGTTTCTAGTTTTACACACGTATCTTTGAAGGGTAAGCAGAGGATATAATATCGATATTTCGACAGCTATCTCACTTAAAAGGCGATCATTATGAAATTTCGCATATACGTTGTCAGGGGAACAGAAAAGGACAAACCTTTTATCCAGAAAAAAGTACTGTTCCGAAGGTAACCTTACCTTTATTGCATTGCCTTCTATAGGGTAGTACCAGACTTACAAGAAGAAGAAGAAATTCCTTACAAGAGTATGTCTAAGCCGCGGTTCCAGATAATGTGCTTTCATTGACAATGCAAAAAAGTCCAGTAACATTTTGACGGGCCCGGGTATCGAACCCGATTTTTTTATGCATAGCAGTCAGTCATTAACTACGCCACAGAGGCAGTTTAAATTAGCAGAGTAAGACTTCAAATCATTTAAATAACATATTTATATAGATTTAGTTTCCAAATTTCTTAAGTAAAATATATCTTTTTATACATATCTTTATCTGTAGATTAGATCAAAGATCCATATTTTTTACCTCGTAGGAAAAATACCAGAAACCAAAGAAACTAGTTGAAATTACTGCAGAATTACATAAAACTGATTTAACTTTACACGTGTCGCTAACATTAAAAAACCAAATTCTCACCTAAATCAATTAACAAACCAGTCAAACATACTAGACACTTGCATAAAACTGTTCTAGTTCTAAATGCCAGATGGCATAATAAATCCATAATGTCGCTTAACTCTAAGAATCAACTATCGAATAAAACTCATATAATTTAAACCAAGCTGTTTTAGTTTTACAGGTGTATGTTTTAAATGCCAAAGTAATGTCGCTTACTCTCTAAGAATTGGCTTTCATATTTTCGCGGTTTTTATTTAATATTTTAATGCTTTTGGGTGGCAGACGAGCAGACGGATCGCCTGATGGTAAGCGATTACCGCCACCCATGGACACCCGCAACCCTAAAGGAGTTACAAGTGAATGAAGGAGGGAAAGGACAAAGGAAAGGATAGGAAAAGGATCGGGGTAACTGGGCCTCCAGCTCTCACTCACCAATACGAAACGCATCAGTACGGGTACCGTTACTTCACGCCGGTATTCTGTGAGAGGGTAGTACTACCCTGGTCGATCCGGCCCATTCATGCTGAAACCAGCGAGGATCTATTACCAAAAAATATATATACTAACTATTTTTTAACTATTTTATAAATTCGAATGTGAGTTTGTTCGTTAAGCTTATGCTCTCACGCCTTAACTACTCAACTGATCATCATGAAATTTCGCATACACGTTGTCAGGGGAACAGAAAAGGACAAACCTTTTATCCAGGAAAAAGGACTATTCCGAAGGTAACCTAACCTTCATTTATACGAGCGAACCGAAGGCAAAATCTTGTGATATATACATGATTTTGAAATCGTGTAATTCCTTTTAACCACACATTCTACTGGTGATATAGAATAACCCTGACAATATTTTTTCTTAATTAGAATAATGGTTTCGGCAAAATTTGAGTACAGATTTTTTTCATGAAATGATTTCAAATAGTCATATTTTAACCACCTGACACAATCTTAATATTTTACTAATTTAAAAATAATAACATAACAATAACTGATGTCGTAAATAATAAGGGGCAATAAAAAGGACCGCCCGTTATTATTTACGACATTAATTATTAATATGTTTTTTTATTTTAATTAGTAGAAAATTAAAATTGCCTCGGTTGGTTAACATATGACTATCTGACACCATTTCACGAAAAAAACGGAACAATAATTTTTCAAAAAATATAATTCTAATTAAATAAAAATATGGTCAGGGTTATTCTATATCACCAGTAGAATGCGTGGTTAAAAGGAATTACACGATTTCAAAATCACCCTGTATAACTGAAAAAGAGTATTTATCGTATACCTGAACCAGTTCACAGTATCTAACTATTAAAATACAATGTTAATCTCTTGTTCTATCAGGGGAATAACAGCATAAGAGATATTATAGTAAGACTAGATGTGCCCGCGGTTTCACGCGCGTTTATGATTACTGCACCGCCCCCGTGGGTCGTAGCGTGAATTTATATAGTCTATAGCCTTCCTCGATAAATGAGATATCCGACACTAAACTAATTTTTCAATTTGGGCCTGTAGTTCCTGAGATTAGCGCGTTCAACCAAACAAACAAACTTTTCATCTTTATAATATTAGTATAGATACTTATGTAGACAATACCCATCCATATTAAGGTGGTTTTTAAAGGTTTAACTTATTTTTACCCTGTATAAATACAAAGTCAAGTTTTTTGGCAATGTGTAAGTAAATTTCCAGTCGGTATTTGTGAATGTGATTGTAAGAATTGGCAATGTGTGATTTTTTTTTTTTTTTTTTTACCTGGGGGAATGTAATGACGCATATCCCTCCGCGGGACGGGCGGAGGGATTATGTCGGACTCGCCGGGGTAAAATAAGATGTTAAAAAGATAATGTACCTCCCGGAATACCGACTAAACCTACCACGGTGTTCCTCGACAAAACCACTATCGACGGGGCCGCGCGAATCACTTTCGCATACGGTCGCGACCCCGCCGAGGTTCCGGCCCGCCGTATGAAACGGCAGGCCCCTACGCAATAAGACCTACCCAAGATAGGTACTTACTCAAAATAAAACCCTACTGTCTCCCCCTAAAGGGGGAGACGGACACGAAACAGAGGCGCGCGTGGGAACACGCACACCGCCTCTCGGAACTGGTGCTGAACGGATGGCGGGCAGGCCCACAAAGCCCGCCACCCCCAGGTCAAACCTCAGGGTGGCTGGAGGTCATCTCGCGCCCTCCGGCGCCCGGTTCTGCGGTTGGGGAGAGGGTTTAAACGCTCCCTCTCCCGCTCCGCCGCCTCCTTGATGGAAATCACTTCCTCGCAAAAGGAGACGACGGCGTTCCACGACCTCTCACTCCGGACCATAGACTGAACTACGGCCGGGAGCGAGAGGGCAACCGATCCGACTGCCGCGATCAAATCACGGCGCTGCGATGACCAGGCGGGGCAAACCGCCAAAGTGTGCAGCGCCGTGTCCTCAATAACGTCGCGGCAGTCGCCGCAGTGGTGACAACCGGGCGTCTCTTGCCGGCGTATACGACACACGAACCGGCCAAAACATCCGTGGCCAGCCAGAACCTGTGTCAGCCGGAAGGTGAGGGCGCCATGCCGCCTCTCCAGCCACTCCTCAAACACGGGACTTACCGCCACGATCGTGGCGTGCCCGGCACTGGGGTGCACAAGTCGCTCCTTCCAATTCGCCACTAGGACCTGGCGGAGCTCGGACCTCGCCGCCTTGATAGCGGGAGGATCCGGTCCTTCGCCCCGAGCTAGTGCCTCCTGGCGCCAACGATAGAGCGACGCCAGGAGCGCCGCTTCCAATATTTTTTTAACCACCTGACACAATCTTAATATTTTTTTAATTTAAAAATAATAACATAACAATAACTGACGACGTAAATAATAAGGGGCAATAAAAAGGACCGCCCGTTATTAGTTACGACATTAATTATTAATATGATTTTTTATTTTAATTAGTAAAAAATTAAAATTGCCTCGGTTGGTTAACATATGACTATCTGACACCATTTCACGAAAAAAACGGAATAATAATTTTTCAAAAAAATAAATCTAATTAAATAAAAATATGGTCAGGGTTATTCTATATCACCAGTAGAATGCGTGGTTAAAAGGAATTACACGATTTCAAAATCACCCTGTATATATATATATATACGATACCTGGGGAGGTTACTTTACCTTCCCTTAAATATACTTAGATAAAAACAAATGTTGGCATTTCTACAGATGCTTACTCCATACATTACTGTGAGAGAAGTAATAAAATATTTAATATTTAAATTTAGAATTCGCTTTCGTGCATTTGAGTTCCAAGAGTACTTACTCCAGTGGAGGACCACGGATCGGTAACTTATTGTAGGTGGTGTTACCGGTGCAAGAAGCTGGCGCGGGTTTCTTGCATCTTCTTGCGCGGGTAATATGTACGAGTTCATAATACAAGTTACTTGTGTGTCGGCCGACATACAACAAACACAAATTTCTTAAATTTTACTTGTTATCCACATCGTGTATAAAAACTATTAGGAGCACAATGTGGATGTAATCCACGGCAACACTAAAAAAAATGTGATCCATAGATCGATTTTTCCAACGCGAATGATTCCCGCGTCGCGACCGGAAGACGTGTAGTAAGAGCGTTCCTTTTTCAAAATCGAAAATACGTATATCATTTTCTGTACTCAGAACGCTTTCTTTATTGTAAAGAAATCTCTTTGATCGATCAATTGGAAAATAATACCACGAATTAATTACATTGCGACATAAACTGCCGATACTCTCAAATGAAAAGAATGCAGTGATTCATTTGTTTTGCTTTTGCTTTTCTTCATTTAGGGTCATGTAAACTTGTGAAGGTTACATTTGAATCTGACATTGATCTTAGTAAGACGTTATTATTAAAAAAATAAAACATCTTCCTTATGTATAATTTGAGGTCGAGAAGGACTTTATCGAAATATTATTTTTATAGTAATAAGACATTCTAACAAAAATTTATTGTTCTTTGTTTTATAAAAGACAACTCCCCGCACAGTTTACAAACATTCAAACAACGGACACCAAGAACAGCCAGACTCGGCACAACCATTTGTAAAACACACAATTTTTCTCATGTGGGGTTTGAACTCACTTCACTCAGCATAATAGAAGTGGAGAAGCGTCCACTCAAATCATTATGCCATCCGTACAGTCAAATAGTCTGCTAACAATCACGTTAAAACAATTGTGAGTCGCGAGAGGCAACGTGCAAGGAATGTTTCGGCTAACTGTTTGATAGACGGTATTTTCGTGACGACTAAAATTTTTCTTTTTATTCAACGTTCAACTCTGCAACATCTATATTTCTGTTTCGCGCCAGTCTTTATAAACATTCAAACAACGAACACAAAGAACGCCCAATAGTCAAACTCAGAACAAAACTTGCGTATCACAAAATATTTTGGATCAGAACTACAATACTGTCACGCCATTTATACCCTTTTTGTGACTTGGGGAAAGGCCATTTCTGAATCCCTGTCCGTGGGAAAAGTAAAGCAAGTAGAGCATGTCGGACTCACCTGGGGAAAGATGGAAAGTCTCGGGTCCTACCGACTAACACCTACCACGGTGAGAATGCTAACTCTCGGCCTTGAATGTTAGGTGGTTACTGGAATGACTTTAGTGACACACTATTTATCCCTTACGCCATAGAATTGGATTAACGAATTACCTACTTGCCGTATTTCGTTAATCCAGTTCCGCAGCGTAATAAATAAATATGTACTTACATTAAATGGTAGCAATAATTCGAGTTTATTGCTCAGTTGTCCTAATTGGTAATTTTATGTAAGTCAGGGTCAACCTTCAGATGTGTTCTGGTTAACCTTGTTCTCTCACGTTTCGCTCGAAACAATTTAAAATCAAAACCATAGACACACAGTAATCATTCTACCTTTGTGTAAGAACCTTTACCTACGTACACTATTACAAAACGGAATACATACAAAGATAAAAAGATTTCGCTTTGAAAATTCGTTTTAATTGGTTCAGTGGCATATATATTAATTAAGGTCTATCTTAAGCCCTTAATTGTATTCTAAGGCTGAGTATAGGTATAATGAGTATTTGATTTTTTCCAGATGCAGTACGGAGCTTGGCAATCGCTATAATAGGTGCCAGCGAGCTAATACTTAGGACCAACCCGACCAACCGACTTTTCTATGTAAGTATTAAATTAAAATTAAACTTTTAAAAATTCTGCACTTTTCATAAATTCGCCTATTATTATTCGTCTAGTGGTATCAGGAACCAGGTAAGTAATTATGTTTTTCTCAATCATTAAGGTTGGCTTGTAACCAATTACGGCTGCAAGTCAATTGGACACCGATCCACAATACTATCGTAGTTCAAACAGTTTTAAAATATTTAATGGCAAAGAGTATCTTCATTTGTTTTTTATACGACAACCAGCATTCAACACAACAGCATTACGTACGCATCAAGACATATACACTCAACATTTTTCATTTTGTAAACGGTCACCCATCCGAAAACGTGACCGTGATAATATTGCTTAACCCCACAAATCGATCACTCTATTTACAAAAGGTAGTATATCAAGTACAGTGTAACAAAAAGCCTACACGTGTCGTTTGACTCGCACATGTGTACGTATAATACGGTAATATTGATGCAATGTTAAGAAATATTATAAGCTAGATAAGGTATAATTGGCTCACTGCAACGCATATTTGTTTCCGTAAGTAACTGATCCTATGCTATGTAATAGCCGTGAACTTTTATTACATCAATATTATAAGTATGTGAAATAACTTACTTATAGGATAAAATGTTGGATATACAGTGCGAGGGATACGAGTGGATAATCACGTAACACTGACTTATGCTGATTTCGAGTTACGAGATTTTTCTACCACGTAAATAACTTACGCATTTATTTTGTGGTTAACAATTACTTTCTAAATAAAAACACCGACGCCTTTATTGAAGGGGTAAGCAGAGGAGTGTAACACTTATATTATCATCACCAATGTTTCTAGGTCACCACGTAATAGAGAACGAGCCTATGAACGTCAGTCGGGCACATTGCTACTACTGAGAAACACAATGACGACCTGAGAATGGAATTTGACGTCTCATGTTCAACTGTAACACAAGCACAAGCTTATGCCAAGAGACCAAAAATGATCTTTTTAAGAATTTTTCTAATCTAATGTACTTTTGTTTTAATTTTTTTTTGTTCCTGTTTCTTCAAGGAGGTTCGGTCAAAGACTGTCATCAAACATTTTTCTTAAGGAATTTTCAGCAGCAGCACAAATTCTACATCTATCCTTATGACATGTAAAGGCTCGTCTGGTAACCAAAAATGTTGACAAATGTGGATAGCTACGCCTTTGCCTAACCTTTTGGATAAAAAGGCCCGCCATCTTTTATTTTCCTTTTTGACAACAGACTGTATGTCATAAGAATTCACTTCGCCACTGTCAATGCGTCACATTTAACGGGTTTCATTCGTATATACAGTAACATATTCCAGCTATATCTTAACGTAGAATACTGTAATCAAACCCTTTATACTTTTTCATGATAACGAAGATTTGAATATGCTATTGCTTTAGATTTAATGATAGCTACTTAGTTTGCTAACTGTATGAGAAAGGCTAGGCCCTAATCTACCACGCTAGTCCAGTGCGAATTGGCAGACTTCACAAATGTTTGAGAACATTATGAAGATCTCTCAGGTACCCTGGGTTACTCACGATATTATTCCACTATTAATGTACATAACTTCGAAAAGAAAGAGATTTATTTTTGTATTCAATGTCCAGAGGTCTTGAGTTCGAATACAAAAATAAACCTCCGGCAGTCTAAAGGTCTGTAGACTACGCTATTACCGCTTATACTTATAAAATGAATCTGATTTAATAAAGTGACAAGTCTATTCGGTAATAATACCTACGTTTAGAATATATAATTGTCAAAATAAACGGAAAATCCATGACATTTTGTTTGCAAAAGAAATCTACATTAAATTTGGTTGATTTTAATATTTGGCTACAGCTCTAATAATAACAACCTTGCAAATTGTGTAATATTTTTCCTTTTACCTCTAAAATTATTATTTGAATTAATCAAACTTGCATAATTGCAATGGAGATGGAGATTGCCTATGCAGTAATTTGAATAGATAAAAAACATTAGTTATGCTTGATTTTTACAACAAAATATATTATAAATATATTATAATATTTTATTATTATATTGTGGGCGGTACTTAAAATTGCAGAAAAAGAACTAAGTACCTACTATACTCAGACTCAACATCACTTTGATAATGCATAATTATTTATTTGATTGTCACATCTTAAACAGTATAATGCAGATGTCCACTGGCCTGGGGCGACAGACTAGGGTAGTCTGACGTCCGTGTAGAAGCAGGCCCGAGACGGGCGGCGCGTAGTGTACCGCGCGCGCCTCTAAAAATTATCGCCTCTAAATATTATAATCTTACTAAAAATGTGACGAAACCGTCAAGACCAAGTGACGCGGGCGGTACAAGTCTGCCGGGGCTGCAGTATGAATACGCGAGTGATCCCTGCGCCTCGGCCACAGATTGCGAGTAGGAACACCGTGGTAGGTTTAGTCGGTAGGACCGGGATTTCGCCATCTTTTCCCGGGTGAGCCCGACATGATCCCTCCGCTGCCCTTGCGGAGGGGAACGCGTTAAAGCATTCCCCCACGTTAAAAAAATAAATAAACAGGAGACAATCTATTTAAATGGTCTCGAGTTAAGTATGAATTTTATTCTCAGTATTTATTTTAGCTAAAGGATAACTTGATATGTCTAAAAGATATTCAGACAAACTGGTTTCACAGTAATTTTAGCCTGATAGCTGACGGTCACAAACTCTAAGACTTCCGACTTTAAAGAAAAGAGGAGGTTCTCAAATCGCCTGTTTTTTTGTCTTTGTTACGCGATTACTCAGTCAATTATTCATTGATTTCATCTTCTCCCTAGCCTTTATTATTCCCAAGTCACTTGAGGTCGGCTTTTCTGGTCTAAGCGGATTTGACTGGATATCAGTTTTTACACGGAGCGGCTGCCACCTGACCTCCGCAACCCGTAGGCTAACGATACCGTAAGGCTAGACCAGCGTCAGGATATCATAGGGCACTGACTTCTCAACAACGACTGCCATAGATGTTCATGACAGCCGGGACCCAAGGCTTAAAGTTAGATATCATTTTTCTTTTTATATTAACTTTTTAATATAATTACTTATAATCAGGTCTCAACGACTCGGAGTTAGATCTATCTATATCTCTATAAAATAACAAAATATAAAAAGTATATTAAGAAGATATTCTTATTAGACTTATAGTAAAATAACGTGAGGAAACCTGTATGTCTGAGAATTCTCCATAAAGTTCTTGAAAGATGTATGAAGCCTGCCAATCCACACTGAGGAAGCGTGGTAGACTATGGCGTTCCTCTTTTCACACTGAGATGAGGCCTGTACCAAGCACAGGCTGGTATTGATATCATTATACAAGTTCTCAAGACTAGTATAGTATCAAGCCAACATTATGCTGCTTGTTTTTGGTCCCACGTAAAAAGAGACGAGAATATCAGCTAGAATGCCAGAACGCATACTGCTGTTTAAAAGTTCCTGACAGAAATGCCAAATAACACATCCATTATTCACAGTTTCAGTGACATTTCTTTAAAATGTACCTACGAACCCTACGTTCTTCACCGTTGTTCAAGCTACCTTACTGCCAAATGTCATCTAAATCCATCTAAACATGCAACAATAGTCGTATCCAATCAAGTTGGGCCAAAAACATGCAATATCAGGGTATAACTCGCGCCGCCAATATAATTATTAACCTAATGAGTCGCGGCGGTACACCGGCGGCCAGATACAATAGGTAGGTTTTCAATTATGTCTGACATTCAGGTTAATGACGGGATGAAAGGAAGGAAGGGAACGAGAGAGGTAGGTATGTAAACCTCCGGTATTCTTACTAACCGGAGAAAACGCAGTAACCGTGTTGGATACTACTCTTAAGCCAGTTTTCTTTAAGAGGGTAGTTCGTCCCCGGGCAAGCCGGTTTATTCCTACCGTCATTTAATAATTTGCTACAACGGACTTTTCCACTCAAACCTGTACCTTATTATAAATCAGTTTTAAAGTCACCTTTACTTCCAAGCGTTTATTTTGCATTTCTTTTACTCATTCCGCATTGTCATTCTCTGTCACACGGGTCACACCGTATCATCTGTGAACTTGAACGTAACTTACCTTGGCTAGTGTTTGTTTATACAATATTTTTCCCTTTTTATCAAAAAGCCTTCACTATAAACGAGTAGACTATGTGCAATGTTTATTTATTTAAAGGTCAGACAATAAGACATTTGTTATTATACGCTTGTTAAATATGTTGCAGTCAATGATAATAAATGCAGTGTTGTAGTAGGAAAACTATTTATATTGTAAGATGCTTTATTCAATGAAATTACTCTGCGCTTGGTCACAACGTTTCTAACACATGTGCAAAAATGGTGATCCACATATACTTGCGCCAAGTCAAGGCGTCCCTTGTGTTCCTTTTTTGAATGTTTGTCAAAACTTCATAATACAAAAGTTATCATAACTGGCAGATGTCAAATGTTTATTAAAAAAGAAAAGAACGAGGTTCTTTATTTGAAAAATTAAAAGAATATTTTATTAAACCTGTATGTATATAATTACATGCTTTTGAAAAAGTCTGCTGTATAAAAAGTTAGGTAGTTTGAAGTCTAAGTAGTACAACTTACATAAGAAGCAATTGACATAAAGCTCAGTATTGCTTTCTTTTTCTCTGTGTGTTCTCTTTTCCCTTTTATACTTAAGATTTTTTGAATTCATCTGTCATGTCATAGGATACCAAACATAATTACAATCTATTGTCTGGCCACCGGTGTGCCGCTGTGACACAATAGGTTAAATTAAAAGTTCATGTAAAATATATTCTTTTAAGAACCTACCAGGAAACAGACGATTCGAAAAAGACCTTCTAGACTCAACAATTACAATTGCTTATCTTAAAACCATAAAATATAGTAGCTGGTTTCATAAAATACGTACTTATTTATATAACACTCTAGCCTAGAGACTAACGAGTAATATAATTTTATTTAACCTAAATTGCTTTGTAAACATAAATCTAAGAACACGTCCAATGTCTAGTTGCCCTAATTTAAAGTCTGTTTATCTTCTATACATTTTTAACATATACAATACTAACGAAATTATAAATAATCAATAAATCTAATCCTTTTACAAATTTTATTTACATTAAACATAAAAAACCTCCTTTAATATGACATCAATTCTAATCGTGTTCTTTTTTTGAATATATTCTTAAGTGGGTAAGTGTTGCTAGAAGTTAAATATTATTGGCTCTTAACATAAACATGATTATATCACAGTAAACAACAAATAGGTACTCATCTCAGTATCTCTTTATCATGCGTATGGTCAGGGGTCAAGTTCAACGATTTGTAACATACCAGTTTCGAAAAGCGAACGTGATTGACATTTCTGCAAGTGTTGCAAATGTTAAAACTTATTCATAAAAGGTGTATATATATATATTCATCAATTTTTTTATTGCGAATAAGTATTTGAAATACATTTGAATTCAGAAGATTTCTGTTTTATTAAATAATGTAAGCTGTTGAATGTTGGTACTAATTCCAGAATGCCAATTTGTAGATCGTATTTAAATTTGACGTTACGTCAAGTTAATGTCAGTATGAACTCCTGGGGTAGTATTAATATGTCAGGTACCCTCAATGAAAGTGGTATAAAAAGATGCGAACAATCTCGGTATAGTTGTCAGGTACCAACATACTTACTTATTATTATCAATAATTAACTATTCATTTGTTGAGAATACTTGGAAGGTATGTTTTTAATGTTAATTTCTCATCAACTCGATCGCATACCAATTCGTTACGTCATGGGCGTCTCTAGCTCCTCCCCTCCCCTGCGTGTCGTATTCCCCCACCCCTGTTCTCGCCTGCCGCCGCTAAGTACTTTTATCAATCACTTGCGAGATTACGAAAAAGTATTTATGTGCAATTAGGATGTTGCGTTGATTGCGATTTAGTCAAACCAGCCGCGTGTGTCATCTCTGAATGAGGTCAAAAAGGTTTGAATTAAAACGGCCTTGCTTAGTACAGCTTCTACCAAGGTCATCGATAGAAAGATTCTCAGTAATAACTCGTATTAGTAAAAGTATCTAGCTAGCTATGTAGCTAGCTAGCTAGGTACAGTACTTTCTCAGTAAATGTATTAAAAGTTGAAACTTTTATTTGTTGTCATCAATTATTGTGACGTTGTTAATGACGCCTTCCTTTGTAATCGTATTAACAAATTGTGAGTAGGTAAGTGTTCGCCACTCCATTTCGATACTCATAATTATAAACGTCAGTTGATGCTATATCAATTAGTGCGTGCCAGATGCCTTTCAACGAAAAACCAGTTTCGGCCCTTTTTATCGGCGCGTATGAGCGCAACCTTTGTTTCTAAAAAACTTCTCTTACCAACGCTTTACTTACTATTTACTTACTTACTTGTAGATAATTAAAACGACTCGATAATAGTACGCATTAATAAACAATAAAAAGTGAGAACAATGAGTTACATAAAATTCAATTACGACAGCAAATAAAACCGACATAAAACTAACTCGATTGTGTCCGGCCGACGACGACGATGGAAAAAAAGGAGTTTAGTGAAGCATTTGCCTACCTGCTAATTAGACAAAGAGCTCGCGATCGCCGCGTCAGTGACAACACGATACACAAACATGCACACACTGACACATTCGAGATACGGTGCGGGAAGCGAGCGAGAATCGGTGGGCAAACGGGCGGGCTCGGGCGTCTGTCCGCGGGCGGCTATCGACGAACACTGGGTTCAGTGGCTGGCTGCCCGCAATGCACGCGGTATTCACTCGAGCAACGGCAGAACGGGCACGAGCGAGCGCGTCGAACAGCTGATGGGCCGGCTGCCTCGACGCACACCTGTGTGCCGCACTCTCTCTTTCCCGCACGCCAGCCGCCGGCGCAGCGTCTTGCCCTGATATCGGCGTGACGTTACCGCGGCGCACTTACCTCGCGCCGCATGTGGCCACAGACTACTTAGAGATACTACGTATCAGACGACCCACTCCCATAGAGAAAAAATGGTAAGTAGAGGTTGTCAAAAGATGGAAGAATAGAACATGACAGTTATTTTTTTTTTAATTTAGGTGTTGAATTTTTGGCAAAGGCTCACACAGAAAGCCTCAATTACCCCGCTGTACCGTAGGTATTCAACAATTCACAATTTTTTTTGCTGTTATAAGTAAAATACCAATGAGTTCTTTTAGAGCTCATTGGTAATATAATAACTACAGGAAACTACAGAGAAATATGTAAATGAAACACAACAAATATTTAACCAAATTTTTATTTTTTAATTTCTTTTTATATTTATTATATGCCTTGTGTTGCATTCTCGGAAGAGATTTTTCTATTAATCGGGATATATCTGTGCCTTTCATTATTTTATTTATTATACAACACCAGTTAAAAATAACTAATCTTACCCCATGGTCAAGGAAGGCCTTTTCAATTTCCTTTTTATGTGTTTTACAAGAAAGGAAGTCAAATGAGTACTTGGACATAATTTGGCTTTTTATTATTTTCGAAATGTTATTTTGGCCTGGACAATGTTCTAAGTACTCATTTGCTTCCTCTGTCACTACTCCGAACGCTCTTACTGCATTTTCAGAAGGGTAGGTCAATTTTATTTTCTTAATAGTTTTATATTCTTTTTTTTGCACCCAATTATGTATTCCACTAACCTCCCGCGTTGTTAAATCGGAAACGCAATCGTTACATTTTATTTTAGAGAAAATTTTTCTTGTGACCCACCCTGCTGTATAAGCTCTTGCATGTATATTGAGGCGTTCCTGAGCAGCAGATCGCAGGACCGTTCCTGACGTATGGGGTTCTACATTAATTTCACCCAGATACTGCACATCATCTTTTTCGCAAGGTATAAATAGCTGTTTCAGCTTAACCAGCTGGTCTGCTGAATCGTCTTCACAATTAAAAGTATCTGAGTGAAATTTTATAAATCTCGTTATTAGTAATGATCTGAAGGTGTTAACGAAGGTGTGGCAATTCGGGTTATTATTTCTGAAATTATACGCCCGCACTTGTCCAAAAAAGTTTTCCATTGGATCTGAGGTAAAATAGCGCGGGCGCATTATTTTTACATTTTTCTTTTGGAAGAATTGCCACAGCCTTAAATAACTTCGTAGAGTTACAATCCAATTTTTTAATGAAGGCACAGTTGTCTCCCTACCTTTAACATCCACAAAACGTATTTCTTTTAATTTTTGTATGGCTTCTTGCCAGAATCGTTGGTGTGGCGACCCTGATTTACAGGCCGCACGTAAGGGTTTCCCTCTTGATGTCTTGCTATTTAAACTCGCACCATTCACTGAATCAAACAGATCGTCAAAAAAAGATACTATTTCAGCAGTATTTTCGAGGGTAGAACTAACTCCTCTCCCATCAGCATATTGAGCTGGAATAAATGACGCTGAAATTAAACTTGGTATACTATGGTAAGTTAGTAGAAATAAATTAACTTGGAGTTAAAGTTCGAGATTCAGAAAAATATATTAGGCAATTATTCTATATTAATATTATAAAGAGGTAAAGTTTGTGAGGTTGTAGTAGGTAATCTCTGGATCTACTGAACCGATTTTAATGAAATTTGGTATGGGGATACTTTGAAACCTGGGTGAGGACATAGGCTACTTTTTATCGACATACAACGCGGGCGAAGCCGCGGGCTGAAACTCGTAATTATTATAACTGGTACAAATGCTTTTGCTACAAAATTTTGAAAAAATTACTCTTATATTACAGAATTACTTACAAAATTGAGATGTATAAGTCAGAGTAGCTGCAACCGTTTTGCTGAAAACTCGAGCACAATTCTTCACCTATAAAGAAATTAACCAACGATTAATTAAAAAAAAAATACAATGCAAAACTTTTTCTAAAATTCTATCGGCTGTATACTTGAATGTGCCTTAAATTCGCAACGGAAATACATGATTATTCGAGGGTACGTGTCATAATATAGGCCGAAGACCGCGTACTATACATATACAGTATATACTATAAGGAAGTGTTTTAATTCATTACATCTAACTTACTTTCATCTTTTTAATTTTTTCTGGTATAACCAGTTCGTCATTTAGTTTGGGCATCAGTCTCATTTGGGCATGACTGCAGTCCGTTTTATAAATTTCGACAATGTCACTCCACTTTGAAACTTTTTCTTGGTATTTTATATTTTTGGTCAAAAAATTGTTTCTTAATCCTTTAATTAAATGTGGTGGATCAAATATAACACTTATTCTGTTCCCTTGAATTTCAATGACACCATCTAAAACAGAAATAATATTACCACCATTATATTATGTATAATAACATCTTCTTCTTTATCATGTGGTTAGTGACTATAATATAATAACATTAATAACCATATAAAAAAGGATCAGTATAGTCAACCTTATTGGCAGAACCATCGTTAATACAATGCAGCAATTTAACAAAGTGTAGAATTCAGTATGTACCTACCGTTATTTTTATCAGCCAGTAACTGATCTCTCCTTGTTTCTTCAAGAAGACTTTTTATAGCTGACTGAAATGTTGAGCCCTGGTCACTGACCAGAGCCAGAGGTAAAAGACCAGCATCAATGCATGCAGTAATGACCGTTTTTAATATGCTTTTTAGTTGGTGGGATGACGTTGTGCCTTTGCAGAAGTAAAAAACAATAGGTTGCTGCCATTTGTAAATGGCTCCTCTAAGCATGAATGCTAGAGCATGGTCTGCAAATTCATCAGTCTTCCCATTTAAATCTACGAAGCCATGGATTATGTCTCCGTGTTTATCATATGTGAGGCCCGGTTCTAGGGCCATCTCGTCAAACAGTATTGAGCAATATTTTTTGTTCTCACACCAAGTGCTAACCTAAAACAAGAAAAATGTTTTTGTTTATGTTCAAATTAAATTAAAATTTCATAAATATTGAATCTATCAATAAATATTATAAATCCCTAAATAACGTATCAATCTTACCTCTTGTTTTATTGCTTCAAATATTTGAGGATTAATTCCAGTGCCAATATTCAAACCCGAAATCATTTTATTTAATGTGGTTTTAGAGGGGAGAATAAATATTTTCTGTAAAAATTTGTAACATCTCGGGCTCTGTTTTAAGATTGAGAGACCAATCAATTTTTCTTCCTCAGTAAATCGACGACCTTTTGAGCTCTTGGTGCATTGCTTCAATTGCATCCACATTATTTGTTTCGCCAAAGGATTCATGTTTTGAGTCAGCTTTTCAAAAGATTTCTCTTTTGAAAATTTGAGAGCCCTCTTGGCCCTCTGACTAAAATTGAGTTGTCTCTTTGACCGAACATACTCCTTGTAGAGTTTCTTACATTTAGGAGTAAGATTTTTTGTTGTTTTCAAAAGTCTTCCTTTCCTCAATTTTTTGGGAGTCATAAGCCTTGTGTCACAAATTGAGGACACTCCATCATTAATTGTTGGTTTTTCTGCTAACAAAGGCACTGCGAGTGAGGTGTCTGAAATAAAGTACTTTATTACTGTTTTGTATGGCAAAATCAACAAAAAAAGTCTACTTTGGTTTTATAATAATAATCAGCAGGTTCTCATGAATATATTTTATACTTTAAATAGTTAATTCAACAGCACGGTTGGCGCAGTGGTTAAGCGATCGACTGCTGCAATGGAACAAATATTTGTATGACCTACAAGTAGTTGTTCCAGATCTGGCTGTTTGAGTATGTCAGTTTAAATGTTTATAAACACACTCACAGTACAGGAGAAATTCATAGTGTGGGGCAAAGTTTAAAAAAAATATATCAGAACTACCTGGCACACGGGCATAAGTATGGTCATCATGTTTCCTTTTCCGAGAATAGATGTGATCATGATTCTGATATACATCTGAAAATAGAAATGTATACATTATTATTCTATAAATTATATGGAAAGGCTCATTTAATATCAATATGGGCGATAGAGCGACGATCAATACTGTTTGCAGATGTGCGCTTTTTCTAGTTTCTAACAGTGCAATATTATCGTGAACCCAGAATCGCCCAGTGGTACATCACGGCATCACAATAACACAGGGAAGTAAAATGTAAGGAAATACTTGAAGACCCTTATTAATTATGTAATTACTTGCACATATTGTCAGGTCAGTGGGTCTTATTAGGGGCGGGTGGACATCCACGACATTATTGTCACATTAGAAATTATAAAAACGCACATAAGTTTTGTTGTGTTGTTGCAGTCAGCCTGTTTAATTTGCAATAAGTACCTTTTACCTAGTATACTTGGACAGAGTGTTAGAAGCTGTTAAAAACAGCAATGCTGGGCTAAGGAAACTTGAGTTGAAATGGAATATTCTCATGTTACTAGATTAGCAGATATTTATTAATTACGTACGAACCTTTGTCAACTTTTGTGGGTATTCCAGAGGTAATTTCAAAGGCGGAAAACAACGACGGATAAGCATCAACTTTGAGCCGATACTTCTCACTGATGAACCTTTTTTCAAAGTGTTTCTGGCACACACATAGTTTTTGAAGTTTTTGCGCACTTAAGCTGCACAAATAATCATTGTTAATGCTCAGAAGCCACTTTTTGAGTTTTATCTCATTAACAGGAAACGGATGCATTTTAATGTCCTTTCGTTTAGTACCACAATGTTCAATACAACACTTATTGTACATCTTGCAATACGAATACAAAATATTACAGCATAAAATCACTGAGAGGATAAGTACGGAAATTAATCAACGCAAACTTCACTCGACAAAAACTTACGAAAACCGCCTAAATTTGACAGTAACATTTGTAAATTAACTATGGTCCTGTGACCGGGCGTAAGAGGGGTGAAGAATGATAGAAGGGGGCGAAGAGACCTGTCATGTTCTATTCTTCCAACCATAGAGTATACGGTTGAATTTTTTTGTTCTAAGTTTGCGTGCCGTGCATGTGGCATGAACCCGTGTGAACGACAGTAACGTGCCACATTATCTCGACCAAATGTCGCTCGCTACTGCACAGTGCACGAGTGCACAGCGGCACCGGTACCCATACGTCCGTACCGGCGACTCGACCACATACCACATACCTTCTGTTGCTAGGTCAACATGATCTCGCCTACATTACGCACACTACTCAGACTACTGCTTTATTGATAATGCTAATTACCATCTCATAATACGGTCATTAGCACATGCTGTTGATAATTAGTTGACAGTATTAACCTACCTACATTCCTCAAGTTTACCCTATTCTCTAATTCAAAACGAGAGCATAATAGTGTAGAGGGTTTACGGGAAAGTTACACGTTGAATTTAAACTACTTTTTACGTTGCGTTAAAAAGTAGTTAAATTTCACAATAAGAACGAAGAAGTTAATAAAGATTACGTAAAAAGTGAATTTGAGTAAATTTACGTAGTATATTTATAGTATATGTATATGTGTAGTGTATATACACATGCATGTACATAAGTACGGATTATATTTAAGGAAACAATTGACCTGACTCAAAACAGCTGTGAAATACAAATTCATACATAAATACTAGCTATTTATAATGGTAATGTATTCAAAATATTTGTAAACTTTTTGTTTACCTACGTTTATAATTATTACAGTAAGTCTGTGTTTACATTTAATTGGCTTATTATGTCATAGGGGAAATTCTAGTATTGTCTGGCGTTTACGCGAATGTTACACTTTGAAAGTAAACAACTTTTATAGTTTATTGCGGTTAGTTATGTGTACAACTTATTAGTTATACGTAGGTTTTGATACCTTTTATGTGAAAATTACAGACAAATAAGCTAAGTAAAATACTTAAGGTAAGGTCCTGTTTGGATATGACATTTAAAATTAAACTTTTAAAAAAGGTAGTCTATCATAGAAAAAAGAAAGTATTATTAATTTGCGTCCAACCTTAAGAGACCGGATCGATTCTTGGATCAGAGCGAGTGTCGGGAACCGTATTTGAAACTGTGATCGTTAATATCGAATATATTATTATATTACGCAGGACCTAGAAAAATTAATAATAACAGCTCTGTTTATTAAATTGTCACACTACTGGGCACGGGCCTCTTCTCAGTGCGAGAAAGCCAAGGACCTAGATATATTGGTATAAATATAGGTCTGGTACTCTTCATTACAATCCTTTCGGGATGTACCTACACACGTAAGATTAAGTTAGTGATTAATTTCTTATCTTGTAGTGGGTAGTTTGGTCAAACAAACTAGTGTCAAGAGTCTTGGTTAATATGATATTACGAAATGCTGTTCGAGTATGTGCATAGTGAACGGTGCTATGCCGGTTTCAAGCTACGTGATCTCGAGCACGCAATTCGAAATTTAAAACATTTTTGTTTCAAATTTGGAATAGTCACAGATAATGTGTTGCTTTTTTATCATAATGGCCTAAATTCGGTTTTTAAGGATATCGTTGGACTTTACTCATAATAGATTAAATGATTTAGTACCTATTTCATTTATAGTCAAAATAATAATCCGTATTCACTAACTTTACAGTAAACCAATTAAACATTTTAGGGTAAAGTTATGAATTAAATTATAAATTTATAACAATATTTTATGACCTACCTTAAAACATGTTTCATTAAAAACACTGATGTTCCTACACTAGTGTGTTTTTAATAAAACATGTCTTTATATAGGTTATTTGTTGTTAAAGTACAGGATAATTATAATTTCTCCATAAACAATTACCTAACTTTATTAATTATTGACATTACTTTCTTAATACAATAACAATTAGGTATTAAGTAAAGCCAGTAATAAATACAAACATTTTTTAAAGGAGGCTGGATGTGATTTTGAAAATACCTTCATTTTATTTATTTTCGTATCTTTTTCTTTTCATCATGTAACACAATGATTAATCTATTAGCTTTTGCCAGCGGCTTTGCTCGCATCAAAGTAGGATAGCTTAGATAATGTCAGCAGCAGTACTTCATTTTAAAATAAAATATAGAGCCTTTGTTACTCGGTTAGTTATTACATAGCTTTCTAATTGAGAAATAATTTCTTAAATCGGTTGGTTATTTTTAATTAATTTAATAAATTAACAAACGCACAAAAAATCATAACTTTCTTTTTTATAATATTAGTAAGAATTACGCCCGAATAGGCTAAAGAGTATAATAGTTTTAAAACTAAGACGTAAAAATGAATCCTTTAAATATCCACGTGACCTAAGTTCAATAATCTACGTTCATACATAGTTATTTAGTTACAATAAAGGTCGCAGCTTGAATTTAATTCATTGAACTCAACAACTTACATGTATTTTCTTATTTAAACTTCGTCGTCTATGCTAATTATTATTATTCCTTACAAGAATAATGTAATATAGATCCTTTAGATAATATTAAATTACATTTTAAATAAAGTTAATGATGTAAAAAACAAAAACAGGTAATAAGTAAAGTAATGTATAAGCATCTTATTTGTTTAAACATTTTCAAAAGGTAAGTCCATAGGTAATCGTATTTCATATAATTATTGTCAAATAAATATGTACACAATTAATGTACTAAACTACTTAGGTAAATAATGACGTAGCAGCATTGACTCATATTTAATTTAATTAAAAGGTTTGCTGCAACACATTTAAATATAAAAAATGCCTCATTTCCATCATGCTTTTTTATTTAGACTTATGGCTAAATATGCTAAACTGATTGATCCACTCCGTCCCCAAAACATCATCAGAAATGAATACCTTTACATATTAGCCTAAATAATGATAATAATAATAATAATATTCTACCACATACACACAGCACCATTTAGCCCAAACTAAGCAGAGCTTGATGGGTAGGTACTAGACAATGGATAAACATACATATGTACTTTTTTTAGTAAATACATACATATTATACATAGAAATACCCAGCCCAAGACAAACATCCATGTTCATGCACACAAATATTTGACTTAATCAATGTTAACTTACAATATCATGTCTGTAATAAATGAATTATATATTATATTATCATCAGCAATCTTGAGATGGTTTATAACCATCTCGAATAAAGAGTTGTGGTCTATATGCCATCAAACTCCAATTTTGCAAGAAATTGCCCAGCGGAAATGGAAGTGGATTGGCCACACTCTCCGTAGGGAAGATGGTAATGCTGCTGACATCGCCTTTGAGTGGCAACCGAAGGGTAGGCGAAGACGCGGACGGCCAGTACACACGTGGAGGAGATCGGTGGACAAGAAGCTCAGGAGGAAAGAACTCAAATGGGAAGACGCTCGAAGAATCGCGCGGGACCGGCCGGCTTGGAGAAAACTTGTTGGGACCCTCTGCACCAGCGGGGTGCCTTAGGACAACCACAACAACATCAGCAATCTTGGCAGTCTACCTATGGGCGTAGAACTATCGCAAATAACGTCATTGAACCTCTTAAATCATAGTTAGTAATAGACTAACTAATAAAACCGCGAGCGCCACTCCAATGCGTGACCCTGTCTGCCTGTCTATAAACATAAGATCGAAATTCCCTGCGTCTTAAAGCGCACGTTAAATCGTTGATCCAGATTGCTAGGCAATCATTCATAAGTAGTACGCAGTCAAGCTTGATAAATTCTGATAAATGTGAGCAGTCTTTACTATTGAGCATGAGATTACATACTTACCTATCTACTTGAAAACAGACTACCTACTACTTTACTTTCTTAACACACGTAGTAAAACATTTTAATAGTTGACTACGTTAAAATTAATAACCATAAAGATGTCATTAATCATAGATGCATTAAAACCATAAACACGTAAATTAGTGATATGCACTTGACTGGACTTGCTTTCCGGGATTACTCGGCTGAGCGAACGTGCCGAGAGTCGTTCAAAATTTAAAATTTCGACCGCGACCGCCCGCGCGCCCGCCATGACGACGACGCAAGGTTGGCGCGAACTCGCCGACCGTCGAGGTCATTGTACAGACAGATTTGATGTCCCAAATACCTAATACAGATAGTTAGAAAATACGTATTACTGTATAAACGCTTATTGTGCACTGTTATTCGATATTCCCTACGGTGATGTCATTGTCTATTGAGTCATTTGTGTTGTTAGTAATGCTCCACTTCAAGCTAAATAACATTATTTGTAAAATTTTAATATGTATTACCTATCGTTGTGCAAGACTAATTCTAACTCCTTTGCAATAATCAGCATATTGAGAACGACTAAAATAATTTCACGTTTGCCTAAAATAAACAGCTACTTACATAAAACTTAACAAAATACGATAACTTGGTAAGAAGGAGCAATATAATTTGCTTGAAACAGTTGTTTTGCATTATATTAAGTAAAAGCATTCAAAGTAAGTAAAATAACAGAACAGGTGCAATAAAATAAAGTTTTTACCATCGCATAGACAGAAATGAATGTCGGTGTAGGAATATTAGTTATTTAGTCGAGCTCAGACATTTTGTACTACAATGAAACTTAACACGGCGGAATGCGTACTGTCTACAGTTTATGTTATTTAAGCTATGAATGCTGATTATTTTATTAATTTGTGTGGATAATCGATTCTTATTATGTAATAAAGAATCATAAAGACATTAAATGTTGATAAACACGTAGTTATAGAAATGTTGTTAAAATTAGAAAAGAGATTAAGGGTTAGAGTTAAGGGCAATTTTTTGTCAGATAAACATTGACTAACCTATAAATTTGGCTTTTTGATAAATTATATGTAATACTACTTATTCATTTCTTTTGTAACCTATCAGATTATTCAAAATCGGCTCCTATCATAATTATGGTATATACATAGAAAAAGATAGATGAAGATGGCGCAATATTATTAGGGGTTTGATAACGCAGGTCCAAATAAAAAAATATCAAGTGTTGAAGAGGTTCTTTGTGTCCATACTTCAAGTTTACGTGGCTCCAGCATTTGTAAAGTGCAATACAGGGATAATTCTAAATTGTTACCAAAAGATGTGGAAATACGGCAAATTTATTCAAATATTTTATAGGTTAGCATTTAGAAATGTTCAAGACAGTTAAAACTTTCTTGACTTATCTTCAGACTGTACCTAGCAATTACAGATAGGACTTGCTAAACATTTTTAATGTAACTCTATGCTTTTAGGAACTACTAAGCTATTTGTGGAGCATTGGACTTTTTGAGTAGTAGAGCCTCGCTGATTTCAGTATGAATGGGCCAGCACAGAATATCGACGTGAAATATCAGTATTCCTACTGTTGTTTTTCATTCGGTGAGTGAGAATGCCGGAGGCCTAATCATCCTCTTTCCCCCTACCCGCTCCTTCTCCTTCCCACTTCCTTTCTTAAAGGGTTGGCAAACGCGCAAGTGATGTCTCTGGTGTTGCAAGCGTCCATAGGCAACGGTGACCACTTACCTTCAGATGGCCCGTATGGTTGCTTGCCAACTAAGTTGTATAAAAACAAAAACACTTAAGTAAATTGTTATTTAATCATAACTTTTAGTCTGCGATAGACAATTGATGACAAACAGTAAACACGTTTTGGATTTGGAATGACCAGTCACAAAAATATCTTCTTAATATTATTTTATCTATCTACTTCAGTGAGGTCCACATCCAGTCCAAAACTGTGCTCGTTGTTTCACTGCTTGTCTTCTATTAGTGGGACCTAAAGTAGGCTGTTAGAAACCTGTGGATCGCTGACGTAGTTCCAATTACAGCGACTTACCCATCATACAAAGCAGCGAGCTGGCACACCGTGGTGGTTTTACTCGGTAGGCCCGAAATCTCGGGAGAGCCCGACATAACCCTCTCGCCTCCCCTTGTGGCGAGGGTGTATGCATAAGGAGCATTTCCCCACGTAAAAAAAGGCTGTTAGAAACCAATGCCTAAGTTTGAGAATGTTAGTTATTTTCTGTTAAAAAAACGATCCCAGCTCAATCTTGAATAGCAAAAAGCTATTGGCATTTTTGTAATAAGCTTAAGCAAATCTTACTCTTTAGACAGATTGGTACCTATAAACTTAGACTTAGGTATAGTAACAAAGTCAAGTTCACGAACTACAATGTCTTGTATTTAAACGATCATGTTCTGCAATAATCTTTCCTGTTCCGTATACTGCGTTCAATGTATGTGGACGCTTATTAACATTCTCGTTATGTCACACGATACCGGATTTGTCACACTTACGCATAATTACACTCACTAACTTACACAAGTACTTTTAGTTTATGTTCAGTCATTTTTTATATGAGGTTTATTATCAAAGTAGGTAGTAGGTTTGAATTTACCATCAAATGCTGGCCAGTTAACTCGTCTACCACTTGAGTAAATAAAAATCGTATTTAGATTAAACATAATAATATTTTTTTCTAGCGAAAGCGTTTAAAACTAAATTGGATCTTTTCATCCTAACTAATATTATAAATGTAAATGTGAGTTTGTTTATTTGTTACGCTTTCACGCCTTAACTACTCGACCGATCATCATCCAATTTTATTTGCATTCACATTGTCAGGGGTACATAAAAGGACGTAAAGTACCTTCATCCAAAAAAGTATCCACTACTCACTCCCATAGAAATTTATTGATAAAATCTAGATTTACGTGACCAAAACCGCAGGTAAAATCTAGTATCTATGTACTTCTATATACATATATACATATATATATATATATATATATATATATATATATATATATATATATATATATATATATATATATAATGTGGAATATTATTTTTAGAACTCAGACATTTATACGATTTGGATAAAACGGTATAAAGATAATTAACGCCAGAGCCATCTTTTAAAAATCGTGATTTATATCATGGGCTACTGGTAGTATACAAAGCCAAAATTTCGATGAAGTCTATAATCGTCCCGGTATTTGAAATACTCTATAGATACGAGACAAAACTATATACGCTTTAACGCGGTATCTCATTTTTGCGCGTGCAGTGGTGTAACCCGAACAGGCCGATTCAGAATTTATCAACTAATCGAATCGACAGTGTACAGTATCGCTATCGTATCGTAGATATGTTACACTACTCACAACAGTCAACCTTAGGATAGATTATTAGATTACGTCGAGTATTAATAGGTACTAGTACTGAGATACTAAATTAAAATTTATTCATCGATACAGATACGAACTTTTTTTTTTAACTTAAACATAAATGGACAACTGCGGCCCTAGGAATAATTCTTGTGTCGCGGGGGACTTTACAAACATTCAAACAACAGACTCAAAGAGCACCCAGACTCGGAACAACCATTTGTAGATCCACAAATTTTTGTCCCGGTTGGGATTCGAACCCACAACACTCGGCGCAGTGGCAGTGGCGAGGTGACCACTTTAACTACTACGCTATCCGGGCTGTCCAATTATTAAGTATAACTGACCCGCGCATTTCGTCTGCTTTATATAAGCGAATTTGCCCCGTTTTTGCAACATTTTTCATTGCTGTGCCGCTGCTATTGGTCGTAGCGTGATGTTATATAGCCTATAGCCTTCCTCGATAAATGGGCTATCCAACACTAAAAGAATTTTTCAATTCGAACCCTTAGTTCCTGAAATTAACGCGTTCAACCAACCAAACAAACAAACTTTTCAGCTTAATTATATTAGTATAGATTATTCAACGATACAGATTCGAACTAAATCAATGAATTATTAAAATACTAGCTCTTGCCCGCAGCTTTGCATAAATCCGCAGGTTGTATTTTTGATAATGACGTCATCACCACATCATGATATTTTATCTCATTCACCAAAAATACTGACAAAGATACACAGAATTGTGAAGCTGTCTGAATGATTTCCCCGAAACATATCCCATTTAAACCTAACGTATGTAAAGCTAAAAGAATATTACAGCGAAATGAATGCCGTATTAAAATATTCAAATGAAAATGAGTGTCCCGGTACAATTTCAAAGCGGGTATTTTATGCTTAAACTGATAATTTCAGCTAGTTTATTCACCTATCGAGTGTTGCTTTTATAAGTATGATTATTTAGTTATCGTAACGTTTTGATATTACCTCTATTAATTTTATTGTAATTGAAATGTATAAGGGGCAATTCTAAGACTATAGTTTCAAATAAAGTAAAATTTTGTAAGGCCCAATTCAAAACCTTGCAATCCTATATAATATTATAAACGCAGATGTGAGTTTCTTTGTTTGTTGTGCACGCCTTAACTACTCGACCGATCATCATGGAATATCATACACACGCTGTCAGAGGTGCAGAATAGAATAAATTATACCTATCATACAAAAAAATTACTGTTTTCAAGGGGTAGACATTTATTGATTACATCTAGATAAACGTGAGCGAAGCCACGGGCTATAACTAGTAGTTACTACATACATACGTTTATCGTTTATTCTTAAAAGGTGTCGCTGCCACTGCCATAGTTTAAACTTTAAACATAGTCGAACTCCCCGTGAACATGGCTGCTGAAAAACAACTGAAAGCTCGGGAAAATGTAAAATTAAATCAAAATTGTTTTCATGATTTAAATAGCCTAAAAATATACAGTAACTAGTAAACATGAATAGTATAAAGTTTTAAAATTATGTAATAATATTGAAATTAAACACTTTATACGGATTTTGTCGCGTTGTTTATTTTACTTTAAACACTTTTATTACATAATTTTGAAAACTCTAACACTACTATTATTGAACTTTAATGCTATTTAATTTAATTAAAACTATTTATATTTAAGTTTACACTTTGCCCCGACGTTTCGGTTGCTTTACAGCAGCCATGTTCACGGGGAGACTAAGATGGTAGTTGTCCCAATGTTCTGAAGTGTAGCTAGTTATTTCAAAGTACCCGAACATAATTTAATTTAATCTTTGGTGTTTCTATTCACGCAGAATGAGCTCAAAGTATCATGAAGTCTAGCTGTGTTTTGCTTCTTCTTGGGTTTGACTATTTCAATTACTGGATCCCAAGCTGGTGGTACATTCCAAACATCTTCCCTATTGAAATTAGGATGTTTTTTAATTTCAATAGCCTCGCGAAGCATCCTTGGTAGAAATCGGTGTTCTTTTGCGAGTATCTGTGGTTTGTCAAATCGTAGGTAGTGGTTGGTTCACTGTGCACGTGTTCACACACAGCAGACTTCAACGACCGTCGGTGTTTAACATCAGCTATATGTTCTTTTATGCGGTAAAGCAACCGAAACGTTGGGGCAAAGTGTAAACTTAAATATAAATAGTTTTAATTAAATTAAATAGCATAGTAAAGTTTAATAATAGTAGTGTTAGAGTTTTCAAAATTATTTAAAAAAAGTGTTTAACATAAAAATTAACAACGCGACAAAATCCGTATAAAGTTTTTAATTTCAATGTATAACATTCGCGTAAACTTAAGACAATATCATGTAATAATAATTTTATAAAAAAATAAACAAGGCGATAAAATCCGTATAAAGTTGTTTAATTTTGATATATCGCATGATATTGTTTCGCTGATGCCAGTTGCGCGTAACCAAATAATACTTTAAATGTGTTCGCACGTAACACACCGCATCGCACGTTGCATCGCATTTCGAAAGCGTAACCTTGTAAACAAACAAATAGAAGAAGGCTCGCTTCATTACATCGCCACCTAAAGAATGTTTAAGAAATACACCATATTTACCTGCACTTAGAAGGAAGATTGATAAGTTTTACAGCTCTAAAAAAATACATTAGTTTTTGACAAAACTGCATTTACTTGTGCCATTATCAAGTCTCTATTCATTTTAGTTTGACTGATGTAACATTAATTCTTTTTATTTTCGGTTATGAAATTATGGTGCTTCGAAACACTCGGGTATTCATTGAAATTAAACTACTATATACAGATTTTATCGCGTTGTTTATTAAACACTCTATTACATAATTTTGCAACTGTTACACTACTATACTATACAATTAAACTTTACTAATTTTAAGCTAACTAAATTATTAAAACTATTTGTATTTAAGTTTACACTTTCCCCTCTCCCCTACTCGAGTATTATTTTTTCTGCAGTGTGTGGCTGTAATATACTGGCTGGCAAGAATAGCCATATATTAGAATACAAGTCGGCATTTTGCGTATAGCTATACAAAGAATTATTGGAATGACCGATGTATTCAAATGTTTTAAGCTGACTGGTGGTTAAAACGGTGTCGTTAAAATATTGGCCATTAAAAAATCTTTGAGTCTATCGAGGAATAAAATCCATACCTCAGACTTATACGGGATTATGCGACATAATCCTTACTAATATTATAAATTCGAAAAGAAATCTGTCTGTCTGTCTGTCCTATTACCTAACACAAAATTTATATAAACCAATCACGGCTAAACCACTCAACCGATTTAGATGACATTTGATATAGAGGTAGTTTAAAACCAGGGAAAAGACATCGGCTACTGTTTATTGATATAGGTACCACGCGGGCGAAACCATAACCTAGTATAGTATAAAATAGGCCAAAATAACGCGGTGATATATGAACTTAGAAGCATATAAGCCGCTAAAACAAAATCCCTTTTTTACCACCAGTGATCCTTTGGGCGCTCATGGTCATAAATTTTTCTTAGAACTGTAATACCATACCATATAGCTACAGCACTGCAGTTACCTACCAACTACCGTAAAGAAAAGGGGAACATTATCTTCTGTTTGTAATTTCAGCTCGAATGCGAAAATAAATAGAGTACCTATATTTATAATATCATTAATATCAATAGCTTTCCAAATAGAAAAGCGAACATATTAAAATATCTTTCAAATATTTGCAAACCTGCAACCATCAGCGTGGAATTTAGTTGTAAACTTCTATATAACCTAACACAAGCTATATATATATATATATACAGGGTGATTTTGAAATCGTGTAATTCCTTTTAAACACGCATTCTACTGGTGATATAGAATATCACCTCAATCAACATCTATATCACCAGTAGAATGCGTGGTTAAAAGGAATTACACGATTTCAAAATCATCCTGTATATACACACTTATAAGTGACTATAATAATCTACTTACATGCCAAATTTTAAAGTCTCTTTAATTAATATTTTACAGATATCGTTTTTTTTTATAATATTCTATCACATACACACAACACCATCCAGCCCAAACTAAGCAGAGCTTGTACTATGGGTACTAGACAATGGATAAACATACATATATACTTTTTTTTTGTAAATACGTACAAATTATACGTAGAAACACCCAGACCAAGACAAACATCCATGTTCATGCACAGAAATGTTTGACTTGTGCGGGAATCGAACCCGCGACCTCAGGAGTGGCAGTCGGTTACACCAACCACTACGCCATCGTTTATACTAAATCCTGGGCAATTATTCAAGAGATGCGTGGTTGAGAAACTCAACAAAATAGTTAATGAACATAGTAGATGCCGAATTTCATTTGTAATAAATTAATGACTGTTTTGTCATGCTAGAACTAATACTTTTAACACATTACTACTCTTTTTTGTAATAATATTAATTTTTCGGCAAACGATCTTGGTTGTATCTAATTATATATTAAAGTACTTTAGTAATAAGTCTTTTGATTTAGCATAGTGTACAATTGTTTATTGTACTGAATAAATAAAAACAAACAGGCCACCTAGCGGAAATTCTATATATGCAAATTAAAAAAAAATCTTATTTCTTGTTTATACAGCAAAAGGAACTGTGCAAATTACAGCAGGTTACAGGGTTTAGAATGGGCATTGAAGAGTCAGTTAGCCAGTAACCTCTTCCTTTCACTATAAGCTTCAAAGAAAATATAAAAACACAACCAAGGATAAAACAAACAATTTTAGCTATAATGGATACCCACACCAATTCGAATAAACCAAAGATTAACTAACACTAAACGTACTCTGCATATAACGAACACGAATACTAAAACAGTTTACGATCGAAATAACTTTCAAATCTACCTTTACTGCAAAATTATAGAACCCATACAATAACTATTAATGTAGGTATAACTATTAATTAAACTCTATGTGTTACAAAAAGGAGTGGTTGTATTAATGGGTCATATAGACCGCATGAATAACGAAAACTCGGGAAATCGCATTAACATTAATGCTTTTTAATATGTCGATATTAATTAGTAATATCGACTTATGCCTTTGCTATAAATACGGATTCTCAGAAGAATACCAAATTGCAATAAAATACTTGTAATACTAGTAAAAGTATTTTATTGCAATTCGTTTATAAGTACAGGGATTAGAAAATATTCTGTTTTAAAAGAAGGTAATATTTTTATCATTCTTTGGTTCTTAAACTACTCGTATTGAATAGCTGTTGCGTTTTGATTATAATTAAAAAAAATCGCATGAGTAGTTAAAAACTTAACAAATTATACACCTAAATCTTCCTCATGAATCACTCTGTCTATTGGTGAAAACTGAATGTAAATCCGTTCAGTAATTTTTGAGTTTATCGTGAACAGACAGACGCGGCGGGTTACTTTGTTTTATAATATAAAGTGATATATACACAAATAGTCTCACGTCTGTATCCCCGTAGAGACAAGCAATGATCTGGTACACATACATTTCACCAACTATTGTTGTAATGGAGACGTGCTTATTGCCGTAAAATGATCCTAATATGTTATTTAGACTGCTACCATTAAATTCTTGACAAAATAACACTTGCCCCGGTAATCGAACCTAAACTCTCATGCATAGCTGTTACTTTTACCACCCCTGCGTCATCAATGCAGTCAATGCTATAACAAGTTCTTTTTAAAGGTAGCTCTAGTAATTATTCCTTTAACCCTTTAACCGCCACAATATACATGACAAAGCAAAATGTGTCCAGCACGCTTTCGATCACGTCTACATGACAGACTTTTAAACTTTAATAAATCTTATAAAAGGTATTATTTTCCTTATATGTGTTATTAATTATGTATATGGACTAGTCCTAATTTATATCATGAGAAAATTTAAAAAATGATGTACCTTAAGTATTAAAAGATGAAATCGTAACTTGGCGCCGAGAGCACACTTTTTCTTTGGCGGTCAAAGAGTTAATGCGTGGGACTTTACATGCAAACAACGGATACAAAAGCACCCAGAATCGTAATAAAACTATTTATAGATCACACAATGTTTTTTTCCTGTGTGGAGAACGAACCTGTGGCCAATGGCAATGGCGAGGCTGCCACTTAAACCACAACACCATTCGTGCAAACAAAATAATAAAAAATTAAATAATATGTTTATTTTCAGCAAAAATTATTTTTTTTCCTATTTAGGTGATTAGAATCACCTGTTAAGCAAACAATATGCTTGTGATAGGTGGCTCCGCTCCTCAGAAGAACCGACGCGCGACGACGGGTACTTATATAATTAACAAATTAGAGCTTTAACAATAAACAAGTTGTATAAATTACAGCAAAACTGCTAGAAAGCCATTTTGCTACAATTTATTGTGGTATCTGAAGTAAGTTTCAATCAAGCAGTATTTATCCCTGCTAGTCTTTACCATTTACGAAGAACGCGTAACTCTTATCTGAAACTATTACTCTTGTATATGTATGAGGTGCCAAAGAATACTTGTTTATGTGTTAGTAAAGAGGTTTGCACACTATTGATAGCTGTAAATATGTTTGAAAAGGGAGCCTTTGTTGAGCAATAACAGCAAATAACGGATGGATAGGGAATGGTTATGGGTAGTGTTCTTAGACTTTTCTGTTTTATTCATTAAGGTGCTTTATTAATTGGATTACACGTAAATGTATAAAATAAAATGTAAGTATGTTTTATAATCTGTCATTAAATATATTAGGCTGGTATTGCCAATTTCGCGAAAACCAACATCAGTATTATGACTATTAATACATATTATAAAACAAAGCCGCCGCTTCGGTGTCTGTTCGCGATAAACTTAAAAACTACTGAACGGATTTTCATGCGTTTTCACCAATAGATAGTTTGATTCATGAGGAAGATTTAGGTGAATAATTTGTTAAGGTTTTTTATTACCCATATCATGAAAAATTACAATTATAATCAAAAAGTACAGCTAGTGAATACGAGTAGTTTCACAGTTTCAGTTTTTTATCACTCTTTGGTTCTTAACCAAAGAGTGATAAAAATATAACCTTCTTTTAAAACAGACAATTTTCTTAACCCTGTACTTATAAACGAATTGCAATAAAATACTTTTACAAGTATTATAGACGAAGGTTTAGGTGTATAATTTGTTAATGTTTTGTACTATCCGTGCGAAGCCAGGGCGGATCGCTAGTTGTTACAAATAATTTAATCGTAAATATTAATTTGTCAAGTATTAAAATACCAGACTTAATTAAAAAATATTGTGTCTGGCCACCGGTGTGCCGCTGCGACTCAATAGACTAAATAAACTATTGAGGCAATTAAATTACTAACAAAATATTAATTTTAATGCAACATAAATTAAAATCTAAAAAATATGGAGAATTTTACTTACATAACCAGTTATTGCGCTCTTTAGATATTACTGAAGATTTCAAGGACGTTTAAATTTTCATTCTCAATCTGTTTAAGGAGTAGTCGTGGAAATTACACATAGAAATCTCGAACTATAATATTATCTTATTGTTGGGGTGGTACAAAAATTATTCTGTTGTATATTAATTTACCTGAAACAATGCTTAATTATATCAATTTAAAATGTATGAAAAAATATTATTAATTACATATTGTTCCTCCTTATGTATAAAAATCAGCAAAAATAGTGTAGTCATCTTTAAGCATAGTCCATAAATAAGGTGGAAATGAAATGGAAACAAATAGAAAATTAAAGGTCTTAATAGAAAAACCTTTTACTAATAGGCAATAATCACTTGATATTTTTGAAGATACCGTAGATATATATAATATTATATATAACATGTCAGTTAAATAGACTAAAAACATGTTTTATGCCTTAAGGATTTTAATGAAATAACTAGATACCAGATAATGTAGATATTATGTCAAAAAGCAAAAATAAAAGTAGTTTTTCATTGACGTAAAAAGAACATACATTGCCTGCATTTGTAAAAAGATGAAAAAAATTAACTTATCAATATAGCTTTAGTTAAATTTTATTTTAAATATACATATTTTTGAGCAGTTGACAACAAAACAAATTGTATCCAAAATCCATTTTTGAATTTTAAATTATTTACAAACATGTATAAAGAAAAGAACGACACTTAAATATGGTAGGTACCCACCTTTTTGTTGTTGTGACTTTAATATGTCGTATTTTAAAGCCAAGTTGTCTAAAATATAGCGGATGCAGTGAAATATATAAATCTACGCTATTTCTATGTAAAATTATCCGTGTCTATTAATATTATTATTACATTAAATATCTTTTTTATTTATCAATCGATTTATATAAAATAATTGATTAATGTTAGCCCAACGATAACAGATTTTTTTATTAAAGCTTATCTCAATGTATCACTGTAAACCACATGCAAATCGGTGTACCATTTGCAGAGATTAACGTTCACAAACGCAAACAAAGAGTCTATTTCCGATTTTATATATACTAGCTGTCCGTCGCGTTTATGATTACTGCTCCGCTCCCGTGGTTCGTAGCGTAATGTTATATTAACTATTTTACTTTTGGATATAAGTAGCTTTTTATAATAATATCAGCCTTGAATTAAACTGTGGGACAGTTTAATTCAAGGCTGCTAGGTACGGGCCTCTTTTCAGTATGAGAAGGATAAGGCCATAGTCCACCTCGCTGACCCAGTGCGGGTTCACATGTCTTCGAAAAAAATATGGAGAACTCTCAGTGATGCAGGTTCACGATGTTATCCTTCACCGTTAAAGCAAGCGATAATAAACTATTTAATAGGCACATAACTTTAAAATGCTTCTTTTTTATAATGGTAAAATAATTTTAATATCGCGTCAGTATTTTGTGAGTTTTTTAATAATAATCAAAAATACCATAGTGGTTATAAGTAGGTTTAAATTTTGTAAACAATATAATTATATATTTCTTATTAATATCATTAGTAAGCTTAGCAAAGAGGCCGATAAAATACTTTTAAGACGTATTACATAAAAGCTACATAACTCACTTAACGATTTCAATAAAATCTTGAATTAAATTCTCTGCAATGCCGGTATTATTTTTCCCGCGCACTTATTACAAAAGAATGTCACTGAAAGCGTTTTCCGTTTAACCTGTCAGTTTCATTCACCCTATTACCAGACTATTATATCGTGTTTATTTTGTAACCAGTAAATAAAAGTTGTTTGCCGACTATCTATCAGAATATAACTATCCATCTCAGTAGTACAGCAGTTCGGTGTTTGTATTTTGTGATTAATATCGGTTAAGTTTACTAGTCTTAGCTTTGAGTAGAGTCCTTGAAAGATCTTAAACTTGGTTTCTCTCTTAGATTTCAAGGAATCGATATCAATTTCATTCAAAATTGTTAGTAATTAACTCTAGCCAAGTGTTAGAAAGCGATTTCATATGAATGGCCTGGGGCGCGATATACCTATATATTATGTCCAAAAGCAATGCTATTAAGACGATGTACCTAACGTGAGCATTCATACATAGACAGTAGTAAAACAATAATACGCGTGGCGTCGCGTTCCGTCTCAAAGTGACGTGACAATATACTTAAAAACTGTGGTGTTACAACGCGACATTGTAGATCACCTGTAAATACAATCATGCAACATGTCGAGTCACAATGGGGCATTTATTATTCTCCTTAGAGATCATAAAAGATAAGTAAAAAAATTTTTTTATTAATAAGGTAGTTATTAATGGTTTTTTTAATTTACAACTAAGGCAAACAAGCATGGGACCCCACCTAATGGTAAGTGGTCACCGTAGTCTATGGACGCCTGCAACATCAAAGGCATCACTTGCGCATTGCCGACCCTTTAAGACAGGAAGAAGAGAAAAAGGAACTGCGAAGGAGAAGGAGCGGGAAGGAGGAAAGAGGGTGATTGGGCCTCCTGTACTCTCACTCACCGAACGAAACACAACAGTAGGAATACTACTATTTCACGTCGATCTTCTTCTTCACCCTAGCCTTTATTATTCCCAAGTCACTTGGGGTCGGCTTTTCTAGACTAACCGGATTTGAGTGAATATCAGTTTTTACACGGAGCGGCTGCCACCTCACGTCCGCAACCCGAAGGCTAACGATACCTTAAGGCTAGACCAGTGTCAGGATATTATAGGGCACTGACTTCCCAATCACAACTGCCATAGATATTCATGGCAGCCGGGACCGACGGCTTAACGTACGGAGCAGGCGATAATTGTCAATAAATACGCACATAATTTCGAAAAGTGATATAACTTCCGAAAGTCAGAGGTGCGCGACGTGGATTCGAACCCGAGACCCTCTACATTGCAGTCTGTTGGTCTCCCCACTGAGCTATCGCTGCTATTTCACGTCGATATTCTGTAAATATGTGATAATAATTAAATTTACTGTGATATCCGCTATTCGATTATCACAACTAGGACTTAGGACTTATATATAGCCAGCAATGGTTGTCTTGTCGCTTTATTATAAACTAGCATTTGGCAGCGACTTCGTAAGTATGAAATTTGATATTAGGTATCAAGATAAAATATGCACCAGATTTTAAGTAAGGCCTTCAGCAATACAACTATGAAAACTGCATTCAATTTCGGGCACTAGTTTTTGTGTACAAACAAACGTACAGATAGACAAAAATTCTAAAAATAACTGTTTGGTCTTCTAACCCTCTGGGACCCTCAAGTGATATATTTTAAATTTCCTATTAGTGACCCGCCCCGGCTTCGCACGGGTAGTACAAAACCTTAAAATTATATACCGAAACCTTCCTCGTGAATTACTCTATTGGTGAAAACCGCATGAAAATCCGTTCAGTAGTTTTTGAGTTTATCGCAAACAAACAGAATGACGCGGCGGGGGTCTTTGTTTTTTAAATATGTAGTGATGAGACTTCAACCGGTTACAATTTTTAACCGACTTCAGAAAAAGAGGACGTTCTCAATTCGACTGTATTTTTGTTCTTTTTTATGTTTTCTACATTAGAACTTTTTCCTAGGTGAACCGAATTTGTATTATAATATGTGTATTATAGCCTATTTGGTATTAAAAATCCATAAATCTAAATTCACTGATGCGTGTTGTGGTGTAAGTAAACACAAGCTTACTGTGTTTAACGAGCGATCGTAGGAATAATCCCAGGCAATTCTGTGGACCCTTCCTAGTTATAACCATAAAGATAGTATCTTGCCGACATTATGTCTAGGTACAACAGACACTGACTTATGGACTTATGTCGCGCTTTAACCGTAAAAGCAGACCCTTTGATTTATAACACACTAGCTTTTGCCTGCGGTTTTGCTCGCGTAAAAGTAGGTTGGACTGCTATGGATGAATTTTTTAAGCTCCCAACTGGCCCCCCCATTGGGTGGGAGAGGGAACACCCCAGGTTTTTTAGTGGGTATACCAGCACGTCTTGCTAGGAGTCCCACACACCCCGCCGGTGCCGTCTCCTAGCCGGCGGATAGCTCATAGTGTATAAAGCATTTTTCCTGGGAACCAAAAAAAAAGGTTACGTTTGTTCGGGCACGCCACGAATGTGGCGGTAAGTCCCGTGTTTGAGGAATGGCTGGAGAGGCGGCATGGCGCCCTCACCTTCCGGCTGACACAGGTTATGACTGGCCACGGTTGCTTTGGCCAGTTCCTGTGTCGTATACGCCGGCAAGAGACGCCCGGTTGTCACCACTGCGGCGACTGCCGCGACGATGTTGAGGACATGGCGCTGCACACTTTGGCGGATTGCCCCGCCTGGGCATCGCAGCGCCGTGAGTTGATCGCGGCAGTCGGATTGGTTGCCCTCTCGCTCCCGGCCGTAGTTCAGTCTATGGTCCGGAGTGAGAGGTCGTGGAGCGCCGTCGCCTCCTTCTGTGAGGAAGTGATTTCCATCAAGGAGGCGGCGGAGCGGGAGAGGGAACGCTTAACCCTCTCCCCAACCGTAGAGCCGGGCGCCGGAGGGCGCAAGACGACCTCCAGCCACCCTGAGGATTGACCTGGGGGTGGTGGGCTTCGTGGGCCTGCCCGCTACCCGATCAGCACCAGGTCCGAGAGGCGGCATGCGTGTTCCCACGCGCGCCTCTGTATCGTGTGTCCGTCCCGCCTTCAGGGAGACAGTAAAATTAGTGATTGTCTATTTGTGTACTGGCTTGCCGTTGCAAAAACAAAAAAAAATGGTTATGTTTGTTACAGTACTTTTAAAAACAAAATAAACAAACAAACATGTAGCCTTCGTTACTCGGTGAATACAGCTTTCTAATGATGAACCAATCTGTAAAATCGGTTTTGTAGTTTTTATTTAAATCCTTACAAACAAACAAACAAAATATCTATACTGTAGTCTTTATAATATTATAGTTTAAAGTAAAGAGCTAGCTGTCCTCCGCGGTTTTATCCGCGTTTATAATTACAGCGCCGCTCCCGTGGGTCGAAGCTTGATGTTATATAACTCATATTACTTCTAGACAAAGTAGCTTTCTAATGGTGAAAGAATTACTCAAATCTGTCCAGTAATTCTTAATACAATACATCAAATAAATCCATTACATCAATACAAAAATTCGAATCTTTCCTCTTTATAATATTAGGTCTTTACATTGCCGTTTAAGTCCTACATAGTTTCTACAGTTATTTCGAAACACAAATATATTTTTAGAAATATTCATATTATTAATATATAGACTATATATATTTGCTTTTATATTATTTTTTTATTTGTATTATTAACATGTATCTATGTTTAATAATAAATATCAATAACCTTTTATACAATTTGTATTTAAATTTATATCACTTGACACTAAGCGAAATAAAAGTTTTTTTTTTACATATTGACCGTATTCGATGTTTTGATACGCCATAATTACATGATGTTAAATGTTTTTCATAATCTAAGACAAACTACTATGTCCTTAATACAACTATACATAAAAAAAATAATTCACCGTTAAAAAAATATTGATGACGTAATTAGTATGAAAATCAACATGTCACAGATTATATTCGAAAAAAAATTTTTATCGCTCTCTTCTTCTTCTTAGCCTTTATTATTCCCATGTCACTTGGGGTCGGCTTTCTAGTCTAACTGGATTAGACTGGATATCAGTTTTTACACGGAGCGACTGCCATCTGACCTCCGCAAGCCGAAGGCTAACGATACCCTAAGGCTAGACCAGTGTAAGGATATTAGAGGGCTTTGACTTTCCAATAACGACTGCCATAGATGTTCATGTCAGCCGGAACCGACGGCTTAACGTGCTCTCCGAGGCACGGAGCAGGCGATAATTGTCAGTCATTACGCACATAATTTCGAAAAGTCATATAACTTCCGAAAGTCGGACGTGCGCGACGTGGGTTCGAATCCGAGACCCTCTGCATTGCAGTCTGTTGGTCTCCCCACTGAGCTATCGCTAATAATCACACAATACATTTAAATTACATTGTTAGTTCACCTTTTAAGCATGGTGTTGCTTGTGTGACTGCGCTTCTCCTTAAACATTAGCAAGTGTTATGCAACTGAAAATGAATACAAAACATTGGGTTATTTTACCTTAGAAGAAGGCAATTTAGTAAATTAACAAAATGCATTCATACAAAGCGGCATATTTAATCCCCTATTATTATAAAGAGGAAAGATAGTCTATACTATTTAAAATACTGATACATAGGTAGCTATATAGCTTATTATATATATGTATTTGTGTTTGGATATGTGTATGTCTTATTAGAGAAACAGATATTCTATATAAAATCATTCAGTTACTGCTTTCAGATCATATTAATGTTCTCATAATACATAAAGATTTGAGACTTATGTATTATCTCAGTATGCCTGTTTATTCAATAATACAAGAAAAAAAATCTACCATAGTTACAGGCTGGTTAAAGATTTTTCCCTTTGAAGGTATATTGTTCGACAAGTAATACAACCTTTAAATGTTTACCATAAAGATATATCTTGTGGATAAACACAATATCTATTTTATTCACTAGCATTATATACAATTTTAAGATCCCCAATATATTTGTTAAGTGACAAAAACACGCAACGACATGTCATTATTAAGCAACCATTGATAACACCACAGGGAGTTATGGGGTTTGTTTAAATTTGGTGCAGCACTATGTAGGCATGCCTCACAGGGGCAATTAATTATTCTACCTGCCGCTCGGTCGCAGAGGTAGCCAGCCTGCCATTGTGCCCACTCGAACCCTTCCCGTCACTGTCTATTGTCTTTTTCTATAAAAGTATATTCACGCCTCCGACAAATCAACGACTGCTACGGATTTTTGATTAGATTTTCAAAAGTCGACACATATTTCTTTGATATCACATTTGATATTCGAATTTCGACTTTATAACAACGGTTGACTGTTCATTTTAATGAAAAAGACTTCGAATGTTTGGTCACGTTCGTGTAATATAGAATAAGTAGTTAAGCTAGGTAATTATTATTGCCCTAAGACTTTATAGGTTAATGATATAAACTATTTAAACGTGACTAAAAACGAATTATGAGTTGGCTTATTTAGGGAGATTTGTATAGTACTTATGCCAGCAATATAAACTTTGTAAACAGTCCTCTTGAAACTCATAATCCAGGAGACCATCTGCATAAGTAATAATAATAAAGCTACATTTATATTTTTCCTGTAATATCATTTTGTGTTATCCATACAGTTTCAATTACATACAATCTTCGTGTTTATCTAAGCAAGTTACATCACTATACGAACAATTCCGGGAAACTAAAATCTTCCAGCAATTTACTAACACAACGATAGCGATAAGTATATCGTAGTGATGTACACCGCAATCCTCGCTCTGTCGGCGCCCGGCCCCGTTTCCTCGGCCGTCGGCGGCGCGGGGCGCGGGGTGGCAGGGCGGTGGGGCGCGCGGGGAGAGGGGCAGCCCCGCTAAACGGGATGCGCGCCTCCAATTTACATTTATGAAGTCCCGTAACAGATTCCGGGATGTTTACTTTCGATAATTAAAAACGTCTCAGGTGTTTATAAGACGTACAATACCGTCGATACGGACGATGTATCGTCATCGCGGTCATACTATAATATTAGCCATTTTACTTTTCGCACTAAATTTGTTTTAAAGGAAAAATATAGTACCTATGCGTACTTACGGGAGTATAAAAGTTTATTGTAGCTGAAGTTACCGTGAAACTTTTACGACAATATTCTCTGAGTCGAATGAAACGATAAAAATATTCCTTTTCTTCCTGTTTACTAAACAAATAAGTATAAAATGCCTCATATTTATAATGTACTTATGAACTCTAGGTATTCATGATTTATGTAGGTAAGTGACTAAAATATATTATTTTGCGAAGAACTGAATTATACAGGCTCCCTACGCACCCCTGTCATATTAGACAGTGGAATAGACATCGTTACATGTTAACGAAATTCATGTCAGAACTTTTTGGATAAAATGTTTTGTAATAAACATTTAAATATAAGAAGGATGTTTTGTAATCTCAAACATTTTGAGGGTATTTACAGCGGATTAGCTGCTAGCCATGTTTTAGTTTAGACTTTCTTTTAAAGAAGTATATGTGGATCTTTGGGACGCGAGCATTCTGCATGCAAAACCTCATTTAACTTAATATAGAGTGCCGTGAAAAAACAAACAGACAGAGTTACTTTTTCATTTATAATATTAATATGACTATTTGGAAACATTTATTATTTGATAAAACATAACATAGCATCATCACTACATGCTCCCAAAGAATTATGCAGAAGTGTAAAACACGCTACTTTTTCTAGCTGTATTTAGGTTTAACAGAATAAACTAACAAACTGTTTCTATTAAGAAGAGTTTCAAACTTAATATTAATATCAATCCTCCTCCTAACTCATATTGTATTGCGAATGTGAGTTTTAACGCCTTAACTACTTACTCGATCGATTATCATGAAATTTCGCATACATATCAGGACTACAGGAAAGGATAAAGAGCATTTCATTCTGAAAAATAGTACTATCTCCGAGGTGTTTCTGTAGACATTTATTGACAAAATCTACATTTTTACGAGAGAAGCCGCAGGCATTATCTAGTACATAATAATTTGCTTGACTCCGTTATCGAAATCACGACCTATAATAATTAGTTTTAACTAAACCTATAAATATTGCCTTGTTATTCGTTTTCTTATCAAACAACGATAATCTCTGCAAACTTATGTAGAGCTATCCATATATCTATCAGCTATCTATCTCTCGTAAAAATCTTGCAAGTTCATAAACGTTTCAAAAGATATCTTAGTTGATAAAGAAACACGTTTTCTTTTATCGTTATAGGTGATAAACTTATCAATTCTTGTTGATATGCACGCATTTTTATAACGTACTAGCTGTGTTCTGCGAGTTCACCCACGTTTATGATTACTTCTTCGATTCTGTAGCTTGTAGTGTGATGTTATATGTATAGCCTGTTATTTCTGGAAGAACAGCTTAAAGAAATATAAAAATCGGTGTGTTTATTTATTACTAGCTTTTGCTATCGGCTTCGCTCGCCTAAAAGTAGGTTAGGTTATGTTAGTAATAGTACTGTTTTTAAAATAAAATATAACCTATGTTACTCGGTGATAATATAAGCTTTCTAACGGTGTATGTTTTTTTTTAAATCAGTTGTATAGTTTTTGAAATCATATTTATAACATGAGTGCCTATAGATAAAATACAAATCTTGCGTCTTTATAATATTGGTATAGCCGAGTAAATTTAACATTTGACATTTAAAAACTATGGCTGTTAATGACTGCAGTCAGTAATCGACAATCGTCATAATAATGGTACTATGGTCGTAGGAGGCTGCAGTTGTCTCTGCTTATCCCTTCAATGAATTAGTAGCGAGATCCTGTACTATGTTATACCTAGTTGAAATATAACAAAAAAGTGTTGTCTTGGCTGGTTCTTCCTTCATGGAGCAATAGATTGAGATGTTTTTTCCATAGAGATATAAAGAAGTTAGGTGAAATACAGGTACCATTCATCATAAAAAATCTACGGTTTATGCTAGATGTATGTCTAGATTTTACGGAAACTAAATCGTAAGTAAAAGCTAATATGAAGTACTAGATATAGACCGAGACTTTCTTGAAGACAAGAAGTCGCCGGCAATTTAATTTACGTGGACCATACTCCACTATATTGTCGGTTGAACTGAATTAAATTAGATGAAATCTAATTTAAATATTAAGTTGAAAGCCAACAACACACCAACAACCACATCAACATACGATCAGTCATATCATCATAGACAGGGAGATAAAATTTTAAATCATTATTTTAGAGTCGAACACGCAAAACAGTAAGTAAACCGCATTCGTTTTTCAAATATATCTTTAATATAAACTTACCTCGTACTTACCCGTTACACGTATAATAGTTTAGATATAAATAGATAGATGATTATTGCAAGACAATTATCAGTTAATTAAATAACTGAATCGATAATAGCTTGCCTAGAATTAGTTCCCGGAAAAACGCGCTTACTACAGCATCAAGACCTATATTCGCAGAAAGGGGTGCGTGGGTATACAAGCTTTCATTCCATGTAATCAATTTAATTCCTTCTTTACATAAAACCTTTTTTATATTTGTACGATTTAATAGTTGTTTAAAATTAAAAAGAATGTTAAGCCTGTCATAAGATCTAGACTGATGATAGTGCCGTAATTATATATACTTAGGTTAATAATTATATGGCCTAAGTTATTTTGCTGTCATACAGGCATTTGTTAATTTAATTATGAAGAATGTACGCGTTGCAGTAATTTAGTATTCTGGTATATTTCAATGATCATTGTTTTAATGTTTGTAAAGTCACTTGCAAAACGAGGTTTATATAAAAGGAAAGTTTATATAAAAAAAAACAATTAGCAATATTATTTGAATTATATTTTTGACTAAATATCAAAAATAAAGTTCAAATTATTTTGCAAATTGTTTATTTAAAGCAGATTAGCTGCTAGTTTTAAGGCTAACAGGTAATAAATATAATTTGCAGAATTTATAACAAATTTTATAATCAAGATATGTATGCAGTTACTTTTAATAAGTAAATATATTTTTTATATCTTCGTAACTTTTTCTTTCTACTTACACTGTGCGTTTGTAATTTTCTATAAATAAAACGTTGTTGCAGGACAACTAAAAAATACTGAACTACGCAATAGTCCGGACAATAGGATACTTAATAGCAATATGTAGCAATTGGCATGCAAAAGAAACCTCTGCTGTAAAAATAGCATCACAATTGGTAGCAAAATGAAACAGCAATTAATATTTTAAATTTGTATACGAGAAAAAGTGGGGGCGTTGTGGAAATATTTCGCTGTGTCCCACGCACATTTGAAATGAAATAAAGTCCATACTATTAGATTTAAAAAGCTTCTATCTTATTTATTTTAGTTAATTTGTAATTCTGTATATTACGGATTTTGGTATTGTACCTTTATGTTGAATATTACAAAAAAAACACAACTGTTCTATTGTAAATCGCCAGTTATTTGAATAATACGAAATAGAGATCTTCCTGTTCTTAATATTTTTCGTAAACATTTTAGTATAAAAACAAAGTTAATCAACTAGCTTTCCCAAACCGTAATCTCGAACTCTAGTTATTTATGATAAAGACTGTTTCAATAAGGGCGAGTAGATGTTGATATTAAATAAAACATGCTGTGTGTGAGGTATTAACAAAATTCTTTTTTTTTATTTGAAAGGCTCATATACATATCTTTTTCATTTTTTCTGAACGGCCATCAGTTCCACTATAAGACATTTCCAGGTTATCCATTAATTACCGGACACCCTGTATGTCATTTAGTGTGGAATATGACATTGTTCAAATGCTTGCATCGGCTTCTTACAGTGGCACGGATCCGAGTGGTCTAATTTTCAATGACTCTTCGGCATAGATCCAGCTGAATTTGAGCGATGGCCTGTGTTATGTTCACCTTTAGGGCATCGGTCGATTGTGGTTTATTCGCATAGATCTGCGACTTCAAGAAACCCCATAATAAAAAGTATTTATTTATATTACAAATACGCAAAAATATTATCCTCAAGAATTCAAAAAAATAAGGTTCTCTCAGATTTTAAAGATGCAATTCAATATTTCCGATTTCCAAACTTATACTACAATTGATATAAATCAAAATCAAATCATCCAAATAATTCATAGATTCAGCTTCATTGCATCCTAGACAGTTCTCCAAAATCCGTGCAATATTATACAGCCGCAACATGCACAATATAAAACATGGTGTTAAAGGTTCTTGCCGGTTTTTCCACAAGTCGTTTGTGTTGCGTGTTGTAACACAGTTTAGTTGTGGCCACACTGGCCTCAGCCAGGACGACGGAAGTCGTTGTTCCACGCTCTCGCTGATCACACTGAAGATTGCGATTTTAACTGCCACTGGATTGCTTAGACAACTGAACGAAATCAATTATATACTACTATACTTTGAAAGAAACGCAATGCACGTAAATATACCTAAAGAAGATATATAATACGCTATTATATATCTATTGTGTACATTGATATTTGACTAATGATATTGGCAATTGGCATGTGCCTGGTCCTGTAGAAAAGAAGTCGATGCTAACGTGAAAACGTTTTGCCTTACTGAAAACATAGTAATATGATAGGTATATTAGGTATCTGCAAGGATAATAGATTATAAAATGGCTTTTAAAATTTGTCGGTTTGTTGGTATCTAGTCGCGATTTGCTTTATCTTCTACTGTCCAAGGTGAACTGGTCAAAATATTGGCGGAAAAATCGGCTATGCCATACTCCAAATGACTATTATTATTTATTCCATTGGTATTTATTTTATATTAGATAAGTGATAGCTTAGAGGGAGACCGTTGGACTGCTTCGCAGAGATCTCGAATTCAAAGCACTTGCTCCCTAACTCTTCTAGGTTATGTTCGTATTAATTATCGCTTGCTTTAGCGGTGAAAGAAAGCATTGTGAGGAAACCTGCATGTTTGAGGTACCTTCATAATGTTCTCCAAGATATGTGAAGTCTGCCAACCCGCAATGGATCAGGGTGGACTATTGCCTAACCGTTTTAACACTGAGAAAAATTCTTGCCCAGTAGTGGGACGGTTACAGAGCTGATATTGTTATTATTATTGATATAGTGAAAATTAACTGTGCAATATTTGGTCAAAATAAATTATTGCATGAAATGAATTCTCAGTAACCAGCAATATGATGTTAAAAGCGATTGAATTGCTCTCATTTTTAAAGAGTTTCTGCGTAAATAAAATGTCAGGTACTGTACTCTTGTTAATATCATGTAATTATATTAATAAATATTGCATGATCTGCCAAAAAATAGGTTTATAGCGATTTAAATAACTGGATAATACATATGTCTCGTTCGTGAAAAATGCTGACGTTACCTCAGAATTGTGCTATTGTTTACTATTATATATTTTAATTTCAGCCAAACATAAGAAATATAGTGAATGATCCTCTCGCTATTGCAACTCTGCCGAATGTTGTAGGTTCGATACCCAAACAGGACAAAAATTTGTGTGATTTGTTGTTTGAACGTTTGTAAAATCCCGCACGACACAGGCTTTATTCGCAGTGCAGGAATTGTTTTTTTTGAATGAATGATATACCTATTTTGATAATTATATCACTTCCATTATCACTATTTTACATAATATCTAGACTTAACATTATGATAAAGAACACAATCTAATATGATCATATATATTAAAAAAAGTAAGTGATAATCGCAAAAAAGCCTGAATATGAGGCTGTCACATTGATTAATTGAAGGAGATGTATAATTTATGTATGTTTTTGAAGTGTTTGATAGCATAGTAATCTGTTAGAGAGAACATTGTATAAACGTTGTGTCGTAGGCACGGTGGGTTTATTGATAAATGGGGTGCCTAGTAGCTCGTAGCGATCTTTGAAAGCCTCACTGGAAGGCTTCACGAACTACTAGTAATGAAGTTATATAACACTTAAATAGCTATGTTTTATAGTATAGTATAAATTACTTGAAAACTAGGTTAAATGTTTATTAATATACGCAATATAGTCTTGGGCTTTTGCCACACCAAACAGAAGCAACAAAATGTTGTGATTTTGTATAGTGAAATTTTATTTTAGACGGATAGTAGGAAAGACTTTTTAGTCGAGACAATACTGGTAAATTGTATCCAAACATATAGTCTATTTTGTATTTTATTAGCATTTTGGTATGTCCCACTGCTGGGCAGAAACCTCTTCCTTGAAATTTAAAATCACTCTGTTGGTTGATAGCCCTGCCGATCCCTTTGAAAGGCGTCTATTCGTCCTGCCCTGTATGTATAGGTTTGTATTATAGATAATCTAGTTATGTTGTAAGTTATGTAGATAATGTGCAATGCGCACATAGTCATTCCCAACAGCTAGTGTGTAAATAATATAATTTTATTTACCTACTAGCTTTATATCATTAGGTACTAGATTTTGCCCGCGGTTTCACTACATTCACGGTTAGGTTAGTAACAGCACTTTTTTCTGAATGAAAGGTACTCTATGTTCTTTTCTGTTCCCCTGACAACGTGTTTACGAAATTTCATGATTATCGGTAGAGCAATTAAGGCGTGAAAGCGTAACAAACAAACTTACATTTGCCTTACAATATTAGTTAGTATTTACGTACAAAAAGAGCAACAAAATAAAGAATCAACAGAAGCAGTTGAAGAACGTCCTACAAACAATTTTTTCTCTGGTAAAATATCAAGATATGAAACATCTATCTGCTGCCTGCACCTCTCTTTTAAACCTTGTTTATAAAGCCGGGTTAAATCAGGTCAAGTTAAAGTTTGCACGACGGTGTCCCCGTCCATACTAAAGAGTAATTTTTGCAACACCAACATGGACTCAGTGTATTAACATCTAGAGAATATGCAAACGGCAAGGAAGATATATTATGTGTTTTAAAGCAGCCATTTTGGAATTACCCATAGCTGTCTCTCGCTGTTTCAACCATTTTATGATTACTGATCCGTCCCTGTGGGCCACAGCGTGATGTTATATAACTTATGTTACTTGTGGATGAAGTAGCTGTCTAATGGTGAAATAATTTCTAGCGCAGTAGTTTCTGAGTTTATTCATTACAAACAAAAATACAAACCTTTTCAACAATATTTGTGTAGAATTTCTATAGCATGCATGCTAGTTAAGTAATACAATAATTTGAAATAAAATTAAGTAGTAAAGTTTAATAGTAGTAGTGCTTTAAAAGGTTTTTAATATTGTCTGAGTATATTGTTTTTAAATCAACCGCTATAAAATCCGTATAAAATAGTTTAATTTCAATGTGTAACATTCGCGTAACCGTAAGATAATATTATGTACTATAATAGAGTTATAGAAATAAATTATACATACATAGATTCACGCCTGTTTCCCAGAAGGGTAGGCAGAGACTACGGATTTCCATTTCCTACGATCCTGACACACTTCTCTGGCTTCATTCATTTTTAACATTCCTCATACACGCTCGCCGGTTTAAGGAAATAAATTATTTTAGGTTAAAATCGCCTTTAATAATATCGTGACGTGACATCATTAATGACAATATTATGCCCTAATAGGTAAGACGATCCTATCTCGTTCTCACGGAATTTTCCAGCCTCTGGCTATAGGTTTAATGGAGATTTTGGTCAAACGGAAAATCGTAAGTATAATACTTTTGCTAGATGTTCAACATAACAAGCTAAGTAATAGCTATTATAAATATCACAAACGATTTCGTTCCTTTACTGTTTTCCTTCTATATTTTCCTTCTACTGATGAAGAAAATCATGTAGCCCGACGAAACCTTTTTTATTTTCACTTATCAGTAAAGAATACACGGCAGTTTCTTAACAACTGTGACATAAATTATTTCAGTATATGGAAAATACACGTTAAGTATAATCATATGTATATTATTCATTGCTAGTTACTGCCCGTGGTTTCGTCCATGTAAACCCGACGGGCTAGCTTTACCGGGTTTTAAAGTATCCCGTGTTAATCCAGGTCATGATATATATCTGTGTGCCAAGTTTTATCCAAATCCGTTCTACGATTTACGAGGGAATACGTAACATAAACTTTCATATAGCCAAATTACAAAACATCTTCACAATTTTTTGTTTTTTACTAATATTATAAAAGGTAAACCAAAAATAAAATCGAGATAACTGAGATCCGTATATTTTAATTTCAATGTATAACATTCGTGTAAACGTAAGACAATAAAAAAGACAGTAGGTATATTTAGTAAAAGAATATTATAAAAGCCAAAAGTAGAAAAGTGTTTGGTCTAAAAAAGGGCCTATGACGTCATTGTAAACGTTACCAGAAATAAGAAGTTCTGTTAAATCTCTTTAAATTTTAGATATATCAAATTAATAATCACAGTTCTATCAGTTTTGGGTCTAACTTTAATTGAATTCAAACAATATTGTTATTTTCTATTAATTTAAATATTTACTCAACATAACAGCTGTGCATTGTTGTCTATCAAAATCAGTGAAGTTTGGGCTGTCAACAATTGGCTCCTTCGAATTACTGGGGTGGTTAATGGCCCAGGAAAAATAGGAGCCGAGGTAAGGGGTAGCACAAAAGATGTCGAAGGGGCGAGTGAAGTAGCGAACAACCCGGCTGCAGTGAAAACAACAAAGATTCAGATAGCACGACTTTTAATAATGAAAAATGTGTTAAATAGTTCCCATTCTAATGAGTTGAAGAGATTTATATACCTCTTATTGAATTAAATAGTTTGGTGTTGATGTTTGTGAGTGTCAAGAAAATTGTAGGTATATATTCAATTGACGTTTATGACTTAGGTAAGATAATAGTAATTTTTAGTAGATAAGCTTAGACCAGCACAGGTTTAGTACCGAATCAAAGGACTTAAAAAATATTCCCGTTCGAACAATAAGATAAATTAATCAAATCTAGGATATCGTTCGTCAATAAGTTGTAAATTATCAAAAGTACGAAATCTCGTTATCCTTATGGCTTTTTATTGTACAATCTGCTAATAAGATAATTTCAATTGTAAATAATTTTTTGTATTACCTATTGATATTGATCCGACAATTTTGGATCTAATAAAGAAACCAAACCTATTGCAATGAAATCCTTACCGATAGTCACTATCGGTAAGTACGAGTATTTATATTTTAATAATATTAGATATAGCATGTAACGAAACAAATAAGTTCATCAAGACAGCTTGCTGTATGAAACAGCAATTTAAATCTAATCTTTTCGTAAGAGAGTAATGATTTAGATATTAGGATCAGCACCCTTTTTATCAAAACTATAAGTTCTTATGATCTAAAAAATTATTACCATTATAATATACAGCAAATTAGTACGAGTATCATATGCCGTCATGCCGTTTCAACTTTACTATCCGAACGCTCACGGAGACTCACTTACATCTTCTTTATTCTAAGTTATCCTTAGAATAACTTAGATATCCTTAGAATCTGTAAGCCTTTGTATTCTCTTACTTTCTCATCAGCGATTTGAAGAGTTACAAAACACCATTCCGTTTGACGTTCCGCCATTATAAGCACCCCACCCCTTCAGTTGCCATAACCCTTTAGTACCGGATTGTAAAATATGTTTATTCTCAAAAAGGTTATGACACCTTTACTCACCCTTAAAACTTGAAAGTAAATGCAATATTAATATTTGCAATTGATTATTAATAAATATTAGTACGATACTCAACTTATAAGAAAACTTACCTAAAATTATTTATATTAAAACAGCAACACAATAGGATCCTGTATAACCTGGAAAATGCTTAATTATTACTGGAGCCATTAAATTATTATTGTATCTTGAATATTGACAAACCAGAACAATTATTTGTGAAACACACAAATTATTATTTTTTATGGAGTTCGTACACACGACACCCGACGCACTAGCATTTAAAATTAGACGTTTGCTTTAGAATTTAATTAAAATAGGTCTAGAATCATAAACATCTGCAGATGTGTTCCTATATCTGATGCTTTCTATTCTATTATTCTGTCAAGTCTTAGAATACCAGACTTAATTAAAATCCACTGTGTCTGGTTACTGGTGTGCCACTGCGATTCAATAGGTTAAAATAATTACGAATTTCAAAATATATTTTTTTAAAGTTTTTAATTGTCCTTTTAACTAGATGTTGCCCGCGGCTTCACTCGCTTAGATCTAGATTTTATCAATAAATATCTATCCCACTAGAACAGTACTTTTTGGATTTAAATACCCGAAGTTCTATTCTGTACCCTTTACAACGTGTATGTAAAATTTAATGATAATCAGTCGAGTAGTTAAAGCGTGAAAGTATAACAAACAAACAAACACGCGCATATATAATATCAGTTACGATTTAAGAAAAGAATTACAGAATGTATTTAAATTATTCTTTTTTACTGGCCGTATTGTAAAACAATACCGTGAAAGTATTGCTCATATTAACCTCATTTATATAAATAAAGCCATGGGAATTGTACCATAGAAAGGAGACATATTAATAACATATCTTTATTAAAGAAATAACTGTCTCGATGGCGAAGTGTTATATGGTTTTTCTGTCCAGAAGTTCTTAGTAATGCGGAATCTGGAACTGTGCGCGGCAGACGGTAATAACCTTGCCTCTTATTACGTAGGACCTACATCTATAGCTGGTGAAATGTAGGGGCTGGTGGAATGTTACCCTGAAAATGTCGGCATAGGTGTCTTTGCTAACTTCATCGTGAGATAATCACCCGCTTTTTTAAATGCATATTGACACAACAAAAATATTGGTAGACGAACGCGTACTAAATAATGTGATCGGCTGACAGTAGCCTTGAGAACTGTTTACTAACAACCTATGTGCCACAAATAAATAATTATGATTATTACGATTATAAACAGAATTAGCAACAGCCAATCGTATATAAGAAAGATTAACTTAATATGAGAACGATTTTAATCTTTCAGAATCAGGTATATTTTATTTTATTTATTAGGGACAAAAAGCAGTCTCATGGTCGATGTTACAGAACATTTCTTAATCTCATTTTGAAAGCATTTAACCCACACCATTGCTTTCGAGCTGTATGCTGGTATATAGACCAAAGGCAATAATATATCTAAGGATAGGTTATATACCTACTGTTAAATTTATTAATTATAAATTTTTTTTTAAAACTCAGGTTACACTTAAAATGGGTACCTAGTACTATATTTGAATTTTGAATTAAAGCAGAGCCAAAGGCGTTCCGCAGACGACATACATGCTGCCCTAAGCATACAACTATAATACACTAATCGACGGTCAACAAAAAATGGAGGCGAGAACAAGATAGCAATATCACATTCCAATACAACAGCGAGCGTCCTTACGTATGCGCAATGTCCGATTTCATGTGCGTTTATAGAATGCATGCGATGACGTCACGCTTTCACTTGGCAAGTGCCGACCCGTTAAACGATTCGATATTAAATCACATCGGTAGGCAAACGTCGGTCTTTGCAAACTTGTTGCAAGTGATTTTGTTTAAGATTACATTCTGTCTGGTGTCTGGATTACTATGTCGTATTTATAATGTGTGTACACGGATTTGACTGACTTATTTTTCGTTGGTTTGGTTTTAAAAGGTTACCTTTTAAAAGGTTACGCTGCGCTAGGAATATATCCTGTGTCGCGGAGGACTGCAAACATTCACACAGCGGATAAAAAGAACACACAGACAGACAACTATTTGTAGATTACACTAATTTTGTGTGATTCGGAAAAGTGGCAATAGCGAGGTGCAATCATCAATCGTTCCTTTACATTATTCTAGTGCTCTCCCGTCTCAGATTCGAATCTCACGTTACTGGGTTTTGTTAAGGTAAGCGCTATCTGGTAAAGTGCCTGATAGACGGCGATCGCCCCTTATGTAGGACATGCAAAGACAGGCCTAGCGAATACTAGTTACCTCTGACTATCTCTTATCAATACCTAATTATTAAAAATGTGCAAAACCAGCTTGAATCGAATCACGGCATGCCAGCGAAATATTGTAAATAAACTTGGAGCAACACGTCAATATGATAGACCACGACTTACCAAATCATCATCAAATCGTATTCCCAATACACGATTATATATCAAAAAATATTCAGTAATGATAAATTGATCAATATTGGAATTCAGGATCAAACTGCTTTCCAATTATTATGTAATTATTTTGACATCTCTAATTGTAATTCGTAACAAACACTGGTTTGCATATAAATTCTAGCATACACTCATTAGGCAAGTTATAAATTCATTTCGTTTTATGTATTCCACAATAATGGATAAATGATTATTACTTAATAATAACATTAATTAATTCTGTTGAAATCAATAGTATATGCATAATTATACAATGTTCGGCATATGTGTGACGTGTAATTATAAGCCACATTTATTAATATTAATTAAGTACAAAGCCATCCTATCCACATGTTGTTCTGTTCCATTCATGTTCCTTCAATCTTTAATTAAAGTTACACAAAAAGTGTCATACCAACACGCCCTGTCTTTTGCCTTAATTTTTCTTATTGTTATTTGATACTTACTTTCAGGCCGGCTTCTGTACGAGATCGTGACAATGGGACCGATTATAATGACCGTCTGAAGGCCTCGATGGATTCCGTTTGTTGCTCCAACTACTAGCGACATCTAGCCAGCGACGCGGCAACAATGTGCTTCGGCTTCTCTCGCCTCGGGCCCGTTTTGTTCCGTTAAATTTGTTGTAAATTCCGGAACAATCTAACATTTCAACATTTTCGGCGTTTACTGTGCAGTTGTTGAATTTATAATAGATTGAAGACCGTTCACGGTTTCTTCACAGAACTATGTATTTGCCACTGCCGGTCGTAAGGATTAAATCCTCGGTCGCGCAAAATTTTGATGGATTGTGGTTAGTATGGCCTGTCAGAAAACAGTAAACACACAGAGTCGGTTGAAACTGAGTCCAGTAGGCTCGGGTCGCCTACTTTGTGGCAGCTAGCCAAATGTCGGAATGTTCCACCTCTGCCTATCCCTTCAAACCACGATACCGTATTATGTAAAGAAAACCGATAATAATTTTACGATGTTGCTGACACAGAAGTAATAATTTGGTAGTTTGTTAATTAAGTAAAATGATAGTGTTACGTAAGTGAGCAGCTACCTATTATGTGTAATTTACAAACTAGGAACCGGTTGCCCATATCACTTTCGCTTTATTTAGCTTTTATTGAGGAGATAACAAGCTGGAATCTTGTCAACTATTAACCTGTCAATTGTTGGCATGCCTGACATAATTCAAAACTTATTTTATCTGGCCGCTGGCAAGTCGCTGCCGCTTGTATACATATACTGTTATATTATCAAGTGATACTTGAAATTTTAGGTCTATATCTGTATATATGTATATCAGTCCAGTAAAAAAGCAAGCGACAGCCCTAGCGGTATAGCACGGGTTGGGAGCCTTCTGCGCTCACCCACAGTCCGCGTAAAGTTGTCAAGGCCATCTGAGGCCAAAAATTAACACACAAAAAAAAAGAAATGCGGTTTTGCAACGATCGTGGGGCACATAAATATTCTTATGCCCTCGGCTGCGCAGTCGTAAGTTTAGGTTAAATTAGGTTTGTAACCGTCGTTTTTTCTAGATGAAAGCTACTCTATGTCCTATTCTGTTCCTCTGACAACGTGTATGTAAAATTTCATGATGATCAGTCGAGTAGTTAAGGCGAGCAAAAGCGTAACAAACAAACAAACTGACATTCGCATTTATAATGTTAAGTTAGGACTTTTAAATTAATTTGTTTAATCTAAGATTAATTCATAAGTTCTTGTTGTATTGTTGTCGTTTTGTTTGTTCTATTGTGTCTCTCTGTCTGTAGCAATAAATGATTATTTATTCTTTCATATGTCATAGAATCATGCGTCTCCCAAAGGGTTAAAAGAGTTTTTCTTTTTTATATCAGAAAGGTGGCAAAGGATCTTTCAACCTGCCTGATGGTAAGCGATCTTGTGAAACATTTTTAACACCTTTTATTTATTACCAGTGTGAATTTATTCCAACACATTGCTTTTTATAAGCCTGGCAGGTCATACAAGTTTATGTTACCTGCGGGTATCGATTCCTAGTGCGAGAGTAATGTTTTTTAAACATTATATTAATAATTTTAAGTGGAGATGCCCGCCGATTTATTATATGAAAAGGGTGTGAATTAGCTGGCTCTATTGGCAAAGCAACTCTCTTTTACAAGACACTGGTGTCAGATTAGTAACAGTAACTATTTGTCCTTTAGAGCTATCAACCAGCCTTCTTAATTGGCTACTAAATATTAAAAATACAGCTGTAAAACTTAATGGACTGTTTAAACATTCTATAATTTTTTTAACCTTGATATTTTTATTGGCAATATATTCTCTTATATCTCTTATTAGTTTCTGCCCACGGCTTCGCTTGCGTAAATGTAGGTTAGGTTAGGTTGTATTCGCGAGATGACCTTCAGCCACCCTGAGGTTTGACCTGGGGGTGGTGGACTTCGTGGGCCTGCTCGCCACCGAGCAACACCAGGTCCGAAAGTCGGCGTGCCTGTTTCCACGCGCGCCTCTGAGTTGTGTCTTCGTCCCCCCACAAGGAGACAGTAGAGGAAGTGTTTTATGTAGTGGCCTGTCGTTTCATACGGCAGGCCGAAACCACGGCGGGGTCGCGATTGCATGTGAAAGCGATTCGTGCGGCCCCGCGGTCTATGGTTATGTCAAGGAACACCGTGGTAGGTTTAGTCGGTATTACCGGGGTATCTTTCCCCCGGTGAACCCGACATAACCTCTCCGTCGCTCTGCGGAGAGGTATGCATCAAAGCATTCCCCCACGTAAAAAAAGGGTTAAGTTATATTATTAACAGTAGGTATTTTTTTTAAATAAAATCCGTCTAACATTCCCTATGTTACTCGGTGATAGTATAGCTTTCTAATTGTAAAAGAATTTATAAAATCGGTTGAGTAGTTTTCAGTTAAAATCGTTACATACAAACCAACAAAACATCAAATCTTTCCTCTTTATAAAATAAAGAATAGGTAGTATAGGTATAGATAATCTTCATATAATTACTTTGATTACACTGATAGAGTCCAAGGGTAGTGAGCCGCCTTGCTATCAACGCGTAAGATTCTGCAGGTAAGTACGATACCCACAATGAATAAATGCGTGACCCCCGCAGGTAGTTGCCCACGGATTTAGTTCTTTGTGTCTGGTAAGACCTCTGAGATACACAAAAGCTATTCCCAAGTTTATTGCGAGCGTTTACTGACAATAATCGGCACTAAATAGAATAGTTTTAAGTAGTTCGTCTCATATACCTTTGAGGTTTGTGGCATATCCCAGATGGTATTTAAGCTGAACCCCCTCCTGGCATCGCTAGGAGTCTCATTAAGCTATCTTGAAGACTGAAATAACACCTCAACCACCGACGAATACATTGATGGTGAGTCCCTAGGACTGCCCCTATCCAGGAGAAGCGCCAGACATCACTGACGATAGGCTACCACCCCAACCCAGTTCCCCCACGCTCTCCGAGACGGGCGTTGTCAAAACCCGTCGACAAGATCACTGATCTGATCAGTCGATCTGCGAGCTAGTCGAACCTGCTACAAGAATCCTCACTTCTCTGCTTCGAAAATAAATCAATGGTCTCTCTGGTGGCAGAAAATCTTCTCAAGAAGCCTGGCAATCCACTTACTACAGAAACACTACATAAACTTGTAGCAGTAATAAATTTTTTTAATGTAATTAGTATATAGTTCGGTTTAGTCCCACTGCTCGGCACGGGCCTCTTCTTAATGTGAGAAGGGTTACGCCATATTTTTTATAAGAGTTCATAATACAAAAAAGCGCCCAAGTGCGAGTCGGACTCGCCCATGAAGGGTTCCGTAGCAGCAAGTAACATAATATAAAAGTTCTTGTTGTTCGTTGTAACTTTGATCGATGTTTTAATAACAGTGTATTCTTTAAAAAATTAAGTTATTGATAAGTAAACATTATAATAAATGTTTTATTTTATTTTTATATTTGAGTTGATTGAATGAAAGGTAAATTGCGGTTAACGATTTATGACGTATTAAATAAAAATCACTTACTAGATCTCGTTCAAACCAATTTTTGGTGGCAGTCTACATGGTAATGTACATCATATATTTTTTTTAAGTTTTATCATTCTCTTATTTTAGAAGTTACAGGGGGGCGGACACATGATACCACTTTGGAAGTGTCTCTCGCGCAAACTATTCAGTTTAGATAAAAATGATATTAGAACCTCAATATCATTTTTGAAGACCTATCCATACGTAAGGGAGAGACGGAAAAAAAATAGTGTTTCAGTTCTACGTATGGGGTGTGAAAATCTTAATGCGGTTCACAGAATACATCTACTTACCAAGTTTCAACAGCATAGTTCTTATAGTTTCGGAAAAATGTGGCTGTGACATACGGACGGACAGACAGACAAACAGACAGACATGACGAATCCATGAAGGTTCCGTTTTTTGCCATTTGGCTACGGAACCCTAAAAATCCACGTGCTGCCTATTAACAGCACATGTGTATAATATATATATTATACTACAAAAACAATAAATGTTTTACTAAAAGCAAATATTTTTGAGTGGAAGCGTCCATCGTTGCAAATTATTAAAATACTAGCTTTTGCTTGCGGCTTTGCTTGTGTATAAATACGTTAGGTTATGTTAGTAACAGTAGTTTTATTTAAAATAGAATATAGTAAATTTTATTCTGTGATAATATAGCATTCTAATGGCGAAAAATATTTTTATAATCGATTTTGTAGTTTTTGATTTAAATCCTTACAAACAAATAACTTTCCTCTTTATAATATTACTAGCTGAAACACGCAACTTCGTCTGCTTCATATAAGAGAATTTTTCACGTCTTTGCAACATTTTTCATTTATGCCCTGCTCTTATTGATAGTAGCGTGATGTTATATAGCTTAAGATAGCCTTCCTCGATAAATGGGCTATCCAACACTGAAATATTTTTTCAATTTGAACCAGTAGTTCCTTAGATTAGCGCATTCAACCAAACAAACAAATAAACTCTTTAGCTTTATAATATTAGATATTATTAAGTAAGTATAGAGTAGCTGTCTCCCGCGGTTTCACCTATGTTTAAGATTACTGCTCCGCTGCCATGCTTCGTAGCGTGATGTTATATAGCTTATATTACTACTAAATAAACTAGCTTTCTAATGCCGAAATACTTTTTCAAATCGGTTTAGTAGTTTCTGAGGTTATTTATTACAAACAATTGAATTTTGTTATTAGTTCTATATAGCTTATATTACTACTAAATAAACTAGCTTTCTAATGCCGAAATACTTTTTCAAATCGGTTTAGTAGTTTCTGAGGTTATTTATTACAAACAATTGAATTTTGTTATTAGTTCTATATAGCTTATATTACTACTAAATAAACTAGCTTTCTAATGCCGAAATACTTTTTCAAATCGGTTTAGTAGTTTCTGAGGTTATTTATTACAAACAATTGAATTTTGTTATTAGTTCTTTATAACAAAAAATAGTTTACATATTTGTCACTGGGCTTAAAACCGATCTAAATTTAACTATACTGAATGGATACTGGCCACTATTTAGATGTAAATATACAGACTATTAAAAGCAAATATCGAATAGTATTTTAAACATGTACAAATATTGAAATCCCATTGGCAGTTTGCAAATAGTGTGACATTTTAACGATTTCATTCGGGACATAACTGACAACTCTCTTTTTTGTGTTCCTTTAGTAGCTGCCTAGGTGCCGTAGCAATTGTGGATATGACCGCTGAGCATGAGGGCTCGAGTTTGAATCCCGAGTCAGCAGTGTTATTGGGTTAGTCCATAAAGAAATTCTTAGCGGTAAGGGTTTTGGTGTTGTGTCCCGTAGAAGATGGCGACGATACCTGCAAGCCTACACTACCATGAAGAGAAGGCAGAGGTGAGAGGCAGAGGCTCCGTGCTGCGAATTCTTGATACTCTTGATAGTAAATACTTAACTATTCGTTACCTGATCTGGGGATACACTATTTTCTTGACTAAAAAAGCTCAATAACTTTACCGACCCGAGAATCGAATACGAGACCTCATGCATAACATTGTCATACTATCGCTGCTACACCAAGACAGTCTACTTATAGTATTAACTCAACTAATATGGCTATAACTCAAACAGATATTTGAAATATTAAGCTTTATTCGAGGCAGAAAATCGTAGTCTAGTTTAAAACTCCGCTGTATTACGTAAGCAGTAAAAGTTGAAACGAAATCGATTCAGTCAAGAAGTTCCAACACACAAACTGTAAAACCTCGTTCTCATAACTAGTTGCCTGCTCGGCACACTGATTTAGGTATTTGACCGAAGTACTCATCTTTAAGGGTTTGAATTTCGTGTGAGTTATTTTGTAGAATCGTAACTTATATTATAAATGCGAATGTGTTACTTTTTTCCGCTTCAAGCATTAACAACTTTAGCGATTATTATGAAATTTCTCATACATATTATCAGGGGTACAGATAAGGAAATAGGGTACCTGTCAGCCAGAAAAAGTACTGTCCCCGAGTGAAGACGGGGGCAAAAGCTAGTAACAAATATTATAAATGCAAATGTGTGTTCATTTTTCACTTTCACGCCTTAACTACTCGACCGATCATCATGAAATTTCGCATACACGTGGTTCATACAAGTGGTTATATACAAGACATATGGTACCTTTTTTTTTTTTTTTTTTTTTTTTTTTTTTTTTCTTTATTTAAGGAGCTTTGTCACAATATGACTATGTCGCTCCATCATAGTCACCGTATGTATTATTACAGACTTTTCATAATTTTGTTATACATATTATATAAGGACCTAGATAGCTTTGAAACAGGTTTAGATAGTACACTATTACATCTACCAATATCACGCTGCATATTATCAAATATATGTGCTCTGTATCGCTCGCCCCGGACACATTCCATTAGAATGTGTTGTACATCCTCTAGTATTCCGCATACTTCACAATTAGGTGTTGTAGATATGCCCATTAGATAAGTAAATTTTTTAGATGGAATGTGGCCGGAGCGAAGTCTCATAGCCGTTACACAGTCACGTCTACTAAGTTGAATATGGTACCTTTCATCCAGAAAAAGTACTGTACCCAAGACACAGATACCAGTAGTCCTTGTTAATAATTATGTAGTACATGCTAAAGGTTACAACTAACTAGATATTTTGTAACATGCCTTAGAGTACAGATATACTTATAAAAGCAATTTGTCTAGACACAACGGTCCGTTCGTCTATGGAGGAATTAAAAAAATAGGATCGCAAATGTCTCAATAATTTTATTTAGTAGGTAAGCAGCAATAGTCTAATGAGCAATCGATGTACCTACTGCCACGCAGAGGTCACGAGTTCGTTCCTAAGGCAAACACCTCTGACTTTTTAAAATGCGAATGTTATAGATAATTATCGCTGTAACGGTAAAGTAAAACATCGTGAAGAAATCCACATGTCTAAAATATATTTGGAGAACCCATAATGTTCGCGAGGATATGTGAAGTCTGCCAATCTGTCCTGGGCCATCATGGAATATAGCCTACACCTTCTAACACTGAAAAGAAACCCACGCTCAGCAGTGGGGCAGTGTATATACAACGTTGATATTTTTTTTATACTGTCGGCTTCAACTGACTTTTACAGTTAAAATCACGAACATAGCTCACCACTCTAGCGAAACATGGGCTAAAATACATATTATCAAGAGACTACTTATACTCACATAGGTAGACGCACAGGTCAGATAAGGACGTTATCAGCACAGCATACAATGAAACTCCTTATGTGCCTTTATCCACTTATTTTATTTGAACTTTCGGGGAATCCCTAGCTTCGTTCGTAAATAACGAAGTAACGTAGTAAGCACTTTTAAACCGATACTGAGTTTCAATTGATCTTGTTTTTGTTGTCAATGTTCTATGGTTGATTCCTACATGCATAGACCAACGCCTGGTTTCTAGAGGGGAAGGCAGAGACTACGGTTTTCCACTTGCTATGATCTTGATGCGTAACTTACTGCGTTTACTTTCTTTATATTTTTATTAAGACTTCGCGTGCATCATTGTTACCTATGTCACCAGGCAGTTTTCGAACATTCAAACAACGAACACAAAGAATTCTTAGATAATCATAAAAAAGAAATCTTCAATTATCTATGGACTACACTTTTTTTCCTGCCACACTGGCACTTGTCAGTCGGTTACTTAATCGCTTGCGCTATACGCACAGTCAAAAGTTTCGAAGTAAAGTACTGTATGCTGAGTTGCCACTTAAGTAATATATATATATACATACTGTATATCCGTATACATACCTATATATCCGTAAGGTAAGCAGAGTTGTATTAGATGCACATTTCGCCTACGTTTATAGGTTCACGTAATAGAGGACCAAGCATAATAAGTCTATTAAGAAATTACCTAATAGAACAACCCAATAACGTTCTGCGACTCGGGAATAATACCACCCGCTCAATCGCAAGAAAAGTTTTGTTACGGAACATTCAAGACTAATATAAGTAAATAAAAAAGCATTTATATGCCATCTGAAATTCACAGCGTTTAACAAATTTGTAACTTTAAATAAGAAACATTATATAAAGTTTCTTGTTCTCATAATTATGTAAATATACTAACAAGATACCAAAAATATTACAGTCTTAACTCCGAAGCAATTTTATATACATAATGCGTGCAGACGGAGGCTTCTGAACTTCATTTTGGAGTCTCAAGATAAAACGTTCGAGTTCGTAGACCCGTTCGTGAACTTTGGTACGTTAATCAATATTTCTGTTAGCCTGTCTACAGCGGGTATGTATAAGTTTTATATTAAATAATATTTAAGGTAACCTTCTTGGCTCGATGACATATGTTTGTTCTTTGCGTGCGGTCTAGAGGTCTCGGTTTCGATTGCCAGGTCGAGCTATATTATTAGATTTTTCTGTTAGGATAGCATCACAGTATCCGAAGATGAGTTCGTTAGACGGCTTATCAGGCTACGTAAGGAACGTAGCCTAATTACGTGGAACCAAAAACATATGTCTCGAAATGTAGATGTAATAGAACTCTGTATAGTCAGAGTTACTCGGTTCTATACAGGTGTAAATTTATGTAGGTATGTAGGTACTACAAGTGATGAACATGCATACAGTACTTTACTATCGTACCTACATACTTTTTGCTCGTAGTACATTTTTGGCGCAATGTCATTGGGTTGTTTTTTGTCTTAAGAAATTCTTAATATCAGCCATTGAGACAATGTACGTGTCGTTGCAATAATTGGCTAATTGAGATAGAAAAGCTTGCACTCTAACTGTGTGATCCACGAATAGTTGTAATGACTGTAGGTGTTTTTGTGTCCGTTGTTTGAATGTATGTAAGGTTCCCCACAGCGCGGGAATTAAACCTAGTAAACTTTTTAAAAACAAAAACATATACATATAAGACTGGTAATACTATACATGCTTATAAAATAATACTTAACACAAAGATTTAGGTTTCTAAAGAGGGATAACATTTAATATATATAGTAACGTATAGTTATATACGTACGTACAAAAAGCTACGCGACAGCGTACATCACGTTGTCGCGTAGCTTACTCTGCGACAAGACACGTATTCATTTTTCGCTGTTGTACGTCAATAGTCGCATTGACACGCGTATTTTATCTCCGCTTTCCGTCGTGGTTTCGATATGTCACACGTTGAGTACAATATTGTCACCGATATAAGTAATTTGTTGCATTGCGTCGCTTCGCTTGTCGTAGCTAACTATAAAAACACTTTACTAAATATTACTTAAATAATACTAGTTTATTTTTTCAAAATAACCTTCTTATTTCTAATCTAGGCGTTGGTATCTTTATTAGAATATTAATTTGTAGTTGATAATTTTTTTCTGATTGTACACAATTTTGATGTTAAATATGCATTTTAATTATTTATAACCTTTGTCTGTGTATCTGTTTAGTAGTATACCATATTGTTAAAGCGGATGAACCTTATTTTTAATCAATATATATTTAAATAAAGATGCTCGTTAATAGTTGTGTAAAAAATCGGTATTGTTTTTTAAATGCAAAAAAGCAACAGACATAAAACGAATTTCTTACAGACCTTTGTATTTTATTATTAATTATTAGTTATATCCATTTACTTATAGGCAATTGTCCAACTGATACAAATATCGTATCAGTGTCCTCTGGGTACCTATAATATTTTCAATAATAAAGGTTTCAGATTAACTTAAGTATTCAAAACAAATAATTATAATAATCTTTTCTTTATTCTAATAAAAATACTTATTTTAAAGAAATCATATATACGAGGGACACTAAGAAAGATTTGAGAAAATTATAAAGAGTGTTCCACTGGAAAATAACTTTCTTTAAATTTTAAGTTCTCTCCGCCAGCCTCTTTACTAAGTTCCATGCGTCTGAACCAGTTTTTGAAATACTTTTCCCAGTCCGCCGCTTACACCTCGTTTACAGCCTGCTCGAACGCTGACAGCGTATCTGCCGGTGACGAAAATTGTATCGCTTCGAGCAATTTTTTTTTATTTTCGGGTATAAAAAGATGTCACGCGGTGCAAGGTCAGGGCTGTAAGGACGGTGACCCAGGAGTTTGAACGACGTGCTGTCCAGGAAGTCCCTCTTTTTCAGCGCGGTGTGCGCGGGCGCGTTGTCGTGGTGGAGCAGTAGCCCGCAGAGCCCTGTGTTTGGTCACTTGTTGCTTATAACAGAGAAAACTTCTGCCAGAAATTTAGTAGTAACTATACTATTCAGCGTTGATGCTTCTTTGGTTTCGTAAAGGAATTGACAAGTAGCCAGTCAAATTGAAAAACTCGCGATCAATATCTTCCCCTCGCTACTAGATCGCTTTATTTTATTCGTTTCGAAACATCCAAACCGTCGACTTACGCTTCGTTTCTAGATCATATTGATAAATTCAGGACCCATCACCAGTAATGCCATCACGAGCCTGCTTCAAATTTGTTTATCATATTACGGCACCACACGCGGGCATGCTTCTGATCATCGGTGAGGTTGTGCAGCACCCAGTTTGAAACTATCCTCCTCACGCGAAGATGCACGTGGTAGAATCTCGTTAAGGCTTCTTGATACAATCTGCTGTATGTGCTGAATCTCCTGACATGTAACTCGCCTATTATCTTGGATTAAATTTTCACTGCTAGCACGTTTTCTTCGGTAACAGGCGTCAAAGGGCGACTACTTCTTTCTTCATCCCCCAAAGCTAGTCGACCGCGCTTAAATTCGTTATACCAACGATACACGGTTGCCTTGGAAGGGCCTTTATCCATGAATGCCATTTGAAGTCTATCGTACGATCCGTCCGGTTCCAAGCGACACACGCGAATCATAAAAAGTTATAGCGCGAAAATGTTCCCGGTGCAGATCCATTTTTCAATGAGACACGTTAATTTAAATTAGCTCGCAAAAAAACGTGGAAGGACATTTTGAAATTGGAACGTACCTATTTTTACTTATAAATAATCATATTTTTAAAATAGATTATAACTGGCCAGTCTCTCATTCATAAAAACTTTTCGTCGCAATATTTTCTGAGTGGTCTGGTATGACTATTAGTCAAATAAATAACATCGGCCGATCATTGAATGTTCTTTATTATACTAGCATACATAATTTATCTCGTCTTAATATACATACCTAGTAGCAGTGCATTGTGTTTTCATCCGTGTTAATAAAGTATATGTTTACTGATCAGGCCATTTTTTACCATTGCATGATGTCTCATAGCCTACTACGCATCCTACTAATATACATCTACAAATTAAACTCTATTAAATTTTAGTGAAATAACTTCTTATTATTGAAATTAAATTGCTTTTAAATACGGCTTTTATGGCGATGCTTATTAACACCTTTACTACATAATTTTTAAATTATTACACTACTATTGAATCTTTATCTATTATATTTTATCTATTTCAAATTATTAAAACTATTTAGATTTAAACTTACATTTTCCCCGACGTTTCAGTTGTTTTTAGTAGCCATGTTCACGAGGAAACTCCCTGTGAACATGACTATAAAAATAGTATTATAGACTCAGTAGTAGTGTAATATTATCAAAATTATGTAATTAAAATGTTAATAAACAACGCAATACAATCCGTATAAAACAGTTTAATATCAATGTATAACATAATCTTGCTTATATAGGACTTTACTTAATTCGGTTATACCAGTATTTTTCATGATTATAACATTTTTACACGGAACCCTAAGATTTACCCGGATTATAAGGACCCCATGTCACTCTCTAGTCAAGCAAAAAATTACGGCCATCCATTGTTTTTCTATTGTACGAAAGAAAGAAAAACTCAGATACATGCACTATAGTTGATATTTTATGTTTGCACCTTATAGTGATTGGTAATTACGTTCCTGTCCACATCTTGGTACATTTTGTCCCTCTAAGATTATACTGGCCTACACTCATTTTGGTATCTGGGATTTTAGACTTGATTTTAAGTATATCTTATACGGTAATATCAAAAATGCTACTGATTTTTTGTATCAGCTTTAGTTCATGAGATAAAAATGAATGCACTTTTTACAAAATTATCTAATATATGATTGTCTTTTGAGTTATTTTCTCGTGTGAAATTGTCCTGGAGACGGCACTGCGCTAACCCACATTTTATCTTGATTTCAAATTTCAATGCCGAACTAATCATAATACAAGTGAATCACAGTGTCTGTAATTGAATTTCGTTGATTTTTCAATTTATGTGTTCACCACAAACATAACAAAACATATCGGGATCGTTAACACAACATCTGGACGTACTAGCCATAATTAAAGAATGAGATAAATTTTATCGGTTTTTTTGTAAGAATGACTGTTTTTGAAAAAACTCAATATGAGTGTAGTGAGTAAACTAGAGCTGATGAGTTAAAATGACGAATATCAATATATTATACATTACTATACCATTTATCGACCACAGAAGCAAATAGGGCGGCACCAAAAAAATATTTTATTTTTTAGGCCTGTTATCAGCGCGTCATATAGCAGTGCCGATAAAATTGTTTCAGCATATTGCTAAGATATGGACCTTTTATTGCACCATTTATTAAACATTACCACAAACATTTATTTCTAAATCAGCTACCTGAAAAAAAAAATACAATTAAAAATGGCATACACTCGATGCAGCAGTACAAGATACTTCACTCATTTAGCTTTACAAAAGCATCGCACGGAGCTTCAAGAAACTACCCAACTGCTAATACTAAGTTTGTACACAAATATCATTCACTAATACTGTTCGTAAGTATGTGTCGCGAACTCCAAACCTCTGTTCTGATGAAGGAAGTACCCTGCCACAATATTCGCTCGGATTCTATATATAGTGATTGATCCCGACCGTTACCGGGTCGGCTTGACCTCTGCCATTTTAAAGTGTTTGATTTGGTAAACAGAACGATGATATTGGCAAAACGGTTAAATTTATTGATATGTTTGGAAGTAATTACCGAATTTCGTCGATCGTTTCCAAATAATAAAAAGGTTAAGGCGCAAAGGACACCTCCCTTGAACCTTGATCTATCCTGCAAAGACCTCTCGGTCTAAAATCGCAGTCAAATAAGCTTGTGTTAAAGCCAAACTTTAAGAAGTTTCTAGAACTTCTTAGAAGGGGCTATTCGGTCACCTGTGATGTACCCCTTGCGCTGGTAGTCTAATTTCTTTTTCGCAGAGTACGGATAGTCCAAAAATACAGTCATCTCCTGACATAAGGTACACTGCATTTGCCATCATAGTGCTAAACAAAAGTTTATCTTACTATAGATTTTTAAATACGTTTCAAAGGTTAATAAATCTGATTTTATTTATCATAGAGAATTTATTTCTCACAGATTGTTTTGCTCCCCTTCCAACAAACTTGTGGGACGGGCTTGGCTTCTTCTTTCTTCGACTGATCTGAATAAGAAGTTAAGAAGACGTTGTTTTATTGCTGGTGTCGTAACTCTTTAGCTGGCAATTTAAAAAAACTACAAATGGCTATAAAATCAATCCATAGAATACTGGACAAAGAACCCAATTCTAAAATTATTAATAATTAGATTCAGGGAAACTGCAATTAAGCAACTTTAATATTATCTATAAGCTTTCGTTATTAGCACGAATCTAACTATACTCATTCTTAATTGAATTATAAAGTTTAATCAAATTTAAGCTTAATATAATTCCGCATAAACTTCATGTAATTCTGGATTGATACAGATATATATTAATGTAGGTACCAACTTTTATTCTGGCATTTCTATCACTTTTTGTTCATCTGGCCAGAACTGTGGCACACACAAGACATTTGACATTTCCTTCATCTTCGCTATTCCGTAACAGAAACCTGCTTCGTTGCGGTAGTGCAGCCTCCTACGCAGTTGATCTGAGTACATTTCCACTTTTTAAAATTTTCCTAAAGACGTCTTTATTTCCGCTTTTGTACCATATTATACTTATTTATTTCGTACTTACAAACTCTACCAATACAACTTTTACTATGTTATATTTATTTTGGTATTTTAGTAAGAGTCAATAATTATTTGTGTTGTGTAGATACGTCGGCCATCGGCAACATGTGGAATTCCGTATTCTGTACACTCCTCTTGTAAACAGACGTGAGTTTATATAAGCATATATAGATATTATTGTGAGGAAACCTACTGGAAAATTCTAACATGTTCTCAATATTGAGCGAGTATTGGCAAATTTTCTAATAATAATATCAGAACTGAATTAAATTATCCTACTGATGGGCACGAGCCTCTTCTCAGTGTGAGAAGGGTAAGGCCGTAGTCCTCCACATTGGCCCAGTGCGGCTTGGGAGACTTCACATACGTATCTTCGAGAACATTATGGAGAACTCCTAGACATGCTAATTTTTCTCACGATGTTTTCCTTCACCGTTAAAACGAGCGATAATTAACTATTTAATACGCACATAACTTCGAAAAGTCAGGGATGCGCTCCTTGTGATCGATCTCGGAACCTCTGCGTGGCAGTCGAACGGTCCACTAGGGTAGGTTATTTCACTTTATACATGATAATATGTTAAGTTTGCTAACTAGTTCTTGTTCATCATGGACAATATACTCAGTCGTATAAACAGCGTTATTATTATAAACATATTACGACACCACAAAATGGTATTATTTCGCGCCATTCCGATGTTTACTTAACGACATTACACGTATAAGACTAGTATTTAAAGACCAATTACTCTTTGTGTCGGATAGATATATTAGCACTTTAACTATGAAATTGCCTACATCTAACTTCGTGGTATTTGTACGAAATGCAACCGGTGTTTTAAAAATCATTTATATTTGGGGCTTAAACTTTATATTATTTAATAACAATATGTATTATTACAAATAAATATCAATAACCTTTTATACAATTTGTATTTAAAGTTACATCACTTAGCGTCTGCTCGTATTCGTTGTTTCAATTCTTCATAATTATATGATGGTTGCTGTTTTTGTTAATTTAAAACAAACCATAATGGCTACTAACAGCTATAGATGAAAAAGAAACAGAAACCAAATTGGCCGTTCATAAATTATTTATGAAATAGTTGGTATGAAAACAACAACGTTACGATTTTCTTCATACAAAGCAGCAACTTCATATTTACACCCCTATTATTTACACTGAGCTCTTAATTTCAGATATGGAATATCTATATGACATAAAGTAAAATTGCTAAGTATGTGATGAGTGTAAATGATGCAAAGCTAACGAACCTAGTAAATAAATGTGTTCGTGGATTTGGTAATTTAAATATTTTAAATTGACAAATATATTTGACATTAAAATATTTATTTATTGTTGAAACAAAGGACATAAAAACCTACAGAACTTAAAACAATTACTTGTCTTCAAGCTCTGTGTTCAATGAGTTAATCGAGCCTACAACACTCGGCATTGTTGCAAAGGGCACATTACCCCTTAATCCACAGTTAGTGATACAACGATACTATATTGTAATTGTAAAAACGGTAATTCTGTAAACTGACGCTAGTTGTAGGTACACCAAATTGCTTTGTGTTGTTCCGATAATGGGCAACAATATTGGCACGGGATAATATTGTTGCTCTGACAAAACTTCCTTAAACATATAGAGCGCTATGTGGTAGGTACCATTATTGTTATGCATAGGTAAAATATTATGCCATCATATAGCATAATATCTTGTCTATGCATAACAATAATGGTACCTACCACATAGCTTTCTTCCATATTAAACCAAATACCCAAACGAAAAGGCACAACAGTCTAAACTTACAATCTTCTTCTTTCTTATCTGGAAAAAATATTGTACGCAATAAACGTTTACCAAAAAGCAAAGGGATAACGTACAAATATGTAAAAACACAACGAGGTCGGTAGGTTTGGAGGCAACTTATACCAAACGGAGCGAGCTGCGATATAAACGATCTGAGTACGGACACATACGATATTTATCCACGACAGACGACGATACTGCTCGATAACGCTCTATTCTTTGGATGTCCAATTTGATTACTATGTTTCTAAGACGACTAATTTAATTTCCAAGAAGTCGATTGCTGGCTTGACGTCGTAACAGATGACATGCGTGCCAACAACCTCACACCACAGGATGCTAAAGATCGTGCGAAATGGAGGAGACTTAGCGAGAAAGCGGACCCTGGGTTCCAACGCCAACGCCGCGGATGCAACCGGGATAAACGCTAAGATGAAGAAGAAGAAGAAAGTGAAAAGTTATTTATATTTTAACGGAAAGTATAACATATAATGTCTCCAAGCGTCAATGCCCTGTTTGTAAATATTATGTAAGTAAAATATGTTAGGTATTGCAGTCAATACCTAACATATATTACTTACATAATCTTTCTTTTAAACCTCCTTTTAAACAATTATCAGTGCACCGGTGTGCACTGATTATTGTTATTAACTATAAACAGTCATTTACGTAACACTGTGAGCGTATTCATACAAAATTTCATTCATAACGAAAATAAGTCTATTGATTAAATGTCGAAATATGAAAGGAGAATTTTCTATTTTTGTTCCGCTAACAGGTTGGTTTAAAAATAATGGTGTTGCTAACTTGTTACGATTACAACACAGATCAATACGACGCAATTGTACCTTTTCATAATTTCCAGGAATTTTATTATCCGTTGTGTTGTTTACGTCGATGTAACAAAAATATGGATTCAAGTAGCCAATAGTATAATGAATTGAGAAATACAGTAAGGTAGGCTTCCCATCGTGTGGCTTGTAGCGTGTCCAGCTCATAACGGTACAGACGAAGCTCATACACAAGTTCTAATCTGCAACACACTCACAGTTGCCGGAGCCATTCTAGTTAAAACACGCGTGCGTGTAGTTTCTACTAAAAATACTATATTAGCCATTATTCCTTAACCATTGTATTATTATTTAATTAATTCAATACTTTTACGTTTTACGAAATTAACGTCGGAAGGAAATGTATTTGTATTTATTTTATTTCGCTATGTTTGTTATTTAATGGTAGCCATTTATGCAGATATACATACGTCATGCATGAACGCGATATACGATTACAATGTTCACGATTGTATTCGAATTAAAATCGAATGTATTGACAACATGACCACAAAAGTAGACATCCCGTCGTACATCAGACGGCTTTTCTTTTAATAAAAACTATTTAAATATATTTCTAATCTAGCCTCAGTATTATAATCACAAATGATATTCTTCTGAACGTGAATATAAATTGCATTGTGGTTCAAATTTGGCACACAACTCTATTTTAACATTTCGTTACGGATATTGGGATATTATTTCAATCCAATTTGAATAATAATTTATTATTGTTAAAGCAATTTTTATTTATAATTGTTATTGTTTAAACTATTTTAATTATATAACTATATATGTTCGCAGCACATGTATAAATGTTTTTAGTAGACTCTTACTTTATTAACAGTAGAATAAAAATGTAATATTAGTAACAGAATGTAACACAGGTCTCTGACCTAGTTCAGGTTCATGTAAAAACAGACTTCAAAATCAAGTCTTTTTGTGTCCAATATTTAAATTGTAAATATTTTCCTTCAGATTAAATATAGTTTTAATGTGAATTTAATACAATAAGTATTATTAAGCCTGTAATGTGCTTTGTAAAGACTTTTATTTATTTAATAAAATTTTATTATTAATATTAATGGCAACAAAAGAAATATTCGCATCAAATAGTAAGCAGTAGCCAGTCTTTGTAACTAGGATGCAAAAAAGAGCTCAAGTGTCCACACATCGACGGATAATAGTCTGCGGTAGGTACTTCGTCAATGTGAACTTTTGCCATTTCGCCTTGAGTAAATCACTGCCCAACGTAAACCACATAGGCACGCTTCCATCCAGACAACGCGACGCTTTGCGTAAAGATTAGCTATAGCCTACAGGCTATAGCCACAGGTGGCCTACGTTGTCGCGTAAATCAGTCCGCGACGCGACACAATGCGTAAATTTTGTTTTTCACCGCATCGTGTTGTACAACGTCCGTTGTTTAAATATGATGCACATTGCATGTGATAATGTGCAAAGGCTGAATGTAAAACGTGTCGCAAAGTATCGGTTCTCTCACTCATCATGCGAACCCAGTCAGTGGCGTATTTAAGGCACATATAGCTACCATTACAGTAAGATTAAATTATGCTCGAAGATTCATTCGTTTGGACTTTATTTACGAAGATTACACTGTGCACAATAGTTTTGGTTTTACATAATGGCATCAAATCGTAGGTTTGATTTTAAATCAAACTCTAAGTTACTGTAACTGCAACTTTAAACACCGTATCAAAACCAAATTTAGTAGTTTTTGTGTAAAATTCGTTTTTTTAAACAGACATGTACTCGTAGTTTCGAATCAGATACCCTTGATTGGTTGAATTGATTTAATATTTGTAAAATGTTTTAATTGTCCTAACTTCAGACTTCATTACTGGCCAGTTACATTCAGTTTTACAGTAGTTGTAGTTTTACGAGTAAAATTATAAACTATTCTCATTTAATACTATTTATTTTTATACTAATATGTAACATAAAGTAACATACGTAATATTATAATTAATTGTTACGCTTTCACGCCTTAGCTACTCGACCGATCATCATGAAATTTCGTATACACATTGCCAGGAGTACAGAAAAGGACATACCTTTCATCCGGAAAAAAGTTTTTTTTTATGGCACACGAGCAGACGGATCGCCTGATGGTAAGCGATTACCGCCGCCCATGGACACCCGCAATCCCAAAGGAGGTACAAGTGCGTTGCCAGCCCTTTAAAAAGGAATGAAGGAGGGAAAGGACAAAGGAAAGGATAAGAAGGATCGGGGTTAACTGGGCATCCGGCTCTCTCACTCGCCGATACGAAACGCAACAGTACGGGTACCGTTACTTCACGCCGGTATTCTGTGAGAGGGTAGTACTACCCCGGTCGATCCGGCCCATTCATGATGAAACCAGCGAGGATCTACTACTTACTTACTATCTAGTACTGTTACTAATCTAACGTAACCTACATTTACGGGAGCGAAGCCGCGGGCAACATCTAGCCTTGTAATAAAGAACGGTTCGTAATATTACTAGTAATAGCACCCGTCAGTCCCGTCAGTTATCAGTAGCCTAACGTCCTAGTATCTGTCCTTACGTAAGTACGTTGACCTCACAAATGAAGGTGAAGTATTTTAAATTAGTAACAACTGAAGAGTATTGACAGTAAGGCTTTTTAATTTAAAACCAATTAGTTTCTATTTCGCAGAAAATTTAGAAGCGTAGAAACATAAATAATCAAACCTGGCATAGCTTAGTAGTTACATGTACATAATAGTTATATGTATATCTTATGTTTACGCGAATGTTATAGGTACATTGAAATTAAACAATATTTATACGGATTTTAACGCGTTGTTTATTTTTTATAAAACACTATTATCACATAATTTTGAAACTTGAAACTACTATTATTAAACACTTTTACTAGTTACTGTTTACTTCTATTTAGTAAAAGTGTTTAATAAATAAATTATACAATAGTAGTTTAAAGTTTCAAAATTATGTAATAATAGTATTTTATAAAAAATAAACAACGCGATAAAATCCGTATAAAGTTTGTTTAATTTCAAAATAGTTATAAGTAGTTGTAGGATTATAAACCATGTGGTAATTTATCTACTCGATTCTTTAGTTCTACTATATGACGATCGTACTAACGACATTCAGCGCATTAGTTATGGTGAGATGACCTTTTTATCAACCTTGCATTGCTGCTTGACAGTTTTGAAGGATAGGCATGACGCAAGGTCCCATTACGCTTAGGTTACATTAACTGCCAACCCGCAGGATGGTTATTTTATGCTAGATTGAGTATGAGACCTTAGTTGTACAAAAATAAAAAACATCGTTACCCTCAAAACATTAACCAAACCTGCAATCAAACGTTACTCATACGTAGTGAGATAAATGCGCAAATTAATGTCCGGGTTGCATGCGTCATGTAATCGAGCAACGCGGGGCACCCGCGCAAATATGCCGTATTAATAATAAGCCAATTTAATAACTTGCGCATGAATCTAGCACGTGGAGCTTGCGCATGTAGCATGCCCTACTACTTGCATCGTTAACAAGCACCATAAAAAAACTAACTTTTCAAGAAACCTGATACGATACAGAATTAAAATTAAGAAATAGATAAAACAGAAATAATATCTTCCTTAGTAAAAGAATATCACAATCTTATGTACTAAAAGCATGTGAGACAATAATACAAAGTAAAATTAATTAAAGATTTGAAAGCGAATTAGGTATAAGTAAATAAGCAATGCAAATAAACAACACAATTGATTATACATTCGGGCGAAACAGCTAATGAGATTATATGTCGAATTAAAGGATAGATACCTATATTATAATAATATATTTACAATATATTTCAACACACAAACTAGTTAGATTTGGATAAAAGTAGACAGGCGTACATAACACTGGTATTATAACCTAATACTGCTCCTTAAATGTTTACGTTAATTTAAGTGAATTATATATAGTAAATATCTTACCCAAATGAATATGATCGTAATATTGTACATTATAAATAACGTAATCGTAATCCACTCGAATTTATAGCAAATAGTCTTCTTAAAGCTTAGCACAAAAGCAGTGGAGTAAAACCAGAGACAAATCGATAAATGAATTTTAGAAACGCACGTGGTGATGTAACGAATCAGTTCTATTTTTAAAATATCTCTTCAATACTCTTACATCATCTTTTACATTATTTACGCATTCTAATTTGAAAAAGCTTTATTACTAAAAATCTTATAAAATTCATCTTCAAGTCATTACAACTTTTACTGCCAATCAAAGTACATTATTGAGTGTTTGCCTATAGTTTAGTATTATGTATAAAAGAGCGGGGATTGATATTAAGTTAATTACCTGCCGGCCCGAAACGTCCTTTGTCGGTCGACTCCAACTGAGTTCATTGATTCCGTTTCTGCGCCCCCTTTGCTCCTATAACGCAAACCAATTTAAATGACCTCCCGTCCACCTCAGTAAACCCTAACCTATTCAACGATTTCGTACAGACCAACGGGGCAGGGGAGCTCAGCATACCTGGACGACCAATGCCAACATGTGTTTGTGGCATTGGCCTCTACAACTTGTTGTTACAATTTGGACTTTAGTTACAAGAGATAAAATCTATGTTTGAATGGGGCGTGTTAGTAGATTTTTAGAAATTACTTTTTGCGTAAAGTTGTCAAGAAATAACGTATAAGATATTAATTACATATCGTCGATGAATTTGTCGTTTGATATTTTGGAATGGTAAGCTTTAAAATGGAATAGTGTGCGTCGTGGGTGGTCTCTGTCTCGTGTTCACTGTTCTACGCTCGGTTGTTAGCACCCCGAAACAAGATGAACAGTGTTTAAAGTGTTCGATGCGTCTACATTTACACTCTATTGACACACTCATAAATCTAGGTCCAAAGAAACTTCGGTTTCACACGGTACGAGCTGGTTCTTGTTTATCAGTAGATAAATGATCACGTCACTACTCACTACTTCAGTTAGAGCAGCCATTTATTTAGTTCAGATAACGATATAATTATTTGTTCTTTTAACTTGAGAATGATTTAATCTTCACGTTACGGTATCGTGAACGCTGAAAGTCGTGTTGTGGGATCGTTAAATTAAGAATATAACGCTGTTTTCGCGACTTTTACTGAATCACAGATTAGATCTACAAAAGAATATCTTATTTTTTCTTTACATAAGTGTTGATTAGAAGTAGGTATATGCGTATAAAAATGTAACAGCCTCTTTGATAACGACGTCGAGTCATCATGTTGAATTTTTGATCCATACTTTAATATTATACATAAATGCAAGCGCAACTCTGTCTCCGTTTATTATATTTACACAGCAAGACGGTTGTAACGTTTTTGATGTGTATAGAGGAGATAGTTTTAAAAAGGACATTCGCTGGCTGTAATAAAATAAATACAAAATCAAGGGTAAGCCGAGGGCAACAGCTTAAAGTAGTTATCCTGTTTTTATTAATGGTTAGTCATTTAGAAAAAGGTTAGCAAAGGTTAATTAATATATAAAAACAGAACTGTCTTACTATTTGGACCTAAACATTATAGGTACACAATACTACCAAGAATCTCAAACAAAAATATGATAGGTTACAATATACTAACTAATTATAATATACTAAATAAAATATTACACATATTCAGCATTGCTAACATAAATTGCTAAATATGTTACATCAAAATAGAGACTGACCTTAACGTTTACGCCCAAAAATATTTTAATTCAGTATTAACGCAATAAAACCCTTATTGCGTAAATACTGAATTAAAATATTTTGAAGAATATGACCATAACTTTTATATAAGTATACATAATATTATTTATATAAGAGCAGGAAGTCAGATTAAAAAGAAAATATTTTTGAGATAAGTAATTTATTTATATTTTGTAAATGTGCTTCCAAAATGGGAAAGGCCAACGCCATCTAGCGAACGCCTCAACGTCTTTCAATGACACCTATTTTCGAAAACTTTCAGTTTACGTACTTTACGTTGTTACTTTGTAAACTAAAACATTGTGTAATACATGAGTATTACACAATGTTTTTGTTTATGTTTTGTTTTAGTTTATCCTTTTAAGACATAAGGGATGACCCTTATTTCTTAAAAGGATAAGCAGAGCATAAACATGGTTGAGAATAACCAAATTAATTTATTTATTGAGGTCAAGACAGCACAATTGTGACACTAAACAATTGTTCAGAGTTACGTCAGAATGTGTCTACGATGTTACAATTTTATTTACTACTATCAGATTTAAAGTGACATATTAACAACCTGTCTTTAGATTGTTTGGTCTACAAGAGATATAACTACTATCAAGACTGACATATTTCTACGTCGAATTCGTGAAACAATGGAAATATAGGTTATTAATAATGGGCTTAAATCTAGCAAGCGGCCACTCTAATCCCTACAAAGCTACAATACTGCGTTATTTACAAATATACAATGTCATCCAAATCCATACAAAGTATTCTAATTATGAATGTAAGCCTGCTTGTTACGTTATAACGTCTAAATGGCAGAACCAATTTTGATGCACTTTATTACAAAGACACCTTTATAGTCGGAGAAAAAAATCGTTCTTTAAAACACAAACAAAGTCGCGTGTAGTTAGTCAATAGTATAATATAGTAGTGTTGGATATTAAAACAAAAGTAGACTAAATTTAAAGGATAAGATTACTATATAATTTCAGTTGTGGTATTTCTACATACTCATTACTTTACAGGTACAAAGTAAGGCATTCGTTTGTGTGAAATAAAATAAACATTGAAGGCATCAGCTGCTTAGTGTGCATGCGAGTCACAAAAGTCGGCTGGGGGCAAGTTTTAGTGTTGTATTAATAGGCGAGGGGTCGTCAACCAATCACTACACCATTTTATCCTGCGATAACACAACCGCATTAGTGTGTGTTACTGAGATTTTAACAACGCTTCACGACTAGTAGAAATAATTGAAAAAGAGATTCTATTTTATTTTATGTTGTCTATATACTATCATAAAATTGTAACGAGGTTGTTGTATCTCTACACTATGGATATTTTTGAAAAACGCCCCGACATTCCAATTGGAATGTCGGGGCTTTTTTGTTAGCGAATTAATACCAAACATTTTTTAAACTGATATATTTTTATTTTGTGTGCAAATAGATAATAATTGCTTCAAATATTTTAGTTATTCGCTAGTCATACCGGTCTTTATTCAAATCCTTATATAGAAGATTTATGTTTAACTATTTTACACACGTAAATAATAAGACAACCTGGTTAAAGCAATATTATCGGTACCTACCAATAAAGGTTTATTCTAAATCTTCAATATGTAAACCCATCTCTTTCTAACGGACGTCTGTTAAAAAAGAACAAAGTTTTAAACCCGTCAAATAAGTTCAGTCAGCTCGCCTTCGTCACATCAACGACGAAAGTGTACAATTTGATTATAAATTGTCTGTCCTTTTCATTTGGGTTTTGTTAGATAGAGATTTAGTAAAAGGTAAAGTTAGATGTAGTAAACACAGATAATAAGTTTAATTGGGCCTAAAACAATAATACCTTTGCAATGGAAGATTTTAGTATTAATTAAATAATCCGTTCTAATATTATAAACGTCTGCCTTGATGGCGGAGTGGTTATGAAAGCTGCTGTACATGTGGTCTCGGGTTCGATTCTCGGTCGAAGAAATTCTTATTGGGCTTTTCTGTAAATAACTTAACAGCGATAGTCTTGCCTATTACCTAAGACTTGAAATCATTGTTGATGAAATATATGCGTATACACCTTTGACTAACCTTTGGTGATAGTAGCATGAGTCAATGATATATTATAAATGCGATAGAAACTCTTATTTGTCTGTTACGTTTTAATAAAACGGACATTCACGGGTCATAGTTAGTATTATATAAATATGGGAAATTATATCTCATTGTTTGTTTGTGTGTTTTAAAAACGAGGCTTCTGACTAATTGGCTTTCTAATTAATCTATTTCTATTACATGTTATCGAGAAATATACGAAGTGGTGCACACTTCGTATATTTGTTATCACATTAATTGATACCACATAGGTATACTACATGGTATTCTATGACGACATTTTTTGTTTTTCTAATTTAGAACATCATGTGTAACGCAGAGATAAATGGCAAAGGCCTCAAGCAGAATATTAAAATAAAACAAAAAACGAAAAATCCCCAAAAGAAACAAAAAAGAAAACAAAAGAAATAAGGTCCTTATGACGAAAATAAATAGGTTAGTGTGTGCTTATAACAATGGTGTTTCAATTTGTGTCTAATCTATTTATTCTGTTCAAAAAGTCATTTCTTAGTTTCTGCGTAAATAGGTTTTTTGTTTATGTTAACCGTCTTATATCAACCAGCTTGAGGCAGTATATCATTTAATGTTATAAGTTTTGCGCCACTTTGTTTATTCTAAACACATAACTGCACGGATGGCATAATTATTGAAGAGGCCGCGTCGCCTCTACCACAGCGCCGACAGTCATGTGCTGAATCTGTAAAAACATAAAATTATGATCCACTAATAGTTCTGTTGAATTTGGGTCTCCAAATGCCTGTTGTTTGAATTTGTGTAAACGCCCTCGCTACACAGAATTTATTCCAAGTACTCTAAAACAATAAAAAAGAAATCTGTTTGCAATTTATGGTAAAAATATACGTATATCGTTAATAGTCATTTAAGTCCCCACGGAAACGTCCACAAGCGATAAGAATGCACATTGACATGATATTATTGTTAGATAATGCGCTTATCTCACACTGTCCAAACAATAACACGAAGTTTAATAGTTTACACTTAAATGTGGACATAGTTTGTTTGCTTTACTATCAGTAACTTCACTTGTAGGGATGATAGAATTTTTAATATGGTGGTTGTACATGATGCGAGTGCGTGGGTTACATGCGCAAGCTACTCATGCGCGATACATGCGCGAGTTAGTCATGTAGGGTACTAGCGCGGATAGCTCACGTCGGTAGTTAAGGGCTCAGTGTCTACTAAAGCGGAGAGGAGAGGTGCAGAAACAGCCAATAGATTTGTGTTTATAAAAAGATGACACTATATTAATATTAGTTGTTTACATATATCTTCTTTTTACCGCTTTAATGGAAATAAAGCTTCATACAATGCAAGTTCACAAGTGCCTCAACATGCGCATGCAACACGCGTCGTGTACAAGAGAAATCTTCTTATAGTAAGTAGTTTCCTTAGCTTATGGGCTGTCACACTACCAGAGGAGTACTCAGTCTCGGTTGGGCAGCGGTTGTAAATACGACTGCTGTACATGAGTTCTTGTGTTCGATTCCCGAGTCGGGCAAAGTGTTAATTGGCTTTTCTAACCAGAATGTCTCAATGAGGAAGCACGGAATCTGGAACTGTGCCTGATTGACGGCATTAGACTCACTTCATTTTATATGGGCCATAAAACGATAGCGACATTGAGGCGTGATACTCCTCTACCTAGCCTTTCCGGAATAAAGACTTGGGATGTATGTATGTGAAGAATCCCATACATAGCCTCTTTGAAAATATCATGGAAACAACAGACACAAAGAACAGTCAAGTCCGGAACAATGATCTGTGTGTCGCACAAATCTTTGAACGGAGCTGATATTAAACCCGCGACACTCACGCTTCAGTACTCATAAGGTGACCACTTAGATCTCCGTGCTATCAAAACTGTAAATGATATACTATAACAAAACATAACGTGGTAAAAGCTAAAGCAATCTCGATATCTCGATTGATATCCAAAATATTTTTATTTAATGATCAGATTAAGCAATTTATTTAATTAGAAAATCAATCTGAGGAAACTTGTACGAGCTGTTACTAACAATATTATAACATACAATCAAACTAAAACTAGTTCAGTGGCTGTCTATGTGTATATACCTAGTTCAGTTATTTATTATCTTTTGCTAAATAATAATCTATGATTTTTAATAGTTAAGTAGTTAAAATTTATGTCATTTTGCTTCCTATTTACGGGCTCAATAAGTAGGTATTTAATTTGTGATATTGAACTTAGTATGAAAAATATAAACACATCCATTAGAACAACTCATTTTGTTATATATCTGTTATTTTAGAAGGTTTAAATTAAGTACTTAAGTTATATTTCTCAAGGTTTTATTTTAACTAATTATGTAATTGATATGTGATTCAAAAAACAAATAATAACTTCCTAAGAATATACTTTTTAGTTTTATTTAAAACTTACCTATGGCACCATAACTAATGCTACCAGCAATAGTTACATATAACATAAATACTTTTAGAAACAAATATGAGCAAACCTACCTACACAAATTTTAAAGTGCCAACCCCAATTTTAAGCTACTGGAAACTGCCCCACTGAAATCTATTAAGTAGGACAGTTTCCAGTGCGCACTTTACCTTTAAGGCATTCCACTTTGCCCCACTAGTGGGCGGCTTGGTGGGGTATAGTGGAATAATTCGTTTATCATAATTTAAAAGAATAGGTACCATTTATGATGTTTATGACACTGACTAGATCGAGAAATTGACCTCTGGTATCGTATCCAGAGCTTAACAGTCAATAAGCATAAAAGTAAACCATTGTTACTGAATCAACGAAACATTATAATATGTAAACAGGAGCTTACTTTTACCAGCATTCCTACCATCACCAGTATTATGCTCGTAACGTATTCCTAACAAGTATCATATCGTCCGCACACAAGCTAAACACCCGTTAGCTCCATTGTCGATCGTGTGGAATGAAAAGCAGCTCTTTATAGCCTTAAGTTTACATACAATTGGTTCGAAGTGTTCCGAGCTTGCCTTAGATGGGCATCCGCATTTATACCTGTGCCTAATACATTTTTTGTTGTCTTTATGTCATAAAGAAGTAAGCTTTCAAACGTAAAATTTTTAAATATTATAGGAAAACTACCAGTATTGGAAAATGCATTCATTTATTAGCATTTTCAAAAGGTGGTAATGTCTATTTTTCTTATAACTTTATTTTACCACTGTCATTCTTATCCCAAGATACTTGAGGTCAATACTGTTTTCGTCTCTATAGGTATTCATTGTAAACTTTCCAATTTCATGCCATGTCTTATATAGACTACCCATTTACTTTCTGCTTAAATGAACGATTCCAGAAGATGGTCGGTTGCAAGTTCGTTCATCAAAATGCTCGTAAGGGTCATTAAAAACAGAAGATATTACTAAATTCTTTTCAAGTAGCGTAGCAAAGAAGCATACAACTTACCCTATAGTTAGCTGTGCTCGAAGGTTTCACACGATTACTATAAAGGAAGGAGCGCTCTCACTTTATAAAAATAGAGTGCTTGGTTTACACCACTGACAACACAGTATGAAATTAAGGAACATTTGTTCGTTTTGGACTTGAATCTAAAGGTGGATCCACACCTGCGCAAGAAGCATGCACTATACGCACCTCAAACGGCTCTATGGCGCGTCTATACGCGTCACACTTTGCGCAGACACGCATGTCACGAATGTTTTACATGCTTCAGTTTAGTTCGCGTGCACTTACCCTACTGAGTCAATTAGTCACTATGTTGCATTTCGCACATGTCTATAAAATAATCGAGTAAAAAAGAACGACTATTTAATTATAAGTTCAATTAAAATTAAATAAAAATATTTTTACTATAGAAATTCATATGTCGGTACTCACTTATCTATCTATCAACTATGAATTTGTGCAGGTTTTCAATCATAACTAATATCGAATGCGAGTTTGTTTGTAGCGCTTTCACACCTTAACTACTAGACCGATCATGATGAAATTTCGCATACACCTTGTCAGGGGTATAGAAAAAGACACATGTACCCTTTTATTTAGAAAAAGGTACTGTTAATAATTTAACCTAACCTACATTTACGCGAACCAAGCCACGGGCAAAAACTAGTATTACATATTTGCACGCGAACCGCTCGCGAACCGCTCGCAAACCGCTCGCAAACAGCTCGCAATCCGCTCGCGAATCGCTCACGAACATACCATGCCTATACATACCAAGTATCATGCGAACCGTACTGTCTATGCAGGTGCACAAGTGTGGAGGCGTCTTAAAATCTCTGACTTGGTAGTCCAACATTCTCTCTATAAAACTCCCTCTATTCATTAGTCTCTTAATGATTAAGTAATTAAACTGTGATAACACATCACGCCAGTGTTTCGATAAAGCAGTTTCACCCACATTTTGCTACTTACTTATGGGTCAATCGATTGCCAATCACGTTTTCGCCACTAAACCAACTAGGAAGTTAGTGATTATTCCTATCTATACTAATATTATAAAGCTGAAGAGTTTGTTTGTTTGGTTGAACGCGCTAATCTCAGGAACTACTAGCTCGAATTGAAAAATTATTTTAGTGTTGGATAGCCTATTTATCGAAGATAGGCTGTATAACATCACGCTATGATCCATGGGGGCGGTGCAGTAATCAGTTATAAACCGCACAGACGTAGCGTTGGTGAGTGCCTTGTGTTATCACGAAATTCTCAGTAGCAACAGAGCCTAGTACTGCATCCAGTGCGCTTGCGTCTTATATGCGAGACCTAAAATTTGGCATTAATACATGTCTGTCTACCGTTCAAGGATAAAGACGTGAGGTAACGTATATATGTGGTCATAAATGTATCTAAACGATGACAGTGTCTGTTAGTTTTTGATCATGATGTAAATCGGTTAATCCAAACTAATATTATAAATACGAATGTGAGATTTTTTGTTTGCTCTGCCTTCACGCCTTAACTACTCGACCGACCGTTATGAAATTTTGCATACACCTTTTCAGCGGTACAGAAAAGGACATAAGGTAACTTTCATCCAGAAAAATCTAGAAGGTCTGTTACTAACGTAACCTAACCTACATTTACGCGAGCGAAACCGTTGCGAAAATGTAGTATTTATTATTGATAAAGCTCTAACCACACAACCAACTCGCTCCTAGCATATACCTTAAGGTAAAATAGTACTTACCTTTCTAAAAATAACTATATACTCACGTTTGTTTTCACAGGGGCAGGCAGAGAGTACTTCATTCGGCATCGGAACATTCCTCATGCATTCTTGTCGGTTAGTATATTTTTATGTCCTATAAAGACCTTTACAGTCTTACGTTATTAAAAAGTATAAGACTCTTTTGGCCTTAAGCGATATAAACGCTTACAAAATAACAAAACCTTTTTGGTTAATCCCATGTGTTAGTCTATTTTCTACTGCTTTGATATCCAATTCTGGTAACTTGCGCATGTTGAGGAACGTGTTAAGTGTTAAGCGTTTACTATAGACGGTAAAGGTACTAAACCATATTGGATAATCTCACACCTTCGGAAAACATGTGTTAGAAAATTTATTTCGCTATATTAAAATAGAATATTTGCACTGCTTGTAGTTGCTCTTTGCTTAGACACAACTAATAAAAGCAGTTTTCATAACACTTATAATATTTCGTCAAATTACAAACAGACCTATTAAAAATTCTCGAAATAGGGAAGAATAGACAATAAGGATCGCGTTTCATTACCAACTTTACATTATAAAGTCCACTAAAATGTCAGGCGTGGGTACGATTTTATTTAAATTTCTATGAACTAAATGTCATGCAGGCGCCGTACTCCGTGTGTTGCATATATTAAAACACGCTTTTGATACTTGTCACTAATTGTAATGCATGGGACTCGAAAAAACAAATAAAATGAGACTAAACTCGAACGGTTTACTAGCAGTATCAGGAATGCCACTATCGTACTCCTAGTTCGATCACCAGATCGCAAATCGCAAAAAAGCGACTTATTCAAATAATTCAAAGGAGACTTAACTAGAAGGCCGTAGTTTAGTAGCCATTAAGGAATTTCACTATCCTCCTACCGAGGTGAATAGTGGAACAACTGGTACTGATACTGGATAGTTGAAACTTAGTAAGATCTGATAATTAAGGCGGTGCTTTAGTATTAGACCTTACTAGAACCAATAGTTCCCAAACTCAGAACATTTACTAGAAGCCATAGAAGAGTTCTATAGTCTCCTCTTGACTATGGTTCTTGAATAGTAATGAAAGTATAGAAGAAAATATAAAGTGCAATTGTAAATAATAAAAATATAAACAAACTCTAAAATTACAATAAAATAAAATAAGATAAAATCCATACTAATCGGGTTTATTTTATTACAGTTTCAATATTAACCACAAGAATATTGAAGAAGACTTCTTAGAAAATGTTCACATTAATCAATCAGGACAGAAATTGACACAAAGTGACACGGCAAATTACGATCGTTCCATTTTTATTTTTAATATTTTTTTTATTTTGCTCTTCAAAATGATCGCACTCTGTCTGATGGTAAGCAGTCGTGTGATCTAAGAGCAGTGGCCACCACACCGTCCTCATAGCAGCCAAGGCGATGTTGAGGTATCTACTTTGACGACCTGAGAACGTGCTTTTTCACGCCCCGCTTAAAGGATCCAGAATTGAAGGAAGAAGGAAACACGTGCCTTGGCAGAGAATTCCATGCCTTGATCGATCGGCAGAAGTATGAGAACCCAAACTTGTTGGTTCGCGCTCTAGTCGACTCTACCGTTTAAGGATGGCATCTGAGCCCAACACGCGTTGTTCTGGATAGGAAAGGGGAGGGCGGGATAAGGTGGAATAACTCTTCAGAGCACTCCCAGTGGTATATTTTGTAGAAACATGCCAAAGAGGCAATACCCCTACAAAGTTGCAGAGGTTTCAGTGAACTTGTGCCCTCTGGATCTCCGATGATACGGAGAGTCCGCTGCTGTAACCTGTCGAGAGCATCCAGCAAGTACTGCGCGGAGCCATCCCAAAGATGAGAACAGTACTACAGGCAAAGGCGCACTTGTGCCTTATACAATAGGCACAACTACCCAGGCGCGAAGAACCGCCTCACCCTGTTCAGAACTCCGAGTTTTCGCGAAGCTTGCTTAATGACGCTCTCGATATAGGTTTTGGGATTAAGGGAGCGGCAAAAATCTATACCTAAGACGGAAAGACTGCCAGGTATCACCAGTAGTGTGTTCTTCAGAGAAGGGAGGGGAAGAAACGTTGACTTTTTTGTTGAGAACGCGCATGCCTGGGTCTTCTTGGCGTTGAACTGGACCAAGTTCTTGGCACACCATTCAGAGATGCGGTCCAAGGTCTGGTCAAGTTCAACGACAAGATCCTGCCTTTTCCCTCAACCTCAGCCTGTTTGGCCCCAGGATGTCCGAGATATCGCCCATGCCCGGTACTATCGTCCGCATAACAATGTATGTTGCCGAGATTCAACATATCATTGATATGCAGAAGAAAGAGCGTAGCGGATAAGACGGACCCCTGAGGCACTCCTGCATTGACCTACATAAATTTGGAAGCGCGACCGTCGCAAAAGACCCTTATATATGTAAAGGATTTAGTATATCTTTATGCAAAGGAATCAACAAAGATTTGAATAAAAATAATTAGTCGACTTTTACGTGACCATTTACCGTGCCATTTATAAAGTGACATGCGAGCTTTATACCGCGAACTGGCTTTTTGAATAACCATAAAATCTTTTTTGAACGTATGAATAGTTGAAATTATTAATTAATTATAGTATTATTTTATTAATAAATTTTGATATTTTTGAACTACATTTGAAACTATTTAATGTAAATATTATGATGCATAAGTATACATATATAAAATCAGCCCTGTATTTAACTGTAGCACTGCAGGGCATGGGCCTCTTCTCAGTATGAGAAGGGTTAGGCAATGGTCCACCACGGGCTGGCAGACTTCACATATCTTTGAGAACATTATTTAGAACTCTTAGACATGCAGGTTTCCTCACGATGTTTTATTTCACCGTTAAAGCAAGCGATAATTAACTATTTAATACGCACATAACTTCGAAAGATCAGTGATGCGCGCCTTGGGATCGAACTTGAGACCTCTGCGTGGCAGTCCAACGATTTCCCACTAGGCTGTCGCTGCTATGACACCCTTCTATTCGCGCTGGATATTATGCTAGTCACATATACTTATATCTAAACGTAGTATATCGTTATCACCTGCAATGAGCAGTTGCGTGTATTTGTCGTGTCGCAGCGAGCAATCCCCAGCGCCGGACCGGATATCTACCTGAACTAAACAAAGGGCAGTACGAGCCATTCGGTTAACTGTTTATAAATATATCCTATTCTTGTGCCGGTGACCTTGTCTAATGGCGGACGCAACCCTACCTGACTGATGTTTGAGCATTGCTTTTTATTTATTTTGTTGACTATTATAGTTTCATAATAAAACGTTACGACCTTGATGTGTTCCTAATGAATTAGACAGAGAAGTCTTGCTCCGACACGTTTTATGTGTTGTTGTTACCACAGATTTGTACGTGTTTTATATTAGGGACAGCCACTTAGAATATTCCTTTAGTAGCACTGCTCCCCATGGTAATCTAACCTGAAACTTCACAATCACAAGCAGTACTGCTAACACCAATAAATCAACGAAGCAATCTGTAATGGTAATTATTAATCATTGTTTCAAGTTCTTTGTTGGACATTCTGTTAAAAAATAAATTGAGTAATTTATATACATTTAAACAGCATGTAAAAAATTAAGGAAGTATCTTGTACGACAACCTGCATGGTATGCATAAAATATGAATTCTGAAATAAAAATTATACTTATATATTTTCTGATATTTTCGGTTAATTACATTTTGTAGCCGTAAAGAAAAGACTTACAAACATACAGATTTATTCATGTATATTTATATTAGGACACGCTGCAGCCTATGGTTTCACGTGATTACTATACCAAAACACACTATGCGAGCAAAGACAAACTTTTAACGACAACATGATGAGAGAAATTTATATTATCGTCAACAGACACGAAACGCCATCTAGCGTATCAACAATCAACGACCATAATCCATGTTAAGTGACGTTTATAGTTACAGTTCTGCTCCTTTGGGTCCTAGCGTAATGTCATGTAACACAGCTGTAGCCTTCTTTACCGCAAGTCCGCCATTTAACGCAAAAAGATTTTTCTAATCGGTCTGATAGGGTGTCAGATTAGCTTATTAAAACATACAAACTCTTCAGCTTTAAACCTTTGAGCATCGGACGGCTATAAAGTCTTCTTTGTGAGAGATCTCCTTAGAGTTTTATTTCACTGCATATTATAAAACAAAGTCCCCCGCCGAGACTGTCTGTCTATCTCTCTGTTCGCGATAAACTCAAAAACTACTGAACGGATTTGACAGAGTGATGCATGAGGAAGGTATAGGTGTATAACTTGCTAAGGTTGTGGACTACCCCTGCGAATCTGGGGTAGGTCACTAAAATAAAGTTATATAGTAACTATATATTTTGACCTCGGCTTGTATCATACTCGAACAATTTATTTTGGTATTACGTTTACGGTCAAATTACCGTATAATCGTCGGTCTTTCGTTCAAATTAAACTAAACCAATCATATGGTTTATTAATACATATTTAAAATTGTTTTAATATTATTTGCCTATGCTTACACTTTCTTTGACGTTTCGGTTGTTTGGAATTCAGCAGCTATAGTATCAAAGGGAGCTTGTATTCGTATCAATCTTGAAGTTACATTTGAAAGTTATTTATCTCCCTTGGCCGTGAGATTCTTGCAGGTATCTTCTCATAGTCTCAAACCTTTGCCTGAACATAGCAACTTACCTAAATGAAAATTTACAAACTTCACTAAACTCAATAAGTCATAAACTTTGATATCATATGTGACCTTAATGGTTAAATGATTTTTGACTTTGACTTACTTATGACCTACTGAAAATATTATGTGGTTGTCTTAGTAAATGCTACAAGTGTCCCAACTCTAAAAATGTATCTGTATTTAATGACCTCTTTGATTATATGTATTAGTGTACGTAATGAAGAAAATCCTTAAATAAATAAATAGAAGGAAAGCGTCAGACATTCCTCCTTTCGGACATAAAGAAAGGACGAACACTCTCCCATACGTAATATTAGAATTACTTAGCATAAGAAATGCTGAGACAATAAATATTTCTATGCTTATCTTCATGGAGCGAGATAATCTAGTGCAGCTTACACTCGAGTCTACAAATTGTACTAGTAAGTCGCACCTTTATCTTAACCGGAATTCTGTTCCTTATGGAAGGAATTCTTCACATCCTTTTATTAGATAATTTATTGACTGTGCGGATGATACATTGTCTTAAGTGATCGCCTCGTCACAGCCAGTACGCCATGCGATTCATATGAAAAAATATCCAAAATATTTATTTAGTTTCACAATATATTATTATTAGTTTTTAGAGTTTCCTTTTAAGCATTTAATGCTTGTGTTAGGCTCCGAGAGGGTGAGGGGATGAGGGGTTCGATCCTCAAACAGAACAAACATTTGTATGATACACAAATTTAATTGTTTCGAGACTAGGTGTTATTTTTGTCCATTGTTGAAATGTTTGAATAGTATTCCACGACATGGGTACAGGTGCTGTCTTTAAAGACTATATGGTCGACCTGAGTGAATTTAAGAAGATACAATAATATTTATGTCGTAATAGCTCCACTTGATGACTTGGTGTGCGAACATCAATGACAGAAATTAATAATAATCATAATATTCTATGCCTCGACCACCACCTGCAGAGGCTCGCGTTAGACGGCTGGATCAAATCCTTGATCCAAAAGGCAGTACTACTCGACACGGCGCGTATTGTGAGGAGATTCTTCTCTCTGGGGCCATAACCACCGGCAGGTTGGACCTCGTTCCTGATGTCGGTGGGTCATTTCAGTTTTTATATTTTGAAATATGTATAGTTTTTATATTTATATTTAAAAATGTAATCATTAGAAAAAAAATAGATATAAAGAGAATAATATTCTATCACATACACACAACACCATCTAGCACAAACTAAGCATAGCTTGTAATTGTTTAAAGGAATTCTTTGATTCGTATAGAAGTCTGTGATAGACGAACATCCAGCGTGGATATTGAAACAGATTGGTCTTTGTTCTGCTGTAGGTTGCTCATAGGCTGACATGATAGTACCGCTGGTAATAATGTGCGTTTCTTTTCTTGTGAAATACTTGCGCAAGAAGTAGATAATATTTAGTCAGCTTTAGTTTGACTAAACCTATAGATTTTATAATAAAATAACAAATGTTTCGTTTTTTACATAACTGTCGTGTCCACATTCGGTATATTTTATAACAATCGGCTATTTGCATTAATTCTAACTAAAATAATACATACCACAGTAACAATATTTCTTTATAAAGAAATATCGAGAAACTGGTAGTATTCGAGGCACTGACCAAATTAGTGACGTCCTTGGAAAAGGTCACGTGCGTGGCTCGCAGTGTTCACAATATTTCGTAAACGGTACTTGGCCGCCTTATACGAGGCTTTGCCATGGCTTTCTAAAGTTTTAGGAAACACAATATGTATTGCATGCTTTATGAATGGTGTGATTATTTGCTATAGGTATTGAAATAGGTGTGAGGTTTTGGGTATATCTCCTTTAAACTACAATAGGCCCATCTCCTAATACCTATTCTGGATCTTAACAGGCGAATTAATGTGGTCGTTAAATGTTCCACTAATACGACAATGATGTTATATTGATGCTTTAAATACGACGCAAATTACTGACGCGGAATACATGCGCAAGTTAAAGACATAAAGTTTACTTGCATACAAAAGAAAGTGACTCAAAAAATTCTTGATTAATATAAAGAAATTTGTGTAAAAATAAAAATATAAAAATTTTTAAAAAGGTACGACTTATTCAGGCTTTCAACTACAGGTGCTTCGTTTATGGCTAATTTTCATGTTTTTCCACTATTATTATTTGTGAAGGATTGATTCGTCAAACTACAATAGTTTTTTTTTTTTAAACTGACTTCGTTTTGAAATCGCTGCATTATTTTGATGTATTTTTTTGCACCAAAGAAGATCTCGTTTGTTTGTTTTTTTTTGTTTTTACACAAAGGTCATATTTTTTTTATTTAGCACCTTTGAAAAGTCCTTACCTAAGGAATCTCCCGTTACAATTTGATTCACATATTCTGGGACAACCTGTATATAACTATAATTATATCTAATGAAAAAGGTTAGTACCAGCAGTTCATAAATAATATGTGTAATTCCTTTGTTTCATATGATAATTATTATTTAGTTAAAATAAAACATATTTCATCATAATTTAATATAATCTTATTTATGTACACGCCATCTTTTTTAATTCCTGTAATGAGGTTTAATGCGTACATCTAAGTATAATAATATGTTATTACAATAGTTAATTATTATTAGATTAGCTACCGCCCGCGGCGACGCCTACCTGTTTTATAGAAGAGAAGATTAAACAGACATGCATCGCTTCCCTACTTTCATAGTTGTACCCGACTACGGCGAAGCCAAAAGGAAGGGTAATGATTATAATGTAATTTTTTTAAGACAAAACGTCTATTTTATTTATAAAAATATGTTAAAATAATACTGGGGTCATAACTCATAACATAACACAATATCTTATTGCATTGTTATTGATTGCGCGAGAACGGGACAAAGATATACACTCTACGTGCTATCTCTTTTTGCGCATGCAATAACAATATTTTAAGAGACGAAATTACCACAGAATGTTGCTTAGGTAAGCTTTTGCCCGACTGGGGAATCAAACCATAGATATAGCTGCGCATAAACTATTGCTGCGCCACTGAAGCAGTTAGTAAAGTATTTTTAGGATCGGTCCACTAATTCCAGACTATCCCTTACATGGTTATAAGTTAGTCTTGCCACTTTATAATAATATTATAAATGCGAATGTGATCTTGTTTGTTACGCTTTCACTCCGTTACTGCTCAACCGATCATCATGAAATTTCGCATATTCATTATCAGGGGAATAGAAAAGGACATAGGGTACTTTTCATCCAGAAAATATACCTACTGTTCCTTTTTTTTTAACTTTAGATAATACGTAACATATAAACCGGCGGAGAGCCACAGCCAAAATTGAGTAACTTTATAAAATTGACAATAATGCGTATAAACCGATGTAAAAAGAAATAAATTCAGATGTACTATAAAAACTAGCCTTTCGTTGCAGCCATAACTGTTACAATTAACAACAAAATAAATAAGCGAAGTTGTTGCGGCTCGACAATCCCTTAGCGGCTCTTATTTGTACCATGAGCCGCGGGAGGGTTGACTGTAGGCCTATTCACGTACGCCAGAGCAGAGAAAGACAGAATTATAGAATCGCGCGAGAAAGAACGATACAGCATATTTTTAATGAATAGTCAATAAAACTAATAGTATGCGCTTTATAGCATCGCATCGCATTGCAATTCAATAATTGTGACGTCATAATGGCCTTCTTTTAGATTTGGCATGGTGACTAAATTTAAGCTGTATCTAACCTTTATAATAGGTGTAATAAAGCTGAGTTTGTTTTTTTGTTTGATCGGAACTCTGAAACTACAAATCGGATTTGAGATACATAGATCAATTCTTGAGAAAGGTTATAAGATATATCACATTATGCTAAGTGCCATGGGAGCGGAACTAGTGAGTAAATCTGCGGGAGACAGCTAGTGTATAAATCAATAAAGAAATAAGAAATACTAATTTGGGTAAAGCACATCTCTCATCTGAGGGCCCTTGTCATAATACCTATATTCTTTATAAATCAAACCTATTAGTGACTACACTGTCAATGGAAACATGACAATTATATCGTCAAACGGTTATAGGTGCCATAGCTGTTGGCTCTGCGCTGTCACTTGACACGAAAATTACTTTTATTAGTAAAAGCGCAGTGCGCAATATGCGCGGTTCTCCTTGGATACGATCCTCAAAAATAATACGGTTAAAGAAATTCACGGTTGAAGGAATATATGGCTTGAAATCTCAATTATCCTAGTATACTCATATCATTGTAACACGTTATGTAGGTACATTTTGTTGACAATAAATTATTTTAACTGTTTTTGCACCACTGTCCAATAGAGGCTATGAAGCTTTTGACTGAGTGTTCGGCCACCATAAGATTAACCACAAAATAACAATAATATTATAATGATAATAATTCCCCGCGACACAGGTCTTATTCATAGAACAGAAGAGATGTATATTCAAAAATAATATGTTACGGTTATTAATTAATAAAAAGGAGAGAAAAAGAGAAAAAAGAGAATTACTACTACTACTACTATACCGTGTCCCAGAATATGTGAATCAAATTGTAACGGGAGATTCCTTAGGTAAGAACCTGTCAAAGGTGCTAAATAAAAAAAAATAAAAAATGTAAGGCATTTTCAACAAAAAATAGTTTGTAGTTTGACGAATCAATTCTTTATAAATAATAATAGTGAAAAAAATGAAAATTAGCCATAAAGCACCTGTAGTTGAAAGTCTGAAAAAGGCCTTACTTTTTTAAAAACTTGTTTTTTTTAATTTTTACTCAATGTTCATAATTTTTTATTCTTTTTATTTAGCACATTTGAAAGGTCCTTACCTAAGGAATCTCCCGTTACAATTTTATTTACATATTCTGGGACAACCTGTATAAGTGTAGCTCAAAAGACAAAGACACTAAATAGGTTGGGTATTACAGATGTATTAAACGCAATGTGTTACTTTATGTTAACTTCAAGTGTGACACGGTCGCGTCGAGAGGCCACCCCGCCCATTAACAAGGGCCTCCGCTTGGCAACCGGCTTGTTAACAATACTGCTAATAACTGTATTATACTTTATTTCGCCTATAATCCCGTTTACTGACCAATAAAAATGAACATTGTTATGATAGGAATATTGATTTCAAGCACATCAGTATTTTAACTAAACAATATTTATTTTTATTTATTTTAAAAGACAACTCCCGCACAACGAGTAATGCCTGTGTCGCAGGAGACTTTACAAACATTCAAACATTCAAAATGGACACAGAGAACACCCAGCCACAATTAAACACGTTTCACAAAAGACTTGTCTCTTTATCAGTTAGCTTACCCCAGGAATCGTTTCGACATAGATCTTCTATTCAATATCTGCCAAAACACCACAGTTATTCCGCTATTGAAAAATATCATGTGAGTAGATTTTGCCCGCGGTTTTGTTATTAATTTTTATCCTTCGGGAACATTGTCTTTCTCCCTATGTCGTTTTGTGTAATTTTCATGGTGATCGGTCGAGTAGTTTAAGCGTGAAAATGTCACAAACAAATTCACATTCGCATTTATAATATTGGTAAGGATTAAAAATCAGCTCTGAAAGGTATATATGTATTCAAAACATAAAAAATACTGTTTATTTACCAAAGTTCAGTTCATTTTCTTTTGCCTATTATAATATTCTTTATTTATTATATAAATCACTGGAAACCTAATTGTATAAAGACAGCACAATCGTACAAGTTTAATAATTATTACTAATAAAATAAATTTAGATACTCATTTGGGGTACTTAAAGTCAATATAAATAATTACGCGTTTAAATGTAACCTTGACTACTAATCTCGATGACGTTGTTACTATAACTTATTCTTGTAGTCATTTTTAACATTAATTAATACGATATTATTATTCACGCAATATATCTGCTATGTTTACAATTTTATTTAAACTGGCACGTGAGTAGCTTAAAGAGTCCATTCTCGTTATTCTATTTTGAATAGTTTTTTGTTAATAATAGAGTTCTGATCTAGTCTAAACGACACAAATATCACAAAAGATATAGTCATAAATTGGAATAATCATAAAATGTCTACATAAATTGTATTCCAGCTCAGATTTGAGGTTTATAAGACTAGATCAGAACTGTATTTTACATATATTATTTACATCCATTTTTATTGTTATTAGTATTTAAAATTTTATGTATACTACACATTTGTAAAACCTACAATCATATTTTTTGCTAATAAATATATTAATATTATTAAATTCATATTTTATTAAGAGAACTGATCTTCATTATAAGTAATAATTAAAAATGGACATATTCAGGCAAACACAATAAATTTTAAACGACCTACTTGAGAAGACGGCAATATAAACCAATGTTGTGACTGAAAGGCAACCAAGACTGACAATCATCCGATGATATGATCGCGACTTCGCCCTCATCAATCCCACGTGAACGCATACCAGGATAAAAATTATCCCATGTGTTATTCCAAGCAAGTCAATCTCAAGTCAATCAATGTGCCGAATTTCATCCAAATCCGTTCACACCTTACACTTGAGTAACGAATATCTTCACAAACTTTCACTTTTATTGTATTAGTAAGATTATTGACGTGCATTACGATATTTGCTGTGCCTTGCCAAACTTGCACTTACGTGTAGCATCATCGATACGTTCGAATATAATTCGATTATAATCGTGCACATCACTAGTAAGGCTAACGATATAATTATCTGTCAAAAAGAAAATAATTATAAAAAGAAACAAAAGCTCCGAAACAAATACAAGTCTTCTTAATTTTCCTTTCACAAAATATAGGTGTATGTTTACACAAAGTACACACCAACACTCTCGCGGTATACACAAATAAATATCCTAAATAGATTTCTGTGTGGGGTTCGTTCTACCCTTGCCTCGCAGAAAGAGGGTGCTCAACCAATACCCCAATGGGCCATTTTGATTGTGATACCTTAAAATTATTTCCGGGATTGTTACATAACATTCCAACAGTATAATAAATACTGACATCTACAACGTTGACTGTTTTGTAGGTATGTAAAAATTGAATTGCAGTCTCTTAGCGCCATCTAGTGAAGACGCACAGTAATTTGATTTTCCCATAATATTTTTTGTGTTTATTTATTACTCGAATTATAAAACCACCATAGACAACTTATACGTACTCTAGCTCTCTCGTATCTATGGCCTATATGAATATCTAAACACACCTTCTTATTTGTATAGTTACGGTTATTGATCACGATAATAGATTGATTTGTTATTTTGTTGCGCACATCTGAAGGCCACTACGCCTAATAAGAAGGAGATTTGCTCTAATTATGCATAAATAGAAGCATCGTCATACTATTTACAAACAAAGTCCCCACCTACGCTGTAACATAACAATATTATTGTAAACAAAAACATTATCTAATAATCATGTTGATTTGTTTTTCTGATATACATTATTTATTCATTTTTACGCTTACTACGCGTCCGATAATGAATAGTCCTCTATCGATAAGTAAACCGAAAACGATCCTTGTCGAAATAACCTCTTTTTGTGTGAACTGTGGAAAGACGTTTGCTTGTGTGCGTAATTTAAACGGAATGTGTGCGTTTGACGACCTTTACAACAACATTTGTGACACTACAACTGATTTTATTTACACGCTATAGATGGCTTGCTATAGTCCGCGCACTCTGTAATTTTGATACTAAAGCAGCAATGGCTATGTGATTTATATGTTTGTGATGTTGTAATATCGTGTCCCGAGGACCAGCTGTGCGGTCGCGTTGATAATCATGTTCTGTTTCGTTTTCCTACCGTGAGCTTGTACTTCTTAGCTCGTTTCTACGTCACGGCCAACGTTTGATCAAACATTCGTTAATGTTTGTACATTGTGTACGATTGTTGAAAATTACCTCGAATGTAATAATAACAATTAAACCGTAGTTAAGGATACTTATCTGTTAATAGTTAGTACTTACCCACTTATCTTATCGGTCAATGACATATTTTATAAATAAGTAGGTACTTTTGTGTATGTTTCTTTAGATCTTTATATTTTAGAGTCAATAAACGGTTGAATAATTCAAAAGTTTGGTGTTGTGCGAGCATGTTGGATGGTTTTGACCTAGCGGTTTGGTACGAAGTATAGCTTCCGTCCGCAAATGTTTTTGACATCCTGTGTTTGAATTCCATCAGCATTACACCGGGTATTTGGGGCCCACCTATTGTCGTTGGCCATATACGATAATATAATCTTTATATTATTCACCGCTAAAAAACTGCCGTTGGTCGTATCTCCTCGTTTTGAGCACATCCCCATAACTGCCTCAGCTAATATTAGATTACTTGGTGTCGACATATCGAGTAAAGTCCAGTTCCGCGACTATTTAGTGGGTAAGGCTAAATTAGCTTCGAAAAAGCTTGGCGTGCTCAACAGATCAAGACAGTATTTCACGCCGAGCCACCGCCTACTACTTTACAAGGCGCAGGTTCGGCCTCACATGGAATACTGTTCTCATCTTTAAGCAGGGGCACCCCAGTACCAGCTTCGCCCGCTGGACCGCATTCAACGGAGAGCGATTCGAATGGTTGACAGCCGGGTTGTTTCAAATCGGCTAGACCCCTTGGCGCTGCGTAGATATGTGGCCTCGCTATGTATCTTCTATCGCTTTTACTATGGGGAGTGCTCCGAGGAATTGTTCGGACTGCCGTCTCTTTTCGACATCGTCCTACGCGACAGAATTTCCATTCCCATCATTTAGATGGTTGGCAGTCCACAACTGTGCGTTTTTCCAGAAATCTCCTGCCTCGCACAACTAAACTGTGGAATGAACTGTCGCGTGCGGTATTACCGGACCAATACGACCTACAAACCTTCAAGAAAAGAGCGTACTCCTTTTTAAAAGGCGGGCAACGCTATTGTGACTCCTCTGGTATTGCGGGTGTCCATGGGCGGCGGTAATCGCTTGCCATCAGGCGATCCGTCTGCTCGTCTGCCAAAAATCTAACAAAAAAAGATATAAAAAAATATGTTCCGTGCTTTCGACAGACTTGCATTGGTTGAGTCCGCGTAGTTTAGGTATGTATAAAAATCAGCAATGTCTAATACTAATATTACTTATGAATAAAGGCATCATCAAAGTCAAAGTCTAAGTCAAAAAATACTCTACTTATAATGACTAAATAACTAATTTATTTATTTAGGTCACAAAGTCACACTTATGAACGTCAAAGTTTATGAAGTATAGTGAAGTTACTAAATTGACATTCAGGTTAGTTGTTAAGTTCGGGAAAGGATTGAGCCTCTGAAACGACAACTCGACAAGAAACTCACGGTGAACATACAGATGTTTACCGAGACATTTTTTAAAGTATGAGAGAGTTTCGGGATTTTGCTAATTTCCAATATTAACTTTTACTTCTTGTAATAGTATGCTACTCTTACGTCACTTGATTCCTATTATAGTTGAGGGTAGTATACTACCCGAGCTGGTTAATCTGCATCGTCACCAGATATTTGACAACAAGCGATCTCTTCCACTAGAATATAATTATATTTAGTCACTCACGTCTTCTGATAGGGAATTCTTTAAACTAAATTAGTGGAGTCTGGAACTGTGCCCGACAGACGGCAATAATCGGCCCTAATTACTAATCAAACCTAAATATAACTAACGGAATGTTGATCAAATACTTGTTGAAAACACTTTTAGTGATATATTATAATGTTAAAGATATACCCAATCGTTTGTTAATGCGATACTTACATTTGATTTCTGGATCAGATAAAACTATTATTGGGTTTACTGTTAAAAAGGTTATAGGAACAGCATGGAGTCTAGAACTGTGCTGGTAAATGACAATTGGCTGGTCCACTATTACTTGCCATCTAAAGACAAAACTGTCAAAATGAAGATACCCCTATTGTCATCACCTTCGGTTTATAGGCATGTATCTATAGCGATAGTCTCAGGAACTACTAGTTCGAATTGAAAAATTATTTTAATGTTGGTCAGCCTATTTATCGAGGAAGGTTATAGGCTATATAACATCACGCTACGACCCACGGGGGCGGCGCAGTAAATATAAACGCGAGTGAAACCGTGGGCATAGCTAGTATAACTATATACTTCTAAATCAGGATAGTGGAAACCGAACAGCACGTGTTACAGATTTCTACTATAAGTAGCAGAAGAGCTACGTGAAATGAACTAGGCAACAAACTCATGGCCACTCGTTTCAATTTCTAATAGTTTACAATATGTTAATAAATACTATAAAATTTTACCTTTTTATCGGCACAGTAGTGCACAACACGATTGTTTAATTTCCATTATTAATAGTAAATGAAGTTTGAATTATTAAAAATTGACAATAAACCGCATTATGGCTTTACGGCGCCATCTTTGAATTTGGATAGCATTTAAACAAGTCACTATACACCTTTAAATAGCGTAAGACCCACTAACTTGACATTCTCGAGGTCAATAGAAGTGGTCATTGTTCTTCCCGGGATAAGTTGTGGTCATAAATATGGGACCGTACCCGGTGGGGATAATTTGTAAGGGTGCGGGGTTACACCACGTCACACTCACACCCCATAGCAGGTAGACATGATAAGAGTTTGGGCACGTTTTTATAGATAAAATGATAATAAACGTTAGACATTTTTATGTTGTAGTTAATGTTCTGCTGATCCTAGAAAAATAAGTTAGTATGTATTTTATAACTCCGAAACATATTAATAACTACCCTTTGCCCTCAGCTACACTCGCTTGAGAACAGTACTTTCTACCTAGATGAAATATACCCTATGTCCTTTTATGTAACACTAGCTGATTCGCGCAACTTCGTCTGCTTTACATAAGAGAATTTTCTACGTTTCTGCAACATTTTCCATGATTTCTCTGCTCCTATTAGTCGTAGCGTGATGATATATAGCCTATAGCCTTCCTCGATAAATGGGCTATCTAACACTAAAATAATTTGTCAATTTGGACCAGTAGTTCCTGAGATTAGCGTGTTCAACCAAACCAACAAACAACTCTTCAGCTTTATAATATTAGTATAGATGTATACGAAATGCCATGATGGTCGGTCCAGAAGCTAAGGCGTGAAAGCGAAACAAACAAACTCACATTCGCAATTATTATACTAGATGTTGCCCGCAGCTTCGCTCGCATAAATGTAGGTTAGGTTAATAACAGTGCTTTTTTCTGAATGAAAGGTACACACGGCTACACGTCAAGTTAGACACCCTATATACGCATAACTACGCTACATACAAAATAGAGAATTGTCGGAAAGGGACAGTGCATAGTAGTGTCGATGTAATGGTAAGGATAGAGCGTAACAAAAATATAACGCACTCTTTCGCACGATTCGCAACGTTCAACTTCTAATAGTTCAAAGTCCAAACAGTTTAGGTTGATGTATCGCTGTGTGTACTTCTTCTTTTTTGTCACCTGGTGTATACGCGAAATTTCATGATGATCGGTCGAGTAGTTAAGGCGTGAAAGCATAACGAACAAACAAACAATCAAACTTACATTTGCATTTATAATATTATTGTTAGAAAATTAGTTATTTATTATTTAAATATTACGAAAAGTCGGTAATTTGTATATATTATTATGTTACTATCTAAGTCTAGGTGGTGCTGTAAAACTGATATTTCTATTTATTGTTCACCGATTTGCATGACACACATAGAATGTTAGACCAAGCGTATTCATTTTATCACGAACTGAATCCACATCTATATTTGTTTAGCTTGGTTGCAATAGCCCAAACATACAGGTAAACAGATTTCAGCATCAATATTTTCTGAGATAAATATCTGCGACAATCTGACAGACAGATGGCAAGACAAATTACACCATGAGGGATTGCGTTTTTTATTATTTTGGTTCTAAGCCAGCCCTACACATATTAATTGTCCTGCTCATGATGCCTCTTCTCAGTGTGTGGGTTAGGCCATAGTCCTCCACGCTGGCCCGCTGCGAGTTCGCAGACTTGACACACCTTCGAGAAAATTATGGCGGCAATTTTCACAATGTTTTCCTTCGCCGTTAAAGCGAATGATAATTAACAATTTAATACGCGCATAACTTCGAAACGTCAGAGGCCTTGTGCTCGAACATGCGACCGGTGTAACAATCCAACAGTCTCCCACTAGGCTGCCGCTGCCTTCAATAAACACCTTTATGTGCTATATAATAGGTATACTAGCGGATCCAACAGACGTTCACCTGCAAATACGAATAAAAAAATTAAAAAAATCAAATCTAAACCATTCTCGAATCCACTTGAACACACACAAAAAATTTCATCGAAATCGGTCCAGCCATTTAGGAGGAGTTTAATTACAAACACACGCACAGAAGATTTATATATATAAAGATATATACCTAGGTATTTCATTATCTCTCTCTCTCTCTATCCGTCATCATGACCCTTTTCTTCTTAACATGACTCTTTATTTAGTGAACAGTGGACACTAGTTTAAATGCCACGGCCAACTTAATCCGTGTAAAATAGTATTAACGTCTTAATATTATTTTTCTGCATATAATAAATCAGAATCTTAATCTTAATTAAGTACCTATTAAATTTATTGCTAAGCTCTAGTCATAACAGTGATTATCGCTTCCATAGAAATTTTAATTATATGTATATAAAAACGATCTGAGTTTTACTGAGCTTAGGCTATTGTCACACCAGCAACGATTAGCGAGTGAGCTAGAACTTAGTACCTAGATAATGGGGACAACAACATACATACATACAAAACTACGCTGGTCCTAAAAGCCTACCCTTTAGTATATACACTACTAATAGTGAAAACGGCTGCAGTGCATGAGATTTCGGGATCGACTCCCCGGTCGGGCAAATGATAGGTATTTTATTTGCAGTCTAGGTCTAGGAAGTAGCCGGTGTTGCACAACACGCCCTAATAAGCCACTAATAAGCCGTTGATGCTACACCTGATTTCTCACTTGTGTTTGCGCACTCACTTATCTACAATAATATCTCCTGCGCAAATGGATAGTTTCCGTAAAAATTTGCTGCCATGACCGATACTTGTTTTGGAGAACCTTATAACTAAGCAGAAATGTATTATATCAGTTATCTATGTTATAATTCCCACGCAATAGGGGCAAGCCTATAGGAAGTATTTTAAGAAGTGTCAAATAGTGGTAGCGCCTGGAAGTGTGTAGTTGAGATCGTTGTCACTGGACTACGAGTGAATGTGGGTATGCATTGAGCTCCTTCTGTCCAATCACTTGTAATCGTATAGTACCAATACCAAGCAAATGCAAAGCGAGTTTTTGACGCCCAAAATGCGTCGTTTAGGAAGTTTGGCCTCGAAAAGGTTTGTGACCACACCGGAGGCTTTCAACTGGGTATTAATATTTTTTTTATTGTCTTAGTTGGTAGACGAGCAAGTGGCCTACCTGATGGAAAGTGGTAACCGCTGCTCATGGACTTCAGCAATGTCAGGACACAGCAAAGCTGCTGTCTACCGTGAAAGAAGAACTCTCTTTAAACCTCGTTTGAAGAAAGACATATCATAGGGCTCGGGAAACACCGAAGCAGGCAGTTCATTCCAGATCTCAAATTTATCTCTTTTATTGTAATCTTATTATACTTATATTATAAATGTAAATGTTATTTAATCTCGACTAAACAGTAGGACATATTCGTATGCATCTTTACACATAAAATAACCATATCTACTACCTATCTATCTAATTTATGTGAACAAGGCAAAAGCTATCGTTAAAGCGTTTTAAGTAAGAAAATAGTCAATAGCCACTCGCTGTCCTCTTGACGGTAGGACGAGCGCCTTAATCTAATAAGCATTACATAAAACTAAAATATATTTATGAAAATATTATCCTACATCTGAAACTGTGTATCTATTATGTGAGACCTGAATATTATGTTCAACAGTTTGGAGATTAACTGGAATTGATATCCTCTATTATGTAATCCTACGTGATGTTTCAGTTACTTATGTATATGAAAATGAAAACGTCAGATTGAGCAGAATATTTATAATGATACTTGCGTATACCAAAATAGTTATGCCAGGGAAGTAATAATGATACCAATGATTTGTGTATGCTACCTAATTATCTATTTAATTAATCAACAGCGTTCCATACAAATTTTATTAAGGTTATCAAAAAATGTTTTGCATATGCTTAGTCTTGCATCTGTACCTATCCTGGAATAGATCAAATGTGTATTAGGCCAAATTCCGTCGGCTATGGTTTTAAATTACTCGCAACTCTCAAGAAATACTCAATTACATTTTGCCCGAACTATGCAAAGACCTGAGACATCAAGCGCATGTATTTAACGAGACATTATGGATACATACCTATATAATATATAGGCTTAAAAACAGGTAAAATAATATATATATTTAAATATATAATATATATATATAAGAATGTAAATCGTAAGTTCGATAAAATAAGCATGTGAATGTCGTGTATATTTTTAAATATACTTATTATTACAGTAACCTATAGCCTATGATCATTTATTTTATTTTCATTTCTAATAACGTCCTTAATGTAATAATAAATAATAATAAGATAAGAAACAAAACTGTTTGCACACCATTCGATATCATTGCGCCCCAATATTGTAGATCCGGTGTGAATGCCAGGCCAGTCGCCCCCGGGCGGCGCGGCGTGGCGGCGCGCCGCGCACAATGTCTACGTACCTACTCGAGCTAAAAGACGGGGGAATAGAAATATTCGTTGAACGTAGAAGCTATAAAAACTGAAAGTAGGCGGTCCACATGCCAATAAAGTTGATATTGAAAACTTTTACATACGTCTAACTGTTGTATTAGTAAACCTACGCGGTTTTGTTTGGAAATATGTCGATGTCATTATGCTGACTATCTATAGGCTCGCATGTTTTGCGTTGGACTTTAAACGTGGGAATTTTCGGTGAAATTTAACCCTGCCTACCCCTTTAGAGGTACATAGACGTGAATCTATAAATATGTCTAGCTTACGTATTAATTACAAAAAATGTTATAGAAAGACAGTTAAAATATGGAATTGTAACTTTTGTCTTATCGTAACTAATATTATAAAATATGCGAATTCGAGTTTGTTTGTTTGTTGTTGTGCTTTCACGGCTTAACTACTTGACCGATCATTATGAAATTTCACATACATGAGTGCATACACGTCAGGGATAAAGCATAGGACATAGAGTAACTTTTATTCAGAAAAATAATACTATCCACGAAGGTTAGAAATTTATTCATAAAATCTAGACAAACGCGTGCGAAGCCGCGGGCAATATCTAGTAAATAATATAATATAGATGATAATTATAACAAGTTGGGTTCAGTTGTTTTCTTTTTTGGCAAATATGACTGTCAACGCTTACATTATACGCGAGGTCAACTAAATACCTCCATAAATATTTATTGAACAAACTGATACAATAATAATATAAAATATAAATATCATAGACAAAAACACAAATACGCCAGACCTTTCTGATGTCATACATATATAACATTCATAATAAACTATTAGGATTTGACAATTATATAAAGTAAAATAAGCGAGCCTATTTTAAAACAATGGATTAGTAGGTACAATGCTTTATCTTTGTACAACTCTAATTCCAATACGAAGAATATAAATGAGTCAATACACTCGTTAGGCTAAAAATAATTCGACTATTTGCATTATTTTTAGATTGCAGCAAATATGTTGCAGCTTTGCCGATCGATAATGTATTTTAAAAGTGTTACTTTTACTCTCTGGTTAATGTTTATCATATGAAAGTTATTTAGGATTGTTATTCAAATGAAGACGTTTGCGTAGGTCTCACTTACACAGATATGAGAAGCCTAGGCGAAATAATCTTCTCTGGCCAGAAAACATTCGTCTTCGTTCGTTCGACCAGATCAGAGATAGTCTGAGGAAAGACCAGATTAACAATACCCTAAAAAGACCAGTGTGCATAAGAGAGGATAATGAAAAGACATTCAGAGAGAGAAATATGCCAGGTTCTTTAGTGACAATCCACAGCCTCTACCTACCTCACCGGAAAAACGAGCGTGGATACCAATAAATAATGACTTACTACCTGATAAACCTACTACCTAATCTATAAAATACATAGATGTTTCATGTTTCAGATAAGGTTTTAATATATAAAAATAATAATACAATAAATTGGTTATAGCAGTGTATGTAAAAGCTAATTTCTTTACGAGAGACTGGAATCTATACTAGGGATCATCCTGTGCGACAGATGTTCAGAATGTTGTTATAATAATAATAAAAGCTTCCTGATTTATTCTCAAATCGATGACGCAGTTACCAAGTGTCTTATTATTTCATCGCTTACTTGAAATTATACAATTCGCAAAATGTTATGTTGATGACTATCTTTGTTTACTTAAACAGTAGATTTGAATATTATCTTCCTTTAAAATAAAGAGCGATGTCGCTTTCCTTAGCATGGTATAGCGAACATGAAGAAAACGAAAAATTGGTTTCCTGGTTATTGATAAAATGTATTTTTATAACATCAATATCCTTTCTTAAAATTATAATTTCATCGCTTCTTTTCTATCTCGTCTGTTTATAATTGTATCCAATGTACTTCAAATTGAACCTAATTACAAACGGTCTTTAGTATTTAAAATTTTACTTCATATTAATATAGATTAAAATCGTATCAAACGCAACTCAACAAACTAACATTAGCGTCCAACCGTTGAACTTTGAACGCAGTAACAGATTTTAAAATTGTCCTTTATTTTCAACAATAAACAGATTACTATAGAAGTACGAACGTCTCAAAGGGAGGATGGAGTGGGGTCTCTAATATAAATATTCAGTGGAGGTTAACGGCGGTCGAGCGAGGTGAGCCCACCCTTGATAAAAAGTTAAAATAGGCTTCACACTGACGCACTCCCAAGTGTTGAGCACGAATTAAATAAGCTACGTTTATCTACAGCCTCTAATATTTACTGTTATTATTACAGTATTGAAGTGCTCTTATAAAATGTTATGCATACAAGTTTTTTATTTATTAATTATTATGGTTTATCAATAGCAAATGTTTATAGATTGACGTCAAATAGATCACAAAGAAAGTATGGCGGCTGAAACATTTGCCAATTATAGATAACCAAAAAAAGAAATAAATAAGAATAAATGAGAACATAATGCAACTTATATTATTTTTGAGTTTATATGACAACAAAATTGCTATTGTTGAAGACTTGACGCCTAGTTCACGTAATATTGCACGAAATTACAGTTTTAAATTTCAGAAATCTTTTTTGAATCTTTGTCGAAGCTAGCGTTAATAAAATCCAAACAGTGCAGTGTTCTAAGCGTTATCTATACCACAATCTTGCTACTTCCTAATGCGCCGAGAGTCGGTTTGAACCCCACGCGGCACAAAAAATTGTGAGGTCCATAAATAGTTAATTTCTCGCTCTGCCCTGATCGCTCTTCGATGTTTAAATATTTGTAAATTCCCTCGCAACACAAGCAAAGAATTATAACTATTACTACAAGCGAGTAAGTTCTCTAACTTGTTTATTGTTGGAATGCTAGACGTAATTTAAAACCTATTATGTCTGGCCACCCGTGTACCGCTGCGACTCAATAGGTCGAACAAATTTTTATCTCACTTGAAGATCGAATCTACGCCACTGCGTACATTACCAGTATCGAGGAGACTACTTCTACCCTCCCCAGTCCTTGAAGTCTTAAAATGTCAAATTCGGTAGGTTGGACAGTATATTACGCATTTCGTATATTAAGCTTTAAGACACACATACTGACAGACGGACTGCTATGGTGGTTACAGTAGTATATTGGAACCTGACACCTTACGATAGAATATCTCCAAGGCGTTCAACAGACTATATAGGCAATACTAAAATCATATATCGTCTCGCTTTAATTAAAAATGTTTATCATCTCAGCCGAAAGACGTCCACTGCTAGACATAGGCTTCCTCCAAGATTTTCCACACAGACAGGCAAATGTTATTGGAAGTAAAATCAATTTGCCTGCGAGTACTTTAATTCTGAGACATAAAGAGCTCACTTTGTCAGGGATCGTTAACACCTGCACTTTGTACAACTAGATTTTACATGCGGCTTCTCTTGCGCTTATGTAGATTTTGTGCATAAATTTCCATCCCTCGGAAACTACTTTTTTCTGAATCAAGGTACTCCATATTCTTTAGTAGAGCCTCGCTGATTTTAGCTTGAATGGGCCGGCTCGACCGTGGATGGACTATCCTTTCACAGAATATCAACGTGAAATAGCAGTATTCCTACTGTTGTTTTTCGTTCGGTGAGTGAGAGTGCCGGAGGCCCAATCACCCTTCCCGCTCCTTCTCCTTCCCACTTCCATTCCTAAAGGACCGGCAATGCGCAAGTGATGCCTTTGGTGTTGCAGGCGTCCATAGGCTACGGGTGACCACTTACCATCAGGTACCAGTAGGACCGTATGCATATTTGCCTCCGTAGTTGTACAAAAATAAATATCCGTTGCAGTACCCTTGAAAACATGTATGCAAAATTTCTAGATGACCGATTGAGTAGTTTAGACGTGAATGCCTATCGAATAAACTAACAAACAAACTTAGATTCACATTTATAATAGTTAGGATTTAAATTAACCACTAAAGAACCTTTAAATTGTAGTATTTTTGCCACTATATGTTTCTTTTTTATACTATAGCATACTCATTATTTAAAAAATATAATATTTAGGGCATTTTGTGTATTAGGGCAGTTATACTCGGCAACTTTTTGCAGCTATCCAAATACACATTTGTATAAAAAAAAATGTCCTATGTTACTTAATTATACATGCTGATTTTATAACGATTAAACTGCATACGATGGTATTGATGCAGTCACCCTTATTAAAAAACACACACATATAAACCAACTCTTTGGCATACGAAATAAATTAATATTAACTATTTTCAAAATATTACATATTATTCCTTCATCGGCCTGTTTTGTTCTACTGCAGAGCAAAGGTCTGTCTGTCCCTTTTTCATATTTCCCTATTATGCCTTTATTCAGACCACTGTCTACTAGAGCATCAATCATCATTCAATCATTATTAAACTAAAATGACTAGTTAAATAAATAAAACGGCAGTAGTAGTTAATAGGGGATAAACAAGATACTTTCAACCGTAGGATCAATTCCCATTACCACCATCGAGAACCACTTCTAACAAAATCTGATGGAGTTAACAAGAATAATTAGTAATTAGCAACACATATTGCAAGTCATGTTTTTTTAAACAACAATTATCAAGAAAATATAAATACAAATAATAATTAATATATGTATATTTAGGTATAAAATATAAGAAAAACACAGTATTATGTCTGCATGTCCAACTATATTCAGAAGTCGGATGCACTCACAATACACCATCTCTATTTAAATCACAAGTGATAAAAACAAGTACTACCATGCACCTGATAAACAGCCCATTCTGTTACAAATAAAAATCTACTAGTGTTTCAATTAAATCAAATTATGAGCCAGGCCTCATAATTTAAAACCGGTATATCAGAATTAACACTAAATAAACTTGGTATAAAATACAGCAATTACATAAATAAACACTCAATACATTATGCTTGCTATTACGTTCAAACTTCCGCTCTGCCACACATGTAATTCGATGATATTATTACAACATTTTTTCTATTCTTTGAACTACAGTATGTCTGAGTAATATCGACATTCAAGGCGATGCTAACTGTACCATGCTAAAGGTTACCCAAGGGGTGAAATTTTTGCGTGGGCCGGCTCTATTAGACTTCTAACTCTGTCGAAATACAGAGTTTTATAAATTATATCTAAGACTTATTTATTTTTTTATTAGTTTTTATCAGAATGGCACATTAAAGTTGTGATTGAAGATTGAAGTTCTGTGGTTTGTGTCGGTGGATATAGAAATAAGTGTATCGACATTTTTAATGTATAAATAGTTAAACAATCTGACCCGCAAATTTTTGATTCAATTTATAATATGGCTTCATGGGTGGGACAGTCGTTTAGATAATCATAATCACTTCTAATGGATTAAATTTTGCAGGTACGATTCTGGGTTTAGATAATTTGTGATTGCTAGTTAGGTGTGTGTCAGGATGTTTTTGTATCCGTAAGGAAACTGCGACGCAAGGATAGTGGTACAGATGAAAAATATTTAGGATATAATGTAGACATACTGACGCATTTTATTAATAAATAACATTGATAATTATAAAATTACGACTGAGTATCCCCGAAAATAACACTGACCGACTCGGGAATCCCACCTGAGATTTCACAGTCCCACACAATCTTATGGCATTTAGGACCAACTTAGCAATAAGTAGAAATGTTTACATCTATATTTTTTGGGTATACAAACAAAATACACCATAGAATCACTTGTATCAAACGATACTTTGAACGAACGAACGGTAGGTATACTGCCATTCATAGATGAATCAAATTCCAACGCCGGAAGCGCGTACCCGAGTCGATCTGATTCGTTATTCGATGGGATTCTACTGTAAAATATTGCAATATAAAAATATATTTTGCTCTGAAAAATTGCTATGGTAACTAACAGGTCCTGTATTAGGATGTACTTTTAAACTAATTTTATATGTACTATGATATGTAAGTACTTTTAAACCAAATCTTTTATATATCAGATTTAAATTGAAACTTTTTCTCGGTACCTACTCTTTAAACTGTTGAATTTAAATAGTTTAGATGTTTAAACACCCACGTAAGATAAAACGGTTATTACTTTTAAGTCTACCTCGTTGCCGCTTAGCACCATCTAGGACCAAGGCGTCGCCGCGTCGATGGCGGGACGAATTAAGTAGTTACAGGAGAGACTAGTGCAAACTAGCGCATAAAAGGGATATGTAGAAAAGCGAGGCCTTTGCCTCAATAAATACTTTTAAGTACCAAATAGTTAATGACTAATTTTATATTATTTTGTAGTAATATAATATGTAGATACATCGCCAGAAGGGATGGCTAAAGTGCAACGAATCTATGTTTTATCATCCGTGTTTTACGTGCCAAGTAAGAGGGGAAAGTGCATGTACAACTACCCGATGCCATGCTTCTACTGAGAATTTGTTGATAGGAAAAGTCCAATAAGTATCATTATAACCGACCCGGTTGCTCTACGTTCGGCGCTAAGCATAATCGCAAACAAATATCACGCGAGCAACGATTTGTTTTTAATCAAAAAGAGAAACTAAGGAATGAAGATTATACAAGGACGCAGTCCATAAGTTCACTGCACATATGTATGATGCAGTGATTTTATTGCTAGCCTCCATGGGTCGTGTAGCAGGTTCCACGGTCGGAGACAAAACAATTATCCGATTAAGAAATATTTGTTCATATCTAAATTTTCTTTGTGACCACATTTTAATGTAATTGTAGATATACGTATATTCAATAAGATATCTAGTCACTAAAAATCTTTTAATTTTAGATTGATTAAAATACAATTACACAAATGGCTAAATCTTAATAATTATTATAATATGAACGCCTTTTTTCAAATTAAATGCTTGAATTCTTTTACATGCTATACGTATTAGAAAACATGTATGAACTTTACTGTAGCGTAACATCTTTTTACACCGTGTTTAATACAAATAAATATTAATAGATTTATTTTTGTTATAATGTTTATAAAGTGCCGCGACACAGGCATTTTGCCTAGAGCGGGAGATGTTTAAAAAGAAGTGAGAGATTACACCTATAAACCACTCAGTCAATACAAACGCATCACAAGTGATTGTTGAACGCAATTTGAACAAAATGCACATAGTGGCGAGTGGTTGACTGGTCGTTCAATCTGTCCATCTCCATTAAAGGAGCCAAACAATCTCGTTGATACCTTATACCTATATAAGTCTATGCACGATATATTTTGTAATAAATAACAGTCATGTCTGCGTATCCAGTAAGTGTTTAGCCCATTATAATCAAGGTTATTTCCTCACTGAGTATCAGTTTAGAAATATCAACGTGTTAAATGTAACTATTCTCACATTGTGTTTAGCATACGGTTTAGCCTGCGTTTCTTTATAATTCTTGCTCAGCTGCCTAGGTATTACCATACCACAGTTCATCAAAATTGATTCTATAGTTTAATGAAATCAAATCATTTATTGTCAACTAAGTGTACCTACATAAGGTGTTACAATGATACGAGTAATGTTTATAACTTAGTGCCTTATTCAAGCATTACAATATTGAGGGCAAACAATAAGTGATCATCACTATTATAGTACGAAAAATATACTATAGTAAAGCTATGTTTGTTATAAACAAATATAACAATTATGTTATTTTCGCATTCGCATAATTAGTATGGAGTGTCTGAAAATCGATTTTAATATTTGAATACGTTTATATAAGTATATAAAGAAATAATAAACTTAAGAAATCTAGGTGGAAACTAGATTGGCAACTAAGAGATGATCGCGCAGACCACTCAACAGGCCCTTGCCGACCAAGCCATCTATTGGGATAGCTGTCATTTAAATAATTGCATACGATTTGCATAATATGCAGGGCATCCGTCCAGTTGCAGAAACATTCTGCGACGAGTTTCTAGGGGTACATCTTCCAAAAGTAAAGGGAGATCATCCCTTAAAAGTTGAAGAATCTTGGGCGTATTAGTGGACCAATCAATATAATATTATCATCAATAAGAGCTGCTCAAACATATTTTATCGAAAATTTCACTTGAAAAGTGGAAGCTCTTTTTAGCTTCGGGTTCTCTCCTTTAGGACTCCAAAAATGTCTGCAGTTTGTTATACCATCTCTTGTAAATTGGACTTCCTCTATCCAAAGAATAGTTTTGACAAACACTGGATTATCTCTTGTTTGTCTCTTAATCCATGCGGGCATGACACATCTTGGAATTGTGTCAGTCCCTTCCTGCAAACGTTACACTGTGATAGGGATGTAGCCCTTCTTTCTTTAATATGCGCTACGCAGAAGTTTGCGATATGCCATGACGCATTTCTAATCATCTTGTACTGATATTTGGATCAGCAAACAAATCACGTAGTACAGCTTCTTCACTAGAGACGTCGATTGTGGCACTTGTCTCGCGACGATCTCTACGTGATCCAAGTCCAGTAAGCGAGTACGAGCAGATGTCGTCTCGTTGGAAACGTAGCTAAGTAAGCTGTACGAGCACCTCTTGCATTTCCATTACACAGTCCATAATAAAAATGCATATCGGCGACATGCGTCGGAGGAAAGTCACTCAAACGGGGCATCGCAAAACAACAATACACAAGTAGCAGCGTCGAAAGATTCGGCGCGACTGATCCTTTTTGTAGACTGGGCCCAGCTTATCCCCTACTCTGTACCTCATGCCTCGCCCAGCTACAATGACACCCAAACTACCTGTGATAGATAATGCAATGTTCGAATAAAGATGCACGTGGTGTCACTAGGCAAGGTCTTTGTTGAGCCCCTCATAAAACGTGTTTTGATTGGGATACAGATGTGGTTTTATGTGGTTTTAAAGTTTATTAGATACTAATTAACGTCGATTAATAATAACTACGGGCAATGAGGACGCTTTGTTAAGATATTTAACAATGTTTAAAAAATACTGTACGGAAATCAGTTTTACTGTAAAATGTTCCTTATTTTATGTCACTGGCATTTTTTGGAGTGTGAATAGTATTACGTTGGTATTACCTACACATTCACTGCATTCGCTATTATTATTGTTTTTGTTTCAACACGATTAACCACGTTCAAAAGTTACAAGGTTATCTTGGTTCAAGGTCCATTACTACTAAAAAAAATATGTAAATAGGTACAAATGGAAGAATATTTTTTTAAGTGTTTTTTATTATTTTTCCTACCGATAAAATTATGTCTACTTTCACTCTTATTCATATGTGCACTTTATGAAGACTCACACTGTATATATACATTGCTGTGTTAAAGGATATTGGTGTTTATCACTAAACATCACAAAGTGCCGTTTGAATACCATATTGGCGACCCTGACTAAGCCTTTCCAATTAGAGGCATTCTTCGTTACAGCCTGGAACAGGTATTGTATCGGCAAAGGGAACAGGCCTTACAGGCCCAGCGCATATTACACCGCCAATAAGAACGAGGTCATCCGTCGATAGTGGAACTACGTGGTTTCAAGTAACTTGATTTTGGTAGGTACTAAATTTATCTGTATTAATATTATAAAGAAGTAAATTTGGATAAAGGAGTTAATCTCCCTAAACTACTTGTTCGATTTGAATCATTATTTACTTTTGAAAAGACATTGTTCCAGTTGGACATAGGCTGTATATTTTTCTTTATTCCGAGCGATGTCGGAGCGGCTAATTTTGAAACATGATTTTGGTACATCTCTTTTTTTTTTTACTTAATGGAATGCATTGACGCATACCCTTCCGCGGCGGCGGGCGCAGGGGTTATGTCGAACTCGCCGGGGTAAAAGAGAAAGATAAAATAAGAATAATGTATCTTCTGGAATACCGACTAAACCTATCACGGTGTTCCTCGACAAAACCGCTATCGACGGGGCTGCGCGAATCACTTGCGCATGCGGTCGCGACCCCGCCGAGGTTTCGGCCCGCTGTATGAAACGGCAGGCCACTACACGAAAAGACCTACCCAAAGGCACTCACTCTTTATAAACCCTGCTGTCTCCCTCCTAGAGGGGAGACGGACTTGACATAGAGGCGCGCGTGGGAACACGCACGCCGCCTCTCAGCCCTGGTGCTGATCGGATGGCGGGCAGGCCCACGAAGCCCACCATCCCCAGGTCAAAACTCAGGGTGGCTAGAGGTCATCTCGCGCCCTTCGGCGCCCTGCTCTGCGGTTGGGGAGAGGGTTTAAGCACTCCCTCCTAACCTCCCTCCCGCTCCGCCACCTCTTTGATGGAAATCACTTTCTCACAGAAGAAGGCGACGGCGTTCCACGACCACTCACTCTGGACCATAGATTTTTTCACGAGCAAATTTGAAGCAAACCTTTAAATCAATAACACATTGATCACATTACATTGAACATACAAGCTATTTCCTGTATAAGAATTTAATAATAAAATGGGGCGTTCGGTTATAAGGTCTTATTGAGCTTTATTTTACACAAAATTTTAATTTGTTTTACAGTGCCCAACATTAATGAAGGTCATACACATATTACCAAATTTTAATAAAGTAAAATGTTGTGTATATGTAAAATTATTTACATTATTTTATTTAACCTTTAAATCAGATGAGGTTTCGCCATTTTGCTTTATCATAAAGACATGTGACGCCATCTATCATAGATACTCAAATATAAACTTATTTTTTTAAATATTGATTTAATCATAAAGCAATTAATTTGTTTTTATAATATTAGTCACGTTTTTGGCTTCCTAGTCATAAACAAAGTGTTGAGCTCACGAGATTGCAGTTATGTAGGATGTGAATTCAACGATTATTTTGACGATAGTAATCTCAGGTCTCAGACAGACTAACTGCTAGACCTATCATTAGTATTTCCACCTTATAGAAGGCGGGGCTATAAACATCTACCGGGTATAGCAGGTGTATCGGTACCGCTACTGAGAAACTTAAATTTTTGAAAATGTCTATGACATTTCGTCGGATACGCGTATCGATAGCGATACGCAAGTAAGCACCTAGTTATAATGTAATTATAATAAAATAATATCTATGCTAGTCCATTCAAATAATTTATAAACTAGATTTTGCCGGCGGCTTCACTTGCGTGAATGTAGTTAAACCTAACCTACATTCACGCACGCCTTCTGTTACTAACTAGCAACAGAACGTTTTTCTGGATGATAGGTACCCTATGCCCTTTTCTGCACCCCTGAAAAGGCATATGCTAAATCTCATGATGGTCGGTCAAGTAGTTAAAGCGTGAAACAAACAAACAAATGCACTTTCGCAATTATATTATTAGTTAGGGTATCAAAGTGACACTCTTTTTGTAACATTGTCAAGGCTAAACCGATAAACCGATTTTTATAAAATTCGGTACTAGGGTAACTTAAAAACGACAGCATACTTTTTAAAGAAATGCGAGCTTACATGCATTTTACAACTAATTTTGAATAAAGAAAATGTTTGTCCAAATCTCTTTGGGTAACATTGTCCCGATGAAGCGTCTCAATAGGACTACTCTATTAATAGTAGCACACGCTGTCGTAAGAAAAAGGTTCTCTACCTGCGTTTCTTTACCGTTCTTCATTCAAAACCTCCACAGTCAACGTAACCATAAACTTATTCATTCTCTTAAATATTTCTAACTTAAACCCAGTCTTGTAATAACCGTATGAAATTGAGTTACACGCGTATAATCACATACCTACACAGTATTACTAGACATATGAATCATTACGCCCAGAGTAAGATGAACTCTAGAGCCTTTCATACACCTTTGTACCGCAGCTCTAGCTATTGGATGTAACTGACACAAAAATAAAAATCCGCAGAATTCCTTTAGTTTCGTGTATTGTACAGTTTAAAACATATTTTATGTATGACTTGCACGAACGTCTAAATACAATTCAGTTATACTTTGTATAACAAAATTGAAAGTGTTTTTATATGCATTAATGTGTAACTAATACAAATATTATAAAATCAATGATTGCTTGCCAAATGATATTACGTCACTCCTTTGTTGTAAGGAAGGGTGTGTACACCATTGATTTTCTCGATCACGAAGCGAACAGATATGAGTATTCGAATTCCGTTAGAAAATTTTTACAATCGGAATTTGCGGACGACGCCGCGGGCAAAAGCTGTTTAGCATATAAAATGGTCAGACCTTTTACTGGGAGTGAGACCTTGAATAGATTGATTCACCTCGCCAGTGAAGTCGGAGGTCGATACACACACGCTTTTGATGAATTGTTATACCACTGTGTACTACAAATACTTATGTTAGTAATCCTTTACTGGATGGGTTCAATACTTCGCACTCTTAACACGCACTCGGTCACTGCAGAACTAAGAGCATTGCCCTCACAAAGTCAACTCGACTTGAAATCACTGCGCGAGATTTACGGCGAATAACCCATTCCTTCACGCCTATAACTTATACGAGAAAACATCCACACAACATATTTCTTTTTTAATGTAATCAATATAAATTCTTTCCTCACTACATCAATAATGTAAGAAATAATAAACATGAGATGAGTACGGAAAACGGAAATTACGTTCGGTTATCGGTACGTATCGTTAAAATGTCGACTTGTGCTCGGTGGGTCGGCGTGGCTCGTCGCCGAGGCGTCATGTAGACACCCTTGCGTTATACCGCCGTGCGTCGCATCCTACCCCTCGTCATCTACACACGACACGACACTTACCTAAATATTGTTCTCCTACGTCGCCGACGACGCTTTGACGGCATCAGAAGCGGTCGGAGCCATGTTGACGGCGATTCCCACCGCAAGCAGATGATTAAACAATGCCTCAAACATTAGACCAAGTTTAATATTCTCTGAGCTTTAAATCCACGTCTATTATCTTCTTGTAAACTAGTATCAAAGCCTTGAAGCGTAGGTATCAAGTGGGCAGGTACCGAGAAATCGTAGCTTTATCTAACAAAAACGTCTGTGATGTAGACCCACACGTCGAATTTGTAATAGGTATAAACCGTCTTGAATTAAGCTTTCTGCCACTAAATAATATGATTAATTTCAAAGAAACGATTTCTTAGACTTACACAAATCATGTTGGACTAGTTGAGTAGACAATACATTACAGGGTTGTGTAACACTTATTAATAGATGCAGCGACGTAGGAAAATATGTGATGTTTGAACAACCTTTCACGGCTCGTATCGAGACATATTTGTTTGCCGTACCCAAACTTACTCAACATCTGCATAATCTGTTGCATCAAAAGACTTATATAAGTCAAATATTAGACCGCATTTTCCTAAAAAAACTTGTTGCTATTCTCATAGTTCGAGAGGAAAACTGATTAGGGTTTTTACGATTACAACTATTCATTATACAAGTACCTAATTCCTGGAAAACGTGAGTAATTTCATTACTCATGTTATTCTAATAGACACAGGATTATAATCAGTAGAATACTATGTCTATTCAAAACTGTGACCTAATTACTCTGAGCTTAACAAGCTTGGGTTGGCTTTTTGTCCACAGATGCGTACCTACTTTCTATCTATTCACAACTTCAGAGTATCTTTACGGGTTAACTAGCTGCTAAATATTGTCGGCATATTTGAGGGTATGTACTCTTCATATCGACCCAGATCCTATCTATAGGTCCTACCCACACACGTATTAAGATGTATTTTGTAAAATATAAACGACTAGCTGACTCGCGCAACTTCGTCTGCTTCACATAAGAGAATTTTCCCGTTCCTGCAACATTTTTCATTGCTGCTCCGCTCCTATTGGTCGTAGCGTGATGTAATCTATAGCCTTCCTTGATAAATGGGCTATCTAACACTAAAATAATTTTTCAATTAGAACCAGTAGTTCCTGAGATTAGCGCGTTCAAGCAAACAAACAAACAAACTCTTCAGTTTTATAATATTAGTATAGATTCCAAGATATAGTATAGTACACATGAAAATAAATCGTTATGACCGACTTCTGTTTTAAACTATAACCGATCCTTGTAATGAATCAGAGATAACCACTTTAATATTCAATAAGTAATAATGTACTAACGGGTACGTATTCGTAAGGATACTTGTACTAAATTGGACATAATTGGTCCTGTGTCTAGTAACTCAATTGTCCGTTAATTCGTGCGATAGTTTCGTTCGCATTATTCCAACTAGGGACACTTCACAGTCGTGAACTCTGTGTGAACGCCTAATCTTTAGATCAATATCCCCGCTATCGGGGACCGAGGATCATAGCTTAATTTTATTAGCGCTCAAACAACTCTATTACGAACACTCTTGGAACAATATTTTTCCTGATTAAACAACATGGCTCGCTTTAGTCTAGTTCCATTAAAATGAATACGTATTTTCAAGACTCGGGCAGTTTGTGGGTGGGCAAAACAAATAATAAACTCCCGGAAACAAAAGAAATTCACCAAACAAGTTCCCTCACTTCACAAAATAGTTTATCTATTTAAAAGAAAGATTCTCTACGCTGAATGAAATCGCTACCGACAGCCAGCCAAGGTTGTATGAATATAATAACGCACAAAGCACCTTTCACAAAATAACGAATGAAATCATCACCGAAACCACATCTGTTGGCCCAAATGTACTAAATCTCGTCGTTCTCATCAGATAACGTTGGAACAAAGATTGGACAAACATTGTCTTAAAATAATCAAACAATGTATGAAAACGTGAAGCGTACTCGGCGGAAAATTCACAATATTTAAATGTGATTGTGTTCGACATTGGGTATTGAACGTTAATGAACTTTTAAACTTGGTACGCGCCACAAACTACGACTTACAAACATACGCTTGTTTACGAAAAAACTCCACACACCCGTTTTATGGTCGTGCGATACATTCTTTAGAATAATTGACTAGGGTTACTCTGTCTGCATAACAAACCTTTTGTTTAGATAGTACGCTCTTTATCACAGACATCAATTGAAACGATAAAAGATCGCTGAAAGCAAAAAAACATTAGAAAAGAAAATAATGTTCCTTTATTAATCCCATTATATCTGTCTGCAAAGAATTTAAATCAAAATATCAACATATTCATCTACATCATGGGTTGTTTACATGAACATTTACATCAAGTATGCGGGTGTAAAAATAGTAGCTCAGAAGTCGTAAAACTAATTCTTTAGAAGTAGACCGCGAGTAAAAAGATTACTGCGATATCGGAGATACAAGGCAGCCCTACATTTAATGGAGTCCCATTCCCGCCGTGTGCACGTGCGCGACGACGGCACCCGAATGCGACCGATCGGCGTCGAAACCTGTCGCGTTCCATATTCGAGCAGACCTAAATTCTTCAAAAACGCAGCTTAATTGCAACCCTTCGTATTTATAGCCAAAGTCTATTTTCAAATAATGGCTCTTTTTTACTTACGACAATTTGCTGTACAGCCACCGTATGCCCTCGAGACGACCGTAGCGCATGCGAAATGATATCACCACGTCCCAATTGTACTTTATACACTGCACGTTTAGTAAAAACCATCTGTTCTGATTTATGAAGACAATCGTCGATGGTTAATAAAATTGTTGATACCTACGTATCGCCTTAAATGGACTTACGGTATTTGTATATAGGTCGTTACTACTCGCTTTGCTTTGTATCGTGTTGATTTTCAAACCACTTTTGTTCGCGATATGTTTTTTATATATGAAAGATAGTTGGTTAACGCGTTGTTAGGAATATTTTATTTTGTTATCTGGCGACATCTGTGTGTAGGGACATAATTATGCCATTACGTCCCTGTGGTAAATGAAGTTCATTTATCGGTCGAAAAATGATAATTTATTTGCTTATCGTTCATGAGCATGCGAGCGTGTACAGACGGCGATAAATACCGGTAATTAGCAATCTGCACAGTTTGAATATGACGCGATAAAGATGTGTGTCGCGGCCAAATTCTTGTTAGAAATACACATAAGGTCATCCAACAGATTAGAAATATATTTACGCACTCTATTACTATCGATACTGTTGAATGTTAGCATAAACTAATCCCAATATGCCTTTATTATTCAAAGACCATAAAGAACGGAACGCAATTAGAACAGTTTTAAATTTTGAAATCCGAATTAGCACATGCGCTCCTTTGTTGCTGACGTAAAATTAGAGAGGTGCAATAAAGATGGCCACTAATACTTTAAAGGCAAGCAAATTGACTATATTGACAGTTCTAAAAATCATTCATCCTTTTCTTTTGTATGCTATTAGAAAGAGACGTAACGAAAGTCAATTTGTAATAATAGATAGTGGCTAGTGTCTTTAATTTTACTTTTTATGGTTATGGAAATAGTTATAACACAGTTCATAGACAATACACACATTACTAGTTGAAACAGACGTAAGTTTTCTTTGAAATAATTTGGTGTTTAGCCAAACTTATATTAAGCGTTAGTTTATATAAAATACACAGACACAGTTTGATGTAATGAGATATTCGTACATATTGTTCAAGGACGAGTGTTATGTAAGTACTTATGTAAAAGTATAGCATACTTTTCGCAATGTTTGACGCTTTCAATATAATGCTGGAGGCTAGACGTTTGATATTTCTCTCAATATTCGCATATTCAAACAAGACGGTAAACCTAAATTCTAATGCTACGGCGTTCATGGATTTCTCATATTGCTATGATGCTACCGAGTAACCGCGCTCCGTGTTACTATAAAGTGTTAGTTGTGAACGGATTAAGTTATTAGAAGAGTAAAGAACTAAACATATACTTCCCATATACAACTAATCATAATTAGTCATTTAAATAAAGAATTTAGGATTAATATAAAAGCATTTTTTGTATTGGTTTCGTTTGTTTCGTTTATTCTTGTAACACTACTTTCGAATAAGTCGACACTAAGTTAATTACCAATCAACTATCTTTCTATAGAACACGACTACCTATTCAAACTCGCTACTACCCTAGCGAGTAGTAGTATTCATTTCTTACTAAGAAATTAGAAGGTAACATAAATTCAGGCATAATAAGATTAATTTTATAAGTCTTTGTCATGGATTCTCTCTTCCTGTGTAATATATAATACTACATACCTCAAATAATCTTGTGCCAATTTTCTGTTTAATACTTTAAATTTGCACGCATGAAAGTAGGTCAGGTAAAGGTCGGTAGGCACTTTTTTGGAAATAAAATATACCCTATGTTACTCGGTGATAATACAGGTTTCAAATGATAAAAGAATTTTTAAATTGGTTTATGAGTTTTTGAGTTAAATCATTACAAACAAACAAAAATCATATATTTCCTCTTTATAATATAAGTGGCAGTTAATATTATTACAAACTACAAACACGCCAGTGCTACTAACTACTAAAATCAATAATATATCTACTTAACATAAACCTTCAGATAGAAGATAACGTATTCAAAGCTAATGTAGAGTCGCATCCTGCATAAGAATATTATTAAACCGTTTTATAGACATAAGGATCATTACATTGTAATTATGACTTATTCAATCTAAGTTCATGAATCAAGCTGGTTAACTGACCATCTGTCCATCTAAAGGGAACTTAACAATTGCTTCTACGGAACTAGATCACTACATATTATAAAACAAAGTTCCCCGCTGTGTCTGTCTGTCTGTTCGCAATAAACTCAAAAACTACTGAACAGATTTACATGCGGTTTTCACTAATAGACAGAGTGTTGCATCAGAAAGCTTAAGGTGTATAATTTGTTAAGTTTTGTACTTCCTCCGGCTTCGCATGGGTGCGATTGCTAGTAAGTAAATAAAAAAAATAACATCCAATCCTTTTTAGTACTACTGTTTTATGACTTAACCACGTTCTATTTAGTTTCATCTTAGTACTCGCGATTTCCATTGAGTTTATTTTAGTAGTAGCTTATGCCATTTGCCCGTGTTTAATTGATTTCATAATTTTATTAAAATCAATCCAGTTTCTCAGCCGTGATAATCTAACCAACAATCAAAGTTACATTTTGTTTAATGTATTCCAAATTAGGCTTGAATTCAAGTGCAGTGAATCCTAAAAGAAGGCGTTTATTAATAAATAAATCTTTAGAATATACAGTTAAACTAATAATTAATAGTAATAAGGAAATTTTATATGCAAAGATCATCTTTACTATCTATACTAATATTATAAGCTGAAAAGGTTTTTTGTTTGGTTGAACGCGCTGATCTCAGGAACTACTGGTCCGGATTGAAAATTCTTTTAGTATTGGATAGCGCATTTATCGATGAAGGCTATAGGCTATATAAAATTACGCTATGACCCACGGGGGCGGAGCAGTAATCATAAACGCGGGTGAAAACCGCGGCCACATCTAGTATTACATAATATTACAAAGCTAAAGAGTTTATTTGTTTGATAGCGCTAATCTCAGGAACTATAGGTTCTAGTTAAAAAAATATTTGAGTGTTAGATAGCCCATTTATCGAGGAAGACTATAGGCTATATAACATCACGCTTCGACCAATAGGAGCGGGGCAGACAAAACCTAAGCCACGACCTAAAACTATAAAAAATAGCAAAGAATGATAAAGCAGGTGATGGAATGGAGGCTGATGCAAATCAGAAGACTTGTCTTGTTCAAATGTATCTATCGGTGCTCAGAATCCATTTATTATCTCACCCGGTAAAATGTGTATCTGTGTGAGAAGAATCCACCGGAACAGTATAAAGTATTTGATTAACATTGCTTCGACCGGTTTCCCGTTCCTCAACGCCGTCATTTCTACTAAATGGAGACTCGGAGATTGTCATTGTTCAATTCGATTGTTTGCCGGTATTATATAGTTATTTGCTTAGATGCGATTAGTATGGTGATTAGAAATGATGTACAACTTTCTTTGGTATAATATTCATACTTAATATAAGTATGAATATTATATTAAAGAAAGTTAAAGAGAGAACGCGTATTTTGTGAATTTGTATATATTTAGAAGGTCATTTCATATCTCTATATAGACCATGGTTATAATAATAAATGAATAATATCGTAATTAAAAAATATACTTCAAAGAGAGACAAAGTAAAAAATAATACATATAACTTATTTAAAAAAAATATAAAAGTAAAGGAAATCTTTCCGTTTGTACTGTGTCTACGGTTAAACAGCTGAACTGATTTAGTCAAAAATGATATTTAATCTGAAAGGACATAGGTTAGTTTTTAAATAAATACGTAAGTAAGGAGTCATGGATAACAGCTTGTAGAGTAAACAAATAACACGTGTAAACAGCTCAAAAATGTATAAATTATTATAAACATATTGTTATTATATTAAGTATAATGCATGTAAATCCCATGGGAGAGCCACGCTTCGGCACGAATGGGCCGGCTCGACCGGAGTCGTCTAAAGAAAACTGGCGTGAAATAGCGGTTGCGTTGTTTCGTCGAGTGAGTGAGGGTACCAGAGGCCCAACCCTTACCCCTCCTGAGGGTGGGGGGAAAATTAAAAGTTGGTAACGCATTTGTGACTCCTCTGGTGTTGCTGGTATCCATGGGCGGCGGTAATCGCGTACCATCAGGCGATCCGTCTGCTCGTTTGCCTCCTACAACATAAAAAAAAGGAAAGAGAAGAGGTTCAACAGACCTACATTTCCTTTATGTGTTGATTAAACTAAATAACAACTTTTTGGTAAAACACTATGATCCATTCGGAAACAATCGCCAAACTAGATTAGTTATGAATAAAATAATACAAGCAGGTAGAGACTGATGCCGGATTTTAATTAATTTTAATCTTCATTTTTTAAAGCAATGCTACATTTAAATAAATAATTTATTAGAACACAGCACTTAAATATTGATAAATTATTTGCACGGCTATTGAAAGATAATGCACTACGCAACTAGTTACTAACGCCATCTATCGGTCGCGAAACGCCAAGTGCTTTGTAGAAAGTTGTTTGTAATTAAATTGTAACACAAAGCAAAACCTACATACGTGATATTAATACTAATTAAGTGTTTACTTATTGATAGCCGATAATGGGCGACGTCTGGGCGGTCTCGAGTTCTATCCTATATGACACACCTCTTACATTTCGAAGTTATACAGGTATATTTGAGATGGTTATTTGCCTTGACTATAGCTTAACCCTTATGATACTGAGAACAGGCCCGTGCCCAGTAGAGGAACAGTTTAATACCGGGCTGAATATATTTTTTCTGTTTTCGTGTATTATATTTTCGGTCGAGTCGAAGTTCAGAGTGGACCTATTTATACTTAATATTTACAGATGTAATATACCTAGTTTATATAGTAAAAGAAAACATCATGAAGATACCTTCACGATCATTAGTTCTGTTTTCTTTAGATGTCTAAACATAATCCTTCTTAGAATGAGAACATTAGTATTAAGGCCTGATATTATAGATATACCTCTGAATTCTCATAATTATATAGGTATATGTTGTCTCTTATACTAAAATAAACATCAAATGTAAACTTAATTGCATTTCAATTAACATTAACGTCTATTAGACTAGATAATACCTTTTTCAACATACATATATTTTACTAGAATTGGTCTTAATTTTTTATCTGTCCAGTATGGTGATTCAACTAAGTTCTAGATTACGTTCAAGAGTATTTTTTTAGGATAGAAGTGACAGAATAAATGTCAATGTTGTATCTATTAGGTTACTAACTCAAGGATTTGTAGTCGAAAAACGATACAATTGTACTAAAATATTACTTGAGATGGCATTGAAATTTTATAAAAATCTGGTAAACGGTTCAGTCGTGATTAAGTTATAAACATTACCTCATTAATACTTCATTAATTAAAAATTACCTATAAGTATAATTAGATATCTTAAAGAATAGAGCGGTCCCTAGCAACCGATAGTAAATATTAATCTGCCGCAATTTTGCCTCGTAGTCCTTCTCCCTTCTCCCTAGCCTTTATTATTCCCAAGTCACTTGGGGTCGGCTTTTCTGGTCTAACCGGATTTGGCTGGATATCAGTTTTTACACGGAGCAGCTGCCGCCTGACCTCCGCAACCCGAAGGCTAACGATACTCTACGGCTAGACCAGTGTCAGGATATTATAGGGCACTGACTTCCCAGTAACGACTGCCCTAGATGTTCATGGCAGCCGGGACCGACGGCTTATCGTGCTCTCCGAGACACGGAGCAGGTGATAATTGTTAATCAATACGCACATAATTTCGAAAAGTCATATAACTACCGAAAGTCAGAGGTGCGCGACGTGGGTTCGAACCCGAGATCCTCTGCATTGCAGTCTGTTGGTCTCCCCACTGAGCTCGTAGTATTAAAGAAATTAGGCCAGTCATACCATGCTTCATAAATGCGGGTTCATAAATGTGTACGCTTCACAATCAAGTTAATAATCAAAATTCTTCTTAAAAAGAACACATTCATCCAAGTTTCCCTTACTATGAATGCGAACGACAATTATTAACTGTTTTATAGGTAGGCACATAACTTCGATGAATCAGATATATAGTGATATCCGTGGGACTCAAATACCCAAATAATTAGTAACGGCGTACTCCTTTATTTAAAGACCACTAGTATCTTCATTGGATTATCGTTGCTACCTATAGGCAGACGTCTGACAAGTTATAAAAATGATTTTCACAGCTCCCATAATACACCATGCCTAGTTTTATACAACGGTGCCGTAATAATGCATGCACACGTACAGTTAGGATATTGAGTCGGTAACTGCATACGCATAATTGCGGCTTTCACGCGTAATGCCTCTTTGTCGTTCTGTTATAATCGCAGAATTTATCCTACCTTTAAAAAACGAAGCGACACTTGCTTTGATAAACTTCCATTCTACTACCAGAACAGAAATGATTGTTCTTTTTTAATGTTTCCTCCCTAAAGTTTTTCTTAACAACCTGATATTTTAGAATACAGTCTTCCTATAGCAATAAAATTATCAAAGGTAGTTAAAAGAATGGACGGAATAGCTATTACGCCTTCTCTCAGACACCATGCGATTACTTAAAAATTTCCACACAGAAAACCTCAATGTCGCTGGACAATTCGGGTATTGACACTAGGAATTGTCACCGTATTTTTGCAAATAAATATTCTGATTCTGATTCTGAACCAAAGAATGGCAGTTTTACAAGCGCTCACATTTTGTAACCAAAGACCAGTAATATCTAAACATAAAATGACAACTGCTTTTACTCAAAATCCAAGTATACTACGCAGTCAACTAAAATAAGACCGCCATTAAAATTTATAATATCAATAAACTGATAATTGCAACGTAAATCAAACATTTACAATTTAATAAAACAATAACAATAATAAAGCACTAGTTACACTAAGTGTTGAAGTTGAGTGCATGATGTGATCGTTAAGGGTGGTCGATTGCGGAAGTGGGCGGAAATGGTTTGCGCGAGGTCGCCGGCGCATCCGACCGCGGTCACTCACCCCGACCGGCGCCTCGGGGCAAGAGCAGCGGGCCGCCAGCGCGCGCGCAAGCCCAGCTGCCGCGCTTACTTTTGAGCTTTTTTATTCTTTATTTGGATTAAATATGTGAGGAAATGAACGTAATTGTTACCAGATCGCTCGTTGATAGGTTTGGTCGTAAAGAGGATGTCTGGCTTAATTTGTAATACATTGAGATGATTTATTTCAGTTTATTTTATTAGTATTTTACTTAAGTGTGAGATCACAACAATATGAACGAGAAGGCTTTGCTATATATTGACTTGGCAAAGTCTTAATACGCGTGTCTCGTAATTGTTTATGATTCTGCTGTTTCTTTTAAGTGAGCCGGTTAAATGTGCGTTGTTTACGTACATAACTTACTAACTTTGTTATACGGTAGGTCCAAAAATAATTCATAAATAGTCATATTACAAATGCGAAAATACTTGCTTCTGTTTGTATCGACTAAACCACTGAATCGACTTAAATAAAATGTTGTATAAAGATAGCGTGAACCCAGAGGAAGGCCTATGCTAGACATTTTAATTAAAAGCTAATAAAGGAGCATTAAATGATACACTTTTCACATTAGTCTTTAGAGATAGGTCCCTTTTTAAATGAAATCCAAATTCAATAATTACATTTATCAATCACAAAATAGACATGGCTTTTGCGGTCTTAAAAAGGCCAAGGAATGACACTTCTGCTTCTGCCTATCCTATTCTCAGTCTATGTATGTCTTCCTAATGTGTTTATCACAACGATAAGATTGAAGACACAATTAAATTACAGACAAGCAGTACCTATAAGACGAATAAATGGAATTGTACAGAAAGAAACCGAGACCTTGAAACAAAAATGTCATATGTTACAAGTTTATTTACAATTACAAAATACAACTTGTAGATACGTTTTTCAAATTTATTTACAATTACATTTTACAGCTTCGCTTGCGTTAATGTAGGTAATGTCAATACATTTCTATCACTTGGAATCAGTACTCCTTTCTGGATGAAAGGTAACCTATGTCCTTTTTCTGTTCACAACGTGTATGCGAAATTGCATGATAGTCGGTCGAGTTGTTAACGCGTGAAGGAAAACAAACAAACATACGCATTTATAATATTAATTAGGATTACAATATATAACTTGTAAGTGTTACAACTTTATTTACAATTACATGTTGTAGGCTAGAAGTCCAGACTTGGCTACTTTAAATCCTAACTGTTAAAGTTCTCAACAGCTGAAGTTTTAGGTGAGGCAATGATAGATTCTAAATTTTCAACGGAACATCCAACTTGTTGAAATATTCAGACTTGTGTGTGGATTTCTTGTTTGCCAACAAATAGAATACGAGAATGGTAGAATAAACTGTATTATAATAAGAGTGCCTCGGTAGCGTAACGGATAAATGTGGCTGTTGTGCATATGGCTCGGGTTTGATTGCCGGATCATGCATAGTTTAATAAAGGTTTTCTTTTAAGAAATTGTGTGTAACAGAATAATCTAATAACACTTTGTTTAACTCGGTAATTGAAGCCAGATCTCGCAATCACACGCAAACATACGCACAAACTTAGGTATACCAAAAGTCAATGGGGCTGTTCAAATTTATGTATTTATTCGAAAGTGTAACTACAACATAATAAAAAATGAATAAACAGAATATTAAATATAACCACCATTATGCGTATTTTCTTATCATAGCATGATTACTGATTACATATTGTAGTGACGTGATCGACAGATGCAGTGTCACAGGTTTATTTTTGTGTTTACCAGAGACTACAAATGTTTCTTTTTTGAGGTTTAAGACTATAGTTGCATACAATTTCCATCCTATATACATTGCCAGGTTTTGCAGTGGCGGCCACGCACCGGAACACGCAACAGGGGTAGGTGGACCGACGACCTGATAAGGGTCGCGGGAAGCGGTTGGATGCGGGTGGCCCAAGACCGGTTTGTGTGGATAACCTTGGAGGAGGCCTATGTCCAGCAGTGGACGTCTTTCGGCTGAAATGATGATACAAAATTTATAAACATATACAAATTGATATAAAAATAATAATATTTATTTACTAGAATATAGCCAGGAAAAATATTTATCATTTATCATAAAAAAATCATTTTAGATTACAAGTAATAAGAGGCAAATTGATTGCTGCATATCGTCATATTACCAGACTCCGTACTAAGAAGTTCCTAACAAAAATATGCTATAACACACCTAAATAAATTTTAAAGTGTCTTTACTGATTTCATTATAAATTACACTATCAGTAATTTCTTAAATTGTTATATGTATATTATAGTTTTTGTAATTTATGGTGTATACTTTTTCAAATAGTTTACACCTATTGTCATTATTAAATACAATAGTAACTTACTCCTAAAGTGTATGCCTAAAAGGTTTATTATAGTAATATAATAGAGCTTATAATATTTTATTAACACCATGTGTCACCTATGTTATTCAAATATATACTTTTGATTTGATTTGTCTCCAGACTCAAATCCTAGCGCTCAGTCCATAAGCATAAGTTTAAGCCAGTAAACCAATGAGGAAGTCCGTCAGTTAAACCGTAAACAATCCTAATGCTGAGTTATGAGCTAATTAGTTAATTCGCTGCCAAGTCTTAACGATGGCTCGTGTCGAGGCGGAACACATGTTGAAATATATTATTTGCTTTGAAGCAGAATACTGCAAGTAGGGCCACGCCCAACCTCCATGGCGCTACGGGCTTGTAACAGCAGGAGTTCGGTTAAGTCAACCTCTTTTATTTATAGCTGGCTGGTGTATCCTTGACCTCACATTTCTTTACATAGCTCTAATCTATGTCTTTGTCCAGTATTTAAGATATCTTTATCTTTTTAAAAACAGCTAAGCTATATTATAGTTGTGAAATGTAACAATCAAAGTAGTTTTATCAATTTATATATATATATTAGTTTGGATTGTTGAACATAAGAAGCTCAAAGACTGTGTTGGGATATTATTTTTCTTTTATCATAGTTTTATTTTGATACAATTAAAGTCTTCCCGTAACCATGGCTGCTAAAAAGAAACCGAAACGTCGCAGTCAGTGTAAATTTAAATAGTTTAATATTTTTAATAGTAGTAAATAGTAACAGCAGTTGTTTAATAGTAAGTAGTTAAAATTATGTAACAATTGAGTTTTAACGCGACAAATGCTGTATAAGTATTCACGATTAATAATAGGTGAAGTAAAATAGTAAATGCTGAAGTAGTGAATTCAAAAATACCATCATTTAATTATAAATTACTTGTAAAATATAATATACATCATAAAAATAATATACTTAATAATAAAGGTGTTGTAAAATTCTAATTAGTGAAGAATTGTTTAACGACTTTTATGTTTTATGTAGGTATTAATAAATTTAATCTTCAAAGAATCATTGCCATTTGTTATTTACACTTCTGTTTTATGTTGATAAACAAAGGATTTACGCTTAGAGAGAATCTATTTAATAGACTTGCATGACTATCGCTGCAGTATTTTTGTTACATCTATCCTAACTTATATTATCAATAACGAATTTGAGTTTGTTTGGTTGTTACGATTTTGCGCCTTAATTACTTGACTGATCACCATGATATTTCGATTGATATATCGCCTACGCGATGACAGGAGTACAGAAAAGGACATCGGATTACTTTCATGCAGAAAAAAAGTACAGTTTCCGAGCGAAACACGGGCAAAAGCAAGTTATCTACAAATACTGCCTTATTGGTTGGGTGGCATAAGTATCCTGCCAATCGTGGGATCCCATGTTCAAATCCTAGACCAGAGAAAGCATTAAGGGGGATATCTGTTAGGAAACTCCCAATAACAGCTAGATCCTAGGTGCACCCAAAGACATCATGTAAACCACTCCATGTCATTGGTACAGTGACCTCTCATTGCCCTGAGCATGCGTCTGGTTTGTTCTATAAATTAACAAACCCCATATATGAGAGTAAGTGTACCTTATATGGAATCCCAATATGATAAACAACTGAAATTGAGTCGGTTCTACATGATGATACTTTAATTTTTCCATGACGATGTTCAGAATAAAATAGTGTTATTTACGACGTGTAACAGAAAGTTGTGGTCTTGTTTAAGAATCGAACAACCCATTAACTTAATCCTAACTAATATTATAAATGCGAATGTAAATATGTTTTTTGTTACGCTTTCACGCCTTAACTACTCGACCGATCAGCATGAAAATTTACATACACATTGTCAGGGCACAAAGACAGGACATAGAGTACCTTTCATCCAAAAAGAGTACTGTTCCCGAGGAATATAAATTGTTCGACGAAATCTACATTTTACCTGTGGCTTTGCTCGCATTAGCAAAGCCACAGGTAAAACCTAGTATTAAATAATGTTATTGTTTATTGTTTGATACCTATGTTATATTTCCAATAAACTTATTTGGGGTTCAATTGAAAACCAGCGCCAGCCTTTGTGCCTTTTGCAACGACCGTAGCACCCATAATTGTCCTTATTTTCTTTTAAATGTAATTATTTTATTTGAAGTTAGTCGATAGTCTAGTGGGAAACCATTCAACCACACAGAGGTCTCAAGTTCGATCCTAAGGCACGCATCTCTGACTTTATGCGTGAAGTTATGTGCGTATGAATTAGTTAAAATCGCTCGCTGTAACGATGAAGGAAAACATTGTGAGGAAACCTGCATATCTAAAATATCCATAAAGTTTTTGGAGACATTAGATATCTGTAAATCCGCATTAGGCCAGCGTGGTGGACTATGGCCGAAACCTTCTCACATTTCACTTCACACAAAGGTGCCATAGGATTAAACTTGAGACGTTCACGACCTTTCATTTTACCATTAAAACTAGCGATATAAACTATTTTATACGCACATAATTTTGGAAAGAAATAGTGTGTACGATTGGATTGAACTTAAGACGTCCATACCGGACGGTTAAGAATATCACAAACAAACTAAACTAAAGATCGTTTTAAAACTATCCGATACAATATCAATACTCTGAGCGGAAGTACGATGCTATGGCGTTTGTTATTTTCCCCCGCGGTAGAGGCACCCTCGCGCCAGATGGGATTCAAACCCCGCCCCTCGAACACCATAGATAACTACACCTATATACAACAGGTGCACTGCACCTATACCATAAAGTATATCTTATTATAACCGTATTAATTTTCTGTAAAATATTGTTTGAATCAAATGTTATGGAAACAGATGGTAGACAGCTTAGATAATACCGTGGCATAAGGTTGCCTATATTGGTAGCCAATCAATAGGGTCTTGGATCGTATCCTGGGTCCGGCATAGTGTAATTGGGATGTTGTGTTATGACATTCTCAGTAGCACAGAGATGCCTTGCCCTTTATTACGTCGAACTTAACAACAAAATGGCTGGCTAAATGTATGTACATATATGTAACACACGTCTGTCTATCATTCCAGGATATACAAGAATGAATCTCCATATATCTATGGCAACAATTGTCCTGACATTGGCTGGTATTTCATTAGTGATTACATCTTCAACTACATTAACAACTGCCACGCCTGAGGTCGCGGGTTCGATTCCCGCACAAGACAAATATTTGTGTGCATGAACATGGATGTTTGTCTTGGTCTGGGTGTTTCTATGTATAATATGTATGTATTTACAAAAAAAAAAATGTATATATGTATGTTTATCCATTGTCTAGTATCCATAGTACAAGCTCTGCTTAGTTTGGGCTAGATAGTGTTGTGTGTATGTGGTAGAATATTAATATATATATTAATATATATTACTAACGAATATATAACTTTAGGGTAGTAGTAACTTCACGCATCAGAAGAAAATATTTTTTTATACAGTACCTAAAAACACGTTTACATATATTGAAATCTGTATTACCTATTTGTATGCTCATCATTGCCGAGAACGAACTTCTTCTGAATATATGACGGGTTAGGCGAAAGTGCACTAAGCTGGTCCAACGCGGAAAGGTAGAGTTCACTTAACACATCTTCGAGTACATTATGGGGAACTCGTAAACATGTACAACAGCTCTTTTAAAGATGTCAGAGTACAGACACGTTGAAAAAAAGATCTTGATGTTAGTGATGTACAATACATTTTTATGGCGACAACTGCTGCTGTCCTGTTCTGCCTTTTCTGATGACACGGTTATTATACTAGATACAGACACAAACACAAAGAACGACCAGATTGGGAACAGCTATTCGTGGAACATATTGTTCTAATACTTTAAACAGGTAAACAATTACACAACCCGCCGAGTAACAGTAAGAGCCTATATATACATTGTCATTTTGTTCATATATAATCTCGAATTAATACAGTAACAAAACTTTTGCCAAAGTATAGATGCTTCCACATTAGGAGCACCACTAGCACATTCCTAACCTTTCAAAAAATGATATCTGTGTAGCCAAGGCAAGGGACAAAGCTTCCGGGTAAATTACTGATAGCACAACACGTTTTCAGAGCATTTAGTAACCCTTCTCACTACAGTGATACAACACGAGAGGTATTTCTTGATACCAGCTGTTCTAGTTTAAGAGAAAGCCCAAATTTAGGCAAGGATCCCACTTATAGTACTTCGTTTGTAGATCACCACATAAACCACTACATCACCAATGCAATATCTACTAAATAACTAGCATACCAAACCATAAAAAAACAAATTAACAATTTCAACAGCGAACTCTAAATAGTCACAGCAAACAGAGTAAGTTCCAAATTACTCCATTTTCTTTTAATTCATTTCATTGTCTACCCGCACGGGCCGGGCCCGCAATATTTATGGCAGACTAGTATACGACACTTCCCCATTTTCCCCGTTTAATTCTTATAGCACAAACAAATTATATTAACCCTGCATTCGATAAATAAAGGAAACGTAATACTTTTTGTAATGTAACTTAATATTACGCTTCTATACCACCGATAGGCTAGGCAGAGTTTTCTTTACTAATGAGCCTAAATACATTCGAATGACAATCGAATACATTTTTGCACACAGAAATATCATACACAGCAAATGCGCTACGTCAAATAGGTAGATAGATATTCCTAGTACGAAGACAAATAGAAAAAAATTACATAAGTAAAGTAACTTTTCTAATTGTCTCTTTTCTAAATAACATACTTATTAAATTATTGCTGTCAGACGATCTGTTCTCGTATAATAGAGATAGCAAAAAGCAAGTGAATACAACGAGATGGATCACTGTGTATTGTTTAGCTATGAATGTATACCTACTCAATCAGAAAAGTAAGAAAATTATTAAAGAATGATGTCAATACATTCGAATATAAATCGAATCCATTTGTGCATTTATATAGTTTGCATACATTTCACCAGATATTTATTAGAGCTCAAGGAATAGGCTCATCTACTTATCCAGATTCGGTACTGTTACTGTGAATTTAATCTGGTAGAGAAACTCAATGTGTCTTCAATTACGTTTTGTACGATGACCAATATAAGATAATGAAAGAAATATATATTAACACTTACTTATACGATTATTTATAATAGATAAAATACAATGTGTAATAGATTTAATCAGTTCACTAAGCTATGGCACAAAGGATTTTATCGTAGCTTGTGATCAAACATATAAATGCGCTCGTATTCAGATAGGTTCTATTTTTATAATGATATCACATCATTAGCCAATCGCGTAAGCGATCGCACACCGCCACTAGATCAAAGAGACTACCTCTTTTCTCGTTTAATATCCTTTGCTTAATGCTTAATTAGTCTAAATAAATGTTTTTTTTTTTTTATATTGTGAATATAGTAGCCAACAAGATTTTTCTTATCCCTTTTCTTATGTCCCACTGCTGGGCAAAAGTTTCTCTCTTAGACTTCCAAACCACTCTGCTTGAAGATATTCCCTGCCATTCCCTTTCAAATACATTGAAAATTAATGCTGAGTTTAAACGTTTATATAAAAATAATAGACCTGAAAAAGAGATGTGTAACAATAATAAAAATTTAATATTCAATCCACTATTTTTATAAAGAATATACATCCTAAGCATCGCTTTGGACTGATAGAAAAGTTAACAGACAAAGAACAGCATTCTGGTCAAGCAAATTGTCAAATTAACTTTATTGATTTAAATTAAGATCAATATTACATACATGTCGATTATTTCTGGCGAAATCTACCTATTCTACTTATCTCTCCTGAGATATATACGTGACCTTATAGGTATGGTATTAACTAAATTTCGCATCGACCACGAATACTGACATCTAAAAATGAGATACCGGCATTACAAACACAATTCATATTTTTTTATCTACTTACATAAAAAATTATAAACTGCGATGAAATTCTTAAAAAGTAGCATGATTTTATTAATCTTATGTAGATTGAATGTTTATACAATGATAATTAAAACGATGGGTCGGCCATTACGCGAGTCCCGCCGCAGCCGAACGCTAATATCGTTAGAGATTCACAAACATTACATTTAACAGCATCCATATTATAATGTTTATTGACAATTGCAACTAATAGTATAAATTGATACACTAAAATATATTCATATATTAACTGCGAGAGTTTCACCCGCGGTAAATGGTATTTAGTTATGATTACAGCTCTGCTTCTATTGGTCTTAGCGTAGTGTTATATAATCTATAACCTTCCTCTATAAACAGGCTACCTAACGCTAAAAGATTTCACAGATTGGACTGGTAGTTTCTGATACTACCGCATTAAAAAACTCTTTAATTTGAATATAGTTTATCATCATAAGATAGTTATATATCTATCTAATCTTGTAATTGTTGTTTACCTCAAGTTATCAATTTGTCTAACATTTCGAGAACACGCTCAGGACTTTACATTTGCCTAACTTTAATTTACATTCATGCATAAATCAATATTCAAAACAGTACACCATTTTTCACAAATAAAACACCAGAATAATAATTCTATATTATAAATAAATCAGGTCTTAATAGCCTTAAACAGAAAAACTCAATTCATCTCATAAACGAGAACGAAGCGTAAAACTTTAAAACGAAAATGTTTCACCGCAACAGAGGCGATAAAAGTACGGTGGCGCCATCTAGTAGCGCTGGTGTCAGTTAATTCTTGATGCAGTACGCGATGTACTCTCGCCTAGTTTTCACTTGCCGCGGCTATTATTAATAAGGAAAGCAAATGTACACTTGTTTATAATTTAAAATATGGAACGGTTACGAAACGAAAGTTGACACGTTCGTTTACAAACACAATTATAGCGTGTTTGAAGAATGTAATGTGCATTGATGTAGCAAGAGAGATAAGCCTGGATCGTGTCAAGTGGAAGACTATAGTCCCTGCCCATCCGTCTGGGATAGGCAGGGACTATAGTTCTGGGATATAAGAATCTATGTATGTTTTAAGTAATATTATAATGCAATAGTAAAAAAATATCTTTGTAACGTTTTACACGAAACTGCTGAAAACTTTGAAACGCAGGTAACCGCTAGTTGGAATATATTATTATTTTTTTTTTAAAGATTCCTCCCTTGTATGTTAAAGTATTACATGTATCACCATCTATGCCAGAGCAGCATGTATGTACTTAATAAATAACTAGGACAAAAGGGCCGCCTCCTCCAGTTAACCCGTTAAATTTGTTTGTTGAATATAGAAATTGCATCTAATATACTTAAGTCTCAATAAGAAAGAAAAATAAACTGAATTAATTATAATGTACTAACTCGATTTTTTATGTTTTTCCTGTTGGCTGAAACCACCGTTACCAATTATTTGGTGACGCCGGCACTAATGAGCCGAATCGCCCGGAGCAGTACCTCCCTCTCCCTCAAATATCAACGTCTCCCATTACTTTCTTTTCATCTCATTTTTAATTCTTTTTCTGGAGTCGGCAATGTGCGAATTATATCCCTGGTATTGCAAACGATATGATAGACTACGGTAACTGATCACATCAGTCGGGTTATATGCCTGTTTGTTGCCTTGGTAGTATTAAAAAACACATTTGTATTTAATTAATGTTTAACGAAAAATATAAAATAAATCCGTTTTAAAAATAATAATAGGTTACTTTTCTATTTATACGTATCAGGAAATAGCATTCAAAACAAACCTTTTTCAAAAACGGTTTCAAAATTGGTTGCTTAATGAGGGAGCAATGCATATTTTAAACTGATTATAAGGGGATATGATCGTATCTCGCTATCTCCTTCGCTCGCCTATACTTAAACAGTGGTATTATCACAACGCAGCATCGTACGTCCTTTTTCTATAAATTGACCAAGACATTTTTATGTTGATAAGAAGTCTTTGTATACCTAAGGTGCTTGACAATTGTTACAAAACATTTCATAAAAAATGAATAACGTTACTTTTTACTAAAATATTTTCTTATTTAGAGTAACGTATCTTATTGTGCTATATTAGTAGGTCGCTTTATGGATACCGAGGATATAATAGTTAAATTATTATGTAGCACCGACTCTAACTTTTCCAAAACGCCCGTTCATATCAGAAAATTATTACGATTAAGCCAGTTCTATGACAGACAGGTGCGTAACCAAATTACGTCAAAATCACCGCGACACTGGCGATACTGTATTGAAACCATTCATAACAAGTTATGGTAGGCCATTGAAAATGAAAGTAATCCCCACACATTTTTGGCTCAGTCCACTTATGTAAAGGTTGTCAAGGATTACTGTGTTTTCATCGACCTTAAGCGATCAATACTACTCAATATTATCCAATAGCGAGGCCTTATTCACCTTTATATTCTTTAATAAAGACTTGCTCAGTGTGAAAGTATATCTACTCCTTATTTGGCACAGAACCGTTCGTGATTTATGAACGTATTTATTTTATTACTAGTTTTTGCACGCGGCTTCGCTCGCGGCAATCTAGATTTAGTCAATAATCGCCTAACATAACAGTATTTTTTTTGCAAGTAGGGTACTCTATGTCTTTTTATGTACCCCTGACAATGTATATGCGAAATTTCATCATGATCGGTAGAGTAGTTAAGCTCTCCAAAAACTAAGCTGGTTGACTTCACTAGCGCTACTACTAATATGGGTGGAGATCGAACCCACGACCTCGATTGCTTGAGTGGCTAATGTGACTGCATGTTTATTTTTTATTTTTTTATTTTGCTCGTCAAAATGACCACACTCCGCCTGATGGTAAGCAGTCGTGTGGTCTAAGAGCAGTGGCCTCCACATCGTCCTCATAGCAGCCAAGGCGATGTTGAGGTCTCTACTTTGACGGCCTGAGAAGGTGCTTTTTCACGCCCCGCTTAAAGGACTGGATCCTGGGCCCTAGGAAGAAGGTTTTCGCACTGGTTTTAATGGTCGCCTCGTATTGTGCATTTGAACATCGCACGGGACTAAAATATGTCTTGGGTCCTTTGTTTGGTTCTTAAAGTTCGCTGTGACAGATATATTATTCCTATTACGAGCAAACACACAACATTGGAATCAGTCAAAACTAAAGATATTAAAAACAGATCATTTTATATTCAATACCCTATAAATGTCATAATCCTAACTATCATAAATTTGATATTATAAATGCGAATGTGACTTTGGTTGTTTGTTACGCTTTCACGCCTTAACTATTTGGCCGATTATCATGAAATTTCGCATACAGTGGCATACACGTTGCCAGTACTACAGAAAAGGGCATACCTTTCATACAGAAAAGAAATATTGGTTTTAAAGGAATATTAATTTATTAACGGGAATTATTTCTATAATGAAATCATAACAAAGCCTTTAAGGCCACGGATTTTTATCGCTACTTAGTCTTTCTTAGATTATATTTTAATTTATTGAACCTTTTTGCGTATATTTAGGATTATCGGACGACAAAAAATAGCATACCTCTTTATTTTAACATATAGTAGAAAAATTAGTATTGACGCCTTTTTCGTCACTGGGATACCACTAATTATTAATTAAAAGTATGTATTTTTATATTACCAAATTCTCAATAACGACCTATCGGTAATTAAGTGTTTTAAGAAATAGTAGTACCGTATTCCCTGCTACTACTACGGGTCCCGTATGCAAGAAGGACCCCTCGGCTAAGAGGGGACTCTCGCTATAGAAAAAAAACAAATCAAGTCTTCAATCGCTATCACACGCACATTTTTAACGTGTATTAAGAAGTGTTTGTCCCTAGTAGTGGCATTTGTGGCGCCATCTAGTAGCGCTGGTGTCAGTTAATTCTTGATGCAGTACGCGATGTACTCTCGCCTAGTTTTCACTTGCCGCGGCTATTATTAATAAGGAAAGCAAATGTACACTTGTTTATAATTTAAAATATGGAACGGTTACGAAACGAAAGTTGACACGTTCGTTTACAAACACAATTATAGCGTGTTTGAAGAATGTAATGTGCATTGATGTAGCAAGAGAGATAAGCCTGGATCGTGTCAAGTGGAAGACTATAGTCCCTGCCTATCCCAGACGGAATGATGATCCGTCTGGGATAGGCAGGGACTATAGTTCTGGGATATAAGAATCTATGTATGTTTTAAGTAATATTATAATGCAATAGTAAAAAAATATCTTTGTAACGTTTTACACGAAACTGCTGAAAACTTTGAAACGCAGGTAACCGCTAGTTGGAATATATTATTTTTTTTTTTTTAAAGATTCCTCCCTTGTATGTTAAAGTATTACATGTATCACCATCTATGCCAGAGCAGCATGTATGTACTTAATAAATAACTAGGACAAAAGGGCCGCCTCCTCCAGTTAACCCGTTAAATTTGTTTGTTGAATATAGAAATTGCATCTAATATACTTAAGTCTCAATAAGAAAGAAAAATAAACTGAATTAATTATAATGTACTAACTCGATTTTTTATGTTTTTCCTGTTGGCTGAAACCACCGTTACCAATTATTTGGTGACGCCGGCACTAATGAGCCGAATCGCCCGGAGCAGTACCTCCCTCTCCCTCAAATATCAACGTCTCCCATTACTTTCTTTTCATCTCATTTTTAATTCTTTTTCTGGAGTCGGCAATGTGCGAATTATATCCCTGGTATTGCATACGATATGATAGACTACGGTAATTGCTCACATCAGTCGGGTTATATGCCTTTTTGTTGCCTTGGTAGTATTAAAAAACACATGTGTATTTAATTAATGTTTAACGAAAAATATAAAATAAATCCGTTTTAAAAATAATAATAGTTTACTTTTCTATTTATACGCATCAGGAAATAGCATTCAAAACAAACCTTTTTCAAAAACGTTTTCAAAATTGGTTGCTTAATGAGGGAGCAATGCATATTTTAAACTGATTATAAGGGGATATGATCGTATCTCGCTATCTCCTTCGCTCGCCTATACTTAAACAGTGGTATTATCACAACGCAGCATCGTACGTCCTTTTTCTATAAATTGACCAAGACATTTTTATGTTGATAAGAAGTCTTTGTATACCTAAGGTGCTTGACAATTGTTACAAAACATTTCATAAAAAATGAATAACGTTACTTTTTACTAAAATATTTTCTTATTTAGAGTAACGTATCTTATTGTGCTATATTAGTAGGTCGCTTTATGGATACCGAGGATATAATAGTTAAATTATTATGTAGCACCGACTCTAACTTTTCCAAAACGCCCGTTCATATCAGAAAATTATTACGATTAAGCCAGTTCTATGACAGACAGGTGCGTAACCAAATTACGTCAAAATCACCGCGACACTGGCGATACTGTATTGAAACCATTCATAACAAGTTATGGTAGGCCATTGAAAATGAAAGTAATCCCCACACATTTTTTGCTCAGTCCACTTATGTAAAGGTTGTCAAGGATTACTGTGTTTTCATCGACCTTAAGCGATCAATACTACTCAATATTATCCAATAGCGAGGCCTTATTCACCTTTATATTCTTTAATAAAGACTTGCTCAGTGTGAAAGTATATCTACTCCTTATTTGGCACAGAACCGTTCGTGATTTATGAACGTATTTATTTTATTACTAGTTTTTGCACGCGGCTTCGCTCGCGGCAATCTAGATTTAGTCAATAATCGCCTAACATAACAGTATTTTTTTTGCAAGTAGGGTACTCTATGTCTTCTTATGTACATGTTACATGTACATGTGTCATGCACTTACAATAATTTTGAGACTGCAGCATTTGCAACATCAATAGTATCTAAATTTACTAATTCCACCACTACGCCAGACGATCAGTAAAATACATTATTCTTTACATTACTCCTATGTGAGATAAGACTAGTATAAGTTCATAAACTCAACTATTTCTTTGGAATGTTCGTTTTAGGTTGTAAGTTACATATTCTTAATCCTTCATACATGGATTACTTTGAAGCAGTCTGGGTATAATAGCTACGCCCGCACAATAACTTGAAAATATAATATTATTATGTTATGTTATGTACATATATGTTTTAAACTTATCTTTTAACGGGAATTATTTCTATAATGAAATCATGAAAAAGCCTTTAGGCCACGGATTTTTATCGCTACTTAGTCTTTCTTTGTTTATATTTTAATTTATTGAACCTTTTTGCGTATATTTAGGATTATCGGACGGCAAAAAATAGCATACCTTTTATTTTTACATATAGTAGAAAAATAGTATTGACGCCTTTTCCGTCACTGGGATACACTACTTATTAATTAAAAGTATGTATTTTTATATTACCAACTTCTCAATAACAAACTATCGGTAATTAATAATATATTAATAATAATAATAATATTCTATCACATACACACAACACCATCTAGCCCAAACTAAGCAGAGCTATGGATGCTGGACAATAGATAAACATACATATATACTTTTTTTTTGTAAATACATACATATTATACATAGAAACACCCAGACCAAGACAAACATCCATGTTCATGCACACAAATATTTGTCTTGTGCAGGAATCGAACCCGCGACCTCAGGCGTGGCAGTCGGTTACACTAACCACTGCGCCATCGAGGCCGACAATTAAGTGTTTTAAGAAATAGTAATACCCTATTACCTACTACTACTACTACGGGTCCCGCATGCAAGAAGGACCCTTCGGCTAAGAGGGGACTCTCGCTATAGAAAAAAAACAAATCTTCAATCGCTATCAAACGCACATTTTTAACATGTATTGAGAAGTGTGTCTCTAGTAGTGACATTTTATTGGTAGTACACAAACGGGCCTCTCGATTTAATGTGTTACAGGCCCTGCGCTAACTTAATCCAGCACGGGAAAGACATATTAACGTATAAATATTTAATTGGGAAGGAGTAATATTACTCATTTCTCCTTCAACTGCATTTCCATAAAAACAAAGTAAATCATTGTTCCTTTGTGTCATAAAAAATGGAGTAGTGAAACACCTTCCAAATCAACTCACGTATTGGTACGAATTAGTTAATTTAAAGCAATTAAGAAAACTGGCGAAGTAACAACAGGCTTGCTTAGACCATTATTATTAAAAAAATTACAAGCAGCTATACTTATAATAGGCATTGTTTGCGTGGAAATAATAAAATACCTGCCTGTAAGCTCACTTGTTATTTACCAAGAGTGTAAGGTAAGCTTAAACAGCTGGTTTTAGTTTCTTTTGTGTGCCTGTTCGAACACAAACGGTCGGACCGACACTAAACATTTGACGGGCTTGCAAAAAATAACAATAGACCAAACTCTATACGTATTTTTGTTTCAGGTTTTTGAAATATAAAGAAACTTCATGGCCGTCAAAACCGATTACACGATTCAAATAATTTTACGAGCAATGAATTCAATTAGTGAGACAATTTATTGGTGCGATAGGACCTGTATAATGTATTGAACAATGTTGCAGATACAGATTTAGTATTCAAGCCTCATCAGCACTAAATATAATGGAGTCTACTTAAGCCTAAACAGAGTTTGATACACGCGTCGCACAACAACCTCAGAATCAAATTGAAATAATAATTGAAATTCGTACGGTTTCAAAATTCAACAATACCATCATTCGATATTTGGACGAGGCGACGTGAACTCGATTCCATTCGATTCAATACCACGCTGGTTTAGTGTACACAAAGATGAACGAAACCACATGAATGACCAAAAGCCGCCTAATGTATACGCTTATGTGAAAACCCTAATCTCCTAAAGGTTTAGATTGAAGTGCCCCTTAAAGTTAATTTTCGTAAAATCTTACGGTGGGTTGTTTGTATAACCAGTGCAAGTAGAACTCTGAATTTATTGCTGCGTTCCGCTTTCTAGAGGTTGTTACTGAAGTAGAAAGGGGCGGGGGAGGTCTCGTTTGAGTGGAAGATGTAGAACTAGCGGGGCGTAGGGTAAGCAGACTGGTTGACCGACTGCGGAGCTGACAAGTTGAACATTCTGCGGCGAACGAATAATCCGGAGCGCTTCGCACAAAATAAAATATGTTGCCGGTGCCCGTTTTATAATAAGAATTTTCATAGTGATATTTTTTGTACATAATTGATAAACTGCATACTTGTTCATTGCATTCGAGTTATTTTAAAGAGTAGTAATATTGACCTATGTCTTTGTAATTAGTACTAAAGTATGATTTATATTCTTACTCTTTTTATCAGACGATTCGTGTTCGTCTTTTTGTTTTTGTGTTACAGATAACGGACTTAAACGTGATCATAGTAGATATCAACGTAACTTGACATTTCGGCCAGCCTTCACTGACTGTGTTACGAGCTAACTGCGTTAAGCATTCCAAGAAGGTTCATAAATACCTAGTGCGTTCGAATAATTTCCCTTACGTATAACATAGTCCAATGAGCAAGTAAATTTGTTGAATGTAAAGCCATAAACTATTACGTAATGCGTCCATATTTGATATTTTGTTCTGTAACAGCTCTTTGTTAGTGCATGGCGGAAACAAAGACCTCTTGAGTCTTGTTCTGTCACATAGTAAAGCAGGGGTGGGCGCCCTCAGCACTACGCGCCTCCCTATCGTTCACTATCGCTCATATTCTATGTCTAAGTTGTTCAGTTCTACTTCTTTCGGTTATTGGTTTAGTATATTAATTGTGGTTTAAATGCTTGAATCCTAACGTCCCGATACACAGATGTATCATAGTTTATGCTACAGTTTATCTCAAACAAGTTGTAGTTCTAAGATAAGATAAATATAATATTTCGTGTTGTAGAATGGTGTATGTTTGTGACCGATATTTTTATTCATAGAGCTGAAGTATATTTTCTCAATTATATTGATTTGAAAATCGAGGTCTTCCGCACTACGGTAATCTTATATCATGGAGGACTGTACAAATATTTAAGCAAGGGATACAAGAGATACTTAGACTCGTAACAACTATTTGCATCATCCGTGCAGTTAATACAAAATACATCTCCTACAAGCTTTACTCTAGAAAGTGTGGTTATTCATGAGACCGTGATGAAGACGGGTATGTAAACGTCGTGGCCGGCAATTCAAATCAATTTATTTGGTTCAAGGATATTCTAATCATATCTGTTTTGTCTATGGTACTAACCAAATAAAAACAAAAGAAAGTGAATCTTCGAAATTCAATACTGACGAAAATTGCTGTACTGCCGTCTGCCGGGGGTCATCGTTGGGTAAGTTTTGTCCGTTATTAGGTAAAATAGCGCGCCATATCAGCCAGTCATACAAACATACATCTCTACTAGCATTATATAATTATGTAAGCTGGAGAAGTTAACAAGAATACTAGTAAGATGTAACCCAAATAGCTTGTATAATCTTTAAAAAGAAGTCCGCGGAACAGAGGTAAATTTAATACGAACAAGTGTAATGAACATGTAACGCTATACAAGTCCACATATCTTACAATTAGCCTCAATAGTTAACAGTATACTGAAGCCTTTAAACTGTTGCTACCCAAGGAATACGTTCATATGCATATACATACCCACCCGCTTACATTGGTTAGGGTTACTGTTAAGTCATTAAACTAGGACAACGTTTTGTAAGCGCCGATTTTTTGCGTTAAAGCAGTCGTTTTTTGATGGATTTTCATGGAAACTGAACTGTAGTTTTGCACTACAAAGGCGGCAAATAAATATAACGGTCGTTTTATAGTATGCAGTCACCTTATCCTGTAGACGCTTGCATCACCAGGAGCGTTACAAGCATGTTGCCAACTCTAAAAATACAACAGATTGCCATTTAATTATGAAAAGAGATTTATTTTACAAGCACAGATAAAGAGAGCAACGGAACAGTGATTGTCTACTACTATACCACGGGAATTCTCTGCCAAGGCACGTATTTCCTTCTTCCTTCAATCCTGGGTCCTATAAGCGGGGCGTGAAAAAGCACCTTCTCAGGCCGTCAAAATAGAGACTTTAACATCACCTCGGCTGCTATGAGGACGGTGTGGAGGCCACTGCTCTTAGACCACGCGGCTGCTTACCATCAGGCGGAGTGTGGTCATTTGACGGGCATAATAAAAAGCCTTTTAAGCCCCTTGATGTTAGTCTCTTAGGAAAACCATGACAGATATATTATTACAACGTAAACGTTTATTAGGAGAAGGACGAAGCATTTGAATAGTAAGTTTTAGAGTACTGATTAAATTAATAACATAGTTAAAGTTAATAAAAAAATGTATTATTATAAAATATTTACTTTTTGCTAAAATAGTTCATAGATATTTGAATTTGGAAGGTCTTACCTATATACGTTATTGCCATTTCTATAACTCAAGATTTAGACCTAGTGGACAGTAGACAATATAAAAAGCTTAGAAACTGATTCGAATGCTTAGGTTGACTGTTCTAAATGGCACGTAAAGGCACAGTATAAAAGCGATAGCCTTTCTTATTCAGTTGATTAATTATTTGGAAGTCCTTTATAGACCTGATGGTCAGACGCCTTATAAATTAGGCTCGAATTTACGTAGCAACGCTCGAACGACAGCCCTATCTATACAGACATACTACGCGAGTACGACGAAGAGACGCCATATCCAACCTCAATATTATTAAGTTCGCCCTTGATGTTTTTATATTACGCCCAAAATCCAATAAAACCATACCTTTGACATGGAACACATTTTGCATGCTGATGTCACACGTGAATTGGCGTAAAACGTACATAAGTATAATATACAATACGTGTATCAATCAAATAGCTACATGTCTATCTCGCGACGAAGATTTGTGTATGAACAGTTTTTCGAGGCCTTTGTTTGTTCCTTCCAATTTCGTATACATCGAATGTAAGTGTGGGCCTGATATGTTTATTATTACGCCTAAGCAATAATCGTTGGAATACGTTTACGGTTTTTCTCACGTACTTTGACAGATAATATTGGATTAAAGAAAAAGAAATATATGAGATGTGCCAGTATCAGAGCAAGTAGTAGTATCTTCCTATTCCTTTGGGAAAAGGCCTATCTATTACTATGTATCTATAGAAGTAAAAAGATACAGGTGAACTATTTTATTGTATAGTTTCATCGTATCCCTAAGGAGGTAGATTGATCACTCTCACATTTTGCCAGGTATATTAAGACCCTACGTATTATTAGTTAGTCTATTTACTTCTACCCTAAAATACTATGTACCTGAATTTGTACTTGCTGCTAATTAAGAATCTATTGATAAAAAAAATAACTTAAAAAAAGAAATTTAGTCGTTTTAGCTACGGACAATTAAATTCTTACATATTTACAAAATATGGGTCAAGAATTAACTATCCGCAATTAAAATGATTTGTTTTTGAAAATAGGAACCAGGATTTAAACAAAGGGCCGTAGTCTAATCTGACAAATTACTGTAAAAAAGATTGTTAAATGTTTATGCGCCTTTGTCTATAACACTTATTTATTTAAAAAGCTTAAATGTAATATGCTCTAAATATAAATCGAAGCATCTGAGCATTATATGTCTTCGAAGAATCTCTCTATTATGTAATCAATAGATATTTGCCAGCGAGTCGTCCGTATAAGTTGGCAAGATTTTCGGTTTTTCGATTCACATAATTTATGTCTCTATCAAATGGCTTTATAACCCTCTTTTGTCAAAAGCTGTTGTTAATAAAGTGTGTAAAAATAATATATGATCAATAAAAGCTCAGATGATTCATTGCTTAATAGATCTTGAGCTATCTTTAATTTTATACCTTTTAAATGCTTTTAGTTTCGAAGATCAAAGGAAGGGAGATTCCAATAACAAAGAGATCTTTTTAAAAATAAACCACTCTCCAAAAATCTGAACTATAATTATAACTTTAAAGCTATTTTGTGGTCTCCTTATAAAACGCTTAGAATTGAACTGGTCTCACCCATAAACTCGCTGAAATTTTTTTAGTTGTAGCTTTGATTTTATAGACATAAACTCCCTGCTACAACTAAAATGTTTCCAGACAGGAAGACTGCAATAGACTCGTCTCCTTTTACAGGACACTTAAAACAGCTGCTCTTCCCAGTGTAGGAAGGGTTACGCCATAGTCTACCACGCTGGCCAAGTGTGGGCTGGCAGACTTCACATATCTTCAAGAACATTACGGAAATCTCTCAGCCTTGCAGGTTTCTTCACGATTATTTCCTTTACCATTAAAAGCGTGCGATAATTAACTATTTAATACGCACATAACTTCGAAATGTCAGGGATAGGTTTGCGCCTTGGGTCGAACACGAGACCTCTGCGTAGCAGTCCAACGGTATCCCACTAGAACATGTATTTAAGAGTATGTAATTACTCTTAAAGACATTTACCAAGTATGTATACCTAAAAGGCTACGCGTAATCAAACAAAAGAATCATTTAGTACATTCTTCATCGTCCCCCGTAAATTAGGTTAGGAACAATGAAACGTCGGCACCAAAATAAAGATAATTCTGTAGGTACTACCTCTGTGAATGGGACCTAATATCAGCTGATGAGACGTGGGTAGCACTTCAACGTAACCCTTCTACATAGATATAGGTGTAATGATATACTTCGTAGGTATATCAATCAAATCAGTGTATTTCCACCCACTGTTGCGTATATTCCCTATTTAGGTCATAGACAGATGATACTAGTATCATTGTGCTAGCATGATACCGGAATAATAGTCAACAGTATATTAGTAGGCTAGATTGTGCTTTGCCCGCATTAAATTAGATTTTATCAATAAATTGCTAACCCACGGGAACAGTCTTTTTTTCTCAATGTTAGGTATTCTACGTCCATTTCTGTAGCTCTGGCGACGTGTATGCAAAATTGTATGATAATCGGTTGAGTAGTTAAGGCGTGGAACCATTAAAAACCAAACTCACATTCACATTTATAATATTAGTTAGGTTTATAAAAGGTATAAAACATTTATTTTATTTAAATTTTTAATTGGCCTTCGTGGATGGTTCATCGGTTTATGCAGTTGTCTCACCACTGACAGTGCGTTAAGTGGTTTGATCCCCAAAACGGACAAAAAATTAACTTTGAAAATTGTGATTCACAAATATTTGTGCTGTGTTTGGCTGTTCTTTGTATTCATTGTTACAATATCCCCGCGATACAGGTTTTAGACTCAATGCTTGTCATTATAAAAAACTTAAAATTGAAACTATCCAATCAATAATAATGCAATAACATCATAGTTATAATACAGATTGAAATTCTTAATGATCTGCAGTCACCCCAGTTGAAATCTGGCGCGAGCTCGTTTGTAATAATAGAAATATAATGGGGATCTCTATTGGGTTGGTTGATATGCACAGTTTGCCGATGACGGTGTTAGTTTCCGATGAGATGGGGTCGCTTAATTATAGGCCCTCGTTTTAATCCCGAATCTACTAAGAAACTATGGAGTTTAGATAAGCGGACTAAGCCAACAATCTATATAGATTGTTGTTTTATTAGATTTGGAGGAAATTCTATTTTAAGTTATAAATGTAACTATTATTACAAATTATTATTATTATTCGAACTACATACGACTTACAATCACAATAGACGAGAAACGATAATAAGATGTAGTGTAGTAATTAATTATTAGGCAGTGAGACCCGCAATGACAACAAGTCACGACACTCCTTTCCAAATTCATCAATTGCTAAGTACATTCATTACACTATACAGCAATCTTCAAATAATAGCCAAAAGCTTTTTTCTCGTTTTTCGTTATTTGTCGGCTGTTATCCAATTTGGAACACAATCGGTATGTTTTGACAGTTCGACAAATGTTTTTCTTACACATCGTCAGGATGACTTAAGAACACTACGACTTAGATTAAATTAATTTAATAATTAATCCTAGCGAACATATTTAGATACCTATAGGAATAAAATATGTTTCCGGCATCATATAATTCTTTTTCTCATAATCAAAATATTGGATATCATGATTTTGACTCTTAGCAACTACATAACTAATAATTCTATGCTAATATTAACAAAACATAAGCTAGCGTTTGTTATATTATTACCCACACGCATTTATGATTACTGCGCCGCCCCCGTGGGTCGTAGCGTGATGTTATATAGCCTATAGCCTTCCTCGATAAATCAGCTAAAAAACAAAAAAAATATTCGATCTCTTAGTTCCTGAGACTAGCGCGTTCAACCAAACAAACAAATTCTTCAGCTTTATAACATTAGTATAGATATGGCTAAAGCGTTTAATCTTATAAGGACATCGAGATAGATAGTTTAAATCTCAGAAAGAATAAAAGCACTTAAAAGGTACCGAATAAACGAAGTTGGGGTAACAACTAGTATATGTATGACATTAAGTGAACCGTAAAATTATTTATATTCGAATAATTTATATTCTATGTTGACCGTAGACTGTCACCTTGTTATATGCCCTCTGAGGGAGGGGTGTGTGAGGGATTACCATTCCCAACACATATGCCAAATATGTTGTATAAGTTCACAATATGTTTCATTCACTCAATTTACAAATGCTCTCTACAATAAGTATATATTTTTTTATCTACTAATATTATTCCAAATAACTTAAAAAAAGGAGGTTACAACTATTTACAATTGACAATTTAAACCAATGTATTAACTTCTTTCGTTATGAACAGCTTTGCTGATACATTTGTAGATTGTAAAAACATTTTAATATGTGAATGTTTTTTACTATGTTTCCAAAGTACCCCGTGATATAAGGAACTAGATTTTGCCAGCGGCTTCGCCCGCGGTTATTTAAATATTGCCAATAAATTTATGTCCTTCAGAAAGAGAATTCTTCTGATCCTTTTTCTGTCCTTTTCTGGACCCCTGACGATGTGTATGCGAAATTTAATGATAATCGGTCGAGTAGTTAAGGCTTGAAAGCACACAAATTCACATTTGCATTTATAATATAAGTTAGAATTATTCCCTAATTTATACCATTAAAACTTAATAAGGACAGTTTTTATAACACGGAAGTGGCAAACAAGTATAGGATCCGGATGGTAATTGGTTACAGTAACCCTTGAGCGATTGCGACAGGGGCAATATTCGCGTGGTGCCAACCCATAACAAACTAAGGCCCAGAGCTGTTAGTGCAAGGGGCAAATATTAAACTGGTTGCCAGCTGACAGCACAATGGTCCTAAGAAGTCTGGCAAGTTTACTACCGAGAGGAACACAGCCCAAGATTGTTGAACGCAATCTACCTTCCAATTATTTAAAAATTACTAAAGCGATTAGAAATCACCTTATATTATATTAAGTATAAGCTTTTGCCCGAGGTTTCACTTGCCTGGAAACAGTACTATTTATCGGAATAAAAGGTACCCTATGTCCTTTTCTGTACTCCTGACAACATGTATGCAAAATTTTGGGTTGTTCCGACGTCACCCGATGACGTTTCATCCTACACTGTTTTTTTTCCTTTTTTTTTTTGTTACCCAGGAAAAATGCTTGATGCACTACCCGCCGGCTAGGGGACGGCACCGGCGGGGCGTGTGGGACTCACCAGCCGAGTGCTGGTATACCCACTAAAAAACCTGGGGTGTTCCCTCTCTCACCCAATGGGGGGGGGGGCCAGTTGGGAGTCTGAAAAGATTCATCCATAGCAGGCCCCCCGTGTGGGTGCCGGCCGAGTCAATCGGACCCGACCTCCACTCGTCCCCGGGGGAGAGCAATTCACTGCTCTCCCCTTTCGACGTTAGAAGGCGCGTGCCCTCTATGGGTTCTCTACGTCCGGGACGTAAGGATCTTCCACACGCCCCCGCTTCGCCGCCTCCCTAGGCTGTCATCTCGCAGAAGGACCTCATTGCGCCCCAGCACCTGTCGTCGCCGACCATCATCGATACGACGGTCGGCAACGAGAGGTCGGGGCCAATCACGGCGACCAGGGCACAGCGCTCCTCGGCCCACGCCGGACACTCCTCCAGCGTGTGCTGCGCCGTGTCCCGGTCGCATTCCTCGCAGTGGTGACACCTGGTTGTCGGCTCCCTACCGGCTATCTTGCACAGGTACTCTCCGAAACAGCCGTATCCGGAGAGCACCTGAGTAAGCCGGTAGGTGAGCGGTCCGCGCCGTCTGTCCGTCCATTGCCTTAGCACCAGACGGACAGCCTCGACTGTCCTTACCCCGTAGCGGGGCTGGGCCAGTCGCTCTTCCCACTTGGCCTCGAAGACCAGTCGAGCCTGGGACCTTCGCGTCTCCACCGCCCTGTGAGTCGGTTCCTCACCATGGAGCCGGAGGTCCACGCGCCAGTGATATACCGACGCTTGGACCTCCGCCTCCAAATCCCAGGGCGGCGATGCCGCCAGGACGCACGCCGCCTCAAAGGAGACGGTGCGGTACGACCGCGACACCCTGATCGCCATCGCCCTCTGAGGTCTCCTCAGAAGGGCGACGTTTCGGCGATCGAGGGCGCCGGCCCAAATGGGCGACCCGTAGAGGGCCATCGACCGCACCACCCCCAAATAGAGGCGGCGGCAGACGACACTCGGCCCCCCGATATCCGGCAGCAGAGAGCTAAGCGCTCCCGCCGCCGACATCAGCCGGAGGGCACTGTTTTTTTTTTTTTTTTTTTAACTCAACCTATTTACGTTCCTTACTCAACCGACAGCAATTATTTCATTTTAATTCTTTATTCATTCTATAAGTATTCCTTTTTTTTTTTTTTTTTTTTTTTTTTTTTTTTTTTACGTGGGGGAATGCTATGACGCATACCCCTCCGCGGGGGCGGGCGGAGGGATTATGTCGGACTCGCCGGGGTAAAAGAAAGATGTTAAAAGATAATGTACCTCCCGGAATACCGACTAAACCTACCACGGTGTTCCTCGACAAAACCACTATCGACGGGGCCGCGCGAATCGCTTTCGCATGCGGTCGCGACCCCGCCGAGGTTACGGCCCGCCGTATGAAACGGCAGGCCACTACACAAGAGACCTACCCAAAGGACTCACTTCATAAGATTCCCTACTGTCTCCCCCCCTAGGTGGGAGACGGACTCGAAACAGAGGCGCGCGTGGGAACACGCACGCCGCCTCTCGGACCTGGTGCTGAACGGATGGCGGGCAGGCCCACAAAGCCCGCCACCCCCAGGTCAAACCTCAGGGTGGCTGGAGGTCATCGCGCGCCCTCCGGCGCCCGGCTCTGCGGTTGGGGAGAGGGTTTAAACGCTCCCTCTCCCGCTCCGCCGCCTCCTTGATGGAAATTACTTCCTCACAAAAGGAGGCGACGGCGTTCCACGACCTCTCACTCCGGACCATAGACTGAACTACGGCCGGGAGCGAGAGGGCAATCGATCCGACTGCCGCGATCAACTCACGGCGCTGCGATGCCCAGGCGGGGCAAACCGCCAAAGTGTGCAGCGCCGTGTCCTCAACAACGTCTTCTATAAGTATTCCTAGCTCAACCGATTACGAAATTACCCAAAAGGTTTGGGTTACGATCTGAACAAAAATTACGGTTTTCGTAATCAATATCTATACTAATATTATAAAGAAGGAAGATCTGCCCAACCGATTTTAAATTTTTCACCATTTGAAATCTTTATAATCACCGAGTACCTAAAATAGGCTATATATTTTTTTAAAGCACTGTTTCTAACATAACCTAACCTACTTTTATAAAGCCAAGAGTTGTTTTACTATCCATACTTTTGCTGGTAATATTTGCCACGGGTAAAGTAAGGAACGCATTTCGGTTGAATAAAGAAACTTTATTAAAATAATGTAATCGGTTCAGTTAGACATACTAGTTTAGGATGAGTAAAGAAATAGAATGAGACGTCATAGGATGAATATGGAACAACCCAAAATTTTATGATAATTAGTAGAGTAGAGAGTACATCAGAGGGCCAATGCTCGGACTAATCTAAATAGAAAACTAAATAAATAAATAAATAAATAAATAAATAGAATTCAGATTTAGTCTTAGTGTTAAAAATAACCCAAATTATATTTCCCCTAGGTATATTAAAATAAACGTGAAATGTGAACATAAATATCGCATAAGTTTTTATTTGACGTTTATTAGACTAGATCAGATAAAATTTATTTTGAATCTATTTTATCATGAGAATTGACCCTTAAATCGAACGTAGTACGTAGTACGAATCGTTATATTTTTTAAAGCACTTTAGTCCCTGCAACCGTGTGACCCTATAAGGTCTACCACTGACTACAGAGAATCTCTTGCAAGTTTTTTAATCCATAGTAGGTAATCCACGATTTTAGACGCATAAAAGTCTGTCATTTGCAATAGACCGTAATATATTGCAAAAGATTAAAAACTGATATTCCATACGACAAACATTTAGGAACTAGTTACAAAATAAACTTGAATTATAACATAATTGCAATTAATATAAATGTAATGCAAGTACTTTATGTTACCAATTACAACAGCTGACCGGTTCAATACAATATTACCATGCGTGTCGTCCTACAAGGGTCGCAACCTTTAGGGCAGTGACGTCACCATATGATAATTAGCCCTCATTACACCACAACACGCAGACATGTTTGCAATTTATCAACCCTTCATAATGTAAATGACACAACACGAATACGTACATGTAGCGACATCTGTTTTTCATTTTGGGTACTAAAGCCGTAGTATTGAGTTCTCTATATTATAAATTAATTTTGTAGATACTGTAGTCATTGTGTCAATAACAACTTGATATATATATTATATTCTATCACATACACACAACACCATTTTGCTTTGCCCAAACTTTTGCATTTGCTTGCTTTAGCCCTCACTAAGCTGAGCTTGTAACTGGTACCTACTAGACAATGGATAAATACTTTTTTTTGTAAATAACTACATATTATACACAGAAACACATGTTCATGCACACAAATGTTTGACTTGTGTGAGAATCAAACCCGAGACCCCAGGCGTGGCAGTCGGTTACACTAACTATTACGCCATCGAGGCCGACAAAATAACATCACAACTGTATATTCCAGACGGTGTAGGCAGAAATATATCACAATCACATATCACCTACTGTTCATAAAGCACACATAATACAAAGCACGCCAATTGCTATATACAACGATCAAATTATGCAAACCTTGTGCTGCTACTAAAACTCCTAAAATATTTTGATCAACGTAGTCCTATATTCAGACAAGTCGATGTTCCTACGAACAGTTAGGTTTTTACACATATTCTATGAAAAATATATCAAAATTTAGCTGTCCGTAGCTAAAACGACTCATTTTTATATAGGAACTAGGTCCTAAGAATCTTACATATTACGGATAGTTGCAACAAAAATGTAAACACATGTATGTTCTTTGTTAACATTGCATGAGTTTCCTCGTAGGTAATTACTTATAATTAATTCATCAGCTGTACTTTCTGAAGCAATAATTGCAATATAGGCAAATTACAAGTATGTATAATCAATATTTAAATACTAATATTTCCTACAACATAAATTGTTACTTTATTAAAAATATAATTTACATAATAGACGCTTAAAACAACTATAGTCTATACCGAGACAAGTACATTGTCACTCATAGGTCATCAGTTTGAATTTTAGAATTTACTAGCTATCCAGACAGACGTCGTATTGCACACACAAAAATTTAAATAAAAAACCGTATCTGAACCATTCTCGAATCCACTTGAACACACACAAAAAAATTCATCAAAATCAGTCCAGCCGTTTAGGAGGAGTTTAATTACAAACACACGCACAAAAGATTTATATATATATAAAGATATGCTACGAAAACGAATTTCGTACCTATATCTAAAAACTGAACGATCCGGCTTCCGAATATTGATCAATTCGTTGATAATGATTATAATTCGAGTTATACACACAAGACACGATTGATAAATAGGTTATCGGTCAAGCGGTTCGTTTGCTCGTGCTTGATGATTTATCGATTAGCCTCGAACGACAGTGATCGCCTTATTTAGGACTCACACGTATTCGAATATTTCGAATAATCAATTCGAATTTTAATCAATTATCGTCTTCGATAAAACCCGTCGCTAATAATTCACGTTCAACTGCAACGGCTTGCCGGTAGCTAGCATATTTATTTTCAATGATGTCTGATATTCTAGCAATTGACCGATTAAATAGTCTATATTGTCGATTTAATATCATGATTATGAGGAAACCAAACAACGTATGTCTGAAAGTTATCCATAAGTCTGCTCACCTGATTGAACAAGCGTGATAAATTAACCCTTCAAATACTGAGAAGAGGCTTGTGCCGTGCAATGCGGCAGCTTATAAACAGAGCTAATTTATTAACTCCACGGAAATACGACCACGCCTAGTATATAGCTCTATATACACATGTTATATAATTATATCTGTACATACATAACATGTGAAATTATCGCCATATTTACTATAATAATAAGCGTGGTTATAATTATAGTATAATTCTATAGCGATAATATTAATGATAAGGTGACTATGCTTAGTATATCAGATAAGATCTCAAGGATTGATTGTAGAAACTTGTAAGATGGCGCATTCAGTTTATAAATAAATAGTTAAAAATTGTTTGTAGATTATAAATCTACTCTTAAGTTGTTGCATTTCGTACATTTTTAATATGGTTTGATTAAAAAAAAGAAAAGAAACGTTTCATTTTCAAAATATCAATATAGTATAAACTATTGAATTTTTGAAAAAGAAACTTTGACATTACACTTCATATATGGCGTATTGTGAAAAAAAGGTATTAGAGAAACAGTATTTATTATTCTTTAGGCCAATGCTCGGACCGAGGGGTACAGACAATGCTTTGTTTCTGGTTACCGGCCAATTGATGAGTAAAACCTTTTAATTAGTTAATTAATTAAATTACGTATAATTAAGCGTAAAACCGATAATGCGAAATCGGTTTTCAGAACATTTGTTTATACCTAATATCGCATATCAGTGAGCGTTAGCGTAGTACAACGCTTAGTACCGCAGGTCGGCAGAGTTCGTGGTTCAAATAAAAAAGCTGGCAAGTTTTTGCCAAGTCCAACTGCCCTATATAGGACAAAAATATTTAGGCCTTAGGAATCCAGAAGGCCGCACATTTATGTGACGACCTTGTGTTGTATTCAAGCCAAATAAGATTAAGCATGTGTTTTGTTGAGTGTTGAGCATAGACAAAACATCTTAAGCATGCCCTATGTTCTAATCAAAGTGATCAATAGTCTTTGTCCTAAACGCGAAAGCGATTTACAATTAGTAACGCGCTAGTGATGCACGTAGTGTTTCAAGCATTAACATATAAATCAAAGGTTTCAAGCATCCGTATTCGCTTATTGATGATCAGTCTAATCGAGTGCTTTATCGCCTTAAATCGAAAGATAAATAAAAATTTGTTAGTAATATATAGTATGCAGCACACATCAACAACAGCAACGCACAAAGGTCATCATAACTACATATTTTCAAAAATATATAAATAGATTCTTCACTATATTATAAAACAAAATCCTACATCGCGTCTGTCTGTCTGTTTGCGATAAACTCAAAAACGACTCAACGGATTTGCATGCGATTTTATCTAATAGACAGAGTGATTCATGAGGAAAGTTTAGGTGTATAATTTTTTAAGGTTGTACTACCCATGCGAAGCCGGGGCAGGTTGCTAGTAATAGTATAAAAATGCTCCTCTTAATACATGTTATTAAAACTTTTAAGTAATATAATATTGTAAATATTTGACATGAACACTACATAGCATCAACTTTTTTTTATAGATATTAAATAAGCATATTGGCTTTATCAAATCTGTGTGGTGTTGTCCATCCGATCTTATGCACTAGTAAAATTGTAGTATCTTGTATTTATTTGCCACAATAAACTAACTATAAACATTTGCTTAAAAAATAATAGAAAATCATACGACACATTATTTTTATGAAGGTCATAATAGAAGTAAAAATAGATGAAAGTAGGGGGAATGCGCGAAGTCAAGGCGAAAGTTAAGGTCATATCATATTAGGAGGTCAAGATGAAGGCAGAATGTAAAGAGGAAAGATGAGTACCTACACCGATTAGAGCAGCTCTTTTTAATGAAAGAAGAGGATAACCGTCCAAATATAGTAGTCTGGATGTTGTTTGTGGCCATTGTTTGAATGTTTATAAAGTCCCTCGCGAAACAGGAATTATTACTACTGCGGGATATCTTAAATAAACTAAATCTATTGAATTATTGTTACTGCATACATCGAGATAGCGTGTTACAGAGTAAGTATAACTCTGTCTCGTTCTCACATATGCGACAACAAACATTTAAAAGACGTCAGATGGTCAGCAAATTACAAAAAGAAATATTTTCTTCTCACACTTCTAAAAAGCAAAAGTTCTTATGGAAAGCTAAACAAAAATAAGTAAATATTCTACTTGATCTCAATTAACAGCAATATAAATGTTGCTGCCTTTACCAGAGATAATGATATGTAGACAAAGCGTTAATCCTGAAAAAAACATGGTAGATATACTCTAAAAAAATCACTGCTTAGAATCAACCACTAAAACCGTCAAAATAACACTACATAAATGATAGTTTAAATGTTTAGATATTGCAGGTTCGATCCCACTTGGTACAATAATTCGTATGATCCACGTATAGCTATTTCGGGTACCTATATTTGTGCTCTGTGTCCCTTATTTAAATGTTTGTAAAGCCCCTTCAATGCAACGATTATCCCTAGCGCGGGAATTGTCTGGTTTAAGCAAACAAAGGAAGCAGGTAAATGCCCTATGCCAAGATTTAAACAAAATAGGAAGTACTATAATATTACGACGTATTACGTAGAACTAATATAAGTGCTAGAATAAGATTCGTAGCAAAAAATAACCATTTACTAGTCCGTAAAATAAAGCAAGTCATTAAACTTATCTACTAGACTAACTTCAGTGGTAATAATCACTAACATAGCAATTACAATGCTACGTTTTAGATTAGATATTTAACTATGAAGTGAATCGATTACATTAAAACATTGTTACGCAACTAACACAAAAATAATATCGTTATCTGTGGCGTGTCATTCTGTCTGCACGCCTCTACGAGTGTCGACCCTTGTCATAGACACGCCCGTATTTATGGCCATTTGAAAATAGAATACAAATTGTTTTTTAATCTATCATAGCTAAAACTTGATCCTATTTTGATTTATCTTTTATAGTCTCGTAGTCTACAGTTAAATTATTTATTTAAAAATGGAATAATGGGTCTTAAGTATAATGAAATAAATTTAGTAAAACATTTTACAGTTCTACGTAGATACTATCAGTTATTTTGGCGCAAAAAATAACAAAGATTTGCACGTCACGAACTCACGACACTACCTGTTACTACATTCAACAATTGAATTGATACTTATTTGTAGCTTAAACCTAACTCTTCTAACTTTTTATTATACGGCATTCAGGAGTTAATGAAATCTTAAATACGCGCGATAACATCTATTAAATAAAGTTGGTCATACGGAATGGCTACACAGACAGATAAAAAAGCGTAAATGGAACTTTCTGCACTACAAAAAAATGCGGCTTTAGTTTTTTTACACAAGTTTGGAAATAAGTGGGAATGCCGACTCGTAGGTGAGATCTGCGAGGGGCGAGGGCGGAGCGGGGCGCAGCGGAACACGCGGGCGCGGGGAATAATCGATACCCCATAGAACCATAAGTAGGGTGGACATACGGGATGGATTATAGCTTTTTTGGCCATAAGTGAGAATTGGGTAATATACTACGACTATATTTAAGTAAAGATTGTTTTAACAGTCTTCGTTTGAATAGTCTGTTCTTAAAAGGTTTCGTTGACACCGTTCCAATACCAAGTAAAAGTTAGATTTGCAGGTACGACAGTCTCGTATTTCTATCGTATTTGAAATCTCAGATCTAGTTAAAAGGTTAGTACTGAAATCGCTTCCTTTCAGAAAGTTTGCTCGAAATGTTATAATAAGTAAGATTAATTAATTCAACATTACTTAAGTTCCAGTAAAGGAAATTGTTTCAAATTAAATAGGTACATACTTAGTTACTTAGAATCCATTCCGTCAAGTTAAAATTATATTGTTTCAAGAATTTTTATTTAAAATCTGTTGTATCCTGAATTATTATTATTAATTTATTTATTAAAAATACACTAATATTAATTATTAGTGTATTTTTATAAAAGTATGTTTATAAAATATCAAACGATAGTGATTTTATAAATACATATTTATAAAGATAAAGTTTACAATCTTTGTCTTTTCTCCCAGTATCTTTTTTTCGCAGGGATGACTTGTAATATTAGGACAGCAAGTAGCACCCGGGCTTTGTATAATATGTTGAACACATACCTTTTTGTTCTCGTGGTTATTCGAGGTTGCATTTCGTTGTAACAACTATTTTTTCGTGCAATCTAGCAAATCTTAACAGCACTATCGTATCTAAGACTAAGGTCATTATACATTAGATGTTTAATAAACAAATAACTAATTATGCTTATAAGGCTATTCAAATGATGTTTGAATATAGTTATGCCCAACAGGATTCCTACTTTGGTCGGTTATGGACGTAGAGCACACACTTAGTCAAAGTGTTGTCAACACATTCTATCGTGACTAAAAAACCATTGTGCACATCGCTTATAACTACTATAAAATTATCGTAAATACGATTCGTAAACACGAAAAAATATTGATCATATATTATCATTAATAAAAATATTCCAAGCTATATACCTATTTTTTTACAACATACCTATACAGGGTGATTTTGAAATAGTGTAATTCCTATTAACCACGCATTCTACTGGTGATATAGAATAACCCTGACCATATTTTTTCTTAATTAGAATAATGGTTTCGGCAAAATTAGAGTACAGATTTTTTTCATTAAATGATTTCAAATAGTCATATTTTAACCACCTGACACAATCTTAATATTTTACTAATTTAAAAATAATAACATAACAATAACAGATGTCGTAAATAATAAGGGGCAATAAAAAGGACCGCCCGTTATTATTTACGACATTAATTATTAATATGTTTTTTTATTTTAATTAGTAAAAAATTAAAATTGCCTCGGTTGGTTAACATATGACTATCTGACACCATTTCACGAAAAAAACGGAATAATAATTTTTCAAAAAAAATAAATCTAATTAAATAAAAATATGGTCAGGGTTATTCTATATCACCAGTAGAATGCGTGGTTAAAAGGAATTACACGATTTCAAAATCACCCTGTATATAGGTACAAACTTTAAGAAATTAATATTAATAATTAATACTTTGATCCCAAGTATTCCAGGCAATACGAAGGCTGAAAAATATTAAGATATTAAATGTAGTTTAAATTGTAAGCGAAATAAAGAATCTGAGAAGCTAATTTTAATGTGTAACATTCGCATAAATACACTCAATCCAGTCACCCGTTAGCCTAAACAAAGACTTTGGTAGAGGAAATATTCACGAAAACGAATTTTTACGCAATGCAAAACTTACAATAAATTAAAAGCCACAAAAGAACATTCAATCATACTTATAAGAAGGTAGCCATAAATTATTGCAATAGCAAAATTCATAACTACTTCTAAAAGCCTTTTTCTGGCAAACTGTCGGAATCTCTTATCTTAAAAATCATAGTCACCCGAATTCCCATAACAAAAACGCTCCTAAATAGCTCCTCGATATTGTCCCCTACATCTATGGCTCCACGTCGGTGCACCATGATGCACCGGGTCACTGACCTACGCATGGGGCGGATGATTCCATACCATGACATGTGTCAAATCGACTCATATTGATCCCGAGATTAAAAACCACGGAGCAATACACTTTCAACTTGAAGATAGCGAGATTCAAATCAAATCATTTTGATGTTATCATAATATAAAATAGGTTTTATTGAGGTCGCTGTGTGTTGCCATTTCTTGCGCGCAAATGTTACAGGATTTTTTTTATATTTGAATATAATATTGGATACTTAGAAATGAGACGATCGTCTTAGTCAGACGGGACCAGTAGGTACTGATGAAAAACAAACGGTACGTCGGGAAAACTTTCAATATAAATTTACAGATCGCTTACAGGTATCAAATCTGTATAAACTAATTTAATTATATATTGTTTTTATTATTATTCGTATTATTTTAGTAAGTATTCTTATGTATTCATACGTCACTATAATTTATTGTTACAAAAATATTTCTATAGTTTAGTATAGGTACAGAAATTCTCAGAAGCAATATAGAATCGTCTATCTATGTATATATTAATACGTGAAGCAAAAACTTTGTACCCCTTTTTACGAAAATTGCGCGGACGGAGGATTATGAAATTTGGCACAGTTAAAGTTTAATATGGAAAAGGAGGGGCGAATCCTAATATTTTTATAAAATATGCATAAGAAATACATTAAATTAATGAAAAACACTACACGCACACAACCGTGCATTTGACACATGCAGTAGAATCGCGTTCTTTGTATTTCGGCATTGTTCGTGCTGATGTCGTACAATTCTTCGTAACTATGGTTACATACCTTATTTATATGAAATAAAGAAAACAAAGTAGCGAGCTTAGGAATATCGTCAATGAAAGAGTATAGTTAAATAAATAATAATTTGTTTGAAAAAGATAGGTAAATTAATCTGTATAGCCTTGACGAAATCAATACAACCTTAATAACGATCAAATTTAAAATTTAAATCAATTATGGTCGAATTTCGATCAATAGGCGACCGTTAGTATAAATAAATGTTCCTAGCTTACGGCAATTGACTCGCCCGTATTCCGGTAAAATATAGCTGACGAACCAAGCTTAGTACGAATAGTGTTTAATTCGCTCATACCTAACATTGACTGAACCTTGTTGTTGAACTCAAGACCTCTATCTTTATAGTCCAAGGGTCACTTTACAAGGCTGTCGTTGGGCATTAGCTCTACCATCACTCATATACATCATATCTACATAACAGAAGTGTATACGATGAACATATCGTTTACTATGTTTAATACACACTTCTGCTGTTACCATTGAACTTTAATGTTCGTAACTGTAACTTTATAACCTACTATTTTTGGCCGCGGCTTCACTCGTAACAGACTTTTTTGCTGGATAAAAAGTACTACACAATGTCCTTACTGTTCCCCTTCCCTGACAATGTGTATGCGAAAGATCATGATTCGGTCGAGTAGTTAGGGCGTGCAAGCGTTACAAACAAATAAACAAACTCATATTCGCATTTATAATATTAGTTAGGATTAGAATATGAATAGGTGAACTTTTACTCTGACATTACATTAAATTACGTGGAAATTAGACATAACTAAATTCTAAACCCTTTCCAATAGATAGTATAGTAGTCGTACTTCTCACCTATATACTTAATGGTACCATCTTCATCTATTTCAAAAATAGAACGTCAAAATGCTTGTTTTATATAACTGAAAACGGGTATTAATGATCGCGTTAATACTCGTTTACAGTTATATAAATCATATAAGTCAAAAGTATAAAAGTGATTAACATCTTTTTCATTCTCTTTAATCTATAATATTTTCTAATATATAACATAGAACTCCATTCTGAGTAAGTTTGTGATAATATCTAATGTAAGGATATTTATTACCTTATCTACATGATGTGTGTAGTAGTGTAAAAGATAAGTTAAGTATGATTAAAACTACAGCTATCCTTGATTAATTTCATAATTTACTAATATTATTAACGCGACAGGACCTATGTTTGTTCCTCTTTCACGCAGCTATGAAAGACAATATTTTTTGTATAGATATAGTTTACAACCCAAAAAATGAAATAGGCCACTTTTTATGGATAAAGGATGGACTGTTTCTGTGTGTGGAACCACGGGGGCGAAGGCGATGCAAAATTTTGTGCCAAAGAATTGTGATGAGAGCAAATAAAGCAAAATGTACATATAATGTCGAATTAATAACGAAGATAGTAAATAGTAATTAGGAGCCCCTGCTTATTCCTTCAAAACGTGTAACACTACACATGTACTTATGAAAGTTAAGACTCGTTACCCCAAATTGTAGCAATACAAGTTGTTCCTCGCTATGAATACGGTTAAAATTTAGTTTTTATGAGGCCCATAAAGTAAGGCATAACGAAAATTTACTCTTAGTTACTTAAACTGAGTGAGAGAGAGGTAACTAAAATGCCTTGCAATTCAAAATTGATGAAATTCAACACCGACATATATCCTTCAAGCAAATTCTGTAATTAAACGTGAAATCAGAAGTTTTGCATTGAGCCATATATATTAAAATAAATAATAAAATATTATAAATGCGAATATAAGTTTGTTGTTTGTTAACTACTCGACCGATCATCACATAATTTCGCATACCTACACGTCGTCAGGGGTACAGAAAATAACAAAGGGCACCTTTCATCCAGGAACTGTACTGATCCTGTGAGATAGAAAGTTTACATAACCAACATTTACGCGAGCAGACCCGCGGGCTAAATGTAGTACATTTATAATTCAATTCAATGTCATTTATTGCGATAATAGGTTATTACAATAGTTGTTGTATACAATAGAAAATGTTTCTCCATTATCTACCTTAAGGCGTGCAATAGTTGTTAACATAATTTTAATTGATAACAAATTAATTGATGGCAAATGTTAATATCACCAAACATTAATTAAATTTGAAATAAACTATCAATTTAATATAATACAGAACAATGTCAAAAGTAATATAGTAATAATTAATTAAATAAATACATAAGTCATAAGGTTCACAATACAATATAGCTCATCTTATACAATTTTTACATCATTTAAATATTCATCAATACTCTATTACGCTTTATTTAACAATATATGTTTCTCTAAAGGAGTAAGTGTAGGTGCATTACACTCACATTGCACCAGCTATGTTCCTACGTCCCAATTCTTAACTACTGAGTAATTTTCAGACGCTATGCTGTTACAGATACACCTAATTACAATTTGCACAACGCTTACACGTAGCTATTTTGAACATTAATACTTAAAAGCAACCTCCCTACTCGTTAATCTGTTATCGACGATTAGCGGGCGCAAGAAACAGTCAAACAGAACGATCAGTACAAATCAACAAATAATAAAACAAAAGCGTTATTACTTAATCTCACTAGCGCCATTGACTAAACACTTTATGGTTTCTATGGCTGCTTTCATAATCCACAGCTTATACAAAATGAAACGTTCATTTAAAAAAAATCTCGTGTTCTCTATTCCCTCGGCGCGAGGCAATGGTATCCGCCTATTCAGCCAAGTACTTTTCTTTCTGTTCTTGATTAGTATCGTTTCGCGGGCAGCCGCCATAAGATTTATTTACAATGTTCATTATTACAAAGTTTTCACCGAGATATTGTTGTTTGTAACTTCTTTAGCCAAAGGTCAGAGTTGGCCCTAATCACAGTTCATTATGTTTTAGTGCGTAGGAGTTTAAATATTAGGTATATCAAGCGAGCTGTCTTGCTGTCTACTTGAATTTTACCGCAAAAACTGTTTCGTGAAAATGCCTCTGAAGTGTTATAAGGACAGGATTATGATGAAAAATTATATATTTAATTAATAACATTTTGTTGCATTTCGGTTGAATTTTTATAAAAAGTCACATGTCTAATAGTGAAAACAGAATTATACTTACATGCAAAATTTGAGAAGCTACAATGATTTTAATGTTGCTCATTACTGCACTCGTATTATTGTTACATAAAACAGTTATGTGACAATTGTGTGTGAGACAAAGGCGATATGTGCATTAGTTTAACGGGTTTGTGCGTACGTGCCATTGCAGTGTTAACCCCTCAATGTTATGTGCATTATGGGAGCGAGCTAGCCGTGCCAACTCACCTCAAACTCATGCCATTTGGATGCAATATTATACTGTATGATCTACGTGAATTGCAGTACAAATATTGCCTTCCATTACAATATGATATGATTCTTAATGAAAATAAAACTATTTAGAACATCTTTTAGATCGAACTCCTTGACACACTTCTTACCAAGTCGAGTAGACACAGCGTGGAACAGACTCCCTGGAAGTGTGGCATCGACACTAAATTCCTTTAAGTATATCCTAACTTTATATTATACATACATACGAAAATGAGTTTGTTTATTTGTTACGCTTTCACGCCTTAACTACTTGACATCATGAAATTTCGCATACACTTTGCAGAAAAGGGCATGAGGTACCTTTCATCCAGGAAAATTACTGGTTTTAACCTAACCTATATCCATCGATTTCATTGTAACAGATACTTAGCTTTATCGTGACGAAATATATACCCAAAAACTATTTAAAGGCTTTATGAGTCACCTGTCAGTTCGTTGAACTTTAAAGTTGAGGTTAAGATATATATTTTAAATGACGTAAAATTTCAATTCAATGGCCGTTTATTAAAATAGGGCTTCTGTTTTTTTGCAGCCGTGTGTAACCAGACGTCTTTTGTAAGTCAGGGTAAACGGCCTACAATTGATATTTCAACAAATTAATAAGTATGTAATACAGAATCGATACGGATTCTTTCGTTTATTATCAGACCTGTATTTAACAGTCCCACTGCTGGGCATTTCTTGAACCTTATAAAGAAATCTCAGACAGGTTTCCTTACGATATTTCCCTTTACCGTTAAATCGAGCGACAATTAACTATTTAATACGCACGTAACTTCGAAAAGTCAGAGATGCGCCTTGGGGTCACCCTCGAAACCTCTGCTTTGCAGTAGGCCAGCGTGGTGGAGTATGCTAGCCTTACCAATCTAAACACTAAAAAGTGGCCCGTGCCCAGCAGTGGGACAGTTCAATACAGGACTGATATTATAAATGTAAGTGTGTAGTAACTTTACGATCTGCGTCAGACAGAATTAATTACTTCATAGTCTAGGTCTAGACTATTTTTAACAAATCTTAAGTATCCGGTCACCCGCCTACACTGTACTGTACAACAGGTTATTAAAATTGTCTTTCAAAATCAGTTCTGTAATTTTCCACTCCACCAAAAATAGTCCGTCAAGTCGTCGAAAATGACAAATAAACATCGAAATTAAACTACTCTGTACGAATTTTATCGCGTTGTTTATGTTAAAACACATTTATTGCATAACTAGGTTTTGCCCGTGGCTTTAATCACGTAAATGTAAATAAATAAATAAATGTAGGTAATGCCAATATATTAACCCCTTCAGGAACAGCACTTTTCCCGGATGAAATGTACGTTATGTCCTTTTCTGTTCCCCTGACAATGTAAATGCGAAATTTCATGATGAACGATCGAGGAGTTAAGACGTGAAAGCGTAACAAACAAACAAACTAACATTCACATTTATTTTCAAATAAAAAAGTGTTTTAGAATAAACAACGCTGTGAAATTCGTATAAACTACTTGAATTTCAAGACAAATTCATGACAAGTACACTTTTGCATAGTAACCACAAAATTGTATTTAAGTACCTTCTTGTTCGTAAACGTTATTCTCTATTGGTCTTATCGACGTGTCAGACACAAGTCGGCTTTATAAGAGTGTTATCGTACCCTAATACAGGAGGGTATGTCTCGATACACAAGGGATGTTCTCCGCACCGAGCACTTTGCCGACCGTTATCAATAACCAATAACAATCTAAGTTAGTGTATTCGTGTGCGTGTGTAATGAGCGTTATGACAGTATGACCAATAGTCTTGATATATAGGTATAAATCATATAATATACACTGTTTTGTGGATGTGCTTTCTCAGCTGTGTTGTTTAATTTATGCTAAAGTGATGTGCGATTATTCGAATTTTATTCGAATGGTTGATCTATTGAATAATTTTTCGAATACCTGCACATAACTAAGGTTCTATATTATCCTAACTAATATTACGCGTTTGTTTGTTACGCTTTCACGCCGTAACTACTCGACCGATCATCATAAAATTTCGCATAGGTACACGTCCAGGGTGCAGAAAAGGACACAGGGTATCTTCAACCAGAACAAGGTACTTACTTACCTACATTTACGCGAGCGAAGCCAAAGGCAAAATTTAGTATTAAATAAAATCTAAACTGAGGTGTTGTATGTTGTATATACGAAAATTTGCAAATTAAAGGGGTATGCCTATTTTCCATAGTGTCTCAGGCCAAAGATGGACATCAAAAATTACTATAAAAATTGAGTGTTTTAAGATCTTAACAGTATTACATATCTAAAAAATATATTAAAATTGACGGCACTATTTTAAAAATACCTATAAAAAGAAATGTATTGAGGTTATTTTTCTATGCGAATATGTGTCTGACAGTGAGATAATTCAGAAACATCTCTTTCCTCAATACTCTATTATTTCATTATGATAGGAGGTGTGTTTGTAATATATTTTATCCAGTTATACTTAATAGGGTATGAAAAAAAGCACATTTGTTATTTTAAACGTCTATATTGTTTCATTGTCACATACTATTAACAAATCATCTATGTAGAAAAAGCGCAGAAATATATTGGACTCGTATCTTGCCAGACTTACTTACTCTTTTTAACTATTTTTTGTTAATTGCAATGGCCTCAATTTGAATGAAAGTAAATACATATTTTGTTTCGACAAAGTCAACTGAAAGTATTTTTTTCTCTAGTCTCTTGTCGACTCCTGGCCTCAGATTGGCATCCGCTTTGCGTTTGCACCGTTCAGTGGTAAAAGAAATGTCTTTGAACGAATCAAATACATGCTAAAACGTGTGACGTGGCCCGAAATCTGATAGGTGTATGTCCACGGTATGTGATTTTATGGATTATCACATGCGAACCCGCATGGGGTTCTCGTTTTAATTCTTAGGATGTGCAACGAGTTCTTGCGTTCAAGAAATTTGCAATACATTGCACGATACTGTTCCGAATAAAATGAAGGGGTCAACCCTCCGAGCTCATAAAGTCGTCGGTACCAACTGACATAAACGCCTGAGACAGTCTATATACTGATTTTATGTGTACTGTAAAGTAAAAGTAATTAGTTTGGCTGTTTAGAGACCTAGTCAATTGAAAATTATTCTTTATGATAAGGCAACTCCCTTAATAGAGACTAGCGACCATCCACTGCACCGCTCACGTTTTACGTTATTAAAACATAGGCTAAGTTTTTTCGAGATAGTGTTTAAGTGGAAGTTCCATAGTTGACGCCATTTAGAGAAAAAACACAATTACATTATAATATAATATGATATATTTATTTTTACAGACCACATAGTTACTAAAACAAAGGACACAAATAAAATCCTACTGCGCCCTTGAAAGCGACTGTCGCGTTTAGTACAACTCTATTCGAATATCATTCGAATGCAATCACGCGCATCACCAGTATGTTGTTATTCACATGAGAGCGTTAAAGGGTGACGAGGGACCAAATTGGGAACGATTACAAACGCCTACCGTTCCGTATAGAACTCGCTAGCATTCATTTGAGGCGCAACTGGTTGCATAGCTAACGTGCAACGTCAAATTATAGACTTTGATGTTTAAGCTGCGGGTTTTGGAGGGTGTCAGATCACTAGCTCATGCTTACGGATTAAGTTGAAAGCTTTATTCATATATCAAAGTTGGCAAACAAGCATACGGTCTTCCTGATGTTACCGTTACCATAACTTATAATCGATTGCATTATCAGGAAAAATAATAAAATATGAGACGAATGGAATGACGAATGGATAGAGATGTAAGCTGTCGGAACACTTGCCTTGACAGTGGAATGTAACAATGTTACGGCTTTTAATATGCTTGCCAGTTAGAGACCTTGCTCGGCCTACTTTAATTTAAGAGATAACCCAGGAATAAGTTGTGATTTCGCTAGGCACTAAGAGAGTTTCCAGCCAATATTTTTAAATATATTTCTTAACTAAGTCTGCATTAATCGCGAGCGTTTACCGTTTGAAATTTAATTTAAAGCGTTTCCATCGGGTTATAACACGAGGATTTTGATTTTTGGAAACAAATAAAAATGCCTCAAAAATCGGTCAACCGTTAATGATAGACAAAATATTCAAACAAACATAGCAAAATTATACTCAGGGGTTAAATTGAAAGTCTCCCTTTTAAAATCGACTATAAATTAAGAAATCCTTTGTTGTCAATTGCAGAAACGTGGCGATGAAACTTAATAAAGTAATATTTTCAAATTTTAATTTGATACTTAAACGTATCTTTGACGAAAGACATTCATTTGGCGAAGGTGTAAGCTAGATTGCTTGATGACAACCGTTTACTGTAGCCTACAAAAGTTTACTATACCACCAGTGTCCAGCCTGTATAAGACGGATAAGTACTGTGGTTATATTAAATTCCTATATTCAAGAAACGAGTCGTTTTACCTACGGTACAGTAAACTTTGACATGTATTCTATGAAAATACGTCAAAATTAAACTGTCCGTAGCTAAGACGTTGAGTATACGAGTATATAAGACCGGTCCTTTGTCATCCACAAAATTGTATTCGAATACAATTGTGCGCAAAGTACTTATTTATAGTATTGTGAAAAGATTCGAATATAAATTCGATTGCTATTGTAAGTATCGCTAGCCAGTAGCTGGCGCTAATAAATGCGCTGGCTATGTACGAGCTACTAGTGCTAGTAACTCGCGTTGGTCGTTTACACGATCGATGTATGTTTTAATATAATAATTATATGCCCCTCAAAACACTACCGCATTGATGACCTTGAACAATAGTAATATTGCGTATCTAGCACGTAATGATATTTCTATACAGTTTGCGCATTAGCCTTTTATTTCATAAGAAACCTCACTTTTCTTTCTAAATGTACCAGTTAGAAGGAGAGGGACTTATCCAATAGACAAGCTTCTGTCAGCGGCTTTACCTACATGAATGCCAAGGGAACGCATATCGCGATAAAATATGCTACGATTTTACCGTAGTCTATCTGTGTGTCAAATGCTCCGCTAAATCCGTACAACGGGTTAAGTGTGATTGAGTAACAAACATAAATACATCTTGAGAAACAGTTATAATATTAGTAGCATTTCTGATACGATTATCATAACTTAAAGACGTTTGCAACAATAGGAGTATCATTCACGAGATGCCACTGATGTAAAATTTATTATCATAAGATTATGGGTTTGATTTTCAGATCGTACAACGTGTTAAGTTTTGCTGTCAAGCAATACGCATAGCAACGTCTGGAATAAAGGCCCCGCCCATCTCAGCTCGTAAAGCCTCTGGTCTCAGCTGTTATAAACACGCTTTCTCCCTATGTGTAATGCAAAAGCTTCAAAATATTTAGACGGCTAATGAGGGTATGGCGCCAATGTACAAAATAGGGAATGTCTTGAAAATTCTGACACACATATATCAGTGCAGCAATTCAGTAGTTAAAATTTAACAAATGCACAAACTATTAGCGCATTTATTAAATAATTAGCGACCCGCCCCGGCTTCGCACGTATAGTAAAACCTTAACAAATTATTCACCTAAACTTTCCTCATGAATCACTCTGTCTATTGGTGAAAACCGCATGGAAATCCGTTCAGTAGTTTTTGAGTTTATCGCGAACCGACAGTCAGATGCGTCAGGTAACTTTGTTTTATAATATGAAGTGATTACAATATCAAATATCATCAAAATCAGTCCAGCAATTCAGCAGTTAAAACGTAACAAAAATTAGCTATATTCGCATTTGTAATATACAATAATAACAATGAAGTAGGGACAGTTATATTTTTTTAATTAATAAAGAAGGAGGCTCAAGTTTTTAATTTACAAATGGCCAGTACCAAAACGCATAGTGTGCAAACTCGTGGTGTATTATGTAAATGAATTGCGCTATTAGTATTCGCTACATCGCTGCTTATGCACAAACGAGCTGTTAGCATAAGAATAGGTAAACGATGATAGAATAAATATGACTTACTACTATTTATATCAACAACGATCCATTCTGATGTATAGCTTACTAAATTATTTTTAATGTCACGTCATGGTGACGATGCTGCTTGCGAGGTGGCGATTCTACATATTTTTGCTGGCTACAAGTTATTGATCTAATATATGTACAAATCAATGGCTAAGCACTCATTTTGGTATGGCATGAAGTCTTTGTGACTGATATTAAACTACTTTATATGCAGTTTACCGCGCTGTTTATTTTTAAAATTATTATTATTTAATTATGAACAAATTATAATTATTAATAATTAGAATAGCTTAAATAGTAATAAACTTTAACAGTAGTAGTTAAATAACTTTATAATATATAAAGTAGTTCAATTTAAATGTATAATATGCATATAAATGTTGACAATATACAAATACAAACTGCGCACTGCGTACTGTGTACTGCGCACTGCGTACTGTGTACTGCGCACTGTGTACTGCGCACTGCTTACTGCGCACTGTGCACTGTGTACTTTGCACTGCGTACTGTGCACTGCGCACTGCGCACTGCATAGGCATTTGATAGGATCGATCATGAAATACTTTTTCAGAAATTACTACGTGCGGGAATATGTCCTTTTCTGTTCCCCTGACGTGTATGCGAAATTTCATGATGACCAATTGATTAGTTAAAGCGTGAAAGCGTAGCAAGAACACTAATAAACATAAACACACATTCGCATTTATAATATTAATTAGGACACGTGCGAAAGTACCATTGTGTGTTTTTGAGGTTACCGTCTACTTGATGTTAAGCTTTATAAAGATATCGATTTCGGATTTTGACAACATTTGCCATAGCGTATCCACGTTGACTAATGTGTCTACTATGTTTATCCTTTGACTGAGCACTGTCTCCCAAAATAAAGACTTCAGCCGAGTTAAGAGTGTTACTGCAGGTAACGCACTAATTATACGTTCCACTTATACCACTCTAGGAGACACTTTTCTGCTGAGGTAACGCACACGAGTTTAGGAACCAATACGATATACGATAATCGATTTCGCATCATAGCTTAAGTTAATTCTATTGTATACCACTTGTTATGTAATAAACATTTTTATTATTTATTATTATAGTAAAAACTTAAATCCTAAGACTATTTAGTTCAACATTAAAATGTGGGTATCAATATTAACTAATAACAAAAATTAAAGATGTGCAGTATTGACGCGATTGGCGCACGCATGAAGCTCTGTGTGTGTGCTTCAGGTGAGGGAGCCATGATACAATAACTGTATATATATATATATATATAAAACAAGACCAATTTAGAAACTTGCTACACTTAGAACTGACTAGGATGGATGCCCGTAATAATATATGAAATGTATTATATGGTAATTTTAAATCTGGAAAAGAAAATTGTCTACTCTGAATGCGAAGCAGATCTAGAGAGCTAGTAGAGCTACTTTTTATCATCGCACCGCTCGCCATCAGCAGGGATTTAATTCTCACAGCTTACAGCCTAATTGGTGCCGCACCAAGCGGTTCCAACGAATTTCCTCCCGCGGACGCTCAGGTTGCGAAATGTAAAACAAGATTACAGTATGGGTTCTTCAAAAAGGGTGTTAATAGGTTTTTACAGGGTCAGCAACGCGCGAGTTATGCCTTTGGTGTTGCAGGCGTCCATAGGCTACGGTGACCACTTACCATCATACGGGCCGTATACTCGTTTGCCACTTTGGTAGTATAAAAAAAACGTTGTAAGCAAAAAGAATCACGATTATTATCTGAGAAAACGTATTATAAGGAGTAAAGAAGATAGTGTTATGAATTGTAAAAGGTGTACTACCTTTTCCTACCTTACCTCTTATTCTAAAATACGTGTTGAGAAATTTCGGTGCATCAGTTGCGATTGCGGCTGTTGTGCATGAGTACTAGAGTTCAAAGGCTAAGCAAAGTATTATTGGGTTTACTGTTAATGTATCTTAAAAGCGGCACGGTGTCTGCATCTCTGCTCAGTAGGTGCCAATAACCTCTCCTCCTATGACGTGAGTCCAAAATCCATACTGGCGTAATATGAATGTAATACCTACGCTTTCTGAAATTTAGGCGCTGATTATGGATGAACGTATATTTTTATATCCTTTCTCAAATCTAAGTACTTTGCCAAGTGGTATTATTTGGACATATAGCTTAAGCATTGAAAGCATAAGAACAAATTATTAAAATTTTGACTAAGGACATAGGAATACATATTGCACGATGTCAAATATATTTAGAAAGCGCAGATCGCACTTTTAAAAAAATCGCTCTGGTGACAACTGGCAAGGAATCCCTTGCAACATTAAAAAGAGCCCAGTTGTCACCAGAGCGATTTTTGTAACTGATTGGTGTAATCAAATGATACGTAATGCAAAACGCCGTCATATTCTCGAAAATCTAACATCCTCATCTCCTGCTGATATCTGGCGGTTTCTTGGAACTCTAGGCATTGGTAACAAGCAACAAATCCGCATGCGACGGTAGACTTGGATGATATCAATCAACATTTCACCTCTCCCATTTTGCGGGATCAACAAGTTAAACATTGTACTGTGGATTACTTAGCTAACCTACCCAGGCCCAACATCGATCCTTTTCTGTTTTCTTCAGTAAAATCGGGTAACATCAAAACGATAATTTAGATTTTTAATATTATTTTTATTACTTCCTTGTGGTGTAATGCCTTTGTCATCCTTCTACCTAAGATACCAGGTCCTTCCCTTCCAAACCAATACAGACCATATTCATTTTTCCTTTCCTATCTAAAGTGCTTTAGGCCTGTGTACACAAACAACATGCACAGTTTGTGAACCTGAACAACCTATTGTGTCCTTTCCAATCTGGCTTCAGGCCCGGGCACAGCAATTCCGCTCTCCCCAAAGTGACTGGTGATATCAGGGCGGGCATCACTGTGTTGGCTTTGGTCAAACCTACTGTAAAGGATCTGGGTTTGCTCATTGACTCCAATTTAAATTGGTAAGCTCAGCTTACTATTGTCAGTCAGAGAGTAACCGGAATGCTACGTGCCTTGTATCCCCTCAAGAATTTTCTCCCATCTAAGACAAAAATAATGCTTGTGCAGACTTTGATATTTCCCTTAATTGACTATGGTGGTGTGTGTTACAATGACCTGAATGAATCTTCTTCTGACTTCTAAATAACTGCATTCGATTTATTTATAATCTTCGTAAATATGACCATATTTCATCTCATAGATCCACTTTAAAATGGTTACCCATTCGTCAACGCTGTAGTTTGCGTGCCCTTACAACATTATTTTCTATTCTAACCAAAACCAAATGCCCCCACTTACATACATGTATGTTTCACGTTACTGTATGCACCTACTTATTTTTATCTCTGCATCATCTTAAGGTCGACTGGTAGATAATGCCCTTGGCATTAAGTCCGCCAATGTACTATTCTATGCATTAAGATTTAAAATAAAAAATATAATAAATAGTACATTTTTTTTTTTTATTTAACTCAAAATCATAAAATATCACTATATTTTTAACCAAAACATATTTTATTAAGTTTTTAATAAAGTACAGTACTAGCTGAAAAACAACAGTTTAAAACACCGTCCTACATTTTCAATAGTGGACATCTTTTTTTCATATTTTCCTGCACGAGGACAGTACGTGTAACAAGCAAAATTTCAATGAAAATTCTCTCCTGAACGTCACATAAAGCAGTTACGTGTTGTATCGCGCTACTCCGGAAATTGTTTGAAATACACTACACAAAGCAAATACTGTTATAAAGCTGTAATAACATCAAAGTACTAGACCTTTGCTATCGTAGTAAAGGTAATTTAAAATGAAATTATAACCATATTGCTTTGCAGGACATAAAAAGGACATGCAATTTTCAAACAGCATAATGGAAAAATAAGACTACGTTGCATGGTAGGGCATGCTGCTTTGCAAGGTCTTGCTGAAAACATCTGCCATCTTTTACAGTATTTTTTGACAAATCGAATAGCTAATGATGGCCACTTGATCTAGAATTCCCTCTTAACTACTCTAACCTCACTCTTAGATCGGTTTGCATTTTATTTTTTTATGTGAGGTAGATTTTTTGATTTGATTTGAAATTGTAAATTAATTTATCATTTTTAATTGTCAAAATGCGCAGTTTTGACAGACGGAAAAGACGGATGAACAGCCAAGTTCGCACCTTAAAGGATCCGTTTTTGCCATTTTGGTACGGATACGGCCTATAAAGACGAAAACCCAGCGAGTTACCTCATTTAACATCCTATTTAATGGGAGTAATAGGATTAAGTTGCATTTTTAAGGCATTTCGATCTAATGAAGCAAGCGCAAAACGATGAATACACGGTTCAACAAATTGGGTGGAATCTGTATAACTTGCTGTATTGTAATCAATGTATACTTCGTCATTGTACTGACTTGAACAGTGAATCTAATATGCACAATGATGATGAATCTTATTTTTGTATAATATTAGTTAATAATGTTACCTAATATAAAAAACATAAAAAATTTACGATGGCAAGAAAAATTCATTAAAAAAGCTACTATGGGTTAATGTAAATCCTATGTACTATTCAGTAACATACCATACATTCGCCTATCATCCTAAAAATGGATAGATAGCACAGATATCAAATGAAAATTTAAATTTTCACTACATGAAACAACATTCGAGCTAGCATAAGAGGTTTGGTCCGCCTCATAAATTCATTACGGATCAAATCGATCCGGAGACTAGTGCGGCGCCATATTTGTTCTTTCATAAAGAACGATTTAAACGCAACGCTGATTTCAAATAGTTCGTTTTTCAAAGTCAGTTCGCTCACTTTTTAACACAGATTAAATTCACCATTCATTTAGAGTTTAGAATTACAATTACAATTTAAAAAGTGGATACTAGTTAAACTAGGACCGTGTCAACTAGTTACGTAGGACCAAGGTGCATAGTGTGATTTGTGTAAACCACATTTTCTTATAGAAATCCCGAAATCGCTTTGGCACACCCGAGAATCGAATCTGAGACCTTATGTAGTACATGTATTCACTATCGCTACGCCAATAACAATTATAATTAATTCAATACACAGTACGAGTACAAAAGGATATCAGAATCAAATACATACAATGATGTAATGATGTGTGTGCATTGGTACGCCATTAGTAAACCGACTGCGTGGACAGTTTACAGAAAATATTGTTTTTCTGAGTCTGGCTGTTCTTTGTGCTCGTTGTCAGAATCGATTTCGACTTTCCAGCGCCATAGAAATCATATATACCGCGGGCGCTATCTTTAAAATGAAAATTCCTAAAGGACAGACGCCTTTAAATTTACTAATTTAAAGGCGTCTGTCCTTTAGGAATTTTCAAACCTTTTATTAACATAAACAATTATAATTAACTATGGCTGTAAAATCTCGCTAAGTTTTAAGTACCTGTTAAATATTTAAAGATTGCAAGTAACACTGCAAGCTAAATTTTGCCTGCGGTTCCGCTCGCGTTTACAAACACAACAAACTCACATTCGCATTTATAATATTAGTTAGGATTAAGATTCTGACACAATTACAATACCAGACTTTGGCGGATTGGTAGACGTTATCGTCTCTTTTCTATAAAGAATATAATGTTACCCAAAAATCAGCTCTAACATCACTAAACAGTATATGTATTAACTACAGTCTAACTCAACAGCCTTTATCAAAGACAGACATAGATAAATTAGTTAAGTGATACGTCCAAATAGAATCGGCAGTTCAGTCCCGTCCGCCGTTGTCTCGTACTGGATTACGGGCAGCTCACGTATTCAATGCAATTATGGAACAGTACCTGCCCAAATTATATGATGGCAGTTCGTTGGTCATTATGCTACATATTTACGATTACTTAGAACATACGGTTTTTTGCCAGGTATAGACAGGACTTGCAATTGCTACGAGCGATTTACCCATCTATGTATATTAAATCTCCATATTCTTAATTTTGTCTTACGTTTACCCGAATGTTATGTATTTCATACAGATTTTATCGCATTGTTTATTTAAAAACACTTTACTTTTCCCTAGCCTTTATTATTCCCAAGTCACTTGGGGTCGACTTTTCTAGTCTAAGCGGATTTGACTGGATATCAGTTTTTACACGGAGTGGCTGCCACCTGACCTCCGCAACCCGAAGGCTAACGATACCCTAAAGCTAGACCAGTGTCAGGATATTATAGGGCACTGACTTCCCAATAACGACTGCCATAGATGTTCATGGCAGCTGGGACCGATGGCTTAACGTGCTCTCCGAGGCACGAAGCAGGCGATAATTGTCAATCAATACGCACATAATTTCGAAAAGTCATATAACTTCCGAAAGTCAGAGGTGCGCGACGTGGGTTCGAACCCGAGACCCTCTGCATTGCAGTCTGTTGGTCTCCCCACTAAGCTATCGCAACACTTAAACTACATAATTTTGAAACTATTACACTAATACTGTTAAACTTCACTACTATTTAAGCTAATTAAATTATTAAAAGTATTTCAATTTAAGTTAAAACTGTCTCTCACGATGCGGTCGCTTTGCAGCAGATGTGTTCACGGGGAGACTTTAAATGGTAATTGGGCCAATGATCTGAAGTGTAGTTATTTCAAAGTAACCGAGCATAATTTAATTATTAATGTTTCTATTTATTTTTTGCGTAAATAAGAAAACGTAACATCAATCCGTATTAAGTAGTTTAATTTAAATCTCCATATTCTTTTTTACAAAAACGCTGTAGTGGGTAACTACTATCCTGAAATAAACTTCCGCCTTCCACATCAAATATATACCAGCCACTTTCACCAGCTCTTCGGTCCATCTGGTCGAATGATATACCTTACATTTACCAAATTGCGACCACCACTTTAAAGCTTAAGCTCTAACGGTTATCGATTTCTCAAGCTACCAAACTGTGAAACCGCATATCGAAACAGTATCTGAATAACGGCAAACCAAACTATAAAACCGCGTCAGATACGATCAGACCAGACCAGCACACATGGAAAACAAAATACAACTTCAGATTCACCACCCCTAAATAATGTTAAATAAATAGGCAGACATAATGAATAAACCTAGTATCGAATTCATAAACCTTAAATTAGTAGATGTATATACATATATTTAATGTACAGACACAATATCTTTACAGTTTCATATTCTTCTCAAGACTACACAAGCCTTAAAGGTCTTGATATCGCATTATCATTCCGGTATATGCTTCACAACCAATGTTCACGCTGTACTAAATACTTCAACAAACGAGAGATCTGGCGTATCGCCTAGCTACATAGCTCTATGCTTCTCTACAACCGTTCACAGCGCATTACTTAGTTGTTAATGAAACGCTCTAAGCCTCACCCCTTCGGTTCAGTTTTCCAATATATAGACTTACCATTTGAAGTAGGTAGTACATTTATTTACAGCTTTTAAGAAGCGAGTGTCTTCTTTATTTGTACGGTTATTCAATGCCACGTGAGTACTTAGGATTAATATAAGAGTACCATCCTGGCTAAAGTTGAATGCAGAGATGATGCAGTGTTTTAATGGGAGTGACCATGCGATGCGAATGTATCTAGATTGCTTGTTCAATTACTACACAGGCACAAAAAAAACATTTACTTATACTTGCTTTGTGTCCAGGTGTTCTTTGTGTCCGCTATTTAATTTTATTTGTAAAATACGTCGTATTACGTAGCGCAGAAACTTAAAAAATATTGCCTGCCTTTGGAATAGATCGGATAAAGATTTTTAGGTATATTACACATTTAGGTTACCTAACAAAAGAAAATCACTGATGATCATAATTTTGCTAATGCCGGCCGGCCTGATGATTAGTAGTATTCATAGATATACATACCTATGTACATATACATTTATATCGCTATAGATTGCTATTTAAAATGTAATAGTTCTAGAAATAATATCAATATATAATTAAGTAATTAACCATGATAAACCGAAAAATACCAGAAAAACGATATAGAGCCAAATGATCCCATGGGTCATTAAAAGGTTCCACTTTATAAATTTTTAAATTCCGTTAATAATAACTTCATGTAAAAAAAGCTATTAATCGGGATTGTAATTAATAAAACATATTTATTAATATAATTATTAATACTAATGGTATAATAAGTTAAAATGATAAGTACATAAACAAAAACTGTTATCGTAATAAGGTTTCTCTTATAAGAAATTAATTTGATTCTTTGTAAGAAAATACGGCGTTAATCGTCGCTTATTCATAATAATATAATATATAATATAATATAATATTCTACCTCATACACACAACACCATCTAGCCCAAACTAAGCAGACCTTGTACTATGGGTACTAGACAATGGATAAACATACATATATACTTTTTTTTTGTAAATACATACACATTATACATAGAAACACCCAGACAAACATCCACGTTCATGCACACAAATGTTTGACTTGTGCGGGAATCGAACCCGCGATCTCAGGCGTGGCAGTCGGTTACACTAACCACTACGCCATCGAGGCATTGCTAAATGGTTTTACAGTCTATTCAGATTTAATCCTAACTAATATTATAAAAACGAATGTGAGTTTGTTTGTAACGCTTTCTGGTCTTAACTACTCGAACGATCATCATAAAATTTCGCATACGTGTTGTTAGGATTGCGGCAAAGGACATCTGGCGTATCGCCTAGCTACATAGCTCTATGCTTCTCTATAACCGTTCACAGCGCATTACTTAGTTGTTAATGAAACGCTCTAAGCCTCACCCCTGCGGTTCACCTACCTTTTATCGAGAAAAAGGACTGCTCCCAAGCAAAGCTGCAGGGAAAACCTACAAAATTTATAAAAGATTTTAATTATATATTAAAAATAATATATGCATAGATCTACAAACATTCTAGCTTCTAAATCTCCGAAGGGCAAGGCAGAGGTTAATAAATTTATTATATTGTATTTATTTATTGCCGTCCACCGGGCACAGACCAAGTACTCAATATATTTTTAATCGACTTGACGATCGAACCCGTGAACTCACTAACGACCGCAAACATAACATAAGCACAAACTTATGCCTTAATACCAATGACTCAATACTTCAAAAAGTAAAAAATAAACATTAGTATTCAATAACAGTAGTTGAACTTCAGTACAGAAAATGTATTATAATAATTTTATCTTACGTTTATGCGAATGCCAAATACTACTTTTACATAACTTTGCAACTATTAAACTACTTCGACTATTAAAGTTAACATCTATTATAAACTGTTTAAGTTATTTAGATTCACACTTTGCTCGACGTTTCGGTAGCTTTCACCAACCATGCAGATAGTCGCCCCGTGACCGTGACTATAAAAGGTAGTGTTTGTCCAACAAACAACTCAATAAACTCCGTATGAAATATTTTAATTTCAATGTATTCTAATATAAAGACATTTTGTAGTACCCTTACATATAAAAATATCGCACGTACCTCATTTCAAAAGCGTACGTACTATCTTTACCTTGTTTCGGGTCCATCCTTCCGCCGGCGTTAGACTTCATCTGCATTTTAAAGACGTGAAAAGTACACCGGCTGCTTACTAGCGTCGCTGGAGGCAATTTGCGAAGGTCTAGGCGCCTACTAGGCTGTTAAGCTGTGAGCTAACGGCTATCCTTAACACTGTGTTGAATTATTTATCTTTATATCTCCATCTTGGTTTAAACTGGTTAATATCCGTCGTGAGGTCCCGCGGAATAGTTTCGATTGAGATTGTATTAGTTACAGTGTGGTATGTACGTAATTTGGTGATAAAAAACATATACCCACGTATATGTTTTTTATCATATTTATGTATTACACCCACAATTCATCAGCTATATTTGTGTTTATATAAAACTAACATATTATAATGATACAAAAATGTTGATCATATTATATTTCTGTGTTTGAACGCGCTACTCTCTGAAATTACTATTATGGTTTGAAAAATATTTTTGTATTTGATAGCACATTTTTTAGGTAGTCTAATTATAATATCATAAACATGGCTAACACCGCGGCGGACATCTAGTAATATTGTTACGGCTAATGCCCTCTGTCGGCACTGTGGGGAAGAGTCGGCGGTTTCTAAAAATAATTTATTACAGCACCATCTATTGACATCTTACGGAACTACGTATTTGTCGGTACGAGTTCAGTGGAGAAAGCGCTGGCACATTCTCGAACTATCGCGCTGTTGCGTGCCGTGTGTGACGTTTTCTGGAAAACTCCAGAAGCGCTTTACCCGCGTATAAATAGAGCGCACGCGCACCGCCGAGTCAGTTTACTATCGTAAGCGGTCAAGTGTTCATCGAAGCGAACGGAAGCGACAATACTACGGAGTTTGAAGCAGTCAAAATGGAAAAGTGTAGTATAGTGTTTGTTGTGTATTAAAGTTAATTGTGTGCTAGAATAAACGTGTTTTAGTCGGTAATATTGTTTTATATTCTTATCCGTCGAACCCAGCACGTAACAAATTGGTGTCAGAAGTGAGATAAGAATATGCCAGTACTACCGAAGGAGGAAGTTGAAGGGCTGCGTACCAGGAACCAGCGCCAGCAAGATGTGGACCAGAGGCGCTTTGGAGACGCCCCCTCGCCGACTTCAGGTGGACCACGTGACTCCGCGGCTGCAGCGGAACCATCTAGTGCAGCTCACTCGCCGGTAAACCCCGACCTCGCGACCTTGATGGCGTTCATGCACGAGCAGGCACGCCGCCAGGAGGAGCAGGCGCGCCGCCAGGATGAGCACGCACGCCGCCTCGAAGAACAGCTGCAACGCGATAAGGAGGAGGGTATGCGCCGTCAGGAGGAGCAGGCACGCCACCAGGAGGAGCAGGCACGCCGCCAGGAGGAGCACGCACGCCGCCTCGAGGAGCAGGTACAACGCGATAAGGAGGAAGGTATGCGCCGCCAGGAGGAGCAGCTGATGATGTTAAAAGACCTCAGCGCAACGGTTGGCAAGGAGTTGAAGGAGATGAAAGAGCAAGTCCAACGCCACGAAAGTCGCATTGCCGAGTTGGAGAAAACAATACGTGAGCTCAAGGCTGGAGATGGGATCAGGACATCTGCGGTTGTGGCACCCTCACCACGAGGCTTTAAAGTCCCACCATTTGACGGCTCATCGTCATGGTCAGCCTTTAAGATCCAGTTCGAGACCGTCATGAAATCTAACAGGTGGACGCGAGAACAGGCTCTGACTGCTCTCATCTCGGAGCTTCGCGACCAGGCTTTGACCGTGTTAGAGGCGCTTGGTCAAGACGTCACGTACGAGAAGCTGTTGGAGGCATTGGAAGCGAGATATGGCGACGCACACCTGGAACATGTGTTTCACGCCCAGCTAAAAGACCGATCGCAACGTGTTGGTGAAACCTTGCAGCAGTAGGCCCTGGAGGTGGAGAAGCTGGTGCGAAAGGCATACCAGTCCTCACCTGCGCTTATCGATGGAAATCTTGTTCAAGCTTTCACCGACGGAATCCGAGACCTGGAGGTTAGGGCCGCAGTGAGACTCGGACAGTTTAAAAATCTGAAGGACGCCCTAGCCCACGCTCTGGAGGTGGAAGTAGTGCGATGGGACGATCGCGCTAAACGTATCAGGGAAGTGTCGGCTTCACCCCGGTGCTATAGTTGCGTCGAAAGAGGCCACATCAGGTTGAGCTGCCCGAAGCGAAGGAGTCCACGTAGCAGAAACCAGTCGCCGGTAAGAGGAACACCTGATGTGCGTGTCGGACAACAACTACAGGACTTCGTAATACAGCATCGCAGTGGCAAGTCACATAGTAAAGCAGATGCCCTGTCGCGTAGACCATATCTCGACCAGTGTAAGCACTGCGCCAGGCAAGAGGCCAAGCAGGAAGGACTAGTGAGGATGTTGAGGACGGATCTTAGCGAAGACTGGAAGGAAACTCTGCAGAGAACGCAACAAGAGGACAAAGACATAAGACCCATCCTCGAATGGAAGAAAACAGGTGGTTCGAGACCTCACTGGAGTGAAGTTGTGGCAATGAGCTCTATCACCAAGAGTTACTGGGCACAGTGGGAAAGTTTGGTTATCCAGGATGGAGTTCTGTGCCGTAAATGGGAGAATGCTCGAGGTGACAAGTATCACCTGCAAATGGTTGTGCCAAAGCTCAAGGTACCGGAAGTTTTACAACTCTGTCATAATGGGAGTTCAGGAGGTCACATGGGAGTTAAGAGAACTCTGATCAAGATCCGAGAACGGTTTTATTGGATCCATTGTCGAAAAGACGTTGAGGAATGGTGCCGCAAATGCACGAGTTGTGCTGCCGTGAAGGGACCACACACTCGCAGCAAGGGTTAATTAAAAGTGTACAATGTTGGAGCCCCGTGGGAACGTATAGCATTAGATGTTGCCGGACCGTTTCCTGAAAGACAAAGTGGGAACAAGTACTTCCTGGTGGTCATGGATTATTTCACAAAGTGGCCGGAAGTGTTCGCATTTCCCAATCAAGAGGCATCTACGGTGGCCGACAAGCTAGTCCATAAAGTCTTTTGTCGTTTCGGGGTGCCCTTAGAGATCCACAGTGACCAAGGTCGAAACTTCGAGTCTGAAGTGTTTAAGGAGACATGTCGTGTGATGGGTACCCACAAAACGAGGACAACTGCTTATCATCCGCAATCAGACGGCATGCTTGAACGATTTAACCAGTCTCTGGAAAGATATCTGGCGAAAGTCGTAGAAAGCAAACAAAGGGATTGGGACAAACACATTCAACCGTTTCTCCTGTCATACCGTAGTGCCGTTCACGAAAGCACATCAATAACACCTGCTTTCGCTAACTTCAGAAGAGAACTACGATTACCTGCAGACTTGATCACCGGCATCCCACCTGAATCTCCACGCAGCATAACAGATTATGCGAATGATTTGCGCAACAGGATGAATGATGTATACGAGCACATCAGACAGACCGGTCAGCAGATGTCTGAGAGGATGAAGACCCGTTACGATCGGAAGGCGAACAATAAAGGCTTCGAGGAAGGATCGCTGCTGTGGTTACATAATCCGGTACGCAGCAAAGGAAAATCTCCTAAGTCGCAGGCAAAATGGGATGGACCCTATCGCATAGTCACTAAGATGAATGACGTCACCTACCGGATCCAGAAAGGACCACGAAGTACACCAAAGATCGTTCATGTGGATCGATTGGCACGCTACTACGGATCCAACAATGTTCGGGATGAACATGTCTAAGAGGGGGGCAGTGTTACGGCTAATGCCCTCTGTCGGCACTGTGGGGAAGAGTTGGCAGTTTCTAATAATAATTTATTACAGCACCATCTATTGACATCTTACGGAACTACGTATTTGTCGGTACGAGTTCAGTGGAGAAAGCGCTGGCACATTCTCGAACTATCGCGCTGTTGCGTGCCGTGTGTGACGTTTTCTGGAAAACTCCAGAAGCGCTTTACCCGCGTATAAATAGAGCGCACGCGCACCGCCGAGTCAGTTTACTATCGTAAGCGGTCAAGTGTTCATCGAAGCGAACGGAAGCGACAATACTACGGAGTTTGAAGCAGTCAAAATGGAAAAGTGTAGTATAGTGTTTGTTGTGTATTAAAGTTAATTGTGTGCTAGAATTAACGTGTTTTAGTCGGTAATATTGTTTTATATTCTTATCCGTCGAACCCAGCACGTAACAATATTATTAGATTATGATAAGTAGTAGATTAGATGGGTGGAATAAATTTCGTTATTAATAATGACCTTTTTTTTTTTTTGATTCCCAGGAAAAAATGCTTGATGCACTACCCGCCGGCTAGGGGACGGCACCGGCGGGGCGTGTGGGACTCACCAGCCGAGTGCTGGTATACCCACTAAAAAAACCTGGGGTGTTCCCTCTCTCACCCAATGGGGGGGGGCCAGTTGGGAGTCTGAAAAGATTCATCCATAGCAGGCCCCCCCGTGTGGGTGCCGGCCGGGTCCATCGGACCCGACCTCCTCTCGTCCCCGGGGGAGAGCAATATTAATAATGACCTAGCTTAGCTAGAATCGGTGGCGTTTCAAACCTGAAATTTTATGTACGGTAGTCTCATCAGATACTTCAGGTTTGAATCACGGGTCAAATTCTCAGGAGCAACATGAAGTCTCATGTAGAAATATGCTCGGCTATGTCAGCTTAGACATAATATCCTCCAGACCGAATTTCGGCCACGGTGGCCAGTCTTAACGGAGACTGGCCAATTACACAGGAGATAAATTATAGTGCACATGTGTGTGCGCAAACACAAGTGCACTCTTTGTTCTCTAGCTCTCATGATCCGATGGGACGGTAATCCGACACGACCGGAGAGACATCAGGCGCAGAACCAACGGCTTTACGTGATTTCCGAGGCACTAGGGTGTCTAACACCGCTAACTTCCTAACTCCGGGCTGCTATTGAGATTTATTAACTGGAAAACCCAATAACTATTTGTTGGCCCGACCCGGGATCCGAACCCTCGAACCGATCGAGACCTCATGCATAGCAGTCGCATTCCCTACCGCTGCGCCACGGAGGCAGTATAGACATATATACTGCCTACGTGCATATAGACCTTAGTCTAAGCATATTAAAAAATATACATAGACATTCTATGCAGTACTTTTTACAGAAATACTCAATTTTAAAAGAGTATTAAACAAATACTCGCAACGAAATAAGTGGAAGTGCTATAAGACAATAACAGCAGTAACAGGGCACGGAAGCTTACACAGCGACCTCTCAGAAAGGACCAACTTGAGGAAATTGCACAGGAAGCAATTCTATAACTAGAGACACGACAAAAATATACAAATCTATACATCTACCAGCGTATTGTACAATCACCATCAGAAAGATATTATATACATTCCTTACATATTATATTTATTACTTTATTAACAAGTTCAGTTACAATATATTAGTTGGGAAAAATAATTAACATAATATATACACAAATTATTTACAAGAAATATAAACTAGAGAGAAAAATAAAACTTCAAAATTAAAAAGCGTCATAATATTCCTCCGCGTCGTCATCATTTGGCAACGTGCCCAGAAGAGTGGCAGCATTGCCACGTTGAATGGCAATACTTATTCTTTGTGCAAAGAAAATACCAGCCCTTTGGTCACGCGAAGCGTCGATGAGCTGCTTAGCTAGGTCTCTATGAACAGACACTTGGACCCATGGCCCCAGCGTTTCGACACCAAACGGCTCATATATGTACTATGTATTTTAATATGTATATTATATACATATTAAAATCTCTACACACTATTATTCAAAAGATCTATTATATTGAGTGAACGGATGTCGTAGTGGTTCAAGTGGTCTCCTCGCCACTGAAACTGCGCCGAGTGGTGTGGGTTCGATCCCCGCACGGGACAAAAAAAAATTATGATCCACAAATGGTTGTTCCAAGTTTGGATGTTCTTTGTGTCCGTTTTTTGAATGTGTGTAAAGCTCCCCGTGACACAGAATTTATTCCTAGTGCGGCAGATGTCTTAAAAACAAAAATAAATTTTGTATACAGACGCAGGTTTTCGGTGCTAGGAATACACAAAACCATAAATATCGATTCGAGTTTGTGAAACATAGACGTTTACTTACAATTAACAAATTACATTAAAATAATGGTTTTCTGCAATAAAAATATTGTATACATCTTACAATATATTTGACTGCACGGATATCGTAGTGATTTAAGTGGTGGGCTCGCCCCTGCCTTCGGGTTCGATCCCCAAGCGGGACAAAAAAATGTGTGATCCACAAATGGTTGTTCTGAGTCTGGGTGTACTTTGTGTCCGTTGTAGAAAGGTTTGTAAAGTCTCTCGCGATACAGGAATTATATCTTTTGCGCGAGAAGACTAAAAAAAAGAGAGTGATGTACACACAGCGACGCATCAACCTAGACTGTTTGGACTTTAAACTATTAGAAGTTGAACGCTGCGAATCGTGCGAGAGAGTGCGTTATATTTTTACGCTTATCGCGCTCTATCCTTACCATTACATCTACACCACTATGCACTGTCCCTTTCCGACAATTCTCTATTTTGTATGTAGCGTAGTTATGCGTATATAGGGTGTCTAACTTGATGTGTAGCCGTGGGTACGTCTCAACAATCTTAGTTGTATAGGTTTGTATATAACTAACTCGTAATCACATAAAAAAGGTTTATTACAGTTCATAATGATGTTATAATAACATAGTGTGTGAATTAAACGCGGTTTATAAACACATCTGCTGGCTCTTTAGAAGTTTAGACGTAATTAATGTATGTATATGTGTGAGTTTAATGCATACAAACCTGAAGTACTGGCACTGTAACTGAGCCCATTGGTGATAAATATTGTATATTTTTTTGTTGCGACAAATTTGTTGGCAAGTCCATTATTCTTATTTGTCTTCTTCTCCCTAGCCTTTATTATTCCCAAGTCACTTGGGGTCGGCTTTTCTGGTCTAAACGGATTTGACTGGATATCAGATATACTCCGCAACCCGAAGGCTAACGATACCCTACGGCGAGACCAGTGTCAGGATATTATAGGGCACTGACGTCCCAGTAACGACTGCCATAGATGTTCATGGCAGCTGGGACCGACGGCTTAACGTGCTCTCCGAGGCACGGAGCAGGCGATAATTGTCAATCAATACTAATTTCGAAAAGTCATATAACTTCCGAAAGTCAGAGGTGCGCGACGTGGGTTCGAAACCGAGTTATGGTTACGTACCTATAGATAATACATAGATACCCATCTCTATGTATTGTATACGTCTTTTGTCATCTTTATTTAGCTGAAAACGAACATAGCCCATTGAGTTATTAAGTACTAAGTACTAGACGAGATATTTCAAGTAATTTTTTTGCAATCAACGCATCCATCCAACAATGTCCTGGTTCAGATTGAGTATGTTTGAGAACTTGCACTCTAAACAATGTTACAAAAAATGGTTTGTTCCGCGTTTGCCCCTACATTACGTCCCACATTCCAAAATGTTCCTCATTCGCCCCTCTTTTTAAATTATTCCTATTTCGCCCTATATTTGTACATATGGTTAAAACAAAACATGGTATCAAATTATTTTATATCTTTTGTTGTCAGGTTCATGATGTCATGCAATCATAAGCCCAGTTTTACTGAGAGATCAACGAGGTATTTTAAAATAATTTTCGGATGACGGTTCAACAAAAATTCCATACAAAAAAAAGAGGGACAAAAAAGGAACATAATCAGGTACGAAAGAGGAATTACATTAAGAAATTAATATTTATTTAAATTTAGGGGCATATAAGGAAACATTTTTTGGGACGAATGCGTATTTCTACGTTTGGGACGAAACATCAGGTACGAATGCGGAACAAACCCAAAAAATTTACTTGCGATGTCTCTTCTAGTACTAAGTACTCAATGAGAGTTAATCACAAGATGGGCATGGTTTAAATATTAAAAAAATGCATTTAAGTATCGGCTAAGTGTGTATTACAAAAAAGAAACTTGATATGACCTCTTTAATACATAATACATATTATTCAATGATATAGGTAGTCAGGTTTCATGATATAGTCAGGTTTTATAAAGAGTTTATTTGTTTTCAAAATAAGTCAAGTTAGAATTACGATTAGAATATAGGTACCTATCTATTGCTCGACCGATTAAAATAAGTCTCACACCAATAGAAAGATATACTAACGCTGGCAAATATAAACTGTTTTATTGACTTACTAGTTTCCCCGAACGAGTACCGAGATAAAAAGTATTCCTACTATGTGTTGAACCAGAACATTATCTGTCTGTGTGCCAACTTTTAACCGAGCTCTTTCAAAATATCGTTGACTTTGCAACAAATATCCAAACATCTTCATAAACTTTCACATCCTTACTTTCCATACTAATATTATAAATGTGGATGTGAGTTTGTTTTTTTTATACGCTTTTACGCCATGACTGCTCGACCAATCATCATGAAATTGCATAGGTACATGTTATCAGGGATACAGAAAAATTTATATCTTAGTTCCGGAGGGATCGTTTTTTTTTTAATTCTACTAAGATGTCAAATAAATATACGGCACACCTGATGGTAAGTGGTCACCGTAGCCTATGGATGCCACACCAGAGGCATCACTTGCGCGTTGCCCACCCTTTAGGAAAGGAAGTGGGAAGGAGAAGGAGTGGGAAGGGGGAAGAGGTTGATTAGGCCTCCGGTACTATCACTTACCAAACGAAACACAATAGTAAGAATACTGCTATTTCACGTCGATATTCTGTGAGAGGGTAGTCCTTCCCCGATCGAGCCGGCCCATTCATGCTGAAATCTTCATAAAGGCGGCCGAAGCCGGGGGCAAAATCTTGTTTATAATCCTTAAAGAAAGGAAACTCCCGCACTAGAAATAATTTCTGTGTCGCGGGGGACTTTACAAACACGGACACAAAGACACCCAGACTCGGAACAACCATTTGTGGATCACACAAAATTTTGTCCCGTGTGGGATTCGAATCCACAACACTCGGCACTATGACAGTGACAAGGCGACCACTTCAACCACTACGCCCGCGCCACCATCCGACCAGCAAAGCTGGGTATAGAAACTGGTTATAATTATTGTCTCGACTTTATAAAACGATCAAAATAACACGTGACCTAATCCCCCCCACTCGGACAGATTGTTTTGATCGTCTTATGAATACCCGCTCTCTGTATTGCTGCTTCATTCGTGTTCGAACTTTGGTTGAGTAAACATCATTTTCAAATATTAACGTATTTTATTATGGATCACCATCGTACTCCAACATGTATATAAAAAATATAAACACTATAATACGGTCCTCTTCTCAGTAGGAATGTGATACGTATTAAACCTTAATCAATCTCATTTTCTTGACTACACGAATGGCGTAGGGTTTTAAATGATCGCTTCGCCGCCGCCGAGTATTATGGGTTCGATCCCCATAGAAATAAAAAATATTGTGAGTCACGAATAGTTGTTCTGAGTGTAGGTGATCTTTGTGTCCGTTATTTAAATGTCCCAAAGTCCGCCGTAACACAGGAGTTAAGTTTAAAGCAGTAGTTGTCTTTATAAAATAAAATAAAAATTATGAATCATTTATTTTTACTTATATTTCATAACTAAGTTAACCAATCAAATAAATTTACCAAATGTCTATTTTGAATTTACTTCGCAATACAAGATTTCTTAAGCACTATTTTCAAACTATACATCATCTATTACATATAACTACGAGTACTTATATATAACAGACACGCCAAGCAAATACTCAGCATCCACCGCACCGGTTCAGATTAAGTTAACCTCAATAAACAAGCTAATGTCTAAGATAATGATGTTCGTAATACCTTTGTAATTTACCACTTCATTTGTTTATCTAATGGTGCTATCTTTATTTATTCAATACAGCCTTACTAAGAAGTTTTGACTCATAGCCGAGTGGTTCAAGCTCAAACAAATTCTGATAGGCTATTTGATCATTTTTTGGTTTGAAAGATTATTTCATATAAACCATTGAATATTACGTTCTTGGTAAGTTGAAAAGACACCTAAAATTATTAAGCATATTATTATAATTATGTTAATTAACTGTCCCACTACTCGTCAGGAGACTCTTCATCTTCTCCTTAGCATCGCAAAGGACTTTTTTAAAAGGCGACTCTCACACTACGAATAATAGCTACGACCCCGTATTCCCCTTGAATTTCGCCCATTATTATAGAGCTTCCGTATGTGATCGGTAGGCTTCAGTAATAAAAGCAGGACGAGTCATCCGACCAGAGGGCTAAGGAACGCGCCGATTCGATGCATTATCAAAAATCTTAGTTCAATGCTATGCAATTTTTTGTGATTTGATTTGGTTTTTATATGTGGCATAGAGCGATAGCTCCTGTAAGCTCTTCTTCTGTCAGACAACTGCTTATGTATTGTCAAAACCACTCGATTTTAAATATTGAACTTTATTGGAGAGCCAGAATAGTCACGCTTCATCTGGCCCTTCAATATTCAAGTTTTAAAAAGATTTAGTGTTTTGAAAATGTTAAATAATAATCTCTTTGACATCTGCCAACTACTACTTGTAAGGTAGTAGATCCTCGCTGGTTTCAGCATGAATGGGCCGGATCGACCGGGGTAGTACTACCCTCTCACAGAATACCGGCGTGAAGTAACGGTACCCGTTCTGTTGCGTTTCGTATCGGTGAGTGAGAGAGCCGGAGGCCCAGTTACCTCGATCCTTTTCCTATCCTTTCCTTTGTCCTTTACCTCCTTCATTCCTTTTTAAAGGGCTGGCAACGCACTTGTACCTCCTTTGGGATTGCGGGTGTCCATGGGCGGCGGTAATCGCTTACCATCAGGCGATCCGTCTGCTCGTTTGCCACCTTAGGCCATAAAAAAAAAAACTTTAAATTTGACTCTTCAATACCTATCTTTCTTTCTCTCGGGAATAGTACTTTTATAGGGATGAAAGGTATCTTGTGTCTTTTACTGTATCCCTGACAAAGTGTATGCAAAATTTTATGATGATCGGTCGAGTAGTTAAGGCTTGAAAGTGTAATAAACAAACAAACAAATTCACATTCGCATTTATCATATTAGTTTTGATTTTCATAATAATTCTTCGATTATCTTATAATAATTCAAATTTTCAAACCGATCTTTATGAAAATCGAATCGACAACTCCACTCCGTTTCTTAGTTCAGGTGGGTGGATTACATTACAATTCTAGAACAACTTGAAGCCCTTCTACTTTAGGCGATCAACTATCCGATCAACAAGAAGCAAGAGAGTTCAAAAGTTCCTTCTCGATACTCCTCATTACTTGAACTGATTTAGGTTGTGGTCTGGCGGATTGTACCTATTAACAGTAATTGGTTTGCCCTACATTGAACTACCGATGTTCACATTACGTCATTACGAAACATACTTGATTTTATGCTCTTTAGCTGAAAGGCTAACTATGTTTATTTCATACGCCTACTTAATCCATACTAAAATTATATTATAAGTGCACAAATAACATTTACTGTTTGTTACGGCTACCTTGGACCAATTCTGTGATTATTTCGACATTACAGAGTATGGAACAACAATTTTTTGGAGACTTAGGAGCACCAGCATACCACAATTTCTCTCTCTCTCTTTTTCTCTTTTTCGATTTGTGAAATGACGATAGAGTACCGCAGAATATTGCCCTACTGCAAAAAGCGTTTTCCGAGCTCTTTTAAGGAAGCACTAGCGCTTTTATGCATATACTATGATAAATGATAACTGCCTATCAAGTTAACCATATGCGAAACCCGAACGTGATATGGTTTGATCTTTGTGGAGCCGAAAACGATCCCAACGCCATCTATCCGTCTTAAATCTTAAATAAATAAGATTTCTTCTAGCTGTGGCATGTTTTTTTTATTAACCCTGTGTCTCTCTTTCATGAAAATCTCTTCAGTATCTAAGCTGTGAGAATGTAACATGCAAAGAACACTCTGCTTTTTAAATAAAATTGAGCAAAGTGAAGCTTTAAGTAAAGAATGGATTCATGTAACTAAGCAACACAACTTATCTACACGAATATTATTTTTATAAAGAAAGTAGAAACAGACATAAAAAATACTTAAGACCTTCGCGCTATTCAAGTGTAAAAATTCTCTGACAACTTGTATTTAGTAATGCCCTTGATTATACAACTGCGCCCAACGCTTCCAAAACGTATATAATTTATTCATAACGGCAGTAGTAACTATCCTAACATTGTAGTGAACCTAATTGTTGATTTATAAACGTTTAGAAACCACATTGTGAACAATACGCCACTGCTTACCATTACCGTCGGAATGTAGTCTAAACTTATGTTGTGCCACGATTTTAAATGTGCTGCACATTTCTAAACGCTTTCTTTTGTCACCTTTAACACGTTGGAATAAAGGTTAATATTCTTTGAAGTTTACTCTAAATTGGTTTTCAGACTACAAATGTAATATTGTATTTATCCAACTGTAACTGAAGATTGCTGGCATTCCAAAAGAGCTTTATGTCGGAGAGATAGAAACGATTTTTGTTTGTTTAGGGGTCAAATTATGCTGGATATGTCAGAACTTCGTGGTGGCCACTGATGGGATGACTCACGTCACTATCGCGGTGCATTCTTGGGACGTATCCGTTTCTAAGTTATTTTTTATTTCGTTTACATTTGAACTTGTGTCGACGCGTTTAATAGGTCATCATGAGCGGTGTATCTTTGCTTCGCTTTAAATATTCTTTCTGATAAAGTTCGAACGCATTTTCTCACGTACGCTTGTTAGAAAAGAAAGCAAAAGTTAGTTTTAACCAATTATTTAGAGTGTTCTAGTAATTTTTATAAGACAGACGGTAAGGCTCGCTATGTATCCATAGGTACTGATATTATAAACGTGAAAATCAAATTATGTTTTCACTGTTAACTAAACTAAACTGCTGAATCGGTATTGATGAAATATATTATTAAGTTAAATTTAATCCTGGAGAAGGACCTAATCTGCCTTCAGCGAGAAGCAGATCATATTTTCACAGGTAGTAGTTTGTAAGTCACTTAACCAAATAATCTAAAGTATAGTAGCGTACAGTTGGCAGGTAGTAAATACTATTATCTATTATGTAGGAGATGGTATCATATTTTGTGTAATACTTTATAGATAAAGTACCTCAAAAGTATACCTGTCTAGGCGGCTTTTTCCCCCAGACACAGAATCTAAAAGATTATTTTAGGTGAATGTCGTGATTTTTGATATCTTCATTCTCACCAACTTTTAATCTTTGCTTTGCCTTAACCATGTTATTGTAAAATATAATACAACAATGTTTGTGACCAAGTGATCCGATTAGAAATCAAAATAAATTATCTCAAATATAAACGTCTACTGATATATTATGTTGACTAATAACTAGTTAACAGTATTACTAATGAAGACAATAAAACAAGAAGAAAGGACTTACAAAGAGCACGAATGATATGATAATTTATATTGGCTGGCTTTGTCACAGTTCAAAGAATAGTATACAACTTTATAATGTATACTACTACAAGCGCATATCATTCTGACATGCGCTTGTAGGCCGTCCCAAGCTATTCACACGAGCTATATGCGTGTATTAGGTACATAAACAGCTTACTTGCGTGGTTGACTTGCGTCAGACGATTACATGATTCATATAGCCTCTAAACTTCATAATATATACATAATACATTCATACTCAGGAGAGGCTAGGAAGCCTACTAAAGCCAGAAGCTACTGATGTCAATTAATTTTCAAAAGATTTTATTTCATGGAATACCTAATTACATGGATAGTTACAACTGCTATGAAATTGGACTTCACGTAGATCTAAAAATAAACAGATAAAAGTTCGCAATGTCTGGGTCATTCTAGACCGTTCGCACACGAATAGTAAAAGTGGAGTGAGGTAAAGAAAGTTGTGTTGTAATGCACCAGTTTAACGAGGCGACGATAGTGCTACGAGCTGCGGATTGCTTGACGCTTTATCTCACTTTACAATAGTACTTCGTTCAGATTCAACCTTATATTTAATGTAATAAAATTGTAATAGAACAGCGGCCCGCTCCGATTTATTGATGTAGCCTATGTCATACTTGTATCAAGAACCTTTCAAATTGTGAAAGAATGATTGAAATCAGATATGTCGTTTTAGAAATTAACTCCCCCTTACAAACTTTACGTCTTTGTAGATATACATATATTGATGTGAGTGAATGTGAGTACGTAATACACCTCTACATACTTCTGTAATCCAACGCTACATTTGGCCTTAAGAAATATATTGCATAGGCAATATTAAAATGTCGGGAGAATTCAGAGTCAGGTGTTTATAGATAGACTGAATTCTCTCGACTTTTTATGCATTCTCCAATGCCCGATAAAATCAAAAACAAAAGGACATTAAGGTCTCCAGATAAATACCTACTAATATTTTTTTGATAAGTATATTATCGTTTTTTGATCTGACATCATTTTGGGCAGAGATCATTTTGCACACTTAAATTGATATCACAATACCTATCATCAAATAGCAATTAATAAGTTTGTATCGTCTACCTACACACGTGCTATTTCTTGGCAATATTGCCAAAGCGTTCATACCTTCTAGTCTAAGTGGTATAAACAAAATCTGAGAACGCGTCAAGATATTAAAAGAGCACATTAATAACTACATTATTTATAATTCTGTCATATCAAAATGGCAGGAAGCTTAGTTGCGTAAGTATTTCTAGAAACGATGTGTTGCAAGAATTGAAATGTAATTTTGGTAGACATTGTAATATTATATGCGTTGGCTTGTTGCCGTGCGCGTATATAAGCATAATAAATAAGTCCTAGTTAGCACGTTAAAGCTACAAGTGTGTACATAGCTATTCTTGAACTGGGTACTAGCTTTATCTTTGAAAGGCTATGGCATGATGTCACTAATAGTTTATAACAAATGTTTATATTTTTTTTCCACGGATATCCTCATTTCTAACTCCATCCCACAGGGAAACTCCGAGCATAGCTCTCTCCATCGCCCTCTGAGTGACCTTGAGTGTTCTGGTAAGGCCCATAGTGAGCGACCATGTCTCCGATCCGTATGTCATCTGGCAACACTCATTTGTCAAAGACTTTCGTCTATTTCTATCAATATAATATATCTATAAATGAACCACCCACAAATAGCAACCATAATTGGACATAGTTTTGCAAACAAGAACCAACCCACAAAATGTCACTTTCGAGATAATTAGATTTTTGTTTCAAAAGTGTGCAGAAACGAAATGGTTATCAATTTAACATAAACAACTTAACATTGTTATGGGTAGTATTATTGGCCATATAGGGAATCATTTCTTTTTGGAATGTTCTTTTATTTAATATTTGTTTTAGGTCAAAAACCTAATGGTTCCTTATTGCAAAATTACTGTTTTGTGGGTTGGTTCTTTATAGAAATATGTTTAGGTTGTTCAGGTAGTCAAATTATTTTAAACTAGTCGCGCCCCGCAGTGTTACCCGCGGTAAGAAGCCTATGTGGTAATCCAGAGTGTCAGCTATCTCCATACCGAATTTCATCAAAATCCGTTCAGTAGTTGGTTACTTTAAATTATATTTTATTTGATTTGCAAAATAGAACCAAACATCATGGTTCCTGTTCTAACAAATATAATTTGTCTCTTTATTTTTCAACGAGATCTATGTGGCTTGGTTCTAGTTTGCGTAATGAGAGTGCTGAAGATCTACAGGGACCATGTGGCATAGATTCGTTTAGCTTTTATGAATCACTTTATCTGTGGTTGGTTCTCTCAGCAGCTGTCATTTTCTTGTTTGTATGTTGGTATTTTGGCTAGGATCTTTTCTGACGAGGTAAATAATATTGTCAGGTGTCAATTTAAGTATGTAACTCAATTTCACCCGAGATGTGGGTTGGTTCTTGTTTGCAAAACTATGTCCAATTGTACCGTCTTCAATTTTTGTGAATATAGGCATAGATATCACTTATACAGCCTCGACTATCGAAGAAGGTTTAATCACAGCGCAACTGAGGGCGGAGCTATCGTATGAATAAGAAGGCGAATACAGCCTTCAATGGATCTAAAGATAGTTATCGCAGTACTTTATATACAAGGTTGCAAGTATTAGACCTTAGCTTTGTACGAACTTAATTCACGTTGTTTGTTTCGCCGTGTATGAATGAATGGATGAATTTGCGATTAGTAGTTCTCATTGTTTAAAATTGTTTAGCTTACCTCATGGCTGAGATATTCTAGACAGCTAATAGCTTCTTGTTTCACTTTGTACTGAAGCTTTAATGAATTCTACTGGATGGAGCCGAAAAACGTAGGGCAAGGTGACATCTTAAAAAAATTGTGTATGTAAAGGACAACTAAAAAAATTAAAATAGAATGTCAGGTGAAATCGTAAATTATATTATTTAAATAATGTTTTGTAACGACATTTATTTTTATTATGGACTGAACGGCGGTTTCCAATAACCAATCTGACTGTGGCTGTTCTACTACAGATAGTAATTTGAATTTGATACGTTTCATACAAACTATAGTCGAATTCCTATCATCATAAGGAAAGTAATTCTCACGACACATAATATGAGTTAAATTAAGTTGGTTCGCCACTAGTTCCTGTAAAAGTGCATAAACAGGTTAATTATGGATTATAATTATATTAAGTCAATATTATGCATGTTTTGATTATCTGACACAAAATATGCATAGGTAATAGTCGTTCAATGATATTGACAGAATCTATCCTGGGTATCCTGGGTAAAAATCTATAGCTTTATTATTCTACGGCTTCTCAAGTCGTATCGCTTAACCTTGACCTTAAAGTAAATATTATTGTGGTTAAAAAGTAAGACATATTGTTTCAAGCTCAAACTGTTTAAGTTACCAATGTACACGATTGTATTCGAATGTGTCAATACATTCGAATATGATTAAAATTCAATCGTGCACATCTTAGTAAATGGCACATACTTTTAGTTATACTATTGGATGTGATAGTTCGGCTGAGTAGTCGGTAATACGGCCAGTGAAAGCGAGTCATTGCGTGATTTATGCCAATAGACTGTAAATAAATTATAATTATCTTATAAAATATATAAATTTTATTAAATTAGAATACACATTTATTATTCTTAATTAATTATGTAATACATCCATTATAACATTATGATGGAATGCACGCACGTAACCAGTTTAGTATGTGTGACGCAATTATTGATCCAAGCTATAAATGTATGATTTATATTTATACCTACTTTTTATACATATCACTTTCTCAAAACTAACAATTTTATGTAACAGACCTTTATCAAATTAACTGTCAAGATCTTAAAAAAGAAAATATATGTCACTGTACTTGATTTTATTGACATAGAGCTTGGCTTAGATTCGTTTTTAGATTTTTTTGACAGTATATAAACCGTAGTCAATACCATAGGTAAAAAAGAACAATAATAATATATATATTAAAAATTCTTATAGCATTTGCAGAAATGCCAGGCATAATTGTAAAGCAATTGCACTCTGCTGCCGACGGGGGACTGCAAAACATCAAATTACTTAACACCAAAATAATAACCACCCCTAATTACTGTTTCAACTGATTTCTTACAATGACATGGTGATTATAAACCAACTACTTATTATTATTAATGTAATTTGTTCGGTGGATTGCTGGTTCCATCGCATAATGTTTACGATTATGTCTATACTCGTGATGTTACAGATTTGATTCCCGGATCAGATTGTGTTATTAGATTTTTGCATTGGAATTATTTATTAGTATAGAAACATTTCGGAGATTTAAGCGTAGGTATAAATCTATAAGACGACCCAATATACCAAATTGTCATAAAATAATTAAAGCTAGATTAGGCTTCTATTGAATAAAAATCAGGGCCTATAAAGGATGGTAATGTCAATAAAATTTATATTGAATTAAAAATATATTTCATTAATTCCGAATTACATCATACTTTATTTATTTGTCATAACTTAAGATGTATAAATAAGAAATTTTCGTGGACCAATTTTGATTTAAATCCTCTAATTTGTATGAAGTGCTTTAAAGTGTCCGAAATTATAATTATTATTCAAATGAAATTCAACTTTGTAAGGAGGCGTGGTGTATAAGACATCTATTTTTGGAAGACATTTTGTGAAATCGAGTCGATTCTTGTTCGAGAGAAGTTTAATAATTTAAAAGGCTACGAACTAAGATTAGAAGTTCAATCTTCGAAATGTATTTCATCATAAGCATAGATAATATAATACTACAAGTATCATAGAGATAAATGCAAGAATAAAAACATATTCTTGTTCTACGTTCTATCTTTAAAAATGATTAAGTTTAATGTGGAACTAGTATTATGTGCTAGTAGCTTGACACTATATTGTTGGCTTATTTTAATAGACTATGTCTATCTCGAAAGTTCCACTAAAGGGAAACTATGAAAACACCTTCAAAAAAAGGTCCTTATAAATCGGTTCATAATTATGTTTAACTGTGCACGTAACATACTACAACATTACTTTCATATTTATAATATTAATTGGTATGGAATGTATGTATGTAATGTGAAATATATTGAGTGACTAGATAGGGCAAGGTCGTGAAATTAAAGATAGTACCTATTTTATAGTTTAGGTATGTAAGTACGTACTTACAAGTAGGTAGGATCTCAAGGCAATGTAAGAATGTAGTATTCTGATATAGGTATTATGTGTTTGCTAAGCTAGTCAATTTAACAGTTGATAAACTAATAATTTGAATAGGATCTAGGCAAAAATTATTTACAAAATATTTAAAAACTGTTTGCGTAAAAATATATCACTTTCTTGTTCTATTATTCGTTGAAGAAAGCAGTGTAAACCGAACTCTAGAGAATAGGGCACAATTCCATAGTAAGTAGTAAAGCCAACGTGAACTTAAAACTTGCTCTTAAATTTAAGAACAGTTGATAGTTATGTTCAAGCACAGATAATATACTACACTAGTAGTTCAAGTAATTAAATAAGAAAAGGCCCGTGCCTCAGCACTGGGACATGTTATAAATAGGACTAATATTATGTAAAACACATGTTCATATTTAGAATGAGGTCAATTCTCCAATCATTTTACCACCGTGCGTGGTAATACATATTTAAATATGGTAGCACTAAAGACCACGTTTCCCATCCTTATCGCTAGGAAATGGAGTAAACGTACATACATACATGGTACAATACTGACCTCTTTTTACACTAATTATAGACATTAACATTCTAAGTGCAACAGAATCATAGTTAACAGGTGGCCGGCTCTGTTTAAACGGTTTTAAAACAACCGATTACCTATCACAGCAATCCAACTTTGTTATAATCAAATTTACTTAACTAGTACCAAAATAATACCTTAATTCGTGAGGAATAAGGAACGTTTTCATCTGTAGAAGTCACCCTAGTAAAATAACAGGGAGCCTATTGTTGCTTACGCAAAGATGTAATCTCTTATTTTATTATTACCTGACTGGAAAGGGACACAGAAGACCCTATAATAAATATTGGACCTTATCTCACGTTAAATAAAGTACAATGTACGTTGGCCTCGTTTTAATTACATGAGGTTAGCTTTAAATATTTAAACGTTGTAAAGCAGTCCATACCGTGACATGTCAACTTTTCTCAGATTCTGTATAAATTGTTTGAATTATTGCAACTGGTGACACTATTGATATCATAGATAAAATAGAATGATGTTGACAGATGGATACATTGTTTCGTTTTTTTTTTCTGAATTTAAATATACCCAAGGAATTCTCTAATAAATTTATGCTTTAGCCAAGGTATTAGATACTTTATGTATCGTTATTATTAGATTAATGAAGTCATTATATAGCAATTATTTATTCCCAAACCTATATTATTAAAAGTTACATTAACATACAATAGCTAGAATTATTGAAACAGCTAGTATGTGCTGCGTAGATAGACACAATGAATAACGGTTATTTCTCCGGGGATCCTTGACGCTGAACTTGAATACTAAACCGACTAACATTTTGATATCTAACTAAATAGTATATTATATCTGTAACCTACATGTACATTTAAAGATGATCACAGAGTAATAAACTCTCGACTTGACATCATCCCGAGACACGAATATGTCGTCTTGAATATAAAATCGTTAGCAAGTATACTTATTAAAGTATCTACATTACATACTTACCTATTTATTGAATAAACTAGAAATCAGTTTTTGGTATTGCTTGAGTAGATTAACAAAAGAGGTAATTGGTTTAAAACATACAGGGTCTATAGTATTGTTTTATATTTACGCAAATGTTATACATTGAAATTAAACTACTGTATACAGATTTTATCGCATTGTTTATTTGAAAAGGAAAGAGTAAATCTAAATAGTTTAATAATTTAAATAGTTTAAAATTAGTACACTTTAATATTTTACAAAATATTATGATTAGTGTTTTTAAATAAACAGCTCTATAAAATCCTTATAAAATGGTTTAATTTCAATACAGGATCCATATTATGAATGTATAACTACTAATAATAAAATAAATGTAAAATTTATATTCATATTTGCAATATATTTACCTTCACCGTGTTTTCTAATATCTTTTATAAAAGCTAATGCATTATACGGAATAACACACTTATCTATTTATAATTTAGTAAATAGTTCTTAATTACAATTAAGTACTATACTTTAAAACCTGTAACTAAAGCCTAAATTGTCCAAAATTCTTGTATATATATTTAATAACATAGATATCATAAATTCAATTACAAATTTCTCTCTCATATATTAGGATTAGTTGTAGATTGTACTTACAAAGTGAATTCCCTGAATCGGTACCTACGAGACAGAAAAATATAACTTTTGTAATAAAGCGTTTCTAGAGAAACATTGTTAGTCTTGTCGTCTCAAATAAATTATGCAATAAGTAGGTATTAATTTATTTCACAGTTATATCATAATATTAATAACGAGAATAATTGAATTCAACGAACTTATTTTTAATCTGCTAATATAGGTGGGTAGGTACATATTTTTTACGAAATTCATAATATTGTAATTTTTTCAAAAAGAGTTTGTACCCTAGGGGGTGATTTCCTCCCGCACCGATGGAAAATACACTCGATTCAAACACATAGGGACTATAAAAAGCGGCGAAACATGGATAATACCAATGTCAAAGTTCACGAATATTGTGTGCACCGTAGCTTCGGGGAGAAAGGCACGGTCCTACGTACTGTATTCAACACCACTCTCTCAAGTAATACAACACAACAAAAGATTATTGTTATTAAAGGTAAAATAATAAAGCATAAGCTGAACAATAACTCTTAAGAGCAAAAAACGAAATGAACTATTTTATGAGTGCGTCATGAACCACTACCGCCATCTAGTATTTCATTGCAAAAATGTTTTATAGTTTGAAGCATTTTATTTCGTTTACCGTTAGCGCAGCTATTCAATTAAATCTATCGTTTAAGTCAGTGTTAAATCAGTTTATAAAATACTTTGTTTTGTATTTTAAACACAACAAAGAGAAATAAATGCTGATATATTACGAAATCCGTAGTCTCTGCCTACCTCTCTGGAAAACAGGCGTGAATATATGTATGTATGTATATTACGAAATTAGTATAAAAATAATATTATTGTAGGTACTTACGCCGTTAAATTTTGTTACTTCATACATTGTCGGGAGCTATGCATGTTGTCGTATAAATATGTTAAGAAGTATTTAGTACCTACTCATACCTATAAAAATCAAGCATAATTAAACATAACTACAGCTAAATTGATTTCAAACAAATCCACTTCTCTTTGACAAAGTATGTTACACTACAGTACAAACAGAATTTCACATAATCAAACAAATTAGTTCACCTAAAACCTTTACAAGATATTTCCACGAAGCCGTATTGCGGTGGGACGCGTCGGCCGACCGGTCGACCAACAAGTCGGCGCACAAGTCGCCACTTCATTTTCTCAACAGACGACGTGTGCTGAACATCGGGGAACACGGTACAAAATGTATTGTCATTGGACCTAAAACGTGTTGCTTTTTTATGACAGCGGTGAAGATTTACGCCAAATTATCTTGTAATCTTGTGTGGAATCTGTTTTGAATACGTTTGTTGGGAGAATTGTGGAAAAGAGTCGAGAGAGCGATATATTTTTGGCGTACTTTGTGAGAAATAGGTGAGACATTATAGAAATATGTTGTCCTAACATCTGCTGGTGTCAAATAAACATGCAATAAACACAGTGAGCTTATTACTAAATAGAATTATCTTGACATTTCGCAAATACTAGTCGCTGGAAACTTAATTAGAATCTACTGCTTTTAAAACATAATGATATAAATATATTTTAGAACTAGAAAAATAACTATTACATATTAATACTAGACCATGCTCGCGGCTTCGCTCGCATTAATGTAGGTTATGTCAACAAATCTCTATCCTTTGGGAACAGTAGTTTTTTATAGATGAAAAGTACCGTTTGTCCTATCCTGTACCCTGACAACGTGTATGCGAAATTTTATGATAATCGGTCAAGTACTTAGGCATGAATGCGTAACAAACAAACAAAATCACATTCACATTTATAATAATAGGTAGGATTCAAAAGAGTTAAATGTTTGTGAAGAATATAATATCTGGAATCACAAAAATGAATCTGAAAATGCTTTGAATACAAGAATGCTACGGTACTCCTGAATAACTCAGGCTATGTTTAAAAAATATAACACGCGAACGAAGAAGCTATGCGGTAACCCACTAGTACCTATTACATTTAGCTTTAGAACAGTAATTGGTCGGGCAATCTCCAACCATAAAGTCCACAATCTCAAAACAGGTTTATAGCTATGATCTCCATAACGATAATTGTATACTAGATGTTTGTGTGATCGATTTGATACTGGGTATTTATTTTGTTGTTTAATGATAGCTATGTCTTTTAATCAAGTCTTAGAAAACCAGATAAAATTAAAAATCTATTGTATCTAGGCGCCGGTGTGCGACTTCATAGGTTAAACAGATGGTTGATTTGGCGTGGTTTTTGGTAACTGTACCTATGTATCTTTGAAATATATAAGCTTAACATGTTGCGACTGTATTCGAAAGTTTACCTTTAAACAGCGAATATTTTTAGAAAGATAAAAAAGAAATGTAGTTAATCTAATTTAAATGGATATTAAAATGTGTTTTCTCTTTAATTTGTATTAAACTTTTATCTTTTATGACTAACGAGTGCCGTTTTCACATGTATATAAATAATCTACACTATATTATTCTATAATTATAAAGAGGGAGGCATTTTGTTTGTTTGTATAGTGGGTGTAACTGCTGGAAGTACTAAACCGACTCCTAAAAACCTTTACCAATTTCATTAATCTCAGATTCCGTATAAACTGTTTGGATTATTGCAGCCAATAGCCGCGGATGAGAGTTGTAATACAAAATACATTTATTAATTAGTCATTTCTTAGACCTGAAATTTGTTGATTCTATGGGTATTTATACAGAAGCGTACATACAATATACCTACCTAGTTCAATAATGTCGATAGCACATTCAGATTTGGTCATAAATAAATATGTATATAAGTGTGACATCGATAGATATAAGAAAGGGTAGGAAGAGATACATTGCATCCACATTTCTATTCAATCTCATTTCAAGACATTGAGACTAACACATCCATTGTATCTTCAGTGTTTTAATATCATGGCCACCAGAAGCAAGCATAACAAAAATAAAGTACCTAACGTTAAAAAATATAAGACGAGACCGACGGCTTAACGTGCTCTCCTAGGCACGGAGCTGGCGATAATTGTCAACCAATACGCACATAATTTCGGAAAGTCCTATAACTTCCGAAAGTCAGAGATGCGCGACGTGGGTTTGAATCCGAGATCCTCTGCATTTCAGTCTGTTGGTCTCCCCACTGAGCTATCACTGCTAGGTTCTATGGAATCGTATTTTTTTCTATACTTATTGAGTCGTAGTGGCACACCGGTGGCCAGGCAGATTAGATTTTTAATTAAGTCAGGTTTAAGACTTGACAGATTAAATAACGGGAGCAAGACTGAGTGTAAAATACTATATTTGAATAATTATATCCTTATGTTAAAGGGGCTTAAGCACAAATATATCTATATATCATCCAAAAACAAGAGCAGGTCTTTTCAGTCTATATCCAAACCGATAAATAATCCAATATAAAATGAAAATTTAAGTAGGTACAAGAATTCATTCACGCACACAACGTTATCGCACTCACACACCCAAACCTGCCGTGTACGCGACAAGAACAGAGTTTTTCGCGCTAACCCTCGTCATGCGAACGCTAACTTATTTATTTCATCCGGATAATCTGAGAATTATTTTCAGCTAGGCATATATTCTTTTCATTCGGGTAAAAAACCGGTCAAACGTAATGGTGAACCGGACGATGTTTATAAGTACCTGTTATATAAAATGCTGTAGTCATTTAAGGGTTATTGTGTTTTGGAATGTACCGTTATTTGTATCTAATGTTTTTAACAAAGTGTAAGTGCCCTAGATTTGTAACTATATAGACTCTGTTTCGAAGCTTCCCTGAATTTCAAGAGATTCTACAGCATGCTTTAACTATCTGCCCGTTATCTAGATATAACTTAGACGTTCAAAAACGTACACTGTACGTAATATAAATTAATTGTGTCAATAAACGTTATAAAATCGCCCGCCTAAATCCCACTGGACGTATTACCTGAATAAAAATAAGTGTTAATCCAAAAATGATCTATATTTGTGCCACGTTTTATCCAAATCCGTTCAGCAGGTTTGCGTGTGATAGAATAACAAATATCATAACAAGCTTTCTAATTTCTAATATTATATCTATTATATAGGTAGGATTTTATATAGTTTTTGTCTCGACACTGCCTTATTAGTCTCTTCTTATATCTAAAATTGCGTACAATTATGCTTGAGGCCAAATGTAGCAGGTTCATTCCCCGGGTCGGGAAAAATTATTAGCTTTTCTATTATGAAATTCTCATCACTAAGTCCGGAACTAAGCTTAGTAAACGTTAAGTTCTTTCCCCTACGACGTAGAACATCACAGGTTGGGGACAGGCTGAGGGATTTTAGCGGTCAGACACCGCTAAAATCCCTCAGCCATACCTTATGCATTTTAATTATAAACATTGATATGTATAAAAATAGTCCAGACAAATTAAAAAGATTGATATTCATTTTATATGTGAAAGTTATATTACAGTTGCATGTTTCGTCCGCCATGTCATAAAATATTTACGTGACGAACACACGAAATTCAACAGAATTGATAACCTCTTTTAATCATGATGCATATTCCACGTTGCTTTTAGCCTCCAACAGAAAAAGAAAGAAGTCCAGTACCTAGTGAACAAAAAGAAAGTCTAGACGCCATTGCTATCGAAAAGGACAGACATTTACATAACCAAACGTCAAAATTCATTTGAACGTAGCGATAATATTCCAAGTCTTTGATTTGACACTATTTATACCAAATTATTGAATGGATTGTATTGTTTTTAAAATATTGTTATTTAAAATATATTTCGCACAAAGTAGGTAGTCCAGGGATGTTGCGGATGCGGAATTTTTACATCCGCGGATGCGAACAAGGATTTCTGAAGAGTCACATCCGCGGATGCGGATGCGGTTACGGATACGGATGTCCAAATCGATGCGGATGTTGATGAAAATTGATCATCTAATTTAATAAAAAGTATCAAACATCACCGCCTTCGCAGGTTCAAGCCTATTTGCAAAGGTTCCTAAATTAAACACGTAGGTACTACTGAACAACGGATTTCTTTCTTATTGTAACCTATGCTATATCTGGATCCACATTAACATCCGCGTTGATTATTGCGGATGCGGATGCAGATGTCCAAATCGATGCGGAAGCTTCGCAATTGCGGATGCAAATATTCGCAACATCCCTGGTAGGTACTCCATTCTGTATAAAGGTCTAGAGTTTTTCTTCCAGAGGTTATTATATAAGATTTTCTGGGATGCTGTATACCACATATACTATACATATACCACACAATGAAACAAATAAATGAAATAAATGAAACTTCATCAGCACACTACACGGACGGTGTAGCGCCTCGCTATTATCACTACGACGAATATTGTGAATTCAATCAAAGACAAAAATTGTGTGATTTGGATATTGTTGTTCCGACTCTGTGTGTTCTACATATGTCCGTTGTTTGAATGTTTGTAAAGTCGGGGGACTTTACGTTACAGGAATATTCCCTAGTGCGGGAGTTGTCTTTTAAAACAAAGAAAGAAAATGTGAACTATTCTCAGCCACTTTTATTGAAATCAGTTCAATAGTTTGGACTCTACGAGTTTACAAACTGGCCCATATACATAGCCCTTACTACAAATCAATACATCTTAGGCTTAGATTACAAGTAACAAAAATGTGTGTGATCCAAAAAATCTATTCAAAGTATTTGTGTCCGTTGTTTGAATAATTATAAAGATCATTGTGATACATGGATCTCTCCTTGTACGGAATCTAATCTTAGACAATAAAATTTCATCAATATCGGTTAATGAATTTATCTGAGCAAACGTATTAAAACAAAGTTACTTCGCGTTTATAATATTATCACTAACCTCGGAACCCTTCCTGCCGCAATCGGATAAAAATGTAAAACATTTAGCTTCAGCTGAATACTTAAACGGTATAAAACTCTGACAAATAAACTTCTACGTCTCGCTGATAATTCCACTGCAGATCTTATCTCCGTCCTTACTTACTGAAATTTGCCTCCCGTAACATTCCAGACAGTATTCACTGTTATACAGCGAGACACAGAGTCATATTTAAGTGTCACGTAATAATTATAGGACCTGAACAATGGAAAACAGCGGAAACAAAATATACTAGATTATGCCCGCGGTCGCGATCGGTTCGCTCGCGTAAATGTACATAGGTTAGGTTAGTTACAGTACTTTTTCTGGATGAATACCCTGTGACCCTGAAAACGTAACTGCAAAACTGATTTCCGTACAGTGTTTTTTAAACATTGTTAAAAAACTCAACAAATCGTCCCCATTGCCCCTAGTTATTATTAGTCAACGTTAATTGGTATCTAATAAGCTTTAAGACAACATAAAAACCACATCTGTATCCCAAACAAAACACTTTTTATGAGAGGCTAAACAAAGCCCTTGCCGACACCAGGTGCATCTTTGTTCGAAAATTGCATTATCTAATCTCACGTAGTTTGATACTTAGGTCATAACCCTTTGTTATAAATTACTAAACATACACTTGGGCTAGAAGTATCACTTATTTTTCTCTAAAGGTTCTAAAGGAATAAGTAATAAATACAAAATATCAAGTAGAAATCAGGACGTTTGTTTAGTTTCATCAACTTACAAAAAACCGTAAATGTAACAAGTTTTCAAAATTTTGTTGTTGCAAAAGTTTTTGCATACACATAGTACTTCGCAGCAAAATCTGTTGCGTTGCTCGTCTTATCATTGCTGGAACATCCATTATTGCACTGGCACAGTTTAAAATCTTCTCCTCCAGTTCTGCCTCACTGTTGATGGGAGAGTTATAAATTCTCTGCTTCATTGTCCCCCACAGAAAGTAATCAAGGGGTGTCAGATCGAATGATCGCGCAGGCCACTCGACAGGCCCTTGCCGACCAATCCATCTATTGCGATAGCTGTCATTTAAATAATTACGTACGATTCTTGCATAATGTGCGGGGATCCGTCCATTTGTAAAAACATTCTGCGACGAGTTTCTAGAGGTACATCTTCCAAAAGTAATGTGCAATCATCCCTTAAAAGTTGAAGAAATCTCTCTCCAAACATTGTTCTTAGGAGTATTAGTGGACCAATCAACAAATCGTCAATACGACCTGCCCAAACATTTATCGAAAATTTCACTTGAAAAGTGGAAGCTCGTTTTAGCTTCGGATTCTCTCCTTTATGACTCCAAAAATGTAAATTTCTGCTGTTTGTTATACCATCTCTTATAAATTGGGCTTTATCCATCCAAAGAATAGTTTTTGCAAACACTGGATTACCTCTTGTTCATCTCTGAATCCTTGCGAACATGACACACCTTGAGATTGCGTCAGCCCCTTCATCAAATGTTGCACTCGTTGATAGTGATAGGGATGTAGCCTTTCTTTCTTTAAATTGACGAAATCGATGGCGATTCACGCAGAAGTTTGCGATATGCCATGATGCATTGCTAATCGTCTTGTACTGATATTTGGATTAGCAAACAAATCACGCAATACAGCTTCTTCACTAGAGACGTCGATTGTGGCACTTGTCTCGCGACGATCTCTACTTGTTCCAAGTCCAGTAGCAGCCAATCTTCTATGTACATCTTGAAAGTTAGGAGCTGATGGTACTGGTCGTCTCCTTGAAAACGTAGCTAAGTAAGCTGTACGAGCACCTCTAGCACTTCCATTACACAGTCCTTATTAAAAATGCATATCGGCGATATGCGCCGGAGGAAAATCACTGACACGGGGCATCGCAAAACAACAATACACAAGTAGCAGCGGCGAATGATTCGGCGCGACTGATCCTTTTTGTAGACTGGGCCCAACTTATCCCCCACCCTGCACCTCATGCTTCATCCAGCTACAATGATACCCAAACTACCTGTGATAGATAATGCAATGTTCGAACAAAGATGCACGTGGTGATGGATGTGGGATGCAAATTCTTAGTTTAGCCCCTCATAAAATGTGTTTTGTTTGGGATACAGATGTGGTATTTATGTTGTTTTAAAGCTTATTAGAGGTATCTAATAAGCTTTAAAACAACATAAATACCACATCTGTATGATGTAATCGGTAGATTACCGTCAATTAATAATAACTAGTGGCAATGGGGAAGTTTTGTTGACATTTTTAACAATGTTTAAGAAAACACTACGGATATCAGTTTTGCTGTGAAATGTTCCTTATTTTTATGTTACCGGCATTTTTTCGGGTGTGAATAGTATTATGTCGGTATTGCCTACACATTCACTATTATTATTGTTTTTGTTTCAACACGATTGACCACCTGGTTCGAAAGTTACAAGGCTTTCTTAGTACAAGGTCCATAACTACTAAAAAAATGTAAATAGGTATAAATCGAAGAATACTTTTTAGTTCTTTTTTGTCTTTCCTGCCGATAAAATGATGTCTAGTTATACTCATTTTCATATTTGCACTTTATGAAAACTTACACTGTATAGGTATAGGGCACATTGGTTATTTTTCAGATATACATAATGATCCTAAAATATAACCACGCCTTACACGGTGTATACCAAAAGCAAACCACCAGTACAAAATAATTGATACTGTATTGCTGAAATGTAATTATTTTAGTTGCGGTTAAGGTTTAAGCAGTACCATTACTACTACTATTATGATACTATTTAATATCATACATAAATAGACCAAAGCTTATATGTAGAGGTTTATTAAACAGACATTTTATCAGATATATTTAATTCAGGTAGGTATCAGTTATATTTAATTTCCACGTAACGCTTTTCGCTGTCTATTAGAATTAGGTAATATCAATGCATGATAAACTATACTGAATATTATAAGGTACCTACGTGTACACTCACTATTTAAAAACAGTTTACTCGTAAGAATATTTCATGAGTGTATTGCACTCACTTTTAACTTTGTCTGTAAACACTAAATTATTAGGTCACTCGTAAAAGCTAAATTATTATACAAAATGATCGCTGCAGCAGACGCTGTTCCTCATAAATCCATAAACATAAATATGTGTCCTTAGATATAATTTGTAGTCATTAAATTTATTGTTTTTATTTTTATTACAATTAGGGGATAATGAGGCTGATATACTTTGCCAAGAAAAAGCGTCTATATAAATATAGTCTATATAATTTCAGTATGTTTGTTCGTGTCGACCGACTTTCTTAACTACTCGACCGATTATATGAAATTTCACATACACGTTATCAGGGGTACAAAAAAGGACATACGGTACTACGGTACGTCTAGAAAAAAACACTGTTTCCCAAGGATAGATTTACATAACCTACATTTAGGCGAGCGGACCCGTGGGCAAAACCAAGTAAACTAAAAATTCTTTTACTTCGCATTTAGGCTACAAAATAGGGAGAGAGTACAGAAGTATTTTAATATAGGGTAGTTATTATGTTAACACACGACGTCCTGGCGCGTGTTACCGCGTCGACGTCACTACGCCGAGTGTGCAGCCTGCGACAAGTCTAGCCATTTTGTAGGTATAGCCGCATTCTGCCCTAATTACCCTTCCAACGTATCGAACCTTTTCGTTATAAGTGTATCGATGCTAACTAACGTATCTTCAATAATGTAATGACCGCCTTTGTCCGTAACTCTGTTCGCATAGATTACAATTTGCGGCAACGTTTTCTCATGAATCATAATATATGGATCTACTGAACAGTATCAGATGAAACGTAGCTTTAATTTTAAATGAAACTCCAAGCTATATAAACTGCTAAAAGCGCATAAAAATCCGTTATGTGCCTCTTGCGTGATTACAGAACAAAGATACAGGCCAACAACAATTCTGAAAGCCCCTAGTTTAGTTACGGCCTTCTCTAAATAATTATCTAACGTACAGTCACAGCGTTACAGTTTTATAATCGTACATCTATACAACGATAGATTGAAATAAATACTCAGATGGACAGATAAAAGTAAGTAAGTAAGAGGTAGGGAACTTCAACCTGAAATTTGGTGCAAACTGAAACGATTCAACTGAGAAAATTCCCTGTAGGAACTCGACTAGGGGTTTTTTGGATGCCGTAAATGGTGGAGGTTCTTTTTCAGCTAGACTGTTCCAGTTTGATTAATATCCCAATTTACATCCGTTGTAGATAATTAACTCAACATACCAAGTTATACAACCTGCTTAGTTAATCCCATAACCTTGCGCTTATGTGCAATCGGGTTCGATTTTAAGTGTTATTAAGTCTTCTATTAGGCAGTAGAGCATAACAGACTTGCCTCCTCCTTACCTGCAACGTAAAAAAACTAACGAAGTGTGGATGTTACACACTTCTGTCCACCCTTTCGGAGGAAAACGAGCGTAACCGTAAGTAATTTTCTAGGTAACATCACGGAATAGCTACATCAAGTCAAGCTGTAAAAGGTCACTGCATATACATCGTAAACTATCGCAAATTCTCATCCAATGAAAGGTACGTGGCGGGAATATCGCCTCATTCACTATAGACTACTTTATAAGTGACCGCGATTCAAGGTCAGGTTCATTGCCCACATTAAGGTATGGCCAGATTAAAATTAAGGGTCGTATAGAAAAAGCCACGGATAACGCAAATGTAAATCGCAGAAATATTATAGATATTTTCTCCTAAAAAAAGTTGGTTATTAATTGTTCATATGAACCAGACATTTGCTAGTACATATTTGTCTTCTTCAAGTTGGGTGTTCGACTAGTTTAGAGTCAGAGCTAATTCGCTCGCAGTTTGTATTAGTCAGCATATTTTGATGCAATTGGATTAACGTTTCAGCTATCATGTCAGCTCACATGATAAATTCTAAAAATTCACTCATTCTTGTAAATAATTGATATAAGTTACAAAAGCGCAAAGAGAGTCAGAATGTACTTATGAGATGCCACCCGAATATTTTCACTGACAAAGAATTCATATTTTATACAAAGGTTACATTCAGTTTGACAATGCCTTCATTTAATCTTATTTTCCCGCCAAAACAATGATAAACAAAGCAGCAAAGAGGTCGCTTAACGTCACAAGAAACCGCACTAAATTAATTTTTGATCACGGGTCACGGGATTAAAGTTGAAAACTTTCAAAATTACGATGGATATTCATTTTTAAGACGCCATTGCTTAGAAAAACTGTGCGATGCGTACGAAAATTTCGAAATTATATGAGACGCTACGTAAGATTTCGTGTAGTACCTATTACGTATTCTGTGTTATGTATAAAACGCGGATGAGGTAAAAAATGTAAGGTAAGCAAGTCATTTGTGTTCACTGTCTGCATGCATTTACTATTTAAAAGCGAAAGCAAATCTGGCAATGATTACTGTATATTTTGGTAATCAAGTTGTGAATATTAATTGCACAGATACAGTGGCGTGTCTAGAATTTCGGCATATGGCAGGTACCTATATTTTCTTTTTAATACAACAATAATTATGTGGCTACAATTACTATTCTTATGCTATGGCTCTTCAATAAGCTTTCAGCACTATCGTCTCAGAAAAGATTTTATTTTTATTTATTTAGAAACAGCAATAAGTTGCATATACAGATATTGTAAGTAGCAGACAATATTGTAGAACATATAATGTAGAATTAATCTAATACATGCACTCTAGTACAATCGAATATTGTGGATGCCTACGCTAGGAAAACCTGTGTTGTAGGATATCCACCACTTTGTATTGCAGTTACAGAGACGTGTACACTTTTATGGTAGCCTGTTAGCAAAATGTAGGTATGGCATATTAACAACTGATTACAAAAGATTACTTGGAATATTACTTACGAAATACTTAAGAAATAACAGAAAAAGTTATGATTACTGGTAGATTGTATACGCGTACATAAGTGTATGTGTTTGCGTTTATATGTTTGTGTGTTTGTTAGTGTATTGCAATTCTAAACCCAACAATAAATAGGTACTTCCAACGCTTACGTTACACTTTTACGCCTTAACTACTCGACAGATCTTCATGCAATTTTGCACAGAGGTACAGATTAGGACATAGGGAACCTTTCATCCAATAAAAAGTACTGTTCCCAAGACGCGAGCGAGGCCGCGGGCAAAAACTAGTATTTAATAGGTTTGAAAGTCAAATTTTACTTTTGAACGTCACGTCTATGTAAGCTTACTGTTGACTATAACAAAGCTAAATTTCAATCGTGAAGTAGCCCAGAGAAAACCCTCTGTAACAGACTGACCAAAGCCACCCACCATAACTGTTTTATAGCTTTTCATTTAAATTGTGTATTACTAAAATTTCTAATCTAAAAAAACGTCTATATAAATCCAAAATCGTGGTGGAACATGACCTAACATTTCTCTCACTGAGAATAGGCCCGTGTCCTGCAGTGGAACAGTTGATATACAGAGCTGATATTATTATATTCAGACATCTGCTTACAGCTATTTTCTATCAAGTCAATAAGTTATATTGTCTTATGTTTACGCGAATGTTATAAGTATAAAATAAACAACGCGACAAAATCCGTATACATTGAAATTATTCACTTTATACAGATTTTGTCGCGTTGTTTATTTTACTTTAAAACACTGTTATTAGGTACATAATTTTGAAAACTCTAACACTACTACTATTGAACTTTACTACTATTTAAACTATATATTTTTAATTAAAACTATTTATATTTAAGTTTACACTTTGCCCCGACGTTTCGGTTGCTTGCAGAGATCCATCCTGTGATTTATTGATTCAAAACCGAAATACCCGCTATCCAACCCAGGAATTAAAGCCGAGACCTCGTACACGTTCACTACCACTGCTTGTTATACTTATTATAATATACTAAAGCTATATAATACCTAGTCGTAATACCAATGTTAAAATGTTATACAATTATTACATAGTTCTATCTTTACCCAATTAACAGCTTTCGTAACAATCATGACATAATCTGTTACGCTACTATTAAATATGCGACTGTCAAATAAATCAAGTGATCAGTTTTCCCCGCTATACGTTAAGCATACGAATATTTATGTAAGCGAGGCAGAAGGCGACAAAAACTGGTCATTACCGATTATTTCTGGTTTTTACACCGGTTTTACCTCAAATCTATCTTCAGTTTCATTCCGACGGTGATCGCTCTTGACGTTTACAGGGAACAACACTCCAAACATCCACCCTCGACGTCACACCCCCGCGCTCCGCGATCCTCACCCCGCGCACGCCCACTCGTCCCTACTGGAAATATTCCTTTACCACGAAACATCTTCGTTCACGGGAAATTTTCGCTATGACCTCACCATTACTTGTGGTTCTGAGTGTTTACTGTTTATGGCTAGGTTTACGCCATTCGTATAATACCGAAAGCCTTTTAGTGTAAGGGTTTTCTATGAAATGGTAACTTTTCATATGAATTTGGAAGATTAAGATATATTGCATTCTAGCAATGCGGTCAGTAGATGTAACTGTACTTTATTTATTGATCAGTATTTTAATTATCAGCCTACTAGTAACTGACGTTGGTGAAATCGCGTCAGTGTAAACTATAGTTATCCCGTAACCTTATTTACGTTAATTACATTTTGCATCATAACTCCGATTCTACGGTTTTCTTTATGAGCTACTCCAGCTTTAGGGACCAAGCCCTGTTTCGCAGGAGACTTGAGCAATATATACTAACGGATATAAATACAGGCAGACTCAGAAGAATTATTTATGGATAACAGAAGTGGATGGATAAATGCCTTCAATGAATGATACACGGTTCCATGCTAGCTTTTAACCTTTCAGACCCCGCGCGCGCTTAAACTGGGACCCACATTTAATTCCGTTTAGTGATTTCAACGTGATGCCGCTATCGGCAGAAGCAGACTGACAGACATAAGTCTGATAATGACATCAAGAGTGTAAAATGTGGCTTTAAAATCCTGGTTTATAAACTATAAATCGCTTAAAAATCCGTTTTTACGTGATACCGCTGTCTGAAAGAAAGACAACATAAAAATAATTGTTATGGGCTCACCCTTTAAATAGTCGATTGTAATTAATTTTTCAAAATGTGTATATACAGCCTCATTATTTGATTACATTGGTACTGGTAATTAATACTAATAGTAATTTAATTTAACTACTAGCCACGGGTTTCAGTTTCCTATTTACCTAATATAGGACTAACACTTCAAGCACTTTTGTCATAGTAAGTATATAAGTAAAAACTTCTAAAAGTGTCAAATACTAAGTAATGTTTGACATTTTAGACTAGTTCTTAAGTTGGATTACTTGAAGAGATCTTTCTAAAGTACAAATGAATTAGTCGACGATTGTCCATCGTGGTCTTGCCTTTGTCAACAAATGTATTCGCATTTGTCTAGACTTGTGTATATCCTATCGGCCAAAAGTTTAAGACCAGCTTAATTAAAGTAGGAAAATGAAATAAAACTCAAAAATTAAGTGTTTTAAGTAGGTAACCTGTTTAGTCATCTTATAAAACAGTGATTAATAGACAATATACTTTAAATCCGTAAAGAAATATCAATAATCCATGCTATAAGGGCTATAGTTGGCTAAACAGATTTTTCATCATAAAATCCTCCTTTACATTGTATGACTTTTTTCACAAGTTTCGGCATACGAGCAATCAATTCATTGATGGTGTCTTCTGATATATTGCGCCAACTTTCGCATAAAGCATTCCAAATGTCTTCTTGTGAGAATGGGCCACGATTACGGACGTTCCTATCAAGCTCTTCCCACAAAAGTTCAATTGGATTGAGATCATACCATATTTTTAAAACCCCTTGTGCCTCTTTCTTTTCTACATATCCCCTACATAATATGAAGCTATGCTTTGGATCATTATCTTCTTGTAAAATGAATCCATCTCCAATTAATCGCAACCCGGAAGGAACGGCATTTTGTTCTAAAATTTGTTTGTACTAATCCTTTTTCAAAATTCCTTCAATTCTGATCAAGTCGCCAGTTCCTTGGCTAGAGAAGCAACCCCAGACCATAATTGAACCACCAATATGCTTGACTGTTGGGACTACACAGTCTGGCATCATCTTTTCTTGGGCGCTACGTTGAACATAAATTATTCGTTTTAAACCGAATAGTTCAAATTTGGATTCATCAGCCCAGAGAACATTTTTAAAATCTTCTTCAGTCCAATCTCGATGGACAAGAGCCCACTGCATCCGTTTTTTCTTGTTTTGTGATCTTAACAGAGATTTTCGAACGGCAACGCGACCATACAACTTCGCATCTCTCAATCGCCGTTTCACTGTAGTCAATGATAAAGGTTTCACTCGGATTTTGATCACTTCAACGTGGATTTCTGACGCTGTTAGGCGTCTATTTTACTTGCTGGTAACAACGATGCAATTATCTTCACTAGAAGTGATAGCTCTCGGCCTTCCCGAGCGCAGGTGACCTTGATTACTGCCTGTCTCCCTGTATCGAGTTATTGCACCACGAACACAAATCTTCGATAACTTCAGTTGTGAAGCAATCTCACGTTAAGGTTTGCCTTCGTTATGTAAAATAAAGATGGCAGAATGCACTTCACTAATAATTTCGCGTGCTTTTCCCCTTTTTAAGTTGTCTTGACTGTAGAAACCACAAGTTTAGACTAATTGAGATTGTTTGTGAACAAACCCAAGAAACCTCAGGTCGCAAACATGTGTTATCGGAAACTAAATAATCCTAATTATTGACCAATGCGAAACAAAAGATAAGTAATTAGTAATGAGCACATCATAAAAATATTATCACGACTTTACCACCTAGCTCTTGCGTGCATTTGTTGGTGTTTGAAAACAATAGATGTTTACTGTCCAATAATTTGAAAGTAAACAAAAGAGTCATTCTTTTGTTTACTTTCAAAAGATAATTTCTTAAGATATTCGGTATTAACAATAGAATATGCAGATGTGCATTTTTTTATTTATCTTACGGGCTTTTATTGCAATTGATAGATGACTACGTCGTTTAAGTGCGGTCTTAAACTTTTGGCCGGCAGTGTATATGTAGTTATGATAACGGTACAGTATTGATAAAGGTAAAGGCAAACATCGTGAGGAAACCTGCAAATCTGAGAGTTCTACCTAATATTTTCGAAGTCTGCCAATCCGCACTAGTTCAGCATGGTGGAGTATGGCCTAACCCTTCTCATACTGAGAAGAGGCTCGTGCCAAGCAGTGGTACAGTTTATATACAGAGCTGGCTTTTGTTTAATTTTTTTTTTTGGCAATTATTTATTATGTAGTTATGAGGTGATAATCTTTTTACGCCAATGACGTCCTATACACCTAAACTACTTTTGCGAAGTTATACAAATCAAACGCACTCAATTTAATCACATTTTTTGAAAATATATATAACTTAATATTGCAAAAAAATTGTCATCATATTGACTTTACACATAATCTTATAAATACAAAGCGGACTTCATTTTTAACGATTAAATAGCACAGTGGATTTTAATAAAAATTGATACAGTGATAGCTTGAACCATAGAGATAAGTTTTTTTATTTACACCTGTCTCCCTCTCTCTCTCAACGTCTTCAAAGCTCCAACAATTGCAATATAATCGATCTATTGTTAAACAACGACTACGGTCATTATCTATTTAGCATAAGTCTACTGCGAAAACATATAAACTGCTTTGACGACATTAATTTTGCACTATTCGGCTGCAAATATAGAGATTTTTCTGCTTTGACACATTTCACAACTTTATAAGGCTTGTGCAGGAGATCTTGGAAGCCAATGTCTTGATCATTTTTGTTTTGTTATTTCCGCAGGACAGGCTTAGCCTAGTGCGGAGAATTACATCGCTTCCAAATAATAATGGAAGACTAAAGCAAATTTCTGTTGTTGTAATGTTTTGTATTATGTATTTGTAATTTATTTTATGACAATTTATTATTATTATTTAACACTAATTCGCGTCAATAAGCGCAGTTCTTGGTGGGGTTCTCTTGCCAGCCATCATTGTATAATAAATAGTCGAGTAACGCCTAATTCAATTCATCATATCGATTCCTGCTATGATATTTGCGCCAGATGCATTGTGTCCTTTGCCATAATTATCCTGTTATTATTATAAATGTAAAAGATTGTGAACATCTTTGAATATTTGTTATCTAATTACCAGTGATCGGAGTAGGTAGATTGATTTTTGGTACTTGTATCATAAATGCACACAGAAAGAACAACATGGATAAGCCATTTTCCCGGAAAGTAATTCCGGTATTTCCGGATTCAATTAAATATTGTTAATGTTGGTAGTGATATTATTCCTACTCAATTCAAAATTTAAAGGAAGGTATCAAAACTAAATTAATTCATTATTTATCTGTTGAATAATAAAAACAATCGAATTCCGATCGAAGCTTTAATTTTTATTTTTAGCCTTTTATGGCTAGAACTTTTATAGATAGACATAAATTGTTGCACTTAAATTTAAATATTTTCATAGGGGTCATGGTAATTTGCATTAAGGGTAGAATAAATGACGGGGGCCACCCCATAGAGGGCCAATGCCTGCTGGGGTCGTGAGACTGTTCTAAGGATGCACCACGACTCTGAAACGTAAAGGGCATACGAAGGAACAGGTTGATTTTAGTCAGATTTTAGGACCAAAAAAAAGGGGTAGAATAAAGAAAAAAGATAAAAATCAAGATTGTTTATTGTTAAATATGTACATTTTACATTTATTCACATTTTTAATCTTCATCGATTACAATGTCAGCATCCTGGTAATCCTGATCTTTACAATTAAAATATATAACTATGAGTTTCTCTATATTTTCTATTTTCAACCTATTTCTTTTAACATCTAAAGTCCATTTATAAATGGAAAAAGACCGTTCTACATCTGACGATGTCAAAGGAGCAAATTTTAAAAAAGGTATTAAATTATGTGCTTCATTTTTTTCAATGGCCTCACTATATTCTCTAAGTGTGTCTAAATCTGGGTTTCGTTCCATAACACGTTCTATTTTATTTTTTATATTTTCTGAATTGCACTGATTTATAGCATCTCTGACGTTGTCAAATGCTAAAAGTGAATCTGTCAACGATAAATTATGCTTTTGCAATTCTTTTAAAGACAAATGAATTATAAAATAATTGTCTTTAATGTAATTTAAATCTTCTTTTAAATTTTCTTTTTCCATAATATTTTTTGCCTCTCGAATAGATACCGCATCAGAGCTGCTTAAACAAGATAATACTTCTTTTATTTTTTCAAAGTTTTGAGCGTAATAAAATGCTGCCTCTAACCAAGTGCCCCATCTTGTAACAACTGGTTGGGGAGGTAGCGGCAAATCTGGATATTTTTCTTTTAAAATTTTGACTCTACTTGGGGCTTTCAAAAATACCTTTTTAACATTTGCTATTAAAATGTTAACATCGTGATATTCTAACCTAATTTGCTCAGATACGCGATGAAGAGAGTGCGCCAAACATGTTACGTGCTTCATTTCAGGTAAGTATCGTTTTAAATTTCGTCCTGCAGACAGCATATATGCAACGCTATCAGTGCAGAGGACAAGAATGTTACCTACCTTCGATTCAAAAGAATCTTCCCAAAAGTTTTCCAAACATTCTAACACAAATTGCGTGATTGTTTGTCCATTAACTACAGTTAGCATTTTACATGCTACCAAATAAGGTCTAGTCAAATTGCTAGGATGTAATGGTTTTATTAAAAAATGGACTATATAGCGACCTAAAAAGTCTGTCGTTTCATCTAATGATATCCATAGTTTCTCATTTTTATAATTTTGCCGAATCGAATTGATTTTATTCTTAAAAAACTTGTCCAAGTAAACTTTCCGTAACTGTGATTCATCTGGCAGAGTACGATTAGTACACGTACAACAACAGGTACTACACATATATTTTTAAAGAAATCTTGAAAAGTAGTATTTTTCATCTGAGACCACGGAATATTGCTCAAAATGAGAAATTTTATAAGATCGAAATAAAATTCCTCTTCGGGCCGCTTAAACTTTCCCTGGTGTACTGCTCCTTCGATATGTCTTTTAACGTTTCCTTTATTTATGGTTTTCAAATGGCTTTCACATTTTGAACAGTATATTGTACCACTAGCGTGATCGTAAAGTAGTTCGGGATGACCGGATATCCATTTTTCTACAGTTACAGCCTTGACGTTTGCCATATCTGAACTTTGTTTTAGAGATGGAACCTCGTATATATCACCTAAAACAAAGACATGAAAAAATTACATTTTATTTAGTTTATTTAGCTCACTCCGTTTGTTTTATTTTTCGTGGATCAAATTTAGTCATTGAAATTTCACCCTCTTCCTGTCAATCCAAAATGGCTGCCGCTACAAGATGGTGGACAATTTTTTTTTTTTTACAATTCCATCAATATATATATATATCAAATGAAAGGGCTTGTTACGTAGAATATTTTGTAGAGAAGTAGATAAGGCCTATAGTAATTTATTTTACCAATACATTGCAAGAGGACACAGGGCATTCAAATTATATACGGATTCCAGTAAAATGTCGGTTAATAGTGGAGTTAGCTGAATTGCGACTACATTACTAGAATATCATAATTTTGTTTCGCACTAAGCTCACTGGTTCATACTCTATTAAAGATTTAACAATATTAAGACTCATGGTATGTTCAGCAGGTTAAGCGAACAAACACAATACTAAAAATATTCTTATAGTACATCCAAACATGCTTTATACTCCTTGTAACTAGTAAAATATTACTTACCAAAGCTTGGTTTAAATATGTAGATCCAATTCAATAGTGAAAAATCTGAGTCCGTATATTCGAGCCAAATCGTGGTTTAGAGCAGATTCCAGAAGTCAGTATGTACACAAGCCAGGGTCAAGTAACGTTTTCACAACACAGTAACAAACAAAGATCTCTTTCTTTTTCACTCTACGAACCGAAGTAAACGAGTGAGCTACCTGGCATGTCGTCGGCGGGCGTACGCATTGTTCTGATAACCGGTTATTGTACCACCCATGATCCTTTGTTCTGATTGGTCGTTGGGTTTTGTCAAATCGTGACTGTGTGCCGTTAAAAAAAATATGAAGAATAATAAAGAATAATATTGCTCATTTTATTACAACTCCTACCTTTTTTTGAGGATGGCAAATCATCAAATGACTCCTTCCACTCTGGCAGAATAAAATTCCTACATAAGTTCCGGTTTTTTTTTAATAATCCACCAATTCCGGAGGAATGTCCATATTAATATATACGTTTCGGATCAATGACCCCATTTCAATCTACCTACTCCGATCACTGCTAATTACGTGCATTATGCAAAATTGTATTGATATCATTTGACATTAATTTAGCATTTTAATCAGTGCTGTTAATTTTTCTATCATAAAATACAACTCAGATTGTATATTATTTCATTCCTAGTTTGGCCAAAATTGTAATTGGGTGTTTTTAAGACAAATTTTTGGTATTACTTGAAATCTGAAATCCGGCAATATGTGGAACAATAAAACATAGCTGCTGAATTGTGGTTGATAGTCTGTTATCACGCTTTCTTTCTCCCTGTTAGAGGATATGCAGGCCTGAGTCTATGCAAGTAGATTAATGTATAAAAGACAATACCCGATCTGTCCCCATATTTATCATGGGCGCTCTACAATATACAATACAATCATTGAAACATTTCTTTGTGCCTTGTTATACTATGCACCTCACAGGTACGAATCCGCAACATAACATGCTTTGGTAGCGGTGAAGTCACCAGTTTACCTCTCAACCAACGCTAGGACGCCAGCATCCGAGCTTAACTAGACTATTTAAAACGTAAATTTTGTTATGATAGTCTACTTTTGTATAAATAACTGTTTTGTATTTTCATACTTTTGATAACTGGATTGATTGAGAGGTTAAATCGATGTCAAAAGCCTGATATTATACGAAACTTCAACAACATAGAGACAGCCGTTTGATCGATTCGCGCCATTGCGTGAACGTCTACACAATCTTGTGAATTTACAGAAATATGGCGCGTAATTATATACTGAACATGACGTATCGCCTATCTAACCTTGAAGAGTCACGGCCATATTTAGCCTTCCAGGTCCCGTAATAGGAAATCAAATACTGCCATATAAAGACTACACAGTCATACGTATGTCTAGGTATACATCAACATAATATCAGTCTTGTATTTCGAGCGATAATTAACTATTTAATACGCACATAACTTCGAAAAGTCAGAGCCTTGGGATCGAGCTCGAGACCTCTCCGTTGTAGTCCAATAGTCTTCCAATAGGCAATTGTTGCTTTTACTCTGCATACCCACTTATAATCTACCCTTGGCCCTACCCATCAATTGCATCCAGATTATTACATTATATACATAATAACGAGGCAATATTTACATTACATAAAAAATATCTAACTAGCTGATTTCAAGAAATAACATAATTATACTAGAACATAAAACAACTTGGTATAAAAGAAGGAAAAATCCTTTCAGTTTCAGTATGTAGGAGCGTTTTTTCGGTGGGCACACTCTTTACAAACAAAAGAATTATGCACGACAAAGGCAGCTCCACAATTGGAACATTACCTCCTCGTAATTATCACAACCTACAGTCATGTAAATAAACAAGGAAACCTCTGTAACTATATCCTCATATCGTTATCCTCACTGTTGAAGGTCATGAGTCCCTCCACGGGTCACTATTTCTCTACCTATATAGTAGTATCTGGGACCTGATTACCTCTTTCGTCCATCGGCATACGGACACCGACATCCAGACACAATGCTTTTATTCTTTTTTCTGGATATGGCTAAACTAGCGACCTTAAGCATAAGTGCATAGGTGAGATAGAGGCAACGCGATACAGACTATTTACCGATACCTTTTTCTCGTTCACGCGCTTGCTATAACAATGCTTTAAGAGATGGTAGTTAGTTAGATTCATACATGTTGCGTGATGTAGATTGATAGGACCATCGCATCGAAAGACCACTTGGATTTATTCCTTCGTGCATGCCAGTGACGACCTACTTGTGTAGATCGTCACTTTCCTTAATTAATATACTTACGACCAACATACTCAAGGCATATGGATACTAAAATAGATTAAAACCCAATTTCTAAAAGGGTTATCAACAACGTTTCAAAATTAAACGCATATCAATGATTTGTCTGGTTGTTGCTAATTCAGTTAGCCAATCACAGCTTTTGACATGAGTTGAACCGGTTAACAAATTTTTGTATTGGTCTGCCTTTCAAGACCGTGTGCTGGTTTTGCATGGACATAAGAACAATATGGCTTTATGCATAGCTGCGATGGGTTATAAGCGGTGCAATATATCTAGGTGAGGAAACACACGTTTACGATAAAATATATTCAGCTTTGAAGATCAGAGGATGCGTGAGCTACATATAAATCGAGACCAACACCCACCAATATCCATACTAATATTATAAATGCGAATGTGTGTTTTCGGTGTATCTTTCTTTCTCGCAACAATATAGCAAGAATGATTTTTTGTATAAAGATAGTTAATGGATCAAAAACAGGCTACTTTTAAAAATACATAGGTATTTTACGGTTCCAGAGATATACCCATTTTACCTAAATACCATCGAAGTAAAACATCAGGTAGGCTATTTTTATATATATTCAATACCCAAATTGGATATACAGTGAAACCTGGATAGGTAGGCCCTGGATAAATGAGAAACCCCTGTTATTTATAATTACAATGACGTCCCGACACTTTTGCATTGAAATACATCTGTTACTAGGAATTTTCAAACCTTTGTAACTGAGACTTGAAGCAGCGATAGCTCAATGGGGAGACCAACAGACTGCAATGCAGAGGGTCTCGGGTTCGAACCCACGTCGCGCACCTCAAACTTTCGAAAGTTATATGACTTTTCGAAATTATGTGCGTATTGATTGACAATTATCGCCCGCTCCGTGCCTCGGAGAACACGTTAAGCCGTGGGTCCCGACTGCCATGAACATCTATGGCAGTCATTATTGGGGAAAGTCGACACAAAAGATCCCACTGGGTCGAAGTATCGCCGGTCTGTACTGACTGGCCACCCACACAGTCCCTATCTTCAGGACCCGAGTAGATAGGGATTCGGGGCGAGAACTACGGGTCTCCCCCTTTGGACCAGGGTAATAAATTTAGGTCTTACTTATCCAGGTTTCACTGTATAATACACATGAGAGAATATTCTTAATGTCCTTGGCATTCATTTTCAAAAGGAGGCGCGATCATCATCGCCGACATCGGTAAGGAAAAATAATTACCTATAGATAAATATATAATACAAATGTATATGGCATATTCTCACAGTGAGCCCCGGAACGGGCGCATAGAAGGCACCAGTTCGACAATTAAATTCACAACGCTCAACCCTGTCTCTATCTCGCTTCATCGATACAGAAGTATAATTTGTAGGTATATTAAAAACATAAGATTATGCTTTATGGACACGTAACGCCATCTAGCGCAATATTATCGGAATTTATTTAGTATTTTTTTACTCTTGGTTAGTATTGTAGAATGAAAGAATTATATTGTCGATCATTAAGATAAATGTGACTATAATGTTCCAAAATCACATAGATTCGTTAACGTGTAGAAAGAACAAACAAATGAATAGATAAATGTACATCCTGTACATTTACCAGATTAGTTTTCATTGTAAGTACACATATAACTTACTGCTTATTACAGCGAGATAATTATGTACGACAGATGTATGCATGTATATCTCAAAAGGTTGTTCTACATTCATCGCGCAAAATACGCCCGGCGTCATAGTAAATGAAGTTGCAATAATTCACCCCCGGTTACCGGATATGTGCCTTTCGTAGGCCAACTGCCGAGTACCGACCAGTCACCCGACCTGTTGGCCGATTAGTCGCGCAATCCCTCGCCGCACCGAGCAAGGACTCTCTCAGTTGGGAATTAGATAATTTAGATGCTTAACTAATTGTTAATTACTCGCTGGGTTTTGTCAGTCGATGTTTATTTTGATTGCAAATAAAGATCATGTTATCCTCGGTTAATAGACAATATTCGAATACGTATGCAGATGAATTATACAGTAAATTAATATAGTTTATATGTAGTTTGTTTTTACTGTATCGTAGGTACCCTGGCATATGTTTGTGTGCAATCGTGAGATCCAGAGCTCGATTTCTGGACCGGGAGAATTGATGCGGGGTTTTCTCGTAGGAAATTTTCAATAGCAGTATGGCGCGCGGCGTTTGGATATTGCTTAGCAAACAACAACAATTATGCTCAATTCCCCTCTTATCGTGAAACCTAAAAACATAGCTGGGAACTATGGGTGCATATTCTCTTATCTCTGCGTGGATTCACAGCCGGGATAGGGATAGGGATATACATCAGTATATGTATAGTTTGACTATCATATAGCTTTTATGGCTCGGATGTCTACAAATTAATTGCTTGTTGTTAATAGATAGTCTACGCGACGACAAAACAAACATATAAAGATACAGCGACGCAGCTTACATAATAGTAGATACGAAATAGATAAATGAAATATAAATAGTCTGGAAGTAAATTAATTTCTAACAAATCAAAACGGACAATGGTCTGTCGCATCGGTGTTTTTTGAGATGAACACCTAAATAAATCAGTAAAATTAATGTTCTATATATACTAGATTAACGTTTATTTGTAACTAATCGTAAATTCCAAGTTGCTCGACTCTAAGTTCTAAAGGACTTACCGGAGAGGCAGTTTTCAATGTGTTTTAATATAGCTAATTTTTGAGGGATATTACCCTTCTTACAGGAAAATAACGTAAGTGTAGCTACAATATTGCTACGATGACGACACTCTGTCAGTAAGATTTTAGGATACTCACATTAAACGTAATTTATTTTAAATTTTAGTATAATCTTTGTTGTTATACGTATGTACATGCTGTGGTCTCCTATAACTGAAGGAGTACACCATACAAAACTCATGTTAATATGTTTGTGCAATTTTGTGTATATTCTTTATCCGAAATCCTTAATAAATATCTAAAATAAAATTTCCTGTCATCCCCAGGCATAAGCACGATAACCAATAAATGTAAAAAGAATCTTTACCGCTCCTTATTGGCAGGATTTAGAATAATTCAATATTATTCAAAAATATCAATATTAAGATGACGCTGTTCCTAAAATTTTCTATCTATATCGACTCCCAAAGCTTAGGTATAAATAATTACATGCAACATGGGCTTGATACGAAGGTCGAACAAAGCGTTAGAAAACTCTCAGTACAAACAAATACAATGTTTATCAATTGCGTAATAAAATATATCCAAATCAACTAAATATCCGTAATTTATTAGCAAATAGCAAAGTTAAAAGATTGACAGGACGCACAAGACATATCTTGTGCGTCCTGTCAATCTTTTAACTCTTCAATAATTGTAGCTACTCCTTATTACATGATCCATAAAATGATAATAAAAGAGTCAGTTTTCTAACAATCATAAAAAAATCTATCTCACTACTGATGACACCTAAAATATATAGTTTTTATATCACCGAAGGGTGCCACCCCCTATACCTACAGTTGCGTATGTCATTTCGTTGGGGTTTAAGCCAACGACGTAAGTACTTGCGAGACCCTCCTGTAGGCCAATTTACGTAATATCTCGACGCACCGATCGAGTTTCGATGCAGTCCGTATGCAGTCACAGTTAAGTTTTACGTCGGATTTTGTATCTGAAACATCAGCTGTCAAAATTACGTAAATACGAAAAGAGCTGTTTTGATCGAAACTTAACTGCAACTGCACTGCAAGTAAACTCATTTAAATACGTGAATTGGCCTACAGGCATCTTACTTATGGGCCCATAAATTTAAGGAATAATAGTTAACCTATCAATCATAAAATTATAGATGCCGATATAAAAATAGGGAATTACCTGTGTTTAATGAACATTGAACCTCTTGCATTAGGCGCTGTAGAACATGTATTTCTCGCGATCATTTATGACTAGTACGGCGTTCAAACGCAGAAAGAATATTATCCTAACTAACAATTAAAAATATTGACCAAATCTACACCAACAGATGCTTTTTTTTTTCATTTTTCTGAACGGCCTTCAGTTCTACTAGGGACATTTCAAGGTTATCCATTAATTACCAGACACCCTGTATATATGAAAGATATATAATTGTGTCAATGGCTCACAAAATTTGTACCATAACACACTGGAAAGGCAACCACACAATCTCTCATGTAACGCACTGGAACACTTTGTAACACACTAGAGTTGTGTAAAGGCAGGACTACATCATAGCAGAATATGAATTTCTATAATAATTCTGCTATAGTGTAGAATTATTATAAAAAAATATGAATTTTTATAATAATTGCAGCCCTTACAGAAGAATTCATTTATGTACTACGTGGTACGTACGTACCTACATGAGTGAATCCTATTTTGACACATTCGCGAACAAAATCACGGGTAAAAGCTAGTTATTAACATTAAAAACACATGATAAATTGTATCATTATTTATTTAGCTTACATATTAGGTTAGACACTCGGAACAAGAATATCTTTGGTTCAATAATTTTCATGACCAAAATGAACACCACAGGTCAGCTCAGTCATACATTACTAAACTATAATAACCGACATTGAAATGACACATCCCTGACGTAGTGGTATAGTGTTGCTACCCTTAAAAAGCAGTTCTAGGATAGTTTTCACTAAATTATGGGAGTTACCATGTAACACATACATTTTAACACACTGGAAGATATTAAAAACATTTTTTTTATTATTACTGTTATAATAAATTATACAATTTAGTGAGATCTTTTGGTAATATACATTGTATCAACTCCCATTCTAACTACGAAGCCATTTAAAAATTATAATGTTCACATTATTTCGTTACGATGCTGTAATAGTCGGAAAACTGCATTGGGACATTTTAGTTTTGTATGGAGCGAAAAATATATAAAAGTTTAGAGCACCAAAATATTTAGTAACCTCATTATTTGTAATATTTTTTTGCAGCCATCTATTTTTGACGTGTTAATTTTATGCTAATAAATAAGTTTCTAAATTATTAAATTTGAAATTAATAAGTAGGTACTCAAATTATGGAGTAAAGAGTAGGTCGAAATATTTTATCAAAAAGTAATATTTTTTGAGCCACACCCCAATTATATACCTAAAATTAAAAATAATTTGTCAAAATATCGTTTTCTGACAAATTCTTGGAGTACCTACGATGCGATTTTTTAGTTAAGTATTATTATACTTAATTAAACAATCGCATCGGGCTTCAGGTAAGTATATTAATTTGCATAAATGCCGACTCAAATGACAGTTTTCCATACATAATATAGCAGTCGCCCCCTCGAGACAACCTTTTCCTTCTTACCTTTCGATTACGAACATTGTTGCTCATATTATAGTTGCGATCCATAACGCGGCTGCTATGACTGTCTGGCGACTCCACGCAGACAAAGAAGTTTCGACGACAGACAACAGATGGCGCTGTACACGACAGGCGCCTATAATCTCGCTCAAATCACGCAAGTGAAATTTACACAGCGACTAAGTATGTGTATATAAAAGTTACCGATATCAACAGTCAGACCGCGGCACGCTGGGCACGATCACCCAACTTTGTCGGTGGATCCTTTGTGTTGGAGAGACATTACACCACGTTCCTCCACAGCTGCATTGTCGTAGGCAACTGAAAATTCTTTTATTGCATACAGGCCATCGTTTGGGTACTGCACAAACAATCCGGATCACTGCCGTACATAAATCTCCACCTTGACATGTTTTCTTTGCTCGGGCTAGTCTATTTAAATAATTCCAGACCAGCCACCGGAATTCATGACCAGTTAAGAGACTACGCAGGTGGCACAAATGTACCAATGCTGTATTTTTGTTGTTTCTCTATTTCATCTGTACCTGCGGTCCCCAGCGATACCCAGCTACTTAAGATGATGCATATGGGCTATGGGCATACCCTGCCACAAAATGTTGGCTCTACGACCTGCTTAATTGTTGTGAAGGCACGCAACTGTCCTAATTTAACTCTGCTTGATAGATACTTAGCTAGTTAATCAAAATGTATATGATATTATGACACGCGAGCGTCACACCATCGTGATTTACGAAACTACTAATGAAGGGTCTGTTATAGATTTGGTATGGCTGCTGCTTAACTCCGAACAAGACTACAGCAGTAGGTGAACATAATTATTATTAACGTTTTAACGCGTTACCAGCCGGCGGGCAGAAGCCAGGTCCGTAGCTGGTAACCGTTAGGGTTATATTGAAAAACGCAGACTGATTCAGCTGAGAATATATTTACAATTTTCACCTATCTTATATCCCATTTATTAGTCATGCAAGTAACGCTAACACTAATGTGTATGTAAGAATATCCTCCATAATTAAATAACTTAATTAACTACGACAAGCAGTTGATGAATTTAATTAAAGGTTACACGGACAAAAACAGTGATCCGTGCACCGAGTGAGCTCAACAAGAACTGTCCCTCGGCGCCGGGCGGACCGGCTTATATAGAGTAGTGGTGGGGCGCGTTCGGTGAGTCACGCGCAGCTCTGCCGCTCGATGCACGTTCCACTGACGTTTAGCACGTGGTTTTTCTCCGTGTACCCCCTTGTAGCTAGGCACGATGACGACGCCGACATGTACAATAATTATTTACACCAATCAGTGACAAGTAAACAAAAATCTAACATTTATATACATACGCCACAACGTAATATGCACACACTGACATATAAAAAGTAGCACCGAACATTGGCCAAAAATTGCGTAGCAATTTTACATACATAGGCAGAAGTTACAAGACGAGACCGAACTAAGGCCAGTCGTATTTTAATTAAATGAATGTAGGCGTTGACTGCTATTTTAGTATATTAATAAATGATTACATTAACAGAAATTAATAATATTAGGTAAAAGAGGAAATCTTTCAAGGAAATCTTATAATATTATGTCTTTATATCTTCTTATTATATATCTGAGCTGTACATGCACAAAATATTTGATATACAACCTTCACCTCAACTACATCAGCAATAATAAATTGCAATGTCATGTAGTTTTTGTATTGTATTGTCATTCAGACTCAAAAATCAATTATTAAAACACAAAATACCAAAAAAATCATTAAACATACAAAATCTAAGGAAAAGATATATAATTTAGAATTATAACAATTAATGAACAATGAAGTCGACTTCGTCAATGTGTTCAAGCATCGAGCATAGTCAAGCCAGCGAGCACAGTCGACACAGCTTGTGCTCATCAAGCTGTGAGACATGCGTATCAAAAAAGTGCTCCCGACGGCATGTAAAAACAGCATCACATCGTGCCCCCATATACAACCACACTTACAACAGAATTAAAGTTGGCCTAAAAAGATCAAATCCAGCTGCCATAGTACTGTGGGCTTTCCACAAGATGCCCTCACGGCAAGGCCTTACTTCTCGACGAGTGATTGGATTCCTAAAGAAACATTATAAAGTTATGGACGAGCCGCACAGGACAGGCAAGTCCATCGGTTCAATATTGAGATGCGCTGTTGACTTCGGACTCTTAGAAAAACGCGGTAACAAATTCTTTTTGGTGCCGAAGAAACGATAGAATTAGTACTAGTACCACCCTTCATGCAAATTGTCCACGTCATGTATTATTTTTTTACTCATTCTCTTGTTTGCATACTTGTACTTGATCTACGTCCAAGTTTTCTGAACAGTGTAACACAGTAGTGAACATCTGCCTACGTATGTAATGCGTGATTTCAGTTATGTAACTTTGTACAAACCGAGCAGATCTAATCTTATCATATAAAGATATTCGATGTTACTGTGTCGATTCTAATAAAAAAGTGACAACATTATAAAATGTTTTCTTTCATTCTTTGGGGCAGATATTTTTAAGTTAAACTTATAATTGGTGTAGGTACTTATCACTGAGGGGGAAAACATATAGTGTGGCTATCGCAACTGCAATTTATAATCTAGGTATGTAGTGCGACCCTTTACTACACATGCAAGCAGTCTAGGCAATATAACAAGAAGCCGTTTTTATTTAACAGATATCGATCAAATTCAGACGTATGTATTGATTTATGAATCAATACTTGTTATTAGGTATAAATTCTTAAGCCACACATTCTTATTAGCTAAGCTCTAGGTACCTACACTATTTCTCAGTCCGCCTTTAAAATTGCACCATTATACATCAATGCACCACACATAGGTAGATACTTCTCAATGTTTAGGTACATATCCACTGCCACTTTAGTAATGTCAGGAGTCTACACAGCTAAGCTAGTTTAAAGAGGTAATCTACTACTCAACTCACAGTAGTCAGCGGAATACGATGAGATAATAGTAGATACGTTTCTTTAAATGTTTTTTAAAGAGGGACAAGTGATTTGAAGTGATTATGCTTAGCAAGCAGCAGCAAATAGTTTATTCCAAAACCTGCTATCGGACTGAACTTAAACTTATCAAGGTGGAATGGATCGGGCACGCTTATTAAAATTCTTGACATATAAAACCATTCTGTCTTAAGGAGACTGAAATGCCCATGGGCAAGTCTCTAAAAAAATTGAGAGAAAAAAGTTGTAATGGATGAATCCTACTGCGGCATCGAGTGGTACAGTGGTAAAAAGGTGACGTTGGTGTGGACTGCTAGCTCTATTCAAAACGCAGTATTGCCCAACTTGGTTTTGTCTTTCAATGAATTCCAACCTGGACCTAGCTAAATATTTTGACACCGAGGATCCAAATACCCTTGAAATACGAGAAATTACTCCTTGAAACTGAGGTGCTATGACGAAAGAGTCTTGTATGCAATGAATGCACACTTATGCCTTCGAAGGGTTGAACTGAACCAAGTTTTATTCTCTCTATTGGGAGACCCGCCCTAGAGAGTCCTTGACATCTGACATTATAATTATGTTGGTACAGGAAACGTGGTTGTCTTTCCCGTACCAAATTCCATGGAACTTACTGATGACCGATAAAACGCACATCACCCTTGCTGTCATCTGCATAGCAACAGCAATTTTCCTACAAACGACAGAATGAACAGCGTTGGGGAGAGTAGCGAGCTTTGAAGAACACCAACATTAAAGGTTTTAGTTTTGATCACCATTACCAACTACTTCGATGTGCTGACCATTCAGATGGTAATCCGAGTATAGTTTCTCGGGGATGCTATAAGATGGTATATTACTTTCAAGTCTCTTGTATTATTCTCAACTTGCATCACCATACATATTATGTAGGTCTAACTCGCCTAGGATGCATGTATCAGATATAATACACCTCTACTTCAATTCATTAGGAACATATGCCCCTGAAAATTTAGGCTTTTGAAACCCAGTCTTAATTAAGACAGACATATAAATAATTGGCTTTAACCAATTTTATTTGTATGAGTGGATGAGTCGGCTGGCTGTAGCCGACTAGTATATCGGCACGAATGTACTATGCTCGTCCAGGAAAGAACCCTTATTGAAAATTGGATACATCCGATATTGTAAGTGATCATACAGCATCAGGAGCAATGGATGAAAGTTTGCCACGCTACTAGTTAAAAAAAGTTAAGTCTGGTCCGCCCTGGCGGAGCGGGAGAGCGAGCGCTTAAACCCTCTCCCCAGCCGTAGAGCAGGGCGCCGGAGGCCGCGAGATGATCTCCAGCCACCCTGAGTTTTGACCTGGGGGTGGTGGGCTTTGTGGGCCTGCCCGCCATCCGATCAGCACCAGGTCCGAGAGGCGGCGTGCGTGTTCCCACGCGCGCTTCTGTATCGTGTATCCGTCCCCCCTCAGGGGGACAGTAGGGATAAAATTAGTGGTGCCCCTTTGGGCACCTTTGGCAGGTCTGTTTGTGTAGTGGCCTGCCGTTTCATACGGCGGGCCGAAACCTCGGCGGGGTCGCGATTGCATGTGAAAACGATTCGCGCGGCCCCGCCGATTGTGGTTATGTCAAGGAACACCGTGGTAGGTTTAGTCCGTATTCCGGGAGGTCCATTACCATCATTTCAACATCTTTTTCTCTTACCCCGGTGAGTCCGACATAACCGCTCCGCTCGCCCCCGCGGAAGGGTATGCGCCAAAGCAACCCCCATGTAAAAAAAAAATCCGCCCTCTACTCCGATTTTCTTCAAGTAGTTCTTCCCATCTTAAGTTACTGTAGTATTTTTAGGACAGTTTCTATACTATTCGGAATAAACAAACTTATACGTGAACATACTATGCATTTTCCGAACAACAATTTTGCCATTCAGGTTAAAACCTGGGTTACGTCACAAGGTAAATAAAAAATATAAAAAAACTCGATAAATCAATAATAATAATTATATATTTTGCTTCACAAACTTGTATTTACATGATTGCTTACTTAACACATTAGGTTAGTTATCCAACAACAATTCAAAAACCATAAATACTTAATAGGTGTACTTATACTGATTTTATGCTACAGCGTTTCAGAAAAGCATCGAAAAAAAATAATAACAACAATATATGGTGGAATGCTTACGTACGTAACACTTAAGCGAACGCCAATGATTGTTTAGTGACACCGCCTTCAGAGCGCAATATAAGGATAGAAATTGATTTCACGTAGATTATACATTATGGCGTTACGTAGATGACCGCTATTCGTCCGTGACGATTGATGACTAATTTTATTACTCAACGCACACATCAATTAAGTCCGAGTCGCATATTATTCTTTTGTGCGATTCGACAGGCAATGGACGTTTTACCGACAGGCAATAGTCGTTTTACCGACAAGCAATAGTCGTTTTACCGACAGGCCATAGTCGTTTTACCGAGAGGCCATGTCGAGTCTGATCGTTGAAAAACAGGCTGTCCTACCTAGATTTAAATAATGCTGTTTTAAGTAGTAAGATGCGTTGTTGATTAGATAAATCGGTCACCTACGTCACACCACCTAACAGTGATACAACAATACTGTATTTACAACGTAATGAACACTGTAATATCATTTAAATGCAGTCAAGTTTGGAAACAAGCCGTATTGGCATCAAAAACTCCTACAATAAGGTACATTTTCGTGTTGCTCGTATGTTTCGAGCGGTTTACTTGACTGCACAACTACTAACAACTGTCTAGGTATATGAGTGGCCACGGTAGGCGAGCGCTTAGAACAGCAAGTCTTCGTCACCCTCGTCCAACAAGTTCGACATGCCACGCATGTCTTCGCCCGAGGCTTTCATCAAAGCCTTTTTCTGTGGATACAAAGAAAAGTATGTTAATAATTTAATGTTAATTTAAAAAACGGGTCCCATACCCTACTCATTTGGCGGCATTGCAAGCAGGGTGTGGAAACTGTCAAACATTTACATGAAAAATATACTCATAGACAGTGCTGGTCTGTAAAGTAAACGGTACAAAACTCAAGTTCTTTCTAGTCGCATAGATGGCGTTAATATTTGGTTACGAATTGTCAAGATATGACGTGAGTCAATTTGAAGTTTTAAACTTCAACGTTGACCTATCTTTCATTTTCTTGAATTCTGTGAATTTTATATCTACTTGATCTCCTGTATCTTCCTTAAACGTTTGAACCCCTTGCTTATCCCTGGACCCCTATTCCTACTAATTACAATCAACAGTGCTTGTTTTACTGGACCTTGATTGCCTTTGCGAAATTGGATCATTGACGAAACTATTTATAAGATGCCGAGGAAATCAGCAATAAAATGTTATTTTGGATGTGCGACTGAAGGTGTGATCTTGATTTCGGTCTTTATAAGAAATGTATATAATACTAATAATGTCCTCCAGACGAAATTTATTGGCTTAAGTGACTGTACTATTCCATATAACGTGACTGTAAATTCATAGTATAGTTGCGTTATAGTAATTTTGGCGTTCATAAGTGTTACTTAGTGATTTATTTAAGTAAAGATACTTGTAATTAAACACTTTATACGGATTTTATGAATGACTGCATATGAACATGGCTGCTGTAAAGCAACCGAAACGTCGGGGCAAAGTGTAAACTTAAATATAAATAGTTTTAATTAGAAAATATATAGCTTAAATAGTAGTAAAGTTCAATAATAATTGTGTTAGAGTTTTCAAAATTATGTAATAACAGTGTTTAAAGTAAAATAAACAACGCGATAAAATCCGTACAAAGTGTTTAATTTCAATGTATAATATTCGCGTAAACATAAGACAATATTATAAAGATACTTGTATTTTAATTTTGCTTTTGATTTAAAAATCACTAGTGCAAACTTTACAGTGTTCAATTAAATTACGCTTAATTACTTTGGTTTCTTGGTGAATAATGTTTTCTTTTTGTATAAATTGGCTTCTTCATTCTTTCCAAGAAATTCAAAGTAAATAAGCGTAATTTAGAAGGATTTTGTAAGAATTATAAAAGCGTCATCTATCGGCTATCGTTCTTACTAAGCGAATATAATGCCATCTAAAGTAAACGGTACATAATTTTAAAAACTGATTCGAGAGTGGCGTATCTATTCTCAGTATATAGTGTCTTATCTATGGTTGCAATGGTTTTTATAACCAATGCAAGAAAACATAGTTTAAACTAATTCTTGAAAATGCTATTGTGTCTGATGATGACGAACTCAAATAACGAGATTTATTTTAAAATAATTGTATAAACGTCATTCAATGCCATTTACGTCAAATTAATAGAAGTAAAATAGAAAAGTTTTTGTATTGTTGCCACTAGACGGAACTGTGCCCCCCTCACCCTCTCAAGATTAAAAATTTTTAATGTGTCAGAATGTCGAAAATACACCTGTGGTAAAAGTCAGTCTTATTTTATTGACATCACCCTAGTACACAAACGGACCTCAACACTTCCCGCGTTCACCCTAACAGGGCCGAACAATAATAATTAATTGTAGTGTAACAGAAAATGCCTTTACATGACAGGAGTATCAATAAAACTTAATAAGATAATATAATTATTACGTTTTAACACCTAAATAGTCAATATAAATATGATTTTAAAGTTCAAATATCATCCCAAACACTTGCAAATTACTTTTAATAACCATACCTTTATAAAATCCTCTCATGACTTAAAACTGTTTCTGTTATAATAAAAACAATTTGAATTAAGAAGCACTTTGTACTAAAGAAAAAGAAAGAATTCTGTTCTTTTTAAATAGAGCCTAACCGAACCGAAACCGGGCAAAGCGGCAGCCAAGGCACAGACCTATCAGTCTTGAGTCGTTCTTCTTGAAAGCCCTGGAGAAATTAATACATAGACGTTTCAGGGAGGAAGCATTATGGAAATTCCCCCTCCACTGGTTACAATGTGCCTACCAGTCGGGAAAATCCATTGAGACGGCACTACATTTTGTGGAAGATAAGGCAGAACATGCATTAGATAACCGGGAAGTACGCATTGCTGCATTCCTGGATATTGAGGGAGCTTTCGATTGTACCACCTTTGATGCCATTAGTGTGGCATAGGCAAATCACGGCATAGAGCCAACCATTTGCAAGTGGGATCGATTGTATGCTCAGAGGTAGAATCATTAGGTCTGAGTTGTTAGGAGATGAAATGTATGCAACGACAAACAAGGGCTGCCCTCAGGGTGGGGTACTCTCACCACTCTTATGGTAGTCAATTCAGTCCTAGAACAACTCAATAAAGGTCCGTACTTTACGGTCGGATATGCGAATGACTTCGTGATACTCGTCAATGGAAAGTTCTCGAGTATGGTATCTAGTCTTATGCAGAAGGCCCTGATTATGGTGGAAAAACGGTGCAAGAGCAATCATTTATCGATCAACCCAGGGAAAATTACTGTCGTGGCGTTTACTAGGATGAGGGATCTGACTGGCTTGGGAACTCTAACTATGTATGGTACACAGCTACAATGGTCCACGGAGGTGAAGTTATTAGGCATGACCTTAGATAACAAGCAAACGTGGACACCTCATGTAGACAAGCCATAGAGAAGGCCCAGTCTTCGGCATGATTCTTTCTACTTATGGGAAGACCTGGGGGCTAAAGCCCAAGGCCATCAAGTGGCTATACTCGATGATGTTAAGAGCCATACTCACGTATGGAAGCATTGTCTGGTGGCCAAAAACTAAACTAGCTACATGCAGGAACGCGCTGTCGAAGGTGCAGCGATTGGCCTGCATGGCTATAATACGGTCGTCCCCGACTACGCCAACGGCAGCGTTATTGGTCTTGCTAGATCTAACGCCGCTACACATTGTTGTGGAGTCAGAGCCAATAAAGGCGCTACATAGACTATCTATGCATGGGCTGTGGCGCGTGAACATGCCGGTAACTCGACACACAAAATTGGAGATTTCAAAAAATCTCAAAAGGATTATGAGCATGGCATGCGACAAAATGCAACCATTGCACATATTCAAAAAGAATTTTAAAATAAAGGTCCCCATGAGGGACGAATGGAGACAAGGTCTACAATCCCTTGACAAGGGTTGTCTCATCTGGTACACTGATGGTTCCAAAATGGAAACAGGATCGGGCGCTGGTATCTATACCAACGACTGCAAGGTGAGCCAAAGCATAGGCAAATATGCAACGGTCTTCCAAGCGGAAATCTATGCTATAATTACCTGTGCTCAGGAGAATATCAACAGTAATGTCACTGACAGGACTGTGTATATTCTCAGTGACAGTCAAGCTGCTCTCAAGGCTCTGGACTCGTGTGGGTTCCGGGTCATGCAGGGATGCAGGGCAATGAGGAGGCTGATGAATTAGCCAGAAAGGGCTTGGAGCAACTGTTTGTGGGCCCCGAGCCATTCGTGGGACTCTCTGAGAGCACCGTCAAGGCAGCTTTGAATGCACATGGCAATGACAAACACAGGCTAGACTGGAAGGCCTTTAGGGGTCTGGAACACTCCAAGAAATTCATTGCAAACAGAGCCACAGGCTTCACCCGAAAGTTCTGCGGGTGTAACAAGAGCCAAATACGCCTGCTCACAGGAGCGTTCACTGGCCACTTTGACACCAACGACTTCCTGTGCAGATTGAGATTGGCACACAATCTGCAGAGCCTGTGGTGAACAGAATGAGTCCACATCGCACCTACTGTGTAAATGCGACGCGTTGACCGGATTGAGGATAGGTCTGATGGGATTGGCATATCCAAACTCTGAAGACTTCAGGCTTCTCCCTCTGAAGTGATGCTGCGGCTGATGCAGTACATTCATAAGGAGATAGCTAAGGGATAAATCTTTAGGCCGACACAAAAGATCCCACTGGGTCGAAATGTCGCCGGTCTGTATTGACTGGCCCCCACACACAAGATAAGATTAGATAAATAAAGCCTCGGAATAATAGTAACTTACCGCTTCCGCTTTCTGCTTGATGATCTTCTTTTTATCCTGGATCTTCTTCAGCCGGTAGAACTCCTCACGCTCCAGCTCGTCCAGCTCGGAGATAATGTACGCAAGGGTGCGCTCCAATCGGGGAATAATTACTGAAAACAACAATAAGTGTCATCCCAGGCTATATCTGAATATATATTATGTAAACTGCTTTGCTGTTAGACCCTAATATTTTATACAGGGTGTCCGATAATTAATGGATAACCTGTAAATGTCTTATAGAGGAACTGATGGCCGTTCAGAAAAAAAAAATGAAAAAACATCTATCCTAACTACTACCTGAGATGTGTTTTTTTTTTAATTGCAATGTATAACTTTCTTGTATACTACGACCATAAATGAATGAAATCTATCGGTTTTTTGTTGTTTTATTATTAAACACTAATTATGCTAATAGATAGACAGTCAGACAGATCAGACATCAGAACTTGAACTATGCTAATATAGCTTGCACTTTTTAATATATATATATATATTATTCTTTTTCATTTTTCTGAACGGCCTTCAGTTCTACTATAAGACATTTCAAGGTTATCCATTAATTACCGGACAGCCTGTATACAGAATACTGGACATGTTGGGTGCTCAGCAATAGCTGAGCACCCAACATGTCCACTATACAAGAAATAGCTGTCTATCAAAATATAACATTGTGTGTGGCTGATGGCTTAAACTATATCTTTAGTTTGCATGTCTGAAGGACTGCAGTTACGTTAGCTTAGCACTTTTCAACCAAACTAGCTATCTTATGCTGATATGCCGCAATTACGACTTCTAATAACCCTATCTTCAGCAGGTACTAAGGAACTTAATATAATAGTCTCAAAAGATTGCAGCCAAACAACCATGTAATGTATTAATAATATGCAGTAATACATTTCAGGCTCTTGAAGGACAGTAGGTTGTCAACAGAGGGATCTGAAGGATGAAAAGTGCCAGAAGCCAACATAATCTTATTGCAAGCACATTACAGTAACAAAAACAAGCTGAATAAATAGGTATGATATTATTTGTACTAACCATGCTCAATAGCATTGACACGCCTGTTGGTAATCTTGATTACCTCATCAAGGGTCACGAATGACGTCTGCAGAGAAGCCAACTCAACCAGCAGTTTGACAGCACTCTGGAAGTTCTTCTTCAGTTTGGTGAGCTGCTGACCACCACGGGCCAGACCAGCCAGCTCATATGTGTCGGTACCGTCTTGGTAAGACTCAAAGATTGGGAGTGTTACACCTGTAATAAAGATGCGAAGCTATTAGGTTCTCTGTCGCATGTAACACATATGAACATAATAATAATTTTTCTATCGCATTTATCACGGGACAGGGAAAGGGTTAATTATTTTAAAAAATTGAATATGTCATGCATGTTAAAAACTTCAGTCTGCATAGGCAGAAGAACATTTGTGATATTATCTTTAAAAGAATATGATAGCATATTCGTTTAACTTAATTTAAAGATGGTATAATTTTGCATTTATGCCAATATTATTATATCAACAAATTCTAAGTGCTACAATTTGAATGTCATTTTTTGATATAATTTAATTTAAGTAGTTACATAATATGATCCCTAAATGTGACCAGTATGGTGCTCAAAACTAGTTATTATGTAATTGGCTCAGAAATTGTTTATAAATTTGACACAACAATCAATCAAGTAGCATTTACCATCAACATTTTTGAAGGCATTGCCATAGCTCAATACAGACCTAGTGGCAAAAAAGAGCTTTTGATATATGTGAGCTTTTTATTTAGTCTCTATTAATAAGTGAAAGTTATATTGACTGCTTGCTTGCAGCAAAAAACCTGTGACACATTTATTGAACATTATAAAAAATTAATCAATTATAATTACAAGATATTATATATTATATCTATAACTGCTTTTATTAACCTAGAAATATATATGTACATTCATATTTTCTATCTACTAATAATGTGGAGGTAATCATTAACAGCAGCACACTGGGGGTCAGACATAATGGGTTTTAATTATGTCTAAAATTCCAACAATTGACAGATGAAACAAATATTTTCATAAAATAAATTTATATCATTCCACACATAATTTATAAGTTATAGCATTACATGTAAACCAAGGACGGAACTGGTTTAGCTATGAACCATGTCACAAATATTGACATATTTACAATAATTAAATAACTTAGATAATTATTAGAATCTCATAAGTCATAAGACATGTCCTAAAGACTACTTTTTACTCTATACATATAGTGGATTTTGGCCAGTATTTTTCGGCTATGGCATTATATACAATATCTTCTCAATTATATGATTACAGAAATGGGCCCAAGAGAGCACTACTATAGTTAATTATTCATTTGATGTCATAGTCAACTACTTCAATATCAATATAAAAAAACTTAATGATCTGTTGTGTTATCTATGACTGATAAAATTGATTGCCAACATTAATGGATAGTGTCCCTTCATTAATAATTAATAAAAAAGTAAATATGTATATACCAGCAACATTGTCTTTCTTGGAACGGATCTTGATCTGAGCCTTGGTGACGTTTTGTAAGACCACTTGGTTGAAGTCTCCAGTTGTGAACTTCGCTTCGGCCAGTGAAAATGCAGCCTCTTTCATCACTTCACCCATAAGGGTTTTTGTCTGTAAATGTACATTACAGATTAATTTGATTATTTAATTTCAGTTGCACTAAGAACTTAAATACATTAAATAATATAAAATTACAGATACTGGATTTAGATACTGCTTAGATTTACATATCTAACGCTGATCACAATACTACAAGTCCAAAAAAATAAAATAAATCGGTTTATATACATTTTTAGACATCAAATAGGCCAGGATTGAAAACTATATAATCACTTACCTCAATAATTTTGCTCAAGATCATACGGAACCTCACTTGGAGGGCATCAGCCTTTTTCTTCAAGAGACCATGACCTTTTTGTGCTCCAGCCAGACGAGCTTTCGTTAACATCTGAGCACTGAAACCAGGACAAATTATATGGTAGTCCTGACACAAATTAAACGCAAAAGTTTAACATTAATAACTAAAGAATACATAAATACTATTTATAAAACTTACCCCCGAGAAGGGAAAATCGCTAATCTATCTTTTCCAGACATGTTGATTTAGAAAATTATTGGCGTTTTATCCCTATTCAGGACTTTTTTACTCCCAAACCAAAATCACCTGATGACAGAAGACAAGTGATAAATATTGTCTATGGACGGTCTTGTGATCTCGCTTAGTGAGAATAATAAATAAAAAGTCGATTTATTTATTATATTACTAATAGTCTAAAATACTAAACTTATATATTTGAAAGTAAACTAAATAGTATGACGTATCCTGCAATAATAATTAATAACACACATTTTACTGATGAATGTTATACACTAAAAAATAAGTAAAATATTATAATGTAATACGAGATATATCACTAAATTGTCACTGTTCTTGCAAATCTTCGTATATTAATATAAAGACTGTTTTAATATTATTAAACGGAGTTACCTGCTTGCTGACTTCATTCAAATTTCTAAATAGTGCCAAATTTTGAAGTATTTTTGCAATAAATTTTATTTACCAATTTTAACGTAAAGAGCAAACAAAAGCAACTTTGTTATTTATTGTTATAGTCAGATCATTTTACTTACAGCTAGTTCTTAATTATTTACCAGATATATTATGCTGATTATCCTGCATACTCATTCAAAAATACCATGATCAAATCGGCAATAAATTCATAATGACAATTTTATTTCATTGAGATAAGTATAACAGATACGTTTACAGTATGTTATTGTATTATAGCTCAGTGGAATAATTACTCTCCCGATTTGTATGGTAAGGGCACACAGGGCAGAAAACTAAGTACTTGGGCCAAAGGCACCCATTTATGTACAAAAATAAAACAGGTCAGACTTAAAAAAAAAAACAATTTGTCATGAACGTCAAATTTACGAAATGTCAGATAATATAAATAGTTCCAAAAAATATACAGATTTTTTGATTTCCAAAATAATAAACAAATACCTATTTTATGATGATTACATTCCAATTTGTTGAGTAGTAAAACTCTTACAATGAAAAATTTCAAATCTTATAACATTCTGATTTGAATCTTCTTGGAATCTTGAGAGCCATGGACGATTTTAATCCCACAAGTTTGTGTAGAATATGTTTACAGGATGGGGCCACATATCCAATATTTGAAAAGACAGAGATAGGCAACATTGTATATAAGAAGCTATCACTATGTCTTCAGAGCGAAAAAGTAACAAACATTTGATACTTTTATAAAGTTTGTTGATTTTGATATCATAGAACTTTACATGTATTTCAGATTGAAGATGTCGACGGATTTCCACGTCATATATGTACAACGTGCAATACTACTTTAGAAACTTTATGTGATTTTATATATAAGTATAAGGAGTCTAGAAAGATATTAGAGAATGGTCTTAAATTAGTTAAGAAGGAAAACAATTATAATGATGATAGTGATATCAATATAATACCTGAAGTAGAAATAAAAACAATAAAGGAAGAGTCTGATAATGATTTCAATGATGGCTTTGATGATATAGAGGATGAAAAGCCATTAACTATAATAAAGAAAATAAAGAAAGAGCCTATAAAAAAAGAGAAGAAACCTCATAACACAAAAAAACAAACCTGCACTAGAACTAATAAGATTGCATCTTCAATATTAGAAGGAAACTTTTTATGGAGTGGAGAAAAATGGTGGTAATATTATTTTTAACTATACCAATATATAAATAAAACTAAAATTCTACTATCTTGTTTTCCAATCTAAAATGTTTTTATAGTAAATGTACTAAATGACTTATGAGATACCAATTAGATTTATACAAAGTTCATTAGCTATTTTTTTTTTTTTATTATTATACCACACCCATTTTGGGGAGCAAACCATGTTGCCGATACGAAATACACCTAGACTTACAACAGAAATTTATGGATCACACAAATGATTGTCACATGTGGGATTCAAACCAACTACAGAGCTACAGTGGAGTCAAGGTGACTGCTAGTGGCTGCAGCTGCTAGTTGAGTTTTATTATATACCTTAGTTCTATGCATTATCACTGATTTATTGCAAAATCAAGATGCATCTATTTTGCTGGTGCTGTGGCAATATAACATTGATAATCATCTGTACTAAAACTATTCTTTATATTTTCCAGCGTGAAAATTGGCCAAACAACCTTAAAAAAAATAGGAAGTAACATAGAACCAAAACCAAGACCACAGACTAAGGTAGTACTGCCACACATAAACAAAAAAACAGAACAGAAGCTATGTGACCTTTGTGGTGATGTGTTCAAAACTCAAGACAAGCTCAATATTCACAAGAAAAATGTACACTATAAGAAACCTGTAAAATGTCCCAAATGTCCAAGAATATGCGTTTCAGATTACTATTTAAAAAGACACATAAAGAGAAAACATGAGACTACCAGAGATTTCATATGTTCCTCATGTGGACAAGGTTTTGCTTATAAAGGAGAAATGACAAGCCATTTTAAAAATGTACACAATAAGCATTTGAAGCCTAAGAAAATGTACTCATGTCAATATTGTGATAAAACATATAAATGTCAAAAGTCTACACTAATACATGAAAGATCTGTACATACAGGTATGTTTAGCTAACTTTAGTTAATGCTTGTATAAAATAGTATTAAAGAAAGCTTATTTATAAATAAAATATTATAATAATCTAGACAGATGTTGCTCAAGAATGCCTTGTGATGAAATTACAAGGCAAGGTTCACAGAGAAAAAAGGGGTGTACTATGCCAAATCGAAAGCCAAATAATCGAATATCAATTGATCGACATTCGTTATTTTGAACACTCAATGTATTAAGTGTATGATATATTAAATGTGTGATTTATTATTCATTCAATTTAATTTAATGTTCGACTTATAGTGGTCGCTTAATTGATGTTTGATTATTTGCCTTTGGATTTTCGATTTGGCATAGTACACCCAGAAAAAAGTGTGAAATCAATTTCAATCATTTCATCAAATTTACTATGTAATTATTTTTCTGACACCTATTTTATGTGTATTATTGATACAAAATTCTCCTACAAGAAATGATTTACAATAACCATCACTTTTTGTAAACTATTTTAATTACACTTGCAAAATGTTGGCAAAACAAAATGATGCTACATCATTGCTTACTAAGTAAACTTTAGTATAATTATTTAAAATAATTTTATTACAATACTACAACTTTTACATAACTGAAAGTAGACATATTCATAAATTAGATGTGCACGCGATTTCATCCGCGTTTATGATTAGTGCGCCATCCCTGTGGGTCGTAGCGTGATGTTATATAGCCTATAGCCTTTCTCGATAAATGAGCTATCCAACACTAAAAGAATTTTCAATTTGGACCAGTAGTTCCTGAGATTAGCGCATTCAACCAAACAAACAAACTCTTCAGCTTTATAATATTAGTATAGATTAAGGATTTATATCTGTCTAAGCTACATTTAAAATCATCCATACTGCTTGATAAATGTAGCTAATAACTGGCTAACAAAAATCACAATATATCTAATGTTTTTTATCATTACACTTATACCACATTGAAAATGTTTCCTTTTCGTCTTATGTTTATAATCATTATAAAATTACGTAAATTATTTCAGGACAACGGCCTGCTCAATGCAGTGTTTGTGGAAATAGTTTCTTTCATGAAGACTATTTAAAAGAACATATGAGACTGCACACAGGTGAAACACCTTTCAAATGTCCCATTTGTGGACGGGGCTATGCTCAAAGAGGCAACATGAAGAGCCACCTTAGAATACACAGGGTATCAGAACTAGATGCAGTTACCTTGAGTAAAATGAAGCCAAATTATCTAAAACTCTTAAAGGTCTGATTTGTTCATAGGTTTTATTTTCTCTTAGTTTTAAGTATTTTAAACTGTGAAGCAGGGTTCAGAGCAATAATTGATTTGTGGAACTATTAAGAATCCTGCTGTTGGATGATGTGATTACAGAATAAATATATTTGGTGTCCATTTTCGAAGAGCTTATGTAAAATTTGTATTGTTATTTCAGTTGAAATTTTTATGTTTAATTTGAATAAGAAAATATTATGTTGTTTATGAGAAGTAAAAAGATTTTAATTTCAAGGAATGTTGATACTTCCTGCGATTTTTTTACCAACTTTCCCTTTTTTAAAAAGCAATTATTAAACACTTTTCATATCTTGTGATTACTACCAGCCAGGTATAATAATATCTTGTTGATTTATATGAAAATTTCTAAAATATGTTTGATATAATATTTGAAAATTTTAACAATGTTTCCAAGTACTTTTAAAATACTTTTTATATCTAATGCTAAGTAAAATGGGGTTGTAACTGTTAATTTTTATAGAAGATATGAATAAAAAATTGTTTCATTTAAAAAAATATATTATTTCAATTCTATTATATTCTTTTGTTTTATTACCAACATTGAAACAGTATTTTATAAAATACTAAAGAGCATTATGAAATCTTAAGTTTCCACTCCTAGTATGCTCCAACAATCTGAAAGTAAAATAATATTTGTTAAATTATTTTAAAATAAATAATAATAAAACAACATTTTGGAATAGTTATCCACTTATTTAGCAATGGGGTAGTATACAAGAATACAACCAATATGAATGGCATGAAGCAGTAGATGAGTCCAACCTTTAAAAATAAGTGTGCCATTCCAGAGCAAAATAGTTTCCCTCTTGGGTGGTTAGAGGCTCTTTTCATGACAGGGACATAATTAGGATACCTGACTGCTTCTGAAGTTTGAAGTAGATGTACTTGCCAATTCTTATAAAAGATTAATAATTGTAACATATTAAACTTACTCTTTCAAAGAAGATGATATATCTTTAAAACACCTGACTGCTTCTGAAGTTTGAAGTAGATGTACTTGCCAATTCTTATAAAAGATTAATAATTGTAACATATTAAACTTACTCTTTCAAAGAAGATGATATATCTTTAAAACACCTGACTGCTTCTGAAGTTTGAAGTAGATGTACTTGCCAATTCTTATAAAAGATTAATAATTGTAACATATTAAACTTACTCTTTCAAAGAAGATGATATATCTTTAAAACACCTGACTGCTTCTGAAGTTTGAAGTAGATGTACTTGCCAATTCTTATAAAAGATTAATAATTGTAACATATTAAACTTACTCTTTCAAAGAAGATGATATATCTTTAAAACACCTGACTGCTTCTGAAGTTTGAAGTAGATGTACTTGCCAATTCTTATAAAAGATTAATAATTGTAACATATTAAACTTACTCTTTCAAAGAAGATGATATATCTTTAAAACATTTTAGCTTCTCCTCCTCTATGTTAGTTAAATAGTTGATTTTGTTCATCTCTACTTCTTTCAGTCTTAACTCTTCCCCTTTCAATTTCAACTCTAGTGCTCTGAGTCTTAGTTCTTCATTCTTCTGTTGAACTCTATCCTTTTCTAGTTTCAATGTTGTTCTTACTTTAAATTCTTCTAATGGCATCTTTTTCTTTTTATATTTCTTTTGTAGTGTGTGTACAATATGTACTAGCCCATCGTATGTATACCCTATGAATAAGTAACTATATAATCTGTATTCTATTAAATATTAAGTCAGTAATAAATGTTAGTACAAGAGCTACGGTCGTTTCCTTGATCTCCCGAACGCACCACCTTATATGGCGACCCTGCCATGTACGGGTGTCGGCTCAAATTCGGTCGCGCGTCGCGTCTTTATTGTAGAGAGACATTATAAGTAGACACAAAGACAATTTTTTTTTTCAAAGTTGCAAATATGTGCCGTTCCAACCTTGAGAAAGATGAAGTGTTTATTACCCAAAACACCTCCGGTGGTTCAAATTCTGCGGCAGTACAAGAATATCATCTGTCAACTATAAGCGTTGTGCTGGTTATTATATGTACAATGCTTGGCATCGCTGGATTGTATGGCCTGTACAAACTCTACAAAAACTGCCACCATTCCTGGATCAGAAGCGAATTTTTGACCCAACGTTTGTCTCGATCATTTCGGCGTGCGGAGGTCCGTGCGTGCTACGTATGTAACGGTCAGCAGCGGCCACGGCATCAGGAAGCAAAGGATCCCAACGAGTGCTAAATGTGCGTATACGATAAAAGTACAAGCGTATTTTAGTGCGAATATGATAAAAGTGGTAAAGCGTATTTCAGTGCATATAAGATGAAAGTGTATAATCGTAGTGCGTGATGGTAAAAGGTTCTTGAAACTTTTTATAATAGATATTCATTTACATATATACTTAGGTATAATGTTATCTCTTACCTTATTTTTTATTACAGTTCCTATATTGTTTTGTGTACTTATATCATATAACTAATAATATGAGCAATTTCTTTGTGTAACTATGAATATACCTTGATGGCAAGTGAATTAAAAGAAATATATTGTAAGCTTAAGAGTATTAAAGATGCTCTAGTAAAGTTAAGTTATCCTAGAAGGACAAAAATCGTTTTGCAAGCAAAATTAACTGAGGCAATCCAATTACGTTACCAATTTGATGAATGTCTTAAGTTTTTATCACAGCAAATTGAACAAAAATTATTAAAAGGCAAGGTTTTAAAAGAAATAGAATCATATTGCGATTTGATAGGAGATATATATTTACATATTGAACATTTTTGTTCAAAGGATTATGGCTCTTTAGGTTCCGAGTCTGCTGTCAAAGGTATGGAAAGCAAAACCCCTACCATGGAAAAGTTTGACTTCAAAGTAGCTACATCACTACTTCCGGTGATGACTGGTGATGAGGATGTCACTAAAAATCTCATCGATGCAATTGAATTGTACAGCTCCGCGCTCAACGAGGAAGGTAAGATTATGTTAGTGAAATTTGTTTTAAAATCACGTTTGAGTCAAAGTGCGAAACTTAAGCTGCCCACTTCATATGATTCTTGTGACTCGCTTCTTAGTGATATGAGACAACACTTACTTACTAAAAAATCTAGCGCTTCCATTCATAAGGAGTTAGTGAAAATGAGGCAAAATGGTACCTCTATTGACAATTACGGCCAAAAGGTCGACCAATTATTTGTTGACTTGACGATTTCTCAAGCCGACGGTGATAGCAATGCCTATAAGATTTTACGACCAATAAACGAAAAACTTGCAATCAAAAGTTTCACCGACGGGTTGAGAAGCCGTGAACTAGGTACTATACTATCAGCGCGTAACTATTCTACCTTAAAGGACACGATTAGAGCAGCGAAGGATGAGGAGGCGTCGTGCAGTCGCCAATACCCGGAACGAGAAGTCTTCCTTACATCGAAAGGTAAGTCTAGCAATAGAATTTTTCACAATAGGGGCAACTTCAGAGGCCGCCTGGGTCCTTCGAATAGCCAATGGTCGCGCGGGGGTTATCAAACATTGAATCCCAATTATCAAGCTAGGGGTCAGTATCAAGCGCGTGGTAATCCTAACTATAGGCGTGGTTTTTATCGCGGTAGACAGAATCGGCATTTCACTCGTACTAATACAAATAACTTACATTTTATGGAAAATGAGTCGAATAACCCTAAAGTAGATGACAGGCATAATCAGACCCCGGACGCAAATAAAAGTGAACCTTTGGAATTTTTTCGATGTTAATTTTGTTTTAGCATGTGAATATAATAGTTCAGTGGAATGTTTAGTACAGAACGCCAAATACAGTTTGCTATTAGATTCCGGAGCATCATTATCCGTGTTGAAATTAGAGACCGTAAAGCATTGGAATGTTCCAGTGCATACAGAATGTATCTCCATAAATGGTATAGGAGGTAAAGTCCAGAGTGCAGGCTATGTTTTTGTTACACTATACATAAATGGTCAAGAATTTACACACAAATTTTATGTTATCAAAACATTACCTTGTTTACAACATGGTATTCTTGGTAGAGACTTTTTGCGAAAGAATAAAGCTATTTTAAATTTCGAAAATAATACTTTAACTTTAAACAATAGTAAGCATACTTTTACGTTATCTATGAATTATGGCCCATTAGGAAAAAGTAGTTTTTTAAGCATTCCACCTAGGTGCGAAAAAATATTTAAAATAGACTGTAGTTCAGGAGATGAATGCGTGGTTTTACCTGAAGAGTTATGTGAAGGAGTTTTCATGGCTGGAAGCATATGCAAACCGTTAAATGGACAAATTAGTATTCAAATTTTAAATACTCGTGAAACACACGTGAATCTGAGTTATTTTAGACCAGAAATACATAGTTTATCAGAATATAACATTTGTAATTTCGAGAAAAATGATAGTATTGATGGAGATAGAGTACGTGAAATGTTTTCTCATTTAAAATTAGATCATTTGAATAAGGAGGAAAGGACATCTATTCAAAATATTTGTGCAAAATTTTCTGATGTTTTTCATTTACCGAATGATAAATTAACTACAACGAATCTTTATGATCAAACTATACAGTTAAAACCAGATGCGAGGTCGGTATATGTCAAACAATACCGTCTCCCTTTTTCACAGCGCATAGAAGTTGAAAATCAGGTCCAGAAAATGCTTTCCGAAAATATTATAGAACCATCAAAAAGTGAATGGTCTAGCCCTATCTTGCTAGTACCTAAAAAATCAAACGATAAATCAAAAAAATGGAGATTGGTGATCGATTTTCGTAAATTAAATGATCAAATTTTGGATGACAAATTCCCACTTCCCAATATCACTGATATTTTAGATTCCCTGTCTGGAGCAATGTACTTTTCTCAACTAGATCTGTCCCAGGCCTATTATCAGTCAAAATTAAGCCCAGAATCTAGAAAATACACTGCTTTTACCACACCTTCAGGCCAATACCAAATGACGCGTCTCCCAATGGGATTAAAAATTAGCCCAAGTTCTTTTTCTCGCCTCATGACAGTGGCCATGTCGGGACTTACTTACGAAAAGCTTTTTATTTATTTGGATAATTTAATATGTTTCGGACGCAGCTTAGATATACATAATAAAAATCTTATAGATATCTTAACCCGATTACGTAAAGTAAATTTAAAATTAAATCCCGAGAAATGCGATTTCTTAAGAAAAGAAATGCAATTTTTAGGCCATGTTATCACAACAAATGGTATAAAACCAGATCCAGAAAAGATTAAGGTAGTTCAAAATTACCCTATTCCAAAAAATGTAGACGAAACAAAAAGGTTCGTGGCATTTACAAATTTTTATAGAAAATTCATACCCAATTTTGCAGCGAAATCATTACCATTAAATAAACTATGTCGCAAAAATGTTAAATTTGAATGGACATCGGAATGCCAAAAATCTTTTATATCCCTTAAAAATGCATTAATATCTCCACCAATACTACAATACCCAAATTTAGATGTAACAAATGTATTTATTTTACAAACGGATGCATCTGGCTATGCAATCGGATCGGTTCTAAGCAACGGCGATAACAGACCAGTGGCTTTCGCCAGTCGAAATTTAAATAAAGCAGAGGTTCGATACCCGACAGTGGAAAAGGAACTCCTTGCTATAGTGTGGTCCGTCAAATATTTCAGGCCTTATCTTTACGGCCGTAAGTTTTTAATTCGAACTGATCACAAACCTTTAATTTACCTATTCAATATGACAAACCCGTCTAGTCGATTGATTAAATTTCGTTTATTATTAGAAGAGTACGATTACGAAGTTGAATATGTGAAAGGAGCGGACAATGCAGCTGCAGATGCTTTGTCACGCATTCGATTGTCAAGTGAAGAACTAAAAGGGATGAACGAGCATGTTATGTCAGTGCTAACCAGAGCGCAGAAAAAACAGTTGACTGAAAATGTGAAAAAAGAGTGTAACAATCCTCTGGATGATAAGGTAATCACTAACGATTGGACTGATCACCCAAGAGTTGTGGATATTCTTAAAATACCAAAGGATTGCACTGAATTGTTGTTTGTGGATAGTATGGAATGGAGTGTAAAAGGAAATATGGCAACGGAAAAGTCTAAAGTTTTCGCTTTTATTTCGTCGAAATCCGTAATTTACGTAAATCCTTCTTACCGATCATATTGTGCACGAGATGCCTTTGTGAGGGAGTTGGGTTCATTTTGCAAACGGATAAATATTGATAGTGTTTATATAATAAAGAATGTTAGTAATATTGAATTAATTAGAGAATTAACTCGTTGTATAAATGACACGCGAAACTGGTCCGGACCGCGATTATATGTTTTAAATGGTGTCAAAAGAATAAGCGATAATGATACAAAGCGTGTAATATTGAACGACTATCACATGCTACCAACCAGCGGACATACCGGTATAAGGCGCATGGTAAATAATATTAAAAGACGTTACTTCTGGCCAGGATTAGAAAAGGACGTACATGACTTTGTAAGTCGTTGTGATAAGTGCTTACGTCAAAAATACATGAATAAATATATAAAAGAACCCATGGTCATAACAGACACAGGACGTTGTAGTTTTGATAGAATTTACTTAGATTTAGTAGGGCCCTTATTTAAGGATAGCGATAATTATACTTACATTCTCACACTACAGTGTGACTTAACAAAATATGTTGAGGCTTATCCTCTTAGGCATAAGGATAGTATTTCAGTAGCAACTGCATTTGTAAACAACTTTATCTTACGGTATGGTATACCCCGACAAGTCATATCGGATCGAGGAACAGAGTTCGTTTCTGCAGTGATGAAAGAGGTATGTAAGATTCTAAAAATTCAACAGATAACATCTACAGCTTATCATCATCAATCTATTGGAGGTTTAGAAAATAGTCATAAAAATTTGATGTCATTTTTGCGTATTCAGACTAATAACCAACCAAATAATTGGAGCGCATGGTTACCCTATTGGTGTTTTGCTTTTAATACTACAGTTCACTCCGAAACAAAATATACACCTTACGAGTTAGTTTTCGGCAAATTTTGTAATTTACCCAGTAACTTAACATCAGATGTAGATCCTTTGTATAACTATTATGATTATCCAAAAGAACTTAAGTACAGACTTCAAAAATCGCAATATGATGCTAGACAAAATTTAATTACAAGCAAATATATCAGAAAAACTAAGTATGATAATTATACGAACCCTATCACTTATAACGTTGGCGACATGATATTATTAAGAAACGAACAATGTGTAAACAAATTTGATCCTCTATATGTCGGTCCTTATAAGGTTATCGAAGATTGTGAACCAAATCTAAAAATAGATTATAAAGGCAAGGAAATGTTAGTACATAAGAATAGAACCAGACCTTATAAATGTAATGCTATTTAATGTGTAAAATATATTTTTATACTTCAAATTATATATTCAATGTTTGTATTAATGCCAAGATGTTATTGTGTAATAGAATAAGTTCTAGATTTAAGTAACGTAAATAAAAATAAAGTAAGTTTATTTTTTATTTTTTTTATCCGATGGGCGTGTAGTGTGTGTACAATATGTACTAGCCCATCGTATGTATACCCTATGAATAAGTAACTATATAATCTGTATTCTATTAAATATTAAGTCAGTAATAAATGTTAGTACAAGAGCTACGGTCGTTTCCTTGATCTCCCGAACGCACCACCTTATACTTTCCTTTTAATTTAACTTTTTGCTCCAAGTCTGATGATTCTTCTAGTCCTTCAAATTGGTCTTCTGAAAATATAAAAATCATTAAAAAAGATAAATGAAGAGATTTTACTGTTCAGACTGTGTATAGACCTTTTTTACACCTGTATATGTGCTAGGCAGAGGTCAACACCTACATTTTGCTAGCTTTGATTTTGAGACCCACATTTACAGAGTCTGTTCTGACAGTATTTTATTTATCATTCCCTTTTGCAATCCCTTTATCTGCTTGGATTTTTTGTATTTAATTCATTTTAATTGTATTCAAATGAAGCTCACCTTGTAAAATATCATCTACATCACAGAATTTAGTGCCATTTCTATCAAAACTGTCAGAAGTCTTGTCTTCCTCTTCAGATGATGTTTTGTCTTTATTATTTAATTCATTATAATCTGGATTGTGATATTCTGTGTGGCAATTATCAGGATTCTCTGGGACTTCTACTTTAGCTACCTGAAAAATTATAGACCAATGTTATTATATAAACAAAACATAAATAAATGTATAATATTATCAACCAGTATTGTTACTTGGACTAGTCAAAGGTCTTAAACAACAGGGTATATTAATTTTGATGACCTGTGTAAGACTGCAACTTTTTACCTTGGTATGTTCAATTGTAACATTGATAATAATATAAATAATAATATCAGCCCTGTGTATAACTGTGTCACTGCTTTGCATGGAGAATGGCTCTCAGTGTGAGACGTGCTAGGCTATAGTCCACCACACTGGCCCGATGTGGGTTGGCAGACTTCACATCATCTTCGAGAACATTATGCAAAACTCTCATGCAGTTCACCTCACAATCATTTTGTTCACTGCTAAAGCAAGGTATAATTAACTATTTAATATGCACATAACTTCGAGAAGTCAGAGGTGCCATGCCATGGGATGCCTTGAGATAAAACTCAAGACCTCTGTATGTCCAACAGGTATCCACTAAACTAATTATGGTAATCATGACCTTATTGATATAAGAATATGATCATTTAAATTAGAAATTGATGCAAACTATAATTATTTACCATTTCTAATCTAAGTGCATCTGCTTTATCATCCAATGGGTAATTGATCAACTTTAATAGCCTTCTTTCTAATGTAGACAGAGAGGGTGATGGGTGCTCTAAGCTGTAATGTTTCCTCCTTAATAGTATGTTTGCCTTCTTCTTAGTTTTATTTTTCCAATCGGCCCACATCTGTAACATATTAAATAGGTAGTATATAATTTAAAAATCATCAGCAGAGTACAAAATATTGTGGCAGAAGTAAAAGATGTCTTAAAGGTTGTATTAATACACAGACGACTGAGGAGGCATATTCTCTATACCTAGGACTTAATAAATATTGTCAACATAAAAAAACTTAAAGCCGTCTGTTGAAGCCTTTGGGAATATACAAGAGCTTGTGTTATGAACACACAGAACAGTAAACTTACTTTACACCACTTCCAACTATTCTTGTATACACCATCTTCTACAGAGTTTAATTGCATAGCCACACGTTTCCAAAAGTTCAGTTTATTGGTGTTTGTGTACGCTACTTTGCCATTAATCAGTATACCATCTTCGCTTAACAAATCTAACAATTTCTTCATCTGTGCTTGATTTACTCGACTCATATTTAACCTATAGATCTATATTATACATTATTTCAGTAAAATACATAAGATAATTAAGTTTATTTATATACAATGTAAGCTAAGTTAACAACAAAGTCATGTCAAAATGGTCAAAAATCAAAATTGACATTTATTCACTCGTTGCCATTTTCAATGAAAATGTCAGCAACATTGTCATATTGTTGAAAGAGATAACAATAACGCCATTTTTAAAGTGAGTAAAAGAGAAAAGAATACTTCATTAAAATACGTAAGTAGTGTGCACATGCACTGAAAACTAAACTAAACTTTATAATCGCCTAAAAATGTATACAATATGTCTGGGTTCGGATTGTACAAACTTTAGGTGATAGTTTGCTCTATTTTATCACTAAAATCATTCTACAGGTGGGGTGATGGGGTCTAAACCCAACGGCCTCTGAATAGCAGCCATTTTTGTATTCTGGTTGACTTTGTCGTAGCGTCGATACTAAAAGTTATGTAACTTTCGAATTTAATGTCCGATTATCGTAAAACAAAAACTTCCCATAACGGATAAGTATTAGCAATGAGATAAATAACTCAAATAATTTTAATAATTGCTGTATCATATTAAAATAAATGCTAAAAGATCAACTTTACGTCAAAATTAACATTGCTTTTTTAGTTTTTCAAGGTTATTACAAAAAACACACCTGAGAACTACCTCTTTTTATGCACGTGTCTCACAGATGGCAAGTTTACCTAAATAATGATACCGATATGTGCTTAAAGAAATTAGCGAAATACGCACTTCTTCAAAGTCTGCCGCCTTTTCATTTTCTTCAGTCTCCTAACCATTATAATTAATCTGACAACTAATTTTAATTATTATTAATCCTGAGAATTTGAAATGATGGATACGAAGACAACATACTTATTTGTCCATTTTTAATGAGAAAAAGGCAATGCATCTATGTCCAAGAGAAAACAAACGCATTAATATGATTATTTGGTGTGAGACAAATTGCCGAAGGATAAATAATATAAATACCTACGATTTTGTTTCGCGTCATCGTCATCGATTTTGTTGTATTAATGACTTTCTACAATAATTATAATTAGTACACACTGTGGAGACACAGCTTTATGTTACATTGTTTTGTTTTCCGATTGTGACAGCTGGCAGACGCGCTGACTGTAACGTTTCCAGCTGTATTCGTAAATAAATGTAACGAATATTGTAATATTTCTTTATATCTGATACGGACGGTGATATAACCGATTAACTGGTATCAAATTCAATATGTTCCGTCTTAAAATTCATCTATCAGTATCTGCTATCGGAGCAGTACTGGGATATTTAGCCGCTATTGTATTTATTTACTTTGGAAACTTTCAAGCGGGGCTGTGGGCGTTATTATCTGGTAAGTGGAACTTGATAAGCATACAAAATTTGTACAGTACAATCACGCGAGTAGCGAAGGCGATCAACATATGAAAATAAGTTATTGGCCTATATGCCAAAATGACAAAGCTTTTTCTGAACTAAAAATACCATCCAGTAATTTGTATTTTCTTGATTAATTTTGTCTAATATATTATAAGTAATTTATTTCTTTATTTATGTTTAAAAAATGTACTTTATAGAATTGGTATTTATACAATATTGTCTTATGTTTACATGAATCTTATACATTGAAATTACACACTTTATACGGATTTTGTTGTGTTGTTTATTTAACTTTAAAACACTTTTATTACATAATTTTGAAAACTCTAACACTACTATTTTTGAACTTTATTATTATTATATACTATTTAATTATTTAATTTAATTAAAACAATTTATATTTAAGTTTACACTTTGCCTTGACGTTTTGGTTACTTTACAACAGACATGTTCACGGGGAGACTAAGATGGTAGCTGTCCCAATGTTCTGAATTGGTATTTATATTTAAATTAATCAATTCTATTTCCCATAAAATAATAATGTTCTATTTGACCCCACAAATGTGATATGTGCTAATGGTAGGGCCAATTATTTTTGTTGAGAAAATCAGTATTGAAGGGTTCAAGCACCTGCTTGAACCCTTCAATACTGATTTTAAATAGATGATGAATGATTGTAAATAGCTTTCTATTCTAGCTACAGGTGTAGCTAGAATAGAAAGCTATTTACAATGTCTGAAACAAGGAAAGCACAAAGTATAAGAGATATGTTGAGGTTGAAGGAAGCATTATATTTACCTACCTTAAAAAGAAATATATAATTGTATCTTACACATATACATAATTATGTATATTATCAACATCAGTCATATAATATAACTCGGGTATTTATTTTTTAAATTAGTGTCAAGAAGTAAGTCTTATATTAAATTTTTACAGGTCTCCATGCAACAGTATGCCTATTGCTGCACTGCCACTATTGGAAGAAGAGGTCAAATCCTCCCTCTAAGAAAGCATTGCAATATAGCGCTGATTATGGCATGGTCTGGTTTGTTTCTGCAGTTGGGCTGACATTGTTCTACCTGTTTCTACAGATTTATTATCAAGCTGGTAAGCAAACAAATAACAATTTATTATAACATGTTAAATTGATCTGTTAACTGTATAGAAGGTGCAAATTTAGTCAAGACCCACTGAGTAAAAGCCAGATAGAGGTGTGCACTATAGGGTAGTAATTTTTTTTATTATATACATAAGTCTAATAGAAATTTACCTCTACTAGAAATCTGGAAAAATAAATACAAGCATTTCAAATTTGTAAGTGTATCTGCATATTATTCAAATTGGTAATATGCAAATAACAAAAAGTATGCACTATACCGACTATGATATTAAAAGCTATTTGACAGATGCCAATTTTCTTAAATACATTGCTATTTGCTCTTATTTGTAAAATAATGTACAAAATTACATATAGACAAACTATCCTATTGCATTTAAATTATATTTGAACGTGTTGACTGTCCTTTATATAAGTATACTATAGTCCATTTGCATTAAGAAAATAGTGACTCATCGTTGTCACTCAGCTTAGCGACGCCCTTTGACCAATTAGATCTTAGTAAATTAGAAAGCCATGTTCACATTGACCCGTTGAAGTCGAAAGTCTTATGTTAATTTTAAAAATGAATACCTCACTTATTCGTAAAAATAAAAGTGGTTCAATAATTCATAGCGGAGAAACACAAGTGTTTTATAATATTTTTAAGTACTTTAAACAGTTGTGAAAACAGAATTCTTTTATTATAAATGTTGATGAAAATTCTGATGATTCTGATTAAATTTTAAAATATAAACTTCATATTAATATTTGAAAATACTGAATAATAAAAATTTTGCTTTAATATGGTTTATTTTTACCCCAGTATGAATACGCCGTTACTTTGATCAATGATGAGTCAATATTTTATTAACGCGAATGGACCATAGCTGTGTACGCGGTTTCATCCGCGTTTATGGTTACTGCGCCGCCCCCGTGGCTCGTAGCGTGATGTTATATAGTCTAAAGCCTTCTTCGATAAATAGGCTATCCAACACTAAAATAATTTTTCAATTCGAACCAGTAGTTCCTGAGACTAGCGCGTTCAACCAAACAAACAAACAAACTCTTCAGCTTTATAATATTAGTATAGATATGCTGTGCCCTTGACCATGCAGTAGGTATAAGCTATGAATCAAGATAAATGCAATGTACAGACATTTAATTGAGTTTGGATGTTCAGTTGCCTATTTCATAAAGTTTCCTCTTGAACAGGAAATTATTGCGTTAGAAATGCAATTGCTTTAATTGCTTGCGCAAATTGTGTGTGTGGACTGTATTAACTTGAATGAAATCACATATGACTAACAAAAGTAATAAATTTTCAATGTAATGATTGTTACAAAATAAATTGTTAGTCATACTGAGATAAGATGAATGTCAAACATGTCATTAGTATGCACTAGTAATATTCACTATTTTGCCTTATCAACACATTATGTATTGTGAGAGCTATCAGTCTTGTTGTTTTTATTATGGCCATGGAAAGTCCAAATTTCAAAACTTATGAAGTGCCAATGAGAATTAGTACTGTCCTTGTCCCTATAATTAATTAAACTAGAAATGTATTGAAAGAAGATAAAAGGGTTAAATTTCTATTTACGCCACTTTAGCTGTGCTGAATGACGTTTCTGGTTATTGATCCGCTGGAGAATAGTGTAGTCTTAAATAGCTTTAGATAACAATCCTCGATGAATAGGCTGCCCAAAAATAAATTTAAATTAGTCTGTTAGTTTCTGAGAGTAGCGCATCCGAATACTGAACATACTAACTCTTTAGCTTGATAGTTTTATTAGATTTGCCCGCGGCTTTGCTTGGGAACAGTACATTTTCCTGGATGAAAAGTACTCTTTGAAAATGTGTATGCGAAATTGCATGATGATCGGTCGAGTAGTTAAGACGTGGAAGCGGAACAAATAAACTCACATTCGCATTTATAATATTATTTAGGATTATGATTATATATAGGTACGCGTGTTACTCTGTGGTTTTACAATAAACAAAGTAATTAATACCTATTTTTTCCGTTGTGTATTCTTATAAAATAAGTACTTGTATGGCGATACCATTCCGTTTTTCGCCACTTATCGAGTTGGTATTGACAAACTAAAGAAATCTGAAACGCTATCGATAGGTATATCAGTTTATCGTGATCTGATTACTGACAAAATAGATAACGGGCTGGACAGGAGTGGCACAACCTAGCTGGGGAAATGCCTCCACTCCATGCAAGATCGTAGCCACATAAGATTACAGTGATTTGTTTTTCCAGAGTTTCTTTAATCTCTGTATTGTGGGATTAGTCGGCTTTAGACCTTGCGCTGGCAGAGCCATGACTCCTTTTTTGTGTGACATTACCTTAAGGCGGTTGTTTGGCTTGTTAATTATGGCGATGGTTATAAATACTGCAGCTGGTATATTCAAATTTATTATAATTTTCATAGCTACTATTTCGTATGTTAATACTGTTTGTTTTCCGATTATAATGAAAAATAAAATTAAAACGATCAGTATAATTAATAATTATTCACCAAATATAAAGCTATAGACTAAAAGGTAGGTAGGATAGTAGGCGAGGTAGGAATCACATAGTGTATTATGTAGGAAAAGTAGGTAAATTAATAATCAATAAAAACAAAAGAGTTGCATATAAGCAAAAAATTATGAATGGACAGTGACGATTAGCACAATAACGGAAACAAGCCCATTAAGGAAGGGCCTTTGCAAACTCCAAGCTGCTGATTTAAAAACAAAACCACTGATACTTTTAACCGAGTTAAGTCTTTACGGCCAGCATCTACACCTGGCGCTTACCTCCAAGCAGGATATATAGTATATATTATTTTATAACTAGCTACGTGCAGACCAAGTTAAGATGCATTGCCGTTCGTTGCTGATGCGTACGTTATCATAACAGTGGCGTACGTAACAATAACAACTGCTCATGTTTCCATTCAAGAAGTTTTTAATATCGTGACTAATAGCTGCATTACATTTTCTTGTAAGATAACTATTTGATAAAACTAATCCCAGTCGGGTATTTAAGAGTATTTTTTGACGCCAATTGCGCTTCAAAAAACCTATTTATAAGAAGACTCTAAATTTTGTAAGCACTATTCATGCAAATTCTAATTAGAGGCGACAGTCTCAATTTACTCTAAAATATTAAACATAATAGTAGTAGATAGCTATATATTTACGACTCTTGAATCACGCGATTTGAAGGCAAACAATGCGGGATATCTGTCTTTACCAGCCATAGCATACTATGATTGCAACCTAAGCAAGCAAGCAAAATATTATTCACATTCATGTGAGATGTGAGAGAACAGCAAAAGATCACAGATGGTGGCCCAGCTTTAAGCATACCATGGCGACTGGCATTTTTCTACGGTATTATTATTTAGTCTACCTAGTCTTAAATGTTTTTTGAGCTTCATAAGCTTTTCAATTAGAATTAAAACGCTATTCTAAAATTAGACTAGTAATAATACTTATTTAATTAAGGGATACAAGTGAGCTAGTAGGGATAGAGAACTTTAGTTGTTTTCTTCATAAAATGTGGTAAACCTAAAGACGTTAGACGTTATAGATTTCTTAATATGTGACTAGCAAACCGCGATTTCATTTGTGTGGTATTACTGAAATATGCAACTTTCCAATAATTCAATACTTTTTAGGATCGGTTTAGGAACTTTTAAAATTTGCCCTACGTACTAACAAACAAAATTTACTTTTATAGTTTAAATTGATTTTGATAAAATATCTGAACTATGCTTTAATCCTTTTTTTGTTTTTAACAGATGTGATGCCAATAGACTCGAGCCTCACCATCCGGCTGGTATGGTCGTTCATGCTGTTGAAGTGGTCTCTGATGCTGTACTTGTACTCCAAGAAATATATGAGGATCTACTCCGACCATGAGCTCCTCTCCGAAAATCCTAACATTGAGGAGACGTAATTATTTTATTTTGTTGTTAGCCAAATAATTACACTATAATATAAAAGGCGTAAGCGACAGTCACGTGTAAACTTTTGTTGGGTGTAAGGAACAATTTTGTTTGCCCATATGTCCCTTACGTCTTATGTAGACGAACATCTGTAATCTAAGCGGTTTTGTTGAGTTATTGTTTAGCATGTAATATATATGTTTGTTCACTTACAATAGTGGATATTTAATTAGAATCTCTTAATATTTAGATTTTTTGCAAACGGGTGTAAAATCCGAATCCGAATACCATCGAGCTGTTACAGGCCTATATACGGATTGAATAGCATCGTAAAACATAAAGCATGGTTTAAAAAAGAGCGAAATAAATCTATACCGTTCACACGCTGTACTTTAGGTATCTATTTTTATATCCGTAATAATAAAATTAAAAACATGCCAAATTCAAAATAAGAGAGTAAACCCATTTTCAAAAATCTACGCTTTTTGAGTTGTGAATGTATTCAATTCGCTTATCAATACATTGTTGTTTCCGATGGAACGTAGACGACTAGTGTTCGCTGATAATTTTACAACAAATATAATAATTATATTATCAGCCCTGTTTAAAGAATACAAACATTTAAATCCTACTGCATGGCACGGCTCGCTTCTCAGAATGAGAAGGGATAGGCCATAGTCCACCACGTTTGACCCAGTTTGGCAGTCTTTTCATAATATCTTTGAGAACATTATGAAGAATTATTTTTAAAGATTTTTCATTTGATTGAAATATGCGTCGTTTCTGTAAATATCATAATTTGGTGCTGTACTTCGTAGCTATAAAACAGTTCCAGAGTTGCTAATAGAGTTGGCTTATGATTTCACACAAATACATATTTAGGTACTTTAAAAACAGTCGCTACTATCTTATTTTTATCCCAACTCTATTTGCAAATGATAGGTATGTACAGTAAATATTAAATGTAATGTAATTTATCACTGCAAGATAAATTATCGTAATTTAAAATATGAACAGATGTTTATTTTTAATTAGATGTCCGAATTATCATTCGAGCATTGAACTAATAACGGACGCTGTAAACGTGTTTCGGGATTTGATAACTTTTGTTTATTTGTTGTAAAATTGTTAGTTGTAACACTATGGATAACCATCGCTATAATTGTAACTTCCGTATAGCATAAAAACCGTTATGTTTGGGTCTTCTTTGTGTCTGTTGTTTAAATGTTTGTATTCTTTCAGTGTCAAGAGCTATCCAAAACGATAGTTACGCAATATTTTAATTGTATGTATTTTTGACTGGTATATTACTAAAATATATATACTATAAACTACGAATTTATGCTAAACAAATTTGGAAAACTAATACTTTAAAATCGTTTCTTAATTCTAGGCGTTCTCGACTACTTGGCTTTTTTATTCATTTCTTTCTTCGCGTTATTTACTCTAAAGTAATTATAAATGTGATAAGAACAACCTTTGTCGCTTTACAAACGTTAAAACAGCAGACCCAATACTCGGAATAACTATCTTCAGATCACATAACTTCGTGTCGTACGTCTTTTAAAAGAATCAACCTTGTTGCATCAATATCTGGCCACCAATTGAAGTTCAGAGTGGCCGAATTAGATACCACTATTGTATATGCACGAAATTATTTAACATAACATTATTTTAAATATTATGTTGCTTTGCTTTTGACACAAAATTATGGGTCGTGGGGAAACAGCTTAATTAAGAGTTGTTTTAATAAAGTACCTGAGATTTGACTTTTTGTCAGTGAAAACCTGATACAGCGGGGCGAGATCGCGGCAGACCACGATGATGGCGGAACCACATGGACTGATTAAATACTGGAATAAATAAATTCTCTATGCTCGTTGTATTGGCATTTGAGAGTGATTTCTTTGCGCAAAGTGAAGGAACTTGTCAAAATTAAATTAAGAACAGTTGTCTATGGAAGACTGGAAATATTGATTTCCATATTCCAAAAACTAGATATCCTTTTTTTGTTTCGGACCGTAAGTCAATACAGTTATTATTTACACTTATACATGATGCGTGCCGATTAAAATTATTGTAATTCGACGTTGTCGCCTGAATACAAAACCGGGTCGTAGCCGATCTATACACAAGACAGGCGGGTTAAATAAGGTTTTTAGAATTTCTCCTCTCTCCTTCAACTCGATGACGAATTGACAACCTTTTTAGCTTGCATTGTCACAGAAATCGTGCTAAAACCGGCTCCGGTCTAGGGTGCGATATGCTCTGTTTATTTTTAAATATATATTCAAATAAATATATTAGTAAACAGCTGTCATATGATTCATAATTTTATAAATAATTTTCATAACTACGTTACTGTCCTCCTTGGCTTAGCGACGCCCGTGCTATAAATCACTAGCGGATCATTATGATATATTATATCCGATAACAGTAGTTTAGACCTATAACTTTTAACTGTTTGTTACTAAAATGATTCGATTATGTTACAAACAAATTCCGGATAAATGAATCCATAAAATATAAAATATTCAGTACTTATGTTAGATTAACGGATATAAAATCACTCAGTCCGGTTCGGTATGGCACGTTTTTACATAAATCTAAGCTTAGTGGTACAATGCAAGGCAGATGGATGGTAATTTTTCCAATTGATACAAATTAATTTATCTATTCATGAACATATCAAACTATGTACTTAGTTATATTATATTTAATTAGGTACTCTATTTTAGCTACACTTTACTAAAATACAATACTTTATAGACAATAACTATAGATTGAACAAATAAGGATTCAACATTTATTATGCTTCAAATAACATCTTAGTCCAAAAAGCAAGCTCTTAATTCACTGCAAAACTTGGCTTAGTGGATGATTCGCCCGAATTTAACATGCCCGAATCGGCCAAATCGACACTTTAAAAAATATTATTTTTCTGTTGGCGATTCGCACAAATTGTATTTTATGCAATGAAAAGTAGGTACAGTCGAGTAAAATATATCGGGATTAAATATAATGACCACCAAAAATACTAATTGCAAAATAATAATATATATTCGCCCAAAAATCCCTAAGATTGTTTTTAATCGGTGAATAAAAGCTTGCTTTGGGAGTAACGATCAGTCATCCGACTATTGATGATTAGTACATTCCACGAAATTTCGTGGTAACTCTAAACACAACTATTGAGTGAATATCTACTACAACTCCATGTAGTGCATGCTCTCTAACCCACTTAAGCTGAGCCATGCGCTTACTGCAATGAAACGTTTGAGTGCAAAATTTTAATATTCAATATTTGCCTTCATGTGTTTTGTGGCACTTCTTAATTAGTTTTGCACTCAAACGTGTTGCAATGAGTGCAAAGTTCAGTCTTAATAAGTTACAATCCAGATGAGTTGTCTCTAGAATGTTGTAAGTAGGTACATATTAACTCAATAGGAAATTTCGTTGAGTCAAGAAAATCAATAATAAATGAATTAGGGCTCAAAATTTTAACACCGTCAGTATTCAGCGTAATCTCAAAGGTGCAACAAAACCACTTAGATATTAAGTCATATTACATTTATATTATTATTGTGTTGTGATAACTAGTGACCTTTTATTGACTGAATTACTACATGGACGAATTTAGGCCAACTCTCGACTGAAAATTTTCGTATAAATTAATTTTTTTTTCTTACTTTGTCTATTGTCTAATATAAATATATATAAGAAGAAATATATGTTATTGTTTTATCATTTCGTTTTTATACTTCTTATTTTAAATTATGCATACTTGGGATTTTATATCGTATTATACCTACCTACTCTATAAATATATTCTGTAGGTATTTATTGTCAGGAAAACCCTTCCTTAAAATCGATCCAAATCCCAATGATGCATTATGAAGTTATTCGACAATTCATAAAGTTAAACATATTTAATAAGCTTGTAAAGAAAGTTTTAACGTGATAACATTTTTATTAGAGCTGTTAATAAAATTTACTTGTAGTAGGTTCCTAGTGATATAATATGTCGAACAATATATATCTATGTCAGTTTAAATGATTATTGTCAAATGTAGTTAAGAAATAAATAAACTATTAAAATAATGTGTTGTTTTTATTGTAATAGCCTAGAGTCCGTTCCGATTGTCTGTCATGTGGTCAAGCTTATATGTAAGTTAATAACATAGAACGCTTATTATGCTGTGGCCGAAGATTCAAGATGGGGGGAGTAAGGAGTTCGAATTTGAAAGAAAACATTCAGTTCATAGATGAGCGCGCGGTGCGCCGGCCGTTGACGCACTTACCGTTGCCGCACATACCTTTACCGCGTTCGATTTTTAAACACGCGCGCGTAAAATGGACGTTTTAAAAGAAATCAGTGCGTAGATAATATATAGAAACAGACAAATATTATTAGTAAACAAATTGTGTTGTGCTGGAACGAAGGTCGATGTGGAGGCAAGGGATCCTACTATATTATTATAAGTAGTGGTAAGTGAAACAGGATTGTTACTCACTTAACGCCTTGATGCAGAAGAACATATTTAGTCTTTAAAATCGTTAGAATTGAAATAGTTTTCATTTTCGTCAAGCTAGTAACTAATACCTGGTTTCTATCTCTAAACATTTTTACCCTAACCATGAATGAAATTTATTTTATGAAATATTGTTGCCTTTTTAAATGTTGTTCAATGTAGTTCTAATTTATTACCAGTAATAATTTCTCGTTTGAGGCATTGCTTATAAACATGCAGTGTTATCAACATAACCATCTTAGATGTAACATCCTAACGCTATACGTATGTATATCAAGGCAAGGACCTGGAGGTTAACGAATAATTAGATAGGTAAGCACGTAAAATCTGTAATTGGCATTGAGATTTTTGCTTTGATGATCGATGTTTAGTGATAATGATAAAACATAATATGCGACGACGGCATCGTTAGCTTTAAACGTTGGTTAAATGATGACTAGTTATTTCCAATTAGCACTCTACTAAACCTGGGTTGCTTATATTATGAGATATAAGTACAAACAACTCGTACCTGCGGTTATTTGTGATGTAATAAATTTATGAGTGCATTATAAAATGTTGAACAGATATATATTTCAAATTTCGATGGGAAATGTTTTTTTATTTCGGTTTCTGGTTCGAAATGAGCTGTTTTTTATATTATCGATGTACCTACGCATTGTTAACTTTTTCTAAATGCAATCACTCACGAAAGAAATAGGCAAAAGCATTGTGTTCAAAGGAAACTTAAACATAAACAAACTTTAGCGAAAGTTACTTATTATTGAATTGTTAGGTTTTTATACTCCTTTTTAATATAATAAGCTTTTCAATCTCACTTCATGTTACGCTACATCGTTCGTGACTTGAAAAATAATTCGTGTACGTTACAAAAAAAGTGAGTAGGCACCTATCGCGCACTGTTTTGAAAGTAACCAAGTATATTATTATCAAATTGTGAAAAAAATAACAAGCGCCTTTTATGTAGAGAGGTTAGTAATATTGGAATTGTTGAACACCTAGAACTTGTACGTCCATGTTTAATTTAATTTAATTTTTTTCATAAGTGTTTGTTCTTATCACTAGTATTTTGAAGCTCTCAAGCTAAACTGATATATGCATGTGTAAAGAATGGGTTTTCCCAGGAATCCAATGGGTGGGATTTGAACAGATGACTTCTCAATCGCAAATCCGATTCTCTATCCACTGGGCTATATGTTGAAGCAAAAGTCACTCTATCCTTAAAAGTTAGGTCATCTCAGTAACGTGGACAGGATATCACGCTGAAACAGTTTCTTAAGTTATACCAAGCACAGGTGCGATTTTTTATGGATTACAATGAAAACTGGTTGTAGCAGGGCTCCAAAACTCGGAGCCTCCGTCACTCCGTACTCCGTCGTAAGGTTGCTAATCTTTAAATTAGATTAACATTTCGAGGCTTTTATCATTCACCATTTTATGTTCGGACGAGGAGACCATGAGGTCAGGGCTACAGGTGGATATTTCGCCTATAACTACGTACAAAGCGTTCTGCTCTCATTTTTCATTTTTGTTATGTTAATGCCAGAACATAGGAGTGATACACGTCTGTATTTTCTCATGAATACAATTTGGGTGTCTTCAAGTCGCCATTTATTAGGTACCTTCTAAACAAATATTCCTAATAGTTGACCACATCGTCGCTTAACATCTAATGAGATTGTGGTCAGTCTTAAAAAAGGCGTATATTTACTTTGTTGCCCCGGTAGCGCAGTGGTAGTGAACGTATTTGCTGTGCGTGGGGTTCGATTCCCGGGTCGGGCAAAGTGTTGTTTGGTTTTTATGCCAAGAAATTCTCGGTAATAGCCCGTGCTGGTAATAAGAATTTCCTGAGAATAATCTCCTAAGCTGGGCTAGCTAGGCTCTGTAATCTGGATCTATGCCCGTTAGGCAACAATAGGTTTGCTCACTATAACGTGGGGCCTAAAGTCAAAGATGACGAAATGTATGTAATACAGATCTGCTTACCACTTCGGGGATAGAGGCGTTAGACTACATATGTATGTACATATATAGTTACCTGAATGCCTAATCTAATACCTTCCCTATATGTAGGTAGGTTGAGTTTTCTGGTTCCTATAAGCACTCCAGAAGTCACAAATCGTAATACCCACAAATCAATTTGAATGCCAATACTAAAGCTTTTTATTGATACCGTTACTGTTTGATACATATGAATGGTGCATACGATCGATACTAATATACCTAAAGTGAACTCTATTTGCACAGTCCTTTTACGGATTAAATTATTGTTCATAGCTTACGAAAGTTATTAGTAATTTATATAAAAGATTTGTGAGATAAACTTATTATTTTTTTTTTAAGGTACAGGCCCCGGGTCAATTTAGTAACCCATAGTAGTTTCATCATTAGCTATGACAGGCTTTCTTTTTATGATTAAATTTGAACAAGTTGACATTAAGTAGAGTGTTGTCAGCTTAGCCAGGAACTTTTATCATTTACTTTTTTTTGCAGGGCTGGCAATACGGTAATGATAATCCTGTGTTGCAAGCATTCACAACTGAAAATAGCTATTTCTATTCTATGATTTCTAGAACATTTTATTTATTAATTGTACTTTTGTGATCATTTTTGTTACTCACTCACATGGAAACCAATTAACTGATTTGGATATAACTTAGCAGACGGGTAGACCAAAGTTGGATACTATATACTTAAAACAGGATGAGAACTTTTTATTTTGGTATATGTAACCGCAGCTATAACTCGAACAGAAACTAGCTAACCATAACTTTTTAAATATTTATTTAAAAAGTTAAGATCCATATTGGCCATACTTACATAGTTTGCCTATACATTTTAGAAATATCGCTAGCCACGGACTCTGAATATTGTACGACTATCTACGGTATCAGCTAACGACTGTCGGTGGCTATGTTACAATTTATTACTTCATTAAACAGGATAGTTCGCCGTACACACAGGGATAACCATAAAAGTGCGAACCATATAGTTTATATGCGAACGGCATGCATATATTAGGTATACTAATAAGTATAAGTGAAAGCTAGGGTAGTAGCCAGACTATGATGCAAATTGGTATGGCGTCAGCCTCGGTGGCGCGGCAGGCGTGTAGATACATATGACTGCTGTGCTAGAGTTCCCGGATTCTATTCTCGGGTCGGTGAGGGTCTTATTGATTTTATTGACAATAAATTCTTAATAGCAGTACGTAATCTAGAACTGCTTGCGTGGCAAAATGTGAGTGCATAACACCTTTGCCTTCCTTTTCCGAAATACAGACTGAGATGTATGTGCTAGTAAGGAGATAACTTAAACATTATCCTAGTTGTACCTCGCAAATTACTTTGCGGGTAACAGCTATTACTGAATGAAACCTAATGAAGACCGCAAAAGCCGCGTATCATGTCCATTTACTTTACATTCGAAAAATAAGCCTACTCTAGTTTACGATTACTACAAAGAAGGCAAAAGCGGCCAACCTAGTGATAACCGTGGCCGACAGTATCCTTCAGTCCAGTTTCCAGTTTATTTTCTTTTAAGTTCCCAATAATCCAAGCACTGTGTCTAGTTGCCGGCGTCCGTACGCTGCTGGACGAATGAAGTTCTATCTATTTAAAATCTACTCCTCTTGTTCGTATAACATCTTTATTTTAGCCATATATACAACAGAATCGGGTCATGTATCAAGTGCTTTTGCACAAACGTTGCAAGAATAGTATAAGTTACTTATCAGTTTGCTATCGGCCAATGGAAAATGTTTCTGTTGTGTCTGCAGACAATGGACTGCCATACAAACACAACACTGCAATTTTGTTAACCTTTCACCTATTACATTTATGGCTAACTCGATTTCGCTATAATACACTATAATTTCTAGTTCTAGTCTAGTTGGTTCGGCGCTGTGAGCTTGCGTTTACTTACACTTACTGCAGATTCTGGGTTTCTGGATTTAGTTTCCGAGTCCAGAAGAATATCACTATATGTAATGCCGTTTAGAATATTTTCGGAAATATGCTTGCAGATGACAATAGGCACCCACTTAATAGAGACAACTATTAAATGGGAACTAAAACAGTTGGTAAAGTGTGTATGTAACATATCTAAGTTATCGGTAATGTTCAGGCAACATGCTACATAAGTGTGGCATGACTACATATGGAATCCTTTACCTATAAACCAAAAACAACATGTTAACGAGTCTAATGCATACCTAATATTCCCTCTGCAGCAGAAAGAGAGATAATGAAAATCCCGGAATAGGATTTTGCTTATCTGTCCTTCTGCTGCAGAGTGCTAATATTTTCTAAAGTGCTCTTGTGGTCATAGCTAGAGCAACAGTATGTACTCCTTTCTACTGTTCTGTGGTATCAAAAAATTGTTCGTAAAATGTATTGTTCCGTGATATAATCAATTTATCCAAACTTGTGTCTACCAAGAAAGATAGGTATATGTACCCAGTATTTATTAACTCTATTGTGCCTGCAAAATACAGTCTAAACGTCTCAGGGTAGACTCACATGTCAATAGACTAGCATAGCAGTAACTACAAAAAAGAAATATAAGGTAAAAACTACATGTGACTAAAATGTCGGGATACTGCCGTAGGTTCAAATTTAAACACTCCCGAGTCCTCGTTGCACTTAACTGTAATTAACGCAAAACATTATTAAGTTGACGAGTAAATTAACAACTGATCTAAATTCTGAATATTATCATCAATCATAATAATTAATCTTGTAACACACATACACACACAGGTTGTTTATCCGGATGGAAATTATGAAGCAAATGGTTTTAACTTGTAACATGGCGTACGGATAATAAATTAAGAGCTTATTTATTTTCAAAAGTCATGTCTTGGTATATTTTAAAGGATACAATGTAAATCTGTTTTTCAAAAGGTTTTATTAAGTATTAACACCAGTGACAGCGTTCCCTTAAGATAGATGTTTTAAGAAAGAGTTTTATACTATCCTTGGTGGTAGATAAATCAGCTGAAAACCTGATGGTATGTGGTAAATGCCACCCAAGGAAACCGCTTCATTCTTTTATCCATGCAGAAGCAATGGCAAAGGCATCTATTGCTCTGGTAAACTGGGTCCCAGCTGTATTTTAGTTGGTTTATTGCAACTGGGAAGCTTGTAGTCAGAATTATGATACAATCAAATGCTGTACATAACGAAGCGCTTTATGGTCTTTGCCCTTTACTCTACACTGTAATAGTTACTTTTTTGCAAGGTTGTGCTGCACGAAAGATATTTCTCTGCTTGCTATCAGGCGGGTCCTATGCTTGCGTGCCAATCTAGTTAGTACAAAAAATAACATACATATATTTTTATGATTTTATTCGTTTCTTGAACGGTATTAATACTGCTAGATAAGTAAATCACGACGTTCGAAATGAAATAAAGGAAAATTATTATATTCATCGTTAGGTAATATTACTAAACTGCAACAAGACCGCGTCTACATATACTCTGTACTTTAACGATACTTTTAAAATGGTACTTGGAATCGACTACCCAAAAATCAAAACAATCGTTTTACTTATAATATTTTTCAATCCGTCCATTTGTTTATTAGCTTCGAGTGGCATTAGTATGGCAAAACTGCCGTTATCTGGTTTCGTTTAGTAAGACTGGAGGTATTTGTAAATAGTGTGATCCACGTATATAAAAACTATTTACGTGGATGCCAACAAAGCTAATAATTAAAATTAAATATATATGAGAAGATTTTCTCTGAGTAAAATCGTATTGTATGACATAAGAATGACACAATATAATTATAATAATTTCTCACAAGCAAAGCAACAGTACTGGTAACTGAAAATATATATTAGAAACAACAACATTATGTGCCTGACCAACGTTTACAATAGTACAACAATGTAAATGATACCCATAAAAGATTTCATACAAAGTAAACTCTTTATGATTTATGTAATATAAATAACCCTCGGCTTTAAACATTATGATTGTTATCTCTAGCCCTTATTCCAAGTCTCAGTCTTCTTCCATTATAAAATCAAGGTTTACACAACCAAGATTGCATGTTATTATCATAAATAATGTAAACGATTATTATACAAGTTTATACAACTCGCTACTTAGTTTCTTTACCTAATCACGGATCTTTTTGAGTAGTTGTAATCGCCATCAGCTAATGATGGCTATGGGCAGTGAGCAGCCGACCGCTGGTTTCTGATTCAAATCTCGGGCCTTTTTAACGTTTAAACATTTCACGGAAGGCCACTGAATCCTTGCCTCATTAGGAACGCTCTTGGATTACCGATTGAGATACACGATAGACTTAATGCAATTACACTTGCTATGTTAAATTGTGGGGTATTGATATTTTATTGCCAACTATTTAGATGTGCTTGGCTCGTGGATCCAATGGCTGAATTTTGAGAGATTGTGCTATTGCCGATTTGAAGATGCCATTTACCATTGCCGGATCAATCATAGGTAGGTACTGTGTTGGTGCCCAACGTGCGCGGTATCTGCTGCTACACGAGATATAACTGCCGAAATGTGCATAATTTATACAACTGTGTCTAACCGTTTATCGATAAGCAAGACTAATCTTTTTATATTTGAAAATTGATTGATAGAAGAATACCAATAAAGACACATTTAAAGAGAAGGACATCGTACAGTCAGCATTGAAAAACATATAACTGTAATTTCAATTTAGAGTCACCTAGAACGCCTAGATGTTAAACGGTGAGAACAAAACTGCGTTGAAAGTTTATATGACAATAAATACTTATAACTTTATTTTTATGATTTCTTTATTCATAGAGTATAACAATAAGCTTTGTTGTCGAGATTATTATAACAATCTAAGAACTCAGAATTTGAATAAGTGCCTACTTAGACTTGTTAATGCGATGTTGAAAAAATACGACCGTGATTTACATTCCGGTAGAGGTAGATAAAAACTATAATATTCAAGCTATTTCCTGGCTCAGTGCTATAACAAATATGTAAAAAATTATTCAAGTGAGAAGATTACTTGGCAAATTGGATGCAATAGACATTACTAGTAAGTCGGAGATACGTAATACGGACGCAGTAGCGAGTTACCCGTTCCGTTCCGCCAGAGAGGGTAATGGTTCATCGTTTACTATTCACCGCACCGACGCCAGATACAGGAAAAGGAAACATAGTAAACATACTAATGATCGTTTTTACCCTTTCGTCCATATACATAAAATTACCTACATACAATCACGCGCGGTGAAACTGCATCAAAATTTCAATTGGACCGCACCATTCATCGGCGATGGACGTCATTTCCGCATTCAATTATGTTCTCAGAAAACTCGTAACAAGTAAATAATACATGTTGGATAAGTTGGTCATATTCAATCAAAGTATATTGGATGTTTCTACATATTACGCAATTACGGAGCTAAGAACAGTCAAAGTTTAGGTGGGAAAGGGCAACACCAAAGAATCTGGATCATCTGGAACTGTGCCTAGAATACAGGCTCTTTTTTAAATAATTACTTGGAATGTAAACATAGCTGGCGAAATGAGGAAGTAACGTTCGTGGATAAAACTGGATTTTAAGTAATATTCTCAAAGTAACTGGTCAGTTGATTGCGAAAACTTATTTGCAACTTGGCTGCACAATACAAGTAGCTTTAAATAATACATAAGTATTTTATCTTGTCCGAGCTTCCGGCTGAGCTATTGTTTTTCATAATGGCAATACATTTACTTTGTTTAAAAATAGTCTTTGTAGTAAGTATTTAATTATAGTGGTTAGTAGTTACTTAACAATATGAATACATATTTCGTTGCAGATGTTCATTAAGGATAAAGATAATTATGGCATTAATATTTTAATAAGAATAGGCATATGTTGAAAAAGTGTATATTTATAACGATTAGTAGGTAAAATATGGGAAATCATTCAAAATCATCGATAATACATAAATAGAAAGGGCCTTTTATTGATGCCTATTGGTTCTGTAAGCAACAATTGTAAAAGTCTCTCACAGTAAGGACGACAACGCCAGGTTTTCCCCATGTCAGTTATTGGGATAATTGCGTTTACTATAGTCAATAACTGCTGACCAGAAGTGGAAATAATTATTAAAGATATATATAAAAGTTGAAGATGTTTATATGTACATAATTATATTATCCAATCGGGCATAAAGCGCTGAACTAACCTAGATGTAACAGGCACACAGCTTGACCAGCATCTGAGTTACGCTTTCCATTTTATTTTTAAATACATTCACATAAGATACTTTAGATTCATGCCGGCAAAGTCGCGGGTAAATACTAGAACTTTATTTACGTTGAGTCTTTGAACCGAATGGTAATAATAAACAAACAAATAATGAAAAATTTTACAATAATCATAAGGCATTTTGACAAACCACCCATGATGACTCGAATAAAGCAGAAAAAATAAGCATGAAGTTAATTTAAGTACTTGAATTTATTTAAAACTTGAGAATCAGACATAGTTACTGTCGCATTTATAAGATTAAAAACATTAATGATAGATAGACAGCCGATAATTCCAACTTGAAAAATGTATAACGCCTTTTCCCATAAATTATTATGAAACACTTAATACTCTTATAGACATATAAGTTGTTCTCCGTCCACCACACACCCGTTGTGTATGGCTTACGAAGTAACTTATTAGTTACAGCATAATCTGTGGTAAAGGCCTTACGCCTTTATCCCTGTTTTATACGCCCACCTGACGTAATATATGTTACACACTTATCTAAGAATTAAGTACATATCTGTCATCTTACTTAGACGAGGTAACAGCCAGAGATTTTATTATTTTTGTTGGATAATATTAAATTACGTTGACAGAGTAAAGGTCTGATAACAATGTAACATAGTATGTTTATTTTAATTATATTTGAAGTAAATTCTTATCGTTCAGAGATGACATAGGTACCAGATAAACAAGAGGTTAATCGGAACATTCGCCCGTCATGCGGCCCAAAATCCCTTTATTAATGCTATTGCAGACTATACTCCAACCAAAGCCCATTCATATAATCTGCTATTAGAGTTTCAGTTAAAGTTCATTAAGCCTCCAATCCTTACCTTCTGTGATGAATGGACAAGTTGGCATAAAACACAATAATGCCTCTCTAAATGAGGCATCTGTAGCAGCAATAGGTATATCAATAACTAGACGGTCGCAATCCTCGGAATTGAATGTTTGCCACCACTGTAGTCTTTGTTAGCGTAAAGGCTTGCTTTGTGATCATTGAAAAGCCAGACGGCCGAGCTTGTAACGCACTGAAGGACATATCACTATTTAGTGTTTAAAAAAGCCCTATTACAATGCATTCAAATTAGACTAAGAGTGTTAAGTAATCAGGTCAAACGCTGTAGCACGAATCGATAATGACTTGCAAAAGATCCGGCCAGTACTACCTTCAGCAGAAGTACCATCCGACCAAGCAACGCATTTGCCATTGTATCATGTGTTCATTGTTTGAGTTACAACATCTCCTAGCTCAATGATGTACAGCTTCGTGCCACAAAACTTAAAGAATACCCTCACTAGGTCAACAAACTGAATCTTTTCATGTTTACTTATTAAGTAATGTATAACAATGTATTGAAAGTGAAGACAAACTGTGCTTTACATGTAAGGCCGTCTGCGAATGCAATATTTATGTTAATTGGGAAGAGATGTTGCGTTCACTTTTTTCGGGCGCGTCCAATTTTGTACAAAGACTGAAACGAGTTCAGGGACGGTGTTTTGCACAGTAGCGATTTGTTCAGCTAATTCGACATACACTGCGTGCATAATTCGAGATCACTTGGTAATTACCATAAAAAGAAATGTAATGTGTGTTTTGTAGTCGTAAATGACCGCAACCAGTCTTACCCGTGTTGGTTCTTCGGAAATATTTAAGTGCCGCGCCGATACAAGACCAAGAAAGGATGAATTATAATAGCCAACAGTAATTACATGTTATTAGTGTCTACATAAGTAATCTTAGTCGCTGGAAGATACAAGTGTAACAAGCTTTTTTATAACTGGTTCAAATTCCCATCTAAAATTGGATTATCATGAATTTTTATTATCTTTCATTAAGACACGTTTTTATAAATTCTAAACTATTTTCAAATTAACATTAAGTATACATAATACCATGTACCATGTAGATAATTGGCCATTGTAAAGGTGAACCAAGCAACCTAGCCTCTGGATGGACAAGTATTTTTATATTGAGAGTTCTATTGCTTAAAGTCTTTAGCCAACCACAATTTCTTTAATAGAATTCTGGTAAAACTGAAATTTGGAAGCAAAAAGGAAACGTATCAGTAGAGACTGTAAGTAATTAGTATAAACATGATATAAAGCCTGTTAAAATGAATACAATTTTTACCATTCCTTTGTTGTCAAGTCATTATGAGAATTTTTCGTGCAAGTGTGAAAGACTAAAGATTGGATACAATCAGATGAGCCATCATACTTTTGACTCACAAAGGATTTTAGTAAAGTGCCGGCAAGTTGAGAAGAGTAATGAGATTCACATCATAGCCCTCATTTTATGCAGCCGAACAACAAATGGGTCAAACAAACAAAATCTTGAATATTTGTTGACTTAACTTTGTATGTGTAACTGTCATTGCATAATGCATTTTCAAGAAGCATTGGACATTAAAGCTAACTGTTTAACTAAATCAAACAGCATGATGAGTTAAGTAGAGATAAGATGTAATGTACACACATTATTTATGTCTAACCTAGATTTTGTAATGCCTAAGTATGCATTATTTCAGTAAAGCACAATTACGTTAAACCTTTTACTGTATGTGTATATAAAGAAGTCTACTTTCTAGAATACTTGTTGAATTTTAAATCTTCGTTACGTGAGATATTCCTCTCCGTTTCGAATTAAATAAAGTAACTGTAACTGCTTGCACTTTCCTATCAATCACATTCAAAGCATCACGTACATACCGATAGGATTGCGAAACAGCTAGACATGTCTAAATATTTTCGTAAGTGTTTTTTTACGTCATCTATATGCTGAATCATTCGGCGCATTTGTTCCTAGATGTCAGTTTGCATCTACATTTAGCAATTTTGGCGAGGCATTGGATATTATATAACTAACTGTTCTATGAGGTTCTAAATGGTTTTTATGGTTAGGTACTGCTCCTCTCATTTGACTACAGCCTAACCTTAATTAATAAGCAGGCTATTTACAAATGTAATCTATATACTAGATATATATATTACTAGTCTTATGTAAGGTTAGGTTACGTTACTAATATAGCTTCTAATGATAAAAGATTTTTAAAATCAGTTGTTTAGTTTTTGAGTTAAGTTTTTACAAACAAACAAACAAATATCAAATCTTTATAATATTAGTTTAGATAGGTCCAGTTCGATTTGGCACTAATTCGCTTCGGATTGGTTGCCGAAATTAACGCGTTCATCAAACCCATCTTCAATTTAATAATGTACAGTACATATAAATCATGCAAGTAGCAAGTGTCAGTACGTGCAGTAATAATTTTCATATTTATTATCTACATTAATTACATCTGCTTGTCATTCTAGCTTAATATTAAGCTTCCTGTTCCATCTTGTTCAATCTCTTGCTTATTCTCAAGCACCTGGTAACTAGTCTCTAAATGGTCGTATCGATTTAATGGGCAACAACTATCTTCCGGTAATTTTTATCTTCACCTATGGTTATGATAAAAATAGCGTCATAACAATTTATGTATGCATTAGTTAGATGTCATCAAAAATGCATGAGCGCAGTGTGAGAGTTTACCAATGTCTATTACTTGGTATTCCGTAACTGTTTCGCATGCCCATATGTACAAGAGGCTGCTTGTCTCATTACGAGTAACAACTTCTAGGCATATAGATATATACCTAAATCGAATTTTATTCTCTCTCTAAATTTAAAGTAGGTAGTAACATATTATTAATTAGATAATCGTAATGTAATTTTCTTGTTAATACTGAATTTTGATGTGGTGGACTTGGTGGATGAACGACCCTAAAACATGACTCATATACTTGTGATAATGTAGATTGTAGATTAAAACATAACTAATTCGTTTGGTCAATCCGAAATTCTCGTGTTAATATCATGTTTATCTATTTTCGTAATAGATTCTCTAACTAAAATTAATTCATGTACCTACCGCGTGGGACACTCGTAATAAATTGTGGTATATACAATTTTTTATCTACTGCGAGAGTTAAATTCACAACACTCGTTATAGTGGAAATTGCGGGGCAACCATCGAAACCACTACGCTACTATCTATTAAATGGTGTCAATCGGAGTAGCATCTCTATCACGCTAATACGGGAGAGCTTACGAACATAATGGCGCATATTAATTATAGTGATTATATTCTAATGATCTTTCAACAAACCGAATTAAAGTTACTTATTAACTTGAGTAACTACGTAATGCCATTGAAATGAAGATGGGTTATGCACTCAACGTTCGGTTTCGGTCGGATGCACACTTTCGCGTGTTGCGCAATAAGACGTACATACAACGGCACAGTAATGCTTTACATAATCTTTATTATCTTACACATAAAGCTCATATTACGATGGTGATCCTGGATGATAAAGTTGCGTGCTGGAGACAAGGCCGCAAGGAAAGAGGACACCTCATTTAAATCCCACTTTTTATCGATTAATCGATTCATATTAATCAATTATGTTATTAAATCATTAGAAGACACACGAAGCTTGCTAATATTGTATTGTTATTTCATTTGCTTTTTTATTCTGTAAACATGTTTTTCAATCAAGGCATCAATTTTGGCTAGCTATTGATTTTGGTTGAGGGAGTTCCTATGATAGGAACAGGACATGAGGACAGGAGGACATGCACAGTGCATGTCAAGTCTCAAATAATAAAAGTCGGACCAAATGATCTGCAAAATCATCTAAACGGTGATCTGTAATCATGGCGTCATTATATATAGAAGCATCTTTCTTTCGTTCATATAAACCAGATCGCATTGCATCTATATTATTTAATTTGCCCTCTCTATTAATTTCATTGCACTGCGTACGTCATATCACGTAGTTATGGTTTAAGACCAAATCGAATAGAAAATTAAAAGAAATTGGATAAATTCAAGCGTTTCCGTGTAACACGCAAAAAGTAATTGCTAATTTTAATTGTAAAAATGTTAAGTAATTTGAAGGAAGATGCTTGTTATATTGTGCAATAGATACTCGTACGTGATTCGTTACATCAATTCTTAATTTCAATCATTATATAATCACTTAGACTCAGCTCACAGTGTTTTGATTATGTCTTCTACATCCGATTTTACGAATTGGCCACAAATAATTGCTTTAAAAAGATTGATTAGTATTTATAATGAATAAATTAGAAAGATTGATTAGATTACGTAGTGAAATTAGATTCAAGAAATACGGAAAGTAGGTGCGTTTGCGGATTCATATCATATTCAAAAGGTGTGGCCAATGTTTGCGTTCGGAACTTGGCGATGGCATACTCTAAGAACAAACATCTTAATTACCGCAGTCGAATACTCAGAATTAACAAAAAATCACGGCCAGTGAAGCATATCAACAATTTGTAGAAGCGAAACGAAATGCAACCTTCCCGCTTCGAGTAACGGTGATCCCATTAAGTAGTTGGCAAGGCGTGCTGGCCTGTGGTATGTCGTCGCCAGCTCGGCATGCGACAGCCGCATGTATCCAGGGCTTTTTGCCGATAACCTACAGTAAGTGACCATTAAAATAGTTCACTTTTTACCTATTGTGTGCATCATGGACGCGTTCTGGGCGTGACACAGCTGTTTCAACAGGGATAGCACTTTTTGCTAGGAGTTTTCACGGTCGGTGATTAATTTCAACTTAACTCACTTTTTAAGGAAGTTGAACTGGTCTATCGAGGTAATCTGAGCTCGACGTACTTTATGGAAACCTTTTTAGTGCTGTCATTAGAAAATAAGTAATTATATTTTTTACAAGCTGACATGTTTATGCAATAATGCGCCCCGGAATTCGTTACTCGAGTCGAAACAAAAGGTTTTTAATTCTCAGCAACACCACGGAGTCAATAATTCTGCCTGCCGATATTGAATAATATACTATCATCTATAAATCTGATTATACCTTTCAAGCGTTCATTTCTTACCGATTCTTGTATACAAAATATCTATCAGAAGCGCGTTTCAAAACATTCAGAAAGCTTCTTGTTCGATACCAAAAATATCTTCTCGTTTAGTATGGTACCAACAATTTACCCTTTCGGCCCTCGTTACAACAAGCAACTAGGTAGTAGGTATTAAAATCGATTCGGTCACAGTATATATATATATGTACTGTGATTCGGTTATTAACTGTTTACATACTGAAATCAAGTTATGAGTAGATACAATTCTACGCTAAAATGTTTTCGAATCTATCGATAATAGAGTTGTCGTGAGCGTACTGCAGATTCCATAACTAAAGCATTGCAATAGTAGAAATATATATCACCTACATCGTAGAACACACAGTTCGTAAACAAACATTTATCGACCGATCTATTCAATAAGCCATTATTATAACGCGAACGTAAACCTTTCGTTCCGATTTATTTACTATCTACCTTCGTGCATCCAGCGACCACCGTCCAGTTTAAGCAGACCCTCGAAAATCCACTACCTCCTCTTGCAACACTTTAGTGACGAAATCTTTTGAGGGGGAGGGTAGTTCACATTACGTTGGTAGAGCAGTAAGAACAATGAGTTTAAGGTTGATTGCACCTGACTATGAATAGGGTTTGCAAGTTCGCTACACCGCGACTTAGTTCTTCCGCTTGTTGTATCATGCACATGCGATCACATAAGAAAGAGTTTAATGGCCTTTATTGAAAACCTTGTGAATAGATATTCTGTTCACGGGGACGTATCTTGGCAGATATCGCGGTGTATTCTGTGTATAGTAAGTATGTGTTTTGTAGACATAGAAAACGATTATTTAAACGTGGAGGGATGCCGGATGGTGAAGTAGTTTAAGTAGTTGCCATGCCTCCGGCACTGCCGAGTGTTATGGGTTCCATCGCCAGAAGAGATAAACATTTGTGTGTTCCATAAATAGTTGTGCCGAGTCTGGATGTCCATTGTTTATGTTTGTAGCAGTAAGTCCCCTGTAACAGAGGAATTATTGTGAGAGTTGTCGTTTTTAAATATTAAAATATATAGTTACTTATTAATATAATTATATAATATACCTATGGAAAGCTAACATTGGCTATTAACAAGTCCCACGTAATAGGTGTTAGCCTATAGTCTACACTATTGAGATTATGCTGTCAGATAAATCTAATGATATTATGGCCGACCCAATCCTATAAGGCAATTTTATTGTGTAGTATCCAACACTAGCACCTATAAAACTAACTTTAGTTGTATTTTGTTACATTAATATTATAAAATAGGCAAGATGGTGACTCTGTGTGATGTATTTTTACAGGAAAAAACGCTGATCTGATTTTGATTAAATATTGCATGAAAATTGCCTAAAGACGACTATCAGAAAAAATAATCGAAGACAGAATGGCGTGTCCCAACTTGTATATATAACAAAAACAATATAAGTTAATTTTTTGGTGTTAATTGAATAATTCGCAACAATCTAGGTTTTTAGTGCCTATTAAAATATTTCAATGTCAGTTTAAAAGAATTATGGATACGTAGGTATGGGCAATAAATTTTATTTTGAAACATAAATACATGGGATGTTTGTGAATCTATGTTTATATATGACGATGCTAATTAGGTATCAAACTAAATATTAAAACGGTATCCATGCTAATATTGTAATTGCGAATGCGTGAATGAAATTGAAATATCTGTTTGTTACGTTTTATGAATAGCCTGCTAAAGCCATTTTATTAAATTTAGTATACCTAATGATGATGTCGATTTGGTATCCTCCTCACTGAATAAGGTTTAAGCTATTACCAACACAATATATCATGCACATGGGATCTTCGCTTAAAGCTAGGATTTCGCTTAGTTAAAGAAGCCTGGTTGGGGTGATATCTATATTCTACAGAAAATTGTATTAAAACAACCATGTGTTGCCATAGAGAGTAGAGATTTCGGATTCTTTAAGCCATCGAGTCGCAGCGGCACACCGTCGGCCAGACACAATATGTTCTTAATTATATCTGGCATGCCAAGACATGACAGGTTAAGGAACCACTGTTCTGTAAGCAGAAGACCAGTAACTTGAGTTCCTAACCTTGGCAGCACAACGTCTACTTTTTCGAAGTGTTGGAAATACAGTAGTGTTACATGATTCTATGGGTTACAAAAATTGCTTACTATTAGCTAAGTAGTATGCTTGTTAGGTAGCTTAGATTGGTTAAAAAAAGGATGGACTACTTTAAAAATAACCGCGGACGAAGTGGCCAGTAACATCTCGTTTAATTATCAAGGCTTTAATAGCTTCTTGGGTCAATTAACAATGTACTGTTACTGAACTGATTTCTTCTTTCTACAGATAGTATTGAACATACGATGTTTTCTGAACAAACACGAATATCATGGCAAAGATAGCCATGGAAATATTTAAGCATAATTATGTATGTATATGTTCGTAATTTTTATATATCTAGATGGATAGATAGGACTCTTTATAGTGTGTAACATATTTTTTTAACCTGCTTTTGTTTTTGTTTGCTTTACTTATGTTCTCTTTTCTTTGCACCCTGCTTATAGCTTTGTCTTTGGGAATTTCTTATTACATAGATCTTACTTAAACACGACTATTCTTCTGCTTTATAGACTCTCTGTGTTCCACCCAGAAATATGCCTTCTTAGTGACAAACTTATACGATACCGTATGTAACACGTACATATTATATGTATAGCTAGTTTATTTCCAAAAATAATGCAATACACAATATTTGGCCCATTGGCCCCTTAACTAGACAAGCCTGCACCTTAGGAGCCAATATCTATTTATGACACAACTACAATAACTTCACAATAATAAAAGTACTTTTCAGAAGTAAGCTCCAAATAATAAGTGTTATTTATTTGTTTTACTCGTGTAAGTGAATAATGTTATTCTTTATGAGAAATAAATGATCTTAAACCTGAATAATGAAGAGCTATTTTTATTACGATCTCACACATAACTAGACAGTTATGTGTTATTTATTGGGTAGTAATATGTGTGATCAATAGTAAACACTCGTTTAAAATTCACTCTCACAATACGCTCAAAGTCCTGAGACTTTACAGTTCTTATATCATCGGAGAGCGAGGTGCGCCCGTTAAGGCGTGTCTATGATTGTATACAATCGACGAGCATTGCCGTGTATGGAATGTCTGTAAAATCGGACGTACCGTGGACAATGTAATGGAAAATTGACGGATTACTTACAAATCATGAACAGAGAGTATCATAGCTATATAACATTATTGGTATGAGTAGACAAACGTGCGAAAATAATCCTTAGTTTAATCGAAATTTAGACCAAATTGGGTATAGAGTAGTTGGCATTGTACATACACCCTGGAGGATGTCTTAATGGAGATAACTACTTTATAACGAAATGCCAACAAAATTACGAGTAAATTTACTCATTTTATAAAAACGAGGGTAGGTACGCGGTCTATTCCTTACATTTTCGATGCTAAACAACTAAAGGCCGGATTTTTAATCGTCAGATAACTTTTATCTGAAGAATAAATATGGTGGTATGATATATTTTCTATACAAAAGCTTTCAAAACGTCAAACATATTCCCCAGATAAAAGTTATCTGACGATTGAAAAATCGACCCTTAACCAAAGATTTTCCGTACGTTAATAGTTATCTTTGTAAGAGCAGCGAGCAAAATCGCGTATAAGCAAGCTAGTATTCGGTATACCTTATCAAGTATATAGATTTTTTCAGAGTTAACAGATTCAAAGTATACTTGGGACTTTTATACAATGATTTAATAATAATAATAATATTTACTCTGTTTAGTGGGTAAGGCCATAGTCCCCCAAGTTGACCAAGCGCCGGCTGAAAGACTACACATGTCTTCGAGAATGTTACGGAATACTCACTGAGATGCACGTTTCCTCACGATGTTTAGCAAGCAATAATATTTAACCTGTCAATTGTAGGAAAGCCAGACATAATTAAAAATCTATTGTGGCTGTCCGCTGGTGCCGCTTCACTCAATAGGTTAATACGCACACATAACTTCGAAAACTGTTTTAGTATCGAAGTCAAGACCTAAGCGTGGTAGTTCAACGGTTTTCACCCAGGCAATCGCTGCGGTATCACGATTTTGTATCAACCGGACTCGCCACACACGGTGTACTAGTTGCAATTTTAATCACAGCATGATCTATGATGTCGAAGAGCTTAGCCAACATCAAACATTTATAGACACGACCGGAATAACTCTTTGATAGATAATTACCATATTAATGATCATTGGTATATTTATAATCCATATTAATATACCTCTTACATCAGGTTACGTATAATTTCCTGCTCACATAGATAAACAAATACCGATGTTAATATATTAACGTAGATTAAACATGAGGCATGATATGAAAGTATATAAAATAGATATCTAAAGCGGCTGAACGCAATATTTTTACCGCAATCGATACAACTACCTTTACTTTTCATTTTAAAAACAATTGAATGCATCGGGCAACGCACACATACTTATTTTGATAACCGTATTGACGTGTATTCGACGATATGGTTGTTATTACCAGCCACACATAACTATGACCATGACTACACATAGGCCATAGAGTAACAATAATTGCGCATAAATGGCCTTAAACGCAAAGTTTCAAACCATATCAGAATTTAAACAAATGTAAAAGTTGTTAAAATGGTCTATAAAAATTTCCGATATTGGTATTAGGTATATTTTAAATATAACGACTGTCTTCAGTTGAAATAACCATAAGTAATTAGCCATATTCATATGATTTAGGTAAATTTATAAATACAGTAAATAAATAATATAAATAAAATAAATAAATACCTAGTAAGGTTCTTGTATAAGACAGTATCTTTTAGAAAGACTGCTCCTCGTTTCGATATATGTATGTACATATTTATGCTAGCTATCAAGTTCTTAAATATGACTATACATTTGAGCTGTACGAGTATAATACCGGTACAATATTGAACTGCCAGTACCAGTACCGGCTTGGCCTGCCGTGAGGTTATAACGGAGCAAGCCATTACGACCGATGACCGCCCTACGCGCTGACATTTGCTCAGAGAAAAAACAAGGTTCAAGCACTAGATTGCTTTATTTTAATGTCAACAGCTACTTTGTGTTGTTGTATGTTTGTTGGCTTATAACATAGAATACGTGAGCTAGACCTACTTACTAGGTAAATAAACTAGGACATTGGCTTTGTTTTGTTAGTAACCAAATCATTTTAACTCGGTATTGCTCACTAGAGTAATTAAAATTAGAGCATGGTCGATGCAAGATTAAAATTACTTTTGAGTTTCAAGTTCTCATGAAATTTTACACCTTTTAAATTAATTTAAAATAGAAGAAAAATAGCGTCATGTTTTTGGAATCGTTCAAAGGTTTTGGATTAATAAAGACAACTCCCAACTCTGCACTAGAGATAATTCCTGTCGCGGGGGACTTTACAAACATTCAAACAACGGACACAAAGAACACTCAGGCACGGAACAACTATGTGGATCAAACAAATTTGTGTCCGTATAGGGATCGAACCCACAACACTCGGAGCGGCAGCAGTTGCGAGGCGGGCACTTAAAAAACTAGATACGCCATACATGCAGTAAGTCAGAGTAGGTGGATATTACATAGAAAAGTCTATGTTGTGTGTAATACATTAACTAAGGAAGTAAGTGTATTACGTAATTTTAATGACAAAGCACTAAAGTTTCCAGTCAAATGAGTTTGTACAGATTCGTGCTTATAATCAAAAACATATACTTAATAATAATTACAAGTCACACTTACATGTCGATAATGTAAACATTCTCCGCTTGCTTGCTTTCCTCAGACACTACTTAATTAGACACCATTAATTTGTTATTGGATCTTCTAAATCAAATAGGATTTAGAAGTTCCAAGAACAAATTAATGGCTGACTAATGGAAAACGTTATTTTTTTGTTTTGTAAGGGTCATCACCCGCACTAGGAATAATTCCTGTGTCGCGGTGGACTTCTACAAACATTCTAACAAGTCTAACAACGGACACAAGGAACGCCCAGACTCGAAACTAAAATTTATAGAACATAAAAATTTTCGGTACGTGTTGAGATGGAAGCCACAACACCCCATGTGGCCTAATGGCAAAATAACCACTAAATATGTACGTGTGGCAAAACTAAATCAAGCATGTTACTCCAATAGGTAAATATATTTAAGTACAGTTACATTCCCCAAGGGTTCATACGTACGTACACGACCAGTTCTATGTTTATATAGGAAATGTTAACTAGCTTGTTCCCTTTCAGATAAATATGTACGAACACGGAGCGAACGGACCGTTGTGTTCATAAACTTCGATTCATTCACTCTTACGTACGCAGCCAACCTCATCGGTTTAATGTTCCTTTTTCAGGAAGACTACTCTCGCTCTACAGATAATCCCTGACTTGCGTCGGACTTTATAAACATTGGACTAGCTAGAATACCCAGAACTATCTGTAGATCAGACAGTTTTTCTTTTTAACTGGCTTCTTTTTAGCTGGGTGGCCGTGTTAATTATTGAACTGCTTTTTCATTTTAAATATATATTTCTTTATCCTAATATAAGCTTTTGGTGCGATGACCACTTATTACAGACAATCCGTCAGGCGACATGCCGTCGCCTGACAGATTCAGGTCTCAGGCTAAAATGTGCCTTTAGATACATCACAAAACGTCCTACCTATATCTAATGTCAATATCAACATGATCATAAATCTGGAAACGCCCAGAAATGTATAAAGTTGTAGACATTAATTAATATACCTATAGTTATGTATATTATAAGTTCTAGGTATTATTAATATACTTAAGTTTAATGGTGTAAATAAAATTTAAAATGTATTTGGATTCAAAATTATTAATAAAATAAAAATTTATGATTATCTGTTTTCCATCACAAAATGAACATAATATATGAACGGAAACTTTAAATGTATATGCCTACATTTTGTACCACGCTGCACTTATTAATATTCCACGATTAAAACATTCAAAGTAAGTCCACGAATTATATTAAAGGTAAGATGATCTCCAGTCCACGAATGTGCAACGTTTCATAGTCACGATGATTCGATCATTATCAAAGCATCGTGCGCTTCATGAACCTAAAATTGTTCTTTTTTGTCCTAGTATTGGTCCCTCGACTTTACCGAAGTACCGGGCGTCTAACGGTCCAGTACCTTCCTAGTTCTAACGGCACAATCGTGGGCCTCGTGGCGAGTTCGTGTATTAGCATAACTTCTTGTATTTCTCTTGTTCGAAGGAAATTACTTGTTGGTTGTTGCACAAGCACGCAAAACGTGTTTGGGATAACTCAAGTTCATTTCCCGTGAGATACTAAACATTTTATAGCCTATCAATTAACTTGGGTGGTTACTTTATACAGACAGCGGATTAGAATCCCTGGATGGATTAAGTGATATGAGTAATAACTATCCTGGTAATTAAATTTCACGATTTCACCTTGTTAGTAATTGATTAATGCTCTTATAAACTGTCTGTATCTACTTACAACATGATCATGGGCTGTTTTGGTTATTGGTAATTGTTCCAGTGCCGTTAGCAACAAGTCATTAATAATTTTATGATGAATACCTTTTATTATAGGTACTGTTTTAAGTCTTATGTAGGTGTGGTATATTATTATTTAATTATTGTTTTATGGCAATGGTTACCGAATTTGATTGTCAATGCATGCTTTATCATCGTAGAGTATTTATTATTCGAATACAATATAATATTCGAATTTTGAATTTATGATCGATTGATGAGGATTCGGAAGGAAAGATCTGATTCAAACAAAGTAAGTAGGTACTCCTGTTTGCCATCTGACTTACTATTGCTACAAACATGGCATATCACTCTTGCTTCATTTGTTCTCATCAGATGTTTTATACCCGTTCGTTGTTTGAAAATTCTTATTTGGGCATTTTAATTTTATTATAATGGTTACGCTTAAATTGTCCATAAGTGCCATTGATATCAATGATAAAGAAATAAATTTAAAGGTTAATTTGGACAGAAAGTAACCATGGTTGTATTGCAAATCGGGTAACTCTATAACCCTGGCTAGAGTTATAGTAGATATTTACAAACTTTTGATCTCTCGAAGTGGGTCACCTTGTCAGAGTCAATAAGCTAAGTTTTATCTATTGAACGACCCGCCTGCGGCAAACCATTGTGTGATCCACAGATAGCCATTTTGAATCTAAGTGTTGTTTATGCACAATAGTCACCGATAATACTATTTTTTATCAGCTAGGTCCCGCGGTTTCATTCCGTTATGTTGTCTTTGTACCAAGTTCGCTTCCTTGAGACTTGAACGTGGAAATTATAGGCTATCTTCCTGATGAAACGGGCTATCTATTGCGAACTTTTGTTTTTAATCGCATCAATAGTCCCTAAAATCATCAGTTCATCACATTCAAATACGCAAAATATCTATGTTTTTACTGATATATTTTATGAAATCTCTAATGTTTTGATGATCAGACAGCAACATAAAACGATACACACTTGCTAGATTTCGATATGCTTTATATTTAAAAATTACAACTAAAATTAGATTTTATAACAGTAATAGTTCATAGACTGTTGATTTAACTAAAGTTCAAAAATAAGGAATAATAATTAGTATCTTTAATTCAGCAAATAATGCTTTTAAAATCTTTATTGTTATGTTGGTGACTGTACCTACCAAATTTGTCCAACCATCATTCCACTTAACTGTTACGTAGCATCCTTACATCTATTATAACAGGTTACATAACTATACAAAGAAGGTAATATAGCGACCGTCAACTTTAAACATCTAGGGAGCACTCGAGTAACGGTTCTCGAGTATTCGACCTAGAAAAGGGCTGGTTACATCAGGTTACATGTCTATACTCATTACATAGAATCGTGAAGGTTAAGAAGCTGTATACAGCTGTCATACGCGTATCACTATCCTGGACAGATGTCCATCAATTTGACGTAAGAGATTTACGTGAAAATAGTGTTCTTAGAAACTGAATAAATAGTTCGCTATTATTATTTCTTGGAAATTAATTTACAATTTAACGAAATTAAAGAATTCGGTAAGTGAAAACTTTGTTTGTTCCGAATAAGGAATCAATTGTCTATACAAATGAATAAAATTTAAGTTTTGTTTGTAATGTCAAAATAACAGCTTTTTACTAAATGCATATGAAAGTATAATTAATAAACGGTATTATTTTAAAATTTTTGTTTATCTGTCTGTCTGTTTGTTCCGACTAATCTCTGATACGGCTGGACCGATTTTGACAGGGTTATACATATTTAGGGTACTGCGAATAAAAAATCCACGCATACGAAGTCGCGGGTAACAACCAGCATAAAATAAAAATTATGGCTATTGTTATTTTTCTTTTATACTATCGATTAAATCGTTAAGTTAGGTTATCTAGATTGTGTCGTTGGTGCCCGTGACATTGAGGAGACGTAAGGTCTCGAGTTTAATGTGCGGGTCAAGAAAACGTAATAAAGTATTTTTTTTTATAAAAATCTACTGGGTGTCTACAATAATGTTTCTGATAAGTAGCAATTCACTTGCGTCCTGTTAGTTCGCCTGAGTGTCACTGTGAGTGTAACTGTGTAACACCTCACTGCCTACCCATTCCATTAAACACAGACATGAGTCTGTTTCTACAGACATATATTAATTAACGATTATAACAAAAAATTTACGATCTGTCATTTCAATTTGTCTATATCCAAATTTATTTCTATTAACTGCGGTTCCCATACCTAATGATGTACTGCCGTTTCCAATGGATTAATTTCTTAATGTTCCGCGTCGTAAGTCATAAGTCATAACACTCATAACATAACTCATATGTCTTAACTTGTTTTAACGCATACGTCACTCGGTGACTTCGGTAATTGTTCGTAAAATGTTGTCTGTCGGTAAGTCGGTAGCAGTACCGGTAAATGTCGACCGGCAGGGAACTTGCGAGTCATCGTACGACTCGGTCACGGTCAAATAACGGAATACTGCCCTAGATAAGGGACCAAGTTTACCTCATATTGTTTAACACATTTTATTTACGACTTTTATGAAGTTTTTTATTGAGTGAACGCGTTGTTTTTATGTTTTTTGTTGCCAGTAAAATATTTGTATAATAGCTTTATTTTTATAAACGCATGGGTTAGGTAATTCTATTTCTTATTTAATTAGCAGTTATGAACTTATTAAAATATTTGTTTCGGAAGCTTGGTGTTAATTAAAACACGTACGTTTATGTAAATGGAAATAATTGATGTTTTTTTTTACGTAACTAATTGGTTCCTTTTCCGTTATCTGCTATGCAATGTTTTAACAAGTTTACGGTTACTTTGGCCCTGTTAGTTTGTAAAAAGGTTGGTTTATGAATACCACACCTATACTTAGAGAGTGATAATACCAGGGTACGAGGGAATATGGAGTTGATATATAGTCACTTAAATTTTTTTACGGTTAATAATGACGCATAAACAGTAAATACTATCAAACTACCTACGCCTATGCTATAGTTATTATTTAAATTAGTGTTAAAATAATTTAAGTTGCTTTCTGACTTATTGACTAGTTAACATGGTTTAATGGCCTTACTTATGGTCAGAATTTTTGAGGTAGTCAGTCATAGGGGATTGCGACAATCAATCATAAAAGGTTCCATGATTTAGGGAAACTAAAATTATACTTCAAACATTTTTGATGAAGTAGGGCATTGAACTCGCATAATCGGCAGTTGTGCAATCGCTAACACTTATGTCATAGAAATATAAGATTAAAATATTGATTAATAGCATAACATAACATAGACTCGCACCTGTGTATCTCCGATGGGTGAGCAGAGGTGTATTAAACCATCTCAGTAGATGTGTTTTTAAAATCTACATATGTAAAGGCTGTTAGACTGTCTGTAGACTTTTTGTATAGTCGATATCCAGACCTGGCACTTTGTCCGACCCAAGACTATAACCTGGGACCCACGCAAAGCATAAATAATTACCGGACAAACGAGGTAATTTATACAATAATAATTGAAATAATTATATTATCATTTTATTGATTAGTCAACTATTATACAAAGTTACGTATAAAATTTATTCTATTGCGTCTAATTAGGTATATTGTTACAGCATTCAATTAGATACATTAATATGCAAATAAGTTTTTAATTTTTCGTACATATTTTAATTTTAATTAATCTCTTCTTAGTCATTTGAATAATAATCGTCTCAGGAAGTTAGATGTATCTATTATTTCTTTTACCTGTCGATAGTTATCCCATTCGATATTTTAGACAAATTAGGATCAATTAGGAATTTAAATAATTTTAATTTTTATATATTTAGGTATAAATTAAAATTATATACCCAATAGACTAACGCCCAGAATACGTATTCTGGACACCAGTCTCCACAATTTTAGAATTTGAAAAGTATTTAAAGATATTTTTGAAAATACTTTTCAAGATCAATATCGTCCATCGGATTTTCTTAAACTTACTCTAATATAATTGTTCTCGATGATGTCGACAGGGGTGTTATAAGCACCAGTACTTCTTCACCTTTGTTTTTATCACTTAATGGGTTATACAATTAATTTACAGCCTTGGCAAACCTGGCACCTTGGCACATTGTCAGTTTTCCAATCACTCAGAGCAGTATATTTAACTTTCGGTCGATTTGATCTGGATTCGGCATATGTACGTATCTATGTATGTCTGCGTTACTGTAATGTAACTACAGTGTCAAATTACAGACACAAATTAATTATGTAAATACAGAAGGTAGGTATATATTTAATTTGCCTATAGTTTTGAAAGCGTGTCATAAACTGGTTACCTAGTCATCTAAGTTTAATAAGGAAGGCCTTTAAATGTTGACTATCGTCTCATCTAAAGCTTTATACTGTACTACTACTACTGTAGGATAAAATTAAAATAAGTTTAATTTCTCCAGACTGCCTATTTCAAACCTACTCCGAGCCTAACTACTTGGTTAAGTTCTATGTAAGCAAAGTGAACTACTTAATCTAAGCATCCTTAGCAGGCACTATCGACACTTTCGTTCCATTTCTGCTCCACTTCTAACCTGTCAGTACATACCTTATACATTAGCAGCCATGTATCTAATCTTACTTCCTACCTTTCCCGACTTTCACCAAACTAAAGTCAAGGTTCTGTAGGTCACAGGCACAGGTCGAGCATGCGGCGCCCATATTAATATCGATACAGTATCAAAATATCTGGACACAGGATTTTAAGCCTTATGTCTGTGCAGTAAGTGTTAGTTGTGATATGAATAGAAATGATACCGCACTGAGACGTGATAAGAATGATATGGATGTGAGTTAGCGGGACAGTTCTATAAAGACATCAACAGAATAATTTTTGAATCTACTTTTGGTTTTGATGTCGATTTTCTGTAGTCTAATTAAGTAATTGTCAAGCCAAAAGTCATTTATTTAGTTCACAAAGTATCACTATGTTATGAACGTCGAAGTCAATTGTTTTGTGAGTTTACTAAATTACTGAAGTTACATTTAGTTCAGTTGGGTTGAAAAGATACTTGCAATAGTCTCACATTGGAATTGTTGCTAGCAAATCATGGTCCCAGGTTAAATTTCCGTGATGTACGTAGCTTGGATAGCAATAATTAATTAATTTCATGGTCATTAACTTATATTGAGGACACCATTTTTTTAAATAGTGCCTGGATGCCGGTTATTAAACATTAAACTAATATAAAACATATGGAGTATCTTGAGTAGTCACATCATTGTATTTTGTTTAGTATTTCAAGACCATGATTTGCTGCAGATGAGTATTCTTTATGTGTTTACAATTTTTTCCATACTGTCAGAAGTAGCTAATTATGTACCTAACCTAGTGCAGTGTCATAATCACCAATACGCTGAGTGTTACGGGTTTGATTACGGCATTAATACCATTTTATGTATACCGCAGACACATAAATATTTATATGTTTATACTTTCAGAGTCGGTTATTGGAATGTTTACAAAGTCGCTCGAGACACAGAGATTGAATTTTCTAGTTTACCTAAATTAACTGAAGTCACTAGAAAGGCGAAACTACTAACAAGAATGCCTTTTTGATCCTATTTGGCCAAGTATGTCTGCTGGACTGGCTGGGCAGAGGTTTAGGCCATAGTCTATCACGCTGGACCAATGCGGGTAGGCACTTCACATATCTTTGAGAACATTATAGAGACTCTTAGATATTCAGTGTTTTCACGCTGTTTTCCATTACCGTTAGAGCGTTAATTAAATTGTTATTGACTTGGGTACGAACTTGAGATCTCTGCGTGGCTGTCCAACGGTCCTCACTAGACTATCGAATATATTGACTATAGGAATATGTATTTACGTTCCACGTAGCCTATTGCTGTCTACCAAACACATTTCCAGAGAGATTTCTTAAAACAAAAACCCAATAACCCTGCCCGACGCAACACATTTATAACCGCTGCGTCACCGATATATGTAAATTATATAAACTATACAAATGCAACGGTAAATAAATTGTAACTTTTAACGATGTCTGTCTTATAAATAAATGCTTTAAACTAACGTTATCTGTGACTTAATCAGATCACAGCAATACATGAATACATTAAGCCGGTTAAGTTACGACTTCCCTTTATAATTTTACAAAGTCGCTCCGTGTTCGTGTCTTAAAGATATAATAGTACCTAGCCTGTGAAAGAGTAGTGACCGCCGCCGTGCCGGGGCTAAGCACTGTGATACTATCAACGTTTAGATAGATGTGACTATGAGGACATCCATTAATTACGTTAGCTCATAATAGGCGAGAGGGAGGCAGGGTCCAGTAAAATCTCATCAAATCTCATTTAAACTGAGGGGGCATAATTGAAAATCTAACGTCAACTTTTGAAAAACATATATTATTATACATCATTTAAAAAAAAATTAAAATTCCTTTTACTTTTCTTAGAATATCCCATTTTTACGTAAAAAAAACTCATGGCTGTTAAAAGACGAGAATAAGACAAAAAGTAAAAAAAGAGGATGTAGATACCTTCTTCTCATAGCTGTCTTTCTATACAACCAAAATGACAGACGTCATGTGCCCTATTGTTACCATAGAAAAATTAAATGCATGCCCATGGAGTGAATGAGACATTAGTAAAAATAATGCTCCTGTATGTTTATACTTACAAAAAATTTGAATTTAAACATGTTCATTTTAAGACTCCTTAATGTTGTATGATTTTCTACTTTCTGAATATAAATTTAGTTTTTTAACAATTAGAGCGTCAATCTCACGTAAGGGGGACGTGGGTTCCCACCAAATCTCACTAAATCTCACCAAGGGGGAAAGGAGTCCAAATTAAAAGAACAACAACTCACGTAATTAATGGATGTCCCCTATCCTCTGCAGTTATACATCGATGTCTCTAAGAGCGAAAGACCTTTAGCTTTTACTACAGCACCTTTGTGAATGTTGTGGGTTCAATCCGACACGGGACAAAAATTTGTGTTATCCACAAATAGTTGTTCCCAGTCTGGGTGTTCCTTTTTTGTTTAAATGTTTGTAGAGTTCTACAAATTCAAGTAAATACGATATGCTTAAAAAAAAGAATGTCGAAATGTTAATTACCTACGTTTTACTTTCTTCTGTTTGTTACTAACTTTGTTTATTTCTGCATTAACCTAAAACTGACTGGTAGAGAAAGCCATCTCTTGAGATGGCTCTGTATAAATCCTTATGATAAGTTTAAAAATTACAGGCTATAAAAAATCAAAAGAAATGCAAATAAACTCACAGCGTGAGGGATATTTCTTTACTGGCCAAATGAGAGACAAATTATCCGTGAAATTGGCTTCATGTTGACCTGATCTTACCTACCTAGTATCTACTTTATACGTCAGTGGGTCAGCAGAGGCAATCATTCCGTAGGCACTCTTCAAGGCACGGCAGTAACGTGCTAGGTCAAAGCTACATGTGAGCTTTATAACATTTTACTTAACAAAATTGCAACAATTGTTTGAGTAGCTCTAGGCAAGTCAAGTTACAAATTTCAGATGCAAGTCTTTTTTCCTAAATAGATAAATATCTTCTGGCGATATCTTAAATTTATTACACGAGCTGTAGTCCGATAGTTCAGGCGGTTTAACTACGTGTGACATCTCTCGTACTAAACTAAAAATAACTGAGCAGTATATTACAAAAAACAGTATCCTAACTAATATCAACTGCGTATGTGAATTTTGTTTGTTACGATTTCTCGCCTCATCTACTCGACCAGTCATCATGAAATACACGTTGTCAGGGGAACAGAAAAGGACATAGGGTACCTTTTATGAAGAAAAGGTATTGTGATAAAGCGAGTGACGCCGCAGGCAAAAACTACTAAAATATAAGTAACAAATGTTATACCGAAGATTTTCTGGCAACTCTAACTATAATGCTTCTCCCAAAAATTTTTGAATAGTACAATTTATTATCCGTCTACATGAGTTTAATGCTTAAATTCTTGGCACAAAACTAAATAAGTGTCCATCTATCGGAAAACATGGGAATGACCTATTTATAAATTGCCTCGTTAAGGCTTTTAAGTTTGTGTGCTTGCATTACTGCCAGTGGTGTCTCGTATACGATTTCCAGACATGAGTGCTATTTGGAATGTGTTCAAACGCTGGTAAAAGTAATCGCCTCCATTTTCTAATATATTAAAATCGAATTTGGAAAAACCAAGAGTAGGTACCTACATATTAACCTATTGAGTCGCAGTGGCACATCGATGACCATCCACAAAATATTTTTAATTACGTCTGGTATTCTAACACCTGGCAGATTAAAATAAATTTCGATGTGCTTTAAATTAATCTTAGGATACTGTTTTTTGTAATATACTGCTCAGTTATTTTTAGTTTACTTGTCACGTGTACATAATTGGTTTTGCGTTCACGCCGATGTGCTGATCGTGAGAATAACTCAATTTCTGGGTACGGCAAAGATTTATCAGACTTTTCAATATCTCCTGTAATACTCTTTTCTACTAGTAGCTGTGGCCCGAAGTTATATTGTGTATCCATAATGTAGAAAATATTTGCATTGCATTATTTTATTTTTCATAAGAAAACAGTTTTGTTATGACAAATAAAGATTTTCTTGTCTGTAAGTAAAACTGCCTGACTCTGTTCCTGGTAGATGTCAATAGTATTGCCCCTATTGCGTGGGTGGTGGTTCACCCGAATATACTTTTGCCATGGGCTCAAGTATATTTCGATGTAAAATATGCTAATAGCTACTGCAGCAAAATATAGCCAAGTTCATCTTCAATTTAAACGTCGTTCAGACCCCGTTCTTGTCAGATAAAGCTGTTTTAGATGTGAGATAATATTAAACAGGGTTTTAAAGCAATCTTACATCATAATGTAAGAATAATACGCATGTGTTCACGTAGAACATATATTTTATCTGATGCAACACATCAACTCTTTTGATGAAGAGTTTTCTTGGACGTGACTTTAATATTATAATACATAATATAATATTATGCCTAAATGTCGCCAAAAGCTTAGACTAGGTGTTTGTCACCCCTTTTTTCTGCATCGGGCTCTCTTGGGTGGGTCACTGATGTAGTTTTAGTTCCAGCGACCCACCTTACAAAGCAGCGAGGTGGCACACCATGGTGGTTTTAGACGGTAAGCCCGAAGTATCGGTAGAGCCCGACATAACCCTCTCGCCTCCCCTTGTGGCGAGAGGGAAGGCATTAAGAAGCATTTTCGCAAAGTAAAAAAATAAAAAAGGGTGTTTCTCACCCTTGGTGTCACTGATGTAGTTTCAGTTCCGGCGACTTACCCAGCAGTCAACGCAAGAGTAGGCACACCGTGGTAGGTTTAGTCGGTAGGACCCAGGCCATACCCTTCCCACTCCCCTATCTTGCGGTAAACCTCGTTTTGACAGACGAAGATATAAGCTAATTCTCTATCTTTACTTCCCCCGCTTCGTTAGTTCTGTGGCTAATGTTTATGTTGTCGACCGTGAAGTCTTGAGTGAAGCAAAGGATTATACGGTTTACTGTTAGTAAAGTCGCATTAGTAGCGGGTATTCATAATGTCATCTAGAAAATTTGTTGCATGTTTATTTATTATACTAATGCTTCATTATCAACAGACTAAATGAATGCCTTCTGGAAAGAATAAGTAAGTATTAGTTTAGTTAAGTATAGTTTAATAATTAAGTATTAGTTTAAGGGCGGTAGACCGTAACGAAATCTCGTCTTATTCTAGGCCTATTATTTTATATAATATAATTATATTATTATACATTGCCAGCTGCTGCATTTTAAAGCCTATCCCAGGTTCCAAAGCTTTTCCCACAATTTACTGAACTGTTTCCAGGCCCTTATTAGAGGACGCAGTGCTGTTGCACATTAGATATATCTCTTAGTAAAAAGCACAGGCAGGAAAGCATACGTCCTAGCTGATGTTAAATTAAAACTAAACCGTTTGCAGCACAGCGACTGTTTATAACGAGTTAACCTTTAAACAAGGATTTCTTCTACTACCAGCTCGAGAGGTAACATAAAGTAGCCCTGGTGCAAAGCCTGTTTGGAGCGAAGTCTGAGGCTTAACCTATTAGGTTAAGCATATCGAAGCATAATGTTAAAAGTATTGTATCTGAAAATTATGTTCGTGCGTATATTTTTCTTTACAAAAGAAATGTCGTCGTACTAGTATAGTATTAAATTATTTCTGGCTGAGGTTATGTGTTTGTAATCCACCTCTCTCTCATTCTAGAAGATTTACAACAAAAATGATAGCGCAATCTTCGCAGGCATTCGCAGCGTCATAATTATATTATTAATAATAAATTACTCGTATAAAGCTTTTACCCGGAACCACAAATATACTATTAAAGGCGGCATATCCTTTCACTGCAATATTAAAGTGCAATATAAATATTTATCATACAATATTGAGCTCTGTCAGTTTGTTTTATTTATAGCCGTGTTTCGTATTATGTAAAAGGCCAAGCACATCCGCGTTCATATTCTAAACTACTTATTCATCATCCCACGTAATAACGGGCGAGCTTATTACCGTCGGGCACTGTTCCAGAGTTCCGTGCTGAAAGAACTTCTTGACAGAAAATTCCAGTAACATATTGTCCAACCTAAGAACCTCTTACTAACAGTTTTAGAAATTTTTATTTTTTTATTATGTCTTTGTTTGGGAGTAAACCCTGTATCTTGGGGAACTTGCCAGTATAAACAATCAATTTAAATTTTTGTCGCGTATTACACGGGATTTGAACCTACAGCTAGGCAACCACTTAAAACACTGCGTCACCCATGCATTCTTCGACCCCTAGTTCCACGCACAGCAGTCGCATCATACCTTTGCATCACTTACATAGCCCTACATAAATGCACGATGTTAGCCTATTCTCGATCAAATAGATACCTCAAGCTGTCTGAACTAATATTGTGATAAGTCTTTGCTATTGACATTGTTACTATTGTTCGATTTAATTGAGTTCGGCACGCGCGAAGTGTTATATAACAAGACAAACCGATGTCGGTATAATGTGCGATCATTACAAATTGATGTGCACCTGTCATCTCTATTATATAGTTTTAGATGTAGATAATGACTGTTTGAATTATGTGTTGTATGGTTGTTCGTGAATCAATTGGGAAGATATTGTTTGTTGGGTTGTAAGTGAAGAGTGATGTATGAGACCTACGTCTTTTAAGAGATGAGATCTATGCAAGACTACTTAGATAGGTAGATGTTTTGCGTAAAGATTTGAAGGCATGCAATGTGTCTGAAGAAGACATTAAGGACAGGCCGAAATCGAGAAAGGATACTAAGATGGCTGACGCTACCACACAAATAGCCGGGGAGATAAAAAGGAGAGATATTTATCTATAGTATACTCGTATATGAAATGGGCTTGTAAGTAAACTACGTCTCACCACTTATTTGGTTGAAAGTAAATAATAATATAATACGTATCTTCATATAATATTGTCTTCTGTTTACGCGAATGTTATTAATTGAAATTAAACTACTATATACGGATTTTATCGCGTTGTTTATTTATCACTGTATTACAGCCGTTTCCCGTTTTCAGTTCAACAGTTTAAAAATTATGTAATACAGTGATAAATAAATAACGCGATAAAATCCGTATATAGTAGTTTAATTTCAATGTATCTTCATAAATAAAACTCTTCTATACGTGTTTATGCCACTGAACACCTCCTAAACGGCTAAACCGATTTTAATAAAATTATTTGTTTGTTATTGACTGGGATCTTGGATGGTTTAGATTCATAATTAAACCCGGTAGGTGGCACTAAGATCGGCTTGTTCAGGCAAGACAAAACGTCTGCCCGATCCGCTACTACGTATATGAAATTCACCCTTACTTCTATAGCGCTTAATTACAATATAAAGCAAATCACTACTCCTAAAACGAGACTGAATCGCATTGTCTCAATCTAGAGATAATAATATATTTCGTAACATTTCGTAAAGTACCTAGCTTCTATTGATGACAGCGCGTACTCGAAATAAAACAACAATAAAGTCTAAATGAAGTGTAGGTGACATTTCCCCGGCACCAGCGAGCATCACAACGGTTAGATAACAATCGGAGAGGCGCGAGACTCTCTTCAAGAGTGAAAGCGTTCCGGCGGATTCACATGTGATCTGCCTCGCTCACGGCCGCGGGCCGGGCCGTTACGTGAAATGTTACTGTCATTGCCTTCAAATGAATAAGGTGACACTCACAATGGTATAAAGATATCACGCCTATTCTTAAAGGATATCACAATGTTGTATCGTATGTAGTCACAATTCGTACAATGTTTAGAATCTTTACATATAATAGTAACAACAGGCTGGTCTTATATGTTTGCCTAGTCCATAATTGAAAATTATTAGAAATAAACAAAACAGGATTTGTAATATTTTTATGTAAATAGAAGCGTAGCAGTAGTGAATGCGACCGCTGTAGGTAGCGGATTCAATTCTCGGATCGAGTAAATTGTAATTGAATTTTCCTGACAAGAAATTCTCAGAAGCTTCACAAATGGATCTTTGCCCGGTAGGCGGCAATAGGCTTGCTCCCTATGTGTAAAACATATCTGCCTACCCCTTCGGGTATACAAGCGTGATATTATGTATGTATAAGTCTGTAAGTACCGTGTATCATATCATTCATATCACACATTCTCACCCGTAAACAAAACCTCACCTAAACTAAAAATGGAAACATCGGCAATAGCACATGTATTTAAGGTATACCTAGTCCGTCAGCTTTGCTTTTATGATTCTAATGTAAATTAGCGATATTATAAACAATATCCTAACTAATATTATAAATGTGAATGTGAGTTTGTTTGGTTCGTTTTCACACCTAGTTAGTGTAGTAGAGTAGTTATACTCAAACGATTATCATGAAATTTCGCATAAACGTTGTGAGAGGGACAGAGTTACAGACAGGGACGGTACACGGGGGTTATCCGGTCAATGGCGCTTTACGGCGCACCGGTCTGGGCGGTCTCCCTGACCACTCAGTGTAGGACTCTCTTGCGGAGACCGCAGAGAGTCATAGCGGTCAGGGTCATACGAGGATACCGTCCGGTGTCGGCCGACGCAGCTTGCGCGCTGGCCTGGACACCCCCGTGGGACTTAGAGGCTGAAGTGCCCGCCGAAATGTTCGCAGTGAGTGAGGAAGTCAGGGAGGAGATGGCAGTGATTAAGCATGCGCGCGATCGAGCCCATCAGGGCATATTGGGAAAGTGGAAGGCGCGGCTGGAGGTGCCTCTGGCCGGTTTCAGAACCGTTGGGGCCATCCAGCCGATGTTGGAGCGGTGGGCAGGGCGGCAGCATAGGACTCTTTCCTTCTGGCTGGTGCAGGTGTTGTCAAGGCGCGGCTGCTTTGGCAAATACCTGCACAAGGTCGCTAGGAGGGAACTGAGTCCCATCTGTCACCACTGTAAGTGTGAGGAGGACACGGCGCAGCACACGCTCGAGAAATGTTCTGCTTGGGCGGTGCAGCGTCGTGAACTCCAGGACGTTGTGGGTGAAGATCTCTCGCTGCTGGCCGTGATTAAAGCCATGGTCGTCAGCGAGAGGAAGTGGGTAGCGGTCGCATTCTTCTGCGAGGACGTCATCTCGCAGAAGGAGGCGGCGGAGCGGATCCGTGAGGAAAGTATCCTGGTGGATTCGTGCCGCCGCCGGTGAACCGGGCGGCGTAGGCTCGCCTTTTGCCGCCGTAGTGAAGGCCGCGGGTGGGAGAACAGGGATCTTCCGCCTGTCAGGCATTGAGTTGGAGCGACGCCCTTATTCGTGTCGGGGCGTCGCCCAGGAGTCGTCGCCCGCAGACCTTCCTGTCTGTATTGGGCACTGCCGGGTGGTTCGCTGATGCAGTTTCAGTTCCAGCGACCCACCCAACATACAAAGCAGCGAGTTGGCAGGTACAGAAAGGGACTTGGTTTGGTTGGGTTTGTTTTATCCAGAAAACGTACTGTTCCCGAGCGAACAAAGCCGCAGAGAAAAAGCTAGTGTGAATGAAAGAAGTGGATAAAACAGTTTCAGCCTATGAACCCGAACGTTAGTAAAACATAGTTACGTGTCATGGATCGCTGCGTCTTACTTAATTTACAATATGCCGCGTCGAAAACTTAATTATTTCGTTTTACAACAGGTGTTTCACCACTAAATGAAGCATCCTCAGGACTAATTCAATGCTTCCGCTGTGTTGCCTTTGTTGATAGACTTTAATTAATGTTTTATCAACAGTTGATCAACTTTTTGTTCATTTTAATACATATTTGGTACATGACCATAATCTCAACTAATATTATAAATGCGAATATGCATTTGTTTGTAAGTTTGTTCCGCTTTCAAGCCTTAACTACTCTACTGATCATAATGAAAATTCGCATACACGTTGTTAGCGGTAGATAAACGGACATAGGCTACCTATCATCCAAAAAAAAGTACTGTTCCTGATGGATAGATTTTTTTGATAAAGTCTAGATTATTTCAAGCGAAGCCGCGGGTAAAATCTAGTAAGTCTATAAATATTTCCTTAGATTTCATTAAAAGCGCCCAATAAAAAGTCACTATATTAAGATTAATATAAAAATAAAAAGTTAAACCTAATATGGCCAGATTGGCCAGTTATAGGATTACAAGTTACAACCCGTGATTACAACTACCATGAGAAATATCAAATCACTAAATTCCATCGGGTATTTACATAATTATGATCTTGACTAATACGTATAAAATCCCATGTAATGTAATAGATGTTTTTATATCTTCAAATATCAAGAATATCGCCATCACATTCTTTTTGCTAATGATTTGTTATTGAAAAGGTACCTAGAGTTTCTTACTAAGGACACTTGAATTTAATATACATAATATGTATGTAAGCCTGTATTGGTTTGATGAGGATGAATGAAATAACGCCTCGAGGATTGACAAAAAGCTCTTGTACTTTGAAATACGTACTATGTTATTTCGTTTCAATTGCGCTATAAATCATAGCGAAATTGAATCAAAATAGATATCTTCAATTACTTACCGTAATAATCTCGAGCTGATGATATATTTCTTGCTTGATGAGACGACATGTACGAAGGGGTTAGCGCGGAAGCACTTCGGCCTTATTACGAAAATTATCGATAATTACATTTTATGTATGGTAGGTTTTTATCAAACGTAATAAGATTTCTGTAAAATATTCGCAATAACTTAGTGTGAATTTAACTTATTTACATCAGATCTATTTTATGTATTAGGTACTGATGACCGGGTGAACTTCGTACTACCTAAATAAAATTCCCATCCGAAATTAAGTTTGTGGTTAATAGGTTTATCTAAACAAGTAGGTAATTGATAAAAAGAATACTATTCATTTAATTTTTATTAATTAATGTGGATGTTTGGACGTTTGTTACCAAAAAAACTTGGCACATAGATACACTGTATCCTGTATTAACACAAAATATCCCAATGCGTTCTCTTGGCATTTACGTGAGCAACACTGCGGGAAAATATTAGTAATATTTTAATACGCATCAATGGTGGAACTATCTATTTTAGGTCAGTTAACATGATTACAACGTGGGTATCTGGGCCATCGGCTGTACGAGGTAATTGCTCATTAATTATCGCCAATAGCAATTTTCAAAACACTCCCGTTTCAAGTCACCGTAATAGTAATGTTTGGACTGCCTCTTTAGTCGCGGTACATATGTTCAAGTAAGTATAACTGATCGTGAGGATTCAAGGTCTTTGCCTGGGTCGAGCAAGGTATCTAATGATTGGATTTTTCTTAAACAGATCTCTAAACAACAAGAATTCTGTATACAGGGTGATTTTGAAATCGTGTAATTCCTTTTAACCACGCATTCTACTGGTGATATAGAATAACCCTGACCATATTTTTTCTTAATTAGAATAATGGTTTCGGCAAAATTAGAGTACAGATTTTTTTCATGAAATGATTTCAAATAGTCATATTTTAACCACCTGACACAATCTTAATATTTTACTAATTTAAAAATAATAACATAACAATAACTGATGTCGTAAATAATAAGGGGCAATAAAAAGGACCGCCCGTTATTATTTACGACATTAATTATTAATATGTTTTTTATTTTAATTAGTAAAAAATTAAAATTGCCTCGGTTGGTTAACATATGACTATCTGACACCATTTCACGAAAAAAACCGAATAATAATTTTTCAAAAAAAATAAATCTAATTAAATAAAAATATGGTCAGGGTTATTCTATATCACCAGTAGAATGCGAGGTTAAAAGGAATTACACGATTTCAAAATCACCCTGTATATTTCTGGTAGATACTTATAAACTCCCCTCAATTATGTAGGATCTAAACACAGCGAATTCGAATATATGACGCCTCTGCTTACCCATCTATACTAATATAATAAAGCTAAAGAGTTTGTTTGTTTGTTTGCTTGAACGCGCTAATCTCAGGAACTACTGACCCGAATTAAAAATTCCTTTAGTGTTGGATAGCTCATTTATCGAGAAAGACTATATATAACATCACGCTACGACCCACGGGGGCGGCGCAGTAATCATAAATGCGGGTGAAACCGCGGCCACATCTAGTTAGATATACAGGCGTAAGACTATGTATAATCATAGTGTTGTTATCTGTCATTATTAGCAACAAGTCGGATATTTCTTACGAAGACACAGCACCGGTATACATTGCGGTATTGAAACTGTTATACCAGTCTCATGTGTGTTGTATAGGAGGTAATTTTCAGCGTAAACACTTTATTGGCAATAAAACATGGTCTATATTATAGGTGGAAATTGACAGCAATAAATTACACAGATGTGCTAGTGACGAGGCTTGCGCCCTTGATCCCTACACGTCAGCCTAGTGCATATATAAATGTTTTTACTGTGACGGTAGTGTCACAGTTAATAAAATTCTACACTAGTAGCAGTGTTCTTTGTAACTCCAAGAGTACCTATGGTGCTGTACTTGAAGGAGTGCGCTTAGCCATCTTTCTTTTATAAGCTTTTATGAACTGAACTAGCAAATCTTAAAGTGTAATTTGTTTTTTATCATCCGTCATGTTCGAGTAGAGTTGAAGAATGATTAATCACGAAAAGCTTTTTTTATTTTAGGTAAGAGATAGCCAATCTGTTTACATGTGGGCAGTTCAACGTAGGCAATACGGCCCCGGTACAAAAGATCACTACTAAACAATATTTTATCCTGTTCTAAGATGGATAGGATTTCCAGTGGTTCTTAAGGAGGCACTGTATTGTTCATTAATTTTAAATTGTATTAAAGGAACGACATTAAAATTTCCACAGAACCGCAGATTCTATAAAAGCTTTTGCCTGCGGCTATGCTCGTTCGGGAACAGTAGATACTTTTTTCTGGTTGAATAATATCATATATCTTTTTCTCCACCCCTGACATGACGTTTAAGCAAAATTTCAGATGATCGGTCGAATAGATAGGGTTTGAAATCATAACAAACAAAATTTATAATATTAGGATGCCACAAATTGACAGTCCCTATTTGTGTATCCCTTGGGTTCATTAATAATAGTTTAATGTTTACACAGACCTTCGTGATATAAGAATTTTTGCATAAGTCGAAGCCTGTGCTTGCTTAGAGCACGGGCTTCGACTTATGCAAAAATAAAGACACTTATAATCAATAAATTATTCTCACAATTTCGTCTGTGTGGTCTAATATAACTCCCGTATACTAATGATTAACACTTATTATACAAACTGTATAAATAAAGCTCATCAAATTCCATTCATGAATAAAATTATAGTTTCGGATGCATAAACGCATGCATAAAAGATGGTCGGCCTCGATGGCGTAGTGGTTAGTGTAACCGACTGCCACGCCTGAGGTCGCGGGTTCGATTCCCGCACAAGACAAATATTTGTGTGCATGAACATGGATGTTTGTCTTGGTCTGGGTGTTTCTATGTATAATAAGTATGTATTTACAAAAAAAAAAGTATATATGTATGTTTATCCATTGTCTAGTACCCATAGTACAAGCTCTGCTTAGTTTGGGCTAGATAGTGTTGTGTGTATGTGGTAGAATATTATTATAAACCCTTAATTAATTGATATGAGTTATTTTTATAAATACGACGCGCAAGCACTGCTTCTTTAGACTTTTATAATAGCTTAAGTACTCTCTTTTATTAGTCCACACTCAATTAAATAAGTTAAATATGAATAGGTACCCGTATCATATTTTTATAATTATAGTCTCCAGGCATACGGGATGCGCTGTCGTCAATTATCTACTCCAACTTAATGAGGATGCGGAGAGATGTGTTATTATTACGTCAATTAAGGAGCAAGAAACAACATAAAGATAACTGTTCTTAAACGTGTGTGAAGTCCGCCGAGTCTGACAACCTCTATGACTTAACCAATAGTAATGAATGTAATGATCCTTCCAAAAGCTAGGCTTTGCTCAGAAACACATATAATATTATGGAGCGATGGTAGGTGCCCAGGTTTCTTAAAAAAGCAGAAAAGGAAAAGAACTGTCAATAGGAGATTACAAATTTTTGTCTCTTCGAAAGATAGAACGGTGGTTCTATTTATAAAAACAATTGATAATGCAAGCAGTTTTATCCCTGAAATTGCAAGCGTACGTAATGTTTACATTTTTACCTCCTTGGTAGCATAAAAACTACAGAGATGACTCGCATGAGTAGAATTCCTTTTTCAAAAACATTTAATCTAAAACAATCCCCTATTTCACCAGTATCATTTGCCAGTTAAAAAAGGATTTTACATTTTATACGTTCACAGATAACCCTAAAGACCTTATAAGCTTAGCTTAATGTTACTTAAGCCAAATACAAAATCAGTTTCGTGTTTCCAGCGTCGTTATGCCTAATAAGGGATGAACAAATTACAATCAGATGTTGCGGCAGGCATTACAGGCCTACAGCCTTCGCGCACGTTCCGTTCATCCGCATTCCCAGTTGGCGCAGTCTACAAAGTATCGTTATGTGTAACGGAACGCGTAACAGTTAGAGCGTTCTGATAGCTTCGAGCTAAGTCTCTGCGTACCACTTCCTATGTTAATAGCTTTACAGTAACATTTTTACTATATCGCCAAAATTTTCGGGTCACTGTTATAACGTGAATAGCAATAAAAAACAGGTTGTGTCGGTCACCGTTTGGTCTTAACAAAGTGAAATGAGAACTTCTTGTTATTATTTGATCACGTGCCAAATGACAGAGTCATAAAATATATATAGGTATAATTAATTACTTTGATAGTGTACTAAAAATTATCAAACCAGTAATTTTGGAAGTCTGTTATTGATTATTTATCTTTATAGCTTAATTAAAATGATTTGTTTAATTTTATAATTTAAAAACGTTATGTTTAATCTATGGCCTAATGATGAGGTACCGTGTCGACAATGGAAGTCAAGTAAAGTATGTGAGACCAATCACATCACGTAATTTATACGCGTTGGACTTAACTTCTATAACATAATGCCTGAAAACAACTACTTATTTATTTATGATACACAAATAAACTGAGGTGTTTATTTGTTCAGGAATATGCAACGAAATGCTAAACAATATCTATGTTACGTTCTTTTATAAAAACTGTTGCCACACTGTGTACCGGAGACGGACTTCACAAACATTGAAACGTTAGATCACACAAAGTTTTGTTCCTGATCGTACCCACAACTTACGACGCAACAGTAGCGGCGAATAATTGAGAAGTCAATTTATAAACATTTTCTATTTCCCTCTAATAAAACGTATTTCAATTACAAGATCACATAAAGCATGTGGCGTTCCCACAACCATTGTCGCGAGTTTCCTCTAGTAGAAAATAATCAATGAGTTTCACCTTATTGTTCTAGCTGGTATAATTAATGCCATAGATTTGTAGGAGCCACAATTGCTATAGAAATTACGTTTGCGCTACAAATAGAACTAACATTCTTTCTTATCTTTCCATTGGCTTAGTGTTCGCGGTGATGTTATCAGATCAAAGGGGTCGGGAACCGTAACTGGCCTTTAGGAAAAATGCAGGGAGTTACCACTCCCTCCATTTTTCCTACAAGGTTAACTGGGTAGGGAATATGAAAATTGCGTTACAGTAATCCTAGAAATATGTTTTATGAATAATTATAAAGGTTTCTGAAGGTGTTTGGATGTACCTAACTGAATCACGCGCAAACTGTTGAATGAATTTGGATGCAACTTGACACACAGGTAGGCCATGCCTTGAAATAACACATATGATACTATTTAGTCTCGTAATGCGTTTCCGTGAGATTAAGACGAGCGAAGCTGCAGGCAGAAGCTAGTACTCAAAAACTATGAGAAATGATTTTAATCTCTGAATTATTTTGTTAATAACAAACGTAATAAAACAAGGGTTGGGTTTCTCTGTTAGAAATTCTTAATAACATGGAGTCTGGAAATATGCCCAAAATTCAATCGCAATAGTTTCTCGTCATGGGTGTGGGATGTATGTGTATAGAATACATCTCTGTCTACCCCTTAGCAGGTACACAGGAGTGAGTCAACATTACTTATTTTTAGTATAGGTACATTAAGAATTAGATTGTATTGTGGTTTGGTCTAAATCGTAACAAAACCTATTTAGTAATCTTCTATTGCAGCTATGCATCGTTTTTACTTTCATTCTATTTATGCTTTTTATACATTCACCGAAAGTACCCAACATAATTGGCGTCAAATAAAAATAAATCAAATACCTACATTCGAAAAATAAAACACAACCGGCCAATAAGCGTGGTAACATTAACTTTAGGGTTGCCAGATCAGAAAAATAATATATAACAATTGGAATGCCTTTATTAATATTAGTTCGCGTATCGTATACGTGACTCATTATGCTGAGCTCAACACATTTTATTAACACCAGTAATACACAAATTAAAGTTTATGGCTTTTTTTTACTTTTACAGAAAGATGCAATTATTGTCATACATTTGTCGGCAGATTTTATATTTTGTAGGCAATCTCATAAAATATTGGGTAAATCCGAGATGAATACCAGCTGGCAACCCTAATTGGTTTGCATTTTGGTATTTTCTTTATTACTTACTCACATATACTTTTATTTCTTAATCACGTTTCCATCAATACCTTTTGTTCGTTCACTGATTATTGCACTGTAGTAAAAAACATCTCGTTTAGGTACGTTAGAGATTTGACTATAAGTAGTTAAGGCTATTGGGCAGTGAGCTTAATTCGACAACTCGAAATAAATATTTTAAATATTTAATTTAAAAAGTTAATAATAAATAGTTAATAGGTTGAATTTAATCCCCGAAGTCACTTTGAATCAATCTGAAATGAGTGAATGATTTAAGAAATCTCTCGTGCTAATGAAAAAGTAAAAGCTGGGTATTCTAGTTTGCTTTCGTTACATTCCTTCTGCAGTTGCTGCTTGTACTAAACGTAAACAAAAAACATTTAGGCTAATACTTCAGATAAAATATAATTAATTCATTAATTAAAATTAATTAAAATCAGAAATAATAACAAATAAATCAAATAATTGTAGCAGCATCTCCACTGTTTCCTGTCATAAATCTCATATGGCATAGTAATTACTAAGTAATACAATTTAAAACTTTATTATTGTAGTATCTTTCTTAAGTTTGTTTATGTAGGTAATTATAGTTTGATTACTGACAGCTACTACCTAGTGAGAAAAGCAATAACCTAACATATAGACTACATTATTTGACCGGTTTTTAACATATACATAACTTTAAAACCAGAATAACGGACAAGTTCAGCACTAATCCGAGATAACATATTATGCAGATACATTTAAATATTTTATTATATTATTTTTATACATAAATACGAGTATAATAAAAATATTAGCCCAGTTTCTAAAAATAAAACGTCTCATCAATACTGAATACAAGCCTTCTCCGAGGAAGAGGGTTAGGCACCACTCGATTTAAAAAAATACTGGCTCTTAACGGTAGTTATAGATAAAATATTTAAGTGGAGTTTGCTGATTTATTTTTTGTTGTGTGTAATCTGCTTCGACAGCTTAACCAATTGTAATAACGACTTTATAAACTTTATTACTATTATTGGCTTGGATTCTATCCGTATAACATATTTTGTTATACAGTGACGTTTATGGGCTTGGCTTCTAATAGTTCTCCCAGTCAATTCTAGCACTTTTCACAAAATTTATTCATGTCCATCCAAGTTTTGGCTAGATAACGTGCTATAAAATTTTTGCAGGAGAAATATTTTGAACTTTTTCTCATACTACATAGTTATAATTGCTTTGAAGTGTTTTATTTGTAGCTTACTGATATCTTTTAGACTAAGTATTCACAATATTTTAAGTGGTCTCCCCACAAAAAGTGTGCGGATCACAGACAGTCATTTAGAGAAGGAATGTGCTTTGAGTCTGTTGTCCTGATATGGCGGAATGCAGTACTACGCGAGATACGATGTGTTTTTAATGTGCTCGCGGACCCGACATACAAGAGGTTACACATTATGTAAAATACCCTGCGTCAAAGGGATTATCCATAACGCAACCATAGTACTCTTGATAAAAAGAAGCATGCATTTTTGTATATCGTCCTCAAAGTTGACATTTTTTAAAACTTTAACCTTATATAAAAAAGGAAACATGTTATTTTATTATAAGCCGCGTTAATATATGTTTAAATGAGTTTAATTTTAATTTACGTATAAACGTAAAACAATTCTACAATTTGCGAGCTTTTCCCAAAATGTCGTCATTGAATAACTTTACATTCACCAATGTTATCCTCAACAATAATCTTTAAAAAAAGAACGTGTTCAAGTCAAAGACAGTTTTTATAACGGCACATCGAATTACGAGCGTTTTGGTTAATGACATAGTCGACATAATGCGAACGTTTATCTCATTTGTGTCACCATTCGGTACATTTTGTGTTACACATTGCTTTTTCCGTTCCAAATAAGATTAATGTAGGTAAGCTCGCGCCAGTCGCGACACTTTGCTTAGGTATGCTAAGGCGTTGAATACACAACGAGCAGTCTAAAGAAACGAGTAGAGTTTTTAGTAACTGTTCAGCAAATTATAAGCGCGCAAGAGAAAAGATTTGACAGCTTTAGTAAATGATTTGCTTGCTTGGGAGATAGAGAATGTGGATTACTTTACAATAATATATTAACGGATGAAAAGTCCAGTTTGTCTTGGTAATATTGTCTAAGGATCACACAATTTGTGCAGTATAAATCATCAGCAGCAAGTTAATAAAACTATATATGTAATACATATATAATAATTGTCACCGATAATTAAATTCATCTAACTTATTCAGGAGAAGAATGACAATAGTTAACATTCATCACTTCATCAGTAAGGTGCATGCAATCGTAATCGCATGGCTTATCGATATCGATTACACCACTATTAAGTTATCGTAACTTCAATAACGTAATGACTTCAAGCTAAATATCTTTATATTGCAATATTTGGAGCAAAGACAGGAAGTTTCTAAATGCAACTAGTTTCTATCCGAGACTTCGCCCGCGTAAATCTTACGGGTAGGTACGCATACCGTGATAAAAAGATTCCTATGCGTTTATCCAGGGCATGGTGTACCTGTGTGCTAAGTTTAATCTTAATACATATAATAGTTTACGGGACATTTTCAAACATCCAAATATCGTCAGAAGCTTTTGACATTAAAATGGTTAAAGCTTTGTTGAGAAATACTTACATTTAATGTATCTAATCTATACTATATAATATAATATATACTAATATTTTAAAGAGGAAAGACTTGATTTTTTGTTTGGTTGTTTGTAAGGATTTAACACAAAAACGAAATAACCGATTTCAAAATTCTTTCTTAAGTACTGTTACTACTTTTACACGAGAGAAGTCGTGGGCAATTGCTGGTATAAAATAAAAGGACTACAAAAAGGTGAGACAACGAACGATATTTAAGACAATAACAAATAATTAGACTACATTGGAAGATCTAAACATCTTGTATCCATTCCTGTTCTGAGTGATCGTAGAAATCACTCGCTTCATTCGAATGCGCGGGTAGTAGATTAGCAGTTTATTCCTCATTTAATAAAATATAGCATTATCACAATTTTGTTATCTAACTCGCATCGTCGCAAGTCTAGCTAGATACTCTTTAAACAATAATTTTAATATTGTAAAGCCTTCCGCGAAATTGCTTCAATCCTAGAACTAATTATTCCTTTATATAATAATTAAAACCACTATGAGTCGGCGATCGAAAATCGAAACTTTAAAACCATTCTTAGTGTGTACGACGCCTATATCGGTTGAAAGTAATTTATTTCAATGAGGGCAACTCCGTGTCAAGTTTTAATTGTTTTGTTCAAGATTTATAATACCCATCGTGCAAAGTCGTGCAGTTACTCCCAATGCAATTATGTATTACCTTTCAAATATTGTCATTTAATTTCTTTAAATTGTCAGCTGATATTCTACATCCTATTTAGGTATAATTGGTTAATTAACTGTAAAAATACAAGTTTGTTGACTGTTTATTCAAATTATAAACAGTAAAATGTGATAAGTTGAGGACAAATTCTAGTTAATTATAATTGGTAATATCTATTTGATTCACTATAATATCTTCATCGTGTCAATACATATGTAACTTTTTATCATATATATATATATGATAAATATTTTAGAGAACTATGAATAAAAAATATACACTTATCAATAGAGGACAAAATAGAAAAATGCGTCGATGACTGCAAACTTCTACACAAGATTTTTTGTATCGAGCATTTTAATTTGGTGGTGAATTTATGCTTGGACTAAAATCCAAGAATTTAGTCTAGCAAAGCATATAAAAATATTTACTGCAGAATAAATTTCACCTTGACCTGGCAGGTATTGCGAGAATTTTAAATACCCATAAAGTTCGGTTTATAATTGGTTCCGAGGCGACAATGGTATAACGGGCTGACTTCCGACCGAGAGTCGTGATACCAAACACGATCGCAGCGGGAAATTAATTCTTGGCAAAAGAACCAATTTGAAAATTTTAATTTATCCTAGTATGTTGGAACGGATTCTGAGTGGTAACGATGTTAATACCAAACAATGCGGAAAAAACGATGCGAATACCAAACAAATTACTTATACGTAACAATTAAACTTATGTGAAGGTGGTATTAAAATTGTCTTAAACACATATTTACATTGATAATATTATTATAATTAACATCATTTTTTTTACTTCTTTATTTAAAGGAACTTCGTCAACATTGACGATGTCGTCCAACAATTAACATCTTTACAACATTATTCTTTATATGGTTTGCCGGCCATTTGAGTTTAACACAAAGGGTTAACGGAGAGCTCAAAAAATGATTTTATTCTCATAATATTTTTTTTTATTTTTTCGTTTTATTTATTTTAGTTACATAAAACAGTATAAATACATATTACAGCTATGTTCCAAACTAAGTTCCTAACTATGTGTACACTACATGATCTACTGACTAAGTATGTTGCTAACGACTAAATGACGTTATGAATGTGAATTATCTATATAAAACAAAAAATATGAAACAAAATGCGGGTAAAACATAAATAAAAGAAAAGAAAAATAAAAAGAAAATCGTATTAATACTCAGCAGTTATACTATTATACATTAGACATAACATGTTTAACATTACTTTTAAATTTTGCGAATCGGCTATTGAATATGTCCAAAGTTTTATGATGTTCCGATAATAAATCATTGTACAGTCGACACATCCGTACCATCGGGTAGTAAAATGAGGTGTTATTAATGTGCAAATTTAGAATAAAACTTTTAAGGTGGTGATCTAAACCTAGTATTAAAGTTAATAAGAGACAACAAATCAGGGCAGTCTATTGCAGCATGGATTATTTTGTGAAGACACAACAGATCAGAGCTCGCACGGCGTGATTGCAAAGACAGTATCTTGAACTTATCTAGTCTTTCCTTATATGTTTGTAGCTCGTTGTTAAGATGAAATCTATAACATATTATCCAAGGCATTTCTTTTGTATCTGTTCAATTCTGTTTATGTGAACATCGTAAAAAGGCGACCATATAGGCGAATTAAATTCTAATATACTACGAATTAAACAGTGGAACGAATAGAGTAGACTTTGTGGCTTTTTAAAATATTTAGCTATCCTGAAAATGAAAACAAGAAGATTTTAGGTACATTCATAGCAACCGACATTTAAAATCTGATCGCGCAATTTATCTGACTTTGTCAATGGCGTTTTGCTCGATGCCTTGCTTACTGTAGACTAAAGACAAATTTTTACATTTGGGCCGTCTTCGAGTCTTCACAATGCGCGTACACACAACACACAACATATTTGCTTCTTTTTATATAATATCATCACTTAAAATATGTTTCTTTAAAGGACGTAGTGTTACAACTTTATTGTAGATGTATGACATTTCATATATTTGATCATTGTACATACACATGTACAATAACAGAACAGCAGATTTAGATAAAGGCAACTTAATTATTATAATATAAGATAGATAGTCATCGACCACTATTTTTCACCGATTTTATATGATAGTTTAGGCTGTAGTTTGCTATAATATTATTATAACAAGATTGATCGTCGAATAGCATGACACTTTTTGCCTGCTGTTAACTGCATCGAACTTATAACAGGTCCACAGTGCACAGATATTAATGATCTTTCTTAGACTTTCTTAATCTATGTATATTTAACCAAGTAAAATATTCATAATCTATAAATTTTGTGATTTGTATTTTGTTCTTTCACGCCAAACATTTTCTGTTTGCCATATGCTCCAATCGCATCAAACGTATTTTAAGGTGTTTTTGTTACTGCTCGAAGCAAATAAAAAAGAAAGAGTTATATAAATAAGATTATGGACACGTAATACTGAGGCGTAATACGTACCCACGAAATTTCATTAGCAACGCATCCAAAGTACAATACCAAAACTACTTTCCTATTACAAAATAATCATATCTCGACATTATACTTAAAATAATCGATTAGGTACCATTCCGCTGTCTCGCCTTACAAAATTGATCATTATGCCGTAAAAAATGAGATGTCGACGAACTTACAAATAATGATAGAAGCGAATTACTGACGGCCATCATCTTCTGACAAATTATTTCGGTTAGCCTTAAGTTACGGCCTCTACACCTGTTCTAGTAGAAATTTTGTTGAATGTTTTGATTAAAACATCTTTTGTTATGTTTGAAACATAATACTGCAGTAGCTGGTCGAATTCTAGAGCAAAACATGATGGATACTTAGAAAAACATGTTAAATGTATCGGCAAAACATGTTGAACGTATCAATTAAGTTTCAAAGTAGTCTACAATCGATCTGACTAAAACATTATGTTGAAAATATAAAATAAAAGTATATTTTTACGTATTACTAAAATAATGTTAAATTTCTGATGATCTTATCTAGTTATTAATAATACACATGCCATTATAGCACTTAGTTTAAAGCAATGCCCTTTTTGATTCTATATACATATTATGAACATGTAATGTTGATATGTTTTGTTGAAAGTTGAAGGTAAAACATGTTATGTTAAAACGACATTACAATAGTGTTCGCAGCTACCGCGGGCACTTGATCGTAATGTGCCGGACGCTGTCGGAAGATGGGAATGTAATAGGCGTAGCGGCTAAGAAATAGATTATTACGATTTGTGAGTACCGTTATATCTCAGTTCTCATGATATAGGAATGACAATGCTCGACTTGTCTATTATTTTATTAACTCCGTCCACGGTCTCGGTGAGATTACGTCTTATACAATTTTTGGACTTATGATTCGTAATGGTTTAGGCGTCATCATTTTAAGAATGATGAATGTTGATTGGAACTTTGAATTGGAAAGTTAATTATGACCCAAAACAATTTGTTACCAAAACATGCGTATCAAAATCGAATATAATATAATATTGTCTTCTGTTTACGCGAAAGTTTAATTTAAATCTAATATAATATACCAAATTGACGTAATATGTAATTGTTATGAGACGTAATAATGCTTGTTCCAAAATCAAAGCAATGTCACACATCACTACTCGAATTTCCCAGACACACATCTCAAGTGTGAGACTGATGTGAAACAAATGCTTTTAACTATCCCAATGATAAGCAATGGTTATTTCAGTATGACAGTGAGGCCATTTTAAATCCTCCATCCCTCTAATCGAGAACATTTATTTATACAACCAAAGTGCCAATTCAGCGCCTTGGTAGCCTTAATACCTTACTGCCAGGATGGTGGTTAGCATTTACTGCAGCCTGTCAATACCTTCTCAAGAAGCGTGGAAACCTACTCATTACAGGATCAACAACAACACAAGCGCCTTTAACTGCAATTTTATGTAACGTGGTGGTACATTCCCAGTCAACTGCACGAGCTTAGGTAAAGGTCTTGGTATACCGTTCCACAAAATTATTTCATAAGCTACTCACATGCTGGAAACCATAGTGTTTATATCTGCCAAACATAAGAGCTTCATAGCCCTTAAAGCGAGTGATAATAAACGCCGGAAAAGCGATTATGTCAAACTCTAAAGCTCCAGCTATCTAACAATGTGTCTATACAAAGCTATCGCTGCTCCTATCTTCAGTATTACCTATGAGAATTCTGCCATTAGAATGCTTTCAAGATCCATCTTGGAAGTGAATTTCATTTATTAATACAGGCCTTTGAGACAACACAACGGTATTATAACAACAGAAAAGTAGATACGCTTCGTAAGACAAAGACAAAGTTGCTATTCATTGTGGAGGCGTAGATATATATTTAACAAGTCTAGGCATTCACGGCATCTCAACGCTTCAATGCGAGCTTAAGGAATAACTTGGAATACCTTTGCTTTTAGATATTGGATCCCATTATGTAAATATTTTTCACTGTGGTTACGGTTCGATGCAGATTTTTCTTCTGTATTTTTTTGCTTTTATTACATTTTTACTTGTATTGCTCTCCCTTAGCTAAGCTATTAGACCACGTTCCGGTTGCTGGCGTGACTCTGCTACATTTCCATTGCCAGCGCAGACCCATCTGGGCGGTTAAAGAGCGATCAACTTGCTGTATATTTTACTAATCCAATTGCAAGCTGCATTGCACTGGATTCTGCAGTTTGCAATAGTCTTCGTCAATAATTGGACAAAGAGAGTCATAACTCTCTCGTATTTATCATGACTTCATGAGTAAAAGAGACATATCTTGTATTAACCTATTGAGTCGCAGCGGTACACCGGCGGCTTAACAGGTTAAGAATTATTTCTGTTTCATATATGACTTTACTAATCTTCAAACAACGGTTATAAAACACGACCAGAATGGGTACGAATATTAAATTTTGTAAAAATGGTAACGGCACTATCCGTGTCGATGATCCATGACGGCTGATGACCGACCTTAAAGAGTGATGACACTCCATCTCCGTAGACACGCCTTAGTCTATCAATTTATCATCGGCGCCAATTCAAACTGCCATTCAATTTATCGAATACCAAAAAATTTGTTCTCAATTGTTTCACGCAACAGCAAAAACGAAGTCCTTGAAGAATCAATGATGAAGTACAATGGCCAAAAGTTTGTGTTTTAAATTCCGCTTCACGTTTTTTATTATGTTACAAAATGTGTTAAATCAAGTGAAACGTTCATAATATCTTTGGCAATCGCAGTGGGTGACTGTGCATCTTATAAATTGCTGGCTTTCACCCGCAAATTCATCTGCGTTTTTTTATTACAGCCTATCGGACTTTATCGAAATTTTTTCAAAATTAGTTTACTGGTAGATGAGACTTAATTTCGTATATGATATTATTAACCTTGTCCACGATTTCGTTCCCTATTACTTATAAATTACTACCTTATAAAAATAGTACACGTATACCTACCTAAATAGTAGACATCCTGATCTTCTAAGTTACTTTCATATAAAATTTAATCGAAACTGTTTCGGCAACCAAGCTGCAAATATTTAACAAAATAAGAAGTTGCTTTCCTATTATTAGATTATTCGATGCATACCTATTAAGTATGAATTATATATCCGGCTCTTATAAAAGACCTTCTTATTTAAAATAATTAATAAAATTCGCCACGTTACACAAAATAATCAAATATAAAACATTTAATTATTTTCTGTGCCGTGGGAAACTTGATAACCATTGAATAAAAATTTGTCATGTTTATTCTTATTATAATGTTTTGTTTAAGTCAGCCTTCCAACTATGTAAACACATATTTTGTTTCATATGGAAAGTGAACCTACAACAAGGCGTGCATAGTCGAGCTGATTTTTTAAACGATGAATTGGCAAAATTATTTTGGTGAACAGTGAATCTGATAAAATTATCTGTGGTCCAAAATCTCACGGGCAATAAAAACTGCTTTCACTTCAATTGATATTTAAACCATTTCATCTATATATTGTGTTCCGTGTTAAACAATAACGATTTTACGTTGCGTTTGATCTTTGTGACCTCTTTCCTATATCGATCTCGTTAATCTATGTGAAAGAATGTGTGCCAAAACTGCCCAACTTTTTAAAACGAGAGCAGAGTATACTTTTGATTACGTTTAGAGTTTGGGTAATTTGTTTCATTCCATAAATTTTCTAACAGCGTCTTCAGCAGCTTTTGTGGTAGAATGACAAGTACTTTATCGCGTTCGACTAGACATTAATGTAATGTGTGAAAAGTAGCGACAAGATTCTACGGTTTAGAGCTTTTTAGTGTGGGCAGTTGGAGAACTACTCGCAGCATGGATGACAGATACGATGCAACTGAGGAATCTGGTAGGAACTTTTCTTGTTTGGAGGTAGTTCCCCATTGAAGCATTGGATATTCCCAAGGTAGCCTGTAGTCTCTACTCCTGGTAGACATGAAGGTTCCATTTCTTTTTCGTATCGCCAATATGTGTAGGTTACTTCTAATGTTGCAAATGCCAATAGGATACGGTTCACTGTTTAGCACCAGGCGCGGTGTCTTTTTCACCTAAGACAATAGAAATAAGCATACCGAGATGTGATTGCTATGAAACTCTTTTATTGCTATATACTTAATCCTAGACTGCTGAAAACTAGATGGAAATTATTCCAAAAATAGTAACACAGTTCCGATATAGATGAGAATATGTAATCACATTTGACATATTTAAAGTTTTCCAATACAGAGAAATTCATTCAAACAGGTCATGTCACAATCTCTACACTAATCTGCGAATAAAATCCACATAATTACTAATCTAAGTTTCTATCAAATTACACTCCTACAAATTACGTCGCCAGCATTAGTTAGGTACGCTTTAATTCGTTTAATAACCTTTATTTTCACACGTTTTGTCGACCACGAAGAAGCGACAGAAAAGATGGCGCGAAGATCCCACAGACCGGTCTCACATTCGTATACAGTTGTAATTGCCAACTAATTGTAAATTACGCAACACCACATAGCTGTTTATGTAATTGTTTTTGTTTGTGCGTCTGTTATAATGCCTGCCAGTTGCAACTAACTGTAAGAAGCGGCTCTACGGTAAAGTAATAGTGTTATAACGACCTCAACCGTTCCATCAAAACAATTCTCTCGTGTGTCAATAGATGGCGGTATTGGTGTTGACTGTCGTTTGCTAAGATATAAAACTAACAAACAAACATACTCGGCTGTCTTTTTCTCAGCGTTTTGATGGCAATCATTGCTCAATATTAGGCATATAGTTGCGGCCCAGAACTCGGCTGTTAAAATGTACTTATTTGTGATACCAAAGTAGGTAGCTAAAAATCAAATCTTAAGGCAGTAGATATATTAGACGCTACTCATTGGATAATAATCAATCCCCCACATTTAACGGTAATAGAAAACGTAATGAGGAAATATGCAAATCTAAGAGTTCTGCAAATGTTCTTGTAGGTACGAGTATGTATGAAGTCTACCAACTCGTAGTCCGCCAGCGTGCTAGGCTATGACATATTTCTCAAGCGCATGTCATGAGCTTAACCTAGAACAGCTCTCCTTTTAAAACGGTGTTAGGTGGTGAAACACTTTAAAATAAATCAAAAATATAAACCACTTAGCAATCAATACAATCACAGACTACTTAGCATTCAATACAAAAGCATTGTTGACGCACTAATAGCGTAATCCTTTCTTACAGATCCTAATTTCAAATTATTATTAATTTTTATACGTTTTTTGAAATTCGTGAAAACGATCAGGTTTAGCGTTGACAGCAACTACTCACACATACTAAAAGCGCTGAATCGTACAAGCACATTGATTTTTATTCAGCTTATAAGTTCAGATATCTAACAAGAGCTAATTAATATTTGCGAGCCCAAGATCGCGTGAGAAATCGCGATCGCGTTTCCATGTTCTTACTGTGAAACCTCAAACCGTTCGTCGTAATCGACGACTCGTACTAAAAGCACTGAATCGTTTAAGTATAATTATTAATATTACAAATAGACACATCTACAAGACGTAATATTCACGTGACTCGGTATTAAGCTCAAGATCTCGTGGGAAGTTCAAGTTCCTGACAGTGAAAACCTTATATTATCGGCGCTAAGATGAACATTATACATTGTAAACTGCTTTCCTGCACTATAATTTTATTTATCCCATCCTGTAAGATGTAGCATTAGTTACAAGTATGACAATTTCTTAAGTATGCGTAATTAAGTAGGTACAGTCAACGATATGAATTTGTAACAGTATTTTATTCATGAAACATGTTTAAATAAATTGTGATTAAAATAACAATATTTTAACTAATACTGTTGTAAAAGATGACGCATAGCTTTTAATTTTATTTACACAATCTTTTAAATAAAATTATAAGTTACGCGTCATCTTTCTCGCACTAGGAATAATTCCTGTATTATTGGGACTTTACAAACATTTAAATAACGGACACAAAGAACACCCAGACTCGGAACTTATTTACTCTCATTTATTACAAATTTTAGTCTTGAGTTGGGATCGTACCTGTAACATTTGGCGCAGTCGCAGTGGCAAGGTGACTAATGCGCCACCCGTGCCAATAATTATTTAGTCTGATAAAGCAATAAAAATCTCACAAATGTTTATCAACTTACGTCGCTGACTGTACCTAATACAAGTAACCAGTAATGTAAAATAAAAGCAAAGTAACATTCTATGGAATAATTTTTACTCGCAATGTAATTTTTATTTATTTTTAAGTTACGTAAGTATGTAACCGGTTTTATGAAGATCAGCGCCATGGGCGAATTTTTCTGGTCCTGTTTGCTCTAGAGATAAGTACAGAGAGCTGAGTACATTTTGTCTATTTTAATCGCTAAGCTGATAATCATTCGAGGTAAAGTTTGAAATGAAGAGTAAAATAGCCTTTGCTTTGCCTCCTTCGTAAAGCTGGCAATGGTTTGGTTGTGTTGCCTTTCCATTGCTTCTGCTGTGCCATATATATGAGCGGCAGTTTCCACTTACAATGAGGTGGACGGCTGGTTCGTCAGCCAATTTCTTTTTTTACACATGGTAGCTATGGTAGCAAGCGAGTACCGATCGCTTGATCGTAAACAGTTACTGTATCCATGATGGCTTGCCATACTAGAAGTACGACTTGGACATTGCCGACGCTAGGTTAAGAAAATTAAGATGGAATGGTACGAAATAAACCAAGGGCATCAAAGATGAGATGATAGGAAAGGTATGGGGAAGGACTAGGTTAGGTACGTATGCCTCTGGCAACCAAACTGAAATGCAGCAACACTGTTACTACTTAACACATTGAATGCCATGTAGCAGGCACAATAGAAAATGTATTGTTTCTATGTATAATATGTAGGTATTTACAAAAAAAAAGGAATATATGTATGTTTATCCATTGTCTAGTACAAGCTCTGCTTAGTTTGGGCTAGATGGTGTTGTGTGTATGTGGTAGAATATATATATAGAATATATATATACATATATATAGGGTGAGTGGGGGGAAGACGAAAAACGGGGTAACACAAAAAACCGTGCATATCACCAGATTTAGTGTACTTTTAAAAGTGCTGGCAACATTGTTAAGACCACCATTTTGTTACGTCGCACACGTCAGTCAGCGTTTGCGTCTTTGCATGCACGGTTGTGTGAAATAGTACAAATATCTGCGCTATGACTTTCACGCAAGTTAATCGAGTGTTTTAATCTTACCCCGTGTCCTGTAACTTTACTAACGAGGTAAGTATGAGTGTTTTATTGAAATATTTACTTATTATTTTTTATTCTTAGTCGTATTATTACATCTAAATATAGCTATTCTCGTATTTTAGGATTTATGAGAACTTTCCGTCTTTACCCATTAATATTTGACGGGGTAAGAAGAATATATAAGTGTTTCAATCTTACCCCGTTTTCAAAAGTCATACTAATAGTCAGATATTCTCAAACTTTACGTGATAGATATACACAATAAAATAATAGCTACCTACTCTTTGATGGTCTTTACTTCTAATTTATGTATGTACAGCAATACCGTTTGTGCCAAGTTTAAATAAAATAATTTTGTGGACAAGTCATTAGTTTCATTTTATAGGTACTGCACTATATAGATACTGTCTTTGAAATAAGTATATACTTAGTATAAAATTATTGTTTCACTTCAACCATTATAAAAAAGGGACACCCAATAATTAACTGTTAGCGGCACAATTTCGACCATTTATGTATACAAATATTGTTGTAAATACCTACTGAGTACTACCGAAAGCCTATTTAATGATTGCATTTTGCCAATTCAGAATCACCATGCCACGTAACTACGTCCGGAAAACTCTTCGTGCTACCTCCTACACTCCGGACAATGTTGCTAACGCCATAGAAAAAGTAAAAAGGAAGGAATTGACATTATACGGTGCGGCTAAAAATTATAATATACCCATTGCTGAGTAGCAATGGGTATATTATGTTCACAACCGCTTGAATAAAAAAACAGGTGTTAAAAGTCATACACTGGGTCGTTTCGTTTGTTGCTCGGTATTAACAATAAAAGGATTTATTTGATTAAAAGAGGTGTTTTATTTTCAGTAAGTATTGTTAAGCAATAATAGTGGAAAGTTTGAGAACCTTCACTTTAATCTTTCCCCGATGGGGTAAGATTGAAATATATAAAATAAATAATTGGCCTTATCTATGTTAAATAAAGGTATTTTGATATTACAGCCAGTTTCGAGTTTTCAGGGCATTTAAAGCCATAGATTAGTGACCATGAACAATGTCTGACATTCATTTAAACGATTTTAGAAACTATTTCGATCTTTCCCCATCACCCTTTCATCTTCCCCCTGTTTCATTCTCATGATAAAACAATTTTATTTATTTTCTTTTTCTGCTTTGGACCAGATATAACAGGATGCTATCAATGCATTAGAAAAATATAGTCTTTGCTCTTCACTTACTATAAATTTAATTTAAGCATAAGTTAATATGTAGTGTTGTACAAGACTTCAAATACAACACTGCTCATCTCATCAAAAAACCGTTCGATCTTTCCTCCACTCACCCTATATATATATATATATATATATATATATATATATAAATAATTAGTGATGTGCCTTTCCACTTATAGCATAATTCAGAACCAATAAAAACATGTGAATGAACGGATTAAATGCCGGTGATCCGCTACGCCTCTCATGTATAAATCACATGCAAAAAGTGAAAGAATCGTTCTACCTCTAATTAATATAACACCATGCGTGACACTGCTAACCTAAGATTTCTTTTATCTCACAATCTCGCGACATGGATCATAAGACCCAATTCTGTTGAACAATCCAATTGTATATCTAATTGTACCATCGGGATTGTCGACGGAGAACGGAAACAGCGGAAATATAACTGTTTATTCCTAACAATATGTACTTGAGATAATAGATTATATGGTGTGTGAAAGGTAAGTTCAAAAGGGTCTGTTTGATTTATGTATACTTAAGCCTTTTTTTGAAGGGGTAAGCAGAAATGTATTACACCTACATTTCTATAGCTCATTTATATGTATATCATATAGTCCAATATTGCAAAAATCTCTAGAGAATTGGTAAAAACTAACCATAAGTCATTCATGACCATAAATAATATAGCTGTGGATGGTCCAACAATGTCTCTTATATAAAAAGCTAACAAAAATTCTCTTCTGATTGGAATGAGACGTTCGGGTTAATTTGTTTATATGTCTTTAATTAGAAATAGTAAGTATCTAATTAAGTTAAGTTTGAAGACGAAAATATTTTACAAAAACATAAAAATAGTAACGCGTTGCATTCGAATTACATTTGAATATATTAACAATACTAATATAGGTACATGCGCTGCGCTTTGGACCATTTAAATATGGCGGTGTGCATATCATTGTAAAAACATCATAATATTATTATACGAATGCAATTTTATTGTGTGCGTCACTAGACCACACCTTTCTGCTCACGCTGTAGTAAAAACAAAATGTATCCAAATCTTAATAAAACGCTACGATTTATACGCTTTACTTGTGAAATACAATGGGTCATTTAAAGCAACTCTTTCGATAAAATTATGCATATGATATTATAACTTTTAATGCTGGCGAGGTTTGGGACTGTTGGGTCCAGTTGGAAGGCAAACAAAGCTTGTAATTCCCAACAACATCTCTTAATCAGGAATAAGTAGACAAACAATTGAAAAACAATTCGATCTCGAAATTTGGCAGTTTGGCAATTTGAACTCTGTGTGACTGTAGATTCTAATATTATATTTTTGTTAAGTAATTGCAACAGAGTTTAAATGTGTTTAATCCAAAATACTTAAATAAATCTCTATTTATCGAAAGTGCGAATAGTGTCTGATCCCCTGCGAGCCTTAGGTGCTAAACTATCTTTTGTCAAGTACCTATAAGCAAAATGATTTTATAATGTATGGCATTAAGCATAAAGTGTAGCCTAAAGGTTAAACTATTAAACTTGCGATCCTCGGTCGGTCGTGAGTTCAATCTCCTCTTGTGACTCTACCGTAATGAGCTCACCCCTAGTCAAGTACGTCGCCCCTAAACTAGTTAGGATCGCTCTTTTTTAACTCGCTGTAGCATATCGCACATCACTAGACCTAGTGTTCGTTTTATTTTAGCCACACGTTTTACGACTATTATAACATCTCCGTAATAACGACAAGCTCTGAAAAAATAACAAGGGAGACCCTATGCATAATCAGTAACATGAACATTACCATTCAAATGTATAAATAGAAACATATACTTAGGTGTTCCACAGACAATGGACACCAACGGACTGAGCAATTTTACCGGCGTTGTGAAACAAATAGCATCATATGCAATAATGCAGAAAACACAAAAAATCTGTTGCTGCCTGGCCGACGCTAGCGGACGTCGGCTGTCAAAAACTATTGCAATTACCCGTCGCCGTCGTGCCAAGCAAACCCATGAACAGCCGCGGGCGACAACGGATAGAGCCGGACTTTTCTGTCCGGGTAAAAGACCGACACGAACCAGTAATTCAAGTTCACGACTGACGATACTTATTTATATAATTAAAGTGTACAAATTTAGCCGGCCATTTCGTAATGGTGGTGCTAGATAAAGTGTGGATTGTCTCAAATTGCTTTCATATCCGCCACTGCAACCGCAATGCTGACCGCAAATTGTCGATCTACTTCGTTCAATACGGCACACTGTGCGGCAGATAGTGTTGCCAGGTGTACCGATTACCGCGGAACGTCCTGTATTTTAGGAGTCTATGGATAAGTCTCAGCAGTAGCAGGTATCAACATTTTCGAGAAAAGCTTATTCCATGCGCCAATGCATGCATTCCATTAACAAATGACCCGATTTTAATAAAAGTACACAATAAATGTGCCCATACTTATTATAAGCAGTGTTTACTAAATTTCTCGAATAAATTGCTGCACGCTGCACCAATTTTTATGAACTTTGGATGGAGACAGCTTGGAACCTGGTGAACGAACGATACAGACAAATGAAATCGCGGATGAGAGCTAGTTTTAATTGAAAGTAATTATTTTACAAAACAACATTACTAATCAGTTTCAAGTTACAATCGTAACCAATTCACGGGTTCAACGAGCCAGTCAGTACCTATCTATAGTAATATAATAAAGCTGAAGATATTGTATGTTGTTTTGTTTGAATGCGCTAATCTCTGCAACTACTAATCGGATTTGAAAATTCTTTTTGCACTTGGTAGCCCAGTTCTTAAGTGAGGTTATAAGCTATACAAAATCACGCTACGAACCAAGGGAGCGGAACAGTAATCATAAACGTGGGAGAAACCGCGGCGACAAGTATATATTTTTATCTTATTAGATTTTGTAATTCTAATGTAAGTTATGTAAATTTTCTATACCATGAGAACAGTACTTTTTTCTGGATGATAAGTACCCTATGCCCTATTCTGTACCCCTGACAATGTGTAGGCGAAATTTCAAGATGTTCGATTGCATAGTTAAGGCGTAAAACCATAACAAACAAACAAATTTTTCGCATTTACTTATAATTTTAGTTAGGATTAGGAAGTTAGGATACCTATTGGCGTGAATTACATTTAAGTATTTCATACCGGTCAATAGGTTTAGAGTTGAATTTCAAGTTCACACCTAAATCTTTTTTTTACCTGACTATCCCAATTTACATATTAAAGCTGGCAACATAAGCCTCGGACCACCACATTCACTCTGAGAGTAACTACAGAGACCGACCGTTCAGTAAAGCGAACACCTTTACGTTTTATTATTAGACGCAGCACTTTAGATACACAGTTCTATGACCCGCACTTTATTACGTAATGGGAATACCTGGACGAGTTTACGATTACATGTTAAGGAACCTATAAATAACATTTCACATACGTGTGTCGGATAAACGCTTACAACGTTATGCAATTTTGTTGAAAATATATGAGTTGGATGCGTGTGTGAGAATAAAAACTTCGAGAGCCTGCATAAAAGATGGCATTTTTAGTAGTTTGAGAGCTTTAGTATATTATTTATTGTAATTGCTTGTAGTATTTATATTCGTATCTAGCATTATATAAACAATATAATAATGCAAATTAAGGTATACCACAAAAACATAGCTACATAAATAAAGTTCAGTCAAGTTCTTCAAATAGCCAAAGTGTAATACACAATTCGATGATTACGTTTTAAGGGGTTACAATGCATAGTGCCAGCTGTTACTAAGAATTCCCTGACATAAACATTACCCATAGGAAAAAGGTGTGCTTTTATAGCGTAAAACACAGAGTAAGAGAACTATTTTCTTTGGTTGCAGGGCGCGCCAAAATGTGGCGTCCGATACTATTGCTTTGGGCGGCGACCCTCGGCTACTGCCAGGTGAAACCCAACCGAGTTGTCAGCGTGACCACGGTCTGCAACAAAGCCTCCATGACCGTGCACTTGACAATGGCACAACCCTTCAAAGGACTTGTGTTCAGTAAGGATTTCTCGAGGGAATGTCGAGTTCAAGGTAAGATCTGATTCTGCATACATACATACCTATATTATAGTCTCACACTAAATGTATAAAATGCAAAGATGTAGCGCACCTATATTTCGCCAGTTATAGAGCTTACGTACCACATACAAGAGAAAACTCTGCACCAGTAGTCCAATTCAAGACCTCATCACAGCTTCGCATTCACTATCGCTGCTTTATGTTGTTAAATTACTGTCTTACTAAAGCTAATTCATGCAGTCTGCTAACAATCGCTTAACTTATAAACAAACGTTGATCAAGTTGAAGGAGAAAGGCGAAGAAAGAATTGATTAACCGTTTGATCAGCCAGTACTTTTTCGACCATTTCTCAGTCACCTCTCAACGATCACTACATACTCGTAGTATAAAACAAAGTCTCAGCCGCTTCTCTCTGTCTTCGCAATAAACTTAAAATCTACATTAGACAAAGTAATTCATGAGAAAGGTTTAGATGTATAATTTGGTAAGGTTTTGTACTACCCGTTGGAAGCCGGGCGGGTCGCTATTCGTTAATAAAATACTGTATAGATTAGCATTAACTTACTTGCAGTATCTGTAGTATTGTGTGCCAAGTGAACCGTATGGACGGCGCAATGGTTTAAGATGGGCTCTCGGTTCCTAAAAAGCAAGTCAACAAAAACTAGTTATAAAACAGTCATACGTATTCTACGGATGGCGTAGTGGTTAAAGTGGTCGCCTCGCCACTGCCACTGCGCCGAGTGTTGTGGGTTCGAATCCCACACGGGACAAAAAATTGTATGATCCATATTGGTTGTTCCGAGCCTGGTTGTTCTTTGTGTCTGTTTTTTGAATGTTTGTAATGTCCCCTGCGAGCCTACCTAGAAAGGGAGGCGTTTTTTAAAAATTTTTCAAAACAAAATCAAACTTCTGCTAATGCAGTTAGGGATTTCTCACAGGATCTCGTCTCGTTGCAATACTATATCTAATAATATGTTTCGAGTGAAATGAGTATGAATATTTTAAAAGGTCGTTGTAACTAAAGACTTAGAATACTTTTACTATGTTCGCACAGGAATATATATATTTCCTTTTAATTAAAAATAATTATATAGAAGCCCTTATCAGTAATATAGGAAAATATTAAAAAGCGTTTAATAGACTGGTTTGATCATATAAGGATTGAATCGTGCTCATGATAAATAGACATTTTAATCCCAGCCTTATGAATCCCACGAGAACTGTGGTCGGATTTCTAGTTTAACCAGAGTTGGTTGGATATTAGTTTTTCCATAGAATGATTGCCATCAGACGTCCACGATTAAATTTATATCAAATTACGCGACATTCTACAGATGTCAGATTATTTTTTATCATTCACTGCTTAAAATAATTTGCGTTTACTTTATTTTAAACTACATTTACAAATTTAAATTTCAATTATTTTAGAAAAGATCCACTGCGCTCTTGTTAATAATTCCCGTGACGCAGTACTTTATAAGCAATCATACGGACTCAAGATTCGTAAACTATTTATAGATCACCCAATTTTTTTGCCCTGGTTGCGAATTGAACCTTCAAACACACGACACAGTGGCAGTCATCGATGTAATCGATTGTCATAGACGTGCTAAACATGTATTTACCTTTTTGAAAATAGTCATGCTTTTGTGATTAGATACCTACCTATTAGTGTATCCCACAAAACATATAGGAGTAGTGCATCCCATACAGCATAATCTTTAATTAAATCTGGAAAAGTATTCACAATATCGACACGACTTCATTATAATAATAGCATTTCTATGAGAAAAGCTCATACAATTACCTGATATTACTTTATTCATAGACTGCAATATAGGATACTTAAAATTACTACATGGTTATGTTACAAGCTATATACATAATTATGAAAGACAACGTATAAGGCAAAAGTAATCATTATTACTAAGACATAATAATATTGTAACAATCTATCTGATAGTTAAGCAATTATAATAACATCGAACATTTATGTGCACTATATTTTTTGCACTTAGCATTCAACATTTTATCGCAAGAACACTAATTATGTAATTAGTATTTTCGGTCAGCCTCTCTAAATCTATACATTTGCTTTGTTGTAATACCTTTTTCTTTGCCTTAGCGATAGACCAACAGTAGGTAACTACGGCAAATTATTGTTATGAATTTACCATATTTCTAACAGAACCGTTGAATACATTTCAGGAAACCGCCAAAACGATATAACCCTACATTTGCCATCCAACGCATGCGGCGTCAGGACATCTGCTGTGAATACTACTGTGGATGAAGCGATCGATGATGAACTACTGTATTACAACGTGGAGCTGGTTGTACAAATGGACAGACAGCTGCAACAATCTTCAGATCAGGAGTTGTTCGTGAGGTACCTACCTAACACCCTAAAATTGAATTATCCATCAAATATCACAAAAATAAATCGGTTGCGTACCTTCACATACAGTCTTACTTTAGATGATTTCAACGTATATACATATCACCAAGTATGACTTAAGGTCCCACGTTTTAGAGGGCGATCCCATTGCCAATCCATGCTGCTACTGCGAATTCCTGAACAAAAAACCCAATAATAATTTAGGTTGCTCGGAAATCGAATACTTTGTCAGATTTACAATCGTTATCTAGCTGGCTTAACAATCCCGTATATTTTATAACCTTATAGAGGAAAATATAAGAAATAAAATCTACAAATACTACACAGTATTTTAAGTAGTGTTTTCCAATGCTCTTCATCCAACTTTTTTCATTACGCGTCAACGCATTCAAGAAAAATAAAGAACGCTTGCAGTCTGGGGCTTTGAACTTACTTATTCCTAGTTAAAACAAAAAAGATCTTAGAAAAACCATCTTATGTAACAAGTTAAAACCTGCCTCGTGGGTCGTCAAAGTTGTATACAACAACATTATAAAATCTCGTTCCCTGAATATGCTGTCTTCGTCCAGGAATAGTGCGAGCAGGTTGTAAAACCTGATTGGCACATATTGCTGGTATTGTATCTTAGAATAATTTCATTTTGCCTTATTAAGTTACCCTGTCAATGTCCAATGCTTATTGTAAATCTTTAAAGGCAAAGCTTCAAAACTAAAAGATATGTTTTTCCTTTACAATATTTAGACCGACTAAAGATTATTATGAATAGATTAATCATACTTATATTTTTATGTTCTGTATTGAATGGATCTCAATAATAGAATTCAAAAGGACACTGACATTATTTTCTTTATGCCTACCTCATTGAATTTGGAATGTATGCGTGTGAACTTGATCCTGGGTGAAACCCAGGTCTTGCTTATTGTTGTTCGGCTTTCCCATTAGGAAATTTATAGAGTGGAGTCTGGAAATGTACACGAGATAACAATAGATTCTAAATATATCCCTCTATTACATCAGTATTATTAATATTCTTGTTAAACTCCCCAGCTAAGCTAAATGCTCCTGCTTGAGATCGGTCTTAAGACCTCTTGTTCGCTAGTGCAAATTCGTAACCATTGCGCTGCCGCCGCTTAATTTAGAAAAAGCATATGTATACTCAAGTAATCTTGTGTGTCTCTTTATAACATTAGTCTACTTTATATTCCAGATGTAAATTGCAGCCTCGTGCGGTGCGCATCAACAGCTCGGCTTTAGAGGCGGTAATCAACAACAAATTACGTGAAATGGCCGGCAGGGAGGCGAAGAAAACGAGGTAACATTTACATAAGAGACTGCTTACTTATACATTTCTGTAAATTCACACAGTACGGGGCCTAGCCTAGTTGCTTTTGGCAAAATAGTTTGAGTTTTATTTGTGGCTTTTGTGGTAATATTACAGGTACACATGGGCATGCTTCTTTTTAGAATTTTCGGATAAGGAAGCTATTATTAGTCGATCAAAGCAAGTAATGTTGTGTGCCGTAAACGCTAGCAATTCCATTATATAGGTACACGTATGACAACATTGACAACCACACACAAACTAATGTTTGTTGACCACGCTAACACTAGAAACTAACTGAACAATATTATAAAACCTATTCTAAGTTATTCGAGTATCTTTCTTACCTTATCCTAGTCAGTTAAGAAGCTGTATGTATTTATTCATACTGAAGTGTACCAGGGAATATTCTCGAAGCTATAAATCAAAATGTACATGTTAAGTACCAGGTAATAAGAGGCGAGCGAATTACCCTGTAACTTCAAATTTTCAGACTTCGTGGTGTTTCTGAGAATTTCCTAACGGAAAAGGCTAATTAAAACCCGACGTAACAAGAGAGCAAATAACAAAGCACATTTATGCCACAGGAACAAGAGCAGAGTAGTATAAAAAACCCAGATGTCTTTTAACTATTTTGTCTGTCCCTACATTCAAACGTGAACGTGAACAAGCCTTTAATATTATAAATGTAACAGTTTGTGATGTTGTTTAGGCGTACATTACTTAGGTATTCACGCGTTAATATTGAACGGATATTGTACGGTCTCACTACCGTACATTGCTGCCTACACCACAAGTGACTAACTATGTTCAACCCGTACAGATATAATTAAAACTTAGCATATCTACAAATAAACCAAAATCTGGATAAACCTAGAAAATCCTTTTTTGCCGGTTTTCAAGGGAAGCAAAATCGCTGACGGAATGTAATCTCAGGTATAAGTGATTATTCTTATAATTAGCAAACAATAAAAAGCATTACAAAAACAAGTTTAAGCTTCCTTTGCTCTGCCCTGACTCTATTTTGAACTGGCATTGTTGATTATAGAACGGGTCGCCAACGACAAGGCTTCGCAAACGCGGCTGAACTAGAACAACGGGAGTGGCTGATGGCTGCAGCTAGGGCCTGGATGGAACTGGCACCAGCGGCTTCAGTCACCGAGCCAGCCACTGTGGAAGTAGGACAGCCAACTCGATTGCTCATACAGTGCACCTTGCCAGGTAAAAATTACATACATTACTAGATGGAATAGTGCTATTGACTTATTATTTTTGGAGTAGTGATATTAAGTTTACTTCGCGATAAAACATAAGAGTATAACATCCTACTATTTTTAAAGTTAAGTTTTTATGGCATAGTTTGGCAAACGAGCAGACGGATCGCCTGATGGTAAGCGATTACCGCCGTCCATGGACACCCGCAACCCCAAAAGAGTTACAAGTGCGTTGCCAGCCCTTTAAAAAGGAATGAAGGAGGGAAAGGACAAAGGAAAGGATAGGGGTAACTGGGCCTCCGGCTCTCTCACTCACTGATACGAAACGCAACAGTACGGGTACCGTTACTTCACGCCGGTATTCTGTGAGAGGGTAGTACTACCCCGGTCGATCCGGCCCATTCATGCTGAAACCAGCGAGGATCTACTACCTTAAAAAAAGACGTTTAGGAAATGTGACACAGCTACATAAAAAGTTGTTCTTGGTTGGCTCGCATTTTTTCATGAATCAGTACGTATTCTTTACCTACTGCAGTCTGAACACTCAGCATTTTTTTAATCCAAGCAAAATAACTAACTACAATTTCCACTATTACAGAACATCAAACAAAAACAACCAGAAAAGCTTATAGACTAAATTAGTATATTTCCATTTTTGCAGTCGGCGTTGGACTCCGAGTAACTAACTGCATTGCTCACGACGGCCTGGGAGAGGCATCGCAGAAACTTTTAGATGACGCAGGCTGTCCCATAGACGAAACGATTTTTAACAAGCCATCCATTCATGACCACAAACACAAGAGCGCCGAAATAGACTTCTCAGACTTAGAACCAGTCGACCCTCAGAAGAATATTGACGAGAGCACCAACATCAAACTGGCGAAATCCGACCCTGATAATATGTTCAAGAATATCATGACCTATCAGCATGCCATCACCACATTTGCAGCTTTCAAGTTTCCTGATAGAGCAAAACTCCACCTAACGTGTGGTATCGAGTTGTGCAAAGGCCAATGCCCGCCGGTAGACTGTAAAGCTTTGCAAAAACCGCAAAAGACTAGAGATGGACTGCTCAGAAAAGCGAGGCTCGATAAAGACGCTAAAGGCATAGTGATCGATAGGCTCGAGGTGTATAACAGTATTGAGGTGCATGCGCCCAATATTGAGTTGGAAGATGAAGCGTCAATAAGAGGTATCTTTGACATGTATAGATTTAAAATGACTGTTGTAATTTATATTATAATAATAGTTACACGTTGGCCTTGGAACAGATAAAAATGAGATAGATTGTTTCTTCTGTTCTACAAAAGATCTGACTTTTTAAATATAAATTCTCACATTACCTGACCTGCTGTAGGTCCAAACACAAAGCTACTAGGCAGATTGATATGTCTGCAAATATAACCAACGATGTTACCTTAATTTCTTTACGTCACGGACTCCTCAACAATTATCACGTGTTTAATGGTCAAGTCAATTAATTAACCCATAATTCAAATCGTTTCTATTCTGTTACAGGTTCAAGAAGAATAGAATCAGAAGAAGACGAATTCGTTCGAGGCTTTTCACCAGGAGACAAGACCATCTGCTTATCACCAGGCAAAATGGCTCTTGCGTTCTGCATTCTAGGTATCATATTTCTATGCGCAATCGCCGTGGCTTTCATCTCATTGGTGCGAGCGAGACGTCGTCTAGGCCGGGAGCCGTTGCATACGTCCCTCTCTTTCTACACAGGAAGCAAAAGTATGTTCTCGTCAAGCGAGAGTTCCAGTTCTGGTCTCAGTGGCAGCAAACTTCTTCTAACTGATAGTCCGTACTTAGACCACCATTCCTCGTCCAGCAATAACTGGCCGTACTCCAGGGCGTTTTGACGAGGTCGAGTAGGAGAGCCTTATAACTAAGCGAGTTTATACATGAAAAGTGTGAAGGTTTAGCTTCTCGTAAGAGGAAAAAATTACCGGGAGTTTTATGAGTTCAAAAATTAAATAAGGTGCCTTCAAATTTTGACAATTACGAGTGAAGCAAGTTTGTGCTGATGCGATTGCGCTTCTAGAAAATTACAAAATGTTGCAAGGCGCTAGTCCAATATTACGTTTATTTTAAATAAGCAAATTCGCAAGTGTCATAGCTCTCTGTAAAAATACGCATCACGAATAGTAATCATGAACAATTGTAGAGAACTATGCGAATACATTCGAGTAACCGACACCTTATACTTTCATATTTTAGTACAATTGCGCATCACTACTATAAAGTGCCACAATCGCAGCAAAGCGGCAATTCCTACAGCGCGTTTTATTTAAAGGCGCCATAATAAAATTACAAAAGACGCTCTCCTCTTGTTGGAACCTAAATTGTTCTTATTTCTCAAGGGTTGTGAAAGATAGTGTAAGATCACGATAGAAAAGTATTTAAACAAAAAAATTAGAAAATATGGATATTGTCCTCTTGTGAAAACAGTGTTAGTTGTTTATTTGATTGAAGACTGTGCTCTTAAGTACCTCCCAAAGCTTGTCTGCTTCTAGCTTCATAGTTAGTAATGTGCTATTTATTTTTAGTTATACTATCGACGATTTTTGTCGCTTGAGGCGGTGCTTTTGAAATATACGTGTAGGTAACGGTTTGGTACTGTTTATGTATTATTACTTAGAGTAATTATTGACTGAAGTACTTAGGTACTTGAACTTTAATCAAGACGTCAATAAATTAGATTTAAAAAAAGCCACGAGGTGGTCTTAATTGTAACGATACCGCTCTTGCAAATATATTAAATTCGAAAAAGCAAACTTATCAATTAAAGGTAAAATGTGTAATCGTGAATAATTGCTAAACTATAGATTGTTTTAGCGGAAGGTGAGGTAATATTTAATCATTTACCAATGATGATTTCGAGAATAATTTTATTATATAACACCTATTGACGTTTTATCTCAAACCAGTGACGAATTGAACATGGCGCCAAAGCGTCTTCAGTCTGCAATTACTCTGAGATTTTATGGTTAGTCGTTATAATTATAATACGAGTCCATTAAATATTTTATGTATAACACAAATATGAACGGAATAATAGTTCTTAGAAAATATATGATATTTTTAGTGATTGGAAGAAGTATTATAAATAATTAGATGGTTATTTTTGGCGCCTATGGCTTTAAGTAAGGCAATGTTTTGCATATTTGAGGAGTCACGTAGTACCTTTTATATGTGTAAATGACTACGTAGATAATTTCATTAGCACTTCCTCGAAAATATAATTAGATATTAGTTATAATAATATCCTATTTTTATAAAACATTCGGAGTTAAGAATGTAATATTGTGATGTGATCTGTGCAACGTGAATGATTGAGTGAATATTTTATACATTTTGTAATACAAAAATAAACGAGATAAACTTACTTGTTTTTTATTTTCACCAAAGTATTTTGGAGCCCAACACACTCGGTCATTTATATAGATAAGCTATTGTCCGTGGTCATATCTTATTAGATAGTAATCCACTGTATAGAAGAGATCGGCAGACCGGCTTCTTTTTTCGTAGACTGGAACTTGGACCTTAAAATGACATCCAATAGAAAAATGCAACCAAATACAGAGCATTACCTATATCTACATTGTTTGCGGATATAGTAGTTAGAAAGTCACTCATGAACAAAAGGACGTGGGGTGAAATATCACCAATTGTACAATAGACGTAAACATGCAATCAAAACATGTGTTTAGCTGGAAATATGACATTTACCTATTTATATAGGGAAAGCATTTTTTTTTAAATTATATCTTACCCCGGCATCGACCTAAATATCTCAGCCTAAATGAATAATAATAGTGTAAAGTATTAAAAGATGAATATGTTAGGGGAGTAGGAAGTATTCGATATGATTTTAACTACTTAGTTATTATAACATTATTGAGGTTTAATTCTTTAAACCTCACATTTAAATTTTAAATGACGCATTAACTGACAAATTGTCCTTCCTTGCATTTAGGTACCAATTTGCTGACTCTATTTCACTTAGAGACTCGTTTGTGTTGTACGGCAGACATGGCCATCCTGCTTGAGCGTACTTTTTCCTAATAACCTATGCTCGTGTTAGTTCTGAGTTAGTCCCTCAGAGAAGCTCCAACCATATCTCATTGCATGATTATTAATTTCTTGAGTTCCGCCGTAACTTTAAATGTTTCGGCACCATCTTCTCACGAGAACAACTTGTAGGCCAGATTATAGTGTCTTATCTATGTTGTAAACGACATTGAAGAGTAAGATGTGTAGGTCTAGATAGAGTACTTCAAGAAGGTTTTATCTCCTTTCATTAAAAAAACAGAACTACCGCAATTTCCTTCCACGTTTGAGGAATTAGAACCTGGTAGATGACGGCAGCGGACGAATTTAGAAGCTCAGCACATTTATTATACGAAGGTATTCGTAAATTCCCAAGCCAATAGCTCAGTCGCAAAGAGATTTGCTGTTCGTTCGTTCGTTACTCAGACGAAAATGGTCTATGGTAGTAGAATTCTAATAAATAAAATCGTTAGAATTATTTCAGAATCAGGAATCTGACACTCGAATTAAATATATTATATTTTATCCATTCAAAGTAAAATATATGTAATGTTAACCCTCAGTCCTTTCGTCTTGCTCAAACTGAACGCTCTACAATTTTTATTTCAATTTGAATATATATTTTTATATTTATAAAATAGTAAAGGTACATAAGTACCAGGTACTCTCAGTATTTAGTGTATTATCTATGGTAGGTATTTATTTGTGGCAAGGCATGATTTTCTATTGCGCCTATTGTCTATGCCAATAGTGATGCGATAAGCACTTGACCACGCCCGTGTTGGTGTCGACATAGTCACATATAAAGCAGTTCGGCTAAAGATATTTGTGCCAATTATTTGTTGCTAAAAGATTTATTTTACAATAATATTTAAATAAAAGTCGTTTTCTAGAATTAGCAAATCCTATTCTATATTAATTTAAATGATGACTAGTTATTATATTACATATAATTTAGTTACACACTCAACCGGGGATAAACAGATAATCTAAAATAAAAAAAATTAACAAGTTTTCTATATTTATTTTATTATATTTAACCTTAGTTTGAAAAAGAATCTTAATATAACAGCAGACAGTTACTAAAACTATTTTACAACCATAGACAATACGCGGTGATGGACGTCACTCGATAAAGTTGTAGATGATGTCATATGAGGCAAAGATTAAAAAATATATTTGATTAGATATGATATATTTGAAATTTATTTTATTTGTTATAATTATTTACTAAGAGTCTACATTATTTTATAATAATTATGTATTACCTATATATTAGTTATATTTGAAGAAATACATATATAACGCTTAGATTTGAAAATTGTTTAAGAATTTTGTAATATACTTACTAAAGTATACTTCCTAATAAAAAATATAAGTATGCCTAATTATTTTAATAGAACATTAATGGCCAGTTTCACAACTATCAAGTACAAGTTATCCGAAAAATAAATTGTATGCTGTCTCAGTCTTGTTATGTTACGGGCTTGTCCCACCATCACCAAATAGCAATTATGTATCTATAAGATAAAAGTCTCACCATCTCTCTTCTTTAACCTAACAAGAGTGAGACAGCATGCGATTTATCTTTCGGATAACTTTTACTTGTTAGTTGTGGGACTGGCCATAAAGAAGAGAGATGGCGAGACTTTATCTTAGAGATAAATGCTATCAAATGCTATTTGAAAGTGGTGAAAGAGGCCCTTAGGATACTAGATTTTATGCACATTGTTCTGCTTTATTTATACATTTTCCATTTTTGTTAGTTTATCTGCAAAATATTTGAGAACCTTGATTTAGATGTGTAGATTATTAATTTGAAAGATTGATGTTTGATGTATTCTGTGGAAGGTTGAATCATAAACGTATTTCTTAATCTAAAATTAGTTTTATAGCTCAACCAGTTAATTATACCTATACCAAATAACATATTAAATCCAATATATTATATACTTTTTTGTAAATATACTAATAAAATAATTAATTGGCGTTTGCGTGTCTTATATTCATTTAATATGATTAGTGCGGTTAGGTAACTACCTATTTTGCTTAGCGTCCTATCTGTGGCTTAATGATTCTATGAGATGAGCAGTGCGAAGGTGGATGCTTTCGCGGTCGGTCTTTCGCTTCGCCTTCGATGCCGTGTTCGTACTCGCAGTCACGGATGATATTCCAACGAATTCTACATGAATAGCGATTATTTATAAGATTCATATCAAAAGTGTTATGTTATTAATTCTGAAAGTTGGTCTCAGAACCGTTTGTCCAGTGTTTGTGCCGTGGGATTGAATTGGGTACGATTGGCTACGGTTCCCACATCCAAAGTGATAAATTGTGACTGCTGGAGATTTATGTGTACAACGGTGCTGAAAAAGCATTCCTGGACCTATAAAAGAAGGTATGGAATTTAAAAGAGTTATTTCATAAAACTAGTTAAATCCCCCTTTCACGGCATTAGTCTATCTATCGTGTGAAGTAAGAGTTAAGAATTTTATTACGGTATCAGTGCCCTTTGCTCTTTTATTTTCATAACGTGCACATAAAATTAGTAAGAATACGTAAAAAATTGTTCTATAAATTTCGAAGTTTTTGACGATCACCGTAATTTATTAGGGGCTGTCCTAATTGTTTTCAATTTGATGAAGTAGTGACTAGTTCCTACCCGGTGTCTTGTTTCATTTGGGTAACGCCTAACGCCTTAGGCAAAGCGCGGGACGAAAGCATACCAAACCTCTGATACACTGACCATAAAAAAACAGCAATCTGTTTGTCTATCATGAATTCATGAAGCACTATTTTTTATATCATAGTAAAAAATATAAATTGGTTCGAAAACCGTTATACGAAGAAATCTGTCTGATTATGGATTTAACATGTATTTTATAAAAAATAATCTTGAAGCAGATTGCATAGATAAGTTTGGTCATAAATATAATTTAATTATAGACTTCATTGTTTTCCAGTATTTTAAAATAAACCTTTTCTCATATAATAGCAATTCATTAATTAGCAATTTTATATTATAAATAACATTAGTTCCTATTCTATTACAGAACATGGATAATGGAACATTAGAAAGTATAATATGTAATTTTGATATTATTTTATGACTATTCAATTTCAATTTGGTATACCCGCTTATCATGCAAAAAGTAAATGATCTCTCTTTCAATGATAAGATACATACTGCCTAATCTAAAATACTAATAAACTTGTCACCAAATAAATACCTAATTATATTTCAATAATTAAATGCTGATTGTAATTATATGATTTTTTATAATTAGTGATTAAATGAGCATGTACTGCAAGTATATAAAATGATAATCTATACTTTATTGATTTTATATTAAGTATATTGGATGTCTAATGCAATTAATGTTGTAATTTCTTGTATGCCTAGTAATGTGCATGATTGAGTAAAGCCCCATTGTCTCTCAATGGGCTGCAATAGGCTGACTGATTGATAGATAGTGATGAGAATTTCCATCAAATTCAAGGTAACATTTGAAATTTCTGTACTATTTATTACAACTTCCTGTTGGAACATTTTCACTATAAGTCTTAAATGCCACAGAAATTTCTATTTGGACAGCTAACTAAATTCTTTGCATTTTACAGTTCATTCTTATTTCATAAGGCTGACTATTTTTATCTTGTAGTCTAGTCAACAAGTGCATTTTTGGTCAACCTTTTTCAGCAGTCTCGGAAAAATATGAAATTGGTGTTATTCAATTTGGAATAGCATGTTTTAAATGTTTTAAAAAACAACTAATGGCCCTCTTCACATTGGACCCATGTCACTATTTAGGCCTCCCAAAAGGCCAGGTATTTTTCAATGTAATATGTTAGAAAATACATTTCATAAGAGAAACATAAATGCCTTAATCACCAACTAAATTATTTTTAGAAATACATGATATTGATCTTTTTACTCTAATTTATTTTTAATTGATACATCCTTAACTGTATAACATTTATGTACGTAAATTACCAGAACAGACAAAACCTATTTTATTGTATGTGGTAATTAATGATACAGACAGGATTAGTCATAGGTATTTCTTTAAAAAGCAGGTCACATTGAATGTGGGTGGGATACCTCTCTGGCTAACCCATTGGGAATTTACGGGTATGTTCTTTTATGGTACACTATGACCATTGTATTAAATGGCAAATAATTGAAGCATATTGCATAAAAGAACATTTTGCATATTATTAATCCTTTTTTGAATTTAGTTTCATCTTCAATGTTTTCCAATTGACTCTTGTTAGTCTGTACACTCAATTTATTAAGCTCAATTTATAGGTACTAATTTACCAATTACCAATGAAGATAATCTCGTCAATAATCTATTTATGATATGTACCCGATATATTAAGTAGATGTTTAGCGCAAACACTCACATTCATTCAATTAGACCAACAAAGCAGTTATTTAATGCATACATATATAATTATGTAATTACATAAATAATCATGTAAAGGCATTTATTAAATACATATTTTACGTAAAGGTGTATAGTTTCTACAACAATTATTATCTGTAGTTGTTATGTTATCAATGTGGCAACGTAAGTGGGGCGTGACGATTTGTGTTACTAAGCATTCAAGTATTTACTATTGGTTTCTTGATAGAGCTCATTTGAACCTTTACTTATAAACATAACCATAACCAGTAACTTGTGTTTGAATCCTTGTATAAATATCTCAGAAAAATCAACCATGTTTCAAACACCTTTGCCAAATTTATTATACTATGGACAAGTATATTTTTATAATTTCAAATAGTACTGACAATGTCTAAATTTTTTACACACTGACTATATATTACACAATGATTTGTGTAATATATAGTTAGCAGTGTATGATGAGGACTGCAATATTGTCATCACACTCATCACATTGTCAGTGGCAAGGAGTTTAAATCGATTCACCATCTGTATAGTCAAGGTAAACAATTTATGAACTGAGCCTATCCAACTAATGAGTACAACATAGTTAGCAGTGTGTGACGAGGACTGCAATATTGTCATCACACTCATCACATTGTCAGTGGCAAGGAGTTTAAATCAATTCATCATCTATATAGTCAAGGTAAACAATTTATGAACTGAGCCTATCCAACTAATGAGTACAACGTTCATAACCTAACAATGTTTGATCATTTAGATTATTTTAGATTATGAGCAATACTGCTGCTTCAAGCATTGTGTGAATCTTCGAGGTCAGTAGTAATGAGCAATTAGTCATGTTTACTAAATAATCAGTTATGGATTGCTATTACACAAAACTTTGAACAGCATCATTAAAGCATATCTTTTGATGGATTGAATGTGGACAAACAGAAGTGGAATGTATTCAGGAAAAGCAAAGCATGCCTGCAAGCATGATATAGTTAAACATAATTTTACTACTACTTTCCAAATGTTTGTCTGAATAGATAACATGCTTTATTTTTATTTCTTTGGGATAACAAACAATTGTGTAATAAAGCTTAATACTACTACATAGATCTAATAACAATTTAAGTAATAACACAACCTGCACCATTATCCACAAAATAATGCAAAGTACTATTTTTCTATTTTTTTTTGTAGGTGCAAGCAAACTTTAACAAACACTATACAATTTTTTGACAAAAGATTTTGAGTTGATATAAAAAATATGTTTTGCGTGTTTGATATCAAACTAAATTTATTCATGAATATTAATTATATTGTTTAAGATATATTTCTTATATTGTGCAGGTGACAAAAGAGAATATATCAGTTTCGGTAAAATTATCATTATAACTTTTCATTAATCACCATAAAGGAGCTCTTACACTAGCATTGGAGGAAACTTAAACTTTGAAAACTTAGGAGTAATGTTCTACTATGATTTAACTCTATTGATAAACTTTTGACTAAGTAAATGTCATAAAAGTATATTACTTATCAACTAACTGCCACATTCAGAAACATTTTATGCATAAGTTAAATTAAGTCTTACTAAGGAGTCAATTATGTAATCATTAAATACTTTATGCAGCTAAAGATTGTCAATGTACCTACACTACATTGAAAATCTTTTACTGCAGCTCTTATACTTATATGTATTACAAAAATAGACAAGTTAAATATGTTTTCATTTTAATAGACATAGTTCAGTTTTAAACTCTTTTAATAAAACATGTACTTAGTTATACATTCGTAGTAGATGCATCTATACTAATATTATAAAGCTGAAGAGTTTGTATGTTTGTTTGGTTGAACGCTAATCTCAGGAACTACTGGTTCAAATTAAAAAATATTTTAGTGTTGGATAGCCCATTTATCGAGGAAGGCCATGTTATATAGCCCATAGGCTATATAACATTATGCTACGACCAATAGAAGCGGAGCAGCAATGAAAAATGTTGCAAAAATGGAGAATATTTTCGTATCTTATATGAAGCAGACGAAGTTGCGCGGGTCAGCTAGTATGTTATAATAAGTAAGTCTCTTAAACTAAACCAGTGTGAGTAGAATGTGTGATAAACCTGATTGTAGACAAAGGGGTATGCCAGGATAGCAACTAGTACTCCAGTCTTTACCCTTTAAGCTATGCCTCTGGTCTGTATGGTTTGAGTCTATGTATGTATGCTTTGTATGAAGCAACCAAAGTTCTAAATCTGCTATCCCACTTTACACTGGCTGCAAAATCAGAATGATGTTAACCAGAAACATGAATTTTCAACAAACAAGATATTGTATTATCTGTGTGCAGTATTATTTTATTAGAAGTGGAACAGGGAATACAACTGCTTTGATAAACAATCTATTGATACATCTGTTGAGAAATGTTTGTCCTTGCAGCCATATGTTTCGTGTGTATGTCTTGTGTATTAAGTGGAAAATTTCATTACTTACTTCACTCTTATGTAAATGGAATGAACAAGGCATTATATGCATGATAAAATACAATAAATTAATAAGATTTATCTGGCCATAAATTTACTTTTCCCGGACGGAATCGAACGAAAGTTCACTCGAACATCTTTGCAGAAACGAAAATATGTAACGTGAACGCGAAGTGAGAGGTAGATTTAATAAAATCACTGATGGTCAATTTCGGTGCGCAAACTAGTCTACGTGATATCCTATAGTAACAGGAACCTACGACTGATCTAACACCGACACCTAAGCCTTTTTTATAAATAATATTAGTTATTAATTTGCCAGATCTTAAAAATTGTCTTGTCGCCTGGATAGATAGAAGTACCAGTATACCATGATCTTATTGAATCGCCGATACGTGGCGACAGGCAATTTTTCTTGCTTATCTTCTGAGCTCAACTCAACTAACCATATTCAAAATACACTTAAGTAAGCTAAACATTTATCTACAAACTTTCTAATTTGACCCATTAATCGCTCAGGCACCTAGGCAACACTCCAATAGTATCTTTATCTTTTACGCAATACCTGTATTCTCACCCTGATAAAAAACGAATTGCGAATAATTCATTCAATTTCGGCGGCTGTTATTAATGTTATGGTGTACAGAACGTGACTGCATTAGTTTTCAGCACAAAGCACGTCTCTTTTGTTACGTCAGCCTCGACATTGTAATATCGTAGGTATAACAAATATTGCAGCGTCGATACAAGATACCAGACCCGTTTTGATGTATTTGCATTCCAGAATCACGATTCACGTTAGAGATTACGGTTGCTGTCTAATCAAAGCCAAAATAAACTATAGTAAATAAATAGATGACGAATAGATTGAATTCGTATCTACGTACGCGTCAAGTTAACTATGATATAGTGTTGAGTAGGACTTACAAGAGGCATGACATTTGTCCCGTACAAGACGTTCTAATGTAAGAGCGGCTCAAATATTTTTCATGTACCACTTCAAATTTTATGTCGCGTTCGTCGTGTATGACATGAGCGTAGAGTGAGTGAGAGAGAACACGTCACATGCTTCACTTTAGTAGTGCATCTTTTTATTTACCAATTATAAACGTCACCGAGTGAGACAACGATATACCTAACGCTTTTGTTCACTTTTTTCGACTTTGTTATGCTTAGAAAATTATTTAATTATTATGGTTTTAAAGCATTTAATTTGTATTATTAGAGTTTTGTTACTGTTGTTTATTATTTAAATTTATGGCTAGGTATGCTTAGTAGCTACTTTTATGCCTTCGGAGGCTCGCAAATATTAATTAAACAATCTAACATTAATTCTTTTTTAAATAAATCGTATCTTCTCTAAAATCAACTTGTGTTATTGCCTATTTAGTAAAATAAAATATTTAATCGAATAATCAAAATTACAGGTGCTTTTAGTTGCTTTGCAAAAACAATTTACGTTCGACACGTTGCGTTGTTTAAAATGTTACGAAAATATTATCAATTGTCCTAAGACATTCGCTTCTTATACTTTGTGGTTGGTTTTACGTTAATCACACTTTGTAAGATTGTACATGACATAAATACTCATAACTTCAAATCTACCGCTGTGCTTCAAGACGCGCCTCGCCTCATTTTGTAAGGTACAATCAACACTAGATGACAAAATTACTCATAACTTCAAATGTACCGCTGTGCTTCAAGACGCCTCGCCTCATTTGAAGTGGGACATTGTACTGGCTCAGTACAAAAAAGAGGCAACTCTTACAAACTCATTTCAAATTCATGTCCTACTCAACACTACTATGATAACTATCTGAACTAGGTAAATCTAAATACTGTCTGACACAATTCCAGAGAATATTGACATATTGAAATATTGACATGTCTCGGAATATTTTTATAGGGCAATAAAAATATGCCGAGACATGTCAATATTTCCCCAATAAGAAAGGTCGAACGCACAAATTATATTGACAATTCAAGCGCAAGGATTTTCTATTTCACCTACTTAATCACCATTATCTCCAGTAAATACCTTCCTTTAATTTTCTATAAGAAGTTTCCTGTGTCGACGACTACAGGGGGTAACGGGGTTTGCGTGGCGCGTCTCACAAGGTCGATCTGTTCAGTGGGTGGGAGGGGTAATTCGGTGTTCCCGACTTCATGACACAGATTTGCCGCAAAAAACTTACTATCGCTGTTTGATTAATATTTTGGAAAATGGTTGGAATCGTTTACAACAACACGTCAAGAAGAATTATCCAATTCTTGAATAACAATGTTGCATATGGTATTAAAGTTAGCGCAATACCAACAAATTAATTGTTAAGAATCACGTTAATCCCCCAGTATAAAGGGTGTACACACAGGGGTGGCAAGCTGGCGGGGAGGGGCGTGCGTGCACTAGGGATATGCGGCTTGCCGGCGCCAGGAGTCCGATCGATATTTCGGCCCCACAGCTCACTCTGTCGAGTTGGAGCCGCGACGCGCTTGTGTGCCGTGCTGTTCGGGTTATTCCTAACTTTAGTGCCCGTGTGTTCATACCTTTAGATACTTTTAGACCGCAGTGTAGTGGATATATACGATTGGATGGAAGTACGGAGATGAGATAGTCTTTGCTAGCTATTGGTATGTGATTTTTGCAAATTTTATGAATGAGGCCACCGTTTCGTTTAGGGTTACAGGTTTCCGGTGCTGAGTGTCTCTGTGTTGTTTAAAGAATCAATAGTTTGGTTTACGTGATGATGTCACCCGTCGCGGTTTTTCATCAAATTCGTTTATTTAACGCTGGTTTTATAATAACGCTCGACGCAGTGCCTGTATGTATTCGTAGGAGTCTCGAGTATTATTTTTCAATTCTGCTGAAAACGTAATGTTAGATTACGATCTAGATACCTATATCATAACCAACCACCTGAAATATGTCGGTGTACGTGTGTTACGAGTGGATTTAAAAAAAGTCGCCTGTTGGTCTAGAGGGCAGTATTAAATAATCCCTCTCTAGGTGTACCTAGTACTGTAATACCTTGGCGTCTTGATAAATTTCAATTTTAGAAAATTACTAGCTTCCTAGCCTTCCTTGACCCGGTTACGTTCTCAGCATAATCTAGAGACAGCAACTACATAATATAGTGTGATTACTTCAATAAGCGTTCTCCCACAGTGCCTCAATTAACTGATGAACCCTTTGACCCGTTATAATCCCATGCATTAGTCGTGTATGTAGTTTTATCCAGACGGATTCTCCAGACGGAATTTGCCGGGTGCGTTCAGATTCTGTCGTTATTTGCAGAGCGGTCTGCCCCGCCCCCTGCCGTCATCGAGGTCACTCGCGCAGACGTACTCTGATCAACTGTCCGATACTGGTTAATGTTAGGATTATAATAATGTATCGGCTTTGTATCTAACTCATCTGCGTTTTTGTAAGCGATACGTACCTAATTTAATATGTTTTGGCAAGAATCTGAAGTCGTGAACATTATGTTGACGCGATTCTCTGCGGTTCAATATCGTTTGCTGAATTTTTCACTGTTAATGTTTTGATTTCTTCATAAAACATATAATTCGCGTATTATCCTTGAAAGATTAGGTCCAGCTAAACTTGTATAGAGGTCGCAGTGTTACATCGTATGATATCATACATTAGGACATTAATTTATCTTGTTTGTTATGATGTCATGCTATCTCAAACGTTTTGTTAACATTAGTTCGTTCTTGAACTGAGATAAATATAGAAAGACAAAAAATATAAAATCTTTAAAGATATCAACAGCCACGCCCTTTTGCTGTGAGGTAACATAAAAACATAGTTTTCTAAAGGTAGCGGCCGCAATGAGTCAGTGTCCGAGGCATGCTTGCCATGATAATCTACCGCCGCCCGTCGAGTACAACTGCTAATGACAAAAAATAATGGGTGAGGTCATCGTAGACCTGTTCACATTCGGTAATCATTCGTCCTCACAGTCTCGAGGCAGTTTGGACTCTTGTAAATTTTCGTCATATTTTATTGATGTCTAGTCCAAGCTGTGGGCGGCGGACATCTAAATTTGCACGATGATCGTTTACATTGGCCGCAAAGTGTTATTCTACTTCGCGCACTTTAAAAAGTGAATCTTACGTACACTCTGATTACCATAGCTCATATATTATATCGTAATTTATTTCGTTAACTGCGCCTACGGTTTTGTTTATCTCTAGTTATCTCATTAATTCGTTAAGAATTTGGAGATTGGAAGCAATTCACAGAAATTGACAAGTTTCTTTACTTTAAAATGTCTCAATGTGACCTTTTGTTTTTAGTACTAACGGTGTTTATGAAAAGGTCTTAAATTATAAAAGCTTGTTTTTAATTAGTACTTTCAAGCCGTTTGTTTATAGAGCAAAAGTGTAGGGCGAGCTGTTATCTCCCCCATTTTGTCATTCGACCTTTCAATTGACCCGAAAGCAGGCATGTGACATAATGATTGAACGAATTATTCAGACCGGTTATAAATAGGTTTCGAAATTATAGAGTTAATGATGATCAATTAAAATGATGAGTTGACTATGCAACTATTCATAAGTGATTATTTTTCTTGTTCACAGGTGAGTATCTTCATCGGATGACATAATGCAACCTTGAACGTGACAGTAATAATACGAGTCTTTAATAATGTAAGTTAACGCGTAATAAATCGCATCTGAATGGATTTCGACATGACATAATGAGAGTGTAATATACTATCGGAACGTTTCCCGAACACAAAGCTACGGTTTCTCAGGAATCCACCAGTACTTTTTATAGAAATCTAAATATAGCGAGTTATGGCCAGTACGTAGAGAATCGAGACGTGAACTACTGGACAAAGTACCATTACCATATAACACCACGTTAGAAAACCTTTGAAAGTAACCCTTTATCATTGTTTAATATGAATATTAAAATGGATTTGGTCTAGATTGTATTCACAAGAGAAATATATCTGTACTGACATATCAAAGATTTAAGTCCCAAGTCGATGATTTAAGCGCAAAGTCAATAATTTAAGTCCTATGACGTATATAAAGCTGATAAAATGAATGCAAATATTTTTTTAGCTATCTAACAACTGCAAACTATCATAAGAATATTCTATAGACAGCTACCGTCAACCAGATGAAGGAAACTTGCCATGAACTACAGCAACTGACTGATATGTTAATTAAACATTAGTAATATCTTATTTAGAAAGTTCTTGTCCAAACGACTGCTGAGTTACCGAAAGACGAGTGCAAAGTATTAAATATAAAGCTTTAGTAGCTAAGTGATTCAGCAAGTCTCCTTTATAGCAGCGTTTCACGTTTGATTGCAAGTTGAAATATCTAATATTTTACGTCTCCTAATCATAAGCAAAAGCTTAAATAGCTAATTCTCCATAAAGTTCTCTAAGTTGTGAATCAACCAGCACTTAGTCGACGTATGACGTATGTATATGATTTATGGTCACTTCCTCCTCATGCTCGGTGAGACAAGTTAATAATTTGAAAAGAATATTAATAGCATTTTCTGAGTTAAGATGAAAATCGTAGCTATCATCAGAATATGATTTTAGATAAGTCACAAAAGCCTTGAATGATACTTTCGTGCAATTTCTAAAATGTTCTGAAGAGTTCTCGAGAAATATTGCTGAGGCTGCTTCAAATTAAAACGTCGAGCTCTGGAAGTTTTTATCTTTAAAGACATCGATTCAAAGCTTCATTAACCTTGTTATTATAAGCTTTCGAGATAAAATCGAAACGATCCCCTCACTGTTCATATTTGATTGCATCTCGACCGAAATTTTGACTGCGTGGCCCTTTCACGGTTGAGTATCTACCAGCCGTGTTAATGGTGCTAACAAAAGGGGCAAGCGCGATCAGAAGCTTTCTACTCTTTTCAACAGTTCGCCATTGTTGCTTGCATCTTTGTTTATTATTTTATTCGACATGCTTTGAAGTTTAATACACCCATAGTGTATTATACTTGTAATATTCATTTCTTGTTTGAGTTTTAAAAAACTTATCACATAATCGAAGTCGCGGTCTTGATCCGCTTTGCTTATCAAGATGTGGCCACAACGGCTCTACTTGGTAAATTATTCGTTACGAAACTTCATTCAAATAAGTGCGTAAAACACGTCCTATTTTTTTTTGCTGGGTATGCCTTCAATATATTGCCGTGCTATAATAAAATTAGTATTCTAAATGACTAAAATTTAAGTTAAAATTATATGACATCATAAAGTTACAGTTAATGAAGTGTTTAAGCATTCTGTATTATAAAAGTAAGACGTTAAAGCAATTGAAAATCGCGTTTAATATTCCGGCGGTAGAGTCCTGAGTCCCGCTCTACCGGGGTCGTCGACCTCGAATCCAGTCCGTGTTTTGCACTCGCCGGCTCACGTAACAACCGCTTTCTGAACGTACGTAGGTACACACAACACTAGGTACATGTATGTGTTCAAAGAGCTGCGAAAACTTCGTAGGTACATGTTCTGAACGAACTCTTACCTAATGATTCCTTTGGCCCTATTAAAAAGCTTGAAGATTTACATACAATAGTAATAGGTTTTGCGGTTGACCACAGACAATAAATCGAAACACGATGCTAATAGCTAAATGTAAAAGTAACATTCTCTTGCAGGCGGAAGTAAAACCTTATAGAAAATGTTATTATACTGTTAAAGATAGAAATTAGTTTAATGAAACCGGTTAATGTACTTAATTGACCAGTTGCCAATCTTGTTCGTCGACATTAGCTCGTTAGTCTTATACATTACTGCAAATTGTGTCATTACTTTCTTGAATTTCTGTACTTAGACATTTATTTAGTAACTAAACATATTTCTAGTGGTGAGTGTGAAAAGGCCTACATATTTAACATTATTATTTTAGACGGCGATTTTCAGTTTATACATGACATTGCTTAGCCAAACAAATAAAAAAAATCTACCATACGATATCGAGATATGATTCATTTTTGTTATCTGCTTTTATGATCCATCACCGTTTTTGGCATTCGTCGCGACTGTTTGCTTTCCGTACCTGTATATTTAATTTTGCACTTCGCGTATAACACTATCTGGTATAATTTGTTTCTGACATTGCCGAATGCAATTTAATTAAGCAAGCCGACAATTACAGCTGTATTCCAAAATTGTAACATACAATAAGAAGAACTCCGACAATATACCCACTCAAGAGCCACTTCTTTTTTAATAGGTTATAGTTTACGCTAGCAACTCACCCAATTTAGGCTAAAGTAGTAAACGAAATAAATCATTGTTATATTATTTACTACCACGGTAGATAGAGAAGATATTAATGAATGTATGATATAGTATACTGCATTCAATATTTATTATGAAAATATTTCCAAGATAATATTTACTTAAGATTGATTTACTGGATCATCAGCTCTCACTTAATTACTTTGATTACAATTCTTGATAATAATAAAATTATCTTACTTTCATGTAGTCGTCGACCAATCAGCTTTTAATAACACGGCGGTTGCTAACGGCTTATCTATGATTTGTATCGAAAATATCGTCGTGCGTTACGAACTGTTCACGTACATAAAACATCGAAATGTCATGAAAATTTAATAGATATTGAATCGCCGGAACAATCTGCCGGTTGTTGAACATCAATTTGATGCAATCAAGTCGGATTGTCCGCTAGCTCTCCACTCGTCTACATTATAATATCATGAATGAATTGTGACGTCACGTTTTATGACTGAAACAATGAACCGGAGTTTTACGCTATACCTAAATAACTGATTTTGGCGTTATCTGGAGGAAATACAGAGATTTTGGGCAAATTGATTCATTATGGTATTCCAACTACCGCTCGTAATGTATCAAGTACATCATCAGTGTCAAGGTTAGAGTATTCTTTATGCGAAACTGAAGTCAATATATCGTCGAACTTACGGTACACATGATGTTTATAACGCATTGTTTGAACGTGGATTATTATGCATTGCATCACACATTTTAAATATCGCGTCGAGGCCGGTGTGAGGCACATGCTTTATTTTGTAACACAATAGTGGTGTTCATTACTCTAAGCTTTCAACTTCCTTCTCAGAATTGCAAGCCTCGGACTCAGCTAGTGTATTGTTGACCTACATTGATGTTAATCTCTTATAATTATAATATTCTTGTGAATAATGTGAGCCTTTAAAAAGTTAAAATAAAAAGTCAGAGATTAGCATAATCCACGACTTTGAATGTTAATAGATTTGTTAGTAATTATTAATTCAATTATATCCAGGTCTTGAATAAGGTTTTTGTAACCGTTAGCAAAATAGTATTCCGATACCTTACAAAAATCTTTAAATCTTGTCAGTGTTACCAGCAGCACGGATACTTATTTGCATTAGCAATGTCTAGCCATGTATGTCACAGTTAGGTACCTGCAGTGCATACGTAATGGTGTGCAGTCTCCGTTATTCCCACTACAAACGTACTCGCAACACAAGCTTTAGATGCATGTCAACAACCAGTCCAAAAGACAAAAGAAGTTTGATACCCACAGTTCTTCAACCTTTAATACTTTAAACTTTACAGTTGTCAACAACAATGAGGCAATCAAGAGATCTCAATAATGCAAAGTACAACGGTATCTTGGCTTACCCACTCATAATACATTTTTACAGTAAACTTGACAACATTTTTTTATACTGGCAACTTTTAAGTTTAAGCAATATTTTGTACCTTCAGAGCTTTCTGCCGAGATTTCTCTGTTAGCAGTGTGTTAATATTATGGAAAGCGCTACTGCATTTGCACAAAGAATTTCATCGCAAAGCCATGACTTGTGAATAATTCATAGTGAGTTATTAACACGAACGGCGACCATACAGTGGTTACCTATTTTCTTTTCTGAGAATTATTGTTTGTGCCGTTGGTTTATTGATGCATCGATGTTTGCACTATTTCCTGTAGAATCTAAATGCTTTATATTCAAAGTGTTTGTATTACGCAAATCGAGATACGAACTCAACTCTTAAGATTGATCTTGACAGTGTTTTCTGAAACATTTTTGACATCCATCGTATCTCAAATATTCTTAGACTTAAGTCACTCTTTCGGCAGGTCGTTTGTTTGAATTATGATGGTTGATATTTAAGTCCATACGTGTTGCTAAAAGATTATATTTTTGCGCCTCGTTACGGATAAAATTTATCAGAGCGTAAAGTTTATGTCGCACACTTCACAAGCTTATATTTTCCAAATTGTAACGTTTGCAACTGTAGATATAAGTCTTCTGCGTCCAAATTGATTTCAGTCTGTGTACTTAAATGTTCGTGTCTCGTATAACCTTCAGCTTGCGCCAAAACTTGAATCATGTTTAAGGCAAACCGGAATCACAAAAAATATCTCTTAGAAAGCTCCGTTTTTGCTGAAAATGCTTCAATCGGCTCTACAAAAGCATTTTTGCATGACAGTTTACCAACTACACTGTTTACAAAAATGTAATTACAGGAGTACATTTCATTTTGTATCAACTTGTTTGTTGTTTTAGGCGATAGAGTTACTCGAAACTCAATACTCATATGATTGGCTGCGGTCTGACCGTGCGTCCATTTGTTAAATTAATATTGATTGGACAACTGTGTACTCGTTTCGATTTCATTTTTCAATTTATGATTCTGGCGTTCCTCACTATACTTAATAAACATTATATGTAATAAATAATACATGATGTCTTTTGGCGAACTATCAAAATATGTGTTTCCAGGCAGTTAAATATTTTTAACGTCCTTCTCATCAAATGATAATTCCAACTGTAAATGAAATAAAGCATTGTTAACACTTTATGGTACCCGGTTTCCTTTGAACGTCATGCCTCAACATTAAATGAAGGAATATAGTTCAAGACAATATCCAAGTTGTTGACTCCGCCGTCTGTGTATAATTTTTATGGTCGCTGCGAGTTATATTGACCTAAATAAGCGATAGCGTCATCGCTCCATTCGAGGCAAACCTTGCATGTAGGCGTGGCAACTGCACACTGCGCCGCCTGTTAAGAAAAATGTAAAAAAAATCCGAACGAACGAGCACTTGAGAAAATGATTCTGCGGTTTAAAGTTAAACATACCTCGAAGTCGGTCAAGTAATTATTTAAGTGTGTTTTCAAACTCGTTGCTTCATCGTTTTTTTTCACATGGTTGTATCTTATTGTGTAGACGTGACGCGTGTTACATTGGTAGTGGTGAGTGCTTGGCTGGTGGCGCGCCGTGCATGTGTTGCTATAAAACCGGTCGGTCGCGCACAAACAACAGGGCTGGCCTTCGCCACAGTTGCCGACGCCCGGTGACGTCACCACGCTTATGTCATACCATTACTGTCTATGATTTTATGATACTGCCAAATTGACCTGCAGAACTTAACACTTACATACCTATGCGAAACATTTTATTGAGAAGGACTGTTTCATTGCCAATTGTGCTTAGCACACGTCTAGAAATAAAGATTATTAAGAACGCAAACAGTTTCTTCGATGTAAAGATGACTTTACATCACTTTGCATGACTATGTACTTGGATGCTGACGCCAGAAAGTTTAATATTTAAAACAATAGGTCGAAGCGTTAGTAATGGCGATATGAATACGTCAGGATTTCCCATTTAAATTTTATATTACCGATGAGTTTTTATACTTTTTATGATTCCCGATGATATATTCTTCAAATAATTACCGTCTAAATAATGTTGTGTCATTATTTACCTACTAAATCGAGATGTTAGCAGAAAGTTTCAGGGAACTGATATCGTAAATGAACTAAAACCGAAAAATAATGCTTATAAATTGTTATTTGATACACGGAAGCGCTACAAGTCAAACTGTTTGCTAATATACTATATGAGTATCTACACCAATGTCTGAAACCCTTTGAGTGAAGAGTGACGAAATATGTCTTGTGGTTTTATATCCCTTTTTTTTACTAAAGACTGATTTTGTAGCGTTAGAGTAACTAGTCTCGTGAGGTTTAAAATCTGAATGACGCTGGTGTTATAAACGCCGCTGGCAACAAATGGGCCGCATCCTACTCTACAAAGTTCAGTGGCGACTCCCACGCGCGCGTCACTCATTGACTTCTATCTGACTAGAGGCGATGGTGCAACCACAATATCATGACAATAATCTACTGTTTCAATGACTTCACATTATTATACTAAATTGTAAAATTGGACACTCAATAGCGCTGACCTACTTAATTGTTTAGATTTAGAAGAATACGATTTACAAGTCATTCGTCAAATTATTATAGACGTAAACATAATGACGGGGCATAACGCTAAAACCATTGGCCTCGAAAGTCCCAAAGTTTCTTCACGCTGCGCTGCTCTATAAATAAGCATTAATTTTCGTATTGCCGATCTATCTAAAGATACGTGTACTTTCCAATGTCCGGTCAGTGACGTTTGGGCGAATTGCCACACCACCCCTGCACGGCCAGCGGGCCTAATACCGAGGGATCGATAACACACACCTAGCCCTATCTATATGTTATAGCAAAATATATGGGCACTTTGCCCTATTAATTTACTAAAGATTAGTAATGTTTTATTATAATTTGATTATTGTGTTCGAACGTATTTCCTGGACGGTTTTCAACCGTCGAAATGTATTGTTGTTTATTTTTAACATCTACGATGCTGTTTTCATTATCGTTCCGAATTAGCAATCTGAATCATGAACAATCACGAATTTCTCTATTGGAACAGGTAGTAAGTAGACCGGATATCCTTTTGTTTCTGTGCCGTAGTCATGTTTCGTGTCAGTGATGGTTTTGTTTATTATTTATGACAGCAGTTGTGGTCCGCTTCAGAGGGGGAATGTTTTTGTGTGAGGGAGCGTTTTGATTACGACACCTAATTAGCCGTGAGCTCGTCGATGAACAACGTGGCATATGCTTTGAACGTTCAAAATTAACTCTTCCGTATAATATATACTATGTAGAACTGCGTAAAAAGTTTGGCTACCGTATCGTCGTTGTATAACAGGCCGATGCCCATAACTGCTAAGGATATCGCTGTTTTACAAACATGACTTGCCTAAAATTTAATACGGGTTGCAAGCAAGTTTACTTGATAGGTAATAATGTCCCTGTACGCCATCGTCCGTAAAGAAATCCCATGAGAAAATGCTTCTAGAATTTTATTCGGAATGTTTTTATATTGAGTAATTTGATGTACAAAGTATATTTATTATAATTCATTATTTAGCAGAGATGTCAGCGTAACTCACGCGACTCGGTTCGGGCGCGGTTCTATATTTGGGTTAATGGATTCGTCCGCGCACCGCCACCGCCACCAGTATGGGAAGTGCCTGTTAGCTGCTCCGTCCGTTCCTACTAGTTTCAGTCCATGCAATCTAGACCTATTTTACCTGTTAAAAAATATTAATATCCACGATTTTACTGCGTCATTAAATCCGTCGAAGATTTAGTCATAATAGTATCTAATATATCTAATATAATAGTGATCATAATATCGACAATAGTGCAATGATAAAACCTTCAGAAATATTAATCAGCGACATCAGATTTAGTTGAGCATTTCGCCGAATAGTCGAGTTCATCCTGAGTAGGTACACTTTTGCTGAGTTAATGGCTCTAAATTTAGAATCGGTCGTGTGATGTCAGAATACATCGGAAGCTGGAAATCGTGCCACTGCAGAATTTTAGTTTCGTCACTTGTTTACTTTAATAATTTTTGTTGTAATATTTTTAGAGTGACGGTTTAAGATGTTGTTAAGATTATACGTGTTATTATAGGTGACATAAACTGTGGTAGATATGTGTTTGTTTTTACTACAGACACCATAGAATTAGGGCTTTTGAAATATTGGAGAGAATATATAAATAAATGTTGTTTTAGAAATACCATCCTACTATTCAATATGCTTGTGATTCACCCAATTATAAGGCGGTGAAGTAAATCCAGTAAACCCAGATTGCGCGATTTGATTTAACCTATATACTAGGAGAACAATAATGTTATACCGCATGCCCAGCCCAGATACAGACTTCCGAATCGCTACTTAGAATCTCCTAATCAAATTTATTTCCAATTCCGTTTTGCTGGATCTCACTCATAACCACCGTTACAAAGCGTAACGCCAAATTTATGCCACTGGAATAACAAGACTGTTTTAGTGAAGCCTCAGAAGTAAAAAAGAAGTACGTTAAAGTAAAACCCAAGGTTGATTAAAAAACAAACAAAAGCGGCTGCGGTTAGAAATGCAGTACAAAGTAGCAGGTTGTACGCGATCCCCAGCCAACGTACTGTGACGAACCGTAAATACATCTGTACATAAAAATGTACAGTTATCTCCCTCTAAACGGAAAATAAACTTTATTGCTACGGAAATAAGTACCACGTCACAATTCCGTGTGAGCGGGATGGAGATGATAGAAATCGCAACGCTTCCTGCGGTAGTAAAATGGGAAATGAAAATGAATGCACATAATTATGAATGAGTTACGACCTGTGTGCGTTTTTACGGTGAGAGTGTGATGATAATCCTGCTACTGTTGTATCCGCTAGCTAGATTTTTGCTCGGGCAACAATAATAAACTAATTGGCAAGAGTCTCTTGCCTAGTTTTAGAAAATTTAAAGTTGATGTCAGGCAATTCTACTTATTTAATTGCTGGACTGAAGTGTTCAATAAAGACTGCAGATTTTCGATAATGTTGTAACATGATACTCGAACCATACTCCAAAAGGTAGGCAACTACTACTGTTAGCGCTACAATAAATGTTTATAATAATAATATCATATATATCGCACCTTTGGTGAGACAAGGGCATAAATGCAAAACTGTTCATTAACTGTTAAGGAACGATTTAAGTGCTAAAGATTACTTGAGAAGTTCGTGCATGAATTCATATTTATGAACAAACACATAGATGAAAAACAAAAAAAAAGTTTTAGATAGTTAAATAATATTTAGTATTTTATGTTCTCTTTTAAATTTCTGTTTCTTACTGGGAATTTTATCTTGGTTTAAAGGTTTTTCTGCAGAATAACCTTGTTACATTGTTTGTACAGTTTTATAAGAGTCTATGAAATAGACTCTTATAAAACTGTTCATTAACTGTTAAGGAACGATTTAAGTTCTAAAGATTACTTGAGAAGTTCGTGCATGAATTCATATTTATGAACATACACATAGTCGAAAAAAAAAAAGTTTTATGCAGTTCAATAATATTTAGTATTTTATGTCCTCTTTTAAATTTCTGTTTCTTACTGAGAATTTTATCTTGGTTTAAAGGTTTTCTGCAGAATAACCTTGGTACATTGTTTTGTTTTAATCTTATACTCTTTAATTTGAGTATTCGTTTGATAGTTTTTTCAAATCATTGATCAATCATAAGACTAAAAAAAAATTAATATATTTCGTATATAATAAAAAATATTATATACGAACTGATAGATAAAGATTTGTATAACATTCGTGTTACCTATCTCAAATTTTCTTTTTTTTGTGTAAATCTGCAATGACTTATTCTAGTGATATTAAGATCTCACTTTCGTCGCTTGGCACCCCGTCTTCGGAGCGCTGCAGGTGCACTCGCACGCCTGCTGCCCACCCTTAGGGGGGCCAAGCACCTCCTGCCGGAGGCTCTACCCTCTCGGTCGTGCGGTCCATGGCTCTTTACGGGGCCCCAGTTTGGGCGAACCACCTGACATCCCGTAACATTTCGGCGCTTCGTGCGCCACAGCGCGCCGTGGTCGTCAGGTTGATTAGAGGATACTGCACGATCTCGTTCGAGGCCGCGAGCCTCCTCGCCGGGTCAATGTCATGGGACCTGGAAGCAGCGCTTCTGGCGTCGCTCTACCGTTTACCAGGAAGCGGTAGCTTAAGGCGAAGGACCTGCTCTTTCCGTTCTAGAGGCGGCACGGTCCGAGCTCCGCCAGGTCCTGGTAGACGAATGGAAGGAACGACATGTGCACCCCAGTGCCGGGCACGCCACGATCGTGGCGTTAAGTCCCGTTTCTGAAGAGTGGCTGGAGAGGCGGCATGGCGCCCCTCCTTCCGGCTGACACAGGTAATGCCTGGCCACAGTTGTTTTGGCCAGTTCCTGTGTCGCATAGGCCGGCAGGAGACGGCCGGATGTCATCACTGCGGCGACTACCGCGATGTTGTTGTGGACACGGCGCTGTACACTTTGGCGAATTGCCTCGTCTGGGCGTCGCAGCGCCGTGAGTTGACCTTGGCAGTTGGTATGGTTGCCCTCTCGCTCCCGTTGTGGTTCAATCTATAGTGGTGTGAGAGGAGTGAGAGGTCGTGGAACGCCGTCGCCACCTTCTGTGAGGAAGTCATGTCCATCAAGGAGACGACGGAGCGGGATAGGGATCGCTTAAATCCTCTCCCCAACCGCAGAACCGGGCGCCGAAAGGCGCGAGATGATCTCCAGCCACCTTGAGGTTTGACCTGGGGGTGAAGGGCTGCGTGGGCCTGCTCGCCACACGATCAGCGCCAGGTCCGAGAGGCGACGTGCGTGTTACTACGCGCGCCTCTGAGTCTTGTTTTTTGTCCAAGGAGAGTCCAATACAAGAGGACAGTAGAGGAAATGTTATGTACAGCCGAAACCTCGACGGGGTCGCGATTGCATGAAAGCGATTCGCGCAGCCCCGCCGTCTATGGTTATGTCGAAGAATACTGTGGTAGGTTTAGTTGGTATTACCGAGGTATCTTTCCCCCGCTGAGCCCGACATAACCTCTCCGTCGCCCCGCGGAGAGGAAAGCGTAACACCAACGTAAAAAAAAAGTTATATTATGATGTAAGTAACACAGATGTAAGCAATATTAAGATAATTAAACATTCTATATTAAAAAAGCGGGTTTTTAATCCTGAAATTATTCCAAATTAAAAGCTGTATTTGGTCGTAATTACAAAATTATTTTAATGTTGGTGGAACAAGGCAACAAATGTACCCTACCCTTTTCTTAACTAAAAAAAACCATAAATAAAGATAAAAATAAAAAAAATTCTTTAAAGAACATGCACCGAATCACAAAAGTATAGGGTCTGTATCATGCTAAAAAAAATAACTTGAACAGAATAATACGGCATTTAATATAAAATAATTTGAAATAGCTCTCCTGTAAAATCACAAAAAGTGCAGTTATGCCCGAACGTGCGATATACCTGCTGGGTACGGACCTCTTCTCAGTGTGAGAAGGGTAAGGCCATATAGATATAAAATCTTGTTTATATTTAAACCGTATTTTAGTAGTGCTAAAATGGCTTTAACTGAGGTAACTTAAATATTATTTATAAAATTGATAATCGTGAACAATCCTATACTTATTCGAATTTTCGATCAGGTAATTCTCAGTAGCAACTCGCAGTCAATCCAATAGGCGTACGACTTAAACCGTTGCTGAGTCTATGTCGAATAGGTCGTTTCTTATGCAAACCCATATTTTCAGTTGACACTCTCGACGTACCAGAATTTGACGAATACCGGTGTGTTGACAGTCAAGGGATAAAACCAAAATAAGATTACATTAAAATATGGTACCCCTACCAATTACGTAGCAATATCGCTAGGAATTAGGTAGGAGTTCCATATTTTCGTTTAATGCTATGCTCTTATTTTCCATCATGCACGGTTCAACCGTCGGCTGTCCGTTCGAGTGATTTTCATCTTTTGTTTGTGCTAAATATTGTTAGTAGAGTGTCGTGTCATTCAATGTTCATGTAAACGGCGTCGGTGCCGGTGTTTAGCTTCAGACGCGGTCACGGCCCATAACCAACCTACCTCTAGTACAATAACGGTACCGATGGTTTTATTACATTTTCAATTCAAGAGTGAACTATGGCCTACCATTATCACTCACAGAATTTTTCAATAACCTAACTTACCTATCTATCTTCCGTAACGTACTAGATAAAGGTACTACAAATTTGACATACTATTTATCCGCAAGTAAAAAAGAAGTCTTTGCGTGAAAAGGAGAAAGCAAATTACAGAGTGCATATTTTTCGGTTCCTTGAAAAATGCTGTAAAAGATGGTAGCACCGGCATAAAGATTACCACGATTATTATCGTGGTAGGAAAGTCTGTCAGCCCATACTCGAACAGGTGGGCGTTTTACATAATAAGAGACGAGCCATTTGTTGTCATCCAGGCATATTTACAAACTCTGTGCTGCTATGAAAATTTCCCAAGAAGAACCTCAATAATATTTTGCCCGATCTGGAAAGACGTTTAAATATGACCACAACTTAATGTTACACGCAGTCCGTTCTAACATCCAAGGTACCTTCTATCTTCATATTTCGCCTTTTATCTTTAGGTTCTACGTAACAGGATGAGTTTTCACCGTGGGTTCAAACTTTATAACACACGCATACGTTCACACTTACGCCATTGGACCTACGGCAGTATTAACATACATAATGACATAATAACTACGCGTAAATTGCTACTTTAGCGTTTTTCTACTTACCTGTGACGGGAAGTCGTATCTTTTAAGAGTGCCCTCCTAATTTGTACTATGTTGCCATTAACGTATACTTTATAGCAGGCAGTTAACCGACAAAGCGTGGAAAGTGCTGTAATTTGACGAGTTATCTAGTTGTAGGTTCGATGCGCACACGGTTCAAATAATCTAGAGATTGTTGAACCAAGTCTGAGAATGTTTTACCTAGTTGGTCTTTTTTCTTCCGAGGCATAAGTTTGCTGGTCTTGCCTCACTCGGGGCCTAAAATACAATTGTAGCGGGTTTGGGTATAATATGCTTCTGCCTATCCCTTCAGGGATATACGCATGTATAAACTATAAAGTTCTCGCAATCCCGTCACTTGTCTGGTAGTTGTGTTATATGATTAGAAGTCCTACCTTACTTACCATAATATTTACGACCATAGCGTAGATAAAGTCACATCTCTTTAAACAATTAATCATTACAAAGATGCAAAGAACAATTTCCTTCAGTAACGGATATTAAAGAAACAATAATTTTGTTCCTTTGTTACTCTGTAAACTTCGAACATAAAAAAATAAAACGGTGAAAACTGTTTCTTTATAACATTTGTGTGCAAAAACAACGTGTCAAATGTTAAGTTAAATATTCAATGACAAGGCTACAAAGATGACAACATTTTAAATATTTACTAAAGCGGGAATTAACATTGTATCTTGCATATTTCTTATCATATGTTTGCATTGTCGACTCATTTGTACAGACTTTTTGGTATAACTTTTTTGTTTTCATGCAACAATGTTGATGTCTGGAATGTTACAATACACTTTTCTTGCTAATGGATGCCGTAAATTAAATAGGATAAACGTAATATTTTTGTTGTTTAAAGATCTAACCCGCACTGGAAATTTGCCATATATCGCGGATGGCTTTACAAAATTAAAAGCAGCGGAATGCTTCACACAATTTTGCCCATTGTGCGAAGGTCGATAACGCTTTATCGGTGCTTTTCTTTAACAGCAAGCTAATAATTATACTCAAATAACGTTTGTGCAAATCAAAAAGTGAATTGCCTATACCGGATACAATTCCAAACACTGACAGTTTTCTAAATAGACAACTCGAGTAAAACCTGCCAGACCAAGAAATCAAGTACCTCACCATCACAACCACCAGCAGTTGTTTATACAGTCGCACTTAATCAAAGCAGTCATACTTTAAATGAGTAGCAATTTAATGAGGTCTTTTAACATGCTATTCCAATCTGACACAGGAATTAGGATATCCGCCGCCCAAAGCGGTCTAGCCACTTATGAATGTATGACGGCAGCCGTTTGCGTGTCCCCTCGCAGTGCAGATATCGTGTCGTCTAGTCATTTACCAGACGCGGTAAACACTGGGGGAGGGCTGGGTACCATTGGAGTGGGTGGTCGATGCCAGCACCCGGCCAATTCGTTGCCGTCTCGCCTCGCCGCTTCGCAACCGTGTTTATGAGTCTAGATAAAGAATATGACAGGATCCTTGAGGCCTTTTTGTACATTTAAGTTGACTTTATGTCACTGACTGGTAATAAAAAATATGCGCAAATTAGTAAATGTTCTGAAACCTAACGTAATGAGCTGCCTCGGCAATCCAACGACGCAAGCATGATAATAAAGAAAATAACATTACGGCTGAATACCTCAAATGTTCAGCTCATCCGATTCCCGGAAATGGAAGCTGGTTCGGTAGTTCTTAATGGAGAGATAATATTTAGAACCACCGAACCAGTTTATATTCCCGGGAAGAACAAACCTACTACTACAAATTTTGCAAAAGGAAATTATCTGCTCTGCTGCTTGGTTGTGCTGAACCTTTGAGGTATTCAGCCATATTTTATTTTCTTTTCAAAGATGCCTTTCTCTTCAAACTACTTCAGGTTGAGCAAGTTTCGCCAACTTCAACCTATTTCGTGCAAGATGTATTATTATATCGCTATAGAAACATAGTTGAAAGGCGGACCTAGACCGGTCCATACTAAAAAGAAGAAGTATAGTATCATCAATCGCATTTATGTCAACACTTTGGCTTTATCGAGCTATGTTATATATATTACAGTAATGAGTACGCATTAGCCCTGTAAAAGACTCGGTATCATCTGCAGTATTCGTTTAACGGAACGACCAATCCCTTTCAGTGTTGTAATCCAATCTAGAGCGAAATTACTTACGTCCTTTGTTGACTCTGTTCCGAAGTCATTACGTGTAGGCTGTTCTGACCTTTAAGAACTAAGTTCACAAGAGCGCCATCGTTTTAGGCGTGTTAGACCGGTTCAAGGATAGTGGGCAACGCCCTAAGGCGTAGCTCCAAATATCAAAGGTGCTAAAGCTTTACGTAATAATATTATGTGATTATTATTGATATTTAGAACTGACGTAATGTTGAGATATTGTTAACATTACGGCCTTAGTACGATATCTGCCAATAAATATCAATCTCATAATTCAGTCTGGTCTTCGATTCTGGCTAACGCCATCAAAGGTAAGATATAAAATATGAAAAATATAATTGATATTCATTATTTGCTTTTGAAATTATATAATTAGGTAAGGAAGGCGAAAAACAATCGTTGTGGTGTAAAAGGGAGCTAATGCCGAGCATAGGACTGCGAGAGGCTGATTGTTTGATTGAAGTGCCTGTATAGCTTACAGATTAAAAAGAAAGTTATACTTAGTGTATAAATAGGCAAAGACATAACAGTTCACTACCTTTTTCTCTTCTGTTTGATCGACGACTTTTCGTTTGCTATTGACGAGCTTTAGTGGTATCAATAAAATGATTTTAAACACAATTACTGATTTTTATATAGATAGGTATATTAAAAACGGAATAAGATCGAATTTAGACCTCTGGACAAAAACTAGTAGTAAATAAGTAAATTTTTGCTGAGATAATTAATATACCATTCTTACAAAAAGTATTACGCACTATGTGTACTATATAGTAAAGCTGAATGGAGTCTGAACAGAAGTGGTCCTTACATAATTAATGACTTCTTGGTGTCTGTATAACTGCAGTACACATTGAACCATGGCTGTAATGGCAGGCTATGGTGTATCGACGACGCCATGTCTGCTTGCCGAGGTCAACGGCCGCGCGACTTGACTATTCGATACACTTGCTTTTGTTCGACTTTTGTTGCTTCTTTCGATTCGAGCTAGCGTTTAATCAAACTTTATATAATCGTACGATTACAATTTTGTATCTGTAGTTATAACTATTCGATTACGTGTATAAGCTTAGTTATGTAGAAAGCAACTATGTTATAACCACCTATATCTTTACCCGGACTCATCTTTAGCATTATAGTATATCTAGCGGTTTGTTTTAAATCTAATCTCACTGAAGACGAAACCAGATCAACTAGTTCTGTCTATAACCTAATGAATATTTATTATGTTTACAGATGATTCGGTGATCGCGATATCAATAATAATTAAAATATGATAAAGCTGGTCCCATTAAGCCTTTAAAATATGGTCGTAATTAATAAAAGTAGTAATATGTGTCTATGTCATCGTCATATTCGCCATTTCGAAGTCCGCTGCCGATAGCAGGTGCTCTCATCATCAAAAGATGGCCGTTATTTGTAATTTATTATAGCTAAGCTTTAACGTTGAACAAAAAGAAATAAGTATAAAGTTTACATCCTTAAGATGCTTCTAAGAACAGTATAATATTCTGAAAGTGCGTTACGTCTACGCAAATCAGCACGAGGACCAATGATTAATCATTTCACCTGAATAAATACTCAAGACAAGGTTATAAATATACGTCTGTGAAAAGAGTAGGTACTCAAAAATTTCAGTCATGCAGTCAGTACAGCTATCTCTTTAACAACGGCAATCATCGTTCAGAATTCAATTATAACCTCGCGTCGATCGAGCATGTCCACTCGAATAACATTGTAATTACATCAATCTATCACATATTTGTCTATACGTTTGCCAGAGAAACTCACTTGGCTCGTTCTAATATGAGAAAAAGAGACGGCTTATGTTAACATCTTTTCTATGACCGACTGGAATAAGTTGTGAGTCATTTCTGATAAGATATTGTAAGGGTCTTTAAAATATAATTAAGCAGTATCTTGTTAACATAAACCATTAGAAACTGAAAATATATTTCACATTATATTTCATATTTGCTTGTTAAATGAAGTTAATTGTTTAAAGCGAATTAGTTGATGGAATCCATATTGTGCACACTCCCAAATGTTGTAATGTCAGTGATAGGGCTAAGTTATTTATTTAAGGGTTTAGAGCCAAAGTGAAGCTCTCCGTTGGCAGAAAAGGAGAAAAAGTTGAAGGACACATAATATTTCTCCAGTATTATTTAATAGATAGTTTACGTAATATAAACATTCCAACTCTGAATGCGTCAGAAGTCAATTCATTAATAAAGATATTTTAGATAGACAAATCACTGGCTTCTGGCTTTAAACCGTTGGTCTTGTCTTGAACAGCTGCTTGTAAAAATCAAATCTCTAAGCAATCCTTGTTCTACTTCTTCCTAGCGATTATTAATCCCAGTCCGCTTATTTCTGGTCTAACGAGATTTAGCTGAATATCAGTTTTTACACGGAGCTACTGCCATCTGACCTCCGTAACCCAGAAGGATAACATCATTCTATGGTTAGACCAGTCGTCAGGATATTTAAGGGCGCTGACTTCCCAATAACGTTTGCCTTAGATGTTCATGACAGCCGGAACCCACTGTTTAACGTGTTTTACGACGCACGAGGGTAAAACACCGCCAACTTCCTAACTCCGGGTTAATTATTAAAAACTTCTTGATAGAAATTCTTAATAAATTGCTACTAAGAAATTGTTGACGGAAAATCTTAGCAACGTTTTCCAAGCCCAACCCGGAAGTCGAACTCGATACCTCATAATCCGCAGTCGTATACACTACCACTGGACCAGCAAGGTAGTCCTTAGCAATCCTTGTTGCCTTAAAAAAAGGAATTTACCAAAGAACTTACCTTAGCATTTCATAACATAGGCTAACTGTATAAACCATTATTCCTTTAAGTTGCGAAGCTTTGATAGCAATCTCTCTGTGCGAATTGAGCCAAAGGTTTTTAGCAATGTCTCCTTAGATTTCACGATTACCATACGCATGCATATAAAATAACAAGAACACGGCACGAAGATAGACAAACTATAAGGATGATAAGCAAACTATTTGCAATATCATTACGTTATATTATTAATTAAAAAACGTTACAATCGATATATCCTGATTCTTGATTAACTTATGAATTAAAACTTTGCCAATGATATTTTTATTCTAAATCGGGCAAGGTGTGTGTAGTTTTATTTATTAGACAATTAACTAAGCATTTCTATGAGGTTAAAGTAACTAAACGAAGTGTAAAATTGCCTACGGTATGAAATTCGTTTGACAGTTATGAACTAGCATATCACGTTATACCTTAGCACAACTGGCGTAATGTGGCTATGATGAGGGTACTTCAGACTAACTCTGTACTGAGGGAAGAGGAAACTTATTGTAATATAGCTATTAATCGTTTCGAATAGGCTGATTTGCTGCCATTTGTCCTCAGTTTGCCTTATGTAAACAGCAAAAGAGTCAAAGGTGCCAAAAGCCCTGGTGTAAGTACTGCAGTACCCACTTACGGCTTTTGGCACCTTTGACGCCATTGTCAAAACCCACTCAACTCCCCTCTCAACATGCATATTCAGAGGGGAATGTAATGGATTTCACATTTGAACGATTATTTTCATATTACGCTATGTGACGTCGTAATTACAGGTTATACCATTAGACAGATACAGGTTTAATGTAAAGTAGGTAATCAAATAGATACTTTATAAAAGAATGTTTACGTAAATCTCAAAACCGGCTTAGTATGATTTTGAACTTATTTAATATGGTGTGCATTGGTTTACATGTCGATGAAAATACATATTCTTTTAGAGTAATCAATCGCGTAAACATTATGTTATTCATAAGCAGCGCTTAGCGTCCGTGCTGATTAAAATCCATGGCATATAATCGTCCTATTAACCGTATGTAGGTAAATAGCGCCATGAGAATGTGTCATTATAAATAGAATGCTAATTATGTAAATGTGAGTTCGTGACGGCTCCGCTACGTGATGGAAAGTGCGAAACCTTAGCTAGGTACTGTGTCGCAATAGTTATTGTTATCAATACTCAATGGTACTTATTGGATTCACAGAACCTCGCTCACTTGAGCTGGTTGTAAAGTTTGTTTAATTCTGATACTATTTGAGTAATAGTTGTTGAGTAATGTATGTTATATCCTTGAAGTAGTTTTGCCTATAGAATAAAGAGAGCCTCAAGGGTTCAAAATTCGACCGTTGCTTATAAAAAAATAAGACATTGTTCCTAAATTAAAAAATTCAAATACCTGTATGCTTAAAAATGAGGACAAAGTTTTCTGTTCAGGTATTAATAAGTATAGATTATCACTTGTATTTATTTAGGTGAGAAATAATGAATTAAGAACAATACTGCTTGAAAGCAAACACGTTCATAAAGTATTACACCTTTTTTACAGCTATTAAATTCATGCAAATTAAGGAGGCGATTGTGCTTCTGTATAGAAAAAAGAAATATTTCAATATTTTGACCTTTTTTAATTTTACACTTGACAACAAACGAAGGATGCGTAATTATCAACGGGTAAACAAGAAGCTTACCTTATAATTACTTAAAGCTAATAACTGGGTATTTTGCTTATGAAATTAATATGTTCTTATGTAGGTAAGTACACATTAAATCCACGCGTTTGTAAACCAAAACTATGTCCAAGTGGACAAAACCACTTATAAAAAAATAGACACAAAAAAAAAAACCTTTGTGCGGGCGCTGTTTTATGGAATCTAAAAAAAGGCTGCGTACACCATAAATATGTATTTACAAGGCTCATATTTCCATCATAATATTACGTATGCTATGGTATGACTTAGATATTAGAACTGTATACGGGTATTTATAAGTTTTCCATAGTGCAACAATTATACACCTATTACAACCTACATGCGTATAATAAAAATATGCTGAAATTACATAAAAAGTCGACCTGAATAATTTATCTTTCTGCTTAACTTATAAAGTTCACTATCCTTCAATGGGTGGGTAATACACGACAAAGTTAGTTATACCCGCACATTATTATAATAAACCAGGTGTCCTCAGCGTCTTTACTCACGAAACGTGGGTTGCGAAGCAGTAATATAATTACTGCTCTTGTGACTCGTATCGTGCTTTTATATATAGCTTCTAATAACTTGTCTTAAGAATGGCTTTCAATTGCAAAAATATTTTCCATATCTGACTCGCAGTTCCAGAGATTAACGCGTTCATACAAAAAATAAACAAACAAACTCTTCAGCTTTATTATGTTAAGTTTTTAATAACTGGCGGGTAATATCGATTCATGTCCCGTATGTAAAAATATACATTCGGACTGTTTTCAGGCATATCGATGGCCCGTCGTCACTTATGGTAATCAATTTATCAGTCATTGCGCCAGTTAATACGAAAATACGTGCTTGGAAGGCTAAATACGTTTTTTATTATTTACTGATAAGCCTGCATTTACAGCGATAATATATTTGTATTATCACTTCATATTCCCGAATAAATTGTCGATTTTAGCGACAAGACATTTGGCCAAAAAGTGTCCTATAATTCCGTAAAACAGGGTAACTTATTTTTACTGCTATAATACGTACTACTATAATAATAAATGAATCACATAAAACCTTTTTAAGAGTAATTCCTTTATTTTTCTTTTTCTTTTGTACGTGTTAGTTCTGTATGGCCGTTATTTTAGTCTGCCTAATTCAGAACGATAATATGACTGAGATAAGACATACAAGTAGGTATTTGCTTATATAGGTATGTATATTTCACGTCCCGGAATCTTGAGTGATTTCACATGAGATATGCTTCATTGTTCATTCTCTGTTGCCTTTTTTGACAAAAACCTTGTGAATGTTTGCTTTTGTTATATCTGTCTGCCGACTAGTGCTGTTATGTATACTGAGAAAAATTTCAAATTGTATCTTTAACCTTACATAATGCTGCGGCAAGTTTTCTAATGACTGAGATGGCATTTTGGTTAAGTGATCGCCTCGCTACTGCCATTACGCCGACTGCTATGGGTTCGAATCTGTCACGAAATCCGTTCCGCATGATTTGTACTTATTTTAGTTATTCAGGCAAATTGATTATTAGCCATGATGTTAAACAACTTCTGTAAAAAGTTTATGTCAAAGATACATTGGGTTCTTAAATAAATAAACAAAAATTTAATGGTTCTAAAGTTCCCAGTGAAACAGGAATTAGCTAAATACAAATGCAGAAGTCTTTAGTCTTTTTTAAAGTAGAAGTAATTACCAAGGAGATTATAAATGTTAATAATATGAGATTTGAATATAAATTGGGTCGTAATAAGTTCGTAAGTGCACTTGTTTGATGGCTTCGTTGGCTCTGCAGTTAAACGTGAGCGCATGCGCAATAGAACTGTCGATAGTTAGGTTACGTTCGTGCGAAGTGTTATTGAGTTTATCTCTTAAGGAACATTATGGCAACACGGGGTCTATACTGAGTCCAGTAGACTGATAGATTCACACACTTTTACGTGAACCTGTATGTAGTTGGCAAAATCGAGGTGTGGTAATACTTACTGCGCCACCTGCGAGGCTGTCTAACTCCGTCTAAGCTTATGTGATTCGCATTGAAGTTTTTAAATCGATGGTATAGGAGTAACAGTGGGTAAATTAATAACTTTTCCTGAATACATTTTTCTTAATCGAACAATTTCGTACTAATCAAACATATGTATTCCTCTCTGTGAATTGTATGGTTATTTGTACTAAGGTTTAGATAATGTCATAGAGATTATACCTACCTATGAACAGACATCGTCGCTAAGAAGCAGTATAACATCTGCAATACCGTTATATACCTACAACTTACACAACATCGATTTCTATGAAATCTATAGTGGAGTACTATGTTCAGTACAGGTAAACTTGAGATAATGATTATGACGAAGAATATCTGCTTGTCTAGCCATTAATCTTAATTTAGTCACACGTTTATGTCCTCGAAGGACTAGGCGGTTGTGTATTATACCTACGACGGCTATGTCATGAAGTGCAAAGTATTAAGGGCGAGCCTATTGCCGCCAGACTCACTTCCAGACTGTTGCTACTTAAAATTTGTAGACGGGCAATCTTAATAGCACTGTTAGTTCCGAGACCTCTTGCAGTAGTCTCATTGACACTACCGTTGCGCCACCGAGGCCGAGGTAGACATAATACAACACTATTATTATTACTTAATAATTTCGTACTAAAAGATAAGTCTGCAAGCTCTCATGATATCACAATCATGACGCCTAATACGCGCGTAATTCATGTGGATATACCGATATAGTACGACATAGGTTTCTATTGTGGTTGCCAGCCGAAGGACCTTCGTCAATCGGTCCCATTATGCGAGAAGGTCGTTCTCGTTGGCCGACAAAATCATACCATATTATTACCAAGTAACGCGAAATCATTTACTCAGTTAACGACGAAAGCGACTCGTAATCAGTCATATCGGTCGCCTCGTATGATTATCATTTATTACTTTTATTTGTGGGCTAATTTCATGGTACGTCTCTTACCATTGAGTTGAGTAGTAAGCAACAGCGATTACAAAGAGTAAAAAATCAAACCGTCCAAACGATCTCATATCTGCCAAGGTCAATATCTAATTGTGGCTTTAACAAAAGTTTAATACGAGTAATCATCAATGGAGCCACAATTACAAAGTCCGTGTATTAAAACCCTATTCATAAACAAGTTGTGAATTGCTGCGGATTCCTTGTGAGAATGGAAATGAGTCACACCGTCACGCGTTACGCAACCACGCGTTATATTGATCCTGTTTACACATAACCGCCTTTAATTTCGTAACTCGTTTTGTTGCACATTCCACACTTCAGCAGTGTTAAAAGGTAACAATCTTACGTCAGCGTCACGGCTTATTAGTGAGTTTGTGAGAGAATTAACAATGAGCCTTTAATTAGTTCTATAAGATGTAAGACTTGTCCTGTGTAGCCGGGATTTTGAAACATCTGGAGCGTAAATACTCTTAAGGAAGCAATTAGTGTTAATGTACATGTTCTTACGCCCACAGGCAACTCGACGGAGAGTTTAATGCAAGTAGCATCACATTGACCGCACTGGCAATTTATGAGGGTAGCCTTAAATGTCGATAGCGGTAAATTCTGCCACATTTACTCATCGTAAATAGTATCTACATTTCACTCCGGGAAACATCGCAGTATTTAGGGGTGCGGCGAATATCACGACTAATGTAGTAGATGTATCAAATGTGCCATTCGAAATAAAACGGCACATCGACTTGCTTTAGGCGTGGCTATTAGTCTTGAAAGCAGTTATCTAATCTTATCGTCGCCCGCCGTGATGTCATTCGGAATAACAAAAATATTATAGAACATTGTGTATTGTGTACTTATGCAGTTTTGTCGAAATTCTTCGGCGTTTAGTAAAACCTTGCATCACGACTTCACTTTAAAAATTAATTATTGTTTACATGTGGCATTCAAGGTAATTATCAGGTTAATAATTTTTGATTATTGTGTCATTTTATAGGCGAGAATTAAGTTATCAAGGGCTCAATCCATTCATTTAATAAACGATTTGTTGAAATTAAATTACTATATACGGATTTTTGGATTGAACGATTTGTGCTTACAAACGTGATTAAAGAACTTCTCTGGCTGTTGCGTTTCGTTTTAATTAAATATTATGCAATAGCGCGAATCAGTCATCTTATTTAAATAAAAATCTTGTATCTCAAGGTCCTTTAGCCAGTTATTACTACTTTGCATCTGTTGTAACGTATGCTTGTCTGAAGTCTCTTTAAGTTCTTTATACCTATGACCTACTATTAAAGATGTAGAAATAAGTTTTAGTTTTTGTTATGGTTATTGCTCGGTCAAGGAAAACGTCGATAGGAAAGTTGCATCTTTGTGATGTGTTGAAACAGGTTTTGAAAGTATGTGTCTTATTGCCAACTGCGAATTCAGTTGATGTGGACTATGACCTCACGTTTCCCCTTTTCATTCTATGATCCCGTGTCATTTAAATACGATTGATGATGAAATAAATTTAAAATTAAAATTTATATTATACTTACGAGGTATAAAGAACCCTTGACCAAGGTAAGTTTCTGCTTGTGTTTGCAAGCGATCTTAGAAGTCTGGTTGGACTCTCGGGTTTTTGTGTTAGGAAATTGACAGTAACAATGCAAGATAGAGATACTCATAGACTTCAATATCGTCGCCCTTTATCAAAGCATAGCTGTACAAATGCTATTTCTGCCTACCTTGTTTGGGATACACAAGCGTGTGTATGTATATGTATGTATGTAATTTTATCTAGATTTAAGACACAGCAGAAAGCTTAAGTTTTCAAACCCTGTTCTCGTCATGTGGATCACTTACCTACTTCTTCGAACACGCTTCAAAATATGGCTCCCATATCTTATGTTGTAACCTGTCTTGTTTCAGATAGTTGAGCGTGGCGTGGTGAGGTAGTGGTTGGTCGCGATGACGACCGACATATCGGTGTCCCGGTGGGACCCGTCCATCGGCCACGGCCAGGAGATCATCGACGAGTTCGAGTACGATGGCGGCAATTCGTCGTCGAGGCTATTCGAACGATCGCGCATCAAGGCGCTAGCAGGTGAGAAACCGTCTTTACTTAACAATGCCTGGTAATAATATCATTAACTAGTTAATGGACAATTATGATTATGAGTTAAGACTTATTCTTTTAATGAGGTTAAGGCTTCACTATAGCTGTATTCATCGCTTTGTACAGCTTAGAAAATAAGATAACATGTTAACATTTAATAATTTAGTTCAAAGACAAATCTCAACATAATAAACATATTCAAAAATAATGTTTGTATCATAATATTCATAATTATATGCAATACATATGGTAAAATATTTTGAGTAGTTACTTACTGCACATAAAATACAGAGGTAAAACCCTGAATAACAAAGTAAAGCTTAAACTGCTTTCTGAGCATTTTATAATTAAAATGCTGAGTCTTATCTAATCTCTAAACCGCAAATTCATAAAATTTGCCTCAGCTTACCTCTGGGTATCTAAATAAAATACAGAATATTAGTAGCGCAGGGTGTCCAGTCAAGTTGATGAAGAAATTGGTGTGTAACCTAATAACAGTTATTTCTTGCTTTCTTTCTCTTTAGTATTCGATTACGTTCAACTTCTCATAAAAAAATCAGCATTACCGGTAGACTTCTGTCGGATTTTATAAAACTTGTACCAGAATACTTGACGAGGCATGCCCGCCCTCCACGTCAGCATCAAACTTATCACACCACTGTTTTCTTGTTCTTTTTCTAAGATGACGTCTTGCCGGAGTACACTAACTTGTGGATCAAAACATGAATACAATGTAGCTGCTAAAAGGGGCCAACAATATACATATTTAGTTAGGTTAAGTATAATATTATACTTAGTAGATTGAGTTATTAAATATAAGATATTTATCATCCCTTTCCAAAATTTTACCAGACTTTTCTATTACTCGTATTCTAGAGTTTTGACTTGAATCTAAAATTATTCATGTTTATACAATTAAATATTAATTTCAAAGAATTGCCATTAATTATACAATCATATTATCACACCGATACTTAGAAGTAAATTATTAACGTAAAAACGATTTGATTGGTCGAAGAATATGTGTCAGCGTTACCTATCAGAAGTATTGATAAGATTCCACTTGATCGCCGTGATATGACTGGAGACAGAGACCGCGTTTTTACAGGTTTAAATTAAACTATATTGACGTTTATTTATATAATAGACGGCGATACGACAGCAGGTTCATCTTTTATATCTAGAAACGTTCTCGTTAGCACGGTACGCTTTCGGCGATCATTTTGCCCACCCATGCTCTGTAACTATCTACCGAGGAGCTACCCGAGCTCTTTGACTTGTTCAAATGAGGTTAAAAGAGTTTACTATCACGATAGGCATCAACTCAGCTTGGCTATGTATATACCTGACATTGCTTAAATATATGAACGGTGGTTACAATCAGGAGTGCCAGTAGCTCAGCAAAAGGCAATAAAAAACAGCAAAAGGATGGGTCATATTATCGCAATGATATATAGTATTTTTAGAACAAATCTATTGTTTTACCCGTAGATATATATAAATCCTAACGTTATTTTCCTACTTTCAATAATTTAATGTGGATATCCATATTTTTTATTATATATACCCCCGGATTTATGAGCTGTCTTATAAATCCGGGTGTAGCATGAACGACTTCATTTGTGTCAGCCGATCTTTTAAATAAACATTTGAGCTTTTTAAATTTAAGGGTTATTCTTCCATTATTTATTGTTTATTATGTTTTCCTATATTAAAAGCCATTAACTAGGCGTGTAATGTAAACAAACTCTGAAAATAATATTAAAGAGTTTATCCAGACCATACGATCCTTATCTATTTATACCTGACCACACCTGTGTTTTTACACTCAGTAGGGATCCATGTTGATATAACTTTAATACTTATATGTGTTTAAGGTCATATTTGTATTGTTTTTGATGATCGACGGTCAGCAAATATACTTATCAATTATCTCTTATAAATATTGGGTTAAGCCTAAATGGATGATAGGTCAGGAGCTGCAACCTTGACAAATTATTTATGCGTATCATATGTAATATTAAATAATATATATATGCTTATATAAATGTATTTATAACACAATAGAATTATCAGGCATATGTATAAACCGCAGCTTTATTTCCTCAAAATACCGGAGTCACAAACATTTGACCGAAATTATTAAGCGATTCAGTTAAATGATACCCTGTAACTGAACATATACAGCATCTATTATACTCGTTATTTCACGCGTCTTATCGATGATGTGTAAGCGTTATCTGTTATTTCAACCGAATCTTCTCGTTTGTCCAATCACAAGTTAACATTTCACTGGTAACCATGCAGCATGTTTGTTCAAAATTCGACTATGTTGTCAGATTATGTTGATTACACAGTGTTAGCAATCTTCAACAGCGTGACTGTGTGTGTCAATAATTAAAACCTGCCCTAGTGTTGTCGACATCTGGCTCGGCGGTATCGAATATCCTTGTTCAACGGCAGTTGAATTTTGTCGCTCTAATTCTTCCCGTCTTTCGCCTGGTGCTATTGGTTCAGTCGCCGTTCGTCGCTGGCGACATGACATCCACTGAGGGATACGAGCTGATAAAAAAAGGAGTTGATATCGAAGTGCCTGGATTAGATGTGTATTATGATAAAGTTGTGATCGAACTCAGAGGTTGGTTGTGTTTTGTGGAATCCTGGTGTTTTTATATTGCAGTGCCATTACGGATTGCTTTGGATTGGAGAAAAATTTGGTATTTTTCATGTCTAGATAAGTGGTATCTTATTCGTGTATTAAACGAAATTATTATATAGTTTCAAATATATAGTATATGTTAAAATATGCTGTGATTTTCCTTGATCTGTGTTAATTGTTTCTTGTAGCAAATAAAGTTTTATTACTATCGACCACTCCCACACAGACCGCCTGAAGCAACTATTTTTCCAGTTAGTAATGACATAATGGTTAGTGATTGTCAGATTTTAGATCAAAGCAAAAGTTGGAACTGGTTACGTTTATTTACTGTTTAATTTTGTCCCTCACGAGAATAAAGGTATATACACATTTTGTTGTACCTACTTAGATTTGAAAGCTTAATATATTTGCAGTTTGTTTAATTGTGAAATTTAGTCCTAGTAAAATAGCTTAGTTCCAGTACTACACCCTGCACATCTAGGACTGTTTCCGCTCTGAAGCGTGCGAATGCCATTTGATCCACATCTCGAATTACGCATATTATTTTCCGAATCCAACACCTTGGAAGACAATACTCGAGTATTGTCTTGTGGCAGTTATTACGATGTCGGCCGGCGGCGAGGAGGGCCATCCTCGCCCACCGAAGACTCCTCCGGCGAAGCCACCGATCTGGTCGCCGCGTCGCGGTCGCCCCCACTGGCGGTTAATGTGTTAACATTCCCTACTTTATTTTTATCGTTTTCCTTATTATTCTTATGAGCATATATTATGTGTACTATTTTATTACTGGGTTCACAGGTTCGTTTGTTAACGACTTTTGCAATTTATAGATTTACCATAAAAATAAAGAAAATTTTATATCTTGAGTTTTGTCTTTGGATAAATTTACATTAATCCATTAAAAGTCCTCCTTAGTATAAAATATTTTGCGTTATAACAAATCTTTTATATCAACAGACGAACGAGAAAGCGTGCAGAAGAAAACTTTTCAAAAATGGGTGAACTCGCACTTGGTTCGCGTCGGGTGCCGTATCGGCGACCTGTACGTCGACATGCGCGATGGCAAGCAGCTCATCAAACTACTGGAGGTGCTCTCAGGCGAAAGATTGGTACGTACAAACCAAGAACAGCTTTCGATATCTTAAATTTGCTGCTTATGGGTATTGAGACTCGAGGTATACATATAGTTTATCTTCACATAATACATCTTACTACCAACATGAATTATTGCGGAATCCAATCTCGCTAATATACTTCGTTGCCGATACTGTTGAGCCTTCACTCTAATTAGTAATTGTAAAGGTGTTAAACTTCTCTTTATTCATATTACCACCCGTGCTACGCTTATGTGCGATATGCTCGCTAGGAACCTAGTGGGACTCTTGAGTATCTTTGTCAGTAATCAATTAAGGCCTGGTTTCTATATCAAGAAACAAGCCGTCTTACCTACGGTACAGCTAATTTTTGACACAATTCTATGTAAATATGTCAAAATTTTACTGACCGTAGCTAAAACAATTCGTTTCTTAACCTAGGAACCGGGCTCTAGGCGCCAGGGTTTACATCGATTACCGTCACATTGCCTTAGGACTAGTGGTATAAAATTTGAAATTGCATCGAAAATCGGCGTATTTCGTCTGGTCTTCAGAACCATAGTTGTTTTATCCTTCACATGCTTCATATGTTAGCTCTAAATGTTATATCAGACTTCTCAATTAACAGCGAGAAGGTAAAATACGCAACTTTAAATCTAAGAAAAACCTACTAGATGAGGTAATACAATTCAGACTTGATAGAGACCAATTTAGATGTGACCCAGTGTAAATCTCGTGTCATTCGAACACAACTACGTGTGGCGTAATAATTTAAGTGTGCAACTAATCACTGCCAATGCGCTGAATGTTGTGGTTACGATAACCGCACACCACACATGTAATATGTATATAGACGTATATGTATAGATAGTTGTATACTTTTTAAAAGATAACTTCTGCATTAGGTATTATCCTTGTATTTGGAATATTTTATAATCAACAGGCCTCTGCCAGGGACTTCGTATGCTTGATATTTCGACCTACTTACCTGCCTATAATTTTCGCCTTAGCGCGTACAAACATACAGACAGACTGATAGACAATAATGATTGTTTTTTTCTATAGCTCTTATTAAGACTATTCAAATTATTTTCTAAAATATCTCCCGTACCTACAGTTACCGATCAGATATATTTTTATTATATGTATAGATAAGGCTCGTGCCTACATATCTTCGAAGGGTTTGGTAGAGGATGGCAAATAGTTGTTTTGTGTAATGTGGGCGCCTACCACCCCACACACATTTCTATGGATCACGTAAACTTGTCTCGTGCGTATCGTAAAGTGCAATACTTGACACATTAAAGAGTCTACGGGTCAATAATTATTATGGAACCTGTAAGTTAGTAGTTATTTTAGAGATCCAAAACTATTTTGACATTTATTGAATTGAGTGTTATATATCTATTATTTTACTGTTTTTTTGTTGAGTCCCAACCTCTTATAATATTTAAACTGTCCCACTGCTGGGCACTGGTCTCTTCTTAGGCCATAGCCCACCACGCTGCCCCAGTGCGGATTGACTGTCATTCTTCACATATCTACGAGAACATTATGGAGAACTCTCAGACATGCAGGTTTCCTCACGATGTTTTCCTTGACCGTTAAAGCGAGCGATAATCAACTATTTAATACGCACATAACTTCGAAAAGTCAGAGATGCGTGCCTTGGAGTCAAACTTAAGAGCTCTTTGTGGCATTGTTAACTCTAAGTATACAGAATTATGGCCTAGGTACTGCCGAAATACATTTCCAGACAAACATGCCAAAGTATTCAAAAATACATTTTGTATGATTGATTACACTGCACAACAAAATTGCAACTTTTGTCTGATGAATGACTTTTATCACATGATGTTTACTAATTCGACGTCGCTGATTCTACGTACACCCTCATTTTATTGTCACAGCTCTTGTTTACGAGTTGTAGCTTTCACAAAATTTGCTGATAACTAGAACAATATTGAGTTTTCTTAATATAATTTGATATGGCATCGTCAGGACGTGTTTGTGTCAATAATCCGAATCATTTTTGTTTCATTTGCGGAGAGTATATAAATTATAATAATAAGCTCAGCTCTCTATCTTCAGCTTCAGCAAGAAAAGCAAAATAACTTTTTTTTTTCAACTTGAACTAAATAAAATAAGATAATCTTTTAATATACCGTATTTTATTATAAAAAGACCCATGTGTCATATTTTGTTAACTAGACCTGATAGAGAATTTCAGTCACAGATTTAAAATTGTCATTAAAAGTTGAATCATGTAACATAACCCAATCATCAGACATGCTGTTGTGCAGTGTTATTTATCTATGCGTAGTCATTATCTATGCATGATCTTCCTAAATTATTAGCGGTATTTACTAGCAGAGGCAGTTGGCATCCCACACGCATAGTAGTTAAGATTTAATTGTCTTCATTACTCGTACATGTTACGAGCTTTAGAGTTTACTACACGGTACTTCGCAAAATATCCTTACGTAATGTAGTTTAATCTATATAATTTTCTTTGACGTGCGTAGGTACCTACTTTAAATAGATGTATTTAGTAAATAAACTAGATTTGTCGGTAACTTTAAAGTAGCTAGCGAAATATATAATCTAAATAAATACATGTATCTAAAGTCTAAAGAGACATGAGCATATACATACGTAGGTAGTAGGTATATAAGTAATATAACTATCGATCGTGAGTTCGTAAGTTAGATTCGGAGTCTTGTAGAAGTGTAGGCAAGATTCGTTTAATAAAATATGTGGGTACCTTCGGTTAGAGACAACTATACCAAATAACGTCATACGTAATTCAGAAAATATGGCTTGCAAGACTGACAATGTTACAGGCATTTTCTGGCAGAAAAGTACGAGTTGTGTTAAAAATAATATGTTCAGTATTCAGTTTCCACAACTAAACCGAATAGCGTCACACCTAATTCAGAAAACATGATAATTATATTACTAGACAAGGGAACAAAAAAGAAGCGTTACCGCATTGCACACATTTTCGGACATTTTTTTTTCTGCTTGTTTAATAGAACATCCTTAAAACACGTAAACCCAGGGCCTATTGCGTAAACCTTTACACATCAGATCTACCAAATAGTTTTCCCTATAGTATGGGTCGGTGTGAAGAATGCAAAATCGTGGCCCTCGTTCGCTTGTAAATGTTGTTTCTGGAGTTACGATGTTGTATGGCAGTTTTACATCCGAAGGACGTATTTACAAGACTTTTACGCTCCTATGGCGGTGTGTGTGAACCTATAAAGAAAGTAAACTGGACCGGGGCCGTTAAACTACTTTAGCCGTTTACGTACTTTACATGGTAACGCTACGATTAGAGGTATGTTTGCGGTTTCTACTGCAGGGCAAAGGCCTCCCTTTCCAGTACTCAACTTATCCTGTTTTAGCTTAATATAGTAAATCTAACTTATGTGGTTTGTGTATTGACTGTAATGTCGATGAGCTAGTGGTTGTATGATCTGCGCCAGTTATTATGATTTCCTGTGTTAGATCTGAGGGTGGCAAATTTATTTTTATTATTCTGTCAAGAAAGTCACACTATATCTTCAAGTCTGGATGTTTCTCGCGTTCAGTGCTTAATAATATTGTATTTGAAAGGCTTTCACGGCATAGGAATAACAGCTGGTACAGAGCTATAGTAAGTTTTGTAATGTTTTTAAAACGACTATCAGGTACCTACTTATTATCAGTTATATTCTGATTGACGTCATGCTTAGCAGTTAGCACATTAATTCATTAGTCACAGGTCACCGATGCGAGGGATAAGGCATTAGTAACCCGTTTTAATCGTAAAATATACCACATGTATTATTAGGAAATATGTGTACCATCATCAAATATTGCAATATAAGGATCATAATACCTTCCATGGTAGATTGATGTTTTGTTTAACATCTTAAATATCGTATTGTATGTTTTATAAAAAACATAGATTTAGAATTGCTTCGTAGAACCAGACCTAATACAACCTATATGGAGGCGAAACCCACGTGTTTTTGGAATTTTCGTAGTCGTTGGACAGAATATTGTACGTCTTGTAGAACATTTTATTATTTACTACCGATGTATGTCCGTACGTTCTACGCTGCCGGGTAAGAAAGTTGTAAAGAATTTGTCTGAGCAATGCAGATATACCAGGTCTTTATTATTGAACTAGATATTGCCTTGAACTAGATGTTAGGTTAGATAGGCAATAGTTATTTTTCTCGATGGAGAATGTCCTTTTCTTTAACCCTGACAACGTGTTTACGAAATTTCACGATGATCGGTCGAGTAGTTGTGAAATGAATAAAAGACAATTAAAATAAATTCTCTTACTCATTAGAGTCGTACTCACATACATTTTATTCAAATAAAAGAAATTTTGACTATACAGTGAATCAACTAAAGACCTATGAAGCGATGATTAATGGTTCGTACTGAGGCAGTCGTGAGGGACACAGCTGTTACCTTTTGTCAGTTTAATGTCCTCTATGCATTTAATACAGCTCTGGCTAGACATGAACAATTAAATCTAAATTGACTAGTATAAGAGTAGGTACTAGTCATCCATGCATTTAATATAGCTCTGCTTGGTCATGTACAATTACACCTAAACTGACTAGTATAAGCTTACTCAAAGATTGCGCCTTACTACGATTAACTTTTAACTTGGCAAGTCTTAGAATACCAGACTTAATTAAAACTTACTGTGACTAGTCGCTCAGTGTGCCGTTGCGACTCAATAGGTTAATATGGTAAACCTTTGGACAATACGTTGTCAGCTGTCTTACAATGCCAACATCTGAAATATAATATTATCAAGCTCACTTATATTGAAAATAGTACACTATCGGTCTCTATTATGTAAAGGTAATTAATATATGAGCTCACTCTTCTTGGCGTGCACACTTCTTTGTGCGATTTAAGTTGTATGAGGGCGCATCAATGATTTAAATATTTGGATGTACCTACATCAATGGCTGTTTCAATTATAATTATACATACAATACTTACTATAGTATTGATTATATATCTATATATATACAGCTATAGTTATACTACGTTTTATAAATCTCGTCACGAACTCTATTGTTGCCTCGAGAGAAGCCATAGTAACGATCTATTATTGCCATGGTTACTGTAGGAAAACACGAATTATATCACTACCCACTCGGTTTGTAGTAAGATTTTACAGTATTACACAGCAGATTAAAATGAACACAACATTACTAAAATAATGTTATATTTATTAAAAATAAAAAGTAATGTAATTATGGTGTTACTTTACATAATTAACTTCGCGATACTAAATAAACCCTTTTTTGTTTGTATGTAGGGTAAACCTATAAAATACTGAATCGATTCTAAATTTTCTTTTGATAAGAGAAGCCACATTATTACCTGTTACTAGGTAGATAGGCTGTTTTAATAACAAACTATGAGAGCGAAGCAGTGAAAAGGTTTTTTAAGAAAACAAATATTTTACCAAAAAGAAAACCGACTTCAAATAAGAATATTCTAAAACAAAAATGTTAAAAAATAATTGCGTATTCTTGTAAATAATTAAATTAAAAATAATTAGCTTTTTGTCTATACCTTGTTGAATTTAACAGCTGCACATAACCCTATGCTATTAAATGCTATCAAAATCCAATTTGGAATTGTGTAAACAATACATGTACATGTGATACATGTGATTGTAGCAATCACGGCAGATTTCCTGTCATTTATTAAAGAATTCAGTCACGTTGTATAAAACCGAAGATCTTTATCAGAATATCACCAAATTAGAATGGGGCTACCTCGAAACACTACGAGGGGCTTCCAAACCATCCTACACAATTGTTTATTTTGTTGTTGCCAAAAATTAGAACATGATCAATGTACCCGAAGTCAACCAAATACACATTATTAAGGATAACTCAAAAACTAATGATCAGATCTTGATCAAAATTAATTTGAAAGCACCAGCTTTCAAATAAAAAAAGAATCATCAAAATCGTTTCACCTAGAAAAAGTTATTAGGACATAAAAATCAAATTGAGAACCGCTTCCTTTTTTGAAGTCAGTTAATAACAATAGCAATTCCTCTTTCTCTCTCTCCTAATATGCTGTATCCTATAGGGTCCTACATGATATAATATATCTATTTATAACTCCGTCTTTAAGCACACCTTTGTATGGAATTCAATGAAATATTGAGTAAATAGGCCTTAAAACCGAAATTAGGTAGTCCATAACATAAAAACTCTTTACTTTATTATTTATTAATTTAGGTATCTTTCTTGATATTGCATTATGACAGTCACATTGTATCCTAAGCTTATATTACAATACAAAAATACCGTTAGCGTACTAGGCTGCATACTTCGCTATGAAAACTCTTTATTATTGAAATTGTTGTATAACATTTGTTTTTTTTTTCACATGTGCAGCCTCGTCCAACGAAAGGCAAGATGCGTATCCACTGCCTGGAGAATGTGGATAAGGCGTTGCAGTTCCTGCGCGAGCAACGCGTACACTTGGAAAACATGGGCTCTCACGACATTGTCGACGGCAACCCGAGGCTCAGTCTCGGTCTTATATGGACTATCATCCTGCGGTTCCAGGTACTATACATTAATAATATAGGTTAAATTATAATATACTACTTCGGTGGCGTAGCGGCGTGGATGTGATTGCTATGTATGAGGTGTTAGAGACGACTCCTGAGGTCATTAAAAAGTTATGGATAGGTATTTTGGTCAATAATAGTTAGCAGTAGCACGGTGTCTGGAATAGGGTAGATGACTCACATTTAAAAAAAAATTTATTTCACCTAAACTCTAAAATACAAAGGATATAAAAAATACAATAATAAATATTGAATAGATTTCTATTCTTATATTATACTTGACTATCTGGCGAAATGTGGATTTAATATTCTACCTAAAATTTCTTTCTAAAGGTTAACTTTTGAGTTAAAGACTATGTACGTATTATATTTATTATTAATCATAACATAATATCATATAAATATTCATATCAATAATAATAAATATCAATAAATTAATATTCAATAATTATAACACATGCAAATCATGAAGATTTGCATTACCAAGGTCAGACGAAATGTTGTAATATTTGTTTCAAGACGCAATCCATAGAAACTTAAACGGATTTGGTATAGTGATGGGCGATTATCGAATAAATATTTGAGTGATTACGTAAATGAATTGATTACAAATGTGTATGCTTCTGTGATAACAATACTTAATGCTATTGTCAGATAGACAGATATCGAATGTAGACGTGAAATATCTCATGTAGAGCCTTCAGAGAGGCACGATGTTACGTTGTTCTAGAAATGTACTACACGTTACAGCTACATACAAAAACAGTAGAAGTATACTTCTATCGTGTGTAAATGTTCACACACGCTCGCTTTACGACGATTTATTATGTAAGCTAACCCGGTTTTCGTATTACCGCAGGAAATTTTTATAATACTAGCTGACCCTAGCAGTATGAAATGTACTTTACGACCTCTCCTCATACCTACCAAATATACATAATTCATAAAAACCGGTCGAGCCGTTTCGGAAATGTGCGATCACAAACACCGTGACACAAGATTTTTATATAATTATATAGATAATATCAGCCCTGTATATAAACAAAGATCATAATGAATGATATAATAGATAATAATCAAAGATGATAATACTGCTGGGCACGGGCTTCTTAGTATGAAAAGGGCCATAGTCCTTCAAACTGGCCCAGTGCGAGTAGGCAGACTTTACAAATCATTAAGAAAACTTTAGAGAACTTAGGTGTACCGGCGATGTTTTCCTTCACCGTTAAAGCGAGCGATAATTAACTATTTATTACGCACATCACTTCGAAAGGTTATATGTTGAACTTGAGACCTCTGTGTGGCAATCCAATGGTTTCCCACTATTGTTGCTGTAAAATTTATATGGTTCATTTTATTATCGATTATGTAATCTTATCTCATTATAAATATAGCATGAAACTAACTATATTTGCAAACTAATTCAGTACATAAACAATTAATTAAACAACCCCAGCCAATACCATGACCTAGTTTATTATGGAAAGCAATTTATTAATCCTTGTTACATTTAATTGACACCAAATGAACCGTAATTTATCATAACAATTTGTTCTTATTAATTTGAATGTTATATTCAATAAATGAAGGAAATGCACAATGTTCCACAGTTGAAAGTGAAATATTTACATATACACGCCTGTATATCTCTGTAGTTAGAGGTTTATTCAATCCACATTTCGCTAATTATATACTTAAATCCCACGTACCAGTCTATCTACCGAACATATTGTTAGATTCCGTAATTGCTATTAAGAATTTTACCTAAAAAAATACTAATACATCTGATAGATCAGGGAATCCTACACGACATCGGTTATCTATCTACAATAATAACGACTTATAATCACTTTTTTATATTTATATACCTATTTACGATATATGTACATGCCAAGAATGATCACGTTGATACCCTTTTCAGACTTTTACTAAATATACCAAAATGTTTATTTTTAGATCCAAGACATCACAATCGAAGAGACAGACAACAAAGAGACAAAATCCGCTAAAGATGCTTTGCTATTGTGGTGTCAAATGAAGACGGCTGGCTACAATAACGTGAATGTTCGCAACTTCACCACATCCTGGCGCGATGGGTTGGCCTTTAACGCCATCATACACAAGCACAGACCCGACCTGCTACAGTTCGAGAAACTGCACAGAAGCAATCCGATACACAATCTGAACAATGCCTTCAATGTTGCTGAGGAGAAACTTGGTCTTACCAAGCTTTTGGACGCTGAAGGTGAGGCGTAAACCTACATTGCTAATACGAGATAGACGACATTGGTAAAGAAGTACTGGTTTAACTGTTAACTGTAACTCATGGTAAATGCAATGGACCTAACCTAACCTAACATAGCGAATGCATTTTAGCAAAAAATATTTAAAATATGTATATTAAAAGTACCCATAAAAAATTAAGAAAGATCGTTACAAAGATTTTTATGAAAGCAAATAGAAAATGTGATAAAGCATACAATGACATATGAAGGGTCTTAGTCTTTTCCTTTGTCAGTTTTCAGGCGTTTATACATTTTTGGGTTAAATATTTACATTTGTCTACTGGATGGAAGTGAAACATTCGTCTATTAGACGTTCCTCAAACTTTATTTTCTAATTAGTTAGTCAACGATTGTCTATCTGTTATAAATTAAATATAAAATGTGTAATTCGTAGACATTGCTGTCGACCACCCCGACGAGAAATCGATCATCACGTACGTGGTGACGTATTACCACTACTTCAGTAAGATGAAGCAGGAGACGGTGCAGGGCAAGAGGATCGGCAAGGTCGTCGGCATCGCCATGGAGAATGAGAAGATGATGCATGAATACGAGTCGCTTACCAGGTATACTATTATTATAACTTAATAAAGCTGAAGAGTTTATTTGAACGCGCTAATTTATGTAACTACTAGTCCCATTTGAAAAATCTTGAGTAAGACATCACGCTATATGCCACGGTAGTAGAGCATTGATTATAAAAGTGGGTAAAACTGCGGGAGACAGTTACTACATTTATATATTAAAAGGTAGGGCGCACCTTACCCCAGCCCACCTCTAGGCAGATCCCTACAATATCCAGTCTTTCATATATCCTAGGCAATGATTTCGTGGCTGTATATTACTAGGATAATAAACACTTAGTACACTACAGTACTTTGAGTTTCGTAAGATAATGTTTATGACAGCGTACCTGTTAGCCGTATACTATCTTAGCCTTCTGGCCAAATATTTTGTTTATTTCATTTTATCACCCTACACAGAGCAACAAATTATAATTATACTTGCGTAATTATATATTTTATGTGATGTATTAAATTTAAATATTTATATTTCAGCGACCTACTTCAATGGATCGAGCGCACGATCGAGGCGTTGGGTGACAGAACGTTCGCCAACTCGCTAGAAGGCGTGCGCCAACAACTGCTTCAGTTCTCCAACTACCGCACCGTCGAGAAACCACCCAAGTAAGTATACAATCTATACTGTTTAGTCAGAGATAATTTAAGTCTCGTTCAATGATCGTATACACGTTCATCATACCATTGTATGCAGAACCTTGTTTACATACAAAGGTTGTGAAAGATGCCAATTTTATAATTTGTATTGGTAATCAGATATACAAAATTTAAAGACTTCAGTCTAACTATTCCATTATTATGAAATAATTAATCATGTATGGACCAATATAATGAATAAATAACTATCCATACAGCATGGGTGGTTATTTAAAATGAGCCCATAGTCCACAACTATGTCATGAATAATGTAGTAGACTTTACTCACTTACAAGGATATCAAAGTCAACTTCTGAATCTGCAAATTGCCTTACAATGTTTGTCCTCATCAATATAATCACTGCTTAGCAACAGTTTAAAGAGATGAGTTGGGAACACTTCTCCTTTAAGTATTATAATAAAGTAGGACCTTTGTTTATTAATGGCCCACTGCTGGAAACGGGCCTTTTCTGAATGTTGGAAGGATTTTAAATTTTAAATTTTTATTTTGATAGGTTTGTGGAGAAAGGCAACCTGGAGGTGCTTCTATTCACACTCCAGTCACGTATGCGCGCGGCTAACCAGAAGCCGTACACTCCGCGCGAGGGCAAGATGATCCACGACATCAACCGCGCCTGGGAGAGACTCGAGAAGTCTGAGCACGAGCGTGAGCTCGCGCTTAGAGAGGAACTCATCAGACAGGAGAAGCTTGAACAACTTGCAGCGAGGTAAGGGGATAAGTCAACCAGCGTAGCAGTCCACTGCTAAGCTTAGGCCAAATTTGCCACAGAAGATAAGATCAGTCCATTCTAGTTATCTATACTTTTATCAGGTATGGCCAACACATTGCCAATTAAACTTGATTTCTATGCAAGCTATGACAATGAAATGACTCTTTGTTGGCAAAGCTTTTTCTGAATTTAAATGCAATTAAAAAAATAATGAAGATGCCATGCTATAATTGCTATATTTTCATAAGGATAATTAAGCAATTGTGTGTACATTATTCCATGGCATATACATTTTTATGAAGATAATAAGATCTATGTAAGTGCTTGAAGCCTTTTACTGAAATATAACTTTTTTGTAATGAACATAGAAAATTAATAACTTTGTGCTTTGCTGACATTTCTATAGTTTATTACAGACGTGACATTTAAGAAAATGTCATTCTAGAAAAATATAATATCTAGTCACGAAACACGAAAAGAGCCATCCTAAAGCGATAAAACAGTTTAAATCACATGGTTAAATGAAATAGTGTACAAAATGTACCTTATACAATGGTAACTATTTAATATAATTCTTATGTTATGCATATCTTATTATATTAAGATCTTATATCTTATTACACATAGAATAAGCCAGCAGTGTATGACACTCAAGTTGCGCCAGCTAGGTCCCATGCTAAGGAGTACAAAGGGGCATGCCAAGACGCCATAGTAATTCAGGCCCACAGTGCACACCTATAAAGGCTAATAGTAAGCAATGCTAATAATTATTTAGCATAAGAAGTGGTTACCAAAAAACTTGGCATTTTAAAGTTATCAAATCTTCTTTTAACTCATCAATACAATTCATATTATATATGTACTAATATATTAAATATATCATTTTATATTATTTTAATTTATTAATGAGTACAATTAATTCGAAATGAAATAAAATAGAATACATTGCAGTATTATAGCTTATAGGTAAAAGTCGCCGTAATAAATAAACACTAACCGTCACAATGCAGTTGGAAAACAAGCAATGACGGTTGACGGTGACATTTACGTTTTCCGGCGTCATACAAGTTAGAGATGGTGTTGCCATAATAAACACAAAACCTCGATACATCGATATGAGACATTACTTTAAGTTAATCAAAACAATCTTCCAAAAATAATAATAATTATTAGATTTGTATTACATTTGTATAAAAAATTAAATAAACGATTAAAATAATAATTATATAATATAGCAATGGTAAATTACTATTTCGATTAATTACTTGTCAACATATTTTGTGTAATGGCAATATTTTCACGTTAATGTACTTGCTTGCTAGTTCCATTACATAGTTTAGTCGTTTTCTTGTTTAATATTTTAGAAAGTATTACCGACTTGTACAGAATAATTAATACAAGGAAGAACTAGGATAAATAATATTTTATTTTTTTGTATATGCATGCCCCTTTATGTATATACTGTACTATGAGTTCTTTTTTCACGGTAGGCAGCGGCTTTGCTGTGTCCTTACATTGCTAAAGACCATGAGCAGCGGTTACCACTTCCCATCAGGTGGGCAGCTCGCTCGTCTGCCGGCATAAGTTAAATAAAAGTTATAGTTTTTATTTTTATTTTGCTCATCAAAATGACCATTCGCCACTCCGCCTGATGGTAAGCAGTCGTGTGGTCTAAGAGCAGTGGCCTCCACACTGTTCTCATAGCTGCCGAGACGATGTTGAGGTCTCTACTTTGACGGCCTGAAAAGGTGCTTTTTCACGCTCCGCTTAAAGGACTCAGGATTGAAGGAAGAAGGAAACACGTGCCTTGGCAGAGAATTCCATGCCTTGATCGTTTGGCAGAGGTATGATGACTCAAACTTGTTAGTACGCACTCTAGTCGACTCTAACGTGTAAGGATGGCATCTGAGCCCAGCTCGCGTTGTTCTGGATAGGAAAGAGGAGGGCAGGATAAGGTGGAATAACTCTTCAGAGCACCCTCCGTGGTATATTCTGTAGAAACATGCCAATGAGGCAATGTCCCTACGGAGTTGCAGAGGTTCCAGTGAACTTGTGACCTCTGGATCTCCGATGATACGGACAGCTCGCCGCTGTAACCTGTCGAGAGCGTCCAGAAAGTACTGCGCAGAGCCGTCCCAAAGATGGGAACAGTACTCCACGCAAGGGCGCACTTGTGCCTTATACAATAGGCACAGCTGCCCAGGCGCGAAAAACCGCCTCATCTTGTTCAGAACTCGGAGTTTAAGCGACGCTTGCTTAATGACGCTCTGGATGTAGGTTTTGGAATTAAGGGAGCTGCAAAGATCCATACCTAAGATGAAGAGGCTGTCAGGTATCACCAGTGGAGTGTTCTTCAGAGAAGGGAGGGGAAGGAACGGAGACTTTTGTTGAGAACGCGCATGCCTGGGTCTTCTTGGCGTTGAACTGGACCAAGTTCTTGTTGGACAAAGTTGGACCATAGCTCACCACGCTGGCCCAGTGCGGGTTGGCAAAATCACATTACTTTTAAAATATTATGGAGAACTCTTAGCATGTAGGTTTCCTCGCAATATTTTTCCTTCACCGTTAAAGCGAACGATAATTAACTAATACGCATATAACTTGGAAAAGACAGAGGTGCGTGCCTTGGGTTCGTATTCGAGTTAATATCGTAATTTTAATCAATTAATGCATTGTTCTAGATTCAACCGAAAAGCCCAGATGCGTGAGACGTGGCTGTCGGAGAACCAGCGCCTGGTCAGCCAGGATAACTTCGGCTTCGACCTCGCGGCGGTGGAAGCGGCCGCTAAGAAACACGAGGCCATCGAAACTGACATCTTCGCGTACGAGGAACGCGTACAAGCCGTCGTAGCCGTGTGCTCCGAGTTACAGGCTGAAAGGTATATTCACATAATATCTTCTAGGTATTTACATACCGTAGGATATTCAGATGTAATTACTGCAGGGTTGCTGTAGTGGTTTAAGTCGTCGCCTCGCCACTGTCATTGTGCAGATTTATGTGAGTTCGATCCCCACACCGGACAAAAAATTGTGTGATCCACCGATTGTTGTTCCGAATCTGGGTGTTTTTTTTGTTGTTTTAATATTTATAAAGTCGTTTATGACACAAACTTATTCCTAGTGGTTCTTAAAAATAATTGTCGAGTAAAGTGGCAGTAATTTGATTAACATTTGCATTTGAATTTATTGACAACACTAACACAAAAGTTTCTTTTGGTCCTTGACAATTCATGTTAGAATTAGATTCGAATGCAACTATGCGTATCACTAACATCAAAGCAGCGACTTATGGAGATAAATAGATAAACTTGTGGCGAGACATGATTATGCTTGTTTAATGAAACATGGATGTAATTGAATGCAGGTACCACGACATGGAGCGCGTGTGCGCGCGGCGCGACAACGTGCTGCGCCTGTGGGCCTACCTGCTGGAACTGCTGCGCGCGCGCCGCGCCCGCCTCGAACTGTCGCTGCAGCTGCAGCAGAACTTCCAGGTACAGTACCTTCTATAGCAGGTACCACGACATGGAGCGCGTGTGCGCGCGGCGCGACAACGTGCTGCGCCTGTGGGCCTACCTGCTGGAACTGCTGCGCGCGCGCCGCGCCCGCCTCGAACTGTCGCTGCAGCTGCAGCAGAACTTCCAGGTACAGTACCTTCTATAGCAGGTACCACGACATGGAGCGCGTGTGCGCGCGGCGCGACAACGTGCTGCGCCTGTGGGCCTACCTGCTGGAACTGCTGCGCGCGCGCCGCGCCCGCCTCGAACTGTCGCTGCAGCTGCAGCAGAACTTCCAGGTACAGTACCTTCTATAGCAGGTACCACGACATGGAGCGCGTGTGCGCGCGGCGCGACAACGTGCTGCGCCTGTGGGCCTACCTGCTGGAACTGCTGCGCGCGCGCCGCGCCCGCCTCGAACTGTCGCTGCAGCTGCAGCAGAACTTCCAGGTACAGTACCTTCTATAGCAGGTACCACGACATGGAGCGCGTGTGCGCGCGGCGCGACAACGTGCTGCGCCTGTGGGCCTACCTGCTGGAACTGCTGCGCGCGCGCCGCGCCCGCCTCGAACTGTCGCTGCAGCTGCAGCAGAACTTCCAGGTACAGTACCTTCTATAGCAGGTACCACGACATGGAGCGCGTGTGCGCGCGGCGCGACAACGTGCTGCGCCTGTGGGCCTACCTGCTGGAACTGCTGCGCGCGCGCCGCGCCCGCCTCGAACTGTCGCTGCAGCTGCAGCAGAACTTCCAGGTACAGTACCTTCTATAGCAGGTACCACGACATGGAGCGCGTGTGCGCGCGGCGCGACAACGTGCTGCGCCTGTGGGCCTACCTGCTGGAACTGCTGCGCGCGCGCCGCGCCCGCCTCGAACTGTCGCTGCAGCTGCAGCAGAACTTCCAGGTACAGTACCTTCTATAGCAGGTACCACGACATGGAGCGCGTGTGCGCGCGGCGCGACAACGTGCTGCGCCTGTGGGCCTACCTGCTGGAACTGCTGCGCGCGCGCCGCGCCCGCCTCGAACTGTCGCTGCAGCTGCAGCAGAACTTCCAGGTACAGTACCTTCTATAGCAGGTACCACGACATGGAGCGCGTGTGCGCGCGGCGCGACAACGTGCTGCGCCTGTGGGCCTACCTGCTGGAACTGCTGCGCGCGCGCCGCGCCCGCCTCGAACTGTCGCTGCAGCTGCAGCAGAACTTCCAGGTACAGTACCTTCTATAGCAGGTACCACGACATGGAGCGCGTGTGCGCGCGGCGCGACAACGTGCTGCGCCTGTGGGCCTACCTGCTGGAACTGCTGCGCGCGCGCCGCGCCCGCCTCGAACTGTCGCTGCAGCTGCAGCAGAACTTCCAGGTACAGTACCTTCTATAGCAGGTACCACGACATGGAGCGCGTGTGCGCGCGGCGCGACAACGTGCTGCGCCTGTGGGCCTACCTGCTGGAACTGCTGCGCGCGCGCCGCGCCCGCCTCGAACTGTCGCTGCAGCTGCAGCAGAACTTCCAGGTACAGTACCTTCTATAGCAGGTACCACGACATGGAGCGCGTGTGCGCGCGGCGCGACAACGTGCTGCGCCTGTGGGCCTACCTGCTGGAACTGCTGCGCGCGCGCCGCGCCCGCCTCGAACTGTCGCTGCAGCTGCAGCAGAACTTCCAGGTACAGTACCTTCTATAGCAGGTACCACGACATGGAGCGCGTGTGCGCGCGGCGCGACAACGTGCTGCGCCTGTGGGCCTACCTGCTGGAACTGCTGCGCGCGCGCCGCGCCCGCCTCGAACTGTCGCTGCAGCTGCAGCAGAACTTCCAGGTACAGTACCTTCTATAGCAGGTACCACGACATGGAGCGCGTGTGCGCGCGGCGCGACAACGTGCTGCGCCTGTGGGCCTACCTGCTGGAACTGCTGCGCGCGCGCCGCGCCCGCCTCGAACTGTCGCTGCAGCTGCAGCAGAACTTCCAGGTACAGTACCTTCTATAGCAGGTACCACGACATGGAGCGCGTGTGCGCGCGGCGCGACAACGTGCTGCGCCTGTGGGCCTACCTGCTGGAACTGCTGCGCGCGCGCCGCGCCCGCCTCGAACTGTCGCTGCAGCTGCAGCAGAACTTCCAGGTACAGTACCTTCTATAGCAGGTACCACGACATGGAGCGCGTGTGCGCGCGGCGCGACAACGTGCTGCGCCTGTGGGCCTACCTGCTGGAACTGCTGCGCGCGCGCCGCGCCCGCCTCGAACTGTCGCTGCAGCTGCAGCAGAACTTCCAGGTACAGTACCTTCTATAGCAGGTACCACGACATGGAGCGCGTGTGCGCGCGGCGCGACAACGTGCTGCGCCTGTGGGCCTACCTGCTGGAACTGCTGCGCGCGCGCCGCGCCCGCCTCGAACTGTCGCTGCAGCTGCAGCAGAACTTCCAGGTACAGTACCTTCTATAGCAGGTACCACGACATGGAGCGCGTGTGCGCGCGGCGCGACAACGTGCTGCGCCTGTGGGCCTACCTGCTGGAACTGCTGCGCGCGCGCCGCGCCCGCCTCGAACTGTCGCTGCAGCTGCAGCAGAACTTCCAGGTACAGTACCTTCTATAGCAGGTACCACGACATGGAGCGCGTGTGCGCGCGGCGCGACAACGTGCTGCGCCTGTGGGCCTACCTGCTGGAACTGCTGCGCGCGCGCCGCGCCCGCCTCGAACTGTCGCTGCAGCTGCAGCAGAACTTCCAGGTACAGTACCTTCTATAGCAGGTACCACGACATGGAGCGCGTGTGCGCGCGGCGCGACAACGTGCTGCGCCTGTGGGCCTACCTGCTGGAACTGCTGCGCGCGCGCCGCGCCCGCCTCGAACTGTCGCTGCAGCTGCAGCAGAACTTCCAGGTACAGTACCTTCTATAGCAGGTACCACGACATGGAGCGCGTGTGCGCGCGGCGCGACAACGTGCTGCGCCTGTGGGCCTACCTGCTGGAACTGCTGCGCGCGCGCCGCGCCCGCCTCGAACTGTCGCTGCAGCTGCAGCAGAACTTCCAGGTACAGTACCTTCTATAGCAGGTACCACGACATGGAGCGCGTGTGCGCGCGGCGCGACAACGTGCTGCGCCTGTGGGCCTACCTGCTGGAACTGCTGCGCGCGCGCCGCGCCCGCCTCGAACTGTCGCTGCAGCTGCAGCAGAACTTCCAGGTACAGTACCTTCTATAGCAGGTACCACGACATGGAGCGCGTGTGCGCGCGGCGCGACAACGTGCTGCGCCTGTGGGCCTACCTGCTGGAACTGTCGCTGCAGCTGCAGCAGGTCTTCCAAGTACAGTACTTCTATTGTCGCTTACCTTGACCTTTCTTATTTTTAGCCTCTATTTTCCTTGTTCAAAGTATACATCTGAATTTTATTAGCAGTATAACATACTTAGTGATTACTAGCTTTTACCCGCAACTTACTTGTAAAAGTACCTTTACCTGAACCTTTCTATATTATTCTTTTTAATACTCGATATCTACACGACATTTCAAGATGAGATATGTATCACATTAAAAGTTAAATTAACAGCGATACAACTGGAAACCGCATTCTATTTCATGCAGTTGTTTTTGTGTAATGCGTGTATAAATATACAAATAGACAGACAACAATTCTTATGATAATTATTTTGATTTCTATAGTCTTATAAATAAGAATGTTTATTTCATTTTTTACAATAATAACAGATTGCATTCGGAATTTCCTTTTAATCTAAATTATGCTTGTGTTATGAGACTGTCCTTCCGAAGTATTGAATCTAAAAATATGTTTAACATGGGAGTCATTTTTAAAGAACCCTCACATAATTTTAAATATCTTCTATGTACAGACATAGACCAGTTACAATTTTATTATATGCATAAATAAAAGTAAATATCTAACTGACATCTCTTATTGTTTGTTCTAATAGGAGATGCTTTATATCCTGGACTCTATGGAGGAGATCAAGATGCGTCTACTGACCGACGACTACGGCAAACATCTGATGGGCGTCGAGGATCTATTGCAGAAGCATGCGCTCGTTGAGGCTGACATCAACGTGCTCGGTGAACGAGTCAAGGTATGCTTTATATTGTTTCTTTGCAGCTCTTAAAAGTACCCTCAACTATCACTATCTATCACTATAATACACACTATCAACAATATTTCGTTATGGTTATCTGATATTGGTACAGTTAAATTAAGTAGCTGAACATTTAACTAAATTTCGTAACGATTATCTAGTATTGGTACAGTTAGCAACATAAGTAGCTGAACAATTAATACATTAGTAAAAGTATTTTATTAATAAAAATGTAATTATAATTTTGTATATTCGAACTGTGATTGTATAAACTATCTTTGAACTATTAAAACTGGCATTTGTTATAATGTTGAAGATAGACAACTGAATTTTCCAGTGTACATCTATTTATATTACTGACTGGACTTTTACAAGGTGTTTATAAGTTAACATTTTTATAAATTGTCTATGTTGTTCGTCAGGTTGTGGTGGGCCAGTCTCAGCGTTTCCTGGAACAGGAAGAAGGTGGATATCGCCCGTGCGACCCCGCCATCACAGTGGAACGTATCCAACAGCTCGAGAACGCGTATGCCGAGCTTGTGCATCTCGCTGTCGAACGCAGGTCAGTCATGTCAATCTGTATATCCTCAAAATGTTACCACATATTTATATGATGCGTTATGAAAATGGGTGGACCGCCTACCGTATATGTATTGTAGACACCATAGTTTCACGCTGTCTATACAGTTTCAATCATCTTGATACATCGTTGAAACAATATCAACCAACTGTATCAATGTAGTAAATTATTGTATTATGTATTAGCGTAAAAGTTACTTTACGCAACTACTGCAGTTAATCACGACGACCCAGTAGCGATTATCTGGTTGAACAGTGTTATGAATTTAACTAACCAAACCGGACCTTAAATAAATATCCCTCTTAAAAATCCTCATGATTGACCGTAGAAGTTGTGTAAATTTACGACTACGCTACTGGGCCTAAAGCATCATACAACAAATTATATATAAACGAAATATCGGTGTTCCATTTAATTTGTTATAACTAAAAGTTACTTAATCTTCGCTATAATAGATTGAATAATACGTTACATGGCGGCACATTATTGTACTCTTTGTAGTGATTATATTTTATATTGTTCTCTGAATTAGTAAATAGTAAACAGCGTATATTTAACGTAACAGAAAGCGGCTGGAGGACAGCCGCAAGCTGTGGCAGTTCTACTGGGACATGGCTGATGAGGAGAACTGGATCAAGGAGAAGGAACAGATTGTCTCTGTTGATGACATCGGACATGATCTTACTACCGGTAAGTAGCACCAACATATTGAATGTACTTCGCCACTTACCACGCGCCGTGTGTTAGATACCTATACACGAGATTTTTTTCATAAGAGAATTTTTGATCCACTAATAGGTGTTCCTTGCGTCCTTTGTTCATATGTTCGTAAAGTACCACGAGTTCGAGTGCGGATTTAGCCACGTAAAAAAGAAAATAATAATCATAAAATAAGTGGCTGGTACTAATCCGAACTAACGATCTTTATAAATAGTATCTCCAATAGGAATAAACGTTTTTAACTTAATAGCTATGAATATACTTTTGTTTTACTTTAATCAGTTTATAATATATATAAAGATAAAAAAAGGAAATTTACTATAGTAAAACCAGTTGTAACAAAAATAATAACACCAACCTCATCATAGTTTTGTTATATTGCCTGTGTCAGTTTTCACGTGTGTTACACAGTAAATATATCTAATATAAATAATATCAGATATACATATTTATTTGTATTGTCAATAATTAATATTTTATGCAATTAACCGTTATAAAAGGTACTAAAACAATATGTTGTTGTTGCAGTGTACCTGCTGATATCGAAGCACAAGGCTCTGGAGGCCGACGTGCTCGCTCACGAGCCGCAGCTCATGAGCGTGGCCGCCGTCGGGGATGAGCTCATCTCGCAGGGACACTTCGGCGCTGATAGAATTCAGGTAAATATAGTATAGTAGCTTTTGCCCGTGGCTTCGCTCGCGTAAATGTAGGTTAGTTTAGGTTTGCAACAATACTTTTTCAGATTCAAAGGTACTCTATGTCCTATTCTGTACCCCGAAAAGGTGTATGTAAAATGTCATCGTTGATCGGTTGAGTGATTAAGGCGTAAAAGCGTAACAAGCAAACTCACATTAGCGTTTATAATATAATTAAGGATAACAGTGAATATAGCGATAAGTTAGCGGCATAGTCATCTTCAGTAGGGTTCTTTGGTACCACTACCAGAGAACCCTACTGAACCCACGTTCATGACGTAAATTTCAAACCGCAGCTATATACATTTCTTACATTCACTTTATTTTGCAGCAATAACAGACTTATGTAGGTTCAATGAATAGTATTTAAGTAGAATTATTACCACTAATTAGGTACAATTAGAGTCGAGAAAACTAGTGATCCCGTTTGGATGGTTCGGTCTTTTTCTTAGCTTTCAAACAACTGCTCCTTGATGTTTGTCTTACTTCAAAATATAATCGTCGCCCCACTAAACGACTTCGCTCACGTGACTCACTGCGTTCTCCATTCTCGTACTATGAAATCAATTCAGTGTCTTATTATCGCAAAATTGTCTTATTATAGCAGTCATCAACATATAATATATTTTTGTAATCTTATTACAATGCTTAGTAAGTGAGCAATATAAGCAGGCTCAGTCATCTCTTAGACACACAATTGTTTCTGCGAGTCACATTCTATTATAATTTTATTTTAGTTTCAAATTGTAAACTCAAAATCTTCCCATCAGGATCGTCTCCGTGATATCTTGTCTCAATGGAACCATCTGTTGGACATGGTATCATTACGCAAAAACCGCTTGGATGCCGCGGTGCGATACCACCAACTGTTCGCTGATGCCGATGATATCGACAACTGGATGCTTGATACATTGCGGTATGTATAACTTACTGTAAATTTCAAATGTAATAAACATTAGAACCATTAGTTATGGATTTTTTTTCTTGTATTCTATTAGGTCATAACCATTCATAAAAGTTGATATCAGTTTATTGCGAATTGTCATAACTATTATGAATAGCGGTCGGTATTAATAACCTAGATCTACATGCATATGTCTAGTTTTTTATAATGGTTAACTATGTATATGGCTTATTTGTGCCATATATTTTGTACACAAAACTTTAAGTTCGGTATTGTCAACCTACCCCCTGTGCTGCGCGAATCGTAAGAACGGCTGACCCCACGGTCACTGCGAGCGCCCCTGCTAAGCCCTTGGCCACAAAAGTAACGAACCGGCCTACTGAGGATGGTGGTACGGACGTGACGGTGCTACGGAGGAAGCGCCGGTCGCGAAACATAAGAATGGATGTGGCGCGGCACCTGCGGACCCCGGCCTGGAGGTGCCGCCGCGTCCCCGAGCCCCGAGCGCGCCGCCACTGCAGCGCTGAGGGCAGTACGTCCCGAGAGTGCAGCTGCTGGAGTGGCGCCGCAACGTTAACTTTAAGCGTTCGTCGTGCGCGTACGCGACTGTCACCTGCGCAAGGTGTTGGACGAAAGGTTTTGGCCGCAAGACGTGATATTCCGTCCCTTCCGCGAACAAGTACCAGCCGAGCGCACTAGTATTAAGTGTGCGAAGTGAAGTTTTACTAACATAGTATTAAAGTATATTTACTAACATCAAATTGTATAATATGTAAATTTAGATTCAGGTATTTATCTATTGGCCTATGCAGCCCGAAATAAATAATTTATTATTGCAATAGTTGGGGTGGGCAATCCGAGGGTGCTTGGCGGGTTCCTCTCTGCCCAATAATTTTATAACAATGGAATTCTGCCAAGTAACACCGTAACACCTACTTCGATTCAATATATAAATTTTAATAACTAAAGAATATATTAATACATATGGATAGTGGTATTTAAGTGTTGCTACATGTGTATAATATATATATATATATATATATATATATATATATAATAATAATTTGATGTTGTTTTGCCAGGTTGGTGTCTTCTGAGGACACTGGTGTGGACGAGGCGCAGGTGCAGAGCTTGCTGAAGAAGCACAAGGATGTCACCGACGAACTCAAGAACTACGCCAACGTCATTCAACAGCTCAAACAACAGGTCAGTTGAAAATGACGATTTTAGAAACATTCACGTTTATTACTATTGACTAAATTAATGTAGGAAAAAGTAACCTAGTGAAATGATTGAATTACAGTGTGTTGTACTTAGACAATATTTAGTGTTTTGCATAACATAGTATCAGAGACAAAAGGGTATTACACCCATTTTTGAAATGTTCCTTAATTGGATTCTATAGTGCTAATCAAGCATTAAAAATTCACAAAATTTTTAATCTATCGATAAGTGCCATAAAAATGCATTTAAATTTTGCATTTTTAAATTCCGCGCGTAATTTGACGATAACGCTGGACGCAGTGGACGCCTTATTGCTCTGTGGTCATGACATCGGTTGGCTGTGTAAACAAATGCAGTGATATTTTGTATGTTATGTTATTTTTTTATATTTTAAAAATTAGTTATTATTCTACTTATCGTTGGTGTGCTGTTCATGAATGTCAAAATAAAAATAATAAAAAGCCTATAGAGATTATAGATACGCTGATCCGTTGAAACTGTTGACAGTTGACACTTCTTAGTTTACACAGCCGTATGATGTAATAACATGGCGACTACTATACTCGTGTTATGAAACAGATTAAAATAGCTGAAAGCTTTGAATCGAATTTTAAAATTTATTTTACTATTTTATGAACTAAAACAAACGTTTTCCGACTACTTTTTTACCTAAGCTATCTCAAAAATATATTTCTTGATTTTTCTCATATAGAGTAAAATACCCTATTATTATACAATCTATGTTAATTATCTTTTGGCCATAGTGGACAAAAGATCCAACGATTTTGATGGACGAAACTTGCTATCAGGTAGATGGTATACTTGTTTGTCAATAACGGATATATATACGATTTCTTATCAATGTTGTTCTGTTAGGCGTTAGCCACAATAGCCTAACCACCGTTCTTTATTGTGAACAAAACATATGTGACCGATGGGAAATATCCTCTGCTATGGTGCGTGCTTATATGGCGCATATTAGTTGATTATATTTGTAGGCTTCGACGAATTTTATATGTTGAATAGGAAGTTATAGCGCAAAAATATGCCTTCATCTTAGTACAAAGTTCACAGTTTTTGTTGTGTTAGTATACCTTCTTCGAGTAGGAAGTTAGGTATTAGAGATAATATGCGTGCGGTCGTTGTGCGCAGGCCACGGAGCTGTCGCCGGTGGACGCGAACAGCGCGGAGGTGCGCGAGCGCCTGGGCGCCATCGACGCGCGCCACGGCGAGCTGGCGGAGCTGGCGCGCCTGCGCAAGCAGCGCCTGCTGGACGCGCTGTCGCTGTTCAAGCTGCTGGCCGAGGCCGACGCCGCCGACCAGTGGATCCAGGAGAAGGACCGCATGCTCGACACCATGCTGCCGCCCAAGGACATCGACGACGTCGAGATCATGAAGCACAGGTACCGCCACACCTACTCACCTGACCACCCGCACATAATCACGACATTCTACATGTGGCAAAATGTTTACTTTTATATATTGGGTGTAAGAAACAGTTTACCGAAAACTGAAATAGTAGATTTAGACCATTATGCTGAGTTGCAAATTGTTGGATGTCCAGGTAAAATCAATTTTTCTGCAATTACTCATTTTTTAGACTTTGAATCATAACATAGTTCATAAACCATCCACTTTGTTAAATAACATCAAATATTACCACATTTTAATAAAATACAGCAATGCAATGACAAATTATCGTGATTTAAACAAATTACCTGTTTATGCACATGGAGCGCAAAGGTCATTTTCCACTTACGCCGTGCGCCGGTTCAAACGGTGCGTTGTATTGGCAACAATCCATTGCGTACCGCGTAGTAATGATAATCAATATAAAATCTTAATCTTGCATTTTTATGATTAATAGAAGTTTGCGTCGAGATAAGTACATATAGAAAAACGTCTTGCTAAAGTTTTCGGTACGCCATCCCTTATACCTAGTAATTTATATTTTCACTATCCTACCATTATTAAAGACAGACCAACCAATCCTTTTCACATAATATAACATTTACTTACATATTATGTAAATGTGCAATTTTCATACCTAACAAAACATCAATTTCGAACAATATTTTTAGTTTATGTCTTTTATCCTTAGATACGATGGTTTCGACAAGGAGATGAACGCGAATGCGTCTCGCGTAGCCGTGGTGAACCAGCTGGCTCGGCAGCTCATACACGTGGAGCACCCGCAGGCGGCCAAGATACAGGAGAGGCAGGCCGCGCTCAACGGCGCCTGGAGCTCGCTCAGGGAGAAGGTAAGCAACACATCATATCTATATGCACTATAGTAATATAAAAGAAACAAATAATGATATATTATGAATAAATATGTCCCCTGGAATCCTTAAAATTCACGATCCCGATGGATCCTTATACTTAGTTACTCATTTTGTATGTCGAAAATGTTTTTGTTTATATATTATAATTTTTAAATATTGTTACGTGCTGGGTTCGACGGATAAGAATACAAAACAATATTACCGACTAAAACACGTTTTATTCTAGCATACAATTAACTTTAATACACACCAAACACTATACTACACTTTTCCACTGTAACTGCTTCAAACTCCGTAGTATTTTCGCTTCCGTTCGCTTCGATGAACACTTGACCGCTTACGATAGTAAACTGACTCGGCGGTGCGCGTCCGCTCTATTTATACGCAGGTAAAGCGTTTCTGGGGTTTTCTAGAAAAGCCATAGCCGGTCTGTAACAGTTCGGTGATTCGAGAATGTGCCAGCGTTCTCTCCACTTTACTCGTACCGACGATTACGTAGTTCCGTAAGATGTCAATAGATGGTGCTGTAATAAATTATAAGAAGGGACTGCCGAGTCTTCCCCACAGTGCCGTCAGATGGCACTAGCCGTAACAATATATAAAAAATATTATAGCGACAAAAGATTATATATTTTTATACATTATTTATATGAAAATTGTGGAAGAAAAACCAAAGAATTACAATTTCTAATTTCAATGGTGGTCTTTATAAAATCATACATTTTATTTTTTATAGTAATATAAAATAAAAAAATGTCATTTTACCATCGTAATGAAATTATATAACATTTATTTTAAGATAAAACTTAAATTGACTAATTTCCTATTATGTATGGTATCGTAGGCGGAATCGAAGAAGGACGAGTTGAAGTCTGCGCAGGGCGTACAGACGTTCCACATCGAGTGCCGCGAGACCGTGTCGTGGATCGAGGACAAGAAGAGGATCCTCCAACAGACCGACAACCTCGAGATGGACCTCAACGGTATGACCTTACTTTTATACCACTATTATTACACTAGAAGATGGTTTAGGTAGATATATTCTTCTTCAGTTTTTACATTAAAGAAGCTTATCTGTCGGCTATCTTCACAGGGGTGAAGATATTTTGCCAATCTGGTTACTTTTGAAATGGTGAATCTTTTTTTTTTATTTCTTTCTGATATTTTCACTAAAGAGCGAGACTAAAATAAAAGTAATGCTGTTCAAAATGGAAAACAACAAAAATTCTTATGTATTTTGGAGGCAATAGAGTAAATTGCCAAAGTGCGTGTAAAGAGATAGCGAGACTACTTTGCTACGAAATTCTCATACCGAAATTTAAAATATTAATTTTGATGCTGTATTCATAAAAATGTTTTTCGTTTTAAAATGCGATTATCTATTGTATTTACAAAATCAAACATTAGCACAATTCGTAATTATTGTCGCTTTGTACCAGCAAGAAAGTACTGTCACGGTGTCGGAATACAAACAAATCCTTCGAAACTTGGTATTCTTAAAAGAGAAGTAAGTAATATTAGATAGAAACAAATTTAGTGTAGCTTACATCACTTCCAGTTTGAGCAACATAAGGAATATACTTATTATTGTTGCATTGTCATTTACGCAGGCAAAGCCACAGGCAGAAGCTAATGAATGCCTCAAGATATACTTATTTCATACAAGATTTTCTCCCAGCATCGCTTGCGTAAATGTAGTTTTGTTTAGGATACATTAGTAACAGGATTTTTCCTAGATAAAAGGTAATCTATGCATTTTTCTGTTGCCCTGCCAACGTGTATGCAAAATTTCATGATGATCGGTCTAGTAGATAAGGCGTGAAACCGTAACAAACGAACAAACCAACTAACATTCGCATTTATAATATTAGTTAGGATGAATATAGTATATGATTTATTTACGATCGTATATCAGCTGTTGCCGTACGACTATAATTCTAGGTGTCTATTCGTTCGATATATTAGTTATGAATGAATGACTGTGGTGTCACATCTCATGCGGTTTGCGTTCGAGGGCTATTGAGCACATAAAGATTCAACTAACGTTCTATCTAATCAGTTTAATATGTTCTAAATATAGTGAGTAGTTATTAACAACATTATGTTGTCAGTTTTACGTTCAGCAAGTTTCGGATAAGCACATCTAGCCGCGTATGGTATGCTCTCGTTTTGATTAGTAGTTTTTTATACTTAAATGATTTTTTATACTATTCATATCATATGTAACAAATTAGAGGTGATTTTTTGGTTGTTCAAAGATATTTTACTATATTGAGTACCTAGCCTACCGCGCAATGTACGACATCGTTTTCGTCGCTGTTTTAGAAGAAGCTTACCAAAAAATTCTTTAGTCAAATTTGACTTAAATCGATTTCGTTTACTTAAAGTTTAGTCGTATAAAGTAATAACCGGAGAGGATTTCTTTTAAATCGATTTCGTTTACTTAAAGTTTAGTCGTATAAAGTAATAACCGGAGAGGATTTCTTTTTAATCATGTATTCAATGTTAAATATATATTAATACAAAATACAAATCTACTTGCTGGCTCCATGGAGCCTAGAGGTGCCCAAGCACCCCCAATCGTATTATCGGAGGGCTGAGTCCCACTAACATTTTAGGTGGTCCTTGGGTAATAGCTATGGTGCTAGGCCTGCACTATACTTCTCGGTAATTTATACTATAATAATATTATAAAGAGTAATGATTTGATTTGTTGTATGTTTGTAAGGATTTAACTCGGAAACTACTCAACCTATTTTAAAAATTCTTTTACCATTGAAAATCTTCCTTATCATCGAGTAACATATGCTATATTTTATTTAAAAATAGTTGGCGCCCCTATAGCTTGTTGTAAAATGACCTTATTAATATTATGTTTTGTAGGCGTGATGACTCTCCAACGTCGCCTGTCCGGCATGGAGCGCGACTTGGCCGCCATCCAGGCTCGCATCTCATCCCTGGAGAGCGAGGCCAACGCCATCGAAGACGACCATCCGGAGGAAGCTCAGCTCATTCGCGAGCGCGTGCAACAGATCACCCACAACTGGGACCAACTCACGCAGATGGTAAGTGCTGTCTTACAATACCCTGTCTCCTACACATCTTCCCAGGAAAGTATTGTGATATTTTGATAGTATAATATTCTTAAATATCATTGTTAGTGAGTCAAAGTAATTATACACCGGGTCTCAAGACCCTTGACGAAGTTAACGTCCACGCATACTAAACATCAATTGAAGTCACACATCATAGTGGCTTTTGGCTACGTTAAGGCTCTTAAGAGACGGTTTGTACACATCAATGTTATTTCATAGTGTCTATATAATAATATTTAGACAAAAAAACCATTAGATTCCGGCGTCCGAACGTCTACTACAAATTATTTATTTATATAGCAGTGATTGATGAATAAAATTTTAATGGTACTCACAACACACTAGAATGTTTCTGTGACTGCAGTTAGATTCTATTTATGTAATACAGGTCTAAAAAGTATTGGTATACACAATCATTATGGTATACAATTTTTCAATGTAACATTAGATTTTATATGATTTTCTACATAGTCACTAGAAGAAGATCACATTCTCTGAATGTATATTTTTTGTTAAGTCACAGTTTACTGACACACTAAGAGCTGCTGAGGCATGAACTACCTAATTTCTTGAATGACGGATAATTTTTTGTCGCCTATCGACAATCGTTAAAAGACAGTATGAACTAAGTAGAATATGGTACCCTACATTCAAACATTAGAGTTTATACTGAGAAAATGGAACTATTGCCGTCATAATGAAAAAAAGGCGTATCTACATGTTTTTCAAAATTGAGGTTTGTATACATATTTGGAACTAGTTAGAACTATTTTTTTTTAGGGTAAGTCATTTTCCTTATGACTGCAGCATACAAAATCTGCTATGACAGATTTTATCAGCCCCGTGTATAAACTGTCCGACTGCTGGGCACGAGCCTCTTCTTAGTTTGAGAAGGGTGTAAGTCATAGTATATTTATATTGTTTATTTGTGTAACAGCTCAAAGAGCGCGACGCGAAGTTGGAGGAGGCCGGCGATCTGCACAGATTCCTGCGCTCCGTGGATCACTTCCAAGCTTGGCTCACCAAGACGCAGACAGATGTTGCTTCAGAAGGTGGGTTATTTAACAAGTTTTATGTAATAATACTTATATAAGTGGAGGCATCTAGCATATTTATTTATACATTGTGACTACTCGATGACTGTACGAGATATTTAAGAAAATGAATGTAATCTTTATAAGAGCTATATTAGGCAAAAACGACACTTGTTTTTGATTGCACGGATGGCGTAATGGTTTAAGTGGTCGCTTCGCCACTGCTGCTGCTCTGAGTGTTGTGGGTTAGAATCCCACACGGGACAAAACTTTGTGTGATCCTCAGATGGTTGTTCCAAGTCTGGGTGTTCTTTGTGTCCGTTGTTTGAATGTTTTTAAAGTCCCCCGCGACACAGCAATTATTCCTAATTATTGCAAAAACTACAGCATACAATTGAATGCATTGTCCACAGTTGTATTGCTGTAGGTCTAACTTAAAATCTTGTGCATGTTTCAACTTGATATGCTGCCTACAAATCTAGTAAAGAGTATTCAATGCTATAACGTTTGTACAGATACGCCCTCAAATCTGGCGGAGGCCGAGAAGCTGCTGTCTCAGCACCAGACGATCAAGGAAGAGATCGACAACTACAAGGACGAATACGCCAAGATGATGGAGTACGGAGAAAAGATCACTGCCGTTAGTACAATCACTATCATTACATTATTGCTCTCTCTTGTCCTCTGTACCGAATTTTTACAAAGTGGAAGATTATCTCTGGTATTGCAGGCTTATAAAACTACACTAACCACAAGTTGAAAGCGCATGCCAATTAATTGTTTCCTACTTTGGTAACGTAAATAAAAATTTATTCTGACCAGCCATAAGTTAAATCGCACGTTAATGTCACTAGACCTGCGCTTGGAATAATGCTGATGGTAATTGTTTGGCAGGAGCCGTCAACCCAAGACGATCCTCAGTACATGTTCTTGCGCGAGCGGCTAAAGGCGCTGCGCGAGGGTTGGGCTGAGCTGCAGCAGATGTGGGAGAACCGTCAACAGCTGCTCACGCAGAGTCTTGAGCTGCAGCTGCTGCAACGTGACGCGCGCCAGGCGGAGGTGCTGCTATCGCACCAGGAACACAGGTATACCCATCAGCTTACATACTATAGGTGTGGCAGAACCGCCAGCAGCTGTTCCAGTATATTGCTCGTCACATCCTTCATTATACCGTAAAGACAAAATTAATAAAAACTACATAATTAAAAGTATATTTACCTGTAGTTGCTTCTTCAATGCTGACCGATTAACATAATTCACAGGCTAGCGAAGACCGAGCCGCCAACCAACTTGGAGCAGGCCGAGAATATGATCAAGGAGCACGAGGCCTTCCTCACCACCATGGAGGCCAACGACGACAAAATCAACTCCGTCGTTCAATTCGCAAACCGCCTCGTCGAGGAGAGACACTTCGACGCCGACAAGATTCAACGCAAGGCAGAAAACATCGATGCGCGTCGCAACGCCAACAAGGAAAAGGCCGTCCAGCAGATGGAGAAATTGCAGGACCAGCTGCAACTACACCAATTCCTCCAGGACTGCGACGAACTTGGCGAATGGGTGCAGGAAAAGAACGTCACCGCTCAAGACGATACATACCGCTCCGCAAAGACTATCCACTCGAAATGGACTCGCCATCAAGCATTCGAGGCTGAAATCGCGGCGAATAAGGAACGTCTATTCGCCGTACAGAACGCTGCCGAGGAGCTCATGAAGCAGAAACCAGAGTTCGTCGAAATCATTTCACCCAAGATGACAGAACTCCAAGATCAGTTTGAGAATCTGCAAACGACCACTAAGGAGAAGGGAGAGCGGCTGTTCGATGCGAATCGCGAAGTACTCCTTCACCAGACTTGCGATGATATCGACTCGTGGATGAACGAACTCGAGAAACAGATCGAGAACACCGATACTGGCACTGATCTCGCCTCAGTCAACATTCTGATGCAGAAACAGCAAATGATCGAAACACAAATGGCCGTCAAGGCTAAGCAAGTCACGGAACTGGAGACACAAGCCGAATACTTGCAGAAGACTGTACCAGACAAGATGGAGGAGATCAAAGAGAAGAAATCAAAGGTTGAGGAGAGGTTCGAGCAATTGAAGGCGCCATTATTAGACAGACAGCGCCACCTGGCTAAGAAGAAGGAAGCCTTCCAATTCCGTCGTGATGTTGAAGATGAGAAACTATGGATTCATGAGAAGATGCCTTTGGCGACAAGCACTGACTACGGCAACTCTCTGTTCAACGTGCAAATGCTGCAAAAGAAGAACCAATCATTGAAGACTGAGACTGACAACCACGAGCCGAGGATCTTGACTGTAATTTCCAATGGACAGAAGCTTATTGATGAGGGACATGAGGACTCGCCCGAGTTCAAGAGCCTTATCGAAGAACTTACGGCGAGGTGGCGAGAACTGAAGGGTGAGTTTTATTAAATGTTAATAATTATATGTTTTTACTTTGGATTATAAAATGATGATGGTAAGAAACGCTTGCTGCAAGATATATTCGTTGTCAATTTTCCAACAAAAGAGTCGTCGCACTGCCAGCGAAAGGGTGTTAGATAGATGAGTGTGCTTCCTTAATGATCTCTAAAGTTTATATTCACCGATACAATAAGTTTATTGAGTTGCAATGTCCTTTAGGATAGTTTGTTTTCACTTTGAATAGAGATTATGTTGTTTTATAATCTAGCGCAACTTGAACTTCTTTTCTTTAATAAGTTTTAAAGTAAGGAAGTTCACGACTGCATATTGTGTTTGTTTATGTTATTCAAGCATATGTCGTATTACAGATGCCATCGAAGAACGCAAGAACAAGCTGTCCCAATGGGAGAAGGCTCAACAGTACCTATTCGACGCGAACGAAGCGGAAGCATGGATGAGCGAACAGGAGCTGTACATGATGGTCGAGGACCGCGGCAAGGACGAGATCTCTGCGCAGAACCTTATGAAGAAACACGAGATTCTGGAGCAAGCTGTGGACGACTACGCGCATACTATCCGACAGCTGGGTGAGACCGTCAGGCATCTCACTGCTGATGAACACCCACTCAGGTTCGTGTGTAGTTATGCACTTGTAACCCAGTTAGGCTTTGTTTTGGCTCAGTTTGATATTAATAAAGCAAATTAAAAATATTCTTGGAGTAACTCTCGTTCATGTGGAAACTTTGGGATAAAAGTATATAAAAGCACTCATATATAAAATGGTGTGCCAATAATTCAAGTTAATCCATCGACTACTGTTCGAGTTTTAATTACATATGTTGAATTTTAATATGTAAAGACATATCAGAACACTAAGTTAGTTTTTAGATATATGCATATAGAAACTTAAGTTTCTGTTAAGTGTTATATAGAGATAGCATTGTGCTTATACTTGCAACTACGCGCTTGTTACGTATCTAGTATGATTTCACCCAGCGGGCACCAAATAGACACTTACAGCTTCTTTGACTTAGAAACCAGACTTTACACACTGATCGGTCATAAGCGTAAAAATAATTAAGTTAGCTAAGTGTGGGTAAGTTTAACGTGGTATGTTTGGTACGTCAGCGAGCAGATCTCGGTGAAGCAGTCGCAGGTGGACAAGCTGTACGCGGGGCTGAAGGACCTGGCGGGCGAGCGCCGCGCCAAGCTCGACGAGGCGCTGCGCCTGTTCCAGCTGTCGCGCGAGGTCGACGACCTCGAGCAGTGGATCACCGAGCGCGAGCTCGTCGCCAGCTCTCAGGAACTGGGGCAGGACTATGACCACGTCACTGTTAGTATACACCGTCATACCTTTACTCCTTCACTTCAGGTTTAGATGTATTATTGCTGGGCGTAGCGGAGGCTTTCTAGTTTAGCTATGACAGTATTCCGGAGATGATCAGAGGTCACGATATTTAACGGTAATAACATCGATTGTCAAAGATGCTCATGACAGCCGGTACCAGCATACTCGCCGAAGTACTAAAAGATGCGAGTTTTCGTAACTTGTCACCTATATCTGAGTTTAACGGTGGCTAAGTTGATATACTGAATAAATCAGTCTGCTGAAAAGCCCACGACCGCTTTATTCACCTGTGTTATCCAATTTCTATTTACTAGGGGTTAAAGTATGAAATTGCCGAAATGTACTAAAAAATTGAAACTCGTTTTTTTCTAAGATGTACTATATTTATGTAATCAAAATATTTACCCTCATTATCTATACATTGCTGCTATCTAAACGGAAGTTCATTTATGCCTATACAATAGAACTCCGGGGATCTAGATTCGACAAACTGTGTGAAAGCATTTTGTACTGCCTCCTGGGAAGAAAATTTTTTATCACGTAGAAAATTATACAAATCACGAAAAAAAAGTAGTAGTTGGAGCAAGGTCTGGCGAGTACGGAGGATGACGAATGGTTTCTAACTGCAGCTCCTGTAGAGTTACAACGGAAATTATGGTGAAGATTCACGAGTCGGGGCTGTTTCACTGCCAGTTTCGCCATCATTATTCGAAGTTCGGCACAGTAAACATCTGCTGTTATTGTTTGACCAGACCTGAGAAAGCTATAGTGAATAACACCATGAAGAGACCACTAAACAGTTACCATTACCTTTTTATTGGTAAGCTGTGCATTGGGGCACTGTTGCGGCGTTTGACCTGGGGTCAGCCATTGCATTTTTCGCTTACGGTTATCGTAAAGAATCCAGTTTTCGTCACATGTCACAATTCGATCCAATATTCCTTCATTTCTGTACCGATTCAACAAGGCACGAGTTTCAACACGCATATCTTTCTGCAGATCAGTCAAATCATGCATTGCAGGCACCCATGCTTCATATTTTTTTATCTTATTGATTTGATGCAAATGAGCCAGTATTGTAGGTAGGGTAACGTTAAACCATGGCGCTAATTCGTGGATAGTTTGACTCGGATCGGTTTCCACCATCTCCTTCAATTCAGCGTTATACATCTGTGAGTCGAAGTTTCTATTACGAAAGCGTTTAAACAAAAAACACACGGTGCGTTCATTAGCAGTCTCCTCTCCAAACGCAGCGCTGATATTGCGAGCCGTTTCTGCCGCGTTAGTTTCACGTCGGAACTCGTTTTCAAAAATGACTCGGATTTTCGAAGTATCCATCTTTGCCTTCTAAGCTGAATAAAAAAAACAATTGAAAGTCGACAATCGAAAGTTGCACATTTTTTGAAAGATGAATTTTATAGGTATCATGTGAAAAATGTTTCATTCGAAAATCTCACACCATGAAGGTTTAATGTAATTCAAAATATCTATTACTATACAACGGCAACTTCATACTCTAACCCTTATTACTTACTTATCGATTACTATGGGACGAGCAGACAAATAGTAAGTCTTAAACTTCTGTTTTTAAATAATTTCTTTGAATGAATAACTTTGATCTTCTGTCTGCTAAATGTTCTTACAAAGTAATATCTTTCACTGCAATTCACAGTGGCATCTCGCAATACATAGATATATTGTTCAGTTCTATGTGAGACTTATAGTTTCTATTATTGTGTTTTTCTATACCTTTGATTCTGACGTGGTCATTATTTTTTTGCAGTTACTATGGGAACGCTTTAAAGAATTCGCTCGCGAAACTCAGGCCGTTGGCTCTGAGCGTGTGGCAACCGCTGAACGCATCGCTGACCAGATGATCGCCATGGGACATTCCGACAACGCCACTATCGCACAGTGGAAGGAGGGACTCAAGGAGACCTGGCAGGACTTGCTTGAGCTTATCGAGACCAGAACACAGGTATGAACATTTATTTTTTTACGATATATACTATGCCAAACCAAAGTGGTAAGTGGTACAAAAGTCATGAACTTAGTATTGAGGCCGTAAAGGTGAAGATGATTAAAAAGGTAATGATTGGAGATTGCAATTTTGGTTTCGATTCGAGAAAGGCCATACATGGACTTGCAACGAATACGAACATTCGGCGGAATATTTGGCCGGCCCAAGTTTCAATCCCACACGATACAGTAATTTGTGTGTTATTCAAAGTTAGATTTTTCAAGTTCCGTTCTATTGTATGTCGCGTTGTTCCAAAGTTAGCGAAGTCTATAACAATTTTGTGGGAATTCAAAAATATATTAACCTAATATTTATTCTGACAACGCTATATTCCTATATCAACTGTTAGGTATTAATTTGTATGTCGGTTTTTGTCGTAGATGTTGGCGGCGTCGCGCGAGTTGCACAAGTACTTCCACGACTGCAAAGACACCCTGCAACGTGTCAACGAGAAGGCGCGCGGCGTCAGCGACGAGCTCGGGCGCGACGCCATCAGCGTGGGAGCGCTGCAGCGCAAGCACCACAACTTCATGCAGGACCTCAGCACCTTGCACCAACAGGTACTGCCCTTTTACACATAGATTTAATCAAGTAAGAAGACTTACTGAGATGGATTTATAGATATTGCGGTCTTTTATGGTGTTCGTTTGTCCTTTTAGGGCTACAAATCTTTTAAGTCGGGATTGGTAAAGGGATATATGTGGTCACTTCGTCAGTGTCACTACGCCGAGCGTTGTGGGTTCGAATTCCACACATGACAAAAATTTGTTTTGTGTTTCGTCTTGTAATATTTTATTTGTCGAATATCGTTGCTGCGAAAATAAGTTTTCTTTATGCATATTCGCAGCAACATATTCGCTTAGTTTCTGTGTATGTTCGAGCAATCGATTGTAGTGCATTCATACGCGTAGTTATTTTTCTTTTCCTTCTTTTTCTAAAAATCAATAGCATTTTACACAAAGGTCAACAATTCAGGACCTCACAAATAGCCACATAATATAAATGTTTTTTTATCACGTGGCTATTTTTGAGGACTGCTCGTAAGATTAATGGCTACGATAAGTCCGAATCGTCGAGCGCTCAAATCTATCCAGCGCGTCGGCGAGTATTCGTTGCGCGCTAGAGGCGGATAGGGCAAGAGTCGACCGTGTGCGTGCGCGTGTGCAGGTGGAGGCGATCCGGTCGGAGTGCGGGCGGCTGGGCGCGATGTACGCGGGCGAGAAGGCGGCCGAGATCACGCGGCGCGAGGCCGAGGTGCGCGCCGCCTGGGCCGCGCTGTCGGCCGCGTGCGCCGCGCGCCAGGCCAAGCTCGAGGACGCCGACCACCTCTACCGCTTCCTCAGCCAAGTGCGCACGCTCACGCTCTGGATGGACGACGTCGTGCGACAGATGAACACCGGCGAGAAGCCACGGTAACGCTACACCACCACTCTACACCACTACTCTACACCACCACTCTACCTTACACGTGCTGTTATCTCGACTTCTACTTCAATTTTATCTTGCAACAGTATAAATTTGAACTATATAATATACTAGCGAACCGCCTCGGTTTCGCATGAGTAATACAAAACTTTAACAAATTATACATCTAACCTTCCTTATGAATGTGTTCATTGATGAAAACCGCATGAAAATCCGTACAGTAGTGTTTGAGTTTATCAGATGTGGCGGCCGTATTTAGAACATACGTGGCGGGGAATTTTATTTTTTTAATATGGAGTGATATACAATAGAATTAAAAAAATATATATTTATTTTTCAATTCATGTTATTCTATAAGAGCACTTTGACCTGATTCTGAAATGAATAACTTTTTTTGCCCATTAATTTTTGACACATGCTGTATGAAAAATATGACAAAATTTAACAGACCGTAGCTAAAACGACTTGTTACTTTATTATAGGAACTAGGCTTCACCAGCTTAAACGTAAAGGCTATCTAATATAGAGTACAAATATGTAAGCAATGTTTTGGTGCGTGTGTCGGCAGAGACGTGAGCGGCGTGGAGCTGCTAATGAACAACCACCAGTCGCTGAAGGCGGAGATCGACACGCGCGAGGACAACTTCTCGGCCTGCATCAGCCTCGGCCGCGAGCTCCTGGCGCGCCAGCACTACGCGGCCGCCGACATCAAGGACAAGCTGCTGCAGCTCACCAACCAGCGGAACGCGCTGCTGCGCCGCTGGGAAGAGCGCTGGGAGAACCTGCAGCTTAGTTAGTATACCGCCGCTCCGCCGTTAGCGCTCTACTCGACGCTACTCGACGTTACTCGACTAGCGTAGTAGACGCCGTAGTAGACGGCGTAGCGTAGCGACACAGATAGTGTATTAGTTGCAATAAAAATTCGACTGCACGGATGGCGTACTGGTTTAACTAACGTAACTGCCATCACGCCGAGTGTCGTAATTGGCGCAATCACTTGTGGGGTCGATAACTAAATAAGAAAAAATGTATGGTCCACAAAAATCTGGATGTACTTTGAGACTGTTGTTTAAAGACTGTAAAGTAAAAATAAAATATTAATTATCTCTTCTATTTCAAGTTAGCTGTCTATAACGTATATTTGTATTATATTATATTCGATAGAAATATTAATTTCTTATGCTAATATTTAATTTAAAAGAACAACTATCATACTTAAAATAATAACAATCGATTATAATACTTAATATTTTTTTTAATATACCTAAAAAATGTAGTTGCTAGAACATACCTACGTCGATTTGATAGCAATAAATCATCATAATATATAATATTACAGTTCTGGAGGTGTACCAGTTCGCACGCGACGCGGCCGTGGCGGAGGCCTGGCTGATCGCGCAGGAGCCCTACCTTATGTCACAAGAGCTCGGACACACAATCGACGAAGTCGAGAGCCTCATCAAGAAGCACGAGGCCTTTGAGAAGTCCGCCGCCGCGCAGGAAGACCGCTTCTCTGCGCTGCAGAGGCTTACCACCGTACGTACTTGCATAAAAGTTCTTTGGTAACTTGCATTTACTTGCATATTAGTGCTCGGGTCTACAGGAATTCCACGACTGCTACTCTATAGAACACTGCCAGTAAAATGTGTTGAGTTGATAAAAGCTGTAGACCATAGCGATATACGATTATCGAATAAAGATTACATTAGCCAATAAAGAAAGTTTTCCGGAAAAAGTCATTCAATTCAATAATGATATATAAGCCTGATTGAAAACATTAAGTATTACGTAAACTAAATACAAACACACTTCTTTCTCACAGTGAGAAGAGGACCGTGGCCAGCAGTGGGACAGTTTAAACCAGGGCTGATATTATTATAAATACAAACAATCAAATATCGATTCGATTCCTGGTGCAACGAGCTAAAAATGTCGTTACGTTCTCTACAGGGACGCTTACGAGTAGTACAGTGTAGTAAAAATAAACACATAGTTACAATCATATTGTGATTTAAATATTTAATCTATGTTTAAAATATACTGATTGATAATAACAAAACAAACAATCATTCAATCAAATCATTCAATCTTATCTTATATATAAAATTCTCGTGTCACAATGTTCGTTCCCGTACTCCTCCGAAACGGCTTGACCGATTCTCATGAAATTTTGTGAGCATATTGAGTAGGTCTGAGAATCGGCCGACATCTATTTTTCATACCCCTTAGTGATAAGGGTTGTCCAACCCTAATATTATTTTTAAATCTTTTTGTCAAATTTTTTTTTGTGGCAAAACAACGTTTGCCGGGCAGCTAGTTTTTAGATAAAATCTCGATTTGCTGGAAAGCTAGTTAATCATTTAGAACCGGATCCTATATTCAAGTTGTTCCTATATTTATTTAAGCATATTTACAGGGGAAATACAGACATTAACATATATAATTTACAATCATCAAAGTGCATGTGGGTGCACTCCATTTATATACCTATGGACAGATTATTTGACACATATTCTATGAAAATTATGTCAAAATGTAGTTGTCTGTAGCTAAAATTACTTGTTTCTTGATATAGGAACTGTGCCTTAACTGCCTACGGTTTAGGCCTGGTTCCTATTTCCCGGATGTGTATATCCTTGGCATTGCTAAAGTTTATCAACGCTGGTATAACTTACCATCGGGTGGTCGGTAAATAGCCTTGTTGAGGTAGAATATTTTATTGTTCATATCATTGGTGTATTTCACAATAACCATTATATAAATATTCTGATCTGAGTAACATTTTTGGTATAAATAATATTTCTTTACTAGAACCATGCTACGATTGCGTCATAATTGTATGAGAAGTGTATAGCCATAATACTATTCTTTGCATGGAGTATTAATTTTCATTTAACTTAGAAATATACACTAAAATATAGACGAAAGAAATACTATTATGTCGGCATTACATTTAAACATAAACAAAGCATTTTTAGATCATACAAAAACAATAAAAAAATCCATGTATTTTTCCGAATTACTTCTACTTTCTGCCTAAACTATCAGAAAGTTAGAATGACATCTCAGTGTCCTATTACATGTGTAAAATGATGCACATTCTATATTCCATTGGTCTAACCTAACATTTATTAATTACTATACAGTGTTTTAAAACCCTATGATCTAAAATGCAATGTTTAATCATTTGTTGGTTTGGGTTAATGTAGTGGCATGATGTTTACAATTTTACATATAATATCGACGCTAGTAAGACAGCTCTTTCTAAAAATTAAAAATAATATTTAAAAAAAAACTAATTATTAAGATAAAAACTCTTATATTGTTGCATATCTTAAATATTAAAAAAGATATGCCTTTATTTGAAATAAAAAAGTAGTTTACTTATTTTCCTTATGGAACGATTACAAGCGTCGATATAATAAAAATGCACTATGTCTTGTTCTATAGCTTGTTTGGTTTTCATTTATATTATTTTCTAATCCTTTTTTTCTTATCACAACTAGCTTGAACTACGTGAGACTTCACTGTGGCCTAATCCCCAGGCTTGGGACCAATGTGACGAATCAGACTTTGCCTATGAACCCGCACCCGTTTCACACTCACACCCACCACCCCTTACGATAACCATTAACAAAAATAATCGGCCTGTCAGCCAAGTAGTTGAAGAGATTATAACAGATAGCAATAAGTTCCCATTACCAGAAAAAGTTAAAGCTAGAGTACTAAGTCTGAACTATACAAATAACCAGAATAAGAAAAACGATTCGTACCTCTGGTCTATAGTAAACAATACTAGTCTGTCAACGATATCGGAGACAAGCACGCCTCCTAACTCGCCACTAACATCACCCTTATCGCCTGAGATATACAGCTCAGTTTTCTTTGAATTCCCCGAACAAGCAGAGCAGTCTAATGAATACTTACAATGTATAGATTTTATACTGTGGGAGCGATTGGCGTGTCAACATGTTTATCCAAACGTCTCATTGCTTAGAAATAAAAGTAGTAGTTCCTCGAAATCGAGTCATAGTTTAAAGCGATTACTTAGGAAATGGTCAAAGAAGTCAAATAATAAGCCTGTAGAGACAGATATTAGAGGGGAAGTAGCAGTGTTGTCCCTTCCTGGTTTAACTAGCAGTTCGAAAGCTATTAACGACTTAGGTAAAGAAGTAAAGACTATACCTTTGAGCTCGTCCCTTCTCCTGCTATCCCAGACCCGTAACCTCTTATTCCCGGAAGGTGCATGGTACTTTAACTACCTGGATTGTGTAAGTGTGGTGTCAGCTGTTATGTATGTGCTTACGCTTTATGCTGAACTTCACATCAACAGATCATAATGTTTGGTTGCTTATCGGGTGCTACTTATCTCTATTTTAATTATAGCATGCTAGTAGTTTGAGTTATAAAGTGCATGTTAACACATCGAATGCCATGCCGTCATATGACCGTGAACGATACATTTTTTATTGTGTCTGCTACATGGCATTCAATTTGTTAAATCGAGGTTAAATGAGAATTCACTAAAATTAATAAAAGTTTGAAGAATGTTAACAAGATGGGAAGAAGCCCAGCATGTTTTCAGTGCTCGCTAAAGCCAGGCGGAGTGGACTAACTGTCGATCTGTCACGTCTTGCGTACGAGCCGTGCGGAACGCTAACACTCAGATACGACCGCGCGGGATAGACGCAAGACGTGAGAGGTATTTTACAGAGATACAAGTGCGGTAATACTTAATGTATCGTTTGTATATTTCAGTTCGAAGTGAAAGAGAAGAAACGTCGCCAGGAGGCCGCGGAGGCGGCGGAGCGCGAGGCGCGCGAGCGCGAGGCGGCCGAGGCAGCCGCCGCCGCCGCGCGGGACGCCGTGGACGCCGGCGCCGCCGCCGACAAGGAGCCGCCGCAGCCGCAAGGTACGGACTCCACTCCACCACTTCCGTCGCAGCGACGTCGGCAACGACCGCCCTCTACCACTTACTTTGTTCCTTTACTCTACTGTCGACTGCTCACCTGAAGTATGACTTCAAAATTGGTTGATAGGTACGCGTTATGACAGTATCGTGAGTGCAATAAAGCTCTGGAGTTAAAATTTTGATCGTATCAAAATACAGTACTCTTTTTGTATCTTAATCGAAATTATTATTACATATTAGGCTCTTTCGTTACAAAATTGATTAGCTAGTAAAGAACACAGAAAATGTGCATTTATTTGTAATGGAGGATTAACATCACTTCGTCTCACGGACTGCAATGTAAGCACGCATGTGTAATGTCTCTTAGCACTGTCGAACGAGATACAATTTGTTCAATATAAAACTACGTACTATTTTGGAACTTCCACTAACTTTCACCGTAACCGGTGAATACTGCTTGCATTATGCGATAACACTTTCTTAGTATTACGATGAATTTTTTATGTAGGACGAATGGAGAAATATCGATTATGAGTATTGAAATATTGAGCACATAATGCACTACAGCCAAAGAGGCTTACGGCATCGCTTGCCGCTTTATGTGTGAATTTCTTTATGCCCTTTTTTGATCGCTTATTCAGTCGACTAACAAAATCGATAATGTCATTCACCGTAGCTGCGGTTCGATTTTTGAAACGTACGACGGCTTTGTTAGTCGGCCGAGTATCGCGTGTGACAAAGGGTCGTTACTTACCGATGTGTTGTCCACACATGCACACGCGTAGTCGTAAGGAGAACATCCACTAAAGCGGCTGAGAAGGCCCAAGAGCGACCGCATTCCCAGCCAGGTAATAAGAGCGCTTATTATAAACCTACCGATGTAAAAATATACCCGGCTGTTGGCATGAGCTTCTACGGTAGTTTAAAATGGGTGTACTTAGTATTCTGTCGGGTAACACTGCGCTCGGAATAGTTAACGACACTGGGGAGTTAGATTAATAACTGTGATTAATTTTATTAGCTTGGAAGCTTTTATTGTACGTACGGAATTTTCTTTAGCGTAGGTTTATTTTGTAGGTTATTTTTACTTAAACAGTAGTTGGGGTTTTCAGCACGATTTTCTTTTATTGCACGATTACAACATTCTTCACATCACACTATCTAGTTATCTATACGGTGATGGCTTATTTCCTGCCGACTCATCATCATAGACAATACAAACATTAGAAATGTAATTATCAAATCGGGGTTTAAAACACCTCTTTTAAATAGGAACTATATTTCGTACGTATAATTTTAATTGTGTGTTTTATACCCCGATAATTATCTGTCTTCATCATGTTCATATTGTTAGAATATTTTACTTTATATTAGTGGTATATATTTTATATTATATCGTCTCCTCATATATTTTGTCGTCATTAAGCTAATCACGGTGATGGTTTGATACTATGTCTCACATGTCTGTACTATATCTGTTTTCATTCTAATAAGGAGTTGTCATGTCTCACTAGAATCCCTACTAGTGCGGTGATTCGAAAATTATTATCAATTTTCAATTTCATTTTACGTAAAAGAGGTATTCTGTAAAAAAAATTGTTGGTAAATTATTCTCGTTTTAAGTAATTTCTTTTCTCTGGTATTTGGCATTGGTTATAAAAGATTAATTGGAAATAGGGGTTCTATAAGCCAAAAGAGAGTCAAAGTGCTCATGACTAGTAACAAGTTTTGTTACACTATATTCAAAATAAAACAATATTGTTCACACTGTAGAAAGTTGTCGAATATAATTAGTTAGTCACGTAGTCGCTTTTATACTTATTTAAGCTTCAAACCTCCTTTTCAATCCATCTACTTTGCACCGAATTAAATTACAAAAATTGCATGATACTGGTTTAAAAATGTATAAATAAAACGAAGAATTGGTTGATCGCTTCGCTCTAGTGGGGACCTAGCTCGTATATACTCTTTGTCCGTAAACTTATTATGTATTATACATATACATATGTTATCGTGTTCGGCGCTTTCTGTTCTCTTGTACAAAAGAAGGCTGTCTTCAAACAAGGTAGGTATTTCACCTGTGCGTACTTACTTGCTTCACTGTCTATTGCTATCTATATATTATGCATCTGCTTTGTTATATAGCTTCCTATTATATTAATATTATACTATATTTTATCCATCACCACTTTTTACACAATCACTTCTTACACACAGGGTTTTTATTTCATTGATTGCTAATATAACTAAAGGGTATCTAACTTGCTTATATCATTAAAATATATTGTTTTTATCTAGTCAAACTATATGATGAAAAATATAGGGATATTTAAATTATAGGTAGGGTTTATAATTGGAACGTCAAACTATCTGTACTCCTTGAAAAAACCTTAATTTAACTTAATATAACCAAAATAATATTAGATATTTGTAGCATGTACTTTGTTTAATGTATACGCGCGACCGCTTACACTGTTAATAAATTATCAAATTATGATAGTACATTTAGTGAACTATAAATCAACTACTTTATTGATAAACGTGGATCAGCTGATGGAAGTGTATTGTATAATTCATAGAAGAACATTTTAAATTCAATGCTGAGAAACATTTATTAATGAGTTCAAACGGACCAGCCTGTTCAGTTGCTAAATTAAAAGAAATTTATGACCATTCTAACAACACAATTGTAAGATGAAGTTATACATTTGTTGCAAGACACACAATTTCAATCAAACAACTATTTGTACATCACACAAATATTTGCTACATAAAATATTATAGCGCATTTATGACGGTAAGATGACCTTTTAATATGGTTGATTACCATTATGCTGTCTAAGTCCACTGTTTCTTTATATTTAGCAACAGTTGTAACTGGCTAGTGAGTTCGTGATACTGTATCAGTGTAGTCGGTCGCGAGCATGACGTAGTGGAGCGTAACGCGCTTGCATGTACGTAAGCACGTAGTGTGTAGACGTAACTGGCACGTAGTCGTAATATGCGCATGCAGAGCCGGCCCCCGCCCCCGCCCCCGAACCCGCCCCCCTTGCCACACCCGCCGCCGCCGAGGCCGACTCCCCGCCCCGCCCCTCGACGTCAAAACAGACGCCCGTCAAACCTGCACGCCTCTCCAGTGAGTATCTGTAGTTGGTAACGTATTTGCATACATTACACAGGGCTTACATGAAGTTTTTATAGCATTCGACAGCCTTGTGTGTCTTTCAATACATTTTAACCCTTTTACCGCTACGTCAAAAAGCAAAAGCATATCTCGGGCGACCGTCATCCGGTGGGTCGCCCAAGGTACCGCTGGAAAGATGAACTAGCTAAAGACCTGAAAGAGATGAATGTGCTCGAATGGTCTGACTTGGCACAAAATAGGAAAGAATGACGCTCTTTAACGTCGGAGGCTAAGATTCACTTTGGATCGCTGAGCCAGCGAAGTAAGTAAGTGCTCTCGACGCTAAGCTACGATTTCATCCTTTAACACCTACATCATTTTTGTGAACCTATCTATTTAAAGACATACTGTGCCTACAATCAAATGTGGCAAGGTGCGTCGAAACCTATGAAAACTCATTGTAGGTCCTTAAGGTATACTTCATTGACAAGTAATATTGCTAACATATTTGGTTATTTATTCTAGGCTAGAAAAATGCTTGATGAGCTAATAGTAGAAGTTTATCAGCGTAAACTTGGCTAAGTCTATTTTAAGTCAATTTGAACAAGCCCAAACACGGTTCCGATACGTATTAAATAATGAAGTTTCGTGACTACTACCATCTCATTCATTGCATTAAACCGATGGTACCATATTATTGAATACTCTATACCACAAACAGATGTAGCGGGAAAAAAGTTACCTACAGACAATATGCAACTTTTATTTTTCCATCACGTCTGATCGTAATTAGTGTGATAAAATACTTAAATACTTTGGACATGTTAGCGTTAAAAACAATAAAATAAAATAGTAAAAACATATTAGTAGTAGAACAGACTACCAGAGAAAAATCAAGCAGAGACCTACGACTTTCAATCGTTTATAATATATTATTATATAATGCGAACTTTTATTTTTTACCGTATGAGCTTAAGTGTGTGCTTCGTTCTCTTTTAAACCAGCAAACACTTATGTGAATAGCAAAGGCTTGTAAATAACGTGCTGTTAAAGGCCTTTAAGTAATATGAGTTTATACATAAATATAAATCTTCGTGTATTCGTACATAGTTCTGCAGTAATACTTGTCAGTGAATGGCCCATTAATTTTAACATGATTTACATTTGACAGACTTTTCAAAATTGACCATTACATTATATTATTCCTCATTGACTCGTAATTCTTCTAAGCAGAAACTGTGGCAAAAAGAAGTTTGTCAAATTTGAATGATGACTCCAAGGTTTAACTGTTAACACGTTGAAATTATAGAGTAATGGTACATTAACATGTAAAGTGTATGTGTATGTATCTTATACGACGCATGACCTCTAACCTCTGTGTTTTTGTTATCTACATGTGTTCATCGTTTTATGTGATTTTATAAAAAAATTGTTGTCAACTTTAGCATGAATACGCTTTTGTTTATTTTGCTGCGACGCAATTTTGTTTTTATGTTGCTTTGACGTTATTTTTTTGTTTCTCCCTCCATTTTCCTTTTATCCTGACATATATTACACGTTCTATATTGAAAATAACATAACCCCGTTCCGTAAACATCCTATGCACGATCCTTTGAAACATAAAACCGCACGTTCCTTTGACCCCTGCTCCTTGTCCCTTGTGGCGGACAGCTCCCGGCACGAGCTCAACCCCGGCCACGCCGTCTAGCTCCGGTAAGGTGAAGTCGCGGTCACGAAGCAAGTCGCCATTCAGGAGCTTCAGGTGGCGCACTGCGAAGAAGCTGCTCACTGGCTCGCATCACAGCGACGATGAAGGTATTCCGTGTACATGACTATGGTAGATGGAATCCGCCACTATATACACGTTTACTGTTGAAGTCTCACAGTAATATAATTAGCTAAAAAAGTTGATGGTTGTCAGTTCAGGCAGGTTCTGGAAATAATAAGTACTTAAATTATTGTCCGAAAACGAAACGTTATGAAATTCAGTAAACCATAAAATATACACATTAAAAGGTTTAACGAAAAAAAGAAGAGTACAAAGATGATTTAGTTGTAGAGGGAAGTTATAATTACCCTGCTCAAAGGGTTACTATGTTAACAAAAAAATAATAGTACAATAAATAAGTAAATAGTGCGACCCGTCCTTAGTAATAAAGAAATGGCTGGCTAAGCACGAGCTAAGGTCCTTCGAGTCAATGAGGAATAAGCTCAGCATATCGCAGTGGAGTCACATAAATTCAAAACCATTTCGGTGTTATTCTACGACGAAGTTTTATTTTTATTTGCCACTTATATACCAGTAGAATAGACAGATACTTTTTAACGGACTAGCATTATACTAGGAGCGATTTCAGTTTTTAATCTGAAGGTCGACGTCATCAACATTGCCATGTACATGGCAATGTTTGTATTGACAGTAGGTCTCGCTACCTCTTGACGGTAAGGTCTATACGGTAAATATTCAAATAATCATTACTTTTGAGAGTGCATAAGATTTCAACACAACATATTACAAATTGCCAGTTTCCATTTATCATATGTCGGCTTGCCATTTATGTTATGTTACGCGATGAACGCTTTGTGTGCCGCTGTGATTGTCTAGCGCATGTTGTTGTTTTACTCTTTATATGTGTGTACCTGCCAAATAAATAGACGTTTAATTCTTTGGTTTTAATTCAAAATTGCTAGGTTCAGACATGACAGCGTATCAAACCTATCCCGAGTATTTTTAGAAATATATCTATGTTCATCATTATATGTTCGATGTAAAAACGCTCAGCGAATGGTACTTTTGGAATTCGAACATTTACTTATAATTGGCGGCAAACTTCTTGGTGCCTCTTTCATTATGTTCGGAAATTGAAATAGTTTGTGGTTGAATTATGATGCAAAATGATTTTGTATTATGGCAAGTCTGGTAGTTTTAAAAGATTTATAATATGTTTCTTGTTCCAAAACTACCTCGTGTAGCGTGATTGTTGAGTAGTGTTAGAACGTTGTGTACGATGGTATTATTGTGTGCAGAGGGTGCTAGTCCCGCGAGCGAAGATGAAGGCGTTGAGGGAACTTTGGTGCGCAAACACGAATGGGAATCGGCTGCCAAACGGGCTTCCAACAGGTAAAGTATTTCTACAAGTCTTTCCACTAATTCTGGTACTTAGTATTTTCTTACGTTTACGCGAATGTTAAATTTAATTTTTAATACGGTTTTTATCTCGTTGTTTATTTTTAAAACACTATTATTATGTACTTACTTAATTCTTTTTAAATTTAAAATTATGTAGTAATAATGCTTTAAAAAATAAACAACGCGATGAAGTCCGTATAAAGTAATTAAATTTAATTAGTTCTGACACTTATAGAAGTGTAGGTGCATTTTATACATCAAACATACATTTATTTATTTTGCTCATAAAGTAACACTTATGAACGTCAAATTTTATCAGTTATTGGTTTTTTTTTATTTACTGAATTTCTATTTCGGTTAGTTGCTAGGTTCAGGCAAAGGGTTGGGCCTATGACAAGATAATTGCAAGAAACTTGAATCATTTAATGAACATTATGGACGTCTTTCGGCTGAGATGATGATATATTAAAGTGAATATTTGTGCTAGGTCATGGGACAAGGTGTACGTGGTAGCGAAGGACGGTCGTATGTCGTTCTACAAGGACCAGAAGTCGTACAAGGCGTCGCCGGAGGCGCACTGGCGCGGCGAGCCCCCGCTAGACCTCAACGGCGCAGTCGTCGAAGTCGCCGCCAACTACACTAAGAAGAAGCACGTGTTCCGTGTCAGGTATGATTTCTTGCTGTTTACCTTTTAATTTTTTTTAAATAGGCATCTGCCGCGCTTTGTATAATTCTGTCGGACTAACATTCAAACAACGGACACAAAGAACATCCAGACTCGGAACAACCGTTCGTGGATCACACAAAGTTTAGTCCATAGTCAAAGTTTAGTAGTGTGGGATTCGAACCCGCGGCACTCGGCGCTAAACCACTACGCCATCCGTGCAGTCAAGTCATCTATGTACAACTTTTTACTTGATAGTAGTAACTCGATTCCAATTTTACTCGAGTGACTCGAATAACTGCGGTTGAAAAGCGTATTCGTGTCAAAAAAATATCGATTCGTATTCACTCGGACTCGCTCAAGTCACTAGTGTACGCGTGCGTTGCGCTTCAATTAAATACGCTGTTTTTTGTTATCTGTGTATCATTTATTTTCTAAAGTTTGACTTTATAGAAGTTTGCTTGAATTTATCGATTGTTCGAGTGACACGAGAACAACTCGAGGGACTCGGCACTCGACTGAAATCGTAAATTGATGCGATTGGTAAAATCGGATTGGAGTCGCATCACTATTCGATAGTGAGTTTTGGCGCTGATATATTTTCAATAACATGTGTCGTGGCGCAGACTGGGCAGCGGCGCGGAGTTCCTGCTGCAGGCGCACGACGAGGCGGAGATGGCGGGCTGGCTGGAGGCGCTGCGCGCGCGCACGGCGGCGCCGGCGCCGCGCTCGCACACGCTGCCCGCGCCCGCCAACACCGAGCCCAAGCGCCGCTCCTTCTTCACGCTCAAGAAGAAGTCAGTGCCCGCCCCTCTACGTCTACTCTCTGACCTATACGCACCCTAGCACCGTCAACCACGTCTCGCATGCATGCACCTACCACCCCACCCGCTACACGGTACATCACACCCTTGGCCTCGTCATATGCTCTCTTTGGCGTTTTATTCACTGTACGTTTATTACGCCATTTCTTCAGCTACATTTTGCATTCAGCTCTTGCCTCTCAAAACGTTAACTGTCAAAATAAAGTACCGCTTAGTATTTCTATAAAATCATAATAGTCATGTTAAAATGTAATCACTGAAAGAACAAATCTTATCATAATTGAAATTTAAACGAGCCTCTTCACGGAACATTTTCGTTTTCATATATATTTGATCTATTATATATATTTGATCTTACCTTTAAATCACATTAAAAAGTTTCTAGCATTATAATTATTATTTAACCATATCATCCTTCACTCATTCTTGTTGCATAATTAATTAAGACATTCTAAAAATATGAATATTTTTACTAATACACTGTTTTGTATCTACTAACAAAATGAGTACTGTTGGATGCTGATCGCCGGTATGTCCGTGTTACAGCTAAGCGCGGAGTGGGCGGCGGGCGGCGGGCGGCGGCGGCGTTGGCTAGAGTTTCCTCATTACGCACGCGGCCCCTCGCGGCGCGTCCAGTGCGCGCGGCGGCGACGTCACGCGCTCGTCGCGCGCTCGTCACGCGCTCGTCACGCGCTCGTCGCGCGCACGTCACGCACGCGCCGGTCGGACGGGCGCCGCGCATTTCTCACGACGCTTGCTTACGTAAGCTTTGCTAATGACGAAATTATGTCAACTCGCGGCACTATCGACTGTCAACAGAGTTAAATGTTATTATTATTATTAATATTATTTTTTGTTGCGTACGAGACGTTATTTGAGACTGTTCGGTATCTGAGTGTTCGATCGTTCGCCCTCGTAGACCGTATTTATTGTTCGATACTCGTATCGATTGAAGATATTATAATAGATTTTATCCGAGTATGTATGATCCCACCCCTCGAACGTGTAATTGTTATGATATGAAACGATTATGATTAAATTAAATACATATTATTATAAAATTCTAAATGCGTCGCTATTTATACATAGATGATTTTAGTGTTTAAATTCAGATTGAGAATATATATTTTAATTATTTATATTTAAAGAGGAGCTAGTGTAATGTAAATTCAGTTGAACTAGAAATGTATGTCGTGCGATTTACTAATATTTCAAATTGTAATAAAAAGTTTTAAACTATTATCTAATTGACCAATGTAATATCAATCGACGGAATTTGATCGCATTTGATAATGTTAGCGTTAGCTAGGACGACGAAGGATTGTAACCGCATTTACATTCAATAGACGACTTCCCTGTGGATTGATGTTTTACTAATATTATCGACAGCTTTGCATCGGCGGAGCGATACGATATAACGTAAGCTACGTACATAAATTGTATTAGAATTAATTTCCATTATAAAGTGTCTTCTGTCGGCCGGCAGCGCCGCTGCCCGCTCACAAGTGCCGCATTTAAATATTCATGATCAGATTTGTCGTTAGCCTCGTTGTTAGTGCAGCGAGTAGTGAGTACACTAGCGCCGGCAGCGGGCACGCGGGCACGCGGGCGGCGGCGGTGGCGGCCGCGCATTCGACTTGTAAGTATGCTTGATCGCCTCATAAGTGCTTCGAAATGACGTATTTCTAATATGAACATTCATTCTTTAAGGTTATTTTACTGCCAATGTTCACAAATTGTTAATTTTATAAGTACTATAACTAAATTTCACATTTTATAATATTACGTACACACATTTTTAGTTCTATTCATGTCTTATGAGTAGTGTAAATTTGACGAGAGGCGGCGCAGTCGCGCGGCCTCAATGTCGCATTGTTTCACTGCATGTTTAGTAAACCTATGTTTATACTTATTTTATTTTAAAGAACTTTCTTTATTGATGAGAATATAAAATAAATGATGTTTTCAAATAATGTTGAAGTTTTATTCTTATCCCAACTTTAAATGAAGAGGGGAGAGTCACAGCGCAGTAAATTAATTGTTATAGGTACAACGTATTCAGCTGGACACGCACTTCTTCAATTTTCTCTATAGGATATCGTATTGTTGACTTGTTTACTTCCAAAGCATGATCCAGTTAAACACCACAAATACAGTATCAGTAAGACTAGGTCAAAAAGCACTTCTTGTTATCGATATCGTGGTTATCAACATCAAGATATCGACTGACACATTCTTTACTAACACTCGAAAGAGATAAAATCTTTCTCACGTTAGACCTCGCCTCACAGTGCTACAGTCTGAAGTAAAAATGTTACTAAAATTATTATATTTGTGTTTGTTATTTATACTTAGTGCTAGTACGCCGTGCGAGTTGGAAGATTGTTTTAGGGATGCTCGTATAGCGGGCGGAGATAAATCTGAACAATATGGTAGACCGTACCAGGTAAGTTTTTTATATTAACCTTCATATGTATACCTTAGTACCCACAAAAAAGCAACGTGGAAGACTATTATGTATTTAAAATATGTGTAGAAATATAAAGTCCTAGAACTAACAGATCTACATTACTTAGAAAAGCTGCAGGCATTCAAAACGCTGCAGGCAGAAGCCAGTAGGTACCTCAAATATTGATTCACTCATGGATCTAGTCCGTGGGTAAGAAAAAGCTACCTTTATAATTTTACTGTCTTCTTGGTACCTACGATTTAGTTAGCGTGGCTGTTAATTCTGCAAACAGAAGGTTTATTATCTAACTCGCTTCACAAACAGCAGTTTTCTATAGTTACTATACAATATTTAATAAATAATCATCTATATATGATTAATAAGTAGGCGTTAGTGATACTTATACAATATTTATAATACTTAGTTACAGTCGAATTTATATTTTAATTCAAGATAACATCTTTTACAGAATAGTAATCAATGTAATTATGTTTCTTTAATAGATTTTACTATTACTGCCATTGACAAGTTGCTTTATCTTTCCTTTTTATCTAAACACCTTCTGGATGGATTCCCTGCGAAAAACTGAGTTGCACTTGACTTTTGCATTTATAATATTACGATATTAAGTATTTACATGATATAAAATGTATAGGTACTGTAAGCATAGGGCCTCTGGAAAATAACCTAAACACACATGGGCGGACGCCTGGTCCTTAAAACACCGTTTGCCCACATATAATCCTAGGGTTTTGAGTTAATACCCAACATCCTGAGCACCAGACATTTCTGAGATAGAAACGGATCAACTGACTGCCCGTTATATCCGCCAATCTGGGTTACTTGAGACACGTTATTGTTTTGATTTTGTCGTATTCACGATCAGCTGTTACTTGCACGTACTTCAGGTAGCTTTGTACGCAAGAGTTGGTACAACAGGGGAGCTGGGCTTTTGCGGCGGTTCCCTTATACACCAGGAGTGGGTGCTCACTGCGGCACATTGTTGCTTCCACAACGGAGAAGAGGTCAATCATGTACAGGTACTGCTTTTATACGGATTTAAAATGGTACTAAGAAAGTGCCTACTTTTACCTACCTACATAATTTAAACTATACTGCATAAATATGGGCACTTTTAGGGTTCCGTAACTGAACGGACCCTATTACTAAACCTCCGCTGCCTGTCTGTCAGCAGGCTGAATCCCATGACGCGTAATAGGTAGAGGGTTGACATTTTCACAGTGTGTATTTCTATTGCCACTATAATAATAATAAAAACTAAGACGGCAAATTCCAATATGGCCGCCATGCAAAAAAATAAAAACTATTATGCTGGTATTGGTCAGCGTGATTAGTCCTATTAACAATAATAAAACAACAACAATATACGAAATTTTAAATAAATCTATGATGGAGAATTTAAAAATCTTTCTTAGACAGAAGTATTTAAGAAGTTCATAGTATTATATCTTGTACGATGATACGGAACCCTTCATGTGCGAGTCCGAGTCAAACTTCACCGGTTTTTTAACTATGCTATTGCCATAGCATAGTTAAAAACCCGACCATAGTTAAAAAAAGATGCCTCTTTTAAAGCTGTTAGTTGGCTTCACATTACACCTTGTATAGAAGAGAATTTATATGATTTGAGGCAATCCTGGGTGCACACTCGTTGTACGACCGCTACGAGCATGGACGGCGCGTGGTAAACGTCGCTGAACTAGTCATACACCCAGACTGGGATCCGGACACCTTCACTAATGACATCGCACTGTTAAGGCTCGCCAATGTCATACAACTCACCGGTATCTAACTTTATTTTATTTGCTACATTTGTTACTAACACGTAAATACTATACTTATCTCCATAAGGGCGTCAATGTTACTGAAATACATGGAATGCCGTAAGTAGTAGACTAATGGGGTTTGGGTGATAAAGAGGGTTGTTAACTAACATAAACACTATAAAAACAAAAGTTCTATGTTTTATTTGAAATTTTCATGTTGCTGATATTTCCGCTAGAACAGCGATTCCTAAGGTAGGTTCCGCGGAACCGGATTCCGTAGTAAGGATTTTGTTCTCATTTAAGGTACTGTCTTTGATTTGTAATCATTTGATATGGGGTTCCATAAAATAAAAGGAATTTGGTGAGTCTTCCGGTATCTTAACAGTTTAGGAATCTGCGCTAGAAGACAGGTCTTTTAGCGTAATTACCGGTAACATAAAATTTTTGTCAACGTAATTTTAATTAAAAATACAAAGTTATAAGATAACGTAAATTTTTTAATTTGTGATTATATCCCGAAAATTAAACCATAATTTTAAAAAAACATCAATTTGATACTACAAGACCTATGATAACAAACTGTAGTTTTTTTGTTAGATAATAACCGCCTCTATCACCTACATCCCGTTGGTCCACTACTTAAAGACCATATGTATAGTATTGAGCGAACTAAGTGTCGTATGATTAGTACTTAAACTAGAGTCGAGAGTTCCTTTCGCCATTCGTTGACCTTTTAACCAATCCAGTTATCAAAATATGAAAATACAAAAAAGCTAGTCAGAAAAAGAAGGCAATCAAAACAAAATTTACGTTTTAAATAATCTGGTTAAGCTCGGATGCCGGCGTTCTAGTCCTGGATTGGGAGGTTAAAAGCCTGTTTAGGTGTTATATAAAGGTTATTCAATCTCCATGCTATGTCATAAGTGTTAATCACAGCCGCAATGGATAGCATTCACCAGCCCTCAAAAGAAAGTGAGTGTTACTATTATAACCAGACTGTGCTGGTATTGTGATTTGCTGGATAGAAATAAAAACAATAGTTAGTTCGTTAATTTATATTTATTTATAAAATTTACTGATGGTAATGATAGGTAAGTAGATACGTAAAGTAGTATTCTTATCCATTAAGCTATTGGTAGGTACCTATATATTGTACTCTTAATAAAACAGACACCATTTGTATTTTGGATTAAATAAATTTAAACTCAATGCAATTACTTAACACAAATATAATATTATAATTTATAGCCACATAATTAGAGTTCAAATTGCCTTACTTCCAAATTTCGAGTTAACTCACTATATAGCAATTGGTAAGCAGTTGGATGATAAGCATTATATAATTTATGAAATTTTCCCTTGTCGCTAAACAATAATTCATAATCTATGACAAAATAAAAGATATACAATAATATTTTTTGTGGTTAATTCTTTCATTCGTGTTGAATTTAATTAAATACTGTTCTATAACACATGGAATAATTACTTAAGAATTAAAATTTCTACTTACTTATATAATTGTGTCAAATCAAGCGAGTAGTGTTTTGGTTGGCATTTGAATCCTTTGGAACAATAATTACCTACTTATTCTTCGAAAAAATCAATTTTTTGGTTATAATGCTATCGTCACCTGTCCACGTAATAATAATTAGGCAATTTCATGATAATACAATCATAATATGGCAATGTATTTATTATATTCAAATATTAGAGATACATAAACTAATTGGCAAAAATTGTGCCAGAATTTGTCCAAATAACTTTAATGCTTTGGGTGGCATGACTTAGAAAATCATTTAGATAATCGCAGCGATAAAGCAAACAGCGATTTGTTGTAACTTCATATTTGTCTAAATTAATGACAGGTACACCAGCTTTTCTAAGTATATCTACTGGTTGCGCATGCCTTCCTTGTATATTTATTAGAGCGAATGCACTGCCGTGCAAAACAGCTTTAAAAAAAGTGGTATTGACAAAGTCAGCAGATCTTTTAAATAATCTCATCGAAGGCATGGTTATACCCAAGCATACATAATTCTTGCCCACATCTATAAACGCAGCGGGCATGTTAATGTCTATTTTTCGAAGGTCATATTTTATTTTTGCATAATTTTCTTCGGTCGAGTCAGCAGCAGCACACTCGTCTAAAGCATTGCACAGAATCTCACGACGATTCTCAAGGTTAAGTTTTAACCAAGATTCCTTAAGTTGAGACAGTCCATTTACGCCATATTCTAACACCCCTGAGTCGGGCTCATTATAAAATAGTGCTTCAGAAACTTTTGGCGGTCCCCTAAAATCACCAAAATTATTAACCCATATAATGGATGAGGGTATACCATGCGCTATCTCATTGATTTCTGCAATGTCGTTAGCCCACAGCGATAGATAATGTGGTCGGTATTGATTTAATAGAAGTTTCAATTCCTTTCTCGTCCTGTAAGCTTCAACTGCTACATCACGTGGCTGCGGTTCTGTAGTACTCACTACATCTAACAAGAACATTCGACCGTTGTACTCCATAGCGTCAGAAGACGATGAGTCAGCAGATTCACCCTTCTTTTGCTTGTTTAATTTGCATTTCCACGTCAAAGCACTTTTAAACTGTTGGTATACACTTTCTTGTACGAGAATCCTTTGCAGCCTCCATGGTACATGTTCAGATGAGGCCAGGAATTGATCTACTGCAGAGTCTATATCTGATAGTTCAGATATAACACCAATTGCACCCACTGGTGGATTGAAAATAATAATATCATCAGACGTTTCATTAAGCCGTGACATAACTGGTAAACCTGTGTGGTGACATATTTTCGTGAAAAGATGACATATTGCCTGAGTGCCATTTTTATGGCATATGTATATATACTTTCCCCGCAGCAACTTCTTGGCGATATATCCTAAGGCCAGTAGTGGAGAATCATTATTGAAAAAAATCGTGTCGCTATAACTCACATCAGGGTTTGTACTGAGACTTGCCACATAATTTGTTTGTTGGATAATCAAATCGATTTGTGCTATCGTGTCTAAAATAGGTATTTTACGCACTAAATATTCAAGTTGCGCGATCAAATTTTTGTTTTCTTTTAATTTTACAGCAAAGTTTTTTAGGTTTGAACGCAACATATCCATTGGGATCTCTTTATCTTCAGTATTGCGCGCGCAGTAGCGCTTGCCATCAAAATACACATTAGTCTCAACAAAACTTGTTTGTAACATTGTTTCTGTTTGTAAATAAGTCTGCGCAAGGCTAGTATCTACAGACATTTTGTCAAACTTGAGATCCATAGCTGTTAAAAGAAAATAATAATCACACGTTAGTATTTCACAAAACTGGATCTTATTCAGACCAATTAAACTTTTGAATTCAATTATATTAACACGCCTACACTGTTTTATGAATTGACAAAGACTTTAAATTGTTAAAGATTAAAGGTCGCATTAGACAGATTTACATGTTCATGAATACTGGATAAGTATTTATTGATAAATTTTTAATAAACTATAGACAACAATAATAACACCTACCTCTGTAATAATAAGTATTTTTTACTGGACATTAGACGACACATCAAAGCATGTACCTAATTATTATTACTGAACACAGATCAACATTAAGCTACTTAACACAATTACAAGAGATTCAAGGAACTTATTGTAATATATACTTTGTGTGTTGTCACTTGTCTCGGACCATACAGATAAGAAAATACCTATCGGTTAATTTATTCAAGGGCGTTGCCTTTACAGCTTGGCTATTCTATTTTATGTTTTGTACGTGTTTGTACAGATTAATAAATGTATATATTGTTTAGTTTAGTTATAGTTTGACAATTAATGCTTGGGAAATTATTCGAATAAAAACTTAAACGCATAAAAAAACTTAAGCTTTAGTTAGTTTAGTAGATATAAAATAACTAACATTTTTTTGCTTGCAACATAACAGTCTTCAAAACGCCGCCATTTTTTAAATTTGATATTTTGATACGACATTTAATTTTGTGTAACACCTTAAAATTACGTTTGTTGATAGAATTATGTAGAAATATTGTATTTGAGGAGATCCGCAGGAAAACTAAAGATTAATTAAACTACTTTATACGGATTTTATCGCGTTTTTTATATAACACTCTATTTCATAATTTAGAAACTGTTACACTTTATACTACTATTAAACTTTACTCATTTTTAAGCTAATTCTCAACGTCCAGCAGTGGATGTCTTTCGGCTGTGTGATGATGATGATGATAGTATGAAAATGATCTCGTTGGTATCCAGCGTCATAAGTTTGCGCTTATGTTTGCTTGCGAATGGGAGGTCTCCGGTTTGTTTTTCAAGTCAAGCAAAGTGCCGTTATTGTGTATTTCATTATCGGTTTGGAAATTCTTATGTTGTCGAAAATAGCTTTTTAGGAATTAGTAAGGCACTTTTAATCAAATTTCTTCCTTGTCTTATTTAGTAAACAAAAATTCATAATGAACATTATTAGTTTAGACTATATTCTTCCCCAAATAAATAAAAAAACAAAGTGACAAATCAACTGACATCAATCTTGATTAACTTCGATAATTTGGGGAAAACATAATGGAAACATGTTAAATATTATCAATATAAGCCTATCGAGGATTATCGCACACTCTTTAAATTATTTTATCTTTTATATTTATGTAGGTACTTATTACGTAGGAATGGAATGCACTCAGTTTAGTATATTACAGAATTGCGACTGGTTAATAATTATACTAGCAACCCTAGCGCTTTATTACGAGTAATAAAGCATCAGCTTGTTGCGTTGAGCATATATATTAGATTTAATGTGTTTCTAAATTCAAATTTATTTAATGCATTCCATAATGAACATTTACACAGTAAATATACATTATGGAAAGGAAGTATTTAAGCCTTCCACCAGGTGGGCTAAAAAATAAGTAACGAATTACGGGCGCGGAGATGTTCAGTTATGCTATTTTTAAAAGTTGAGTTCTGGTAAAAAAATTGTTAGCTTTTGGATTTAGTTTAACACTAGTTCCAAAAGCTAACAAATCTTTTTAAACTTTATATTTAAATTAAAATTGCAGGATATATAATTTGGTGGTATACCTTTATTTATAATAATATAGTTAAATAGATTTAAATGTAACACATGCTCACAATACTTGGCGGCACGGGGATGGTTGCATCACGCGAGTCTCGTCGATGTGATTGTTTTCTCACGCTTTTGTTTTTATATTGCGATATTTCCTAAAATTCATTTAAATTTTATAATGTAAATGGCTATCATAATAATGTTCATAAAATGCTTAAGGTAACTAAGGTATTTAAATTGATAATAATTAATACTGACTATGTCTAAATAACTTTCCAATTGAATTAAAAATCGCTTCTGTCTGTTGGTGAAAACAGCATGATTTGAGTTTATCGCTAAGAGACAGACAGAAGCGGTGGGGTACTTTATTTTATAATATGTAGTGGTAAGTTTTGTAGACCGGATGTTGTGGCGTAAAATGGGAGAGGCCTATGTCCAGCAGTGGACTGCGGTGGGCTGATTTCATTTATTGATTTGATTGATGTAGTGGTAATGACATCCAAATCGAATTTCGGTCACGGCAGCTAATCATAATAAATTAAAGTGGTCTGGGTTCTTTGACCCGCTGGCGGGCCCGTGTGCTCCTGAATAATCATTACGTATTTTGACAGTTCGGATGCCGGCGTGCGAGCGTTGGCTGAGTAGCTCTTCTAGGCATGGAGCTAGCAATCATTAAAATTAATACGCACAGAATTTCGCTGCAAAAAGCTGATGCACGTCATAGATTCGAATATGAGATGCATGGCCAACATGGAACGCAACACGATAATACCTGTTTCTAATTACCTGGCGATAGACTTTATGTACGCTATAACGAACAGACGAACAGTAGGTACGCACCAACCTTCCAGCACCAAATATTCTTATTTTAGAAATAAATATTCACCCAGTTAAATATTATAACGCCAAGTTTGTTAATCTTACACGCTTTAGCGTTTAAGGGTCGAGTCTAGAAAGTTTATGGAGGGCGATTCAGTACTCAACGCGCGGAGATCTGTGCTTTTTATACAAAACTAGGTGCTGTCACCTGGACGCAAAATGGACGTAATACGCAATCATAAATAATAGACAAAAAGCCGAGATTATAAGTTAATCAATCAATTATATTTAATACTAGATATAGCCGCGGTTTCACCCGCATTTATGATTACTGCGCCGCCCCCGTGGGTCGTACCGTGATGTTATATAGCCTATAGCCTTATTCGATAAATGAGCTATCCAACCTTAAAAGAATTTTTCAATTCGGATTAGTAGTTCCTGAGATTAGCGCGTTCAAGCAAACAAACAAACTCTTCAGCTTTATAATATTAGTATAAGATTTATTTGCAAAAAATGTACCTATATAGGTACAGTGTTGGAAATTGTGTTTTAGTCCAGTACGTTTGCCAATACCTGGCGTACAAATTTTACATTAAATAAGAAAACCATATTACCTAAATTGAAGAATACTAATACTAAATATATAATAATTTGTTTTAATAGTCATGCTTCACCCACACTATATAATTACTGGTTTTTACGTATCATTAAGTTTTCTGTAGAAAATTCTCAGTAGCAGCATGTGGTGTCTGGAAATATATAGATTTGATATGTCGTATATCATAATATAATATTTGGTTTTTGACTAAAACATAGAAGTTTAAGAGAAAAGCCTTTCTACTCTGGACGGACGACCGTCATCAAAAATGTGATGTAATGAAAGCAAAAACAAATTGATTTTTAATCGATTAACGATTACACGTTTTACTCTCGTATTACACTTAAGTATGCTTCTGTACTTAATTAAAATAATATGTCTTTTAGGTAAAAATATCTCAATTTTACAATTGTATCTTAACAATTACATAAAGTGTATATATGTTTGCCCGAACTAGGTTAAACCTGTGTTTGGAGCGATAAAGTACTTACATACTATTTTTAATTTGGAAATAAAATAGATTGAAGCAAGGGGTTCGCAAGTACCATACAGTATTATATTTTAGCAATAACAATAGAAGTAGGCGCGTCCTACGTATTTAATAGATATAATCCTTATAATACTTGCTCTGTTCTATTAATTGGGAGTTAAGTTAGTCAGATAATTTAGTAGGTAACTATGATGTAGGATGTAAAATAAAAATATGAAGCGTGACTATCATCTATGTATGTTTTCAGATATGATAAGTCCAGTACGTCTGCCGTACCGGAATATATCAACGTTTAACTTCGCTGGGCTCGGGGCTGTAGTGTCTGGATGGGGTATTGCTGCTGAAGGTACATTTTCAATTAATAACTATGGGTATATTAGGGTTACCAGAAAGCTGAGAAGTAATATATGCTATACAACATCAAACTACGAGCTACGGAGCGGAGCGGATATCATAAAAGTGGGTTTAATCACGGAGTAAGGTTTATAAAAAAATTTGGTACATACTTACGATGAAAACAGTCTTCAGTACCGGTTTTTGCATTACCTTTCATCTTGGATGAGATTTTTAAGGTGCCTATGTTCTTTCCCCTATTCTAAAGGTTTATTCTTTCCTCATATAGGTATGAAATAAAACATAGTATAGGTATGCACTTAGACCTATTTATAAACTGTCTCACTGCTAGGCACGTGTCTGTTCCTAATGTTACAAGGGCTAGATCACGCTGAGGTGGTCATAGTCCACCACCTAGTGCGCGTTGGCAGACCACGTAATCTATAAAAACATAAAAAAATATTTTGTATATTTCAAGTTATAAAGTATAGAATAATGTGTAGATTGTGAGGATTGATGGTAAGTTCGGTATGCTTTGACTATTGGGCTACCATCGCACGATAAAGATTACAAACCGTTTTTCCAGGTGTGACGTTTGTATCACCAACACTTCGGCAGAAGTTGATGACGGTGATCACAGATCCATTGTGCAATGCGTCTTACTTTAACCAGCTACCTGAGAATACAGTATGTGCGTTTTACGGATCAGCAGGCACTTGCAAGGTAATAATTATTGAATCTTTTACCGTCTGTTAGTGATAGACCGTTGAGGCAAAGTCGACCGCGCATCTGTTTACGTTGTATCTTTACCAGCCAAAATCCTAATCAGTGGGCTAATAGCCATATTGTATTGTCGACTGATCGTTGGCAACTTGGTCGACTGCAGCCGTGACTATCTATAGCTTATATAGGTGATTACGCGGTGTCGGCACACGAGCGACTTGGCGAGTCGCACGAATAACTCACTTGTCCCTGCAACCAATACGAACACAGGAAAATTCGCAAGATGAACTTTCCGTTTTAGAAAAGTATATCAGAGAAAGAATCCCTTAAGTCGAAACGCACAGACAACTACATTGTTGGCAACGCTATTATTGTAATTGCTTTGACGTGTATTTGATACTGCTGAATGTACAAGAATCATTATTTAAATTCATTCACTCGGCTTGGTCTTCCAACCTGGGTACCTATATTTGTTCGCAAAGAAACCAACCGTAGATAGTCCGTAATGGCTCTAATGTAATAGTTTAAGAGCGAATGCGGGTTGCTAATTATTTAGTTTACTCGTAATATTTAAAGGCCCGATCCTAATGGCGTTAGTCGAGCGTGCGCGTTCCTTTAACGTTCGAAAAAACGCCGCGCTTGTGTCGTATCGTCGATAAGTGTCCCCTTTTACCAATTAAGTTTGATTTTCTCTTTATCGTTCAATGATAGTTATCTTCACGTGAATCTATCACGTGACTTCAAACATACGTACCTCCTACACTGGTGATAAAAAAACATGTAATGTCACTCCATCACAAAAAGTATAATAAAAAATAAGCAACGAAGTCTTTAGTTTGAGGAGGCTCTATCCTTTCATTAGAGGAGGTTCGGCACTGCTTGCTCGTTGGCACAGCTCAGAGATTTTTAATTTGCCAGTACGCGAGTGACATTCCCTGAGTAACAGGAGCCTTGGCAACTTCTCCTTAAAAGCACAATACACGGTTATTTGGTAGTGATTGTCTATATTCCGTGGTGTCTGTATTAAGCAGGTATACTGCTGTGTCATTAATTTTTGACTGGCTGTGAACAGCCCATTATATCTCTCACGTACGGACAGGCTTCCTCGGATTCATCCCAGATCCTGTAAAAAAAAAGAGTGTAGTGTAGAAAAATTATCGCTGAAAGCGCATCACGCTTGCCGAAAACGTTTCCAGGTGGAAAATAATAAACCCTGCTTCGGTGTCGACTAATATAATGGTGCCAAGTCAAACATTTACTTAAAATATTTCTTCTGAAACAGACGATAGTCGGGCTTGCGTCAAGGCGTTTCTTGGATAATTAAGTAATACCTTCTAGGTAATTAATATTGATGTTTTCTTATAGGGTGACAATGGCGGCCCGATGACTATAACTTACACCTTCGATCCTGAGGAAGAAGGAGAAGAAATACTGGTAATATTCTTTATCCTTCTCCTATTTTTGTACTGGAATAACATGCATCTGTTTCAAATATAATGTCTTCCAGGCCGGATTTCGGTGATAGCGGCTAATCTTCGGGAGACTAGCTAATTGCGACAAAAAATATTATAAAGCATACAATGTGTGCAACACAAGTGCTCTATCAGGGTGAGACGGCAACTCGCTACGACCGGAGAGATATTAAGCACAGGACCAATGGCTTTACGTGTTTTTCGAGGCACAAGATGAAATTCCGCCTATTTCGTAACGTCGCTATAGGACTAAGAATTTTATGAAAGCAAAATGAACTTTTACTGTCTCTGCTGGTGTTTTCTACCAAGTTCTCATGATTCATAGCTGAATAAATTATACGAACAAAGCAGTTTGATTTAAGTATACGCACAATAAGACACAGACCGTGTCAAGATTTAAGCTACGTTGTCTCTACCTATGACTACCGCTTAATCAATACATTAGTACAAATATTACTGGAAAGAGGAGCAGTATAACTTACACTTGTCTTTTGTCTAACAGATAGGCGTAACTTCGTTCATTAGTACCAGCGGCTGCAATGATGCGGTGCCCTCCGTGTTCACGAGGGTGCAAAGATACCTGGACTGGATCAGCCAAGTTACCGGCATGCTGATCGTATAATAAATATACAATCTATTCGAAGATATAGGGCGCACTGCAAGTCTATCTGTTTGGTCAAATTTAATTCCAAACAGAGTTGGACTTTCGCAAGTTTTGGCCTATTTTGGTTTTATTTGATTTTTATTTTATAATAAAGTTATTTTTTTCTGTCTTTGTTAACTGTTTTATTTGCTTTAGTTGATTTTATTATATCAATATATAGTAATATTAAATTGTATGCCGCAACCGACAGTCTGTTTTTTTCTGTCGTCATCAAAAATGTTAACGTAACATCAATTACAAAGGCCTGCGATGGATTTCCACTAAAAACTGAGTGGTCATGTCGGTAATTATAAAGCAATAAAAATATTTAAAACATTCCATCACTTTACCTACATATATAGGTCCTGTTAACTCTAGTAATAGGTACACACAGTGACACATCAACCTAGACTGTTTGGACTTTGACCTATTAGAAGTTGAACGCTGCGAATCGTGCGAGAGAGTGCGTTGTATTTTTGTTATTTTGTCTCTTTTACGCTGAACGGGACGCGACGCTCTATCCTTACCGTTACATCGAGACCACTATGCACTGTCCCTTTCCGACAATTCTCTATTTTGTATGTAGCGTAGTTACGCGTATATAGGGTGTCTAACTTGATATTTAGCCGTGTGTACAAACTTTAAGTGAATTAATAAAATATAATGAACACATGGTAATATGACTGAAGATATTTAATTATTACTAGTCATTATGATTGTCTATACTTGTGATACGTGTGTCGACTGTGCTTAGATAATTTACCGGCTTTCGGGGATTAAAATGGCTTCTCAAAAATATGTCCTGTAAATGTGTTTTAATTAAATAAATAAATGTTAATTCTCCAAATAGCAGCTACATCATCGGCAGTTATGTTATACGAAAACAACATCAAAATATTTCCAAACTTATCAAACGATTGTATGAAAGCTATTTAAATATCAAGATTAAAAAACCCAAGACAAGAAATGGGCCGCCTTATAAAATACGTCCAACTTGTGTACGTCAAACTCCGTAAATGGTGTGGCGAGAATCTTGGCGCTAGACGTAAATAACAATAGTGCTTTCAACAAACATAAACAATTAAAAAAATAACAACACTATTTAAAGTGCAAAATAAAAGTTTTATTTCGCAAAATATAATTTTTATTTATACCTACTACAACTACGCCATATATTTTAGACTTAATTAGGTAATTGTGTTAGGTAATAATTGTAGTTGTGCACCGTGAAAAATCCTTGCTTCCTATGCAATATTCAGTACACGTGTTAGATTAATGTGATTACATCAAAATAAATTAGTCTTTATCTTATTTGGCCCTTTATCAAACCACGTTGACCAGATTGCATATTCTCTTTTGTTAATTTATTTTAATAAATATGAATAATTGCCTTTGTCATTCCACTGGATATTTATAACTACTTTGTCATTCCACCAGATATTTATAACTAAGAGTCCATATTATGGAATGACAGAGGCAATTATTCATATTTATTAAAATAAATTAACAAAAGAGAACAAACATATTATGTTCGGAAATCATGCGATAAAAAAAGCATGACAAGGCAACTCCATAAACTATAAAAATAAAATTCATCATATTTAGTAAATAATAGCATTCTACTACTAAACTTGTAGCGATTTTAGAAGAAACGCTATGTTAATTTATATCATAACTAGCCTTTGCCCGCGGAGCCGCTCGCGTAAAAGTAGGTTTGCTTAAGTTAGGTTATGTTAGTACCAGTCCTTTTTTTCAAATAAAATAGCCTATGTTACTCGATGATAATATTGATTAGTTTTTGATTCAAATCCTTACCAACAACCAAGCAAAAAGTCTTATCTTTTCTCTTTATAACATTGATGTGTTATATGTATATATAATAGTAGGTTAACGTCTTTATTTCCGAAATATTACATTGTCGGAGATATAACCGCGTGGCACTGAAAGTGGACAAATTATACGAATGTGACCAAGACGTTAGACATGTTTTTGTAATATTATAAAGGTTGTGTTGTAAAAGAAAGCGCAAATTGTAAGTCAGATAGTAAATAAATAGAGAAAATATATCGTTATCAAAGTGACGCTCGTCTTAATGATTAAAAAGTGTACACGCACCTCCGCGCCTAACACGGTGTGTCACCGACACACCTGCGCCGATTGTAAGAAATTCGTATATAAAATACCTAAATAAAGTCATAACTTCACTAATTTAACGACGAAAAACAATAAAATAAAAGAAACCAAAATAAGACTGCAATGTGCGTATTCTAAAACATGTTGGACAGCCTTTTGTATCTTCTCCGCTTCGATCTATGTTCGTCATCTGTATAGATTATTTTGCAAGCAATCAGTTTGTGTTTGGAGAACACCGGAGATGGGATCATCGGACGGGAAGATGCAGATGTGTTGCCAAATAAAGACTCTTGCCCAACAGTAGGAAGTTTATATTATATCTTCTTCATATTTAAGAGCTTTGCCTTTGCCGGTGGAGTATACGCCATCTTTCTCGGTTTACGGCTAATTTCTTGACCTCCTTATAAGACATGACCTTTCCTTTTTTTTTTATTTGGTCTGTGAATATCCTTCTGGGTCTGCTCCTTCCTCTCTTTCCTTTCACTTTTCCTTCTATGATGTTTCTTATGAAGTCATCATGTCTTATAAGGTGACCAAACATCTTTCCTCTTCTGTTTTCAATTGTCGTTAAAATGTCATCAATGTAATGTATGTGATTACATATTAATTATATTATCAGAGTAATTAAATGAGATTAAAATAAAAAAAAATTACTTTGATAATGATAAACTAAATATCTATATATAAGGTGAATATAAGCGGGCAGGTCTTTATCAAGAAGTTTAGTTTAAAAAATGCGTGCTCTAGTCTTTTTGGCGGTAGTGTTGCTGGCCTCGGCATCAGCTTTGGTGGAAGTTGGCAAAGGCTATCACGAGGAAATTGGTATCCCTGCTGCGGAGAAGATTAGAGTATACGAGGAAGAACTTCTGGTTAAGGATGTTGAAACTGAAAGCAATAGGATCGTCGGTGGCGCGCTCGCGCCCACCAACGCATACCCGTATTTTGTAAGTGTCTTAAATGTTTATCTAGACATTATTGATTCAATCGCATTTTATAACATAAACTGAAATATCAACCTACTGATTATTATTATATTCATTACTTAATAAGTATCTTAGCATAGGTCCACATTACTGTGACAAATAAAAACATATACGGCAAATGCCTGTTGGCAATTCATACAAAATTCTCTTCAAAGAAAGCAATAATTTTGTCGAGTCATAAATATATCACGTGACAAGTCTATGTGTTACATAAGTGTGGATAATCATTTTGTATTCTCACAGATCCATGCCACAGTCTGGTGTCCGAGCAAAGCGATGTTACTGTATCTATCTTAATCTTGTTTATTTTCTTAAGAGGAAACACAAGGGCCGTTTTTTCATACAAACGTAGTCCCTTGTTTTCTCCCTGGATAATGCCAGTAGAGCAATAATATTTCCCAGAAAATGTATGGCCTCAGTTGGCATGTCCCTATGTTTTCCTTTTTTTTCATAAATTAATTATAGAAAGAGACATGAACTTTCAAAAACCTCAAAAATTGGCTAGATATTCCGCCGTGTTTAATCATCCAAAAAACAACCCACAACACTCGGCGCAGTGGCAGCGGCAAGGCCACCACTTAACCCACTACACCATTCGTGCAATTATTTTAATATGGTTACGTTGCATGATTTAGGAAACAAAAAGCACTTTGGGTCTACTTGTGACCGCATCTAGTGCAATCTGATATAAACGTGAAGCTTTCCAAATTTATCACCATTGCCTGTTTCATATACATAGTCCAGCTATAATGTGCATTGCTGCGGACTTTTTGGCCTACTTTATCCAAAATCGCTGAAGCATGATCTATGTATCTATGAGTGTGCTCACACATAAAGATTGGTACAGAAGGTAACACAGGTAGTGTTACCTTCTGTACCAATCTTTATGTGTGTTTACTACCTATCAAGTCGTGACTACGTGAGCACGGATGACGTAGGGTGTATGTAGTTTAAGAGGTATCTTTACTGCTGCTGCTGTGCGACACTGAATGCCACACAGGCCAATTATTTATATGATTTACAAATAAATGAAAAAACTCGTATGCAAAGTCCCCCGCGACACATGCAAGATCCTTAAAGTGGCAGCAGCCTTTAAAAAACAAAACTGTGATTGACATTTTATTATTTTAGGCCGGTCTGTTGATTAGTTTCTGGAACATAGCCGGGAACTCTGTTTGCGGTTCTTCGCTAATCTCTGCAAACCGTCTGGTGACGGCTGCTCACTGTTGGAACGATGGCTGGAATCAGGCTTCTCAGTTCGTTGTCATTCTCGGCACTAACTTCTTGTACTCTGGCGGTACACGTGTGGCCACCAGCCAGGTCATCATGCACCCACAGTGGACGCCGTCTACCCTAAACAATGATATCGCAGTCATTTATCTGCCGACCAATGTGTGGTTTTCAAGTAAGTTTTAATTTCTTACATCTTTGTCAGATTAGTATTAGATGACGTTGCCTGATTTATGTTTACACTAAGCGTAGGTCATACTCATGATTTAAATATCAATTGGATGTCGTAGAATGTCTTCGCGGTTATTGATATACTAATTTTTGCCCGCGAATATTGTCAATAATTTTTCTGGTACAGTAGTACCCGAGAGAGAAAAATTATTCTTTCCGGGATGAAAGGTACCCTATGTCCTTTTCTGTACCCCTGAATGCGAAATTTCAGGATGATCGGTTGAGTGGTTAAGGCTTAAAAGCGTAACGAACAAACTCATATTCGCATTTATATTATTAGTTAGAATCTTATAATGTTCAAATTTCATTTAATACTGTCATTATCTATCAGAATTATATCAGGGGCTGTAAAAAAGAATATTATTTTATCGAAAATCAAATGATTATTGTTGTTTGTTTTCAGCGAGCATCCAACCCATAGCGATTCCCAATGCGTCGGAACTGTGGCAACAGTTTGCTGGATCATGGGCTTTCGCAGCCGGATTTGGCAGGACCAGTGACCGTACGTATTCCACGTTAATGTGAATGTTAAATAATTTAATTGACGCTATATATATATTATTTACTCGTGATAAACGGTTATTTAATCACACACTTTTGAATACAAAGTTCGTTTTGCTTCTAAATCATAGCCTATGGTTGTCACAGAAGTGTGGAAGCAGGTAATTTTTTTCTGAGTATGTATAATGAATATAATAATTATATATGTGTAATCACCATAGCATATATTTTTAACTAGATGTGCTCGCGGTTTCACCCGCGTTTATGATTACTGCGCCGCCCCCGTAGGTCGTAGCGTGATGTTATATAGCCTATAGCCTTCCTCGATAAATGAGCTATCCTACATTAAAATAATTTTTCAATTTGGACTGGTTCCTGAGATTAGCGCGTTCAACCAAACAAATAAACAAACAAACTCTTTATCTTTATAATATTAGTATAGATTTAACTAATGACGTTTATTTTATAAATTATTTTATTACACCTTTTTCCTGGTTTGTGCCATGGCCACATAACATTTTCCTAAATACTTGTAGCGTGTGTGTACTTATTTCTAAATCTTTTGTATCGTTTAATTGCAGAGCAAGCTGGCGCGTCGACAGTAGTGAGTCACGTAAGTCTCCAGGTCATCACTGTAGCTGAGTGCCTGTCGAGGTTCGGTTTTCCTTGGGTGCAGCAGTCCACTATCTGTACTAACGGTGCCGGTGGAGTTGGCATTTGTGGTGGAGACTCCGGTGGTCCGCTAGCCCTTAATTATAACGGAAGAATGATTTTGGTGAGTTCATAATAGGTAACAAACGTCTAATGTCTACCACATCCAAGTAGAAATGAGGTCATATTGCTTATTCACATAATCAAGCCTTTTCAATACTTTTATATATCTAGTATCGTAGTAGAGAAAACATTTTATAGATACCCACTCTAATCCTAGATTATATAATTTGGATCATGGCAGTTCGCTAATAACTAAGACCGGGAAGGGCCAGTTTTATGCACGTAAAGATAATACACTAGGGGTTGCGACCTCTAGTGTAGTGTGACATCTCAGAACTAGCTAAATAGAGGTCGACTATTCTCCACTCCAATGTCGATATCCCGAAGAGAGAAAATTTTGTGATATTATTATACATCTAGAGCATCGGTTAGAGATAGTATTGAACTAAGCAGAACAGGAAAACTGTTTAACCTAGCGACACACCAGGGGCCAGAGACAATAGGTTTTCAATTATGTCTGGCATTCAAATAATTGACGGGTTAAAGCAATACGCGAAGAACAGGCATTTTTTGGGCTATGTATATAAATTTTCGTATGTCTTTTTTCTAATGAACTTTTAATCACAAAGAAAAGTATTCAAATCGGTTTCATACTTTCAGATCGGCGTCAGTTCCTTCGTGGACCGTAATGGATGCCAGGCCGGCTCTCCTTCTGCATTTGCACGTGTAACCAGCTTCCATAGCTTTATCACTCAACATATGTAAATGACAGCAAGAAGACAGAATACAACTACATTCAACAAGTGATTGTAGGTCGAAATCATTCCTACATGTAACACTTTATGCTAAATTGATATTTTATACACATCATTTATAAGTATTCGCTTGTGAAGTTAATAAGTAAGGTATGAGAGGATTGACTATCCTCTTGGTCTCTGATATAAATAAGGAAGGGTTCCAATATCATTATTTGTGTACTAATGGGCACTTACCGTTCATGCTCAAGCACAAATAACAACAAAATGTAATATTATTTAAATTATTGTAAGTGAGTTGATTATGTACGAATCTATGTAACAATAAATATAATGAAATACAATGGTTTGCTTAAGTAGTCAAAGTTAAAAATCATTTAGGTCACAAAGTAATACTTATGAACGTCGAAGAAGTTATTGCTGAAAGTTGCTAAGTTCAGGCAAAATGTTAAGCCTATGAAAAGAAAGAAAATCTCGGATACTTTTTTAAATTGCCATTAAATTATAATTTCCGCATTTCACAACTCATTTATGTATGTAGGTGTTGCAGTCATTGTGCAATTATCATATCCATATAAAACTTAAATCTGAAAAAAAAGACCCTGTACTCTCTTCTCGTCAACTCGTTTGTGTAAAGCTAGTGCTTAGACAACGGGATAGTTAATTCCATAGTATGCTCCAACTTCCCTACGTTGCCGCAGACTATGAATATTGCTGCTAGACTATTGTTTAAACTGTATCATTATATAATATTGTCTTCTGTTTACGCGAATGTTATTCATTGAAATTAAACTACTATATACGGATTTTATCGCGTTGTTTATTTATCACTGTATTACAAAATTTTGAAAATATTACACTACTACTACTATTGATTTTATTTAACTAATTTATAAGCTAATGAAATTATTTAAACTATTAAATCTATTTATTTTTGGTTTACACTTTCCCCGACGTTTCGGTTGCTTTGAAATAACTACACTGGAACATTGAGACAACTACCATCTTAGTCTCCCCGTGACCATGGCTGCTGAAAAGCAACCGAAACGTCGGGGAAAGTGTAAACCAAAAATAAATAGATTTAATAGTTTAAATAATTTCATTAGCTTATAAATTAGTTAAATAAAATCAATAGTAGTAGTAGTGTAATATTTTCAAAATTTTGTAATACAGTGATAAATAAACAACGCGATAAAATCTGTATCATTATATCTGGATTAAACTTTGTCCGGTATCGAGGGGTACAAGAGAGTTAATATACACACATCAAAAAAACTGCGTTCACTTGGAAAAGTCAAGATATTTTTCTCGTGTGAAAATATAATCAATGAATGCATTACTTATTGCTTTAACAAACACACAATTTCTGTGAAATTTATATATTAAAGAAATGCGAAGATTTGATTAAAGTAAATAATTTTATTCATTTTTATATGCTGATTTACAAATTTAATACAAAATGACTCCTCCCCTGGCTTAAACGTATGCGGAAATCCTCCTGGGCATGCTGTAGATCAAGTTGTCCAATAGTTCTTGTGGTAGCTTGGCCCATTCTGAAATGGCGGCTTTCTTGGTCTTTTACAGAGGTCTTGGAGATGGTTGACGACTCTAAACAGCTCGCTTGAGAGCGTCCCATGCTTTCTTGATTGGGTTTAAGTTCGGAGAGCTGACAGGCGTCGCGTGATTTCGTACTACCGGAGAGCAGCGCTCAATTGTTGAGCTCGATTTGCCGGCGCATTATCGTCGACCAACATGAAATGATTACCATAATATATCCTGAATGGTCTGGCGATGCCACCAATAACAGCTGTCTTGTACAAATAGCTGTCATAGAGCCTTGGTACGGGATCAAAGGCATTCGAGCTCCAATCATTATTCCGCCCCAAAAAGATATCAATTTGCCACCTTGCTGAACGGTTCCAGTAGCAGTTCTTCGCCTTATGGAATTCCCAGGCCGTCTCCAAACTCGGACACGTCGGTTATCAGGGTTCGTACTAATCCGTGTTTCGACAACAAGAAAAGAAAATTACGCCAAACATCTTCTTAGTCTTCATCGTTTTGACGCTGCCTGGCCCTCTGCAATCTGTGTCGCTGTCGTTCCCGTGTATTCAAAGGTACTCGCCAGGATCTCCTTTATCGTAATCTAAAGTGGTTTAAACAATTACAAATGGTCTGAGTGCTAATATCCAGTCCTCTAACCTCGTCCAGTACATTACTAATAAACTTGACGAGAAAAATAAATGTCTAGGAGTGTTTTTAGATTTAGCCAAGGCTTTCAACACCGTATGTATCTCCACCCTTGTGAAAAAGTTAGAGCATATCGGAATACGGGGTGAAGCCCTTAAAATATTCACAGATTTTCTTTCTGACCGCACACAAAAAACGAAGATTGGAGAACGCATTAGCCATGAAACCGACGTGTTACATCGTTTACCACAAGGAAGTTCCCTCTCTCCGAGCTTGTTCCTCATTTATGTAAATGATCTGTGCCAGCTACCACTACATAATTGTAGAATATTTAGCTACGCCGATGATACGGCCCTGATATTTTCCGGGGAAACTTGGGATGAGGTGCGCAATACTGCAGAATTAGGCTTATGCACAATTAGTCACTGGCTTGTGGATAACCTGCTTACACTCAACATATCTAAGTCCGTATATGTACAATTGACCTTTGCTAAAACTAAGCCCATGGAACTAAATATTAAAGTACATTATATGCACATACACATACACATACATGCATACCTCCTAGTGGTCTTTCCAACTGTAATCCCCAGTGTTCATGTTTGCCAATCTGTAGACAAGCGACAGTAAAATACTTGGGTATCATATTAGATGAAAACCTTACTTGGCGCCCCCATATAAACCTCACCAACTCGCGCGTTAGAAAGCTTATATGGGCTTTTAAGAGACTTCGACATGTAGCCGAATACCAGCTTCTACGATCAATATACTACGCCCTAGCCCAGTCTATCATAAATTACGGCATCACTATTTGGGGTGGTGCCTGCAAAACCACCATCATTCAGCTAGAGAGAGCCCAGAGATCACTGCTGAAAGTCATGACATTTAAACCATACCGTTTCCCTACTAAAAGCCTCTACAAAAATTGTGGTGTCTTAACGGTTAGACAATTGTATCTATTTAATATAATATCGAAAAAACATCGTGACAATCCGATTGACCACGCACACCCGTAAAACGTAGGACCACAGCAGCTAGACATCAAAATGTCTACATGGCCACTTATATTTATAAAAAAGTGAATAAAATCCTTAGGATTAACCCAATAACTAAAAATGAAGCACAAAAGAAGATTAAGATATACACATGCACACACCACACATACATACACACAACACATACCACACACACACGTACACATACATATACACATTAAACGTCCACAGCATGCACTAACATTTTGTTTTGTTTTATTTTATTGATAATCACGTAATTATTTTTTCCTGGGGAAGACACTGTCTCCTGTAACACAGGCCACGGCCTAGCTCAGGAGTCAGGGTTCCAATTTTATTTTTGCACTGTACTTTTATTATCAATAAAAATTTATTATTATTACTCTAAACTCAGTTTGGTAGCGTTAATTATTGGGTCACGGGCGGTAAGAAGTCTGATGTAGCGCTTCTAAACATCACTTAGGACAGCTGGGCGGCTACTGCAAGTTCGATCAGCCAGGTTGCCAAGGCTCCAGTAGCTCTGCAGGGTATTAACGACGAAGGTTTGCGAAACGGAGAATCTGGCTACGATTTGCCTTGTAGAATATCCTTCTTCACACAATATTATATATTCCCGTATGGATTTGTCGAAAATAATGGAGAGCGGTTTAACCAACTCTGTAGCACACAGGCTTATAAATATAGGTGGTATACCGTCAAAACCGCTACGCTTATTTAAATTTATACTTTGCAATTTCTTTAAAATATCACATTTTGGTATGGATAGATCACTAATAGAATAATTAGTGATTCAAAGGCAGGTGTGTAGTTGTTCTTTGAACTATTGGTATAAACTGAGGAGAAATAGTTTGCAAAGAGATTCACGATATCGACACCTGAATCACTCTCTATATCTTGATAAAACATTATACCAAAAAAACATTATACATTATTATACATTATTATTCGTGACACGTTTACTCTTAGTGTAGCGCCAAAAAGCCTTATTATTCAGCTTGAGATCATTCTCTATTTGTTCTATATATGTTCTAAACATTGATGAGCGAACACTTTTGCTCGGACCCTTAGTATAAAGAATGCATCGTAGTCTCTAAGATTGCCGTAACGTTTGAACCTAGAATGCGCTTTTTGTTTGCATGAGAGCAGTTTAATCATATTCTTGAAGAACCAGGCAGGGTAGTTATTATTTGACAGTTTACTCTTTAGTGTATATTTTTCTATAATTGCATAAATCCTATCATAAAAAAAATGCACAATATTATCACATCGTAGAAGTAATGCTTGTTGTGACCAATTAATTTTAGCAATATCCCTTTTACAACTCTCGTAATCAGTTCGTCGAAAACATAGTTTTTTAATTGTGGTGTTATGTGGAAGACTAGAAACGGTTCGAAATGGTAATTGAAATAGTGGGTGATGTGCGTCAGGACGACTAATAGGTAAAGTAGGTGTTATTTTGACTATATCTGGACAGTCAGTTCCTTCACAGCTCTGCATAGTATTTAGTAGAGGACTTCTTTATATCCTAAATAAAGCTTGTTGCCCTAAGATGCCCGTTATTATCGTTTTCATAACTGTTTATCATCAGGCAGCAAGCCACCTGTTAATGCAGTTTGCGGTAGACAGCAGCTTAGCTCTTGGAGTTGCCTCTATGATGTCAAAAAATAGCCATGCCTATAGGGAATAAATAGGGAATGGCAGCATCAAGTGGACCGCTAGTCCGTCACCACCTACAATAAAAGCAGAACAAATACTGCCACGAACGAAACTATTTTGTGCCTTCTATCTTTACCGAACTCTGAATACACACATCAACAGAATCTAGGAACACCTTAATCCTAAGCTATTTACGACTTTATAGTTTCGAATCTTTTTAGTTGCCATACAAAGTTTATATACAGATTGAACCTATTTTATTTCATTTCCAAAATGTTAAATGTAAAAAGAAATGCAAAGGTAAAACAAAATACGGCAGCAAAATTGTTAGTAATTCGTTACGACAAGGTAAATTAAAATTGTGTTATTGATATTAATTAATGAAAAGGATATTTTATTTTCCTTTATAATTTAAGGTGCCGTGAGAGTCATGTCTCACGTTGTTATTTGAGTCGAGATGAAATGTTACGAGCCGTGGACATGTTAGAAAATTGTGCTATTCAACGCGTCGTTGCTGAGGCTCTACACACCAGCCAAAACGCGATATCAAGGTTCACGGTGGTGGTCACGTTATATAAATTTAAAAAGAAAAACAATCTAATCCCTTTTCATTAATTAATATCAATAAAACAATTTAAATTTTCCTTGTCGTAGCGAATTACTAACAATTTTGCCACTGTATTTTGTTTCTCTTTTGTTCTTTATATTAACATTTAAGAATTTTGAGTAGAGTTAAAAAGGGTTTCAATCTGTATATAAACTTTGTTAGGCAACTAAAAAGGTTTTAAACTATAAAGTCGTAAATAATTTAGGATTAAGGTATCCCTAGATTCTGTTGATGTCTGTATATGAATCTCTTTACTGGCTTACGTGTTTCCTTCCTCTTTTAATCCTAAGTTATTTAGGTATGTGAGATTGAAAAAGTTTAAGGTAAGGTCAATGTAAGGACCACTATGATATTTTCGCATTATCGATGGTTTTCACTGTATCAATTCATCTACGGTTATTTCGATTGGTAAATATATAAACAAAAGAACTTATCTGCTATAATAAAACAAAAAACGAAAGTCGGCTATATTTCGTAGGATTAGGAGAAACAATAAAACTCATAAAAAGATGGAGTTGATATCTCGTAAATTGCTGACATTTATGTATTAAATTAATTATTTTATGACACAATAATGTTGTTTAAATATTTTTATTTATGAATCATTAAATTATTGTTTTGATTTTAATACATTTATTCCACCCTGCCCACTACAGTTCTGCATGCATTAAATAATTTAATAGACAAATCTGTGACACTTTAATTTTATTTACACTTTTTAAATAATATGTGAGTATTTAATTTACATATTTTGTATGATAAAGTCCCTGAAAGTGGAGGTACGAGCGAACGCCGAAGGGTATCCGAGCTGGCAGCCGGCATTTGCTACGAAAGAGCTGACACCGACCTGAAAAAAATATAACATTTTATTTAGTATCTCAATTACTTCTACAATTTATTCAATTTATTAAAAAGTACACAAGTATAGTCTAGACAAGAATAGTTCATCATCTCTTAAGAGAAAACCAAGGGCCGTTTTTCCATACAAATGTAATCCCCTATTTCTTCCTTGGATAATACCAGTAGAGCAATAATATTGTTTTTCAAAAAATGTATGTTGTCCCTTTTTTCATAAATTTATGATAAATAAAAAATATAATAAATTAAAAGAGACATGAATCTTCAAAACCTCAAAAGCTGGCCAGATTTTCCGTTGTGTTCAAACATCCAGAAAACAAATTTGAATAGATTATTATAAAAAAAGAAAAACAGGAACACGGCCAGTCTATTTTGAATTTTTAATGAAACAAGTAGTTAAATCGGTCAAGTTTTGGAGAATGAATCAGGGGACTACGAAATGTTGATTTTGTGTACTTTTAATAGGTATTTTCGGTCCAAGCTGCAGTTGTCTCTATCGCGCTCTGCGGGCACTGCACGACAACAATAGATTTTATAAATACCTATATCGAATTCTCTCGCCCTTAGTGATTGAAAAGATTGTTCAATCTAGGCAGATTTTAAACGCTATCTTATTTACAATAATAAAACAGAACGAAAATCTGGCTAACATAAAATACCTAGGCAATCAAAGATATTATATACAGAAAAGCGTCTTATCAAAACAGTTAACATTAGCCACTCGTAATGATGAAAGCTCACCAAAACTGGTCTTCCGTTGTAAAAGACGACGAGGGGTCCACCGGAGTCGCCGCCACAGATGCCAACGCCGCCAGCACCGTTGGTACAGATAGTGCTTTGCACTACGAACACAGAGCCAAATACTGCCTGACATTGAGGGACAGTGATCACTTGTAGAGTCACGTGGCTAACTACAGTGGACGCGCCCGCTTGTACTGCAACATAACAACACCACATTAGTATAAAATTAATTCAAGTATAAAATTAGCGATCAGAAAGATTCGTTTTTAATGCACAAATTCAAAGATTTCTTATTCGTTGTGTTATATAAAGTATAAATTGTGACGATATATGTATATAACGTGTCACTTGACAGGTTAGATTTTGCCCGCGGCTTTCCTCGCGTAAATGTAGGTTATATTAGGTTCATAACAATACTTTTTTCTGGATGAAAGGTACCCTATGTCCTTATGACAAAGTGTATGTAAAATTTCATAATGATCGGTCATGTAGTTAAGGCGTGAAAGCGTGACTCACATGCGCATTTATAATCTTAGTTAAGATTTTAAAAGCTGTCAAGTATATTTTTTTATTTTGGACATCCATAGTGGTACTAAATGCGCCATGCTGTTTCTACAGCATAGCGCATTATAGATTTCGGTAAACGAAATCAATTTCCTAAAATTAATATACTCATATTCTGTGGCCCAAAAACAATTTCCCTTAGGAATCGTCGTATCCGAAAAATGTATCTGGCATACCCCAAGGTAGTCTTTTGGGACTGTTCTAACAGAGTTTTATTGCGTATCTATAATGAACAGATTTTACAGATAATGTTTGTATTGGCGCACATACGCCAATATATGATTATTATCTGTAAAATATTACAGACGCCGAAACAGAAGCGGATGAAAAATGTGTTGGACAGAGAATTGAGTAAAAGCTGGTTAACAATATTACAAGATAATATGTTAGGAATTGACTTACTAACAAGTGGATCGCTGTTATCTTTAATTAATTAAAATATTATTATTATTATTATTTAAATCAAATAAATCACATTATATTTACCAGATTTTAGCAAAGGCTTAAAGAGAATACTAGGTATTATTAATTTCCCAAGATATATTTTCCGAAATGAAAGTATTTATCTATATACTTATAATTAAAATTGAAGTGTCTGTTTGTAATGTCAAAATAACAGCTTTTTACTTAATATATATGAAAGAATCAAAAATTAATTTTAAATATTTTTATCTTTCTGACTAATCTCTGAAACGGCTAGACCGATTTTGACGGGACTTTCACTATAGCTATCTGCCATAGCTGATGTTATAAGGAGTAACTTAGGCTACTATTACTTTAGAACAAAATTAGGGTTACTCGAAATATAATATTTTACGCAAACGAAGTCGCGGGTAACAGCTAGTAGATAATTTGAATAAAAACTAATACTTACAGTCGCTGGTTCTGCCAAATCCAGCAGCAACAGCCCAGTGTCCAGCGTAGGATTCCCACAGCTCCCATGAACTAGGAATGTCAATGGGTTGGATGGTTGCTGAAACACAAAATAATTATCACAAGTTGTTTTAAATCATTTTGGTTATACCGATATCAAATTAAGTATAAAGCTGATTTAGGATTTCATAGAAATGGTCGATAACGATATTCTTTACTTATTTTTAGACTAACACTCGTATCTGAAAGGCTTATCAATTATGTGTCAAAATGAAGTGTAGGTAGTGATTAAATTGGCTGTTGCTAATTCAGATAGCCACACAGTAGTATATAATATTTTTCTACTGTGTCAAATTTTCTAAGTTAAACATCATCATCAATATCATCCTCCTTCAGACACTCTGTAAAAGTATATTACATTGCGTATCTAACTTAAATAGATAAGAAACATAAAAATTTATATTTGTTATTCAAAAACTAGTTATCGCTTAGATAATGCATATATATCTTATCGCAGCTTAGGATTAAAATGTAAGCTAATAGGTGTTTATAATGATGGATATTGAAAATTAAATTGTAATTATGATTTAGGATTTGTTTCGTAGTAAAATTGATAACGTTTACAAATTTAGTTGTAACTGAATACAATATTATTCACAATTATTGTACTAATTATAAAATAATTTTACTCAAGTCGACATTTTAGAGTGCTGATACAATGAGTAGAATTAGACATGAGTACAATCGTAAATATATTTATGTAAAAATGCTAGAGAAGGAATTGATTATTCTAATGCTACTTATGCTAGAAAGCTAGGATAAATAGAAGCTCATGTTAGTAGTTTCTAATACTCACTGGTAAAGAAGACATTAGTAGGCAGATAAATCATAGCAATGTCATTGTTAAAGTTATTGGTGTTATACTGGGGATGTACTACAACTTGACTGGTGGCGATACGTGTGCCGCCAGTGTACAGGAAGTTGGTGCCGAGTATGACGACGAACTGCCATGCTTGGTTAAAACTATCCCTCCAGCAGTGAGCGGCAGTCACGAGACGGTTAGCAGACAGCAATGTAGACCCACACACGGAGTTGCCAGCTACGTTCAACAGACTGATCAGGAGACCGGCCTGGTGGACAAGATATTATGAAACGAAAGAAATTTTAGAGAAGAATCGAGACATGTGATGGTAAAACTCAAAAAAGGCGGATGAAGGTAGCTCATGAATTAGGTTAGCACCTAATATTTCAGCAAATATTGTTTGGTACAGTACCATTAACATTTCTGATAACACCAACAGATAAATAATACTCAATCCACATTGATGTAATCATTCCAAAATGCTAAATAGGGTTAAATTTAAAACATAAATTTTAGTTTATAACCTATTTTAGTTTTATCAAGGAAATAGTGCTTGACGCATAGAACTTGCCCCATGTAGATATATTATGGGCTATGTGGTATTTCTTTGCTTTTTCACTCGTGATCAGTGTGAAGCTTTGTTTTGTTAGTCTTGGCTGGAGACTTTTGTCCTCTAGCGGTGATAATAATTAACTTATAAAATTCCTGAATATCGAACCGTGTCTAAAGTAACCCTAGATATTTAAAAAAATTATAGTGATGATGTAATTTGCTTCTTAAAATACATATTCATAATCGAAATATTTACTATCGATTGAATAATTACTTACAAAGTAAGGATGAGCACCAGCAGGAGCGACTACGCCGCCAACAATCCTATCTGACTGTGGATCCTCGGGTTTAAGTCCTTCTTCATAAGCTCTAATCTTCTCTGCGAGAGGGATACCGATTTCCTTGTGATATCCACCTCGCACTTCCACTAAAGCGGAAGCCGAGGCCACTAACGCCAGACCGAACAGTAATAAGCCACGCATTACGATCACGTGTGTTATCCAATGAGTTGTCGCAGCTTATAAACGCTCTGGTCTTTATCATAATATCTTTAAATCGTTTTCGGCGATCATACTCCGATTTAATCTTTATTAATAACATAAATCCGAAACTGATTTGTTTGTATTCATGATGTAATTATATTTATCGTGCCTTGCTTGTATAGTATTATATTAATTTAGCTGTAATTCAATTTATTAGCAGTGTAAAATCTGGTAGTTGCATAATTATATTTGTTTCTGTACATGGTCACATAGAGCAATTATCAAAATCCGTTGCAAAATAAGATAGTATTTAATATTTTAAATTTGATTGAAGAAAAAGTAGGGATCTACTGGGATATTTCGCAATCTCCAGCATTTGAATAGCGGTTATGACATAGTTTGTGTCGTACATTTTTTATATAATTTGACAACTATACTAACTACAAGATTTAAAACACTTGTATCTTATTTATTATTTAATAGATTACAAAAATTATATTTAATGTTCGGATAATGTAACTGTTTGCCTTAAATAATAAAATGCGTGTAGACTACCCTATTGCTACGGTGTAAAAAAAATAGAATAAAAATAATAAAAGTAATGAAAAAGAAAAAGCAATTTTTAAAATTAATTGTGTTTTTAACTTATAAAAGTAATTAGAATATTCTGTTATTCACTAATTATAACTTGAATCACAATAAAATTTGTTTTGATTCGAAATGTGATTTGTTTCGTGGGGTGAGGTCGTGGTCGATTCCAACTATGTTTGATGATGACTTCCTCATATTTATCTGCTTCATACCGTGTGAATAATTGAATAGCGGTATTCCTTCGTATTTTTATATAAAAATAATCAACAAATATCAAAGAAAAGTGCGAATCGATCTGCTTGAAAATGAATACAAATCTCTACAATCTACAATACCCTGACAAGGGTTGTCTCATTTGGTACACCGCTGGTTCCAAAATGGAAACAGGATCAGGCGCTGGTATTTATGCCAACGACTGTAAGGTGAGCCAAAGCATGGGCAAATATGCAACGGTCTTCTAGGCGGAAACCTATGCTATAATTGCCTGTGCGCAGGAGAATATTAACAATAATGTCACTGACAAAATTGTTTATATTCTCAGTGACAGTCAAGCTGCTCTTAAGGCTCTGAACTCCTGTAGGGTGGACTCCGCACTGGTCCTGAACTGTGTTAAAGCCCTTAACAAACTTGGCAGGTAAAGCACAGTCAGGCTGGTGTGGGTTCCAAGGCATGCAGGGGTGCAGGATAATGAGGAGGCTGATGAATTAGCCAGGAAGGGCTCGGAGCAGCTATTTGTGGGCTCCGAGCCATCCGTAAGACTCTCTGACAGTACCGTCAAGGCAGCTTTGAATGCACATGGCAATGATAAACACAGGCTAGAGGGGGCTGGCCCTTAGGGGTCTGGAATTCTCCAATAAATTCATTGCAAACAGAGCCGTGGCTTCACCCGGATGTTCTGCGGGTACAACAAGGGCCAAATATGCCTGCTCACAGTAGCGTTCACTGGTCATTTTGGCACCAACGACACCCTGTGCAGATTGAAATTGGCAAACAATTTGATCTGCAGAGCCTGTGGTGAACAGGACGAGTCCATATCACATCTACTGTGTGAATGTGATGGGTTGGCTAAGGAAGGGTCTGATGAGATTGGCATATCAGAACCCTGAAGACTTCAGGCTTCTCCCTCTGAAGTGTACGCTGCGACTGATGCAGTACATTCATAGGGAAATAGCTAAGGGATAGATCTCGGAGCCGACACAAAAGATCCCACTGGGTCGAAGTGTCGTCGGTCTACACTGACCGGCCCCCAATAAGATAAGATCAGATAAGATAATACGAATCTAATATTGTCTAATATTGTATTAGAATAGTCGATATAATTAAAAAGTTATTACTATATAAGTAGCTATTATTATCGTCTGCCATGGATTAAATCCCCATGGAAAACCTCATGAAAGACTTAAAATTCATCGATCATACATAAATCATCACTGCTGTCTGAATTTATTATCCAGTGTCGCTGCATACCAAAACACGTCGCTAATTCGAAATATTTAAATTGGAAGCTAAATACATAGAATACGTTGCGAAAATTTAATAGCGCATAGGATCTCATAATTCAGGTAGTCGTTTAAAGATCACTAGACAAGAGTCCACGGTTAGTATTGTTAGAACGATCACAGTCAGTAATATTTATGGCAAAGCAAGAAATCTGTATTTTAGTTTGGCTCTGCTTTGCCTGAGCTTTGGAGGAAAAGTTATGCCACCAGCTACTGCATGTTGTGATTTGGTACAGGCTGTAGGTTTAAGATTCTGCACATTCATAAGTCCAGTTGTTAGGGCTACAGCAGGGGTGGACTTTTAAATTTATTAATTTATTTAAAAAATAACAGCTTTAAAAAATTATATAAAGCTAGCTCTTCCGACAGACGTTGCCCTGTACAGGTGAAAAAAAAAATAAAAAAAGAATAACAAATCTAAACCATCCACGAATCCACTAGAACACACACAAATAAATTCAATCGAATCGGTCCAGCTATTTAGGAGGAGTTCACTGTCAACCCACGTACAGAAGAATTATATATATAAAGATAATAATAATAAACGCTCTGCTGCATTTAAGGGCTTGTATGCCGATGGCGGCTATTCAGGGGGCCAATCTAGTGAGTCGGCGAGTCACGGTCTGCCATGCCTACTTTGTACACTTTCTACTGAGACAACATATCAGGCAGACGCATTTTTCATCCATAGTTTTCATTATACCAGCCTATCAAACACCCATCCCTATAGCCTAGATTTATTAGGTTCCATATGTAGCAATAGTCTCCTACACCTGCCGCGGCTAGACACTACACTATACTCAAAGAGTCTCTGCATGTTGGATCCGTATCCCCGTGTAAGCCTCCCAAAGAGCCAGGTTTTCCCAAACACATTAGGAATATATTCGTGAGAGAAACAAATTAGAAAGAAAGCCTTAACCTGGAAACAAGTTAAGTGGTGGTAGTGTTCAAGGTTATAGAAGCAAACAATAATGTCTTATGCAGATGAATATTATTTTTATCGATGTGTAACTTTCTTAATCCTTATTGCTTTCTACTACTTATCGTTCTCGTATCATAATTAGATATTTCGTTTTGAAATATTTGATTAATGGGTATTATACATTTATTTTTAGCTTGACCTTGAATGTTACGTAGCGTAATACAATTAAGTAATAATTTGAGTACATTATAATTATCAATGTAAATACGACGTCGAAAATCATTTATCCACATATTACCACTTATGAACGTTATAATGGTGAGAATGGTACACGATTTTAGTATAGTACATTAAATGTTTATAAGAATTTGCAGCGATAGCCTAGTAGGAAACCGTTGGACTACCACTCAGAGGTCTCTAGTTCGATCCCAAGGCGCGCATCTCTGACTTTTCGAAGTTATAAGCGTAATAAATAGTTAATTATCGCTTGCTTTAACGGTGAAGCAAAACTATCCATAATGTTCTCGAAGATATGTGAAGTCTGCCAACCCGCACTAGGTCAGCGTGGTGGACTACGGCCTAACCCTTCTCACAATGAGGAGAGGCCCGTACCTATCAGTGGGATAGTTTAAAACAGGGCTGATATTATTATTATTATATTATTTATATTAAATGTTTATGTTTCAAGTGAGACTGGTACGCGATATTAGTATAGTATATTAAATTTTATGACACGCCAAATAAAAAATTTTGCATGCTACATGGCTAAATATAGAAGCACTATACCATTTCTGTAATACCTCTATATTCCACCTATATTTGCAATAAATGATTATTATTATTATCAAGCTTGGTTTGTTATGGGCACCATTGAGCCTCCCTGAGGCACGCCTTTATTTACATGTTGTTAAAATACTATTCTGCCAGTTTCTATTGCAATAATATATAGTTGCCTGTTTGATTTTCAACATTATTTTACAAACAAGAGCATATAGCATTGAATGAAATCTTTTGTGCAAACAGTATTAAAATAAGAGAGTAATTAATATTTTAAATTTGGATATAAGAAAAAGTGGGGTTGCAGCGGGGATGTCTTGCTATCTCCTTCGCACAGCTGCGGCTAAATACCGGTTATGTCACAGTTTGTGCATCTTTTTTCTGTTATTTGACAATTACCTTGACTACCAGATTTGAAACGCTTATATCTTATTTATTGCCGAGTGCACAATTTGATTTAATAAAATGTTACGATACTGCTACGGGTTTGTCACTACTTGTACTTTGTGGAGTTCGTAGTTTATAACGGTAGTGGGCTGAAATAAAAGTACATAGAACACAATGAGATTAAAATATCTCGCCATTGTAAGCTGTCAAATGAATTAATGTTTTATAAAAGTATGACCAGCTTCGATCACTGTAAAAAGTAAACAGACGTTTTAACGTAAATAAGAGTCTCAGAGGGCATCACTATCACATTCTACACGAATTTCTTATAGACTAGTCAGCGTAGTTGTCAGATGTCTCGAAACAGAAAAATACTCTCAGTTTATTTAGCAAGACAATTTTTAAAAGAAAACAAGCGTACAAACTCGTAGTTTTTGCGGAGTAAATTTATTGTACAATAAATTTACTCCGCAAAAACTAAGAGTTTGTACAAATTCACAGAAATACGAAAGACATGACAGAAAAACCTTTTAACACTGTGCCCAATCACAGCTGCCGAACGGAAAACTCACTAACAGTAGTAAACAAAGCGATACCTAGGGTATTTGCTTATAAATACCTATTCATATAATAGAGTTTATTTCTAAAAAGCACCTTTGCCTTATATAATAAAGAAGTGGTGGTACCCCAATAGTCAAGACATTTCTCTTTGAACGATCGAGAGTTCGTGGTTTCGAATCCCACCAATTTCACTTCCGACGTGAACCCACTTCCAATACAAGCATATTAGCTTAGGCCCCCCTCTGCCTAAATTAATCCGCTTGTGTTAACAAAATACTTGTAATTTCTTTTTTTATGTCCTTGTGCTTGCAGAATAAATACAAAGTCATAATTAATAGTCGATCGCGCGTGACGTGCAATCTCCATGAAGGTATAGACCACAGATTATTAATATGTACTGGTGGCACATTTGAAACGTGACATTTGTGGCGCAAGGCTCTCACTTGTATTAATGATTATTTATTAAATATGGATTCTCTGTGTCAATGTATAATATGGTAAGTGAAAGGATTCGTGTTTTTTAAAAATAAAAGTATGTTTCCTTTCTTTCTTCTTTCTTTCAATGTATTAATTTTGTAGGCATTAGGTAAAAAACTAAAGATCCAACTTATGTGGTATCTTAGATATAAACCATATTTCGTAGACCTTAGCGGCAGTTGTAGGTGTGGCTTTTTCTAGCTGGACCATAAGATCACCGCTGTAATTTTGTAATTCGGCGATTAATTTCGATTATTTAACGAGTAACTCTGCTGAGCCAGCCAGGAAATCACACATGAATGGAGTGATATGTAGTACGCACGCATGTATATAGCATAAAGTTATAAATACATATTCAAGTACTTAATAGCTAAAATAAAATATTTACATTTATCTACTGGTCTCATGAAAAATATTTTATTTATCTATTGTTATCGCGCCAATGAGCCGTAAAGACATTAGCAATAGCATTAGACATACGTGTCAATAATTCAGATAGGTGTGATGACGAGTTTTTGTGAGTTAGTGGTCATTATATAAAATCATATAATGATGCGTGTTTTGGCAGTTATATAAGCGCATGACTTGCGCCTATATAACTGCCAAAAGAACTGACTTGATATTGCAAAAATTTAAATCAATGTTATGATAAGAAGAAAAAAGATTTAGATAGGACCTTCTTTATTTATTTAAATCAAATAGAACGACTTTTATGTTCAGTCGTTGAAAAAGCAATAATAAAACAGTCTGCTTTTGCAATTTGCATAATTCTATGCGTGATTAAGTTTCAGCCCAATATGTGCCAAATTGCGGCACGCAACGTTTTATTGTCCTAAACCTGTTTGGAAATAGTGTGTATAACGGAGTAATGACACTTAAAAAAAAAAGCATTCTTAAGAAAATTTATAGAAGTATATCGTTTGGTTTAATGTTTCGCATAGATTTTATGATAGTGTACAGGTTCGACTCAACCGTGAAGCCAACAGTTTTTTTACGGAGCGACCAGCACTGATGCAAGCTTTGTTGTCTTTTAAGAATGTGCAGGTCGGCGTCGTCTTTATATTCTAAAAAGAGATATCTTTTGTCTAATATATTGTGTATTGTCTAATATTAAACCAGACTCTCACCACCTGATATGATGGTGGTGCAGTCTTTGATCTGGGAATATTCAAGAAGATGTACATACATGACATCCGGGTCCGATAGCTTTATGTTCAGAATACGTTTAAATGATTACCAACTCTTTTATGAGGATGACGTCGGCAATTTTCGGAGGACAGTAATTTGTGTGATCTGCAAATAATTTTCCAAATCTGGCTGTACTTTCAATTGTTTGTATGTTTCTTTCTGCGACATAGGAATTATTCCTGGCGCAGCAGATGTATATAAAAATAGTTAAATCAATTGATTTGCTCTTATAGTATTGATGTAGTTATATTGTATGCTATTATATTTCGTTGTTTCAATGTTTGGAACTCATAGAGTGTGTTGAGTTTCTCCTATTAAGGTTGCGTTAGACCGGAGGAGGGCCTCTGATTTAAATAAAATACGTAAAGCTGTTATTCAAGCTCCTTTATTTCGACCAGGTACTTACAATGCTTTCACGAAAACAATACTCATCCACAAGCCCATTACAATGTAGGCGTCATTTAAATTCATTTAAAATTAATGTGTACAATCCATTATATTTATTAGAATTTTTGACAAAGACAACGCCTTATTACAATTACAGCTAAAATAAGATTTAAAGGCCAAAGCACATTACCAGTTTAAAATACATAACTTTCGCGAATTGAACCGGTTGATCACGATAACACAGACATCAATCTAGATCTTTATGAATAGCCGTTATACGATATTTCACGCCCTCAATCCACCGATTCACCATGAGAGAATGTCAGCTTTTGGTTTACATTGACCGCTCAGCCATGTGTTTTATTCAATGCGCTCTAATTACAGCGCAATGCATATTACATTAAACAAAAATAAGATATTTTTGTTATCGCTGTACCAGTGCATAATGAAAAATCTTTTCGGTGCTTGGTAATCTTGGTTTCTTTATAACATATCTAGATGTTATTAAATAATTAGTATTGTGCTTTGTACTTAATGGATTCAATAAAAACAATATTTTATTGAAAGTTGTAGCAGCGTTTTTAATTTTCTCATCAATATTGACATTATTGGCGTCATACAAGTTAAAATATACATATTAGTTTCAATTCACACTGTTCCCATTGGGTACCTTGTCCAGTCCATTCATTCAACACATATTATGCACAACAAATTGGTGTAAGGTATTATCAAAGTGAGACAGAAAAGCTTTCGCCACTAAGAATTTTGCAAACAGACTTGTTACAAACAGTAAAATGTATTTTGAAATGACAACAATATAATACAAAGATCATGCAATGATTTAATACACTTCGTACAAGCTTTCTGCCGTGATTGCGGCCTATTATATAATGTTCAAGCAAATTATCCTATAGTGCCACATGTTGTCACTTTCTTTTTAGAGTAAAAAGACAAAGATGCATGAATTTTTACTAGTGGATATTTGCTTGGATATTACAAAATAGACCCTTAAATTAATAACAAATTTATGACTACTACACGTTGAGACTAGAGATACAACTTAAATCTAAATGTTATACATCTATTTAAAATTGTTTATCGGAATTATTATAAAACATAGTTAGCTGGTTTTATTTCGGGCATTATTACTACAAGCTACGACTATAACTGTAAAATTAGTGAAACAAAATTCGATGTTCTTAAAAAAATCCGATAAGGTCCATAGACAAAACCATAAGCTACAAACACTAGAAGCCGATATTAAAACACTATTTACAAGCCTCTTCGGTGTACCTACCTTAAATTTAGCTAAACATTTAATTTGAGAGGACAATTCCACTTTTCAATATATCTTTTTAAAATATTTACACACGAATCCACATTCCGCGACAATTGATTGTAGTATGAGAATAAAATCTAAAATAAATATATTTTAATGATCGAGAGATAAAATAACAAATAGTTACGCAAACCTTAAAAAGGAAGCATTAATTAAACTACCTTAATCATATCACAGTTCATTTATGCAAATAAAGATAATATTACATACTTCCCCGTAGAGCGATGGCTCATTGAGCTTTGTCCCATACACTAATGCCCGTTTCCTATGTCTCAACTAACGAGTCGTTTTATTTACTATAGTAACACCTGCAGTACAAATATACTTACGTAATGCAATGCTTTCTGTTTACAGGTGGGTTGGTTACAAATAATAATAATTAGATTGTAAGCACCACAGAACAAGGAATACTGCGCACCGCTGCATGTTTGACACATGACTGCACGAATGACGTAGCGTTTTAAGTGGTCGCGTCGCCACTGGCATAGTGCTAAGTGTTGTTGGTTCGATCCAACAACACACAAATGGTTGTTCTTTGTATCTATCGTTTATATGTATGTTAAGTTCCCCGCGACGCAGGAATTATTCCAAGTGCGGGAGGAGTTATACCAAAGAACTGGCGATGAAGGTAATAATACAATACTATTCACTATTCACATTAGTATGTATCAAAACTAAGATGTAACCACATTGTAATGTCATACGCTATGTATTCTCTTGTCTGAATAAATAAATATTATTATTATTATTAGATTTTCTTAATGTTCTCGGCTAGCTGGTAAGTATTATTGTAATATTTAAGCCAAGTGACGGTCGGCGCCGACCGCAGACAGCAAAGTCAGTTTGACAATTATACAAGCGACATATATGTGACAAAGTGTCACTAGTGTCGTTGTCACTGACACGATTGGATCGTGTAGAAAATGATAAGCCGGACTTCGTTAATGAGAAGCCTAACATGTTCCGTGATGTGTGGTAAGTATAGGCACAATAGAGATTAAAGTTTCCAAAACTAGTGTCTATTGCCACCTTAAAAAGCATTTTATGATTTAATAGCACATACTTGTTACATGATTGTCATCGTACAGCTTTTACATTTGTAAATAAAAACGACTCGTTTTTGGAATAAAGCAATCGAATTTTAGTGTTTTCACACAACGGGCAATATAGGTAAATATATAGGTATAATATATATTTTACATTTGGAATTAACCATTAAAAATATAGTTGTATCGCATGGGTTGAACAACACAAACAACAATTGTCGAATTCTAAACAACACAACATTGCAAATTATAATAAGTGGGTATATCAATTGTCTAAATTGTGTATTTTTACGTAATGCATATACAAGATGATTATTTAATATTTTATTTGAATATTACCTATTCTATTTTGAAATGTGTAAGACAGATCGATAAAGGTGCTTGGATATTCTCCGTCGATTCATAAAAAAATAAATTGTCTTAAGAGACAAAATATCAAGCCCAATGCAGACGACTGCTTTGATTGCCAAATTATGTTTTTACTTTGCGCTAATTCGAACAGGCATAATAAATTATTGCACTTAATACCACCGTATATACTGACAAGAAACGATAGGCACTTTAGTGCAGACGGGTAAATACAACAGTGGTTGTGGAATCCGCCAGAGGTGACATTTCGGCTGTGAAAATTACGTTTGTAGCGCGCCAATATTTGTTGCATATCACTGGGTAGACACGCAAGCGAGCTTAAAAAGTTTGGCTAGATACTGGTGATTCAATTAGTCTATCAATCGCGAAGCGTTAGACCGACGCGAAAGACGCTGTTTTCACATTATAATATTTACGGGATCGAGATCTCTCGAGAATATTACCAAAATCTTTTAGGTACATGATATTACCACTACCCCATACATTCTATAATCCCTTATGTATAGCTCTTTACATTTACATATTTTTATGAATAATGCCTGTTTGCATGTCTTATAGGTATAATGTTAGTTGTAGTAGAAGTGTTAAGATATTTTTTCCTCTTATACATGGGCGCTAAGTCGAGTGTAATATAAAATTACCGCAGCAAGTCTTAAATGATTTGGCAAAAAGCAACCGTCTGTATTGGGTATAAGACGTATTTTTGATTTTATCAGTCACATTCACGCGTTTTCATTGCAAAGCAATAACAAACCGAATACATGAGCACCTTTATTCGGCCGTCAATAAAGTGCCACCAATAATTACTATTTATACTAAGTGAAATAAAGAGACAATGATATGGCCTAAGTATATCTCGTATAAACGAAGTGTCAGGTGCGAATGTTGAAATGTTGAATATGTTTGGGCTTATTTACACTACGACTCTTACACAATATATTGAATGCCACCGAACACCGAGTCTTAGAGTGCATATCTTCAACTGATTTGGAGACTCCTTAAACCCTTTCTATCACTGTATAAGAACATTGTCTTGTGGTATTGAGCATGTGTGAGTGAAATTCATGTGTGTTCAAACAATATTCTTTTTTTGAATTGATAAAAATTAGCCTTCACTATTATAAGGCAATATAGAGAGAATATTCATTCGAATTTCTAATGAAATCACCAACGTTTACTGTCGCTTAGGATTTATTACTGCGCACAAGCAAGCACACATACGCACATTTAACTAAATAAGACGCCCATTTAGAACATTGCCTCATCTTTGTTTTTCTAATTAAGAATATTTTGCTGTAGCACGCAGATGGCGTTTTTAAAGACAACAGAAAGACGTTATGGGTAAAAGTGGATAGTAGTTGATTGCATTGGCGCTTACACTAGCATACAATTGGGGTAATTGTTCGATGTGTTACACAAATTGTATAGTGTAAGAGTCGTAGCATATCGAAGCTTTATGTCAATTGGCTAAGTTCAAGTCGGTTTGGATGTCTATGTTGGACAAAGCACCTTGAGGATGTAGTCTGTTAGGAGCGTCGGCACGGTGGGGCTGTCCTCGTTGATCGCCTTTAAAACTGAAATCGAAAGAGATATAAACGTTAGGAACCCGTCTTTTCTAGACTCTATATCAACGGAGGATTACTCAGAAATCGTGTATGAGGCAGTCATGTTATGGTAAATGAGAATGAACTTGTTATGAATTTTTAAGTTACAAAAGTAAATAGTACGAAAAATATAATGTTATGGATAGACGTTTTAGTTATATTTATTTGCACCTAAGAATTTATTAAATTTCATTTTATATGTAAAATGAGATTTAAGAATAAGTATAGATATTAATTGATTTAGAACATTACGTAAGAAAAGTAAAGCTGTATTTTAGAATTTTAAATGGTTTTCGATTTGGCAATGTTTTTACAAGCATAAAATCAAATTAATAATAATCACAATTCTAGGTAAGTACCTCGTATGTGATTTTAATGTCTAAAGTCGTATCAGATAATGAAACAATAAGACTCTTGTAGTAACGAGTAAACACTTTACATGATCTCAGCATTATAATACTCATGAATTTTCGAGAGAATCTTTGCATGATACGAGTATTATTTCAAGTGCAATAAAGAAAACACTTACTCTTGATGAGCACTTGAAGCGACTGGTTATCTGGTGGTCCATTGTCGAGGTGGAACGGTATCACCGTGGTCAAGTACTGAAACATTACATTATAATTTACATTATATTATAATATACAAGTTATATTATAATATACAAGTGACACAGATCTTTAAAGCAAACAAAATTATAATTTCTGAATGCTACTGGTTAAAGAAAACCCAAATACAGCTGCAATCGGAGAGATATTCAAAATATTCTGAAAAGTAAATACCAAGTCGCATTTATGCAGTGTAGCAGATTAAGGGTAATATTCTTTTATTCTAAGAGGAGACAAAGGAGGAGATTGAACTTAGGATAAAATTGGGGAGCTCCAACTGGTCCAGAATCAAATAGAGCGATAGTTTATACGTTACAAAAAGACGGCATCTTAATAGAAAGACAAAGAGAAGTCAACATAACAAATAGACACATTTTCTGCCAGTAAAATAACTTACAAAAAGGACCACTTATCAACTCTTTGCCTGCTTGGAAACTCCTTAATTCTTAGACAGCGCGGCTAAATACATAGAAATTTACGACATGATAGACATTTACAAAAATTCTATTCTATCGTGCAAGTAATCTAGCTACCTTAGATTCGGAAGGTCCGGAGTTCAGATTAGGCGACCTGGGCGGCTGCGGCCTCTTCTTCTTCTCCATGTGGTATTGGCGCCGCTTATTCTGAACAGCGAGAAGCAGCGAGATGAAAGTATTCTTCAGTTCCTTCTCGTATTCAAGCTCGTCGCGTAGAGCCAGTTCGGCGATCAGAGTCTCGGAGAACTCGCGTATGAGCACCTCCAGTTCCATGAAGATCTCATTCAGTTGAGCCAGGGAAAATGTGCGCAGTTCTGTAATGATATGGATTATAATTAATAATGCCTTTTTCCTTTAAAGGGCAAACGTAAACTTTAAATGAAAGTTTCTTATGATTGTCAAGAAACAGTTGATTTATTTAATCTTGCTACTTAGATCAATATGTTTTTGATTATAGGAGCACCTAATGCCTGTGGTAATCTTTGCCAGTTGTCCAGACGTAGGGTTGTATAGAGATAAGTAAAATAATAAGTAGGAAACTAGCTGCAAAATGAGTACCTATAGTTACTTGAATATTAAATTTAATATGTCGTATTAATTAGATCATTTAAAGTAATTATGTAAAGTGATAAAGAACTAAACTCCAATATTTAAAATCTGCGGATGTAAATCCATACTCTGTGCTATTTTAAAGAAATAGTTTACGAAAAACCGAAGAACAAAATTATCCACACACAGAATCAAACATGAAAATCTACGATCGATGGTTGCGTAAGCCCTAACATTTATTTTGGTGCATCGTTAAAGAATTAATCATAGTTTTTAATAAGATATTATATTCTAGTTATATGATCAGTTTTATATCTAAGTATTTGTATAATATATTACTAGTATCACAGTTAAAATATATGATCTGTTTTAAACTAAACATTTCGTACGTAAATAATTAACATAAAAGAAAGTGTTCTACTGTAAATGCATTGAGACACTGAATGTTAGATATTGCCAAAAGAATTAATTAAGAACGCAGTTTTGGTACAACAACCTAATCATGTATTCAACCGACGTACGGTACTTTCTACAGTTGTAATTGAAGTAGATAAATAAATATATTGTTGAAGTCGATAGAAATACTCAGTAGAGTAATCCTTTATTATTTAAAAAAAAAACGCTTTGTCCTTTATTTATTTGGACATCCAGTAGTTGTTACATTATTACTACGTAACTACATAAAACTATTAAAAAATGCCTATATACACAACCTTTTAAGGCGTCACAACTTGCATTATTATGGTGTTACATCTGTATCACAATATACTTATAAAAGAAGAGATTTTTTTTTATTATTTGTGAGAAAACTAATTTATGGTCACTTAATAATTTTAACATTGTATCATCGATCCTGTCATTTTTGCTTTCAGATGATCGTAAGATCTTAGTATCAATTACTGTATTCGTCAAAATTATTTTTAGTATTTTTCAGTATGCAGCCCGTTCGCACCTATGACGTGGGAACGTAAACATAGATGGTGGGTGGGTATGGATGTGATGACTGTATACAATTTTTTTGATGACTATATAAACCATTTCAAAATAAATGAAAATGTGAGCAGTAATTGCCGTGTTGCCAGTGCTAATCGATCAAAACGTTATAGGGATTTTATTGCAACATTTTTTAATAGTATTAAAAGGTTAAAGAGTTTTGTAATGTTATTTAGCGTCACTTTAAAACAAAGTGATGAACGAAATTAATCGCAATCGCAGGGGTGAATGCCCTCCTCTAAAAGAATCGGTGTTCTATCGTACGGCCATGCCGAATTTGCAATTGAGATCTTTATTGACCAATTTATGCATTACTTTCATATAATATTATAGGTATTTTTAGATATGAATTGGTAAAATTACTTAAAGTTGCCGCAGTAGCATTGGAATAAATATTAAATAAGGTGTTATGCAAAATAATTTTAATGTCTTGATGTTATGCAATTATGAGTCCATGTAATTGGTTTTCTTATATAATTATATGACTCAAATAAATTTGGTACTTAATTAAAGTATTTCAGTCATTAAAGAAACGAATGTAAGACTTTAACTGTGAATTCTGTCATAAAAATACGACTTAACTAATTTTAGACTAACTACATCCCCGTCTAATAATAGCCATAAGAAAAGGACAGATAATTATAGAACTGTCAAAGTAGACGTTTTGTTTATCGTCTTTGTACCTTTAAAGAACCATGTTTTGAGATTAATGTTAGATTGCACGAAGAACAATATTTAATTCTTAAGGATTGTAGGAAATAAACTAAGCAGAAAATATGATGGTTTCCATGGTTTAAAATGTTATAGGTATGATGACAAAACGACATTTGGGTCTTGAGTCGCAGCGGCACAGGGATGGACAGGCATAACAGATTTTTAATTATGTGTTCGAAGACTTAGTTTGTAAATAAATGATTTGAATTTGACTAATTGATATTTAAAACCCAAGCGGCGTTTCTCGTATTTTCTGGCCATGCATTTCTTAGCAGGTACTTTAAAAGCCATAGAAACTCACTGGCCCTATACAAACACAGACACCAACAACCAGTAGCCTAAATAAACACAACTCGAGTGACATAACTATTATCATTGTTAACTTGATTCTCACGCTGAGTTCTCAGAAGATACTATTTTCGTGACAAAAAGTTACAAATGACATCCAAATCAATTATGTCACTGGCATAAAAACAAAAGAGCTCGCGAAGCCGTTAAAGGCGATAAAAACAGCAAATGTAACCGTTTCTTGTAGACTGATATTGTTCTAGAATATCTATATACTTTATATATAGAAAACAAGAGGGCCTGACACATGCTGTCCTGTCCTTACCTGGAACCTGATCGTTGCGCCACCTATTAGGTCCAATTAAGAATTTAAATCATGCTGGGAACCAAATATACACAAAAAGTTTTCACCAAAATCGGTACAGCCCTTTAGGAGAGGCTTAGTGATATAAACACGTACAAAAGAATAATACATATAAAGGTTAGTTTTCTGAACTTGGATTAATTAACAAGTATTAAATAACGTGGGTTTCTTTTTTTAAATGGTAACATTTATCGAGAATTTTACGAAGAGTGGACCACTTAAAATATCTTATATATTAATTAATTATGATGCGGCCTTGCAGTTACGCATAGCAATACAGGGTATTATACTAATACATAGGTACCTAACTAATTATACACTGAACCGCAGAGGGTAACTTGTTAGGTACGAAAGTCACATAATCGATAAGAAACTCAGCTTGGCCTTTGCATGTACTATTTTGGAAAGGAGTAATGATACGTTCGTTTGTATTGTATTCCTTAGTTGCACTGAAGATGAGCTCGTCAATACATCTGAGAACTCATTTAGGATTTGTCTTTGCTTATTTAATTAAGTATACCGAGACAAATGTTTATTGGATCCACGGTTGAAAAATTAGGTCTTAGCAGCTGTTTTGCGAATTATGTAATCTCCGAGTAATAGCTGGGCTATTTGGAGACTTTTAATTACTGTGACGTAGATAGGCCGTGGAGTTGACGGTCTATATTTATACGACATCCTCCCATTCATTAACTGAAATCTTCTCAGCATGATTCATGAGGTCTAAGTACAAACCGAGGCGTTGTTCCAACATGTATGTCATACTTGACCTTCATGGGCAATGATAATAAAACTGGGAACTTTATGGATGTTTCGCAACGCAGAAAAAATAACGGAATATTCCTCTCCAGCAATGACATTGTATTCAGACAAGGAGAGACTATAATATATATGTAACTAGCGCATGAAAAGTCAAGATTCGGGGACGACCCAACCGGGTCGTTTTAATATTGTTTTCAAAACTAAATCGGTTTAACAAAATCTATTGCAAGTGCTGTCAAAGCTCAATTTTTAGAATGACAGCTATTTCTCTAACATAAGCTCTCTTGTTATCTATTACGCTAGTTATCAAATTTTAACACAAGTACAGTTATGAATAACGAAATTGTATGGATCAGATTTTCAATGTGACATATCTAATGTATAATATCATTGCTCTTCGCGTTGCAAGCAAGCCTACCAACGTATTTATTAGCCTCAAAACCGCGATATTCAAAGATAGCATCGTACGTTTCCGCCACATAACGTATTCTATTCTGTTCGTAGTAATTTGAATTTCGAAGATCGTATCTGCGGAATTGAAAAAATAAAACAGACGCGGAGTATTGTACTGAACTTTCTTTTGTATTTTGCAACGTACGTTTACTTTTTTAGATAATGGTACATATAGAAATAACAATTGTGTGCGAATAAGAGCTTTAAGTCTCGCTTGCTGCTTTGCCAACTAGCTAGAATGAAGTGCCTCCATTTAGAGATGGTTATACGCTGCAAATTTACGTGGGTCTAATATATGTTTAATAATATCAGCCCTGTAAAAAACTGTCCTATGACACGGGCCTCTTCTCAGCGTGAGAAGGGTTAGGCCATAGTCTACCGCGCTGGCCCAATGCGGGTTCGCAAACTTCACATATTCATATCATCGAGAACATAATGGAGCACTTTCAGACAAGTAGGTCTCCTTACGATGTTTTCTGTCATCGTTAAAGCTAGGGATAATAAACTTTAAAAGGTAGAGATGCACGCTTTGGGATCGAGACCGCTACGTGGCAGTCCAACGGACTCCTACTAGGCGACCGCAGCTTCAATGTACGGTTCATCATCATCTCAGCCGAAAGAGGTTCATTGCTAGGCATAGACTTCCCGGTTCGGTCTCGGTCCACCTGCATCCATTCTACCTGGTAAGGGTCGCGGGAAGCGGTTGGTTGCAGGTGTTCCAATTTACTTTTAATCTGTTGTATATACTCACTATCTTCGTAGAGCGGCGCGCTTAGGACCTCCTTGCCCTTCTCCAGAGCTTCATTGTACTCGATAATGTCTCCTTCAGACGACGGTGTGTCTTGCATCATATCATCAATCTCTTGAATTACCTGCGCACGAAAGTAATTTCAAGATTGTACTAATGTCAGCATAACGTGTGCGTTATTTAATTTGAGTTATATAATTATACCAGCAGACTGACAGACGTCGTTCTCCCGGCATGAACCGATCGCAGCGTCACCTACCGTGTCCAATTGTAAATCTTAACAATCCAGGGACCAACTCGAATACACAGAAAATAATTATCAGAATCGGTCCACCCATTTAAGAGATTCAGTGACACACGCTATTCAGAAGAATAATATTTATAAAAATACATAATATTTTAATAATTTGTGTGTAACCTCAGATTAATCAGTCTGATGAATTGAAGCATGTAAAACTAATTGCAATATGAAGTAAGTAATGTCACTGTAATTGCGTTTTCAGCTGTTTTACAGCTGAATTCGTCAAACATTAGTTTTCATCGTGGATATAGATGAACTATATCTATCTATATTCCTATACCATAATATTATAAAGAGGAAATATTTTGTGAGGCAGGGTTTACTGTAGCTCTGTTTGTAAGGATTTAACTCAAAAACTACTAAACCGATATTAAAAATCTTTTACCATTAGCAAACTATATTATCACCGAGTAGCATAGGTGATATTTTATTTAAATAAAAATTACTGTTACTAACGTCACCTAACCTACTTTTACGCGAGCGAAGCCGTGGGCAAAAGCTAGTATGTTATAAATGTGTGCGTAACACATGATGTTGTATAATTAACTTAGAAGAAAGTTACGCACTTTAAACAAATAATCTTAAAACCACGAAAGAAGTGCTCAAGAATGACACAACTTTACCGGGTTTTTATGCACGTATGATATAATACAGAATGACTTTAAGTCATATTTTTAAACTATAGAGCAAACTGTGCAAGTGTTACTATATGGCTGCCTTTATATCTAATGGTAAAAATACGTTACATAAATAGATTGTAGCGCCTGCTCATGTTTTTTTGCAATTTAGGGTTAACTCTCATAAAATAAGTAAATATGTTTTGTGTGCTGGATCTAATATTTCTTTTTCTTTCTTTAGTTATTCTTGATCTCAGTTTCAAGCTGTTCATGCCAACCTTTATCAGAATTGGTATAATCGTGAAAATGTAACAAAGATTCTGCGTTTCTATCACATTTGTAAATAATTTATACATCAGTAAAACTAATATAGCAGTAAATAATAATAAATCTAAAGATACCTGATGAAAGATTTCAATATGCAATCCTCAACGAAGCAATCCCAAACAACAAGAGATATTTTGGAGTTTATCGCAGAATTATCCACTTACCTCATCAGCAGTCTTCACGGGACATTCATGGTCCTGATGGAGCCCACCCAAGATTAGCGCGTGCATGTCCAGATCTGACGCGACCGCCTCGTCTTCAGAACTGTGGATCTCGTCATCAGGCGTCATTGAACCCTGCGACAAGAAACATTTCAACTGTTCAAACGTCAAACCAAATGTGGCCATTACTATTCAATCAGAGATTAATGGCTTTAAGAGTTTGAGATGGGACGCCGATGCGAATTTACGTATTACCACATATTGGTATAGCTCTACATATATCCATGGCGTTGTACTTTTATGCATCCTATATTAATCTTTACACAGAGTGCGCAATGAAACTCAAACTAGTAATACTATGACACGCAGTAGGTGAATGTGGTAAGGAGAGGTTTATCCAAATACTGGTTCGCGTGAATGCTAGTAGTACAATGATCAGATAAGATTAATAATGGTCTAAGTAATGTCATTGTTTCCCCCTTCCTATTGTAATCTGGTCTGTTGTTATTATTATATTGTTTTAACAAGTATTCCGATTGAACTCTTACGGAATGTTAAGAATGTCTGATGATGATAAAAGAAAATTTGTTTAAAGTAAACCTTAGCTTGAAAGACTTGAAGTGCTTATTTCTATAAGCATGGTGAAGCCACCAAAGTTTATTTGTATTAGATTGTATTGAATGGACGTTGGGGAGAATAACAAACAAATATTTGAACTGAGTACATGAATCGTACAACTTGCTTCCTTGCTTATAATGTGAAAGTTTGTTTGTTCTGTGTTCCTTCTTAGGCCTACGTGCGTGTATCCTGGAAGGGGTACCCATAATTGTATAACTCCTACATTTCGCAAGCTATATCTAAAGTCGCACTTCACGAGACTATTGCTTCTCACCCTGAACAAACAAAAAAGACCTATCCCAAAATGTTCGACATAGACATCGATCAAAACCTAAATAAAAGGTCAAGGACACAATAAGACAACGTTCATATATTATTAATTTATATTTTTTTTATAGGCACGGAACAACTTACGCGTATCTCTAGGCACTGCGCGCCGCTTCTACAGCGAGCGTGATTTGGTTCGGAATTCTGTGGATATGGACATTTTGAAAATATATTGCTGTATAGATCAATATCTGATGTTTGGTTAACATTATTTATCTTAATTAATACTCGCAGCCCACCATAGTGGATACGGTGAAATCGTTTTATAGAATTTGCATATCATAAAATTTAAACATTGGTATAAAAGTATTTGATCCGCAGATAGTTGTGTTGATTCTGGGTGGTCTTTTTATTCGGAATTTCAAGAGTGTTCATATGTGCAGTAGTAGGTATTACTATTCTCGTAAATGATTGTGAGCGAAATCCAATGTACAGTGTTTGTAAACATACAATATCGGCGTCGCTATGCTAGTGGATGCAGCAGACATATGAAGGTCATGTAAATATATGCCGATTTGCTTATTCTGTTGCAGTATAGAGGTAGCTTTGCCACTTACACCAAGGCCAGCACAACCGGCGCCTTGAGGCGAAAATTTCTATTATGTTCTAGCGATATACAAAAAGGTCGTCTAGTAGAGTGGGTTCGAAGAAGGTGTTTGTTGTTGACGACGAGTTTTTTGTGGGTTTAGAAGAGGGTATGTGCAGTTTGTTTATTTCCCCCTGAAACATAACTGGCGAGCAAGCGACGTTTAAAAACAAATAACAAAACGTATTTTCACAACAATGAATTATTAAACTTGTATCATATTGTATATAATAATATTTTAGAGGAATAAAAACAATTTTACTACGTATCTTCGTATAAGATGGATTGCTAAGGTGAATAGTGTTATTAGGTTCACACATGGAGGCCTAAGGCAGAAGTGTTATATCCATTTATCGCCAGTTATGGTTTTAGGTTCTAGAAACTGCTACTAAACATTTCCTGCCCAGAAATTACAAATATATATAGTGTTCAGAAACAAATATATAATATAGTATTCAGTGTATATAGTGTTCAGAAAATTCTTCTGAGTTTGGCTTTGTGTCATTTGTAGCAAAGTTGTTTACTTTTTATTGGGACCAGACTCATCTGCACTCTCACCACTGTAGCACTTGCATACAAGACTCAACAGTCGTGACCATAGTAAATACTGAGCTTCGATACTCGGGATGTCTCAGGGAGAGTTAAACTGTTTTGGGACCCGTAACTAATTTAATTAGAAGCTTATAGAAAGAGTCAGTCATATCAAAAACATTCCTCTTTCCCCCAAAGTAAAGTCAGAGACAAAATAAGAATATTCATTAATATCAGTAAAGAAGCACCACGGATACAAATACTATGAGGACCTTCTTGTGAAATTCCAATTCCAATAAAATAGCATAAACGCCAAAACGCACGGCAATTTATACCACTTGACGCAAAATGCACATAATATTATACAAATCCATAAATGATGTTCTATTTCGAAGTTTATTAAACGCATTATGGTAACGTTGCAGATGCCGTTTAAAAAAAGTTAGCACTATACCTAAAAAGAACCCTAAAGCTAAACCAAAAGTTGCAAGTTTCACTAAGTTACAATTGAAACCTATAAGTGAATGCCTACATAACTTATTATGTAGTCAGAAAAGGCTACTTTTAGTAAACAGCAGCACTTTCTGACTACATAATAAGTTTTTACTACTATTACATTACAATGATATAACAAAACAATTTATTTTCCCACGACACAAGATAAGTGTCACTTGACACTTATTTTTTACTGTCTCTACAACGACGCGTGATGTATAGATTTCCAGAAGAAAAAGATTAGTGGTCAATTGCGTGTCGGACACGCGCATCCGTCTATACATATAACATACATATTTTAGGGCCATAATCGATATATTATTATGTGATACCAATGTGCTGTGTAAGGGCAGATCAAAAAAAAAATGTAAATTACTACCATTTAATTTTTTTTTAAATTTAAACATGAAAACAACCGCGTTACATCACTATCAAAAACGAATCCGGTGATTATCGGGTTCATGGTGACCCGAGAGGTGCCCGAGTCAACTGTTAGTCTTGTTTAAGTATCGATGGCACTGTATAATATTGATATATCGATAAAAAACTCCCCGTGAACATGGCTGCTGTAAAGCAACCGAAACGTCGGGGCAAAGTGTAAACTTAAATACAAATAGTTTTAATTAGAAAAAATATATAGCTTAAATAGTAGTAAAATTCAATAATAGTAGTGCTAGAGTTTTCAAAATTATGTAATAACAGTGTTTAAAGTAAAATAAACAACGCGATAAAATCCGTATAAAGTGTTTAATTTCAATGTATAACATTCGCGTAAACATAAGACAATATTACGCTATATCTAAGTAAAAATAATCGGATTTATTTGTCAGGGTTTTCCATTGTACAGGGGCTATATTATGTAACACTTAAATATGACCTCACATTTCTGTTATACGCTGAAGATAACGCTCCCAAAGACCATTTAAATAATAAACGCGTAGTTATTTAAATGCGATTTTCTGTAGAGTAAAAGGATTCCCTAGAATGCCATAATAATGCTTGAAAATGGTGTTACGACTCCTTTTTTAATGTAACGCAATGAATGCAGATTGGTTTTTTTTGAAGAGTTGGTAAATCTTGTGATAGTCGAACCGGCCTAGGTTTTGGGCAGCAGGTTTATTATTATTTATTTTTTGTTTTTATCGATCAGACATTTATTACTCTATCTGATTTCAAATGCAGTTTATTGAAAAAGATGCTCATTCAAGATAAAGGTTTAACACAAAAGATGGGCTCATATTATGGCTTCATTGAAAAAGTTCTTACCTTCTTGTCGTTGAGGTTCAAGGTAGGGATATGCATTTTTCTGGAGAATGACTTTGTCCAGTCAATCGGTAGAATGTTACCGAAGTTTCCAGTGATCGTCCACCACATTCTGTAAAAGAAAAGAAATCTTTAATAATAATATCCTTTGGGCTCCTTAATAAATACAATACAATCAATCTTTAAGTCCAGTTTTACGATTTTGACGAAATAGATAAAAAGAAGACACTTCAAATTGGTTAGATCGTGATATAAAAACTAAATTTTAGCTTACAAATTTGGATATATATATAATCTTAAACTAGAAAGATTTATGGAAACGTCCGAGCCCGTAATATCTAATCGAGCGGCGGCCGGGGTCTCAACTACGGATTAAAATCTTCTCGAACCTATAGCGTGTTATTCTGTGGGATTACTTATGCTTATAATCTTATAAAGATTATGCCTCACACAACAATTATACGAAGCTTACAGTTGCTTCATTGTTTGAAAATAAAGATGGTGGATTTCGTGAGAAGTTTTGATGAGACTGTTTAGATAACTTACGTAAAGTTTGAATAATGCAAAGATTTACGCTAATGATGTGAGAAGCATTACGTTGTCAAATTCTTTACTTGTATACTGCAGTAAAAATATATGATTATTACTTGTTAATATAATCGTTCTATCTAATTTGAGAGATTAAATGATTAAGGCAGACAGAGGCTAACAATTTCGCATACACATCTCTACATTAAAGGCCGTTGTAACAACCAGTTTCTGTTACACAGGTCTAACGTATAGTTTTTTTTTATACAGTTTTTGCATTTAGATTTAGAACTCTTAGATCAGTAACCAATAGACATATTAATAGTTCATTTTCATGTTACCTACTGTAGACAATATCTATAGGTTTAATTTCGAATTTTCCTAAATGGTACTGATACTTACAGTTGAGACTTATTTTAGTTCAAAGAACCATAATTTGTAATAATTTGCAGGAAAAGGATTTTCTGCTATTTTTTATTAATGTCATATTGAGTGCGATCAAGCTGACTATCGATTATACCAAAACAAACCGCACTGATCGACAACTGAGTTATCGTAAGGTCCTGGAAACTGGCGGCCATTGTGAATAAATAAACCAGTGCCTAGCAGCAATGAACTTCCTTAATTTTGCTCATCTTATGTCAATAAAGGCGAGTGGAAGACCATCCGGCTTGGATTAAACCTTATACTTAGAACCGAGACTCTAACAAAACTAATAAAGAAAACCAACACATGTTATTCCCTAGAAAATAATATAATGTAAAACCACCGCGTGATGTAGACTAAACTGAGTCAGTGCACAAATGAATAATACCAGCCTCTCCCGATACATAATGTCAACAAAGTAAGAACACACGATAAAGTGAACTTTGATCTTTAAACTGTGATAACTATACAACAGTTGATTCTAATTAATAAGAAGTTATCAAACAAAGGTCGTGATAGTAAGGATAAACTTGAATATTCGTCAAAGTGCACTTAATTCCCCAACATCCTGATGTGACTTCCCCGACGATGGGAAGAGGTCAATTGCGTCAGGCTCCCCAATTATTCGCGAGCAAGGTCGTTAGACTGATGCGTACCGAGGTTCCAGTCCGGGTTCATAATACTGTAGCTACCTTGGGTCAGACAAATATTTATACTGTATGTATGAGACTGAATATTTTGTATGTTTGAAAGCGTTAAAAAATTAAATATTTCTTTTTGAGTGAGCATGCACGTTTGTTGAGGAGTGTCATAGGTTATATTGTTACACAGTAATCATAAATGTAATTTGAAAACCGGAGACATGAAGCTAAAATACAGGTAACAATTTAAAATATCATAAAGTATGTCAGTATCTCAATTATGACACATTAACTAATTTACGATTTAGGTCAGCTCGTTATTTTATTGCCGTATACTATTCTTTTTAATCATAATTAGGTACTTAACCAGTGGAAGTATGTTTCAGAATTTCAGATTAAGTAAATTTGAAATTGAAATCGATTTCATGTTTATAATTACTTTAGTCTATTTCACACACACATTCCACAAGTAATTAAGGTGTCATTTTTTTTTGCGATTAAATTGACGTTTGGCAGTCACTTCCGCAGGCGGGGGACATTACAAACCTTTCTACAACGGACCAAAAAAACACGCAGTCTCGGAACAACCATTTATGGAACACACAATTATTTTGTCCCTTTTTTGATTCGAAGCCATAACACTCGGCTTACTTTAAGTGGAAAACGACCATTCAACCACTACACCATCCGTGCAGTCAATTCTTAGAATGCCAGACATAATTAAAAACCTATTGTGACTGGCCGCCGGTGCCACTGTGACGAAATGGTGAATTTTTTGCCGCATTCTAGTATTCATTCTAATTCTAGCCAATCATAGTATTTGAATCAGCGAATGCAACCACTGTTAAAATTATTTTGCAGTTGAGTATTAAATTTTTAGCCTCGAGACGTTCAAAATACGTTCACAATTAAGTAAAGCCGACACCAAGACAATTAAACCTGGCGTAAGCGCACCAAACTATAAAAATCCTAGTACGTCGCTTAAGCGATACCAACATGTGGACCTTGCCTAACACGCACTCACTCAATAGCATTGGTTTTATACTCCAATTTCTTTAGATGGAACTCAATCTGTAGTCACGATGGTTTTCACGGATCATACGATTTAAACGTTGATTGAACTGTTTTGTGACTTGAAAGCTGGCGGTTTGTTTGAACGAATCACTATGAAGTTTTGCTTTTTGGAATGCGTTCACGCTATTTTCAGACTAATCGATCCGTGCTGTTTAGGACAACAATTGATAGATTCATTTGGAACGCTCGTTCTTACTGTTATGACGTAATTGAACTGAAATAAAACGATTAAGTCATCGAATGTATATCAAAGGGTTATTCAGAGGTGTTTCACCGTAGTACTCTGCTAATCATACCTAAGTTCCACGTAATTGATACGAGTTGTTGTGGTCTGCCGGTTTCTAGATAGCTGCAAACTGGGCTGTTACTAAAAATCCTTAAGCGAAAAATCTAGGCTCGCAGGATCCGTAATCCGACAATAGATATTTACTATGTTAAAATATTAATATTGTTAAATAATTAGGGCTCGGGTTTGATTCACGGGTCGGGCAAAATGTTACAAAATTTTCAGCTAAGAGAATTCTCAGTAGCGGTAAATTCGGCATCTAAAAATATGCTCAATAGTAGATAATAGCCTCACCCGCTATTACAAATGTCGTTTGTAATACAACTCTGCTTTGTTGACCCTAACTGTATAATGATTTTAGACTGCCTTATTGCTGGGTATGGGATTTCCTGCATAATGAGAACAGTACGACTATCATGTTAGGGCATGATTCAAAATTGGTCATAGGACTGAGTAGAAGTTTAAGCGTGGAGCAGCTGATTAAAAAGTGTTTTATCCTCCTATCCTATATATCTTGTTTGTTTATTACGCATCTTAACTAGTCACACGTCAATCATGAAATTACCTATACACGTTATCAGAGGTACAGTAAAGGATATAAGACACTTTTCACCCAGAAAAATAAGTACTGCTTCCGAAGTATAGCTAGTAAAAATAAAGTTCAAGACTTATGACGTTTGTTTATTTGTATTTATACTTTTTATTTCGTTTATTGCATTGAAACCGGTCGTGTGTGTGAACACCTAGCCGGCGCAGTCGTCCGTGAGTCAGCCGGAGGGATAAATTGGCGCTAATTTGTGATCTCGCGGCACGCCAGTGCTCATGGCTCAATTGAGGAATGTGTCACTTTATATTACGTATAAGTACTGCGTCAGGACACGGACAGACATCCTAGTGAATAATGGCAACGCATTTCACATTATAAAAGGACGTATTTAATATAGAAAGCATCTCAGATTTAATGGCAACAAAAATAAAATCTTTATTAATATTATAAACGCAAAAGTGAGTTTGTTTGTTTTCACGCCTTAACTACTCGACTGATCATCATGAAATTTCACATACACGTTGTTAGGGATACAGAAAAGAAAACGGGGTACCCGTTTACCTAGAAAAAGTACAGTACCCGAGGGATAGAAATTTATTATTAAAATCTACGGGCAAAACCTATTATCTTAATATAAGGCTGACATCGATCCTGTGTCTGATCTTTTGTGGTGTGTTATCGAGTAAGTAATTCTTGCGTTATGTTGTATATTTCGGCACGGCTTTAAACATTAAAGCAACGGAAACGACGAATAAACAGATTCGAAACAACTGTCTGTGGAATACACAATTTGTTATTTGATGCAGACGTCTATCTTAGGTACTCGGCAATTTGGTACGTAGCGAGATAACAACTTAAATCATTGCCCATCCATACAGCAATTGAAAAGTATTCGCCTTTAGGCGCCGGCCACACTGCGGGCGGTCAGCGGTCAGAGTTCCGAGTTCTGCGTTTTGCATTCACTGTGATGTATGCGTCTTTGAATCGTACACACATAAAAGCAGTCAGACCGCGGCGGTCAAAGAGAAACTGAGAGGAACTCGACCGCAGAACGCAGACCGCCGCCGGGGCAATGTGTTCAGTGCCTTATGTATAGAGACAATAAAATTGACATGACAGGCTTGCCTAGTTTGCTGTCAATGTAACACTGTATTATGCATTTTCTTCGGAAAACTATGTTAGAATTGATTGCAATAGTTGCAATTGACTACACGACTGCTCGATGGCGTAGTGGTTTAAGTGGGCGCCTCGCCGCTGCCACTGCGCCGAGTATTGTGGGTTCGAATCCCACACGGTACAAATATTTCTGCGATCCACAAATGGTTGTTCCAAGTCTGGGTGTTCTTTGTGTCCGTTGTTTGAATGTTATAAAGTGTCCCGCGACTCAGAAACTATTCATAGTGCGGGAGTTGTCTTTCTATAAAGAAAAAGTTCTTTAGTGGTAACATTTGCCGACGATTAGTAAGTCGTCTTAGTAAGATAGAAATAAAGTAAACTGACCGATTTCCGTCAATAGAACAACACTACGATTTAAAAGTAAACATAATTATCTAGTTTTATTTTTAAAACCAGATGGCCTGAGTTATTGCGCCTAAATGTGACCTGGATAGAAACTCCAGGAGATTTAAGAAGCTATTTAAATACTAGACTGACGCAATTATTAAGAGATGCTATAAATAGAAATAAAAATCAAATCTCACGATATTGATTGGTCTTGTACTAAAGACTATCGCTATTAACCCTAGTACTAAGACCCTGAAGAGGCAGCTAACAGGGTGCATCTCTTCAATGAGTCCAGGGCAGCCAAAAGCTGAAGTTTGTCGTATACCTATATTTACAATTTATGCGATCGAAGGGTGATGAACTAGAGTCGCTTGGTATCAAAAAGGGTCAGTGAGCAGCACTGCGACAGCAAAGCATAGAATCGCGGAGTCTCTGTGGTGCGATGAATCGTTCATCGATGTCACGAACTTCGTTTAATGATTATCATCAAAGTATAATAGAACTCACAAAAGTTGCTTTTGGTTTCCCTCGTGAAAAAGGATAACTTTTGTACGGCAAGAGCTTTACGACCATTAAAACAAGACACATCATAAAATGTTATATCTTTTATTAAAATTTAGATACTGTCCGTTACCCAGCACTTGGTCTTGTGGCAAATTAAAAACAAAATGAAAAGGGCACAGCGTCGTCTAGCGCTGTCATTTCTCTTTTCTATTTATGTTATTTTCCCATGGTAAAAGGTGACTCCCTATCATTGTTACAAGATCTGTTCCCGTATTATTTTTCGTCGTGCAGGCAGAAAGAACATTATATAACACACATTATATAGAACACTTTATCACTTACAGAAATTGAACGACGGCTTTTTTTACGTTATTGGATGTGTGGGTTACAATTTATTTGGATTTGTTATTCGGTAATAGGATGTGGAGGATATTTTCCTTTTTCACAAACTTACTAAAGCATCCTTTTAATATAATTATTTGACATTTGATTTGGCTTGTTCCACGTTGTTCTAATCAGCTGCTTTATCAATCTCTCATTCCTAGGAATTACTTCAAAGATCAATCAATCGTTATACCTTCATGTTGTGTACTTCGCGTAAAAGAGTTTTATTTAACCGTGTATCACTACTCTTTAAACCAGATGGCAACTCCGATATTTTTGCATAAATATATTGTTATCTTCTTACGGTCGATATTTATCTTTGTCGCTAGGTAAATTTGAAAAATCGGTATATCTGGATCAAAAAGTTAAATAAGGTTAAAATTAAAACATTTGATAAAATCTCTACGGGCTGACCTTTCTATCAACGTTTAAACAAGTTACAGTCGCTGAGCTTCTAATATTATCTGCCTACATTGATAGGTGAACTCAACCAACATTTTAGTTATTTCTTCACTATCGAAAGCAAATAAATTTTCGTGGATCCCGCTTACGAATTGTGGATCCCCATTTTTTGTCATGCCAATGTAGACCCCCCGTGGAGTCTCCCAGTGGACCCCTGGGGGTCCACCTGGACCACTTTGGGAACTAAGGCCTTAAATGTACGCTGCTATAAGATTTGCCAACTGTACAATATAATGGATTGTACGTATAGCGTACTGACGTAGTGTCTCGCCATTGCCACTGCACCGAAGGTTCTATCCCGACATCAGACTTAAATGTCAATTGTTTGCAAGTTAGTCTTAATACAGAATTTACTACTAAAGCCGAAACGGCTTTTTAAAAAATACCAATTTTGAAGACTATATAGTTATGTTATAGTTAGTTACTATACTATCATATCTCAATTTGTTCGCGGGGATGATAGTACGGCTTCTTTAAAGGTTACTCGTCGCGGAATACATACATCTCTGGCAAATAAAACGTATTGTACACGATAATAACGTATAGTAAACACATAAACATATATTTTACATGTTAAGTTTTAACAAAAATGTCAAGGAAAACACACCTTGTAAGCAAATAATGGTTTAAAAATAAACGTCGTGTTGTTTGCCTACACGTATTTAATACTATTCTATGTATATATTTCTGCCAATTTTTTTATACTGTAGATATTTATTCATGGTCTCGAGTTCAATTCGTGAGTCGTGTAAAGTATTACTAAGCTTTAGTTGAGATATTCTTAGTAACAGTACGCAGTCTGGAGTTGTGCCCCGTAGATGAAAAAGGCTCAACTACACGTGAGACCTAAAATAATAGTTGACGAAATGAGGGTGTACTTCCTCTGCCTAACTCTTTAGGGACAGGAGCGTGAGACTATGTAGGTATATATTATGTTCATGCATATTTGCGCCATATTCTACAAAAATATTTATTCGTGATATCCTAACTTAATATAATAAATGGGAATGTTAGTTTGTTTGTTATGCTTTTACGCCTTAACTACTCCAACGATCATCATGAAATCGCGAGATTTCAGAGAGATACACGTTGTCAGGGGTACATAATAGGACATCCAGAAAAAAAGTACTGTCAATTTTTTTATTGAAGCCGCGTGCATAATCTCGTACTCTGATAAAAAGATGGCGTCTATAGTTGTTATGGTGTGCTTGTGTTCTATTGTTTGATACAACTAATTTCGAGGTGACATATTTGGTCATCTAACCCAGATCGACATCTGTTGTGACATATGACATGTCTCTGTTCGCGACCAGATAAGTCTCGACGCCAACATGGTTCTTTTTTGTAGTCAACAATGTTTAAAACACCTCATATGGCTAAACGATTGCGTTTGTGAAATTCTTAGAGCAGCTATGGATCAAAACGCTAAGTTTAATTTAGATGCTTGGGAACTTAGGTATTATACAAATAGTACACAAATTCAATGACGATTCTTGTTTCTCTTGTAAAAATATATACAGGATGACCCAGAAGTCGACGTCAAGCCGGAATCAGGTAACAGGCTGAGTTATAATAGCTATCAGAAAAATATAAAAAAGAACTTAGCCACGTATTTAAAAAATAATAGGCATTTAAAAAAATTCAGAAGTATCTACAACCTGTTATGGTCTTTTCTGTTACTACCGATATTTACCTCTTGAATTTTTTTGAAAACTAAATGCCGCTTAACTTGTATTTAATATAGTGCTGTTGTATGTTGTATATGTTAATGTGTCTTAATGATTGTTTGTCGAAGTATGGTTTGAACGCTCATTACATAATTATTTCCATTCAGTTATTTAGTACTGTGGTTTAACCTATATACGTTCGTACGTTCATGGATGTGAAGGAGACATCTCAAAATATTTTAATCAAAACGAGTTAAAATGTCATGCTTTTTAACTCACGGATTATTACTGGAAGGCCACACGTAATGGTATGTTTTAATAAAAATTTTTGCACTCAAACTTGTCTTTGCAATAATTGGCTAAGTGAGTTAGAAAGCATGTAATCTAACACGTATTACCTTAAAATTACTTGAGCTGTCTTCTCCAGTAATTAGTACATGTGAACTCAATGATTATTTCAGATGATTATTCAAGTTCATCCGTTTATGTGTGTTAATTCTCAAGGCCAGTAGTTTAACGATGTTTATAGTGTATTAAAAATAATTACACTGTCACTGTTTTTACTATTTTATCATATGCGCCTTCATTCCAAAACAGCTTACAGAATGATCAAAAGTATTTTTATTCGGTATAGTTGTTTCGCACCAGGTCTTACTTAAAATATGCGTCTTTTAAGTATCTTATTAAAATGAACTGAATAGGTACCAGTACACATTTGCATAGGTATAATTTCTTAAATTCTGGATCTTTGCCTTTTAATTTACAAGTAGTGTTTATTGCAACAGCTGTTTTGTTTAATATTCCGACACTCTAAAGGGAATAAAAAACTATTAATTATCACTTTGTTGTCAATTTGTATGCTTCTCCATTTGTCAAGAGGAATTGTCTGAAAACGAGAGCTTTGTAGTAAGCTTTAACATTTCATTCATATTTATTATTCGATACATACGTAAGACTAACGAAATCATTGATTAAAATTATAGAGCATCTTAGGAAACTTTCACAAAATAAAGAAGCATAAAGTGAGATGTTATGACTAGTAAAGGAAAGCATTCGAAGTATAAAAATCAAAATCTAATTTTTGATTGCTTTTCTAATATGGAACCAAGAAATATATACGTTGTTGACATGTTTACTGAGTATGTCTGACTAATCTGCGTAGGCGTATTTAGTAAAAACGCCACAAGCACAAGGTCTGGCAGTATCATTAGCATTGCGTCATATTATGCGGCCATCTGCGCTGATTGAAATGACACTCCAGACATCATTTAGCGTATTTGTTAAATCGTTACATGATAAATACTCAATCAGAGCAACTCCATTTTGTTTCATAACGGTCGCATTTTGAACATCACTGTTCTTTGCGCTGGCCAAGCCCCTTTTGCACAGCAGTAGTCAACCGTCTAAGTGCTCATCAACCACGGTAGCCCTTTACCATCAGTCAGCAGAACGTAAATGGCTATTTTAGTACCTGTAAAAAAAACTCTAGGTTTTAATCTGCAGCAGTCCAACCGAAGCAGACACAATGGTATTCCAATAATTGACAGTTTGGTATTCGCTTGGTCTGTAGTTCCCAGTTAGCCTATTAGTCTGAATGCTACTTCAATAATGACCTCAGACTTGTGTATCTTTAATTTTGCTGAGCTGTGACGAAGGTTATCGAATAGATCGATAACCTTTTTTTGACGGTCATTTATTTTCTGGCTATATTGTTATTCTATTTCAGAGTGCGTACCCATTGACGAGTGCACAATGTGTACATCTTCTTTCGCATAATCCACACCAGTATTATACAGAACTATTTGAGTCAAGAGATAGCTGTGAGTGTCTTTAAGTAACCTCAACTACCTTAGTTGTATGCGTACAACTACGTGTATGCCTTTAATTGAGGAATACTGCACCAGGTAATCACAAACCACAACGCCATACAATGGTGATTCCCAGGAAAACAGCTTGTTAATTTTCTGGACTCTATGCGTCATAAAAAAGACCCATAGACATTGAGTTATTAAGTACTAGGTACGTACGTAGAGTATCCATCTTAAGTAATTCTTTTGTAACAAGAGTTACAGTGCATGCTCTCTAACTCACTTATTCTGAGCCAGACGATTACTAGAACGACACGTTTGAGTGCAATATTAATTAATCAGTAGCGTATTAACATTTTGCACTCAAGCGAGCTGTTGCAATAATGGGCTAAATGAGTTGAGAGAATATACAATCTAACAAGTGTTATAAAAAATGTTTAAGATGCCTCTAGTCCTCTAGTATTCTTTTTTTGTTTGTTGTGTCATAGCGCAGCGGCAACGTTCACTCTATTTGTATAAAATAAATAATTGCATAAAATGTACAATCCTAGATGGATCATTTTCTCCCAAAATACAAGCTTTAGATTAGTTTGGGAACAATAATTCGAACATCCTGTGAAATACATTCTTATGTCTCAGCCATATGAGCTATCTATGTGAATGTACTTGGTGGCAATAAATACTTTTATATTATTTATTTTTATAGTAAATAGTACATATTAACTCAATGCCCATAGATTTGTATATTTATTTGCGAATAATCCAGTCGGTGTGATGTGGTCTTCGACGCATCGCCGACTTTTCGGAAAAAGGTGAAGCAAAATTATATGTGGAATAATGTATTTTTGAAGAGGTGTAAAATAAACCTGTGTATGTATATGAACTTTGCAAACTCGCTCTAGGTTAGTGTGGTTAACTATGTCGCACCTATTTACAAACTAAAAAGAGTCTTGTGTCCAGTATATTATAGGTAAAACACGTACCTACATTTCATAAACAATTCTCATCTACAACAGCGCAAGCCAATTACAAACGAAATTGCATTGATGCATTTCGCGCAAAAATACCTAAGTTATGTTTAAATTGCCTCGTAACCAATATGGCCGGCATGTGCTCACTTTATCAAAATCGTCGCTTTAACATTGGAATGACATTACCAGTTATCTAAACAGATTGCAGCGATGTTTGAGTAAAGACAAAACTGCTATTGTAAGTATAAAGTAAATATTTAGTCTGCGATATTGTTGCTTCAGAAATGCGTTTTGTTCATTGGGAATCAATTTGTATAGGTTAGGAAATACTGTGTGTAGATGACATACTGATATTGGACAGACGTAGGTATATAAGGCTTAGGTTTTACCTGTTTAGGTTCAGACCTAAACATAACAGGTAAACTATGGGTCATGTAATTGGAATGCAATGCGAACGTGCAATTTCATCCGCAAAATTGCATGTATGGCGTAGTGGTCTACATAATTATTTTGTGCAATAAATTGCTATCTTTGAATAATGTTACTTTATTATTATACTATTTTGTCTTTTATTACTGAACGAAATAAAAAAGGATAAAAAATGTATGATCCTTAGATGGAGTTTCCGTGCTGGGCTGTTCTGTATGCCTATTTATTCGATGTTGAAAGTCCCTCTGTGATACAAGAAGCGTATCTAGTACGGAAGTTCTACCTAAAAAAATAAACAGCTTCCATCTCAAAGACAAAGAACAATACGACGATGATCAAACGCAGGACGTTAAGTTTGAAAGTGGCCTATGCTCACTTATATTACTGAAGCAGCCATATATGTATTATGTAGATATTATTTTATCTATAGTATTATTATAAAGCTGAAAAGTTTGTTTGTTTGGTTGAACGCGCTTATCTCAGAAACTACTGGTTTGAATTGAAAAATTCTTTTATAGTTGGACAGCCTATTTATCGAGGCAGGATATAAGCTATATAACTTCACGCTACGACCAATAGGAGCGGAGCATCAATGAAAATGATACAAATACGTGGAGTATTATCTTATGTTACGCAGACGAAGATGCGCGGGTCAGCTAGTTAATTATAAAATGTGAGATTACATTGCATTGGATAAATTGTTTATCAATATTTATGCCGTTGTATAGGTTTTTACTTTATCTTTTGATTTATACATACAACAAGTAGTTCTTAAGTATAGCCCTATAATTTGTGTTTCGGCTAACCATCTCATAACATTTTTTTAACCGAAACTGAACTGGCTAAGTTCTTTTATTTATGGCTCACTCAATCAAAGTTTAGTCGAGTTAAAGATTTCACTATTACATGACGTTACTTTGTGAAAGTTACATTTATTCCAATTCTCACTTTTAATCAAATGCAATTAAGTCAAATTATATCTAATACATCATAATATACATGTGATGTATTTAAATGACTTATATGTTACGAGGTTCGACGGATTTGACAGATATGGCCTTATTAGCGCCAAACAAAATTTAAATAAGCATATTTAAACATGGAAATATAAAGATGATGGTGATTCGTAAATACATGAATGATTAAAGACACGATGGGCAGTTATTCTCATATTGAGGCTATCTTTTTGAGTTTTAGTTTACAGATAGTGTTAATTTTTTATGCTAAAACTTAGCTATTTATTGTGTTGTATATCATCTTTCGTTCATATGGGTCATATAACTTATCCACAAATTAAACATAAAGTTATCTTTATGAATCTAAGTAATTATATTTTAATTTATAAAAACTATAAACTTTATTGTTAATGCATTAATGCACGATGTGTCTCTGGGACATTTTCAACGGTAAGTTTTAAAAAGTAATTAAAAATTCTAATAATACGCAAAATGATTGTCTTTTCATGTAATAGATGTTACTGTTTCATTAATTGGCGTTGAAACCGGTATTTATGTTACATGCAATGATAGGAATTCGCTTTTTAATTAATTTATTTATTTGTAGAACTTTACTTTTTATTTCACGTAATTAAAATTAAATTTGTATTACAATTTACAACTTCTAATTGAAACGTTCAGCAACTGACTTCTCAAGAGATTCTAAGTTGACGTAAAGGCTTACTTTGTACTTCTCCGTCTATAAACAAACATTCTGCAAACAAAACCTTGCTTAGCTGACTCATTGCTTAACTCTAATAGTGTGTAGGCGCCTCGCATGCGACAATTTAGGTCCTATTTCCCGCCAAAAAAGTCTAACATGCGTGCCAGTTCGAAAATGGCCGGTGTAGTGGGCCATACGGTTTCACCATTCCTCTTTTATGGTATGTACCGTTAAGCCGAGTTTACTTTTCATATTAGCAAATATGATTTGAATACTTACTCCGGCCTTACATGTCGGTTTCATAAATATATCTCCGTTTCAATTCTTTAGATAAATATGAAACAGATAGAAATGTAAAATGTCCTTTGTAAAATGATATTGTAAATTTGTTTATTACATGTAGGCCATGATTTATTAAAAATTCGTTCTTATTCGGGTATGCTACAATTAGCAAACTTTGACTTTTGGATAAATTTGATCCATTTGTCAAATTTTGCTTAGATATCAAACGTTCAGTAACATAAATTAATTATAATTAATAATTTATTTAATTATACAGTCCTATATTTTGTTACTTTTCATTTTGTTTTATTTATAAGTAGTTAGGTTTGTTAATATTTGTTAAGTTGTAAATTATGATTGTTGCTTTTGTTTACTTATTAAATAATGAATTATAAGATAATTATTTACATGAGTTGGCATGGCCAAAAGTGAAAAAAAACATGTATAAGACCCCGCCAGAGATAGTTGAGAAGTTCTGTAGAATTTTAGCTTCCAAACATTTTTCCAGTAGGTGTTCTGATTAATCCCAATATTAAGAATACCCGTCCATCAATTCGATTATTAATTGCCTTTAGTTCTAGTCTATGAGATTACGTGGTGTTTAGGTGATTGTCAATTTACATATAAAAATAGTACCCATAGGTGTTAGTGTTAACCGTATTGTCTGAAAATACATTAATTTTGTTTTATGGGACGGTAGGGCCGTAAACCTCGACATTCAGTATTAATGTCAAGAATTTCAAGTTGGAGTACGTCATTGCGTTGTCGAGAAACAGGATTCTTCGTTTTCTTCAACAAATCGGTAGTACTGTGATTTTAGAGGGCTACTATTTTTTATGGACTTGGTATGTCGCACCTTTAGAATTGAAGTGGCTTAATCCAAAATTCTTGGTTTTTGGTAAACGCCAAAAATGTGTTTGAAGAATTGGCCATTTTTTAGTTTTTCGTTTATAAATACTTCAGGATATGCGTTTCATGACACATTTTTGTTATTAGCCGTAGGATAGGGATTGTTTTAATGACTGGATACTAAACTTGTAAGTATAACTAATTAGAACCTTTGTTATTTAATCATTAAAAAAAGGTGTCACTTATTTTCCGAAAATAATTTGAAATTATTGACTTATTTAACATCGTGTTTATTTTTTACTTAAGAATACAAAAAGAATTGTGACTATTTAAAAAACGAGGCGATTAATTTCTGATGCTATACTTATGCTTAGTGACTAATTTTGTAATATGCTAGTTTAATTATTGATGACTTGCTAAAATTAAGGACAGTGAAAAACAGAGTATGCTTTCATAATCGTATAATTTTAAATTTTGCATCACTAATTATATCATTAAACACTAACCACAATCAATCAACACTTAGGTTCTGCCAACATCTCATTATCATATCATCAACTGCCTCCGTGGCGCAGCGGTAGTGAATGCGACTGCTGTGCATGCGGTCTCGGGTTCGAATCCCGGGTCGGGCCACTATAAACGTATTGGGTTTTCCTGTTAAGAAATCTCAAAAGGAGCCCAGAGTTAGGAAGTGTAAGACACCCCCGTGCCTCGGAAAGCACGTAAAGCCGTTGGTCCTGCGCCTGATTTCTCTCTGGTCGTGTCGGTTTATCCGTCCCATCGGATCATGAGGGTAAGAGAACAGAGAGTGCACTTGTGTTTGCGCAAATACTTGTGCACTATAACATCTCCTGGGCAGAAGGCCAGTCTCCATTAAGATGCCGTGACCAAAATTCGGTCTGGAGGTTATTTATTATATATTATTATATCATATAAAAAGCAAAGGCACATATTGCTGAGGTATGTAAATTCCTATTTACATACGTTAACAGATATTAGGATCCTCTTTATTTCTTTTCCTATTAAACCACGTGTATTGTCTCCCTCGTTCTGTGTGTATTCCTTTATTAAATACTTATGCGTTATTGATTGAATGTTGTCAAAATGAGACACTGCATAAAAGTATTAACTGGCAATATAATTATTTTTGTTTTGACCGTTGCTTGAATACTTTATGCTAATTTATATCTTAATCACACAAAACCTTTTTGGTTAATTTACTCAGTTGTAAATATTAAGTGAAAAACCCAGTATGGAACGAGAGGTTTGTTTTCTTTGGTTTCATTAGAATTAAAGTGCCTACATAGTTCTTTTATAGTCTTGCTGCCATCAATATATTCTCTTGTAGTAGAAGGTATTAGATAATGGGACTCTATGTGTGGTATACTATTAATATGTTATTTAATATCTTGTACAAAAATTGGTTCAATCGGTGCTAGGCGAAGGCTAGAACGCCCTTTGAAATCTTCTTCTATAGAACCATTGCAAATCGTTTTCAGTTTCACAGTTGTTATTTGACTTTCTGTTATATCTAGTGATTTAAAAAAAAAGTTTTACAGACACGTAAAAGGCTGAGATTGGTTTCCGAAGATTAGCAGCATTTGTGTACTTATATTTGGGTTTCATCTCCGTCATGGAAGATCGCTTCAATTCCAAATTACTTAGCTGCCAATAACAGTCGAATATGTCGAATCTCTCCCCAGGCCTAATATTATCAAAACAACGAAGCCTGCAAACAACTCAATACAACAACTATTTCTTATTTTTGGTACCTTTTTATCAGATTTTGAAAGTGATTGGTAGGCTTTTTCGTTATTCCGAAGCAATTTAACGATATTTTGTTTCCATTGAGATGGATTGCGCAGGCGCTTTCTGGACTTTTTACTCTGTGGAGTTAATTCAAAGAAAACAATTGCATCGTTAACTTCATTTTCACAGTCAGACGCTCATCGCTACAACGCTCTTTTAATTCATCAACCACCAGGTTAATGAACTAAAAGAGCGTCGTAGCAAGGAATCGTTAGATCAGCGTCACTCAGATCAATATCTGACTCCTCAGAATGAACAGGCGATTGAAGGTTGTTTACGTCTTTATCCAAACGTTCAGCACAAATTATATTCGTATAGTCTGTAGGAGTACCTGGTATGATTGAAGGTGAGCTGTTAACGTTAATTTCATCTTCGTTTTGTTTCGGTAATAAAGAAGGCTTTGATGACAACGACGATATACTAGAAATTGAAGATGACGATGTAGACGAACTGGATGATGATGACAAGACATGAGAGATCGGTGCTGTAGCACCGATCTTTCATGTTTGTTCATGTTTGTTCTTCGATGATTAAATCAACGTTATACTCATCACTGTTTGCCGACGTATTGGTAAGATCCTTTAGAAGCCGTTGTTCAGATTGCACATACGGTAAAATTTTAGGTTTCATACTAGTACATCCGTCGCTTTATCTAAAGATAGTTTTCCTTATTATATTCTTTGAATTCAGTTTGAACACTAGTATAACCTTCGGAACTTGCTGTTCTTATCTCTTCACACAGTTCTTGCATTATATTTTAATTCAAGTTTATTGCAAAATGTGATCTGCTCTTCTTCTCATTATTAATCTAAACTTTTACTGAAATAAATATAAAAATACTCAATTACAATAAACCTCACTAAACCACACAACACTCAGTAAAGAATAAACATATTCACGTATACGACTCCGCAGTCACAAAATCGGTTAGTAAAGTAAAACTGTAAAATAAAATAAGGCTCGATCATTTATGCAATGTTTAATAATAAAATGACGGTAGTACAAATAAGACACCACAATATTATTATCATTTAGTACAAAACCGCCCAAAACCAGAAAGAGTCATTACAAAAGTAAATATAGAACAAATAACTTACCTTGCGTTTAGTATTAAAACGGCGAATTACAGTTTACGTCCACCCAACGTTTAGCACTGTCCATGCAACACTAAATGAGGTTGTTTAATACCGAGGGACGCGCGGTAAGCGCTTGATTCGAAAGGGACAGAAATAGTATGTTTGTCCTGTTCTGGACTAAAAGAGACCGTTTATTTTTAATAAACTGATAGAATACATGTTTATAAGTCGTTTGATGTATAAAACTCATTTTCCTAATTTTTTTAGTTAAGCCACTTCAATTCTAAAGGTGCGATGTATTTGAGAACTCCTTAAATATAACTTTTTAATTTTTTTTTAAAAGCATCTATATTTAAACTTCTCAGATTCTTTATCAGCCTTTTATACTTGTCGATTGTAAATATGTTTTGCCAAACAATAAACGTAGACTTGTATATGTGTCATCTAAATGGATACATGATTGAAGATAAAATAATAAAGTATATAAGTAACGTAGGTACTATTTTTAACAGTTCTATATCCATCTCTGGGTCTCAAGCGGAGACTTCGAAATTAAATGTCAAAAATACAATAACGTGATTAAAAATGGTATACATTATCTATTGCTTATATATTAGAATTTTGTTTAATGGCAATGTAATCCCGCTTTGCCCGCCCTATAAAGTATTAATGTAGAACATTGTGTAATAACGGCTAATTAATAATAATTATTCATTCAGAAAGTAAATAAATTTTTCGTATATGATTGCACATTTGAAATAATATATTATGATCTTTCAGTGTGCGTGCATTATGATGTCAATTAAAACTCAACGTTATTGCATTTGTCATACGGTTGAAATTTATTGTAAGCGCATAAGTGTCATTTTGTTTTTACTATCGAATATGACTATACGAATTTCAAGCTTATGCTAAGGAGAAAAAGCTGATTTTCAATAAACCTAATGTCATACTGTCACTGTCGTATCCTACCCCATCTTTCCATTGAGCAAAACTTATGAACACCACATAAAGTTTCTTACTGTAAACAATTAATTTACGATTAACTGTCAAAATACATTGTGCCTTACCGTCAGATTTTATTATTGAAATGGGAAGTTAAGAAACAGATTATGATACCGTCATATAAGATTACTCAACGTTTATGGTATAACATATCATAAACGAACCATAAAGGCAACTATATCTATTACACCATTAAATAATACAGCCGTCATTATATTTCACACGTCATTCTTTAACAAGGACGATTCAATTCAATTTAATTGATGTTGCAAGGTACAAAAAATTGTTCAATGACCTGAACGTAAATATGTTTCTCCATTAATTTATATCAAAATCTTTGAGCAAGTCATAGTTATATTGTACGTATATGTTTGTGTACATGTTGATTGTTTCGCAGAATTGTGTAGTGTCATTTGCATTGAAATTGATAGCTCTGTTTAGTGGTGGTCCTTATTTGTTTACGATAATAATATGCTGACAGTTTTAAGACCCCTTGGCAACTTTAAATTCCAAGAAACTTGGTTATATCAGTGCTACTTAATTTATTATGTACTTTTCTCCAAGCAAACGAAGCCCTGTGACATATATCACGTGAGGCGTACCTTCTTTAAAATATGACGGCAAAAGGGACGTCAGACAATGTGATATGGTCGACATATAAAGCCATAAAAAGCAAATACATTGCTTTGGTCTGCCACGCGACTTTAAACCTATTTGGGATAGCACAAGTAGAAGTATTTCTTAATCCTTCAATTCTTTATTGTGTCTGGCTTTCGGAGGCCGTTTCAATTTCTTTTTATTTACGCATTGCGCTTGTAATTTGTCGCGGGCGATAACTATCGTTGACTAAATGTAGATTTGATCTAAACTCTAAATGATAGTAGATGAATTTTAAACCAATAAATCAGCGAATAAATCTGTACCCTGAATTTTATATATGTGTTTGTAAACTTAAAACTATATAATATCTACATTATTCTTCATAAATATAGTTGACCTTTCAAAGTTAGTATTTAATTACTGAAGCTTATCACCTAATCGTCGCGTAAGTGCGTGGGTTGAATCAACCAATGACCTCGCTTCCTTAAAAAGCATGGCTGTAAAAAAATATAGCTACAATACTTATTTACGATGTGAAAAAAGAAACAACAATAACAGAATTAAAAAAACGGAGCTTTCATAAAATGAACGTTAATATGCAAGTTAACAGTAGATTTATAAAACCGCATTTAGTTGATTAGAAATCCCAGCTATTATGACTGTGTGAAGTGTTTTACTGTTCTTTGGTTTGCTATACCGCACATAATTCCTTGTGTAGGTGAATCATAATTTTTGACGTAACAGATTAATAAATCATTCGTCATGTCCCGTATGCGTTGCCTGTTAAGTGATTGTACATTGTTTTGCTTCAAACTAATCCTCACCACGACAGTCATTAGGCTGGTAATTAAACATTGTTATCTTTGTGAGGAAAGCCTTATTCATAATTCAGTAGTGTGGAGTGATGAGATCTAACAGTAGTAATATTTCGGGCTAAAATCCCACTTGTGGTACTTTTAACGCGCGTCGTGTGTGTAATATAATGACACAAGTTTATCACTTAGTTGGAGAGATATAACTTACTACTTATTGTTTAAGGCACATATATTTTCAAAATGCATATCCTTCTTAGGATTTTTCAATAGTTTTCTCCTCTATGAGCTATGGATGTCACTGCCGGAAAATACATTTATTTTAAGTGACTATTGTGTGTCTACAACAACAATTAGATATAAAACAAAATTGATACTGAATGAGGTTAGATTTAATAAGATAAGATAATCATTTTATTTGTTTGAATATATGATAGTGTACATGTTATAATGTAAGATATTCAACTAACTATTGAATCATCTAATGACATTTTCATCACCATGCTTCATACTAGACGTTCCAGAGAGATTCCTTTATCTATCTCTATTATATTTCGGAAACAATAAATAATTTGAGTTTATTTAAGAGAAGTGCAGTTAGATCTTGCTATGATTAAAAATCTTTGCTTCAAGTACAACTTACACACATCTTTTCTCGTAATATAATTAGAACCAAACGTCTACTCTTAACTTTATATCTGTTCTATGTGCTTTGGAAGTAAAATAATAGTACTCGGTGTGGCTGGTTGCACAACTGAGCACTTAAAAGCCAAGCCACCAATAAAGTATTGTGAATAATATCGAGTTCTCAGAAATGGCTTTCTTATTTTACAGACCAATCGAGCGTGAAACACTGATTACGGTGCGTAGTGCATCGTCGCATACACGCCTCTGACGATGCGTAAGCTTCGAAACTATACAGCTTAAATTCTTTTTAACCCTTAAGGTCTGGTCTATAATCTAACTAACTGTTCGGAGACAAAACTAATCGTTTCTTGACTATAGAAACCGGGCCTTAGGCTTTAAGAAATATAGAATAAAATACAATTTGGAATAAATACCTAATCAGAATATTGCAATCGAATAAACTTACGGAACTAAGGAAAATCAAAATCATGGCAAGTGAATTGATTCGCTGTTGTTAATTCAGTCAGCTAATCACAGCTGACATGTGTTTGACCGTCTTTGTTTGTTTTGTATTTTTCTGCCTTTTAGTAACCACGTGTTAAGAATTGGGGTTAAAAGTCATTTTGGCGCTGCTAATGCGGGCAGTTTTGCGCGGCAATGTTTTTGGGAAGATCGATAGGTAAATAATAGGCAAACATTTGTGTGATTCAAAGATTGTTAGTTTTGTTTGAAGTATTTGTAAATTTTCCAACGAAGCAGTATTCATCTAATTAAACAAAAATATTTTTGGCAATAATATCAGGGACTTGACTGTTATTGACAATAGCAAAAGATTTACATAGATGATACTTTAGTTAGCTCTTGATAATTAAATGAAGTAAAACACAATGAAAGGGATGCCTAACCAAGCGATAATGTGAACTTTATAAATGTACCTAATCTTATTTGGACTTAATTAAAAAGCCAATCCTAACTAAGTGTCAGTAACAGAACTTTACAGAAGTAAAATGAATAAGGAATTATCCATTCAGTCGATTCTAATGACTATGGATAAAAATATTTTTACAGTACTTTGATGCTAAGTTATCGGTTTGAATATTTTACTGTTGTAAATATTTACGACCGAAACCCATTATTAATTAACGTATTTAAATAATTCATTTCACGCCTATTTGTGTTACATAATTAAGTAAAGCGAGCACATATTAAATCATAAACCGGTACCTACTAACACGTGTATACACATTTGTTCAAATATCCGCAAATCGCAAGAATTTATTTCAGCTTCCTTACAAGTATCACGTGTGGAAGCGGACTGTTCACCCGAGCGTGCCGGCGATATTAAACTAATAACAGTTACTCAAGCTGGGCTTTGGGTCGTGAAAATACGAGTAAAAGAAAATTGCTTGCTCGTTTCATATCTCCTACACCAGTGGCTACATTGTTATTGCGTGCCCGCTGTATCATTTGCATACATAAAAGGAACAGTGAAGGTGATTATGTCTGCTGAATCAATAATTACTAGTTTGTGGGTAGTCAGCTATTTTTATTTGTCTTTATTTTTAGCACTGGTAACCTTCATAATCACACGCTCGTATTAAGATTACTAGCTGTTCATTAACCACGACTCCGTTTGCAGCAAATATTCAGCATCGTTTATTCTTTCGTGTAGCCTAAATAACACTGTATATAGAGAAACATAATATACTTTCGTATTCATTATATTATTTGAGGGACAGAAGAACTCGACACATACCACGCACCCGCGGGTTGCCCATACAAACTATAGAGATAGAAAATTACAATACTGTCATGGGATCCGGGCATATACAAAAATGCTTTTTTAGAACAATTTGGCAACAAGTGAACGATCTCTACATGAGATTATTAAAAGCGAGGGAGTGGTTAAAAGACATTCTGCCGTTATATTTAAAAAGAGTCCAAATTCACTTGGAAGCGCACCTCAAACGCAAAGTAAATTTCTGGCCAAATGTTTTTGTGTAAAAATCATTAAGATTCATGTCATGATGTCATTGGTCATGGGGATGAGTGGGATCCAAAATCACTAAGATCGATGTAAAGCACAGCCTTACAAAATGTAAATAGGATTTAATTTATTAATTCAATGCAGTTTTATTCTTATTCATTATAGACTTTACAGACAGGGATAAAATCGAGAAAAGGAACAAAAAATGTCGAAGCATTGTTTGACCGCTCCGAGCTAAGGTTTCACAATTCCGAGAAATCCTGTGAGACTGGATTTTGGTCCACGGATTTCACTAACCATACCGACCAAAGGGCTCGGCGGCGCGGCTAACACAAAGTGTTCAACGCATATATTTTTTATTAGGTGGATGTGAGTTTTAAGAGCAGCTTTAATAAATTGAATTTTATGAAAAACGTCAAATAAATCGCTGGCGTTCTTTGGTAAAAGCATGTGGATGAATTTCAACACTTTACTTAGTATAGATATGGATTATTTTTACGTAATAAAATAGTCGAGTAATATTTTTCCTTGCTTTATTTTACCTATTGAGTCCCTGCGACTACGATATTATCTCAGGCATTCTAACAATAGACAAGCTAAAGAGCAAACTGTAATTTTTAAATCAAATAACATGTAGAATATAAACAACTGAAGGACATAGTATTGCGTTTACAGTTGCCAGAATTAAATGAAACAAAGGTCATTTGAAGCCTTTTTATACATAACAATCATCAAATAGAATCACGCTTGTGTATTCCCAAAGGCTTAGGTAGATGTGTCCTACAGCCACATTTCGTCAGTTATATCTTAGGCAACACGTAATACAAGACAAGCCTAGAAGGATGATAACAGGAAAATTGCCAAATTTCGTAAAGTTTCTGAAAGTTATGACATTTAAATGCGATTATATTTGGCTTGTCTCTAAATTCGGAAACAGGATCTCATAACCGATTGAAAGCATAAGTACTAACTGATATTACTGTACCAACGTAATATGAAAATACTTATTGAATATATTACAATTACTTTGTCACAGAAAACGTCTTTAATATAGTTCAGCTCGCTACTTGTTTGCCCTCATCCGGAGAGAGATAACGAGTATCGAGGTTAAGATCACAATACCATTCCACATACTGACATACCTACATGTCATTATCGAATACCAAGATAGGTCGTCATAACATTCCAGATATTATGTTGACAAAGATTTTGTAAATATACGTCTGCTTACTGTAAAAACATTGTGAGGAAACCTGTAGTTCTCCATAATGTTCTCAAAGATATCTGAAATCTGCCAACCCACAGTGGGTCAGCGTGGTGGACTATGGTCTCATCCTTTTCGCAGTGAGAACAGGCTCGTGCCCAATAGTGGCACAGCTTAATACAGGGTCAGCCCTGTATTAAACTGTTATTATAATATGTTGCTGCTTAAAGTAATAGAACATAGTAATAATTTTAGAATTAAGTTTTGTTTAAGGGGGTTATCTTGGTTGTAACCTATAATATATAGGAGGTTCGACCTATGTGACCTCGGCATCTCGAACTATCAATGCCACACACTCTCTACTCTCCTTGTTATCGAAAGAGACTTGGCAGTAATACCTTAGGATTGCTTCGAATATAGCTAGAAATAAAACCACCGTCAGGTGGACTAGTCTGTCACTAAAGGCAGTATAAAACTTATATTTAATTAATCGGCGGTTACGCATTGGATATGCCATTGCCATTGGAATTGTGATCAAGACATCGCAGATTCAAATCCACCCTTTGCTTTACTGACGTGATCTCACAGCACAAGCATTCTTAGCTTAGCTGGAGAGGTTATCAAGAATACTAGTCATTTGTAAATAAAATTACAAGAAGGCTTCAAAAATCCATCAGATTTTGTCAAATACTCCAAAGATAAATCGACTTTCAGTAAATGTGTTTTTTTCTATCAGACAATTCTTAGTAGTCTGATACTGTATCCTCTGTTCGATAGATAGCGAATGGCTCCCAATTATGTACCTACGAAACTGTAATATGTCTGCCTGTACTTAAGTGTAAAGCTGTGTTATGTTTCTGTATGTATGTTCATTTTATAACTATTGTTGTTGGTTCGACACAAATTGAACAAGATTGAGTGACATAACATGACTGTTTGGACGCCATGATGAATCAGAAATACCGTTCATTGAAACTCTCGTAGTTTTGTGATAGATATAATAATGAACTATAGATGAAACACTCATTGTCCACTTTCTTCAATCGTCATTAGATAAATTGTTAGTAAACACACTTATCGCCAAGAGATAAACAATCGAATATAAACATCGAATAATCGTATAGCTCGCTAAGCTTGGCTGGCATTTTTATACGCCCACGCTGTTGATATTCCGTTAATAGAATTTGAATCTTATCAAGTGTTAGTAGAGTTCATATTACAATGAAAGGGCGTGTGTTGACATTATAACGTTATAAATAAGCTATTGTCAGCAGTTTTCCCTGGAGGCAATAATTTATCGTTGAATGCATGCCCTTTAGTAGTCCGTAACCTGCAGCTTTTTCTAATTGTTTGATGAAAAGCGCAGAGTAATAAAACGGTAATGTAGGTTAATAATGGTTTTATGGTGAGCCCATTGTGTATATTGTAAAGGAAAGTTTACTTCTATAGGCAGTAAAATGTAGGTAAGTACATTACGTATATTGTAAGGAGAGTAATTGCAAATAATTTGCTGGTGGGTAGGACTATTCTATTTGGATGTTTCTGATTTTATACCCCAACCCAAAGTGGAGTAACTATTTAACCAATATTTGTTTTATATAAGAAAGGACAACTGATAGAACTAGTTTCTAGTGATATGATTTTTCATAGTGTAAAGATTGAATCTACAATAATAAATTGGACAATATTTCTTTCTTTTAAACCCACACAGTCCATTTTGTTAATGTATGCTTGTCAAAAGAAAATTTGATCAAACAGGATACTTTTCAAAAGAAAATGAGTCAATGGTAGGTAGTTGACTAAATATTTTTATAAAATGTAAATGTTATTTAAGATAGCTATATAAATATTCAGGCAGCATCCAAGTGAGATGTTGAATGAATATGAATCGGTTCTGACATAAGTTCAACTTAAGATTAAATAAAACAAAAATCCCGGTATCTTTTATTACTACGATAATTTAAATTATAAGACCAGACCAAAACTCAGTAAATGTCTCAATGTATCCCTTAGCAAACACCTGGAACACATTTTAAAATAATTATATTCGTTATTAAAGTTGTCTTATAGCTATTAAACGTATGTAGGTTAACCAGTGACCTATTGTATTTCAAGCATGTTATGTCCCTGAAAGCGTTAATAACGCGTTATTTATAACATATAACATTGTTATATATTATACGCTTTCACTTCATATACAAAGAGAAGTCACACAAGCATGTCATGTAACACATTTAAAAACAGGCTAAAGGTTAACAGCCTAAGACTTTTAGTGCCTTTGAGTTTCTCCTATTCTTCATATAACAAAAGGGTAAAATACTGTTACAACTTTTATCTTTTCCCCTGAACAATATCACAAAGTCAGTACTGTTATATTACATTGTAAAAGTTAGTAACTAACTGTTAAGATGTGGATGACAAATGGCTATAATTAGTTGTTAGTCGGCTCTCGAAGCAACTTCAATTATATAATTACGTGTCAATAGGAAAGCGTTAATCTTGTTGCGTCCTTTATAATTTATAATTGAAGGGTACTTTAAGATTCTCTCTTCCTAAACGCAGACGTAACGGCTTCGCCGGCGATCAATAAATAACGTCGAGGATGTGATTTCTTAAGCGCTCTTGTAAATTACTTAATGCTGACTATTAAGCAGTCCATTTAATCTAAATTGAGGTGAAATCTATTAAAAGATGTTTATAAAAACGGCGGTAATAGTGACCGTATTTGTATCATATAGGTTTTAAAGGTATACCGATACCTAAGCTTGTAGAATATTATGCGAATAAAGCAAGAATTATAATTATGCTGGGATCATAGCAATCTGCACACGTCACACTTTATTACCTCCTCCAAAAAAAAAGGAGTGAATTTGCGCATGTCTACTACTATTTATAGGCTTTTGAGCTATTCGAAATGCCATTTAACATTAATTTATCAACATTTAGCCCATTCCAATAAAGCTATAAAATTTTAACTTAGCTAGGACTCCAAAAAAGGTTAGGAAAAGGAGTCTTTACATACATTGAAAAAAGGAACTCCCATATTCGGATCGATTATTATCTGTGAATCACACAATTATACTCGTACCAGATTCTAGCACGCGAAACTTGATCCATCTGCAGTGGTGAGACCACTTAAATCCATCTCAGTCTGTGCAGTAAATCAAGTGTAGAGACTTTAGCACTATATGAGCAACTAACAATTTAAAATGGCTACAGAATAGTTAAGTTTAAAAATGCAATGTTTCTTTGTATTTAATCGTGGGAAACATTGCAGCAAAAACAGGCAAAGGCACAAACCACAACAGCCTATTCTAGAGTTGCACGGCGAAGGCTACACACCGAATATGGAGTACGATGCGTTATTGATCCGTGGCCCAGCGACCGCAACCCGTTCACCCTACTAACCCCGACCGATAGGCGCCTGGTGGGGTTGCTATGAGATAGATTGTCACTGCAGTTTAGGTCACTGGTCTATAAATTAGTTGGATTCTTACGTGACAATATTTCCCTTCAGAAGTCTAATCGAAAGAAAACATGCGACCAATATTAATAGGCGTGAATTTTAGCATCGCTGATAAATGACGATCCAGGTTATTTACCTAATGTAAAGTACCTTGGTGGCATTTAGATTGACATACTTTTATAATTAAGGATCAAATGAAATAATTTATTCTAAAACTCTTATCATGATAAAATAATAGTACCAGTGTTACTTAGGTCTCTAAATGAGTAAGGCGACCTTGAGTTTCAGCCGGAAAAAGGTTATTTTGGACTCGATCTAAAATCATAAATCATATTAATTTTAGTGGAATACTAGTATATTGCAATTTTCTTGTAGCCCTCTGAAGTTTTTAAGTGGTAGGTAGGTACTACTTACCTACTATGTTCTGTAGGCCGATTTGTATGTACAGAATAAATAGAAGATAAAAAATACACCAGGAATGACAAAGTAGGACAACATGTTCCAATGAACGGCTCTGTTAACACAAAGAAAAATAAAACAAAAGATTATCACTACAAAGGCACTATGGTACAAGAGCCGTGAATTTTGATGAGGCTTGCTTTACGATTACATTTTATACATGAGATCGTAGTCTTTATGATGATGACATTTTCGGTAAAGTATAAATATCCACGCAAAGTAAGATACTACTGTGTCACGCTATTGTACCGTTCCCTTCTTGTAATTAGACGAACGGCCGATTTTATAGTAAAATTACCATAGTACTGTTAACGTAATAAAATTCAAGAGATTGCTCGGTATAATTACTCTTTAATGGATGACTTTGTGCAACCAAGAAGCGATTCGATCAACAGATTGGATGTGGATAGGTAGATTATAATCATTATAACCGGCATAGCAATCAGTAGTATAAGATATGCATCTAATCTTCACCTCATATTATGGTCGTTATTATGATTTTTTAAATAGCTTACAAGTACAACAACAAGTACAACAGCACATTTATGACGTAAATTTGGCAGATATATGCACTTTTGTAAGCATAAATGTAGTAAAAATGGTGTCAGCGTAATAAAATCCAAGTGGTATAATGGCGTCTTGGGAACGACGATATTTAAATATAGAACTTTATATCAGTACGGCCACGCGTCCGTTATTTTTTTTTAATTTTGCTTGGCGATGTCACTAACCGAGATGTGTGAATGGGGCCGGCTGACGCGAATAGAAGCTCCCCGTGGATGGTAACGTAGTATTTGTATTCGCATATGACGTTAAAATTACTTAGTCTCATTTAACAAAACTGCTAAGGAAAACACAAGTGCGAATTGTACTCAGTCAAGTCTTACGGCTCAATAAACATCATTTTGAATGCCATAAAAACCCACCTTGTGCTAGAAAGCAAAACGTCGAAGTAATAATTCATGGTTCACTAGTTGTGTATTGGTTCCAAAAATAGAGAACTGTTTACATTTTTTTGTGGAAAGAAGGTGCGTGGCATGAAGCGTCCAGAGAGCAGGTAGTGGCCTGACTAACCTTATTGCCCACTTCCTACATAAAAAAGTTTAAAATAGAGGCGTAACCTTAATGGCTAGGTGTTAAAGTCATGGACGAGGAATATGGTATCGATTTATAATTTTATAAAAGGAACGTCGTATTAACGGAACAAAATATTTGGGATCGAATTTTACGTTGATAATATTTATAATGTTCATGGAAGGCGAGTCTATTTATTCTTGTTGTTTAGTTTACATTTATTTATATGGCAACGTTAAGTTGGGTAGCTGCATAGACGCCTTAGCCTGATTAATGATTCGAGATTCTTTAGATTTTATTTTAAAAAACGTTAGATGAAAGTAGCTTTATTTAATTGGATGATGTAGGAAAATCTATTGATAATACTCGAGATATATTAGTAAGATAAATAGCTTTTCTACGAAGGTACAATTTTATTTAGGATTCTTTCTTGAATGATGTGTATGTGCTTCGTTCCTTTTTTGATTTTGAATAGAAAGAATATTTAAGTCGGCGCTATAATAATACAGGTAATATGAGCCTTAGTTTTTAGTCATGAAAGTTCAGTCTTTTTGGTTTACATCTTAAAAGCGATCTAAAAATAGTGGAAGTAAGTTATTGCTGGTATTTTTTTTATGCTTATGCCCTTCTTTTACTTGTCTTTGTAAACTGTTAGTAAAATTTATGTAATATTGAACTTGTTGTTCAAGAGCGTTGTGTAGCTTTTGTTTGTGTTTCAGACTTTAATTTTGATTTAGATTTTGGATCGTTATCTACCTGCTACTATACAATTAAAAACCAAAATAATAACGTGACATTTTAAAATTGCAGTATAGATAATATAATCGCATTCGCCTTTGATAAATGTCTTAAAACTTTAATTGAAAGTAAACAATGATGGCCAAACGATAGATAACCTCTTTTATTTAGAATACGTTTTATCTGCAAAAGACAACAGACCACGCGTGCAGCATCTATTTCACCGAGAAACAATTAACAATCAATTTGGTAGATTTCTCACCAGTATACCTGTCATTATAATGCATATATTGAAAGTAAAAGTGTCAGTAAGTTGGGAGCCATTAGTGTGGGCACAGCAACTTGTCCATTTAACGAGACAAGAGTAACGCATTAGCATATAGCCTTTGGTGTTTCTAAAGCCGACGATCATGATACACGGCCATCAAGTTTACTTATGTTGAGTAAGAACATCGGCGGTACGATTTGACGTTGGGACAAAAAGCTCTCCAACTATTTGACTTAGATAACGGCATTGAGTACGTTTTACTATAATTTTATTTTTTGACTTGCTTTCTAGTTTCAAATTACCATAACGGTTATTAGAAGTTTACGTTCCGTAATTCTAGATTTGAATTTAATTTAATTTATATACGTCTGTTTATTCTTTGAGTTCGTTGTTATAAAGTTTGTAAAGTCTGCCGCGACTCGGGAATTATTTCTCGTGCAAGAGAATACTAGTACCTTTTTGGAGATTTAGATTGAGATTGCACCAAGATACGGCCAGTTTTATATTCAAACCTTACAGCATCCACTTAATAGGTTCCATATGACGTGCCAAATGTGGACTCTGTAAGGGTATAACACAATGCTGTGGTGGTGGTACAGTACTATTCTTCATATTGCTACTGACAAAAGACCCAAGACTCGTCAATCAAAAGCCACAGCTTTTAACTTAGATAAGCTGCTTACGCCATTGATGCACAGGAACAAACAAACTTTACTTCTCATCAAAGTCGTATTTAAATTATAATGTTTATATTGATTCACGCAATTAAAAACAAAAACGAGATGAAATGTTCCTTCGTCTTTGGGCATAGAACGTACATACATAGACAAACACCAATAAATTCCAATACCTTGCATGCTCCTCAAGTTTCAACACTGTTCGAAAAAGTAACCCACAGCGAGTCGTAAAACCAGGTCCTTTCGACATGTTTAAAGTGCACGTTAAGTGGAAACACAAGTAGCGTTAGAGTTTACCCAGACGTGTAGGCAGATGAAATGTTGTTGATGGTCAAATATCACGACGCACACCTCAACAACGCAAGGTCAGTCAATATGTGGGCTCAATCTGATGCTGGATCAAACTTAACGACATATCTGTAGGTCAAACGGTTATTGAAATGTTTGCAACGGATGTTGTATAAATATTTAGAAACCATAAATATGAATAGCCAGTCTTAAAAACAAATTTCGGTCGGCATTTGCTTCTAATCCAACAAGTGTTTTCAAGGTGATTCATTATACTAAGAGCTATATAAAATGGAATATCAATAAGAGGAAACAATAGGCATGACTCACAGTCAATCCATCGGGATTTCGGTCATTCCACCCCCGAAATACGACTCAGTCAAATAGCCCCGCCCTCTCTGTATACACGCAATTCGACAGTACTAACGACCTAATTAGCCCCTCTTTGGTCAGTGCTCTCACCCGATCTAGACGCACCTTTGCTTGTATTATACCTATCAATATTTGGTATACATGTTTGAACGCAGTTATTGTTTCTGCTATCTGCGTCGAAGGACAAGCCTTAGTTACGTAAGTGACCTGATTTGTGTAATAATGTAGGTCGCCGGCACGACGCTGGCACAGTACGTGGTTAATGTGTGGAAGAGTGGCATTAAATGCAATTGGCTGCATCATATTCATATTTATTGGACTGAAATAGGACACCGACCAATTCTACTATCATATGATTTGTACTGTCTTCGTTGTGAATATATTACGCGACAAATTCAACTTTGTCACTTACCTATGTTGTGAGGGAAATCGCAGTCATTATGCTAATATTGTGCTATGAGCTAACCACTACCTGTCAAGGATTACGTTTATATGGTAAATTTATTCTAAAATCTACTGCAATTGTGTTTGAATAGTTGAAATACGTTTGTTCAATATTCTCAATATTTAATAGACTATAATTTTAACATGTTACAAAGATTCATCACAGAGTTTATGTTTGAAGATTTAGACTTACATTGTTATGAGCAATGACTAATGCTCGAGCAATTTTGTTAACGTAGAATAGTTTTAACGGTTACTAGCTAAAAGTAGACAAAGTAATAAAACCGACAATATTGTTTAGCTAAGTATAAATTACTTTGATTAAAAGCTACATAAAGAAAATAAGGTCGATACGTCTGAAGGACAGAAGCAACACTCGCTGTCGTTAACGGGCACTGAAAATTTTATTGTAAGCGCTGCGCTGCTTGAATACCCAAGCTTTATTAAGCAAATATACAGTCGTAAATCACAACTTGAGGTAATTTATTGGTAACTAGCTTTTCTCTTGCCCGCGGATTCGCTCGTTGGGCAACAGTCTTTTTTCCTGTATGAAAGGTACCCTAAGTCTTTTTCTGTACCCTTGACAATGTGGATGCGAAATTTCATGATGATCGGTCAAGTAATAAAGGCGTAAAAGCGTAACAAACAAACTCACATTCGCATTATAATATTAGTTAGGATCTCGTCCCGATAAATTATTGATGCGTCAGACTGATACTTGCTATCTTTTTATGTTATCTTAGAAATATTATTTGCAACAACTGCATAACGATAAACAACCAACGATAAAAAACAGCGAACTGATTTCTTCAAACAGCAAAAATACTGACTTTTAACCCACTTAGATTATAATTTGTCCTTGAAAATTATGTTAATGCAGAAACAAACACATTCTTAATGCAAGTATAATATCTTCTGATTGGATCGCTTAAACATATACCAAAATCACTAAACCATCATTTGCTTTGTTTATAATGAGGTTGCATTATATCAATGGATCATTGATTGACATTCGTAGTTGCGTCAAGTCGAGTGAACATCGATCGTGCATTTAAATATGCGTGCGTGCGCGCAGCGTTTCTTTTATCTATGGCATAGGCGCGATATCGAGTGTGTAGGTGTACCGCCCTTGACGCACTTCATATTTGTTATTCATTAGAACATTTTGAAATCTTATCTATAAACATTTAATAACAAATTGCTTGTTTACTCTATCCGACACGCTTTAGCCTACTGTAGTTTCTTCCTTTGGTTTATGTTATTCATAACTGTATTAAGCCAAACAATTTTGCTTTTATGAGTACCTATCCGTCTATTTACCTTTTAAAAAGGGAAATCATTGTTTACCTTGTCTATTACGAGTAGTAATGTTACCAGAAAGGTATTGGAAACTACTAATACTACTTTGATAAATGTATTTATCCTGTTTACTTAATGAAGCAATGTCTGACAAACTCTCTGAGACAATATTGGTTTGTTAGCTTCGTATTGTTGTGTACGTTTTGTCGTTTTAGCAAAAGACAGCGTTATCGCCTCACGAACAAAGGAAATGAAACTAGAAATGCTGGCTTTTATCGCTTAGTTGATGAGAGCAATGACCTCGGTCACGTTCATATATCTAATTGTAAGTCGTAATTGCAATAGTTTATGCAGAAATATGTAAAATGATGCGCGTGGGAATGATTTTACTTGCATACCAATTTTATTTCTGTGTACCATAAGTCATATTATTCGCAGTCTTCGCATGTGTGTGAACAAGCTAGGTCATGCTATTTTTAGATCTAGCATTTTATTCGACAAGGAAAATATCGGATAGTTTATCTCGTGTCGTATGCTATCAATCCTCTTAATGCATCATCTCAAGTAAGAAGCAACGCATAAAAGAAAAATAATAACGTATATTTGTGGAGGTTTTTCAAAAAAAGAAGGAAACTCCATCTGGTCTCGTACCAGTTGTTGTGTCATAGTAGAGTACGCTTAGTCGCTTACATAAAAATGACATTAATGCAAGCAACCAAGTCGGAAAAGTATCCGTCACGATGTTCTAATGATTGAACTTCTCAATTATGTGCGTTTTACTTTCTCCATTGTCCAGTACCATTATGACATAAATCAAATGTGCTCACGTCATGAACACGATTTATTAACCAGGAGAAACTGTAACACTACACACTTAAACAAAATATACTGCAATACAGCGACAACACACTTGACAATTCATCAAATGACGAAAAGGGAAATTTGTTTCTTAATTGCATTTTATTTTAGTTACATAAGAGAGAAATAAATTTCTCGACACTAAGTCAAAGTTACTGTCTTTTTATAAGACAGAGCTGAACTACATAATAAAATCAATAGACTCTTCGCTTTGTCGGAAAATTGAGTTCACGTCTCAAGGGCCTTACAAAGAAAAGGCGTTATAAAAGGCGAACAAAAAGTCAGCGTTTCAAGATGTTACATAATTCTTCTGAACTCTGCATAGCTTGTAGCGATTCTCGCAACAACAAGAGTAATTGGTACAAAAACTGTAAACAAACATCTTATTACTTACCGATATGTTAACTACTTCCATGGAAACGAACATGTTTTATTAACTGGAGTGAAGCGTACAGGCGACTGATCGGAATACTGATTTTAAATAGCTAATGGGACAGCAATTTCAAAAGATTTCGAGTAACTAGATTTATATGCAGACTCAATATCTTACCAAACTCGCTCAAATCGTTGATTATAATGAAAAAGGAATTTATGGCAATAAACTCGAATATATTTTTAGAAGCTTCATTGCTTACGGATTATATGAAGTTTTCTTTCAACATCAGCTTTTTCTTTGTTGTTCTAGAATGTTATATTTAAATTATTGTAGTGAATACAGTATGAAGTGATGTGAGTACCCATCAGTGTGTGTGACGCCAGACTAAAGCACTTCAGAGGTTTCAACTACGCACGTGATTGCCAGCAGGTTTTACTGTAGTGTTTCTTTGTACTACATCTACTCAATGAGATTTATATTTATGACCTATGACGCAATCTTCTATACATTACGTTACACCATTTGATCCCCTAAGGGCATTTCATCCAACACAATCAACCGAGAGAGTTGACCGCTTACGAAAGGAATACTATCGTCAATCAAATAACTATTTATTCCATTATAAAATAGTCATTAGCGAAGACATACGATGAGTTCACCGTTCCAATGTTAGACGTCCATTTAAAACCAGAAATCTGGGCTTATGTAATGATATCATTCTGTTTTTATAAACCACATTTCCTTCTCATACGTGGATAGTGGATATGACAAGAGGAAATTAGCACACGGCCAACAATTTTTCTTTAAGGTGACTTAAATTACGACATAGTCATTTAGTTTTTTAAATAACATTATTGCGTATGATTCACACGAGTTGTAATATAAATAAATATACCTGACCTTATCGGCAAAGTTACATAAATATTGTGTTCTGTTTTCAATAATATTGCAAGTGTTGTAAGACGATTTTGTAAGCGAGTAGCTAATGTAGTTTACAATATGCAGGCAGGTCCTAACTGTTATATCTTGATTTCTTGTATGTATGGCTGGTACATGGGTGGTGTTAGCGCCAGGATTCGCGCCGGTCAAACCGGTCGTCGTCCGCCGTCGGAGAATGTACAATCCAGTTCTACCGACTCGACCTGACTTTCTTTAGCTCCTAATACAGCTAACTAAATCTTAACCTATTTGAAAAACATAAATGCTCAATTTGTCGAGAGCGTCAACCGCTAACACGTTGTAAGCACGAAAATATCTTTAGTCGTCGTAAGGTATTCAAATTATGTATGGAATTTTGGTTGATATAATAGTCTCAGAGTTCGGCGCCGTAGGAAGTTCGTTACGGATTTGAATTCAAAAATATTCTTAGTGTGCTGGAAAGATTACGTAATCTAGAACGGTTTCTACAGTTTTATTCAATCCTGCGCAATACTGTGGATTTATTGAATTATGTTTATATAGTTTATGTCGATCTCTGATACCTAATATTCTGGTGGATTGTTCAGATTACACAACATAAGGACATATTGTAACGACCTATGTTTAGATAAACAATGCTATTTATACATTAATTTATATAGACTAAGGTTATTATTGTGCGTCTTTTCGCGATTTTACCGTCCGAATTAAATGCGATTTCACGTATAATAATTATGTAGAATCGATATATTTTTACTGACTTATCATAAGAATTAAGCGTGGTGCCTAGTCTAAAATTAGAACAGTTTAATTAATATTCATTCATTACAATATTCTTGCTTATTTACGCTACGGATAGAGGTGTTTTAAATGCTTAGTTGTTGTTAGATTAATATGTGTGATGCAGGTAGACGCCATGAATATTATTATGTATACCGTGTAGGCAAGTACTGGAATATAGTAGCATTAATGTAGATTTTGTCGATATGTTTCTATCTCTCGGGAGCAGTTCTTTTTTTTCTGGCTAGAAGATCCTATGTTTTTTCTGTATCCCTGGCAACGCGCCTGCAAAATTTTAGTATGATTGGTCGAGTAGTTAAGGCGTGCAAGTGTAACAAACAAACTCAAATTAATAATACATATTAGTTAGGATTGCAATAATCATTTACTTATGTTCTATCTTATCAATAATAATGATTGTGTCAATTAAAAATAGTATGTACGTACATACTGACATTGGTATTGATCGCACCGCAAGGAAATTCCAGACTATTTCAGGGCAGACGCGATTAGCACGGCCAGTTTTAGTACGACGAGCAACATGCTATTTCAAAATTTGCTTTGGTTTTGTTCTACACATAAACACATACAGATCCGCGCATATTACGTTCAAGGTACATACATTATACTACATGAGCATGACACTGATTTACTCAACTACTCAAGAAACTTGCATGTGCGAAAGAAACGACATATACGTTACGCAGCTGTGTTCAGAAAGAACTTTTATCTTTGAAAGCCATATGAGGACATGAACTCTCAAGTGGTTTGGGTTATGCGAGGAAAAGGGATGGACAACTGCGCGTGACCGCTCATACGTTCCGAGGATGAAGCGGAATGTCGCGATACATAAATCGATAGGCGTCTCAAATCGTACCTCGGAACAGTTGAAGCTCTGTAAGGAGTTTTAAGTTTTACAGTACGATAATAAATCATCTGCCTTCGAAGATATTGAGCCTTTGTGTAGAACGTGTACGCGTATGATGAAAGCATACGTCTTTTATAATACAACTTGGTTCTAAAGAGACGGAAGCGAGGTGGGGGAGCGACAAGAGGTCCGGATGGGACGGTGACGGCTCGACCTTGGAAGAGTTTGTTTTGGCAAGGTTGCGCTACATCAGAATGTAGCGTTTGATATCTAATCCAACAGACCTACTGACATAAAAAGGGTCAACTTCAATACTGATGTTCTCAACATTATAAGTATCTAGTTTTTGCTAGTACAATAAGTCTTAATTCCTCAAAGTGATTACTCACGCATATGGCCAGTAATGAGTTACAGTTTTAGTCATACACGCAGTCATACAAACAATCTAGACCGGATGACGTGAATCTCGCAAAAATAATCTTAAAGCGAGGGCTGAATTTATAAACAACGCTCAATGGTGTGAAGTAATACACCGCATTGGAGAACACCAATGCGTATTGAAGATAGATCTTTAAAAAAATACGGTTCGGTTCTTGAATAAACAATTTCATTTTTATGGCTTTATTGCCTTCATTCAGCCACCGGTTGGTGTTATGGAAGCGCTTTGACATAGTAACGATTAAACGCAGACATTTTGCTTGTGGCATATGATAGTCTCGAGACATTTCCTATAGATGTCAATACTTTTGTCGCTTCTGTGGTTAACCAAAACGGCTACCAATAACAGTACTACAGCGTAACGGTTGCTGGAGACCGGTAGAGAGCTGACAGATAATGGGAACTGAGCAAAAACTATAGCGTATGTGGGCTCCATCTTCGCAATAATCATCAATCACTTTGTCGTCGCTTTGTTGTGAACTGGTACATGAGGAAAAAGCAAATTAATCGTGTTCCCATAGGAGTAAAAAGCTTGACGTGTAAAACATTGTACAGCAAAATAGAAAGTTAACATATTTACAAATACTACCGTCCAAATGGACGCTCCTATAATTTGAAGAGATGATGCATATTTTTATCCCGGTGTATTTTGGTTGCTGTGATTTCTGTGAAGCTGTTCCAGTGATAAATTGTTGTTACATTTTTGTATATATAAAAGATATTTCTACACTACTACTACGTGAGTTCACCTCAAAACAACAACGTGGGCCGTGTGAGTGTGAGCAGACAGTACTATAAATCTATTTTAAATTGATGGAAGGTCAGCGTATTGAAATGAACACCGGTGTGTTGTGCACACAATGTTGGAGACGAGTTGCAGTAAACGCAAATTCTGAAATAGTAATGACATCGCGACGCAAAGGACCACCTACGTGGCAATAACTATTTTCGAAACAAATATATTTTAAAATAAATTACTTACTACTAAGTGATAATAATAACTCGGGTAAAACACGTCATGTATTTAAGTTAGCTGAGCAATAAATACGATCACATAAAAGAATTGTTTTGTTCATATTTTGCTAGTACGACTGACTTTCGCAATTCACACTACGAGTATTTCTGACAGTGATTAATAAACGGACGGAGAATAGTCGATATTTATAATTCACCCAAGCAGTACAACACTTTAGACTTCTGTGTATTATTTTAGTCCAGAATATTATTCTCCACGGTCATTTCCCGTCTATCCTAAAAACATACACAATACATTTGCACATTAATATTTATTAATGTATAGTTGCAATGTATAAATAAAAAGTAACTGTAGTATAAAGGTATATCGATGATATAAATAGCTGGAACAGCAGTCGAATCTGCACGAAACAGCCATAAGGTGAGGTGTATCGCGTTGGCGAATTCAAGGAAACCGCGACATATGGCCTGGGATGCGTCATACAACGCAGCTCTGGTCCCGCTGATAACTACTATATAGAATTTCGTACAAGCTATGTATTATAAACCGAGCAAACTGTCGGCAGACGTTACGTCATTGTCATAATGTAATATAAATTTACCTATTTAGCGATAATACGGTTATTAATACCCCGTAAGGTCAAACGAAAACGTGGTTGGTTGGAAACATACATACATATATAGGTACCTAAGTGTTTATTCTAATAATATACAGTTAATGTATTATTCACAGACATTTTGTTGTTGTGAAACATGTTGTGTGTGAAATTGTCTTCTTGCACATTACAATCTAGAACGTTCCTTTTTGCACACATTAAATTAGTTCCGCGTAAGGAGAAATGTGATAAGCGTTTTGTCTCATTGCATAGATATTATAAATGAGTTCGGCTTCAACCTTGATGACTCAGTCATAATATTTAATAATCAATATTATTCTATGAATTGGTATTCTGTGAGACTGAATTATATTAATTATATTTAAATATTTATGCAACTGAGATCATCAGTAGTCGGGCACATAACAAGTCTTAAAGTGGCGATGGCAGGTAGAATAGGCTGAATAGCTTTTAAGAATGTGTTTCTCTAGCGAAATTAGTCAAGACTGGTCAATAATAGATACGTATCTATTATAAAGCCTCACGGAAAATACTAATCAACAAACTAAATAAAACTTTCCTCCTTACTGCAGTTTCGATTCAAGTCAATTCTTTAACGGTAACTTTGCTTAGTTATTGCATGTTGTTCGAAGTTTAAGGATTCGTTATGTTGCTATATCATTACTCTTTAAGTCGTTCATAATATAATAATGACATTATTAGGTGATCTACTGAAGATACAATACGTAAAGATGACAGCGTTAATACCAGAATTGACCTACTTCTGTTTTAAATTTATAGTTAGTACCAAAATCAACTTCAGCGTTTACTTTCTAAAGCATGATGTTTCCCAACACAGGTTTAAATAATAAAGCCATCAATAACACGCTGACAAATGAATCGCCCGTATTTGCATTGTGCGAACCCATCCATTAACAAGTGGGTAACTAAGGATTGTATTCAAAATCACTACGCTCAAAGCCATGGTCGTTGCTCCTGGTTTACTCGACCATGTAATTGGTGAGGGAATAAGTCTGTACTGTTTTTGTGGCTATACACTAGATGCTAATGAAGCCATTGTGTATTATATCTTTAAGGATATTGATAGTAGCATTTAAAAATGTAATGCTATGACGCTTTGTTTTGTTGCTTTTTTTATCTTTAGATGTAGGAGAGGTTTAGGTTTATTTCTATGTTACGAGGCTGTAGGCTAAAAATGACAAATTTAAGTTATATAGGTAAAGGAACATACTAGTTTTTGTAAAGAAGACGTATTACAAAGCTGTTATTTGTATGAAAACAGTAGATTTTAATTTCTTGGTCAATGGTTGGAGCCCGATTTTTAGATACATTTGATTTTCCATTGTGGTTTTCGGCTAATTCATTAGTATTTACAATAGTACAAGTAAGTTTATTACATATATATTAGTAAAATGGATTACCTAGTTTACAAGTAGAAGTGTATTAGTTAGCCTAGTTCAACATTGAATTATAACGCGACATATAGGTACCTACTTATTATATAACCAAATGCTTAAGTTTCACAGAATCTTAATCTATGTCGCGTGTTGATTTTTTGACTACACACGTGTGCTTCAAAGAGAACGTAGACTAATTTACTGACGTCACAAGAAGCTGTGACGCAAAAGACAACACATGTATTTATTCAATTTCATAAGATTATTACTCAAGAACATTACTACAGCCAAGTTATTAAATATTTTAAAAGCAATATACGTTTACCTAAGTTAATGTTCTTGACATTCATATACGACAGAAAACTAATATATGAAGAGATCCAAGCTATTTCTTATTCACCCACGTAGATCACCAACAGAGCGATGAAATTTCCAAAATGCCCTAAACAGATAGGTATCTATGTTATTCTCAAAAGCTGAAACATTTTACGATATCAAAGTAGATACCAGTAATAAATCGGTTTTATACCAATTCTAAGACACTAAGATCTATAAATAAAAGTGTAGACGGCGTAATGGTATCTATAATAATCGGATCAAACTATATCAATTTCAAAGATTTAGAATAATTAATTTCCAATGTTATTCACTCACACATTTGTCTTTACACGTGAACTTATGGGATTCTCAACTAGTTTGTTGGACACATGATTGATGGTACCACGTGTGCTTTATACAAACCAATTTAATGAAGACGACCTTTAAGCAACTTATGAAATCACTCAGAGATGACGCGCCCAAGATAATTTCCTAACACGTTAATGATGAACGCAGTACGGCGCCGTCCATGGCTTTTAATGGTACCTTACCTCTTTCAAAACTATAAAAACACAGATAAAAATGTTGTTAACAATAAACCCTGTACCAATTAAAAATAACGTTCAAAGACGACACCGGCTCGGGTTAAGCTTACGTTTTATGTAGAAACCGTATGGGAACGTCTGGATTACCTGAAGCGTTAATAAACGTAACTGACTTTATAGTAAGAAGATTACACAAATGATTGCATGCGTTCTAAACAGGATTTAGCGTTAAGATCATGGATAAAAATGACGTTATTACGACTTCGTGTGTGTTCTCAATACCATCGTCCAAGAAAGGGGCGATAACATTATGTGGGTTGTTGCGAATCGGAGGTCGATGGCCGGAGTCGCATGTGGGTGTTATGGGAAGAAGTCAGCCTTTATTTATTTGCAATGTGTGACGTGTAAATAATAGAAGGCAGCAACATTTATTAATTAACATCTTGCATCTCCATATAACTGTATTTGACATTTTTCCCTTAAACATGCCTGTTTAAGTGTGCAACGTTGTAAATCGAATTGGATGTAGTTGTATAACCAGCATGAAGCATAATCGGCACGTAGTTAAATACTAGAATATATATAAGATCTACGTAAGAAATATATGAGACACTTTATTAGTCAGTTTGTGCCAAAGCCGTATGCAAATTGAAGCGGTCTGCAGTAGACAGATAGCATGCTAATTAAATGTATCCATAACCAGATCTGGGCCACGTTTCCTCTGAGGAAGAGCTGATAAAATTGCAAATGGCAACGCGTTTAGCAAAATAACAGTTTAAAATTGCACGTATTTAATTTTGTATCAATGAACAAGTTAGGCACATCTGGTATATTATTTTTGTATTTATTTTCGTCTCAATGATATTCTGCAGCCGGGTGTAATATAAATATAATGGCAACAGCGTACTTAATATACACAATGCGATAAAAATCTTGTTTCTAATCCATATTAGCTGTTGAAAAGCTATTAATATTTAGAAAGCTTGGTTTGGGAAGGCCACACCAATTAACCACATTTACGATTAAGATAGACACGCGAAGTTACTGCTTGAAAACTGATACAGGCTAAGAGCGATTAACTTACAATGGCCTATATCGTTTTGAAATGTGCGTATTTCGTGCACGATAATATTATGTAAGGTCACAGGTTATAAGTACACGCACTGCAGTACTGATGCGTATATCATGATTACAGTTATATACGAAATGACGGCAGTAAACCTGCCACGGTTGTGATAAAATTTATATAAAGTTGACCCGTCCGCAATAATAGATAAGTTAGAGAGATGAAATGAGACTAATATCAATATATTATTGCTTATTTAGTATTCAAAACTAGATTTACAGAGACACGACCGATGCTCGTTCAAAAGCATTTAATTCAAGACGGACGTGCGTCGTGTGCCTCTGACGATGCTAATCAAAGTTTGTCATGAATAATAAGTGTATAAAATATTAAACAATTTCGATATTATTAAATATTTATAACACGCGTGAGAGTTTAAAGCGATTGGACAAGTGAAAATGCTATAAGAAAAGCCATTGAATATGATATTAAATGTGGTAAACCGAGACTTGTTTACATGTAATGCCATGTTATTATAATAATCAAGTAGTATGTTCCTGCTTCTCGTTTAGAAAATTAATTTATAGTTTCTGGTATTTTTGACGTCGTGATTGCTTTCATTGTCTAGTTATTTGTATCTATTATTATTACTTTCAATGAAACATCTTCAGAAGTAAAAATCAAGACAGTTACAATAGTTGAATGGTAGACAAACAATTATGTTGCACTTAAATTCAACTCAGTGATAGAACATAAATTTTAGACGACATAATCGACTGGGACCATTATTTTCGGGGCTGGTCTGAAACAGCGGAACCAATAAGCATTGCAATGAATGACAATGAAGGTGAGCTTAATTTGACGAGCGACGAGGTTGACTGGCTTTATCAATAATGTTTTATGAATTTGAAAAACGAACAGAAAACATTTTAAATCTGTAATTAGTAACTATATCTTGATGATGCTAAAATTTAGCACATCACTAACTAGCATCTGCTGAGTTGTTATTCGGCCTTGAGTAAACTATACACATGCGACACCTATCGTCCTAAACAAAAAAACATTGCTAATAAAAATATGAACGAGCAGACATTTTGAAAAGTATGCAAATTATATGAAATAATTTGAATAAACAAGCCATATGTCGGCCGGTCGGTATCATTTGGCAAGGTGTTCTTCAGCAGTATCCTAAACGCAAGGTGGGCTCGGCATCTGCTGCCACTTGCGATCGAATCACGCCGGAATCAATGCAGACACCTGTCGTGTGGTCCAACTACTTTTTTTTCGGATTTGGCTGCCAGATGTTTTCGTTTATGCAATATATAGATCATATTTCGGCAGAACTTAAAGATATAGTATACCAACATTATGTTCTAAGCTTTTAAGAAATGCACAATCAAGGAGAAAGTATTTATATTTGCGTGAATTATAAAAATGCTAAAATGTAATACAATATCTAACGATACTGATTATCTTCAGAGACTTACAGTAAGTAACCAATAACCAATTTCACTCAGGCACGTTTACAATTTTGGATTGACAACCACCTGATACCACTGATATGTCAATCAATCAATCAGTTGTGACGTTTGCATTTCGATACGAATTCAAATAAACGAGACTTTTCTTGTAGACTCAGCTTCTTTTTGCATTGTTATTTTAATATTTTCACTATCCATGCCCTAATTCGAATGCTTTTCTTTTTTTTATTATAAGATATTTATTTGTGAATTCAGAAAGTAAAAGTCAGGTATGTATTGAAATTGTATAAATTATCAACAATTGTGCAGACCCTATTGAGTTGTTTGCGAAATGTTCTCATTAAAGTTTAACGTGGTTCCCCAACCTTCTAGCATTTAGGTCGTCTGGATCAACTCCAAAAGATTTAGCTTGACATAATATGAAAAAGTATTTGTTTTTATAAACTGTTGCGGCTGTAACACATTTCTTAAGTATGTTTAGGTGAATAAATTTATGACATATGAATTATTTTTATGTAGGTAGATCAAAATTAGAGAAAGTATTAAACATATGTCTTTCATTTACGGCAAGATCTAGAAAGTACAATTTGGACAACGTTAAGCTTTAAAATATAATATGGTGGTAGTAAAGAAACTTATGATACAAAAGTGTTTTATTCAATTTAAATTCTCATAACGCTTTGTCATTTTCCTTTGATACAATAGGTTGGTGTGAGAGACTTTTACCATTATCTTTGTAATGAGAAAATAGTAGACATGGGTATGTACATTGTAAACGCTGAGGGAAAATCTTTGTGAACCCATGAATAATGATTAAACAATAACATATGCAGCATAAATTACGTTCCAACTTTAAGGCACGAAGATATGTGAAATTGCAGTATATCATAAGAAAATATTTGGTATATAAAATTGACAGCAAATTCTTAAAAAAATGCGGTTTGTATTTAACAACGCCGTGCCTAATTAAGTCCTTATTTTAGCATAAATATTGAATTCTGTAACAGTTGCGTGTGGAGTCTTCTTCGTAAGTTTGGGTTGGAAACAAAGGGGGACGAGTGTGGGGGTGCGATGCGTCATCGCGGTCGCTCTAGTACGCACCCCCTGCGCACCCTCGCCTCCAAACATCGATCGACCTCTTCCTCACTATTGCCATGCGCAGAGCCCGCCCTTTTTGTTTATATTTTCATTTTTCTTTTCTAATTAAGGAAATAACTTTATATCTAATAGATCTGCTATCAACAACAATAGAATTATTTATTTTATCCAATTACTAACAGTTTAACAACATTTTTATTAAAGCTATGACTACATTGATGATATCATAATACCTAATTACATGCTCTAATTAAGAGTTTATTATGTACTAATTGGTACTCACTGGCATTCGTTCATTATCTCCTCCTGGCTGCGAACTTGTACTGGAGCTAGCTTCTCTACGCTCTCCTCGTAGTTACCAAAGCACTTGGTAATCTTCTCATCAAAAGTGTTCACCAAATCTTCGAGCGATCCGGAGAAAGTCTCCGTGAAATTATCTCCTTCACCATTTTGCATATTGTCCTGTTTACACTTCACGAGTTTAGGTTCCTCGTTATCATTTATTTTGTTGGAGTCGGTATTCATTTTGACCATTTCACTTTTAATATTGTTAATGTTGTTTAGACGGATGTCATTACCATTTATGGTTTTCTGCGGGTAATCAGCAGTAGAGAGACAGTCGTCCGCCTCTTCGATTTGCGCGAGCGGCGCTTCGAACTCGAGCTCGGCCATTCTGCCAGCCGCTTCTCGCATGACCGTACAACCACTCGCGTTGTTTGACGCGCGTACACTGAAACACGAACTCCGGCGAACGCCCGATGTCTCACGCCTCACGCCTGCCGCGACCGCGGCCGCCCCTCGCGCCGTTCGTCAAAGCCCGTACGATCTGTTATTACGCTGCCTGGAGGTAAACGACGTTTCTTAGTACTATATAGGCAATATGTAAATTCAATACAATTTGTCTTAGAGTAGGTATTAAAGATAGAGTATAAAAAATATCAAACCTACCAGCTTAAGTATTCTTATCAGCTAATAATAAACTCCGATATAAACTAGATGCTAGCGTATATGAAGGCACATTACACACGTACTAAGTTAGGTGCCAAACATTAACTTGATCTTTATTTATTATTGTAATTGGCATAGGCGTTGCCATTTTAATAAAAGTTAAATAAATAGGTATTTCATTGGGTAGATATCATTCCCTTCAACAATTAACAAAATTTTACATTATTGGTAACTTGTCTTCTTAATTACACATTATTTTGAATTAAGGGGCAACGTAGATAAGCAGAGTATTTTTAGAGGTGTACTTATGTTTTTGTATTTTTAGAGGCTTATTGGTCGTATCACACAAATCTGTTAGCTTGAAACGACATTTTTTAAAGTTAATGTTTTAGCTGTCGATTCGAACACCTTCTTTTTCAGATTGATTCGTTCTGCTCTCAAATCAGATGGATGTGTGAGATTAGACTCCGAAAAAAAAAATACAAGTGTCCAATAAGTCCAATAAGCCTTTTTAGTAAAGAATGATTAGAGGATAGGAGGATTGAAAGTTAACTTACGCAGTTTAAAAATAGTCTGGGAACTTCCAGTTCATGTTTCTTGACCTGGACTGAAAGTAACTGGACTATTTTAAATGGCTTAGGTGAAATCTAACAATAATAAGTATTTATTGTTCCTCCTCCTCCTCGCGTCGTATTCCTCATTACTGAGGGTCGTGACGCCCCCACTGAATCACTTTCTCTTTGACTATGTTCCTCCATCTATTCCGGTCTTTTGGTTCATGGAGAGCTTTGTGGAGATTGATGTTGAGCGACGATTGGATTTGTGCCGACCATCTCGTTGGACTGCGGCCTCTTGGTATTTTTATTTTTTTATTTATTGTTCAAAAGTTTACAAATAGAACAGTTTAATACACTAGGTCTGACTGGATATCGAAATGTTCTTCAGTCATGATAATTGAGGTATAGGTCAACGCAATGTATATTATATAGTTACACATAGGTACAACTTTAAATTAGTTTATTAACGTTTATGTAACAATTTTATTAGCATTATAGGGTCGGCGAGATAGCTATGTACCTATGTATATCGTAATTGTGTCAATGAACATTTGTGTGATTCTAATTGATGTATGTACTTATAAAATAATGTGCACTTCAATTTTTTACGACAGTAGTAAAGGATAGTCGATATAATTTAATATTATTTATAGATAAATAATAAGCACATATACATATAAAGAAAAATGTACAACTTTGTTCAATATTGTTGATATAGATACCTGTATTTACCTATTACTCTAATAGCATGTAATTAAGAGCTTCGTGCCTTGTTTGATTCTTTTTAACTGAATAAATTGGTTGAGAACTTATTGCGTTCTCAAAGATATTTAGATTGGAGTTACTTGTCTTGTATTTGTCATATAGATAAATAAATACAAAATATTATCAGAGAGTAAACTAGGCGAAAGGAAATATTTGTAGAGTTGAATCTATACCTACTAATAAAATAAAATGTTTGTAATGGATAAACTCAAAGCTACAAAACCCGTTTTAAAAATTTCTGTCTCAGTTAGAGTAAATATTGCGCTACAAAAAATTGGTAAAATCGCAGGGATATCTAGTTACTAATACTGTCACTTAATTTTGTTTTTTCTTTTTTACAATGGACTTGACCAATTTTACATCTTAACATCTAGTCAACTTGTGAAATAAGCAAGTTTCGGCTTTCAGCAACGAGCTATAGTAAATCACTGTAAAAGCAAAACAATTATTTTACACACTATAGAAATAAACATAACAGCAAGCGCATAAAATCTTAATCTTTCAGAAGTCTTCTACAGAAGGTTTAGTGTTATCCTGAATTATTATTGTATGAATTTGTTTTTTAAGATCTTGTTGCAATTTCTGGTAAAGAAATGAATGTCTCGTTTGAATTGTTACCTCTTATGCACTCAATACACAAATCGTAATAAACTAGCGCCGGAAATATAATATAATTTTGAAGTATTCGATACAAAGACCGAATTGTCAATGTTTTTTAAAGTTTTTCGATACAAAAGTCGAATTGTCAATGCTTTTTAAGGTTTCACACCAGGGATGTTGCGGATGTAGATTTTTTGATATCCGCGGTTACGGATGCAAATACGGATATTTGAAAGCTCAGAAACGCGGATGCAGATACGGACATTTGAAAGCTCACATCCGCGGATGCGGATGCGTATGCGGATGTCCAAATCGATGCGGAAGTTCCACAATTGCGGATGCGGTAGATGAAACTTGTGCATCTTATTTAATAAAAAGTATCTAATATCACCGCCTTTGCAGGTTTAAGCCTGTTTTGCAACACACACTACTGAACAGCGGTTTACTAGGGACACTGGCTGCTGATGGCAATACAATTAACAATTGTTGATAATATTTTCAATTCTTCTCAATGAATGCTTTACCATTTAAGTAGATTTTCATTTTGTTTGAGGTAAAATAGCAATTTCTTTTTGAGAATAGTGTTAGCGTCATCTTCCACCCATTTTCTTTTTGTCGCAACCTGCGCTTTGTCTGGATCCGCATTAACATCCGCATTTTTTTTTTGCGAATGCGGATGCAGATGTCTAAATCGATGTGGAAGGTCAGCAATTGCGAATGTGGATGCGAATATTCGCAACATCCCTATTCCACCCACACCCTCTGTTATATAGAAGGCCACGCATAAATGTGATATAAGATATTACTTTAATAGGTTGATAATGTAATCACAATTTTAATAATACAATTTACAAACGATTATTTTAATATAAGCTATTTAATTTATTAAATCTCTCATTTAATTATAGTTTAATTAAGAATCAAAATGTGCAATTTAGTATATAACACGGCAATCGTATAAAACAAAGCATACATTGATATATATTATGAAATTAACATATCTATAGAATATAATATTATTGTATCTGAATAGTTTATGTTTCCTCTCTCCTACGTTGCTGTGCCCGACAGGGTCCATAATGAACTGTAATATTATTTGAGTTACCATCTAAGCCTACATTGTGGAAAGCAATAAACAATTGTGTATTGAGTATTGGGTAACTAACAAAAACTGCAAAGGAAATATCTATTTAAGTCATAAAGCCTATTAGGGATTACAATTTTAGTCAAGCTACATAATAAATATTAGTACCGACGCTTTTCTATAATATGTTGTTTATAAGATTTATAAACTTTATCAACTGCACAATACCCCTTATACCTACCGTAGACAATGTAATCGGTATGTAATTAATGTAATCGGTAATGTGCTAGAACTTATCACTTCATATTTACAAAATAGAAGCAGTATCTAAAACGAAAAACTATAAATATGTATACTGACGTGTTAAGGTAAAAATCTACCAGTATGTTTATATTTAATATAAAAATACTGGCAAATGCATAGCTTTTTACTGATTGCGAATACGTAAAAAAGTCAATTTCTAAAAATGAATTTGATACGAACTTGTGACCGCGGTGTAATGAACTAGAACGAAAATAGAATGCAAATAGTTAAAGTAAAGGATTCCACAAGGTAGAATAGTGGGCCCTTTGATCTTCATAAGCTACGTTAATGATTACTTAGCTAAAATCCACAAGACCAATGTTACTGGCTGCGAATAACATTGCTGTAGGTAAGAATAGATAATACAAATTTTAATAATTATACCTCATTATATTAACATTAATACTTTATTGACTAATATTATATTATAAATGATTGGATGACAAAAATAATTCAAAATAAACCTAATTTAGACAAAAGTATATTTTTTTGTGAATGGGTTTGTATTGTGGTAATAATATTAGCTACGCAGATGACAAGGTATTGATTAGTCCATCGATTAAAGCTAGAAGCTTAAAGCATAAATAATAACGGATTTATTACGCAGCAGCCCCTACGTACAGATATAATGCAAAGAAAAGCGAGTTGACAGTATTTCAGGGGCTTGGCAAAAGTTACATGTCTGTACCATCAGTACCCTAACAGGTACTGTCAGAAACAGAGTCGCACATTTTAAGTCCATGTTGTCCCTAAGGTCCTCGAAAACTCAGCGGAGTTTTCGAGGACCTTAGGGACAACATGGACGTGGAAAGAGCACGTTGGGCGTTGGCTGTCCACGCAATTTCGCATGTAGCAGCAATCGAGTTAAAATCACACTAGTTAAATCGTATTGCTAAACTTTCTGCACAATCAGGTAAATTATACACCACATACAACGCCTTACGTGTACACAACATCGCATTTAGGGTGCTAATGGTGCTGCCGCGATTTTGTAGTGCTTCAAATGTGTTTGCAGATGCTTTTACAAATGGCTTTATCCTCTTATAAGAAAACAATGTATTGCATAGATGGCGTAATTATTTAAGTGGTTAAACCTCGCCGCTGCCATTACGTCAAGTGTTGTGGGTTCGAATCCCACACGGGACAAAAAATTGTGTGATCCACAAATGATTGTTCCGATTCTGGGTGTTCTTTACGTCCATTGTTTAAATGTTTGTAAAGTCCCTCGCGACTCAGGACAGGTGTCCTTAAATTATTATTTTTTAAATTGTTACTGGCGCGTGTTAGATCCGTCTACAAACACATAATAAGTGTGTTCGAAGATAGGTTGGGACTCTCCCCTTTGTACGACACTGAATACGTTTGCACACTGCACTGACATCAGTGGACAGTTTGATTAAAATAATTATATATAGGCATAAAACATGAAGTTCTGTCTTGTGTTTTCGTCATTAATTATTATTTATATAATATGTATGGACAATCTTCTAAAATAAATTATTACCTATTATTATATGGTGAGCAAAATAGATAATCTATTTTAGTATAGTACTGTACCAAATAATGAAAAAGAAATTATGAAAATATTGAAATTGATGATAATAAACCGATCATTAACGATCGATAGATCGATAAATCGGAAAGCACATCGATGCTTACCACAAATACAAAAAGATTAGTAAGTTGGCGTATGCACTACTTAGACTTATTCCTAATAATGATGCTTTGCTAATAATTAATAAACTGTAGGTATATAAACTAAGATACGTGATATTTTTTTATGGTGATACGATATAAAAGTAATTAGCCTGCACGGATGGCGTAATGGTTTCAGTGGATAACTTGCCACTGCGCCAAGTGTTGTGGGTTCGAATCCCACACGGGACAAATAGTTGTTCCGACTCTGGATATACTTTGTGTACGTTGCTTGAATGTTTGAAAAGTAAAAGATATGCTTAGTCAGTCCAAGTAAAGTATATTTCTAAGTCTTTTTAAAATGACTGTTTTTAATTTAGTCCACAAAAAGGATCCGTTTATAAATTACTATAGTTTGTCCGCGGCTACTTTCGTATTAATGTAGATTATGTCAATAGATTGTACAATATGTCCTTTTCTGTTCCCCTATCAACGTACGAATTTCAAGGTGTGAAAGCGTAACTAACAAACTCACATTCGCATTTATAATATTAGTTAGGTGTTAGGATTGTACATGAGTCCCATGTCTACATATTATTATATTCTTGCAAGGGTAGGCAGAGGTGTATTACACATCAACATTTAGCCATCCCTGATTTAAGCTCCACGTAACAGCAAGCCTATTGCCGTCCACCGGACACAAATCAAGACACCGTGCTGATGCCACTGAGAATTTCTGTACAGAAAAACCCAATAACATTTTGTTCGACTAGTAATCGAAACTCGGACCTCATGTACAGCAGACGCATTCACTATCGCTGCGCCACCGAGGTAGTCAAATTAATTACTTTGACTGCTGTTATATACTTATGTGTATACATAATATTTGTTATGTTTTTAAATAAGGTTGGATGATACACCTACTTGATTCGGCAATGGCCACGGCAGATTTAGGGCTATTGCTATATGTATATGGAGCTCATTAAATGTGGGCTATGAAAAAGATTGTTTTATTTATTGTATAATGGTATCAATTGATATATATGGCTGATAATACAGAGGATATTCTCCAAAAGAGGGAGAGGATTTATGAAAACAAATTACTGTTACACTTAGCCAATAAATTAAACAATAGTTTAAGTATTTGCTGTTATAATTGCTGGAAAGTCCTGAACAAGCAATACGCAATAATAAAAAATAAATACCATTTAAAAAAAACCCTACAGTGAAAACAACGATTGATCTAGGATCCAATGTCGGATTACAATTACAAGTGTGATGAGGCAAGTTTGCATTTGCATATTCGTAATCACAGTTGCATTTAGTAGCAAGCGAGCATATACTTCTTGAAATTGTTAAACAAAGAAAAGTACACCTTGAATATACTCATTAAATTTTTACCCTAGAAGACAATGTTACACGGTTCTAAGATTACAACCACAAATAAGAAACTACTACTGGCAGCCCTAGATTGGCGAAAGAACTGTCATTTTGACGTCTGTCACGTCACATTTGAAGTAGATAACCTTGGAGTTTCGGAGACAAAAATGGAAATTGTAAAATAATAACATGTACAACGTTACATATAGTTTTAGGGAAATTGACTCGTGTATATCGTAATGTTTTTCACTAAACGATATCCTACCATTAGATCATTTGGAACATTGTTAAGATCATATAGGTGAACTAATTAAAAATGTAGTAGGTACGTCAATTTGAGACGAAGTTTATTTTCTATTTTATTCTACTTTCTATTTTTCAGTATTGGGAGAAAAAGTCACTATGATATCCTCAATCTACGAAATAACTGTTCGGACAAGGAAATCAAGGAGGCTTTCATACAACTCAGCAAAGAGGTACAAATTTAAATGTCATGTTGTATTTTTATAAATATTAGGTAATTGTTACTTTGTGTATACTAAAGCAGTCTGAAATACTATAATGGAATGATTAAAAATAGACACAAATTATATATTTTATTCAATAGTAACTGTATAGTTAAATATAGTGGTTCTAGCTCCATTTTAACAAGGACTCCAGCTACAGCACCTGTGCAGATAACTAACTATATTTGCATGTCATTGTTGTCTTAATCTAGGTACTAGAACAACTTGTTGATGAATGCTACACCATGTACTAATGTCATGGACCTTTATTAAGTTAAGCCATCTAACACTTACTGGTTTATTTCTCTCTATATTCTTTTCCCTTTCTGAAAGTATTGCTGATAGATTGGGTTTACGTTTTGGTGGTAGAACTCTATATTTTTTATATTGTTATATAGTATATAATGTTATGGCGTAGTGGCCAAAAATCTTAACTGTTATGATTTGTGTTCCAGTACCACCCAGACAAAAACAAAGATGTAAAAGCGCAAGAAAAGTTTGTAAATATTGTAGAAGCTTACAATGTGCTGAGTAAGCCAAGTAGCCGTGCCCGATATGATAACATGATAGGGGTAGAATCTGATAACTCTTATGTGTACAGAACTCATGTACCGTACAAGTAAGTATGTTTGTATTCTCTCCAATATGTTATCTAAAAGGTGTATGTGTTACTATACTTATAATTAGCTGCAAGGATTACAGGCACTATTTGTTCTGTTTTAAAATGTTTTTGTATGTATTTCATTTAATTTACATGCTTATAAACATTACTGTTTTCTCTGTTCTAGTTTACGTAAAAACGTTCAGTACAACTATTACTATACATCTCAAGCTAAAACAGGCACAGCGAATGAGAATACAAGTTCAAGCTACAGCACATCTGGAAAGAAACTACCTAACTATGTCATTATTGTATTTTGTACCGGTATTGCATTCATTGGCGTCTTAATACAGATTTTCGTAATCAGGTAAGCCTATACTTGAGTAATCATAATCAAATATATATATTTATATTCTTTTTTAATATTTATAACTTAAATAATTATGATCCTTGCCATATTTCAGTTAAGGGAATGCGTGAAATACACATTTTGGTATAAAAGTAACACTTATAAACATATATTTGTGAGTTTACTGGAGAACTAATTCTCAACATATTTTTGCAACTGTAAAACTTACATGTTTTTGATCTAGTAATTTAGTAATGTCTGAAAAATATAGTGTAACTGCGATCTTGACTGTTTTTAATTATTATATAAATAATTCCCTGCCTCCTTATATATAAAATGTATTATTACTTACAGAAATTTGTATGTAGCTCAGCGCAAACAAGCCCAAGAGAAATCTAAACTTCTTGCAGATGAACTAGAAAGAGTTAGGGCTGCTGCTCTGAACAATGGAAATGAGGTAAGTGACATCCTTTTGTTAAGTTGTCCTCAATAGGTTTGATGGCTTACTGCTAATAAACAGGTCTAGGAATTTCCACATTGGACAATATAATTAAGTCATATTCAATATAGCAAAACAGATTGAAATAACTACTGCTTAAAGTTTTTTAATTTTAATATGTAATGTTCGCAAAGCCATAAGATAATGGTGCCAATTGTGTTGTCACAAAATTCTCTTATCTTAGCTAAAAATCTCTAAAATTTAGTTTAGTCCTGTCACTTTTAGCGATTTCAGAATACGAAATGTCGTTTGACAGGACTAAACTAAACTTTAGAGATTTTTAGCTAAGATAAGAGAATTTTGTGACAACAGAATTGGCACCATTATCTTAGAAAACAGATGTTAGTTTACAATCATTAATAGTAAACAAAAAGCTGAAAAGGTAATAAAAAATAAAGACAGTACATGTTCTTAGCAATGTTACTTCACATTTCATAACCAATGTTGTTTTAAGAATAATTATAACAAAAAAAGTTATGCAATAATTTGTGGCAACATCAAATGAGTACGTATAATATTTTATTTACAAGTTATTAAGAACAGAGGTAGAGAGGTAAAGACCTCTATAGATATTTGCATGTTTGTAGTTCTTTTGATGTATCCTTATTGTATATGCTACTAATTAGAATTTTCTTAGTATATCCAATGACACCTTGACATCTCACAATAATTACAGACATAAGTGTAGATTCAAGCAACAGACCTTGACACTTCTCAGTCTATTGCTAGTCTGATCCAATTCTTTAGAAAGTGTGACTCATCCAGCCATTTCATTCATTCCTTTTGAATCTGCCACATTGCCTGCTCTTTCCAATACACAGAGTAGTTTTAGCCCATTGCTATAACTACTCTACTTATCTCTATTGCACAGCTTGTTATTACAATTTTATTTACATATTATTTTCAGCTGCAAACCCGCCTGTTATTAGACAAGATAGTGAATGCTGCAAACCCAACCGTGGCTACTGCATCGCTTGGTCAAGCACTAGCCAGCGAGAAAAAGTGATATACCACTCTTATTAGTAGACAATTTATTAGTAATAGCTGTAAACAATTGTACAATGTAGTTACCGTGACTTTAGGAGTCAAAAAACCCTATAATTTGTGATCAATTAGTAAATAGATTTGATATTTGACATGACATCTATGTAAAAGGTTATTTTAACTAATTGCTAAAGTCTAGTCTCTCATTAATGTTATATCTTGCCCAAACTCTATAATAGTGAATAAATTCTCATACCCTATTTCTCTACTTGATACTAGTTTGTGCCCATGTCTTTGCCTGATTCGATTCCAATTAGTAGGTTAGTAAGGACTTTGAGTTACCCTTCTGGCATTGACGCACCTCCTATCATTAATTCTTTGATATATATAATATATTTTAGATTAGTTTAGTTAAAGCTCTTAACCAATTTAATTTTATGAATATCAAGTGTTTTCTCTTACACGATGAAAAGTTTACCAGTGACCATCCACAAAAAGTAAGCTTATCATCCTTACAATACAATGTAGGTAATCAAAGAATTATGTATGTAAATGAGAAAATGGTTTATTGCTATGGGTTAGCAGAGATATTAGTGATAGTATGTAGGCATTCTTTGAATATGACTGTTTAGAATTATTATATAATTGCAATTATACAATATAGGGACTAAAGCTATGTATCCTACTAGTACCAAGTGCGTTCGTTTCTAAAGATGATTGAATGTTTGTCACCCAGTCACCTGAAACTTAGCACACAGACTATGTCCTAGATTAACAAATTATACTTTTTATTGCAACATCTGTCCCGGTGGGTGAGTTTAGACACGAGGGCGAAGCCGCGGGCATGAACTAGTAATCAGTCACAAGCCTTTTGATCGATGATGGGTGGATTTGTAGTATTTTTATTGTAACAATTAGGTGTCATGTCCAATAATAAATGACTCAATCAATATAAGTGACATTGTAAATACAGAGTAAAAGTTGTTATATGTTTTGTAAATCTTTTCACTCGTACGTATGTTACTGTTAATAAGTACATATTTTTGATATTGTGTCATCTACCTCCGTAGATATGTCAATTTGTATATACATTTTTTATGTAGATTGCAATAATTAGTTGAATTTTAATATATTTTAAATAATTGTTCTGTTTTTTAGTTTCCTTTAGATCGTATAGCTCTCAAATTAGTAATCTTGAGTCCAATATAGAGTTTTATTTGATGTTGAATTAACACTGATATCGAGAACATTTGTAAGAGTGCCGGATTAAGCAATAACAGAGTTTTATGGTCAGAAAATTCGTATTTAGACTACATTAAGCTTGTCCTTTACAATCATGCTGCTTCGGTGTCAAAGAAGGCCTATCTGATAGGCGCCCGCAGTGTATTGATGTAATGCATCATTAGGAAGATCATTAACACCTGCCTGACTTGGTCGATGTTTGCAAAATTACTTAAATTATAGACATAAATACATTGTTTTATTGCGCTCTTCGGTATGGTAGAAGGTCCTTGCAGTGAAGCTGTTCCAGTTCGATGGTAACCCAAATTGGCTCAAAGTATAATACTTCAACATACTGACGGTGTTCACACTGACTACCTCTAAGCTGCCATGCAGGCGAAAATGATTTGGAATCGTTCAAGATGTTAAAAATTAAAGAGTCAAGTCTAATTAAGTTCCCCTATAGAATCATTAGTTCGTGCTAGTACTTTAAATCTCGTATTTTTACTCATAGATTTCTTCAATTTTTATATATTTCGAAGACACGAGGACGTTCAAAGATACGAAGAAGTGAAACAAGATACCACAGGAAATTAAAAAACAAGGAACAACTGCTTTTTTTTGGTGCTAATTAAGGTATATTGTTCTTTGAAAGTTAGACGGCTATGACACATGCCTTTAATTGTAGGTACCATACAATACGTAGGTACAAGCAAGTTCACTCAGTCATTCAAATCCGCCGAAGAAATTCTCAGTGTAGTAGAGCCTCGCTGATTTCAGCATGAATGGGCCGAGCCGGCTCGACCGGGGAAGTACTATCCTCTCACAGAATATCGACGTGAAACAGCAGTATTTCTACTGTTGTGTTTCGTTCGGTGAGTGAGAGTGTCGGTGGCCCAATCACCCTCTTTCCCCCTGCCCGCTCCTTCTCTTTCCCACTTCTTTTTTCTTAAAGGGTCGGCAACTTACTTACCATCAGGTGGACCATATGCTTATTTGCCAAAATAATTTATACTTTCAACTTCAAAAGTAGATGAACATAAACTGCGTTTCACAAATTGTATATTCTCATCGATTGAATTTATTATCGGTTTATTGGAATGGATTTGCTATATATACTTACTCATATTATATAATTCGATAATAGTACATAGTTATATCCCGCAAAAATTAACCTAAGATATGTGACAAAAAACTCTGAACACTAATATAATAGTCCCTAAGTATAGGTAAATCAAGTTTATGCTCGCTTATCAAAAATTCAAATAAGCATGACAACAACAATGGCCAAATGTTTTTCCATTACGTTTACCGATATTTTTACTCTTTAGACAGTGGATTATGTGGCTGGAACCTTTAAGCTACTTTTGAACTTAGTGTCGATTTATGGAGCTTTCTACTTGTTCATCAACTTTTGTCCCTTACTGCACGTTTCCGTCTGTGTGTGTGCGTCTAATTTTGATATTCAGCCAGCGTTATTTAGACACCTGGTTACAAACGTTTAATTATATAATATGCTTACGCACCTAAGTGTTCTGTGGCGTCGTGTGCAAAACGCCTACGTTTTGCACACGACGTGGAGTGATAAGACGCGACATTTTAAAGATAGCATTTGATTAGAATCGGTTCGAGTCAATGCCCCTTTAGATGCGCGTGAGGTGTGCTACTCGTGTTGGCCCATGTTCAAAAACCAGTCATAGTTGTCTAACTTTCAACTGAAAATTTACTTTAATTAGTTCTAGAAAAGGTTTTTATTGCTATCTTTGAAACTTCTCACCGTCTTAAAAGCCTACAATAGAATTTATAGACAACAGTATTTAAACTGTAGATTATTTTACATTGTAATTTTCATTTATAAGTCCTGCACTAGGAATGAATCCTGTGTCGCGGAGGACTTTGCAAACATTCAAACAACGGACATAAAGAACACCCAGTTTCGAAACAACCATTTGTGGTTCACACAAAGTTTTGTCCCGTGTGGGATCGAATTCATAACGCTCGCAGCAGTGGCAGTGGCGAAGCGAGCACTGACACCACTGCGCCATCCGTGCACTCAAGTTTTGGACAAAAATGACGGTTTAAAACCATAAACATATTTTAAATATGCGACGGTGCTTAATGTGAAGAAGGGCAGTCAAAATCTCAAAACAGTAGCAATACTTACACACCCACCCAGATTTGGCACAACTTTTTGTTGACCACACTATAGTTTGTTCTTTTTTTTTAATTATTATTTGTTCTTGGTGGGGATCGAACCCACAACCCTCGGCACCGTGGCAATGATAAGGCGATTACATAAGCCACTGCACCATTCGGGCACTCAGACATTTATGAAAAAAAATGCTTTCCACTCCTGCTTTATCTTGGCGATGACCTTGTTTCAAACTTGATATAAGGGCTCTTATATACGATACGTCAAGTGCTGTTACAACAATACTCTCTTCAACAAAGGACGCTTGAAGATTCTATAGAGATGCCACGTTATAAAAAGTAGAGAGAACAGACAAGACACTAAAAATAAAATAGCGCTGTGCCTTGTTTGAGCTTGAATAACATTGTACGATGAAAAGTGTTTTGTAGTCATAGTGTTGTCAAGATCCTACATAGATTATATATCTACCTTATTCGTCCCGCGGCATACGTTTGTGGGCAATCATGTAGTTTCAGGTTCGTACCCCAAGGATAAGGTTGCCAACCATACTGTTTTGTGTGTTCAAAACAGTATTATGGTCTATTTCTCTCTGCTTACTGTATCAACTTACTCAATACAAATAAAGTATAAAATATATTGTTTCCATCATTAGATTAGAGCCATAAATAAATAATTTCTATAAAAAAACAAAGTCACGTATACTCAATATTAAAATATATATTGTTTGCCAAAATACTGTTAAATTACTATTGCCTTCCAATACTAATATACTTTAGTTATATCTTGTACAAAAAGATGGATAAGAAGAAAATAATTTTCTCAAAATTTTATAAAGGCACTTTACGCACTAAAATTAATTTGAAATTACCTTTTCATATAAAGACCACCCAGACTCAGAACAACTATTTCTAGGCCTCACAAATTTTTGTTTCATGTCCCCAAACGAGACAAAATTTTGAATTTGGCCAAATTTCGAACCTAGAACACTCGGCATAGGGGCAGTGGCAGGATTAATATGTACTTAAAAAGTTTAGATTTAGGGGCTCATTCATATATTGCGTAACTAAGCACCAATTGGGAGTCTTTGTTTTGTTTATTTCCGATACCATGGGTTACGGGGGACTTTGAATAGCATTTAGGACAGCAATATTTATTAACCTCTTAAGTCTTCTTCGAAGAGGTTAATGAAAACACTATGTGGGTCTGTGTGTCTGTCTGTTAGTGACAGGCATAGCTCCGGCACCACTGGACTGATTGACTTGTAACTTTGTGTGCAGACACCTTGGGATCATCCCTCGGTCGAGTTTAGGCATCATATGGGCCCCGTGGGACAAACTACTCCCGAGATATAGGGGTCACAAAGTCATAAGGTCAGGGATATCCACCAACAGAATGATTTGGAAGTCCAAGGGAGAGGCTTTTGCCCAGCAGAGGAGGGACATTACAAAAAGCTGACGAAAAAATAAAAGTCACACGAAGACGAAGAGGTTGAATCTTGGGTTTACACCCATCTCGTTCATTATCTTTTTGGGTACTTCATTAAATTCTGAATTAAACATACATAATATGAATGTGGCATCTATTTTTGTGTGTGCTTTAATTAAAGCGGAAAAAGTTTTAGAGGTATACCGAAATTTTGAAATGATACCAGTGCTTTCGTAAGCATAAGAGAAGTAAGAGCTTTGCTTGCTATTTCTGACAAGGGAGAGAAGGGATGTAGGAATGACTAAAATCCTGCGTACGAAATACTCGAATGGCCTCTAGGTAGTAAACAGCAGTACAACCAGCTATATCTATTTCGAAGGCGCTAAAACATGGTAAACTGTGACTGTTTGCCTACACTTCTATCTTCCCCTATGAGCTAAACGTTTGGGCGTAAGAATCAGTATGTACTTATTCCTTTTTGTTTGTTTTACAGAGATTCCGAAGCATTTCTCATAGAATTGGCGCAAGCAGAAAAAACGGTTGAAGACTGGTGCTATTTGGACGATGCCAGCGATACCAAGTCAACTATATTCAATGTAATTCAAAGAATCATGTCGGTCCTTTGTCAATAAAATGTAATATCTAGCAATTTAACATTATAAAACATCATAAAATAATTTTGAATGTTCAATTGTAAATATGACTGTGGATGATAATGAAATTAAAAACAATATAGATTCATTTAAATTTCTGAGTTTTATTCCTGCTTTTTGTACTTGCTTTTGCTGGTAGCTTCGTTTGGGAACAGTACTTTTTCCGTGATGAAAGTACCCTATGTCCCTTTCTGAACCCCTGATAACGTGTATGCGAAATTTTATGATGATCGGTCGAGTAGTTAAGGCGTGTAAGCGAAACCAACAAACTCACATTCGCATTATAAACGCGAATGTGAGTTTCTTAGTTTCGCTTAATAATAGCAGGTAAGGATAAGTTAGTCTGCTAACGCGTACTGGGCCAGTGTGGTGGCCACGGATCTCTTCTTACAGTGAGAAGAGGTCCGTGGCCAATAGTGGGACAGTTTAATAGAAGTCTGATATGATAATATTCCAAATTCTACGCATACGAAGACGAGAAGAAAACCTTGTTTATAAAAGAAAATAAATTATACGCACCCCGTTAGATTGACTCTACTAAGAATTGATAAAATGATAAGTTAGATGGACTTGCGCACTCGGTATTTGGAGCTTGCTTTTGTCTGCCTCGTCATACATTTATTTTATCCTCAATGGTTTTTACTATATTTTTAATCCACATTTGTTTTTAATCCACAATTTAATAAAGACAAAAAAGACATCGCTCGCTCTAAGATTAAATTCTGTTTCGCGGGAAACTTAACAAACAGTCAAACAACGGCCACAAAAACACCCAGACTTGGACAGCCATTTGTGGACCACAACAATTTTTGTCTCGTGTGGGGTTCGAACCCCCCAACACTCGACGCAGTGGCAATGCCGAGGTGAACACCACTACGCCATCCGTGAAGACATTATATTATAATATTCAAATTTATAAAGGCATTCGAATGTTAGTCACGCGTGTAAACGACTTGGCACATAGATAGACCAAGTTCTGGATTAGCGTGTAGCGACAACACAAGAAGTTTCGACGACATACAACAGATGGTGCTGTACACAATAGGCGCTTATAATCTCGCTCGCCAAACAATCCTGAATCACGCAAGTGAAGTTTGCACTGCGACTATGTTTATATACTTCAGGTTCACTACCGTTACTGTAGGATTCAGGCGGGTGAAGCCGCGGGTAGAAACAATTAAACATTATTTTACTAACATACATTTACAAATTCAATAATTTAACATAGACTCTGTCATCAACATGCGGTGGTTCCGGCACTAGGATAGGTTGTCCGTCCATTTTGAGGTCTAAATACGCGGCGGAATGGATGCAAGTGAAGCCAAGCCTTTCCGCAGCCATGGCTGAGTAGGCACTAGAGGTGTCCATGCGTAGCATTCTAATGCCTCGTTGCGCTGTCAGTTTTCTGAAATTGAAATTATGTTTGTTTGTTAAAACTACAACTCCCGCTCTAATAATAATTCTTGTGTGACACGGGACGCGGGTGAAAAACAAAAGAAAACGCCCGCACTAGGAGTAATTCCTGTGTTCCTGGGGACTTTACAAGCATTCAAACAACGGACATAAAAACCCAAATTTGGAACAACTATATGTAGATTACATAAATTTGTCTCCCGTGTGGGGAAGGCACTGCACTAGTCGCAGTGGATTCGGGGAGGTGACCCCTTAAACCACGCAAAGCCTTGCTGGTTTCTGCACGAATGGGCGGACTCGAATGAGGCAGTACTTCTTTCACACAGAATATCGACGTCAAGTAACTGTAAGGTAACTGCATACGTTCTGTGAATATCGATATGTGAGTGAAAGGGCCGGAGATCCAATAACCCTCTCAATCCCTTCCCTATCTTTTTTAACCTGTACTCTTCATATAGGTTACTGTTATACTTTATCATCAGGCAGACCATGTCATTGTTTGGCACGTTGGTATGTGGTTTACGGTATGCAGTGGCTTGGTTGTGTTTTCTTGGTTTTGTGATGTCAAGACAACACAACCATGTCCATGATGGACAGTTAACGCTTACCATCAGGTTGACCATTGGCTTGACTGCCACCAAAGGCATTAAAAATCTCCGTCCTTTAAGTATCTACGTAATTATGCTATCATAAACGTGGTGAGAAATTGCGTTTGCTAATTCCATATTGAGCTAACGTGGTGGCCTCATACTTTAATGAGGAATGTGCCTAACTGTGGTATAGTATTAACGGATTAGTCACTACTTAGTGCGTACTTATATAATTATAACTAGCGACTCGCCCCGGCTTTGCACGAATATTTGATATCTCAGAGAGCAGCGTTTTCGATAAATGGTCCCAGACGGCTTTACTTTTTTTCCGACATTTTCAACAATTATTGTCATATTTCAACCAATTTACACAAAACCTTAACAAATTATATACCTAAACCCTCCTCGTGAATTACTCTGTCTATTGGCGAAAACCGCATTAAATTTGTTTAGGATTTTTTGAGTTTATCGCGAACAGAAAGACAGACGCTGCGGGGGACTTTGTTTCATAATAAGTATGTAGTAATAAAGCTCTTTCAGCTTATGCAACAGTAAGCTCTCCACATTCTGTTCATCTGTATTGTCTGATAGCAGTACTGTATGTAAAGTTGGTTTTCAATAATGGATACTTACTCGGTTGCTTTTAACAATTCGTTCATGATGCCTCGTTTTCTCCAATTAGGGTCTGTAGCAGCAATTTTCACATCCACACATTGCTGCTCATGTGGAAACCTTTCCCAAATCTTGGCACCTTCTTCTCTTTTCGCCAACACATAAAGAATCTTTTGGAACTTTGGATTCTGACACTTCTGCGCCATACTTAAATAGTCATTCCCATTCGCAGCATCCTGAAATATCAAATGTACTTGTTCTAACTAAATACTTACAGTATAGATAACGCCGGTATTGTCCTTCCAGCCCTGTGTCGCGGGAGACTTAACAAACATACAATTATCGGACACAAAGTGCACCCTGGCCTATATTTAATAATTTGCGAATCGCCTAAATAAATTGTCCAATGTGGGTTTCAAATCCACAACACTGGCGAAGTGACTTGCCCGCAATGCCATCCGTGCAGACAATATAGTAAAAAAGTCTCTAATATTGTCTCGGTGGCGCAACGTGAATGCGACTGCTCTGCTTGAGGTCACGGATTCTATTCCTGGTTCGGCAGAGTTATTGGGTTTTATATCACAACATTTTTTGTAGCACCGTAGCGTGGCATTAGTCCAGGTAGAGGATATTATTATGCCCGCCCCCTATAACGTGGGTCCTAATACAATAACTAGTGAAATATAGGCGTAACACACCTCTGCTTTAGGGATATATGACTATAGGTGTGAACTGTGAGGCTATAAATTACTGCTTTACTAAATATATATTTAATAATAATAAATTCATTTATTTCTCTCAAAAGGTGTCCAAATAGTTTGGGATGAGGGCAGGAGGATGAAAAGGTGCAAGAGTATAGTAATAGTTACAAAATAAATAATAAATAATAAATTTAAATATTAGTATTGTTTTTTTAAATATATCTCTCGCACTAGGATTAAGGCTGCCTTTCCATTGAAGCGGAGCGAGGCTGCGGAGCGAAAGAATACCCAGACTCAGAAAACCTATTTGTGGATCACACAAAGGTTTGTCACGGTTGGGAATTGAACCCGCAACACTCAGCGCAGTGACAGCGGCGAGGCGACCACTTATATCACCACGCCAAACATACAGTCAAACTTACATAATTACATCATTCGTATTGAACTAATTAACTGGATATAAAAATATGGCGTAATTACATATCCTACGTAGGTACACACAGCGACACATCAATCAATAATTTTTTTTTTTTATTGTATAGGTGGCAATGAAATGACGGATCGCCTGATGGTAAACGATTACCGCCGCCCATGGACACTCGCAACACCAGAGGAGTTACAAATGCGTTGCCCGCCTTTTAAAAAGAAGTACGCTCTTTTCTTGAAGGTTTGTAGGTCGTATTGGTCCGGAAATACCGCAGGCGACAGTTCATTCCATAGTTTAGTTGTGCGAGGCAGAAAATTTCTGGAAAAGCGCACAGTTGTGGACTGCCAACCATCTAAATGATGGGAATGGAAATTCTGTCGCGTAGGACGATGGCGAAAAGAGGCGGCAGGAATCATGATTGTTTGGACTTTAAACTATTAGAAGTTGAACTTTGCGAATCGTGCGAGAGAGTGAGTTATATTTTTGTTACGCTCTATCCTTACCATTACATCGACACCACTATGCACTGTCCTTTTCCGACAATTCTCTATTTCGTATAGTAGTGTAGTTATGCGTATATAGGGTGTCTAACTTGATGTGTAGCCGTGTGTACTTATTTTTAATATTGAGTTAGTATTCGTAACCCATCGGTGCCCCGTTTGCCATAAGGTCATGGTCATAGGTGATGTCATACCATGACCAAACTTATTTTTATCCTATGGATGGTGGGACTAGCTAGTTTTATCCTAGAACCTTGACGGCAAATGTTTTTTGAAACCCAAGTTTGTAGCTACTCACCATTGTTTCTTACGATATTAATACCGTGCTTACACAGAATTTATTTTGAAGTGATGGTAGTGTTATAAAGATATTAGTGCTGAGATTTATTTCCTAATAGTTTTTGTCCTCGGCTCCGCTTAGAAACAGTACTTTTCCAGGATAATAGGAATATGTACCTTATGTCCTTTTCTGTACCTCTGACAACCGTGTATGCGAAATTTCATAATGATCGTTCGAGTAGTTAGTTGACGCGTGAATAAATAAATAAACAAATTATATTCGCGTATAATATTAGTTAGGATATTATTGAATATTTTATTTATTACTTAATTGGCCTAGAAGGCGCAATTACAAATAAAAATATATTCTATAGGTAGGTACATACTTAAAACCGTGTAGATAATGCATTGTTGTATAAATACTTCTTATGAATAAAAAATCATCATCATCATCAGGGGTTTCTATAATTGAAACATATAGTTTCACGCCTTTATGTATCACCGAAGGAGTAGTAGTAGCAGACATGTACCTATTATACCCACATATCACCAGCTGGTATGGTTTAATGACCCACGTAACTAGGGTCAACCATATTTTAATACAAGGTAGTCCTCCTGTCTGTTACGTGTCACATTAATGAAATAAAATTTTATCTAGTATTTTGTACATTCATCAAATAAAGAGTCAATATATTCCAAATCAGTCCATATTTGACAAAATCGTCATACCTAACCACAAGCAATTAACTTTTCAGGAAGAATTAACAATAACACTAGTAAACTTGGTAACCCAAATTGCTTGTACACTTTTCTATACAGCCGAAAATGAAGACATATATTCATATACAGCCAAATTAGAAACGCTCTTAAGTCATTTCAAAGTATAAAGGTAGGTACTTTGAAATGACTTAAGAGCGTTTCCAATCTTTACCTCTTTAAGTGGACAGATTTCGTTGACCATAGAACCAACGACGTTGCCTTCTTTATCAACCGCCTTGAAGGATAAGCCGGCACGAAGAGCTCCAACGCAGTATTGATCAAGCTCTTCACACTTGCCATCGGCGCAGAGCCCAACTGCCTGGTTCATTGGCTCGTCTATGTGAAATGTACTGAAAATTTTAGGACAGGATTTAGTAATTATGGTTTCTTTAAAGAAAATTACGTATACTTTAAGAATCAACTCTGTGTCATGAGGGACTTTACTAACATACAATTAACGGACACAAAGTACAGCCAGACTCAATGCAGTTATTTGTGGATCGCGTAACTAACAAAATATTATTGTGATTTGAACCCACAACATTTGGCGCGGCTCAGAGGCAAGGCGTCCGCTTGTCCTCTGTGTGATCAATGCAATAAAATTTTGTTAAGTTTTCAGTTGAATATAATCAGAGAGAACCAAGACAGAACTTCCATTAGTTGTTATTTTTTGACGCACGTCCTTTCCATCGAACATGGAACGTATGTGCTGCCCAGGTCTACGTGCCTCCGTGATATGATTTGGTTGCAACAGATTCGTTTAGAAACAGTATGGAAAGACTTGTTTACGACTAAACATGACGTAGTGCGTCAAATGAAGGCCACGAAACCCATGAATAAACCTTCGGTCGGGTACAACACGTTAGCCGAGTCTATTCCAGAACAAAACTGCGTAAAAATATATAATAAGTAATGAAAATTGTCCAGCTTCATATTACCGGACAGAAAGTTATTATTATAATTATTGTAGACGTCCTACGCTGCTCAGACGTAACGCATTAACTACAGTCAGCACCACAAGTCAATACATACGTACAATTTGCGTATTTTTCTACCTTTCAAAATGACTATAAATGTCAGTTTTTAATAGCACTTATAGTCAAAAGATAGATATAAAATAACAGTTAAAAAAATACAAAATGGTAATAAGTTTTATTAATTCATAAAATAACTGTATAACTTGTTAAATGTTCAGCTGCTTATTTTATCCCTACATTGTACTCTATGTTAACGATAAAGCGTACCCTTGCACTAAGAGGGCTGTTGTATCCTTCACTACCAAGGACATCTTCAGGGATCAGTTACAGATAGTATTCTGCCCCAAATCCAAGGAATATTAAGTACCAATTTTTCATAACCAATATGCTGTAGAAACAAAAGCCTTTTGTAATCATGCCTTCGAAGCCACTTACCGCCGTATCAGGTCCATGACGTTATCAAGATCCTCGTCCCGTACCGGTTTGATTTCATAGCTGTGCGACGACATAGTTCCGCGTCGACACCTGACAACAGCAGTAAACAATAGTTAATTATTATTCTAACGATCGACGAGGTAATTGTCGACTGGTATTTCTATGTAGTGTCGATCATATTTTATTTAACTTGAATCTCTATAGATATTATGCCAACTAGATTATGAGTGAGGCGGTCAGTCATGTGTAGAAAAGAAAACCAAAGGCGAGTACGAGTTGGACTCGAGGGTATTGTATTTCTGCACAATGGTGAGAAACCTACTTACTGTTTTCATCTTTACAGTTCGCACTATAATCAAACTAAGTTTATATTATCGACGCTTCTGCTTCAGGTACTTATTAGTTTAAAATTAACATGATTAGAAAAATAGATTTTATGAAATTGTCACTAGCAGCCTTAGTTAGGAGTAGGCGGTGTTTCATCCCGGTGGCTCAGTAAGCAAGTAAAATTGTTGGTCCTGCGCCTGATTTTCCCGGTCGTGTCATAAATCTCATAAATCTTTTATTTGTTTAGGTCGCAAAGTACCACTTATGAACGTCAAAGTTTATAAGTTAGGGAGTTTATTGAAGTTACTGAAATTACAATTAGTTAAGTTGCTAGGTTGATCCTATGCGACTGTAAGATCTATGAGACAATGAGAGCGAGGGCAGGAAGTCTCGAGTTTGAATTTCGGGTCAGGCTACAAAAAGTTATTGGGATTTCCTAACAAAAAATTCTTAGCAGAAAGTTCGCAGTGTGTCACAGTATACACACAGTATTCAGTGCCTTGGAAACCATGTCTGCACCTGATCTCTTTCTGTTTGTGTCGGATTGCCGTACCATCGGATTATGAGAACTAGCGAACAGAGAGTACACGGTATATGGCTAGTGTCCGTTAAAATTCGCAGCTGTCATTAAACATCGGCCTACAGAATAATACTTGACACATTGAAGTTTGATTATAAGGTAACCATTAACCGATACGCGATCAATGCGTGTGTAAAAAGTATAACTCTTCATTGTTGTACGATAATGGTAAGAAAACGTTGTAAAATATTCTCGGTTGGTCTTTATCTATATATGTACTCGTTGTTAATAAGCTACAAGTCAATGCCCTTCGTGGTCAATATTAGGACAAACACGCTTACAATAACAACGGAGTCTTATCTTGTCATTGAAATGCTAGTTATTTTTAACTTAACAAAGGAATCTTGTGCGATGTACGCAATATTATGACCAGAACCTGTTTTATATACTTACTCGTATTACGTATAGCTTGTAATTAAAAAAATAATAGTAGACTACTAGTTGGTAGTTGTGGGTTCATCTGCGAGTGCAGGTATAATTACATACACACTGTGACTGATATAAAGGGGTTAGTCAGATGTGTGAAAGCATCACGTAATAAGGGGTATGCCTATTGATTTTTATCAGGCGTGTATCTAGAAGTTGAGGTAACCTCTACATTTGCATTAAATTTTAAGACATAATATAACATGGCATACTTTTATTTATCCTAATTTACGCATAACAGCATAATAATTTTTTTTAAATTGTTTTATATCACAACTAGCCGTCTGTCTATTTGTTGGGTTGTCATTAATTACTCGCTTCGCAAGCAAGATCAGGTAAGGAGACCTTATCAGATATGCTGTACCTACGTCAAAAACAATTATGGCAAAGTATTATAATACCAAAACAAAAAATTTGCTTAAATAGTTATGCTAAAATATATCAGGGAAAGTGTAAACCAAAAATAAATAGATTTAATACTTTAAATAATTTTATTAGCTTATAAATTAGTAAAACAAAATCAATAGTAGTGTAATATTTTTAAAATTTTGTAATACAGTGATAAGTGAATTAAGTGATAAACAACGCGATAAAATCCGTACATAGTAGTTTAATTTCAGTGAATAACATTCGCGTAAACAGAAGCCAATATTATACTTTACAGTAGAACAAAAACAAGATTTAAAAAAATCTAGATCGCGTTCTAGATGAGCTAGGTTAAACTTGAGTACTTTTTTGTAGATATAAATATTTATTTCCACTGTTCATTCAAATTTCTGTGGTTAATACTATAAGGTCTAAAGTAATTCTTAAAAAAACTGTAAGTTGTACCTTTTTTTATTTCTAATACATGCTAAAAGGAAGTAATAAATATTACAACTACAGTTAAATTAAATTGCACTTATAAGTTGTCTCCGTGTAAGATGAAAAATTAAATATGCAAATAAATATATCACACTTATATCATGAAACACGAAAAATAATGTGTGCAGCAATTACTTATACAACTTGAAATATATATATTCACGATATTTTTGCAAAAATGCAGCCAGTTATATCATTTTGCACAAAATTATCGCCGAAATTATGGCGTATCAGCCCTATATATAAACTTTTCTGCTGTTGGAAACGGGCCTCTTTTCAGTGTGAATAGGGTTAGGTCATAGTCCATCCAATCTGAACCAGTATCGTTTCTTCAGTATCTTTCACCGTTAAAGTGCGCGATAACTATTTAATACACACATAAGTTGGATGAATCAGAAGTTCATGTCTTGGGAGTTATACACTGACTGGTAACCAAGCACTTGGCTCACCCATGTTCAGTGGTATCCGTAGTCTATGAGTGTTTGCAATTTCAGGAGTGTCACTCGCGTATTGCAGACTCTATACAGAGTCGGGGTCTAAGTGCTGTTAGCGCAAGGGACAAATGCTGCTTCGCTTTGATTCTATCGCTGGTCACGTCAGCACATACCTATAAAGTCCACACAAAAGAGGCTATTTGTTTGTAGTAGTTCTCTGATTGAAGTGTTCTATCTTGACAAATGATTTAGCTATTCTCTACGTTTTAAAAAAGGCAGATAATAAGCTATGTATGCTTATCAATATTATTTTTGCTGCGTTCAGTTAGAAATCACGTTTACCCTTGATCCGTCTTGATGCATACACATACAAAAGGTGTATATATACATAATGTCGTATTTATATTCATATTCATCGCAACTGTTAAAACTTTACAATAAACAAAAGTATAAAGTTTTATGACAAATATAAAATTGTGTACATTATCGTTTTTGTGGCGGCAAAACGACCAGGTAGGTAATTTTACAATTGTCACATTTGTGTGATTAAGTTTTACTACTAGCAGAATTAATCAAATCATGTCAAATAATAATCGGTTTTAGATAATTATAAAATATAAACAGGCGATAGGATAAATGAAAGTGTAACCTATTTTAATCCATTAAGTATCTAATCGCTAAGACTGGCACGCATTGCAATGCCTCTATAAATGTTTCAATACGCACAAAATAACATACAAACCTCCTTAACTTTTATTATATATAGAAAAACGATCTGCAATTATGTTAGCGCTAGTCTTTACCTTGTTTGTTTACGATCTGACATAACTTACCTAAGAGCTTAATGCGCAGCGACTTGTTTGTACTTACTCATCAATCACTCAACATTATAGGCACAATAGTCACTTCTGCATATACTTTTAAAAACAACACTTCACAATTAAATAGTATTATAATAAATAAATATATGTGCCTAATGTTTATCAATAACAAATCAATGCTTCGTCCGGCGGCGTGCGCGCTCGCTACTAGATAATGTTTTGAGTGTTCACTCGTGCGCATTTACATAATAACGGTGAAAGATAAAAATACTATGCTTAAGGCGAATACAGTGTTATTTGTATATGATATTTTTATTTATTTATTTATTTTATTAGGTCAACCAACAACTGTTTACACCAATACATCAATCAGAACTTACAGATTAAAGTAACATAATTCAGTGCAACAATTAATTATAGGTTAGCACCACATGCATTTATATGACTTTAGTTACTTAATTTAATTATATAATATTAATTAAATTGCAATTTTAAGAAAAACAATGTTATAATTTAAGGTCGCTTACATTACTAAATAAAATAAAAATGAGATTTGATTAGAATAAAAACAATAATAATAATGAGCATGAGGATATTTGATTAATTAAAATAACATGTCGAAGTATGAAAATAAAATAAAATACATTACCATCGTACATAAAAAAATTAATTAAAATTAACAATAAAACTTCTACTTATTTTGCTTAAACTGTCGTGGTGAATGTCGACTACATCACTATATTTGTTCAGAGTTTTGCACATTCTGCATATAGGTGAGTTTGCCCCGAGCACCGTTCTCCTTAGGGGTGGACATAGAGGTGTTATGCTATGTCTTGGACAGTCTATTTTATTTTTTAAAAGTTTGCAAGCAAGCACACCATCACTTATTTTTCTACGCATTGATAGAGGTTGCATCCTGAAATATTGCAGACGTGCATTGTAGGAGGGCAATTGTTTGGCTTTATGTGCCCTAAATGCAAGGTGCCATAGGAAACGTTTCTGCACTCGCTCTAAATGTAACATATGCGCTGCGTAGTGAGGTCTCCATACTACACTGCAATATTCCAGAATGCTGCGTACGAGACTGTTGTATAAGATTACTTTTGTGCTACTTTTGTGGAATTCCCTAGTATTTCGTAAAATAAAGCCTAACATTTTCGAAGCTCGTTTGACAATGTTTTCTATATGTGGTACAAAGGTTACTTTATTATCGAACATAACTCCCAAATCTCGAATAGTTTGCTTTTCTTCTATTTTCTTATTTGCTATGTAATATTGCGTGTGTATAGACTGCGCTTTTCTTGAAAATGTTACATGACTGCATTTTTTTGAGTTAAGCTCCATTTTATTATTTATAGACCATTCAATCACTCTACTTAAGTCATCTTGTAATAACTCACTATCATGTATGGACTCAATTTTTCTAGCAAATTTCATATCGTCTGCGTATAAGTAACACTCAGAGTGGCGGAAACAATAGTCAGGGAGGTCATTGATGTAAATATTAAACAATATTGGGGCTAGGTTCGATCCCTGTGGGGCCCCGGACGTGATTCTACAATTCGTGGATCTGAAACCGTTCACAACAACATAAAACTCACGCGCAGTTAGATAGGACTTGAACCAATTTAACAGAGGCCCTGTGATACCATATGCTGAGAGCTTGTAAATTAGTATGTTGTGGGAAATTCTATCAAACGCCTTTGAAAAACAGTGTATATTACATCATATTGCTTATTGGCATCTAAGGTTTGGATTGCAGACTCGGTGAAGGTTATTAAATTTGTAGATGTGGATCTTGACGCAACAAAGCCATGTTGATGTTCATTAATATACATCTTAAAGTAGCGTTGGATGTGCGGACATATCAAAGACTCAAAGATCTTAGCAAAGGTTGACAGAATTGATATTGGTCTATAATTGTAGATGACATCTTTCTTATCCGATTTATATACAGGAACTACTTTGGCTTTTTTCCATTCTAATGGAAATTTTCCTGAAGCTAAGGATACATTATAAATATCTAATAAAGGCACAACTAGCACTGACGCACATGCTGAAATAAAATATGGCGGTATACCATCGGGCCCAGCTCCCTTTTTAATATCCAAATTTATTAACTTTCTTAGTAAGTATTCATGTTCGAATACAGGATATGTTAAGCATTGACTACTACTACTCTTCAATATGTTTAAGGAAGTAGGGTCATGTATGCCATCTATGTCACCATCATCTCTATAAACAGACGAAAAGTAGTTGGCAAAAAGACCACATATGGTTGAAGGGTTTGATGTAATCGTCTGTCCGTCTGTCATGGTCGAGGGGTAAGTACTTTGGCCACCGCGTTTGGATTTTACATGAGTCCAGAACAATTTAGGGTTTTTTGTGATTTCTATTTCAATGTCTTTCATGTAAGTAATGTATAATTCCTTTGCCATTATTTGAAACCTTTTGGTAACCAATTTTAGTTCGATATTATCCATTGGATTTTTGTATTTGTTGAAACGTAACCTGAGTCTATTTTTTTCTTTTAAAGATCTGATCAAAGATTTGTTGAACCAGGGAGGGTATCGACCGTTCGCTATCTTATGTTTTGGGACATATTTGTTTTTCGCTGTGGTGAGAACATCATAAAAAACCTTCAACATGTCGTTGATATTATTCTTATCCCCGAAAAGCTGATTCCAGTCTTGTTGTTTAATGTATTTCTTTATTTCGTCATAATTAGCTTTATAGAAGTTTGGTCTTGTGTTTAAATTATTATAAGGGAGTTTATTGTCTTTTATCAAGGTGATAAATATATCAAGTGGAGGATGTAATTTGTCGACGACGGTCAAAGAGCTGCAAGATTCCGTCACAAAGCAAGACGGTATTGTGGATAAAACAAGATCCAGAATACGCCCGGAGTCGTTAACTACAGTATTGTGCTGGGTAAGCTTACTAATGCTTATGAACTCAAACAGGCTCTCACAAGTACTAGGCAATGAACTGTTAATGGCTCCTGTATTCCAGTTTATCTTGCTTAGGTTAAAATCGCCAACGATACTTATAGGTATGTCAGTCGTTTCGATAACGCAATTACAATGTTCTATAAAGTGTTCAAGCCTTGAAAGACAGACAGGAGGTGGTAAATATACTGCACAGAGAGCCATCTGACAAGATGAATGAGTGGTTCTAGAGGTCAGAGCATATATTCGTGAAATTGCGTATATAATATATTTTATAATTTTATTGCAATTTGCAATTTTATTAAGTTATGTAGAGGTATTTTTCACTAACGTAGGGTAGTTCGAGAGCAGCAAACAAACTGCTTACAATGCGTTAAAAACGTCTGAAGTTTTGATATAAAAGAATCAACTTGCATACGTTTATGCAAACAAATAATGATATGATAATAAACTATGTACATTCTAAGTAAAAAAACACTGCTAATAATAATCATTGTAATAGATTCTGTTGACTCTATCAACTTCTGCTAAATGATTTCGATATACGTTCAATTCAATTTAACGTCCAGACGTAATTTTTCGATTCTGTCAAAGATTATTTTATAGCAAGGATAGACTTTGATAAGATTAATATACAAGAAATAGTTCAATACAGGTATAAAGACGGTGAATGCTAGATAGAACAAAGGATTGTCAGTCCGCTTAAGTCAAAAAAAAAAAGCATCGTGATATAAGGAACTGATATTATGAATTGCTTATTAAAACATCGATACAGAAATATTAGGTTTACCTAATAATATATGAATCCAGCAATAAATCTTCCGTCAGAATCATTTTCATAGAAAATTCTTGTTTTATCGATTTATTTTAATAATTACTACGTATTTAGTCCCTTTGGACAATTACGATGAAGATTACCACGTTTTAATTTTCATTATTATGTATGTTTATTTGTTTAAAGGATTTTATCAAAGATGAAAAGCTAAAGCTAAAACAGAATAGGTCTATTAAATAAGTAGACCCTGAAGAGATTCCAATATAATTAAAACTTGTCGAAATCATGATTTGTTTCGGAGACACTTGGTTAAACGAATCGATTATACTTATAGGTAGCTATATTCGTCATCTAGTTAGTGTACAATGCAATAGGGTAATTGGCTAGCCATGTTTTATTATTTAAGTTAGTTACATCACCTGCATAGGTACATACATAGAGATTTGGACATCGAGTCGAAAAAAAAGATGAATTGTTTTTACTTGAAACTGGAAATCAAATGACAATAAATTTTAATTAGCATCATTTAAATGTCCCCTTCATTATAAGCATTTTATATTTGTATAAGTATGTCTTAATATTTAATTATAAGTGTGTTTATCTATAAGAAAGATACGCGAGTCTTGTATGTAGGGCACCGATATCTATATACCAACAGAACACTGATTATGTGGTTGATATTAGGCACGATATACGAATATTTGAGTGGGTATTGTGTAGTTTCTTACATTGTTCTATTTATGATTTATTTATTTCAATATAAAATAAATAGTTTATAAGTATTTATTACCAACAAGTTATTTGTATTTGCATTTATGTAACTTCAAGGAAGGATAATGGCAACGCTATTCTACCACATAATTTTAATTAAGTAGTAGTTATATGTATATTACGTCATTTAAATGAAAAAACCTAGTTAGTCTTGTGTGTAATAGATTGAGATACCAGAGCCATTCTTCGTCTATGCAAAGTGCTAGAAATTAATTAATTAATTAATTTAATTTAAATCGTCTGTAAGCAACAAAAACAAATACAACTGTTTGTCTGTCCGAAAGACCTGTCAGCTCCTAGACAGAAAGGTTCCGACTTTCCCACTAGCGAAAAAGTATTCGTATCTTTAGCTTTGTTTAAATGACGTTAGTCTTGCATCCTAGGATCTGAATATGTATAAGAACGATTAGAAAATCCTAGGTTCGATGAGTCGGGCAAAATGTTATTGGGTTTTCTGTGGGACAGCCTACGAAGTAATTGTTGGTCTTTGATTTCTAGCAGAAACGTAGATTACCTAATCAAAATATATGGAAAGGCATGATGGCAATCTAACGTCTCTCTGATGAAGTTAAAGCTTGTGAAAACATTTGGAGGTGTAGTTGATAAACGCTTGATCACGATTTTGGTATTTTATGGATAGGTAGCATCTCGGTAATTATGTTATAACGTACAAATACGGCGGGAGCGCAAGTGAATATAATAGCTTATTTTTTATTGCACTAAACTGGCAAGCAATCATGGCCCACCTGAAGGTAAGTGGTCACTGTAGCCTATAGATGCCTGCAATACCAGAGGCATCACTTGCGCGTTGCCAACCCTTTAGAAAATGGAGTGGGATGGAGAAGGAGCGGGAAGGGGGAAAGAGGGTGATTGGGCCTCCGGCGCTCTCACTCATCGAACGAAACACAACAATAGGAAACCAATCAATGCATCGACTTTACTATTTAAGAGTGCCTGACTTTAAAGCCCGTCACACACGGCGCTTTAATATATATTTCTGTTACGTCATTACAATATGTGAACAGATATCTCGATATATTAATATATATTACGGCATAGCAAGACATAGTAACTATTTTGGTATATTTTAAGAACACAGATGTATTTTAGTCCATAAACGCAGTAGCATGCAAGCATATGTATGTCACTGCCACCTGACTTCACCTGCCCAGAACGGCTCACACTTACTGTTCAGTTACGGAACTATGGCATCATTTTAATAAATATGGAGCATTTAATCATAAGTATACAAAAACATCTAGCACTTGGCACCTCATCCCATTGATCTTAAAAGCCAACATTTTAAATTAGAAGTAATCATATGAATGTCAATATTACAAAATCAATGATTATAATATAAATACTTTTCATTTTTTCTTTAAGTACATATATGTAGTATATATATGTATATGTACTTAGGAATGTTTTTGATGATAGGGTGTAATATCATTCGAATTGGCTACGAGTTTTCTTATTATTTATATGAGATTTAACCCTGACATTTCTTATTTTTGTACATGGTAAAGCAAAAGGCATTTAAAATCAGCGCCGTAGAATAAATTTACTCCAATAATAATACACTTATTGAACAAAACCAGGACACACCTGTATCATAACCGTGTCGTAAAGAGGTGCACCAGCGGCGACGACCGCAGAGCTAATGACCGCATAGATATATAATATTATTGCATAGCTACTGTCTGTGGTCGTTTGCTTTAAAAATATATATAGCACAGCATATTAATATATATTATAGCTTCGTCTGTGAGGGGTTTATAATTTTTTCAATTGATGTTAATATGACCCCGTCATAGTTATGACGGGGTCATAATGTCGGCTTGTCGGCCGATTGCAGTAGTGTGAGTGTGTATGCACGATAGAGTGGACCGGCTGACATATTATGACGACATAATTTTAAGTTTCAGAGGTATCTGTGAATTTCAAAATTTATGCCGTAAACTGACAATCTTTTGTTTGTTGGCATGATTAACGCGTGATGAAACTTGGCATACAAATAGTATATTATCCTGGATTAATGTTATCGAATGTTGTGGCATTTACGCAACCAAATGCAGAATGCCACAACAATCGATTGAATCTTTGGTCTATTTCTCCTCTATTTGTCAATCGATTTTTTTCTTATTATTGACGCGATTTATTGTTATGAACGTTTATTAACGTTCGAAATGTTTAAATATATATGTATTTCTCAAATTTTCATAATGATTGGTCGAATTTCAATCACTGGGCGAACACTAGTACATATAAAAGTATGCTATGTAAGTTGACAACTCTCACTCAAACTAAAACTTGATGCCCAATGTTATCTTACGTCTATAACTTAATAAATAATTTTTAACTGCCTTCGTGGCGTAGCGGTAGTGAATGCAAATGCTGTGCATGAAGTCTCGGGTTCGAATCCCGGGTCTGGTCAACAAATAGTTATTGGGTTTTTCAGTTAATAAATCTCAATAGCAGCCAGGAGTTAGTAAGTTGGCGGTGTAAGACACCCCCGTGCTTTTGAAAGCACGTAAAGCCGTTGGTCCTGCGCCTGATTTCTCTCCGGTCGTGTCGGATTACCGTCCCATAGGATCATGAGTGTTAGGGAACCGAGAGTGCATTTGTCTTTGCTCAAACACTTGTGCACTATAATATCTCCTACGTAGTTGGCCAATCTCCGTTAAGACTGGCCGCCGGGGCTGAAATTCGGTCCGGACGATATTTTATTAATAAAGAATATTGCATGTGTTATTCCCATGACGTCATACTAAAATTAATTTATGATAAGTAGGAGCCTTAAATTCAGTTGGCGTGGAGGGGAGACGCCGCGTTGGTCGCTGGCACATATTGTCTCTATGTTTACCAATCCACTTGTTAGGAATATATTTGGGTGTAAGTACAAAGGAATATCATCTTTATTACAAAGATTTAAAGCTTTTATTGCTGATGAAAGTGTAACAATGTCAACATAAGTTTTGTTTTGGTAGGAAACTGTTTTTGTAGTGAGTTAGCCGTATATCACTCTATCCATTTGTCATTCAGTCGTCTGGCTTGATGGCGATGAGCATTATAAAGTATTGATATTTAAATTAAACCGGCGATTGTGTATGAGGAATGTGATGAAAGTGAATGAAGCCAGCGAAGTGTGTCAGGATCGTAGCAAATAGAAATCCGTAGTCTTTGCCTACCCCTCTGGGAAACACGCGTGAATTTATGTATGTATTAATTGTGGATACGGTTATAAAATCTGCAAAGCTTTTCATCTTGACTGAGCTTGATTTCAGAATGAGGATAAGAAGATCGTAATCCACCATCGTGCAATTTGTTGGACTTTATATACCTACAAGAATATTAAGGAATATTTTAATGGATTTCTTTACAGACCCTAGAATTCTAGTAAGATATGGTGTAGATCGCATAAGAAGTATTGCCATCCTATCGAAAATGGGTTGTCGAATGACCTGTGCTCATTACGTTGTTGTGGTGAATAGAGTTTTCATATCTATTGCAGGAAAATGTGCTTTTAGCTAAGAGATAGATCTTTGCCTTATGTGTTTGAGTTCAGTAGCACCCGACTGGCACAGTCGGAAACATAAATCGATACACATCTGCGAGACTTCGATTGCTTCTATTAGTTTTATAGCATTTTAGTTAAAATATACTACATACACATAATTGTAGTACCTACATATAATCATAGCTCAAAACTACAAAATAATAGTTTAGGATATTTCATTTATAAAATACGTTTACTTTGTTAAAAGTTCAGCTGCTTATATTGCTGACTGTTTCTCTAATGTTGCAAACAACCGTAATCCATGTTAGTTATGGAGTCTGCAACATTACAGGTAACATAATGGCCGCTTGATGGCAAGTGGTAACTGTTTACTGCTTACCATCAGGTGGGATGCTTCTTTGCCACATTAGTTGTATCAACAATTCAAGTTAGTATTGTAAGTTTGAACTCAAGTCCTGGTTCTGCACCTATTTATTATACACATGGCTACGCACCGATTGTGGTCTTGCTTTCAATACACAACAAGTTTTATATTACACTAGTTATTAACGCAATTTAAATTCAATACAGTCGACAGTCACTAGGACAACACGTACTTTTTAGCTAGAGCTTTTGCATATATCGTCAACCTTTTCTCAGAGTGAGCTCAGTTATTTTTTACCCGTTAAATATGAAATGCGACATATGTAAAAACGAGTTTGCAAGTGGAGTTCAATGTTCTGGCTGCGGGAAGCACCTTGATTTCGTGTGTGCTAACATTACTGAACCAGGATGGAAGAAACTCGGAGCAGACCGCAGATCAGCATGGAAGTGCTTAAGGTGCAAAGAGCCATCGCCTGCCAAAGAAGTCGTCACTCTTGAAAGCCTCATGAAAGAGATTCAGGAAATGAAGCTACAACTATCTAGTATACCGAAGCTATCGGAAGATATCAAGTGTATTAGGAAGGAAATTCAAGACCTAAAATCCTCTTGCCAATTCGTAAGTGAGAAGATGGATGAATTCAATGATAGAATTGTTAGTGCGGAAAAAACAGTTAGCGTAATGGAGAGCAAGTTGGTAACCTTGGAATCTGAAGTCAAACAACTTCGTACATATACCTCCAACGCAGAGCAAAGGTCACGGCTTAACAACATTGAGATCAAAGGAATACCTCAAGAGAAGAACGAGAACCTGTTCAAAATATTAGACAAAATCAGTACCAAGATAGGTTTCGAAACAACAAGATCTCAAATTAACTACATTTCAAGGATTCCCTCACACAACCCTAAAGAAAAGCCAATAATACTTAGTTTCTTAAATAGATATATAAAGGAGGATTTTGTGGCGGCTGCGCGCGCGCAAAAAATTCTTAAGGCTGAAGATCTAGGCTACCAAAATTCATCGCAGAGGATCTATGTGAATGACCATTTGAGTGCGGATACATAACTTCTGTTGAACAAGACAAAAGAAGCTGCCAAGCAAAAAAACTTCAGTTATGTTTGGGTGAAGTATGGCAAGATCCACGTGCGTAAAAACGATTCTTCTCGTACATTCATAATTAATCAGAGCGAGGATTTAAACCGAATTGCTTAGTTATTTGCATATTAAGTTTAATCGTATATTACTATTACAATCTAAGAGTGTTCATAAGATTTATGTTTATTCTACATACTGCCAGACTTGACTATTTACAGTCTTATATTACTGAGTGTAAAAGGTTGAGCATGCCTGCTTCATCAAATGGTACATTACCCTACATTAACTTTTGCAAGAATAAGTCTGTTCAATGCGTAGTAAAAAATCAGAACCGTATAGCTATCTCGCTCGCACCTAAGCGCGTACTATTACATTTAATCAAGTGGAGCGGGCAGCCTAATAGAATATCCTTTCTATTGAGTTGCTCGTTCGCTATGATATTATTGGATAGTGTTAATATTACAAGACATTTTGTTGACCTGCGTATTTACATATTTGTGGATGCTACCGTGCACAATTTTTATTTAATTAAATCGTTACTTAAACTGTTAATACAATTGGAATTTAATAATGTCTACAACTCATTTAGTTAACGGAAATTTGACAATTTTTTATCAAAACGTACGTGGTTTGCGCTCGAAAACATCAATATTCTATAGAAATATATGTTTAAATTCCTACGATATTGTAGTGTTAACGGAGACGTGGTTAACGGACAGTGTTAGTGACTCGGAATTATTTGATAACAGGTACATAGTGTGGAGACGCGACAGAGATTATAAGCTTACTAACCAAAGCCGTGGAGGTGGTGTTCTCATAGCGATAAGAAAAGATATACCGCCCAGTTTAATACGAACTTTTAATTCGACAGCCGAGGACCTATGGTTAGCGTTACCTATCAACGTATCTACCGGTAGGCAAAACATTAATCTATATCTAGGCGTTGTGTACCTTTGTAAGCAAAACTTAGGATTATCCTTTTCTAGTCAACTAAATAATTATTTATCAAAGTTAGATGATATTATTACTACCCACAATAATGATATATTTTTAATATTAGGCGATTTCAATATGAGTGGAATTATATGGAACTTAAATATGGATGACTTTACTACGATACCGGGTAAAGTGAATAGTTCCGATGAACAACGCTTGATTGACATGTTACATCTTCATAACCTACATCAATTTAACCACGTAAAAAATGCACACGGTAGAATATTGGACCTTGTTCTCTCAAATGAGTATTTGCACGTCTCCGAATGCACTAATTCGTTAGTACCAATAGATCCATTCCACAAAGCTCTTTCGGTACGCTTTGTATCAACAAAACTAAATTATTTGAAAACTGCGCCCCGAACAAAATACTTATTTTTAAAAGGCGATTATGATAGAATAAATAATTACATTAGTAGCATAGACTGGCCTAATAAACTATCAGGTGTGTCGGTAGATCATGCAGTTGATATGTTTTATTCACATACAAGGCAATTAATTGAAAAATATATTCCAAAACGTATTATACGAAATAATAATTCCTTTCCTTCTTGGTATACGGCGGCATTGAAAAGAAGCATCAAGGAAAAGCATAAATATAATAAAAAGTATAAGATATACGGCAATAGAGCGGATTATGAAACATTTAAAATGTTACGGGAACGGGTTAAGCGGTTGGAGAGAGAATGCTATGACAAATATATTAAATCAGTAGAAGCGTCTATCGAAAGAAATCCCAAATATTTTTGGACATATGTCAAAACGCATCATAAATCGGCGAGTATTCCCGCGTCCATGACGTATGGTAACTTAATCGCTAACACAGGGGAGAGTATTTGTGATGTTTTCTCAGATTACTTTCTTTCTAATTTTCTACAGCCTTCATCAACATCTCTTTCGACTTATAAAAACACTGACGGCATCTGGAACAGTATCCGACATTAATAAGGTACACATTAACATTTCTACAGTGATAAAACTTTTGAAATCGCTCGACCTCGATAAATCAGCCGGACCGGATTTAATACCCCCATGTTTTCTTTATAAATGTGCCGATACCATTGCTATTCCACTTTATATACTGTTTGATAAATCACTCTCCGAATGTACTGTACCAAAATTATGGAAGAGGGCATTTATTACGCCGATTCATAAGAAAGGATCCAAATCTGACGTAACTAATTACAGGCCTGTCTCTAAATTATGTATAGTCGCAAAAATATTTGAAAAGTTAATTTATAGCCAGATATATGTTGCCGTAAAAAATAGTTTGAATAGCTATCAGCACGGGTTTCTCAAGGGCCGTTCCACAACCTCAAATTTAATATTATTAAATGACTATATAACAGAAGCCATGAGTAAAGGCAGTCAGGTAGATGTCATTTACACAGATTATACAAAATGTTTTGACCGAATTGATCATAGCATCCTACTGGCCAAGCTAGAGTTGATAGGAATAAGAGGAGACCTGTTGAGATGGTTTTCCTCTTATATAAGTAATCGTTCACAAGCAGTAGTGGTCAACAATTATATGTCTGGTTGGGTTTTGGTGCCTAGCGGTATCCCCCAAGGTTCCCTTATTGGTCCTCTTTTGTTCCTAATCTTCGTAAATGACATCTACCAATGCTTCCATCATTCTCGCCTTCTATGCTTTGCGGACGATATGAAGGTTTTCGCATCAGTCTCAACGCCTAACGATTGCCTAGCTCTCCAAGCAGACTTAACGCGCTTAACAAATTACTGCATCCTGAATAAATTAGATCTAAATCCTACCAAATGCGTAGTAGTCACTTATAGCAGGAAACCTGTCACATTAGCATCTGAATATTTTCTTAATGGTCACAAACTAATTAAACACCATAATGTTCGCGATCTCGGCATTATACATGACCCTAAGTTGCTTTTTGATGACCATGTCGACAGCATAGTTAGTAAGGCTTTGCGAGCGTTAGGGTTTGTGATGCGAGCTTCTAACGGTTTTAAGGAGGCCAAGACTTTCAAAGTCTTGTACTGTACTTTTGTGCGTAGTATATTGGAATACGGAAGTCAAGTCTGGAATCCGCGATATGAAATATATGCAGGCAGAATTGAAAATATACAACGCAAATTTATGAGATTTCTATGTTATAAGCTAAATATAAAATACAAGTCCGATCATTACCATAATCTATGTGCTAGGTTTCATATTTTGCCTTTAAAGAACCGACGGATGATAGCAGATGTTGTATATTTAATAAATTTAATATCCGGCATTATTGATTGCCCAGACCTTCTTTCCAAAATAGATTTTAACGTACCTAGGATAGGCACGAGACGTCAAAAGCCCATCCACCTGCCTTTAGTATCCACAAATTATAGACAAAACGCGTTCCTCTGGCGAGCGAGTGATTGCTTAAACGAACAAGTAACAAAGTTCGACATTGACGTATTTAATACTAAACCGAACACATTGAGGCGCATGCTGAGTCTTGAATTTTTTGCAGGGTTTAATAGTCATTAGGTAATGCTGTTTTATGCTGAAACTTATATTAACTGTCTACAGATTGTTAATCTAGAGTTAGTCGTGGAGACCTGTCATTGGCTCTCTGATGTTTATTATTGTTACCATTGTGTTTTTTTGAGCTGTTGGTCTTCCGAATAATTAAATAAATAAATAAATAAAATAAATAAATAAATAAATTTAACATATCTTTAGTACTCCAGACTAATAATGATATTAGTCTCGAAACTTGAACGAAATATTGTCTGTAATGCATATACTCAAAAACTACTGAACCAGTTTTCAAATTTCTTTCATCATTAGAGAGCTTCTTTACCTAGAAGTAACATAGGCTAATTAACATTACCCGATGAGCCACGAAGGCGGAGAAACCGCGGAGGTCAACTAGTATAAAATTCAATTCAATTTCAATTTCTTTATTTATATCTCTCACCAGGAACATACAGTTGTTTTTATTACAATTAAAATAGGTTAGTTATTAAGATAAGGCTAACATTTGACCACAAGGTCCTTTGATATTAAACAAGGATGTGGTCTATGATAATAGTGAATAGTAACCTGCATACTTAGTATATTACATACCTAAATGTCTGCTATTAAAGTTTTCTGAATTGATTTCAATTTGTAGAATTAAGTTCGCTACCTTAACGTACGCTGCTTGATCAATCATCATGAAAATTTGGATACACATTGTCAGGGGTACAAAAAAGGACATAGGGTACCATTCATCCAAAAAAATTATGTTACTAAGCTTCTTTCTTTCTTTTCGTGTGGTTAGTGGCCAACCTGTTGTCAAGAGTTGTTCAAGCCGCGCGCAGGCCTCTGACATGGTATAACGACTGCTGTCAATTTGGCAACAACCGGGAATCGACTTTTTACGTGCCCTCCGAAGCACGGAGACGCTCAGATGAAATACCACTAAGCGGTCACCCATCTATAGACTGACCGCACCCAACGTTGCTTAACCTCGCCAATCGTTTACCGATCAGTGAGTGCAACTGGCTATGAGCTAAGCTAAACTACATTTACGTTAGCGAAGCCGTGTCCAAAATCTAGTATGAAGTATTTTGAGCTGATCACTATTAATGCATGATAAGCATCTACCTACTTTATTCCATCAAAATTTATAAGCGATTCAATATAAATAGGTTGTCGCAATGAGAATATAATTTACACAATTGTGCCGTACTATTAATATTAATCTTAACTAATATTATAAATGCGAAAGTGAGTTTGTTTTTTTGTTTATTTACGCTTTCACCCCTTAACTACTTCGCTGATCATCATGAAACGCATAGAAGTTTTCAGGGGTACAGAATAGGACATAGGCTACTTTTCGTCTAGGAAAAAAGTACTGTTCCCGAGAAATAGTTCGTCAAATTATAATTTACACAGTTGTGCCATACTATAAATAAATGCTAAAATTAACTATTTATATGCCAAGCAGGGTTCAAGTCCTTTGCGAGAGGTCGCTAGAGCGAAAGAAGCGGAAAGTACTTATACTAGCCTTTAGCTTCTGTGCACTTCTCGGTGCAGCCGGGCGTATTTTGTACGCAGAAACAATTTCGCAATGAGTTTTAAGGATAAATTTATACGGGGAGTTGAAAACTGACACGTAATTCAGCATACATACATACACAAGAAGAGTTTGAAACTAATATCCTCTCTTTGCATTACTGTTCTTGCGTGCCAAAAGGTTATATCAACTTCCAAGTGCAAATTGTTCTACTAAAGGGTCACGAGTTACGGCTTATCGTTGGCTTGCTGCTCAATATTTAGGCAACCGTAACCTGGTTATCGCAACCTGAGTCCCTCAGAACTGTGTGATCCACATGTAGTTGTCATAACTAAGTGTTTTTTTGTGTCTGTTGTTTCAATTCTTGTACCTGCCACCTGCACCGCAAGAATTATCACTAGTCCTGGCATTAACTGTTTAAAGACAAGTAATGTTGGTCTTACAATATTATTCTGCGTTTTTGGTAACCTAAAAGTGCCTAGACGGAATATGAGTTTACTATTAAGTAATTTATTACAAACGTTGCAGTGCTATCGGATTTATGATGAATAAGCACCTATCTACTTAAAAAATACCCATTTCAATTGTTATGCAGTCGGCCAAGTTAGACTAGATCTGTTTTTAGATTGAATAACAAAACCACCATAGTATATTAGATAATGGAACAGTCACAAGGGGAAGACCTAGGTGAACGTTTCTTGATCAGATCGGAGAAGTTCTGGACAAAGGCCAGGTTAAGAGCACCTTAAACCGGCGAGCGTGTATGAAAAATGTTATGAAAGTGAATGAAGCCAGAAAAGTGTGTCAGGATCGTAGCAAATGGAAATCCGTAGTCTCTGCCTACCCCTCTGAGAAACAGGCGTGAATCTATATATTTTTCTCTTAAGACACGGGGGGGAGTGTTGTTCGCGTCCGTAGGAGTTACCACCTTTCATAGGCGCAGTCTACACGTTCCCCCCGGGTGGTGCTAAAGAACAACAACGCCGAGTCATAGGCGGCGGTTAAGTAACCTATATTAGGCTACCACGAGCCTAGAGGAATTAAATATACTGTAAATGTGTGGCGATGGCACCGTGGAAAATTGCCATATGTAGATACATATGGGGTTGGAAGATTCCAACCCCAACTAATATGAAAATGTATAATAATGAGAGTGATATGTCATGCGCTCCGGCTAACTCCCGGCGCTCGCGGGTACCCGGGCCTGCGAGTGTGAAATCTGTTTCTGTGACAGTAAATGTATCTGGCAGCACCAACAAAAACTTATTCAGCAAGTCCTTCACCCGAACTTGTTTAAACCAAGACCTAGATCTTCCTTAGTAGGAAATATTCCTACATGTATAGGTACCTACAGAAAAGGAACTTGAAAATATAGATGCCCATCAGCCTAGGCGCACTGATCATGCTAAGTGGCAGGAAGTAAACCATCGCAAAAGAATGAGAGGTAGCCCTGAAATCATAAGCAGAAAGCAGAAATCCAAACCAAATTACTGGCTAACAACTCCAATATCTACTCTTAATAGCTTTGCTGAACTCGAGAATACAGACCAACCAAGTCCGTCAGAAGCGGAAACAGTAATGGTAACCAAGCCCCCTCCATTCTTCATTGATAAGGTTAGCAACATCCAACCCCTCACAGAAATGTTAGAGAAAGTAGCAAATGGGAACTATGAGATAAAAACCCTTCAAAGCGTAGCTTACTTTAAGCACTTTTGAGACCGTGTCACCCGGCACATTCGATATTTCGAGTGTGGAAATAGATATTGCAGAGGTCACTAAGCTTTTATCTAAGCTGGATTCATATAAGTCTGCCGGACCTAATAAAATACATCCCCGTCTACTTATAGGATGCGCTAAGTCTATCGCCATCCCTATATCTCTCCTATTTAAGAAGTCTCTTGTGACATGCACTTACCCTCACATATGGAAGTCGGCATATATCACTCCAGTCTATAAAAAAGGACCTAGAACTGAAGTCACAAATTATAGGCCGATCTCTAAACTATGTGTTATTTCAAAGGTATTTGAGAGAATTGTTTATAATCAGGCGTATTCTGCAATAAAAAACTGCTTCAGCCAAACGCAACATGGCTTTCTCAGAGATCGTTCGACGGTCTCAAATCTAATTCTATTTAACGATTATTTGACGGTAAATATGGGTGCTGGTAAACAAGTGGATGTATTATATACCGATTATAGCAAAGCATTCGATCGGATTAATCATAATATCCTGTTAAAGAAACTTCAGTGCATAGGGATAAGAGGTGACTTGCTTAGGTGGTTTTCATCATACATTAACAACAGAACTCAGGCCGTAGTTATAAATAATTATATCTCTAGTTGGGTCCCCATTCCCAGTGGTATTCCTCAGGGATCTTTAATTGCACCTTTGCTATTCAACATATTTGTAAACGACATTGAAACCTGTTTTCATAGCTCTAAACTGCTGTGTTTCGCGGATGACATGAAAATCTGTGCAGCAATAACTTCACAATCCGACGCAGAGTTACTGCAATCGGACCTCACGCGCCTTGATCATTACTGTCACGTTAACAAACTCGACCTTAACCCCGCTAAATGCTCCGTTGTAACGTACAGTCGAAAGAAAGATAACTTTGTGTGTTTGGTGTGGTACGCAACTTGTGTCGACACCCTTGCGCCATCACATCTTTCTAGCACAGCGGGTTGCGCTGGTGCTGCTGCTGCATCAGCGGAGACGCTCAAACGGCGTAAATATTAAAACCTTATTTGTGAGTACATATTTGAGCCGTTTGGTGTCGAAACGCTGGGGCCATGGGATCCAATTGCTAGGTCTGTTTATAGAGACCTAGCTAAGCGGCTCATCGACGCTTCGTGTGACCAGATTATTAAGAAGTATTGCCATTCAACGTGGCAATGCTGCCAGTCTTCTGGGCACGTTGCCAATTGACGACGATGCGGAGGAATATTATGACGCTTTTTGATTTTGCAGTTTTATTTTTGTGTTTAGTTTATATTTTTCTTGTAAATAATTTGTGTATATATTATGTTAATTTAATTTTATTTAATTTAATTTAATTGTTTAATAGTTTAAATAATTTTGTAAATAAAACACCCTATGTTATACTAATATTATAAAACTTAGCGTTTCAATACATAATAAAAGGACACCATATCCCTAGAAATAAATCTGTTCGTAACCTGGGTGTTATTCATGATTCAAAATTGCTCTATGATAAGCACATTGATGGCATGGTAACAAAGGCTTATACGGCTCTGGGTTTTATTATGCGATCATCTGTTTATTTTAAGAATGCTAAAACCTGGAAAATTCTCTATTGCACTTTCGTCAGAAGCATATTGTAATACGCATCACAGATATGGAATCCGCATTACGATACGTACGTTATAAGAATTGAGAGAATTCAAATAAAATTTATTAAATACGTGTGTTATCGTCTACAAATTCCATTTAAAACAAGTCAATATCTGAACATTTGTAAGAATTTTCACCTACTGACCCTTTCTGATAAAAGAAATATTGCCCATGTCTGTTATATACTTAAAGTAGCCTCAAACAACATAAATTGTCCAGATTTATTAAACAAACTCAATCTCCATGCGCCACCCAAGTTATTAAGATCTGCAAAACCCTTGCATGTACCTAGATCTTCTTCTAACTATCGGCAAAACTCTTTTCTTAATCGAGCGAGCAATAGCTTTAACTCCACTGCTTAAGATCTGAATTTGGATTTATTCTGCACTAGTATTCCAGTGCCAAGACGACGAATGAATGAACAGTTCTTTGTTTAAACTGTTATATTGCTAGCTGAGCTGTGTTGTACTTTAGTTGTATGTAATTATATATGTATACGTGTAATTGCTATTCTTTGGAAACTATGTGTAATTTTTAATGAAATGTTAAACGTAAGGACCTGTAATTGGCTGTCGAATACTTCAAATATTTGGTCAAACTAGGATAAGCTGTTGGACCTCCATAAATAAATAAATAAATAAATAAAAATAAAGCGAGCGAGTAAAAATACAAGCCAAAGCTCACGAAGCGTACTCTGCTATATTTAAGGAATTAAAAGGCATACAGAATTTTTTACTTACAAAACAAAGCAGGAGAGGTGCTTTAGAATAGCCTTAACTGACACCGACTCATTGAAGGAGGCTCTAGAAGACCTCGAACACAAACCTATCAACATCTGGAATATCAAAAATAACAAAACAAAACAAACATTACCTATGTTTTTTATAGACCTACAGCCTAACCAAAATAACAAGGACGTCTATAACATAAAAACATTACTCAACTGCCGTAAAGAAATTGAACCTCCAAGACCCAAACGCACTATTCCTCAGTGTTCTAACTGTCAACAGTATAGACATATACAAAACTTTTGTCACAGAAAGCCCAAATGGGTTAAATGCGCAGGATCTCACCATATATCAAAATGTCTCAGAAAAGAACGATCAGACAAAGTAAAATGCATACTCTGTGAAGGAAATCATCATCATTATAAGGGCTGTACTGTGTATAAAGAACTACAAAAGATAAAGTTCCCACCTCCTCGCCCCAAAGGACAACATTCAGTCAAACATGATTTCCTGCAACGAAAAACCACACATGAAAGTGCTAACAAATCGAAATATACTACAGATTCGGACAAATTCTATGCAGCAACAGTAAAATCTGGACCAAAACCACAATTTTATAATGACCACCGAATATATCTGAAGCTCTTCGACTTTTAACGCATCAATGCAAACTCTCATGAACCAAATTTTAAAAATGACTCAAATATTAGTAGATCTCATGTCAAGATTGCCTATACATTTGCTACCCTAAAGCTATGCGTATGGAATGCTAATGGGCTAACCAAACAGTCACATCTAAGAGTTATTTCAAAATCCCCGAGTACAAGTTATATCATACCATGCATCCTGATGGAAAGGCACATGGAGGCAGGCAAGGCAAAGGCACATCAGCTATCCTTATCAAAGCTAATATAAAACATCATCAATGTCAGTCATACTGCAAGGACTACATCCAAGCAACCACCGTAGTAGTGTACGATTGGATTAGCAACATCACAATGTCAGCTCTGTATTGCCCCCCAAGACATACAATTAAAGCAAGTCAATTTTGCGATTACTTTAATACTCTGGGCCATCGTTTTATAGCTGCAGGCGATTACAACGCCAAACACACTTTTTGGGCGTCTAGGCTCATCGTGCCTAGGGGTCGAGAACTTTTAAAATGTATTCAAACAAATAGTATGGATGTTGTTTCTACAGGACAGCCGACATACTGGCCTTCAGACAGAGGTAAGAAAAACAGTATATTGTGCAATAGCTGCTGGGTTTTATCATCAGATCACTCACCTATTTTTATCAATATTGAAACTAAGATAAAAGCGATATTAAAAAATGTATATTGCATAAAAAGAAAACAAACTGGATTCTTTTTCTATACTTAATACCGTGCTAATATTGTGATTGCGAAAGGAATTATTTTTACTCAACGTATTAAAAAAGATAACATAATTATAAAAACACAAATAATTATAATACTAAATATTTAAAAAAATGGTTTAGGCATCGGCTTCATCTATACTTAATAGATGAAGCCTTTAAAGTACCAACTCCACTCACAACAGAGGATGACATTAAAAATTCTGTTGAGTTCTTTAATAAAAACATACAAGATGCCGCATGGAACTCGACTCCGTTAGACCACTACACGTCTCATATCCAATCTGTCGCCCCAAACATATGGAACTTAATTAAAGAAAAAAGAGAGACTAGAAAAATGATGGCAACAAAATAGATGTCCTGAGTTGAAAAAGAGATTTAACTACAAAGTAAGAGAGCTAAAACAAGCTCTACAACAAGATCGGAACGCTACTTTCCAGGCGTACCTAGAGAGCCTTGATGCAACAGCAGCTACATATTACTCTAATTGGAAAGCCATTAAGAAAATTAAAAGACCCATAGTAATATGTTCTCCACTTAGAAAACCTGATCTCAGCTGGGCACGTAGCGACCAAGAAAAAGCAGCTACATTTGCGGAGCATTTGGAAAAAGTTTTTCAACCCCACTCATATTATGAGGGTTCAACCGAACATGAAAAACAAGTTACCGAGTTTTTTGATACCCCCGATCAGGACCAGGAAGATCAGAATGATATTGAACCTGACTACTTTACTATAAGTGAAGTAAAAATAATTATTAAAATAGCAAACTCCAAGAAAGCTCCTGGATACGACCTAATTACCAATAAAGTCTTACAGGAACTACCGTACTCTGGCATAACACTTCTCACAGCAATCTATAATGCATTACCAAACTTAAAGTTATCCCGCCACAATGGAAAGTCGCACAAATAATTTTGCTGCTGAAACCAAACAAACCACTATGTCTGTCATGTTTGGGAGGACCCAAAATCATGATCAGACCAATTAGCTTGTTACACACCCGCGAAATTATACGAATCCCTAATATCGCGCCGACTGGCACCATTGATAGAACAGCGCAAATTGATTCCTAAACACCAATTTGGATTTTATTTTGGAGGTGCACAGGCTAATAAGTGATATTGACAAGGCCTTTGAAACTGAAAGGTACTGTGCAAGTGCTTTTTTAGACATATCACAAGCTTTTGACAGGGTATGGCATGAAGGCCTGTTCTTTAAAATAAAATCTCTACTCCCTACCTACATGTACAAAATTTTAAAATCTTTTTTGGCAAACGACACTTTCGAGTCCAACACGGCGAAGCGCTCTCAAGTATCTGCCCTGTTAAAGCAGGAGTTCCACAAGGCATCGTTCTGGGCCCGACGTTGTACTTTATCTATACATCTGATCTACCTACTTCAGAGAGTATTACCACCAGTACTTTTGCTGATGACACCGCGATCTTAGCAGTTCACCCAGATCCAGTTGAGGCAGCGGAACTCTTACAGTGTTAAAACAATAGAGAATCAAGGCTGACGAAACTAAATCTGTTAATGTTACCTTTACTTTACGAAGAGGCACTTGTCCACCCGTCAAACTTAATAACGTAGAAGTCCCTCAATCAGACTATGTCAGGTATTTATGTTTACACCTTTATAAGCGACTCACTTGGCAAAAACATATTTTCACAAAAAAGGAAACAATTAGGACTACAACTTCTGCTCTACAAAATGAGCCTTTAACAAATTTGGAAAAATAATGTAGCCATTGATCGATGTCCGCGGTTGCCACTTCGCCTGTGACTCTTGTTAGGCCACTTGTATATTAGCATGTTAATCAAATATTGGAAAGGGATAGTTAAGCCTTCCATATCTTTACAGTAGAATCTCTCAAGATTATTTAGATTGTGTCCTTAAAACCAGTCCTAGCTAACATATAGAAGCATCCATGAAAAGTATAAACACGTGTTTTTTTCATGAGTCAACCAACTGTTTACCTTGGCTGGCTAGTATAATAATTAAAACATTTTAATTATCTATATTGTACAAGTTAATTGACGGTAATAGGTAACGTTGATGAGTAGTTTACTGTTTGCATAGTTAACGTTGATGAGTAATTTGCTATTGAGTTGCAGTTATACCGTTAATCTAGGCATGATCACTGGCACCTACGATGGTATATTGTGAGATACGAGTTGTCTACTTCAACGAATGGTGAGCTCTTTATGTTTTCATTAACAATAAACATGTATACAACTTGGAAAAACCAATATACTACAGAGGTACCCTAGGGACATACATAATATGTATATTCTACAGAGATACTGTAGCATTATGGTGGCATTGGTGGCGCAACGGCACAACTCACGTATTCACGTGATTTCTGCCTGAGATCTCAGGTTCGATTCTCGGATCAAGTGACAAAGTGCCTGTGGGGTTTTCCTGTTAAGAGATTCTAAGTCTGTCACTCTGCTCAGTTGGCAATAGGCTCGTTCTGAAATATATCGGTCGTAGCTCATCCTCATAGATATTACATAAGACCAAAAATTATAGTAAGTGATATGTAAGTGTGATACAACCCTTAAGCTGGTTATGTAAGTAGCTATGGTCAAAACGAAATAAAGAAGGATACCAAGGTTAATGGGACAGCCATATTATGATGGTAGACTATTGCTTGAGTTTAATAATGGATTGTCCTAAACATAGACACAATCGAAAAGCTTACAGATAAAGTTTTATAATATTTTTAATGATTTTTTGTTAATAGCATATGTATTATGTGTTCTTATCGTTATTATATAGCCGCTTCTAAAATATATATTTAATATGTAATTGTATTTTTATTTCAACCTTTTTTAAGTCAAATAATCATAAAGTCTTAGTCTCTCATAAACTAGAGTCAATTTAACAAATCTTATATGTAGTATATTTTTCTCGTATTCAGCATACTGAACTTACACAAAATTGACTTCAACTTACCATGCCGCAAAATGATTGTTCCCCAGTGTAATCTGTCGAAAAGATTTTTTAGGTAAGCTAATTGAGAATTAAAAATCGGCCTTAAGCTATAGGTAGGTACTAAATAAAAATAAGGCGTCAATCTTGCCTTAAATTCGTCATTATGTAAGTAATCTGTTGGGGCGAACAGCTGCCAAGTTGTCACATTAATGTTGACTACCTGTCAGTCAAAACCAAACTACGGATGTAGCTCATATACTTAACAACTTATTAGACATATTTAATTGTCGTCATATTAAAGTTCGTCTGCTCTTGCCGCGCAAACAAATTTAATAAATGGTTAGATTTAAACTAGGATATTTTTCTTATGGTCGGGAATGTATGTCGTTACACGCGTGCGAGATTTTTACTTCCTCTTTATCCTAAAAATATAATTAATGTTGTTTTTCATAGCTCATAGTTAAAAGAAAATTGTTTTATCATAGTTAAAAAAAATCTCTCTAGCCTTTATTATTCCCAAGTCATTTGGGGTCGGCTTTTCTGGTCTAACCGGATTTGACTGGATATCAGTTTTTACACGGAGCGGCTGCCACCTGACCTCCGCAACCCGAAGGCTAACGATACCCTAAGGCTAGACCAGTGTATTGTAGGGCGCTGACTTCCCAATAACTACTGCCATAGATCTTCATGGCAGCCGGGACCGACGGCTTAACGTGCTCTCCTAGGCACGGAGCAGGCGATAATTGTCAATCAATACGCACATAATTTCGAAAAGCCATATAACTTCCGAAAATCAGAGGTGCGTGAAGTGGGTTCAAACCTAAGACCCTGTTCATTGTAGTCTGTTGGTCTCCCCACTGAATAATGAATGGAAAATACAGGATAAAAATTAGCATTTTAATCCATAAAATACTTAATTAATTTGTTCAATGTTAAGTTAGTTAAGCTATTTATGTTGCTGAGTGCGTCATTGTGAAGGAATAAATAATACCACCATTGTGCGGTTCGTACTGACGATAAGAACTTACAGACAGCCATGTTAGATTACCTACTACTAAGCTACGCCAGACTTATTACATCCACAGACAGCAAGATTGAAAGACAAAGGATTCCTATCAGTGCGAGAGACAAAAATATTTGAACTCCTGGTCGACAGAACTGTCGTCCATTTTGCGTCAGAAAATTCGGTCTTCGGCATTCAGTACAAACCACTTTTTTGTATACACTGCTGAAACTATCATAGGTACCAATACTAGAGGCAAGTATAAATAATACAGAGATTAGTTTTCAAACAATTTCTATGGCATTCACATTGGTATTGCTCGATAGGTCCTGCGGTGCCTGAACCCCCAATGGAATAACCAGTAGGATTGTCCTGTGCGCCTAGGCATTTAAAGCTCACTGTAAGAATAGGGGCAAAAAAAAATATTTGTTGGTTTGACTATTCCTTGGAACGTTGTAGTCTCCAAAATACTAATATAAATAATACAAAATATATTTTATACTACATTTTACCTGTGGCTTCGCTCGCGTAAATGTAGTTAAGTTAGTAACAGTACTTTTTTAGATGAAAGGTATTACTATATCCTTTTCTGTCCCCTGACAAAGTGGCTCGTGGAGCGGTCGAGTAGTCAACGCGTGAAAGCGTAACAAACATACAGCACAACACAGACAAACAAACAAACCCACGTTCCACATTTATAATATTAGTTAGAATTAAAGCCCCCAATATTTTAATGAATCGACGCTCCTATGCCTTCCTACTTAGGAACTGACTGAAAAGACTGTACACATATGGTTAAGATGTATGAAATAATCAGGAGTATGAGGTCAACGGGTAGAAAGAGCGTTAATAAAATGACAAACACGTCATTCATCGGATTAATAAGGGCGCGCCAAAGATCGACAGAATGTCAGCCAGACATTGTCTTCTAAGAAATACAATTTAAAATGTATTGCAGTATCTTTCGTATGAACTTTAATTTACTATATTTTCTCCTAATTATATCGGTTGAGTAACCTATTATGCTTTGTTCATAGCTTAAGACATGTTATAACTGAACTACTAGCATAAGTAATTCATTTTTCTTTTTTAATAGATATCTCCTGCGCTACGATTAATTCCTGTGTCACGGGGTACTTTACGAACATTAGACACAAGGAACATCTAGACCTCGAACGACTATTTATGGACCACACAATTTTTTGTCCCGTGTGGGGATCGAAAACACCTGGCGCGTCGACAGCAGCGAGACGGCCATTTATACCACTACGCCATCCGTTTGTTTGTATAGCTGAAAATGCTAAGCAGTTGTGACATAAAAGCATGGTTCACCACATATTTTTTAAGTTCTACGCAATAGAGAGCGAAATACGTCGGCCTCGATGGCGCAGTGGTTAGTGTAACCGACTGCCACGCCTGAAGTCGCGGGTTCGATTCCCGCACAAGTCAAACATTTGTGTGCATGAACATGCATGTTTGTCTTGGTATGGGTGTTTCTATGTATAATATGTATGTATTTACAAAAAAAAAGTATATATGTATGTTTATCCATTGTCTAGTACCCATAGTACAAGCTCTGCTTAGTTTGGGCTAGATGGTGTTGTGTGTATGTGTAATAATCGTATTGTTAAATTCTTATGCGCCATAATTCTGAGAATATCTGTCAAAAACTCAATACTAAATTCTCTAGCCGGCTGCATTGTCCGGAACTATAGACTTATGCTTATGCCACCAAAGCAAAGAGGCGTTTCGTACTCTCACACATAAGATCAAATTGTAATTGGTGACGATACATATTCAAAGAGAAGGATAATTCAATTTATTAAAATAAAACATCACAATATATATTTTTATACATTTATTAATATAACATTACAATATTTACATAATTATTTTTAAACCACAATTGTATTGACATGACAATTATAACCTATTTTGACTAAGATTTAAAATTGACGAGCTTGAATTGGACTTGGATGATGTCTATAATCTATATGTAGGTAAGTAGGTGATAATGAGACCGAATTTAAATTTATTATTTATTCTGCTAGCGGTCTAGGAGATGTGTTAATAACTATAAGCATCTACAGAAGAAAAGGAGAGCATTTATTTGAAACCTTGTAACACTTTGAATGGGTTAATATTGACCATAACCAGATTTCCTATTATACATGGTGTACAATGTTCTAAATGTTATATTTTAATGATTAACTTCATCTTTGATATAAATTAATTAAACATTAAATTACTGGATAGAAAGTTAAGAGAGAACTATTAAAATAACACTATTTATACAAGAAGGTAACACTATATAACTTATTGTTTCAAATTCATGACGTACCTAATAATATATAACCCATTCAATAAATTTTTAATTTCAAAAGAATTAAGCAATGAGTTTGAGATAATTAATTGTAAAATAACTGTTATTGTTTCTGGAGATATTAGAAACTTAAATTTAATTAGTTAATTGCACATTCTATGTAACAACTTCTAAGAAGTAAATGAATAAATGTTTATCTAACAGCTATGTACATGCTTATAACATTTAATAATAGCTACTACCCTATTGTAGGTACTAGTGGTAACCTGTAATAATCACAATTTTTACCTAAACAAATAAATAAATTTTGATATAAGCCGATACATTCATAGTATTTAAATAATTCAACTAATTTATAAGGAACTACAAGTTACAATACCTAATAATATAATTTTTAACGAGCGCCTTCCAAAATATATAAGCAACGTGGGCGTATAAATGTTGCTCATGTTCTTTTTTAAGGCGCTACATAATTTAAATTAATGGAATGCAATATATTTAGACGCTACCCACTCAACTATAATTCTATAATATCATTTGGAAGACAAAGATCTAAAGTGAAATATAATTTCTAAACTGAATAATTTACATTGATGACTTTTAAGTGGAACTCGAAATTTTTCAGACGATCAGTGACTCAGAATAATAACTAAAGATATTTTTTTATTCTGAGTCACAGCAATGCCTAATAGTTGATTTCTTCATGATTTTCTGATAATTTTGATTTGCACTCTGCGTTAGATCTGCATATTGCACGATGTATGCAATATAAAATCAATGTGATACTTTTGATCGAGTGATGACAAGCCAAACAGAATAATAATTTAATCAATCAAAGGTATATAAATTAAAGATTACTCGACAATGTTTTAATATATAAGTAAGAAAAGCTTCTAAATTCTTGAAGTCACAGATATTCGAGAAATTAAAACTTAAAATCATTAGCTATATAAATGTTCGCATTCATGTAGCTAATTATTTTGTATCGATACCTACAAATCTTAAGTGTATTTTGCATTAAGCTACAGGTACAAATTACAGGTATAATAAAATTTATAATTTCTTAATTATACTTATTCATTATATGCCATGCACTAAAGCAAATTACTACAATCCTAGCACAAGGAAAATCTAGGAGTATTGTTTTGTGCAATGTAAAATAAGTAGTGTAGGTATTGTCCATGTAGAATTAAATTCTTGATATTGTAAATATTGAGTTGAGAGTCTTCGTGCATGTTTGTGAGCCTCAATTGGATTCTGAAAGAAAACATATTTTATTATAGACATTTCAATTGATTAGAGTAATTAGATTATTTCTGTCAGGAATATATTAAACTAGGTAGGTTATTTGTGGTAGACGTGTCCTATTTGCAGTGGCGTAGCGCAGTGGGGGCAGCAGGGGCGGTCCGCCTCGGGCGGCACTTTTAGAGGGCGGTAAAATTTCACAATAAGTAATAATAATATCTTGTAAATATTTGAACTATTTCCCGACGAACGAAAGGAATAGGCAGATTTACAATAGACAATAATGATGACTGTTCTTGCCGAAAAGTTCTTTAGAATGACATTATAGTCTTTTCAATTGAAATACCCAAATAAGAGGGTGGCAAAATTTTCTTCCACCCCGGGCGGCTGACACCCACGCTACGCCACTGCCTATTTGGTTGGAGGTTAGTGGTTCGACGATTGTAAATTTTAACATTTCGACGATAGCGAAGTCTTTCTTTCTGTCTTCTCTGTTCTCATTGTAGAAGATAAACACCTGCATTACGAAACTCCTTTGTGTTTACGGGTTTTGCTTATATAGAAAGAACGAATATAAAATCTGTTAATGTCGGTGAAACTACCAGTTTATATTGCTTTTGACCTTTATTGTTGTACCTACTACTGTATGAAAAAAGCAGCAAAACGTATTACCATGTTTAATAAACAAATCGTAGTATTTGCCTTAGTCAGTAATCCTATTTGAATAAAGTCCTGTAAAAAAAAGTTTTTTAATTACCTTACAACTCCTTAATGTAGACACTAGCCTCAGTGTGGGGTGGGTCAGGTTGTGGCGCGTATGGCAGTTCTGCGTATTGCACCGTGTAAATCTTCTTGTAGTTGAGTCGTTCCGCTGCCGCTGCAGAAAACGCTGATGTTGTGTCCATTCGCATGGCAGTTGCACCGACTTCTTTTGCTATACGTCTGAAAATAAAATATCAAGTTATTCAAAGTCTAGGAATAGTTAACTTTTAGGTAAGTATTCGTCTATTTGGCTTAGGCCAAACGTCAATACTGGATTTCATAATAAATTACACACAGTTTAAACAGGTTTTGAACCTTTGGGCCTTCACACGTATCTGAAAAAATGTGGCTTTGAAAACTTCAATACAGTATGTTATGGAGGCAGAGCAAGCGCTTTTAGAAGAACTATTGTAAATACGAATATTGTTCTCTTTTAAATATTCATATTCTACGGAACGTATTCATTTGTTGACCACAGTTCATATATAAAAAGTAACGGATTTTTTTATTGTTGGTTATATTGTAATTTGTCAACTAAAAGGAGAAGCCTGGAGTTTCTTATCTGCTTCTTCCCATGAAACCTTTACTCTTCAAACGGGCTTTATTTTCAATACTAAAAATCATTTTTGACTTTGACTGATCGACTGCATACAGTGTGTGAACCGTCGTAAGTTTAGCAGGTAGTCGTACAGTGTGACGAAATTACACTTAATTGCTTTTTTGTACGTCCAAGCAGTAGGAAGCAATCTTAGATCTTATTATGTGGGTACGAGACGAGTTGGCATGTCACATAAACTAAAAATGCTTCCTTGTTTGACAATTGCATTGTCAACTCCAATTTCCAAGTCACGTTGATTTAAGTTCAATTATAGTACAAGCCCTATGACTTACGTAAATTATATGTATGTATATCATTGTATGTATATCAAGAGTCACCTTTTTAAGTACTTTATTGGCATTGAGTTTTAATGAGGCATCTATAGATTATAACTACTAAAGGACCTTATTCTCCTAAACTAGGTACTAGATTCTTAGCGTAATGTTAGATAGCCTTCTTCAATAAAACCTAACTTATTTTATAAATGAGAATGTGAGTTTCTTTGTTACACTTTCACGCCTTAACTGCTCGACCGATCATCATAAAATAACGCATACACGTTGTCAGGGGTAAAGAAAAGGATGCAAGTACATTTTTTTCGGGAAATATCTTATCTAGTAGGGTATAAAATGTCAAAATAATTTTCAAATCTGACTAGCGATTCCAGGGGTTACTGCGTATTTATTAATAAACAAACTCGGATTAATATCCGATAGGTATAAATAACAATTAATTATTCTTTAGTTGGTTATAATAATAATCTTTTAGTCCAAAATACGTTGACTATTTTAGACCATTTAGATAAAACCCAGAACAATACTTTTTACACGTCATTCTTGATTTATTCTTACACGGAAACTGCGTGCATATTTATAAGTAATGTAAATACTATATTATTATACCTACTTAAGACTTAAATGGCCTAACGACAAGTGCAAATAAAATACAGCTGGTAAATTATGAGTTGTTTGTCTACATAAATATGTATATCGTGGGTTAATTATACAGTAGTTGCAGTACCTATAGAGATTACGAACTGGAGACTATAATTTGGTACTAAAGTCCAATAAATAATTTTTAATACTATCCGTACCTGATATTAGGTATATTACTAACTAGCTGACCCACGCAACTTCGTCTGCTTCACATAAGAGAATTTGCCTCATTTTTGAAACATTTTTCATTAATGCTCTGCTCTTATTGGTCGTAGCGTGATGTTATATTGCCTATAGCTTTCCTCGATAAATGGGCTATCCAATACTGAAATAATGTTTCAATTCGGATCAGTAGTTCCTCAGATTAGCGCGTTCAAGCAAACAAACAGACTCTGCAGCTTTATAATATTAAGTACTAGCCATGCCCGCGGTTTCACCCGCGTTTATGATTACTGCGCACTCCCGTGGGTGGTAGCGTGATGTTATATAGCCTATAAGCTTCCTCGATAAATGGGCTATCCAATACTGAAAGAATGTTTCAATTCGGACCAGTAGTTCCTGAGATTAGCGCGTTCAAGCAAACAAACAAACAAACTCTTCAGCTTTATAATATTAAGTATAGATGGGTGGGTCTGGTTACTGGAGCCTATAGAGGTTTGCGATAAGACATAAGACATAAGACATTTATTTCTAAACAAATTTACATTTGTGTCGAAAATTATACAAATTAAGACTTACAACTAAAGATATTTAAAAAGAAATAATCAGAATACAGTTACACAATACATTTTTTTTAAATCAACAAGAATAAAGAAAGGAAAAATAAGCAAATTACAAAAAATATGAAAATAATATGGAGAGCAATTTTATTTTTTATAATCCATAAACTCTTTGATACTATAAAAGGCTTTTTTTACCAAGAATGCTTTGAGTTTGTAGTTAAAAATGTACGGATCTACTAGAATTTTAAACTCTATAGGCAATCTGTTAAATAAGGTGACAGCCGACACTCCAGCGCTATGTTTAACCACATTTAGTTTCGGCTGAATTGCCTTTGTGAGGTCTTTCCTGCGACTATTAAATCTTATTTGCCTATCTGTTTCTGACTCATATTTTGAATTTTTTTTCATAAGATTTGTTAACACAACTAAAATGTAAAGACAGGGTAAAGTTAATATTTCTAATCTGATAAAATGCTCCATACAAGATTCGGTCTGTTTGATGCGCACTATCGTTCTTATGGCTCTTTTCTGTATAATAAAAGCTGCAATTATATTGTACTGATAGCTATTACCCCAAAATTGAATACTGTACCGTAACTTTGATTCAACTAGCGAGAAATAAACCATCTTAAGTTGATTAACAGAAAGGTCATCTCTCAGACTCCTTATTGCATAACAAGCAGAACTGACTGTGTTAACAATGGAAGACAGTTCTTGTTTCCAATTTAACAGGGCATCTATTTCCACTCCTAGGAATTTGATGTTGTCTATAATTTCGATTTTATTTCCGTGAGTCATTAGCTGCATTATATTAGTATTTTTAACCGTGGACTTAAACAGTAGACATTTTGTCTTATTTGAATTTAAAATCAGATTATTTACACCAAACCATTTTTCGAACGTCTCATATACTATTTTTATTTTGTCTTCCAATTGTTGTATTCTTTTTTCTACAATAATGGCATTTGTGTCATCTGCAAAAATCACAAGTTTAGCATCGGGAGCGTGATTTGACATGAAGGCTGTCAAATCATTTAAAAAGATGACAAAAAATATTGGTCCCAGAACAGAGCCCTGTGGCACACCGCGGTTTATATCTTTGATATCTGATTTGGAGATTTTTTGCTCGTCGTCTATTATTGATTTTATCTCTACAAACTGTTTTCTATTTTGAAGATATGAATTAAACAATTGCAAATTTGTATTTCGAATACCATAGTGTTCCAATTTTGTCAATAATATATTATGATCTACAGTGTCGAATGCAGAGCTTAGGTCTAGGAATAGCCCAGCTACCATTTGTCTATTGTTTAGATTAGTGAGAACCTCCTCTAAAAGAGAGTCGATTGCATCCGCCGTACTTATATGTTTTTGATAACCAAACTGAGCAGTATTTAATATTTTGTAAGTACTTAGATGTTTAACAAGTCTATCCTTCATTATCCTTTCTAATAACTTTGACAAGACCGGTAATAAAGAAATTGGCCTATAGTTATGAGGATCAGTCATTTTACCTTTTTTAAGAACGGGTAATATTCTAGCAATTTTGAATTGTTCAGGAAAAACCCCTAAATTGATACAGGTATTAAAGAACTTTGTTAGAGGACTGGTGAGGATATCAATGTTATCTTTAATTATGGTAAGTGGAATATTATCGTACCCAAAAGATGACTTACTATCCATCTTTCTAACCAAATTATACACCTCAACTGGTAAGACTTCATCAAACCACATATCAGTTTCAACCCTTTTAACATTTTCAACAAGATACGTTTTTGCCAGTACTGGATCGAAAGAATTCAGTTGAGCTTCATTTTGAAATCGATTAGCAAAGATGTTAGCTATTTGTACCGGATTATTTGTGGCCGAATCATTAATTTTGATTATTGGATTGTTAAGCAATTTAATTTTTTGGTTGTTTCGATGCTGGTTAACAATTTTCCAAATAAGTTTACTAGAGTTAGAAGTGTTTTCCATTTTTCTTCTCACATCTAACCTTTTCGCACACCTAATTATTTTTCTGTATGTACTAACATACTTATCACGATAATCAAGGATAGTTTGGTCGCAACTGTTACTTTGTTTATTGATGGTATTAAGAAATCTTTTAAATTTGCTGGACACTTTGATGCCTTTTGTAATCCATGAAGAACTATTTGTCTTATTTATGTTTATTTTGATTTTTTTGTGTTTGAATGACATTGAATGCACTTGGTTAAAATGTTGTACAAAAGTATTGATATCTGTAGACCAGTTTTGTTTTAGTAAATTTTCCCTGTATTGTGCCCTGTTTCTATCGTTGTAAATTATTTTGTTAACTTGTATAAACTGCGCTTGATTTTGTTTAGCATGTACTTTTTCTAAATGCACAGTACAGAAGAGAGCCGCATGTCCATCTGAAATTCCATTATGATCAACTAATAAGTTACTCAAACTATTTTCAGGTATGTTAGTCAGGATATTATCAAGACAAGATTCGGAACTATTTCTTCGAAATGTAGGACAATTCACTAAAAACCTAAAATTATAGCATGTGAGCAAAGATGAAAAGCCTTTTCTTTTCTCGTCATTATTCAACATATTAATATTAAAATCGCCACATAATACACATTTCCTGTTAAAACAATATTGTAGTATTTTTTCTAGTCTATCCATAAAACAATCATAATTTCTATTTACAGGAGTTCTGTAGCAACAAATTATATACAAGTTTGTCTCTATATCTCTAATACCACATACTTCAAAGCTATTAACTTGGTATAACTGTTTACAAATATCCATTTCTTGTACATTTCTATAATTTTTTGTCAAAATTAGTGTTCCTCCTCTTTTCTTGTTTACTCTAGTATTATAGCATCCCAGTTTATAGTTAGGAAAATTGAGCTGTTTGACTAACAACTCATTTAAAAAGTGTTCACTTATACATATGAAATTTACTTCCTCTGACATCTCACTAAGATAAATCTGTAGGTCATCAAGTTTACTGTTGATTCCGCATACATTTTGATGGTAAATAATAAGAGAAGAAATATTACCTGGACAATTATCATTATTCAAGAAAAAACTGTGTATTGCTGTCTGCCATACAACTGGTATCTTCTCTTATTTTTTCAGTACTGTCACGTGTACTATAAATGTTCAAGTCTATTATAAGATTGTCCAAAATTTTCCTATAGATTGTCCTAATGCCCTTTCCATTGATTACTCCCGTGTTAAAAGAAAACATATCGAAGTTCAAACAACTATTTGTATCGAAAATAAAGATATTTGACCTATCCTGAAAATTTTGATATAAGATATTATTAAATAATTCAGCTCTGTAGTTATATATGGGCCTTCCACAAATGTAAGTAGGGGTACAGATAACAATATTTGTATATTTTATATGTTCAAGAGATTCCCTAATAGATTCTACTAACTCTAGGTGGCTACGTGAACTTTTGCATTCATTTCCTCCCAATATGATGATACAGTAGTCATTTAAATTAAAATCTATTAACTTATTTCCAATATTATACAATAGTTGAGTAATGTTACATTTTGATAAAATATACCGGCAACAGCTGAAGTCGTTACCAAACATATTTTCGACAAATTTGCTTGAGCCAAAGAAGCCAATATTTGTCAATAAACAAAGTTTATTCCTCTTTTTAGTCGTAGTTACACCTCCGGTCTTATCAATCTGATTTGCCGACGTCCTCATTTGAATAGAAACATTCTGGTCTTGTATTTGGGAAGAAATCGGGTCCGTTTGACATTCCTTGTTTAGCGAGCTTGTGTTTTGTTTTAAAGTAGTATTGTGAGGGTCGATATCCTCCTCAGTACTGATGTTTGTACTCAGCTTCGAAGGTACGTAGAATTTGGTAGGAGTAGAACAGGGGCCCTTGCTCTTTCTTTTTGACCGTGATGATAGTGGGTTTGGCGATAAAGTAAGGTTTTTGTACGTGTCTGAAATCTTTTGACTTTTGCATAACTCACTCTTAAGTTGACTGTTTTCGACATTTAAATTTTCAATTTCTTGGTGCGCTATGGCTAACTCATTTGTTAAATAGTCTATTTTTTCTTTAAGATCGTACATATTACGGTTCTCACTTAGAGATGTACACGGCAGACTCGTAGCAGAAGCATCAAAAAGGCTGGTGTCAGTAATCGAATCGTCACTCAACGATATTGTTCGTTGTGGTTTCAGTTTACGAATAGTTATATTTTCCTCGGAATCCATGCTTGATATAATATCTTTGTAGTTAGAATTATTTAGTAACGACCATTCATATAACTAGAATAACGACATCTATTGTTTACTGTGTGCAGTATATTTGAGTTTTAATATTTTATCTGTTCACAGTAGCTATTTTATTACGAACTAGCACTGATCGTCATCTTATAATAGGAAATATGTATTGGAATATAATTTCTAGAATCCAATTATGCACAAAAAGTCAACTCATGTACCTGGATTTGAACTCGCGACACTTTTGTTCGAAGATATGAGAGTTCACCCTACGCCACGAACACAGTTACTAGAAATTCCAAAATAGATATTCAGAATATTGTACTTTTGTTAACCGATGACATCACCTATGTTATGTTATGATTGGTTGAATTCAAAGTGAGATTCAAACTTTAAAGAAAATAAACGGATCAGATTTTTTCACTGTATGTTTACACTTTGTTTTGACAGTTTATTTTTCACTTTATGCTTCTGATTTGTAAAATGTTATATATAATGTGATTCTGTACGCAATATTTATTGTGTTAAGCAGTTTACTCACTATTTGTACGTAAAACGGCACTTATAGTTTAAATCGTTTAACAGTTATAACTTTTATTGTACTGTGTGTATTGATTCACTAACACTAGATGATCACTATCAGACGATAAGTTAATGAAATATTACACTATGAAACTTTTTAGGTATGACTTTCTATTTTTTAACACTTGTTAAATACGGAGTCGATATTTACACGACGACTAGCGCCATCTGAGTGATACCAGGGTATCGATCGGGGTGTTGTCGATCGTACATTCTATGTAAGATACTTTAAGTATTATCTAACTGATCAAAGAAAAAATATATACTTCAATAGTTGTAATGGAGTACTTTGCACATTTTGTATGGTCGACAACAATAGATGAGAGATGTTTTTAAACGCAGAGTTAGCAGCTATTCGATGTTTTTGGCTTGACGAGGGCCGGGCTTAGGAAAAGGAAACAAGGGCTGCACAGCGAAGCTTTTGAAAATTTGGTGTCTCGCGATTATTATCCCTGCTGTTGCAAGCGTGCATAGCCTGAACGGTAAACGTTAACCATTAAGTAGGCAGGATGCTTTTTAACCACCTTTGTTGTATAAGAAATGTAATATACGCATCCGTATCTACAAATCTTCAGTAAAGCTGACTGTCGCGGTATCCCTATAACGTAGTCGTCAATCTATACATGTGCATGAATAGTCTTACGCCTGCATCCTTGAAGGTATATGCGTATTATACCTATCTACATTGCTCCAAATAAACCCACTCCAAGATTTTTTTTATGGATTAGTGTTCAAACGAGCAGACAGATCGCCTGATGGTAAGCTATTACTCCACCCATGGACACCCGCAACACCAGAGGAGTCACAAGTGCATTGCCGGCTTTTGTATTTGTTGGTGAGTTTATTGCTATCCACGGCGCATAATTTCTGACTCCGTGCCGCTCAGAATCTCTAGACAGAAAAACCAAATACCTAAAACTTTGCCCTACCAATTCTCATATTAATTATAATGTTCATATGAATCTAGTGCATCTGCGCAGCGAGTTGATACAATAACAATTAGAAGTCTCGTGATGCGCCGTGCCCTTGTGCTCAGTATGTTGTAACAATTGCATAAGGCATGACATTGCGACTGTCATACATTACTCGGAACTATTGTATGCAGAAGCGTTTAGGAATTTATGCAATGGAAAGTTGTTTATATAAAAGTTATGTAACGTTATTTACATAAGCTGTCCAAGTGTCCTGTTGTTGGATATAGGTACATAGGTACACACAGCTACACATCATGTTAGACACCCTATATACGCATAATTACGCCACATACAAAACAGAGAATTGTCGGCAAGAGACAGTGCTTAGTGGTGTCGATGTAATGGTGGTATATATACATATACCTTTACAACCGCTACATAAGTGACTTCTATGCCACTATGCTGCGCCGAGTGCTAGAGCTCGATTTTCATACAAAACCAAAATACGAGAGATTCATATACATATATTTGTGTCTGTTGTTGCAATGCTTGTAAAAGCTCTTGCGGTACATGAATTAATTAGCGCGAGAGATGTCTTTTGTGATGATTCGTTTTAAGTTTTGTATAAGAAAACCATTTTAAGAGGATATAAAATCGAACACATTATAAATAGACGTATTGATTAGAATTTGCGGTCAAAAATAATACAACAGCACTTCACCAGTTTAAAGGCAATTATTTCCATAGCAAAATGGTTGTTTGCACCAAATGGTTGACCATGGTCAACCATGAAAAGTTATCCGCCTGCAGTGTGATAACCAATACTCCGCTAACAATCAAAATAATATAAAATAGGAAGTACCTTTGTATTAATTTAATTAACGTGAGATAATAAAGCTATTATAGCAACTGCCAAAACTTTTTTATTTTAATGGCTTTTAATTGCCTTATGTAATATTTTAAGCCTGTTTTTATTTGATTAATACCACCACAAAGTTTTTATTTTGTAGTTACCTAGGAGCTCTTAGGATTTTTTGTATTAGCAAAAAAACGGAATTGATTTGTTTTAGTGAGTAGGCATTATTTTCTCGAGTCCTTCGCCAGTAGCCAATTTAAATCGATGCGTGGTACTAATTTTGTGGCTTGAAATACTCAGTAATATATAGTTAAACAATATAAAATAGAAGGTTTATTGTATGCTGTAGAGGCAAACAAATCTGAGTGTTATATTTGCATTTTATTGGGTGTGTTTGATGCAAACTGGAGGGAAATGTGCGAGTGTTCAATCGTCTAATACTGTATATCGGACAGTTTCTAACGCCAAAATCTTAGTAAAGGTAATAAATGTCATAAATACCTACTTTTTCTGATTTGCCTCTTTCTCCCGAGAAAACCGCCCAGGTTTCATAGTTCTTATTTAATTTAGAAATGCTTGAATACAGTAATTTACGAGCAATCTTTTTTTTGCTTGCGTTATTTCAGTCTGCGTAAATTATGTTTCTTACTTTGACCTGACTTTATTATTAATGCATTGAGGCTGGAAGTCGGTGACCGCACGCCGATACACAAATTAAGATCTTTCATCAAATCTGAGCTGATCTGATAAATAAACCTTCGTATTAACACGTGTAATCATCAGACCAGCAAGAATGCTAATAAAAGGCCTAATTACTCATTACTAAGGTTAATGCTTGCGATATGACGGCTATCAACAATCGCTGTAACCAATCTGCTCAAATTGCTCTGCCCGACCTGATAAGATGTAATTTCCTCTCCGTGGTGCTAATGAGAAATGCCTTACAGCAAAGCCGTGTGTTAACTTCAAAATAAATCGCAAAATGGATTTGTTTAAAAACGAATTTCTGTATTGCGAGAAACATTCAAATAACGATCACATAAATAAAGGAACACCTAGACTCGGTAAAACCATTTACGGATAACACAATTTTTTGTCCCGTCTGGGATTTGAATCCATAATACTCGTAGTGGCGAGGAGAACACTAGCCATTACGCCATGCAAGGCAGTCAAGCTTATGCTACGGAAAGCTCATTGATATAAAATACAGTGATGAAAAATATTAGGAGTCAATATTAAAACCCGTGTCTAATTTGCAGTCTCTAGCCTTATTAAATGTCAGTAATATATCAGTGACATTTGACTTGCAGACAGACTAATCCACGCTAGACGATTATAAATTTTAATTAGTAAATTAATACTATTTAAAAGCCAACAAACATAAACAAAGATCATGTTTTATTGCTTTATTAGTGAATTGCCTATTTACATTGATAATTAACGTATACTTAAATAACAACCTTAATAGGCCGTATCAGAATAAATCATATTAAATACGCGAGGCGAATATAAATGGTAATTTAAATAGCTGACATGAGGGTAGCGAATTATCATAACATGATTAAGTAATTTGCATGTGTATATATTCTTAATATCTTAATCTTAAACTTTCTGGGTCAAAATAATTTTGACCAACAACATTTTAGGCTTAAAGTCTATAATTATTATTATGATATAAGCCGCCTTGGCCAATTATAAGGCGGTGGTTGAAATAAACCAGTAAGCTCGGTATAGTAAAACCTATAACAGAAAACCGGCGTTAAAGTATTAATACGGTTACTGCGTTTAGATAAGAAAGAGTTCTGGACGCTCGCTATCTACTATTCATATATTTTCAAAAAAATATTTCCTTACGGCAATCTTTTACAAAGTGTACATATTAGTAATGAAATATTACTTAATGTATATATATATATATAATAATATTAGCTTCGTATTACTGCTGAGCACAGGCCTATTTTCAGTGTAAGAAGAGTTAGGCCATAGTCCACCACGCTGGCCCAGCGCGAATTGGCAGACTTCACATATCTTTAAGAATATTATGGCGAACTCTCAGGCATGCAGGTTTTCTCACGATGTTTTTCTTCACCGTTATGGCAAGCTATATTTAACTATTTAATACTATTTAACTTCGAAGTCAGAGATGTGCCTAGGGTTCGAACTCAAGACCTCTGGGGGGCAGTCCAACGGTCTCCCACTAGACTATTACTATTACTACATAATGTACTTCACGATAATTATATTCTTTCCAATTAAAATGCATTTGTTTAATCTACACCGCTTTAAATACCAATGACATCGGCGCAATTCATGAAACATAATTTGTTTTTAATTCATCTTATTTGCAATTATTTGCAAACTAGCTTGAGTAATAGTTATTTGCTCTAAATCAAATAAATTAAAAGCAGTTAGATAGCAATGAGGAACAGATAGTGAACATGTCGCATTGGACCTTCGCACTAAACCTACTTTATTATTTCACTTCCTATTATCTATAAACGTTAAGATATGAAATTAACGCGTACAGTTCACACGCGTATGTTTTATTCATTGTAAATGCATAGTTGGCTGTTTTGCAGTGGCCGTATTTCGGTAATGGCGTCCAAACCACTAATATACATATGTATATTATAAGCCTGATTATCGCACGTAACAAAATTTGTCTAAAGATGTGTTACGTTGACCTAAGATTACGCTTTTAAACTGGAGTTCTAAGAGACTGTAAAAAGTACCTATCCTATACAAGAAAACAATCTTGTGTTATGTTCTTATTGTAAGTGACGTTTTTAGACTACTTAAAAAGGTGCTTTTCTCTCGGCGCGCGAGGGACTAATGCTATCCTCGTTTTATGCACTTTGCACTGACAGCTTTAAATGACCGGCAACGCGCAAGTGTCATCTCCTTGTGGCAATAAGAGGCTATATCAACCATTACTATTAGGTAGACAGAGTACAATTGCCAAAATAGTAAAAAAAATTTAGAATTTAAGACGTAGTAATAGAGAAATTTAAATTTTTTTCACAAGAGATTTGCAGCCAGTGACACTTAATTCGGTATCTTTGTCTACGCTCACAGGAAAGAGGCATGTTTTTTGATACATGCCTCTTTCCTGTGAGTTTAGACATGATTTGTCATGTCAATCGGATCAGTTGTTTTTGAGTTAGAAGCGCATAAATGGACAGAGGGACATTATTTTTAAAGTATTTTATATTATGTAAAGAAGCAAACAAACACGTGCATCTCGCTCTGTGATTCAGCTAGACCATCATATTATGTATAAATAAGTACAAGATAATTAACTATTATAATGACACAAAGAGATCAGAAAATCTTCCGTCAATCAACTATTATGACATGAAGATTAGCATTGTTGTGTATTGTTTGTCTCATACCGATACATACAGATATTTAGTCTACTTCATTCCCCCTTGTATCAAAAATTGCTGATATATCTGACAGGACAACTAAACATTGGCTCTAAGAGTCAATTTTACATATTATCTTATTTTTCGATAAGAGTTCGATTATATTACATTTCTTAGTTAAGATTTATCACTTTTTTCCTTTATACATACATACGTTTATGTCGAATTATTTTAAAGTTAGGATTATTAATTTATTTAACTTTCTATATTGGCTCCTAAGTTACAGGTTTGCCTACTTTGGGGTCGATGTAACTCTGTATTTAACACTTTCTTTGGAAACAAATAAATATTACTCTCGCGCATATACTTGTTGTTCTTTCATTGCAAGTTAATAAAGTCTTCCATGACACAGGATTTGATAACGTAGACTGGATATGTCTATAATAATAAAAGAATATACTATCAAGGACGAGATAGTGATTACGAACACTACCTAACTAGATTTGGTAGTATAAAGATACAGCAATACATGAATAATTTTCCATCATTGCGTGTGCATGCCCTTACACCCGGAAAAGATTAATAGTTAGCGAATGACTGTGGGTACTTCAGAATAATATCAATTAGACTCAATTACACTATGTAATAACTGCGTAAGTTAAAAATTACGCAATTGTTGTGTGATTATGTATTTACTTGAACAGAATAATAAGTCTATTGCGAAGTCAACGTGACTGATAGATTCATTGTTCGTAATAATGATATTGTCGCGGTGATATGTCCTTTGTAATACTAATACTTAGGAATATACAAAACAATTGTACTACTTTATTAAAGTATCGGCTATTCCTCACATAGAATCATTTTTTAAGATGAATATATGATAATGTCCTTTTCTGTACTGCTAACAACATGTATGCGAAATTTCAAGCAGATTGATCGAGTAGTTAAGGTGTATCAAACAAACTCACATTCGCATCTATCATATTAGTTAGGATTGTGGAGTAATATGTTGTAGATGTAGGATTTGCAGTAATGATAATCAGCAATCGTCCATTGGCCGAAATTCCCCACTGAATATTGGTTAACATTTTTAAATTTTCTGCTCTGTTTCTAAATATGCTAAGACAAATGTCACAGGCAGGTGACGCGCGCAATATAATTAAAAATGTTTGTAAAAATGTCTCTTCACTTATTAATAAATGTCCACATATCTGCACTACCTATTTTCGCCCATGACGATAATTCTTAACGGAGATGCATTGACGTAGATTTTATTTTTATATCATAGCAGTTGACGTTAGTGCACTAATTTTGTGTGTGTTCTCTCTATTTTGTCACTCTGTAACCCGATAAGACAAAAAGCCGGCACGACAAAAATGAAGTTAGAGATATCACTGTTTTAACGAATAATCACATTGTAACTACATAAACTTAAGCTTTATCTAAGCTTGTTAACAAATAGCAACAGCTATATTATATCATAAACAATGAAATAAAAATGCTACTGTTATGCTTTGATGATAATATATTCTGTTACATCAACTACAGTACATTAAGTACTGTGATACTATTATGTTAATAACAATACAAAAAGATCTTATCTTAACGACTTTTGAATCAGTTAATTTTTACCGTTTTGTGTTCATATTCTTACTTGTTTTAAAACATTTGTTATGTATTAACATTTTAAAATATTGTTAACAAGGCTAAACAGATGCATTCATAATTTTTTTATGTAATTTTTGATTGAGGTTTTGTGCTGCTACTGAAAATTGCCTTTAAGAAACCAATAAAGTTTGTTCGGAAATCGGAGTTTATTTGTTTTTAATTTGATCGCGCTGATCTTTGCAACTACCAGTCGGCTTTGATGGATTATATTTGAATTTAATTGCCCAATTTTTGAGAATGGTTACGCTAAATAACATTACGCTACGAGTCACGGGCGATGAACAGTAATCATAAACGTGATTAAATGGCGGGGTATAGCTAGTGAATAATAAGTTAGATCTGAACTCGCAACCATTACTGATCACTATTAATATTTTGATGTAATGACTTGGTACCTACTTATTCTTTGTTTTCATTCACATATATGCTAATAAATGGTAGTCTGGCTTTTTCTTTTCGTTTTGAAAGACACGAGTATGTTTTATACGTTTTCATTCCATAACTACTCGACCGATCATCATGAAATTGCGCATATACCTTGTCAGGTGTACAGAAAAGGAAATAGGTCATAGACAATTGACAGATCCTTTATTTATGCAAGTGAAGCCACGGCCAAAATTTGGTATGCTAATAAATGGTACTGTAACTTTTCTTTTCATTTTGAAAGACATGAGCGCGATCAGGAATGATTCATAGAGTTCATTATTGCTATAACATAAATCCTTTTTAAAAAAGTTACTGAATTTTATGTGAAGGTTACATCAATATCACAAACAAAACATCGATATAACTACAAAAACTAGTTGCTATGTTTCCCAGTAAACTAAGAAGGAAAAAACTTGTTCTCAACAGGACAGAAATAGACAGACGTTACTATATAATAACTGAATTATTTTAATCTACGGGTGATACAAAAAATGGTTTAGTCGTTGTATAGATATCTACATTTTGAATCTAGATTTCGTTTAGACCTAGACTTTATAAGTCAGGGTTAGACGCCTTGTCTGGAGTATAAATCATATGATATCATTAAATAACATTACGCCTCTTTGTCCCTGAATGTAAGGAGAGGTTAGTAGAATCACATTGAACTATACATGATGTTGTCTTTTGGAATTTATAGGTTCACACTTCTTAATTTCGTGTTGTGATTGATTATAATCGTTATGGAATAGATAATATATGTATGTTGGATCCGAGCCCCGGGTATTAATTCTCATACTTCATAACTGGTACTTTTAATTACGTACGTAGGTACTTACTGAATAAATAAGGCAGCCGGAAATATATTGAGTATGTGTACAGATTCAGGACTGTATGCTGGCAATTCTATCAACAATGTTTTAGGTCCTATTTAATAAGTGTAACAGGCATTTTGTCCGTGTTATAACTGTAAATTTTATAACGAGGTTTTTAACATCTCCGACCCAGTATTTGACATCCTGGTTGACCCTAGACAAAACCACGCGACAATCGAGGCAGTTAACTTAAAAGTGTTTAAATTAATTTTATATTTAAATATGACCACACGCTTAATATTAGGCGATGGCAACAATAAAAATCTTATACAATCAAATGTCGAACTTTCATGAACCAATAATTCACAAAAAAGGCAATTACCTTTATAACGTCTGCTAGATTAATTGCTATTTTTAGAATAGCATTACGTAATATCATAACTTCTGACCTATATACTTCGATTATAAAACCTTTTTTAATAAAACAAAAAAGACATCCGACGCTTGAGCCACCAAAAACTAGAGATACAATTATTTATTTTAGTCCGTTGATGAGTAAAAAACGATGTATATTTTTGATTGGCATCATTAACTCATTTAGTTATGCCATTTCTGTTTAAAATTCTATACATTATGTTTATATGTTAAATCTAACTGGCTGAGCCACTAGCAACATGATAAAATATAATCACTTATATTTTTTGTATACTATGTTACTTTAATTTGTGTCTATCGGTTTATATTACGCTAAAGAGATTGTGTGTTGTTTTTAACATGTTAATCTCTGGTTCTAACAGTCAAATTTATGCAAATATTTTCATTTTATAGCCTATGTACTAAGGTTAGTTTGAACTATCTAACATCGAGCTTTGACCGTTAAGAGCGCAGCGAATGAAACCGCGGGGAACAGCTAATGTTCCTTTATATTTCAGCTTTGTCAGCCTACTGGCTTATGTATGTGGCTCTGGATCAGAATGCCAGGTCAAGCAGACCAAAGTTGCTTATTGGGTTTTACTATCAAGTAATCTCGAGTAGTCAAGTAGTCTCCGCAGTAGCCCTGATAACTTCAGTCCATTGATGGAAGTTGGTTGTATTTAATCCCGTCCTGTGGAAATTATGTGAAGCCACCTTGCATCTGATATCTCTCTGGTCTTTCAACAGTATTCAATATCTGTAATAAAAAGAAATGTAATCAATACTTACTCAGATTCCTCACAAAGCACCCTCATGAGGCCACGTCCTCTCCACGCACTGTGTGTGGATGCGATCCTGACCTCCATGACAGTGTCACAGTTCTTTGGCAACTTCTCCCAGATCTTGGCTTCGCGGTCCAGGTGGCCCAGAACCTTGAGGATCCGTCTAAACTTCGGGTTTGGACATTCCTCCGATTTGTCTGTGTAGTCTACTTCCTATAAAGAAAAGTTCTGATTAGTAGAGTTTTGTGTTTATTTATTTTCTGACCAAATTTGGTATTTTCCATACAAATTATTTACCAATTAACAAACAAGTATCTATTACAAACGCATTATAGCCATATATGGAAAATATGATTGATCCAGGATAATAAGCAGTTCTAGCATTATCATGCTCACAGTGGGCTTTATTGAGCTCATCCATATATTGCAAGCTAAATTGAAGAACTGAGCAACAAGACAAAGGTAACGAAACAGCGGGAAGTATTTTACTTTTTCTACGGTTTGCCTTGTTCAGAAACTCTAAGCGTGCTATTATACTAAATCGTTTAAAATGTTTTGGTGAAAGGATATGCGGTGCTATGCTGCGTTTTTAAAGACTCGATGGCACCAAATATTCAAGATTAGCCGAGGTAATTGTCCAGGGCATTGGAGCGAGACGGACCGTCAAGCGTAACCCTTTCCTTTTTGTCCTTCAGTTTACACTAATTGGCATAGAGCGCGTAAAGTTCAAGGGCGAACTCCTTAATAACGAGGTGGTGCGTATTTATAAACAGAAATTGAAAGGCCCGTGAGACTGCGCCTTCAACTACTAAAGTAGGTACTAATGTAATCCCTCAATCGATCTGTAGGCTAGCCGGGTATTAAGTAGGTATACAGGATTGTACGAATATTGGGTAAATAATTTTATCAGGATTGTTATGTGAATTGGAGCCAAATTATGAATAGCAAATATTACATATATATAGGTAGATAAAATGTATATTTTAACCTTCCTCGGAGGTTTACTGACCTCCGAGGAAGGTATTAGAAAGTATCAGTGAATGCGACAGATGAGCATAACGTCTCGGGTTCGATATCCAGGCCTACCAAAATGGTATTGAGATTTTCTTTCAAGAATTTCTCGGTAGAAGCACAAGGTCTGGAACTGTAAGCCAAATATTGCCACACATACCATACAATATAGGTATAAATTAGTTGTTGCAAGTCTTTACGATTCCAAGTTTGTTGTATTTGTTATTGGAAACAAAATGTCTATATGTCCCCTCCGACCGCGCAAAAGCTTTGTACCCCTTTTTACGAAAATTGCGCGGTCGGAGGAGTATGAAATTTGGCACAGTTAAAGTTTATATGGAGATGGAGGGCGAATCCTAATATTTATATAAAATATGCATTAGAAATACATTAAATTACTGAAAATGCACTACACGCACACAACCATGCATTTGACACACGCAGTCGAAGCGCGTAACTATGGTTACATATATCAATATATAATGACATATATCAGCAATATCTTACAGGCAAACTTTGGTCGAATTTCGAGCACTAGGCGACCACTAGTATTTATTAAAACAAAACATGTTCATTTAGGTGCCCAGATCTCACATTTACATGTGTAATATTTTGAGCCAACAAAACCTATTTTTGAAAAGACTATTTGTTCGTTCATTTCATTTCGTTTTTAAAATAATACTGTCCTTTTGTGTAATTATGCTTATTCCTGCGTAAACTAAAGAAAATATTATGCCGCACAATGAAATTAAGTTTGAAATAGTTCAATAAAAGTTCTAATACTTATATAACAAAGAATAAGTGAATAAAAGCGAATCTGCAAACTCTGCACAATAAAGATAACTTTATGAAAAAGCTGAACAGTGAACAAACTTTATTGGTAAGCGGATTTTCCTGAAAGCCCGTCAGTATTGTTTATTGATTTTCTGTCATCTCTTAATGGAAATGTGAGGCGGACATTTTATGTCGTCGCCAGAGAAACAAGGCCGTTTGTCATTATTACTTGAACGACAGTCAAATGGAAAAGTTTGTGATTTGTTAAGATTTTTAACAATCATAATTATTTAAATGTAGCTTTTTATATATAATTGACGGGTGGAAACGTCGACAATTTGTAGTCAATCATATTTTATTGATTTATTATTTTACATATATTTAAATAAATTTACATAATTAAAAGCTTTTTAGACATACCAATTAGGTTGTGCCAATATCATGGTTAACCTATACAGAGTGATGCAGTCAGAAGCAAGTTATGGCACATCATATATTAATTTGGGTATGATAATCGATCTACTACTATTATTCCCACAACGTGAAATTTAAAAGAATTGCCAGGAAAATGAGCGTATGATGCACCTTATCTTAACACTTACAGTAAGTATACATATACAATTCTGTATAGAGGAAAATATTAATGGGTATTTATAGGTACCTATACATATGAATTAAAATTAAATATAATAACGGTAGTAAAAAAGGCTAATTTGAACTAGTTGATTATTACACGTTCTCTGACAAGTTGCAGTTCTCACATCGAGTCAAGAATATATCAATACAATAATCTTTAGCGGCATTCGATCGACACCTGTGCGGAAGCACTTGCCTTATTTTGTTATACACGTACTCACTCAAGTAGATGTTGGGTCTTATTGTTATTTTGCACGACTAAGAAGTAAACAAGGATACAGTCCGCTTGACCGTTAAGTTTAGTTAAAGGACGCTTGCTACGTTAAATGTTCACTAGAGCTGGATACCTGGAAAAGTTCGTCCATTCTTAGAACATTCGAAGATCGCAGGCAAACAATTTTATCTTCTGCTTCTGCTGCGAGAAGGTTTTAAGGCTTCCTAAGAAGCCACCGTGCTTGTTAGTAGAAGGCGTTATGCGGCCATGATTGGATAGTACAGATCATGGTACTAAGAGAGCAAGACGAAGAAACTTAATATAACGATAAAGGAATCATCAATTTTTGTATAGTCGACAGAGCGCCAGGTATATACCTGGCCTGGTCTTGATCACCGCTTACCAATATTATGCTTATTTGACACCATAACAGCATACAACAATATTATTATATAATTTTTTTTTTTTTTGTTTTACTATTATATTTTCGCCCTAGCACAATCGGTGTGAACGATTATATGCAGCACCTGTTAGCTGTAATAGTTACCGAAAAGGATGTGTGAACACAAACTGAATTTGTTATGAACACCTGCGTCAATGAAAATATATTGCCACTTAGTATTTGAAACTCGTCAATAGATCAATATTCTTTGCGAAACAGTGATACGAGGACAAATGAAAAATATGATGTCTAGTCAGTCTTCGTCTGTTTAGGACTATACTTTTCCAAATATTGTTTCATTCCTGAATCCATTAGGTAATTTGTGTAGTACAATACTAAAGATAGTGGCAAATATTGCTGTGCATCTTTCCCTGATTATTCCGACTCAGATTCGTGTAACCGATAGGGTTTACGTATGTATCTTCATATATTAGATTTAATAATACATTGCTTTGAATTTACTAAATAAAAATACATATGGTATGTGTGATAAAAATCAAAGTTGGCTACCGCATCAAAGATCCTTGGTTACTACTACTTACTGTTATACATTTTCTTTTTTACCCATTATGACTATTGGTAAATACCTCAGCCTAGTTTCGCATTCAGAGACATTAAAGAACAATGGCGAACTCCCGAACAAAATTTTGTTGACAAATATTTTTAGCGTCTAGGGATGAAAAAAATACTTAAGTATATAGTTTAAATTCCTGAACAACTTTGTCTTAGACATTACTATTAATAGAAGTCTAGAATTAAAGATATTCCAGTTTAAAGTTGGAGAGGTTATGTAGGTATACGTCAATATATACCTATGAATTTAAAAAATGAATAAACCCATTCTTGTAGCAAAATAAAGTGGCAGCTAAGTAGCTCTAATAGTTATAAGAAGCTGATTAGTTATTATTTTTCACAAACTAATAGTTCTGTTCTACACAATTCAACGGTAACACTATTAGGAGCTAAAGGAATTATAGTCAGAGGTTCTATTATTTTCAAAGGTTTATTATGCATATTTAATGGTTTCTTTTTTATATAAGCTGTAGATTTTATTTGAAAACATAACAACACATTTTCTTAAATTATTTATTCCTCATCAGCTCTTACAACAATTTCATCTAAAAATCCTGCCGGTGCTGTAATATTTTGCTGATGTCTGGCCCATCTAAGGTACCACACTAAAGTCATGGTATGTGTGCAACAACCGACAGTTCGTCTTCCAACTAAGCAACTACAGCAGTACTCTACAATGCCAGCTCGACCAGGCACATTATTTTCTATTAAAACATACACATAATACTGTCTTCTAGAGACATGACGTGATTTTATTTTACCTCTAAGGTTGTATCAGAACTGCCTCTAAGATTGAATTGATAGGAATTATATTGCTCATTGCAACTTCAATTCTATATCCACCATGAAAACGTACATGCTCGCCATAATATGAACGAGCTTGTCGTATTTGGTACGTTCCCAAGGCGAATAATATTAAGTCTCTGTATTCTAATACAGGAAAGTATATGTTACTACGATCTGCTGTTATACTTTCGAAATTGGATGTTCTTAATATTAGGTAATCGGAATCCGTAGGCAAGCACAAGTCACGTGGAGAAATCTAAGAGTAGTCACAGTCCATAAGCAGTCCAGGTCAAGTAAAAATCATCGAAATCATAAGAAAACACAAAGACGTAACGTAGGTTCAAACAGCGAACGAACAACAATTAACAAGATGTCGTCTTTGTGAATTGTCAACAATGTCAACAGACAGACGATTTCCGTTGTCATTATTGCCAGACTTGATTCAAGTTTAAAAAACTCTTGTGATTTTATTTTATTATTTAATTATTACCACTCGTGTAATGTTTGGAAAATATAAACGTTTCTTTTTTAAGTGTCGTAGACGTAAATATAATTACAAAATAGGTAAATACAAAAAAGACTGACGTTAAGTCTTTTCAGTTTCAAAATACGTGGCAACACCATTTGTATTGAAAGTAGTGACAGTACAATATTAATTAATCAAATACACTTTTATTATAATGCATTTTGTTTTTAGACTTACTCAGATCTTGAACATAATTGGAAAAACCTTACGAAATTATTTAATTTTCATTCATAAGGAAGACTTTTCTAGACGCTTAATAATTCCATCAACTATTATTTCGCCATTGTTCTTTTAGTGTAGCTTCAGTAAACATTTTACTTAGTGTAGCAGATAGCTTAGTCTATCAACCTAACGATGAAATGACTATTCATTAAATTAGGTTCTTTCTTACCTCTTTCCTAGCGATGCCATTGATGATGACACCAACGTAGTCTCCATTTTCGTCCACTGCTGCCACAGACACTCCATCATCAATGGTACTGGCTGCGTACTCCTCCAGTTCAAGGCATCGTGAGTCTACTGTCTCTAGAAGATTCACTGCCAAGTTCATCGGCTCATCCCGGAAGAAGAACCTGTTAAATTTATTTAGTTTAGGATGACTTACAAAAGGTATAATTTGTTCTTACGTATATTTTACAAATTAAATTTAACGAGTATTGTTGTAGAGAGGTAAACTTCAAATTGACATAGCTGACGAAAGAGCGCTTGCAAATCTAAGGCTATGGCAATAAAACACAGAATTTCGACGGTTTTAGCTTCTTGTTTATAATTCGAAATTTGAAAGTTAACTAGTTCTACCTATCGACGACAGGCTTTGAGCTGTTGACATTTATAGGAAAATATAAAAATTAAAAATTCTAAAGTTCATAAGCCGAGAAGCTATCTAGCTAGTTGTGTAGAGACGAATAAGTAAATGATGATAAAGTGGTCAATCTATTTAAATTTTATATTATATGTCGATATTGAGCTTTATAACCAATTGATTTGAGTTGATGTTTAGTTATTATTATAACCTTAATGGATATTAAAACTATAATAAATTTAATATAAACTTATGTTATGCAAATGTAAGATTCCACTTACTATCGCGAAGTTATGCTTCTGTGTTATAACTGATAGTAACTACCAACAACAGAATTTAATTGGCTTTTTAAATTAGCCGAGAGCAATTGAAGATTTCCATTATTTGTCCTTGGTCTATCTTTACGTAAGTTTAATACTGAAGTAATGATTTTAATAGAACGTGTATCTCCGTATGGTAATCGAACAAAGTCCAGCTAAATGCAACATGGCGACTAATCATACATGCATTTATTATAATATAATAAGAACAATAAGTATAAGTACTTGATAAGTAAATAAATGGTTGTAGCTAATTGACTATACGGCGTAATTTGTTTAGTAGTCGAGTTGTCTGTAACGTGTTACAAGTATACGTAGGCAGATATCGTGTTGTAATAAGTCTGTATGGCTTGTAATTGATCTTGTACTGCATCACAATGTTACTAAACAATAAAGCATGCATATTCTATGTAGAAGTTAAATGGCTCTCTCTATGTTTTGTTTGAATGCATTTTTATTTCATAGTTTGAGGGTTTGAGTTTTATGTAATATGATTACCAACATGGTATGGTTCCATGATATAAGTTTGTGTTTAGGCTCATGGTTTTAGTGGGTGTTGAGGTTTTGAGTAAATTATAAATTCAATGCTGTATTGAGTTTGGTAATGTGCCGAAAATATGGCAACAAGTGTTTTGCTGTTCGTCTTAAAACTCATGATTTCAACATATTGCAAATAGATTTTTATTTATGTTAATATTTATACTTGAAACGAAATATAATACTTCTTTGGTTTTTAATAAAGGCACATATTAAACCTTTTTATTAATTCGTGAAAATGGCACGTCTGCATTCTTTGTGGTATATGTTTAGCATATTTCCTAGGTAAGGAGCGTAATATACCACAACATTATCGTTAATTCATCTATTAAAAGAAGATTGTTTTCTATGAAATAGAAAATAAGGACTTAAATAATTGTAAAGAAATATGTGCATCAATATACAAGCTTAACTTTAAATATATACAAGCTTAAATTTAGATACAAACTTTGTGGCTTTATCGAATTATAATACCTTGAATTATAATAATTATGCTACTGCCTAAGCCGGGTGAGTACATAACACCATTTATGCGCCTAAGTTCTCCTAATAACTCACAGGTTGCCTAATAGGTTTCCAAGGCATAATTTTTGCCTACAGCTGATAATGCTATTCTAGGTACGATTACCGTATCGATCAAAGTGTTTTTGAATTTACCGTAAAGCCACCAGGCACTTGGACTGCTACACAGCCGTCTCGAGTTCGATCCAAATGCGCGCGCCTCTGACTTTACGAAGTTATGTGCGTATACAATAGTTAATTATCAATCGCTTTAACAGTGAGAAAGAAAACACCGTGGAGCAACCTGCATGTCTGAGAGTTCTCAATAATGTTCTGGAAGACGTGCAAAGTCTGTCAACCTGAACTGGGAAAGCGTGGTGGACTATTGCCTAACCTTTCTCACACTGAGACTCCTCTCATCTCTCCTCCCCTAGGCCACCACCTATGACCTGCAGTGGAACAGTTTAATACAGGACTGATATTTTATAGGAAACTGATCTGTTAAGTAACAGATAAGTAGTTATAATCATTATCGGGTATATTCAGACGTGAATCTATGTATGTATAAACTAGATGGGTCTTCACTAATTCTAAATAAATTGTGTGGTACTTTACCTTCGGACGAACTTGAGCATTCGTTCCTTGTCATCAGGTGTGATCTTGCAGATGGTGTAAGAAGGTTGAGCCATGCTGCGTAGGCTGAGCTCCGATAGTTGCGCCGGGAGCTCGTCGGCGAGCTGAAACAAAATAGAAAACTGATTGTAGTTTCGAATATAACGATAACTCTATTGAGGCGAGGTTAAGTGTGTACGCAATATGGAATATGCACAGAGAAATGGGTGATGCCACCATGAGTTTGTCCTCTCAATTATTTGAACCCATGGTTGGCGGATTGGATCTTTCTCAACGTTTTGCATTTGGCAGTGTCTTCACGATGTTTGTTCTTAAGCAGTTAAAACAACAATTTCGTAGGTAAGTTTCAATATTAGCGAAAATATTTACATCTCAGGCGATAACATTAAGGCAATTTCGTAGGTAATGACCTAATATAGTTTATGTAATAAATTGCATTTACACTAGCGTCAATTTTGTCATCCTACAAAATTATGTAAATTAATATGCAGATGTAAGGGAGCTTGAACTATTTTCATCATATTATAATTGACGTTTTGTGTTGTTGCAATTTCTTTAAGCCGTTTATACTTAACCTATAAAAGTTTATATGATTAATACTTACGTGTTTAATTTCTTCATGTTCCTCTACGTAGCTTAAGAGTAACTATTTAAAATGCTATTATAAGATATCAGGCTTATATAATACAACAACGTCTAATTCTTTGAGTATATAAGATAGATTTATGGCTATGTTATGTCATGATTTAGTCTAGAACTTTAATTGGCCTGTTATAGAAGGATTGAACCCATTGGACTTTATCAAATGCACTTTTATGCAATCAATGGTATCAGTACCTATGTTAGCTTTACATCCGTACAAAATATGCAGTTCTTATATAAATGTATCCTCAATCTATTCCCACAATATTGACCCGACGGTATTTTACTAAGACATAAATACTATAGTAAAATTAAATACGTTATTGGAGCACTTAAAACATTCATGTTACGTGATTAGTATGCGTCACATATAAATGTTTTAAAGTGTCTTCAACATAATATTCTAATAAATGTTATGTCATCTTAATTGCGTACTATGCAGTTACTTTACCAGCTATACTAGGCCCTAATACAGAACCAGTCTGCCGACCTGTCAAGACTTGATATCAAAGTTCATAATCAGGGTAACAGTATGCGAAAACTTATTCCATAGGATCAAAAGGCTGTTACAGTAGGTATAAATAAGGATAACTAAAGTATACAATATTCCATTGCTTAGTACATGTTCTTATTCTTGTGCCTAAGGAATGCCAAGGCGTAGAACCTAGACCTGAATGGATAAATCGTTTTAAACAGCGTTTTGGTTGCGACAGCCTTCGTGTGCTACACTGAGATATAATTATGATACCAATGCATTGTTTTGAAGTAATTTAATTGTGGTTTTCATCATGTTTGTTAATTAATCACGTGAGCGAGTTAGGAATCTTAAGAATACTGATAGGCATCTATGTTTCTTATGTTAATATTAATATTCTGTCAGCGATATTATTCGTGCAAACTTGTACATATTATTTAATGAAAAATAACGAATTGACCATTCCTCTTTTATTTTTCATCTCGACACCACTGAACTGAAAGCAAATTAAATAATAGTGTGCCCAATTACACAGGCAGTTTGCATTTGCATTGTTTAGCAAAGTTCTCAGTACGAAGATATATTCATAATATTCATAAAGGTTAGAGTGATGGAGAAGCTTATTGCGGCATTTTGGACAGCTGGCTTGTTTGCTACCACCCTTGGACTGCCACTGCCACACCCATTTAGTAGCAGCTAAACCAGCCGCCTACATGATGGTAAACGGTAGTCATCGCTGATAGACATGGTTGTGTTTAATCACTAGGCATTGCAAAAGCATTTCTTTATGAGCCAATACGCTGCAAACCATACAGGAAGAGGGAACTGTTCATTCGGACTACATCGGCTTGGTAATTGACTTTCTTTACTGTTATTTTAATTAAGTAATAAGTAAGTTATAAGAGCGTTTGACTTATTTATATTGACTAAGTACTGTCACAAGTATTTTGGTTGTGGTTTTCGGATATCGCAAATAAAATTAATGTGATATTATTTATCCATTGTAATAAAAATGTTACGTCACTGGATGAGTTGGAAATCATACCTTTTTAATTAACTTAGCAATAATATAACAATAGCGACAAGTCACAAATCTATAGAGTCACTGTCCTCGCCTACTAGGTAAAATACATAATTGACTTTTCACGATTCCATTTAAATCAGTTGCAAAAGGTACGTCTAATATCTTCGGGTCTACAAATCGTATAACACATAAATCTGTTTAAAAACGAATCCAGCAAGTGTTGTTAGCATATCTATAACTTATGGTTTCCTATGCTGAATATGCATGAGGTTGATAAAATGCCATTCCATTTATTTATCGTCTGTAATAAACCAATAAGTTAAAATTTTGGACTACAAGCTTCCCGAGATACATATTGCAGTCCCTTGCATAGCACATATTCAGGTTGGATAGCTCAGATTACAAGTAATAAGATTATTTTTCAAATATACAAAAGACAATTATTATTCTTTTTTGTTAGTCCTTATCCCTTATCCTTCACATCTTGTTATTATGTATTCATACGGCTATCGGCTATGAGAGTAAACATAAAATGTTGTCGTACTATACGGCAACATTTTATGTTCACTCTCAAATCCGCTTATATTTTTTTGACTTACACTCTGTTTAGATTTAGGTATATTCAGTTGAACTATATGGCCGTTGTATCTATTTTCAACTTCGGCAAAAATGTCGGTTGCAGACCAGGACTATATAAATCTCGGAAATGTTGCTCGTGTTAACATAATCAAAGAACATAAATCAATTGAACTAATTCAATTCACGTAGTTTCAATTTATTTACTTTAACAAATTTACGACTAAAGCTTAAAATAGATTAACCTAATTTCGATCTACCACTAAATGTATGGACATTTTGGACATTATCCGTTTGAAGTTGGCATTATTATAGTTAGCCCTTTGCATATCTTGTTCGTATCCGGCTCTGTCACCTTGGTTAAATGCAATAAAATTATCTTTAAACTTTATGCAGCTGTGTTAAGCTTTAGACACAATGGATGATAATATCATAAAAAAATTACTTCATATCGATCTTTGAGCGGCCGAATAATATGAACCAACATACAAAGTAATACTGGCATCGAAAATGTGTGTTGGTTTGTATATTTTAGAAGTGAAAAATACCAAAGAACAACAAAAAGGCAAAGTGTATTTTGTACAAATTGTTATTTTTGTTTACGTAAAATAAAAAGAACGGTTGATCTTCGCAAAATATAAAATAAATAAATGTAAATAACTAATATTATGAATTCAGTTATTTGTTTTATCATTTTAATGACAAATTAGGATATCGTTATGTTTACTGAAAACAGCGACATCACAAAAGGTATTTATATTAATTAGGATGTCACTACATCTCTTATTTATTTCGAAAATATAGCCGCGTGTTTCACTTGTATACATTGTACGATGCAGTGATGGACTACTTAGATAGGAAGCCTTTGTTGCAAAAGCTCTATTGCAAAAGCATTGCAACAGAGGTTTGCTATCATCAAAAAAGTTGCACGCGCCGTGAGCCTTGTCAAGTCTTGTTTGAGCTTCGTTAATAAAAGAATAGAAGGTAATCTAAGTATGGATTAAAAGAAATGATGGGCAATAGAGCGGCAAGAAAGAAAATACATAGTAACACAAAATGCAATAATTTGGATTTATTAGTATTTCTAAAAATAGTTTAGATGTACTCGATTTTGATAATAATAATAATAAATATTTATTGCAGTGCAAGGTGTTAAAATAAGGTGTTAGTAACAGACAAAATCCTTAAGAGAAAAGGAAATATAATAATGATGCTAACACATATTTATGTAATTTGTAATCCATTTTGCAATCCAATTTCCAAATAAGCGAAGGTTACGTTATCGTAAAATATAACCAGAGACATTAATTACCTTGATGTCGAATTTCGATCTATTTATAATTTTACTATGTCATACTAATTATGCGAGTATGCCAATGTGTTATAAACACTGCATTACCTCTTAATACATTTCATGGACACTACTAAGTAGCTTTGTTCTATTATTTCAACAGTGACAATCATTATCTCAATATTTGACAACTTATCAATCATAAGGGAATAATGGAACAATTATCATAATTATGCATATGAGTTGACAGATGTCAATATCTTGTCTGTACTTGTCAATACGGATAGTAATGCTAGCGATGCATTGCAACAATTTGAATTTGTATGTGTAAAATATCAAAGTAGAATGAAAGTTGTAAGATCATAATTGGTTTAAAAAGTGAATTTGTATGCTGTGCTTTGGTTTTATTCTCGTAAATAATAAAGTCTATTAGAAGGAACAGTATATCTGACTCATTAGGAAACTGGTCGTTTAGTTAAGAGCCTACAAGGCGTGTTGTAGGTTCTAACAATAGTGTAACTCGTAAGTAGTTATTTTAGGTTTTGATATACCGTGACCATGATCTAAAAATGACAATTCAAATTGACACATCTTGAGTTATGCGAGGACTATTGCCTTGTGCATATCACCTTAATTCATGACTCCTTAATTAGCTTTTAAATGTATCCATCAATTTTTAGTATAAATGAGTTAAAATCAGCTTTCATACCAATATAGACTCTTTTTACCAGATTATTATCTGTAAGTGTAATAGGTTCATGAACCTTTGCGGCCCTGTGAATCGTAGCTAATTTCTGATGAGGACGTTTAAATTAACGACTCTTTAATTTATTAGGGTTATGCCCAGTTATTCGACTGAAGGTCTACAATGGCCGCTGTAATTATAATGACTAGTTACTTCAATAGATTTATTATTCGTGTTAGAAGAGTAAATGGATATCATAGTTACTCATTTTGCAAATAACTAGATCAATACTCAAGTCGATTGAAAAAGCGAAATGGTTACCGTACTTTAGTGAACCTCTCTCCTAATACAAATTGGGTAGATTATGAATTAGAATACAAGGCTAATGACGATATTGCTTTAGGGTGGAGTTCCATCTCAGTCAGAACTAAGATGGAACTCCACCCTAAAGATGAGCCTATCAATCAGTAATTTGTTGTATAACAGTGAGTAAGGATAGTAGATAGATAGGTAGTAGAATATCTGGCAGATTACGGTATATTTTTTAAGAGAGACAACGCAATCTATAAAGCAGGCTACAACTTTGTATTGCGGGATAATTTATAAAATATACAAAGAACACTGGACTTCAAAAACTATCTTTTAAGCATTTTTCGTGTAAGTGTTACCAGGCCTATAGTTACTGGTGAACTGATTACGAACACCAATGCTTTTGTTTAGTCAATTTGAAATGTGAATGAATTATTTCGTAAACTATGTACAGTACTCAGTGTAACTACGTCCTTCCTTGACTATTAGCGAACACTATTAGCAGAATATATACGGCAACAATACTGCATTGATTTAAATGCGCTAGATTGTGAGTTAATTCCGACTGCAGTCACGATTACAGCTTCTAAACGATCGATATTAACATTATTGTAAGTATCTTGTTTTCCTATTATAAAACATTTGATTTGTAAATCGAATATATCGTGTCATGATGTTAGGCTCCTTTCCAAAGCCGAGCTTTATTAGATGGAAGTGCTAGTCTAGACTACCGTGCTGGTATATTGACCGTCATTATCGTGGCCCCAGTTGGATTCCTTGTGAAACACCTTTCTCTATTTCATTAGCAGACGTAGCTGCAATGCTGTGTAAGATTGTCTTTTTGAATTTTTTTATAAAAATCAGAAATAAACTTTGAAAAGGCAGGTAGAAGTTAAATTGATTTTAAAATACAACTGGCAAATAAAAAGATCTCCTGTAAATTCTAGGTCAAAACTGTATTGTAATTTTAGGCAATCGTTTCATAAGTTGTAAGACTAGAAAATAATTATAAGAATTAATTTTAACGCATTCTACGGTTGCTAGACGTAGCTGATAATTGAGTGAAATTATGTTTTATCATCGAGGGCGCTTGCTAAGTTGTATGCCATCACAACAAATAAAATCGTTACCAAAATATCATGCGGGATTAATTACCCGACAATCATGCTCAGATTAACTGGTTCTATATTTGTTATCAAAGGAGGTTGTAATCAAATCTGTAAATTATAACAATGTATCAGAATATCAGTTCAAATTACAATCATTAACACTAATAAATTTACGTGTTAATAATTCCTTCAATGGTGCATATCATGCCAGGTTGCGCCTGTCTGGGTGACGGATTACATCCGTTCAGAAAAACGCACACACAAAATTATACTTTATATCAATAACGCATGCAAGGCTATCAATAATTTTTCAGATCATTGTTTCGTTTATTCAGTGATGTGATACGCATTATGTACTTAAAGAAGCGTATAACAATGATTTATGCATACGCTTAGATTTTGTACTTATATGAACCGAAGAATGATTGCTACTGGACAGTTGAAAGGCAAGATTTAGTGGTTGGTTTTGGACTAATCTAGTAACGTATTAAAGGCGAATTCTCGTACCTAATAGAAACTGTTCTAAATGAAGTGCCGATCTAGTCTCAGTATCATAAAAATACACATATTACCTTATTTATACATAGATTACCTTATTTCTAAATTAAAATAAACGCCAAATGTGAACATAAATTACAAAAAGGTTCTGATTTAGTCGCCTAAATTTAACGTTACGTTTCTGGCCCAAGTCGAAACATTATTTTGAACGGTCTTTTACTTGAGTTGGTTAAGCATATGTTAAACTATTGGACTTCCTTGAATACTGAGATAAGAACTAATGAAACAAAAGAGATAACTCAGGATTGTATTAAATAGAAATTACGTAGTTCTCTCTCAAGGAAAAAGGCGAGTCATTTGTGAATTCATTTATATGTAAATGCAACTAAGAAACGTCTAACATAAGTTTAATGCGAGAAGACTATTGATGCTACCTATATGTGTGTATTTATAATCGAGGGATAGGGAGGGGAGAAATGTAAAATGTAATGTAGTTATGCATGTAGTCATGCATTTACATACCTATATACCTATATATTATATAAGTCTACTACTATTCATAAGTATAGCGTAAAATAGCAGTGGAACCTTCTGGCACAGGCATTCATTCATAATTAAAAGGAGTTACTTATGACTACTGCAATGAAATAAAATAATTACCCATTATTAATTTATTATTAATATTACCTTGTACAAAATTTATCTTATCTACTTTTACAAAACGTACAATAAAAACTAATAATTTCATAGGCAACAAAACTATTACACAATTAAATAATAAGGCTTGTTTTTGAAAAAAAGATTTATGTTCTATTGCAAAACTTGTACAAAAATATACAATTCGAGTGGATAAATTAATGTAAGTTATTTTCCGTTTACGCGTTTGTACATGACAATAGAATGGAGCAATTTTAATTGCACTCGTATAATTTATACATTGCAGTTAACAACGTAATTCAGACAGAATAATAATTTATTCAATTAGATTAATACAAAAAAAAATGCGTTTATCTCGCTACTTTGTTTGCTAGGAATTTGGTTAGATTGTCTCAGTGGTGTAACAGTAGTAAATGCGACTGCTGTATATGAGGTTTTGGATTCGATTCCCGTGTCGACAAAGTGTTATTATGTTTGGGTTTGTATAGAAATTCTCAATAGCTACATGGAGGGTAAAACTGTGCAAAGTATAGGTTCGTCCCTATTCCGTGATACCTAAAATAAGTGGCAAAATGTACGCGTACTGCTTCATGGATATAAGCGTGTGACTATTTATGTTGTCTATACAATGAAGAATATCCTTATGTGCTAAACCGTTTATTATTAGTACTTTTTATTTCAAAACTATTTAATATTTACTTTACAAATAGTTCTTCTAGGCTGTACTCAATACATAATATATTATGAGCTTAACGTCTGTTTGAAACAAAGGCGACAAATATCTTAATAATTGCCAGAAAAGGAGAGTCAAAGAAAAAGTTTTTAATATTTATATACCTCGTTACGAATTTTAATCATACCAGTAACAAATAAATCAAACTATTAATTATACTAATTAATAAACATATGTACTTGACGACAAATATCAAAATATAATATATGCAAAACTTTAAGCTGTTTTGACATGGACAAGATTATCTCTTATTTATCAATTATCTATCAGATCTTATCTTTAATATCCTATCTTGTCCCGGAAGTATAGACAATATCACGAACTAATGCGGCAGTATACACCGGAAGCAAGTTGCCAACCTGCCAACAGAACACCTTATTAGGTTATAACAGCAAGTGTGGTCGCGTATTAATATATATATAAAACAATGCAATAAACTTCCGTCTGTAAGACAATCAGGAAAATCTATTACATTATGCGGTTAAACAAAAAAATACTTATAGATTGTAATATAATTGCATTCCTTTAATCACTATTTAATTAAACGCTTATACGTCCAATAATTTTCGTGAGAACCACAAAATATTGAGAACGATAGAGGTTCCATACATCTGTCATGGTGCCAGGGTATCTATCAGGAACGCCATAAGCCGTAATTTTAGATAGTAGCATATTTATGAAAATTGACAAGCCTTGTCTTTAGACCAACATAATAATAGAAATATTGATTCAAGTTTTATAATAATAAAATGTATTTCTAACTTCCATAAGTCTACCGTTCAATTGAACGATAGACTTAAACTGCCACACAGAGGTCTCAAGTTCGAATCTTAAGGAGCACATGTCTGAATTTTCGGAATTATGTGCGTATTAAATAGTTAATTATCGCTCGCTTTAACGGTGAAGGAAAAAATTGTGACGAAATCTGCATATCTGAGATTTCTCCAAAATGTTGTCGAAGATATGTGAAGTCTGCCAACCCGTACTGGGCCAGCGTGGTGGACTATGGCCTAACCCTTCCCACACTGAGAAGAGATCTGTGTCCAGTAGTAGGTCAGTACAATACTGTGCTGATATTAATATATATACTAAAATATTAGAGAAGGAAGCGATGAAAGTGTACATACGTAGTTGCCATTAGAATATGATTGTATGATAAACATGGTATTATTTATTTCTTCCGTGAGAGGACACAGTTCTTAGTCATTGTAGTCGTGCAGCCTCCTGTTTGATAAGAATTACGTCAATGTTTTTTATTGCTGTCATATCTTAATAGGTTTACAGATTGTGACGTTGGCGACAGATCAGGTGGTAATAATATACCTTTGTGACTATTATGGTGGTAGGTTAATTGTTAAACTCATTCCTTTATCAACAAGTCTTTAAGAAAATATATGAGAATACCACAAAAACTAAATCAGAAGTTGGAATGGTTTTGCTGAATGTAGTTTCGATAAGTTTGGAAGGTTTGCTGCGCTATGCCATCTGGCATAGTTGTTTACGTGATCGCCTTTGCCACTGCGTCGAGTTTTGTGGATTTTGTTAACTCACACGGACGAATATTTGATGATCCACAGATGATGATCCACAGATTGTTGTTCTGAGTCTAGGTATTCATTGTAGTTGTATGAATGTTTGTAGACCTCCACTACACAGGATACAAAAATAATGCATCACAGCAATTTCAATTTAACCATTACGAAAACCACCCATATTAAATTTATTAAATCAACAGTTTCAGGATATTAGAATTATATAATGAATGCTCTTCTTATTGAGGTTTTCTCAGAAGACTACACAATTATTCAGAGAGGGTATTTGTAGAAAGTTTGATTAAGTATTACTGCTGATGTAAAAACGCCCTTCAGTTGCATAATCCCTTACCATCTTGTTTTTTTACCACCTTGATGATATATAAATTAGGTAAGGCTTCAAAATATTACTCGTTACGATCGTGACATATCTCTTTAGTTCCATTGCATCTTATCACATTTTCATGCACGTTTGTAAGTTTAGGGTAACCTTAATGTGGCCTTATCCAAAACCTTTGTTTTTTGGTTAACGAATATTCGTCTCATTATAAATATAATATTTATAATTGTAAGTATATTTGACTCTTTTATATTTCTATTATATTAACTATAATTGTTTCATTACTATAATGGTTTGACTGTATTCTGGTCAAAACTTGTATCTTGTATTTCTTTGTAACACCATTTGTCATTGTATATTTGCGAATAAATATTCTGATTTTGATTATTTTGATCATTACTTCAGATTTCTTATTTTAAGGCTTATCATTGTTATCTTTGCATGCTTTAAGGCTAAATATGGGCACAAAACAGTTTGACTAATTACGTATCGTTTGCAAAACTTATTATGCAAATGAAGTATTTGAATTAAATTAAGTTATATCTTTAATAGCACTTGTCGCGTGGTTAAATGGATATAATGCAATACTTTGTCAGCCCTTTGAGACGATATACTGGGTTAGTATATTACGTAATCACTATAATAATATGCAGCTATTTATTACCGTTCTCTATTCATGAACCTATAATAAATTTAAATTTTATACCACATTTATTGGTTAAAACTATACCTCAATTATACCCACAATAGATATTATACCGGTCTCGCTATAATCGGTGCATGCATTAATATGCATAACGATAATAATTCCTTTGTCTTACATTGTATAATTAAATTATTAGTTATATGTATAAATTGTATTTATAATTATCTTATTTGCAAATTGATATGGTTGTATGCAAGAATCTATTGACTATGTAGTTATGTATTTGTAAGGATATGTACATAGTTTTACGTTTATATCGCTAAAGTAGCAGGATATATCCACTAACCGACAGATTTTGTAGTGTTACATACATATATATTGATACACGTTGGAGAAAAATTATTGGAGAAAATATATTATACGCCATATCCAAGCCGTTGCATTCATAGAAGAACAACAATATCTTCTTCACTTTAAATCTCACTATAGACAAGTTAGGTTACAACCTGACACTCTACGAACCTTCATAGAGAGTCTTGTGACACAAGCGTTTGGTCACCCTGCGGAAGGTATTCGTTACCCCAAGAATTAATTGCGTCAGAGAAATTATCGTCAAAAGTCAAGTATTTTAATTAAAATTCAAGTCTAACGTCATAAATAAATGCTCCATAAATCTAAAAATAGATCGTAACTGCAAAAGGAACCAATTTGTATATTGCCGTACCGTAATATTGTATCAAAAATCCAGTTTTAAATGACATACAAACGACGTAATATCCGAGATTAGGTAACAAAACATAACATCATGAGCGGTCATTGCCACGATCTCACTGTGCCAAGGTTGTTGCGAACAGATCTTGTTTATAACCAAAACGTAACATGTGCTTATCATATCTCGAACAAGGAAGACAAATAAGAGTCATTGTTGGGCTATTTACCTGGGATTACTATGTTTTATTACAGTATTATCATATGAATAGTTATATTGTCTGCTTTTAATTACTGTTTTGTTGTGACGTAAGTGTGAACTGATGCAATTGGCGGTCCTGGGTAACAAAATCGATTACTGCGTTAAGTTAAATTTTCAAAAATTTTATCATTTTTGTTATTAAGCTGGTAGATATAAACAGAATGGATGCCGGTTAACAGAATATAGACTAGGTATATGCAAGACAACATATGGACGCCGACTATTACATGGATCTTTACTAATTGATCTTTCAGGAATATGCATAAGTGTCGTTATGTAAGCTCTTATGACATGCCAATAATAGCCAGCATCTAACTTTAAAGTAGCGCATTTTAAAATTAAACAACCGCTGGTTGAATTACTGCACGTCTAAAAACGAAATGTTTAATGTAGATTTTACCTTTTTTTATTCATATTGGATCAGTAGGTTTTATACGATGCAAGCACAAACATTAAGATTAATAAACTTAATAAATTGTCATAATGCATTCCGTGAATTTCTTGTCCTCAAGAAATATAACTATACCATTTACGGTTTAATGTGTATTCTGTGCTGATATCTGTTTCTCGTCTTTATAAATGTATAGATTTGATTTATTATCCTTATTACTAACAAGCTATGAGAGGATGCTAGATATTTTTTAGCGCGGAACTAGCTGTCAGGCTTTGATGAGCAATAAATTAAACCGCTTATAAGCATTAATTTATTTCATTTTTAACCGCCTGAGATTTATTGGTGTATCATAAACTAATGAATTTAAATTCATTCATATTATATGCATGAAAGAAAATGATATGTTTCTATTTATGAGATGCAAAGCTGTTTTATATTTAGAAGGTTATGATCTAATACAGAGCTTAAAAATAAACTATAAAATGCAATGGTCAACGAGGGTTGATGGTTGCTTTTTATATCAACGCGTCATGTATATATATATAGTATAGAACAGGTAAATCCTGGTTCAAGTTTGGAGCAGCCCTGCTGGGAAATTATTCTACAAAAGTTTGCAGCGAAATAACCTTGCGTTGTGCATTTGATGCGCGTAGGTTCTTTAAGAAGCTCTATAAGAATGTCTTGATGATAAAAGCATATAATATATATAAATAGGCTCGGACAACTGTTTACTATTGGAGATGTTGTACATATACGTGTATGCGCCTTTAGTAAAAAAGCGATTACAAAAGGCTTTAGTATCTACAAACTAGTAACGAGCTGGCTGCAGTTTGGCTACGAGTTGTAGTTTGGGTTACTTTTAAAGAACAATAATGATAACACATTTTCAGCAGGAATTCAACTGTGCAGTAACAAACACAACTATTTTAATTACTACCAGATTTGCTACGCGATTCAACTGTATTAGTATATTATAACTAGCGAACAGTGAAAGATATTTTCAAACCAGATAATATAGAATATAGGAATCTTATAAAAAATACACAATCCACATACAACGTAACTTGATTTATATTCAACATTGGGCATAATTTTGAAAACAAAGCCAGTAATTTTTTGATGCAACACAAAAAATAATAGGATGCCCGTTAATTAATTGAGGAAATAAGTCAAGGTGGATGCTTGATTTACCTTGATTCATGTTTGTTAAAACTTTCCTAGAAATCACTGGACAACTAATTGATTGGCACATATGTATAAAATAATGCATAAGTAAGTATAAAAACAATTTTCATGAATAATCTTTAAAAGGTCAATTGTCAATCAATTGACATAGAACTCAACTCAAACAGAACTTAGTCTTTGTCTGTAGTAAATGTTTCTTATAGTAATACCATAGTTAAAACAAACTATGGAAATTGCGCTTTGCGCATCTATGATTCTATGCACGTCGTAGGAAGTAAGCTTGATATACGAGTAAACTCGGTTTCTAAAATGCTAATAAACGATGTGTCAAAATGAAACAAATGTCAAGTGTTTTGCTTGGCTGTCGCTAATTTAGTCAGTCAATTACAGTAATTGATATGTGTTTGACCGTTTGTTAACTAAATATTGTGTTATCTGCCTTTCAGAAACTGGGTGTTAGTGTCGCGCATTTTAATACTTAACTACAGTAAGTATTCTTGTGCGTTCTACCCCGCCAGGTGAAATGACCTTCAAGTTACATATCCACCTGACCTGGTCAGACTTCTTCATAGATGTCTAGATTAGACTAAATGCGGAAGGCGGAAGATTAATTGTCGCGGTGATTCGGAGAAACCTATCCAGTTGTGGACTGCTATGTGTTGATTGATTGACTGTATTAACTTGTCCGTACCGCCCCCATGACGGATTAATCGTATGAAATGTATCAGGCGGATTTTAGCATTGTTTATTCAGTGAGTCATACTAGTGCGTTAACTCCATCCGCATCGCGCGGAATTCACGTGTCGAAAATCCGGTTGCGCTCGTGTCACGTCGGAAATCCGATAGTTGCGGATGTCAACACATGTTTTGCAAATACGTTTGATGAGGACATGTAATCTGTAGGGTGCATTTTTTGTACTAATATTGCTATGTACTCTAAATTATATAATCTATGTATATCATCCAATTTAAAGTAGGTACATAGGAACATAGGTACAAAAACTAGATACTGTTCAGACTTATCCTAACTTACAATATTACTAGTTTTCCCCGCGGTTTCACCCGCTTAAGTTCCGTTACCGTGGGAATATCGGGATAAAAATGTATATGTGAATCCAGGTCTCCAGCTATCTACATACAAAGTTTCATCGCAATCGGTCCAGTAGTTTTTGCGTGAAAGAGTAACAAACACTCACAAACTTTTACATTTATAATATTAGTAAGGATAAATGTGAATGTATGTCGGTTTATTTGTTTGTTACGCTTCAATCGTCTTCGTCGACGCTACGATTATCATGAAATTTCGCATACACGTTGACGGGGCTACAGAAATGGAAATATGGTACCTTCCATCCAGAAAAAAGTACTGGTCTCAAGCAAGCGAAGCCGCTGGCAAAAGCTATGTACTCAATAAATCTGAATAGTCTATATCAAGTAAAATGTAAAAGTCCGCTCAATGGGTTAATTTGACCTAACACATTGGAGACATCCAACACTATGGGTCAAATTGACCTAAAGTATGTGTACTTCAGAAAAAAACACTGTTAGACTTTTCTGTTTGTAATATTGCTAGATGGCGCAACAACTAAATATTATAGAGACATGGTGGCAACGATCAAATTTGACTGACTGAGAAATACAAACACTCAAGCAAACGTTTAAAGTACCCATTAGCAACCTTCTAGTACAAACAATAGCCTTAATAATGAAGGATAACTATGCTTTGTATCAGATATTAATGATAATAAGACAGTACGACTTCCGCCATGTTGACTGTATCAAGTACCTATATAAAGGATCGATGCCAGGCTAAATAAGTTTTTGTCATATATTAATGTACAACCTATTTCCTGATTGGGCTCGAGTATGCAAGAAAAAATGCAATAAAAAAGAATGTATGTCAGAGATTGCTTTATATTCTGCGTGACTTCATTTACTTTATTTGTATATCGATCCTTTTGTACATAGTTCCGTAAATAAAATTCCCTTACCCTTTTAGATCGGCTAGCTCATTAGTTATTAGTCATGTTACAGCGACACTACAATTTAGTTCTAATCTGTAATAGTAGTTATTAGGCCATACTTAGGTTGGGTAGAGATTTTACTCATATACCAATCATAAAGCTTATGTTGGTATGGCCATCAAGGTTAGACTAAGGCTTCATAATGCTTTTTAGAAATGCGAAAGAAAACCTTAATAACTTTAAGTACACCCCGAAATCGGTAACAACACAACACAACACTTAAAAAAAGGAGATTTCGAGAGTTTTATATGCAGAATAATAATTGAGACTGTTTTTATACTTTGCCTCATTACCGTAAAGCAACGCTAGTTGCGTTACTTTATAGTTTATTAGAAACGATTAGCATCTATTTTAAGAAATGTTTTGCAAATTACGCAAATTATATTTTTAATTAAATAATTAAACCATTTATTAGTTTATTGCTCAATTAATATTTTCAATTTACATAACATTCACGACAAAAATAGCTCACAAGTGATTTTTCTATCGTTACAAACATTTTATTGATCATTATCATTTCGTAAAAGTTAATTAATCAACTAATGTCAAGGTTCTGGCCATGATCGTGATATCTGTCTGAACTTGGGTGAACGTTCTACAAATATGAACTGCAATTATTGATTGACTATAATAGATGGTGATAAATTATCCTTTAAAAAGGTATAGCCCCAAAAAAGAGTGTTATTATGCCCTTCAAAGTAGGGACAAAAACTCTAAAGCCTTTAATCAATCGACAAGACTGGACATAGACAAGGTTTTGTCACTTTTTAATATATTGCGGGACACTGTGAATTGATTTAAAGGTTTCTCTTTTTGGTTATGAACTAAAATCTTGATGTACGCTGCTTAACACTCTCGCTTGTTCAAATTTCTTTTGAAGCAGCATTTGAGAGAACATTGTTTAAATAAATGAGACATGTGATATGTGCATTTCCTCTATTTTTAGTAGTGACTTAGTTCTGAATTGATTTTATGTGACTTTACATTATACTATGTAACTTAAAAGAAATAAATTAGCTTTAGTCACGAATTCGCAATTATACGACGAGATCGACTATTAACGCTGAATACTTAGTAAAAATTATTTCTACCTACAAAGTACTAAAACCAATCTTGTTAATTCTGTAGCATGAATTTGCAGTCTTATGCTTGCGTGCGAGTGTGCGGATCAAATTCCGAATTTCGGGCAAAGAGTCATTCAGATTTTCTGTTAAGTATCTTAGTAGTGGCACGAAGTTTGAAAATATGTCCGGCAGGTTGCAATAGGCTCGGTCCATAACACTTGAGACCTAAATACATAACTGGAGAAAAGTGAGTTTAGACACCTCTGACCACCCCTTCGGGGATATGATAACAGATGTGGGTCTATGTATGAATGTCTTATTACCGTGACCTTATAAAAATATAGTACTAGACCAAGCAATAATTCTTGTCTTAACAATAAAACATGGCTGTAACTGACCTGTACATATAAAAACAAAAGTAAACTTGACATTCAGAAGCAATAAGTACAATGGAGCAAGGAAAATAATCGACACATAATTGTTTAGCGAAAGGCGTGCAGCGAGCATCGAACTCTGGGCCTTGATACTGATCGTGAACAAGGTCCAATCACTGACGCGAGAAAATGGTTTAACGTTGTAATTAAACTACTTTATACGGGGTTTATCGGAGCTTATATTAATTCGTCCATCGGCGCCCGAACGTACAAACACAATGGTTTTATTATGATGTCTCAATATAGTTCAGCAGACAGGTTCAAAAAGATCACATATAATGTATTTAAAAAAATGTGAAATCTATTACACTTTTCTTGAGGTTTCGGTTGCATTTCAGCTATCATGAAACCCGTGACCACGGAATGCAAGACGAAATCTGTCAAAAGTATTTTTTTTCAATGTATAACATTCGCGTATACTTATACCAATCATATATTAGTTAAACGTATTTCTTTTATATGAAATCTGGGTTTTATGGTAATTGGTTCACGGCTCCTACATGTAGGTACCTATTACGTGGGATCTGAAAACATAACTGGCGAAATGTGGGCGTTATACACACCGGGCTATCTCTTCAGAGATACAGGCCTGAAACGACGTATTCAAGAGGGCTTATTAAAGTAGGGATTGTCTCTACTCTTTTAATGTAGGGTTACAAAGTTGTGTCAAGTCAGTCATATTACGAAACGACTAGACGACGTAACAATGATAGCACTGACGTAACGTAACCAGAACAAATAGACATAATGACCTTTTTAGCGGACGCTACATTATATGCAACATGTAGTATTAATTACTACAAGGATAAATACAAAGAACAATTAGTATTTAATATTTATTTATTCATGTATATATAGAAAAAAAAACAATATTTATTAGAATTATATATTTTTAGTCGACCTCTAACGTAACCGCTTATTTCCCGGTATGCGACTAAACGCTTACTGGCGGTTACGTTCTTTTGCAATGTAAAGCAATAACCAAGTAAATATACATAACCGTGGTATATATAAATGAGGAATGAAGGAGAGGCTAATAACACCTACATTAAATAAGTTATGTTTGACCTGTTCTTTAATCCAAGAACAGGTCTGTACCCGTGTACTTAGCCGTTCTCGTATAGATGAACTTCTTCTATTGACGTTTACATATTAAACTGCACATAAAGCAAAAACACCAAACCAGTGCCCAAAATACAAATTTGTCTGATCTAGATGAGATATATTAGGCTCAAGTATAGAAGTTGTAAAGTCAAAGTCAAAAATAATTAATTAATTTAGGTCACAAAGTAACACTTGTGAACGTCAAAAAATATAGGTAAGTGAGTTTACTAAGGTACCTATTGAAGTTACATTTAGGTTAGTTGCTAGGTTCAGGCAAAGGGTTAAGCCTATGAGAAGAAACCTGCAAGTCACTCACGGCCATTCTTTATAAAAAAAAGAGAAAACAATAATACCATCGTTCCGAAAATTTATAATGTAAAAGTTATCTTTTAAAACCGTGCTTATATCATAACTTCTACACAGAAAAGCTGAGTAATATTTTGCAGGAACCGGAAATTGAAGCCAGAACCGCGTGGTCGGCATGCACTAACGTTCACGCTTATGTCATAGTACCAATGATGCTGTCAGTTAAATAAACATTTCAATTACAGATCTCATAATGTTCGCCATTGAAGTTTTCACAAGTGGCCTTGGCCATGACTTTATACAATGCAGAATGCAGATATCGCAAAAGTATATAGTTATGCCAAATAATATTATAAATGCGAATGTGAGTTTCTTTGTCTGTTTGTTACGCTTTCACGCCTTAACTTCTCAACCGATCATCATGAAATGTTGCATGCACGATATCAGGGGTATAAAACAGGACATAGTTTACCTTTCATCCAGAAAAAAATACTTTTATTTTTTATGCATTTAAAGTGGCAAACAAGCATATGGCCCACCTGATGGTAAGTGGTCACCGTAGCCTATGGACGCCTGCAACACCAGAGGCATCACTTGCGCGTTGCCGATCCTGTAAAATCCTTCTAACACCCTTTTTAACCCCATGCTACAGTCTAGTGGGAAAACCTCGGCTGAGAATTCATTCCACAACCTGAGCGTCCACGGGAGGAAATTCCTAATATATATACATTAACGCAAACGATGCCGCAGGAAATTTAGTTAATATCCATGAATTAACATCTTATCAAAGAGGTAAGTAGAGATGATATATTTTAGGTCTCACGCAATATGTCGCGAGCTTATTACTGACGACAGGGCATGGTTAAAGACTTCTTGTTGCTACTGTTAGGATCGCACGCTAACTTATGTGCAAACTGATGCATGAATATTAGATGAGTACGGAATTATGACGGACAACAATAGACAATAAGATATGAATAGTTTGAAAGATAAAAGGATGCCCTTTTAATGCGTTACAGTTCACTGGGCCTTTACTACGAAGTGCATATAAGGGGTCAATTAAAAGGCTGAAATTAGATGATCATATAATATCATATTTATATTATATTGATAGCGATATAATTATATAGATACTAGCTGATCAGGCAAACGATGTTCTTTTGGATAGGGACACCCTAATTACTTAACGGTATGAAATGTACTTTACGACCTATTCTTATACCTACCAAATATACATTAAAAAAAATCGGTCGTGCCGTTTTGAAGGAGTTCGACCACAAACACCTCGACACGAGATTTTTATGTCTATAGAATATAGAATTTGCGCGTATGGAGGGGTGTGAGATTTGGAATGTTTAATGTTTATATGAAAAAGGAGTGCAGTAAGCAAAACATAAACTAAGGTAAAAATAACTACGGTCTAATTTCGACCACTGGATGACCAAGTCTTATGACACTTAATATATTTACGTTAGGATTTCACTTCAGTTCATAAAATTTTCGGGCAATTAGTTTGGATGGAATGGTGTGTATAAAAATGCGCTTTAATGGTCATGATGTTTTCGTGAGTTACAAATTGTGTTCTTATTGAGAATTTTCACTCAGCAATCCTAAAACCATTTTGACCAACCTTGGAATGAATGAATTGTGCCACTGCAACGGCTCTCTTTAGGCATAGTTTCTGTTACTATACGTAAACTTAACTAATAGGAAAGTGATATCAGAACTATAAGTTCTAGATCTCGTACGGAACTAGCGATTGTGCTGCCCACCCACAGATAGAGGTTCCGGGTCTAGGTGCTACGGCCATGATATGTATCTAACCCCGTGACACGCGGATTAAATTTCCTAGAAAGGAAGTTGTCTCTTTGAAAGGTTATTGATATATTGTATTGTTGTACGTTGTAGTTCCTAAATTTCTTCGACAAGGTATAAGGTTCGTGTAATAAAATTTGCATTAGTCTTTATAGACAAGTCACTTCTTCACTACCTAAAAGCGCAATGTTGCATATGGCGGACATAGGTTTTAAAACTCGCACAAGATAAAGAAACACTGCGTTTCGTCATTTGTAGCTTCAGCTTGGATGATTTTCCTATATCTATTTAGTTGTTCGCAAAAAATATAATGTTGTCTGTCTAATATTGATTCAAATTTTAGTTTTAATTAGACCAGAGTTCGGACAGCAATATGAAATTCGAAAGACGATGTCTGTATGTATAGAAAATTGAACCTCGTAGGTAAATATGAACTAAGATGTCAAAGTTAAAACTAATCTAAACCGGTTTAATGACATTTTAATACTTATATAATAATATAAATCTTACATTATTTATGAAATAAAAATTTATAACTAACACCTATTCTAGCATTATAAGTATGACTGAAGTAGTTGTTAAGAAAAGTTAATTAATTGATAACATTGATTTAATCGAACCATTAATGTGCAGTGGATTAATATTAAATGATAAAACAAGCCTTTCATAGATGATGCCCGGTGCATTATAATGTGTATGGTCTCATGATAATTCTATCATTAAACCAATGCCAGGAGACTAGAGAAAAGCTTTTCACCCTAATAAATGAAAGATTCGACGGACCTCGTTTAAAATTCTAATACAGTCATGTTTTAATAGAATGTTAGGATAAAAATCATAATGTACTACACCAAAATTACTCCATTTCTTGGGCTGCACGTACTGGCAGATCAGACTACAGAGTACTTATAGCCAGAATCTGGGCGTACTCTGAGAATTTTCAAATTGAAAATCAAGATAATACATTTCTTGGCCTGTCGATCTAATCTAAAGTCTGAATATCGGTGGCGAATAATACAGTAAACTTATACTATGAAACTAATCATATCTGTAATAAGGTTTCATTATACTATGCATTCAGCATCAACACCGTCCCTGTACTACTCTCAAAATTATACTGATTTCAAAACAGCAACCACAGATAGTTAATATTCAATCTTGTCTTCCAATATTGCGACACATGCCTTGAATTGCATCCTTTCGCGACAACGGTACTTAAGGCCGATCTAAAAATAGAATTATAGTTAGCTAAAAATATATTAAGTCGAAATGAATATTTAAGTATCGGTGTAATTTACATTTATACCGCACCGCTTGCATGATTTAGAGGTTTAATTATACGTTTTTTTTAGTTAACTCCATCTATTATTTTTGGTTCTATCCGGCACCTGGTGCAGATTAAAAATACCGACGTAAAGTATTAAGACTTTCATAGTATTAGACAGCGTGATGTCATAAATAATGTTTCAGCTATGTAGGTACTATATACGAGTCGGTTTGTATGTCACAAAGTTAATATTTCCAGTGCGAGCTCACACGTTTAGAAGTTGAAGATATTAATATAGTAGTTGTTCATATCATGTTGATGGCCGTATATTTACTCATATTAATTTCATAGGTATGTGATATTGAGCGCATTGTATGCTCGTCGCCATAGAGTTCGTCATTGTTTTTTTAATGGGTTCATGTACGTAGCACACAATGTGATAGCGGTCTGCCTGCTAGTCGTCTTGAATTTATCCAGCAGTACAAAACTAAATGTGTCTAATACTTATTTCTTTTATAAAATTAAATGGATTATTTTTAGTACAGTAATGCTTCGGCGCATATACGCTACAGAGTTAGAAACGTAGAAGGAGAAACCACCGATGAAAGGATTTAATCTGACGGGGGTGTGTAAAAAAGGTATGAACGAGTGAATCAAAAGAGGATCGTAGCGAGTGGAAATATACAAACATACTGACTATGTAGGTATGTAATATATACATATTTATATTTTACTTTAGAAACGCGTTTAGTAATTAGCGGTACGGTTATTTAAAAGGGTACGTGAGCATGTTTATAAGGATGATACGGTAGGCAATCCTTTGAATACGGTTATTCAAATAAACAATAATTATTTATTATACCATAATGTAGAGGATATGATGACCAAAAATAAAAATATTGTCGCCTTGGTGAACATAATGAAATAAGTATCAGGTGATAAACAATTTATAATTTTTATTTATGTTTTGCAAGTTCTAGGCTTAATCTTTTTTATGAAGAGGTCAGGAAATACAATTAGGGAAGCACTGCAGAGATTAGAACAATAGTCTATTAAGATATATTTAGAGATTCGATGTTTTATGTAATAACATATACATAAATGTTGTCTAAAATATGTACAATTATAAATTTACATCTTTTCTGTTGGTCGTGTGCCTAATTTCCGTATGCGAATGTTTAAAACTATAACTGTTTTTGTTTTGCAATGATTGTCCTGTTTACCAAATGTTATGGCGCTTGTATACTATGCAAAATGTAGACGCCTACATCTTGCTTACGCATGCAATTACTTGCATCTTGCATACTTGCATGGGGTAAACGTGCAAGCTACTCGCGCGGGTAACATGTGCGAGGTAACCATACGGGTTACATGTGCATACATCCTGCGTAAATGCCTCAACTTGCGCATGTTTTGTGTATCGTGGCCTTCAGCTATTAAGTATTGAATGATAGTAATATGTAGGTTTGAAGAGCAAGGTGCAATCGTTTACACAATAGTGCAGCCGTTGCATAAACGTGCTTCTGTGCAAAAGACACGCGTTTAGTTATCAATAGACAAAAAGTAAACTAGTTCTAATTTATCTTACGCTATTTTTTTAAAATACATATTATTATTATTACATATAAGTAATTTTGATCACTGATAATTTAAATGAGTGAAAATAAACAACAAATTTTGAAATGAGAACTATTTATTTTGTTTCTTGTCGCGTTACAGCGACTTAGTGCTATTGTATGTACATAATATATTGTTTATTGTCAATTAACTTTTTTGTTAATTATGGTATTTTACATTAGCCATTAGCCCCACAGTAGGCATGCCTATCATGTGGGTGTCAATAAAAAATATTGTAAATAATTATGGTTCTTGCATTGTGATAATAACACTGGACAACAAAAATATTTTTTTTTCTGCGGCATTTTGTTACTGTTTAATAAACACCTTAATCATTCATACCCGAAATGTATTTACTTTGTATGGATTGACTCCGGTTCTTGAGATATTCAACATAAAGAACGGTGCCATCAGGACATTAGAACAATGAAAGAAAGATATGGGCCTTGGTATCTTTCTTTTTAGTCTGCCATTATAATATGGCTCTATGACTATAGCTTGAATTTAATAAGGGATTGTCCTGAACATAAACACAATAGAAAAGCTTACAGATAAAGTATTTCTAATATATTTTTTATGATTTTTTGTTAATAGCATATGTATTAAGTTTTCTTGTCGTTATTATATAGCCGCTTCTAAAATATATATATTTAATATGTAATTGTATTTTTATTTCGACCTTCTTTCAGTCATATAGTTATAAAGTCTTATCTTATAAACTAGAGTCAATTTACCAATTCTGATATTTTTCTCTTAATCAGCATACTGAACTTACACAAAATTGACTTCAACTTACCATGCCGCAAAATGACTGTTCCCCAGTGTAATTTATATTAATATTATATAAGGCTAGAACCGTAATATTTAGAAAGAAAAGATAGTAAAGATCGCTAGTTTGTCTAGTCATTTACTCGTGTGAAATAGATGTCAGTTATGTACAACGGGCACATAAGCGTTGACAATGAATACGCCAGTTCCTTGCGAGTATGATTGTAAATAACCACTTAGGTATACTATGTACGTTTACAATTATATTGTTATTAACTACTATATAATTGTAACTGTAGTAAATATAAGTATTATATATTACAGTAATTATAAAGTAGCACTCAAAATTCCGCAATGTGTATTGACTTACATATGTTGCTAACTGTACCATTGCTTTGATCGATCACCTAAAGTTATAAACACAGGTAATGATTTTCATACATATCTTATCATTGCTAAAGTATAAAATCAAAATCTAAATGAATTTATTCAAGATAGGTTACAAGGTAACACTTATAAATGTCAAAGTTACACGTAATTTTTTTCCTGTGAATTTACATTTACTGCCACGTTCTGCAAAGCAAGGGTGTAGGGCTCATGAGAAGAACGGGCAAGAAACTCATAGCCACTCTTTTTAATCGCCAAGTGTACAATAATATTTAGTAAACTTTGTTGGTTTGTTTAATTTTGACGACTGAACTACTGAAACCATTATGATGAAATTTGATATAGTGATTGATACCTTACAATTTAAGGCAGGATACAGCTTACGTACTTAAAAAAATCGTGTTAATACTTATGACAAAGGCCGGCAGTCATCTATGCGTCACTTCTAGTCGCAGTAGGAAGCATTATTACGTTAACACAACGGCCAGCTTCCGAGCAATTATCGTATCGTAAATTTTCTTTTATTATTAATATGCAGTATTATGTTTTATATACTATAATGAGTGTAGTACAATGAATATGAATTAGATACCGTTGTGCGAAATAAACAATACTCTTTTTGGAAACGAAATAATTAGCGAATTTATATAATCGTATTAATCCTTTTTATTGCCACAACTATCACACAAAAAATACATTTTTAATTTGAATTTAGTACCGCAGAAATAGTGTAAGGCATAAGTATTTGTCAAATCTTTTGTGGATCAATCAAACGAATTAACTTAATGCTCATTTTACACAAAATGTATGTGTACATAATTAATCTCCAGTTTAGTTTACTTCTCATAAGCAATATTTAATTTATTTATTTATTTATTTATTTATTTATTTATTTATTTATTTAATCTTAATAAATAAATAAATAAATAATTTAACGAATACTTAATCAAACGATGATAATAATACATTAGTACTAAAATAAAATATACCAAAATAGACAAACAGAAGTTTTTGTAGTGTTCTTTGTCTACTCATATTACATATAATTAAATGTAACAAGTTAGAATAATAAAACTGCACTGGATTTATATTCTATATATTATAAAATCCAAACTCATTATAGGTATCTTAATGTTCTGGAAACTAGTCATAAAAATAGATGGGATATAAAACTATATAGCAGTTTTTCTATTTACACTATTATTACTTACTGTATTATTATTTTTCATAGCTGTGAATGTTTGATTTTAATTGTAAATATTAAATTACATATAACAACTAAGTTGTAGAGAATAAAACGCCAAATCCGATAGTTTAAAATTAGAACTTGGCATCGACGAATGCACATATAATTAGAACTATAAAACGCACTATTGGCTGTATTGCTAAATTCCTTTGCTTCGTACAAAGATGCGTTAAACAACAATATTATAGAAATACTAATATTGATTTTTGAAACATTAATTTTTATTCTAGTTTTTTAATGGTATCAAATAATTATTTAATAAAATTACAGAATAGCGGTTATCGATACTATGTGAGCTGACCTAAATATATAATTTTAGTTGTTGACATAAGACCCATAACAAATACGTAGTTGCAGAGCATAAAGAAAATATGGTAGGAAATTGATTGATTGCACCGACAGCTTGTCTTATTAAAATAATTGCACCCAGAACTGCACAATGTCATTAAGTTAACAATTAAATTAAATACGATCTATTACACTGTCTACTTAGAATTTAAATTTTTACAGACAATAAATGATAGAGTTACAAGTGTGTATTATTTACTTCTAATGTAATGTTATAATACATTTCATACATTTTGTAGTTATTTGCGCCTATATTTTTTTTATAGAACTGTCTATATTTTTCATTATTTGTTTTTGATAATAATGAATTCTGATTTATTGTATTTATTATAAATAAACTTACCGTGTATTTATCAAGTCTTGCATTTTCACGTTCAAAATGTCCCTTCTCCTTCAAATTCACAATACTCCTAGCACTTGTAACAGCCATATTGAAAATCAAAAATATTAATAAATCCGATTAAAATTCAAAATTAGAACAGTAATATCTGTCACTTTTGGTGCGTATATGCGGGTGTATTCCAGCAACCCACCGCTCCTCGATAGGATCGCGCCGAGATTCCAAATTCGAATGGTTGCGAAACATGGCGCTTCTTTTATATAAAAGCTGTATCGTTCTAGCTAGATACGAATGCGCCCCCGCGCTCTTGTTCCTTTCATATCTCAACACTGGCTATGCAAGTGAATGCTGCTGTCCTACTTTAGATATTGTGTTAGCTAAATAAGCCTAGAATAAACAGGACTATGCTGGATGTGCTGAAAGGTAATCGGATAGTTTGAATTAATTAATTCTGGTCCTAGGCAATTCTTAATTATTTTTAATGTGGCTATTGGCTATAGTCACATAATGTGACTGCTGTCAGGCCTGAGTTTATATACGTCGATTTATAAACTACACGCTTTGTTTCTTGTTTTTATGTATTGGTAGAGTAATTTAGATTAAAGTGATAATTATGATTTTTATGATATTCTATGTTAATTATAAAAATAAATCTATTAAAATCGTCAATAATTTTTTTTAGTATAATAGTACACCTAACTTTTGTCAATCGTTTATTGTAAATTTTAGTAAGTATCATTTGATTGCAGTTCCGCTTACGGCTGGACGTAGTGTGCGGTATTCAATTTCTGGATCAGACAAAATTCCATTTAATAGATTTGTCATATCATGGTTTCTTAATATATAGGGTTGATTTTATAGGTTATAGGGTTCAAATATCAATTCTCGGCGAAACATGAGTTTTAGTAAATACTCCTTTGTCAATACCATCGGGTTGACGGCTGTTCTACGGTCAAGTCCCTACGCTTAAAAAATAAAAATAGCCTGTACCATGTGTTAGTCAAATAAATAAAAATAAATAGCATATTTAAAAAAATATAAAGCATTCATTCTATATAAAGTCATTATTATTAGTTCTACTAATATCTATTAATATCAATATCCTGAACAGCAAAGAGGATATCATAACGACTATATCCTATTTGCACTTTAGGCGCTGCGAAAAACATTAATTTATTTTTGAGTATGCTTGTTGGTGCATAAATCGTGCAATGTCAGTTTTTATCATAAACCACACATAGGCGCTTGGGAAATCACGAATAGTCCTGCGACAAAGGAATAGGTATGGACTCGTTGAATTTTTTGATATGAGAATCTAATTAATGTAAACTCTACATAACGCTACCAATATAGAAATTGTTCACATTCGATATTTTTGTATATAGCTACTTGAAAACAAATTGCCTATATACCTATTTGTTTTGTTTAAAGTTTAGTTAGATTCTCTAGAACAATTTTAAAACGTTTATGTCAATTTAAAAGTTTGTGTATTAACAGTAGGTACTGCTGTCTTAAAATGGAATAAAACATTAAAACGCCGAATTAAATGTACTCACTTCCTAATTCTGTATAACCATCTACGGATTATATTTTTTTTGTTGTAAGCAGATCCCGAATCCATAATACACAATGCATCTAACCACATACTCAACTGCTTTACATGTGCAATACATTATTTGTTAGAAATAATAACTTTATTCGGCTATTAATGGCAAAAAAAGAAAATTAAGATTTATAACCAAATTATATAGTAGTCGTGTGATTTATTTATGTTACGCACGCTAAAATCAATTACAATTTGCAAATTATTTTAATTTCTCATTATGAAACAACAATATTTAAAGATAAAGTACGCGATAAAAATAATTGACATCGTTGTACACGACAAACTTTAATTATATACATTGTCTAATTGCATTTATTTTCGATTGAGAGATCCTGGGAACGGCGCACGGGTTCGGTTCGGTTAGTAAGAGTTTGGGTTTCAATCATTTTCCCTTAGTAGCACCGTCTAGGCAGTAACGACTGAAGGTTAGAATCTTAGGTCTATATTTATATATGTTGTTTTCTAATAGTAGTAACGTGACGAACACAGGGTGTCAGCTTATTAAGTTAATTAAACTTCCGAACGATACGACCATCGCTCACACATTGTCAACACTTTTGCGATCTTAAAATAAATCATGATTTTCATAATGGCTTTTAAAATATGGCATTGTTGATGTTTTATTTCGTACTACTCGTAAGCCCTGAATTTGTTATTAGGATAGAACGATCAATTTTAAAATGATTTAGTCGCTGCTATAACATCCATTGGGAGGTCAGTGATCACTCCCTTATTATTTGCTCACAGAATATAGCCTTCTAGGGAGCCTGAAGAAATTATCATGCAATAAAACTTTGTCGCTTTTCTTTTAGACTTTATGACATTGTAAAATTATGATCATTTTCCAGTTGGGCTGTAGGAGCTTGTTGGCAGTTTGAACGAAATTGTAAGTCGGCATCTCGCTGTGCCTTTATTAATTTATTAAATGTTAGATGGGTAGCATTTGGCTATGAATTAACTTTGGTTTAGTTTCATGATCAATAAAGTCAAATTGGTTTATATATTCAAAGTCACATGAAAATGAATATGATTGAAATATGTGCCGGGAAGCTGTGCTATGATTGTAGAAAGCGAAAATAAAATACAACATAAACGGACTGTCCGTTAACCTAACTCTAAACTACTGTAGGACAAATAAATTATCAGTTAGGTACAGACAATACATAAGACGCTTTTAATAAGTATTATTTTAAATTAGTTAATCATGTATTTGTTCTAATGTCCGTTTCAATCCTACAATTACGACCTTGGTCTTCGATCACCCCTGGTCTCGTGTTTGGGGTCAAGATTTCAGATCGTCAGCGATTGATCAAACTAAACAAAATACGTTTTGTATTTTGTGCTCAATTATGGCGCTAATCAAAACGCGATATTTGTGTTGCGTGTATTAATTATTATGCAGTATTGGTGCCATCGCAGGAGTCATATGTATAAAGCGATTTTGAGTTTATTTGGAGTCGCTAGCTGATATACATCAAAGTAAAACAAATGGTAAAACAACTGATGACAAAATATTTAGCAAATAGTTTTGTCATATTTAATTTTAAATTTATCTGGCCATTGTGACTAGTCTATGGAATCTAATGCATTAAATTAACCTTATTTTCTCTGCAGTTTATTTAAATATTTCTATTTTATAATTGATATAAATTTTGATAATTATTAGTACAACTAGTATTTATTATCAAAATTAGCAATTTCATAGGTCATTTGTTTGGTTAGTATATACTTATCTCATCAATTATATATTCGTAAGTATCGTAGCAAATCAAATCCGTGGACTACCTTCCTTTGCCCTTCCGGGTGACACGTGTAACTATACATAATAGGTATATACCTATATATAATATTGATAGAACAAAAACTATATATTTAATAAGGCCATAAAGAGTTCCATTTGTAGTTAGACACAAGTGTAAGTTGCCGGAGTTATTTTATAATTAGTTAGACTGCGTTTATGCGATACGGAAGTTTATTGTAACAATCTCTGCTTGAAGCGTAAGGTAGATAGGTGTGCCGATGTTTGTAATAATTTACCTGTTTTATTTGTTACTATGACAACCAAGTGTGCAGAATGCTTGGTGGTAATCGGTTACCGTAGTCTAGGAATGCTTGCTGCTCCAGAAAAATGGCGAATAAGACGACATTTAAAAAAAAAGAACAACGGAACAATAAAATGTAGACAAATGCCTAGAAATCCTTACTAATATTATATATACGAATTTGTTTGTTTTTTTGTTTGTTACATTTTCACGTCTTAACTACTTGACCGATCATCATGAAATTTTGCATACACGTTGTCAGCAGTACAAAAAAGGAGATACGGTACATTACATCCAGAAAAAAATATTATATAAATGTAAGAGTCTTATGTCTCTTATAATCGACGCAAGTTACATGTATCATGTGCAAGTGGAAGCATTTTTGCGGATGTATAAATCATGTAAACGCCCGACGCACCACCCGCGCAAGTATAAGTAACGCGTATTATTAAATCGCGCATGCAGTCTCCGCAAGTAACTTGCGCATGTACCACGCGCCAGATATTACCAACGTATTCGACGCATGCTGGCGCTAGCATCATTAGGCATAGTTTACCGAAGTTCGAGATCTACTTCTAATTGTAATTGAGTAAATTATATATGCGTATGCATTAATTATGAACAAAGAATGCTAAACAAAACGATATCGTATTAACGGCTTCGTTTAAAATTGGTTAAAAAGGTTCGAGTTCATTATTTTGTGTCTATAGGTTTTTACAAGGTGTTATGTTATAAAAATATAGCAACCATCTATGTCCCGCCGAAATGCATACAAAATATTAATTGCAACAAATATTGCAATAATAAATCAATGGTAAATATTATACAATTACACATTAAAAATTAAAATACAATACAAATATAGTGATATTAAAAAAGAAATACAATTATAATTAAGAGAATGTCAGATTAAAATAGTCAATATGTTAATAACATTAATAATAGTAAATTAGAGCTTATCCTTAATAAACTCATTTACTGAGCTTTATTTTTCAACATGTTGGCTAGTTTATGTTTATATTCGTTAAATGTTTTACTATTTTTTATGTCCTTTTATTGTAGAGTTTAGGTGCTATTGCGTATATACTTCTATGTAAAACTTTGTTTTTAAAAGAAATGTGACTTGAGTATGCCTCGGTTTCTGAATTGAGAAAAATATTAACTGTCAACTGAGTATTCTCAAATATTTTTTACTAAATTGAATTTCATCAAACCGCTGTCAACTTAGCATTGAATTAAGTATATAAAGTTCAAATACCTTCTCAAATTTTAAAACAGTTGAAGTACATTTGAAATAGGAACAAAAGAAATGTTTAAGTAATACTTAGAGTTTGAGTCGTTCTCAATATGTAATTCTTAATTCTTTGCGTTAGTTGTGTTTGGAATTAATAGTGGCGCTACTATCTATATACACATAGCTTTTGCGCGCGGTTACGCCCACGTCGTGCCTACTTCAATAAAAGGTAGGTAGCCTATGTCCTTCCCCAGGGTTTAAACTACATCTGTACCCAAACATCGAAATCGGTTAAGTGGTTTAGCCGTGAAAAGATAACAGACAGACACTTTCAGAGTTACTTTCGAATTTATAATATTATTATACAGAGTGTCCGGTAATTAATAGGTAACCTGGAAATGTCTTATAGTGCAACTGATAGCCGTTCAGAAAAAATATGAAAAACAATCTATCCTAACTACTACCTGAGATATGTGTTTTTTTTTTAATTACCATGTATAACTTTCTTGTATAATACGACCATAAATGAATGAAATCTATCGGTATTTTGTTGTTTTATTATTAAACACTAATTATGCTAATAGATAGACAGTTAAAAGTATGCTATACTAATATAGCTTGCACTTTTTAATATACTTTTTTTTTAATTTTTTTTATTTCCTTTATCATTTTTTCTGAACGGCCTTGTAAGAAATTTCAAGGTTATCCATTAATTACCGGACACCCTGTATTAAGCACGGATTTTTTTAAAGTTAGTGACTTGTTTGATTTGTAATTATTATTATTTCATAATATTATTATTACACCACGTAATGTGGTAGGATGTGTGTGTGTGACATTTGAGATCTATGATTAACCTATATAAAAATAAAGTATTATGAATTTATGAATTATGAATAATAATCTATGCACTGAGTCTTCAGTTTATCTAGTTCTTTGTTATGTCACCTCAATAGATATGTTATCCACACACAAAACGTTTGACATCGGTCATTATGTTAGTGTCAAGTCAACAACCATACATGTTTCGTTCTGAAACGCTAATCGCTTACGTTTAGATTTTATGTTCTGCTCATATTATTACGTTTTGTTATCCATTGTTAATTTTCTTTTAAAATGAAAAGAATATACAACAAAAGAATAAAGAATATTATTATGTATTATTTTAATTTTAAATAACTTCTTACAGGTTCTAACAGGTTGCTGGCGGGTGGTGCAGAATTTAAAACTTTGTATTAATCGAAGTGAGTATAATTTATAGGTTATTTTTTAGTTTACATATATTAATTTATTTATATTTATCGTATAGTATATTGCTTTTATTTTTTATTGTTTATATTGTCTGATGATGAGTCATTTATTTCTGCTAAGGAGGCTGCCAGTTTTTCGAGTGAGGATGGTTTTTGTTCGGTCACTGATACGTTGGGCGATTTTGTGCGGCAGACGTTCAATCAACAGTCTGAATGTTTTTCGAACGTTTGTCACCTGAACGTTCAAAGTATTCCCAGTCATTACAGCGACTTTCGTGAAACTCTTTGTAACACCAACGTTCATGCCATTGATTTCGGAGAGTTGGCTCAAACCTCATCTTCTCTCGACCACGTACACTTTACCTGGCTACATTCTTATCAGGAATGATAGGGTTGGCGAAGGGGTAGCGTGGGTATTTAACTGCATGTTAATCTGCTATATAAAATCGTTGTTTCATCTCCTTCTAACTATACTTCATCTGCGGAATTTCTTTTTCTTGAGGTTTGTGTCAAAGGAGCTAAAATCGTCCTAGGGTTAGTATATTGTCCCCTCACTGTTGACTACTTCTCCAGTTTCGAATCGACTCTGGAATCTTTAGGGTCAGAGTACTCACATTATATCATCATGGGCGATATTATCACTGACCTCCTATCTCATCGTCCCTTGCGTTCCCGTAAACTCCTTCAAGTAATAGAATCCGGCAGTCTTCACATTTTACCTGCAAAATTTATTATAATATCCTGTTAAATGCAATCCACCACAACATTGATGGGATGGATACCTGGCTGGATCGTATTCTCACCTCTGCTCTTACCTTAGTTCGTCATCATGGCAAACACCTGGATTTTCCCATCATGATCTTATATTCGTTTCCTATAACCTTAAACTACCCAAACCCTGTCCTAAAATTCTGCTCAGGCGTTGTTTTGGGCGGATGGATGTGGCTAAGCTACGTAAGGACGCTTTTAACTGGGATCTTTTGGAGTCAGCTGCCACCGTGGACCAAAATGTTGGTATTTTAATAACGTCATTGTGAACCTTTTTAATGTCCACGCTCCTGTCCGTAGAATAAAGGTAAAGTGCCCACCCGCACCTTGGATGTCGAGGGGTATTCAAATGGCGATACGGCAAAGGGACCATAAGTATCGCTCTTTTAAAAAAAATCGCTCTGATGACAACTGGGTTCTTCTTAAGGTTCCAAGGAATCGGTGTAATTTAAATTCGATGATACGTAATGCAAAACGACGCCATATTCTCGATAATATAACATCCTCATCTCCTGTAGATATCTGGCGGTTTCTTAGAACTCTAGGCATTGGTAACAAGCAACAAGGTGTTCCGCATGCGATGATTGATTTGGACGATATCGATCAACATTTCACCTCTTCCATTTTGCTGGATCAACAAGTTGAGCATCGTACTGTGGATTATTTAGCCTACCCAGGCCCAACATTGATCCTTTTCTGCTTTCTTCAGTAAAACCGGGTGAGATCAAAAAGATAATCTTGTCGATCAAGTCTAAAGCTGTGGGTTGTGACTGTAATAGTCGTCTTATGATCACACCAATTCTTAATCAACTCCATCCCGCCGTATCCCATATCGTCAACTTTTCTTTTGACACTGGGATGTTCTCTTCCTTGTGACGTAATGCCTTTGTCATTCCTCTACCTAAGATTGGGTCCTTCCCTTCCAAACCACTACAGACCCGTAGGCATTCTTCCTCTCCTATCTAAAGTGCTCGAGGTCTGTGTACACAAACAACTTGCACAGTTTGTGAACCTGAACAACCTATTGTGGCCTTTCCAATCTGGCTTTAGGCCCGGGCATAGCACTACTTCCATTCTCCTCAAAGTGATTGGCGATATCAGGGCGGGCACGGAGGATACCAAAGTCACTGTATTGGCTTTGGTTTACTTCTTGAACGCCTTCAATTTCGTCAGTCATGACAACCTACTAGCGATCCTATCCCATCTTAATATCTCACCGGGTGTACTTGAATGGTTCTCATCATATCTTCAGGGGTGCCAGCAGCCAGTACGCATCGATGACACATCATCGACTTGGCGTGACCTTAACTTCTCGATGGCGTAGTGATTAGTGTAACCAACTGCCACACCTGAGTGGGTTCGATTCCCGCACATGTCAAACAATTGTGTGCATGAACATGAATGTTTGTGTTGGTCTGGGTGTTTCTATATACAACGTTATTCTTACTTAGTACGAAACCTGAAAATAGTTTGTTCAGAATCAGCAATAGAATCGATTACAATAGTTTTTAAACCATGTTATATTTTATCCCAAATATCTATCAAAATTTGTTAAAATAGGATACACTATTTAATAGGTAAGAAACGGCCGGCCGGCGGCGGCCGGTAGGCATTTATCGAACATGCCACAATACATAGTTAAATGCTTAGATCATTCATAGTTTGGGAATTCCCCTTTCGGTGTGCACCCTGCACCGCTACCCGCACCCCCGTCTCGTCCTGCGGGACGTCCCGCCCGCGCCCGCAGCTCCCGCCCTGGGCAGTGAGCGGTCAATGGCGCATTGGGTGACAATATTTCCGCGAGGACAACGGTGCAATTATATCAGCTGATAGCTTAGTGAGGTTTTATTATTTCTGATTCTTTTTTAGTTTTATTGATTGTTCTTATAATAATATGTTTGGGTGTTTCGGCTTTTGTACCAAGTAAGAATAACGTTGTATAATATGTGTGTATTTACAACTAATTTTCAATAATATCGTAGACACAATTAATGATCTAGTGATTAAGTGGTCGTCTCGCCATTGTCACTACAAAAACCAAATACTTTCTTTGTGCTCATTGTTTGAGTGTTAGTAAAGATCTCCTCGACAGAAGATGCATTCCTCGTACGGGAGATGTCTTTAAAATATCATAGTGATGACAAGTAGAACATGGCCGTGACCGAATTGCACACAAGAAGGAATATCGGTCGGCGGGTGGCAAGATAGGCGGATGACATTGTCCCGATCGTGGCCCGAATCTGGATGAGATTGATGCAGGATCGTTGAGAAAAACAAAGAAAGCCGAAATCCAGCCGTGGATATAGTCAGGCTGTAGATTTTTTGTCTGTGTAAAGGAATCACGCCAAATTAATAAACGTATTTTTTTTTCTTTTTTTTTTTTTATACTACTAAAGTGGCAAACAAGCTTACGGCCCACCTGATGGTAAATGGTTACCGTAGCCTATCGACGCCTGCAATACCAGAGGCATCACTTGCGCGTTGCCGACCTTGTAAAAACCTTTTAACGCCCTTTTTGAAGAACCCCATACTGTAGTCTTGTGGGAAAACCTGGGCAGGGAGTTCATTCCACAACCTGAGCGTCCGCGGGAGAAAATTCCTTTGGAACCGTTTAGTGCGGCACCAATTAGCTTGTAAGGTGTGAGAATGACATCCCTGCCGATGGCGAGCGGTGCGATGATAAAAAGTAGCTGAGGGCATCATCTCAAACAACTCGTGGTGCGGTTGTAGTTTGGTAGCTTAGGATTTAACTACAAAACAAACTATGGCACTAAGCCAAAATCGGTGTATAGTGTGATCCATAGGTGACGAAAAGTACGGGACGAAGTCACGGTCAAAGGCTAGTAATACATCAATATGAACAGTTCACTGTGTAGCCCTAGGAAACGCGTGCGTCATTAATTATTCAGATAGCTAATTCTGCTAATGAACACGCGAACATTGCCATTCATACTATCATGTTTGTTCACTATAAGTACGAATAGTCAAGTAACAAAATGGTTTACTTTAAATAATTTAGTACTGAACCCCAAAAAAACAAAATGTGTTAAATTCATACTGCCTAATGTAGAACATCTTGGTCCTAGCATAACATTGAACGGTGAGGTACTGGAAGCAATAGAATCCACAGTATTCCTGGGCATTACACTTGATTCAAAGTTACAGTGGGGTGCGCAAATATCTTGTCTCTCAGCGAAACTTAGTTCGGCCGCTTACGCCATTAGAAACGTCCGTGGATTAACTGACGTTGATACAGCTAGATTAGTTTACTTTAGTTACTTTCACACCGTTATGTCATATGGAATATTATTATGGGGAAAAGCAGCGGATATACAAAGTATTTTTATATTGCAAAAAAGAGCTGTGCGTGCAATTTATCAATTAGGAACTAGAATCTCGCTCAGAGAAAAATTTAAGAATATAGGTATTTTAACTGTAGCATCACAATATATTTATTTTAATATCATGCATGTCCGTCAAAATATATATTTATACATAAAAAATAGATAACATCAATACTAGAAATAAATATAAATTATGTGTTCCATTCTACCGTCTACATAATGTTCATGGTTCCTTCATGGGTCTTGGTATACGTTTTTATAATAAAATCCCGAGTAATATTCTAGAATTACCAGAGAATAAATTTAAAGTTAAAATTAAAACTTGCTTAATTTCTAAAGCATATTATAATATAGATTATTATTTAAATGACAAACATCCATGGCACTAATATTTGCATTAGATCACAGGATATTAAATGACAAATACTAACACTTATGTTTTTTTTAATATATGTATATATATTTTTTTTTTGTAATGTTACACCTTGTTTAAGCTGGAATTTGCATTGTTGTTACATTCAGTCGTATTTTAATCAAGAAGAATGTGCAATGAAGACAACTCGTGATTATGGACAGTTCCGTTAAGTTTTCTTTTGAGTCTTATTCTGAATTCTGGTTTAGTGGAATTCGATAATTTACTTACTACATTTTATTTAAACAATTAGATTAAACTACGGACTATAATCACGTCTAGTCTTGATTATTTATGTACAAGTAAGTGGATGCTCCTATTTACCATACTGCTGCTTTAGAGGCTACCATCAATTTTTATCAAATGCTTGAGTATGTTGAGTAGTACTTCATGGAGAAACGGTTGCAGCACCTTACAGTTATAATTTGTAAACGAAATATTATTGTACACTTGGCGATTAAAAAGAGTGGCTATGAGTTTCTTGCCCGTTCTTCTCATGAGCCCTACACACCCTTGCTTTGCTGAACGTGGCAGTAAATGTAAATTCACAGAAAAAAATACGTGTAACTTTGACATTCATAAGTGTTACCTTGTAACCTAATTTGAATAAATTTATTTTGATTTGATTTGATTTGATTAGTTAAACAGTTATAGTGGTATATGTACATGAAAATTTATGCTTTGTTACGCATACGTATGAACTGCTTTTAGCACTATGGTGATTTGAAATGATTTTTTTTGTGACACTAGCCGTAGGATGTACCTTAAATCTCAATTCTCGACTCTCAATATATGGTCTTTACCAAGATAAGGTATTCGACTTAAGGTTTAAACATCACATGAGAAACACACACATGTGAAAATGTGCTTTGGGGATTGACTGATTGACTTCTAAGCTACATAGTTTAGAAGTCAATCAGTCAATCCCCAAAGCACATTTTATTCGCCAGTTCGGCAGGCAACTTTTCACATTCCGACGTCGTGTAGTGGTAATGATGAATAAAACCCAATAATATTCTGAATTGGTCCGTAATTTTCCATGATCAATAATTACTTTGATAAGAGATATATATATTATGTACCTATATAAAAATACTGCGAAACTCGTCTCGTACGATCACGAGTGATGTTGAGGTTTAGATATAAGTTAATATGCGGAAAATTTTAATCGACATCGCATTGGTGAATTTAAAAAGAAAATCTTATAATCTATCTACATATGTTTATAAAAATCTCGTGTCACGGTGTCAAAAACCGGTCGCACTTCTCCGAAACGGCTCGACAGATTATTGTGAAATTTTTTATCTATGTATATTTGGTAGGTATGAGAATAGGTCATAAAGTATATTTCATGCCGCTCGGTGATAAGAGTGTCTAATTTTCCCATCCAGATTTTTTTTCTATTCCTTTGACAATATTTTTGGTTTTCTCTAGAAATAATTTATATGGCAGAACAACGTGTGCCGGGTCAGCTAGTAATATTATATTAATATTTCAAAACTAGCTGTGTGCATTGAACTGTTTTGTGTAGTTGCTGTGCGATGTCAGGATTAATATTAGGTGTACGGACCTAGACCTACGGATTATTTATTACCAACAGTGGATTACATGATGTGGTTGGTTGTTTAGGTTGACATCATTTATTTTAAGAGCACATTACAAGCTCTATTATGACTTATTCTTTCTGTTACTTGGTCTGTCTGACATGTAACATATTAATTTTTAGTATATAATATTCTCTTGCACATTGGATGGGTGGGAAGGTGGCCTAAGTAAAAGGATGGGTATGGCATGCACATATTTACTGATAGGTCCTGTTACATCCATCTTTGACAATCTGATTCAAGTCCATCATAAAAGGGGCGAGCATATCTCAAGACACGTGCTTTTGTGTGACTAGCGTGATCGAGAGGTTTTTTACTATTCTAGAAGGTGAGTAAATGAATGAATGCCTACCAGCACTTGGCGTTTTCTCTTCAATCTGTTAGGGTCGTATTTCTAGTATTTCATCGGAATCTCGGTTTTTATTGACTTGCCGCAATCTTATCGGTGTAACCCAAAGCCATGGTAAACTAAGTATTCTATTCAAAGGATTACGATAGAGAAATGTTTGGCTTACTCCTGCCACACCATTTTGTTGTGTTCTATAGCGATAAAGACAACCATTGTTGTTGCATCGAGGTCGTCGTCTGAAGAGCTGCATAAACCGCTTCAGACAGGAGCGATAATGAGCTGTCATGTCTGTTAAAATATATATGTTATTGTATTTTTATATGTTATCCATTTATTTATTTATCAAAAATTTACTTTATTTAAAAAAATTACTTACATCAAATTTAGCATAATAATATTTTATGCAAGAAGTCCACAAAATTTACTGACAGTTTTGCCGTTGCTATAGCAAAACTATTATCATAGAGTACATACATTTCATGATTATTATACTTATTTATCGAATCCTAATAAAAATCAAATAGTTTAAACAAAAGCAAGTAGACATATTCTTATCAGCTAAAAAAGTAAAGGGAATAAGAATTTTTTTGTATTAATTTCTTTTTAGAAATATACGTTGAATAGCATAGTATGTAGCTACAGTGCCTACAGTTTTTCAATTAGCAATTGATTTTGTTCATTACTCAACCCAAGCCTTTAATAATAATTTAAAAAATCTTATATCTATGTACCTACTTACATAATACGAGCAAATAGTACAGATTTTTAATATTTACATAGTAAACTAACTTTTGTCCGTGACTTCGCTCGTGATACCTAATCACCTAGCGGTATGAAATAATTATACTTTACGACGTATTCTCATACCTACCAAATATACATAGAAATTTAATAGAAATCGGTCGAGCCGTTTCTGAGGAGTGCGATCACAAACACCGTGACACGAGATTTTTATATACATGTATAGATGAAACTTTACTCATACGAATTCGCTAAATTGTAAGTTATTGAGTTAGCTGATTCGTCAAAATCTAGAACGAGGCTCGAAAATAATTATTGAAATCAACGGATTTCAGATCACCGATCACCGATTCACATGAACAGAGATGGCTATAACGACCTCTTTCAAATCTAAGAATACAGATTGGACATGAAAACATTACCTCGCACCATGACCCTTTTCAAATGACGTCTAGATATCGTCATAACAACGTCATCGACGTTCAATGCTATTTATCTTTGTCTATTATATCTACGATTAATCAATTTAATACAATGGTTCTTACGTGGAAGTGGTTAATTCCGAGTTTAATTATTTATCTCAAGTCTTGCTTGGTCTTATTGAATGTCCTTTTATTACCTTTTTTTCGTTTGTGTTCGGTTTTTACGTAGACGCCAGTTAAACTTTATATGCACTTGCGTATCACCCCGGTTTTTATTGATTTTTGCTTGACTAGTTTTATTTTACTGTCATATTGAAGGAATAAAATGAACGAGGTTTCTTTTAAGTTTCAATTTATAGTTATACTGACGCATAACGCTATAATAAGATTCTTTTTGAATGATTCAAGCCATATTGTTGATATATTTTCCAGATGATTGAACTCGTTCAGAGTCATTTCCAGGTGTTTGAACTCGTCCATTTGATTATTTTTTACTCCTGGAATATTTTTAAGGTGTGGGCGTACATATTATGCTATATTTTATACTGCAATCGATATCTTAATGTGAAGAAAATAATTAATTAGCAAATTTGCTTAAACTGGCGAATATAAGTGAGATTTTGCCCGTCAATTGATGTTCTTCTCCTCAGGAACAGCACTGTTTTCCTGGATGAAAGGTACCCTGTGTCTTTTTCTGTACCTCTGGCAACGTGTATGCAAAATTTAATGATGACCGGTCGAGTGGTTAAGGCGCAAAATCATAAAAAACAAACAAACAAACTCAAATTTGCATTTATAATATTAGTTGGGATCTTTATTTATCGGACACTACAAAAATAAAGAAGTATAAATACAGGCGTAATAAGCCTACTCCGAGTACATACGATCAAATCTAGGCATTACCTTGAATATTAATAACATTCTTATTATGTAATAATTAAGTGGTTAACTTTTGATTACATTACTAGCAATTTGCGGTATGCGCTTGTAAATAAATTTTCCTTATATATTGATTATTTCTAGCAACTCCAATAGATTATGATTATGATACGTTTAACTTGTTACGTGAAAGAGCCCGAAAAGGCACTGAAAATTGCTTCCGTGATTATATATCGAAACTCGAGAATGAAATAAAAACGAATGTAAAGTCTTTTTGGCGATACACTAAATCTAAAAGAAACTATAGGGGTATTTCTGATCAAGTTACTTATGGTGACCGTGTTGCAGAGAACGGAAGTGGTGTGGCTGATTTGTTTGCAGAGTACTTTTCTTCTGTATACGGGGACAGTGATGCAAATAATAATTATATAGCAACACAAAAAACAGCGAGTTATACTCTTTCTCGTATTATTATAACGGAAAATGATATAAGACACGCTATTATAAAAAATGACCTTAATAAAAGAGCGGATCCTGATGGACTGCCTCCAATTTTTATCCGCTTTTGCATGGACGCTCTAATTAAATCGTTACATTTAATTTATAATAAATCTCTTAAAGAGGGCACATTCCCGGACTTATGGAAAATAGGTCATATAATTCCTATTCATAAAACTGGCAGTACAAATTATAGACCTATTTCCATTATATCCCAACTTGCAAAAATGTTCGAAGGTCTCATTTGTTTTTGTTTCATGTCTTATCGTTCCACTTTGTCAAATTTACTGGTGTACACCACTTTTATCACTGATACATTGGAAACCAGAAGACAGGTCGACGCCATATATACAGATTTTGCCAAGGCCTTTGTCCATGTGGACCACTCCATATTGTATATAAAACTTAATCAGGCCGGAATACATGGTAGTCTTCTGCGGTGGTTCGAGAGCTATCTGCATAATCGTTCTCAGCTAGTGGCGTTGGCAGGCTATGAAACTGTGCCGTTTGTGCCAGGTTCTGGAGTCCCGCAGGGCTCTAAACTAGGACCTTTATTATTTCTGATGTTTATTAATGACTTTCTGGATAGGATAAAATGTTATTGTCTGGCTTATGCTGATGATCTAAAGATGTACAGTAGAATATCTGCAACTTCCGATTGTATTAAGCTGCAAAGTGATCTTGATACTATTCAACAATGGTGTTTGGAAAATAGAATGTCCTTAAACGTAAAACCATGTCAGTATATTAGGTTTACTAATAAAATTAAATTCATTGATTTTAAATACTGTATAGATGGTGCGTACCTTGACAGAGTATCTATTATTCGTGATCTGGGAGTCATTTTTGATACTTCTTTATCTTTCCGTCATCACATAGATAATATAGTCGCAAAAGCTAATAAAATGATAGGTTTTATAATTCGAGTATCAAAACCATTTCGGGAAAATTGCAGTGTTATCTTACTATACAATGCGTTGGTCCGTAGCAATGTTGAATATTGCTCCACTATATGGTCTCCTTACTACTCAACCCATATAGATAAGGTAGGTTATCCTTAAAAAAATGGCATCAGGAAAACTATTCCTGAATACACTGATAGATTATCTTACTTCAAAATGATCAACTTAAAAAAAAGATGCGACATACATGACTTACTGGTTCTACACAAAATTGTACATGGGTCCTTAGATGTTGAACTAATGAATAATTTTAATTTTAAAACGAGCAAGCGTTTTGTTAGACATCCCTGGATATTTGAGACACCTATCACTACCTTGAATACTACATACCTTCAATAGTCCATTTACACGTATGGCAAGATTGTATAATGCGAAATCCAACGTATCTGACAATGACATTGATATCTTCTCTATGAATTTTTTATCATTCAGACACTTTCTACTCAGTAATGCTTTATAATATTTTGTAATTTAAATTTTTATACTTTTAATTCGTTTTAATATAGATATACTTCGATTTGTGGTTTATGTAATTATTATATTTTCACCATAAACAAGTATTCTCTTTAATATATAATGTAATTGAAATGTCATGCATGCCTGTGATTTGTTTAATTACTCTGACAATGTTAAATTAAGAATGTCTCAACTACAAAGCATTACACAGTTACAGTTGGTATGCTTAAATTATAAATAAATAAATAAATAAATACTAGACCGGTGTAAAGAGTAGCTATATAATATAACAAGTGGTGATTACAGGCAACTGTTTTGCGGTTAAGCCTTCAACAGCTGCATTAATGACATTCAATGGAGACATCTAGAATCATAGACAAAATTATTATATTTTTAAATGTTTGCTAGGCACAATAGTGGCCCTGAAAATTAATTTAAAGGATGTTTTTTAATTATAGGTACTAAAGGAACTCTTTAAATTACAGTTTCCGCATTAGGAGTAATCCTTGTATTGCGGCAGACCTTAAAAAAACATTGAAACAAAAGTCTTTGTGGCAGCTATTTTTACATTGGTAAAGGTCTCACATATCTCGATCTCTTTCTCTAAATACAGAACAACCACATACTGATTGTAGATCACACTTCTAGTTCCGTGCGGAATGTAATCCTGAATACTCGGCTTAGAGTAAAGGAGAGGATTTCTGCGACATACGTGCAATCAAAGATATAGATTAATTTTTTATGTAGTAATTTATTTAAGACAAAGCTTTGTAAGCATACATAAAATATAGATATGCAGCATTAATATAACTAGCGAGTGATATACACGGCTAAAACCCAACGGCTTCATTAAAGTATTCTTGTCGTGTAACTATCAGCTGTGTTTGATAATGGACTCGGGTGGATTTCATTTCTATATAAGGTTGTGTTATCGGTTATAGTATGCCAAAAGCAGCCCCTGGAAGGATGAAAGACATCCACGTATCATCATTTATATCTGAAATGTATTTTATAAATACTGCAATCAATCAAAAAACGTTGGTAGAGTATGTATACAATATTAACAGTTTAAGGGCCTGTCCCACTACTTACAAGTAGCAATTATCTATAAGATAAAAGCCTCGCCCTCTCTTATTTATCTTAACGAGAGTGACACAATTTTTACTTGATAATAGTGAAACGGGCCTTAAGTAATGTAAACTTACACGTACGTCCTGTATATTACAAACGTTGTGTATACACAGCGACACATCAACATAGACTTTTTGGACTTTGAACTATTAGAAGTTGAACGCTGCGAATCGTGCGAGAGAGTGCGTTATATTTTTGTTACGCTCTATCCTTACCATTACATCGACATCACTATGTACTGTCCCTTTCCGACAATTATCTATTTTGTATGTAGCGTAGTTATGCGTTTATAGGGTGTCTAACTTGATGTGTACAAATGTAACTGGATCTCAGATTTACTGATTGTGTACCATTAAGACCATTATTTGTATTATGCCTACTAAATAAAATACTGAATAAAATTAAAATAAATAAATAATATGTAGTACGTAAATACTTCGTAGATACTTCATCATGTTATAGATAAGTAAACGATGTTGAAGTCAATAAAAATGTATTAAAAGCAAACAGTATATACTGCGTATAATAGAAAAGTGTGGTCATATTTAAGCACCACATAATATAGCCCCTGTACAATTGGAATCTGTGACGACTAAATTCGTATACATAATTTTCACTATATGAATTATGTTTATTCTTTTAAAAAAGGCAACTTCCGCACTAAGAATAAATCCTGTATCACAGGGGACAAACATTCAAGCAACGAACATAAATAAATAATAGTTTAAAAAACTAAAAACACGCTATATTAAAAAAACAAACTAAAAAGTAGAAAATAAATCGTGGGATGGGGGTTATCAAAATACCTGAGAAAGCACCCTACGCTTTTTTACATAAAAGTTATTAAATTATTTTCTACTTTTTAGTTTGCTTTTTTAATAAAGCGTGTTTTAAGTTTTCTAAACTATTATTTTTTTCTTAATCATTGTATTGTCATCGGTCCTTAATAAGTATGCCAAATTTCGAGTTAATCCGACGTTTTGAAGGGGGTCAGATAATTTTCAAAGTTTCCGTTACATACATACTAACATACGTATGAAGCTAATAAAAGCATGTTAAAAACATCCAGACTCGGCACAACCATTTGTGGACCACACAATTTTTTGTCCCGTATGGGATTCGAATCTTTGTTATTTTCAGATATATATTACAGCCCTAAAATATGACCACATCTTACTGTTACACGCTGTATATAATATATTATGTAAAACAACTATATTACTTCAAGAAATAAATGTAAGAGACAATGATTTATATGTTTTTTGGCCATGGAATGCAATATAATGTTCATGGACCGTGTTAATTTGATTTCAAGTTGTACGCATAATATATTTTATGCTAACATGCCAACATAACATGATGGATTATATCCTAATACAAGACAGTAGGCCAGTTTTTGTAACATCCTTTCTTTGTAACATTGTATTACTTACGCTTTTAGAGATCCGTATCCAAAAGATGACAGGAGTTGTTACAACGCTCACGTCATTTGTCTGTAATAAAATCAGCTCTGTATTAATATAAACTGTCCTACTGCTGGGCACGGTCCTCTTTTCAGTGTCAGTAGGTTAAGGCCAAAGTTCACCACGACTTGGTACATTTCACACATTGTCAAAAATGTTATGGAGAAATGTCAGACGTGCGGGTTTTCTGATGATATTTTCCGTCACCGTCTTCTGTCTATACTAACAGAACAGACATTTTTAGAACAACTTGAAAGTGTTTTAATAGAGACACCAATGCACAAAAGAAGATTAATCCAAATCCTCGCCTTTTTGACTTCTTAAGTGTTAAGTACGTCTTTGCGTTCGCGTTAGCACAACCAAACATTTTTTGTTGACAGTTCCCTTCTGTCTCGCGGACTACTTTACAAACATTCATACAACGGACACAACACCCAGACTTGAAACAACCATGTTTGAATCACACAATTTTTTGTCCCGTGTGGGATTCGAACCCACAACACTCAACGCAGTGGCAGCGGCGAGGCGACCACTTAACCCACTACGCCATCCGCGCAGTCAAAACTAACGAGAAGTAAATTGTTTTATTTTAGGGTTCGGTACCCAAAGGGTACTTGCTAACGAAACGCTATTACAAATTACAAACTAGTACGAATAAACCCAACAAAAGCTCAATCGATATTAAAGTTCAATTAATTCGAATAGTTGTCAAAGTGCCGAGTATTTAATCGTTAATCGCTATTGTCGATTATCTTTCATTATTTTTAAACTAAAATATAAAAAACTCGGAACGAATTACTACTTGATTAATATTCAACTCACGATTTTCAAAGACATATGGCAAATACTTACTGAAAGTAAGTTAAACGTTTGATGGACTGTCGTTTCAATAACAAATTTGAAAAGATTTTCTGATCTCTACAAAGTAGTTCTGTCAATCTCCTGTCAAATTTTGACTGCTCGAGCTGAAAAGCAGCTAGGAATTAATTGACGTCTGAAGGTAGCCATTCTTGTAAATGTCAATATGATTTTTGTTAATAGTTCTTACCACTGCTGTTGCTGCCAAGATTTTTAATTATTTATGGAAAAAAAAAATATGATAGGAATATATTAATTCTAGGGTTTACTGTACATGTGCTTATATTTAGATAAGTTCTAGTCTCTCTCACCTGACACTCACATTGTGAGAATGTCACCAGATGGCTTAATTAGTGAACTAGGCTGCCCGACTACGTTTGAACATTCGACAGCACAGCCATAGAACTGCATTGTAAAATCTATGCATCACGTAATTTTTTTTTTCGTCGTTATATATGTAATAGAATACAAAAAAGAGAAAGAGGTTATATTTATCCAGAAATCATAGCCCAAAAAATCTTACCGGCTTGTGTTACACTTGTTAAAGTGCGTTAAGGTTTTAAAATACACTATATTAGTTAATCAGAACACTTATAACCAAATTGATTTATTAATTGGAATAATCGTTATTATTATAATTATTAACTAGTATGTATATAATAACTAAATACCTACTTTTATCGTAATATTTTACACTATCATAAATAGATCAGCCTTCAAAAACAATAAAAAAGATACTACACTATGGTGTACCTCATCACACATAAGAAAACTGAAATCTAATGAAAACGTTTATATTTACTTATACGATAAAAAGTAAAAGTTAACCACCTACTGAGAAAAATAATAAATTACCAGAGACTCGCTCTAGCCTTATCAAAGAAATTATATCATAAGCAACGTGCAGAACACAAAGGAGATCAAATCTGACAGAGTATTGAAACTAAAGGGTGATTTATAGAGAAACGAACGTGGGAATTGTCGAACAAATTTATTTATTTATAATTGATTAATATTCATTATATATATAATTATGTATGCTAGACATTATTTAAGTAACTAGACTATGAGCTAATTTAAATGAGATTTGTATTCTGTATTAATTACTAAACAAACGTGTATTTTTTATTTTCTATTAATAATGCTTGCAGTCGTATTTTTTGTATGATAAGACCTCGATTACGAGGAGAATACCCAGACTCGGAACAAATACATGATGCAATATTTTTTGGTTCCGTTTAAATCAATTCCGTAAAAGTCATAGCAAAATTACAACGACACATTCAATTTTTAACGCATTGGCTTTGATGAATATATTTCAGCTTGATTATATTTAACAAAGAAATTAGAATAAGAAACGAATTCGAATTTGAATAAGAGTGATCCTCAGTTCGTTTCCAGTTCAGAAAAAGTATTATAGTAGCAAAGAAACTTGGAAAGGAGCATGCCAATATTAGGCCCAGAGGTGCACAAGAAATTGGCTATACTAAAAAAATATATTAATATTTATCCTAGTTCTTCTTTGTATTTATTATTCTGTACAAGTCGGTAATATTTTCTAAAAGTATTAAATAAGAAAACGTCTAAAAATTATGTAATGGAACTTGCAAGCAAGTATATTAATGTAAAAATGTTCCCTTTAAACAAAATATGTTTACAGGTAATTAATCGAAATAGTAATTCATTCATCATCATTTCAGTCATTTCATTTTTATATAAAAGTAATACAAAAACCAATAATAATTATTATTTTTACCTGTGCAAGTTTGCATTGATTAACTTATAGTAATGTCTATTATCTATATATTAAGGTTTTATGTTTATTATGGCAGCACCATCTCTAACTTGTCAGGCGCCGGAAAATATCAATGTCAATATCATTGCTTGTTTTGCAACTCCATTGTGACAATTACTGTTTATTTATTGCGGTTAATATCAACAAGTTTTACCTATAAGTATTACCTGTAAGCAAAAAAAAAACTGCAATTTATTCTGTTTTATTTCATTCCTAATTGATTGTAATCATAAATAAATTAAAATAATGTACTTATAAACTGATATAGCACATTATTTAATACAAATTGTATTAATGAGTTAAAAGAAGATTTAATAACTTTATAATGCCAAGTTTTTTGTTAATCACTTCTTTTGCTTATTCATTATTGCCATTGCTTACTATTATTATCATTAGCCTTTATATGTGTGCACTGTAGGCCTGAATTACTATGGCGTCTTGGCATGTCCCTTTGTATGGTAGACTCAGACGTCAGGTTCGTCTATACCCTTATTGCGTACACCTAAAACTAAGTTAGTTAAAATGTAGATGTTTTGTGCCTATCCCTTTGAGGCATTCAGCCTTGAATCTATGTAAACAAATGTGTCGGTATCTACCATCGTTAGTAGAATAAAATAAAAGCAAAAACATTCATGTTTCATAAACCGCCGGCTTCTGTTGATTATTCATTTTCATCTGTTATGTGTATGCTAGCTATGTACGTATCTCCGAGCCTCTTTCATCGTGTTGCGAGCGAACGACCCTCCCTTTCACCTCTCTACCGAGTTGTGCAGCTACGAAATTATTAACACAATAGAGTGATCATTTTAAATATATTTTTTTCTCTTACGCTACGCTACGCTTATATGCCGAAATGGATAATTACTCGAAATTGTTAATCGAACTGTTTTAAATCCTAAACAGTTGAGGGCGAACCAATTTTCGTCTATTGATCATATTTCTTAGACTTACTTCCTGTTAAATTTCTACTAAGTTGGTTGGTTATAAATGGTTTACCGAATCCACCGCACGATTAGCCACAACTTTTAGTGCATACTTATGCCGCGATATAAATAATAAATAAAAAAATATTTTATTTATGTTAAGTACTTGCTTTTCTTCGCGGATTTGCTCGCGTTTTTAAATAATATATAGCTTATGTTACTCAGTGATAGTATAGCTTTCTAAATGTGAAATATTTTTTTAATTCGGTTGAGTAGTGGTTGAGTAAACCATTACAAATAAACAAACAAACAAACAAAAAATCAAATCCATCCTCTTTATAATATTAGTATAGACAACATCAAAAATGCTAATTGCTAATTTATATCTAAATAATATAAACAAGGCAGTTTGTTTGTATATAAATTTAATAAATATTAGCTCATATATTTTATATTCCTTATAGGCAATGGGTAGATACGCAGGCGCGAAGCGTCCTGTGTCGCGTAGGACTTTACGTAGATACAACTAAGAGTGCAAACTATTCCTAGACTGCAAACAATTATTTATGGATTGTAAGAAAAATGGCGAGGCGTTTATGCCGCTAGGCCATCCTTGCAGTCAAACGAACTCTGTTTAGGAAATGGCCCATTATAAAATTCTGCCAGAAGAGGGATTGCATTCGTTCATAATATTATATGTACATATATGTTACACTTCGGTAACCTACCGAAGCATGGAAGTACTCGGATCAAATGCCACTAAAGTGTACATTACATTTATAATTTGATAGCATCGAATAAAGCCTAACCTTGCTATTTATTCCTTCAATGTATGTATTAGTCTTAATTAATACTGATTTACAGTACAATATTTATTAAATTATTTTTATATTTACAAGACTTATAAACTATTTTAATTTCTCGTATAAAAAGTTTAGCCATATTGCCAAGATCCCACGATTAAAAGAAGACGAATGGTGCTAATTCAATTTCACACTCAAGACAAAAATTGTGCTGTAATATCAAACGTAAACAAGAAGGCTCTCTCCGCCTGTCTGTTTAAAGGAATTTATCTTTAAATCTATACTACACAGAGGTGCCGCTGACAGCTACAGCTGGCTGCATTTATCCCAAAATATTTGTCATTTTATTGAATATGCTAACAAAATTAACGATGTGATCTATATAATACCTGAAATAATATGATGCGTTTAATACAGAATCCTCGTTACGTGTGTACGACTCGCACATGGCTGCTTTTTATAATATTTTTGTAATTAGCAGGAATACATTATATATAATTATATATCAAGCGTTGCGTGTATAATTATAGTAGATGGATAATGTTTCAAGTAGATAGCTTAATATAGACATAGAATACAAAATGGAAGGCCAAAGAAAAGATGACTTAATCAATGTTGATAATAGAGTAATAATAGTTACGGAACTGTGAATTCATTCATTGAAGTAATTTAAAAGAAGCGAGATGTGGCTTTAATTCTTACTATTAATAGTTTGGTAACTCACTGACGAAAATATGACGTTCATAAGTGTCTCGTTATAAATGTAAATTAATAAAAATGTTTCCTTTGATTTAAAAGCTCCATGGTTTGCTAGGAACACAGAAATGCCTGAACACCTATAAATAGAAACCGTGAAAGAAACACTTTATGCTAGTGGAGCGAGATTAGTTAACCAACTTTTGAAAAAAACTAACAACACCAAACCAGCAAAATCTTTATGCCACTAATGAAGATTTAATTGGATTCCAAATATGGTAAATTCTAGAACTGAATCACACATACTAAGCCTTAGGAGGATATTCACTGCATCATGAATCACATAATTTATGATAATTGAAGATCACATCAGATTATGGGTATTGTAACGATGATTGATTAACAAAGCAAAAAGGAACAAATATTACATGAGGTTATTTAAAAAAAAATCGCTGTTAGTTTAATAATTTGCAAGGGATGTTACAACCAACAATAATTGAAAACACAGTGCTATAAATAAATAGAGGATATTTTCGCTGTATGTCATACAATCTAATGGCTCTCTTTAAGCCATAGATTTTCGTCTGATAAAAGATGATCTATTTGTAGACAGAAACATATTCGATATATTATCGACAATTTCATGGCATGGTCTCGTGATATACCTACTACTACTTACTTATATAAATAGAAATAGACTTTAAATCCAGTTTGATCCTGACCTATGTAATTATTTTTGGTATTTGTAACTACATTGCAATTAAACAGGTTTTGTTGTCTTTGTTTCTCGAATTTAATTGAGCTAAGCCAATTTTATTATAATTGATGTCTGTGAGTTTTTTCTTAAAACTATATTAAATATTCAAGTTATATAATTCTAAAATACGGTTAACATTACATAATACTTATTAATAATTAGCACTGCTGATATTAAATAAAGTGCCGATTTGTTAAACTGACTGAATTCTTCTTAGATAATAATAATAATAATTCTTCAAAGTTACTAAGAATCATTTGATTATTAAAACACGTATGAGCTTATTGTAAGTAGTATGTAGATTATTATATTATAGAATAGATGTATTGATTGTTTGGTATTAATTGTACACGAGACCCGTCATTAGATACTATATTCTCTGTAAAACGACACAACATCGGTTTAAGTGTAAAATTTCGAGTTAAGTCTCTGTTTTATTATTTTTTATGAGAACGGTATGTACATACCGTTCTCATAAAAAATAATAAAACAGAGACTTAACTCGAAATTTGGATGTTAGGCAATTTAAACTCCAATTAACACACCATCACAGTTTAAATTTTCGAGCTAAGTTTACATGATCCGATGTTGTGTCGTATCCACCAAGCCTGTGTGCAATCATGGTTAAGATGCTGGTGAAGCTGGCTCGCAACCTGCGCACCGGGGATCCATACCTCTTACGCATAGTTGCGTCCGCGAACATACTCGATGCGCTACAGAATTGGAGAATTGTTGGGTTGGTCAGGTTGCCCCGCCAACACCCTAAACGCATTAAATAGAGAACCAGGATGGTAATCCTAATTTCATGCCATTAAAAGTAACAGTGTTTGACATATAATGCAACCTTGCTCTTTTTAACAGAATGTTGCCACAGTTGATACGTTCAGTGCAGTTTGGATTATTGTACGCCAATAAAGGGCAACTAGAGTCGAATGACTAACTCTTTGAAATATTTAAAGTGGTATTATCGCCACTCAGAAGCAGCAGTTTGTGTGCCTTTCAATTTATGTTTAATATGCAATATGGCGGACAAGTATACGCGCCGCCTATTTTTATTATGTACCAGTAGTGGCGAAGAAGCTTGCAGACTGTATGTTAATAAGCCGTTATTGCAGCCAACGAAAGCTTACAATACCGAGGGTGCGTACTTGTGCGTTGCTGAACTAGAAAGCAAGCAATTTATAAAGGGAAACCTAAGGCAATAACTCTCTAGTTCATGCAGGACTTATTTTTTGTTAAAACGCTATCAATATCAGTTGCAAAATAAGGCAGTAATTAATATATTATATTGGAGATATCTCCAGTAAGCCAACTTCTTATTATATCCATATAAGAAGACGTTGGGGTCTTCTTATATGGATATAAGAAGACGTTGAGATATCTCCTCTATCTCCCTCAGGCAGGTGCGTTAAAATAGCGGTTACGTCACAGTTGGCATCGTGCATCCTTTTCTCCGTCATTTAACAACTGCCAGATTCAAAAGAAATTGGATATTTAGATTTCAAATGCTTTTTGTATTTTTGAGTTTACGTAATGTAATTATGTATTTGTATTTCATTTCATTTTGTTTTATTTTCTAAGTAGTTAGGTTTGTTAATATTAGTTAACTTGTAAATTATGATTGTTGCTTTTGTTTATGTAAATAATAAATAAGCGTAATGTATAAAAAACATCTATTTGGGTTAATAAAAAAAGTGTGAGTCGGCTCTCGTTTTAATTTATATAGGTACATAGACATAGTGGCGCAAATGCGATGTACATAATATAAAAACCAATAATACTTTGTCTTACCCAAAAACCGTACCCGAAACTTCATGATTGCAAACAAACGTAAACATATGCCATGGAACCAACGACGTATATTATATTTTTATATTTCAATAAATTGTGTCATATATTATTTTTAATAAATAAAATGCGAAGTCGTTAAGACGTTCTTGTTATAATATCACCTTATTTTTATAACAACACGCAAAAATATTTGCGTGCTTGTTAATGGTTTTAAGCTTTTAAGATAATAATGTACTGTAATTTATTTAAAATTGTAATATCGAATACTAACAAGATATATTGATGTAAAATGCGAATATGAGTTTGTTTATATGTAACGCTTTCACGGCATAGTAACACAGCTTCTAAAAACATTTCAAGCAACAAACAGAACGAGCGAATATGTAATAACAAGGTTATTTTGAAAATAACAATATCTCAAACAAAGTATTTATTTTAATTTTAAGTAGGTATGTATAATTAAGAAACCCCTGTTTAATAACTCAATTAAATTGTTTGAAAGTGTCCATAAGTTAATAAGGTTTTTCGCGGATATCGTAACATAATTGTTAGGATGAGGAATTGTTAGGAAGGGTCTGATGGGATTGGCATATCCAAACCCTGAGGACTTCAGGCTTCTCCCTCTTCTCCCTCTCTTAGGGAGATAGCTAAGGGATAAATCTTGGGACCGACACAAAAGATCCCAATGGGTCGAAGTTTCACCGGTCTGTACTGACTGGCCCACACACACAAGATAAGATAATATAGGATGAGGAACATAGTATACTTTATTGTCATTTATTTATTTTCTGGATTATTGTTGAACTAGTTTTTTGCCCGCGGCTTCCCTCGCGTTAATGTAGGTTTCGTCAATACTTTTTGAACCCTCGGGAATACTGTTTTTTCCTGAATAAAGGTACCCTATGTCCAGTAATGCACCCCTGACTGTAAACGAAATTTCATGATGATCGGTCGAGTAGGCGACTTAAACGTCCTCGGGGTCATTTGTCCTCGCAGTACATACACCTATAAATAATGTTGAGTTAAATCTTTCTAAATTCAGTATTTTTTTATAATTTTGTCATTGCAATAGTATATGTAAGATGCAGTATTACAGCAGTCGTCTTGTGTTTGTTTTATAGATTGAAGTTAATTACTTAGCGGTATTTTAATTCGAAGAGTCAAGTAATGTTTAATACCGCCACGTAAGGAATACACGTGGCGGCATTAACTTTAAAGATAATAGCAATTATCAACAGTTTACTGCATACTCACGAGATGCGTAAAATAAATAGACGATACTAGAGCTTATTTCTTGTAATCCACATTATTATTATAAAGCTGCTTGTTACCCGCAACTATTTTTGCATTTATTTAAAACAGTATAAAATGAATATATACATATGTATATGCAATATTATAAATGGGTAATGAAACTCAAGATTAAACCTCCGATAGGTGTAATAGAATTCCTCCGCATCACAGTCGACTGGTAGAGTGCTTAGAAGTTTAGCAGCATTGCTCCCTTGAATAGCAATGCTTATTCTCTATTCTCTTCAGGGAAATAAAGGGCAGGCAGAAGTCTTCTCTTTATTTACCAGAAGGTCTCAGAGTCTTGTCAGTATTTTAACTATTTCTCTGTATAAAAATGGACAGTGAAAGTCCCACACCGAAGGCCTACCCATCTGCCACAAAAGAGTTATCGAGTTATCTAATTGTTAGCTATAGTTATCTTGGTTGTAGTCTGCCTGTAGCAATACAGATGAATCCGATACTTCAGCCTGCTTTGTTTGCCTCTTTTGTCACCATTGGCAAGAGCGGCCAAACTTAGCGGAGAATAGCCATCTTCGCAGGAGTAATTACAGTACACACGTGCGCAAATATAAGTTAGTTTTGCTTGCTTAAAGCTATCTCCACACACAAATTTCATCAAAATCCGTCTCTAATAAGCATATCGGGTTAAGTTGGGTGACAAACATTCAAATTTATACAAGCATTAATAGGATAATAAAGTTATTTTTTGTTTTTACTCCGTGTAAAAGATTTAAAAATAGCGTATTATATTTGCGACGGAGATGTTTTAACAAAGAGAGCTTATTAACTGAGAAAAACGTTTATTATTCATGAAAAGATAGCTGTAATAAAGTTTTATAACTTACATAAGTCCTTTTATATTACGCAAAATGGTCTTGACGAGGTTCAAACATATTTTGTAGAGGTTACATACCTAAATAGATTCATGTATTTTCCAGCAATGGTATATAAGGATATTTTTAGATCCTACACAATATAGGCCACGATTATTGCCATTTACACTTGCTTTTTGATTAAAAAGTTTCCCGTTGAGTAAATCTCTACTCTCTCGTAAGTAGTTAATGAGGTGGCTATGAATCCCATACGTGGCAAAAAGTCGTCTAGCCCTCATATGATTGTCCCGAGTTTCGGTTTTCCACGTTTCCGTTGCTTGAATGTTTGTAAAGTCTTAAAAAAATTAATGACCGATGAGCAAAATTTCGCCTGACAGAAGACCTTGTGACAGCTTGCAAATGAAGAAACCGTAATTTCGTTAACAATATTCAACAAATAAATTGTTAAATTAAAAAACATTGTTTTTCGTAACATCACAGAGTTTTCGTAGCTCGGCGGTACGTCTCTCATTTATTTTCATCGTGTTGCACATGCTCGCACCAGTGCACCGCCCGTCGAGAGCTATCAAAACATCCCCCTGCTCTGTTTGCCTAGAATTAGAGTTCCTTTATGAACGGTTCACAACACTCATATTTAATTCATGGAGTTTTAAAACGTTGTCTTTCTTGAGTTTTTCTCGTTTACATACATACATATGTACCACAGTACAGAAGAAAATATTGTTGGTACATACATAGGACTCACTCTTGTATCCTGTGTGACCAATTCATATTATGCAGTATATTGTTGTACGACATTCGCAGTGATAATACTGAAAATTATTTTGTAAAAGAAATTTTAAGAAAGACTGATCTAATGTATTTATGTTAAAACACTACTTTTAGCTAGCTATATAAATATTTATAGCTATCCTTCTCCCGATGTTTCGGTTGCTTTTTAGCAGGCATGATAACGCGGAGACTAAAATGGTTGTCATCTCATAATTTCGACTGTAGTTAGTTTAAAGTGCCCGACCATCATTTATTTTCTGATGTTTATATTTACACAAGGAAAGCTCAAAGTATATTGAAGTCTTGCGTGTTTTGTTTTCTTTTTGGGTTTTTGAGTAAACGAATCATTGGATTCTAAGCATATTTTACTTTTTATTTCAATAGCCTTTGTAATTACCTGACTGAGAGAGTGCCTCAAGTCAACAGAAGATTACTACTAGATCTTCAGTTACATTCCTATGAAAAGTAGGCTTCCTAGACTCTTAAAGAAGGTTCTGTATTATCAAAAGGAAACCTATATAACCTAGACAATCTTATCTTTATCGCGTGCTTTACGCTGGTCAAAAATCAACTTTTAAATTATTGGCAACGAGAGTTTTCTTCTAAAGCCTTACTATAATCTCTTGAAGCGAGACAGCGCGTTACTACATTTATAGCGTTTTTCATGCATTGCCAATGCCTCAAGAATGGCGGTAACACCCTTGGTACTACAAGCGTTCATAGGCGACAATAATTCCTTACTATCAGACGGCCAGTACGCTTATTTATCATCTTGTTTATAAAAAAACCTTTTAGCAATACATCCGGATAAACTAACCACTTCAATCTTTGCTCGAATAATTAAGTCTGCCCAATTGAATCCGCGTTCATGTAATTACTAATCAGTATTATGCTTCCCACAGTTTCAAAATGAGGCTCTAAAGACTTAAATGTATTCACAATTGCCTCTAGTATTCTAGGAAATATATACGCAAAAAACTTCGTCAAAAACATTTTAATAAGCGACGGAACGATCGGACGGGAATTATTGATCGTTCACGGTATAATGAGTATGTAGATCGCAAGCGCCCTATGTTAAAAAACACTCGTTTGCTAGACTAGAAACATTTACATACCTATTATATACTAGAAAAAAGCAGCGATAGCTCAGTGGGGAGACCAACAGACTGCAATGCAGAGGGTCTCGGGATCGAATCCACGTCGGGCACCTCTGACTTTCGGAAGTTATATGACTTTTCGAAATTATGTGCGTATTGACAATAATTATCGCCTGCGCCGTGCCTCGGAGAGCACGTTAAGCCGTCAGTCCCGGCTGCCATGAACATCTATGGCAGTCGTTATTGGGAAGTCAGTGCCCTCTAATATCCTGACACTGCTCTAGCCTTAGGATATCGATAGCCTTCGGGTTGCAAAGGTCAGATGGCAGTCGCTCCGTGTAAACTGATATCCAGTCAAATTCGGTTAGACGAGAAAGCCGACCCCGAGTGACTTGGGAATAATAAAGGCTAGGGAGAAGATATGTACTAGAAAAGAGGTAAATAAGGCTTCAGTGGCACAGTGGTTATGACTGCTGTGCATATGCAATTACTGCACTGATGGCGTAGTGGTTTAAGAGGTCGCCTCGCCGCTCACTGTGCAGAGTATTGTGGGTTCGAATCCCACACGGGACGAAAATTTGTGTGATCCAAAAATGGTTGTTCCGAGTCTGGTTGTTCTTTGTGTCAGTTGTTTGAATGTTTGTAAAGTCCTCCGCGACATATGAATTATTAGAGAAAAGGTTGCATTTAAAAAAGAACTGTGGTATGTAATAAGCTTGCGGTAACGTTGATACTAAAAGCATAGTTGGCGGAATGTGGGTGTAATAAAACTCTGGCTATCCCGAAGAGGATATAGGTGTATTTATATGATTACGTTACAAAAATAAAAATATATATAATATAGGTATATAATTTGAAGTCTGTGATTATGAGGCACCATAATCAAAGACTTCATATTATGTACATACGAGAGGTTCGGTTTCTGGATCGGACAAAATGTTATTGAGTCTATCCGTGAGGAAGTGTACAAAGTATAAAAAAAACTAGCGGTACAACAATTTGTGGATTACACAAATATTGGATCGAGGCTACAACACAGCTGCATTGTATTCTTTATTTACAATTTCAAAATGTTAGTTTAGTGGTTCTGGTGCCGCACTAGGAATCCTACTTACCATTTCCAAATATTTTCAAAATGTTATTTTCGACTCCTAGTGCGGCAAGTGTGTCTTTTAAAAACAACAACAAACAAACACGGTTGATGTTAAGCTATAACGAGTGTACATTTAACTTTTATATACGCGCGAAAAGCCTCAAGTATTTTGCTGTTGTTTTGTATTCAAAGTGGTTTTGACAGTTGAAATCCCGTAGTGGCCCTCCATGCCATATTGGGACAGAAAAAAATCCTTCACATTAACTTAAGTAAGAGCCACCAATTATGTTATACTAATTATAATAATTTAATTGGCTCTTAGCGCCAACTGGATTGCATGCCACCAAATATCTATACCGGGGACTGGTTTAGCCTATTACCGGAATGTTACTTAGATATGTACTATATTTTTATTTTAAATATTCTCTCTTGTCGACAATAATGACTGTTTTGATTAATTGACGAATATTTCTATTGATATTTTCAAGTGCATCAGATATGGATATCAATGAAATGCATGTACGAGTAGGTATATATTAAATGCACGTATTGATTAATAATATGTAAATTTGGATAAATGATTAATCATTGTTTTGACATAAATCCTTGTCCCGAACGAATCGGGAAGTACACCTGTCTTTGCCTGTCTTAGGGTTGGTATGCAATTGTTTGGGTCTATATAGCCGCGCTATAAAATTAAATGTTCGAGGTAGTGCTTCGTGACATGCGCGTATTCATTCACCGCCGAATAGTGCCAAATGAAGCAAACCGAACGTACCAAAGCGGCTAAGATACGTTAAGTACTGCATGACGAGTGCAGCCCCAAATACAATGTTGAGCGACATACCTGTTGTTCCCCATAACTTGATGATGGTAATAATGACTACTCTCACGAGATTCGCCCAGGTAAGTACATAAGGGTTGTATGTATTATATATTATAGAAAACCGTCGTATGAATAGTAACACTGACTGTTACCTTGTTTTTTCCAGTAAATAAGAGACTTGCAGGCTCACATCTATCTTTCATACTTCTCATTCCATTTATTCTTTTTAGGTTCCTCAAAACGAGAGTTTTACTTCTGGTATTTCAAGCCTTCATAAGATACGGTAACTGATTACCATCAAGCGGATTGCATGTCTATCTACATTTGCTGTATAAAAATGCTTTAATTTGACGAAGGCGTAACTTCGGATTGATTTTGTTTTTAGCAATAAGTAATTGCTGAATCGAGAGTGCAAATGCAAATATGACAACCCTAACAGTAATCAATTACGAGATACTAATAATAAATAATTTAATAATAAACATAGTTAGCAAAATGTAACTGTGTGAGTGTAGTATAATGTCCTCCAAACTGATTTTTGGTTACAGTGGCGAATTTTAACGGATAGTAGCCGTCTGAGAGAATAATATTACAGTACTCATTTGTGTGCATAAATAAACATGCACTGACTATTCCCTGACTGTCAGAATAGTTCAATGGGACGACACTCCAACACGAGATATGGGAAATCGGTCACAGACTTAGACAGTCTCTTTGAACCACGGATATAAAAGGCCGTTGGTACTGCGCCTGTTCTCTCTCCGGTCGTGACGAATTACTTATCCCCTCGGATCATAAGAGGTAGGGAACAAAAAAAGTACTTGTGTTTACGCACACACTTGTGCACTATGATATCCACTACGCAGATGGCCAGTCTTCGTTAAGATTGGCTACCTTGGCAGAAATTCGGTCATTACAGAACAATCAGACATTATAAAACATCACCATATTCCTAAAGCCGGGGTCTTAATAAGAATTTGTTAGGCCTTTTGCGGCTACTATCCTTTGACTATCTAGACAGTCCTTGTCTGTATTTTACGTATAAGGTGCAGACGTAACGTGGGTTTAATTAATCAATCTAAAATATTCTCTTGTCATTAAAAGCATTGAAGTGAATATTACATTAAGGTATCATGTGCATGCATGCAAATGGAAGTCTGTATTATGTGCAAATTTTGAATAATATGTAAATTAGGTTAAATGATAAATCATTGTTTTGACATAAATCCTTGTCCCAATGGAACCGGGAAGTGAAACTGTCAGTCTCACTAAATGATATAATTTAGAAAGATTAATCATTTTGATTTGACATTTGACGACCAGCTCAATTACCAGTATGCATATAAAATATTTTATACTAAGGCCGGCGCATTAATGCCCGAAATAGATAATACGCAATAATTAATTTTACTAAAGTAGTTAGTAGCGACAAGCTAGTGAACCGTTAGATTGCTACGGAGAGTTGTCAAGTTCAATCCCACGGCTTGCAGTTCTGACTTTCAAAATTATTTGCATATTAAATATCGGTATATCTGTGAGCTGTAACTTTCCGAAAATGTGTGAAGTCTGTCAATCGTCATTGGGCCAGCATGGTGGACTATGCCCTAACTCTTTTTTCACTGCGAGGCTGATAACCATGCACCGGCGGCCTCAATGGCGTAGTGGTTAGTATAACCGACTGCAACGCCTGGGGTCGCGGGTTCGATTCCCGCACATGTTAAACATTTGTGCGCATGAACATGGATCTTTGTCTTGGTCTGGGTGTTTCTATGTATAATATGTATGTATTTACAAAAAAAAGTATATATGTAACTATGTTTATCCATTGTTTAGTATCCATAATACAAGCTCTGCTTAGTTTGGGCTAGATGGTGTTGTGTGTATGTGATAGAATATTATTATTATTATTATTATACCTAGTTGCTGCTGCCTGCAACAGCTTATAAATTGGGCAGGTACCTAATGCTTAATTGACAAACTTCAGATATCTTCAAGAACATGATGGTGTTAACTCTTAGACAAACTAATCTCCGCCGTTAAAGAGAGCTACAGATACCTAACTACAAACAATCTCGCTTATTCGCTTACATTTATCTTGTTTTCTCTTTTCTAAGCAAGACGGCCAGATTAATAGAAAATTCAGACTACTGGAAATGTTGTTAAATGAATGAATATTTGTGTGTATTATATGGCATTTAAATTTTACATGAAATAACTTACAGAAAGTCTATACCATAATAGTCTGTGTAGGAACAGCATTTTCTTCCGCTTAAGATATTATTATATTTATGGTTGGTTACTGCTGAGATGTTCCTGTTACTAATACTTAAACTTTTCATAAAACTGTTGCATCTTTTATGCAATTTGAATGCACCTTTTTGTCACCGTTGCTGCCTTCCATTGCTTGAATTATCCAAAAATAACATAGCAACAGCGGCTTCGTCCGTCACTATTGGATAAATGGACATGCCAATATATCAAAGTGTCGGATTCGAGAGATTGTACAGTATTTAGTGCGCACTTGGCTTAGAAATGTCAAAGGTGCATGCTAGACTGATTATTATACTATTATTAATATTATGTTTCCCTTTTCCCACGGTTATTTTCTGACATATTACATTAGAAGAATACCTGACCCTTTGGGAGGCTTACACGGAGATATGTGACCAACGTGTTGAAGCCCTTTGAGAGTTTTTAATCTAAGATGGGTTGGAACACCAACGGCGGCACTGACAGCAGGCGTAGGACTATTGCTTTGTATAGGCTCTAATATAAATGGGCTATGGAGATGAATGTTTGATAGACCGGTATAATGGTAGCTATGGATGTAAAAAGATAATTAAAAATAGCAATTAATCCATAATATATGGAAATGTGGTGAAATGTGGATATACTACATTTCTCTCTATTCAGGCTTCTACATTTGTAATAGTAGATATGATATGGTATACAGAGCATAATGTCATAAATACTTTCCACTTCTACCAATAATAAATCTTCCTATAGTTTTCTGATGACACTTTTTACACTGTCGCAGCGGCACACCGGCTGCTAGACAGATTTTTGTTTATGTCTAGGACTTGCCAGATTAAAGACAAAGTCGCCCAATGAACGGTACTTGTAGTATGTTTTAAATAAAGTCTTGTTTAATAAAGAAATGCGAATAAAGTCTCAGTCTGTAGTAAATTTTCATAGAGTGACGCGTACTGCGCGTATTTGTATTAATTAATTACTTGCAGTGTGCATCGGATGTCTTGATGTCACTCTATCAACTTTAATTGGATGCATACGCACGTCATGAATAATCCAGTGATGATGTCAGAATTAAAAAATAAGTCGTAAAAATAACTCTAAGAATAGTCTTCGTCATAGGAGGACGGACAAACATTTTGATTAAAATTGATTTAGAAGTGCGTTAGGACACGCGCTTTAAAAAAACAAAGACTAACAAACAAGAGCAACGTCAACGCATTTCGTTTCATACATTTGATCTGCTATTGCTTACTCTGTTAGTCAATCCAAGTAGTTGACATGTTTACCGGGTCTAATACATTCAGTGGTCTCCGTGCCGTTACTGAGAATTTGTTCCCAGAAAAACTCAAAAATACTTTTGCCGATTCGGGAATCAAAACCTCATGCACAGCAGTTGCATTCTCTACCACTGGACCAGTGAGGCAGTTTCTAACAATGAAATTATATTATTTTCCGTTGACCGAGGTCGCCTTGTCAGTAACTTTTGCTGACATTAAACAATAAATAGGCCTACTTTCAAATGCGTTATTTAGCAATATAAAACTTGTAAGTGACTCGTTCACCCCGATATATGTATATTTATATGATACCTTTCATTATAAATAAATAGGTACCACCCTATTTTTATATTTTATGATCAAAACATTTGAATGTCAACAAAAACCTCAATACGTTTACGTAATGAATAAGGCTTGTTTTTAATGACACTCGCACTAGAAATCATTTATATTTTGTATCACGTGGGACTTTACAAACATTAAATACATCGGGCATTAAGAATACCCAGACCTGAACCTAGAGCGGATAGTTTCTTTTAAAAAACTATATGAACTAGGGATCGCATAGTGGTCGAAATTCGACAATAATTGTCAAACAAATTATTATATTGATATATGTAGCCATAGTTACAAAAAATACTATGACTGCGTGTGTCAAATGCATGGTTGTGTGCGTGTAGTGTTTTCTATTAATTTAATGTATTTCTAATGCTATATTTTATATAAATATTAGAATTCGCCCCTTCTTCTTCATATAAACCTTAACTGTGCCAAATTTTATACTCCTCCGTCCGCGCAATTTTTGTAAAAAGGGGTACAAAGTTTTTGCTTTACCTATTATATATAGATAAATTTGCGTACACTTAGCATTTAGAGATTCGTGGTAGATAGTATCGGTTTTTCTGAAAGTATGGATTCAATTTAAGATAAGTACAACCACTACACAATATAACAATAAGCTACCAGCCATGATACAGCACGCCTTTTCCATCCGCCGTCAGGTCATAAGAGAAATCCTTATTTATTTATATTTCTTATTTATATAATCCTGCAACCTACAGTAGATCATAGCTTTAATACCTATTACTATGTAAAGAAGTGACTGTTAGTCTCGTAGAAGTATGACTAGCAGTACTGCAGTGCTTCCGTAATGACGTGTCGGGGGTAAGTCACAGGCAAACCAACTTGCAATGTGTTTGCTTGCTAATGAGCAGTGATCGGAGTAGGTAGATTGATTTTTGGTACTTGTATCATAAATGCACACAGAAAGAATAACATGGATAAGCCATTTTCCCGGAAAGTAATTCCGGTATTTCCGGATTCAATTAAATATTGTTAATGTTGGTAGTGATATTATTCTTACTCAATTCAAAATTTAAAGGAAGGTATCAAAACTAAATTAATTCATTATTTATCTGTTGAATAATAAAAACAATCGAATTCCGATCGAAGCTTTAATTTTTATTTTTAGCCTGTTATGGCTAGAACTTTTATAGATAGACATAAATTGTTGCACTTAAATTTAAATATTTTCATAGGGGTCATGGTAATTTGCATTAAGGGTAGAATAAATGACGGGGCCCCATAGAGGGCCAATGCCTGCTGGGGTCGTGAGACTGTTCTAAGGATGCACCACGACTCTGAAACGTAAAGGGCATACGAAGGAACAGGTTGATTTTAGTCAGATTTTAGGACCAAAAAAAAGGGGTAGAATAAAGAAAAAAGATAAAAATCAAGATTGTTTATTGTTAAATATGTACATTTTACATTTATTCACATTTTTAATCTTCATCGATTACAATGTCAGCATCCTGGTAATCCTGATCTTTACAATTAAAATATATAACTATGAGTTTCTCTATATTTTCTATTTTCAACCTATTTCTTTTAACATCTAAAGTCCATTTATAAATGGAAAAAGACTGTTCTACATCTGACGATGTCAAAGGAGCAAATTTTAAAAAGGTATTAAATTATGTGCTTCATTTTTTTCAATGGCCTCACTATATTCTCTAAGTGTGTCTAAATCTGGGTTTCGTTCCATAACACGTTCTATTTTATTTTTTATATTTTCTGAATTGCACTGATTTATAGCATCTCTGACGTTGTCAAATGCTAAAAGTGAATCTGTCAACGATAAATTATGCTTTTGCAATTCTTTTAAAGACAAATGAATTATAAAATAATTGTCTTTAATGTAATTTAAATCTTCTTTTAAATTTTCTTTTTCTATAATATTTTTTGCCTCTCGAATAGATACCGCATCAGAGCTGCTTAAACAAGATAATACTTCTTTTATTTTTTCAAAGTTTTGAGCGTAATAAAATGCTGCCTCTAATCAAGTGCCCCATCTTGTAACAACTGGTTGGGGAGGTAGCGGCAAATCTGGATATTTTTCTTTTAAAATTTTGACTCTACTTGGGGCTTTCAAAAATACCTTTTTAACATTTGCTATTAAAATGTTAACATCGTGATATTCTAACCTAATTTGCTCAGATACGCGATGAAGAGAGTGCGCCAAACATGTTACGTGCTTCATTTCAGGTAAGTATTGTTTTAAATTTCGTCCTGCAGACAGCATATATGCAACGCTATCAGTGCAGAGGACAAGAATGTTACCTACATTCGATTCAAAAGAATCTTCCCAAAAGTTTTCCAAACATTCTAACACAAATTGCGTGATTGTTTGTCCATTAACTACAGTTAGCATTTTACATGCTACCAAATAAGGTCTAGTCAAATTGCTAGGATGTAATGGTTTTATTAAAAAATGGACTATATAGCGACCTAAAAAGTCTGTCGTTTCATCTAATGATATCCATAGATTCTCATTTTTATAATTTTGCCGAATCGAATTGATTTTATTCTTAAAAAACTTGTCCAAGTAAACTTTCCGTAACTGTGATTCATCTGGCAGAGTACGATTAGTACACGTACAACAACAGGTACTACACATATATCTTTTAAAGAAATCTTGAAAAGTGGTATTTTTCATCTGAGACCACGGAATATTGCACAAAATGAGAAATTTTATAAGATCGAAATAAAATTCCTCTTCGGGCCGCTTAAACTTTCCCTGGTGTACTGCTCCTTCGATATGTCTTTTAACGTTTCCTTTATTTATGGTTTTCAAATGGCTTTCACATTTTGAACAGTATATTGTACCACTAGCGTGATCGTAAAGTAGTTCGGGATGACCGGATATCCATTTTTCTACAGTTTCAGCCTTGACGTTTGCCATATCTGAACTTTGTTTTAGAGATGGAACCTCGTATATATCACCTAAAACAAAGACATGAAAAAATTACATTTTATTTAGTTTATTTAGCTTACTCCGTTTGTTTTATTTTTCGTGGATCAAATTTAGTCATTGAAATTTCACCCTCTTCCTGTCAATCCAAAATGGCTGCCGCTACAAGATGGCGGACAATTTATTTTTTTTTACAATGCCATCAATATATATATATATCAAATGAAAGGGCTTGTTACGTAGAATATTTTGTAGAGAAGTAGATAAGGCCTATAGTAATTTATTTTACCAATACATTGCAAGAGGACACAGGGCATTCAAATTATATACGGATTCCAGTAAAATGTCGGTTAATAGTGGAGTTAGCTGAATTGCGACTACATTACTAGAATATCATAATTTTGTTACGCACTAAGCTCACTGGTTCATACTCTATTAAAGATTTAACAATATTAAGACTCATGGTATGTTCAGCAGGTTAAGCGAACAAACACAATACTAAAAATATTCTTATAGTACATCCAAACATGCTCTATACTCCTTGTAACTAGTAAAATATTACTTACCAAAGCTTGGTTTAAATATGTAGATCCAATTCAATAGTGAAAAATCTGAGTCCGTATATTCGAGCCAAATCGTGGTTTAGAGCAGATTCCAGAAGTCAGTATGTACACAAGCCAGGGTCAAGTAACGTTTTCACAACACAGTAACAAACAAAGATGCGCACTCTACGAACCGAAGTAAACGAGTGAGCTACCTGGCATGTCGTCGGCGGGCGTACGCATTGTTCTGATAACCGGTTATTGTACCACCCATGATCCTTTGTTCTGATTGGTCGTTGGGTTTTGTCAAATCGTGACTGTGTGCCGTTAAAAAAAATATGAAGAATAATAAAGAATAATATTGCTCATTTTATTACAACTCCTACCTTTTTTTGAGGATGGCAAATCATCAAATGACTCCTTCCACTCTGGCAGAATAAAATTCCTACATAAGTTCCGGTTTTTTTTTAATAATCCACCAATTCCGGAGGAATGTCCATATTAATATATACGTTTCGGATCAATGACCCCATTTCAATCTACCTACTCCGATCACTGCTAATGAGACAAAGCTATCCACTCCGTAACAATAATATTATAATAAATCATTTATTTCGGGCTGCATAGGCCCATATATTAATACATTAACCTAAGTTTACATATTATAAAATTTGATGTTAGTAAAAACACCTTAATATTATGTTAGTAAAACTTAACTTCGCACACTTAATACATGATCTCGTTCCCTCGTATACAATAATAATGCCACAAGAGATGGTGGGACAGTCTCTGGAAGAACGACTTATCATAGGAAGTCCTGTCAGCAGCGAATTTAGTAGATTGATGTCCTTAAAGCAGGCAATACAGTGCTTTATTTTTTTAAAGGTTGAATCCTGCGGTTTATTCCTCTGGTGTTGCCAGCGTTCATAGGCTACAGTGACCCTTTACCATCTGGTAAGAAAGCCAGTATACTACCGTCATAGTATTAAACCACCACTAAAATACCATTATAAATCTTATTTTAAATTAGAAATTAATTCAATCGTAGTCAGACATATTTAATTACAAAATAACCAGTATAGATAAATGATAATTTTGTAGGTAAATACCTGATACTATTAATTTTCGTTGTTAAGTAATTATATTTAATTAATTAATTGTTATGAACTAATGTGACTACAATTTTGTATACATATTTATAAGTTTTAAGCATTTTATACAATGTTAACTATGTTATTAGATAATTATGTTTGTTATATATCCTATGTACAATTATATATGTACAACATATATTAAAATACGTGGTTATACATATATACATACATAATACATAGCCAATTGCACTAATTACATGGTTAGTATTTTTGGGTAAGTAATAGATGATATAACAACAAAATCTCTAATATTAACAACATATAACAACGGAACCTATAGGGTTAAAATAAAATTATAATTTTATTTAATATAGCGATCAGTTAATATAATAAACGATCGATATAATTTTAAAATAACTAATTTTTAAAAGCATAACATACATTAAATATAACATAGTTTGACATAACATACATTAAATATAAAATCGTTTGACATACCACTCAAATGATATAAAACTTATTTGGTCTAATATGATGAATACGCCTACCTAAAACTCCGCTTCGCTCCCGCCTTAGCCTTCGTGGTTAGGTCGCGGGAGCCCCGCTTCGTGGGGCTCCTATTTCTGGGTGGTTTAAAAAAAAATAACCACGCAGGCTAACCTAACCTATCCGAGTCGGGGTACTCTGAGTCGGGGTGTTAACCATAATGACGATTTTTATATATGTATATTAAACATTAGACCTAATGATTTTCGATTAAATAAACAATATACATATTAAACGTTAGACCAAATGATTTTCGATTACATAAAAGTTATATCAAACAACGTTATACTAATTAACACATTGAATGCCATGAAGCAGAAATAATAGAAAATGTATTGTTTGCGGTCATTTATAACCGACATGGCATTCAATGTGTTAAGTTTTAGAATAAATCAATGTTATATGTAAATAAATTATATCAAAAGTTGGTATATCTCACGTTGATTATTTCTTATGAACGATAATAAAATGAAATTAGACCAAATGAGTTTATACGTTATGAGACGCACCCAGTATTTTTAGATAAGATTTTCTTTATTTGTGTATAATATACATATACATTGTCTAAGGCTTGTATCCCCAAGGGATAGGCTGATGTGTATTGCACCCACATTTTGCTTTAGTTGTAGGTCACATGTGATAGGGAGCGAGCTTGTAGCTGTCTACCAAGCACAAGACCACATGCGCAGCAGTCGAATCTACTACCATACAAACCACTGCGCCACCAGGGAGTCATAAAAATATATATTTTCACTATAATGTATACACATTAGTATCTTATATATAAGAAGTTTAGTAGTCTGTTATATATAGAAAATATACATATACTGTAAATGAAAATGAAAGAGCTGGGTCTTAATTCGATTGAGGACTTAGTTAAGATTTAAAAATAAATGTATTGTTTTTTTATCAATTGCTCGCGGCGAAGAAAATCATCTTGGGGAAACTAACATTTATCAGAGTTCTACATAATGTTCTCGAAGATGTGTGAAGTCTGCCAACCCGCACTGGACCAGCGTGGTGGACTATGGCTTAACTCTTTAAATAGAGTTAGGCCATAGTCCATAGTTTGTATACAGTGTGAATTTTCATAAAGTACACATATGAAAATGAGTGAAACTAGACACCATTTTATAGCTATATAAAAAAAAAGAAAAATAATATTCTTCGATTTATACCTATTTAGAATTTTTCTTTAGTATTTATGGACCTTGTACCAAGAAAACCTTGTAACTTTTGAACCAGGTGGTTAATCGTGTTGAAACAAAAACAGTAATAATACGCAATGTGTAGACAATAACGACGGTATACTATTCACATCCAAAAAAAAACCGATGGCATAAAAATAAGGAACATTTTAGACCAAAACTGAGTTTCGTACAATGTTTTTCTTAAACATTGTTAAAAACTCAAAAAAACGTCCCCATTGCCCCTAGTTTTTATTATTTGACTATTTTATTAGTTTTTATTTATATAGTTTATATCTAATAAGCTTTAAAACAACATAAAAACCACACCTGTATCCTAAACAAAACAGTTTTTATGAAGGGCTAAACAAAGACCTTACCGCCACCACGTGCATCTTTTTTCGATAAAATGATGTTTAGTTTCACTCATTTTCATATGTGCACTTTATGAAAACTCACACTGTATATAAAGTTACTATAATCCCGCACAAGTCAAACATTTGTGTGCATGAACATGGATGTTTGTCTTGGTCTGGGTGTTTATATGTATAATATGTATGTATATACAAAAATAAAAGTATATATGTATTTTTATCCATTGTCTAGTACCAATAGTACAAGCTCTGCTTAGTTTGGGCTAGATGGTGTTGCGTGTATGCGATATAATATTCTTATTATTATTTTTTATTTCTTGTCTTATTTAGTCAACAAATATGGCGTAGACAATAAATAGAGACCCATCTCTATGCATTGACTTCCTTTTGATTATTGATAATTTTTATTTAGTAGTGAATAAATACAGTCTGATTTTATAATTAATTGTTCGTTCACCAATACTTTAATGACCATATTCATAAAACTTACAAGGGAGTTATAACTTCTTTATAAAAAACAACAATAAAAAAACTTTATAAATATGCTAACTACCCAACGTACTTCATAATACTTTGAGCCCATTCTGAGTAAACAAGAATTCCAACAATTATATTTTATTCAATTAGGTACTATATAAGTACTCTTCAAGACAATGAGACCACTACTACCTTAGTCCCCCCGTGGCTGCTGAAAAGCAATCGAAAAGTCGAGAAACGTGTACATTTAAATAGTTTATTAGTTCTAAAATACTCAGGTATTTTAGAACTAATAAACTATTTAGCGATAAAATCCGTATATACTATTTTAATTAAATTACCAAACTTTAAGCGTTTAGTAAAATATTTTATGAATAAAACCGTTAATTTACAAGATCGCCAATTACTTATAAAATACTTCTGTATATTAATATACATATAAAAGCCTTGTTCGCATCAATGGTACAAAATAATTGCTCACTGTGCACTCTGCCATGGGTTCGCCTTGTAATGTCAAGTGCGTACGATAAATCCAATCAAAACAGATTAACTATGTCATGTCAATAAGTATCATAATGAGTGCGTTCATTAATTAAATAAAAAAATATGATGTAATTCTATACGAGATTTACGTAGGTACCTATGTTTAATCTTGCGTGTCTAAGTACTTTGATTGTGACACTTTTATTGGGTTTCTTAATTAATTATATTCTTACCAATATTATGAATGAGCATGAAAGTTTGTGAATATGTTTGTTACTTAATCACGCTTTAATTTGAATAAAATAGGCACATAGAGAGACCATGTCCTGATAAAGAATATCCTATGTATTTATTTTTACAGATGATTTCCGAACTAGGAATGAATCCTGTGTTTCAGAAGACTTAAGTTAGGAACACCCAGACTAGGAAAGCTATTTGTGGACCACACAATATTTTGTCTCGTGTGAGGATTGAACACACAAATCTTGGCGTGGTGGCAATGGCGAAGTGACTACTTATATTACTTCGCCATCCGTGCCGTCATTTAGTTATCATCTATATAAAGGGATTTCCGATCTTTGACTGTTGATAACGGCCATCTTGTTGAAGCTACATCTGTAAAATTTGTTGTCATTTATACAATCTGTTTTGCCAAATCACCATGGATGGATATATCATTCAACAACACGTGCAAATAATAAAATTGTTTTATCAAAATAGGTGTTCCGGTCGGGCAACGTACCGTGCGCTTCGCCCATTTTACGGTCGCCATAATCGTCCTACCGAGAGTAACTACCAAGATCTGCCGAAAACATCGCCACTGTCCGTCAGAGTTTGCAGGAGAATCCGAGGCCGTCGATTTCGCGTCGCTCACAAGAACTCTGCCTTTCCAAGACCACAACTTGGCGAATTTTGCGTCGTGACTTGGGCCTGCACCCGTACAAAATTCAACTGACCCAGGAACTGAAGGTAAATGACCATAGACAACGACGTGTGTTCGCTGAACGGGCTCTGGAGAAGTTGGCAACTGACCCTAATTTTCATCGAAAAATCATCTTCAGCGATGAGGCCCATTTCTGGATAAATGGGTACGTGAATAAACAAAATTGACGAATTTGGGACCATACCAATTGAATAATCCACATGAGTACAAGAGCGTCCAATACATCCCGAAAAAGCCACTGTTCGGTGTGGATTTTGTGGTGGCGGCGTCATCGGTCCTTAATTCTTTGAGAACGACTTTGGCCAGGCTATCACTGTCAAAGGCGAGCGCTATAGGTCAATGATTACCAACTTATTTTGGTCTGTATTGGATGATTTGGACACCAACAACATGTGGTTTCAACAGGACGGTGCTACGTGCCACACAACTCATGCCACATTGGATATTCTGCACGAACGATTTGAGGACATGGTCATCTCACGTGGAGGTGATGTTAACTGGCCACCGGATCGTGCGATTTGACCCTGTTAGACTTTTTCTTGTGGGGTTTTCTTAAGTCGCAGGTGTATGCGAATAAGCCACAAACCACAGCGGTCCTCAAAGCCAACATAACCCATGCCATCGGTCAAATTCAGTCTGATTTATGTGCTAGTCATGGAAAATTGGACATTTCGGATGCGCTCCATCCAGAGAAGCCGTGGCGGACATTTGAACGATGTTATATTCCACACATACAATGGCATCGATAGGTCTATCAAACGAATAAAAAATTTTGATAATATCTCGCACATACTTTGTTTTATTTAAAAAAGATAGAAAGCGCTTAATGAAAGTCCCTGTATTAATACGTGAAGCAAAAACTTTGTACCCCTTTTTACGAAAATTGCGCGGATGGAGGAGTATGAAATTTGGCACAGTTAAAGTTTATATGGAGAAGGAGGGGCGAATCCTAATATTTTTATAAAATATGCATTAGAAATCTTTATATTAATACGTGAAGGAAAAACTTTGTACCCCTTTTTATGAAAATTGCACGGATGGAGGCGTATGAAATTCGGCACAGTTAAAGTTTATATGGAGAAGGAGGGGTGAATCCTAATATTTATATAAAATATGCATTAGAAATACATTAAATTAATAAAAAATCACTACATGCACACAACCATGCATTTTACATAAGCAGTCGAATCGCGTTCGTAGTATTTCGGCGTTGTTCGGTTGACTTCGTAGAATGCTTCGTAACTATGGTTACATACTTATGTATGTGGAGTAGGTGACTAAATGAAATGAACTAAATGAAATTTTAATAACGATCAAATTTAAAATTTAAATAAATTATGGGCGAATTTCGGCCACTTGGCGACCGCTAGTATATAGTTAATAGGATACTTTTTATCCTGGTATCCATTTTTGTGGGATTCATGGAGGGCGAAGCCTTAATACAAATCCTATAACAGTTGTCTGTAAGTATAATTAAGACTGAATGAAGAATTTGTGAATGCCTCGGTTGCGCAGAGGTAGTGTACCTATACGACTGTTACGCATGAGGTATCAGGTTCGACTCCCAGGTCAATCCAACAAAAAGTTGTTGGGTTTTCTATAATTTAAATTGCAATGTAAAACTATTACCAGCGAAATGTAGGTTAGGCCAGGCCTACCGCTTCGTGGACGTAAGCGAGATACTATTATATGTATTTAATTGCTCTTTAGCTCATTGTAAACGTCGAAATATCTTAAAAAAAATAAAGTCATTGTTGTGATGTAATGAATACGGAAGCAGTGAAGTGCGCGCACCTAGTCATGACCTGCTCAATATACATATGAGCGCCTTGCTCTCAAGCAGAACCGTAATTCGCACTTCCTTAAGTAACAAATGACATTTATTAATATTTATGTGAAGGTGTGTTCGATTGTTATTCATGATGTTATTCACGACTTTATTACATGCTAGCTTTTGCTCGCGGCTTCGCTTGCGAAAAAGTAGATTAGGTTAGGTTATGTTAATAAGTACTTTTTTTTAAATAAAATGTACTCGGTGATAATATAGCAATAAAATAGTGAAGAATTTTTAAAATCGTTTAAGTAGTTTTTGAGTTGAGTTGTTACAAACAAACAAACAATCAAATCCTTCCTCTCCATAATATTAGTAATATAGACTTATCTATACTACTATTATAAAGCTGAAGAGTTTGTTTGTTTGTTTGGTTGAATGCGCTAATCTCAGGAACTACTGGTTCGAATTACAAAATTCTTTTAGTGTTGGATAGCCCATTTATCGAGGAAGGCTATAGGTTATATAACATCATGCTACGACTAATAGTAGCGCAGCAGCAATTAAAAATGTTGCAATAACGGAAAAAATGTCTTTTGTGAAGCAGACGAAGTTGCGCGTGTCAGCTGGTATATCTATATGCTGACGATTTAGTCGAGATAAGCAAAGATAAATCACACACATGTCTTATGAGACAGCAAAAGACAAATCGGTAGCTAGCTTTAGATTTTAAGTTGCTTTGTCATATACAATAATGGTAATATCTCTTCTTTTACGGCAGTAACGGTTCAATTATGCTTATTATAATCACAGTTCATTACTATAGAACATTCATAAGTCAATTTTAATTTATAAATTATTGTTACAAATTTGTTAAAGGTTCAGCTATTGTCGCTGACAGTACTACGTCTTAGGGACATATCTACTGTCGTATACTGGGTACAGTCAGCTGCTACAAGAATTTTCTTGTAGAAAAACTGAAAAAGACTTTGGGCGGTAGTCAGAATCATGACCACACGACCGAACGCCACAAAGACATTAGAAGATTTCTGTGGGATTTCAACATAAACGCAATCTTATGACACGGTATATTAATGTGATGGTTACTATAGCCTACTATCTTATATATAAGATGTTTCGATATTTATTACCTAATCACGCGAATACCTTTTAACGGGTTTAAATAAGATGGCAGATATATTTTAAAATGAAAGAAAGAAAAAAGGAAAACTCATTTAATATGTAACGTTAAACACTTCAGGCAAACTGCAAAACAATTTTTGCGGACGTAGCTCCCGAATTATGCATTTATAAAAGTTATTAATATTACACTTTTAGAGTTTAATATAAAACATGGTGGGTGAGGCCACGGTCAGATTCTAGTTATAAATTTAGTTTTATGCCAGTAAGTTCTTTTTGAGACTGTAATTGACTGTATTACCACTCGCATTTTGCTCACATGACGACATAGAAGTCTATTATTTCGTGTTCTTATACAGTGTTTAGATGTAAGTATGGAGAGGAATTCTTATACATAAACTCACACCTGTTTCTCGGTTGAGTTAGAGATGATGGATTTCTTCTTGCTACAATACAATCTTAGCATATCTCTTACTAGTTTAAAGGTGGGTGCTGTGACTTGTGTGCTGAAGACTGGGGCAGTTATGCGAGGGAGATAGCGAAGCATCCTATTTTTCCTCATATCAAAATTTAAAATATTAATCACGAATATTTATTTTTTATTTTTATAGTCGGCAAACGACCAGACGGATCGCCTGATGGTAAGCGATTACTGCCGCCCATGGATACTCGCAATACCAGAGAAGTCACAAGTGCGTTGCCGGCGGCCGGCAATCGGTTGGGCCTCCTAGCTCCGGTACCCTCACTCACTCGATTAAACACAACTCAAGCGCTATTTCCCGCCAGCTTTCTGTGAGGCTGTGGTATCACTCCGGTCGAGCCAGTCCATTCGTGCCGAAGCGTGGCTTTCCCATGGTCCATATTTTGCAACCAATTATAATACCGTTTGCACAAAAAAATCTTTTAATTGCTATTTCCTCTTATGTGTTAAATAATGCACAAACAGGCAACTAGCCTATTGTTATTTCATTAGTTGGTTTTGGTTGCATTTTCTGACTCTCTAAGTACTTCGGCATTTTGTATTTAGAAGGATATAACTTAGAGCACAGGACTTAGAGGTATGTATTCAATAATATTAGCCCTGTTATGCGTTTGTGCTGTATACGACTAAGGCACACATATAAAAGTAACTTTCCACAAGAGTTCGCTGAATATTTCGAAGGTGTATGAACTTAAAATACATTTACACAAAGCTGTGGATTGCAATCTAGAATAATAAAACTCTCAAGCCTTTGATTCTGTGAAGTAGCAACAGCTTATAAATAACGTTGATATTATTATTTATCAAAATAAAAATACTATTATTTGTTTGGAACTGGTTTCATTGCATAATGATTAAAAACAAAAAAAAGATCGGATGAAGTTTAAATGTCAATATATAATTGTATGTCTGATTTTTTGCTCTGCAATTGCACTAATTATGCAGTCAGCTTTTGTATTATCTGTAGGTAATAATAATATTAGTGTTGACTAGGTAAAATCATTATATGTATTCATTTTATAGGTTTCGCAGATATCAAAAAAGTATTTATGAACATCATGAGCATCACCGCCAACTCCGAACACATATAGGAATTCCAAATATAATTGAAACCACACGATAGTGTCTAGACGCCGGTGTGCTGCTGCCACTAATAGTAACTTTTTGTTTAAAACCTCATGTGCTTGTATATAATTGTGCATTTGTATTATTGTTACGTTTGTTAGCAAACCAAAATAAATAAAATAAGTATAAAGGGAAATACGGTTGGTTAACTAATCGATAGACACAGCCGTATGGACACTCATATTCTCAAGCATCCGATTCGGATTCGATCAAAGACTTTTATTATCTCTTGACAACTAGGTAGGAAAAGGAATAATATAATCCAAATTATTATTTTTCAGCAGATGAGCTGACAGCCGCCTGTCGAGCGAAACTCCTGATGTCATGATCATTATTCAAATTGGGTTCTTACGAAGACCAACATCTAGTGCGTATGTGATCTCTTAAACCTGCAGCATTTTTTATTGGCCGACGAGCCAACGGTACGGTACGGTACCTTCTGTACGGTAATTGAAGACCAGTGTTTGTAGATATACAACGCCAAGGCGCCGTGTACCGCAAAAGTATTCAGTCTGCGATATACAGGTACATAATTTTGAATGCAATCGTAATAAGTACTATTACAAGATTATAGTGTCTGGATATCAACCTATCTACCTCACAAGGTGATATATCGAATTAACATTAGTATAATCAAGGCCTTGGAGAAATTGGGCCAGCCAGCATAGTGTATCTAACAAATAAGTGATATCTACCATTTGTGGCTGTACCGACATTGAGATGTCAGTACTAGATACTTTCTCAGGAAATAACCTTGCTAATACACATTTGGAATCACGACGATTACCTATCAAATATCAATGATTTAATTACTTAATGCTTTAATTGCATTCAGTTTGTGTAGGTAATTACGTATTTTAAATATAGCTACTACTCGATGTGAGCGAGGGTGTACATTTTTATAGTTTACTACATTTTGCCTGCGGCTTCGCTCGCGTAAATGTACTTTAGGTTAGATTAGTAATAGTACTTTTCTAGAAAAATTTTGTAGCCCATGTTCTATTCTCTCTTTGAAACGTTTATGCGAAATTTCACAAAGATCGGTTGAGGAATTAAGGCGTGAAAGCGTTACAAACAAATAAACTCACTTTCGTATTTATAATATTAGTTAGGATTTGGATTGTATTAATTATTTACTAATTACGAGACTGTTGTTTGATCTAGTCGTACTTCAGTGTTGCTCATGACAGCTACTGATCGTATACAGATCCTGGTTTCGATTTCCGGTTCTAACAACGAAGTTTTGTTTTTCCAGTTACAAATTTCCTGCTTTTACGAAAATTAGAATTTCATTCGGTATATGACAATTTTCTCGTTCTCTATTATATAGAATTTGAACACAGAGCAATGGATGTATAGTATCATCCTTTATAGATAAACAGTTGTGAATATAATAGCTTCATCATATCAATAATTTTACGTACCTACAATAGGCTATCACAAAGAATACAATAGCAATAAACGTTTTGCGTCTAAAAATGCCCGTCCCTATTTAGACTAAGTCCTTCATCCATCATGAAGTCAAAGACAAAGTCAAAAATCATTTATTCATTTAGGTCACAAAGTAACATTTATGAACGTCAAATTATATAGGTTAGTGAGTTTACTAAGTTCCTGAAGCTACATTTAGGTTAGTTTTTCAGGTTCAGGCAAAGGGCCTATGAGAAGAAACTTGCAAGAAATTCACGGCCACTCATTTAAAGCGCCAATTAAATATAACTAGTGGTCGCCAAGTGGTTGAAATTCGACCATAATTGATTTAAATTTTAAGTTGATCGTTCTTAAAATTTTATTGATATAACTATAACCTTATAATTATATTTCATTTAGAAACCTACTACACATACATATGTTTCCATAGTTACAAAGAATTCTACGACATCAGCTGAACAATGCCGCAATACTACGAACACTATTCGACTGCTTGTGTCAAATGAATGGTTGTGTGCGTGTAATGGTTTTTCATTAATTTAATGTATTTCTAATGCATATTTTATAAAAATATTTTGCCACTCCTTCTCCATATAAACTTTAACTGTGCCAAATTTCATACTTTTCCGACCCCGCAATTTTTGTAAAAAGGGGTACAAAGTTTTTGCTTCACGTATTAATATATAGATTTCAGTACCTATTTTACAATCCATATTAACAAGGTGTTGCAGCCATTATACCATATACTACTGACTATAAAAAACTAAAGATAATAACAATAATAAAATAACTTAATAATATTATAGAGATGAAATAATTTGGGCTAAGTTATATGTTTTTATATAAATCTAAAATAGACAGTAGGATTGCATGATGGCGCATACACTTACACTTTGTGACTATGCAAAGGCAGTCCGTGACTAAATGCGGTTGTGGATTTATATTATTCAATAATAATCAAATTAAGAAACAAGGTACTTGTTAACATCGCGAATAATCACGAGGGTACCTCGTTCTACATTATTAAATTGACTTATAAGTAATACAGATCTTTGAATCCTGTATGCAACAAGCAACTAGTTCCATACGTTTTTGTCATTTAAGTAGTCATTGACTGAATAATAACCCTTCCGAATAAGTTGTATTTTACCAGTGCTTTTAAATTTAAGCAATGGTAAATTAATTATATTAATAGGTAGCTTATTAAAAAAACGTATACCGTGAAGTTTATGGAAACGATGATTATGGGCCTACTAACTTATGCTTATTTCTAGTGTTTAAGTTATGAATATCACTGTTCTTATTATATAAGTGAATATTATGTTTAATAAACATAATGTTAGCAAATATATATTGCTACGCAACAGTCAGTAAGTCTTTTTCTTTAAATCGATCTTTTAGGGAAACTCGTGGTCCTGAATTATAAATGATACGTACTGCACGCTTTTGAAGAATAAAAATTGTCTCAATATCAGCTGCCTAGCCCCACAATAATATACCGTAGATAGGACATGACACTCATCTACATCAGTAAGCTGTCTTACTTTCTTACTTTTTATATTTAATGTATGTTCTAAAATTAGATCGAGAATGTTACATTGTTATATTTGTCCTTTTTACCGGAATTTTCTTAATGGAGAATTACTGGCCACCTGGAAAGCGTAGGTAATAAAAAAAAGGTTTATTGCATCTCCTAAGGAGTGTTAGTTTTAAGTAGTTTAACAAGTAGGTGTCTTACTACTGTCAGTGTGCCGAAGTTCAGTGGGTGAAATCACAAGTGGGGAAAAAATTATAGAAATGTATAGATATTTCTATTTTGGCTGTTGCCCGCATGTTTAGTTTTGGTATTTCTAGTTATTCCTAGAGTGGCAATTTTCTTACAGATTTTGTAGCATTTTATGTTACAAATTACTGTTCTTGTTAACCTCTCCAGCTAACCTAATACGCTTGTGTTAAAAGGTGTAGATGGAACTTAAAGTATTCACCTACGACCTCTCAATCGCAAGTTTACTGCCATCCATCGGATCATGCAAAATCTGAACTATATAAGTATAGTCATTGACTAGACAGAATGTTTAAAATAGCCATTATTCTGTGAAGAGGTTTTTTAGCAGATCTATTGCTGTTGTATTAAGCCCGAAAGAAAAATCAACGTGCGTAAGAGTTAACTGGAGTTTAAACTACGCAAATTGACAATATAATATAATGTATAATAATTCCTTCTCCAATAATAAATCGCTTTTTTTACTTCTTTATACACTGTATAAAAAGGATTTTGACTACGTATGTATATTTTAGTACAGTATTTTCTTTTGGTAAATGTCTAAAAACAATATTAGTAACAAGTGACTTTTGTTACTTTAGAAATGAATACATATCAACTTTGAAATGAAAACTTGACAGCAGCAAATATAGATTAGATCTATCTTTAATATTTTTTTACTTTAAGCTCATAATTAGAATAGAAGAGAATAGAGGAATACGTTTGACGCGTACTTCTGTCCGCATTTGTTTAACATAATACATTCCCACAGAACATACATATCTATACTAATATCATAAATCTGAAGAGTTCGTTTGTTTGGTTGAACGCGCTAATCTCAGGAACTACTGGTTCGATATGGAAAATTCTTTTAGTGTTGGATAGCCTATTTATCGAGCAAGATCTACATAACATCACTCTACGACCCACGTGGGCGGCGCAGTAATCATAAACGCGGGTGAAACCGCGAGCACATCAAGTGTATGTATAAGTATAATGTTCTTTGGATATTCCAGTCAAGTTATACAGCTAGGCATATTTTAATTCGGAACAATATAAATAAATCGTAGTCTACCTGCAATCTCTTATTAAATATCAGCAGGTAGTTTACTTGCTGACTCACCTGCTTATAAATAGTAGCCAAAAGCAATAGAGAGCAATACCTATAAGTGCCTAGGGCTATTAAGCGACACGGCTCAGACATAACATTGATATCACTATCTCGGGTCTCTAACAAATAATAAGCCGGAGCGGGTTTCCCCTTAAAGAGATAACCTTGAAAATTATAGATTCGTTCCTGATTAGTATATTGCTCTGATCGTCTCTCGCAACTTTGGTCGACTGACTAACATCCGGTGTCTGAGAGGGTAATAAACAACATGTCAAGTTCGTTGATTGTTTGCTGCTAATTCAGTTAGCCAATCCCAGCCTTTACGTGTGTTTTATCGTCTCAAAGGAAACCATAGATAAAATGTTTGAACGAACTCCCGGCCGCGGATCGGGGATCACAATATTAATAGTAAGGACTAAAATGTCCGTATTGTCAATATTGTGATATTCAAGTGTACTTTATTAAATCTTATTCAACATTATGTTTATAATAGTGGGTTGTAATACATTTTAAAATGGATATGTCAGCGACATATGTAGCTAAATATTTAACAAAGTTTTAAACACTATTAATGTATTATAGTTCTGAAATAATTATTTTTAATTATGTATTGTGATCAGGCGAACTAATTTAACTACTACTTATATTAAATGTACACTAAGAAATTTCATTAGATAGCATAAAAAAAATCTTGGAAGTGTTTATCAACTTATGTCAGAATATAACATGCATTTTTACTAATTATTATAATCTCCCTCCCCCACCTCTAAAGTCTTTAAACAATATACATAGGTAGCCCAGAGATGATTTCTTAATTATATTAATATAAAGCAATTGCTTGTAATTCAAATATTATAGTCAAAGTCAAAGCCAAAAATCATTTATTCATTTAGATCACAAAGTAACACTTATGAATGTCAAAATATATGGGTTAGTGAGTTTACTAAGTTACTGAAGCTACATTTAGGTTAGTTGCTAGGTTCAGGCAAAGGGTTGAGACTATGAGAAGAAACCTGCAAGAAACTCACGACCACTGTTTTAAATCGCCAATTAAATATAATTTCAGTATTTTACAACTCAGATTAACAAGGTGTTGCAGCCATTATGCCATATACTTCTGACTATAAAAAAACTAAAGATAAAAACAATAATAACTTAATAATATTATAGAGATGAAATAATTTGGGCTAAGGTATATGTTTTAATATAAATCTAAAATAGACAGTAGGATGGCATGATGGCGCATAAACTTACACTTTGTGACAATGCAAAGGCAGTCCGTGACTAAATGCGGTTGTGCATCTATATTCTTCAATAATAATCAAATTAAGAAACAAGTTACTTGTTAACATCACAAATAATCACGAGGTACCTCTACATGACTAAATTGACTTAAAAGTAATACAGATCTTTGAATCCTGTATGCAACAAGCAAATAGTTCTTAGTTAATGTATTGTGAACATTATGTAAACGATGATATGGGCCTACTAAATTATGCTTATTTCTAGTGTTTACGTTATGAATATCATTATACTATTCTTATTATATAAGTGAATATTATGTTTAATAAACATAATGTTAGCAAATATATATTGCGACGCAACAGTAAGTATGCCTATTTCTTTAAATCGATCTGTCAGGGAAATTCGTGGTCCTAAATTATAAATGCTACGTACTGCACGCTTCTGAAGAATAAAAATTGTCTCAATATCAGCTGCCTTACCCCACAATAATATACCATAGGACATGATACTGTGAAAATAACTAAAGTAAACTAGTCTTGCAGTATCTACATCAGTAACCTGTCTTACTTTCCGAATTGCGTATGCGGCTGAGCTAAGTTACCCTGCAAGACATGATATTTGAGCGTCCCGCTGAACTTCATGATCTAAATTTAATCCTAAAAGAACTGTATATTGAACTTAAGTAATAATTTTATTATTTAAATTAATATTCACGTTAGGACTCTTTACATTTGGCAATGTAAACTTGATACATTTAGTTTTTTTAGAGTTTAGTAGTAAACTATTCGTCGTAAACCACTCCAGGACTTGCGCGAGTGAATCGTTAACAGCACTTAAATTTGGTACGTTTCGATCTACTTTACTGTACAAAGAACGGCAAATCATTTACGTACACTAAAAACAGAAAGGGTTCCAAAATTGAACCCTGTGGCACGCCCTTTGTTACTGGTAATCCAGAAGATCTACTTCCGTTGATATTAACGTGTTGTAGTCTATCGCTTAGGTAGAAAACAACTAAGTCAAGTGCAGTATCTCGGATGCCATAATGCATGAGTTTTCGCAACAGCGTATGATAGTCAATACACTCAAAGGCTTTAGAGAGATCACAGATTACGCCAATGACATCTGGCGAATTTTCCCAGGCACTGAATATAATGTTTTAAAAGCGTAACACCCGCATCTATCGTAGAACAGCCTTTCCTAAAACCACATTGCTCTGCATGAAATAAATTGTTTACACTGAAGTGGCTCTCTAATTGCTGTAATATAATCTTCTCAAATATTTTACTAATAGCAGGTAATATTGAAATCGGCCTAAAATTACTGGGGTCACTTGCATCCATTTTTAAATAAAGCTATTATTTTACTACATTTCATTAAGTTTGGAAAACATGCACAACATCAATGAATCCGTTGAATTTTGCGGCCAGGTGTGGCGCTATTAACAATAACGCGCTCTCTCTGGGCGGCATCATCGTAGATACTTTTAGCTAATTTTACCGAAATACCCCAAAGTCAGCTGATTTTATTAAATTAAGCGACTTAAATATTATATCTTTTATTATATCATACGGATGTACACGTTCAAAATAGTATCTTGCACTATTCCACGTTGCTCCTAACTAAGTATTCTGCTTGAGCTGGGCAAGACCTAAGGGTTGTATTTAAAGGTATTTTTGCGTTATATAAGTAGTTATTGAATGTATCGGGTACTACCAAATTATTTGAAATTACGTTATTATTTATATTCAGTTCAAATTTACTATAACGCACCTTGCCGCGACTTATTTCATTGTTAACAATGCTCCATGTAGTTTTAATTTAATTATTAGATTTATGAATTTTAGTGTTTAGGTAAAGGGACTTGGCAGTGGCACAAGTCGTTTTAAATAATTTTGAAAACTTGTAAAATGAAGAAAGTGCTGCAATTTTTTACACTTCAGAACCTATCTTATTTTCTTATTTCTCGGTTTATATTCAATTGTGTAGCTTGCCTTCTAATATAACTTACACATCTCGAATTTAAGGATTATATATCAGTAAGGGTCTTTTCGGCGATCTCCTTGGAAAGTGTAAACCTAAGTATAAATAGTATTCATAATTTTATTAGCTTAAAAATTAGTAAAGTTCAATAGTAGTAGTAGGTAGTGTAGCAGTTCCAAATTTTGTAATACAGTGTTAGATAAACAACGCGATAAAATCCATATAAATGAGTTTAATTTAAATGTAAAAATATTATTAATCTACTTTATACGGATTTTATCGCGTTGTTTATTTTATAAACAATTTTATTACATAATTGGTGCCTTTTTCACGGGAAGAATCTCCCCGTGAACACGGCTGCTGAAAAGCAATCTAAACGTAGGAGAAAGGGTATACTTAAACCTAAATAATCTTAATAATTTAAATGGCTTAGTTTACTGTAGTTTATTTTCAATTTATAATATTCGCATAAATGTAAGACAATATCATGTAAGTGTTTATGTTTTTATCACATGTGCTTTAATAAATTTAAACAGTCAATGTAGGCTTTTAAATGATCTAAGAACCGACTCTCCTAGCAAGGAGCCTAAATTATTTCCAAAAGTTACATTGCTGTTACTGGATAGAATACTCCATTAAACAGAAATTCTATTGTATAAATTTTGATATTACCTAGTGTTTTGTTTTTGGAAACAGATTCATGTTAGCATAAAAAAAATAACATCGTTATTTATAAAGTTCACTAGTAATTTGAATTTTAAGTATGTACTAGATATTCCGTTAATCCCTTCAGCTGAATGTAATGTACTTATGTTATAAGCAGGGATAGAAATCACAACCTCACGATCGTAAGGCCAATGTTTTGGGTTACCAAGCGCCACCTATATTTTCTGATCTTTGAATGAATTTGAATTAATAATTAATTTCAGCAAAAAAACTATTACATCATTTCTTATCTTTTCACAAGCTTGTACCTTCAACCTATATATACAAATAAATTATTTGTATATTACAATGTTAAATGATACAGGATATGCCACATTTATGACATGTATGGCAACATTGACAACTATGTGTGTACATAAAAATGAGCTATGTATACATATACGAAAGAACGAGTTATCTGCATGATCTATATATAACATGTATATAACATTCGCTAACGGAACACAATTATAATATTTATGATACATTGTAAATGATACCATGTCACGTTCTGTTTCATCACGGCTAACTAGAAAATGTACTAATATACATACATAATATAGGTATAAATAATGCGCTTCGACTCGCAATTTACAATTTTATAATTAACCGTAATATTGATGGTTTCTAATTGTTAATTGATATAATATCACGCTTCCTTGCAAGACTGTTTAAAATTGCCGCTACATTTAAATAAAGTTTCGAATCTATTTGCAATTTATATTTAAATAGGTAGTATTTAAAACATTTGAGTTTTGATAATAACTCCTTTAATTTGACTTGCTTTCAAACTGGAAATATTTTCCAGCTATATGTGGTAGTGATGTTTTTAAACTATAGTCCGGTCAGCTCAAAAACAATTGACTGCATCGGCTATTCCAATCGCAATTCTTTCGATATCCATATTCATAATATTGGGTCTATTCCACTTTGATTTCCTGGGTAATCGACGACACTTGAGTGACCAATGATCACCTGTGAATATAATCATCTGGTTGTTCAGAGGCGACTTCACTTATTGACGTGTGTTCTATAATATGGCTGTTTTTGCCAGTCAGTATACTACAGCCACACATTGCATTAAAAATAATGCTGCTTAACGAACTGTTATAATGTCCAGACCCAATTCCGGACACGGCGGCCAACCTTAACATAGACTGGCCATCTGTGCAAGGAAATATTATAGTACATATGTGCGTAAACATAAGTGCACTCTCTGTTCCTTTACCGTCATGATCCGATGGGACGGCAATCCGATACAATACGACCGGAGATTGATCAGGCACAGGACCAATGATTTCACATGCTTTTCGAGGTACGAGCATGTGTAACACCGCCAGCTACCTAAGCGCGGGCTGCTACTCAGGTTTCCAGGTATCAGAAAATCCAAAAACTTTTTTATTGACACGACCCGGGATTCGAGCTCGAGACCTCATACTCAGCAGTCACATTTATTATCACTGCGCCACGGACTACACTGAATCCTAAGTTAACGACATACATTTTTAGCAGTATTATAATATCATATATATCTAGTATTTATTCCAGGAAAAATGTAGGTAGATATATGTTATTAATAATCTATAATGCTATATACATTAAGTTTAATTTATTTAATGTCTTTTATGGTCTTCCTAGTTTCTTTGTTTCAATTCGCCATAGTCTTATTTATTTGTTTATTTAGAATAATTTATTTTTATAAGTGATTACGACTGTTACGACTCGACAGTTCGATTTCGAGATCGCACAAAGTAGGTATGACTGGGGTTTTCTGTCACCAAATTATCAGTAGTTGGACGGACTTCCGAATTATGCGCGGTAGTTGGTAATACGTTCGCCTACGTTAACTACATATGTTCTTACGTGGGACGTAAAATCATACTTGGCAGAATATGGATGAAATATTCCTTCAGTGGGTAGGCTCTTCGGCAATGCAGTCGTGTCATCATCTACGTATGTAATTCGTCATGATGATTGCAGTTTTTGGTAATTTAAAACTACCCATCTTATCTTATCTTGTATGGGGGCCAGTCAGTACAGACCGGCGACACTTCGACCTAGTAGGATCTTTTTTGTGTCGACTTCCGCAATAACGACTGTCATAGACGTTCATGGCAGTCGGGACCGACGGCTTAATGTGCTCTCCGAGGCACGGAACAGGTGATAATTATCAATCAATTCGAACATAATTTCAAAAAGTCATACAACTTCCAAAAGTCAGAAGTGCGCGACGTGGGTTCGAACCCGAGACCCTCTGCATTGCAGTCTGTAAAACTACCCAAACTTGGCATAAATATCATCTAAATCGAATTTGCCATGAAAATAATAATTAATGCAATAGTTTTATGAAAAATACACCGTTATGGATGTTATAAATCTTTTTCCGTTATTCTAAATAAAATAATGTATTAGGGTGAAAATTATTTTTCGTCTTTTGAATTATTACCACGGCACTTGTCATTTGATTACATATATACATGTAAATATGCAACAGATTTTGTTTTAATTTTTTGTTACGATTTAGACGTCGCTACCAGTTGTAAAATTTTATATTGTATGGCCACTTAAATGATAATTTTACTAATGTTTCATTTAAGTGTTTATCACATTTTAACTGCCAGTGAAACTCGCATAGGCAATCCCTTCTTTTACGCCTCTTACCTCTTCTGTAACTACCTACGCGTCGAGATTTAGCCCGCCCTGCACTTCAGTTCTAATTCGTTAAAGAGAGCGCACGCGTTTTTTTAAAGGCATATTGTTTATAATTACATAAATAATGTTGTATTTTTATGTCCTGACTTATGAATAAAATAATCCAACAAATGTACAGATATTGACTTTTGATTTAAAATTAAAACGTTAGTAGTAACCCTTAAAAGTCATTAAAAAATTGAATAAAATACTGAAATAGGTTTTTATGGTAGGTATATAATTATATAATGTGGTGCCCGTGAGATTAAAGAAAAGCAATATTTTTATTAGGAATAAGGATCGCCCTATACCGCGAATATTCAGGGTATATCCGGCAAGGAGTTAGAATTAGATTTATTTTTTAAACAACATATCATTAAAATATGTTGCATAACGGAACATTGGTTAAAACCTAATCAATTAATATTTAATAACGAGTATTATTCAATTGTAAGTGCGTTTGTAAGAAAGAATTCTATACATGGTGGCTCTCTAGTATATGTATGTAACAATCTAAAATGTAAAGAACGTAAAGATATAGTGAATCTTTCCATCGAGCGCACTGTTGAATTATCCTGTGTGGAATTAGAGCAACATGTCATATTTGTGTGTAACGACCACCGCAGAGTGACTTTAGTGTATTTGAAACCGTAATAGAGGATATTTTAAAACGCTTGTGTTTTAGTAAAAGGCATATAGTGTGTGGTGATTTTAATGTTAATTTACTTGAGCAGTCAGCTCTCTATTTCAGACTTATTAGTTTATTTGGATCATTTAACTTAAAGCATTTATTTTTTTACCCACTAGCATCACTTCACATTCTGCTACCTGCTTAGATAATGTATTTTGTTACTGTCAATTTCTTAATAGGGTCATATTGAGTGAACTGACATCTGACCACTGTGGGTAAAAGGTAGTATTTTCTGTGAGTACAATTCATAAAGTGAATAAGGTCACGTGTAGACCGATGACATCTAATCGCTTAAAGCAATTAAATGACAACATAAGTGTCAAAGTTGTCAATATGGACCTTTCTCTGAATAATCCAGACGAACTATATGAGTCTTTACTTAACATAATTACTTTAGAATATAATAATATTTTTAAATCTAAGACCTTTAGTCAGAATAATAAGATTAAGTTTTGTGATTGGGCAACATCTGGAATATATAGAAGTAGAGCAAAACTATACGAATTATATGGTATGAAACAATACAATTTCGATCCAAATTTTATTCAATATGTTAAAAGTTATTCAAAATTATTTAAAAAGACTTGTGCCACTGCCAAGTCCCTTTACCTAAAACCTAAAATTTAAAATTCTAATAATAAAATTAAAATTACATGGATCATTATTAACAATGAAACAGGTCGCAGCAAGGTGCGTGATAATAAATTTGAACTGAATGTAAATAATAGCGTAATTTCAAATAATTTGGAAGTACCCGATACATTCAATAACTACTTCGCAAAAATACCTTTAAATACAACTAGTACCCTTAGGTCTTGCCCAGCTCGAGCGGAATACTTGGTTAGGGGCAGCGTGAAAGAGTGCAAGACACAATTTAATTTTGAATGTGTACATCCGTATGATATAAAAAAGTATTTAAGTCGTTCAATTCAAATTAATTAAAATCTTAATTCAAATTAACTAATTAATACCAGCTTTGCGAAAAACCTCCAAAGCTGTATGGGTTACCAAAAATACACAAGGAAAACGCTCCCCTACGTCCTATTGTGAGTCAGATCGACACACCAACTTACAGACTGGCTCATCACGTAGCGAAGATACTCTCACCACTCAGAGGCAACTCGAGAGCACATGTAAAGGATTCATACCATTTTGTGAATGAGATTAAACACCTATGTCTCACTAACAATGAAACAATGGTTAGTTTTGATGTACAGTCATTATTTACATGCATACCTGTACATGACTGTATTGAAATAACTAAAAGGTAGCTAATAGAGTACAATATGCCTGAGGAATATGCAGAACTACTTAAACATTGCTTAACAACTGGCTATCTGTTGTGGGACAATAAATTCTACATACAAGTCGATGGTGTGGCAATGGCTCCCCAGTATCGCCTGTTGTTGCCGACATATATATGGAGGACTTCGAGGCTCGAGCTTTACAGACTGCCCCCATCACACCCAGGATTTATAAGAGGTTTGTAGATGATACTTTTATAATATTACCAACAGATAGTGTTAGTGTATTCCTAGAACATCTTAATTCCATTAATAACAACATCCAATTTACTATGGAATTAGAGGCAAATAATTCATTAGCATTCTTAGATGTACTTGTCATCAGGAATCCTGATCATACTTTGAGCCACACTGTATATAGGAAAAAGACCCATACAAATAGGTACTTGAACGGTGAATCTCACCACCATCCTAAACAGTTAGCTACCGTGGGAATGTCTTTGTTTCAGAGAGCCCACGGGATCTATGACAAGAAACACCTGGACGCCGAGCTTCAATATGTCAAGCAAGTACTGCAAGACAACAAGCTCCAACAGCCGCGCCGCTGTCACAGATCCCGAGAAAAGCCAGCCACAGTCGAGCGCCAGCCTGCTATACTGCCTTATGTAAGGGGTGCACTGACAAGATTGGCTACATCTTGAAGCGAGCTTCAATCAACACATACTTCAAGCCGCCAACGAAGATAAGTCAATTTTTACCATCCGTCAAGTGCCAGTTACCTTTACAAGATGCAGGGGTCTATAAAATAGATTGTGACTGCGGACTCTCATACATTGGTCAAACCAAGGGAAGCATAGGCACCCGCATAAAAGAACACATAGCTGACGTAAAATACAAACGCTCGTTGAAGTATGCTGTGTGTGAACATGTACATCCAACCACTACCTGAGATTTGACAAACCACAGATTCTCGCTAAAGAACACCGATTCCTGCCAAGGATGCTTCGCGAGGCTATTGAAATCAAAAAACATCCCAATTTCAATAGAGAAGATGGTTGGAATGTACCACCAGCTTGGGATCCAGTACTTCAAATAGTCAAACCCAAGAAGAAACAAACCACAGCTAGACTTCATGATACTTTGAGCTCATTCTGCGTAAATAGAAACACCCATGATTAAATTATGTTCGGGTACTTTGAAATAACTACACTGGAACATTGAGATAACTACCATCTTAGTCTCCCCGTGACCATGGCTGCTGAAAAGCAACCGAAACGTCGGGGAAAGTGTAAACCAAAAATAAATAGATTTAATAGTTTAAATAATTTCATTAGCTTATAAATTAGTAAAATAAAATCAATAGTAGTAGTAGTGTAATATTTTCAAAATTTTGTAATACAGTGATAAATAAACAACGCGATAAAATCCGTATATAGTAGTTTAATTTCAATAATACCTTTATTTAAAAATGGATGCAAAAGTGACCCTAGTAATTTTAGGCCAATTTCAATATTACCTGCTATTAATAAAATATTTGAGAAGATTATATTACAGCAATTAGAGAGCCACTTTAGTGTAAATAATTTATTTCATGCAGAGCAATGTGGTTTTAGGAAGGGCCGTTCTACGATAGATGCAGGTGTTACGCTTTTAAGATATATATTCAGTGCCTGGGAAAATTCGCAAGATGTCATTGGCGTATTCTGTGATCTCTCTAAAGCTTTTGACTGCGGTGACCATCATACGCTGTTGCGAAAACTCGGGCATTATGGCATCAGAGATACTGCACTTGACTTAGTTGGTTCCTACCTAAGCGATTGACTACAATACGTTGATATCAACGGAAGTAGATTTTCTGGATTACCAGTCACAATGGGCGTACCACAGAGCTCAATTTTAGGATCCTTTCTGTATTTAGTGTACGTAAATGATCAGCCGTTCTTCGTGCAGGATTTGTGTGACATTGTTTTATTTGCAGATGACACATCTCTTATTTTTAAAGTAGACAGAAGAGCAACAAATTTAAATACTGTTAATGATTCGCTCGCGCACACTGGACTAGTTTACGTCAAATAATTTACTACTGAACTTTAAAAAAACAAAATGTATCAAGTTTACATTGCCAAATGTAAAGAGTCCTAACATAAATATAAATTTAAATACAATCGACAGTTTTTCTAGGTTTGACTTTAGATCATAAAGTTCAGTGAGGCGCTCATATATCGTGTCTTGCAGGGAAAATTAGCTCAGCCGCATACGCAATTCGGAAAGTAAGACAGCTTACTGATGTAGACACTGCGAGACTAGTATACTTTAGTTATTTTCACAGTGTCATGTCCTATGGTATATTATTGTGTAGTAAGGCAGCTGATATCGAGACAATTTTTATTCTTCAGAAGCGTGCAGTACATAGCATTTATAATTTAGGACCACGAATTTCCCTGACAGATCGATTTAAAGAAATAGGCATACTAACTGTTGCGTCGCAATATATATTTGCTAACATTATGTTTATTAAACATAATTTTCACTTATATAATAAGAATAGTGATATCCATAACGTAAACACTAGAAATAAGCATAATTTAGTAGGCCTATATCATCGTTTACATAAAGTTCACAATACATTTGTGGGACTCGGTATACGGTAGTCGGTATTGTGTCGGTTTTTTTAATACCAATTAATATAATTAATTTACTATTGCTTAAATTTAAAAGCGCCGTTAAAATACAACTAATTCGGAAGGGTTATTATTCAGTCAACGACTACTTAAATGACAAAAACTCATGGAACTATTTGCTTTTGCATACAGGATTTAAAGATCTGTATTACTTTTAAGTCAATTTAGTAATGTAGAGGTACCTCGTGATTATTTGTGATGTTAACAAGTAACTTGTTTCTTAATTTGATTATTATTGAAGAATATAGACGCACAACCGCATTTAGTCACGGACTGCCTTTGCATTCTCACAAAGTGTAAGTGTATGCGCCATCATGCCATCCTACCGTCTATTTTAGATTTATATTAAAACATATACCTTAGCCCAAATTATTTCATCTCTATAATATTATTAAGTTATTATTGTTTTTATGTTTAGTTTCTTTATAGTCAGTAGTATATGGCATAATGGCTGCAACACCTTGTTAATCTGAGTTGTAAAATATTGAAATTATATTTAATTGGCGATTTAAAAGAGTGGCCGTGAGTTTCTTGCAGGTTTCTTCTCATAGTCTCAACCCTTTGCCTGAACCTAGCAACTAACCTAAATGTAGCTTCAGTAACTTAGTAAACTCACTAACCCATATATTTTGACGTTCATAAGTGTTACTTTGTGATCTAAATGAATAAATGATTTTTGGCTTTGACTTTGACTATCATATTTGAATTACAAGCAATTGCTTTATATTAATATAATTAAGAAATCATCTCTGGGCTACCTATGTATATTGTTTAAAGACTTTAGAGGTGGGGGAGGGAGATTATAATAATAAGTAAAAATGCATGTTATATTCTGACATAAGTTGATAAACACATCCAAGATTTTTTTTATGCAATCTAGTGAAATTTCTTAGTGTACATTTAATATAATATAATAATATATTCTACCACATACACACAAAACCATCTAGCCCAAACTAAGCAGAGCTTGTACTATGGGTACTAGACAATGGATAAACATACATATATACCTTTTTCTTTTGTAAATACATACATATTATACATAGAATATAAGTAGTAGTTAAATTAGTTCACCTGATCACAATACATAATTAAAAAGAATTATTTCAGAACTATATTACATTGATAGTGTTTAAAACTTTGTTAAATATTTAGCTATATATGTCGCTGACATATCCATTTTAAAATGTATTAAGGACATTTTAGTCCTTACTATTAATATTGTGATCCCCAATCCGCGGCCGGGAGTTCGTTCAAACATTTTATCTATGGTTTCCTTTGAGACGATAAAATACACGTAAACGCTGGGATTGGCTAACTGAATTAGCAGCAAACAATCAACGAACTTGACATGTTGTTTATTACCCTCTCAGACACCGGATGTTAGTCAGTCGACCAAAGTTGCGAGAGACGATCAGAGCAATATACTAATCAGGAACGAATCTATAATTTTCAAGGTTATCTCTTTAAGGGGAAACCCGCTCTGGCTTATTATTTGTTAGACCGGAGATAGTGATATCAATGTTATGTCTGAGCCGTGTCGCTTAATAGCCCTAGGCACATATAGGTATTGCCCTCTGTTGCTTTTGGCTGCTATTTATAGGCAGGTGAGTCAGCAAGTAAACTACCTGCTGATATTTAATAATAGATTGCAGGTAGACTACGATTTATTTTTATTGTTCCGATTTAAAATATGCCTAGCTGTATAACTTGACTGGAATATCCAAAGAACATTATACTTATACATACACTAGATGTGCTTGCGGTTTCACCCGAGTTTATGATTACTGCGCCGCCCACGTGGGTCGTAGAGTGATTTTATGTAGCCTATAATCTTCCTCGGTAAATAGGCTATCCAACATTAAAAGAATTTTCCAAATCCAACCTAGTAGTTCCTGAGATAAGCGCGTTCAACCAAACAAACAAACAAACTTTTCAGATTTATAATATTAGTATAGATATATATATTCTGTGGGAATGTATTATATTTAACAAATGCGGACAGAAGTACGCGTCAAACGTATTCCTCTATTCTCTTCTATTCTAATAATGAGCTTAGAGTAAAAATTTAATAAAGATAGATCTAATCTATATCTGCTGCTGTCAAGTTTTCATTTCAAAGTTGATATGTTTTCATTTGTAAAGTAACAAAAATCACTTGTTACTAATATTGTTTTTAGACATTTACCAAAAGAAAATACTGTACTAAATCATACATACCTAGTCAAAATCCTTTTTATACAGTGTATACAAAAGCGATTTATTATTGGAGAAGGAATTGCTATACTTACATTATATTATATTGTCAATTTGCGTAGTTTAAACTGCAGTTAACTCTTACGCACGTTGATATTTCTTTCGGGCTTAATACAACAGCAATAGATCTGCTAAAAAACCTCTTCACAGAATAATGGCTATTTTAAACATTCTGTCTAGTCAATGACTATACTTATATAGTTCAGATTTTGCATGATCCGATGGATGGCAGTAAACTTGCGATTGAGAGGTCGTGGGTGAATACTTTAAGTTCCACCTACACCTTTTAACACAAGCGTATTAGGTTAGCTGGAGAGGTTAACAAGAACAGAAATTTGTAACATAAAATGCTACAAAATCTGTAAGAAACTTGCCACTCTAGGAATAACTAGAAATACCAAAACTAAACATGCAGGAAACAGCCAAAATAGAAATATCTATACATTTCTATAATTTTTTCCCCGTCTTGAGATTTAACCCACTGAACTTCAGCAAATTGACAGTAGTAAGACACCTACTTGTTAAACTACTTAAAACTAACACTCCTTAGGAGATGCAATAAACCTTTTTTTTATTACCTACGCTCTCCAGGTGGCCAGTAATTCTCCATTAAGAAAATTCCGGTAAAAAGGACAAATATAACAATGTAACATTCTTGATCTAATTTTAGAACATACATTAAATATATCGTGTAAATTGCATATTAATGTAATTAAGAAACAGTTCTTACATTTGATAATGGAGTGCAAATTAATGCATAATTATAGATTAGATCTTTGTAAGATAAGACTATTTTATCTTTACATATATGTACAGTATCTAGCGCGGATACACGTTTTAGATAAGGGAAGGTCATTTCTTGTTCTTGAAGCTTTTCCAATATGATTAGCTTAATTATGAATGGCTCTGTGGGTGGCACGTGTCTTAGCAGTCACCTCGTCACTGACAAAGCACCGTGTCAGCTAATGATTGTTAATCGGCTTTCGTGGAAGTGTTTATTAGACTGTTGAGTTCTCATATCCGCCATTATTACATAAATGTACTTGCATACAATATATGATGTTAAAAAGCTGTTATTGGTGGTGAATACGACTGCTGTGAGTTCGATTCCTAATTCGGCCATAGTGATATTGGGGTTTAATGTTTGTTATTGGATACTGGTGCTCGGTGTACAAACGATGTTATTTGCTTGTCAACAAAAGATTACTTTTACGTGGTACCTAAAACTAGTCGGCTAAATATAGGTGTAATGCTCCTCTGCCATCGAATATATAGACGTGAGACTATCTATGTAATGGTAAAAAAATAGATACTCATCACACTGCCGCAGTTTATTAGTACTACACACAGCTCCAAAACTTATTAAACTGAAAAAAATTTCAAAAAATTTCGTCTTCATTATCTGCATAATATAATAATGTCAGCCGTGTATATAAACTGACTCACTGCTGGACACGGGCCTCTTCTCACTATGAGAAGAGTAAGGCCATAGTCCACCATGCTGACCCAGTACGGGCTGGCAGACTTCACATATATTTATGAACATTATGTAGAACTCTCAGACATCAGGTTCCCTCACGATGTTTCCCTTCACTGTAGAAGCAAGCGATTAACTATTTAATATACACATAACTTCGAAATGTCAGAGGTGCATGCCTTGGGATCGAACTCGACAACTCTGCATGGCAATCCAACGCTCTCCCACTAGCCACCTTTAATTTATGTATATATTAACGACAGTTAAAGCAGCTTTTTTGCTGGGGAAACACCGTACGTCACTGTTAACATATCGTCTTAAACTTTAGATAGTTGTTTATACAAAAATAGCCCTTTGTAAGTCTAAGAACAGGTCGCGCCTTTGGCATATCCTACTAATAATAAAAATGTGAAAGCTTAGACAGTACAGTATCGTATCTTATTACCTGGGTACGGCACGACCGTGGTGCGTGCGTTTACCATTTAATGGCCACTGTCACTCCGCCGAGTATTGTGGGTTTGAACCTACCCGGGTCAAAAATTTGTCTGATCTACTAATGGTTGTTCCCAGTCTGGATGTTCTTTGTGTCCGTTGATTAAACGTTTGTGAGGTCCCCCGCGACACTATATCTTACGCGGTATTATTTAAAAAAAATATATAAATAGAATGATATTGGATTGGAGCTTATTTCTTTGATAACATGAAGCTTTGGGTGTAATTTACTTTTAGGCGATCAGTTATAAGCTTTTGTTGTATCACTGAATTTATTATGATTTTGCGGAGTTGTGGAGCCTCTTTACTGACACATAGATCACAGTGCCTTTGTTATTAAAAATTAGATAAGATTATCATTTTGCTAGATTATGCGACTTCACCCACGTTAATGTAGATTTTGTTGATAAATTACTATCCTACGGGAACAGTACTTTATTCTGGATGAACTGTCTATATCCTTTTGTCTCTTTCTGTCTCCCTGACAACTTGCAAATAAACGAATCTGAATCTGAATCTTGTATGCAGAGTTTTATGATGATCGGTCGAGTAGTTAAGGCCTGAAAGCGTAACAAACACACTTACATTCACATTTATAATATTATAGTTTTAAGACTAGCTTTTACCTACGCATTTACTTTAGTTGGTAATTGTATTTTTCCTTTTCTGAGTCAATATCGAGAATTCAGAAAATAATTAAAATATCCTAATTCTTCTTGTTTGTTAATTTACATAGTCAGATCTAGTGAGTCAGGACTTCTATTTAATATCCATTTATGGATGACTAGTATTTGCATCATGCTAATATAACCGCACCTTCCTATTGAAAGCTGACTGACTGACTGAGCACTGTATAGCCAGAATAACATTCTAAAACTTGATTAATATAAGTTTATTTTAATTTTATACCGCTGCTTAGTAATTATACTGCTATTATTTAATTAATTGCTGTTAACGTACTTTGTTTATAAATATATCATCGGTACGATAATTGTGCTATAATTGCTGACATATTGTCAATAAAAACGCACACATTAAATTCCATTAATACTTGTATGTAGACGTTGGACGTAATAGTATGTTTTATTGCTTCTAAGAATAAACACATGCATAGCCTCACTCTTTCATGTTTGTAGGGTAGCCAGAGATGTATCTACCCTCATGTCGTCAGCTATGGTTTTAAGTCTCGTAATAGGAAGTGAGCTTATTGCTGTTTATAGAACACAATTCTCGAATTCGTGCTGCTATACAGAAATTCTTCATAGAATACCCAATAACACTTTGCCTGTTTCAGGAACCGAACTCGAGACGTTATGCACAGCAGTCACACATACTGCAGCATCGAATTCGGCACAAGAAAATAGGACATAGGCACAGAAAAACAATTTTGGCATAACTTGGACATACACTACATATACATACACCAAAAAGCGCTATTATAATAGACAACTCCTGCACTAGGAATAATTCCTGTATTGTGGGGGACTTTACAAACATTTAAACAACGGACACAAAACATCCAGACTCGGTACAAACATTTGCGGACCACACAAATGTTTGTCCCGTATGGGAACCGAACTCACAACACTAAGTGCAGTGGCAGAAGCAAAGCGTCTATTTAAACCACTACGCCATCGGTCCAGATTTTCATTTATTGAAGATTAAAACTAAACTTTTGGTTCTGGCCGCCAGGGTGCCGTTGCAACTTAATAGGTCACGTTGCAATTAAGATAAATTAATTCATGATATTTCAAGCTGATTTTATAATGGGGGAACAACACCGTGCGTCATTGTTATATGCTCTTAGCTCTAGATAGTTGTTACTAATGTGTCATTGCTTTTTTTATACAAACTGTTTCATAAATATATTTAATGTAAAAACCAGTTGTGTGTGGTTTGTAATGTCAGGTATATTGACGATATATCTTGTTAAAATTCTTTTGTATTTTATATAGGAACTAGCTGACCCGACAGACGTTGTACAGTACAGACGAAAAAAAAAAACAACCAAATCTAAACCATTCTCGAATCCACCTGAACACACACAAAAAAATTCATTCAAATCGGTCCAGCCGTTTAGGAGGAGTTCACTGTCAATACACGTACAGAAGAATTATATACATAAAGATAACGAAATTGAGAATAGTAAATATGTAAAAAGAATAAATGGCAATTTCATAGGTTAATTTCATTCATTTACATGCCTCGGTATTACACACACACACACATGCACGCACGTACGCACACACACGCACGCATGCACGCACGCACGCATGCACGCATGCACACACACGCACACACACACATATGCTATTAGTTTTAACTCAATTACCATGTGATCATCGTTTGCATCGGCCTTAATTTCAAAGATTAATTTTAATTATACATATTCATGAACTTATTATCCATATCTAAATCAGATCTACACCTACATACATACGCTTACATATTATACTTTAAATACTACACAGATTACAACTGATGTCCGAAAAAATATGACAAATCTGACAGTACAGTTGTGGTATTATGCCGCGAATCCCTAATACCATACCTATTATTAACTGCCTCTGTGGTGCAGCGGAAGTGTATGCGACTGCTGTGCATGAGGTCTCGGGTTCGAATCCCAGGTCGGGCCAACAAAAAGTTATTGGGTTTTTCCAAGAAATCTCAAAACGAGCTCGGAGTTAAGAAGTTGGCGGTGTTAGTTCCCCCCGTGCCTCGGCAGCACCTCAAGCACGTAAAGCTGTTGGTCTTGCGCCTGAGCTCTCTCCGGTCGTGTCGGATTATTCATCCCATTGGATCATGAGGGTTAGGGAACAGACAGCGTACTTCTGTTTGCGCACACACTTGTGTACTATAATATATCCTGCGCAGATGGCCAGTGTCTGTTAAGATTGGCTGCCGTGATCGAAATTTGGTCTGGAGGACATCATTATTATTATTAAACGTGTCAAGGACATTCAAAAATATTAACCCTTCTGGAAACCGTACTCTTCACAATAAGCAAGGAATTCGATTGCGAACTTCTGAAAAACACCTAACAACTACAGGAAGTTGGGCTATCCAATGCTGCTTAAATTTTTTTCTTATATGGTTTAATTATAGCACGACCGCCATGATGGCACATATTGTATATTTCTGTTGGCCAGCTATTATGCTTGAAAATACAGCCCTTAAAAGCCACGGTGAACTAGAGCCCTATCTATGCTTAGAAATAGGGTGCTGTTGATACCCAAAAATCTGCATAGACTTGCATTATAGTGGTTTAAAATTACGATAGGATAAATGGTGTTAACATTATTTAAACGCAGTAGTTAATAATCTGTTCAATTAATAAAACGTACAACATGAAAAACTAATTAAAATCATTTAAAACACAACAAATCATAAATTTAATTAGCGTTACGCGTTACGCCAAAGCACTAAAGATCATAAATCAAATAAAATTGTGTAGTTCCTGCACCGTTTGAGAGTGTGCAAAGATCTATAAGATTAAATGTCAAACTATGATTTAAAATTTGACGCGAAGGTCTATGTCTGTTGATGAATCGCATAGGTATTACATGCTAATTATAGACTCGTACGGTTTTGGCACTTACCGCTATTTAGACCTTGTAAATAAATGATTTATTAAACGAAATATGTATGTACGAGCCTACCCGCCATGCTTAGTCAACTGATCAGACAACCGTTCACTACATTAAGTACTAAGTTACATTATCTTGATATGTGCAATGTTAATTTAAATTGACTGCATGGATATTGTATTTTTTGTAATAATAATATTATTCTCCAGACAAAGTTTCTGTCACGGCAGTCAATCAAATTGATACTATCTGCACAGGATATAATTATTATCATACTCTCTCTATTCGCTGACTTTATAGTCCGATCAATCTAACGGGCCTGGAGAATGATCAGGGTCAGGAGTAACGGATTTCCGTGTTTTACGAGGTACAGAGATGAAGCATCGCCAGTTTCCGAACTCTAAATTGCTACTGAGAATTACGTGACCAAAAACTTCATGATCCACAGCTGTATACAGAAGAAACTTGACCAACAAGGATATCTTCACATCAGCGAGAAGGCCATTCTCTTATTATCAAGTATGTACATAGTGCGCACATTACCGTCCGTTCAAAAATAAATGCTGTGCTGTCATTACAAGGAACTGATCTGATGGGCTGCTGACAGCACACCGAATACTTAAGGAGCCTAATATCTATACTCGTTGTTCTGGCTGTTTTACTGATGTAGGTTGCGGGAAGACAAAATCCCAGATAAAGGTAAGGATCCATTGTCTCTTACGAGATTTACTTACAAAATATTGCCATGGTAATTACAAGGACACTAAGTCCATAATATATGTATACCGAAACAATATAATCTTTGCATGAAAACTCGATTATGAGAATAAACAATATATTTTAAAACGTATCGAAATAGTTCTTTATCTGATTTAAGATTGACATCATATATATATCATACATAGTCAGCAGAGTCATACGTAATTACAATTCTGCGTATCAAATTTGGCTTCTCATTTAAACTAGGAATAACACCAAGAAATTTACTATACTCATACAGCATTGCTGAATAATTGGCAAGTATACCTATCTTGAGACCAAGTTGGGCTAACAAAACGTTAGTGGGTTTTCTATAAACAAATTTTAAATGGCACCCCGGGACTAAACTGATGTTTTATTCCCGTGACATCACTTAAAGTAATTGGTTTAGCGCATCTCTCTCCGATTGTATCGGATTATCATCGGTCTGAGGGAGTAAGTAAAACAAACATGCATTTGTGTTTGCGCACGTACTTATGATCTGTAATTATAATTATATATATATATATAATTATAATTACATTAGCTATAGCGCCCGCGCAGATGTCAAGTCTCAGTTAAGATTAGTCGCAGCAACCGAAATTCAATGTTGATTATTTATTATACTTATGTATATATCACAATTTAATGTATATTCATAGAACAGTTTGTTCGATAACCGCCTTTAAGATAGGTCTATAAATATACGCCTAAAAATTTATTGCAACAACAACTAAAAAAGTTCAACTTCTATATTTCTATAGGTCAACCGGTAATCATAAGTAATTAGTTTATTTAGACTGTACTTAGTCCGAAAGATTATGTTAATGATATAATCATTAAAATTATATTATATATAAGGCGTTCTAATTCTATACCTAGGTTATACGCTCAAGTGTAATACAGTGTATGCTCTTGACATTTTATTTTAATTATAATGCTTAAACGTGATTGACGGTAACATGTTGTGTACCAAAATCCTACTGCGTGATTGTACGATCAAGTTTCTAATGCCCATTCATACTCCATTTTAGATCAATGGGCAAGTTTAATGGCTCTCTATTACATATACAAGCCAATATATGGGGATGAACAATTATTGCTATGGTTGCAAACTATAAATACATAGGTGCACGCCTATACCCCAAAGGGAGTGTCTTACTTGGGAAAGTGTGGTTAATATATTTAGCAAAGTAAGGTTTGTAGGTCCCTCATAACGAGGAGCGAGGCTATTGAGCCATTTGTCGTTGAGTGGACGTACTACCAGATCCCGCGCCACTACTGACAATTACTAGACAAAAAAACCATGCACAAGAGTGCCATTAATTGCCTCTGCGGCGGCACTGGTATAAACCAGGAATAAAAACATTTGATGTTATGAACGGATCGCGCAATCCTTTAAGTGGTCAACTTGCCACTTCTACTACGCCAAGTCTCGTTTGATTTTTATTGACTATTGTGGCACACGTGTTCACAGTCCATCACTCAGGGTCTGGGTACCATAGCTGGGAATAAAATTATGTGAATCTACTACCCCTACTGGGGGGTAAACAGACCTGATTGACAAACAATGCATGTATATATATGTTCTGTGATGCACAATTTATGGTTGACAAGATTACCGACAATTAAGGGCTAGGGCTCCATACTCTACGGTTGCTACATACAATCGAATGGCCGTGTGCGTAAGTTGCAATTAGTCAAATCCTTCAAAGTGTAATTACCGACCTACATAAAATATTTGACAGAATTAGATCTCCATCAATCAACTGAGCAACAATTATTTGATACAATTTGTGAATGACATGCGCTTCTGTACTTGATAGGTACTCATTTAATTTAAATACGAAATCATTGGAAATACAAGCACTGAAGCGTTGCGTGGCTGACGGGACGACTAAACATATTTTTGTCATGTTTCTGATGATACTTCTTCCAGCGGATTCGATCGATTAAAAGCAGTATTTTAGATAAAGTATAGTATCTTCGCTTTGTCTGAATTAAAAAGTAACTCCTTGTATAGTCAAACCAATAAAGAGCACAGCGGCATCTCATTTAAATCTGATATTTTGCTCATTGTGAGGCACTGCATCTGAGAAAGTACCAGAAGTGTATGTATATGCAGATCATAACCAAACACGCCTGTGACTGTTCCTCAGTAAGTAGAATTTCAAGGTACCTTGAGAAGATATGCATATGACACCTTGTTTTGTAAGCGCCAATAGGCTGACCAAAACCTTACCACCAGCCGAGTCCTTTTGAATAAAATTCGACATTCGAATGCGGAATCGTGCATAGCGGAACTAAATGTAAAATTATAGTCATTGTAGATATTTTACTAATTTACCGTAATTTTGTTTTTTTCTGTGACAATTAAATAGCGCATCGCATATATCACCAAACAATGTGACTTACATCACTACACCATTATTAGTTAAACATAAAAATAGGCATACGGTCATAAACAATAATTTATTGACAGCTTGACCTATAAAACTATTGAAAGCATATAATTTAAATAATAATGATTAAATCCATCTATTAACACCGTTCCTTTCTGGGCAACTAGTATGTGTTAAACAAAGTGTATTTAATGTATAACTAGATTTTTCCCGCGGCTTCGCTCGCATAAATGTAGGTTAGGTGTGGTTAGGTTAGTGAAAATATTTTTTTCTGGATGAAAGGTACCCTATGTTCTGTTCTGCACCCCTGGCAATGTGTATGCAACATTTCATGATGGTCGGTTGACAAACAAACAAATAAACAAACTCACATTCGCATTTATAATGTTAGTTAGCCGGTATGACCCAGTTCTATCTTCCAATGCGAATGTGTGGCTATCACGGAGGCCGCCACCGCGATCGACAGGAGACGGATTGAAGGCTACAGGATTCGTATCCTCTCCGACAGCACAGTAATACTTAGAGCCCTAGAGAGCAATAGCTGCAACTCCAGCCACCTTGCTCTTGAAAGAATATCCAAAAAAAATACAGTAACCTTACAATGGATAAAGGGGCAGAGTGAATCACTGGGCAATGATGCTGCAGATAAGTTGGCTAGAAGAGGATCGGAAAGCACCACAGAAGGTCCACCTCCATTCCTTCCTCTACCATTCTAACAACTAAGAACATGGATGCGGCTTCGCACTCAGAGCCGACATAATAAACGCTGGGCATGGACAACAGGCTGCAGACAGTCGAGAGCAGCCCCACTGGCCATCTCACCACGTCTGACACACCGCCTGCTTAACCTACAAAGATTGGACTTTCGGACAATCGTGGGTATCCTAACAGGTCACTGTCCCCTGAACAAACATCTGTACAACATCGGAGCAACAAACAGCCCACTCTGTAGGGGATGTCTGACCGAAGAAGAATCTGCTGCCCATGTAGTCCTGGAATGTGTGGGAGTAACAGCACAACGTAAGGAAATCCTCAACAACTCGAGGTCACCCCAGAAACCCAGACCCCAGGAAACTTCTGTGCTTCTGATCGGAGTTGGGCAAGTTCATGCATAATGGACCCACTTGGAGTTCAAATGCGGAAAAGGGGAGTCCAATTACAATTACAACAACGTAGCCGGTATGACCCAAATATGGCTTTGAAAAGTAAAAAAGTTTAAGAAAAACTAAGCAGGAAGAATGTTTTACAACTTGTTTCATTACACAAATACATGTATGTTCTATTTTTAAACACAAAAAATTTAAATAACGATGCCGTTTATTTCAGTAGTTAAACTTGGTACAGTCAGTGGCATAGGTACCTACTTAGAACTTTTTACGATGTTTAGCTACATGGTAAAAAAGTCTACACTACTTTATAAATCAAAACTTTCTATTTATCATTATGTTTTCGTGTATTTGTTCATGTGTTTCGAACCGTTATTGAGTAGACTATCCTTTAAAAATTTACTGCAGAAAATTTTAAACGCTAACATTCTTTTACTTAATGAAAAAAATAATTTTAAAATATATGTTGTGAACTTTTCTAGCTGATTGTACTGACTTATTAAAAAAATACATACATGCATCGTGGCGGATATACATTAAAATTATTTTAGACTTAGTAATGTTAGACATTACCTCAGTCTAAAAATAAATTTGATGTAATATACTCCTTTGTTATATTACAAAAGAATTTAAACATATTTTATTTCTTCATACAACTATTACAAGTTTTTTAGTTAGTTGAAATTATTCTAGTTTATTGATACATATCTTTAAGAATCTTAATCGTTGGCATTACAAAGTTTAAATTACTTTAATTATACGTTTGAAAGAAAATTGCGTATCGTATCAGGCTTATACTTAATTTAATCTAGATCGCGGCCTAACCTTGTGTTGTCCGGGCGGGTTTTCTTGCTATCTTAAGTATTTGCTGTGCGACTCTTTTTTATAGGTCGGCAACGCACGAATTAGATGCAAGCAAGCAAGTCACAAAAGACTACTACTTTTCATTAGTCAAGCCGTTTCGTTGCCTTTGGCTTATCCAGGATCACTCTCTAGCTGACCGGAGCTATAGCAGTGATAGTTTATACACATTCCTAGTATTTTAGTTTAAACCTAACATTCTGGGCAAACATTAGATGATTGGCGTGCATGGTCTACCTGTCCCAATAACGTCCGCAAATTATTCTTGCTTGTAGTTTTTCATAGATTATGTTTTTAATTCTACTATATATTGCAGAACCGATAAATATAATGTTATAATCCCAACACTTTGTACTATGCCCTTAGGGTATACACGCGTACTCAAGTATGACCTGTAAGCAGTTTACGCAAATGTAAACATTGTACAGTTCATATATCTGCCGTCCACTAACTAAAAGTTGTTAAGGGATATTAAACGCATATGCCTTAACGCCTTTTTAGTTAGCGGACGGCAGATATATTTTAATATAGGTACTGAACCACAGAATCTATTTATTTCAATTAACGTATGAGACTACGTTTTAAACTTGCAGTGTAATGTATCAAAATCAATTCCTTGAACAAAAATATACAGAAATTACAAATTTTCTGGCGCACTGTCACAAAAGCTGATCTCACTCGGTGCAAGCGTCTACAAGTAATGTGCGCATTCTTTGTTTATGAATAGACTATATTGCGTTCATATCACAAAGTACGGAAGAACAGTATAAAAAATGGATTCTACTTTTATACTGTACGCGAAACTTCTAGTTCGTTCTAAAGTTTTAGAGTCTGCGCAGCAATAACTCTGCGTGCAAATCCAACCTTGTTCGCCGCGTTCAACTTGTACACCTGTTGTGTCATAGCGATAATACTCGAAGTAACTTCAGAAGAAACTTAAAAGTTTGGTGGAAGGAATACCAATATTTGTTACAGAAAACCGACTTAAAAATAGTAACATTCTTACTACGTTTTACACAGCAGTAAGAGCTTGCTATCTATAATCTTTTTATTAGCGTTGGGTACGTGCGAATGATACCCATGGCTTTGCCATCAAAGGCATCGGTAAAATACAAGCTTCAGCCGTGAGTTTGTTTGCTGCCTTTGTTGTAATGCCGCCGTGGCCTAGTTGTAGTGAATGCGACTGCTTCGATGAGGTCTCGGGATCGAACCCGGGTCGGGCCAACAAAATGTTACTGGATTTTTCTGCTAAGAAATCTCAGTAGCAGCCCGGCGCTGGGACGTTGGCGTTTTTACACACCCCAGTGCGTCGGAAAGCATACGCCATAGACCACCGTGACTGGCCTTCGGTCTGGAGGACATTATTATACAACGGACAGACATATGAGAAGCTCAGAAAGAGATTAGAGATTTACTGAAAGGCCTCTATGATTTATAGGATCAAGAATACAGCACGCCGAAAAACGTGATACGGCACCTTCTGTGATGCGGCAGTCGGTCGTGTATGTTACGAGTCGTACAAAGTGCTATTGACTATGTTTGTCAACAAATAAAAACTGAAAGATGTAGGTCTTCATTATTTTATATCCTGTTTATTTATTAATTTAAAGAATGTCTAAATTACTTTTTAATACGCACATAATTTAGAAAAGTCAGAGATGCGTGCCTAGAGATCGAACTTGAGATGTCTCGAAGAGGTTTGTGGTTCAATATAGCGCTGATATTATATGTCTAAATTACTAACATAATCAATAAGTTTAATTCAAATATAAATACTTGTAAGTTACACAGAGAACCACATCATACTTGTAACAGGTCAAAGTTAGTATTAGATAAACTTAATGCTAGTTTATTAATTTTATATTTTAAATGGTATAAAATAGTTATTTATAGTTTAGTATTTTAGTTATTTTCTGTTTAGTGGTTAGTTGGTGCTTCGTTGTAGATGTTTTTATGAGTTCGTCTAGTAATTTCTATTTAACCTTGATCAGTGATTGTATGGCATGGTTTTTGTTGTCAAATTCCACGTATAGTGAGTATTTTGTTTTAAGAAGTTTCGCGAACCGTAACCGGAACACGAGTGCTATGGGTTAGACACAGTGTCCGCTTATCATGATTCTATTATTAGTTCATTGTTAGATCTTAGCTTGTGAAACGTCATTTAATTTATTTTTATGCTGCCTATTCGTCACGGAGTGGTAAGACGTTACATAACAGGAAAACATCAAAAGAAGGGTCGCTATCGCTATATAGATACTGAATTTTATATAATTCATATATAAATGTGAGGGAACGTGGTATGATGTCCTTCCAATACAAAGGCAGGATACTTCGACCAGGCTGGACAATCGTGCCGTGCGGGCAGCGGCCCGATTGTTGATGTCGGGATCTTATACTTAGTCGCTGTGTAAATTACAATTGCGTGATGGCGGGAGTGATTATAAGCTTCTATTGTGTACAGCGTAATTTGTTGTCTGTAGCTTCTCCGTCTGTCGTGTGATGTCGCTACATAAATATGTCGACCGGATTTTCAGATTTTTAAATAGGCCGACCTTGGTTTAATGCCGAAAAATCTTAACCCGTTTTCTTTATTTGGTGGAGTACGCCTTAAATATATCGTCTCGTCACATGGGGAGGTGATTAGGCCAAGTCTAGCTCCCCTGATGTTCGAAAATACCGACTTAAACTACCACAGTGTCTTTACTTATCGCTAATGCTGATGGATAAATCGCTGGCACTATGGTTACATCAGCGACACATTCTTAATCCCTGAAATAACTTAGGAATCAATTAGATATTCGACAGGCTTAAATCCTTGGAATTATCTTTACATTTCTTAATTTAGCTATCTAATAATTCAACAATCGGTCCTAGGAGTGTTAAAAACACGCACAACTAACTATGTAGGTACCGCAAACAGGATATAAAATATATGTACACCCGTGATCACGCCGAGCCTGCGTGTTATTTCTTATTGTTGTTTCATGTTTAACAAAACATGGCGCCTGTGATACAAATACCTATAGCAGGCCCATTTCACGTGGCAATCTGGTTGTCATCTTTAACTAGGCTGTTGATTTACAGCAATATTTACTTTTAAACGACTTTGGCCTACTAGAAAGTAAAAGAAGAAGCACTTACTCTTCATCTTAAACGGTTGTCTCATGACTACAGCGTTGCTGGTGCTATTGCCTAAGTATATACATCTCTGTCTATCTCATACGGAACATTATTTTATTATATCATCATTGAGTTATGTATTTTATTATATCATCAAACAATCTTCGTACCTACGTACGGTACGTAGATTGTTTGACAATATAATTTGGGTATTCAGGCAATCTAGGTCTTGAAAGGTTAACGGAAGTAGGGTACGATGGGATCTTTCTTAAGGCATGTGGTTTTGTGAATCTAAAGCATCGAATTGCTGGGGACGCAGCTCTATAGAAGATCCAAATGTTCTTGTTTTGTTGTCAGGCAAAGCGTAAGGTATTGAAGCTGTATGAGAAAGTGCTTCGTGTGCTAACGACGACTATTTTTTGTAGGGTCCATAACTATAGGTACCCGTCCTGTCCATGTGCTATGGAAAACGCTTCCTATCAAGTAGGCTATTTGCCACCGAGCTGCTAAAAATGTTGTCTTAATTTCCAAAAATGACTTAATTCCTAGAGCGTTGGTGGAGAAAGCCGTGACTAATAGAAGCGCGTTTCTTTAGCACACTCGTGTTCTCAGTTGACACCCAATACCTAAGAATTTTGTGAACATGCGTGTATTAACTGGTGCCCAGGCCTTCACTTTGGCGATCAAAGCCTTACCACCATCTCATAAAGCAATACCATTGCATGAATGAGACAAGCTGTACACTTAATAATACGCTGTTATCTCTGACCCGTTCTATAATATTGTATGTGATTAAAGGACTCTGGGCAAAGTTTTTAGTTTATATATGGAAATATAGTTACTTAAAGAGTTCATGTACGGCTGAGGTTAAGTTCCGTGGCGGAAAATGTCGCAGTCTATAATTGCTTCATAAAGTAACGCGGAACTAACAAAGCAAAGTCTATTGGATTGTAACTCGGCGAATCATGTCCAATAAAAAATCCTTACCATATACAGTGATACTAATTAGGTGTTAGGGCCGGTTTTGAACTAAAGGGAAGAGTAGTGATTAGCTTTTTGCTTAGATTGCTGCCGCCCACACTTCAAACAGTCTCTACGTAATAAGGTTCTGTATAGGAGAATCACTAAAACACTATGACATTCAGGTTGACTATGGGATACTTAAGCTGCTTCAGACGATGATTAACTGGTGCTGGTGTGGCTAATTAGTGGTAACAGAAATGAACAACGTAACACTTTAAGCAATGCGAGCGTCAAAACATTTTTAACCTATCTATTGCTGTCGTGCTGGACCCGGACTATATGGAAAAGCTACTTCAGTATGTCTACATAGAACTGAATTAGCATTTTCTAACGATATATACGCGTAAATGCTGACTCAATACGTCTCAGAGGGTGAAAAGCCTACGTCTATAACCACCACGTGCTACTTTTTCTGGTCAATGGATTGCTGGAAATATGACTACATCAGCTATACATTCTTAATACCTGACTTAACTGTGGCATCAATTTAGTGTATCTACATGTTTAAAATCTGAAATCGCTTAAATTAAACATGCAGAAAAGGTTAAGATTGAACAATTGGCACACACGCACAACTAACTATGTACCGCAAACGGTTAAAATATCTGTACACCGGTGAACATGCCGGATCGGCGTATTATTTCTTATTGTTTAAGGATTTGTATGGTAAATATGGATTAAATTTCTTTTCCTCGTGTCAGGCAGAAAACAAAGGAATACTTGTTATGAACTAAATGCTGGCCGCCTCTTGATCTCCGTCTGAAATATTGTTTGTTACATTGCCAATAGCTGACGCCTAACGCGGGCTACATGTCATTGAATTTAGGGAGCTTATTATACGGGTTATATGCACTCGCGCCGTTTGCAATACACGTCACAATACGTACGTACTATACAATGCAATTGTTACAATCGGTGAATATTATATTGGTAGTTACAATATGATTCCTAGTTGTATAAACCTATCTATATTGTGTTTACAAGCCAGTCAGTAACGATAACATATGACCTAGCGATCTTGGTGTTGAAAGGTTAGGACATTAGATACATCTACATAACATTATGTAGTAAGTATAATAATTACTAGATAAGTTTGCTTTGATTTAGATTTAAAAAGAGGTTTCATTCAGCCCATATATTATAATAATAAAAATCAGCCCTGTATAAATCTTTTCCACTGTTGCGCACAGGTCTTTTCTCTGTGTTAGAAGGGTTAAGCCATAGTCTACCTCGCGGGCCCATAGCGGGTTGGCAGTCTTCACATATCTTCAAAAACATTATGTATAACTCTCAGACATGCAGGTTTCCTCACGGTATTTTCTTTCACCGTTAAATTGCTTGGGGAGTGGGCCGTAGAGAACGGCCTGCAAGTCCTCAATCGTGGGTCAGTACACACGTGCGTGCGTCAGCGGGGCGGTTCCATCGTCGATGTCTCTTTTGCTAGCCCCGCCCCATAGCACGCCGTGTCCAAGGCTGGCGGGTCGTCGAGGAGGTGGAGACATTGTCAGACCATCGATACATATGGTTTGACGTGTCCGCCCAGACCTCCGACCCCCCAGCCTCAAGGACCCCGATTGGGGGCGATCCGCGTTGGGCTTTAAAGAAGCTAAATCGGGAGGTCCTCTTGGAAGCCTCCATCGTTCAGGCCTAGGTGCCAGCACTGGCCAGGCCTGACAATATCGAGATGGAGGCCGAGTGGTTCCGGGAGGCCATGACTCAGATTTGTGATGCGGCGATGCCTAGAGTCTCTTGTAATCGTCCAGCTGGGCGTCAGGTGTACTGGTGGTCAGATCATATTGCCAAGATGCGCTATTCTTGTGTTGCGTGTTTAGTTTGTGTTGCGGCCCGGTGCCAGTACATCCGACTTCGCAGGAGGCGTCGCCGCCCTCCCGATTTTGACGTTAGGGAGGCGGAATTATACGAGGCCTACAGAGCGGCCAAAAAGTGTCTCAAAGTTGCCATCAAGCGGGCCAAAGATCAGGCCCGCCAAGAGCTGATGGGGACTCTGGATCATAATCCCTGGGGGCGTCCATATCTAATGGTCAGGGGCAAGCTTCGCCCCTGGGCGCCCCACTTGTCCCAGAGTCTCCGGCCACAGTTGGTAGAGGAAGTGGTGGCCGCTCTGTTTCCCTCACGGGCGCAGCACACTCCTCCGCCGATGGTTCCGCCTTCCATGGCGTCCAGCGCTGACTTAAACGACGACGTGGTTCCCGAAGTGACCCGGGTAGAGTTGCGAGCGGCGGTGTCGAGACTTCACTCGAAAAACACCGCCCCAGGGCCTGATGGCATTCCAGGCGGTGCGTTGGCCCTGGCTCTCGAAGAGCTCGCGCCCCAACTCAGAGGGCTCCTCAACGAATGTATGGAGCAGGGCCAGTTTCCGCGCCAATGGAAGGTGGGTAAACTGGTCCCGATCAGGAAGGAAGGGCGCCCGGCGGACTCTCCGTCCGCCTACTGGCCCATCGTGTTGCTGGACGAGGTCGCTAAATAGTTCGAATTTATCATCGCGGAGCGCCTCCTCCAGCGTCTCTCTTTAGTGGGTCCGGATCTGGCGGAGAACCAGTATGGTTTCCGCCGCAGGCGCTCCACTATTGACGCTATCCTGTGTGTGAGGAGCCTGGCGGAGGATGCGGTATCCCGGGGCGAGGTCATCTTCGCGGTGTCTCTGGACATCGCGAGTGCCTTTAACACCTTGCCCTGGAGTTGTATTAGGGAGGCACTCATTTTCCATCGAGTGCCGACCTACCTCCGCCGCATTGTCGGGGCATATTTGTCCGAGAGGGTAGTAGTCTACCCGGGTCACGACGGTTGGAGTCGGCGAGAGATGTCGTGCGGTGTTCCACAGGGATCGGTTCTGGGTCCGCTCCTGTGGAACATCGGTTACGACTGGGTGCTGCGAGGTGCGCTCCTCCGTGGCGTCGGCGTCATTTGCTACGCCGATGATACACTTGTCACGGCGAGGGGTAAGTCGCACCGGGTGGTGGCCATACTGGCGACTGCTGCGGTCGCACAAGTCGTTAATCGTATCCGGCGGTTGGGCCTCGAGGTGGCCCTGTCTAAATCCGAGGCCGTTTGTTTTCACGGCCCTCGGAACCGGCACCTCCAGGGGCCCATATCATGGTAGGAGGGATCCGCATCGGCGTCGAATCAACCCTAAAGTATTTAGGTCTCTTGCTCGACAGCCGATGGGACTTTACAGCTCATTTTCGTCGCTTGGCCCCCATTCTTCGGGGCGCTGCAGGCGCACTCTCGCGCCTGCTGCCCAACCTTGGGGGACCAAACACCTCCTGCCGGAGGCTCTACGAGGGGGTCATGCGGTCCATGGCCCTCTATGGGGCCCCAGTTTGAACAGACAACCTGACGGCCCGAAACATTTCGGCGCTTCGTGAGCGACAGCGCACCATGGCCGTCAGGTTGATTGGAAGTTACCGCACGATCTCATTCGAGGCTGCGAGCCTCCTCGCCGGATCGATGCCATAGGACCTGGAAGCGGCGCTCCTGCCGTCACTCTATCGTTGGCGCTTGGAGGTGCTAGCTCGGGGCGAAGGACCTGTTCTTCCCGCTGTCGAGGCGGCAAGGTCCGAACTCCGCCAGGTCCTAGTGGAGAAGTGGAAAGAGCGACTTGTGCACCCCAGTACCAGGCACGCCACGATTGTGGCGGTAAGTCCCGTGTTTGAGGAATGGCTGGAGAGGCGGCATGGCGCCCTCACCTTCCAGCTGACACAGGTAATGACTGGCCATGGTTGTTTTGGCCAGTTCCTGTGTCGCATAGGCCGGCAAGAGACGCCCGGTTGTCACCACTGCGGCGATTGCCACGACGTTGTTGTGGACACGGCGCTGCACACTTTGGCGGATTGCCCCGCCTGGGCATCGCAGCGCCGTGAGTTGATCGCGGCAGTCGGATCGGTTGCCCTCTCACTCCCGGTCGTAGTTCAGTCTATGGTCCGGAGTGAGAGGTCGTGGAGCGCCGTCGCCTCCTTCTGTGAGAAAGTGATTTCCATCAAGGAGGCGGCGGAGCGGGAGAGGGAACGCTTAAACCCTCTCCCCAACCGCAGAGCCGGGCGCCGGAGGGCGCGAGACGACCTCCAGCCACCCTGAGGATTGACCTGGGGGTGGTGGGCTTCGTGGGCCTGCCCGCCACCCGATCAGCACCAGGTCCGAGAGGCGGTGTGCGTGTTCCCACGCGCGCCTCTGTATCGTGTGCTCGTCCCGCCCTTAGGGGGACAGTAAAATTAGTGGTTGTAAATTTTTGTAGTGGCCTGCCGTTTTATACGGCGGGCCGAAACCTCGGCGGGGCCGCGATTGCAAAAAGTGTCGTGAAAGCGATTCGTGCGGCCCCTCCGATTGCGGTTGTGTCGAGGAACACCGTGGTAGATTTAGTCGGTATTACCAGGATGTCACTCACCATCTTTCCCCGGTGAGTCCGACATAACCTCTCCGTCGCCCCGCGGAGAGGTATGCGTCAAAGCATTCCGACAGGTTAAAATAAAAAAAAATAGTCTACCTCGCGGGCCCATAGTGAGTTGGCAGACTTCACATATCTTTAAAAATATTATATATTATAACTCTCAGATATGCAGGTTTCCTCACGGTATTTTCTTTCACCATTAAAGCGAGCGATAAATATTGTTTAATACGCACATTATTTCGAAAAGACATATATGCGCGTCTTGGGATCGAACTCGAGACCACTGCGTAGTAGTCTATCGGTCTTCTCCTATACTATCGCTGCTTAACCCATATACTTTAATATTTTTTATTTGTTATCACGGTATACGTATAACTTTTTACTCCATCGATTACTTAGTCTCTTTTTTGTTAGTAGGCCTTCAAGGTTGTTATTATTTTAAGTACCTATATCATAATTATCTTTATCATCTAATTAAACTTAACAACGTCCTTCCTATGACAGTAAGGTGTTGGGCATTAATACAATCGTAGGCACAGACTAGACATTGTAATAGTAATCGTCTTTATGTCCATTTGTTTTTTTAGTCGTAGAGCGAAGTAGCGGGCAAACCGCGTTTTAGCTCCCTCGAGAATAGTACTATTTTCTGGATAAAAAGTACACTTTGTCCTTTTCTGTATCCCTGACAACGTGTATGTCTAATTCCATGATGATCGGTCAAGTAGTTTAGGCGTGAATGCGGAACAAACAAACGAACTCACATATAATATTACTAGATTTTGTCTGCGGACTCGCTCGCGTAAATGTAGGTTAGGTTAGTAACAGTATTTTTTTCTGGGTAAAAGGAAACCTTTGTCCTTTTCTGTACCCTTGACAACGTGTATGTGAAATTTCATGATAATCGATCGGGTAGTTAAGGCGTGAAAGCGTAACAAACAAACTCACATTCGCATTTATAATATTATTTAGGATTACGATAATTAGAGTACAAAGATATATGTATGTACTGGGTTTTTCTTAGTATAGCGAAAACCTCTCAGGGGATGATTATACTTGTAACGCGGAAAAAAAAAAACACAGCTGTTCCATACAAAATTCGACTTTGACCTTGACAAAATATATGGAACAGCTGTTCTTTTTTTGCGATTTCGGCATTGTTCCAGATCAAAATAACAAGTATGATCACCCTCTGAGAGATTTTCACTATACTAAGAAACACCCAGTATAATAAAAGAGCATGGCTTATACTCGCAAAAGCATGTCTGGGTGGGATTGTTATATGAACTACATTGTAGCCTAATGTTATAAAAATCTTCACATATTGTAATAGATTTTAGGTTAGGTCTTGATCATTTTTGTGTTTTTAAGAATGTTGTTTTAGAATTCCTAGGAAGTATAGGTATACATTTGTATTCGTCTCTATTACTATATAGTAATAATAATGTATGTAGGTATATACCTACATACATTGTAGTATAAATATTATACATATACATTTGTTATGGTGATATCACACATGCAATCATTGTTTACTGTAGAAATTATGTTTATAGGAATCCAATGATCGTGATATTGTTACAAATATATTTAACTACCTATTAACATATATGTACACACATAATGTATAGGTAAGTACCTATATACAAAAAGCAACAAAATTGTGGTGTTCCTTTGCATAGCCTACTTTGGTTACGTATCTTATTTGGTAATATCATTAAAAATCATTCAGTTACTGCTTTCAAACTATATTTGTTCATCTAACATATAGAGATGAAAGGCAAAAGGTACGCTTGAGCTAGAGCGTGATGTATAGGCAGATCCATCTAATATCAAATAATGTATTGCAAGCTAAATAAGCCTAGTAAGACAAAAATGGACAAAAAACTATCCAATTAAAATAAACAAACTTACCTCCAATAATTCGCCTTAAGCGCCCGAAAATAGCAATCCAACACCCTTAGCCACGGCAGCGGTCCCGACGACCAAGTTGGGTTTCCCAAGTGTCAGCTGACGCCTCCAGCAGTGAGACTGGCGTAGGAATGATCGCAGGATGATAGGGAACACCGGATACATTTGCCTATCTATTTTATTACGTGACGTCCCTACTCGAGGGATACGCACACTCGCATAGAAACGCTGTTTGTTCATTTTATTATCTGAACTATTATTTAGAATTGCAGTCTATTTGTATGAAACAGAACTACAATATCTTCTAAAGATAATATTGTTTTACGCTCACGCGAATTTCATACATTGAACTTCAACTAATTTATACGGACTTTATTGCGGTTTATTTGAATAACACAATTTTTAAACTACTAAATCTAAAAAACTATTCCAGGACTCTCCTGGGATTCGGAGATCGACCGGAGATCTATCCATGACCATGGCTGCGGAAAAGCAACCGAACATCGGGGAAAGTATCATTTAAATGGTTTAATATTGTAATTGTTTAATAATTTAAATAGTTTCAAAATTGTGTTGTTTAAATAAACCACCATAAAATCGTCTAAAGATTTTAAATTAAAATCTCTACATTAGCTGTTTGTGTTTGTTCTATTAAATATTTACTCTAACGTATTTTACCTATTAAGTAAGATATTAATGAACTTTCCATCAAGAAAAATAATTTCCAACAACTCGGCCGCAACCACAATTATCACGATACCATACCATACATCGTGACAATTTTGGATAATGATAATAATTTTCAAGAAAGTATATGAAGTATAGAACACCCAATTATACAGGGTGATTGAAATCGTGTAATTCCTTTTAACCACGCATTCTACTGGTGATATAGAATAACCCTGACCAAACCTCAGGGTGGCTGGAGGTCGTCTCGCGCCCTCCGGCGCCCGGCTCTGCGGTTGGGGAGAGGGTTTAAACGCTCCCTCTCCCGCTCCGCCGCATATTCTGGGTACTTATCATTTAATGCTAACTAGCGGACCCGACAGACGATGTCCTATACACACGACAAAAAAAGAAAATGATAGAAACAAATTTAAACCTTTCTCGAATCCACTTGAACACAAAAAATTGCATCAAAATCGGTCCAGCCGTTTAGGAGGAGTTTAATTACAAACACACGCACAGAAGATTTATATAGGTATATAAAGATATGCATGATAATTGTGTTGGCGTTACTCCTGGTTTCATAGCTGGAAGTATTACTTATATGAAATGAATAGACTTTTATTCCAAATTTTAGGCTTGTAATCCGATTTAAGGATATTTTGTTTCTAATATTACCAGGCATTTTAGGTTAAGACGTTCAGTAATTTAGATAGACACCTTCTTCTTATATCTTGACACTGAAATAAATATAGTACCTACTGAATAACAGGCGCCGCACAATATTTATCCGCAATATTTATAGGTGCAATATTTATCCGCTGAAGAAAATCCGTGCCGACTACTTACAAGATTTTTCTTTTAAATTAGTTTTTTATGGCTTAATATGCAGCAAACATTACAATTCGGAGGCTTTTGAGTTATACTATCAATACTTTAAACAAAGTGCACAATTTCTTTAGCTCTAACAGTCCAACGCAAATGTGACAGTCAGTCTTTGAGAAAATTTACTAATTCATTGTCGCTAGTACCAGATACTAATTTCAAAATATCTACCTATAGAAAAATATAGTCTTGATATACATTCCAGTCATAAGCATTCCAGCTAAGTGGTAAATAGATATTATTTGGAACTTAAGTATTATGTGGAAGTATTGCCTTTTAAATTATTCTAACTAAAATTATAAACGCGAATGTTTGTTTGTTTTTTACACTTTTATGCCTTAACTACTCGATCGATCATCATGAAATTTTGCGTGACGGTGACCACTATAAATACAAACAGGTAAGATTATTGACTTATAATCACGTCGCAATAAATATTAATTTTTATAAGATACCTTCATCCTTTGTCAGCGACTGTACTCCGATATCCGTATCACCGAAATGAGTCATGTTAGAGGTATATATATTAAATATTACATGAGCAGATATTTTTAGTTCTCATCTTGTTAATTATTGTTAGTTGTGATGACTCCATAATCATCAAGTAACTCTGAATTGCGATAGGTCTCGCTAGATGAAATTGACGTCATCCTTCTGTAATACCTACAGCTTCAAAGACTTTGTCTTGTGTACATGTGTGTACGTTTGAATCTACAGCCCCATTGGATCATTGACTTTATGTTGGGATTTTAGTTACTACTGATTGGAAGTGTTGTCAGCTTACTGTCAGCGTGATGTAATCTATGGATACTTGCAATACCATCACCTGTGCTTTCAAAGGGCTTCGCTGTGCTCCATCTGCTTAAGTGTTATCTAAGTGTCACAAACACTTGCTGATAGCATGGAGTAAACTGTCTCTTTAAAGAACCTAGAAGTCTAAACCAAACAACTTATTGTAATGTTCAGTACTTGCTGGGATCTTGCATAGAATGAAGTTACTTGCGTGTGCGGTGCGAGTCCGAGGGAACTTGTAAAGTTATTTGGAGCTGCACAATAAAGGGGCTCCTTAATCTAAAGAATGTATTCACGCTTACAGGAAAGTCTACCCATAAGTCCTTTCACAGTGTTACACTTTATCATTGTCATTCTAAAACCCAAAGCATATTACATATATATCACCAAAGTAGCGTTTACAAACGATGAGCTTTCATATATTTAAGAATATAGACACTAGGATAATCTTCATCTGTTATCACGAAGGACTTTTTAAATCATATATCACAAGGTACAAAATTGCGTAGAGATGTCATACTCTGCTTTTCGAAAACTTCAACGCAATGAACACCTAGGCATAGCATGTGTAATATATCACACAAACATTTAATTTTGTCTCGTGTGACTTTGAGTTAATCGTTTCTGTTTTAATCTAAATACAATTACACACATCAAATAAGAGTATGTTGTTTGAATTGAAAGATAAATTAACATTGAAATATTTATAAAAATAAATTTCTACACCAAACATAATCTACATTCCACGATTCGATGTAAGACCTAAAATGGTCAAAGATCTATCTAGATAAGCATATTGATTGATAAATTTAAATTCGTGCTTCAGCCATAATAATATGTAAGTGTAATTTTAATAATGTGAACCAATTTATGCACGTACCTAGAGCTGTAATAAGGAAATCTTTAGCCAAAATTCACCCACCGCTCCGTTTATTGGAACAAATTGGTTCCGACCTTGCGGTATCATATTTGATATGTAACTATCTACTGTACTAGTCATTGTGCTCATACGTTGCTCAACTCGCTGGACTATGAGAGGCGATGTTAAGAGGATGATACAAGTTTATTTTTATACCATGTTTTATATAATATTATAGCATGATGGTGAGCTGTTATCTTTTTTGTATTTGTACCAGTATCACTAGTAATATTCAATACTTTTCTTCTCTCTGTCAGCAATGGCTGACCCTGTAGAAAAGTAGTAAATAGCTGCGGCGGCGTAAGAATCAAAGGTTACATTATCACGCTGGTATGACAGCGCTTTCTCGGCGCTACGGAGCAGTGGATACCACACTCATATTTATAAAACAGCATTTCTGAACAAACACAATTATTTGGCTGCCACAATAGAGATAAAAGAAAGCTACACCCGATTATTTTTAAAGACGGCACTCGCTCTCTTTGTTGTCTGTATTATACAATAAGTTCTAAGTCCGAAAACTTTAAGCTACTTTCGGTTGGATGTCGAAAGATTCGTGAACAGGCTTGCTACTTGAAGTGAATAAGGGACGATCCCAATAATCCCATACGATCCAGATTGTCAATCAAAAAGCGCTAGGCTACTACGGCTTGAAAGACGATGGAACTCGCGACGAGTTTTGCTTGCAATGAGAAAGGACCAATCCCATATGCTCTGGATTGTAAACCCGAAAACATTGAAAATTTAAGTATGTAGAAGATGGTACACACAGATAGATATACATTTGATCGCTTACAAAATGTAAATTATGTTCAGACATATTGCCTGCTAAATCAATAGTTATTAAATTTAATATTTATTTATATATTTTTGGATTTATACCCCAGGTATTTTCCTAAGTTGTATTATAAGCTGCCCTCGATAATGTTGATGCATTATTCAGAAATGGCACGCAATGTCTGTTTAAAAATAAATAAAGACACAATATAAAATGTATGTATATTGAGAATGGTGTGCTATGTTTTGGAGGATTTACCAATTGCTTTAATAATAATAATAATATTCTACCACATACACACAACACCATCTAGCCCAAACTAAGCAGAGCTTGTACTATGGGTACTAGACAATGAATATACATACATATATACTTTTTTTTTTGTAAATACATACATATTATACATAGAAACACCCAGACCAAGACAAACATTCATGTTCATACACACAAATTTTTGACTTGTGCGGGAATCGAACCCGCAACCTCGGGCGTGGCAGTCGGTTACACTGCCCACTACGCCATCGAGGCCGACAACGGCTTTACTTCTTAAATCTGAAAATAAAAGAAATTACCATTCTTCAATACCCTGTTCACATCAGATTATAACACATAATATACATATGTAATACATATTCATGAAATATATACGTGGAATATGTCACAAAGTCCGGAAACGTTCATTGAATTAATAGTAAATGGTAATTATGCATTATTGTTCGCACCTTATATGCACATTGCAAGTCTGCTATTTATTATGTTTAGGAATCGGAAGCATTACAAACATTTTCCATAACAATATTATGATAAATGACATTGAATATGAGCTTCCCGGCTTTTACATTAGCTACTAAGCAGCAAGTCCCAGAATGGACCTTTTTTAAAATGACTCCATCTCCCGCATTTGTTTTGATTCCTGTGACGCAGAGTACTTTACAAAAACTCAAACAATGGACACAAAGAATACCCAGACTGGAAACAACTTTTAATTTGTAGATCATACAATTTTTTGTCCGGTGTGGGAATCGACACCACAACTGTTGGCGCTATGGCAATGGCAAGATGAATACTTAAGCCATCCGTGCACTCAATAAAAATAATTTACGTACATCTTAGTCTTTAAAACTAAACCCTAATCTATCTCAAAAGGCCGTAATACTAAATATTCAAACTGAATTGTGTTACCTAAAGTAGGTATACACAGCGACACATCAACCTAGACTGTCTGGACTGTGAACTGTTAGAAGTTGAACGCTGCGAATCGTGCGAGAGAGTGCGTTATATTTTTGTAACATTTTTTTTTTGGCGTAGTTGGCAAACGTGCAGACGGATCACCTGATGGTAAGCGATTACCGCCGCCCATGGACACCCGCAACCCCAAAGGAGTTACAATTGCGTTGCCAGCCCTTTAAAAAGGAATGTAGGAGGGAAAGGACAAAGGAAAGGATAGGAAAAGGATCGGGGTAACTGAGCCTCCGGCTCTCTCACTCACCGATACGAAACGCAACAGTACTGGTACCGTTACTTCACGCCGGTATTCTGTGAGAGGGTAGTACTACCCCGGTCGATCCGCCCCATTCACGCTGAACGGGACGCGACGCTCTATCCTTACCATTAAATCGACACCACTATGCACCGTCCCAATTCAACAATTCTCTATTTTGTATGTAGCGTAGTTAGGCGTATATAGGTTGTCTACCTCGATGTGTAGCCGTGTGTACCAAGAACACCAATATACCTACTTAAAACTGTTCCATAACGTGTGCTCGTATCTTATATACCTTGCCAGAGAAGATAAAACAAAAATGCCCTTCAACAAACTTTGAAAATATCTCATATTGTGGTTATTAGATATTTAATTCATATGGATAATTTGTATTAATTGTTCTATCTGATAAGATATTTACCTTTCAGCATAATTAATATCATTTTGCTATGGAAAATAGATCGCATATTCCTCCGACTACCAAGTTTTGACTTAACCAAGGGCTGTACTATAAAATATATAAATGATAATCGCACTTTAATGTTACACATGAGATCATAGCGTAAGTGACAGTTTGGCCTTATCTGGTTAGTCAAAATATTTAAGTATGTTTACTGAGCCATTGTCATAGCCCAGAGACAGTGGCCAAATTTCCGGTGAGGTAGTATTATGTGAGTAGATCATGAGAGTATATCAGCTTCTCATTTATTTATGGACCAACCAACAAAGCATTACGCACTATCTAAAACATCGTGATAAAAAATCAATACAGATACATAACATAGAAGCAAGAATTAAAAAACAATTATCAATGCTAGTTTGTGAAATTACGAAAAAGTGAGAATAATTACATTAAAAAAACATACAAACAAATAATGGCATTTAAATTAAAAAAGGAAGCTGAAATGACAATTATTATAAAACTTAAAATGCTGACACAATAATTTTTATTAAATAATGAATAATATAATAAGTATATAAATCAATTAATTAATTTACTTCTACATAAACTTGTCGATCAATATAGATTTAAACTTGGGCAGGGAGTAGGATAAATCGATATCCATATCAGGTAGGCGTGACAGGCGAATGTATTGCACTTGCATTCTGTTGATAGAAGAGAAATGTCCTAGATTTGTCGTAGAGGTTTTGACGTTGAACGGCTGGTATCTAGACGACCGAGTGAGTTTGTATGGCACATTAATATGGTATTTGACCAAGTAAATGAGAGCAGTCAATGGCTATTATACCTAAATTTTATCTAATTGTTAAGCATTGACATTAACTGTGACTTGGAAATAATTTTCTTTATCTATTATATACATATCTAATTGTATTGTGTGCTAGATTTAAGTATTTTGTACGCCAATTGGCTAAACATAGATCTCAATATTGTATTGCTACCATCTTACTATGTACCTATGTTTTACAAAAACAAATGATTATGATTATACAAAAAGGTTCTTCTTCTTACATGCAAAGATAGGAAAATATAGATTGGCACCTTTTAAGACATTAAGGCGCTAGTAAAAACTAGTTTATAATATGAGTAAGATGATCTTATTATTTGTTGCTAAGATCGTTGTCATAATAATTTATAAATTTTCCTTCCGGTAAAAAACGATTAATAACGTTACCTTCCTTCTGCATTCCCACGGTAATGTAATGACATTATTATACAGCAGTGAACGATGTTTATTTTTATTCCGCCTTCACGAACCTGTCTTCAACTATTCCACTGAGATAGCTAAGTATCCTAACTAATATTATAAATGCGAAAGCGAGTTTACGAATTTGATTTATTTTTACCTTTCACGCCTTAGCTACTTGACCGATCATCATGAAATTATCGCATATACGTTATCAGGGAAACAGAAAAGGACATAGGATACCTTTTATCCAGAAAAAGTTCTGTTAATAATAATTTTATTTTAACGTGAGGAAATGCTCCTGATGCATACTCCCTCGCCACAAAGAGAGGCGAGAAGGTTATGTCAGGCTCTCCCTAAACTTCGAGCCAACTGCAACTCGCTGCTTTGTAAGGTGGGTGGGTCGCTGGAAATGAAAGTACATCAGCGATCCACCCAACAGTGTCCCCTGCAGACAGGAAAGGTCTGCGGAAGACGAATTCTGGACAACGCCCCCGCACGACAGAGGACGTCGCGGGAAAACGCCGCGAGCAGTCTAGTATCAAAAAAATGGACTGTATTATAGCATTTATAAATAAAATTACTACTAAAGACTGTTCGTAAAGCACGCACTTAATTAATTCTAGTTAACTTGCTTATGTACCATAGCCCGTTATTATAATTACTTACTTATTTTTTCTCTTCTTATTATGTCACTAAATTAACCTTTGCTACTCTTAGTTAATACGAAATGACAGCTATTGTCTGCTTATAGATTTATTTATTTATTTATTCTTAGGAACTCCAACAAAGGATACACAGTACATGCAATAATTACAAAAAGTTGTTTGATAATTTGTGCTCCTTCAATTACAGGAGAACACGTCGTGAGTACATCATAATTTCACATCGTTTACAAAAAAAGTTTTTTATAAGAAGTTAACAGTTTGGTAAATTGACACAAATACAAATTCAACAAAGACACAGTTAAATTAAAAATGAAAGCTGATAAAAAAATAAATTATAAGTATAACAAAAATAAATTCTAAATAAAAACAGAACATAAGGCAAAATTTAGAAAATAGGAACTATAAACATTTGTCTAAGAACTAATCCTTAACTGATCATACAGTTTCTTTTTGAATTTCTCCAATCCATTGCCGAAGACATCTATATCTGGCGAAATACCTGATACACCATTATAAGTCGATGTGAGTCTGGCAATTGGAGCGTGTTTGTTTGTTCACACCCAGATTGGTGCGATGCCTAGGGGCTACGAGTAGATTGCGACGATTGCGAGGTCTTGAGGGAATATTAATGTTTATCTTTGCTAGTAGGTCCGGGCAGACTATAAAGTTATTTAATAATTTGTATAGAAATATTAGATCTGCAATAGTTCGTCGAGATTCGAGTGAGATCATATTGAAGTGGCGGGGTCTATCATTATATGAATTAACGGACGGTGATATTCTTGTTCTAAATGCTAGATTACGTAGCAGTGTCTTTTGTATTCTTTCTAATCTATTTATATGTTTCTGGTAAGATGGGTTCCACACCGTACTACAATACTCTAGCTTGCTACTAAACTATTGTATAGTAGGACTGTAGTTGATGGCATTTTAAATTCTTTAGAATGCCTTAATATAAATCCAAGAGACCTATTAGCTGTAGAGAGTATTTCATCCATGTGTATAATGAGGCGTAGATCAGTGTCTATGTGGACTCCAAGATCAATAGCGGCGACTTCGGTGAGATTAACGCCTTTTATATTATAGACTGAGGGATTTTATTTTTCTTGCGCGGGACTTTAATGTGATTGCATTTGGCACAGTTACGGTGCATTTTATTTCTATCACACCATGTACTCAATCTATCAATGTCTGACTGGAGTCCCTGCACGTCGAACTCATTGCGTATTATGCGACAAAGCTTCAGGTCGTCAGCAAAGAGAAAAGGATTTGAGTTTATGGCGATATCTGAAATATCGTTGATAAACAAATTAAAAAATAAAGGTCCTAAGATGAAGCCTTGAGGTACACCCGACGTTGCGAAAAACACCGACGACTCCGCTCCATTAACTACAACAGAAGACGGTCTTATGTCTACATATGACTTACACCAATTAAGAGTATTCTGAATGATTCCAAAATAATGCAATTTTCGTAAAAGTATCTCATGGCTCACTTTGTCAAATGCGCATGTGAAGTCAGTATATATGGCATCTACCTGTAAGCCATGGTCGACGGCAGCTGATATATGAGATATAAAATTTACAAGTTTAGTGTTGGTGGACTTTTTAGTAACAAAACCATGTTAGTTAGCAGACAAGCAGTTCTTGACATGATTGTAAAATATTTTGTACACTAGAGACTCAAAGGCCTTAGAAAGATTAGACAGCATTGATATTGGTCGGTAATTAGATACGACATCACGCTTACCTGTTTTGTATATAGGTACGATTCTCGCTTGTTACCATTTAGTTGGGAAAACTCCCGTGGAGAGCGGCACATTATATATCATTGTTAGGGGTGCAGATATTGGCTTAGCGCAACGACACCAGAATATGGAAGGTATATTATCGGGTAGTAACTATTATTTGGTCTATGTCGGAAAGTTCAAGGTCGAGTATTTTATCATGTCAATTTTTATCCAATTGAACTAATTCAAATTATTAAAAGCAACAAAATCTACAAACAGATGTTTATTGTAGCTTGAATTCGAAGTAGGTAAAAACTCGCAAGCCTCATTACTATTTTTAACTGACCAATCAATGGAACTTAGGATGAAGTCTCCTATGATTAGTGTAGAATTATTGGAGTTTGTACCTAACACGTTATTGCAGTTGTCAAGGAATTCTTCAAAGACATTGCCACTTAATGGCGGAGGTAAATTCACGACACATAGCTTAATGCAATTATGTTTAGTCTTACCTGTTTGAGGTTTTATGGTACCCCACAGATCTTCGCAGTTACTCTCCCATTCTTGCCTGCGACTCGAATTATACCTACTTGAGACTGCTATTAAGACACCTCTTCCTCTATTTTAATTTTTACTTAGACTTGAGGTCTCATGATCACGTTTATATACAACGTAATTGTCACCAAAAAGTTCAGAGTCAAAAACGTGAACCAGGTTTCCGTAAAAATATAGACGTCATATTCCCATATATTAAGAATATTATTTCGCATGTCTACGAGATTAGTTATAAGACCTCTAGTATTTTGGTAATAACATTTGATCGAATCGAATTTGACTATTGTGAACACAACAGATCATGCAGTGATTAGACCTATGATGATGTCGTCTGTCTATATTATTAATAACAATTGTATCGGATGTCTCATCTTTCTTTATGAAGATTTTCCATGACGAACCCATTTAAATTTATATCCTAATTCCTAAGTCCGAAAGCGTTTAAAAGTTAAGAGTTACAAGTAATCAGTGGAAAATGTAGTGGGTAGTATATTTGTTAAGTTTAATGTTAAGTACTCAATGTATCCTCCTAATATACTACTGTTTGTTTTCCCATGGTCAATAAACAAATAAATAAATTTGTGTGTTAGTCTGAAGGTGTATTACATTAACATTTCGTGAGGTCCCTTGTATTATAAAGCGATTTGTTTTGTTGCTTATTGACACAGTTCCGAACTTGATGCTGCTACTGAGATTTTCCTGACAGACAATCATAATGAAGTCTCTTTTTTGCCTGAACCGTGAATCGTATCCGAAAGTTGACGGTTCATGAAAAAAAGACACAACAGTCAGAGTAGTCACTCTCACTGTTGTTACAGAGATCAAATTGTGTGTCGGGATCGCCATGGTACAAAGAATCACTAAACATCTCTTTCTCGAATAGCTTTCAAGAGAAATTAATTCTTAATTTTAACAATTTATCGTAGCTAGTTATTTCAATATATTTGTATTTTAGAATAAATAATTATTTTAATTATATTTAAAATACTTGGTATACTTATTGCAAGAAGAGGTCGTTGTCTCTCTAAGTCTGTAAGCATTGCAGTTGTCCTTTTTCCTTGATAACGATTTTTTATCGAAGCAATGTCATGGTCACCTAAATATTTCTAAGGACTCAATTGCAACTAGATTTTCTTTAATTGATCTAGGTGCGAGTGACTCTTTAAGCATTTAGAAATTATATAGAATTGGGTTATATTGTGAAAACGGTTTATTTCCCAAAAAAAAACCATGGTATATTTTGAAGGACGTCACGGTTGACTTATGTCGAGCATTTCACCAGCCCGCAGAATCTGTCAGGTAGGTATATTATGTCTGGTTGTTCTCGTCTTGCTAATGGCAGGTACCTGCATAGACCCAACCAAGTAGCCAGGATTATAGGTACATCAGCAACATCTCGTGGACTTAGAAGTACCGTACTACAGATGTGACCGACCCGGTTCTAGAAAATGGTCATGCAATGTTGTACTCGGATCGGTCCATCATTAGGTACTGACAGGACTGTCACCAATCTGACATTTTGGTGATGGAACGATTACACCGCCGTGCAATGATTAACGATATTACCATTCCTAATGACGGGAACAGTATATAGTGTCATATCTATGGACGGGAATCTCGTGAAAGCCGAAAAAGATAATCACTCACTGATCTCCAAAATTCTAAGCTATTTTTAGGAGACACACGAACCTAGAATTTTGAATTTAGTTAGTGTTAAGTTTGTAATGGACGAGAAAATTCAAACATCTCGAAATTTCAGTCTTATTTTATTTGCGGTTGGTAAATTCACGTCTCCATACAAATACAGGGTGTCCGGTAATTAATGGATAACCTTGAAATGTCTTATAGTAGAACTGAAGGCCATTCAGAAAAAATAACAAAAATATTGAAAAAAAAAAAAATATTAAAAAATGCAAGCTATATTAGCATAGCATACTTTTGACTGTCTATATATTAACATAATTGGTGTTTAATAATAAAAAAAGAACAAAAAAACCGATGGATTTCATTCATTTATGGTCGTAGTATACAAGAAAGTTATACATGGTAATTAAAAACAACATATATCTCAGGTAGTAGATAGATTTATTTTCATATTTTTTTCTGAACGGCCATCTATTCCACTATAAGATATTTCCAGGTTATCCATTAATTACCGGACATCCTGCCTGTATATGTAATACCAATGACAAATGTGTTTTACGAACTGCATAAGTAACTTTGTAATCATATAATATACATAGATATATAGTGTACCTGTAGGGACTACATAGTGGATAAACCTACGTAGATTTAGCCTTAGACGATGTTTACTTAAATACACAAATCGATACGTTTTATCAAACTTGTAAAACTATTTTCTTTGCTTTAGAGATTGATAAGAATAATGATTATTATTTTCAAATAATCATGATTCTTATATTAATAAATTATTAATTATTATTCTTAGAGTGCACCGCGCCACCCGGTGCACTATAAGTCGAGCGATCGCAGCCGTCGCGCGACTTGGCCGCAGTCACGCCTCGAGGCATAAAGCGCCCATCTCAGGGCTACGACCATCTAAACAGCCTTTTGTCGGACTACTAAACAACCCCTCTCTAGGCTACACCAAGACTAATGCTTTCAGTAACGGGTAGGTATCTATACGCCTAATCCACTGGAAAGGCCGCTGTTTGCCCCGTTCCTGAAATGACTTGAAGCCACCGCCGCCGTTGCTACCATAGCCGTATTTAACTGTTCAGAAGCCGTTACCGCGTTTCTGAACAGTTGAATACGTTTAGCGTCATACCTCGCAAGGCCGCATGCGAGACTGTAAAGCTCGCCTGGCTCGTCTTCAGACCAGCTCCGTCAACCAATGATTGACGAAATTGTTATCTAATTAGTTACTTACCAACATTTATAGTGAGCGTGTCAATATTACACATCTTTAACTCTTTAATAGATAGATATATTGACTTGGCAATCGCACGGCAATACAGTCACATAAGAATATTGAACCATTTCAATTACTAAGTAGGTACCTACCTAAGTCGTTTGTACTACTCAGTCTCAATCAAGTAAATTGTTACCAATAGGTTTTCCGCATTTTAGGTCCAATTCTTTATAATAATAAACAAAATAACTGCGATTTATGACAAAAATTATGCTAACACTAAGCAATTAGTTCAACAATATTTACAAACCTTAAACTACGATCAAACTGAAAATTTTATGACTGTTGTTCAATACCTAAGTGTTACGCAATAAAATAGCTCTTTAATTACTCATAGTAATTACATAGTTTATAATGTAATTCATAATTTTTTGTATACAAATAACAAAGATTTTTATGTATTGTTTTAGAATTCATATCTATATTATACAGTATGTGTCCTTAATGCCTGTGGCACATGTTAACCCTAATACAGGCACCCCTTATATATTACCTTTACGATTTAACATAAGCTCTGTATCCATGTGTACCAATTTATGTTGAATAAATTATTGTTATTATTATTTATTCGAAATTTCGATATGTCGATTCATAGGTCAAATATGTCAATATGTGATTTAATGATTGATTAAAATTAGTAAAGTAACATTAAAAACTAAACTAAATTATTTTGCTCATTATATATTATAATATTCTATTACATGTAGGTACACACAACACCATCTAGCCCAAACTAAGCAGAGCTTGTACTATGGTTACTAGATAATGGATAAACATACAAATACACTTTTTTTTTATAAATACATACCTACATATTATACATTGCAAGCGTTAATGCGCGCATAATTTCGAAGTCAGAGATGCGCGCCTTGGAATCGAACTCGAGAGATCTCTGCATGGCAGCCCAACGGTCACCCACTAGGATATCGCTGCTTTATTATTTATTTATTTATTAGTTGAAGAACATATACAGGAATTAAAAACAATCAAAACTTAAAAAATACTGCCTTAATTTTTATCGACTGCCAAAGACATTTATTTATGACAATTAGATGCTCTCTGAAACGCAACAACTTTACACGTATACATTTTGTTGGCCGTACCGACTTAACAACATACTTACATCGACACGCACACACGCACGTATAGTTTGTGTTTGCCCTCGTACGTAGAGTCAACAACATAATATGCAGCTGCTGATTTTGTACTCATTTGTAGAAGTATTTTATAAAATTAACATTCCAATTATTATTTAGTATTTTTGAAGATTGAACTATCCTTAAAGTATAAGTGCTATATTAATATAAAAATATAAATAATAAAATCATTTATTTCGGACATAATCCATATGAGTTAGTAATAATTTTCTTACAAACTATGTTAGTAAAAAGAAATAAATTAAGTATGCATATATTACAGTTTCCCGTAACGATGCTCACCCAGTGTGCCTGTATGGGTCAATCATTACGGGACGCAATCATTTGAAGAATGCTGTTGGTGCTACTATTCAGTCTCTGAAAAAGTGACGCCGCTTTTTCCACATTATATATAGCGTGAAAGCCGTCAACGCGCGCAACAGCAAACATCTGCGACGCACTGCAATGACGCGGTAGGCCCAACAACAACAGGACGTTGTAGACTCGTTGCGTAAACCGAACCTACAGGCCGCTCGAGTAAAAAGATTGGCAATATGCAATAAAAGCAAACCTGCGGGCCAGCATATTACTCCTCACTGCCAACGCCCTGCGTTCCCTCTCTATATCTGGCTCATCCTTAAGATCTGCCGATATTACATGGCCCAGATATTTAAACGTTTGTAGTCTTCAGTACATTCCCGTCTATCATGATTGGAGGCACAGTATTGGGCCTCTGATTCCCCGCCTTATTAATCAATACCTCACTTTTACGTGAGTTGTACCTGAGACCATGATCTGAGGCGTACTGTTCACAAATTTGTATCAATGATCTCAGGGCGTTTACCGAGGGAGCCAGCAGTACTATATCATCAGCATCGCTTATGTTGTTGATACAGGTACCGTCAACGTAGCATCCGATATGCGTTCTACTGAGTCCCTCGATCAACTGATTCATATATAGGCTGAATAGGCCAGGAGATGTTAGTCCACCCTGTCTTACCCCACATTCCAGACTATATTCGTCAGACATTGTATCAGCCCATCTAACCTGATTAATCTGGTTACTATACCAAAATTTTAAATGTTGGCGTATGCCGCTGGCATGCCTGTCACCTGTAGCTTTCGCCACAGTATATTATAGGCAACTGAGTCAAAAGCTTTTGACAGGTCGAGGAAACACACACCTCACAGTATGCTTAAGGCATAAAATTGCACTTTCAGTGGACAGTCCCGTTCTGAAACCAAATTGTGCGTCATGTAAATGTGAATGTCCACTGAGAATCCTATTAAGCAAACTGTCGAGTATTTTTGCGATTGTAGTGGCAAGCGAGATGGGCCGATAGTTTGACCTATCTGATACATCCCCTGCCTTATTTTTAACAATTGGTACAACTATGGTTTTCATAGTGATTCCGGTAAGTGTGAATGACCGATACACAAGTTAAAAAACATAGCCAACACATGTGGTAGGTGTACTCCCGCGTGCCTGAAATGCTGGATACTGAGGCCGTCATGCCCCGGAGACTTATCCTGTTTCATACCTATAATAGCCAAGGCGACGTCCTTAGCTGAAAAGCAAGTTTTTACCCCGAGCATTTCGGCCCCAGTACCTCCCGTAGAAGTTATCGAATGATCTAGTGGAAATCTTACTGTGAAGTGATCTTTAAAGCTATTTGCTATGCATGTAGGATCACTGATGGCTCCGACGCTCATAGGCACGCTCGGCCTAGGGTTCATGTTATTGGTATTAAAAGGCAGAATAATAACAAACATCCTAACTAATAATATAAATGCGAATGTGAGTTTTTTGTTTGATACATTTTCACGTTTTAATTACTCGACCGATCATCATAAAATTTCGTATAAACGATGTCAGAAGTAGATACTCAAAATGACATAGGGTACCTTTCACCCAGAAAATCGTACTGGGGGTTTACTCTTCGAACTAATTCCAATTCGAATCTAAAGCCAATACTATTCCAATGTTAATTTTGCAGTCACGTGATTTGGTACTCTTGAAACCAATACTGTCAACATTAGATTGAAATTGGGATTGCTCCGCGATTATTTTGTTACACGTGAAGTTAGCTATGTTTCGCCCCGCAATAGTGTTGTTCAGCTCATTACGATAAACTAGTAATAGGGCTTTAAAAGGCTTTATCCTATAAATAACAAGGTTAATAAATGAATATGATATAAATAGTTGATTAATAGATTAATTGTAACGTATTAAATTCATTTGGGCGTAAGAACATAATTAAAATTATAAAATTAAACACGACTTTGGCTGTATGAGGCAGGGTCGTTGCCTATACTACAAAAAAAAGAAGATGTAAAAGTTCTTCAATTTCAAAAATAAGTCAAGTGGAAGAAATTAGAAGTGAATTCGAAATGCAAGTTTGTTTAGAACATTAACTTAAAGATAATGTTCGCGTGTGGTTCCTTTTTAGTAACAACAGTTGATTGTCCGTTAAGTTATTTAATATTAAAGTTTTATACAGGTAGTAAACAAATGTACTATCGACAGCAGCGACGGATGACCATTTAAGAAAAATTTCGCTTACGCATGTTGACTTTAAGTGACTCCGCCATCGATCAAATATACCATAGATGCACGTTCTTGTACTAAATCGTACCCAAATAATGACTCCGTATCGATGTGTACTTATAGTTATGTTTACTCGTTCGACTATTTAAAAATAGTCCTAAAGTGAATATAAATTTAACTTAATATAAACCTTAATACTTAGTGATAGTGTCGTAATACCTATGACAAAGTATCATAAATGTTTTCTTCATTCTCTCGATACGGTAAAAATATTATATTATGTAAACAAAACATTTTGAAATGAACCTTATAGTAATTACAATTAAGTGTAAACTCATCGCAACAATTATGCGAGTGTTATTATTTTGACTATAGGCATATGATATTCTTACCGCTCAGAACATAGAAAGAAGGAATGATAGAGTCGTTATTCATTTTAATATATTTTTTAAATCTTTGATAAGACGTGTAACTAAATTTACGTTATTGAATGACAATAATTTGATAATAAGCTATTGTTATATTCTTTAATTTTAATAATTAAATTATAGTAGGTAACTGTAAGGAAGACGTTATATAACTTTAAAAAAAGCAAGCATATAATATATTTATATTAAAGAAGGCCAATCATTTACAGTACTAATAATTATGCTCACCTTCGTACATTGTATTACATGCTATTTTAAATATTTGTATGTGTGTTTTCTATGTAGTTTCAATAAATAATAATAAAACTATATACTCGTAGATGGTCGAATTAGCTAACAAAACTAGATATATTTTACCAGGATACTTTTGTTGATTTAGATGCTAAAAATATAAATTTTAACTGTTGTATCGTTAAGGAAGGAACTAGGTAAAAAAAATGAACAACTTTATTAAAATAATGTTTTCATGTACCTTTAAACAATATCAACTTATTTAACAATTGCCGCTTAGACCGATCTTTTGTTTCTGCATTTTACAATTTTGTCGCGTAATACGTATGTCAATATATTTTTCAATTAAAACTTATTAACGTTACCGTATAACCAAGATTCGGTGATTGTACTTGGCAGTGTTCGTCTATCCCAATGAAAACATTGGTATGGTTAAATTGTAAAAATAATTGAGAAATGCAGAAAAATTTAAAAATTATTCACTTATAACATTACTTAGTACCTGAACAGTATTTGAAGTTTTAGGTGTTTCATTATTTATATCTAAATTTAAATTTAATGTAGCTTTCCCCGAAGTGGATGTAGATCCTATGTTTACTGTCAAATGGGGTATTATTGCATTCACTTCAAATTGCACTATTGACTCTTCTTGCTATAAAAATAACGAAAACAATAGTTAATAAATCAATTGTATATAAAATTAACTAAATTTAACATAATTTTAAAATTACATGGCAAAATATTTTACCTGTATATTCTGTACGGCTAATTTTTTTAGTTTATTAAACCCTTTCTTAGTTACATATATATGTATCTTCTTCATTAAAATACTCTGAACAAATTACGCTAGAAGTATTTGGTTGGTAAAATTCGTCATCTTTATCTCGAGCTTATAATACGTCTCCATTTCTCCCTTCGAATTTCATGTTGTGGAAAGCTAAAATAAATTAATACAAATATTATATTAATAATTTAAAACAACTTATAACGACTCCATGCCATTTCATATGGACTTTGTTCCAAAGTAGTGGTGTCGATTCGCTCTCGCTTACGGGCAACGCACGCAAGAGTGAGCGGGACGGGTGCGTAATACATCCATTTAAATTTAAACGAAAATATTTTCAAATATATTATTTAAAGTGTATATATTCATCAAAATATAATACATATTTCATAATAAAACTATACTTACCGAAAGTACAACACTCCATCCTTTTTTTGCACTTTTAGAGTATAGTTTTTGCATTTTTTACTACACACTTTGGCATCGTGAAACGTCACACTGCACTGCTAGCGCGGTCGTAAAGTGACTGCGAGCGAAACTGTGCATAAAACTGATTTATGCACAGTTTCGATGGAGCCGTTTTTCGAGCGACGATCGTGCATCTATAGTATATTTGATCGATGGACTCCGCCCTTAATTTTGTTAACCAATCATAAAGGAATCTTCGAACAAAAAAATGTACCAACCGTTTGTTTTTATGACTTTTCTTACTTTTGCCGGATGGTATCATATTTGGACAGTTGTTGCGTTGACATAATACCGAACTTCTAACCACGAGCTCCCACAGGAACTTTAATACTCTACTCTTCTAATAGTAAATTTAATTGTAGCTTTTTGTATTAACGTTTGTTTTTGCTTTATACATTTAGTATTAGTAGTATAATTTATTTTCAATTTTAAGATAATATGCTCTTGTATCAAAATAAATAAAAAATATTGTCTCTTAGGATTAAAAATAACGGTATGGAATGTAAATATAAATTTAAGCATTGTTATACTTAATCATTGAAATAGGTTTTATTTATTACTTTCTTTTTGTTTGTTTAGTTTGATGGAACGTAGCTACCTAGTTGTTAAATTAGTATTAGTAGGTAACTTTTAAATTACAATTTTACTGAGATAGTAAGTATATTGTTGTTTTATTTATTTATTTCAAGGTAGCTTTATTCATTTAACATTTATAATTATTATATTAATGAAGTCTGAAATATTTAAAAACGTATCTGCATTAAAGAAGTCCATTATACGAGCACGTCAATAAAACTAAATAAACTATTATGTAGCCGACCTACGGCCTATTTAAATATTAACATTGTTGTATAAATAAATAGGTAATACAATATATTTGATACCTTCCAGTCGTTTTGATTCGTTTGATCATAGCGGCTTCAGAACATAACCAATGTTAATTTGCTGATTTCTATTTGAGAATGTTTATACTAAGTATAAATAATCAATCCTGACGGTACACAAATATATACATAATACATATAATACAAATGTAAGGTGTAAAAAAACTCAAACAAAAAGGTCGTAGCTGACCAGTTGAGTTTGTATCGCCTTAGAATCAGTAAACAAATGTAAAGTGTAAAAAAACTCAAACCAAAAAAAGGGGCGTGTCACGTGCCATGTTGGCCTGCTATGCGATTTTAACCTTAGGAATGGTCATCCGTCGCTGCTGTCGATAGTACAATCATATTCCAATATACAATTATTAATTAAAATATTTTTGTTTTGTCAATGTAGTTATTTTCTTGGTCTATGTTTTATATATTGCACGACTCATAATGCGAAGCATTAAAATGCTCTGCGATCGAAAACTTTGTTTTGCCTTCTTTCTGCAACTGTTTTTATTTTTAAAACTCCTGCTAGTACACATAACCTACTCAATTTATATACCTTTGAATAATTTAATGGAGAATAATTCTGTATTTTCAAAAATTTATTTGTTACAGCATAAACGAAATAAACATCAAAATAACTTTATCTTTTAAAAAGTTTCCAATTTCAGATACAATGACAAATCGTCTTAGTTACGCCCAATTTGAAGGTTTGATGGAATTCTTGGTGCAAAACCCAGGTATAGCTAAAGGTTTGCTTAAGACCACTCAAGGCAAAGCAGAAAGGACAAAGGAGTTCGCATAAAGGGCTTAATGTTTTCGTAAATTTCCTCAAATAAATTCTTATTCACTCTATAATTTGGTTTAAATTCGTCTTCATTCATAGAAAACGCTTTGTCCGTATAACGCATCATCCGACGCTCATCTCGTCTTGGTTTTAATTGTTTTTATGGGAATTATGTGAAATACTGTATATAAATGCTAATTGTGCCATATTATAAACTTATTACTCACTAAAAACTACTAAAAACACAAAACAATTTCAAAAAAGTTACACTTTTTGGAAAAATCCCAATCAACAAAGAATCCTAACGCAATACACAGCTGTCAAATTAAGTCAAGAGTAGCGTTTATAGCACGCCAAGCCCGATCCCGATTCCACTTAGTTCCCAAAATGAACACCCAATTTGATAACAATTTGGCGCTAGTGTCGAAATCAAGAGTACGAAACGTCATAATTCCAATGTCGATAGATCAGAATTGAAATCAAGAGTAAGCCCCCTGGTTGCTAGCGAAACCGCAGGCAAAAGCTGGACCATACAAATAAAAAAAATTGATCGGTTGTCACCACTGCGGCGACTGCCGCGACGTTACTGAGGACACGGCGCTGCACACTTTGGCGGTTTGCCCCGCCTGGGCATCGCAGCGCCGTGATTTGATCGCGGCAGTCGGATCGGTTGCACTCTCGCTCCCGGCCGTAGTTCAGTCTATGGTCCGGAGTGAGAGGTCGTGGAACGCCATCGCCTCCTTCTGCGAGGAAGTGATTTCCATCAAGGAGGCGGCGGGGCCGGAGAGGGAGCGTATAAACCCTCTCCCCAACCGCAGAGCCGGGCGCCGGAGGGCGCGAGACGGCTTTGTGGGCCTGCCCGCCATCCGTTCAGCACCAGGTCCGAGAGGCGGCGTGCGTGTTCCCACGCGAATAATTATAAAAAGTACGGCGAAGTCTCGGGCAAAAGCTAGTATAAAATAAAACAAAACAGCTTATAGTATTCTATTTTATATTCAGACAGGGTATCTCCACTTTGGCGGTACGTCGGCGTGGTAGAAGTTACACTCTAGTTTGTTGGCGCAGCCGTTGCCGTAGCGGCACGGCTTCGGGTGGTAGAAGTGGCACGAAGGGTTCACGCAGTTCGGGTAGAACTTGCACATGTTCGGGACCACTGCGGATATTGACTTGTAGTTCGCCGCTGGGACTACGTGGGATGCTGTAAATAACGTAAAGTTATAATATAAAATTTGTTTCAGGACAACTTGAAAAGACGACATTCTTTGATAATATTTTTTTAATACAACCTTTTTTTGTTATGTATTTTTTTGTATTTCTTGTATTTTGTATGAAATTAAAGTATTCTACGTATAATTAAATACACTTCAATACTGTATTAGAAGAAATATTTAGTCAATATTGTTCACTGACATTCCACACCACTCCCAAGAGTCATACAAAAACAAGTGACGTCATAAGCTATGACGTCACTTGTTTACGACAAAACACATTAGCGTGATGATCTTCATTATCACGTCGGCGGATCAGAGCGCAGCAAAGAATGACGTGTCATTATATGATTGGAGACTTAAAAACAGGTAAACAAATAGCACAGTTACATTTGAAAAACAGCCCTGTTCAGTACGTTGTTACATATCGTAATTAACGGACTACCGCATACATTTTATTCGGAATATAATAGATAATATTAAATTTCGTGACAATGTTTACTGATTTCGTATCAAACATTGATTTAGTTGTAATATTGAGAGAAAGTGGAAGTTTAAAAATAATAATGTGTTATACAATGCCATAAAATCGAGATTACCTACGGAATTAAACCATAAAGACGATCAACTGCTAAAAGCTTTCTGTGCTAAATATAGCCTTCAAAGAAGGTGGAAAAGTGCTCATAGTAAAGAGGATTTGTTAAGAAATAATAATAATGAATGGTTAGCATCCGAAATAAATTTGCCAGATTTTATTAAAAATGTCCTAAATGCACATCACGATGGCTCTGTTGCTAGTACATCAACTGAGTTTGTGGCTCCTGAAAAAGTGTCCATCGCTACATCAACTATGGTAAGTCCAAAAAAACATTTTCTGAATTAGGCCCTAAGCAAAAAAAGAGACGTACTGAGCATATGTATACAACAATGACTTCAGAAGAAATATCGCATGCACATATTACAAAATTACGAGAGGATGGCAATGAAGATATTGCTGAAATACTGGATCACATACTTAAGAATCCACAAGATGTCCAAATAGTGTAACATAGTATTTTAAATAAAAATAAAAAACCACAATTTACTGCAGATTAAGCTTTGGGACTTGTTTTGTCCCTTAAGTTGTCCAAGTGGCAATGTAATACTATGAGAAAAAGTATTAATGAATAGATTATGGATCTATTCCCCTCTTACTACAGGGTCCAAATTGCAAAGCAAGAATGTTATCCACCAAAGAGTAATATTACTGTGGCAGATACAGTAGCTAAAATAAAATTGCAGTCGCTTTTAGATGTAACGACTAAAAGAATATTCATAACAAAAGATAGTAACGAGTTTAAAGAAATGACGCTCATAAGCAAATGTGGATTTGATGGTGCTTCAAATCAGGCAAACTATAAACAAAGAATGTCCGCAGATAGTACAGAGAGAAGTGAGGATGATTTAAGTATATTTGTGGGAAGTTTAGTACCAATCAAAATTGTTTCCGGAGACCAACTCGTATGGGCCAAAAACCAAATTCAGCATTTTCATGTCATTCTATTTTTTCAAATTCCAAAAGGAAGATAAATTTACTCTTTTAAATGTAAAAAATGAAATAGTAGCAAAATAAATAATTTAAAAGAAACTGAAATTGAAGATATGAAAGTTTCACATTTAGTATTACTTACTATGATAGATGGCAAAGCAACGTCTGTCTTATGTGATTCATCAACACAACGTTGTGATATATGTAAAGCAACTCCAACAAAGATGAATAATTTGCCTTTAGTTTTGGCGTAAAAAGTCGATAGTGATTTATTTAAATATGGTATATCATCGTTACATATGTGGATACGTTTTATGGAGTGCATCCTTTATATTGCCTATAGAGTAGAATTCAATACATGGGTTGCAAAAGGCGAGAACAAAGCTGCAATGGAAAGCAGAAAGAAAGAACTTCAAGCTTTTAAAAACCAAACGGGTCTTTTGATAAATGTAGTGAAACAAGGACACGGAACCACTAATGATGGTAATACTGCGCGAAGGTTTTTCGCATATACAGATATTACTGCATCAATTACTGATGTTGACAAAAATTTAATAACAAAATTTGCAACTATTTTGAAGACTATATCTTCAGGCCAGAGAATTGACACCGTTAAGTTCAAGGAATACACAAACGCCACAATGAATCTATACATAGATTTGTACAAGTGGTATTACATGCCCTCCAGTGTAAATAAAGTTCTTGTTCACGGTGCAGATATAATTGAAAACTTCGGGTTAATCCCTATTGGAAAATTGACAGAAAAAGCTGCTGAATGTAGAAATAAAGACTTTAGAAGGTACCGTGAAAACCATTCGCGTAAGTTCAGCAGGAAGGCTAGTAATCAGGATATCCTAAATAACTTGTTGATTACTTCTGACCCTTACATTTCAACAAAGAGACCAAATTATTCGTAAACACAAAGCACTTTCGGAAGAACCAAAAACTTTGTTGATATTACATGAAAATTTTGATGAAGATGATGATTTCGAAAATATTGAATTTGTTAATGTAGTAAACATAGACAAAATATCTGAATTAGAGCCTGATAATGATGATTGATTCTAAATATATTATACGACAACGCGGTAACGCGGAAAGCGTGATGTGCAACTTTGTATTTATGTATGTAAATATGTATAAGTAAGAGTGTGTGAGTGGATCAGGCCTCCGGGGTATATCACTTATAAAAAAAATGCGCTTTGTTGTCTACCTCTAGGGTGGTGTGGAAAAGAGAATGGAAAATGAAATTTCTCTAAAATCGAAGAAAAACAACGAAGCACAACATATAGCTGATAATTTAGCAAAAAAATCACACAATTCAAATGTGGAAACCATTTTTGTGATATCTTGAGAAATGTAGATTTACAAAAAATTCAATAAATATATTTTATATCTTCGAAACTATTAAGTATGACGAAAAATGCAAATTTATACAAATTTCTTGTATTTAAGGGTAGAACCCAAATTCACATTCATTTTTTGAAGAATCGCATGTTGATTTTTATGAATCCCTAAGTCCATTAGTGTCCTATTTCAGCCTACCGTGCGCCACACAGTAACTTGCAGCGCGGGTGGGCGAAGGCTCTCATGTGTATAATATATACAATATACTAACCGACGCTAGGCGCTGCAGGCGCACTGGGTTGCGGCGGCGCGTTGGGCGAGTGCGAGTACACGCAGTTGCGGCGCGTGCACGCCGCCAGGAACTTGCAGCGCGGGTGGGCGAAGGCGCACATGGACCCGTAGCGACAAGCCGGGAACGCCCGGCACCACACAAGTTTGCGCTCCGCCGCCGACACTGTGAATACATGCATGATTATTCATCGACGCTATTATATCAAGTACAGAACAAGCAAACAAAAGCGAGCGCAGCCAAACGAATGGGTTTCACCAATGGGAAAAGCAGGCTTCGTTTTTATGTCGTCATAGAGCGACTGATATACTGACTAACGGCACACAACCGGAAGCGCGGTAAGGCTTTGGTATTTATTCGTGCCGAATCGTTCAGACACATTCGTCCGCATATATTCGTTAGCCTTCGCTCGCTTTACATCTACTTGGTATAAAAGAAATTACAGGGTGACTGGTTAAACATTGTACATACTTAAGGACATGATAATTTATATAGTATTTATGTAGTTTGATTAGTATAGTAAATAATCTAAACTCGATATTTATGGCACCGGTTGGACCTGACGATATAGTAAGTCATAAAAATATTAAAATACAAAAAAAGTTGGGATACGATGGTATAGCAACTAATGCTGTTAAATTTGTTTCAGACGTAATAGCTTCTCCCTTAAGTCATATTATAAATCTAAGCATGCAAGCATTTATCCAAACAGTTTAAAAACTGTCATAAAACCGTTACATAAAAAAACAGTAAAGACGAAATGTCAAATTACAGACCAGTATTATTTCGATATTCTCCAAGGTTTTTGAAAAACTAATATATGAAACATTTTATTCTTAAATATAACATGCTTTGCAATGAACAAAAGGGATTTAGAAAGAACAAGAACACAAACATGGCTATTTATGACCTACTACAAACTATTATGATAAATATTGACAGTAGAACACCAGTCTGCGCCATATTTACTGACATGACTAAGGCTTTTGATTACGTTAATCACCATATCCTACTACAAAAACTTGACAGATACGGTATTAGAGGAAACGCGTTAAATCTTATAAAATCGTACCTTACAAATCGTAAACAATACACAGAAATCTCCAAAGTACGTACTAGACGTAAGTTAGAATTTAAATATCAATCGGACTGTAGAGAGGTTACATACGGTGTACCTCAAGGCAGCGTCCTCGGGCCCTTAATGTTTTTACTTTACATTAATGACTTGCCTAAACAAGTTCGAGATCCAATGGTATTGTTCGCGGATGATAGCACGGTGACAGTAAAATGCGAAAAAAGAACGCTATGAAAAAGATATCAACTACACATTAAAAACCATCATAAATTGGCTCTCACTAATAACCTAATTTTAAATTTTCAAAAAACAAAAGTTATGCATTTTTACCAACGCATCCGTAATGACACTTTATCAATTGAATATAATGGACAAAATATAGACAAGACTAATGTTGCTAAATTCTTAGGGCTATATTTCACCGGGACACCATGGCGGCGCAACCAGTCGCCGCTACCAACAAAATGTATATAGCTCTATAGAGAGTTACTCACCTGGTGTCCGTTTGGTTGCGCAACCAATTTGGCGGCGCAACCAGCTCGGACGCGTGCACAGAATGTTACTGGTCGCGCTGCCACGCTGGTCGAGCCACCACTAATTACTATAGCGCTGTATGGTGTCTCACTCACTCGGCCGCCAGTCCGGCCGCCAGTGACGCCCCACCTCATTGCATGCAACACGTGTGCACTGTTGTGTTTTGTTTTTTAATTGCTTATTTTAATATTTTAATCGTTTGTTAATTGCATACGATGGATAATTTCGATACAGAAAGGTTTATTATCGAAATTCAAAGTAGATCATCAATTTGGGATAATTCCTCATCAGATTATTCCGATAGAGATTTGAGACTTTGAGACTGTCTCAGTGTGGTGTCTCACTCTGGTGTCTGTATGGTGTCTAGTTTGGTAGCTTACGGACACCACGGTGGCGCGACTGGTTGCGCCGCCATGGTGTCCCGGTGAAATATAGCCCTTAGGTACATTAATTGATAACCAACTGACATGGAAACCTCATGCAGAAGAGGTATGTAAAAAAATTAGTAGATCAGCCTATATTCTTTATAATTTATCTAAAAAAACTAAACACTGTGACTATTATTATGGCATATCACGGTCTGGTTGTCTCGGTCCTAAGGTATGGGCTAATATTTTGGGGCAATTGTAGCGAAAAAGAATATTCAAAGCTCAGAAATATTGTGTCAGATCAATGACTGGCTTGAAATCAGTAAAAAGTTGTGTTCTAATGTTTAAATCTCTCAAACTACTAACTTTTCGAGAATTGTATATATTAGAAGTAGCAATGTTCGTTAAATCGAACAAAAATCTGTTCAATCAAAGATCAGATCATTCAACAAGACCGGCACTAATTAGGTCTCAATACAAAAACCTATTATATACAGGCAGTTTTAACACGGCATTGTTGAGAAAGAATATAATGCGTATGGGACCAGTTATCTACAATAAGATCCTATACTATATAAAAGATAGCACAATATACATTTTCAAAAAGAAATTAACGAAACTATTGGTCGAAAAATGTTATTATTCCATCCATGACTTTTTAAATGATAATTCCTTTTGACATATATAAATTTTTGGTTTGTATAACATTCTCATAACATTTTTTTATATTGACTTATCATTATTGTATCTTTTTTTTGCTATTGATTTTATTGTGAATTATTAATATGCCTATTTAAATGTATCACATTATTAACTTATATAACATTATAGAATAACATTGTAGAGATTTGCATGTCAAATTGTAGAATGTACTGGCTTCTATGTAATACCAATTTCACCATCAATATGTTACCTGCATTCTTAGCAAATAAAATTATTTTTTTATGAAATATCCATAAAATGTGGACACTGTGCACGTCGAATACAGCTGTCGAGCGTGCCGCGCTACAAAAACAAGGCTAATGACCTTTGATAAGAAAAGGACGGGCAGGGGTACAAATTCGGGAGAATGCGCCTTCCGCTACCGCACCCCAGTGCAGTAGCGGAAGGCGGAGTTGAAAGGCGGAGTTGACGAAGTTTTGTTTGGCTTTGGTATATGCGCAAGAGTGTCCGCACATTAAGTTTTTATTAGATAACTAGGTCAAATTTTAAGTACCTATTTTTTTTATGAGATATTCGGTTCCAGAATCGAGTACTGAATACCCTTCTTCAATATGTCCAGTATTTTACCAATCAGCCTGTATATTGACTTATATATTTAAACGACTAACTAATTTATATACGACTGTAAATTAATTTAAAATAATTCTTTCATTATTGTGGAATAGAATCACACAGAAAATTATACATTTAAAGTGAATTTTTCCTTTCAATTTTTTTAACTGCAATGCATGGCAATAATTGCTTATATAAAATTTACTGTTACGTCATATAATTTAGGACATTCTATGAATCTAAACAAATTCTCACCGCATTTTTTAAACTCGGCTAAGTAGTTGACCCTTTAAGATGTAAGAAACTTTTCTACATACATACTTAGCTAATGACATATATTCCTCATTCTGCTATCGGGTAAAAGGAACAATCAATACTTACATGGCGGCACTGTATCATATTTATGAGTATTTGTCACAGTAGTAACAGTGACATGACTATCGCTGCTCGCGCTCTCTGTTCTCTCACGTACCCTTTCAGTCTCTTTCGCTCTCTTGTCCACATCGAACACTATCGGCGATGCTTTCCTCTTCTTCACAACCGGTGGCTCTTCTTTGATTTCAATATTCTTCCTCTTTTCAGCCTTGTCTTCTTCTTTCTTAACAACGACTAGAGTTTCAGTCTCCTCGCTTATGCTACTCAAGCGCTTATTTTGACTTTCTAGATCCTTCTCCATCGGTTTAACGACTTCTTTTTCTTTTGGTTTAGTTTCTTTTGTTTCAATTGGTTTTTGTTTGTTTTCTTTTGTTTTGCTTATTTCTTCGTCTTCGTTGAGGATACCCTCGGTCTGCAGTTTCTTGGCGAGGAAAGCGTTTGGATGGTATCCATCCATTGTGACTATGAATTGAGTGTTTTTGTCCTTGCCTACTGATGGGTTGTGAATGTTTCTGTAAAGACGTAATTTACTTATATAAAACTAAGATATAAGGTATGGTACGGACTACAAAATTATGGTGAAGTGATATAAGTGGTCCCCTAGCCACTGCCATTGCGCCAAGTGTTGTGGATTCCATTCCAAGAAGGGACAAAAATTTGTGTGATCCACACATTGATGTTCCGAGTCTTTATTTAAATGTTTGTAAAGATTTTCGTGACACAGGATGTATTCCCAAGACCGAACATGTCTTTAAAAAAATCTTATTATATAATATCGTTAGTTTAATTTGAACAACCATTTTCGCAGAAGGCTAGTGCAATTTTAATTATTGCTATATCCCCCACGATACATGCGCGTTCCAGTCACAAAGAATACCCAAAGTTCATGTACCTATTTGTGGATCATATAAATAGTCTCATATAAACCCACAACATTTGGCGTTGCGGCGTTGCAATTTAAATTTCAATTACTCAAAAACACTACTCCATACTATTCTAAATCACTCATGCGAAGTGCCGCAAATTGCCCCACATCAACCATCGGCCTGCCAAGCACGATCACCCAGCCTGGAAAGATTTTCCCTATGTGTTGGGGTTGCTATACACCTCGTTCTACGACACACCCTCATCTATATTTATGCACGTTGTATTAGAGCCAGCCATTGGCTTCTCCTTAATTTGTGTGTTAGCGAATGAAAGTATTACTTTGGCGAGTGGAATGCTTTTACTACTACATTCTAGAATATAAAAGTCTAGCAGTAGAATATGGGTAGAGAGACTTACATCGTTTCTATAATAAGCGTATCTTCCTTCCTGCTAGTAGTTCTGCCTTCATTGCGTCTTGACGGTGTATACTCATTGTTGATTATCTTCTTGGTTATAGGTGCCGGAATATACTCGTCTTTATCCATGTCGCTTGCTAACCTAGCAAAATAATTATTCATAATTAGTATATTGCTGTGTGGTGTCGGCCAAATAGAATAGGACCAATCCAATTTTTCCCGTGGGTGTCGTAAAAGACGACTAAGGGACACAAACCGGGGAGTGCTCCCTGCAGTACAAATCCACCACTGAACTGCGATCCCTAACCCGCATTCCCAGCGTGGGGATTATAGGCATTACCCCCTAATGATGTTACACGCCAAAAGAAAATGGCCCCCAGTTCCCGGCCGCCTCGCTGTTTCTGACCATGGCAGCGGCCACGGTAACGGCGGGGCAGGGGGTGCTAAGAATCCTCGGGTTACATTAGGCAGCCATTCACTACAAAATTTGACCCTGGCTACGTTTAACGGACGCACTCTGAGGCTTGACCACCATCTAGCGCAGTTGGAAGTGGAGTTAGAGAACATTAAATGGCATGTTCTGGGGTTATGTGAAGTCCGTAGAGAGGGGGGAAAATACCGTAACCCTAGACTCGGGCCATCTTCTTTACTTTCGCGAGGGTGATAAAACATCCCAGGGTGGCGTAGGTTTCCTCGTCAATAAGGCCCTCTCTAACAACGTTGAAGAATTCTCCAGTGTGTCGAACAGGATAGCGTACCTGATACTTCGGCTGTCCAAGCGCTACAACATAAAGGTCATACAGGTTTACGCACCGACTTTGACACACTCGGATGATGAAGTGGAGGATATGTACGAAGACATATATCCAAAGCCTTGCACAACATCACTAAGGCTCACTTCAATGTTGTTATGGGGGACCTTAACGACAAAGTGGGAACCCAGACTGGCAACGAATCCCGGATAGGCCCGAATGGTTATGGAGTTAGGAATCACAAGGGGCAAATGTTTGTCAACTTCCTTGAGAAAGAGGGACCGTTCTTAATGAACTTTTTCTTTAAGAAACAGCCTCAAAGGAAGTGGACATGGCAAAGCCCCGACACTGTGACTAAAAATGAGATCGACTTCATCATGACGGATAGCAAGCACATATTCAGAAATATCTCAGTGATCAACAGTTTCAATACCGGATCTGATCACCGACTCCTCCGAGGCTCTCTGAATATCAACTTAAAGTTTGACAGAAAACGCCTGATGAAGTCCACGCTCCGACCTATCCCAATCCAAATCATGGCGGGTACTAAGAAGTTCCAGCAGCTTCTCGGGTATAGATTTGTTGCCTTGGAGCCCACCGATGACGCTGACGAGACCCTACACAATCTGGTCGAAACTCTGAGGGACGAGGGCATCAAATTTGTAGAATGCAGCGGACTGGCAAGAAATCCAAAACTTTCGGCTGAGACTCTCGGGTTGATGACAAAAAGACGGGAAGCCACCCAAGCGACTTTGTCTGAGACACTGACCTGACAATGACCTGAACAAGCTAATTGCGAAGATGGTATGGCGCGACCTTCGGAGCTCCAACACACGCCTCATTGAAGAGGCGATAGAGCGAAACCGAGGGTCCAAAGTATTCACTCATCAGCTTGGCAGGAGCCACGTGACGAAGCTTAAAACGCACGACGGGAGGACCGTATTGTCGAAGCCAGAGATCTCCTCCGAGATAGAGGATTTCTATGGCCGATTATACGCTGCACATGCCCCTCATTCCAGAGAAGACCACGATTTCAGAGCCCTGATACGCCACTACACCGACGAACTGCCAAACATCAGTCAAGGCGAGATCGTGTTAGCTCTGAGGCAGCTAAAAATGGAAAAGCCCGGTGGCTTCCTTTTTTTTTCTCACCGGTGTAACGACGGAATAACATCAGAGCTTCTAAAAGCCGGTGGAGCCCCTGTTATACAGGAATTACAAAACCTCTTCAACGCCATCCTTCACAGTGGAAGTACTCCAAAGGCATGGAGCGCGAGTTTGGTGGTGCTCTTTTGTAAAAGAGTGACAAAACCCTTTTTAAAAATTACAGATCCATCTCGCTTCTGAGCCATGTTTATAAGCTGTTCTCACGAGTAGTCACGAACCGTCTCGCCAGGAGACTCGACGAGTTCCAGCCGCCGGAACAGGCCGCGTTTTGCGGAGGATATGGCACCATAGACCACATTCACACAGTGAGGCAGATTATACAGAACTCCGAAGAGTATAATCAGCCCTTGTATCTGACCTTTGTGGACTATGAGAAGGCCTTTGACTTTGTCGAAACCTGGGCTGTTCTGGAATCCCTACAGCGATGCCAAGTAGACTATCGTTATATCGAGGTGCTGAGATGTCTGTACGAAGCCGCCACCATGAGTGTCCAAGTACAGGGCCAGCAGTCTAAACCCATCCAATTGCGCAGAAGAGTAAGACAGAGGGATGTTATATCTCCAAAACTGTTCACAAGCGCGTTGGAAGATATGTTTAAGACGCTGAACTGGAAAGGAAAGCGCATTAACATAAACAACGACTACATCTCACACCTGCGATTCGCAGATGACATAGTCTTAATGGCGGAGTTGCTAGAGGAGCTGAACCAGATGCTGGACGGCCTAGCTGCAGCTTCGCAATGTATCGGTCTTGGCATGAATTTTGATAAAACCAAAGTCATGATCAATGGCCAAATTGATCCAATACCGATCGTCGTACATGGTCACCCTCTCGAAATTGTTTTCGAATACACTTACCTCAGGCAGATTCTGCAGTTAGGTAAAAACAATTTCGAGAGGGAAGCCAGGAGGAGGATCCAGCTGGGCTGGGCAGCGTTTGGGAAACTACGCCGAGTCTTCACGTCATCCATACCGCAATGCTTGAAAACGAAAGTTTTCAATCAGTGCGTGCTACCCGTCATGACCTACGGAGCCGATACATGGGCACTCACGGTAGGGTTGGTCCACCAGTTCAAAGTCGCTCAGCGAGCTATGAAGAGAGCTATACTCGGAGTTTCTCTGAAGGATGGGATTCGCAACGACTACATCCGACTGAGAACCAAAGTCATCGACATAGCTCAGAGAATTAGCAAGCTAAAGTGGCAGTGGGCTGGCCATATCGCGCGAAGAACCGGCAACCGCTGTGGTAAACGTGTTCTTGAGTAGAGGCTGCGACTCGGCAAACGTAGTGTAGGACGCCCTCCGACCAGGTGACGATCTGCAAAAGACTGCATGCAGATGCTGGATGCAGAAAGCTGAAGACAGACCGCTGGGGCGCTCTTTGGGGGAGGGCTATGTCCAGCAGTGTCTCGGAGTGCCTCGGTGTCTATGCAGGGTCTACAAAGGACTGACGGTAATATCGATGTTAATGAGATGTTTGTTGATATGGGCTATTAGGTGCAGGTTTCTTATGCTCTCGACATGCTGCTGTGCTAAAGACCCAACATTTTAGTGCCCTTTGACAGGGTGACCAAAATAATTTTTATATGACGTTGGCAAGTAGACAAATGGATTTATACTTTGTGCTTTGGCTGGGTAACCAAAGAACTTTTTCTGCGTGCCTTGGAAGGATGATCAAGGTCTTTTTCTTTGTGACGTCGGTAGGGTAACCGAAGCGCTTTTATTGTGTACCTTTAACAAGGTGACCAAAGGATTTTTTTTATTTGCTTTGGCAGGGCTTCTAATGACTTTTGCCGTAAATCTTGACAGGTATCCGGAGTATTTCTGTATGCCGTGTCAGAGAGACTTAAGGACCTTTCTCTGTGTGACCTTGGTATTGCTTCTATAATGGAAATGAAATAGACATTTTTATGAGCGGGATTTACATATTCTCATAACGTGGGCCGCGATCTCGCAAAGACAAGAAGAAAAATATCACCGCTGCCTAATTTCTCGGTAGCCACCAATAGCTACCTATCATTGAGATGGCGCTACTCACTTCTCACTCTTATCGTCGTCACTATCCAAGTCCCCTCCAAGGCTGATACTGTCGCCAGTCTCCTGCGAGGTGTCGGCCGGCACTTGTATAACGATCTTCTGCGCTTCAATACCTCGCCGCATCGGCAGTACTAGCGCGCGTTTCACTTGCTGCGAATCCGTGTCTATTTTTGTACTGGGTGTCTGTAAATAAAGTAACAAAGTATTATCACCAGAAGTTCAAAATATATAGTTTGGATGGCATTTTGTTACACGCGGCCTAAGCGCTAAACTTATCTAAATGTTTAAGTTTACAGTACCTATAGCCGGCAAAGTGCAATATTTTAAGGTCATTGTAGTAGATGTACTACCAATGAAGATGATACGCGCGCGGTCGCGGCCGCACACTCGCACTACGCTCGCGCACGATTAACGATTAGCACGGTTCTCTAACACTGATACTTACGTTCAACAAGCTCTTATGCGCGTCAGCGACAGCGCGCAGTAACAGACTAGACGCGGGCGCTGACACGCGCAGTCGCAGCCGCACACGCACTACGCTCGCGCACGATGAACGACTAGCGCGGTCCTCTAACACTGATACTTACGTTCAACAAGCTCTTATGCGCGTCAGCGACAGCGCGCAGTAACAGACTAGACGCGGGCGCTGACACGCGCAGTCGCAGCCGCACACGCACTACGCTCGCGCACGATGAACGACTAGCGCGGTCCTCTAACACTGATACTTACGTTCAACAAGCTCTTATGCGCGTCAGCGACAGCGCGCAGTAACAGACTGGAGGCGGGCGCCGACACGCGCGGTCGCGGCCGCACTCGCACTACGCTCGCGCACGATGAACGAGTAGTACGGTTCTCTAATACGGATACCCTGTGAAACAAATTATAATATAATTATTAGATTAATTACTTAGGTTATAATTATACACTTCTCATCAGAAAAATCGAAACACTTCTGGTTTTATGGTTTCTGTCCTAATTTAATACAAAAGAGTTTTCATTCCATAAAAAAAAATCACATGATTGTATAGCTGGCAGTTTGGCCATTACAGTGATAAGCGAATATTCAAAATTAGAATTTATTTGTTTATCCTATAAATGAAATGATTCACTGCTTTGAGACAAATGTGTGTTTAGAGTTGGAGTACATTTCACCTTTGAAAACTAAAAATTAGCGCTTATCTTAAAACTTTTTGTTCTGTGTTTTGTATACTGTGTGTGTTCTGTGACTTTAGAACATCTGAAAAAGTTTTTCTAAAACATATGGATACTTCGCCCGCAGAAGCCGCCCAAGTGGTGGCATAATTCGTCGGTAAAGTTTTCAAGTGAACACAATGTCAAAACCCTCCTCAAAAATAAATTGATTTTAACGATTCAAGTCTAGTTACAGTTTAGTGAAAGTGTAAATAAGTTTTATTGAACCTATATGTAATCCGTGAGTACAATACAACATATATGGAAATACGAAGAACAAGGCTTATTTATAATAATTTAATCTAAAAAAATTGAGACACTTGTGTCCAGACACCCACAAACAGATTAGTAACTGAGCTCACGACGTGAACGCGTAAGCGACGGCGACTACACGGCGCTTGTGACCTTTTAGACGAGACGTTCCGACTCACTCATACCTCGGGGCATTTATTACAGAAAAAACCCGAGAATAAGTTGAACAGTTCACTTCTTGGATTTACTGGATTTAAGAGCCCTGTCTATGTGATGGAACATCTCTCTCCCGCCAATAAATCCCTCCATGCCGCTGCAAGACTTAAAGCTAAGCAAATTGGATATAAATATGTATGGGTGAGAAATGATAGAATTTTTATGAGAAAGACGGATGCTACCGAGTATATTTTAGTTAAGAATATTGGTGTACTAGACAAACTGTCTTAAATATCATATATGTCTTTTTATTATTTATAAAACATTGTAGTGGTTAAATATTTTCATTAAATTCAATCAGTTAAATATTTATTATCAAAACACGACGGATTACGAACAAAAACACATATGTTTTATAACCAGTTGTGTAGCACAGACTATGATATAATTATTTTAATAGAAACGTGGCTGAATAGCAATATTCTGAGCGGTGAGCTGTTTGACAACAGATATACGGTTTACAGGAGGGATAGGGAAACCACAGGTTTCCATAATACTAAAGACGGGGGAGGCGTTTTAATTGCTGTAACCAAAAAAATTAAGTCGGAACGTATATATAGTTGGGAAAGTAAGTGTGAAGATCTATGGGTTACTGTAGACATTCCAACCAGTCATACTGTGTGTCGCATAGCTCTCTGCGCAGTTTATTTGCCGCCTCCGATAAAAAGCGACATGCTCGAGCATTTTATTGATGAATGTAATAGTATTTGTGAACAAACAGATTTACATAAATGTATAATTGGCGATTTTAATTTAGGTAACGTGGATTGGAACTTGCTAAGTAACGCAGCCACAGCTAATAGTTATTTGGTGCCAAGCTTATGTCAACCTTTAATTGACTTTTTAAATTTAAATAGCCTTACCCAAAACAATCACGTAGGGAACATTAATGGCCGGCTACTGGATCTTGTGTTAACAAATATGGAAACATGTTACGTAAAAGAGTCGCATGCCATCTTGTCCACCGTGGATGGCTTTCATCCTCCCTTGGAAATCTTTTTTCCTATAGCTTATAAATCTAAACTCTCCTATAATTCTGACACCATAAAGTATAATTATCATAAGACAGATTACGACCAAGTTAACGCATACTTGTGTGAGTTTAATTGGAAAGAATTTTTTAAGCCCATGGCTAAAGTTAACGACATGGTCAGAGTATTCTACGAAATTATTAGGACAGCTATTCAAAAATTTGTGCCGAAACTTGTAAATAAACGCAATCGCTATCCATCATGGTTCAATCACAATTTGATCAAGATGCTAAAGGAAAAGTACAAATTGAGATGTCGTGTCAAAAAATATAAAAATCCACTAGACGAACTTGAACTGAAAATAGTTACTAAGCGATGTTCCACTATGGTTATAGTTTGCTATAATCAGTATATTAAAAATGTAGAGGACAAAATATCAAAAAATGTAAAATCCTTTTGGTCTTACGTAAAAGCAAAGCGTGGCGGCACTAGTTCTTACCCAGAAACAATGACGGATGGCTATGCAACTACTTCGGATGGTACTCGCATCTGTGAAATGTTCGCGACACATTTTTCGTCTGTGTATAATAATAGCAACAACCCTAGCGTAGTTAATACTTCTGAATTTTTAACAAATATGAACAACTTTAGTCTGAGCTTAACATCGCCCGCTATAGATTATAACAGTTTATTGGAAAAATTAAAAAAACTGGACAGTGCTAAAGGATCTGGTGCAGACGGCATACCGCCAGTTTTCATCACAAGATGTGCCAAGTTGCTCGTCACGCCCTTGCTACTAATTTTTAATAAATCCTTATGTACTGGAATCTTTCCCGCAGAATGGAAGATAGCCAAAATCGTACCTATCCACAAATCAGAAAATGATACCGTCATCACTAATTACCGCCCTATCTCAATTCTATCAACCTTCGCTAAAATCTTTGAATCTCTAGTGTGTCCGCTCATTCAAAATCATGTCAAACTTTATGCCAGTGACAGTCAACACGGATTCTTCTCATCTAGATCAACTTGTACTAACTTGGTGGCATTTTCAGAAACCCTAGTTGGAGCCTTGGATTCTTGCAAACAATTTCACGCGATTTATACCGACTTCAGCAAAGCCTTTGACCGCGTCTCAGACAGAATTCTCCTACACAAACTGACATTGTACGGTATAACTGGAACTCTTCTAGAATGGTTACGGTCTTACCTCAACGAGCGCGCATTCTATGTTGTTGTTAACGGGTTTCAGTCGGGTACTCGAGCCGTTACATCTGGCGTACCGCAAGGTTCACATATTGGCCCAATATTATTTAATACCTTTATAAACGATCTCCCTACATGTTTCCGTTACTCAGAAAACTATATGTACGCAGACTACTTAACCCAGATACTCCTGAAACTATTTTGCATCTCAGATCATTATGATTTTTTGATATGTTGATATATATGTCACCAACTACTGTGGAAATATACTGAAAAAAATCATGGTCATCTGGAAAAGCCGGAAAACCATGGGCGTTATAACGGCCGGTAGGAGAAAGCCCTACTATCGCTAATTTGTACGGGAAGGGTATAATTAAACAAAAGTTGTATTTATGAAGTTATATTTAATCTTTTATATAGTATAGCTATTATAATTAGTATTTTGTATATACCTATAATAAGCATTAGCAAGTACTAATTTCATACTTAGAGCCTAGTAAATTTCTCAAAAATCAGTTTGTATGTTAAGTAACGAAACAAGATTTAGGATGTAAATGAACATCGCATTTTTTACAAAAAAAATTTGTTTTTTTTTGCAGTGTGCAACTGAGTTGATTTTCTTTGTATTCAATCAAATGATCGATTTTGTGGTATCGAGACGTTTCTCTGTAGGAAGCCGGAGTAGGAGATGGTCCACGCTTTCCATCACTCTTGTAAGTTTCTAATAAACTTCTAGCTATTGCTCTTCGAAAAGAGAGATGATCATAGTCCCCTTTATCATGCTTGTACAATTGCCAGGCATTGTGCACTGACATATCCAAACAGTGAGCAATCAAGGGAAAGTACCATTTTTTTCCTCGTATGGAAGTTCGATAAAGGCCAATGTTTTGATCAGAACGATCAACGCCGCCCATATTTTCATTGTGCTTTTTTATTATGTCAGGTTGATCGATTTGTACATACTTCTTCACTTGTTGAGAAAAGCGTTTTGCCTTATGCAATGGTTCTACTGTGTCCACATTTGAAGCAACTATAACAACACTATTGTCGTTCCATTTGCAAACAAGAATATTTCCCGGATTACTTGACTTGAATTGGAAAGTACCCCTCTCTGTTTTTTTGAAATCTGAGTTTGAGGTTAGTGGGCATTTAGATGTACGATTATCGCGGACGGTACCAGTGCCTTTTAGTCCTCGACTGCCTAACTCATGAAATAGTGGTATCGAAGAGAAAAATTGTCGAAAAACAAATGAAAATGTAGATCGGGTTGCCGTGACTGCAATATATCTGCGAAACGCATGATCACACTCCATCCCAGACCAAATTGTTTGTATGCTGGTGGTATAGTTCCAGCGTGGCCCTGGTATGGATCAAACCACAACACGTAACCAACCCTCGTAGCCCCGACCCATAGTTTGTACCCCCATCTTATGGGCTTACCGCGTATAAACTGCTTGCAACTATGGCCACCGTAATACGGTACCATTGCCTCGTCGATGCTATAACTTTCTTCCAAAGGTGCCATAGCTATATAATTCCTATTCAACAGATCGAACAGTGGACGCAATTTTGAAAACTTATCATCACTTGCAACTACTTCTGTATTATCGCAGCAGTGAATATGCGACATTATAAAATTAAATCGATCTCGTGACATGGCGTTATAAATGAGTGAAAATTGAGTATCGGCTGATTTTTCCCAGTACATGGACCTTCGAGGCACCACGACATAGCCACTATATAAAATAATACCCAAGAAGCACTTCATTTCATTGACGGTAATAGTACTTGGTTTATTCTTTTGGCTGGCGTATAAGTTTGTATAATGCACAAGCAGTTGAATGACATTATCGTCAAACATTGTATCAAAATAATAAATCGGGGGCTGCATATTATTGGGGGCCTGAACCTCTTTCCATTCTGGATAACAATTAGGGTTATGATGATTACGCCATTTATAATTCTGGTTTCTTGCCACAGTAGGCGCAACTGTACCATCACTTGCCGATGATGTACTTGGTATGGGAGAAGAACTTGATATATTTCTCAGAGAATTATCAGGGCTTTGACTTTGTATAGGAGATTCTACAAAACGCTTTCTTTAAGCGAGACGACATAGGGGACTGTCATATTCTTCGTCTTCAGACGACAACTCGTCGTAGGCAACTTCGGCTTGCGCTCTTAGCTGTGCACCTGTAGGAGTAAAGATAAAACTACTGATATCTGCAGCTAAACCTATAATAGGCTATGCTTGACTGTAACGATTACATTTTGAGAACCCACCTGGCAGATTTTGTATATTTACAAAATCTTCATCACCCGAATCCTCATCACTCACCTCTGCGTTTGCATTTTCTGGTGGTAAAATTGAGACAGCCTTGGGAAAAGGAATGTCGTCATCAGCTTCCAATGCGTCTAATATTTCGTTCAATTTTAAAGTTTGTCTTCGTTGCAATCTGAAATGCAATAGTAAAATATAATAGACGCCCATTCTCCTACCGGGCGTTATAACGCCCATGATACATTTAGATAAAAAAGAAGTCAGTAATTGTACAATACTGTATACGAATGTTGCATTATTTATTGATAACACTTGCAACTTACAGGATTTATGCCAAACAGTCATTTTTGATACATAATAATATAATATATACATACCTTTTTGACGACATCGTCGAATAAAAACACTTCTAACTTTTAAATACGACAAAAAGAATTTAACTTCATTAATTACAGACACGATTACTGCACGTAATCAAGCCTCCAGTAGTAATAAATGGAATAAGATAAGAAATAACAGTCACCCATCACATTTATAAGGACTAAAATGAGGGTACTTTATATATGATTTTCGTGGCGTTATAACGCCCGGTAGGAGTAAGTGGGTTAAAGTTTGGTAGAATAATTGAATCCTTAGACGATGCCTTAAAGCTGCAAGAAGATATAAAAAGATTGACCGAATGGTGTGATCGAAATGAGATGCTACTTAATACAAAAAAATGCTTTTATATTAAATTCACGCGTAAAATCAATGTGCTAGATTTTAATTACTATATAGGCAACGAAAGGTTACAAGAGGTAAATCAGGTTAAAGACCTAGGCGTGATTATAGATAAAAAGATGTCATTTTAGAAAATGTTATTAAAAGGGCGTCCAGAATGCGAGGATTTGTGATATTGTGTATCACAAATCCTCCTGTCAAGGTTTTTCGAAGCAGTAAACCAAAGATTATTTTATATAACAGCCTTGTCCGTAGCATGCTAGAGTACTGTAGCGTAGTTTGGAGGCCACACTTTGCTGTGCATGTACTCCGTCTAGAGCGGATACAGAAAATATTTTTATGGCATCTGTCTTATAAGCAGCATACACTTAAAAAAATACCATATCATGGAAAACTTCAACATTTTGGAATGGCTTCTTTGCAAGATCGTATGGACCTTAATGATAATATTTTTATGTACAAAATTTTACATAACGTTTATAGCTGTCCTCCGATATTAGGTAAAATTAATATCCGAGTACCAGCAAGGTACCCCCGCAACCGTATTACACCCTTTCACCCGCCATTACGTAGGACGGTATTTAGTGCTAACTCACCGATCCCAAGGCTTTCCAGATTAGCAAATAAATATAGTGATGTCGCAGATATACACGCAGACTCGCTTCGCACGTTTCGATCCACACTTATAAAATATAGAAAAAACCCAACCGTTTAATCTTACTGTGCTCATCTTTTACATTTATTTTTCCTTTTCACTTAAGATTTAGTTTAGTTTTAGTTTATTAAGTTAGTACCTAGTAGTTTGTGTTCATTATTTGCATGCTGTGTTTGCCTTTAATTATTTGTTACACTTATAATATTTTACTTGTATGTGTCTACAATATATGTAACGGTGTATACGAATGTTGGCATTCTCAAATAAATAAATAATAAATAAATTGCTGGATTCTGGACTTAGTCAGCGTGTTGTGGCTGAAAGATTGCATCTAAGACTATCGTCTGTTCATAGAGTCTACAAACGCTATCGGGACCGGTCTGCTCACGCGCCGTTCAGGATCTGGCAGGAATTGGGTCACTTCTGAGCGAGATGATCGATTTATTGTAACAACTTCTTTACGAAATCGTCGCCTTAATGCTTTTCCACTGCAGCAGCAGCTTCATGTTGTACGTAGGGTGGCTGTAAGTGACTCTACAATTTGAAGAAGGTTGAAGGAACGTGGACTAGTACCGCACAAGCCAGCAAATGGGTCGAAATTAACTGCAGACCATCAAAAAGCGCGCCTTAACTTTGCACGTGAGCACCTAAATTGGTCATACCTCCAGTAGAACAGTCCTCTTTTCTGATGATTGTAAAATTATGCTATTTGGTAACGACGAAAGGTACAAGGTCTACAGAAGAGATGGAGAATGCTCTACACAATGCTGCATTGAAGAAAAGGTCAGATATGGTGGCGGTTCGTGGACGGTTTTGGGAGGAATCAGCGCCGACGGTAAGACAGAGCTTGTCTCTGTGTCTGGGCCACGTCTGCCTGCACTAAACAGTCATCGGTACATCGAACAGCGTCTTGAGCCTCACGTGATGCCCTATGCACATTTTATTGGCAACGGTTTCATATTCATGCACGACAATGCTAGGGCTCACACCGCGAGCGTCGTACGAGATTATGTTACCGAAGTCGGTATCTCCATTATGGAATGGCCAGCAAGAAGCCCGGACATGAATCCGATTGAACATCTATGGGTATCGATCAAATATACTATAGATGCACGATTGTCGCTCGAAAAACGGGGCCATCCAAACTGTGCATAAATCAGTTGTATGCACAGTTTCACTCGCAGTCACTTTACGACCGCGCTAGCAGTGTGACGTTTCACGATGCCAAAGTGTGTAGTAAAAATGCAAAAACTATACTCTAAAAGTGCAAAAAAAGGATGGAGTGTTGTACTTTCGGTAAGTATAGTTTTATTATGAAATATTTATTATATTTTGATGAATATATACACTTTAAATAATATATTTGAAAATATTTTCGTTTAAATTTAAATGGATGTATTACGCACCCGTCCCGCTCACTCTTGCGTGCGCTGCCTGTAAGCGAGAGCGAATCGACACCACTACTTTGGAACAAAGTCCATATGAAATGACATGGAGTCGTTATAAGTTGTTTTAAATTATTAATATAATATTTGTATTAATTTATTTTAGCTTTCCACAACATGAAATTCGAAGGGAGAAATGGAGATGTACCTATTATAAGCTCGAGATAGAGATGACGAATTTTACCAACCAAATACTTCTAGCGTAATTTGTTCAGAGTATTTTAATGAAGAAGATACATATATATGTAACTAAGAAAGGGTTTAATAAACTAAAAAATGTAGCCGTACAGAATATACAGGTAAAATATTTTGCCATTTAATTTTAAAATTATGTTAAATTTAGTTAATTTTATAAACGATTGATTTATTAACTATTGTTTTCGTTATTTTTATAGCAAGAAGAGTCAATAGTGCAATCTGAAGTGAATGCAATAATATTTGACAGTAAACATAAGATCTACATCCACTTCGGGGAAAGCTACATTAAATTTAAATTTAGATAGAAATAATAAAACACCTAAAACTTCATATACTGTTCAGGTACTCAGTAATGTTATAAGTAAATTATTTTTTAATTTTTCTGCATTTCTCAATTATTTATTACAATTTAACCATACCAATGTTTTCATTGGGATAGACGAACACTGCCAAGTACAATCACCGAATCTTGGTCATACGGTAACGTTAATAAAAGTTTTAATTGAAAATATATTGACATACGTATACACTACGCGACAAAATTGAAAAATGCAGATACAAAAGATCGGTCTAAGCGGCGATTGTTAAATAAGTTGATATTGTTTAAAGGTACATAAAAACATTATTTTAGTAAAGTTGTTCATTTTTTTACCTAGTTCCTTCCTTAACGATAGAACAGTGAAAATTTATATTTTAGCATCTACATCAACAAAAGTATCCTGGTAAAATATATCTAGTTTTGTTAGCTAATTCGACCATCTACGAGTATATAGTTTTATTATTATTTATTGAAACTACATAGAAAACACACATACAAATATTTATGCATATATATAATATATATGCAATAACATGTAATACAATGTACGAAGGTGAGCATAATTATTAGTACTGTAAATGATTGGCCTTCTTTAATATAAATATATTATATGCTTGCTTTTGATAAAGTTATATAACGTCTTCCTTACAGTTACCTACTATAATTTAATTATTAAAATTAAAGAATATAACAATAGCTTATTATCAAATTATTGTCATTCAATAACATAAATTTAGTTACACATCCAATCAAAGATTAAAAAAATATATTAAAATGAATAACGACTCTATCATTCCTTCTTTCTATGTTCCGAGCGGTAAGAATATCATATACCTATAGTCAAAATAATAACACTCACATAATTGTTGCGATGAGTTTACACTTAATTGTAATTATTATAAGGTTCATTTCAGAATGTTTTGTTTACATAATATGATATTTTTACCGTATCGAGAGAATGAAGAAAACATTTATGATACTTTGTCATAGGTATTACGACACTATCACTAAGTATTAAGGTTTATATTAAGTTAAATTTATATTCACTTTAGGACTATTTTTAAATAGTCGAACAAGTAAACATAACTATAAGTACACATCAATTCGGAGTCATTATTTGGGTACGATTTAGTACAAGAACGTGCATCTATAGTATATTTGATCGATGTCTATGGGTGAATTAAAGAGACGAATTCGTGCAAGAGATTCTGTCCCAGAAAAACTTAGCCAGCTGCAAAATTCAATCCAAGAGGAATGGAATGGAATGTCACAACATTTAATCGTGACTCTCGTCCGATCGATGAAGAACCTTATGGAAGCAGTAATAAGAGCTCGGGGAGGGAAAACAAGTTATTAAATAAACGTTTCTTAGCTTTTTTTCATTTACGTGTGTTGTTTTATCAATTTCCTTGATAAAATGTGAAAATGACTTGTTAAATAAAATACGAAACCTATGAAAAATTAATTTGAATTTAGAACATTAACATTAGGATTTGAAAACCTCACATTATTCACTATTAAACGACATTTAACATATATTGCTAAATACAGGGTGATTTTGAAATCGTGTAATTCCTTTTAACCACGCATTCTACTGGTGATATAGAATAACCCTGACCATATTTTTATTTAATTAGAATTATTTTTTTTGAAAAATTTATGTTCCGTTTTTTTCGTGAAATGGTGTCAGATAGTCATATGTTAACCAACCGAGGCAATTTTAATCTTTTACTAATTAAAATAAAAAAACATATTAATAATTAATGTCGTAAATAATAACGGGCGGTCCTTTTTATTGCCCCCTATTATTTACGACATCAGTTATTGTTATGTTATTATTTTTAAATTAGCAAAATATTAAGATTGTGTCAGGTGGTTAAAATATGACTATTTGAAATCATTTCATGAAAAAAATCTGTACTCTAATTTTGCCGAAACCATTATTCTAATTAAGAAAAAATATGGTCAGGGTTATTCTATATCACCAGTAGAATGCGTGGTTAAAAGGAATTACACGATTTCAAAATCACCCTGTATACACATTTTTCTGATAATCCTTACAAAACATAAACTTGCAAGGTATTTCGATTTTTCTGATTAGAAGTGTATTAGATTTTCACTTTTTACTAATTATAAATTCACCGACAAAAGATTTTTTCTCGAAAGAATCCATCATCCAAAAGGCCGCAATTCATTTTGTGATACGTTGGCCGATCGTGTTGATTATTTATTTTATCTTATTCAAACCTTATGCCCGCAACTCTGTTCGTATAGAATTAGGTACTTGTTAATAAATTCATAATCACAGGTTCAACCCATGAGCCTTTAGAGGAAAGGTGTAGGATGTTTCTGCAGCCCTCCGAAGATATGCAAAAATATTGGCGCCTTAATAAACCACAACACGAAAGATCTATCTATTGAGTAGAGTCAGCTGACAAAGCTGAAGACGGAGGACGGCAGAATAGTATCGTTTAAGCTTCTGCTCTTGAAGGAGATACGAGATATTCTTTGGACAGTTGACAGGACTACACGAATACCTGGTACCACTCCAGCAGTAGAGCCTAGAGCTAGTTTGCTAGTTTGACCCGACACTATACTGAAGATATTCCGGATCATCTCAATTTGCATGAGATTAATATGGCCCTCAAACAAACGAAATAACAACTGAGCTTCTGAAAGCCGGCGGCCGGAAACCATTATGTAAATCCTTCGGCAGCTTTTCAATTTTGTTATACACGAGGGAAAACCGACGCAGGCGTGGCACAAAGGTGTGCTTTTTTTAAAGAAGGACGATAGGATCCCTTAAAGAAATATAGAACCATCTCATTTCCGAGCAACGTCTACAAGCTGTTTTCAAGGGATCGAAATCGAAAACGAATCACTAAGACCACAAAAGTATGAAGAGTGTAAACGGTCTTTATGTGTAGCGTTTGTGAACTACGCGAAATGCTTTGATTCGATTGAAACCTGGGCAGCAGTTTCTCCAACTGTGTCAGATTGACTACCGGTAAGTCGAAGTGCTGAAGTGTTTGCGTGAAAACGCCACCATGTCAGTCCGCCCGACTCCAAAACTAGATCCTGAAACTTATACAACTATAGCGAGAAGTGAGACAGTGGGATATTATATCACTGAAACTGTTCCCCACTACTTTTGAAGATTTTTTGAAGCTATAATTGGACTAGAAAGGACTCGGCATCAACATCTACGGCGAGTACACCACTCACCTTCGATTTGCTGATGATATCGTAGTCATGGTTGAGATCCTCAAAGACCTCGGCACATTGCTCGATGGCCTCTGTAGAATCTCCCGACAAGTAGGTCTAAAAATGCACATGAACAAGATGAAAATCATGTCCAACGTCCATGTCGTACGTACTCCTATTTAAGTAGGGGACTTTACTCTCGAAGTTGTCTACAGGCACCTATATATATCACCCAATTAGTATAGGTACAACTTCGAGAGGTCCATCGTCGAATCTAACTTATCTGGACACGGTTTGGAAAACTACGACATATATTCCCGTCCGATATACCGAAGTTTCTCAAGACGGAAGTATCTGACCAGTGTGTTTAGCCAGTGATTATATACAGATCTGAGACGTGGTCGGTCTCTATAGGTCTTACCAGAATGATCAAGATCAACCAGAAGGCGATGGAAAGAGCTATGCTCGGAGTTTCCCTGCGGTATCGAATCTACAATAAGGAGAACCGCTGGCAAACTAAAGTTACCAACATAGCTCTCCTGATAACCAAGCTGAAGTGGCAGTGGGTAGGGCACATAACTCGCAGAACTGATAGCCGGGGCAGAAAGTTTCTGGAGGCACTCCATCCGCATTGGAAGACGTAGCATAGATAGGCCCTTGGTAAGGGTCGCTGGAAGCGGTTGGATGCGGACAGATCCAAGCCCTGTCTGCGTGGAAAACCTTAGGGAGACCTATCATTTTTCGGCTGACATGATAAAATAGGACTTGTTTTATTATATACTGACGTCACAGTAGAACTTTAAAAGATTATCAACGTACCTAGAATTCAGCTTTTTGGTGCTTGAATCTGATGACTTATCAGAGTTTGCGTCATCAGACACAGAACTTCGTTTGGATGTTTCGGGCGGATCGCCCAAGCGACTCTTAGCAGACTTTTGGATCCGAACTTCTGGTTCACGGTCTGGTGTAAATCTGCAAAATACAATACTAGAAATTTTTGCCAGGAAGTAAGAAACTGTTGGCCTCAAAGAATATGAAATAAAACAATCTTAGACATTTATAGAACTAGCTACTAGGATTTCTTTCCTATATTTTTTTTAACTAGTTCTAATTGTTTTAATTTATGCTGTCGCAAACTTGAATAAGAATGCTTAAATATATATGTAAGAATACTTGAATATGGCCAACCCAAATGGAAGATAAAAAAATAATTCTATTGATATTTATTCTTACTACCTCAAATTGGCAATTTATTAACAACCTTTCAGGACTTTCAGTTATTTCCTTTTCTTTGGCATCCGGGACCGTCTTTGTCTCCTCTCGGGCACCAAGCCTCTCTCTCACGGATCTTTTGGGTAGCTTTAGTTCTATTTGTGGTAAAGACTCTGTGGGATCTTTGGGTAATTCCTTTTGGATCTCTATGGATTTCGAATTTGGGACAGGTGGAGGAGGAGTAGGGGAACTTTGGAGCTCAATGGGAGGCGTAGCCACAACAGGTGTTTGTTGTGATATTTCCTGAAATAAATATATTATTTATTTAGAAGAATAACTTATATCCTCAATGAGCAAAATGAGAGAACCAAATTGAATTGGAATTAATTTCTGCACGTAAATGCGTATTAAATAGTTAGTTATTTAGGGCCAGCGTTTTGGACTATGGCCTAACCCTTCTTACTTTGAGAAGAGGCCCGTGCCCAGCAGTGGGACAGTTTAATAAAGGGATGTTATTATAATATACTGTATTACCTGGAAAACATCTTCAGCAAAATCATTCATAAGTTCCTCTGCCTCAGTCCTTATATTTAAGAAATCTTCATCATCTGACAAGGAATCTAGTTGCTCAGCCAATTTCTGCTTTAAACCCTGTATTTTAGCTTCAATTTGGGTTATTTCTTTTATCTGGTCTTCTTTAGGATCACCATGAGTTTTGCTTAGGTCTGGATCTGGTTGTGATGATATTGTTGCAGGGTCTATTATGGGTAAAATAGGCCTTTTAACTTCCTTAATAACAGGTTTCTTCTCCGGCTTTAAATCTTCATTGTTAGGGTCCATGTTTATGCCATGGTTCTTTAAAATCTGTCCTGCAAACACGTCAGTAATTGAAGGCTCCGATTCTTTTTCCATGTTCATTAGCAATGGAGGAATGTTTGGCCTAATCATATCATGGTGTTTACTCTTCTTTTTAGTTTTATGAATTTTCTTTTCCTCCTTTTTGCGGAAAGTCTTTTCTTTTTCCTTCTTCTTTGCCTTTTTCAAATCACTCTTCTTATGTTTGTCTTTTGATTTCTTATCTTTCGATTTGCGATCCTTGGATGATGATCTTTCTTTACTTTTATCGGCCTCCGCTGCTTCTGTTGAAAATAATTAAAGATTGTTGTAAAAGTTGGAATGGCTTCAGTGAATAAGTAATTTCTGCTTACAAGAACATCTGAGATCATTAAGAAGTCTTAGTTTGACAGATCATAATTATCTGAGTTATTTATTAAATAAAATTATTTTGATTATTCTTAGTGCCTATTATTTCAATATAATGTAAACCTCCTCCCTAATGCAGGTATGTATTTGCTCCTAGACAAATAATTGCTATTGCCAGTATTTTCCTAAAATAGAATATACATATTAACTATTTAAAGAACTTACTGAGAGCTGGTGTAGCCACAGTTACTTCTTGCAATTTCTTCAACACCTGATGTAGCCAATTAACAAAAAGTTCAGTGTTGTCTCCTAGAAACAGCTGCAGGTCATCCTCCATTTGAGCCCTGGTGCGCTTGTTAGCCACCATCACCATTACGTAATCTGGTAGTTCATCATCTATAACATAAATGTTCATCTTGATAATCACATTCAAGTATTGGTGCAATCTCGATCTGATTTTATCCTCTCTGTTTAATATATTTATTTTTAATTTTTATTTTAATATTTTAGGAAAACTTACAGCTGAAATACATTATATAATATATAATACATAATACTACTAAGGTGAAGGTCAATTAAAAGTTTTCACTGATAAAATAAATAACCATGAATATAATATATATATATATATGTAATATGTATATATATATGTAAAAGTAGACATATTGTGATATCACTCTTTAATATGGAACCTTAACCTTTTCGCGTTGTAGGTTTATCATAACAACATTAAACAGAATATAATAAATTAGTCAATAACGAATCAAATACCTACTTACTACAAACTTTTCTGAAGAAACTTCTCAGAATTAAGTCTGCACTACTTGAAAAACGCGCAATTTCTAATTTATCTGACTCTGTTGTTGACGTTTGACATTTGAATGGGTAGGGTTGTCAATAAAATTAATCAGTAATTATCTAAAACTATATTGGGGTAAAAAGGAGTCTAGACTCCTTTTTACCCCAATATAGTTGTCATTTTAAAAATATTCGTGTAGTTAGCTAGATTGACGGGGTGGAAAAATTGTTTCCTGTGTCGGATTAAGGGTTAAAGTAGTTGATAGCAGACCAAATACAATATATATATTTGGCCTGCTATTGGCTATGAGGTCTGTATCAAATACAATATATTGGACAGGGAAGCTATTAACAGATTCTCTGCGTCATATGATTCAATTGTGTCTGTCGCAAGACAGCAAAAAAGTTAAAAGTAATTTATATTGTTCTGATACTAATAGTAAAATTATATTTAGCTCATGTAGTTGTAACAAGCAGCATATGTCTTACACCAAAGTTCAAGTTATATATCCCAAAAGCACAGGTGTATTAAACAACACATGTTACTAGCTTTGTTTCAGTGGGTTGCTTTACTTGCGACTGACAAGGTAATACACCATACTTTATAAGGAATTATAATAATGATTCATTGATCTGGTATTATGATTTCATTAAGTTCGATATGTGGCATATCTATCTAATTATATTTTGTACATAGCTATAACATTGTTTACAACTATAAGATTAATACTTAGGTACTTTCTGTTAGTGTAATTACATTTCAAGTTTATGTTAATATTTTTGTGTGACATTGATATCAATATCATCTTATAGTATTTATTTTCTCTGAATTCATCTGACATTTCGTTAAATAAAATTTTTGTTCAATAATAATATGTCTTAATTGTACATAAACATTTACAAGTTTAACTTATTGAGCCACAGCTGAACACCATTGGCCAGGGCCATTCGGTTTCCAAATATAAATGTGTTATCTTGTTATGCAATAGTCTTAGTATTTACATATTATATAGATAATTCTTTACCATATGTATCTAATTTATTATCCTATATGGTCATTGTATTTCAATATTATATTAGCTTTTATAACATTGTTTGGCAGGAAATTAACCATACCATGCAGGGTGTAGATTGGTATCTAAAAATGTATTTAAATTTATTGGTATATTGTTTACATTTTTGAAATATTTATGAGTTAATCAGCCAATCCAGCTATCAGATTTTTTTTACAGATCCTAAAATATGTACCAACACAATTATCACTGTTAGAAGAAATATAAAAGATGATATTAAAAGTAGTGCTAGTGTTCTTGTGTATCTACATAAACCATATACATAGTACTTATATGGTTTCTATGCAACAGCAATTTGCATAAAATTTTACAATCCAAGTTCATCTAGATTAACTGGGAAGCCGAGCAATTCTCAGTCACCTATACATTAATGTTTTAATAAGCCCATTAATTATTCTTTTCCATACTCATATTGCTGCTTCAGTTCCACTACTTTACTACCACTACAGAGTATACTTTTGATTTCAATACCATGTCCGTAATCTAACTAAGATTTACTTACATTGTAAGAAAAGCAATGAGTAATAACACATTTGGCACACCCATGATATTTCTGTAATATTATTAGGCAAACAGAATTAATTCAACATCAGTTAAATTCATTAATTTTTCTAGAAATCGTTCTAGTTACCCTAATGGTCCTATGGCATAAGTATGTGTAAGATATTAAACTTAAACAAACTTTATATGGATTTTATCACATAGTTTCTTTTTTTAATAAAATACTTTTATTACATAATCTCTAAGTCTCCCCGTGACCATGGCTGCTGAAAAGCAACCAAAACATCAGGGAAAGTGTAAAATTAAATCTAAATAGTTGTATAATATAAATAGATTAAATTGAAGTAAACAGTAACTAGTTAAAGTGTTTAACAATAGTATAAAATAAAAAAAATAAACAATGCAATATAATCCATGTAAAATTTGTTTAATTTCAATGTATAACATTCACATAAACATAAGACAATATTATGTTTAAGATAGCCAAGGTCTTAGGTTCAATTTCTGTACAGAAACAAGAAACAGTGAAAAAGAGCATTACAGGGAATTACTTTAAAAAATAATTGTAATAGCAAGGAGTCTACAAAAGTACATGGCAAACAGAAGCAACATTCACAATTGCATTTTTATTGTATTCAAATGTATAAAATACAGTACATATATGCACTACCTATTTGACCATTAAAACAAGGTACAGCATTGTGCGTGATAAAATCGGAAAGCAATTATGTGTGTCATTAGCAAACAGTGATAACCTTACCCCTTTTAATTTGGCACGTTAAAAATTTGCTGAAAAGCATTTGGGTACTTAATGTATTATAGAGTTGTAAATCTGCATCAGCTCTATATAAAATTAAATAGTTAGGTCACTATCTAATTACACAATTCTAGCAACATTTTCAATGCCTTTTATTTATTATACTTTAAATATCATGGCAATTAAAAACATTCAAATTTGGATATACTTAGACCTATACAAACTAAGTAACTATTATATATTTTAAATTAAGTAAGTTAATTGTTTTAATGTAGCTAGATTATCAGATATCCGGTGTACTTACCAACATAGCATCCTAATTCTGTCAGCTTGGCCTTGATGGCCGACTGAAAGTAAAATATTTTTGATCAATACACACTACATGCATGTCTCAATAGTGTCATGTTCAATCAACAAATGCGGTTATGGCGGCAACCATTTTTGTTGTTTCAACAAGTAAAATGGACAAAAATCAGTCAAATATTCTGGAATGTCACATTAATCACATATTTCACCTATTTATTCAGTATTTACCCGCATTTTCTGCCCAATCTCGCTGCCGACGACATCCATTTTTGTTTATATTTTATAATAACACTACGCTATAATAATTAAGTTCACACGAATATAATAGTTAAAAATACACAAATTTTTATTATTTAAAACACATCTTGTTGTTACTACATTATATATTGTTTAAATATTACAAATGAATCAATATTCCATACAATTCATCGCATTGGCATTATGAAGGCCTGACAGTTTGACAGTGACAATACTGACAAAAGATTCTGGCAGATTTGGAATGTCGAAACGTTTTGTTACAGCAAAACCACTTTAGATTAGATTAAATGTGTGTAATAAATATTTATAAAATGAATTAGTTTATTTAATTTAAATGAATGTAGTGTAATTTGAATAATTATAAATAACAATTTTACTTAAAGTTACTGTCACAAGATTTATATTAGACGCATATTGTCACAGAGAATGTAGGTACTTAGCACGGCAACTACATGACTTGTATAATTACTAATTACATATAATCACAGATTTAGATGATAAGATAGTCACATTGTTTTGGTATTGATTATTTCATATTCCACTGTCATAAATGATATAATTTGTGAATAATAAACATCTTATTGTGTCATTACACATTAAACATTTCCAGGACCAGAATATTGCATTGGCATTCTCGAGGTACTTTTTTATATTAGGTAACAAGCAATATCTGTAACATGTCGCTTGCAATACTAAACTTATTAGGCCCGGTATCCACCAAAGCAGAGAGGAGAGGAGACGAGAGGAGATGTGTTTTGAATAAACCAATAAGATTTCGTTATTTCCACGTCATCTCCTCGCCGCTTAGCTTCGGTGGAAATGGATCAAGCGGAGAGGAGAGGATATATCTCATTTTTCTATAGAATTTTGTGCCGCGAGCGAGTAAGTGGCGCGGCGGAGCGGAGATGTGGGTTGTGTAGCCGTGCGATCGGGTGCCGCCACGCGGCGCTCGCGCTCGCGCCGCTTTCCCCGCTGCCTTCTCCCCGCGCCTCGAACACCGGAGAGCGTCATGCGGTTGACTGGTATCGATCTCTCACATCTCATATCTCTCCGCTGCGCATCTCCTCTCCGCTTTGGTTGAAATAACCTGTCAGCTTCGCAGCTCTATTCCTCTCATCTCCTCTCCTCCCTGCTTTGGTGGATACCGGGCCTTAGGCGTGTTTTACTGAATCTAAGGCCATGGATACGAAGTCAGCGGAAGCGAAGTGGCGGCGGCCGCGGCGCGATGGCGCGTTCCAATGCATAGATTTATGTAGAACTGGCCTCGAAGGCAGTGGTGCGACAAGCGGCGTACGAGCGGTGCGCGGTGCTCGAGTCTAGCGGTGCCCGCGCGTCTGCATTGATGTGGTAGATATTGTGCATTTTACTTTTTAACAACCGAGTTATATATCAAAAATATGTTTTCGTCGCTATTTAGACATTTCGTCGTCCACGAACAAAGACCCTAACTATTTCTTTTACTGTTACTAATTTCTCATAACAAAACACCGCATAACTAGCGCCGCGCGATCTGTCTACTGGCTTTGGGACCGGGTTTGCGTTGCCGCGACGCTCACCGCGCCGCCGCCGCCGCACTATGGAAAATCATAGAACAACTACTGATTAAAAATGGTTTTTGTCAATGTCGCTACTGTCATGTTTTTTTGATTTTACTCAATAGTTTAAGGACCATACTAGACTATAATATCAAAAAATTGTACATATTATATGAAACGATTTTTTTACAATACCACAAACTGTATAGCTTTGACGGGCGTCCATGTTAAGCCCGTTCACTTCATCACTTTCAAATTAATTTTATTGTTATACGTTACAGGAAAAGGTATAATGTATTATATATTTCTGGAAACCTCGTCTTTTGAAGAATATGAAACAACTAATATGTATTTAATATTATGTTAACGTTTATCTTAAAATAATTGCAAAATAAAATATGGTGAAAAAAGTTTTTTATATTTCATCGAGACTTTTGACAGTTGCCCGCGTTTACCCCTGCTTTACATTTTATGTTGATTTGTAGCCTAGCTATCCATAAACATAATCAATAAAAAAAGCTGCGGATATTTGCGGTTTTCGGAGTAATTAGTAAAAATGTGATAAAAGTCAGAAAACAGAAAACCGCTCGTTATCTATTGCGGTTTGAAATGTTGCTGTTTACATCAATAGTTTGCGGTAAGTTTTGTAATTTATCATTGATATTAGGGCGTTTATCTTTTTTGCACTTGTTAGATATAATTAGTATATATAGCTATGTATTTCATATTGGTATGTAAACATTTATAAAATAATAATCCATTGATAATTGAATTAAATACAGTAAACAATATTTGTCGGTAGTTAAATAAAAAGACCTGAATCATACTTGTTTGTCGTCGCCTATAAAAACGAATGTTCCAACCGGATTGACTCACTTTGTATCGAGACGTTGACTAGTACGGAGCTCTCTGAGATTCAAAAGGCGACGGACAAACATAAATTAGAAGATAAGTATAATTATAATTACTATGTAGAAGGTTATGAAATGATTTCCATGTAAAATGATTTTGATACCAAATTATGCTAAATATTATGTATATTATATTGGTCTGTTACATTTTAGAATTATGTATTTTATTATAGACTATTAAATATAGTTGATATGCATAATATCGTTGTTATTCAATTAATGTTGCCCAATCATATATTTCTTTTACTTTTGTTTTAAAATAATAATGGAATATTAAGTATATTCAGTATGGAACTAATAAATTACACCTTTAAACATTGGGTTTCATTTTCATATTCTATTACACTCATGTTGCGTGTGAAAATATTAATCAACAAGATTCACACTACCCTCATATTTCATATAGTATATAAACAGTTGTTTCATTTCATTATAAATAACAAAATAGTGGTGAATTAACAAAAGTGTAATTGTTACGAATACAAAATAACTACGTGTTTTGTTGACTCTTCAAAATGTCTACTTTCAAGTGTTCTAAACGTGAAATAATACTTTCGTATGTCGAAGGAGGAAAATCATTGGAGGCATTATCAACAGTTTTAAAAGAAAATTATCATGTTTCTGAAGACAACTTATGTTTCATCCTCAGTGATTTTCAAAGACATATTATTCCCGCTTTTAATAAACGATGGACAGAAGCTTTACGGAAAAAGTATATTTTTTTAATGAAAAACAGTAATTGGTTGGAATCAGAATATTCAGTAACTTTACCGAAATCTGAAGACGTTGCCTTCTTTTGGAAAACGTGGGAGACCGTGCGTATCTTATCCAGACTTGTCAGAATCCAGTAAAAGAAGAAAAATCAATTTTACTTAATGAATATGGATTTGAACACATCTATAATGCACATCTTCAAGGGTTACGTTCGATAGGAGAAGGAACAGAAGCTAAACTTGTGGAAACATTAAGGTTTGCTGACAGTGAAAATAGACCTTATTCTGGAGTCTCATAGAAGACGCAAGGCAGACAAAAATGTTAACGGATGAAGAAGCATTGAGCGTATTTATTGACTTGGATTTAACGAAAGCACAATATTTGTACTTGAGAAATTTAACGAACGAACGAAAATCTTTTGTGTTTCCACCATATTACAAAGTGCAAGAAGTTAAAACTACTTACTATCCACCACCTTCAGCTATAGAAATTACAGACACAAGTGCAAAAATAGTAAGACTTCAAGATTTATTAGATCACACTGCAGCTAGAATATTTACAATAGATTCAGTGTATAGGAATGGATTGAATAACTTACTTCTATACAGTAAATGGGGCTGTGATGGCTCATCCGGTCAAGGCCAGTACAAACAGAAACTGCCAGAAGAGTCTGAACTAATTTCTGATGCAAATTTATTTATCACTTCCTTGGTGCCTATTAAGTTAATTAACGAGCTAACAGGCGATGTTGTCTGGCAAAATCCGGTAACTTCATCTGTTCGTTTGCCTGCCTATAGAATTTTGCAAAGAAACTCCCGAGAAAACTAAAGCTGTTGTGGATGAAATAAAAGGTCAAATAAATTCTTTAGGTCCATCATTAATTAACAAAGAAGTTGAGGGAGTGCAAGTGAAGCATGATCTCTTTCTTACAATGATAGATGGCAAAGTAGCTCAGGTATTAACAGATACGCCTTCGGGTTCCACATGTACAATATGTGGAGCTACTCCACGCCAAATGAACGATTTGACTAAAGTGACTGCTAGGCCTGAAAATGAAGATTTCCTACAATCTGTCTTTCCAAACATGGTCAGCCACAAGCGAAGAAAAGAAACGACTAAACAAGAGAAGAAAACCCTGGTACAAAGGCGTTTCTGTGAAGAGCTAGGATTGATCATCGACAAACCAAGACAAGTAAGTGGTAATTCTAATGACGGTAATACTGCCAGATGATTTTTCACAATGCAAGCTGCTCTGCTGAAATTACAGGAGTGGACATAAATTTGATTAAACGACTTTACATAATTCTGAAAGCTCTTTCATCGGGTGTAATGATAAATGCTGAAAAATTTGGCAGTTACGCTTTGGAGACTGCCTGGATCTATGTGAGCAATTATGAATGGTACTACATGCCATCTTCAGTTCACAAAATTTTGATTCATGGAGAAACTGTCATAAAGCATTTTTCTTTTTATTATTTAAATTGATTTGTATTTTGATTTACTATATGATTTTTGGTTTTTGTAAACATTAAAATAATAGTGTTAAAAAATAAATATTGGACATTTTTTATAATTTTGAATTTGTTTTGTTTTTTGATGTATGGTTTTAAATTCAATCATAATAAATTACATTCCATTTGAAGCCATATATACTATTCTATATATGTGCAACATTTTAGAACATAATATTCAGAAATAAAAAAGTTATTGATTTTTAATCAGAAACAGACCTTTATTTTCCATAGTGCGCCGCCCCGTACACGCTGACTTCGAGACCGGGGCCTAAGAAAGGGAAATTATATATGGGAAAAGAAGAAAGCATTGCTAGAGATAGGTAGGTACCTATCTATGTATGTGAATCGTCGAAATTCTTCTTCGGCGGCCGTAAGGTATTAGTAGTGTTATTATTTCTACACTGGTTTTACCGTCTTATTAGCGAATAGGCAACAGCAGATTGCTCTTCTACTCATAAATAGATTAATTAATATGTTTAATAGGGCTACTGCCAGCACGTGCCTTAATTAGTTCGTTTAGTAAAGCTAGCAGACCTAGTAAAGTCCGCGAAATAGTCACTTGTAATGTAACTTGAGACCTATCAAATTATTCTTCTGGTAAACAAAATACGGTTCGAAAACTTGTTAGTCCTAGGGTATATATTTTATAATTAATTCGTGCCGAATTCGTAAAATTCTCGGTAATAATAATAATAATAATAACTTTATTTACACAAAAATGATTGTAGGGTTTTTACAATAGTAGCTTACATCGATAGTATAATTTGGATCTACAATTTCGTGCGAGGAGTACTGTTCTCCTAGATAGGCTATAGGATAGCCTGTGTTTAGGAGACACAGTTTCAATCCCCTAGTGGTAGAGATTATATTGAAATATAATGTGTACATATATTTATGCTAAAAGCCTTAGTTTGTGTAAAAAGATATAAATCAGAACATACATGCAATAAAATTTGAAAGAAAATAAACATTTTTGAGCATGTAATGTTGTATGGTACCGTGTTCGTTCGTGCGAGTGTGTGGATCTGTTTGTGTGAGGGTGTGTGCGTGTGTGTGGATCTGTTTGTATGAAGGTGTGTGCGTGTGTGTATGCGTGTATGTCGCGCGTGTGTGTGTCTATATGTGCAGCGCGTGCGCGTGTTTGTGTGTGTGTGTGTGTGAGTGATCGCGTGTGTGTGTGTGAGTGATCACGTGCGTGTGCGCGTATCTACTGCACATACACACACACACAGTGTATGTGCAGTAGAGTAGTATATTGAGGTTGCAAAGGTCGTTGATAAACACAAGAAATAAAGTTGGGCCTAGTATACTACCTTGGGGCACGCCGTATTGGATGGGAAGCACGTTGCTGTGATAGTTATCTATGGTAACGAATTGTGAACGATTTGTGAGATAATTTTTGAATAAATTTAGTGCTCCTCCCCTGACACCTACACCTTCTAACTTGATCAAAAGGGTTGAAATGGGAACTGTGTCGAATGCTTTTGCCAAATCTAGGAATATAGTTAGAACTTTCTTATGTTTATCTAGATTGTCTACTATATGGTCGACCAAGTCATGGACTGCATCACAAGTAGATTTGTTTTGACGAAAACCAAATTGGTGCGGTGATAACAGATTGAAATGTTCTAAGTAGTTTATCAATCTTTGGTTTATTAATTTTTGATAGAGCACTGAGTACAGCTATGGGTTGGTAGTTGTTCGTCAGGTTCCCATCGCCACCCTTAAAGATAGGATAAATCATTGCCTTTTTAAATGAAGTCGGGAATGTAGCCGTTTCAAAGCAAAGGTTGAAAATGTGGCATAATATTGGTGCAAGGGTGCGGGCGTATCTTTTTAAAAAATAGGATAAATTATTGCATTTTTAAAAGAAGTCGGGAATGTAGCCGTTTCATAGCAAAGGTTGAAAATGTGGCATAATATTGGTGCAAGTGTGCGGGCGTATCTTTTTAAAAACATAGGAGAGATACCATCACAGCCAGTCGCAGCGTTAGATCTCAGCGAACCTATAGTGAGTACGATCTCGTCAGGTCTGTATGTCAAGAACAAAGGATTGAACAAAGGGTCTGGGCGTATGGAGTATTGGTGTGTGTGGGAGTGTTAGGTTGGCGTTTAAATCATATATCATATATCTACAATTTTCTTAGCAATATTTACAAAAACTTATTTGTCTCGTTGCAGGACTGAATTGGTGTTGCTGAATGAGATAACAGTTGAGTAGAGTGTTGTTTAATCTTTGTAGTGTTTGTTAGTGTTCTGATTTTTACCCAGAGCTTTTTAGGGTTATTTACTGTTTTTGTACAGTCCGTTATAGCTGATTGGATTAGAGATATAAAGGTGTCTGTCGCATTGTTTGGGTCGGTCATTGAGAGGATAGGGGTAAATCTATTTGCTTCATAACAGTATCGAGGGCATCATAATCCAGTTTAATAGCTGTTTTTAAGGTGGTTGATTTTGGACTATTATTGTTCCTATTGTTCAAACACAGGAGAGAGGATCGGTGGTAAATCACAGTTATTTCGTAGACAAGGGTAAGGGCTTTGATCTTGGTACGTAGGATAACGTGATCGAGACAATTGTTTCCTCGAGTAGGTCTAGTGTGTGCAGGAAGGAATCCGTTAAAAGCAAGGGTGCTTGGGTATTCATGAGACCGTATGTCTGAAGAATTAGGTTTGATATCGATGTTAATAATCTGTGATAATAATCGTTTTGTATGACGTAAGCGAAGCAAGTATGTTATTGAGTGAGAGAGAAACGTTTGAGTGTTATCATTAGACGGCGAACGATATATGCAAAGTATTGCCATGCCTGTTTTGATTTTAACGATTATACCAGATGCTGATTGATCAAAATCTGGTTCTTCATAGGACGATTCAAGACTAGATTTTGCATAGACTACTACACCGTCGCTCTTGTTTAGATGTTTGTAGGTTTTATATGTCGTGTAGTTTGGTAAAATGTTGGGGTATAGTTATTACTGAAACATGCTAACCAGCATTCAGTTAAAACCAGAAGTTCACAGTCGGCATTAATACGATGAAGTAGAATTTGTAGGGCTAAAAAATTTCAATTTATCGGACGGATATTCTGAGTGAGGACTTTAAAATACGACTGGGTCTGTTCAGGCATACGTTCATATGTTTTCGATACAGAAAATTGATTGATGTCTTGAATTAAATCAGTAACATTATTGATCATGTATAAACATTTAATGTTTGAGGGAATATGGGTGTATAGTTGTAAGCAATATGTAGGTAATTTTTGAGAGTAAGGGTTAAGGTGTTTGATTTATGTTCGAGTAAGTTGTGGTTGCAGTAATTGTGTAAATGTGTTGGGTTACATTTGTGATAGTATGTGTTAACAGTAGCATTTAGAATAACACAAAATAGAACAAAAAATAATCACAAAACATAATATATTAGAAAACATGAAACCAGTGTGAGAACTTATGGGATAACATATTATTAGTCATGTCTTATTTATTTCTTTTATTTCTGACAGTTGTTTGAGTTGCATTTCTTTTTTTACAATAAAAGACTGTGCGTCTGGGCCTTTTTTTACCATTTTACGACTATTAAACGTCCAACAGTACAAGTACTGGTTTGTCTTGGCGAAGCTTCTTGCAAGATAGAACAGCCGTTTGGAGTAGGTGGTCAACTGTTCTGTGATGTAAACAGGAGTCTTCGAACCGTCCATACCCAAATTTGTAGTAGACAGTTTGTTGGTAGGGTTACACTTATTATGCTTCTTTATCGCCGAAGGAAAGTTACTTTTGAGAAGAATAAAAACTAAACTGAAAGTAAACTGTAAACTTGTAAACTCTACTGAAAGTGTCAAGTTAGGGTTTTCTCTCTTTGATGGCTGTCGAGATACATCGCGTATGTCGGATACTTAAATTTTGAGTTGTAAGTGATTCGGCAATTCCAACTGTGTATCATAAAGCATTCGTTTGGACTTATTTTTCCTCTTAGGGACATTGTGAAGCTCAACGCTGGTTTTAACGAATGACGATCAAAAGACGCCAACTTTTCCTCTAACGTGTTGATGTTTGTAGCCATTAAGTTATGCTCTTTTTCAAGACTAGTAATTTTTAACTCAAGAGAGGCTAACTGGTCAGTAACATATGTCATAGATTTTTCTATTTCCAAGCTCGTTTCCTCAATTTTTGTATTTATTGTTTTGATTTCTAATATGTGGTTCTCCAGTCTGTCCATTCGCGAGTTTTGCTGTGACATCATATTATGGATCATTTCTATAATTTCGCTCCGAAAGTCCGAACTATCGATTAGATCTTCACTAGACGGACAACGCCGTTTAGACCGCTTAGTAATGTTTGCAGCACTGTTTGAGCACACTTCTTCTGCGCATTGGTAATACCACGTAATTCGAAATTGCGCCTGGTAGACGTATTGAAGTCATGTCCTATTGAGACCTAGTGCGTAATATAGGATTTAACCAATTGAGGTTAAACCCAACGCACTGTCCAAACACAGGTGGCAAAAAGTGAATGGAGATGTTTGGAGACCGAGGTTTCTTGTATAGATAAAGATGGTCTTGATAATACAGAAGCGTAAATATTAGCGCTTACCAAACTATCGATCGTTATTGCCAAAGTAACATTCTTTAGGTAAAAACGTCAGTGGGTTTTCTATCACGAAATACTCTGAGACGAACAAAGAACCTGTGTAATTATAATTAAATATTGCAAGGAGCATTAATAACGTAAGTACCTACCTATAACTCCACATGAATTTAAATTGAAGTACCCCCGAAAGTGTCACTAAAGGGGCAAATTACTCTATCTAGATTATATAGGACTTATTTCCAATAGACTAGGCTCATCGAGTATATTGTAATTGGTTAGTTTTATAGCTTACATTTACCTATACTGCCACTTAGTTTAATTCTGATATCATATTAATATAGGTAGTCTGTGCTTAACGGCGCATTCATAGGGCTAATTCTCGTAGTAAAAGCTCTTCGAGGTAGAATACCGATACTAGCTCCGTGTCTTTAATATCGCGATTGGTATTCGCCTAAATTAAAATAAATGTCAAATGTTTTGCATTTCAGTACAATTATTATCGGAACACTATTTTGAACAGTTTTATTACGTGAATAGACCTTCTGATGAATAGATTACGACAGGGATGTTGCCAATGTAGTATTTTTGACATCCGCGGATGCGGATGCAGATACGGATGTTTGAAGACTCACATCCGCGGATGCGGATACGGATATTTGAAGACTTAAATCCGCGGTTGATGCGGTTGTCCAAATCGATGACGCACGAGCTCCACAATTGCGGATGCGATTAATGAAAATTGTTCATCTTATTTAATAAAAAATATCTAATATCACCGCCTTTGCAGGTTCAAGCCTGTTTTGCAAAGGTTAATAAATTAAACACGTACTCCTGAACAACTGATTTCTTTCTTATCGTAACCTACGCTATATCTGGATCCGCGTTGATTATTGCGGATGTGGAAGCGGGTGCAAATGTCCAAATCGATGCGGAAGCTTCGCAATTGCGGATATTCGCAACATCCCTGATTACGACAAATGTCAACCGTGCCATTTCGCCACATCATTGGAACTGCTACAGACTGCGTAGTATCCAAAGGCCTACATAGTGTAATGATCATGTATTATTACCAAAAATATATTTGTTTTGTTTTGCTACTAAAGTATCATAACCTATTGGATAATACAAAGATAATTTCAAGCTTCGTTTGTCTATTAATGTCTGTATTCAAAATCTATTATCCGTTTTGATGGGGTATTTGTAGCTGTGTTGAACTACATCCATAGTTAGTATTACGTCTATATCCTCAAAGGAGTAGGCAGTATTGATTTACTCCCACATTTTGCAGCCAGCCCAGCAGTGTTTTTAAGTCCCACGTAATAAGAGTGATACGAATATATAGCTGCTATTATGAATGTCTTGACACAATTATCCAATACCACTACATATTCGACCTAGAAAACGAACCTGAAGCCTTTACCACCGCTGCGCCGACTATACAGTTGACACCGTTTCAAACTACTTCCTAATATTTTGGATAACTGTTATTTAATTTATTATAATCTATAGGTACCTACTAGAAAAGTTACGAAACGAAAACTCAGGTGATGACCAACAGCAAGAAACGTAGGGTCACGGTAGACGGGCACATTATACATTATGTCGACGAGTATATCTACTTAGGCCACATAGTATCCTTCAGTAGCAGACAAGATAAAGAGATTGATAGACGAACTGATAACGCCTGGAACAGCTTCTGGTCAATGAAAGACCTTATAAAGGGCAACCTCCCAATCTCGTTAAAGCGAAAACTTATCGACATATGTATATTGCCTGTCCGTACCTACGGTGCCCAAACATGGTCTTCAGCCGAAAATCAGAAGTCCAAATTGAAGATCTGTCAGAGGGCTATGGAGCGTAGCATTCTCGGAGTCAAAAAGACGGACCACGTCCGAAACACTACTCTGCGCTCCACAACACGCATAACTGACGTAGGTGTTAAATCTGCCAGGCGTCTGCCGCATGTGACAGCCGACGGCAACGGGGCAGACCTAAACGGAGATGGAGAGATGACTTGAAACGATGACGTCTTTAAAAGCGACTGGCAAGGAATGTCTTCGGATAGAGTGGTTTGGAAGTCCAAGGCCGCGGCTTTTGCCCAGCAGTGGGACATAACAAAAGGCTAAGGAAAAAAAAATGGTACTAGTACTACCTACATATGTATGTGATAAGGGTAAAATGAAATAAAACAAATGGTATACCTAATCAATTTCTATTAACTACATATTTGTAATATATTTCCAACAACCTATTTAATTTCATACATTATAAACGGAAGTAACAAAATAATAAATAACGAATTAATCGGTTATTTACACAATAATTTACTACAGTCAAATCATTTTCAAAATTCCTTAAAATTATATGGCATATTGGTAAATTCATAGCAACAATATATATTTAATAACTTACATTATATGAAATACTGCTCAATCTTAAAATTAAATTATTTATAGACAATTTGGTGGTGAAATAATAAAAGTTATCTATTTAAAACTTATAAATCTTTGGCCCAAAATTGGAATGTCTCTCTGTAATAATTTATAAGCTTTAGTAATCTTTTCTTTAACTAAATATTATCCTTAATTGGTCATGTATTTACTCTTAAGATATAACGGAATGTAGAACTTATAAAAGAAGTCATTACACACAACCCCTCGACATTTGCCACTATCGAAATAAAGAGTATTATGGAAGACTTTATAAAATGCCTAACTACTTAGTAAATGGATACTTAAATTACTAGAAGTCACCTGTTTATATTATGTCGATTATTGCTAGCTTGTCGCTCGTTTTAGGACGGATATTGAGTGAGATTACCGTACATAATACATCATTAAATCATTTATTATATTTACATAAATGAGAAACAGAGATGACAGGTTTGAGCCTTAAAATATTTAAGGCACAAACGTATTATCGAAAAACAGTCAGAGCATTTTCTAAGAAAATGTTTGTCACTTTATATCATAATGTAAAATAATACTTTTAGTATATTTTATTGAAATACTGTAGTCTATTCTATATATTCATAAAAATGCAAAGAATATTTGGTTTAAGTTTACAATATCTTTGGTACGTCATATAACGAGCGACAGCGCTATACATTGGTTTGTCTATCACGTCGTAAATCGTCAATCTGAAACCTGGTAACTTTGGGTCCTAAACTAGTCTGGGATCCCGTCATGTAAAGCCTAGGTCTTGTAGATCTAGAATCGATACTTTGTTGCGAACCAATCACTTGATTTCTGAACGAAGTGTCAGATTTGGGGCCAATGCTGTGCTGTGATCCGTTTTTTTTAAATTTCGCTCCTGATGCTTTGGGTCCAAAACTGACAGATTCAGTGGCAGGCCCGATGGCTTGTACAGCCCCGGTGCTGTGAGATTCTGAAGATTTAGGGTTTATCTTCCGCCAGGGCTTGCCAGGGTGCCCCGATGGTCTACTCTCGACTCCCCCAGTGACACTTGGCTGAGCGCCGTTTGTGTGTTGTTGTAGCTGTACCCGTGACGCTCGTTCCATTTCTCTAAAAAGAATAAAGGACTAGTTAATTGTTTAATTATTTAAATAAGTTGTTTATCTAGTGCTGTTGTAAGTGCAGGTACGTAATATATGATACGTATAAAAAAACTGACAAAATGGGCGTGATGAATAAATGACAGACAAATACATTTCTAATAAGTTTAAATTACGTGTGAACAAATTGAATGTCATGCAAAAATGAAACATGAAATTATGAAATGATCCAACACGCTTCAGGGTTTGTTTTGCTGATTGTCACTATATTTAGTAGGCAGGTACATAAATCATATAAAAGAAGAAATAATTATTATCACCCTCTGATGAGAATATTAAGAAAAATAGATCAAAAGGAAGTGAAGCTTATTATTAATACAAAGGCTTTAACTCCCAAGAACAACATTACTTAAACTATAACTCCTAAATATTATGTGTATGTACAAAAATATTACAAAGTGCTTTTCCAGAAGTATACCACTGCCCAATAGCGAGTTGCATCACGAATGATACCTTCACGGTCTGATCTGATATGAGGCGAGAGCTGAGGTGCGCTCCGACTTCCTGACGGCTTGGCATGCGACGGGCGAGGAGGGATACGCACCGCTGGTGAGGCCCGACAGCCTCGCTAGGGGGCAGCACAGCGCCGCCGCGTACGCCGCGCGGTACTGCGCGTTCATTATGACGTAGATGATCGGGTTTACGCATGCACTCGCGTACAGGAGCAGGTAGCCCGTGATGTGGAATACTGAAAGAAAGAGTTCATATTTCAACGTATAAATTACAATATTAAAAATTCACTACAAATCAGTAACTCTTATAACGAAGAAAACTTTACAAAGGATGAAACAACGGATGCACACAACACGCTGACTCTTTTTGTCTCGTATAGGGATTACACCTTGAAGATTCGATGCATTACAAAAGGTTGAGCTAAATTAAACCACTAATAATCCATGCAATCTACTGAAGCGACTAAATAAATTCTCTATCTAGTAATTCCTTTAACTATTGAGATATCAGCATTATATTATTTTATGCAGGACTAAGACAAAACTTTTCACTATAGCAACTCCTCACTTACGCTGTCAGCCTAGCGACTCTTATAAGATATACATGGCTGACGACGTGCAAGCGTATTATAATTACTGCAAATCTAGACCAGTTTTCAACGATGGCATAGGTGCATGATACTTAACAATTTGCCAACATTTACTTCTTACCAAGCCAAAACATTGGTGACGTGTTTATATCTTACCTGGGAAATGTACATGATTATCAGCGACCTTCGCAATGGTGATAGGCAGATAGCAGACGAGGAACGACAGGAAAATTGCTAGCACCATCTTTGTGATCCTCCACTCATTGCGTCGGGCCTTGGTCTCTCTGTTGTCTTTGATCGTAGATCTCTTGTCTGTGCTGTTGAGGTTACCAGGACTGGTGCGTTGAGACCTCTGGTGTTCACGCATGCGCTGTTCCGAGCTGAAAATTTCATAAAAGAATATTTTAAGTAATGTCAAATCAATGATTGTGGAAAAATTTAAGAGCAGCTACTAAATGATAAAATTTGTACAACTATTTGAATCCCTTTATGAATATGATCACTGTTAATTTCTAAATGGCTGTCTTAAAATGTGTAACTTAAAAAGTCTTTATGTTCTTGAGCTACCAGTATATATCAATGTATAGTGAATGTACATAATATGATGGCCGCTTTGGCTAAAAGTGATGAATAAAAAGGACAGAACGAGGGACAACCGCTGGAGCGTGAAAAGTATATAGGATTAAGAACTGACAAACGGACATTACAATACTTGTATCACGTGGCACCAATGGACAAAAAAGATTGGCCACGATATTTGTAGCAAATGGGACAATTGATTGACTATATGAATAAATGTTTACTGACCAGATCATAGGCGTTTTAGATAAAGGTTAAGTTACTTCAGTTCACTGAACTGATGAGCATGCTTAAAAAAACAGTGAATAAAGCAGAACAACTATAACAGGATATTAGTGGAAATTATTAGTCTTTGCCTGCTCAACATAAAGCCTAAAACTCTGGGCAATAATATAATACATCATATACGTAGTTAGTATTGTCTAAACGCACTGGTGGAAGCTCGCTTTTTGTTACCTTTTTTTGGCTATTTATTGCCTAAATATATTATTTCAAACTAAGCAAAAACATCTCGGAATATTTATTACAACGTCTTCCAACTTAATAAAGTATCTAAATCCGAGGACTGAAACAATAAAACCTCCTGGGAGCCAGACAAGAGCCTCGAGCTACAAATCCCATTTACACTTTTGTAACATAACTTTGGATGAATGTAGTAGACGGGACAAAATGTATTTCATCTCATACAGATCAAAATAAAGACAATAATACGCAACCATTTGGAAGATATATTTTGCCTTATTTTATGAAAATGTTATGAAAATCAAAAATACACCAAAAATTTCGTAAATCTTGGATAAAGAAATCTTGGATCAAAACCATAAGTTTAGGGAAAGGCCATTTTTGTGTGTATTTCTGAAGCATATCTGCGAAATACATAGATATTCTATAGAACTACGCGACCTATAAAAACTACGTTTGTCAAAGAGTACTCAAGCGCTCATTAACCAACTATAGTTATTTAATACTAGTTCTTATTCGTGGCATCCGGCATCTTGGTCTAATGATCTATCATATAGAAACCTTGCATAATTGAGAATAAAGAGCCCATACTACTTTCTAAAACTATTTTTATGTAAAATGTCACGTCATTCCATTGCTTCCGAGCTGTGTGAAATAAGAATAAACTGACAAATACATTTTTGCCTTGCCAATCACGATATAAATCTTAGGATAACTGATTTCACACAACTTAATGTAAGAAATCAGTGTACAACTTGGTGAATCCATACCTCCTTATAATGACCAAACAAAAAGTGTATTAAAATGATACACTTATACGTTAAACTGCCTTGCTTTCCATGCATTAGCTACTTAGATAAATCATCATACTTAGTTGTAGAAAATAGTTCGTTACCTGTGAACCACCCAGAATATTCTAGCGTAGCATATAAATATGAGAAGCGCAGGCACGATGAAGGCAATCACGAAGAGGGCTGTCTTCGCTGAGCGACCGTTGTCATCCGGCATTATGGAACACGTTCCCAACTCTGGGTCATAGTCGAATTTGCCTGGAATAAAAGGTAAGGGTGTTATTTTATTTGACCCAGACAATTTGAATATACATCTACATACTGCCAAACCTTAACTGCTGTGAATAGAAAAGTTATAGAAGTCAGATATCATTAACTCATCAATCATATCATCGACGGCACGGATAACGTAGGGATTTAAGTGGTGAGTTCGATCCCCATATAATTAAAATAAATTAAGTGGTCCATAAATTGATGTTCCAATGCCGCGTATTTTCAAGTCCGTTGTTTGAATGTATGTAAAGTCCTTTACGTCACAGGAATTAAGCTCCCGGCACTAGGCGAATTGTAAAAATCAATCTTATCTTATCTTATCGTCGTCGGGTCATCTGCCCTTGCCGGAAAAGTCAAGTAATAACAAGCATCAGCAAGTTACCTATTATAAAGGTTCTTCTAGTAAATAAGGCTTTTTGCTTAGGCTAGGCTTAGGCAAAATTATCTGTTTAATTTTATATTGCGATATTTGGTCATGAAAACAGGGTGTTGAGTATTGAAGATGAAAAAAAATACTTATATGTTATATAGATTGAATAAATAAAGACGACTAGTAAATATTGGTGCTTACCCCATACTCCAACTAACGTAGGTATTTGCATTCCGTACGAGAACATCCACGAGAACACGATCATGAGGGCGATGTTGTGTTTGCGGTACACACGCGAGTACCAGCTGTGATGCGCTATCATTATATACCTGGAAGAACATTACAACACACATTTTATACAAATATTGATGCAACTCACGGATGTAAAAGCATAAGAATTACATCTTCAACTCTCTAAAGATAGTGTGGGATAGGAGAAGAGTAAAACCACAGAACATACAATAAAGATAAAACTAAGATCAGGTCAGGAACTCATATGTTGTGTTATAACTATATGCGTCTAGCCTTACAGATGATATCATTTCACCTTTTATTATCTATGGGAATCTCAGCCAAAAAGAAATAAAGATTTAAAAATAAGTTCACATTGATCATAGTACAAGCTCTGCTTAGTTTGGGCTAGATAGTGTTGTGTGTATGTGGTATAATATTATATTATTATTATTATCTTTTATTCTATTACAGTATTTACTGCTTCCGGATCTCTAGATAATATATTCGTCACAATATGAATCCATTATACAAAACTAGCAGTGTTTTAATAGTGGATTGAAATAGGCTATACATATGGATCCATAATTTGAACATCTTAATAATTTATTTATTTTTAAAGAAGGCTGTAGACCAATAATACATTTATTATTAAAACATGAATAATTAGATTGCTTATAATAAGCCTCCGCATATATATTATTCATACACACAAAAATAAAAATAATAATCAAAGATACTTAACCTAATATAACTAATACTTACAGATAACTAAGAATTTAACTATATTTACATGCAGTGAAAAACAAAACAAAAATATAACCATAAATAATTAAATACTAAAAAAGATCACATAACATAGTATTATTGCCACTGTTATGATTTTACATCGATAAATATAATAAATAAACGATATTATATGCGTCACAAAACCCGAAGAAGATATCTATCCAGTAAGTCAATATTATGCGAAGAAGTAATTACCTAAAAGCCGTCTTACTGTAGATGGGCTTGTATAAAACAGGTCAATATTCGAGCCTGTAGGAAGAGTATTAAAAGTAACTGCACCGCGCCAGAAAAACGCGTTACGCCTGTAATTAACCGTGGTAAAAGGCATATTTAGCAATGGTCTTTGCCGAAATCGAGTTGGATTTGTATGTATTTATGCATATTTTAGCAACAAGCTCGGGACTGTCCACTGAATCGTTTGCAATATTTAATAAAAAGCATACATCATTAAGTTAGCGTCTATATTCCAACGGTAAAAAGTGATATCTCCTACAACGATGATTGTAGTCACTTGAACATTGCTGTGCTCTGAAATCAAGATATCGTGGAATTTTCTTTTTGACATTTTCAATGAAATGCAATACAATGTATATACATAATATCTGCCAGTCACTATCAGCTAGATAGAAACAGCTGAAAAATTTTCGATTTTTGGCAACTTAACATTTACATGTATAATGCATTGTCCAGTCAGACCACACGCAATGTTTTAAAGGAACTACTACACTGTACTGACTGCAGACAATGGCGTGACTGAAATCGGGTGAATTTTACATAAGTAATGAATATTGTAGCAAGTAGGATAATTATATTTAAATAAATGCACAGCGTTATTTGTAAACATGGATTACCAGTCTGCATTTGTTGTTCTATATTTAGGCACATTTAACTACGTCCTGTTGTATTAGGTATGACTATATTTTGAGAATAATTATTTCTTGTTATACATATGTACGTAGGTTTCCGACCATTTATCCCCGAGATGATACAATAAGTACTATATTATAATGCCCATATATTGGTAGTTACGTTTAAGGATCTCTGTAACAAAGTATAAACCAGTTTTAGACGCATTTCTAGACACCGTATCGCTTTTGACATTTTTTAATACAAATCCTTCGAAAATCAATTCTATGGTCCCTACGATGCAGGTTATTGCTTTTGCTGAGAAAAGAAATTAACGTTAACGGTGGGTTACTTTCCCGCGTGGAACATTATTATATTATAATTATAATATTACAAATCCCAGGAGTGATTAATTACAATCTTACGGCTATATTTCTCATCGCTGAATACGTAAATACATCGCGTTGTTGAGAACCTTTTTTTCATTTAACTTTTGAAGTTTACTTAATATTTGTTCTATTCATGGGTATATAAAAAACAAAAGACCGTATTTGACATTAGATAATACATTTTAAAATATTTATTTTGATCAATCCTTGTGATTTCATACTGTTGCAATGTTATTATAGTCTTATATTTGCTCTAATAAAGGATCAGCGTGGACACTGACTGGGGTTTGTTAATATGCGATTAGCCTGTTATGGTAATAAGCCACCAAGGACGGACGTGAGAGGGTTCCAGAAACGAACGTGAAGATGTCTTCACTTGGTTAATAAAGTTGTTCTGTTTTATATAGCGACTAATCCTGCTTATTGTTATTTTTAACTATATTATCTTTATATATATACATCTTCTGTGCGTTGGTTTTAATTAAACTCTCCCTAAACGGCAGGACCGATTTTAATGAAATTTTTTGTGTGTTTTCAAGTGGATTCGAGAATGGTTTAGATTTGAGTTCATTCTTTTATTTTTTCTTGTGTACCGGACAACGTTTATCGGGTCCGCTAGTAATACCTATATAAAATTTGTATTACATTTTATTGAGTGATATTTTCTGCAGTAATTTAATGTATAAAGTAATTTTGAAAATGAGAATTATAAAAAAATACGTGCAAGTGCAAAAGAATCAGCACAGCTATCATAAATGGATCACATGGACACGCATGCTCCATGAATAATTTTGTCAATACTAGGCATTGATGACAATTTTTTACCTACGTGTACCTACCAAGTTATACAGGGTAAATAATAATTGACTTCACCTAGTATTTCTCTTAATCTCCTATCATAAAGTACCATAAGGATAGCACGGATTAGAATTATAATGTAACAAACATAATGTTAGTTAACTTTGTAGGTAGAGTTTTAGTGACCAGTTTGATATTTAATGAATATTCTATTAAAACAACACATCAATTGTGTCCTGACCTGCATACTAATACTCAAGCCGTTACAAAACTCCCAAAAGGCTTACCTGTTCAAGGTTATGAGGGCGATACTCAGGAGGGATACTCCAACATTCCCGTACCTCAGGAACGGTACCAGCTTGCAGAGCACTCCCCCATGAGACCATGTCCGAGTCCAGAAGCCTGATATAGCGAATGGTAGCACGATGGCGCAGAACAGGAAATCCGCTATGCATAAACTGTAATTTAAAATAGAATATAAGGAAGGGGTAAGCATATATCTTGCACCCACATTTCGCCAGCTATGGTTTTGGACCTGCATGAATAGGATGTTAGCCTATTGCCGTTTTTTGGCAATAGTTCTAGACTCCGTGCTAGGTACCTATGCTGAACATTCCAGTAGCGTACTTTTACACGAGATGTACTATCGTTTTTAAATAGGATAGATATACATTGTTGAATTTGGAAATCGAGTTCAAGAATTTACGGTATAAGTAAGCGTAAACGCAAACGGAAATTGCGAAATAGAATGACAATAAAGGAGCCTGCCCACTACCCCGTCTCATACCATGACCGTGCTAGGAACGTGTCAGGCAAAAAAAAAATTCTTTGTAAGGAAATTTATAAGACTTTGCCCACTAGACTGTTCCGTCACCGACCAGCAGTTCCTATAGCAGGGCGTATCGTGTTGATTTTCGTGTCTGATACGTTCCTAGCACGGTCATGGTATGAGACGGTGCAGTGGGCAGACTCTTTAATGGTGCAGTTATTCTAACATGCATCTAAAGGATTTTAGGTGCATTCATATACTTCTTCTTTCTTTATAAAATAGCAAGATGAGACTAAGGCTTATGACCCAACCCTATGGCACATGTCCACAATTCTATAGTACCGGTTCTCATAAAGGGCAACAATTATTTGGATCAGCTGTAAGTGCGATTCAACAGTATTAACTGAGGATTTGAATCTGCAACCATTTGATCGGAATTTTGATATTTTAATGATATTCCAGGGTCCATTTTAGCACAATAGTAGAAATAATAACTGTTCTTCATTCTCAAGGAAAAGGGAATGGCACGATCATAAACTTTTTTAATTTAAAGTAATAACTTACTGTTAAATTGTAAAGATTGGATATACTTATTCAACCAATTGTATTTTCAAGGATTTAGAATAATTTAATTTGCCTAAAGATTAACGGCTGCTATTGTCTGTGATTAAGAGGCCATCAAATCTGATTAAACGTTTAAGCTTGGCATTAAAAAGTGTGAAGGAGATAGCAATTGTCCTTGTTTTATTTAGAAAAGGATGAAAAATATATTAAGCGTACATAATTCGACTTTATAGTCCTTTTTAAGTATGTCCAAACTGACATTAAGTTGTTTTTATTTCGTAATAAAGTGATGATTATTTTTCAAGACAATGAATCCATGAACAAAATGCCAGAAATGCCAGAGTGAGTGTAAATAAAAATTAATAACATAATTAACCGCGCAATGGCCGAGTCGTAAACAATTTTGTTCAGTTTTAATGTTTCCTTTCATGCTCTAGCCATTATTCTTATTTTAGGTTTTCTAGTTTAATTTAAGTATTAAATTAATTTCATTGTTATCTAAGATTTAATTTAATCTCAATAGAAGCCCAGTACTGTATCTAGTATCTATTTTAAGAGTATTTAAAACTATCACACAATATTTAATGTTCGAAAGACAAAGTAATTTTTTTTTTTATAATATTTAGATATCGATAAAAGCATTTTCGTACCATTATGATATATTAAAATCAGAACATAATAAAATCCAAAACTCTTTATACAAGTTTGCCCCAAATTAACTACCGAACCCACATAGCAACACACGTTTCAACTTTAAAAGTTTAAAACTATATTCAGCATATCATTTGTATAAACCTACAAACTACCTAAAGGGTTAGACAGATATGGAAAAAACTCCTTTTACCATCTATGTTTAAGTCCGGATAATAGAGGGAGAGCGGACCGGGACGATTACCGAAAAACGGGTGCTTTTTCAGACGTAATGCTGTTAGTAAGATGTACTGTCATGTTTGATTTTGAACATTATTTTGCACACAAACAGCAAATAGGAAACAATTTTTTTTGTAAAAGCCGGCTCAATTTTGATGTCAAAATAAGGGAGTGATTAACATTTTTAGTTTAGATTTGAAAAAGAGTGGGGGTGTAGTGGACTCAACTCGCCATCTCCTTCGGACAGCGTTTAAATAACAGTTACGTCACAGTTTGTATCGTGCATCCTATTTCTATCATTTGAAAATTCCCCTACTACAAGATTTGAATCGCTTATTTATTTTTCAGTAGACTTCAAAAATGATGACCATTTTCGAGTTTAGGTAATGTAACTATTTGACTTAAATAATAAAAAAATGTGAGTGAACTACCGTATTGTTGTAATGGTAGGTATACCTACTTAAAATAGAGTTGTACACCAGATGGCACGCCTATCATAGCTATGAAGAGTTCCAGACATCGAGCTGTAAGGCGTAACAATAAAAACAAATACAGTTGTTCCTGGTTTATTGAACTTGTACTGAATGTGTTGTATACAAAGTGTACCTATTGTGATTGGCATTTGAGGGCCGCTAACGAAGCAGAACGGGCCGATGTAAAGGGGAATCTATTATAATTATGTAGATATGTTGTCTAAAATACCAGTGGCAGTCTGATATTAGAGTTCTGCTGCTCAGAAGTGATATAATTGCTTAATAAATAACAAACGTTTTGTAATGCAAAACTAGTTACACCGTGTTGCTAGAATGAAAGGTGTTTAATTTAATTAAAATAAAATATAAAATGAAATATGTATGGTCTAATTGAAGATAAAGAACATTCAGATCATTTGAGCATTTACTGTATGAGTTATGTTGAATTGGAGATCTCGAAATAATTCTTAGAACAATTAAAATGCGGGATAGTGGATAAGAATCAATTGGTGCAGTCAGTACGTAAATATGTATGTACATTGTCACCACTCTATTTTATTCAATAGGGTCTGAAAAGCCGATTGATCATCATTCACAGCATGCGTAATTTTTAATGGATTGCTGTCAATTAACGTTTAGTTTAATTAATTAATAGTACAAGTTCTTAATCTACATAATTGTTACATTTCTCTTTAGCAGTATACTTAAATTTAATCATTTTCAATAATGACTTGATTGCTTGAAACTTAAGAAATTCTGATAGGGGTTCAAGTGACTAAAAACCCAGATTGTCTAACCTGATTTACGCTAGAAAATTGCGAAGGAAAGTAAGTATTCATATTAAGATTATTATTGACCTAACTGTCAGTGTTTAAACAATTAGAATTTCGTGATAAGTTCTATTTCTTTCTAAAACATAGGTAAAGGATTGAATAGGATAAAGTTTACAAAAACAATAATTAAAGGTTTCGTGGATACTTTTGGAAAACTACTATGAACTGATATTGAGAAACTTTGATTAAGTCATTGGTATTAAAAGTTCGATTGTTTGATGGATAAACTTTTGATTTAGTTAGAAAGAGATAGGAGTTAAATGTTAGACAAATACTAACCAAATAGGAAATTATATAAATACAAAAGTTTTTGTTAGTGACGAACAAGTTTCTCTTGAATTTGTATCTTATGGACGTGTCCATACTGTGTTATGTGGCTAATTTTAACATAGAATTAATGTAATATATAATATTAATAATTGTTATGTATTTACCCAGACATCAAAGTTATAAGACGGGTGTCAACAAAAAATTATGTTATATATTATTATATCATATATTATTAATATATTTAGGCGCAGGGCACACCGGTGGCCAGATACAACAGATTTTTTATTATGTCTGGTATTCTAAGACTTTACATATTAACAAACAATTACTTACGCATTCATAATATAAGTAGCTGTAAGCAGTTACTGCTTTCGTGTCTTTGTCTTTTTCCACGTTTAAAGCTAACTTTTAGAGCTGACTAACCAAATTATACCTACCTAACGCGGTTTAGTTATGTAAAATTTTGTCATGTTATAGACATGATGACGCACAAAACGGCCAGGGTAAATTTCGCATTAATAATATTAGTATACATAATCAAATACCTTATAATAAAAGCAGCGGTCACATTTCTGAATTTTGGGCACTTTAGGAGGGCGACCACTGTGTGGAGGTTACCAAAGAGGCCGACTATCATTATAATACCAGTCACCTTAGACTTTTTAAAGTTATGTGTTTTGTGTGGTCACTTTAATGGTGAAAATTCATTATAAGGGAATCTGCATGACTATGTATCCTCCACAATATTCTCAAAGATGATAATGAGATGAAATCTGCTAAACCGCACTGGGCCACCTTCACACGCTGAGAAGAAGCCCATGCTTAACACTGGGACAATTTATATACAGGGCTGATATAATCAGCTAGAATAAATTTCGCATTAATAATATTAGTATACATAATCAAATACCTTATAATAAAAGCAGCGGCCACATTTCTGACTTTCGGGCACTTTAGGAGAGCGACCACTGTGAGGAGGTTGCCGAAAAGACCAACCACCATTATAATACCGGTAACTACTGCTGCAAATGTCAACAGGGCTGGGGAGAACCTGGAATAGAAAAACATTAGTTATTACTATGAAAATGTTGTAAATAAATCTCTCAATCGTAAGTCCAACGCCTTATCTATTGGGACACCACTACTTAAATTCTTATTTCTTAAGCGCCTGTTATACACATTGAATCTGGAAGGCAGAGTTTGCCTCATATATTGATTTTGCAGTTTCTAAACATACTTATGTTCCCTAACCTGTTTAAGTGTTTCTCCATATTTATTACGCAATGTGTGTAATAAATATAAGTATGGACAATAATCGTAAAGATGTGTGAAGTTTACTAAACGACATTGGCTAACATGGTAGCTTAAGCGGTGTGGTTTTATATGGGACGGGACTACTATGCATTATTAGGTCTCAGGTGTTATTGGATGTTTGGGCCGAGAATATCTCGTGCACCTAAGACTTTTTATAGTTATGTTTATAAGGAAATCTGCATGATTATGTCTTCTCCACAATATTCTTAAATATGATAATAAGATGAAATCTGCCAAACCGCGCTGAGCCACCGTCTCACGCTTAGAAGAAGCCCGTGCTTAGCACTGGGACAGTTTATATACAGAGCTGGTATAATTATTATAGTTAAATAAGTTAAATTACAATTTTGTTAAGTGCAATGGACAACCGTAGTTAACCCATTAGGTATTTTGTGGTTAATGTTTCATTACGGAAATTACGACACTAAACAAACAATTAAATTCTCCTTATATATACGTATTTATATATATATACATATATATATAAGTATATACACAGACATTTAAATTTAAAAAGCTGTTAACGACTAACCAAATATCGAATTCATTAACATATTTACAAGCATTATGTGAATTGTCACATAATGTCTGTAAGAGCGAAATGATTGGCAAATATGTAATTACTTATTTTTTTGTAGTTTTTCTATTTCGATCCTCGGTGTTGGCACAGTTTTATTGGAATATTCTGTTTATAAATTCTCAATAACAGCACGTTCTCTGTAACTGAAACCGGTAGGCGAGAATAGGCTCGTCCTGTATAACCGAGCATCTAAAATCACAGTTAAAATGTGGGTATCAAATACCACTGCACTACACATTGCTACCACCTATACGTACCCCACTGGGCCAACGAGACATTCTTTCATTAGCAAATGATAAGTAAACTTTCTCCAAAGCTAAAGACTGGGCTTGTTCGTAATAACTTATAAGATAAGATACTAAACTTATTTTTTAAATTCTGTCTCACAAAGTTTGAGATGTCTGTGAAAGTTTGTACATTACGGTATCTAGCCTGTAAACTATTTAGAAGTTTTATCAAAAGCTAACATTTTGGTGGCACCGAAAAGTTTATGTACGTCTCTTGAAAATATTCAGCCCTCAGGGACAGACTAAAAAGAAAACGGTTTTTGGAACTGAAATGTGTACTTAAACTTTAATAAGATTGTGCCTATTCTTTTGCCTCGATGGTGCAGCAGTTGATAAAGCAACTGTTGTGCATGTGGTCTCAGGTTCGATTGCCGAGTCAAACAAAGGTTTTTGTCAAAAGCTCTGGTCAAAGTCTGGAACTATGCCTGGCTGCCAATAGCCCAATTACGAGAAACCATTGTTGATGAAATAGGTACTATAATACCTCTGTCTACAGAATTCGATATTTATTAATTAATTAATTTATTTAAACACATTTACAATATCTTTACAGAATATCCTAAAACGATATTATAAGCTAAATATACATAATATAATATAAATAAGACAATAACATAAAAAATTTACACATTAAATACTATGCATTTTTCCGCAACTTCTTTGAATTTCGGCAGGCTACAGTGATAAATATCAACGCCATTGGCAATTATATTAATTTAACTATTTTTTTGACTCAGTCTATACATATTTATGAATCAGCGCCAGCAGATATAATATTGTCTTATGTTTACGCGAATGTTATAGACAGAAATTGAAGTTTTTCTATGGATTCAAAATCCGTATAATGTAGTTTTACTTAAAAACAGTAGATATATATGGATCCGAATATCTTTTAACCCCCTGAGGGAATCAAAGCCGCTGTATGCAATATACAGCTAGTGTGTGTCTATGTGTCTATGTAACTGCGTCAAATAGAAGGCTAGCGTTAGGCACTATCTGTATAATCGTTAGTGTATTTACCAAAAAAACAGTTGTAATAAATATTTTTATTATACCTTTTTCATGCCATTCATAAATTATTCAAAAGTTCATCACAAAAGAGGTGATATGTGTACGCATTGAAATGATAAATTATTAATTACAGTCACCGAAACGTGGCTTCTTTGTTTATAGAGTATACAAATAAAATAGCACTATTTATAGTGAAGCAATATCTGTGTTCAAACAAGCTTAACAATAATAACTATCAATACATAAAGACGTGGCACTCACTCAAATAGCAGTACCACTGGCAGTACTGCAGTGCCGACATTATTCGTTTGTCACCGTTTTCGCGCGAATAAAAGAACTTATGTTGTCCTTGTACCATGTGTATTTCATCCCGCTCGATGCTTACCTTCATTATCGTAATTATTATTAGCCCAATACTAGTAAGTAATAAAATCACTTAAATGTCGTATCGTAGGTGACCTTGTGTCCCTGGAACAGTAGGGTTTCTAAAGCTACTTAAGATGACTGGTGGTATGGTATGCTGGCAAACATAATCGGATAGATGATAAAGCATAAAGCAAAACACACTTCCATAAAATATTTTTAATCTTTTGCGTTGTAAATATGTGTGATATTTAGGTATACAATTCGCAACGGCATTAACGTGATCATGTATCAATATTGTTTATTTTAAGGCGCTTGAAATTTCGGGTAGGTTACAAATCGGCGGTGGCTACAAGCTGACTGGTTCGGCGATGTTATAGGTATATATCTCCGTTTGTGTGACAGAAGAATTTTCATCTACCTTCATGTATTTGTTTTATTCAATTCGTATAACCGTAAAGCTATAAACGTACTGTATCACTTAGCAACAATTGAGTGATATTTTCGTACTTAGCAATAAAATACAAAAATGTTTCGATTATTAATATGAAAAACACATTCACAGACAAACGGTACGTTAAAGAATTCATTTGTAAGATTTCATAGCGAAATTACTCGAGCGCGGAAGTATTTCAAACATTTACCTAATAAAAGAAATGAAACATATTATATTTTTTCTTCACACTCTCCGTGTTGTACTACTTACGAATATCTTGGAATGTTTATGATATATTCTAAGTTGTTTATTTACCGAAGCGTCAAAAGCCTAATCGTAATTGCCTGTCGATCAAAGGTAAAGTTTCTTTGATCAGATTTATTGAACTATTTGCTGATACACTGATTATCTCTTCGATTTGTAAACGGACGACGGGAATACGCGCGGGAATGATACTGGCACATATTGTCTGCCCGAGTAATGTCCTCCAGATCGAATTTCAGCCACGGCGGCGAATCTTAACAGAAACTGATCATCTGAGCAGGAGATATTATAGTGCATAAGTATGTGCGCAAATACAAGTGCACGCTCTGTTTTCTAACTCTCATAATCCGATTTGTCGGTAATCCGAAACGCTCAGAGTGAGATCAGGACCAACGGCTTAACGTGCTTGCACGGGGGTGCCTAACACCGCTAACTTGTTAACGCCGGGCTGGTGTTGATGTATTTTAATAGTAAACAGCAATAACTTTTTGTTGTCCCGACAACGGATTCGAACCCGAGACAGTCGCATTTACTACCCTACGCCACGGAGGCAGTTCTGCTCGAGTATTATGCGCACGTAACCTGCATCAGTTACATGCGTTATGTACAAGAACCATCAATGTTAATAAACCGCGCAGTACTTTATAGATCTTGCTACAGCCGTAGCGTTGACATTGGAATTCGATTAACACGCGAGACTAAAAATGTGTGATCGACATATCGTCCTCTGCCACGATGCTCTATCTATTTGTTGTTGCAATGTTTGCAAAGGCGTATGCAGTGCGTATTTAATGGACTTGTTATTCTGGGACTTCTAACTTCTTCAAACATCCAGATTTTCAAAGATCTTCACAAACTTTTACATTTGTAATATTAATAGAAAGTAGATTATGGTTATTTTGTTAAGTCTCAGATATATGAATTATTCACACAAGTTTTCAGGTGACAATGATTTGCTGTTCAATAAATCTAAAGAACAATAACAATGAATACTGGTTCCCCTATAAACAAAACCAGATTTAATTCAATACATTATAAGACTGTCTACACCTGCCAGTTCCGTTTGCGGTTTGAAGTTTCACGTATAGCCGGATGTCTTTTATTCATCGATTATAATTCAAAGTCCCATGTGCGTGAATGAACAGAGGCATCTTGCGTTGACATATACGATGTTAAAAGGATTTAAATTGAAAGATTTGCCAAAGGATTCAAATTGGAATAAGTAGGTAACTAAACTGCATTATTGAAAGACAATAACATTGCTACGCATTCGGGTTTTTATGGTGCTCTGCATGAGACAAATAGCTCACCATAATAATATCAGCTCTGTATTAAACTTTCCCACTGCTGGGCACGGGACTCTTCTCAGTGTAAGAAGGATTAGGCTGAGTCCATCACGTTGGCCCAGCGTTTTCTATTATGTTCTCGATAGATATGTGAAGTGTGCCAATCCGTACCTACCGGTACTCAGACATGCAAGTTTCACCAAAGTGCTTGGGAGTGAAAACTTGGTTGTAATTACTTAATAGAATGTGTTTCTCTTGTCAATAAATTTAGATAACGCAACATGCAAGTTTCACCACGGTGTTTGCCTTCCCCGTAAAGCAAGTGATAATTAACTATTTTAAAAGTAATAATAATTGAACAAAAGAAACACATTCTATTAAGTCATTACATCCAAGTTTCCTTCCCAAACACTTTTAATAATTCCTAGATATATTTAACAGCAAATCTGAACATACTGTAAGTGCCACAAATGAATAGAAACACCTAAACTAAGCCGGGCCTGTATTTTAGATGCTAGTTTCTTCCATTGACACTGATTACAACCTCTATAATCCACTGATAGACGGTGAAATCTAGATTTCCAATGAATGTGCTGTTACATTACAAAGGTCATTTTTTTTTGTTTTTTAAAGACGTGTCTTGCACTAGAAATAGTTCTGCATGCCTGAGGAAGGATTTGTGTTTGCAAATCAACCCACTAATGGACGAATAAAATATATAGTGTAGCTTACTGTGGCCAAATGCTTGGATGCGTGTTTGCCATATTTGAATGGACGTGGTGTCCATTCAAATATGATATATTAATATATCATAATATTCATTTTACCAATAGTAATGAAACAACTGTATGTTATTTATAAAGTACTGTTGCCGATACAGATGTCATAATGCAGAATATGTGTTTAAGAGTATAAAAATTACATTATATAGTTACATTTCGTCGTCACGTCGTCACGTCGGGAATGAAATATATTATTTGGGATTAATATATTTCATTCCCGACTTCCTAGAATAATCAGGGCATATACACTTGACTCTCTTTCGGTGTGACACGTGTAGAACGTGTAAATATTGTCTTCGGCCGAGCCAATGTTAGAACAAGCTATTTATGGGCTAGTTCAAAGACGTTTTATGTTTTAAGGAGTGATTAGATCTGTTTCTTCGAAACTCATAAACGAGTTACACTTACGTCGTTCGCGATGAGATTTTTCTACGTTTGTAATTTACTGTAATAAATCTCATGTACCTATCTGTTCTACGTAATAGCTTCATGTCGCGTATACTTGACTGGCTGAACAGAAAAGAACATTTTTTAATTATACGGTGCAGTGTTTTGTAGCCAACCTGAGTTGGAATCTTTAGGCAATTAAAGTGTTATTGTCTTTTGCCAGGAGCAAGAATAATTTTAATTTCTATCAGTACCTATGACCTAGATATATGATATATCCATACTAATAAAGCGAATAGAAAAGATTTGTTTGTTTGTTTGTAATCGATTAACTCTGAAACTACATAACCGATTTTAATATTATTTGAAACTATTTTATCTAGAGGACACATAGGCTTTATAAGGATACACCTACTACGAGCCACGGGGGAAAAACAGTTATCATAAAAATGGTTGAACCTACGACGGACCTTCCTTAGAGGCGGGGTACTATTATATATGTAACTTAAGAAATCATACACCATCAAAATCTCTTTATTTTCTAGAAAAGCCGGCTTACCAAAATGCTTCGATCAAACTTATTGTAATTATTTAATCTAGTGCTGGCATGCTCTTAGTGTATTCATTCATGTCCGATTGTGAAATTGAAGAATCAAGAGGGCAAGACGGATTTGTATCTATTTAGGCACTTTTAAAAACATAATATACCGGATTTGCAATATTCTGAAATCATTGTGTAGTCATTTCGTGTAACATAAGCTGATAATTGAACCTTATACATTCAGTACCGAATTAATGTCGTAAACAATTTTATTATTAATTGCTAATATAATTAAAACAAAAAAATGCTTTTTCTATTCTCTAAAATAATAATTAACTTAGATCACTACTGTTTTTTTATATTATTATAATTTTTTACCTTCCTTATTATGACAGTAATTCAATTAAATATTATATTGGGTTTCCTGAAACCCAATAAAATTTGAAGGAAATGTATTCCTTTTACCACAAAATTTCGTGTCAATTGTCTGTTAATGCCTAGTGACAATGGTGACCAATTGAACGGGGTGAATGAATCATTTAGAGACAACGAAATTGAATAAAAGGGAGATTTGATGACTCGATTCATTTTTCAAATTGTATATTTGACTCAACGATGAACTTATATTTAGATGTCATTAAACTTTTTTGTGTGGCAAGTATTTAATTTTGAGGTATTAAAATAGTATGTATACAAACTATATAGTTCCGTTGCAAAATTGTTTGGCGGGCGGTCTATATCTCTTCTTTTGAGTATAAAATTTTAATATTGGAACTTTTCTAAATCTGAATGTGTTGTAAATCGAAAATTATTTACGATATCGAGTTTTAAGCTCTGATTACCTGCGTGTATGTATATTCATTTATAATACAGTCATCGGTATATACTAAAATCGAATAAGACTATTCGTTGAATCATAAGTTTGAAAAAGTTATGAATTGAGTCTTGAGTATTTATGTAGGTATCTAGTAGATAATTCCATTACATAAATATCATATTAATGATTTCATTTATTTGCTTTGTGCTTCATTGATTGAATCAGATATTATTTATATTAGATAGATTTATATGCATCTAAAACTAATTTAGTTACTAAAATGAGCCAACAAGTTGGCGAAGAATAAAAATTTTAATATCCATGCCTACAGGTATGTCTTACGGGTAGCTCACTTAAAAAATATTGACAGATGCCGTAGTTATTAAAGTGGTCACTTTGCCAGTGCCTCTTTGCCTAGTGTTATAGGTTCAATCCCCACACGGGACACAAACTTTAGTGAACCACAAATCATTGTTCCAAGTCTAGAAGTTCACTGAGTCTGTTTCCATTGAATATTTGTAAAGTCAGCCGCGACACAGGAAATATTACCAGTACTGTATTAAAAAAAAACATAGTAAAATGTAGCTGTGATGTTCATACTTTTGCGTACTCGTTCAAGGATATAGAAAAGTCATGTAAGTTATGTAATTTATTTTAACTAGAACATTGACCCCAATGTCTATCCAGCCGATATTAATCGTTGGTTTGTTTGTATCGATTGACGATGACAATACAATGAACCTTTATTGATCAATCGATTTACGATAGGGACCGATTCTCTTTCTTTTAACCTAACACATACTACCGGAATAAATTGGGATGTAGGTACCTATGTAGTACTTTGACTCATATCTATTAGGTTCTCATAGGCTCAATTCTTTTTCCTGACCTTAGTAACTAGCCTAAATGTAGCTTCAGTAACTTAGTAAACTCACTAACTAATAGATTTTTACTTTGATAAGTCCTATGTGATCTAAATGAATAATAATCGATGTTAGCCTCTGTTTACTTCTTTTGTACCTATATCATCTTTTATAAAATCTGTTTATATATTATAAAAAACATAACTTTATACTATAAGTAATGTTTTATTAAGGAGCAGCGATAACCTAGTAGGATTCCATTGGACTGCCACGCAGAGGTCTCGAATTCGATCCCAAGGTAGGCACATCTGACTTTGCGAAATTATGTGTGTTTTAAATAGGTAAGTAAGCTTTTACGGTGAAGAAAAACATCGTGTGGTATCCTCCTTATCTGAGAATTCTCCATAAACGTTCTCGAAGGTATGTGTAGTTTGACAACCTTCACTGGGCCAGCTGGTGTATTACGGCCATACCATTATTACATTACGTCTTAAAAGATATAGATAGGCTATTCGATTTTCATAATAATCATAGTCTTAGTAACCAAGTTTAACAACGTAACCGAGCTTATAACATTGAACGTAACAATACTCCGAGTTTGTGGTTTCGATTACAAATAAAAGTAAGTAAAACACATAATGTTATAAGTACCATCTCTTATTACCAGTCTGAGTTTCATTCCCTATTTTATAATAACAATATAATCTACGATAACAATAATATAAAACACTAAACTACACGAATATCTAAGGTGAAATAGAATTCTCACAGATATAGATGAAAATTAAATAAGACAATGCTTCGCAAGTTAGACAAAATTACAACAGACGTCGAACTTAAATAAAAAGTATACATTAGAGAATATTATTTTTACATTAACGTTCAAATGACTAACGGTCAAGCAACATAAGGCAAACGATTTGCCACTAATCCTACTGTTTGTTAGCCAGTATCACTCCTATACATACATATATTAATGAAGGCTAACCTAACTGTATATATATATATTTATATTTTAAATGTTACAGCTCACGTACTCAAAATAATTCCTGTGTGTGGAGACTTTACAGACATTTAAACAATGGACACAAAGAACACCTATTTGTAAATCACACATTTTTTTGTCTCGTGTAGAGATCGAACTCACAACATTCGGCGTAGTGGCGAGGCGAGAACTTAAACCAATACGCCATCCGAGTAGCCATATTGCGACAAAACTTGGCCAGCTTTATATTTTAACTTAATAGGAGGTTTCTTGTCAACCAGACACATTTCTATATACCGTGTGGCTATTAAGAATTATCTAATAGAGTAATCCTATAACAATGCCTGTAGGGAATCGCATCAAAGTTCACGGTCACAACCGTAAGCGCTTTTATACTTATTAAATGTTAACCTACGATTATAAAGATACCACGAGACATCCGTTATGCTACGAGATCAATTAGTAGTGAACTATTTAGTACATATTACAGAACTTTTGCGGTATTCATAAAGTAATTTAGTTGTTTGAGATTCTCAGACTAGTTTTAAACTGCACCGGGTTTCTTAGTAATGAGCGCAAAGGCATGGTCGAAGGATAACATAGTAAATTCGGCAACTAAGTTCTTTGTCCCAGACCATCAGTAAAACACTGTACTGGAGTGAAAGTAGTGGTGTACAAGGTAAAATAATGAAGAATCCGCAAAGAATGGAGAATCCTCGAACATCTTACAGTAGAGCTATAGGAGGTTAACAGAAATTCCAAAAAAAAACTCTCATGTAGTATTTATGAATCTGAAGTTTAGGTCTTTTGCATATTAATAGAAATAACCTCGTATTATAGGATATAAAATAATGCATTATACGTCCTGCAATCGGTCTTAAATTAGCTTTTTAATGGTTTTCATTTATTTGTATACATAAGAGCAAAGTACTGCAAAAGTTGTATTAAAAAAAATTACATATCTAAGGTAGATACAAACTGGGCAACATTATTTATATTATATATAGAGCGTTCAATAGCTCTACTATAAGGTAATTCAGGATTATCCATTCTTTACAGGACTTTCTGTGTATGGTGTTCAAATGAACATGGAAGCCATTAAATGAATTACTGTGTCATTATTGTCACTATGTGCTAAGTACACTTATAGCAGGTCATAGCATTTGATCAAGTGATAAACGACTCAGATTACTCTTTGCTAATAATGACTAAGTCGCGAGTCTTATATGCGTTGCTAAATTACGCGACTGGACGTATGGTTTGTTTGAAACTATTTCTAACAGTAAGCAGCAAACAATCAGCTCAATATAGCGTAGTCCTATAGTTAAAACGACTTACTTGGATAATTCGCTGGGCTCCACAGTAGCACTAACTTCGTCTGTGAAGTTCAAAATGTCGTCAGCCATCTTTCTGTTTCTGAAACAAATTACAATTCATGTCTTTACATTTATCATGAATCACGAATTTCTTATTACATAACAAAGTGACATACTAATTAAATAGCCTAGGGGCGTTGGACAGAGGTCTCAAGTTCGATCCCAGGCCACGCATCTCTGACTTATACTATTATACCTTGACGAAGTTATGTGCTTAATTAGTAGGTAATTATCACTTGATTTGGAAACCTGCATGTCTTAGAGTTCTAAAAGATCTTATGTGAAGTCTGCCAGCCCACACTGGGCCAGCGTGATGGAGGATTGTGAAGACCTTCTCGCATTGTAAAGACGCTCGTGCCTAATATACATATAAGTATATAAATAATGTTATTGTTAAATATTACGGCAAAATTGATCACGTCTCGTGCATTTTGAACATTTTTGGGTATTATTAATTATAAGGTAAAACTTTCATAACTTACGACTCTCAGTCGACAAAAATTTGATGTCAACGTTATTGCTATACGTGACATGACGTGACTGTTTGGGTTTACACGCTATTGGTGTTTACCTTTAATATTCCAGGTTATAAAGTTGACTCAAATAACTAAAACCATAACCGCAAAAGTCCCGAGTGATATGAATATTATTATGCAAAACGAATATTTGAAAGTTAATGTCTAAAGAAGATAGTTTTAGTAAATTAATGTTTTATTTAAAGCAGGTTTTGGAAAGCAAACGAAATAAAACAAAGTTCATAGCACATTAACTAAGTTGTATTCGGATGAAAACGTGGCTTTCAAATGAGTCCCAAGAGAGTCTGAGTAACTTAGAGCTATTGTGTTTTCGTACTGGAGTAAGTAGCGGCAGAATATTTTTTCATACTATTAATAACATTATTTTTTATGGCTATTATGTCGCACTGTTGAACAAAGGCATGTTTTCCTATATTTTCTATTTTTAGCAGATTACGGTCATGATAAATTAATGTTGAGTTTTTTTCATTAAGTATTACTATAAATTTAGTAACTATGGTTAAATACTTATCTATTTGTCCAGGAGAATTAATCTAAAAATGTAGACGGCACTTTGCGCAAACTATTCCGTCATTAAAACCTGTTAATAGTGCCGCAAAGTTCGCAGCTAAATATTTTATTCTGTGACGTCACATACAGTCTACCCACAAATTTTCAAATACAGAATTCAGTTAGAGATATCTAAGCTGAGCTTCGAGGTGTTAACTTATCAAGTTACATTGAGGTTACAGGATCAATTTGACGTGACCTACACAATTAGGATTGAGTCAATTTATGGGCTGTGTCGTGTGATTCATGGTTGTTGGTAAAGCGGATACACGTACACATATGTCGGTAATACGCTGTAATACTGGTAAATGAAGGTAATACGGCGTGATACCGCAGCTCACTTCTATGTAACTTGTTTAGTTAATTACTCTAAATCCGAAGCATTTGGATGTCGGTATTTTGCTCGACTGCACATTGCTAGAAAGTCAAATGATTTTGATGAATGCTAACTTATTTCGATACAGGAAGTCACTTTACTAAAAGGTTTAAAATTCTAACTTAATATGATAAATGCGAATGTGAGTTTGTTTGTTACACATTCACAGTTTAACTATTTGACCGATCATCATAAAATTTCGCATACGCGATGTCAGGAGAATGGAAGAAGACATAGGGTACCATCATTATATCATATTCATCCAGAAAAAGTACTTATAGTAAACATTATTTCTAATTTTTTTTATTTTTACCTTATCTAACCTAGATTTACGCGAGTGATGCGACGGGCAAAATCTAGTATATAATGTATACTTTCAAGCATTGAAACAGTTTGTATTTTTATTAGTAAAGTACATCAAACATTGAGTGTCGGAATGTGTAGTTTATAGCTCATCAAATATTCGCATGAAATTTTCGATTTCGCTATGCAATTTCACTGCAGCTTTATATGACCAGTACCGCCAATACTGATCGAAAATAAAAAGTAACTTCCTATTCAGTAGCCTTTGAGCAATTGATACGTATAAAGCTTAAAGTGAGATAGTTTTCATTGGACAAAATAGCCGATCCTTAGGGAAATCCTTAGAAGTGTATCCGCGGGTAAGCAAATCCCTATTATCATCTATCGGACATTGCACTCAATGGATGATACATTATAAAATTGAATAGCAGCTGTCGTTAAAAGCACGAGTAAGACGCCTAAGAATACATATAAATATTATGTTTTTTACTTTTGTATCTAATGTTGTGACGGACTAACGTACTGCCCCGTTGGCGTAGCGCTAGTGTTTGCGACTGCTGTGCTCTTAGTTTCGATTAAGGAATTACACAACGGTAACAAAGGTAACAGATTGCTACTGGGTTTTTCTGGCAGGAAATTATTAACCTCTGAGTCTTCTTCGAAGAGGTTAATGAAAACACTATGTGGGTCTGTTAGTGACAGGCGTAACTCCGGAACCACTGGACCGATTGACTTGTAACTTGGTGTGCAGACACCTTGGGATCATACCTCGGTCGAGTTTGAATATGGGTCTTTTGAGTCAAAACACCCCCGAGATATAGGATCACATATTTTAAATGGAAAAATATTGACTTGTAACTTGGCGTGCAGACACCTTGGAGTCAAACCTCGGTCGAGTTTGAATATGGGCCCTGTGGGTCAAAAGACCCCCGGGATATAGGGTCAATACTTTTCAATACTTTTACATTTAAGACGAAGAGGTATAATGTGACTTATTTTAGAAGTATCGATGTGGATAGAAGTATCGCCTATATTGTAGAATATTTATTGACTGTAACTGTTTTTTTCTTTGTAATACTTTATTATGTATTAAGTGGTCGCCTCGCCGCTGCCACTGCGCCGAGTGATGTGGGTTCGAATCCCACATAGGACAAAAATTTGTGTGATCCTGAATTGGTTGTTCCGAGGATGGATGTTCTTTGTGTCCATTGATTGAATGTTTGTAAAGGCTCCAGCTACACAGGAATTATTTCTAGAACGGGAGTTATCTATTTTAACATAAAAAATTTGGTCCCCTAGCAAAAGCCTTATCATACGAATAAATTTTTATGGTATGACAATTCCACTTAATCTATCACAGTGGACAAACATGCTACAAGTTACGTGATACCTGTTTCAAATAACTTATTTGTAAAATAACTTCTATCTATTTTAACTATGCTGCAACTTATTTGGATGCTTGTCAAAGTATCTCACCACAGTCTACATGAAAGGATAAATCTTATATTGTAGTAATGTTGTCCCTAAAACGTCTTTTACGTAATAGATACAAATAAACTTAGAGTATTTGTTATGTGTTGTACTTCTGGATACACTATCAAATAAATTTTTATTGCGTCTTATTTTATTTGTTTTATGTGTATTACGGTGGAGGCAGATGAGCCACGAAAAAAGTATTACTTTGTTATGATGATGGGTCTTTATCTATTCACGAGCTTTTGCCCAAGGCTTCGCTCACATAAAAGTAGGCTAGGTTAGGTTAGGCGAAACAGTACTTTATTTCAAATAAAATAAAGTCCATGTTACTCGATAATAAAATAGCTTTCTAACGGTAAAAGAATTTTTAAAATCGGTTAACTAGTTTTTGAGTGAAATCATTACAAACAAAAAATCTAATATTACCTCTTTATAATATTAAATATAGATATAGATAAAAGACTAAGTAATCATGGGCTTCTTAATAAGAGTTTATTAACAGCTTTTTTCGTTAGTAAGCAGTAAGAAGCTAAATATATAAAATGAATTACTACATAGAATATTCAAATATAGGAATATGAGCAGAAAACATTGTAATCCTTTTTAAGCACATTGCGCGCATGGCGGTGTGTGTTACATTATATGACTTTCCCGTAACATCCATCCAGACGAAGCCGCAGGAACTGGTGTCCCATTAAGTCCAAACCTAACTAATTACTAAACATAACTCCTGGTACAGGTTAGGTACATATACATACATATATACAAAAATATGTATGGCTTTCAGAGGGCAAATAAATATTGTACACGCAAAACGTGTAGATGAATGTTTTTGGGTTGACCCCGTTGCCCTTTTTATCGCCCCAAGACCCATCAATAACGACACAATAAATGCACCATACGTGACTGTTGCACTGACAAATAAAAACTGACCAAGTGTGAGTCGGCGTCACGCACCTAGAGACCTATACAAACTTGTGGGTACGTAAATAAAGTTTTTTGGGATGTAACTACAAATTTAAGGTATTCACATTTTCCCTTGATTCGTGGTATAAGACATTGCTTCTTGCGATTTGCGATACGATTCTAGGTCTGGCGATCTCTCTACATCCAGTTGGAAGTACTCTATAGGTTTTGATGCCTTTGCGAGTGTCAAATTATATGACATAAAGGCGTATCGTTTTATTACGTTGGTCGGACCTTTATTTACTTTTAAGATACGGAACCTTAATAATGAACTCGACTGTCAAAGCCTAGTCCTATTGTTAATTATCGTTACAATATATAAAAATCCATCATTACATGCAATGATACCTATCATTCGATTGTTATTGAATTTAAGGAAAAGGAATTAAAGATGGCTTGAAAGATAAGGAATGGTAGAGAAAAGTATGTGATCCTCTAGAACTCATAGTCAACTGGCGAAACGCAGTAAGCAGCAACGCTTAGAATGACTGCCCCATGAATGTTCATAGGGCAGTATTCCGTAAGTGTAGTACGTAGCCCGTTCATTTATAACATTTATTGAATGCAAAGCAAAATCATTATTAGTCTTCCTCCGTGCTGTAGCTGCAAACTTTTTGACAGATAAATGTAATTAATACTGCCCGACAGGTCAGCCTCAGAGCTTTCCAATCGCTTCGAAACACTCCCTTACGTGAACAATGAAGCAGTGTTTTTTTACTTATCGATTAATTAACTGACTCATATAATCATGACGGATGTTCCAATTTAACAACAATGTATGTTTACGGTATTTTAGCACCGTGTGTTCATTGAAACGCGACGATGCACGCATGACAGGCTGGGTTAGCCGTGAGCCCGAATAACCTTAGTAGGAGCGGCATCGAACACGAAATAATACGATAATTCATGTTATTCGCGTGTGGGAGCGCATTTGTCATGTCTCTTTGTCGTTAGACGAATTGCAGGTTGGCAGATAAGCGAAAATAATTTAGTATAAATTATGTTTATCTGCAAACCCTAGCTTTTCAAACATGAACCAACGTAATAACAAACATTAATGCAAGTTCGACTAACGGATTAATGAGTCAACGTGCAGTGTAGACTTAATTCTATCTATATTGATTGTCATGGCTGTTGCCATTATGAAAATTGTTCGTATAATCTATAACTGAAGGCAATTCCGAGACTCAGTTGGCCACTCCATAGTAGAACTATGGATATCATTTCTCCCATAAGAAAGTTAATTTGGCAAACCTGATTTCACCTCGTGACCTTAATGACCTCAACTTCAATAGATTTAAAATTGTTTTAAGAACTATGCTCGGTGCTAGAAAGTTTTCAGAGCAATGACCGATCTGGTAAAGACTAATGCCGATTATATTTTTGTACTACAGGTGTTTCGATGCCTTAATATATAGCACCTATGTGCTTGTATATAGTATTTGTGCACTTTGTATTTGTGTATACTATTATACACAAATATAAAGTGCACAAACACTATTTATATAGTTGAGCGAAAGCCATCTTATTCACTGTATTCCAGCTTATATTCTTAATTCCGCCGCTTCGCTAGAGTAAATGTAGGTTATGTAAATTTTATACCCCTCGGGAACAGTGCATTTTTCTCAATTTAGTGTACGCTATTTCCTTTTCTGTTCCCCTGACAATGTACATGCGAAATTTCATGATGATCGGACGAGTAATTAAGGCGTGATAGCGCAATAAAAACAAACTCACATTTGAATTTACAATATTACTTATGATTTTGTCTTTTATCAACTGCAAATTTAAGTGTGTCGCTATTTAATATGACGTAATGAAGCTTTAAATCACACTCGTACATCTGTAATATGGTTGCATTTTTAGATTGAAACGACCTTTATAATGTTTAGTCGTAGAGTAATATCTTACGGTCATACTTATAAAGGTAATTCAGTATCATTGCAGGTCTTTATGCCTGACACCGGTTGCATTTATAGCAATGTATCATTTTAACGCCCCGGTCTGCAATCATTATTCTAAGGCTGGTATTTTATCCATTTATCCAGATCTTCTAGTACTATTTAGGAAATGATCTATCTGAGTCCTAAATTTCATCCAAATCTGTTCGGAGGAAGATAGAAGACATCATATATACATCTTCACAATTTGTCACACTAATAGTATTGACTGAATAAACATGAAAATTCACATAAAACGGTACCGTAATATTTTAAGCTAAAATCATTCTCTTTTGATTATTTCTGGACCACCAGTAATTACACAGCAATACTTAATTTTTTATTATAAATAATTAATGAATCTAATATATATTATAGATTATTATATTTTCCAAAGACAAAAATACAGGCGGTATCCCGCCTTAAATACATAAGATTTTTGGAAGAACTGCTGTCTGATATTTCGAAATTAAGTTTGAAAAAGTATTGTAAAATGTCGCCAATGTTAGATACTACAAAGGTAATACATTATCATTATCTCAGCCGAAAGAAGTGCAATATTGGGCTATATATAGGACTATTACATACTTAGTGTTAATTTAGCGTTTAGGTATATGATTTAGTTACTACGCGTGGCTATCAAAGTACCCAAGAATTATTGAATTTACTACATATATGACACAAAGATATAAATCTATAGTGATCATTCTTATTTTTTATTCCAAGAAAATTTAAAGACAAAGGCATCCTTAAAAACTATTGTACTATTTTTGAATTCACAAAAAGGAACAGACGTAGTCATATAAAAACGAAATTTCTTTCGTTCTGAATGTAACAGGCCATATATTTTTTACATAAACGGTTACTAAATTAATTAATTCATTTAATTTTTACAAAGAACGTATTTAAAATTTCGTTGTAGCAACATTTATTCACACTTACCAAAGAAAGAAGCGCAAAACTACGCGTAATTAACACAAGCTTAGCATCCGTACTACAATTGGTTGGGCTGCTATAACGCCAATTTGCACCACTTAACGCTTGCAGTTCCAGATAATACAAGCATTCAAGCAATGAAGAAAATAATTGGATATGTTCTGTATTTTCTAAACAAAATTATTTTTAATGTCATTACATATTATGCCCGATATCGCGGGGACAAAACAGACATTAAAACGATTATCAAAATGAAACTTCACGTGTGGGGATCGAATATGCTCAACTTTACGGGATTATTTAAACCAATGCCTGGCCTTGCAAATAAACAGTCAGCATTTAATAGTAGTATTTTTTGTGACAGACGAAATTTAAAAACATCCATCTTTAAAAAAAATTCATCATTCGTATGTTTTTGTCTGCGACATTTGAAAGGCAGTAGATGGGCTGATTTAAAACTTTACATAACGTTTAATTTATAAATAATACTGGTTTCTATTCTTTTTATACCAATGTTCCCATGGGAACGCAAAATGGAATAGATTATTTTCTTCCTTAATAATTAATATCAGACTGAGCTACAGCGAATCCGGATCTATCCAGTCGTAATATATAAATTATAATGAAAATGAATTCTAAGAATCGGTATAAAAATATTAGCAGTTTAGCGTAATAAATACTATATTAAATTTAGCTACCATTCAAGGCTTCTGCTTTCAAGAATTGAATCTAAATATACATGATAAAACCTGGCCTCAAGTGAAAACGTATTCACGCTACATAAAAATTAGAGACATATGAAAGCTTAAGAAATTAATCTACTGAATAGGAATTCAAAGTGATAATCGTAGCTTTACAGGATACGCAAATAACATTCCATGCTCTCATTTATGTATCTGAATATCGTTTAGTAAACTTTTGTAGTTTCTCCTCTGTACCTTTAAGTTTTCCTTATTAAATATCGGCTCATTATGAAGTAACTACGATATGTCTATTAAAAATCACGAGACATCTTCATTCTTTTTGACTGTAAAGGAAAACGAATACAACTAATTTTCAGTATTATATCAACTAGTTATGATAGTATAGACTGCCTCAATAGTGCAGAGTTATTGACTGCAGTGCATAAAGACTCGGATTCGATTCCTGGCACGAGAGATGTGATGTTGTGTTTTTCTGTCAAGAAAATCTCAGCATGGAATCTTAAACTGTGCTCTTATTTTTTTCTCTTTTTTATTGCTCTGCATATCTTATTATATGTATTTGAAATGGGGGTGTGATACATGTTATATTCGGGGAAATCGTGATACTATGTATATTGGAACGGAAATTATGATACAGCCAATGACAGAACAAAGTTGCCAAGCATTTAAGTTATATCCATAACAGTCGTAATCAAAATCAGTTAATCGTTTTAAACGTAAAAGCGTAACAAAGACAGTCACTTTCACATTTATAATAATAATAATAGTGACGTCAAGTGTACCAGAAATGATAGCCATATACACTTAATATAGTTAAATCATTATAATATCTCATATTCTCTGACTTCCAATAAATCTTTTACTATATTTTATATTTGAAACTAGCTGACCCGCTCAACTTCGTCTGCATCACATACGAGAATTTTATTCAACTTTTTTCATTGATGCTCCGCTTCTATTGGTCGTAGCGTAACGTTTTATAGCTCATAGCCTGCCTCGATAAATTGTCTATCCTACACTAAAATATTTTTTTAATTCGACCCAGTAGTTCCTGGGATTATTTTTATTAATTATATATTCAGATTTATATTAGTGTAGATATGTAATTGCATTAGTTATGGAATTTAATATTAGAAGACAAAGAATGGGCAATAAAAATTTCAGATTATTGCGCAACTTTAGACACATTCGTCTTGAAAATGGCTTGACAGTGTTTCGATGAGTCTGTCTATTGAATACAATATTAGCTACATATTAGGAATTACTTGACTGACTGCACGGATGACATAGAGATTTAAGTGGTCAGTTTGCCTCTGCTTAGTAGCATAATAGTAGAATTGAATCCAACACAGTGTTAGACTCTATCCCTACACGGGACAAAAATTTGTGTGGTCCACAAATAGATGCTCTGAGTCTGGGTGTTATTTGTGTCCGTTATTTGAATGTTTGTAAAGTCACCCGCGACACAATATTTAGATCTAGAGCGAAAGTTTTATTTTTGTAAGAGAAAAGAAAATGAGCCCTCAAGAAATTCTTCATAAGACAATCTTTTAAAGAACTATTTAATTTTTTCTGTATTGTAGCAAGTAAGTATACGGTCTGCTTGATCGTAAGGTTACTATAAACAATACTTGCAAGAATATCAATCGCACGTTACCTTCGACTTTAGTAAAAAGGAATTAAATGCAGGAGGATAGGCAAGATATTTAGCTATATTTAAATTTCACAGCTATAAAGCCGGTAGGGAGGTTCTTTATACGATGTCTGCTATTATACACCCCATAAGGTAAAACTTCCCCCTAAGGAAGTAGCACTTTCATTCAACATTCCAACCGCTATTTCACCCCTTAGAGGTTTTACAACAGAAAGGATTTTATGAGGTGAAGGTATATAAAATCCTTTCTGTTTTAGGAATGTACAAAGCCTTACGACAGTATTTCTTTAAAGAGTAGGCAGAACTGTTTTACGCACACATTTCAGTAACTATGTTTTAAGTTTGCGTCTTTTGCAATCGTGCAAATTTCCAGGCTTTAAAACTCAATAACACGGGCATCTCCATTTCCTTTACTAACCCAGTTTATGATGCAACGTTCTATCCTAACCAACCTTACCTTCCCTTACCTATCCTGTACCTTCCAGTACCCGAAACCACCACCCACACCACCTTCAGGAATCAGCTATAGGGTTATGTCTCCAAATCTACACACTTGGTTCTTGTTGTAGCGAGCTACTTCAAGCTTAAGTGACACTGCCTTATTCAGATCGGTACCAGAAGAAAAGCCGCTCAGCACCCGAGACTCAGGGAGATGCTAACAATAATCGCGCTTAGGAAGACGGAGAAGCCTTTTTTTATATCTCTAGTATCAGTACCAGAGCTGTAAGGTGCGCTCTCATACCGGAAGTACCTCCATACGTCTACCCAAAATGTCTAAGTTAAGTGGACACTTCAGAGTCGTCGCTCGTAGACAAAAGTCTTGCTGGGTACCCACCCAGCGGCTGATGCAATTACAGTTCCAGCTTTCCACACACCAACAAAGTAGTAAGTTGGCCACGGTGGCTTTAGTCGGTAATTCAGAATTTTCGGGCAAATTCGATTTAACCTTGTCGTATCCTCTTGTAACGAGTGGTACTATCGACTTGAGCGACGGTTGACCACTCCTAAGGTAAAAATCGCATAACAGGCCAATTGTGGGAGCTCATGGTTAGAAGTTCGGTAAAAAAGTTTGTGTCAACGCAACAACTGTCCAAATATACCATCTGGCAAAAGTAAGAAAAGTCATAAAAATAAACGGTTTGTACAGTTTTTTGTTCGAAGATTTATTTTTGTTTGGTTAACAAAATTAAGGGCGGAGTCACTTAAAGTCAACATGTGTAAGCGAAATTTTTTCTGAAATGGTCAACCGCCGCTCAAGTCGATAGTATACATGCATAAGGTGCATTTACCTACGTTTATGTGAGTTTATTCCTAGAGTGATGTACTTGCTTCCAATAACACGGACAGTATTATTAGGTTTTCCTGTAATTATTTTGTGTTATTGTTATTCTCACATATTTCTCAAGAGGGAATCAAACTGATTCACAAACTGCTGCAAATATTATACATTTGTGAATGAACGGTGAACTTACTCGATAGAAGTTATTTTGATACGTCCCTCGGAGAGCTATTACTGAGGGAACGAGAAACTTTACGTGTACCGATGTGCTCGGGGTTTAAAGCCAAGTTAAGAAACTACCTGCGCTAATGGATTCAACCACGGTCTTACATCACGTGAGTTTATAATTGTAACTCGAATTTATTTAAATGTAGTATTTTTATTAAGAATAAACTGTTCCAAGGAAAGTTTTGGAGGAGTAATGATCAGTAATACTTAGTGCAATTACACGAATGAACGGATGACGTAGTGGTTTTAATTTTCGCCTTGCTTTTTAATTTATTAGTCATTTACCGAGTGCTGTAGGTTCATAATAAACACGTGAAGTGAGTGTCTTTTTATCTGTTGTTTTATTATAATATAAAGTCTGCCGCAACACGGAGGTCATGCCTAACTTGGTAGTTGTATTTTATGAAGAAGAAAGAAGAACGGTAAATGGGGTATAAAACTATTTAGTTTTTTAACTAAATCATAGATGGCTAATTGTAAATTTGACACACCTTTGTGTACTCCTTCGGGGACACAGGTAAAATATTTTGTATGTATGCAGCACACGGGTACACATTGCATGCTTGTCGACGTCTATAAAAGAAATTACTGAGTGCCAGTGCTAACGTGCTTTGACCAATTCAAAGATCTTTTGGAAAATCCAGGGAAGGAGTACTTCGCGCATGTGATAAGAGAGAATGAAGCATTACAAATATGTATACCAGGATCATATCAAATAGCAACAGTAGTATCTGCTAACCTCTCATGCCTGCGTCGTGTAGAAGAGCCATAAGATAAGAGAGGAAACATGCTTATTATTACTCCTTAATAAGCCAAAGCACTATTATGAAGTTGGGGAACTTTGACAACTAAATATGGAGAGTGCAACAACTTGAATTAATTTTACCTTTAATACCTTTCATAGAAATGTCCTAATAATGTGACGTTGATAACAAATATTATGTCAAAAATAGTTCAGTCAACAATATTGTACGTGTTTTATGTGAAAACTACGTGAGTATATGAGGTAAAGCAACTGCGGAAGTCCATCGGTTGGGGACCGGTTGGTCCCTAAACAATACTGTAATAGTCTCACTGTCCTTACTGTGCTCTTTGTCGGTAACTAAGAATAACATAATCTTAACTATATGTATAAAATGGTGAAAAGATTTATTCATTTGTTATTTTTGTATGTTACTATTACAGACAAAAAATATGTAAATTGCTGTTTTTTAATTAAGGGACAAAATCAGTAATGTTTACCAAATATATATTTTCTTCAAAAATATAATCTGTATATCCGTTTTAAAATTGAGTTCTGTCGTGAGTTTTCAATAGGTAAATATTAAGCTAAATATTGTAACAGTCGAAGTTAGTTCGGAATCGATGTCGAAGTTGGAGAAAACCATGTTTGCTTATGCGAGAAGGACCGTGTTTGCAAAATTTTGTAAAGCTTCATATTACTTCGTTTATAGCTTCATTAGTGTCAGTTAAGCTCTAGCAACCAACTTTAATAAGCTGAGAGCTGAGCTTATTATATCTGCTGAAAACACTAAGCAACAACACCAAATATAAAATGTCCACTTCCCATTAAAATATTCTAATGTTAAAAGCGTGTTGTCCGAAATAGTATAGTTAAGTTGGTCGGCAGAGTGATTGTACATATGAGCTGGTATAACTATGGTAAAAATTATTGTAGAAAGACAGTAAAAAAAAATTATTCTGTAAATATATCTCCTGTTTTGTTCTGTCACCCAGGGAATCTTTAAGATGCTTGTAAATAATGCAAATAGCAGCCGCAGGTTACATGCGCAAGCCAGTCGCGTGGTTTATATGTGCAAGTTCATGCTACTCGCGCGGCCGTTCGTTTTGAGTGTTAACACAATGCAAGTAATCCGCGAATGTATTTTACCATACAAATAATAATACTCACGTCATGTACAAGAGCCATTACAAACATTGAAATAACGACCACAGAAAATACCGACTCGCGGATGCAGACCAGCGAATAGAGTAAAAAGTTGGCAGTGACTATTAGAACTGCTACGCCATCCGCGAACTGACCTTATATTTAATTCGACCAATCACAGATATGCATTTATATTTTTTTAAATATCTAGGTTATCCTATATATATTTATCCACTTAAGGTTTTTTTTAAGGACTTTCGGTTCCAAACTATTCGAGACTAACAAAAAAATCTTGCCTATCATTTATTTACATTATATATTAAAGAAGATGACCATAAAATGAAAATGCTTAATAAATCTTATTATGTCTACCTATACCTAGTGTATGGGTAAGATTTTCCTCTTGTATAATATGAATCATGCCAGTTTCCAATGAAGGCACATTGCTGATTATATGAATCATTCTAAAGATCGATGTAGATTTTAAAAGGTTAATCTTGTATGAAGGGATTTTTTGTATATGTTATTAATCCTGACTAATACAATGAATGCAAAAATGTATTTGTTTGTTCTTTCTTTGCGTCAACAGAGAGAGCAAATAAATGATGCGCTTTATACTGTCGAGGTATAATATTTAGTACTTTCTGTAATTTATATTCTTCCTTAGCATCGTTAATACGTTAAAAGAACGGATATAGCTGGAGGACTGCAGACTAAAATAAGTTTTAATCGTATGAAAATATGCTTTGCTAAAATACTAAAAATATTTATTTTCGCGTGTCAACTATACCACCAGAATCACTGATGAATTAAGTGCTGTTTATTTGTTATGACAAATAATTTTAGCCTTAATTCGATTGATGATGATTGAAAGATGTACATGGCATGGTGTGTATTTCATTTAACAAACACCACACTTGTACATCTTCGAAGGGTTAGGTTAGGTTAGGTTACGGTGTACGGTGTACCAAAATTGCAAGAGCTATTTTTCTGTCATATAAAGGACCCCTATATAGTGTACCGCGTTTAATCCACGTTTATGATAACTGCTCCAATCCCATGATATATATGTATGTAGGCTGTTACTTGTACATAAAGTAGCTTTCTAATAATGAAATAGTTAGTAAAATCGGTTTGATACTTTCAAAGGTAATCAAAATTAAACAAACAAATCTTTTGGCTTTATAATGTTACTATAGCCAATTTTGACACCAAAGAGTAAAAGTAAGCTTATAATGCTTCCTGTATTAGGTTAGTCTGGTTTGGTCGTAACTGCAATCGCATATTTTGCTATGAACATAACAACGAAATCAAATGTTTACGATTGGCTCTATGAGGAAGTTTCGGTAAGTCCTTGGCCTAAATAGACCCAAGAAAGTATTAAAAAAATGATGTATATAAAACCAACTTTTATACTTTTTTTATATCAACAATTTTATTTTTATAACAAAATACGACGACAACTTTCTAGCGGTTTTAAATGGGGCGCTTGGTTTTTTACGCCTCTTGATATAAAATTTATTACGGGTAAAATCAATTTAAATGTAAGTGCTGTTATAAAATAAACTAAATATTTTTTAAATGTTTCAATTTACTTAAGTAATAACACAAATTTTTTTGCTAAAATTATGTGCTTACTTGTGTACTTTTTACGAAGTACCACGTTTGGGCGTGAAAACCGACGCAATTTTATTGTTCTCCTGTAAAAACATATTATTTATAATTTTATTTATGCTTTGATTGAGTCAAACTACCCTCTAGCTTTATCACATGGCTGAAATTATTTTTGACAACAGACGAGCTAGATGGCCACCATCTCAGCTTTAAAATGTTGTTAAACTAAAATGTCAATCGATAATAAAGCAGCGATTCTTCACAAATTTTTTGAATGTACCCAGTAGTAGGAGTATTTAATACAGGGTTGATTTTATTCTATTACAGACTGTCAACCCATTATTCTTGGAATTGTTATCATTACCGAGTGTAATGTAGAAAACTTTCTAAGCCTTATGGCTAGGTTGACGATGATCATTAGGGTAAGGTAGATTTATCTTGCCGATCATTATTTTTATTATAAACCCATTTACACAAGAATACTTTCTCGAAGAAAACATACTTGACGCTTGGCGAAACTTTGAGAAATTTATCTCATCTCAATGAATGTATTATAAAATCATAGCACATAACAAAACAAAGTCTTTTAAAATGTATTATTCCATATAATAAAGTAATTAATTGTAATAAGTATTCGTGAGTACATCTGCCATAAATGTATAATAAATCAACACAGTGACGAAAAATAATGCTGGCAAGTTTGTATAAATGTAATATAAATAAATTAAAGTCATGTACGTCATCATTCGTAAACGACATTCAATTACGTCACGATGACTGTGACAATCTTACTAATATTATGAGCCAGATTTTTCCCGCGGCGTCACTCGAGTAATTGTAAGTTAGGTTAGTAACAGTACTTTTTCAAGATAAAAGGTACCCTATGTTCTTTTCTGTACCGCTGATATCGTGAATGTGGAATTTCATGATGTTCGGTCGAGTAATTCAGGCTTAAAAATGTAACAAACAAACAAACTCACATTCGCATTTATAATATTAGTTAGGATTAGGATGTGAAAATTTGATGATTTGAGGTTTGTTACTTAATCACGTATCAACTGTTGCACATATTCGGATAAAATTTAGCACACAGATATACCATGTCCAAGATTAACATAGTGTAAGTATACTAGCCATTCTCGAATCCACTTGAACACACACAAAAAATTGCATCAAGATTGGTCCAGCCGTTTAGGAGGAGTTTAATTACAAACACGCACAGAAGATTTATATATATAAAGATTGTTATACCGGTATGCGTTCCCGTGGGTTTCACGCGGGCGAAGCAGTGGGCAGATCCTACTGCATTAATAAGTTCAATAACTGTATTTGCATGTTTAATGAGCTGAAAGAGTCACTTCCCACTCATCTGCTAATAATAATAATTGGTCGGCGCTTAGCACGAATTGTCGCAATTAAATCCGGTGCAAGGAGGATCGCGTGTGGCTCCGAAATCGAAAGGAGAAAGCGATTTTAGAGTTTTAAAAGTAGAACAAGTTTGTTACTTGTACAAATGTTCTAATTGTACCAATATCATATTGTGTTCTTGATTGTGATAAATATATTTCTAATTTATCAATTTATAAGGTACGATACAAAAGTAAAATTCGTATAGAGTGAGAGTGTAAGCTTGTTTGTTACGCTTTCACGCTTAATTGTGCATGTCCAATATTTAACAATTCTATGCGGAATTTCAAGATGATCGGTCACCCGACCAAAATTTCGCATACACTTGGTACAGAAAAGGGCTTAGAGTAAATTTAAAAAAGTACTTTTCCCGAGGGAAAGCTAGTACAATATAAGTAAGAACGCCGTGTCACGTAATAATAGTATAGATGACGAATTCAGTGCGTGATATTCCAGTCAAAGCACTTTAATTATATGAATTTTGGATCATTGTTGACATGAAATTAATCATCATTAAACCACAACAAAGGAGATATATATGATAATTTCATCAAATAAAGTCACACATCAAAAAGTTAAGAAAGATAGAACTAAAAATTTTGTAAGCAAACTGCTGAAGGATTATTTACAAGGCGTATATCGTCTTGAGCTATAATATTCGCTACACCTATTTATAGCATTATGTCATCGCCTACTTTATAGCTTTAATTTAAATGCCCTATGAGATCGCGAGCGATGCACCGACAATTAACCAATTTAGGCGACAATAAGTGGATAATGTCCATTGCGTTCAATAGAGGATACACCCACACGATGAGTTCTTTTAAAATAAAAAAATTATGATGGATAACCATCGAGTGCTTACTGCTCGTTGCTTTGCATGTCAAAGTTCAAAGTAGAGAATGGGATAATATATGACTTTACTTATAAATGTTAGCATAGTATAGTGTATCCTACTGAGAAATACAAATGAAATAAATAATTAAGGAAGCGTAATTTATTAATCTCTTCGAGATTACGATAAATTGAATGATATGAATTAGTTTTATGCAAAGGTTTAAAATTAGAAGTGTCAGGTTTTGTGTGATTAATTCTTAAAATTTCATAAAGAATTGTATCAAGTTAAATGTGTGTCAGTCGTTTCTTCAATGCGGAGTACTAATGGAATGACTTTTTATTTTTATTTTAGGAATATAACGAACTAGGGTTCACCACATATCTACACTACAATATCGGAACGAGTCCTCGCGGTAGGTGAGAGCAGAGAGCTGATTGATTGATTCATATTTTTATGCATGAGTCAGCAGCTCGCGCTGTCACCCCTAGTATTGTAAACGTCTGTAAACTACGGTAACCTTTTTGCCATCTTTCTGCTAGATATATAAGTTATATGGAAATAAGTTTGTATTTGCGCGTAAATGACTACATGTAAATTTTTTTAAAGACTTTTTAAACTGTTTTGTTTTTGATGGATACATATAACTAGGCTTAAAATGACTACAAATTTTATTTGTTATTTAATACTATAGTTTTATGCTAATTATTTATGTTTATTGAAGAAACTATCTTTTACGTGGCAGTTTATTAATATTGCTTTGAATATTCGAGTTTCTTTGTCAATGCTGACTATTTAGGTACCTATAGGTGTGGTATAATAATGATTGTATTTGAAGCAATTTGTCGGTCGTTGGCCGGCAGTCCAACCTACACTGAATTAAAGATAATGCTCCCTGTTGTGAATCAGACAAGTAATATTTGATTTATGAGTGTAGGATGGAATCTTTCATAGAGTTGCTCTCTCATCTTTAGTAGAGCAAAGTGATGATTTTATGTATTTAATTCTAAGGTATTGTTATATAGCTTTGTAAATAGGTATCTAACAATTTTATGGGTAATATTTAATTTTATTTACTTATTGTCCTTATATATTTTGAGCATTGGTAAAGGGAGTTTATTGATAACATTTAGGTACAGATGGTTTAAATGTTTGTGATAATTTGAATTACTACTCGACTGAATAGTTTTTTGTGTAGTAATTTGTCAATCACCGAATCAATATTCTATGACTATATTGTGTTACAAAATCAATCATATTGTAGCACTCTACTCAAAACTGTTAGATATATTGTATAGAAAGAAAGTAATAGTAGGTTTACAAGTATTTATATACCTATACTTCCATATTTATTTACCATTAAATAAACGTTATGCTTTCTTTATTGTGTAACCATTGTATAATTTTACTAAATGATGATTACTCTCGTGTAAATTGCCACTGTCTAGATAGACTAGTAAAAGTATTTTCGTTGCGTCAATTGTTGTTAAAATTGAAACCGCAAATCTGTGCAGCACTTTTTTGTTACTGAACCGTAAATCACAAAATGTATTATGCTAACTTTTCGGTATTTATGTAAGAACTTATGCTAGATAAGGGACACATTTATTTATATTCGACAAATGTTTATTCTGAGTGTGGGTGTTACTTGTCCGGTTTCAATATTTATTTTATTATATATTTATGTTTGTTATATAATTATATTTGGAATAAGGTTTAATGCGAAAATAGGCATTTAGAAATATAGAATAAAGTTTCGTAAATAATCAGAGCTGAAAAGACTTTAGTCATATCTTTTTATTTTAGACTTTACCTTTTGGTTGTATTTTACAAGTGAGTTATAACTATTACTGCTAGCTTGGAGGAGACAAAGAGGAAGATATTTATCCGTTAAGATGTGTGTATTTTTATGTACGAGATAAAAAAACATTTAAGGGTATTACTTGCGTGTTAATAAACTATAAACAATAAACAAAGAATTCGATGTGCTGCGGTTCCTTAAGAATTTCTGAAAATTCTAATCATCGCAAGAATACTATGTTGTTTTTGGTATGGTTTTTAGATTGAACACATTTCTAGTTAGACCCAAGCATCAGCTGCATTTTGGATGTCACCTATCTCAGCAATCTTTTTTTTTGTAAATGGTGTTAACAAATTGCTTCCTTTACCAAAAAGTAGAAGTAAATTTTATTTATTTATGTCTGAAATCTTTATAATTTATAACTAATTCAAAAGTTACTCCATAATTTTAGGACCTTTTTGAACAAGCGTGATAGAACAGACTATATTTTATGGCGAAGTTGTTTATACAGGAGAAAGCCTTTCAAAAAATGCTAATTAGAGGGTTCGCAAACTCTGCCGCCATAATGACTCTTTTATATTACTTTTATGTTTACGTAATTAACAAGGACTAATCCGGTCCAAAAAGGACATTTTTAAAGATATTAATATTTTGTACGATTATCTCACAGTACTTTCATTGCTTTGCATGTTGCAAGGAATACTGCGCGTCTTACTTTGCAACAGCGATTTTGTTCTGTGGTTTAGTATGTCTTTGATGTTTTGTCATGATATTCTATTCTTTTGTTTAGGAACTCGAGTCAAGACTGGTAGACAATAGGCTTGCTCCTATAATGTTGGACCTAAAATCATCGCTGGAAAAATATGGGTTAAACCTACTGAGCAGCAGCGGCCCGACGGCAGCCAGACAAAGACATTTTTTTTAAAGCTATCCCGCACTAGTATTAAATTCTGAGCCGCGGGGGACTTTACAAACATTCAAATAACGGACAAAAGAACACCCAGACTCGGAACAACCGTTTGTGGATCACACAAAGTTTTGTCACGTGTGGGGTTCGAACTCACAACAATCGGCGCAGTGGCAATGTCGAGGCGATCACTTAATCCACTACGCCTTTCGTGCAGTCAAACTTATGTCTGGCTTTCCAGGTTACAGTTGACAGGTTAAATGACCTCTATATAACGCCTTAAAAGGAAATACAGGCGTGATTCTAGCTTATAGAAATACAAAATCAATAAACCTTGTATGAACATTGACCATAATTCTGGAATTATATAATAAAGCAATACCTATGATATGATATTGTAAGATAATTAAGTATAGACATATGCGTATGTAGTGACCATGAATCATGTTGACCTTAAAATTATGTATAAAACATTATGTCATAGCATCGTTAACCAAGTATTATTATGTGCAAATTATGCAAATTCTTAACGTAGAATCACTTGTATAAACATTAACCAACCTTAATTATGTTATTAAGTAATTAATCACTTTATCGCCGATTAAGAAAGTATAGTAAATGCATATGTATGGAAAATGAAGTGGTCTCCAGGTCGATTCCAGAAGTGTATTTTGATATAGATCCTCATATAACATATCACTAAAATTTTGGCTGGTTTGGGATTTGTCTGATTTCAAGAAGATTGTTTGTGTTGAAGATTGTTCACCAATACATTCCAGAAAGTGGACTGTTTTAAGAAAAACTACCGATACATTCTAGAAAATACATCTATACTGAAAGATTTGATATTTTGTTTGTTTGTAATGATTTAACACAAAACCTACTTAACCGATTTAAAAAATTCTTTTACCATTAGGAACCTATATTATTACAGAGTATAATAGGTTATATATTTAAAAACGTACTGTTACATGTATCCTAACCTACTTTTACGCGAGCAAAGCCGCGAGTAAAAGCTAGTAATGAATAAGTTGACTACTTTATTGGTTCTGAAAATTTGTTGTTCTATTTGTGGTTTGATTCCAAGGTGGAAGAAATGTTATTTGTTAGAAAATTATCAGTAGCAGTACGTAATCGGCTAACATGTTTGGAAAACGGCAATCCTACCAAAAACATTTTCATTTAAAAAGTTGCCAAGACGAGACCATCTGACTCGCACTGTCAAAAAGTTACCAGATCTCATGTAGAGCCAAGCTTCTAACTCTACACGCCCTAACTCTACAAGGCCTAACTTCACAAACTCTACACCTTTGTCAAAATATTTGGTCAGATATGCTCGTCCTTCATTGCGAGGTGTCTCCAATTATGGCAGACGAAATATTGATGTAATGCACATCAGCCTACCTTTGCACTATTACTACATATTATAAAACAAAGTCTCCCGCCACGTCGGTCTGTCTGTTAGCCATAGATTTTAAAAACTACTGATCGGCTTTTCATGCTGTTTTTACCAATAGACAGAATGATTAATGAGATAGATTTAAGTGTATAATTTGTTAAGGTTTTGTACTACTCGTGCGAAGCTAAGGCCGGTCACTAGTTGGGAATAAAATAGGTATTAATCATGTATTAAATTTAATTATATATGTAATTTAATGTAATACTTACGTTGGAAGTAAGGCGTTTACTTTCCTTTAGCTTAAATATATCAAGTTAATATACGTATGTATAATTGTATGCTTCCTAAATTACCATGTGTGAATGTCTCTTGATGAACGTAATTAGTGGGCGTGCGTGTCTAAGATCGTAACTATATATAAGTACATGTATGTAGTAATTATACAGCACGATATTTGCTATAAAATGTTTGTCTAAATATCTATCACCTGTGGTTTCATTGCCGTGGTATTTAAACGACACTGTATCATCTGGCGTATAAGTAGGAATTTTATTATATAAGAATGTAAAATTTGTTTTAATAAGGTGTAATTCGATTTTGAAATATAAAAAACAAAATCATATTACATAAATAGAATCACGCTTGCATAGCACCAAAGGGTTAAAATGACACCAGTCATACCTAGACATATTTGGAGGGAGCCTTCTGGCAGTCACATTGCCAGTGTTGCTACTGGGAATTTAAATTGGTAATCCTAATAACACTTTGCCTGACCTGAGAATTAGATTCACGACCTAATAATCACACAAAAACATAACCTTATGCTGGAGGACCAATAAGGCATAATTATATATAACAGTAAGAATACACTAGTATAAATAGTAAGAAAGCATAGATTTTGAACTTAGATTTTTTTTCTTTTTTTATTGTCTGCCCGTGTAACGAGTTGGTTATGTGGTCAACTCGCTTCTATTAACACTTTGAAGTTCAAATCTCTACACGGGTTAAATAATTGTAAAATCCAGTTCGCTTTAATATTGTCAAGACAATAAGACGACGAAGACGAGAGTTTGTCGAATATAAATAAGAATTGTACAAAACCGCAGTCATATACGTAATTTCACACTAACTTAACCACACTTACTATTAATACAAAAAGTAATGAATTTATTAACACCCTTAAAAAATTCAATTTACACTTATCATTTCATAAATCTACAAGAGTAACTTCACACTCAGCTACTTGTATTGACAATATAATAACCAACCATATCAGGTGCAAAACAGAGATATGGGATCTAGGTATCTCTGATCATACTGCGCAAGTTATCATGATACCGTGCAAAGTAGCTTTTAAAGAAAAAATGTGGTATGTATTTAAACGTAGTCTTAAAGACAAGGAAATATTTTTAAAATATATGGCTCAAATAAACTTCCAGGACGTTTATAATGAAAGTGATGTTAACTTAGCTTATAGTAAATTTTTAGAATTATTCTCTCTAATATTTAATTCATGTTTCCCTGTAAACAAAGTAAAAATAAAGTACACTAAAAGTAAAAATTGGACAACAAAAAGTATAATAAAATCAAGCAAACACAAAAGAAAAATGTACCTTAGTTTAAAAAATAATTCAGCCACTAATCTCAAGTATAAAAAATACTGCAAAATCTTAAAGCGTGTTACTAGAGAATCAAAAAGACTTTGTAATATAAATTTTCTAAAATACAGCCAGAATATCACGAAAGCTTCATGGACTTTAATTAAACAACAAACTAGTCCCACCAACGACATAGTAACCTCTATAGATTATATAATCCACAAAAAAAACATCATCAAGAATCCAGTTGACATAGCTACAGTTTTTAATAATACATATATATCTCAAAACAATACGATAAGCCATATAATCTATAAACCAACAATAAGTGCAAATATAAACAGCATTTTTCTTTGTCCAGTTGACAGAAATGAGGTCATAAACATAGTAAAAAAATTCAAAAATAAAAATAGCTGTGGTATTGATGATATTCCAATAAGCATTGTAAAGATCAGTATTGAATATATTGCAGATGCCCTTGTCCATATCATAAACCTCATGTTTGAAACAGGAGCTTTCCCTGATAAACTTAAAGCAGCAGTAATAAAACCTATATTCAAAAAAGGCTCCAAACATGACATCAATAACTACAGGCCTATAGCTCTTCTACCTAGTTTCTCTAAAATATTTGAGAAAGCCCTATATAACCGAATATCTAAATTTCTCATCAATAACAAAATCTTAAATGAATATCAATTCGGCTTTCAGAGAGGGAAGTCAACCTCATTAGCAATATTTAATTTTTTGCGGGGTATATGGGAAGGCATCAATAACAAAAAACAATGCACTGCTATATTCTTAGACATGTCAAAAGCATTCGACTGTCTGAAATTTGATATATTATTGAAACAATTGGAAAGGATAGGTGTCAGAGGTATACCCTTAAATCTAATAGAATCATACTTGTGTAATAGAACTCAGGCTACTAAACTAGAAATATTTAATAAAGACACCAAAACAATAGAAACTGTATATTCTAGCTTCGAAAATGTGGTACTGGGTGTGCCACAAGGTAGTATACTGGGACCTCTTTTGTTTTTGATTTATGTCAATGAATTGCCAAACATTATCAATTACATGTGTATAATGTACGCTGATGATGCAACCATATTTATACAAAATGATAAATGCATAAACAATATCGAGATTGAAGTATCAAATACACTGAAAACTGTTACACACTGGTTTCTATCTATTAACCTAAAAGTAAATCTTACAAAAACTAAAGTTATGCAGTTCCGAAATTACCAAAGTAAACCACCACCACTAAATATATGCGAATATGATACTAAAATTGAAGAAGTTAGTCAAATTAAATTTCTTGGTGTCTCGATAGATCAGCATTTAAATTGGAAGAGCCATATAGAAAACTTAAACAAAAAAATATCTAGCTTCTGTTATGTCCTATCAATACTAGCTGAAAGTGCTTCAACGAGCATAGCAAAATCAGCGTATTACGGCTACGTGTATCCATTGTTAACATATGGTGTCATACACTGGGGTAACTCCACAAATATTAAATCAACATTTATTTTACAAAAGAAATGTTTAAGAGTTATGTATAATATGCAAACCACCGATTCCTTAAGAGTAGTCTTTAAAGAAAAAGGTTTCTTGACGCTAACTTCTGTGTATATATTGGAACTTAGTCTCTTTGTTAAACGTAATTCTGAATATTTTGATATAAAATACAATCTAAAACCTAACGTAAGAACGCAATATAAATATAATTTAAGCATGCCAATCGTCCATAAAACAATTTACTACAAAAGCACATATGTCTCTGCTATAAGAGTATATAACCATTTACCTCTAGAAATTAAAAAACTAAATGGCAATTTGTTTAAAATAAGATTAAAAAAGTGGTTATTGGAAAAGGTATTTTATAACATGCATGAATTCTTTAATTGTAAGCATTATTAAAATCTAATATTATATAATTGCAATGCCCGTAACGGGTAAACTGTTGATACATTATACATATTTACCATCCATGTACATTACTACACAGTTATGCAATAAATGTCTTTGTCTTTGTCTTTGTCTTTGTCTTTGTCATGACTTAAAGAGAACAAATTATTCACAAAGCAGAAAAATAACATTACATAACATGACTATATACATACACACACACACACACACACACTACTACAAGCATATTACATTAGTGTATGTGATGCGTCATCCCGGTACTGGCGGCTACCTGAGCCGAGAGAATGTAGCTGAGTCAGCAATGATTCATCCGTTGATTGGCCTTTGGCACACAACAACAAATCACTACTAAGTTCTTTCTCTTATACTACCAATGATTGTATGTTTCATGGAAAGTGGATAGCTGTGGTTTGTGCACAGAATTTTAGTTCCGCAATCTTTATACAGGTGCGTGTGCACTTGTCTTGTAACTTTTGGATATATTTTTTTTTACTTATAAGTATACAACAAGAATGAATGGTGGTTGAATAAATAATCACTCTTATTATTGATTATCTATATAATAAAAAATACAATTTCTAAGTAGGAGTAATTACATGTTAAACATTCGTATACATACAAGCAACTTATAATCTCTCTGACAGTTAAAAAGGTATACCGAATGTATTCCACAAGAAGGTTTGCTCACTAGTAAAAAATAACAGCTAGGTACTGTTTTTAATTAGAATGTTTAATATATATAATGTCACGATTCTTAAAATAATAGTATCTGCAATAAGTATGATTATATCTTTTCCCTTTCTTGTAAAACGAATCAATAAACCCTCTAAAATTATATATCATATAATCTGATTTATTTTATATCTGGCAGATATTTTAAAACTGTACCACTGCTGGATATTTTAGAAATATTGTAGAGACACGTTTTTTATGCTATTTATATTTATTATGTATACAGGGTGTCCGGTAATTAATGGATAACCTTGAAATGTCTTATAGAAGAACTGATGGCTGTTCAGAAAAAATATGAAAAATCTATCCTAACTACTATCTTTTTTTTTTTTTTTTTTACGTGGGGTAATGCTATGACGCATATCACTCCGCGGGGGTGGGCGGAGGGATTATGTCGGACTCGCCGGGGTAAAATAAAGATGTTGAAAAGATAATGTACCTCCCGGAATACCGACTAAACCTACCACGGTGTTCCTCGACAAAACCACTATCGACGGGGCCGCGCGAATCACTTTCACATACGGTCGCGACCCCGCCGAGGTTTCGAACTACACTACACGAAAGACCTACCCAAAATAGGCACTACTTCACCTACTGTCTCCTCCCTAGAGGGGAGACGGACTCGAAACAGAGGCGCGCGTGGGAACACGCACGCCGCCTCTCGGACCTGGTGCTGAACGGATGGCGGGCAGGCCCACAAAGCCCGCCACCCCCAGGTCAAACCTCAGGGTGGCTGGAGGTCGTCTCGCGCCCTCCGGCGCCCGGCTCTGCGGTTGGGGAGAGGGTTTAAACGCTCCCTCTCCCGCTCCGCCGCCTCCTTGATGGAAATTACTTCCTCACAAAAGGAGGCGACGGCGTTCCACGACCTCTCACTCCGGACCATAGACTGAACTACGGCCGGGAGCGAGAGGGCAACCGATCCGACTGCCGCGATCAATTCACGGCGCTGCGATGCCCAGGCGGGGCAAACCGCCAAAGTGTGCAGCGCCGTGTCCTCTACAACGTCGCGGCAGTCGCCGCAGTGGTGACAACCGGGCGTCTCTTGCCGGCGTATACGACACAGGAACCGGCCAAAACAACCGTGGCCAGTCAGAACCTGTGTCAGCCGGAAGGTGAGGGCGCCATGCCGCCTCTCCAGCCACTCCTCAAAAACGGGACTTACCGCCACGATCGTGGCGTGCCCGATCCTAACTACTATCTGAGATATGTTTTTTTTTAATTACCGTTGTTAGCTTTCTTGTACACTACGATCATAAATGAATGAATTCCATCGGTTTTTGTTGTTTTATTATTAAACACCAATTATGCTAATATATAGATAGTCAAAAGTATGACTAGCTATTGCATTTTTTTAATATTTTTTTTTTTTTTTTCTTGACCGCCTTCAGTTCTACTGTAAGGCATTTCAAGGTTATCCGTTAATTACCGGACATCCTGTATATGTATATAAGTATACTATAACTGTATCTTTATAACCCACAATTCTAGTAAAACTCATAAAGACAATTTAGCATCCTTTTAACTTGATACCTACATAGTAGAATTAGAGCTCTCTTGTAAGAACACTTTAACATAGAAACATATCTTAACTTGGGTTTTATAACTTGATTGGCAGGCACCGAACAAAGGTTCTGCCTATTGAATATTCATATGAGCGAGAGTGACGATGTACGTAATGATTTGAGGCAATTCTGTGACTCACAGTGACTATAGATCTTCGTCAGGCTTTACAACAACACGGAGCCTTTTGTGAGCTCTTAACATGTTTGTTTTTCTGCGAACGTTCTATTTGGATGACTCAAATTGAGACATTCAGAGAAACTATCAGGAAACATACATTTTCTGGTATAGTTACGTAATGTGTTGAATATAATGAGAAGTGACAAGGCGGCAATCAATTTAAATATAATGCTCAGAAAAGGAGGTAGTCACCACACGCCTCAGATTGCCGCTCTGAACTTATTGCAACAGCATATAAAGAATAATCTTATTTATTGTCTGTCAGAGGATGCATTGCTTAAAACAAAACACGTATCGGAACATACTTTGTGTTTAAAGTGGAATACTGTAACCTCGCTGAAATGTAGGTTAGCTTAGTAACAGTGACACACCCACCATTCAAGGCAGCGAGATGGCACACCGTGTTGAGTCGGTAGTACCCGATATATTCCATATTTGCCCGGGTGAGCCCGCCATAACCTCTCCGCTCCCCTTTTCCGCAAAGAAATATACGTAAATGCAGTCCAACACGGAAAAAAAATTGTAGCGGTACTCTTCTCTGGATGAAAGGTACCTTATGTCCTTTTCTGTTTCTCTGACAATGTATATGCGAAATTTCATGATGAGCGGTCGAGTAGTTTAGGCGTGAAAGAGTAACAAACAAACTCACATTCGCATTTATAATTTTAATTAGGATTATCAACTTTTTTCTATTGCAATAGTGAATATGCTTCCGTCTAACCCTTCAAATATATTTACGATTAAAGCCATGTTATGTAAATGGTTTGTACCAAACAACAAAACCGTCTTGTAATACAAACTCGACCATTCTCTAACAGGTCCTTTCCAGTACTCGAGGGACTGGTTCCTTAAAAAGTTTGGTAAGTGGACCCTACCCGGCTACTTTGCTTCCGTATTATGGCAATATTATTGTTCCTTTTGTTTGGAAACTTAGGTATATCAAAACTTATCTAAAGCGATATTGAACTACCGGGATCGTTTAGAGTTTTCGTCGGTTTGCTATGTGAGTGGCTAGTTACTTCAATAATAATATAATATCTAGTCTGTTTATAAACTTTTCGAATGTGTCTACACAGGCCTATTTATAATATGACAAGGATTAGGTCTTGTGTCAAGACTACTAACCAGTTTTGGGCCACAATGGTTATTCAATGTGGGTTTAAAGATTAGAGAAGAACATGCAAGTATAATATTGTCTTCTGTTTACGCGAATGTTATTCATTGAAATCAAACTACTATATACGGATTTTATCGCGTTGTTTATTTAACACTGTATCTATTACATAATTTTAAAACACATACACAACACTACTATTACTATTGAATTTTACAAATTTTTATGCTAATAAAATTATTTAAACTATTAAGACTATTTATATTTAGGTTTACACTTTCCCCGACGTTCCGGTTGCTTTTCAGCAGCCATGGTCACGAAGAGACTTAGATGACCATGGCTAAGTCTCTCCCGTCACAAATTTATGATGGTTTACTTCACCTTAATGTGAGTGATAATTAACTATTTAATCTGTCATATAACTTCAAATAGTCAGACGTTCGAGCTATCTTTTTTTATTTGTGGATATACTCCTGATGCGTTTCCCTAACCGCAACGAGAGGCAAGAGGGTTAAGTCGGGCTCTCCCAAGCCTTGGGGCCTATCTACTAAAACCACAACGGTGTACCAGCTTGCTGCTTTCTATGGCGGGAGGGTTGCTGAAACTAAAATTTCATCAGCCACTCATCAAGCAGTGCCCAAAGCAGAGATGAGTTATCTAGTCGAACATAAGTCAAGGAATTCTTTAGAAAATGTAAGTCGTTATAGAAAAATATATACCTACGATCGCAAATCTTAAGACCGTTAACAGTAGGATTACACCATAGATTGTATTGATATAATATCGTTACATTACACAAAGAAAGAAATCATCTAAGTTGTATTCAATATAGGTTAATCGTAATATTATCGTTAGTCGATTAGTGGGTTAGGGTTGTTGATATCTCGAGAATATAATCGACTACTTGATATATGATGCCGTCTTTGTCTGGCTTCGAAGCTGTAATGTATTTTGTTGCCTATTTTAAGGTCTAATGTAACCAATATCAGACAAGTAGACGTTTGAAGATTAGAACACCTTTGTGGTTAATAGATGTAGTAAGATTTGTAATAGTTGTCACAATGGCGGCCAAACAAAGTAGGTTTTCTGTTATATTTGGCATTCTAACAATTGACAGGTAAAATTATTCAAAATTTACCGGCAGCTTTGCCTGGCGAAGTCATTTATGTTTGTTAAAGTTAAAACTATGTCTAAGAAGAAGTATGTTTGCCATAATATTTTCGACTAATCTTGAAACTCACAGTACCACCGTGGTTATCATGGTGCGGGTTAGCAGAATTCACACGTGGCTCAAACATCATACTGAAAATTGTCCCGTGGTCAACAGTGGGCGAGGCTATAAATAAGTCTGATATTATTATTATTATCACTTGGCACTCACAAGATTCGTTTGTCGATTCGATTCTCCAAAAACTTTAAACATAATATTCCAGGATAGTTTAGAATTATTTACAAAATAGATTACTATAGTTTTAACTCATGAAGAGTATAATCGAAAGCTATAGGAAAGTTATTGACTGTAGGAACACAACACAAGGGTTTTCGGCTGCGATAAGTACTTCCGCAATTCGTCTGTCCCTGTTTGACCGAAATCGGACGTTATGCTTCTGTCTCTTCATTTTTATAGTGTCAATTATTTGCACAATTCTATCCATATATTTATGGCATACAAAAGCTTTAGAGCTGTTATGTAATACTTCATTCCTTTATCCTAATCCAAATCAATTAGGATCGGTTCGGTATGCTTTCTGTGTCTGAGTTGACTTCTTCATTGATTCCTTTTTCCTACATATAATTTCTCACACTTCATCAATCTTTTCTTTGGGCTTCTGTCCATTTACATTCATATTCATAACTTTTTAAGACACGTGCCTTTAAGCTGTTTTTATACAAACATACGAACACAAATGATTCTTAAAGATAAAGATAAATTTATTTGACTCAACATGTGTACAATCAGGTGTTACAGATATTTTTTTGTCTCAACATGCTCTGTCTGGTCAGACATGCAAATGTATGTGCTTAATAAGAATTTTAAAATTGTGCTGGATCTAATACAATAATTAACATGTCAATTAAGCGTCTCTAAATAATGAAGTGAGATATATTATAAATAGGTCAGTTCAAATCCGTACAATAAATATAAAAATAATTAATTCATAAATCATTTCCAATAATAGAATAGCAATAGATAAGAAGTCAATAATTAAGAACATGTCAAATTAAATTAGATCCTGATAAACGATTATTAAAACAAAGAAAACAAATTATATAAGATTATCACATAGGAAATCAATAATATTATAGTAGCATTTATGCAATAAAAGATTTCTTAAATTACGTTTAAATACGTTAATTCCTTTGAACTTTCCTACCATTGGCGTCAATTTCAAACTCTCTTTAACATACTTTATGCTGAACCTATCCATTCTGGTAATTATTCATCTCAGTAAATGCTATGTAAATAATTATTTACATTACATTAATTTGCTGTGTTAATATTTGCAAGTATTTTAGAAAAATATGAAGTTACCTAAGTTTTAACATAAATCCATTTCATTAATGGTTTTGATCCAATTTTATATATTTAATGCGGCCTAATTTTTTTGCCCCACATCTACGTTTTTCATGACATATCTTTCGTCGCATTGTTAGCTGCTTTACAACAATATGCCATTCTAAATACAAAACCTGCACCCTTCTTAGCCTTTATCCCAAGAACAGAAAGACCAAATTACATTATCTTGAGCGCTTCTATGCAACTTGTTGAAACATTACTACTACGGAACTGTCTTCTTCCAAAGAAATATGTTTTGTCTTCATGGAGCGTATGTCAAAGGTAATAGGGCTGAAATTTCTATGACTCGTGTGGAACGTAGTGGAATGGCATTTGTAACGTTAATGAGAGAATTAAGTGACGTGGAACATTACGTGTTAGTGGACATCTTGATGCTTCGCTTGTCAGCTCCAGCCCTGTCTACCGGTGATTAATGTGTATATTGTTCATTGAGAAATCTGTATACTGACCGTATGTATCAAACCACATCAGAAGCAAGCTTCTTCTTTCGTAAATACCTACATTTATAGAATCACGCCTCATTCACTAAAGTCAGAGACTACTGATTTCTAATTAGTCATATGCTCCCTGTGACCATGGCTGCTGAAAAGGAACCGAAACGTCGGGGAAAGTGTAAACCAAAAATAAATAGATTTAATAGTTTAAATAATTTTATTAGCTTATAAATTAGTAAAATAAAATCACTAGAAGTGTAATATTTTCAAAATTTTGTAATACAGTGCTAAATAAACAACGCGATAAAATCCGTATATAGTAGTTTAATTTCAACAGACTCTTTAGTTTAGGGTATTGTTAACCTGGCCTTTCTTCAAAATACTTAAGTACATACCAACTTGAAAACTTACAGTGCTTCATTAGATATTGATGTAAATGCCATACGGACGTTGTTTAGGCTATTTAGCAGATTTATACAGTTATAATATATTACTGAACGATTAGTCCCCATTTGTAGAGCTGTTTAGGATTCACGTAATTGGCGTTGAGTCTGCTGCCTCCAATAGGATATTTTCAGAACGGCTACTGCACATCACTATTTTCTTTTGCGTTGCATGATTTGTATAACAGAAAACGGGTATAAACACAATCATGCTCGGTATTTATACAGGGCATAACCACGGCCGCAACATCAAGTCTTTAAAAAGAAATGAAAATACCAAGCATGATACCATTAATACCAATTTACTGTTATGTTGTTACTGCAAATTTCTTAATAGAAATTAGGATTTCATGCTTTTTCTTTAGCGTAAATAATCTTTTGTCACGATCTGTCACATATGTACGTCGCGTATAACTATAAATATATCGTCTTATTTCTTTTTATTTTTGCGTGCTAACTATTTAGAAAGAAAGCACGTACTATACTGACTCACTGAATTGTGTGCAACTTACTGGGAATGCGTCAAAAGGGAAAGTCGATCATAATACACTTCAGAAATACTGTTTTAGAAACGTGAAGCGTGGTGCGTAGTTACTGACCACCTAGATTTCTGGTAATGTCTTACTTACAATGAGTTCTTTTCAATCTATTTATTGGCAGGCTCAGGATCTTTACCTAGTTTAATCATCGGAGTTGTGCAATATAATTACATATATCGAATTTATGCTATCATTAATAATTCATTACTTAAAATCTTACAATGCTAGTAATCTTTAAATGCACAGATGGCGCAATGAATTAGTAGTCATCTGGCTACTGCCATTATGGCAGTGCCACTGTGTTGTGAATTTAATTTTAAAATGAGAAGGTTCCAGAAATATTTGTAAAGTGTTCTATAAAGCTGTTTGTAAAGTGCCTTGCGATACGAATTATTTCTAGTTCAGGAGATGTGTTTAAAAAATAATAAGTAATCAAATTATCAACTCGTAATCGAAACTAGCAATTTTTTGTTCGAAATGTCTTAGCAGTATACGGTAGATGTGCGATAATAGTATCTATTCAACTTTATTGCTTAGAACATTTATACTCAGAAATTCAGTATTTGCGACGTTTCAACTAGCATGCATATTTGGCAGATAAACTTTCAAACACTAATATATCATGTTCAAAAGTTTATAATGTGCACAGATTTTGATATTTGTCAAACTAAACTAATATAATTTTAACTTTATCTTTTAAAGCATTGAATATAATAAAAGGATAAATGTTTTTTAGATCTATTAAATTATTTATACTTACACTTTTAGTAAATGCTATTGTCGCTGTCTCTCGTATTTCTCTCTTTCTACGTCAACAGATTAATATACTAAACAACAATTCATTTACATACATAGACTTACGCCTATATATAACCAAAGGAGTAATCGAAGGTACCCTGCACAACCACCTTTTGCTGTCCATATTTATAAGTGTCTGATAATAGGATATGTAGTACCTATTGCTCTTTACTAGACAATTGATAGACTTCGTGCTGCTGTCAAGAAACTATCGCTTTGCCGATTTGTAATTAATTCAGAACAATAAGAAAACAGGACCTAACGATCGTCCACAAACTTGTATCATGAGACGAACTAGGCAGTCACAATTCCCATAATGTAGTTACTTTCTAATTTCCTCCCCCCGAGAATGCGGCAGGTATGAGCATTGCATTGAATACTGAGCAAATACCATACAAATATATTATAATGTATTCCAGACTCTGATGGGCTTGCAATCTGACACGACCAGAGAGAGATCAGGTGCAAGACCAACGGTTAACATGCTTATTGAGGCACGAGGGTGTCTAACACCACCAATTGCCTAACGCCGGGCTGATGTTGATATTTCTTAACAAAATAACCTATTAACTTTTATTTGCCCGACCCGGAATTCGAATCGGAGACCTCATGCACAGCAATCGCATTCACTACCGTTGCGCCACGGGAGAGACTGAAGAGACCGAAGCGAAAAAAGAAAAATGCACCCATTAATATATAAAAAGACTTAGTTAATATTAGTTTAGCAAAACGAACAATAGACCGGTTAGCGCTAATGTCATAAATACCTTACTCCGAAAAACATACTATAAGTCCGCAACAGCCCTAACATATAAAAAAGATCAATGTTACTCTAGAAAATAGGATTCTGTATCGAGTAAGTTTATACTTTGTAATTTATTACATCTTAGTGCTTAGTACACTCAATACTATTAGGATTATGGAAAATCCTCTCTAGATTTACGATCAGGAAGTGTTAACTGTCGCTACCCTAGTTCTGAGATTTCTTTTGAAGGAGAGAAAAATATTTAGTAAAGGAATCTCGGGTAGGATTGATATAATCTTCTTTGAAATTGGATTGAATGGAGATAGTTCTGTTGATAGAACACATTTTATATGCTAAGTAAAGGCTGAGATTGTGTTTTATATTGTCACTGACGTCACTTTCAAAAGTTGAAATTATTTCATTCGAATCGATTCCAGTTTGATAAAATGTTGTATGAAGATAGCTCGTGAGTTGAAGCATGAGCATTTGAGCATACTTATTCAAATATAAAGCGAACTAGCTTACACATTATTTATTTTGTAAATTTTAATATTTTTACTTCTATCTATAATATTATTTAGGACTAGGATTCAAAATCCTAGTCCTAAATGCGAATGTGAGTTTTCACGTTGTCACGTTGGGGTACAGAAAAAGCCATAGGACTCCTATGGCCTTCTCTACGTCCTCATCTGTAAGATTTTTTTCTAGTTGAAAGGTATTTCATCTAGAAAAAAAGTACTGTTTCCGATGGATAGAAATTCATTGACAAAATCTAAATACATACACGAGCGAAACTGCAGGCAAAAACTAATATACTGAGGAATAATTAAGAAAAATTATGTTACATTTATTCTTCCAGCAAAAAGGTAAAAGTTAAGAACGCGGAACGATTGATGAAATGCCAAGTATCCAAGACATGACTAGGTCAACGGTTCCACGCGTTAACAAAGTATAATCCAAATGCCTTTACTAGAGTAACTCACTCACGAGTTAACTCGTCCGTGACAAAGTTAAATCGCTCACAAGCGTAACAAATATGGATTTGCACTGATTCGCTTTTGATACAAAAAAATATAAACCTGTGTTAAGCCTGTTTCTTTTTAAATCGGTTTCTAAACGTAGAAAAGTGAGATGTTGCGTTCCATGTTTGAATCGTTTTTGTTTTTTTGTTTTTAACGATCACGTTCACCTAATATTTTTTTATGCTATAAACAAAAGGTTATAAATTTCTAAAGATTATTTGTATACTAGTTGTGGTACTATTAGTCGTTTCAATTAAACTCCTTCAGTAAAGCAAAATAAAGTGAATTCATGGCAATATTATAGTACAATAATTTTACCATTAATATTGTAAATATGACCATGCTTCATGTAAAGTTCTGGCTCGGATTGGTTGGAAGTAATGGGTTATTCTTTTGGCTTGGATCACGGGTATGGGTAACCCCATACCTGGGGGTGGCGGGCTTTGTGGGCCTGCCCGCCATCCATTCAGCACCAGGTCCGAGAGGCGGCGTGCGTGTTCACACGCGCGCCTCTGTGTCGAGTCCGTCTCCCCTCTAGGGGGGAGACAGTAGGGTTTTTATAGTATGAGTGCCTATTTTGGGTAGGTCTTGTTGTGTAGTGGCCTGCCGTTTCATACGGCGGGCCGAAACCTCGGCGGGGTCGCGACCGCATGCGAAAGCGATTCGCGCGGCCCCGTCGATAGTGGTTTTGTCGAGGAACACCGTGGTAGGTTTAGTCGGTATTCCGGGAGGTACTTTACTATTATTCCATCTTTCTTTTACCCCGGCGAGTCCGACATAATCCCTCCGCCCGCCCCCGCGGAGGGATATGCGTCATTGCATTCCAAAAGTAAAAAAAAAAAATTTGTAACCCCATATTACATTAGAACTTACAACCGGTGACTATACCCTGAGATATACTCCAAAGATAAGTACCAGACAAACAAATCGCCAATAACGACGTAAACATGTAACAAGGTCCTTTTAAGAAAAAACATGACTCATTCGAATACCAACGGGTCATTGACAAAATCATTCTGTTGTATGGAACGTAATCGATGAGCAATCATTCGACGAGTTTGTGAAATCGAATGATCACATAGAAACCTGATAATGTAGTTGTTTGCTTAAGACATTATCTACGTGGCCGTTTATGGTGTCTGTTTATGTGAAAGCCAGATTCTTCGAAGTAATGCCAGCGAGTATCCTCAAATATATGTAATAACGCCTCGTACATACTTCGCTTGGGTTTAACATAACCAATCTTGAATAATGTACTAGTAGTGACAGCGGGTCACGACGGATGGGGTAATTTAAAAAAAAGTTAAAATGGTCGCCCTGTCATTGTCAGTGCGCTGACTATTATGGGTAGTTCGATCCCCAGACAAAAGATTGTGTGATCCGCTAATACATAGCTGTACTGAATCAAGTTGTTCTTTGTGTCTGTTTGAATGTTTGTAAAGGCTGCCGAAACACAAGGCTGATCCTTGTGCGGGAGTAGTACTTTTTCTAGATAAACAATACCTTTTCTTTGACAATGACTTCATATGCATATAGAAATTTTGATATTTCCGCATATATACGCGTGACGAATGTCGATGTCGCTTTTGGCCGTCGCCTAGCATAACGCATATTATGTAAACACGGTATGTGTTATGTATAATCAACTGCTTGCGGGTCGTTGCTTCATCGTTAGTGCATAACTATCAGATAATTAGTCTAGTGCAAATACCATATTGTTGATGTAATTTGAATTAAATTATCTATACAATGTGATTGATTAGTGTCGCTGCTGTTAAGGCAGAAAAGATTAGGCAAGTAATATTAAATGTACTAGTATGCCTAGGTTTTATATGACTTTCAGGTTAACTATTAAACAAGGTGTAACGTACCTGAAAGTACTTTGTTCAGAATCGGCTACTGAAACCATTTCTGACATTTTAATACATTTAGGATTTTTTTGTCCGAAAATTATTAAAACAACGTGAATTATAGTCATCCTTTTCTTTGAACAGTCGAAATAAACGAAAATGTATCATAATTCAAGGCAATAAAGTTTTTGATGCAATAAAGGCAATAATGTTAGATTTATTGTAATATACCCATACTATCCGCGCTCAATAAGGATAAGTAATTCGTTAAATTAAAATATTTAAGTACATAAAAGTAACATTTTAATGATTATATTATTATTACGATTTAATAATCTAATGATTATATTATTATTACGATTTAATAATCTAATGATTATATTATTATTACGATTTAATAATCTAATTGAGGTGTTTGTAATTGTTGTGCGTTATATCTGTGACACGTTGTATATTAAAGTGAGATCCCGGGTCAGCAAAGATATTATATTGGCAAAGTCTCAGTAGCAGCTCAGAGACTGCTACTGTTACCGGTGGACTCAAATTCGCTGTAATTACCTGCGCCTAAACAAAGCTGGTCAAATCTGAGTGCATAGAGCTATATACTAGATAATACTTCTACAGAGAACTTTATAACCAACGAATATCAATGGAAGTCTCATTTTCTAGCTACGATTATCAGAGGGAATGGTGAAAATCGGAGAACAAAAAAAAATTTCACCATTCATCATTGACACCAAAGAAATATGTTCTTGTACTCGTGAAGTCTATTTTTATGGCAATTCAAACTGCTTCAAGTTACAATTCATAAGATAGTGTTTGTTTAAGTTCTCTACATTAAGGTCAATCAACTCCTGCGCCCACATTGTAATAGGAATTGCACCTAAAATAATTAAGACTTCTGCCTACGAGTGCTCTAAATAACTTTTTTCAAGAAAAAGAAACCTGATATTTCGACCGTTCAGTCTCTGTTAAAGGATAATTAAAAATGTTTTACATTAAGAAGTCTTAGAGTTAGCCGGTTTGACATCCACTGGTTTGGTTAATTAGCAATTTCAATGCGTAGGCTAGGCACGAGCTGACTGCGAAGCTCATCGAAACTTCTAAGACCTAGTCCTCTTCATTTGATTCTAATTCCTTAAGTATCTCTTGTGATTTAAAGGGTATAAGGTACGTATGTTCGGGCTATACTTGTCGATTGTGGGAACCGACGTGGGATTACCCAGCTGACGCCTTAAATATATCTTTTGCTCTATTTCTGAGTGGCTACGAATAAATCACTAGACTGTGATCTTACTGTCCGATACGGTCATGACAATCTAGCCAGATAATCTGTGTCTCAAATATGATAAAGAAAAATAGGGTGTGCTCTAGAAAAACGAAAGCTGGGTAATGTATTGTATAACATGATATAAAAGCAGTAAATCAGATTTTTTCTAGAGATATTTCAAGCAATATACCTCTTGAAGATTCTTAGAAAATATAAATTTTATAGGTTAGTAAGTTAGGTTGGGCTATGAACGTTTTTAAATCATATTTTAATATTTTATTCTACGTGTTTTCGGATAAAACCTTTTTGTATTATAAAATAAATAAATAAAATTATTTTGGATTGTTCGTAATGTTATGGCTTAATTAAAAGAAACAAATACTTAAAAGCTTTACGACGCATTTTCGTCATTATCATTAGCTGGTCATTGATAGACTATACCTTGCCTATATGTATGTATTGCTATATATTGCAATTATTTACAATATTTTCTTTTAAGCTTACCCAACCTTGTCATAAAAAGACAGTTTTATCACTGATTCAGTTAGGTAAAATATTATTAAGATTGAAAGTGAATAAACTATGACGAAGTTAATTTAACTGACGTGGTACAAAGACAAAGGTTTTAAATAAAGTGAACACTTTGTTATTAAACACACGGTGCAAAAAGAAAGAATCAACCATATTAAACAATATAAAGCACGTTTTACTTCGATACGCAATCATAATAAAATATTGGCACGAGTTCTCTAATAGGTACTTAATTCATTTTTTTATCCTTCTGCGTTAATTAGTTATAAAAGACAACTCCCGCACTAGGAGTCTAACTCCCTCACACTAATATCTCCTGTATAGCGGGGGACATATAAACCTTTAAATAACGGATACAAAGAACATTTAGACTCGGAACACCCATTTGTGGATCACACAAAGTTTTGTCGTGTGGGATTTGAACCCACAACACTCGGCGCAATGGCAGTGGTGGCGAGGCGACACCTCAAACTCCGTGCAGTCGTGCGTTGAAAGGACGGTTGTGTTTTTGTTTACTATGCATGTCAGTATGTTTCATTGTCGCGCTTTATTGCGTAAGTGGCTCAATATTAATAAGGAAGATGCCGTTATAGTTGTTTTAACGACAGAAGAGGCATATAGTATATTAATTTTGGTGGTGACTCTGTGTTCAGCGGTAATGAATACGAATGCTGTTCGTGAGGTTTCGAGTTTTAGGACAGGAAAATTGTTATTTGTTTGTTTTGTTAGGGAATACTTAGCAGCTGCGTACAAATAGTAATGTGCTCGCACCTTATACCGTGGGACCTGAAACATTGACAATATAGAGAAATACAACTTAGCCCAATTCTTCAGAAATATACAGGAGTGAGTCTATTTGTTTTTTTTGAAGTCAACATAATCGTCCAGACTTATCTTAAGACTCAATAAACCACTTCGAGGTTTATAGTTAATTTTGAACAAGTTATTTGTCTAACCGAGGAATATTTTTTTATATTTAATACATGGAAAATATAGCTCTATCTCAAATATAAATAAAAGTAGCCAGCGGATTGAACCAATATTTTGTGATAACAAATCAAATTTTATTTACATTACATTTACGTAAAAAGCAATAAAATATATGGTATATATCGTTTGTTATTTTAAGTACACTACATTTGATTATTGAAATTTTATAAAATACAGACCATCTCATATTTTTTAGACTTTACTTTATGGATATGTGCAATGGATTTTTAATTACATTAAACTGTTAACTTATATAAGCGAACGTCTAACTAATGAACATCTCGGTTTTGATCACCAGCTGAATCAAAATACTTTTAAGCAAACAAGTTGAAAGTAAACCTAAAAGTCCACTTAATGTCTGTAAGCACCTATACTGAATCTGGACGTTTAAAAATCGTCATAATTTCATGTACTTCAACCCCTTTTATTTCCAAATTCAAAAAGCCGGAGGTTGTGTTATCAGCTGACGCTGACAAACACAAGGCCTGCTGACAACACGACGCCTTCTAAAACCCGATAACCGCAAGAACACAACACAAGGTTGTTCAGCTGCGATATTCTGTAATATCGAGTAGTAAAGAGAATTTTGAGTGAAATTATGCGATAAATCCGTTGAAATAAGCCGTGTTATGCAAGATTACATTTTAAGTCCATGTTTTATAATCAAACGTTCCAATATTAAGAGTTCAGGGTTCAATAAACTGGTAAAAGTATTTACATTTGCAAGCAATTTTTTATCAAATACTTTATCCAAAAATAAACAGCTTTATCAATCATGATACCACACGTTAACTTGTATTTGCGAACACGAAAACGGGGCAACTTTGCTGAATCCATCAAACACGTATACACGGTAAAGTTTTTAAACGGAAATTTGTTTTGCAACTCCTATTTATGTAAATACTTTGAACCAGCTTTTAGGAAGAAACGAGATGGATATTGTAGGTACAAAGTTTATAAATTAGATAATCTTAAAAAATAATTATAAAATGTATTACTTTTAGTATTTCTTTCTAGTTAACCTAATAGTAATACATTTTATAATTATCCTTGAATATGAAACTCAAAAAGAGAAATTTAGGACACAGTACCTTTTATCAAAGTTTGTCTGAAGTATAAATGTAACTTCAGTAGCCATCTAACATAAATGTAAATTCAGTGACTTTAAAGGGCTCACTATCCTATAAACTTTAAAATTGATAAGTGACATTATAAAGTGCGTATTATTTTAATACGACTGTAGCCAATAGTTCAGCAATAGAAGCATTAAAAAGAAATCTATCACATCCAAATGGTCCGGTATGGCTGCAAAGATCACACATTTTAAGATACTTTAAACAAAACGGGCTTAGACTTCTACATATTTAAAACACGCCATATACACGCATATAGTATAAAATTCTCTTCTATGGTTGAAATAAACTTAATACATATTACCGGCCAAAGACAGTTATTTGCTCTAAATAACATGATTATGATAATGTAGATATGATAATAATTATATACAAAGACGAGATTGTATGACTCGCACTGCCAAAAAGTTATCAGATCTCATGTAGAGCCAAGCTTCTAACTCTACACGCCCTAACTCTACAAGGTCTAACTTCACAAACTATGTGGTAGTCAAAATATGTGGCTTGGCCGTTTCGTGAAAAATGTATCCACTGTTCATTACTTTTCTGTTATACAATAGTTCTTGTAGTAACGAAACGGACTAGCGTACATACCAAATTTCAGCATTCAAGGACATTAAGAAATACCCTAAGAATTTTGATGATCATCAGTGAGTCAGTGACGAAATCAGGGATTTTTAGATATCAATAAAATCTAACTTGTTGTAAAGTATAAGAGTTCTGCAATTAAAACTTTATATGTTTAATAAGTCCGCTATTGACAACATATCCCGAGAATTTTGTTTATCTGGTATAATCCAAACCCAAGTTATAAGGGTTAAAAAAAACGACGAAGCGCTTTGAGAAAAGGTAGGTAGTGCCCTTGCGCTTCGCCTGACTCGTCTTGGCGGGGGCACTACCGTGCCCCCAGATATCTTAAAGAAAATACGTAGGTACGCAAGCGTGTTAGAAAGCATTTCATGTATTCTAGAATATATTTTATTATAATAGATACGCTAAGATTGTATTAAATTTAAACTTTCACATTGCATGACGACTGTACATAAAGATGATATGCATGTTACCCACTATCCTAAATGAGCGATGGAAAGCGACGTGGCGGCGATAAGCCTGCGACTTCATACGAGCAAACATGTATAATTTTAACATTCGAACGCACGTTGAAACTAGGTTTTTATCAACCGAGTTAAATGTAACAAATACTAAATATTTGCTTAATCATTATATCAATACATTTGTAAAATTCCTTAGATATCTTTTTTATATAGACTTCGCTCGCACTAGGAATAATTTCTGTGTTTCAGAGGCTTTGAGAAGCATTCTAACACGGACATAATGTACACCCACACTCGGAACAACCATTTGTAGATCACACAAATTGCCGTTCCTTGAAAAGATCGAACGCGAAACAACAACACACGATGCAATGGGAGTGGTGAGGCGAACACTACACCAAACGTAGTCAGTGATGAAATTATGATTAGCCGATGTTTAAAAGAGCAACCGTGAGTTTCTTGCAGGTATCGTCTTATAAGTTTAGAGAAAAGAACACTTAGGTTAACTAGATGTTAACCTAAGCGTTCTTCTCTTTTCTAAACTCACTAACCAATAAACTATGACACTCAAATGTTACTTTATGTCCTAAATGGTTAAATGATTTTGATTCTCAACTACAGTACCTAGTAGTGTACGTACAGCAATAACATTTAAATAAATCCAGACTTAATGTAGATCCGCATTTATAAGCGCATAGATAAACAAATAAAACATCCGGGTTCATTATATTAGGCAACAATAAACACCCATTATAAACAATGAAAGTTACGACAGGATTACTTTTAAAATTATATATAGAGTAAGCAGACAGTCGGCTACATTATAGTCCGTAGGTCAACGCTTGGTGACCGGTGTTCACGTACCGTGACTGAACTTGGCCTTGTGGACACGGGACTTATTCATAAGTTTCATTATCACCACAGTTGTAACGAACAGGCATGAAAACCTAAAATATATACATACAACACATACATGCATAGTCTTACACCTATATGGATTACACTCGCATTTAGCCAGTCTTACATTTACGCAAATGTAAGACTGGCTAAACTTGATACGGATTTTAACGCGTTGTTTATGTTACGCGATATCATCCTTATAAAGTTGTTTAATTTAAAAATAATGTGATAGTTTATTGTTTTAGTACCAGACAGAGCATTTTTTTAGGCATGTACTTGTTGTACCAAGACCCTTTATTCTACGACCCGCTAAACACATTGAATGCCTTAGTGTAGAAACAATAAAAAAAATATTGTCCGCGGTCATTTGTTACCGGCACCGCATTAAATATGTTATAAGCCAGGCATATAATATTCTGCGGCACTGTGACTTATTACTTAATAATAAGACGAAAAGAATGAATCTCTATAAATTAAGAGTGAATATGCGTAATAATACACTTCTCATCAGAAAAATCAAAACACTTACGTTTTTATGGTTTCTGTCCTAATTTAACATAAAAGAGATTTCATTCTATGAAAGAATCACATGATTGTATATCTGGCAGTTTGGCCATTACATCGATAAGCGAAAATTCAAAATTCATAATTAGAATTTCATTTGTTTCAATGAAATTATTCATGATGACATGTTTTGAGACAAATGTGTGTTTAGAGTTGGAGTACATTTCGCCTTTGAAAACTAAAAATTAGCGCTTATCTTAAAACTTTTTGTTCTGTGTTCTGTATACTGTGTGTGTACTGTGACTTGGGACGTCTGTAAAAGTTTTTTTCTAAAACATATGGATACTTCGCACGCAGAAGCCGCCCAAGTGGTGGCATTGCTGGATTCTGGACTTAGTCAGCGTGTTGTGGCTGAAAGATTGCATCTAAGCAGCTGTCGTCTGTTCATAGAGTCTACAAACGCTATCGGGAGACTGGTTTGTTCACTCGTCGTTCAGGATCTGGCAGGAATCGGGTCACTTCTCAGCGAGATGATCGATTTATTGTAACGAAATCGACGCCTTAATGCTTTTCAACTGCAGCAGCAGCTTCATGTTGTACGTAGGGTGGCTGTAAGTGATTCTACAATTAGAAGAAGGTTGAAGGAACGTGGACTGGTACCGCACAAGCCAGCAAATGGGTCGAAATTAATTGCAGACCATCGAAGAGCGCGCCTAAACTTTGCACGTGAGCATCTAAATTGGTCATATCTCCAGTGGAACAAAGTCCTCTTTTCTGATGAGTGTAAAATTATGCTGTATGAAAACGACGGAAGGAACAAGGTTTACAGTAGAGATGGAGAACGCTTTGCATAATGCTGCATTGAAGAAATGGTCAGCTATGGTGGCGGTTTGTGGATGGTTTGGGTAGGAATCAGCCCCGTCGGTAAGACAGAGCTTGTCTTTGTGTCTGGGCCATGTCTACCTGCACTAAAAAGTCATCGGTATATCGAACAGTGTCTTGTGCGTCACGTGATGCCCTATGCACATTTTATTGGCAACGGTTTCATATTTATGCACGACAATGCTAGCGCTCACACCGCGAGCGTCGTACGAGATTGTTACCGAAGTCGGTATCTCAATTATGGAATGGCCAGCAAGAAGACCGGACATGAATCCGATTGAACATCTATGGGATGAATTAAAGAGACGAATTCGTGCAAGAGATCCTGCCCCATAAACACTTAGCCAGCTGCAAAATGCAATTCAAGAGGAATGGAATGCCACATTTGATCATGACTCTCATCCGATCGATGAAGAACCGTATGGAAGCAGTAATAAGAGCTCGGGGAGGGAATACAAGTTATTAAATAAACTTTTCTTAGCTTTTTTTTCATTTACGTGTTTTATCAATTTCCTTCATACTCCATACAGGGTAAAAATGACTTATCAAACAAAATACGAAACCTATAATAATAATAATATAATATAAACTATCAAACGACATTTGATTCCTAAATATAAACATTTTTCTGATAATCCTTACAAAACAAACTTGCAAGGTGTTTCGATTTGAGAAAGGTATATGCATTTTTCTATAAAAGCCTTTTTATTGTGAATTCACAATTCAAACAGTAATAAAATTGTATCTATTATCAGGCAGCATAAAATATTCAAAAGTTATTTTTATTTAAAGGTTTCTGAGAAAAGCCTGTGTAGATATGGAGTAATGTTTGTAGGGAATACAGTTTTGAAAACTATTGTTTGCAGTCAATACTATTTTAACAATACTATTGCACCCACACGTATGCTTAAGATTTTGTCAGGGAATATTAAACAAACACGAAATCATTGTACACACGCGATATAACCTCTCAGTCATACAAATATTTTGCCAGTGCATACTTCGAAACCACTATTCAATTTCATGCTTTGAAATCACTGAAATAGTAGGTAGGTACAATATTTGCAGTCAAAATCCTGCTTATATAAGAATCGGAAAGTTTGTTAGGATGTTTGAATGTTTGAAACTCAAACTCAACACCGCGTATATTTTTGAAAAGATTCTGATGCAACATAGGACTCAGAAAACTAATTCCTATATTAATAATGTAAAAACTTTTCTAATGCCATTATTGTTTCTATGGTGAGATCAAATGTTGGTAAGAAAGTAGCTCCTAAGAAGAAAGTCCTTATAGTTATCTTTAAAGTATTAAACATATGACGCTCTATAAAAAAATATTAAAAGGATTGCATTTGAAATGACTATTTTATTTACGTTATATTGGTTTGGACTAGGTTATTCCCGCAGTAAATAGGCAAATTTCTTAAAGAAGCAATGTTTGTTTTGTCATAATGACCATCGCAATGGTTTTATTTCCAAGACTTTAATAGGTTTATAAGAACAACTCACCTCCGTCCTATGCATTTACTCGGATTACAAGTAGCTGCTAGTTACTTTGCTTATATCACAAGCCGGTTAGTGTTAAAAAAGTTGTCCTTACCTGGAAAGAAAACATAATTTATTAAGATGCAATTAGACGACATTAGATATTTAAACGTGAAAAATCAGTTAAACCTGGTATAGTCTCTCAGAAACTATTTTAATTCTACAGAATGCCAGTATTGCTTAAGAAGGCTTTATTTTATTTGTCTTTTGCGCCCAAGAAGTCTATTTCTTTTCAAGTTGAATGTCGCCAAGATTCTCTTTGGTTTTTCGAGGACCGTAGAATATACATAGTTACTATCAGGCGGACCAGTTCCTTATTTGCCATTTAGGGTCGATTTTTATACAGCGGATAAATCTTCACATAGAAATTAATTCGACTTTGTAACAGTTTAATTATGTCACAATTATTTCTTATGTGCTAATTCAGAAATCGGTCCGGAGATGCATAATAACAATAAACAATATACCTGCTAAACAAATGACAAAACATCAAAGCACCTAACACGTACTGACGCAATAGAACAACTGCTTTTCCTTATGTCTATAAACTTCAAAGGTCCTCAACTAGTAAACAAATAACCTAGAGAAAATAGGTCTCGGTTATACGACCTATAGGGCCATTATGCAGAACACGCTTCATCACACGTGTGGGTATTAAAATTCACGACGTTGTTTAAAATCCGTGACTGGTGCCTCATTTGAATATCCTGTTATAGGTTTCCCTGTTCGTAATACCAAGGGAACGAACGCAGGGACGCCTAAAATAATCCTAGGAATGGTATTAAATTTAGCAGAAGGTGATCACAGGTGTGTGAGTTATGTCGAATGATTCTGGGTTGAAGCGAAAGCTTGTGCGTGAAATTATGTACGTATTCAAATTGAAATATCTTAGACGATGTAAGGGGAAGAATGTAGGAAATGCCATTTAATTGGATGTCACAGTAATATATTTGTAGATTTCAAACACTATCACTAAACTGATAGGTAATGTTTGAATGCTTACTATACTGTAGGCTGGTATATTTAAATGAATAGATTAAAGTCTATACATCCCTGAAGGTTTAGGTTTATAACTGACAAAGAACTATACGCCCTGAGGATAAGCGGCTTTGCAAAAAACCCTGATTTCACTGACCCTCCCATATACATCAGATGGACTACCTAGACTGTCTGTGTGCTGAGAAGACGTTCTTAAGAACCCTGGACATCCAGTTTGAGTAAAATCCTAGATGAAAAAGGAAAATTCGGCACGTCATTGTATCACTCTCTGGAAAGGAGAGAGTAGATTCGGTTGAGGTCTACGTGCAGTCATTATGTACTGATATATGTATAGGCTAAAATAGGATGGACATAATTATCCCAAATATACAGTCGAAAGCCTACGTTTCATCTATGAATATATGACACCACAACCCAATTCTAGGACGACTGAACTTAACTGACCCGCTATGTCAAGTGTCGTAGGATGAAAACGAGGAGTAGGCGTTTGTTGAAATGCTAGACATATTGTATCCACTTCTGTGAAAAAGTAAAGGACATACGAAAATAAGTAAAATAGAATATAATAAATTCACATATACTCTAAAGCTTTGTTTGATATTACGCTCACTCACAAATTCATATAAAGTACACACAGGCTTAAAGCCACTTACACTGCTCTAATTCTTTCTTTTATGTTAATTGGATATGTTCATTAGACTGTTAAGGATATATCGTGAGGCATAAGATTCAATTATCGTATCTAGTATTGTATTACTGCTACTGTTTTGTTCAATTGCATACCTAGATTGCGGAACCGTTTTAATAGTCCTGTTTATTTCATATCAAGCCAAATGTTACAAGTTTGATAGTTGCAATCCACAAATAGTGTTTCCAATTTTAAGTGCCATGTCTGTCCGTTGTTTCATTGTTTAAATTCGCTAGTGACGCAGCGAACGTTATTGTATTACTGTTTAAGGGGAGTAGCCAGTTCACATCTAACCTGAGTAGATTAGATGTGAAAATAGTCCAGTCAAGTCAAATATCATTTATTCATGTAGGTCACAAAGTAACACTTATTATTTACATTTAAGTTAGTTGCTATGTTTAGGCAAAAGGTTGAGCCCATGGGATACCTGCAAGAAACTCATGACCACACTTTCAAATCGCCATTAAATTATAATTTCAACATATACCTATATATTATACAACTAATTTATGTGTCAGGTGTTGCAGTTATTATGCCATATATTACTGTCTATATAAATCGAAATTCTAAAAATATATATGTAACTTTGCCTTCTCTTTTAAATTGTAAGCAATCAGTCTATGCTCGTATAAGATGCTCATGGTGGTTGAGTTAAAAGTTTTTTAATAGCGAAAGGTATATTTTCCAACAAAATGTTAGAAATATTCATTTTTCTTTTTTACGGCCACGCACGCACTATATTTAAATCTTGCGTTGCGGCGGGCATTACAAACATTCAAACTACGGAGACAAACAACATCCAGACGCCGAATAACTATTTGGGGATTGAAACCACAACACTCGGCATAGTAGCAATGGCAAGTTGACCACTTAAACTACTATATAACGCGTTAGTTCGATGCTACATTACTCGATGTCACGTTATATCTAACTACGTGACACTACGTGACAGTGACCTCCCTCAGTGTCACGTGACACTGCTTCGCATCGACTGTTATTCTAGTAATTGTTATGTTTTGTTATTGTAAGTGAACTATGTGTTCCTTAACTTACATACGTACTGTTGTACGTGCTTGTATGCAGTAAGCAAAAATCTTATCGCTAAGATGCGTAACAACATTATCTTATGTGTGTTGACTTAAATAGTATAAACATGTTATATTGAAGGATCACAGTAAACTTTATATATTTATCTCAAGCATTCTATGATCCTTCAATATGACTGCAAAGCGACACTGAAATTATTTCTAATGTCGGAGTTATCTTTGTAAAAATACAAATCTATGGACAAATATTTTATGCTGACAATACCATTTAAAACATTAAAACATGGACGACATAGTAGATGGCAATAGACTCGCTGCCTCTTAATTTCATGGGACATTTAACTAGCAAACCGTGGGTGTATCACGCACGCCGACATTGCCCGAGTTATATTTTGGTAGGTGTAATATAACTGTGCCTACCCTTTTGGCAGTACAGAGAGTGTGTTATGTATAATATACCTAAGTATACATAATTATATGTATTGCTTCAGGATATAAATACAGGAAGGACATTCAGAACAATATTCAAAATAAAACATTTTTATCTGCACTTATTGGTAGATTATCTAACGGCTCACATTATCTTAACTTGTAACATGGCTCTTAAGCTTCAAAAATGCCAAAGTATAAACAAAAAGTTAATCTAGCGACCGTGGCAGGACTCGAACCTGCAATCTTCGGATCCGAAGTCCGACGCCTTATCCATTAGGCCACACGGCCATGCGTAGTACACTCGATATACCGTTTCAGTTAAACGGCATGAGGAGTACTTATTCTTTCATATTGCATAGCCAAGCCGCTGTTGATAAGAATGCTCTTTTCAAACCTCGTTTATTAATGCAAAAGAGATGCGTTTGATGTGTTTCACTGCCAAATCTCTGATCAACTTTTGGTGAATTGAGATTAATGTAGTTTACTTATAATTGAGTTATTAAGTACTACGTATAGGAGACATCTCAACTAAATTGTTTGAAACACGTGTTAGAGTGCATGTGCTCAAACGCACTTGATCTGAGCTAAGCGATTACTGGAACGACACGTTTGAGTGCTATTTCAATTAAGCAGTAGTGAATGAAGCGTTTTTCTTTACCTTGTCGTATAACAGGCGTATGTGTATGTATAGGGTTTAATGACGATGCTGCTGTTTTTTCCCTGTTATATGGCAGTGTGCTGAAAAACCATATAAAATAATTTAAATTGAAATTAAATACTTTATAAGAGTTTTATTGCAGCTTTTTCCATGGGTTTTCCCACAGTGTTTCCAGTGTACCTAACCTTGAGTGTAGGCAATTTGAAACGTATAATTTGAACCATTGCACGTCATTATAAGGTTTGAACCATAGAGATGAACATTGAATATTAATAATGTCACAGTTAAAATCTGAACATTTCTTGATTCAAAGTATTAGCGTTGCCATTTGACGTGGCAATGCTGCCACTCTTCTGGGCACGGTTCTAGTCAGTAGTGATCCTGAGGAATTGTACGACGCTGCCTACCAGCGAAGTATTATTATAATATTTTCTTACGTTTACGCGAATGTAATACATTGAAATTAAATATACGGCTCTAAGCAAAATCAAAATTAAAAAATGTATAGACTACGCGACAAAATGAAAATGAAAATAAAAAAATCCGCGTAAAGTAGTTTAAATTTATGTATTATTATCTTAATTTAAGATCGTGTTTTATTTTTTTATGTTTGTACACTGTTTCTATAATATTCTTTGTACTTTAAAAATTGTATCTCTTTATGTAATGCCACATGTAAATAATTAAAATAAAATATTGATGAATAAAGAGACGAAACTATATTATCTTCAAGAAATTGCTTTATTTAACTCAGAGGTTCTGAATCTTACTTTTCGCGTGCCACTTACGTGTGTAAAAGATTTAAGGGTACCGCGTTCCTGTAAATATTTTATTGAGACAGGGATGTCTCAGTATTGTTGAAGAGTAAGACTATTATTATTACGCCGCATAGGAAAAGCTAACAATAAATTTTTATATCACTAAGTTGGTGGTATAAATCGTGTTATAGCTATTGTTTCGTTTTACCAGTGATCAATAAAGAGACTTATGCGCCACCTGATGTTAAGAATTCTGGAGGCTCACATACGGGCGACCGTACCTAACTAGGAAGAAAATTAGACTATAAGTATGTGAATACGTATAGGTTAATTTTCTTGCTAGTCTTATTTAATTAACAAATATGGCGTATTGTTAGATAAATATGATATAAGAATACCATCTGTATGTTTTTCGTATTATAAGAGAATGTTTATAGTTTAAAAGCGGTAATTGAGTGGTTTTATAGTGCACTAGCTAACCCGCGGAACTTCGTCTAAGTCACATAAGAGAATTTTCCCCATTTTTGCAACATTTTTCATTGATGCGCTCCTATTGGTCGTAGCATGATGTTATATAGCTTATAGCCTTCCTCGATAAATGGGCTATCCAACACTAAAAGATTTAAACAAACAAACTCTTCAGCTTTGTAATATTAGTATAGATATATTTTTCCATTTTCTTTCTTTCCTTATATTGTAATTAAGGAAAGAAAGAAAAATGGTTTAGATATGCCTATCTCCCCTACTCTTTTACTGCAGATCGTGAGGTACTGGTCTAGCTCGGGTTAAACAAATAGTTATTTGGTTTTTGTTTCTGTCAATTGTCTGAAGAACACACACAACACATAAAAATAGAGCCTGAATATGGGACCGATTAGGTATCTACTACCACGTAAAGTGAGAAAGGGGACCTAAAAAAATATGCGATATAAATGAAGTCCTAGTTATCTCAATTGTAATATATAGGTATATGTTTATCTACGTATATATGTATACCTATATTAATTTCTTGGCTAATGCTCAAGCGCCGGGACTCGGACAAAATGCTTTTTTATTGTGATGATTTCTAGCTAATCGCCGAGGTGTTAATGTTGAACGAGTCAGTGTACCCATTTTACAAAAATATTGATAGAGATTCAGAAGCATATTATTAAGGTTCGACATCAAAGTATTTCAATTAATTATAACATGTTAATTGTTATAAATTGTTTGCTTCTCTTGGGATACTTGGGTTACCAACAATTAAAGTTTTACCCAAGTAGAGGCAGGATACAGCTGTTTATCTGAGGCCTTAAGGGACGGAGCTTAGGCTTAACAATCCAGGTCATGAAGTATACAGATGGTATACATACTAAATTGGATTTAGACACGTGTTTCTTTATTAGAAAGTCGACATTGGTGTTTATTTTACTTAAGTTCTAAGGTTGCCTTACGCTGAGATGAAACAAGTGTAAATGAATATTTTGTATTTGAAGCGACATGCTGCAAGTTGGAATATTATGCTCGAATCCCAATCTGCTCACTATCAAATGAGTTCGGTATTGACACCTTTTTCTATTTATAGTCTCTCTCTCTACTTAGGCTAATATACTGGCGTAAACCTATATATAACCCCGTTTAGATAGGCAGAGACATATAATATCCACATGTCACAAGGTATGTCGAATACGGTACTCGACTCGTGTTCATACATAATATTTTCTTATAGGAAAACCTACACTTTGCCAAATCTGGGAGTCGAACCAAATATCAGAAACTTTGGCCACGCAACGGTCAAAATAAACCACAGGTGTACAACAAGTTATGGATACAGATGAATAGTTTATGTATGCACAGTGGTTGCATCGCAACTGCTAGTGCGCCAAGAACGGTATGTGTTAATCAATCCCCATACGGTACAAAAAAAACGGCTTATAAAAGTTTAATAATAGTTTTATTGTCTCATAAAAACAAGCAATACATGGATTGAGGCCCTAGATCCACAATATTTCCTGTGCTGTGGGATCTAGTCTCTTTCGTTCAATTACAATAATTCGACAATAGAATAAAATGAGATGAAAGTACAAAATAAATTTATTTATTTAATTTGTGTAGTATGTTAGTGAGAATTGTTTATCCACAAATACTCCCATTTGTGGCGAGTTTGGCTACTTTTTGTAACCGCCGTTCGAGTGTTTGTAAAGACTTTTGCAATGCAGTTATTATCCCTAATGAAGAAGTTGCTAAATCTTATCTAACATTATAAATACGAATGTGAGTTTGTTTGTTAGGCTTGCACGCCTTAGCTACCTGTTCGACCGATCATCATTCAATTTTGCATACACGTTGTCAGGGGTGCAGAAAAGGGCACCATTCATTCAGACAAAGGTTCTGTTACTAACCCCACCTAACCTACATTTACACGAGTGAAGCCGTGGGCAAAATCTAGTAATCTATATTTTGCTCAAACTATATGTATTAATATAAATACGTCACAGATGTCTCCACTTTGGATCGGTATACGAAATTTATTCGGTTACAGAAACAGGTGTTCAATTGTATCAATAGGTAATTTATTCAATGAATTATGAGATGGGTATAATTCTTTTTTATTGCCTTTGGTGACAGACGCACTAGCGGCTCACCTGATTAATGGTAAGCGGTAACCGGCGTTCATAGACATGGCTCAGTTCCAATAAGCGGATTATCACGTTTGAAAAAAGAACAGAAATGGCTAATCTACCCTTTAGTCGGGACGAAAATTAGGTCCACAGATATTGTCGGCTTTTTAAACAAAATACTAGCTAACTTCACTCAAGGCCAATATGGAGAAGGAAAGCTCAATGAAAAGAAAAGTCTTTGCTCTTGCATTCATTCAGGTTTCCTAATGAATGATCTTATAAAAGCATTTGTGTAGGAAAGTAGAGTTATAAAATGTGGCAACACGGACGGAATTCGATAGTCAGTCAGTTATCGAATTATTAATATCGAAAATTTATCGACTAACTCGATAAACTACCACATGTGAATCAGTACACAAGTAGTTGTAGAAATAAGGATCGATTAATCGACGCATCTCTAACATGTTTGTAAATTTTATGACATTATTTAATAAACATAGCTGGTTAGATAATCATGTCTTGTAAATTCACATGAAAATTTTGCATCGACCTAAGCTATAATGTAAACAATATTATTGTAAACTATAATATATATGTAGGTGGCAAAATTAAACCGTAATTTCATACTACCTTGGCTTCAAAGTTTCTGACTTATATGTAGACACTGGTATTGATTACTTAAACTGCTAGGTTTAAAAAGAATAACAGTAACTATTAAGGTAGGTAGTACCTGCAATGTACGCATCATGGTTAGTCCATAAGTCCATGTAATGTTTCTTTTATGATTTGGGCCGCTGGCATCTTCGCCACTCAGAGCATTTTTTGTAGTGAAAACTTCTTTAGGCACGTTGAGCACTTTTTGGGTGAACATAAATCATGGAACTCGCGTCATCGTCACCGCACGCTAGTTACTTAGTTTTCACTTCTATCAGCAGTCCCCAAAGACTGTCGCACATTTTTTTTTTGTTGTATAGCTACTATTCTAGTAATATTTTAAATGTAGAAAATATTATTTTTTCAATTTAACGACATTCGCACTAGGATGACGGGCCAAGTCGCGGAGGAAACAACACATTTCTACATTACAAACATTTCTAGTATAATTTGTATGTAGGTACTTACAAAAAAAAGTATATATGTATGTTTATCATTGTCTACCCATAGTGTTGTGTGTATGTGGTAGAATATTATTATTATTCAAATGACTGTCTCGAAGAAAACCCAGACTCGGAAAAAAGTATATGTGAATTATACAAGTATTTGTCGCGTGTAGGGATCGATCAAACAACACTCACAAACAGTTTGTTACCCGACCATGCAAAAACCGTTGAATGAGTATATTTTTTTAAATTAACCGCTATCTGGATTGACATAAAATATACTTTTAACATCGGTGGGTTAGCACTAAAAAGTCGCGGGAAGAAGCTAATAAACTCCAAAACTTATAAAATCATGTAGATTTGCTACATACCTATTCCAGACTAGATCTTGAGTAGGATTTCATTGCATAAAAACAGAAACAAGTTGTATGTTTTAATATAAACAATAAGTACCTACCCATAATATTCAAATTTCAGTTATAAGTAACGTGTAAACCGCCAAACGGTCAGTTTAGCGGGAAATTGAACGCGCTGAGCGTTGAGCGGTCACAAAGGAAATTGGAGTGTTCTATCTTGATTAATATACATACATAGACTCACTTCTGTAAAATCAGGCGTTAATTTACGTAAATGGCGTGTGTATACATGTTGTAAGATATAATTTCGCTAGCCATTATTGCTTATTAATCTTTTTTAGGAAAATATTACTTCGCAATATTAAGGGCGCATCAGGTTTGTTTACAAAGGCCAACACAGATGGTTTCGAGGCAATTATTGGCAAAAGTGTGGTCCCTTTGAGTCTTGAGTGTGAGACAACGCCAATCATAAATAATGTGTTATCCACGAGGATAACACATTATTTAATAATGCTCAAAAGTACGTCGGTGTAATATCGTACATAATTGGAACCGAAGCAGTACAAACAATATAATATTGTCTTCTATTTACGCGAATGTTATTCATTGAAATTAAACTACTATATACGGATTTTATCGCGTTGTTTACTTAGCACTGTATTACAAAATTTTGAAAATATTACTCTACTACTACTATTGATTTTATTTTACTAATTTATAAGCTAATAAAATTATTTAAATTTTTACATCTATTTATTTTTGGTTTACACTTTCCCCGACGTTTCGGTTGCTTTTCAGCAGCCATGGTCACGGGGAGAAAAGCAACCGAAACGTCGGGGAAAGTGTAAACCAAAAATAAATAGATTTAAAAATTTAAATAATTTTATTAGCTTATAAATTAGTAAAATAAAATCAATAGTAGTAGTAGTGTAATATTTTCAAAATTTTGTAATACAGTGCTAAATAAACAACGCGATAAAATCCGTATATAGTAGTTTAATTTCAAAGTACAAACAATAGTTTTTATAAACCATATGTAACCTATATTATGTTAGCGAGGACCTATATATTACATTACACTATGATGTATAATAATACATCAAAATGTAATTATAACAAATGAAATGCAATTATAACTAAATATTATTTAATTATGGTAATTTGTAAATATTAAGTATTAAAATGATTAGTATTTTTATAATTACTCTTCCTTTATTAATATACGTGTTAATATATATTAGCTTAATTAGTGTAGTTATAATGCATAATATAATTAATATAATTATTGTAAATTAAAACTAAGGAAATATTTTGTTTGTTACATTTTAATTGTTTTCCTTTCTAATTAGCTTCCTCTGCCAGGAATGTTTCGTAGCAAGGACTCTGGAACTGTGCCTTATAGACGGAATACCAGCTTCCTATTATATAGGACCAAGACCATAGCTGGCGAAATGTGGATATAATACACCATTGCCTAACCAATCTAATTTACTTTTATCTTTCGGGATATAGCAATGCGACGCCGTATATATAATAATTTTCTATCACATACACACAACACCATCTAGCCCAAACTAAACAGAGCTTATACTATGGGTACTAGACAATGGATAAACATACATATTATATACTTTTTTGTTTTTGTAAGAACATACATATTATAGGTACATAGAAACACTTAGACCAAGACAAACATCCATGTCCATGCACACAAATGTTTGACTTGTGCGGGAATCGAACCCGCGACCTCAGGCGTGGCAGTCGGTTACACTAACCACTACGCCATCGAGGCCGACCAATATAATATTAACAATAAATATTAATATATCGCCATCTTACTACGGACAAAGCTATTTAATAGTGTATATTCATGGTGAAACTGCTTGACTGGTTCGTTGCATTAATATGTAGGTTGATGTTAGATTGAACGTCTGCAGGAAGCCTTTAGTGTGACCAACAGACTGGAAATATCTTAGAAAGTATGCACAGTACCTTTATACATATTTTTTGTTAAATGAATTGCATGAAAGAAAGTATCTAATTAATATGTACTGTTCATAGACAACGTGACATGTTAGCTACATTTAATTATGGGTTGTAATCCACTGCCGGCTTATCGGGAACCTAACTTTCTAAAACGTTGTCAAACATAGCAAGCTGTATTGTAATTTCGATCTAGTTTTAGTAACGGAATATAGTGACAGCAATTAGTCTGGGTGTTTCTACGTATAATATGTATGTATTTACAAAAAAAAAGTATATATGTATGTTTATCCATTGTCTAGTACCCATAGTACAAGCTCTGCTTAGTTCGGGCTAGATGGTGTTGTGTGTATGTGGTAGAATATTATTATTATTATTATTATTTAGGTCTTATTAAAGGTCGTTGTAATGGTAATGTCGACACATGCTTTACAGAATAAATAATTTTTATTTAATGTCAGTTACATGCCCTTATGTGCGTTATATGTGCCTGTATGATGACCCGGTGACTGCAGATATATTATATTCACGACATGCATATTGCATATCATACATCTACCAAATCAGCATAACATTACAATAAAAGAAAGACAAACCTACCACATTTCTTAGGTAATTTTTAATTGGGTAATTTGTATTTCACCTGCAACAAAACAGCTACGCCTTCAGATATACTTTGATACTGTTTTCCTTTGTATCTAGCACATTACGGTCCTAACAAATACATGCAGTGTTGGAATAGCGCCTATCGGTATGAGCTATGAGAGTTCCTTTATGTACGACTTCTAGAAGTGTTATTTCTAAACTAAGTAGAAAGCTGCCGCTGCCGGGAAACTACACTGGCATTAAATTTAATTACTCAAAACTATATTTATACAATATAATCGCCTTTTCAATCTTGAGAATCTTTTTCGGGTTACATTATTCATTATTTGTTATATTTATTTATATATTTTGTCGGTATAAACAGAAGTTGTACCTATACATAAACAGTAACACATCACTGATCGCTCCATAACCAGAATTTATAGGTATGGATATATGACTTTAATTTTTTGGATTATCAGTTGCCCAAGCATAGTAGCAACCCTAATATTCTACTTGGATAACAGTACTTTAACTTTGACCCAAGCTTTGCTTCTACACGAGGCAATCTTTTATGAATAAACAAACAAATATTATCAAATAACTACATAAAAATAACCTATTTCACTTGTCTTACGAATAGTGTCTTAATTCAATATATATGTTAACAAAGCCGTTATCTTAGGAGCGTCACATCAATCATCCATTTCAAGTTAAACTAACCCTAACAAACCTTAACGTACCTCTTACGACAATAGTTAACCATTATTTTATTAACAAGATACTTTAAAACTTTAATTCAGAATCCCTATTACAAAACGAGCTCACATTACGCAATTTGATTCCTCTTCAAACATCAGTGGCTTGGACAATGTAATGGACGCTAACTGACAATTAAACCGACGATTAAGCCTAATTGGAACTGTTGGAGGGGGAACGATGCGGGCATTTTACACTGACTTCTGTGTTACGGCTCGTATTAATAACACTAGCTGATCCCAGCAACTTCGTCTGCTTCACATAAGAGAAATATGCCCGTTTTTGCAACATTCTTCATTGATGCCCCGCTTATATTAGCCGTAGCGTGATGTTATATAGCTTATAGGCTTCCTCGATAAATGGGCTATCCAACACTGAAATAATTTTTCAATTCGAACCAGTAGTTCTTGAAGTTAACGCGCTCAAATAAACAAACAAATTTATTTTCTATAACTTCGTAATATTAGTATTGATTTCAAATAAATGATCAATGTAATACGAATTCTAACGATTATATAGGCCTCTTACATTATACCTGCCTACAATGTCTGTCGAATAAATTATTGCAAATGGTCTCCAAGTTTGATTTTACATTGTCATTAAACAATGTTTAAATGGTACCCGTTGTCGTTATACATATATTTGGTAGCACCGTAATGTTTGAAATATTGTTATTCTTATTACCTTGATATAAAATAATTCACTATTTATTATAATAATAATAATATCAGCCCTGTATTAAACTGTCGCTCTGCTAGGCACGGGCCTCTTCTCAGTGTGATAAGGGTTAGGCTATGTAGTCCACCACGTCGGGCACGCCACGATCGTGGCGGTAAGTCCCGTTTTTGAGGAGTGGCTGGAAAGGCGGCATGGCGCCCTCACCTTCCGGCTGACACAGGTTCTAACTGGCCACGGTTGTTTTGGCCGGTTCCTGTGTCGTATACGCCGGCAAGAGACGCCCGGTTGTCACCACTGCGGCGACTGCCGCGACGTTGTTGAGGACACGGCGCTGCACACTTTGGCGGTTTGCCCCGCCTGGGCATCGCAGCGCCGTGATTTGATCACGGCAGTCGGATCGGTTGCCCTCTCGCTCCCGGCCGTAGTTCAGTCTATGGTCCGGAGTGAGAGGTCATGGAACGCCGTCGCCTCCTTCTGTGAGGAAGTAATTTCCATCAAGGAGGCGGCGGAGCGGGAGAGGGAGCGTTTAAACCCTCTCCCCAACCGCAGAGCCGGACGCGCGATGACCTCCAGCCACCCTGAGGTTTGACCTGGGGGTGGCGGGCTTTGTGGGCCTGCCCGCCATCCGTTCAGCACCAGGTCCGAGAGGCGGCGTGCGTGTTCCCACGCGCGCCTCTGTGTCGAGTCCGTCTCCCCTCTAGGGGAGACAGTAGGGTTTTATCTGACGTAGTGCCTATTTTGGGTAGGTCTTTCGTGTAGTGGCCTGCCGTTTCATACGGCGGGCCGTAACCTCGGCGGGGTCGCGACCGCATGCGAAAGCGATTCGCGCGGCCCCGTCGATAGTGGTTTTGTCGAGGAACACCGTGGTAGGTTTAGTCGGTATTCCGGGAGGTACATTGTCCTTTAACATCTTTCTTTTACCCCGGCGAGTCCGACATAATCCCTCCGCCCGCCCCCGCGGAGGGATATGCGTCATAGGATTCCCCCAAGTAAAAAAAAAAAAAAAAAAAAATGTAGTCCACCACGTAGGCCCAGTGCTGGTTGGCAGACTTTACATATCTTCGAGAACATTATGGAGAACTCTTAGACATGCAGGTTTCCTCACGATGTTTGCCTTCGCCGTTTAAGCGGGCGATAATTAACTATTTAATCGCATATAACTTCGAAAAGTCAGAGATGCGCGCCTCGGGATCGAATTTGAGATCTCTGCGTGGCAGTCCATCGGTTTCCCACTAAGCTATCGCCACTATTTATTATTAATGTTTAATTAAGGAATCGAGTACATAAATAAAAAATATAGTAAATACCTATAATTGATTGTACGGTTGGCATAAACCACTAGTTTAAGTGTTCGCCTCATCAATGCCACTATGCCGAGTGGTTTAGGTTCAAATCTCGCACGGGACAAAATTTGTGTAAACTACAAATGTTTTATGCGACGCCGTGTGACTTATGACGCCAATAGAAAGCATATTTTTTATATTCTGATTTTTATTTGTTGTACGTAGTGATCTCACTAAAACATATTATGTCCGCTTGGGTAAGAAAAAGGATTTAGAACTTTACACACCAAGATTCAGGCGTTTGATCTCTGAATTGATGTCGTTCTATATTTAAAATCGATGTTTCTCTATGTCAATTATAGATTTGATAGTATAGTCAGTTGATTGGATGCAGATTTACACATAATAAAATATAAGGTTTAGGTTGTAGTTTGAGTAGGTCAGATGCAATAGATAGGAGGTGCAGTGGCGTAATGGTTTAAGACGTCGCCTCGCCATTGCTACTGCATCGAGTGTTGGATTCGAACCCCACACAAGGCAAAAAAATGTGTTATCCTCAAATAGTTGTTCTGAGTCTAGGTGTTCCTTGTGTCCGTTGTTTGAATGTGTCTAAAGTCCCCCGCGACACATTAATCATTCCCAGTGTGGGAGTTGTAATATAAAGAGAAAGAAAGAAAAATAATACTTTCTAATGCAAACAAACTAACAAGTCAGAACTCTCATAAAAATGGAAATTAAGCAACATGAAAGATATTTAAATGATATAAAAAACTAACACAGAATAACTAATTAAAAGTTTCTTAATTCAGGAACTGTGTTTTCTCCTACACCTCTGTCCCAAACTTTGCGCAGAAACTACTGTACGTGTTTGCGGTTTTCACGGCTTATTTTTTCGGATGCTTTCCGAAGCTTCCAACTTTAAATCCCACGTTTTGTTTCATCTGATTACGTTTAGTAGTACTGGACATACGTTGCATAATGTATTGACTGCACACTTGGTGCAGTGATTAATGTGATCGCCTCGCCTCTGCCGCCGTGCCGAGTTTAATAGGTTCGATCTTCACACTGGACAACATTTTGTGTGATCCGCATATAGTAAGGTCTTCCAAGTCTGAGTGTTTTTGTGTCTAATGTTTGAATGGTTGTAAAGTCTCTCAACACAATACCAAATTTAGTCCTAGTGCAGGGATGCCTTTTACGAAGAAAGAAGAAACTACCTACTTTCTCTACTGCGACCAATGTCATGTACAGATTAAACAGTTCGCTTGTCGCAATAGCGAAGAGGGAAGAGTGTCCAGGCGCATAAAGTCGCAGGTAACAGCTAGTTAATAAACAAAGACAGACAGTTTTGGATGTATGAAGGTTAAGAGGACTAAGTATATATTGTTAGAGACTACCATATGAGTATCACGTAAGGTTTGTTTTACATGTCGTTATCTGTAGAAGAATACTTTACGTACTATGTAAGAAATAAGACGATGGAATCCTCATAGTACCTTCAATATGTCTATTGCACGTATGTAAGTAAATGCAACCTGCATGACTGCATCGCTAAATAGTTTATGCTAACGTACCAAGCATAAATTTGCATTAATTTATAAATGTCAGTATACATTATGATGTAACAGCATAATACGTGGTTATAAGAGGAATTATGTGTAAAATATTAAAGTTATTACTTTTCAAAGACATCATAAAACTTAATTTTGAAATGTCAGTTGCAATTCGGTTTTGTTCCATAATGTATGTGATTGCAATTATCTGGAAAACTGCTTTATTTATTTTAACGATTTTGCATTGGTGTATTTTATGTAATGAGATGAGTGTATTTGAAGTAATCAATTTAAAAGACTTGCGGTTGTCAACTCTTGTAGTGACTCTTCCATGTCTCTCTATTCTCTTCTAAATTGACCTCTCAGTAAATGACTTAATTTTTGCTTCACCTAAACTATGTCTCTTCTCCTTGGTAAACTTTCACGTAGATAAGGTGAAAAAATTTAGGCCTTTTAAGTATCATTAAAATATTTGACAAGGACTTTACTATAAAATACGTTATTCGGGCAGTATAATCGCCTAAGCAACATCACTTTTTCATAAAGAATTTATAAAAGTATGCTATTTGCATTAAACTGTAGCAATGTTTTTAAATTTTGGTTAATGAACGGAAGCACTTAGTTTTTGAATATATTCATAAGAATATTAATGTTGAGTAACCACCCAAAACTAATTAAGTAAAGATATTTTAAAATGTAGAACTAGCTTCAAAGACGTACTAATTAGCGGAAAATTAACGTTAATTTATATGAAAAATATAAGTATAATTATGTCTAAAATATTTTGTTATATTATAATTGGTATAAAAACTTTATTGAGGATGTTCGGAATCCACAGCACATATTGGCTAAATTTAAAAATCTATTGTCTATTAGTAAGTACGAAAGTTTATTAAAAGGGTTGATACTATTACATATTCTATTATGATTCAACCTTAACCAGACATTAGTGACAAATATAACTGAGGTGTTTAACTATATCATTATCTCAATATTAACTAAAACTATGCTTGTTTTATATAATAGAAAATTTTATAAAAAATTACCCTCAACATCCTTTATTACCGATATACCTATAACATTCAAATATAGACAAAACTGAACGCGACTAGCCTACAGAGCTTTAAGCGTTTGATGGGTTGACGAACTATTTAGAACGGATGAAGCTATTAATAAATGAGTAATCGTTTAGGAAACCTATTCCTTTAACGTACGGGGAAAGGAACCGAATGCTAATGAACGTACGACGTCATCGTTTCATCTTTTCTGTCACGGGTTAATACGCCGTGTATTAGAAATTCATTACGATTGGTTAGTTAATCGGAAAGCGTAAAGCGAGTTTCCTTTAAAATTAGATTGATTGAAATCAAACGAATTAACTAACATAGACGTAAACAATGATTATTTGGAAGATTAAACAAAAAATATAGTTAATTATCGCTTGCTTTCGCGTACACGATAGCAGCGAAAGCTTAATGGGAGACCGTTGGACTGCCACGCAGAGGTCTCAGGTTCGATCCCAAGGCGCGCATCTCGGATTTTTCGAAGTTATGTGCGAATTAAATAGTTAATTATCGCTTGCCTTGGCGGTGAAAGAATACATCGTAACGAAACCTGCATGTCTGAGAGTTCCCCATAATGTTTTTGAAGATATATGTATGTGAAGTCTGTCAACCGACACTGGGCGAGCGTGGCAGATTATGGTTTAACCTTTCTCACACTAAGAAGAGGCCCGTGCCCGGCAATGGGATGGTTCATATATACAGGGCTGAAATTATTTTTATTAAACACAACAAAAAGTAAATCATAGTAATGTAGCATCACGTTTATACATCTTTTAATTGGTAAGTCAGACGTCTACAGATTTGCTTTGCAGATGTAATGTTAAATACGGCTGGCTAATTAAAATTTGTATTACTCCATGTTGTGGAGTGGGAGCTTAGGGGGAGATATCGGATCTCTCTCACACATCTGCGGTTACGTAGCGGTTACGTTATAATGCGTATCGTGCTTTGTATTGTCCTGTCTTTTGAAATAACTCCTATACATCAAAGGCTAGTGTCTTATTTATTTCGAGTGAAAAATATCTTAGTAGCTTGCATTAATATTTAGGATACATTAAACTCCTCGTGCTTCATCTCAAAATTGCCTTACAACAAAAACAAACCACGTTATAGTCAACCCGGACGTCAAACTGGAGACCTCACGATCAGCAGTTACACAAGCACGCAAACTTACACCAGTGCATAAACGAGAAAAAACTATAAGTATTATTAACTGAAAAACATAAACATACAAAGTAATTAAACACACGATAAGAATAATGCATTAGCTGACTAACACGCATAATTTATGCGGAAAATGGTCACGATATGTGACTTATCGCCATAAGAAATATATACCTGGTCACTTACTACATATATATAATAATACTAGCGGTCGCTAAGTGGTTGTAATTCGACCATAATTGATTTAAATTTTAAGTTATTAAGATTTTATTGTCTATAACTATACCCTTATAATCACATTTCATTTAGATGACTAAATGGAGAAGATGACTTCTCCACATACATATGTAATCATAGTTACGAAAAATTGTACGTCAACCGAACAATGCCGAAATACTACGAACGCGATTCGACTGCTTGTTGCAAATTCATGGTTGTGTGCGTGTAGTATTTTTTCATTAATTTAATGTATTTATAATGCATATTTTATAAAAATATTAGGAATCGCCACTCCTTCTCCATATAAACTTTAACTGTGCCAAATTTCATACCCCTCCGTCCACGTAATTTTCGTAAAAAGGGATACAATGTTTTTGCTTCACGTATTAATATATAGATATCACTTTATATAATTCGACTCGTTCGTTCATTTGATTGTAGGAATATCATTAACTTTTGTGTCGTGGGAGGCTTTACAGACATACAGACAACGTTCACAAAGAACACCCAGACGAAAACACACAATTTGTAAATCACACATATTTATGCCCCGTGTGGTGATCGAACCACCAATACTCAGCACCGTGGTAGCGGTGAGCCGATTACGCCATCCGTGCGGTCAAATAATATGTAATGTGTGTGAGTAGTAGAGCCGCGCTGATTTCAGCATGAATGGGCTGGCTCGACCGGAGAAGTACTACCCTCTCACAGAATATCGACGTGAAATAGCAGTGTTCCTACTGTTGTGTTCCCTATCTTCAGGACCCGAGTAGATAGGGTTTCGGGGGGAGAACTACGGGTCTCCCCCTTTGGACCAGGGTACTGCGGGGTCAGGAAGCCCACTGCGCCTCGAAAGGCGTGTTCTATCGACCGCTGACTAGAGTGCGCGGTGCCTGACATTGGTGTTGGACTCGCAGGGGTATGTGGTTGGCCGCTGAGGACGACATGTTCGTTTGCTCGGCAAGCACGTTGCGTTCGAGCGTCGGACTCAGACGCGGCCAATGCGAACCAGTCGGTCGCATGAGGCACGGAGTTGCCTTTAGCGAAGTGGCAGTGTGGTTTCACTGCCGCAACGCATCTCGGGAGCTTGCCTGCTCAGCAAGTAAGAGTCATAGCTGGAGTGACTCGGGCCACACCCGGCTTGTAGGCCTATTTGGGTAGGCATACGGATGTATGTCGGGAAGTGACCGTGCCTTACACAGCTCCGGTACCATACTGGAGATATGGGAGGCGGCTTCTCCGTCGGCTTCAGCGAGGTTATCGTTAGCAACTCCTTGAGTTGCGAGTAGTGAGCGGCTTTATTGCTCCGGTACCTATCTGCAGAATAGGTAGTGTCACTTGTGCACGAGGTAGCTCGCTTACGAGAACCGGATCTCTGAGGTTAGGGTGGAGAGTCGGGATTTGGGGACAAGACCTGTCTATAACTGGTCCCGGAAGGTGCTCTCGGGCACTAGAAGGTACAGCGGCTCCTCTATTATAACCTAACGGTTGGTGTAGGGGAACGTTATATCATAAACTGGGATACTCGTAGAGGAAGGGGATGTTGTGTTTCATTTGATGAGTGAGAGTGCTGGAGGCCCAATCATTCTCTTCCCCCCTTCCCGCTCCTTTTCCTTCTCACTTCCTTCTTTTCCTAAAGAGTTGGCAACGCGCAAATGATGCCTCTGGTATTGCAGGCGTCCATAGCCTACGGTGACCACTTACCATCAGGTGGGCCGTATACTTGTTTGCCAACATAGTAGTATAAAAAAAAATGTAATATTATTTTATAGCACCTACTTACTATCTTATAAGACTTCGCAATGTATGAAGTTTCGGAAACATATCAGCCGTATGCAGTAGTTGTCTCCTGCTTTGCTAAAGAGCGAAGTGAAGTAATTTTAACTTATCCTTTACAATATTTCTGATTCAATGAGGGTTTTTAGACAGTTTAACTTTTTGAGACACTTCACGAGTGTCAAAACTCAGTATTTTATGTGTAACCACGGGCAAACCTGGCTAGACAGTGGTAGAAGTCACCCACGTTTCTTAGTACAAGTCGGTCCCTTAACCTTACTTATGAACGAGCCACACACAACGATACTTCACAAGGAGACCAGTGAATTTATACAAATGCATTTAAAGGTAACATAAACGATAGTCTGTTTTGATAACAGACAGAAGTATGCATGCGATATTATTGCTCATTTCAACCACATTACAAATGCTATTGTTGCTACAATTTGTATGCAAATTTAAACTTTATAGCATTCACAATAGGGGTCATGATAAAATTTTAAATATATACTTAATTTTGTAGGCTATCGTAGTAGTGACAGCGCGCTCACTGAAATGATTGAATAACGATTATATGGACACTGCCTATTCATCTTATCTTTAAAATATGCAATTTATTGTCGTTTTACTACATACATAGATACACCTCATTTGGTAGTTAGGTATTTAAATATAATGAGACACCTAAATAGATTTTGTTGTGTGTTGGCTGTGCGTTTGCGCACGCTTACGTCCATATATGCTGACCAAATTAGGATGTGGTTTTCGGTGACATATTAAGATTAACTTAGATAAAAAATTAATCCTACTTTGTATAATACATTGCACAAATAATGAAGATATGTTAGCCCTAATATTAATGGCACTTGTAACGTGCGGCTACTTATGCGGGCTTCAAACGTAAATTAATTAGGGTACTTTTATCCTGGTATGATTGCCCATGCAATGTATACAATTGATGCCATGATAGAAGCGAAGAGCGAAGTCATTACTTAATATTATAAATGCGAATGTGAGTTTGTTGGTTTATTTAGATTTCACGCCTTAACTACTCGACCAATCATTATAAAATTTTGCATACACGTTGTCACGGTAAAAGAACTGTTACCAAGGGATAGAAAATTACATAATCTACATTTAAGCCAGCGAAGCCGCGGGTAAAATCTAAAAAATAATATGACCGAAATTAGTGGTTGCGAATGAAGCAAGAAAGATCACCAGTTACATAGCAAGGGAACAGAGGTCAATCTATACTATGCTAGATGTGCCCGGTTTCACCCGCTTTTGTGATTACTGCGCCACCCCCGTTGGTTATAGCGTGATGTTATATAGCCTATAGCCTTTCTCGATAAATGAGCTATCCAACATTTAAAGAATGTTTCAATTCGGACCAGTAGTTCTTGAGATTAGCGCGTTCAAACAAACAAATAAACAAACTCTTTAGCTTTATAATATTAGTATAGATGAGTATACATAGAATATTGCAGTAAAGGTCTTCAGCCATAATAAGGCGAGATAGGAATAAACAATATAGCTGATGAATAAAAGCTCTTTGCTTATCGTCTTGAGGAAATGCGTGCACGAAAATAATATCGTGCATGTATATTCGGCCCCGTTTACGTAACATAGTGAGTTTTATGTATACCATAACCATCGCTGTTTTACTGTCCATGATGGGTAATGTACTATATAACCTTTATGGTATGAATGGTCGGCTATAAACGTGGTTTCATGTTTTCGAATATCCTTACAACTTACAATAGTATTGTCTATTAAAACAGTGTGCAATGTGAAACAGAAACTACTAACAGGGTCGTACCATAATTTTGCCAGGTATTGCATATTTGTGAATGAGTTAAAGTTATATCTCTGTCCCTTTTTCGTGCATGCGATAGCAATGCTTTATGAGATAGCATCGTAAGGTCCTTGTATATTCAAGACGTGTTACGGTTTTTACAGTATCCCTATACAAGTGATCTCTTTATAAATACTATAAGGATAATAATAAGGAATAGAAAATTGTATGTGATCCAGAATTAAATGGTCCGTTGCCGAGTATTCTTGGAATCTGTTGTTTTTATAAGAAATAATAACATTTTCTTTACTTTCTTCCTTATGTGCATATAGATACAAATAAGTTTATCGATGACAAAGATTCAACACAGACTTACACTCCATTTGATTAGGTATTTAACTAAAGGTAAACAATCTTGATATGACTTTTAACACAAATACATACATCAAGAATGTACACGTCATGTCAACCTTTAGTTAAATACGTAACCAAATGGAGTATAGTAATATTTAATAACCCACAAGGAAGGCCGCAGATGCGTTGGCATGACGATATCAAGAGAACAGCAGCTGGAGTGAAGTGGATTGAACACGCCCAAGACCGTGAGAAGTGGCATAAACTGAAGCAGGCCTACACCCATGCTGTCGGAAAAAGGCGAAGAAGAAGAATATTTAATAAACATTTTCAGACCAATTATTTATTCAAGTATATCCTAGTGAAGCGCATAATTGGATTCGAATTATATTCGAATACAGTTGTGTACAACGCAATACCTACATTAATAATAATAATAATCGGCTTACAGCCAAGTATTAAAACAATCCCCATTTAATAATAATAATAATCATTTTTCAACTTAAATTGTTACATTGATGATGAGAGACGCACGCACTCATGTGTCGCGTTGTTGATGCATTCGAATACAATAGAGGCTATCGTTTTTGTGCTCACCAGTGGGCACCACTAGTCCATCTTGTCACAGCTGCTGTCTACAGCTGTATTAGCCGGTAATCATTGTCGGTTTCTATGGTTACTGTTGAAGTGACTATAAAGTATGACGTCTAGACCTTACTATGCACTAGCACCTCTAGCGGAGAATTTAACCGCGGCAGCCCTAATTCTGCACATCGCTTCTATATTCCTTTGGTACTTATTCGTTGAATTCTTCTATTCTCTACGTCCAAAGGCGTTACTGATTACTCAACTTAACCTGATATAACTCATATACTCATTACAGTGGCATCTGAACGGTACAATTGCCACTGCCACTTAACCCTAATAATTGGCGCCAATATGACTGAAACTGTGGTCGGATGAATGCGTCTAATATACGACCTAATTTGATTGCCAACCAGCTGTTGTAGACTAAAATCAATAAAATGTCTAATACATATTATATAATATGCTTCTTATGCAATAGCAAGTCGTTTTAATCCTAACTTTATTATAAATACGAATGTAAGTTTTGTTTGTTTGATAGACTTTAACGCCGTAACTGCTCGACCGATTATCATTAAATTTCGCAAATATGTCATATGTTGTCAGGGGAACAGAAATGGTCATAGCGTATCTTTAATCTAGAAAAAAAGTACGGTTTCTAACATTTCTTTTTTTTTTTTTTTTACGTGGGGGAATGCTATGACGCATATCCCTCCGCGGGGGCGGGCGGAGGGATTATGTCGGACTCGCCGGGGTAAAGAAAGATGTTGAAAATATAATGTACCTCCCGGGATACCGACTAAACCTACCACGGTGTTCCTCGACACAACCACTATCGACGGGGCCGCGCGAATCGCTTTCGCATGCGGTCGCGACCCCGCCAAGGTTACGGCCCGCCGTATGAAACGGCAGGCCACTACACGAAAGACCTACCCAAAATAGGCACTACGCTCCGCCGCCTCCTTAATGGAAATTACTTCCTCACAAAAGGAGGCGACGGCGTTCCACGACCTCTCACTCCGGACCATAGACTGAACTACGGTCGGGAGCGAGAGGGACGGTTTCTAACATAACCTAACCTACATTTACGCGAGCGAAGTCGTGGGCAAATATTATATTTAGTATGCGTTTTATGCAATAGAGAGCCTTATTACGATTGTACAAATAAAATTCGTTGAAAATTAAACACGACTTCCAATTTATTTGAGATTTGAAATCTAGGCAAACTCTGGACATTGATTATTTTTATATGGCAGAATTAAGCCCTGTTTCACAATCACTAATTAGAAGCAGCATACTTACATATGTCTTATTTATCCATAAGACATATGTAAGTCACGCCATCACTCTTATTTAACTAAACTGGATAAAGACAACAAGCGATTCTTATTTTGAATATCTGTTAGTTTAATATTGTAAAACTGGTCATAAATGTACTATATTATTATGACCATATGTCATAAATAATATAGTACATTAATGGTCAGTTTTGATTCATCGTAGTAATGACATTTAAACATTTTTTAAGAGAGTATTCTTTATAACTTGCTTTTATTGAAATATGACTACTACAGACATAATGTAAAGAAGTGATTAGTAATATCACCTTGCTATTAAGAAATATATTACTTTACAAAGCTGATAGATTAAAAAAAGAACAGTTTTATTTGTTCACTTTCAAAAATTATTTTATATGCATATCTTATCGTATTATTTAGAACAACATTCTAGTTGTGAGATGAGATATTGATAAAAGCAGTATTAAAAAAGCAGGCAACCTTGTAACGTTGCTTGCTTTCCTGATACCGCCTGTATTTCAATACTTGGAAGACTACCCTTCATATTCTATATCGGGACAAATTTGCAGCTATGGGAGTTTACCGCTGAATTTATTAGCAAATATATGATACCGTTGCATTATTATAAATCGCAATGCTTCACTGAGTTACTTTGTAAGATGACAGATGTAACATATTAGTCATCAACTCATTACAGTTACGCGTAACGATGTTTTTACGGCTCACTAATACAATAACTCGTGCTGAACGTAACAGATAACGTTAATCGTTATAGCAGTTTCAACGATCGTGAATCATTGTAGAATTATAACTAGAATATAAATCCCGAAATGGATTCGTTTGTAATTGCCTGACGTAGAAATTATTACGAGCGAGTAGGCGGACCGCGAATTATATACGTCATAGAATTCAAATCCCAGAATAATGTAGAATGGGAATTGTATAACGTGAAGCCTTATTGAATAACGAGAAGGTCATCCAAACAGTAATATTTATATATAATTATACCCTATTACGTTTATTTACTGTAAGGCAGATTAAGAAGAAGAAGTAAAAGAAAATTTAGTTTCACACAGTCTAAATAATGTGTTGCTTTAATCTCTTGACTGACGTGGGACACGGTGGTTACAAAACGATTTTATAAAACTGTGAACGTTGAATATCAGCTGAATACACGGATTTCCATACGATCCGTTCTCCTTTTGCCAAGAGATTTTTTAAAGCAACACGTAATGAGCTTCGCCGTGTGTTCTAACGAGAGAATTCAGTAGAATTTGGTCTGCTAATGTAGCAAATATTTTTATCCAAAGCTCACATGCCTTTTTTTCATTTCCTTTAGTAACTTACGAGGTATTTTTATTTATATATCTTAATCTAAGTTATTTATCGCTTTATCACTTATAACTACGATGTTCATGGTCTGTTATTTCAGGCGCTGGCACAAGTTGCTGCTTTTAACCATACTTATTTCAGCAGGAATAATTTAGTATGTAATAGGAGTATGTTTACACGATAACATGTATAAAAAGATGTACGACAATATTATTTACCTAGAGTAGGTTATCAAAATTACTTTAAAAGAAAAGTAAATTGATTTTTAAACAACTAGTGATGGTACTAAAACTACTAATACTTCATTACAATATGGCTGCAGAAGTTATTTTAAGATAGTCAATGTCGCGAAGGATACGTCATGTAAAAATGTTTAAAAGTCTTATCTTCGCCCACAAAGTATGGAATGAGGAATGGGAGCCGGACAGTGTTCGGATCGTGAGGCGATAAGAGATAGGATAACAACTGCCACTCTATAAACATTAAAGTCATTTCAAAGAAATATCTTTCTCTTAAAAGAAACGATAACACTCACTTAAAAATGTAAATGGTTTTATTGGTAATTTTGTTACTTACGTCATTATGAGTTTGTGTTAAATGTGTTTGCCATATCTTATGTCATATTTCTTGTAAGATAACACAATGAGATAGCAACATATTAGAAACAATAATTATTATTTACCTGTTCTTGTTACGGTTTTGATTTATTTTGAGTCTTACCCAAAATCTAGAGATTTATTTTTTTATTAACTAGCTAACCCGTCAGACGTTGTCCTGTCTTAGACGAACTGTCAAACTAGCGAGGTTGAAATAGTCTCGAAGTTTTCTGAAATTGTCCCATTTTCTGTGCAATTTTCTTTACTTTTCTTTCCGTAAGAATCTTCTACAAAGTATAATATTTTCTTATGTTTACGCGAATGTAAACATGTAAACATTGAAATTAAACACTTTATACGGATTTTGCCGCGTTGTTTATTTTACTTTTAAAACACTTTTACTACATAATTTTGAAAACTCTTACTATACTATTATTGTACTTTACTACTATTTAAGCTATTTAATTTAAATAAAACTATTTATATTTAAGTTTACACATTGCGCCGACGTTTCGGTTGCTTTACAGCAGCCATGTTCACGGGGAGACTGTACTGATTTCTTTTTCTGAACTGTCATCAGTTCTACTATAAGACATTTCAAGGTTATCATATAATTACCGGACATTCTGTATATAAATAGATAATGTGTGTGGAACCGGACACAAGAAATACCCAAATTCGAAATACTCATAGTCATAGTTACATGGAGTGTAACTACAAATTTGTGTGTTTTGCAGTCTTATATCAAACTATTTATTATTTTGTCTAGTGAAATTTTGTACCTTTGCGAAAAGAAACCTTTTTTTTTGTCGTGGTTATTTATTATGTGAGTATCGCATTTGTATTACTGGGTATCGATAATGACTTAATGATTACAAAAATCTTTACGGGTGCAATACAGGTGCACCTTAAAATTAATATACCTAATTTTATAAATTCTAGAATTATCTATTTTCTTAACATTTGAATTTATGCATATCGGTAAAATATCTCTACGGGAATCTATTAAGGAAATGGTATAAATTACATAGGAAATGCCAATAGGTCACATATCCGTTTGTATTTAAAGAAAATACGCAAGACTTTCGAGTGGAATAAGATATTCGGACTATATAGCTGCGTGATTTATTATTATAATGGGCTGTATATGTGTACCGACCCTACTGTTAAGCACAGGTCTCTTTTTTGTAGCAGAAAGGTTAGGCTATAGTTCCAGTGCGCATTAGACTTCACAGAATGTTACATACTTTCGGACATGCAGATTGCCCCGATGTTTTCCTGCAACGTCATAGCTAGCTATGGTTCAGAGGTTCTAGCAACGGTTACCTACTATGCTATTGTATGTATAAATGAAGGAAATGCTCATAAGGAAACCTTAAGCAAATTTAGATTGATTAATATAATTATAATAAACAACCCGAATAAAAAGGCTACTAAAAATCTTATTGTGCTCGGTTAATCCAAGACAATTTCACTGCTTCCAAAAAGATAAAATCTAATGATATTTTAAAAAGTGTCGTTAAACCCGAAAATCTGGATCAGAACTTCCTAATCTGAAGAAAACTTTTGTAATTTCCTTAATGTCTCCATTCATGAGTAATTTAACCTGTGACTCAAAATTAAACTGGTTTTGAGTTATCTGAATAATTACTAAGTTCGTCGAACAAATGTGTTCATGATGAATCATATGTATTGGAACCAATATTACATTTAGTGTTTGCTTGAAAATCGTTTAATTATTTACAGACTAGCTTTTGCCCGGATTTAAATTTGGAAGTAGGTACTTATCTTTGTAGGGATCCTGCTTATTATTTTGATTCTTTGCTTATAAAAAGAAGCTGATCTACAAACATAATACTCAACTTCTAGGCAACATATAAAAATGAAACATACACCAGATTTTAATTTAAACCTCCAGCAATACTCTTGTGAAAAACCGCATTCAATTTCGATTAGTGCTTTTTGCATGAGGCGCGTACAAACTTACAAACAAAAAATCTAAAATATAATTGTTTTGGCTTTCATAGCTTTTATAAGGTCCATCAAATTATTTTCCTATGTATAGACATCGACCAGATACAAATTAAGTACATGTTTTTATTATATAGATTTATTTGCTTTTAAATTCCTGTCTAGACGATATTTCATTCAAGTTGACGTGGGCAATAATAGTGTCCAACAAATCAACTTATTTAATTTAAAGTCAGAAGACTGGTAGTACGGTTAGCACTTTAGTCAAGAGGTTCTTCTATATACGCCAATGTTTTCTTTTAATCAACCCTGTTTTTATAAAGTTGTCCATCTAAAGGTACTCCTATCGTGTTAAAATAAGAAGGGTGAGGCAGTAATCTACGAAGCTAAGACGATTGCATTAATCAGACACTATTTTCTTATTTCGACTGCAGAATGAATTGGATTATTATATTGCAGGTATTATCTTTAAAACCTTTGGATTCACAGGTCTGTTGCCAGGCACAGCTGCGAAAACTGTAGATCTACCATAAAACGTAAATACTGAAGATTCGGGCCTATTGTTGGTACTAATAGTACTATAAAACATACGAACTAACGCTTTGATCATCCTAAAGACTACAGCGGAGTGGTCCGAACAGCGGAGTTATGTTATGTTCGAAAGATATTTAAAGAAACTTCGCGATAGGTATAATCTTAATATTTCGTTCACCTGAAGGTTCGGATAGACATTTTTATAGTACCTATATCTGTAAATTACCAAAAAATAATAAAATATCATTGTCGACGGATATAGGTATCTAGGAGGATAACATAATTACAGTAATTAATGCACTTTGATAGTTAAATCTAGAGCTTGTACACGATTAAATGAATTAAAACTGTTCTAAAACACGTCATATTATGATTCGATGAGTTTACAATTATATTATATTCCTTCATTGCGGCGTAGAACATAAAGTGTGTATTACGGGTTTATCTTAAGAATATAAGAAATTTGTTAAGATTAAGAAGCTCTTGCCAAAACCGTAACCTCGCCTTATTATACCAATCAAAATTCAAAAGATATTATCACGTTCTCAGTAAGGAATGACATAACCGTTATTTTTAAATTTTTCTTTGACAAAAATTCGTTGTAATTTTAGGTCAATTATTTCTTTAAAGCGTCATTATTGTACTGGTACTGATAACCTTTATGTCAAGTTAGACATTTATCATCTCACATATTGTAGTGTGGAAGTAAATAAGATGTCATTTGTCGTAATTAGTCACACAATCTATATCGTTATAAGGTCGTAGCCTTGAGTGAGCTATGTCTTTGTCATACGGTTGAACTAATTGAATATTATTTATAAAATTGATAACTTCAGTCTTAAATAGAATTTGTTGACGGACGGAAAGCTGTAATTCTATATTTAAACCCCCGATGGGTGGCCAGTACCAACCGGTCGACCACGACTATATGGCGTCTCGTCAAACATCGTTTGCGCAGACACAAACAAACGGTATCGATAAATATTTAATTTTAACGCAATTGTTTTAAATGTTTATATAGATAAATCGAATCAAGAATATCCGGACTATAAACAACTTTTATAAATCTTATCAGTTTTGTTTTGTGCGTGTATATAAAACATAACGTTTGTCGTTTTGGTCATGGTTGGTGTTGACCCAAAGCGCTGCGCTAAACATACAATTAATAAAATCAATTTTAATTATTCACCAATCGATGCACAGAATTAAGTGCCACATATACAGGATGTCCAGTAATTAATGGATAACCTTGAAATGTCTTATAGTAGAACAGAAGGTCGTACAGAAAAATTAAAAAAAAAATAATAAAAAAATTAAAAGATATATATATTAAAAAGTGCAAGCTATATAGCATAGCATACTTTTGACTGTCTATCTATTAGCATATAATTAGTGTTTAATAATAAATCAACAAAAAACTGATGGATTTCATTCATTTATGGTCGTAGTATACAAGAAAGTTATACATGGTAATTAAAAAAAACGTAGTAGTAGTTAGGATAGATTTTTTCATATTTTTCTCTGAACGGCCATCAGTTTCACTATAAGACATTGCCAGGTTATCCATTAATTACCGGACAACCTGTATAATCATATGAGGTTGAAAATAATCTTAAATCATAGGTAATTTATTGAGCTACGCATGTAAAGTAAAATATGTGTAATAACTGTAATGAGTATTTACTTGTGTGGGTCATATAAACATGGTACCATACTGGGTATAGGGTAATGTTTCGAAGTAATAACGATAATTTTTACAGTAAAAAAGATGTACGTATTAATAGTTCATTAAGCGTATAATTATGGCAAATAAGAAATTAGAGAACAATTTGTTTAATGAATGGTATTCAGAACGAATGAGTTATTTGCTCTTAAAGACGCAATAAATGGTTTTATGCGTTCTGAAAAAGAACTTGTTTTTGTAAAAAGACAATGATTTAATGCAGCCTTGCCTTTAGTAATCAGTGGTCGTTTGTTACCACAGAACAATTAATTGCCGTAAAGTAATTAATGATGCCGATCTCACCCTAAACTTCTAAGGAAAAATATGTTTCAATGTTAAAAAGATAAATTGGCCGATATCTTTTACCTAGATTATTCCGATTAAGTTACCTAGATAATTCCATTAGACTCAAATAGGTAATCTGTTAAGTGAGTATATTTTGTTAAAATTTGACCAATCTCGTACGCGTTTTAGCTGTCTTCGAATTACATTGTGATAATCACTTTGACAAGTTACTTTGCTAAGTAATAAACAAATAAATACCACCCTATAATAACAGTGATTTTAAATATATTAAAAAGTACTTATACTGAGCGCTTACACTAACAAAATGATTAGAAAATTAATTTAACTGTCTAGGTGTAGATGAATTGAATGAATACACTGAATAACCGAATATTAATAATTGTGCTCCAATACTTGTCGGTAATTTAGTTGAAGACAGATAAGATTTATTCTAAATGTTTTTGTAGATTTGTTATCAATGGCGACTTATTTTTTCACATTGTTATGTCTAACTGAATAGATATGTTTGCGCAGATCTATACTAATAAACGCGGAACTAATTGTGTCTGTTCGTTATATGTTCAGGGCTAAGTCGCTGAACCAATATAAAAAATTAATCTGTAATGGAGATAACTAGCCGTGGAAAGGATGTAAGGTACTTTAGATAGTTATTTCAGTAACTTCATTCCCTATTTTACTATATTTCGCTGTTTAAATATACAATAGCGACCGCTCGAGGAGAAGTTCAGTAGTTATCACGGGTAACAAATTAAAACGACAGACACAATTGAACAAGCAACTTTAGGCACTATTTTGCGATCTGCTACTTAAATAACCGCAGAATCCGTGGGGTCGTAGAATATTATGTGAGCTGGTAGAAATACAGAGTTTAACGTTCCTCCGGAGATGCATTATCCTGCTACAGCACATCAGTTTTTCGGATATCATTGCTAAACAACATTGTAATAATAATCGAGGTTTCAAAGTTTCCAAACCACATAAATGAGAATTAGCAAAAGCGATATGTTGACCTCTCCAACTAATATTATAAATGCAAATGTGAGTTTGTTTATTGTTACGCTTTCACGCCTTAACTACTCGACCGATCATCTTGATATTCACGCGAACAGAAAAGGACTCAGGGTACCTTTCATCCAGAAAATAGTGCAGTTACTATCTTGTAATAATTATATATATACCAATAGTTATACGAGCGAAGCCGCGGCCAAAATCTAGAAACATAATATATAATACCGTAGCCTTTACCTTCCTCAAACAAAAAAGTATAATTATGTAAGAAACAGTAAAGAAAAAGAACTTTAATTGTGTAAACAAGTGTATCAACAATATAAATAAAATGCAAACTTTGTTTTATACCAGAACTCGATAATTGTTTACTTCTAATATCACTTTGCAGGACATTACACGGCCTAAAATTAAATGGTCCCGATCAATGTTTAATTACTCGGATTAAATTCTCGATAACCACGTTTCGATTTCGCGCCCAATTTTAGTCGAAATGGAACTAAAAGAAAACGTTCAACACTAATCCGTAATTTAAAAAAATAAAGTGTCTTTTCATCTGTGATTTTATTGTAAGTATAATAATAATTCCTAGTTCGAATAAATGCAAGTCAACATGAATTGATAGTTATATATTATACTATTCTAATAAATATAGAAAAGGAGTCAAACTCTTAACTAATATAAACCTATACTTGTTTATTTTGTGTATTATACTAAACATAATATATTAAATCCTTGGCAACGCCAATTTAAAATGGTGCAAGTATACAAAATTATAAAACGGTAACAATTATAAAAAGGAATTATCAGCTTCCTTTTTATAATTGTTACCGTTTTATAATTTTGTATACTTGCACCATTTTAAATTCTGTGCTTAAATAAAAATTGACGTGATTCTTCTATTCTCCCATCTCTTTCTCCATAATGTTATTTATTATAATCATTTTATTGTCGCAGACTTTTTTCGTATAGGTTATATTAAAGAGACCATTGAACATGCGTGACGCTCATCTCCACGCGCCGATTCTGCCGAGTATGAGTACTTTAGGCTATTGTGTGTAGATAACCGAAGATTGCTACTGTTATACTAGATTTTGCACACGGCTTTGCCTTTGCACGGCTTTTTTCTGGGCGAAAGGTACCTCATGGCATATTCTGTACTCATGACAATGTGTATGCGAAATTTCATGATGAACAGTCGAGTGACTAACGCATGAAAACGTAACAAACTTACATTTGCATTTATAATATTAGATAGGATTAAAAGTTTTCTGTACTAATAGTACAGATCATTACGTGATTTCAACTTAGGTACATTTGGCTATTCTTCATTTAATTAGTGCAGCTGCTTATAAGTGCTTAGTAACTAAAGATGGCTCTGGAATTGTTTAACGATCTCCAGGGATTATTTAACACATCCATTTGTGTTAAGTGGGGCTCGTGTGGACTTTGCATACGCCACGTGCACTATTAAAATATAAGAGAATTTTCATACTGGTGCAGACCGCTGCGGCATCATTGGTTGGTTTTATTAATGATTAAACATATTGATTGGTATTCTTGGAAGTTATTTTAGTATAAAAAACTGGTTGATATTTAAAACTGTATTGAGTTTTTCATATATACATATATTTTGCTAATCTAGGTACAGGCTATTCCTGAAGGGTAGACAGAGGTTTATTACATTCGCATATTTATATTAAAATAAACGAAAAAATTCTAAATTGTTCTTTTTAAAAAGAAGAACTTTGTATTGATTAAGATAAATACTTACTAGTACTTATCTTAATCTTAGTACTAAAATATATACCTACTTATACTTTTGTTTAGGACTTCTAATTACTAGACATGATCAAATTTTCTGAAACATTTACATGAATTTTGTGCACGCATATTAATCGTCTTTATGTTATTTAAGAAAATAAATAGCTATTGGATTGCCGCAAAAATCCATTCCTAACAACAATGATCCCATATTACTTTAAACTTAAAATATAACTAATACATATCGCATTCTTAATAAAACAGAGACCTATCTGAGTATTTTGGTACAAACTAATTTGAACTCTGTTGCAATAATTTAACACGAATATATTATTAGAATTTATAGTCACAAGATTAGAGTTCGAATTGCCATACTCCCAAATTTCCAGTTAAGTCGCTGTTTTATTAAGCATGCGATATGTATTACGATATAGTTTGAGTCACTAGCACACAATACAACAACAAGATATACCCGTATAAATATTTTTATAGAAATGTTCCTCAAAAACTTTTTATATTGGAATAGAACATGTCCCTTGACATTGTTTTCTTATTCAAAAAGGTTTCACTTAGGTCCTGAGTGGTTTGATATTGGCTGTATTATGTAACATAACTGTATATATGCCGTTTCGGGTAACTTCGCTACTCTATTTCTGTTTTTATTTATTTTTATACACATAATACTTTCTCACAATAGAAAACAATATTCGGTGAATTTTATCAACTATATGTTATATCCTAGCTAATATTATAAACGCATTTTTTTTTTGTTATGGTTTCTCGCCTAGATTATAAGACTGATTAACATACAATTTCGCATACACGTTCTCAGGAGTACATAATAGGACATATGGTACCTTTCATCTATAAAAAAGAACTGTTGCTAATATATATATATATATATATATGTACTTAGCATATCATTATGATATCACAAACGCAATCGCTAATATAGTATGTAGATCCCTTTACAATTGCTGCAATTCTGGTTACTAGGTACTTTAACTGAAATTAGCTAATGGTTTCACAACTATTGAACGTCACAAAGACGTCAATCATTACATTTCCAAGTAATACGAAGGATTCTATTTATTTTAACATAATTGGTTTTTGCGTAATTGCTTCAAATACATACGTTTGACGAATCTAATTTATACTTAAATGTGACGCTCGTAAAGGTTTATTTTTAGTACTAGAAAACATCTAATTTGATGATTCATCATTCATGACATAAAGTTGGAATTGTACAGTAAGTAGTAGATTCATTAAGTTTCTTGAGAACGTAAAACCGATGAAGTAGACGATGAATATTTTGACGCTCCTAAAATAGTATAGAGGTCTTCCTGATTCGATTCATATTCGTTTCCTCTCCATATCGTATGAATAATAATGTGATGATTACCTATTAAGTTTCCTGTCCAGAGACATTTAATGACGTTGCTTTGTAACGCACGAGTAGCCAAGGTTTTTATAGCACTGATTCTGAACATTGTTCCTGTATTGCATGCATTATTAAACCCAACATAACTTGAATAAGTTGTGCCCGCATCTTTGTTAGTGTCAATTCTGCGATAATGTATAAGTACCAGGATAAAAATGCAATGTGTTAATACAGGTCATGGTCTATCTGTGAACCAAGTTTCATCAAATGTGTTAAATTATTGCTGCGTAATTAACTAACAAACATAAAATGCTGTCACTTATAACATAAGTTGAAATGTGGTTTTTTGTTAGGTTCGATAAATTATGTCCTACTACTACCTATGTCGCGGTCCTTAAAACATAGCTATACATATAGTAGTTATATATATAAGTCACTTATACTTACCCTATTCGGACTTACTGGTGTGATTCTTTATAGATATATATTTAGCTACATACTCTCTTTAAAAAATATTAATAAAGCTATATTATTATAAATCAAAGTAGGAATCGCGATACAGAGGTTTTCGTGCGAAATTATCAATATGCAAGGATAACTAACATTACCGCTGTCATATTTAAAGATGGGTGACCATTTATAAAAGTACGTACATCCTTCCGTGCTCCAGAAACAACGTACGGCTTCCAGATACAGCGGTTGACTTTCGTGTCGACCTAAATACAAGAGGGAATAATAATGTTAGCATAAAGAAAATAATTATTGTCGTGTCTAAAACAACAGTACTCCAGGTTTTCATTAATTCTTTAATGTTTCTATAGACCTCAACAAAGCAAAGTAGGACATTCGACAGACGGCTGTTTTAACAATACCGCCCTTTCATCATAATGCCATTATTTCAAAATACATTGTTTTATGTGTTTGAACAAATTAAACAACTGTACAAATAGTATGTACGCTATTTATTTACACAATATTTAGGTCAACCTACCTTTCGTAAAAGCGTGTTAATTTATTGAAAGATTAAATGACATAATTTTGATATTTTATTACGCTGCTATTTAAAAATAAATAAGTTTCAAAAGTAGGACCTTACACTCTCGAAGCATAACTATAATTGAAGAGTCTATCTCTAAAGATATACTCTTCAATTTTAATTATGTCTCGAGAATAAGAATGCAAACGCTTGGATAGTTAACAGAAATGTAAAGATTTTATTGCAATAGAAAATAGTGAAAATGCTGTCAGTCATGTGAATTAAACTCAGCCTAAAAAGAATAAAGCACTTGGTCTAATCTTATTTCAATAGTAGCCTTTATTTTAAATATATCTAGCATTTTAGTAAGACTGGATCGAGACATAAGTTTTCGCTTTTTGCTGCCTACCTATCGCATATCGTATACACACATATTATATACGTAAGTAGGTTTTAGCAATTTGGGTTGTAAATACTTTTTCAGCTAAGCAAAATACGTATATAAAAGGTGCAAGGCGTAGAGATTCTTTTTAACATCTGAATATAGGTAGTATATACCTACGTTCAATCAATCGCAAACCCAATAAATAAAGATTTATAAAAGACTAATGATCACAAATATTTTAAAAGTAACATTATTATCAAGAATTTTTTGTTAGTTTATATATTATTTCCGCATGATCATCATAAATATTGCTACATCCAAATTGGCAAACGTGTAGTTAGACAACAACAGCTGTTTTTAATAAATTAACTCGTCTATGTGTAAAAATGATTTAATCACATTATATATTATATTATTTTTATTTTCAAATAAAGTGCCTCATAGACTTACGACTCTAACGATCTGTTTAAAGGGCTCACATATTATAACATCACAAACGTCTCAAGGAGATTTTTGAATCAGAGACTTGTTAATATTCTTTATTCAAATCTAAATTTACAGAAGCTTATGACTGAATATTCGTCGTAGAGCTTCCTGTTATTTAGACATTATAAATAAACTCCAGTTGTCATGTCGTTGATAGACTTAATTTACATCCGTTTTTATGGGTGGCATTAATCAAAACTGATGGTAGGATTATTGTATTTAGCTGTTAACATTTACGTAAACGTGAGTAAATTTTTTACAGTTTATGATGCTATGACAACTTATGCTCCTTGCGAATCTACAGGTCGAAAAGTATCAAAATCGTATGCAAAAAAGTCAATAAACTGTATTGCCTAGATAGTGCCGTGGAATGTGTAGTCATTTTGCTAGGTACTAGGTGTCGACGTTTTCAGATTGGTCTACGAACGGGCAAAAAGAGTACCTACAGATGTTTGTTCTAGTTATTTTTATATTCCACATGAAATATCCTACCTTGTACTATATTTTATTTTACCTCTTGTAATAGAAAGATTATGCCCTATTGTGCCTTCATCTTATAAGCATCTTATAATATATATGATATTATGTTATGACTATCAATATACGTGCAGTCGTGTTGTCGATAGCAATTCAATGAAATCAGTTCTCAAGCGACTGTATCCGCCGTTCTGCCTCTCATAATCCCTTATTTGGCTTTTGACGACACGCACGGGATGTTGTCGAGTCTATTTCTGTTGCTCACGGGTATGCAGATGTATGATTTAACTTGTTTTACTCACAACGTTTTTGTTTCTTTCCGTTGCTACAGGATATAAAGTTTCAAGTTCTTTTAAACGACTAAGTTCGCAATTAATGTTGAGCTTCGTCTAATGGTCGTTCTCGTCGCTTTTAATAGGGACTATCAAGAGAATCAGAAGCTTTTCGCGGAATATGTATAAAAATAATGCATGTTCCACAAGAATGAAGTAACCGTTAAGGTATCTGCATATCCTAACTATTATTATATATGCGAATGTGAGTTTGTTTGTTACGCTTTCACGCCTGAACTACTCGACCAATCATTATGAAATTTCGTATACACGTTGCCAAAACAAAAAAAGAAAAAGTTATATTTCATCAAGAAAAACAAACTGTTACTAATCTAACATAACGAAACCTAACCTACATTTATGCGAGTGAAGCCGCGGGCAAAATGTATTAGCATAATCATTTTTCAAATAGCTTTCAAGTCCTTATTCATCCCAAAATCGCAAGTCACGTGTTATTTGGATGGAGGCCATTCCTAAGTTAGGCTACATCAGGATTAAGTAGACAACCAATTGTGATCGGAGAACAATAAAACTTTACCAAAAGCATGGAAAATAAAAAGCAACTTTGACGCAGATGTCAAAGACAACAAGCCTAACTAATTCAGTGTGAATCCGTTTAGTTTAAAGCATTTTACAATGACAGCTATTTGAAATAATTGTTAACTTATATAGTAAGTGTTTGCGTCATTTACATGTTAGAACACTGGTTTTAAGTTGATCCTTTGCAGTTTTTGCTTGTTATGAAAACATATGATTAATGTTTTATATTTCTTTTTCCTGGTTTCTGGCTAGTGGCAGAAGCTACTTACTATACATTTTTAATACCGTCTACGAAGGTGTTTAAGGATTAGATGATCATTTAATTGCAAATGGTTACTGTAGCTCATATTTTTTACTTGTACTTGGCCTGTTAAGCCAGCTTTGTTTTTCTTTGGTAATTCCTACGTTTTGTTACCACTCAAAGTTTTGTATGTAGCTGTTGACTGTGTATAAGAATAATCAATATGAACCATTTTAGGTTTACAGCATTATTTTAGTACACGTTAAACATTATATTTTTTAAACCAATACAAAATTTTATTGTTTTGCCTGCGACTTAACTCGCGTAAATGTTGGTTATGTCAATTTTTTATCCCTCAGGAACGATACTTTTTTCTGACTGAAAGTTACCCTATATTATTTTCTGTATGTGACAACGTGTATGCGAAAATTCATGATGATCGGTCGTGTAGTTAAGGGGTGAAAGCGTAAGAAACAAACAAAAAGAAACTCACATTCGCATTTATAATATTAGTTCAGATTCTAATATGCCTCAGTCAATCCGTAAAGCCATCGGTCGGGGCTGTCATTAACTATCTATGACAGAAGATATGGGATATAGTAATCTTGAATATCCTGTCATCTAATCTGAGTTAAAAATGCTGCTATGCCTTTGGGTTAATTATTATCTCAAGGTGGCAATTGCTCGTTAAACCAGATTTATAACCTAAATGCATTTTTAACCCGATTATATCATAATATTAACCGAGCATATGCATAAATATGCCTATGGTCCAGCAAAAATAGGTATATTAAATACAATTAAGCTTAAAAGATCTGTATTGATATGTCTCATATAAACTATTCGAGGTTTAATTAAATATTGGGTTTTGTTACATATAACAAACATTGATTTAAAGGTTGAGAAGTAAAAAAGCATACATCAACATTAATTCTGGTAACGAAAATGTTTTATACAAATGTATTGCTGTCTCACAGGGTCCGGACAAAATATTAATACGCAAAAGATATAATTACAGCTCGCACTGATTATAACTCTGAAATCATCATCTCGCTCCTATGATATAATTTTGCTTAAGTAAAAATTTTGTATGAAATAAAAATTGCATTGCACACAATCCTCCATTAATACTGTACGGAATCAACATATTGCATTCCAAAGCCGAATAACAAAGTACCGTGAAATATTTTTGACACAAATATTTCAATATAAATGTTTTAATTCAGAATCTAATATTGTACAGAACATGTGTACCAGTACAAAATTTTTAATTCCTTTTATACTGTTCTGGAATTTATAAACACAACGTAAGAAAATATATCATATTATTATGTTCAAACAATAAATTAAGAGGGTAGACTTACCAGTTGATTGTCTGCAAACGGAAATAAAATATGAAATCCAATGTCAATGTGTGTTTGTCGAATCAATTCCGGGCCAGTAACGCTTGATTTCTTTGAATACGCATATCAAAGAGTAATATAATATTGTCACTAGTAATAACCTCGTAATGTACTTTAATGTATCTGTCATCACAAATTTCTGTAACGATATAACTTTCACTTTAACTGACACAATATTTTGTACGATAAAAATAATATATTCGCGCCAAATTATTTATCAGCACACACGTGCATCGTCGTCTGCGACGTATGTCACACTGACATAACGACGGTAGCGCACAATGCGCTAGCGCACGCATTGTCAATAAAGTTGTACAATGTTATTGCGAAACTTGGCCAAACGAAATCAAACCTCACTTCAACGTAATAAGGATTGCAGAAGCTGTACGTAACTAGTTAAGTTAGTCCGAGTAAACGGGACAGAATGAGTCATTCTTCGACCCACAGCTGGCTGCGTCATTCATAACTGGCTCTCATAATAAATTCGCCGTTATGACGTCACTTTAAGGCTTATATTCCGGTGTTTGGTGCATTTTTATTGTATTTATACAATGGTGATGTTCCATTTTTTCATTTATTGCAATGTGAACGTAGATCCTGATATTACTTTATGAGTCAAGATGTTAAGAACTGGTAGCTAGTGAGTAAATGATTAATTAACAACCGTTTAAATTTTATTAATGGGCATTGTCGATCACAGAACATATTTTCTCTGTTCTGTGATCTCAAATAGTATAAAGGAGACTGAACTGGTCCCGGTAGATGGTGACCTAGTTTTCATATTGTAAACACGTCTTCCTAGCCCTAACATTTCGAGGGTTAACATGCATAGTAAAGTCATTGTAACCAAGAATATATGTATATGACATAATTTTTTTTATACAATCATAAAATATGCATGATGAACTCATTGAACCAGGAATTCATATAAATTATTATTTTATATAACCTTTATTCTATAGATATGCTTGTTTGCCATCTTTGGCAAATAAATTTACGGCCTGTCTGATGGTAAGCGGTTATAGCCTAAGGTCAGCATTTGTGTGGCCAAAGCTATGCAAAAGGTTACAATGATAGGATAAAAAGAAAGGAATGGTGAAATAATAATATATTTTATGATCTTTGTTTCTGTACTTAATCTTTTTCCCTGCAATGATCGAACCCCGGCGTCCAGACACAATGCTATTTTAATTGTATTTGGATTCTGTCGAATTAGTAAGTAAATTGGTAGGAGTAACTAGTTTTCACCTACATACCTTATAACTTATAAGTTATAACACTTACAACTTAAAACAGGCGCTCATCAAAATAATAAAACGCAGTTAGATATTATGCAAACACTGTTTATCAGTCGGCAAAGTAATGTTCATTAAATACTCATAATATGTTTTATGAAAGGTGACTACGATGTTTTGTCTATAAAAAAATTGCATAATCTGCAATACCGTTTCGTATGTTTATTCCTTATTTTGTGTATTTGCTACTGATTACTTTATTTTAATCTATCAATAGTTGAAATACCAGACAATAATTAAAAACAATTGAGTCTGGTCATCGGCAGTGTTACGATAGCTTTTAAACCGCCATTTTTTAAATCCAGTTATAATTTATAACCTGTTGTGTCTGGACACCGGTGTGCCGCTGCGGGTTAAAGAAGGTAAACATTCATTAAAAAACATTCTAGCATCAGACGTAAAGACTTTGACTGCACGAATGGCGTAGTAGTTCTCCTCAGCACTGCCACCGCGCCAAGTGTTGTGGGTTCGAATCCCACACGGGACAAATATTTGTGTGCTCCATTACAGTTGTCCTGAGTCTGGATGTTCTTTGTGTCCGTTGTTTGAATGTTTGTAAAGTCCCCCGCGATACGGGAATTATTCCTAGAGCGGGAATTATCTATTAACAAAAAAAAAAATTAACACACTAACTAACAAAAACAATTTCTGGAACAAACAAATTTTATTTCGTGCGGTAATCGAATCCACGACACTTAGTAACGCATACCTGAAAGGTGATTACCTAAACCATCGTGACATCCGTGCAGTCGCATAGTCTTAATATAGGATTTCCACTTGACCCAGCAAGAGATACGAACTCAAATATGTGAGGAACGGAAGACGGAAGCAATATATCTATGGTCCCCCTAACACAACTGCATAACTGATATTAAACGACTAGCGATCCCTCTAAATTGTCTGTGTCTTCATAAATTTATAATACAATGCTGTGAGCCACAACTTCTCTGGAAGTTTTATTTAGCATTATTTTTTAATTTGAGCTATATTCGTATTATGTATAGCTATATTGGTATAATGGCGTATATCATATTAATGTTTGTAAGCATAGCTTAGTTGCAACCCAAAAAATGTCGTGCATTAAATGGCCGGCCGACGTTTTCCTTATTATACTTTTGTTTATAAATGTGTATGTTTTAGAAGATTTACAAAGATTTCCATTTATACTGTTAGTAGGATCAAATGTTATTGTAGCATGATATTATGTAAAAACAGGTTCTATTTTTTTTCCACAATATGTAAGCATCTTAGGGTAACTGGCAAGGGTCGGGTTTATTGTTATCTATTCGGTACACTGCCGGGATTCAAATTACTTCAGTGATGGTGTATATAAAAAATACTAACATGCTAAATGTTGATATTTTTTATACTTAATGTAGGATGACGGTGATTTTACAATTATTATAAATCGGTATCGTCCTGGTGGCCGTTAGATTTGGTACGTATACGTGGTTATACAATGTCTCGTAATGTATCACTTATTTATTCATCGTTTAATCAGGAAGAGAGGTAAACATTTTATCATTGCATATTTGCATATTACATTATTTTAAAATAGTTTAACTAAGCTTAACAATCATTCTTCAAAATTATCTGGTATTTGTAGATATACAACTTGTTTACACCAAACTCACTAGTAGATATCGTGCATGTTTTGTTCGCTTTAATATTACAATCTTATATGTTGAAGTTAAACAGAATATTTCTTCTTATTTATATATTAATTTGCTAATGTTCTAAGTTACTATAGTCAAATATGTTTAATAGTGTTACTATGTTTAACTGTACCGTATTGTATCTGTTTTAAACATGCTGTATACACATATTTGTAACATATATTAAACAAGAACAACATTGTAAACCTAGGCTAAATGTATCTATGAATAAAGTTTTATTTTATCTTATATTTATAATATGTTACTTTTAAATTCAAATAAATTATTTCTGTATAAATATTTACGTAAATAATAAATATTTAATGTTTTTTAAATACTATTAATATTGGCATCTATGTAGTTCACACTGACAAAATGGTAGAATCGAGGCTGAGATGGTACAGGCATGTGATGCGCCGACCCTAAGACTTCGTAGTGAAAAAGTGCCTATCCGTCGCAATAGGATAAAACGGAAGAGAAAGACCGCCAGCAACATGGCTAACGGCTGTCCAAAAGGACATGAAAACAATGTCCCTCGTAGAGAACGATACTAACAACAGCAACAAGTGGCGCCTTAGAATTAGGAAAGCCGACTCCGAGTAACGGGAGATGGCGAGGACAAAAAAATGTAGTTCACTCCGTTTTAATGAACCTTATTCACTTTGAGAAGAATAGACAAGAAGAAACATACATGTATAGCAATCTTCTTCTTTTTCTTCTTGAGTCAATAGGACAATTATTTTAAATATGTTCTGCCCAATATGTAGCCACGGCCACTTACAGGGCCAATTTAGGCATTTCAACAGATGTGACATGGTTTAATTGGGATCATCAAATTCACACTCTGCCTTGTGAGGCTCCCTGATTCCCCATTTTACCAGGTTGCAACCATAGCGGCCGACTTGAGTACGAAGTCGATTTAGGGATTTCTATATTGGCCGTGGTGATTTCGACCCAGATGGTAGGTTTTCTCTAAATAGTCGATTTTTGGAAGAACATTTTCTTGCCAAATTTTGGGCCTAGTTGTCTCTGACGGATCTTGAGTGGACTTTGTAGATCTCAAAAAGCTATTACGACTCTTAAGCCTCCCTGGCGGCAACTTGTATCCATGTAAATGGTACAATAATAGATACGTATAGATTCGATGTATGATATTGATACACATTTTTGGCATATATACACATATAATATATGCCAAAAATGTAGGCAGACGTGCATTTCACCAATACTGCGCCAGCTATGTTTTACTGAAGCCTTTTTCCATCTGTCAGGCACATACAGGCTTCATAAGAATTTCTCACTTGGAAAACTCACGGTGAATATTGACCGAACCAGAAATCGAAACCCTCACGATGCATCACACACATAAGCGCCACACATAAACCCAAAGAAGCAAACTATAAACCCAAAGAAGTAAACTCAAGAAGAAGGTTACAGTATTTTAAACTTGTAGGTAATATCACCTTTAAAATATCACCGTCTTTAAGCATAATGAAATCAGACTAGAAACCACAATACCCTAGAGAGTAATAATTCTATGCAGAAACCTTCCTAATAAATCTGAATTAAAACCCTACTCAAAATGAAACTGGATATTTATTTATTCGTAACATCAGCAAGTAGCAGTACTACCACAATAACGAAACAGCTAATAAAGTTTCACAGAAGCTTAGCACTTGAAATGTTATTATACTAATTATACATGTAATACGAACTTCCAGTAGCCATTAACTATCACTCAACAGCCTCCTAAATACCTTAAGGTGTAATTACCACAGTAATTAAAATGAAATGTCGTTTAGGGTCGCACGTTAAAAATTAATTTATGTTTTACAGTTAAATCAGAATTTAATGTGAAGCCCTTTGTTGTGAAGAGATATTATGCAGAATTTGCGTGATGTTAATGGAGAATTTGTTAGAAAATGTTTATGGTGTTGATATGGGATTTTGTTAACGAGAATTTTCCGGTGCTCAGTGTGCATGACGTGGCAGAAGTTTGGTTTGTTTTACGTAAATGATGATGAGAACAGAATGCTGAATATTAATGAGACGTCAGAATTTGGTACATTAGGAAATAACCCTTGTGATATCATGATTCGGGAAGCAATCTTAACATGACATAAGTACATAAACACAGGCGTGTGGATGCTGACAGGTCTAAGCAGATATCTTATCTTATCTTGTGTGGGGGGGGGGGGCAGTCAGTACAGACCGGCGTCACTTAGACCCAGTGGGATCTTTTGTGTCGACTTCCCCAATAACGACTGCCATAGATGTTCAAGGCAGTCGGGACCGACGGCTTAACGTGCTCTCCGAGGCACGGAGCAGGCGATAATTGTCAATCAATACGCACATAATTTCGAACAGTCATATAACTTCCGAAAGTCAGAGGTGCGCGACGTGGGCTCGAACCCGAGATCCTCTGCATTGCAGTCTGTTGGTCTCCCCACTGAGCTATCGCTGCTCTTCTTAGCAGATACCTATATATTACATATGTTACCGAATATGTAGAGCCAGATTTTTTTTTTTTAAATTGTGAGCATTTTGCCTCTCGCCGGTCACAACGTCAAATATTGTTATGCTAGTGATAGTCTAATTCTTTGTCGAAACTCAAACTTGCAATAATTCACAATCAATCCAAATTGCAAGCGCAAACTTAAGCAACTTGGCAAACGACACATCAAATGTTTTTATAGACACAACTACAGCTATTTTAGATTCCATCCTCAGAAATATATTCAGTCCTTATAATTGCTTAATTTTATTTCAATTAATTACATTCTAAGGTTATTTAATAGCTTGTAATGTGGTTATCTATATCATATATATTAATACAATATTAATATTTTGTTATATATCTAGTATTTCATCTGATATGTCATATATCACATTTACGGTGTACATAACATTAGTTAAACTATGATTTAAACCAATTTGCCGAATATTATAAGGTACACCATATCGAATATGGTAAATGTTTATAGGTAGGTACCGGAATATACATTCACCCACGCAATCATATACAACTCAGATATTCTCGAAAGATACAATAATCGAAGTTTATGAAAATGAAGCAGAGAATTATTAAGATTATCGGCTATTTCATTTATGATATTTCTAATATTAGACTAGGCTTCAAGATATTTCAAATGTGGTGAATGTTTAAAACAACCAGAATTGACAGCTCAACGTAGGTTAATTACTTATCAGAAATAATTATTACCCTTATTGGTTAATTAACCGTGGTTACGATCACGGAATAGTTTAAGGACGTAACCGCGGTCAGGTTGCTTGACCTTGAGGGTACATCACTATACGGTCGATAGACTACATCAAAGGCAAAATATTGCCAAGGCAATATGTTCCTTAATGGCAATTAGTAATGGGTCTTTAGAACCTTTACTAATTGCAGTTTACCGTTTGATTGGCCGGTTCGTGTAGCCGGGGAGCCCTGCTGCTGCCGCCGCATCGATTGTCGATTTCGAATCCGACGCGTGTGAGTTATTAAATTTTTTAGGGTCCACAATTGCTCTGCCTTTACTTTTTTCGACTTGCAATTATGGGCACAAAGTACAAACATTGTGCCCGTAATTGTATGTCTGTAAAGTACCTCGATCCTTAATGCTGAAATAATCTATTTTAATAACGAACCAAACTGAAATAGACTAATTCATTACTTCCACCCTTTTTTCTTAAAAAAATAATAATATGATTGAGACACTTTAGGATGTTTTTGGAAAGATCAAAATATAATGAAAATATATAATTTGCTACGATATTAAAATTAATGAGCGAACCCAAATTATTTTTTAAATTGAGCTCTTGTAATATATATTTTTATTAACTTAATTTATGAAAGAGATAATATTAAAAACGCGATAAAATCCGTATATAGTAGTTTAATTTCAATGAATAACATTCGCGTAAACAGAAGACAATATTATTAAAAACCTGTTTTGCAATTTATCAAGATTTTATTATCGCTCTTTCTTATATTATTTTAGTATACCTATTACAAATAAGTTTCACAAGTTGTCGATGCACTTGGCAATTTAAACCTAGTTTAGAACTGGATGATTCTATAAGTACTTATTTATATATTAATGTGGCCATTATTGTCGTTTTAAAATGTGTTATTTTTTTTGCCTGCCTCTAATATTCATCGTTCACGTTGCGGGCATTAAATATAGCCACATAATTTTATTATATGCAGTATATTCACAACATGTATATCTCGTTGTATAGAGAAAACAATAACATGTATACACAGTTGGGCAACATCTAAGTTAAACTATACTGTATAAATTATTGGTTAACGCCTTAAGCTTTATACATCAATATTCTGGTGAGGTCTAATCGCTACAGAAGGAGGAGGGACGCAAAATAAACATTATCTACATACAACATTAAGCCAATCTATATTTTATAAGTTTGCTGAACCATATTTGCTTAACTGAGGCAAGTTCAGTGGCATCTAACCTAATATGTTTGAAACGTCATTACTTCCAAATGATAGGTGCCAAATAAGAGGCCTATCGGATAATTTGAATGTAGAACAGATTTTTATACGCATTCTTTTGCTGATGATGCTGGCTGGTTTTAATCTTTGTTTTTCCTATCACCAGTATAACGATGGGCACAGTACCTACAATGATGGATGTAGCGACTAAATTATTGGCTGGGCAACATTTTTAAATTTAGAACTGCTATAGAGACTGCAGATTGAAGCCTAACTCGATCCCTACATAACTCTTTTACTTATGTAGTTTTACCTTGTTGTTTATGTATTCTCGTAGTATTAACCGAAAAACACTGGCTAAGAAGTTGTAGTTATAATTCCCGTATAATGAGAGCTCTGTACTGCGTAAATTTATAATATCTAATGCGTAATATTATCAAATTGCATAATATTACCATTCGCACCATTTTAATTAGAAAACAGAACTTGAGACAATTCTATAATCCCTCAATCAAATATATACTTAGCTAAAATGAATATTTCCTCGAACAATTATCAATTAATTTCTGTAAGGCGATCTTTTTGGATTCACACCATTTGGAACATAATTTACTCTATTAAATTATACAGAAGAGTCATTCGATATGAAATAATCGACTAAAATGTACCATTTTGAGAAGCAATTAAATTGTTCCTACTTATCACGGTTGTGAGCCTCTGCTATGGAAATAACCATAATAATTATAATACCACATAGCTTATCACACGAGTTTTCTATATTGAACCATAAAGGTTCTGTGCGTGAACCATAAAGGTTCAATATAGAAAACTCGTGTGATAAGTGTCCTTAAAGAAAGCAACATAGGTGAAATCAGATTTGTGGTCAACATCAGTCAGTCACCCAGTCAGAAGCGCTATAAACTCAACTTTAAAATTATTAGAGGCTGTATTAATACTAATTTGGAAATAGTATTTTATAAATGGTTTAAGTCTACAACCTATTTTTGGAGTGCTACTGGTAGCTACCATTACATTAATATTAAAACTGATTTCTGTTAGCGTGTGACAGATGTGTCCGACGCAGTCTTAGATGATTCACACACTGCCCCGCTCTACGCGCTGCGGGGTGCGTGGTGACGGAGACACGCGCGTTATTGCGGGAGTGCAAATTTACGTCATCATGTAGATTTCTTCGCACTTTTTTCGCACTTCAGCCGCAGTATAGGACCACCGCATGGTCTAGAGCCTCAACCTCATTTCACAGCAGCTTGCGGTGGTGATAGTAGTAATGCAGAGCAATATTTTCTACATTAAAAAAGTTATTAATGCGGAACTCATTCAGGATGCTGCAGTTGTATTATATGTTTAATTTTCGTATAAACAAATTAAAAAAATTGTGTACCTTTTTACGAACAAGATCGATAAATGGTTCATTTTTCACAATTACTTAGATGTAAGAAAATATAAAGATGTCTTCACGACTAGTCGAGTAGCTAGTGCTAGACGTGAAGACATCTTTATATGAAAGCAAAATCATGCACCTTACTGCAGAACTCGGTGGGCCATACTTTGCGTCTTGCCCGGCACCGACGCGTGAGTGCGCATGTTTCTCTGCATGTAGGCGCGTGACTTGCAACACTGTGCGTGAATGCGTTTTCTGTGCGTTGCACTACGCGTGGTTTCAGTGCAAAGAGAGATACTTTCAAGCAACGTAAAAACACACACGCCCGCGCTACGCTGCCTAATACGGTGCAGTGTGCGAATCGCCTTGGGGTGTGTCCAGATCTGGCGAATGCGCCACGAATGCGCCGATCGCGACCGGCGTGCGTGCGGCACGCGTGCAGTTACTGCAATAGTTTGGTGCGCTTCTTTAGCGCAACTCACGCAAGGCTCGGACAGTAAGCGCGCGCGGCGCGCGTTTAGCGTTCCGATCACTTTCATACTGTATTATTTTATACAACTAAGGTGGCAAACAAGCTTACGGCCCACCTGATGATAATTCGTCACTATGGCCTATAGACGACAACAACACCAGAGGCATCACTTGCGCGTTGGCGACCCTTTAGAAAAAGAAGAAGAGAAAAAGGAAGTGGGTAGGAGAAGGAGCAGGAAGGAGAGAAAATGCTGATTGGGCCTCCGGAACTCTCACTCACCGAACGAAACACAGCAGTAGGAATACTGCTATTTCACGTCGATATTCTGTGAGAGGGTAGTCCTTGCTTGGTCGAGCTGGCCCATTCAAGCTGAAATCAGCGAGCCTGTCCTACCTTTAGTCATGCTATTCATACTGTATATGTCAGTTGTACATTTGCACGCGCGTAGCTCTTGCAACGTTCACGCACGGCGGCTCATAGCTGGCACGCGAGCGGCACGCGGGCGCCGCAGGAACGGCGCACGAACTTGAATTGCACGCACGTAGCTTGTGAGTGAAACGCGAATTCGCGAAAAATTCGCCAGATCTGGACGCACCCGTATGTTTTAGCAATTCATCTATTTATGTTAATATAGCTGCGTTTCATCCAATTTAACCCAATTTTTCTGAAAATATTTCAGATGCACAATTGTGCATCTGAATTATTTGTAATACATCCGCTTTGTGATGTCTCACACCATTATGGCAATTGCAGCAAATATTCTGCTTCATTTTCGTATTCATCCAAATTTATCTTGAAATCGTCTGAATGAGTTTGGTTTCAAAGACTTGAAATCTAGTGATATGGATCGCAATAAAATTTTATTTAGTAGGAATTTTAAACATTACAATTGAAATTCTTTGAAATAAATAAACTGTTACATTTAACAGTAAGGTATGCAATACCGTTTCAATCTGTCAAAGCAAGTGTCATCGAATATGGCAAATAATAAATATAATTTAATAAACAAAGACTTCAATAAAGATGAAGAAAGTCATATTGTAAATTTTCTATAAGTATCATATTGGACGTTCATATCAGGTAGACTAAAAGTAGATTGGCAAATATTTACAAAAAATGCAAGCATTATTCTACCACCCAAATTGAACGATTATAATAAACTGAAATCACGGCTGTATTTTAAAAAGGCTTCAAATAATTTTATTTAATTAATAGCTTTTTACGAGCACGCCAGTTGTTATGTATCTAGAGTCGAGTTAACGCTGGTATTGCGCAGCAGTTCATGTATTTAGAAGTAAAATTAATTGTCGCTTTTAGTTATTTTGAAAAGCCTGTTAATGGATAATAATCATTTAATTGTCACCATGTGTATGATAAGTTTGATTCTTAAACAAAATTATTTGTATAACTGATAATTGTGCGTAATGCAAGTATTGCCACAAGCCGTGATTTGAAATTATCTAATTTGTTTGCCGCAGTAGATCCAAAAGGAGCAGGAACAGTTATATCATTCTGTTTTAGGTAGTTATTGAAAAATCTTCCATTATGTCAACAACGACATTGTTCCGTACCTCTATTGACTTGGCGCCAAAGTTATCACTAAATTGATAAATCTAATAGATTTTTACATTATTAGCTAGACGGGTAATAAAAAAACTTTTTTAATATCTCTTACATATAGTAGTCAGAACACGTACAAAAATCGGTTTTCCGATGATAACTTTTGTTGTGACCGATCTTACACAGCAAAAACTGATGAAATCTAGGGCGAACGTGCTTTTATTTACCGTGTATAGTTGAGTTGGAATACCTTGATAATAGAGATTTCTCGATAGGGATGCGAGCTTATGCAGGATACGAGGCTTTATTGCTTTAGAAGCAGCTGCTATAACTAAGTAAAGTTCTTTATTTATTTTTTTAATACATCTTTCTCACTAGGAATATTTCCTGTATCGCGGGGGACTTTACAAACATTCAAACAACGGACACAAAGAACACCCAGATTTGGGATAACCATTTGTGAATCACACATATTTTTGTACCGTTTAGGGATCGAACCTACAACTCACACTCGGTGCGGCGGCAGTGGCGAGGCAACCACTTAACCACTACGCCATCCTTGAGTCAATTTTAGTAACTAATTTTATGTTAATTTTTATATGAAGGGTGATTTTAATACAGAAATCCAATATTGTGCTCGCCTACCCTTTTTAAAAACGGTTGTAATGTACATTACAACCTATGTATGTATATTCATTGAAATTAAACTACTATATACGGATTTTATCGCGTTGTTTATTTATCACTGTATTACAAAATTTTGAAAATATTACACTACTACTACTATTGACTTTATTTTACTAATTTATAAGCTAATAAAATTATTTAAACTATTAAATCTATTTATTTTTGGTTTACACTTTCCACGACGTTTCGGTTGCTTTTCAGCAGCCATGGTCACGGGGAGACTAAGATGGTAGTTGTCTCAATGTTCCAGTGTAGTTATTTCAAAGTACCCGAACATAATTTAATCATGGGTGTTTCTATTTACGCAGAATGAGCTCAAAGTATCATGAAGTCTAGCTGTGGTTTGTTTCTTCTTGGGTTTGACTATTTGAAGTACTGGATCCCAAGCTGGTGGTACATTCCAACCATCTTCTCTATTGAAATTGGGATGTTTATTGATTTCAATAGCCTCGCGAAGCATCCTTGGTAGGAATCGGTGTTCTTTAGCGAGAATCTGTGGTTTGTCAAATCTTAGGTAGTGGTTGGTCCCCTGTTGTACATGTTCACACACAGCAGACTTCAACGAGTGTTTGTGTTTTACGTCAGCTATGTGTTCTTTTATGCGGGTGCCTATGCTACTCTTGGTTTGACCAATGTATGAGAGTCCGCAGTCACAATCTATTTTATAGACCCCTGCATCTTGTAAAGGTAATTGGCACTTGATGGATGGTAAAAATTGACTTATCTTCGTTGGCGGCTTGAAGTATGTGTTGATTGAAGCTCGCTTCAAGATGTAGCTGATGTAGTTGACTTTATTTTACTAATTTATAAAATTAGTAAAATAAAGTCAATAGTAGTAGTAGTGTAATATTTTCAAAATTTTGTAATACAGTGATAAATAAACAACGCGATAAAATCCGTAAATAGTAGTTTAATTTCAATGAATAACATTCGCGTAAACAGAAGACAATACTATGTATGTATATGTTGTGGTTGTGGATCTGAGAATCGATCATTTTATGTGTTTCATTAATAAAATAAGATAATACCCGCTGCTCACATTATGATATGGCGACATAAAGAAATAATCAGTGTTTGACTATATGAACAGCTAATCACGACAACTTATGATATAATCAAACATTAGTGATAATGTCGTAAAAATAAGTTACCATTCCAATTGTAGTTTGACTGTTAACTTATATCATTGCTATTTCTGTTTTAATAGTGCAAGCATGCGGAACGTTCATTTTATCTGAGGTTTAAAATGCAAATAATAATAATAAAACATACATGTTTATAGCCATTATCCATCGACTTGCAGCAAAGAGATTTGCATAACCTTTCACGAAAGATAGTTTCGCTTGCTGCTTTATTATGTTTCGATATGGTCCGATTTTATTATGGGCAAGTGATGGTTTATAGAGGTAGTAAAGTGAGATAGGTTCTATTAAATGATGCAATGTCACATAAAGGTTTATATGTATGTTTATCCATTGGCTAGTACCCATAGTACAAGCTCTGCTTAGTTTGGGCTAGATCGTGTTGTGTGTATGTGATAGAATATTATTATTATTATGTTCCTCTTATCACAGGTATTTTCTGACATCGAGTCACGGGTCCAACGTGAAGAGGTTCTTCACCTACAGCGGCACTAACCGCAGCTGGCGAAGGGCTATTGCTACGTATGGATTCTAATATATGGTCTATCGGTAGGTTTTATTATTATGTATTTATAGTGGTACCTTCTGTAATGTATGGAGACAAAAAGGTTATTTTGTTGTTTTCCACTATATTAACCTATTTACTTTACCAATACCAATACTTATGAGTAGTAGAGCCTCGCTGATTTCAGTATGAATGGGCCGGCTCGACCGGGGAAGGACTACCCTCTCACAGAATATCGACGTGAAATAGCAGTATTCCTACTTTTGTAATTCGTTCGGTGAGTGAAAGTGCCGTAGGCCCAATCACCCTCTTACCCCTTTCCGCTCCTTCTACTTCCCGGTTCCTTTCCTAAAGGGTCGGCAACGCGGAAGTGATGCATCTGGTGTTGCAGGCGTCTATAGGCTACGGTGACCACACACCATCAGGTGAGCCATATGCTAGTTAGTCAACACAGACGTATAAAAAAACATCGCTTGCCAGACACAAGACTACGAGTATAAAAATAGCAGACTTAATAGAAGATAGACGAAAAAAGGCAAAACTGCGTTGCTCAATAATGCCTGAGGCAAGAGAAGAATTACTATGGCATCTCCTGCCACGCAGGCTGTGGACTTTTGCAACATCAGGGGATTACATATTAATCTTAATGCTGTTCACCACCACCTCGAGACAGCAAAGCCAGCCTTGCTCTTCCTGACCCAGACGCAGATATCGACTCCAGCAGACACATCTTACCTCAACTACCCTGGGTATGTACTAGAACACACCTTTTTGTCTAGGGCCGGAGTGTGCGTGTATGTCAGAGACGATATCAGCTCTCGTCGCCTCAGCAATCTTGAAGATAGGGATCTCCCCATCTTATGTCTCCGTGTAGACAGCGATGACCATCCCCGCGTCTATACGTACCTCTATAGGTCCCATAGCGGTGACATCGAAACTGACTAACAAATTGAGCACATCCAGATGGCTTCAGACTTTGTGCATCAGCAGATACGGTCCGCAGAGATCGTTTTACTTGGCAATTTTAACGCCCACCATGCTGACTCGCTCAGTTGCAGTAAGACCGATCATGCGAGGAGATCTGTTTACGACCTTGCCCTGGCATATGGCCTGACACAACTGGTTACCATGCCCACGCGAATCCCAGATGTGGAGAGTCAAAATCCTTCACTGTTGGACCTTCTGCTGACTTCACACCCGGATGGCTATCACGTATCTGTTGGCGCTCCGCTTGGTTCTTCACATCACTGCCTTGTCTAGAGTACAGTGCCTGTCACGTGCTCGCCGCAATTGCGTGTCACACGCGGCCGCCGTGTGTGGCACTACAAGTCAGCAGATTGGGATGGGATGCGGTCCTTCTTTGCGTCCTATCCTTGGGGACAAGTATGTTTCTCGCCGGATGATCCCAATTCCGTTGCTCAATCTATTGCTGATGTGGCACTCCATACCCTGTAGCCACAGGGTATGGAGCTTTTTATTCCGTCCTCTGTGGTCCCCATTGGTGGCAAATTTCGGCCTTGGTTTGGTCCATCTTCAAAAATGTTTCTCGCAAGCAGCAGGAAGCTTACCAAGCCTGGGCTGATGCGGTGACAGTATGTGATGTTAATACCAGCGCACTAAAAAAGGAGTATAACTTTGCTTCCAGGTCCTTCAAAAGAGACATTGCAAGGGTGAAGTCGGAGCACATTGGTAGAATTGGTGAGAGGCTTGTGCGCCTTCCTTCGGGAACTCGTGTATTCTGGTCTCTTGCCAAAGCTATCGAAGGAAATTTCTGTAAGCCATCCTTTCCACCCCTACACATGGGAAATTATTTATTGGCCCTCGACGCAACAGATAAAGCCGATCTTCTGGGCAAACTCTTTGTGTCCAACTAGACTTTGGATAACGGGGGACAAAAACCGCCTACCATATCGCTATGTGACGGTTCTATGCCAGATATCCGGTTCTACCAACGCTCAGTGCGCTTAACACTTCTGTCTCTTGACATCCATAAGTCGAGTGGGCCTGATGGAATCCATCCTATTGTGTTAAAGACGTGCGCTCCTGAGTTGGCGCCGATCTTAACGCGACTATTTCGGCTCTCTTACTTTTCTGGCGTAGTCCCGACATCATGGAAGTCAGCATAAGTCCACCCGATCCCAAAAAAAGGCGACCGCCCAAATCCTTCCAACTACAGACCGATAGCCATAACCCCCTTTTCTCGAACATAATGGAATTCATTATCAACTGTTAGCTCTTACGGTACCTAGAGGGTCATCCGCTTTTTAGTGACCAGCAGTACAGCTTCCGTAAGGGTCGGTCGGCTGGTGATTTTACTTATCTAGTATACCTGACACATCGTTGGGCATAGGCGCTCGACACAAAGGTAGAACCTTGGCGGTTAGTTTGGACATAGCGAAGGCTTTCGATCTTGTCTGGCACAAAGTGCTTCTTTCTAAGCTCCCTTCCTATGAGTTTCCCGAGAGATTATGCGAATGGGTCACTAGCTTTTTAGCAAACAGAAGCATTAATATCGCAGTCGACGGTGAATGCTCTAATACCATGCCTGTAAATGCTAGTGTCCCGCAAGGCTGTGTGCCTACTCTGTTCCTCCTCCATATTAATGACTTGTTGCAAATTAGCAACATTCATTGTTATGCGGATGACAGCATGAGCGATGCTCTTCATAAAGGCCGCGCTAACATCTCTCGGGAAAACGTCATTGTGAACCGATACAAATTTGTGTGTGGAAATGAGACCTCTTTAAAAAAATTCTCGGATTGGGGCAGACTTAATTTGGTCCGATTTAACCTCACAAAGACACAAGTCTGCGCGTTCACCGCAAAAAAACTGCCGTTGGACGTATCTCCTCGTTTTGAGCACATCCTCATAACTGCCTTAGCCAATATTGGAATACTTGGTGTCGACAGTTCGAGTAAAGTCCAGTTCCGCGGCCATTAAGAGAGTAAGGCTAAGTTAGCTTCGAAAAAGCTTGGCGTGCTCAACAGATCGAGACAGTATTTCACGCCGGCCAACCGCCTACTACTTTACAAGGTGCAGATTCGGCCTCACATGAAATACTGTTCTTGTCTTTGGGTAGGGGCACCCCAGTACCAGCTTCTCATTCTGGACCACATTCAGCGGAGAGCGACTCGAATCGTCGACTGCCAGGTTGTTTCAAATCGGCTAGACCGCTTGGCGTTGCGTAGAGATGTAGCCTCGCTATGTATCTTCTATCGATTTTACTATGGGGAGTGCTCCGAGGAATTGTTCGGACTGATCCCTGCCGCCTCTATTCGCCATGTTACTACGCGACAGAATTTCCATCCCCGTCATTTAGATGGTTGGCAGTCTACTACAGTGCGTTTTTCAGAAATTTTCTGCCTCGCACAACTATACTGTGGAATGAACTTTCGCCTGCGGTATTTCCGGACCAATACGACCTAAAAACCTTCAAGAAAAGAGCGTACTCCCTTTTAAAAGGCCGGTAGCGCACTTGTAACTACTCTGGTATTGCGGGTGTCCATGGGCGGCAGTAATCGCTTACTATCAGGCGAACCGTCTACTCGTTTGCTTCCTATTAAATAAAAAAATAGTAATGTCAGGAAACCAACGGGTTTTTTACATTGCTTTCGTAGTAGAAGTTATAAAAGATAATAAGAGAACTGCAGTTTTATCTTATTTACTATCATTAATTGTATTATAATTATTGCAATACTAGTAAGATGTAAGGTTTGACAATAAAATATGTACGAAAGACACGAATAAAAGATTGAAGCAACTTTCTGTTCCGATATACTTTGAAAAACGAACACAGATTTCAACCTCATAAACTATACAACTTGTTTCCAGAGATAAATGAGTATATTCCTTCTGAATCGTTGCGAAATAAAACTCGGTTACGAGCCTCTTAATTCAGAAAACACACCCTTACCCCTGTCATGTTGTTATCATGGCGTTCCATGAAGCTTACAAGCGGTCTTCTGACGTTTATTTTATGATTTATAAACTAAATACAAACTGCTACAATGTGAAAAAATGTGTTACTTTCTTTCTTCTTATTCGTAGGGTTAACAGAAAATATATTTCCGTGTTTTTAAATGATATTAACTTTGTTGCATGTGTAAAGATATAAATAATTGTACACTGTGTAAGTGTGTATACTTCTGATGCGAATAGTAATAGTTTACGAAATAAATAAAAATAATGATAGAATAAATATTGATCTTTGACCTAAAAATCTAGAGAACATATTTTTTTAAATACTTTGCTCGCACTAGAAATAATTCCTGTGCCGCGAGAACGTGTTCCAAACAAAGTTTTGTCCCGCGTGGGATTCGAACCCACAATACTACGCCATCCGTACAGTCAAACTGTGATTACATCCTTAGTCTTTTATTATTCAAATCTATAGCGTAAATTTTGCCTGCCCATTAGCATTGCTGGTTTCAACAGTTCCAAAAAATCCATTGAGATTTCTTTCTGCCTACGGCGTGCGAAAGTCACCTTTATTTAGCATTAACCAAGGCTTATACACTTTATCCACTCGAGAATCAACGGGTAGACATGCGCGCCGCATTAATGCCTTTATATTTGCTTTTAGCCATCCCATGCATGGTATTGGGCTTTGGTTAGGATTATGTCCAGCTGCCCATCGCAGTTCCAATAGTGGAATAGCTGATAAACCAGACTGCCATTATATCTGTAAACTGAATTAGGTTATGTAGGTAGGATGATCTCTCAAGAAGACAAGTTATACAAGGTGGCTATGACCGATGGGCATTAAAATGGACAGAGTATTCCATATGGGCACAGTGTTAATTCAAAACGGTTAAAAACTCGATTAAGATAAATCTGTTGTCTTTCATTTTGCCGATGGCAGGCGGCGGAGCCACAGATGTTTCAAGTGTGCACGTAGGTAATACAGTTTTACGGGCACAACACAATTTTTATTCAAAGGGAACACAATATTTAGTACATAATTATTACTAACTACACAAATCACCTCAAATCTTTAAATTTTCAATATCCACCATTCACATTTACACACAACTGATATCGACGTAAGATATTATTTTAGTCTTACAATGAAGTTATTGTCCGCTACCAAGCTTTTTAATTTATTGAATGCTACAATTATTTTATTTCTAAGTTCGTCTATTATATTTACATCCGTGGCATAGACGTTTAGTCATTCCGTACCCCCACAAAAAGAAGTCCATAGACGTTAGGTCCGGCGATCGGAGGGGCCATCGTACGGGGCCGAATCTGCCCACCTATTGCTGCCCAAACATTTCTGTGAGTCGCGCCCTGGAAGACACCACTGAATGTGGAGGCGCGCCGTCTAGCTGGTACCACAACCGCCGATATTCGGCTACGGACAGTTCATCTACGTACTCACTAACGGGACCATTTAATATGTCCAAAAACTTTGTCGCGTTAAGGGTGCCGTCAATAAAAATAGGGCCGATGACATGATTTTTATGCAACGTTCAATGAAAAGCGGTATTGGTGTTCGGACTCCCGAAACATGTGTGGGTTTTCTTCACTCCAATATCTACGATTCTGTCTGTTCCTAATGCCGTTGCTCGTAAATGTACTCTCATCGGTCCACGTAATATTGGATAAGAAGTTATCGTCGTTACTAACGTAATTTAACAGCCACTGACAATAACTATTCCTAACCGGCAAGTCTCGGGTCAATAAGGCTTGGACTTTTCTAAATTTATAAGGTTTGCGCCTATTACGTTTTAAAACCGTGAGAACGGTGCCACGATTTACTCTAAATTGTTGCGGGGCTCTATGAAGGCTTGTTGTAGGTTTACGGGCGAAATGCTCCAAGATTTGTTCTGCCCGTGCAGCAGGTATCTGCCGTGCAGCTACTCCCTCTTGATGCGGCACTATGGGTTTATTTTCCCGTGTCCTTTGTACTGCCTTTACTATAGTGCGGGCATTGCTGGGACATGTACGGCTGTCTCCATACCTTTCTCTTTATGTTCGCAGCGCTAGGGCGGCATTTCCGTGACATTCACCGTATATCAATAACATGTCAGTGTATTTGGACGACGTGTACGTGACGCGAGGCATTTTATTGCAATCAGCGTGCTAATCAAGTAATCACAATAAAAACAAAAAACAAACAGTGTCCTGTCACAAAATTAAAAAAGCCAAACACAAACACTATTTAATCGCAATGCATCACGGTTATATCGGAACAACTGCGACGGCACACTAAAAAAGGTCTTTTAATTTTTGGAGTTTATAATGACCGAGGCCCAATCGCTTTCAAGTGTGCATAGTGATCTATTATTTTTTCTTTTACTCTTGAAATTGAAAAAGAGCGAGATGTTTATTATGATTTGTTCACTCTCTTCATAACAGAGCAAGAGCGGTAACGTCTCGTACATTTTACGTATACGTATGCTTAGACTCTCGGTCAGCTGTTAGTGCAGATACAACCCGTTGCCATTTAGCAAAAACTAAAAGTCTATTCTGTGGCTAAACTACTGCTCCTATTGAACTGAAATTTTGTGTAGAGATTGTATGTGGTACATACTACATGTAGTTAGAAATAAAGCCTCACTGTTTAATCCACCCTGTATAAAATATAACAAGCTATGAAGTAGTTTCTTCAACAATTTTTTTCCTATGTAGTTTTGGCAATGTAGTCCAACTTATATATTATATTTATGCCCCTATTTAGTCGCTGACAACGAAATAATTGGTAAATGCAGAAAATTAAATGACTTAAAAATAAAAAAGCAGATTTTAAAGTAATTATCAAAGTAATTAGGCAGGCATAACTTTCACTTATTTTTCTGGCTATTGTTCCACCCTGGAGTGAAGTCATTAAATCGTCATTTGCTTTATTCGGAAGGAAACGAGAGCAATATTTTTTGGGACGTGTTATCGTGGCCCACTTAATCATGGACCGTGGTTATTTGTATAACCGAAAACAAAGCCGGAGAGGGTGGCTGTTTGAACAAAACGGCAAAAAATGAGGCTCAGTCAATAGAAGTCGCCGGAAAGGACGGCGATTGTGCTTTTTATATTTTGACATGAATTCTATGTTCAAATATATCACGTGAAAATTTTTGATGCGTGTCGACATCAGTGATAAATTTGCAATTTTTGTATCAATAAATTTCGAGGGGATTTGTGGGAACATTCAACCATCGCGTCGCCGCTAAGAATTTTATTTCTTGTTAAAATCTTTTTATGCTGTCAAAACACATTTCTTCAACCAGTAATTTAAAATACGTCACAATATGGTGAGGTACCTAATGTTGATTAATATTTTGAAGTCTAAAGAATCTATCATCAATCCTTACACATCATAGTGTAACTGTTTTGTCAGTAATTCCCGGTCTTATATTTTAAAAGTCTTATTAGCGATGATACACAGAAAAAAACAAGACTAAAAAAATAATTATAAGCGGCATTTTATTCGTGAGATTGCTTTCCCATAACTTGGCGAATTTATAGCGAGGTGACAAATTTGCACTATCCACACCATAGATCAAATCAAGTCACCGCAGGAATACAACATAGAATTATTTGGTTATATGGCCGTACTATAATCTCTGCATGACCGAAAACAGAGAAGATATACACTCTGTGACGGGTTATTCCATTATCGCGCTATATCAATGCTTAAGACATGTTGCCAAGACAGGGTGTCTTACCGAAATGTCTTCTGTAGGTTACAAGTACATGCTCAGACGGTCTACTCAATCATAGCGGCAGTATAGCTCTCATGAGTATAGCATAATTTTTAACACTGTCATTTCATCATATGTCTTTGTTTACCAAGCAAACATTAAATTTGAAATTGCTACATTAACTTTCGCTAAGAGTGCTTGCGTATTTTGATGTGCAACACTTTAATACATATTAATATTTTGACTGACAGGGCACTTTGGTATATTTTTATTAAAAAAATACTGCTGACTTTACGTCTGCCGCGGTAAAACTGATTTTAACTTTGTGAGCTCTCATAAAGCTTATCTACAAACACATTGTTGAAAAAACAATGCAGATTGCAGTATAATAATTACGATAAATAAATATTTTATAGTTGGCGTTTATAGGCTAGTAAAAATAAAATTTTATGTCCCGGCGCCGAAAATTGCACTATATTGGCACATAACCGGGCTTTACAACAAAACGGTTTGTAAAACATTATTACTTAGGGATAGCACATACTAAATTGTGGAGTTCAATAATGTTGATATTGCTATGTTATTGTGTATAGTTGGACTGTAAACGCAGATGACGTACTTTTATCTGTTTCAAAACAGATTTTTAAATTAAATGATGCTTCTAGAACTATATTTTAATAAAATCAGAGCTCTTTGACTTTTTGCTTTTCAGTTTTGGTTTATCATGTATAACGTTAACATGTTGATGTTAAATGTTTTTAGTCTTAAAAAAAATAATTCGTTTACTATTATAATATAAGCAACATTTAAAAAAAATATTGTCTGGTTGATTTCTGGGATGATGAGGTTTGACTTCTGTATCCAGGAAAGTGATAGTAAGTCTGTTAACATGCATTCATAGCACGAAGTCTGGAAATGTGCTCACCTATCTGTGGGGCCTAGGAATACAGAAGTCTGGCGATGCTCGCGGCGTGATACATAGATAGTGTATGCATTTATAAGTGATTAGACGTTTGGCAGGTCGTTACTTAAAGGCTCGTGAGTAAACTATGATCTCTTTTTAACGTATGAGATTATTTTAATCCCGCAACATATTTTTTTTAGTGATAACAATTTTGGATCGCTGTATGTGGCATAATTTGCTTTGCGTTAAATCCTGGAGCGAAAACTACTGTTTACGATGTAATGTAAGTAATCAATATATGACTGCTCTGATGGTGGCATTCCACCATCAGAGCAATTATATATAATAGCCACTAGAGACGAAAATTTCTGTTATACTTAAAATTAGTTGTTGGTCTAGGTATTCTTTTTGTCAGATGTTTGAATCTTTGTAATGAAATTATACATAGAGTGGAAGTTGTCTTTTATAAGAGAAATAACTATATCTCAGAACCCCTCTGTTAACTTCTTGTATATTAGGCTAATTATATATTAGAAGGGGTGTTTGGTAATTATACCAACTTCACGTATAGGTGATAAGCAATGCTTATTATGCACATTGAGAATCTCGAATTGTAATTCGAACTACCGCCTAATACTGACATATAACCGAGCGGAAAACTCTAAAACAGTTTGCTAGGAAGTTGGCGTCATTGATTCAATATTTAGTGCACGTATGTTACTAACACGTTCTTGTGTTCTCTCAGCTTTTAAACTGCACAATTTAAACTTTCGCGAATATATTGGTGTTTGCAGCATATTTGTATTAGACAAGAACAGCTGCATGTTTGTTTGTCTAGTAACTTAGGAGCATTACCTACTCTAATATAATAAATCTGAAATGTTTATATGTCTTGACGACGGTGATAGGCTATATAACTTCACGCTAAGGACCATTAGTGCGAAGCAGTAATAAAAACGTGGGTGAATAAGAGACAGCACTTAGTTATTTAATTCATGAGACTGTTAGTATTCAGCAACACTTCTTTTCTCTGTGAGGGCGATACCACTAGTGAAATTTGGCATCCAGCTTTACGCAAAGGCTTCGATTTTTCGAATTTTGAAGAACTTTAGACAAGCCTGTAATTCCTGTCCATTTTTTTATTTTTTATTTTGCCCTTCGTTATGACCACACTCCGCCTTTTTCTCATGTCGCCTTAAAAATGTAGCACAGTAGTCTTTTCATTTTGTCATTCACAACCGTTGCGGCACCGAGAGACTCTCTATGTCAAAAGTCTCAGTATACATTTTATCTTATTCACTTACTCTGATGACATGCCATCGGTTTCTAAATTAAGAATTACGTGTTAAGAACGACTTAAATTTAAACTCATACTTAAGTATTACGTAAACATTATTTTTGATTCCAAATCATGTTTCCTTAAACTGTAATAACATTTGTGTAAGTATTTAAACATCGAATACGTCATATATTTAAGTAAATATTTAGTCCATAGCGGTTTATGCAACACGATTCCATATTTTAATTAAATTCCATATTAGAATTTAAAATTCTATAGTGTGTCTTAGCCGCCGATACGACAAAAATGCAAATTTCTTTGGTTATTGATCGTTTCCAGACAGTCGCTGACTTCGCTTCTACAGTACTACTTCAGCGCGCAGCGATGGGACGACCGACAGATATATTTATATACATTATTCTAGGCTTTTATTTACCGTTCGGTAAAATCTTCACCTATATGATGAATGTACGTGTTGTAAATGAAATTGTATACCATTTACCTATCTACAAACCCGACTTGTTATCACTAAGAAAACGTTTTTTATACAATTTAGAGTTGGTTTTAGAGTTTCTTATTTCATCTGGTAATTTGTTGTACACTTGTGCTCCTTCGTATAATATGTTTTTTTTCCATATTCAGTTCTGGGTGTTGGTAGTTGTAGTTTGTGTCGTCGTCGTGTATGTGATTTTGTATTGAATTCTAGTTGTGAGTGTATAGTTTTTGTAATGATTTTCTTCATCAGTATGCATGTTTTGTAAGTGTATAATTGTTTAACATTTAATATTTTTGTATCTTTGTTTATTTTACTGTCAGATGTTAAATAGTCATAGTTGTATAGTACTTTAATTAGTTTATTTTGTATAGCTTGTATTTCATATATATTTGTTTTGGCTCCACTTCTCCAAACCTCAACTAAATATTCTATGTGAGGTTTTACATAAGTGGGCGTATATTGTGTGGGATACAGTTTTTAATTCGGTGTAATGCTCCAACTACTGGTGAGATTTTTGATTTAAGGTGTTCTATATGGGGTTTCCAAGTTAATTTGTTCTCTAGTATCAGACCCAAATATCTTGCCTGCCTGGATTGTCGGATTTTCTCATTATGTATTTTTTTTTTGTTTTTTATTGTGTTTTTTTGTTCTTTGCAGAAAAAATCACATAATCTGTTTTCTTTGCATTTATTGTAAGGACATTAGAGGGAAACTATTCATTTAATATATGTAAGTTTTTCTGAGCCTGGTGTATCATATCCTCTATAATTATGATGGCCAAAGTAAAAAAGAGAAGTGTCATCAGCATACAATGTAATGTCTCCTGAGATTTTCACGCTACTTATATTGTTAATATAAATGAGGAATAGAAATGGACCTAATATTGAACCTTGTGGAATTCCGTAAATGGAGGATGGGGCTGGACTACTTTGGTTATTTTTGAGTTTAACTATTTGTATACGATTGCTAAAATAAGATTCAAGAATATTGTACATTGATCCTTTGATTCCTAATTCTTTAAGTTTATTTAGCAAGATGGTGTGGCTAACAGTATCAAATGCTTTTTTCAGATCAATAAAGATACCCAAAACAAGAGCTTTTTGTCAATCCATAGTGTCCTTAATTTTAATAATTAAATCTGTAGTAGCGGATAACGTATTTGATTTTGGTCAAAACCATATTGCTGAGTGAAAAGAATCCTATTTTTGTAAAATAATCAATGAGTTGTGAGTAAACTACCTTTTCAAAAATTTTCGACAATACAAGTAAGACAGATATTGGCCTATAGTTACAAGGGTCTGTTTTACTTCCACTTTTGTAAATCAGGATAACTTTGGCAATCTTATGACTATCTGGAAATAATCCTTGGCTGAGACAATCGTTGATGCAATTCGTGAGATTATTTATTAGACTTTATACATTTTAAGTCCTTGACACTCATTCCATTAATTCCACCTTTCCCCTGCCCATTACGACCCACTGGATGAAATTGTTTAGTATTAATAAGGAGTATGCTGGCCATGATTCATTAATATAAAGCTCATTACATTAGTGTTAAAAGATGCGTTGAAGGTGTTAAAATTGCGTAGGGTTAAAGATGTTGGGCACTGCTGGGTGGGTCACTGATGTAGTTTCAGTTCCAGCGACCCACCTACCACTCAAGGCAGTGAGCTGGCACATCGTGGTGGGTTTAGTCGGTAGTACCCTGGACATTCTATTTTTCTGGTTGAGCCCGACATGACATAACCTCTCCGCTTCCCTTTTCTGCGGAAAGGTCAAAGAATTCCTCCACGTTAAAAAAATCTAATATAAAAGGGTTAAAAGATAACAGATTTCTTTTCTGTATTTGCTACAACTTATTATAAAATATTTCACTGTTATAAATTATAATAAACCTATAGCGTATTCCCAATGTCTTTAGGAGCCACGTAATATGGGCGAGACGAATGGCGCCTGTCGGGAACTTTATAAGGAGGTCATTTTATAACTTAGATTCCTCTAATTCACTTTGCCCGTTTTGGGTATTGGACATTGTTGCAAAAGTAAATAAATCCTTATTATCTTTGTAGATTAGTTATGTTTAACTCTCGAAATGAGGCTGACTTAGTGCGCAGCGGTAGTCTCGGGTTCGATTCCTGAGTCGGACAATCGGTTATTGGGTTATTCTGTCAAGCAAATTTCATAACAACGCGGGCTTTGGCTACTTTATCCGGTAGATGACAGTAGGCATGCCTTCTATTACATCAAACCTAGAAACATAGTTGGTGACTTGTGGGTGTAGTACCTACTTAACCTACTCTTTTGGAGATATAGCATAAGACTATGTATTTATGTCAATCTCGTAATTTACATCAATGAAGAAGAACTGAAGAAGCAATGTTATAAAAGGGTTTTTATACATTACATTTCAAATATAGCAGTATATTTCGTCAATATCCGTATCCAGCTATATGAACGAGTATGAATGTAATTTTATGATTTACTTGATCCACGGCCAACGGAGCTACTTATAAGAAGTAGGAAAGTAGAAAGGAATTTTATCTGCGTTCGCATTTCTGACGTAACTTTAGCCTATTTATATTGTTAAAAAAACGTAGTATACTCTGTGTGCAAAATGGAACCATTGTGAGATTATATCAGTGAATGTCCATTTTTGCCGGATTCTTGATACATGAACATGTATGCTTCACTAAAAGATTTAGTTTCGGCATTGTTGTAGAGCTAAGACGCCAAAAGGAGGGTTTGTCAGAAAAACTGTCAGAGAATCGGGGCGTAATGAAAACGCCTCATTGTTACTCTGTGATGCTCAGATCCTTCGTAGGGTAGGCTTATTAAAATATATCGGATGAGGTAATCGGATGAGGTAATCGAATGATGCATTGTCTGTGTAATACCTAATAAATTGTTTGTTTACTTAATATTTTTGGTCATAAGAATTTCTAAGGAACTTATTTAATAAAACAGGCAATGTAGTTCGTATTACCAAGACTAATAAATAATTAAAATAGATTGAGCAGTGAGAGTTTACGGTGCGTTACCTATTGTTACGTAAGTCAAAATAAATTAATTTAAAAGTGTTAGGGCTTCTTAAGATGTTTTAGTACCAAAAGAGTAGCAAAGCCCCATATAAAAAGTTCCAACGCAATCATTTTAGTTCGTACCGTTCAAAATTTCAATACGCGGCATAATAGCTTTGACTTATTTTGATATAATATATAAAAATAACATCGCATGCTAGTTGATAAGATGACGACATAAACTGTTGTGCTATTTAAACAATAGTCAGCATTTTTGTATTTTTAGAGTTCGAAAGACTCTTATACAACAGCTTTATCCGTCCATCTATCTGTTATACAACTTTCAACTCAAGAACCGTAAGATCTAAAGACTCGCGGTCAACGTCATTCGAGTTAGCATAGTCGATATACCCACGAAATAACTATGACCTTTGACCTCTGTCCTCAAGGTCACGTGGTACGTGACCTTTGCATACTACTTACAATTTTTTGAACTATAAGATTTACGGCAATTCATTGCCGTTTCTCACTTGTTTTAATTTTATTATAAATCAATGGTATAACTGTAATAAATATTGCATATTTTATTATAGTAATTAAATTCAAAGTCACCTGTTCCGTACTCTTACGTGCATGTCTGAAAAATAATCATATCTATACTAATATTATAAAGCTAAAGAGTTTAGTTTGTTCGTTTGTTTGGTTGAACGCGATAATCACAGGAACTACTGGATCGAATTGAAAATTTTTTTGGTGTTGTATAGCCTATTTATCGAGGAAGGCTATAAGCTATATACCATCACACTATGACCCACGGGGGCGGCGCAGTAACCATAACGCGCATAATGCGGGTGAAACCGCGGGCATAGATACACATATCCCGACAATGTTCCAGAATTATTGTATTTGACCAAAGAATATTCTGTGAGCTATTTTTCTATTCATATCTACCTTATGTACCTACTTGCTTCCAACCGTAGAGAATTACTTCCTGCAACGCATTTGTTTACACTCGTATCTAGGTTCATCTGACGGGTCCTAAATAGCGAGTTATGAACGACATGCGGTTGCAGGGAGCCACATCCTCATTTGGAGCGGAGGGGACTGAGCAAATGGCGTGTAACACATCGCTTCAAGGTGACATGAGATACTCAGTCAGAATATGATGAGAATCGACTCACCAGATTTGATCGTCGAGTGTTGAATCAGTTCATGTATATATCAGACTGTTGTGATAGTCTAGATATATACGGCATTTAACAAAAAGTAAATTATTTTATTTCATAGTGGATTGAGTTAACGTAAATGTTTTATGTTGATATATATAAATGACACAATTTTGGCCAAGCCATTTGAATCTGCGCTTGTGGTTCATCTAACCTGGTTGAGTTTAGTGCTAAGAAAACTCAGGTGTGCGCGTTCAGCTCAAAAAAACCCTATTCCCTCCACTTCCCACTCTTCGGGGCACCACGCTGCCACTGCAGGATAGTCTTAACATCCTAGGCATAGACATCCGCCACGACCTTAACCCTAGGGATTACATCGAGAGTGTAATAACCACAACTGCACACAAACTCGGGATTCTAAACAAGATGCGGCGTTTCTTTACTCCTGAACAGCGGTATCTGCTGTATAAGGCCCAAGTGCGAAGCAGCATGGAGTACTGTTCGCACCTTTGGAATGGTTCCGCTAAGTACCTACTCGATGCCTTAGATAAACTGCAGCGTCATGCCGTACGTATAATCGACAGCCAGGAGGTTACGAAGGACATCGATCCGCTACAACTTCGTAGAAACATTGCGTCCCTTAGCGTTTTCTATCGCCTCTATCATGGCGAATGCTCCGAAGAGTTATTTGACCTCATTCCACCTTCCCCCTTCCTTTTGAGAACCACACATGCCGGTCTTTGTAATCACCGATTGACGGTTAGCACAATCCCGTCTCGCACCAAAAGGTTCAGCAATTCCTTTATGTGCCCTACCATACAACTTTGGAACAGTCTTCCGGCTCATGTGTTCCCTACCTTCTATGACATTGGGTCCTTCAAACGTAGTGTGAAGAAGCATCTGGTCAGACCGGCTTGACACTGACGACGACTAGAAGACATCTATCTTCTCCTCTTCGTCACTGTCTCTGGACTGTAATTGGGCTTTCCATCAGGTCCGTTACAAACATTATGCCGTGTCAAGATAAAAAAAAAACTAAAATTTTGTAACAAACGCAGATAGAAATATAATATAGATACTTATATATAGATCATACATCAAAGTCAGTATAATATAGAGAATATTATTATATAATCAAACCCACCTCGAACATTACTTTGAAGTGTAGTAGTAGTGATTTGAGTTAATCAAATACTTAAATGATACGACATTCAAGTAATTTTACACATTTACCTAATAACTATGATCAGATCAGAATCAGATCAGAATCAGAATCAGAATCATTTATTTGTTAAACATAGGTAAATATTAAGGTGTTACATTTGTTTTAGTACTTCTATGTTTTGTCTTTAGGACATACAAACATTTGATAAATAAAATAAAATTGTTGGTGATATTAAATTAATTGAATAATTTTGAAACATCATCGTAAAATACAATTTAAATTGTGAGTAACATTGAATTAATTATTATAATCATAAAAATCATTAAGAAACATAATAGAAAATAACATTAAATTAATCATTAGAATTACAATTTATCATTTAAAAAATCGTCCAATGTATAATAACATTTGTCAATCAAAAATTTATTTAATTTGTTTTTAAAAATTGTGGTCGGCATGCTTTTGGTTTCATTCGGTATTTTATTATATATCCTTGACGCAATACTAAAAAAACTCTTCTGCATCAAGGACGTTTTGCATTTAACATGAGACAATTGATTAAGGTATTGAGCACGCATTGGATTCTTCCTTACAGTAGATAATTTCGTAAACAATTCAGGATTATTTTTTACAAATAGTGCAATCTCTAATATGTATAATGATGGGAATGTTAATATCTTTAAGGATCTAAAATAAGATTTACAGCTTTCAATTGTTTTAAGACCACACATTGATCTGATACAACGTTTTTGCATTTTAAATACAAGCTCTCTGTCAGTGGACCTGACCTGATATGTCAATCCTTCATTACTAAGAAATGTAGATTACTCCCGTACTAGTAGCAAATCCTTCGTCACGGTGACTTTAAAAACATTCAAGCAATAGACACAAAGAACAACCAGATTAGGAGCAACTTGTTTACACACAATACTCGGCGCGGGGCAAGTAGCGAGGCAACCACTTAAGTCGCTACACTAACCAGTCAAATCGAATTTTTGGGAGAAATTAAAAGCGGATGCAAAATATAACAATATACGTATAAAAACTACGTCGCAAATACTATAAAGAAAAGACAAATAGAAAATGATGAATTTCTTTTAGAATCACAAATGGAATTTATAAACGGGGAAATAACATTTGGACACTTTTTGGAACAAGTAAAATAGTAATATTTTCTTCATCATCTTTTTTCGTTCTTAATTCTTTATATTTCGAGTCAAGTGGCAACGGCGAATATCGTTATTCCAAATGTTAATTACCATATTAAAATAATAATTATTGCTTTTCTATAATTGATTTTCCATTTTATATCTTTTAGAAAAGATATATATCCGAATCCTCTGTGCCATATCGGCCATAGGATCGAAATTGTCACAGGACGTAAGACAAATCTTAATAAATTTTTAATCCTATATAACACAGGAGTCAAGAGGCGATAAAATTGTCTATCGATCCCATGGGAGCGGTGTCATGGGAGCCTAATGTCCGGAGAGAATAAATAAACATATTTTCAAAATTCAATTGTCACATTTGATGTAAAGTTCATTACACATTTTAAATGACGTGTTCACGTTGGCGTGAAACCTCATTTTAATATTATACAACCACCGAATGTTCAGAAATATATCAAAACTGTCAAGCAAAAACCGCTATATGAAGGTTACTCAGCTACTTCACATAAAACCGCATGACAAAAACAGTCGTGAAAGGTCAGCCCCCAAATTTAAGGGAAATATGAACATAGTTGTTGATTCACGACGAAAGGATGAAAAGGATTCAGAGGGTTGGCCGATATTGCTTCATATCTATGCAAATGGGGCTCCCGGATTGAACTAAATTTCAAGCAATATAAATTAATTTGGAAAATATTTATTTATGTTATACGATGCGTACTTTTAACAATCATAATTAAAAACTTTATTTGTTTTGCATTCAAATTGGAATAAATATTTTGTATTTCGCCAGCTAAGTTTCGTGATATAAGATGAGCCTAATGTCTGTCGGGCACATTGCCATGACATTTTTGCAGGGTCAAGGGTCAAAAATGTTTTATATTTTATATTCACTAGCTATCGTTCTCTATTTATGTACGCTATGGTGACTATCGAACTCCACGTGTAGGGAGTTGTGTGAGGCAAGGGGAAAGGGGAAAGTAGATCTGTCTTTAATCATGCTTTCGGATTACGTTTCAACATATCTATACAAATATTGTTACTGGAAAAGTATAGACTATTTGACTAAAATTATTTGATTTTTATATACCTATCAACTATTTGTAAATCACACAAATTTTTGTTCCGTTTGGGTATCGAACCCACGACACTCGGCGCAGTGGCAATTTCGAGGCGATCACTTCAACCACTCTGCCATCCGTGCAATTTTGTTTACTTCAAAGTGGTCGTGCATCAGCCAAAGATACTCATACAACGTTTTTTAGAATAAGTTACAGTGATACAACTCTAACCAAACTATAAAAAAATGCTAATCCTGCTATGTATTACTATAAGGTGCCATAATATTCGGCGAAATAGTATTCCTATGTAGATCTCATATAAAAAGTAGTCCGCTTTCCTTTACAGCTACTATTACGTCAATACAACCTTTAAACACTGAACTGATTTTTCTTATTTGGCAAATAATATTATGAACCAAACATGAATCAATCCCACGCAGACTATACGCTCTTAGAACACGCCTTTTTGATGTCCCAAATATTTGAACAAAGTTCTTCAAGGAACATTTATTTCACAACAGAAATAGTCATTGGAGCAAATTCGATGGCGTCAGAACTTCATATTTCAATTCCGTATAATGTGCAAAAGTTTTGCGAACTTCGTTTCTGAGCCAATTCAAACATACGGAGTGTTTAGAATTATTGCCTGTTAATAGAGATGCGTGTGGTTGATGTTCTTTCATAAACTTGGTTGTTAGTACATTAAATAATTTATCGTAGAATCGAAGGCGTGGTGAATAAGCATTCGTGAAAACTTTTAATTGATTTTATTTGTGTGAGAAACTTTTAATTTGTTTATTTTTGAGGTATGTAGTTTAAAACATTCAAAAGGCGAGGCCTGTTAAAATTGCTTTCAAGTCGATTATGAAGCTTTAGTTTATCATTCTAGTTCATAACAAACATAAACATAACTATGTATAAAGTTATGCATGCCTGTATTACTGTTGTGGTACTGAGTTAAACGCTAATATAATACAACCCCTCTGGGATAGTCGTTATCTAATCATGAGACTAACGTGATATAGGAGGGCATTGAGGTACACTAGCTTTTAATATATCACCTTCACCTTGTGATGTAAACAAAAAAAGTACCTCCAGGTTAAATAAAAGCGCATAAACTGCAGAGCAGCTTGTGGCGAGCTGAATGTGAGCGGCGACACTGCGTTCTAAATGCCTCAGAGAGTCGGTTGGGGCCTCGTCCCCGGCTTGCCGTTACTAGTTAGCTATTCACGTTAGACCTATATCTCCGTGTAAACCTCCCAAAGGGCTAGGTATTTTCCTAATATAATATGTTAAGAAATACCTGTGGCCCATTTCACTCTAAATTAAAAATCTCGAAGGGCCTTTGCATGTTGGACCCATGGCCCCGTATAAGCCTACCAAAAGGCCGGGTTATTTCTAACGTATTAGGAAATCACCCTTGAAAGACAGCTTGTAAAGCCGTACTGACTGTCAATAATAGTGCGTACGAAGGTTGGGTAGATTCGGTATATGCAAATAATTCTGATGACCAGCGAACCTGGTAGCATTAGCGAAAATTATGCAATTATTTTGTATTTCCTGGCTATTGGTTAACTTCTGATCACAAAAATAGACCCAGATATAAATATTGATTGATGTGATTCATACTTATTCATTGACAAGATAATCATTCAAAAAATCGAAGAAACAGACATAAAACCGAGTTTGATTTTATCAGTTGCATTTTAACTACCAAGCTAAGGAATATAGTAAAGTGTCTTTATATGGCATTGTCACCATGATTTCAATTATATCCAGTGATAATATAATTAATGGAATGCGCTCGCATCGCACTAGGCTTAAAATAATCTTACCCAAAATTTTCATTTTAGATGTCAGTCACATGTCATCTTAATTTTGCCAATCAAGGCGATATTTTAAACGACCGCCACCAGGGCATAAATTTACATGTTTTATGCAATTATTTAATTTGTACCTAATTATATTTTAATAGCTTTGCCTGCAGTTTCACCCACGTTTATGATTACTGCGCCGCTCCCGTAGCTCGTAGCGTAATGTTATATAGCCTATAACCTTCCTCGTTAAACAGTCAACACTAAAATATTTTTTTAATTCAAACCAGTAGTTCCTGAGATTAGCGCGTTCAACCAAACAAACAAACTCTTCAGATTTATAATATTAATATAGATTCATAATAATTTTCACTTTGATTGTTTCGGTTTGTGATTCAGCGTGATATGCTAAGAGTCTAGGCTAGATCTTGTCTTAAACTTAAAATTACAGTTCTTAGATTAAGTACTATAGTTAAAAATATAATAAGCCTGTACTAGGGTAAACCTGTGCTACAGGCATTTAGGTTACTCGCAATATGCTATAAGGAACTGAGTTTTGTATTCTTAACATTACTTATAAAATAATTAAGCATGTTCATAAATAATCCTAGAGATACAGTTGAACTTGAGACTTCTTATTTTTACAAGAGTTAGTACACGACTGACGGAGAAGAAGAGAGACGGAGAAAAAGAGCGGAAAAGGCCATTCGATAGTTTACCACCCTAAATAGGTATGTAAAAAGCGGCGGTAGCATATTGGATATCGTTTTTAGATAGTTGGTTAGTTAGCTTGTTTCAATGAGTAGTAGTAAACAATTAGTGATTAAAAAACTAAATTATTAGAACACTATTTATTAAAAACAAAATCGAAATTAAATAAAACGATTGTCCTGATTTTCAACTTAATATTATAAATGCAAATGTGATTTGTTACGCTTTCATGCCTTAACTGTTTGACCGATCATCATGAAATTTTGCATACACGTTGTTAGGGGCACAGAAAAGGACTTAGGGTTTTTCCATAAAAAAGTATCCGAGAAAGTACCCGAGGGATACACATTTATTCACGAAATCTGCGTTGCGGACAATGTTTAGTTTATAATAAAATATCGAGAGTGACGCCATATGTTATTTTCAACTTGCTCCATTACTCTATCACCCATTATTTGATCCTCTGCAAAATTTTCCATATACATTTTCTTTGCAAAGCTACTCTAAATCAAAAGCTAATAAAACGAGCAGCACTCGTACTAACGGATGTTGAACAAAGTTTCAAACTGTATGACTTTCAGAAAGTTGTTCATGACGGCACTTTTCCCCGTTCCTAAGTTTGCGAGAAAAACTGACACGGGTTAAAAATAAGCCGAAACAGCGAAAGGCGGTTGGACATGAGTTCCGTAGATTTATTGAAAATACAGTTTATATATTATATAAGCTATACATATATACTAACAAAATTGTGAGCATAGTCTTGGCCTCGATGACTGCCACGCCTGAGGTCGCGGTTCGATTTCCTATTGTGTAAAATAAATGGTATAATTTTCATAGACTAAACACATTTACTAACTATTTATAATAATTCAAGTTTGCATACTACTACTGAGATTATTTTAACTGAATAACCCAATATCGCTTTGTACCACTCGGGAATCAACCATTAAGCAGTTCTGCTTTCACTTGGATTAACATTGAAATCGATGGTATACATAAATGTTATCTATTTATGTATATTATATCTCGTGTTACGGTGTTTGTGATCGCACTCCTCCGAAACGGTTCGACCGATTTTTATGAAATTTTAATGTATTTTTGGGAGGTATGAGAATAGGTCGTAAAGTATATTTCATACTCTATGAAATGAATTTATATGGCAACAACGTTTGCCGGGTCATTTATATACTTAGGTATATAAAAATCTCGTGTCATGATGTTTGTGGTCGCAATCTTGCGAGACGGCTTCACCAATTTTTCACGTATATTTGATAGGTATGAGAATAGGTTGTTTCATACCGCTAGGTGATTAGAGTTAGGGACACCCTCCAGAAAAATATTACGCGAGCGAAGCCGCGTGCAGAAACTAATAATCTTATAAAATGTAAGAGGGTTGTATTTGAGAGGGTTTTGTTTGCCCAACGTAAAGGAGCGACAAAAAATCACTTTATTTTTACATAGAAAACTGAAGGCGAACGTTGGCTTTTAGGAAAATATCCTAAAATGTTTTCGGTTCTGTCACTTTAGAACCACGTTATCACAAATCTGTTTGGAATTACGCGATTTGGTTATCGCATTCATGTTGTTTCATATTTAGATAACTCCTTGACTCTAATGCTTCTTGTACACTGCAGCATAGATACATAGCTTGCGCCAGCTACTGCGTCACATAAGGTCAGCGACATAACTCGATAAACAAGTGTGAGATTTTGAATAGCTTTTTCATACGAAATTATGACAAATCTTAATCTATTACAGCAGTAATAGGTAAAGGATTGTTATTACAATTTATCACTATATAACAATAATTCGAGGTATTCTAATACTTTTACAAATGTACACTGTACCGCAAAGAAAAAGAGTCGATTAGAAAATCTTCAATATCTTCAAAAGTACCTGACGTAGCTTTACGAAATAAAGACTAAATTAAAGAATATTTTAATATGGTTTAATGAAATTATAAAAATATAACATACTTTTTATTTTTAATATATGTAAAATATCGAAATTAAACTCATCTCAACGGATTTTATCGCGTTGTTTATTTAACACTGTATTACATAATTTAGAAACTGATAGTGTATAAATAAAAATGCGTAGTTTGCCAGTATTTTCATAAATGTGCCGTTTTCACGCATTTTAGTACTTTCTGTTGCCTCCGCGAGCTCGCAATACTGCTGTTATGTGATTTGGCATACTTTCTACTAGGTTTTTGAAGCGATACTGCGGCAAATTCTGCCATTTGTCTATTAGAGCTTCTTTTATTTCACGTAGCGTGATTGGCGGCGGATTCCGTTGACGTACACGTCGTCTCAGTTCGTCGCATGCATGCTCAATGGGGTTTAAGTCGGCGCTGCGTGCTGGCCACTCCATGTGTGTGATACCGACTTCTTAAAAATAGGCAAACACTATCTGAGCTATATGCGGGCGGGCATTGTCTTGCATAAAAACGGCATTGTCGGCTATGTCCACTAAAAATGGACCAACGTAGTCATTTCATGACATATCTTTCTGCAGTTCAAGTTCCATTTTCTATCACCCGCAGCTCAGTGCGGCTGTCGGAAAAATCCCAGCCCACACGTGAACAGAGCCTCCGCCGTATGGTACTTTTTCTTCTATACCAGCTTGGTTATAGCACTCTCCCCGGTCTTCTGTACACTCCTCTGTTTCCTTCCGTTGTGCTTGTATTAACAGAATCTAGACTCGTCTGAAAACATGTCTATTGACCAGTCATTCAGAGTCCAATTCTCGTGTTCTCTAACATAACTCAACCTTGAGTTTCTGTGGTGTCTTTCTAGTTTTGGGCCCTTTGCAGGTTTTAATGGCTTTAAATTTGCTTCAGCCAGACGCCGCCTTACTGAATCCGTACTCAGATTGTTTCATCCAGCTTGTAAATGGTGATTATTTACTTCAACAGCCGTAAGAAAGCGATTTCTCTAAATTGTTGACCCCATATAGCGATCCTCCCACGCCGTCGTGCACCTTGTTCGGCCTGTTCCTGGTCTTCGAAGATTGGACCCAGTTTCATGGAAACTCTGGAGTACTCGCTGAACTGTAGAAAGAGTCACACCAACAGTTCTCGCTGTATTTCGCTGACTATGCCCATCTTCAAGCATTGTCAGGATCCTGGTACATTCTTCAGGGGTAAACGACATGATGACTTCAGAATAATAAAATTTATGAGGCAGAGATACCAAATTTATAACTTTTTGTTGCAAAACTAAAACCATTGATTTAAATTATTTGGTACTAAATTCAAAACGACCATTATTTTACATATTCAGTTTATTATACAATTATCAAAAATAAGTAAAAAGGTTTTATATATTATTTTATGTGGCATTAAATATTCTTTAATTTAGTCTTTATTTCATAAAGCTAGGTCAAGTACTTTTGAAGATATTGAAGTTTTTCTGACCGACCCTTATTCTTTGCGGTCCAGTGTTTTAAATGTATAGCTACTAATATAGTTAAATGTACAAGCACTATAATATTACAAAAGAATTTCTCGATCAGATCGGAGACGTTCTGGATAAAGGCCAGGTAAAGAGCACCTTAAACCGGCGAGCGTGTATGAGGAATGCGATGAAAGTGACTGAAGCCAGAGAAGTGTGTCAGTATCGTAGCAAATGGAAATCCGTAGTCTCTGCCTACCCCTTTGGGAAACAGGCTGTGTATGTATGTATAAGAGTAAAAGTTCGGTTACTGTGTTTGGCTTCTGTAAAGAGACTCAATCGAATTCATTTGTATGTATGTCGAGTGGAACATTTAATCACTGTATTCAACTTCCAAAATCAATTATCATTTAGTCATTTTCGCTATACGACGCGGGACGTTCCCGCAGTTTAAATAAATGCTATTGAAAAGTACAACATAGAAACTTATAATGTATAAGTATTATACAGAATTTTATTATACACGTTAAAGTACTTATATATTAAGTAGGTACTGGTCACAAACACACGTGCCCATTTATTTTATTATAATATAAAGGCAGTAACAAAATGTATCCTAAATGATCGCGGCATGCTCAGGAATTGATCTCAATAGATGACGATAGTAAATTCACCCCAATGCAACTCTCATAGCAAAGATATATTTGGAAAACTTGACATAAAAATAGAGAACTATTTATTCTAAAAATATCATTGCTTTCGCCCGTTATTCTTGGTTTAATATGTCGAGCTTATATTGCTTAGAAATAGTATAGCTTTGACAGAATTTAAGAATCAGTACCGTAAAACCTTTTCAATATTAGTTGAGATTACGAAATAGATAGAGAATAAGATAATAAAAAACAAAGAATCATAGTAACAAAATACGTACATGGTTTTTTTTCCAAACTCTTTGGTAAAGATTTTATCATGATCTACATGATAAAATCTTTATCAAAGAGTTGAGAAATTGAATAAGATACAGTTAGAATTCCTTGATTACAAAAGTCTGTTTCATTGATAAGAATTTCATTAAGTAAACGATACTGAAACTTAACCATATGTCTTCTCCCTAGCCTTTATTATTCCCAAGTCACTTGGGGTCGGCTTTTCTAGTCTAACCAGATTTGACTGGATATCAGTTTTTACACGCTTACGGCTGCCACCTGACCTCCACAACGATACCTTAAGTCAGTGCCCTATAATATCCTGACACTGGTTTTAACCAGTGTCAGGATATTATAGGGCACTGACTTCCCAATAAAGACTGCCATAGATGTTCATAGCAGCCGGGACCGATGGCTTAACGTGCTCTCCGAGGCACGGAGTAGGCGATAATTGTCAATCAATAGGCACATAATTTATTAATTTAATTAAAAAAGTCATATATCTTCCGAAAGTGCGCGACGTGGGTTCGAACCCGAGATCCTCTGCATTGGAGTTTGTTTTTGTTTGTCTCTCCACTGAGCTATGCTTAACTTTATGTAACAGGACATAAAATCTAGTTCAGATAAACAAATAAATTGTACGCAATTCATTTAAAGTGTTTGGGAATATTAGTACTTTTTGTTTGTTATATAAGGATTATATAGCAAAACAGCATTTTTATTATATTTTTCAGAACTGCTTTTAATTTTTACAAAGCTTAATTTCTGGAACATTTAGCACTAAGTACGAGTAGTATTTCAGTATCAGTCATCATATCATATCATATCATTTATACATACAAATTATATAATTGAAGTGTCTGTTTGTAATATTAAAATAACAGCTTTTTACTAAATGCATATGAAAATATATACAAAAATTATATAAAAAAATCAATTTCTACAATTTTTGCCTGTCTGTCTGTCACTCAGTCTGTTTGTTCCGGCTAATCTCTGAAACGGCTGAAACGATTTTGACTAGACTTTCACTGACAAGTAGCTGATGTTATAAGGGGTACCCCTTACTGGGTCTTCTGGCTACAATTATTTTAGAAAACAAAGAAAGGGTTTCTGCGATAATAAAATTATATTTTTTTTGCTAAACCACGCGGACGAAGTCGTGAATAACAGCTAGTTTTAAATATAAATTTGTTTCTTTTTTGTATCATATTTCGTTTGAATAGATTTGTATACTAATTGCAATAACTGTCTATCGGTCATGTCGAAACTATGTGCAAAGGTTTCTTGTTAGCTTTCGGAACCCTGAATAGGTTGTCACGCCAGAGGTCGCCTCAGTTAAATTAGTTAAGTTGAACCGGAACTTTCGTAAAGCATTTATGACACAGTTTATGGGTTGGGCGGAAAGACATAGTGTCCATTTTTTATGTTTGCAATAAAACTGACACAGCTTTATATATTGTAACACGCGTCATATCATATTATGTCTGCCTGCCTAAAGGGTAGCAGAATTGCCAGAATTTACCTATTTCTAGTTCATTTGTTCAGGTAATGAGTGATCTACGCAGTTTAGTAGCCTTACTACTTGCGTACGACAACGCGTTTCACAATACACTGTGTAAGCTAAAAATAGATTTGTCGTCTTTTTGCGCATGCAACAACGATGCTTTAAGAAACAACATCGGAACAAACAGATAGACAGGCAAAATTTGTAGAAATTGATTTTTTGGTGATAAGGCTCCAGTCTCAGATATACCTGATGCTACTATAGAGGGTTAAGTGGATAGACTTAATATTAGTTCTATACGATCTATCAATTTGGGCACCAGCAACCGGAAAGTTTCAGTATGCGACTGTTTATGCACTATTAGATCAAAGCCAGGTAAAAGAATACAAAAGTATCAGTACAAATCTTTTTTCGATACAAATAAATTGAAATATTATGGCTCTTGAATTCGTCAAGGTAAAATTTAAACATATAATAAACGTCACCTACGTCATTTAGGGATAATGTAGCTTTACATTACTGAACTGAAAATTGAAGCAGGTTAGTATTTCCACAGATGACTTCTACGTGTAAATAAAATAATCTTACCCCGTATATTAGTATTGACGTCTATTGGGCAATATGTTATTGGATTTTAAATCAAGAAATTCTCATAAGCAGCGCGTAGTCTGGGTCTGGGTGTCGACATTAGGCTTGTCCCCTATTACGTGAGGCGTTGCCATTAACCAATAATAGTTCATATAATAATACAAGCCCTTTATTAAACTGCCCACTATTGGACGCGGACCTCTTCTCAGTGTAAGACGGGTTAGGCGCTAGTTAACCACGCTGGTACAGTGTGGGATGGTAGAGTTCACATATCTTCTAGAATATTATGGAGAACTCTCGGATATGCAGGTTTCCTCACAATGTTTTAAATGTCCAAGGGTCACTCACTAGACAATCGCTGCTGTTATAATATAATAGTTCATACATTCTAAGATATGTGCATACGAGAAACAAAATTAATTTTTTTGATAATAATCTAAAGTTATAAGTATAAGAAATACTCTATACGTGCGCTTACAACTCTTCATACCTCATACTTTTACGCGCTTGTTACTCGCCTCTATTTTGGTCGTTTTACACGTCGTTAACATTTATTTAATTATTGTGTTCGGATTTTATTATACTTTTTTTATTTACTTTCCGTGCCAGTATAGATGACTTTTTTAATTTCTTAATGACTAGTTTTTGCTCACGGCTTCGCTCCCGTAAAAGTAGATTAGGTTATGTTACTAATAGTACTTATTTTAAAAAAAGTATGTTACTCGGTAATAATATAGCTTTATAGTAGTGAAAGAATTTCTAAAATCGGTTGCGTAATTTTTGAGATAAACCCTTACACACGATCGAACAAAAAATCTGATCTTTCCTCTGTATAATATTAGTACAGATGTCGTTTTGATGTCGTTCTCGGGCTTAAGAGAAAGCCTATTGTTAATTAACGTTCTGTATATTGGTCCTATTTACGTAGGTATGTATTTGTTGTATCCGTTTATTGTTCTGTGTGGGCAGAAAGTAGATAATCTCATCTTTAGGAGATGTTGTATGCCAACTCGTATTGGTAACGGTATTCAATAAATGACTATAAACGTCTCCCAGTTTATTGATATTAAAATCTATTTTAGTAAAAAGCTGACCTATATCATTGGAAAGGCTTCGTTCAAAAGAGTTTCCTGCTTTGATTATACCGGAAAAATAAAGGTCATTATTCTCGGGTATCGGTTTATTATTAGAAACAAATACTTGCTATTTATCACGGGTTATTTATGCAAAAAGGATATAATGCCTTTGAGCTGTTCATGTGGTTGTAAACATAACGTACCATCGCGTTGTTTGAATGAAGGAATAGGGTGTGGTCACATTGCTTATAATATTTAAGTTCAACTAAACAGTGTTCACTGCGGTACAATGCCAGACGAAGTACTCATAAAAATTACTTACATAAAAATAATCAAATGTTCCTACTGTTGAGACCTCGTTCAATTTGTATTTATCTATATATATATATATATATATATATATATATATATATATATATATATATATATATATATATATATATATATATATATATATATATATATATATACGTTTAAAATTAAAAACGATTGCTGACCATGAGAGTACGCGTAAACGCATCACTCGAAAAAGCTTTGGCCAACAGGTTTGGCATTTCGGCCCTTTTTAAGGCCTTTGCCTTTTCGAAATAAGTGAATAAGCGTTGCACGGCAAAAACACGCCTGCCTAGGCGGCAAATTGGCTGTATAGACACCTGACATTGCTAAAGTCCAACAGCGGTCATTATTTCTTATCATCAGGTGGTCGCTGATATGACTGCCTTCATAGGCAAAAACAAAAAACAAAGATAAATTACCTACATTCAGAAGTATTCAATATATATATATATATATATACATATATATATATATATATATATATATATATATATATATATATATATATATATATGTTTAAAATTAAAAACGATTGCTGACCATGAGAGTACGCGTAAACGCATCACTCGAAAAAGCTTTGGCCAACAGGTTTGGCATTTCGGCCCTTTTTAAGGCCTTTGCCTTTTCGAAATAAGTGAATAAGCGTTGCACGGCAAAAACACGCCTGCCTAGGCGGCAAATTGGCTGTATAGACACCTGACATTGCTAAAGTCCAACAGCGGTCATTATTTCTTATCATCAGGTGGTCGCTGATATGACTGCCTTCATAGGCAAAAACAAAAAACAAAGATAAATTACCTACATTCAGAAGTATTCAATACCTTACCTTACCTTTAATAAATCAAAATCATCGTATTTCTTAAACCCGAACAAATACAATTTCAGTTGCGTAACTTCACTAAATGTAAAATGTTTAACAGAATTGTTCTTCAACTCTCTGGTGAATAGGAATGGGTGATACTTTGCTTACCGAATAGGTTACTAGAATTAATTTAAATAAATAAAAACTTTCAAGTTAAGAAAACCACAAAGTAAAGAGATAAATCTCTAGGGCTCTGAATAATTATTTATTTTAATTAGACAACGCGTTTTTTAAACTTTAATATATATTGAAATAAGTTTTAGTTATTCATGGTGTCTAGCTCTAAATATAAATAGGATTATCATTTGCGTAGCGAATAAGAATTGCTGCATCATGACTTACACTTTAAAATATTATGTCTCTGGGCGCTGAACGCCTTAAACAATGACACATTAAAATACTCCTTATTTAAATCTCTTCGGCAAATATTTGACCACGATAGTTTGTAATTAAACAACTTAATAAGGATTTAAAACACTATTATTACGTAATTTTGAAACTCTAAAATACTATTGTTAAACACTTTTACTAGTTACTGTTTAGGAACTTCTATTTAAGCTATTTAAATTATAAAACTATTTAGATTTAATTTTACACTTACCCCGACGTTTCGGTTGCTTTTCAGCAGCCATATTCACGAGGAGTCTTTCCGTGAACATGGCTGCTGTGCAGTAACTAGTGAAAGTGTTTAATAATAGTAGTTTATAGTTTCAAAATTATATAATAATAGTGTTTTTTAAAAATAAACAACGTGATAAAATCCGTATAAAGTTATTTAATTTTAATGTATAACATTCGCAAGACAATATCTTGATAGCTTGGTGCGCTTTTTTACGTAAGATTAAAAGAAATGCAGTAAATAATGATTGCGATGACGTAGTGGTCAGTGTAGCCGACTGCCACGCCTGAGGTCGCGGGTTCGATTCCCGCACAAGTCAAACATTTGTGTGCATGAACATATACGTTTGTCTTGGTCCGGGTGTTTCTATATATAATATGTATATATTTACAAAAAAAAAGTAAGTATATATATGTATGTTTATCCATTGTCTAGTACCCATAGTACAAGCTCTGCTTAGTTTGGGTACTAGTATAGTATTATATTATCTGTGGTTTGGGCTAGATGGTGTTGTGTGTATGTGATAGAATATTATTATTATTATTATTAATTTGCAGATGTTGTAGAATACAAGACTAAAAACAATTACTGATACCATAACTATATCTGGACTACTACCCAGCTGTCTTGAGTTTGATCTTAAAATAGGCACCTTGGACTTTTCGAAGTTATGTGTATCTATATTAAATAGTTAATTATCGGTCGCTTTAACGGAATAAGTAAACAAAGAAAACGTACATGTATGTGCATTCTCCATAATTTTCTCGATGATATGTGACGTGTAAGCCCACATTAGGCCAGCATGGTGGACTATGGCCTATCCCTTTTCTGAGTAATAATAGGCCTGTGCCCAGCAGTGGTATAGCTATTATATTTATATTATGGGTACAAAGCAAACATAGCAAAGGGGCAAACTTTCTGATATTGGATGAACGAAGCAACATCTCGTGAAATCTTGAAGCCTTTATAAGCACTGTGTCGCAGTAATTATGAATAGAAGCTTAATTAATTTAACTTCGTTAATTGTGTCGTAGTATAATCAAACGTATCGCATTGACGTGTCACGTGTTTTGATAATTAATACGCTTTGATGTTGATAATTAATTTTAGTGACGGAAGCTAATGGGTACTTGAATGTTTAAATTTTTATTAATTGTGCCAGCACTTCACCTGCATTTGTATTATAAAATATTTTTAGGTTCACTTTTAATGTTCAGACAGACTTTTATTGAGTTTTTAAATAATTTAAATATTGATCATATTTGAATTTTTCAAATGCTTATCATAGTATATGCCTACCTCTGTATCCAAAATAACCGAAACAGATAAATGTAGACAAAAACGAGATTTGAGACTTCATAATAATAATTTTAACCTATTGAGCCACAGCGGCACATCGGCGGCCAAATACAATTGGTTTTTAGTTATGTCAGGTATACTAAAAGTTGACAGGTTAATGTAGCGTAACATACGCTATGTTATGCTATATGTTATACAGAATTATGATCATTACAAACCTTTGCAAATGGTGTCTCAAGTAAATAAGTTATATATAATCACTTTCATTATAAGCTGATTAAGATTATCGCAAATGTCTTCTTGACATTTCGCCGCAGGGTCGCCGTCGGGTAAAGCACTCTACGTCAGCCGATACGCGTTCTTCACTCAAGACTTCTCCAACGACCGACGCCCTTTAGACAAGCAACGCCAATTTGCTTATTTTACGAGGCATATAAAATCTTTGGATTTCTAATTCAACGTTTTTTTGAGTACTCTTAGTATCTCTTTAGGTATTTTAAACGGTCAAGTAAGCTATGGCAATGTATGATAATATTGAAAATTTTACAGGGAGACATGGCTGCTGAAAAGCAGTCGAAACGAACGTAACGTTTAGCCTGTAGACTTAAATATAATTAGTTTTAGTAATATATAAATAAATAGCTTGAAATATAGTAAAGTTCATTAATAGTAGTGGAGTGAGTATGTGAGTGAAGATATGTAATAAAAGTGTTTTAAAATAGACAACGCGACAAAATCTGTATAAAGTAGTTTCACTCCAATGCATAACATTCGCGTAAACGTGAGACAATTTATGTATGATAATATCTTTCAGATATGATTGTCAAAATTCGAATTGTCTTAATTTTTTGTTTGCTGAAGTTTTTCTCGTAGTATACATAATGTCCATTCTAATTATAATAATTATTAATGAAATTAGATTTTATATAAAATTTTCTTTGTCTCCATTATGACATTTATGACCCAATTGTTATATATCTTTTGGGTAGAAGTTTAATTTTGGTTATTATCATACAAGCTAAACTCCGATGATTATAAAAGTTTATTCAACAAGACATGAAGTTGCAATCTGTAAAGTTAATTGCAACTTTATGTCTTGTTAAATAGACTGAATTGATTTTTTTAACAAACCAACAGAAAACTTTTTACGATTATTCTGTTAGGTATATAATTAGATGTCAATAGTAAAAGTAAAGTTAATCGACATACAAAATAATGATTACAACTGGTTTATGTGCGCTACATTAAATATAGAGGACATACGAGTAAACTATTGGTCTGTCCTGCTAAGAGCAAAGCCGTTTCTAAACGAAATCTAGAAGCTTTACTGAACCTGAAACACAATATCTCATCATTATCTGATTGCGATCTTATATAGGATGGTATGCAAATAAACATACTGTTCCTCTGATGATAAGCAGATACTAAAGCCTGTTATCACTTGCAATATTAGGCTTATACTTCGCGCGTTACCGACCTGAAAGAAATAAAAGAAAACGAATGATAAATAAATTATTAGAAGCATTTTCCTGGAGTTTCCCCGTTGATGTGTACTAGGTTTGAACAGCGGTTTAAACTCTGCTGAATCCTGGTGTAGCTGCTATCATGTATTTGCTGTACATATCTACATAAACCTTAAACTCCACTCAACCCTAGAGTAGCCGCTAGCTCTCTCGTGAATTTGCCGTACTAATCAATATGTACATTATACATAAACTCATATAAATGTTCTACGTTACGTTACAACTTGGTTCACACGTGCATCAGGCTTATGGTGTACTACGAAGTCCACCTGCCACCCACGTGTGTTGCCACCTACGTATATTGAGTACGTCATGAGTAACTCTCGCTTATAATGAGACTAAATACTATTAATGGTTTCATTACGTAGTAGATTGATCGACAATGCATCACGGGCTTATTAATTAAAATACTGAATATACTTTGGCTGTACGGATGGCGCTGTGGTTCAAATGGTCTCCTCGCCTCGCTATTGCGTCGGTTGTGGATTCGATCGTCACACGAGTAAATTTTGTTTGATTCAGATATGGCTGTTCCGGGTCTAACTCTTATTGATTCTGTTGTTTGAATGTTCGTACAGTCGTCACGCGACACAATCATGATTGCTAGTGCGGAATTCTATTTTTAAAAGATTAAAAATTGTTTCATTTGCATTTACGCTACCTTAAGTCATAAAACAGTTTAAATCTTTAAGGTATAAGACACCATGTAGCTTATGTGTGCGCAACTATTCCCATGGGCTATATGCACGATGCACACAACACGCGCTAAGGTCTCAACTTCCCGAAGGACGTGCATACGTCCTTGGTGAAGTAAATTACATACTCGATGCACACAACACGCGCTAGGGTTTCAACTTCCCTAAGGACGTATGCACGTCCATCGGGAAGTTGAGACCCTAGCCCGTGTTGTGCGTTTCCCGAAGCTGTAGGCAAAGAGAATTTTACCTAAAGTTCGTTAATTATGGTTTTAGGTCCCACGTAACAGAGAGCGGGCCTACTGCCATCTATCGGGCACAGTTACAGAGTAATGTTGCTATTGAGAATAATAACTCTTTCCAGAAAACCCAATAACACGAATGAACTCAAGATCTAATGTGTAGCAGTTGCAAACACTACCACTGCTCCATCGAGGCATTCACTTGTAGCAGTTACACATTTATTTATTTGGTTAACCAATGATTAGTTAAACTAATACAATTTATACTATATACAATATTAGAAATATAGATAAGTGCACTAATCAATAACAGGTTAACACCTCGTGCACAGAAAAATAATAATAAAATGAAATTAAAAATAATAATTAAATCATTCAACAAATCAAATATGGTAGAAATCAAGCAAAACTGGACAAAGTTGTAAATTGTACAGAGCATGCTGCATAAAAAATGTTTATGATAGGTACCTAAAGTAGGTACCTTTTAAAGAATTTGTTGAGTATAATTTTATAAAATTTGCCTATACAATTTTCTTGAATATCGATCAAGTCGCTACACTGATTTAGGATCTTAACGAGTCTAGGTATTAGAGAATTTGCTCCGAGGACTTTTCTTCTCAGTGGGGGACAAAGTGGTCTCAAGCGGTGTCTTGGATGTCTCGAGGGCGCACGAAATCTTACAAAACCCAGTAGCTTAAGACAGTCAATTTTATTTCTTAATAGCTTGTAAAAAAATAGTGCATCGTTTATTTTGCTTCGTGTTGATAGAGACACGAAGCAAAATAAATACAAACTAATAACTTTTACACTTTCGCGTTGCATGTCTTTGTTTGTGAGGCAGAAGAATCTTGATTCACGCTCACTTTTCGCATATTTTTGTTTGACCATGTACCGTCACACACTACACTTGCGGTATCCCTATTACGTATACTAGCCGACGTGTCCCTTTCCCATTCAGCAAAATAGTGAAGTTAAATTAAATTACGGTATTCCACGTCGTGGATAATTTGAAACCATCTTACCTATATAAATTTCTATATTTTTTGATTTTAATAGCTTTATATAATCCGAACTATTATCAAAAATGCGAATGTGAGACTGTTTGTTAAGCTTTTGCGCCTTATCTATTCGACGGATTATGAAATTTCGCACAGACGTTGTCAAGGGAACAGAAAAGGATATAGGGTACATAGCAAACCAGTGTTTTCTCGAGCGAGCGAAGCCGCGAGCAAAAGCTACTACTCCAACAATGTTGCAGCAAACACCCTCACTATTATTCTTAACTATAGAGCAAAACGCTCTACAAAGAGAAGGTATATTAAATCGAAAGCTAATTAACAGAACCTGGAGAAGTAAGCCTGTGCAGTTGAATGTTACTCTTAATAACAATAATATAGATAGTGCGAGGTTTCTAGGCGTAACGTTAGATGAAACCTTCACATGGAAGAACCATATTAAAAAATATGCACTAAAATAAATAAATTCATTTTCGCTTTAAGAAAGGTTAAAGATCTAGGCAAACCTCATAAATGGTTTACCACGCTTATGTGTGCTCAATAATCCGTTACGGTATAGTCGTTTGTGGAAACGCCGCGGAAATATCGAGAATTTTTATTGCGCAAAACAAATGTTTTGGGGCTATGTTTAACATAGACTAGTGTGATTCCTGTAAACCGATATTTAAGTCGCATAAACTTTTAACTGTCCCTTGTATTTATATCCTTAAAACTGCTAAATTTTAAGGTCAAATTCCATATTATTTGAACTGAGGAGTAATACAAACAAAAAGAAAGCAAATCAGTTAGATTTTGAAATTCCTGTTCCTAAATTAGAATTATTTAGAAAAAGTTGCGTTTATATGGCACCCTATAACTACAACTCATTGCCTAATACAATAACCCAACTACCATATCAAACATTTTGTATTGCATTGCGTAGCTTGTTGTTACAAGAATGTTATTATTCGGTTGAGGAGTTTTTCCATAAAAATCCATGCTAGTTTTATAATTTGGAACCTTCCTTGAGGTATAAGCATAACTAATTAAGGATGTATCAATTGGGAAATTTATTGTTACATGCTGTATAACGGCTAAATATGTGTCACAAAATAATTTTAATTAATACCTTTATACCATATCATATTTGAGGCAATAAATTATATTATTATTATTAAAATGAGCGCCACCCGTACGGATGTTGAACAAAGGTTCCAAAACTTGCATCAAAACCAGCTAACTATTAACTAGTTTATGTTCTGAGAAGTGCGCAATATGCATGCGTGTTCCTAATAATTTCCTATCTAAACGGCTATCCAAAGTTGCCCACAACTACCAAGCCAATATCCGAACAGACTCGGCAAGTAAAGGCAAAGGTAAATGTTTAGTATAGGCCGGTTATTATGCAAGCAGTTGCACGGTGTGTTTACTAAAGCAATAACAGTTCTGGGAATTAGACCGAATATTTTTTGGAGCTTTGTCATTTGCAGCAAATATTGATAGTCTTTACTGCCACTGCAAATAATGGGAAGAGTTATACCTGGTATCATAAAGGCTAATCAAAATTGTGCTATTCAGTTAGCCAATCTTAGCAATTGAAGTACGTTTACTAACTGTTAACTAATTTTGTATTGAATTGTGCTTAAGAAACCAGTCGTTAGTCCTAACCATCCTTTAAACACAGTTTACCTAGTAGCTATAAGTAGTCATTCAATATTGAACGCCTCTATGTTTAACGACCTTCCTATAAAAATTAAAATGATTAATCTTTATTTGTCTCAAAACATTATAAATGAGATATCCGCAGTAAGTAATTAATTAATAATACTTGTGTTATTACTTATTATACTATCTCTATAATTATTAACAATATTGAGACTATTGTTTACAATAAAATAAGTTAAAAATAAACTAATTAGTAGCTCTTCGTGTAACTGTAGTTGTATGCTTATGTGAAACTGTATCTGCGACTTGTGAGTGTGTGTGTGTATGTGTGTTTGTGTGTGTGTTTATGTGTGTGTGTGTGCGCGCGCGCGTGTGTGTGTGTACGTGTTCGAAGCGTAAGTGATAGATTAAACTCACATTCCAAAGTTATTACATTATGGATATAAAAGAAATAAAAAGAGATTGATTAACCAAGTCTAACAAAATTTGCTCAGTTCCCTCGTATGTTAAGGTTTTTAGCCACTCGATTATTACCTTTTTGGATACGTGTGAGAATATTTTATTATAAATGTAAGCTGAATGGGTTGCATAGTGATTGGGTGCAAAAGCGTTCCTATGGGATGCCTATATGCTATACAGGGTGATTTTGAAATCGTGTAATTCCTTTTAACCACGCATTCTACTGGTGATATAGAATAACCCCGACCATATATTTATTTAATTAGATTTATTTTTTTTGAAAAATATTATTCCGTTTTTTTCGTGAAATGGTGTCAGATAGTCATATGTTAACCAACCGAGGCAATTTTAATTTTTTACTTATTAAAATAAAAAATCATGTTAATAATTAATGTCGTAAATAATAACGGGCGGTCCTTTTTATTGCCCCTTATTATTTACGACATCAGTTATTGTTATGTTATTATTTTTAAATTAAAAAAATATTAAGTTTGTGTCAGGTGGTTAAAATATGACGATATGAAATCATTTCATGAAAAAAATCTGTACTCTAATTTTGCCGAAACCATTATTCTAATTAAGAAAAAATATGGTCAGGGTTATTCTATATCACCAGTAGAATGCGTGGTTAAAAGGAATTACACGATTTCAAAATCACCCTGTATATACAAACCGTTACATAAAGAACATAGGGTTTCATCCAGAAAAACTACTGTAACTAACCTTTTTTTTTTTTTTTTTTTTGATTCCCAGGAAAAAATGCTTGATGCACTACCCGCCGGCTAGGGGACGGCACCGGCGGGGCGTGTGGGACTCACCAGCCTAGTGCTGGGATACCCACTAAAAAAACCTGGGGTGTTCCCTCTCTCACCCAATGGAGGGGCCTGTTGGGAGTCTAAAAAGATTCATCCATAGCAGGCCCCCCCGTGTGGGTGCCGGCCGGGTCAATGGGACCCGACCTCCTCTCGTCCCCGGGGAAGAGCATTTCACCGCTCTCCCCTTTCGACGTTAGAAGGCGCGCGGGAACACCGCGCGCGCCCTCTGTGGGTTCTTACTCACGGGTGGCAGGGTCCCCTGAGGCCTTGCCACCCAGAACCCTTAGGTGGGGGGCAGGAGAGCGACATAAGCGCGTCTCCTGCGCCCCCTCCTTACTGTAACTAACCTAACCTAACCTACATTTGCGCGAGCAAAGTCGCAGGCAAAATCTAGTTTATTATAGTCAAATTCAAATAATTTAATTACAATCATTAAGTCTTAAATAATAACAGTCTTAAATAGTAATAATAGTTGCTTAAAACATAGCAGGCTTTTACAGCCATAACAAATTAGAGGGCACTGCAAAGTATTATTTATTTATAGCTAGTTTACATGAAGAAGAAAGATACATATAAACTTATAAAGCATGGTTGTATTCTTGTAGGTAAATATTAAACTGTTGTAAAAGAGTTTTTATCACAACAAGCAGGATTATTTTAAGGCTATATCTAACATTCTATTGAAAGTCGATTATCTAATTAATGTATGTAAAATAAATCTGGTGAGCTGGAGATGAGTGACCATAAAAAGACGCATGCAAGGCGCACCTGTTTAAGTGATTAAAGCACCACTGCCAGTGCGCTGAAGGTTATGGATTGGAACCACAAAAACTTTTTGTGGGTATACCCACAAAAATGATTTGAAACTATTCGTGGATCATAAATGTATATAATATACATATATGATCTATTCTAGGTGTTCTTTATAATATCCGTTGTATGAATGTTCCTAAAGTCCGCCGCGATAACAACGAGTTACATATACCTATATACGAAGAAAAGAAACCTTAAGGACCGCGTGCAATTTTTAAAAACAGAAGCCATATGTTGAAAATTATTTCCAACCGAATCGCAATCAACAGGTAAAACAAAGACATCTACAAATAGCTCTACGGACGTTTTCTTTAAAAGTTCTGGTTTTATGGCATTATGAAACTGTTGCACGTGACCTAACTTGCGACCTATGTAATACGAAGTAAATTAACTGCAGCTACTTGCAGGCTTCTACTTCGAGCTTCAAATGACGTCGTTTATGAGCGTTGCTATGGCAACGTCTCTTTGTGGCAATCGGTCCGTAAATAGTTATATTACAAGATGTTTTTGCGTTTCGTTTTTCGATTTTGTTTTATATAATTGGTTGCGTCAGTTGTTTTACGAGGAGTAAAATAATAGCAACATTGTATTTTTTTAGATTTTGACGACGTTTATAGCGTTTTTCAAGCAAATACTGTCTACGTACGTATAGTTCACGGTGACCGTAGTTAAAGTTGAAACTTTCCAAAAGAATTAACTTTTCTGTTCAAGCGAGAATTTAAGACCATTAGACTAATGACGACTGCAAGCTGCCTTCTGAATTTAACAACATAGTTTCGGTTGGATACGATCTTTTGTATATATAACATGTAACACAATAAGCGCACATCCTGAAAGTAGTTTGTTCAAAATCGGCTACCGAATCAATTCCAGCAATTTTTAATATAAGTTAATTTTATTCCTAAAATAATTAAAACGAATTAAATTATAGTCACCCATTTATTAAACAGATGAAATAAACGAAAATTTTAATCTAAATAAAATGTTGCTTACAATATCATATTAACAACTAAATCAGTTTTAACACCAATGTCCTATAAACCCGGCTTCATGGCTCATAACGTTAATACTCTGCTATTAAAAATATAATAACTTTCTATCCATGGTCTGACACTTTTAGATATCAATTGATATTTGTGCGAACATTGTAACACATAGTGTGAGGCCAAACAAGCGCAATTTTCTGTAATATCTGTGGTGTTTTTGCGTCGCGTAATTGACGCTTAACTATTAAATACTATAATTGACAACCTATTGTTACAGCCAGTGCCATCTCTTGGCACTGTGCGGAAGACTCGGCAGCTCCTTCTAATAATTTATTATATCGCCATCTATTGACGTCTTACTGAACTATGTAGCTTGTCAGAACGCGAAGAGTAGAGAGAGCGCTAGAACTTTCTTGAATCTTCTTACTGTTACATACCGAGCATGGCGCTTTTAGAAAATTGCAGAAACGCTTGAATCGCCTATCTAAGACGGTGCACGGGCACTGCCAAGTCAGTTTACAATCGTAAGCGGTCAAATATTCATCGGAGCGAACAGATGCTAAAATATTACAGAGTTTAAAGCAGTTACAGTAGGAAAGTGTATAAATAGTGTGTGTGGTGTTTTAAATATTAGAATAATACATGTTTTAGTCGGTAATATTATTTAAATTCTTATCTCTCCAACCCAGTACGTAACACTATTATGTCTGGCCGTCAGTATGCCGCTGCGCCTCAATAGGTTAACATGAACTTACATACATTCATATAAAATTTGAACTCATTGCGTCGTCGTGTGCCACAAGCTGGATTTTTATATTCAACCGAATGTCGCGTAAATTACGCGACGCAAAACAACACTACTTACTTCCCAGAAAATTGCGCACGTTTAGCCTAACACTTTTCTCTAAAAAGCCATTAGCTTTAACGATCTAATTTCAAATGCCGTACTTAAAATTTGGAAACGTGGGCTATATACGCGAAACAAGAGCGCAAACTTAATACTTTCCACATGAGATGTTTAAGGAATAGTCCTCAGACATCTCACGTGAAAAGCATTATAGAGCAATCGAGTATAGACTCGGCATCACATGGAGGGATAAAATTAGCAACGAGGTACTCCTAAAAAAAAACACGCTGATTCACCATAACAGCTATGTAAAGCAAAGAAGACTACGTTGGCTTGGTCACATTTATCGTATGGACCCTGAGAGATACCGCGCCAAGTCATCCTAAGCCAAATAATGGAGCCAAGAGACCTGTTGGACGCCCAATCTTCAGATTTAAGGATGGAATGGCGCCAATACATAAACGTTGGAATGTAAAAACATATGCAAGAAATGCCGTGCTGCAATAGGGCTACATGTGGCAACCCATAACCGATAGCGCTCCCCCAAATATCTATAACAGATGTTGTGGCCAATGATGACTTAAAATTCGAAAATTAAAACTTGCTAGAAGACCAAATTGAGGCAACTTCATGCATCTTAATCAACGTTTTCCTGGTAATAAGGTTCTACTTAACTTCTCAAGCCACCTTCATGTCTCTGAATATACTTGAGTATCATTAAGCAAGATACTTGGTTAGATAGATTGATATATTAGATGAAATGTATCTCTATTACAACTATTTCCGATAATTATTATCTTTCTGTAACGTAAGAAGATTGATGACTAGATGAGTTGATAAATAAAACCTACTTGTATTTTTTTGCCGTCGATCGCAGGCGAGCCAGTAAGTCACCTGATGGTAAGCACTAACTGATGCGAGTGTGTGGAAGTCGGACTATTGATCCGAGCGGGGACAGAAGACCTGTTGCAACCTCCATATGGAATGTGCAGTGCCAATGGTTCTAAAAGCCGAACTTGGATCCATAAGATCTAAATAATAAATGACGAAAAATATAAAGTGTACAGTCAGCGACAAAAGTCGATAAACATTTGTGAGATTTGAAATTGGTTTATAATAGACAATAATGGTAAGTCTTCATCTTTTACTGCAGTAACAGTTAAAGGATCGTCATTCATTTTAATCACAAATAATTACTATAGAATAATAATAAGTACATATGTTTACATTCCTAAAACATTGTCGCGAATTTGTTTCATGTTCAGCTACTTATGCCGATGCCTGTACCTACAAAAAATTGCCAAAGATAAAAGCATAAATAATAAAATAACTTTTTAAATGTACATAAAGTGGAAAATCTTTGAACTTACTGTAACGATTCTATCATTATTAAAAGAAAGCTACACTTACCTATTATATCATAGGCTATGTTGTAATGGATATATTTACTCCCCTCGTTCATGGCCTAGATAATTTCTTTTATACGTGAAACTTGTTGCTCTAAATGTTATCGTAGGCTTTGCGCAAAAATACAAATCTATTTAGTTTCTTTCAGAATGATGTGATTCATAGACCCGTAGATATGGGTGAGCCAATATTTACTATTTCTTGCTATATGAACATTGGTAAAGGTTTGAATTATAGCTTATGACCCAATATTTTACTTTTGGTTCGAATATTTCTTAGAACCTTCCATGTTTCGCACCAATAAATTTATGTGAATAAAAACACTTTTTCTTGTTTATTGATTTGTTTATGTTGTAATAGGGGTTAAAGTATAAAGTTGCCGTTTTATAGTAATAGATACTTTAAATTGACATAAAACCTTCATGGTGTGAGATTTTTGAGTAAAACTTTTTTCATATGATACCTATAAGATTCTTCTTATAAAAATGTGCAGCATTCGATTTTCGACATTTAATTGTTTTTTTTTTATTCAGCCTAGACGGGAATAATCGATCTTCGAAAATCCGAGTCATGTTTGAATACGAGTTCCGACGTGGAACTAACGCGGCAGAAACGGCTCACATTATCAACGCTGCATTTGGAGACGAGACTTCTAATGAACGCATCATGCGTTTTTAGTTTAAACGCTTTCGTAATAGAAACTTCGACTTGAAGAACGAACCACGTGGAAGACCGCCCACTCAGGTGAATAACGCTGAATTGAAGGAGATGGTGGAAGCCGATCTGAGTCGAACTATCCAGGAATTAGTGGCATGGTTTAATGTTACCCTACCTACAATATTGGCTCATTTGCATCAAATCAATAAGATATAAAAATATGAAAAACGGGTGCCTCATGATTTGACTGATCTGCAGAAAGAAATGCGTGTTGTAACTTGTGTTGCTTAGTTGAATCGGTACAGAAATGAAGGAATATTGGATTGAATTGTGACATGTGACGAAAAGTGGATTCTTTACGATAACCGTAAGCGAAAAATGCAATGGCTGACACCAGGACAAACGCCGCAACAGTGCCCTAAAGCAAAGCTTACCAGTAAAAAGGTAATGGTAACTGTTTGGTGGTCTCTTCATGGTGTTATGCTCCAATGGACTACCATTTTTTTCATGATTTGGATAATTTTCTACGTGATAATAAAATGTCTGTCCAGGAGGCAGAAAATGCTTTCACACAGTTTGTCGAATCTAGATCCCCGGAGTTCTATAGTAAAAGCATACATGAACTTACGTTTAGATGGTAGCAATGTATAGATAATGAGGGTAAATATTTGGATTAAATAAATATGGTACATCTTAGGAAAAACGATTTTCAATTTTTGAGTACAAATCGGCAATTTCATACTTTAACTCCTAATATTTGAAGAAAGTTCTGATGATAGTGACATCTAATCTAATTACTATCTAGTTTCCATGTAAAAAGCAGTGATGGTCCAAGAGAACGTTTGACTGCTGCAAGGAGGTTTAAAGTTCGATTTCAAAGCATTCATCAAACTCTGTCTTTTCGAAGTTACGTAAGTATTAAGTAGTTAATTCTCACGTAACTTTAAAATCGTAAGGAAGTCTGCATGTGTTAGCGTTCTCCATAATATTCTCAAAAATATGTGCCCGCACTGGACCAGCGTAATCGTCTCTATGGCCTAACCCTTCTTACATTTAAAAGAGGCCCTAGCAGTGAGATGGAATATTATTGGGCTGATATGATGTAATATATCATAATCCATGTTAACGGCTTGATTGATTTAATTTATAATTAAGCGTGGTTGATACTTGATTGATCAGAAGTATGTGAAAGAGCCTACCAATTACATATTGAGGGTGAGATTTCCTTAGAACAGCCGAGCCGGCTGTAGTACAGTTCTTTTACATGAGTCAGGTGTAAGAGTAATAACACTAATATTTAATATAATATTTATTTGGCAGGTATAATTTGCGAAAGCTCACATCGTAGGTAGCGCTTAGCAGCTTATTGCAAAGATATATTTGTGTGCGAAATTTTAATATTTGAATCACGCCATCTTGTTTACTACGCTACTGCTTAATTAATATTGCACTCAAACATGTTGGCTCAGATTAAATGAGTTAGAGAGCATGCATGCATGCATTTTTTTGCAAGCACGCATTGCAAAAAAATTGGCTCGATATATTTCTTAGAGTATGTAGTATTAAATAACACTATGGTCGGATCAGAGTATGCTGCAATTGTTGTAAAAAAAAAACAATACAATGATATTTTAAATGAAAAGTCTTAAGATTAAGGCTGTAATAATAATACATTATATACGCAGATAAGCCTACTGCCGCATAAACAGACAAGTGAAACATTTGAAGCTTAGTTTAACTCACTAAGTGCCGAAATCGCTGTTATTGTTTGCAAACTATCTTTTGCTTTTCGGAGAATTATTCTAAATTGACTGCCGAATATGGCGTCTAATTTAGACTTATATTTATTATTTAAGGAACCCTAGTGTTCTTTTTGAATCCACAAACATTATAATTATTCGTTAAAATAAAATTATTACTTGTGATCTAAGCTTTAATTTTTAACATACCTAATAGAAAATACATTACTTGCTAATGCTACGAGAGAATTAAATAGCAAGTAATATATACTTTTGAGATGTAAATTATGTTTCAAAATAATAATAATTTGCATAAAATTAAGCAAATCATATACGAGTAGTATATATTTAAATAGGGTATATATGGCAATAAAATGACTTTACTGAGTAAAGGAACATCTCATCCATTGGCAGATCAAAATCTCATTATTTGTATAATAAGATGCGGTAACCGCTTATTAGGTAAGCGAGTGAGATTCACCTTTAAATTGTCAAGTATAGTCAAGACTTAATTAAAAACCTATTGTGTCTGGCAGCCGGTGTACCTACCACTGCAATTCGATAGGTTTATATATCAATGTTTATACTCCATTTGGTTAGATATTTAACTAAAGGTAAACAATCTTGATGTATCTTTTAATCTAAAAACTCAGTTTAAAATAAAATGCTGCTAAAGATCAATGTAAATACAACAATAACGATTACTAAATCAATGAAACCGTTACTTTAAGCAGTAGTTTATTTGTTTAATTATTTAATATGTGTTTGTGTAAAAAATCACATCAGGATTGTTTACCTTTAATTAAATACCTAACCAAATTCTTATACTCCATAAATGCAAAATTATCTCAGTGTGTCTTTCAGTTTATCTGTTACGCTTTAACTTTTCTTAACCACTAAGCGGATTTGGATGCAATTTGTCAGGAAGATAGTTTGTATCCTGGGGCCTTCCTTACTATAAAATTTGAACAACAAGCTACCTTTTTCCCGATATGCATTCCCGTGGGATTTTCGCAGGCATAGCCAGGAACAGAAACTAGTTAAATATAAATAAAATCAGAACCTGATTTCTTAGTAACAATGTAATTCAATAACCATCGAATTAAAACTTAAAACGTAAAAATTGCCTGTCATTTCTGTTCGTGATTGATTTGACAAAGTTTGATTAGGTTTTCGGCTAACTAAACTGATTGATTAGCAGAAGGTTTTGATGAGACGTCTTTCTGCGTACTTAGAAGCAATTTATTTTAATATTTTAATTGAGAAACTTTAATATCTATGTTTTTAGGCATCGCGTATATTCATATTCCTTGTTACTAAAGACTAACGCCTATATTCTCTAAAGAGTAAACAGTGGTATATTTACGTCCCATATATAGTTACTATATCCCAAATGAACTAATTTTAGTTAAGTTTTGTCTTAATTCCATACCATCCTTAATTCATTGTCCATAAGGTCGTCTACGCTTGGTTGATATCTCAAGCAAAAGTATAGCAAGCAATCGTAGACTACTGGATATCCCTCATGAAAAGTTCTTTTTCTTGGATTAAAGGTACCCAAAGACCATTTCTGTACCTCTGACGTGTATGCGAAATTTCATGATGATCGGTCAAGTAGTTTAGGCGTGAAAGCGTAACACACAATATCACTTGCTTTATTAATGAAGTAAAATGGAGTTTGCCCGCGGCTGTGCTGCCGTTAATGTAGATTTTGTCAATAAATTCTATCCCTCAGGAACAGTACCTTATTTATGGACGAGAGGCATCCGATGTTCTTTTCTATATCTCTGACAACGTGTATGCTATATTTCACGATGATCGGTCAAGTAGTTAAGGCGTTAAAGTGTAACAAATAAACAAACTCCCATTCGCATTTATATTAGTTATGAATTTCAGGTAGTAACTTCTTGCTATCGAACAAATTGTAAGCTAGCTCGCCGGCTTTGTAGTATAAAAAATATTACAGCATTAATAAATTGAAAGAACTGAACTATAGAAATTATTAATTTTCTGCAAGCCTGGCCTCGAAGTATGTTATTAATAAATTATTGGCTTGCCATTATATAATGAAATCGACGTTGCAAATGTTATAATAAAACTACTAGGTAAGTAACGGATAAAATTTCGCCGGTCAACTGTGTGGAGAATTCACTTAAGTAACATCGTAGTATCTACTTAAAGTAAAGATTAACGTAGATCGTTAATCTTTTCAATCTTTGAATTAAAAATGTTATAACATTTTATTTAAATGTTATATTTGTGAAAAGTGCTACTGGATTTAAGCTTATATATATTTAAGCTTAAGATCAAAAGCACTACTGGGCAAAAAGACAAACGGTTGTCTAATTGTTCGAGTGAAAAGGGAGCAAGATATGTTTCAAACTCCAAAATATGTTGCCTTTTCCAAAACAAAGCGAGCTGTAACCCACGACCTTGGAGGTACGTTTGAAAGGTCTATTTTATAGAAAACGTGTCCTTTCCGGAGTCACAACTAGCCAATATCTCACTGGCTCATAAACTAACTCTATATAAAAAATCACGCCGACAGTTACGTTCTTGTAACGTCAAAATGGCCGCAAATTCTAGGAATTGCGTCTTTATTCACCTTGCTTTCCGAGAACCTTAACCTTTTGTTCGTCTCTCGGACTTGAAGCAGAAGTTTTCTCGAAGCAGAAACAATGTTTTCACCATTATGTCTGGTTTTCACGTCTTTTTTTATTGATGACTTAACCACGTTTTACTAAAAAGTTTGACGACTTTAATGCGCCTTGTCATCGATCTCGAACGCTGGGTTCTCTTTTATCACGATTACCAAAGATCCATTGCACCGTCATTGCCACGTTTACACTTAAGTTTGGTTTAGTTTCGATGGCAATTTAAATATTTAGATCCCTACCAACGCTATGTTATAAGAATCCACCCATTTGTAACGTGCAATAATAGAGTTCTGACAAGTTCTAAATACAACAGTTAATCTTAAGTTAATCCGCGTGCATACAGCATCCATAAGCACAGTAAAATAGACTAGTTACTGTTTAAACGACTACACATAAACTTTGTATATCCCTTTAATATTTATGATAGCTATTATGATGACTGCTAGAAGTGGTTAAGAGTACTGCTACAAAATTTCGCATGAGCAGAGTCTATAGTTTTTCAGTACAGAAAGAGCTAAAATATCATCCGTAAATAGGTATGTATATTTTTTTTTAAATGACACCTGTCGCATTAGATATAATTCCTGTGTCGTGGGGGACTTTACAAACGTTCAAACAACGGACACAAAGAACACCCAGACTCGGAACAACTATTTCTGTGTTTCATATAATTTTTGTCCCGTGTAAGATTTGAACCCACAACACTCGGCGCAGTGGCAATGGCGGGGCAACCACTTAAACCAACTTCAACTTAAGCTTAAACTAAAAAGCTTTCGCAGGTATTATACCTGATGCGAAAACATTTTACGCTTTTTTAAGCATTAACAAGTACTGAGTAATGTGAGATGTAGTATACTCGTAGCTACAGTTTATATAAAGAAGGAGCGCAAAAAGCTAAATTTTATATAAAAAGAATTTGGGTCTAAATAATTATTTGAACAGTCCTTTATGTTGTTCTGTTACTAGAGTCTACAAAGATTTTCAAGGAAATGCTGCACGATGAGCACATTTAATGGTTTTTGTTTCTGCGTTAGCTGGCCACCGCAGACTTCCTCTTTTCAAATCACCATCTCTGTCTGCATGCGCGGAAACAAGACAAAGTCATACATACTGTAACGCGCTATCTCATTTCATTCTCATGCAGTGACAAAGCTTTAAGAATAAGTGGTAAGGCCGAAAAAAGATAGATGACTAAATTTTGCCTGCGGCTCCGCTCGCGTAATTGCAAGCTATGTCTATTTTCTATTCTTCTTTTTTTGGATGAACGGTACCCTATGACCTTTTCTGTACCCCTGACAACATGTATGTTAAATTTCATGATGATCTGTCGAGTAGTTAAGGCATGAAGGCGTAACAAACAAACAAATAAACGAACAAACATTCGCATTTATAATATTAGTTAAGATTATACATCGCTTTCATAAGTGCCAGTTGTTACTTTTAGAGATGAAAGGTTTTTATAGACAACGCTATATAGTCACTAAGGGTGACATAATTGTTGTATAAAACATGTAGCTATTGTTTTCGTAGCAATTATGTTTTTATTGCCATTTTTATTGCAAAAGGAAGCACTCAGCGTTATTATTTGTGTTCTAATTTTATTTGAGCTTGAATACAAAATACAATGTTATTAATGGCGATAAGAGTCGTTCAATTTTACGATAGATTTAGCGCTCGGTGGATGTTACGTTGAATGAGGTCATTTTTACCCGAAATTGAGTGCTTCAATGATAACGTTTTTCTAAAATTGACTACTGCGCAAAGCTGGCTTACGGGATTTCCGCTTTAAAAGAAATCGCGTGGTGTAGTTTCAATCGTGCGGTATAGTAACAAAACGCGCGATGTAGGAAGGAATCGCGCGGTGTAGTTTTAATCGTGCGGTGAAGTTACAAAACGCGCGGTGTAGGAAGGAATCGCGCGGTGTAGTTTTAATCGTGCGGTGAAGTAACAAAACGCGCGGTGTAGGAAGGAATTGCGAGGTCTAGTTTTAATCGTGCGGTGTAGTAACAAAACGCGCAGTGTAGGAAGGAACCGCGCGGTGTAGTTTTAATCGTCTGATGTAGTAAAAAAACGCGCGTTGTAGGAAGGAATCGCGCGGTGTAGTAGAAAACCGCGCATTTTAATAAGAAATCGTCGGGGTAGGACGAAGTCGTACGGTGTAGGAAGAAACCGCGCATCGTAGTAAAAATCGCTCGGGGTAGTAAGAGATCGCGCGGTGTAGGAAGAAATTGCGCGGTGTAGAAAAAAGTCGCGCTGTGTAGGGAAAAGCGCGCAGTCAATTGATAAACTTAAACTAAAATGTGTCCTCGTGAAACTCGCAGTGTAGTATTTATGTAAAGAAATATCTTTTGTTTCATTTGCCCATCTGAAATTAGATTTTGTAAAACAGACGTTTTAGATATATTTGGTCACGATGTCATTGTATCTAAATTAATATTTATGTCTTCGAAGCATAGCAACAAATTGTATGCTCTAGTATAAAATATTGCTTATCTAACCTGTCGAAAATAATGTTATTCCTTCGGGTTAGCTTGATTTAGATGGCTGACGCTCCTTATAATTATACAAACTTAAATTTTACGGATTGGCAGACTGTATTGACAGACTATTATTATTACATTGTAAGCTAAGAATAAGCCTTTCACCTTATCCTAGATAGATTATTATTTAGATAATATTATAAATGCGAATGTAAGTTTGTTTTTTACGCCTTAACTATTCGATCGACTATCACGAAATTTCATATACACGTTGTCGGAGATACAGAAGAGGAGATGGAGTACGTTTTATCCAGAAAAAAAGTATTGTTCGCGAAGGATAACAATTTATTAACAAAACCTACATGAGCGAAGCTTCGGGCACAAATCAGTTACAAATATTTTAATAACGGACTCAATGATCAAAATCCTTCAATATACTCACTTTTCAAAATATTAAATCATTGTTTATCGATTTCCAATTTATTTCACCACTGCTTCAATTACGTATAGGATTCCGAAAATGCGAATGAAGGTATTAGATGTTATCAGTACTTTCCGATTCTTATTTCAGGTACACATGAACGAAATTATTTCTGTGAATGGGAGATGAAAACCGATTATCGGAAATGCCTTACATTTGACTTGGTAATGTGTAGGCAGATTTCGTTATATTATGTTCGTTCGTTTCATTTTACAAAATATTTTTCGTGTTAGTTACAAAATGATAAATAATCTCATAAAAATATGTCTGCTGTTATACTATGTATTCTGATTATTACTTATTCTATATAAAAGTAGGCAAAACAAAACAGTCCAGTACCGGTACAAAGATATTGTATTAATACTGCTGTATCTTTGTTTATTGTTTTTTTTATCATTTTCGTAATAATATTTGTGTTATCAATAATAATTTTAACAGATATATTGCTATTGGGCTGGATCCGAAAGAAACATCATCGTGCAAAAGATACAACTGCAGGTCGGACTAATTAAATATTTTCCATAAAAGAAGGATTTTAATGTTAATGTAATGTTCGTATATTTTTATTTATTTTATTAGTCTCGTTAAATTTGTTTGCTGGATTATTGAAAATAGCAGTAATTCCGAGCGAAATTTAGTACGAGCGCAGAAATATTTGAGAGCTCCTTGGCCTTATTATACTTAAATTGGTGATAGATATAAATAACACAAAAATTTATTTTTGATCTATTGTCATTATTCAGGGAGAAAACAGAATACAATTAAGATTACGTTTGTGTGGAGTATGTTATCGTCATTTTCTCTAAAAAATCAAAATGCATATTTCAGGCGAAAACATCTATACTAATACTAGCTAACCTCGCAAACGTTATTCTGCTATATAAATTCACTCGATAGGGACACCCTAATTACTAAGTGGTGTGAAATATACTTTACGACCTATAATCATACCTACCAAATACACACATTAATAGAATCTAGGGATATTTTACACTTCATCAAATATCTAAAGTCTATGAAGAATTTTCTGATATAGTAAATGGAAGAATGATAGGTTATTTTAAAGACTTTAATAAAAAACATTTCGTAATTCTTTTGTTTTAAATAAGAATGAGAATTTTTTTAATCGCCGTATAAATTTAGTACCTATGATAAAAAAACTTCATTCCTTCTTATAAAATTATTAAGTTTAATTAAAATTGAAAAAAGTCTTAAAAAGTCCAATTATTAATAATCAGTGTTGCCACCTCTTACATTAAGTATACATCAACATCGATCGTTCATACTTACAAATTAAATTGTCAATATCTTGCTGCGGTATGAGGTATTGTTGATCTTTGCAAGTGTTCGTAATGTTGTTGTTCAAATTTGGCGGGAAATCTCTCAAAGCTTTTCGTTGTAACATGGCCCAGGCACGCTCGATAGGATTTAAGTCAGGCGACTGTGCAGGCAATCCAAAACTTGAATATCGTGGTCTTGGAGAGCGGCCGACACCAGCCGCGCCGTATGGGAAGGAGCATTATCATACATGAATAGATATTTTGGATTCTGGACGCATTTGAATTCTGTGTAAGACAATAACAGGCTCTATTACCTCCTCGTGATATTTTTGTGCAGTCATGCTGCGATCCAAACGAGTTAGGTTCGTCCACCAAAACGAATTCCTGCTCACGCCATGATTGTCCCGCCTTGGTATGAGTGGATCTCCTGAGGGTGCCGTAGACAGCTAACTTTTCCTGGAGTTCAGTTCTCCAAACGCGTGTTCTTCGTGAATCCGGATGAAACCCAAACCGGGACTCATCAGTGAACAGCACCAAAGACCATTGTTCATCACTCCACCGACCGCGATTGCCACGTCGCAATGCAGGAACACGTAGCGGTCTTCGAGCATGAAGACCAACTTCATGCAACCTCCTTCGCACGGTTTAGTCGCTTACCAGCAGCTGGTGGTCCCCCTAGAGCCTTTGTACTAGTTGCATCACTGTGATAATTGTCTTCTGGCGATCATTTGGAGAAATCGATCCTATATCTGCGTAGTAACACGATATCTACCCGTGTGCCGTTCAGTCATATCCCCAGTACTGCGATAACGTGACCATTGTGGTCACGTTATCTTAATATCACGTTATCTTAATATCACGTTTTGGCTTGTGTGTAGGGTCTAAGCAACGATGCGTTGAATACGGCTTAAATGACGACGCGACATGAATCAGCTCACACGGCACGTTAAATTAAAAAAGAAAAACAATCTAATCCATTTTTATTAATAATTATCAATAAAACAATTTTAATTTTCCTTGTCGTAACGAACTACTAACAATTTTGACGCCGTATTTTGGTTTTCTTTTGTTTTTTCTAATTAAACGTTTTAATTTTGAAAATAGAATAAAAGAGTTTCAATCTGTATATAAAATTTTTATGGTAACTAAAAAGATTTTAAACTATGTTGCCGCGCTTAACGTATGCGCCATATACCAGGCAGGGATTGGCTAAGCGCGTACGCCGGGGACCAATTAGCGGACGGCGTATGCGGCGGCGGCGGCGGCGCCATCAATATTTAATAAAACACTCAATCCGACATTTTGTACGGGCTGCACGCATAAAGCTCTGTAAACGATTATTTGCAATAAACCATAGTTGAACTATCAAAATATATGCATCATTCCATTCTCCATATCTTATTACTCCATATTTATTCCATATTCCATATCCCTCGTCGATATCTTGCGCAACATATTTTGGTCCTGCCGAGTCGGGTTTACCAAAACTGAACAGACGAAGACGGACCGTACGAGAGACGCTAAGCAGTGAAGTTTGAAGAACCTGATTGTTCGTGGTTGCAGTGCTTTAGTGTGGTGAGCCAACCAAACTCCTTCATATCTCATTCCTATCCTTTTCTATATTGTGCTATACTGTATTACACATTTTTCGAAATTCTAGCTAGCTTAGCTTTGCTAATTGCTTACGCTTCGAACAAACTTGCCGCCATTTTGTTTACAAAATGACTAACCCAGATATAACATTAGAAGTCACGATGAAAGATTTAAAGAAAATACGTAGTTCTCTTAAATGTCGTTTAACACATTTAAAAAAATATGTGAATTCTTTCGAAGGTGTTATCGGTTCACCAACGGGTGGAACTAAAATGCCGCGTAGTTGGTTCACAGAACCTAATGAGTGATTTCAATAACATTCAGACTCAAATTGAAGATATTACCCCGGAGACTAATATAGAGCAACAATTAGAATCACGTGAAGAATTTGAAAGGGATTATTATGTTATTTTAGCCTTAGCCGAATGTTTCACCACTTCTAACGAGTCGACAATTAGCAATTAGGAATCTACACGTGCTAATGGTGTCAAGCTACCATCCATTACGATCCCGTGCTTTGACGGTTCATATGAACATTTGAACATTGAATCATTCCTTAGTTCATGATTGCAAAACCATTGCACCTATTCAAAAGTTTCATTATTTGAAATCGAAATTAAAATAAAACTTTTTCAGTAATAGATTCCCTAGAGTTTTCTGCAGACAATTATAGCGTCGCTTGGGAATTATTAATGAGTCGTTATGATAATACAGCACTATTAATACACAATCATTTTAAATCCATTTTTCCATACCGATGTTAACCAAAGAATCTCCAACACAATTACGTAAGTTAATAGATACAATTTTACAGAACTTACGTGCATTAAAACTTTTAGGTGAACCCACCGAACACTGGGATACGCTTATCATTTATATAATCGTGACTAAATTAGATCCCACTTCGGAACGAGAATGGGAACAATACAAACGCACACTATTAATAACGGATAGGAATTCTAAAAATTCGTTTAAATTAGATGATCTAATTGAATTTTAGGTAAAAGGTAGGGCAGATATTCTAGAAACCTTAATAGTATTACACAGTAAATCGGGATTAGGAACTACATATGACAGCAAAAGACAGTCACACACACACATACAGTCAAAGGTTAAGACGCAAACAAAACACACACGTACTTATAAACCGTGCTTAATGTGCAACGCACAACACCCATAATGGGTGTTTGTTTAATTCCTGTCAAAAATTTCTAGATCTTACTGCACAAAATAGGTTATATTTTATAAATGATAAACAGCTGTGTGTGAATTGTATGCACCCTGGTCACGCCGTCGACACTTGCGCATTTAGTCCGTGCAGAAAATGCGATAAGAAACACAATTCCTTAATTTGCGACGTAATGAAAGAAAATGAATCTACTAGTCACCAAACCACCAATGTCGACGACGTACATGTTCATTCATTCCAAGCTCAATCTATACAAGCAAACATAGACAATAATACTCAGATAAACAAATCTACTTTGTTATCAACAGCGGTTGTAGAAATCTGCGGCCACTCGAGCCCGCGCGGTACTCGACAGTGGTAGTGAACGTTCCTTTTTTTCTCAATCGCTTTGTAACAAATTAAATTTGCAAATCATACAGGCTACTCAACAAATTCATGGCGTGGGTAATTCGATAACACAATGTACGCAATCCTATGTCGTCGATCTAAAATCTCGCGTCGGTAATTACACTATACGCATTCAGTGTTTAATTTTACCAAAATTAACATCCTACCTACCATTTCTATCGATAAGTAGAAATAGTTTTTGTATACCCGATAATATTATTCTTGAAGACCCGATGTTTTATGATAGTCAGCCGATAGACGTCTTGTTAATAGGCCCGGATCTGTTCTGGGAATTAATTAAAGAAGGAAGAATTAGACTTAAATCTGTACTTTCCTTCAAAATACCCACCTTGGTTGGATTGTATTGGGGTCAATTCAACAGCTCACGCATAAACATATCAATCATGTTCGCTCCAATTTTACGCAATCGATTGCTTGATACATGTTTATTAGACAAGATATTACGTAAATTTTGGGAAATCGAAGAATTGCCCAAAAAGTTCTTCTCCTAGCACCGGTAGTAGCGAGGAACGCGCGTGCGAGGAACATTTCGTTCGAATGACTAAACCGGATGCCAATGGTCGGTTCAGAGTTCGATTTCCGTTCAAACATTCGCCAAAACTGTTAGGTGACAGTCGCCTACAAGCGGAACGTCGTTTCTTTGCTTTAGAAAAGCACTTGCAAAGTAATCTTTATAAAAAAAAATATATAGTGACTTTATAAATGAATATATCAACTTAGGACATATGAGTCTTATACATACTTACGGTTAACCGCATGATTTTTTACCACACCGCAGTGTTTAGAGAACACTCCATTACCACGAAATTACGTGTAGTGTTCGACGCTAGCATGGTTACCAGTTCAGGGATGTCACTTAATGACTTGCAGATGGTCGATCCACCCATTCAAAGCGATTTAATAGCAATTTTATTAAGATTTCGCGAAAATAAATATGTACCTTGCGCGGATGTAGAAAAATGTACCGCCAAGTGTTGATCGAAGAGGATGAACGTGATCTGCAACTCTTTTGTGGCGTGTTGAGCCATCGGAGTCCTTGAGGGTGTATCAGTTAAATACCGTAACGTACGGTACTGCATCAGCTCCATTTTTGAGTTGTAGGTATTTAAAACAGTTAGCTCATGAATGTGAAGTCGCCTATGTTAAGCAAACAATTAATGAAAGTTTTTACGTCGATGATTTAATTTGCGGCGTAAATAGTATTTCTAAATTAAATCACATTTGATCAATGATACCGCAAACATGCTAAAGTCGGCTCATTTTATTTTGCGTAAGTGGATTTATAACTATGAATATGTCAACCTTAATGACAAGACTAATGATAACACCAAACAACTCGTTCTGGGCGATAACATTCATAACAAAACATTAGGTATCGGTTGGAATAATAAGTCCGATGAATTAATGTTTTATTCACAAATCAACTGTGATCCGAACGTAGTCGTTTCTAAACGTGTTATCTTAGCGGGTGCATCTCAACTTTACGATCCGTTAGGATTAATTAATCCCGTAATTACCGTAGCAAAGACATTGTTACAAAAATGTTGGCTATTGAAGTTAGGATGGGACAAACCAGTTCTATATGACGTCGCACAAGTCTGGGAACAATTAATTACCTCTCTTTCGTCTCTGAATAGTTTACGTGTACCGCGTTATGTTATGTGTACGGATCCTATACCTACGTATAGAACTATATGTAGTGATTCATAAGTTATTACGCGTTTATTATGTTCTAAAGGTAAAGTAGCACTGTTAAGACCTATTACCGTACCTAGGTTGGAGTTATGTGGCGCAGTTGTAGGCGCGAAATTGTTTACAAAGGTGACTAAATCGGTGCATTGTCAAATAAATAAAGTCGTGTTCTGGTCAGACTCGACGATTCTTTTGGGTTGGTTAGGTATGCCGACTAGTTTACTAAAACCATTTGTTCAAAAGAGAATTTCTGAAATACACAATTTAACGAAAGAACATCCGTGGCGACATGTATCTGGTAAACTCAATCCAACTGATCTTATCACACGGGGCTTAAGTTTAAATGCGCTACAGTCATCACAGTTATGGTGGGAAGGCCCACAGTTTTAACAAGATTTTAATTTTAAATTACCTGATTTGTCTAACAGTGTTTATTGTAATGATGAAGTACCAGAATTAAAGTCAACAGTCGCATGTAATGTCACCAGTCAAACGACAGATAGTATAATTTCGTCTTCTGTTTACGCGAATGTTATTCATTGAAATTAAACTACTATATACGGATTTTATCGCGTTGTTTATTTACCACTGTATTACAAAATTTTGAAAATATTACACTACTACTACTATTGATTTTATTTTACTAATTTATAAGCTAATAAAATTATTTAAATTATTAAATCTATTTATTTTTGGTTTACACTTTCCCCGACGTTTCGGTTGCCCCGTGACCATGGCTGCTGAAAAGCAACTAGCAAATTTAATAGTTTAAATAATTTTATTAGCTATGGAGCTATTCCAAAAAAAACTCTTTTTCAGCAAAGCGGTTTTACATTTTTTGTTGCACAATTGATTAATGTATTGCGAACGCATTGGATTTTTCTTTACATCAGATACTTTTTGAAAAAGATGTAAATTAATTTTAACAAACAAAGCCGTTTCATAAATATACATAGCTGGCATAGTCAATATTTTTAAAGATTTAAAATGTGGTACAGATGTATCAGTTGTTTTTAAGCCACACATGGATCGAATACATCGTTTTTGCGCTTTAAAAACAGTTTTTCTTTCAGTAGATTGTCCCCAAAAAATTATACCAAACCTCAGAACCGATGCAACTAAACCGTGATACGCTATCAAAAGTGTTTGTTTACTAACTTTTTTTGACAGCTGAAAGAGTGCATATGCGGATTTATTTAATTTCATGCAAATTTCATCGATATGAGGCTTCCATGTTAGCTTGCTATCAATTGTTATACCTAAAAATTTTGCCTTTATTGTATCTGCTATTTTGCACTTTTGATATGTAACATTAACTGTAGGTTTTTTACACCTTTTATGGAAATGCATTACTTTTGTTTTGTTTAAGTTAATTACTAGGTTATTGCTATTTAGCCACTTAATTATTTCATTTAGACAATCATTAATATCATTGTCATAACAAACAGGACTCGTACACTTCACAACAGCTGTACTGTCATCGGCAAAAAGAACCATCTTTTGAGATATGACTTTAGGGAGATCATTTATGTATATTCCTCTCCCCCCTGGACCGCGAAAGCGTTTAGACGTGTGAACCTATGCAAATTTTATTTAAAATTCAATAATTTTATTTAATTATTTTAAATAATTCCGGCACTAAAAATCGATCAAGTACCAGGCGCCCATACCGTCCTAGTAGTATTCAAGCGCGCACGCAGCGACGGCAGAAAGAGACAACAACAGCGACCGCAACGGGCCAGCGAGCCACGCTACGTGTGAGTCACCAAGACACAGCGGCCGACCGTACGTACGTCATAATTGGCGCTTGCCGTAATTCAAAGGTGGCAGTGATAGCGTTATAAATTCAAAGGAGCTGGCCCAATTTTAATTTTAATTTCAATTTTAATTTTAATTGGCTTCACTTAATATTAATATTAACAATTGTTGTGTTAATTAATATGGTTCAATATGCCGAACTTAGCACGCTCACCTCCATTAAACAAATCTCATAGCGTGTCAGATTCTGATGTGGACAAGATAATGGCCTACGTCTCCCCTACAGAAGATTTCTCTCATATTACTCAAAGAGATACTAAGCGCCGACGAATCAATCTAGAACAATCAGGGTCGGAATGTTCAAATATTCGAACAATAATTCGTGAAGAACTACAGGAGATGCTGAGTACCCTCCAAGGTCAACAGAACTCACGCCTGGACGTCTTGGAGAAATATATCACTGAAATTAAGACTCAAAATGAAGTCATACAAAAAAAGAATCTCGACATAGAACAATCTATTGAGTTTGCTACCGCCAAGCTAGATGAAGTTCAATCCACTATAGCAAGACTGGAGGAGGATCGTCAACAACTTGTATCACAGATTTCAAAAATTGAAGAGAAATGTGATGCTATGGAGAGGGATATTTCGATATGATCAAAAAACTCGCTTCCAGTTTGAGTGTCAAGATGGATTCCAATGAATTACGCGACGTATATCGCGTGCCTACTAAACCTGGGCAGTCTACCACGTCGGTAATAGTCGAATTCTCGTCAACTTTACTCAAAGGGCAAGTTTTGATGGCAGCTAAAAAACAAAATCTCGATTCAAGAAGATACAAAACAGAGCAATTAAATTCGTCGCACTTGGGAATAGATGGTCCTAAAACTGAAATATATTTAGCTGAACACTTGACACCACAAGCTTCTCGGTTATACTACCTTGCTCGCGAGCTCCGCAAATCCATAGGATACGATTACTGCTGGACTTCAAACGGACTGGTCTACATGCGGAAAAAAGAAGGTGAACCACGCATCTTAATAAAAAGCGAGGGCCAACTACAACAGCTAAGAAACATATGACTAATATTCCTTATAGTAAGCATATTCTTATTTTGTACATCTAATATCTACACATTCTGCCATAGCGTCAATATACACAATTATCACACAATTAATACTCAATCCAACTTCAGACCGATTAACATATGTACAAAACTCACATCTACACAACTATGCAATTATTTTTTTTCCACAACAACCACAATTCAACCTCATTACTCATTACAACTAACTCAAAACAACGCAGTAACTACTAACATTTACACAAATCATCCAACACGGCATGCAAAAAAATTCCTTTATCATCTGGATTCATATTTTGCCTATATAATTATTATGATCATCAAAATTATTTATAGTGGTATATGGTATGTATGGTATTTCCACCGAAACATAAGCTTATTCCACTTAATTCTTGACGACATAAATAGCTCCATATCACTTTTTAAAACTGTCAATGGATAACAGACAATTATTTGACGATTTCGACACATGTAGTACAATCCCATGTAAATTAATTGTAGACCCTAACCATCTAGCGCAACAATTTGATAATTCAAATAGATTGAACATCATTTCATACAACATAAGGAGTATCAATAAGAATTTAGACAGCTTTCTAATATATATTACAAGTTTAAAAACTAATATAGATATCATCGTTCTAACAGAATGTTGGTGTAATGAAAACTCGAATCCCCCTCAAATTGATGGTTTCTTTATGTACTTTAGTAGGCGTAGTTTTAACCAGAATGACGGCGTGATTATGTATATTAACGTAAACATTAAAGCAACTGTACAAGAAATTGACTTAGATGAGGCCAATTGCTTGATGGCCAAAACAGGGAACTTGACAGTAATAGGTATATATCGCCCCTTTTGTTTCAAAAATCCAAAAATATTCCTTGACGCCTTGGACACATTGTTAACAACTACCAAATCGCGGCATATCATACTAACCGGAGACATAAACATCGACACCTTAGATACCAACAACAACGACGTAAGGGACTATCTGGAAATCATTGGTTCCCATGGTTTACATCAAGGCGTTGACATCCCCACGCACGGTCATACCTGCCTAGACCACTTCATGTGCAAGCTAGGGGGCGACCATCAATGCTTTGTACTTGAAACCGACATCACAGACCATTATCCCCTGTTCTTGACCTATAACAGTTCACTCTTATCAAAACCGACCATTCACAAACACATAACTAGAACTAAAATTAATTATGCAGCTCTGAACGAAGCTATAAAATCAAAAGACTGGACATCATACCTAGAAATTACAGACCCGAACAAAGCCGCGGAAACACTTATAAATACGCTCCAGTCGCTTATAATTCAAAACACAAACACAGCTACTTTTGCTAATCGTCGACGACCATTAAAACCGTGGATTACCCTAGGTATAATTAAGTGTTTCAAGATTAGAGATAAACTTCACAGTGTTTCAAAACTGAATTCTGACAACGCCGAAATAAAAACGCAGTACTTAAATTATCGCAATACCTGTAACCTAATAGCTAAAAATCTAAAAAATAATTATTATAAGGACAAATTCAATAAAAATTTCAAAAGTAATAAAGGGACTTGGGAAACTGTCAAAGAATTGTGTAGTATTAAGAAGAATCGCTTCCGGGCCTCTGTCCTACTTGATCTTGTGCCAGATTCACCTTGCGAATCACTTAATTTGGTTAATCGATACTTCACCTCGACCGGTAGAGGACTAGCTTCAGACATTTTAAAGAGAAATAGCACTACCGAACAGCGCCTAGCGGAAAAGATTATTACGTCAGACAATGTTAACTCTATGTATTTAGACCCAACAGATCATATTGAGATTAACAAAATTATCATTGGTCTAAAGAATAGTAGTGCCCCAGGTATTGACAACATTCCAAATATAGTACTAAAAAATTCTCGGACGATTTTGTGTTCTATGATTGCTCATCTGTGCAATATTAGTCTTACAGCTGGGGTATTCCCGGCTATTTTCAAAAAAGCAGCTGTCGTGCCTGTGTTTAAGAGTGGTGATGCAGATACAGTTGCTAACTACAGGCCTATATCACTTCTGAGTGCAATTAGTAAAATTATGGAAAAGGTAGTAAACACCCGTCTAATAAAATTCCTCGAAAGCAACAACATTTTGGCCTGCACCCAATACGGTTTCCGCTCGGGTAGAAATACCGAAGATGCGGTAGCAAGGTTCTCGGATATCGTTACAAAAGCAGTTGACGGGGGTGAAAAATGTGTAGCCATATTCTTGGACCTTCAAAAAGCTTTTGATACCGTCTCCATACCAATTTTGTTGCGCAATCTAGAGTGCATGGGCATAAGAGGTATGGTTCTGGAGTGGCTCCGAGACTATTTGGAGGGGAGAAGTCAGGTAGTTAAAGTGGAAAATACTTATAGCACTAGCTTACCTGTTACTTACGGAATTCCGCAGGGTAGTACCCTTGGCCCGACGCTATTTTTGGCTTACGTTAATAGCCTTTGTAAACTCCAAATAGATAACGCAGATGTACTGGCTTTTGCGGACGATACCGTATTGATTTTTCGTGGGAAAACATGGCCTCAGGTCCAAGAGTCTGCTGAAATAGGCCTCAAACAAGTGTTACATTGGCTTGACGAGCATTTACTAACTATCAACATAGCTAAAACAAAATACATCTGTTTTAGAATATCGGAAGCAACAAGTCCAATGTCTAACTTTTCTATTAAAGCTCATACCTCCCAATGTAAACTCAAAAATGGTAACCCCTGTGAGTGCATTCCCATTGCCCAAGCCAATACCTATAAATACCTGGGAGTTATCATAGATTGCCATTTAAACTGGAAACCGCATATATCGGCACTTAGCAAAAGAGTACGTAAACTACTTCCAATTTTTAAAAACCTACGCGAAGCTGCTGACCGCAGTCTCTTAACCAACGTTTACTATGCCCTTTGTCAATGCGTTCTGTCCTACTGTTGCCTTATCTGGGGTGGAGCCGCCTCGACTCATCTACTAGAGCTGGAAAGAGCGCAACGTGCAGTCATTAAAGTTATGTTCCTTAAGCCCAGGAAATACCCCACCCAAAAACTCTACGAAGAGTCACGTTTGCTCACCGTTCGCCAATTATACATCTACTGTACAGTCTTACGTCACCATAAATCTATCGATCCATATAAGATTTCAGATAGCAAAAGAAGAATTCGAACACCTGTTCCCTCCTTTAACACAATGTTTGCTCGACGTCAACTGTTCTACATGGGACCTTTTATTTATCGGTTCGTTAATGACTCGAGCCAAACCTACAGAATGCCTAAGATCCGGCTAAAATCGATACTGAAAATATACCTAACGGCTCTTGATTACCTTAGTACAGAAAATATTCTACGAGTATAAAGCAAAAACCACTATGAACTTGAATCCTTCCACATCCACATGCTCCTCTACTTACACTCAGACACACGATATACATGCAGCCGCATACTCCTAACATAAATCCAGACGCAACACACATGGATACATACACAACACACACACGTACACATACACGACATACACGAACACATACGCGACACACACGAACTCATACACGAACACATGCACGACACACTCATACAAACGTATTCTCACACAACTCGCTTTACACAGGATATTAGATAGTTCCCAGGGGTGGAGGGTTGGTAACCTGAGACACAGGATTCTCCTAGTTCAGGTACCAACCCACCATAATTCTGACCGATCCTAGTACTCATTTTAAAATTATATTTTTCTGTATTTTATTTAAGACTTTTTATGTGAGATGTTACCTGTATGGTGAGAAATAAACATTATTATTATTATTATTATTATTATATTAAAAAAAGTAGCGGCCCTAGTACGCTACCTTGAGGTACCCCGTAATTTAAAACTCTTGATTGAGATGTGTAAATAGTTACTAAATTGCTTTTTGGACATAGTTGTGATATTTCTGTGCATTGGAATCTATTAGCCAAATATGACTCTAAAAGTTTTAAAATATTTATAATATCATAAATTCATAATATAATATCATTCCATAGCCATAAAGTTTATTTAGCAAAAGTTTATGGTTCACATAGTCAAACGCTTTCGTCATATCGGTAAATATAGCACATACCGGATCTCTATCATCGACAGACATCATAATATGAGAAAGGAGGTCGAATAATGCCATATTGATATTAATATTTTTTCGAAACCCTTTTTGTTCACTGCAAAATAACTCATATTTTTCAAAATAATTATAAATGGAATTGAAGATTACTTTCTCGATAATTTTTGAAAATATAGGAATTTTGGCAATAGGTCTATAATTTTTGACATCAGATTTATCATCTTGTGGCGTATGTATATACGCACAGACAACATATAGCTTTACGAGAAACCTGGAATCGAACGGAGCATCGTACAACTAGCCGCGCAGAAACCAAGCGACGCGCGAAGGCGATCGAACGGAGCATCATACGTCCAGCCGCAACGATATCAACATTCGAACTGTTGACGCGCGAAGCTTCCCTCTGCCTTTTATACGTGGCACTACTTTTATACTCGCGAACAGATTTCCAAGAAATCATTCGAAAATGTTAGATTTTTGTTTACTTGTCGCTGATTGGTGAAAATGTTTATTGTACACCTAATGTGTACAATAAATAATTAGCATTACTTGCATGACTAATAAATGGGATATAAGATAGGTGAAAAATTGTAAATATATTCTCAGTTGAATCAGTCTGCGTGTTTCATTATAACCCTAACGGTTACCAGCTACGGACCTGGCTTCTGCCCGCCGGCTGGTAACGCGTTAAAATCTCTTTTAAATAAAAGCTTAATAATTACTTTTTTAAGACTATTAGGAAAAACACTATTTGTTATGCATAAATTAATAATGTGCGTTAGTGGTGATGCTATATATTCTTTTACTTATTTTACAACTTGTGTGCATACTCCATCATAGCCAACAGTATTTGTATTTTTTAGGCCATTGATTATTTTTATTAGATCAATGGGTAAAACTGGTTGCATATATAAAGATCTTGAAGTTAAGTTATTATAAATATTTTTATTAGCCGAGGTAACGTTATTATGTATGTTTTTTTCAATTGTATCTACAAAAAAGTTATTAAATTCATTTGCGATATCCATGGGATGTGTGATTGTAAAATTACCTTTCTTTATAGACGGTATTAGTTGTTGTGGTAGGCGATATTTGGATTTATTAATAACTTGCCACGCAGCTTTTGATTTATTATGAGAAATGTTTATGAAGTGATTATTTTGTGATGTCTGTGTTAACCGTATATTTTTTTTGTAAATCTTAGTATACTGCTTAAAATCACGTTCACTTTTACAGTCGGATTTAAATCTATATGACCAAAGTAGTTTTCTTTGCTTCTGACTACATATTTTTATACCACGAGATATCCATTTGGTTTTAGTATTCGTTTTTATAGTAACATATTTTGTTGGAAAACATAATTTATATAGCATCAAAAAATCTTCTGCAAAAGCGTCATAAGAGTCATTAACATTACTTGTGCTGTAAACTTGCATAAAAGATAAGCCGCTTAAACAATTGTTAAACCTGTCTAAATTTTCTGAGGATATATCTTGTTTTTGAGTTTTCCAATATTTTAGGTTACATAATTTATTAATAGGTACACTTAATATTTGAGATGTATGGTCTGACAGAATTAGGTCTATTATTTGTGCTTTAAAGTCTTTTCTGTAGGTATGTGCAAAATTATCTATACAGGAGTTGCTGCTTTATCTAGTAGGTTTGTTAAGGGCTAGCTTTAGATTAAATTGGGTAAGAAAATATTCAAATTCTAATGTCGTTATATTTCTTTTTAAGATGTCAATGTTGAAGTCACCAGTTAAAATTATATTTTCTTCAGTCAGACATTTCTCTGAATTGAAGTCCTGCTCTTACAAGAATACAAGTGCCCCCGCGCTTGGTCTTTCTAGAAAAGAAAGCTGCTGGCACAAAATTAGGTATATGCAACAAATCTTCATAACCTGTCTCAATAAAATGCTCCGTTATACAAATCACATCAATATTAGTGCCTGTGTTGTGAAGCTCTTCTATTTTAACTGTTAGCGTATCAGATTTGCTCATCAGTCCTGCTATATTTTGGTGAAGAATATTTAGGTACTTATAGAAAAAACTGAGAAGTAGTTAGAGGCTCTATAACTGTTATTTCTTTTTGTTTATTTTGGGAACAATCAACTTCTGTACTATCAGAAGATGCTGTCATAGTACTACAGTGTAAGATGATGTCTATGAAATCTAATATAACGATTTTTAAACCCTTAATTGTCCCGTAATGTGGGCTGTATGTATCATGGGTGTATGGTAAATTAAGGTTAGAATCCAAAATGTACGCATAATTAAATGTCTCTATATCCATACAAAGTAGGTGATTAAAAGTTTCAACTCGGTTGTTGAACATAATATTAACATCAATCATATATTTAAAAGTTGGTAGGCATATAATGAAATTTGTGTGATTCAAAGGTAATATTTTTTTACGAATGAGTACAACAAGTTCTATGTAATTTTGTGTTCTTTTAAAATCCTCTTCACCTATATAGATAATACAGAAATCCAATTTAGTAAAGTTCTGAACTTTTTTATCTATATTGTCTAATATTATTTCTAAATTACAATTGGGCTTACGATAGTGACAAATTTCGTAATTATTTGGTATACTAGTGCGATCGATTAGTTTAGATATTCTATTGCTATTTTCACTGCTGAGAATGCTTATTCTGTGCTTAATAGGCTCCTGCTGTAGATCTAGTATAATATCGTTTCTCGATACTCGAATATTGGGAGAGGAAGTATGAGTGACATATTTGCTTTCAGATTTTCTGTCTTGATGTACCGAAGTAGTATTGCCAATATTATCTGTTTGTGTTTGTTTGGTTTGTCTTGATTGCATTTTATTGGGTACTGCTGGCTTCTGTTTGACTGGAGAAATAGCAATTTTTTTATATAAGCTGTTTTTCTGGTTAATTCTTCATTACTTTCCTTCAAACTGCTATTTTCCAACGATAATATCTCAATTTCTTTATGTGCACTATTAAGTTGAGACGTCAACTCATCAATCTTATCTTGTAATTTTTTAATTTGAGTGTTTTCTTCATCTTCTGACATTTCTGGCATACTATTTGCAGTGCAATTCAAGGTTTCGGACGTGTTATTGCTGTCATCATAGTTAGATTCCGATCTTCGGTGGCGGTTGCGACGAAATGTTATGTTATCCAAGAAATTCATATTGGTTAAGTAATATACCAAGGTTGAAAAATTTAATATGCCAATAATAAAATAAAAACTACTAAAATTTTAATGTTTTTCTGGGCTGTCAACACTAAAATCAGACTGGTAACACTGCTTAGTTATTAAAATTATTTCTACTGGCTAATAGATGTCGCTGTCCGCAATATTTAATTGTAAAATGGCATATTATTGTCTTGCAACACTATGATTACTCTTGTAACACCGTTTTTTATAATTTTGCTATTCACTACTAGATGGTGCTATAATCAACACATTAAGATTATTTGAATAAAAAACGGACTTCGTAATGTTGTTTCCTTTTTTTTGAATTTTTATATATCACTGTATTATAAAAAGTTTTATATGTCACTTTGTTTGTTTATACTATAGAAAAGATAACAACAGCTCATAGTTCACCTGTTTTACTTGATTACGCAAATAATATCACTGGTTTTAAATTTCTTAAATCACAGTTAATTTGTTAATTACTTAACAAAAATACTCAATAACACTGTCACAGTTCATTTGTAAGTCCAGTTTCAATTTTACACACAGTACATTATCTAAGTTATACGAAAACTGTTATTTAATTAATTAATACGGAGCACAACAATACGCAATGTTTACATGTGATGTCATCTTGGAGGTTTATGGGAGGCGGGTGTAAAAAGCTGTAAGCATCATTTGCGACGGGTGGTTGGCAATGCACACTTAACTTTCGAGAAAACGAGCACAGTATTAGCACAGATTGAAGCCGCACTGAACTCCCGTCCTTTGATCCCTCTTTTCACTGATCCATACGACTTTCTTCCCCTTACTCCCGCACATTTTTGGTTGGTCGCCCGCTGACGACACCTGTACCCGTTGACTTTGCGCCGCCGCCGAGAGCCGCCTTACACGATACCAAAGAGTCGAACAGCTGCGGGAAGCAGAGCCGTTGGTCCAAAGAATATTCTTCCGAGCTGCAAACCAGACGTAAATGGCATCAACACAAAGGCGACCTCCGAGAAGATATTTTGGTCCTCATTAAGGACCACAATAATTTACCACCTTTGCGATGGAGCTTAGGATGAATAATCAGCACGTACTCAGGCTAGGATGGCATATCACGAGTCGCAGATATACGTAAAGCAGGTGGCATTGCTAGATGGAATGGAGATAGATAGGCATTCTCAAAAATTTGCCCGCTCCCTTTAAATGAATAATAATTAACACAAGCTGACGGGAGATGAACGAGTCCCTTCAAGGGTTAGAACCTGCGGATTCCATGGCCGGGAGCATGTTGCCGCGCTTAACGTATGCGCGGTATACCAGGCGGGGATTGGCTAAGCGCGTGCGCCGGGGACAAATTAGCGGACGGCGGCGTATGCGGCGGCAGCGCCATCAATATTTAATATTCTAAAACACTCGAGCCGACATTTTGTACGGTCTGCACGCATAAAGCTCTGTAAAGGATTATTCGCAATAAACCATAGTTGAACTATCAAAATATACGCATCATTCCATTTTCCAAGCCCTCGTCGATATCCTGCGCAACAAACTATACAGACGTAAATAATTTAGGATTAAGGAATCCTTAGATTCTGCTGTATACATAAAAAAAAACATAAACCTCTGTCGAGCCGTTTCGGCGGAGTGCGTCCACAAACACGTGACACGAGATTTGTACATATATATTGAAAGATTAGATTTTTTGTTTGTTTGTAAGGTTTAACTCGAAAATTAAATAAACAATTTAAAAAATTTATTTCTTCATTCGAAAGCTATATTATCAGCCAGTTACAAGGGCTATATTTTATTTAATAGGCATACTGTTACTAACATAACGTTGCCTACTTTTACGTAAGAGAAGCCGCGAGCAAAAGCTAGTTTGAAATAATCTTAGCCAAACACAACTACTCTGGGTGTAGTCAACCTTACAACTCACGATCGTAATAAAACGGCAATTAAGCTGAACTAACATTACTGAGTCACAGATAATATGTATAATACTATACTAGACTGAGTGATGCTCTCGATCGGTTAATCGTACCGTAATATCGGTTTATACATTTTAATAGCGGTTCCCGATTAGACTATCGTCTTGGCTAGACAGCTTAATTAGTCTGCCTTAGGTCATTACATAAATTGACAACACGGTTCGAGCAATGATTTAAGTGGTCACCTCGCAATGATCGCACCGCGTGTTGTGAGTTACATCCTTCCATGGGACAAAAATGTGCGGTCCACAAACGGACAAATGTATGTCCGCTCGACACTTACAGTTTGCACAATTTTTTTTTCGTGTATTCTCTCGACACTGAAGAGGTTAAAAGATAACTACTGTGCCAGGCGTAATGCCTGTATCGCGGTAGTTATCTTTTAAAAGGAAAGATTTATTAATGTTCCGAGTTCTAATGTTTTTTGTGTCGGTTGTTTCAATGTAACCGAAACTTTCGAAAAAACTCTTGCTGCATGATTTATATAATTGTGTGGAGGAACAGGGTGTGATGTCCCTCCAACACAAAGGATCCTCCGACCAAGCTGGTTGATCGTGCCTGGTGGGCCGCGGCTTGATGGTTAATGTCGGGAGCTTGTATATATACTTAGTCGCTGCGTAAATATTACTTGTGCGATTCAGATTTGTATGACGTCATGTTAAGCGCGATTGTATCGCCATCTGTTAAATGTAGACGAAACTTCTTCGTCTGTGCGAAGTTACTACAATTGAAAACGGATATTCTCACGGTCATGGTCGGTACTTACATACTTCTATGAAGGCTTGATGTTTCGGCCAGGTTGGACTGGCTGTGGTGACAAATAGACTAGCGGAGCGATGTAATGCTACCGTTTGTGAGGGAGATGTTCCTAAATCTATCTTCACATTTTGTTTTAACCATGTACACATTACACGAACCATGTTCGTAATTAAACTTTAATTTTAAATGCAGATATTTAGAGATTGAGTTTAAACCTTACCCTGTAAAATCATTAAACTAAAACCTTTGATTGATATGAGCTAAAAGCAAGATGAATTCTTCATTGTTAGTAACAATTTGACTTATAACTATGTTAGTTATCTAAATTATACACAAACAATGAACAAATAAATAAAATACAAATAATAAAATGGGAAAAACTAAGACACATCTTACACTATGCTGCAGGTCCAGCAGAAATTTTGCAGCACCGGTTAACGATCGCGCAATCCAGCCGGCTTGAGATCATTTTTAGGATGATGTTGGTGCTGCCACGCACCCTCCGTACCAGGGATGCGCATCTCTTACGCATTACTGTATAAAAGCAATCTACGCGGGCTTCTGCAAACATCCCTGAAGCACTACAGAAACGTGGCAGCCCCATCAGCCCCCTTAACGCGTTGTTATATTGAACTCTAAGGGCACTGTATGCCTTTAGTGTAAAATGAGTCCACAGGCTGCACGCGTTGAATGAAGTAGGTTTAGCTATCGAACATGGCAAATGTAATTACATAATCTATACTAATATTATAAAGCTAAAGAATTTGTTTGTTTGGTTGAACGCGCTAATCTCAGGAACGATATTGGTAAGAATTGAAAAATCTTTTATCTGGAAGGCTATAGGCTACATAACATCATACTACAACCAATAGAAGCGGAGCATTAATAAAAATTTTGCAAAAACGGGCAAATTATCTTATGTGAAGCAGACGAAATTGCGCGGATCAGCTAGCCAGTCTATAAACCCGAAGGGGTTTTTTTTTTTTTTTTTTTATTCTTTATTTTGAAGAGAGTTTAGTCACAAGGTGACTATGCCACCCTCGTTGACGTAAGTTAAACATTAGCTACTAAATCTATCAACACAAACATTTTTTACTAAATCGTATAGCATTCTCGCTTCCTCAGATTTGGGGAAAGCGAGTATACTATTACACTGGCCAACATTACTAGATTTAGGAAATATTAACTGCCTTTGCGCATCGTTCCGGACACACTCCATTAAAACATGGTGTACATCCTCTACCATGTTACAGAGTGAACAATTTGGTGATTGAACTTTACCCATCAAAAATGCAAACCTGTTCAATGGAATGTGTCCAGACCGCAGTCTTAGGGCTATGACTAGGTTAGACCGACTCATATTGGCTTGATCAATCCACGGAGACCGGGTGACATTTGGTTGGATGGTTTTGTACCAAATTCCTTTGGTCAGCGATCTCAAATTAAAGTATTCAGACCATAGCTCAAAACAGCGTTTTCGTATAATATATAATAGTTCGGTATAAAATGGATCACATGAAAACATTAAGCCATCAACCAAAGCCTCCTTGGCCAAGTTATCTACTTTATCGCTTTCGCTCAAGCCGATATGTGACGGTACCCATTGTAGGATAACATTTTTATTTTTACTGATTAAATTACAAATACATCTTAATATGGTATAGGCAATCGGTGTTCCTCGCGCTTTTGAGGTACATCGCATCAGGTGTTGAAGGGCGCTCTTTGAATCAGTAAGAACAACGTAATTACCTTGTTGAAACGAATCAATGTATCCTAAAGCTTCTGCAATAGCAATCAACTCAGCGGACATGATACTTATGTTACTTTTAATATTTAACTTAATTGAAGTATTTGTCTGGGGATCAAAGGCTGCTGCCCCGACACCGCTTGTGTCCTTCGATCCATCAGTAAATATTTTATAAAATGATTTATAATTGTTGTTTACATATTGAACACAAATCTGATTGAGATGGTGTGATTCGTAACATCTTTTAGCTTTACTGACGAGTTCCATGTTTGTTTTAATTACTCTAGACAGGTCGACATTGGTAATCCAAGTATTAAGCGTAAACATGTCTAGATGAGGACTAACATGAATTGGTGTTTCCTTTAGGCATTCATGAACTGTGAGCAATAATGGCTTTTTCTTTCGGCTCCAATACAGATTGCTGTGATAATCTTGTAAACTATTCAATAATGACATTATTTTATTTTTATTTGTGTAAGACTTAGAAGTTAGCCAGAACTTCCCTGCTAGATGATATCTACGAACATGAAGAGGTTGAAGGTTGAGTTCATTCTCCATGACGTGAATCGCAGTGCTTTTAACAAATCCGCCAATAAGCCTGAGGAATATATTTTGTGTTTTGTCTAATTTATTTAGGTGTGACTGAGCTGCACTATCGTAAAATAGGCTACCGTAATCTAGTCTGCTACGGACCAGAGATATGTATAGTCGCCTCATATGCACCCCACCTTGTACCTCCAAGAATTTTAAAAATGTTTATGTACCTAGTTACTTTGTTTTTGGTTTCATTTATGTGTTTAGACCATGTCAAAGATCGATCAAGCCATAGCCCCAGATACTTTAAATTGTCCACAACTGGCAATGTCACATCATTTACAGTCAGATTAAAAATTTCCCGGCGAAAGCCTCTTTTAAAAATGCATACTTTGCTTTTTGTTGAAGAGATTTCGAAACCTAAACTTAATAGTATACCATGTAACGTATTTAGAGCTCTTTGCAAATTTTGTTTTATAATATCTACGTCATTGCCAGTTGTGTACAAAACAAAATCATCTGCGTATTGTGATACACAAGCTTGACGTATATCCTTGCAAACCGACATAGTAGCAATATTAAATAAAAGTGGTGATATAGGATCACCCTGTGCCAATCCCCGCCCTGTTGTTCGACACACAGGGCCATCATTAAGTTTAATATGAAGATGTCTTTCTCTGAGGTAATTCCAAATATATGTACACATATTGACCCCTACCCCTAATTGATCCATAATTTTTAATAAAGTTATTAAATCTATATTGTTGTAGGCATCACTTATATCAACAAAACAGGCAATTGTAGTCATTTTTTTAGAAAACCCATACTGTATTTGTAAGACTAAATTTGCTAGATTATCTAATGTGGATCGACATTTTCTAAAACCCGTCGTTGTATTAGATAACAGATTGTGTTTTTCTATAAACCATTATAATCTATTCATTAGAATGGTATGAAAAACTTTGCAAATGCAGGATATCATTGATATTGGTCTTAACGATGAAGAACTATTCGGGTCACGTCCTGGTTTAGGAATTGGCACAACAGTGATATCTCGCCATTGCTTGGGTACAAAACCTGACTTGTAAAATTTATTGTATAGTAAGAGTAGAATTTGTTTACCGTTTTCTGGCAGATTTTTTATCATTGTGTAGGATATGTTGTCATGTCCAGGTGATGTATCCTTGGCACGTATAGCTCGATTTAATTCGTGCATATTAATATCCACATCTAGTTCAGGGTTATGAGATGAAAATGTTAAATTTGCGGGACTTACAAAATCAGGTGCTAAATTCCGTAATAAAATGTTTGCTTTATTTATGTCAACATATTCTCCGCGGGGTTTAGTTCCTTTCAGCCATTTCATTTTTGACCAAATTTTGGAAGCTGAAGATGTTTCGTCTAGAGAGGAACAGAATGATTGCCATGCTGCACACTTCGCGTTACGTATAGCTTTTTGTGCTATACGTACCTTATCTTGCAATATGGTTAAATTTTGGGGAGTTGGATTTCGTCGAAATTTTGCTAGAGCTAAGCGACGTTCTGCCACACATTTGGATAACGTACTGTTCCAGTAAGGCTTTGGGGTAAAATTCGTGGCAGGATTAGAATTGAATTTAATAAATGGTATATGAATGTCAGCGGCTATGCTAATATAATCAATAAATAAATCGTAACATAACTGTAAATCATTTGAAAAATTAAATTGTGTGAAAAGATTTGTTAATAAAATACGGTAGTTAGTACAATCTGCGTTTTTAAAATTTCTTTTTAAAACATTACTAGGACTTACCTTAATATTCGTCGTGATTTTAATCATGCGATGGTCACTGCCTAACGTTTCATTTAAAGGAGTCCAGTTAAACTTCAGTGCTATGTCGGATGATGTAAGGGATACATCAGGGGATGTTTGTTGGAGCGTGTTGTTTACTGATTTAATACGCGTTGGTATACCGTTGTTCAACATAATTAATTGATGGTCTAGCAAAGCGTCAAAAATCTGTATACCTCTACGATTAGTTATGGACGACCAGTTCCGATGATGTCCGTTTAAATCCCCTAAAACTAAAGTCTTGTGCGTACACTTTGAGAATATCTCATCCCAATCACTTTGGCTAGTCACTACCGAAGGGGGACAGTAAATTGAAATAATATAATTTATATCACAGCAGTTGAATACTTTGACACCTAAAATTTCTATATGTGGATTACTAATTTGGACTATATCTAATTGAGATTTAATTGATGTATGTGTAATTATAGCTACCCCGCCATAGTTGTCATCTCTATCTTTACGGTATATGTCGTAGTCGGAAATATTTAACTGATTGTCCTCTTCTAGCCATGTTTCACTTAACACCGCAATATGTATCTTTTCTTTAAATAAGACGTTTTCAAATGCCAACCATTTCGGACGTAAACTTTGAGCATTCCATTGAACAATGTTAACGCTTAGCTTTAGAGACCTATCCATTAATTAAATCTAAAAAGTTCTTCAATATTGGCCAATCCGCTATGTTATCGACAACGACTAGAACTAACCACTGCACGCAAGCCTTTATCACGTCATAAAATTTTTCCTGTATAATATTATTTCTCAAAAATATAATCTCCTTTAATCGGGATAGCAGCTCATCGAAATTAACATCTCGTTTTTTATCTGTGCTACATTCTTGATTGGGTACTTCATGGGCTTCAGGTTTCTTCATTATCGGTTTTGGGCAAATCACAGCAGGTGTACTCGGTCTATGTGTCTTTTTCAAAAAGCGTGTGTTATTTTTAGATGTGGTTTCATTATGCACAACGGCATTAGTTTTAACAATATTCGCATATGTAGGTGTAGTGCAAAGTTCAGGTGGTGGGTCGTTAGTGCCACAGGGAACAGCAATTTTGGGTTGATTATTCGAGTCAGGTAAATAGTTTGGCACATCAGGAGGCACATACATAGTTAAGGCTCTTCTGTACGTGCAATTGTATTCGGTCATGAGATCTCTGATCTTTCTCTCTTTAATATAGACTGGGCATGATTTTACCAGCGCCATATGACTGCCGTTACAGTTGACACACCGAAATGTTTGTTGATCACAATTATCGTGTTTTCCCCCACATTTTGGACACACCGGGTTCTTTGCTGAACATGATTTTGCTGAATGTCCAAATCGCCAACATCTGCTACATTGAGTAACGGGAAAAACATATGGGTTAACTTTTATTCTCAACTCATCCACATAAACACACGTAGGCAAATTAGATCCCTTAAAACAAAGACGGACTGCTTCGCTTGGGAGCCAAGGTTCTTTATTGGGCAATTTGTTGAAGTTGCGTTTTTTAAGACGTATTGCCGACATTAACATAATACCTTCGGGACAGGTAATATTTTTCAAAATCTCCTCATCAGACATATCGATATCTACGTCTTTTATTACTCCAAACGAAAGGGATGTCTCCATAGCCTTTTGAAATCGCCAGCCTTTTCTAATAAATGTTTCACAGGTCTCTAACTTTAACATAGTAGCTTCATCTGTAAATTCTATTCTTAATTTATAATCGCTTATGTATTTTAACTGCACAATGTCCTTTATTCCCGCATCCTTGAACATTTTTGCCAAAGTAAACTGCTTTGGTAGCTTCTCTTTACAAGTTATATACATCTCAATTTTATCTCCTTCTTTTATTTTCTTTTCTTTCCTTTGAACCAGGGTCCATTCTATATCTTCATCTGTCTCGTCTCTCGTTCTTTTTCCTTTACTCGTATAATTACACATCTCCCTCTCCAATTCCTCCTGCTTCTGATCTATACTCTCACTCATGTCATGCTCATTTAATGAATCGTTGCTCGATAAAATGTTAGTGTATACTAAATCTGCTTTTATTTCATCGTTGTTATCCTCCATCACAAATAATATAATAGAAAAGATTACTCATCGCTTAAGTTGTAAACAACTATGCACCGGGCGGCCGGCCGTGTTTCAAGGACACGCGGCGATGACGGCGTCAAGGATAGTAAATAAAAATATCGTAAGCAAAACAAGTTGTTCACGCGCCTATTACGTACGAATGCCGTAACGCGACTGACCCGAAGGGGTAAGATGAGATTTTACACGTCCTACAGTTCGCCGGCTATGGTTTTAAATCCAACGGACATAGTTCCAGGCTTCGTGTTGCTACTGAAAATTTATTTACAGATTATTCCAATAACACTTTGCTTGTCCCAAGAATAAAGACCTCGTGCGTAGCTGCTGTCCCATTCGCTATAGCTAAACCATCAAGGCGTTTTCGTAAAGAAATAAAAAAATATTCGTCGTACGAAATTCGAAACCCTTAAAGCAATATTTTCAATTCACTGTACGAAGTGAAGCAATCCCTACTTATTACTTCTCGCGGCGATTTTTATTAGGTCCAAATTAATATTACGAATAAAATTTAATAATAAAAATATAATTATGTATGATCATAATACATATTTAATTGTATATGCCTAATATTTTGTCAGTAATATTAATTTCGAAGCAATAAAAAAGTCCCGGATTCCGCATTCATTCGGTTTGCCTCCTCAAAACATAGACACATTGTAAAAAAGTGTCTACATTACGCGAGCCGAGCCCGAACAGAATGGTTGTTTGCAGCGTCAATTGTGTTCACAATAAAAAACGTAAAACGACCTACAGCAAATAAATATATACAATAATACCAGCCCGTTACTTAAACTGTCTCTCACTGCTGGGCACGGGCATATTCTCATTGTGAGAAGGATTAGACCATAGTCCACCACGCTGGTGGGCCAGCGTGAATGTTCTTGAAGATATCTCGAGTCTGCCAACCCGCACTGGGGTGCGGGTTGGCAGACTCCAGATATCTTCAAGAACATTATGGAGAACTCTCAGTCATGCAGGTTTCCCGGCGATGTTTTCCTTTACCGTTAAAGCAAGCGATAATTAACTAATTAATAGGCACATAACTTAAACTTAAACTCAGAAGTGCTTGACTTGGGATCGAACTCGAGACATGTACATGGTAGTCCAATGGTCTTTCACTAAGCTATAGTCAAATTTACAGCAAATTTATGTAGCAAATTCGTTTTGTTCTTCAAAAAGCTGTCAATTGAAGAAACGAACCAATCACGAGCTGGACGCTTAAGAGCTACTCTGAGCTGCATACATTCTAAGTCCTGTTATGCCACACAAACATGTTTCGTTCTTACTCTTCAGTTTACCATAGATAAATCAACACATGAACATACGAAACGTAGATTTCCACATTTTATTAAACATTTCTAAACTAAGCTTAACGTATTCCATAATATATTATGTATTTTATACATTTACTATTGAAACCATAACATTTTAACCACAGAGTAAGCTGCATACAATGTAAAGGCATATCCTGCAAACTTTACTATGTTTTCGACGGAGATAGTAGTGCACACCTCGTCATCATTACAAATTCCATACCTGTATATAAAAAAAACATATGTTAATATCTAATTACTCTAAAATATTTAAACAACACAATGCTTAAAGTTATATAACAATATCAGCCCTTTATATAAACTAGCTCATTGCTGGGCACAGGCTTTATCTCAGTTGGAGAATAGTGAAGCAAAATCCACCACGCTGGCCCAGTGCGCGTTGGCAGAATAAACACATCTTTGAGAACATTGTGTAGAATTCTTAGACATGCAGGTGTCCTCACGATATTTTCTTTCACAATAGTAATACAAGTTTTTTGCGTCATTCGTTTACATGATGTAGCCTGCGCAAGTGCTTAAACTTGCACATGTTACCCGTGTTGTGTACCAGAGCCATTGGTATTCATCATTCACGCATTATGTCCTATCATTGCTAACAATAAAGCTAAGAAAACGGTTCCTTCCTTTTCAGCCGTAACATAATATGAATGACAGCACTGAAACGGTGCCTATAAAAATGGTTTAACAGAGAGCGTTGTTTATATCCGTAGTGATTGTTTAAATCTACATTATATTTTCAATTTTATTTCAGTCGGCACTGCTTTTCTAAGAAACCGTAACTTAAGAGAAACGTGTCTCTATTTTTTTAATATCTCTAATTAACAAACTGAATTCGGACTTTATAATTGTCTAATGTAACTGACTAAGAGCGACTATTGTAACAGCAACTTTCCAAACCATTACACAGACGTTATTTCTTGAAATAACATATTCAAGGTTACCATTGTCTACTTCTTGACGTCCCAATACCTTACGCGTTAAAACTCACCTAATGACAAGCCTATTAAACATTAAATTCCGTAAATCGTTTAGGAAGTTTCACTAATGGGTCAGTGTGCCCGGCAAGGGTATTAAATTTACTTACGCAGATCGTGTTTTGCATGTTTCATGGTCAAAGTTTATAGAAATCTACTTCCAACAGGGCTAATCGAAATAATAGGCACGTACATTAGATAATCATAATGATATAAGTCCGATATTCTTTACAATCCTAACTAATATTATAAATGCAAATGTTTGTTTGTTCTGCTTTCACGTTTTAACTACTCTACCGATCGTCATTAAATTTCGCATACACGTCGTCAAGAGTAAAGGAAGTAGGGTTTTCACCTTTCATAAAAATTAATATTTCCGAGGGATAGCTATACCAAAGGAGTATGGGCATTGAAATATGAAGCTTGATTTCAAGTATTCCTATAGGTGTCCATTCATGAAACATACCTCGTCTTGTAGGGCTTATAATACTGATTCAAATAAAATAAATATAATATCTCTACTTCGACGGGATTATGTACAAAAGACTTAAGAATTTTATTGAATTAGGTTATATTTTATAATTGGCAACTGTACATATTTTTCATTTCTCTCGAGTTTTTTACTTGAGTTTGATGTAATTAATCATTTTCTAAATTTATCACCATAAATAAGGCAATGTATATGTGATTATCTATTATGGATTGATGTTAATAGCTTTCCCCTGGTTGTACATTGAACTTACACGTAATTATAATAAAAAATAATTGAATCCAAAAGTAAGCAAAGTGTTAACGAGGGTTCTTGAAATGATGACACGTTGTTTTATGAGCATAGTACGTATAATTCTTAAGATTAAATCAGCGCACAGCACGTGTAAACAAACTTATATTGAGTGACCGCGGGTGTTCGCACGATCGGTCGGTGGCGGAATGACGACGCGCGCGCCGTCGAATGAGAGCGCGCATTCGTTCGTTAACAAACTGGCACCCTTGAAGCAGGAGCAGCATCCTGGTCCAACTTCGTTGGTAGTGGGCAGAGCCTGTTCCAAGCTCTATGTAAGATTCCTGAAGTTGTTTTTACGTCTGCCACCCGGTTAACGCCGTCAGTGCCTGGGTAAACTGTAGTGACACGTCCCAGCAGCCATCTGTTGGGGGGCAGCCGATCATCTTTAATGAGAACCATCTCTCCTGGCTGTGGTTGTCCTCTGTCTGTGCGCCATTTGGTTCGAATCTGCAATTCTGAAATATACTCCTTGTAGTACCGATTCCAAAAATGTGTTTTTAATGATTGTATCCTTCTATATCTTGAAAGCGTATGAAGTGGAGCCTGGTCGACCAGGGGTGCAGGTAAGGTAGTGAGCGTACGTCCAATCAAGAAATGCGCTGGCGTAAGAGGAATTAAATCTGATGGATCAGATGAAATTGGAGTGAGAAGTCTAGAATTCAAGATTGCTTCAACTTGAACCAATACAGTGTTCATCTCTTCGTAATCTAAATGAGCCCTTGACAAAACATGATTTAAATGTTTTTTAATTGATTTAACCGACCCTTCTGCTACGCCGTTAAAATGTGGGCTATATGCTGGACTAAATTTGAAATTGATTTCATTTTTAGCACTGTATGAAATAATATCGTTAGATTGATTATTTAGAAACCTAGCTATTTCGTTGCAAGCACCCACGAAATTAGTTCCATTGTCGGAATAAATCATAGCTAGCTTACCTCTGCGGGCAACAAACCGGTTTAAGGCTGCAATGAAGCCTTCAGAACTTAAATCGGTGACAAGTTCTATATGCACAGCTCTCACCGCTAGGCAAACAAAAACAGCAATATATGATTTCTTCAGCTGACAGCCACGACCCTTTCTTTTCGCTATCATGATGGGACCAGCATAGTCCACAGCTGTATTACTGAAAGGGTAGTCTGCTTGCAATCTATGTAGAGGTAGATTGCCCATGATAGGCTGGTAAGTCTTACCTGCAAATCTACGGCAGGATCTGCAATCTCGAGTAATTTTTCTACAAAGATTACGACCATTGACTATCCAGTATTTGTGTCGTAATGTTGATAACAACAGCTGTGGTCCAGCATGTAAAAGAATTTTGTGATGCGTCAAGTAAGATAGGGTGCTTTGTGTTGTAGTCATAGTGTGAGTTTGACAATCTACCTCCTACTCGTATTGTACCTACATGGTCATTAAAAGGGTTTAATTTGAGAAGTTTATCTTTAGGAGACAGCGGGCGTTTGTTAAGTAACTGTGAGTATTGTTTACAATATGAATCACGTTGTACTTGTTTGCATAACACTTCCAACGCTGTATTTAACTCTGTGAAAGTCAATGGACCTAATATTTTATTGCGAGAATGTTGACAGTTAAAAATAAATCTTTTTACGTAAGCTATGGTACGTTGTAATTTACTAAATACAGAAAAATTGTTGAAATAATTATTATTGTGACAATGCGAGTCATCTGTTGACAGATGGCATTGATGTTTAATTTCTGGCAAACTAGCAATATGCATATTTTGTGGTTGTGAAGGCCACTGCATTTGTGTTTGATGCAAGAAGTGTGGACCTCCCCACCACAAAAGTGAAGATTGAAGTTGCGATGCGTTAAGCCCACGAGAACCTATGTCGGCCGGGTTCATATCTGTGGAAACGTAATGCCATGAATTAGGGTCAGAATTGTTGGTGATCTCATTTATTCTATTGTAAACAAATTGTTTTAGCCTTAATTTGCATGTTTTGATCCAGCCCAGCACAATAGTTGAGTCACACCAAAAAAACATGGTATCAATTTTTAAACGTAATGAATTTACTACCTTTTTTAACCTTGTAGCGAGAAGGGCGCCGCATAGCTCCAACTTAGGCATAGTTAGACTTTGCTTGAGTGGCGCCACTCTGCTCTTTGCAAGTAGCAAATGTACTTATACATTCCCAGTGTCAGACACTGAGCGTAGGTAGATACAAGCTGAAAAGGCCTTAATTAATGGAGGCATCAGAAAATACGTGCAATTCGACCTTAACATATGAATCACACAACACTCTACGAGGGATTTCAATTTTTGTGATTTCTAGTAAGTATTTAATAAAGTCATGCCATTGTGACTCAACTTCGGCAGGTAACTGGTCATCCCATGTGATATTCTTAGCCCATAGTGTTTTTAATAGGAGTTTTGCCTGTAACATGCAAGGATGTATTAGTCCAAGTGGATCAAAGACTTGTGCAATAGTGGATAAAATTGTACGTTTATTTGTGTTTAGCTGATGTGATATTTTGTTTACTGAAAATAATAATGTGTCTTTCTTACAGGCCCAGAGTAAACCTAATGTTTTTGCATAATCATGTTTGTTTAAGTTTAATAACTCGTCTGTGTTGTTTTCATTAACAATATCATCGAGGAGAGACGATTGATTGGACCGCCATTTACGTAAATGGAAATGTGCGCCCTCTAACGTTTGAATGACGCCTTTACATATTTGTACTAAAGTTTTTTCATCTTCATTCCCCGATACATAGTCATCTTTATAAAAATCGCGTAAAATTGTTTCACGTACATCCTTATTGGTGCATTCTTGACCCAACTGTACCAGGCATCTAGTCGCTAAATACGGCGCTGACGCCGTCCCGTATGTGACAGTGTTTAATTGATATTGTTTAATTGGCTGGCTGGGATGTGATCGCCAAAATATTTGTTGCAAACATCGTTGATCATTGTTTACATAAATTTGTCTATACATTTTTTCTATATCTGAAGTCACTACAAACTTATATTGTCTAAATCTTTGAACTCTGGGTTGCGTTTAAATTTACGTTCCAACGATTGAAACCTTATTAGAGCTTGCTGTTTGGAATCTCCTAAGGATTCAGGTGACCCCTTTAATGGAATAGTAACAATAAATTTGCCATCTTGGTGGCGTTTTGTATGGATTTGTTGAGTAGAGGGAACTGATTCTAGTTCGAAAAAATTGTCTAATTTCTCGTCAAGCTCACTGTTGTTTAACAAATGGCAATGGACTGTATGATCGGTGTTAGATTTAGAGTTCGATGGTTGTATAGAGCCTGTGACAAGTCAAACTAATGTTGTTTCAATCAGAGTTGGCTTGTTCTTACCCAGGTCAATATGATTGTTTAGAAGGACATCCCAAAATATGTCCGCCCCCAGCAACATCTGCACCTCAGACGGCATGGAAAAAGTTGGATCTGCGAGGTGGATGCGAGAGAGAATGGTAAAGAAATTGCAATTAACTTGGGAAGTAGGTATCAACTGGGTGATATGTGGCACAACAAAACAAGTGACATCAGTTGTATAACCACTGTTTGTGAGTGACGATATGGTGACATCACATCTTTTTGTAATTTTTGAGGACTCATTGTTCAATCCTTGCACTACTAGTGAAGTAGAATAACTGGGTATTCCTAATGTAGCTCGTAAAGTTTCTGTGACGTAACTAGATGTACTCCCATTGTCGAGCAGTACACGAACTTTGTGTGTATGACCGTTACAATCTTGTATGTTGATTATAGCCGTGGATAGGAGTACCTGACTGTGATGTATGGATGAGAGTGTGACACTACTCGATTCTGTTTGTTTCTGTTCCTGCACGGTGGGTAAAACGACACAACCTTTAGATGAGGTTGAAGCCTTCGGAACAGTGTTATTATTGTGTAACAGAGTGTTATGGCGTTGTGAGCATAGCCTGCAGGAACTGAGCCTACAACGCTGTTCGTCATGTCCTGCACGCAAACAATTTGTGCATAGATTTAATTGTTTGAATCGTTCGATACGCGTCTCAATCGGCATTGATTTGAATTTCATACATTGGTAAATTGTATGATTATTCTTGCACACAGGACATTTAAACAGCGCTTGTTTTTGTGTTTGGTTAACTACGAACGTCTTAGGACGATTGTGAGTAATATCGCTGTGTCTGCGTAGTGATTGTTGTTGTTTTGTATGTGTTGATGATTCTTCCACGGTCTCTAGTAAGTCAGCACGATTTTTTAAAAATGTATTAAAGTCTTGTAAAGTAGGTAACCTCGTAAGATTGTTGCGTTCCTCTTCCCAGTCACGTAGTGTGCACGGGTCTAACTTACTAGTTACCATGTGTATTATGATAATGTCCCAATGTTCTGTAGGTAAATTCAGTGTTTTTAAAGCCCTTAAGTTTCAATTTACGGAATCTATTGTGTTTCTTAAAGCCTTTGAAGATTCTTGAACTACTGGTTGTATATTGAATAATGCTTGTATGTGATTGTTGACTAAGATTCTATCGTTATGATATCGGTCACATAACAAATCCCATGCGACGTCATAATTATCTGCTGAGAATTCCAAGGATTTAATAATTAGTGAGGCATTCTCTTTTAATGAATTCCGCAAATAGTGAAACTTATGGATTTTAGGAATTGTTGTGTTGTCGTGTATAAGGGACTTGTAAGTGTCGTGATATTCTAGCCACTCCTGAAAGCGCCCAGAAAAGATCGGCAAGCTAATAGTAGGTAATTTAATGTTTGGCCTACCCGACGATCCAGTATTATTACCAGAACCTGTCACCGACCCGGCCTCCTGCTCCGCAGAGGCAGCGTCGAGCAACTCCTGCGTAACAGCCACGCAACCGAAGTAGCTGGTCTCGAAAATCTCCCTTTCCTTGTGTTCATCACCTGAAATTTCCACAAGACCTTCTATATCAGTCTGAACTGAATCAAACTCGTTGTATAAATCTAGCATTTTAGTTAAACGAGCTTTTACCTCAAGAACCTGTACTTTATTAACATTTTTACTAGGTAAAAGGGTATCTATATATGTTTTAAATATAGTAAGCTTTGCTTTATGACTAGCTCGAGTTTTCTTTAATGATTTAAGATCTATTGTGAAAATATACAAATGCTAAGCTTGCAAATAACACCAATCTCAAACTGTACAACTGAAAGCAAATAATAATCAGCACACGTTTAAATTAAAAAAGTGAAGTAAAAGAACCTTGCGAAGCGATACTTAAATTTTAAAATTGCAGGTGAGTTGCGAAATAAATAGTGCGAAGCAGAGAAGGTAGGTTGGCACAATAATCAGGCCCAAGCAAAAGTACGACGGTCGCGAGTCACGTAGGCCACGCGCCGTGGACTTTGGTCCCTCGGATTCGAAATAGGTACCAAACTGCAAGCCCCGTATCTTGGTTTCTCAAACTATAATAGTTGTAAGTGGGTACAGCACAGCAATGAAAGTCTTTCTTGACTTGTCGTAGTATGTACTTGAATTTGTATGATTCACGCTCTGTTCGTTAACGCGCTGTAAGCAATCCGTGTTCCGATGTTTCTCGAATGACCTCGCCAATGTCGATACTTCTTTGTTCCGCTTTGTCTTCGAAACGGTTTCCAAAGCTGTATCCGGCTCGAATCTTGTTAACAAGGGTTCTTGAAATGATGACACGTTGTTTTATGAGCATAGTACGTATAATTCTTAAGATTAAATCAGGGCACAGCACGTGTAAACAAACTTATATTGAGTGACCGCGGGTGTTCGCACGATCGGTCGGTGGCGGAATGACGACGCGCGCGCCGTCGAATGAGAGCGCGCATTCGTTCGTTAACACAAAGTAAGCAATTGAATATACTCTACATCCTTTCTTTATTCTCATTTCGGCAGAGACGTCTACTTTTAGGATATATGATAAAGGTGCTATTCAGGTGCTCCATAAATAAAAACACAAACAGTAAGATTGAAATATCTTTAATGGTTGATGATTAGAACAGTTTTTATATAATGGCATCATATTCCGTAATACATATACATTATAATAGATATAAAAAGCAATATATGTGTACCTGCTAATGCTCATATGTAATTTCATTAAATATGTCATCCAAGAATCTAGCTGGGGCAGATATATCATTATATCAACCCCAAACTAGATACCAAGTGACTGCCATAACATGAGCACAGTATCCTACTGTTCTATTCCCATCTAGACACCTGCAGTAATAACCAGAACACGGGGCTCGACTCAACGTAAAGATAGTAGACATACGAAAACACTAAAAGATCACAAAAACACAAACTGACAAACTCAAGAGCGCGAAAGCCGGTAAAGTGAAAAATAAACAATTTGTAAGTGGCAGACTGACAGTTTCAGTGTTGCCAGTTATAATACGATTTTCAATCATATTGGAAATCGATAATCGTTATTATAAAAACAAAATATCATGCATATTACTCGTAACTTAAAAAACTATTTATATCGTCTGTTTTAAAAAGAACACAAACTTATATTTTTGAAATAATTTAACATTAATGATTTGTCTTACAATATGATAGCTGTTTTTAAAATCAAGTCCATTAAATCAGATATATTTATAAATCGAATATAAACGATATATCGAATATAAAATTGTTTTTAATTTCTGGCAACTACGCCTGACTAACAAATGGCAGCTAAGTTACTGGATGTAATTAAAATACTTATTTTATACAGTGTGAGTCTTTATAAAGTGCACATATTAAAAAGGGTGAAAATATAAGCAATTTTATCGACGGAAAAAATGTATAAAAAAATCTAAAAAAAAAATTTTTATGGAATTATTTTTTTACTCTCGTCTTGGTACCCCATGCAAACAAAGTGTTACTACTTTTAAACTAAATGTGATATTAAAACAAAACAGAATTAATAATAATCTCGAATAATAGGCCGAGCTAATAAAGTCATAATTTGTTGAAAATAAATCTCATAAATTAGTTATTAATTATTATTTTGAAGAAAATTTACCATTTTTCTTCCAATTTTTGCAATAAATGTATGTTTTTGTGTTTACAACAGCGTGGCGGACATTTTGAGCAATTAATGCATTAGTTTTAAGTTTTATATGAAATAATAAATGATTTTGATTAACCTAACCTACGCTTCTTTGTTTTATGCATCACATAGCCTTCATAAGAAATTAATTTATCCTTTCGAATTAATAACACACCCGGTGAGCCTCTTTTTTAGCCTCTGATAGCAAATGTTGTGTTTTAGCTACAACCATGAGATTTTTACCAAAAACTAGCTAATACGATGTAGAATAAGATAAAATAAGAAAAAAGTAGGGTACAGGGGACATTTTTTGATAAATTTTACATTTATTGCAAAAATTGGTAGAAAAATGGTAAATTTTCTTCAAAAAATAATTAATAACTAATTTATGAGGTTTATTTTTCAATAAATTATGGCTTTATTAGCTTGGCCTATTATTAGAGATCATTATTAATGTTGTTTTTTTTAATACCTATCACATTTAGTTTAAAAGTAGTAACAGTTTGTTTACATGGGGTACCAAGACAAGAGTAAAAAAATTAAGTCCATAAAAAATTTAAAAAGAAATTTAGATATTTTATACATTTTTTCCGTCTATAAAATTGTTTATATTTTCACCCTTTTTAATATGTGCACTTTATAAAGACTCACACTGTATAACTTTTTATTCCGTCGAAGTTATGTTGTAATGATTTAGAAAGAAATATGATAATTTAAAAACTTGATGTTTGATATTAATTTGCTCGATGGAGGACCCCGCCGAAACCCGAAACGATAAATGCCCATAAAGCAGTATGGGCATTTATTATTATCATTTATTTATTATCCATGTATTTATTTATAAGGACTTAAAATCATTGTAACAACGGTAGCAATAAATAATCCGATTCAGCCATTGTTCCGCATTGCATTTTAACAAAAAACGCACTGACTGACAGTGGCGAGGTAAGTACTAAAACGCCACGCCATCTAAGCTTTCCTATATTTTGATGTTGGAATTACATAATTGCAGTACTGACAACTACGAGTCACGACTACTACGAGATTACTTTATGTGATATAACTGGAAAGATATACTGGAAAGCCAACAATTTTTTTACTTTTCTTTTATATTTCATTTCATTGGCCACAAAGCCTTTGCTATAGGGTTGTATATATAACCAAAAATCAGATAAAGATTTTCATTTTTCGTTTCATGTCTACCACAATACGTAAAGAATGATATATAAAAAAAGAACACTTCACCAATGTTAAAAGCAACCAAAACGTTTCCTTTGTTATACATATTTCTTATACAATTTTGATGTAGGTAATCATGTAATTAGTATTTATTAGAGACACATTTTTCTTATTAGAACATTGCATAAATATAATAATCAATATATAAATAGATCTGCTCCAAATTTCAGCCGAAATAATGTAGGTAGTTACGAAATATAGGCCTAATTAGCGTGAAAATTGTGTCACGCTCTTGTAAACAAATCGTAGGAGTGATCTTAATTGTTTTGAGTACTTGTTACGTCTTTCGTTCAATGTAGGCTAATATAAAATTATTAGTCTGAGTTTTGTTTGTTATAAATTGGGCTTTCAAGGCTGTATTCCACTTAAAAAGTCATTTATTATCGCCTTATTTGTAAGCGAAAGAATTCTTCATTTGGGTCAATTAAATAAATTTACCATTTCACTTTGAAAGTGAAGGTATTTATCTTTTTATAGCAATTACACTGAAAAACCAGTATTAATAGGTACAATTAAGCTAATTACTAAATTGACTTAATAAAGCTAATACTAATAATTTCCTAACTTTCGGTTTTCAAGGTTTCTGTTTCTGCTCCATCATAAAAGCGGTCATACATAATACTTGGCGGTAATTATTATAGTGTAAAGTCTAAGGTAAACACATATTAAAAACCGGCCATATACTCGGTTATACCAGCCGAAGTAAAATTATCATCATTTAAGATATTGTGAGTATAGAAGTATAAGAAGGATTTGATAAATCTATATTAATATAATAAATTTAAAAAAAGAAAATTGAATTGAAAATTTTTCTGCATTTTGATAGCCAAACTTAAGGAAAGTTACAGGCTATATAATACCGTGCTAACAGCCAAGAGCAGGACCACTAATCATACGCGTGGGTGAAATCACGTGTAAAATAAAGTTTATATGTAATATTGTCTTACGTTCTTATACATTGAATCGTTCTTAAAATTTCTTCATAATGGATTTCCTCTATGCTGCCTTCAATACTCTCTATATTTTTTAAATTTCTTTGGTTCTCAATATTTTTTAGTTTTAAGTTCTTCTCGGGCTCTTGTGTAGGTATCTTAATTGCGTGTATTTCTGCTTCTACTGTCATTTTAATATTTTCCATTGGTTCATCATCACTATATTTTGGCTCAGGCACATTCAGCCTTTTTTTGTTCTTAGAACCAGCTGGCCGTTCCCTTTTTTTGGTATAACATTCGTTTTGCCTTGGCATTGAGTGCCTTTTGCTTTTGCAGCACAGAAATTTTCGACTTCCTCTGCCGAAACATTTTTGCCTGCTGTTACTGGTAGTTGAAACTTTCTTCCCCCAGTTGCGCCGCATAAATCTGATGACTCTTCGACAAACTGTTGAAATGCTTCACCAACAGATTCTTTGACTTCAACTTCCGAAGTCTATTTTGGCAATTTATTCAATACCGTTTCCGGTGAAAATGGAAACAAGCCGCTGCTTCGAAATCCTTAATGTTCTCTACACGAGTGAGCTCTCCCATTTCTAGTGTCTTTCGCAAAAGCTGGGCAAACAAAGATTTAGGTAAAGCCATGACCTTCTTGCCTCTACTTGTTTGACGGTAAAGATGTAGCACTTTCCTCCAATTGCTCTTGACAGAAGAAAAATACCCTAGATCTAGTGGTTGCACTAAGTGTGTAGAGTTTGGAATTAAGCATACGAACACAATTTTGTGTTGTTCTCAAAGACAAGTAAGGCTTTAGGTGAAATATGCGCACTAAGGTTGTCACATATAAGCATTTTTTCCCTCAAGACTAGAGAAACGCGGAATAAAATGCATATCTAACCACTCTTCAAATACTTCAGAGGTTATCCACCCTGATTCTGATATTGCCATTCTCATGCCTTCTGGCGGTTGGTATAGCCAATCAGACCACAGTCTTTCTCCTTTAAAAACAAAATATGGTAGCAGAGTTTCTCCGGGTTCATTTACACAAAATACCACTGTGTAGCGGATTTAGTGGAGTTCTTTATTATTTCAGGGTGCCTACAATCTCAGCGAAACAAAAGTTTTTTTTGCCTGGATCATCATGGAATCCCGACTCATCCACATTAAAAATATTTTCGGGAGGGATTCCCTCTATTACTTGAGAAATATTTGCAAAAAAATTCTCTATTTACTCGCGATTAACTTGAGCCCTCTTTCGCGGGATATTGTGAGCTACCTTTATTTTTAGATCTGGATGTCGTTCCAAAAATAAAGTGCCCCATTCATATCCAGGCAAATTATTTTGGAATTGAGGTATCTTTCTATCATTATTATCTAAATATTTTTTTACTATCATCCTGAAGTCTAGCTGATCTTAATGATTTTTAATACTCTCCTCCTCAGATTGTGATAAGGCTACGGTCTACTATCACTCTTGTTAAGCTTTTGCTTTAATTTATAAAATAGTTACAGGCGGTATGTTATATCTTTTTGCAGCTTCCATCCTAGTTAAGGGTTTTGATCGGATTTTATCTAGGGCTTCCTCTAAAATATCTTGGGCGTAATTTGATTTTACGCCATATTTACGCACACCGGGCTTAATCACTTTAGCTTTTCGATGCATTTTATTAACCTGTAACAGAAGAAAAAAGGATAAAAAGCTTGCAACTCAATATGTCAAAGTTACCCATAAAAAATGCAAATGCAATTGGGTAACATTGAATCGTTCAAAGTTACACCAATTTGAAATTAATTTACAGTGATCTGTTAAACAATCAATTTTGGGCAAAAAATCATAATAGAATTACGAAATTATTAGAAAAACGTTTAGTTGAATAAATATTTCACCTCTAAAAACAAAAATATCTATGTTTTACATACCTTGTTTATATTTGATTTCAATCTTTGTCACACACACTTTTTTCTAGTTGATAACCGTGAACGTGAAAGAGGCGCAAAAGTTTTGAAAAATTATTGACTGCTGTCAATTTTATGACACATTTGACATTTCAAACATCTAAACGTTCCGTTTCATATTAGTATTCTAGCAATCATCACCAAGTTTTTGACAAAAATAAATATATAATCTTCTAACAAATTAATAAAATAAAATAAAATAATCCCTATCTAAAGGTACACTCAGCTGTCATACAAGTACTCTCCGTATTTAATACCTAATTAATTAATATTTCGGCATATATATCGCAGTAAACGTGAACAATATGTGTATAAGATCTTGATTATCCTGTGTTATAACTCGTGCATCAAAAAATAAACAATAAAATAATCTATGGTGTGAACTGTGAACTCTCAGTATAACAACAAACAAATAACTCTTAAACACTGATTTAAGTGCGTAAGTGGCAAAAAATGCATATACACTGTATAAATACCTTAAGCAGCAGTGTCTTAAACATTTAAACTATCTCCAACTTTAAAAAAAATCATTAATACAATTTCGAACCAGTTTTATGTTTTCACATTTTGTACAATCATCGTCGCTAAATTCAGTGCTACCAACAATATAAACATTAACCGATTGCGGTCCAGTGTCATACGAGTATTATAAACTTTAGCATAACTACAAGACTCGAGGGCGCGTTCCATGTATATATTGCGATACACTTCTAGCATTTTCTGACCATAGAGATCAATACCAAGTTGAGTACGAGGTTTTTTAGTCTCAGTGATACCAGCCAAACGTAATAATCAAATCAAATAAAATGGATTTGGAAAACAACGTTACGTTCCGTAAAAATCGCAGAGTTGCCGGATCGTGCGAATCTCTGCCCAATATAAACGAAAGCTCTCTATCCACCGAGTCAAGTCGAATGGGGAGTCTACCTGATCTCTCAACTGTGCAGTTTGAAGAACGAGAAGAAATTAGCAAACTTAGCAATATAAATAGTAATCTGAAAGAATAACTTTTAAGCGCCCATAATGAAATAAATAACTTACTACTAGAAAATTCGTCACTTAAGGAAAGAATCATAAAAATGGAATGCAAAATCCAGAACTTAATACAGATCTGTTCTACAACTAAAGATGATTGTCACATAAAATCAAGACGGAAATCACTACGGCAAACACCAAATTATTATAGTAATATATCGGATATAAATAAAAATAAATTAAATAGCCCCTGCGAATCCCCAGCTCCAATTCAAGAAGCCAATCAAATAAAAATTCCTATCAATCTTCATGAAGATACACCACCTGACCACAGAAACATGAAAACTACACCAGCTCAAACTTCAATCAAATTGGATAAGAAAATCATTATTATAGGAACTCAACAAAGTGTTGGGCTTGCTTCAATGTTAATAAGGACTAGACAAAATACCAAGTATGAAAAGTATACAGTATCAGCGTTTACAAAACCTAATGCTACATCCGAAGAAGTTTTAAAATTGTGTGACAACATATCTATGGAGGAAGATGATAAATTAATCATATGTACTGGTGAGAATGACAAAAATCCAACTTTGATAGCAATTGAACTATCTAATGCATTAAAAACTTTCCGTAAGAAATCTGTAATAGTATTAGGTGTAAATAGTAATATGTATTTAAATGAACAAATGTTGAACAGCAGCATTCAATTGATATGTAGTAATTTGCCAAACACAAATTTTGTTAATGTTAACGAATATGGTAAAAATAAGTTTTATTTATGCAAAAAAATTAATCTTGTTATTGATAGTATTGACTATGAGAAGAAATTTATTGTTCATAGTGGCAGGCCTAACAATTCCATAGTTCAAAGAAATGGCAATTTTAATGCGTATATTTCTCATGGGGAAAAGAGCTTTAAGATGGTCCAAAAATCTATATTGGATTATTTTTCTAAAAATACTATTAAAACACTGTCTAGTAAACGTTCATGTACCGCCAGAAAATTATTGTTCACTACCCCAAGTGTTTCACCTTCACATAATCCAGCAAATGATCTTTTTCGATGTTAATGATCGTAAAGTTACTATATTCCATCAAAACATTGCAGGAATTCTAAACAAATCTGACCTACTGCAGATATCACTAAATCAGCTGGTTAAAGATAATAATTACAATGTGAATATTATCTGCCTCAGTGAGACCTTCCTGAAATCAGGCGAGGAACTTAATCTACGTCTTGATAATTATAGTCTAATCGCTTATTTTTCTAGACCAAATCAGAAACGCGGCGGTGTATGTATTTTATGTAGGAGCGATCTAACCTGCCCTAAAATCTATGCCAAAAATGATCTAGTAACTGAACTATGCTTCGAATATTGTGGCATAGAAGTCCCAACATATAATTGTCTTGTAATGTGTATTTATAGAACGCCGAATTCTAACCCTTATAAATTTCTTAATAATTTTGAAATACTTTTATCTCAGCTTCGTTATAAATATAAAAAGAAAATAATAATAACAGGAGATTTCAATATCGATTTGCTTAAAAATTCAAAAATAAAAGATGAATATTTTCGCATATTACAAAATTATGGTTTTTGCTCCCATATCAATGAACCCACAAGAATAAACGCATGCCTTGACCAGATAGTAAGTAACTTTTCTGAAGCTACTGCCAAGGTACATCATTTAGGTTTATCAGATCACAGTGCCCAAACTCTAACCTTTAGTGTAAAATATAAATCATATGAGAAAAAACCATTATTCATATATAAACGCAACTTACAAATCGATAATGTACGTAAATTTAAAGAATGTCTCTCAAATCTGTCTTGGAACTGGATCTTAAATGAATCTGATATGAACCGAGCCTTTAAAATGTTTCATGAAAATCTAATTATGTTTTTCAATTTATGTTTCCCTGTACAGAAAATAAAAACTAAAAATAAGAGTAATGATGACTCGTGGATAACGAAGGGGCTCAAAATATCATGTAAAAATAGAAGAAAGCTTCGGTACACTTATTATATGAAAAGAACAAAACATTCTAAAAATACGTATCAAAGGTATGCAAAAATATTGAAACAGTGTGTGTATAATGCCAAAAAACGAAGCAATATACTATACATTAATAAATCAAAAAATATCTGTAAAGCCACATGGGATGTCGTCAAAAAATCTCATACATCACACGTTAAAAATAATAAATACATCAATGAAATAATGGTACAAAATAAAATTATATCTGACCCTCAAGACATATCCAATCATTTTAATAATTATTTCATAAATCTAACTAACAATAACAATACTACTCATACGATCCCTAATACAATACCTATTCAGAGCATAGATTCAAGCATCTTCTTGTATCCAACAACAAGAAGTGAAGTCTATAAAATTATAATGTCTCTGAGGACGACGAAGTCTTTTGGTTACGACGACTTCCCTACCAACATATTAAAAGAAAGTGCTATATTACTTACAGATATTTTATCGTACCTAATCAATTTATCTTTTTCAAATGCAACTTTCCCTGAATTACTTAAAGTGTCCGTTATTAAGCCGATTTATAAACAAGGTGATGCTAAACTTATGAGTAATTACAGGCCTATTGCGTTGATACCGATTTTAGCTAAAATCCTTGAAAAGGCAATGCACGCACGTCTTGTTTCATTCTTAAATAAGTTCAATATCCTTAAAAATGAACAACATGGCTTCCAAAAGGGGAAATCCACAACATTAGCGGCATTTAACGTCATTAAAAAAATTACTGAATGCATTGATAAAAATATGCGCGCTGTGACCATATTTTTTGATATGAGTAAAGCCTTTGATTTTGTTCTACATGATAGGTTGCTTTCTAAATGTGAGAAATATGGTATTCGAGGTACTGCTAAAAAATGGCTCAAAAGTTACTTGGATAATAGAAAACAATACGTTGACATTACTAACATAAACAAAGACAAAGAAGAGTGTTATTATAAATCTATCTCTAGATTAAACTCAGTAGGTGCCCCGCAGGGCAGTATCCTGGGCCCTTTACTATTTTTAATTTATATTAATGATTTGCCAGATATCACTTCACATAAATGCACGTTATTTGCAGACGATATATCTGTAATAATAACGGAGTCTGAACATACTAATCATAACGACGAGATTAATAAGTGCATTAATGATATTACCAATTGGCTAGATAATAATAATTTGAGAGTAAACCCAGATAAAACGAAATACATGCAATTTTATAATAGAAAACCAAACAAAAATGAACTCAAAGTTCTATGTAAGGGACAGGAAATAAAAAGCACCAAAGAAGCTACTTTTCTGGGTATGGTTTTTGATGATCAATGTCGTTGGGAGGCACATGTCAAAAAGGTTTGCAGTAAAATTAATAGATTTGCATATGCACTTTGGCGTTTAACCAAAATTACGAACCAAAATGCTGCACTACAAGCGTATCATGGTTACGTCGCGTCAACCATTAGGTATGGTATATTAATATGGGGAAACTCTGTTGTAGTAAATAAAGTTTTTATTTCTCAGAAGCAATGTGTCCGGGCTTTAGCTGGAGTATCACCTCCTACGTCCTGTAGGCCCCTTTTCCCTAAATTAAAACTGCTTACAGTTGCTTCAATTTACATACTGGAATGTTGTTACTTTGTAAAAATTTATCCAGAGTTATTTAATAAATGGAAAGACAATTGTAACTTCAACACCAGGTATCCTGAGCGTCTAATGTTACCTAGCATAAGGACTGAACTGTATCGTAGGAATTGTTACCCCATGATCATTAAAATATTTAATAAACTGCCTCAAAGTTTCAGAGTCTTACCAATAAAAACATTTAAATGTCGCTTAAGAACGATGTTGATGAACAAAGCATTCTACAGTGTTAACGAATATTTCAATGCAAAATTAGATGATTCATGTAATATAAAGTGATATAATCTATGTGGTAAGGCTTTATATTGTATAAAGAATCTAAAAATATTACTATTTTGTATTAAGTATATTGTGTATATAATTATTTCACTACTAGGCTAAGTCCTATATTGCATGCTGTAAAACGGCCAAATATGTGAAACTTATAATATGAAATTGTAATATCTTCTCGACCATATCTGATGCAATAAAAATTTCAATTTCAATTTCAATTTCAATTCAATGTTATACGTAAATTCAAAGTTATCCAACATAACAGCTGGGCCTGATTGTTTGTTTTTCTAACCTATCTCGGGAACAGATTTTTATTTGGGATATCAGATTTCTACCGGGATACAGTAGATCTTATTTTTGTACTCCAGGCATCACGTTGTAATTCATTCATATCAGCAGGCTGAGTTGTTGTAGCAGACGACCGTCTAATGTAATAAAAGTTTTTTTAAATAAACAACGCGACAAAAGTCGTATAGAATAGTTTAATTTTAAAGTTTATATGTTAGAAGTTGTCTAAGAAAACTTGTATTTTACTGAATGCGTCATGCATCAGGGAGGGCTTTGGTATTCATGAAGGAATATTTCACGAAATTCTACGATATTTCATAATATTTATGATTCAATTTATGAATTAAGCGCTCGTTTTGCTACTGTAATTGATTGAAATACGAGGAAACGTTATGCGTGACATTTTTATCCAACACGTCGTGTTAGCTACGTGACGTCGACAACTCGTGTCCACCAAGTTAAATACAAATATTATTTTTATAATTGAATCACGTACATAATATGACGTTTAATTAAAAAAGCATTTTTGTTGGCTGCCTTTGGGTAAATTATGATATTCACTGTAATTAATCAAACATATCTTACCCCTCGTATACTGAAAAGCAGATCGAGACCAATGCTTTTATTATTACGTGAGATTTGAGCAGACAAGAGGTTTACTTGCCACTGTGGTATATAGTATATCCTATGGTATATCGTAGAGGTGATGGTGTGATATTATTCGTATGCAAAGGGATAATCTTCAAAGCAGTTTGAGTGATGAAGATTGATTGAATCGCGATAAAGAAGTTTCTGATATCACTAATCTGGGTAAGGCTCGCCAGGTGTGCTTATCCAGCTTAGACAAAGGTTCCATCTTTGGTGTAAAAAGAACATCACATTATGTTCCTCTACAGAATATTAAAACAGCAGAAACATTTTTCCTTGACAGAAAGCAATAAAACGAGTAAATACTTTAATTAGTTTTTGGCACATCTAAGACACGAAATTACTGTATGCAAAACAAAAATAGGGATCGCACGTCCAAACTGTAAGTACCAAAAAAAATTAGGTGACACACAGCATATTGCAGTTGTAATACATACATACATGCATACCGCAATGCTATTCTGTGACAACCTTTGTTACAAAACTCGTATTATGACGTGTACGTGAATGGCAGCTTGATTCCTAGTAGCATTGTTGAATATATTTTAGAAATCTGAATACTTACAGAGTAATAGAAAACCGTACAAGTGCGTCGTAAAGTGTAGTAAAATTGACATGTAACGTTCGATTCAAAGGATGTCTAAATGCCGACAAATAAATGGAGCACGTAGAACGAGGGAGCTGTTCGATTGTATTCATAACTGCATTTTTCGCTTTTCAGTACGTTGTATAATACATCAACGATACATTATCTTCAGTGTGTTTTCATAATTCTCAATAACAATAAACGTTGGCATATTTTGCTGCTAGTAGGTACTTAGTATATATACTTACATACGTACATTCTTATATTGTTTAAAGTTTCCATTACACATTGCGTTTATTGTTATCCAGAAGTATGAAACCTTAAAATATGGGCATAGATCAACAGCTTAACCTTTATAGCACTTAAGAAGATGCTCTACGATTTAAAACTCGCAATCGTAAATAGTTAAACATGTTATTACATTTTTTATTGTTATTTGAATGTATAGGCATAAAAATTAATTTATTATTCGAATATAAATATTGTGAAAATCAGCAATATAAATGTTAATTCGAATGCAATTTACAGTGTACATTTATTTACTAGTTGACAGTAACAAAAAAAAAACCAAGCTCGTTGGTCTCACAGGCGTTTGCAAATCGTGATTTCATTCGAATATAATTTTTAATACGCAGCGGCAATTTCTAAGTCAACATTCGAGTACATGACAGTACAATTATTCAATCAATCGACATTATTTTAAGTACTAATCTACCTTAATAAATAGGAAACGAATAAGGCGAATAACAAAAAAAATTGTTACCTGATAAAAAATATTCCCGCTATGACACTGCTGATACCAATCGCACCATAAATTATCACGGTAAAAGCCACTTCTATTAAAGCTCTTATCACCCCTTCGATTATTTTGAATACTACCTTGAACAAGTTGATAATCACGTGTATAATGAATTCCATTGAGTTTTGTGGTCAGCCGCATCTGAATTGCCTCCTGAAAATAACATAAGGTCATATTAAGTCTATGATGCAAAGTGTGGTCAATGTAACGTATCTGCGTAGCTTTATTTTAAAGTAATCAGTACCTCAAAAATATAATAATATTAGCTACTGCTAAGCCCGGCAACGATTCTTCGTGGCTCGTGGTATCTTATCTTATCTTGTGTGGGGGGCCGGTCAGTACTGACCGGCGACACTTCGACGCAGTGGGATCTTTTGGGTCGACTTCCCCAATCACGACTGCCATAGATGTTCATGGCAGCCGGGACCGACGGCTTAACGTGCTCTCCGAGGTACATAGCAGGCGATAATTGTCAATCAATACGCACACAGTTTCGAAAAGTCATATAAATTCCGAAAGTAAGTGCGTGACGTGGGTTTGAACCTGAGACCCTCTGCATTGCAGTCTGTTGGTCTCCCCGCTGAGCTATCGCTGCTCTCTGGCTCGTGGTATGGTTTGGTTGTAATTCCCCCTTCACACAGAAACTTCAGAAAAAAACCATACAAAAAGTTTTGATATTTAAATGCAATTTTATATAAATAAATCAAGTCGATTTATTGAATACACAAACAAACGGAAACTAAATTATTATATACTGCATTGATATATTGTCAATAAATGTTTATACCTGCCTCGGACACTTTTTCTGAATGAAAGGATGATGTTCTTTTCTGTACCCCTGACAACACGTATGCGAAATTTTATGACGTTCAGTCGAGTAGTTAAGGCGTGCAAGCGTAACAAACAAACAAACAAACTCAAATTTGCATTTTTTTATTATATGTTGCTTGCAAGTTCTTCATTTCAAATATCTGGTCGGCATTAAGTGCGGGGATTATCGAGCTGGGAATTCTAGCATGAAACAATACGTAAGGAGCTTAGGTGAGCTAGTTACAGTCATATGCGAATAAGTCCTTGCTATTTTTTGGAAGTAGAGAACCTTGATATGAATACTAATCAGATCTAAAAAATTGCCTAATCTTTTGGATGTTTATCGGTGTTATGCTATGGTATATTATGTATTATCTTGAATATAAAACTCACCAGCTTAGACTGTTAACTGAAGATTTACTTCCATATCTATACTAAAGAAACCTTTGTTTTGTAAAATTATTGTAATAGCTTCGTACATTAACTTTATAAAACAAGGTAGGTAATAGTGCAAAATCGCGAAATAATAAATAGGATAATAATAATATTATTCAAATGACAAGAATTGTCAGGTTTTGTCTATCATTATTAAAAGTTCAGAAAGTTATGTCTAAATTGTCAAAATCTTGAATAAGGAGGTCTTAGTACTGACAAAGAAGTTTGAACTATTACCATAATATCTTTGAGCACCTGGTACTTTGAACATTTAAAATGTTGTTATCATGGTAATAAAGGTCTTGGTGGAAACATTTTTCTACAACCTTGAGCCTATTATTCGTGTACATTTACAATACTGTGTGCTTGTATTTATATTTACTAATGATATTAGAATTGACCGGATGTCAATTGTCTCATTTTCATACAATATCACGGCTTACTTTTAGTAAGATTGTAATTTCAGTAGCCAACATTTAAGTGAGGTTAGTATATATAATGAAGACGGTTGTCCAAGGCCTAGTAATTGTAATATCGCTAGTGATACAAAGATAAAATCAGTGATGTAAGTCGATAAACATTTGTGAGATTTTGAATTCCTTTATTTTAAAAATAGTGGCAATTCCTTGTTTTCTACTGAAGTAACAGTTAAAGTATAGTTATTTTAAATATAATTAATTACACACTATTTAACTATAGTAAGTAAATTTTTGTTCATGAAATACCGTTATAATTTTGTTTGCCGTTCAGGTACTTGGCGCGACAAGAATACAAGCGTTGTGTTTATACTGCAACATAGCTGACGCAGGATCCTATTTGTTCTATTTAGATTGGTTGTTACTTATCTTTTTTATTCTTTACTTATGTCGCCGACTGACTGACTGTACGTTGATTTTCATTATATTATGCTTTTTGACTGCAGCACTGGCGTAATCATTTAAGACTCGGCCCCTATATCAAGAACCGAGTCGGTTTAGCTACGAGTAGTTTAAATTTTGACATATTTTCAAAAAATATGTATTAGTTCTGTCTGTAGGTAAAACGACTCGATTCTTGATACAGGAAATGGACTTAAGTCGTAAATTGGCTTCTACACGGCACAATAATTTGTTTGATCTACGAATATTCGCACCGAGTTTGGATGCTCCTTGATATCGCAGTTTCAACTTTTGTTAAGTACTTTGATTACACAGCTCCATTACAAAAAGCAGTGTGGAAGATTTATTAAAAAGAAATGAACCATTAATAAAACAGTTAATAATGTAGGCGTACCCGGGTGTTAAATAGGGCTCCATCATACTTTCATTGCGTCCTACATTTACGTTTTATGTGGGATTGTGAACACTTAAGATCTCACTTTATTACCAGGCTTAGTGGACAGTAATTATAACTAGACTTAGTTTCGCTATCTATCGCTGCTAGGTATTTGCTGGAAAGTATGAAGAACTTTTGCCTGGGGTTTCGCTTGAGTTTGCTTCGCTTATTTTCTTTTCTGTACTTCTGATACCTGTAGGCAAAATTTCACGATGATCGGTCAAGTAGTTAAGGCGTGAAAGCGTAACAAACAAACCCACATTCCTATTTATAATATTAGTTTAGATTAAGATAAACAGGTTCGGCAAGTGTAGTCGTAAATATATCACAAAACTTGAAGGTCAGTGGCTGGTGACATAGGAATCAAATCCTCACAATCAAACCATAGCGTAAGAGAAAGACTGATTAGGTTTACCAAAGAAGCCAATACCAAGACTGGAAAACAAAGCAGTTGTCTATAAAAAAGGGTCTACAGAGACCATGTACTGCAAAATAAGTCTAACTAGTCTGTCCTCAGATATGGAATAATATTCTGGACCAACTCTACCAATAAAGATTGAGCATTTAAAATGCAAAAGCGATGCATACGTGCTATGTTAGTGATTCAACGCAGTGAGAGCTGTAGACCCTTTTTTATTAGACATAAAATTTTAACGCTCTCATATTATACGTACATCTTCATTTTAATCATTATTCATACAAACGCCTATCGTTTAATTAATGCTGGCATTACGGATAAACCAGTGAACGGAATTTTATGCGATCATACAGTTTAGTGGCTTGAAGTTCAACTTAATATCTAAGTTATGCTTCATCTAATTTCGCCAAGCAGAACTGAAGATATGGTGCATAAGTAACTTAAATCGCGAGCGAACTAAAAGTCTACCTTGTGAAGTCACAAGCGAATTCGAGTACATTTTAATTATGATTTTCTTTGGTACGTATTAATATTGTTTCGATACGTAGTGAAGAATCAATTGAAATAAAGGTTTAAAGTTCGTGCATTAAGCGTTTTCATTTTATGTGAAGGTCTAAAATAAAATCAGTCATTCTTCATTATTCCGTTGAGTCAGCAACGTACCCATTAATATGTAATTCTCACTAAAGATTTGATCAGTCCGTTTTCTTTTTTCGCAATTGGTAGAATTAAAATGTTGCTTACAAAGGCATTGAGGGAATCGTTCAGATTTTCTCTCCTCAAAACCTAAAAGGGAGATAAAATCTTTATGAGGTGCTGCTATAATTAATTTAATTAAGGCCTTGGAACTTTACAAATGTTTTCAACGAACACTGCGACGTAAATTCTGTTTTATCACTAAATTAATATGGAATAAGAGATATTGGATCGTCTGGCTTCTAGAATATTTTTCAAAGCCTGGAAGAATTCTCTGTCCGTCCTATTTTATTTCCTCGTGTTTTCATCTCGACTTTAAATCGTATTCTTTCATTCGAATTTTATTACGTGTCGTCTCGGTAAAATTTCCATTTTATAATTGGGTATTTTTACTATCCGATTACCGACTTATTGCAAATTGTAAAAGTAGAAAAGCCTTCAGAAACAACGAATTCTCGATTAAACTAAATAACGATATTCATTGTCAGAGTTGATAAAACCACGTGCTGGGAGTATAAACTACACCAAATTCTCATAAAACAGTAGTTATACAAATGAAAATGTTGAAAATTTATAACGACGTGGATAATTATACAATCGTGGCTTAAAACTGACAAACTTCACAGAGTAACGATTAAATCGCTCGAATTTGAATATTAGTTTGAAAGTGTTTTAGTGAGTACACTTTATTATAATTTTCCTCGAAATTACTTTCTAAATTCGACTATTAAATAGTAGTATTTAAACGAAATGGTGTGATAATAGAATAAGTAACGAATTCTTATCTAGACTGTTTAGAATTTACCTTTCTTGAATAAACCATTAGGCTTCTTATTACATTCTGTAGAGGCAATTCCAGGGATTCTCAGAATTGTTTCATCCTGAGAATTCTTACAATAACTATAGTGAGTTACTGAGTTTGAACATGTTTGACTACGCACCCCTAGGAATATTTTATCATAATTAAATAGAATAATGATCTGAATATATTTGGACTTTTAACTACGCGTCCATCGCGTATATCAATCGATCCGCTAGGTTAAGTAACGGTGGAACCATTATACCGTCAATGCTGACTGTCTAGGACATCGATGACAGCTGTTTGTTATAGGAGATCAGTAATTTTTTACAGTCATCAACTATTTTAAAATCTCGTCTAACCTTCGACCATAGCTTTTCAATCGCGAGAATCACAATGCAGCCTTATTGTGCAAATATGTACATTTAGCCGAAACGACTAAAGATTCTCCCTGCAGAAATAAAAGTAGGTTGCCTACCCTACTCCTATTTCTGCAGGGAGACTTTAATGATATTTCGATTTAGTGGTGTCGAGAACTATTTACTATAACTGGTTTCAAAATATATGAGATTTAAAGCGGTGATAGCTCAATGGATAAGGTATGGCCCTTGCAAGCGAGAGATAATGAGTTCAAATCTCATAATTGTATTTTCAACGTGAACTCACTAAGCTAAGCGAATTAGCTTAGCTGTTTGGGCTAGTGAGAATACTATAAATTCAAAGATTCTAGTAATTATTTGCGCTGCATAATAATGCGCTGCGGGGCAATTAACAAACATTCAAACAAAAAACATATGTCACCATTCTTGGGTACAAAAGAATTAACGCGTTAAAGTTATCAATGCCGTGCTTCGAATATTGATTGCACTTTAATGGCTTGTAAATCGATTACGGGAAATGGCGATGGTAACCAAACCTTTCATATTAACCCAAATACGGAGGAAAAAGGTTAAATGTTTTAAAAGGCACTAAATGGTGTTGTATAATTTATAGACGCGCATTAGAATTTAGGAGTACCCGATTGACATATTGCACTATTGGAACGTGTTCGAGTTGAAATGTTTTTTGAAAGTTACGGGAATTTATTAGAAAGAAAGTGGATCTTCAGTGAGAACTGGTTAAGATGTCAGTTTTTAAATGGATGAAGTAGAAACTCGAGGAGAAGGGAATATAAAGGAAAGTGTTAACATAGGTCAACACAACAGCGATAGTCTAGTGGACCCATTGGACTGTCACACAGAAGTCTCGAGTTCAATCCAAAGGCGCACATCTCTGAATTTTCGAAGTTAATTATGGCTCGCTTTAACGATGAAGGAAACATCGTGACGACATGGTGCGTAGTATCCTCGAGTATTGCTCATAAGTGTGGAATCCACGGTAAGATATTTATAGGGAGAGGTTGGAATCTATCCAACGTTGATTTCTGAGGTACCTGCAGTACAAATCCAAAATCTATGATCCATCATATGAGGCAAGATATCGAAGACACCACATTCTACCACTGTATGAAAGAAAGAGATTATCTGATATCACGTGTTTTGTTAAAATTGCCCAGCACGGTATTGATTCACCTGATCTTTTATCTAAAATAAATATTAAAGTTCCAAATAGAATGACTAGATTTCATGCCTATCTAGATGTTCCTCAGCGTTCTTAAAATTATAGGCAGAACTCGTATTTCGTCAGAGCTATTAAATAAATTAATATGGTGGTTAGCTTTCCTGAACTAGACTTATTTAACTCGAAATCACATGTTTTAATAAAATATTAACAAAGTCATGGTTCTCAAGCTGATCGTAACTTAAATTTGTTTTGTTAATTTTTTTTGTTTAGTTTTCCTCTCATTATCATTTTCTAAAACTATTAGTATTATATAACAAGCTTTTTAGTTGTGTATCTGCAAAAACATGTAAATGGTGCATAGTTTTAACACATGTTGTATTTTCTGTTATATACACTGTATGCTTTCCCAATAAAATAAAATAAAATAAATCTGCATATCTGAGAGTTCTCCATATGTTCTCAAAGATATGCAAAGTCTGCCAACCCGCACTGGGACAGTGTGGTGGACTACGAAACCTACTTACTCTGAGAAGAATTCGCAGTCCCGTGTAGAGGCCCGTGCCCCGTCCCACTGCTGGTTCTGGCACATCTTCTTAGTGTTGTATGTCAAAGTTTATATAGGGCTAATATTATATAATTATATTATTATTTTATTTATTCTTTACAACTTTAAATTCATAGATGCTTAATATATCCAAAATTTTAGGATACGATGTGATAACATAATATCACGCCTGTATATTCCTGATGGTTTAGGCAAAAGTGTATTTACACCTACATTATACCACCTACATATATTTCTGCGCTACTATGTATTTCTTTGCCAAAAAGTTCAAGATACTTTATTCGTCCCGGGGATTGTACCAGGGACTTAGCATCTATTCTGTTCACCAAACATAAGCGTATAGTAATATAATATAAACTTTACTAAGTATGCCAAATCTTCTCCGTGCGCGCAATATGCTAAAAAGGGATTTACGTTTTTTCTTTGCTTATAATTATTGTATAGATGAAAAGCAGTAAGGCAGAAAATATTTACATCGCGTATTAGTTTGTGCTTATATTTAAACTGATTCTAGTATATACTTCACATTGAACTGTAAAACGAAAAAACATTTAAAAATGTAATATGAGGGTATAAAGTCCATATTTAAACTACGTTTAACATCCTTAAAAATGAACTTCTCTTGTTTCCAATCACGTTCGTCAAATTTCTCATCAAATACAAGTTTTATTATTTTAAACGTCACAAACTTTTAAAGGGGATTCAATTACAGTGGAGTATTTGATAAAAACTTAAATGAGTTCTTTGTAAACAATCAACAAAATAGCCAATTTCAATTTGGAACTCATCTACGTCTCACAGTTTGATTAAATTGCATTTTCTTTCGATGGCGTAGTGGTTAGTGAAACCAACTGCCACGCCTGAAGTCACGGGTTCGATTCCCGCACAAGTCAAACATTTGTGTGCATGAACATGGATGTTTGTCTTGGTCTGGGTGTTTCTATGTGTAATATGTATGTATTTACAAAAAAAAACTATTTAATAATTATGTATGTTTATCCATTGTCTGTACCCATAGTACACGCTCTGCTTAGTTTGGGTTAGATGGTGTTGTGTGTATGTGGTAGAATATTATATTATATTTAATACCGAAATTTGAGTGCTAAAATAATAAGAAAACTTATAAATTTATAAGCTTTGATTACGAGTATATTAACTGTATATTGCTAGCTCTAGCGTTGAAGGAAAACCACGCGAGGCAAGTTCATATTGCTCTTAGTAGCGACTCTGCGTCAGGTTGCCTGATGACATTTTCTTTGATATAGTCTTACGTTCCCGCGAATAGTAGGTGCATATTGAAATTAAACTTATTTATACGGTTTCTATCGTGGTTTAAATAACTAGCGTCTACTTAGTACAACTACATTAAGCGGTACCTAAGATAGTTGTCGTCTCGATTACAAGTACTAATTTCAATAGTTACTAAATAAGGTGCGGTAAAATCTGTTTATATAAAGTAGTAAAGAGTAGCTATAGCGGTAGTAGTCTAAAGGTTAAGTTACGCACTTGCAATTGAGAGGTTGCGGGTTCGAGATCCGTACATTTCACCATCGAAGTGAACCCACCCATAACATAAACAATCATTCAGCCAAGCCGGATAAGTTAAATACTACTTAATTATGATCAAAATTTTAATGTTTAAAAATAAGGTAATACCTAGCCATCACATAGGACTTCTCATAAGCTCACTGTACTGTAGAAATCTGGTAAGGAACTCATAACTATCAGATATAAATACACAATACTTAATTAAACCTCAAAAAATATCTAGTATTTCACGTAAACATAAACACAAACTCATTCTACCGAACGAATAAGCCAGTCGCCTGATATTTTGTGAAATTTTGCTAATCATTGCAGCCAATGCTTGTTGTGACGTAGAAAAGTAAGTAAACACCCTCTACACTTCGTAAAGGTCACGGCCATCTTAAGAAGAACACACATCGCCATGATAAACGAGTTTCCTCGAGTAAATGTCGTAAACAAAAGGCTTCATAAAGGTGAAACGATAATACTCTCTGTAAGGAAGTGTAAAGGTCTGCTAAACCCAGTAAAAGTATATATTGGATGAATTATGAAGTGCTGTGAACGTTTTTGATGAGTCTACTTCATTGTGTGGGGACAAAAGTGCTCGTTCAAATACGTTGTGAAGTTGACGTCGTTAATACAGTTCAGTGAGTTTGTTAAATAACGTGAATGATTTTGTTACTGTAATAAATAGGGGTAAATAGAAACTAAAATCGTTTAATTTGGGCATTAGTAGTTTCTATATTTTTAATTTGAATATCTTTATGTTTAAAATATTAATATAAATACATAAAACACGTTAAATAGTATACAATTAATAGAACGATCTGCATTAATCCTAACTAATATTATAAATGCGAATGTGAGTTTGTTTGTTATGCTTTCTCGCCGTAACTACTCGCCGGATCATCATGAATTTTCACATACACTTTGTCAAGGAAGTCCTGTTCCCGAAGGAAATTTATCAAAAAAATCTACATTAACGCAAGCTAGGCCACGCGCAAAAAGATTTTATATTTGCAATGCCAGAAAAATGCGGCTTTATTGATATTACCCAATATAAGATCTTATACACTTTAGTTAACAATAGAAAAGATTATAAGCTTTTTATCCGTGCTTTAATCTAACCTGTATTCATAATTCATGACCAAAGCTTTACAAGCGTTTTGAAACAAATCCAACCTCTTATTATAGATTATGTCACTTACACTTTCTGCACTGGATCAATGAAATGTCATCTAAGAGAACAAATTATTATAAACGATTAATGATTATCTTCTTAAACAAATAAGTATAACCAGCATAAACAGATGAACGAAACTTCGCGTTAAGCGTCGAGTAGCAGAAACTCAGAGTATAACATTATGAACTAAGTTGTTCAGTTTTGAATACTTATGCAGAGTGAAATTGAAATGGCAACGGCTATAGCAGCATGCACTCTGACATTTAATATCTTATTTAAATATGAAGTTATAATCTCATATGAGCTTGGGGCTGCTTTTAATAGAATGCTAATATAATGGCTGAACAGAAAGCGCAGAGGTCTAGCGGCTATTTCGCTCCTGCTACAGCGCTGACTGTTCATTTTACTCTCGCTTTATCACAAGGTATCTTGTGATATAACTCACAAATTGGGGATAGATTACACAAGCTTCTGTCTTGCCAGCCATAAACTCCACTTGATAAGAATTGAAATTTTGCATTTGCATGGGCATTTACTATGCAATGTTTACAGACGTTTAAGTTAAATAAACAGTAATAAATTCTTCTATTTTTAGATATTACTACCTTTGTCAGCGAAGTAGCTTACGAAAATCCCAATAGATACAATATATATTCTACTAAAAGAATTAGATAGAACGAAGCTCATATTTTAAGTTGATCGCCAAACTACAAAACAGTAGAGCCCGCAACATTCATTAGTTTTACTTGATGCTGAAAAAACTACACAGACTAATATTCTAAAAGGCTAATGTGGGCTTATGAAGTGGTAATTGGGTTGCACTACTTAGGACCTCAAAGTAACTTCTTTAAAAATTGCAAAAATATTAGTTTTCGAAAATAACTCCTATAGACAGACAGGCTTGTTTCATTTTTATAACAGAATATATGCTACGACGCTAGATGTTAGATTTCCGATTTTCTTTAGTTTAGTAACATAGAATCGTCCTTTTTGCGTTTCTGTTTCAAAAGGAAATATTGCCATTTGCAAAACTTTACAAAGGCTAACATGTTTCTATCGACAAAAGGATACTCTAAGTACTCTTAGAACATATAAATTGATAGAATATATGTCAACTCAGAACACGAGGCACTAAGTAAGTACTTGTGATATACATATATTAGGTATGTACTCATAGTTATGTTCTTGGCCGTGTGTTGATGTCGTGGCATTTTTGTCGCGTAAATACCACGAATGTCTCCAAAACAGTTACTGAACAATGTTAGGCGGTATTTCACGTCAGCAGCATATCTTTAGCCCCCAGATTTCTTAATGACGTTTTGTTAATTCTAACTTTTAATATTATAAATGCGAATGGGAGTTTGTTTGTTGGTTCGTTGTGCTTTCACGGCTTAACTACTTGACCGATCATCATCAAATTTCGCATGCACGTTGTCAAGAGTACAGATAAGGACATAAGGGTTTTTTCATTCAGAAAAAGGGCTATTCTGGAGCAAATTTGCGGACAAAAACTAATACTCCATATTTTGTAATTGTTTATGGATTCACTCAGTCGTTTGCGCATTGTTAGCCTGGCGATTGATTTAAGGTGGTTGAATACACACACTTACCAACAGGCTTTATCGTTTTCTTTAAAATATGCTTATTAATCCCATAATTATTATTGTTATTATTTCTAGTCTCATTAGATACGGTTGAATGTAAATTTTCTGACAAGGCAACTACCACTTAATTTCTGTAATTAACGAATACAATATAACGTATGAAACAGTTTTAAATAACCATACATATGTACATACATAGATACACGCCTGTTTCCCAGAGGAGTAGGCAGAGACTACGGGTTTCCATTTGCTACGATCCTGATACACTTCCCTGGCTTCATTCCTTTCATCACATTCGTCATAGACGCTCGCCGGTTTAAGGTGCTCTTAACCTGGCCTTTGTCCAGAACGTCTCCGAACCCGCATCTCTCTCTAATCACACTATTCCTTATTCTATCTTTCAGAGTCACACCACATATTATGTCTCTTAGGGCTCTCATTTCTGCAGCATTTATTCTGCTCTCATGCTTCTTTTGCCATACCCAACTTTCACTGCCACGCATTAGTGTAGGCACTAATAGTCCTCTATGAACAGCCAAACGTGCCTTTTCGGATACATTTCGACTGTTCATAAAAGCGCATAGAGCGCATTCACTTTATTGCCAGCAATCGCCCTATGAAAACAATGGACTTGTTTTAGAAATATTAAGGAATAGTGGCTTTTTACATTGATTATAATAGAATAAGACTTTACATGCTATTTAAGCCACTAAAGAGATTTTTAAATATTATTTATTAATTAGAAATATAATAATATTTTTAGAAAGTCGCATAACTATAATCATAACACGAATGCTTGCAATTTTGGTAGATTTTATGGATCGTTCGATCTGTGCTATAACTCCAAAACAAAATCCAGATAATATTTATTGTATTGAATAGCTATTCCTTATTGTTACATTATATTGCGTTGAAGGAGTGATAGCGAATCGAGGTTTATAGTTGTCATGAATAATGTAAACGATATACTTGGATTACTTTCATAAAATAAACGAATTTTATTACTATAGTTGGTCAATATGTACAGTGATAAAGATGTACGTTTCTTTTACAACTTGCATTCAAATTTAATGTTATATGACATTTTATATTTAGGTAAATTATGTACATATTGTATATTCACGATAAAAATCCTATTGCCAACGTTGGTATGCCACGCAGAGGCTTATAGTTGGATCCTAAGGCGCGCACCTCTGTCTTTTGTAATAATTTTTAAATATATAATAAATTATATATTATAAAACATTGTTCAGTTAGGGAATAAAACTTAATAATAGACTTTGATTTTAGCCTTTAAATTATAATGATGGAAACAGGTTACAATTATACGGTTAATAAATTAGTGAACACAAGGTATAATAACTTATAAGAGAGTTTCGTTTGTGGCTGTTGAGAATTATTGGACAACAGAAACGGTAATGGCGGCCGAGTCTTAGCGTCGCATGGGCAGCCGGCCCGCGGACGGCTACGATTGGTCAAATCACGATTACGCCATTTTCACGCGTAGTCATTGGTCGCGGCAGCACACCACCGCCTGACAGTTGATGCGTTCGGAAACGGCGCCAACAGCTTCCCAGCCATTGAAAGCTTCAGTGCAGCTTTCAAACTTCGTTGACAGACATTATTTTTAAAGTTAAATAGTTAATAATCACTCGCTTCAGCAATAATGATACACGTCCGAAAGTTCTACATTTTGTCATCGAAGGCGTGTAAAGACGTATCAACCATCCCGCAGGTAAGCGTAATAAATACATGGTGTGTCTCTTCTCATACTGAGAGAAGGCCCAGCAGTGGGACAATTTATTAAATTATTTTAGTACCCTTACTTGATGTACGAGTATATTTAAACATCACAGGTGACATCACGCAGACGCGATGGAATTAATATTAGGTACAATTATTTCTTGTTTAAAAGCATTTGGAATTATGTACCTACCTTTCATATAGTGAAAAATTACCTGATAGATGCAGTAAACACCCAGTTCCACTTATAGATATATGAACTCACAAAATTCGTACTCTCTCCTTTATAATACTTGATTTTGCTTGCGGCTTCGCTCGTTTAAATGAAAGTTATGTAATTCTTACCCCTCGGGACTACTTTTTCCTAGATAGAAGGTACTCGTACTCTACATCCTTTTCTGTATCGCTGACGTAACGTATATGCAAACTCAGATTAATAATATCAGTAAGAATATTGTCTTCTGTTTACGCGAATGTTATTCATTGAAATTAAACTACTATATACGGATTTTATCGCGTTGTTTATTTATCACTGTATTACAAAATTTTGAAAATATTACACTACTACTACTATTGATTTTATTTTACTAATTTATAAGCTAATGAAATTATTTAAACTATTAAATCTATTTATTTTTGGTTTACACTTTCCTCGACGTTTCGGTTGCTTTTCAGCAGCCATGGTCACGGGGAGACTAAGATGGTAGTTGTCTCAATGTTCCAGTGTAGTTATTTCAAAGTACCCGAACATAATTTAATCATGGGTGTTTCTATTTACGCAGAATGAGCTCAAAGTATCATGAAGTCTAGCTGTGGTTTGTTTCTTCTTGGGTTTGACTATTTGAAGTACTAGAAATAAACCTTGAACGATTATTTTAAATTTTGTCTTGCAAGGATGTTATACATTTTATATAAACATTAAATTAACAATCCTAGCAATTACCTTGACCTGAAATATTTGCGCGAAGCATTCTACAGATGCGACATCACCATTTAAAACTATGGGTGATTTTAAGTAAAAACTTCGTAGAAGAGAGGAGATCGCTTCCATATTCTAAGTTACCCGCACTCGAATAGGATAAATTAGCTCAGAAGTGTTTAATTGATCAACTTCGAGGAACTTCAGCGTTCAACTTGCGCTTGATCTTTAATTCATTGTGGGAAACTAAACAAAAGGGAAAATAAACTTGCTTTATTTATTTCGTATTCAAGAAGCAAGTTTCTACGTACCAGATGTTCCGTGCAAAGTTCGAAGCAGTATGAATCTAAGATTTGTTTTTTTGCGATATTCATTCTAATGGCTGTCAAGCGTATGCTAGTTCACTTTAGCTTAAAGTTTGAGAGTTTTATTAACAATAGTTTTGTTTGTTCATTTATGTAGGTACCTATTAAATATTCATAAAGAATCTGAAAATTGTATTATAAATGATGCACGGATGGCGAAGTGATTTGAAAGTGATCGGCTCGCCGCTGCTACTGCACTGCAATATTTGTGTTGTCTACTAATAGTCGTTTCGTGTCTGAGCGTTCTTACTATCCGTTGTTTGAATGTTGCCTTTCTAAAATAAACAAATGTTATGAATGTTTGTGAAGATGTTGAACGGATTTGGATGAAACTTAATGCCCCAGGTTAGGCATGACAGTCATATTTTCCTTTTTTTTATTGTTTTTATGCAACAGCTGGCAAATAAGCATACGGCCCCACCTGATGGTAAATGGTCACCGTGGCCTATGGACATCACTTGCGCGTTGCCGACACTTTAGGAAAGGAGCAGAGAAAAAGGAAGTGGGAAGAAGCTTCTTCCCACTTCCCTTTTATCTGCTTTCTTGAGCGGGAAGGGGGAAAGAGGGTGATTGTGCTTCCGGCACTCTTACCCACCGAACGAAGCACAACAGTAGGAATATTGCTGTTTCACGTCGATATTCTGTAATAGGGTAGTCCTTCCCCGGTCGAGCCGGCCCATTCATACTGAAATCAGCGAGGCTCTACTACCATACAAAATGCATGCATAACTATTATCCTACCTAGGTAGAATAATAGTCCATCTTTGACTGCACGGATGACGTAGTGGTTTAAGTGGTCGACTGCGCCGCGTGTTGCGGGTTTGAATCCTAAACGGGACAAAAAATTGTGTGAAAATGAAAATGAAAATGAAAATGAAAATGTCTGATCCACAAAATATGGTTGTGCCGAGATTGGGTGTTCTTTGTGTCCGTTGTTTGAATGTTTGTAAATCGCGACACAGGAAATAGCTAAGAAGTAGTCTTTTTAAAAAAAAAAGTACTTATATATTTTTAATTTGGCACTACCCAAAAACATCGCCTCTTTTTCACGCGGGTTGTATTGCGGGCATTGTCTAGTATATGGAAAAAGTGAACCATAAATATCATGTAACCATAGATTTATGTCCTTTCATATATAATAATAATATAATATAATAATATAATATTCTACCACATACACACAACACCATCTAGCCCAAACTAAGCAGAGCTTGTACTATGGGTACTAGACAATGGATAAACATACATATATACTTTTTTTTTTGTAAATACATACATATTATACATAGAAACACCCAGACCAAGACAAACATCCATGTTCATGCACACAAATATTTGTCTTGTGCGGGAATCGAACCCGCGACCACAGGCGTGGCAGTCGGTTACACTAACCACTACGCCATCGAGGCCGACAATATATATAACTAATAATATCGACTTCTATCTTTGCCAATACAATACACTCTTCAGAAAAACAACTAACATTACGGACAAGCAATAAATCTAAAGAAATAGTTTGTAGGAATATCTAGATTAACATAGAATAATATTACCCTTATATACAGTAAGGCAGAAGTTTCCAATAGTTACATTACGTTTGTACATAAGATAATGTAGAATTTTGCAATAGATAAATTACACTAATTATTTCCGAAGATATGTGAAGTCTGCCAGCCCGCACTGCACCAGCCTGGTGGCCATCCTAACTCTTCTCACACTGAGGAGAGGCCTCGGCAGGCGGACAGTTAATACAGGGCTCATATTATTATATTATATAAAATACACTTATATATACTTTACGCTTGTATATAAGGTAAAGCAGGGGTTTGCAACAGCAGTTTACATGCGTTTCACCGTCTGATAACAAAATTAATGTCAATCTGCTTCTGAGAAGGGGGAAGCACAAAATAGAGATAATTTACGATAATATCCTTTTCTAATAAATTAATGGTCGCTAAAACAAAACGAATCAATAATTCATGAAAAGGGACCGAACTCCGTATTAATTGTTTTATTATACAAGCTCAGATTCTAGTCTAGACCATTGTATAATTTCTAGACCAGATCGTATTGTATTTCCAGGCCCAATTAATTGTTGATTTATGTGTCTGATACTTTAACATGTCACTTTAACCATATCGAGACATGATAATTAACCTATTGAGTTGCAGCGGCACACCAGCGGCCAGACACAATAGATTTTAAATTTTGTCTGGTATTGAAATTAAACTACTTTATACGAATTTTATCGCGTTATTTATTAAACTATTAAATTACATAATTTTGAAAATAGTTTCGTTCTATTTGTATCGATGCGAATTTTTGTATGTTGAATACAGTAGATTTAAGGAATAACTGCGTTTAAATAGATACTACGAATGGTATGTTAAGAGATATTATTTAGTCTAAAGTCAATATTGGTAAAAACACTAACACGTCTCAAATGTGCGTGCAATGCACAAATGTAAAGCGCTGAGCTATTTAAATGATTAAAACTATTTAGATTTAAGTTTAGGCTACCCGATTTGGTTGCTTTTCAAGTGTCTGGTATTTTAAGACTTGATAGATTAAAGCTCCGTTTTCGGCCGCTGGCGGCCGAACAATGGTTTATTTATTTAAACACATACACTTATGTACATCTATTTTTGATTATTCACGAAGGGTTTCGTGAATAATAATTGAAATATCTGACAAAGTGTGGGTCACATTTTGCCAGATATTTCCAGGTCCCACGTAATAGAAGATGAGCCTATTGCAATTCGTCGGGATAATTTTTAGATTCCTTATTGCTACTGACAATTTCCTGACAGAAAAACCCAATAACACTTACCCCGAGACGAAAATCGATCGTGTCTAAACATAAGCGACGATATAAGAAGTACATAATGGGTATAATTCATCAGAAATGTACGTAACCCTATTACCTTGGACCTAAAGCCTTAAAACCTATTGCTATCTACTTAACAAAGAAAGACTACGCAAAAGCAGTGAGCAAGGACTAACGCAAAATCAATAAGGAACTTTCTCTACCTATATATTTATATAAGAACTAGATGTCCCGAGAGACGAAGAGCCGTTAAAACGAAAAAGCCGTTAAAATTTCATCAAAATCGGTCCAGCCGTGTAGGAGGAGTTTAATTACAAACACACGCACTGAAGATTATATTATATATAAAGATATTTCCCGTTCTTGCAACATTTTGTATTAATGTTTCGCTCCTATTGGTCGTAGCGTGATTTATATAGCCTATAGCCTTCCTCGATAAATGGGCTATCTAACATATTTTTTTAATCCGAACCAGTAGTTCCTGAGATAAGCGCGTTCAACTACACAAACAAACTCTTCAGCTTTATAATATTAATATAGATATAAGGCAAAGTAGTAAGGGATCCGCCTACAATTTTGTCTATAAGGCTAAAATCGACAATTCCGATGTTAGTTACTTTTGAGCACGGAATCTGAATTTGTCGGTGTGCTTGTATACCTGGGAACATTGGTGTGACACACCTGTGCCTCACCTTTTGGATATTTTAAAAGATAATTTTATTTATGTTTATACCTAAATTATGAAGTAATACATCTTTACTAGTTCCTCTGATTCAGTTCTTATTTAAACGTATCCAATTTTGTACGCTGACAAGATTATCATAGCATGTTTTATGGGTGGGTATCAGTTGAACGGTTTAGCCGTGAATGCTTAACAAACAGAAATAGCACTTCTCCATTTATAAAACAAATAATATGTAACAAAAATTGTACACACAATAGGTACGCTTCTATTATTCCAATTATATTGTGGCAATAGTCAAAGTCAAAGTCAAAAATCATTTAGGTCACAAAGTAACACTTATGAACGTCAAAATATATAATTGAAACTACTAAAGTTATAACTTATAATATTAGTAGTATTTATAACTTATTATCAAATTAGCAGTGATAACCTAATGGGGGGCCGCTGGACTGCAATGCTGGACTGGTGGTCTCAGATTCTATGCCACACCTTTGACTTTTCGAAGGTATTCATTAGTTAATAGTCGTTAACTGTAAAAAAACATCGTGAGTTCTCCATAATGATCTCGAAGATACATACATATGTACACGTACAATATATATATAAATACAGATGTACCTACATATGTATGTGAAATGTGCCGACCCATACTGGGCGCTGGCTGGTTTATTATTTATACAGGGCTATTATTATTATTCTAATAATTTGGAATATATATTTGTTACTCGATTACGTCAAAATTGCTAAAAAGATTTTAATGAAATTTGGTTAATTGGTAGTTTGAACCGCACGAAAGGACATGCGCGTAACGGATAGAATATACGACATATTTGTAAATACTTAAATGTATGATATCCATTTTCTTTTCAAGTATTTTTATTTATTTATTTGAATGTAAAATAAATATTAGTTGCGTTGAAGTTCTTGAGTGCAGACCACGTAAAGTAAACAACAGAAAGGACTGCAGTAGATGGTGCGATGACCTGAATAATATAAAAAGCTATTTTTTTAAGTACGTCTTCGTACACGAATAAAAATCGTTCGTCGAACTATGCGTCATCTTGAGTATTGTATTATAAACTATCTTTTGCCTGCGACTTCATACGCGTAAAAATATAAACATGGTAAAATAGAACCTCAAACTAGTTCTTGTTGTTATTGCTTTTAGGTGGCATATCAACATAATACGACTGTGAATTCATTCAATAATACAGATGCACATACAAACATACAGAATATTATAAAATAATATACAGTGATGTCATTATTAGAATTAAATTTGTAGTCTATTTGCTTTTTTACAAAGAGTAACAAAGCACCGTGCTTTTAAATAAGGACAGGCGGTATATACATGTTCCAGAAAAATAAATAAAGTTACTATATTAGAATGGGAAAACTAATAAAAATGGGTCGGTACAGTTTATACAATTAAGTTGTATTTTAATTAGATAGACTGATGTACCCAACTGTAATTTGAACCAGGTTTATTTTTAAAGAAGACATCTCCCTCTCTAGGAATAATTCCTGTGTCACGGGAGACTTTACAAACATTCAAATAAAGAACACCCAGATTTGTGGGACAACCATTTGCGAAACAAAAAAAACAATTTTTTAAGGCAAATTTTTGCCTCTTGTGGATTTCGAACCCATAACATAACAAATGACGTAGTAGCAGCGGTGAGGCGACAAATTAAACCACTACAGCCATCAGTATATGAAATAGTAAAGATAATGCTTTGTATGAAATAGTAAAGATGGTGCCTCAAAACATGGGAGACAAGAGGTATGTATAATGTATCTCATATAACCCAAAGCAATAGATGAGAGTTTTGTCGGTCCGTTCTTTTGGCATCACGCAGAAACTATGAAGTAACTTTTAATGAGGTTTGAAGCTTAAGTGCAACTAGAAATAAGTATCATAATTATAACATTGATTCATTTTTTTCAGCTAAGTTGTAACGCACTGATCACATCCTTACTAATATTATAATTCGTTTGTTTGTTACGCTTTCACGCTTTAACTACTCAACCAATCGTCATGAAATTCCGCATACACGTTGTCAGGGGAACGGAACAGTTAGTAATCTTACCTACATATATGTGAGCAAAGCCACTGCAAAATCTAGTAAATTAAATTACTATAGAGATTGATTAAACATCTGCTAATGAAAATATAATTTTATTGAGAGTCTTATCACACGCAAAGCATAATTATTATCAACAAAGTGTTGTTTTTTTTGCCAAATCAAATATTCAACAGAATTAAAAAAAACAGCTTTGTCACAAACATAATTTAGCTCCAAGACATAAAGACTGGTATAACAATTTTATCATCACGATCTCATAAACTTTCGTTCGTAACAGTATTGAGTTTTTGATGGAAAAAGGTCAATTCGGACAGTTAGTCCCTAAGGGAGTGAGTGACGGGTTATTCGAGTGACGCCGACATGATAGACAAATTTCACCCCCAAGTTTATGTCGCAAATAATGAAGAGTCAGGGACTTAAACGTTAAGTGTAATAAATATGACGTTAAATCAAAGACGTTGAGAAAAATGCCGATACTGCCGCAAAAGAGCAACCTAAACGAACGACTGTGCATAGATTTTGTCTGTATAGTAGATATTAGAAATTCGTAGGTTTTATCTACTTCTCCAGAAAATACCTAAGTATCTATCTATTTATATTATCTATGACTGTTCAATCGAGTCCGCTAATGTAAAAGCTGTGGTTTGATAAACTTTTTAATTCAACATGACACCAAAAGTTTATTTACATACACAAACATTTATGTCTTGTATACTTATAATTATATTATAATTATAAGTATACATGACATAAGACATTTATCTTTATAAATGCTTGCAATGCTCCGTTTCCCTTCGTAACTGATCTTGCATCTAAAGGCAGCGCTGGACAGTCTGAGTAGAAACCTATAACTACACAATTTAACAACTAACATCATACTTATCTAAGGTAATAATTAAAGTAAAGTATTTAACCCTTAATTTACCCGGTAGGTCCCTGGGACTCCATTGAAAACTTTCAGCGCTCATAAAACCGTTAGATTCTGGAATTAAAAATTGTGCATTCCAGTACCTTCATGAGGTGACACACCAAACGCGGGGGAGAGCGGACGTCGATGCGCGCGGCTCTGATCGGTAAGTAAATACGCGTCGTGAGTCCATGGGACTCCACCGGGGTATTAATGTTATAGTTGTAGCCTATTTTACAGTATTTTTCAATGCGTATTTTTTTATTTTCGATTATATAGTGGCGTCTCATAGTACGTACTATAAATGTCCTTGATGAAGATGCTGACTCTGTGGTGAAAAAATGGCTCGAACAACTAGGAGACAATGACACGGATGATGAGGATCAACAAAATAGACCATTGAATCAGCCTAGAACGTAATGAGTGTCTAAATCCGAGGATCACTGCGAGCTCTCAGATCACAACTCTGCTACGGGGTGTTCAGCTTCTTCAGGTGATGTTGAAAATATCGATACGGGTGGGTGACTTTATTACTATGGAAAAACAGGTTCAAATGGCCGCGGAAACTACCTTCGCGAATTTCTAATATACATTTCACAACATTCTTCGAATTCTAACAGTACCTCACGCTGTATTTGAAAATAGTCCTCTATCGCCTGTAAAAGCGTTCTTACTAATATTTGATGGTCAAATGCTTCAAATGATTATACAGTGGACAAACAAGAAACTTGATAAAATGCGAAATAAGTACTTATCTGAGGAATACATATACATACAGAGAAATGAATCAGATTGAAATGAATGCGTTTATTTCGATGTTATTATATACTGCTGTCTTCAAATCTAATAAAGAGAGCGTTTTGTTTATTTTTGCTACCGATGGCACAAGTAGAAACATCTTTCGAGCGTCTATGTCTACGAAACGATTCCTACTATTTGCTCTGCGTTTTGACGGTGACTAGAAGGTCTTGCACGTTTTTGTGTTATGTCCAAACTGCAATTTTTTTTGCTTTTTATAACAATTGATTATGCTTCTGTTATGTATTTTTAAAAGTACATTTAAAATCATGTTTCGTTTTTGAGATGTTAAGACTAGAAGTTAGGTCTCGTAATTTTGTTACAAAAAGTGCCAAATTTTAAAAGTGCCTTAATAAAAGGCTGTGTTTCTATAATTTTAAGTAAAACCCTATGCCATTGCAAAACCAAATAAATAATTAATAAATATAACCAATATTTTATTTAAAAAATATTTTATTTCATGTTATATTTTAAGATATTATTTCCGGGAGTCCTGGGGACTCCACCAGGTAAATTGCGTATGTATAAAGTCACCGGGCTAATCAAGGTTTAAGCATCCATCAAACAGTATGTACAATCACGGATGAAATAAAAAAAGCCTTCCCCTGAATAGTTATTAATTAAAATACCTATACTTGAGCAAAGTTTAATATAATAACGAATCAAACAATACTTGAGTAACTAATACCTGACTTTCGATCCGAATATAGAACAGCGAGACCAAAGAGCTTGTTAATAGCAATTACCAATCAGCATAGTAATCTTTTCCGGTTGAGTAAACTTCATTCAATATTCGAAAATAAATTTTAATAGGTGTGTTGGTACTGCCATATCAGGTAAATTTAAACAATTTGGTATCCTCATTGAAGTAATCAGGTAGGAATGGGTAGACTCCCTTCAGAGAAAACCCGGTGCCCCTAATACAGGAATAACGATACACAATGATTAAATCTATACAATCGACCAATTATACTTAAATATTCCAAAATAAGCATGTTGGAGGGGGAGGGGGTTTTTGCCGAACTAATTGATTTATTTATATAAATGTGAATGTCGCAGTAGGTTGAAATAATTGACTCCTCTACAGGAGTTTCGAAAATACTGTATTAAAACTTGGATCGAACTCATTATAAGATTTAAAATAGGCTAGATGACTTACAATATTTTATTGTTTCAGTCAAATAGTTAGATTACCCAAACTCTAAGTACAAATAATTTATGAAACCTACTCGAAAAAAAAGACAAGCGTCTGAACTCTGGTAGAAGGGGTAATTGTCAAATGACAGAAAAAGGATGCCCGGTACAAACTGTGACGTAGCCGGTATTTCAATGCTGCTGTACGAGGGAGACATCTCTATTAAATACCCACTTTTCCTGGTATTCGAATTTAATTTTATATTATAATAATACATTATAATATTCTATCACATACACACAACACCATCTAGCCCAAACTAAGCAGAGCTTGTACTATGGGTACTAGACAATGGATAAACATACATATATTTTTTTTGTTTGTAAATACATACATTATACATAGAAACACCCAGACTAAGACATATATCCATGTTTATGCACGCAAATGTTTGACTTGTGTGGGAATTTAACCCGCGACCTCATGCGTGGCAGTCGGTTACACTAACCACTACGCCATCGAGGCCCTTATTTTGCAACTAATTTGAATACTATTTTCACAAACAGATTTGTTTAGATTACTCCTTGCTCTTATGTGTAAAACAACGTGCAAAATCAAACATACGCAACTATCCTATTAGTTTACTGGGAATTTTTATCTAGGCCTATTGTAAGGAAACTCCAGAATCAGTTCTCAAGTATTTATTTATTTTAATAATTATTGTAGCATAATTATAATTTATATTAATAGTTTACATAGTTACACAATATGCATACCTGATTTAATTCAATGCAATATCCGCCACTTCATATACTTTAACTTCACAAACTTATCCGATCGCCACTCAACGCACGACTGCCCGTCATCGTTCCTCGCGTTAGTTTTATACTATCAAGCGTAGTGGGGTAGTCGAGCAAAATCAGTGTTGCCAACAGAAAATAAAGGATACAATTAAACATATTCAAATAATGCTTCTACGTCGCTACACTTTACTAAATATTTCTATATAATAATTATATTCTACCTATAATCGCTAACACTATATATCCAGTGACTAAAACACCTTAGTAGCTTCTACAATAAAACTCACTCGTTTGAAATATTATGTGGCTATATTACCAAATTCACAGCAATTACTCGGACTGTTGAAAACGCCTTACTCGGTTGAATGCTAGTTTCTTACTACTGAGCGATCTTCCGCCGAGAGCCGAGTTACTTTTCCCCTTCCACAATAACCCCACTATTTAAAGATGAAGATTGGCTGTGTTGCCAGTTGGGTAATGATAAAAACTCCCGAACAGAATTATTAACAAAAATAAGAAATAATGACACTTCCATTATACATATATTTTAAATTATAAATCTAGTGGCGTGTAAGTTAAGCCTGCCTGCTGGTAAACAGTTACCGTAGTCTATTGACGAGTGTATCATTCGCGTTGTTGTCTTATAGCATCCCCGTACCATAGTATCTGGAGAAAGAGACTTATGGTAATTAGACAATTAAATTATATCACATAAAACCACTTTTGTTTTAAATTTTGATGTCAAAGGAAAATGCAATGTTATGTACTAAGTAAACTCTCGAATATTACAACCAGAATTTATCGAACCATATCAAAAAATTGAGCATGTAATAGGGATGAAGTAATTAGTTTATAATAATTATAAAACGGTATTAAGTCAATGACGTAATATAAATAGACGCGTCATGCATGAACATCACGGCACTCGAAAACAGCGTAAATACTATCGGTATCTAGACAGCTACTCAGACGCACGAAGAAAGGAAAAGAAAATTAAATGTCATCTACGGAATTCCCGTTGTTAGAGAGAGATAAATATCTTTCTTTAATTACGTTGTCATTTTGTGGTGCATGCTCATTGGCCAAGCGCAAACGACGCCATTAGAAGTCATCGAAAAAATAAAATAAAATCCATTTCTCTTGATACTTACGCATGAAATGATACTTTTTTTGTCTTTCACAGCTGCAGTATAATTTTTACATTTCCTAAAACACAGGACGGCATATTTTTTGTTATTGAGTCACTCAAGTTATTTTAATGTCACGTACACCCGTGGCACTGGTTGGTACGTGACTAAATGGACTTCTTCACCACAGAGCGCGGGCAACGTATCTATAGTTTATATATTATTGTATTAGGTATAGTCTTTAAGTAGTTTAGTCTTTTCCACTATCCTTGTATTCTCTTATATCGAGGCATTTGCCTCGATGGCAGTGTAGTGGTAGTGTATACGACTGCTGTACATGAGGTCTCTAGTTCGAATCCCGGGTAAGGCCAACAAAATTTATTGGGTTTGCCTGTCAGGTCATTATTATTAAAGGCTGAGAGTTTGTTGACGGTATTACACACCTCCAACCCTCGACAAGTACGCAAAGCCGTATATCCTGTGCTTCTCTCCGGTTGTGTCGGATCGCCGTCCAATCTCCTTACTGGTTTAGAGGATATTATTCTCTTATCATTTAATGAAGACATTAATTTTTATATGGCTACGGTATAACATATTCAAGAAGTCCCGTATAGTACATGGCACAGGTCCTGTAATAAAATATTGTATTCATAAAATTTTAACGTATATTGGTATTGAACCTTACAATAAAATATGGATATTGACATGATATCGCAAGATTGTATTGTTAGATATATTTAATAGTATGTATATAACATGTTTTATATAAAAACATTAAGGCAAACAAAATTTTATTTAAAATCAAGAGTATGTTATATTAATTAACAGATGTACGATTAAATTTATAATTCAAGTCTAGACAAGTTCTAAAAAATTTATAAGAAGCCCGATATTTGCCTAAACAGACCTGCTAATTATTTTCTTAATAACGAGACTGGTAATTTAACAATATTTTGTTTGGCTTAATTAGCATTCCTTACTGAGGATTTTAACATAAAGGTATTCTAAGATATTATAAAACCAATACGTAGGTATTTAAAAGAAATAATAACTTTACCTAAAATTTACAACACGTGATTTCTAAGAGACAAGAGTTATAGGTGCCATTGGAGTGAATACGAAACACTCTTAGGCAGTTCTGAATATCAAAGTCAAAGTCAAAATCCAAATCATTTATTCATTTAGGTCATAAAGTAACACTTATGAACGTCAAAACATTTATACATAGGTTAGTGAGTTTACTAAGTTACTAAAGCTACATTTAGGTTAGTTGCTATTATGGAATATTATATAATGGAAGATTGGACTTCAGAAAAGTGTTAAATAATTTGATTACCATCATGTAACTGTTTTTCTATGCAAGGCTGTAGAATAAACGCGTATAACGATAATGTGACAATAAATACAAAATTAAATTCGTAATACAGTAATGCTCTTTTGAAACAGGATCTCGAATCGTGGCAAGTTTGCGTACAGCGGTGCCCCTAGTAGTCATAACTTTATGAGATTATGTTGACTTTCACCTACATGGTTTTTTACAATAATAATATTAATAAGAACTCAGAACTTATGAACTGTGCCACCATTCCGCGTTAGCTTCTTTTTAGTTAATTAACAGCTGGGCAATAGCTTACTACGTTGGCCCAGCGTGAGTTGCCAAATTTCATAAACCTTCAAGAATATCATAGGAATCCGCAATATGCAGGTTTCTACTTCCTCACAATGCGTTCCTTTACCTTCAATCAACTAATAAATAATAATCATATGAGCTCAGTTTACAAACCGTCTTACTGCTGGGCGCGGGCCTCTTCTTAGTACAAGAAGGGTTAGGCTATAGTCCACCACGCTGGCTTGGTTGCCAGACTTCACATATTTTTGAGAACATTCTAGAGATCTCTCAGCGATGTTTTTATTCAACGTTAAAGCGAACGATAACTAACAATTTAATACGCACATTACTTTAAAAACTCAGAGGTACTTGCCTCGACCTCTGCGTGCACTCTAATGGTTTTCACTAGGCTAATATGTTTACAATTAAAAGTCAGACGTGCATGATATGGAGTCTAACTTGACACCTCAGCGAGGCTATCCTACGATATTCTGCAATTATTTTACTTAATAACCCATTTTTTATCGTAACACCTAATCACCGTCACTGCAGACAACGTGATCATTCCGATTTGCGTACCGATTAAAGCGATAAAAGCATCGTTGTGACTGTAATTGACAATATTAATGGCGCATATAATATATGGCTTTGACGTTAGTAGGTCTCGTACCACTTAATAGGAGTACTTCATTTTGGGTGGTAGCCAAATTCCAAGCTTAAATAGGAAAAATGGGACCATAGACGCTATTATTTAAATTAAATGGACTTTTACTAAAGAGAACTTTGGCTATGTATTCATATGTGTAAATGAGATAGCATAATTTGTCAATATCGTGTACCAGATTTTTCCTGCGGCTTCGTTCGCGTTATATATTATATTTCATTTTTTTTTTTCATTTTTTTTTTATCGTGATTTGGGCAATTTTCTATATTATAAAAAATATTATTTCCAGGAGGCAGTTCAAAATGCTTTCACACAGTTTGTCGAATCTAGATCCCCAGAGTTCTATCGTAAAGGCATAAATTAACTTCCGTTTAGATGGCAACTATGTATAACAAATGTTTGTTGCGTGTGGAAATCGAATCCACAACTGGCGAACTGGCGAGGCGACCACTTAAAGCACTGTGCCATTCGTGCATTCCAAATACAAGTGGGCCTGTTTATTAAAAGATACTGTTTATAATTGAACAAGATTAGCCTATTTGAAGTATAAATAGTAAATAGATAAGCTTGGCACTCAATATTATTATACTCGAGGCAACGAAGGTCGCAATGAATGCAGTTGTTTGTATACATTTATCGGTTAAAGACGTGTCTTATTTAAGTGTCAAGGTAAATAACAATATATATAATTCTTCTATACGTGTGCATGTCACTAAACTGTTTGTTTTTAAAGTTATGTGTATATTAAATGTATCGCTTGCATTAACGGTGATGGAAAATATCGTGAGGAAACCTGCATGTCTGAGAGAGTTCTCCATAATGCTCTCGAAGATGAGTGAAGTCTCCCTATCTATATTGGGTCAGCGTTGTATGGTTTAAACCTTCACTCAAAAGGGCCGCGCCCAGCAAAAGGACAGTTTATATAAAGCGCTGATATCATTATTATATTATAGATAATAAGTTAAGAACAGTATTCAAATCAAGTAAGAGCTTTATACATGTATTTTCAACAGATGACTTTACGTTGGGGTATCGTGACTGCTGGCAAGATCTGCAATGATTTCGTCAATTCATTCAACTCCTTCCCGGATAAAGGAGACCAAGCAATCGTAGCTATTGCTGCCAGAAACCAGAACAGTGCCGCAGAGTTTGCTATAACACACAACATTCCTAAAGTATTCGATTCTTATCAAGCTATGGCAAGCAGTAATGAGATTGGTAAGTATATTATATTAATATAAGTATACTGCCTCTGTGGCAATGTGTGTGGTAGCGTATGCAAATGCTGTGTCTCGGGTTCGATTCTCGGATTGGCCAGAGTATATTTTTATGTGCTGAAATTCATAAGCAGCAGTACTGAATGTGGAACTGTGCCTGGTAAATGGCAATATGTGCGCCATCTTACGTGGCACTAACAATAACTAATTATGTTTATGGTCCCCGTTGATCAAAAATATAAATAAAACAGATATTTCCCGCGGCTTTGTTGGCGTAGGTTAGATCAGTGACAGTACTTTTTTCTGGCTGAAAAGTACCTACCCTAAGTTCTCTTCTGTTCACATGACAACGCGTACGCGAAATTTCGTGATGATCGGTCTAGCAGTTAAGGTGTGAAAGCATAACAACCAAATCAACAAGAAAAGTAACAAACTCACATTACCTTTTATAATTTTAGTTCGAATAACATTAATAATAAAACGGAAACAAAATCCTATTTTGTATAAGCGTGAGCTAATATATGTATATGTAGGACCTTTATACCTTTATAACTTTGCTCTAGAGGTATTTGAAATCTTGATTGTCTTGTTCATTAATCAGTTAACGATGTTTTCTATGAATCGTTGATATCCTGGGTTAGATTCCCGAGAGGGCAATGACACTCAGGAAACAAAAATAATTTAAAGAAAATTTATCAATCATTCGATAGGATACGGATTGTTCTCTGACGCTGGTGCAGCAGTAGCAAAATTAAATGTGCATAAGATCTTGGGTTGGATTTCAAGATCTGGCAAAGAATTATTTGCTAAAAAAAATTATAAAATAACTACTATGTTTGCAATGCAATAACGTATTATAAGTTCGTAATTTTCATAATAAATATTGCTTTCCCTGTTGTTTTTATTTGTTGTATTTTTCTTTTGTTAAATTTTATAACTTAGTTTCTGCATGTTGTCTACCTGCCAATGTTGTGCATATATTTTGTAATTGGGGTAGCACATGTACTTTGATAATTGTTAATTTTATGTAAATGTATGTATTTGCCCTGGAAATATGCCTAAATGAATAAGTAGCAGCAAGGATGAGACCAATAAAAGACGCGTACTATTCATTATCATAAATCACAGCTTTTTTATTTAACGTGAGGAAATGCATATACGTGTTCCTCTGTGTGGGAAAAGTGGAGCGGAGAGGATATGACGGTCTCACCAGAGAAAAGGTGGAAAGAAAGAAGAAGTGTATTAAACTGTCAGGCCTGTTCTCATTGTGAGAAGGGTTAAGCCATAGTCCACTACACTGACCACTGGATCCCGCACTGGTGGGTTGGCAGACTTCATACATCTTCGAGAACGTTTTGTAAAAATCTCAAAAAAGATTTATTATGATTATAGTGGAAACTACGGGTCTATGCTCTGTATATTACAATATAGTAATAGCTAGTAACGTTTAGAATTTAACCAAATCTGTCACAATTTTATCACAATCATGCATTTTATACACAGCCGATATGTGTAATTTGTATTCGTAATATAGCTTGTCCTTTTAAGTTAATTAGGTAGGTTGGTATGAATGTAGTGTAATCTTTACATATTAAAAACTGATCGCCTCACAATTATTTTGCATTAATTACAGTTACATCTGCATTAATTATAATGTATTACCAAGTTTTAAAATCTATATCTATTGAGAGGAAAAGTAATGAAGAGCTCGCCCAGCAATAACCTATTACCGTAACCTATGACGTATGAACGTATTGCCGTGCTACATAAAAATCATTGCATTAATAGCATTTTAGCTTAAAAGTAGTCTACAGGCTTAAATTATATTTATTTAGAAATAACAATATAATTTTATATATTTTAATAACTGGAAAAGAGTTAGATAGGTTTGGATGGCTGTAAATTTTCGTAAAGACAATACAACGTGTCGATTAATACTAAAAGTTAAAATAGAAACAAAAGTATTTTCTCGGCGTACCTTCGGCACTTACGGTTTTTTGTTATAATTATATGATAGATACGTTACTGGTGTAGCTATTTGAAATCTTAAAATATAATATTAAAATAAATATGCATTATTTTGATACTGCATACTGGTTTTCAAGAAGTGTGTATAGTTGGCGCCTGATACAGACTACTTGCAAACCAGCAAAAAAGGTTTACGTTATGGAAATATTTTAAGTAAGTGCACGTGAATATTTAAGTTTGCAACTATAAAGTCTGATATCCTATTTATGTCAAAGTACTCATAAGAAAACACTAGAAATGCTAAGATAATAGTTAACGCAGTTAATTTGATAAATACAAGGTCTAGTGCTGTTTTATCACGATAATGTTCGCATTAATGGAGATATACCTACTAGTATGCATATAAGTGCTACTTCAATTTGCATAATATTGTTACATAATTGATTATTTACTAGATATCATAGTTAGTACCTACAATAATAAATTTGTTTTAGCATAGCATAACAAAAAACTGTGGTTGTGTCGAGCACAAGTATATATATACTATACAGAATAATAAATAAATAAAGAAGGTAATTAATGGATAACCTGGAAATGTCTTATAGTGGAACTGACAGACGTTCAGAAAAATATGAAAAAAATCTATCCTAACTACTACCTGAGACATGTGTTTTTTTTTTAATTACCCTGTATAACTTTCTTGTATACTACGACCATAAATGAATGAAATCTATCGGGTTTTTGTAGTTTTAATATTAAACACTAATTATGCTAATAGATAGACAGTCAAAAGTATGCTATGCTATTATAGCTTGCACTTTTTCTTTTTTCTGTACGGCCTTCAGTTCTGCTATAAGACATTTCAAGGTTATCCATTAATTACCGGACACCCTGTATATATATATGACAAAATGTATATATAGTCACGGTTGTATATTTTCAAAGGGTAAGGCAGAGGTAGTTTACAATACCATTTCGCAAGCAGTTTTAAGATCCCACGTAGTAGGGACGAACTTGTTACGGTCTACTAATATGTAATAGAAATATTTAGTGGGAGTAAAACATAAAAAATAGAAACATTGAATTCTACTTTCACTTTCCACCACTTTGCGTAACAGTTTGTCAGTAGGAACACTCTCATTTATAACAATTATAAATACATAAAAAAATACATATGGTACTGTTATCAAGTTTTCAATAGTCGCACAAATACTGTGAGGTATTATATTTAATTGTCATATTATAATTGCATATTTACATTTGATTATTTCTATAATTAATAATTATCATTGCTATTTTGTTACTGTACAAATTTTACTTTATGTTTAAAATGTAATTTATTGATATTTAACTCTCCATTTGATACATTGATAAAAACATATAAATAGGGTAGGAGATTAACGAATATACATACATACATTTACGCCTGTTTCCCAGAGGGGTAGGCAGAAACTACGGATTTCCATTTGCTACGATCCCGACACACTTCTCTGGCTTCATTTACTTTCATAACATTCCTCATACACGCTCGCCGGTTTAAGGTGCTCTTAATTTGGCCTTTATCCAGAACGATCTGATCAAGAAACGTTCGTCTAGGTCTTCCCCTTGCGACTCTTCCATTCACACTAGCCTTATGAACTTTTAACCTTTTTTATTAACGAATATTCAGTTCATATATATTATACTGTGTATAAAAACCATCTCAGCGTTTCATTGTGCAGGACCCACGACTGCGTCATAATACCTATAATACAACAACTCAAGGATCTGAACGTAACAGTTATCTATTCTACAGCCAAAGTGGCTTCTTACTGGTTTCTCTAACAAAATATCCAATAACATTTCGACCGACACCAAGGATTAATTCGGAATTTCTGATTTGTCCGTAAGCATAAACTTATAGCAACGAGAGAATCCAAAACGGTTTATCTCGACTGACAGCAGTCTTTATAAAACATAGGCATGATATAATCACTAATAATCTTCTGCCTACTACTACTGGGTTATTGAGACATAAACAATAATAAAACTGAATTAGGAACACTCAAACAAAATTTGACCCAAATTTGTCACAATGTACATAACCACACCATATTGAATTTGGGAAAATTAAGTTGAAACTGGGACTGGTGATTTAATTGGAAAATGGCGTTGGAAACAATTAGATTTGACGTTTTCGTATTATTGTTTTAATTGTCAGTCTGTAGTCAAATTAGAAGTCAAATTTAATAACATAAATATTATACAATATTATATAACTATTATAATCTAAAGTTTTTTACTGCCTCGCTGGTGTAACGGTGGTGAATGCAACTGCAGTGCATATGTGACGAAATATCGAGTCTCATTAGGGATTTGGAAAACTCTTAGCCGTAGCACGAAATCTCGTGGCAACTGAATATCTGGTGTAATGTGGGTGAACTACTACATACCATTTAGATGACACTGGAGTGAGACTTTGTGTGTATGTAAAGATTTTCTACGATCTCAGTACAGGTCTACGTTCTATCTGTATATGACAATTTTGTAGTGTTTGGAATTCGACCAAATCTGTCACATTTTAAAATATTAGTTAGGATTTATTTGTATACTTTGGACAAATTACAAATATTGGCTTTGTATAAATATAATATGTATATATTATATTTATATACATGCGATATTTGTAATTTGTTCGTAGCATAGGTTGTTGTGTATTTTGCATTAATTACAGTATAACTGTCTGCATTAATTATAGCGTTTAACCTAGTTTTTAACTATATCTATTAGGAGGAAGAGTAACTTAGAACTTGTCCAGTGATAAGCTACTACTGTAACCTATGAAATATGAACGTATTGCCGTGCTACGTAAAAATCATTACCTATACATTAAAAGCATTTTAGCTTTAAAGCAGTCCAAAGACTAAATTTTAAATAGGAGTAACTATTTCAAATTTATATATTTTGATAACTGAAAAATATAAGATTGAACACAATGGAAATATGCGTAGAATTATAAGAACTATATGTCGATTAATACTTAAAGTTAAAATAGATACAACAGCATTTTTATCGGCGCTTTTTAGACACTGCCGATGTTTTGTAATATGTTAGAGCTTGAATCTGTTCTGGTGTTGCTATTTAAATCATTAGAATTACAATTTTTAAATAAACATAATATCATGCAGTATTTTGATACTGAATGTTATTCACTAGCTTTTTTTATTGTATTGTACTAAACAAAAGGTTTATTTGATGTGCTAGTATTGTGCTTTATGTTTGCCCAATACAAACTACTTACAAACCAGTAAATGAAAATTTACATTATGGATATATTTTAATCTGTGAAGTCTGAGAATATTATTATTAAAATCTATTATGTTTGACCGCTGGTGTGCTGATGCGACTTAATAGGTTGTGCAAGTGAATATTCCAATTTGCAACTATAAAGTCTAATATCCTATTTATGTCAAAGTACTTATAAGAAAACACTAGAAATGCTAAGATATTAGTTTACGCAATTAATTTGATAAATACAAGGTCTAGTGCTGTTTTATCGCGATAATGTTCGCGTTAATGGCTCTTGTATATCGTTCTTCTATCGTACTTCTTACTATAACATGTATTGCTATGAATAGAGATATACTAATATGCGTTTATGTGCTACTTCAATATGCATAATATTGTTACATAATTGTTTATTTACTGATATCATACTTAGTACGTACCTACAATATTAAATTTGTTTTAACAATGCATAACAAAATATAGTGGTTTTGTCGAGTACAAGTATGCATAATTATATGCATACCTATATACTATATAACAAAATGTTTATATAGTCAAGCTTGTATTTACTCCCAAAGAAGTATTCAGAGGTATATTACACCAATATTTCGCTAGCTGTTTCTAGATCCTACGTAATATAAGCTCACTCCAGCTTGTTACCCTGTACCGGGCACAATTATTGTGAACTTCGTTCTGCTACCAAGTATTCTCTAACAAAATATTCAATAACGTTTCGTCTGACTCAAGGATTAAACCAGGATATCTGATCGGCCGTAAGCGTAAGCAACGAGAGTTCAAATGTATTATATCAACTGACGGCAGTGTTTTAAAAAAGTAAGCGTTATATAATCACAGTGGAAGCAGAAACACAGATAGACACATGCACATATAACCGCCTCTATTTGGATTCCATACAAATAATAGAAAACTTATGCCCGTGAATCGGGCACAGTGCCTAACTCCGTGCTGTAGCTGAGAATTCACTAAAATCATTTATTTACACACATTAAAATATTTTTTCTTATACTACTATTGAGTCTTTATCCCAGTTATCTATAATATAGGTACTAACTGCGCTATTGGTAAGTTTTCAGCTACATATTTGGTATAAAATTTCTGTCCACCTCATAATGACAAACATACAATAAATCATCCCTTAAGGCTTGTATAATAATATCAGCCCTGTATTAAACTGTGCCACTGCTGGGCACGGGTCTCTTCTCACTGTGAGAAGAGTTAGGCCATAGTCTACCACGCTGGCCCAGTGCGGGTCGGCAGGGTACTCGCTTTCTTCTCCTAAAATTGTTCATCCGAAAATCGTTATACGTTTGCTATAAACTTCAGTAACCATAATGTTCAAAAATACGAAATTTTGTTTTACATAATTATCTTTATTTCTAAAACTATTCTGTCATAACATCGAGTACTATAATAATTGAATCTCCTAATTTTGAATGAAATAAAGTCACATGTCCTAAGTATGGTATTGTATAATGTGAATGTTCATTTATAATAAAATTGTTATTCCCAAAACATTTGCTAAAATTTAGGTTGTAGTAGCAGAAACGAATCACTGTGAATCCGACTCCACGCAGTCTTGTCTGCCCTACCCCTAGAGTGCAATTTGCAAGCCGAAGCTGTGGTGGTGAGCGAAAACCGTCTGCGATGTAGCACGCGTGGGACCGCCGGAGACCCGCAGCACCGGAGCCGTGACAAAAGCCAAGCTTTGTGATACGTTTATCCTGATAATGTTTTTAAAACTAATTGTTTTAAAAACATTATTAGTATAAATAAACATTAAAATTTGAATTTAGGACTTATAACTTTTATTGAAAACGGTTTTAAGTATTTTGTATATTACTATTAATTGTAATATTTATGACAAACAAATTTAGGGCGTATTGTATTAAGGGATTTCAATTTTATGGCATGTTATATTATGTGACATAAGGTTCGGGTAATTTATCATTCAGACAAATGATGATTAGGACAAAAAAAATATGGCACTTCAGATTATGGATAAAAAATGTAGGTAACACAATAGAGAACCGGTCGGCAGTCTTCACATATCTTAGAGGACATTATGGAGAACTCTCAAACATGCATGTTTTCTCACGAAGATTTTCCTTCAGAATTAAAGCGAGCAATGATTAACTATTTAATATGCACATAATTTCGAAAAGCCAGAGAAAATTTTGAGTAAGTCGCAATACTAAATAATATTTTATTTATTATATTTTAGACATTGTTTACATCGGTGCCTTAAACCCTTACCACTATGAACTTTCTAAGCTATTCCTGGAGAACGGCAAGCACGTGTTATGCGAGAAACCATTATGCATGAATGGAAAACAGACAGCGAGTTTGATTAATCTTGCGAGGCAGAAGAAACTGTTTCTTATGGAAGGCGTGTGGTCTCGTTTCTCCCAGGCTTATGTAGATATGAAGACAGAAATAGCAAGTGGTAAAATTGGTGACGTCATGTTTTTTGAAGTCAATCTTGGCATTTGCACTGATGCAGACAGAATCAAGTAAGATATAAATAATTATTTATCACATTTGTTGGATGTAAAATTTTATCAAATAACTTTTCGTATAAAGTTTATGTGTGATAAACTTTCTTCTGTTCTTGAAGAGTTATAATTAGGGATAGCCTTGTAAAATAAAAAATGTGACGTGAAAGTAAAAACGCCAATCAAAACGTACCTAAATTAATCAATTACGGTTATTTTTGAATGAACAAGAACCGATACTGTATCTATAGATTTTTAACTACTTATTATTTTATAGATTTTACAGGCGAAGTGATATTCTTTTTTTTTTAAGAAACTCCCGCATTAGGCTTAATTCCTGTATCGCGTGGAACTTTACAAACATTAAAACAACAAATACAAAGAACACCCAGACTCGTAACAACCATTTGTGGATCACACAAATTTTTGTCCCGTGTGGGATTCGAACCTACAACACTCGGCGCAGTGGTAGAGGCGAAGTGACCACTTAAACCACTTCGCCATCCGTACATTGCATTAAATACTCATTATTGTATAGATTTTAAAGGCGAAGTCATATATTTACGTTCAACGAAATTTTTGATGAAAGTATTACTTACTTTACATCCTACGATCCTTTTCCATCGTGCCTGGCAAGCATTGACCAAGACATTATTTTCACTATTTAACATATATTGTAAATTATATATTATATTTAACATTTCAGTAAGAAAGAATTTGGTGGGAGTGCTGTACTCGACGTTGGAATATATGTCCTTCAGATATCACAGTTCATATTTATGGAAGATCCAATAAAAGTAACTGCTGTTGGTACATTGAATGAGTATGGAGTGGACACTGCAGAAACTATAGTTCTAGACTATAGTGGTGGCAGGAGAGCTGTACTTAACACGCACACTCGACAACAATTGTGTAATAGGGCGACGGTGTATGGGACGAAAGGCCGCATTACGGTAAAAATATAATGCAGAATAGTCTTTGTTTTTTTGCCAGTCTACAATCTATCTAAGATTGTAGACTGCCAAGAAGTAGCTCTCCAATACGTTTACGCGAATATTATATTGTATATATACATTGAAATTTAACTACTTTATATTGTTTGTTTATTGGAAAACACTAGGATAACATAATTTAAAACTATTAAACTAGTACTGCTAAACTTTAATGCACCGATGGCTGCTGAAAAGCAATCGAAATGTCGGCGAAAGTGTAAGCTTAAATCTAAATAGTTCTTATAATTTAAATAATTTAAATGGTAGTCTTTAACAGTAGTCATTTCAAAATGCTGATATAATAGTGTTTTAAAATAAACAGCGCGATAAAATCCCTATAAATCAGTTTAATTTTAATACTGTGAACATCTCTTATTTAGGTTATTTTTTCCTTTAGCTTTTGACACTTTTCGATTCAGGCATATTCCTATGTCGCAGGGGACTTTAACAAACATTCAGATAGCATATACAAAGAGAGTACACTATTTGAGTGCGACAAACTGAAACGCGATTAACGCTAGTGCGACAGAACTGTACTACGACTCACTATAGTTTGAATGCACGCTAGTGTGAATCACTGAAGGTCGACATCACTCTAGTGCGACATTAAAGGCTCAAAATAACACTAGACATAGTGGTAGTACCAATAAAATCATAAAGCCAAACACGCAGTCTCTTTTCTTAAATTTCACTCTATTTTCCCTAGTTTTAATCAGATATGCCTAAATATGCAAGTGATTAGCAGAACAGTTTAATGTAGTTAAAGTTTTAAAAGTTTTTCTTTGTTCTAGTTGAACCATCCGTTCCACTTCCCTAATGAGATGATTTCTTCCGATGGAACTGTAAAGAAGTACAAGCTACATACGTCACAGATTCCGTATAATTTCGAGAACAGTGCAGGATTGGTGTACGAGTCTCTTGAAGTTGCAAGATGTATTAAAAAAGGTAAATATCTGTTTTTTTTTATAAATAGGTTACAAATATAATGGGTTGTGCTGGTGCTGCTGCTGCATGAGCGGAGACGCTCAAACGGCGTAAATATTAATAAGCCATTTGGTGTCCAAGTGCTAGGTCTGTCTGTGACCTATATAAGTGGCTCATCGACGCTTCGCGTGACCAGAGGGCTGGTATTTTCTTTGCATAAAGAATAAGTATTGCCATTCAACGTGGCAATGCTGTCAGTCTTCTGGGCACGTTGCCAATTGACGACGATGCGGCGGAATTTTATGACGCTTTTTAATTTTGAAGTGTTATTTTTCTCTTTAGTTTATATTTCTTTAAATAATTTATGTATATATTATGTTGATTATTTAATGCTTGAATTAAACTAAGATGTATAGAAATTATATTAGTTCATTAGTAAAATAAGCAGCATTGTAAAATTGGCAATTAAAAAGAGTGGCCGTCCATAACCATCTCTTGCTCATTCTTTTCGTGGCACACAATACCAGAAAGAAAAAGAATAAGAAAGAGTGTTACTATTAAAAAAAAATACAGTTAAATCCAATTACACTTTACGTACCTAACCCCGGCAACTAACTCTAGATCTTATGCATAGATGTCGCTTCCTGTACTGTGTCCTGTGTCACTAAGACAGTTTTCTGTTATTTTCTAATTGTAATTGTAAATCATAAAGAATACATTCTCCTATCCAATCAGGTATTCAGTACATTTGCCGCATCATGAAACATGTATTATTATTATTGTACCTAACTAAAAGAAAAACAAATTGTATCTGTAATCTGTAAATTGTCTTTGGAATAAACTGAGTCCCAACATACAGCTCACGCTAGTTTAGGAATCAGGGCTGCAAAATGTTTGTATTCACTTTGCTGTTACAAATAAAGAATTATTATTATTATTACTTATAAGTTTAATAAATATTTAGTTTCAACTGGTGCGATTAAATAAAGTATTGAAACTGACTTTGAGATACGTATAATTGCATTCGAATAATATTTGAAAACTGACACAACGCGATGACTACTTTAAAAGGTAAGTCACTTGCTGCTAATAAATCCGAATACAATTCTACTTAACTTTACATTAGGAAGTTACCGAGATAATGATTTAGAAATTTTTTCTCACCAAAATTTTTTTTCATCTAATGGAATTTTGGTATTTTGTAGAAAGAATACATTGCGAAATATGTACATGTCCGCAACATGAAAAACTTACGTAAATATATGTATATGAAAAGAGTTTTGAGAGTTGCCGAATCACAATCACATGTCCAGTCATGTTACGTATCTATAGCATTTCCATGTGCCATCTGGTATACGAGTAAAATATATTTTTCAAATGTGGGATTGATTACATTCCATTCATCCGCAAAAATATCAACTTCTGGGTTAAAGTCCAAGAGAGCATTAAGCTACTTTAGTGACCGAGGAATGGGTGAGTTTAAGCCAGAACCGCCAGCAACCGGTGTTTTCTACCACGACAATAGTCAATTATGAAAGTTAATTATATTACATTCTTATTCTTTCCAGGGTTGCTTGAATCGCCACGCATGACACATAAAGAAAGCCTTCTTCTAGCCCAGCTGGAGGATACAGTTCGTAACCAACTGGGTGTGCACTTTGAAGAAGATGATAAATCCTATCCTTAAATATTACCTTAAATAAAGTACTGCATTTAAGTCACTGTACAGACTTTTATAAATACATAAATAAAATATACTAAGTAAACATATGCGTTCAGTTTTATAATGTGTAGTCACAGACTTACTATAGAAAATATGCAAGGCTTTAAAGAAAATAATGCGCAGCCGTAAAAATACGAAACAAGCCACGCTATCTATTTTCAATACATTCGCTGCACCAGGTCGTCCATTGCGTGACCTGGATTGGTTACAATGGAATTGATTCCGCAGTGGATGCTCCGTAATCGATGTATAGTAGTAGTTTACAAGGTATAGCGTAAGCCTATGGGAGCGAGCACCCTGACGTAATTAAATTTACCTACCTACATATGTATATAAAAAACGATTTTTATTGATAACACTAAAGTTCGTCAATAGCTACTAAAAAGGAAATAAGGAGAAACGGTTGGAAAAAGAAGAAAATGGTACTGAATTATTTTGTCTTAGTCATTTATATATATTAGCGGTCGCCCAGTGGTCGAAATTCGACAATAATTGATTTAAATTTGTTCGTTATTAAGGTTTTATTGTCTATAACTTTGCCCTTATAATCACATTTCATTTTGATTTCGCCTAGGCTATACAGGTTAAATTACCTATCTTTTTCAAACAAATTATTATTTGTAACTATACTCTTTCATTAACTATATTCCTAAGCTTGCTACTTTGTTTTCTTTTTCTCTTTATTACATATAAATAAGGTATGTAACCATAGTTACGAATAATTGGACGACGTCAATGCCGAAATACTAGGAACGCGATTCGACTGCGCGTGTCAAATACATAGCTGTATGCGTGTAGTGTTTTCCATTAATTTAATTTATTACTAATGCATATTTTAAAATATTAGGATTCGCCACTTCTTCTCCATATAAATTTTAACTGTGCCAGATTTCATACTCCTCCGTCCGCGCAATTTTCGTAAAAAGGGGTAAAAGGTTTTTGCTTCACGTATTTATAATATACAGTTAAGTAGATTCTAAGATTGCAAGCATATGCTATGTTACGGCAATGCACGTAACTGACTTAACATAAAACTACTCCCTACAATACCTCCTGGGCTCTAAAAGCCCTACTACTGTAGTAACTCAGTACGTACAATCTTATTTGGCTATAAACTTCTGTAGGAGGTTGTTGAAAACACTAACTTGGAATAAGAATGCCGATGTAAGTACGCTTTCTCTCATTATTTAATAACAAGCTATCGTATATTTTATTGATCAAAATTTTATTATACAGTCTCAATAGAAATATAATAATATAAAATTAAAACAAAATATTTAAAATATAAAAATAAAAGTATATATGTATGTTTATCCATTGTCTAGTACCCATAGTACAAGCTCTGCTTAGTTTGGGCTAGATGGTGTTGTGTGTACGTGGTAGAATATTATTATTATTTAATTATTATACCATTATTATATTTCTGTTGATATTGCTTTTTATTCTCTTCATTGAGGTGGCTATAGGAATATACGACAAAAGCCTAATAATCCTTCGGATACCGATGTTCATTACGGGGCCACTCCGACCCATTTATCACTTCACAGATCACTGAAGGAACATAAATTCATACTAAATCACGTTCATTTAGTATGAATCCTGCCTGTCGAAGGACTAATCCAGTACAAGGCACAATATTGTGGTAAATAACGGAGATTAAGCTTCTGGAAATAGGGCAGGGCGGATGTGATACCTACTTACAAATAATACCCTCGTCTTCAGTATAGCTCATGTTTGTGTGATATATTTATTTTGAGGTAAAATAACAAAGCATAAACTAAAATATTGTGATAATACATAAGCAGAGATACATTATTACTGATACGGTATGAATGGACGAAGATTAAAATATACATAAAAAAGTTAAAAAAAGTGAGACGTGATTAAGTACATTACATAACAAAGAAACAAATAATAATTCATTACAAGCTATAAAGAAATTTCACGCACATACTTTGCAAATTAACTATATCAAAAAAAAAACAAGTCATATCATAAATTTCAAAATAAAATAATATGTTGATGATTATTAATATTTAATAATTATTAGATTGCCAATGAGAACCATAATAGTGATTATCACAAAATAAAAATTATTATAATTAAATTAAATTAGGCGATCAAATTAAATAAATGAATGAATTTTGATTACTGTTAGTTTCCCCTAAAGTCAGCCCTGTTAATAAACTGCCTAAGTGCAGGGCACGGACCTCCGCTTAATATGAACAGGATTAGCCCATACTCTAACACGTTGGCCTATTGTGAGTTGGTATTTCACACATATTTGAGAAGATTATGGAGAAGTTTCAGACTTGCAGATTTAATTAATGTTTTCTGTACCGTTACAACAAAAGTAAGAGGTGCATGCCTTTTGATCAACCTCTAGCCTTCTATGTAGAAGTTTAATGGTGTCCCAGCTAGGCGGACGCTCTTTTTTTTGCTGGACGCAAAGGCTAATGGTAATAAAGTTTAAACAAAACGTATAATATAAAATAATGTTTCTCATTTTGCCAGTAATTACAAATTGTTCATTATGATAATAAGATCTGTAGATTTACAAAACTGAAATATTCATGAAATAAATACTTGCCTCATTTCATCCAAATAGCCATTGTGAATTATACACATTTACATTTGTAAATTAGCTTCAAAGTTCTTTACAGGAACAAGTCTAATTTGAATTAGTCAACCAGAATTCAAATATTGAGGTACCAAGCATATTTTTTATATAACCCACGTTGTATACATCCTGCTTAACTGATGGCAAAGATTACACCTAAGAACTCACCGTACTGTTGTTACCTGCAATATTCTGTAAAGCAGCTGTACTTCCATAGTCCGCCTAACATAAAATAAATTTCAGGCGTATCAGTATTATTTTAAACTAGATGTGCCCGCGGATTCACTCGCGTTTATCGTTACCCGCGGATCGTAGCGTGATGTTATATAGCCTATAGCATTCCTCGATAAATAGGCTACCCAACACTAAAAGAATTTTCAATTTGAACCAATAGTTCCTGAGATTAGCTTTATAATATTAGTATAGATTAGATTGTGTGTGTAACTGCTTATGAAATAAGTCTTAATAAACTAGAAAGGTCCAATATCCTATAGTACCTCCTACATTTATAAATCATACTTTTTTCTCACACAATTTAGGTATATTATTGAATGACACTGCTCTAGATAGCGCTGAATCTCGCTTGAAAAACATAATTTATTAAAACAACCTTATTTATTATTTGGCAATATTTATTTACTATATTTATGTCCATAAAAAGGAAATCACCATTTAATTTGACAATCCAATCATATCATGATACTTTGAGCTCATTCTGCGTAAATAGAAACACCAATAATTAAATTATGTTCAGGTACTTTGAAATAACTACACTGGAACATTGAGACAACTACCATCTTAGTCTCCCCGTGACCATGGCTGCTGAAAAGCACCCGAAACGTCGGGGAAAGTGTAAACCAAAAATAAATAGATTTAATAGTTTAAATAATTTTATTAGCTTATAAATTAGTCAAATAAAATCAATAGTAGTAGTAGAGTAATATTTTCAAATTTTGTAATACAGTGATAAATAAACAACGCGATAAAATCCGTATATAGTAGTTTAATTTCAATGAATAACATTCGCGTAAACAGAAGACAATATTATGTAAATCCAATCAATATTGAGAATTCCGCAAAAGTATTCACCGATATCGTTTTCCTTATAATTTAAAAAGCGTTTTATATGAAACCACTTTTTGTATTGTTGATTGGCAAATATTAAGCTACGACATTAAATTACATCGAGTACTAAAAGACGCCAACATATGTATTTTCAAAGCAATTAATATAAAAAGAGAGCGGTGGCATAAAGCTCTACGTCAATCGTAGTGGCTTAAGCTGTCACCCCGACACTATGAATGCCCGGAGTGCTAGGCTAGGCTAGGCTTAATCTCGGGAGTATTAATTGCACGTCGCAAAAAATAAATATTGTTGCCAGATAGGTTTTGAGTATTTTGTGGGTAAAATAATTTTTTTATGAGTAAATAGTAGTTTAGCTTAGCTACAAAAAAAAGCTAGCAAAAATTAATTTTTCGTTCTCGATTACCGATTTGAGACTAGCTAAGGAGCGTAATATCCTAAAGTTAACCAAAATGCCCGAAATCTCTGATCGTAGATTTTACCTAATAAACCAATCTTAAATGTGTGCCAAATGCGTTTGCCGCGTTCTAAAGAAACTATAAGCTATAGGCTAATATAAGCTATATGCACTTCAGAATGGGCTAAGCTATGTATAATGTGGTAAACCGAGGAGACTATTTCATTTTATTTTTATTTATTCCTTTTTGGTACAGTAACAGACAACACATTAAGTATTATACATTATTCAATTCAACATTAAATAGTTTCCAACCCGAAGTCCAATTTAAACTATACACATAATTCACATGATATTTAAAACTTTAGTGAGCAAAGGTAAGCATTGGTAAAATAAGTATAAAAATGATAGAAGCAATAGACCCCTCTCTTTCGGGGCGAATTAGATGGATATATATGATACTGCCCTAAACTAGCGCTATATGGAGTAGTGTAAAAGAGAAAAAGATATTTGCCCTGCAGTGGAAAAATACAGGTCATATAATAATAATAATAATAACCATTTATTTCGCGTGGCATAGACGCATAGATAAATACCTTATGGACTAACATATACATACAATTTGTGTAGTATTTATATAACTTATTCACTATGTTAGTAATGCTTCACTTGCACTCTATTGTTGTGCTTTCATGTGGCACTTGTCCGCGGAAGTGACGGAACACCACACCCTCCGGCCAAAAGTCCTCCTTTATAAATACATGTAAAAAGCAAGTCGGGACTCGCACCACAAACGCTTTGAAGTTGACGTTGCGACGCGACTCCAGCAGCTGCACTCCTGGCATGTACTTAGACTTCTGGCGTACATACTCCGCGATGTCCTCCGCCATAATGGTGAAGTGCAGGTGAAAGATGTACACCGGTGTGATCGGTGCTACAGCACGTAGGTTTGCACCAGGCTCCACTGGAGCCGTACCACAGCAGTTCTTGTTGGTTTTCTGACAGCGCTTCCTCCTATGCACCGTCACAAAACCATCTTCAGCATTAACCTCCCGGTTTTTTACCATCTCAGGCACCGACTTCGCGGCGGTAGCAATGGGTGTGCTCGCAGTTACCCGCTGAGCCTCTAAGTATTTAGGTCACGCGGCAATACGGGGAGGGGCCGCGGGGACGGGGTCGGAACTGCAAGGCGCGTGTAGCGCACTCAGCAGTCACTACATTTCACGGCGACAAAACTGTTGACGCGAACCTTGCGACCGATGTATCGAAGCAGCCTGCATCTCAACGCGTGTTGATGTTGTTACTAAGCGTCGGTGACCTACTTAAAGCCTCAGAGTTGCGAGACTCGTCAACCTCCTTGCGCAAGAGCATGACGATGTCCTGGGATGCCTCCAACTTGTTGTTTACATCCGCTAAACTGGCCATAAGGAAGTGACGGGAGGTAACTTACTCAAGTCCTTCGCCACAAACGTCGGCACGCCATCAGGATCGGTCTCCTTCAGCAGCGTGATAATATCCTGCAGACTTTTCTTTATCTGTGATTCACCATCCGGTCACTTTTATTGAACGGCCTGTATACAAGCAGCTTGGCAGCAGCTTTATCCTCCTCGCTGAAATTCGACGAACATATCTGGATGACCAACACCTCGTCCATGACGTCCAGCTTCTGTTGCAGGAACGCCAGCAGTTTATTCGCCACAAGTGTATTACTCATGGCAGTAAAAAAATACGAGCGCCGGCTAAACAATAAATTAATTATATTTATGTACGTGCACACTTCCGTCTAGGAGCGCGCTATGATTTAATAAAGCGGTTATGATTTTGATACAATGAACATTGTTTGTATGTAAAAACAATTTTAAAATCGTTCACTTGTTATTCCCTCCGGATCACAAAGTGATTGAGTACGATGGATATCCACGATATATAAAATCTTCGGGTAATTGGATTTCATCCCTTTTCAGTTTTCAATTTTTTGTCCAAAATCACCCACGAACCGAATTTAATTACAATGAAAATTTTGATAACCTACTGGATTTGTGTTTTTGGGTACAATGCTCCGGAAATGGCACCCTTTCAAAATAAATGTATCATGTACGTTAAAAAATGAGACTTTATGGTTGTATACTTACATAGAAATCACGGATTCCTTGCTATGGCCTGGCATATTACCTGGAACACATATTATTTATGAAAATAGCTATCTCCTACACTAGAGAATCAATATTTTAAATATTGTATAATCGATAGAGATTTTACAAATATTTATGAACGCTTAAACCTGTTTCGTTTAAGGTACATTAGTAAATCAGTTTTATAAGTACTGTAATTGTTATATATAACTATGTTTTTTCAATGGATATTATAATCAGTGATTTAAGTATTTTTGGCGGCATCATGTTTAATAATATTGCCTGTACATTTTCATCACGAAAAAAGCCAATCACAAATTGGAGCAAAACAATAAGGCGTGTACGTGCACATAAAATATAGGTCATAAAAGGAGGTCTGGGCACTACCGCATACACATTGTATAAATCTGCGGCGTGTAGTAATAAACGAAACCACATCCGAGTGCTCTGAAGATACATACGAATATAAGGAACGAATGCAAAGCAACGACGAACATATGTAATGTAAATTTTATTTCTAACGGTAGATGTTGCATATCTCACACGAATCAAATCCATTCGTTATTTTTGGAAGAATATATGTGTGTAATTTCAAAAAATAGGTGGAACAGAATTCTTACTTTGTATTTTTATTTAATTACTAAACAGCACAATTTAACGTGCAATGCTGCCAGTCTTCCATTTTCATTCATCCATTCATATAAACTAGGTATGTTGTTTCCAGTCAGCGACAGTGTCAGCGATGCCAAGGAATTTCATCACGCTATTTAAACCTGTCATGTACTATAATATATTTTGTGCCTTACTTATATATTTTGAATATTTTTCTTTAAACATTTAACACAAAAATATAATAAATAAATCAAAAGTGTTATTTATAAGAACGTTATAATTTTATTTCTACAGTTAAGTTTAAAGCGACACTAAATGGAATCCTTAGTTACCTGACAAGATTTGATATAAAATATATGTGATAGCAATGCTTTAAAATAAAGACATTTTTAAATTATATGCATAATATAAGTTACAAAAATCTTTAGTTATTAAATAACAAAAACGCGTGTCTATCATTTATTAGTAGAATGTATTCATTAGAAAAGAATAACATTTATATCGAAACAAAGTATCAATGTTGTAGAAGTATATTTCAAAGAATGTCGTTCAAACGTTGCAACGACGTTGCTTTACAAAATATAAAATTGAATTTCTATTCTAGTTAAACGAGAGTCTTACAGAGTTGCCTTGTTTTATAAACTCCCAGCGACTATGGCTACTGAAAAGTAACCAAAACGTCGGCAAAAACTAAATATAAATAACCATATTTAATAAGTTATCCTTCCCTACATACCTATATTAAAATATCATATCAATATAGAGCGCTAAAAATTCAATATAAACAAGTATAATTTAAAGTTAATTTAGGCTTTGTTAGAATAAGATAAGGACAACAATCCTAACTAATATTATAAAAGCAAGAGTGAGTTTGTTTGTTCGTTTGTTTACACTTTCGCGCCTTAACTACTGGACAGGTCATCATCAAATTTCGCACACACGTTGTCAGGAGTACGAGAAAGGACATAGAGTATCTTTCATCCAGAAAATAACTAATGTTCCCGAGGGATATAAAAAAATAACTTATAGACGGTCGTCCACTATAACAACTCAGTCTACTGATATGAATAAATTATAACGTGACGCCTGGATTACAGAAAAATGTATCTACAGTATCCCGGTAGAAATCTGATATCCCAAATAAAACTCTGTTCCCGAGCTAGATTTAAGGCACATCTCTCTCAAAAAAATTACATTCAGCTAATTAAGCTCTGTCTGTTTACTTATTTAAGGTAATTGACAAAATTGTTATTAGAATTTTGGTATTATATAGTGTTCAAATCAATTAAAATTATATATTTTATACTAAAAATAACTAGATAGATGGCGCTGAAACACGATATCGATTTGTGATGTTCAATGTAATAACTAAAATTAATTCACTTCAAAATCCGATAGATGGCGCTAAACACATTTTAAAACGTAGTATTATTTTGTATTATCTATGGCCATATTAAACTGATAAATAATCATTAAGTTTGGAGAATGGAAGTTGGGAGAACGTATTGATGGGAAATAGCAATACATGTTGTCATTTCATTTATTTATAAATATTGATTTGTAATCATTAATTTATCTGTTACTAATATTCTAATAATATTGTTGGTTATGAAAGGCGTCGTAAACAAGTAACGTCACGAATCATCTGATTGAGTGGGTTATAAAAGCGTGTTCAGCGCGCAACGAGTCACTTTGACATCGAGCGGCGGACGAATGCGGCGTGCTGTGTGATAGTTGTTAGGTGTTATCAATTATTATGTTTAACTTTATTTGTTAATGTATTTCTTTAATTAACGGTTACTATAACCATCTTGTAAAATTGAATGATTCTTTAACAATGAAAATACGTTTGTTTTATTTTTAGGCTTTTTCACTTCTGATTTCTAACAATATTGTAATTATTTTACGTTTTGCAGTTTATATTGTTCATTTTACTTTGTGCGATTATTTATCATTTATTATTTTTAAGTTCCTTATCTTACTTCTAATTCTATTTCTCGCAATTCGTTTTTATTTTTAACTTATTTTTATCTCTATGCAATAGGTTTCTCAGTTTTAATTTTAGGTTACTACCTAACCTGTATTAATGTTTTTTTTATTTATACTGTATTCTATTTGTTAAGAGTTTATTTAATGTTTCCGACATGCCTCGCATACGTAATTCTAACTTATCTAGGAGCATTGCAGGCACGGGCAGCAGAAATCGCTCTATCCCAAGAACCGTCTGTTCATGCCGAATTAAAGAGGCAGCGACAAGCTGCTTTAAGAACAGATGAGACACTTTCTCAAAGCTAGGAAAGACTGGAGGACCAAGCCACCCACCACGCTTCTACAAGAGCGCGCTGATACGCCCCTTCAAACACAATTGTGATTAGAGGAACAAGCCGAACGTCAGAGAGCTTTGAGTGCTAATGAAACGCTCCTTCAAACGCAAATTCGTTAAGATGTACAAGCTGAACGCCAAGCAACTTTAAGAGCAACTGAGACGTCTCATCAAACGCATTTTGAATGAATAAGCTCAACCCTAGACAGCTTTAACAGCTACCGAGACGCCCCTTAACGCAGTTCCATTTAGAAGAACAAGCTCAGCGACAGTCAGCTATCAGAGTGGCAGAAACGCCAGAAAATTCGCAGGTGAGAAGAATCGTTCATGCAGAAATGCAAGCCGAGCGACGATGAACTTTTATGCGTATTTAATAAATTTGCATTTGATTGCGATCCTTTTATGTATATTATCTATAATTCTACACTAATATTTTAAAGACTGAATTCTTAGTTAGTAGGAATACAGCTCAAAAACTACACAACCGATTTTAAAAATTCTTTCTTCATTAGAAAGCTATTTTTTTTTAACGTGAGGGAATGCTTTGACGCATACCTCTCCGCGGGGCGACGGAGAGGTTATGTCGGACTCACCGGGGAAAGATGGTGAGTGACATCCCGGTAATACCGACTAAACCTACCACGGTGTTCCTCGACATAAACGCAATCGGCGAGGCCGCGCGAATCGCTTTCACATGCAATCGCGACCCCGCCGAGGTTTCGGTCCGCCGTATGAAACGGTAGGCCACTACACAAATATACAACCACTAATTTTACTGTCCCCCTGAGGGCGGGACGGACACACGATACAGAGGCGCGCGTGGGAACACGCACGCCGCCTCTCGGACCTGGTGCTGATCGGGTGGCGGGCAGGCCCACGAAGCCCACCACCCCCAGGTCAATCCTCAGGGTGGCTGGAGGTCGTCTCGCGCCCTCTGGCGCCCGGTTCTGCGGCTGGGCAGAGGGTTTTCAAGCTCTTCCTATCCCGCTCCACCGCCTCATTGATGAAAATTACTTTTTCACAGAAGGAGGCAACAGCGTTTCACGACCTCTCGCTCCGGACCATAGACTAAACCATCGACGGGAACGAGAGGGCAATCATTCTGACTGCCGCGATCAACGCTGCAATGCTCACAGTAACATCGTAGCAGTCGCCGCAGTGATGACATTCGGGCGTCTCCTGCCGGCCTATGCGATACAGGAACTGGCCAAAACAACCATGGCCAGTCATTACTTGTATCAGCCGGCAAGTGTGAGCGCCATGCCACCACTCCAGCCACCCTTCAAAAACGGGACCCATCGCCACAACCGTAGCGTGACCGAATTTTTTTTTCTACGTTTTGTTATATTTTGGCGCCTAGCCGTCCGCGGAGGTGGGTGGAGGGGTTATGTTGGGCTCACCAGGTTAAAAAAGATAGTTATGTAGATGATAATGGACCTCTCGGTAATACCGACTAAACCTACCACAGTGTTCCTCGACAAAACGGAATCGGTGGAGCCGCGCGAATCATTTTCACATGCAGTCGCGACCCCGACGAGGTTTCGGCCCACCGTATGAAACGGCAGGCCACTACGCAACAAGACTATCCCTTTGGGCACCACTACATTTTTCAGGAGGGAGCGTGCCCGAACATAACATAACCTTATATATTAATTATTATATTAGTCGGCCTTGATGGCGTAGTGGTTAGTGTAACCGACTGCCACGCCTGAGGTCGCGGGTTCGATTCCCGCACAAAACAAACATTTGTGTGCATGAACATGGATGTTTGTCTTGGTCTGGGTGTTTCTATATATAATATGTATGTATTTACAAAAAAAAAAGTGTGTAGGTATGTTTATCCATTGTCTAGTACACATAGTACAAGCTCTGCTTAGTTTGGGCTAGACGGTGTTGTGTGTATTTGGTAGAATATTATTATTATTATTCTCTTTATTTCTATTTTTTTCTAATTACTACATTTTTAAATATAAATATAAAAACTATACATATTTAAAAATATAAAAACTGAAATGACCCACCGACATCGGGAACAAGGTCCAAGCTGCCGGTGGTTAGGGCCCCAAAGAGAGGAATCTCCTCACAATAATATTATTATTATTATTATATAACTAACTACTTATACTACTTTAACTACTTTTACGCGAGCGAAGCCACGGACAAAAGCTAGTAATATATAATAGTAAAATGTTGTTAGCAGTTAGAAACAGGCTCTTGATATTGCCAAATAACTTTAAGAATATTTACTAAACAACAGATAAGCCGCAACTAAGATATAAATTTTGTGTATACATAGCTTTTAGTGATAACTTAATAATAATCTATATATCAAATTGGATAACAAATGTATGCCTCAAGTAAGCTATCTGACCTTTCAAATTGGTCCGAATCCCATTTATTAACCGATTCAACATGAATGAATTTGATCATAGTTCAATCATAAACCAAAATAGAAACAAACATAATAGGTATCTGTTGTTTTAATACAATATTTTCTCTATTTAATTATTATAAATATTATAATGAACAGCGAGATCCGTAGTCACGAATTAGGTATGTGGGTCAAGGATCTTATCCGATATTATTCTCAAAATTTTAATGATATTTCTCTTTTATTGTGTAGAACATAATATGATTTGTTATGAGAGCGAAATATATTCGAGATTGATATATTCGCTGGCAATAAATTTATTTACTAAAATCAAAACATTTCATACTCGAATTCGAACTCAATATAATTTATCTATTCTAGTCACATAATATTGTCTTCTGTTTACGCGAATGTTATTCATTGAAATTTAACTACTATATACAGATTTTATCGCGTTGTTTACTTATAGTGTACTTGAATGTTATATTTGTATAAGAACCAGTTCAATAAGTTTAGTGAAACACAATTAATCATAGTTATCTCATGATGAGGATAATGCAATTTCGGCGAGCACGGTAACATCAGATTTTAAACGTAACTTTCACTTCATGATAGTATATTAAAGGAGAATGGGCGTTTTGGGCTATCAGCGGCCATTGATGATGTTAGTGTCAAATGAAAGTACTGATACTTAAGAACAACTTTTGCTTTGAACGTTTTATTGTATTCCATTTAGTTTAGCTAAGTAATTACATATCACATAATAATAATTTATTATTTGTATGTACCTAATGCTATTGTGTGTACCCAATAAAACCAGTTTGATGAGTTCGACTACCTGCTCAAGCGAGCGACCAATCAGCGCCAAGCGATAACAAAGACATAGGACGGCTCGGCGCGTGCGTCGCTCTCTTTTTATTTGTGTGCCGCGCAGTCCTTCGATTACGCTTGCGTCGTTGAGTACTGTGCGATTTTTTTGTTTCTTGTGCGCTTCCCTTTGATCTGTTTTTTCTTCCTGGAGTTTGTTTACTCCTAATCTGATAACTAGGCATTCATTTTTGGACTTTGATTCTCTTTGTGAAGTGGACTTTGTTGAGTATGGCACAAAATCGACCAATCTGTATTTTGTGCAATAGATCAGTGGTAAACAGAAGGAGGTTCGAGATAACTCACGCTCTTTTTGAGAAAAATGCCGCAATCGCTCAATATATTATTGAAGCTATTGCTCCACAGCCAGTAAGTTTTTATTTTAATTAAGTACTTACTAATAAGAAGTGATGTAGTAAAGAAGCGTTTTTCGGACCTTTAGGTTATGCATCACATCACATCATATGTGCTTAACGTAATAAGGTCATTTTTATTTTATTATGCGTTTAGATAATAATGTGTCATGCTAATAAATGTATATTATTTTATTAGTTTACTATCTTCATTCACAAGTCAATATCTTTATTCCAGATTCAATACAACGCCTTGGAATACGTTTGTAGACCATGCTGGCAGCAAGGTCAACGAGCCGTACAGCCTAATCCAAACCCTGCCCCTCATGAATGTGTACTGCAGATTGAAGAATATTCTCGAGTGCCTAATACCGCAGTGAGATGCATGTTTGATAGATGTACAAGAACTACACGTCATCGCATTCCAGAAAACATTCGGGTATCACTTTTGGTGGATTCCAACTTATACATACCAGCAGAAGCCAGAATATGTGAAACACATTTATTATCCAATGACTGGGACGAGATTATCGATAGTCCAAATCTACTGCACGACTTCAATAGTACTCATTTCGTAGAGATGATGGGTCTTATGAAAGCAGCTGTGTCAAGAAGTGCTATTCTGAACTTTGAAAACATGGAGACGCATGAAATACATGTTCGGCTGGGTCTCAGTCGAGAACAATTCTCTGAGATCTTAGCACAGACGCCTACTTTGTCAGGTTCGAACTCAAAAACCGCTCTAGCCATTTATTTGATAAAGTTGCGTAGTGGCGAAAGCAATGAAAGGCTAGCAACGCTTTTTCAAATGAGCAGAAGAACTCTAGAGAGACAATTAAAAAGAGCAAGAGATTGTTTATCGGCCGACTTCGTGCCTAGACACCTAGGTTTTGATCACATAGACAGAAGACAGGTGATTGAACGTAACTTGTACGTGCCAAACGCCTTGTTTGGAAACCCAAACTCACCAATCGAAAATAGAAAAGCAATTTTAATAATGGACGGAACATACATCTATATCCAAAAAAGCTCCAATCACTCGTTCCAAAGAGAAACATATAGTTTACATAAGTTTTCAAACCTTTTAAAACCAGTTTTAGCTGTGATGGTTATATATTAGATGTCTGTGGGCCATACGCGGCTACCGAATCCGATGCTTCAATCGTACAAAGAATGGTGTATGATGAGGAAGGTACATTCCATTGGTACTTTCGATCTGGTGATATTTTTATTTTAGATCGTGGGTTTAGAGACGTGTTGCCCGATTTAGCAAGTTTCAATTACTCTGCTTATATGCCCGAAACTAAAAACCGCGGTGCTGATCAGCTCACCACCGAACAAGCGAATAGATCTAGATTGGTCACCATATGCCGCTGGGTGGTAGAAGTAATAAATGGCAGATTCAAGCGGGATTTTAAGTTGTTCCGGCAGGATTATTTTAATCGGGCTTTAAACCATATGTTTGAGGACTTCAAAATAGCAGCATCATTGATTAATGCTTTCCAGGAGCCCATCCGGGACAGCATGCAGCCACATTTGTGGATATCATAAATGACCGCTTGAATCGACCAAATCACCTGGCCGATTTTGTTGTTTGCAATAACATAAATAGACAAAGAGCAACGTTCGTAAGTATAACTGGTGATCAGACTATGTTTGAAGATTTTCCAAATCTCTCAGAAGTAGACCTTATTATGTTTGCTCTTGGTACATACCAAATCAAGCTAGCCCGTAGTTATTATGCTGAGCATCTTGTACAGGGTTTGTATAATATTGAGGTGTACCGAGAGCAACAAATAAGAGGGCTTATCGAGTATATTAAAAAGCAAGATGTTTCGTTTCTACGAGTCCGAATTCAGTCTAGACACGTGAGGTCCAGGGTTTATTATTCTTATATTGTCATTGACCGTCAAAGAAATGGACGAGAATCGATCGCTCATTATTATTGTTCGTGTTTGAGTGGAAGGCGCACGGTCGGATGCTGCGCACACATTATGTGCGTAGTCTGGTACCTCGGTTGGGCAAGAAATCAAGCCGAAGAGATACGACTACCAGCAGCGGAATTAAGTGCTATTATAGAACACGAATAGGTAATAATAAACCCTGGAACTCCTTATAAAACATAGTTTATATAATTATTGTTGTAATCATTAATAATGCAATATGTGCTATGCTATATTATTAAGTAATAATTACATGTTGTTACTATCCAAGATTTCTTATTTCACCTTCAGTTGCCATTTTTGCTCTAAACATAGGCTAGGATTATTCAATTATTCATATCATCCTCAAAAATGAAAATGTATTTTATCCACTTTTGTAGTACATTAGGGCGATGATACATCTCCACTGTAATGGTAGGACTACATAATATAAATACATACTAGAATTATTCTTGGCCGCGGATAGCCCACGCTTCATACAATATTGCCAATTCTCCTTTATACATAGATTCTCTTGTGCCTGGATTTTCTATATGTATGTCTACATCCTTTTGGGGCTCCACTCTACAGAAAATCGCGGCCTAATAAACAAATGTTCTTGGCGGTTAGATATCTCAAGAAATTCTAGTTCATATTGTCTTTAAGAGGCGCTTTAACGTTTGCCGTGCAATGGCACATATAAATATAATATCTGAATAACGATCGCAGCAAAACAATTTGAAAATCCCAATTTTCTACAATATTAAGCTTGGAAAATGCTTGTAGTCCCATTACTATCGTGATGTCATACAAAAGATCCTCTCTCAGCTTAGACTCACCCTAAAATACAACAAGAATCGATTTCAATCAAACTGTACTCAAAAGTCTAGTTCAGTATCAATATAAGTGAGTTGTGAGTGAGATTTTATATCAAGATATTTTCACTAGCAAGACTATAAGTTGCACTTTGCAGACCAGCTTTTTGAGAGGAGAGCAACTACGCATTGCACTCAATGTCTAAGGTAAGTACGTCACTTACAGATTTTCCTTGATATTTGTTTATAAGAAAACAAGTTCTGTTCACTAAGAAAGCGCGACCGCATCTGTTTGTGCGCTGTTGAAAACCGCGGTGAAAGTACCCTAAGGAGATTTACTTAATAGGAAATACATTATTAAGCTAATACCTACTAACTAATATTAATATTGACAGTTTAATCGCTTGTAGTGGATATCCATGCCCAACTTGTGTGGTAAGTTAGACTAGTTGTTTGTGTATCAGTTAAACTAGTTCAATATTCAATGAGTTTTGCCCGAAGGCAGTTATATAATACACATACGTAGCGTTGCTCCCGTTTCCTTTCGGAGATATTTATGCCGCAGTATATGTTTAGTTCCCTTGTGATAGGGGCTAATTTTATTGCTGTTTTCATAGATGTACTACTTTAATCAAGAAGATAAGCAACAAATCTTCAGCACTTTAAACTTATGCTTGTATCGACAAAATATTAGTTAAACGAATTGGCCAAATGCCACTGCAGTTCTAATAAGTAAATGTTCTCTGAGAGCAGATCAGATATAGATTTAATTTCTTATATCGACACAAAGCGATACTCATGATAGCCAAGTCTGACGTGCTTGCATAGTCATGAATGACGAATTCTGGTCATGGCGATCAATTGTATTAGAAACTGGCCATCTGCGCAGGAGATATTATAGTGCAATAGTGTGTGCGTAAACATAGATGCACTTTCCCTTCACTCATTTTGGTAGTCCGAGCAATAATCCGACTCGACCGAAGGTTAATCAGGCACAGGATCAACGGCTCGTTTGCTTAGGCACGGAGTAAAGCACAACGCCTACTTTTTAATTTGGGGCAGCTATTGAGATTTCTTGACAGGAAAACACAATAACTTTTTGTTGCGTTCGAGCCTGAACCGTGACATCAAAACCAAGACCTCTTACAAGCTACTGTGTCTGTCTTTATACAACCCAAATGAATTATTGACTGCTCGGAGTGACTTTAGTGGTTTGCTGAATGCTGTGGATTCGAACCTCACAAGTGACAAAACCTGGGCGACGATGCAATTATATAGAACGCGGGTAAGTCTGCTGAAAACCTCGTCATACATTCCTAGCCTAGGACTTTCTATTTAGGTACACTAACTTATATTGTTATTGGGCAGTTCAATCAATGGCCGGATCCAATACTAGCGTCCATCTTTTTAATCGATTGTTTTTGTGTTCAGCTCATTAAACATTCAATATGTAAGTTTTAAAACATCATGATTGTTTCTCCGCGGAGGGTTAGCCAAGGGATTATTGTAGATACACTATTATGTCATTGAAGTCTTACTTATTAGGGTGATTTTATAACTTATTACGAAGCACTGATTGTCGCCCTGATTGTACTATTTAGGAATTAAATGTTGTAAGACTTTGTTATGACTTATGACAAATGCTTTATAAAATATTAGACAGAAGATCTTAATCAACCTTGATATATAGACGTCATTAGTTTGGTGTGACGAAAAGTCGATAATACAAACATGAATAAAATTACCAAGAGAGGATAGTTGCTTTGAAATAAAATACAATTTTGGTTATTTTCAAATAATTCACCTCCACCTTTAAAACCAAGCCGTAATGGAATAAAAATAATGAGCAAAATCACTTAAAGGCTTCATTGTTGGCTAGACTAGAGTCTTTTGACTGAGCTAGTCTTGCTAACATTACAAATGCGGTAATCTTAATTACAGAGTTCATTAATCTTTCAATGAATTGAATTAACAAATACGTAGCATAATTTACACAGAAGGCTTATCATTTCGATCTAAGTAACGAGATATAATCACAGGCCTTTTAAAAATTGCTCTATAATTAAACGCCTTGATTGAATAAAGGGGAAGTTTGTATAGTATAACGACGAGAAAATTACTTTTATTTTATTATAGGCGACTGTTATTAATCTGTAATCTATTAGACCATTTGTGAATATTTTAATATTTACAAAATACTTATATTATATACTATATTATATATACATATTATATATTGTATAAAATACGCAACTGAGTACCAAAAAGAAACGTTCGCTTCAAGGGCCTTACTAGTCCTGTGTGCCTGTAGGCCCTAATAGCCCATAGAAAGGCAAACAAAAAAAAGGAAATAATTTATTATGTGACTAAAACAATAGTAGTCACAGACTTTTGGGCATCTTTTTCTACCCAAGATGCATTACTAGCTTGTGAACATAGTTAATGACAGACCACCGAAAGTCTTGTGGTACTATAGGTACATAACTGAAATCAGGTTTGTGTATAATCAAGGATTAAAATTCTGCATCCCTTAGGGCCGCTTTTTCAATCGTCAGATAACTTTTATCTGAAGAATAAATATGACGGTATGACATATTTTCTATACAAAAGCTATCAAAACGTCAAACATATTCCCCAGATAAAAGTTATCTGACGATTGAAAAATCGACCCTTAGTTTAGTTTTCTTTTTTAGTAGATTAGTTTAGTTGCTACTATCTGCCTGTCGGGCTTAATAAAGCCTTGAGTTTGATACAACCGGGATCTAAAATAGGAATTTGATTATAGCCACTAGCACATAGACAAATACAAAAATCTGCCTTTGATTGTTGTGATACCTGATCGGCTAAGAGTGGAAGAGAAAATCTATCGGTGATAGTATTCAAGTCGGTTCGCGATAATATATCACCATGACATCCGTACCATCTCGCTTTTTTTTTACCAGGGTTGACTGGAACGGTTAATATTTGAAACTATAAATTCCTTTAGTATACTTTGTACGATTTGCATTAAGGCTAAGCCTATTAGATGGACAGTAGACAATACAGTTCGGGTCTAATAGCCTAATTTTTAAATCACCCACGTTAACCCGGATGCGGCGTAAGGCCTTGGGATAATAATTTGAGAATCACTCAGTACCGCAACTAAAAACTATTAATAGCAATATTGCAATACTGTTAAGATTTAAGATGAAAATACATTACACGTATCAACGTTCATTGGTTTTAAAAAAAGCAAAATGCTATTTATCGTATGAACTGAGTAAACTGAAAGCTCACAACAAATTTTAAATTGTCGCGTCCAATCATTTCCTCGTAATAATTTAGACAATCGTCCGGTCAAGTTTGAAACAATATAGGAATCACATAAAATTTGTTCTGTACAATTTACTACCTCTGTTATGATGTTATAAATAATTAATTTATTACGCGATAAGGAACACTGAAAAACAGAATGCTAGACTTAATTGCATTAATTACGCTAGGTATGTATGTCGATACGCAACGTATTACAAACGCGAATGTGAGTTTGTTTGTTACACTTTCACTCCTTAACAACTCAACCGATTATCACTAAACATACACGATTTCAGGGGAACAGAAAAGGACAAAAGGTGCCTTTTATTCAGGACTAACCCTACACTGACAACACAACAACTAAACCTACATTTATGCGAGCAAAGACGTGGGCAAAATGAGTGAAACAATAAAACAACTTATTAAAAGCGTCAACAATAACGATTATGTAATCTTTGCTGTCATTTTTGCCACTATTAGTCAGTCAGCTAAAGAAAATAAGCACCAAACAGACTCGCAATCACATTCGAAATTAAAGGCAAAGGAAAACCATCTGGCACAGTATTTCTATTAAGTACACGATAGTCCACGCTTACACGATCACTAGCGTTGCGCTTTTTGTCTAATAGAATGGGACTCGCAAGAGTCTAACAACTAGGACAAATACTTCAAGCAATTATTTTTCGTTAGTTTTAGTACGTACAACCCGCCTGTCATCTAAACCTAATCGGTATGGACGATGTTGAACGATAAGATCTGGATTGAGTGGCCGAATATTCACGCATTTTTCGTTAACCATTTACAATAAAATTTAAAAAGCTAGTATTATATATAGTAGACCTCGAAATCAACATTATGAAAACTAATTACTGAAGGTACTTCACAAATAGTAACTAAATTATTGTAATTGTAAGATATATGTATATATGTCGGATTGGCAGCCTTTTATCCCGTCCTTATCAGCCATTTTATAGAATCAAAGCACGTGGGCGTGCAGTGGGAAATGTTGGTTTCAATCAACAGAAAACACGTAGGTAGTCAGATAACTTGTATTCGAATTCAACTAACAACTACTTCACACTAAGAGAACTTATCACTATGAAACGCGAGACAGTTCCTACGAGGTGTGCACTGGTCGACGCTAACACGAACACGTAGACCAGTGGTATCACAGTTAGAATATCTACATTTGACAGGCGATTGCAGCGCAAAAGCGGACAAATTAAGAACTATTATTTTATTGGTTCCTTAGTATTATGCAATTTAACACGATAGATGTCACTGGTCAAACATGGAATGTAGAATATTTTTAGTTAATTAATAAAACTTACAATTGTTTCATAATAATACTTATTGATTTATTAGTTTCATATGACTTCGATTTATTAATTTAAAACTTCAAACTAAGAGTTGGATGTTTGCCATCTAGGTACTTATTTTCCTAGAGTCCAAAACGGATTTAGACATTTCTGACATATCATAAAAATACAATTCACAAATTTCACAAAAACGGCGTACGCGCACGCGCATGTGTTAGTGGAATTTTGTGATTTTAGTGCCTTTCGCTGTTATTAACCTGGTGATTTCAAAAGAATACAATACCAACAAGAAATGGCTGTGCTACCTATCTAAAGAAAGTTTAAATACCTTCAAATATATACAAAATTCTACCTGTGCGGTTTTAAAAAGAGACGTTTCAAAATACAACATAAAATCAAAAATAAAGTTATGCGATACAATGATAACATATTATGAATTTACATGCCAACGACATAACATAAAAGATTATTTTGTGAACGTCTCAATAAATTTATTAAATTGTAGCTGGTGTCACTCAATAAACAGAACTTTGTCTGTAAAAATTACCTATGATGGTGAGGATGAAATAAAAAGTGCAGCTCAATCGTACTACTAAGCATAAATCTATTAAATTAAATAGCGCCTTATTCCAATATGCTCTTTATGTTTTTTTGTGAACCATTAATTTCTGTTATCAATAAAGAATTTGTATGAATAAAAGCTGTTTTTATTTTTACCCTAAAGTAAACACAATTTATGCATACCTATATTTATATATAATTTACACGATATAGCTACAAATATATATATATATATATACACATACAGCTATCTCTAAGTAGGTACTTGCATATAGTTCTTAGAACCAAATAAAAGATGGCACTAGCGGGCGTTGAAAAAGAGGTGGCAAAATTTTTGCTTGAGTGGGCTCTCTATACATATTATACTTATACTACTCTATGACGTAGACTGAGCTCTGTCCGCCCCTCCCGCCGCCTCGCAAACTCCGTCTAACGCCGCTAGATGGCGCTGGAGTTCCGCCTTAATGCCTTTCTGTGTCACTAGATGGCGCTAATGTCTCAACTAAAAGTATTGCCGTTCCGACATATATATATGTGTGTATCGGAGAGTAGGACGGCATCTCGCTTATGACATGATGAAGCAACAAAAGAGCGTGGTATTATACTTCGTACGTATACTAATGATAGGCATGTATAGATTGCAGCGATAACCTAGTGGGAGACTGTTAGTCTGCCACGCAGAGGTCTCGAGTTCGATTCCAACACATGTACCTCTGACTTTTCGAAGTTCTGCGAAATGTTCTCAAAGATATATGAAGCCTGCCAAACCGCACTAGGCCAGCGTGGTGGACAATGGCCTAACCCATCTCACACTGAAAAGAGGCCCGTGCCCAGCAGTGGAACAGTTTATATACAGGGCTGATATTATTCTTATATACATAATTACACGCCTCTATTGCCGATTGGGTAGGCGATGGTGTATTTCACTAAGATTTAGCCAAATTTGATTGTACTTAATAAGAGGTGGATCTATTATCATACCGCTAGCAATTTTAGGCTCCGTGCTACTTTTAAGAATTTCTAGGCAGATAATAACACATTGCCCTACTTGTGAATGGAACCCAAAACTTGCATAGCACTTGCATTCACTACCACTAATTCATTAATACGTCGAAATTAAATGTGTCGTTTTATTCGTTATTCTTGTTATATTAAATACTAGCTGACCCGCGCTACTTCGTCTGCGTCACATAACAGATTCATCTATCATTCTATCCAACATTAAAAGATTTTTTCAATTCGAACTAGTAGTTCCTGAGATTAGTGCGTTCAACCAAACAAACAAACTCTTCAGCTTTATAATATCAGTATAGATTGATTAGATTCCGTTCGGGGTTTTACTCGCTTTACTACACGCATACCACGATATATTTTTTTATTCTTAATCCAGCACTTCTTCCTCTATGTCAAATTTATTCCAAACCGATTAATCGTTTATGCGTGATGAAATAACGAATATCCAATCACCTTAACATCTTAACTAATATTATAAATGCGAATGTGAGTTTGTTTATTTGTTACGCTTGCATGCTTTTACTACGCGACCGATCATCATGAAATTTTACTAACAAGTTGTCAGGGGTAGGGCACTATTCCTGAGGCATAGCTATTATCTAATAGAAGGATTGTAAATAAAATTATTAGTGGTAGTAGTATTTCTAAACAAATTAAATTTTATTTTACAAGCAGTAACTTTCAGTAATCAACAAAGTAACTAGACAATTTACTCCAGAAACCCTGAATCTTAATCCTAACAGATTACTAACATCAGCTGTCCTAAATTTGAGCTTGACATTACTACTTAGAATCAGGGTATTCGCGATAAATGGCCCAAATAATATTGCGTTTACTAAAGGCAGATTTGACGTTATCAATTAATCAAATGGATCGTTTAAGAACATGGATTACGCTGTCAAAGCAACATTAAGGTTCGCCAAACTTAACGAAAGTTTTCAATGCGGGGAGCCAGCTTGATGTATAGGGAGGTTACCAAGCTTATCATTTTAACAGGCTTAAAGAAGGACTACTATAAATTACAGCTATTCCAAGAATATGCTTAGGATATTTCATTGGTTAGTGTCCGCTTAATCCCTTCGGAAGTTATAGGCGTTACATTATTTTACCAAGGCTTTAATTTTAATTATAATATTTTGGCTACCGTAGTGCTGCCATATAAACTGATAGAGGAACTCGTCTATGCAAGAGATGTCTTTTGTTTAATAACACAAGGACTCACGAACTCTAAATACGTGTTAATATTTCACTAACAATATTTTAGGATAGGCTAGTTGAACTTTATAGCGTGGACGTTTCGCCTATCAACTGCGTTGCTATTGAAAATTTTGTAACAAAGAACCTTTATAAAATGTTGTCCGAAACAGGAGTTGGTTCGAATGGTGTCTTTTGCGAACGGCTGCCAACATATGCGGCAGTACAAACAAAGCAGCATAAATAATAAATAAATATAATAAAAATATACAATATAAGTGTCCACATAAAGCTAATTCGTTTATGGAATATGGTAAACAAATAACAAGAAAAATAATGTTAATTATAAAATTATTGTTAAGACGTTTTCAAAGAAAAATAATTGTTTGATGTTGCAAAGTCGAGGAGTCCTTAAAGCGTAGAGGTTATTGAAACGTTTGAGTCGATAGCCGCTTTCAAGATATCAATTCGAATTTTATTTATTGTTTGTACAGCTTTCTTATTTTAGGCTAAGCGATAAAACATTTTGCCTAAGTAAAAAGTTGTATTATAATAGGCCTGGCCTACATTATTTTATTTAAATCAGTTTCAGATATTCGAGGGTTTTATTCATCGTCGTAAAATATATTTCAAAGCATCGATGCTGCACGGATGTCAAAGTAGTTTAAGTGGCAGGCGCGCCTCTGCACAGCTCGATAAAAAATTGTGAGATCTACAAATGGTTGCTCGATTGTTCTGAGTCTGTGTGTTCTTTGTTAGAATGTTTGCAAAGACACCCACGATACAGGAATCCGTCGTAATGCGGGAGCAATTTAAGAAAACAGAAAGCCGCTGTGATGTTAATTCTCAATTTAAATACCTTCTTTAGATTTTGATACGCATTAAGTTCCCGTTCACTGCGTTGATAAAAAGTTTAAGTTTAGCTAAACGTCGCTATAAAACTTTGCCAAATATATTCTAAACTTAGTTAGATATCTTAAGCAAATATTTATTTGAGGCGGAGTTTACAACTATTTAATATTTTAATTATTATATAATATATGAGTATGACTATGTAGCCAATTAATCGTTGATGGGACGATGCCATGTATGACCTAAGTATACTTACAATGTTGACCCTAAAAGGTACTCTCATATCCATTAGTGTAGCATATCCTCCGATTTCATGTTATTGAGCCTAAGCAATTTATTTCCAGCCAAGGGACATCACTTCAAAAGGTTGTTGACGTCACAATGACCAAGCATCTACATCATTTATAACAACATGTTCAATACCTCAAAGTGCAACGTAATGTCCTACACGCGCGCATCGGAGCCCCTGCACTATGCGTACAATATGAACGGAGTAATGATTCCACGAGTAACATCAGTTAGGGATCTGGGCGTGGCGTTTGCCCCGGACTTAACATTTAAAAATCACATAGTTCAATCTTGTGCTAAAGCTTTTAGATTATTAGGCTTCATTATGCGGGAGACACGCGACTTTACGAATCTAGCAGCAGTAAAGTGCTTATATAATGCCATAGTACGGAGCAGATTGGAATATAGCGCTATTATATGGAACCCCCATGAAGCTAAATACAATCTCATGGTGGAGAAAATACAGAATAAATTTACACGGTATCTATATCTAAGGCAATATGGCGTTTATCCATACTATCCGCTTATGTATCCGACACTTTTCGTTATAGGTATGGTTGGATACTATAAGCTGGAAGTGAGGCGGGATTTGGCCTTGGCCAGATATGTGTTTCAGGTGTTTCGTGGTAGGTTGGGTAATCCTGAAATACTTCAGGAATTAAGATTGTGCGTCCCGAACACCAGGCTCCGTCAGCAACCTAGGGGTAGACTATTTGACGTGCCACGAACACGAACAGCAGTCGCGAAGTTCACTCCGATATTAAGAGCAACTCGCATACTCAACGGGTTGGCATCACGGATAGATTTATTCAACTGTACATTGGCGGAATTTGAAAGGGTAACATTGGAGTATCTATGCTTATAATTTTGACAAAATTGTGAGAGTTATAAGCACGGATATAAGCACTTTAGGCAAACCAAGATGACAGGAACTTTAAATGTTGTTTTCTTTTTTTTTATGAGACATGTTTTATTTATTTATTTTTATTAGATTTGACATAATTTGATTAGATTTTATTTTAATATTTGATATTATTATGTGATAAGAACTTTAAATGTTGTTTTTATGAGGCATGTTTTATTTATTTAATTTTATTAGATTTATTTTATTATTTGATATTATTTTTATGACATAAGTTTTATGAATTTAATTTTATTAGATTTCATTTAATTCTATTCGATTTCATTATTTTAATTGGATGTCATTATTTTCTGATTTGGTGTTGTATGTGTACTGGAATAGTGAATTTAATATTTTTTCTTATCTTATATCTTTCGTATTCATTGTTTTAGTAGTTTGTGTGATTGTGAAAATATTTTTATGTTGCTCGCTGTCGACTTGGGTATTGCCTGTAATGGTGGCGGTATGCATTTATTAAATAAATAAATAAAAACATAAAAAGCTCAATGAAAGCAAATCTGATTAAGGATATTAGAGAGAAATAAAAAATAAAATTTAATGATGAAGAAATGAACCAATTATGATCAATTGTATGATTGATTGTAACATTGACATTGAGTAGTTTGCCAATAAGGAAATATCATAATATTTCTTTGCAGTTGAAGTTGTCCGGTAACGTGCGACCTAAACCCATAGTGAGTATAATTCACCCAAATAACTATAAAAATCGATAAACGAAGTATGTTTTACTTACTAAAATAAAGTTGCATACGTGTCCAGCATTATTTCTAAAACAAACTAGGCTCTGTCAAATAGATATAATAAGAAAATAGCACAATATGCCTGTTGCCAGATGTCCATGGCTATAATAGCTGTGTGTTTGCCAAGTACGCTTGCCAAATATACGTAATCAAAGCCAAGAACCTATTTTCACAGAGAGTAGTCTTGGACACACGAAGTTATTTAATTTGGTTTTTATTTAAATAAAATGGGTATACGTTCGTAAGTAAGCTTGTGATTTCTAGTCTCTGATTTAAACTTTATGCTTCTCAATTTAAAAGCTTTTTCACTGTTATCCTATTACATAAACTCTGTGTCACAGGAAGCTTTATGGAAATACAATTAGTTGGCTCGACGTACTCTCTGACATGGAGCAATCATTTGCGGGTCACACAAATTACTCACTATGGATGTGGATTCTAGTTCCGTGCGGGATTTGAAACCACAATACACAGCGCGGCGGCAGAATCGAAGTGATGGCTGTCGCGCATCCGTGGAGTCAAGCAGTCAAATTAGTTTATTTGTTATTGGATATTACGAGTTATTAGTTTAAAAATGTATAAGATTATGAGTTTCAAAACGAATATTGTGTGTGTATTGTTTTGCTTCAAAGAGATCGCAAGCAGCTTAGTTTTAGGCCTATATATAGGGCGTAACACACATAAAACTTAACATAAACTGATAAACGCACAAGTTAAAACACCTTTATACAGAGTCTTATTCATTCATAATCCTTTTGTTGTTTTGTCTCTTTATATCGAATAATAAAGTAAATCACTTGGTACTTTTTTGGAAAAATAATATATATCATAGAAATAAGTTTCATGGTTTAGCTGTTATAACATCAATAGCATAAATAATCTATACAACATCAACTATTAAGGAATTTGTTGAAGTCTAAACCATATTCAGGTTTCCATGCTATAACATAATATTAGGATGTTAATATTATAGTTGAACAAGACAATATTAAATAACATAACTAAAGTCTCATACCAAAAAATTTCCTTCAAAGGTATCTGAACAATACAGATAACAATAGCATAACGACTCATACCACTATCAACAAACATGTTGTACCATCCCATCCTACGATACGCATCTACAAATTGAAAAGGTACATACTCAGAACCATTTTGGGTGATTGGTTTTCAGAAGCAAATGCCAAACTGTGTTCATAAGGAAACACAGAATAGTTTACCAACCCACAAAAATACGTGCTTACCTCGAAGAGTTCAGGATTACGTATCAAAATAAAGTTTGTCTAAATCAATATTCCAACAAGAGATAGAACTGCAACGGTTTTCCGCTAGGGGTGCTACAAGAGCCATCAGTAAAGTAACATCGAGCGGTAATGTATGTATAGTTATACATTTTCAGCTTATCGATTTATACACCAATCGCATAGAAACATAATACTGCATTATTAACAAAAGTTTGTACTAAACTTATATAAACTCCATGACTCTGGTTGGAGTCATAACTCATAATCCTTAAGCAAATTTGATGCTTTTTATTTCACTGGACGTATAAATAAGAGCAAAAAAAATCTCATCGACGTATGGTTAGATAACAAGGCTACCGAAAATTTAAATTTTTTTTCAATCCGCATAAGTGTTTTTATATTTTATTGTCAAGTTAAGACGAAATTGTAGGTGGACTTACGAATACATTTTTAACTTTTGTTCTGGGACAGGCAACGTGTTAACACGACAGCAGTGAATCATTATTTCACTCTTTATATTTTGTATTTGAAATCAATTCGTACGTTTTTAGGCTTTCACGTTTACTACAGAACTGTGGATCACGTAAAATACAATGTATGAAATGAGATACACATACTCACAGTTGCGTTGGATAGGCAGTAAACTCATGCACATTTAGGTACTCCATACCTCCTCTTGCACCATTTATTTTATTTGAATATCAACTTTACCATGTATACTTAAGATTAATTTTTTCTTAAACCGCTAGCTACTGATATCTTAGAAACAATTTAAAAAACCATGCTGTATCCTGTAGATATGCTTTCTAACATAGGTACGAGGGGTAAAGTCAATCAATACTAAAGATGTTTTGTCATAATGTTATGTTTAAATCTTTTGGGATTTGTTCATGTTTTTCTAAGCCGTGAATCTAAGGCCTATTATATCAGTGCAATAACTTAATTATTATGACATCCGTAAATTTAAAACTCTTCTTTTATACAAATTATTACTGTAAAATATTCTGGAAAATAGAACAAATATGAAGGTAAGCCTGACAACGACCTAAACGTATATTTTTGGACAAAGGTCGGTAGGTAATTGACACCGCTGTGCCCTACGATTTTTCCTTGTCACTCTCACAATTCATCGTGTGGAAAATACGGGAATAAAACCTTTATTAATGTTACTGTATATGTGAGGTCTTGATCTTCATTTTATCTGAAGTTTAACTTGCGTCTAAAGAAAGGTATGATATTGAATTCAAGAAGACTTACATAAAGGATTGAGACAGAAGAAATCCTGCTATACCTGAAAATCACAATGAGTCACCTCTTGGATTTAGGAGAAAATTCGTAACCCTTTAAAGAAGCGTAGTCCAATCAGCGGGGAGACAAATATAAACTTGATTGCGGCAACGGTTAGCCATCATTTGACAGACCTTTTACAAATAATGGAAAATCGTTAGTATAGATGATTTTACTTTTATTATATATTAATATATCTCATATCATAATCATCAGAATTATACAGATAATTGTGATGATGTTAAATTAATAACTCCTTCTTGCACGGCAGTAAACATTTTGCTTTCCCTTAAAGAAATAACACAGCACATTATTTGTGTAATTCTAAAGAACCCAAAAATATATGTATCATAATCCAAGGCTACTACTACAATTAAGTTACAGAACTTTAGTTCAAATATTTTTCCTTTTATTTCGTAATTATATAAAACTCATACAAACTTTTTCTGAATCACAACAATTCAGCCAATGTTCACAAAACAAGGTAATCGTCACATAATAATGCGAACTTATTAAAACTTTTAATGGAATCGCTAACTCGATGCATGTCAACAAAATGACAAAGTTAAATTGTAATATGTCAAGCGAAAACGTAAACATGGAATAAGAATCTGATGAATATTAGCTTTGATGGCTGTGGTGTAATTTAATTTCGGTTCGGTATATTAAGTCTTCCATCCACGCCTCAGTTTCATACACGCTTTTATGAGTGGACGGCCAGTGAAGATTGATAAATCAATATTTGAACTCTGTTGGATGAGATTGGTTAATTTAGCTGGCACTACGAATTAAAATGAGTCGTATTGGTATAGGAAATAGCATTAAATGTTTGTGGGAAGTATAGAGGAATCCTCGCATATTAATCCAAATAAGATTAAATGGAATACGGATCCTATAAATATAAATTCTGAACACGAACAAGCTGTATATAGTAATACATATTTGTATATAACAGCTGTTGTAATGGCAAATAAGATTTTATTAATCAAATTAATGAGTAACGTACCTACATACATTGTTGCTAGTAGACATATGTAGCGTTGATCTGGTATGTATTACTTATCAGTGCAGTAATTCTGTCTTTGTAAACTATAAAGGAAACTTTGCATGTAGCCAAGCCTTTACGTCTATATAATAACACGTTTTGCATAATAAAATTACATTATACAAAGTCATTACCATTTATTTAGTGTAACCATGAAATATCGCTCATAACTTCAGCGTCGACGTGTATCCGGTCTTGTAGAAAAGGTTAAAGGGATAATGAGTTACACCTAGGTATGTATTAACTTTTAAATTAGCTTTGGAGTTTAACTATAGACATTTGAGCACAATTGTACCTTCAAGTAAGCCCGAAAGCCTGCCTTGCCTAAAATTTTCGATTCAGATTATGTGGCTATAGTTCATTTTATGTCCGTGGCCGGCGTGAATATGTTAATATGTCCAAAATAGCGATTTTACAGTGCCGCAATTTTAAAGTTTGGCATATTATGACAAATCGAGATAAGTGCAGTGCATGTCTGAATTGATTTAAGGATAAATTTGTGTGATCTTTCGAATGATAATAAAAAATACGCTTAAAGTATAACAGTTTTTTTTATTATAGGACTTATCAGTTTGTGCACCAGCTAGTTACCAATATATTCACCAATTGTGTAAGAAAAACATACCAAATAAAGGATAATTAATTAATGATATAAGGATTATTTTGATTCCCTTGACTCCCTTACACCCGTTATCGTTATCATTATTGTGTAGTAGCCTGCCGTTTCATACGGCGGGCCGAAGCCTCGGCGGGGCCGCGACCGCATGCGAAAGTGATTCGCGCGGCCCCGGCGGCGATAGCGGTTTTATCGAGAAACACCGTGGTAGGTTTAGTCGGTATTCCGGGAGGTACATTATCTTTTCAACATCATTCTTTTACCCCAGTGAATCTGACATAACCCCTACGCCCGGCCCCGCGTAGGGGTATGCGTCAAAGCTTTCACACTAGTAAAATAAAAAAATAAATAAAAAGCTAGGTACATCGAGCACGCAATCGTGGCGGTAAGTCCCGTTTTTGAGGAGTGGCTGGAGAGGTGGCATGGCGTCCTCACCTTCCGGCTGAAACAGGTAATGACTGGCCACGGCTGCTTTGGCCAGTTCCTGCGTCTCATAGGCCAGCAAGAGACGCCCGGTTGTCACCACTGCGGCGACAACTGCCTCAATGTTGTGGTAGACACGGCGCTGCACACATTGGCGGATTGCCCCGCCTGTGCTCCGCAGCGCTCTGAGTTGGTCACGGCAGTTGGAATGGCTGCCCTTTCGTCCCCAGCTATGGTTCAGTCCATGGTCCGGAGTGAGAGGTCATGGAACGCCGTCACCTCCTTCTGTGAGGAAGTTATTTCTATGAAGGAGGCGGCGGAGCGGAAGGTGGTGTGGTTAAACCCTCTCCTCGACCGCAGAACCGGAAACTGGAGGGCGCGGGCCAACCTACAGCCACCATGAAGTTTTACTTGGGGGTAGTGGGCTTCGTGGGGCCTGCCCACCATCAGCTCCAGATCCGAGAGCGTGGCATGATACGTGGTTCTACGTGCGTCTCTCAGTTGTATATTCTTCGTGTACAGTAATGTAGACAAGTAGGGATAAAATATGTTTGTGTGAGTATGAAACTCCTTCCATAGATCATCCTAATATCATAAAATTAGGTCCGTGCAACAACAACTAAACATCTTTGGATTTGTTTACAAAAGTTTAGTGACAGCTTTGCTTATACTATATTTTTATAGATTTAATTTAATAATTACAGATATTCCATTTTGAATGCAATAAATTTCAAACATTTATTTGTAAGATATTCATGAATTCACAACACAACCAACCTCTTTAATAAGTATACCAGGTCTTTTTTATAGAAAAACGAAATGAGGTTCACAAACCTTATTATTACCAAAGTGCTAGTATTATTATAGTAAGTACAATTATAACCACTGCGTACTGCGTAAGTACTGCGTAAGTACTGCGTTTCATCCTTGGCATATTGTTATATCGTAACATAATATCTAAAAATATCAACATATATTTACTAAAACAGCAATCTACAAATTGTACAATTTGAGATATCTTGTTTAGTATTTGTTTTTTTAGCGAACATAAGTTGATATTTCGATATATCAATCTGTTAAAAGAATATATTATTCCGATGCGTTAATTTGATATGTCTTTATGTTAAATAATGTACCTTCAATGCTAAGATATCCAGATATTATCGAATGCAATAACTCAAAAAGCTATAAATAAATTAAATTGTTTTTCCCCTACATGCTAAAAAGCGTTTAAACGGATAAAAAAATCATATATGTCGAGATATCAACGCATTCACGCCAGGCACGGATTTAATCTGGTACTAGTATATTCTAATGTTCTTTGGTGATGTTATCCATATCCATAAGAATAAAGAGAAAACATGATACATTATATTATATTTAATAATAATATATTTTAAACTATTGTTTGCATTTTACCAAACCATTAAACACCCATCCCCATAGACAGAATAATTAGATTGCATATTATGTAGCAATAGTCTCCTACACCTGCCGCGCCTAGTGTCTCTAAGGTAAGGGCCTCTGCACGTTGGACCTATATCTCCGAGTAAGCGTCACAAAGCGCAGGGTATTTTCCTAACGTATTAGGGAAATACCCGTGAAAGAGAAATATATCATTATAATATTTATTTAAATAAGACGTACAATAATTTATAATAAATTAATCAAAAATTTATAAAAATACATTTGTTGTAATAAAGCAGATTGCCCCCGTGCCAGGATTAATTCCTTTACCGCGTGAGACTTTACAAACATTCAAATAACGGACACGAAGTCCATCTAGACTCGGAATTTTCCCCAGTGTGGGTACCGAACCTACAATTGTCGGCGTGGTGGCAGTAGCAAGGCGAAAAATACACTCATCACATACTAACAAATGAAGAACATAGGTACTCCTGTTTTTGGTAAAATCTAACACATCATTATGTATTCATGTTGCCTTTATAAGTTATTATAAGTCATATGCTCGGTGGTATTAATTTGGTATATTATTATACTAGTTTAACACATTATATTTCCACACCGAGAGAAGATCCTGCTGTATAAAAATATTCATGCGGACACCGTTCATCCTTAAAATAAAGTAAGATCGCCAAATTGACAAACTTGTATACTCGTAGTTGAATGGTAAGTTCTTTGAAAGGAATCCCTCCTTTCCAAAGAATTGACCATTCAAACGCAGATATGGTCGAAACTTTATTATAAATATATCTATTTCAAATTTATGTTATGTTGCTACCTGAAAATATTTTATAAGAGTGTATAATCCATTATATGATAAATGCGAGTTTAAGAATAGTAAACTGATGAATTTTACTGCCCAATGGCTGAAACAAAAATATTCTTATTATTTCGATAATTTAAATAAATTTTACAGCAAATGATTCAATAGCAGTTAGTCGTGATTTAAATTGAACACATAAAGTTTATATATAAACAGAAGATGTACGTCAAGATAGTAGCGACTGGAAATATCTTTATTTGTCCCTCATAGAAATAGGCGTGAGAAAACCAGTAAAAATTAACCTATTACAAGTCTTAGTTATTGCGTCAAAAATGCCAGAGGCGATAGACATAGCCTAAAGCTAATCTTCTGCCTGTAATCATAACAAAAGACACAAAAGGAATTTAAATTGTTAATATAATATAAAATATAAAATTTCCATTAACGTAAGGCAAAATCGCGACGTGAAAATATAAGCGAGACATGCGTGGGATTATTCGGTTTATAATGAATGTTTTATGTTCGAGTCGGGAATAAAAACGATTAATCAACGCAATGATTTGACAGTTTTCTCTGATTGCTTCTGTAGGTACTACACTGTTTTAGGAGAAACGCTTACTCGAAATGAATTACTTTTGGTTTTCAATAAGAATAATAACGGGATTTAAAGTAGTTTTTATACGACTAATATAGCTAACAAGGTTCGACAGTTAGTATGCGGCTCGTGAAGGTTCAAGCGGCTTACGATCGGATTCCTGGACCTACAAAAAAAGAGTTGCTTTGCCGTTAGTACAAGAAGCAAAGATTACTAGTTCCCTCCTAATAGTACCACCCCTTCTTAAGTAGCCTAGACTTACTCTACTTACTGTCAGCCAAGGTAGGTTTGTGACTACTTAAACATGTGATATCTTATTATAATCATAACATAACATTGGCGTGCACAATTACACACATAGAAGCACAGCACGGGGGGCGATTGACACTGACTCCAAAAATAACAATAATTTAATTAATATTGTCTTATGTTTACGCGAATGTTATACATTGAAATAAAACACTTTATACGGATTTTATCGCGTTGTTTATTTTACTTTAAACACTGTTATTACATAATTTTGAAAACTCTAACACTACTATTATTGAACTTTACTACTATTAAATTTAACATACAGAAACACCCAGACCAAGACAAACACCCATGTTCATGCACACAAATGTTTGACTTTTGCGGGAATCGAACCCGCGACCTCAGGCGTGGCAGTCGGTTATACTGACCGTTACGCCATCGAGGCCTACAAATTTTATTTTACAATATTGTTTTTTGAAGTCGGTTTACAAATTTGTTAAAATTTTTGTTTATATCTTGGTTTTTAGTGATAACTGATTTTATTTGTCTGAATATGGGTAGATTTGCTGTCATTTATTAAAGAATTCCGTTGTATAAAACCGAAGATCTTTATCAGAACATGACCAAATTAGGATGGGATTACCTTGAAATACTACAAGGGACTTCCAAACAATCCTATACAATTATTTATTTTGTTGTTGCCAAAAATTAGAACATCATCAATGTAGCCGAAGTCAACTAAATACGTATTATTAAGGATAACTCGAATACTAATGTCAAAATCTTAATAAAAATTAAATGGGACCAAATGAAAAGCACCAGCTTTCAAATAAATACAGAATCATCAAAATCGGTTCACCTAAAAACAAGTTATGAGATAACACACATCGAAAAAGAAAACATACAGTCGAATTGAAAACTTTCTCCTTTTTTTTGAATGAGAGGTTATGTCGGGCTCAACGGGGAAAAGGTACCCCGGTAATACCGACTAAACCTACCACGGTGTTCCTCGACATAACCATAGACGGCGCGGCCGCGCGAATCGCTTTCATATGCAATCGCGACCCCGCCGTGGTTTCGGATTCGGTGGTGTGGAACGGCAGGCCACTGCACAAAAAATAATTCTTCCACCGTCCCCCTGGGAGGGAAAAGACGACAGAGGTGCACGTGGCAACACGCACGCCGCCTCTCGGACCTGGTGCTGATCGGGCGGCGAGCAGGCCCACGCAGCCCACCGCCCCCAGGTCAAACCTGAGGGTGCCTGGAGGTCATTTCGCGCTCTCCGGCGCTCGGTTCTGCGGTTGGGGAGAGAGTTTATGCGCTACCTCTCCCGCTCTGCCGCCTCCTTGATGGAAATTACTTCCTCACAAAAGAAGGCGACGGCGTACCACGATCTCTCACTCTGGACCATAGACTGAACCACGGCTGGTAGTGAGAGGGCAGCAAGTCCGACTGCCGCGATCAACTCACGCTCTCGCCGCGATCACTCGGCGCTGCGATGCCCAGGCGGGGCATTCGGCCAAAGTGTGCGCGCATCGCGGCAGTCGCCGCAGTGATGACATCTGGGCGTCTCCTGCCGGCCTATGCGACACAAGAACTGGCCAAAGCAATAGTGGCCAGTCATTACCTGTGTCAGCCGGAAGGTGAGGGCGCCATACCACCTTTCCAGCCACTCCTCAAAAATAGGCCTTACCGCCACGATCGTAGCGTGCCCGTACTAACATAAACTAACCTAACCTTCTGCTACGTGGGCAAAGCCGCGAGCAAAATATAGTAGGGAATAATCAATAATTATTAACCTCATCATAATTATTTTAGTTTAGATTGTCCTAATTGTACGGTATTCCTTATTGAGGAAAAAACAAAGTAATTAATTATTCACTTTTGCTAATGTTCTCAGTTATTTAGGGCGAAGCCTGTTTACATCAGCCTCACCCAAATCGTGAACAAAAAATATTAATTAGCTCAATTGAAAATTTCGTCCGACAAGTAAAGTCATGGTGGTGTAACGGGTTTTGGTTAAATTAATTAAAGTAATAAAAGTTATGGCTATGGTGTCGGTTATTGTAACGCTGTAAGGCAATAATTTCAGCTAAAATTTAATTATTGGGGCTCTTCTCATGTTCAGTAGCCCATTAATATATGATATTGAAAATATAACAGTAGGCGGTATCCAATTGTACACACTTGTGACAATACAGAATCGATAATAATGACACAACAAATTACAGATAGAAAATAGCTCCCGGTATATTGCTACGATATACGCCTATTATCTCATAACTTATAAAAGAACATTATTACTTATGGAAACTTAGGCAGTCCTTTGACTAGCAATGGAATGCCAACTACTATTCGAAAGCCCACAGTGTTATATTACTTTTGTCCATGTATTAAGTAGTAAATTGCCTTCATACATAATAAGCAGGCGAGATGTATTAACAGTGTAACTACTCTTATACCTGTTTCCAGTTAAGGTAGCCGGGCGGGCCGCCTCATTACTGTCCCTGAAAAAGTAACAAGGCGAACTCCATTAAAAAAAATACATTATGCTATATTCAGCAAGGAGTCTAGTTCATGTACATGGAGCTTTTGTAAAAGATTTTGTAAATAAATTTAGTACGTCCATATGACCATAGACGTAGAAATTTACAGACACCAACCTCCAAACTAAAAATTGTTCCCTTTTACAGCCAACAGCTCCATCATATTGAAGTATATATTTTTACGTAATGAAGTCAGTCATTGATTGTTTTTTATCACTTAAATACGTTATGTATGTTGTACTTATAATTATAAAAATATTTGAAACCCTCACACGCTACTGCCATATTTGTACGTGAAACCTTTGTTAGCAAGATGGTGTCCGTAAATTCTTCATCTAACACCTTGTCGGCCGATATTTGTCATCTATACACAGACGATGGGTGACAGCAGAAATGGTCCCTGGTCCTTAAATTTAACAGTGGCTGCTTTTTTATTCTTTAGTGACAACTGATGATGATGACGGTGACCTTTAGACCGACTTTCGGTCACGGCGGTCAAACTTAACGGAGACTGGCCATCAGCACAGAAGATATTATAGTGCACAAGTTTGTGTGCAAATACAAGTGCAGTCTCTGTTCCCTAATTATCATACTCCGATAAGATGGTAATCCGACACGCTCGGAGAGATATCAGTTGCAGGACCAACGTCTTTACGTGATTGCCGGATCACGGGGATATCGAACACGGCCAACTTCTTAGCAGCTTAGAGCTGCTATTAAGATTTCTTAGCAGGAAAACCCAATAAATTTTTGTTGGCCTGACTCGTGATTGAGACCCAAGGCCTCATGCACAGCAGTTGCATTCACTACCACTGCGCTTGATGAGATCATGTGCGAGAGATTTTCCATATGAGGGATAAAAATCACTTCTAAACGCGCTTTAAAACATAAGGAATGTATATCAATATGAATACTACATAAACAAAATAAATCTGGTTTCTGTAGAACCCAACATGTACTAAATATGTTCCTGTTAATCAAATAAAGAAGAAAAATAAAGAAATGAATATGATATATCTCGTAGGGCGTCGTGAATGGAATACACTTAACATTCTATCTTAAAAGAAAGTTTCTTACAAGTTCAGTATCTACGCAAAGTTATTCGGGATTCATATGAGTTATATTTGAGACGCGTGTTTTGGTTTTCAGACCCTACCGAATCATCAAAAATATACACGAAGATTGTTGCTGAAACTCGAAACTAAAAACAACTTTGCGGGAATACCCTCAACTCATCTCATGCTTTTAATTTCTTCTTTATATTATTTATTTCGAGTACAGCTTTTAATTTTTACTGCGACATTTTAGAAACATTTTAGCGGAACTGGTCATTATGTGACGTTTTGTCAAGATCATGTGCTACAAAACAAAAAGGTGTTTATTGTTAATGTCTACATATTACAATACAAAAAATAAAATAACCAAATATTAATTGAGAAATTTAATGCAACTTGTAAGATATAGCTTCTTTACTAAAACTTTTCTGATAAGATCTTCTTCTGTAATAAAAGACGGTAGAAGAAGTCTACTTACAAGAAGGCTTTAAAATGAAAGCACAGAAAGTTGAAGTTGCATTTTTACTGCGATACTTACGAGAATGTTACTCTACAGTTATTGTCTAGGCAATAGTCGCATGCCGAGGAAAACGATTCCAAACTGAGCACAAGTAAAGTAAAACTTGATTAAAATTGTGTAATAAATCACAGGCTTAAGCTAAATGGTAGAAGTAGAACTAACTAGAAAATATTGTTAAGGTAGTACTTACATTTATACCGACAACATTAATAAAAAATATGTATTCACAACATCAAAGGGAATACCTAATTGTTGTGAACATTTTCCTAATATAATCACATAAGATTATTGGTATAATATCTTAAAGCTAAAGCATAAAAGGTGTGGCATCTTCTGCCCTAATCCTAATCGCTGCTAACTAACCCCGTATTTGTATTTTGTCACAATGGTCCTTTTGGCAAACAAACAATTGGATATCAACGTTTACTGGACACTTACATTTTTGCATTGTTTGACAGTAAACCTTATAAACGACAAAGGCGTGTGCTTACGATTAGGCATAAAAAAACAGCATATTGATTTACATTAATTTGATTAACTTAAATAGGCTATGTTAACAAGAAAAATATTATTAAAAACCATTGGTAGAGTACTTAATGCCGAACTTACGAGGACATATAAATTGAAAGAATCAAAAGATTTTCGCAAACAAGGTAACAATTATTTACTGTAGAAATTGTACAAACAATCGAAAGGTCGGTCCCTTTTACATAAAGAGGACAAATGTTTTTCAGCTTTGATTTAATTCTCGCTATAATTCTCCAAAACAGACGAGAAATACACGATAAAGGAAAATCAAGATGTTTGTAACTCAATTGTTCATATTTACATATTCTATATGTACGCTATCGATGACTGAACTCGACATCTATGCGAGGCAATCCAACGGTCTCGCTGTTGGATTGCCTCGCATAGATATCAAGTTCAATCCCAAGGCACACACTCACCTTTGAAGTTTCTATGAACTTTGAGGGTATTTGCGTGATAAATAATTAACACACACAGTGTGGCCGACTACGACCTAACATACAGTATTATCACTATGGACACAGGGCTGATATTATTATTCTAGTAGAAAAGATGATGCCATAATGAATGAAAACATAAATATTATATCATAAAATATTCTATTAGCAAAATTGCTGATCGGTGATGACAATTTAATGGTTCGATATTGCATTGTACTTCAATTCCCATTTATTAGATCTAGATATCAAAATTGCACCTTTTGATGACTGAATCGAGGCAATGTAACTAGTTCGATCCTTGCAACTAAATTGCCAATCGCCGTTATTAAGTTGCATGTTGGCTTACTATACTATACAAAAATGTTATGTTAGAACTTCATAGGACATGGTCTAAAATTTTATCTTCAATTACAAGTCACCGATGTGTGAACTGATCGTCTAGACGATTAATAAGAGAGTTTGGTAAAACCTCCGCTTTCTGAATTGAGGATTTCATATTGAGAAGGACGAAGTAAATAAAGTAATGTGTAGAGAAGTAGATGTTGGCGTAGATGGTTTATAAACATATGCGCTGTAGTGTGTACTTACTGCTATATTTTGCATCGTCATACATTTCATTTTTATAATGTATCTACTGTTTTAAAAATAAGAACATAATGCACCTATGCCTTCGGAAATTGATGTATGAATCAAAACAGCTATTTTTGGCTAAAGCTATTCCAGGGAACATGCTTTGGGTCTCTCCCAATTAATTTTAGTAAAATTAATTTTCTAATTACTATTAACTCATTAGTATCGATAGAGTGATGAAGTAACTCAATAATATGTTTGAAACCTTCAAAATATAATAATAAACATAATTACAAATTTATAATAATATCAGCCCTGTATTAAACTTTCCCACTGCTGCGAACGGGCTTCTTCTCAGTGTGAGAAGGATTAGGCTATAGTACACCACGCTGGCCTAGTGTGGGTTGGCAGACTTCACATACCTTCGAGAACATTATAGAGAACCCTCAAACATGCAGGTTTCCTCACGACGTTTTCCTTCAACGCTAAAGCGAGCAAAAATGAGAAGCTATTTAATAAGCACATAACTTTGAAAAGTTAGAGATGCGCACCTTGGGATCGAACTCGAGACCTTTGCGTGGCAGTCCAAAGATTGCCCATTAGGCTATCGGTGTTTACACATTAAACAAAATATAATTAAAACTAATAAATTAGTAGTTCTTTAAAATAAAAGGGGTACCAATTACAAGCTGGTTGACTTTATAACATTGAAAAAATTCATACAGGTTTCCTCACAACATATTCTGGTGCGCTATAATTAAGTATTATTGAAACCAGTTACTCCATTAAAACCAATATACTAAAACCAATGGATTGCAACCCCGGGGTTTAAAACCAGCGGGCTTGCCAATAAGGTATCGCTGCCGAATAAATTTAATATTCTTTTAGTACTCGATTACATATAAAATCATTATTATTTTCTCATAACATATTTTGCTACCGTTCTTAAAGCAAATGCCCAAAGAGAAGGAACAAAATTAACATCGCGAACCTAAAGCAACACTTCACACTTTTGCCTTGTTGAATATAATAGAAATGGCTTATAAAAGCAATTTCCCCACGAGTGCTTGGAGTACAAAGGTTGCTTTATAACGAGATGACTTGAGGTTAAATATTTGCACAATGGTGACTAGCGCCTTCGTAGTTTGCTCTCGGCTTATGTAGTTCGATTCGGAGGAACAACGGCAAACAATGAGGATTTCTTGGCGGTCGTTGCCGCCTTGATAAGGTCACAAGGGATATTAAAAATTGTTATGTGCCATTATTTGTGTAACGTTTTGAGTGAAATTATTTTCTGTGCGTAGGTTGAGGAAAGTAGAGTTTTATGAGGCTTTTTTAAACGATCAGAGGGGGAAGGGAGATGCAAGTATATACTCCTCTGCCTATTCTAAACATAATTCCTGTGTTGTGGGCAGTTTTATGAAAACTCAAACAATAGACATGAACAACACAGCAACAACAGAACAATCATCGGTATAACCATTTCTCTCAATGGCACATATATTTTTTGTCCCGTACAGGAAATGTACCTACATCACTCTACGGTAATCGAACCTACTAATACCACTACAGCATATGTCCAAACTTCAAACATTTGTTACAAATTATTTTTGCATCAAAAACAAGGTACAGCATCTAGTATCCGTAATTTTAATTTCAAAGACTATAAAGGCAAGGCCGCATGCACCTGTGGTTTAAATATATATATTTATTTAAATAGTGGCCGGCAGCAATTACAGAGATGATAAATGGACGACACGTGTTGATATTGCAGTTAACCGAGATAACAAACCGTTATTTCTGCTTTAGAGTGATTTACTCGCCTCTAGACAATAAGAAAATGTTGCGAGTATTTTCCGCTGCACTTTAAATTTAACGGCATATTATACAAAGGCTACACAAAATGCATATTTTTATTATATGTATACTACATTTTATTTGAGACCTTGCTCGCGTCAATTTAGATTTTGTCAATAAATTGCTATTTCTCGGGAACATTGTCTTTTTTCTGTATGAAAGATATCTATGTCCTTTTTGTACTCTTGACGACGTGTTTGAGAAATTTCATGATGATCGGTCGAGTAGTTAAGGTGAGAAAGCATAAGAAACTAACTTACACACATACGGAAAAGGACATACGGTACCTTTTTATCCAGATAAAAGTATTTTCCCGAGGGACAAAAATTTATTGACAAAAACTAGATTAATGTAAGCGAAGCTGCGGGCAAAATCTAGTCATCTATAAATTTTATTGACCTCCAATTTTTCTTAAAGCTACATAACTTCAGCTTGATATCGCCAATTAATATAATAATAATCATTCGTCCAAGTCAATTTCGACTATAGTGACCACTACTGTGGGTTATATTACAAGCCTTTTTCATAAACCTTGTTATGTAGTAACAAGTAGTTAATATTGAAATTTGAAGCTATATTCCAGCTGATTTCGCTTATATTCGTTAGTTATATTATTCATCCTTAACTATAGTGATTGTAAATAGGCATTTAATAAAATCAAATGATACAAGTTTGTATAAGGCCCCATTCGAATGATAAATATATGCACTGATACTGATTATTATAAAACATGTCATATAGCTTTGAGATTATCTTCTTTACATGTCTGTGTAAACATTTAAAGTATAGAGCTCTCAACGAGTTGAGGTTTCCAGCGAAACAGGAGATAAAGCATTGTCTAAGGCTCTGCAAGTAACTAGAGGTGTTCCGCAAGGATCTATACTAGGCCCGATACTCTTTAATTTATATAGCTCAGATATCGTTAGCAGCATTCAGCACTGCAATTTTCACATGTATGCCGATGATCTACAAATTTACATATGTTTCAAACTAAATGCAACTTCTATGGCAGTATATAGAATTAATCAAGATCTAGACAGAATAATAGAGTGGTCAAAATTGTTTGGTTCTAAATCCAATAAAATCAAAATTTCTGTTCTTAGGTTCCAAAAGTCAAGTAGATACACAGATATACAAGATAAGCAGCTGTGATCCTGTGGTAAAAAATTGTACTCAACCTATTAAACTAGTAGAGAAAGCCAGAAATTTGGGAGTTCTTATGGATAAGAAACTAAAATTTCACAATCACGTTGTAGCAGTAGTAAAAAATTGTTTTTATAGACTAAGAGTTTTGTATCGGGTGCGCAAGTTTCTGAGCGTAGATGTTAGAATTAAACTATGCGAGTCATTAATTCTTTCGAAATTGAATTATGCTGACATTGCCATTGGTGAGTGTCTTCTTGGCCAAAGCAAAAAACTAATTCAACGCACCCAGAACGCATGTGCCCGTTTTTGTTTCCCCATACCTCGCCGAGCTCATATCACTCTTTATTTATGTCACGTAAACCTTATGACTATGGAGTCGTGACGGTACTATCACTTTTGCTGCCTTTTATTTGGCATTATAAAGACGAGATCTTCGCCAAACCTTTATGAAAAATTAGGTTTCTCACTACGCCCGTTAAGAACTACCACTCGATTGACGTGCCAAAAATACAACACAGCCATGTTTCGTGGTTGTTTTCGATACGCAGTCACAAATTGTTGGAATAATCTGCCGCCACCGCTGAGAAATTGCAAAACAGTTTATATATTTAAAAGAAAACTTAAAGCAGAGATTCTAGTTAAAGAAACTGTTACTTTAGTGACTGAATGTTATTTTATACTATGTCTTTATAGCTTTTCTTTGTATTCCTTTTTTATTTATGTTTCAAAAACTTTTTGTCATGATCTGCGCATGCACATGCTTCCTCGTTTTGAATTTACATATCTCTCAAAATGTTAAATCAATGTTATGATTTTTATTTGCATCAGCTATATTGCCGTTAGTTGCACCCTCTGTCAACAAATAGGTATTATCGGAAGACCAGCATCGTCACACCTTTGAGGTTTTACGACTAATGCTGAGCTAATACCTTTTTAACGACACCCTTAGATGTTTTATTTACTTTTTGATTTGGTTTATTGTGTATCTGCATGAGTTTGTCATTAAATAAACTTATTTCTTTCTCTCTCTCTTTCTAGAATACAGATAGTATTCTTACCTCGTAACAACTATCTACAGGTCTGGTGTGACCACAGGTACTTTTCATTGATCTGTATTTTTATTTGTATTCTTAAAAAGGCAACTCCTGCACTAGGCTTAATTCCTATATCGCGGGGGAGTTTATAAACATTCAAACAATGAACACCCAGACTCAAAAACGACTTGTGGATCACACAAAGTTTTGTCCCGTGTGGACATCGGACCCACAACACTGAACACGGTGGCAGTGGCGTGGCGATCACTTAAATCTAGTAACTTGATGACATAGCCGCCATCTTTGCTGTCATCTAATTGATGTAAAGATCTTACCCCGTCATCCAAATTCAATACACGAAATATAATTATATCGGTGCGTTATTATGCTATAGACATAATGTCAGCTATTGTAAAACGGATCATATCTGCACTCTGAACATAATATTTATTTGCTAAGTAAATCAGCTGAACTATGATTTGAATGCTCAGTCATGCAGGTAAAATGGATTCGCTTTAATTTATGAATAATAGAATCTTCTTTTATTCAACAACTATTATCGAATATTCTATTGTCGAACAACTATTATAGTGATTGTGAGTCATATCTGATTGAGTGATTGTGAATCACAAGCACTATAATAGTTGTTTGATTAATAAATAAACAGAACGTAATGAAAATGCATAACATTTGCATTACGTTAACTTTGTACAGAAAATTACAGCTAACGAACCTTATGTTGTGTTCCTGTTATAAATAGAAGCTACACAGATCCTTGAAGAGGCACTTTGTTGTAAAACCGCAGCAGAAGTGGTCGAACTTTCCAGGAAACGAGGGTTAGTGTTTCTCTGGTTGTCCTAGCCACCATAAACGAACAAACACCATTAAAATACAATCGTATTTATGACGGTCCTGTATCTCAACAAACGGTGTTATCCTAAATATTTGCTCTTATTTTACAATGAAGTAAATCAACCCTTGACCTCCAATACCACTTGTTTGTAAAGTACTCTGAATAAACAATATTCTAGAATATTGTTCAGAGCATTTGCTATAACAGTTGCAAATATAAAAATAGGATGCATAACAGTCTTATAATAATTAAGTTGTATTTTACTATTCGATGTTAGCTGTCTACTTGTATTATTTACTAAGCTTTTTTTTTTTTTTTTACATGGGGTAATGCAATGACGCATATCCCTCCGCAGGGGTGGGCGGAGGGATTATGTCGGACTCGCCGGGGTAAAATAAGATGTTAAAAAGATAATGTACCTCCCGGAATACCGACTAAACCTACCACGATGTTCCTCGACAAAACCACTATCGACGGGGCCGCGCGAATCGCTTTCGCATGCGGTCGCGACCTCGCCGAGGTTACGGCCCGCCGTATGAAACGGCAGGCCACTACGCGCCCTCCGGCGCCCGGCTCTGCGGTTGGGGAGAGGGTTTAAACGCTCCCTCTCCCGCTCCGCCGCCTCCTTGATGGAAATTACTTCCTCACAAAAGGAGGCGACGGCGTTCCACGACCTCTCACTCCGGACCATAGACTGAACTACGGTCGGGAGCGAGAGGGCAATCGATCCGACTGCCGCGATCAACTTACGGCGCTGCGATGCCCAGGCGGGGCAAACCGCCAAAGTGTGCAGCGCCGTGTCCTCAACAACGTCGCGGCAGTCGCCGCAGTGGTGACAACCGGGCGTCTCTTGCCGGCGTATACGACACAGGAACCGGCCAAAACAACCGTGGCCAGTCAGAACCTGTGTCAGCCGGAAGGTGAGGGCGCCATGCCGCCTCTCCAGCCACTCCTCAAACACGGGACTTACCGCCACGATCGTGGCGTGCCCGATTATTTACTAACCTATCACAGGTACCAGTAACTCACATAACATTTTAAAAATCCTTGTATTATGAAATTTGTATGTACTTTTTTTGTGAAGAGAAAATAAATCAATTATTATTATTATTTATGTGTGTTTCGCCTTTCATGTTAATATCACATAGTACATAAGTATATATGGAAAAGTATTTTGTTGACATTTGTAATCGTTACAGATTACTGCAGGGTATACCGACGCCTATCAGTTACTATTATAATAATATTGGCCCTGTTGATAATAGGTATGTCTACATACCGAACACGAGGCCATCGCAATATAAAAGAGGTAAGGACTACCCTACTTGGCAGTGATTGTACTGATGTATCCCTTAGTATTGGCCAGGAGACCACCACATGCATCGCGCTATGTGCATAATTAACTTTTTAATTCTAGCCTTACTATCGGGGAAGTCTTGTTAGTACCCTTGAGGATGTGGTTTTTGAGATTCATATAGGTCTTCTCTACCATTACTTTAAATAAATTCGAGTACATAACTATTTTTAATGCAGTTACTACCATCTGACATACGCAATCCAAAGATATATCGTTACTCGGAGGTGGATAACTAAATATTCAAAGGTAGTAACTTTCCCTATATCGATATCAAAATAAATGTTTATAACATAAATGTTGGAACGAGTAACGACTTTATATTTTCTCCAGAGCAAGAAAATATGTGATTGTTTGGATATTGCGCGTGCACAAATCGCATACTGGTTTAATTGGTCGCCTCGACACTGCCACTAGTTTAGTGTAGTAGAGTTGTGTTCTCAATGTGTTTTCGGACAAATAATAATGTGTTCCGCTAACGGTTGTTTGGAGTGAAAGTTCCTTATGCAATTTATTTGAATGTTTATAATATCCTCCGCGATAGAGTAATTAAACGTAGAGCGGAATACCCGCTTTGGGTATAATTATAGATTTTCAAAACAACATGAATATTTGCTATATCTGCGGCGCTGCTGAATTCTAGTACCCAAAATGTAATCATCCAACTTTACAGTCATGGTCCATATTGCTTTTAGCCGGCTATATTGATATGTTCCTAACGAGTTTCCAATATCAGCATTGCTTTCGACAACTGGAGTCGAGAATAGAGGCGCTTGTTCTGTTTGGCAACTCGCTATATTCAAAATCTAATATCCAAAATATAAAACTACGAAAGTTAAGTTTGAATGTGACGTCACCATCAGTATTCAAACTTATAACAAATTAAATGATAATTTATATATATGACGTCACATTCAAATACATTTTATTTTTTTAATGTACATATTTATTTTCTATACTTAAGTGATATTTTATATCCAAACTCTTTACTCAATATGACGCCCAAATAAATACTTTGCTAACGTTTATAGTTTCTTTATATTTACATTGTTAATATTTATATTTATTGTGATTGTCCAGTACTTTCAGAGTCGTTAGACTATAAATTATATGAAATAAAAGTTTGATAATCACTCAGACGTCTAAAACTATTAGTTTAGTCAAACTAAAACGTGTTCGCACAAAGAGCGTAGATGCTATCAAAATTAATCAAAACTTGAATTGTAAAATCTTTATACATAAATTCATTAACACGAAATTTACAATTTGTAGCTCGTTAGCTATTATTTAAATTAAAAGGGTTTCATGTGGCGTTAATACTATTTTACGAGACAAACAAAGGACTAGTTAGATGTTTGTGCGATACAGAAGGCTTTTGGTAGATGTATAACACGACTTGCCTTCACCAATAGTTAATTCAAAGACTTCTTAGATCAAATCAGGCTACTTTCGGTTTACTATTATGTATTTCAGTTTAAAGAGAGTCAATCCAACTTGTGAATCTTTTTGTCAATCTGAGCAGTCAGAGCAGTCTAAGAATCTGCAGCATAATTATCGTCAAATGGATGTCTGATTTCTATATTGTGGCAGGGTCATAAATAGTTTTGATGGAGGTTTGATCCTGCTTTATAGATTGACTTATCTAGGAAATCATTTATTTATTATATAAAGGTATATGGCACAAAAAATCAAATTAATTCTTAATATACTAAGACAGAAACAGTCTACTCATAACACATAAAGAATTTTATCTAGTAACGATTCAATAATTACAACAAAATCTCATCATCTCAGCCGAAAGACGTCCACTGCTGGATATAGGCCTACCCAAGGTTCTAAACAAAAAATACATAGTGTCGAAACCAGTCGAAACCCAGGGTCGAAACGTCGGTTTAGGAATTAATAGAACAAATAATATGGTAGTGTAAAATGAAAGCTTTTAAGAAACACTGTAGAAAAACGAAAACTTACTTATGACATTTTACAACCATACCAATGAAAACAAAGCTATCTGTTTTTTAATGTGGGTGGTTACGTTATCGAGTTTGAGATCGTAATTTCAAATCCCGCACTTTTTACAACTGTTGAAACGCAAACCTTAAAAAAAGCATGCAGCTGTAGTTAACAAGAATTATTTAAGTAATTATTTCTTATTCGGTCAGCAGTGATAGCCAAGTGAGAGACCCTTGAACTGCTACGCAAAGGTCTCGGGTTCGATCTCAAGACGTGCATCTCTAACTTTTTGAAGCTATGTTCGTATTAAGAATAAGGCGAGGTCTGTGCCCAGGCACGGGCTGATATTATTTTATATACCTATTTATTTTTATAATCAAACTATTTTTGGATTTGATATTTCGGCCATATTAATAATCATTTATAACAAAAGTTATAAGAACTCATGCGCCAAAATGCCAAAAATCAAAACATGCTAATTGAATAGATCGAGGCCGGGAGTGCGATTACTAAGACTTATAGGTAACCGAACCCGACCGCCGTGTTTATAAACACGGTCTGTTCGACGTGATGTTGTATGAAACAAACACGTTTCACACTCATTGCACCGCGACGAGTTTAAACGTGACGCGTGAGTTATAATTGAAAAAGATTATTGGATACCGATGTGAAATTTCTATAAAACAAACAATCGAATATTCGACACTTGTACTTTCCCGCATCCGAATGATGATTATCGTCGTCACTGTTTCGATTCGAATTATGATGAAATTTTCGAAACTTGTTTACACGGTGTGTCAACGATAATGACCTTTTTATAGGTATTTTTAGGACTTCACATAATATAAGAACTTATATTATGTGAAAAACGAATAGCGGTATCTACATTTGTATTTGGGTAAGGTTCCGTCAGGTTTAGGTTATGTTTGTAAAGTTAACGACGTAGGAAGCGTCGAGGAACATCTTGGTAGGTTTAGTCAGTAGGACCCTCAGGACTTCCCGCGAGTGAATCCGATATGCGTCGACAACCCCGGTATGCGTAAACGCAATCTACTACGTAAAAAAGCTTAGTAAAGTTTAATGCATGAGAATCTTTATTTAAATTTCAAATATTTTGATTTATTTATATATTCATACATACATTCAAATAAGTCGAATTTATAATTGATAAGTTGATACACTGTGCGAGTATATATAAGAAAAGTAAATGATTTATTTGCCTATAGATGCTCATACTAGAATACTGACTTGTGTTTTGCCAACCTTGCAAAAGAGGCTTCTTCCTCCCGTACTAACAATACAATGCCTCCTCTACACGGGAATACCTGAGTGGATGATCCCTGCATTGCTAATAATTTCGTAACGCTACAAATGAGCTGATTCGGACGACTATCACAGTCAATTAGGAAACTCTGTTACTGTGTTTTTCTCAGTCAGTAAACCGAAGGCTCACTTATTTAGCTTTACCATTTCTTACTTTTATCCTGTTCAATATTTTTTGCCTGCATATCTGTACGGTAACGCATGACTGGTACTAACCCAACAAGGCAAACGTTTAATGAATTATGCGCGAAGTTCAACCTCTAGGCGACCACTAGATATAAGTATTTATTTTAAAATGACTATACGCAAGCTCCCAACATAAATCAGAAATAAATTCGACAAATTTAATTGGTGACTGTCTTGCATTTGGTAGTGGAAATATCACAATGCTCGAAGTTCATAGTAATTTAGATTTAAAGTAAAATATATAGGCTTACTTTTTATAGTTCTCCTACTCAGACTGACTACTGACAAGAAGAGAATACATTTCCTTTTCATTTTGGAACACTGATACAGATATGATTGGACGGAGGTAAGACGTTATTTCAGCAAATGCTTTCAAAACTTAATGTCAACAACATATACACACACAAACACACACACACACACACACACACACACACACACAAAAAGCTAAGAAATAAGAAAGACAAATATAAATATAACTTATATATCACAGTCTTTGAGGCCTTGAAGAATTATTTATTGTTGTCTACAGAACTCTCGACTCACAATAACATGACGTTATGATTTATTTGAAGAGGCAACGTTCGAGATCTGTACTGCGGTATTTCCCACTGTAAGAAGCATTTATTTATATTATATTTTACGTAAATAACACAACAAAAATGAATTCGATTGGCAAAATATTGTTTGTGTACTTACGGAAAATATAGAAGCTTTGGAGCTTCGGAGCGACAAACTGAAATAAAGTGGATGACAAGTCTTCTTTTCGTTATTTACTGTACTAGCTTTTGCCCCGACTTTTTCCCTGAAAAATATATTTTCCCAATATTATGCATCATATTTAAACCTTTCTGAACAGAATGCAATGAAAATTAATACTACAACTTTCACAAGCAACGATTTCACGACTATGGTTGCTTCGCCGGTCCTGTAACATACGCGTGAGATTATATACAGCTAATGAGTGTAAACATCGAGACATAAAACTCTCGGTCCGACAAAGTGCCACTGGGATTATCTGTCTGAAAATGAATCATATTATGACGGTAAATTAATCTGTATTAGAAAGAAAAGAAAGATAAATATGTTTTATTTGTGTCTCAAAACATAATTTTAAAAGATACGTGTAATAATAAATACTATTGAATGTATTATATAATAATATATAACATTCAATTGCATTTATATAATTATATAATAGTCTAAAAATTTATATCATAATTGCAACTGATATGTTTTGGTGCTTTCTTATGCACATTTGGACTTTTTATTTATTAATATTCTTACTTAAAAGTAATAAAATCAAAAAGAAAATCTTAAGTTAATTTTATACTGTATTTGAACCACATTAATTATTCTCTATAATTCAAGTGCTTTGGATATATCATACTGATTTAGAGGATATCGGTTAAATAAAAAGTAGTTATAGTTAGAACCATTATCGATTAGGGGAAATTGTTAACAAGTAAAAAAACTACAAAAAATAGCTAAGTTTTCTTAATGTCTCCTTGAATGATGTTCTTACTCCAAATGAGTTCCAAAGTTTATTTTTACTATTCCCTTGGCAAAAACAGACTGAAAGGTTGAAAAACCTTCTAATGGGTCTTCCTGGTTTTTTTCCTTTTAACGTTAGTCAATTATAGCTACCTACGCAAACGATTCGAATCAATGACTCGAATTGTAAATGAAATGTTTTATGTACTTAATATAAATGTCGAGGATTATTGGATTCTTGGAAATAAACAAGAAATGTATTTTATTTATTTTCGGTTTTTTAGTTAAGTGGTGTGGTCTCATTGAGCGAAACAAAATATACAAGAATGAAAATACTTTCAAATATTATTTAGTACTAAGCTTTAAGTCTGTGATATTAAGACGCTGCCGAAGCGTGCTCCTAAATATAGCGTTGCTTTTCAATATCAGATTTTTAAGCCTTAAGCAAACATGCTGGCCTCTCTACACTTTGTAGAAGCTATGAGAATACATTATTTAATTGAGGATAAAATATTTAAAATAAAGCAGTGTAGTGTATATTAATAAGCTTTTCTTTCAAGTTCAATTTAAGATAAAATGTAAATGAAATATTTGTATGATATCGTGTTGTTTATTGTTTAAATAAACCATTTACCTTCAATGCAAACTGCTGTTTCAAAATATCGAATGATTTGAAATTTACGATCTCGCATTAATTTCGATTAATATTCGAATAAAAATGGCATATTTCAAATTATGGATACATTGATATTTCCATTTCATTACATACATCGTGGTGATGAACTTTTTATTAAGCTGGACTGCTACTGCACGCGACGTTGATGTCGACGTTGACAGTCAATGATAATCGAATGTATTTGGATCAAAGTATCGAAAAACAAAACAATTGAATTACTGAAATGTTCATGTGATAAGTATTCTTATAATTTTATTGTTTTTCGATAGCCAGTGTCCATGTATGTGTATCACGAAAAATGGGTTCTGAGAACTTGATAGACACAAAAGAACTTTTGTAACGTTATTATGTCCTGGTACTTATATTGATGTCGGCTTGCCAATCGTCGAATCGTGTGCATTAAACACGGGTCCCTTTTTAAAGTTAGAAAGTTAAGGTGAACATTATTTAAGATTTTTAGAAATGATAGCCGCTGTTTTAATAACCTTAAAGTTTATACAATGACAAAGGAAGAACCCCATAAGAATATGTAAATACTTCAAATGTCTAGTTCGATTAGATGTCTGACAATAAACTATCTTTAGTCCTCATTATATCCTCGAAGAACGTCGTTACCTTAAAAAGGTATTACAAGAAACGACTTAACTTATACAATTATGATACTAATAACGCTTTAATACATATCTTGAAATCCTTGTTGGCTAATCCTTTACATTTACTTTAAGTTTAGAACCTCTTGAAAAGTATCGTAAACAATTTGGGCGGTTAACACCAAAAGTTTGTCTTTAGTACGACCATAAGGACATAAGCTGTATAATCATCATCATAAAGCCAAACGTGCGCGCACAATGTGTGGATACAGCCAACTTTTCGACACAAGTGAACTTAAAGTTCGTAATGAGATTCCTTTTGTCGTTAGGCCTCTTTACAGTGTTATTATGCATAGAACAGTCGAAGAGTAATTTTACGTGTTTATGTGAGGCTATAATTATATACAAAGTTAAGTTTAATACGGTGGATTCGTAAAAGTTTTGGCCAATTAAGTACGCAGTTTGTGTGTTGACTCAAACATGCTTAATCTGTAAATTAATATACACAAGTCAAGTATTAATTCGAGTACTAGTATTTTAATGATAGAAGATTTAGCTAGATTTGTTGACAAATATTTTTTATATATCTTTTGTAGTTGAAGTATTTTCTTTGTAATGATAACTGTTGTTATTGCGTAATATAAGCTCATAAAAGAGCACATTTCTGGATCATGTAACTTTTATATCATTCGGGAATCAAACCCAAAACATTAAATTCAGTCGTAGTCTACAACATTTGGCCCACTTAAAGTAATCATTCAAGCATTAAAGTCAAATAAATCTTCAAACGAGAATATCCACAATAGCAGCTCTTTAAGTCTTTAATTTAAGTTTAAACATAAGTCATCAACAAAATACGTCTCGTTTATATACAAAGAAATCCATAGAAATTAAACCGTGTGCATTAAAACAGTCTTAACTAAAAGTCTGCTTCAAAATGAGTAAGCAAGAATGTGAACTGTGATTAGATTTGTCTCGACACAAACTTTTTGACTGAATAACTTATTCGTACAAGTTTGGGCGTCTGCAGTACCGTCTGGTTGAATAAATACGAAATATGTAGTGGCGCCTACGATACAAACTCGAATGGAGATATCGAATTGCAGTAGCTATTAAACGGTCAGGACGGAGTGGCGCCCACTCGCAACTGTATACAGCAGCAATTACTTGTATTGGTTCACATCTTAAATAACGTAACATAGCAATTTATTTGCGGATCACTGTAATAGGGACAAATTATTCTGAAAAACTTTAAAGATACTAATATTAATCTAAGGAATTACAGATGCGAAAATTGAGTATTATTATTACAAAATGTAATTTTTTACAAGTTGTAAGCACGTTAGAATCTTTTTATTATTGCAACATTATGAAAGTATTGTAAATAATTTTAAAGCATTCCATCTTTTACTTAAAGGCTCAAGAATTGCGTACGATTTAACTGCTTGCTTCATTTTTTGGAATCACTTATGGTTCGGCCCTGATTGATTTAATACGAATTTATAAGTTACAGTTAAAGCTAGTAAGTAGTAATAATAATAATAATAATACAGAATATTAATAATTTAGATGCAGAAGGCAGTGCTTTTAGATACAGCACGCATTGTGAGGAGGTTCCTATCTCTGGAATCCTAACCACCGGTAGCTTGGACCTTGTTCCCGATGCCGGTGGGGTACCATATATTTTATATTTTTAAATGTATTTTTATAGGTATATGTATATTTAAAAATGAAAAGTATATTGAAAATATTTGAATAAAGAGTATAATAATAATAAAAATAGATCCCTCTGGGACAATCTCATGATGCAGCTAACGCGATATCGGAGGGCACAGTACACTAGGTTTTAAACTACCATCTTCGCCTTATAATATAAAGAAAAATGTATCACCAGGTTAAATAAAAGCGCACAAATCGCAGGGCAGCTTGTGGAGAGCTGAATGTGAGTTATGACACTGCGGTACTGAATGCCTCAGACAGTCGATTAGGGCCTCTGGTTGACAGGGGTGGAACTTCAAGGAGACCGTAGGACTCTCAACTCTGGCTTGCTTTGGTCAGTTGGTCAGAGGGAGGTCGCTAGAGCTATATGCTTGGGGTTGGAAGTGTCATTTTCAATGGCATAACTATGGGGAAACTCGCTCCGGGTCTTCGTTGTCACGAGACCCATGATGGTGAAACCGGCGCCGCACCGTTCGACACCACTAGGCGCTCGCATCAATTTTGCCCTCTGCTGCTGGCTTGTACGCCTATGGTGGCTTTTGTGGGGAGTCATCTAATGAGCTGGCGAGTCACCGTCTGCCCATCCGATTGATGCTATTAGAGTATTCAGGGCAGTCGCCGTTTTCACCCATAGTTACCTATATACCGGTCCATCAAACGCCCATACCCATAGTCCATATATTAGAATACATACGTATCTAGTAATAGTCCTATGCTTGCTGCGGCTCTAGTGCCGCAGTAGGTGTTACATAGCACCTTTGATTAAAACTCTCGAAGGGCCTCTTCACGTTGGACTCATTTCTCCGTACACCTCCCAAAGGTATTTTCCTAATATAATATGTTAGAAAATACCTCTGATAGGTTGCATATTAAAAAATCAAAACTTTCTCGAGCAAATTTCAAAAGAACAATAAACGAAATAACAAAATTTAAATTACCAAATGTTTTATTTAGAAAAATTTTAGAATCCCAATGTATGTGACATCAAATGAACGACTGATCAAAAGTTGCTAGATGTAATTTTAAAATATCAAATCAAAACTAATCAAATTTTATAATCAAAACTATTCAAATTTTATAATCAAAACTAATCAAATTTTATAATATCGCTTCCGAGTCGGAATCGTACGGATGGGAGCGGTAGGTTGTGTTAGGTTCTCTTTTAATAAATAGGAAATAGGAGCCCGGCTTCGCAGGGCTCCGTCCAAAACTCCCATTAGTCCTACCATAGAACTGAGGAATAGAACAAGTGGAAGTGGTGAACGTAGGTTATTTCACGTTAGTTCTTTTAATTTGACCTTTAAACGATTTGGTCAATAGTGTAATAAATAATATAAACATTGATATTCCAGACTTTGGTCAGCTAAACTTTTGATCAAATGACCATCGTTATTTTAAACTTTGTTGATTTGTACGTTGTTCTTTTGAAATTTGCTCAGAAAAGTTTTGATTTTCTAATATGCAACCCTCTGATAAGAGAAACATAATAATAGTAATTGTATCCATGAAAATGACAACTAGGTACCATCTTGATTTAGGTACCTACATTGCCAGATTTAGAATATAGTTTACATTGCTAGATTTGTTTTTTATGTATGCACTTCAATCTCAGTGTCCACCGATCCGAATTTATAAAGAACTGAAGGATTTGGCAATGGATTGAGAACGATGGAAATTGCTACTCCAACATGTGTTGCGCCGAGTGTGGTTGGTTCAATCCCCACGCGGGTCAAAAATTTGTATGATCAACAAACTATTGTTTCGAGTATTCTTTGTGTCCGTCGATGAAATGTTTTTAAAGTCCTACCTCCTCTTTCTTGTTTTGCCGCTCGTGAAATAATTTCTGAGTCGTGAGGAATTTGAACCCCGACGTAGTATACAGTGGCAAGATCACGACTTAACCGCCGCACCATCCGTGAAGTCAAAACTCTATGTACATTTATTCTATCAATGAAATCACACCCTTGATGTCCTTGTCAGCTTGTATCATACGAAACAGTCCCCCATCAATGGCAGATATCACACTTACGTAATAAAAAAAATGAATGCCACCATTATACGCGTCATAAACTCTGGAAGTAGGTGGCCAGGGCTTTACCCAATTCCTCTGATAAGGGCGTACTTACCGTCAAGATAACACGAATTCGTCTCGTGCCCAGTGAGTAATCCTTAGTACGGTGGTACCTATCCCAGGGGTGCCCATCGCGAAAATTCTACGAATATCAACGTAAAAGGTAAATAAATAGACTTCGAGGTTTATGCCTTTTCCAAAACATATTATTAATATTGAGATAAACCACTGTATGCTGTGAATATGAGTTGTATATTTAGTTTTTGATGTACTTGACTGGCGAATATATATGTACGTAGGTATATGCGAATGGCGCTCCGGTTTAAGTGATCCAACCTTTACATGGACCTAATTGCCCAGCATGACTTTATTTCATAAATAAAATAGGTTAAATTCACAAATCGATTAAAATACATAAGCATATAAGACTTGCCTTATTTTAAAACCTTAGGCAAGTAGTATCATCAATACCAAAAGTCGAAATACTATGGGACCTTTTCTCGCAATAGATACGTACCTATTTTTTTGAATATATAGTTAATCTGGTTGAAGTATTGTGTAGACTAACTACTCGTATTATAAAGCCATTAAAATATTAACTGTACTAAATTATAATGTAAATAAGTTACTATAAACATATCTAGACATGAATAACTCTGCCTACCCTTTCGATAATAAGATTTAATAATTTGAACCAAGTAATCATTATGTTATATATAATCAAAATAATTTACAACGTATAAATATTATTATAGGTACATATAATGTTATTAAAATTACATTAATTGTACACGTAGCATGCTTATGTGTAAAGTAAAGCTATTGGCAGGGATATAACATCGCCGTTACCATCGTAAAATGCGCCGAAGACATCATTAGGGAGCAATTTAATAAAGGTTCTACCCTTGGGTCCCGGCGGGGTTAGATGCAATTACCGCCAAATTCGAGGCATCTGACAGGAAAATCAAAATTACATTTTGGATGGCGTACGATAGATGTATAAAAATCAATAATAACACTATTAGCGATCAATAGAAAACTTACAAGGCCCGGTTCCTGTATTCAAGGAACGAGTCGTTTTACCTACGGACAGTTAATTTTTGAGCAGATTTGAGCAGAGACCTGTGCGTAGAAGTGGGGCAGTTTAATACAGTGCTGATATTATTACTCAATAAAAATAATGTCAAAATTTATCCGCCCGTAGCTAAAACGACTCGTTTCCTGAATATAAGAACCAGGCCTTAGCCGACAAGCATATATTGTGATGAGCTTACGAAATATAATCAGCTAGGATTATAGTAGGTCTACATCAATAGTATCTGTTTTCCTCTCGAAGAAACAGGTGTGAGTATTTGTTATGACTAGACAGAAAAAGAAATACAATACGTTTTATAGATCACAATGACTTCATCAAATCCAATCGACATTCTCCCTCGCGATTTAAACCCACATAATTCGCTCTCCACCTCTTATATGAAACATAAAACATAATAATACACCAGACAAAAGAAATATGAACCAGCTGAACCAGTCTGAGGACTCTATTAAATAAATCAATAGTTTTATAAAACGAGTAAGTTTTACCTCGAATGTGTCGTGAATAATAGCTATCGTTTTTATTTTTTTCCTTTAGTACCAAAAACTACTAGAAATAAAAACTACGGACAAAAAACTTTTGTAATAAATTCAATAAAGTTACTCTATAAATCTGGTCTCAATCAAACTTGGTGCCTACTTTAGACATTCCATATAAGCTGTACAACCGACTTGTATGACCAAATTGGGAAACATTCAATCATTTTCGAGGACTTCCTTTGACACTTCAGGTGCTATTCAACTATTTACAGATGGGTATTCATTGTTAGTTTTAGATTGATTAATGATATTATAATTGATGACTTTTCTTGCATTCCGTAACCAGCAGTGAAACAGTTTACTTATAAGGCTTATATTATTATTCATATTAAAATGTACTAATTCAGTAATCATTGGTGACTTAATCAGCAAAATATCACTTATCTTTTCATTAAGAAAATTCTCGGTGAAAATGAAAATCATTGAAGAATTGATATCATGGATATTTTGTATATGGAAGCACATAGTTCGATAAATACATTTTGTGTAAAATGTGTTTGGATAAAGAACATCACTTACGTTGCAGACTCCAAAGGTCAATGCCTGATAAATTATCTCATTAAAATAAAAAGCAAAAGGTTAATTCCATAATGTGTGAGTAAAACTTGCCAATTAAACATACATTCGACATATTTATTTGACAAATTCGGAATGAGAATCCAGCTATTAAAGTTTTGAACTGCCATAATCTAATTCGAAACTATCGCATGAACTTGGAACGCTATTATCGTATACCATTTAAAATGTCTGGTGGACTAATCATTTAAATCGAGGGACGATTAGATTGTTTGCGTTGCAAATGAGCGGACGTTCGGACTGAGTGACCACATAAAAGGGCAGTTGAGAACAGCGCCTCCCGAATATTAATTGTTATGTCCATACATATTTTATAAACGAGACACGTCAACGGAACTTCAAATTTCTATGGCTATTCGCAAGAGGAAACGGCGAATACAGTTAGACTAGCAAGATGATCGGTTACGTATTGCGAATTATTTATTAATGTTATTTCTATATTTGTACCGCAATTTGTTAGCTTGTCGGTCAATCAATGATAATTTGTACTGTTTGGGAAGTCACTAGTTTCGTTTAATAATGTTATCACGTGTGGTGTATATGTAACTTAGCCGCATGACAGCCGCTGCTAAGTCTACGTCGTGCTGTAGTTGTTTTACTTCTACTGGATATTAACATTATCGTCCTTTATAATATGACTAAGTTCTAGCTAAGCCTCTAATATATATGTATATCATTTTGATAATATAGGCGGCACTGATGTTATATCGTGCCTAGTAGTTATTGTAGAATTTAATCTCTTGCAGTACCAGGAATATTACTCGCACTTTGCTGATCCCATAAAATGAGTAAGTTAAAATAGAATGAAAGGAATGTAATAGGACGCATAAATATGTGTGCCTCCATAACTCTTAATCAGCGGGCGAAACGTTGTATTTTAATTATTCTTACGCCAATTTCTCCAGGCGAGCTAGCTCGCTCACACTGTCACCAAGTAACTAGCAACAACGGGCGCTACTAAATTATAAGTCTCTTACCAGTTTATTTATGTATAATTTTAAACAATTTCTCATTAATGATGTCACTTCAAAAACAGGTTCTCTTCGATGTCATGCCGCTAAAAATCACCCTATATAAATATCTTTTCAAATCGAAACCTTTGTATAACAAATTACCAAAACATTTCACAACATTATTACCTTATTTTATTAAAATGACGTTGACGTTTAATTATAATAATGGGCGTTGGCGAGTATTGAGAGCCATTATACCGTCTTTATCAGAAATCCCTAATTATACTAATAGGGTGTTTTGATATTATAAAACATTCAGGTAATGATTTATACTGGTAATTATTATAATGTGCTAAGTGTACAAGTGTATGGTTAATCTAATGAGCTAGTAGTTTCATAACAAATAAATCAAAGTTATTACTTATTAGTTATACTTTTATCGGTGAAAATTTTGTAATTTTCTTGTGGAAATTATTTTATTACTTGGTGGGTATTCATAATAAAATAATGCTTGATAGGATCGCCAACCTCAACGATTGCAAAGCAAGTTCGTTAATGCCAATTCCTCGGCTGTGCAGCAACAGAGTTAAGACCATTCCGGCTCGATGATATACATATATCTTTGAATTAAAAAATACTTAGTTATACATAAGTGGTTATTAATTAGTTCCATAGGTTGTACATTCATAGTTTCACGCATTTTGCCTCGAAGTGGTCCGAAAAGGTGTATTACAACTTCATTTCGTTAGCTTCAGTTTTATGTGGCATGAATAGAAGGTGGATATATAGGTAATCGTTTAGCACGCAAATTACAGACCCCGTGCGTCTAGTGAAAATCACAATTATTAATATGATCTGTCACGTCTTAGAATTAAAAATCTAGTTTACCACTGATATGCTGCAGTGGCTTAATAGGTTAATTTAAGGTGGAAGTCATCATCGTCAGCTTCCAGACTATCAATTTCCTACTTACTATAGTTGCTTGTTTATATATGCACACATATTTCATACATCTAAAATAAACCAGTATTATTTTTAAACATCATTTCTTAACTTTACAATAATGAGTTGATTTGGTAATCTATAGTCTTTCAGCCATTTATAATTATACTCATAAAAAGGAGCTTAACTTTACTCCATTCTATGTTTACCCTCAGCTATGACACGAACGTCTCGTTTCGCTTAGATTCCAATTTTTCATTTAATTTATTGTAATTGTACTCTCGGGAACTGTTTCAGCTAAAACATCTTTAATTTTAAACTGCGATTTTAACTTACCAATCAGATTAAAATTTAAGATGAGAGGTTTTATTGACACTGCAATATAGGTGCAATTTCAGGACTAGATATATGATTAATTTTTTCTTGATACTACTTGATAATATACTCCAAGGTATATTTGCTGAAAGATTATCTCAAATCGGGTGTATCATAAATATATTATATGCTACATAAAATAACTACTCACTTAATTAATTAGTGTAGATTTTTGAGTAATATTTGATGTACTGGACGTATCTAGCCTGACTTACACTAGAAATTACATTAGAAGCTAATAGATAATGATCTTTTAACTACTCTTCTAAGACCAATGCCATATCATCTAAGTAAATAAATTTCTATAAATAAGTTCGAATGTATTATAATTATAAGTGGTATACTTGGAACAACTTTAGCTTTAGGATAAATAGGATGTGAATAATTGCTAATAACAATCGTATCAGTTTCTAACTATTGTTAATATTGTATTGTGTGTATATTGCTAATAATAATCGGATTTGTGTCGAATTACGTTATCAGGTCTTTGTGAAAATACAACACCGGTGTGTTTGATTGCCATTCAAAAATAACCTTATTTTATTTTTAGAGATAGTTTAATGATTTTAGATGGTGACATTACGTTTAGTTTTTAGTTGTGTTTAGTATTTTTGTTTGAGATTAACTTCATTAAATATATTAAAATGAAGTTAAGGGTATTGCAAAATCCTTTCTATGACTTGAATCAGCACGAATGTAGAAGTGTCTCCACTCTACAGAACATCGCAAGCAAATATTATTGTTTTGTATGCCTGGATATAAATAGCGTAGGTTTATTACGATTAATACTATTTATTTTAAATATTTATTTACATATTGTCATTACTCTGAACAGGGGTTTTGCATTATTGGGATCGACGGGTATCAAGAATTAAAGAATGATATGTCATATGACTAATTGCATAAACCATTCAATCGATTTTTGTATCAATCAATAAAATTCATACCAAAATATTTTTGTCCTCCGATTTGTCTTCCAAAAATGTTTTACTAAAATACATTTTATAAACAATAGAAATAAATGATTTTGACAAATAAAGCCCTTTAATTTGAAACCCAATTTATTACAACCCTTATACCACATTCAAATACCGTCAATTATTGAAATATTCAATGACCATCGAATATTCATATGAGTTATTACAAGATTAATAAAGGCAAAAAAGTAATATTGAATACAATGTGATATAAATTAACTTTTCCATGTGAAAACCCGCGTAGGAGGAAATCATTTCATAAATATTGTTTGTTAGTACTTATGAAATCATTGAGGTGTGATTTTCGTCTTTATTAAGAAATAAATAATGTTTGCATTTAATATTAGGCAAGCACCTCTTGAAAATATTAATGTTATATTGTATTAACGCTCTTTACCTACTTTACATAATATTTTCTATTAAAAATTGCTCTAGTTATGCTCTAAACCTTCTAAATAATATATATTAAAGATAGTGCTACGCAAAGGTCTCGAGTTCGATCCCAACCTGATTTTTCGAAGTTATGTGCGTATTAAATACTTAATTTCCTCTTGCTTTAACGGTGAAGAAAAAACATCGTCGTTTTGACATGGAGGTGCATGTCAAGAGTTCTCCATAAAGTTCTCGAAGATGTGTGAAATCCGCCAACCTGAACTGGGCCAGGGTGGTGGACATGGACAGGGTGGTATGCCCTTACCATTCACACAATGAGAACAGGCCCGTACCCAGCAGTGAGACTTTAATACAGGGCTGATATCACTATTATTATTATTTATCAAAGATTTCATCCCAATGGATTGAGCAATATTTGAGACTGTATTCACAAAAAAACACTTCTGTGTTACTACTAACATTGACTTTAAATGTTATTATATATATGGAATATTATTATGGGTAAAGAAGCTGATATACAAAGTATTTTTATATTGCAAAAAAGAGCGTGCAATTTATCAATTAGGAACTAGAATCTCGCTCAGAGAAAAATTTAAGAATATAGGTATTTTAACTGTAGCATCACAATATATTTATTTTAATATTATGCACGTCCGTCATAATATATATTTATACATAAAAAATAGTGACATACATAACATCAACTACTAACTAACTACCGTCTACATAAAGTTCATGGTTCCTTAATGGGTCTTGGTATTCGTTTTTATAATAAAATCCCGAGTAATATTCTAGAATTACCAGAGAATACATTTAAAGTTAAAATTAAAACTTGCTTAATTTCTAAAGCATATTATAATATAGATGATTATTTCAATGACAAACATCCAAGGCACTAATATTTGCATCAGATCACAGGATATTAAATGACAAATACGAACTCTTATGTTTTTTTGTTTTTAATTTAGGTATATATATATATATATGTATTTTTTTTGTAATGTTACACCTTGTTTAAGCTAGAATTTACATCGTTGTTACACTCAGTCGTATTTTAATCAAGAAGAATGTGCAATGAAGACAACTCGTGATTATGGACAGTTCCTTTAAGCTTTCTTTTGAGTCTTATTGGTTTCGTGGAATTCGATAATTTACTTACTACATTTTATTTAAACAGTTAGATTAAACTACGGACTACAATCATGTCTTGTCTTGATTATTTATGTATATGTAAGTGGATGCTCCTATTTACCATACTGCTGCTTAAGAGGCTACCATCAAATTAAAATAACAAATGCTTGAGTATGTTGAGTACGTTCATGGAGAAATGGTTGCAGCACCTTACAGTTATGATTTGTAAACGAAATATTATTGTACACTTGGCGATTAAAAAGAGTGGCTATGAGTTTCTTGCCCGTTCTTCTCATGAGCCCTACACCCTTGCTTTGCTGAACGTGGCAGTAAATGTAAATTCACAGAAAAAAATTACGTGTAACTTTGACATTCATAAGTTTTACCTTGTTACCTAACATGAATAAATTTATTTTGATTTTGATTGATTTTGAACATCATTATATAACGATCATTTACAAGAAAGAAATCACTTTATATTTTTACATAATTTAGCGGATTGACAATGTTTTAATTTACATTGGTCGTGCTTTTCAGACTCAGGACACACAAATGCTGTTGGATATTTTGTCCGGTGAACAGCAATATCATAGCTGACGTAATGTGTTTTCTTTTTTTGTGTGATCTCATAATAATAAAATATGTGTATAATACGCTTCTATCTTCTCCTTCGGGATATGGTGTGAGGCGCTACTTATGTCTTCATCTGCGTTAATGTAAAATAGAACTAGTGCTGTAGGAAACAAAACTCATTTTTAAAATGAACTCATGCTATATGATTCGCTTTCTACAAATACCTACAAGGTTCAGACTTATTCCAGGTAAGCTTAAACCCAGACATACTTTAATACTCTCTAGAAAATCTGAAATGGTTTAGTGGTAAACACAGTTATAAAGAGTAGAAGCAAGCGGTATTCAGTATCTCGTAACAACAGATTTAAGGTCTCGGACATTATACGCTAACAGAAACTTTGTACACACGACACACGAACGTGTACGATGGTGAATATAATAAAAATATAATTTTTCGTTAGATGAATGCTAGTGTAATATCAGTTCTGTATATAAACTATCCCACTGCTGGGCACGGGCATCGCCTGACTTTGGGAAGGGTTAGGCCATAGGGTACCACGCTGGCACGATACGGGTTGGCAATGCTAGTGTGGTTGACATTTAATTCTTATACCAAATGGACTATGCAACTGCTGTGCACGAGGTCTCGGTTTTAATTCAGGCGATGTGTTATTGGATTTTTCGACCTTTATCTATAGGGCAAAAGTGCCTATTGCCATCTGACAATACCTATCCCCTATTACGTGGACCCTAAAGGCATTGTCCGCGTAATTGCAGTGTAATATACCTTTGCCAACCTCTTTGGGAAAATAAGCTATGAAATTGCGCATGAAAAGACCGATATATTAACACTCACCAATTATATAAATATATTTTGGATTAAGCCAACTAGTTTCGTGGCCGACACTTTGCTGATGAGTATGTGTATACCACGAAAAGTGGTTAATAAAATTTCCACAATGTTTCTCTGCAAAGGACTCATTGATAAACAGGTGAGTAGTTATATTATGTTATATTACGCAATAGAGATAGGATGCACAAAAAATTAAAATCGAATACAACTAATGTAATATTAAAAATATCGTACTTAAGATATCGAAACGATTGCAATAATTTATTAAAAAAACTTAAGAAACAGTATGAGAGAGATCAATTAATAATGTCGAAAAATAATTCAAAAAGGCTTTGGTCTACCATTCAAACAATTACCAACGACAATAACAAAAATCAACTACCACTACAACTTTTAAAAATTACTGACAATCCCACAGAGGCGGTGAACAAGACTAATGAATACTTCTCTAATATCGGTAAACGCCTATTTGATATGATTTTACCCAATCGCTTTCCAAACTTCAAGAAAGTTATAGAGCCTCCCGTGAAATCTTTTGTTCTTCTACCAACGGACAATGGAGAAGTTGAGAGAACAATACAGCTTTTTAAAAGTGACTGTGCACCAGGTTGGGATCAGATCAGTGCCGACATTCTTAAGATTACATCCAAGTCAGTAACACCCGTGCTAACTGATTTGATAAATCGCTGTTTTGAAGCTGGGGTATTTCCGGATTCTTTAAAAAGAGCTGTAATACACCCGATATACAAGGCGGGTGAAAGAACCAGCGTCAGTAACTATAGACCTATTGCAATCTTAACTACATTATCGAAATTATTTGAGCGCATAATTAACACCAGGCTTATTAAATACTTAGAAAACAGCAAACTACTTTCAAACTCGCAATATGGTTTTAGATCTGGCCGCTCAATCAGTAATGCTGTACTTGATCTTATTAACTTTCTGGTTAATAAATTAGATAATAAAAAGAAATGCCTAACTATATTTCTCGACCTTGCAAAGGCCTTTGACACTGTTTCTGTCCCCTGCCTTATGGAGACACTAGAAGCCCATGGTATTAGAGGCATCCCACTGGCATTGCTATATGATTATCTGCACAATAGAACCCAATGCGTAAAAATCGGTGACAATATTAGTGACGAGTTGCCAATTGCATTCGGGGTACCACAAGGCAGTATACTAGGTCCAACACTCTTTCTCTGCTATATTAATGAGCTCTGCACACTTTGTAATAAAAACTGCCGCATCTCGGCTTATGCAGATGATACAGCTCTAACCTTTTATGCTGATTCATGGGATGAACTCTTTAATCTTGCGCAGGAGGGATTCAACACGATTTGTCACTGGCTAATATCACACTCTCTCACTTTAAACGACGATAAGACCAAATTCATTGTGTTCTCAATCCAAAATCGAAGAGAAATAGATATTACAAATAACATATATGCGCATAAATGTAATTTTCCTCCTACTCCCAGTTGTACATGTCCCAAAATTCCTTATACTAAATGTATTAAATATCTTGGAATCGAAATTGACGCTAATTTAAAATTTGAAAACCACATACAAACTTTATCCAATAGAATGCGAAAGCTAACATACATATTTAAATCACTACGTGACGTAGCAGACAAACAGACCATAAAGTTAGTATATGAGGCCTTGGCGCAGTCAATCATATCCTATTGCATCACTACCTGGGGAGGAGCTTGTAAAACAAAAATGATATTCCTTGAAAGAGCTCAAAGAATGATACTAAAAGTAATTCTATCAAAACCTCGGTTATTTCCTACTTCTAAACTTTACGAAGAAGCGCAAGTCCTCACTGTGCGCCAGCTTTATATAATGCTATCTTTACTTCATAAACTAAGTGACTTACCAGAGGATAGAAGAAAGCTCATAGCTCAGACTAGACGAAACTACGCGATTTGTGAGTCGACTGCCGTAAACACCTCATTTGCACAAAGATTTTTTTCATACCGAGGAGGTATGTTGTTCAATAAAGTAAATAAAATAGTTCACTTGTCCAACTATTGTAAAACTGAATGCAAAAATAGAATTTATAAATGGTTGCAGAAACTAAATTACGCGGAAACGGAAAAAATTCTGGAGGTAAGTATATAAATTGTACAATATATACACATAGATATATTATATCTATACTCTAATTTTATATATCACATTAGTTGTTTTATTATATATCACATTTATCTACAATTATTATATCAAACATTACTAAATAAATACGTTAAAACATGCAAAACTGTTATTTGACTAAACTATTTATCGCTTAAACACACACACACACACACACACATACTCCCATATACACATGCCACACATACACACACATGTACATACATACTCACAAATATATCATTATTATACACTGAAACTTGTTCCTGTTTACTCATTCACAACTCTCATATACGCTTTCCACATGTTGACAATCCATACAATGTTATGAAATGGGGGGCCTGGAGATCTATAGTACAGGCTTCGGCTTAGTTTAGACTCCAGATCTCCCACAAATTACAAATTACTTACAATTGTTCGTGTCAACTATATACTGTATAACATGATGTAATTTGTGGAGATGAAATAAACATTATTATTATTATTATGGGTTATAAAATATTTCAATTCTCAGCTTTGATGCTGGTGGGTGTGAACCTGTCACGGGCTTACGCCAAGTGGGTCGGTTCATTGAGTATTGTTGTAGGTGTCTGAGTATTGGATGTTAGAAATCGCCGGACTATAGAGCAAGTATCGATGATAACGGATTTCTGTAGTTTTATATATGAATTTTTATGTAAGCCTAATTCTTTTAGTGATGTATGTAGTGACTTTGGAATATTATTATTATTATTATTATGTAATAATCACATATTTAGACATGACATTTTTTCTTGAAACACCCACTCTTCATAATTTTCTGGCATTCATACACTCTAAAGCGAGTGGATAAATGCACTGAAAATAAGCCAAGCAAAGCTAGCACTGGCAATCATTGTTAGGCAATTTACTAGCATCTGTTCGCACTTTCCATTACACACTACTGAAACTAGAAATTGAAAAATTATTGCTATTTAATCATTTAAATATTCGCCGGCTTTACGACTGTGTGTATCTTATACAAGATAACATTAATATTGTACTAAGTAATTCCATAGCAACCTAATTTCAACTTCGCCAACAAGTTAGATTCACATACCGAAACTTGGTTTATTGTACTACGATATTTAATGCGGTAGGTGAGTAAACAATGTGAGATATTTACTGTTACTATCACGTGTACAGTCAGCTGCACAGATCGATGAACACATTCACATTAGCAAGATACTTGAACATCAAAATCTTTTGTAAATATGTACCTTATCTATACAATCAATCTTGGCATCAAGTACATGCTAGAAAACACTTTTTGTTTAGTTATTGAAAACAATCCTAACTTTAATATTATAAATGCGAAAGTGAGTTTGTTTGTTTATTTGTTACGCTTTCACACCTTTATTACTTGTTCGATCATCATGAAACTCTGCATTCACGTTGTCTTTTAAAAAAGACATAGGGATGTTCTTGATGTTCCTGAGTGATAGCAATTTATTGAAAAACCTAGATTAGCACGAGTGATGCTACGGGGAAAATCTAGTATTACTTAAATCACTGAAGACAAATATTGAATGTTGTTAACTTTTGATTTAGTGTTATCGTACGTCATGTACAACAAGTTATGCAATTGTTGAAAAGCAATTGCGTATATTAAAATGAAAGATTTATTCTGTTCTAGCTTTTACTAACGGTTTAATTACTGTGGTTCTAAGCTTCTGTACAACAAAGACCTTAACATTTTCTGAAGAAAAGCTAGCCTCTGTCACACTGCGTAGGAGAAGGCAAAAAGTAACAAACACATATTTGGATTTATAATCTTAATTAGAATGAGGATAATCCGACTTATAGAAAATTCTTAATAACTGTGTGTTTACATTAATATAGAGACGTGGCTTTTTATTTATTAAATTCGTGGAAAGGCTTGAAGTACTATGAAAAAGGCTTTTCTCGGAATTAATTTACATACTGAGACAAATTTGATGAAGAAACGAAGTAAGCAATTACCTACTCTCATAATTCAGCAAGATAAATAATAGAGTGCCTTGAGGTTATATTCACACAGTAGTAGTTATATTTTTATAAGACTGGCGAAACATGGACAGTAAAATGCCGCAGCGGTTTTCCTTGCTGCGCATTATCCGTCTATATAGTCACGGCATACTCCGATATACCCCAGCTAATGGACAGACTGATGGTAATAACGGTGGAGGGTCGTTGGATGCAAGCCATACAGCATCAACCGCTGTAGATTTTGGATGCGATCTATGCTTAGCAGTGGGCGTTTTACAGCTACAAGGAGATAAAAATAAGAATAATCGTCACCTAAAACTAGCAATTGACTCCTACAGTCGAGGGAAGTGGTTGGATGCGACCTTGCGTCTTTCCTTTTGTTTGATAATGCTGCAAAATTCTGTTGTCACAAAGTTCTCTAAACTAAACAAAAATCACTAAAATTTAGTTTAGTTCTGTCAAACGACATTCCGTATTCTGAAATCGTTAAAATTGACAGGACTAAACTTATTTTAGTTTGAAAAGATTAAAATTGGTTTAGTTACTCAAATTAGTCCTTTTTACATTCTGCTGTACGGCCTAAACGTCAAAAATGATCTAAAATTAGAAATGTCAAATGCCATTAACCTTGGAGCCACCAAAAGTGAGGCGCACCTTTGAAAGGAAGGAATATCCCTACCAAAACTATTTTTGTCACCTGAAACGCCTGATTATGAATAACCAGGGGTGATCTAGAAGTCTTTAACTATAAGTCAGAGTCAGGTAGGCCGGAACAAGAAGAACATGATCAAGTGGATATTCACGGACGGGACTAATTTGGGATTTTTGCTCTCGTATGCCGCGACACCCGAACGCAGAAGAAATTGACGAACTCCAGAAAATTATATACACTGTAAATACCTATATCAATTTTACGAAAATTGTGCGGCTGGAGGGTATGATATTTGGCACAGTTAAAGTTTATATAGAGAAGGAGGGGCGAATCCTAATATTTATATAAAATATGCATTAGAAATACATTAAATTAATGAGAAACACTACACGCACACAACCATGCATTTTACATACGCTGTCGAATCGCGTTCGTAGTATTTCACCATTGTTCGGCTGATGTAGTACCTACTATTCTTCGTAACTATGGTTACACATATATCAAATATATAATGATATAATTATGTATATCAGCAATATCTTACAGGCAAACTTTGGGCGGATTGGAATGATATATACTATTTATAATATAATATATTTACGTATTTATACAGAATGTCCGGTAATTAACGGATAACCTTGAAATGCGTTATAGTAGAACTGATAGCCATTCAGAAAAATATGAATAAATAGTGCAATAGCTAGTCATTCTTTTGACTGTCTATCAATTAGCATAATTAGTGTTTAATAATAAAACAACAAAAATCCGATGGAATTCATTAATTTATGGCCGTAGTATACAAGAAAGCTAAATATGGTAATTAAAAAAAATCATATCTCAGGTAGTAGTTAGAATAGATATATTTGCAAATTTTTTTCTGAACGGCCATCAGTTCTACTATAAGACATTTCAAAGTTATCCATTAATTACCGGACATCCTGTATGTAATAAAGAAAACAAAGTAGCAAGCTTAGGATATCGTCTATAATTAAGAAATTTTTTTTTTTGTAAATATAGTTTAATTAACCTGTATAGATCGAAATCTAAATTAAATGTGATTATAAAGGTATAGTCCTAGACAATAAAACCATAACTATGAAACTTACAATTTAAATCAATTATGGTCGAATTTTGACCACCAAGCGACCGCTAGTACACTGTAAATACATATATCTAATGTAAATGTATAGTGGCATGCCGCTATACATTTTATTTATATTTCTTTGTATAACAGATATAAAGAACCTGTATAATTTATTATAAAAGGCTAAATATCTTCTATTTCATAGTTGGTTAAAATAATATTTATATTAGGCTCAAACCGATTTTTCCAACAAGTTAAGCTTCTCAGGTACAAGTAACAAATCAGCACAATATTAATATATTGAATGTAAGCTAAGTATGACACAAACAAAAATAGAACATGATAGCCATAGCTCCAAGGCAGTATAGTTGACATTAAATGTCAACGTAAAGAGTTATACTCTTTGTCTTTGTGTATCCTTGTCTACATATCAAAATATATACTCGCATAGATAATACAAAAAATCAAAACTATGTGGTGGGTTGCCAGGTAAAAGTGCGTAATTGCGCAGTTTTTATTGGAGTTATAGTAAGAAAAACAACATAATCCTAACCCTTTATTTAATAATATGTGTAAACAAATATTTTCATATACTACATAAAGCTCAAAAATATTATTTTATATTTATTTTTTCTCTTTGACATTCGTTCTGTAGTATTAAGTATTGTTACGAGCTGGGTTCGAGGGATAAGAATGTAAAACAATATTACCGACTAAAACGTTTTATTCCAGCATACAATTAAATTTAAAACACAACAACACTATTATACACTTATCCACTGTAACTGCTTCAAGCTGCGTAGTATTTTCGCTTCCGTTCGCTTCGATGAACACTTGACCGCTTACGATTGTAAACTGACTCGGCGAGCGCTGGCCTTCCCAAAAGGGGAAGGCCAGCGCACGCGGTTAAAGCGTATCCGGAGTTTTCTAGAAACGTCATACACGGTACGTAACAGTACGAGGATTCGAGAATGTGCCAGCGTTCTCTCTACTCTACTCGCACCGGCGAACTACGTAGTTCCGTAAGACGTAAATAGATGGCGCTTTAATAAATTATTAGACGGAACTGTCGAGTCTTCCCCACAATGCCGTGAGATGGCACTGGGCGTAACAGTATATTAACTACCGGTATCACTGCCTCGGTTCAAATTAGGATTGTCAAAATCGAACTTGCTGCCTAAACGAAATCTAAATTTAGTTCCTTGGAACAGCAAAATACCCTACACGACATCTCTAAACAAAAATTTAAGAAATTATGGCTTATTTTAGTTTAGTGAAAATTACAACAGAATTGGCACCATTACCTTATTCTAATCTACTTTTATTTACTCAAATGTAATCAATTTACGAAAAAAAATGTTTATGCCTAGACTCTTTTTTTTTTTTTTTTTTTTTTTTTACGTGCGGGAATGCAATGACGCATATCCCTCCGTGGGGGCGGGCGGAGGGATTATGTCGGACTCGCCGGGGTAAAATAAGATGTTAAAAAGATAATGTACCTCCCGGAATACCGACTAAACCTACCACGGTGTTCCTCGACAAAACCACTATCGACGGGGCCGCGCGAATCGCTTTCGCATGCGGTCGCGACCCCGCCGAGGTTACGGCCCGCCGTATGAAACGGCAGGCCACTACGCAACAAGACCTACCCAAGATAGGCGCTACACAAAATAAAAGCCCTACTGTCTCCCCCTAAAGGGGAGACGGACACGACACAGAGGCGCGCGTGGGAACACGCACGCCGCCTCTCGGACCTGGTGCTGAACGGATGGCGGGCAGGCCCACAAAGCCCGCCACCCCCAGGTCAAACCTCAGGGTGGCTGGAGGTCATCGCGCGCCCTCCGGCGCCCGGCTCTGCGGTTGGGGAGAGGGTTCAAACGCTCCCTCTCCCGCTCCGCCGCCTCCTTGGTGGAGATTACTTCCTCGCAGAAGGAGGCGACGGCGTTCCACGACCTCTCACTCCGGACCATAGACTGAACTACGGCCGGGAGCGAGAGGGCAACCGATCCGACTGCCGCGATCAACTCACGGCGCTGCGATGCCCAGGCGGGGCAAACCGCCAAAGTGTGCAGCGCCGTGTCCAACAACAACGTCGCGGCAGTCGCCGCAGTGGTGACAACCGGGCGTCTCTTGCCGGCGTATACGACACAGGAACTGGCCAAAACAACCGTGGCCAGTTAGAACCTGTGTCAGCCGGAAGGTGAGGGCGCCATGTCGCCTCTCCAGCCACTCCTCAAAAACGGGACTTACCGCCATGATCGTGGCGTGCCCGATGCCTAGACTCTATATTAAGTGCTTATAACATGATTTGGCTATTAAAACCTCTTTAGAACTAATTGAAATTGAAATTTTTTTTTTAAATTTTTTTTCTAAATTATTACCAATAATGTAAAGAAATCAGAACCGCCTGTATTTTTTTGCAAAGGAGTTTATATAACTTTACGTTTTCTTTTTATTCCGTGAAGAAATGTAATAACAACACAAGTGCAAACACTTCATCAAACCGCAAAGGAAATTCCTTACGGATTTTAGTGACGCTTAATAATAGAGCTATTTTAACCCGCAATGTTTTCGTAACTACAGGAGTAATGAAGATGCGGAATTAAAACGTTTTGTCTCTATGTAATATGCATAGTTTAACACAGTGTAATAACAAAGTAAACTTTCGGTCTATTAATATAGGCTTTGTGGCATGAGAGCCTTTATTATTTTTCAATTAACCTTCTGCTTGCATTCAACGTACAAACTTCGAAAGTAACAAATTTTTCTTTTACTTTTCTTTCTAATAAATCTCAAACAAAAAGTTTGTTAAGGATTTTTATAGTACCAATTAGGAACGGCTTTTTTATATTCGCAATTTTATACTGCGTCTTTTATGATAGCAGAACAACCTCGCTCCTCTGCTACTAGCCACATATTGTTTAGTATTTTGTATGGAATAATATACGTTTAACGTGGCGATTTACGCCGGATACTAAGTGAATGACATCTGACTACTGTGGACAAAGGGTAAATACAATGCTTAAAGAGAATAAGATCACAGTCATGTAGACCAATGACCTCTAATCGCTTAAAGGAGTTTAATGATAATTTAAGTGCCAAGGTTCTCAATATGGACCTTTCTCTGGATAATCCGAGACGAACTAAATGAGTCTTTGCTTAACATAATTACTTTAGAATATAAAAATATTTTTAAATGTAAGACCTTTTCTAAGGTCAATAAGATAAAGTTTTGTGATTGGGCAACATCTGGGATATACAGAAGTAGGGCTAAGTTATATGAACTATATGGTATGAAACGATTCAATTTTGATCCTAATTTTATTCAACATGTTAAAAATTATTCAAAACTATTTTAAAAGACTTGTGTCACTGCCAAGTCCCTTTATCTAAAAGCTAAAATTTGAAATTACAGTAATAAAATCGAAACTACTTGGAATATTATTAACAATGAAACAGGACGCAGCAAGGAGCGTAATAAAACCTTTGAACTTAATATAAATAATAACATAATTTCAAAACATTTAATAACTACTTCACAAAAATACCTTTAAACAAAACAAGTACCCTAAGGTCTTGCCCAGCTCGAGCAGAATACTTGGTTAGGGACAACGTGGGAGAGTGTAAGATACTATTTAGTTTTGAACGTGTGGATGTACACGCATGATATAATAAAAGTATTTAAGTCGCTTAATCCAAAGAAATTTGCTGTCTTCTAAAGTATCTTTGTAAAATTAGTTGAGAATATTATTGTTAATATAGCGCCACACCTAGCCGCAATATTCAATAGATGATTTGATGTGGGCATTTTTCCTAACTTAATGAAATGAAGTAAAATAATACCTTTATTTAAAAATGGATGCAAAAGCGACCCTAGTAATTTTAAGCCAATTTCAATATTACCTACAATCAGTAAAATATTTGAGAATTTTATATTACAGCAATTAGAGAACTACTTTAGTGTAAACAATTTATTTCATACAAATCAATATGGTTTCAGGAAGGGACATACGCTGGGTTATACGCTTTTAAAACATATATTCAGTGCCTGGGAAGATTCGCAAGACATCATTGGCGTATTGTGTGATCTCAAAAGCCTTTGACTACCATCATACGCTGCTGCGAAAACATAGGCATTATGTCATCCGAGATACTGCACTTGACCTAGTTGATTGCTACCTAAGCAATAGACTACAACACGTTGATATTAACGGAAGTAGATCTTCTGGATTACCAGTTACAATGGGCGTGCCACAGAGCTCAATTTTAGGATCCTTTCTGTTTTTAGTGTACGTATATGATTTGCCGTTCTTTGTAAACGATTTGTGTGACATTGTTTTATTCGCGGATGACACATCCGTTATTTTTAAGTAGACCGAAAAGCACCAAATTTAATTATTGTTAAAGATTCACTCGCGCAAATACTGGACTAGTTTACGGCGAATAATTAACTACTAAACTCTAAAAAACTAAATATAAATTTAAATAAAAAAATTTAAGGATTAACTTTAGATAATAAAGTTCAGTGGGGCGCTCAAATATCGTGTCTTGCAGGGAAACTTAGCTCAGCCACATACGCAATTCGGAAAGTGAGACAGCTTACTGATGTAGATACTGCGAGACTAGTATATTTTAGTTCTTTTCATAGTGTCATGTCTTACGGTATATTATTGTGGGGCAAGGCAGCTGACATTGACACGATTTTTATTCTCCAAAAAACGTGCAGTTCGCATTTAATTTAGGTCCACGAGTTTCCCTGAAAGAACGATTTAAAGAAATAGGCATACTTATTGTTGCGTCGCAATATATATAATATATATTTGCAAACATTATGTTTATTTAACATAATATTCACTTATATAATAAGAATAGTGATATACATAATTTAAACACTAGAAATAGGCATAAGTTAATAGGTCCGTATCATCGATTACATAAAGTTCACAATACATTTGCGGGACTTGGTATACGTTTCTTTAATAAATTACCCATTAATATAAAGAATTTACCTTTACTTCAATTTAAAAGTGCCGTAAAAACACAGCTACGTCGGAAGGATTATTATTCAGTCAACGACTACTTGAATGACAAAAACTCATGGAACTAGTTGCTTATTCTATAAAGGACAACAATTTTGTATTACTTATAAGTCAATTTAGTAATGTAGAGGTATCACGTGATTATTTGTGATGTTAGTAACTTGTTTCTTAATTTGATTATTATTGAAGAATATAAATGCACAACCGCATTTAGTCACGGACTGCCTTTGCATTGTCACAAAGTGTAAGTGTATGCGCCCTCATGCCATCTTACTGTCTATTACAGATTAATATTAAATAATTCTACGAAATCCTTATTATTTCATCTCCTTTACATTATTCAGTCATTATTTATTTAAAATTATTGTTATAAGCTTTAGATTTATATAGTCAGTAATATATGACATAATGGCTGAAACACATTCTTGATATGAGTTTTAAATACTGAAATTATATTTAATTGGCGATTTAAAAGAGTGGCCATGAGTTTCTTGCAGGTTTCTTCGCATAGGCTCAACCCTTTGCCTGAACCTAGCAACTAACCTAAATGTAGCTTCAGTAAATTGGTTAACTCACTAATCTATATATTTTGACGTTCATAAGTGATACTTAGTGACCTAAATGATTAATGATTTTGACTTTGACTTTGAAAACAAATTTTGTTTACCACTATGAATATTATACATTGAGTCAAAGATTTTGAAAGGTAAATTTATTTATAAATATAGATCTTGATAAGACGTTGTGTCAGTTGACGATGAAGCCAAACATTTTTTAATATCAGTTCGCTGCTCTCTTATTGCAATAAAATAATGTATAGTTAACCTAACCTATTATATACTTATTTGTCAAGTAAACAAATATGTTAGGACTTAGGATGGTAAAGCTTTGTATTCAATTGAACTAGAATAAAAAAAGAAACTTCATGTCACTTAATTTGCCACAGTTTATTTTATTTTTATTAGAGTATCAGTGACAAGTACTTCTGCGATTTGACAGTAGTATTGTCAAACTGAAGGTGCCGCCTGCGAAACCACCTATAATTGGAAATGAATATTATCATAGCTTTCGTATCTAGTCGAATCGCCTTGCAAAGCCTTCCGTGTTCTGAGGTATTAAGGATGTCAAATTAATATAAAGCACAAAAGCCCTCTTTCTTTAACAAATACCTAAGGTTATCAAACTAGAAACAGACAATACTCCGGCACCTTCCAAATTGACTCACCATTTTCTTCAAATAGATAAAATCTCTGTCATTATTACTCTTTTATATGTTCTCATAGATAAAAGGAGGGACGAACATCACTACTTTTATCTACTGCGCTGAGTAAGGTAGAAAGGTGAAAATTGTGCCCGTATAGACAGTGTGTAGACGTTATTTACCCTCTGATGCGCTTTCTTATCGAACTAATCTAAAGAGAAAACGTGAACAGTTATTTTCTATTTGGATTTAGATTAACTCGTGGAACGTGAAATGCTAAGGTAAATCAGATTAAAGGATTAAGTTGATTAAGTTTTACGATTGTTGAAAATCGATTATTTTACACTGTGATTGATATAGTTGGTGTACCTGCCTATTTCTTAATACTCAAATATTTGTGACGCACAATGGGAACTTTAGTAGTAGAATAAAATAAAAATGTTTTGGATATTATTATAAATAAAAGAATTTCAATAAAATAAATTATCGAATGGATATTATAATAACAAGTTGTTAATATCCTTTTTACCACACACCATTTTAAGCTAAATTTTTACACAATCTATACACATAAGGTTGGTTAAGTAAAATATGCTAGGTACTAATATCGCGATCTAAAATCACATATCTGTAAGATCTTCAAAATCGAACGCGACTTTACTTATTTTAACATATATTATTTACAAAATTGACTGCAAATTAAAAAGTAATCCTTGAAAATACATAACTATATGTACATTACTAAAGACATTTGAAACTACAAAGCTGTCACTAATTCTGCAAATAGATGTCCATGCAACGGTATCAGAAAAAATGTGGGAGGTTTCTTACTGTTAACCGTATTGTGTCTTTATAAGGAACTTTAGTACAACTACTTACAACAGAAAGACAACACAATGTTATCTATAGATTTTAGTTACTTTTCCAACTCTACCTCTACCTACACACTATTTTATTTTTATTTTATTTTATTTGGCTCACCAACAATTGATTACACCCATACAATTACAAACATACATATAAAGATCTTATGTTCTAGTGTAACAATCTATTACAGGCAAACACAACATGCTCAAAAAGTGTGATTAAACATAAATACAAAAGTTCTACAGATTACGAGAAAACACATATACAAGTCAAATACTAACTGCTTATGTTTATTAGGTACAAACAAAAATAAAGTAAAGATAAACAATTAAAAAAAAAAAAACAATACAAATAACAATACATTCAAAAAATAAGAAATGAAAGAAAAAAAAAAAACTCATAATGCGGGACGATTACTTGCACATTATTATTTGAGCTTGCACATTGAGTCCACATTCACATCAACAAGATCACTAATGCCATTCAATAATTTACACAGTCGGGGTATAGGAGAGTTTGCGCCCAAGACCGTTCTGCGAAGTGGTGGATATAAGGGAGTTATGGGAGTACGAGGAAGTCTTGCGGGGACACGAAATTTAATGTTAGAGAGCAATTCGGGACAGTCAATTTTATTTTGTAAAAGCTTGCCTAAGAAAACCGTGTCAAGGATGTCTCTTCTATTCTGCAAAGATACCATCATGAAATGTGACAGTCTTTCTTTATAAGATGGTTTCTTCCTTGCTATCCCGGAGAAGTAAGCTAGGTGCCACAAGAAACGTTTTTGAACCCTCTCTAGTCTTAATGTGTGAGTAGCGTAATGCGGTCTCCAAACAGTACTACAGTATTCCAAGGAGCTTCGTACGAGGCTGTTGTAAAGGAGAATTTTGGTTTTACTCCGACTAAAATTAGTAACATTCCTGATTACAAATCCAAGCATTCTCGATGACTTTTGGATAACACTCTCGATGTGCGGAACAAAAGTCAGCTTCCTATCGAACAGAATACCCAAATCTCTAACTTGTTCTGCCTCCTGTATAAAACTGTGGCGAATGTGGTAAGTAGAAGGAAACAAGTTAGCTTTTCTAGAGAACTTGACATGGTAGCATTTATTGATGTTCAATGTCATGTCGTGTTTGTCGCACCATATAGTTAACTGGTCAATGTCTCTCTGCAGCAGCTCAACATCCTAAGTTGACTCAACTTGTCTGCAAAACTTAAGATCGTCTGCGTACATGTACACTACACTTCTATTAGCAGCCCGTTGCATCCTACAAGTACATAATTTAGCAAGTGGTAAATTAAAATGAATGTATATACCTATTCAATTATAAAACTTTCTCTCACCCATTTTATCTCCATAGATGTGAATGAGTACTGACGACCTATATTTAAAGAATGTATTATCCAAATTAAAAAAAATGTTTAATGCTGCTTATAATCTAAAAGCTCTTTAGAATTTTGTGATTAAGTGTTATTTCACTTCTATAGAAAGCCATCCCAACTAATATTATAAATGCAAATTTAAGTTTATTTATTACGATATCACGCCTTAACAACTCAACCGATCACCTTCAAATTTTGCATACACGTTTTCAGGGCTATAGAAAAGGAGACGACCTATCGTCTAGAAAAAAAATGTAGTAAATGTTCCTGAGCGAGTGAAGCCACAGGCCAAATCTAGTACTAAATAAAATGTTAACAAGTGGACAAATACTCCATTAAAGTTTGGGACACCGCTATCCCACAGTCTATCCTTATAATCTCACGCATTAATACCTAGGATTATTCAAACAAAATATTTGTATAAATTATTATTAACTATATTTATTATTTAATAGTTTCGAATAAAATCATTTGCGTCATTTTATTTTTATTTATTAAACTGTTTATAACTGTCTTGTTCTGTGACTGAACTTACCTACTACTGCCAACCCAACTAATAACTTTTTCAAAACTGCAGTCTATAATTCGTGTTATTCGTTTATGTATACCGCTATTAAATAAAAAGACTAACATTGAAACGCTAAACTTTGCCGAACTGCAGACAAAGCAACATTTAGTATTTGCCTATAAAACATAATATGCAAACGCAAATAACAATCTGATTACTTATACAAAACGGTATGCAGACTGTTATATTTTTACTGCTAATTTATTATTCCACCCACATAACGACATTCGCTGCTTCTAATTTAATTATTGTAATACATACTTAATACTTATCTAATATTATTGCAATTAAAAGGGCCCAGACTTTAGTTTCAAATTAACTAAAAATCATTGCAAAAGTGAGTATAAAAAATAAGTTAAATTATTGTACCATTTTTAAAGCGACAATACTATATCAACGCAATTTAATTAGTAGTAACATACAAGAAAATTTCAAAGTGAACGCAGCGGAAAAAATTAGCGTTCAGAACTCATCCCTTTAGGGTTGATGACCCCGCACAAGCCTGCGTTTGATAAAAACGCCAAGAGGCGCTACCATGTGTTTGTATTTTCAGTGCTACTAAAGGAAAGCATCAGTCGGCAACGAGCCGTCGTCGACGCAAGACGTGTACACGCGAGCATACGAAAAGCTCCGCGCCGCGTAAATAACTTCGATACACAACACGAAAAAATCTAACTAAGATTTTCTCGTAGTTACTCTAAATTTTAACGTAGTTTAAAGTTTATACGTTACAGAAACATTGTGAAAAGTGACTTTTGATAAACTAAACTTTGGTTTGACGACGAAAATATATTTCATCTGCTAAGTCGTATATGTTTCATCTTTGCATCTATTAGTGTATTAAGAACTTTGCATTGTCCTGTGAATGGAACGATACCATTAAGAGACAAAGTCTATAAACTATCTGATGAAATGTAAACGGTACTGTGAGGACACAATAACGAATGTTTTGTTGATATAGTTTGGAAACAATCGATCGTCGGGCGTGTATGTGATTCAATTTTATGCTTTGACTGGCAGTTTCCTGCTACGGACGAGAAATCAACAATACAAAGACCGAGTAAAGTTAGAAGTCAGAAATAGAAGCTTGGTTCATCAACTGAACGGTAACTAACGTTTATTTTCGCCGAACATGTATATTGTGGTAACATTACCATTATGATTGTATGAACAATGTTTACAGCCACTTTTACGTACAGTTGCACGCTTCGTGTTTCAATTTGATTTCATAATATCTATTTTGGTAGTGCATACGTTACGTCAAACAACCGTGCAACTTAATTGAATGAAGCTATGGAGTACAGACGAGTACTAATTGGAATGCTGGTCACGGTAGTCACGAATTCAATTATACATATTTCATGTTTATGAGGGGCAGGAATAAAGAATCAATTCAAAGTCTGTGTTGAATATTTGGATATAACTTAGAGGACATAACCAACCTGATATATGATAGAGAAATAACGCCTTTGTTGTTCATATTACAAAAGCCTTTAATTCTGCTTGCTCAAAGCATACATAAGTCCTTTTACTTTTTTTATTTTTAACTAAATGTTGCTAAAAAATTGTTCACTCAAACATTAGAAAAACATCTACTTCATAATAATTTCTTACGTGAACACTGAAAAATGAAACATAGAGATGTGTAGATTTTTATGAATTTAGTTGACAGTTTATTTTGTTTATAAATGTAAACTGTCGATATTATTTTTACTTTTAAGCATACAAACTGTAAAGTGTAACTAAAGTTAACAACAAAATAAGCATCAAAGAAAAGGAAAGAAAGAAAATATTAATTTTAGCACACAAATACAATCACATTTTTATTTATTTGCATAAAAAGTATTTCTTGACATTAAGAAGTGCAAACCAATAATTTTAAATACCTACCTATAGATACTCTGATCTCCTCTGCGTTCAGAGTACATTGTAGCGATCTACAAAGTACGACATCTACGTTTTAAAATATGTTCTGTTTGTTGCTTAACATACTAAATAATAAACAGCTTGTGATTTGTATACAGTAGTTTATTTAAGCTTAGCTTTCTACAGCAGATGTCTTTACCGCAACCCAATAATACTTGAGCATTGAAGCCAAAAGCTGTTATCAGTTAATCTTTAATGAGATAGCATGGCTACATCTCAAATAGGAATATATTTTTAGAGGCCATTACTTTTTAATGTCTTAAACGGCATGCAATGTTATTGTATTGGTTCGTTGTTGGATTCTATCATCTTGTATGATTAATACTTAATTTTTTACTCTATATAGAATACGGTGAAAGAAATCGCGTATTGAAAGCAAATATTTTGCGTGATCTGACCTTGGCCTTGGCCAACTGAGTTTTCTGAACGAGTGTTTTTTCTTTTCAAGTCCAAATAACTGTTATTCTTTTTATTTATTTGTGTTACCCTTGTTGATGTAGATTTCCTTCAGTCTCACATTTGTTTGTTTTGAGTTTGAATTCGACCCAGTAACCTTTAGGCACGCGCTCGAATTTATTTCTTATCGCTTTTTGGTTTTCTTTTTTAATGATAATTTTTTTATGTAATTTTCCAATAATGAATTTTTGAAATACATATATATATGTTTCACTGATGAGCTTCATTCGATCAAGTATCATGAAAGACGTAGTCAATTTTAAACTGAAAGGTTTCCGTCAAACATTGTATTATACCTACTCGTGTTGTGATAATTTATAAATGTTTATTTTCTTTCCAATATTATTTACTTATAAACGTTGGCAAATATGTAACAAAATAAACTGCTTAAAATTCTTAGTAGTTCATTAATTTTTAAGATAACTCGAAGTGCTGTGTTCTCTTTACGTTTCCCTATTGTTATAGTGTCTGTTGTATTTTCTCAAAACTCCATCCATTCTAATGGGCTGGATTGGACTTGAAGATTTTATTATGAGATAATATTATTACACTATGAACTCACATTACAATAGGGATTCCATGTACAAATTCACACGGTTTCATAATAACCAGTCGGTAAGTACACGCCACAATGAACACGTTCGGGGTTAAATTGTTTAAACAAATATTACATCGGCCCATCATCGTTTTGGTCTGTATATTTGCGGTATATGATCTTTTTAATGTGTGCATATTTTCTAGAATTAACAGTATTTATATGTGATATATGCTGTGATATGTCTTCAAGGATAAATTTTATATTAGTTTCAATATCGATTGCCACGTGTAAGCTTAGAAGAGCGTAAAAAAATGTTGTTATTAGCTCTCAGAGTTCTTGTTTACAATTTTATCTAATCTATAGTTAAGTAATTCATTTACTGAAGCTTACGATACTGTGAAATACAGATAATTTGGACGACATGCCTTTACAACGAAGATTTATATTACATTAAATTATAAAGGGAAATCATAATCTACCCAAAACACTAGTGTTTCTATGTAAATCGGTCTGCCTGTGACGAAACAAACTTTTGGATGAGTGAAGACAAAATACAAAATGTTACAATTTAATAAGCCACCATAAAACGCGTAATGTCAACATCGGTTTTGTTAAAAATATGCATATGACATAAGTGAAGGAACATAAAAAGTATTTCCTCCCTTGAACAAAATTACATACATATGTATATACACTCAGGCTTGTTACTAGTAGGCAGTAAGGCTATGGATTTTAATTACGACCATGGCATTTCTCACTTGCTTTATTTACCAAAATTAAATGTCAAATTACAATCGAACAAATTGGTGTTAAATACAATAAAATACAGCAGCAAATTACCAACGTAAACGTAGGCGTTTACTAGAGATTTAATGTTTAAATTGGGCCTTGAATCGTCTTTGAATTATTAAAGTTGAAGCTTTAATCTGTTACTGAGAAGTTCCTTCATCAAATATTAAGCCAACCTTTTAGAGGGTACTTGCGTCAAATTGAGTACTGAATAATCAGATGTTTTACAGAATTATATAATTAGACGAGGTCAATTATTATCATATTATTTTAATTCTCATGACTAAATAAATTTATACTTGTGTCAAGATGTCACGGTTGCGTTTTACACATCTGGTAACTAATCTATATCAACATGTCTAGTGAATTGCATATACTAAGATGACATCTCATCGAATGCAATGTGACCAGTTCCTAGAATATTTTGTTTTTAAATATAACATTCGCACATGTTATACGACGGATATTAAAACGGATACAAAAAGTATTCAGTATTGTTATTGAACTTAAAACATTGAATGTAGTGACAAAGAACCATAAAAGCAATCCATTTAAAATATTGCAAAATATATCATCATAGACTATGCCTAGGCGGCTCAGCGGTAATGAATGCGACTGCTGTGCATGGAGTCTTTGATTCGATTCCCGGATCAGGTACAATGTTATTAGGTTTTCCTGTCAATCAATTCCCAATAGCAGCACTGAGTCTGGACGAGTTCCCCGTAGATGACAATAGGCTAGCCCATAATTATATGCAACGTGAAACCTAATTTGTTAAATATTATGGTTATATAGTTTGTGGTATAGTATTCTGCGTACTCGTTCTGGGAAAACCGTGAGAATGTATATATGTTTAGTAGCATAAAACACAGGCTCAACCTAAACTATTTCCAGGTAACAGACGAATCCCTAAACATATTTGAATCTATTACTTCAAACGAGCGTACCCTGAGGTATGTTTCAGGGACTTGGAATGCTAAGAATCAGGCCTAGTCACCGCTCAAGGATAAATTTAAACAAACAAAATACACCGAAGCTACGTTAAGGAGTCATGGGTCTTACTTATTTAAGGACAAAACTGCAATAAGTGCATAGCCATGGCCCAGTGGGAGACTACTGGACTGCCTCGTAAAGGTTTCGAGTCCGAACCCTAGGCAAGCAGCCCTAACTTTACAAAGTCATGTGCGTATCAAATACTTAATTATTTAAACTTTAACGGCGAAGAAAAACGTCATAAGAAAATCTGCATATCTAAAAGTTCTCCATATTGTTTTTAAAGTTTTGTGAAGTAAACCATCCCGTACTAGGCCAGCTTGGTGGTCTTAGCTTAACACTACTTAAAAACTGAAAAGAGGCCCGTGCCTAATAGTGGGACAATTTGTATAAAGGGCTGATTCTCATTACAGTTATAATATTTCAAAGCTTACCTAGGTAGGCGCTGACATAAATTGTTGTAATTTGTATAGCAAAATGCTAAAAAAAGGAAGTTGTTTTTTTATTATCATGAATTTTACATTCATAGACGCATGTAGTGTATCTCCAAAGGGATCGTAAAAAGATTCTGTGCCGTTATAGGTCCCACGTAATGAGGCTAAGCTTATTGCCGTCTGTTGGTTCCGAGAATTCCTTTCTTAGAAGAAAACTGTAACACTTTGGCTTCTTCGACCGTTAACCTAGGCTTTTCAATTGACATAAACTTCATCAGAAACTTATGCTAAAAGGCTAATAAGGCAGTAACTATGAGAGTTCTAATTTTATTTAATAGTAATAAAAGCTTATTGCATTAGACCAAACGCTAGTAACTGTAAAGTGATATGACTAATCATATAACAGAAACAATGAAACTGAATGGTTTACTTATAATTGAATCATAAATATGTACTATTATACTTTATTCTACAAAGTGTAAATGAAATTGATCCCTGAAGGGTAAGGCAGAGATGAATTACACCCACATTTCACCAGCCATATTTTAAGATCGCAAGTTAAAATGCATGAGCTTATTGCAGACTACTGGGAACTTTTCCAAACATAGTGATACTACTGATAATTTCGTGATACAAAAAGCTGTTTAAGAAAATAATAGTTTAGAAAGAAAGATATTTGTTCATCAAGAATATGGTACATTAGATAGTGTCAACAAGTAACAGCTCGACATATTCACCTATAACAGACATACAAATATTTGCTTAAGACTAATATAGGTACATTATTGTATAGAGTATTAACAATTTACGACCTGTATTTAACTGTTGTAAGTTGTAAGTATGTTAACAGTCATGGGCTTTGCAACTTTATTGTTATTTTTTTAAATAAAAACCATTAAAAAACAATATATATTATTAACAGCAAAAATTAAAAATATTATAAAGCAATTGAAACAAATTAATTAAGAGCGTGAAAGAAGTTTTTAAGTAACCAATATTTTAATTTTCATTTGATTGCTGCATATTTAGTTATCTTATTATTTATGGTTATAAACTTTTATTGACATTTTGAAGCTATTTCTATAACGAAGATTAAGTACTTTTACACAATTCATTCTTCATACGAAACCTTAACACACATTAAGAATTTTTTTTTCTGTATCCAGGTATGTCTTTGTATACGTTATATTGTGAGATTTCTACAACGTTTTGGTGAAAGTTTTACTTTTGAATTACGATATAATACAAATCTTGTACAGTCAGCGACAAAAGCAACAGAACATAAAACATTGTTTTTATTTAATTCGATTTATTTAAAGTCATCTCCTGCACTAGTTTTTAATATTTGTGTCGTAGGGGACAAATATTCAAACAACGGTCACTATGAACAACTGGGTGTCAACGGTAACTAAGAACATTTGAGGACTACACCATTTTTTGTTTTGAGTCAGGAATAATTCCACAACACTTGTCACAATCGCAATGGCTAGGCAATCATTTAAACCACTACACTAGCCATTGAAGAACATTTTTGTAACAAAAATGGAACTTTAATTATTATTGTTCAATAATAATGACTTGTGATTTAAGTATTTCTGTATTAAAAGATGAGAAGTTACCATTATTATAAATGGCAAAGCAATTCAAAATCTAACGAATGTTTATTAATTTCTGTTGCTGACTGTACAATAGGCACCACATTTAATTCTAAAGTACGGCCATGTGTTAAAATTTGCGGTTTGGAAGTTTCATGCAGGTGAAGGTTGAGTAAAAGTTTAATTGAGTTTTTTGGTAGGTGCCTACGTAACAAAAACTCAATGTGAATAAAAACCAAAGGGCTGATTACATTTGGAACAAAAGAACGCTTAGACTTTATACTTTGTTAAATTAACTATACGATCACATACATAGACTAACCCTTGTCCAATCCTGAAGTTCATAGTTCGGGTGCCAGCGACTTACTATGCATTGTTACACGCACTACCACTATTCTTCACCATGTAATGTCTTGTCTTGTAAATTAAAAAATAAATTTTTATTATTAATTATTATTATAGAGGGCCTATACTTTGTACCTATACAGATATTTGCAGACTCCATGCTGATAGTACATTTACTGGAAAATGCCCCGGTAGCGCATCAATAATGTACTCAACTGTTGTGTATGAAGTTTTGGGATTAATTTCCGGGTTGTGCGAAAGTGTTTGTGAGGTTTTCGGACATTAAATTCTCTGTAACAGCACGTAGTCATCTGTGCTCAGTAAAATGCCATTGGCTTGCTTCCTTTTACTTAGAATCTGAAACTATAGCTGGCTAGATATAGTTGTTGTATCTAACCCTCTGCCTACCCTTTCAAAGATATAAACGTAGGACTATGTTTATGTATAAAAAAGGGCGGAAATAGATGAGCTGTAAACGTTGTTGGCGAATAATTGACAATTATCATTAACCTATTGAGTCGTAGTGGCACACTGATGGCCAGCTACAATAGATTTTTAACTATGCCTGATACCTATTCTAACACTACCTAGCTTGACAAACTACCTAGCTTATCCGCGCGACTTCGTCCACATACACACAGATTAATCAATGTATGACTGGTTCTATTATCACATAATAAAATAATTTTATAAAATATGTCTTAGATTTTTAAGCTTCTAAACAAAAATGTATGTACTATGAAACTGAATTTAAATGCGTGGTCATCGCGTAACGCCTGAACTAACAGCCAAACGTAAAACCAGACCTGTGCAAATAGCTGATCGAAATACATTTTTAGAAATTTATGCAAAGTTCTGTCAGCCTCGTTACAAAGGCGGCACGTCTCATCGCCATTTTGAAAAGTCTACGTCTATTAAGTAGAAAATCGCGGGAACAACTGAAAGCTATTTATCAAAATCTGCGCCCTAATGGCTTTGTTTTGATAAAAGTAATGGCTGAAAATATTATTAAGGAGTCCGACAAATTATTTAATAAAGCTGGTAAGGTTAACGGCCCAATATTAATTTACCATTTTCGAAAACATTCTGGAAAATCGAAGTGTATGACAATAAAGATTACTGTGAAACAGTAAATACTCTTAATAAATCTTATATTTTATTACTAATCTTACATTGATTATTAAAAGACCCCATTGTATCTAATAATACAGTAGGTATGTAAAGCTGAAAATATTGTTTGCTTGCATGTTTGAAGGCGCAATTTTAAGAATTTGCATTGTATAGCTCCCTTATTAAGGAAAGCAAGAAAGCAAGGCTATAACATCACGCTACTCCCCTTAGGAGCGGAGCAGGTAAAACCTTAGGGCACGTTGGTCCCGAGGCAAATATATTATTATTATTATGTCTGCGCTTATGATTGTTAGCGCCTGGATAAGATGCGTGGACAGAGTGACAGCACGGACGGCGTTGTGGGTTCGAATCCCACACGAGATAAAAATTTGTGTGATCCTCAAATGATTGTTCCGAGTCTGGGTGTTCTTTGTGTCCTTCATTTAAATGTTTGTAAATTTTCTCGTTACACAGGAATTATTCGTAGAGCGCAAGTTGTCTTTGAAATTAAACACTTTATACGGATTTTGTCGCGTTGTTTATTTTACTTTAAACACTTTTATTACATAATTTTGAAAACTCTAACACTACTATTATTGAACTTTACAATGCTATTTAATTTAATTAAAACTATTTATATTTAAGTTTACACTTTGCCCCGACGTTTCTGTTGCTTTACAGGAGCCATGTTCACGGGGAGACTAAGATGGTAGCTGTCCCAATGTTCTGAAGTGTAGCTAGTCATTTCAAAGTACCCGAACATAATTTACTCTTTGGTGTTTCTATTCACGCAAAATGAGCTTAAAGTATCATGAATTCTAGGTGTGTTTTACTTCTTCTTGGGTTTGACTATTTCAATTACTGGATCCCAAGCTGGTGGTACATTCCAACCATCTTTTCTATTGAAATTAGGAAGTTTTTAATTTCAATAGCCTCGCAAAGCATCCTTGGTAGGAATCGGTGTTCTTTAGCGAGTATCTGTGGTTTGTCAAATCGTAGGTAGTGGTTGGTCCCCTGTTGCACGTGTTCACACACAGCAGACTTAAACGAGCGTCGGTGTTTAACGTCAGCTATATGTTCTTTTATGCGGGTGCCTATGTTTCTCTTGGTTTGACCAATGTATGAGAGTCCACAGACACAGTCTATTTTATAGACCCCTGCATCTTGTAAAGATAATTTGCACTTGACGGATGGTAAAAATTTACTTATCTTCGTTGGCAGCTTGAAGTATGTGTTGATTGAAGCTCGCTTCAAGATGTAGCCAGTCTTGTCAGTGACAACCCTTACTGTAAGTTGTCTTTTAAAAATGAAAAATATATATTATATTTTATATAGTAGCGTAGACGAACAATATGCCATAGGCTCGTTCCTATTACGTGGTACCTAAACAAATAGCTAACTATTAGTGAGTTTTTAATTCATCTCAGCCTATCCTTTCAGTCATATAAGCATGAATGTATGAGTAACACAAAACCTCCTCTAAAACTTTTTCACTTAGTATACGAACGCTCTGTATAATGACGTCACATAAGGAAGCAATGTTTCTCAACTCACAGAGTTTGTACAAGTAGTACCGAGTATAATATAACAAGTCAACATAGATTACATACACAAAGAAAACCAAGTATTTAAACAAACAATACATTAGCATATATGTACCTACATAATATGTTTATCTAAACAGTTGCGAGTTCGTATAGACGCTGTCTACCGTAACACCTACACATTATTGACATAAAATAATTCGTTCTATTATAAAATGTGTTTTTATAAAAATAAAAATTATTCTAGCGAGCTCAAGCATAAAAATCCCCGTTGGGCTAGGCACAGCTGTATTAGAGCTACATACACCTCGTAGAGTAGCAGTTTGGCATATACCGTGATTCGGCTCAAACCAGCAACCCAATCCAATCGTTGTTTGCGTATCAATAATACGTAATCAACATCGAGATTAAATCATTCGACTGGTAATTTCAGAATCACTTAAAGATCGAATGAATCGATAATTAAATCGATATTGCTACGTGCATATAAATTATATAAATCGCATATGTTTCTATACGTAAATGTAAAAAACATTTACTCTCACTCTGGCTGTAACTTTGTCCGCGTGAAAGCGTACAGAGATAAATATATTTATTCTGTTAATCCAAGATACTATACTCTATCCCTTTACTAAACTTTCATCAAAGTTGGTGTAATAGTCTACGCGTAAAATGAATGACCAACCTTTTTATTTTTATCACTACTTCTTTGGCATACAACCGTACGGCCCACCTGATGGTAAGTGGTCACTGTAGCCTATGGACGCCTGCAACACCAGAGGCATCGCTTACACGTTGCCGACCCTTTAAGAAAGGAAGTGGGAAGGAGAAGGAGCGGGAAGGGGAAACGAGGGTGATTGGGCCACCGGCACTCTCACTCACCGAACGAAACACAACAGTAGGAATACTGTCGAATTAGTCGGCCTCGATGGCGTAGTAGTTAGTGTAACCGACTGCCACGCCTGAGGTCGCGGGTTCGATTCCCGCACAAGTCAAACATTTGTGTGCATGAACATGATGTTTGTCTTGGTCTAGGTGTTTCTATGTATAAAACGTAAGTATTTACAAAACAAAAGTATATATGTATGTTTATCCATTGTTTACCCATAATACAAGCTCTGCTTAGTTTGGGCTAGATGGTGCTGTGTGTATGTGGTAGAATATTATATTATTATTATTATTACTGGTATTTCACGTCGATATGCTGTGAGAGTGAGTAGTCCTTCCCCGGTCGAGCCGGCCCATTCATGCTGAAATCAGCGACGCTCTACTATTCAACTTGTAACAAACAATCTAACATCTTCACAAACTTTCATATTCATAATATTTATAGGATCTGTAAAATAATAGATTAAGTATACTTAATCGTACCAGAAAGATGAACAAATATCATCTTCGGTTTAGTATAATTGTGCTTCGCGTTAACGTTCTAATTAAATAATTTTACATTGAACGCGTTGGAGCAGACACAATAAAAACTATTATTAGCTCCCCGGTGACCACGACTTGTGTTCAAAACTGTTGTATAACTTTGAGACAAATAGAATACCTTTATTAAAATAACTCCAACTTGAATTGTCTTTATTGTTTTTTCATAAATAGGATTCGAAATAATTCGGAAAATTACTCGTATGGATGCAGCATTGCGTTTTGCCTTAAATCCAAAAGAAATCTATCTACCATTGTTAATGGGCGATGTTGCATCGATGCTATATTGTGATTTCGTACCTCTCTAATGACTTTCGTCCTATTAATACGAGCATAGCTTAAATTTGTGTACCCTTCGTTGATTTAAGCTACTATTTACTCGGTCTTGTCACGCAAATCTGTCCAAAACACACAATTTGTGATTTTATTTGTATGAAAAAGTCGCAGTCGTTGCACCCAGTTACCAAAAATCTTTGATAGTCAATGCTAAAATACCATGCCTCAAAGATTCAAAGAATTACAACAAGAAAAGAGACCTAACGCTACAAGTAGCTTTTCTACCTATGTATTAAGAACTTGATGACGTAACACAGCCTCCAAAAAGCATTTAAATTACTGGTACGAAAACTAGGATATCTATTTTCGGCTTGAATTGAAACTTTAGAAGTTATATTTTAGGAAAAGCTGAACATAGTTTACGTGACCACAATATTGAATATAACAGTGAAGACTTCCCTAAATAGGTATGTTATGAAACCTTTGATTGATCGTCTTCCAGTTCAATCTTAGTTCCATTTCGCGGCAAAACTCGATGAGCAATATGGGCATGCCCCAGATATTATTTGATTTATTGTCGTCTCGGTACGTGACGAAATGGAATTTATGGGAAAATAAATAACGCCTTGTTGTCCCCATCGCTTCTGTTTTGATCTGTTATTAGGTATAGTTCTTTGCTTTTGTTGACAATAAATATTTTTGAGAGACATTAAATGGAATTAAAAGCCTTAAAACTCACAAAATTAATGATAAGATATTCACTTTTTGTTATGCATCTCTGACGCGCGACAGAACAGCGAGCTCTACATGTTGCTCGTTGTACTTTAGGAGGTGCAATATTTAGATAGCACTCGCAGTTGCCATCCATGCCGGAATGGGTCTATTTTACATAACAAAGGGTTACACATTATCGTATTGCACCAACATTTTATTCACAAAAGTAAATTCAGGTGTCATGACATACGGTATGTATCTATTTTCCTCTTCTGTGCGCAGTTTTGAACTTCACATTTGACCTGGATGTCAATTATTCGTAAACTGACATTCGGTAACTGCCCAAGCGTACACGTTTACTTACACCGCCGCCCTGTCAAGCCTAATATATAAATTATTTTAGATAATAAGCATTCCACTGTCCATTATTATTTCTAAACGCATCAGGATCATCGTACCATACAACAAACATTTGCAGCTGAGAAACAAAACACAAATAAAATGGAAGAAAAATATGCAATCGAAACTCCGTTGTGTGCGATTTCAATTTGTGCAGAGAAATACCCTGAACGTATCAGCAAATAACACTAAAACATTTTCGCTAACCCTTTAGAAAACGTGCTGAAGAATGACGTCATCTTATCTAAAGTTGACTTTTATCGTCAACAGCTATATGTTGTATGCTTGACAAAATCTTTTAAAACGTTACACTATCCGTCGTAAAACATTTTCTTGTTTGTACAAGATGGCTCCTACAATATTAGTGTAAACTTACTTTGTTTTTTCTTACAAGCTTTGTTATATAGTGAAATATTTGGGTAACAAATTATTTTGGCACAGGTCTTACGTTCATGTAAAAAATAATAAGTCTTGTATAACATGCTAAAAGCATGCGTCTTGATCAAACAAACGTAATGTTTGCACCGAAGTAAGCGTTTTTGATTGATTATAATTTATTTTGATCAGTCAATAATAATAACTGGGGCATATCGTGTCAGAGACGTTAAATAATGATGAAGACATTAAAAAGGAGCGCAAAGCGTTTACAGTTGGATCGAATATGATTGTTCTCATAAATTTCGCTCCACTTCTTTGTAGGATACGAGGATGTAATCTGCTACATCCTAATGTATCGGATTTAGGATATTTTTATTTGGTTCTTGCATTCTGCATGCAAGTAAGGTGAATTTTCTACAGTGACTTGTAAAACTGATCAATCTTTAAGCACTGGTATCAATTTGTATCCATTATGCATTATGTATTCGTGCTATCTGATAAATAAATAAATAAAGACACATTATCCCACCTGTTTACACTTGAGGTATATGATATCCTCAGCTACGGTCATGGCTTATTTATCTTGCTTATCCTCGTTTACCTCATTCTTCATATATAAATAATTTTTGATTCGATATTCAATTTAGAGCAGAGTATTATCGGGATTTTCTTTTAGAAAACTGTTAGTAGCGGATCAGGGTCCTGTACTACAGGGTACTGTATAAGCAAATAGGCACTTTATTAAGAGAGCCTGAGCTCTGTTACTTGCAGTGTCATCATAATCAGCTAAATACTAAATTTGTAAATTTCGGCAAAGTTGAATAACAGTAATTGTTTAAGATTTTCTTTAAAACCTATTGTAACATAAGCTTATTCAAACTTCAATAAAACAACATTTGTCATTGAAATGTGGAGTTCAGCGCCGAACAATGCTTATATTAATACCATTACGTTAAATAACATACGAAAACTTTTTCGGCGCTAGACAATTATCTCTTGTTACTGTTAGAACAAAGGCAATCTTTCAAACTTACAAATTAAATGTGTTCTAACAAAAGTTTTAGTTAAATTAGCAGTTCACAGATCATAATGCAAGTACTCAACTTCGTGGAACACTCGTTAAAGTGTCTGCAGAACTTAGTCATCAGGTCGTCTCAGGTGATGTAATATTTAGATAGAGTAGGGAAGTTTTACTAACTACCCGTGTCATAGTTACGAGCGATGTGCTACTATCACTGAGATTATGAATTGAGAATTGTACGATGGCGTATTCGAATTTGGAATTATGCGTTATTACTGATTAGCAATAGAATACTCGAATTACGATTTGATGATATATCGATAAGCTTTTCGTTTTTTTGTGGCTATTCATTTACATTACCTTTTTCAGTTTAATTCGAGTCGAGGTTCAACTGAACATAATTAATGAACATTTGACACATTTCAATAACTATGAATTTTATTTAAATATACACAATTAAGATCTACCTAATAATAATATAATAATAATAATAATAAAATATAATAATAATATTATAAAAATATACTTTTGTGAAATCAGGTATGTCATGCATTATGCCACGTTGTAGTAGGTACTTCGAATAAAAGTATTTAAGCAATATGAAACACAATAAAATCCAAGACGGTGGTTTAATTTTAATTTCAATGTATTTATTTGTGCTGAATACGTATTTTCCTATCAAACAGGGATTTGTCGCGATTAGTATACGAATTGAATATTTTGTTTTAATGTAGAATTACGATTATAATATTGTGATCCAATATATTTCAGAAGAAGAAGAATCTAATCTAGAAGTATCTAACTAAAATATATTGTATCGTAATATCACCAGTAAGTAGATGAGCGGTTAATCTTTCAATGTAAACCATTCTATTTATATTTCTTGAACTTACTGGACGTAATAGAAAGCTTATCAATACATGACGAAACGGGTTGTTATGATATCGTTGTATCGTTATTTTTGGAATAATATTTGTAGGTACATTTGCTATTTTAGTTATCAGTTACCCTGAATTTTATATTGTTCATTCGAAATTGTTCGTTTCTATCTGGACAGAAATAATTTTAAAATCTCTTTGACATTCTGAATTTGATATTGTCTTTATCAAACTTGTGAACTATGTTAAGAACTGAAAGAGACTAGACTCTACGACACAGGGCATTCTAGTGAGGGGTCTAGATTCAATGTATGAAGTATTTTGTTTTGGCACAAAAAAGGTATTTTATATTTATTATTCTGTTCGGTGATCAGCAATACGTTAATTTATTGAGACTTATATCAAGATGGATACTCTTGCACTGTATAATTCACGTAATGAGTAACGAGAATTGACGCAATTATGTCATCAAATATTTACTTGATTGTTCGGTACGCTTGACGTTCGGCTAAGTTGTACTATACGCGTTTACTAACAAACGGCATCCAAGCATTGGCCTAGATGCCGTTTATTGTACATGTTTCTAAATCGATAATAAATGATTTAAGTGAAGATTATCCGTGATAGGAAATATATATATCTCTATATATATCTCTTAAGAATATACTACTACTACTACCGACTGCTGCACTCCTAAATATTTACCTATTTATTGCTACAGTTTACTGTTAAGAATTTAAAGCTTAATACCTAACAAGAAAGTGTAGGAATAAATAAATCACATTCAATGAACAGATATTGTAGTGGTATTCAAATATTTAATATTTTCATGTTTATTTAAATTTTCAATATATAAAATGGAAATAATTGTAATTATTCGACATTATTTCAATTACAACATAATGTAGATGTATTTACTAATTACAACTAATTACTATGCTCATTAGTAGAGAGTATCTTCAATCAGGGAGAATGCATGAATAATTTGATTACAGTGAATTATATTAAACAGGTATGTCAGGAGCGTGCTAAGTGGAAATCCGTAATCCAATGAGAAGATATAAACCCATGTTCGCACTGATTGTTTATAGAACTATAATAGTAGTGTCTCATAATGTGTCAGTATATATTCAACTTTATATTGCCTTTTAGTCCGGTCAAGTTAGCCCGGGAAGTAAATTATTATAGGCAGCATAGTCGTAAATATCATTAAGAACACAACTTAAGTCAATTTTACAACCGGTATATCTCAGAGATAATGAATCTTAGAATAAAATGAATCTTATTATCTTAGAATGAATCTTAGAATTAAAGCAATTTTTGTAGAAAATTGCATGATCTAAAATTTTATTCCAGCAATTTAACGATAACATTTATCGTTTCGCTAAATATCCAAAAATCCCATTCGGCAAACCTGGATCTTGAACAAATAATTTCGTATAAGTACATGGGATCAATGGGGACTTGGGGAATCATTGCAGTGGTGGCTCTAATATTCATGCCACATTGCAGATCTCTGGGAATTTATGCAAGTGTTAATGTTTACTTTGACCTGACTATTTACACAAAATTTGGCTGTAGTACACAAACTAATAGTACTTAGCCTAATAAATGTATTTTATCTTTCTGCACTCATTCTCCATATAAACTTTAACGATGCCAAATCGCAGATCTTTCTGTGCGCGTAATATACCACAAATACCAGGACTGCCTTGGTGGCGCAGCTGTAGTGACTGCGAATACTTTGTCTGAGGTCTTGTGTATGATTACAAGGTTGGGTGAAATGTTAGTCAGCTTTACTATCCAGAAATTCCAAGTAGCAGCGTAACTTTTTTACGTGGGTCGTGAAAGTTGGAAAGACGCTGGTCAAGTGTGGTGCTTGTAAGTCGATATAACAGGATCGCAGTCACTGCAGTCATTGCCTATCCCTCTGCAAAACAGCATAACTCTATGCATGTATAAATACAAACATGCTTTCGCAATCAATTAATGAAATCCCACGTCTATACGTTTTCTTATACCAAAACTTTGGAACAACTTTTGGAACTTTGAATTTTATTGGCGATAACCTTACGATTCGTTCCACCGTTATTGACATCGGAATTTCAAATAAGAGATGGATTGAATATGGATGAGCTTTTATGAAGTTCTGGGTCGTGATTTACTATCACCATGTCGGAGTTATGTGCAAGTATTTTTATAATACTAGTCTGGCAAACAAGCTTACGGTCCCTAGTCAGCTTATGGTATGGGAGTCTGATTTAATTTAACCATGCTTGTTACTTTTATCAACTGCTATAGAACACATTTATTTATTTTTATTATTATATATATAATTAAAATATTGACACATTATGAATAATTCTTGTATGACAAGAGTATTTTAAAGATTTAACAATGAACTCAAAAACAAAGAACTGTGTTAAATATAACATTTTGCATTGTTGATTGAATCCTCAACAGATGCGCGACTTAATGGAGCGGTGACTTATTTAAATAAGTCACCGCGTCATTAAGTCGTTTAAGCTACTTCCCTATTGATGTAGTCAATTTCTGCTTATGTTCAGGCCTCACGCAATAGCAGGCGGACTTATTGACATCTAGCTCTAATAAGCCTTCGCTTATTCGGGCCCTTAGCCTAAAATCTCACGTTCGGCAATACTTATCATTACATCATTGGAACGGCCAATAGCCAAAGCAAATAAGTTGAGATTTAGAAGGAATATAAACCCAAAATTTTAATTTCTAAGTTTGGTGAGTATGCTACTCACCAAACTGAGAAATTAAAGCAATCATGAGCGCTTAGCAATAAGCAAATGAATACAACAATGTTATATTATGAATGCGTCATAAGCTTTTACACAACGAATTAAACATTTAAATTCCTAAATGGAATAGCAAACTCAGTACGAGATATGAAAGCGGGCAGATATTAATTTCTGAATTCCTTATTACAATGTAAAATCATTTAGTAGCCAAATGAAATATCTTTGACGTCAGCCAGCCACTGCAAAATTTTTGGCATTATTCAGCATATTTATGTAGTTGGTAATATTCTAACTAATATTATAAAAGCGAATGTGAGTTTATCTGTTTGTTCATTCGTTTTTTACGCTTTCATGTCTTAACTACTTGACCAAACATCATGAAATTTCGCATACACGTTGTAAGGGGTACAGACAATGTCATAGGTTATCCATAAAACGTACTGTTTTGGAGGGATCGAAATTTATTGACTAAATTTACATTAATGTCAGTGAAGCCGTGGGTAAAATCAAGTATTAAATATCTAAGATATATAACGTTATTCTTACTTAGTACGAAACCTGAAAATAGTTTGTTCAGAATCAGCAATAGAATCGATTACAATAGTTTTTAAACCATGTTATATTTTATCCCAAATGTCTATCAAAATTTGTTAAAATAGGACACACTATATAATAGGTAAGAAACGGCCGACGGCGGCGGCCGGTAGGCATTTATCGAACGAGCCACAATACATAGTTAAATGTTTAGATCATTCATAATTTGGGAATTCCCCTTTCGGTGTGCACCCTGCACCGCTACCCGCACCCCCGTCTCGTCCTGCGGGATGTCCCGCCCGCGCCTGCAGCCCCCGCCCTGGGCAGTGAGCGGTCATTGGCGTATTGGGTGACAATATTTCCGCGAGGACAACGGTGCAATTATATCAGCTGATAGCTTAGCGAGGTTTATTATTTCTGATTCTTTTTTAGTTTTATTGATTGTTCTTATAATAATATGTTTGGGGTGTTTCGGCTTTTGTACCAAGTAAGAATAACGTTGTATTTTCTTTTTTCTTTTCCTCTTTTATGTACTTCAGTAATATCTACCTACCAGGTTTATTATGGTGTAAGTATGTATCTGCGTACGCAGTAGGCATAGGCAGAGGGCAATATTTCAAATTATTCAGGTAACTTACATATACCTTACTAGGTATTCTATGAATAACGTAGTCGATTACGCAGTTATTAGTTTACCTACTGTGTGATTGTTGTTCCAAATAAAGAAAATAAAATAAAATTACGAGGTTACATTTATGCATCTTTACACACTTTAACGTGGCTCTAAAATTTCTAATGGCCTTTTGTCTGTGGTTGGGTAGAAATAGACTGTGTTGCAATCAATGTTATTGCCTAAAGTCGTCATCAACATAATAATATACTATAAATAGAGAAATCCTGACTGAGTCATCGAAGCCCATTCTTCCATCGTTAAATCTAGAAATCTTAAATTTCGTGTGTTGTTTATATTAGTGATTTGCATTTTGGCATGAAATGCGTAATTATATAAACAATAAGTACATTATATCCAGAATTTGATAGAAAAAGAAAAATCGCTTCTAAATCATGCGGACGAAGTCATAGGCAAGAGCTAGTTACTTATACATTTAATTATAAATTAAGATACGCTTTCTAATATTATTATAATCTCTAAGTAATTACGTAAATGAATATCGACGACGCGCTATATTTTATGGTTTATCAGAACATACGGCCATTTGCCCACTGTAGCTTTTGATTATGCTGTGTTGATACCTAATCGCGAAGTTTAATTGCTCGTGAAGTTAACGAATTCTGATCACATAGGAATCGTGGAATAAGATATCCATGACCCAGTTTCTAACAATTATGTTATGGAATGGACTAAGTTCTGTAATTATTTTATCTTATGAATACAACACCGAAAATGTTCGCCAATAAAATATCTTATTCTATTATTCTTGTTTATCAAATACCGTAATTTACTGAAAATTGTTATGCGTTATGTTGTATTTCATTATCTATGATACATATACAAGGAATCACTCGCTCATATCACACCTACAATTTGCCAGCCATTTTAAGTACCACGCTAAGAACTTATTACCATATAACTAGCATATTTCTCCACGGTACTAAATAACTCCATGGTATTTTGAAAATTTTGTACATTTACTTAACCGATAAATATTCGGATTTATCGGTTAGGTAAATGTCACTTTCACACATTTATTTATGACTACGTAATTAGTCAGTTAGCTAGGTACTAAAAGAAAAGAAAACAACTCTTTTGATACACGGTAGCACACTTGCAATCGTGTCGCCGCTGCCACCGAGCCGAATGATATGGACTTGAATTCAATATGAAACAATTATTCGTGTGATCTATTTAAATAATTGTTCTGAGTCTGTATATACTTTGTGTTCGTTACCCTTTCAAACCGCGGCGGAACACCAGTGGTCCAACACAATAGATTTAAAATTATGTATATTGTCCGGTATTCTAAGTCTTGATAAACTACTTATATGTTTTTGCAGTTTCCCAATGCCAAAAAACCTTAACGCGGCAGTAGCTTGCTTCATAAAGAAATTAGCACTTTCTCAGGATACAGCTGTTACTATGACCAGCCAACTTCCTAGTTTTACTTCCTAATACAGAGGAATACCATTGTATTGGCTCAGAGCCAACACTAATTGTAGCCAACCCAAAGTTTTAGTACCGCGTTAGCACTGTCTTGTAACACGTAATGGTACTATAATATATGAGTACTCTTCATTACTTAATATTCTTGTTCACTGTTCGTAGCATACGACATTGATTTCGCCGAACTTATATTAAAAAAAAACGACCCATTTTAGTTACGGACTGTTACTATTATACTGACATATTTTTCTTTGAATGATTGATGTGTCAAGAATGAACTATCCGTAGGTAAAACGCTAGAATATGTGTCAATATTAAAGAGTTGATAGGCAAACGACTCTTTTCTTGACTATAGAAATCGAGTCTCCGTTGTTTTGTTTCTAAATCAGCAAGTGTTTGCAACGTTTTCTCATTTGTAATATAATATTTAGCTATTATCGACATTTATAGCATGTAGGTAAATTGGCGAGACTAGTAGGTACATATTTTAAATTAAGGCGAATAAAAAAGTTATTAATATACTGTTACGTTGCTACTTGTATCTGGTATCTTATGTGTCCGATGAAGAGTGATGAATGCATACGATTAAGAAATAGTTCGAATTACGTTCACATTGCATATGTATAGTTACATACTAGGTAAATATTTTTGAACCAACTTTTATTTAATATTATGTTTACCTGTGAGATGTTGGAACGCCTGATATTGTTAAAAATCTATTGTGTTGCCGCTGCGATTCAACAGGTTAGGATTATGAAAATGCGTATAAACGCATTATCTTAACTAGATTTTGCCTGCGACTTCGCTCGCGTTTTTGTAGATTATGTCAATAAATTTCTATTCCTCGGAAACAGTACTTTTTTCTGGATAAAAGGTACGCCAAGTGTTTCTCCGTACTCCTGACAACATTCATGGCAAATTTCAAGATATGATTAAACGTTTAAACATTGTGTAATATTCGTAGTAAACAAACTCACATTCAGATTTATAATGTTATTTATGATTAAACAAGTTTATCCAATAGGAAATAATAACTTCGGCGAAGTTTATTATAATCCTATTAGAGTAGCGACAAAAGACATCACGAAGCGGCCTGACACATTACGCAAAAAATAAATACCACTATATCGACAGTTGTCGCGTCAATCAGTTTTCAACACTTACGTACGTCTACTCATCGCTTTGTATTTCAATAAACATCATATGACGACGCTTTTCGTCATTGGGTTATAACACTCGTAGCATGCGATATGTGTATCGTATATCAACTTGTGAAATACGTCATATCACGTCCCGTCGTGTCACTTGCCGCCGCCTGTTGACGAACATTTTGACTGCATGTATAGCGTTAAGTGGTCGCCACTCCACTGCCACTGCATCGAGTGTTGTGGGTTCCCTATTCACACGGGACAAAAGGTAGTGTGCTCTACAAATAGTTCTTTTGAATCTGGGTGTGCTGTGTCCGTTGTTTGGATGTTTGTAAAGTCCCCCGCACACAGGATTAGTCCATAGTGCGGGAGCAGTATTAAAAAAAGAAAAAAGAAAAGAAAAGAGCTCAATTTATATTTTTATACCTATCTATAACAAATCAGGTCATAACAAAACAAAAGTCTTATACCACTTCCTAAAACCATCACTGCTTTTCACATAACACATTACTTCCACAATTTTTCGTGAAATTTTCTAAAAATATGTCTGCTTTCTCGTTGTCTCGCCAGTTTTTCTGTCACTTCTTATCGTCGTGTTACTTCGTGAAAGCTAAAAGAAGGCACGCCGACACAGTTTTGGTTCCTAGAATTACTTCGCACACATTTTTTAGTTTCATAGTTAACTTTTATAGAAATTTCTTTTTAAATATGTACAAGAAAAGTCCGTTACATATTTCATGAGTTATTCAGTAAGTATTGTGATATTTTACTTTCATTTTAATGTTTTTGGGGAATAATATCTGATATATTATTGAACAACTGACCCAATAGTATGCGAAGTATTGTTTAGTGTTGTTTTTGTTTTATGTTTACTTATAATAATTAGTCTTGCAGCTGCAATATACCCTTCGCATTTTATTAACCATGCACAGTTCCCTGCGAGACAATGCATTTCTATTGGGTCTGAGAATTCAGCGCACAGGAAGTGAAGCTTCAGTTTAATATAATGTACATGTAAATACTATTAATAAAATACCTTTTTGCCAATAACAATTTTATATCACGCGAAACAAATAATTATTTTTAAAATGGTGTACTGAATAAATGTGGCAATTATTATACTGTCAACAATGTTATTATGTTATGTAAGTTTCCGAGTTCTATATAACAAACGTCAGTTCACGGTCAGAGCACTCAAATAATGAGATGTACGCGTGTCTTTTGTACCAAAGCATAAACATGAAGGATAACATTTCACGTACATACGTACGTAACTAGTGAGTTCGTAAACTTAATATTGCAACTTAAAGACAATAGGTATCATAAATGTCATAGGTAGAAATACATTTTGCAATGAACTTTGCTAGACATTAATAAAACTTGACGTTGTTATATTTAGTTTGAAACTATAATTGTAATTCTATGCGAGAAAGCTTATTGAACAAATAGTCATAGTATTCTTAAAGAGAACGCCCACATTGGGCGCACGTATATTGGGTGAGGATGAAAAGCATTCGAATGCTTCGATTGTTGCGGTTATTCGATTGGATTCGAGAAACAATTGATGTTTTCTGAACGATGAAACGTTGGTATACGGCGTTATTTTGGTATACGGCGTTAGTAATTAATATTAGATATATGTACCTACCTATAACACCTGGCGACTTATATAGGCACGTATTCCTTTCAATTTCATTGACGATATATTATTTTATAAATCGGCATTGGAATATAAGGTTGCATAAATAACTTCAATAAATTCGGTTTTCAAAAAGTAACAATAATAATATATTCTATTCTTAATATTCTAACACATACACACAACACCATCTAGCCCAAACTAAGCAGAGCTTGTACTGTGGGTACTAAACAATGGATTAACATACATATATACTTTACTTTTTGTAAATACATACATATTATACATAGAAACACCCAGTCCAAGACAAAAATCCATGTTGATGCACACAAATGTTTGACTTGTGCGGGAATCGAACCCGCGACTTCAGGTGTGGCAGTCGGTTACACTAACCACTATACATAAATTTTTATAAAACGCCAAATTAATATCTACGAAACATATGCATAAATGTATGTATAATATTAATTATAACCCATACATTCGCATATTACCTACATCAAAGTAAATAACCAGTAGCAGTCTTAATTGTTCATATATTGTTACCTTTTATTTAACAAAATAAAACAGCATGGCATGCACCTTATGCGAAATTTTACGCAACTAAATAATCCCACATAGTTATAGGAACAACAAATTTTGTAGGTAAAAGCTTTTTATTTTATATATAATATAATAATATATTACGTTCGATATTTAGTTTAATTACAAGCCGTATACATTACAAAAACTTTGAGCACCCTTGACTAGCCGCGTCTCTAGAATTAAGAGGAACTTACATGACCCTTGTTTATCCATTAATGATAATCTAACTTCGACGGTCAATATTTTGAAACGATGTAAAAGTATTTTTAGAAGACAGTTATAAACCTGGTTATAATTTGAAAAATATTGAGTTATGTAGTGTGCTGCAGCCAGTCGTTATCTAGTGTAGTGATGATAGGATTCCCACCATATGCGTTTGGGTCTATTGTCTTTACTTCTTCAAATACCTACATACAATCGACGTTTAGCCATGTTCAGTTTGAAGGGATTTTAAATACTAGTTAAATTTAGGGTGCTATGATGTGTAGTGATTCGAACATTTCGTTATTTTCACATCGTGGGTGCTTATAATTTCAAATAATTTCAATATCATAATCATCTCAGCCGAAAGACGTTCACCGCTGGACATAAGCCAAGATTTTCCACACAGACCGGTCTTGGGCCACCCACATCATTAATAATAATTTTATTAAATATACTTTGTAAAACCAATCTTCATTAGCAAATTTCTATTTCTAAATTTAACCATGAAACGCCATCATGCGTGTTATTTAATTATGCCCATAATTATCAAAGGTTACAAAAATTTAATTTATATAAGACCTTACTTTTATGGGTCGGGTCCGCTTAAATTTTCTATGTAGTTTTCTATGTATGGCCATGGAAAATTGCTAATAAGGTTGCGCTTAAGGTTGAAGAATGAGAATTTTAAGAGGTATATATGTACTTAAATAGCTTTTAAAATGCTTACGCATTAATCATTAAAATTATTTAATTACACTGATTGATGATTGCGATAAATAAATTTCACAAACATTATGATTTTTTATATTGTATTAATGATTATGGTTCCTTAAGATTTACGCATTAACGCTTTAAGCTGCTGCGGTCCGTCGGCGACCAGACACAATTATTTTAAACTATGCCAACAACATATTATTACTAGCAATTTTCAGATTAATCTTGAAATTATTTCCAACTTGGTAAAGTTTTTGTGTAATAGCAAATTAGTCGTATCGGTCCTTGACTTTCACGTCAATTACGTTCAACCATATCAACAAAACCAATCATAAAATTACTTCTATTTTCTCAATTGTTTGTTACCGAAACACTTGTTCTGAACACTATGAGTCATTCACAATATGTTTCTATGTGTAAACAAAATCTGTACTCCATCGCACTTTTTTTATGGCGGTTCTGGTGTGTATTAACTATACTGGTGTTAGGGACAACGTACCGAAAACTGAAATAGTATATCAAGACTTTTATTCTGAGTTAAAAATCGTTGAAATTTTCTTCAGGAAAAATCACTATTGTTTTCTGCAGTTTTTCATTTTTGGACTTTGAATCATGACATGCATTATGTTATGATAAACCAAAATAAAGAATACCACATTTTACTAAAATACAGCAATGTAGTTAAATTGTTGCGATTTAAACAAGCGTATTGGTAGCAATCCATTGCATACTGCGTAATAATGTTCATCAATATAAAATCTTAATCTTGCATTTTTATAATTAATAGAAGTTTGCGTCGAGATCAGTACCTACAGAAAGACGTCTTGCTGAAGTTTTCGTTACGCCGTCCCTTACACCTATTATAATGTATTGGCTTTCATATAATAATATCTGGGTTTAGACATTCCGCTTGCAAAATAGCTCAATTAACATAACGAACGCAGTAGATATAAATATGAAATCTCGAATATTAATTTGACGGATAAATACACAAGATATTGTAAAATGTTGGTTGCGCATCGGATTTTATTGAAACGTGGGTTCGTTTACAGTAGGTCAATAATAGAAACTAGCGGTCGCCTAGTGGTCAAAATTTGACCAAAATTACTTATTACTTTGTTTCCTGTTTTTCTCTATTACATATAAATCAGGTATATGTAACGTATGTATATATGTATATGTGTATTTATAAAAATATTAGGATTCGCCCCTCCTTTTCTATATAAACTTTAACTGTGCCAAATTTCATACTCCTCCGTCCGCGCAATTTTCTTAAAAAGGGGAACAAAATTTTTGCTTCACGTATTAATATATAGATACTTTACAACAAAGGTGATTATTGCCATATTTTGAATATTCATGTGACGTATTTTCAGCGAAGTAGACGCGCATAAGTTTGACAAGGGTTAATCAAGATTATTAAAAATTACAAAAGTTATTTAAAACAAATTTCTATGTGCGGTTTACGTTAACATAATTTATGTTAGAATCATTTTTATTAAAGTCTGTCATACAATATTAGTATTACATATTACTTAAGCATTGGTATTCCTTTTCTTCTTTTTTTTTGTCTCGGGCAATGCTTTGATGCATATCTCTCCACGAGGCGACGGAGAGGTTATGTTGAGCTCACCTGGGGAAAGATACCCAGTAATACCGACTAAATCTACCACGGTATTTCTCGACATAACCATAGACGGTGGTGCCACGCGAATCTCTTTCACATGCAATTGCGACCCTTTCAAGGTTTCGGCTCGCCGTTTGAAACGGCAGGCCTCAAATAGACCTACCATTTAGGCACTACTTATTTCAAACCCTATGGTCCCCCTCCCCTCAAGAGGGGACGGACACACGACACAGAGGCATAACGCCTCTCGAACCTGGTGGTGATCGGGTGGCAAGCAGGCCCACGAAGTCCACCACCCCAGGTAGAAGCTCAGGGTGGTTGAAGGTCATCTCGCGCCCTTCGGTGCCCGGTTCTGCGGCTGGGGTTAGCGGGGAGAGTTTATGAACTCCCTATCCCGCGCCGCCTCCTCCTTAATAGAAATTACTTCCTCACAGAAGGAGGCGACTGCGTTCCACGATCTCTAATTCTGGACCTTAGTCTGTATCATGGCTGGGAGCGAGAGGGCAAGCAATCCGACTGCCGCGATCAACTCACGACGTTGCGTTGCCCAGGCAGGGCAATCCGCCAAAGCGTGCAACGCGACCACAGTGGCCAGTCATTACTAGTGTCAGCCGGAAGGTGAAGGCGCCATGCCGCCTCTCTAGCCACTCCTCAAAAACGGAACTTACTACCACGATAGTGGCGTGCCCGAAGCATTTGTATATTTACTTTTACGAATAAATATGTTAATGTGATTTATTCTGATCTGCAGAAGATATTGCTTTTTTAAATTCTGCTTCAGGTGTAATTCCTGTGTCACACGGATCTTTACAAGCATTTAAACAACGAACACAAAGAATACCTGGATTCGGAACAACTATTTGTGGAACACATAAATTTTTATTTTGTGTGGGGTTCGATCCCACGACCTTCAGTGCAGTGGCAATAGCAAGGCACTACTTTAACCACTAATAAATTCATATTCAAAAATATGAATATTCATATTTCCTGAAATCGCCGTAGTATTGGATCTTCATAACAACTAATAAGTACTACATCGCAATCATAATTTCGTATAGTATTCGTTAGTGTATAGAAATTGTAAAACAATTTAAAGCTTGATCAGCGAATATCTAGTGAATATACTACACCTGATATTAAATTACGCGGAGTAGCTTTGTGTCGTAAGACAATAATATTATGTATCGTCACACACGTGACTAGTTAGGAAAATATGTATGCATGTGATATTATACCTCGCGCATATATACACAAAAAACATTTGCATGTATTTATTGTGATACTTGTCATATGTAGGTTCTAAATTCTACTTCAAAATTCCATAAACATCTTGCTTATATTAAAAGATATAAAACTATAACGTTTTTCCCTTATAAATATTAAAAAAGTAAAACTTTAGAATCTGAATACCAATAATAATTTCCGTTAAAAATATTTACAATAGAATTTCGATCCAGTCTAAATAAACGTCAAGTATAGTCAAATTTGACATTTACTTTGATTTAAGTGTATTCTCGTTGTGATATTTATTAAATGTTAAACTTATAGCAACTCTATTTAACGGCATGAATTGGCCCTCAGCTATTATTAAAATCATATTTAATAACAATTTTAATTTAGAGTCATTAATATTTAGAAATATCACTTTTCAAACCATACATCCCTTAAACACTTAACGTATCATCAACGCTCATAATCGATATATAAATTCTTTCATCCACCCACTCATCTATCTAAAACTTTTATATAAAACCATCATCCTCCATAATTTCTCACAGCACTCAAACTATCGGAAGTCTATGGGGGATCTTTAAAAATACTCCTATATGGTTTAGCCGTTTATCATAAAACCGGCTAAGTTATAGCCGAGCCGCAAATAGCCGCTTGAAATAGACCGCGTCCGTTGCAGGGTTAAGTGCTTACGAGTAACTAATATTGGCCTAATAAACCCATCTATATTTATTGTTAATTATACTCATTGTACAAGTTTAATGTAGGTATTATTTTAAGTGTAAATAATAATATTATTTTTTCTTATTCTTTTGTAAAGTTTTTATTATTATAAATATGACTTAATATTGTCTTCTGTTTACGCGAATGTTATTCATTGAAATTAAACTACTATATACGGATTTTATATATATAATATCTTATATATAAAATATATATTATATATAAAATCCATATATAGTAGTTATTTTCAATAAATATGACTTATCATATTTATAATAATAAAAACTTTACACACACACACACACACTAAACACGAGGTTGTCTGCACATTGAAGATATTTTTAATTTGGAAAAGTCTGGATCAAAGACATTGGCTTAAGGTTGTTGTTGAACAGACTGACTGTTTATTTCGACATTATTCTAAATTTGCTGAATGGATTATATGCGGTTTTAGCTTGGAGTTACGGGTAAATCAAAGTTCACGCGGTTGAAGGCCCCTGCCCTTGATGAACATAATTAAGACGTTTTTAATAAAGATAAGTGATGTTATCCCCCTATCTTATATTTAATATGGACAATATACATGTTCTGACTGTCATGTCTATGATCAATCAGGCTAACCAGGTCGGTTGACTGAAAACTCAGAGGCACGTGCTGTGTTTAGGTACCTATGAACATCAGAACTTTAAATCAGCCTATAAGTTCCTCGGTATATATAATCAATCATCTTCGTAAATGATTAATTTTACATTTTATAATAAATAATTAATTAATACCTGGGACCGTCATTGCATACGAAATACTGAGATAGCATGCTACAGAATTTATAGCTTTATCTCGGTCTCTCTTATATTCGCAATAACAAAGCTATTAGAAATGCTAGCATGCCATCTTTAAACATCATTAATATATTAGCGATTACGTAGTCAGAGTGGGACTTAAAGCCACTGCGACAAAGCTTCGACAAGTAGCCGCCAATAAATCTATTTGGAGACAGACGCCTGGTTTTAGTGGCACTAAATTTTATGTAGAAATTATATTGCTATTTGCTACTATATGTATTCTTAACCCGTAGAACTAACAACACGAATTATAGGGTTGACTTGTCTCAAACGTGACGTGTAGCGAGTATTCTATAATTAGTAATCAATTTATAAAATTATTTGTTGTTGTGTATTGTATGCGTTTTCATTCATCCAATCTCGATACTTACGAAACTTTAACACCTTGAACGCCGTAGCACTTACATGGTGTCTCTCAGAACGCCTCAAATGCCTTGGTGTTCAAAGTCTTAATGAGTATATAATTGTATACTAGCGCTGAAATATCATGGATAAAACAATCTAATTGTTCGAATCCTCAAGCAAATCAAAACATTCGTAACTTCGATGTATATTAAAATGCGTGAAAGTCTGATTGATAAATTGATTACAAAGTAGCTACAGGTACGGCAAATATGAATGTGAATAATAACATTGTCATAGAATGTAAAATATTAACACACACACGTGTATTGGAGAAAGATAAAGTCACTGTCGCCTGAGAATAGTAATCGTGCCATCATCAAACCAAAAGTTTCCAAAGTTCGATTTTAATTAATAATATGTAGTGGCAGCGAAATCTAATATAGGTATGTGTCCTTTGCAACTTTCTAATATTCGAATAGGTATATATTTTTATATCCAGAGGAGTTCGGTACTGTCAATCTTTTATGTATGTATAATTGGGAATTCCAGTCTATACTTTTAAATTAAGCTTTTGTCTTTTGTAATGACTCTCCGAATACAGCCATAATATTTATTCTCGTTATTAAAATGACTTATGCTATTAGTTTTGACCGTGTAATTTCCAGAATTGATTGACTACTGCGATGGTCCCATGACCCGATACCCGCCTCCATCGGGAAGTACATACGTCCTTCCATACAAATGCGATGGACAAACATACGCTTGTCCATCACATTTGTTATAAAAATATATCTTTATATTTCAAAGAATTACGTTATAATAATAAAAAGCCTGTCTTGTAATTAATAATTTGAACCATTCGTTCAATATGGCATGCTTGCGGTGTAACTTTTATGGGTAAAGGAAGTGCTTCCTGCACGGAAAGGTGTTAAACTGGCCGCAGGGCGTTTGATGTGAGAATTCGTATGTATTCATGGTTATTTTGAGAACTGATGCCATGAAAACTTCACCTGTGTGAGCGAGAAACAATCTATGGCATTCTTGCTATGTGTATTCAATAAATGCATTGTTTAAGAATTGTTATCTTACAACGAGTGTATTCGTGAAATTCCTATATATGTTCTAAATGTAGGCAGTACACATTTTAAGGCCTGTGCACAGATGATAAGTGGCTTGAACTAGCCTCAAGATGCTTGTTAAGATGTTTTGTATTTCTCAAAGTAAAACAAGCTTACTACGATTCTAAAATCGTACTTAGTTTGTTTAAATTTAAAAACATCTTAACACTTACACCAAGAAACTCGCTTCGTGTAAATGCATTCTCATGATATAAACATAGTTGGATGTAAATAGCCATATTATATTAAAACCCTCAATTACTATGCTAGCAGCATGGTAAAGCAACAATAAAGTATTTTGCGGTAATGTACCTCTAAAAAAAATATTGTCACGATTTAGTCTTCTGTTCTCTTGTACTCACCATGAAATTACTCTATACACAGTCCTTACACACCTAAGTGTGTAGGAACCAATCCTTGTATACTAAGATATAGTAAAAGAAAGAAAATCAATCTTATGAATAATTTGACACTGTACCTCTTCAAGCCAATATTGCCGTAGATCGTAACTGTGATGATAATATTTGTGATGGAAAGTTACTCTTATATTATGTTCTGACAGCATTATAAAAGTCTTTGAAAACTAATGAGTGTAATTAACAGAAGGCTATACCTATAGCCTCTATATGTTCATAAGAACATAGATTAATAGTAACAATCTGCACGAAGCGCGGATTGGTTTCAACACTTTCAACCTCACTTAATGAGCACCAATATTTCACTCTTTACGATCCTTTGAGACTATTCTCCGAATCTCTGTCTTTAATAATGGATATACTTAGTACACGGCGCTATCTATATATTGGTAATGTGTAGAAACTTAGTTCGACTCCTTAATTGGCACTGTATTACAATATATAGTTTTTTATTTACACTATCAGAGCATACACGCATACGGCATGCCTGATGGTAAGCGGAAGAGATGATGGATACGGCCACTTTTAGGGGTAACAAATACAAATCAATTTATTTGCCAATACAAGAAGAATTAGATAGTATAAAAGAAGTTATGTCCAGTGTATTGTAGGCACAACAATGTAGGTGTGCAAATATTAAAATGACAATTTATTAGAACAATGCATCTCTCTCATTCAATAAATTAAAATTATGACAATAATACATTTAAAAACTACTTATTGTTATAAAAAGCTTCAAAACATGTCAGGTAGAAAGAAGGCTTAGAACGCAAAAGTAAAATTAGCGAAATTAGATTGTCATACCTTACTCCTTCGGGAATACACAGGGTCTGTGCGTATACGGTACTTAGTTGTTTTTGTTAAAATATTATAAACTGTTTTAAAGCTATAAGTTCTTAGTTATCCCCTGACAGATCAAAAAGTCAAAAATCGTTTCAACTATACATAAAAAAATAACCCGAGTCATCCTCAGAAATAATTTTGAAAGTTCTGATACTAAAAAGATATTTTATTCTATTAAGTTCGTAACTATGGCGGCGCTTTTACTATATATTAAATATAGAGAAAAGATTTACAAGGTAAACTATTTTGTGCTGAACGATATACCTGACTTGGTCGAGACATGCTAAATGAAGCGAGCTTAAGCATGAAGACCTAAAATAAACCCAACTAAGTGGCGTAATGACGAGATAAATAACTAAATCTGATAAAAATATTTCTAGTTAGAGTAAAAATGTTATGCCGTAGCATGGAGAATAAAACGACTGAACATAAAGAATTTTATTAGATATAACTTCAGATATTTTGTTTATGACGACATATTATTTTTTACCTAACTTCGCGATATATTTTATATAGATAGACACACGCTTAACTACATGACACCACTAGTAATAATATATTTTATAGGCTGCAAGAAACGATTTGTAGAAGTCTAGCACAATAGAAATAATGAATAATGAAGTAATAAGTGATAGCCTAACGGAGCCTGTCAAACTGCCACACAAAGGATCTGAGTTTGATACTGCGGCATGCACCTACGGCTTTTCAAATTTATATGCATATGAAATTGTTAGTTAACGGTAAAGGCAAACATTGTAGTGAAACCTGCATGTCTGAAAGTTCTCCATTATGTTCTCGACGATGTGTGAAGTCTGCCAACCCGCACTGGGCCCAAACTTCCAAATTCGATAGCCACAACAATAGTCATTAGTCATTTATTCAATACAAAAAACATTGTGTGGAATTTTAAAATTACATACTAAATGTGCACATATACAAATAATAAGAGTACTATATAAATAACATATTAATTAAAGGAGGATATTCGTATTATGTTATGTCATCACTTAAATTAATTAGCTAATGTCAGCATGGATATATTATAAAAGAAAATGTTAAATATAAACCATGATGTAACCAAGATAAACTTCTCGTTTTTGACATGTTGTCACTCCGAAATTCCTCTATGCTGTAGTAGCTCTTTTCCAAAAGAAACGCCCTAAGCTTGTTTTTAAATCTATTTACGCAGTAAATACCCTTCATCTCCACCGGCAGTTTGGACTGCAGAACTGTGCTGCATGATGTTTAATATTTATATATAAATAACAGTAATGAAGAAAATACATAATTTGGAATTCAGAAACCGTTAATTATTTGACCAAAATATTTCTATTAATCTGTCAAGTTTAAGAAAACACACATAATTAAAAATCCATTGTGTCTGGCCCGGTGGCCATACACACCAGTGTGTGTCGCTACGATTCAATAGGGTAATAATTTTCTGCACAGTCATTTTCTATTAAGTTTTGTAAACCCTTAACAGAGCTTGAATGATGTAGGTACTATATATTCTACGCCTGTGAACGCCGTTTTTCCGCACTTAATTTATACGAATATGCCATTTTTCTTTAGCTTAAGTTCCTTTATCTTTTTACTGGTACTTTTTACCACTGACGCGTGTTATGGACCTATATTTTTCACATAGTTCTACCAGCAGCCCTCTTGGCCTAAAATTTGCAAAATATTTCACGAGGTTTTTACGTCTAAAGGTAATAAGCATAGTACATTTAGTTATAACTCGGGCTGATGAGCGCAGATTTTAAATAAAATACGAGTTATGAGGAGTACGTAATGAGTGCTCTTTAGTCTGCCACAGTTTAGACTAAAAGCTTTTATAATACACTGGTTCTAAAAACCGAGAGAGGAGGTTATTTGCGTCTCTCTAATGTGGTCAATCTATGGCATAATAAATAGTGGCTTCTAAGTATAAAAATATGATTAATAGAATGATTTATTGATTGAATAATTTTTGTTGTCACATGACAATCAAAAAGGTAAATTATTCATGCATTGTGTCACGACTATATCCCACAGGGGTAGGATCAGTTATATTATAGCTTTAAACGAGTACAGATTAACACTCTTAGACTAGGTACTAAAACTAGCTCGTCAGCTAGCCTTTGAGTTGGAGCAGCGCACTCTGTCACCAGGGTGTTAAGTGGCCACGATTCGTAATCAGCAGGCAAGAAATGCATGCTGGTTATAAGTCTTCGTCGTACCGTTTCTTGCCTGCGTTGGGCATTGCTAAGTCGCTGATGAAGTATTAGTACCAGTGACCCACCATTCAAGGCAGCGAGTTGGCAAACCGTGATAGGTTTAGTCGGTAGAACCTGAGACATTCCATCTTTCCCCGGCTGAGCCCGACATAACCTCTCCGCTTCCCTTTTCCCGCGGAGAAGTATGCGTAAAAGTATTTCCCCGCGTTCGAAAGTAAAGTACTAAAACTACTAAAAGGTCAACAATCTCATTTCTTAGCATAATACAAGCATATTAAAAAAGAAGTTGTTATGCAGAGTACTCATATATATTAGTCTACTTAATTATGTACCTAATACTTTTTTATTGAAATCCGAAGGCCAAAATAGATGAACTGTGTTACTACCGATAATATTTTACGAGGTCTACGTTGTCATTCGCAACAACGTTAGTTTTACGGCACGGCTCTGACTTAGCTATTTATATTTATTATTCAATTAGTAACTACCATTTTACTAGGTCATGATTTCGTGAGCATAGCGTCAAGCGTGGCGCGGAGAGGCATGTTTAACGAATATGTCATTTCTGGGAATTCTAGAACTACGTCGTCAAGTAGCTATAATATTTAACGAACATATAAATGACGTCATAAAAACGGTTAAGTTGTATCACAACTTAGTATTACACAACTTATAGTAGTAATTAACCTCAATACCAGCAGCTTTTCATTATTTTTAAATTCTACAGTCAGCTACCAGTCTTCCGGTTTGGGGTGAAAGTCAGTCTCGGGACTATACAAACAGTAACACAAGACAGTACACTCAAACTTGGCACTATAGAATTATTATTTGTTAACCGCATAAATAATTGTCTTTTGCGGGATTCAAACCTGCAACAGTTAACGCGGCAATGGCAGCAAAGAGGCCACCGCTTGCCCGCTGCACCATTTAGTCATTAATATACATATTCTCTGCGATAAAAATCCTAAAATACTATGTGCCTCATACTGAATAAGTTCTGCCACTCGTGCCACGTATCAGTAATTAATCTATTATATAAATAGGTAGTGTAGCGAAGATCATATTTAATGGAACCAGTGAACTAAAATAAAACATAGAAGTATTCTCACCGGTAAAAAATAGCGACAAGGTAGGTGAGGCTTAATAAATCTAAGCTGTGTCGCTATAGTAAAGTATAATTATATCAATGAGTTTGTGTAAACGGTAAAAAAGATTTATCACATTAACAGTAAGATCCATTTTAAGTTAATATTATTGAGGCAGTACCTGTGATGTTAATAATAAACTGTGAGTGAATGTACGGTTTTCATGTTTTAATTAGTTCACTTGACCAATAGATTTAAATCGTTAAAATAATCGAAAACCATTTTAAATTCAACCAATCTTACATGTGCAGATATGTCGCATTACACGCTTAAAGTGCAGCAGTCACCGGCGCACGGCGACAGAGACGTTTTAATCATTATATATTGGCTTTCACGTACCAGAATTCGGACAAACCACGCCCAAACTGCCAGCTACACTCGTCACCAGTTTAATTATCGTTGCGGGTTTGGTTAAGTGACTTATTTCGAGCGCTTAATTATACAACGTAAAGGATGTAAAACTCCACAAAATAAGAAATTATTTAAAGCATTTTAACAAACGTAATGATACACATAGATTTATAAACTGTCCTACTGCTGGGCACAGACTACTTCTCAATATGATAAAGACTACGCCGTAATGCATCACAAATGCTCAATGAGGGATGGCAGACTTCACACATCTTTTAGAACATTATATATATACAACTGTCTGACATGGTATATTACAAATTATTTTTAGTAGTTGGAATATAAAACGTTGCCTAACTAGGTTGAAAAAGCACCAGCGGAAAATTTCACTGCTGTAAATTGCAGAGCACTAGATTTCAAAGCTTGTCGAAACTTTTATGTGGCCGTAATTGTTTGGCAAGTTCGTGACGTGAATTTGCATTTAATTTTCGTCCAAAAAATAACATCTAATTTAAGCCAAATTATCAAACTTTAATGATTTGTTACTTCATTCACAAATTACATAAATACAGATGACTGGTGCGAAAACAGACTAACTTTTGGAAATACTTGGATGAATGCAATAATTGACCTTCAGCTGTTTTGAACTGAAATCGATGAAAATGCGCATCTATGTCGATGTCTAAGTGAACCAGTTTTTCTATAGTTTCGTATTTTGTACTCGACCCAGGCAGTTAGAGCCCCGTTGTTTATTAAAGATGCCTCTTTAACACGAGGCTCATTTAATATAACGTTGCTATAATTTCAGCGAAGAGAAGCGATAGAAAATACAATCATCTTCAAATTTCCAATATATGTTTGGATAAGATTATCATATATTACAAATTTTAGAATTTTTAACATGAGTTTATAAATTGTGTACTTTAGTCATGTAATGAATGGAAATTCGAAAACAATAGTCCAATTGTTTCTTATTAGAGCTCATGTAATTATAGGCTTTATTTGCTGCAGTCTGTTTATAATCAGATGTTGTTAATCCCGATGTATGTACAATGTGCTCAATATTAAATAACTTTTGTTTGATATATGCATATACATGTCAGCCAGACTGTCTGTGGCAGACTGGATATTCTGAGAAGTCATTATATATTGATAAATTGAATTATTTTGATTGAAGATATTACATTAACCTCAAACATTACAGGAAAGAAATATATTTATTTAGGAGCAGGATAACACCTATAAAGGGGTAGGCAGATGTGTATTACTCCCACATTTTGGAAATTTACGTATATATCGCACGCAATAGAGCGGAAGGTAGCTGTTTTATCTGGAACAACCCCAGACTACTGCTTCTACTTATAATTATTTGACGGAAAATCCTAGTACTCCAGAAAATGAAACCCGTGACCTCAAGCAGTCACATTTATTTAAGCTGCACTACCGATGCAGTCAGTACGTTTTCATTATTAGTAAGGTAAGACGTATTCACAATGTATTTAAGAATTCGGAAACCTTACGTCATAGCCATCCAAAAAGAAACATTTATACAGCAGCTATACCATGCTTAGTTAATACACGCCTTTTAAGTGCTAACCATATAAAACTCGTTTTAGCAGCGGTAATGAATACTAGAAAGGAAGCGTTCACTCGAATCAATATTCAAGATAAGGGGCGGTAATAAAACAGCCAGCTAGTCAACGTATACTCTCTTTATTGAAACGTGAGGCAACGCTCACATCAAAGCCAAGCGATAGCTATCCTATTTCGTAGCTACGAGTCTAGCTAACTATCCTATTTGGTTACGACGATTCCTATTTCATACATCCTCTTTCTATTTGGATGTTAAGTATAGTGTTGGTATAAGATGATTTGAAAGCATAATAGATGACGAAATACTTTCACTTTTTATGTTTTACTTTATTTTTAATGTTTTAGGCATAGTAATATTTTTGATTAAAATCCTTAACAAATCAATAAAAACATTGTCTTTATTACACATAAATACTTTACCTTTAGAAATCCACGCAACAATGGCAATTATTTGTCAATGAAAATAATTGAAATCCACAGAAATCTAAATAATAATTATTTAAATTACTATGTTGAAATCACATTTAGATTTGAAAATTAAATTATATTACAAGAACGCCATTTTCTTTGCACATCAGGAGTATATGAATATAGATAGCATGACATGACCTTATTTAAAATAGAAAAAGTTTATTGTTCTACCAGTGATATCATCTGGCTTCAGGCTTTTCTCTTTAAATATTATATGTGTCACAAAACTGAACTAAACTGCAAACTAAATAGTTTAAATGCTTTTAGTAAGAGTAGATTCATACCCAATGTATTAGGGAGATTTCGGTACTACATTAGATTATCGCAACTCATATCAACATCGATGTTACTGGACTAATAATACCCACTCTTCGTGCGATATAAGCCTTAGCAAACAGTCATGCTGCCAGTCTTCTGGGCATTTTCCCGATTGACAGCGATGCTAAGAAATTTTACGACTAAACAAGCCATTTCTTTTTATTCAATTTTACAGTCCTATATTTTGTAACTTTTCATTTTGTTTTATTTATAAGGTTTGTTATTAGTTAAGTTGTAAATTATGATTGTTGCTTTTGTTTATGTAAATAATGAATAATTTTAATAACAACAAACATGTCTTCACTCTTCTAATGTAATGGCACCCTAATATTATTGATTCTATTTATCTAAACTCGTAAACTTCATCCTTATTAAAATTAAAGGCTTTCGTCGAACATTGTAATACAATACTGTAATGGCTACTGTAAACAAACTTGGATGACATTCTAAACGAGATTCATATTTTGTAAATATTTACTACCGAAATAATTTTTGTTATAAATTCTAATTAAAGCGATTTATAACGGACACAATTTCATCGTAAAGTTATTATTCGAGTGCATCATTGGTCTTGTGGTATAATTTAGCGGTCGATTGTGACCTGGTGTGAGCTTTATTGTTTTTGTTAGGCAATTCTTAGTAGGTGTCTCGGAATGTTTTAAGTTGACGGCCAATAGCTCGCCCTTTATAACTTGGGATCTAAAACATAACATGTTACATATTATTCATTCTAATGGATCTTAAACACGTCGTCAATGATATGTGGCACTTACACCAGTCACATCTGTCGTGAAAACTTGTATAGAAGGAAGTGCGTGAGTCTATCAACTAATTGAATATATGTATGTACCGACGCGATCAACCAACATTACTAAACCGTCCGTACAGCGATAGCTTTGACACGGTATTCTCGTGTGGATTACGTGATTAAGTCAAGATATACAAGTAATGAAGACGATTAACGACGATGATAATATTTTAAATCTTCATCCAGTTATAACTTGCAACGCTTCCTAGATCACATCTAATATAACAAGCATTAGTAGCTTACTACTACTCCTTTAGTCACACCTACTAAAGATCTGTATAGGAACCTCTATTCCATGAGCAAGTTACTCGTACTTGTAGCCCATACAAGCAACTTAGACATCTAGCCTGAGCCCTTTGTTGCAGCTACTTGCGCTGTGTATATGATTTGGTTAGCCTGCGTTTAATTTGTATAACATTTCATACATACATAATTGCAAATATCTTTCAAAGGAAACGTTTTCTGATATCACAATTGATCGTAAAAGAAGAAAACATCTAATATTTTGAATATGGCTACGAGAAAAGGTGGAGGCGCTGTGGCGCTATATCGTCATTTTCCTCGCATTCCTGCTCGCAAAGCGATTACGTAAATAATTCTAGTAAGTTGCCTGACATTTGACAATTACTCATATTTAGAAATCTTCTTTCTTAGTCGTTTATTTAAATATTTATTTGTATTTCTGAAACGACACCTTTTTTATTAAAATAAGAAGGCAGTTGGTAGAGACAGCCTACAAAGATAGATTGACTTTAAACATTGTCGTAGCTACTCTTATTAAACGATAAGATCTGGGAGGCGCCTGTCATCATTTTTTATAAGAAATTTCCACGTCTAGAAATGTCGGAGTGTGAGGACGACGGCGGTAAATGGCGACGGCTACAGATGTTTAGGCCCTCTTGATACCTCGAATCTAGATAAACTTTCTCTAATAAACTGAATATGAACGGCTAAATAAAAATAATTAGCTTAACCAATGTTAAGGATTGTATCGAGATACAAAAACAAGTGAGTTGTAGGAGGTAGATTAGACTATTCTAATAATTTACCTGGTCTTAAATTGATGTAATGAGTCTGTATCCAGCCTAATAATTACGTGGTTGGTGTATTTAGCTTCTGGTTTAATAGCAGTTTAATTAAAATTATTTTAATATTTTCGAGTGTTATACGATTACGCAGAAAAATCGAAATTATATAAATACGATTTATATGCACCAAAAATTGTCTTCCATCATATTTTTATGCACCAAAAAAGCGAGACTAAATATTACATATTTTACCCTAACTTGTCCCCTAGTTAACTAATACGTATTATAAACAGCAAATGAATGCCATGAGTTCGTCGATGAGCATAAATTCGTTAGTGAAATACCATTTGAAACAGCGTTGCGGTTTTGGCCGTCCGTAATGACGAACTCGACGTTGTGTACAGCAACCAAATTGTATTTAAAGAATAGCATTGTTGAATCGCGGTAGATTTCACAAATATTGTATGACACAATATGCTGTCGGACACAAAGACACGCCCAGTCGGACCAGTTATTTGTATATCACACACATTTTTGTTTATTGTGAGGACTAAATTCACAACACTCGGTTTGAAATAATAAGGCAACCATTTAAACCATTGCCATTCATGCAGTCATTTAATTTTTCATAGTTTTAGCTTATCAATAAAATGAATTTAAAGTCAGAATAACAAAAATGATTATTATATGAGATATAAAAATTATTTTTATTTTATATAACACACCTCTAATATCCTCATTTACTTGTCAAATTCATCGAACTGCTTGTATTAGGAATGGGTTCACATCAATCCTACAATGGAAGGAATTCGAATATATTGCTTCAGATTAAGTTAAAGTCCTCATTACCATAAATATTCTGCGACTTTAGCTGCATCTAATAAAATTGATAACAATTTGATGGATTTCATTTTATAGATACTACTAGAAATAGCATATTTTACTAAATTGAAAGATGGAATCTACATATAAACCATAACGCCACATAGCTTATAATTACTGCGCTTATTTTAATGATGAAAGTAACAATATAACCTACTTGAATATGTTAATAGGTGGCACAAATTACATGCGCAAGTGACACATGTGTGCTACATGCGCGGTGTATACAAGCTTATCTCTCGGAGCTACATGCGCGAGTCTGGAGCTACATGCGCGAGTCTGGAGCTACATGCGCGAGAAACTTATGCCAAACGTCCGTCGATACAATGCATGCAGCATGTAGGTAACATGCGCGAATGCCTTAATTTGCGTATTACCCACCAGGTCCAATGCAAGAGCCATAAGTGTGCTTATTTTCCAAGGTCATGAGTAATAAAACTATGTTAAACTCACTTAATAGCATATGTATTCAAACAAGACTAGAAATGTTACACTTAAATGCTGCTGCTACGATGCCATTAACATAAGTAGCCGAATACCAAACTGCAGACATAATGACTTAAAACTCCAACCGGGGGTCATTAAACTTGCAAGCTAGGCAAAAAAAATCTGTGCCTAACAGCCTACATTACTGTAACTGACAGCGGCTTGTTAGGCTTTCGGTGACAAAAAAACTAATTTATAAGAAGCTTATTAATGGATGGTATCTTTATAGGGTGCTTTCTTATTTATAATTAAGTGAATAAAATACATTTTCTTTGGATAATTTAAGACGAAAATTTTGACATGCTGCGAATTATGTTGTCATCTAAACGTTTGAATAATGTTACACATTATCCTGATGGTAGTTTTATAAGCTATTAGCTCTAGTATTTAAACTTATATTTTTGTCGTATCATAAAACACGAATAAATTTTAATGTTTGTAAAACGAGACACCTTTACCTACAATTTGTATATAGTGTAGGACTTATACACCGAACAGACGTTTTTATGTTTGTTGATTTTGATTGACGCTAAGACAGAACATTAATTTGTGAGTACAAATAGTTGGATTTGAACCCATAACACACACGGCACAGCTTCTTCGCCGCGCTATCCAAGCAGACATTATTTTTCTATTGGTTTAACCTTAGTCATTAATTCAGGCTGTAAATTTATTTTGTGCATAAAGCTTGGGATAATTATTTATTTATTTTAGATATTTATCTCCAAGAAGTTTGATGCAAAAGCAGTCTGTGAACCATTCAATGTAAGGTCTACTTAATCTAATGAATGTAACAAAGTTTAACGCCACTAACTTATTGTTTAAACAATAGATTTTCGGTAATTGAGTACATAGTGAAACTTTTTAGCCCACGCAAGTAGCTCTAGTTTCACCAAACATGCTTACAACAATAGGCTGGGTTTATCAAGGTACTGATTATAATAAATCCATAGAACGAGACGAGAGTGAAAGACAACACGAACGAGATTTATACCATACAATATGATCTGATATAAGTTTCAGTATTCCCCGAGCTCGTGCTTGATAAATGGCAAGTTAGAATATTAAGCCGGTTGATATCGAGACTTGTTGACACAGATCCGTGCGAACACGAAGTTTGAGAAATAAAGACAAAATAAACTTACATACTTTTCTGACAAATATCCAATCAATGTGAAGTTCGTAATCCATATATGTTCGTATCTGAAGGTTAAAAGTTTAATTTTCCTTAAGACTAATTTCGGATATTATTGAATAATTTGAACCAACTCTCACAGAGAGAAAGTTACGATAGAACTTTATTTTAAAGTGCTGCTCCTGAATACTTCGTAAAGATAAAGTGCTATACTGATAGACGTGAAGTCTCAAAGTATTATCATGTAAATTTTGTGTTATTCTTATTCTCTTAAGCATGGAGAACCTAATGCAATAATAACATTATTTTGTATAGCTGGTAACATGAAAATAACCACCATATTAATATTAGGGTGCGCGTTGGCCTAAACATATGACGTTTTAAAAGGCCAGTTAGGTTTTTTTTCATAGAGGTAAACTACTAAAAGCATGGTGTTTTATGACTGCCAAAAACAGAAGAAAATATGACATTATTGGCCTTTATTTGATAGCACAGATCTGCGGCACAAGACTATTTGGATGCGATATTCTGTTAAGTAAATAAAATTTACCAGTCCGATTGTTACAGTTAAAAAGACATCCAAGGTTAGGCGAGTATCCTGCTGTGCATTGTACCCCGTAGTTGTACCCTAGTTTTCACAAAGTGATTTACGTCCAATGACGAATATATTTCTCGTCATCTATACTGTACAATACCGTTTGTATTGCTACAAATAGTAACATGACACAAAATTTGTAAACTTGTAGCTCGACAATGGATTGGAAATCTGAAAACTGACTATCACTGTTGTGCATAACGGCATGAGATCAAGAGAAAGTATTGAATAATAAAAAAGTGTATGTGTAAGTGAGTTCAGTAATACTTTAATTTTTAATACAATTTATTAGGAGAATATCCATTTAAAGATTTTACATATACGTTTAAATAGAAATTGCTTATCGCTGATTAGAAATATAAGAGGTGTGGAATGCATTACAGCAGCATGAGAGCCATAATCAACTATTAAAAACGCACGTGCCTTAGCTTCGAATTCGAGACGTCTGCGTGGCAGTCCAACGATCTCCTACTAGACTATAGAATTTAGTTTGCGTAAAATGTACAAAAGGAAATTCAATACATTATTTGGAAACATTACGGAAAAGTACAATAAAATAACCAAACAAGGAAGAAGCAAAACGAAATGACTAAAACAATAATAATTAATGAACTGCTCCATTTTTTATTAAGATATTTATTGAGCTAAGATACGAGATAAGTCGTAAGGAAATGGCTCATGGAATGGGCTGCGAGGCACGTTTTATTGTCCGTAAAGACAACCAAGTTACGTACTTACAGGCTACTCGACTTTGTCAGGATATTAGCCCAGACTCTACGTTTTGAACGCTCATCTTAGTCATAGGAAAGCAAATAGGTATTTCTGTTTATTTGCGTTTGTTACATATGTTTAATTTAATATGAGACTACCTCCCTACTTAATATAATGATTTCTTTTTCTGAAACAAATAATTGCTTTTCAAGCCTGGCGGGATTTTGTTAACGTAAGATATGTTTGAAATATAACGCAAAAAGAAATGCTAATTTCATAAACATTGATGGTGAAACTTACAGTTTTAATCAAAGCCTCTTTTGGATTATACTGTAAATATAAATTATTTCCCATTATGTACCATATTTATTACATTTGTCTTTGTTACCTATTATTTAATGTATAACGTCAATATCGGCTCTCTAAAGCTTAAGTACTAGTTGCCTGGTTTATTTTATATATAGTTCAGAGTTAAATTTACAACATTTTTGTATAAAACGCATCAATCGCTTATTCAACTACGTAATTTGATTGATTTCATTTTGTTTGAACAAGTTTATTTTATTTATTTATTATACCTTTTAGTTTTTTATCTTGGTATAGGCAATACAGAAACTTTTAATTTCTGTTCACTTAAATTTTCCTCGAAATTTTCTTTTTGTTTATGTATGGACCCGTTTTTCTTCAAAGGCTAATCTATACGTGTAAATATAAAAAATATCCAACATAACTTTCGTGAACTCAAGTGAAAAAAGAAGCAATCCGGTTCTCTGAACAATTAACCACTTTTCCTCAATTGCCGTAATGTACCTCAACGCAAGGGAATATGAAAATAAAGAAACAAAATTAACCATAATAAATCTTAGTTTCAAAATTTTGCTTACTCGACGATTTATGTCATTTACTTATAATTTAATATATCTGCTGGTTACCTCATTTATTTTAAAACTTTTGCAATTCTCATGGAAAGGAAAACAGGTAATGGTTAAAATGTTTCTTGTTGTCCTCAGGGAGTAAAAGATTTTTATTATTTGAACTTGATGAATGAATGCTAATTTGTTATAATTTATTTAAGTTATAATATAATAATAATAATAATAATAATCTATCACATACACACAACACCATCTAGCCCAAACTAAGCAGAGCTTGTACTATGGGTACTAGACAATGGATAAACATACATATATACTTTTTTTTTGTAAATACGTACATATTATACATAGAAACACCCAGACCAAGACAAACATCCATGTTCATACACACAAATATTTGTCTTGTGCGGGAATCGAACCCGCGACCTCAGGCGTGGCAGTCGGTTACACTAACCACTACGCCATCGAGGCCGACAATTATAATTCAAGTATTATATTTTTGCCTAAATGAAAAAGTATTTCGCTCTTATTCTTTTACTTATACCAGCGATAGCTCAGCGGGTAGACCACACTGCAATGCAGAGGGTCTCGAGTTCGAACCCACATCGCGCACCTCTGAATTTCGGAAGTTATATGACCTTTAGAATTTATGTGCGTATTGATTGATAATTATCGCCTGCTCTGTCCCTCGGAGAGCACGTTAAGCCGTCGGTCACGGCTGCCATGAACGTCTGTGGCAGTCGTTATTGGGAAGTCAGTGCCCTATAATATCCTGCCACTGGTCTAGCCTTAAGGTATATGATATGATAGCCTATGATAGCCTTTAGGTTGCGGAGGTCAGGTGGCAGCAGCTCCGTGTAAAAATTTATATCTTGTCAAATCCGGTTAGACTAGAAAAGCCGATCCCAAGTAACTTGGGAATAAGGCTAGGGAGAAGACTTTCTCGCACAATAACACGTACATATATTAAGTTCCATCTCATTATTAATTGTAAGGTTAGATCCATACCTGTCAGGCGCCAATACTAAACCATATATTTATTTTATACGTGCTTGAATGCTTTGACGCTTTCCTCTCCGCGGGGCGACGTTATGTCGAACTCACCGGAAAGATGGTGAGAGACATCCCGGTAATACCGACTAAACCTACCACGGTATTCTTCGACATGACCGCAATCGGCGGTGCCGCGCGAATCGCTTTCACATGCAATAGCGACCCCGCCGAGGTTTCGGCCCGCCGTATAAAACGGCAGGCCACTACACAAATAGACTACCACTAATTTTATCCCTACTGTCCCCCTGAGGGGGGGACGGACACACGATATAGAGGCGCGCGTGGGAACACGCACGCTGCCTCTCAGGATACTAAACCATATATTATAATACCTACCAACGCTGAAAAACTCAACATAAACTTCTAAAACTCGAACAACAACCACCTATATTTCAAATTAAAGCTGAGCACTGTTTTATCACATGATTTCGCGTCATTTAATTTTTATTTGTAACTAGCTGACCCGACAGTGGTTGTCCTGTCAATCTATATGAAATTACTATTTAAATTATTGGCATATCCCGCAGATATTTCTCGAATTTTGGTTAATACAAACCCTGTTCTGACAATTACAAACACAACAAAAAAAATCAGTCAAATCGTTCGAACCGTTCGTAATGCTACATCATACATGTGGCAACAAATTTTTATTTATATAGATATAAGAGTTTGATTCGGGTGAATTAAAAAAACATAACTTGATAACTTGAAGTACGATTTATTACTCTCTGAATTCTAATTGATATATAGATTATATAGCCTTAATCTAGGAATAGTATGACATCATCATCACATGATCGTCTCTGTATTTTCTGGTATATCACCATAGTAAAATTTTGAGATTTACTACTAACATCGAACACATAATGCTGTATATTAAACTTGGCTGTGCTGTTGACCTTTCCACTATATTCTCTCAACATCTCTTAACCAGGAGCTTAAGGCAGTCTCTGAGACGTGAAGGTGTCTCGATATGATTAATAGTTTATTCTAGTTTATATTAATAGTTAGTTCCTAATCCCGAGATAAGTTGTGCGGTTTACTTGACACTTCACGTTGTTTACATAGATAGATTGTGACTTTGAACTTATCAACTCAAACAGTTGACAAGTTTAAAGCACAATTCATGAACATCTGCAACATTATTAATGACGGAATCTTATAAACTGCAACAAAATAATGTTAAACGTTTTTAGACTTTCGCGATTTATACCTATACTTAAACTAGTAACGGTTCTTACTCGCGATTAAGTAGCTCTTCTCCCTAGCTTTTATTATTCTCAAGTCACTTGGATTCGGCTTTTCTAGTCTAACCGGATTTAACTGGATATCAGTTTTTACAAGGCGCGGCTGCCACCTGACTTCCGCAACCCGAAGGCTAACGATACCCTAAGGCTAGACTAGTATCAGGATATTATAGAGCACTGACTTCCCAATAACGACTGTCATAGATGTTCATGGCAGCCGGGACCAACAGCTTAATGTGCTCTCCGAGGCATGGAGCAGGCGATAATTGTCAATCAATACGCACATAATTTCGAAAAGTCATATAACTTCCGAAAGTCAGAGGTGCGCGACGTGGGTTTGAACCCGAGACCCTCTGCATTGCAGTCTATTGTATTTAAAAGTAAGTATTAATTTAAAAGGTAAATACCTATTGATTGCCCGTCGTTTTGACTGACTTGTCATGATATGACTTGACTTGACATGGATTGACTTTATTACCTTTTAAATGTATAATCACGAGTAAGACCCGTTACTTGTATTATATAAAGTAAAATAATGTTAGGCGTAATTTCGTACGCATTTCTTTAGAATGTCCTTCCTAGTTAAGATATCTGTCTATTAAATTCGTTGAAAGGCTTGGGAATAAAAAGGAATATACAAACAATTTTTCATATTAATAATGTTAGTAGGATATAATGTGACATTTAAGGCACATTGCCGTGTAATGTGTGGTAGAATATTATAACTATGGTCATGAGTGTTTCATCACAAACAGCTATAAATTACAAAGTGGCAGGCACAATAATTGATTATCAGTACGAATAGATTTTATGCAAAAATTACTAAATCTATCCTTGTAAAATTTTAATACATTTCGCATCATTTTGTTTTCATCTTGACAGTTTCTAAGTTAACGTTTTCTTCTTTTAATGAACGGAATGCAAATATAAATGCGCATGCAAAGCCAAAAGAGCAGCTAAATCATATACGTGAAGACATTTGATAAATGGTTTCGTCTGAAAATGACCGAATGTGTGAAATGATAAAGTGCTAAAATTATTCAAACAGACAATGTAATATAAAATTCGTTTTATTAATTCAACATCATTGGAGAGGATTGCAATTTACAATATCACATGTACAACATGTTTTAATAGCCTTTTCAGATAAAAAGATAATTATATTTTACATCTTTCTAATACACAAAATCAATAAAATATCACTTCAGACAAATACATATAAGTAAGTAAGTAAGTAAGTAATCATTTATTTGTACATTGAAGTCAAATTACATCAAAGGTCTTTATAATATTTGAACATTAATGATTATTATGCCATACAGCTACGTATTATATATTCTCTCTTTGCACCAGACAATGTCATTATAATGAAACTGCAGGAAACACTGTTATTAGTTTTTGTTTGCTTATATTTAAGCCATTTAAATTATAAAACTATTTAGATTTAAGCATTATTTATTAACGTATAAAATCCACACGTATAGATATATTTCTTAAATAGATGAACAAACCGTTATGGCGCTTGCCACTTTATATATATTATTATTATTATTTATATTTATTATTTTTATAGCTGTTTGGGATTGAACACTGCGTACTTGCTATACGTACTATAGCTATTGTACCACATGTTACACGACAATGTTCCTTAAATATCACTTTCCCTGACCTTTCGGTTGCTTTTCAGCAGCCTTGTTCACAGGAAGACTAAGCATCTCAATAGTGTTGCTTACACATGCATAGACTCCTGTGGTTGAGTAGGGGAAGGCAGAGATTACAGATTATCAATTAATATGATCATGGTAAATTTCTTTCGCTTCATGACATTCTTTGTGCTCGCTCTACTATACTATACTCTAAACCTGGCCATTTTCCAAAATCTCTCAAATTATGAAAATGAATTATTTTATACCTTGCTTTTTATTCAGGCACGACTTCTTGAATATATGATGAATATATGATGATGATGATGATGATGATGAATCCGTTGATGATATCTAGTATTAGTTTAGATATTAACAAAGCTCAGATTAAATTTAGTCGTTCATTCAACTGAATTTTAATTTCAAATTTTGCTTAAACTATTTTCTATAATCTCGCAGACAGCCAAATTTGTTTACTTTTAGTGTCTACAACGCCTTAATAACTTTCCAAATTGTCAATTAATTTATTTTATAATAAAAATCAATTACCTATGTAAAGTCTGCAAATTGTTATTGGCTCTTTAATAAGGTCTAAGAAGTTAAGTCTATATTGATTGAGTTTAAAGATAATTTGCTGGAATATTCCCAAACTAATAGCAAATTGGTTTCGAACTGTTTAACGTATTATTTGAGAAGCTAGAGTAGTTCGCGTGTTGCTATATATTGTGGTCAGCCGAAGAATATACGTTGGTCTTGTAATCGTGGCCAAAGGTGCGATACTTGTGTTCGGAAAAGTTTCGGAAAAGCAAAGTCTGTTAACTAATTCTGAGCAACAGAAGCTCGCTCTTTATTACGAGAGATTGTTTTTTTTTTGCTAGCATACTTATCTTCTTTTCAAGTAGTACATACCGTGTTGTGGGAGACTAAAATATTCAAACAATGAGCTCAAAGAACACCCAGTCTCAGAACAACTCTTTCTGGATCAAACAAATTCTTAGAAGTCACACCACTTTCGACGATTGTGGTGACGATATGATCTCTTAAACTCTTACGCTATTCGTACCTTCAAAACCAAACTATAAAAATGAATATAATGTTAAAACAAAGAATTACCGTAACGTACGTGTAAACGATAAGGTAGAGACCTGACCTAAATTATTATTATTAGAAAACCAGACACATTCGTCTTAATTATGTTATAATAATTATGTAGCTTTTAAAATTGTCCAAATCACACAGTATTAGATCCTTGTGTGGGTTGTTGTCTACCTAAATGACAAAAATTAATAAAATCATATCAAATATTTGCTTATATTAGTCGATAGAGCTTAGAGATTTCTTAAATAATTTAAATAGAGCACTAAGAGCCTACGCTGTGTTTCTAGACATCTGATATGGACAGAACTGTCAAAAGTTGGCTTCCTTATCAGCATTGACATTGACAGCTGTTTCCTGCTCACATACCAACTCGCTAAAGAGCCTGGATCTTAAGTATATATAAAGGAAACGTGCGTACCGAACTGTCATATATTCCATTAAGGACTGTTGTCCAATCGCTGGATAATATCCGGCGCTTTTAACAGAATGAAGTCACGTGATTGGCTATCAGTGTTAAATAATAACGGTTTTCCTTTACTTTCTATTAAACTAACAGCATATGTCCTTTTAACTTTTTCTATAGAGACTAGCGACTGGCTATGTAGTATGCTATTATCGTGCCTAGGGAAGATATTACAGAAGAAACCTTTGGCTTATATTTCTAACTTGTTATCAGTAGTTATTAGTATTTACTCATTTATACAGGGTGGCCCAAATATCGTGGATCAAACGAACCAGAGTGATAGAGGAGGCGATTTCCAACAAAAAATCTTTCTACAGCATGGTCATAACTTAATTGGATAAAAAGTGATGATCATTTTTGTTTTTTTCAAATAAACTACCGATTTATTTACAATTTCATTAATACAGAAAAAAGTTGATAAAAAACAACAAAACAAAAGGTGTTGTATTATGACTAGATAATGTAACATTACAAAAAAAAATGAATTGCAGCTCTGGGTACCAAATTTAAAAAGCGATTCATTTTTTCCCGTCAATTTTGAAGCATTACAAAAACTTACTACTCACTTTGAGCGCACCTGTGAAAAAAGAAATGTAGTACGGAAAAGTGACCCTGTATTTAATAAACTTGCTGATTTAATGCTGATTTAAATGAGGTATAACACTTTAGTGTCAGACTTTTAGTTCAGGTTTTATGCGAGTTTTTTTCATGTCAAGGAGCAAATTTGTTAGAAAGGAAAATTTGATTAAAAATTATGTAGTACATAATTCAAAAACCATCTTGAAATAAAAGAACAACAATTATGAGTTGATAATTTTATTAAATTATTTACAGTAAGTGTTCAAAATGCCTGCCTCTAACCATTCCTGTATTAAAAAAAAGCTTTTTACACTAACCATTTAAATCCTTTGTCGAAAAAGGTCTGGCGATGCGTTATCAGTTCAGTTCAGGTAGAAGAATGCCGGGCGGAGCGAGGCCGGCGGGGTGGGGCCGGAGGAAGCGCGTAAGCGTCTTTCTTTGTTTGTTAGTAACTCGCTTTCTGCCTGTGACTACGCACACGTATTCTGCACTGTGACCTTGCCTACCTGTGACTTACGCATCGTTATTTGACTTGTCTTAGATTGCCTACCTGTGACCTACGCTGTGTGAACCGGACTTTGTGATCGCTACGGATTGGCTAGATAGACGGAAGATGGCTGCTGCGAGGAGAGAATACACCCAAAGGGAGTATGCAGAAATGCATTACCTTTATGGCTTCTGCGACGGCAATGCTCGGGCGGCTGCCAGGGAATATCAACAACGGTACCCTAACCGAGACCGTTTCCCGGACTACAGGGTCTTTTTGCGCGTGCATAATGCGTACATGGAGGGAGTCTTACCCGGTACGCATGCTCCGAGAGCAGGTAGACCAGTGGTAAGATTTGACAATGAAGAGCAAATACTGCGAGAGTTAAGATTGGACCCCGGTATTAGCCAACGCCAAATATCACGAAATCTCGGGATCCCACGTTCGGCGGTGCAGCGTATTATAAAAAGAAAACGATATCATGCCTACCACGTGCAACGAGTTCAAGCTTTGCTGCCAGCTGACTATGAACCTAGAGTGAGATTTTGTAGAGAGATGTTAAGACTACACAGAGAGGATCCGCAGTTTTTCAATAAAGTGTTATGGTCGGATGAGTCAAGTTTTAGAAGAATGGGAATTTTTAACATCCATAACTTACACTACTACTCCAGAGTGAACCCACATATCATCAGAAATGATCGATTCCAGCATGAGTTTGGTATTAATATGTGGGCTGGTATCATTGACCAGAAGCTGGTGCTACACGAAATGCCACCAAGGCTAAACGGTGCTGCGTATTTAAATTTTTTACAAAATGATTTGAACCCAACACTCAACGAAGCTGAAGTTCCGGAAGAAATAAGAGAAGAAATGTGGCTGCAACAGGACGGTGCCCCGCCTCATTACGCTCGATCAGTTCGACAACACTTGAATGAGCGCTTCCCCTACCGGTGGATTGGTAGAGGCGGAGTTATTGCATGGCCACCCCGGTCGCCCGACCTTAATCCATTAGACTTTTTTATTTGGGGCTATTTCAAAGAAGTGGTATATCAAAGAGAGAACAACACTGAACAAGAATTACGACAAAAGCTCGAGTCTGCTAAAGTACAAATTATGAATAACAGACGTGCTTTCCGGCGATTACGTACCAATTTTATTAGGCGGTGCAGATTATGCATAATGGTTAGAGGCAGGAATTTTGAACATTTACTGTGAAAAATTAATTTAATAAAATTATCAACTCATAATTATTGTTCTTTTATTTCAAGATGGTTTTTTAATTACTACATATTTTTTATTAAAATTTTCCTTTCTAACAAATTTGCTCCTTGACATGAAAAAATCTCGCATAAAACCTGAACTAAAAGTCTGACACTAAAGTGTTATACCTCATTTAAATCAGCATTAAATCAGCAAGTTTATTAAATACAGGGTCACTTTTCCATAATACTTTTATTTTTCACAGGATGCTCTCAAATTGAGTAGTAATTTTTTGTAATGCTTCAAAATTGACGGGAAAAATTAATTGCTTTTTGAAATTGGTACCCAGAGGTGCAATTCATTTTTTTTTGTAATGATACATTATCTAGTCATAATACAACACCTTTTGTTTTGTTGTTTTTTATCAACTTTTTTCTGTATTAATGAAATTGTAAATAAATCGGTAATTTATTTGAAAAAAACAAAAATGATCATCACTTTTTATCCAATTAAGTTATGACCATGCTGTAGAAAGATTTTTTGTTGGAAATCGCCTCCTCTATCACTCTGGTTCGTTTGATCCACGATATTTGGGCCACCCTGTATAACAGCTTACTTTAACGATGAATGTAACGGTTATGAAGAAATTTGTATGTATCTATAAAATTATTTTTAAAGATGTGCTTAGTTTGCTACCTGCACATTGAAAATATACTAGATTATAATTTAATCACTATAATTACGGGTGTGTGCGCGTGCCCAGCTTTTTATAATTCATACCTATGTATTGAAATTAAACTACTATATACGGATTTTATCGCGTTGTTTATTTATCACTGTATTACAAAACAAAGACAACTACCATCTTAGTCTCCCCGTGACCATGGCTGCTGAAAAGCACCCGAAACGTCGGGGAAAGTGTAAACCAAAAATAAATAGATTTAATAGTTTAAATAATTTTATTAGCTTATAAATTAGTCAAATAAAATCAATAGTAGTAGTAGAGTAATATTTTCAAAATTTTGTAATACAGTGATAAATAAACAACGCGATAAAATCCGTATATAGTAGTTTAATTTCAATGAATAACATTCGCGTAAACAGAAGACAATATCATACCTATGTATTTTATATAAACAGAAATTATACATGGTGCCAATTGGATTATCAGAAATACTAGTGTTGTGTAGTATGGGTTTAAATATTATATAAGTATATAAAACTAGCAGATCCGACAGACGTCTTGCACGAACGCTGGCATAAAATTGGATAATATAAATCGTGGAAACCGGTCCCAGCGCCTCCTTTCCAGCTCAATTGTAAATTTTAACCTTTCCTTGACTATCAAAAACGCACACATTTTGTTTTCAAAATCTGTCTAGCTATTTTGGAGGAAGTCGGTAACATACACCATACCTAAGAATTACCATTTAATTACACATATACAAAGATTATTTTCATAAATGCATTTCAAATGTAAAAATATAGATGTAGATATGATGCGCACGTAATTGTATTTTGACCCGATGCATCGTTCGTGTGCGTATCTACAACATTTCCTAAACGAATTTGCACGCAAAAGCCAATGGCAACAGCGTGCTATCGTATAATACGACTCGTAAAAATGTATACCTACTTATTTCATAAATGCTTAGTTTAACGTTATACCCGTTTGTTTTAAGCGGAGGTCTAACGTTGGTTTCCGTGTAAATGCCAGTAATTAGCCGCAACAGGTAAACTAGAAGCCGACCCGAATATTTTGCGGCGAAATTATGTTCACCGTAATTGACTATGAAATGTTACGAAGATACTTTCGCGTGTTATATGCATCAAGAAGTAAATGTTGTCCTACTAATATTAAAAGGTTAACGTTTTAAATAGTTACTGGTGATGATTAGTTTGTTTTTCAATCATGCGTACACTGTTCAAAGGAATTGGATGTTACTCGGTAAATAGATAGGCCGTTTTCTGGTTTTACACAAAGGATACCTTTTATTACTTTACCACGATCTAAGGAGCACATGATTTTTTTTTTTGAGTTCACACACGTCACATCCATCACTAGCCTTAATTTCTGTTTTGCAGGGGGCTTGACAAACAATTGAACAACGGACAAAAAACCGCCTAAACACGAAATAACATGCGTTTTTCTTCATTTACTTAAACCATTATGCCATCTTGACGTCTACTAACACTAGCGCAGTACATAGTATTAACTAGTTAATTATATATTTATTAGACTTACCCAACTGAAGCTTTAAAAGGGAAGCTAATTAGAAAAATATAACTGAGAAAAACAAAATGAATATCCAAGTTTCATATTTCTAGTAATTTCGGCGTCACCTTCGTCACAAACAATTTTAATTAAACGAGTCTCTATCAACTTTATCTACCTACAGCTTACCTAGTTCATAATTAAACGCACTTTTATTAGTCTTAACTTATAAACAAATTACCACACAACGATAATAGTTTTACTGCTTAGAGATAGTTTAAATTTGTTAGTTTGAACATAAGTAATAAAATGGAATAGTTCATATTAAAACAACTTTAAACTTTATTTAGTAATAACTTTTGGGTATATACAAACATGTGGGGAGTACTTCAGCCACAATAAAAACTAAAGTTTCGTCCGATCTCACACGAAGTTCGGCTGATAGGCAATAAAAGGAACGAAAATAAAGCCGGCTTCAGACAGTCGGTAGTCAAATAAAACTAACGCACAAGTGCACGTGTAGGACGGTGCATGTTCTCGAAATGTTACGGTTAAAATAGAACTGTTTGTGTTAATCTTTTTATACTTCACATTTTCTTCTTAATAAAATTGAACGATACGTATCAAGCAGTATGTTCTTAACGACCCTTGTTTTAATGTCTGAAGTCGTCCGATATAATTATAGGCATTATACTTTGTGTTAGTGTTAGTTATTAAAAACAACTACTGTCTTAAAAATAATTAGATTAAAATATGAACACTATCTTTTTAACCCATTGAGTGGCAGCAGCACACTGGCGGCCAGACAAAAGGTTTTCCAATTGTGGTGACATTCCAAGAATTTACACGGTAATCTGACTAACTAATAACTTAAGTGTAAATACTTAAATATTATATAAATTGTAAACTGTATATTTTGGATTATCGTTTACGAAACAATAATTAAATTATTGTAGCAAGAAGGTAAATACATACATACGCTCGAAAAACATTACCCTCCTTCTGACGCAGTCGAGTAAAAACAGATTTAGAGCGAGGAAATCCGTAGATCAATCAAAACCAAAACCATAGCATTGCTGAAGTGCCATAATGGTGATCTTAAATCAAGCTAGAATATTTATTATGTATAAATTTATGAAGACCGCGATTTGTTTTCTTCAAATTAGGTACGCTTATACCGTTAAACCAAAAACTTTCAAGCAGTCATAGCCATACTGGAAGGTTATCCATGTTTAATTGTATTTTTGTATTAATTTATATGCATCTCACCTGTCAAAAATTACACAGAATCTATACTACAGATTACACTACAGATTACACTACCCTAGTACGTACTTGTTTAGAGTTAGGAGAGGCTGGTCATCTGTCATACAGGTTTCTACCTAGTACGGAAATCAGTCTCTCAGACAGATTATCACATCTTGAATTGTATATCTAGGTTAAAATTGATTTCTGTTAACTATTTTCTGTGTGAGAGAAAATATACATTATTTTATTATTATTATTACCAATTAATAAACATGTACATTGGTCCGCATCTTTACATGTCTGAAGGGGTAGTCAGAGATCTACCACATCAGAATTTCGCTAGTATGTTATAGATTGCACGTTATACGGAATGAACCTATTGCTTTCTATCGAGCACACTAACAATAACACGACTATGTGTTGCTACTGACAGCTTCCCAACAAAAAAGCCCTGCATATGTTGGCCAACCATTGATAATTCAGCATGCGACGGGCTGTACTAGCTGACTCAGGTTGTGACCACGGCCGGTGTGACCTGGTCGAATAGTCAAGCTCTAAAAGGTAAAGATTATACATGATCGCGTCAATACCCATGACGTATTATATATGTATATATCATGCAATGCGAAAGATTAAAAGTTATCAGTGCGACGGGCTGCAAACGTAAGCGTAACCCATGTAACTTTAATTCATCGACCGATATTGCCTAACGTCAATTTATTTTGCGTCAAAATACCAAAGCAAAATATTTCAATATTATATAAAGATTTACGTACTTGATAAGCGTGACGTAATCGGAGTAAAATATAAATACAGCCTGTTACGGTACAACAACTTGATAAGGCAAAGTGTTTTATATCATGAAAGACCAAGCTTACCGGGTCAATCTGTATATCAAAGTATCTTGGTCACGAAAGTGTTAATTAAAACAGACGATCAGAAGATAACCCACTTTGTTTACCATTATTTTTAGGTCATCAAATAAGACAAGAAACCTTGGCTTAATTCTTAAAAAGAAAACAAACAGTGCCAATGTAATAAAGACACAAACTTGACGATTTGGACCTAAATTTATTGTTCAGATTGAAGAGCCCTAAATGTGTTAGCCTTCGACCTACTTGAATAAATAATTTCTTATAAACTTTGTTTTGCTATAACAAATCTTAATTTATCAAAAATAGGTTAGGTACTAGAAGTGTGCGTTTGCATGTTACTAGTTATTCCTATTAACTTCTCCTATTGAGCTTAATCTTGCTGTAAGTTCTCAATAATATTGAGCTTTATGTTTAGTGTTCACAACAATAGGGCAATGTTCGAAATACTCGCCTGCAAACATTAGATCAATTATCTTAACGGAGTTTATGATGACAAAGAAAGTGGCATACGCATCAAGTAACAAGCTTTAAAAACTCTGACGATGATAGTAAGTATGATCTTGAAAAATAGCATTGTACACAAACCGGGTTATTTTTAGATTAGAATTTGATAGAAAATTGACATTTGATTTTGATTTTCTACTTAGTAATGCATGTCAGATGACTCTAATTACCTTAAACTTGACTTTGAAAGGCACTTTGAAATATTTAGTGGAACTATATCATATAGGAAACTTATATGTATATCAAAGTTTCTAAATAATTTTAAACACATATAATAGCTTACTTTTTAATATTATTTTAGTCAATTTTGCGGCAAAGAAGGAACTTGAAATAATATTACTTATATTGTTTAATTTTAACCATAACTTTAGCGTCTACGAGTAAAAAATACAGTTCTTAATTTGCATAACTACCAAGAACGACTGGAACTTAGCAGAAAAGCACATTGAAGCGAAATACACACATAACTATTTAAAGTTTCGATAACTTGAGAGGAAATTTAATAAAGTTATAGAAAGAAAATAAACATCCACACTTAATATAAGTAGAAAGCTTGAAGCTTGAAAGTTAAGTTTTAGAGTAAGAAATGTTAGAAAAGGCTATGCCAGCTATCTCGAGCAAGAATTCACTTCATCCCATCCAATATGTGTCAGACATTTATCTTTCATTTGAAACAGAAAAGAGCCTTTTTCTGCAATCACAACGGTTTTTTCTTTTCTTTGTAACCTACAATGGAAGGAAAACAAGGCAATTTTATTCTTTTAGTTTAATTTAAGGTTTATCGGCAACTTGATGTAAATATTCTTGATGAAACTAGTTTCTGTTGTAGTCTTTCTCATTTGGTGAAGTGGTTTCATTGCTTAGTTTTACTGCCGTTTCGGTCTCTTGTGTTAGATTCGCGGTCAGGCATGGCGAAATAGGATTTTGGGCTACGAAATCTTTAATAATAGCAGTAATTAGGTATTGTATCTAGTATAGGTACGTAGGACCTAAATGTAACTGGCGAAATATAGGTGTCATACACATATGCTTTTAAAGATATAACTACGCGTAGTGACGTACTGAGTCAATATATAAATTTTGTATATTCAGAAATTGTCCTTCATTTATTTTAAAACAGTACAGTTTTAAACATGTAAATCTATTTTCATAAAATTACCATGCCCTAAATACCTGAGTTAATTAATAGCTTTTTTAAAATATATTTTTGTTACAGCCATAATGATAGCCATCGTGAAACGTCCACTGGGGACTTTATCTGGTTAATGAGTTATAGGGGTTCACTCCGGTGGTCCACATGGAAAAAGATAATATTTGAATATTATAATAATAAAATGTTATGTATTATAGACCACTGTGTGCTGACTATATCCTCGTATAAGCCTGCTATAGGACCGGGTATTTTACTAAAGGTAGATGTTAAGAAAGTACGAGAAATGAAAATTTACATTATTTTTCTCTAAAAGGAGCAAGGTGGTCCTTTGTATGAATGTAAGACTTCTCAAGTGTCAGGTGACCTACATACAAGATGTCCTATAGACAGAATTCTATCCTAGCGTAATTAGCAATCTTGTTAGATATTCGTACAGTTCCTGCTAACACGTAATCTATATTGATATTATAAATCTGAAGAATTTGTTTGTTTGGTTGAACGCGCTAATCTCAGGGACTACTGATTCGAATTAAAAAAATATTTTATTGTTGGATAGCCCGTTTATCGTGGCAGTTTTATAACATCACGCTACGACCAATAGGAGCATAGTATAAATGAAAAATGTTTCAAAAGCGGAGAAAATTGTCTTATGTGAAGCAGACGAAGTTTCGCGGGTCAGCTAGTATAATTATACTTAGAGTTCTTCTTCTTTCTTTAGCACACATCCGTACTAGGGGCTTTTTAGAAACATGCAAACAACGGACAGACAAAAGCTGGACTCAAAGCAACTATTTGCGGAACACACACATTATTGCCTCGTATTGGGATTAACCCATAACACTTGACGCAGTGGCAGTGACAACCACTTTAACCCCTACGCTATCTGTACAGTCATGAATGTGTGCGCAAATTTAAGTGCACTCTTTTACCCTGCTCTCATAATCCGATGGAACCTTAATTACTCGACCGGAATGAGATCAGCCGCAGGACTATTGGCTTTATGTACCATCCGAGGCACAATATTGAAATACCGCCAACTTTTTATCGCCGCCGGATTGTTATTAGGAAACCAAATTAGCCTCACCCTTGATTAAAGCTTAGGACCTCGTGATACGCAGCCAACATACAGATTTAATCCATGCATAGCATGCTTTTATTCCAATGCAAAAATGTACAATCTACCTAATATAGTTAGTTGCTCCTATTCCGAATTAGCCAACGACTGTAGAAACTGTAATCTTACTAAGTAATCTGCAAAAGTAAAATATACAAATAAGTCTATTACAATACAAATACCAAACTACTAATCTTATGTACTAAAATATACAATAACTAAACAAAATAAATACACATCAAACTTCCCTTCACAGAAATAATGCTATAGTTGAACTAAATATTTGTGTAAACTTTTAGTAAATCTGAACTACCTAAGTTTATACTTATGATACATAAGCCTTCTTTTGGCTAAGTACTTATTTTCTGGCTAACATTAGGTATAACTTTTTTGTTGTTTTTGAAGTATAATACGAAGAATTGTAATTTCGCTATTTCAGAAAATTAAGCTCTGGTATTACATATACGTGCCGCCATGTTATCAAAGTATCACGCAATAATACGTACGGAGTTGACGACTTTTTTATCCAAAGTAATATAAAAAAGAAAATAAAGTGATTACTAAACTGTTTCGTGAAAATGTGTGTCAAGATTATTGAGTAATTTAACAAAAGCTGAACTACTTTCACGGCCTTTTGTCGTGGTTTATAGAGACTTAAAAGACACTTGCCAGGTTTTGATAAAAGTCGTAAAAGTAGTTTAATTTCAATTTATAGCAATTGTGTAAGTGATAGAAAATTTACAAAACTGCTGATGAAAAGAATATTTAATTAGTTTTGCATATCGTGAATATTTTTAATAACTGTAAAATAAAGATTATTTTTTTAGTACAAAACATATTAAGCGAAATATAACATACCGCTGCCTATCCCTCAAACATAGAGGCGTCATTTTATATTGTATTATGTTACAATAATATGAAAGAACAATACTTAAAAGCATAAATCTTATTCTTACTTATGTTACATACATACGTTGTCTGGGCACTTCAGTAACTAAGCTCGAAAGTATATATATATATATAATACGTAACGGGTATTAACGCGTACATGCATAATGTTTACCTTTTTTATACTTGACGTTTCGACCAGGTTACACCGGCCGTGGTCACAAGCTGACTAAGCTTGCGACACGGCCCTTGACCTTCAGGTACATAACCTTATAACAAATGATTTTGACAATAATTTACTCTCGGCTTGTTCCAGTCAACTGTCACGGACACGTGTGTGCCTATTATCAGTGTATTACAAGGGTTGTTTACAAAGTTATTTAAATATTACAGAGCTCCTAATATTAGGTACACGGATTGATCGCCATAATGGATTTACGCGTTACAGATTAATACCTACGTTAATATTTAGATAAGGTTTAGTTGCGTAAGCCTTATTTATAATGTGAAATAGGCAAAGGCCTAATAAACCTTTAATGACGCAAAACTTGGATGTGAAATATTAATACCTTTAGTATTCAATCAATATAGTTACTCGCATGACGTATTGATCAATTAAAATTAATAATTATAAAAACTAAAAAAGGTTTTCATAGAAATCTGTGTTTACTATTATAGTTTTATTTATTAAAAGGCACAGATAAAAGTATTTTTATACATATATTTCCGGCAATTTGTCTGAGCCGTAGTTGAATTCAAGACTACGATCACAGGTTGCATTCAACGAAACTGGATCATAAGGCAAAGAAATTTCATCCCGTGGCATAAAATTGTTTATTTAACTCTAATATAATTATTTTTGTATATCTCTGTAAAAAAAATCCCTTACCACAGTTATTTAGAATTTTAAGTAAATATAACAAGCTACTGGCTGGTTTTGCTTTGCTTACGAATCGGAGAAGATTAAATCTCCGTTCCGTAGCCAAAGAAAAACCAGCTAGTAGCTTTTTACATTGACTTAAAACTTTAAATAACTGTCCGGGGCAAGAGTATTTCAAAACAGATGACTCTTCTTTTGACTGCAAAATTATGTTTATATTCACGGGCAGGTGCCGGTGCCAGGTAGGTGCAGAAAGTATACCCATATTTCATTTTCAAAATAGCCTTTGACTTAAAATGATACAGCGTGGCGGCAAGGCGGCTGCTTCCTCGCATTGCCATCGGCGCAATATGATTTCTATACGTTTCCGAATAAGTAACTCTTTACTTGTTCCGAAAGGCAAAGTCAAGACTTCGCTTACACAAACTCTTAAAAAACCACTAGCGGTTATCTGTAAATTTCAAAACCAACAAGCATAAGGTCGTATTTATGGTATAACGTTCTATATTCATTTGTTATAATCGTGTGATGACGCAAACAGGACCTGTTTGGAATCAACGCAGCATCTGTCATAATATTACACTAGTTTTCAATTTTGAATCGTCCTTCAGGCAATGTTTTCATTATCTCTTCTGCAGTCTTTGCTTTTGTAACCTGTTATCGCCTTTTTGTAGTTATTATGAATGTTTATTACGGGAATTTTGCGGTCTAGCATTGAAATAAAATATTTTTCTGTTAGGTCTTTAAACATTTATTAAACTACGGGTTTTCTCTGATATATGTACTTTCCGAGTTACCGTACAATATACAAAGGTACCTAATTGAAATATATTATATTGATTTTGATTAATGTAATGATATGTATTGAAAATATAATTTTTATTATATTACTAATGATAACGCGTATTAAATTTATATAAAATTTGTGTTTGGTATTCGATCATTTGGTATGTTTCCGAATTTGGGGCTTTAACTCATCAATATTTTATGATGGTTGTGTTTTTTATATTTTAAACAAACCATACATAGCCTTAATTTAGGTAACTATATACAAAGCATATAATAAATATCGGATATACCAAAGTATTGAATTTTTGGCTTACCGCAGTTCCTCAGCTTTAGTTCGTAGTTACCACATATGTATAGCAAGGCCGCCTAGATACATAAGCAGACGAGGACATTACAAATGCATGGAAATAGAAAAACACTGAGACTATCTGGAAGATGAAGCACGAAGAAGTACAAAGAAACTTTATATTAAAACATAATTTTTCTACTATTCAAACTTTTAAAGCGGCCATCGGGCACAACGAGCAGCTTACAGCACAAACTCAGATTAAAAGAGTTTCACTATAAATACAGACTGGAACTTGTAAAGACTGCAAGTTGTTATTTATTAGTACTATTTACTAGGATTTACTCAGCACTTGCATTTTCTTTATATTTAATATACGATTAGTCGTTTAGCATCTGCCTTATATTACATGCTAGATTTTCCCGCAGCTTCACCGTTTATCTAGACCGTGTCAAAAACACAATGTAGATTAACAAGCCTTGCTGATTTCAGCATGAATGGGCTGCCTCGACCGGGGAAGGACTACCCTCTCACAGAATATCGACGTAAAATAGCAGTATTCCTACTGTTGTGTTTCCTTCGGTGAGTCACCGGAGGTCCAATCACCCTCTTTACCCTTTCTCGCTCCTTCTCCTTCCGACTTTCTTTCCTCCATAGGCTACGGTGACCACATACCATCAGGTAGGCCGTATGCTTGTATGCCACCTTAGAAGTATATAAAAAAAAAGTTTTATCCCTCTGGAACAATACTTTTTTTGTATCCATGTATTTGCACCTCTGTCAACATGTATGTAAAATTACATAATAATCGGTCAAGAAGTTAAGGCGTGAAAGCATATCAAAGAAACTCACTTTCGCATTTATAACATTAGTTGGGATTAGGATATCTTACTAATGGTATAATGTTAAATTTTGTGTAGAAGGTGTTTGAGGTTTTTACTTAATAAAGCGTAGATTGTTGAATAGAACGATCTGGGCTAACAGCTTTTTGTGAGACAAAACACAAGTTTTAAGGATCAAACATTTTTTTTTAAGGTGGGTTCTCCCGCCTTTGATATAATTCCTGTGTCGTGGGGGACTTTAAAAACATTTAAACAACGGACACAAAGAACGCCTAGACTCGGAACAACTATTTGTGGTTAACACATATTTTTGTCCTGTACGGGGATCGAACCCACAACACTCAGTGCGGTGGCAGTGGCGAGGCGACCACTTAAAGCACAACTCCATCCGTGCAGTAGAATATTGTATGTATTACAGGGCATCTTGTGACACAAGATACTGCTTAGCTCAGTATACATACATACATATATAGATTCACGCCTGTTTCCCAGAGGGGATGGCAGAGACTACAGATTTCCATTTCCTACGATCCTGACACACTTTCCTGGCTTCATTCACTTTCACCACATTCCTTATATACGCTCGCCGGTTTAAGGTGCTCTTAACCTGGCCTTTGTCCTGTATCTGGCCAAGAAACGTTCGCCTAGGTCTGCCTAACACTACTGTTCCATTCACACTACCCTTATAAACTTTCTTAGTCTGTCTTATCTCGTCCATTCTTTCTACATGCCCAAACCAGCATAACATACCCTTTTCTATTCTTGTCACTTTATTTCAGTTTGGGTTCCCATTAAGTGGCAAAGTTTTATTATATTTTGTACCAGGCAATTCTCAGTAAAAGCATAAATGGTTAACCGTTGTCTAAACTTTTTGTGTTATTCGAGCGCTTTGTAAGGAGATGGATGTAAAAGTACCAAAGACACATTCTTTCGTACTTTATTTCTGTATATTATTAGCTATAGGGTTTTTATAAGCTAGGACTCACAATCTTTTTGTTTGTTCTGTAAAGTAAGTTTTCTTTTTCATTAATCTAATGCTGTTTATATCCGACTAGCTTTTGCCCGCAGCTTCACTCGCGTAAAAGTTGGTTAGGTTAGATTATGTGATGTTTCTTTTTAATAAAATATAGTTTAAGTTACTCGGTGATAATACAGCCTTTTAATGTTGATATAATTATTAAAATTGGTTGATTAGTTTTTGAGTTAAATCGTTACAAACAAATCTTTCCTGTTTATAATATTATTAGGTATAGATGAGAGAAGAAGAAGAAGAGAATCAATATACCTACTCAAAAGTATCAGTATCTCTATATAAATAAAAATTCATTGCCACATGTACTCGTCCTATTTGGTTGTCTTTTTTGTTGTGTTTGTAATTATTAGACAAAAATGCGAAATACTGCGAGCAACGTCGAAAATTAAAATGGAATTTTTATATGGAAAAAAATTGATTGACATTTTGATATTTAATTTAATAACGTGAAATCTATTTTTGTATAAGTACATTGACCGTACTACGAACTGTCGGGTAAGCTACTTTACAATAAATACGGCTTTTGCAAAATAATATTTGAACCGTAAACAATATTTCATAATTGACAAGTTTTTAGAAGCTAAAATAATGACACAATTAACAGTTACTGGTAACAGGTGTGATATCAATAACACGTGATAATTACTTGCGGGCCGTGGGAGCGTATCTGTTAAAGTGATTAGGGAGCACATGTGAAATCACTGAACAATTCACTGTTGATTGTATTGGTAGGATGATAATTTGAAAATAGAAGCTCGTTCGTTTTCATTAGGCTTACTTTCATTATTTGATTTTGAATTTATTGGATTGTAATCACCAGTCTCTATCGATACCTAAAAAATATTTGTTTTTTAGTATTGTTTCGCGCAATTCTTGCGAACAGATTCGTGTGAAACGCATTGTTAATTCTAGTATCCCAAAGGACCTTTAAATATTATTTTTATTAAACACGACACATCAGCAATGTTAATGGTCTATCTAAACCAGAATACCATCAATGTATTTAAAGCTCCTGTGTTATTTCTCATAACTAATCAACGACACTATTTATCTATGTAACTGAAAATATGCATGATATTAAAAAACAACAAAACTTTATTAAATGAATTTAAGATAAACAACAAATTTTATCAATATGCATAGAAAAATGTATAAAAATGATAAATAAAATTAAATTCAGCCATTAAAAAAATCCAATAAAGTGTCGAGTAAAATGAAAATACCAGTGCGAAGAAGCTTTCAGTTTAATTCGACAAGGGCTCTATTCTGTTGTACCACACTAAACTAATTGAAATGATATTTCCTTTTACGTAACAATAATCTGACCTACATAACATGCCTGTATTTCTTCTTAAGTTTAGTCTATGTTATATCACATACTTATTTTGTCGGTTATTATAATAAACAATGTGCTCACAGCACATTTCTGAAGTCCACGCTACTGTTCTTTATGAGAAAACTTGATAACGGTTGTTCTGACTCGTAAATCGAGTCCGATACGGCACAACTGCGTTGCCTTCTATTATATTTACAATACAAGAGACTGTACTACTATTAAATCACAAGAACGAGACAAGGCTACACAATCTAAGGCGCTATCTCATTTTCGCACCTGCAATAATGATGTTATATGAGATGTTGATAAGACCGTACATCGAGAGCGTAAGCTATGGTGCAACCAGTGAAATTGAAAATATAATTCTAACATATTATTATAAATGTAAAAGTGAGTTTGTTTGTTTGTTACATTTTCACGGCTACCGATTACCGATTCGAGAATGGTTTAGATATGTTTTTTTTTCTTTTTTTTTTTCGTCTTTTCCGGGAAACGTCTGTCGGGTCCTCTAGTAATATATAATACCAAAATTAGTACAACAGTAACAACGGAATAGACGCCTTGTTTATTGGAGTATTTTCCTGCCTCTCTAAGTGACAGAGCCGTCAGTCCACTCAGCAGTTTTACGTTCCTATATTCGAATAAAAAATGTATAAAGGACAACTTCAGCTTACTAGGGCAAACAACTTGAACGTTAATATTGAAGAACAATAGATTCGGAGATGTTTTCTTGTCTTGGGTAAACATAGAAGCGCTTGTAATTTAGTGAAGAGGTTCTTGAAAAGGTAGGCAGTCGTAGTAGGCTTCAGAATAATATCTAACGTAGTGATTATTATATTCACATAAATTAAACGAAGTGCAGGATAGTCTATTTTTCTGGTAATGTCAATACGTTACCAATTAACTGGAAATGAAAAAAACTCATGAATCTATGTAGTTCTATATAGTATTTAAAGTTCTGTATTTCTTGTAAGTCAATTTAGTAATGTAGAGGTACCTTGTGATTATTTGTAATGTTATCGAGTATCTTGATACCCATTTCGAATATTATTGAAAATAAAATTAACATATGAATGCACAACCGCATTAAGTCACGGACTGCTCTTGCATTGTCACAAAGTGTAAGTTTATGCACCCTCATGCCCCATCCTTCTGTCTATTACAGATTAATATTTAAAAATCTACTATATCCTTATTATTTCATCTCCTTTATATTATTAAGTAATTATTGTTACAAGTTTTAGATTTGTAAAGTCAGTAATATATAGTATAATGGCTGCAACACCTTGTTGATTTGATTGAGTTGTAAAATACTGAAATTATATTAGGGATTAAAGTATGAAATTGCCAATTTGTACTGAAAAATTGAAACTTTATTTTTTCTAAGATGTACTATATTTATTTAATTGAAATACTTACCCTCATTATCTACACATTGCTACCATTCTAAACGGAAGTTCATATATGTGTTTACGATAGAACTCCGGGGATCTAGATTTGAAAAACTGTGTGAAAGTATTTTGTACTGCCTCCCGGAAAGAAAATTTTTCAACACGTAGAAGATTGTCCATATCAAGAAAAAAATTGTAGTCCGTTAGAGCAAGGTCTGGCGAGTACGCAGGATGACGTATGGTTTCTAACTGCAGCGCCTGAAGAGTTACAACGGTTTCTTGTGCAGTGTGTGAGATCTTGCGTTATCATGGAGCAATAATGGTGAATATCGATTCACGAGTCGGGGCTGTTTCACTGCCAGTTTCACCATCATTGTTCGAAGCTCGGCACAGTAAACATCTGCTGTTATTGCTTGACCAGAGCTATGAAAGCTATAGTGAATAACACCATGAAGAGACCACCAAACAGTTACCATTACCTTTTTACTGGTAAGCTTTGATTTAGGGCACTGTTGTGGAGTTTGACCTGGGGTCAGCCATTACATTTTTCGCTTACGGTTATCGTAAAGAATCCACTTTTCGTCACAATGTCACAATTCGATTCAATATTCCTTCATTTCTGTACCGATTCAACAAGGCAACACTAATTTCAACACGCATTTATTTCTGCAGATCAGTCAAATCATGAGGCACTCATTTTACATATTTTTTTATCTTATTGATTTGATGCAAATGAGCCAATATTGTAAGTAGGGTAACGTTAAACCATGCCGCTAATTCCTGGGTAGTTTGACTCGGATCGGCTTCCACCACCTCTTTCAGTTCAGCGTTATTATCCTGTGTCTTCCACGTGGTTCGTTATTTAATTCGAAGTTGCCATGAAAGCGTTTAAACCAAAAACGCACGGTGCGTTCATTAGCAGTCTCCTCTTCAAACGCAGCGTTGATATTGCGAGCCGTTACTTCCACGTTAGTTATCGTAGTATTAGTTATCTTATAGGTATCATGTGAAAAAAGTTTAAGTCGGAAATTCTACACCATGAAGGTTTTATGTCAATTCAAAGTATCTATTACTATACAACGGCAACTTCATACTTTAATCCCAATTATTTAATTGGCGATTTAAAAGAGTGGCCGTGTGTTTCTTGTGGGTTTCTTCTCATAGGCTTATTTTGCTTTAAGCAAGCTGGATGTCACAACATAAAGAATATCAGAAATACAAGCCAAGTAGTTAGTGTTATTATAAATGATCATAATAACACTAACTGCTCCGTGCCTCGGAGAGTACGTTAAGCCGTCCGGCTGCCATGAACATCTATGGCAGTCGTTATTGGGAAGTCAGTGCCCTATAACATCCTGACACTGGTCTAGCCTAAGGGTATCGTTAGCCTTCGGGTTGCGGAGGTCAGGTGGCAGCCGCTCCGTGTAAAAACTGATATCCAGTCAAATCCGGTTAGACTAGAAAAGCTGACTTCACGTGACTTGGGAATAATAAGAGCTAGGGAGAAGAAGAGAAGAAGAAGCAATTTAGAATACTGTAGTAATTATAGTAAAGAGGATATTAATTTTCTATGGCCTAGTTAAGTTGATACCAGGACTAAATTGCAAAACAAACCATTGTTTATTTAAAGGTACTTAGCATGATATACAACATTGAAGATCTTAGAAGCGTAAACTTAAGAAAATTTCCGTACAAATACAAGGGCACTTTGTCTTAAAAAGTAATAAATTATAAAGCCCAACATCTTCGAATTTTATTAACCGATCGAAATACGTTACTTCACAAAGAGTCCTGGGTCTTTTATGACAGCAGGTTTTAATTTTATGGACCTCAGATAAAAGACTTTATCACGTCATGATTCATGGTTCAGAACTAATTTCGTTTTTCGCCTTCATGAACGACCAGTTTTGCGGCATTTGAGGGCACGCCTTTAATAATTTTTACAGGCTTTCAGAGATACTTGCGTATTATGTTGTGCAAAAATACACTAAATTATTAGTCCTATCTCTGAAATGTGTGATGTAATTAATGCTACTGTTTTCCCCTATTTCGTTCTACCTATTCGAAATGCAATAGCCAGTTTGAAATTTCATTTTAATTCTTAGAAAAGATACCTATCCTATTGGTAGCGTGTAATATTAATTATTTACATGCATTCATATATGTACACTTTATGCTGAAAGTGTCTTTCTTCCCAGATTAATAGTTTCATTTTGCCATAATTTCATGATAGTTGCAGTTTTGAATAATTTAAGTGTTTTAAGATAAGCCAGACTCGGTTTAAAGTCAAACAACTATATAATATACTAAACATAAATAAATTCTGCTTGTCAATAAAAAATGTGATTAAATACTTCGTTGGCAATTTTATAAGTAACGACACAAATATATTATTTGATACCTTGATTATACCGCTATGGTATCAAATAATCAATCCTGTAAATAATCTATGTAACTGCTTGTATAATCTAAGGATAGTGTTGTTGTTTTATGGTTCCATTGAGATAGATATTTAGTAAGATTAGAAACCTATCTCCATTCGCTTGGAGTAATAGTAGGCTGATCCTTGATCGATTCGTTAATAAAATTTACGCCGCGAAATAACATCTTTTGGTAGGCTCAAGTTGATAGATATTTTTTAATAAAATAGCATAACAATAAAACCAATAAATACTTAGCTATCTTAAAAATGAACGAATATTACAAATTGATATTGCTCTTACCTTATTGCTGGCAGCATTGTGAAATGGCTCCTTAGGTGTACCTTCGAACAAAAGAAAATAATAATTTGTAAAATGTGGTGTAAACTTTAGGATGGTAAACGCCAGAAAGATAATTCCCAAAAAAGAAGGAGCCATAAAAAAGAGAGAACGTCCCTAACACTACGTATGTATATACCCATATCGGATATTACTAAATAAAACCATTAAAGTAAAAGAAAAAGATGAATTCAAAGAAGTAAATAATATACCTACTTATTTGATTGTCATAAAAGACTGTCAGTATTAAAGAAAATATTGAGTTTACTTCTTTGCCTTTTCGTAAAAGCTTTGATATAGCTTTCAGGGTAAGTTAAAGTGATAAACTCAATAAATTCGTATGACGATATATTATTATGTATGACGCATTGACAAATATCTACTCTAACCTATAATTTATTATCAGGGAGTCTGATGATCATCTAGCACGCCAGTTTGCATGCAAATGCGCGTTTGTTAGGCAATAGTAATATACATTTCACAGAGTTAGCCGTTTGAATTTTGCATAAATATAAGGCCGAGCTTATATTTTTTTAACATTCTCTATTTTAGGATATAGCATAATCAGAGTCTCAAATCAAAATTCTGTCTCAATTGGCGTAATTTCTCTATCCTTCAGAAACGTTTTTCGAACCAACTTGGGTTGTTTACCTAATGGTGAGTATACCTAATGCTGTTAAGATTGCATCAGGGTGGTTGTTGGCCCTTGCATTGGCAGCATTTAGCATTGTCTCTTTTTTGTGTCAGCGACACACAAATCATACATTTAGTGTAGCAGGCTACGGTAAACATTTACAATTAGGTTAACCATATGCTTTACAACTTAGTGGAAGAAAAATCAAATATTCAACATGACATGTAGTTTAATAATCCCAAAAACATTCATTGACTAATTGAATAAATCTTACACAGTAAAAGAGATAAAAAAGAAGTAATCATAAAAACACACTAGTAAAAAATATTCGTTACGAGTAAAACTGTAAATGCAAAGTATAAAATAGTTTTAGTACTTCTGCTAAAGTAATAAAAGCTTGATTTGTCGTTTGTGATATCATTTAGATATAACTGAAAGCACTAAAACAGACTGATTTAAGTTATACGCTTACTTACAGTACATTGACTTTCTTGTAATTTAAGCTTGGCAAACAAACATACTGTCTGTCTAACGTAGCCTTTAATTGCATTAACAGGGGTTTACAGTTGTGCCATCCCTAGGAAAAGGAAATAACGATGGATTAAAACGAAAGGAATAGGGTAGATAGGTATGCGAGTATTCGGAAATCTTTTAACTGAAGTAAATGGATTAATATGATGTTCCTCCAAGAGGTAGACTTTAGTAATAGTAACTGGTTGCGTGGTTCGCGTGGCATATCAACAATTACGTGTGCTAAGATCATCATTGCTTAAGATATAATACACTGTGCAGCTGACATACTTAATATATTGATTGTGAACAACTGGTGATAATGACGGCGTTCTAAAAAATGTTAGTTACACACAATTGTCTGCAAAGTGGACATTTAAAATTGGAACGGCAATTACATTTTGCTGCTAAATTCTACTGCAAATCTCTAAGTACATATAGTTCCTAGTTACACGTACTTATGTCGTACGACTGCATGCTATCTCTAACTTTGAACTTGCCGTTACACTTAGTTTATACATATTAATTAGCGGAGAAAACTTCATACTCCTTTTAAAGCATATTGCGGGCACGGAGGAGTCGTTGTCGAAGCCGAAGAAGCGCAGAAAGCTACAATGCATAAAAATTACATTATGTATTATCCCTAACCGACCATCATATCATCATTAGGCACAATATTTGTTGTGGATGTTTGTTACTTTGCTTGCTTTTAGGTTTACGAGTTGACGCATCATCGTTGAAGGCCATAGCCTTTTTGCAGTTTTGTCTGTGTTCCCACAAAACGTGACTCTATAGGAGATAATTAAACACAACAAAGTATTCTTGCTTATATTATAACAGGCCGACGACTCGTACATATAAATTCAACAAGCGATTTATATAGTTTGTATCGTAACAATACCTTAATTCTGTGAAGCAGAAACTGAAAATATTTCAGTTATTTTAGAGACAGATCAAACAAAACAAGAACCATTGATGGCGGGGACGAATAATTTCGTTGTACAAAATCATTGATTTATCGCTCGAATTTTGTGTATATGGAATTTAACGCCCACGTTATACCATCCATCCATGTTTTGATGGGACCACGCTTACAATTCGATACATGTATAAAGTAATCTGTAATTTGATACAACTTCAAACAAAAGTCGAAACAATATTGTGAATTGCAAATTGATTTATTTTGTTGATTTAACGCGACAAGCTCATTGTGCTGTCAATGCATGTTATACGAATTATTTGAACTGCTATATTATAATGATTAATTGAATTAAATCATTCAGGCATTAAACATTGTCGATAAATAGAGATGTACCACTATTCAACTGTGTATTCAGTAATGAGAAAATTTAACAATTTACTGCTTTAATGAACTTAGAATATTCGATTAGTATTCCAAACATTCGGCCTAACTGCCAAGTAATTGGTAACATGCGCTAATAATTAGACGTACAATTAGGTTCCACAGCTATTATATATCAGACAAAATAACCGTTGAATATAGAATTTACAATCAATATTTTACGTGAAATATTAGGCACTATATTAAATTGTATGGTGCTGAAATGTTCATTATAATGTACGTTAATAATTAAATTTCGTTAGCAATTATAAAAGATGCAATAATGAGTGGCAAATTAAACCTAGCGGATAGATGGGGTGGTAGGTGCCGGTGAACTTACAAACATGCCGTCACTCTTATAAATTGAAATCAGGTATAAATTAATTTCGGCCTCAGTATATTTTTAACCGAATATTCATATTCAGCTGGAGTTGATTCGGCAAAATTGGCGTAACACTATTGCTTGTAGCTGTTGAGTTTGCGTTGTATTTTCATGGCATAAGTAAATATTAATTAACAAAATATGTATTTTATATGATCATTTAATTTAATTCTTGCAAAGTTCTGCAAAATTGCTTTTCTTTAAAATGAATTTATGAAAATATTGATATAAATTTGTGTTTGTAATTGTGACCGATCGTGAGATTTCATGTTCTATGTATTTTACTGATATTAGAAAGTAATAGAACACATAATAGTGTAGATACTCTTAGGAGCAGCTCTACCTTCACTTCAGACATAAAAAGTGTGAGTATATGTATGTATGTATGTGAGTAGGGCGCGATGAAAATGTAGGCCACTATGCAAGGTTTTTCTAAGCATGGCAAATAATATTGGTATTTGACAATATTACAACAACTAACGAGTATACGATAAGATACCTATAGTAGTTTTTAGCTGAGTTACAATTTAGATCTAAGTTAGTTATAAGCTTTATATGTTTACGTAAAAATTTGTAACTTGTTATGTGCATGAAATAAATAAATAAATAAAGTATATAAGCATTTCATTAAATGCTTACATACCTATACTTTAATTGCTTAAGCACCCGATTAAACGATTATGGAAAATATCATTATATTTTCCATAATTACACGTACCTAATTAAAGCTAGGCACGCTTTTTTAATTAAGCAAGCCTTGTAATCTTTACATTTTTAATCCAATTTATTCTATAAAACTATATCGCTAAAATAACAGTAATGTCACATTTAAAAAATATATTTCTGTTAGACACCATATTAAGTTGACTGAAAGTCATTGTATGATAGTTAAGGTGGTGAAACACGAGTGAAACAGAGAGAAAATGAAAAAAAGAAACATTTACGGAATAAAACTCAATGACCCTATTCTTTTCCGGAAACCACAGAGCTATTTTCTATTATGTTAGAGGCGCGATAATAATCTCTAGTCACAGGAATATAAACAACGCCGCTTTTTATGGCATTCTTGAGAATTACCTACATATATGTCAACAGCTGGGAGCACAGTTCCTAAATGCCATACACACACACGAACATACACATGTGAACGATTAATCGCTTCAGAGATTGTCACTCACGCGTCTAAAATAACATTCAGGCGTCTTAAATAACTACATAGGGTGATGAAATTGTAACCTAAATAACCATGTCAAATTAGAAACAAGCTTGGTGAAAAATGTTTTTTACTCGAGTAAAGAAATGGAACTGGATTTCTTTTTTTGAAGCATTATTGTTACCAAATAAAGCTTGGCTGAGCGGCAAACGTTAACATATGTAGTATTTCTTCGTGATTTTTACGAGTCACCTAAAGCTCGAATAAAAATCTGTGTAGATGATTTACGAATATGGTTGTTATTTGGTCTACTGTTTGAAGATTTAAACCGCCCTTGTTGTACAAGGTTCTGAAATATAATTGCGTGCGTAGTAAATCATGTAAAAATATACAGTACACCAATCTGACTAGCAAATAATAAAGAAAACAAATAAAATAAATTAGCTCTTGTCTATCTTATCTTAAAAAACCTTTTGTCTATGATTAAGTATTACCAATTATGCGAATCAGGTACCAGAATAGCAGAATCACCTGGAGATGTGTACAGGCAATAACTTTTCTCATGTTTATGGCTCGACGCGTTCGTTTGTTTACGTCGGAAAAGAGGGCAGACTACACTATACATTACAAAAAGAACGTGACGAAATAACGTGATACATTTATCGTTATACATTAGCCTATTACAGTTACACTTCGCTTGTAAACATTTATGACTTATGATAATTTTATTCGCTCGTGTTTTTGGTATGAGGTATACAAATAAGATGTTTTTCACTTTTGCTTATATGGCTTTATCAGATAAACGTACAATAATCTATATTGCCAGTTAGTAAACAAGATTTTCCTCAACTGAAATCGTAATACCTATTCTAACGGCAGATATACAAGAACAACAGCTGTTTCCAGGCAAATAGCCTAAACAACAATATTCGATTCCTACAGAATATGAAATTGAGAGGTATTGAATTTATATAGTATTATGTAGACAAATCTAGATTTGTGATTCTCTAGAGAATAGGTATGTCATTTTCATACATTTTAGTTAAGAAAAGCACTGCGTGGACATTCCCGATAATCAGGATAATCTTTTAGTCCAATGAACATAAAGTACGCCCAGATACACGGGGCAAAAAATTGTATGATCAACTAATTATTGTTATTAGTTGATCATACAATTTTTTGCCCCGTGTAAGGATCCTGATCACAACACTGGCAATTGCGATATGACTTTTTAAGCCTCTATGTCATCCGCGCAGTCTTTGAACTGAAAATAAAATCCATAACATTTTGTTCGAATCCAAAACCGACACAGAAGACTTTTTTGAAAAATTATAAATATTAACAAGATTTATGACATGCATAAAATATGGATATACGATATAAACACGCATTCCTTACATTCCGCATTAATAAAAGCTGATTCAATATCTTGAAAATAAACATAAAACATTTATTTATACATTTCATTATCTATTCTCATAATTTATTGCATTTTTTTCTGTAATCAAATATTTTCACGCTAACAAAAATATGGTGTACTAACAAAAGAAATTGTTGTTATGTATGAATTTGAGTAGAGAGTTTTTGGTATAAAATAATTGGCCTGCTAAAAACCGTTATCGAGTTTCGTTATTGAATGGTGGACTGCCAACTTTGGCAGTAATTGAGAATAAATTTACTTTTCAGGTCATACCAACTACAATCTCCATATGGACATACATGTGGACACACACCATACCAAATTTCACCGAAATCCGTTCAGCAGTTTCGTTATAAATACGTGACAAATGAGCAAAGTTACCGCCGTATTTCTATTAATATTAGCAGGTTAGTATAAGTACTTCCTCACTGGCACAAAATCTAAGTACTCTAGAGTACCTATATAGACCTAGGAGCTAATCAGTCACGTCATGAATACTTAACCAAACTAGCTACGCACGTGACAGGCCCACTACCTTTATCAAGTGAGGACCTAAACAGGTCTCAGATCTGTTATTAAAATGTAGGCATCGATGTTTCCTCTACCGGTTGTTCAAGAACGATGTATCATACATAATGTTTTAATATTAATATGCTGTCAATATTCTAGTGTATATTGTGCAAATCCCTGTATGGTTTGCAAAAATTGCGAGGTTTAGTAGCTTTTTGGTGTTTGTATTGTGTTTTATTCGATGTATGTATGCTTACGTATGCTAACTGTTATTTATATTTTATATACATCTCCAAAAGGAAGTTCACGCTCATAGTGGGCATATCTAGACGTTGCATTCTCGTGTCGGGCAAAGATCTATTGAGTTTTTTATATGAAACAGACAGCGAAATGTGGGACTACCTCATATTTCAAGCAATCCTAGGCTAGCTGGTACCCATCAGCCGGCCGGTATGCTTTATATGTGTGTAAAATCTTGACCATAATAAGACTAGGACAAGAAAAAAATCACGTGTTACAAAAATGCTGCAATCTATTCCATTTAGTTTTGCAACGACATATGGTACCGAGTTGGGTAGATTAGTCTTAGTTGATGTCTCGGTAATAAAGTATTCCAAGTGCCTCACAATGTGACAATGTGGTTTAATAAATGTTGAGAGAATAGGTCTATTTTTTTTACACAAGGCACATTTGTAACTATCAGCATTGAACATTCTAATGCGACTATTGAATTTTTGGGTAATGACAATTTAATAGCAGTGTTAAGGCTGACACTAAAATCGATAGATGATTGAAATTAAACTCATTTATACGGATTTTATCGCGTTGTTTTTTAAACACTGTATTACATAATTTTGAAACTATTACACTACTACTACTATTGAATATGATATATTTTTAAGCTAATAAAATTATTAAAGCTATTAAATTTATTTATATTTAGGTTTACACTATCCCCGACGTTTCGGTTGCTTTTTAGCAGTCATGGTCACGGGGAGACTATTTGTCTCAATATTTCAGTGTAGTTATTTCAAAGTACCCGAACATAATTTAATCTTTGGTGTTTCTAATTATGCAGAATGAGCTCAAAGTATCATGAAGTCTAGCTGTGGTTTGCTTCTTCTTGGGTTTGACTATTTGAATTACTGGATCCCAAGCTGGTGGTACATTCTAACCATATACTCTATTGAAATTAGGATGTTTTTTTGATTTCAATAGCCTCGCGAAGCATCCTTGGTAGGAATCGGTATTCTTTAGTGAGAATTTGTGGTTTGTCAAATCTCAGGTAGTGGTTGGTCCCCCTGTTGTTGTTGTACTAAGCTTAAATTGATAACCGAGGTACACGGTTTTCAAACTTCCCTCGATTGTGAAACTTAATGGTCAAATGTCACACAATATCTTTGGGTCAAAAATATTATCACTGGTGGTATAAAGTGCAACTTAATCTTTATTCGGTTTATTACAAAAGGTAACTAAGTTTATGTTATTGTGATGCTAATCATCGAATGTGTGCATTGCTTTAAAATAGTAACTTGTATTTTTTTTGGTAATTTAGGTTCTGCCATGATTGGTAAATATGATTAGATATTTGCATTTAATTTAAGCCAAAACGGCATTTAAAGCCATCTATATTTATCAAAAATAACTGTCTTAGCCACCATTACATAAGACTTTCACAGCTTCCTACCCACACTGTATTTGTAAGCTCACAAAAGTTACAATAAACAAAAAAATGACCTCGTTTTCATTAAAGAAATTTATTCTCGAATAACATGCTCCTGAAAATGTTACAAAAATGTTTATACAATGCTTCCGAATTCTCGCGCTTACAAACTCGGCACCTAAGCAATATTCTAACAAAAGAAATGTGCCATGTACACACAGTGAAACAATAAAGGTAAAAATCCCTTCTGGACGCGGAGATATTAAAATGTAGTCACGGACTATAAAAAAGCAATAAGGAATTACCGTTTCTGGACATTATGCTGCTGTTTGTACTCAACTCACGTGAAAATGGTGTACGTATTTATAGCTTCATCGTGAAAGAACTGCGTTTTTATACATGTCATAAAATGCGTCAACCTGCGGTAATATCATAACCGCAAAATGATCATGTTCCAGATTCTTTTATATAAAAATGCAATAATTTTGAGAAGAGTAACTTTATTTTTATACCATTCTCCAATTTTGATACGTAGGCCAATTAAATCAGCTTAACCTGTCAATTGAAATCCTATTGTATCTGGCCGCCAGTGTGTCGCTGCGACTCAATAGGTTAAGAGATAAAATATATTTTCTTAAAAGATAAGGCCGTTAAATTGGTACTATTATAAGATACTATAGTTACTTTAATATTGTCTTATGTTTACGCGACAAAATCTGTATAACGTGTTTAATTTCAATACTTTTATTCTTTTACAAAACTGCTAAGCAAACCGAACCTAAGGCGCTAACGATAACCACTGAATGGTACGCGGATGAGTAAAAATTTACAATAGCATTGAGTAAATTTGTACAAAAGATGAGAAAGTTTTCCGGTATCGCATCAATAACTGCCTTGGGAGTATATAATATGGACATAATGTCTCAGGTCACAGAAGGTTTTCAAAGATAATGCGTGAAATATGATCTTTTCTTTTTAGGTACATTTTCGGACTCATCTTTTTACCTTTTTTCTAGGTGTCAAATTCAAGGTAAAGATGTTATACAAAATCTAGCACACACGACTATAACATGATACTAAAATTGACACATTTGAGTAGCATTGTTATTATTATACAAGTCTAATATTGTTATTACGAGTATATTTTGTATATGAGTCATCAGATTATCAAAACAGCCTTCACCTAGTGTTTTAACCATGGATGGAACTATGCCTAGTTTTAAATCTAAACCTATTTGTAGAGTGTGAGTATTGATTTACGACCTTACTTAAACAAAACCTACCTAATACATTTATGCTTATTTTAAATCTATACTAATGATGTTCTCGTAGACGTATGCTGCTGTGCTCACGGAAGCATACGTGTAGAATTACTAAACTCACATTTAAATACGCTGCAATATCAATAATGTTTCTTTACTGATTTATTTTCAATTAAGCTTTTTAGTTAGTAAATTCACCAGACATGGTAGAAAATTGGCAGTTTCTCTTATACACGTCAAATCTTACTTGTATAATTATGTCATTTTAGTGGATCACGTTTAATAACACATTTTGCGATAACTGTAACGTAATAAAAAATATTAATTCCTTAGTTAATTTTTGGCAGAAATTATTTTAATACCTTGTACTTAAAAATTGTATATTAAATACCTGATGTGCCATAACTGATGTGATATAGTCACATCAGTTGTGATTATATCACATCAGTTAAAGTTATAATTAATCGTTTACGATAAATAAATGAAAGCCTTATTTATCGTAAACGATTAATCATATTTCCATACTAATTCATATCTCGCAGCGGGCTGTCTGAATGTAATGCCGACTCACCGCTTTCATCGCCTTCCTTAATCTGTTCATTTCTGAAGCCCCGGGGCGCCGCCCTTTCAACAAAATCTGATCTTTATCCACCAACATCTACAATTTTTTTCTCCAAGATGCCTTGAATTAAGTCTTGGTCCATTGTCACCTAATCCGACGGTTCAGCCAATTTTATTTAGTCTAAGCATACTTAAGATGGCTTTGAAGATTATCTCAGACTTGGTATTATTTAATTATTTATTACCTCTTTAAGAAAATTATAAGATTAGCAAAGGACACTGTCTAGGACTAGCATTTTGAGAATATTGTCTTTCAGAAAATCTAATTGTCTGGGTTCTTTTGTATAATTTCGAGGACTTTTAACATTTTGCGTATTATCGTGACCTTCATTTTATCTTGGTTTAAAATACTAACTGTTCTTCCAGCAAGTATTTTACGGCTATTGCCAGAAATTATTATACACAGTTCCGAGATGAAATCTTATACAATTGATAACACACAGCAATCATTAAACCAAACTGCGGAAGAATTAATAATTCAGGTAAAATACAAAGCAAAATGTTTAGTTCACAAAAGAAATCTCGTGATTATTACATGTATTATATGTATAAGTCGTGTAAAACTGCGAATTGCAAGAGAAGTCTAAGTTTAGAAAAACTCATACAATTTAAAAAAAAATATATAGAAACTTCTGATAGCGAACACAATCCTTTCAATCTCATTGGTAGATATACATCATTTAAGTAAAAATATTACTTTATAAATATGAAGCGTAAGTTCCATGATTCGTGTTCTTAACATTGAGCTTATGCTCACGTGTGATAGTGAAATTTCAAGCAAAATGTTAGTAGCATTTCGTAACAAAAAATAGCGATGTACCAGATAGACGACAATATGCTTGCCTTCTGTAACATACATAGCACCTGAAGTTATAGCAATCGAAATGCAAGGGTAAATTGAATATAGCTCCGCCTTCGTGGATGTATCAGTGTGAACAAAAGCAAACAAAAATCAAAGCTAATTTAATTTTCTCTCGGTAACTTGAGCTCAAATATCTTTAACATTTCTACTCGGCGGGTTTGCAGGCTTACAATGTACAATAATTTGTACCACAAAAATATTTCAACTGTCTTAATTTCAGTGCTCATGTTATCCCCAAAACGACAATGAAGAAGTGAAACATTCTAACGTAGCACATGCTTCGAAATTTAAACGAGCAAATTTGAATATTAACACGAGAGAAAGCTATTTAAATGTGAGCATTACAATACGTTACGTAATGCCCATAAATAGCAGTTGAGACTTTACATTCTAATTTTAAACATATATACCGTTGAGAAGCTTTAACTGAACATTGCTGTTTTAGTAAAGGAAGCTATTTTTATTGCTATTTAACCTATTTTTATTGCTTCTCCATTAAATTCTACGACATAGTTAAAGAATACTATAATATTAGTACTATAGTTAAAACTATTCCTTACTAGATTTTGCTTGCTGCTTTGCTCGCGTAAATGTGGGTTAGGTTAGATTAGTATCAGTACTTTTTTCTGAAAGTTCTGTTATCTCCTTTTCTGTTTCCCTGATACACGTTGTATGTGAAAATTTGTTATGATCGGTCAAGTAGTTAAGGCGTGAAAGTTTAAAAAACAAAGTCACATACGCATTTATAATATTAGTTAGGATATAAAGTTTACAACTCTGTAGCTCACAAACACCCCCCAATATAAGACGTGTGTGTACAGTACTAGCTTATACGCGTATCTTATGTGCTAATATCCTGAGCTTTAATTCAAATCCGTTTATCGGTGATTACTTGATTGAGTAATAAACATTCGAACATCTTAACAAACTTTCACATTTAGCTTTGCAGCGGTATTAAAAATCTAATAAGAAAAGCACATGAACGCCCTAAAAATAATAAAATAATTCTGTCGTCGCAACATTTTCTATAACTTTGTCATTAAGATTAATAATTTAAGGCCAAGTAATGAATTTCTGCCCACAGAAATTTCCAAATATAATTGCCCAAAAGAACACCTAATTAAAATCATTACATAAATGTATCAAATTTCCATCTTGCGTGATATTTGCTAAGCAGACGTTGTCTACAAGTATCATGAAAAATATGCCATCATTTTGTTTTTCCAATTTACCAAATGTCTTTTCGTTACAGCCGCTCTCCACGACACCAACAAAAGAAAGAAATTAAACAGCCATAAGGAAAATTGGACGTTGTTATGAACGCATTTTTGTAAAGGGAACCGTGTCAAACTGCTGAGAGGTAAAATACAAAATTCGGACCTAATGACCCTCAGCAGAGATACACCCTCCACGTAATTTATTTGGGCAATACATGAAAATGATGAAGTGGCCATAAAAGGCACATTACCGTCGTCGCCGCGGCCAGAACTGGAATCTTCTCAATTTCCTAATGGTTCCATAACAAATGTCATCAGCAAGGGAGACGGACGGCCAGACGACACTCCGTGCGGGAATGGACCGACTATTAATATAGCCAATGTCCTAGATGACAGGTTCTGACCTAGATTTCACGCCGTCTGGTTGTGCTAACTATATTTCATAATTTAAGAAACTTCGCTTTTGTGTAAAATATTTTTCGGTTAGACTACTCACTACTGTTGAGTGCCTATACATACATAACTTCACATAAACTATTCGTCCAGTAAATTCAATTGTGGGTCGGATGTAATTTCAAGGATCACGAATAAAAACCTTTACTTCGGACTCTTATTAAATTTAGTTTGATGAAGAGCTTTTAAGAAAGAAAATTAGATGGTTTTACTAATTAGATATATTTTTAGGGTGTTAGAATAGAAGTAAAATTTAAAAGTTACTATATAAGATTTCAATGGAATAGATATTATGTCCTCTTTATGTAGAAATTAGTGTAAGTAAATTTGGGTTGAACTAACGTGTAACGAAAATGATATGATACGGCTATAGAAATGATAAGTTTAGTTACTGGGATACTAAAATTTGCGATACCCTACCAAGGCTGTATGATTTCTCATTAAAATTCAAGGTGAACATAATCATAATGCGAATTTATTATCCAGCCTTCTTACTTCCGCCTTTAGATCGAAAAAATAATATGATTTTAGATAATGTAACATTTAGTAAAACGGCATATCAATTTGGAATAAGCGTAAGTCGGCAATAAAATTAACATAACCTTTTAGAGCTCGTAAGCAATTTGGCCATTTTCGGAGCCGTAACATGTTAAAATGTTCCTGTTTTCATTGGATATAAAATGGCAGTTTAAAACCCTATAAAAGTGACTCGGATTGAGGTCGTGTGTTCAGATAATGTGTGACGGTGAGAGAGCAGAGCCAAGACACGAGTAAGATTAGTGCAAATTACTCAAAGGTTGGGGCGGAGTTTTAAGGCTGTTAGGGAACTTAATCCGGAGCGCGGAGTGACTGTTTACATTTTGTACCGCACAAGTTGATATGTAAAGAGTTTTCATGATCATTGAAAGTGTTTCCTACATAGCAATTTAAACTTTTTTAATTATGTTATTTCCAATATAAGATTCCTACTGGTAACAAATGAATCCGGCTTGATATAAAACTGTAACGGTGTTGTTATTATATGCTTACAACGTCTAATGACATCCATAAAAAAGGACTCATTACACTTTCAAGCAAATATACAAGTATGATATATGGAAAGCACACGCAGTGAGATGACGCATTGTGTCAAAGTGAAGCAGTTCGACTGAAAAGTATCGCCGCGCCGTCTTACAGACGTCCACAGCCACAGAAGTTTTATTAATGTTTTTTTGTTTTGCGCTAATTAGGACTTTCCAGCTTTTTAAATAGGCGCTAGGCAATCAGCAAGGGACGAGTGATTCTTGGGATAGCAAGAAATATCCGTCCATTATAAAAAACAGTTCTAATCAACAAATTAAAAGCATTTGAAAGAACAGGGAAAATTAAATGGAAAAAATCGGCTTCAGACTATAAATATTCCTGGTACTGTGAGCGTCAATAGGCTGTAAGCAACAAGAGCTTACCATCGAGTGACTCAAAAACTTGATCGCTAACTAAGTAATATTTCCTCATCGGGTTGTTCTAGACTTATTCCTCTTAAAGTAAAATATTCTCACCTATATATTTTTTACTCTACCTTTACACATAAATAAAAACCTTTGCTTGTAAATTTCAGGTCCTTTTATTTACGGTCCGGCGTTTTTAACTACAACGACACACATCTGAAAAAGTCCAAGGGATTATGCATAAACCTTTGCAAGTAAAGTCGTTGAGAATAAATCTTTTACTAAACTGGGTAGCAGGTTTAATCAACGAAAAAGTATAAATGGGTTCGAAAGGACGACAGGGAAAATAATGGCCCGAGGTATAACATAGTTAGGGACCTGTTTGCTTAACTGATCTAAAGTTTGGACAAATTTTAACCATTTACAACTGACATCCTGAACCTTAGAGTAATAAAGCTGTTTACAAACACACAAATTTAAGGATAAGCCTGTTTGACGTTGAGTGGAAATATTATGAGGACACTTTGTCAGTTCAGACATTTCGTCACAAATTTTGTCTTCATTTTGAAATACAATAACGGTTCTGTACATATTGAGACAGTGTTGGCTTTCACTGTACTAGCAGACTTTGTTTAGCAAATTACCCTAACATTTATTTATCAAAATATAAGCACACAGATATTCCAGGGAAGGCTAGATTCCTATATCACAGGACTACTTTTGTAAATTTTTTTTTTTGCGCAAATCCTAGTTTATAAGTTTGACACCTCAGATTCGTTAGCACAATTGGGAAATGTGAAGTTTAGGGTTGCTTTGCTCAGTATTTAGGTTGTTACAAAGAAGTTAATTATATATCTTACAATACGGATTGTATGGCTAATACTTTGGCTATAAAGTCTATATCTTTATACAAAAATACTTTTAAAAGCTATAGTATTATGATATAATTTATGATAACTATCCATAACATTATATTTTATATTTATAACCCTTGTATTGTATTGATGATTTTCTTTCTTGTTTCAGATCTTTCCATCAACAACGCGGCAGACGAGACTTTTAGTATGTAAGTAATTTATTATAAAGAACGAAACACCTTCTGCTAAATACATACAGAACTCTCACATAACATTATTAAAATACGTCTTTGAATATTAAAGTTCGCTACATTGATTTGGAAACCTTCGTTTAAGTCCTACTTGCTCCACTAGAAATTTTTTTTTATTAAACAGAATTATTTATATTCTAAATGTAACAATACTTATATTAATATTATTAGATTTAGTTCCCAGTTGCCATTTTCATTAAAAGTTTATTATTTGAATTTGCTATATTGACCTACTATAAGTCGTGAACTTGCTATATTGACGTGCTATATAGGTCGTGAACTTGCTATATTTATGTGCTATAGGTCACTAGTAGAGCCACCACAAATATTGTATGTGTATTACTTTTGTATACATAAACAATACAACACAGGTAACACATACAGAAATAGTAATACGGCCTTCCTAGAACTTGAGATAATAATAAAGAGACTCATTTTCTAAATAGTATTCGGAATTCTTTATAAAATGTGCTCCTTTGTGAGTAATTTGAGCGTGAACGAATCAAAATAACGTCGTCATCATCATTGACTCTTTTCCAAAAAGTCTTACAGTATTGTACCTTTATTAACTTAACTAATGCGTTTTCAATTTGACAAAAGCAAAGATTTCTTTTGATCATAATTCACTTATTGTAGAATATTATTGTTTGTATACAAAATGCAACATTGCAGAAACACGTTTGTTGTAGCTTTAGAGAATACATCAAACAATATGTAATTATTGCTTCCATATTTTCTGAGTCATTTGGATTATGTAATCAATCTTTTACCATTTTAAATTATCATAAAAAATTCCATATAACTTATTCTAATAGATTTTGAGAAAAACATTATTTCATTACTAATAAGAGCTCTCTATATAATTTATATACAAAAAAGAAATTACAATCTAAATCTAGACTTGTTCTCCTATCAGAATTCAAAATATTAACAGTTCGTTTAACTATTTCCAAATTACAATACTGTGCTCAAAAATGCGGGTGGTTTTCCCAACCATAAGTAAATATATTAATGGAATCGAAGTCTGTAGAACGAAGTCGAGTTTAAATTCGTTTCAATCATTTTGTTGATTGACTGAGTTTATTCAATCTAATCGTAAGTTAAAATTCTCGAGTAAGGTGCGTTTTTTAAGGTGGTTTTTTTACGTGATGGACGCATTGACGCGTACCCCTCCGCGGGGGCGGGCGGAGGGATTATGTCGGACTCGCTGGGGTAAAAGAAAGATGGAATAAGAATAATGTACCTCCCGGAATACCGACTAAACCTACCACGGTGTTCCTCGACAAAACCGCAATCGGCGGGGCCGCGCGAATCATTTTCACATACAGTCGCGACCCCGCCGAGGTTTCGGCCCACCGTATGAAACGGCAGGCCACTACGCAACAAGACAAACAAGACGATACTATTTTTTTTTTTTTACGCGGGCGATGGGGATATGTCGGGATCCAGCCCTAAGATGGATTTGGGCTGAACCGACTAAAACCACCGCGGTGTTCCTCACACCTTTATGGCGAGGCCACGCGGATCGCTCTCGCATTCGAATCGCGATCCCGCCAAAGGTTCGACCCACCGATGAACGTGGCGGGTCCCACACAACTATCACACATACAGGACAAATTCACAAATTAACACCGAATATAACACACACAAATCACAAAAAATCCCCCTTGCGACATCGAGAGGCGTGCGCGGAACACGAACGCCGCCTGCTCGGACCTGCGCTGATCGGGCGGTGGACGGCCCCAATAGGTCCACCACCCGCAGGCTTCTACTCAAGGTGGCTGGAAGTCGTCACGCGCCCTCCTGCGCCCGGTTTTGCCGTTAGGGAGAGGGATTGATCTTCCCGCCGCCTCCTTCACAAGACGAACCCCTTTTTTTTTTTTTTTTTTTTTTTTTTTTTTTTTTTTTTTTTTACGTGGGGGAATGCTATGACGCATATCCCTCCGCGGGGGCGGGCGGAGGGATTATGTCGGACTCGCCGGGGTAAAAGAAAGATGGAAATAATAGTAAAGTACCTCCCGGAATACCGACTAAACCTACCACGGTGTTCCTCGACAAAACCACTATCGACGGGGCCGCGCGAATCGCTTTCGCATGCGGTCGCGACCCCGCCGCGGTTACGGCCCGCCGTATGAAACGGCAGGCCACTACACGAAAGACCTACCCAAAATAGGCACTACGTCGCATAAAACCCTACTGTCTCCCCTAGAGGGGAGACGGACTCGACACAGAGGCGCGCGTCGGAACACGCACGCCGCCTCTCGGACCTGGTGCTGAACGGATGGCGGGCAGGCCCACAAAGCCCGCCATCCCCAGGTCAAACCTCAGGGTGGCTGGAGGTCGTCTCGCGCCCTCCGGCGCCCGGCTCTGCGGTTGGGGAGAGGGTTTAAACGCTCCCTCTCCCGCTCCGCCGCCTCCTTGATGGAAATTACTTCCTCACAGAAGGAGGCGACAGCGTTCCACGACCTCTCACTCCGGACCATAGACTGAACTACGGCCGGGAGCGAGAGGGCAACCGATCCGACTGCCGCGATCAAATCACGGCGCTGCGATGCCCAGGCAGGGCAAACCGCCAAAGTGTGCAGCGCCGTGTCCTCAACAACGTCGCGGCAGTCGCCGCAGTGGTGACAACCGGGCGTCTCTTGCCGGCGTATACGACACAGGAACTGGCCAAAACAACCGTGGCCAGTTAGAACCTGTGTCAGCCGGAAGGTGAGGGCGCCATGCCGCCTCTCCAGCCACTCCTCAAAAACGGGACTTACCGCCACGATCGTGGCGTGCCCGGCACTGGGGTGCACAAGTCGTTCCTTCCAATTGGCCACTAGGACCTGGCGGAGCTCGGACCTCGCCGCCTTGATTGCGGCAAGACCCGGTCCTTCGCCCCGAGCTAGCGCCTCCTGGCGCCAACGGTAAAGCGACGCCAGGAGCGCCGCTTCCAGGTCCCATGGCATCGATCCGGCGAGGAGGCTCGCAGCCTCGAATGAGATCGTGCGGTATCCTCTAATCAACCTGACAAGACGACCCCCTTTGCCCGAACATAACATAACCTTATTTAACTTGCCCACCAGTAACCTGAAAGTCCAGGTTAGAAATCAAAATAATATGTCTATATTTGTATGTTTTATGGTTTTGGTAATTTTGGGCTCTAGGAGAATTGACAGCTATCACGAGTTTTTCAATTATGTCCAACAGCAATTTTGTTGTTGAGAGTTCGTAATTGATGGGCGCTGGATATAAATATTGCTAGGCACAATTAGAGTCTGGTTGAACAAATTCTATTTGCGCAATTAGATCTCGCCGTATCTGATAAAATATAATATTCGTTTATTTGTAGAAGTATGACCAGCTGTAATGTTACTCATGAGGCTGGAAATATCAAATAACCTTACTTTGGACTACGAGTATTTCATCAGTATGTGTAAAAGTTAGAACTTCCTTGTGTAAATATTCGTAATATTTGTGGCACGTGGTAAAAGTCGACGTCAAATTATACACTTGGGAAATGAAAAGTAACTTTTTAAAGCAATGTTGTCTCTTAATGTGGTAAAAACATGTAGAAAAATAATTTTTCTCCCTGTTGTGTAGTGAGGCAAATTTACTCCTTGCAAGTCGTTTACAGTAAGAAACGTTGGACGAACGTGAGTCTGTTATACATAATTTCGCTTTTTGTGGCTGATAGAAATTATAAAAAGTTAGAACGGACTTAGTTTCTTTTTTTAATTTAGATTAGAAGTAAGAAAATTAAAGTCAAGCAAGGAAAAGTAAGTAACTTCAAGAATATAAATAACTTTATTAAAAACTTATTTTGTCGAAAAATCCTTTATGTTATTTCTGTCTTCTATTTTCTTTTTTTGGGATTAAGAATGATTTAGATAGTGTCTTACAATTATCTTGATAAAGTACTGGCTGATTTTGTTATCTTAAAATATTATTAAAATTGTGTCATTTTTCTTTATAAGGTTAGTTATCCCAAATCTTTAAAACTAGCTGTAAGATGTTTTAGTTGGGAAAAGACTTTCAAGATATAATTGTAAATATATCAGTAGCTTTTTAGCATATGGAACCGTGACCTAGATCGTAATACAATTACCGTCTATTACATGAAGTAAATGTAATTGAATAATAATAAATATATACAACAGAGCGTGGTCAGAGATATAGTTTTTGAAATAAAAGCCACACAGACACACGCATCTTTAACAAGTTTATTTTGTCGTCAACAACACAACACAGGTTACAGTTATAAATTATAATATATGAACAAGAAACAAGTCTTGAAAGAGCGAGAGGGCTGCCGAGATGGAACACTAATCACGCACATCTCGTAGCAGCGTGATTGCGCGACTGGCGAGGGACGCGGAGGCACGGTAACTGCTCCGACTCAACCGTGCGGCCGCGCACGTTGTCGCACTTTAACCTTCTACCGCGCGCTACATATATAATTATATAAATTGTATATTCAATTTAGCCTTATTTATTTTGGTTTGGTATCACAAAATAGTTTAGACGTTTTACATGTAGATATTACAAATGACCTCATTTTATGATATTAGGTATCTATATGGATACTCTATTTTAATTATCTAAGCTCGGCTGTCGTTCCAGAGTTGGGCGTTTAGGACTTAAGTAGAAAAGTTGTTTCACTATAGTCGTACTTTCTATTAAAATGATAATAATAAGCAAAGAGAAATGTACAATATTTTTTACTATTAAATAATGTTTTATTTATTAATACAGTTGTATTCGTTGCTTTATTTCTTACTCGTGTTGATAAAGAATAACTCATTTTTTTTTTAAAGAGGTATGTATTACACCTAAATATATTTTCAGAATTCAACATGTAAATAAATAACCGGATAGATGGCGGTTTTTATAAAATACATATGTGTTTAAAGTAACCCACAGAACATGATATGTAGAAAACATGCAATACAAACTGCACTCATATATTGGTATATATGAGTGCAGTTTTTTTGAATACTAAACATTTTTGTCAGGCCTCTATATAAACTGTCCCACTGCTGGACCCGGCTCTCTTCTCAGTATGAGAACGGCTTAGATCATATTTCACGGCGCAGGTTCCATCACATATCTTTTAGAACATTATGCATAGCTCTCAGGATGCACAGATTTCCTCACGATGTTTTCCTCCACGATGTTCGAAATCAGAGATTCTCCCTTTGGGATCGAACTGGACACCTTTAAGTCGCAGACCAACGGGCTCCCAATAGGCTAACTAAATACACTACAAATATACATATACACTAAATATAATGAATTGTACAGAAAATGTAAGTAGGTACTAAACATTTGTTACAAAAAGGCCAATCTGTGTTAGTGACTAGAAACTTTAATGTATATCTCATTTAATAAAATACATATACATATTTGATTTTGACATATATAATACTATTATTGAGGACATGTCTATTAGTTTGTACGTGTTCTTAGCAGGTATATAGAAAATACAGTTACTGAATTATTCACTTTATATAGCAAATTTTAAATAGATATTTTAATGGAATGTACAACCATACAACCTTAAAATACAATTATTTTATGTAAGTAAACATATTCTTATGACAGGCTTCTTTTAATTGAAAATTAAATAATAACGCCATATAACAATCTCTACAACATATAAATCTAACGTATACCTAAAATAAAATAACAGAAATAAAAATATAAATAAACGTCAAAGTAAAACCCTGTAATAGGCGTCATAATATTCCTCCGCATCAGTCTAGTTGTGTGCCCAAAAGACTGAGTATTACAAAACTTTGATTTTACGTTGTTTTGTCAACAAAAATTATTACGAGACGAGCAGTCTCGCTTGATGCGGCTACCTACATAAACAGTCCTTCACAGTACTTAGTACCACATCCAGTTTATTATTGCCAATATTATCAATGTACTGTAATATAATTATCCAATACAAAACTGATATGTTGAAACTAACCTCATATATATCTTTAACGTATTTAGTCGCGGCGGCACACCGGCGTCCAGTAAAATCTGATTCCAATTATTTCTGGCATACCAAGAATTGACAGGTAAAGCTTATTAATGGTGTGTAGCGCGGCGGCAGTAGCGAGGCGACCATCTAAACCACTATTTTTTTAAAGCATATGTTTTTATATAACCTTCACTTTGTTATTATAGCACACAAAATTCCAATCTTTTAGGACTACAGTATTAATATACCTATATATTATTATCTGCCGAGGTTCTTAGACGGGTTTTCCTAGATAATTAAGTAATTATAATCACAAAATTGCGTCTTGTTCTAATTCCCAACAGTCCAGTGATGACCTCCCAGAAAATGTATTAAAATGTTAATGAGCTTTTTCCTATGTTTATGTTTGATTCTACTTTCGGCCTTGAACGGAGCATGTTTACTCAACTGCTAATAAAATTGTTGGTCGTCCGTTCCGAAAGTTTACTTATCGACTTCATTGTTATTTATCAAATTACTAAAGTTTGAATACTTTCTAGGGAAGAATATAGATATTAGATATTAATTTCGTTTAATAAGATAAGTATATATTTTTTTATTTATCATATTTAATGTACTGGCAAAGTTGCTTGAACGAGGAAGTAATTTGCGTACACAAATACATAGTTTTACGCTTATGTCCCCGAAAGGCCCCCACGTAAAGAGGTCTATTGCTGTGCTACTATTGAAATTTTCTTGACAGGGGAACCCAATAACATGTCGCCCGAAATAGGTATCGCACTCAGGACCTCGTGCATAGCAGTCGTTTAAATAAACCGTAAACATTTTAAATTACTGTATTCAATCGCAACACCATACATAATCAACTTATTAAACGAGGAAGCGATTTCTAAAAACATGTTCAATGTGCATCAACTATCAATTTAGAGACCCTGTTTTTCTAAACAAGTATTACTCGACAATCCATGGTAACAATTTTTGACAGAATTAAGTATGGTAATTGCACTGTGGCAAAGGCTATAATTTAAAAAGTAGACTACGTTCATGATTGGCAATAAATAAAAAGCCAATAATGTGGAAATAACATAAAAAATGGTAATAGGGGTATTAAAAGCGAAAAAAGTGTACACTTTACTACAGCAGCGCGCAACATAACGTTGATTAAGCACCATTAATAACGAATTCAGATAATTTATTCTTTCAAATATAACTGCAACAATTTTCAAAAACGTACCAATACCCATTAAATGCTATATAACAATATACTAAATGAACTAACTTTACTAATTTGGTAGCAGGCAATAAGCAGTTCGATACAACTGTTACTCGGTATCGCAGGTTGCTTTTACGATTCAAACCAATAATTATGAAAGTAATCTGTAGTGTTAACTTATACAATTTTATTTATGAGTATTAATATGCTATTAATACTTCAAAAGTTCGGAACATAATTTTTCGTGAGAAATAAATACTTCAAAAGCTTTTTACTCAATGTAAATAATACTTTGATCATAAATGCGTATAATATAATCTTTTTAGTTCGTGAAGATATCATTTTTAAGTCTTCCCTGAGATGTAAAAAAATTAAAAAAGGAATAAAAGTTAGGTCTAGGTGATCCGATTCCATTGGATGTATTGCATTAAACCAAGAAGTTTATGTCTATTTACTTCACTCAAGCAATGAGCTAGATAAAATCTTTTGGTATAATAATATATCGACTAGTTATATTCTTCTTATATTTACTAATATAATATTAACACAATGGTCGCTTCGTCACATTTTTTATATAATAATAATAATAATAATAATCTGGCAACACTAAGCAACGTCTATGTATTTTTTGAGAAAAATATTTTATTTTCAGTTTAAATTTTATTTTTGATATAAATCCATTTATTTTCAAATCATATTAAAACAATAAGACGCTTTGCACAATAAACATAAAAAATTACAGGCATAAAAGCAAATATTCATCAGTATTAAGTATTACAAATAATATGACAACGTAAAATTTTCACAGAGACTGAATTTAAGTTTATTAAAATACAAGATGTTAACAAGAGCCAGATCTAGAGCCGCACCGCTACCACCTCCGGATTCGTCGCTTAGCTCCGCCTCGCAGCCGTCGGTACATCGATCAGAATCACCGGCCGCTGCAGTTGCGTCGAGCTCGAGCGACGAATATTTTTCTCCGCCTTCGTCACCGTCACCTGCACGTCGGCGGGGAAGAGGCCGGCCACCGACCCGCTTGGGACCCCGAGGCCCACCGACCTCGAACCGGGCCCCCGCTGCCGGTGGTGATGTGCGCCGCATGCGATGGACTCAATCCATTAATGAAAACGTCATGCGGGCATATTTTGGGGCTACAGAGGGAGGAACTAACCTCACTGCGTATCGCAGCCGCATGCTTGTTCTGTTTCAGGCCTTTGAACCAAGCGTCAACGTTTCAGCACAGCGATTATCGGATCAAGTGCGGGTTATCCAACGCAGTCGACAGTTGGATGATACCGTGCTTGATAGGCTACGCTCAGAATACTTGCCTACGAGCCATGCCATTCGCATCCAACCCGCAGTTACGCAACTATCACCTGGTGCGACGCGGACGGGCAATAGTGCCAGCATGGAGGTGGATGACATGACAAATGATGTAAGTATTCAGTACAAGGAGGAGGTAAAGGATGCTTTGGAAAGTGCGATTCAGGAATACCGGTACATGCAATTTACGATTCGGCCTCGTCTGCCTCGGTTACCTATGCATAGAAAAAATATAGCATTGGTGAGTGTCCTGGACTCGCTATTATCTAGTTATTTAGATAATAGCGAGAATCTCGCCGATACTCATTCGATCCTGTACTGTGCTGCTGTGGCGGCAAGTCGTATAGCGGGCATCAAGTTACCCACACATGTCTCTGCTATACGACAAACATCTGTCACCCCGGCCTGGCAGTGCAGGATTGAACGGCGTATTGCTGAGGCAAGGACACTCATCGGTAAGCTGATCTGCTTCAGGGCAGGGAACACACGGCCCAGGGTAATGCGCTATGTGGGCCGGGCTTTTCTGGGGACTGGTGTCAGTCCTCATGAATACGTATCTCGGGCCACAGAGCGCATTGACTTCCTGAAGCAGAAAGTCTATGCATGGGCAAATCGACTGCGCAGATACAAAAAACGCGTGCACCGGTATGTCATCAACCGCACGTTTCAAAGTGACCAAAGATGGGTTTATAGAACCTGGGAACGACCAGATCAATGTGTGGCCGATGTGGGGCTACCAGATGCTGATGCTACAAATACGTTTTGGAGGAACATCTGGTCGGTACCCGTCGGCCACACTGAGGGGGAATGGATGCGGGAGGTCAAGCGAGCAAGTGAGCTAATTCCAGAAATGGAAAACGTGGTCATTGATAGCCAGGATGTAATTAGTGCGGTCCGATCCTTATCAAATTGGAAATCACCAGGACCGGACGGACTGCACAATTTCTGGCTGAAATGGCTGCGTAGCTCACATGCTTGTTTGGCTGCTCAATTTCAATCTGCCCTAGAATCTGGATCGTTACCAGATTTTATGACCACGGGAATAACCCACCTACTCCATAAAACAGGTAGTACCAACGAGCCCGGCAATTATAGACCGATAACATGTTTGCCATCGATCTATAAGCTTCTTACATCTATTTTGAGAGCCAAGGTATCTAAACATATTGATACAAATTCAATAATGTCAGCTTCTCAGAATGGATGTAAGAGGGGGGCTCGTGGTACTAAGGAGCTCCTCCTCATTGATATGGCCATTAGCCAACAGGTTCGCCGTAAACAAAGGGATATGGCGGCATGTTGGATAGATTATAAGAAAGCGTATGATTCGGTGCCTCATGCATGGCTTTTGAGGGTGTTAGAGTTGTATAAAGTAAATGCAACTCTGCGCACCTTTTTGAAGTCATGCATGGGGCAATGGAAAACGGTTCTTAGCTATCCAGGATGTCGACAGATCCCTGGGAATGGCGAATTGATAAAAATTGAGCGGGGTATATTTCAGGGCGACAGCCTGAGTCCTCTTTGGTTCTGCCTAGCATTGAATCCTCTTAGTACATTACTAGAGGGTTCAGGGCTAGGTTACAGGTTACATAGAGGTGGTGGAGTGATATCCCACTTGTTATATATGGATGACTTAAAGTTGTTTGCCCACACTAAATTACAGTTGATGGATTTACTTAAAGTAACTGAAACTTTTAGTAAGTCTATCAGTATGGATTTTGGTGTGGACAAATGTGCTGTCATCCATGTAAAACAAGGCAGGATAGTGGAATCCGAAGGAACACAACTTTCGGATTCCATTAACCTAAGATCACTTCTTGTAACCGATACTTACAAGTACTTGGGTATGTCACAGGCGTTAAGTATCAATGAGGCTGACATGAAGCAATCGTTGCAGGAGCGTTTCTTTGGTCGCCTGAAAAAAGTTTTAAAAAGTCTTTTATCAGGTGGCAACAAGGTGCGCGCTTGTAACGGTTGGGTCATGCCGGTGCTCATGTACTCCTTTGGCATACTTAAGTGGACTCAGACTGAACTGGATGCCCTGGACCGGAGGGTCCGTACACTCTTGACGGCATACCGTATGCATCACCCACGTTCGTCTGTGATGAGATTGTATATCCCGCGGAAATGTGGAGGCCGAGGCTTTCTGAATGCCAAGGCCCTTCATAACCGCGAGGTATGCAACCTCAGAGAATACTTTCTTAAGGCAGACGTGGGTATGCATCGGGATGTAGTTGCTGTAGACATCGGACTCACCCCGCTCAGTTTGGCTAAAGAGAACTGGCGCAAGCCTGTAGTACTTAGCACTAACGATCGCAGGGATGTATGGCAGAGCAAGGAGCTTCACGATAGGTTCTACAAGGCTCTATATGGAGCTGATGTAGACCTGTTAGCCTCCGTGAACTGGCTACGTTTCGGTGACCTCTTTGGGGAAACCGAAGGGTTTGTCTGTGCTATTGCGGACGAAGTTATCAAGACGAATAACTACCGGAGATATATCTTGAGGGATGGTACGGTTGACATTTGTCGGGCGTGCCACCTACCTGGTGAGTCCCTCAGGCATATAGTTTCCGGTTGTTCTCGTCTTGCTAACGGCGAGTACTTGCACAGACATAACCAAGTAGCCAGGATTATTCACCAGCAACTTGCTCTGAAATACAAACTTGTAGATGTTGAAGTGCCGTACTACAGGTATGTAGCTGAATCAGTTCTCGAAAATGGTCATGTCACGTTGTACTGGGATCGAACTATCATCACAGACAGGACTGTTGTGGCCAACAAACCTGACATTGTGGTGATAGATCGATCAGAGCGCCGCGCATTGATTATCGATGTCACCATTCCGCATGACGGCAATCTCGCGAAAGCTGAAAAAGATAAGCAAATTAAATATCTCGATTTGGCTCGCGAGGTTGTCGACATGTGGGACGTTGATTCGGCAATCATTGTGCCGATAGTCATATCTGTCAATGGTCTAATAGCCAAGAGCCTCGATCACCATCTAAAGAGGCTCGCGTTGGGTGCTTGGATCAAGGGTTTGATGCAGAAGGCAGTGCTTTTAGATACAGCACGCATTGTGAGGAGGTTCCTATCTCTGGAATCCTAACCACCGGCAGCTTGGACCCTGTTCCCGATGCCGGTGGGGTACCATATATTTTATATTTTTAAATGATATGTATTTTTATAGATATATGTATATTTAAAAATGAAAAATGTATTGAAAATATTTAAATAAAGAGAATAATAATAATAATAATCTTTATTACCAGTTTTACAATTTTTTACATACAATGTGCTAAGTCAAACGTTATTCTTACAAATTGTAGGTTATTACAGTGTTGTGACTATCTGACACCCAAGCTAAGATTGAACTTGTGTTATGGGTGTCAGGGCTCTCAAAAATTAACTCCTTTATTACAATACGTAAGTACGGCGTGTGTGACGTGGTGTTTTACTTTGTAGGTACATTAGGGGTAAATAAAGATATCTTACATGCAAAAAAAAATAAAAGTAATAAGAAGTAAGTATCTGTATAGTGTGTTTTGTGTTAGAATATGTGTGTGTGCGTGTGTGTGCGTGCGTGCGTGTGTGTGTATGTGTGTGTGTGTGTGTTGTGTGTTGTGTGTGTATGTTATAATGTGATTTATAGCTTTAATGTGGATATAGTTTTGGTTACACTCTATTATCTATCTATCACATGCTTCAAGTATTCTTTCAACCTCTCCATAGCTAAGACCAATGATCCATTTTCTAATTATCTTTTTACATTCAAATATATTGACTGTGTAGATATTACATTGCCTGTTAACTGCGTTGTATATACGACTGCCAAGAATTCTAAAATTTCGTTCTGCTAATTTTGTTTTATGTTTTTCAATGGAACACACATTTGCTATCCTTCGTTTTGTCAGGCGCTTGGGATCGAACGGTAAAGTAGTGTGTTTGCGTAACGTGCTGTTTAATATATAAAGCTGTCTCACTGTCATTACCTCACATTCTTTATACAGTTGTGTAGTACTAAACCTATAGTGTTTGAAGGTCATAACCTTGAGAACAGCTCTCTGCGCCCTTTCCAATTGCAACATACTTGACCTTGGAGCACCACCCCAGACCGTTATGCCAAAAGACAGAATAGACTGGCAGAGAGAGAAATAAACCATACGTAAGGTATTATCATCAGCACTATAACGCAAGTTTTTAAAAACAGCTATTAACTTTCTAACTCTGCAAGACAAAGCGTTAATTTGGTCTTTCCACGAGATAAGATTGTCTATCAATATACCCAAGTACTTAACAGTGGTCTTTCTTATTAAAGGAAGGCAAGAGCATTGGCTTGAGTAACCATTGCAAACATGTGCTTTGATTGAGAAAGAGTTATCTGGTTGCGATGAGGTTTTAAGTGTAAACGGAATATAGTTAGTTTTCTCAACATTTAACGTCAGACTGTTTGCGGATAGCCAAGACATGATAATACTAAGGACAGCCTCCGCTCTATTGCGAGCTTCTGTCCAGGTTCGAGCATGTACTAAAAGGGCCGTATCATCCGCATACGTGTAAATGGAGCAATTTGGTAGTGCTAGATCACATAGGCTGTTTACATACACTAGAAAGAGTGTAGGCCCTAAAATAGAGCCTTGCGGCACCCCGTAAGACAATACACATTCATCGCTGATATATGAGCTGACTTTAACAAACTGCCTTCGTTCAGATAAGTAGCTCCTGAAGATAGCATGTGCAGGACCTCTTACTCCAATTTTCTCCAGTTTTTTTAGTAGGATCGGGACAGAGACAGTGTCAAATGCCTTGGATAGATCTAAGAATATTCCTAGGCACTTAGACTTCTCATCAAGTGTTCTAACTGCACTATCAATAAGGGCTGAGAACGCGTCTTCACATGACTTGCCCCTACGAAAGCCAAATTGATTGACAGATAAGATCTTATGATTTTCCAAAAAAGATATGAGACGATTATTCAAGACCCTTTCTAAAACCTTTGACAGTGCCGGCAGAACCGATATTGGTCTATAATTGTTGACACTGTCCCTGTCCCCACCCTTGTGAATGGGATGAACAACAGCTCTCTTTAAAACGCTCGGAAATACACCTTCAGCGATGCAGAGAGCACATATGTGAGTGATAAGGGGGGCAAGAGTCTGCTTGCTCATTTTCAAAAGCTTTGGACTTATTCCGTCCCATCCTGGAGCAGAATCAGTACGGAGACTGGTTATTATATTTTCTATTTCCGTCTGATCCGGAGGGAGAAGGGCAATTGAGTTTAATTGAGTGCTATCCCTGACATATGACTCATGTCTCGTACCAGTGTTAACATGCCCACCAGCGAGATCTTTGCCAATATTTGCAAAGAAACTATTAACCATATTCAGGGATGATTTGTTGTCAAGGTTGGACAAAGATAATAACTCCGTCGGTGGATGTTTAGACATTTGTTTATTAGTTATTGTATTTATAACTTTCCAGGTCTTTTTGGGGTCATTCTTGGCTTTGATAAGTTCATTTTTTTCGTAACTAATTTTAAGTCTATGAAGTAGTTTGTTACAAAAATTGCGGTAACGTATGTATGTTAACTTCAAAGTATAGTTGTCCGGTGTTTTTTTGTGTTTTTTATGCAAATCATCCCTATTTCTTATGCATCTCAATAAACCTGTAGTTATCCAGGGTTTGATAATCCTCAGCCTAGAAGAAACGCGTCTAGTTATAGTATTCTTATGAATTATTGACATAATCCTATTAATTAGATATTCGGTAGCCCAATTAGGTTTACTGGATAACAAAATGGTACTGAAGTCGGTATCTGCTATCTCAGAGACTACACTATTCAAATCAACTTTTGAGAAAATATTTGCCGTTTGATGTTTTGTAATAGTTTTAATACAGATAAGTACAGGCAGATGGTCGGTAATATGACTATCCAGAATAAATGATACAATAGATTTCACCACCTTAATCATCACGTGATCCAGGCAGCTACTTTCTCTGGTAGGGCATGTGAAGCCTGGTAAGAGACCGTGTGAGGCAGTTAAATTCATGTACTCATTGTAATTCGGATCATTATTAGTTGGACTAATGTTTATATTCATGTCTCCCACCAGAAATATATTTTTATAGGAAGATACAGAGGCTAGGACAATATTAAGGCTATTTAGAAAGTTCTCTATTTGGCGAAAAGATGGGGGCCTGTATACAGCGATAATTACAGTATCAGTGAGTTTGCAGATAAGGCAGTTTGCATCAGAAAACTTTGGCTCCATAACACTATGTTTTACACTAGAATTTATGTATATTACAAGGCCATCATTTTTATTTAGGCTATTTATTGATGGATAAGCTGAGTATCCCTGGAGTATTGGAATTTTAAGATTTTTATTAAGCCAGCATTCTGAAAATATCAAAACATCACACCTAATTTTTAGAGAGGCCAACATAACTAGAAAACTGTTAAAAATTTTATTTATGCTTCGTATATTTAGATGTAGGAAATTGATAGTTTTATTCGCGTTTCCCACTAAATGAAGGCATTTATCAGGGGAACAATTAAAGGATTCATGGGACCCATACGAATCTAAGCTATTAATAATTTCATTAATGTTATTCATTTTTATAAAGAGAAAGCAGATTTTTACCTAATAATTTATCCAGAACATTACAAAACCAGTTATAATTATACCCAAAAGGGGTCTGAGTTACGTAGGATATTTTATCCCACTTTCTTACAGCATAAAGTATTATTAAGCAAAAGCAAAAACAAAGGCCTGGGCTCATCAATGAACGTAGTAGTTCATGCGTGTTTTTTAAGGTTGTGAACGTGGATGAATTGTATGTTTGTGTGTAGTAATTTTGAGTTGTACTGTGTGCTCGATTTTTGTAAGTATATGAGTAATATGTTTTATAAAAAATGCAAATAGTTAAATAAAAATAAACAGAATTGTGCTTATATAAAACAGAAACTAATTTTACCAAACTATATAAAAAATTACTTTTTATCATGCAAAATGTTTTGAAAACTAGACTCTGAAAATATAGGTATTGGTTTGTCACCTTCTTTCTTCCGAATAAAAATTTTTCCATTAGTGCTCCAGCAATATTGATACCCATAATTTTTAGCGAACCTTCGTGCATCATAAAAAAGTTTTCTGGTACTAGCCCCGAGACGATCAGTGATATATATAGGAGTGGATTCACCATTTAAGCCAATATGTTTGCTGTTTAATTTTTCATTGAGTGGTTTGCCTTTGTTAAACTCACGTACAGCACGAAGTACGGTATTTTTGATGGTGACCGATTGAAATTCTGTAATAATTTGCTTTGATGGGCCATGAATACCACGTACTCGATATATGTCCCGAATATCCTGCGGTTTTACCTGTACTTCCAAGGATCTACACGCACCGACAACAATCTCCGTTAAGTCACTATCATTTTCTTTTTCCTTTGGAGAGATATTACGCAGCTCGATTACGGCAGACCTATGATTTTCTTGTAAATCCTTAATTTGTTTCTCCAGCTGATCAACGTACTTTCGTTGCTCCGAACGTTCGCTTTCCATTTTTTTCATACTAGTCCTCATTTCCTCATATTTATCATTCATTAAATTTGCTGACTCTTCAATCTCTGTCTTAAGGTTTTGTAGCTTTGTATTTTGTGCTTTTAATTCAGCCAAGTCCAGCTTTATTTTGGACATAAAATCGTGTAGAATATTTTCTTGGCTAGTATTCCATTTAGTAAGCATCGTACGTATTTCTTCCTTAAAATTAAAACATTGTTGATACTACACAGAATAAACATTATGGTATCCAAATATGTTTTCTGGGTACTCTTTAGCAACAACAGCTAGTGATATCCACAGGGATATTATAACTACGCACTATTAGAAACAGTAATTTTTTTTGTCTTCTTCTAAACAGTGTAAATCTTAGTCTATAAAACATAACGTCTCTCCATCTGTCTGACCGTTTTTGCACTAATAACTTGTTCGTCTGTTTGACCAACATAAATATTTTGATTAAGGAAATATCTAAGCAGGTTTTAGTTGGCAACATTAGAAAAATTAGGGTATTAGCAGTAACAATTTTAGAGCAACCTATCAAAAAAAAATTACTGCGAAACAAGGGCGCGCACCGCAATTAGTACTTAGTCCACACACCCGGAGCTGTAGACTCTAGTAATCCTAACTAATATTATAAATGTGAATGTAAGTTTGTTTATGTTTAACGCTATCACGCCACTGAACTTCATGAACATTAACAAGGATACAAAATAGGACAAGGGTACTTAGCACGCAGAGGTCTCGAGTTCGAACCCAAGGCGCGCATCTCTGACTTTTCGAAGTTACCCTACCGGCCAAAAGTTTGAGACCACAAGTTAAAATATTGTTTCACAATAAAATTTGTTAAAAATACATATGATAAACAATTAATTTGAGCACCTGCATATACAATGGATATTTAACTATTTTTCGAAGTCATTACTTCTATTTATTTTTATGTAATCATCGTACAAAGGTATTTTGTCTAGAAACATCAATGGGCGCCGCGTGTGGACCGCGCGCTAAAGTCATTGTAATATTATTGTTACCTGACTATTATTCATTATTTGGGCTTTGTTTTGTGTTAACAGAATTTTAGGAAATTTTAACTTTCTAAAACACTGTGAACACCTGAGTTTCCATGGAGTAAATATTTCTTAATCTTGGTTAGTCCGAGCTCGTCGTTCTTACAGTGAAGACATCTCATTATGGGAAAAGTACGCCAAATTAGCGGTGAAACTCGTGCTGTCATCATTGCTTTACACAACGAAAGCAAATCTGAACGTGCGATTGCTACTCAGCTCAAGTTGTCGAAGACTTGTGTTCATAACACAATAACCCGATACAAGGAGACTGGCAATAATCAAGATCGTTCGCGGTCGGGAAGGCCGAGAGCTACCACTTCTAGCGAGGATAAGTTCATCGTGGTAACAAGCAAGCGGAATAGACGCCTGACAGCACCAGAAATCCGCGCTGAAGTGAACAAATCCCGGTCTACACCTGTGTCATTGACCACAGTGAAAAGAAGACTAAGAGACGCTAAGTTATTTGGTCGCGTAGCAGTGCGAAAACCTCTCTTAAGGCCACAAAACAAAAAGAAGAGAATGCAGTGGGCCCTTACCCATCGAGACTGGAGTGAAGAAGACTTCAAAAGAGTTCTTTGGACAGATGAGTCCAAATTTGAAGTGTTTGGGAGCAAAAGACGTGTTTTTGTTCGGCGAAGTGCCGAGGAAAAGATGATGCCAGACTGTGTCCTGCCCACAGTGAAGCATGGCGGTGGTTCCGTTATGGTTTGGGGTTGTTTCTCGAGCCGTGGAACTGGAGATTTGGTACGAGTCGAAGGAATTATGAAAAAGGAGCAGTACAAAGCAATATTGGAGTGTAATGCTGTACCATCGGGACTTCGGCTAGTTGGAGATGGCTTTATTTTCCAACAAGACAACGACCCTAAACACAGCTCCAAATTATGCCGGGGTTATTTAGATACAAAAGAAGCAGAAGGGGTGTTAAAAAACATGGTGTGGCCCGCTCAGAGCCCCGACCTTAACCCTATAGAACTTTTGTGGGAAGAGCTGGACAGAAACGTGCGCAGTTGTTGTCCCAGCTCACAAGAAGATTTGTGGAGAGCATTGCAAGAAAGCTGGAACAATATTTCACAAGAAACAATCGACAAATTGATTGCCCGCATGCCAAGACTTGTCAACAAAGTGATTCAATGCAAGGGAGGGTTTTTTGATGAAAAAGCTGTTTAGCTTGTCAACATATATTTTAAGTTAAATTGTCGAAATATTTAATATTTTTTATTTATATTTAATTGCATTTGCCATACTTAATAAATATCACAATAAATCCTTTCATGTTTAAAAAGCTTTTTATTTTGAGTTTTACATCCATTTGCAACTTTGATGTAGGTGGTCTCAAACTTTTGACCGGCAGTGTATATGCGTATTAGTTAATTATCGCTTGCTTTAACGGTGAAGGAAAATATCGTGAGGAAACCTGCATATCTGAGAGTTCTCCATAATGTTCTCGAAAATATGTGAAGTCTGCCAACCCGCACTAGGCCAGCGTGGTGAACTATGGCCTAACCCTTCTCACAGTGAGAAGAGGCCCGTGCCCAGCAGTGAGACAGTTTAATACAGGGCTGATATTATTATTATTATTATTAACTAAATTATCGCGGGCCTCTAGTATAATATAGAACATATGTTCAAAACCCAGTACAAAACAGTATCCAAAAATAGCAACACATCTGACACAACATTAACCCGCAATTCCCCCGAGCCGTGTTTACCCCATAAAAGAAAGAATGACGTGTGTACTGTTTTTATTTACTTTTACGCTTTACCCTACAACTATCATAAACTAGTTTTGGTAATTGACACTTCGACATTGCCTAGGCGACAGGCGGCTGACATATTCTCAGAATTTATGTTCGATCTTTAAATATGACCTAATGTTTTTTTATACAAGGAGGATCTAGATAACGCTGTGGCTTGTGTGTCTGCGAGAGAAAGCTTTGTTCCCAACCTCAGCGCATACATAGAGGCAAGACTATTCCTTTAACTACAGCACAGTCACTCCAGATAATATCCTTTCGGATAAAACGAAATATAGATTTATATCCAGATAGATTTAGACTACTCTGTCTGAGTATAAACTTTGATCGAGCCTCTTCATACATTACATTGTTAAGAAAACGTAAACGATTAATTGTATGGCGAGTTGGGCCTGATAATGCAGGCAAGTTGAAAATCATTATTCCCTATTAGATACCGCTATGCCGAACTATAGACTGTGTCCATTGTGACTTGAACTTAAGAGAATAACTAAAACTAATGAGGTACAAGTTTTTTAACATAGTGTTTCTGACTAGATATTCTAAACATGACACAGAGAGAAAGTATACCCTTCTCCGGATATTAAGAAACATTAAGACAATTTATGAGCAACAGGCAGATGGGATGTAAATTATTTTTAATCCAATTAATTACTTATTCAAATAAAGAAGATTAAGGAATAAATACTTGTCAATTAACTGATTTTAAATGTAAAGGCGTTTGCTTTAAATAAATTTATATTACGAACATTTACTGTTGAAATGTAAAGTAATTTGCGTTTATGAGTTTAAAAGTGTATATATGATCTTTACTGTTATTAAATTTACGTTTTATTACATCGATACACATAAAAATTAATGTAATGTATGCAGTTTATTTATTGCAAATAAACTTGATGGAAATTGATTTTTATGTCGTCTTCATATTTGTCATAAATTCAAACGTTTTGTATACATCAAAGTTTAACCAAATGCTGTCTAAGTAGTTTTCTTCGTTGTTTCAAAATGAATTATTTCTTTACATTTTACATTTCAGTATGCTTCTAATAGACTAGACTATAAGTTTAAATTGCTATATATTACTTATTATGATTACCCCTTGGTCCTGCGGCACTGCGCAGCCGATCGCGAGGTTAGATTTTGCGTCCGAAGCTGGCAGAGTATTATTAAGTGTGTGATTCGTGACGATGTATCTAATGTTACCATAAAGACCGGTGCAACATTTACCCCTTGCTTGACTACGCTTTTAATGTTGGCAACACACAAATGATGCCTCTAGTATTGCAAGTTTAGAGTATGATAACTAGTTACCATTATGTCGGCCGAACGCTTGATAGCCACCTTTCTGGCAAAATAAATAAACTTAATTAGTACCCTATTCTAAAAGTTGTTTTTGACAACTTTATCTAGTTAAGTACATTATTCTAACTAATATATATAAAAGGGTTACATTTCGTCCAACGCCTGACTACAAAGGCCCTTCTATTAGATTACTTGTATATCCATGGAAGGTACTGTTTGATCGAGGTTCGTAGAAAGATTGATGTAAACAAATACTGATCTACTGAAAACTTGTGTGCCCATTTTTTTACAAATAACACGAAGCGAAAAGTTTTTGTTTTCGTTCAAAGATCAACTTTGAGACAAGATTTTGCATATTTCTTTATTCAATACTTACAAACTTTTAAAGTGCCAATTCAATTTTCATAGAGAATCTTGTTTGATAAAAATATTTGATTTTGTTGGAATATGATATTAGACAAGGTCACGGTCGTTCGTTTCGTTTGAGAGTTTTATTTTTGTTGATGTGTATATAATTATTTAAAGTAATGTAAATTATTTAATAAGATTTTTTACATTTAGCTGTTGTAATTTTTTTTTACCGATTTCAATTATGCTTTATATACTACGATAGTTTAGTATAGTTATAGACATGATTGCTTTCGAATGATAATCGAATTCAATTGTTCACGACGCGTTACGTTATCTGTACTGTATAGTCAAAGATGCAGCGCATGCACTTATATATTAAGTGTAATATTTTTTAATTTGACACAATTTCTAATGTATTTACATATTAAATATATTTTGGATACAATTGCGTACATCGCTAGTTTAGTGAGAAAATCTTTTTACTTTTCGAATCACGTAAAACAACTAACCGTTTAATAAAACAGTCAGTTGTTATTGACGTTGACGAAAGGTAATCATCAGGCAATAATTACTTATAATAATATATAGGTATAACCTATAACTGAAAGTTCTCTATAATGTTATTGAAGATATATGGAGTCTGCTAACTCGCACAATCATCTAACCATTCTCACATAAAAAACCCGTGCCAAGTTATGAGATATGATATTAGATTTATTGATATCAGATGTACGAAAAACTAAGCGTATGACTTTAAATTGATTCGAATATACCTAATATATAGAGAAATAACTGTTATTTCTTTTAACCTGCCCGATACTTTTAGTCCTAATTATTATAAAATTGTAAATTATTACAAAAGAGCAAACCGTAAATAATATATTTTAGTAAGAAAACAAGCTTAAGTACACACGGTTACACATCAAGTTAGACACCCTATATACACATAACTACGCTACATATAAAATAGAGAATTGTTGGAAAGGGACAATGCATAGTGGTGTCGATGTAATGGTAAGAATAGAGCGGAACAAAAATATAACGCACTCTCTCGCACGATTCGCAGCGTTCAACTTCTAATAGTTCAAAGTCCAAACAGTCTAGGTTGATGTGTCACTGTGTGTACATTTTTAATGAACCCAAAAGTAAGCGATTTATTATTTATATTGAACACTGAACATAACTGAGTTCAAGGAACTTAATAACCAAAAAGCCATGTTAACTCTTATATATCTGTCATTCAATACTTGCTCTACAGAATACAGCGCTGTAAACAGTTTAAACAACTTCTAAGTTTGACTTCCCTAACTTCAGAAACAAGATACTTATCACTGTAATTGTTGAAACAGTTCTTACTTAAACTAATCTGAAGCAACGATGGCAACACCGTTATGTGATAACTACGTAATTTAAACTCACTCAAAATATAAGTCCACATTATCAAATAATGCGACGTTGTTGAGGACACGGCGCTGCACACTTTGGCGGTTTGCCCCGCCTGGGCATCGCAGCGCCGTGATTTGATCGCGGCAGTCGGATCGATTGCCCTCTCGCTCCCGGCCGTAGTTCAGTCTATGGTCCGGAGTGAGAGGTCGTGGAACGCCGTCGCCTCCTTCTGTGAGGAAGTAGTTTCCATCAAGGAGGCGGCGGAGCGGGAGAGGGAGCGTTTAAACCCTCTCCCCAACCGCAGAGCCGGGCGCCGGAGGGCGCGCGATGACCTCCAGCCACCCTGAGGTTTGACCTGGGGGTGGCGGGCTTTGTGGGCCTGCCCGCCATCCGTTCAGCACCAGGTCCGAGAGGCGGCGTGCGTGTTCCCACGCGTGCCTCTGTGTCGAGTCCGTCTCCCCCCTAGGGGGGAGACAGTAGGGTTTTTCATGAAGTAAGTACCTTTGGGTAGGTCTTTTGTGTAGTGGCCTGCCGTTTCATACGGCGGGCCGTAGCCTTGGCGGGGTCGCGTCCGCATGCGAAAGCGATTCGCGCGGCCCCGTCGATAGTGGTTTTGTCGAGGAACACCGTGGTAGGTTTAGTCGGTATTCCGGGAGGTACATTGTCTTTTAACATCTTTCTTTTACCCCGGCGAGTCCAACATAATCCCTCCGCCCGCCCCCGCGGAGGGATATGCGTCATAGCATTCCCCAATGTTAAAAAAAAAAAAAAAGCCGTCGTAGTGATATAGAATGCGACTGCCGACTATGAGGTACTTGGGTTCAATATCCGTGTCAGGCAATGTTTCTCCTGCCAGGAAATTCTTAATACGCGATCACTTTAATGACCGTTCCAAAACACTTATACCTTTTAAAAGCTATATTTGTGTCAACCATTTGTTTCTATTAGAGTAGAAAATCCTTTAAGTTTATTAAAGGTCTGGGATCTTTGTCATTAACAATCCTTTTATAAACGGTAAGCTAGGCCTAAATGTAAACAAAATATTGTGAAGCGGTGCTTTTGTGTGGGAAAACTGGTTGAATAATGTTCTTGATTTACTACCTGCGAGGCAGGTATTTGTATGCCTAGTATACAGACAAGTTACTATATATTACAGTTCGTTCCTACGCCTGCGGGTCTACCTTCGTTATCGAGAGAACTCTTACTCTACAGGACAACTCCTTGCAAGGTGCTGACAGTGCAGATTGTTTTATGCTATCTGCGCCTGCCAAAAAGCTGTCTCCCTTGATAGTACAGTGCTTCTTTATCTCAGCTCTGCTCTGAGAAGCCTTCTTATACATAGCATTCAGATGCTTTGACAACACGGATGGCGCAGAAGACCAGCGATAGTCTCGCCGCGATGAGATTTGTAGGTTCAAAACCTACTTGACACAACATTTGTGAGATCCATAAATGTTCTGTCTGGTTGTATTTGGTAATCACTGAATTTTTAAATAGTAAAGTCCACCACGACACAAAATTTGAACACAAGCGCTAAAAATATTAAGATATAAAATAAAAACGCCAATATAAGTTAGTAATACAGGTTTGAAGGCAACCCTCGATTTAAGCGCGGGCTCCTTTGCGCCAATACGTGTAGGTCTCTTTAATCATTATTTATATCCATTTGAGTACTTTATAGCAAACTTGAACGTTACGTGTAAATCTGATTTAGATCTCTAGCTTTATTTTTATTACAGACCGTGAACGTGTTGTCAATTCTATAAGCTGAACGGCTATGGCTTAGGGAAATGCACGCATACGTAATAACTGTCAAATCGATCGATCACTACTGGCCATGATAGGTCACGTGACTCCATTTATAAAACACCCATGAAACTCATATTTATGACTATGGGGAATAGAGTTAAGGAAATAATTTTTTTTGGACAAATGTTAATATAAAAAAGAAATTATAAGCTTTCCGGGTTGCCATTGATTTCCACTTCACTTTAAACAAATAGTGCTGTTGACGATTTAGTTCGCTAGTCCAACAAAAACCTATTTCAAACAAAAGCTTACTTAATTTACTTGAACAAAACTATTCAGTTGTAAACAAAATAAACCCAGTTACAACGGCAAAAGTTGTTTAACATGGGTATCTTTCGAACAAACGTAGCACAATATTATTTAATATCATCGCTGTAAATAGACTATTTCACTGTATGAGCACGGTTCTCATAACACAATGAGGAGTATAAACCCTGTTTACCTTAGTAAGTTCCGTCGTCGGAATAAGGAAACCTTTATCAACGCTTATGTAAATGCATATTTGTAAGGGTTAAAGGTAAAATGATAAATTTCATGCAAATTGTTGAATTATTACCGTTCCCAAGCTTAGCCACAAATTACTGAAGATTTATGTTCTAATTCTAATTCAGATAGCGGTCTTTATCATAAGGGATGAATTAATTAGGTAACTAGAATATTATAATTCGCTTCTTTATCTGACTTTGTAGTATGAAATATCGAAGCATTTGAGCTAATTAGGTTAGGTTAGTTTCCACGGTATCGCTCGCGTTAATCTAGACTTTGTCAATAATATTGCTCCATTTATTGTTTTTTTTTTTAGATGAAAAGTACCCTATGAACTTTGCCGCAACCCTGATATGATCGATCATCATGAAAACATGTGAAAACATGAACTATGTGAAATTTCATTATGATCGGTCGAGTAGTGAAGGCGTGAAAGCGTAACAAACAAACAAATAACCTCACATTCGCATTTATAATATTAGTTAGGATTACTATTTGACAAAAGGACTGCTACTGTCTGGAGATTAAGGCCCTTATAATTAATACAACATGCAAGGAAAGTCATATTCAAATAAAAGTTAGATCTATGGTTGTAAGCTCAAATGACAATATATATTTTTCATAATCCCTAAAAAAAATTAGTTTTTCAGATAGTGAACTAGCTAAATTGAGTGTATCGTCTGTGCTTCAAACTACTAAAACATCATACAGGATATACCGAGGCTCAAAACAGCTATCAATGGATGACAATTTTAGCGCGGTATGCAAACTTGCAATATTCGAAGTATTGGAAGAGACCAGATTGCCCTTTAAAACGCCATCCATGCAGTTTCAATATTGACATTGTTATAATTACGAACGTATTTCAATAGCGCTACTTACTTACCGTAGCGATTTCAATCGACAGCAATCTGCTGATGAATATGAATTGCGCAATCCTTGACTTCTGACATACCAAACGGTCTGTGAATTGCGACTAAATTAAATTCGGTGGCGCTAAAACCAATTTATGAACCAAATGCTACGCTTGACTCAGTAAAAGAGCCACGACTAAGATATTCACCGTGCAGTAAATAAATCTCAATACCAGCTATAGTTAGATGTATTAGATGCTTACAAAAATGTATTCAGTTTGTACCTGACTTATTAATATAAGTTATATATTCACTGTCAGCAATATCAGGCACCTAATATGTGTACTTAATATATTAGAAGTCACAGCGATATAACCTTTAAGGTTTCTATTAAATAAAGTAAAAGCAAAGTTCACGGAAATAAAGCCGCAAGCACATCCACCTACTTAATAAAACCATAATACAATGCACTGCGAACATTGAACCAGACGCTATAAAAATTCACACTGCGATATTACATTATATTAAAGCGTTTAGTCACATTCAAATAACGCTTTACGTTTATGATACACATACAAATTGTAATAAGCTGCTATTATAACCGCTATACGCTTCCACGTATAGCGGTTATGACTGTATTACCAAATATTATCAGCTATTTAGTAGCAGTGATACAGTAAAATTATATCTTATTGTTATTATACATATTAGTAGACGGTACTTGTTATTTGGTCATGGCATACAATTATTTGTATTGTTAGATAATTTTGTATACGGTCATAATTGTTTTATACCTACAGATTTACATAATATTGTTTTATTAACTCTTGAATTATTACTGTTAAACATTGTTACTACTACACAGCTAAACTTCCATAAAAGTTAACAGTATCTAGAACACAGTGTTTATCAGTAGTCATTTAAGAATTTCAAAATTGTGTGACATAGAAGTGTTTAAAAACAACACAATAAAATCCGTATAAAGTAATTTGATTGCAATACCTACAGATTGTCAATTCTCGAAAAAAAAAACTGTTCAAGTTCTAGTGTCAATGTCTAGTCTCAATGTCATAAACATCACAAACGGTATTCTCCTAAATTAAAATAAAAGTCAAATGTAAACATAGACTGCATTTTGGTTCAAATTTGACGATTACTAGACTAGATTAGACTGCTAGACATCTATTATGAACAGTATTTATGACGAGATTTTTTTTCAGGCTTTATAGCAGCTTATTTATATTGCAAATTTGATCTGTACTGAAATATAGAGCAGTCTTTGTAAATAATAAAAACAACACTAACTGCATAAAAACTAGCTTATTTTCTAAATATTACATTTGCGCAAACTAAATCACTATTATTATTCTTAATTCTTTTTAATTTTATATTTTATTACAAGTTTATGCGTGGATGCATCTATGATGTATGTCTACTAATTACTGCCTAATAATACTGTGTTATGTGTAAATGTTTATTTCGTTAATTCTGTTTACAAACACGTGAAATACGCATACTTACTACACTTATCTATACTAATATTATAAAGCTGATGAGTTTGTACGCGCTAATCTCAGGAACTACTCGTTCGAATTGAAAAATTATTTCAGTGTTGGATAGCCCATTTATCGAGGAAGGCTATAGGCTATATAACATCACGCTAAGACCAGTAGGAGCAGAGCAAAAATGAAAAATGTTGCAGAAACGGGGCAAATTCTTTTATGTGAAGCAGACAAAGTTGCGCGGCTTAACTAGTTTTTAATAAAGGACATACAAACATTAAAAATTGTATTTAAGGAAAGTAGATACGTAATATCAGATATTTAGATACGTGATTCAAACTTAATATCGATTAAGCTTGGTAATGAGTAAAATACATGCGTATTTGCAACTAAATAGTATTCTATAGCCAATTATATTATCCGTTCGTGTCCTCAGTACAAAGTATCACTAATAGCCTAATAACTAGAGTTACGTTTCGTGGAAGTCTTAGTTAATACCGAGTTCGGTATAAATAGGACTTTATATGTCAGTACGCAAACTATGTTTAATAGAAGATCGTTTAAGCATGTTGTATATCGTACGCTAAAGTTCATCAAAGCTTAGTGTATTGGGTACTTGGGAGCTTTTGGATTTGTATAAATATAATTATAGCTTGTATGTATTAAATAGGTTGTTGAAGTTATAATTGACGGCATCGAAAGCCTGTAATATTATATCAAAATGGGTAAAATTCAAAATCTTGATAGTTTAGTAGCTTATCGTAGCGTAAACTACAAGTAGCCTGGAACATATATAAATTTTAAAGAATGAGAACAGTTTGGTCTTGTATTGTTGTGTCTGCACGGATAGTATATTTCGTGCATTTATTTAAGAGATAGGGTAGAGTGTTATAAAAAGTAGCGGTAATATTTTAAATGCCGACTACATTTCAGTAGGTAGGTACCTATTTTATTAATTTAAAAGTTTATATACACATTGTATATAATTTGTTAACAGACTTAATGCTTAAATCATTTTTGATAGTCTACTTTGGGTTGAAAGAAAAATGAGGTTATAAACATTCTAAATAAAGAAACTCGTAACTAAAACTATAATTTCAATATAAAATAAAGACTATTAATATTACGACGGTTTAATCTAGTAATGTTCATCACCTTTCACTAATAGCCACGGAATAAATAACCGTCATTTTATATCATTCATTTAATGAGACAGAGATTCGAACTCATTAAATTGTGATGAATGTATTATAAAATATCTGCCACAGTCAAAAATTTATAGCTATTTTATTCCAGTAGAGATGCTAAGTAGATCTCAAAAAATATAAACACACATGACCCATTGAATACTAATAATTATATTAAACATAGGAAGAGTAAGCGGACCATCATTTCAGCGCAATATGTTAGACATATGATGGACGTAAAAAAACAAAAGAGTGTCCCTTTAAAACACAACACGTGTGGCCGCCGCGCCTGTGAAACATGGAAGACTACCAATTAGGTACATCTGGATAGGGTTACTACGCGTTGAGTGACATAAAGCGATAAAAAAATTATAAAGAAATTTATTACCTATTTAGTTTTACGTTCTGAGCATAAAAGAAAATAAAACGTGGCTGCTTAAGTGATTACCCCGCCACTATTACTCCGAGTGTTATGGCTTCAATCACAGAATGGCACTTGCGGCAAAACTCTCAGATACTAATTTAAATAAAACTCGGACAAATGTTGATGTGAACTACTTATTTTCTCTATAAATATTTATTCCGAATGTAGTTGTACGTTGATGTTACGTCATTCCAAATTTTATTTACGCGTGTTCAGGTTTTTGCGGGCCTACGTCACTACGCGGAAATTGAGAAGCTTCATTCACATGTTTTATGTTAATGACAGACTTAATCATATTTTGTCTTATCTTAAATAACATACCATTTACGTTTTACGAAAATAAACTTAATAATTGGATCTCTGGAAATTTCTGACCATCATTTTTCAATTGAATATCATAATTATAACATAAAATGAATGAATATATCTACGCAAAAGGTTAAAGTTATTCTTCTATCTTATCTAATTAGAGATGGTTTTAATTATATTTTTACGTAAAAATACAAACCGTTTGTATTTTCCGTCTTGATTAGAAAACCTATAGGTATAATCGTAGGATGTTCATGTTCATGATTGTTTCATGGATCAAAAGCCTGAAAAGTTGGGCAAGTTTACTCGATACTAATACATAGCCGTACAAAATAAGGTACAGCTTTCACTAACAATACTTAGTTTTAATGGTATTATAATTATTCACGGGTAACAACGTTAAATTTACATTGTAATTGAAGTAAGTAATTCACATAATGAATCTTATAATAAATTAAAACGATGAATGCTCCTATTTCAGTTCCGTAATTTCGGCACCTCGACCCGGAAAATCCTTTAAAAGCCTTAAAAATTCTCTTGAAATCGGAATTTATTCGAGTGCTATTGTCACAACCATGATTTAGCTTGACTTTAGTCAAGGGGGTACAATCGACCGTCATCAACTCAACAAAAACGTCCTAAAATATTTCATCAGCAATAAAAGGTTAGGTAGATACAATAAATGGCTGGCAGTATTATGTAAAATTTCATTAGAAGCATTGTTGCGTTTCAATGAGTGAGAGGCAGCCCTAACAAAGGGAAGTGAAATCGTTTGGCACGGAGCCCGCGACAGTACTTGGAACATGACATATATCTTGAGATAAATCCTAAGATTCCGGTGTGAGACTATCGAAATTTTGAATTAATTTTCTTATTGATTTATTCGCACTTACTCACGCTCTTAAAATATAAAGTAACTATTAGGAGTTAATAGCTAAGTAGAGATAACCGCAACAATATTCATCGATATATAGAGATACCAACCATAGTTGTACATTAACTTCAAAAACTACACTACATTAAACTACCTAATACTCCGCTACTGCTATTGAGAACTTTGAGAGTGAAACGCAGATTCTATTTACTTTTATCGCACGATCCGAGAATCAAACCGAAGCCATCATAATAGCAGCCGAGCTGCTTGCATTTACGACACCGCAACCGCACCGGATCAAAGATTTTGATTGAATGAATGTCGTGTTATTTAGTACCGTTAGGATAAAATAATATGTATAATATATAATTGATTCACAAAATTATATCTTTTTGACGCACGGCTAATGAAATAAGGCATTAACCATTTATTTATTATAAAGACACGTTTTACTAATATTTAGGTGCCAACTCTCTTTAAAAGTTTTAGATGCTCTGATATAAGACACTTAATAAACATGTAAAATAATACTAAATACTCTATATTAAGTTTCTTGGAACCAATTTGGGTAGATACATTCTATTGAATATTTTAAGCAAAATATTTGTGATGCTAAATTTCTATCGAAATGTACTAAAATATTTTACGGGTTTCTGCACTTCTTTCCTGCTTATTTCTAATAAGATGAAAACGACAGCTTTATAATTTCTAGCCATCGCTAATTGTTTAAAATGCGTGATAGTATTGAAATTGAGATTTTAAGAAGTGTGGACTGTTGCTCATTTCGTTTAATGTTACTGAAGACGTTGGGATGTTGTCACATAATCAGGCGTCAACCATAGAATGGGATTGCATGGAACATGACATATATATAAGTGATATCCTTAATTAACACAAAGGATACAGTTATCCCGATATATGTTGCTATGAGATTCACACGAGCAACTCCACGGGCAGCAGCTAGTTTACAAATATATGTTCCTGACTTCCTCCTCGGTCTTATTAAATAAGCAAGCGGTTAATAATGGATCGAAAAATCCCGCACTTGATCTTTAGATTTAAAATATCTCAGAAAGAATATAGAATTTTCCTTATATCCCTACACGGCAATGAAATTACTTTGCCATCTTAGACATATCAGGCTAACTAAATATCGATATGATACATATATATACGCACAATCAAGCCGAAATTAATTTAAACTATAACATTATATTGATGTACTATTTTCACGAAATAAAATGCGCTATTATTTTCTATTTATTAGCGATTCCTTAGCCTATCTCAGCTATCATATTGTCCTTCTTAACTTACTTTCGTATTTATAATAATATTTTTTTTATAGAGCTCTCATTTTCAGATAAGATTTTTATCCATTGTTATTTAGGAAATAATAAATATCTTACAATATTCGACATTATCTGCCAGTTCCCCTAAATAATACAGTACATCTAAAGATTGTCTGTAAGAGATTAGTCTGCGATAAGACTGCCTTTTGTAATTTTCATTTTAAGTACCTACGTGCGAAATTTTGTCTTTCTTAGTGTGCCTCTAATGTTTGCTGTAAACAGCCATCAGAAAGATAACAGTAACAGATAAGTTTTTATATCTCGAAGGAGTAAAAGTTACACCTATAGTTAGTAAACTATATTTCAATTGTTTGATTTTTAGATGTCGTTATAATTTATAGTCACCTCACGACTGCCGGTAGATTGTTTTGAGTTTAATTTGTGTGACTCACAATTTGCCAGCATCAAGATTTTCTTTATTTACCCTATAAGAATGTTTGTAATAATTTGATTCACACATTTTTGTTCTTGACGTTCTCTGTGCCCGTTTTTTAAATGTTTGTAATGTCCACAGAAAACATGTGCATTAACCGCCGAGCGGAATTTCTCCTTTTATCAAGTAAATAATAATAAAGTATGGGTTTATTGCTTATATCACAACGGAAAATTACATTACAGGACAGCTCAATAATACTGTGATCACTTGATCAGTTATCAAAATCAGTAGGACTTCACGACCGATTGTTACATATTTTCTCCAATTATACCTTAATACTTGCAGAAAAGCTTAAGCTAAGCATTTATTAAAAACTAGTCAATGAGAGCACAACCCGTTTTTGACTCCTCTTTTACATTTGTTCGTAAATAGCAACCAAACGAAAAAAAGAAAATCATTTGTCAAACAGAGGCAATAATGTTCCTAAGCTGCTTTGTCTTTACTTATCTATAAAATAAAGCTGCTACATTTTTTTTTTTGATTGCCTTAAACTCATCAATAGCTACTAAATAAAAAAAAAGAATATTAGATGATAAATGGAGGCGCTACTGAACTTTTTTATATTTACAAAAAGAGAGAGATAAATTTTCTCATACATATACTCAGTTTATCATATGCGCTTTAGATTAATAGTTCTCACTTACTGCACTGAATAGACCTGGGTTAACTGGGTTAAAGGAAATGGCTTACCTCACCGGTAGCGGATATAACAAACTAATTTCAACACATTGAATCATATTCCACTGTAATAATGTTACACATTGAAATGAAACTACTTTAAACGGATTTTATCGCGGCGTATATTGAGCTCTAAATGTCGAAACTAAAATTACATTGTTTAAACTTTTTAGTGATTGCCTGGATGGCACAGTGGTAGTAAATGCGACTGCAGCATATGAAGTTTCGCGTTGTATTACCGGACAAAGTGATACTGGATTCTGCTCTTCAATAATTCTCGAGAGGAATTGGGCCTGGCGCCGACAATAGGCTCGCTTTCTATTATGCGGGGTGTCAAACCATATCTGGCCAAAAGTAAGTAAAAAGCACCGTTAGCAACTGCTTCAGGTCATAAAAACTTCTTGACAAAATAACTCAATCACACTTTGCGTGACCAGGGAATCAAATCCGACACCTCATACATAACAGTGGCATTCACTCCCGCTACGAAAATAAGTAAATACCTCAAAGACACAGTCAATATAATACTATACTAGTATCAAAGATCTATGTTACATTCCGTACTCTAAATCATCGCTGTCACAAAAGTTACATGCATGAATTTATGGTATAAAGGAAAATAAACAACCTATTTTTCTTTCATTCATAATATTAGTCAAGATTTATAAGAAACTTTTAATGAGAGCAAAAGAGGTTTATCCAATACTAGCTGGCCCTTGCGTTTATGATTTCTGCTTTACTGCCATGGTTCGGTATATCATGTTATGCCTTTTTGACTCCTGGATAATGTAGCTTTCTAATAGTGAAAGAATTTTTACAAACCGTCTAGTAATTTTTGAGTTTATTCATTACAAATAACATAAAAATAAGAATTTTTCCCATTTATAATATTCGTATAGATACTGGTAATATCTGGCCATACATACAAAAACATACCATTGTAATTATATTCCAACAAACAAAAGACTACTAGAACGTTACGAAATACTTGCAACTTGATATATCTGGCTTAACATTATACGGTCTCATAAACTAACCTAAACCATTGTTCGTATAACCCATATAATAGTCAAGATAAACTGTCTCGCATTTCTTTACCATGTCAATGTTACGAGGGACCAAGGTACGCTGGTTATTCTCCTACGTCACGAGGCAATGACCGCTCCAGTTTACCATCATGTATCAGAAATTAGACACATGTAACATTTTTAAATACCCGTTCTTAATTAACCAGAACGACGGTCTTAGGTAAATAGGTTGGACAAAAATATACCATGACTTCGATTTGCAGATGTGAATGTAACTAAAACATTTATTGCGCCGAATGTTACACGAAGCATTTCTACGATTGATCTTGTTTAGTTTTTTGATATTAATAACACGGTGGGCGGAGTTTTATGTCATTAGGTAATATAAATATAATAAAAATGTTACATAAATCAACATTTTATTTATAATTTTTCGCAGCCTATTATGGAATCGTGTTTACTAGCGTAACTCTAAACCTACTATTAATTTCTATCTCTGTTTAACCACAAAGTTGATAGATAATAATTTATATCGCTCTTAGTCTGCTTATGTGCGATAAAACGCATAAAGATAACGATTTAAGTGGTCGCTTCGGTACTGCCGCTGCGCGACGTGTTGTGGGTTCGATCTCCACACGGGACAATAATGTGTGTGTAACGCACAAATAGTCGTTCCGAGTCTAGCAGTGACACAGGATTCATTCATAGTGTGAGAGTTGTCTTTTAAAGAAAAGAGAAAGCTAAGCTTTAAGGCCGCCTATGTATATATAAAACGGATAAAGATAAACATCAATACATAGTACGTGATTAGATAGAAGTGTTAATTAGTTTTACCAACATTTCACCAAATATAGATTTAGGTTCCACATAACAGGGAATTCGCCCATTGATGTTAACCGGGCACTATTCCAGACACGATACTGCTACTAAGAATTGCTTGATAGAAAATGACAACCAGTGTTACCCACTTAAAGATCATACCCAAGGTCAAAGCTTCGCACAGCAGCAGCTTTTACTACCACTGAGCCAATAAGACTAAAGCCATTAAGCCAAAAAATATAGGATTCATATTATACTTATTATCTTATATCGAAATTTCCTTTTTTTTTGACATCGGATGGAAAGCTCAGTAGCTGCGGCGTCTGGCAATATCCTTGGTAAACGGTAACAGACTCCTTTCTGTCACGAAAAACCTAAAAATATAGCTGGCAATATGTGGTACACCCACATATACCCAGCTTATCCTTCGGGAATTAATTGGCTTAAGTCTATATTATGATAACACTTCCGTCTAATTCTGTGAGGAGATACATGTAGGTTGTTATGTTAATATAATTTTCACAACTTGCGCACTAGGTCCCCAGATACAGCTTAACAATATCGTATAATCCGAAAACCACAGTGAGGAAGAGAACCCGCATACAGTAAGATGTTCAACCAAAAATCTACATAGATTAATTATAATACTTGTTACGGGAACTAAAGGATGGAAGGTTCTGGCAACTCATCTAATTAACTCTGATACTGATATTTTACTTCACCCTCATAAATTAATCATTACAACTTCGTGCATACGCAAGTGAAGTCAGATTTCATCAGATATCAGCAAAGAGCTTCCTATTGAATTCTGTGTGCCGCAGGGAAGTATACTTGGACCCACGCTGTTCCTAGTTTACGTCAATGAAATATGCAAACTTAACATTAATTATGGCAAATTACTAATAATTTTTGCGTTTGCAGACGACACCGCACTTATTTTTACAGGTGAGACGTGGGACGGGTCTTCGATGTATCTAAAAATCGAATCAAACAAACATTAATCGATTTATCACTGCTCATAACCACAGAACTGACAGCGACTTAACATTCACTTGTCCCAGGTTACATAATGTCACTAGCATAAAGTACTTGGATTTTATCATAGACGACAATTTGATTTTTGCACCGCACATTGAAGAATTCAGAAGCTTATATATATTTTTAAACACTTGAGACATGTGGCAAAACAGACAGTCCTAAAAAGCATATACTACGCTTTGTGTCAGTCCCTGTTAGGGTACTGTATTTTATCTTGCGGTGGAGCTTCTAAGACATCTTTAATAAACCTTGAGCGAGCACAGAAAGCCGTACTAAAAATAAGTACTTTTAAATCATTTCGCTTTCCCACAGAAGATCTGTATGAATATTGCAAAGTTCGGAAAGTACGCCAATTGTTCATCCTGCAAATTATAATGAAACAGCATTCAATGCGCAAAATAGACAGAGCATCATCATCATCCTTACGACCCAACTTGCATAGGATAAAGCTGCCGCCATCTGATAGCCATAGGACAACGTTCAGTGAACGGTTTTACTTCTTCCTTGGACGATTCACATATACCAAAATTAATAAAGCCTTATATAGAATCAAATAATAAATACCAATGCAAAAATAAAGTATTATTATTACTCTCTCTAGCTCCAAAAACTCTTATGACGACACCGAAAAACTTATACATCCAGTAACATGCAGATTTTATACCAATTGTCCAAATACACATACACCACACACACTTACACACTTGTGTTTGCGCACACACTTGTGCACTATAATATCTCCTGCGCAGATGGCCAGTCTCCTTGAAGACTGGCCGCTGTGACCGAAACTCAGTCTGGAGGACATTAGTGAGAAAAACGTATTACTATATGTATTTATAAATGATCAAATTATTCTGATTGCACAGATGGCGTAGCAGTATAAGCGGTCGCCTCGCCGTTGCCAATATGCCTCGTATTATGGGTTTGTTTCCCAACGGCACAAAATATGTCTGATCTACAAAATGTTGTTCCGAGTAAGGTGTTTTATGTGTACGTAGTTTGAATGTTTGTAAATTCCCCCGCCATACAGGAAAGATTCTTACTGCGACAGTTGTCTTTTTTAAATAGAATAGAATAGAAAAAATATATGTAATATACTTTCAGAAGATTGATAAAATCTTCTAAAAGCATATTGTAAAATGGAAAAAGTATCAATTTCAAGTTTATCTGTATAAAAGGTTGGTTTTGCTCTCTTTTGTAATCGGCATTTATATCTGAAATATTTATTTCATCGCCCGCAAAAATGTCTGGCTCCTGTAATGAAAATATAAATGTCAGACGTCTGAGGATTTTAATAAATGTTTCTCTATAAACTGATAGATACATTCGAGTTTCGTACATTTTCGTACATAAATAGTGATAAGAGTGGTATAGTCCAAACTACTTACTATACATTGCATTAAATAAATTGAATCCAAATATATTTATTCCACCGCTGGCTGTAAGTTTGCCTCAAACTTTTATACTACTTATATGGTAATGTGAAGTGCATTGAAGCCTTCAACTAGATCTTATTAGGTTTATATAAATCTTTTGGCCAACTATATATCTTCTTTGAGCTAAATAATATTTTAAATCTTACGTATGCTTTTTGTAATTTCATATATGTTTCTCATGTCAGGAATACAGAGTGAATTTGCCAAGTGCGCGTGAATGGACAAATCAGACATTGTAAGAAATAACGAAATGTACTAAAAAGGTATAAAAACTGTAACAAAAACAATTATCATTAACCTAAGTTGCTACTTAGGTTAATGATAATGTGGCCGGTGGCCAGACGCAATAGGTTTTAATTATGACTGGTATTCTCAGTCGTGACAGATTAAAATACGTATAAAAAGAAAACAAGACTTTTATTGGATAACTGTAAGTCAAATATTTAAGTAAACAGTTATGCACTGTCTTCACTTGCCCTGTCCTATCTAGGAATTAAAGTAGATAGATCTAGAGTTAGATTTTAATCTCTTAAAACTATAGCTTAAAGGGATTAAATGAACAGTGTCTGTTAACCGGCACTGGGCCAGCGTGGTCGACTGTGGCCACACTCTTCTTACACTGAGAAGAGACCCGAGCATCAGGACATTTTATATACAAAGGTGATATTACGAGTATTATAATGTCAAATAGCACATACATGCCCACGGCTTTATAGCAACATCTATCAAATTTTTTTTACGTAAAATATTTTATGTACTTTTTGAGGATTTTTAGAGTTGAAGAAAGTATCTACTTTCGTTATTAATTTTTTCAGGTATAACCTTAAAATATTTTGTTTTCTCAACATTAGGAAAGTACTAACAAACACACTTCGAAGATTATAAAGAGGGAATGAGGATAGAATAATGAACTTTTTGTACTTGGATTTAGATTTTACTTCTAACAGCCGCGACATAAATCACGTTTTCCTTTAAAATAAGTAATATAGTTGTAAGACGGCTTAATTATTTTAAATGGTAGCATATGTCCTTGCCTAGCTTTCAAGCATTTGCCATTCTAAATTGCAACCAAATCGATATAGCTATTTAAATGTAAAAAATAATTAACAGGTAGAGAGTTTTATTCGCAATTATAATATTATTATGGATTTCTGGCTTTTATATTAATAAAAGCACAAAAAGTATGACTCATTTAAAGAATTAGCAATGCTAATGTTTTCAATATGGCATGACAAAATTATAATACTGTTTTGTTCAAGACAAAATTAATTAACTTGCAATTCTATGAATATGTACCATTCCTACTTAACATGTATTGAATTTAGAAAGGTAACAGATGTTTCAAATATATTTCTTCTTTAATATTTAAAGAGTATTCCCTTACAATTTGTCTACACGGATGACATAATGGTTTAAGTGGTCGGCTCGCTATCGCTGCTCCGAGTGTTGGGGTTCGAATCCCACACGGGACTAAAATTTGTGTGATCCACAAATGGTTGTTTCGAGCCTAGGTGTTCTTTGTGTCGGTTGTTTGCTTGATTATAAGGGCCCCCGTGACATAGGAATTATTCCCAATGCGGGAGATGCATAAATTAGTAAAAACAAATTAGACGCTACAAATTCCAGTTTAGCCAGAAAATTTGGTTCCTTGTTTAGTACTCATATGCTAAACACTTAACGAGAATTTAAATCACGGTCTTAAATTATAGCCAGATGTGGAACTCCAGATGCTGTCTGTAGCTCAAAGAATTTTTCGTAACATAAGATCTGTTGATTTAGACCATGAAGTAGCATTTATAAATGTCAAATATCTACATGACATTATATCCAATATTTAATGGTTCTCCGCCATTTTAGCTATTAGTACGTCAACTAACAATAAGTACACTAGTAACTTACTATTTGAGTGACTACTGATCTGTCATTTCGCTACATTCACATGGGCGTAAGGTGAAAAATTTATCCACTGTTCATTACTTTTCTGTTATACAATAGTTCTTGTAGTAACGAAATTGCCAAGCCACATATTTGACTAAGGTGTAGAGTTTGTGAAGTTGGGCCATGTGGAGTTAGGGCGTGTAGAGTTAGAAGCTTGGCTCTACATGTGATCTTGTAACTTTTCGACAGTGCGAGTCATATGGTCTCGTCTTGGCAACATTTTACATGAAAATGTTTTTGCCAAGCCACATATTTCACTAAGGTGTAGAGTTTGTGAAGTTAGGCCTTGTAGAGTTAGGGCGTGTATAGTTAGAAGCTTGGCTCTACATGAGATCTGATAACTTTTCGACAGTGCGAGTCATATGGTCTCGTCTTGGCAACATTTTACATGAAAATGTTTTTGCTGGGATAAATAATAACAATAGTAATGTTTATATTTTCACCAAAATGTATAAATGTATTTTACTTAAATCTCCGGTACGGCTTGCAATGAGATACATTGAAACAAGCTATCGTTTTGCTTTATTTGACCTTTGAAAGAGTAAGATTCAAGTAACTTCTATAACTTTCTTAACGCAAAAATGCTACTCGCGGCAGATACGCCCGCGTACATGAAACGTTATAATGTACCGCAACACACATTCCCAATGTACTAAACGTCCAGTAATATATATAAATATGAAAGGAATTCATCCAGTAAATTAAAAAAGCCAATTATATTGTCACGTAACATTATGTGGACAATCTCATAGAGCGACATAGTTCAGAATATCCTACATGAACGTTACGACTATTTACAAGTACCGACGATTGTTTCAACCAAGTTCAACGAGGCCATTGTTTCAAGCCAATTTGCAATCAAAAGTCTGCCAGTAATTTCGGTGAATTTAGGTAACATTCTGTAAATTTCGGTAACATTCGGTAAAACGATGCCCTTACTCGTGTAACTAAAATAGAAGTTTGCAACAAATAATTTGATTCCAAATTAACAGATTTCTGCTTAACTAGATTCTATTTATCTTAAAACTAGAATCGTGTCCAGGGAATTTTGTAATGATCGATCTGGCAACCCTCGTTAACTATCAAATTAAATGAACCTTCGTTTAAGAGTTGGTTAGCATTTAGGGATTTCTTGTACCTGCGGAGCATAGCGATTGTGTGTATAGATCTAACTAAATTGTTGTTGAACATAGTTGATTATACAAACTTGAACATAGTTTGTTTAAATTCAGTAATTGAGTTAATACCAAAAGTAGATCATAAAAGGTTTACAGATTTATTATCAAATTATGGGTTATCTTAACTTTATGATTTAAAAATATTTTTGTTTGTAATGTATTATATTCGCTAAAACTACATACATAACTATTGAGCTTTTTAATATACAAAAAATTAAGTTGACGTAAAGATACTTACATTAAGAGTCTTTCTAATAATTAGAAAGACTATTAATGTATGTATACTATACGTCAACTTAATTTAGTCGCACGCGGTGAAATAAACTTTATAATTATTACAAACTTTATTTCGCCTGCGTGCGACTTTGCCAACTTGGTACGAAAATTATAATTGAATGACTGCGACTTAGCTGAGTTAAGACTTATAAATACGCGCCTACTTAACAATTATATTTCAGTAGGCTTATGAAGTCTACTGTTTTGACTTCCAAAATATTATCATATCATCTACTAAATTACTTTTGACATCAAAGTAATTGATGAAGAGTGTATATTAATGAAGATAAAAAGATGATGAGATCTAAAAAGAAACAACAACATATTTTTTTATTAATATTGTTTCGCCCGGTCTTCGATTCTATTATGTTATTTTATAGAATCTTGTGCATGCATTTATATTGACATAATATAAGATTGGGCATATAATATATCCATAACATCGAATATATTTTTATTTATTTTTCGTTATTATCTAAAATTGGTGGTCATGGTCATTTTATATACTGTTCATTCATTCACTGTATAACATGATAAAGTACGATAATATACAATTTTCAGTATAAGCGAACTTGATAATACATATATATACAGGGTGTCCGGTTATTAATGGATAACCTTGAAATGTCTTATAGTAGAACTGACGGTCGTTCAGAAACTAACTTTCTTGTACACTACGATCATAAATGAATGAATTGCATTGGTTTTTTGTTGTTTTTTATTAAACACTAATTATGCTAATAGATAGACAGGCAAAACTATGACTAGAAATTGCACTTTTAATAACTGTGTAGTTTTAATAATTTAATAAGCTTAAAAATTAGTAAAGTTTAATAGTAGTAGTATGGAGTGTAACGATTTCTAAACTGTCAAATTCTAAAGTGTCAAATAAACAACGCGATAAAATCCGTATATAGTAGTTTAATTTCAAAGTTCTAACTGTACGTATTAATTTTATAGTGTCAGATAACAACTTATCATCCGACAAGGTGACCAGTTTACATGTAGAAGGACGTACATATATATCTTTTAAATCTTTGTCTTTAGGTATATATAAGTAATGAATATTCGACACAACCAAAATCTCCATTCCAGTCTGTATATAAAAACATGAACAAAGAGCTTGGCTTTATTTGAAGTTTTAACGAAAACACGAGTAAATCTTTACAGACGTATCTTATAAAAGGCATACGGAACTCACACTTACAAACATAAACATCGTGAAACACTGACATAACTTTTGTGTAATGCTATACTTCAAAATCCAGTGAACTGACAGGTTTCTATATCAAAACTCAGCTTAAGAAATTTATGGGTACACAATGAATCTTTTTGACCTATTTTCTGACATTTGGTACTTTGTGTCGTCGAACTTCTACCACGTGGTGCGATGACTCAAGCCGAAAACATCTGTGGGAATCTGATTTTGAAGATACTTTTTGGTAATTAAATTATATAAATAATTATTCGTGATGAGATTGTTTATGTTAATGATTTTTGTAACTTTGCTAAGGTCATGGTTTTATATGGATGACTATTTATAAACTAAGCTCGTATTTTTATAACAGTGGTATAAGTATGAAGTTGCCGCTTTGTATGAAAATACCAGTACGTTGTGGTTTCATACTAAGTATCATCAATATTTTTGAAATGGCTAATTAGAAATCTATATTCTTTTATCTATTAATTAATACGTGAAGCAACTTTGTACCCCTTTTTACGAAAATTGTGCGGAAGGAGGAGTATTAAATTTGGCACTGTTAAATTTTATATGGAGAAGGAGGGGCGAATCCTAATATTTTTATAAAATATGCATTAGCATATTTTATAAAAACATAACATTGAATTAATGAAAAAACACTACACGCAATTTTTGTTAAAAGGGTACAAAGTTTTTGTTTCACGTATTAATATATAGATTAAGTGTTGAATACACGTGCTCTATATTTTATTTATGTACAATACAGTCTACAATAGAGCTTATACATATTTATGTTACGACATATTATTTTCTTAAGTTTACACGAATGTAATGTATTGAAATTAAACTACTTTAGGTATTTATTTTGTCGCGTTGTACATTTTGTTTATCGTTTTGCTACGAATTCCGTAAAAGTAGTTTTATTTGAATAGGTATGTCGTTTTAATATCAATTTACACACCAATTCATCATTTTGAAACTTAAAATTACATATTTCGCTTTTAAAAGTAACACTGTCATTTACCGAATGATCGCGAGTCGAATAACTTTAGCAAATGGTGAATTAGTTGCCTTGTACACTGGCGTGCGAGGCTAACTTCCGTAGACTCGCTCTATACTTTTTACACTGTAAGTTCGGCTTGCCTTTTATTATGTTAAATCTAAAACGCTGCTGAATCTAATGGAGAAAACATATCTCATACTCAATCCATAGCACAGTGACTATAGTATTTTACTACGATTGTATAAGCCTGTCAGCCAGCCAATGTGTGTCCGCGAATAATGCGTTGTGTCTAAGACATCACGTGACATAATGTTTACTACAGCGATGTAAACAGCTGCATTCAGTCTTCAATAATGCGATCATGGTGACTGATTGCTATCAGATTATGCAAATAACATTAGCTTCAATGACCCAGTTTCGACCGTACTCGTCTGTCCAACATTATTCATTGTTATTTGCGGATTGAACACAACTATGTAACATCATTTACATACAAAACATCCACGTTATATTAAAATTGACTATTTCTGTATGTATATAAAAAAATAAGTTACGGTTATATTGCGCTCACATTTTAAATTCCATAATCCCACATTTAATAGAATAGGATTTCATAGTGCACCATTAGTAAATGCGACTGCAGCTCCATTCCCGAATCAGAGTGCCTAGTGCGAATTTGTTTTACGTTAACGCGATCAAAAAGTTTACCGCGTTTGGCACTCTGATTGGTTAAGAGCTTAGAGCGGGCCAATCAGAGCGCCGAACATCATAAACGTGTCAATCGCGTAAACGTAAAACAAATTCACACTAGGCACTCAGATAAATGATATTGGATCTTTCTGTCAAGAAATTCTCAATAGCAGCATGGAACCCATAACTGTGTCAGGTAGACGGCAAAAGGCTCATTCAACTTCTACTACGTTGGACTCTGAACTCATCATCCTCTTGTCCTGGCCCCAATATATTTGGAGTCGGCGCAGTATGGCCTTCGCTTCCATACTTCTCTGTCACCCATATTTTATTCATTCGCACACAGTCCATCCATATTTTCCTTGGCCTTCCTCTCCCTTTTCGTCCCTCTACCCTATTCATCACTTGCTTACCTACATACGTTGGACTCTGAAAAGCTAGCAAAATATGAGTGTACACTCTTCACTGGTCCAAGCGCGGTACGCTGTCTGTTTGCGTTCAACAGCAACTGCGCATTCACGACCGAACCAGGGCCTTTTCCTGCCACCGGTCGTGACATCACTGTATGGAATACAATATTCCATACCCAGGATGATTTCACTAGCTACAGCAGTAGCGCTTTTTGATGGATCCCTGTTCTCAAAGCAGCGTTGAGCCCAAGGGATGGATATGAAGTACTCACGCATCCCATCCCAGTCTGCTGACGAGTAGTGCCATAGTCGTAGTCTTGCTTCCTCGGGTCGTGGGGACGTAACAACAACAGCTGTGGCACAAACCAGACAGTGTTCTGAGGTGCCCAGAGGAGCACAAATAGACACACTGTACCGGTTCGGGTTACTCGTCAGCAGCAGATCGAGCAGAGAGGGCACCTGACCTGTAATGTCCGGTATCCGGGTGGGCTGGAGTACCAGTTGAGACAGGTCATACGTGAGAGCGAACGCATTGGCAATTCGTCCCGCGTTGTCTGTTTTGAGAGAACCCAAACAGGGCTCATGTTGGGCATTAAAATCTCCCAAGAACACTAACTCAGCGTTCGGAAACTGCTCCTGTGCGTCGTCTGCCGCCTGACTCAGGTAATCAAAAAGTCGAGTTGTCTCAGCGTCTCCTGAATGAGATCGGTAGAGGCACATGTAGATTTGGCTGAATGAGCCATGATCTACGTGTACCCAAAGGACAGAGAAGGAAGGGTCCTCTAGGGCTCTAACCTATTGAGTCGTAGCGGCACACTGGCGGCCAGCTACCAATTTATTTATTACGGTTAAATGTTTCATCCATGTTAAATTTAATGACTAGGTGGACTTTTTTTCTGGAATAGAGACAGTTTACTTGTTAAAGCTAGTCTTTCAAATTAATAACTTGCAAAGTTGGCAGTATTGGCCAGTTTAATATAAAGCCATTATTAGGAGTACCTAATACACCCTAGTACCCTTACATCCGTTTCAGCCTTTACCTTTCTATGGCATAAGATAAGTAAGGCCATTCACCACTGTGGCGACTACCGCGACTACACACTTTGCGCCTGGGCAACCGCCGTGAGTTGATCGCGGCAGCCGGTATGTTTGCCCTCTCGTTCTCGGACGTGGTTCAATCTATGGTCCGGAGCGAAAGGTCGTAGAACGCCGTCGCCTCCTCCTTTAAGAAAGTCATGTCCATCAAGGAGGCGGCGGGGCGGGATAGGGATCGCTTAAACTCTTTCCCCAACCGCAGAACCGGGCGCTGGAGGACGCGAGATGACCCCCCAGCCATCATGAGTTTTGACCTCGGGGTGGTGGGCTGCGTGGGCTGCTAACCTGCTCGCCACCCGATCAGCACCAGGTCCGAGAGGAGGCGTGCGTGTTCCCACGTGCGCCTCCGTGTTGTGTCTTGTCCCCCATCAGGAGAACGGTGGAGGAAGTATTTTTTGTATAAGTGGCCTGCCGTTTCACAGGGCGGCCGAAACCACGGCGGGGTCGCGATTGCATGTGAAAGCGATTCGCGCGGCCTCGCCGTCTGTGGTTATGTCGAGGAACACCATGGTAGGTTTGGTCGGTATCAGTAGCATTCCGACAAGTAAAAAAATAACATTATTTTAGTAATAGCGGTCGAATTAGTAGCGGTACTTTTTTCTGGATGAAAGGTCTTTCCCCGGGTGAAACCGACATAACTCGAAAGGTAGTTGGCACTTGACGGATAGTAAAAATTGACTTATCTTCGTTGGCGGCTTGAAATATGTGTTGATTGAAGCGAGCTTTAAGATGTAGCCAATCTTTTCAGTGACACCCCTTACGTAAGGCAGTATAGTTTTAATAATTTGATTAGCTTAAAATTAGTAAAGTTTATAGCAGTATAGTACATAGTGTAACAGTTTCTAAATTATGTAATAGAGTGTTAAATAAACAACGCGATAAAATCCGTATATAGTAGTTTAATTTCAATGAATAACATTCGCATAGCTCAGTGGGGAGACCAACATATTGCAACGCCCTCTGCGTTGCAATATGTTGGTCTCCCCACTGAGCCTCTGAGAGTCTCGGTTCGAACCCACGTCGCGCACCTCTGACTTTCGGAAGTTATATGACTTTTCGAAATTATGTGCGTATTGATTGACAATTATCGCCTGCTCCGTGCCTCGGAGAGCACGTTAAGCCGCCGGTCCCGGCTGCCATGAACATCCATGGCAGTCGTTAATGGGAAGTCAGTGCCCTATAATATCCTGACACTGGTCTAGCCTTAGGGTATCGTTAGCCTTCGGGTTGCGGAGATCAGGTAGCAGCCGCTCCGTGTAAAAACTGATATTCAGTCACATCCGGTTAGACCAGAAAAGCCGACCCCAAGTGACTTGGGAATAATAAAGACTAGGGAGAAGAAGAACATTCGCGTAAACAGAAGACAATATTAAGTACCTATTTTTTCCTGGATGAAAGTTACCCTATATCCTTTTCCGTTTCCCTGACAAGGTGTATGCGAAATTTATTAGTGCGTAATGATTCGTTAATTTGGTAGTTAAGGCGTGAAAGCGTAAGAAACAAACTCACATTCACATTTATAATATTAAGTTAGGAGTTAGAATTAGGATTTCGTTTAAAACGTCCATGTAATATAATAAACAAACAGCGGCAGTTGCCATGAAAATGCGTCATCCGCTGTTTACATTTATATTGCCGCATAGGGAAAAATAATAACATACAGAGCAAAAGATTTATATTTTTTTACACAAACGCGAATTATTTATCAAGCATACATTACAACCTTTCTACAATATTATCGCTCCTCTCTGTTTTACGTTCAATATAGCGTATTAATAATGCCGTATCGACTGAAATAAAATATTTCTCTGTTTCTGAGATTTAATTGCTGCAAAGAAATGCGATACGGAATGTCTAATTACTTGGATAGAATAATAAGATCGAGCTAGATAACATTGTCAGTATTGTGGCATAAGTTTATGAATGCGGCTGATTTTGGGGTCCCGTTTTCATTACTGAGTTTGGCAAAGCGTATTGTTCTACATCTTGGCACGGGTTTCTTCTCAGTGTAAAAAGGTTGAGCCCGTTTATAACATAAACTAAAACAAAAACTAGCAAAGTATGTATGTGAGAATTGAGTTTAAATTTTCGTGTATATTAAGGCTTGAGTGTATGTACATATATGTACGAAACACAAAATCTATGAAACTTTTTCCGAAAAGATTTTTTAGTCAAATTCTACCTATGATTTTAGTTGATATTTCAAAGTTTAATCAAGCTCTACTTTGAATTACAAAATGTGAATGTTTCAACTAATATTTGCATATATACTGAAATGCTGACATTTAAATGTCAGTGAGATCGGATTGATCAATAGAGCAATCAGACACTTTGTTGCTTCTACTATTTACTTGCTATGACCCAACACGAGAGAACTAGGTAAGTACAAACATAAATCTCATGCCTTTTATATACATATATACCTCGAAGGGATAATAAAGGTGTTAAGAATTATATTTCGCCAGCTACGTTTTAATAGTTTTATTAGTCACTAGATGTGCCCGCGGTTTCACCCATGTTTATAGTAACTGCGCCGCCCCCTTGTGTCGTAGCGTGATATTATATAGCCTTCCTAGATAAATAGGCTATCCAACACCAACATAATTTTTCAATTCGAGCCAGTAGTTCCTGAGATTAGCGCGTTCAACCAAATAAACAAACAAACAAACTCTTCAGATTTATAATATTAGTATAGATATACAATAGAAGGCGTGTCTATTGTGGTCCACTGGACAAAGGAGCAGAGTCTGTGTTACTGAGAATGTCTTGACAGAAAATCCCAATAACAGTTTGTCTGACCCAGGAAGAGAACCTAAGATCTTATTTAAACTATCTGCAATCACTACACTGCGTCGAGGTAGTCCTAAATACTAGGTAATTCAAACAAATAATGGTAAGAGGTTTGAGCGATACAACAAAAACTGGTATAGTTAAACAAAAAAAGTACCTTAGTTTACAGAAGATTGCAGCTAAGCAACCTTATATTATGTACCTACAGTAAGTGCAGTTGCAAGCTCTATAAGAAGAGTCTGTACTCGTACTGGCAGCTCCGCCATTCCCCAATTAAAAAGTTAGCGACGTGTGAATTGTAAGCGTTTAAAATCTAACGTAACTCTTGATGTTGCAAGCGTTAATTTATTATAAAAACTGCTTGCTATCAGATGAGCCGTAAGCTTGTTGCTTGTGCTGCAGAAGGTGTAGGTCGAAAATGATGACAAAAAAGACCCTTAAGATTGCTTATATAAGAAGTATATATCTTCTGCCTTACTTCAATTAAATTCAAAGCTCCTTTTAATACTGCAGGTACCACAGAGGAAAGTTGAAAGTCACAAATAAATAAGTAAATTACATGCAATATACAGCTAGCTGTTCAAGCTTGTTCTGAGAAAAGCCACAAAAAGTAAGGTCCGTAATTATCGCCGGGCTGGCAACACCCTAATTAGAGTAGACACGATAAAACTTCCAATTGGGGTCGACTCTAACTAAGTTTGACCTGATTCTTTGACTCTTAATTAACTCTGCCTTTGATAAACTATTTAAAAGTCGCTATGCCAGTAGCAATGTAAAAAAATATGAAGTTTATTTCTATTTTACATATTATGAATAGCAGTTGACCTATAAAGAAAGCCTTCAAGCATCGAATCGAGTCCAATTTGGCTTTATAGAACAGACAAGCAAGCATTTCCATGACTGTTACTACTACTACTATTTTTTATAGACGTGCATTTTTTATATGTGTATTGCTTATATTATAAAACGTTTAAACAATTTTTAGAAATTCGCCAAACTGTGCACACAATTTGTTGGCGAAAGAGGCGCTCCAATGCTTACATGGGGTAATTAGAGTTATAAATTTCTAAATTACCCCTTATAAGCTATATGTATACTTACATGGGCGCCAGCAGCAAGAGTGCAAAAGTGCAAGACACTTATCTGTAAGGAAAGAAAAATGCAATTTTATTATCTACTAATTCTATCCGTCTTAGGCGCAAATTCTCCAGTCTGCCGTTTGATTAGGATGGCAAATGAATACAGCAGCTCGCTGGATATATTCAATATTTCTTTGTCACGATTTCGTCGAATTCTTAAAAAAAAAATTAATAACTAGTTTAAATTAATACTAATAAAAACTTATAAAATATTACCTGTCTAGTCCTTAATTTAGATGTCTATATAATTAAAATAATAAGTTAGTTCTGTCTTAGTTTTAGTTTAGTTTTATGTATTGTAAAACAAATATAATTTGTGAAAGTTGTGTTTGCTTCAACGTGGTTGTGCATTAGCTTATAATCCTTATGTATGTCATTAGATTAAGTAATAATGTAATAACTGTAAGCAATCCTTAAATAAATAAATAAATAAATAAAAACAAATATTTTTTTTTTGTAAGGGAACGAAGCATATTCAGTATATTCCACCCGCTTTGAATTTGACATTACATTTATCTAAATAATATACAGTTATATATACATATTTTACATCAGTTAATAGTATAATGTCTACACATTATACATGCAGATGCAACTCTCTGAAAGTAATCCTGGCGGCGGCCGTATATACTTAGATGTGTAACTATGTATCGTTTGAGATTACGAACAACTTTTAAATATAATATTAATATTATAAAAATGTAAACAACGGACACAAGGAAGATCCAGACTCAGAACAACCATTTGTGGATCACACAAAGTTTTGACCCGTGTGGGATTCGAACCCACAACACTCGACGCTGTGGCAATGGTGAGGCGACCATTTAAGCCACTTCGCCATTCGTGCAGTCACAAAAATATCTAGAGATCTTAAAATACACGTTTCAACATTAAATAGGTACATAAAAGTTGTGATTCTCGGCTAGACGAGCGTCGTGAAGCTTAGGCAATATATGGCTCTTTTGAACTAGCAGAATGCATTTTAATGATATCCTAATGTATCAAATGTACGTGCAAGTATTACGTATGCAAGGGCTGTATTCTTGACCATACAGAGTAGGCGCATATGCATTCAAACAATATTCGTATTATTATACGAATAAACAAAGTCAATAATTATAATACCAACCCAATCTATAAACTGTCCCACTGCTGGGCACAGATTTCTTCTCAGTATGGGGTTAAGCCAAAGTCGACCACGCTGGCCCAGTGCGGGTTGGCAGAATTAACATATCTAACAAAAGAAAAATAAATAAAATAATAAATTTAAGCAAATAAGTTTCAACTGTAAGAAAACTTCAGGTATAATAAAACTGCGTCAGGATATTTCTGCTTTTTACAATATCTTTATTTCACTTTCAATTTGTACAAATACAGAACTTTAGTAATCTACCTTACTTACAGTTTGCTTGTAATATAAACACTATTCTCTAGGTTGTTATAGACCTGAACTCAAAATAAGAATCCCCCAAAATGCCAAGTTTCGTTGTTTTTATAACGTATCGATAGTGATGCCAGTGCTTTTTTTATTCTACTATTAAGAATTGAGGGATTATAAATTAAAACCTTACACAACGAACACACTAAAATAATGCTTACTATTTGCAGAACTATGTATGTATACAAACGTTGTATAAACCAAGGTACCTTCGAGACTAAAGAATTGATAGCACATTATACAGGGTGATTTTGAAATCGTGTAATTCCTTTTAACCACGCATTCTACTGGTGATATGGAATAACCCGGACCATATTTTTTTTTAATTAGAATAATGTTCTCGGCAAATTTAGAGTACAGATTTTTTTCATGAAATGATTTCAAATAGTCATATTTTAACCATCTGACACAATCTTAATATTTTACTAATTTAAAAATAATAACATAACAATAACTGATGTCGTAAATAATAAGGGGCAATAAAAAGGACCGCCCGTTATTATTTACGACATTAATTATTAATATGCTTTTTTATTTTAATTAGATAAAAATTAAAATTGTCTTGGGTGGTTAACATATGACTATCTGACACCATTTCACGAAAAAAACGGTACAATAATTTTTCAAAAAAAAGAATTCTATTTAAATAAAAATATGGTCAGGGTTATTCTATATCACCAGTAGAATGCGTGGTTAAAAGGAATTACACGATTTCAAAATCACCCTGTATAAGTTATTATTATTCCAAAGAAATTCATAACTTATTATAAATACAAATGTGAGTTTATTCGTTCGTTTGTTACGCTTTTAACCCTATCTTATCTTATCTTGTGTGGGGGCCAGTCAGTACAGACCGGCGACACTTCGACCCAATGGGATCTTTTGTGTCGACTTCCCCAATAACGACTGCCATAGATGTTCATGGCAGTCGGGACCAATGGCTTAACGTGCTCTCCGAGGCACGGAGCAGGCGATAATTGTCAATCAATACGCACATAATTTCGAAAAGTCATATAACTTCCGAAAGTCAGAGGTGCGCGACGTGGGTTCGAACCCGAGATCCTCTGCATTGCAGTCTGTTGGTCTCCTCACTGAACTATCGCTGCTTTTAACCCTAACTAGTCCACCGATCATTATGAATTTTTGTATACTCATTGTCAAGCATACAGAAAAGGACGTACGGTACCATTACACCAGAAAAAAAGAAGAATTGTAAATTGAAATAACCTATATTTAGGCGAGCGAAGTCGGGGGAAAAATCGTGAAAATTAAGTTAAAACGAGGTAAACATAAAACGATTCCTTTGCACCGTTTATGATGTTTACGAAATAGCTTATTTAATATAGGACGGACACGGCTTGCCGAGATGCGAGCCCAGCTTAATGGTTCCTTGCTTTGGCTTTACCTTGTTCGTAATTTACAAAATAATTGAGGCTATATTCCAAGCCAGCGTCGATCTCGTTAAGTTTGCCTGGGCTTTGTTTTTGAAGTATATTTTCCATAGCTCGTAACAAAAGGCAATTTACTTATTATATCAAACTACAGAATATAAGCATTAATAATTATGATGTATATACAACATAGCAGCGATAGGCTAGTGGTAGACCGTTGGAATACCACGCAGAGGTCTCGAGTTCGATCCAAAGGCGCGTATCTCCAACTTTTCGAAATAATGTACGCATTAAATAGTTGATTATCGCTTGCTTTTACGGTAAATAAAAACATCGTGAGGAATCCTGCATGTCTGAGAGTTCTCCATAATCATCTCGAAGATATGTGAAGTCTACCAACCCACACTGGGCCAGCGTGGTAGACTATGGCCTGAACCTTCTCACACTGAGAAAAGGCCCGTGGCCAGCACAGTGGGTCAGTTTAACACAAGGCTCATATTATATATTATATGCTTATACATATATACAACGTTACGTGGGTTTATTTTAGATTTATGAGCCAAATTGAACTTGAAATAAAGAGTCTTATAACAAAATAATATCATTAATATATTCGTTTGACATCGGTCCGACCCAAGCTCAGTTTACTATCAAACTAATTAGGCGAGTTTTGATATCGTCTTACGTTGAAATAATATATCGTCTATCTTAGAAGTTATTTTTAGGGATGAAAAGACAGATTATTATATCTAGCTTCAACCCGTGACTAAACGTGAATCCTTTATTATTATGTTTTCTATGTTATTCGTGTGCCATTCAACTGTTTACGCGAGATTAAGTAAGTATCAACTTTGTCTGCACGAGTCCTGAAGCAGGCAAGCAGTCACCTTGCCGCTGCTGCGCCGAGTGTTGTTAGTTCGAATGAAAACGATTTTAAATTAGCTTGTTCCACAAGTAGTCTTGAATGTGAATGTACACTGTGTCTGTTTCTGTTAATTGTATGTTTGTAAAGGCGCCCGCGACATAGTGCTTGAACTATTGTGAATAATCCTAAATAACCTGTGAATATTTGTTTAAGTAAAAACTGACATCACAACATCATGCCAAAGTTTAAGTCACCTTATTTATAATATTAGTTAGAGAGCTATTTCTTTTTTGAAGGGATTTACAACACTTGAGTGATACCTAGTGTAAGTATCTCTAGGTTAGGATTTGTATGACTAGTGTAGGGTTTAAGTGGTGGCCTAGTCACTACGTCGAGTGTTGTGGATTTGATCCCTACACGAAACAAAAAGTTGTGCGATCCACGAATAGTAGTTTTGAATCTGGAATAAATTATTTCTGAAATAAATAGGTCTGAATTCTTATTGTGTCCGTTGTTCATAAATTTGTAAATACACAGAAATTATTCCTAGTCCTAAAGCTGCCTATAACTAAAAAACTGCTTACCGCATCGGCCAACACGTAAGCTCAATTGCCGCCTTGGCAAATCTTGTCATATATAAAGTAAGACAACGTTGTACTGGTTCAAACATTTATATAAATAACAAACACGCACAAACCACGAACGAATTATGGAAGAATTTTTACCTTATATTTGAATACTAAGTTAGAATATATTCGGGGTAAATACCTGATGAATTTTAAAACAATTATTTTATACGCACTTGTGTTAAATCTTCAAATATGTTTTTAAGCCGGATTTAGGGAGCGATAAGGTGGTATACAAACATAATAAATTCACATAAACGCTAAAGCTCTCACACAAGTACGCAAAAAGTCACGCAGATTAACATTTAACCATACATGTTGAAAATATTAGAACATTATGAATACATTTCAAATCTGGAACATTTCTCTCTTTTACTTGCTGAATAATAATATCAGCCCTGTATTAAACTGTCCTACTTCTGGGCAGGGGCCTCTTCTCAGTGTGAGAAGGGTTAGACCATAGTCCACCACGCTGGCCCAGTGCGGGTTGGCAGACTTCACATATCTTTGAGAACATAATTGAGAACTCTTAGACATGCAGGTTTCCTGACGATGTTTTCCTTCACCGTTAAAGCAAGCGATAATTAACTATTTAATACGCACATAACTTCGAAAAGTCAGAGATACGCGCCTTGGGATCGAACTCAAGACCTTTGCTTGGCAGTCCAACGGTTTCCCATTAACGCTGCTATCTTGCTGAATACAAATGTCAAATATCCTGACTAATAAAATAAATATGAATATGAATTTATTTGTTTGTTACGCTTTCATGCCTTAACTACTTAACCGGTCATCATGAAGTATCGCATACACGTTGTCAGGCGTACAGAAAAGGACATAGGTACCTTCATCCAGAAAAAGTATTGTTACCAACGGATAAAAAAATTACATATTCACGCGAGGGAAGCCGAAGGCAAAATCTTGTACAAATGATTAGTAATCTGGTCTACTCTTCCAATTAAGCTAAGCCAAATACTAGTTCAAGAAATGGTCTAGTTTCTATAGTGCAATGGGTAGATATTAAATTTACTTTTCATTGGGCAGCTTAGTCCAAACTATTCATTTATGAATGACCTTATATTAAAGGCGTGAGGATTACGGCAGTTAAGCTTCTACTAACCGTAATATTAAATAATATTAGCTGCATGCATATATGCAGCATATTCCTCGGCCTCGATGGCGTAGTGGTTAATGTAACCGACTGCCACGCCTGAGGTCGCGGGTTCGATTCCCGCACAAGTCAAACATTTGTGTGCATGAACATGGATGTTTGTCTTGGTCTGGGTGTTTCTATGTATAATATGTATGTATTTACAAAAAAAAAAGTATATATGTATGTTTATCCATTGTCTAGTACCCATAATACAAGCTCTGCTTAGTTTGGGCTAGATGATGTTGTGTGTATGTGACAGAATATATTATATTATTATATTATTATTATATAAACTGTCCCACTGCTGCAAGCCCAAAATCCATCACCTGGCTTAAAGCGGCTTGACAGACTTCACATATCTTTGAAAATATTATAGAGGACTCTCAGACATGCAGGTATCCAAATAATGTTTTTCCTGACAAAAATCATAAATTTGAAAATTGGAGGTTCGTGGCTTGGGATCGAACTTGAGACCTTATGCGTTTCCCTCTAGGCTATCGCTGCTCTTCATCCAATACAACCCAAAATTGACCTAAATTCTGAACCACGATCTAATTATTTTCACGTTAGCCATATACAAAATATAAAACAAACATTTTACTTATTATAATTTATTAATTGGCGGTTCTTCCGGCAAACGCGGTCGTTTGCGGTTAGATTTGATTACTATACAGTGACGTCACATCCCTTATTTATGCGCATAAACTATCCAGAACTATCTATTATATTATTGAATACTATGTGGAACGAATGGGAGCATAATATTATGAAGTACGTGAATTTGTAACCATCCGGGAACTTGGCGTCGGGAGCGGTGGTAAATCAATTTGTTATAGAATTTATGTATCATAACATATCACTAGTGTATACATAACAGTGCATTGCCATAAATATTGCATCACTCCTCTTTAGTTAGGTGGTACGTGCATAATTGTAAGCATGCTACTAAAGATCTATAGGTACGGTTTCGATTTCCTCGTCTTATTCTCTGTACGACAATATGTTATTGGGTATTTTGTAAAGACATTCTAGCAAGTGGGCTTTCTCGTGTTTTTTTTTACGTGGCACCTAAATCCTTACTAATATTATAAATGCGAATATGAGTTTGTTTGTAACGCTTTCATAAACGATAGCCTTAACTACTCAACTGATCATCATGAAACATCGCATACACGTTGTCAGGGGTACAGAAATCAAAATAGGGTACCTTTCGTCCAGAAAAAGTACTCTTCCCGTGGAATTTTATTGACAAAATCTACATTTATACGAGCGAAGCCTCAGGTAAAATATAGTATGTACAGTAAATATATCAGCCCTATTAATAATCTTTAAGCTGGCCCGACAAAGGTCGGCAGACTTTACACATCTTCGACAACATTATAGTCATGACCTCTGTCATGTAGATTTCCTCATGAAGATTGCCTTCACCGCTAAAGATAACGATAAATAATTATACGCACATCAAATTGTAAAACTAGCAGAGCGTGCCTTGGAATAGTTCTCGAGACCTGAGCGTGGCAGTCCAACTACGTCGCTCTAGACTATGGACTGCCTCGTTCTATAAAAATAAATCGCCTCTGTATTACTTCCTTAAGATTTACTACAATCAATTCAGAGTACAGACATCAAGAGTCAAAAGCAGCAATCAACATCCTATTTTCTTTATACATATAATTCTTCTGTACGTGTGTTGACAGTGAACTCCTCCTAAACGGCTGGACCGATTTGAATGAATTTTTTTGTGTGTGATCAAGTGGATTTTCGAGGATGGTTCAGATTTGTTTTTTCTTTTTTTTTCTCCTGTCCAGGACAACTTCTTTCGGGACAGCTAGTATATATATATATATATATATATATACTCTACCCTAGCCTACCCTATATTAACTACTGGTATTCGATACGTATAAATAAATATAAATATGCTAACATATTTATTAGAGGCATTTTAATTTTCGTGAACCTAATGATCTAACATACCACGTTAGCACCCCAAGCTCCTAATAAAATCGTTGCTGCCTTCTTGAGACGACAATGTATACGTACAGGAATTTGGCTGTCACGTGCTATACATGCCGATCACCTACGCCGTGCCGATCTATACCCTTAGCATCATAGAATGTACATACCGGGTATAATTAATTGGATCTACAGTTTCGAAAGGGCACATCTATTATACAAAGTGCACAGGCGATCCGCCTTTATTAATACGTGCCCTTTTCGCAATAAATTCAATTATGGAAATAATCCATCTCCATGGTTGCTTTAAACACCAGTGTCGGTAGTGTAGGACTTTGTTTTAGCGACTATTAAATTAGTAAGCTCTTTTGTAGGTAAAAGGATATATTAGCGATGGTGATAGTCCATAAAAGAATCGAATAATCGAATTCTTGAAATTAATTGAAATGTTCAATTACAGGCATTTTGATACTGACTGATATACAAAAAATCGGTTGTTCAACCGGAAAACACGTTTTACTGAGCACAATGTATCTCTGAATCGTAATCATCAAATCAAGTTTTGAATATACATATTATGATTAGAATTATATTTGGTGGCAACGAATTGATCAATATTTAGATGTGGGAAAAATTTTTGAACATGCGAATATTCTTTTTCGTACTAATTGTACATCGCTAAATTATATTCCTCAAACATGCAAGTTTATATACTTATAAGAGGGCAATATCTTATAATGCGTATTACTGAAAACGCTAACCGTACATAGTCTAAACAGTGTCCATTATTCACTTATCTCTCGGCTGTTAACAAAGTACATTGTAGACATGCACTACTAACCAAGATCAAGTTTTAGTATTTTGTATGATAGAAGTACCTACATCCAAAGGTGCACTGCCATGTTTAAGCTTCTTTAAAGTAATCATAATATATCAGATGTAATCAGTAGATAAATACGCTGTGCCCAACATATGTTTGTTTCATTACTACTGCCACACTATTTATAATCACTATATTGCAAACGCCTCTTTAAACATCGAAACAACGGACACCATGAATATCCAGACTGGGTACGACTATTTATAAATAACACAATTCATTGCCTAGTGAGGAGATCAGAAATGTACAACGCGACAACTTATATCGATACGTCACTAGCCAATCGTGCAGTCATTGTGTATAAGTACCGAGACGCAATATCAGATCTGTGCTTTAAGTGCCTCTAGCCAATATATATCTAATCTAAACACGCTTTGTGCTTCGCTTAAGTATATAAAGAAGTGTGGATCGTCGTCCTACTAAATGAACAGATGACCTAGTAAAAGTGACGGGGCCGGCTGGATCTATAAGCCTTATACCCAACAGTGGACGTCATACGATCAAGATGATTATTATAATGGATCGTACGCTGTTTGTACGACATAAATAAAATGGTGCTAGTAGATATGTTAATAGAAACAGATGTTTTTACACCTCATCTAGTTTGATACCAGAGATTTTACGAGTTCCGTACAATTTATTTATCATAGAATAATAATAATTGCGATATAGTTACGATTTAGTATATATATTACACAGATATTTCGCCAGTTACGTTTTTTGATCGCAAAAATACTAATAATAATGTCCTCCAGATCAAATTTCGGTCACGGCGGCCGGTCTTAACGGAAACTGGCCATCTGCGCAGGAAATATTATAGTGCACAAGTGTGTGCGCAAACACAAGTGCACTCTCTGTTCCCTAACACTCATAATCCGATGGGACGGTAATCCGACAGGACCTGAGAGAGATCAGGCGCCAGACCAACTGCTTTACGTGCTTTCCGAGGCACGGGGGTGTCTAACACCGCCAACTTCCTAACTCCGGGCTGCTATTGAGCTTTCTTAACAAAAAACCTAATAACTTTTTGTTAGCCCGACCCGGGATTCGAACCCGAGACCTCATGCACAGCAGTCGCATTCACTACCGCTGCGCCACGGAGGCAAACATACTACAGTTATATTGTTGCGTGCCAGAACGTGGCCATATTAACTGCTTTGTAAGAGGCTTATAATCAAGTCCACCTGCGTGAAGGTGGTACGACCCAAGAGTACGATATAAAGAGGAGCATCGATTGGTTTACACTGCACAAACGTTTAAGACTTGTAAAAGGGGCCTACTAACGTCTACCAGACACAGATCTTGAATCTTACTTACTGTATGTAGCAACATAATTATATTGTACATTCAATAGTCAGACTATTGAATGTACAATAATATAATTATGTTGCTTGGGCTTGTTTCGAATCCAACCAAGAATCTTAGGACTGGCTTTGTCATATTGACGCAAAAGAGCCAGATGGTTGGATGGTTAGAATATAAGCGTGCTGAAAATTATTTTTAAAATAATCGCGCATTAAACATAAGTTCTTTTTGTTTTTAATTCATGGTAGTTCTTCGAGTTAGAACACGATGTCAATAAATCTTGCACATACTTCTAAAACTGTGTTCCTTAGGAGTCAGGGGCTTATTCACCGGAAAGTCCCTAAAACTATAAATGTACCTCATACAACTTATGGATACCCGTTAAAAAGATACAACAAGACTGATTCTTACATAAAAAGACCAGGAAGCGGCGAAATTTTATATATTTCAGTGCGCAATTATTGATTTATTGGTATAGCAATTTTGAGAAATCGGTTTATTAATGCAGTGTGGATACGGCTGAATCATTGAACAGCAAAAGAGTCGACATAAATGAGCGTACAGTCAGGAAAAAATGGAGCAACAAGACCTGCATGCTAAAAGCTCAGCTCGAGGTTCAGAATACTTCGGGCAATATCGCGTAGCTCGACTTTAATTTGCCAAACAATATAAAGTTCAACATATGGGCAATTGAGTAAATTTCATTGGACGATTAAATGCAGGAAAGCCTATAAGGCTTAAACAGCAGTCAGTGTGTGCAGAAAAAGCATGATAAGCGGTTTCTTCCAACAAAAAGCCGGCAAACCATAAATTCCATAGAGGGTCTTTAATGGTTTGAGCAGGATGAGTTCAGATGCACGTATAGAAATAGTGAGGGTTGAGGGCTATCTGATGCCAGTTCAATACACTGAAGAGATGCTGCAGGAACATGTTTTAGGATATCGGGTGTTCATCGCAAGCGAGAAACGCCTTTTGCTACAAGACCATACCCGACCACATACAGCTCATTCCGTAGATAAGTACAATACGGAGGTTAAAATGCAGGCAATTTTAGTAGCCAGCAAGAAGTTTTGAAATAAATACCACTCAGTATGTCTGGAATATGCTTAAGAGAAATGTAAGACTAACTGCTACCTCGCCGCAGGACCTCCAGGAATTAAAAACAGAGCTTTTAATCTCTACCTATGAAAAAATTCCTCAAGTAGAGATTTATAAATATGGTCCCGGGTGTGTCTGATCGTCTGCAGGCGATTATCAGGGTCAGACAGGTAAAAACACTGGTAATATCAGATAAATGTCTAACCTTATTGTTTACCTCGAATTACTGTTATGTAATTTGATTAAATTTACCTCGAATTACTGTTATGTAATTTGATTAAAATTATCGAATTCAGAAATCTTCTATTGCCCTATTCATATCATATACACTACGAAAATAAAAAACAGTTAAATATAGTTAAAAATATCATATAGTTTTCTATAATTATGATTATAATTTAAGAAATATCCTTGGGCCACTCGCACAAGATACCTATTGGACCAACATCAATGCCTTTTCATAAAGAGCAACATCAAGAAAATATAAGACGGAAATTGCTACGTACCGCATTAATATGTCGCGTCAGCCTAATAATAACGAAAGCCTTCACAGGTTGGCTCTTATTTCCTACCGTGAAATTGTTTCAAGCACAACCTTCAATACCTATCAAACCTTGTAGATACTCAGAACAACTAAATACCTAATTAAACCTGGCATTTCCCTTAAACTAAAACAGCGCTGAAGAAGTAGCTACTCAACCTTGTGTTTTGTTTCTGAGTTAATTAGCATTTCAGGCTACGTGAAGATGTCGCTTTGCTGTTTGTAGGTGACTGTTAACTTGGCCTTGCGGCTGTATAAGTACTTTGTTTCTTTGTTTTATTTAAAAATATCGCTACCGCTGCGGCTCTTGTCATTATTTCTGTATCGCAGTAAACTTTACAAAACTCAAACAACACCCATAATTTGATGATTATAGAAATTATTATACCGTGTGGGGATCGAACCTACAACACTCCATACAGTGGCCGTGATAAGACGACCATTTAAGCCATTACGTTATTCATGCAGTTTAGTTTTAGTTCTACATACTAGTTTTAGTGAATGGACAATGCGCAAATTTACCTTTATGCGTGACCATGGCTGCTGAAAAGCAACCGAAACGTCGGGGAAAGTGTAAACCAAAAATAAATAGATTTAATAGTTTAAATAATTTTATTAGCTTATAAATTAGTAAAATAAAATCAATAGTAGTAGTAGTGTAATATTTTCAAAATTTTGTAATACAGTGATAAATAAACAACGCGATAAAATCCGTATATAGTAGTTTAAATTCAATGAATAACATTCGCGTAAACAGAAGACAATATTACGTTACAATAAGAAATAATTTATGCATACATAGCTTTTATAAGTCAAAGGTATTCTAAAGTGTTCTAGAAACAAATTCAAGACTACTGAGAAGTAGCAGTCTAGCGGTCACGTTATTTTTTTTGTAGGTATACAACATAATGTATCACCGAATGACAAGGATCCTGTTCCTTTTAGTACAAACACCGTAAAGATTAACTTACACACAAGCAGCATGTAATCTACAATCCCACCAGGCAACGTTTGGCAGATTTATTAAGATTGTCTTGTATTAACGCGATAGCCTTAATACAAGCAAATCATACAAAAATGGTATTATTGTCATTTCTTTCAAACATTTCATGCAGCAATTCAGATTGTAAACAAATTTATTATTCATAATTTAATGGTTCAAGGTCTTACCTGAAAAGCTTTATATATTCTTTTCAAACAAAACTCGACACACTTCGGTATTATGTAGGTATTCCTATACGCGTTTAATGTATGAAATTCTAGTTATATTTTACTCAATAGAACTGTAGAATTTCATACATATTTCATTTTATTTATTACTATCCGTCTTTTGTAATGTACTGTTGTAATGTTTTCAGATTAAACGCAATTTCAAGGGAAATGTGTCAATAAAATACTGAAAAATCCTTAAACATTACTTGGGTTTCCATTTTACACAGTAATGCGTACGTATATTTTGTTGCTGTAATGCAAATGAAAATATATAGTATATAGTATATTAACTGCCTTGGTGGTGCAACTACTGTTGTGCAGGTCACCAATTTGGTTCCAGGATTGGGCAAAAGTATTACTGGAATTTTGTTTTGAGAAATTCTTAGCACATTACCTGGACCTAAGCCTAGTAAAAGGCAACAAGCCCTTTTACGTTGTACCTTAAACACATGATGTATTACACTCCTGCCTAACCCTTTCAGGCTATAGGCATGATACTATGTAATGTAATGTTCAATAACAATGTTGAGATATATTTACATGTTTCCTTTATAGATACCGCCACGTTTACAAAGGAACGTGCACAAAATCCATTAGAGAGTTCTGATCTTAAGTCAGCTTACTTACGCTTCAGCTGCTTCTTAGCAACACAGACATAAGCTGTCGTGTAGGACATTGAAATATAGAAATAATATAAATTTATTTATGTCTATACTTATATTATAAAGAGGAAAAATGTGTTGTTTGTATTGAATAAACTCTCTAAACATAGGACCGAATTTAAAAAGAAATGTTGTTAAGAAGCAACTGTTCCCTGAGGAACAAAGGCTGTATAACATCACGCTATGAGCAACAACAGCGGAGCAGTAATAATAAACGTGAACGAAGTCCGATGCTGCCGCTGTTTCAGATTCCTTTTTGTTTTTTTTATTACTAATTTAAAGAAATTATGTACCTAATTTCTATATTGGTGAGTAGCTAGTTATTATATACTTATTTCACATACAATTAATTGTATTGATGTGCAATAAACGATATTCGCCCATCCTACATCAAAGAACTCACTTCGGAATAACAATTGTAACGAGGAATTGAGCAGTGTATCCGTAAAGAGAAAGGGCAAATTCACTGTTTAATTTATAACATTCAGCAAACAACGGATATTGGCCACAGTCTTGCACAATATCAAGCAGGAATAAACAAACAAGGCAAGGAAAGCAAGGCTATTTTTAATTTTATATTCGCTTTGACAAGTAAATAATATCCCTAAACAATGTACTGAACGATTTTATGATCTCGCTGTGAAATGAAAGAATAATAAAGTCACAACTGCTTGGAAGAAAATATTTTGTAAATGGAATTTCTACTCAAATATTTTGAAGTCCCGTGCCTTTAGAAGGTAAAAAGCAAAGAATAATTTTGTGTTCATTCACTCTTCATTAGATGTCTCGACAAGAATTGAAAGGAAATATATTTTTGTCTGTGGAAGATCGGGCATTTAAAATAGGGCAGGCATATAAATCCAAACTTAAAATAATATTCTTAATGTAAATAATGATATTTTAAAGTAACTTTTCTTTGCAAAGACTATACATTATATATTGATTGGTATTGCACAAACTGAACGGGCAGTTGAAATAGTTGTCAAAAGGACTATTTAAAAATTTTTTGCTAATTTTGAACAGGTAGAGTATAAGGTTTGAATTTAATATGAGCGTAGTTTTGCTGAAAAATAATAGACTACCGGTACCTATTTGGCTTCTTGTGAAGTAACACTATTCCTTCTCTTGCGATTTAATTATAAAATAACTTGGTAGAGATAGTAGAAGAGTTATAAAAAAGTAAATTTAACTTATCTTATCTTATCTTATCTTGTGTGGGGGCCAGTCAGTACAGACCGGCGACACTTCGACCCAGTGGGATCTTTTGTGTCGACTTTCCCAATAACGACTGCCATAGATGTTCATGGCAGCCGGGTCCGACGGCTTAACGTGCTCTCCGAGGCACGGAGCAGGCGATAATTGTCAATCAATACGCACATAATTTCGAAAAGTCATATAACTTGCGAAAGTCAGAGGTGCGCGACGTGGGTTCGAACCCGAGACCCTGTGCATTACAGTCTGTTGGTCTCCCTACTGAGCTATCGCTGCTCTTAAATTTAACTTAAACACGCATACAAATAATTACTATTGACTTACAATAAAAAGAAAGATTCCTCACTAACCCTACAATTTGAAAATAAACTTCTCCAATTCTACAAAGAAAATTTTGAAATAATGTTAATTATTAAAGCATGACTAACTACTAAAATTAATTTAAGCTTAGCATTCATTTTTCTTTCACCGTAGACAAATCGAATGAATAGCCTGACCATTCTTACAAACAACGAACACAAACACTTCCATATATCTCATTTACCTATCCTACCTCGAATGTAAGACATAACTCGATAAATTAATCCATTTGTGCAAATCTGCGAATTCTGACTGAGTTATTGCGTCCAAAGAAAAACCTTGTTAATAGACACCAAGTAAGTTGTAAGCTCAGCAATAATTTACTAAAGCAACTGAGAGGCTATAACTCAAGATTAGATCTATACAAACAAAGGTGAGAACTGTAAATAGTATGGCAATTAATATTATCTGTTTTTGTAAGCGGGTCCCTGTTGTTCAAAATGTTTATCTGATTTGTAAAAACAGGCATTGTAATATAGAGTACCAAGTAAGCTGCTAGCGTCGCTCTCTACTATGTTTATAATATACTAGATTATTGCCGCGTTTTGCTCTTGTTAATGTAGATTTTGTCAGTAAATTACTATACCTTAGGAAATGTACTTTTTCTGGATAAAAGGTACCATTTTTTTTTTTTTTTTTTTTTTTTTACGTGGGGGAATGCAATGACGCATATCCCTCCGCGGGGGCGGGCGGAGGGATTATGTCGGACTCGCCGGGGTAAAATAAAGATGTTGAAAGGATAATGTACCTCCCGGAATACCGACTAAACCTACCACGGTGTTCCTCGACAAAACCACTATCGACGGGGCCGCGCGAATCACTTTCGCATATGGTCGCGACCCCGCCGAGGTTTCGGCCCGCCGTATGAAACGGCAGGCCACTACACGAAAGACCTACCCAAAATAGGCACTACTTCACCTACTGTCTCCCCCCTAGAGGGGAGACGGACTCGACACAGAGGCGCGCGTGGGAACACGCACGCCGCCTCTCGGACCTGGTGCTGAACGGATGGCGGGCAGGCCCACAAAGCCCGCCACCCCCAGGTCAATCCTCAGGGTGGCTGGAGGTCATCGCGCGCCCTCCGGCGCCCGGCTCTGCGGTTGGGGAGAGGGTTTAAACGCTCCCTCTCCCGCTCCGCCGCCTCCTTGATGGAAATCACTTCCTCGCAAAAGGAGGCGACGGCGTTCCACGACCTCTCACTCCGGACCATAGACTGAACTACGGCCGAGAGCGAGAGGGCAACCGATCCGACTGCCGCGATCAAATCACGACGCTGCGATGCCCAGGCGGCAAACCGCCAAAGTGTGCAGCGCCGTGTCCTCAACAACGTCGCGGCAGTCGCCGCAGTGGTGACAACCGGGCGTCTCTTGCCGGCGTATACGACACAGGAACCGGCCAAAACATCCGTGGCCAGTCAAAACCTGTGTCAGCCGGAAGGTGAGGGCGCCATGCCGCCTCTCCAGCCACTCCTCGAACACGGGACTTACCGCCACGATCGTGGCGTGCCCGGGATAAAAGGTACCCTATGACAACCTGTATGCAAAATTGTATGATGATCGATCGTGTAGTTGAGGTGTGAAAGCGTAACAAATAAACAATAAAACTCAGATTCCCATTAAAAAATAGGATAATTGTAATATGTATTCTATAAATTCAGGAAATCAGTGGTGTATTACATAATATTGGAATAATTAAATTAATAGGATTGTATCGCTGTTTATTCGAGAAACATTTAATTTAAACATTTTTTGTAACTATTAAACTATTACTACTACTATCAGTAACAGTAATTTTACTAATAGTAATAAAGTTTAACAGTAGAATTTCGTTACTGAAAACTCAATTACCTTTTGCCTGACAAGAAAATCGTACCCGCGACTTCCAGATAACACTTGTAAACTTATGTGACACAAACAATGAACAAGACCGAAATGTGCTTATAAAAATTTATTATTTAATTATTTTATCAATTCGATGTTTAGATATGGAATGATATAATTGTTGAGCGGCAGTTGCAGAGGAATTTAATAACAAATTACATGACGTTTTTTAACCGTCCTAATAAAATATTTGATTCAGCAAACATTGCAACTGCTTTCAATTAAATTTAAAATCGATCGTACCTAATGTATATAAAATTGATGCTAAGTTTTGATTTAGTTCATCCTTTGTTAATATATATTTATTTTAACCTTAAACTATTAAATGATATTAACAATAATTTCTGGTTTTCCAATTACACGGTTATATATTAATATACTAAAAGGTTATATTGTCTAAGTACAAATGAGTTGCAGCTGAACTAGTCAAAGCCCGTATTGCAGCTGTCAGCCCCAATCCTATGGAATATAATTTAAATTTATCGTAACCATTAAAAATTAAAATAAAAGTTTACAATTTTATTATATGTTTAAGTACTTATGTATTCATTCTCACTTTTTCAGATAACACACTAGCAGTTTTCAGGACATTGGTGGATTGAAGCCATTAAATAGGTATGTAATTAAAAATTTAAGATATATTAGCTTATAACGTGTTGCGTTAATACATATACACATCATATACAACTGACCACACTTCTAAATGAAGGTCGCGATAGCGTCTTTGTCATCCGATTCGATAGATTCATCGCTACGTTCCCCCTATATAATAGAATATGAATAAAAACTAGTTCCTCCCAAAAATCTATTACTCATTTCAGTGCTATGATATAGAGGGAAAATGAACCCATATACTAGGAAACGATATTTCTACGACAACAGGATATAAAATAGAATTCTTAGAATTCTGTGAACATAACGGCACGGACAATCGCCACTGGGGATATGTTATTTGCCGATTGAAATGTAGAATTACGAAGCCGTTTTATGACTACTCGTTTCATAGAAAAATATTCATGTTAAACATTTGATATCAATATTTCATCATGATATTATTTGTCTATGCAATATATGACTTAAGGGTATGATAACAGTTAAGGATCATGTGAGGAAGTCGCAATACATGTTGTTGCTTTGAAGTTCTTAGGTGGATGACACAACATCGCATTCTCCTACGCCTCGGGAAATATACTGTTTTTGATGGTTCCCTTAATTACATAATATTGATTGACATTACCACGTAAAGATCGGGCTTGTCTCTGACGGTCGATCATATACAGAAGTGAATAAGTCACTTGGCCAACGGTCATCAGGAGTGGCCATAAAAATGGACTTCAGTATGAAATGGTTGCCTCGCCGCTTGCCACGCTCTGATTATTGTGGGTCTGATCTCAACACAGGACAATCATTTGTGTGATAAACAAATAGTTGTTCCAAGTCTGGGCGTTCTTGGACTCGTTGTTTAAATATTTGTAAAATACCTCGCGGCACAGTCTTTATGCATTTGGCAGGAGTTTTCTTTTCTTTAAACAAATAATAAAATAAATCATTTAACAAAAATCCTCTGCCGACTGCTGCGTGCACTACAATGAAGTTAATCTCTTAGATTATGCAGTTCAGAAGGCAGAAGTTAAATAACGTAAGTATTATAAACTTACCTTGTGATCAAAGCTAATCTCTACTCTGTCTTCCTTATTATTTACGTATCTGCTTTGTGTTTTACAACGATTACCGCTACCTCTTCCCAGAAGTAGCGTGTGTGGTGTACCACACAAGTCTGCTTAAACCATAACTGACATTACATCACGCCAGTCAAGTGTTATGCAGATATATGTATGTATATTGCATAATATACATACATATATCTGCATAACACTTGACTGGCTACTATTTTGTCAGTGGTCAGGTGATAGATAATAGAGAGAAAAGGTATTGCTAAATAAAGTAGCCTGTTTTAATGATATTATAGAAAATTGCCTGTCTAAAATATTTCATTATATTCTATCTTTGAGTTTAATTTTGGTAGACAATACTACATAGCACATACATAACTATATATATACATACATACATATAAAAATACATATAAATACATAGAAAAATCTCTTCAGACCGTCAGCTTAATTTGTACATACCAACACAACATGATTTTAAATAAATTTCTCACCGCGCTCAATATATAGTATAAATTTATCGGTTTAAATATCGCAGGATTTTTTTATCCATATTTCATGATTCACAAATTGTTGTATATACTTTGAGTGCCTTTTGTATCCGTTATTTTAGTGCTTTTAAAGCCGCCCGCGTAAGAGTATTTTGACACAAATATTTGCTAAAGAAAATCTGGATTCTTATCTAAAATATAGGTCCATTTTACCTACTTTTAACACCTCGTAACATCGAACAGAACAACATCTCAATCATTCAAATGATGTTGTTGAGAGCACTGTGTCTTGTCGATACATACATCGATAACAGTAACAAATATGAATTAGGTAGTATTACGCAGTTACGCTACCGAAACTCTCTTGTTATTACGTAAAAATCTGCGGGAGATCCTACATTCCTCTGATTTATCTTAACAATATATCGTTTGCAGCCCGCTTTAGTTCGTCGCCAGTTTTAGATCATATATAACATTATTATGTAATCCGAATTCGGTGTTAAATGTAGATATAAGTCCTGTATTCCATGTCGGTACTATATTAAGTAACATTTCTCAATGAGCTTTCTTTGTAGTAGAGATTTTCAAGTCTTATTCTTGGTTATCTTCAAGACAATTGTAAGAGATGTTTATGAAAACCAAGACGATCGGTAGTTACGAGCTCTTCGATGCACGTAGTAAATGTCAACCCTTATTTCGTTATTTCAGGCTTCACGCTGTTGTTAAAAATAGCCTTACCTAATCCAATAATAGTTTATCTGAATTGGTAAACATAGACTGCAGTATAATAGTCTGTGTAGAGCTCATTGAGTCAACCATAGATATAATAAACAACTCCTTTTTATATTTCTATGGACTCAACGAAAATTGCCCGCGTAAAAAGCATATTATTCACGCGATAATTATCGTTAACTGTGTGAGTGGGCTTCGCTAGTGTGTTCAAGGATCGAACCCCACAAGAAACATTTATTTTTCTTTTGTTACTGTAAGTGGCTAGGCTGTAGATCGCGCGCAGGTCAGGTCTTTTAAAACTTAACGAACATAATCTGGTCCTACATAACCGTGAATATTGCAGATCAGAATAAAAATAATCTTCCTTAGCATGGCTGCTAAAAAGCATTAGAAACGTAGTGAATACAGTAAATTTAATTCGCTTCAAAATGGAACAAATTAACATTTTAAAATAAACCGCGGTAGAATTCATATAAAATAATTTAGTTTTAAGAAAACAATCGCATGTTCGCAAAAGTCTTTATAGTCTATGAGCAATATTATATTTAAAAACTTTTCGGTAGGTAATTTTGGAAAGCTTGTAAAGTATCTTAGAACAACTTAGGTGATCTTTAAGGACCTCCAACGGAGTGCTAAAACAGTTGTGGGAACTCTTGTAACTTTGTTAATAAATTTTGCAAGTTGTAGTAAAGCACTAAACTTAGAATTATGTTGAACATATTGTGATAAAGTGTAGAGTCTATTCGTTTAAGATCTTAGTTGTGCGATGAATGACAGCACGGGTAGCTCAATGGTTGAATACCTCACCTTGGCATTGTACCGCCGAATTTTACATGTTCGATAACAGTACGTTACAAATATTTGTGTGATATGTACCAAGTCCTGGTGGTCTGTCCGTCTTGTACGTTTGCAGAACCGCCCCCGAAACAGTAATAATAATAATATAATAATATTCTACCACATACACACAACACCATCTAGCCCAAACTAAGCAGAGCTTGTACTATGGGTACTAGACAATGGATAAACATACATATATACTATTTTTTTTTTGTAAATACATACATATATTAAACATAGAAACACCCAGACCAAGACAAACATCCATGTTCATGCACACAAATGTTTGACTTGTGCGGGAATCGAACCCGCGACCTCAGGCGTGGCAGTCGGTTACACTAACCACTACGTTGTTGTTGTTCTTAGTGCGGGCGAAATCTTTCTAGGTGCACAATAAACTTACCACACATATACACAAGTTTTATTTACAACTAGGTTTTAACCGTAGTTTCAATCACGTGTTTCTAGTAGTGTCTGGTAGTGTATGTCCTTTTCCATACCTCTGACTATATGTGAGTGAAAATCCATGATGATCGGTCGAGTAGTTGAGGCATAAAAGCGTAACAAACAAACTCACAGTCGCATTTATTATATTATTATTAGTTTCTGTCCCTCGGGAATAGGAGTTTTCCTAGAGGTAAGGTATCCTATATCCGTTTCTATACGGCTAATAACGTGTATGCAAAATTTTATGATGATCGTTCGCGCAGTTAAGACGTCAAAGCGTATTAAACAGACAAACTCATATTCGCATAATATTAGGATGTACTAACTATCGAAGCAGTACATTGAAACGTATCTATACATTAAAAGTTAAGGGAGTATGTACTGCTATATTGAGCATCAAAGTAAGTTACTATAAACGAATATATTTATGTACTACATAATAACTCAACATAAGCCGCTTGAGTGTTTGAGCTTTATGTTACAAGTTTAGTAAGTTCCTAACTCCACAGGTGCCTTTAAAGCTTATTGATCTTTGATGCTCTTGAGTTTAGCCGTAATATATTAAACGGGGCTACTACTGTTGTATTGTTGTATATAAGATCTCGAATTAAATTGCCGCGTTGTGGTATTGAGTTATTCTTGTATGGTATTCTCAATTATTAACTTATCAACCTCAAACCTAGTGTAAAATTTGAGTGTAATGCCCTGTAAGGAATATAGGTAGAAGACTGTGACTATGTATATTAGGGTCTACTCTATAAAATCTATCTAAACGAGGCTCGAGGCGAAGTCAAGTCCGAATTGAATGTGTCTCTTTTCATAAATAAGTATAGATACCCAAATTGCTATATTTATGTATGTACAAGCTGACTCGGCTAGCGTTGTCCTGCCATATACATTATTTTTTTGGATAGGGATACCCTAATCTCCTAGCGGTATGAAATATACTTTAGGCATAGGTCTTAATTTTATGTACATTTGGTATGAATAGTCTTAAACCTACCAAATATACATAAAATTTTCATAAAAACATAATTCGTTTTCAGTGTACCCCTGTAGTCTCCCGCAAATTACAGCAAGTTAATTTTAACCCAATTTACTTGATTGAACGGGTCCACGTACTCAAATTATGTGACGTGAGTAAATTAATAACGCGACGTTGATTGTCGGTATATTAATTTCACTCTACTTTAAATTAATAGTGTTATTGAAAAATATCAAATAAATACAGCAAAAAAAATAAAAATACATTAAATATTTCAGTAAATACAGCTATAGAGTACAAGTCTGGTAAATTATTTGAGTTTGATGAATTTTTCTATGAAAGATTTTTATTGTTTGCTATAACGTTTGCATGTGTCAGAGTTCTCTATACATTTCTTGAAGGCATATGAAATCTGCTTACTCCTTAGGTGATAACGTGATGGCGGAATAAACAGAGGTAATTCTAAAAGCTATCGTGTAAGGTTAAAACTAAATAGGATAGAATATGTATTAGACCTCAATAGCCCAATAAGTTTCTCAAAATATGTATATTCAATACAAAACATGGCTTCGTCATAGTTTTATAAAAGTATACATTTGATTGTCTTGGTAGAGCAGCGGTAGTAAATACGAATGCTATACATGAGGTTTTGGGTTCGTTACCTGGTCGGGATAAGTGTTCTTGGGATCTTTTAATTCTTAGTAGTAACACAGCATCTGGTACTGTGGCGAGTAGACGGTGGTAGGCTTGCCCCTATCACGTGGTACCTAAGTACAAACCGAAGACGTTTTAATAACGTAGTGGGTGAAATACTCATCTGCCTTCTCCTTTGGTAGTAGAGGCGTGATACTACATAGATTTTTATTTTGTTTCTTTCTTTATGTGTTTGGCTTTGATTTGTTATATTGTCTATTACAATTTATTTTAAAATGACTATTTAAGTAGAATATTTAGAAGATATTGTTGAGTTTGCATGTGGGTTGAATTTATATTACTTTTACAATGATAACAATGACTAAAGAATTAATATTTGTATGTCTAAAATAAGGGACCAAGCATGTTGAAACTAAAATTATATTATGTAACATCAACTGTACACATGTTTTCACGAATAAAGGTAAGTATCTTATCTTATTAATATTTTCAATTTTCATAAAAACCAGTCGAGCCGTTTCGACGAGTGCTACCACAAACACCGTGACACGAGGTTTTTATATACAAGAAGATATGTACGACACGACTACAATTCTAAACCTAATATTTCTTTAGTAGTAAATATTGTTTCAAAAGGCCGATGAACCTTGAAATTCTTAGAAATAGGATAGTGTGTGCTTATTGCAATGGTATTCCAATTTGTGTCTAATTTTATTTTATTTATTTTGTTCAAAAATATAATTTCTTAATTTCTGCGAAAATAGGTTTTTTGTCTATGTTAACCGTCTTATCAGCTTAAGGCAGTATATCATTTAATGTGATAAGTTTTGTGCCACTTTGTATACACCAATATAAAATAAAGCTAAAGATAAATCCTTGCCTACCACTCTAGGGATTCGGTATAAGTCTTCATATGAGGCTGTATGTATCCAGATATTTATACAGGGTGTTTCTTAGTATAGTGAAAACCTCTCAGGGGGTGATTATACTTGTTATTGCCGAAATCGCGAAATAATAATCAGCTGTTTAATACATTTTGTCGAGGTCAAAGTCCAATTTTGTATGGAACAGCGGTTTTTTTCGCGATTTCGGCATATTCCCCGAAGAAAAGTTGTTCATATTAACAAGTATAATCACCCCCTGAGAGGTTTTCACTATACTAAGAAACACCCTGTATATTTTAAATGCACGGATGGCGATTTAAGTGGTCGGATCGCTATTGCCGCTATGTCGAGTGTGTGAATGGTTCGACAGTGTAGGGCACGTGACAAAAAATTGTTTAATCCACAAATAGTTGTTCTTAGTCTGGGTGTTCTTGGCGTTCTGTTTGAATGTCTGGGGGACTTTACAGTAAGTTTAGTCCGTCTTCATTTACATGTCATGACTATGAACATTAGTCAAATAAATTTATACTCAAAACACGTCAACAATTCGATCGCAACGGTTGGAATATGTCAGTTTCTAGTTAATAAATCAATCACACTGATCGACATTGCACGTTGACAAACAGTGAAATTGGAATAGTAGTGATCAATCTTACTCGGGGTTTCATACTATTTTGAGTGACTTTAGAACTGGTAAAAACTGTTTAAAATACAGTTACGATCTAAATCTGCTACTACTGCATGGATAGTGTTAAGTGGCTGCCTCGTCGCTGGCACTGCGTTGAGTGCTGTGGGTTCGTCACTCACACGTGACAAAAAAAAATTGTGATTCACAAATAGTTTATTTTAAATCAAAATAAACGCCAAATGTGAATCTAAATTGCATTTCAGTTCACATTTCGGTTTAAAGAGTTTATTTCTCAAAAGAACATTACATAGTTCACTTAATATATGAGAAAATTTAAATAATTATAACATTACAAGTACATATTAATATTTTATATTCGATTAGTCGAGTTTTGTTCGAGTTAAGTTAGTTTAATAATTACATATTTAATCTAATTTTATAACTATTAATAGATAAAGAATTTTTTACGTCTTTAGTTAACTTATTATATAACTGAGCTCCCTCATACTGTTTGTCATTATTTTTTAACTTTTAATAACTCTTTTTAAGCAGTTTTATGTTTATTACAAGAATTCGTCCCAATGTTAATAAAAGTGGATTATATAGTGGCCATATAAATACATTTAAACATAAATAAAAAAATATTTTAAAATTAACGGTGATAACATCTGTATATATGGCAGTTTAATTTCAATCTAACATTCCTGTAAACGTAAGGCAATATCAGGCTTTATGTTATCTTTGACATCTTAATGGCATCCTAACTAATATTACAAATGCGCATGTCCGTTTGTTTGCTTTTTAGTTTTTAAGCTTTCACCACTCGACCGATCATCATGAAATTTCGCATACACGTTGTCAATGGTACAGAAAGGACATAGGCTATCTTTCATCCAGGAAGAAGTACTGGTCCCTAAAGATGGAAAATATAGATAAACGCAAGCGAAGCCGCTGGCAAAATCTAGTTGAAATAAAAAGCATGATTTGAATGCACACAAACGTATTCTCATTCTATTATTATCAGAACAAAATGTAAAACTAGTTACCGCATCTACTTATTAGTAATAGTAGAAATTAAACTATGCTTCAAAAGACGTTTTCTATAAGCTAGGAGTTAGGATGCATAGTAATAATCTTGGTTGCAATATGACATACATTTTAGAGATGTCGAGAATGAGATAAAAACTTAGTTAGCGCCAACATAGTGTAGCGTTATAATCGTTTATTTTAATGAAATTCATAATATCTTCTCAAGATGAAGAGCAACTAGATTTACTCCAATTTCTGCGCTGAAAATGCATATTTGATACTACCTCATAATCCGTTATTAACCTATTAAATCAACGTATTTAGACACAATTAAATAAATATTGAGTTTGGCTCCCGAGAGCCAAGTAATAACCAAAAGATTAAACAGTTAAGATATAAGTATTTTATATAATATGTACGTGTGTACTTATTTCATTATATCCGTAACAGCTGTGTTAGATGTAATGTATGCATCGCTAGCTATGCGTATATGACGCCCAGCATATGCTGCTCTTTTGTCATTAGATCAATAGATAAACGGACGAAGTCACATTGTAAGGTACCTTTTTAGCTTTTCGGTACGGTGCCCTAAAAATAAGACAGGCAAAATATAGAAGACATGATGAATTTAACACAAAACTGTTTCTGTGTACTATTCAATTTGGATGCCGTGTGAAAATACTTAACTCTTAAGTAACTTTACGGTAAACAAGTTAGTTATATTATTCAACAGCCTCCCCCGAAAGGAAGCTGACTTGGTGAAACTTTATTTAGGTCACAAATTTACAGCTTAGTGCCATAAATGACTGTAGTGGGAAAATTCCTTTTCAATTTGCCTTAACTTCTAAAGTTGTACTACATTTAAAGGTTACGAACAATTTATGCCTTTATACAGGGATTTTACTTTAATATTTGTCTGCATTTTGAAAATATAAATCAGGCATATATAGTCTCATGCCTCTACTACCGAAGGAGAAGGCAGATGAGTATTTCACCCACTACGTTATTAAAACGTCTTCGGTCTGTACTTAGGTACCACGTGACAGGGGCGAGCCTACCACCGTCTACTGTGCATAGTACCAGATTCTGTGTTACTACTAAGAATTAAGAGATAACATCTAACAGTTGACACTGATCAGGAAACGAACCCAAGACCTCATGTATAGCACTTGAATTTACTACTACTGCGCTACCGAAGCGATCAAATGTATACTTATATAAAGCTATAACGAAGCCAGGTTTGATAATAAATATAATTTTGAGAAACTTATTGGGATCGACTATTGACCCATACATATTCTATCGTAATTAGTTTTAACCTTAAACGATAGTTTTTAGCATTGTCGGCTGTCTGTTTGTTCCGCTATCACGATATCAGCTAACGAGTTAGCTGATTTCATACACTTTCAATAAGTTGTAGAGAACACCGAAACATGAAATCTTTATACCGTGTGATAAAAAAAATCCTAAAACAATTCCAAATATGCAAAATTTAGTATACTCAAACTCAAAGCCAAATTTAGTAGTTTATCACGTTATCTACAAAAATTATTTGATATTTTTCAATAACACTATTAATTTAAAGCGGAGAGAAATTAATATGCCGACAATCAACGTAGCGTTATTAATTTACTCACGTGCCTACAATTCATCATCCATAATTTGAGTACGTGGACCCGTTCAATCAAGTAAAGTGGGTTAAAATTAACTTGCCGTAATTTGCGGGCGAACCGAATTGTTTAATAATCATACAAACTGTAGATTGACGAAAACGTAACAGGGAGTATAACATAAATAAAATATGTCAGCGACTGCATTTATCGAGTTTATCAAAAAATTCTATCCATCGGGAACTGAATTTTTTTCCTGAATGAAACGTACCTTATGTCATTTTCTGTACTCTTGACAACATTTATGCAAAATTTCATGACGCTCGGTCAAATACTTAAGGCGTGAAAGCATAACAAACAAACAAACTCATTTTCGCATTAATAATATTAATAAAATTATTGAAAAGAGAGGAACTGGCATGTTCCTCTCTTTCCAATAATTTTATTAATATTGGATGGATTGCCTACCCCAAGTATTGCAATAGAAAAAAGCTGACAATACCGAACTCCTCTGAATACAGACAGCCACGACGTAGGACTTGGGCGTACTCCAACTTGCAGTATCCGCTTCGAACACAAAACATGCGTCGACACGTGTTTCGCCCAACGTGAGGCATCTTCAGGACCGTTTGGCAACAAATAAACCTACATTTTGTTGCAATGGTTTTTCGCCAAGTAACGCCTAATTCGATTTAATTTATAATTTTATCACTTGTGAGTCCTGGCACAAAATCCTCTTTTTCTTTTTAACGGTCTTTAAAAAAAAAGAATACAGCAAAAAAATTATGCGTCGAGTAACATATGCGACACGTATTTTTATGCATGTTTCAGAGTGGCAAAGTTTCTTTACATTTTATGATATCGTCTAGCTTTCGCAATATCGAAATAAGACGGTATCCATTATTATCCTGGAATATTTACTTACTTCATTTTTGTTACTCTCTCTTCGTAAATTATTAATTTGACGAATATTGTGACACTCAAATAGGCGGCAAAAAAAAATTTGATTGAACTCTAACACAATATTCATTTCATCGCAAAGAGCAAATTCAGATCCATACGTACGTGTTATTACATTTATTTGTCGGGCCAAATGTTACCGACAAATTCACCGAAACGTTGTTGGAATTTCATACCATTTTAGTGGGAATAACAATTGTCATTTCTACGAAAAGTAGGTCGTAGAATAGCATATAGTATATAAGAATACATACTTTAATCAACTTTTATTTTAACACAGCTTCTGCTCTAAGGTTGAATTTAGCAACTAACTTGGATAAACTGACCAACAACTAAACATTGACGTTTATAAGTGTTACTTTGTGACCTATGTACATGAATAAATTACTTTTGACTTTGACTTTGGTTCCTCTCCCTTTAGCTATTGGACAAAAAGGACATTTGGATTTGCGACAAGTAATGAATGACACACTTTTTGACCCATGTGGCTATAAGTCACAACACTGAGCATGGTGGCAATGGGAAAGCGACCACCTAACCCACTACGCCATCAGTGACGCTCAAAAATATATATATATAATAAATAATAAATAAATAAATAAATATTCTATCACATACACACAACACCATCTAGCCCAAACTAAGCAGAGCTTGTACTATGGGTACTAGACAATGGATAAACATACATATATAATTTTTTTTTGTAAGTTCCTACATATTATACATAGACACCCAGACCAAGACAAACATCCATGTTCATGCACACAAATGTTTGACTTGGGCGGGAATCGAACCCGCGACCTCAGGCGTGGCAGTCGGTTACACTAACCACTACGCCACCGAGTAACACACACAAATAACTGATATTTTATATTTTTCCAAAAAGGTGGTGGATATATATATAAAGGCCAGTCAATTTAATATTTCCAATATGTATTATCATATTAACCTCTCATAAAAGCATTTTAAATTTGTCCAATCATTATCAATAATATCACAATCATTAGTTCTACGATATTTACAATTGTAGGTACATTCAACGCCATTTACCGGTATATGGATTGTGGATTCGTAATTGATACATTCCTGTCATATGTACGTTTTATGCTTTACTCGCTCATCATGTAATTCATACACATTCGCGGGTTTTATTTTCTGTTAAAAGACATTTAACAAGTTTAGGAGTCGCGCTTATTAAGATAAACAAGATAAGAAACCACAAAAAGATTTCATAAATAATATGAAATAATTGAAAAATAGTGGTGTTTATAAATATAAATATTATATTATATGCTAGTTCTAAATTATTTTCATAATTGCCTCACCGGCATGACATCTTGATCTTTATAAATACTGACACCAAATAAAAGGTTATGGGTTATTACAGTATTTATAAAAACGCTTTTGAATCGTCAAATAATATAAAACAAGCCAATATTATACTTTATGTATTAAAACAAGACACTGATTAAAATAAAATAATGGAGATAAAAGTTTATTTTATTTTATTCGCAGAACGTTACTGATGTAATAGTCTTAGTCACAACATGTATAGCAATCGTTTTACAAAAATCCTCATGAAAATAAAGTAAGTTATTTTAATACTCGACTCAATAACTACAAATAAGGAAGCGTCAAGAAAATGTACTTCTGTAAAATTCAACCCGATAAACGTGTGAAATTATACCACCTCAACGTAAGTGTACTATCCTTGAATAGCTTCTAAGCGATTCCAGTTTCCTTATTACTTTGGAGCCTTATGTCTTATGCACTAAAGGTGATATTTGAATGCAAACTTTGTAATGTCTCGAAACAATATTTTATGAGCGTAGTTATGGAGGAAACTAAGTTATGTTTGATGAACGCTATGAAGTTGTTTTATATTGCAGGTAATAAAGTTTCCACCATTGTACGACACTACGAAGATGTTGTCAAGGTTTTATCTAACATGGGTATGATGTGAATATGTACTCTTGTCAGAAAATATTTATGAAGATGAAGGCTTCGCAAATTTATACATCTTGCCTTCCTATAGAAATACATATATTGTATAGTGATCATGATAAAATAGTACAGTGAATTTGACAATGCAAGTCGTCAAATACTCTTTCTTTCATGCACTGTGAAGATATCCTAACTTATAAATGTGAAAGTGAGTCTGTTTGTTAAGCTTCACTTCTTAACTACACGACCGATCATTGTGGAATTTCGCATATACATTAGTACACAAAAGGATATGAGGCTACTTTACATGCAAAGAAAAAGGACTGTAACCAAAACATACCTAATTTATGTATAAGTTACTAAACCAATCCTATGATGTTAATATTATAAATGTTAATATTATATTACTTAACAGTGAAATAAGCTATTACTTTTAAGAAATACGATTTTAAAGTGTTTCAGATGTGGCATTTCTCACATAATATTTACTTCACTCAGAAACAGCTGCTTAATCATAAAAGCGTTTAGAAAGGTGATGAAATATTTACGAACAAAATGTGCTTACATTTACATATTATAACACAACGTCTCTCCGGACAGGTAGGAACAGTCCCGTTTAAGGATTTCGATTTATATTGTTTTCCAAGAAAGTTTAATTACAGTGTTTTTACTGCCTCGGTTGCGTATGCGACGTAGTGTATGCGACTGCTGCGCATGAGGTCTCATATTTGATTTCCAGGTTGGGAGCACAAGTGTGTGTGACATTGGATTTAACAAGTATTATTTCGTTTTCTATTAAGAAATGTTCAGTAGCAGTACAGAGTCTGGCATTGTGCCCAATAAACAAGTATAGATTCACGCCCTATTACGTAAGACCCTAAAAGCATAAGTTTCGAAATGTGGGTGCAATTCACCTTCTTTACACCTTCGGCGTATAAGAGTGAGACTATATATATATTAGCAATGCAATCTGAATTTAGTTTCTTAATAATAAGCTCGAATATTTTTTAAAGACTAAGCATTATAAATTTAATTATGTACGCATGTAACCGACTGTCACGCCTTAGGTCGCGGGTTCAATTCCCACACAAGTCAAACATTTGTATGCATGGACATGGATGTTTGTCTTGGTCTGGATGTTTCTATGTATAATAATTATATATTTACAAAAAATAAGTATTTATGTATGTTTATCCATTGTCTAGTAAAAGCTATATACTATACTAACCCATAGTAAAACTGCTTATTTTGGGCTTGATGACGTTGTGTGTATATAATAGAATATTATTATCATTTTTATATTATTATTGCATAACTATGACGCTTTGCCAGAGTATATGACGACGTGCAGCTTATACCCGGAATACTCAAACTTAGTCGAAACGGTAATCCGAACGGAACACTCAAACAAACGAACATTCCTAAGTAAATAAATATGGATACCGCTTTGAAATAGCATCACGATTAATCTCAACGGGTAATACATTGCAGGTAAATTTATCTAGCTTTATCTGTTTAAATACGGCCGATATTAATTTATGACGTAGTTTAGTTTGCGATTTAGGGGTAAACCATGCAGTTGAGAAATATATATAACTAGCTTTGCCTTGCGGTTTCACTCGCGTTAAAATAGGTTAGGATATGTTAGAAACAGTACCATTTTTTAAATAAAATATAGCCTGTTACTCGCTGATAATATAGCTTTCTAATGGTAAAATAATGTTTAAAGATGGTGGTTTTTGATTTAAGTCCATATAAACAAACAAGAATTTAAATCTTTCCTTTTTATAGTATTAGTATAGATAACAATGTATATCTTTCACACTGTAAGGCTGTCTATAAACATGCCGCCATTCTATTATGTTACAGGTACGTTCAATACCTATAAGGCCTGGTTCATGCTTCAGGAAATAAGTCGATCTAGCTACGTAGAATTAAGTTTTGACATATTTTTAATCGAATAAAATATGCGTCAAAAATAAGATAATTTATATAAGGCTATTGGTGTATTATTGGGTTTTTCTGTCTAGAAATCCTCGCTGGGAGTCTAGATCTGTGTCCGGAAAACGACAATAGCCTCCTCATTACGTGGGACTTAAAATGCATAGCTAGCGAAATGTGGGTGTGCCATACACTCTTGCCTACCTTTTTGGGGATAAAGACGTAAGACTACGTATGTATGTACATATGTATAGTTAAGCAGAACCCAAAACTTCGCGATCAGCCTTTGCGTTGAAATCTAAGTTCGCCTATATGATATAATATCAGCCCTGTATTAAACCGTCCCACTGCTGGGCACGGGCCTCTTCTCAGTGTGAGGAGAGTTACACCATAGTCCACCACGCCAGTGGCCCAGTGCGGGTTGGCAGACTTCACATAATTATATCTTCGAGAACATTATGGAGAACTCTCAAGACATGCAGGTTTCCTCACGATGTTTTCCTTCGCCGTTAAAGCAAGCGATAATTAACTATTTAATACGGACATAACCTCGAAAAGTGAGAGGCGCATCTCTGACTTGGGACGCCTTAGGATCGAACTCGAGACCTCTGAGTGGTCCAACGGTCTCCCATTAGACTATCGCAGCTGGCCTATATTTTTATTACTTTTGTACTTACGTACATAGGGACTTTTTTCTTCAATGATTACTTATGTTACATTTGTTCTCTTGTAGTAGTGACTTTGTCGTTTTTGAGAATAAAATTCATTAAATCTATAAACCAACCTAAACAATGAAAGTTACAATTTAAATCCTAGAACTCGTTATAACTGTTTATTTATCTTATAAGTTCGTAAAACTATTTTGAACTAGGCTTAGCACTCCCACGTGTATAGCCCCTTTCATAAACATACAAAACAAAGGTTCTAACACTATTATATCTGGTAATAATTTGGGCTCCGAGGTCACATTAGAATAACACCGCCTAGTAGGCAGGGGTTTACTACAAAGCCTATATCAGGTAGAGTTATAGGAAGCTTTATGTAGAGACATTATTAAACGTTATTATTACTGAGGGTATAATATGATGTAGGTGTGAAAAATAAAGTAGGGAAGTATGAAGGTTGTTCTGTACTCTGAAGATAACGTCTGTTTAAATGTCGTGAACGTATTATCCTGCTTTTGAATGGTGTAGTATAATAATAAACTAATGGCAATACTGTACTATAATGTAAACGAAGTGTGATCTGCTTTTAATTATATTTCTAGGTTTTGCCCGCGGCCTTAATTAAACCCTTTCGCTGTCGCGTGATAGATACAAAAGAAATCTATTGTTATGTATTACATGTGATTCATCGGACAGGGGACCTGTCACGTTAGATTAGATTAGTAACAGTACTTTTTCTGAATGAAAGGTACCCTATATCCTTTTCTGTTCCTCTGACAACTTAAACGTGAAATTGCATGATCATCAGTCGAGTAGTTAAGGAGTAAAAGCCTCATAATAATAGTTAGGATGTGACCTATCGTCCAATGTTCAAAATTCGACCATAATCAATATTGTCGGCCAGTGATAGTCGATTTTTTGGAAATAAATTCTTAGTCTGTGCCCGGTAAATGACAATAGGCTCGCGACCTAAGGAGATAGGAAACCGATACATTAAAAATATCTTTCTAACTCATATTCGCATTTATAATATTAGTTAGATGGTGAACATGTCCTAATTAGTATAATCATGTAGATATACTTTGGTAACTGACATCAATAAGTGTCACACGCACAAATACGAGTAGCAGAAGTTGTTCAACTTGGATTGCCAACTTGTTGTGGCTCCGTACGGGATTCTTCGGATAAGTGCCCTCACTGTATCCACAATCACACAATTATATCTATCACTTATTGAGGTACTATTCCCCGTAGACACGCGTTCGAAAACAAAACTACTTGAGTAATCACAGTTTGATAGTAGTTTTATTATTGATGAGTTGTATCTCAGTATACTATGAGGTCAATGTACGCAAATTCCTGGAATGGATAACGATTATATAGTCAAATTCGGTATACGATATTTAAATTACTTGCATTTTCATTAAATACCGGTAGAACACAAAGATTATCGTCGATAGTACATTCTGTTTTTTCTTTCCGGTACGTTTAGCACTAATAGTGATAAAAAAATTAGGCATAGGTGTATTGTGTTTCATGTCACCAGCTTTATGTTTAGTCTAAACATTATACATAGGTAGCGGATCTATAGCCGTCTCTTGAACACCGTTACAGAAAATGTGCTATTAAAATTTTACAAAAAGAAACGATATATCTCTTTGTCCAACATGGAAATCGAATCTAAAGTTGCATGAGCAAAGCAAGCGCTCAGTTACTTATTTACTACTGCTGCGCCACTAAAGCTATCAACACAAAAAAATTAGTCCATTTAAAGTCTAAACTCTAATTGCTATATATGAAGACAAGGGCATCCGGAGCGCATAAATTTTTCAAAACAGGAGTCGCTGTCGAGTCCGCCTGAGCAATGAGCAAATATAACACTGTTGATAGCAAAGCACCTAGTTAAGAAACCTAGTAACCCTAACTCATAACAAAAACTGAAACACAAACCTATTTGGCTGTGCTCTTTTATAAAACTACTTTTTCAGACCAGCTGCTACAACTTAAGCGAACATCCAAAACTGTCTCAATATTCCTAAAACATAATAGAGTAGGTGATGTATACCTTCAACAAAAAAAACACAGCCACATTGTTGCCCATTAAAATAAGAAGTAGCTTGCCACCTGCCTCAAGGATTAAATATCACAATATTGATATTTATTACAAAAAACAAAACACAAACCTATTTGACTACGCTCTTCTGTCTAACTGCTTCCTCGGTCGAGCTGCTACAACTTAAGCGAAACCCAAAATCGTCTCAATGTTCGTAGCTCCTTTAATAAAGCGGGTTACGTTCATTTTAATAAAACACAGGTGCATTGCTGACCAAATGGGGGTGACTTGCCACCTGCTCCAAGGAGTAAATATCACAATATAGCACCTGCTTAAGAAAGCTGTGGAAATCTTACTCATTACATAAAGCGAACAAACCTATCTGGCTGCGCTCTTCTGTGAAAATACCTTCTTAGTCACGCTATAACTTCAGCGAAAACCCAAAATAAAGTAAACCTCCCATAATAAACCGGGTGACGTTTACCATCAATGAAAAAAAAAAACAAAGGAAATTACAACCCTAATTCAATTTTAAGGGTATCGTTTTCGTGTTTACGGATGGCTGGATCATATATTTTGCTGTTCCTTCTCTTGCTCTAGTTTATAACGACCCCAGGAAACATAAAAGTTTCCTGCAATAAAAATATTATGAACAATCTATCTAATTTAATTAATGTGTTTACTATTCTACAATCATTAATCACGAAACTTTATTTTGATAAATGGGATAGACATTGGTCTTATGTAATGAAGCGTAACGTTGTGTTATCATAACCGTATTCCAATTAAGTCTATTCTGGGAAAGTTAAGTTATGGGCAACCAGTGCTTTCATATCAATCGAAAGCTATTTGACGCGACTTGGTTGTATTATTTTAACTTGCATTATCGAAAATAATAATATGTTTTGGGTTCACTTAACCTTAAGTCTTAGAATACCAGATATAATCAAAAACCTATTGCGTTTGGGTAATGGTGTGCCGCTGCGACTTTTTGGGTTAAAAGTAAATACGCTAGAAGCTTTTCAAATCTGGTAGTAAGGGTCAAATGATAGAAAAAGACGTGCGATACATTGTAATAACGTAACGACTAAATGCTTTTTCATTTTGCAACCATTTTTGATGTATTCACAAAAAGGTTTGCTTTTATAACCAGTGCTTATATAACCAAAAACATGAATATAAAGAACAAACGTAGATATTATTATTTAAAACAAGCTCTGTTCTTTTCTGCAAATGATACCGTGGCGTATTTTCTTTTAGAAACTTCGTATGTATACCTAATGTTAATGGTTATTAACAATTATACATTCACTCAGTTGAAGCTATATTATCCTGATAATAATGTGGCAACAACAGCCAAATAGACTGATCATGAACGGAATACATCCTGAGGTTGCAGGTAACCATGGAATAGTAAGATAAAATGGCAATAGATATGGCGATAAGCTTCATTGGAACTGCTACATGAGCCGTTATAATTAAGCTTCACAGCTTTTATACTAAGCATTGGCAGCCTTACTAATAAATCACTCTAACACGTTTAAGTGTTATCTAAGCTATTGACTAGCGGCTAATCAGAGAAAATAACATTACTGAATGTTGAGTGATAATTGAATAATAGTCAAGTTACAGCGGCGATATGTTAAACAAAATTTGATCATTGATTAAGATTGAGAGCTATTCATTTGTTAGTTAGGCAAGCATTAGTTAGCGCTATATTTATATTTAAGGCTGTTACTCGATATTTAATATATATTATACATATAGGTTTACGCCTGTTTTCAGCAGAAGTAAGCAGATACCACGGTTTTGTACTTGTTACGAACCTGGCATAGCATCAAGTCAATATCAATAATTAAGCTTTTTAGACAAAGCAGGTAATAGGTTAGTCACAAGGTTTACTTCACGGCCTTACAATATAACCACAACTTTTTGTAATATAATAGAGTAGTTGAATAGGTAAGATAATTTTCGTATATTTTCCTTTATCTGCCTAAACTATTTTTGTGCTATCTTTTAAGATTCTGGGTCAACGGGAAGTAGGGAAAATACAGATATGTATAGGCAGTATAAAAATATGTACTCGGAAGTCGATATCCATTTATTAGCTTAAGTTAGATAGATACTCGCAGATTTTATGTCCTTTTAGTATTTCAACCTTTGTATTTGAGATTAATTTTGTCATTCTTCAATCGATTATAATACAGAAAAAGACGATTTTAGCGATGGAGATTAATGCTAATACTAAGCAATAGCAGACATAGTATGGAATATTTTTTTATATAATGTAGTTATATACCTATTGCACAAGTATATGATGATGATCCACAAATATGTAGTTATACTGGGTTTAGGTGATATACTTTGTATTTTTTTTTAAATCCGCATTAGTAGATATTTAATCAATTATCGTTACCCGTTATTTAAAACAAGCAATTACAACAAAGCAATGATTCCAGTTTTTTACGTTATGGGCCTAGCAACTAACTAGTAACTTAAGTTTCGTCGTCTTTATTAGGCAATCAATCAAATATGGTTTGATGATTACGCCGAGCAATCCACTTTACTGCAGTGGATCTTTATATTAGCATGGAGATTAGCAGCCTATTTGTTAGGCTTAATGTTGGTATAATAGAGATTTGAACAGATTATAATGCTATCCGGCGAGATAATCCATGAGATTTGAAGGGAATCATTTGAAGGGAAGTAACAGAGTTATAATTATTATAAAGACTCATCAAGATGGCAAGCGTCATCTTAGCAGGCCCAAACGAAGACGGCGAGAAGAGATAGACTCATTTAAAAAAATTAGTCCTTATCGCCTTCGTATAAAGAGAGAGATGGAAGGAGAGTGGGTAGGGAAGTAATGGGCTTATTTAAAAATGACAGTATTATCCCAGGATCACACCAGGTGAAAAAGCATTACCTTTGCCGATCGCTCTGGAGAGCGGGGGCCTTTCTATTCAAATACGTAAAAATAAACTACATTACCAGAATTATTTTCTTTCGATGACAAGTTTTTTTACAAGCATTACAAATACCTTTTCTGGATATAAATAACTCATCGTATATTGGTATATTGTTGGCAAGGCAACGATTTTTTCAATAAAGGCAATATGCAGACTACGTCAAAACTAATTCTGTATAGGATTTTGACGCACGAACGAAAAAATAGGACAGCTCTGAAGTAATAAAAGCATATAGAAAAGGTAACTGAAATGCTAGCTCCCGCATTCGTCTTTATTCGTATGGAAACGCATACCGAGATAAAAGTGTCCTATATGTAAACTAACCGTCTAGTCAATAATTTATTTTTGTGCCAAGTTTCATCTAAATCCCATAAACACTTTACGCTCGATCTCATAACATATATCCAAACATCTCCATAAACTTGAACGGTATTATAGCTCTCTATTGAGCCTTCTTAGTGTAACCGACGTTGAAGCAAGGTAAGATGCAAGGTTTCGAAGTTGCAATTGTTTTTTAATAAAAAATGTGAGCGTCCTTTGAGGCTCTGAGGAAGCTGCCAAAGGAAAGCACTTGCTTTTTTGTAATAGGCCTACGGTTTTGATGACTTACGCTGTTTTGTTGTACTAAAAATAGAATTATATTGAAATATTTTACAATATTTTTATAATCTATTTATACTAATAAAATCATAAAGAGGTGGTGTATCGTCGACACTATCTATAAAATTATACGAGTATACAGTGGTACCTACATTAAAATTATTTTATAAAACGAATAGTTTATAAATTAATCGAGTCTGAAATAATGAGTGCCAGAGTTTTTGTTTTTGTATCTGTCATTCTCAGCATCATGTGAAAAGTGCCGAATTAAGTACTCGGTTTTCCGATTTAGTAGGTACGGTTACTAAATTCCATTCAATAAAATTGGAGATACGATACAAAGTTACGAAATACATCAACAAAAATTATATTGCGGGTGCACTAGAGTGCACGTAAGCGAAGTGGAAAATCTTTTCTGGTTAAATTTTACATAAATAAGTAAGTTTACTAGAGATAGTATAAATAGCTGTGTTGGATATTCCAAAGATTTATTAATTTTACCATTGTTTCTATTCTATCTTTTTTTCTCTGGTGATGTAGTGAACTGCAACTTTATCTTCAAGGTTCGAGCATATTGAGGTCGTTATATTATTTTTCCTCAACAAAAAACGTTTTTAGCATGTTCATACGCATCCGCTGGAATTTAGTTTCAAATATTATCCTAAAATATGTTGCGAGGTACTCAAAGCATTTAGAGTGCTGAATGCATGCCTACATACGCAGTGTATTATGTGCCTGAAAATACTCTCAAATAATAAAATACGTTATAAAATAAGTAATACTAGTGAAAATAAAGACTTCAATACGGGAAAATGAAACAACAGGCCGCGGGGCGTCTACATCGATATCCCCCGAGTAAAGTCCCTTACATTGGTTAGGGAGCGTATCGACGCTCAGACACACTAGCTTGGTGTTGACTAATCTTGAATTGTCTCAGTCTTGGTTGCCCACAATACTGACATGTAGAGTAGGACGTTGCTTACACGTCTACACTTGTCAACTTTGTATGTGGATCTGATGCGTGACATGTAGATACGCTTGCTGTAAGACCGAGCGCAAGCAACATATTTAGAAGTGCTCGTAAGTATACAATATCAGCCGTAAGAAGTATTAGGTCATAGACCAATACGCTGGCCTAGTGTGGATTAACAGACTTCACGTATCTTCCAGAATATTATGGTGACTCGCAGACATTTTCCTTCACCGTTAAAGCGAGAAATAATTAACTATTTAACATGCTCATAACTTCGAGTAGTGAGAGATGGGCTTTGGGATCGAACTCGACACTTCAGCGGGAGTCCAACGGACTTCCCAAAGGCTATCGCTTCTTTTAATAGTAAAAATTCTAGTAAGTATGCTTAGGCCAAAGAGCAAAGTTGTAGGGCAGTACGCAACGTTGTTGCGTCACGTAGAGTATTCATGTCATGATGTCAGTAATTCTAACCCCTAGTGACTTCAAGACTGTATACATTATTACTATTCCACGTATGATAATATTGACATACGTAATTGATACTAATACCCATTTCTATGACAGCTAACTGTATGGCTAATAACATTTGTATTTATTTTTCCCAAGTGAGTTCAATATTCAGTTGAACTTGTTTGACTTAACCTGTTGAATTTGTACGCATTCTCAATTTCACTTTATTGAATATTACACTTGTACGAGATATTCGATCTAAGTGAAATGTAGGAATGAAAAAGATAAGTGCCAATACTAAAGTGTATAAGCAAGAAGGTATGTGTGCAAGTGAGAGGAGGGGGGAAAACGTTGCGGAGGTAGACATAAGCAGCAAACGGCCAAAACCACGCGATTGATAATTATATATATGACAGCCTAATGTGTCTAATGTTCCATTATAAAGTCGACTGGTCTGCGCTCAATGGTAATACATTAATTCTTGTGACTATGACGTAACAATTCAACCAGATTATGTTATCATCATGCCCGAACGGGAATCACTATGTATATAGATATTATACATATATACATACCCTCATGTCTATAAGTGCTATTGAAGCATAGCCAAGTATCGAAGCTTAAGCATATATACATACAACAGTGTATCTCACTAAAATGCTTCATACAGTTTCAATTTTACATCAAATACCATCAGTATAATAGTAAAGAAAATGTATTACTTACGATTCTTTTTCATTAAAAACTTACTTTATTCTAAAAACTAGATACGCCACTTACCAAGAAAGCTTTAAATTTTATCGTAACTGATTTGTACAGTAACGTTATCATATAGTACCTTATAAATAATAATAATATTATATCACACACACAACACCATCTAGCCCAAACTAAGCAGAGCTTGTACTAAGGGTACTAGACAATGGATAAACATACTTTTTTTTGTAAATACATACATATTATACATAAAAACACTCAGACCAAGACAAACATCCATGTTCATGCACACAAATGTTTGACTTGTGCGGGAATCGAACCACAACAAACGTAACTCTTTTAAACTATCTTGTTGCATGATATAGATATATAACGTAACGCACGTTCTATCCCTCGGAAACAGTACTTTTTCTGAATGAATATATGGCCATATTTTCTGTACCCCTAACAACGTGTATGTGAAATTTTATATTGATCGGTCGAGTAATTAATGCGTAAAAGACTAATTAACAAAGAAACTCACGTTCGCATTAATAATATTAGTTATAGTTCGTTAAAAACACAAAAACAAAAGCCATTCAAACTCCACCAATTGCTGTAACTAGATTACTGGTATTCTTGTTAAACCGTATTTGTAACCGAGTCTTGTTATATACAAAATACATTTTGGAAATGTTTGCCACAAGATATTGCATTTGTTCAATTATGAAACTTGATCATGCATTTAATCTCGCTTTGAATGCGAATCGTTTCAACCAGTTGGCACAGTTAGTTTGTGAACTCGATGCAAACTAATCAAACTGCGAAACGCTCTAAAACAAACAAATCTTTCCTCACCTCAGCTCTCCATTCAGTTGCGTACATACATTAACTACAGGTTAAAGTAAGTTGAAGGTACTAATGTATAGAATCGCATGAGGGATACTACTTTGTTGAAATTCATTGAAATAAAATAACTTCAAAGAAACGAACAAACGCTCCTTTGGACTGCCCAACCCAACTATTGCAATAGGTTGACAATACGAAGTTCTCTAAAAACGGACAATGACGTCGTGGGATTCTGGCGTAGTCCAACTTGTAATATACTACTTTGAAAACAAAATATGCGTTAATACGAATTTCGCTACACGCCCGACCTCCTTAGGCTATTTGCAATTTTTTTTCTTTTGCAATAAGAGTACTAATATTCTGTGATTTAAAGTTCATATCATGGACAGTAAGTTCAAATATGTCCGGAAAAGTTTATATTGCCCTCGTTCTATTGTTGGTACACATTATAAAGTACATATGACGTCATACCCAATATAACAAACAAACAGAGTATCGGAACACAATTACGTTTTAACGTAAATAAGTTGTATTCTAAGGTCAGAGGATGTTCACCCCGCCATCGTAATGGCGTATGGACGAAGAAAATCCTAAGCTATCCAGCGAGGCGCCGATGTGTCGATCACAGCGGGTGTTTTGATTATACACTGGATGTAACTCAACACTGCGTTTATTCACACAACCTGTATATGTGTTTATCTTTGTAGATATTGCGAAGTGAAATAGCGATAAATGTTTTCAGTTTCGATTCGATTCGATTTGTAAATCAGTTTCCCGGAAGACGCATCAGACATATGTTCGTTTCGAGCATGTAGAGTTAAATTTTTAGAAATTACTAAAAATAATCTGTTGCGTATAAAATATAGAATATTGTGTGTGATTTCCGCAATACCTCAATAGAATTCAAAGTCAATATAGTGGTTAATATTATTTAAATAACTACACAAAACTACATATTACCCGATAAAATTAAAAAAATACTAGCTTAACACTGACGCTAGTGACTTTGCACCTGTAACGGGAAACATTTACAATCTCGAGTAAATGTAGAGCTCAATTAAAACAAGAACTACATGCACTCAGAACGTTAACTACAAATATAAAATCGTTAGCTACGTTATATTATACATGATTAATTGAGGCAGTATTATTAATAAAAAGCATATAACATGGTGCTGCTGTATCTGCGAAGACTCTCAAACGGCGCAAATACAAAAACCTCTTAGGAGATTGTTTTCGAGTCGTTTGGGGTCGAAACGTCATCATCGTGTGGTCCCGGTGCTCGTGCTCTATATAGAGAAATAGCAAAAAAGTGCATAGATGCTTCCCATGACCAGAGGGCTGGTCTTTATTTTGCGGACAGAATAAGCATTGCCATTCAACGTGGCAATGCTGTCAGTCTTCTGGATACACTACCAGTCTATTGTGATGCTGAGGAATTCTATGACGCCTATTAGGAGGTATTAGTCTTAGCTTTTCCCTTTGTTATTCCTGTTTTCTAATATTTATTTAGTACAGTATAACAATAAAAATAAAATAATTCAATTCTCGCTTCATACTAGTTTCTTATTGTAGCGACACTGTTGACGCTTTAGTTTTACATAGTCAGGCGCAAGTATGCAGTAGCGCCGCGCCGCAGTTGTCTACCCGCAACCACTGAGTTAGGTCATAGTCCAATATGTATTTATCATATTATAGCTGGTACCAGTAAATATATGTAACCATATCTATCAAGACTTATTTCATTTGAATACCAACAAGAACACATCTGATACCCCTTACACTTATACTTCATTGATGTACAGCCTTTGTCTTAAAATAGAAACAAGCAATCTTACTTCTGCTTTCTTATTACTACTAATTAGAAAATCGTAGAACTGGGGTACTTTGTTATTCTACTAAATGTAAATAAAAACATGTAGACAGTTCATGCCTAAACTTTACTTATATATAAAACTAGCTTTTGCCTGCGGCTTCGCTCCCGTAAAAGTAGGTTAGGTTTATAACAGAACTTTACAAAAAAATATAGCCTTAGTTACTTGGTGATAATGAAGCACTATGATGGTAAAAGCATTTTTAAAATTGGTTGCGTTGTTTTTGAGGTAAATCCTTACAAACAAAAATCTAATCTTTTCTCTTTAAAATGTTAGTATAGATGAGTCGTGGAGTATACATAGTTCCGAAAGTAACTGTACTACATTATAACCATAGTTTACACGTTGTAATATTGCAGATATACAATTAGTTTCCACGAGAATGAAACAAAAAAAGCATTATAATAAATTAATGCATGATAGCATACTTAGATTGTACTAATGTTATCTTGCAGTAACTTACATTTACGCGAATAATGCAAGTTGGAAACTACTTAGAATTGATTTTATCACCGTTAGTTTTGTTTAACAGCCTTTTGAAATTTCAAATCGCACCATCAAATTGTCATAAACATAAACTATAATATAATTCCGATAACATGACGAATAAATTTCCACATCAATACAATCCAGTAAATGGCTGTAAGCATTGTTCAGTGAAGATTTCCAGAGATTTGGGACAACAATAGAAGGCTTTACTATGAATAAAGGTCCGCCCGCTGACCCATTGTGAGATGACCTCGATCTAATCTACATTACACTTGGACCAACTTATTTATAGACCAGATAAAAAGACGAACTATATTAAATAAACCTAAATACGGGTGGCGACACATTTAGGTATACTGTTTCTGACTACAAATTGATAGCACGATGGAAAAATTTAAATGGTTGATAGATATTTATGTTATATATTATACAGACTGCTTCAATGGTACCATGGTGTAATTTTGTGCTATGTATATATATATATATATATATGCGATCGTGGAGTCTAGGGTGGGATTCCTGTGTCGAGTAAAATATGATTGGATTTTAGTTAGATACTCTTAGTAGCAACATGGAATTTAGGCAATAGGCGCACACCTTATTACTTGGAAACTAAAAACGTAGCATACGAAATACGTACACACATAGTCTCAAGCAAGTATCCTCGAAGAAGTAAGATAATTCGCCACCCAGTGTTTTGTTCGGTGAAATGGTGAATTAAATACACCTATACATCTTTTTACAGGTTGTACAGATATTAATCTATGTATGTAAGATCATAATCCTCACTAATAATTATTATTTATTTATTGTATGGAATGCTTATAGTAAATACATTGATACATGTCATATAAGAAATACAGGGATCTTAAATAAATGTACAACCCGTTAATTAGCAAACAGCGCATGCACTACACACACATATATTATTTGAATAATCTAGTGATTCATTAAAAGTAGTTTTAAATAATATTAATTGATTATACATTATAAATGCAAATGTGAGTGAAATAGCAGCGATAGCTCAGTGGGGAGACCAACAGACTGCAATGCAGAGAGTCTCGGGTTCGAACACACGTCGCACACCTCTGACTTGGAAGTTATATGACTTTACGAAATTATGTGCGTATTGATTGACAATTATCGCCTGCTCCGTGCCTCGGAGAGCACGTTAAGCCGTCGTCCCCGGCTGCCATGAATATCTATGGCAGTCGTTATTGGGAAGTCAGTGCCCTATAATATCCTGACACTGGTCTAGCCTTAGGGTGTCGTTAGCCGGGTCGGGTTGCTGAGGTCAAGTGGCAGCCGCTCCCTGTAAAAACTGATATCCAGTCAAATTCGGTTAGACTAGAAAAGCCGACCCAAGTGACTTGGGAATAATAAAGGCTAGGGGAGAAGAAGATTATAAATGCGTATGAGTTTGTTACGCTTTACACTTTAACTACTTGAACGATCTTCATTAAATTAATGCATACTGATTATCAGGGGACAGACATATTAGAAAAAGACATAGATTACTTTTCATCCAGAAAAAGTACTGGTCCCAAAAATAAAACTTTATTGCAAGCGTAGCTGCGGGCAAATTCAATTAAGTAATAGTTGCAATTAAAATACACTAAAATAACCAAGATTTTAGATATATTGTGGTCAATGTAACATATTTTCTGACAGCTTACAGCTTACTGGTTCTCAAAATGTGTCTTATGCCTTTCTTATGTATTGTATTTTATAGATTCGCCTAACGCATACATTGGCATAGTACCGTTTGACGGGCTAGAGACATTGGTCTCTGGATTTTTTCCAAACAAGGCTTTATTCAAGTAGACGTCATCTATCGTGTTTTCATTACAATTGTTGCCTTGGACGTCTGTTACATATAGGTAATGGGTGCCATAGGCATACCAGTGAAGTAATCAACAAAACGCAATACTTTTAGGCATCAGTCAGTAGACGTAGTTCTACAAAGAGATATATGTATAAATATGGTGTACAATACTAACTTAAGCGTAACTAAAGGTTTGCCAATTAAATCTGCTATCTTCTGGAATAAGAAACCAAAATAGCAACGTTTTATCTCTATAAATAGGCTAAAATAAAACAGGTCAGTATCTTTTTCTCCTCTATTATGTCAACCGACTTTTAATTATTTTTTGCCGTTGTCTTTCTTTAATACTATCCAGAAAAGATTGTTTTTTTTTTATTAAGATAGGCAAAGGCAAATAAGTTTTAGAGCATGCAGTCTAACCCATGTTACACAAAATTTACTTGAGATGACTCCTTTAGTACGTAGTACTTATAAACTCTATAGACATAGAGTAGAGACAATGAATGTATTTGCTTCTAGTCCTTTGAACAAGCTTCTATTACTCCCAAAAAATCTAATACCGGACTACATATAACGCGTACCTATACAGACAGTCCACTAAAATCGTTAACTATGATGAACGACTACATATTGACAATATTATAATTAACTAGCACACACAATTACTTATTGTTCAGCTACAATAGCCGTATATGCAACGCTGGGTACCTCTCTTTAAACTAGAACACTACTCTCGTTTTATTGCGGCGGAACTAATGCGACTGTGTGCAGGTTTAATATTGAAACATTATGTTCTCTGGAGCCGCGTATTTCCTGGATGAAATTATCTTGTGTGTCATCTAAAACTTTGTGAAACAACTGCATAATATTTATTTAAAAGTACTGTCGTGTAGTTTTTGATGATAGAATAGAAATTAACTCTATTACCAAATTTGTACTTCCATTTCAACCCTTTTGTTCAATGTCTGTTTCGACGTTCACGCCATAAATCAATATTTAATTAAAAGTTTACACTTAACCTCCCTAGATGGCGTCGGCGTCGAAATAGATCGCGATATGGTTTCGTTCCACGGCCGAGTATATAAGCTGATGTCGATGTTAATAAATTATCTTGCTCTGAGGTAACTTGTTTTCTTATACAGTTATCACTGACTTTGGGAACTTTTGTACGAAGTTAGTACATGGTCCTTCGAGCCGGATGGCATTTTTGGCAAAACACCAGATAGGTAGGAAATAATAGTTAGTTCCACTAAGCGACGCAAGGTGGCGGTAAATGCAACGATTGGAAGTTGGAACAAATATATCTAATGGCAAGTGGAAGGACAATAAAGGCTGCTGTTTACGGATCTGCATTGGATGGATGAGATAAAGGCTGCTGTTCACGGACCTGTACTGGACGGATAAAAGGCTGCTATACACGGACCAATATTAAGTGACAGTGAGTACGAAGTGCGAAGTAAACAAACTGTGAGTACATTTAAATTTATAATAATCGTGCTAAGTGTCAAGAAGATAGTAAAATAAATTAAAATTAACTTGTAAAAATTTCAAGAGTTGGCTAGGACTTAGAATAGTTTGTCGAAAAACGACAAGACGGGGGAACCTATGCCCGATTTATTAGCGATTTTTACATCTTCAAACACTTAGAAAAATTCGCTACAAAAGCACTTAGAAAATATCAAGCTAATCGGGACTTAGAAAAATTCTTGAAGAAATCTTGTTTTACAACATTTGATTGAAATATATCTGCTGCTGTTCTACTGTTACTACGGTTCACAATGGAGAAAGAATTGAGAGTATTAGAAGAAGTAAAAGGCCAAATAGAGAAAGGTCTGATTAACTTCAATAAATCTCCGAAGGCACGCATTACACAAAATTACATAGATGCACGGCTGGAAACCTTAGAAAAGCAATTCAAGAACTTTTCTCTGAAACATGAAAAGATAGTAGGGGATTACGGTAGCGAAGAGTTAATTGACTATTTTAAGGGCGATATTTACGACAGTGTATACGAGTCTTATCTTGACTATAAGGTAGTGCTTAAAGATTCTATGTCAATGATAAAACATAGCTCAGATGGTATTGAATGCGATGCCTCACCGGACATAGTCAAATTACCAAAAATTATGATACCCACCTTCAGTGGAAAGTATACCGAGTGGTCGTCTTTTCGTGACTTATTCATGTCTTTGGTTCATAAAAATAAAAGGTTAGATGATGTGCAGCGACTTCATTATTTAAAAACACAAGTAACAGGTGAGGCAGAGCAGTTAATACGACACGTTCCTATAACTGGTAATAATTATTTGAAATGTTGGGAGATGCTAGAACATAGATATAATAATAAAAAATTCATGTCCACTTGCATATTGAAGCGATTGTTTGGTCAACGCAATATGGTAGTTGAATCTTCAAATGCCTTAAAGGAACTGTTAGATGTAACTAGCGATTGTTTACACGAGCTAACCAATCTTGGTATTGATGTGACGTCATGGGATGTTATTGTTATTTATATAATAAGTTTGAAATTGGACGGAGAATCGCGGAAGCAGTGGGAACTGCATGTAAGCCAATCATCCGAGGATCTGCCGTCTTTCAAACAATTTCGCGAGTTTCTAGAAACACGTTTTCGTGCCTTAGAATTTGTTGAGCCCAAGGGTTTAAGACCCAAAGGCATCAACAGTAATAATAATAGCACATCCCATACTAAGGTCATGCATGCAACTACCACATTATCATGTCCACATTGTTCAGAGGATCATAGACTATTTAATTGCAAAAAGTTTTCTAACGAAGATGTTGATAAACGTCGTGATATTGCGCAATCGTTAGGAGTATGCTTTAATTGTTTAGGAATTAATCATAATGCCAAAGTTTGCCGTGTTTTTGTCAAATGCCGAATTTGCCATCGCAAGCACCACACATTATTGCACCCTAAAGGTCAAAGTGTAACTGGTGCGGTTGTTACTTCATCGAAAGCTTCAACCTCACATGAAGGTACTTCAGAGATAGTAGATCAAAGCATAAATGCAAATATTGCAACTCATCTCGTTAGTGGAAAGGCACAGGGACAAGTCCTGTTAGCAACGGCTCTCGTAAGAGCAGAGGCAAGAGATGGGTCATTTCAAATGTTGAGAGCATTATTGGATCAAGGTTCGCAGGCCTCGTTCATATCGGAATCAGCTGCGCAGTTACTTCGTTTGAGAAAAGTAGCCACTAAAACTACGATAGCGGGTTTAGGAGGTAGTCATGGTGGCATAGTCTCTAGACATGTTGTAAAAATTAAAATACAGTCACTGCATGAACCATCCTTTACCAGAGTAGTAACCGCGTATGTCTTAAGTTCACTAACTTCTGTTATGCCTGATACGAAATTCAAAATCGAAGATTGGCCAGAAATACATAAAATTCAACTGGCGGATCCTAAATTTAATTGGCCTAACAAAATTGATATTCTTTTAGGAGCGGAAATGTACAGCGATATTTTGAAGGAAGGATTAATCAGGAGTCCCAAAGGCTCACCAATCGCACAAGACACGTACTTAGGGTGGATTGTGTCTGGTAGGGTAGATTTTCAAGAAAATTCACATAATCAGCACAACATCATTATCAATATGTATGCGCAAGTAGATGAAAATGATATGTTAAAAAGATTGTGGGAACTTGATTCGGAGCCTTCACTTTCTAAGAAGCTCCTTACGCCTGAAGAACAGGCTTGTGAAGACCATTTTGCAGCTACAACGCATCGAGATGATAGTGGTCGCTATATTGTGAAGCTCCCATTTCGATGTGCAGATCCACCATGTAAGAAAGGAAATTCTAAAAGCATAGCTGTAAAAAGATTGTTAGGTTTGGAAAGGAAACTAGACAAGGATCTGGAATTAAAAGACCAATATTCGGATGTAATCAAAGAATATTTATTTCTGGGTCATTTAGAGCAGATTACAGACGAATCAGAAAAGAACCGCAACGATGTTGTATATCTGCCTCATCATGCAGTGATCAGACGTGACAAACTGACCACCAAAGTGCGAGTGGTATTTGATGCATCGTGCAAAGGAACGAATGGCGTTTCTTTAAACGATAACCTGATGGTAGGACCCACTCTCCAGGCAGATCTACGCCATATTATATTTAGATGGCGTCAACATCCCATTTGTTTAGTAGCAGACATCGTAAAGATGTATCGCCAGATTAAAGGAAGACGTAAATTATCAGAGAATTGTCTGGAGAGAGGATCCTACTAAGGATATACAGCATTTTAGGCTCCTGACAGTTACGTTCGGCACCTCCTGTGCGCCTTACTTGGCAGTGAAAGCCTTGCACCAAGTGGCGGCTGATGAAGGCAAGTTGTATCCTTTGGCAGCAGAAAGGGTGACGTCTGATTTTTATATGGATGATTTAATGACCGGTTGCCAATCTGAAACAGAAGCTTTACAAATATATGAACAAATGAACAAATTATTAGAGAAAGGGGGATTTAAGCTCCAAAAATGGTCAAGCAATAAAGCTTCGTTACTAGAAGAGTTACAGGAAGGATCGGGTGAGGATTTAGAAATAGTGAAAGATAAAATACAAAAAGTATTAGGCCTTACCTGGAACCGTAATACTGATATGTTCGATTATTCCGTAAAGATGTCACCTCCAACAGCACCTGAAACAAAAAGAAAAGTCATATCAGAGATATCACGTTTGTATGATCCATTGGGATGGATAGCGCCATGTATTATCACCTCTAAAGTTTTTATACAAAAATTGTGGATTTCTGGCATAGGGTGGGATGAAGAACTACCTCCGAAACTATTGGAAGAATGGCAAGGTTATAGAGATGAATTAGAAAAGTTGGTTAACTTTCATATTCCACGATGGATTGGCAGAAGAGAAGACAATATCACCATTGAGTTGCATGGGTTTGGCGATGCGTCAAGTATAGCTTATGCGGCTGCAGTATACTGTCGTATAATAGACTCAGATGGTAATATACATTGCAATCTTTTGACAGCGAAAACAAAGGTGGCGCCAATTAACCAAATTTCCATACCACGTTTAGAGCTCTGTGGTGCGGTTTTAACAGCAAAGTTATTATGTGAGGTGGCTAAGGTGATGGATATATCAAAGAAAAACCTACATGCATGGACAGATTCATCGGTGGTATTAGCTTGGTTAAATGATCATCCAAGCCGATGGAAAACTTATATCGCTAATCGTACATCGGAAATCCTCAGCTTAATGGATAACTCGCAATGGGCTCACGTCATTTCCAAGGACAATCCTGCAGACATCGCATCTCGAGGTGTACGACCGTCAATTCTTCTTGAAAGCAATCTTTGGAAATTCGGGCCATGGTGGTTAAAGAGTGACTACATAGAATACACAAGGCCTATGTCTATTAGTACCAATGAAGAGAAAAAGCAAGCCAAGGTACATACAGCTAAAGTTTCTGATTGTGATGACGACCTTGCGATGAGATACTCGTCACTAAGAAAGTTAGTGAGGGGCATTGCTTACTGCAGAAGATTTATTTTGTCTTTAAAACGACGGAAAGAGAACATTGTAAATACACCTTACCTGTCTGTTGTGGAGATCCAAGAAGCTCTGAATATTTGCATCCGGAGAAGTCAGCAGCAATGGTTCAGTGCGGAAATTATCGCTGTAAAAAAGAAGCATTCAGTACATATAAAAAGCTCATTATTTAAATTGAATCCTTTCTTAGATGAGAATGAATTATTAAGAGTAGGAGGTAGAATCAGACATTCCCAATTACCTGATAATACAAAGCATCCAACAATAATACATCCCAATTCAAAATTGGCTAAATTGATAGTAGCAGATGGTCACGAGAGAACTTTCCATGGAGGACAACAGCTAGTTATAAATTTCATTAGGTCAAGGTATTGGATAAGTAGAATAAAAAATATAGTTCGTGCTTACATACACAGTTGTGTACCATGTGTGAGATATGCAGCTACGACAAGACATCAGATGATGGGCGATCTTCCAGCTTGCCGAGTAACACCTTGCAAGCCCTTTTTAAATTCTGGAGTAGACTACGCTGGGCCAATAAATATGAGAGTATCCAAGGGCCGCGGACAGCGATCGCATAAAGGATATATAGCATTGTTTATTTGCATGGTTACTCGCGCGGTACATATCGAAGCAGTTTCGGACATGACAACAGAAGGTTTCTTAGCAGCTTTTAAAAGGTTTGTTGCCAGGCGTGGTCATTGTCGCCACATTTGGAGCGACAATGGCACCAATTTCGTGGGCGCTTCCCGGGAACTTCGTCTATTATTTGCCCAAGGGAACTCAGCCACAAACGATATTGCAGCTGCTCTTGCAAACGTGAACACTGAATGGCACTTTATACCTCCTCATGCTCCGAATTTCGGCGGACTGTGGGAGGCAGGTATAAAAAGCGTAAAACACCATTTGAAGCGTGTTGTCGGCGACTCCACGCTAACATTTGAGGAAATGACAACAGTCTTGTCTCAAATCGAGGCATGCCTCAACTCAAGGCCCTTATCACAAGGTAGCGATGATCCAGAAGACCCCGCACCGTTAACACCTGGTCATTTTTTGGTGGGTGGTCCGCTAGTTGTAGCACCGGACTATAATTATGAGTGTGTTACGTTGAGCACATTACGTCGATGGCAACTAGTACAGCGCATGGTGCAAGGCTTTTGGCGAAAATGGAGGCAAGAATATTTAACTAATTTCTTCCAAAGGCAAAAGTGGGTTACTCAAATTCCTAACCTTAAAGTAGATGACATAGTGTTAGTAAAAGAGGATAACTTACCTCCTGGTAAATGGTTGTATGGGAGAATCCTTGAATTGCACCCGGGGAAGGATAATATAACTCGTGTTGTTACTCTTCGCTGTAAAGGCACCACATTTATACGTCCAATTTCAAAATTATGTTTATTGCCCGTGACGGAATGAAGTTTGAAAGTTTATTTATCTTTTATTTGTTACTAAAATTGCCTCTTTGATTAATCTGTAATTTAGTGCTTGTTTATAAAAATAATGATAAGCTCTGATTTAAAAATGCCTTGGGTTCATACATACATTTTTGTAATAAAGCAATTACATTATTATTTTTGTTAAAACTCGTTGCTTGTATGTTTTATATTTTATTATTAGTTTTAGTCATGAAACCATATTTGCCCTGAGAATTGCAAGTCATCGTTCACCAAATTGAAGTTTAAATGTATACAGTCCATTTCTCTAGTTTTGTTTATATAGTTTAATCTAAGTTAATGCATGGTGGGCGGTGCTAAAAGGAAAATTATCCTTTTGGTGGGCGGAATGTTCAATGTCTGTTTCGACGTTCACGCCATAAATCAATATTTAATTAAAAGTTTACACTTAACCTCCCTAGATGGCGTCGGCGTCGAAATAGATCGCGATATGGTTTCGTTCCACGGCCGAGTATATAAGCTGATGTCGATGTTAATAAATTATCTTGCTCTGAGGTAACTTGTTTTCTTATACAGTTATCACTGACTTTGGGAACTTTTGTACGAAGTTAGTACACCTTTTATTATAAGCGTTTTCAATAAAGCCGGTTTTATTGAAAATAGTTATGTGTATTTAGGAAAATATAATTGAGATTTTATTGTTTATACTTTAGATAACGTAGGTTCGTAGGTACTATTAAGTCAAAAGAAAAAGCTTTGTAGATGTACTTCGAAGTTTTGACTTAATAATAGCAAAAATCTATGTTTCTATTTTCATACTAATTTTAGAACCCTAATCCCCAGATGATAGTTGAAGAACTTTAACTTAGTGGACTGAACTTTACCTTTTATCTTATTCATATTCTACTGTGTGTCAAGCTCCTTATGTGTATTTACGAAACGTTGTACAGCAAAAACAATAGTAAGTAAGTAATCGTTGGGCCTATTAATCGGTTTTTGTACGTTATAAAGCTCATAGCATAATGAATAGACTACTATAACTGGCGACTTTCATAGCCATCCATAACAACAAATATAGGAAACTGTTTGCTCTTAAATATCTCCTTGAGTGACCAATATCTTTTCCATGCACACGTAATTCTTCTTTCAATTTCCATGTCTGTTTGGTCTCTAAATGTTAGTAGTTGTCCTAAGTATGTATAGCTAGCTAGAGACAAATATAAAAGCATCAAAATATTTACAACTGTTAAGAAATAACATTTTATTTGTGCAGGACAAATATAATGTTGCTGAAGTAAACAACATGTCTAGCGTAAGTAGGAAATGGTTGTCGTAAACATATTAAAGTGGAAATAGCATTTGTTATCATGTTCTCCAAACAAAAGCTTTGTAGAAACGACAACCCAGGTCAGTTAGCAAAAAATATACACTGCGATATTTAAGTAGAATAGAATAGTATTCTATTCTATTCTATTCTACTTAAGTATCACAGTGTATATTTTTTGCATTATTACGTTTATTTGTATTACCAGCTAATTATGTAATCCAATAAATATGTTCTCGGCACATCTAAACTTTTTTTGGTTTACAAATGATATTTTACAAAATTAAATCATTATTTAGAGTAATTACTGTCACAAAATATATAGAGAAATGTAACCACGATAATTTATACATCAATATTTTTACTAAAATAAACAGATTTAACGTTACGTAAAAATCGAATTGGGTATAGCAATTATTCATCACACGTGAGACTGCTAATAGGACTTTTCCATGACACGGCAGGTTGGCTTCTATTCTTAGTAATACGTGTACATATAACCATGATAATGACATATCGTCATAGGTACTTCAGTAGGACACAAAATATAATTTCAGACTCTTATTTATAACATTTTATTATATGGATTAGGAGCTTGGCAATTAAGTTGAGACGTTGAGCAAACTCATTAAAGGTGCCTTAATTAGATACCTTTTAACAAGATCACTCGGCAAAATTTGTAATGTGTTTGTAACTGTATATAATTATCAGTTTCTGTTATTTAATTAGATGCTGGAGGCACTTATTAATACTAATATTTTTAATAAATTTTTGCAATCTGCTAATGAAAGTGTAATTTCCTCTATACGATGTTTCAGATGTCCTAGTCGTATGAAAAGTATTATACTATAACAAAAAGTGTTTTTAGACTACATATTGTCAATTCTTGTACTGGTGATAGTTAGAATGAATCTTAGAATTTTATATACATAGATAATTCTACACAACTGGTTTTATTATTGCTATGCTGTTTCTTGCAGGTTTCTCCTTATAGGCTCAACGTTTTGCCTGAACCTAGCAACTAACCTAAATGTAGCTTCAGTAAATTAGTAAACTCACTAACCTATGTATGTATTTTAACGTTCATTAGTGTTACTTTGTGACCTAAATTAATACATTATTTTTAACTTTGACTATGGGTTACAAAGCACAGAACAAGTTAGCTTCCTACTAGAGACGCGAGCGCTCGTCACATTCTTTACAAGCCAAACATGTCACACAACTGTAGCGATACGTATATGATACTTACAGGCGGGTATTGTCGAACTCACTTTATCTCAAATTATATTATTACTTTCATCTCTTGTGGTAGTGCGCTGTATTATAGAAAATTTTAATGTTCACTGCCAATTCGAAAGTTAGTAGGTTCTAAGATTTTCAGAATAGCAGCAGAAAAATAAGTTATAGTGAAAGCTCTATATTTTAGAATGTGTAATAAGAACATCACATCTCTCTTTATAGGCCCCGAGAACAATAATAATATGTATGTATGCACGTAAGGAGTAACATCGCGTTAACAGCGGGGAGTCTACGAGGGAGTGGTGAAAGCTTTTGTATATAAATATATGAGTCCTAGTTCTACGCACGTGAATTTGCATTTAAGTTGCTTGTGTGTGTTATGAGATTGTAAGACGTATAATTTGATAATGTTGAAACACTTTCAGAGAATATGACAATGCACGAATTGGATTATTTGTTATAAACTTCTTACATTGTCGTTTGACTATTATTTCAAGTTTTTAGACACTCGATAAAGATCCATTATCTAATTTTATATTTACTATTTTTTTATTTCCAGATTGCTATAGTATCAATAGATAGGTAACAAATAGTATTGCTATCTTAAGATAGTCAGGCTATCTAGTAAAAGTAAATGGGAGCGACGTACCTTCAGTTGCTTTGGATATTTTCGGTTAATGATGACAGTGATGACTACACTTTTAGGTTGCGGTGATTAGATCAGTCAACAGTCGGTCTGTAAAATCTAATACATACAAAATATCATTATCAGCATCTCAGCCGAAAGACCGCTGAAAATATGCCTCCCCCAAGGTTTCTACACAGACCGATCTTGGGCCGTATCCTACCACTTCTCGCGACTCTTAGCGGGTCGTCGGTCCACCTTGTGGGAGGACCTACACCTGCTGCCTCTTCTTGTGCATAGAAACTATATTCTGCTTTGAATATTACCAGTGAAATGTCCAATAAACTTGGCAATAACAATGTAACGAAATATAACTAGTGGAGTGTTTTAAATTAAGTAGTCTCTAGGCTGAATGGGCGCATGGCTCGCTCCATCGCAGTATTTTATACAAAACATTTGGTGGCAAGTGATTTCAATGCCACCTAGAGTAATTTAAGTAAAAATATTAAATTTGAAAATTATAGTAGATTTCGCAAGGCCTTTGTCACGATATTTCATTAGTTGCTTTTTTTAAACAAGGCTTCATTCTATTGTTACCAACCAGCTTATGTTTATTTAGTAAATATCGATTCTTAACTGAGAACGAATTTTAATATTACATTCTCTGTAGCCAAAAAGCCTAATAATCATTTTAAGTTAAACCAATGCAATGGTTAGGCTGTTTACTGATGCTAACTTCATGTGACGCAAATGTCTCGGATTTCCATAACAGCTGAGAGCAATGACTGTACGTGCTTCCAGAGACGCGGAGGGTCGCGTATTTAATGGGCCCATCTGACTGCAACACCGTGGCCATATTTCATATTGATTGATCGGCTGAAGTGCACTGAGCACCTTTACACCTATTATAGTCTGACCAAATTTTCAGTAAAGTAAGAAGCCAAGCTGATATTATATTTTACAAAGAAAATTTACAACCTCTCGTGACCCGTACTTAATTTTTTTAGTACCGCCCTTTGGTCTTTGTTACTGTAAGAAACTTCTAAGAAGGCCACGGACTGCACAATATTTAGTGCCTTTAAATAAAGAACACTTTATTTCTATAAAGGCGCTAAATAGCCCGCAAAAAAACAATCCTTATTCGACTACTTTTCTTTTCTCCACGAGTTACTTAGAAATTATTAATAACTTTAATGGAATGCAGCTACTTTGAATAATCATTTTTTATTGAACTTTCAACACAGATTACTAATGAGGTACTTCACTTTGAGTTCGTAAAGAGTTTTAAATGGGAACCCGAAAGTTTTACGTATGTTGAGAACGTTAAAAGTTTTATCTGTAGGTGTTTTAGTGACCTCGATTCGAGTCTTAATATAATCCGACGGTCAATGAGAGTTTCAAGTTAAAGCGGAAGACGGCTGGGAAATCTGTGGCACTAAGTATGCTGCTAAACATACAAACAAAGGCTACATTGATAAGAAAGGAAAAGCTATATTTATATAGATTAAAAAATGTTTTGATAGAACCATTGCGTCTTAAGTAACCTAATTTTGCATCACCTAACTTTTTATGCTTTTGTGGTAGACTAAAGCTCACGCCTTTTTACGTAAAAATAGTTATTAAGACGTGCTTAATCCCATTAATAAATAAAGATACCTATAATTCTTTGCTTTACTTCTTAAAGCATCACATTTTTGTGAGGATTTTGAAAGCCATATAACGTGTTTTTATCGAGTAGAGCATTCTATTACAAATGCTTTTACATTACTAGCAAGTTTTCTGAGTGGTCTTGCCTTCCTTCTTCCAAATGAGTTTAGTTGTTTTCAAGAATTGAATATATTACTTCGTTACGCTAGGTAGCCATGAGGTCCTTAGAATCACATTAGGGTGGAGTTTCAAGCCCAGCGAAATCAGGCAATCGCCAGCATTACATTTAAGATTGACCATATTCTAAATTATTTTAATTACATAAATAATACACATAAGCAGTGTTATGAAACACTACGTATAAGTCCATATCGTTATTGTAGGGCTACGATACGCTTACGTTATTAACGTAAACAATTTCACGTTACCTTATAAGCTTAATTATAAACCCGTCGCGTTTAGCTATGGAACGTTATTATAAGCAGCGACAACACCTTCATGTAATAACAGGATTAGGATCCTTAGTTTGAGTGTCTTCGCTGTATGACGATTTTAATTTGATTACGATTTAAAATAAAATAAGCGTTGTTGTCATTGTCACATCTGAGTATATAAAATTCAATGCGTCAATAACGTCCCTATGGAGCTCGTAGCACTTTCGTTTCACGTAGCTAATTAGCTACAAAGTTTACTAGCCATATCTAGCTGTCAGATATTCGAACCCACACTATAATATCAAAATAATCCAAGCTGCTAGAACTGTAATTACCTTTTGTAACAAATTAAATTTGTCTTTGGTTTCACATTTGCGTCTACAAGAAACGAGATTTAAGTTTTCTGAAAGACAAAGAATAGATAAATGTAACAATACTTTAGATACATACTTTTATTGGTATATACGCGAGAATAACATCCAAAGCTTGGCGACCGTCAGTTACAGTACCCATAGCCTTGTCTTATTGATGCAGTCCCTATGTTAAATGATGTGAAATGTAACCCAAAATTTCCATTGCAAATAGAGTCTATATCACAGATTGTAGGAATGTTTCGAGTGCAGACGTACGCCCACATAAACGTGAGTATAGGCGGCGTGCTAAATAAATAATAAATGTAATGTCACAGTCTCTTGCTATGTGACCTGAAGATTCGAGAAAATTTTATTGACTGTAACCAGGATCCGTGAATGATAAACACGGTTTTGTTGCTTATTCTGTCGTGTAACATGGGATGGTTATTTTTTATGTACGGCTTCAGTGCGTAATATTGCTTGTTTTCGTGCTAAGAATCGTAGGGTGTTCTGTGGTAGGAGCGATGTGATTGCTGCTGTCTTGGATTGGATCTATATTTCCCGGATTTTCTTTATTAACATTTCTTCGTAATTCAGTTCTCTTACAAATTATTGTGAGTTATAAAGGTAATTAAAGATATGACAAATTATTAAACTGTGTATCTTAATTGAATTTGGATTAGTAGACAATATAATCACTTAGCCCTGTTGTCAATTTTCATTAACGTTTATGAATTTGTAAATAGTTAGATGAATTGTTAAAATCATTATGCGATCTTAAGTTATGATAAAGCTTCTATAACTACAATCTAAACTCACTTTAACATGAATAAAAATTAAATCCTGTATGTATACCGTTGCTTGTTTGTAGGTATATTTTAAATGTAATCGCAGCCACCAGTATTCCTAACGATAGGCAATATTATGTCTAAAAGAATTTGTATGTATTAGAACTTTTAAATAACTCCAAAGTCATCCACTTTCCTCGCCTCTTCAATTACCTACAGAAATGTTTTAATGCAAATGTTAGCATGCTATATGAGATTTACCTAGACTATGATGATTTTAGACAGTACATAATACATATCATTTATAGTATATCGGCTTCTCTCTTACGTCATTGTGCTCATAAAGAAGTGAACTGTAAAAATATCTCAATCTATATGTAATTAAACCGCTATCCCCTTGTGGGGTAAAATAATTGCACGCCAATCATTGTTACAGACGTTTGACTAGGTATGCACAATCTCACCGCATTTAAACTGATACTTCAGAGAAATGTTTTATACATTTCTAGACCTTCGCGATTTCTATACATATTTATATATTAATACGTGAAGCAAAAACTTTGTACGTTGTTTTACGAAAATTGCGCGGACGGAGGAGTATGAAATTTGGCACAGTTAAAGTGTACATGGAGAAGGAGTGGCGAATCTTAATATTTTTATAAAATATGCATTAGAAATACATTAAATTAATGAAAAACACTACCCGCACACAACCATGCATTTCACACACGCAGTCGAATCGCGTTCATAGTATTTCGGCGTTGTTCGTCTGATGTCGTACAATTCTTTGTAACTATGGTTATCTATACCTTATTTATATGTAATAAAGAAAAAGAAAACAAAGTAGCAAGCTTAGGAATATCGTCAATGAAATAATATAGTCAAGTAAATAATAATTTGTTTGAAAAATATAGGTAAATTTAGCCTTGGCGAAATCTAAATGAAATGTGATCATAAGGGTAAAGTTATAGACAATTATTATTACAATAAAACCTTAACAACGATCAAACTAAAAATTTAAATCAATTATGGTTAGACAACAGGACTTTATCGCGTTGGTAATTATTTTATGGTAATTAATACCAACTTTTTCACGACGCCACGTTTCGACCGAATTGCAGCGATGAATAATTACAAACGCGATTAAACCCAATGACAAATATAACAAGCAGAGGATTACTGTAGCTCACTGAGAGAGATGAAATAAGAAATTCACAGCCTTTTTTGTTCTACAAAAGGCAGCGATTGCAAATATCCCTCTTGTCAATCTTTTTAAGACTTTATAGCTTTCTTCAAAATCTCTAGTATTGAAGGGTAATATATAAAAACAATAAAATAGTTTAATATACAATAAAAATATGTATTGTTTAAGTACAAAAATTATTGTAAGAGAATTTAGCAATAAATTTTAGTATATATTGCGAATTAACTTAATAATTAGGTGCCCTTAAATATGTTTGAGATGGCTTCAATCTTGTTGTATATATACATTGGCTTCTTTTGCGGCTTAAACTTAAAGCATGAACTGATGTCAATATTACTTTAGGATCGTCACTATACAGCCAAAAAATAGGGACGATTCGTTGCTCGTTATTCAACCAAGCCTATGATAATATTATGGCATATAAATACTATACTGACATCACTCGACATTATATTTACTCGTATAAGATGGTATATATTCAATTTTAATGAGAATTAGGTACTATATACCTACTGAAAGAGGCTACAAGCCCTAGTTAATCCTAAAGACTAATTCCGCGGGCGGCTTGCGTCTGTCGATTATACGACGCACACAACTCGTGCGAGTGCTTTCACATGTTACTCGTTTTGTGTATAAGAACCAATATAGTTGCGAAACCCTTTGATTACCAACATAATAAGGTAATACGTACTAATATATGTCCATATTTTATAACTAAAACACAATACAAGTATGGTAATACTAAATAAACTATAACGTAGTTAGCAAGTTGAAGTATGCATAGGCAGTCCAAATAGTTCAGTGAACCGACAGCTGATGGATAATAAAGTTTGTCTAGTGGCGGCCTCGGATAGAAAATGCAGCGTGGGATGATCTTCCCCATAAACTGTATAGGTGGACATAATACGGTAAGTGACGGGAACAGGTTAGATTCAAACCACGCAGTATAGACTTCTTTGAAAATTTAAGAAAATTTTAATCAAACGTAGACTTTATATGACTAATATGATCCTCATTTAAAATTTGTGATTTTCAATCTTACTATTATTATTATTATTTTATATTAACCTTAGTTGCGGTACTAAGCTATCGTGTTTCTTGGAATAGTTATATACCTGTAACATGCCTATGATTTAAAAATGAGCTGCGATATATTTTAAACAGAAGTTGTTAATAAAGTATTTCAGTACTATCAATCATATAATATTCTCTCATACATCTCATAGCTATTGTTTTAGAACAACGTCTATGTCAATAAATATAGGCTGTATATCCAAAATTACAAACAAAGATTTGTATGTTTGTATTTTTGTTTGTAATTAATAAACACTAAACTACTAGACATGTTTGAAATATTATATCTCCATTAAGAGGCCACTTTATCCAGATGTGACATAGGCTATATAACATCACGGTATGAGCCACGGTGGCGAAGTAGTAATCATAAACGTGGGTGAAACCGCGGGGCTCAGCTAGTGGTCAATATAGCCCTCATTGCTGTTCTAACGTGGCGGTATTTACACGTACGTTAGTCAATTACTGCTTTCTACTCCTCTCCAAAACACAACCCTGTTCGATACTATGTGCCCGGCATATAATGTCTTAAATTACAGTATATAGATCCGATTTTAGCGTGAAACAATAATACAAAGCCACGAAAATGGTTTGAATTGAGCACGAGTAAGACGCTGGCGTAGTAACCTCCTTTTAGCGAATTCGAGGAATTTTTCATTACATCAAGCTGTAACTTGGGACGACCAAGTAACTTTGCACTTGACCCATAATTAAATTTCACAACTTGAACTTTTTAATATCTCTAAGCGCCATTATTTCTATCATAGTATGTTTATTACACACCTATGTTTATACCAATAAGCACAAAAATGAATTCCTATATCGTAAAAGACTTTACTTACATTCAAACCACGAACACAAAAATCACTCGACTCGGAACAACCGTTTGTGGATCACACAAATGTTTGTCTCATATCGGTCTTCTTCTCCCTAGCTTTTATTATTCCCAAGTCACTTGAGGTCGGCTTTTCTAGTCTAACCGGATTTGACTGGATATCAGTATTTACACGGAGCGGCTGCCACCTGACCACCGCAACGTGAAGGCTAGACCAGTGTCAGGATATTATAGGACTTCCTAATAATGACTGCCATAGATGTTCATGGCAGCCGGGAACGACGGCTTACCGTGCTCTCCGAGGCACGGAGCAGGCGATAATTGTCAATCAATACGCACATAATTTCGTAAGTCATATAACTTCCAAGTTAGAGGTACGAAACGTGGGTTCGAACCCGAGACCCTCTGCATTTTATATTATGTATATGTTTAGTGTCAGTGCCGAGACTACTACTGAAATCACTACGTCATCCAAGCAGTCGTATTATAAGACTTTCTGTTTTGTTCCTCCAAGATTGAGGTATGAAGCCAAGTTGTATTTTGAATTTTTCTTTTAGAAATATTACAGCAGCAGCACATAGTTTGGTATTGTACCCATTAACGGCGAAAGGCTCACGCCATATAAAACGTAAAATTATTACTCTATGATTAGTACCTACACTTATGCATGGTAGTGAAAGTTGGGTATGGCAAAAGAAGCATGAGAGCAGAATAAATGCTGTAGAAATGAGAGCGCTGAGAAATATATGTGGTGTGACTCTGAAAGATCTAATAAGGAATAGTGTGATTAGAGAGAGATGCGGCATAAAAGTGGATATAGTGACGAGAATAGAAAAGGGTATGTTAAGTTGGTTTGGGCATGTAGATAGAATGGACGAGAACAGACTGACTAAGAAAGTTTATAAGGCTAGTGTGAATGGAACAGTCGCAAGAGGAAGACCTAGGCGAACGTTTCTTGATCAGATCGGAGACGTTTTGGATAAAGGCCAGGTTAAGAGCACCTTAAACCGGCGAGCGTGTATGAGGAATGTTATGAAAGTGAATGAAGCCAGAGAAGTGTGTCAGGATCGTAGCAAATGGAAATCCGTAGTCTCTGCCTACCCCTCTGGGAAACAGGCGTAAATTTATGTATGTATGTATGTATGATTATGACCTCTGACTAACCTTTCGTAGGTATTTATCCGTGAGTCTATGTTAACCTTTATAACAACATCGCAAGATTTTTGATCTCTTATAACAGTTTATATGAAGTATTATATATAGCTCTCGTCCTCACGACCACCACTGTCTGCAGGACACAAACCCTTAATGTAAAAGAGCTGTTCGATTTGAAGTACTCATTTACTGCATACCGTTATCGGTTCTGCTATAAATGTGCACTGGAATGAACTGGACCATTTTCCGATTGTCCATTGTCCTTCTCAGCGACTATCGATGTCCGTTATGTCACACTTTGATACTATTTTTTGGTAAAAGTATGTAAATATGTGAAGTGATATTTGCTTGCTGCTTCGATGCTACGGTGGCATAAGTTTAGCTTCATCTTACGGTTAATGGTGTGATCGGCTTAGACCGTAGGTCGAGTAAATTGGTACTTTATTACTCCTTAAGAAGTTTTCTATAAGCTCAGGCTTCCTGGCTAGAAGGAGTAAGTGAAATTTAGAAGTGACACGTCTACGCTTTACCATATGAGGTGAACAGAAATAAAATATAGACGTAATCTCACAGCAAAAAAATGGGGCCACGAAATCTACACAATATAGGCGAGGTTTAATATAACTAAGCCGTGTCGCTATAGAAACGTGCAATTACACCAACGGGTTTGAGTTCTTGACATTGACAGGAAGTAAATTAACTGTATCAACAGTTAATATCTTGCCCTGTTAATAGTAACGTCAATTTTTGAGTTCAATAGGTAGTTGTGGTTTTAATAATATACTGTGTAGTATGAAAGTGCTTCCATGTTTTATTTACGTTCCCTGGTTATATTAATTAGTTGGAAGGGCTAAAAACAACAATAATATTATGAATAATTTGGCAATACACACAATAGATTTGATAACTTTTCAGCAGATGGTTGACCTACTTACCTAAACTAGCGGCCGCGGTTGAAATTCAACCATAATTCATTTAAGTTAATATACTAGGGTTCTGCATTCCTTCTCATATACACTTTAACTATGCCTAATCTCAAACTCCTGTTTGCGCGCAATATACTTAAAAAGGAGTACAAAGTTTTGTTTACGTATTAATATATAGATACCTACTTAAATATTCACGGCTTAAGTCAGTATATAAGTTATTATAATTGTTTTAAAAATAAGTTGAAAATATTTTATTCATATTAAAAAGTCTGTTGGGTCAATCTTCAATAATCTTAGACTTATTATTCCCAAGCGTATTGAAGCCGGCTTCGCTGCCACCGTAAAATTTTCATATTTTAAATAAAAATCTGATACACAACCACAGCTCACCGTTCGTTTCTTTCGAGAAATTGTTATTCTTTTTATTATTTTGTTATATTTCTTACAAATGTATTCAAGTTTTTGATAAAACTAGAATATATTTTTGAGTATAGATATTACACACTTTTGAATCTGCAAAAGTTAAGATAGATAGGAACAAGATAAAAGCCCCTTACATTATAACGTCAAAACGTCCGAATTTTCGCTTGTGGGTGGCAGAATTGAATAGGACGCGCCTATTCAAATCTGCCACCTTTTGCAGATCCTAGCTAAGCGTTGCTGTATACAAATCTTTATTTTTCTTCCTGACTGGTTGCTTCCTTGAGTTTAACGCAACAGCAAATGAACGGATTTCACAGTTTAGTAGCTTGGGATTAACCTGTCAATTGTTGGCATGCCAGACCTATTGTGGCTGGCCGCCAGTGTGTCGCTGCGACCCAAAAGGTTACGTTAAAATCCATTAAAGTGCATAATGTGATCTACGTAAAGTGGTCAACGTAGACAAAGTTGCGGGCATGATCTAGTCATTTAATTAAAGTTAAGTAACTTTGGTAGTAGCCAGCCAGTGCCGACCCTATCATAGGACGGATAAAATAGTCACTTTGACCACCAAGTCCCAATGAGTACTCGCAGCACAAGGATGGTAAGAACAAGAAACTGGCACTGTAGCCACTCATGTTCAAAACTTCTTCTAAAAAACTAATACTGGAAACGTTCTAAGCTATTCGCTATACGCGTACCTCATCTAATATCATAAACAGATGCAAAGTCGGACTTCTACGTGTCTCCAATTTCCTAGTCTAGAAACTTGCAGCCCACTTTACCGCTAACTATCAAATATAGGTTTAAGGTTTAAGGTTTAAAGACATTTATTCTCATAAAGACAAAAGTCACTTACATGAGAACATGTTTACAATAAAAAGACATAGGTAACATTCATTGCCGCACGTTATTAAAAAGAGAGTACTTACTTAAATAAATTATTAAAAGTACAATCATATACACAAAAACATTTATAGACCAATTGGTTATTTACACAAAAACACACATTACCAAAACAGTTCGCATTCAAAAGAAAAACAATTAGATTTCTCAAATCGATACTTTTGTAATAATATATTGTGCCAATCGTTTTTTAAATATGTTGAAAGATACAATATTTTTTATATCGGAGGGTATTTTGTTATAATGGCGCGCACCGTCATAAGTCATTGCGGTTTGGCCGTAATTTGTTCGAATTCTAGGCAAGACTATGAAACTCGCGCGTCGCGTGCAGGGGCGCCCAACTTTTTTCCGCTTAGTAAATTGTAATTCAGTGCGGACATTATTGTTAATTGTTTTGCGAATGAAAATACAAGTGCTATAAATGTATAATTGTTTTAGGTTCATTAATTTAGTTTCACGATATATTTTTTTAGTTTCTGTTCGAAATTTATAATCAAATAACATTTTTATTATTTTGTTTTGTAAGACTTGTAATTTGCCCAATCTCGTTTTTGCAGCGTTTCCCCAGATTTCAATTAGATACAACAAATGTGGTTTTACCAGGGAATTGTAAATTTTAAAACGTAGTTTGCGTGGTATGCATCGAAAATTAATCCGTAAGGAAGCATGGAGGGATATTAATTTATTAATTAAGTGTTTAATGTGAAAATTCCATGTTAAGGACGAATCTATATGTAGGCCAAGATATTTTTCATGTGTTTTAACCTGTAAAAGTCTATTATTTATTGTGAGAGGTGAATAATCGGGTATTGGTTTATTTTTAGCTTTAAAAAGTATATAGCTAGTTTTGGAAACATTGATAGTCAGTAGATTATACTGAAACCACTCGTAGAGGACGTCAAGGTCCTGCTGGGCCTGTGAGATGAGGTCATGTATAGACGAACCAAAGTAAAAGAGGCATGTGTCGTCGGCGTATAGAGTAATATTCCCGTTTAAGCCTAGTTCGTGTATATTATTAATATACATTAAAAAGAGCAGAGGCCCTAGTATTGATCCTTGTGGAACGCCGTAGGATATGGGTAGTGGTAGACTTTGGGAGCTGTCAATTTTTACTATCTGCAATCTGTTCGATAAGTATGATTCAAACATTTTTAGAGGTGTACTGGTAATACCAATGACTTCAAGTTTTTTTAAAAGCAATCTGGGACTAACGGTGTCAAAGGCCTTTTTTAAATCAATAAATACTCCTAGTACAATGTTTCTCTTGTCAATATTATGTTTGATTTTGGTTACCAAATCAACTGTTGCTGTTAGTGTATTACTTTGAGACCGAAATCCATACTGACGATCAAAAAAGAAGTTAATGGAGTTTAAGTAGTTCAAAAGCCGTGTATGTAGAATTTTTTCCAAAATTTTTGATAATATTGGCAATACAGATATTGGTCTATAGTTACCAGGGTCTGTTTTTATTCCGGATTTGTAAATGGGTGTAACTTTGGCTATTTTGAGTGAGTCTGGAAATGATCCGTCCTGTAGAAGCTTGTTAAAGCAAATTGTTAATTTATTTAGAATTATTTCCTTAATACATTTAATTACTTTCGTACTTACACCATCTACTCCGACGCTACTATTTGAATCTAGGTTATTAATGATATTAAGGATTTCTTTCTCAGTGCATGGATTAAAAGTATTCATTTGAGAACTCTGTAAAGTTTGTTTTGGTAGTGCGTGAATGTAATCATCATGAAAGCATTTAGGAATTTTATTAGCCAAACACGACCCTATGGTAGCAAAAAAGTTATTAAATATCTTACATATCTCATTAGGTTCTGTAACTTCTGTTAAATTAACAATGAGTTTTGAAGGACTACACCTCCGATTTGCTTTATTATTCGCCAGGGTATTTAGTAAGTTCCATAGTTTCTTAGGCTTCCCACTGTTCTTTTCAAATTCTTTCTTATAATATGACTTCTTCGTTTCTCGGATCAGATCGGTTACTTGATTTCTTTTGATGTGAAATTTTTCTCTTAGGTCTCCATTGTCTGGATTGTTTTGTAGTTCTGTCCACATTATGTTCCTGTCATTGATTTGATTTACTATATTTTTATTAATCCAATCTTTTTGTGGCTCATTGATAATTTTAATCTTTAACATCTTATGTTCTTCTGTATGCTTTTTAATTAAGTTTTCTAACCTTATATAATCATTGTTTAATTTATTTATTTCAGATCGCTCTATTGATTCAAAAAGTTCCTTGTAGTTAATGGCTTCGTACTGATAGTGCATTTTTGGAGGTGGTTTGATTTTCTTTATTTCCACGTATAGCTGTTTATGGTCAGAGAAAGAAGAGTTGATTGTCATCACATGGAAATTATCTTTCTTCAAGTTGGTACTAACGTGGTCAATTAGGGATTTCTTAGTTGATCCTTCTCTGGTGCAGTATTTTTTGGTAATTTTATTAATAATCTTGTATCCTGTTTCCTTTAAAAGTTGATTATATTGATTTGTTTTTGAATCCTTTGTGAGTAGGTCGATGTTGTAGTCACCGAAAACTATGGCCCTGTTTCTTTCTTGTAATTGTGATTCATAAACCTCGAGAAATTGATTAAAATTTGTATATCCTGGATTATAAACGACTCCTACTTCGAGTGCATATTTCTCCAATTTTATCCATAGATAATTATTGCCTCCTGTATACGTTGACTGCGATAAACTATGCTTTAGGTTGTTATGGACATATGCAGATACTCCACCTCCTGCAAGATCAGTTCTATAGTTGTAGTAGTGAGTATAGTTTGGTACTTGAAATTGTATTGCTTGTTCTTCGTTGCGAAACCAGGTCTCAGTTAATAGTATGATGTGCACATTATTTGGTATTGCTTGTAAAATACATTTAAGTTCATCAAATTTACCCTCTTTACGTATACTTCGTGCGTTAAGGTATAGGAAGGTAAAACGTGATTTGCTGATTGGATAGTTCTGGTAGCTATTCAGTAGTTCATATGTATTTTTGTTTTCGATAAAAGTATTATTTGTTGTGTTTACTGTGTGTAGTTTTTTTGATTATTTATTATTGATGGAGTTCCATAATTATATTTAATTGTAAGGTTAGTCTCACCTTTTTCTTGACGTCGCTTTAGCTCTTCTCTTAGGTTTTTCATATAATTTTGCTGAGTTGGTGTTTGGTCAGAAAACATTCTTAGGCCACTTTGCAGCTTACTTCTATTGCGGAGTAGTTCTTTTGCAGGTTCTTTAGTTTCAAAGCATACCTTGATACTGCGACTCTTGCCTGGTTGGAGTTTGCCGATTCTAAACACTTTTGATGGATTAGGAATATCTACGTTCAACAGAGAAATGGTTTTCTGTACATCAGCTTCATCCTTTAACAGTCTTTCATCTAGATTTGATACGATTTGTTCAGGTAGGCCGACTAGCACGACATTTCTCTCCCTGTAACTGCGATTCTGCATCTCTTGCATAATTTGTTCGCCAAGAATTAACTCATTTTCCAGGGTAATAGGAGAACTTTTCGATGAAACTTTGATGTTATTTATGTCGGCTTCAAGGGATTCTATTTTTGTTTGCATTGCACTGAGTGTGCGCTCGTTTGACGCTTTTATATCAGTAATTTGATTTTTTATATCAGTGATATTCTCTTGCATGTTTTTCAAGATCTGCTCGTTGGACCCAACGTACTTTTCTAATAAAGAGCTAATGCGAGATATTTCTGATCTCATTTCTCTCAAATCTTCCGAGCACGAGCATTCGATATCACAAGCTACTTTTCGTTTCCGGAATGTTATCAATGGTTCGGAACTTACATTACTCATCTTCGACAAATCAGGTTGCGACCCGCTGGTTGGGGACCTCTGGACGTTCATGTTTGCCGTGCTACGTCAGCCGGTGTATCGATGCAGCGTTATGCGTGAGCGAGTAAAAAATATAGCGACCGTACGTGTCTCGCGGGGGTGAAGGCGGCTTGTAGGCGCGGTGGTAGCGGCGCTCCGGCGGTCTTCTTCACTGTTGCGCAGGAGTGTAAGATCACATCAAGCTGACAGCGGACACACAATTTTGAGTTTTAACGGCTATGATTTAATGAAGAAATTGCACTTTTTGAATTTGGTATAATTTTAGAAAAAACTTGCACACGTCTGCTCTGTACGACAACGAACGAACGACTCTAGGCATTATATATCACTAACTCTACCGGTCTATTTCAGTATATTAAAAAAACTTTAATATAACCTGCATAATACGCTTCACGACTATATATATTAGATGAGTATATATTCGTAAAAAGGTAGGCGCAGATGTGTATTGAACCTGCATCTCGCCTTCTTTCCTTTTAGTCCTACATAATAGAGGACGAGACCAGAATTTGAAAATGCGTCCAGTAGATGTTAATAGGCGACACATTTTCAGATTCAGTAATAATCTTCGAAATGAAAATCCGAATAAAACTTTGCATTATCAGGGAATCCATTAAATCAAACGACGAAAGCAGGCAGTCTTTCAATTAGGTTTCCAACAGTATTATATACATATTGTCTGCAGTATATGTCGTGTTTTCTTTTTTGTCAAAATCCTTACTTAATATTATAAATGCGAATGTGAGTTTGTTTGTTTGTGACGCTTTGACGCCTTAACTACACGACCGATTATCATGAAATTTTGCAATCGCGTTGTCAGGGGTACAGAAAACGGCATGGTTTATTTTATTTTGGGTACATATCATCCATGAACCCGAGAAATAGAAAATTGACATAATCTACATTTACGCGAGCAAAGCCGTGGGCAAGATCTAGTAAAGCTATATCTTCTTTATTTCGATTTATCTTATATGAAAATAAAAAGTAATATATTTAAAAGGCAAGGAACACTTAGCATTTCAGGAAAACGCACACTTTCCTTGGGCGATAGCAACAAGCTCGCCGTTTTAATAAACTAGTAGCTGCCACTCCATCTAACAACTTCGCTGATATATATTACAATGATTTGACGTCATATTATGTAAACTGTTTATACAAATTTCCTTGTTTATACAGATCTATTAAATAATTATTTAGTCATCCTTGCGTATTAACGAGCACGATAAAAATATTGTAAACGTAATATTTTTCACAAACAACAGTTGCTTGCGCAACTAAAACGTCTTTTACCGTCTTCCCACTTGCTTATTGGTTATTACTCACGTGTAAATAACACAATATCTGGTTTACCTAGTATATTACGTAACGTATTTTTTAAATTTATTGCCATAACAAACATGACTGGTGATGTTTTTCAAAATTGAATTAGCTTTACTACCAGCTCTATATATAGGTACCTGACAGTGATTGCATGGGCGGGCGAAAAAAAAGAAAAAGAACCAAATCTAAACCATCCTCGAATCCACTTGAACACACAGAAAAAAACTCATTCAAATCGGTCCAGCCGTTTAGGAGGAGTTCACTGTCAACACACGTACAGAAGAATTATATATATAAAGATAAGGTTTTCTTTAAAGAGTCTAGAAAGTCTACTTAGATTTTCGGTGATTGCCTATAGAACACATGATTTTCCTCAGTTAGGCTGCTCGAGTAAAATCCCTGGTAAATTCGGATACAAATCACTTTATATAGGAGAGCGTATTTCCAGCTGCACAAGAACTCGTGCATTTGAATAAATTTCTATCACGCGCAATACTACTGTTTCCTAAATGCTGTTTCCGAGCATTTCCAAGCATACCGCATACTATGCCAATCTGTCACAGCTAAAACCGTGAGACTTGGACTTTCAAACTTGTCTTATTTATATACAAAATCATTATGGTATACAACTATTGCTTGCAGACGATGTTCGTTACCCTAATAAATAAAGATGACTAAGAGGAAGACTATACACGGTTATGGATCTTTATGTATTAGCAGCCAGTACGCTAAATTTATTCAATCAATAAACTAGTAAAAAAAATATACTACATACATATATCCCAGAACTGGACTTTTCTTTTGACCGTATTCATCGCTGTGGAAATCTCCGAGGAAGAACTACGCAGTAATGAATATCATACAGCTGAGATGACGATGATGATTTACACAAACAGCACAAACAGGCTAAACGAGTCCTACTTTCTGTAGGCTTGAGCTATAATACATTATTCAAATGACGTCAATGGGAACAAATGAACACGTTTTTACTGCTCTATAAAGTATACATAATGTCAATTCTGTGTTAGAAAGGATTAGGTCAGGTTATACAACCTCATTTCGCCAGTTTTATGTTTTTGAGTCTCATGTAATAAGACAAAGGTTTTCAACATTTATTGGGCACAGTTGTTGTCACACTGTTTGGTGGCAAGGATAATACACCGAAAAATTGTATGTTCGTTAAGTCCACCGCGACACAGGTTTTGGACACTAGTACAGAAAATCTTTTCTAAATTAAAATACTTCTACAGGAATATTAGTAATAAAAAAATCCAATAGCGTTCCTGTGACGATTCGACGATATTGCGTCAATCCGGACATCGGTCATACCATAAGAAGGTACCAGTAATGATTGTTCTCGGGTTTGAACCCACGTCGCGCACCTCTGACTTTCAGAAGTTATATGACTTTTCGAAATCATGTGCGTATCATTGACAATTATCGCCTGCTCCGTGCCTCGGAGAACACGTTAAGCCGTCAGTCCCGGCTGCCATGAATATCTATGGCAGTCTTTATTGGGAAGTCAGTGCCCTAGAATATCCTGACACTGGTCTAACCTTAGGGTATCGTTAGCCTTCGGGTTGCGGAGATCAAGTGGCAGCTGTTTCGTGTAAAAACTGATATCCTGTCAAATCCGGTTAGACTAGAAAAGCCGACCTCAAGTGACTTGGGAATAATAAAAGCTAGGGAGAAGGAGTACCTATGTATATTATGTAAAATAAATACTTAGTAAGCACATACCATATAAGATATTATTATATCACCTATAACAGGAAGAAAATTTCGAACGGGAGTTGCCTAAATTAATCTCTATCGAAAATTGAGCCCGTAAACATTCCTATCTTCCCGACTTGCAATGAAATATATATATTTTCATATTGAAATAGTTAATTATTGCAAGCTTTAACGGTGAAGGAAAACATCGTTAGGAAACCTGCATGTCTGAGATTTCTCCATAATGTTCTCGAAGATATGTGAAGTCTGCCAACCTGCACTAAACCAGTGTGGTGGCCTTACTCTTCTCACACTGAGAAGAGACCCGTGTCCAGCAGTAGGACAGTTTAATACAAGGCTGATATTATATATTTAACTGTAGAGAAGGCATCTATTTAAAACTATTAAATAACTGTTCAACCCAGCTGTATGTACATGTATTACAGTTATTGGAATGCGGGTAGGATTGGTCCCATCTGACTGATTGACGTATCAACGCTTGGCTGAAAGGGTTCAAAAAGGTGGAACTTCGCACTTAAGTTCCTTATATAGCTTGGGCATTTACTTGTTGTTGGCGTATTGTACAAAAAGCAACGTTTCCGTAAACAGTTATGATTTTCTTTGAACTATGGAAAACCTCGCCAGTTGGTGACAAAATCACAATACATCGAAACAGTTTTTCCTTTACAACAGGTACGGCAATTACTAAAATTCATAAAAGCCGTATAATGTTGTTACAGATTTTATTAAAAGACCTATTATAATTACTGTCTCCGTGGGGAACGGTAGTGATAGCAGTCGCATACTGCTGTGCATGAGAGTGTCGGGCCAACGAAAATATATTGGGTTTTTCTGTTTAGAAATCTCAATACCAGCCCGGAGTCAGGAAGTTGACGGTGATAGATACCCTCGTACCTCGGAAAGCACATAAAGCCGTTGGTCCTGCGCCTGATCTCTCTCCGGTCGTGACGAATTACCGTCCCATCGGATCATGAGGGTTAGGGAACAGAGAGTGCGCACACACTTGTGCACTATAATATCTCCTGCGCGGATGGCCAGTCTCCGTTAAGACTGGCCGCCGTAGCCGAAATTCGGTCTGGAGGACATTATTATTATAATTGACTGCACAGTGACGTAACGGTTTAAGAAGTCGCCTCGACACTGCCATTCCGTCGAGTGTCGTGGGTTCTTTGTGTGATCAACAAATGGTTGTTTTGAGTCTGGGTGTTCTTTGTGTGCGTTGTAGAAATATTTATACCCCCCGTCACACATTAATTATTCTTGGTGAGGGCGGTGCCATTATTTTTGATACTATAAAACTACTTCTTTCTTCTACTATATAAGCTATTTCAATTATTAAAACTATTTAGAATTAAGTTTACACCTTCCCCGACATTTCGGTTACTTTTCAGCAGCCATGGTCGCAGAATGTCTTCAATCACATTCACAATATTATACTTTTAAACATCAATAGAATACACACATACACGAAAAACACAGACTTAAAACATGTTTATTTAGTACATGAAATCTACCCACAGATACTCAACATTGTTTGTACGTATATAAGATTTAATGGCAGACAGACTGTACTCGTCACCATTTAAACTCATCCCGAATAACGACAACAAGAACAATCCGAGTCATCTTTTATATCCTAATAAAGCAAGCATTGGAAATAAACAATATTTTATTAACTTCGGTAGCTTTCGACCTAAAAACCAGAAGTGGGTCGGCGAGAATCCTAGAGTGCGGGCTCTGAAATGAACGTGATTTATGCACGAATGAGTGGCCGTAACACACAGTTAAAGGTTCTGCGTTATAACAGGGTTGTGAGTTAATTTTCGGAGCTTCGATTGAATGATATAGAAATGAGGGTACCCAGAACAAGGGTACTAGATTTAACTATTTTGAACCGAATTAGTTTAAGTAAATGATGCCTAGAATTCCTTAATAGCGTAAACGCAAGCCTGTATGTACACAAAAGAATAAGCAGTGGTGAATTACAACCAAATTTCGTGTTGCTCATTATCGGATTCTGGGTAGCTGTTGAAAGCTTTTTATAATAGATTAGATGTTGTCCGCGGCTTGGCTCCCATAAATGTAGGTTATGTTAGATTAGTAACAATACTTTTTCTGGATAAAAGGTGTGCTTTTCTGTTTCTCAGACAACTTGTATGCGAAATTTCATGATGATCGGTCGAGTAGTTAAGACGTGAAAGCGTATCGAACAAACAAGCTCACAACGCTTTTATAATACCAGTTAGGATAAATACATACTTATGTATCATATCTATGACTGATGATATGAGTGGGTTCTAAAACAATGTGACCTACCTTCTTCCTACCACTTCGGGGATATTGACGTCATACTATGCTTTGACTGGCTAATATGTTTACCGCCATTTAAATCACATTAAAATATTCTACTAAGTAAATATTTGAAAACTCATGTAACACGAAAAATACAGGAACTAAAAGAAACATATCTTTGTTCACATATCTTCATTTGTAACTTAAAGAGTAGATAATCTTACACCTTTCGACGTTTATAATCCTAGTTACGCTAACTACTTCAATACAAAGTCTATAGGCTATACTTAGAGCTAACGACGTCCTCATTTACATTCTAAGATTAGAGAGAGTAGGAATGTATTTAATTCTATTTACTCACTTAACTCCTTACACTCTGTGTTAAGTAAAGGGCTAAGCAAATAATTAATAAACTTACAGACATTGGAATTATTGTGACAGACTAGTTTAAGTAATAGAAGGTAGTGGCCAAATTAAGTAAAACTATTGAGACCGTTTACACGGGTGGCGTATTGAGTCATGGGTTTGATACTCACACGGAACAAAAAATTGTGATCCCCAAATGGTTGTTTCGAGTCCGAGTATTCTTATTGATCGTTGTTTGTATGTTTGTAAAGTCACCAGCGACAGATATTATTACTAGTGCGGGCATTGTCATTTAAATAAAAGATTGTAACAATATTTATTATATGATGCTGACTGCACAGATGACTTGTGATAATAGTAACATGCGCACGCAATTTTGTCGCGTCTGTAGCCCGCGCGACTAATTTGCGTATGAGTTTGTAGCCTGCGTTAGTTACTTTCGTAATGTACAAGCATCATGATTCTATAATAATATTATATGCCATGGGACCAACAAGGCAAGTTCAATGGTAATTTTTTGTAAGACGATTACGAATTTAATCTGCAAATCATTAGGATTTTTTGTTAACCACTCCAGCTAATTTCTAAATTATTATTTATTAATTGCATTCTAATGCTTCTGTTCAAAGTAGCTTCACGTCGGTAGTTGGAGAGTGTCATTCAGTTCCAGCGACCGACCCACCACTCAAGGTAGCGAGTTCACACACCGTGGCAGGTTTAGTCGGTAGTACCCGATAAGATGAAACGTCCCGTTTCATCTTTCCTCGGTTGAGCCCGACTTAAACTATCCGCTCCTCTTTTCCCGCGGAAAAGTATTCGTCAATGCATTCCCACACATTAAAAAAACAAATCTGCCTTCGCCGCTTATCTATACTCAAAATACCGCTGTATTCCTAACTTCTCGCTATTCAACCCGCTAGTTTAGCAGCCCCAGTATATAGGTACATAGGCGATTAAGATAAAACAAAACAGTGATAATGTTCAGCGTATTCAGGCTCCACTTAATACGCCTACGCTTTTTTGTCGTGTCTAATTGAAAATGTCCCCGATTGCTATGCTCCGTTTCACTCTTAATTTTACGATACATTTACTTTTACGCATTGTGTGAATATTTTGCAAGTAGGTTAGGTACGTGAATGTTAACCAAAGGTTTGCGACGTCGATATATTAATGGAGGGTTCGTTCAGTTAATTAGATGTACAAATTATATGTAATTAACGTAATTGTATTTGCGTCAATATGGATGAATAACAATTTACACGTGATATACGATGTTGAAGTCTTGTAGATATGATAGCAATGCATTTTGTTCTTTTTTAATATGACAAAGTGGCAAAGGGACGTACGGTCTCCCTGTTACTGTAGACTATGATTGTAGGATTAAGACACGCATCACACCAGCTCTAGGAAAAAGAAAATAGTGTCTATTTATTGCATTGTTTATTTAATATTGTCAAATGTGTGAATGAATAAATTGGCATTAAACTACTTTATATAGATTTTAACGCTTAATACTTTTAACCACAGAACATATAAGACTTTTAACTATTTTAATATTATTTATACTTACACTATTACCGACTCCGACTTAAAACTTTATGTTTGTTATATGTTTACTTTTGCCAATAAAACGAGTTATCTTTATTTCAAACTTTAGGAGTTGTTATTATACAGAAAGATTATATCGTCACAAACTGGCTCTTTTTTCAGGAGCATAATTTAGTACTCGTGTTTACGACTAATCGTGATATTTTTGGTTCAGTATCCGGGGATAAGTGTTATTGAGTTCCTGTTTTAAACTGCCTAAAACCATTTTTTTGTAATGTGTCCTAATTATTACCGTATTGCAAAGTGCTACCACTGCATGACCTACAATAATTTGAAAAAGGTAATAGCTGGCGAAATGTACGTCTTACACACCGTGCGTAATCTCTCAAGGATAGCCAGACTTGTATGTATATATGTCATTGCGCAACCTTAAAGTAAAATATACTAATGGTAGCAGAACATAATTTTATTCCATTTAATGCAATATGCCACACATAATTATATAAATCAATTAAATACATAAGGAAAACGCACTTCAGTTTCGTAGACAGCGCGGCTGAAACTCAGTAATGATGAATCAATGTTACTATATTATATTATACATTTATATACATATAAAAGTCATGATGACGTGCATAAATACCCTAGATTTAAAATAACAAGAATTTGAACGTACTTTAAACTTAAAGGTTAATCTTTACGTCCGTGCTTTAATTAGAAATACAAAGTACAGTCCGCCTTATCTTTGTTAGTGTGTACTTCAGTTAAATTAAGAGGAAATCACTCGTTATATATTAATTAATGAAGTAAACAGTAACGATGTTTATTTGAACTACTGATAATGGCATATTATGTACCTAGCTCTAGCAGTAACTCTTACTTGTATACCAGTAAATAACTGTAATTTATTTATAAGTAGGTATAGTCCGCAGCTTCACTCGCAAAAATGTAGGTTAGGTTGTATTTTTTCTGGATGAAACGTGACATTTTATGATAATCGGTCGAGTAGTATAAGGCGTGAATGCGTAACAAACAAACTGACATTCGCATTTATAATATTAGTTAGGAAATTAGGATACTATTGTCATAGTAACATTATCTATTGAGTCGCAGCGGCACACTGGCGGCCAGACACGATAGGTTTTTTATTATGTCAAGCGTTCCACGACTTGACAGGTTAAATCTCCGAAAAATAGGCAGTGCTCTTTATCTATCACGAACTAGGTTTTAAATCGCAGGTAATGAATATCATTAAGACGTGTGTATTTTTTTTAATAATAATGTATTTCTAAAAGATTAGGTGGTATATATAGATAAGTATTAATAAAGAAATTGATAGAGCAAATATCTTCAATCTGGAAATAAAGTAGTTACTTGGTGTAATTTACAAAAGTAGCTTAACGACGGAATAAAGGGAACAATGTCAGATTAATAATGGCATTATAAGTAAAATACCATAGAATTAATTTATAAGAACGACGGAATAATTGATTAAAAATGCCGCTATAAAGTTTAAAAAATAATAATAATAAAAGTACAATCATCACAACTTTACGTTGGTAACCGTTAGCTGTTCTTCTTTTAAAATGGCTCTTTTTTTATCTGTAACCAAATATGGCGTCGAGGATTTTTATTATTTTTATTCTTGCATATTTTTATAAAGATTTCAGCTCACTGCACCGTAACATACTTTGACCGTAATCGTCGCGGCACATACAGAGAACATTCTTTGATTACATTATTATAAGATAACACACTGAGGACTGTTCGCAGTCGTAATGCGTGTAAATAGGGACAATAATTTAATTTGATTAAAAATATATCAACAAGATTAATATTATGTAGCATCAAATCAATTATTAATGTTTAATTTTTTGTATAATTCAGTAATAGAGCTGTGGTCATGCCGAGGCTTTGCATGATTATCCAGTCAAAAGCTGTTTATTTTTGTATTATTAATGTCGCTAAAATATATTCCAATATATTTATATTATCCAATATACTAATAATACTTGTTAATTATGAATTTTAATGATATTTCTATTGTGGCTGCCTGTACCTTTTACGGCATATTCTTGTGCTTTTGTTTACGGCTGATTGTAGGATACCCGGTTAGATTCTCGCCTCGAAGTATTACAGAGTTTTTCTATTAAATAATTCTTAACAACAGCAAGTGTCCTACAAATTGGGTTTACATTAACAGGCGCCCTCATGTTACGTTGTAGGTATCTAACACAAAAATTGCTGGTGAAATGAGGGTATAATACTTATTGGGATACACAGGTATAAGTCAATGTATGTATCTTATTGTCGCTCGCTATCCTATGATGATACAGTGCAGTAAGCAGAGACATTTATACATCGTTAATTCTACCGAGAGGCTGTTATTATGCCACTCCTTTTTACAGCCTATAAAAACGCAGAAGCTACTGAATACATTTATAATCAACATACAAAGTATACTGAGCAAAAAGAACTGCGTTAAGTTCCTATTACGTGTTTACATTTGCGCTAAATAAAGAGAAAAAAGGTATTTCATTAATTTCCACCTAAAAAGGTGGGTCGTCTGGATTTTCCGTTCAATTGATTACGTACTCCGCACATCCATCAAGTTAGTTTGACAGGTAATATTTAATACTGAGATGTATAGTAGCACGCATTGTCTTATACGTGTTATTCGATACCTATCCAAACATTGACGTATTCAAAACTTCGGTAGTGCTGTCCTTAAATAGATTATCGTAAAATATTGTTAAGTGGTCTCGCCATTGTGCAGAGTGTTGTGTATTCGGACGCCCGGTGTCCCGACACGGGACAAAGATTTGAACCACAAATAGTTATTTCGAGTCTGTGTGTTGTTTTTATACGTTATTTGAATGTTTGTAAAGCTCATTGGGACATAGGAATTATTACTAATGTTGCTATTTTAAACAATAATAATAATATAAAAATATTAATATCAAGATGAGCAAGGACTTCGTCTCAGGAACTCCCAGACTCGGAATAATCATCTGTGGATTGCACACTTTTTTCCTACAGATAGAGGTGTGGCCAATAACATTTGCGATGTATTCGAATGTAACAATAACAATATACATAAGCCCATGCAACGCGCCCTTTACCATAGAAAATAAGTATAACGTTGTAAATAACACTGTATTGAAATATAATTGAAATGGAATTATTAAATATTACTACGCAACGCGTTAAGCCTGCAACACTTAATAGGTTCGAGAGACACCACTAAATAGATACAATGGTGATATGACTAAGACCCTGCGCTATCCATTAAAAGTCAAATGAAATAATATTTAGATGAACTATGGTTGACATTAAATTATTCCTATGATAATAAACATCCTGTTTCCTGACAATGCGGTACAGATAATGTTAAGTGTATTATGTTTTTAATAATTAATTTATCAATTCTATCGTTTTTCAAATAGTATTTACCCATTTCAATCAATGTGTCATTTATCCTGAAGTATAATGCAAAATTGATAAACTAAATAATCTTAGTACATCCTTCTTGCCTGCGATTGCAAAAAAATAATATACATAGTTTAAAATAACATAAGTTATAGTAACGTGCGGATATACTCAAAGGCTAACACAAAGAGAAGGAGAATACCCACATTACAGGCGTTATGTTTAGATACGTATCAATCACATAGGCGTCTTGAAGCTACTAAGACTTTTCGAACGAAATACCGTAATAATAAGTACTCCCTAAGACCATGAAATCAAACCCAGAATGTTTCTATCAACAGTAATTACAGATGCAGAACATCTTATTTATTACTACTATTTATAGATAACACAACATTTCAATCGAACCCTCAACACCGAACGCTCAACTCAACTCAACGCGTTAGTAGTGGCGAGGCAACCACTTATACTTCTCTGCTACACGTCCAGTTTTTAAGTTGCCTATTAGATCTATGTATTTTAACATGTACTATCGACAGCAACGACGGATGACCATTTAAGAAAAATTTCGCTTAGGCATGTTGACTTTAAGTGACTCCGCCCTTAATTTTGTTAACCAATCAAAAAGGAATCTTCGAACAAAAAGTGTACCAACCGTTTGTTTTTATGACTTTTCTTACTTTTGCCAGATGGTATCATATTTGGACAGTTGTTGCGTTGACACAATACCGAACTTCTAACCACGAGCTCCCACAGGCACTTTAATACTCTACTCTTCTAATAGTAAATTTAATTGTAGCTTTTTGTATTAACTTTTGTTTTTGCTTTATACAAAATAAATAAAAAGTATTGTCTCTTAGGATTAAAAATAACGGTATGGAATGTAAATATAAATTTAAGCATTGTTATACTTAATCATTGAAATAGGTTTTATTTGATACTTTCTTTTTTTTTTGTTTAGTTTGATGGAACGTAGCTACCTAGTTGTTAAATTAGTATTAGTAGGTAACTTTTAAATTACAATTTTACTGAGATAGTAAGTATATTGTTGTTTTATTTATTTATTTCAAGGTAGCTTTATTCATTTAACATTTATAATTATTATATTAATGAAGTCTGAAATATTTAAAAACGTATCTGCATCAAAGAAGTCCATTATACGAGCACATCAATAAAACTAAATAAACTATTATGTAGCCGACCTACGGCCTATTCAAATATTAACATTGTTGTATAAATAAATAGGTAATAAAATATATTTGATACCTTCCAGTCGTTTTGATTCGTTTGATCATAGCGGCTTCAGAACATAACCAATGTTAAATTGCTGATTTCTATTTGAGAATGTTTATACTAAGTACCTATAAATAATCAATCCTGGCGGTACACAAATATATACATAATACATATAATACAAATGTAAAGTGTAAAAAAACTCAAACAAAAAGGTCGTAGCTGACCAGTTGAGTTTGTATCGCCTTAGAATCAGTAAACAAAAGTAGTGTAAAAAAACTCAAACAAAAAAAAGGGGCGTGTCACGTGCCATGTTGGCCTGCTATGCGATTTTAACCTTAGGAGGGGTCATCCGTGGCTGCTGTCGATAGTACTTGCAACAGAAACATATGGATCCATTGACCCTCACCAGATACAGATCTTAATGAACGTATACAATGCCCTTGTGAAGGTTAAAGATACATCTGTTCAATGAATAAACTAAGCAATGTAAGCAAACCATTAATGAAGTAATCGTATACATAACGTTATTTGCGTTTATGTTGCGTTGAGTTTTCACCAAAAGTTGCTGGTTTTCAGTATAAATCTTTAAGATTATTTTAAGTTGCTTCTAAAACAAAGTAAATAATGCGTATACATAAATTTTGGAAGCCTGACAATATTTATAATAAAAAGACATTCTACATAACGTACCACCACGCTTGTATATTCACGGTGGGTTTCACCACAAAAGTTAAAACAGTAGTTAGAAGTGTGAACTATGAAGGGGGCGTGGTACGTGCGCAAGCGGATACGTATGGTACCCATAACATCTTCAACCAATCGGCTTGGTTTGCGATGACGACAAAAAACACGTCGACATAAACAAGAATGCATGCCGAACTATGCAATAATAAAATTAGTAATAATATTAGCACTCCAAATTTGTTGAAAGGATATTGTTCTATAACCAAATAAATAATTATTTGTGTCTGTAAATACGGTTTCATTCATTTTAGTTCACTTTTCTACTTTGTTTTTGTAAACAAGTTGTAAGAAGATTGTTGTTTAAACAATGCTTGTATACAACTTAGAGATAACGGGAAAGACTCGTACGACCCACTTAATAATAAGCAGCTTTTACAGCTTACCTAATAACTTCAAAAGCCTATTTCAAAAGAAGATTACGCCACCAATATAATAGACAAAGTCCAAGAATCATTCTGTCCCCAGTACAATAGTGTTACCGTAGCGTTTAAACGCTTTAGCAGTAAATAAGGTTTACCAAAGGTAACTCTTATTTAGAACGTGTTCAAGGCGGTAAGGCACATCATTCAATTATATTATTAGACTGCTTTCTTCTAAAGATTAGAGACTATCTTTTACTATCAAATACCAAATAGTGACAAATACCAAACAGTCTGGCAATCAACTGAGTGGTGTTTCTCTAACGCACTGTTTAATTTCTGCATACTCGCTTCATTTGTGGTACAACATATTAATGATGTTTCCCAAAATACAAGCTTTAGCTTAGTTTGAGACCAATAATTCGAACATACCGTGAAATACATTTTTATGACTTGACTCATATGAGAAATCTATGTGAATGTACTTGGTGGCAATAAATACATTTTTATATTTTATGTTTGGTTTCAACTATTCTGAAGCAGAATAGGTAGGAGTATGAAGGTGATATTCGTGAAAATATCCTAAGAAATAGTACGAATAAAACTTCGTACAAATTCGGTGCCAGTGTTCAACCGAAAGAGAATAATAGAATCATTCTTCGTCATGTTAAGTTTCTTAGCACATCATCTTTTATATTTAAAAATAATAAATTAATTTATACTTACGAAAAACAACGCTCATAAGAAAATATTATGTTGTAAATCCCCTTAGAGATTCTCGGAAATGAAATATGAGGAATTTTGTCTCTAAGTTTTCACGAAACGAGATTTCATTTTCTCAAGCGTCCATAAACATTTTGTGGAAATTAAATGGCGCCGGGCGTAAAGTAAGTAACAAAGGTAACAAAATTAATAACGTTGTAAATTAAAATACTCAGTTAACCGTGACATACTTTCCTTCTACTAAGTACAGATTTTGTGAACTGCTGAATATTATTTCGAAATTTTATTAATTTCAATATTTTATGGGTAACTAATCTTTTACATAAAATTATAAATTATATTATTTAATTTTGGATACTCGCCTTTTGTGTGAGTGTATTCCGCTTAATGTAATTGCCGATTAGATTAATATCCATAACAATAATAGGTGTCCGATGCAGATTGCAATTGCAAGTGGAAACCATTGCGCGGCTTGTATGCAACGTAGTTTATCAATTCAATTTAAATATTTAATTATTTCAATTTTATTTAAATATTTGTATAAGTTAATTTGCCTGAGTAAGACTAATTTAAAATAATTATTAACTAATAAAACATATGAAAGAGTTTAATAATAATTTTTTGAAATTAAACAACTTTATACGGATTTTATCGCGTTGTACATAATTTTTTATAATGCTTTATTATTACATAATTTTGAAAACTTTATACTACTATTGTTACACACTTTAAAACTTACGAGGTACATTTTAGGTGTGAATATTTATATTTATAATGTATTGCACTTCATTTGTGATAAAACTGGCACGTAAAGAATAAAGATATAGGTGATACAAAATAAAATTGTAATCATGACGCTTGTTCAAAGTTACTTTGTCGGTTTCGTAGCTAACTGTCACAGAGATCAAGCTATATTTTAAGGATTGTAGTTACTGTTTACTTCTATTTAAGCTATTTAAATTATAAAAACTATTTAGATTCAATTTTACACTTTCCCCGACGTTTCGGTTGCTTTTAAACAGCCAACGGGGTTGACTAGACTAAGATGGTGGTTGTCTCAATCTTCTAAAGTGTAGTTTCTTTTTTTTTACGTGGGGGAATGCTTTGACGCATACCCCTCCGGGTTATGTCGGACTCGCCGGGGTAAAAGAAAGATGGAATAAGAATAAAATACCTCCCGGAATACCGACTAAACCTACCACGGTGTTCCTCGACAAAACCACTATCGACGGGGCCGCGCAAATCACTTTCGCATGCGGTCGCGATCCCGCCAAGGTTTCAGCCCGCCGTGTGAAACGGCAGTCCACTACACAGTAAGACCTACCCAATATAGAACTCATTTAAAAGCCCTACTGTCTCCTTCCTAAAGGGGAGACGGACACGACACAGAGACGCGCGTGGGAACACGCACGCCGCCTCTCGGACCTGGTGCTGAACGGATGGCGGGCAGGCCCGCAAAGCCCAATTAACCCCAGGTCAAACCTTAAGGTGGCTGGAGGTCATCTCGCGCCCTCCGGCGCCCGGCTTTGCGGTTGGGGAGAGGGTTTGCGTTTAAGCGCCCCCTCTCCCACTCCGCCGCCTCCTTGATGGAAATCACTTCCTCACAGAAGGAGGCGACGGCATTCCACGACCTCTCACTCCGGACCATAGACTGGACTACGGCCGGGAGCGAGAGGGCAACCGATCCGACTGCTGCGATCAACTCACGGCGCTGCGATGCCCAGGCGGGGCAAACCGCCAAAGTGTGCAGCGCCGTGTCCTCAACAACGTCGCGGCAGTCGCCGCAGTGGTGACAACCGGGCGTCTCTTGCCGGCGTATACGACACAGGAACTGGCCAAAACAACCGTGGCCAGTCATTACCTTCGTCAGCCGTAAGGTGAGGGCGCCATGCCGCTTCTCCAGCCACTCCTCAAACACGGGACTTACCGCCACGATCGTGGCGTGCCCGGAAAGTGTAGTTATTTCAAAGTACCCGAACATAATTTAATCATTGGTATATTTACGCTGAATCAGCTTAAAGTATAAATATATAAAGTATTAAATTGTTTAATTTCAATGTATAACATTCGCGTAAACGTAAGACATTATTAAATAATAGTTCATTTATTTAGTAAATATTCTTGGTTTTATAATTACATCTAATCCTAGTTCGGGCAAGTGTGCAATGTCATTGTAAAACAAACTATACCTGTATAACCTATTATACCGGTCCTTCGAGCAAGTTATGGACACTTATAAAATATTTATTATTTATTGTATCTTGCTTGCATGCTATTTATATGACCACTCCTTTTGACGTACGGTTTTTGTATCGCCAATTCATAAACTGTAAATAGGCCATGACAATTACATTAGCTTGATATATTTGATGCCTCTCAGGTCAGGGTTGGTGCTAAAAGCCGACGACGATTTGAATGGCCCCCATGGGTCGTGGGTTTGCCACAATGTTGTCACTTTGCACATAATAACAGGTAGTTTTCACAAAGGCTTACGAGCAAATTTAGGTACATTTTGGTTTACTTTATGTGAGCGTAGTATTTCATTTTCATTCATACAATTATAGTCCATTAATGTCCATTGGCTTAGACAAGCTTAGTTGTGCAGGTTTGAATTAACAATACCAAACTTTAATGCTCTCATTCAATATTACAAAAATACTACATCCAAAAATCTTTGCATTAATAAATAAGTCTGTATCTTCTAAAACTTGTAGGTAGATCTAAAAGTTTCAGATAACATATCAAGAAGATGGTGAAGGTTTTATCATATGTATCTAGCAAATAAGATTAAGGCGTTATATAAAAGGAGGTGGCTTTTGCTTAACCGAAAAGTTTTGCGTTTTTCAATCTATGTCTGCTTGCATAGCAGGATTAAAAGTTCCTTCCAAGCTTGATTATGCCTAATTGTACTACGGTCGCCTTATAATCTAGTGAGACACCGATGAATCAGTTTTATCAACACATGACTACCATCTAAGAACTGCAATTTGTAAAATGATGTATTCTGATATAATAAAGAATAAACAAAAATTTTAACAAAATGAAAACCTTCTTCATTACGGCATATTCTAAAACAAAAAATGCACTAAATAGTTAAAAAATATATGCGTATTCGTGTGAATAATTAAATTATTGTTATTAATGGAGTCGGTGTCAGCCAAGGTAGGTTTGTAACTACTTAAACATGAGAAGTCATACTATAACCATAACATATCATTGGCATGCACAATTACACACATACATAGACACAGCACGCGGCGCGGGCGGCTGACACCGACTCAATAACAATAATTTAATTATTCACAAGAATACGCAATTATTAATTTAAATTAATAATACGCACCTTAATCAAAATTAAATGGGACCAAATGGAAAACACCAGCTTTCAAATAAAAAAGAATCATCAAAATCGATTCAAATCGAAAAAGGTTTTTCTATTAAGAAAAAAAGAAAACACAGTCGATTTGAAAACCTCCTCCTTTTTTGAAGTCATAGAATAAAGATTTGTTTGTTTGTACTGAACTGAACTGAATTTATTATTATTTGTACCATTAGAAACCTACTTTTTTTAGAAAACATAATTATGCTCTATAACATTATGCTAAAAGCCATGAGAGCGGAGCAGCTATCCTAAACACGAGTGGAACCGTGGGAGACAGCTAGTTTTCAAATAACTGTTGAAATTTTCGGTCCATTTATCCATCTTTTCTTATTCCATCTCATTCCTTACATCCATTTACAAGGGGACAAGACATTATAGATTAAGTTAAATCAAACTGATTTAGTTCGTACAATGATGAGCTGTGTGTAGTGCTCGTTTTGCCAACAATACGTCTCTACAATGAGAAGTTGCCAATAAAATAACACTGAGGCGAACTTCATTAGTTGTACCTGTTTGACACATTAATTCGCAAATTATACGGTGATCTCTTTGAATAGACTATATGCAATGAAAGTGCCTTGTCTGTTAGGTGTTGAAATATGTACATAGGTGTTATTGATAACTAGCACTCTACCGAACAGGGGTTGTTTTAATTGAACCGTTAATATGTAATATTATCTAAACTCAAATATTGATATGTAAAATGCTTTCGTGAGGGCTATATAAAATTATCGATTAAAATAGAGTATTGCTATTTAAAATACATTTTAAATAACAAAGAATCGGTGCAAGATGAACCTTCTAGTATAGCTTAAAGAAAAACAAATTTATATGATTAAATGTTAGTCTATTTTTTTAAATATTATATTGTACAAGAACATTTATTCCAACCCGAGGTCGATTCAACAGTTTTATACTAAAATAAATTACAACAGTATCAGAAAGCAACTGCTTGCTCTCACGATATTTAAAATATATTACCTACTAGTTCACGAGCAGATAATATTTCTAAGAATCTTCTTTTACAGGAGTGTATTAAAGTTTAGAGTACTCAGAGCCTATATTTTATATTCAATTGCACCAGAATATTGCTGTAACTTATACGTAATATTGGTAATGAAATGTTTAACTACTCTTTGAATATACTGAAATGAGATTCTGTAGATTCGAATATAAAAATGTGACCTGCTTTTGTGTCTACAAAAGTTAGCCACTTTAGTAGTATTACTAAACTGCCTAACGTTCAGGCTGTAAATGGTTAGCTTGAATGCTTGCAAACAACAGGAGTACCACTCGCGATGCTGACTATGCAAATCCAAACAAATTTTTTTTTTTAAATGCAAGAGAGAAAATACTTTCTATGGAGCTTGTCTATGTTCTCTTTATTTCTATGAAGCTCCATTGACTGTTTGAACCTCAACATAAGTATATTGGGCTACGGACTTAGTATAGTATAGTTATAGTTTTATATATCTCACTTGTCTATTATAATATTGGTTTTATTTTCACCAATGCATGACTATCACGTGAGTTGTACTGTGTTTTTACGGTTTCTTTTTTAATTAAATAAATTTTCTAGCTCTAGAAGTACCTAATCAGTATTAAAAAATATGAATTATTCATTTTTTACAAAGGTGAAGTAGTAAAGTAAATTAAGGGAATAGTGTACCTGCCTAGTGCCTGCTCAGAAGAAATTTGAAAATAATACTAATGTTTCAGCTAAATTGCACATTATAGGAAATATTATATGAAGCAGATTCCCTATGCTAATTATATTTGTATCCGTAATCTCCGTAAAATCCGTAATCGTAAAGCCTTTGATAGTTTTATCTAGACCCAACTCCCTTATTAATATTAATACAACCCACTACTTCTATAATCAAAACAAATCTAGGCTAAATCTCTTTAAAGCCTAATTTAATAAAACATTCTATTTACTCGTAGTTGCCGCTCAAATTTAATAATTTGGTTTCATAGAATAATCATTTAATAACAAATTTTGACATGATGATGAACATGTTGATCCGAAATGTCGAAGAGGACGATTACTCAACGTCGGGTGTACCGCATTCAAGATTACATTCTAAGTGCACGGGCACTACTCAGTCATACATCTTGTGCCGATCGCATTGAAGAGAGAGAGCTAATTGGGGCCGACGAATTGTGTATTTTTCATTTGTCAATAAGCCGATATCGTAAGTCAACATCCAATCTTTCCTAAACGAGTTGTCTAAGAGAGTTGGTCTATTTGGTGTTGATTATAGAACATGACATGTAAGACTCTCTTTGACATAGATTTGTAGATGAATGTTCATATTCTAAAAGAATTCTGAATAATCTATGTCTTGGAAAGTTTTGAAAACATTACAAGAACGAACATAAAACTATTCAGAACCAATAATGTGATCAGTGAGTCTCATATTTTTTTGTAGCAATAAGTGAACTTCCAAAACATAGCTTACTATATCAATGGCATAGGCAAAAGGTTATCGATATAATTAAAGTATTGCGTCTTAGTACAGAAGTTATTTTTAAATAAACTAGACAATATATATAGCCTCAATCCTAACTAAAAAAATTGCATCGAGTGAAAAATATATGCAGAGGCTTAGGATTTTCTTAACTTTCCCACTGCTGGGCAGGGGCCTCTTCTTAGTGTGAGAAGAGCCCTTCTTAAGGCCGCATTGGCACTATATACTTACAAACATATTATCTTGTAAAACTTTATTTAGGATAATATTCTACCACATTAATAACACAAAATAGAATAACTTCTGACAATTTTGATAATGTACTTATTTGTTATTTTACATGTCGGAACAAATCTATCAACATCCATCAGTCTCCTCGGAGTTTATTACTTACAGTTATTTGGTGTCAACTTGCCTTCCTGAAGAATTAATTCATCCGAAATATCCGTAATGTTACAAGTGAATATACGAGTATAAAGTATTCAGTATTTCTATTTTGTATGTTAAAAGCAATTTACTTTTATCGCGGTAATATATGGTAAAAACGTGTAAATATTAGAAAGAAACACGTTGATTTGCTAAAAATTGTGCCTCTCTTAAACAGGGGCTTTCTCTCGGGAAGTCTTGATCAATTTGATCATCGTTCATTTGGTCTGTTATTAAGTTTTGAATACACATATTAATTGCAAAAGCCATATATGTATTATTGAAACCTGTCTGAGTCGGATGTTTAAAGACTTCTCATTAATTTGTTGTTGCCAACTGTATATTCGTAGGAACTTCTGGATAAAAACTATACATAAAAGTGGCTGATGAATTAGCCAGGAAGGGCTCGGAGCAACTATTTGTGCGCCCCGCGCCATTCGTAGGACTCTCTGAGAGTACCATCAAGGCAGCTTTGAATGCACATGGCAACGATAAATACAGACTAGAGTGGATGGCCCTTAGGGGTCTGGAACACTTCAAGAATTTCATTGCAAACGGAGCCACGGGCTTCACCCGGAAGTTCCGCGGGTACAGCAAGGGCCAAATATGCCTGCTCACAGGAGCGTTCACTTGTCATATTGGCGTCAACGACTTCCTGTGCAGATTGAGATTGGCAAACAATCTGATCTGCAGAGCCTGTGGTGAACAGGACGAGTCCATATCACACCTACTATGTGAATGTGACGCATTAGCTGGGCTAAAGATGGGTCTGATGGGATTGGCATAACCGAACACTGAAGAATTCAGGCTTCTTCTGAAGTGTACGCTGCAACTGATGCAGTACATTCACAGGAAGATAGCTAAGGGATAGATCTCGGGGCCGACACAAAAGATCCCACTGGGTCGAAGTGTTGCCGGTCTACACTGACTGACCCCCGAATAAGATAAGATAAGATATATATAAATGGAACATTGTGAAAAAAATTTAGTTAATCTATCGACTATGTGCCGAGTTATGCGGACACAAACATATTACTAAGCTGAATTTTTATATATAAATATGTATTGTTTCATTATTCCGAATTGAATTCTGAATAACAACAACATACATATAAAGTGATCGAGACTGGGGCAAATTAACAAGAAACAACAATATTTATGTATTATATATACAAACACAAACTTTAAATTATATACTTAGACTCTTGTCTATTCCAAAAGTTTCCTTACGAAACACAAAGTATCTCAAAAGGCTGCTACCGATATAAAACGTGCTCACAAACACGACTCACACAAGAGATTCTTTGTTCAGTTTATTACCATAACAACCTTTATACATAAATAGTAATTTGAAAAGACAATGGTCTCAATAAACTCCACAGTTTGTTACCGACGCGACGCAACCTCACTCCACAAAAACAAACAGACAGTATCATTGTCTTTCGTAATTCTCATAACGTTGCATCTGTGTTTACATTGAATTAATAATAAACGAATACTAAATTATCTGTGCAGATACCGCGGCGTGACCGGCAAGCTGATAATGAGCGCTTCCTGAGCAGCTGTGACCCTATAACCCCGCTCATCGACAAAATGCCTTATCAACCACATATTACCACTCACTTATTGACCGGGAAGATTCGTTATCAGTCGCGGACGAAACCGGTCCACGTACCGACCTAAGTGATGAACTCAAACACAGTGCTACGTTTGTGGACGAATGATGTGTGAGCCGTTAAGATGGGTGACCTGCTGCCGAGTATACCTAGGAGTACGTTTGCGAGTGAGTTAGACGATGGGAACTACAGTGTGCCGGTTGAGTACGGGTCGGATGAGGAGTTGGCGGCTGTGGCCTTGTTCCGGGACTACCCGGAACCATTGCTCCGGTTCGCGTCCGTCTGCTGTGTGCTATTCATGCTTGTGGGGATACCTGGAAACCTCATCACTATCGTCGCCCTCGCAAGGTGCAAGAAGGTTAGTGTCTACGTATTTTTATTAAAAAGTTTATGTATAATAGATAAATAAAGTAGAAAGTATATGTATAATATGTCGCTAATAGCCTTGACTAAATTAAATATACAGCAAATGCTATCAGCCAGAGCTAATGAATATGATTGAATAAAATATACACGTGATTGCAAATGAAAAACGTACTATTCATTAATTTATTCACGAGTGAAGTACGCGTCATGAAACGTATTGACACAATCAAGTGTGTTGTGTATGACTATTTAAATTGAGTACGTTATTTTAATGCTGTAACAGACTGAATAAAATACGGTATACGATTACAATACCGTATAAAATAAAAACGTAAATTTAAAAAATTAATACGTATGTAGTCTTTTGTTCTTACTTTTCTTTAATTTGAAGAATTGATAAGTTTTACTTAGTTAGCTGGGATACAAATTGAGTAAAATCCTATGATGAACTCCATTACTCGTTCCGAATAAGTATTGGATATTATCAATATATCCTAATATTATAAATGCGAATGTGAGTTTGTTTGTTTGTTACGCTTTCACGCCTTAACTGCTTGACCGATCGTTCATGAAATTTCGCATACACATTGTCAGGGCAGGAGAAAAATGGCATAGGATACCTTTCATCCAGATATAACTATTACTAATCTAACGTAACCTAAATACGCGAGCGAGGCCACAAGCAAAATCTACTACCTATATAATATTACGTTTCAAAAAAGAAAAATGCTTGTATCTTCTTAAATTCAAACAATTCTAACAATGTCATTAGATAAGATTTAAGATAACTGTGTACACAAGTTAGATAAATGAGTGTTATGATGGTCAGTTTTGAAACAGACAGGCACATTAGCAAATATCTTTATAAATAAGATAGTACTTGAGTAGTGTACAAACGAAGTGACGTGTAAATATTGTAGCTGGCTTTATATCGCACAAATTATCTGCGTACTGAGATTAGTCGCAACTAGAAGTACGATCTGGAGACAAAAAGGGCATGCATTTTACTTTTGTATCAAACATTATGCCTTCTCTAGAGAGTTGTGTCCCAGTGCCTTCGAGTGAATCCAAAAGGCTTAACTTGAATGCTCGATTGAAAATAATGTACATTAAATTTATATTCTGTTTTGGACTAACATGCTTTGAAAGTAAAATCCGTGAATGCATGGTCTCAGCAAACAACAGAACTAGAAATTTTATTTTATTCGCTTCTAAAAAAACCCAGGCCATATATCGAAATTGCCACGATTTCTCAAACGTATCTCTAATGTTTCTTAAAAATAACAAAATTACGTTTTGAATCATCAAACATAAAAAGCAACTAGTCTTGGCACAACTATTGATAGATTGCACTAGTTATACTATCCTATAGTGCCTACTATCGGTGAAATTGTATGTAACACATCACATAAATGTACATTCATAATATACACATGTAAAACATCGGTGGAAGTAGCGTTACTATTAGAACCACAGCGCCATCCCTCCCTGCATTTTACATTATAGTTTGTCATACTATTGTACTATACTCGCTTATTATTTATTATACTATTAAAAGCAACGCGTAGAAATGCATTCGAATAATAGTTCAAATGTATACACAACTCTCTTCATAAGTAAGTAGGCGAGGTAGAAGTGTTAGTTAAGTCAAGTCTAAAATGATTTATTTATTTAGGTCACAAAGTAACACTTACGAACGTCAAAACCTATTTATTAGTTAGTTTAGTGAAATTAGTAAATTTACATTTATGTTTGATCTTATCTTTTTTAAATCTCTTTTACATTATAATTTCTGTATTTCACAACTCGCAACAACCTTTAGAAATTCAAGGGTGTTGCAGCCATTATACCATACCTATATTACTGACTTTATAAATCATCATGTACTAAAAGTATGACAAAAAATGCTTAATTATTTTATCGCGACGAAGCAATTCAGGTTCTTATTCAATAGTAGTAATTTACATAATATTGTCTTCTGTTTACGCGAATGTTATTCATTGAAATTAAACTACTATATACGGATTTTATCGCGTTGTTTATTTATCACTGTATTACAAAATTTTGAAAATATTACTCTACTACTACTATTGATTTTATTTGACTAATTTATAAGCTAATAAAATTATTTAAACTATTAAATCTATTTATTTTTGGTTTACACTTTCCCCGACGTTTCGGGTGCTTTTCAGCAGCCATGGTCACGGGGAGTCTCCCCGTAACACTAACACTTTGTGAGAAATGTAAACGTAATTTGTTCGAATGTGGTTAAACAAAATTTACGTCACTAATAAAACTACATTAAATTATTTTAATTGAAGTATCTTAAACGAATTAATAGTCTGTTAATAAGAAATATTAATAACACAATTCACAATTTACATGTGTGAAATTCAATTACCTGAACTATAATTAAATGTATCTACGTCAATGTCAACAAAGTTTACTCAAAAGCATAATAATGTGAATCCACCGAACCAAGGAAACTTGCTGACGAAATTTGCAATGAGTTTTACCAGGATAATAATTTACGGTCATGTCTACTCATTCACCTCCAACCATTTAATCATACTTGTTTACAATATTATATAACACTGTTTAGAAACATATCTATGATTCAAATTGACCGTAGTAAATTTAGAATGATAGTACTATTCAATGTCCGTCAAGATAACCTTTTGGTGTAGATAAATATTCATTAATTTGTTTATCGTTAGAACAATGTCTAGAGTTTACTACCTCGATTGTCTATACAAGGAATCAACTACATAGATATATACTGTACTATACAAATATAACAACTGTATTTAATTATACATAGATAAGTGTTGTCAACAATCAAACATATTTCATTTTTTAATGAACATAGCGCGCATTTATTTGTACTATAACGCCTGCATTTTTCTAAGTTTGTTTTTTCCTATCTTTGGCTTTAAGCCATCTTCGATGAAAATATCGCGATTGAAATCACAATCGGTTTTACAGTCGAGTCATGAAAGTTCAACAAGCAAATAAAGCAAATTTCACATTTTATATTAGCATCGATGCCGAATTATTTTTGGTATAATTTTGTTTTTACTTTTATCCAATATAGATAAATACAAATACAAAATATTACATGTAGTATGACATCTATATACGTGAAGCAAAAACTTTGTCCCCCTTTTAACGAAAATTGTGCGGACGGAGGAGTATGAATTTTAGTACAGTTAAAGTTTATATGGAGAAGGAATGGTGAATCCTAATATTTAAATAAAATATGCACTAGAAATACATTAAATCAATGAAAAATCACTACACGCACACAGCCATGCATTTGACACATGCAGTCAAATCGCGTTCGTAGTATTTCGGCATGGTTGTGCTGATGTCTAATTCTTCGTTACTATGGTTACATATCTTAAGTACATATTGCAATTTTAGCGGTATATATCATAACGATCAAACTAAAAATTAAATCAATTATGGTCGAATTTCGACCACTTGGCGACCGCTAGTATGATTTTAATATGCAACTAAAACTAGTTAGGGACATATTAAAATCAGTGACAGTTCTTTTATTGCCCGTAAATACATCAAATATCTTAGTTATTAACATATCTATCGATTTTTTAATATACTAGACAGTGAAATTTGAAAGGAGCTCATAGTATTTATGTTCAATATCTATCTGTGCTTGACCAAACAACCAAAAGATAGGCTTTATTAATATAGCACTTTAAACGTTTGTATACTTTATCATATACGTCAAGTGACGTCATATCACCCGGACGCCAAAAGACAGAGATATGAAAGTGATACTATAAAGAAGCCCGAGACGGTGATATTGCAAAGAGTTGATTTATTTTCTGCACGAGATAAATGTCATAATAAGGTATGAAATGCAAGCCCCTTATCCTAGGTCAGTGTACGCAGACACTACGCACAAATAAATTATACGTTAAGTTTAAATGAGTAACGACTGCATCAGTGGTCCAGTGTTTTGAGTATAAATGTGCAGATTAAAGGTTCCCAATCAGAAAACAAATATGTCATTGGTTTTCCGCCAGATTTCAGTAGAAATACAGAATCTGGAATGGGTACCTAATTCAGTTTATAAAGTCATAAAGGTCGTGGTTTGGTCGTGGTTCTCATAAATATTTAGATACCTAGTAATATTAACTGGCATTATTCTTTGGACTCAATATTGGAAGCAATGAACATTAAAAAATCATGACTTTACCGTTAACCAAGTTTACAAGTGTCGGAAACTTGTAATCTTACCAAGATTACAAGTTTCCGACATTTGTAACACTCAAACATACACATTGCCTCACACTCTACATATGTATATTTCATTAGCAATGATTTAGAGCCCACGTTTTGGCAAGCAAGCCTGATGCCATCTAACTTTCTTTCTTTTCTACATGGGGAAATGCTCCTTATACATACTCGCCACAAGGGGAGGCGAAATGGTTATGTCGGGTTCTCCCGAGACTGCGGGCCTACCGACTAAAACCACCACGAGTGCCAACTCGCTGCTTTGTATGGTGGGTGGGTCGCTGCAACTGAAGCTACATCAGCGACCTACCCAGCAGTGCCCAATGCAGAGATGTTGTGTCTGCGGGCGACGACTCCTGGACGACGCCCTGGCACAACAGAGAGCGTCGTTCCGACTCAACGGCTGGCGGGTGGGAGATCCCCGTTCTCCCACCCGCCAGCCGGCCTTCACTACGGCGGCATAAGGCGCGCAAATGCGCGCTTTCGCCGCCAGGTACGCCGGCGGCGGCTCGGAACCGCAAGAATACTGTCCTCACGGATCCGCTCCGCTGCCTCCTTCTGCGAGATGACGTCCTCGCAGTAAGATGGGACCGCTACCCACTTCCTCTCGCTGTCGACCATGGCTTTGATCACAGCCGGCAGTGAGAGGTCTTCTCCCACAACGTCCTGGAGTTCAGGGCGCTGCACCGCCCAAGCAGGACATTGCTCGAGCGTGTGCTGCGCCGTGTCCTCCTCACACTCGCAGTGGTAGCAGATGGGACTCGGTTCCCTCCTAGCGACCTTGTGCAGGTACTTGCCAAAGCAACCATGCCTCAACAATACCTGCACCAGTCGGAAGGAAAGGGTCCCATGCTGCCGCCCTGCCCGCCGCTCTAACACCGGCTGGAGTGCCCCAACGGTTCTAAAACCGGCCAGGGGCACCTCCAGCCGAGCCTTCCACCTTCCAACATGCCCTGGTGGGCTCGATTTCGCGCTCGCTCAATCACTGCCGAGAGAGGACTATAACCTGTCTCCTCCCGCACCGCCTCATTCACTGCGAACACTTCGGCGAGCACTTCAGCCTCTAAATCCCACGGGGGTGTACCAGCCAAAGCGCATGCTCCGTCGGCCGATACCGTGCGATAGCCACATATGACCCTGACCGCTATGACTCTCTGCGGTCTCTGCAAAAGAGTCCTGCACTGAGCGGTCAGGGCCCCCACCCACACCGGTGCGCCGTGAAGCGCCATTGACCGGATAACCCCCACGTAGAGTCGCTGGAAACCGACACTAGGCCCAACCAAATTTGGCAATAGCCGCCCAAGGGCGGATGCAGTGCCTAGAAGCTTCAGGGCGAGCCGTCTGAAATGCTCGTCGAAGTGCCACCTTCCGTCCAGGACCAGGCCCAGGTACCTCATGTGGGCCTGGACGGGAACACGCGTCGAGCCCACCATTATTGAGGCGCAGCGGAGTGGACTGCGACGGTGCCCGTGAAAGACCAGGGTCTCCGTCTTGCTAAGAGCCACCTGTAAACTCAGCGTCTCGATACGCCCGACCACCTGGAAAACGCCCACGGTGGCCAAACGGGCCGCCTCCTCGAAAGTACCCCCACGGGCTGTGACAAGGGTTTCATCAGCATAGCTGATGATTCTCAGCCCGGGGGGTAGGACAGCACGTAGGGCCCAGTCGTACCCCATATCCCACAGGAGCGGACCAAGTACCGATCCCTGCGGGACACCGCACGACATGGGCTGCCGCCAAACCTCGTCGCAAACTTTGAGGAGGATACTCCTGCCTCTCAAGTAGTCTGCCACCAGCCACTCCAGGTAAAAAGGTAATCCGTGATATCGGAGCGCCCTCTGGACACAGCATATGGCAGACTGTTGAAAGCGTTGGCGATGTCTAAAGATACCGCCAACAGAACACCGCCGTTGGCGACCGCCTCCCCGGCCGCGGCCTTCAGGCGCATAATGGCCCCGACCGTCGAACACCCTTCCCGGAATCCGAACTGAGCATCCGACAGGTCGGGAGACTCAAGTGCCGGGTGGCGAGAATTTTTCCAGCATCTCTCCCCTCTCGTCCAGCAACACTATAGGCCTGTACGCCACGGTCGACTCTGGAGGCCGTCCCGGCTTGACCAACAGAACCAACTTACCCTCCTTCCAGCACTCAGGGAGTCGTCCCGACACCAGGCTCGCGTCAAAAAGTTGCCTGAGGCGGACATCCAGGTGATCGAGGGCCAGCGCGAGGGCTCGCGCCGGCACACCGTCAGGTCCAGGGGCTGTCGTCTTGGAGCGGATCCACAAGACAGCCGCTCCCATTTCCGCATCTGTAACCGGGGGAACACTGAGATCCGCCTCCCGATGTCGGGGGCACGTGTTCTGCCCGGTTAGGAAATAAGTCCTCGATCACCCCGGAGAGGAAGTTGGGCTGAAAGGTCTCCGTAAGGCGGGGGCACCGTGCACAGAGCTTGTTCAGCGCTGATGCCATCTACCTGCACCATGCTTCCAGACTGTGGAACTCTTTGGTTATTAAAAAAATTATAAAAAAATGACGTAACCAGTTAGTCCGTTCCTTGAGTCGAATCCAAGTTTAAAAATCTTGTCAACATGGCAAATAAGACAGTTTACTACTAAAATAATCTATTGAAAATAAGTATAAACTTTGTTAAATCTTTTGTAAAATTTTAGGTAGTAGAGCACTTTCTTCAAGTTTCTAAAATAAATGAATCAACTTAAATAAGTAATTTTTCCACTTAATCATAGTTTAAAGTGGTCCTTTGACAGTTGCCGTAACTTTCGTCCTTTGAGTAATTTTAGAGTTAAATTAGTAGTTTTACTTTTGGGCGTGATATAAAACGAGAAGCTTGTAATATTATCGACAGAAATGATGTGATTTTTTTATTCTTGTGTACGTTTCACTAGTATTGTGTGTTCTATTGGCTGCATGTCCCTTTGTCTCGTGGTATAAATTTATGTTTATCTTGAAGGCCAATTGTTAAGTTCTATTTTCGGATCAAGTGTTATTTTACTTATTTATTAATCATTTTACAATAGAAGAACGGGGGCTAAAATAGACTATATAAAATAGAATAAACTATTACGCAGACACTGAAAAACGTTGTACCTGCTCTGGATTTTGTTCATGGTAATTCTGGCAGTGTTTATTATAATCCATAAATGACAGTGATAATCTACCGTACATCAGATATTTATATAAGGAAACGAAACGGTGATTTATTTTTCGCAGGAGCAACCACATATATTTCGTACATAAATGATAATTCAAAAATAACGAGATTTTTTGTCACAGGTTCGCAACGCTACAGCTGTCTTCATTATGAACCTGTCGTGTTCTGACCTTCTATTCTGCTGCTTCAACCTGCCTCTGGCGGCTTCTACCTTTTGGAGGAGATCCTGGGCGCATGGCAGGATCCTCTGCCGCATGTTCCCTCTTGCCCGCTATGCGTTGGTAGCTGTGTCGCTATTCACTGTGCTGGCCATCACTATCAATAGATATGTCATGATCTCGCATCCGCGGTTGTATCCAAAGTGAGTATAAAACCATACATATATTTACACCTATAATACCCGAACACTATAATCCTTGCATACAAGTGAAGATGTTTGAAATTCGTTATCGAATCAAACGTCTAACGAACTTACATAAGTATTATGATATATATCATATCCTGAATAAATATATCCCATTAGCTACATAGGATACTTAGAGTAGGATTTACGCAGGTGAACCAGCGAGCAGAAAATTGTCAGAGATATATTACGCCCGCATCTCGGCAACTTTATTTAGGTACACGTAATATTAGTGTACCGGAGTCCAGTTAGAAAAAAAAGTCACATAGCCGATCCGTGCATTGCATTCAAAACCTCATAATTGCCTGTAATGCATGCAATCAAACATTTTCCCCTAGAATATGAATCAGTTAATTTATAAAAGAGACCGCTTAGTTTCTATCAGTGTTTGACGTAATAGATGAACAATCCACAGTATCACTCATAGTTTTATTCATAATTACATTACAACGGAATAGTTGTCGCCTTTTAATTATATTCAAACGTAAAAACAAAGTGAAACAAAAAGATACCTAACAAAATAACTCATAGCAACAACAAAAACATTTTTTCATGTAGAATATTTAATTACATTTCATTATTCAACAAGCCTAATGATGTCAAAATAATCATTAATTTTGTCTTTTTAACAGGTTGTACCGACGCAAGTATTTAGCGGTAATGGTGGCGAGCACCTGGGTCTTCTCCTTTGGAGCTCTCATAGCGACGTGGTTGGAGAAATGGGGCAGATTTGGCTTAGATCCTACAATAGGCTCCTGCTCAATATTACCGGACAGAAACAACCGCTCACCGAAAGAGTTTCTCTTCGTTGGAGCTTTTATGTTGCCCTGCCTGGCAATAGTTATATGTTATGCTCGAATATTTTGTATTGTAAGAGAAGCTGCAAGGAAATCCCGCGCTCCTGTTCGGGGAAGATCTAGACCAGGCCTTGAAGACTCCGCAGTTGGATCTGCTTCGACAGCTTTAGAAAGGTCACCTGGTCCAGAAAATGGAATAAACCATGTTGCACCACCTCGAAGAGCGCTACTTGCTCCTCCTGCTCTTCACTGTCCGCCCACTCCAGGACCAGAACGCTCTTCATCCTCCGGAGTCGACACTTTAGACGGACACGATGAGGAATGTGCTCTAGATGCAAAACCAAGAACACCAAGTGGCGGCGAAACAGCTAAACGACTTCGCCAAGCAGCCGTCGCTCTTAGGCGTTCACCTGCTTCAGTAAGACCACCTCGTCTAACACCAAAAGACAGAAAACTTTTAAAGATGATAATGGCAATAATGCTGTCATTTTGGGTATGCTACTTACCCATCACTTTGACGAAGATATTCCGCGAGTTCACGTCGCACCCAGCGGCGAACATCGCGGGGTACATACTGATATACTTGACAACGTGTATAAACCCTATCATTTATGTAGTGATGTCGAGCGAGTACCGGCAGGCGTACAAAAATCTGCTGATGTGTCGTCGTTGGGCGTGACGTTCGCCCGGCGATGGCGTCTCCGAGAAGCGCCCGCCGTGACTAGTCGTAAATCGTTGGACAGCCTGAATAACTGCAAATAATGGACACTCAAGTGCATGTGTGTAAAAGATAAGTGACCGTAAACTGGTGTAGTGTAGTGACCCAAGTTATTTGTGTAGATGTATACCTGTAGGTGAAGGACGTTCAAAATTTTCGTAGACTTTATAATCGCGAACCGTCCTTGTTTGTGCTTACATGAGGTGGCATGGAAGCAATTAAGAGTGTTTTATACTGATGTAGTTTTATAACGACGTGAAGATAGTTGTCATATTTAAGATATTTCTCTAAAGTAACAGTTATCTCTTAAATAATACTCAGTAACTGTTAATTAATCGCAAACATTCGAACATTTATTCTCATTGTTGAAAGCTAGTGATTTGTTTATCATCAAATAATGAGTCATATCTGTAACGAAAAGCCGCATTGTCAAAACATTCGGCAAGTAATGCCTAAGTGTACAAAACTTGATAAAGTTGGAAAGCAATACTGTAGTTATAATGAGGACGTGCTACATGCGGGGTCGGGCATACTGCGGTCTAGAGTATTATCTCCCTCGGACGTAGCCATGACTGAAAACTTGACTCATTAAGGAAAACATACTCAACAAAAAGCCATGTAAACCATTAAATTGTTCTCTCATTTGTAGTGCAAATTTTGTGCTTGAGTGACGTGCATTGAGTGTCAATATTGTGTTAAATATGGGTGAAATTAGTATTGGCAACGGAAGTATACCAAGTCCGGTGGGACTTTCGGCGTACGCATCTGATGCTGAGTTAGCTGCTGTGGAGTTATTCAAGGATTACCCGGACGCATTGCTGCGGTTCGCTGCCGTGTGCTGCGTGATTTTCATGCTCATCGGTATCCCTGGCAACCTCATCACTATGATAGCACTAGCCAAGTGCAAAAAGGTCAGTACCCTCGGTTAATAACAAACAATTATTATATTTAGACCAGCCAGCGCGGCCAACAAAATAGCATAGCTATTTTCATAAAACATAATATTATATTATACGCCTGCTGCTTCATATAGGACATTCCTACCAAATCTCGAAAAAAGTACATTATTACAAAAGATACAAATAGGTATATATATTTTTTATTATTATATAATATGTATGTATATATAAAATTGTCACTGGTTTTCCTTATCATATTTGTTATTGTAATAAACCCATATATACAAAACATACAATCGTTTGCAGGCAAATAACTATATTGCATTGTAAATGGAATTTTATATGCCGTGTCAAAGATATATGACTTGTTGATATGCGATTGATCGATTTTGTTGTCAGGCAACGAGAGGAGCTTTGAACTTGATCCCACATGCTTATTTTGTTGTTGATTAGTGCAAGCGATTATCTTTCTAACGCACGTAATTCTAAATTCATGAAAAATAATCTAATATATAATTAACAAAAACATTATATTATATACTTATGCTATGTAAAAATATTTTTTGTTGCAAGAACTATTCAGACAAAAAGCATTTCAAAAATTGCATGATGTAAGCAAAAAGCACTGCTTGAAAGACAGTGTAAATGTTGTTTCAAAACTCTAGTCACTTTTTATTGGTATCTGCATGTTTTGAATATTGGTTTCTTGCCTTTTCCAGAGAGTTACATTATCTTGTAACATGTCGTAACAATTTTTGATATGATAAACTATTGAACCATAGGCTATCAGTACGAATACCCTAATTCTTTTCAACTAAACCTAAATTTACGTCATAGCCACTTCCGGGAATACTTTAACAAGCAACAACATGAAATCGTCCCGTGATTTAAATTTGTGCATATGTTTGCGGCTGAACACAAGAACCCGGCTGTGATTCCTTGGTCGGGCGCAGTGCTATTCCGTTTTCTGTTATGGAATTCTTAGAACCTGTAGTCTGTAAATTGGTCGAGCAAATAGAAATTGCTTCGCCGTTTTTTAGTGTGTGGTGTAGGATTGTATAAGTATTATAAATGCCTGCCTAAACCTACCCTGTCAGAGGTATATAGGCCGCACAGATCTCTACATAATATAATCTCACACTTTTATATTTAGTCTTATAATTCGAAGATAAAATATAGACATTTTACTTGAAAGTAACTATATATTTAAGGTAAATTAGAATTATATACAATTTTCTTAATCTGCCAAGTCTTAGAATACCACATAATTAAAATCTATTGTGTCTGGCCATCGGTGTGCCGCTGCGGCTTAAAAAGGTTAACAAGGCTCGTTTCTCATGAGTTTAGTAATGTCTCATTCATCCCTATCCATTCAATCTATTTGGATTTGTTCATATAATAATCATACATTTTATATGTTATTTGTATATACATCCAAATTGGATGATCCAATTCCATCTGTATGTAAAACAGCAAAGTTAATATAACGCGAATCCATAGTTACATCAGCCAGCGTCTAATCATAACAATGATTTTGCCTAAACTCTGGTATTACGCAAGTAATGTTTACAAATAATACCAGGTTACAATGTTTCTGCTAATCTTGGCACTTCTTGCGTAATACGCTAGAAAGTTCCTTAGGGCTTAATCACACTCTCTTTTCTATTACAGATAAGCCTACACACCTGTCGTATTAGATCAAATGGTTATTGAATCACGAAAGAGAATGTCTTATAATTATCTACTACTCGATACACCATAAATATATTCAGCATACTTTAACAGTATTACTAAACAATATATGTAGGTGTAAATTAATTCGTAGCAAATGGAAATCCGTAGTCTCTGCCTACCCCTCTGGGAAACAGGCGTGAATTTATGTATGTATGCATTATGTAAATTAAAACTATAGCATCTAAATCTATGTTAAAAATTGGTAAACAATAAGAGTAGATGGTTTATCACATAACATATATGATTTTAAGTCACAGGTTATAGGGGTGAAGTCTATTGTAATCCACCACGCACATTTTAAGACCCAGAATCTTATACTACTTTACCCGACTGGAGCATCGAACCTGAGATATTTTTGTATATTTGAACGCGTATCACGCAAAAATTACTGCACTAAACAGAATAAAATTTTCACATGTGTATTGCTGGAGGTCTATCTTAAAATTTGGTGCATGTATCATCTTGATAAGCCGCGTAGATGATAAGTATTAATCCCTTATATATAATACTAGCTGACCCGCCCAACTTCGTCTGCTTCACATAAGAAAATTTCTCCGTTTTTGTAACATGTTTGATGCTCCGCTCCTATTGGTCGTAGCGTGATGTTATATAACCTATAATCTTCCTCGATAAATAGGATATCCAACACTAAAAGAATTTTTGAATTCGATCCAATAGTTCCTGAGATTAGCGCGTTCAAACAAACAAACAAACCCTTCAGCTTTATTATATTAGTATAGACTACTATGAAAACTGCATTTAGCTTCTACTTCCTAATTGCTCGCATACAAAGTCGCGGGCAAAAGCTAGAACAAAATAATAAAATATTGTAATTAAGCTTTACAAATCTGTCCACTATATGCACTTTAGATCCATGTACCATAGGGATTGTTCTCTCCAATTGAAGATTTACTCTCAGCATTTATTAAAAACATACAGTTTCTCGGCTATTAACCCGAAGGGCTAGGCAGAGATTTATTACATTCATATTTTACCAGTTAAACTTTAAGTCCCACTACTGAGCTAAGAAGAAAATGTTAAGAAATTACAGTTCTTTTGTCACCCCTTGGCTTTTTCTTTACATGAAACGTACTGCGTTATTAGTTCTTGTTTTTCCTTCTCAGCTCTATTAGTAGCGAGACGATTTCTCTAGTGACTGCACTAACGTATGACAGATACATTCATCTGACTGTTTAAACAAAGTGCGTAATTTTTTTTGAATTTTTCTTATCATTCATTCATTTAAATTCAGTCATTTAAATTTATATTTATTTTTGTCATAAGTTAGTTCTACGACTCGCTGCTAGGGTATCTCCTCATTGCTAATAGGCTATCGCGCGAAACGATTAGATTTTAACCTTTCCGGCCCATAAAATATAAAAAATTGCACAAAAATCATGTTGACCTGTTGCTCTGTTTCGTGAGAGAAAAATAATATGAACAGTTTATATTAGTAGCATCAATTTTAATAGCCAAAGGATTCCTAGCCTCGTTCTACCTACGGACTGTTGAATTTTGACATATGTTTTATAGAATATTAGTCAAAAATTAACTGTTCGTAGGTAAAACGGCTTGTTCCTTAATATAGGAACCGAGCGTAAATAACTTACATCCGATTTCTACAGATATTTGATTTAATATTGTAAACAATCCAAACAATAACATTTTCATATGTCCACTTTTTTAGCTAAAAGAGTTAATATTATAGTCAAATAATAAACATACATACATACTTACATAGATTCACGCCTGTTTCCCAGAGAGGTAGGTAGAGACTACGGATTTCTATTTGCTACGATCCCGACACACTTCTCCCCCTTCATTCACTTTCATCACATTCGTCATACACCCTCGTCGGTTCAAGGTGCTCTTAACCTGGTCTTTGTCCAGAACGCCTCCGATCTGATCGAGAAACGTTTGCCTAGGTCTTCCTCTTACGATTATTCCACGCACATTAGCCTTATAAACTTTCTTAGTCAGTCTTTCATTTAATTTAAGTCTTAGTCAGTCGTCCATTCTTTCTACATGCCCAAACCAGCTTAACATACCCTTTTCTATTCTTGTCACTATATTCACTTTCATGCCGCATCTCTCTCTAATCACACTATTCCTTATTCTATCTTTCAGCATATATGGTGTACATATACCACTCAGCACTCTCATTTCTACAGCATTTATTCTACTCTCATGTTTATTTTGCCATACCCAACTTTCACTTTCATACATAAATGTGGGCGCTAATAGTCTTTTAACAGCCAAACGTGCTTTTTCGGATACATTTTGACTGTTCATAAAAGCGCGTAAAGCTCCATTCACTTAGTTGCCAGCAATCGTTCTCCTTTCAATAAACTGATATATTAATAAATTGCTTAGCAATACGAAGGACAATATAAATCCTAGTACTAACGTCATTAGAGTTTCAAGTACTGCAATGTCTTAGAATATAAGGATGTGTTACCTAGAGCATTATTAGTAACGTTAACCGCACAATAAACACTAAACAATATTGTCTATTGGTGTCAGTACGCACATTATGACGATGACGGGACAGTGGTTTTATTAGTCTGACAACTTTGTGTCTTATTATAATTATAGACGTCATTGGAAATTATATTATCCTGCTTAACCATGTTTGTGCTTAATTTATACAATTACAAACAGATTTAAAAGGATAGTCTAATAAGTAATGACGGTAAAATTACTTATTATGGATAAGGAATTTATATTATATTTATTCGCAATATTCACTGCGGTTGTATTAATATGTTCATATGATGAGCAATATTTGTTGAATAAGAAAAACATAAATTAAATATGTAAGGTAAATAAATATGCAGCAAATTAATTCTTGTCTTGACTGCATACATAAAGCTCTCACCACTCATACTAATCTTAAACATTCAAGGTGTTGTTTTCTAATTTTATGATGCCGGGGATTTCTATAATGCTTATTAGAGGTTAGGGTTTTACGTTCTGGTTTTTTTTCTGATATATAATATTTTAGTTTAAGTTAGTTCTAAAGAATTGTTCAAATTTATATTGGACAAGTGTTAAAATTATATTTATAAAATTCTAAATGAACTTTACAATAATAAAAACATGCATACATAGTGTCATGCTTCTATTCTTAAATGGGTATTAGAACCACATTTCGCCAGTAATGGTTTTAAGTCCAGGCGATCCTATTACGGTTATATCGGACAGAGTTGTAAACTCCGTACCGCTAATGAGGATTGCTTGACAGAAAAACCCAATAAGACTTTGCTCGAGTCCAAGCCATATATGCAACATATACTATATAATTATATACATATACTATATATGCAACAGCTGTGCATAAAGTTTGCACTGCGCTATCGATTTTAGCCATAATAATAAGTGGGGTAAGGTGCAATATTACTTGCCGTATATTTTTTCTATCTCATCTATATACTTCAGCGTATTACCTATGATTTAATTATAGAGAATATTGTCTAATATTTATTATAAAAGCATTTATTTGCTGAGCTGTATTGCGCTGTGCTTTATGCAATCTAAAATACTACGCAGGCTGGAACATAAAGCTGTATAAACTTATTATAAAGCTCTTGTACACGACACAATTAGTAGCTAGCGTATACTGCATGCAAAAGCTAAAGTCCTAGTGGTCGTAGGCCACCTAGATGGTTTATTCATATAGTTCGCATAGCTCCCTTCGATCGTATATAGTATCTAAATATTACAAAGTAGAACAGATTTTATGTCAGTTTGTTTAAACGTACGGATCTTTGAGAAAACTTATTATATATAAAAAATATATAAGTAGTCTATTTATTGTGGAAGTTTATAGGATAACATCACGCTACGAGCCACGGTCTTGGAACAATCATAGACGAGGGTGAAACGGTAGAGGACAGCTAGATGAATACCGTGCATACAACCCGCGCTATCCCAGCTTGCTCAACTGCGCCAAAAGAGCCATTCCAATGTTCACAAATTCGAAATTAAAAAATGCTTTAATCTCTTACAGGTTCGCAACGCGACCGCAATATTCATCATCAACCTATCCTGCGCAGACCTACTGTTCTGCTGCTTCGTGCTTCCACTAGCCGCTACGACGTTTTGGAACCAATCTTGGAGTCTTGGCAAAGTGCTATGCCGCATGTTCCCGTTTGCAAGATACGCACTAGTTGCAGTATCTCTGTTCTCGGTGCTATCCATCACTATCAACAGATATATCATGATTTCACATCCAAGGCTATATGCAAGGTAAGATCTAATTAAGCGTTTAATATTTGCATGTGTAGTATAAACTTCCTATTTTTATGTAAATTAAATCCTGGTAAATTTATTTTACACTAAAATATGTAACAATTAAATTCCGAAAATAATGTCTTTTGAATTTTAAACTTTGACCTGCAGTCATAGAACTTTGACGTTCGTTAATGTTAGTTTTTACTAGAATTATTTATTTAAATGTCACATTTAATACCAGCTTACTGCACAGTTCTATATCTGGTATCTTAATAAAATGATCACTTCGCCGACTAATAGTTAAACTTTTGTGAGATTCGTCGATACTTGGTCCGTGTTTGTCTTTTAAAGATACAAGATCAAATAGCTTATTTTTATAGCTGGAATACTTTAGGATTAGGTTGACCTTCACACAACAACGTAATGCTGGAGAAATGCGCTGTTGAATAATATAGCATTATAATAATAACTATTATTGTTTATTTATTTTAGTAAATACTCAGTTTTACAATTGCATCTTAACAATTACATAAAATGCACTTATAGCTATTTGCCCGAACAAGGTTAAACCTGTGTTTCGAGCGACAAGGTGCTTACATGCTATTATTAGTACAAATAAATTGCCAAAGTCTTTTTTATAACATTTATTGTTAAGCTCTCTGTATGATTGTTTGCCCCTGTTGTCTGCTACCGGAATATTACTGCTAGAGGAATAGATAGGCGCTGAACATATAATCTACGAAGTTAACAAGTAATTAATTGTTTTTCCATCTCTTTGTTCACAGAATATACACCACTCGGAACCTATACCTAATCATTGCTAGTCTCTGGCTATTTCCATTCGGACTACTATTAACTACCTGCCTTGAAGTTTGGGGCAGATTCAGTTTGGACGCTGTCACCGGATCCTGCACCATAATTCCTGACGAAGATGGTACTTCACCAAAAAAAACACTATTTATAGTCGCATTCATGCTTCCCAGTCTAGCAATCATCCTATGCTATGCTCGAGTCTGGTGGATCGTCAGACAAACAACAAAACAATCACGCCGATCCGCCCATAAACCACCCACTGAAATGAAAACCTTGAACATGAGTACGCCGACAATTGCCACGAAATCTACAGACCTTGATCAAAAGCGGCCTGCCAGACACACAATATCCCAATTTCCTCTCAGCTGCTTTATGCAGACCGGTGCAGAACTTTCGTCATCATGCGATAGTTCAGGCCCAGAGACAGAAAGTAGACATAGTACTCATGAGGACGCAGCACGAACACTTGGTAGTGAACCTAAGAGTATTCGTCAAAGTTTCATAGCAACAATGAAATGGTCGACAGTACCGAAGCCCCGCCTCCCAACGAAGAAAGACAAGAAATTACTAACTATGATCGTTGCTATCATGGTCTCGTTCTGTGTTTGCCACTTGCCCATTACGCTTACGAAGACAGTGTTTTTAGAGTTCACGTCGCACCCCATCCCTAATATAATAGGCTACGTGCTTATCTACTGCACGACTTGTGTCAACCCAGTCATATACGTAGTGATGTCGAGTGAGTACCGGCAAGCGTATAAAAACCTTATGAAACGTGGACGATGAAAATGAAAAGCCCGACTTCAAAGAACTGAATAAGTACTCAAATACTGACAATATAGCTTTGTGGCTTTATTGGAAAGGAGTGAGCCGTCCTCGACCATACAGTGAATTTATTTGAACTTTATAAACAACAGTGCTTATAAAAACAAGATTGACTTTTTTTATCGCAACAATTATTTTACAAGTCAATCAATTACATTCCGCAAATAAAGGACACACTAATCACCTTGTATGCTTTCTAAGTCAATATAAATTACTTGTATATATAGTTATAAATAAGTAGTTAAGATTTAGCAATAATGTATAGGACTATGTAATAACATTAGAAAGCAATGAAATTACTCGTATAAGTTATAATAATTAATGAAAGTCATATTTAACGCTGAAGAGATTGAAAACCGCAGCCATAACGGAAAATAATGTTAAATGAATGAATGAACGTACTGGTTTTAAAATAAAAGTATTTTTCCAAAGATAATAATTTCAAACTCTAATACGTATAGAATAAAATACCAATGTAATAAATTGTATACCAAAATTTATTTTAAAATGAACTGACACTTGTTACCTCTCTGTAGTTATTGCATGTCAATATAACTACAATTACGATTACTTCAACATAACGTAAGATTCTACCGTAACAAGAATATAATGAGTATTACGATAAACTAAGCGGTACTTATTAATAAAAAAAATCGAAGCGCTCTTAATTAAAAGTGACTAATGTTTGTTCCGACCACTAATGACGTATTCGTATAGCAATCGCGGTCAAAATTCTACGTAATGATTATGTACATTCAATTTATAGACTTTATTCCTGACAAATAGAGTTCAAAATGGGTTAAACTGTTAGCGTGTTGGGAGCATGTTGTATCCTTATTTTTGCGGTTGACGTATGAAAGGATTGTTAGTCGAAACAAACAATAGTCACCAATGCTAAAGGTGTTTCGTACTAGTGTACAATATCAATGTGTGATATTATTGTAAATAAGGAGGATGTCAAAGACATAAATAAAAATAAATGTTTCGATAACGATTAATATTGAATCGAAGACGGTGCTGTTTTGTTGGAGTTAATAAAATATTGCAATTATTATTGAATGCATAGGTAATCCTTAAATTGATCTGAATATCATTCGCAGACTAAAAATGTCAATGTTTTATGACATTGAATAATTATTCTCATTAAAATGGCAGCATAATGATTGATTATTTTATTTAGATTGTTCATCGCATAGCTTGTAAATGAAAAGATATTAACAGCGCTTTGATTCAAAGATATTATTATAAAATTAGGACGACCATTCCAAATGATTGTCTGTTTTTGACGAAATATTAAAATGTTACTAGTGTTTAGAATTAAATGTTTTATATGATAGATATATAAATAGTTGTGAGAATAAGTCATAACCGAAGATTTCCCAAAGATATGTTATTACTGTATAAAGGCAATTTATTTAGTGAATAGGCAAATTTAATGTATTCATTCGTAATAAGACATCATATCTGCATCTAAAACCAAATATAAAAACAACTTTTTATATAAATGTGAATACTTTACAAATATATATATCTAATTTAAAATATTTGTATTACCCTCGCTTGAAGTCCTAATCGCTCAAATAAGAAATAGATTAATTTCAAATCTTTGGTAGCAAACGAATGCGTTTTATACATATGTATGTACGTATTATGCTGTTAAATTTGACAAGGGTCTGATAGGATAAATTTTCTTACGTTTATAATAAGAAGCACAGTATACGACTACACATTTCAATTTTCCAGGCTTACATAGCTTACTCCGGCTTTACAATACAGGAAGATTTAAATTGTCTACGCAAAATGGTTAGGAAATATATCTTCCAGTTGTGAGCTACAAATTCTGTTACTGTCGCGCTTACTCTTTGGATAAATATTTTTTATAGCAAATACCCGTAACAGTCGATTGTACCTAGATAAGACGTTTATTTTATTAAGTTTTACTATATAAAGATATTGAGTTTGTATAATATACTTTATGAAACAATTTGTATAGACTTACTAGGCCTATTTATTTATTTAATTGTTACCTTGTGTTGTGATGAAATCATTGTTTCTGTAAACTCCAAAGGACTAAGTTCATTACATACAAATTTAGACAATCAACTGTTTGCGATCAAAATATGGGCAATGTTCTATAAGGATATTTTTATCATAATAGTTTTCAAGGGCGTCGGATGACTAAAGGAACAGTCATCCATTTACTCGAACAGTGATTTCACCATAACACATTAAATTAAGTGTATATTTGTTACAAATAAATACTCTTTTCTATTGACGTCATGTGGAAAAACACCAAAACGTGTAGGTACCAAAGAACCAAGTCCCGGGGCCACAACCCTTAAGCCATTGTACTTACCAAAGATATGATTAAAAATAAATTAAAATATTCAACTTTATTTTGTTTGTTTTTACCCGAGTCTAATCTCATTCGAAAATAGAGCTATACTTAAACCAAAAACATACAAGACGATGAAGCATGCTCTTTCTAAAAACTAAAAGACAATATCTCTCTTATAACGAAGTTCTGTTTTATAATAGTGACTACTAATATTTTTGTTGCTAGTCCTAACGGAGTCTAGAGTCAACTGTAAGACGGAGGCATTGCCCTAATGGGTCTGCATTCGTTATAATTAAATACTAGGTGTATGAAGAGATGCCGTTGTTCCTTGCTATTTATGAAAATTACATAAGAGAATTTTTGAAAAATTAAAAATATTTCATCAAAACCGGTTTCTGCAGCGTCTGTTCTAAAAGGCACAAATAGCTACTTAACCATTATTTATTTCATTTGTTTATTGTGTTACTGCTTCATCAAATGAGCTACGTCCTAATAACTTCATACAGTTTATAATATAATATGATCAATAAAACAGGAGCAGCACAGAATTAAAAAAAAATTGTTTGTACGACAACTGACTGAATATAATATAAAGAGAGTTTCGCCGCAGCAGCTTCAAATCATCATGTATACAAGTAAAATTCTGGGAACCAGAGATAAGTATAAAAAATTACGATGAACTAGTATTTATAGGTATAGACATTTAATTTCACAAAGTGAAAAAAAAACATCAACAAATTGTTGAATTTTTCATCACAAACGTAACTTTTTCATGTCCTAAAATCGCGGACGTTTACATGAATTTATTTTTGTGATGATTTTATAAATGAGTTATGAACATTGCGTAAACTTTTTCATATTTCCTTTGATGTTTAATGCCGATCTTACAAGCAAATAACATTTTTACGATACACTTATTATCTAACTCAAATATTATAAAACCTAAATAACTTCATAGATGAAATTTGTATCGTAAAGAAACTTCTTAAGCTTACCTGAACTTTCTTGATACAACTTTAATGATGAATTCACAAAAGAAATATAAGAAAATAACGATAAAAACAGTCACGTAACTGGGTCAATTAATTTGCTGATACCGAAAATAGATTTTTTCATATAGAAGGTTCTGTAAGAACTCCGAAATAGGGCGAAATTGACCTGACCAGAAAGGCATTGAATTACAGCACTAATGGACCGCCCCGAGCTCGTACTATGTTTTAATCATTATTTACTTTTACGTACGGTACTAACGTTTAAAGCATGTAGAAACTTGATCTTTCAAAATCAGAACAATGATAATATCGATATTGATACATAGATCATTTTATTGTACAACAACAGGATATATTTTCTTTTTCATGGAGCAAAAGTGGCAATCAGGCGAGCGGCTCGAGTAGTAAGCAACTACCTACATCATTGCCTATGCATAAACACGCATGTTTAATGCTTTGTAAAGTGATAACTACACTATTGTATTGGGTAATACACCTTTAATAAAATAGCTGCGTGTGAAATAAAAAATCATTACCTGTGTCAAAGCTAAACCGGTTATGGAACTATGCCCTAATACAGTCGTTCAGTAATATACAGCGTGTAATAGAAAGCTGTGGTTATATTTAAGGACCGTAATAATATAAAAATAACGTATGTTACCTAAACCCAGATCAAAACAAATTATTATCAAATTTATGTAAATTTCAAACATTTTATTTGTTCATTTATAATTTAAATATCAAAACAAACAAATTACATTATTATCAAAATTGTGCCTGGTCATTTTTGGGTTCATGCAGGTCACCGAGTTGTTTAAGTATCGAGTAGAATAGGTCTGATATCGATAAAAAAAACTTGTTGAAGATCTTAGTGAAAATAATGTATACGCATTTATTTGTCGCGGTTTTCCATTGTACAGGGGCTATATTATGTGACTCTCAAATATGACCACACCTTTCTGTTACACTTTGTATAAGCTATAACTACAACTTACTTTGTCACATAAATCAGTATGCAACACCACGGGTACCTAGCTATTTAAATTCCCTATATACTTACATAGGTACATCATTTGTTAATGGTCCTTGCATATCACGGCACATGGCGTTGTTAGCTGTCATAGCTTAGAGACGAGACGCGTTACGTATAATAATTCAACGTATATCGTTGCGTCACATCGTGACGTGATCGCATCGATACGACGTGACGCGACGATATAGTACGTTGAGAGGCATCAGCAGCCATCAAGCTGCCGATGCCCCTCGCTACTGTAAATGCATCGTATATCAGACATTCTGTAAATGACGGTTTTATTTTCAAATGGACAGAAAAGTCCAGTTCTGCCACCTGTGCGTATAGTCGCCACGGTGGGCAATGGCAGTTTGTTTTGTTAGATGACGTTCATTGGATTCGGCCGGGCACCAGCAGAATTTTTGTTCTAGTCTATCGTGTGCTATATATACATATATGCAACATATATTCTATAATGCCGGACAAATCGTCCGGTCCGTCGCTGTCCATTGTGTGCGGAACGCTTTATTTCTATTAGTCTATATCACGGTAATGTTATCTAACAGTACTGTAACTCGGCTCTGTTCTTCAAATAATTACACACAGCTGCGCGCGCGAGAGGGCTGCCCATCTACAGTATTTTAATTTCATCTACCTACTTGAGTTTCTTTCTAGTTTAGTGATTATAAATATTGCGAATTTTATTTAAAAAAATGTAATTTGTTGTGAATGAAATAGGAAATGTTCAATAAAAACCATGTTGTGTATTTTGTTTAGTAGATTTAATAAAAAAACAACCTTATACATTTGAGGCTGAAAAATATTTGCATCTCGACTGAGACGTACGAAAAGCTTTATTGTTAAATTTAATAGTATAAAAAATATCTGCATTCGGATAAAACTTAATTAAAAAGCCTTTGTTTACATTGTACTTGACCATAATTATTATGTAAGTATTTGTACTTATTTCAATTAAACATTAACAAGTCGCACGCTTACTGCTTACAAAACCATCACACCGTCCGTTCATCGCTGCGGCGCATTCGCGACTGGTTGCAAACCGAATGCATACCGAGGCGCTTAGATATGACTCGCAGTCCGACCGTTTGTATCTATAGGTACTAATGTTATAAAGAGGAAAGATTAGATTGTTGTCTGTTAGGATTTAACTCAAAAACTACACAACCGATTTTAAAAATTATTTCACCTTTAGAAAGCTATATTATCACGGAGTAACATAGGATATATTTTATTAAAAAAATACTATCTACTTTCACGCGAGCGAAGTAGTATTCTATAATGCGAGGCAAATTGCTCGGACCACTGTATACTGTCGTCTGCGCGACGCTTTATGTGAAATATCCCTCCTCCTCCTCGCGGCGTATTCCTCATTACTGAGGGTCGTGCCTCCCCCGCTGAATCACTTTCTCATTGACTATCTCTCTCCATCTGTTCCGGTCTTTTGCTTCGTGGAGGGCTTTGTGGAGATTGGTGTTAAGCGACGATCGGATTTGGTCCGACCATCTCGTTGGACTGCGGCCTCTCGGTCTTATGCCGTCAACCTTGCCTGTCACCATCAGCTGTTCGATGTTGTGTCCGTCTTTGTGGGCAATGTGTCCGAAAATTTACAGTATTCTGCGTAGACAGATGGTGGATAGTCTGGTTTTTATGTTTAGATCTCGCAGAATAGACGCATTGATTCGGAAGGCAGTCCTAGGGACTTGTAGCATTTTTCGCCAACACTACATTTCAAAAGCGTCGATGCGGTCTCTATCAGCTTTTTTCAGAACCCATGTCTCAAAGCCATAGCTGAATATGGAGAACATCAACGTCTGGAAAAGTTTATTATTTGTGTTTCGCGAGATGTTCCGGTCTTTCCGTATTTTTGACAGTTGAGCCATGGCACTTTTTGCCATACCTATTCAAATAGATACTAATGGATTTTGTCCAGTCGGAGGGCCACATACCGGTGCGCCAGATGTTATCACAAATCTTGTGCAGAGCGTCTATACCTACAGGACCCATTGCTCTCAAAATCTCCGCCGTGAGTTGATCTGGTCCGGAGGCTTTTTAAGCTTGAGCGTGTGAATGGCGACTGCGATCTCTGATCGGAGAATGGGTGGTTCCAGTGCCATCTCGTTCCACGGAGTTGAGTCTTGCGGTGGTCTGCGCTCATGTGGATTATTGTATAGATCCTTGCAATACCTTCGCCATCCATCCTCAATCAGCCATGATCTAGGTTTAAACTGTCTAGAGAGTAGTTTCACTTTCTTGAAGAGGTCCGAGCTCTGCACTTTGTGTGCATGCTCCTCAATTTCTTGGCAGATGCGTACAACGAAGTTGTCTTTATCGTGCCGGCATTGTTTCTGAATCACTCTACAGTATTCTGTGTACTTTTATCTATCAGCTTGGCTTAATAGACCTCGTCACTTAAGTTCCTTCCTGTCTTGTATTAATTTCCAGGTGTCATTAGATAGCCAAATTTGTTTACATTTGACTGGTGAGGCAATAAGAATGTCCTTGATTGACTTGTTGGTGTGTTCTTTTAGGTACTCCACCTGTTGATCCAGGTTCGCACTTACAGGTAGTAGATCATTCGCTATGGCAATGTCAAGTGCGGATTGGAAGTGCTGTTGTTCTCTTGGCACTAAGTTGCGTGGAAGATTCGCACATTTTTTCCTGACTGCTTTTAGGCGCAAGGTAAAATTAGTAACCAAAAAATAATGTTCAGAGCCAATAATCAGCCCCAGGAAATGTTCTGACCTTTATGACTGAAGTTTTCCAGCGGCTATTAATTAGTATATAATCAATTTGATTGCGATATCGATCACTAGGCGACACCCAAGTATAGAGACGTCTAGGATGCTGCTGGAAACAGGTGTTCAGTATTGTAAACTTCTTGTCGATGCAAAACTCAAGAAATTGGATTCCCCTATCATTTCTGGTGAAATGTGAAATTTAGCCATAGAAAATTTAATTCTATCTCTTTGTAAGCTAAATAACTGAAACGATATGATGTTTATATTTATGATATAGGAGGCAAACGACCAGACGGATCGCCTGATGGTAAACGATTGGACATGGACACTCGCAACACTAGAAGAGTCACAAGTGCGCTGCCAGCCGATTTAAATTTAACCCCGCCTAGGAGGGAGGGGGGTGGTTGGGCCTCCAGTATCCTCACTCACTCGAGGAAACACAATGCAAGCGCTATTTCAATAGCGCTATATAATATAGCCGATTTTCTGTGAGGCAGTGGTAACACTCCGGTCGAGCCGGCCCATTCGCGCCGAAGCGTGGCTCTCCCACGTTAAATGCTAGTATGGAGACAGCGAACAGTGGAGAAAGATATGTTTGATGGCACGTATGGTACGGTTTAAATGGTCACATCGCCTCTACACCGAGTATTGTGTAGAGCCATCCACTTTTGTAGACAACATAAAACAAGAGACACAGAAATGTTCATGTTGCTATACAAATATTATTCTTAGTGTCAGTGTTTTTTATATATAAAACTAGATTTTGCCCACGGTTTCGGTATTTTGTAATGTTGTCTTTTCGGCCTGGTATAAGTTATAATGATAATAGTTTATTTATTACTAATAACATTTTACGCAATGCTCTTATGTTAAATGCAAGGTAAATCATATAAAGCTATATTTATACAATAAGACGTCTAAACTGAAAAGAATGGAAACTGCGAAGAAGAAGCTGATATACAATAAATCAATATATTAGATATTATATACATAAAAACAAGTTAAAAAGCTTCGATGCCACAGTGATACTAAATGAAGCTGTTAATTATGAGATCTCGGTTTCGATGACTGGATCAAGCAAAGTGCTATTGGGTTATTTTAACAAAAAATCCTCAGCAGCACAAAGTTTGAGACTATTTCCAGTAGAAATCAATAGGCCCACCCTATTACGTGGACTTAATCGATATACATAGCTAACGATATACAGTTGTACTTTTACCTACCATTTCGGGGATGAAGGCGTGAGACTTTGTATGTATGTGATATATAGATTGCCTCGTTGCGTTCTTACTATGAGATAAGTTTGTTCTTACTCTTAAAACCTTACGTGGGTTCTCTGGTTCACTTTTGGATATAGGAGTACAGGTCCTGAGTATACCTACAGAGAAATTTACAGCGTAGAGTCTGAAACTTGGCAAAATTTAAAAGCTTCGTTATTCATAACACGAATCTTGGAAATGGTAGGCGGGCTGAATAACAACGGTTCTTCAGCTCGCCTACCATTCCCAAGTTTCGTGCTAAGTTAAGTTAAAAGTGAGTTTGAACTAAACCAGTGCTAATATTTTAATACGACTTTTTTAAATCTTCGTCTAGGAATCTGTTCCTCGCTGTATAACATACTGCAGAATGGCTTCAAGGGTGCGCAGTTGTCTGTGTACATGTTCAACGTAAAACTAGTTATATATGAGTTAATTTTACATCAAGTTCGAGTGTAGTGTATGTAGCATAATATATCGTTTATAACGCTCATCAACATAGTATTACGTAGTAAAGCTGGTTGTCGGTGTTAACTGTCTCGCTGCTACACCTACAGATAAACTACATTAAATTCGCATTAGTCTCTACCTAATCCTAATCTGTTGTTACCATTTGATTCATAATAGAAGATTATACTTAGAAAATAATAATAATATTATATATGTAAAGGTATAAGGTTTGACTGTATAGGTGAATAGTAGGATAAGTTGTCATCTCGCCTTTAATGCTTTAAGTGAGTTGGATTATCATAGATCGATTATAGTTTGTTGTTTGCATCGCATTTGTAGTATCTACTGTGTACTAACTTGTAGTATTGTGTAAAATTATAATTATGTCTTAATTAAATTTTATATATAGCTTAAAATATTTTATTTTAAGCTGTATATAAAACGTAGTTTTGGTATAGTTCCTCCGGGATACCCTGTAAAGATATTTTAGTTAGAATGATAGAAACAACAGTTACGATGGCAACAGTAAGTATGAGCCCCGACCCGTTAGATATCATGTTTCGAAGTTATATCTACGCCAACTTCAAAAACGTTTTTGTTCCACTTATAAAAAACGATTCGAGCTTAAAAATAAAACTGTTGCAAAATAATTAAAGTAATATAATCGTTTTTGTAAAATACTCTTTTGTCTGATTTCACTTCAACGAATAACATTTATTTATGTACAATGAGTATTAAAAGTTGTATAAGAAGCAGTCATTTATTTAATGTGTATTAATAATGTTTCCTGCCTGTTGCCTCTCACTCTAAGAATGATTCCTGTATTGCGGGGGATTTTACGAACATTTAAACAATTAACACAAAGAACTCCCAGATTTAGAACAATCACTTACAGATCACACAATTTTTGACATCACAAAATGATTGCTTGAACTGTGTGCGATTCAAACTCACAACACTTAGCGTAATTGTTGCGGCAAGGTGACCACTTAAACCACTTCGACATCCACGCAGCCAATCTACATAGTTTACCAATCCAATACCTAGTTATCAAGACTGCATGTTCAAATGTCAACCACGAGGTCCGCGTTTGATACGTGGGTTGACAGATATATCTGGATTCTCCGTAACAACACTAGTTCTAGCAAAAACTGCGGATGGCATATAGCTATAGAGAATTTCCTAGCAGAAAAATCTGAGTCCCTGACTTCGACAATTTGACATCCTATTATGTTGTTATATACACAGAATAATAAATTAAAGTTAAAGACCATTCATCAGTAAGTCTCAGCAAGTTATTCCTTTTTGCCTATAGATAGAGCATATTTCATATAAAGATTATATATTTTTAAATGGAAGTGTCAGCCGTTGCAAGTTATCTGGCGACGCGACGGTTCAAACTGGCCAGCTTGTCCGAAGAGGTAACACACGAGCGATATCTTTGTTATTGAAAGCGACCATAGGGTACGGTAATCGCTTACCGTCAGGTGGATAATTTTAAATTTTACCTTGGTTGTAAACAAATACATCGGGTATGTACAGGTATTCTTGGTTAGGTTATATAGCACCTCGCTGGTGTAGTCTGGGATAGCGTTATGGAGAAATATTACGGCGAACTCACACACACAGTCATGCAGATTTTCTTATGATGTTTTCCTTAGCCGTTGTAGCGAGCGTTAATTAACTATTTGACTTAATTACATTTATTAAAAGTTAATTTGCTGATCAAAACTGGGTCAAGTCTACTACATAATATAAATTTACGTCAAGAAAGGTAGCAGGTATATTTCTTTACAAGTAATATAAATGTTTAATATTCAATTAACGATGATATATGTTCAGTTAAGTCGTCGGAAGTAAGTAAATGGCTATTTTATTCTCTAAAGAAAACTAAAATAAAATTATTTTATTTATTTATAGCGACAGCACACAAAGGAATTACTAGCTGCACAATGCAATAAAAAGTAAAAGAAAGGTGCCTTTTCTTTGAAACATATCTATTCATAAAACGTCGCTATTCACAGATGGAGCTTTAGATCACTGGAACACGATATCGTAAATGACATTTATTCGCAACGCCGAACACACACAAACGTTGTCAATCACGATAAGTGATTGCAACAGCAAACAAGTATACTTCGACACATGTTTCAATAACAAATCACAGTGCCGTGCAGAAGCATTTACCGGTTCCCTTTGACTCAAAACCCCTTGTAGCAAACGAAGTTGTAGAACGCAAATATATTCCACACAGTCCACATCAATAAATAAAATGTAAGGTTTTCTAGAAACTGCCGTCGTACCTAAAATTTCTGAGATTTTTATTGGGCCGTCATTCGGGAACCACTAAACCAACCAATAGCTATATCCACTCTAGTATCGTTAAATAAGCGAAAATGCGAGTATTTGTGAACAGGTCTCGGATTCGGTGAAATCTTATTAGATATTTCTAATAAGATTTCACCGAACCACTTATAATTTTGCACATGCAATTGCAATGATTTCCCTTTGCGGTATTGTTAACGAATATGACTATATTTGAAACATTCTACGCCGGCTGGAGCGAAATTACTATTTTTTGGGTACGTATAAGTAGACTGCAACACATTACACCGAAATTTTGCCAGCTATGTCTTTAAAACTCTCGTAAAGGGAGAGCCTATAATCGTCTAACGGGCAAATATCCAGACTGCGTACTGTGTTATTAACAATTTTCTGTCAGAAATACTGAGTAACGCTGTACACTTCCCGGGCATAAAACAGAAGCTCTTTATGCCGCAAGATCAAAGACGCATCATGAACAAAATGGCTATACAAAACGCATTATATATGTCAAGAATGATGCATTTAGCAGCTTTTAGAACCGATTCAAGATAATAGCGAGTAACGAAGGCTCTATAGAAAGGATTCCTTTATTTTCATTACAGAAATATCTCCTTTATACTTACCAGATTTCTGATCACGCTTTCTAGTTGATTTTAGTTCTATAATCATCATTTATCATTCAGCTATATGAAGGATGAAGTGCAAAAAGGCGACTATTCTTCAACGTCCGACTATCAGAAAGCGTCTAACGTTTTTCTACACACTTACTTCTTGCATGGTTGTCTAAAGATGCCGTATATATGTATCTATACCATATTTTATAGTCAGTTGGACGTTTACTAATGTATCCGATATTTTTTGCGAACACTTTTGTTCTTACGCAATGAAACATTTTCTGATGTGAAGGAATAGTGTGGTGCTCCTCGAAGACAAAGACTTGGTCTGAGCTAGAACTGTGTCTAGATAATTACTAGCGGCATCTGGATTAACTTTTTGTTGGTATCCTTTGAGAAAAACTTACGTATACGTTTGTGCGTATGCCTAAAATCGATCGTGAACTCTCAGGTTCGATTAAAATATATTCGTACTGAAATTAAAGTACTTTATAAGAATTTTATCACGGTCCATTTTAATCTATTTAAATATATTTTAAAACTATTTATATTTACGCTTTCATTTGCGTTTTGTTTGCTTTTGAGTAACCATAATCAAAGGGAGACCAAGGTGGTGTTTGTCTTAATCTTGAATACGGATCAGATTAACCGCGATAAAATCTGTAAAAAGTAGTACAATTTCAATATGTAACATTCCCATACACCATTTAGACGTAAGCCAATATTAAGTTCTGGTACCTTAAAACAAATTTAAATGAATGTAGTACTATATATTTAAGAAACATATACGTTTTATTCTATCACTCACCATCAGCTTGGTGCCACAAGTAAGTGATCTTTTAATTGACTTCACAAACTTAAATTCAAGTGACGATAATGCAATCACTGTCCCTGGCAGCTGGTTAAACGTCAATCGAATTCGAATTGAGAAATGTAAATTTCTTGGAATATAAACATGAAAACATCAATTGAGTGAGATGAAAATTCTTATACGATTTACCCCTGTGTTTATCCGGAGGAGAAGGCAGAAGAGAATTACATCCACATTTAACACTTCCGTCTGAAGATTGAACCCACGATACTCGGCGCAGTGGGAATGGCTTAGTGACCAAATACACCGCCAACCCATTCGTCAGACAGGGTTTTATGTCGACCTCGATGGCGTAGTGGTTAGAGTAACCGACTGCGAAGCCTGAGGACGCGGGTTCGATTCCCGCACTAGTCAAACATTTATGTGCATGAACATAGATGTTTGTCTTGGTCTGGATGTTTCTATGTATAATATGTAAGTATTTACAAAAGAAAGTATATATGTATGTTTATCCATTGTCTAGTACCCATAGTACAAAGTCTGCTTAGTTTGGGCTAGATAGTGTTTTGTGTATGTAATAGAATATTAATAGAATATTATGTACATATACAAGACAAGCAAAGCCACGGGGCATCGAGAACAGTACTTTTTCTGGATAAAAGGTACCGTATATACGTTTCTGTATATCTGAGGTTTATGCATAATTTCATGACAGTCGGTCGAGTAGTTCAGGCATAAAAGCGTAACAAACAAACAAACTCACATTCGCATTTATTATATTAGTTAGGATTTTTGCAGATTGGTCAATTTATTTTATCTTTCCACATCGTTTTCAAGGCAGCTTTGAACCATTAAAATCTACCCGAGGTTGATTGATGAATTGGCTGACCGTAATTAATGGTTCTCACAAATGTTAACAGCTGAAGGTTTTGGTGTAACGATTAAATATGCATTAGTGAACTTCGATATGTAATCGATACTGCTTTTTACTACTCTACTATTTATCGTAACTGTAGTATAAAAATCTTCTTGTTTATGTGTAAAAAATCAGCTTCATTATGTTTGTGTCCGTAAAACTCAAAAAGTAGTTGATGGATTATTGGCTTTAAATTAATATACAATTTCTAAATAAATGTTTTTTTATATATTTTCATCTCAAAATTTCCATGGAAATAGGCAATATTCCTAGAAACCTTTATTTTACTTTCCCTATAATTAATATCAAACCGAGCCTAGAAGAAACATACCCACGTAAGATAGTAATTAATAATGATAACTGCATTCAATATGCAAGAAACAACGAAACAAATTGATTGCTTAACACTCAACAATTACTACTAAAACAACTAATTGAACTTTCAATATGATGGAAAGGATAGGTACAGACAACGACTTTTAACTTGCTTGATTCTTGCATATCTCTCTTGCTTAATTATATGTATTCGAACGAACCGTGATATAATCCGGTAATTAATGGATAACCTGGAAATGTCTTATAGTGGAACTGATGGCCGTTCTGAAAAAAAATATGAAAAAAATCTATCCTAACTACAGAGATGTGTTTTTTTTTTAATTACCATGTATAAGTTTCTTGTATACTACGACCATAAATGAATGAAATCCATCGGTTTTTTGTTGTTTTATTATTAAACACTAATTATGCTAATAGATAGACAGTCAAAAGTATGCTATGCTAAAATAGCTTGCACTTTTTAATATATATATTTTTTATTTCATTTTTCTGAACAGCCTTCAGTTCTACTATAAGACATTTCAAGGTTATCCATTAATTACCGGACACCCTGTAGATTGAAAAGCTTATTAGTCGATTTTAATGAGGAAGTAATTGCAGCACCTTTTAATTTTTGCTTCATTATTATTGATGGTTAAGTACTTCTAAATATTGACTTGTTATTCAGTTGTTTATTAATTAATTGTAATTATGTTCTTTAACATTATTTCATAAAGCATATTTTTCAAAAAAATATAACTGTTTACAAGACCAAGAATAATATTTAAGAATGAAAATATTTATTTGTAAAGAATACAGGTAATTAGTGGTAATTAGCAAAAAGTAATTAGTGAGCAAGTAGTTGTAAGCTATGAGACTTGTGTCACAGATGTTTGGTCATTAGCCTATGTTGAATGAAACTAAGGCAAAAAGACCCATACTATTTTAATTATTACTAACAAAATATTTAGTTTCAATATTTGTTATCACGTATTGTAAGGCACAAAGTGCATGTACACAATGCAAATAGCTGTCGCGAATTATTCATGCTAGTTACTTGTTTCCCGTTTATTACACAATAATTATAAAATTGGATTCAAAGAATCAGCCACACATAAAATATTCAAATCTTCTGTTTAAATTTTACCCACAATGGAACATAAGGTTTGATTTTGATGATAGAAATTGTCGCCATTGTCTTATCAAAATCCCGCACAAGCCATAAAACTTGTGTCGCGGGGAACTCTACATATTCTAACAACGGACACAAAAAAGACAGGAACAGCGATTTTTGGATCACACAATTTTTGAGAATCGAACCCACAATATTCGGCGCAGTGGCAGTTTTATTTACTTGACTTATATATAATATACTAGTTTTTACCGTGGTTTCGCTGAGGAACAGAAATTATCTGTTTGTGTTTCATTTTATATCTTGATCTGATATTAATATTATTTAATTAAATCGGAGGCTGTATCTCAATAAAATAATATTTGAGCTTCTTTTGATCCTTATAAAAATGGAGTCGTTGCCGCGGCAATAATAAATCCGTTGCGTCACATAATATCTAGTTCCGTTTATGAAAGTACTCGTTTTTGTCAGATACGAACTGCCGTGCATTCATATTTGATATTGAGCTGGCTATGCATGTGACATGGATTCGAAAATGAATCCTATCTGTCCATTTTAAATTGAAAGCCTATTTTATTTGTCAACCGATTTTAATGAAATAATACACTTAAAAGTTATCTCAAGACTACGCTCAAAGCACATTAAAATGGGTTTTTTATGTTATGGGTGGCACACGAGGGGATGAATCGCCTGATGGTAAGCGATTACTGCCACCCATGAACACCCGCAACACCAGAGGATTCACAAGTGCGTTGCCCGCCGGGAGGGAGAAGAAGAGGAGGGGAGGAGTTGGGCCGCCGGTACTCTCACTCACTCGATGAACCACAATGCTAGCGCTATTGCACGCCGGTTTTCTGTAAGGCCGTTGTATCACTCCGGTCGAGCCGGCCCATTCGTGCCGAATCGTGGCAGCCTCCCACGGTTAAAATATAGGGATTAAAATCAGCTAATATGGATATAAGACTTCACACACATTTGTTGTCAAAAATATTATCGCGCGAAGTTTTCATGAACACAGATACCAACCAATTTCAGAGATTCGTTTTACAGATAGATTAAAAGCTTCCAATAATAAAAGCGAGTAAAATAGTTATAGATATGTTAGCCTCAAAGAACGAAAATGCTTTTTGAGCGAAACAACAGCTCACAACGCCTTGTGGTTATTGTTAACATTCACATCACAAGTTCGTGTTATATCTCTTATAAAAATTCTCATGAAGCATTGTGGCATAATACACCATACAGCGACATTCGTATCGTGACTATCATGCGATTTACGCATGAAAACCGATAAACGCGTTCTAAGAGAGATATGTGCACATTTCGCCAAGTATGTTAACAGTGACCACGTTGTACCGGTAAACCGTATAACTATTTTCGCACACAATTCCAGATTCTGTGCTGCTACTGAGAATTATTTCATAAAATATCACTTAAATTAGGTTGCCAATCTCAAGAACCAAACCCGACACTTCATGCACAGTCTTAGTCTAGTCAGATTGTAACGTTAAATTAAACCCATACAACTATCACTACATTTACCAAACGACGAAGCGCCATTCAAATGGATTGGCGAATACAAAGCGATATACCTACAAAGGATTATGAGACTGAATGAATTTCCCGAACCAATCAAATCCTACAGAACAATTTTGTGACGTAAGAGTTAGCTCTTACGTCACAAAATTGTTCCGTAGTTTTGAATTCAACGAATTTCACATTGAACTGCGACATGTAATACATTTCGTCACAAACAACGACCGTATTATGCAATCAGCAAACCCAAAATTAATAACTGGGAGCAAAATTATGAGAATGCAAATTACAAAATCATCATATTTCAATTTAGATTGGCTTGCTCTTTTGTGTTGTATTATATTAATGAAACATCAAACATTGAATGGCAATGACTCTTTCATCTGAGTTGAATGCCGTTGTTCATTATTCGACTAAAATATAATACTACCAGATTTTGTTTGCAATTTCGCTCATGTTAAGATAGATTTTGTCAATAAATTTCAATTCCTTGGGCACATTACTTTTTTTCTAACCGTAAGGTAACCCTATATTTTCTACAGAAAAAGACTCACACCCTTCACAACGTGTATGCGAAATTTTATGACGATCGGTCGAGTAGTTAAATCGTGAAAACAAACTCACATTCGCATTTATAATCTTAGTCGGGATCTTCTTCTTCTTTTCGTGTGATTAGTGGCCAACCTGTCGTCAAGAGTTTTTCAAGCCGCTCGTAGACCTCTGACATGTCTTAACGGCTGCTGTCAATTTGTCAACAACCGGGACCGACTTTTTACGTGCCCTTCGAAGCACGGAGATGCTCAGATGAAATACCGCTAAGCGGTCACCCATGTATAGGCTGACCGCACTCAACGTTGCTAATAGCCAGTTTCACCACTGTCAAGTAAAATTTATCCGAAAGATAAATCGCATGATGTCTCACTCTTCTTAGGCAATTCCGTTGTTGTAATAGCAGTGTGTAACTGCATGTTTACCGAAATAAAATTAATAAATCTTCTTTTGCTGTAGGTTTTCTAACATATAAATGGATTCATGCTTACGTATTTTACTTTCGAGAATAAACTACGTGACTGTTATTTATTTTCAATAGATACCTATATTTAGTCAGTCGATGGCACTGGGGACTTTGCTTTATAATATAAAAGGATCTCGTATGACGATAAAAGGGTTTATGGGCCGAATGCATGGCTGATGCATTAGGGAAATGTTTGGCTCCCTGAACAACACCGCAGTATTTTAGGATGTCTGGATAGAAAAATAGTATGTACCGCAAAGGAAAATGAAATTTTTGGGTCGATCTTTGACCCAAATATACTTTGAAATTCAACTTATGTAATTTCTTATTTAATACAAATTTAAGAAATTATCACTATGCTTTAATGTAATTAATTATAATAACTTTGTTAAAATATTGTTTAAAATACCTATTACCTCGTTTTTCTCTAGTTTCTAGATGGCTAAATATCGCTTTATGTAGCTAGCTTTCTCAGAATACTTACTACTTCTACTTACTATCTTATTAACAACAAGGAAATATGTATGAGATCGTATCAGTCTCCTTTACAGCTAGAATCAAGTAAATAAGCAGCATAAAAGTAATTAAAACGTGGATCATGCTGAAAATCCAAGAAAGTCACCGTAAAGGATAGTTCTTGGATCCAAAAATAATTATAAGCCATGGTACGAATAGACACAGCTATAAGACATAAAAAAATTACCATCAAAGAAAACCAATAACGACCGCCGCTAAAACTGAATTTGATTTATACAAGCCAAAATCACTGCGCGAGAAAAATGATCACAAATTCATTTTGGACAAAAATGAGAGCAAAAGTACACCTCACAGATTTTCGATAGATGAAAACATTACTCAAAGTAATGACCACCTTTATCATGTACATAGCGATGTGAGGACACGGATCCACGATTTAAATAAATCGCGCAATCTATTTTTTCCGAAAACGTTTTCTCGCCTATTACGCGCTGTGATTCGAGGAAAATGCCTGCCGCACCTCGGACTATAAATAAAAAGAAAATGATATGCGATAGTTCCGTATTAAGGTTGGTCACGCCCCTAACTGTATGTTCATTATAGTAATAGGGTCAATCACGCTAATCGCCTCACATTTGGTGGGTGTACTGATAACAGCGTGCGTTTAATGTGATGTTTCCGTTCTTTTTTAAGATTACTATTATTAGCCCCTACAGCGAAGCTATAATGCTCGTATTAGGAGTGAGGTTACGTCAATGTGATAGGTGGGATTTGAACCCATTTGGGCCCATCTAGTAACTTGGCGAATCACCGTCTGCCTATTAGAAATATGTTAGAAAATACCTGTGATAAGAGAAACATAATAATAATATTCTATCACATACAAACAACACCATCTAGCCCAAACACACAGAGCTTGTACTATGGATACTAGACAATGGATAAACATACATATATACTTATTTTTGTAAATACTTACATATTATACATAGAAACACCCAGATCAAGACAAACATCCATGTCTTTGCACACAAGTGTTTAACTTGAGCTGGAATCGAACCCGCGACCTAAGGCGTGGCAGTCGGTTACACTAATCACTATGCCATCACGCCCGATGCCATTGCGCTTCTCTGTAATGGTGTTGTCCATATTCAAGAAAATTTTAGCCTACGTCATCGATTCACAACACTCGACACAATAGCAATGGCGAGCCGACCTCATAAACCCACTACCTGTGCAGTCATAACACCTCTGTCTACCCTTCGACATTACACAGGTGTGAGAGACTATTATATGTACAAGAGATCAAGCACATGTATAAAATGCGAATGAGTTCATGCTTGCTTCACCTATTCTAGCATCAAGTTCGTAATTAGGTAAGTACTGTAGGTACTCTAAGTTAGTACTATCCAGAGACATATAAACCTAAAATACGTCACGAATGTGACAAAGGTCACGTACTTTCGTGTTACTAGTATTACGATGTGTTGCTATTTGCGAATATAGGTTTTACGTTTACAACGATTTTAGTCCATTGACGTCAGTACGTAGGTATGGGTTGACTTTTAATTGTAGAATGTTTTAGAAGGTATGGAAAGCAGAGATAAATAATTACTGCTCCTGTACAGTGTTCAGTTTTGACATAACTATTTGGTTGAAATAATGTATGTAGCAATTGTCGCTCATTACTAGTTTAAAATGTGTGCTGAGTTTACAATTATACTGATTGATTTCTGTAATTATTTAATTAATTAATTAAAATTACTCTTTAACGTCTTGAGCCTTTAATGAGCTAGTCATTAAAGTATTTATTTTATATTTTGTGCTTGTCTTGGCATGTTTCTGCCCGCGGCTTCGCTCACATGTATTATTCGCATACGGCGGAAAAACATTCTCAAAAATTATCAATTTCGTAATTTAGTAGCGAAACTTTAATACGACTAGTGGACCCAATAGACAGTCCAGCCCAAATATTGCTTTAAAAAAATCGCATCGCTTCAATCGCTGCGCTACCGATCGGGTTCATTGGCGTATGTATACCATCCAGAGACCCAGTTAAATAAACAAAATTTCTCAATAATCAGTCGGTCATTTAGGTGGCCTTCTACGAAATACACACATACAGAAGAAATAAATATGTAAAGATAAGGATAGTATTTAAATATTTCGTCTTATTCTTGCCGCAAATCGTGTAAGTGTGAACACAGCACTTAAAGATGTATGTACTACAAGTACAATATCAAGTTCTGAACGCGTAATTTTAGCAGCAAAATGTAGAAATATAAAAGTAGTTTTCATTGATGCTGCGCTCTTACTGGTCGTAGCGTGAAGTTATATAGCCTAAAGCCTTACTCGATAAATGGGCTATCTAACACTAAAATATTTTTCTATAAAAATTCTTAGTTTCTGAGATTAGCGCGTTCAACCAAACAAACAAACAAACTCTACAGCTTTATAATATTAGTATATATTATTACCGGGTCCACAAAGCGCGTAACGGGTGCTACAAGTGCCTCTAAATTACGATCACCGCATATGATTATGCTGAATACTTATTTGGCACCCCAAAAACATAGTGTCACTAATATTTTAACATAGTTTGAATTTGGAATCGAATGTTTCCATCTGTCAAGTCTTTGAATACCAGACATAGTCAAAATCGATCGTGTCTGGCCACTTGTGTGCTACTGCTACTTAGTAGGTTAACTTCATAAAACTACCTATATGTTAATGTGCCATAAATCACACAAGCTATAGGTACATTGAGATGCACGTGTATATTATAATATATATCGTATAATCATACATTAACAATACGTGAATTTCTTTCTACATATAAACTTTAACCATGCCAAATCTTACACTCCTCCGTGCGTGCAATAACGTGCTTAACAAGGGGTCCTAAACTTAACAAAGGTTGCTAGCTACTTTATAATCTCGATTTGTCTCCGGAAGTACTAATGGAAAAATTATGTACGTGTATGTGGGTTACAGAAAATAATCCTCACTTTTGTTCCGTCCGTACCTCGTTAGGAAACATTACGAAGAGCTACACATCATACATCTCATCTCATACATGTACTTTATATTACATTTCACATAATAATTTATTAGAGTCGAAAGTTATAATAATACAGGGTGATTTTGAAATCGTGTAATTCCTTTTAACCACGCATTCTACTGGTGATATAGAATAACCCTGACCATATTTTTTCTTAATTAGAATAATGGTTTCGGCAAAATTAGAGTACAGATTTTTTTCATGAAATGATTTCAAATAGTCATATTTTAACCACCTGACACAATCTTAATATTTTACTAATTTAAAAATAATAACTTAGCAATAACTGATGTCGTAAATAATAAGGGGCAATAAAAAGGACCGCCCGTTATTATTTACGACATTAATTATTAATATGCTTTTTATTATAATTAGTAAAAAATTAAAATTGCCTCGGTTGGTTAACATATGACTATCTGACACCATTTCACGAAAAAAACGGAATAATAATTTTTCAAAAAAAATAAATCTAATTAAATAAAAATATGGTCAGGGTTATTCTATATCACCAGTAGAATGCGTGGTTAAAAGGAATTACACGATTTCAAAATCACCCTGTATACTAAATTTTATTATATTAAATTATATTAATTATATTATATTATAATATTGTCTTCTGTTTACGCGAATGTTATTCATTGAAATTAAACTACTATATACGGATATTATATTATTATTATTATTTTTAGTGCTCTTGTTGAGAGACAGTTCCACAATGTATCATATTTTTATTATGTGTCATATTTTTTGTATTGTCTTTGTAGTTCTAACTGACACTAATGACAAGTAATATACACATAGACTGGCATAAGTCTGCTTTACATTTACAGGCGATCGTAACGCCCAGGGTTAGTTTCCCGGGTAAGGAAAAGTGTTATGAATTGTTCTGCTACAAACATATTAGCTGCAGCATATTATCTGAAATCGTATCCATTGGGTAGCAATAGGCTTCCCGATATCACGTAAAACCTTAAACATAGCAGACGTAATGTTATTGTAATATCATCAGTGTATCTCTTCAGGCATACGTATTAAGTTTATGACAGCATAAATAATATTAATGACATATATCTATTTCACTTTTATTACGAAAAATATTTAACATAGCAATTGGGACAGCAATAAATCTACTAGGAAATCACGGGTATCAGGCGACAACGTTAAATTATCGAGAGGGTTTTTACTGGTACAGAAATTCAGTGAATAGATTTAAATAAAAGGAAATATGCCAGACACAGGCTGTAACGCCCGGTTTGTGTACGTGTCGTGGTAAAATTAACTTCTTAGTTCCCCTTTTGGCTGCTTTGGTTTGAATTAACATAATGTTTATAGTATATAAGAATAATTATATAATGGATCGTTTTATAGTAGACTGTATACAAATTCAGGGCTAAAGCGTTTTGAGGTCTAACTCGAGTAATAACAGTTAAAAATTGTATTTCGATTAATAAACAGGATACTCTTATCCTGGTTATGTGTTTCCACGAGATAAAAGTTCAGTTGTATTGTTATTTAAAAATATTTTAGTGATTAACATATCGTTGGCGGTACCCAAGAACGCTTTTCGGGTGGACAAAGCCGCGGGCTGTAAATACCACATATAATAGACACAACAGAATTGAAATTTAAAATGATACAGTTTTCTGCCATTCCTAGAATATCAAAATTGTTTAATACTTTGAGCTGTGAATTACATATCTATAACACTAACTTATTAATATTTAGAGCCAGTGTCGGCATTGTTAAGGATCCCTGAAGACTAAATAAGTACCTATTTTGATAATGTAAATATACATAATTATATTGTTTGTCAACATTTATATAATAATTAATTTAATAATATCAATATATCTCTTTTTATGTAAGTTTTTTAATATTTTAAGATAATATTTGTTTTAGATAATGTATAGTTTTAGTTGATTAAGTGCTACCCTCCCTATCCTTTAATGGTGTATGATATGACACCTTAAAAAGTTATACATTACTTATTAGTATTTCTTCTGTAGGAGCATTATTGTAATGACTACTGGTTAATCCAGGTCATGGTCTATCTATAAGCCAAGTGTAATTCAGTTTCGTTTAACGAATTTCGTTATAAACCTAAATCTAAATAGTTTAATATTTGAAATAATAGTACAATTTAACAGTATTTTAATACTTTCAAAATCATGTAATAATAGTGTTTTAAAATAAACAACGCGATAAAATCCGTATAAAGTAAATAATTTAATTTCCGTGTGTTATAATCGCGTATTATATTAACGTATTATATATTTCGTTATTTTTACGCATGATATTGTCTTCTGTTTACGCGAATGTTATTCATTGAAATTAAACTACTATATACGGATTTTATCGCGTTGTTTATTTAACACTGTACCTATTACATAATTTTGATAACTGTTACACTACTACTACTACTATTGAATTTTACTAATTTATAAGCTAATGAAATTATTAAAACTATTAAATCTATTTGTATTTAGGTTTACACTTTCCCCGACGTTTCGGTTGCTTTTGCAGCCATGGTCGGGGAGTCTCCCCGTGACCTCGTAGTAGTAGTAGTGTAACAGTTTTCAAAATTATGTAATAGGTGCAGTGTTAAATAAACAACGCGATAAAATCCGTATACAGTAGTTTAATTTCAATGAGTTTACGCATGATTGAGTAACAAACAGCAAACAAAATTTCGCATTTACAATATTACTAGGAAATACGGTGACGCTTATAATCTTAGACTTGAAAAGACCCTTACTAACTCAGCGTCAACGAAAAAATATTCTGCAAACATGAAACCACAGGAGCCATACTGCCATCGACTACATTCTATGAACATAAAGTTCATGTAATAAATCACTGATTTACCTCTAAGAGACTTCCGTACTTAACTCAAGATTTGATGCTGATATTATTACAGCTTTAGATTAAATACCTTGATTTTACACTGAGTTAATTATCCGGCAATATTATCTAAACAATAGGCAAGCTGATCAGTTAATTTGATTTAATTGTTGATTGTACTAAACGTTATTAAGACAGTAAGATTAAGCGACAATAAAATGAAATTATTTATTATAGTACTTATGCTTCACAACTCAATAATTAACATAAGTCGGTATGCTCCTCTAACAAAAAGAAATTCTAAGGGGCATAAATAATTTGCATTATTCTACATTCTGAGATTAGAAAGATAGGACATAAACATTCGCAACGCACCTAATTAACGCAACTATGCGTATAAAATTGCACAAAGGTTTTGTTTAGCATGACTACATCTATAAAGAGATTCCCCCCCCCCTCCACCTCATTAAATGTACGTAAAAATGTAATAATCTCTAGAATTAAAGTTGCATAGGAAAGAAAGGCGTGTTGCCGAGATGTTCAGAGCATAACTAATTCATATTATGAAAACATAACACGAAATGTCTTTAAAACGCTTTAGTAGAATCTCAACTTCTCGTAGCATGAGTGAAACAGTAAGATTACGTTTTGTAGATAAAAAGTAAATGTTTTCTATTACGAAATTTGCAATAACACATATCAACCCAAATACCCGACAGACCCCAATAAACTCACTCCTATTATTCGTGATACCTAAAAGTAGCTGGCAGACTGTAGATATAATACTTCTTGCTAACCCTTTTGGTGAAATACAGTCGTGTTGTTACAACAGAACCTTTCACAAAATTGTATTTTTCTTTCGCTCAGTAAACATCGATTTAATACTTCAACCGCGTCACGAAGCGGTCATGACAAATATTAGACTGCCTCGAGGAAGACACGGACTAAGTGAGCTACGACAAAACGCCAACTTCCCTCCGATGCGATCTGTTCCCAACGATTTGTAAATTGCTGAATTAATTTAGGGCTCCTTCAGATGCTATCGCTGTGAATTATTGAGGGTGTCACATTCACGCTGTGGTGAAATTCACAGACCTTTTGCTTAACAGATAACTTGAAACAAACTTTTGATGGAAAAATATCGTTATCTTCTTTAAAAATACATAATATTATTTTCTGACGTTACTTTTCATATGTAGCATATCCTAATGACGTTGACTTATCGTTAGAATGCCGCGCAGAGGTCTCGTATTCAACCCCAAGGTTACCTATCACTTTTCGAAGTTACGTACGGATAAATAGTGAATTAACGCTAATTTACCGATGAAGGAAAGCATTGTCAGGAAACCTACATGTATGTTCTCCATAATGTAAATGTCTACTAACCTACATTGGGCCAGCGTGGTGGACTATGGCCTAAACCTTCTGTCACTCAGAAGACTTATATTATTGTTATTATTTATCAAGCAGCAGCCGCAGTTGCTGATTGCTCAGTAGATGCATATGATGTGTGTATTATGTGAGTATCTAGAATTCTTACGCACTAATCTAAACGCGCTAGTTTTTCTAGAAAGCTTGTACATTACTTCCGTTATTAAATAATTGAGAATGCTAGGCTTTTTACTCGTAATATTCTGGAACTAGTCGATAGTGCCACTTACTAAACGTTTATTATATTATACAGGCGGTTCCTTTATGAGATGCAGTGTTACCCGTGTTCAGACATTACATATGTTTAATGTCCTTCATATATGACTCCCCTAATCGGGCCTTTACACCATTACAAGGCAAAAGTATTCTAACCATAAAAACTTTATTAAAGGTCAAGGACATCCGTATCAGCGATCGATCAAGTGGTTGAAAGGAATTACTCAGTATTTACCTCGTAATTTGTGATTCAAGATTACACAACATAAATACGTAATTACATTAATTGGTGATATTTTCATGTCAGTTGCCTTTTACTCATACCGCCGATAACGCATTTGTTGTAATATTTACAACACAAAGATAAAATTCAATTTAATTCAATGCAATTCGTTTATTGCACTCCATAATGTACACACACAGGTACAGGTCTTATAAATTATATGAGAACAATTATGGAACCCGTCGGGCACGGCAAAATTAGGAGAGAAGAAAGAACATTATATTTTCATATAGCATATTGAAATAAATTTTAGACCTTAGAAGATATTTATTTAATTACTCACGTATTATAATTAATATTCTATCATAGTTTATTATTAATTTGTTATAAGGTAAGTATTAAACTTATTTTCTAAATATACTTACATAATTTGAATTATTAAATTTATCATTCAAATATTCGTTTATATCATAGTAACATTTTGGTATTATAAAGTCTTTTATTTTGTTGATAAACGTACTAAATTTATTTTTCTTTTTTAATATTATTTGATAATTTATTATGTATTTTTATGGACATAACGTAGGGACTTGATGCATCCCTCGCAATCTTCCAGCTAGGCGCCGGGTGTACTGGTCGTCGGATTACATCGGTCAGCTGCGCCATTCTTGCGTGGTAGCCCGACGCCAGTACATCCGGCTTCGTAGGAGGCGTCGCCGCCCTCCCGATTTTGTTGTCATGGAGGCGGAACTATATGAGGCCTACAGAGCGGCCAAAATGGTATTGAAAATCGCCATCAAGCGGGCCAAAAACCAGACCCGCCAAGAACTGCTGGGGTCTCTGGACCGTAATCCCTGGGGACGCCCATATCTTATGGTCAGAGGCAAGCCGGCCGCAGTTCGTTGAAGAAGTGGTGGCCGCTCTTTTTCCTTCACGGGCGGAGCACACTCCTCCACCGATGGTTCCGCCTTTCATGGCATCCAACGCGGACTTAGACGACGACGTGGTTCCCGTAGTGACCCAATTAGAGTTGCGAGCGTCGGTGTCAAGACTTCGTTCCAAGAACACCGCCCAAGGGTCCAACGGTATTCCAGGCCGTGCGTTGGCCCTGGCATTAGAAGAGCTCACGCCCCGACTAGAAGGGCTCCTCAGCAAGTGCTTAGAGCAGGGCCAGTTTCCGCGTCAGTGGAAGGTGGGTAAACTGGTTCTGATTAGGAAGCAAGGGCGCCCGACAGACACTCCGTCCGCCTACCGGCCCATCGTGTTGCTGGACGAGGTCGCTAAATTGTTTGAATTTATCATCGCGGAGCGCCTCGTCCAGCATCTTTCTTCAGTGGGCCCGGACTTGGTGGACGACCAGTATGGTTTTCGTCGCGAGCGTTCCACTATCGACGCTGGTCTGTGTGTGAGGAGACTGGTGGAGGAGGCGGTGTCCCGGGGTCGTCTTCGCGGTGTCTTTGGATATAGCGAATGCCTTTAAAACCTTGCCCTGGAGTTGTATTCGGGAGGCACTCACTTTCCATCGAGTGCCTACCTACCTTCGCCGCATTGTCGGGGCATATTTGTCCGAGAGGGTAATCGTCTACCCGGGTCACGATGGTTGGAGTCGGCGAGAGATGTCGTGCGGTATTCCACGGTCGGTTACGACTGGGTGCTGCGAGGTGCGCTCCTCCTTGGCGTTGGCGTCATTTGTTACGCCGACGACACAATTGTCACGGCGAGGGGTAAGTCGCACGGGGCGGCGGCCATACTGACGACCGCTGTGGTCGCACAAGTCGTTGGTCGTATCCGGCGGTTGGGCCTCGAAGTGGCCTTGTCTAAGTCCAAGGCCATTTATTTTCACGGCCCCCGGAACCCGCCACCTCCTGGGGCCCATATCATGGAAGGAGGGGTCCGTATCAGCGTCGAGTCAACCCTAAAGTATTTAGGTCTCTTGCTCGACAGCCGATGGGACTTTGCAGCTCACTTTCGTAGCTTGGCACCCCGTCTTCGGGGCGCTGCAGGTGCAAGCGGTAGCTCGGTGCGAAGGACCTGCTCTTCCCGCGCTAGAGGCGGCACGGTCCAAGCTCCGCTAGGTCCTGGTAGATGAATGGAAGGAACGACTTGTGCACCCCAGTGCCGGGCATGCCACGATCGTGGTGGTAAGTCCCGTTTTTTAAGGAGTGGCTGGAAAGGCGGCATGGTGCCGTCACCTTTCGGTTGACACAGGTTATGACTGGCCACGGTTGTTTTGGCCAGTACCTGTGTCGCATAGGCCGGCAAGAGATGCCCGGATGTCATCACTGCGGCGACTGCCGCAATGTTGTTGTGGACACGACGCTACACACTTTGGCGGGTTGCCCCGCCTGGGCATCGCAGCGCCGTGAGTTGATCGCGGCAGTCGGTTTGGTTGCCCTCTCGCTCCCGGCCGTGGTTTAATCTATGGTCCGGAGCGAGAGGACGTGGAACGCCGTCGCCTCCTTCTGTGAGGAAGTCATGTCCATCAAGGAGGCGGCGAAGCGGGAGAGGGAGTGCTTAAATCCTCTCCCCAACCGCAGAACCGGGCGCCGGAGGGCGCGAGATGAACTCCAGCCACCCTGAGGTTTGACCTGGGGGTGGTGGGCTGCGTGGGCCTGCTCGCCACCCGATCAGCGCCAGGTCAGAAAGGCGGCGTGCGTGTTCCCACATGCGCCTCTGAGGCGTGTTTTTTGTCCCCCCACAAGGGGACAGTAGAGGAAGTGTTATGTAGTGCCCTGCCGTTTTACACGGCGGGCCGAAACCTCGGTGGGTTCGCGATTGCATGTGAAAAGGATTCGCGCGGCCTCGCTGTCTATGATTATGTCGAGGAACACCGTAGTAGGTTTAGTCGGTATTACCTTCGGTAATATTCTTTTCCCGGCAAGCCCAACATAACCTCCCCTTCGCCCCGCGGAGAGGCAACCGCCAAAGCATTCCAACAGGTAAAAATAAAAAAGGGACTTGATGCATGCATTTGTAATATGGACGTTGGTACATTTAATCTATTTTTGTGTTTAAGTGTATATTTTGTATTTAATTCTTCCCTTCTTGTTTAATAATGTTTGTGTTGTCTGGCAAATTTACATGTTTCGAGAATATATTTTTTTTTTTTTTTTTTTTTATTATTTTGCTCGTCAAAATGACCACACTCCGCCTGATGGTAAGCAGTCGTGTGGTCTAAGAGCAGTGGCCTCCACATCGTTCTCATAGCAGCCGAGGCGATGTTGAGGTCTCTACTTTGACGGCCTGAGAAGGTGCTTTTTCACGCCCCGCTTAAAGATTCCAGGATTGAAGGAAGAAGGAAACACGTGCCTTGGCAGAGAATTCCATGCCTTGATCGTTCGGCAGAGGTATGAGGACCCAAACTTGTTGGTACGCACTCTAGTCGACTCCACCGTGTAAGGATGGCATCTGAGCCCAGCACGCGTTACGGTAAGTATTTTTAGTTTTCGGAAATGAGGTTCACGACTTTCTGTGTTATCTATTTCCGTACTTTAGCCACAAGGATGCATAGGCATAGTAGATGACTAGAGTAGTTTTTATATCAGTGGTCTTTTTAACTTCCCGGAGAGCGTAGCAATATGTTGATAATTTAGATTTAATTTTTTGTACATGTGATTTCCAGTTAATATTGGTGTCTATATTTAATCCTAGTAAACTGAATTCATTGATCTTTTCTGTTACGGTGTCTCTAAATGCAAAATTAATATGTAACTGTGATTTCTGTGGTGGATGGAATGTAATTAATTTGGTTTTGGAGTAATTTATTTCTAAATTGTGTTGGGTCATCCAGTTTCCACTTTTTTTTTTTGAGATTCATATAAATTTCGTGTACTTCGTACGGGTCTACCGGTCGCAAGAACATGGTGTTTTCTGTAGGTTGTAAAACTCGTGTACTACTAGGGTTGTTATTTCCTGGCTCACTATTAGTATACCCACAGACGCAAAGAAACTATTAAAAATATTCGCTACTTGTTTTGGCTTAGATATTTCTAAATTACTACGTTCCAGTATTATGTTGTGTTTAACATATCAGGTTTTTTTTACTAGTACGCTCATTGATGATACTCCACATGGTTTTCACTTTATTACTTGATTTATGCATTTTATTTATATAATGTTGTTTTTTCGATGTGGTTACTGCATGTTTGAGTACTTTTTCGTATTTTTTATAGTATTCTAGTAGAACAGAGCTTTTTATTTTTAATGTTATCTTTAGCAATCTTTTATTTTTACATGAATTTTCAATGATTCTGTAATTTTTAATTTTTATAATGGGTATGTATTTATTCAGTGTATTAGTTATAATTGTGTTAAAAACGCTGTAGTTTTCATTAATATTTTCATCTACATTTAGTATATTTTACCAGTTTATATTTTGTAACTCATTTTTGAATTTTTGTATGTTAAAATTATTAAATTACCTTTCATTTATATACCAAGTAGTTTGCGTTGTTCGTTGAGGTATCTTCATGTGGATAATAGCGCCGTTGTGGTTTGAGAAGCCAAATTATTCAACAGACGTGTAAAAAGTGTTGATATTAAAGTTTGTGAAAATTAAGTCCAAAAACATGTGGATGTAGTCAACGTTATGTGGGTTGGTTGTTTTATGTGTTCCGTAAATTTGTGTTCCACCATTAAATCTAGAAATTGGTTTGTTTTAAAGTTATTCTCCAATATATTTATATTAAAATCGCCTCCGATGATTATATTAGGGTACGTTTAAAATATTTACTATTTATATAATTTAGTATTTGTTTCATTTGTTAATACATATTAATAAGTAATACATGTACGGATTCTTAAGAAGGCGCTCCACGACATCTAATCTAATTTTATCCCATGACTTTATATCAGAAGGTATGGCAAATGGTGGTCAAGTTGACGTCATTTATACCGACTATCAAAAATGTTTTGACCGTATTGATCACCGCGTGCTACTACATAAATTACTATCAGTCGGAATACATGGTGATTTGTATAGATGGTTCTGTTCGTATATAGACAATCGGACTCAAGTGGTTGTACTTCATGGTTACATTTCTGGATGGACCTTTATCTCCTCAGGTTTACCTCAAGGTTCCATTTTAGGGCCACTTTTATTCGTTTTGTTTATTGCTGACATCAGCACTTGTTTCCAATACTTGTATATAATATAATAATATAATATTCTACCACGTACACACAACACTATCTAGCCCAAACTAAGCAGAGCTTGTACTATGGGTACTAGACAATGGATAAACATACATATATACTTTTTTTTTTTTCGTAAATACATACATATTATACATAGAAACACCCAGACCAAGACAAACATCCATGTTCATGCACACAAATATTTGTCTTGTGCGGGAATCGAACCCACGACCTCAGGCGTGGCAGTCGGTTACACTAACCACTACGCCATCGAGGCCGACATATATAATACTATATGCTGACGATATGAAAATACATAAAACAATACGAACTATATCTGACACTCATAACTTACAAGCAGACCTTAATCGATATCAAACGTATTGCATTATCAATAAACTTCAACTCTACTCTGCTACACGTTGAACAACCAGCAAGTAAAAAAAGTTGAAAGTATTAGAGATCTCGGTGTTATATTCGACAGCAAACTTATTTTTGAACAGCATATAGACAATATTGTAAACAAGGCATCAAAAGCCCTAGGATTTATTATGAGAACCTCTCAGGCATTTCGTTCTCTGAAAACTATAAAAATATTATATTGCTCTTTTGTGCGCAGTCACTTGGACTATGAATCGGTCTGGAGCCCACAATATGGTATATATAAGTCCCGTATTGAGGGTATTCAAAAGAAATTTATGCATTACTTAGATTACAAAGCGCAACAATACTCACATGACTACAATCACCGTTGCAAAAGATATCACTTTCTACCTCTGGAATATAGACGGTACATCAGCGACATATGTTATTTAGCATCGCAAATAGCTCAATTGATTGCCCCGAGCTTGTAGCTAAACTAGAATTACGTACCAATTTAATTGGTTTTAGGCGGCGTCCTATACTTAATGAAGCCTTGGCAACGACAAACTATAGGCGTTATGCATTCGTTCAACGAGGGATGAAGGCATTTAATCAATTGCCTATCGAATTGGACATAGACCTATTTTGCACAAGTGCCAGAACAGTAGGTAGGCTCTTGGCCAATTCTTTCTTTGATTGTGGGTAGCGGAACTCAAACTGTAAAACTGTAAAACTGTTGTAAAACTTTTATATAATTAAACTGTGTTTCCTATTTGTTATTGTTATTTTTTCTATTCGCATGTATTTTTTTTTTGTTAGATTGTTCTTTTGTTTTTAATATTCATATGTGGAGGCTTGTTATTAGCAACATGTGTAGCCATTTAATGTATACTTTTTATAATTATATTAGTCTGGAAGCCTTCCTAAGACTAAATAAATAAAAATAAATAAATAAATAAATAATCAATTGACACATTAGTAATATCACTTCTGCCGATAAAGTCGGTATTATTCTGAAGGATGATTGCGACGCCACCACCGCTTCCACTCTTGCGGCAGTATGATGATACAATACTATATCCGCTTAAATGGATTAATTCTATTTATTTGCTGCGACACCCAGGTCTCAGCTATACATAAAGCTTTAAATATCGGTTTTCTTGAATAAATGCTTCTAAGATATGTTGTTTGTGATATAGGCTTTGTGCATTTTGAAATAAAATTTTGAGCATTTGATCATCGTAGCGTACGAAAGGAATGGTTATGGCTTCTGTATTGTTATCGCGTGGATGCTGTAGATTGCAAGTTATAGTTTGATAGTGTTGTGTTTCAGTTATTTCTTGTTGGGTAATTTATTGCCCTGAAGTTGTTAGTTTGCCATCTATATACAATTTATTATTTCTGATTATTGCAAAAAGTCCGCTTTTTCTTGCCCTAATCATTTCTTTACGTAATATATACCGCTCCCTTCTTTCATTTCATCCAGGAATTTGGAGACAGATAAGCGAGTCCCTTTAAAGCAGTAACTATTTTCTGTGATATAATTAGCCATCCTTTTACACAGCAATTCTATTACTCGGTTGACTTTTTGTACCTTTATTTCCAAGTTTATATACACTTTCTATGTACCCTGTAAGGTCAATATTTTAGAAATCTCTAAATAGGTCTATGAGTCTGTTACATAAGTCATATTCCGAGTCTTTGGGAAACTCTGTTAACCCATAGAGAATGATTTGCTTGCTGTTATCGTCGTTACTAACGAGTGCCGAATAATTTATTAATTTTCAATTTTTTTTTTTAAATTTACGTTTACTGTTTCTAGGTTTTTTATCCTCTTAGTAATTTGTTCTTGATCGCTTTTTTTTCTTAATACTGCTTCGCTAATTCGGTTACTTCTTGTTTAAAATCATCCCCTGCTTTTGTAATCGCTTTAGCAATCTCTAGCTCTATTGTCCGCTATATTTCTGAGATATTTTCCTTCAAATGTAATGTGATGATTTGCTTAAATTTTGCAGATTTAAATCAGTTTGTAGTTTTTCGTTTAGAAGTCCCTCGCTGTTTTGTGTATATATCGTATAAATAATAGCCTAAGAAATTTAGATCATCAGAGTCTACCGAGTCATTGTAAGTTTTGGTTTGGGTTTTCCTCATGGCAGGCGCGTGCGCTTCATACAAGCAAATAAGCACTGCATACCCTAGTCCGCTGGCTTATGTAAATCTATATAATCGAAATTTATTTATTAAATACTACAATATAATATATAGATATATATATACACAAAAACATTTATAAATGAAATGTAGTGCCCTCGCAGCGGTTTCGGGTAGGGCGTGCATACCCTAACAGAAATCTTTGTGCACGCCCCTGCGGCTCATGGTTATGTTACAGGAATCAATTAGTGTCGAGACTGATCTGTGTCACTCTGTCGCACAGGTGTTTCTGAATTGTTAGTTTTAGGTAGCTTACAGAGACAAGCTTGGCACCTCCATTTCTTGAGTTGAAGAGGCTTCATATTATTATAACTATTTTTAGACATGTTAGCACATTCTAGGTCATATATACATTTGCATTGTATGCAGATGAGATTATCTGTATTTAGCCATTTTTGTTCACATCCTGCATACTCAGAATACTTTGGCGCCATCTTTTTGTTTAAGAGCTATCTTTTTACTAGCAGCGTACTCTAGTGAGTAATAGCGAAATCAATTATCTATTATGTTAATAGTGGATTAGCTATTTCCACTATCGTTGAATAGGTAGCGCGAGAATCACCATTCATAAAAAAAATTTAATATCTTCTCATTTAATTTTATATCTAAAGTTTTGTGAAAAATCCACTGACCTTAATGTTTGGGGTGTTTCAATATATCAGTACTATTATTTACCAGATGGATGGGCCTTCGTTTGGCAAGCGTTTAGCTTGTCATATAACATTTATTTCAGCTACTATCTGCCAAATGTCACTTCTTAAAGCAAAAAAATGTTTGAATAAAAAACGGTCTCTGTTTTGTACTTTCTTTACAATGTCTATTCTTGCAGCATATATCGTTTATTGTCACTTATAATTATTCACATGTAATTAGAATGAAGTCCACACAACAGTTAAAAGTTATAATAAATCAACTGTTTGTAAATTCCAGTTTTGTTTTTAAATTCGGGAGCCGAATTTTTCACTTCACGAATTTTACTATTTAGCTTTTATACTTTTCGGAGATAACGTTTTCACTAGTCACTGAGGTACCTAAGTTTAATTTTACACCATAATCAAATTTATTAACGTCAACTAATATTTTTTGTTTATGTTGTTTTCGTGGCAAACAGCGCCCTCTAAAAGGGCGGAGTTTGTTCGGAATTGTAATAAAATTGTGGTTTTTGTGTGGTAAATTGTGGGTTTAATATTGTCTGAATGCTAAAACTGAAAGCCGAAGAGCCCATCACACATTTCGTCAAATACCGAAGCGTAGATTTACTGTGTGTTATTGTATAATTTAAACATTGAGTTAATATGTACTATATACTAGAGGAAACATTTTTATTGTTTGTAACACGTATTAGTGTGCATGCTCTTTAACACATTTAGTGTGAGCTATACGTTTACTGCAATGACACGTTTAAATGCATTTTAATTATTAAAATATACCTTTACATGTATTGTACTACTAATTAATTAAATTGGTGGTTAAATGTTTTTTGTAGTAGGCACATGTTTTAGCACATGTAGTGAAATAGATGATTTGAAACGTCAAATAACCGAGCTCACTTCACAACTGCAGAGTGCTCACGAAGAAATAATCAATTTATCAATTGAGAACACGGACTTAAAGCAAACCATTGAAGATGTAAACAAAAAGCACAATTTAGTAAAAAAGCTACGAAAATGTTAGCCAGCGAGGTAGGAACACCAACTAAAAAGAAAAGCCTAAATTTATGTACTCCTCGAATAATGTCGAAGTTACATCCAGATTCTAACAAGCAAAATGTTGAAATCGCTATTCCTAAATTGAATATCCCCAGGCAAATATCTAATCAAGTTAAACCGTCATTTCAAGAAGTTAAAAGCAAGTTATGTATAATAAGCAGCAACAGAACCAATAAGCTATTGCGTATTGCTGAAAATACATTTCCTTGTCATCAAATATGTCATTATCTATCGCAAAACTGCGGCATAGAACAGCTTTTATGTAACATTCATACAAAGTTAGATAATTACACAATGAATGACTACTGTCTTATATTTATAGGTGAAGATGATTTTGTTCAGACTAAGGATTATTCTCGGCTGGTTGAAAATATACGAAAGACTTTAATAGACATAAAACATACTAATATAATAATATGCTTGCCTACATATAAATACAGCTATTATTCCAATATGTATAATTTTAGAATTGAACTTTTTAATAATATTTTGTTTCATGATATTCAGAGTTACGATTATGCTATTCTGTTTGACTCAAATTTATTTTTATCATGCGACTATTCTATGTTTCAAAAACACAGTGGTAGAATTAATGACTTTGGTATTATAAATATTCTCGATAATCTAAAATATTACATATTTTGTTCGGAATCTTTATGCTTGGACTCAATGCCTAATATAACTAATAATCTAGAGACAGGGATATAGCCATCAGAAACCATGTTTTTTCGATATTAAATATTTGTACGTCCTTCATCAAAATATTGCAGGATTAATAAATAAGACCGATGCACTTATTGTAAATTTAGAAGAGCTAGCTGACATCGATAAACCTGTTGATATTATATGTGTATCTGAACACTTTTTGATGACAGGGACTGAATTATTATGTACTATACCAAACTATGCGTTGGCCTCTTATTTTTGCCGTAATAGTAAAAGAGGAGGCGCATGTATATTGGTAAAAAATGAACATAGAGTTAAAGATTTGCCAGCAGTAAAAAGTTTTTCTATTAGTAATGTATTTGAGTGCTGTGCGATCGAATTGATTGATTATAAAATTATAATTATTTGTGTGTATAGAGTACCTAGGCAAAATAATCTGAACATGTTTTTCAACCGACTTGAAGTGGTCTTAAGATACGTGTCCAAAATTAAATGTCATAATATTGTTTTAACTGGTGATTTTAATATTGATGTCTTAAAATGTAGTAATGACACTTTAGAATTGGAGTGTTTATTATTGAATTATAATCTAAAACTGGCTCTGAAACAACCAATAAGACTTATTAGTAATACTTGCATTGATAATTTTGCACATAATTATAATAAGCATTGTAAGGCTGAAGTATTAGAATTTGGCTTATCAGACCATACTGCACAATTAATTAAGCTCCCAGTACGAAAAATACTAAAATTAAAATGCTGGCGTAAGTTTCAAAGGGATTTCAGCACTGAAAATATCCTAAAATTTAAAAGATGCATAGAAAGCTTATCTTTCACTGATGTTTACGAAACTGAAGACCCAACTTTAGCGTATCAGCATTTCATAGAAAATTTTGAACATTTTTATGACCTGTGTTTTCCTGTAATAAAAAAACTTATACATATATATACTAAACAAAAATGGGTATCGCGTGGTATTAAAATTTGTAGTAAGCGGAAACGACAGTTGCTATGGAGTTACAGATTAAAACCCACAAAAAGTAATCACCAAAAATATGTTAAGTACACTAAAATGTTAAAAAAAATTATAAATTTAACTAAGCGCGCTCAAAACAATTATAAAATAAAAACATCTATAAATAAATCCAAGGCTACGTGGCAAATTATAAACAAGACCAAACAGAACTTGCCAAAGGAATCTATTACAAACATAAAATTAAATGAAAATACTAATATAACAGATCCTACACATATGGCCAATGCGTTCAATAGTTACTTCATCAACAAAGTAAAATCATTACCATGTGTTGGTAAAAATGTGACACAACTGATCAATCATCGTTTAAATTCAATGTTTCTAGCGCCGACCTTGCCTTATGACATAAATAAAATTATAAAAGGTCTAAGAAACACTAATAGTGTCGGTTATGATGGATTTTCAACAAGAGTGATTAAAGAGGTAAATGATCATATTTGCTATCCCTTAAGCCATATAATAAATCTAAGCATAACTACTGGCATATATCCAAAAGATTTAAAGTTAACAGTAATAAAACCCTTACACAAAGAGGATAATAAAGAACTTATGGAGAATTATAGGCCCATTGCATTAATTTCCATATTCTCTAAGATCTTTAAGAAATACGTATATAAAGAAATTAATAATTATTTGGAAAAAAACAATATTTTACGTGACGAACAGAAAGGTTTCCGCACAAATAGGACCATCAACATGGCAATTTATGATTTCATCTATAATGTCATGTCTTACATCGATAAATCATCGCCGGTCTGTTCAGTTTACTGTGATATGTCACAAGCGTTCGATCACGTGGATCATGATATTCTAATAAAGAAACTGGAAGCCTATGGCATTAGGGGCAATGTTTCAAAATTAATTAGGTCATACTTAACAGAGAGAAAACAAATTACGGAGATATGTAGACTGAACATCAAAACAAAGACAGAAGAAACCTATGTCTCAAATGAGCGCTATGTAACCTATGGAGTGCCCCAAGGTAGCGTACTAGGGCCGCTTCTCTTTATTATATATATTAATGACTTACCAGGTGCTACTATTCAACCCATGACATTATTTGCTGACGATAGTACTGTGACCATAGCGTGTAAGGATATTGACTATTATAAATCTGACATAACAAATTCTTTGACATCAATAATTTCATGGCTTAATAATAATAATTTAAAAATCAATATAATTAAAACAAACATAAAGCATTTCAGACAAAAGTCACAAAATCAATCAAATTTCAATATTATACACGACAATATTGAAATAAATGAAGTAACCAGTACTCGATTTCTTGGCTTAATTATTAACCAAAAGTTAAACTGGAAAGAACATATTGATAAGTTGAGTAATAAAATCAGCTCACTATCCTACGCTACATACAAACTTGCACAAACTGTGAACACCGATGCAATACTTACTGCATATTATGGCCTAATTGAATCTGTACTTAGATATGGATTAATATTTTGGGGGAATTCAACAAATAAAGATATAGCATTTATAACTCAGAAACGCTGCATACGTTCTATGTTTATAATACAAAGTACAGAGAGTTGTAAACCATTGTTTATCAAGCACCGGATTCTAACACTATCGTCATTATACATTTTTGAAGTAGCTATGTTTGTGAGAAGTAATCCGCATTTATTTCCTAAGCTGTCTGACACAGTCAATCGAAACAGGCGTGATAATAACAAATTACGTATTCACAAGTCAAGGACCGCACTTATGCATAAGAGCATAATTTGTATGGGTCCAATTATTTATAATAAAATTCCAAAAGAGTGGAAACAGAAAAACATAAATGTATTTAAAAATCTGTTAAAGGCCTTTTTGGTTGACAAGGCCTATTATAATGTTATTGATTTTTTGAATGACCATTTGTAGTACTATCATAATCATAATTTCGTTACATATCTGACATATCACAATTATGTGACTACCGACTTTATTAACTGACATTTTATCGTTTTAATTTTTTACTTTAATTTGACATGCATATTTTATAATTTTAATGATATTAGATCTTTATTTTTTTAATTTTACTTGCATGCATTATATTATGAATATTATTAATAATTCTATTTTCTTTTTTAAAATGACACCTTTGAAATTTTATGTGCGTCAAATCAATTATTTTTTTAACATAATTTTGAATATTTGTATACCCTAAGGGTAAAACATGATGAGCCTCTAATACACTATAACATCATGCATTTTATGTAAATGTACTCATGTTTTATACAAATAAACTGATCTTTATCTTTATCTTTATCTTTAGTCTATTAAACGGCAAATGTAAACTGAAATGCAATTTATGTTCACATTAGACGTATATTTTAATTTAGGAGAATAATATTTTTGATATTTATGTCACTAAGACTAGATCAAAACTATATCTGAACAGTTTTTATTACGAAAGTTGATCCTATAATGTGATGCTTAGTATAACGTGGGCTCGAGCTTTTAGACGATATTCAGTACACGACTCGATATCTAAAGCTTCACTTTGGAGTTTCAGTATTGCGACGTGTTTGAGTTATCAAATTTGGGATAATCACTTGGCACAACAATAGTTTTGCTATATGTCATATTAAATATTCTGCATTTTATTTTATCGTAACCGCACGGGATAATAACAATTGTCCTTCTGCAAAATATTTTTTCTGTGTATTTCCTTTGCAAATAATGAATGTTACTATAGTATAAGGAATAATTACTATAATATAATAGTTAATGGAATAGTGGATTAGTATAAGAATTAGTATATAGTGGGAGTCTGAAGAAAATTAACCTAGAGCTATTCCTAGAACAGCCTTCTAGGAGTATCCCTAGGTTAGTTTTCTTCTATTAGTTCTAATTCCTTAAGATCAGATCTCCTTGATCTGCAGTCGGCTAAGTCCCAGAATACGGACATGGCTAGTGTAGTATGTGAAAGAGCATGGGAAAACAGACTGTGCAGGTAGCTTTAGGAATATCTGCGTCACAAACGGAAGCCTAACATTACCGCACCAATCTGCTTGTGACCCTGGCCAGTGCGACCTGGCCAAAACGTCTAGCCTCTCAAATAGGTATTTATATACTGAGTATGGTCACGTTAATACCCGTTTTCCGATATTATATTTTCATAAGACCATTCACACATACAATACAATACAATAACGATTTACACACACACTGGACTATATGGCCAGTCGATATCGCTTACGCCGGCTGCACTAAATCTAATTCATGCATGTATATTCCCGTAATTTAAGGATAGTTCCGCAATGCAGGCCTGCCTTGCAGCCTGTATTTCCTTGAATAAGTTAGAAGATTTTAAAACTATGGCTCATTTTGTTGTTTGACGTCAGTTTTTCTTATATTATTTTATATATTATATAATAAAAAGACAGTCCTATCAAATTATTTGAATGAAAATTGAGTCAACACAAAGCCGCTCACTTTTTATTATTCAAGTAATTGTAGGCACAATTAATCAAATATGCCTGAATGTATGTATCTACATGTATCGAATATTCTAACCCTAAATAATATTATAAAAGCGAACGTGTGTTTGTTTGTTAAGTTTTCGCGCAATAACTACTCGGCCATTTGTCATGAAATTTCGCATATACATTGTCAGGGTTACAGAAAAGAGTTTACCTTTCATCCAGTAAAAAGTACTATTCCCAAGGGATAGAAAATTAGCAAAACCTATATTTACGAGAACTAAGCCGTGGCAAAAACTAGTAATACCTAATTTATTTTTAAATAATGTTAGCCATAACAATTTTCAGTTATAAGCATTAATTTCAGTGTGTGCCATAAGTCATGCGAAATATTTAGGAGATTCCCGAACACTGTGGAACGTTTTCTCTATTTTAATCAAGCTTAGCTAAATTGCCTAACGTAATCTTTCGAAAACCATCTATTTTCAGAAAATCTATTGAAACGGGGTCCACGTTTAAATTTAGGCCTTTTGTTGAACCGTTTCATTACACCTTCATCTGATTATTAAATTTTGACAACGTTTAAATTATTTTAAAGCATAAACTGGATTTATAACGCAAAGTTACAAAACGGTACCCCAAGTTAATTTCTGAAATTATATCCCTTGCGTCATTAAGTAATTTTAGTAAACCGATTTTAGAACGGACAATAAAAGCAACGATAGCCTAGTGAAGAGAAAACTACATTTTTCAATGGCAATGGCGTTGATTTTAAACCAACTATTGATCGGTTTGTGGTTGGGTGGACGATGATTTTGTTAACATGTTTGAGGTATAGTGAGAAAGACGTATAATCGGAGGACAGACAGGGCAGCTCTAAAAGAAGATGACGGGGCAACCTGGATGCCTTTGAAAGGGATTGACAGGGATATCAAACAACACAGAGATTGGGAAGTTCAAGGGAGTGGCTTTTGACCATCAGTGGGACATATCAACAAGCTAATAAAAAATTAAATATATTGAATTATATTCTTATGTTCAGTTAGTAAGTATTTTCACATGCAACTGTTACTTCTTAGCGGATAAAAAAGCAATAGTTTTATGGTGACGCAGTAGTGCTTGAAATAATAGTAATGTATTAACTATCCTTTTGTAGACATCGATAGTAACACCACATTGGCAATAAAACCCACTAATTTTGTATTTGCATTAGTTGTTGAAACCGATATAATTATTTAATTTAAGAACTTCGAAATCGAGCTAGTTGGTTCTACACAACATTTAACTCACCTAGATTATTTATGGCACCCTCATATTTGTTTCATATTACAAGTACAACGCTATATATATCGATAATATATTATGTGGAGTGCCAATAAACTATTTTCTTTGTTACAAATTATTTACAAAGGCGGTGGCCTTACAAGAATGACAAACTCATATTTATCATAAACATAAAAGTGGACCCTCGAACGAAACGGTCGAGATACATAAATATAAAAATAGCGATTGCCTACTGAAGCGCGCTCCAAATTACAAATAAACTTACTTCAGTCCTCATTCAAATGTACTAGACTGTATAAAAAAACTTCATTAAACAATAATTTATCTAAATATTATACAGTATACTTTGTAAAAGAAATATAAATGTTGGGTAGCTAACTTTATTTGTACTTTCCTCTACTATTTATTTTAATTTCAATGTTGCGGGAAGAAACGGTATGAATAAAAGATTTTCGGTCAAATATTTGCTATGAAAAGGTAAAGGTTAGTTGTTTGTGGTTATGAATAATAAGTATGGACAATGACCATTTAGTCTTCTTTCCTTTAGTGTATTTTTCCAATTTATTCGTTCTTGAAAACAGTTAAAGGAGAGAAACTTTAAGGACAATTTTTGCGAGAATTGATCTTTAATATGAAGAGCTTTTTTATCTTTAAGTATTAAATTCTTCATGAATTCTAAATGTGAATATATGTGAATGAATGTGCTGTTAAGATACACGAAACTGCTTTGTTTTATTCATTCGAAACATTACACTTCTAGGTAGACCCATTATTTTAGCCATAAATGTACATGAACGACAATTGCGTATCTAGATGCTGGTTCAACAATGTTTTACATCGATATGAATATTAGAATTTACAAAAAATGTCATTTGTATGTATAAAAGGAAAATCTGTCATGGACTGAGTAATTTACAAGGAACGAAGCTCTATGGCTATACCATATACCTATGTATATGAGAAAGAATAGACACGTAACTAAAGGAGCCGAAATCGGAACTCACTTTCATCATCTAGATACCTGTATTCATAGTTTATAGAAACACCTCCTCACTGATATGAAATGGAGTGCTAATACAAAATATTACATTTAAATCCTAAATTACAGGATTGTTACTTTTTATATTTAGTGGGACTTTGTTATTTGGTGAGTCCAGTAACACTAATCATAGCAAGAATATCACACAAGATTTTTAGCTGCAAGCGTCTGCACTTCTGCGATCGATCTGCCTCAGTTTAAGTGAATACCCAAAAAGTGGGAATAACGCTGTATATTTTTTTTATTTTTTATTTTAACATTTTCGGAAAACTTACAGCTAAAATACACTATTAACATAATACTAATTCACTGATAAAATATATAAGCATGCATATAGGTATACGTAAGTAGACATATTGTGATATCACTCTTTAGATCTAATCAAAGAACTCGGTACACAATTGTTTTTTTAATTTAGTGACACTAGTAAAGAAAATGTCAATATCAACACTCCGGCATGCCGCATTGTACATGCGACTCGCTCTGATTAAGTATGAGTTTTGTCTGTAATTAGAGTCTACTGCAGGAACATGTAGCAGGTTAAATCGTCGTAGATGTGCTGACGGGACACTTAAAGCCATTTTGCTCACCAGTTCTGACGAATCGACCGCTCCTTTCATGATATTAAATAAAAATGATAAGTCCGCTATTTTTCTTCTCTCAATTAGTGGAAGAATATGAAATTTTTTGCATCGGCTGATGTAATTAGGTCGGTAGCAACCGCAACGATATTGTATATATCTTAGAAACCTTTTTTGAATGCGCTCTATTCGATCAATGTAAATATTATATTTAGGATTCCACACTTGTGAACAGTATTCTAGGTGACTGCGAACGAAAGAACAGTAAAGTATTTTAATTGTTTTAATATTTTTAAAGTCGTTCGAGATTCGAAATATGAATCCAAGCGCTTTGGAGGCTTTACTTACAATATTGTCAATATGTGTGTCAAATAATAATTTCGAGTCAAAAGTTACTCCAAGGTCTTTGATGTTACTAACTCTCGTCAATGGGGTATCTATAGTATAGTGGCCGGGCTGTTCTTCTCTTACATTAAAATTAAGTGGCCTCTTGTTGTTTTAATAATTTCGCAAGTTGATGAGTACAAATAGCAATATCAGAAACGGCTCTTGTTATAAGCTCAGTTTTTACTCAACCATTATGAAATCACCTCACTAAACGTTCGCGATTGTAAATTACCCCAATTATAACACAGAGTCATCATATATTGTCGTCTAACTGTGTAGGTTTATGGGACTGTAATCGCACTAACCGCACTGAATTGTGCAAATTAGTAAGCCACAATATCAATGCTGAATTAGAACTGACTTTAATCAACAGAAATCAATACTAAAAATATGATATACAAGTTAAGCGTTACACTAATTAAAATATCATATTACATAAAGCGATGACGTATTTGATCGGATTCTTTTCATAATTATGATTACTTAATGGCATAGTATAATAAGGTCATAGTAGTAACCAAGTAATTAAGATCACTGTAATACTCACTACAGGCCACCACAAATCTCTTGAACAACCACTTACTGTTTGGTTGCCTAGGTAATAATACAAGAGCTTCCTTAAGTAACCCCAGAAATCATAGCTACCCAGTAAAAATGTTTAATAATATCGTGATTTTTTAAATATCTGTCGATAGAGAGTGTAGTAGTCCCTATCCTAAAGACAAGAGTTGCTCCTGCCCTAGCTAGCTGTCTTGGACCTGAACTTTATGCTAAACATTCCTTTATTTCAATTTTTATACGTATTATATCAACGACTTATTTGTCAAGAAAAATAAGTCGTTAATTTAACACGTAGAAAGTAAATAATAAATATTAAAAAGGCAAGATTAGAAGCGCACGGAGAATCGCCTCTATGCACTGAGCTTGAATACGGATGATTTATAATCTGTTTACTTTGTTTTTTTTTTCATAGTATTAGGTTTGTTTTGTACTGTTTTAATAACATGGACTTTTGCCGCATAGAGATATATTTCACAACAAGAAAAAATAATTGCACACATATTGATAGGATTTTTCATGAAGAATATTCCAACTATTTTGAACTTAGATTAATTGTCTGAACCTTCTATATATTTTTACGGTGGTTCTTGTTCTTCTACATAAAAATAAATAGAAGTAACTAGTTCATCAGCCAATAAGGTCTTCATTTATATGAAAATATACATCATCGCAAATTTAATTTCTCACAATGTCACGTCTTGTTTATCAAATGATTGATTACACACACAGTATGATAAAGCCCCCGTTTTATTGAACTATGCCATACGCCCTTTAATTTATCGTGGAATCATAATAATTACAGGATGGTATTTGGCTGTAGGCTCATACTTACACTTATAGCAACCAATTCCAACGTTTCATCTAATCTAAGTATAGAATCAGGTCATCTAATTCTTGTGAATGCCGTAATAGGTGACTAGGGAGTCATATAAATCCGAATGGTACAATTACACGATTCGTTTTAATTAAACAAGCATCATTTACTCATTATTTGTTACATTGCATAGTCGTGAGGATAATAATAACATCAGTCTGGTTTATAAACTACCCTAATTCTGGGCACGAGCCTCTATTTAAAAGAGTACAGGCCCAGCTGATCAAGGAGGAAATTCACGTATCTTTGGGAACATTGATCCTCATAAGTTTGACTGTGAAATAGTTCAGTGGTTTAAGTAGCCATTCTATTTCTATTAATGTTGTAACTTTGATACCCGCATTTTTACCCGACTGCGTCAGAAGGAGGGTAATGTTTTTCGAGCGTATGTATGTATGTGTGTATGTATGTCCATTTCTTTGGCACGCCCTACAGCCCAAACTGCTGGATGGTTTTTGACATATGAGGTGTCGTTGAATACATCAGGATTTTGGTAGTGACATAGAGTATATAAATTATCAAAATGGCGCCCACAAATGGAAAAAGTTTGGGTGCGAGTTGTTTTTTTTTCTTACCTTAGCAATGTCGGGTATCAAATGAAAGATCGTGAAAAGACCATTTCAAAAGTGTATGTACCATATCACGTTTATATTACTGTTTTAACACAAATTGTCAAAAAGCGTACCAATTATGAATCGGGACGCCCGAAGTATCATTTTCTAGCAAGAATGTATTCAAGTCAGGAATAACATTGACTGTACTTAGTTATATGTATATTAAAATAAAACTCGGTTAGTAAAACTTAAAAGTCAATGCTTTGTTTCCTACGGGCAAAGAAAGATCTACCAAAACTACGTTTGTTACCGCCTGCAGCACCATAAAGTATTTAGTTTAACTAATTTGAATATACATATGCAGTTATTTTATTATTTGATAAAGTAAGCTTATAAAACAATGCTTTTGTCAGTCGAACTTTATATAGATATTGTGATACTTGTTTTTCTCTTTTCAGTTCATTACTTTTAAGCACTCGGGTTTTTTGTTTTTGTAATAATAATTTTTTTATACACAATTTGTTTGATACCCAAATCACGGTAATGATATCTATGAGTATTATATCTTCATACAAACGGTCGGAACGCGAGTCATACCTACGCGCCTCTAGTTCGGTATACACTCGGTACACAACCAGACGCAAATGCGCCGCAGTGACGAACGGGTGGTGTGATGGATTTGTAAGCAGTAAGCGTGCGATTTGTTAATATTTGCCAAAAGTATTTTTAATAAATATTTTAACAATAAAGCTTTTCGTACGTCTCAGTCGAGGCGCAAATATTTTAGTCTTAAATTTATAAGGGTGTTTTTATTAAATCTACTAATAAAAAACATTACATGATTTTTATTGAATACTTACGATTTCATTCACAACTAATTTCATTCTTTTAAATAAAAATATAATATTTACAATTACTGAACTAAAAAGAAACTCAAGTAGGTAGATGAAATTTAAATACAGTAGGCGGGCGGACCTACTGCGCCTTTACGTACCGCGCGGCTGTAAATAATTATTTCAAGGACAGGGCCGAGTCACAATACTGTTAGATAACATTACCGTCCCAAATGATAACCACAGGCCACGCTTGTAACACCAGAGACTAACATAAGCACGTAGCCAGCCAATTAAAATTTGCCGCTCTACCGCCAGTATAAAGGAGAAAGGAAGCCATTAATAGATCCCTGCTAACATCACAACGTTTCTTTAAGAAGTTGAGAGAAGCTTGAATCTACTATAGGCCCGCAGTCCTATAATAGATTCCAACTTCTCTCAACATCTTAAAGAAGGATCGTAATACTTCCTAGTAGGGCCGTTACAGTTATACAAAAGTCTGACGTTTATGCGAGATTCCAACATTGCCCTAATCCTTTTAATTTATTTTACCTAATGATATATTGATACTTTGAAACATTTTATTTTAAATTTAAGTTTGTTACCGCAAATATAAAAAGGAGAGTTTTATTGAAAATATACATAAATCGTTTTTAAAACTTATAAAATTTAAGATTATTTCGTATATATTAACTGTGTTTATCTTTGTTGATCCGTGCAAACGCCAAACATATTTTTGAAAAGTTTGAGAAAATTTTGTACACTTTTACTCAAACCTGTCAATCCAATATTGCCAATATCAACCCAGTATTTAACATGACAGAGAGCGAATCTACCTTAGTGATTCTTAAAGTCCGTGCTTTCGATTTTTGAACCATTTCTCAAAGTTTTCTATACCTTCAAAAAGTCTCGCGGGCGCAAATATGTTATTATTTTAGTATAATAAAAACGAATCATAATGAAACTTAATAATGTTATGGTATAAATCATTTATTTATACTCCATCTTACACATCCGCTTCTGTCAGCCATAAAGCTTGTCAATTTCAATAAATGATTACACACCGAACTGCAGGCGGGTTGGTCTTTGTAATGGGCAATAAGTTGTCAAGATAGTGATTATGGCAGAATACAGAGGCGGCTCTTGACAATCTTGGTAATTGAGTTGAAGAACATCCAAGACTAGTACGGTAAAATGGGCCACTGGTTGCTTCGAATAGCACTTCTAATTAAGCAATCCAATCTCACCTGTTTATTTATGCAAAAGTCATTTTGTTGTTTCTATTTCACTTGTTTACAATTTAACTAAAAAGCTTGCTTTTTGTTAATATTTTATATCAAACGTTAATCTATAATTTCTATGCTTTTAAGTCATTATGGTTAAATTCAAATATTTTATACGGATTTCATTGCAGATTTCGATCTGAAATAAATAAAATTTGTAATTAAAATAAACAGCAATATAAGCCGTATTGAGTAATTTAATTTCAATGTGTAATATACGGGATAACTAAAATATTCATTTCGGGATTCAAAGTGAGTTTATTGATAATATTTCAGAAAACTTTAACTAAAATTTTTATTTCGGCTTTCAACGTGAGTTTATTGATAATATTTTAGAAAATTTTGAAGTTTAATTAGTACTTGTTATTTTTTATTCTTGCATATATCTGATATTTCAGAAAATAACTATGCCATGGTTTCAGTTTTTGAAGTAACTTCTAAATCGCCAGTGTGGGCGCATGAGTCGGCCAAATGTTTTTGATTGAGTATTTCCATAAAGCAGAAACCCACAATTTCGCCAGGTATGTTTTAGGTTGCATATAATATGTAGTGCTTTGAAGCGATTGCGATACTGAGTTACCTATAATAGTAATGTTATGTAAAATATTATAAATGCGCATGTGAGTTTGTTTGTTACGGTTTTACGCCTGAAATACTCGACCGATCATCATGCAATTTCGCATACATATTGTTACAGAAAAGGACATAGTTATCCTATGTCCTTTCTTGTCATTCAGAATAAAGTACTGTTCCCAGCTAAACTTAACCTACCTTTACGCGAGCGAAGTCGTGAGCAAAATACAGTATTTATATAAACAAGAATTAACGCAATACGGACAACATAATTAAACAATCCTAATCCCACGTTGAATATTACCTGCCGTCGCCTACTCCTAAACATAATTTTATTAGGCTGTTATATTCTTGACGAACTGTTATAATATATTTAGTTATCCTAAAAATTACTGCCCGTTAGAGAATAAGACATATAATCTAGTAAAACACGTGACCGTATGTTTATAGTCTTGTTTGCGAAGCCACGTACACCCACGTTAAAAGCTTGTTACATTCAAAATCTTTTAATGTATTCTAAATTTGTCGAAGAACGCTCTAGAATAGACAACACAACGGTGGAAAAGTTAACATTATATGTATAAAAAAATAAAAAATAACGCATTTTGATAGAATATATAGGCAATCAAATTATTATTAATCAATTAATCTTTAGTGGGTCTGTTTCACTAGTCGTTATTCGCTGTCCCCCCTGGCAGGGGGTATATAAATGAGTAGAATTTCTATCCACTCTTTCCTACGATGCCATCACTGATTGGGTGGATTGCAAATTCTATTCCTCTTTTATTTTTTACCCATACCTCTCCGCGGGGTTGGACGGAGGGGTTATGACGGACTCACCGGGGTAAAAGTGAAAGATGGTAATGAAGATAATAATGGACCTCCCGGAATACCGATTAAACCTACCAAGGTGTTCCTCGACAAAACCGCAATCGGCAGGGTCGCGCGAAACACTTTCACATGCGGTCGCGACCCCGCCGAGGTTTCGGGCAGCCGTATGAAACGGCAGGCCACTACATAACAAGACTAGCCTTTAGTCACCACTAGATTCAAGCCCTACTGTCCCCCTTGTGGGGGACACACAACACAGAGGCGCGCGTGAGAACACGCACGCCGCCTCTCGAACCTGGTGCTGATCGGGTGGCAGGCAGGCCCACCATCCCCAGGTCAAACCTCAGGGTGGCTGGAGGTCATTCCGCGCCCTCCGTCACCCGTTTCTGCGGTTGAGAAGAGGGTTTAAGCGCTACCTCTCCCGCTCCGCCGCCTCCTTGATGGACATGACTTCCTCACAGAAGGAGGCGACGGCGTTCCACGACCTCTCGCTCCAAACCGTAGACCACGGCCGGGAGCAAGAGGGCAACCATACCGTCTGCCGCGATCAACTCACGGCGCTGCGATGGCCAGGCGGGGCAATCCGCCAAAGTGTGCAGCACCTTGTCCTCAACAACGTCGCAGCAGTCGCCAGTGATGACAACCGGGCGTCTCTTGCCGATCTATGCAACACAGGAACTGGCCAAAGCAACCGTGGCCAGTTGTTACCTGTGTCAGCCGGGAGGTGAGAGTACCATGCCGCCTGTCCAGCCACTCCTCAAAAACGGGTCTTATCGCCACGATTGTGTGGCGTGTCCGAAATTCTATTCCTCTACTAATAAAATCTGCCATTGAGTAGGAACAACTAGCTGACCGTAGACTAAAGGCTAAAGCAGACATTCTATTTTTTGTATCAACGATGGACATTTCATCTTAGATTTGCTAGTACTCATATAATTTGGCAACTCCTTGTTCAGGATTAAGACAAATCCGATCAGATTAAATCATAGCTATATTCATCAGAAAAGAAGTCAATACCCTTCAATTTCGGACTTCGTACTGCTGCTGCATATATCCTACCAGTATAAACCAATGACACACTAGATCTAAAGAGTAAGCTACGGCGCCGCTGCTCCTGTGAGGCTGCTATTATTCTATTTATAATTATTTATTTGTCGCTTAGCAAAACTACAGCGTTAGAAAAGTGAAAAATCATGTCCGAAGAAGTACTTGAGCGCCGTCTGTGCCTCGGCGGGAGCGCAGAACTTCGTGTTTGTAGTTGCAAGTGGGACGATAACGCTATATATGCTTTGAACAAATATGCAAATAGCTTATATGGAACATTTTAATGCATGCATGCATTGAGTGAGTAATAAAATATATGAGTTGATAGATTTTACAGTAAATATTTCAATTACACATAAATTCGTATGCGTGTGTGGATTGAATTCAAGAGAAAAGTAGAGAAAGTAGGTGCAGAATATTAAACATTGCCTAGGCAACTATATTCTGTAATTTTATCTTTATAATACCCAGGTAATAAAGCATAAGGTTATCTGCGAGAAGCAGCTTACAAAGCACTTGTAGCTATTCCCTTAAATATAATTATAACTTATGCTATACCTAATCTTTTTTACGTTTTAGATTATTTTAGCATTTCGTCTAAATACTTAATGGTGCTATAAAAATTATAAATATCATAGCAATAATATCCCTAATATATTTTGAACGAACACAATAAAGCGTAATAAATAACGAAAAAAAGTTTCTGAAAAGATATACGAGAAACAAAAATTACGTTAGACGGTTGTAATCTTAGCGAGTCACGCACGGACCTATTGTGTGGAAGATGGCTGACCCGTCCGGCATGCTCGGTCATCATGCCCAACCCGCCATTCATTATGCTCGGCCACAGCTTAATTACACGATAAAATAACAAGAGAAATAGATTATCATGTCCTATTGTTGTCTAATACGGGGAACCTTGTTACTCTGTGTGTGATGTTATAATTAACGACACACGCAAATGTAATTTACAATATGTAATATGTATTACTTATTGCCGCCTACAGCTTTACTCACTCGATAAATAGAAAATTATTCATAATTTGTGGTTTAAAGAGAGTATAATTATCACCACAGTTATGTTTAGGCTCTTGGTATATCAGAAGCTGAGCAACGGTAGTAATCATTTACAAACTGTTTTATAGTCCTCGAGCACCAGAGGTAATATAGATATGTTAAAAAATTACGCATCACAATGTTCAATAATCAGCAATCAACAATCAGCACTGGGACAGTAAAATACAGGGCTGATATTATTATTATTATTATTATAAACAGTCCCACTGCTAGGCACGTGCCGCTTTTCATAACGTTAAGTTAGTCTTTTCAGCCAGAAACGGTACTCTTCTCAGTATGAGAATATTTAAGCTATGGTCTACTAAACTGACCGAGTGCGTGTTGACAGAATTTACTCATCTTCACGAACATTATGGAGTACACTCAGACAAGCTGATTACATCGATGTTTCCTTCCATCATTAAAGCGATAAATAACCAATCAATACGGATAGAAGTTTAAAACGTCGAATGCAAAAGATTAAACTCAAAACACTCATTGTAGTCTAAAGATTTCTCCACTAAGCTATCGCTGCTATGTATAGTAACTATTCATTATATTTGCCAGTACCTTTGAGACACGGACATTATTAGTCTACAAACCGTACACATATATACATGTAATAGGTATATTGAATTTCAGATTTCCATCGCTATAGTTATACTTTATCGAGCTCTGCACAGGATGTTTCTTAATAGGCTGTCCCGTTCGAGACAGTTTCCGTTCCTCAGTCAACAGAAGCTACAATTATATTCACTTACATGTAGTATATCAAATTATCGATGAAGGGTCTATATTGCATCCGAGATGTTTAGAGGCAAGCTAGTTTATAAATAGATCTAGTCAGCGTGCTGCTTAAAAACTTTAACACAACATGGACTAGATACTACACGAAAACAACAAGAAAATGTGATATGAATAATTTAATAATAATAATAATATCAGCTATATATCAACTGTCCCACCGCTGGGCACGGGCCTCTTCTCAGTGTGAGACGGGTTAGGCTACAGTCCATCACGCTAGCCCACTGCGGGTTGGCAAACTTATAAATATAGTTGAAAACATTATGGAGAACTCTGAGACATTCAGATTTCCTCACGATGTTTGCCTTCACTATGCACTAACTATTTATTAAAAACGTAACTTCGAAAAGTCAGAGATTCGAAATTTAAAACCTTTGCGTGGCAGTCTTACGGTCTCCCACTAGGCTATCGCTGATATGAATTAATTAAGTAAAAATATGTAAAATCGATAAAGTATTGGACTTGCGATGGAGAGGTCAAAGGTTTGATTCACACCTATTGCACTAGCAATAGTTACACAAACATTTCATTTAGTTCGAGTGATTAATAAAATTAATAGTTATTTGCTACCTAAATTACTAAAGTCTATTTTTTAATAAAGAAATACAGGTTGTCCCAGAATATGTGAATCGAATTGTAACGGGAGATTTTTTAGGTAAGGACATATCAAAAGGGCTAAATAAAAAAATAAAAAAATTATGACACTTGTGTAAAAAAAGGAATCTCCCATTACAATTTGATTCACATATTCTGGGACATCCTCTATGTAATCCTCATTTTTTGTTTACCTCGCCGAACAATTAAAATGAGATAAGAAACGTTTCTTATGCATACATACATACATTTGTATATACGTATTTCTGTCTGTTGCAAACTGCAAACAATCTGTATTTTCGTCTCGCAAAGCAAAAATAAGTAAAATAAAATATAACGTTACCAGATATATTATAATTTTAAAAGCAGTCATTCTTATTCAGTGCTCTCTGGTGTGATGAATATTACTTTTCTTTGTTAACCCTAGTCTAATTGTCGGTAATTAAAAGAATCCTGGCATTTTATCTTTATTATGGTATCATCCATTAAATTTTTCTTAATTAAGCAAATGACCCTTAATTCTTTTCTTTGAGATAATTGTGTGGGTAACATTGTAAAGAATTGTATTTCTTAGTGGTAACGAGTTTTTGTTAGTGGTAACGGCATTCAAAGGTTTTCATATTTAAGTATCGTAATGGCTCATCACCCTAAAGGCGTAATGAGCTTAACTTTTTTTCTTTTGTTCAAATAAGACAATTCTACTATACTACATTTGGTTAGGTACTTAACTAAAGGTAAACAATCTTGATGTGACTTTTTACACAAACAAATATTAAACAAATAATCTACTGCTTAAACTAACGGTTCAATACAACCTTCAACCATTAATTAAGAAGTAAATAGTTTTTTTTTTTTTTTTTTTTTTCTTTATTTTATTTGGGAGCTTTTAGCCACACACGGCCATGTCAGCTCCATCATACCATAAATGTAATAACTATTCATATTCTACCTTAAGTTAACCTTATCTATTATCTTATAAACTAAAATAGCTGCTTTAGACAGGGGCTTAGCTAAAATACTTATGAAGGCACCAACATCCATCATACGCATTTCATGTAATTGCAGCATAATATTCCTTAACTCCTGGGTTCTGACGCACTCCACCAACAGGTGATGAACATCGTCAAGAGTGCCGCACTCTGTGCAATTCGGGCTGGCACTTTTCCCCATAAGATGTCGAAACCCGTTGAGTGGGGCATGTCCAGAACGAAGTCTATGGGCTATTACTATATATTTCCTATTAAGAGTGGTATTGGCAAACCAAGGTTTATGAGGAGGTTCACTTTGTACAGTTTTGTACCAAATGCCTTTACTTAATGATCTTTCATTAAAGTATTCCTTCCATTCCTTCTTATATTTAATTTTAAATTTCGACAGGAGTTCAAAATGGCTAGCAGCTACATCAATATTATTTCCCTCTGATAGGGCTTTCTTTGCCAACTGATCCACTTCCTCATTACCTGGCAAGCCAATATGCGACGGAACCCATTGCAATATCAATTCAATGTTATTTGTCCTGAAGTCTAAGATTTGTTTTATTATCACATAAGCTATCGATACACCTCTGTAGCCAGAGGCGCATCGAGCTATGTGCTGCAGTGCACATTTGCTATCCACAAATATTACAATACTACTATTATTTGACTTTGTTTCTAAATATTTTAAAGCTTCTGATATTGCAACAAGCTCCGCCGTCATTACACATACATCACAATTTGATATTTTAAACATAAAACGGTTGTCCTCATTCGCATCATAAAAGGCAGAGCCACAAACATCATCTTTTTTAGAACCGTCTGTATAGATCCTTGTCCAATTACAGTATTTACTATTTATTTCATTCAACACAGAGTATTTCAAAAAACTTAAATCATACGATTTTTTACATAGGCTAATATTATCTAACTGATCTCTTAATACATTTTCAGTGTTTATATTTGACATCCAAGTTTCTAACTTAAACATTTCTAAAGGGTAGCTAGCTGACACCGTTTCATATTTAGTGGTGTTGTATATACTTGCAAGTAATGGTAACTTCTTATTTCTCCAATATCTTCCAGAGTTAGAGTTAGCTAAGCTGTTCAATATGTCTATTGTTACATTATATTTAAAAGACTGTGCCTTTAAGCAATATTTAGTAGCTAGGTATTTCCTTCTAAACGTCAGATTAGGAATACAGAGCTCACATTCCATACTATGTATGGGAGTAGTACGTATAAATCCACCTATAATCCTTAACGCCTGATTCTGAACTTTGTCCAACTTGGCCAAGTGAGTATTCGCACTGTTAGCATACAAAAAGCTCGCATAATCAATCCTACTCCTTATTAGCGCTATATACAGTCTGCGAAGATGTATTGGGTGAATCCCCCATGACGCACCTGCTAACACTTTTAGTAGATTTAAAAATCTTTGTGTTTTCTCCCATGTTTCGTTGATATGTTTGCTCCAGCGTAAGCTTGAGTCCAACCATAGACCGAGATATTTTATGACTTTCGTCGACTGTATTACTGATCTATTTATAGTTAATTTTACCAGTTGTCTTCTATGACCTCTGCTGAATAAACAAAAATTTGACTTATGACTAGATAGTTCTAAGCCTAAGTTATTTAACATTATACTAAAGGTATCTAATGCACTTTGCATTGCTATCACACTATCGTTAACATTATTTTGGCTAGAGTACAATATAAAATCATCAGCATACTGTGAAATCATAACATTTGTAATATTCTGACAGATCTTATGGGTAGTAATATTAAAAATCAGTGGGGATAATGGATCGCCTTGTGCTATACCTTTGCTTGCCCATCTCACCACAAATCTTGTATCTCCATTCTGTACAATTTTGGCTTGGAGATGCCTTTCTGACAAAAATTCCCACATGTATTTACAAATTTTCTGCCCTACATTTATTTCATCTAAACCAGATATAACCTTATCCACACCTATATTGTTATACGCATTTTCTATGTCTAGAAAACACGCTAACGTAGGTACATTATTTGAAAATCCCCACTGTATTTGGCAAACTAACCGAACCAAGCAATCTAGACATGATTGTGATCTTCTAAACCCTACTGTATTCTTTGATAAAATATTGTTTTTTTCTACGTACCATTCAAGACGCTTACATAGTAATGTGTGGAATAACTTGCAAAGGCAGGAAATTAAGGATATGGGTCTCAATTTGACAGGCATATCTGAATCTACAGTAATTTTAGGTATAGGCACTATTTGTATATTACGCCATTGACTGGGAACGTATCCGGTTTCTAAGATTGAATTATAAATACGTAATAAATAATCTTTTGCTATCCGTGGAAGATTATATATCATAGAAAATGTAATCTGATCCTGTCCAGGTGCGGTATCTTTCTTTTTAAGACACTTTTCCAGCTCTTGGTACGTAAATTCCGACTCTAAGGTTGTGTTCCTTGATTCCATTGTTGGTACTGGAGGTAAAACAAAATCAGGAGAGAGGCTAGTCAATAAATCCTCAATTTGAGATTGAGAGGCATAGAACCTAACTTTTCTGTGGCCTTTCATCCAGCGCATGCGATTCCACATATCTGACATAGATGTGGTCTCATCAATACTAGAACAAAAATCCTTAAACTCCTGGCTCTTGGCTCGCATGAGCAATCGTTTAGTTTCCGCGATTTGTGTTTTTAAAATATCGAGATTCTGTGGCGTTGGGTTTCGTCTAAATTTGGAAAGCGCTAATCTACGGCGAGCAACAGATTATGAGAGCTGTGTACACCAATAAGGTTTAGGTTTGAACTTGGCCAAGGGATCTGTACATATTTGAATATATGGAATACTATTATCAGCGGCGGCATTAATATTATTAACTAGAAAGTCATATTGTATTTGAATGTTATCCGAATCAATAGCTGAAACAACAAATGTTTCTTCTAAAGTTTTTTTATACAAAAACCAATTAGCTTTTTTAAAATTTCGCTGCCGTACCAACTGTCGATTTATATTAACATTTTGAGCTTGAAAAACAATTTTTATTATTAAATGATCGCTTCCCAATGACTCATTCATTGTTTTCCAATCAAAATTAATTGCTATATCAGAGGACACAAATGTAACATCAGGAGAAGACTCTTGTAAAATTCCATTTACTAACCTGACTCTAGTCGAATTGCCTTTATTTAATGATATAAAACCATTATCTAATGTTGAATCCATTAATTGCATGCCTCTTGTGTCGTTTTTGTATGACCAATTGGTGTGGTGGCCATTAAAGTCCCCTGCTATTAACGATTTAAGATTATACGTACTAAAGAAAGTATCCCAATCCGACGGAGTAGTTCTTACATTGGAAGGACAATATATACTTATTAAGTTTTCTAAATAAGAGCAGTTAAGTAATTTTACATGCAATATTTCTATACCTGTATTGTTAAGTCTAAAGGAAGAGGCCTGAGCCCTTAGTGAATTATGAATGATTATTGCTACGCCACCGTAAGAATCGTACCTATCCTTTCGAAAAACGGTATAACCACTAATGCGAATAAGAGACTCTGGTTCTAACCAAGTTTCGCTTATAATAGCCACATGGACTTTTTCTTGCTGCAATAAACACTCAAATTCCACCAACTTGGGTTTCAAACTCTGTGAGTTCCATTGTACAATATTTAAAGGTGGTGCTAGTGGTGAAGAACTACCCATAAAATAAATTTAATAGCAATTTTATCCACTCACTCTTACATCCTGATTCCATAAGAAGATATTTAATTGCCTCGAGTACTATTTTCACAATATCAGTAATTTTCTCCTCTAAAGACTTATCTGAAAACATTTTATCTTTAATTCTTTTCACAATTTCCCAAAAAGAGTAACTGCACCGTCTATTTCTCTGTGCGGCGGAATCACCCTCTGCGTTATTCTGAACTTGATTACTTTCAGTATCGCTACTTTGTTCTTCAACTTCCATAGTATTTTTCGATGTTTCTATTCTAGTTTCTTTATTCTTTTTCTTTGATTTCATCACATTATTTTCTAGATATTTTTTATGGTTTGGTTTCTTGACGCTTTCTACCAGAATATCCCTATAGGAACGGTTTTGCTCTGTTTTATTCTCATGATTATTATCACCCATATTGTTTACAAAGGACTCATTTTCATCTTCGTGATTATCTGTATTATATATTACTTTATTTTCCTGATATTGGTAATCCATGAGATAAATCTTTAATGCTTTCTTAAAAGTGCAATTTCCTAATGACATAATTCTACGTATTTCTTTTTCTTTTAAAAAAACTGGGCAGGTCTTATTGAACGCCATATGTTCACCTTTACAATTGATACAACGATACTGGGTAATATCACAATTGGCATGAGATCCACCGCATTTTGGACATACAGGATTTCTGACTGTACATTGACGTAATAGATGTCCAAATCTCCAGCAGTTAGAGCATTGTGTCACAGGAAACGTGTACATCTCCACTTTAAATTTGCACCCAAAAGCTTCGACATAAGACGGGACAGTTGAACCTTTAAAACAAATTCGAACAGATTCGCTGTCTACCCACTTTCCTAAATCTGTAAACCTCTTTAATCTCTTTACAGAAATTATCTCATATCCGCAAGTAAATATGTCATTTAATTCACTCTCCGTAACCTCCAATTCAACATTTTTAACTATTCCATAAGACAGGTTTACTTCTTCAGATAATTGGCATCGATATCCTGATTCTTTAAACTTTTCACAAGTTAGTAGTTGTTCTGCAAATTCTCTTGTTTCAAATTGAATGCGCACCCTGTATGGGTTCTTATACCTTATCTGTGTTATGCCTTGTATACCTTCCGCTTTGAAGAGTTTTGCTAAACCCATTTGTTTAGGTAGTGCGTTTTTTGATGAAATATAGACTTCATATTTATTCTCTGTTTCCATCTCTCTAGACTCTGTATCCTGACTTCTTGAATCACATTATTTACTTGTTGCTCACTATTCATTATATCTTTACTTTTTAAACTCGGTAAACATAGTTCATCTGAATCACTCATATTTAATCAACAAAATAAAAATGGGGGTATATATAAAAAATGTTGACATTGCAACAACAATTAATAACCACGTCCGCTCACAACAAAGCGTGACGCGCGACTCAAGTAAATAGTTAGAAAGATAAATTGCGAGATCATGAAAATAAACAGAATACAGATAAATGTAAATGCACAAAATCGATAGCTATACAATTTTATACGAAAGCCCAACGTTTTCTAAGCCGAATACTATGTAACAAAGAGATTGGACAAGCTGAATCGCCGCCTATACTTAGAATTCCGACTAGTGGACCAAACGGCCAACAATATGATGTGTATCTCGTGTCGGTGTGAGGACAGTATCACTCGGGTTTTTCAATGGTAAAAGCTATTATTATTAGATGTTATTATTTATTATGCTACGAGTATTTCTTTCTGGCTTTCATACTAGTTTAATAATAATTAATTGGTAAGATACATACAGCATACACTTGGTGACGTGAGAATTCCTTTTTATAATTTATTGTTTTGTATTTGTGCATTTGCATTTAACTACTGTTTTATATGTTGATGATACAATAATTTATTTTAGTTTGATATTTATTTACTTTAATTATTATTAAATCCTCCCGAATAAATCGGCTGCACGGAAGCTTTTTTTTTGGTTTAAGTGGTCGCCTCGCCACTGCCACTACGCTGAGTGTTGTGGGTTCGAATCCCATACGAAACAAAAAAATTGTGTATTCTACAAATTATTGTTTCAAGTCTAGAAGTTCTTTGTGTCCGTTGTTTGAATGCTTGTAAAGTCCCCGTGATACAGGAAATAAAAAGAAAAAATTTAATAACAATTAAGAAATCCAAATCGGTTGAAACATGCCGCAAAAATGACGTAATTTATATTAGTCGAATTGAGAACCTCCTCTTTCTTTAAATTCGATTAGAAAGGATAGAAGTTATCTAAGTGATGACAACCAGACCACAGCTTAGTTTCAGTGTAGTAAACATAATTGTAAGAATGATTCCTTACCATAACCAAGAGAACAAAGTAAAATCAAGTTTGCTGCCAAGACATGTAAATTCGGCATCAAAATAATACGCTCTATGTCAATCAAAAGCTTAAATAATATACTTTAACACATATTTATATCTAATCCTATAGCTTTAACTAATCACAAGCATAGAGTATTAATAGATAGCAAAGCAAGAGAAATTCAATAGCACTTGTGAATCTGAACTGAACGAAATATAATTGGAATTTTCCTCTTTATAAATTCTCAATCATATTACAGGTATTGCACTCTTTTGAAATCATCTAAAGCTTGTTAAACTTATTGAAAGACCATCCAAGTGCATCAAATCGCTATTATTAAATATTGAAACTTATGCTCTAGGATTGAAAATACATTTTGATTTGTATCTTGTAATGATAGGTATCTGATTTTACTGCTTCAAAGGAAGGACGTTTCTTTAATATCTAGGATAAAGAAGGAGGCTCGTAATGAAACGAGGGGATGAATAAACAAAGCCGTCATATTGTTATTTCTTAATTAAGGTTTACGATTGGCCTGGACTTTGTCAGTAACAGACGTATTGTGTATGTTAAGCAAAAGTTTTGTTTACGTAGTAATTAGATGACGCATTGATGCATAAATACATCTATAACATAAAATAAGTGTTCCAGCTTCGGTTCTTTCACGGGGTAAAATTTTTTTTGGTCCACCTGTAGTTAAGTAGTCCAGGTATGGTGTATTATGTATCTGTTGTTAGAATGATATTAATGTCCGCCGTGATACAATAATTATTATTCCTAATGCAGAATTATATTTTTACATAAATAGAGAATAATAATACAAGAAGATAAAACAAACTTGATACGCTTACAGTACTTGAGATAGACTAACAAGATTGTCTTCCATTCGTCCGAAAACACATACGACGTCTTAGAAAGCATTGAGTGACGGGAGCGTGTGGTACAGGCGATTGAACTCGTCAACAGTGCGGCACGTAGGCAATGTAAACGCTCTATGCCTTAGTTTAAGCCTGAAGATTATCGGGGCAAAAGTTTGCACAGCCTCTATGTATTTCTGTGTATCAATTTTTCCATGTAACACCTTACACGTGGTTATCCTTTAGTCAGTTTATCTTTAGACATCCAGAGAATAATGTACACTAGACCGCCAAGCAAAAATATTGTATGGTACATAAAGGAAAAGTAACCACTTTCTTCTTACTAGGAATAGTAACTTCTTTCTTTCACGATATGTCTAAAATAATGTTGGTTCAAGATAAATATGAAAAAAAAATGTGTGATCTATATATTTTTTGCGTTTGTACGGTAATTACTACCTCTTTATAGAAAGCCGTAGAAGTATCGTATCGTATATCCGTAGAATAATCTTTGGTTTCGCGCTTGTCCTAGCTTTAGGCGTCAGACCGAACAAATACTAACGCTATAATTCCTGATGTTCCTGTTGATTAAGATAAAGATATCAGTGGAAAAATAACGAAAACGATTTACGTCATTTATAAATAATAAGGATTTAAATATGAAGTTGCCGCTTTATATAAAGAAAATGTTGTCCATAACGTTGTGGTTTTCACAGTAATACTATTTTGTCAATATTTTTATTCGAAAGCTCTTTTTCCTGTATACTTGCTTATATGTAGACCACTATTACTAAAAAAAGAACCCATCATTTAATTATGGTGAATTAAAACAACGAAAACAATATAATATAAATTGTACAAAAAGTTTTTGATTTGTATTACTAATAATAATAATATATATATAGACAATTATATAGTAAAAGACCTAATTTTAGTTTTTATTATCATATGGTGTGTTCATAAAGTAAATTTACTTTTCCGCAAATAATATGAATTAGTTGTCAGAACAGGTATATATTTACCTCTACGCTGACCTAAAAAAATGACAAAGCAGTATTTAATCGCGATGTAGATCTCATCTTCTACCAGATAAACTTCAGAACAGGAAGATATCCCAAGCGTTATCTGGACTTGTTCACATAGGTAAGATAGAAAACAACTTTTCTTATGCCTTATTCTGAACAGCTTAGCAAAAGCAAGTGAGGATACTCAAACTATGTAATAATAATATTAACTCTGTATATTAACTGCCTCACTACTGGCCACGGACCTCTTCTCACCGTGAAAATGGTTAGGCCGTAGTCCACCACGCTGGCCCAGTGTGGATTAGCAGAATTTACGTATCTTCGAACATTACGAACAATACTCAGACATGCAGATTTCTTCACGGTGTTTTCCTTTACTATTAAAGTGAGCGATATATAACTTCGAAATGTAAGAGGTGAATTGCGTGCCTTGGGTCAAACTCAAAACTCTGCGTCTGCTCTATTTGGAAAAAGGCTTTAGAAAAGAGAAAAAGGATTGCATGTTACTATTTATACTTAAAGGATTATATGGCAATGCACTTTACAGATATTGAAACAAACGATACTAGGTTAGGCTCCTAACAACCATCTGTTGCTCAAACAAATATTTGCACTCAACGTATTAGTAACGGCGATGCTGACCATTCGAACACTACGGTAATATGGATTTCTCAGTCTAAACATTAGTGCAAAATCATATATCTAATATTGTCTTATATTTACGCGATTGTAATATATTGAAATTAAACTACTATATACGGCTTTTGTCGCTTTGTTTATTTTAAAACACTATTATTACATAATTTTGAAAATCGAACTTCTCTACAAGTTAATCTATTTAAATGAATTATTAATTAAAACTATTTATATTTAAGTTTACACTTTGCCCTGATATTTCGGCTGCTTTCCATTAATCATGTTCACGGGGAGATCACTTCCACTCCAAATAAAGAACGTGACAAAATCCGTAAAAAGTAGTTTAATTTCAAAATCATATATCGTTTATTCTTTTAGGTCATTCATGATATTTGACTATTTTAACGATAATCCTACACTGCAATAAAACTACAAAAGTTAGACGGGCCCCCTATTACGTTTTTTTCTAATCATAGCCTACAAAACATGGATCTGTGAAACATGGCGCCTACTTCTGTTGGGATTTATAACCATGAGTCTATACACTAATTAATATTTTTTTAAATCGCTTGATAACGAAATTACGCAAAAGCCCTCAAAATGTGATGTCATTACTCTACGAAACGTACAATTTATAGACAATATCAGTGCAGATACTGCATCATATTTTCAGCCTCTATCTATCATCTTTAAATGATAGAAATATGTGCGCGTAAAGTAAAAATAAGTAGATTTGACCAATTACCATTATGATATTGCAATCATTTTGAAAACACATTATTTCTATCGGCATCTTTGAATAGCAGACTAGTATTATAAATCTTAAAACTGTACACCAAATATTCAAAACTATTAAACAAATCCTGTGAACCAAACATAAATAAACATCTAGTCTGTCTGGCATAATTTGAATGGAATTTGAATACTAGATAGAATAAGTAATTATAAAGTCCGCAGACAGGCATTACTTAGGAATGTAATTGGATAGAAAAATATGTGATCTTGAAATTAAACTCTTTATACGGATTTTGTAGCGTTGTTTATTTTACTTTATAACACTGTTATTACATAATTTTGAAAACTCTAACACTACTATTATTGAACTTTACTACTATTTAAGCTATATATTTTTAATTAAAACTATTTATGTTTAAGTTTACACTTTGCCCCGACGTTTCGATTGCTTTACAGCAACCCTGTTCACGGGAAGACTAAGATGGTAGTTGTCCCAACGTTCTACCACTAGGATATTTCGAAAATTCCAGTTACTTTTGAATACGAGTTCCGACGCGGAAACGGCTCGCAATATCAACGCTGCGTTTGGAGAGGAGACCGCTAATTAACGCACCGTACGTTTTTGGTTTAAACGTTTTCGTAATGGAAACTTCGACTTGAAGAACGAACCACGTGGAAGACTACTCACACAGGTGAATAACGCTGAATTGAAAGAAACGGTGGAAGCCGATCCGAGTGAAACTACCCAGGAATTAGCGGCATGGTTTAACGTTACGCTACCTATAATATTGGCTCATATGCATCAAATCAATAAAATAAAAAAATATGAAAATGAGTGCCTCATGATTTGACTGATCTGCGGAAAGAAATGCGTGTTGAAACTTGTGTTGCCTTGTTGAACGGTACAGATATGAAGGAATATTGGATAGAATTGTGACGTGTGACGAAGAGTGGATTTTTTACGATAACCGTAAGCGAAAAATGCAATGGCTGACCCCAGGTCAAACTCCAAAACAGTGCCCTAAAGCAAAGCTTACCAATAAAAAGGTAATGGTAACTGTTTGGTGGTCTCTTCATGGTGTTATTCACTATAGCTTTCTCAGGTCTGGTCAAGAAATAACATCAGATATTTACTGTGCCGAACTTCGAACAATGATGGTGAAACTGGCAGTGAAACAACCCCGACTCGTGAATCGATCTTCACCATTATTCGTCCATGATAAAGCAAGACCTCACACTGCACGACAAACCATTGTAACACTACAGGAGCTGCAGTTAGAAACCATACGTCATCTTCCGTACTCGCCAGACCTTGCTCCAAAGGACTAAAATTCTTCATGATTTGGACAAATTTCTACGTGATAAAAAATTGTCTTCCCTGGAGGCAGTACCTACAGAATGCTTTTACTCAGTTTGTCGAATCTAGATTCTCGGAGTTCTGTCGTAAAGGCATAAATGAACTTTCGTTTGCATGGCAGCAATGTATAGATAATGAGGGTAAATATTTTGATTAAATAAATAATATAAGTACATCTTACCAAAAAAAACGAGTTTCAATTTTTCAGTACAAATCGGCAATTTCATACTTTAACCCCTAATATATACCATATAATTCAAAGAGTATAAATGTTGAAAACCAATTACACTTTATCCAACCCAAAATCTAAATTTGGAACGTCTGTAAATTTTATAAAAGGAATCAAGTAGAAGCAGCTTCCCTTAATGAACTTTACAATAAATTATATATATAAAAGACATTGCAGCATTAATATGATCACCGATCCTCCAATATTCATTAATTTATATGGCCAAATGGTCCACTTGGCTGTAATTTGTATGTTGCAATATAGTTTAATTGCATAATCAAACCCTGCTCCTCAAGTCATTGGTCGTTCTCTCGTTCTCGACTCGTTCGTTATAGTAGTGTCTTACTGTTTTATTTAGAACACAATACAATTTCACTTATAAAAATCAATTGCAATCAGCAGCATCAAAACTTGGTTATAAGTGTACGATATTATCATCCTTCGTCACGTATTGTTCTGATAAACAACTGCTCGCATGAGTACAGACAATAAAAATAACATATAAATTTATGTGTTGCTTCCTATGAGTTATTTTGAAATTCAGTATCATGCACCATACAAAAGATATTCTATAAAACAATTTAACCTATACTAATCAATCGTTCATTATATAATCAAGCGCTACAATATGTCTACATATCAATGTGTAGCAACGTAGTAGATACTGTCGTCTTTAGTCTCCGTAGACTGCTACGATGTAGCTATTCAATGCCCGTCTCTACAGATTTCAAACTACAAGAGTTACACTACAACACGATAACAGAAATATATGTATTAAGCATACCTATGTTCATATATCGAATATCTTCAGTCAGTGATACAGAAAAGAGCATAGGGTACCTTTCATCGAGATAAAAGTACGGTGGCTGAGAGACAGCTCATGTTAATATAAGCCTAAGATAATACATGTCAAAATAATGCCTACTGACGAAAGGGACGTGTAGAAACCTCTGGTACTAAAAAGTGCCTGGTGCTTCTATATATATAACTACAGCTATAATACATAAGAGATTTCCTACACGTTTCTTCTAACAACGCGAGTTCGATTTGTCCAAAAATAAATTGATGGACACCAGTCTTCATAAACCAAAAAATGGCAGTAATAAAAGACATTTTAGTCCAGTCGCAAAAACATTTAATAAGGCTCCTAAAAAATTGAGTACCAATGGGAGACTCCACTACAAGCTACGATTTGGACGCTATTAAAATATGCATCAATCAACCATTTTTAAAATCTATATGTTTTTAGACGCCGTATTTATCAATCATAATAAACATTCAGTAAATAAAGGAAACAAAAATATTTTTTCAAGCTCGATATAAATAAAACCATGAAGTAAATCATGATAAAATCCGTATAGAGTAGTTTAATTTGAAAATAAATCAAACGTATCAAATAAGCAACGCCAAATTAGTTGACAGTAATCCAATTTATATTACATTTTCCAAAAAGAGGACAAATAATGTTATTTCCGTAAGTTTCCACCAAAAGGTTTCCTAAAAGTTATCCACTTTCGTTACATATGCCATAATAATTATATTAAAGTTAACTTTATACGTTTTATTAGTAGAAACTACATAAATCATATAATCATTTGTTTTACAAGATTGATGACTTAAAAGATTTTCTTAAGATTACCTTGTTTAAATTGAAATTAAGCGGCGGTTAATTAAAAAAACACTACGTTTATATATTTCAATACCTAATTAATACGACGGAAAATAAACCACAATAAACTACATATACAGTGGTTTAATTTGATTGTTTAACATTCGCGTAAACGTAAGACAATATAGTTACATCCTGGTTAAACCTGAAAATTATACGTTGAGCGTGAGCGACTATTAAATACTTATTAATATTATAAACGTGAATGTGGGTTTGTTTGTTACACTTTCACTCCTTAGCTACTGGACCAATCATCATGATATGTTGCATACAAATTTTCAGGGGAACAGTAAAGGAAACACAGTGCTTTTATCTAAAAAAAGTACTGTTGTCGAGGGATAAAACTGTATTGACAAAATCTACATTATCGCAAGAGATACTGCGGGCAAAATCTAGAAGCTAATATATTAAATAGCAACTCTTGTAGAGGAGCACAATGTTTTCGTATATACGTTTTTATTATAAGATTGCGCACGCTCTCAACGACATGAGAATCACATTTGTCAGGATCAAGGTCATTCAGTACCGTTCTCTCTGTCCAGACGTCTAAACTCCGTCGCCACTTGCCACGAGCTTAACTCACACCCAGACATCATAATCTTTTGCTACCAAAATTTTAAGGCACAATATTTCTGTACAATGATATAAAAACTTAGGAATTAAAAGCTTATTTGGACAATTGTTTTCTGTTTATGTTATTATGCGGGGTCAATGTATTTGCCATTAACATTGTGTAGGATTTGCGTTTTTACCATTAAAACGGTAAAAAGTTGTTAATTTATTGAAAGTCAAAAATGTTTGAGTAATTTAGACTGATTTAATTGTTTATTTTTTAATAGAAAGAAGAATATAATTACAAACATAACACTCTCCCTTCCAATTGGAATTTATTTACATATAATAATGAATTTTCTTTTTATTATATATGTAAATAAATCCCCAAAGACTTTTCATATGAACTATTTTATCAATAGTTTTTTAATTCTATGTTTGTTTTTTTTCATGGATAGTTACTTGCATTTAGGCCACTATGGTTTGTCTTAAATTAGCAGAAACGTCAACCATCATGTAAATATAAATTGTACTAGAATAAGTTTCACACAATGTGCTACATTTTTCTATGAAGAAATATGGTAAAATATTTAAAAAAAAGACGTAATGTTATTACGAATACGGGCGTCTGCCCATAAATATCTAATATTATAATTTTTGACTGCCTCGATGGCGTAGTGGGTAGTGTAACCGACTGCCACGGCTGAGATCGCGGGTTCGATTACCGCACAAGTCAAACATTTGTGTGCATGAACAGGGATGTTTGTCTTGGTCTGGGTGATTCTATGTATAATATGTATGTATTTACAAAAAAGAAGGTATATGTGTATGTTTATCCATTGTCTTTATCATTATTATCATTTACCCATTACATAATACAAGCTCTGCTTAGTTTGAGCTAGATGGTGTTGGGTGTATGTGATAGAATATTATTATTATAGACAAGTAGTCTTTGTATTACTAACAAAAGCATTAAAATATTAGCTTCTTCGTAAATGTCTAGAAATATAAGTTAAATAAAATAACGGAATACGAGTAGAGATCTTTCTCTACTCGTATTCTGTTATTTTCTGAAATCTAGCACTTGCTAGATCCCTCTTGAAAGCAGCTCAATTGAACAGCAGCTCACATGATAACGGAATTGGATTCCTTTATATCCGACTCTACAAAGAAGTTTCTTATAGGGTTGTTTATTCGTTTCATGTACGGTTAATCAAAAATCCAGTAAAAATATTTCTGACATAGTATTGACCATTTAAATTACACAATTTGAGAAAAATCTATCTACTTTCTTTTTGGTTTAAATTTAGTCTGTATAGGTGCATTATGAAGTAAACAAATAAACACTTTAAGGTCCCAGGTGCAGCTATTGCATTTCGAGGCACTATTACAAGAACTCAAAATATTTCAAAGGCACGGGGGCTTATTTTCTATGTCGCAAAGAATTTGTCTTACAAGTCTTACAAGTCCTAGATTCAGAAATCAAGTTTCAAAATAATGGACAAGCTTTCCATCAATTATACACTCAGCGGCGGCTACAATATTTATATATTAGCAATGGTGACTTAAAACCACTGCGAAATTGGTTACGCCAAATACAACAATCAATTGAGTTTTATAAGAATAAAAGGTTGGTACTCCAAACCATATGCCAGTAAAAACCATTACCTACAATCTAATATGGAAACCCTTTGACTATTGGCGCCCTTCCAACGCAATCTCATGTTTCCACTTCAATGTCTCCAATATTTTACAAATTATGACACATTTTCACACTATTATCTGCACTTAGCTACTGATATATACATTGAAGATTATAATGAATAAGCAAGATAAGCAACACTTATTTAGCGTTTTAACTAACTACCAATTACAAGGTAACGTTTTTAAGTGTATTGTTTAGTAGGTACGTATATCTATTTTACGGCACGCGTTGCAGCTTAAACGGCTTGTTAATTCTCATTAATGAGCTGTTCTAAGATTAATTTTAATAGTGCATATAACAAATGATCCAATTGACCAAAATGGAAATGGACACAAGTCCATTTTCAAAGTATTGTTACTTTGCTGCAACAGCAACCTCTTAAAATGTTTGTGCTGTCACTATTATTTTCTATGTTATTTAATACTTGTAATTAAAAAAGTGTACGATAACACTCGTTCTGCTCATAATTCCGAATGTTATTTTAGAGTGTGTCTAATGTTGATCTCTCTTCTGTCAATTTTATACGACAGTCATATTTTACTAATAGACGTAATCAAGGTTTTGTAGCTATAAATACATATCCGTTTAAGCTACAATGCGTGCCGTACAATAGAGCTAAATATATATAAAAGCTATGAACATACGGTCATAGCTTGGATTTACTTCTGAAACTATTTCCAACATGACACCAAAACTTGAACTTGCAAGATTGTAAAATAAAGTTTGGGTTGCAAAGTTGTGAATTTTCTTTAATGCTAAGTTAATATTAATCCTCATTTAGTTACGCTTAACAGGTTTAGTAGCTGGCTGCCTTATGAAATAAAATCTTCGAATTGAATTCCTTTTCGTCGGCACAATATTTTCGTATGACAAGCAGTTTACTTATAAGTTAATACTGTCGAACCATTTTTTTTGTACAGCTATGTTGGCAAGCAAGCATACGGCCCACCTGATGGTAAGTGGTCACCGTAGCCTATGGACGCCTGCAACACCAGAGGCATCACTTGTGCGTTACCGACCCTTTAGGAAAGGAAGGAGAAGAAAAAAGGAAGTGGGAAGGAGAAGGAGCGGGAAGGGGCAAAGAGGGTGATTGTGCCTCCAGCACTCTCACTCACCGAACGAAACACAACAGTAGGAATACTGCTATTTCACGTCGATATTCTGTGAGAGGGTAGTCATTCCATTCATGCTGAAATCAGCTAGGCTCACTGGCGCCGGGAAAAACTGAAAATGTATTTGTTTTTACGCGAACGTAAAATTTGTTTTATTGAATGGATATACGAAGATTTTTTATAGTTATTTGACGTTCATAAATGTTACTTTATGATCTTAATAAATAAATATGTTTGGACTTATAATATAATAATTATTTTTTTAAACAATTGTTAAGACGTGATAATTACACTTGTAAATAGGTGTTTAAACCAAATAAATTTATAATCTACTAGCTGTCCCGACAGACGTAGTCCTGTACAGGCGAAATAAAATATAAAAAAAAAACTTTTCTAAACCGCCCTCGAATCCACTTGAACACACACAAAAAAATTCATTCAAATCGGTCCAGCCGTTTAGGAGGAGTTTAATTACAACGAAAAGTGGCATTGATTTTTATATATATAGATATTGTGAGAGCCAGTGGCTGAGAGGTTTATGTAAACCTGTATTATAGGTCACCAATCAATAAGGGCTTACGTATAAAATAACAACTTATTTATTCCTTGAATACTTCTTCTTATCTGCCGTATCAGTATATTTTTGCTCAATGCACATTACTAGGTTAGACTAATATTCTTCCTTGTAGTTTAATGAACTAATTTTTATTATATATACTCGAATTAATTTATGTATAATGTTCTGCAACTATATTTTTCAAAAACATATTTCTTAAGAGCATACCTAACCGTCATTTGCAGAAAAAATTTAAGCAACTAGTAAGCCGTATATTTCTTACTTTATATTTGTATTAATGCCAAAGCAGGCTTTCCTTTTCTCTAATCATATCAAAACATTTAGTAACACACCCTAAAAACAAGCTAGTTTATCCAATACTTTTATCCTAGCTAACCTGGTTTCCGTAAGAGAAAATCCTTTACAGTGAAAAATGTACATCAAATATTCTCCAGGAAGTTTCGACACGTGTCAACACAAATGGCTAATAGTTAACAGAACATGTCACGCATCGAAAAGCCTGACACAAGGAAATTAGGAGCCAAAATGAACACAACAACGCTAAATGGAAAAGCTCTATAGGAGTGTATGATACTATTGGGACAGACAAAAATAGAAGTATTATATATTTTTTATGGTAAAAGTAATAAATTAATGTATTGTTGTTCTACTGATACGCCACGAAGTAATGGGCACGTTGGACCCAGAGAATAAGTTAGTACTTACGTTTGACTTACTAAGAAGATACTGGGTCCAGATTATGAAATACTAATTAACTATGGTAAATCCAGCTCTAAATGCAATCAATGTGCTTCGGTAGCGTAAGCCGTAGATGTAAGCTCTTTCACGTAATTCAAGTGTAATAGAAGAATAAAGAGGTGATAAGATAGGTATCACTTAATTTAATGTTATAAAATATAAATCAAACTTACCATTTGTTGAAACTCGGCACGCTACTGTTGATGCTGCTCTTCCAATCGTACATGAACCGGCTACTGCCAAAAATACGGTCATGATATCATTTAAAGTATTAAAATATCAAAAGGAGCATTTTCAATCATCAACTAGCAGTTCTTTATTTTTAAAATAAATGTCAGGCCTTCACAACTACTTCACCTAACATGACAGCATGCGATTTATAATAGGGGTTTACCACGAAATTACATGTACGGAATGTTCACCGTTAAAGACCTATGTCCATATTCATAAGAGTTACACCGTATAATTAAACATTCTAAAATAATTGTTTGCATAAAAATGGTCACTTGCCTAATAACGAAGCTGTATGCATCGTTAAAAGTAAAAAAATATAAGATTACCGAAAATTAATGACAAAAGTATTTTCACAATGCATTTATAATGCATATTAAATATTTTAACTACCCATCTTATTAAGTCTTTAGTACTTAATATTAAAGGATTTTAGTAAGATTTTTTTATGAATAAGACCGCTAATATTTTGAATAAGTCTATCGATTGATCGACCGCTGCATTTAGTTACTGCTGCACGACACTGTAATAAATAACGGTAAGACCAGATCATCAATCAGGCTGGTACTTAATTGATGACCCTTGGGAGATGTTTGTTCGCTGTAACCCTTTTAAGCCCAACAAGTTTTTATACTGGGTACTTACCGGACGGTTCATTTATTACGTATGACGATTTGGGGAAGGAGATCCAAACAAGTCTTATCTTTTTACAAGGGGAGGGGGTGACAGTCGGTAGTTATAGATTTACGTAATATATAAACAGACCCTTACATCCTTTTTAGCCTTTACCTTTCCATGGGATAAGATAAGTATGGCCATAGAAAAATAAAAAATCTAAATAAAGAATAAAACCCATGTAGTGAGAGAGTTTGTAACAAAATAAATTATATATCTTCTTATTATCAATTTTAGCTATTCCTGTGAGTCGAAACACTTTTCTAACATTAAAACTATTAAGAAAGAACAACCATATTCTAAAATGCGGTCCCGATGGAAGACGTGAAGCAAAAACTTTGTACCCCTTTTTACGAAAATTGCGAGGACGAAGGAGTATGAAATTTGGCACAGTTAAAGTTTATATGGAGAAGAAGGGCGAATACTAATATTTTTATAAAATATGCATTAGAAATACATTAAATTAATGAAAAGAAATACATTAAATTAATAAAAAACACTACAGGCACACAACCATGCATTTGAAAAACGCGGTCGAATCGCATTCATAGTATTTCGACATTGTTCGTCGTACAATTCTTTGTAACTATGGTGACCTATACCTTATTTATATGAATTATATGTAATAGAGAAAAACAGAAAACAAAGTAGCAAGCTTAGGAATTTTGTTCGAATTTTGACCACTAGGCGACGGCTAGTAATGTCAATAAGTTCATCGCCCATTACACGAGGCCGTCACCGATAAACAGAATATTCATGGTTTCCGAAGTGATAGACATAGAATACGGATTTGCTCTTGCTATGATCCAAACATATCTCTTTTTGTTCATTCACACTCATTACATTCCTTATGCACACTCGAAAAAAATATAACAGCCAGCTAAAATATATCTGAGTCTAAATCATGCTGAGTTTAATAGATAAAAAATCTCTGTATATTTTACCAAAAACTCACAACAAAACCTCGCCTAAACAAAGCGGCTCATTTACAATATTTACATAATATAGCCCTTCATAAACTCGAATTCATAGAAAAAGAAAACTAAAACGTAAACCCCGGTTGGCAACACACTGAATTATGTGAAAGTTGAGAGTGAATAAAAGAATACTTTAGGCAAGTAACAAGGACTTGAAGCCCATCAATATCACATACAAACTCAATAACACGCTCGAATCCGAGCCCCTTTTTTGGTTTCACTACACGTAAAGGTCCGAAGATCAAATTTCCCCGTAATAAATGTGGGTACTCATTCGAATTAAATATTACTGAGCCGGCCAGTGGTGACTTTTATACGATTTGTTTCAATTGCAATCGAACTGGTTTGGTTTTTCGAAATACTAATTAGCGATGTAAAATTGCATTCGAATTATATCCGAATAAATCGTCAATACTAAAGTATACCAAACAATAAGTGCGATAAGGACTAGACAATAAGTGAGATACGACACGGTTATATTATCGATAGAAGTATTCATTGCTCAAATTACCGTAACAGTTTGAATATACAGGGTGATTTTGAAATCGTGTAATTCCTTTTAACCACGCATTCTACTGGTGATATAGAATAACCCTGACCATATTTTTATTTAATTAGAATTTTTTTTTTTGAAAAATTATTGTTCCAGTTTTTTCGTGAAATGGTGTCAGATAGTCATATGTTAACCAACCGAGGCAATTTTAATTTTTTACTTATTAAAATAAAAAAACATATTAATAATTAATGTCGTAAATAATAACGGGCGGTCCTTTTTATTGCCCCTTATTATTTACGACATCAGTTATTGTTATGTTATTATTTTTAAATTAGTAAAATATTAAGATTGTGTCAGGTGGTTAAAATATGACTATTTGAAATCATTTCATGAAAAAAATCTGTACTCTAATTTTGCCGAAACCATTATTCTAATTAAGAAAACATATTGTCAGGGTTATTCTATATCACCAGTAGAATGCGTTGTTAAAAGGAATTACACGATTTCAAAATCACTCTGTATAACTACGTCAATCAGGGTTCCTTAAGTTGCCGCGCAAATAATTTATTACAAATCGCGTAATTGAATTTTTTAAGGTACATACGTAATGTTACATTATGGCGAGTTCACTTAATGTCTATGAAAGTCACTCTAAAAAGATTAATATTATTGGTTAGCCTTCATACATTTTTGATAACATTATGTACTACTCTTAGATAGGCAGGTCTTATCACGATGTTTTCTTTTCTTTTCTGCTTATTTTGTTTAAAATCTATTCCTCCCCACTAGGAATAACTCTCAACAACTATTTGGGGATCACACAATATGTTTGTTCCGTGGGGGGGATCGAACCCACAACTCACAGTGTGTACAATGAGATTGAGCTCAAGACTTTTGCATATATGCTGCTATACAGATTATTAGGAGTAAGATTCAATTCTTAAGCAAAACCTCACCTTTACACACAGTACTTATACCGTATATGTATATCGCATGAACTCCCTTGACGTTACAGTTTACAAAGGGAACCCGACACTTGTATTATTATGTGGTACGTTCGTGAAAAATGTCGTTTATACGAAAGTTCTTTCAGTAACTTCACACATCGCTGCCTTGACTTTTTTACTTGTCGCTCTGATATAGTTACAATTGCAATATCTTACATCTAACACGTTCTCAATATTACTTCTGTAAGAACATTTTCTGTAGCAATTGGATTCAAGTTTAAACTCAAACAAGTTTATAAAACTAATGAGAAAACTTCAGCGTCTTGACATGTTAACTTAATTTCGGTGTGCTTTGTTATGTTACTTGTACTAATATAGTATTGTTAAAAAATAGCAAAAATTAAATAAATTAAAGATGGCCAAACCGAAACGAAACCAGTACTGGTTTATATGGTCGCCTCACTACTGCCACTGCGCAGTGTGATAAGTTCAATTTAAAAAATCCTTTCAAGCGGGCTGTATAATAATGTCCTCCAGACCGATTTTCGGTCACGGCGGCCAATCTTAACGGAGACTGGCTATCTGCGCAGGAGATATTATAGTGCACAAGTATGTGCGCAAACACAAGGGCACTCTCTGTTCCCTTACCCTCATGATCCGATGGGACGGATAATCCGACACGACCGGAGAGAGATCAGGCGCAGGACCAACGGCTTTACGTGCTTTCCGAGGCACGGGGGTGTCTAACAGCGCCAAATTCCTAACTCCGGGCTCGTATTGAGATTTCTTAACAGAAAAACCCAATACCTTTATGTTGGCCCGACCCGGGATTCCAACCCCAGACCTCATGCGACTGCTGTCGCATTCACTTCCGCTGTGCCACAGAGGCACTATACTTGTTTGCCAACCTAGTAGTATAAATATTATTATGTTTCTCTTATCACAGATATTTTTCTTACATTAGAAAAATATCTGACCTTTTGGGAGGCTTACACGGAGACATAGGTCCAGCGGGAAGAGGCCCTTCGAGAGATTTTATCTAAAGTGGGATGAAACACCTACGGTGGCACTAGCCACAGCAGGCGTAGGACTATTACTACATATGTAATCTAATACTTCTAGACTATGGGGATGAGTGTTTGATGGACCAGTATACTGGTAACTATGGATAAAAAACAGCATCTGCCCTGAATACTCTAATAGCATCAATCGCATGGGCAGACGGTGACTCGCCAACTCACTAGATGGGCCCCCTGAATAGCCACCATAGCCATACAAGCCAGCAGCAGAGGGCATCACCGGTGCAAGCGGCTAGGAGTTTCGAGCGGTGCGGCTCCGGTTTCACCATCACAGGTCTCGTGACAACTGAAACCCAGAGCGGGTTTCCTCGTCATTATACCTTTGAAAATGACACTTCCACCCCCAAGCATATAGCTCTAGTGGCCCCCCTCTGACCGGTCGATCAAGACAAGCCAGAGTTGAGAGTCCTACAGGCGCTCTTGAAGTTCCACCCCAGCCAACCAGTAACGGCAAGCCGGGGACGAGGCCCTAACTGACTCTCTGAGGCATTCAGGACCGCAGTGTCGCCACTCACATTTAGCTTATTTAACCTGGTGATACATTTTTTTGTTCATATCACAAGGTGAAGGTGATATTTTAAAAGCTAGTGTACTGTGCCCTCCGATATCGCGATAGTCTCATAAGGAGATAACGACTGTCCCAGAGGGGTATTATTATTATTATAAAATAAATAACGTATACATTACATATTGTACAAACACCAAAACTGATTTTGTAAAGAAAACTTTTGTTGAAGTAAAGCGGTCAAATACGATACGAATATGTTTTTCAATAATGTCTGGCTATCCAACAATTGAAAGATTAGTTTTTATATTAGTTCATACAAATTATTTAAATTTCAAACTAAGAAACACGATTATTAGCTGCATAACTACATCCATGAATAAAAACAACTTATTATTTGTGAATAATACATTATAATTATATTTCTTGAATAATTACATTGCATAGATAAATCTGAGAGATTAAAATAAAATTTATCTCATTTAATTAACATTCCATGAATCTGAAGATACTGTACCTACATGATATTAAAATAAATGCCATCTATATACGGCTACACATAATTATACGACGCTCACAGTTGGGGATCTAATGAAAAATGAGTATTAAACGGAAACTAACCTCAACGCAGTATTAAATTACCATTAATATCTGAAAACGGTAATTAAATTCAATATGCTCTCTTAATAAATACTGAAGGCGGTTCATGGTCCAACTTAATACGTAACATTGATAGTAAATCACGAAACTTGGTGCCCCAGGAGGCCTTTTAGCGGCTTATTCGTTGTTAACCTTAGAAACTGGTCAGATAACTTCTATAGATTTAGAACTCGTTTTATGTCGCTTAATAAATAGTATTTCGAAGCAACGAAGCGAAGCTATCGTTATATTTATTGCTTACTGTAAGCAAACAAATAATATCTTTCTAACTTATACCTTCCGCATAATAAATTTTTTAGATAATATTTCTTGCTTGAAATAGCTTTAGTTTTTTCATAATATTTAGTGTGTTATCCGAAATTGAACTTTTTAGGGTTCCATACCCGAAGAGGGCCAACGTGACCCTATTAATAAGCCTCCGCATTGTGTTCGTCCATCTTTCATAAATCGTAATAGTAGTATTTCTCTTGCCACTATAACAACAAATGATAAAAATGTCATAATTTCGGTACCCACACACGGTAGTCACACTTGACTGGTTTTTATCACTTCTACCATATACCATCAGGTAGGCCTTTTTCTACCAAACGTAGCGAAAAAACCCGCTTGATGGTTACTGTTACCACATACAGCCTTTGATAGTTTACAATAATAGAAGGTACTAATGACGTTTAATAATGAGTTGTTGCCTCTTAGGCAAAGGAATAAAAGATGGGATGAAAGCAAAGGAATTGCAACTCCGGTAATAACCACCAAATAATTTACAAAGGCCGTAGTAATTACAAACCTCTACCATATAATATATAGACATTTTCTTTGGTACTCAACTAGATCAATATACGTCCCTAGACAATACCTGGCTTGTTTGACAGAGTTTCGCACTAAAACGTTCTGTTGAAAACAATTGGAATCAATTTTCTTGTCCAAACAATCCGAATACTTCCCAAAGGATTTGTTAGCTAAAAACAGCTCAAGTAAAGTTTGGGGCCATCAATCTACTGCCAAGTTGCGGATCTCGACAATAGGCGACTCGAAGACTCCACCAATTAAGGTCACGTTTCAGTCAGTAAGCACCCTTATTACCCTTCAATCAAGTACGAACACTCGCTAACTAATTCTTATTGGTGCAGATTGTTGAATGGGCTGCTTGAAATGTTTAAGACAACAACATTGCCTACAGTTATGTCTAGTATATAATATTTTGTCAGTGCCATAATAAAGTAACTTTAAAGACATACTGTTTTTGTGTAAGATTATTCGTGATAGGTAATATACCTGGACCTGCGTGGATACAATTGAAGAAATTTCAGTGACTTTAGACATCTAGCCATATAAAAAAAATTAATAACTGTATAATAAAATAAATACGCAAATAACCAATCCAACAGTCACATATCATAAGGATTTTTGTTTTGAATTTATTTCAGTTACATTTATTTCTGCATATACCTATTTCTTTTTATTTTATACTTGTAATCATGCGTTTGTAATATGTGTTAAACAAACAATTTTTTTTTCATTCTTTCATAGATTCGATTCGAAAATCGGACAAGATGTTAGATAAAATATAATTTTAGCAGAAGTACCTACTTAAGTTGGCAGCTGATCTGGTAAAGGTTCGACGCTATTACATAGATCCTAAAGACATAATTGACAATATATATATATATATCAGTATATTACTATTTAATTATTTTCCAGATAGCCCAATCTAATGAAACTTCTTTATTAGCTAGTATAAAATACTATGAATCAGGTCCACATGATATAAATTTTATTAAGTCCCTACAGCAATGATTCGGGATTGTCTTTAGTCGCACAACAATCCATTAGCAAATTTTTAGCAATTCCTGACAGATTGCGTCTTGTTTTTTGTACCATATACTTATGCTAAATATAAATATATGATACCCATGATCACAATATATTAAACCAAAGAAACCAGTTATATTTTATATCAATATCAGAACAAAAGAATATCTTAATTATGTACCACTAACATTATATCATATGTGGCAACAAGGCATTATAAAATTGTATAGATTCATGTTATCTCTTATGGAAAGTACATAAATGGTAAACGGTTCAAACCAATCGCTCTGAACACCAATTGTTACTAACATTTTCTTATACACGTTATTATTAGCATCTATTGTAGCATTTGGAGAAAAAGAGAATGCAAGAATATACGATTCCCTATCTATCATCTAGTTTTGATTTTTCTGAGAAAACTTGTCTGTAGATCTCGCAGTCCATATGAAAAAAGCTTTACTTCGTTCAAAATAACAGAAACAATTTTACCATTTTTTTAAACTGATTAGCATACGGAGTAACTACGCTAGTACTATTTTATTTCCAAAGTTGTACGATGTCGCAATAAACTGAATGCTATACGGCCAAAATTGTGAGCGAAATACTCATTTACTTAAATTCCCAAAGCTTCGTCTCGCAAGTACTTAGTTATTTACGGAGTCTAGATAGTACTAAACATTTTATATATAATGTTTTTTTCTTAGACGTTTTAGGCTAAACAAACATAATACTGCCTCAGTCACGGGAAGTACGCCTATGCCTATCCTGCAAGAGTATATGTATCTTAAATATATTTAAAATAACCACCCACATTTAAAAAGATGTTATGATATTATTTTTCTTCCGGGATGCCTCATAAGCATTCAATGTATAAAAAATATTGTCCAGGGTGTAAAAGGTGCTATATCAAACAAATAATTTCTGAATTGATTGCATTCTAAAGTTCATGTAAGATATGTCGACTGTGGCATGGCTAACCTACAACCAAAACATAAATCCTATAGAATGCGTATATATTCTTAATGGGTAATCACATTATATATACTCTTTACCCGCGGCTTAGGCCGCGTTAATTTAGATTTTGCCTGCGTCTTTACCCACGTTAATTTAAATTTTTATCAGAATAAAATGTACCGTATATCCTTTTCTGTACCCTTAAAAAGGAAAATTCAAAATTACATAATGGTCGGTCGAGTAGTTAAGGCGTCAAAGCGTAACAAACCATCAAACCCAGATTCGCATTTTTAATATGAAGTTAGGATGTTCGCTGGGATCCCTTTTTCGCCTAATTTTTTTGTCCTAATTTAATTTGGCATAACGCGTCAAGCTTTTTTTTATTGTCATAATAATACTTTGAAATAATTGTTCTTGGCATACTATGTCAGTAGGCATAAAGATTATTTAGGCTAATACTTTTTGCCCAAATTTTGATTGGCATAAATTTATAAGGCATATCGTTTATTCGTCTGATAGTTATTAGGCATAAAGATTAAAAGGATATCCAATATAACTTGGGTACCATAGAGTAACAATAGGTTAGGATGCGGTGGGGGTGACCTTTGGGCCACCCCTAAGCCGCGAACATATTTATTTTATATAGGAAAAGTATTTTATTAAATGCAAACACAGAATTTACATAACTTCCAATTTATGCTTTAAAATAGTATGCTTAAAAAATTGTGCCTAAACAGGTATGTTAAATTAATATTGTGCGTAACTATTATTAGGATATGTAAAAGTATGCAATGCTAAATTGTGACATATAATTGTATGCGAATAAATAGGAAACCGTTATTTTGATATCTTCTCCCTAGCCTTTATTATTCCCAAGTCACTTGGGGTCGGCTTTTCTAGTCTAACCGGGTTTGACTAGATATCAATTTTTACACGGAGCGGCTGCCACCTGACCTCCGCAACCCGAAGGCTAACGATACCCTAAGGCTAGACCAGTGTCAGGATAATATAGGGCATTGACTTCCCAATAACGACTGCCATAGATGTTCATGGCAGCCGGGACCGACGGCTTAACGTGCTCTCCGAGGCACGGAGCAGGCGATAATTGTCAATCAATACGCACATAATTTCGAAAAGTCATATAACTGCCGAAAGTCTGAGGTGCGCGACGTGGGTTCGAACCCGAGACCCTCTGCATTGCAGTCTGTTGGTCTCCTCTCTGAGCTATCGCTGTTTTTTTATATACGAAAAGTATTTTATTAATAATTATTATGCCTATAGTTATGCGGCGTATAATTATTATGCCTATAAATATTATGCTTAAATATAATTATGCATAAACAAATTTATGCCTTAGAATAGTATGCTTAAAAATTATTATGCTTATAGCAAATATGCATATAGCAATTACCATGCTTAAAAAAATTGTGCCTAAATAGTTATGCCAAATAAATATTATGCGTAACTATTACTAGGATAAGTAAAAGTATGCCATGTTAAATTATGACATATAATTTTATGCGAATAAATAGGGAACATGTCCGCCACTGTTTCTCGACCCCGTTAACGATTACTGTACTCATATATAAAATATATGAGTACAGTATATGTATATATATATAAAATCACACATAGTTCACGTTATCGAACTGATTCCACATATTCAACGTACATAAATTTAAGCCGATTAAGCACTGCAGTTTTTTGGTACGACAAAGAGTGGGATTCAAAAAGAAGCAGCGGATTGAAAGCGACTCAATTGATTGGTTGGAAATACAAGTGCTATTCGTAAAACAAAAGGTTTCATAGAGACTTCACAAATTACAAAATAGAGATGCAAAGATCGATCAGACTCGAAACAGCATTGTCACACGAGAAACGAACTCTTTTCTCCGTTTCTGAAAGACAGACCAACACAGAAATGAGTTAACAAACGATAAACGCTATGGTTTACTGACTTAAAACAGCAACAGAGCAAATCGAATTACTTGACATTAGTTTGATTTTGACGCGACGTTGATAAGCTCTTCAAAAACCAAGATAGAGGGTTAGCTAGTTATATGGTAGTAGACAAAATTAATTACTGATTCAGTCACAAGTGAGAAACGGCAATGAATTGCCGTAAATCTTAGATTTCGAAAAAATGGTTCAAGTAATATGCAAGAGAGGTTAGAGGTCAAAGGTCATAGTCATTTCGGGGGTATATCGACTATGCTGAGTCGAATGGCGTTGACCGCAAGTCTCTAGCTCTTACGGTTCTTGAGTTGAAAGTTATATAACAGACAGACGGACGGACAAAGCTGTTGTATAAGAGTATTTTCGAACTCTAAAAACTACACTCGACAGCTTGGAAAAACAATCCTTTATATTTGCTTTGACTATGTTATTTTTTAAGGTACGACTTTATAATATTTTAGTTACCCCGTCACGCGACATGCGCCCAGACGCTGGCCGCAGAAAATTTTGGCGTCAAATGTCTCCCAATGACCGGTTCGATCAAATGACGACACTTGACTTGATTTTTGTTTTTTCAATCGCGTGACGGGTTAATGATTAAAGGAGAAAACAGAGAAACAAATAAAGAATTCCTGAGTGGATTGTATGTAATGTTGCTTTTTAAATTATCATTTTCTATATATTATAATCGGAATTCATTTCACAAGTATTGTTGATAACTACAAATACTAGTAAACTACTACTAATTAAGCTAAATATTGCAGCTGATAGTGTATTTTATTCTTTCTGTCATAAATTTTAAGCTATCGAGCGTACATACAAGCCAAAAGAGTTGAAAATTAATTTTCTTTAAATTTGTGGTTTATAATATATTAGGTATTATATTATAACCTTTATTATATTTTTTTTAATTAAAACGATACTTTTGAATAATTGTGTAAATTGAATAGACTTACAATAAAATTTTGATATTACAATTTTTAATCCTTCTCTTCGCCATACTAAACCTCTGCAAATTTTATCAATGCAAAGTTTGCTGCTCAATACTAATAGCTTGAAAAACCTGCTTGCTATAAAAAAATAATACAAGGTTGTTTGGGCTGTTTCCCTTGGACTGCCTTCCGCACCAATGCGTCTATTCTGCGAGATCTAAACATAAAAACCAGACTATCCACCATCTGTATACGCAGAATACTGGAATTTTTCAGACACATTGCCCGCAAAGACGATCACAACGAAGCTAGGAGGAGGAGGACTTTGATACAAGCGGGGTCTTATGTAGAGTGAAAGTACTTCCCGGGCTTTAGTTTTAGCGAAATGCCGGACTTATGTGACGATGTCGCTGTTATCATACATACCCGTTTATCGGGCAAGTTCCAGACTGTGGGTTATAACTAAGAACTTTTAGACAGAAAATCCAATAACATTGTCCGACCCAAGAACGAAACCCGATGCCTCATAAAGTCGCATAAACTACCGCTGCCTCACCAAGACAGACTGTGATCAACATTAATAGCATTTCTGACTTAAATAAATAATATCTACCCTTTACAGATGAATCATAAGGCAAAGACCTCAAAGAATAATAAATAAACAAGCGCAGATACATCAACGTCACATATTTCTAAAGATTTGTACGCTCCATCGCACTTTCAAGTCATTTAACAATGTCTCGTCAACGACGTATTATTCTGTCTTACGTTACACACAATCTATTACAATATTCTTAACGGGAGACCACATTATTCAACATTATTTATAATCTACTTTATTACTTTCGTGAAAATACATATTAATAAAAGGAGAGAAGTTTACAAATTAGTAATTGCAGCTTACTGCGTACACCTCGTCCGATTTCAACAGAAAATACCAGACTCACAATATCAGCTCTGTTTATAAGCTGTTCTAATGCTGAGCATAGGCCTCTTCTCAATATACGACGGGTTAGGCTATAGTCCAGCACGTTGGGCCAGTGCGCGTAGGTAGATTTCACTATCTCCGAGAACATTATGTAGAGTTTTCTGACAGCCCTGATAGTTGTCAGATATGCAGGTTTCTTCACGAAGTTTTGCTTCACGGTTAAAGCGAGTGATAATTATTATTTATACACACATAAATTCCAAGTTAGAGGTCGTAGAGCCTAGGAATAGAACACGAAACCTCCATGTGGCAGTCTAAAGGTTTCTCACTAGACTATCGCTGTATCACAACGTGTTTGGACAAAATTCCTAACTGGGCGATGTTCTAGCACTCTAACATTGGAAAAAATAATTGACCTTTTCAATAACATGACATGACAATAAAATTACTTTTTGTACAAAAGTATTGTTCTACCTACTGCACGGTATAAACGTATTTTATACCATTAATACAGTCTAGTAACAGTACCTACCTTAAAGTTTTCTTTGCTATATATGGCACGTCTACGAAATTCTTATACCGATTTGATAGAGTTTATAATTTTTCAAAAGCATTACAGATTCGCTTCAAAAACAAATTAGATCTATAACCGTTAAATAAACTATTATACAAATAAAAAACGCATTGTAATCAGTCCATCAATTAATGGGCAATAAAATCTCAGACAGACCAACAAACATCAAATTATAACACCACCTCTTTTCTGGCAAAAGGAAGATACCAGTGTACGCGTACGGTAAGTTTCCCTTATCTTTATCACTTAATTTTCGTTAATATTAGGGACTAATAAAAAAGTAAACAAAATATTCTTAAAATCTCTATTTTAAATCTTAACTAATAACATGTGCGTATTTATTAATTAAAGTACAGCCCATTCCCTACATCCGAATTTATGTACTTGTTTGTTCTTTTTCGCACATCGGCATAAACTGTAGAACTGTTCAATTTGATACCAAAAATAAATAAGATTACTTTTAACTTAGACTACATTTTTATGACAATTATATTATAAATACTATCTGATATATCTGATAATATCAAGCCTGTATATGCCTAAAAAGTTAAACAAAGATATATGGTGGGTACATTTTATTAGTAACGTTTAGATCTCATACAGGCAATTGTGGACACCGTATTAAGAGTTTCCAAAGAAAACTATAATATCCCACTGCACAAACAGATTACTAACTTAACTTTTACTTTCGGAAAAAATATCATCTGCATACAAATAATATAGTGTTGTCGTTGCACTTTTAACATGGTCTTTTTAAGTTTCTACTCAGGAAGGTAAGATTAAGAACACAGCACGAGTAAGCTATGGAAGCAATCCAGTTACCTTACAGCTTTTATAGATATGATAGAAAATAATGAAAATATTTTCTATCATATTTATAGGAAAAAAGCTACACCTGCACTAGGATTAATCCCTGTGTCGCGAGGGACATTACAAATATTAAAACGACGGTCACAAACATGACCCAGATTAGGAATAACTATATTGGGAATATTAATTTTTATGTCCTATGTGAAAACCGAAACCAAAACACTCGCACTGACAATGGCGAGGCAGCCATTTAAATCACCGCACCATCCAAGCAGCTAAATCTTTTACATATTGTTATTATACTCGTATGACTAAAATACTCCATATTTACGATGTTCAAGCTTTTATATGTGCTTAATGTATAATAAAATGTCTAAATGGGCAATCATAATACATTTCGTTGCATTGTTGAATTCTACACAACGAAATACAATGCATAACATTTTAACTTACGTTATCGCTGTTTTCATTGTGCGATCTTTATTGTAAAGGCACTCGGTTCTTGAAAAATACGTGAAGACTGCATTGTCAAACACGAATTTCAAAAGAAATGAACGATTTTCCTGCTGTCTAGAGTATTATTTGTTTAGATTTTGCCTTTAAGTTGTACATTTGTTAGCTACGGGGAATTTTCCTCGTAGTTAACAAATGTACAACTTAAACTTAGACGAATCTGGAAATCTAAGTTTGTAAATTTACTTACAAACTTTTTGTAATAAAATTATTGGCCATTGAGGAACCCGCCACGTACCCTCGGATTACCCACCTCAACTATTGCAATAGAAAAAGGTTGACTGTACAGAACTCCTCTGGATGGGGAGAGCCACGTCATGGGACCCAGGCTTACTCCAACTTGCAGGATTCCACTTCGAACACAAAATTTGTATGATCCCATTAAAATTACAATGGATTTCCGCCAAGTAACGCCTAATTCGATTCTATATATAAACTCTTTGCACTAAATGTCTAAAATTTCTTTACACGGATATGCTTTATAATGTCTTCGTCATTATGTTTTAAACACCACCAATTAATAATTTGAGCAATAACTTTATACACTCAAAATGGCGGCATTCTTTAAATACAAATATTACTTATCGTTTCGAAAGTTGCACACTCGCATTAGAAAGTGAATAATGTACACACATTATTCGTATTGATGCACATATTGCATTTACTTTTGTTTAATCTTCTCTTCTCCCTAGCTTTTATTATTCCCAAGTCACTTGAGGTCGGCTTTTCTAGTCTAACCGGATTTGACTGGATATCAGTTTTTACACGTACCTCCGCAACCCGAAGGCTAGACCAGTGTCAGGATAATATATTACGACTGCCATATGTTGCCAAATGTTGATGTTTATTGCCGGACCGATGGCTTAACGTGCTCTCCGAGGCACGGAACAGGCGATAATTGTCAATCACTACGCACATCATTTCGAAAGGTCATATAACTTCCGAAAGTCAGAGGTGCGCGACGTGGGTTCGAACCCGAGACCCTCTGCATTGCAGTCCGTTGGTCTCCCCACTGAGCTATTATTATTTAATGCCTATTAAAAATATACAGTCTATATACAAAATATATTTGTTGGTCGTTAGACCTCTAAAATCTTTTATGAAACATAATATTGTCTTACGTTTACGCGAATGTTATACATAGAAGACTAAGATGATACTTGTCTCAACTGTCTTAACAGTTGAGACAAGTACCATCTTAGTCTCCCCATGAACATGGCTGCTGTAAAGCAACTGAAACGTCGGGGAAAAGTATAAACGTAAGTATAAATAGTTTTAATTAATTGAAATAGCTTAACTAAATTGTAGTAACATTCAATAATAATAGTGTTAGAGTTCAAAATAATGTAATAAAAATATTTTAAAATAAAGAACGCGACATAATCCGTATAAAGCAGTTTTATGAAACATATTAAAGACACTTTTAGGCACTAACTCCAAAAGCTTAGATCAAAAGATAGTCAATCTGTGTATCAACCAAAAAAGATAAAAGTATGTAGAATTTCGTGTGTTTTTGATATATATGTTTTCTCCCGGCGATATAAAGTATTATGCCAATAGATCCTTTTACTTAGGTACAACTCAACGCTCGACTTATATACAGATATTCATCGGAATTTCAAACTTTCGAAACATGTTCCCGGATATTCATTCAAGGTTCCAACTAAACTTTGACCAATAAGATTATTCGTAAGTAAGTTCATCAATAGAATTCCATGTTGATTCATGCAACTAATATAAAAGTTAATGATGATATACAATTCATGTACCTTCAAAACCAATTACCCTCTCGGGTAGTCTTAACGTAGGTTAGTACGAAAGATGTTATACTGCACAAGTATATAAACAGATGCAATGCGCACTATACCTTATTCATTCAATAGATTTTGCCCGCAGCTTCTCTCGAGTTAATATAAAGGTCGTCAATAACTTTCTATCACTCGGGATCAGTACTCTTTCCTGTGCCTTTTACTGATCAGTCTAGTAGTTATAAGGCGCGAAAGCGTAACAAACAAGAAAATATATAAACTCAGATTCACATTTATACTATTACTTAAGATAGCAGTACGGTGTACTGCTAGTTATATATGGATAGATGGATAGAGATAGATGGTGATCTTACAGTATATTACTATCCTAGTATACATCAAAATACACCATCGTACAAAAGTATACAGTCTTACTGATAGTGAGCAGTCAGTGTACCCTATGTCTTTTTCTATCTTGCAACTAGATGCATGTATAGCTAGCACGTTTTCTACATTAAAATCATATCACTGCAGCCAGAAAAGAAACGATGTGTTGTCTATGTTGACGGTAAGGCGAACTCAATGGAAACCCTACTTACGCTGAAAATCTAAAAGGTAACTAACTTACTTCCATTTCCTTTGGGATGGCAATACACATATTTCCGCAATCGGGTTGCTCGAGTTATGACCGGAGGTCCTGCCCCACTTCTCACGAAACGAGGGTCGAGCGATGAACATTTTCAAACTTAAAGTTAAGTTAAAGTTTTATATCTCCCTTCAAACAAATTAATTACTTATTCTTGTTTTTGAAATCATTAATTTTTAAATTCATTAATATGAAACTACTTTTATTACGATCTTCTTTAATTTTATTAAGATGTGTTCATAGTAAAATTACATAAAAATAAGTTGAATTGACGACTACAACCAAATTTCTCGGCGTACACATAGATGACAATTTGAAATGGCAAAGTCATATAGAGTTTGTTTGCAAAAAAGTGTCACAGCCATCTTATAGTTTAAACATGCTAGCGAAAAAGGTCAATCTTAACGCTTTGCTTGTGGCCTCTCATAGTAATGTTGCTTCTAGACTCAGATATGCAAATACAACCGACTAGGATAAAGTTTTCAAATGTCAAAAAAGGTGCGTGCGAGCTTCGTGGTCTAAAAAGAACTGAGAGCTGCAAGAAATATTTTATACAATTAAAAATATTTAACGTGCCGTTTTTATATATTTTTGAAATGTCTTTATTTATCAGACATCATCCATCACTCACATTTACATTAGAGATTAAATCGCGAAATAGAAGTCACTTGTACAATAACCTTACCAGTCAATATAGAACTACCCTTTTTGGGAAAAATGTGTTTGCTATGGCCGCAAAGATGTATAATAAGATTCCTAAAGACTTAAAATAATGTAGCAATATTCATGTCTTCAAAAATAAATCATTTCAATTTCTTATAGAAAATTGTTATTACAACGTAAATGAATTTTATCGAATATAATTTTTAAATGTTTATGTGCGCTTGACTATAATTTATTGTTGTTCATTATCTTGTGTTTGTCCTGACTAATAGTAATAATATAATTTATGTTTAATCTTCAATGCAATTTATAATATCAATACCTTTCATCATCAATCAGAATTTATATGATCATATTTTTGTCTGTAATTATTTTAAATAATTTGTATGTCCAAGTGGCTGATCATGGAATGGACTTTATTAACTACTTATATAATTATGTAATGATCATCTGTATATAACCCATGTATCACAAATAAACTATTTGATTTGATTTTAAAAAAAGCTTTTGGTAACAAAGTATATTTTTTATATGGCTATATTTTTGGCTTACAAATCGCTCAAGGAGTGGGTTAACGTCGGTAATACAGTACGAGGGATCGGACCCGCGACCTCTCCATTGCAAGTCCAATGGCATATCCATTAGGTTACTGCCGCTATAGCTATGATATCACATTAACAAATGTAACGTCGAGTCGTGTGTAAGTACGGACATATATGTTCTTAGATATGTACAATTTATCGTCATCCATCCTCACAACATGAGGAATGTGACGGCTCTCCCGACAGTACCATTATGACAAACTGCATTCAGTAACACAGTGAGTATTCGATGACACTGGTACAAATATTTAAAACATCGCAAGAGTACACGCAACGAACATATTATAAATACTCATTTTTCTTATATCAAGACCATGGCATCAATAAGAAAGACGTAATATAAAATTAAGTTTTATATAGAAAAGGAGAGCTTAGCGAAATGAATGAATGCTCTTTAACCTAGGATTTTGCTCAAACTGGAGCAAACTAGCTAAAGAATTATCTCTTCCTACCTAGCTTACAGCCAAATAATCTCGCGTTATGTTCTTGCGTAGTGTATGAGTTCTGGGATCCTTGAAAGACAGTGCAAAATTTAGAAGAGGATCCAATGTGATTCTATCTGTGATAGAGGGTACATTACTTTTGAAAGGGTTAGCGCACACGTTTGTGTATTATACTAGTCATTGCAAGCGTTTACGAGGTATGGTAATTTCTTGTTATAGTAGTATCGAATATACATATGTTTACCTCTTTGGTCATATAAGAAAATTAATGTATATTTTATTATTATATGAATCGGAGAAAAAAAATGTCAAACTATACTCTCGACCTATTCTGCTAGCAAACGCAAATATAGCCTAATGTTTGTTAGGAAAAACATACGTTACACTATTTTAAAATATATAAAGAAAACATTTAATTTAAAAATATAAGTCAATAAAGGACAACACGACTGCGTAAAATTTATAGTGAGTATATCTAACACTGACCGCAAAAATCGGTAACACTAGCTAATTGTAAATTACTGGCAAACAGGTCAAGTACGTCGTTGAGAAATGCCAACAACACGATATTTAACCAAAAACGCTTACGATATAAACTTCTGAAATTTTTAAACCATCAATTATAAATACACTGGAATACTTTTGGCGGGAAATTTCCACATCGTTTAACAGACAAAATGGCTGATAATACATGAAACAAAAGAGATCCAGTAAACAAGACTCAACGATTATGTACCACAAATCGTTGTCCTAAAAATACCCGAAACTTTTTTAATATAGGAATTGATTTTGTATGAAAAGTAAAAACAAAAAAGTTTTACTCGTAATTTATGTGAAATAATACGAAACTGACGAACAATGTAAAATTCGGTCACTCGACCTAATTTTGTGACCCGCTTTATTAGGCAATTTTTTTATTTTTGTGAGCAGCCTTAGCTCATTTGGGAGACCAACGGACTGCAATGCAGAGGGTCTCGGGTTCGAACCCACGTCGCGCACCTCTGACCTTTGGAAGTTATATGACTATTCGAAATTACTTGCGTATTGATTGACAATTATCGCCTGCTCCGTGCCTCGGAGAGCACGTTAAGTCGTCGGTCCCGGCTGCCATGAACATCTATGACAGTCGTTATTGGGGAAGTCGACACAAAGGATCCCACTGGGTTGAAGTGTCGCCGGTCTATATTGACTGGCCCCCACACAAGATAAAATAATATAGGCTATTTTTAGTGTTCAAGTAGTATAGTAAGCCAAATTAAAGTTTGAAATATCAAAAGATTCAATTTTAGAAAATAAAATTTAACGCATGTCAGTTTTTATTCATATTTTGTACGTGGGTCGATTATAAGTTATCAAATTTCCGTGCCAGGCTAAATATGATTGTATTTGGCCTATTCAACGTTCCAAACAAGCATGTGGCTCACTTGACTCTAAGTGGTTACGTTGATTTAAGACCTGCAATACCAGGGTCCCAGGGATCTATACAATACTCACCATCAAATATCCATACATTCGGTAATGTATGGAACCCTAAAAAAATTAAGGTAAAGGTAATGGCTGAGGGAAGAATCTTTGGCTCTGAAACTTTTACGCACAGCGTGGGGCGCTACAATACAGTTACTAGTAGTTTGACGCCGGTTTCTTATAAGATAGTTTTACTTAATTGTATCGATGCATTCACTAACAAACTGGCTTATTAGTATCATTAGCAAATTATCAACAACAGTGGTCAGTTCTACATACACGATCTACTTCATTTAGTTTTTTAATAAAACCATTTTTCTATTTCTGGACTCATTTATACGACAAAATACATACATCATAGAAGACTAATCACTGGATTGAGTTTTTTTTCACGCAAGTTTTTTCCACAGATCAAGAATACTATTAGTGAAGCGATTAAAAAACGTAAGCACAAAACTTTCAGTCGGTAAGTAGGCTGCGATGTGGAATAGAAGGATTACAATAACACAACCTGTTTTTAACCTGCAGTCGGCTAAATCTCAAAATACAGACAAACCACAATGTGCAGATGGATTTAGGCACATTTACCTCATAAACAGCACCTAACATCACATATAACACAGTTGTGACCACGGTCAGTACAATCTGAACAAAACGTCTGACTTTTCAAAAGGTATCTAAATACTGAGCATGATCGCATTAATACTCGTTTTCCGTAATATACATCGCAGAAGATTGCGACTTTGTAACAATACACGCATGGCATGAACGCAAACAAAGTATTGCGTAAGCTACTATTTGGCTAACCGACAGTGCTACCTGGATGTTAGGAGAATTATGTCAAATAAATAGTTTATTTCATAATAAAGTAGTCTTACTTTTATATAAAATAAATAAACTATCTGTTAAATAGACATTTTACTACGATGTTCAATGTTCTAGTTCAGTTTCAACCTTAATTAATACTGCCATAGTTATTTTCCGAGTATATTATTCTAGGGCCTCGTGTCCGAGGGAACACGGTCACGGCATATTTAATATGTAGTAAATGAATAGATATTTATATTAAATATAGAACTATATATATATATATATATATATATATATATATATATAATGTGCAAGTGCTGCACTTTAGGACTCCTGTTATGATGCGATGACAAAAAATCGCCCTAACATTTTATGAACCAATAGAAGTTGCGCTCATTGGATGACGTGTATCATAAGCTAGCACCTTCGTAATGGTATATATGTCTGCGATGAGTAAGGCTACAGACACTCTTTAATGAGGCTCTGCTATGTCAGGCAACGCATTCTTATTTCTTTGACAATACAGCAACTGTTATTTACAAGGCCAAAAGCCAACACCAAGTGAACCGTACTATGCTTGTTAGTCTTCGTAAAAAGTTCATGTACGATGTCAAGTGAACTTAACAAGCATACAATTATCGAACACAAAGTACACCTAGACTGAGAATGATCATTATTTGGCCGACACAAATAACCTTAACAAATAGCCTTATATGGGATTTGAACTCACAACATTCAGCGCAGCGACATTCAATTGTAACTTATTTGCATATTACTAATGACTTATGAACCATACATCACTGTAGCCATTAAGCACCAATTACAGTTTGAAATTCTTGGCTGTCAAAGTTTAAGAGTCATTACCGTGACAGACTACTTAATGACAGTTTTTTGTTGTCTACCCTCGTTAAATATACGGTGGCGTAGTTGTTATCGAAGATGTAAAATGTTTATAGCAGATGTTTTGCCTTTTTCATTGATTAAACCTGATATATGTTAGTACGAGTTTGTTAATATAAGTATGACTGTTATCAAAGCCTGTTTAAAGCATTTACAATACAATATATGCATAACACATCACATTTAATTACATTAGGCGATCTGTGCTCAGTCTATGAACGACGAACTTCTTTATATTTATTATCGTCCGCATAAATGGCAACAAAATTCTAACTATGGCTACGCGTGAGTATGCTTGGGTATACCTATGTTGACGGTGGCAGAATCTTGTTTTGTGTACAGACACCATTTATATAATATGTCTCTGCAATATTTCCGTCTATAGATCTGCCATTTCAACATTTTAATGCATAGTAAACGTCCATACTGGTAATACTCAAAGTAAAGCCGTGTATATAGTAGTTTTTGCTAAAAATATCATATATTTTTATTTTTGGTAACGTCGAAGGCCGAATATTACAGCTATACATTGCAGTAAAATAATACCCATTTAAAAGCACCATAAGCTAACAAAATTATATATTATTCCTCAAGACACACAACCAACAAGAAATCCTTAGGAAACAAACGCGATATCATCTACCGGAAACCACAAACCGAAACGTATACACGAACAGATACGAACAAAGCCTACCAAAAGGTATTGATGAGTTAAGCCATTTCTGATACTCCAAGCGTAACAAGATAAACATAGTATGATACATTGAAGGTTCCTTACCTCGGCAGCCTGGAGTTACGCTCCATTAATCCTGCTGAGGTAACAAAGAGACTGTTTTAATGACGCATCGCAATCGTCCTATGGTATCTTTCTCGGTACGGTAAGTTACCGACACGACGACGACAACTACTGATCGGTAAACAATTTTTTATACAAAGAATGTATTGATATTGAGCAAAACGCGTATCAAAGATGAATAATTTTTTAAGGAAGAAACTGTATACTAGTTTGTAAACAGCTAAGTTGGTGAAGTAGTGTTATGGTTAGACGCAAGTTTAAGGCACCCATGCTCTCAAATAAATTAATAGTAAAATACCTTTTTAAATACAAGCTCTTAAAGAGTACTAATGATACATACCACATACCAACTAGTGTCATAAATAAAAAGTATTCGTGCAGACAAATCTAACTAGCATAGAAGGATCACACAGGTCTAGATCACCATAATGTTGAATTGTGATCAGGTTTATACATGCACACCAAAATTCAACCCATTCGTGCCACGAAAAAGATGCAAATTTTGACTAAAGCAAACATATATTATAAATAAAAGCTTTTAAATATAAAATGTTTCACAGAAATATTACTTTACCATACCATTCATATATTCTACGACTGTTAACGTCTAGCTAAAGTGTTATACGACATTTCAGAACTACAAACTACTTGCAGTTTCACTAATGCGCTGAACTCTAATAGCTCTTGTGCACAATGTTGGCGTTTGCTTGAATTGTATGCGCTGTATAACTTGCACATATATTTTGTAACCCTTACCTTAATAATACAATTACCATGCGCAATTAACTTACGCCAATTACTTGTGTCATATGGACATCGAAATAAAAATTCATAATTATTTACTAAAATTTTTAAATTTTCTTCTTACATAACACATCATCTAATTCAGAGGTAGTGTGTATTGAACTCTGGTACCCAAGCTAAAATTGAACTTGTGTTATGGGTATCAGCGCTCTTACAGTATTCGCACAGATTACACTGCAGCCAGTTCAAACCTGGTTTGTAGTTAATTTTATTAACATTGTTGTTAATTTTATAAGGTAATATAAAATAATAATGGGTTTTATAGGTACACACGGCAAAGGAATTAAGTATGCAGGCCACACTAGTAAATAAACTAGTGTGTGTAAAGTTCAACAGTAGTATTTAATACGTCTTTAAGCATGTGTTATCGTAGAAACTCGTTTCTATTACTCACACACTTACAAGTTACTGTTTTCAAAGTCACTCATAATTATCTTTTACTATTTCTGCGAATCGTATTTAAAATCAGTATACAATATCATATAAAAGTTAATTTCACTCAATTATATAATAGTTACGTGGCTCGAAGGTTTGAAAACCGAGTCGAGCTACCTATGAGTCCGGTGAACGCGGGTTCGAGCCTAAGCAATAATGTTTTAATTTTTGTTTAGGTATTGCTAATTTTGATTTATTATTTATGATAATCCATGCAACAATATCACTAAATCATTATTTTTTTATTAACATATTTTTTAAACATTTTTTATTAAAAATAAAACTTATTATGCCTTACGCGATTATTAATTTTTAAGAAGGTGAATTGAATGTTTTACAAGACATATTAATGTGAGTCAAACTGTCTACCCTCATAATAATCACTATTTTAGTTTGTCATTAGATTGCATCTACTGTATACTGGTGTCTATAAAGCTATCGACCGTTGTGGCTAACGCTTTGTAAATCTATTTTATTGAGTTATCCAATATGAATCAGCTAACTACACTACTGAGAGCAGAAATAATCGTTTTGTATGAACAAAACATTTCACTAAGTGAAATTGCGAGACGTTTAAAGATAACGGTAAGCAATGAAAATATTATACTAAAATTAAGTATAATATTTTTACGAAAGTGGTTGTTTCGATATTTAACTTCAAATTATTGTTTACAGAGGAGAACCGTGCAGTTATGGGTCCACCGGTATGCAGATTTGGGACACATAGATCATTGTCGGCCTGGCCCACGGGCTATCATCTATACGGATGCCTGTTCACGGCACAGGGATATGGTGGCGATGCATATGGCTACTCCATTTGCAACCACACGGTCTACGGCGACTACACATGGTGTTAGTCTTCAAACTGTCCGGAATCATTTACGTGCAGCTGGATTGAGATGTTCCAGGCCAGCAAAGAAAATTTTAATGTCTGACCTTCATCGACAAAATCGATTACGCTTTGCGAGAGAATATTTGGACTTTAATTGGTGTGGTAATATCGTAATATTTAGTGATGAAAAGTGTTTTAAGTCAGATAAGGATGGACGCAAAATTTTATGGAGAAAACCAGGTGAACGTTATAGTGCACAAAATGTCCTACCATGCAGGTCTAGTGGCCATATTACTTTGGGATACTGGGGTTGGATGTCTTCGATGGGTCCTGGTGAGCTAGTCGAAATAGGGGGTCGTAATACCAGTCAAGGTTACCTGGATATTCTAAAAGATGTGATGTTACCTACTGTGCGAGTGGCTTATCCGCAGGAACACATATATTTTGTGCATGATAACTGTGCTGTGCATCGAGCACACAGTGAAAAACTGGCTAAATACGCAGGATAACTTGACTGTTATTAACTGGCCTGCTAAAAGTCCTGATTTAAATCCCATAGAAAACTTATGGGGTCATATGGTGCTGAACTGGGATCCATCGCAGGTGAGGTCTTAATCTAATTTAGATACCGTTGTAAATTCAACGTGGGAATCATTTCGTGGCAATGATCTGTGCTCAAATATGGTAGCGAGCATGAGGCGCCGATTACAAGAAGTAATAGATAGTGACGGTGCACCAATAGGTTATTAATATTTAAAATTACCAAGTGGGTAACACATAAGTGAGTGATGTTATTGTTAATGAGATTAGAAATTATTATGCCTATAATTTCTAACTTGTAAACATGTTGATTCATATTACCTATCCTTACTTACTTGGTATTTAAGGTAAAAGCGTCCATGCTTATTTTACTTATTATTAAATTGTGTATTATTCAATACAGTGGTTTTTAATAAATATTGTTGAAACAGAATATTGTTTTATTTTGTATAACTTCTTTAAAACTAAAGATACCTACACAATAATATATTATTTATAACAGAAAAAATATCTAACAAATTATCTTTAAGTAAAATATAAAATTAAACAAAATATATTATGAAATAACAATTCACCTTCTTAAAAATTAATAATCGCGTAAGGCATAATAAGTTTAATTTTTAATAAAAATGTTTTAAAAATATGTTAATAAATAAAATGATTTAGTGATATTGTTGCATGGATTACCATAAATAATAAATCAAAATTAGCAATACCTAAACAAAAATTAAAATATATTTATGCTTAGGCTCGAACCCGCGTTCACCAGACTCATAGGTCGCTCGACTCGGTTTTCAAACCTTCGAGCCACGTAACTATTATGTTATTGAGTGAAATTAACTTGTATATGATACTTGAAAAGATAATTATGAGTGATTTTGAGAACAGTAACTTGTAAGTGTGTGAGTAATAGAAACAAGTTTCTACGATAACACATGCTTAAAGACGTATTAAATACAACAGTTGAACTTTACACACACTAGTTTATTTACTAGTGTGGCCTGCATACTTAATTCCTTTGCCGTGTGTACCTTAACCTGTTATTTGCTGGAATGTCAGACATAATTGAGAATCTAGTGTTTCTGCCGCGCGTGTGCCGCTGCGAATCATTTATCGATATGCACGCTTGTCAAATCAAGTGGTACAATCTATACTAAAATTACAAAGATGCAAAATTTGTCATTGTAATCATACATACATAGATTCACGCCTGTTTCCCAGAGACGCTACGATCCTGACACACTGCTCTGGCTTCATAACATTCCTCATACACGCTCGCCGGTTTAAGGTGCTCTTAACCTGGCCTTTATCCAGAACGTCTCCGATCTGATTAAGAATCGTTCGCCTAGGTCTTCCCCTTGCGACTGTTCCATTCATACTAGCCTTATAAACTTTCTTAGTCAGTCTTTTCTCGTCCATTCTTTCTACTTGCCCAAACTAGCTTAACATACCCTTTTCTATTCTCGTCACTATATCCACTTTTATACCGAATTTCTCGCTAATCACACTGTTTCTTATTCTATCTTTCAGAGTCACACCACATATATTTCTTAACACTCTCATTTCTACAGCATTTATTCTGCTCTCATGCTTATTTTGCCATACCCAACTTTCAATTCCATGCATAAGTGTAAGCACTAATAGTCTATTATGAACAGCCAAACGTGCCTTTTCGGATACATTTCGACTGTTCATAAAAGCGCGTAGAGCGTCATTCACTTTATTGCCAGCAATCGTTCTTCTTTCAATATCTCCCTCATGTGTATCATCCCTTGTAAACAAAGTACCCAAACAATAATAAGTAAGTAATATACAAACCCTTTACTTGCTCCACTTGTTCTCAATATTAATCATAATATTACACATCGTCATGCACTCCTCCTTTTCAAATACCATTACTTTCGTCTTGCTTACATTCATTTTCATTCCTTTACTCTCAAAAGCACCATGCATAATAGTTACCATTGCCTGCACTGTAACCAAGAAGCTCTGAAACTACTTAAGCGATTTAAATAATTCTTTCATCTCTGGAAAGCTACTTTATTCAGATGAAACATAGGATACATACATATAACATCACGCTACTAATATTGTGAGTGTTATAACATTTTTTTTTAATGACAATGTTGGCGCAAAATATCATACGGGCCCACCTGATGGTAAGTGGTCACCGTAGCCTATAGACGCTTGCAACACCAGAGGCATCACTTGCGCGTTGCCGACCCTTTAGAAAATGAAGTGGGAAGGATAAGGAGCGGAAGGAGGAAACAGGGTGACGTTCAATTGTAGTTAAATCACAATATTTTTCATATATTTATGATTTATATGTAATCGACTGTAGGACCTGCACCTCCTAGCCATTACTGAAACGTTATGAAATAAGAGATTATAAGAAGAAGCTATCATACCTTACCTATTTTAAACACTAGAAAGCCAATAGCAGTCTCAATATAAATATCGTCCAATGCAAAAACTCTCACGCAAACAGACAAGTAGGCAGTACACTTCGCCAATTCGATATCCCTTTACGACACGCTCTAATTCATGTCTTATTTATGGTTGTCTGAATACGTCTATCTTTTGGCAACCGATAATCAATTAGTTATACAGGGTAATCGATATAAAAGACGGATTCCCTAGATTAGATGACGTGGGACTATTGGATACTTTATCACAACATGCGTGAGATAGACTTGCCTATCCAAGATAGATTAATATATCTCGTAAATTGAATTCTGTGGTGAAATTTATTTAGCCGTCGCTCGTTATGTCTCAGCTAAACGATACTTATGTAGGTATATTCGTGTACACAAACATACATATATGCATACATATATTATTTAATATAATTTACGAACATTCAAACAACGAACACAAAGAATACCCAGACTTGAAACAACTTTTAGCGGATCACACAAACTTTTGTACACTTTTGTACAAACACAAATATAATGCCATTAATCATTTCACCTCAAAATTTATAAAGACTACTAATAAGAAATAAACAATTAAAAGTTCTAATATCTTCTTAAATTTATCAAGTTGAGAAATAAAACAATCCAATAATTGTCTCAAAACCGATATAATGATTCCTGTGTTAGTGAGTCCACATACATAAATACATATACAAACTGACACCTGTGTAAGCAGACATGTATAACACCAACAATCTCACAAAAACCCAGCGTGGCAGCAAGGGCAAGGTAGCATGGATACTGCTACTGATATGAAATTTAAACAGGTGGAATCAGGCCACAGGACGAGACATTATATCTAAAGGTTTAAATATTTACAGAAGCAGCAAAGTTACCAGCCAATGTAATCTACAATCAATTTTCTTGTTCAAAAAGTGACTTTTGAAATGATTTTATGGTTTCTTTATCAAACGCATTATACCTGCCTTAAAAGCACCACACCAGTTTGTTACGTCATATATCTTTATATACCAAATTCCTATAATTCTTCATAATAACATAATATTTTCCATTTGAACAGAAGTGGCAAGGAATTATCGACATAAATAAAGCAATGAAAAGCAATTTTCTTGGTAAACAAAAGTTGTTTGTGTGTCATTTCGGAGGCGGTAAGGTATTACACATTATACTATGTAAACTTGTCATGGCTTCCAATTTTCTTTCAAGATATCTATCGCCACTTATGTCGCCGTCTTGTGTATGTTTACCAAACAATTTGGCCTGTGTCCATTTAGATAAAATGTTAAAAACAATTTAGATTTAATAACCTATTTGTTGACGAATAATACAGAACATTTAAGATTCATGTATCTAATTTTCATTGCGCATATTAAAGATTAAGATTAGCTCAGTGAGCTTAAAGAATAAAAAGAAAATATAAATTAAACCGTTTTCATATGCTGCTTTTCGAGTTGTAGGTAAGATATAGATTTTTGTCGTGTCGTGTTGGTATATATAATCATCTGACTTCAAAAGCATCAAGACTATTAAAATCTTGTATTGTTCCCCGGTTCGTAGACACCTTTAATACGCCTCACAAGTATAGAATCCTATGTACAACGTGTACATTAATCGCCTAGAGAGCTTTCAGAGAAAATTCGCAAGGCACATTCAATATCACTCAAATTGCTATTCACCAAGTTATATAAGTCGCTGTAAATAATTTAATCTACTATCTCTTAATATAAGGCGCAGCATTGTTGACTTGTTATTTATGCTTTATATAATGCATGGTTCAATCAATTCGATGGAGTTAGTTGGCGAAATCGGACTACGAGTGCCCTCAGCGTTTCTACACAGGTCGTACCTTACACACACTCCCATGGTGAATACAAACTACAGACAAAACTCTTACCTGATTATGGCGAGCTGTACATAAAACGCGAGATGCCAGAATGTCGATATTGGCCTCTTTACCACCAGTGTTTCCAAAATGGAAAATATTTTGCGGACTCAATTTTTTGGTAGCAATCGTGATGGATGCTGCTAAAGCGTATTCATTTTTACAGTTTGCAGCTTTAGTTATATATACTAGGAGTAAGAGTAATTTTAGTTATATACTATTTTTTATTTTGTATTACTCTTTTGTGTTACAGTTACATTTTGTTTTATTTTTGTTAATTTCAATATGTGTGTATGTTAGTGTTTAAGTTTTATTTTACTTTTATTAATTTAAATATGTGTGCTCTAAGTATTAATGTTTAAGTTACATTCTGTTTTGTTATTATTGTTTTAAATGTGTGAGCTACGTTGGCGTTTAAGTTAATTTGTGTAGTTTTCTTTTTCATTTTTGAACATAATTTACTTGTGAAAACTTTTAATTGGCCGTATCTATGTTATAAATGTGTATACTGTACCATTTTAGCTGTAAGTTTTCCTAAAACAATAAAATAAACTCGACGCAACAGCAGTTAGGCAGTGATCCCTTAAACTAAAACACCATCGATGAACTCTTCTTTTAGCTATAACGTCATATTTAAAAGATGATACAGTTAAAAATTCCTTAGATATTACTAATTTGTTCCTAACACTTTATAGACCCTGGTCTGAAATAAATATTTCTTATTATTACTATTGTTGCGACTTCTGAATGAAAAGACACGAAAAAAAAAGGCTCTTTGTGACCAATGCTTATACTCACGACAAATTTTATTTTTACTGGTAGCTAATATTAAATTTTTTTAATTTTAAATTTTCTAAGAAAAGATAAAATAAGGTGTGATAACGTAGTAAAATTAGAATTTATATAAAATCGAGCTCTGTATGGCAAAGGAGTTTATAAACATACAATTATCAGACACAAAGTACATCTAGATTTAGAACAATCATTTGTAAATTACACAAATAATTGTCCCGTGTAAGATTCGAACCCAAAACACGTAGTACGTAGGCGGCCCGCTATGCACTCAGTGCAATCTCAATATCAAGCTCATTTCTAAATCGGCAGTGAAAATTAGAGACTCAATACTGTCTTTAAATTGGATATATTTTAAATAACTTATTGAGATCGTATATTAGAAGATCTGTATGAAAAACGATGCTGTTTAGAGTTTTTGTTTGTGTATCTGTCTATTCTGCGATCACGTAGAAATCACAGAACAAATATTGATTTCGATTAGTATATGGTTAATTCTGCTAAGTGGCGCCGTTATAAATGTTTACTTATTAAAATTTTGATCTAGGAAAATGCAGGCTCATCGTATCATTAATACTAGCGTCTTTATTATTTAAATTTAAAAGTCCAACATTGGCCCAAAGAATCAGCAATGCCATTCAACGTGGCAATGCTGCCAGTCTTCTGGGCACGTTACCAATTGACAGCGATGCTGAAGAATTCTACGATGCCTAAACCATTTTTGTAAATATTTAGTATTTTATAATATTGTCCTTTGTTTACGCGAATGTTATTCATTGAAATTAAACTACTATATACGGATTTTATCGCGTTGTTTATTTAGCACTGTATTACAAAATTTTGAAAATATTACACACTACTACTATTGATTTTATTTTACTAATTTATAAGCTAATAAAATTATTTAAACTATTAAATCTATTTATTTTTGGTTTACACTTTCCCCGACTTTTCGGTTGCTTTTCAGCAGCCATGGTCACGGGGAGACTAAGATGGTAGTTGTCTCAATGTTCCAGTGTAGTTATTTCAAAGTACCCGAACATAATTTAATTATTGGTGTTTCTATTTACGCAGAAAAATCCGTATATAGTAGTTTAATTTCAATTTAGTATTTTAATTATTTGTGTTTTTGTAATTATGTTATCTTTTTTAATACGTTTGTAAATATAAATAGTTTTAATAGTTACAAAAATATAGGATGTAAATTTGTAATTGAATATCAATGAATAAAAAGTCTAACATGTGTAGTGTCCCTTGTATGTACTTAACAAATTGCCAAACTCTAAGCTGTTATTAAAAAATATTAATGACTTTTCTCGATACACATATAAACTCCGAGACGATCGGCCCTAACATAAGCTTAAACTTATGCCCAATGTAGTAAAAACTGTAACTAAAATATACTTCTCACTCAATAATGTATGCAAAATTGCGTGTCAATCTGAATATTTTGAATAACTCAGTTGCATACAAATAATATACTTTTGGACCCTCAACCCTGTCTTAATCTTATACAGACCCTATTGACTAAGTCAAGGAATGTCATTTCAATGGGGCCTCGAGCCCTGCTATTAGTTTATTTAAATTACATTATTTTTAACTATTTAATTGTTCTATAATAGAAACAGTAGAAAAGCTATTATAATATTCATATGTGATACATTAAACAGGGAACCTGTTAAACGACCTAACCAGACCAGATAGTGTTATTTCACAAAATAATGTAACTATTATTATAAATGCGAATGTCTATTTTGTGTATTTTTTATGCTTTCACGTGGAACTACTCCACACGTCACGTACATAAAGGAAATAGGGTACCTTTCATCTAGGAAAAAGTACTGTTTCTTAATGAATTAATGAAGCCACGAAAAAAAACTAGTTATTAAATAAAATATAAAAATTTTTTAAAGCTAGGAATTTGGAGCAACAATTTCGCCTTAACATCAACAAGCAATCCATTCTTCTACAGATACTACCAGGAGCAATTGTTGTACTAGTAGTGATATTAATTAATAATTTGCACCCTCACTAATCCAAACACTTTACAATGTATACGAGGCCTTAATCTCTAAATTAGGCTGCTGAGAATCATAATACTTACAGAGGATTTAATTATGCGATGACGTTCCCGAGATTCCATCAAAGCTCTTAATAATAACCACTTTACTTTTTACACTTTATCGTACGAACAATTGTCGGGCTGTAATAATTTTAACGGTCGATTTAATTTTTAATTTTATAGTTATCTTGTTTGAATGATTAAATGCAACTATGAGAGTTAAATGAAGTTATACTTTATGTTTTTTTTTTCGGAGTAAGGCTCCTAACATTTTAATTACTCACATGTTAAGCGAGAAACTAGTCCGAGTTGGCAAGCTACAAGTAACAAGTAAATAGTCAAGATAGTTTTGTCGTCAGGCTTTGAGCGAGTGTCTTTTTCTCTCTCACGCCAAATATATTTCACCAAAAGTCCTTTTGCAAGTATTCTGTGTTAGCTCTGGTCACTGCGTCAATATAGCCAAGGTCACCCTCGTAACCTACATCCCAAAGGGTTAGCCAGAGATAAATGACACCCACTTTTCACCAGCCATTGATTTAGATTGAACTCACCGGGTATATTACCAGTTTTCATTACAGACATATCAAATAAAACTTTGCCCGATCTGAGAAACCACCCGGAGACCTAATAAATAGCAGCATAATTAGTATAATGTAAAAGATATCTAACTAATTACTAAATGAAAAGATGAATGACTTCTCAATTGTTCTAAATTCTATGTCGAAAGAACATACAGACTCGAACCTACGAATTACACATTTTTTCTCGTGTGAATATCGAACCAACAACACTAGGCGCGTGTCAAATAGCAAGCCAACCATTCCGCTATCCGTACAGTCAAATTCTTCCACCTATTCTTTGACGGTTACGGTAGATATAGTTCATAAAAATTTCCACTCGAGTGCTGCTAGAAAATGTTTAAAACAAGAAGAAAAGGTTTATTGTGAAGATTCAAACGGTGATAATAATGAAGACATTATTGTCAAAAGATATTAATTTTATATTCTTTACTGCAAGTACTCCTGCTATTATACGATAAAATTAAAAAGAAAACTCCATGATGCAACTCAATTAATATTCTTCGCTAATTATCAGAAAAGACTCAAGTATTCTACAAGGCGCGTCAGATATTGTAACAGACATTAATTAACTCAGTTTAGAATGTTGAAAGAAAACTTGTCGCTACACGAATAGTTTATATTTTTTATACACTCGTTATTTCCGTGGCTCAAGGCAGTTTACTACACTAATGTTTGTGAGCAACTAGGAAGTCGAGTACTATTCTTAATAATTCTTAATATAGGCTGAGTCAGTGATTTTTATGGCGCAGCAATTGAAGTACCAATTTTAAGTAGTATTTTAAAAGATTTTTAATTATATTATATAAATACATATGTACAGAAACTCATAGCTATGTCCCGTAAACGGTACGAAATATGGATTTATTTCCCACGTAAAAGGGGGCGAACCTATAGCCATTCAGAGGAAAAGCTCCAGAGTCAGTTCTGCTACAAAAAAAACAATACATATTTAGTAACTATTATACCTATACATATTTTGTTTAAGTACATTATATACCACAAATTTAATCAAACCGTTTTAGTAGTACTTGTACATATAAACAAACCTTGAAGACTGTGAAGAAGAACCGCTACGCAATATAAAAGAGAAACAGTTTCTTGAAGTAAATAACGGTAATAAACAACACATTTTTAGTTATATGTGTTGCAGTATACTAAACAAGTCGTAATATCTACAAACTTTGCTATATATTCGGGTAAGCACTTTAGTTCAACTAAATACACTCTACTAAAAATATATCTCGCAACTCTTTTCTCTTAAATTTATTAAAAGTTGTATGCTTCATTGGTCTCGTAAGCGCTAGTGGGTGTTGTTATTGGTTTTTTATATTGCACTATTCATTCTAGCAACTTGGAGTACGGTATTGTGGCCAGTAAATGATAATAGTCTGGCCCTGTAGCATGCAGGACTTAAATATGGCTACGAGATGAGAACTTCATATAACTCAGTCTAGCATTTTCTTAAATTAACACCCTGCTGTGATGCTTTGTGTCGTTAATCGGTATTATTGTTAAAAGCTATAAGTTCACTATATAGTGATTTTGTACGGCAAATATATGAATTTAATAAATTTTCTATAAAATGTATTTTATATGTATTTCTTGCTCATAGTCCAAACGTATATCAAATTTAATTAAAATACAATCATTGGTTTAAACTTTACTGAGTGACAAATACATTTTATACTACCCAAAAAGTCATCATATACTTAAGTACCTATCACATTTATAATTTTGTAGGACGTACTTCTATTGTAATATATGTACATTCTCACCCGATATAGTAGTATAAGAATAAGCCATGAGAATAAGCCCATAAGCCCTTCTACAATGAATACAAAGGTATTTTCTCTGCCGTGTGGAACAAACACGGTTAAACCGATTTTGCGTCCCGCCATTTTTCTACGGCTTTTATTTCCTCATATGACGTCATCTACAAAAGCCATCGAGTTTTGCAATATGCTTTACAATTTTCGAGCTCTATCTAAACCTTAACCGAATACGATGTTACTGCAACTAAGACTAGTTGCAGAAAATAATCGACTGAAAATCACTACGTTATTACGCTCAACTGCAGCTGCTAGACGCAAAATCTATTAATTTAAATTTTTTTATACAGCTTTGTTGGCAAGCAATCATACGGCTCACCTGATGGTAAGTGGTCACCGTAGCCTATGGACACCTGCAACACCAGAGGCATCACTTGCGCGTTGCCGACCCTTTAGGAAAGGAAGTGGGAAGGAGAATGAGCGGAAAGGGGGAAAGAGGGTGATATATAAAAAACGCTCCCCTACGTCCTATTGTGAGTCAGATCGACACACCAACTTACCGACTGGCTCAGCACGTAGCGAAGATACTCTCACCACTCAGAGGCAACTCGAGAGCACATGTAAAGGATTTTGTGAGTGAGATTTAACACCTATGTCTCACTAACAATGAAACAATGGTTAATTTGATGTACAGTCATTATTTACATGCATACCTGTACATGACTGTATTGAAATAACTAAAAGGAAGCTAATAGAGTACAATATGCCTGAGGAATATGCGGAACTACTTAAGCATTGCTTAACAACTGGCTATCTGTTGTGGGACAATAAATTTTACATACATGTCGATGGTGTGGCAATGGGCTCCCTAGTATCGCCTGTTGTTGCCGACATATGTATATATGGAGGACTTCGAGGCTCGAGCTTTGCAGGCTGCCCCATCACACCCAGGATTTATAAGAGGTTTGTAGATGATACTTTTACAATATTACCAACAGATAGTGTTAGTGTATTCCTAGAACATCTTAATTCCATTAATAACAACATCCAATTTACTATGGAATTAGAGGGAAATAATTCATTAGCATTCTTAGATGTACTTGTCATCAGGAATCCTGATCATACTTTGAGCCACACTGTGTATAGGAACAATACCCATACAACTAGGTACTTAAACGGTGAATCTCACCACCATCCTAAACAGTAAGCTACCGTAGGAATGTGTTTGTTTCAGAGAGCCCACGGGATCTGTGACAAGAAACACCTGGACGCCGAGCTTCTACATGTTAAGCAAGTACTGCAAGACAACAAGCTCCAACAGCCGCGCCGCTGTCACAGATCCCGAGAAAAGCCAGCCACAGTCGAGCGCCAGCCTGCTATACTGCCTTATGTAAGGGGTGTCACTGACAAGATTGGCTACATCTTGAAGTGAGCTTCAATCAACACGTACTTCAAGCCGCCAACTAAGATAAGTCAATTTTTACCATCCGTCAAGTGCCAATTACCTTTACAAAATGCAGGGGTCTATAAAATAGATTGTGACTGCGGTCTCTCATACATTGGTCAAACCAAGAGAAGTATAGGCACCCGCATAAAAGAACACATAGCTGATGTAAAACACAAACGCTCGTTGAAGTCTGCTGTGTGTGAACATGTACAACAGGGGACCAACCACTACCTGAGATTTGACAAACCACAGATTCTCGCTAAAGAACACCGATTCCTACCAAGGATGCTTCGCGAGGCTATTGAAATCAAAAAACATCCTAATTTCAATAGAGAAGATGGTTGGAATGTACCATCAGCTTGGGATCCAGTACTTCAAATAGTCAAACCCAAGAAGAAACAAACCACAGCTAGACTTCATGACTACTTTGAGCTCATTCTGCGTAAATAGAAACACCAATGACTAAATTATGTTCGGGTACTTTGAAATAACTACACTGGAACATTGAGACAACTACCATCTTAGTCTCCCCGTGACCATGGCTGCGGAAAAGCAACCGAAACGTCGGAGAAAGTGTAAACCTAAATATAAATAGTTTTAATAGTTTAAGTAATTTTATTAGCTTATAAATTAGTAATATTCAATAGTAGTAGTAGTGTAATAGTTTCAAAATTATGTAATAGATACAGTGTTCAATAAACGACGCGATAAAATCCGTATATAGTAGTTTAATTTATTGAAATTACTCATTGGAGTAGGAATACTGTTATTTCACGTCGATATTCTGTGAGAGGCTAAGCGGAACCGGCCCATTCATGCTAAAATCAGCGAGGCTCTACTACTTATAAAATAAATAAGAAATTTATATTAATGCCTAGTGTTTTTGTTGATTTAGTATAAAACTATCCAGTATAAAAAATAGTGTTATATAATTAACTAATAATATTAGCCCCGTATATAAACGGTGATATTGTTTGTTGGGCATGGGCATCTTCTCAGTGTGAGAAGAGTCTAGTATAAGTAGTTGTGTTAAAGTGTGTGTTATTTTTCACATTAATCGTTTTGTTAAAACTCACCTCACTCTGAAAGTGCCTCGTGTAAATACAAGACACGTGTAACTAAACTGGACTGGACGGCACGTGCTTTCTCTCTACACAGTACCACTATATACGCCTGACATTCTACTAATTCAAATTAAAGACTTTCAGCGTACAATTACAATTTAATACAACGAAAGAAGGACTTTAAATATTGTATATTGATTGCCTTTAGGGTTGTTTGGTTAATAAAGCACAAACCAATACTATCTATTAATAACCCTGTATGGTACTACGGAGGTTACTTAGTATACCCTGGCATACACGAAACTAATCTCACCCAAACTCAACGTGACGCTGTGATATACATGTATTGCAGTATGCCGCTAATTTGCTAAGCCACAGATATAAAGATCCAGTTATGACTCCCACTGACTTGCATAAGAAAATCTACGATGATTCACAAAGTTTGGTTTTGGATCTATAAAGCTAATGGGCTTTTAAATTACCATGGGTTCGAACAGTAACACCATGACATGCACAGCTAGATAAGTAGCCCATATAAAATACTTAAAATACTTATTTCATATAATTTATTATCATTAGCATTTAGTCACCTAAATTATTTATGGAACAAATTAACACTAAAGATCTATTTTCTACACTATGTTATAGACGCAAGGCTAAGTGTTAGGGCGAGTCAGTTCACGAGCTTGAAACTAGTGGATGGTATGCAAAAGTAATAGCGCATAGCGGTCATACTCGCTGAACTACTAGATAAAAGATAATAAACTTGTAAAACAATTAATGAATTATGGTAGAACTGTAAAGTTAAAAACGAATAGAGTTAGTGTCGCCTTGCCTCGCTTCACTTCTACTACTTGTTTAAAAAGCTGAGAAGGAATCTCAATACTTCGCAATGTGAACCTATTGAACTATTATATTATCATTTTACCCTAACCTAGTAAACCAAACGGCAGTTGTATTCTTCGTAGGGTAATATATACTAGCCAATAGATTATAGCTTGCAGTCAAACCGCGCCTTACTCGCAAATTCCTAATCTACACAATTAAATCCACCAAAATTACTTTTTGTCGCAAACCTAACCCTCCGTCCATTCTAAACGTATTCCGCAAGCAATTTATTACCTAACACTGGATCCCTAGACCTAAAAAAGAACATTAAGGAAAATTTCCAGCCTGCGAGTACCGCGGTCGTTAAAATGTGTTCAACCAAAAACCGATCACAGATACCTTGCCCCCTAAATGATATCGAGGCCGAAGGGCATTAAAAAGGATCCATACTTTATCCCTAATTGATCGTTTAACAAATGTGGTCAGTAAAAGCTACGAACATGATCGCTGTAAAATCAGACACCATAAATATGTTGGATTCTTGAACGGCACAGTTATGTAAATGGTTATCTCTCACACTTTTACGGAAGATCTGATGACAATCTTCTCATATTAAAAAAAAAGACAGTGTTTAGCAGCACTTATATTATTATCTGTTAATGTCTTACTATGAAAGCGCTGACAGTGAGTACACATAGTTTTTTGACTCAAGATGCTTAACGTATGCCTAGTAGTCTTTGTTTGAATTTGTATAACCACCTGCAATACAGGCATTATTTTTAGTGACATTATGTAACTTATATAATATTTACAAAAATATCTAAGATAGCTTTCGTGGTATACTACGACAAGCTAAAAAATCAGAAGACGATGGACCCAACATAATTTTCCAATTACGCTAAATTAATGAGAACCTATTCTGTAAAAGTGAATAACGCCTACTCTGGTGACCCAAAATTGCAGTTTAAAACTTGCTTCTAATCAATTGAAAATTTCAAATTATGAGAGCATTTGGATCTGTATTACCAAGTGAGCATTAAAAAATGACTTTGAAATAAAATACCACTCTTTTCTAAATGGAATTTCTTGTCACATTTTAAAACTAGGAATACATTATTATATTTACGCCTTCGATATGCAGTCCCATTATCCACTCAAGGACATCGCTTGCATCTCGATTCTACTCGATTATTCAATCGAAATCTAATTCATATTCGTTATTCAAATTCATCTCGAAATACCGGCGGTACAAGTAGGTCGCATTATGAATATCTCGGCATCAATATGTTTGCATATAACATTTAAATCGATAATCGAATATGGGATATATTTACGAGTTTTTATGTAACTCAAAATATTTTAATATATGTTACACAAATAGATTACCGTTTCCTTGGAACTAGCATTAAGTAGATAGTACATTATATTGTGAACAAAGATTCATTGTTAAATTTAATATCTAAGAAATATATGAGAAAATAAACAACCGTGAGCGATGTATTGGAAACTCGTGATAGCTAGACAAAAAAAAGGAGATTCTTGTTCTTTATATTTTCTTTACTTAACTTTATCGCTTACACTTGGCAGGCAATGGCATTGTGAATTATTTTATTATATTAAATTTATTTTAAACGAAATGAAATGTGAATCTAAAACATTGCTTTATTTTATTATATAACTCTACGTATTCAGACAACGTATCCTAGAAAAAAGTTTAACTGTCATTGTTTTAGAATTGCCCATCTAATTAGAAACCTTACTTTCTCTTTATTCACTGGCCTGGTAACTAGCATAATCAAATGTAAACCAAATTTTTATCTTATACTAATTTCTGCCGAGGCCACGCTTGTTTTATCCAAATCTGTTCAACGATTTCTGCAAGATTACATTCATAAAACATCTAGACATCTTCACTAACTTTACATTTATAATATTATTAAAATACATATAAACATTGAAAGCAATTTTTACAATTGTGTAACTTTTTAAAGACTCGACTTTTTGATTTCATGGATGGAGTAGCGGTTTTAGTGGTCGCCTCGCCACTGCCCCTACGCCGAGTGTTGTGGGTTCGAATACACACGCACACGGGATAAAACTTTGTGTAATACACAAATGGTTGTTTCGAGTCTAGGTGTTTTTTGTTTCCGTTGTTTGAACGTTTGTAAAGTCCCCTGCGATACAGGATTTATTGCTAGTGCCAGGTGTTTCTTTTTTAAAAAAGGAAAACTAAAATATATACTGTAAGCCATGTTGTTTATTAGCTTGCTTTTATATTTAATTTGTCTATTATTGGATTGGATATTAATCAGCCCTATATAAGCTGTCCATTGCTAGGCAGTACGCTCAGTATAGGTGTGCAAACATTACAAATTTTCGCACTCTATATTAAAAGATCTCAGATGGTCCGATCTTTTCACAACATTTTACTTCACCTTTATAGTAAGTCATAATTAAATACTTAATACTTTAAAAAGTCAAAAGCTTCAGGAATAACTTAAGAACTTTCTCGATTCTCGATACTTTAGGAAACAAACTGGGTTATCATTATTTGTTTATTAAGATTATAGAGAATTTTGTACCTTTATAAATGTGTCATAATTAGTGTTACATATTAGGAACATAAAATTTAATTATGTCTACGAAACCCGAGCGCTAATGTGAAGTATGGAGTCATTGAAAACGCATAATAGCCTCGTTTGTGGTTAGCGTGGAAATTCGTGTCGAGGTCGAAACTGGGTTCTAAAATGAAAATACGACTGTGTACACTACATAGCTTAATCGAAGACTATCATTGCCAAATGTACTAGGTCATGATGATTTAGTAATCAGAATAGAAAATCTTTATCGCGAGGGCTCCAGTAACTTTTACAGCGTAGACGTTGCTGCTACGAATGCTACGACGACGTAGCATTATATACCAATCATAATATGTTAAATATTTTATTTGTTTTTGAGAACTACTACTGATTGAACTATTACTAAAATTACAAACAACCTTTTCTTATTTGCCGTCCTACGAGTATATAAATGAGTCTGACTATCTTTGGTCACTTATTTCAAATGTTAAGTTTTGGAGGTCCTGCGTAGATGGATATAGTATTATTAGTTATTTCGTTAAGTATTCCTGCAGATTGTACATAGTTTAGTCAAGAATCATATATTTGCACAGAGGGAATGTAACGTCGCTGTCGTAAGCTCAATCATAGTTATATTATAATAACCTCATAAATAAATTTCTTAAAGGTATTCCAGATACAGACATATTTAAGATAGCCATAACGTAATTATTAAAAATATATATGTCCATTTAAATAATGTTAAATGATTAAATTAATACTATTAGGCAGAATAAATTGTGTTTGTGTGAAAAAGTTTATTTTTACTTGTAGTTTAATTGTATAATGTTCCTTTGTGTGTTTGTTTTTGTATTGCTGTAAAGCTAGATTTTATTATTGTATCTGTATTTATTTTTAATAATATATATATGTAAACTTACACTAGCAGCGATTTGGTGAGTACAATACTGTAAGCTTATGTTATTGAATAAATAGATAAATATTAAGTCTACTTATTATTGTCGACTGTGAGGTATAGTATAATGCTATACCTTACTGTCTATACTATACATAATGATGTATCACAATACTACAGCTATAAATAGATTTTTTGAAATCAATCAGATTTCGTTTTTGTATTAAAAAAATATTAGAATGCGTATGCTTGATAATTTTAGTCATCGTCTGATCTAAATGAGATTATTATTTTGTTTGGGGTGATTGACGGAATGGCAAAGTCAGAAATAAAACAGCTAGTCTCTAGATACCGACAAGTGTGCATGAATAATGTGATGCTTTGCAAATGGAAATACGTATAATCCGTAGTAGAGTCCAGGAAACAGGCGTGAGTTTATATATGTGTATAATTATGTCCTTCAGCCCTCATCAATCAAAATGTGTCCCAAAATTTGTGTCCCTCAATTTTAATAAAATTCGAACATATCTTAATGGCTAAGTTTGGTCAGTTTTGATTCTATTTCGTTTACAAGAATTCGTTTGGCGTCAACTTATTACGTCATTTAACATCTCTATACAGTCACACGTATGCTAAGTTGAATAATAAAAGTTCATCATAGCGCTCATAGCCAGTTGCACTTACTGATCGGTAAACGATTAGCGAGGTTAAGCAGCGTTGGGTGCGGTCAGTTTATAGATGGGTGACCGCTTAGTGGTATTTCATCTGAGCGTCTCCGTGCTTCGGAGGGCACGTAAAAAGTCGGTCCCGGTTGTTGCCAAATTGACAGCAGTCGTTAAGCCATGTCAGAGGCCTACGGGCGGCTTGAACAACTCTTGACAACAGGTTGGCCACTAACCACACTAAAAGAAAAATAATAAAAGTTAATCGATTTTTCTATATTATCTACTATACTTCCAATCCGTTGAATATATTATCACAATAAAGCTGACAGCGTCTCACGCATACACAGAGCACTTCCTTCAACACATTCACCAGTGGTAAATCCTACCAATACATTTTACCCTACTAAATTCAACCGATCGGTTCTCTAAGCCCTTTCAAAGGTAACCGACACATTCGCATTCTATAGTGAACTTGTAAAGGTAGCCTATTTACAAAACTATTCACCTCTACAGTAACAAAGGCTTCGGCACGTCTTTCGTGAGCGATGTAGCATTAAATTGAATTGAAACCGCGAAACACTTCACTTGTATTTTATCAATATTGATTTGTTTATATCGTGGGAAGTTTGGTATGTCAAAATTTAATTATTGTTTATGCTTATATTATTGCTTTGGCTGATGTAGAATCTCTGTTTCATTGCTATACAGTATGTACATATGTAGGTAGAATTGTTATGTAAACGAATTCCGTACATTGATTGAGGAATTGATTGCTGTCACTTTAGAATCCAGACAATCTCTATTGTTTAATTATGATTATGACCCTCGTTGGTTCGTCGCGTCAGTTTGCTAAAGTGAGGTAAAGTTTGATTCTCAGATTGGAAAAGTTTACATGTTAGGCCATTTTCAATAGAAATTCGGAGTATGCCCGCTAGATGCAATAGCCTTATTACATGGAATCTAGAAACGTGCCCGGCAAAATATGACACACCTCTGCCTAGCCTGTATCTGATTAATATAATTTACTCACAAAATAAAAAGTAGCTGTAGAATAAAGATCTGTGACCACGATAATAGATATGCGATCGCATGATTGTCAATTAAAAAATAATCAATAAATAAACTTTAAATTTGGTCTTTTTGAATATACTTCTGTTAATATGACCTTTATCGAAATCGAAAAAATAAATTAATCCAAGTTCAAAATACATTCTCGAAAGTAATTTCAGGAAATAAATGTATATAAAAAATAATTAATAGTTAAACATTCATTGCAAAGAGCAACAGCTATAGTAATGGGCATATGGAGTTATGCCATTTTTTTATATTCATTTTCATGGTTCAAGATATTTATTTATCATAATAATATACAACAATTCATTTATCTGAGAACAAGTTGAATATATATAGATATACTAAGAAATACAAGTGCTAGAGCGGCTCATTAGTACAATTGAAAAAAAATATATTAATACATTTTGTTTTTGTTCCTTAATAATGTTCTAATTACTAAATTATCAATAAAGTGAAAACATAGGAATTCTACATCTATATTTTCAATTAACGATTTAGATAGTTAAAATGCTGCTCATGCGCGGTATGTACATTGTAATCCTTGCTACTTACTTATATAAAATAATGTAGAGTATGCATGCAGCTCAACAACTCGTATACTAACTATATTGAATACAGATACACTAAAGTATAAATAAACATAAATTTAACAAACATTGAGGCTGCAATAACAAGACTGTCCTCAATTTCCTACTCAGAAGCATGAGGCTTCATTAATCAAACTTTGAAGGGGAGAGCGAAATTTGAGATTATGAGATGAAGCATTTGTGTAGCTTCAGGTATTATTTCTTGGATTCTAAAGATAAATTAGATTCATGAAATATACTTAATTGCCTCACTGAATATGGAAATTTTTGCTGCGAATCTGCCGCGAGTTTGATTTGGTTCCGTGCTCTGTAATTTATGAGTATCTGTTACTGGAATGCTTTTAAAAAGGTATGTAAAGCGATCTTATATGAATAATGTAACGCGGAAGTTTATAAGTTATTATATTAGGCAAAAGATCAGAATTGTCATCGGTATCTTCATTTATATAATTATACCTAACTGTTCTTTGTTTAACATGTGAGTATGCCATATTTATTCAGTGATTAAGAAAGTATTCCATCGGCGTATATTGGGTAGCGCCAAATAAGTCTTGCCTATCCCATTGTTTGGTGCCCACTAGGATGTTTAATGTAAATAAACATTTTGTTGAGTGTCGACTCAAAATTGTAGGGTTGCTTTAACGTTACGGGGCCAGGCCTTTCCTGTCAAATAAACCTATATACGCAAATATAGACCTCTAATGCACATGTCGTACAATTCTTTTGTGTAGTTAAGTCACGGCAGTATTAATAGTTTGAAAGAGAGAGAAAAATTTATGCGTAATCTTTCAACGTGTACTAAACCTGTAAATTAGATAAGGCGAAAGAGTACTTAATAAGTGATTGGAAGGAAATTAATGTATAAAAGAGATAGATGAAGAATGTCAGTGCCACTTGAAGGATGGGTCACGACAGAACAGACAAACTATAATTCTTTTATATTAAATATTAAAATGAAATATAGTGTAGAATACTTTCAGCATTGTATTCCTACACGAATATGTGCTAACCCTGAAGTAGACAATTATTTTCGAAGAAGGTGTGAGATATCTATGTAACATTCTTATTGCTTAACCCTATCCTTGTAAGTGAAAGTGAAACATTTTTTAATAACCAACCACACAAGTTCTAAGATATCACTTAAAATATTTTGTATGATTCAAGATTTCAAAATATTTCAAGTGATCTCTCACTAGAATGTTTGAATAAATCTATTTTTGTAGGTACTAGTTCTAGTGTCTGGCCACTTGGTATCTCGAGCAAACGGGTACACTATATTTGGCCACTCAAATATCACTACGAACAGAATCAAAATTGCTTCAGGGGATACACTATTGCATTCACTCGAGGTGTGGCTCTAAACCTACATCTACTATGTCTACACTAAAGAAAATATTGAACGGCGATGCTTGATCCGGCGATAGAGGAAATAATGTCTATGCTGTCCTTCTACAATGTAATGTGTATGATATGAAAATATACAGATTTATGTAAATGTAAGACATTATATATTTACATAAATCTTGCATATTATTAAATTTTCTTCTTTTTATTGCAGCCTTTCAAAATGACTACACTTTACCAGATTGAAAGCGATCGTGAAGTACACGAGCAGAGCCCTCCAAACCACGTCCTCACGTGCCGAGGTCTCTTCTTTGACGGTTGGTGCTTTTCACGCACCGCTTAAAGGGTCGAAGAAAGAAGAAGTATTAATAATTCGGCAATGATGAAGAGCCAAGCTTGACGGTACGCGCTCTAATTGGATCTACCGTGTAAGAGTGACATTTAAGCCTAACACGAGTAGTTCAAGATAGAAAAATACATTATACTGATTTATAATGGAAAGACTAACCAGGTTTGAGTGTAATGCACATTAGCCAACCTTATACTGGATATTGGCGTGAGACAATATATACATTGTCCAGAAAGTTTAAAGAGTGGGTAATCCTAAAACACCTTATAAGTCAAGCCTTAATGGCTTATAGAGCCTTATAGCATTATTACGGTACGGTACGGTATTTGATTTTGTGTTTCCAATAGATCTACTATTAGGTGTTCTGGATTATCCATTCTTTACTAGATGACCTGAAAATGTATATATTTGATATGTGATAGTTCAAATATGGCTACCAAGTCCATAATTACAGTATTCTTTATATAATACGGACCAACATAAAAGGGCAAATTGGACCCAATATAATTAGGGTTTTGATATAACGCTTGCACGAAGCCAAGCGTGGTAACTAGTTTCTGTAGTAAATCGCTGGTCGTTTGGCGCATAAACCAATATATGCAATAGCATATAATAGGTCCAATAGGTCTACATGTCAAATGACCTACTATTGTTAATGACGCTATTACTTACAAGGGCTAATTTCCTTCGTATATGTCTACGAAGTGGTCGATGTATTTCGGAAAAGAAATTGGCAATCGATCGGAACATATACAACGAGGCAGCCTATATTGAGGTAAAAGAACATTATTAAGATTAATTACCTAAATCACACTCAGTCATCCTAACTTAATATAATATTATAAAGGCGAATGCTACTTTGTTTGTTAAGCTTTCAAGCCTCAACTACTCGACCAATCATAATGAAATTTCGCATACACGTTGTCAGGTATATCGAATAAGACATAAAACCTTTCATCTACAAAAAAAGTACTGTTCCCGAGAAATAAAAATTTATAAACAAAATCTAGATTAACGCAAGCGAAGCTGCTGGCAAAATCTAGTGTCCAATAAGACGAGTTAGTAGCCCACTCAAGCACCTTGCGCTTGTAGCCTTGCATATTTGTAAAACGAGCAAGTATCGTGAGCATATAATCTGCGCTTCCACCCACATTTTGTACCGTTATTGGCATGTTTGTAAAACGAGCTAGCAATCCGTTCATATATCCCGCGAAAGCGGCTTGCACAATGTACAAATCTTAGAAACCTTAGTTTCTTTAACCTGTCAATGCTAGGCATAATTAAAAACCTATTGCTGCCATTCAATAGGTTAATAGAAAATGTCGGTTACCAACCTCGCAATATTTGATAATACAGGCAATTGTTTAAAGATATATTTCATATTGACATATGTCGAATAATAGATTGGAAAACATTAAGGGAATGAGGTACCGTCAAAAAAGCATTGAAGAGAAATTGACAGATTATTATACTCGAAAATATTGGCTTCGGCGTGTTATTGATAACGAAAATTAAATTTGCGTAAAAGTAAAATACAATACGTCTTCGTACGTTCCAAGTATTATTTGTAAAATGGATTTCTGTCAAGACACAATTTAATTTTAGCTTTTTGGAAAATGTATGTTCAGTCAATGAGAGCAATGAACACAACTAGTTTCGATGCTTAATATTATAAGTGCAAAAATATCCGTCCTCACTGTTTAACATATAATAAATAATAGTGTATTCAGTAGTTTTTAAATTTCTCCGCGATAGGACAAAAAGCACTTAACATTTAAAGTCTATGCGAATAACATTGCAGGCATAAGCTAGTTACTTATAAGGAAATACTATGCAAGTCATTAAATCTCACGTAGTCTATATCTACATGTATATACTTGGTGACAGTGGTAGTGAGATACGATAGTTGTGCAAAGTGTCGGTTTGGAAAAAGTGTTATTGAGAATTTCTGTCATAAAATTTTCAGAAGCAATAAACGGCAAAACTTCAATGTTAAAACTCTCAGCACACCCAAGAATATAGGCTTGAAACTGTATGCATATGTATAAATACTAAATGTTAAACATCATCCAATATCAATTTTCTCCAAACTCCAAATACGTATTAAAAGTTCCTGACAATAAAAATAAATTAAGTAAGATTTCTACCATAAAGCAATCGAATCAAAAGCCCTTAAAAGTCCAAAACCTTTTTAAAAATCTCCAGAAATGCCTATTATATTGAAGGCATTCAAACTGAGTTTAACAGGGTACAAATGGAATCCCTGTAGAGAGGAATGATCGCTGGAATCCATTATTAAGAAGAAAGACTGCTTGTAAAAATATTTCAGCATCAATCAACAGCAAAATAACTTAAAATCTTATTCATGTAGGTTTAAAACGTTACATAATACTTTTATTTTTTGATAGACCGCTGTCGCTCTATTTATAACTCTTGTATCTAACTGGGCACTGGACCAAAGGTTTAACAACGAACACAATGATTACCTAAACTCCAAACAACTATTTGTGTATCACACAAATATTTGTCTCGTCTGGAAATCGAAGCCACAACACTCGGCGTGGCGGCCAGTGGCGAGGCTGCCACTTAAACCGTGCAGTCCAAATACCACACTAGGCGAGCTAATAGGCGCTCATAGCCAGTTGCACTCACTTATCGGTCAACGATTAGCAAGGTTAAGCAACGTTGTGTGCGGTCAGTCTATAGATGGGTAACCGCTTAATTGTATTTCATCTGAGCGTCGTCGTGATTCGGAGGGCACGTAAGAATTCGGTCCCGGTTGTTGCCAAATTGACAGCAGTCGTTAAGCCATGTTAGAGGCCTACGGGTGGCTTGAACAACTCTTGACAACAGGTTGGCCATTAACTACACGAAAAGAAGAAGGCGAGCTAATCGTCTTATATTGGGAACAGTTCTTGAGTCTAAGCCACAGAACAAAGTAATAAGGTAGAAAGGTCATTGAGACACTTTTGTGCCAGAGTCTGTCTTGTGAAGGACAGCCTGAAGAAAATACTTGAAGAAATCAAACGCGAGTCTTCTTTGCGTTTCATAGGCCACTACAATGGCGAGACAATCCTAAGATGGTACGATTTTATGATAATTTCAATATAGGCGCCAGAAACAAAGGTCTCTCGAGGGACACGCTCGTATAAGATACAGACATTATTCAAACTCCGCCGACAGAAAATATTTTACGTACATATACGAAGCTCGTGATTTCTCCTCAGATTTCATGTCTAAGTTTTGCCAAAGCTTTTGAATTTTGAAGTAATCGTAACTTTTATTTCATGAAGTGCTAAATTTCTTTATTTGTTTTGCCTGAAAAGACAGACAAAGCTACAGCTTTGAGAGATTTTGAACAAATTTTCGAACGGACAATATCTCGTGGTAAAATGAATTGTTTACTATAAAATATTTTAATGGGTTGGGCTGGTGGTAGCTAAGAGAAATTAACCAATATTATAGAGGGATCTAACATGCTAGTGAGTGCAGGCTCCAAACTGCTAGTGAGAATTTCGTGACAAAAATCCAATAACTTTTTTGCGAGATCCGAGAATCGAACCCGGTGTCATGTACAGCAGCCCCACTACCGCTGCGTCATCAAGATAGCCACTTATAAATATTTTCTTTTATGTTTCTTGTGCTAAAAATGTGTATCAAAGGTTACTACGAGCTGCCATAGCTCTAGACCATCTAGATACGTTCCATAGTTGCCATGCCTGTTCAAAAATGTTTATTTGTTTATCGTAGTTTCTGCTAGATGCGCCTGCACTCATTTTTCGACCTTACTATAACTAGTAAAATTTAATAAATCATTAATTTTCTGCCTAGCCCACCAGGCCTACCTTTAAAAGATAATATTAATAGTTTAGAAACATTGAACATCTTTCTTCCCCTGGAGCCCATTTATAACAAGCTTGGATATTATTTAGACATTACCCAGCACTTGATTTATTTAGAAAAGTTTCTTTGGAAACCCTGTATTTATTGCCTGACTGTCTGGCCTATAAGTGAGAGTTAAGCGTTAGGACATTGGTCCAGTCGTAAATCTGTTACGGGCCACTTTGCTCAGTAATTGTTCTTGTTATTCGCCCCACTTACCTCATCATACCGTTTATTTACTTTGTTTTTCTTGGTACTTTACAGAAGTATCTGGTATCGTGTTACTTTTAAGAGTAAAGTTGGGAACATTAGTTAACTGTTGAGTTTTCGGGTGCGTTGAAAGCGTGAAGCAACTTTCGGGTTTCAGAGCCTGTTTCTGAATATAACTTCTTTGTAATATTTCTTATTGGTGCCGTTATTTCGATCTCGTCAGTACCGTGGCCTAAGTAAATATTTATTCTCAACACTCGGGTGTTATTCTACAGGCTTTACTTAGACTAGAATAGCCTTGACATTGTCGTATAGCTTGTATTTTAATTTCTGGACATAAAGTTATAAAACAATTTCGATGCGGTTATTTATTTTATGCGTGTGATATATCTCCCAAGATACAGGTATACCTAGTTTGGGAGACAACTGTCATACAACTTACCTGTTATAATATGTACCTAATTTTAGACCTAAGTTGTAACATGTAAACAGAGTGCGTCTAAAAAACTTCTCTGTTTTGTTGCTTGAGAAAAAGAAATTATTGATTTATAAGAAGTAATGCCCTGGGTCTTCCAAATATTACCTCCTTAAGAGGAAACACCACGGGCGAGAGAATTGAAAAATAGGTATTTGTAAAATCTATTGCTGTCGCGCAGTGCCCGCAGAGCGTGATAGAGACAACTGCACCTTGGACCGAAAATACCTATAAAAGTACACAAAATCAACGTTTCGTAGTCCTTTGATTCCTTCTTCAATACTTGACCGATTTAACTACTTATTTCATTAAAAATTGAAGAAAGGCTTTGGCCGTGTTTCTATCTTTTTCTTTTTTTATATAATCTACTCAAATTTGTTTTCTGGATGTTTGAACACAGCGGAAAATCTGACCAATTGTTGAGGTTTTTGAAGGCTCATATCTGTTTCAATAATTAATTAATGAAAAAAAGGAAAACATAGGGACATGCCAATAGAGGCTATACATGTTTTTTTTTAATATTATTGTTCTACTGGCATTATCCAGGGAGGAAACAGGGGACTACATTTGTATGGAAAAACGGCCCTTGTGTTTCCTCTTAACATACCAAATTTCATTAAAAAGAGTAGTGATTTCAAATTTTTTGCTAGTCCTATATACATGACAAAGACAGCGTAAGACATTTATAATTTACATATTATGCATCATCTCACGCCTAGATATGCCTGAATATTATTTTATTCAGAATCTAGTTCGAACCTAGGTCGAACTAAGCATTACTGAATTATTATTATATTTTATCAGCAGGGTCTCTACATCTGTGCCCAGTATAGGCCAATAAGCTCGCCCCTATTTATGTGAACTCAAACATCTGGTGAGACGTAGGTGTATTCACTTCAGCCTACTCGTTCGTGAATATCACTCAGGCGAGTTTCTATTTATGTAACATTTAGGTGTTTCGATTTATAACTAAGTTGGATACGCTTCGATGCTTGAGATGCGGTGTTAACGAAATAATAGGAAATGCCATTGAAATGCGTCTGAATATGAACAATATATTGTTATATTCCATGTGATTTATTATAAATGTTCCTGTGAAATACATACGTATATATTTAAAAGGTGCCGTACAATAGACATAAATTCTATAGAAAGCTTTTACAGCTTGAATACTGATCAATAACTAAGTTTCTTTGTGATCGAGATTTGCCGATTTCATACAAACCTCTGCTAGTATCATGTAATGTGTATATACAATAAATTTAAAAATAATATTTTGCTTCAAGAACATTGACGTCAAGGTTAATATTTCTTTTTTTTTATGGACAGAGGTAGCTTCAACAACTGTCGTCTTATCAGTTAATTTTTAGATACCCAAAGTTTATAACACTTTTTTATACAATAAGTAAATAAATTAATTAATTCAGAGATAACGCTCGTATATGTTTATTTTACTTAATCAGTTTCATTAAAAGAAAAAAGGAACATAAACTTTTTTGATATTGACTAAATCTGCGACAACTTAGGTTTTCCGCCAAATCCTCAGAGACTGACAAATATCTACAGAATCGTTTTCCTGAGTGATATATTCTATTAAAAATTTACATATAGATTTGAAAACTTATATACTCATAAAAGGAGGCTTCTACACATAAATATTACGTAATTTTGTTATTATTCAAATGTGATACTTACTTTGATATTCAATACAAAATTACTGCAATGTGAAAAATTAAAATACGCCAGTCTTTTTTTTTGAGTTATTATATGTGAATACAGCCTAGTATGCCTGGTAATTTAATTCAACTCTATTTTAATACCTGTTTTTGGCACCAATCTCAAATCTCTCACTCTTCTTCCTGTTCGCTATAACGATGGGTCTTCCAAACATTTTTAAATATTTAAATGCTTTTAATTCCATTTTTAGCAGTATTTGCTATTATTATTTCCTTTATTTAAAATATTATTCTCAAACTTCTTGCAATTTTGAATACATAAATAAAATTTGTGTATTTAAAATAACTTCGACCTACCAGTATAATGATCAGGAATCAAACCACCGGTGGCATGGTGCTTATTTGTATTATTATATTACTTTTTTGGAATATGTAAGGTAATCCTCCATGCACAAGGGCTTTAGTCAAAAACATAAATACGTATTTATTAAACTCATAGGGTTATAATATTGCCTGGTACTAAAACACAGGTGAACTAAGTTTAAGTGACAGTGTTCATTACAATTATGAACATTCATAAATTGAGTAATGGTTATTCAAATAAACGTTTATAATTTACTAAATTTTGCCCCTGTAAATGTAGTTTTTGACAAGAAATTTTTATCTTTCGGGAACAATACTTTTCCTAGAGGAAATGTACCCTCTTTACAGGGCACAGTTTAGGACAACGTGTACACAACATTTTATGATGATCGGTCAAGTAGTTAAGTCATGAAAGCGTACCAAATAAACATACAAACTCACATTCGCATTTATAATATTGGTTAGAGTTTATTGTTATTATGATTATATTTAAATTTAACTAGATATACTCTTATAAGCGTTATATTCCATCTATCATGGCCGTCAATGTATTGATCACCAAACCGACACCATATCTTTACTGCGTCACCCAATAACTGGCTGCCATCATGTCAATATAGGATGTGCTTATACCCCGTAAAATTAAAGAGGAATCATATAAAATGGGTGGGTAAACAAGGTGATCTCTTACTTATTGGATCTCGTAGGGAAGGGAGTTAATATCGATTCTGTTTTGTAACTCGATACTTATTGTTTTGTCTTCGTCTGTTAACGGTTGTTGTTCTTGTAAATGCGCGTTTCATTTCGTAAACGTTTATTATGAATTGTGTTATGATATTTTCCAGAGATTGTTATGAAAATATACTGCTGACACCAGTGGAAATCTTATTTACGTTGAGTCAACGCAAGAGACCTAAGATTTTAACAGACTGTCAACCGTACAATCTTCTTCCTTTTGTAAAGCCTTAAGCTGTTCTAAACTACATTTTCTAACCCATACTTGTCATTAGAAATCTTTCCATTGGATGCCAGTTCTCAGTAGTACATTTTTCTACTAAAATTAGTATAGAGTAGTATAGTATAGTAGTATAGTAGAGTATTTACTTGAGAACTAAACTTATAAGTATACTAGATGTTGCCTGCGGCTTTGCTCGTTTAAAAGTAGGTCAGGTTATATTAGTAACAGTACTTTTTTTATATCGTAATAATAATATACTCGGTGATAATATAGCTTTCAAGAGGTGAAAGAATTTTTAAAATCTGTTGATTAGTTTTGAGTTTAATCCTTACAAACAAACAAAGAATCAAATCTTGTCTTTTTATAATATTAGTATAAATAACATTGCTCTTTCTTCGGATATCCATTTTCTATAAAACTATGGTCACTCCACGTTTTCGAGCTATTAAAGCGACGTTACGACGTGTAAGGTTACAAAGAGCACCAAGACCATAATTATCTTAATTCTTATTACCATACTGTTTCACTAGCAAGACGCAAAATAGTCTAAGATTTTCTTAAGCATTGACGCATATTACACGTTAAAATATTACGTATCTGCCCGTATCAAGCCGGTCCGACTGGGAACTTGAACTGACCTATTTCTAACCCCGATATCTATATCATTAAAAGAATCTTTATTAGGGTTTCCAAATACGATAAAGTACTCTTAAAATTTCATCATTTCCGTCCGCAAAATGTTACGGCTTACCATTTTTCGACACTTATTAAAATGAAACTCTATACGGACAATTCGGATAACTCGCAATCAGAAAGATTTTATCCAGACTCAATATTGCATGCGACAATATAAAGCCTTTTCTTTGCGCAACGAGTGAACGTTGTGATTTATTGTATATTTCCATAGACTTAGTTTATAGGCCTGAGGGTGCCATAGGGTTTTATCCCAGCAAAATGCACGCTTCCTATGGGATAGTTATTTTCACTCAAAACCACGGAAGTAGAACCGAGGGTAAAACTTAGTAAATAATAAAACATGCAATAAAGGCCACGCCTATAAAAAAACGTGAACAGATCAACTTTACCCGCAATATAAATTTCATTTACCTCTATAGAAATGAGCTTAAACTGGCAAGTTTTATGCAATGTAAAAATAAGTTGTTCGCGAGTTTTTAACATCAGGTATGTATATAAACTATTTAATTACTAGGCGCGGATCTCGTCCATTAATAGTTCAACATTGTACAGAGTACTAAAACATTGTACGAGTATGTCCCGATGCAAAGTAACAAGACGGAAATTTATTCGGCAGTTCGTTCATTCTGTGCCTCATATATTATAGTATAGTATACTATTCCCAAGTGAGCTGAATCGGAGGATTTTAAATTTTAGATGCGCCTCGATTTGCTAATATTTAGTTTTTGCTAAAGCCGAATAACACAGGCATATTCGGAAAAGCTTTTAGTAACTCATATCTTGGGCTTTAAATATTACTATTACCACAGATAATATAATACTATACTAGTACAGATACTCAATCCCATACAAAAATCTTGGACACGCCTAACTCTGGCTATTCTACTTGCTATTTTGGTACCTATCTTTTTAATCTAGATGGCAGCACAAAACTAGCGCCACTGTTGCCATCTACCCATAACAAGTACACAAGTTCCGAATCCTATTTGATACTAGCTCATAAGGGATGGCGTTGTGACAGTAAAATAGGTACTTGACTGTTTACCACGGATAGAACATATTTAAACGAGCCGATGCAAAATGTGCGCTACCTTGAAAATAAAAGTTATCTACCTATAGTGTTGTGTGCCGAAATGCGTACGATCACACTTTGATGATTCTCATTTACTCGGTCGGATTTGCGTTGTGAATATATCGTGTTGCTGGCAAAATTTGACCTTGTATATATTTTTTTCATATAATTTTAATGAATGCGTTTCAAAAAGTATTAATAAAACAATATATTTCATTATGTATGCGATTGCGATTGATGTTCGGGTACTTTGAAAATTACTCATTGGCGTATAAGAATTATACTTTGGCAGTTAGTTATATCTATATTTGAGTATAATTGTAAATATAAAATAACATAAAATCATGCACTCAGATTTTTAAAATCAACTGTACAATGCCTAAATATTAATATCTGTTGAAATTTACTGAGACTATTTATAAAATACATCACATATATTATTTTGAATTTAACTATCGAAAAATAAATATAATAAACCAGCTTTGTTTATAAGGACTCATACGGTTAGGCTTATGCCGTGTAACAGACTCAACACAAAGCATCTATTGATCATAATTTATTTTCTGTGTGAGAATCGAACCCATAACACTCCGCACGTCGATAAGTACCCGGTTTAAGCGATTAAACCACTACGCCATGCGCCATACTTGAAATCAAATCACACGCACGCGCGAGTATCGCCTGTGGCCTGGCGGCGGCGGCGTTCGGTTTATTCCGGTCAGCTTCGTGAATTTTCGTGTATAATATCGTGTGCTGGTAGCCGCGGCGTCGAGTAGCGTGCCTGGCTGCTTAAGAGAAAACGTGGTGTTTCCTTCCTTGCCAGGCGCGCTACTCGCAAGGGCAAGAGAATTGAAAAATAGGTATTTGTAAAATCTATTGCTGTCGCGCAGTGCCCGCAGAGCGTGATAGAGACAACTGCAGCTTGGACCGAAATTACCTATTAAAATACACAAAATCAACGTTTCGTAGTCACCTAATTCCTTCTCCAACACTTGACCGATTTAATTACTTTTTTCATTAAAAATTGAAGAAAGGCTTTGGCCGTGTTTCTATGCTTTCTTTTATTTATATATCTTTCTTTTATTTGTTTGCTGGATGTTTGAACACAGTGGAAAATCTGGCCAATTTTTGAGGTTTTTGGTGACGACGACGTCCAAGAAATATTTATCTCATGTAATATTACTATAACAACCGAATATTTATTACAATGTCAACTTAAAAAATGATGAGTGTGATGTGATGAGTGAGTAATCAAGTTGCGTCTAGTAACCAAATAATGCCAGAAATTGCGTAAAAACCAAATTAACAAAGCGGTATAAACAAATAACAGGCTTTAATTTTATAGAATAACTATTATGTTATGTTACTTAATATTTACCTAACTATTTTTAGTAAAATCTTGCTATGATTTACTAAAACTCCATTTCTATCGGCATGTCTATCGTAAGTTTGTAATTCAATTCAGAATAAGTAGGTAGCACAGAGATAATGATAATATAACGCCGACGACTGCGTTATACCTACTGCCGCACAAGTAAACGAAATTTGACAATAGAAGTTACGAGAACCAAACAGGTGTTTGAAAATAATGCTATGTAGTACAACAAATTTACAACAAACGTTTTGTTTAATACATTAACATTTGTTAAGCATACATATTTTTCACGTTATAAGTAATTTCTTATGATTTAGTATCAGTAATAAACAAATATTGAAGTAAACCAAAAGAAGGGTATGAAATAAAAACATGTGTTTCGTAGACTTGTAAAAACACATAAAAGAGCCATCTATCGCCTTAAATGTAAATAAAATGGTATATCGACTATCGATAGACGTACCTATGTGTGATGTAAAAAATACTGGTTTAATGGTATCTTTAACTCATAAAATAAATGCGTTTACCTTGATGTCCGTTAATTAAATATGTAAAATGTTTATTTATAATAACATTTTATGGTCAATTTCTTTTCAATAAAGCATTTTTATTATTCCTCATATTAACATTGGAACTCATAGTGCCATCTATGATCTATTTTTGGAACTGTTTACTTTTTGTTCGTATTGGTACCCCATGCTATTACTATGAATATTACAACTTGTTTCTTTCTACCCATATGAAACAACTGTAAATCAGCATATCTGTCATAAACATAATAAAAATAACTTGACTTTATATAAGTATAAAGACAAGATGAGTGGACATTAATTACGTCACTATGTTAGTAATTTAGAAGCTGCGTTTGAATCGATCAATTTAAAACTAAACGTTTATCTTTTTATTTTACTATACCTACTTTTTACTTTATCGTTCATAGGCTACCTATAACCTACCCCTAAATTTTATATCCTTTCTTTGTATGCGCTTTATATTTTAATCATTCTTCTTAGTAATTAAAATAATTAATTAATGTAAGTATTTTAGTAATTAATTTAAGTATTCTAATTGTCGTACCTACTAAGTCAAACATACATATATACATTAATAAACTCAATAATTTTAACGTTCTTTGCTAACGGTTATTCCTTTAGGGGTAGGCATAGAGTTCAGATTTCCACTTATAACGATCATATCGTTACTCTTTCGCTTCATACACGTTCATAAATTTTTTGTGCAAGCACGTCGGTTCAATTTGTTGCCAAAAGGTAAAATGGCTCGTTCGGACGACAAACACGTAGCTCGCTTATAGTTTGTATTGAACTTGAGCTATTTTAATTTAGAAATAGCTTCGATTCCACTTGCACGTTAAATATCGACAACTAAATGCGTCACAAAAGAATTGTTGAAGAAGTACCACGGTTGCTTAAAGTACGCATGACACAATCCTTTTTTAAATAAGTAAATTTTCTAGAGGATTGGATATAAGAACTGTAGACATTACATACATTACGCCCATTAGCCTGAAAAGGTAGGCGAAACTTGCCTTCTGTTACGCGAATAAGTATAACGAGTCTGATGAGGTCTATCAGACACATTTCCTTGTTCTGTGATACTGATTATTGAGAATTTTGTAAATGAAATACGCAAAATTACTTTACTCAGCTCGGCAAGCGCAAAGTTATGCTATGGTACCAAACAGTAGTCCTATACTTAACGACAAGTTATATATCCTGTAAGCACATTTTATTACCCCTCTGTAGCCTCCATAAGCATAAAGGTTATACACGTACATCATCTATCACTTTTTCTCACTAAGACAAATTATGCCTTAAAACATAATGTAAAGGCTGAACGATATAAATCTCGTACTCAACAAACTTAGAAAAAAGTAATTTATGAGTTACGTACCACTTAACAGCGCTGAGAGATCGCCGTTTTTATAAAGGTAGTGACTAACCTCAGCTTTTATTTAAAACAACAACAGTAAAAATCAGGTATACTACCCGCCTGATGGTAAACACTTAATTGTTATTTCTTTATATATCTTTATTACTAGGAGTTTTTATCTAAATGGACATGTCAACACCAAGCCTAATGACACTTGTAATATACGTGTTATCGACCTTCATACACCTAGCAAGGAGTCACGTATCGCCAGCGCAAGGCGCAGATATGTACTCGGCTGACAGCGTCCCTGTAACCTTGCTTTAGTAAAATCATGCCAATGCCTGTTTTTGCAGCAACAAAATTTCCAGCCCTCTTAAAAAGCACTCAACCCTACATTAGAACGGTAGTTCTTCTTTTGTAAGGTTTAAACAACCCGTCTAAGTCGCTCCCATCCCAGACAGGATTGCTCAATTTCGAGCGAAATCTTAAGCTAAAACCGAGTGAACCAGGACTAGCAACCCGCACTGGGCTAGCTTGGTGGACTATAGCCTAACTCTTATCACACTGAGAAGAGGCTCGTGCCTAGCAGTGAGCCCGTTTACATACAGAGCTGATATTTTTGTTATGTACGCGTTACACACAGATCAACATCGACCTTTACCCTGCCAGAGTCGCACGTAGTCATTACCGTGGAGATTCGTCCAGAGACTGTAACTTGTTCCAGACTCCGAGTAACTTCGGTAACGAGTGTAACGTTACACAACTCCTAAGTTTTATGATACAAAAGGGCTCAGTATAAAATATAATATGATCTGATGCTTTAACGTCGTACTGCTAAACTAGTGAGGTTGACCGATAGTGACGTCACTACGTTTATATGTAGAATGGCAACAAAGTTTGTAACCATTAATGATGCAACATTAATAATCTACATTTATCAGAACTATTTTCTAACTAATTTCATATGTGATGATCAGAAAATTATTAATAATTATTATTAATTTTCAGAATATCAATAGTGATTAACTATTTCAGCAATAATTTTGTCTCACAGATGTACCTATAGGTTATAGAATAACAGACCATGGTTTTCCGAATCAACTACAACATGAGGTACTTCAAGAATGACAGGTGTCCAGATTAGCACTAGGTCTACTGTGTAAAAGCGATTCATCAATCATGTAACAGTCGCAAAACCTTACCACGATGTTTGGAGATGACTAGCATCAAACACATCGATTGTTATATATTCAACATCAGTCATCGTCAACGATGTAGCGGATTGAGCTAATATATATTTTTATGGTATGATATTTTTTTTATGGGTTATGAGGCAAACGTGCTGACGGATCGCCTGATGGTAAGCGATTACCACCACCCATGGACACCCGCAACACCTGAGAAGTCACAAGTGGGTTGGCAGCGTATTAAATTTGCCGTCTCACAATTTTCATTGTGTCGGAACATAATACATATTACAATTGTTATAATATTACTTACTATAATTTAATGTCAATAAATGCAAAAAAATACTATACTTAAAAGTCAGGAGTCATATAATAGAAAGATAAAAATTAATAAATAAATATCCCACAAATCTACAATAAAAAAGAAAACAATCAAAATTCAATTATGTTATAAAGTTAAAAAGATCAATGTCACATTCATTAAAAATAAAAAAATAATTGAAATATACAACAAAAAATACTAACAAAGAAAACAATTACAGAAAAATCACAATAATACACCACAACGAGAAAAGTCCCTCTCTCACTTATGCCTACAATTCCTCAACTGAGTAGAGACACCTATCTAACAGGAACGCTCGAAGCTTTGTTTTAAATGTCGATGTGTATATCAAACGTTTTAAGTGAAGTGGCAATTTGTTGAAAATGTGCACTGCTTGATATTGCGGACTGTGTTTCACAATGTTGAAATGGGGACTTATTTTGTTTCTCAGATCCATTCTGCGTGATCCCTCTCTATCTAATCTTTCTTCTTGTGTTTCGTATTCGTGTAGGTACTTCTTAAGGTTAGTCAGGAGTACTAAAACATAGAGACTAGGTACTGTGAGAATATTCAATTGAATAAAATAAGGACGACAACTCTCTCTCTGTGATATCCGGACTATCGTACGTACAGCTCTTTTCTGAAGGACAAACGCTCTGTGACAGTTATAATTATAGCTATTGCCCCAAAAGTGCACACTATATCTTAGTTTTGACTCGATTAACGCGTAATATACGATTTTTAATTCTTTAACGCCTATTTCATCCCGAAGGATTCGTAACGCATAACACGCAGACGATATATATGCATCTATACTATAACTGGCTGCCATCATGTCAATATAGGATGTGCTTATACCCCGTAAAATTAAAGAGGAATCATATAAAATGGGTGGGTAAACAAGGTGATCTCTTACTTATTGGATCTCGTAGGGAAGGGAGTTAATATCGATTCTGTTTTGTAACTCGATACTTATTGTTTTGTCTTCGTCTGTTAACGGTTGTTGTTCTTGTAAATGCGCGTTTCATTTCGTAAACGTTTATTATGAATTGTGTTATGATATTTTCCAGAGATTGTTATGAAAATATACTGCTGACACCAGTGGAAATCTTATTTACGTTGAGTCAACGCAAGAGACCTAAGATTTTAACAGACTGTCAACCGTACAATCTTCTTCCTTTTGTAAAGCCTTAAGCTGTTCTAAACTACATTTTCTAACCCATACTTGTCATTAGAAATCTTTCCATTGGATGCCAGTTCTCAGTAGTACATTTTTCTACTAAAATTAGTATAGAGTAGTATAGTATAGTAGTATAGTAGAGTATTTACTTGAGAACTAAACTTATAAGTATACTAGATGTTGCCTGCGGCTTTGCTCGTTTAAAAGTAGGTCAGGTTATATTAGTAACAGTACTTTTTTTATATCGTAATAATAATATACTCGGTGATAATATAGCTTTCAAGAGGTGAAAGAATTTTTAAAATCTGTTGATTAGTTTTGAGTTTAATCCTTACAAACAAACAAAGAATCAAATCTTGTCTTTTTATAATATTAGTATAAATAACATTGCTCTTTCTTCGGATATCCATTTTCTATAAAACTATGGTCACTCCACGTTTTCGAGCTATTAAAGCGACGTTACGACGTGTAAGGTTACAAAGAGCACCAAGACCATAATTATCTTAATTCTTATTACCATACTGTTTCACTAGCAAGACGCAAAATAGTCTAAGATTTTCTTAAGCATTGACGCATATTACACGTTAAAATATTACGTATCTGCCCGTATCAAGCCGGTCCGACTGGGAACTTGAACTGACCTATTTCTAACCCCGATATCTATATCATTAAAAGAATCTTTATTAGGGTTTCCAAATACGATAAAGTACTCTTAAAATTTCATCATTTCCGTCCGCAAAATGTTACGGCTTACCATTTTTCGACACTTATTAAAATGAAACTCTATACGGACAATTCGGATAACTCGCAATCAGAAAGATTTTATCCAGACTCAATATTGCATGCGACAATATAAAGCCTTTTCTTTGCGCAACGAGTGAACGTTGTGATTTATTGTATATTTCCATAGACTTAGTTTATAGGCCTGAGGGTGCCATAGGGTTTTATCCCAGCAAAATGCACGCTTCCTATGGGATAGTTATTTTCACTCAAAACCACGGAAGTAGAACCGAGGGTAAAACTTAGTAAATAATAAAACATGCAATAAAGGCCACGCCTATAAAAAAACGTGAACAGATCAACTTTACCCGCAATATAAATTTCATTTACCTCTATAGAAATGAGCTTAAACTGGCAAGTTTTATGCAATGTAAAAATAAGTTGTTCGCGAGTTTTTAACATCAGGTATGTATATAAACTATTTAATTACTAGGCGCGGATCTCGTCCATTAATAGTTCAACATTGTACAGAGTACTAAAACATTGTACGAGTATGTCCCGATGCAAAGTAACAAGACGGAAATTTATTCGGCAGTTCGTTCATTCTGTGCCTCATATATTATAGTATAGTATACTATTCCCAAGTGAGCTGAATCGGAGGATTTTAAATTTTAGATGCGCCTCGATTTGCTAATATTTAGTTTTTGCTAAAGCCGAATAACACAGGCATATTCGGAAAAGCTTTTAGTAACTCATATCTTGGGCTTTAAATATTACTATTACCACAGATAATATAATACTATACTAGTACAGATACTCAATCCCATACAAAAATCTTGGACACGCCTAACTCTGGCTATTCTACTTGCTATTTTGGTACCTATCTTTTTAATCTAGATGGCAGCACAAAACTAGCGCCACTGTTGCCATCTACCCATAACAAGTACACAAGTTCCGAATCCTATTTGATACTAGCTCATAAGGGATGGCGTTGTGACAGTAAAATAGGTACTTGACTGTTTACCACGGATAGAACATATTTAAACGAGCCGATGCAAAATGTGCGCTACCTTGAAAATAAAAGTTATCTACCTATAGTGTTGTGTGCCGAAATGCGTACGATCACACTTTGATGATTCTCATTTACTCGGTCGGATTTGCGTTGTGAATATATCGTGTTGCTGGCAAAATTTGACCTTGTATATATTTTTTTCATATAATTTTAATGAATGCGTTTCAAAAAGTATTAATAAAACAATATATTTCATTATGTATGCGATTGCGATTGATGTTCGGGTACTTTGAAAATTACTCATTGGCGTATAAGAATTATACTTTGGCAGTTAGTTATATCTATATTTGAGTATAATTGTAAATATAAAATAACATAAAATCATGCACTCAGATTTTTAAAATCAACTGTACAATGCCTAAATATTAATATCTGTTGAAATTTACTGAGACTATTTATAAAATACATCACATATATTATTTTGAATTTAACTATCGAAAAATAAATATAATAAACCAGCTTTGTTTATAAGGACTCATACGGTTAGGCTTATGCCGTGTAACAGACTCAACACAAAGCATCTATTGATCATAATTTATTTTCTGTGTGAGAATCGAACCCATAACACTCCGCACGTCGATAAGTACCCGGTTTAAGCGATTAAACCACTACGCCATGCGCCATACTTGAAATCAAATCACACGCACGCGCGAGTATCGCCTGTGGCCTGGCGGCGGCGGCGTTCGGTTTATTCCGGTCAGCTTCGTGAATTTTCGTGTATAATATCGTGTGCTGGTAGCCGCGGCGTCGAGTAGCGTGCCTGGCTGCTTAAGAGAAAACGTGGTGTTTCCTTCCTTGCCAGGCGCGCTACTCGCAAGGGCAAGAGAATTGAAAAATAGGTATTTGTAAAATCTATTGCTGTCGCGCAGTGCCCGCAGAGCGTGATAGAGACAACTGCAGCTTGGACCGAAATTACCTATTAAAATACACAAAATCAACGTTTCGTAGTCACCTAATTCCTTCTCCAACACTTGACCGATTTAATTACTTTTTTCATTAAAAATTGAAGAAAGGCTTTGGCCGTGTTTCTATGCTTTCTTTTATTTATATATCTTTCTTTTATTTGTTTGCTGGATGTTTGAACACAGTGGAAAATCTGGCCAATTTTTGAGGTTTTTGGTGACGACGACGTCCAAGAAATATTTATCTCATGTAATATTACTATAACAACCGAATATTTATTACAATGTCAACTTAAAAAATGATGAGTGTGATGTGATGAGTGAGTAATCAAGTTGCGTCTAGTAACCAAATAATGCCAGAAATTGCGTAAAAACCAAATTAACAAAGCGGTATAAACAAATAACAGGCTTTAATTTTATAGAATAACTATTATGTTATGTTACTTAATATTTACCTAACTATTTTTAGTAAAATCTTGCTATGATTTACTAAAACTCCATTTCTATCGGCATGTCTATCGTAAGTTTGTAATTCAATTCAGAATAAGTAGGTAGCACAGAGATAATGATAATATAACGCCGACGACTGCGTTATACCTACTGCCGCACAAGTAAACGAAATTTGACAATAGAAGTTACGAGAACCAAACAGGTGTTTGAAAATAATGCTATGTAGTACAACAAATTTACAACAAACGTTTTGTTTAATACATTAACATTTGTTAAGCATACATATTTTTCACGTTATAAGTAATTTCTTATGATTTAGTATCAGTAATAAACAAATATTGAAGTAAACCAAAAGAAGGGTATGAAATAAAAACATGTGTTTCGTAGACTTGTAAAAACACATAAAAGAGCCATCTATCGCCTTAAATGTAAATAAAATGGTATATCGACTATCGATAGACGTACCTATGTGTGATGTAAAAAATACTGGTTTAATGGTATCTTTAACTCATAAAATAAATGCGTTTACCTTGATGTCCGTTAATTAAATATGTAAAATGTTTATTTATAATAACATTTTATGGTCAATTTCTTTTCAATAAAGCATTTTTATTATTCCTCATATTAACATTGGAACTCATAGTGCCATCTATGATCTATTTTTGGAACTGTTTACTTTTTGTTCGTATTGGTACCCCATGCTATTACTATGAATATTACAACTTGTTTCTTTCTACCCATATGAAACAACTGTAAATCAGCATATCTGTCATAAACATAATAAAAATAACTTGACTTTATATAAGTATAAAGACAAGATGAGTGGACATTAATTACGTCACTATGTTAGTAATTTAGAAGCTGCGTTTGAATCGATCAATTTAAAACTAAACGTTTATCTTTTTATTTTACTATACCTACTTTTTACTTTATCGTTCATAGGCTACCTATAACCTACCCCTAAATTTTATATCCTTTCTTTGTATGCGCTTTATATTTTAATCATTCTTCTTAGTAATTAAAATAATTAATTAATGTAAGTATTTTAGTAATTAATTTAAGTATTCTAATTGTCGTACCTACTAAGTCAAACATACATATATACATTAATAAACTCAATAATTTTAACGTTCTTTGCTAACGGTTATTCCTTTAGGGGTAGGCATAGAGTTCAGATTTCCACTTATAACGATCATATCGTTACTCTTTCGCTTCATACACGTTCATAAATTTTTTGTGCAAGCACGTCGGTTCAATTTGTTGCCAAAAGGTAAAATGGCTCGTTCGGACGACAAACACGTAGCTCGCTTATAGTTTGTATTGAACTTGAGCTATTTTAATTTAGAAATAGCTTCGATTCCACTTGCACGTTAAATATCGACAACTAAATGCGTCACAAAAGAATTGTTGAAGAAGTACCACGGTTGCTTAAAGTACGCATGACACAATCCTTTTTTAAATAAGTAAAGTTTCTAGAGGATTGGATATAAGAACTGTAGACATTACATACATTACGCCCATTAGCCTGAAAAGGTAGGCGAAACTTGCCTTCTGTTACGCGAATAAGTATAACGAGTCTGATGAGGTCTATCAGACACATTTCCTTGTTCTGTGATACTGATTATTGAGAATTTTGTAAATGAAATACGCAAAATTACTTTACTCAGCTCGGCAAGCGCAAAGTTATGCTATGGTACCAAACAGTAGTCCTATACTTAACGACAAGTTATATATCCTGTAAGCACATTTTATTACCCCTCTGTAGCCTCCATAAGCATAAAGGTTATACACGTACATCATCTATCACTTTTCTCACTAAGACAAATTATGCCTTAAAACATAATGTAAAGGCTGAACGATATAAATCTCGTACTCAACAAACTTAGAAAAAAGTAATTTATGAGTTACGTACCACTTAACAGCGCTGAGAGATCGCCGTTTTTATAAAGGTAGTGACTAACCTCAGCTTTTATTTAAAACAACAACAGTAAAAATCAGGTATACTACCCGCCTGATGGTAAACACTTAATTGTTATTTCTTTATATATCTTTATTACTAGGAGTTTTTATCTAAATGGACATGTCAACACCAAGCCTAATGACACTTGTAATATACGTGTTATCGACCTTCATACACCTAGCAAGGAGTCACGTATCGCCAGCGCAAGGCGCAGATATGTACTCGGCTGACAGCGTCCCTGTAACCTTGCTTTAGTAAAATCATGCCAATGCCTGTTTTTGCAGCAACAAAATTTCCAGCCCTCTTAAAAAGCACTCAACCCTACATTAGAACGGTAGTTCTTCTTTTGTAAGGTTTAAACAACCCGTCTAAGTCGCTCCCATCCCAGACAGGATTGCTCAATTTCGAGCGAAATCTTAAGCTAAAACCGAGTGAACCAGGACTAGCAACCCGCACTGGGCTAGCTTGGTGGACTATAGCCTAACTCTTATCACACTGAGAAGAGGCTCGTGCCTAGCAGTGAGCCCGTTTACATACAGAGCTGATATTTTTGTTATGTACGCGTTACACACAGATCAACATCGACCTTTACCCTGCCAGAGTCGCACGTAGTCATTACCGTGGAGATTCGTCCAGAGACTGTAACTTGTTCCAGACTCCGAGTAACTTCGGTAACGAGTGTAACGTTACACAACTCCTAAGTTTTATGATACAAAAGGGCTCAGTATAAAATATAATATGATCTGATGCTTTAACGTCGTACTGCTAAACTAGTGAGGTTGACCGATAGTGACGTCACTACGTTTATATGTAGAATGGCAACAAAGTTTGTAACCATTAATGATGCAACATTAATAATCTACATTTATCAGAACTATTTTCTAACTAATTTCATATGTGATGATCAGAAAATTATTAATAATTATTATTAATTTTCAGAATATCAATAGTGATTAACTATTTCAGCAATAATTTTGTCTCACAGATGTACCTATAGGTTATAGAATAACAGACCATGGTTTTCCGAATCAACTACAACATGAGGTACTTCAAGAATGACAGGTGTCCAGATTAGCACTAGGTCTACTGTGTAAAAGCGATTCATCAATCATGTAACAGTCGCAAAACCTTACCACGATGTTTGGAGGTGACTAGCATCAAACACATCGATTGTTATATATTCAACATCAGTCATCGTCAACGATGTAGCGGATTGAGCTAATATATATTTTTATGGTATGATATTTTTTTTATGGGTTATGAGGCAAACGTGCTGACGGATCGCCTGATGGTAAGCGATTACCACCACCCATGGACACCCGCAACACCTGAGAAGTCACAAGTGGGTTGGCAGCGTATTAAATTTGCCGTCTCACAATTTTCATTGTGTCGGAACATAATACATATTACAATTGTTATAATATTACTTACTATAATTTAATGTCAATAAATGCAAAAAAATACTATACTTAAAAGTCAGGAGTCATATAATAGAAAGATAAAAATTAATAAATAAATATCCCACAAATCTACAATAAAAAAGAAAACAATCAAAATTCAATTATGTTATAAAGTTAAAAAGATCAATGTCACATTCATTAAAAATAAAAAAATAATTGAAATATACAACAAAAAATACTAACAAAGAAAACAATTACAGAAAAATCACAATAATACACCACAACGAGAAAAGTCCCTCTCTCACTTATGCCTACAATTCCTCAACTGAGTAGAGACACCTATCTAACAGGAACGCTCGAAGCTTTGTTTTAAATGTCGATGTGTATATCAAACGTTTTAAGTGAAGTGGCAATTTGTTGAAAATGTGCACTGCTTGATATTGCGGACTGTGTTTCACAATGTTGAAATGGGGACTTATTTTGTTTCTCAGATCCATTCTGCGTGATCCCTCTCTATCTAATCTTTCTTCTTGTGTTTCGTATTCGTGTAGGTACTTCTTAAGGTTAGTCAGGAGTACTAAAACATAGAGACTAGGTACTGTGAGAATATTCAATTGAATAAAATAAGGACGACAACTCTCTCTCTGTGATATCCGGACTATCGTACGTACAGCTCTTTTCTGAAGGACAAACGCTCTGTGACAGTTATAATTATAGCTATTGCCCCAAAAGTGCACACTATATCTTAGTTTTGACTCGATTAACGCGTAATATACGATTTTTAATTCTTTAACGCCTATTTCATCCCGAAGGATTCGTAACGCATAACACGCAGACGATATATATGCATCTATAGCGGCTAATTCTTTTTTCCAATTAAAAAATTCATCTACATGCAATCCTAAGAATTTAGCTTCATTGACTAGTTCTATTTTATCCTCACTAAGTACAATTTCCATGGTTTCTTTATTGCGAGCAGTCGTTTTGAAGAGCATTATATTAGTCTTTGCACTATTGATTTTTAACTTATTTACCGAAAACCATGAGTGAAAATGGCTAAGTGCCATATTAACTTTTTCCGTAAGGTCTTTAATGTTATTTGCTGCAATAATAGCATTAGTGTCATCCGCAAAAACTACAAGTCGTAAGTCGGGCAAAATTTCATTTATATAATTTATTAAGTCGTTAGTAAATATAATGAACAATATGGGACCCAAAATAGATCCCTGCGGAACACCGGCACAGATATTGAAAAAAGATGATTTATGAGCTTGTCTACGCCCTTCCCGTGTCTCAGTGATTTCAACAAACATTTTCCTATTTTTAAGGTAAGAAGATAAAAGTTGTAAGGCTTTACCTCTAACTCCATAGTGATTAAGCTTAGCAATGAGTAGATCATGATCGACAGTGTCAAATGCTGAGCTTAAATCCAGGAATACACCAGCCACTTTCATTTTGTTATTAATGTTAGTTATCACGTCATTAACAAGAGTGTACATAGCATCTCCTGTGCCAACGTTTTTTTGATAACCAAATTGTCTCCTCTGTAAGACTTTGTTTAAGTTGAAATTAAGTACAAGCCGAATTTAATTATTTTTTCAAAAATCTTTGAAAGCGTTGGCAGCAAGGAAATTGGTCTATAGTTTTGTGGATTAGACTTAGTGCCTTTTTTGTGAATGGGAATGATCTTTGCTACCTTAAACTGCTCTGGGAAAATTCCTTCATCAATGCATTTATTGAAAAAGCAAGAAAGTGGTACGGCAAGTATATTTAAATGATCTTTAATCACAGAAATAGGAATTTCGTACATTATAATAACATGCCACAAGTATAACTCAGCACCATAAAAACATGCCTTGATAAAGACGAAATAAGCGTATGGACCATTCAGCCCATAAATATTCTTTACACTGGCTATTTTGCAAAATTGCGTTTGCACGCCGAAAATCCACAGTACTAAATACACATTTTTGTGAACAAATTAACATTATTTTTAGTAATACGAATATTTTATTTATATACAGGGTGTCCGGTAATTAATGGCCGTTCAGAAAAAAGAAAACAAAAAAAAACATTAAAATATATATATATTAAAAAGTGCAAGCTATATTGGCATAGCATACTTTTGACTGTCTCTCTATTAGCATAATTAGTGTTTAATAATAAAACAACAGAAAGCCGATGGATTTCATTCATTTATGGTCTTAGTATACAAGAAAGTTATAAACGGTAATTTAAAAAAAAAAAACACATATCTCAGCTTTTTGTCTGAACGGCTATCAGTTCCACTATAAGACATTTCCAGGTTATCCATTAATTACCGGACAACCTGTATAACTAACTTCGCCCGTGTGAATTCTACGGGAAAACATACTGGATTTAAAAGTATAGGTACTCATATACCCGTGAGCTAATTTTATTTCAAATCTCATCTTACGTAGAAGGTGATTGTTAATAAGTGTCTCCTCGAGGGTGACATAATCATTGTGATTAAACCCTCTATAACAAATAAAGATTTTAAAAAAATCCCATGTTTGCGTCACGCATGATTGAGTACTAAACATCCAATCATTTTAATGAATCTTTACATTTATAATATTAGTACAATTTTAACCGATATGTCAAATGCGTATGTTTGTTTTCTTGTTTATTACGCTTTCACATCTTAACTACTCGACCGATCATTATGAAATTTACGCATACCTACACGATGTATATAGGAAAAGACATAGGTTACCTTTCATCCAGAAATAGTACTGTTCGCGGGAGATAGAAATTTATTGACGAAATGTCGATTACCACAAGCGAAACCGCATACAAAATCTATTTAAAAATATAAGGTTCAATTAGTTAGAAATTTTTGAGTTATATTCAGCCACTAGAACATCGCAGGCATATCCGTCATCAACATTGAATGACGTGGGCTTAATTCATACATTAACCGTACTTAACCAAGCTCCTCTTGTAATATACAATGAAGGTCGCCATATTTGTCCTAAGTTTAGATGTTTGAGCCTCTGATTAGCGTGACACACATACCAACAGCGTACGTATGTTTATAACACCCACACCGCGTAAGTACTTACATGTTATGTATCCACGTCATAACACCCACCGGATGAATTATTAATTACTAGACTTTGTCCGCGGATTTGCTCGCCTAAACGTAGGTTAGGTTAGATTATGTTAGTGCTAGTACTTTTCCAAATAAAATATGGCCTATATTACTCAATGATAATAGAATTTTCTAATGGTGAAAGAATTTCTAAAATCGATAATTTTTTTTAGTTAATAAATTTTATTTTATTTTATTTATTTTACATTTTAAGCAAACTTCTTATATATAAAATTCTCGTGTCACAATGTTCGTTCCCGTACTCCTCCGAAACGGCTTGACCGATTCTCATGAAATTTTGTGAGCATATTGAGTAGGTCTGAGAATCGGCCAACATCTATTTTTCATACCCCTTAGTGATAAGAGTTGTCCAACCCTAAAAAATTTTTAAATCTTTTGGTCAATACATTTTTTTATGGCAAAACAACGTTTGCTGGGACAGCTAGTAGTTATATAAATGTAGTAAACAGAACAATATGAAAACGAAGGCCAATTACAAGTTTTCACTTATAGATATATGACTAAGAATAATTACTATGGTAAACATTAAAAATATTATCTACATACATAATAAACGAAAACAAGATATGACATTCAAATAATGTGTCTACAAAAATACAAAACACGACACTACAATAACAACAACATGTGACTACATTTTGCAGTCTATTAAGTACCTACATCTTTTGGTGTCAAGAATTGACTCCGAAGTAGGACCAATTGCACAGTACCTTTTTTAATTTAGTGACGCTAGTGTTAAAAATATCGATGTCAACATCCTGGCTCACAACATTGTACGTTCGACATGCTCTAATTAAAAATGAGTTTTGCCTATATCTTGTCCTTGCCAAGGAACTGTACAGCAGGTGTGATCTGCGTAAGAATAAAGATGGTACTCGTAGGCCAATTTTACTCACCAATTCAGGTATGTCAACGGGTCCGTTCATCACATGACATAGAAATGAACGATCAGCAATTTTGCTTCGCTCATATAAGGACAAACAAACAAAAATGAAATCTTTCTTCTTTATAATATGTATAAGTATAGACTAGATTTTGTAGCGGCAAGCACCCTATATACTTTTCGGTTCCCCTGACAACGTGTAAGAGAAATTTCATGATTATCGGTCGAGTAGTTAATGTGTAAAAGCGTAACAAACAAACTCACATTCGCATTTATAATATTAGTTAGAGTTTTGAATGTAATTACTCTTATATATGACGCGGGTTGCATGCACAAGTTAATCCGCCACGCGGCACATCGCGGCATCGGTATATATATATATGTAGGTATCGTTGCACTCGCACGTGGTTGGCGGCGTGGTGGATTATAGCCTAACTCCACTCATATTGGGAAGAGTTCAATGCTCAGATAATCTCATTCTGTATGACCGATGTTTGGTTTACTAATATTGCAGTTTTCACCTATTATTATATTTTCTTTCTCGGCTTCATACGCTTTTATTTCCAATAAACAATAAAATAACTATATTAATCAACACAACATAGATATATAAACATATAATACAATGAGGTTAGCCTAAAGAGAATAAAAACAATAACATTTAAAAGTCACCATAATATTCCTCCTTTACTCCGCATCGCTGTCTATTGGCAACGTGCCTAGAAGACAGTATATTGGGTTTTCATCAATTCAACTTATCCTAACATATCAAAAACTTAAATATCCGTCATGATTTTTTACAATTTGCGACTAATCTATTAAAAATGGGAAGATTATTTAATTGAACTTGCAAGCAAATAATGTTATAAAAGGGTTTACACCGGTAGCTCAGTCCTCAAATAGTTAGCCATCCTGAGTTTCTTTATCCTCGATGGCGTAGTGGTTAGTGTAACCGACTGCTACGCCTGAGGTCGCGGGTTCGATTCCCGCACAAGACAAATATTTGTGTGCATGAACATGGATGTTTGTCTTGATCTGGGTGTTTCTATGTATAATATGTATGTATTTAAAAAAAAAAATAGTATATATGTATGTTTATCCATTGTCTAGTACCCATAGTACAAGCTCTGCTTACTTTGGGCTAGATGGTGTTGTGTGTATGTGGTAGAATATCATTATTATTATTATTTATTATTATTATATGTCTATACTAAAACACAGTCTTCAATTGAATTATCAAAGACAAATTCTTTGATGTTTAATAATATCACAAATCCTTTTCTTTACAAACGCAACTGAAGCGAAAATTATCGAAATCTTAAGAGTACTTTATATACAAAGATTTCTTATATTTGACGCGAGAATATGTATATTTGGAAGTACAATAACTCTCAAACAGGGCCACTTAGGTAAAGAAATGCCCTGAATATTCGTCTTTTTCCTTCTATTGTGTAACAGCATTCAATTCAACAATAGCCATTCGGTTTTTACCATAGACTCTGTTATTTTGTGGCCCATGTTAATCTACGCTTTTAGTGTGAATGTGCACGGAATACATTTCGCCTCTATTCAATTACAGATGGAAAGAGCAAACAGAAAGCAGGTCAGATAAGCTAAGCTATGTTTCAATTTAAAATATATTGTAGTTTTTATTCATACAGAAGTGGTTTGACACAGTTTTACCAGTATTGAAATGCCAGCTACGTTAGCATACTGTGTACAATAGATAAAGTTGTCAATGTCAGCGCTGTTTTATAAAATCTCTGACGTTATTGCAGATTGTGTTTGGACTTTTTGATTACACTGGTGGCGAAGTGAGTTAAGTGGTTACCTTAAACCTGTCGCCAAAGTTTTCAACTCGGTCAAATACTTATGTATACTTATTGAACTCACTGTATTCAGGTTCTTAACATACATTGAGAAACATTCTGTCTGGTTTTTGCTTCCTCCCAAAAAGATTATTTCTAGTCTTCTTCTTCTCCCTAGCCTTTATTATTCCCAATTCACTTGGGTCGGCTTTTTCTAGTCTAACCGGATTTGACTAGATATCAGTTTTTACACGGAGCGGCTGCCACATGACCTCCGCAACCCGAAGGCTAACGATACCCTAAGGCTAGACCAGTGTCAGGATATTATAGAGCACTGACTTCCCAATAGCGACTGCCATAGATGTTTATGGCAGCTGGGACCGACGGCTTAACGTGCTCTCCGAGGCACGAAGCAGGCGATTGTCAATCAATACGCACATAATTTCGAAAGTCATACATATATAACTTCCGAAAGTCAGAGGTGCGCGTCGAGACCCTCTGCATTGCTGTCTGTTGGTCTCCCCACTGATCGCAGCTTCTTGTATTGAGTATTACAATTTTTGTTTAATTATTTTCTGTTTCATCATGTATATTTGTAATTGTAAGTGTTGTAGACACCTGTAAAGGCAGTTCACTTTAAACCATTCCCTAACTGTTTTAAATCATAATTGTATAATGATGTGTCGATGGTGTAACTGTAAATAAATAAAGTACACAGGGTAATTATTTTTGTTGTTATCCGTTAGGCCAGGTTAAGAGCACCTTAAACCGGCGAGCGTGTATGAGGAATGTTAAGAAAGTGAATGAAGCCAGAGAAGTGTGTCAGGATCGTAGCAAATGGAAATCTGTAGACTCTGCCTACCCCTCTGGGAAACAGGCGTGAATCTATGTATGTATGTTATCCGCAAATTATAATTTTGAGTCAAAGTGTACTTGCTTATTGTATGTCTGTAAAGTCTGCCGCGTCTTAATAATAGCTAATGTGGAAGAAGCCTTTGTACAAAATAAAAATCCATTTACGACACGAAGGCCTAGTAGGTTGTACGATGAGTCTATTTCCCTTGCACTGCAGCATAGCAATATCTTTTTTATAGTGACGACAACTAGCGTTACCTACTATTGAATCCGTCCATATGATACGGCCTATAGTGTAGTATAACCACTTACTATCATTTAAGCCATAGCTTATCCGCAATCTGAATAGTAAAAAAAGAGAGGTTAGCATGAGGATGGTCCAAAGAGGCTTACAACGTCCAAGTCTGGTTTTTAGTTCGTGCTTATAAAACGGCCACTTGTAGACCAATTTGAAAAGCTCGCCGTATCGAGTTTTTATCTCACACATGTATTGATCTGTTTCCATGTCACATATGTATATTACAGAGAGTATTTGTCTATATAAAACTGCGGTGAAAAGGTCTAATTGCGAGATCGGATAACGGACGCGGAGTTCGTTTCAATTTTACTCTGTAGTGAATTTGAGGTATTCCAATTTAGAAGTAGTGACCGTTAACTGGTGATATTTGATGTGCGACTCGTGGCACTTCAAATAACTGCCCTCTCTTTTACTCACAGTATAACTACACAGTAAAGGGTTAATTATACCGTACAAAAATCCGGGAAATACGATTTACATGCATGTTCTTTTCATCTTTTCATTCTTTATAAATCTAAGCCTATTTATGTCGGATAATATTCACATGTGTACTTATATATTTATACTTTAAATGCTTATATAGCTATCTCTACCTACATATATGTTTGATACGTTTTTATGATTGCTATGGGCCTGCTATGGATAAATCTTTTCAGACTCCCAACTGCCCCCCCCCCCCTCCCATTGGGTGAGAGAGGGAACACCCCAGGTTTTTAGTGGGTATACCAGCACTCAGCTGGTGAGTCCCACACGCCCCGCCGGTACCGTCCCCTAGCCGGCGGGTAGTGCATCAAGCATTTTTCCTGGGTATCAAAAAAAAAGGTTATGTTTGTAAAATAACTTTCTTTAAATAAAATATGGCCAATGTTACTAGTAGTAACATAGGCCATATTATTATATAGCATTCTAATTATGAAATAATTTTTATAATGGATTTTGTAGTTTTCAGTGAAATCCTTACATTTTTCTTTCTTTCTTTCTTTCAAGCAAAATATCAAATCTTTCCTATTTATAATATAATAATATAGACTAGCTTCTGTCCGTGGCTCTCCTGGACATCAGATTTTATTCCAGGGTGAAATGTAGCTTATATCTATATATATTCTATTCCTGTACCCTTCACAACGTGTACGCAAATTTTCGTGGTGATGGGTCGAGTCACATCATCACGAAAATTTACGTACAAGTACAAACAAACAAACTCACATTCGCATTTTAATATTAGTTAGGATCGTGAGAATTCACGAATACATATAAAGCTTTAGACACGGTAATTTTATTGTTATCTAACAGTATTGTAACTCGGCTCTGTTCTTGAAATAATTACCTACAGCCGCGCGGTCCGCAAACGGTTTTTTTTTAATGAAATAGGAAGTCTTCAATAAAAATCATGTTATGTTTTTTGATTAGCTGATATAATATCTTATCTTATGTTAAATACGGGGGCCAGTCAGTGCAGACCGGCGACACTTCAACCCAGTGGTATCTTTTATGTCGACCCCAAGATCTATGCTTTAGCTATCTCCTTATGAATGTACTGCATCAGCCGCAGCGTAATGCAGAAGCCTGAAGTCTTCGGAGTATGGATATGCCAATCCCTTCAGACCCATTCTCAATCCAGCCAACGTGTCACATTCACACAGTAGGTACGATATGGACTAGTTCTGTTCACTACAGGCTCTGCAGATCAGATTGTTTACCAATTCCAATCTGAACAAGAAGTCGTTGGTGCCAAAATGGCCAGTGAACGTGTAAGCAGGCGTATTTGGCCCTTGTTGTACCCGCAGAGCTGCCAGTCGAAGTGACTCTGTTTGCAATGAATTTCTTGGAGTGTTCCAGACTCCTAAGGGCCAGCCACTCTAGCCTGTGTTTATCATTGCCATGTGCATTCAAAGCTGCCTTGACGGTGCTTTCAGAAACCGTCTCACCGTCAAGGCAGCTTTGAAATTCGTAGGAACGAATGGCTTGGCAGCAGATATATTAAAAAAACAACCTTATACATATATCTGAGACTTAAAAATATTTGCGCCTGGACTGACACGTACGAAAAGCTTTAATGTTAAATTTAATAGTATAAAAAAATCTGCATTCGGATAAAATCAATAATTAAAAATACTATTGTTTACAATTGCACTTTGCCATAATTATTATGTAAGTACTTGTAGTTATTTCAAATATTAACAAATCGCACGCATACTTCGTATAAAACCATCACACCGTCCGTTCATGACTGCGGCGCATACGCGACAGGCTGTGTACCGAGCGTATACCGATCTCGAGGCGCGTAGGTATGACTCGTGTTCCGACCATTTTGTATGAAGATAGAATACTGATAACATTATCGTGCTTCAGATTCATAACCAATCCTCTTTCGTCGGGCCTAACGGACGTTTCACTCACAACTTCTTTACTGGACGAATAATCCTAAGAATTCCAAACGCACGGTCTCGATTTATTTGATATTACGTCGTATACCTGAGTATACATAAAAAAGCAATAAACATAAAACTTATCACGTACTGTCTGTTGCACATGGAGGGCGATAGTGGCTCACATTCAACCCATTTGGCATCTATGACAGTTATAGGGTAGCCATTTTATTATCCCCTGGGAGCTATCCAACGGATTTTATTGCTGTAGCGCGCGAAAATGGCGAAATTATTCTAGTTAACACCAACAAATGGTTGTTTAGTAAGTAAGGGTTTAATTTATGGTGAAAATTTTATTTAAATCACCTTTGTTGGTTTGTCCTTGCGTTTGAGGGTAGTTGTATTTTAATGCATTCTACAATAATGTCCATGATACATGGTGGGTTTTCGCGATGGATGTTCAGCAAAATGTAATGTTCTGTTTCACGTACATTTTCAAAGAGATGTTTTATGTACTTGAAATTATTATATTTTCTAAAATATCTCTTCCTACCATCTGTTTTTGAAAGCCTTTTTTAATCTGTCTAGTCTATTAATACCAGAAATAATTAAAATCTTATCTATTGTGTCTGGCCACCGGAGCGCCGCAGTAATTCAATAGGCTAATAGGATAATAAAAAGGTTATTAAATAATATTGTCATTTTATTATCTCACTCTAATTTCTTTGTACGGTGAAAATTATCACACGATTTATTTCCTAGCTGTGAACATTTCAAATTTTGGGCGAACTACTCTTGTATAAACCACGGCAGTAAAATGTGGATGTAGACTTATTATATTTAAATGCATTATAATAGCTAACCCTGCTGTATATTTCAGTACCTATAAAAAAATTGTAATTATACGCGGTAGAGACGTCGTAGGCAGCCTCGTTAGGTTTGTTGCAAGAACTCATTAACTGCAAACTACAAAATACGGTGACTTCATTTTAAAGAGTAATTATAAACCAAAATTACAGCATGTATCCTTCTGATTCAGAATTAAGATTATTTCTGAGTAATAATCTTTATTCTTAGTAATATACACTTTTTATAACTGTTTGTAGGATATGAATAGTCGGTAACCGGCGCTAATGGAATAAGCGATGTTTTCTTGTCATTACAGAAGCAATTTCAAAGCAGTACGACTATGAATTGTCACCGCCTACCGTAAACCACATAGGTGGCATACAATCACATGGTCTACCTGATGATATTGGTTGGTTTTTCTAGTTACTGAAACCAGACAGAAAGCTTACGAAAGTGAAAACTATGAACAATGTAGAATATTAAGTGATTTTTATAACACCAATAAATTATTGAGCATCAATCTATTGAGTCATATACAACAGGTTTCTAATTATATCTGAATTCTACACTAATGAACTTTTCCCACAGCTTTATCCGCGTAAAAACCATGGTACCTAACACATCACAAAATCATATGTATATGCGACGAAATAGAATCTGTGGTATCTACAATTCGATGATTTATCCGATATCTATATACATAATTAGTTGAAAAAGCTGTACCTCGGCTTTTCTGACCTCAAGACACTGTCGTAGGGCATGCTATCACTAGCACAAACTTTAACATCTAATGGAAAGTAACTCACACACAACCATACACATCCACACACTTATACACACATCTACTCCCTCACATCACACAAGCACAAGTATCTTCCAAACACTACACAAAGACGCGCCTTCTTGCATTTAAAGATTTATTTGTATACTTTTAATAAAATATGTCCAGTAAATTACTATATCTACTTTGTGCATTTTGTAATTGATTAAGTAACTTGCCTTCTTTGAAGGCAAAATAACCCTTTGTTTTGTATTCATTCATTTTCAATTGTATAACACTAACAATTGCTAATGTTTAAGGAGAAGAGCGGAGTCACCTAATACAACAACTCCATGCTTATAAGGTGATCTCCTAACAATGTAATTTAAATGTATTGTGTGATTGAAGTTAAGGTTTTTTTTTTATTATGTTTTCCAATTTTCATGAATTTTAGAAAATAGGTATAGGTATATTTCGCTAACAGCTTTTATCTACGAATAACTGCAGTCGTGAAAAGACAGATGTGAGACTTTTATCGCCTTTAAATGTAAATTAACTTTCATTACACGTCAATTCAATAAGACTTAACGTGATAGTTAAATTCACTTTATACAGGTACATATAATCTCCATACATGTGACCGAATAACTATGAATAGTCTAGAAAAGAGCAAAGTAGTTTCAATCAAACCCTACTTCATCATAAAACGCATAAATATTAACTTTATATAAACTAGTTATCTAATTAACTCAGTAATGAAACTGTTCTGTATCGCAACCTTTCCGAAGTAAATTCGATTACTTACATAGTCCGTTATAATGGAGTGGTAATGGGATAACGGTTTGGCATTCAAACGATATTGGATTAAATACAGCTCGGGGTTTGGTGTAAGTATATGTGAAATGGATACGATATGCGTCATTTACCGACTATCCTTCGTAAAATAATCCTTACTTATATTATAAATGCGATGTGAGTTTGTTTGATGTGCTTTCACGCGTTAATTACTGAACCAATCATCGTTAAATACATGTTGTCAGGGGTACAGAAAAGGACGTGGGCTTACCTTTCATCTGAAAAATTTGTGTGCCCGAGGGAAAGAAAATTGTTATAACCTACATTTACGCGAACGGAGCCGCGGACAAATCTAGTTTAATTATAAAGCAAAGAAAGCACATCAATCTGTTTAGCGCTCAATGTACAAAGTTGGAGATTTAGTAACAGTAGAATATAATTTGTATTACCATAAGCTTAATGTGCCGTGACCATTACATTGCGTTGGGTGGTGAACAAAACTTTATAGATACCAAGGTTTCGGTCTCCTAACATTGCACAACGATATTGTTTATTAATAAATAAATAATAAAAAAAACATTGTGTGTATTATTGTATAGTATATACTCACACCACTATGTAGACAGTGTAGCTGGGTTCAGCGGTGAAATCATTTTAGTTTTGGCACTAGTTCCGGGAGAAGCTACACTGCCTTGGAACCCACAAAGAATTTAATGAGAAGCATATAGAAGGAGTTAGTAATAGAATTTCACTTCCCTTCTTAGCAAAGCGGGCTATAAAATAAGGAATATTTATAGAGGCCAGAAATGATAATCACCACGGACAGGAATACTAGAGAGGCCTTAATGTGAATTGCGAAAACACCGAAACGCACAGAAATTCGTGCTACTTGACCCAAAATCCGCATTATATACAACTCCAGAAGTCAATAAACGGTTAAACATATTTATTGTTATTACGTTCAGTTTGCCAAAGACGCTCACGAAAGCTTGTGAAGAAATGATGGTGACAGACCTTAGTTGGTGTATCGCCACCTGTCACAAATTTGAATAGTTAACGAAGGATCAGCTTGTGTGCATATCCAACGTACGTATTTTGTTGCTTATTTTGCATATGACCTAATTCACGTTCTATATTAGTTTATTTTTCTTAATAATATGACTTTCAAGCTAGCAAATCTTTGCCTGTAACGCGCTGCGTAAAAACTACAATAGCGTTTTATTTGCTACGTAAATGCGAAACTCTTGCTCATTTACTAGTTCATTAATTTTTGCCAAATAACTAGTTGCATGTGAAACTAATTCGTAATAATCACAGAGTTTCATACCAACAGGTCCTCTCTGAAATCACTTACGTATATCTACAGTTGTTAAATATGATGATAACATATCGCTAAAAAATCGCTTTTATGCATTGAACTATATGTTACTACTAAAACAGCAACTCACACAACACAATATTTATGTTCCACTCAATTGCGGTGTACGCACCGCACCTCAGTCAACGCAATAGCTCTATTTCATTGAAATTAAACTAGTATATACGGATTTTATCGCGTTGTTTATTTATCACTGTATTACAAAATTTTGAAAATATTACTTTACTACTACTATTGATTTTATTTTACTAATTTATAAGCTAATAAAATTATTTAAACTATTAAATCTATTTATTTTTGGTTTACACTTTCTCCGACGTTTCGGTTGCTTTTCAGCAGCCATGGCGCCCTCGCCTTCCGGCTGACACAGGTATTGACTGGCCACGGTTGTTTGGTCAGTTCCTGTGTCGTATACGCCGGCAAGAGACGCCCGGTTGTCACCACTGCGGCGACTGCCGCGACGTTGTTGAGCACACGGCGCTGCACACTTTGGCGGTTTGCCCCGCCGTGAGTTGATCGCGGCAGTCGGATCGGTTGCCCTCTCGCTCCCGGCCGTAGTTCAGTCTATGGTCCGGAGTGAGAGGTCGTGGAACGCCGTCGCCTCCTTCTGTGAGGAAGTGATTTCCATCAAGGAGGCGGCGGAGCGGGAGAAGGAGCGTTTAAACCCTCTCCCCAACAGCAGAGCCGGGCGCCGTAGGGCGCGGGACGACCTCCAGCCACCCTGAGGTTTGACCTGGGGGTGGCGGGCTTCGTGGGCCTGCCCGCCATCCGTTCAGCACCAGGTCCGAGAGGCGGCGTGCGTGTTCCCAGGCGCGCCTCTGTGTCGAGTCCGTCTCTCCTCTAGCAGGGAGACAGTAGGGAATATATATTCGAGTGAGTGCCTTTGGGTAGATCTCTTTGTGTAGTGGCCTGCCATTTCATATGGCGGGCCGTAACCTCAGTGGGGTCGCGACTGCATGCGAAAGCGATTCGCGCGGCCCCGTCGATAGTGGTTTTGTCGAGGAACACCGTGGTAGGTTTAGTCGGTATTCCGGGAGGTACATTATTCTTATTCCATCTTTCTTTTACCCCCGCGAGTCCAACATAATCCCTCCGCCCGCCCCCGCGGAGGGATATGCGTCAAAAGTATAAACCCAAGAAAAAAATAAAAAAAAAGCAAAATTTAGGTACACCCGCCGTATTAACGTCAATATGGCGGGTGTTCTATAATATTTTATTATTTAACCATTACTAATAAAATATAATAACACCAAAAAAAAGTATCTAAAAAGTACCTCAAGTAGAAAAAAACACACTTGATCAGTTCGATAATTACTGAGAAATAAAACAACTGTCTCGTTTACGGTATTATGTTTACTGTTGTTATAAATAATTATTGATCTAGGTACATATTTATATATTTTTCAGGGATAATATGAAATTATAAATCATGAATATAAATAAGGGTCAATTCAGGCGGAAAAATGCTCGAGCATGTTTCAAGTGGTAATAAATATCAACCTTATTCCATTTAGATAACGTTCAAAATAGTATGCAACTGTTTATTGGATAAGATTTTAATGTTGCATACTATTTTTAGGTATATCTAAATGGAATAAGTTTGATATTGAATTACCACTTAAAAGATGCATGAGCATTTTTCCGCCTGATCTGAATTGACCCTAACGCAACAAAGTTATTACATCTTTATTTTCAGCCATACATAATGCAATTAGCGATAAGAGAATTCGGAGTTTTGGTTATAAAATTATTAAGGTCATCAAAACATTTCCATTCAGCATTACGAGGACAATGAGCCCGATAGTAGCCTATATTGTGAATGTCTGTAACATCGCCGCCGGACGGCAAAAACTCAATTAATCCAAGAACGTCGTATTTGTATTATTTAATGTTATTTCCAGAGGTATGCCATAAAGACAAATTACATCTGTTTGATTCAGCTCAAACATTATTGTATTACTTAGTTCGTATTTAAATGTTCGTATGCCGTTGCAGTCATTACGTCGACATTGTACAATATTATTATCTTCACATAAAATAGACTCTGCCGATTGATTTAGCATTGTTATATTTGGCATGTTAAAATTAAGTGGCAAAAAAGCAATTTTTCTTTGGACTTTGTTAATGACACATTCAGTATTCGTACATGACTCTTGTACAAAAGCACTGTAAATTGCATTGATCAAAATATTATCAAAAATATAAGCTATATTGCATTCGCAAGAGACGTAAACTTTATGATTAATACAAGTTTTTTGAAAATATGACTGAAGAAGTTGTGCACGGTACTTATATAAATCTGTTCTGGTAGTTTTAACATCATTCATTTTTTTATGAACTGACAGATATCATCTTGAAGTATTTAAATAAAACCCTTCTACACACCCTACTGCAATTACTTGTGCAACCGAGTCTAATGCGCAAGTATTCGATACGTGCAAATCCTTCATGCCAGTTCGTAGTCTTGTTCCATTTAACAATAACAGGTTTAAGCATTTTCACTCTTTTTTCTTCATGAACTTCTGAGCATCACCTTTACCCTTCCAATTTTCAGAAAACGAGGGGCTTTTAGAATGTTTTTATCTTTTGGGCAATCATCTCCCGTTTTATTTATCTTTGCTTCCGTATCTTCTCTTTTCTTTAACTCACCCACCCACTTTTGTTTTCTTTTTCTATCTGTATTTTCTACATTACCTAAAGCTTCTTTTAATTCTCCATCTATAAAACCTACATGTTTGACGACAAATTGATCCAATCTCAATCTAATGGATTTCACATCAATATGACATAAGTATCTCTTAAGAGTTTTAAAGTAACTTTCCACATTGGATGAAGACGCAGTTTGGTTTTCTGAATGATAAATTGGCATCATTACATTTGACCACAATGGTAGTTGCTGTACTAGCCGGGTTAGCGTTGGTATAAAAGTTGGCATGTAAAATAAGTTTTCATGTGATAAGGAGTCACTTTCATCATCTGTTAATGTAACTAACAGATTTTCACGATCTAATTTGTCCTGATACCATTTGGGACATGTAATATCCTCTTCAACGTCTTTATTTTCTTTCAATATAAGTTGTTCTTGCAAACTATAATGTTCTAGGTCATTATAATCTGAAAGATTCATGGTTCTACCTGATATTTTTAGCCTCGTTTTATCTTCACCGCATCGAGATCCAACATTATCGTATTTATTGAGAGCTACGGTTATTATATCCAAAATTGTTTGTTTCGGAGATCCATAGTCATCTAAACGTTTAAGATACAAAATACACTTACAATAAAAACCTTTAGTTCTTTGATCCACATTTCGAAAACAGTTATGGTTATAAATCTCATCAGCGTCAAGCTTCCTGAACGATTCTACAAGATAATCATTAGTACATTTATGTACCGTAAAAGCTTTGATGGTGGCTGCTATTAGCGCTGAAGATTGGTCCAAAACCACTTCGTTAGGAATTGCTTTCTGACCTTTCCAAGATTTTAACCAGTTTAATATAGTACCCATCATCTGAGAACTAGAAATATTTTGAGCAACCGGAGCACGTCTTTTATTTTCTTCACTGTACATTACAGCAACATACAACAAACAGTAATTTTTCATAATTAAATCAGTTTCCTTAGAAATGCTACTAGTTGCGTCGATGCTTAGTATAACTCTGTGGTTTTTATGATATTGATTGAAATATGTTTCTAGTGACGTAGACCAATAGTAAATACAAAAATGTGGATGAATTATTACGTGCTTAATATAATCGTTATAAGGTTTTACGTTTTGAGCTATGTACAATAAAGTCAAAATTGGATCTTTATAATAATACTTACTAAGATTACTTTCATGTTTTATTTGTCGCAAAGTTCTAAGTGAAGTTAGATGGGGTGGTTGAGGACCAACTTTCATTGCATAATTAATTAATTGTTTATGAACTATTATCGGAGCTTCATGTTCCATTTTTTACATAAATTCTTTGCGCTTTATAGGTGACAATTTAATTTTTTTTCTTAAATTATGTTTAAAATTTTATTAAAAGCCAATTAAACTGGTGCATGAAGTAATATTATCTGTAGGATACGTAATCAATATTTTTATTTTAGCATTGCATTCTTTACATGCACCAAAAGTCATCCTTTCATTGCATTTAACATAATAGGTTTTAAAGCACCAGCTGCAAAGCGATTTCGTACTTTCCCAATTTTTTTCCTTAACTAGTCTGACCACTCATATTTAGGTAATATCCACTTTTTTTTGTTTAACTGAACTATTAGCTTTCATACGAATAGAGCATTTTGAAATTGGCTGAATTCTCCTCCATTGATATAAATCAAGTGAAATATTAAAAGATTTACCTTCTTCACTACATGTAGTTTTATCCACGACGCAATACTTTTCTTCGTTATTTTCTTCTTCAATATCTTATTCTGCATCAACATCTTTCGTAATGAATATATCTTTGACTTCCGTTTTATTCTCTAAACCCACATAATTTTCATCTTTACTGCTGTCATCATGCACATGAAAAAAGTATTCAAAATTTCTTTTAATCGATAAATAAAGTGCTTTAGGCGATATTTTTTGCTGAAATTTAGTAGATATTTTTGAAAATATTTCACTACACGGTGAAGGTAAATCATTTTAGATTAGATGGGCAATGTTGTTTGTATTTACAAAACACTTTTTTTTGTTCGTTTATATCAATAACAATTCTTTTCCCGCGTTTCATAATGATGAATTGTATATGATCGCAATGAAAATTATATGAATGGTAATAAATTTAACTGCGTACTGTAAACTATGACGCTCGTATGATTAATCAGGAAATATGTAATTTGTAATATGGACTCGCAAATTGCAAATTATTTACCAACTACCCGCATCACACTTTATCATGAAGGTGCATTTACGAAGCTAATTGTAAACAATAATCATTTATATTAAATAAAACTTATATGTTATTAATAATTCACATAATGATTGATGTTTGTTAAACCAAATGCAATTACCATACGTCTAGATCTTAAAATCTCAAAGTGGATAGTTAGCAAAATAAGGTTGAGAAACTATGGTATGGTTGGTACAGTTAATAATTATTGGGAAATAGGGAGCTTTATGCAAATCTGATCTTAACCGTGTAAATATACTTATATTAGCTGTGTCAAAAGTCTTGTGTAAAATATGTAATTTTTTCTTGTTTGGTTTTAAATACAAAAAGTAGGATTATGTTATCAGTGATAACTAGTGATAATAATAGGTAGTACGATTTGGGCACGATAATATTTCCGTATAGAATAATAAATAATAATACCAGCCTTATATAGAAACTGTTCCACTGGGCACGGGTCTCTTCTCAGTGAAGGGTTAGGGCATAGTTCACCACGCTGGCCAAGTGCGGGTTAGCGGACTTCACATATTTTCGAGAATATTATGTAGAACTGTATGCAGGTTTCCTCACGATGTTTTCCTTCACCGTTTACAGCGAGCGATAATTACAATTTAATAGGTACGCATATAACTTCGAAAAGTCATATTTGCGCGCCCAGGATTCGAATGTGAGACTGCATTGCAGTCTGTTGGTCTCGCCTCGGTGCTTCTATTCTTGTTCATATAATTCGTAATTAAAAATATCCTTAAAATATAGATGTATATGTAACTATATCAATATTTCATGATAATTATAGTGTTTGCTTAGACACAAGACATGGGTATTTTATTTCTCAGTAATTATCAAACTGATCAAGTGTGTGTTTTTTTTTTACTTAAGGTACTTTTTAGGTAAATTTTTTTGGTGTTATTATATTTTATTAGTAATGGTTAAATAATAAAATATAATAGAACACCCGCCATATTGACGCCAATACGGCGGGTGTAGGTAAAGGAGGTACAATTTTTTTAACCGAGGTTCTAAATAGTACAATTTAGGTACATTTTTTGGTAAATGTTATTACTCGATTGATTAAGATACACCCGCAATCTTGACTCTCACATGACATCTGTTACAGGACCTAAGCTATATTTTACGAAATATAGGCAAATATTATACTTCCTACTTAGCTTTCTGCATTGCTTACTCTCTCCTAATTTGCTGTACCCCATAGGATCCATAATAAACCAATTTCTTAATATTCCGCCTTTGTAAAACGTAACACTTTAAGAAATGCAATAAAATATTGAGTATTGAGTACCTACAATTTTTTAGTGACGTTACAATTGTGGCATGGGCCTGTGTTTATTTTTAACAATGGTTTGTTTGAATGATTTGGTACTACCGTTTTGACTACTTCGTTACCCAAACAGATTCCCATTCTGCTGTATATGAACCGACCAAATAGCTACTCCTGCTATAATTGTTTACAGTAGACGGTGACGTGGTGGTAGTAGTAATAGTGTTTTCTGTGCATTTTTTCTGTATTCGAGACTATACAGCCTTATATAGAACTAAATTGTGCCCGCAGCTTCACTCACTTTAAAGTGAGTATAGGTTATGTTAATAAATTTATATCCCTCGGGAACAGTACTTTTTTCTGGATAAAAGGTACCCTATGTCGTATTCTGCACACACACACGTTGTCAGGAGTGTGTCTACTATCCACCATAACCCTGACAACGTGCATGCGAAATTTTTTGATGATCGGTCGAGTACTTAAGGCGAGCAAGCGTAACTCGCATTCGCATTTGTAACATTAGTTAGGATAAGATAAGCTTCTGCCTACAGCGTCACGTGTGTCCTACAGGAATTCATACCAGGATAAAGGACCAAAAAGGACAAAGTGCCAAATTCAACCGAATCAGTCTAACGATTTACATGTGATTGAGTAACAATATCCAAATAACTTAACAAGCTTGCACATTTATTGAGGTAGGATGAAGGTTATCTCCTATCATATGGTAGTCCCCTAGCTCGTCTGTGTCTAATAGCAATAAATACGATACTTTGGTAAAGAGGCACTTCTAATGTCATGCATTTGAGCTCAATAAATCGTATAGAAGATTTTGCATGGATACCTAACATATTCACACAGTTAGCTAAAGCACAATTATTGACTTACACATATTATCAGTGTCAATAAATATAATATTTATGTTACAGTTAACCCTTGTCAACCCTTCGCGTTAACGTTGACCGGACTTACGATATTACATGGTAAGTGTACGCATGCTTATAGGCTGACCAGCCAAACACAAAATCTCGCCACGTTGCAAAAAAGAATTGGCAATAACTTTAAATAGAAACGACGGTCAATCGTGGTACATTCTTACAAAACGATGAGCTTCGGAATTTGTTTGCGATTTATTAAACGACACAACGCCATAAATGACTGTCGCAATGGTGCAGCGATAGTGAATGCTATTTCTGGGCACGAGGTCAAGGTTTTGGTTCCCGGGTTGGTAAGAGAACGGCGTCTACTGTGCTCAATATGCTCGCTCCCTATTACGTGAGACGTAAAACCATAATTGGCAAAATATTGGTGTGCACACTTCTGTCTACTTCGTCGGGAATGTAGGCGTGCGATTATTTGCATGAATATCATCAACCGTTGGTTGATTCCTGTGAGGGCAGTTAATATTTAGCAGTCAAAGTTAAATTAAAAAAAAGAACTGGCTTAGACTTCAGAAATGTTACAAGAAAACATAAAAAAGACTAACATATCTAAAATTATAGCAACAAATAGTAAAACATTATTATTATTACATTTTCTTGAACAAAGTTTTAAGTTTCTAACAAAATGAGTCATGGCATTTGAGTAAATGATTATTAATATTATAGTCATTTCGTTTTATTTTCATTAATATCTAGAAAATACTAAATTAAAAGTTGAAGAAAAGGCCTATCTAGGCGCTAAACGTGTCGGACCCCGACACGTCGCGCGTCGTGTCGACTGATGCAGCTGGACCGGAGCATCGTCCCCGCCCGCACGCTGTGCGCTTCGCGCGCCGCCACCTGTGTGACGAGTTGTTCTCAAGCGCGCGCTCGCTGCCGCGCGACGTCCGCTGACTTAGGAATGGCTGGCCTATCGAGACGCTTTTATGTTAATGAGCGTTTTACTAAGGTAAATCGGCAGTTGTTTCGTATGATGCGAGATGCCAGCCAACACCATGGCTGAAAGTTCGTTTGGTGTAAGCATGGACGCATACTTGCGCGTAAGAAACCTGGCGATAAAGCGATCTGCGTAAGAAATGAAAAAGATATTAAGAGCATTTTTGTTAATAGCGTACAATCGTAATAAAATATGCCTATCATTGTTATTTAAACTGTATCTTGAAATTTGCTTACTTCACCATAATTTTAATTTATTTCATTCCTTGATTTTATCTATTAATTTTGTGTTATTTCTGAAGTGTTCATAGTATCTTTAAAAGATATCAAACGAACTGTACGGCTTGTGTTCGTCCTTACCTTGTTCTATGCAATTTTGAAATATACTTTATCTATACTATTTTTTATAGTCACCAATAACTTCAACTATGCATGACAAAGCATTCAAAGTTGGCTTCCTCAACGCAGGCTCACTGGGCACAAATCAGGATGACTTTGTTGCCGTGATGCAGCGTCACCGTATGATATTATTGGCATCAACGAGACATGGTTACGTCCTGGCGAGGATGGTGCGCCGACTGTGCCCGGGTACCGTCTGCGTCACGTGCCACGGCCGGCAAGTGTGCGCTCGGGGCGCGGTGGTGGTGTTGGCTTTTACATTAGAAGTGGCCTTAATGTACGTACGTTAGCTGTTGCTATAGATCCAAAACACGAGTTAATAGAGCAAATGTGGGTTACTACTACGGGGAAAAATCTAATGGGAAAAAGGTTGCAGTTGGCACGGGATATCGCCCTCCTTGGCTCAACCTGGACTTGTTTCTTGACGCCATGGAGAGTAAAAAGATCTACCAAAAACAGTTAAAATCATCATCCTTGTATCACGATAAAGTGGTTTATTTTAAATGCAGTATTAATAATAACTTGAACAATCGCAAAGCACTCTGGAAAAATCTAAAAGCTACCTTTATCCCAAACAAGAAATTGAAAGAACTACCTGCTGACTTCTCTGATCCTGATGCGATTAATTGCCATTTCTTGAACGTCCCGGGCTATCCGATGGTTAGTATATCGTCTATGACTTATTACGAATTTCACCGTTACAGCAATGTCGTTTTTAGTATTTCACCTGTGAGTCAAAGAAGTTATTCAGAAATATATACTTGGTCTTAAATCAAAGGCAGAGGGTTGCGATGGCGTGAATTAAGAGATGTTATTATTATCTTTGCCTCACACACTGCCAGCTATTACAAATATAATTAACTCTTCTATACAATCGGCTTTATTTCCTTATGTCTGGAAGATGGCTACTGTTAGGCCGCTACCTAAGAACGCAAACCCGGTGCATATAAAAGACCTTCGGCCAATAAGTATTCTGCCGTGTCTGTTCAAAGTTATAGAAAAAGTAGTGTGCAAGCAGTTAGCAGACTTTCTTGAGAATAATGACATCTTGCCAACACTCCAATCTGGGTTCCGTAAACGACGTGGTACATCTACAGCTTTACTTGATGTACCAGATAATATTTTGTATGCACTGGATCAGGGTATGTGTACGGTTCTGGTTTTACTAGATTTTCCCCGCGCTTTCGATAATATCAATATTTCGTTGCCATTATCTAAATTAATGTACTACGGGTTTGACTGTAGATCAGTGAAGTGGTTTCACAGTTATCTGTCCATCCGTTACCAACGTGTTGTATCACGGCTTAAGTCCGATTTTTCAATCGTTAGATAAATTTTATCTGAAGAATAAATATGTCGGTATGACATATTTTCTACACAAAAGCTGTCAAAACGTCAAACATATTCTCCAGATGAAAGTTATCTGACGATTGAAAAATTGGCTCTTAGTGATGGACAATCTATTTTTTCAGCATGTACCCCTCTGTCAAGGGGAGTTCCGCAGGGGAGATCCATTTTAGGTCCTATTCTTTTTACTCTTTACTGCGCTAATATAACTAACTGTAAGTTAAAAACGAATTACCACATTTACGTAGACGACATACAAGTTTACATATCGTTTGAAATACGAACTACGAACAAGCTATCAAAGATCTTAACGCGCACCTTCAACGCATTGTGGAGTGGGCGGAAGAAAATTTATTTATTTTATTTATTTATTTAAAATTAATTTTAAATTTAAAATGCTCTGGTTCTCATTTCGTCCAAAACCAAGTACATGGTATTCAGCTTTAAACACCAGCTAAGCTCTCTGCAAGGTCTGAATATAACGTTAATGTGTGAAGTTATTGAAAGAGTTGAACAGGCCCGCAACCTAGGACTGCACATCGATACTGCGCTGACTACTGAAATACAGATATACATATATACCTAGTTCAGAGGCCAGAATTTCTAGAAAAGTGCATATTCTTAAGCCTTAATTTTTATTGTATATTGTGACATATAATTTTGAACAATAAAGCTTATTATTATTACCTACTAGTCTTAGGTACGAGAAACATGTCGCCGAGATGGTTCGTAACTGCTTTTATAGATTAAGAATTTTATATAAGATGCGTCCATATTTATCAGAAGAGCTACAGGTGCGACTAGGTGAGACATTGGTTTTATCAAAATTAAATTATGCCGATACGGTGTACGGGCCACGGCTAGTAGCACAAACGGACAGGCTTATTCACAGAGTCCAGAATGCTTGCACCCGTTTTTTGTTCCAATATACCATCTAGAAGTCATGTTACACCTTGCCACAACAAAAATTAATAATAATAATAATATTCTACCACATACACACAACACCATCTAGCCCAAACTAAGCAGAGCTTGTACTATGGGTACTAGACAATGGATAAACATACATATATACTTTGTTTTTTGTAAATACATACATATTATACATAGAAACACCCAGACCAAGACAAACATCCATGTTCATGCGCACAAATGTTTGACTTGTGCGGGAATCGAACCCGCGACCTCAGGCGTGGCAGTCGGTTACACTAACCACTACGCCATCGAGGCCGTTAAATCCTTAAGATGAAATCTAAAACTAGCAAACTACATTTGATCTGTCTTATGTTCGGCTTTGTTAGTATTCACGAGCCATCATACCTATACCGCAAATTGAGCTGAGTAAATAGCAAATTCGACTGCGCGAGCAGACAGTGCTCACTACAGCTCTCTATACTGCCACACAGAACATCTGCATTCAAAAATATGGAATAATTTACCACCGCCTATCAGATTACAAAGTATTATTGGGTCATTTAAATAATGTTTGCGTCTATACTTAATTGATGCTCAGCGGAACTTAGGATTGGCAAACATAAATGCGTTGTTCGTTTAATGCAATGACCTTCTAGCCATTTATTGCTAGTATCGTTGATCTATACGAGTATACAAAGGAGTGACTACCTGCGCGTGTGTATGCCTGTGTCTCACTCGTCGTGTGAGCGCGTGATATTGTAATAAATTAAAATTAATTTTACTCAGTCGTATCCTTATTATTATAATAATTTTTATTTAATTTTGTGTTGTATGATCTGTGTATTATATTACTTGTGTTTGTGTGTAAAGTGGCTACTATTCTGTTGTTATATATACTGTATAAATATTTTATTTTCTTTGTTTATATTATAGAAGGTTTTATATCCGTGAGTAACTAAAGGACCCAGTTGAAAACCAGCGTCAGGCTTTCGTCGGACACATGCTGAACTGGGCCCTATCTGTCAAATAGTGCCCAATTCAGCATGTCTACAGTGTCTATCAGCATGTCTACTGTTAGACACTTACTTTAATATGTACTTTGAAATGTTTCTTTTTTTTTTGATTTTGTCTCGTTTCGCTAATTTTATTTTTGTACCTATTTATTTTTATTTTATACTTATTATTATATGTTTGGGGTATGTGTCAAATAAATATTTGTCTTTCTTACCTGACATTCAGAACAAAAAGTCCTAAATAATTAAACTAGAATATTTAGTAGAATTATTAAACAAATTTCTGTATCGACTATTCATGCTGCAATCTCCAAAATAGTTACAGATACATATATCGTTTAATTTCTGATCTGTGGACCGTATGCTAGTGATAAACGAGGCTTTATGGCTTAGAAATTAATCAACCGAACTAACACTACCAATGGCTTTTCCATCTGTTATAATGTATGTACTCGTAGCCTGTGAAAGATACCTTTGAGGCAACTGTGTAGATTAATCTATCTTGTGCATGTGTGTGTTGCGACCGGTGGATTAATTCGGCTTCGTGACGATTTGTTCTCTTATTGCCAAGCTTCAACCATGCTCCATCTAAGCATTTGGCTGTCTTTGGCCCTATAACACATGTGATTATAGACAATTTTATCTCTCTGCCTTGTTGTCGTTGGCTTGCTCTTTTGTTAGTCAATTATGTCTGGCTTTATAACAATTGACAGGTTATGTTTATTTGTCTTACTTATTTAAATTATTTGTGACAATATTACTTAAATTAATAAATCTTTACAATAACAGCCATCAAATACCGAAATTACCTTATTCTGTCCCGTACAAATCACTAATAATAACGAAGTCATGTTTTTTATTTTTCTGCTCATAGGATATATAAATACATTGCCCTAAAACGTCATATCTGTCGACTTATCTAGGGATACGAAAAGTATATTTTAGTCGTAAACAATATTTCTTATATAATAAAATTGTAACTGCTTGATATCTATACATAGAAGATAATATTGATTTTAAAATACAATCTATGCTAATACTTTATAAGAGCTATAGAAAGCAAAATAATTATTTTAGAACATTTATCTGTCTGTCTATCTGTATGTTTATACGCGTAACACGCACAAACTGCCCGAAAATGTGTGCGGTTTTCACATTTACTGGAGGCCTAACTTAAAATGTGGTGCATATTTCATCTTGATACGCCACCTAGAAGTCGAATATCACGTGTAAAGTTCGGCTACTTCTTCATTGCTACAAAAATATATAGAAAGGTCCTTACTTCGAAATTCTACGCGTACAAAGTCGCGGACAAAAACTAGTATCATATAGTTCTTAATTTATTACATTACATTTATTAGAGAAGCGTACCTCTGTCCCATAGGGTCACGACTTCGATACGTCGCATGTCGACTCGCTCTAGGGTTCCGTAACTAAAAGGTACTGACGCGATCCAATTACCTACTAAGCTTGCTATGTCCTTCCTACCTTTCAAAGGCTTTATCTTTTAAACCGTATTAGATAGGTGGTGAAATTGTCGCATGGGCTCCTAATAATGTTGTCAATGTAAAAGTTTGTGAAGATATTTGGCTGCTTATCACTCAGTTACGCGTAAACTATTGAACTGATTAGCAGGAAATTTGGTGCCCAGATAGACCAAATCCCAGATTAATAGACATAGGTTCATTTTTATCCGTATGGTTCACTCAGGTAACGCATCGAGCAACCGTTGAGGCCCTCTAGCCGGTGTTAGAGCGGTGGGCAGGGCGTCAGCATGGGACTCTTTCCTTCCGACTGGTGCAGGTGTTGTCAGGGCACGGTTGCTTCGGCAAGTACTTGCCACCACTGCGGGTGTGTTGAGGACACAGCTCAGCACACGCTCGAGGCATGTCCTGCCTGGGCGGTGTGGCGCCGTGAACTCGTAGGCGTTGTGGGTGTCGACCTCTCGCTGCCGGCTGTGATCAAAGCCATGGTCGACAGTGAGAGGAACTGGATAGCGGTCGCATCCTTCTGCGAGGACGTTATCTCGCGGAAGGAGGCGGCGGAGCGGATCCGTGAGGAGATTATCCTTGCGGATCCAAGCCGCCGCCGGAGGACCGGGCGGCGCAGGCGCGCCTAGTCTAGGCCATAGTGAAGGCCGCGGGCGGGAGAACGGGGATCTCTCGTCCACCTACCATTGCGTTTGAGTGGCGCCCTCTGTCATGCCGGGGTGTCACCCAGGAGTCATCGTCCGCAGGCATTTCTTGCCTCTGTTGGATACTGCTGGGTAGGTCGCTGATGTAATTTCAGTTCCAGCGACCCACCTAACATTCAAGGCAGCGAGTTGTAGGTTTAGTCAGTAGTACTCGGGACGTTCCATCTTTTCCCGGGTGAGCCCGACATAACCTCTTCGCTCCCCTTTTCAGCGGAGAAGTATGAGTAAAAGCATTCCTACACGTTAAAGAAAAAGAACTCATCGAGCAGAAACTAGTGTGTAAATAATAAATAAGCAAAATCCTTACTTTTAGGCACTCTTACAAAAGCCTATTTCCGCGGGTTTGCTTATAACGTAAACTATAAAACGGCAAATAATAAGACTGGCTAGGTGTGATTTTAACTATTGTGTGGTGATACTGAACCTTCGTTTCTCGAGTACAATCTGCGCGTGACATTATTTTTATAAAAAGACATATTTTCACGACTACACTCATTAATTTTTGCTCGAGTCTTCTGTAGAAAATGACTAACATTACTCAAGTTTCTACAATAATTTATACAAGAAATATATTGCTATTCAAGAAAAACATACCATCTAAATAAATAAATTCTAACAGATCTGTTATTTGGCTTATAATTTCATGTCTACAATGCCGCCCGTAACACAGGCATATTTTTTAAGGTAGGCTTTAGCCATAATATGTTTCGCGAGGGTCTTCACAAATATTTATACAATGGACATAAAGTCTAGTCTATCTAGACACAAAACATTTTTTTTTGGATTAGATACATAATTTTTTATACTGTGTGAAGATCAAGCGCGCAACACTTGACTCGGCGACAGTGACAAGACGATCGCTTATTATTAATGGATTAGGCATCCGTAAAACTAAATAAGTGCCGTACTGTTCCCAAAACATATATTTAAAGTCAATTTTATAATAGTTACTAGATTTTGCCCGTCGCATGTAGGTTAAGTTAGCTAAGTGACGCCCTCTGTCGTGCCGGGGCATCACCTGAGTCGTTGCCCACAGGCATTCCTTGCCTGCGTTGGGCACTGCTGGGTGGGTCACTGATGTAGTTTCAGTTCCAGCGATCCACCCACCACTCAAGGCAGCGAGCTGGCACACCGTGGTGGGTTTAGTCGGTAGTACCCGGGACATTCCATCTTCTCCCGGGTGAGCCCCTCTCCACTCCCCATTTCCGCGGAGAGGAATGCTTCAAAGCATTCCCCCACGTAAAAAAAACAAAAGGTTAGCTTAGTAACAGTACTTTTTCTGGATGAAAGGCTTTTCTGTCCCCACAAAGGGAATGTGAAATTTTATGATCTGTCAAGTAGTTAAGGCGTGAAAGCTTAACAAATAAATAAACAAACAAACAAACTCACATTCGCATTTATAATATTAGTTAGGATTTTAATCAATTATCGCAGGCTTTAACCGTGAAGGGAATCGTTTTAAGAAAATCTGCATATCTAAGAGTTCTCCATGATGTTCTTGAAGATACGTAAATCTTCCAACCCACACTCGGCAAGCGTGGTGGACCTTGTCTTACCCTTCTCACACTGAGAAGAAGCCCATGCACAGCAGTGGGATGATTTATCAATTGAGCTGATATTATCATAATTATAAAATGCACACAATATTTTGAAAATAGCAGCCTATTTATCTTGACCCGGCCTCATCAATTTAACTTACTTAACCTAAATACAAGAATACGTGCCAAAGAATTATACAGTGAAACAGAACAATGCAAGGATCACGACAAACCTCTGTTAATTTAGAGCTGCGATGTTTGCGCAAACTTTAAGCGTCACAAACAATTTGTACTGAAAATACTTTTCAGTTTAGTATAAGCGATGTTGTTATTTGAGATCTTCTTAACTCAACAGAATTTGGGCGAAGACAGCAAATATAGATGTACGAATATCACGTAATTTATTTTAAGGTCAATACATAATATTCTTACAAAGAGAAGCTAAGAATGTTTAAACTTATTAACCTGATAAGTGGCAGCGGCACACAGGCGGCCAGACACTATAGGTTTTCAATTCTGCTGGCGTTTCAACAACTGACAGGTTAATTTGCGGGAACCAAAATTCCAGATAGAACCGGGAAGGAAAGACACAGCGAAAAAAGCTCCTTTATACAAGCCTAAGATGATGGCTTTTCATACCTATACCTGAATCAAGGTCATTGCACAAACATACATTCATAGACTTACGTCTACATGTCCCTAAAGGGGTAAGCAGAGGTATATTACACGTACATTTTACCAGCTGTTATGCCACACGTATTTGGGAACAATTCTACTAGCCGGGCACATTTTAGGATTTTATGCTACTAGCTATTAAAGTCTAATAGAAAAACCGCATAACAATTTGGACAAGACTTCAGCATCAACCGCATAAATTAGCGCTTATGCCACGAAACCAACAAAATATCCAATGTACCTTATTATTATGATTCGTGACCAAACACCAAACGTTAGTTATTAATTTAGACGACCACCACTCATGTAATGATGTAATAACACATCTGTGGCAAAAATTAGTAATCAGCTGTTTACTAACTATAATAATACGAATTCTCATCCGACTCTCGCCTGACTCGGCTAATCTATTTACAAGAGTTATAATTGTGGACTTATTTGCTCTTAGATGACAAATGTAATCCAAAAACAAAACAAGATTAGGATGATATATGTTTTTTGCACTACCAAGGTGATAAAGAATTCAGTGCCAGCCTTATAGTGTGTGCACGTCTATGACTTAGTAAACCAAATCTATCATTTAAAAGTATGTACTGTCACTATATAATTGTCAATGGCCACTCTAATGATCCTAACTAATATTATATTATATTAAAATGTGCGTTTGTTTGTTTGTTACACTTTCACGCCATAACTACTCGAGCGATCATCATGAAATTTCGCATAGACCTTGTCAAGGGAACAGAATAGGAAATCGGGTACCTTTCATCCAGGAAAAAATTACTGCTACTAATCTAACCTTCTTTTTTTACGTGGGGGGATGCTTTGACGCATACCTCTCCGCAAAAAGGGTAGCGGAGAGGTTATGTCGGGCTCACCCGGGAGAAGATGGAATGTCCCGCGGTACTACCGACTAAACCCACCACGGTGTGCCAGCCTGCTACCTTGAGTGGTGGGTGGGTCGCTGTAACTGAAACTACATCAGTGACCCACCCAGCAGTGCCCAACGCCAAGGAATGCCTGTGACCGACGACTCCTGGGTGACGCCCCATCATGACAGAGGGCGTCACTTCGACCTAATTAATGGCTGACGGACGGACGGACTAATCAAACCTAACCTTGCCTACATTTACGTGAGCGAAGCCATGGGCAAAATCTAGTACAGAACCATTTTATACTATGCTCTGTTAAAATAAATATGCAATAAAGCCTTTTCAAACAAGTTTGTAGTGAGCTGACTTACGATCTCTGACATTTTTCTTAGTCTTACAATTCTCGAGCAAGGCACATTTTGTATCTGTAGAAATTCTAATAGTCTTCGCAACTGGTATTACAATAAATAAAGCAATATTTCTCTTGTACGTTTGCCTTCTATAATAATGACTGAGCTTAATATTACAAAATATTTTTCATAGTAGAGATGAAATATTTTACTTGCTTCGTGTGTGATGTTTCGTTATTATTAGGGTAGCCATGTTTTTATGACGAAACTTAGATATCAGTGTTTCAAATACTGTATTTTTTAATAAAGTTTACGCACAAAACCGATTGTTATAACATAGAACCTTCTTAACATACATCGTTTTCCGCTTCATTGGTCAAAAGGGAATATATACGATTGCTTGAATAATGAGCGAGGTTTTACTAATAAATCTGTTAAGGATAAAGATAACGTTTAATATTGAATCGTAGCTTTATTTGTCTTGATACCAGAATAGGTAGATGGAGAATACGGCTTTCCACTTACTTTGCAGATATATAATAATTTCTAATATGATATATAATAATCGTCGAAATCCGTATCCTACTTAGAGAATAATATATTTAAGTTATTTAACTCAGATTTCGAGCATAAGCACTGGTATTCTCAGTTATAAGTTATAAATTGTCTTGTTGCTTCTGTTGCATAAGTCTGCGCTTATGTTGGATCGTGGGGTCTCTGGTTTCTTGAATCAGTCGGGCAGCGTTATCAAAATTTTCTGATAGGCCAATTTCAACAGGCGAATTTTTGTTCAGCTGTTAAAATTCCCTATCTTGAATTTACCTTTTACCTTGCTTTTTTTTTCAAACAGAAAATTCTACATTAACAGTAATTCCTCCTATTACGAATTATATTACACGCTTTTAGTATAGATTTTGATAAACTAACCAAAATCAACTGAAATTACGCCAACGTATAACAGACGCTATACCCGAAAACAAAAATACTTCTTTAAAAATGACTAATGGGAAATGTCTAGAACATCTGAAGGGATCACGATCGCAATCCAATTTTCTTACCTATTATCTTCGGCCATGTCATACACAGATCTATTTGATCACAGATATATTTGATTGAGACAAACAATACGATGAACTCTATCGATTTCTAATAAGAATGAGTAGGAAATGTACCGTACGATGTGTTTATAGGGGAGCCAGCTGCGGCGATGTAAAAACATCACAAACTACGAACGTCTGTTATTGTAGGCTGTATGTTACAAGAGCTTTTTACACTATATCAAAGATAATGGTTATTGGCAAATAGGAAAACAGTAGTGGTCATAAATAAAGATGGTTCTAAAGTTAACGAGTAAGTTGTGAGTATGAGAAATTGAGAAATGAGAAAAATATTTCAGCATAATAGTAGGTAATATTTTGCGTAAGCTGAAAGAAAAAGCAAGAAATTCTTTCGAGTGAAAATTGAACAGTGTAATATAGTACTAATGAATATAATAATTGTGTCATTAATAACATACCTTCACATGCAAAATTCTGTTAAAAAGGCCTAAGCCGATTTAAGAGTCGTATTACAAATTGAACAGTACACTATTTAATTAGTAAATTTGGTAACATACGTATAAAGTAGTTTAATTTCAGTATGTACGTTACATTAACGTAAGACAATATTTTATTGCTTAAATAAACAAAACAAAATATCCGTTTTGTGTTAAACAATGTATGTACCTATATGATGGATTTGTTCTAGACTGTGATTGGCATTAGGAAACACCTCTTAACACTACGCAACTAAATCGTTAGATAATTAATCTTTCTGCAAAATGTCTGGAATATTCAACGAGACAGCCGTTTTGTATTGCTTCTCATTAATTAGTGATCGTCGGTAAATAAAATATTGTGTGACTGCTTGGTGGTCTCTTCATATTCACTATACCTTGCTCAGGTCTGGTCAAGCAATAACAGCTGATGTTTACTGTGCCAAACTTCGAACAATGATGGCGAAACTGGCAGTGAAACAGCTCCGACTCGTGAATCCATCTTCACCATTATTGCTCCATGATAACCCAATACCTCACACTGCACTAGAAAGCGTTGTAACTCTACAGGAGCTGCAGTTAGAAACCATACGTCATCCTCCATACTCGCCAGACCATGCTCCAACGGACTACCATTTTTTTCGTGATTTGGACAATTTTCTACGGGATAAAAAAATTTCTTCCCAGGAGGCAGTACAAAATGCTTTCACACAGTTTGTCGAATCTAGATCCCTGCAGCTCTACCGTAAAGGCATAAATAAACTTCCGTGTAGATGACAGCAATGTATAAAAAATGATGGTAAATATTTCAATTAAATAAATATGGTACATCTTAGAAAACGAGTTTCTATCTTTCAGTACATCTAGGCAATTTCATACTTTACCCCTAATATTTTCAATATGTATAAAAAGTATCGTTAGAATTTGTTTGTAGCGCAATTGTAAACTTAGTATTAATAGTATATTTTAAAAAAAATTAACGTTCTAATGTACAAATAATGTGATCTCGATCTAGATTTTTTAAAAGCAAAAGGCATTTACTTACCAGTCCTTCGAAAACTTAGTTGAATTCAGCAGATAGTGTATAACCCATTCTTAATTTAAAAAGGCAACTGCCATATTGCCACACTTTCCAAAGCAAGTACCTTCACAGTCAACAACGTTCACAAGCGTAACTTTTAACCTAAATAATCTTTAAACAAGCACAAAGAACATACAACACAACTACACACTCTAAATGCAAAAAGCTAATAAAACCGCGATTTCAGCCATTACTATTAAATGTCACAATAAAGCAATATAAAACGTCACTTGAATAGATAATGACAGATAATGACACATTTATTACAATCACAATGAAAGCGTGCAGGGCGTATTGTCGAACCGGCGGTGTACTGAAAGTGCAAAACGTTGTTCAGCACTATCTAGAGCTCGTAATGAACAATACCCTCACTTTAACGCGATGGAAAGTACACATAGCATCGTGTATTTTTTACGCATTATCGTTTAAGTTAACTGTATTTTTATAGTCTCAAAGGCGTATGGGTGGTTTCTGTATCTGTGAGATTTCGAGTTCGATTCCCGGGTCGGCCAAAGGTTTTTGTAACCGTGCCTGTTAAGTGACAATTAATAGGCTCGATTTTTATTACGTGGAATTACTAAACATAGTTGGGTAGGCATAGGCCTACCCCTTCTGGATGTGGATTTTATCATTTTATTAAACAATTACTGGCTACGGTACGCCGGTGTCAGATATAATTGATTTCAATTATGTCTATTCCAGCCATTCACAAGTAGACCTTTTCGTCGCTCGAGAATCTTGTTGGTCTAAGGGCGTTTGCCCTTGCTTAGTCAATGACGAGGTTACGACTTCGATATCCATGGGAATAAGACATTGAGGTTACTTGTTAGATTACTACTTAAATGCCGTCATTCACATAGTAGCGTAATGTTTGCCCCTGCAAGACCTCTGCCTGCCTGAATTACTGGCTAAATACAAATAGTAGTGTACTACGGGGCCAGTAAATTGAAGACCGTAGCAAACGCATATAAGCACGTTGAACACGCAGGCCTTGTTGTGTTTGGCATCGAGTTGTTATTCTAACTAAGTGGCATTGCCATTATGATCGGCCGGTATACTGCCTGAAGTACTGCTACTGTTTAGAATGAGACATTTAGAAAACATTGTCCATTCTATCTTTTGACAGTATTAGTAATCCTAATCCTAACTTCTACCTATCCTAACTTCCTAATCCTAACTAATATTATAGATTTGAATGTGAGTTTGTTTGTTAGTTACGCTTGCACGCTTTACCGACTTAACCGATCATCATGAAATTTTGCATTCACATTGTCAGAGGTACAGAAAAGACGATGGGGCTCCTTTCCTTAAAAAAGAAGACTTGTTCGGAGGGATCAAAATTTATAGACAAAATTCACATTAACGGAAGTGAAACCTCGGGCAAAGTCAATAATTTGTAGAAATATCATCTTAAATTATCTTAGTATATAAAATACATACATACAGAGGTGTGTTAGGTCCCGAGTAATAGAGGACGAGCCAAGCGTAGGTAGTTGGGCTTTCATCTCAATGTTTTGACAGAAAAATCCAATAACACCTTGCCCGGCAATTTTAAGGCACTTGCTTATATAGACAAAAAGGTTTAGCATTATAACGTCGAATCTTCAAGTAAAGCTTCGCGCGCATATTGTATCTCCAAATGATGTATCGCGATACCACGAGACAAATTTTAGTTTGCAAATATTAATAATATAATGCTGTGGTAAAAATACATAGGTAAGTGTTCGAGAAATTAATGTGTATTGCAAACAGATAAGCGCTGTGTTTCGAAATGAGTACAAAATGAAGCCCTCATACAAACGTGTATCATATTTTATTGTCACCGCGAGCAATATTTTAAGAGATCGTATAAATAATTCCACTTCGGCGTTAGGGACTTTCGACTAGGGAATTTATTACCAGTTTGATTGCTACATTGAATATGATTTTTAAATCAATGTTACATATGCATTGTTTTTTGTCAATAAGGCTCGTCTCATGGGTATTTCCTTCTTTGTCCGAGAGGTGTCTGCTTTCCTCAGAGTCACGTCATAGTAACAATAGTTATCAAATGTGTCAATAGCTACTAGACGTCATTGGTCATAGTTAGACGGGACAGACGTTGCTTGTAATGAGTATCGCAGAGCTATCCGGCTATCCGTCGTCGCGTCGCCGTCCAGAATAATTCGTCAGCATTACTTCAACTACCTTCATGACGGGTACAAACACCAGACCATCTAACAAACGCTTATATTTATTGCTCTTCTTGAGATTGAAATCGAAACCTCATTAATACTTTTTCTTATATCTATCCTACTTCTCTTATGAATTAGTTAACAACATTCGTAGAACGCACAAGTTCTAACTAATCAAGTCAGTTCTGTATGATTCAGACACATAGCCTCAGGGTGTAATAAATATTATAGTGTCTGGAAGCTCGTCAATACGGAACTGTCCAACAAGTCGTCCGACGTCCGACTTTCCTCTCAAGTTAGGTCGTTAGCTTCACGGAATTAGACTTGGAAAAATAAGGTGTTGGATTTTATTTTGGTTTCTCTTGTAAATTATTTCAAAATGAAAGTCAAAAAATTCCTTTAAAGATTAGATAGATTCTTCTATTAAAAAATAGAAGTTTCTACGTTAGTTTCGTTAGGGGTTAAATCAGTGACCAAAGAACAGTGAGGTTTTTGTGTTATTGACAAACTTTTTAAATCGCCAGGTCATATAGGTGGTATTAACTCTTCATACCGGCTTTCATGTGTTTCCTTTATAGTTGTTAGAGAAGAATAGCTGAATGTGTTGGCCTAATCTTTGGTACCGTTATTTTAAATAACTTAGTACGTTGATAACGATACAAATATTATTATTAGACACTTGATATTTTGATTAATTGAATATTAAATAATTTGTTCATGGCGCACTTCATTCATGATCATTTGTTTCACAACCAACCGCCTGTCAGGAGTGACAGGTAATTTATAAAGGTACACGTGTAACCATTACACTTTGCTATCAAATAATCGTCACCGGGTTTCAATTTAAATTTTCAATTTTCTTTATTGGGACATAAAACAGTTACACGTTATTCTTACATAACTAGACAACATATAAAAATTTAGTAAACGTGTAACCCACACTAATGTCCACGAAATAATTTTATGTTACGTCTTAATATTATTTTCAAACGTGCGATTATAAAAGTGCGAAAATTATAGTTGTGTAGTATTAGTTTTAAGTAGTTCTATGACCCTGTCTTTAAATTTAAAATGTGAAAAAGCAAATATATCGATATCAATCAAGTGTGTGTTATACGTTTCTACAAGGCGACGAAGGGGCGCCCGCACCCCGTCGTTGGTTCTACACCGTGCAGTATGGAACAGTCGTGGTGTGCGCGCTCCTCGTCGCATTACAGTTCTGGGTGTAATGTAACATAGACTATTTATTAATGTCTGCGCAGTCGAATCTATTGTTACATATGCCATGAAGCATCATCGACATTAGAAGAATACGTCTGGACTCCAGTGTCAAGAGGTTGTATTTATGAAGTAGTTGGATATATGTTAATTTCGAATGATAACATTTGTACTGCACAGATCGAAGAAACTTCTTTTGAATCATCTCCAGTGCATTTACATATTTCTTATATAAAGGACACCAAATCGGGACTGCATACTCAAGTTGTGAACGGATAAGAGCTTTATAAAGTAATAAGAAAGTAGCAGGACGCTTAAAGTCGACGGAAGACCGCATGACGAAACCATACATTTTATATGCTTTATTGATTACACTATTCACATGTAGATCTAAGTGCAACTTTGAATCGAGTATGACTCCGAGATCGCGAATATGATTAACTTTTTCTAAATTACTGTCATGAAGTTTGTAGTTAAAATTTAAGATGTTTTTATTTTTTGTATAACTTATAATTTTACATTTAGGTAGACTTAACTGGAGTTTGTTTATAAGGCAGTATTGTGACAGCCTATCAAGATCTTCCTGTAGAAGCGAACAATCTTGTGTACTTTTACAGGATTTGAAGACTTTGATGTCATCAGCGTACATCAAGAATTGGGAATGTCTAAAACAACTGTTAATGTCATTTATGAATAAAATAAAGAGCAAGGGGCCCAGAATTGAGCCCTGCGGGACGCCGGAAGTGACAATTATCGAGTTTGATTCAAATCCGTTTATCACAACTTTTTGAGTCCTGTTAAAAATGTAAGCAACAAACCACCTCAATAAGTTACCCCGAATCCCGTTGTACGCTATCTTATCTAGCAATAATTTATGATCCACCTTGTCAAAAGCCTTCCGGAAGTCTGTGTACACAGCGTCGACTTGGACTTGTTTATCCATACTTTCGAATAAGTAATTACTAAAAACCATGAGATTAGTAGTTGTCGAGCGGCGTTTGACAAAACCATGTTGTTCACATATAACTAAATTATGAAAATACGAATACAGCTCGCTGTGTACAAGACTCTCAAAGAGCTTCGACAAGGTGGAAAGCAACGATATCGGACGGTAATTTTCGATATCACTTTTGTTGCCACTCTTATATACGGGCGTGATATAAGCACATTTCCAAATAGCAGGGAAGGTCCCTTCGAGGAGACATTTATTAAATATTATTTGGAGTGGTAAACTGATATTAATCGCTATATTCTTTAAAAAAAATGGGTGCAGCCCATCGGGACCAGAACCTTTATTAGTGTTCAAACTGTTTATTGCGCTGAGAACAGTATCCGAAGTTAAGATTATATTGGATATATAAGATGAATTAACAGCACACACATCAGGAGGCTGCCACTGCGAAGGGTCAAAAATAGAAGGTTCATAAACTGAATTAAAGTAAGAAGAAAACATATTGCATATTGTGGTTGGGTTATTTGAGTGTGTATTATTTAGGTACATATTGGCTGGTAATTTTGATTTACTCGACCGATTTGTAATATATGTCCAGAAGTGCTTGATATGAAGTGGAATACTATCTTCTACAGATTTAATATATGACTGAAAGCATTTGGCAGACTCAGATTTAAAGCGTTTCCGATGTATAGAAAAAATTTCGTAGTCAGATATATTATTATACGTCTTCCATTTTATCCACGCTGATTCTTTATTCTTAAAAATTTTAATAAGTGCGGGTGTGAACCACAACGGGAAGCGGGAACGTTTGGGACGCGACATAGGAACATACAATTTAACTATCCTATAAATATTTTCATAAAATATGTCAACAGATTGGTCAGCGGTGAGATTATTGAGTAGTACATTCCAATCTATTCTACTTAACTCCCTGTTAACATCTTCATAATTCCCCTTATGAAAGTTGTATTTGGTCGACACGTTACGTTCCATAGGGATTGATTTAGTTTCCATCAGTGAAGTTACACAGAACGGCGGGTGATAATTATCTATAGGAACTAGTGGAGTACATGTTCTGGATTGGCAGTCTACGTTTGATAAAAATAAGTCCAGTACACGACCCAAACTATTCTTAATTGTATTGAATTGAGTGGCATTTACAAAAGACATAAAGTTACACAGGTATGTACTTACAACATCAGTGGGTTGGGGTATGACATAATTACAGTTACTAAGTTCGAGCCACACAATGTCTGGTAAATTATAATCACCTACAATAAAAAACGTTTCGGTGCAGCTATCATTTAATACGTCCTGTACTATGTCCAAATGCAGCATATATACTTCATCCCGAGAGCACGGGGGTATGTACGCTGCACTTATAATGTGACGCCTATTATGAGTCGAGGCGGGCAACTGCACCATAACATGTTCGATGTCAGGTTGAGCAAGGTTCACAAATACACTCGACGCTCGTAACGTACGCAGAACCGCGATCAGTACTCCACCACCCTCCCTCTTACCCGTGACGCCACGGTCCCGATCACATCTAAAAACTAAGTACCTATCGTCAATGAATTCACTATCGGTAATACCCGGTATTAACCATGTTTCGGTTAATATTATCACATCGTAGGAGAAAGACAATATATTCATAAACAAAGTGTGCAACTTGGTACGCAGCCCGCGGCAGTTTTGATAGAAAATTGTCAAGTTATAATTATCCATAAGTAACGGGAGAAATGTATAATAAGCCGATATAAGTACAATTGACATCTGGAGGCCAGTATAGTGAAACGAACAAGTATTATTTTTATATATATATAACACTTATAGTATAAATAGTTTATGCAAGCAGTAATAAGATATTCATAAACAATGTCTATATGCCAGAGCCAAAATGATATTATGGTTACATAAAAGTATGTGATGAGATTCATACTATTAAAATTATATGAAATACTATAAACTATAAATCTCGAAGTTTGCACAAAACATATTATGTTAACGAGGGTCGGTATAAAACATTTCGATTCAGCTCTGTCTACTACAATGCAATAAAGAAAATAGTACGTGAGCAATATTACAGTAATATATATAATATAGCAGCCGGAGTACAAATTAACCTCACAGAAAAATAATTTTGCACATATTATGTAACCTTGCACGACAGTCATATAAAAGTATAGTATTTGAAAAGAAAAAAATAAGTTACATACCAATGCATATTTCTTTAGTTTGGCGGTAAATATAATGTGCGTTGAATGTTGCACGAATAACAATATAACACACATGAGAAGCGTACACTGAGAATAGCAATATTCTACACTAGAAATTAAGTTCACATTAACCATCATTGTACTGTAAACGAATATATTTAAATAAGATAATGTTTGAATTCTACATTTGGATTTACACAATCGAGCATTATTTTCGCTACTGAAGGTAACTTCTAAGCGAATCGAACAAATCGCAGTAAACGTAAACACATAGAGTAATGAGAAAATCAGAGATCGCAGATCTGGCGAGTTACTTATGTTGGTACAAGATAAGAAAGTAACCGTGTATTTGAGGGTATTTATACCTTGAACCATTCTAAATAGCACAAGACCTCTTCCGTAGAATAGTAACACAAAAATTATACGCATGTAATGCAGAAGACCATACTTAATGTCCTGGGGTGTATGGTTTAATTTTAGCCAAATCACTCGCGGTACGAATCGAGAAAGCCGCCTCAGGTACATCTGCTCTAACGAGGATGACACCATGCTTGATCCAAACATAGCGATAGCCAAATTGCTTGGCTTTTTCTCTTGCCTGGCGAAACAACGTTTTGTTTTGCAGAGTAAGGTGCTCGTTGATAAATATTTTTTGAGAAGACCCCTGTATCTGTAGTTCATCCGAAGTAATTCCCTTTTTACGTCGTGCTGCAGAAATAAAGTTATCACGTAATATTTGGCTAGAAAACTTTACAATCACATTCTTAGGCTGAGTTGTTTTTGGGTTCATTCTGGGAACTCGGTGAATGGCAATGATGTCTCGGGGTGACACTGGTTGATTTATAACACCCGCAATGTTTTCAACTATACTAATAAGGTTTTCACCACGTTTTTCGGGTAGATTGCTAACTTCTATGTTGCAGTTGCGAGATTTTTGTTCAGCTGTCTCAAGTTTCGCCTCCAATAAGGCGATTCGTTGTTGGCTCGTTTGGTGTTGATCTTCGAGCACGGGTATGCGAGAAGCAATATTCAATGATTTCTTCTCAAGCTCATCATGCTTATCACTAACGAACTGTATAGATGCTTTTACGCTTTCTAACTCCGAGATAAGCGCCGTAAATTTCTCGTCCTGTTTTTGCAGAAAGTTGTCGAACATAGACCGCATACTCGCTTGGAAAGCTTTGAATTCTTCCCGAAAATCTTCGCGCAGGGTTTCAGTGTTGGTAGTAGTTCTTTTGCGGTACGTTATGAACGGAGGAGATTCCTTTTCTATAAGTGAACCATCAATACTCATTTCGCCAGGATTTGTGGGGACATCAACTTTACTGCAGTCGAAAGTACTATTTCTTGCAGCCATTTTCTCTGTGCGCGACATTAATCTATGTTTCACCATACAACTGTGTTAGCGACGATAGATGCACTCACACATAGAACAGTAGCAAATAGACAGGTACGGAGTGGCCAGATATGCTTCTGTATGTGTCTCTGAATATCCCTGACGCCACACGTGCCTTTCGTGCATAATACATTATTACCAGAAATCGGGCTAATAATGTAAAGTTCCTAACAGACTGTGGCACTATTCGTTGGCAGACTGGGATGGAATGCAGGAGTACACCGTATCCATCCCTTGGGCTCAACGCTGCTTTTAGAATAGGAATCCATCAGAGAGTACTCTACTACTACTGCTGTCTCTGATGAAATCATCCTGGGTATGGAATATAATATTCCATACAGTGATGTAACAAGTGGCAAGAAAAGGCCCTGGTTCGGACGTGAATGCGCTGATGCTGTTGAACGCAAACAGGTAGCGTACCGCGCTAGAACCAGAGCTCGCGCTCTCCACGAGCAGCGTTTAACCAAGTCACAAAGGTCTGCAAGAAATGCACTCAACTTAAGAGCGGATGCCCAGCGCGTTGCACGGTTCGGCCAGGAACTCATGGCGTATCCCACGGGCAGCCGTAGCTATTGGCGCCTAGCCAAAGCCGTGCAGTCCAACTTCTGCCAGACCTGCCCCCTCTGAGATATCTGAATGGATCACTGGCTCATCGGCCGCAGGAGAAAGCAGATCTGCTTGCAAATCTCTTTGTGGCCAACTCCTGAATCGATGACTGCGGTTCGCAGCCGCCTACCATTACCAACTACCGCTACACCATGCCTGATATACGTATCAGGCAACGTGACGTTCGTGCGATACTGCAGTCCCTCAATGTTCGGAAAGCCAGTGGACCTGACGGCATACCAGCTGTGGTCCTCAAAAGATATGCAGTGGAGTTGTCTCCGACACTTACGCGCCTATACTGAACGTCTTACGCCACAGGCATTGCGCATGAGGCGTGGAATGAGGCGAACGTTCAACCGATTCCCAATAAGGGGGACCGTTCCGAGCCAGTCAACTATCTACCCACAGCTATCACCTCGGTGCTCTCGAAGGTGTTCGAGTGGATTATAAACACCCAAATTGTCTGCTACCTGGAGGATCACTCGTTGATTAATGACCGCCAATATGGCTTTCGGGCTAAACGATCACCGGATGATCTTCTAGCGTTCGTCACACACCTCTGGGGTGAGGCTATGGACAAGCATGGCGAGTCTTTGGTTATCAGCCTTGACATAGCCAAAGCTTTCGATAGAACTTTCTCTCGTCTACTTGTCTGGCACCGATCTCTTCTTTTTAAGCTTCCGGTCTATGGCTTGCACCCTCAACTATATACCTGGGTTGCAAGTTTCCTGCAGAAGCGTCGTATTCAAGTCTTTTGCGACGGTCGCGCTTCCAAATTTATGCAAGTCAATGCAGGAGTGCCTCAGGGAGCCGTCTTATCCCCTACACTCTTTCTTCTGCATATCAATGATATGTCGAATCTCGGCAACATATACTGTTATGCGGAAGACAGTACCGTGCATGGGCGATATCTCGGATATCCTAGGGCCAAACAGGTTGAGGTTGAGGGGAAAAGGCAGGATCTTGTCGTTGAACTTGACCAGACCTTGGACCGCATCTCTGAATGGAGTGCCAAAAACTTGGTACAGTTCAACGCCAAGAAGGAATGCGCGTTCTCAACGAAACAGTCTCTGTTCCTTCCCTTCCCTTCTCTTAAGAATACTCCACTGGTGATGCGTGACAGCCTCTTCACCTTAGGTATGGATTTTTGCCGCACTCTCAATCCCAAAACCTACATCGAGAACGTCATTAAGCAAGCTTCGCGAAAACTCGGAGTTTTGAACAGGGTGAGGCGGTTCTTCGCGCCTGGGCAGCTGTGCCTATTGTATAAGGCGCAAGTGCGCCCTTACGTGGAGTACTGTTCTCATATCTGGGATGGCTCCGCGCAGTACTTGCTAGACGCTCTCGACAGGTTACAGCGGTGGGCTGTCCGTATTATCGAAGACCGAGAGTTCACTGGAACCTCTGCAACTCCGTAGGTACATTGCCTCATTAGCGTGTTTCTACAGAATATACCACGGGGACTGCTCTGAAGAGTTATTCCACTTTATATATTACCTGTTCCTTGCTTATACATCTTAGAAATGGGTTTACTAGTAAAACATCATCCTGAATATTTTGTAAAATTTAATGATACATCTAGACACAAATTTAATCTAAAACTGCCATCCATTAAATTGGAATTATTTAGAAGAAATGCATACTGTATGGCAATTAAAATATAACCGTATTCCGCTTAGTATCAAAATGTTACCTGTATCCCAATTTAAAAAACAACTTTTTAATGTATTATTAAATAAAAACTATTATAATGCCAAGGAATATCTAGAAGATAAGGCCCTAGGCAACTAATATTATCATCGTTGCATAATAGTAAAATGTTATTTTGTTTCATGTTCCACTTATTGTTGTGTTTCTAATATTTTTTGTTCTTAATTTATCTATTATTTAATTTCCATGTAGTACCCGTATACTGCGCTCAATTCGCACGCCTCAAGGGGCAGAATATGCTGTAACTAACCATTTATAAACATCTGTTAATGTACCATTTTCTTGCGAATAAATGAATTATTATTATTATCTTACTTATTATTATTATAATATGTAAAGGGTATTAACGCGATCATGCATAATGTTTACCTTTTTTTATGCTTGACGTTTCGACCAGGTTACACCGGCCGTGGTCAAGCATAAAAAAGGTAAACATTATGCATGAACGAGTTAATACCCGTTACATATTATATATATATATATCATGCAACGCGAAAGTTAAAAGTTATTATTCCACCTTATCCCGCCCTCCCCTTTCCTATCCAGAACAACGCGTGCTGGACTCAGATGCCATACTTGCACGGTAGTGTCGATTAGAGCGCGCACCAACAAGTTTGGTTCCTTATACCTCTGCCGAACGATCAAGGCATGGAATTCTCTGCCAAAGGCACGTGTTTCCTTCTTCCTTTAATCCTATGTCCTTTAAGTGGAGCGTGAAAAAGTACCTTCTCAGGCCGCAAAAGTAGAGACCTCAACATCGCCTCAGCTGCTATGAGGACGGTTTGGCGGCCACTGCTCTTAGACCACATGACTGCTTACCATCAGGCGAAGTGTGGTCATATTGACGAGCAAATAAAAAATAAAAATAAACTTAGCGGTATACAAAATTCTATCTAATATTTTAAATGCGAATGTGAGTTTATTTGTTACGCTTTCACGCCATCGACGAATCAATATGAAATTTCGCATACACTTTGCTAGGGATAAAGAAACGGTCAGTACTTATCATCAAGAAAAAATACTGTTACCGTGGGATTGAAAAGTGGAATAACCTTATTTTAACATAACATCTACGTGACCAAAGCCGCAGATAAAATCTAGTAAAAAGTATAAAGCTAATTCTATCTATGTATATATCTCATATTGTTTAACATTATCTTTAAAAACACTACATCCACACTAGGAATAATTTCTGTGTCTAGAGGAACTTTTACAAAACTTCAAACAAGGAAAATCCAGACACGGAACAACTATTTGTGAATATACTTGTAACATAAAGCTGCGTTTACAAAAAACATATCATGTGTGGAACGGCAAAATTAAGACATATTTACGACCGTAACGCAAACAAAATGGCTTCGATTTCATTAATCACAAAACAAGGTCGAACGCAATCAGTCTGCAAAGTTTTACCGTTTCAATATTACTTATTTTTACATTAACAACGTTCATAAATCTCTTACTTTTCATCAACTTTCCAGACATTTTTAAATTATTGATGTTTCTTATGCTTTATTAAAAACTAAGACTAATAGTAAACAGTCCACAGCTTTGTGAGTCCGTCTGTTTAGTAAATGAACGAACTAAAGCCAAGCAGTTAATTAAAAGAGGGATCTGTGGCAACGTGATTGATGAAGCTATGACGGTTTATCGCAGAGAGCTGTATATTCTGTATTTAAATACCAATCTTCAAAATGGCGTCCATTACAATGAAAAGGGCCCTTCTGTTAAATCTCATCACCTAGCTTTTTGAAATGATCATGAATGATCAATGTTTATAAGCCCGTGACTGTTGTAGAATTTAACGAAGTATTTACATTGTTCTTTACGACATTTGAGATTAACTGTCATACTCGATTGTTTTGTATAATAAATCCTGAAATACGAGATATCGTCTTTCTTCAGTTTAGAAAAGATTACAGAATTTGACTTCAATTCAACACACATATATGAATGTGGTGACATCCCATAACTCACCTCCTCGGGCACTTATACTACTGCTGCCGAAGCAGCAACCAGCAATAAATTATTTTCCTCGCTTAAGAAACTCCACGTTGTATAGTATATTAAAAGTTGTTTCCTGACTGTTTACATTCCCTGTGTGATCTCTATCTATCTAGTTCGTCCTAGAAACAAAAGCTATCAAATAATAAAACCTCTCAGTCGCGCTCGCTTCGCAGTCAGAGCACTCACTGTAAGGTACACGCTTCGTCAGTAACAGCCGGTATAAGTAATCGCCTGATGCACTTCCACACTAACTCATAGACAAGCGACAAAACTATCTGAACCACACACTCGGTTCTTGTTGCTCGACGTCTTGCTACTAGTTTGTGAACTCGACCTTCGCTAACTGATACGGGACAAGTGACTTATGTATACCTAACAGTGGAATAGCAGAACAGTTGTTGTTTCATTCCTTTAAATGTATGATTGTCTGAGAAATAAAGAAATAAATGATTTAAGCATTGGTTCACTATAATGTAACAGTTTTAAATTTAAAGTTAGGGGTAATGGTAAAGATGGTTTCCAGAATCGAAGAAAAGAAGAACTGAATTTGATAATACTAGTAATACCTACTTAAAATGAATATTTATAAATAATTCAGCCTTATTATTCTAACCCGAACTTATTAAAAATATATCAGCCCTGTATATAAACGTCCCGCTGCTGTGCTCGGGCCTATTCTCAGTTTAAAAAGAATTAAGCCATAGTCCACCTCGCTGGCCTAGTATGGGTTGGTCGACTATACGTATCTCGAATACTTCACCTATATCTGTAAGTTTCCTCACGATGTACTCGAAAATTTATTTTATTGTATCTAGTTTTAAGCCTACGGTCAGTAGAGTTGCTTACGTGATAGTTTCACTTAACTTTAATGCGGTAACCTACTAGTAAAACTACATTAGAAAACACGTACAACATGAATTTATAAGGCGATGCGGAACGTCGGCCGACGTGGAACGGATGTTCGGTTGCTAACGTCGTAAATCTTGTGTGACTTGTACACAGATATATAGATAGAAAGTAGGAAAGTAGTGACAGGCGTAGTAGTTAAATGCACAGCTTTGTAATGAAGCTACATACATAGATGGAAAGTCTCAGGTCTGTACTCGCAACGGGGTAGTTAAAAGTGTACAATACTGATATTTCACCGGCTTTTGTTTTAGGGCCTACAAAACAGGAGAAGACCTTTATGCTGTGAGCACATTAAATAAATAATTTGATATATTCATTGCATGCAATTACTTTATATTCAGAGGATGATACAAATTTACCCCAACATATGTACCTGTGCGTGTATACTTTCTTATGTTTATTGTCAAATCCACTAAATTATCTATTCATAATATTTTTTACTTTACTTTATAAAATTCGAAAAGCAAAGCCACGAGAGTTCCTAGTCTCATATAAACCACACAAAATATCTAGCTGACCCACGTCAGAAAGTTGGACTGTCCATGGTAATAAATAACCAGTATGGCTGAGCAAACAACACATCAGTCTGTGTTCTGTCGCGGCAGTAAACTTAGAACATAATTCTTACGTAGCTTCCTCGTAGCATCAGGCTACGACAATCGTAGCTGTCCTACGAAACCTACTTAACCGCTACTTTTTCCACAAACTAGCACAAACAATAATAATAATAATAATAATAATATATTTATTTATTTCTCCTCACAAAACGTACATAAAATACAATTTATTACAATCGAGTAGGTATATCTTCAAAATTGTGAGGAGCTGGTGTTTGAATTAGGCAAAAAATTGCCTGTAGGACAAATCACCAGGTCCCCACGCCAGACAACCAGGCGTTACAAGATATAGGTATGTATAATAAAATGAGATGTACACATCAGTTTAATGAAGGAGACACACTAACGTAAAACATAAGAATAAAACGTAAATAGGTATACATAAAAGCGCCTTAATTATATATATGTGTGTGAGTGTGTGTGTGCGTGTGTGTGTGTGTGTGTGTGTGTGTGTGTGTGTGTGTGTGTATGTGTGTGTGCGCGTGTGTTTGTATGTGTGTGTGTGTGCGTGTGGGTGTGTGTGTAGTGTTTGTACGAATGTGTCTGTTTTGTGTGCATATGTTATGGGTATGTATTATGAATAAGATTTTCTGTGAGATTATAATCTAACCCACGCAGCCACCCTATGACCAATGATTTACATTTGGAATTTGACAGTGAGTAAATAGATAAAGCCCGGTTTAATTTATTGTACAAGTTAAAACTTTGGTATGGAAAAAATCGTTGAGCAAACTTTGTATTAAATGGATAAGTTTTGCAAACTGCATACTTTCGACGTTGGTCTTTAAATTTATTTGGTTCATATTCTATAAGAGAGTGTTGCTTCATTACTGTTTGTAGAATAAATAGTTGCCGGACTGTCAGAACCTCCCATTTCCTATACAGGTCTGTGGTTGAGTGGTAAAATGGTAGGAACAAAGAAACTTTTAGAAGTGCTCTTTGAGCTCTCTCGATTTTAAGGAAATGTGTTTTGCAAGTACCTCCCCAAGAGGCTATGCAATAGCTGAGTTGTGACTGACATAACGCAAAATACACAGACCTAATCACATCTTTTTGACCTACATGTCGTAATGCCTTAAATATAACTATAAGTTTGCGAACTCTAGCTGATAGCAGATCTATATGATGATGGAAGTTTAGGTTTTTGTCGATCATTACTCCTAGGTATTTCGTTACAGCTACGTTATTAATAATAGGACATAAACAGTTCGCACTGTTAGGGTTTGTACACGAATGTGAAATAATACGGCTTGAGGGGTCAGGCCTGTCATTAGTCGCTATAGAAAAAGTAATATAATTAGTCTTTTTAACATTTAGGGTCAAAACATTTTTGCGTAACCAGTTTGTGACAGTATTCATCCCTGTCTGTGCATTTGAGAAGGTCTCATCCCACGGCCTACCAGAAACGAGCAAGGCGGTATCATCTGCGAAGGTAACGATTTTAGCATTAGGGATATCCATCTCACACAGATCGTTTATGTAAACTAAAAAAAGTGTCGGGCCAAGTATACTACCTTGGGGAAGTCCAAAAGTCACTGGGATCTCCTCACTTAATACATTTCCTATTTGCACACACTGTGTCCTATCACTCAGGTAGTCACTCAATAGCTTCAACTGGATATCTCTGATCCCAAGGCTTTCTAGCTTTCTCAGTAGGAGCGGAACAGAGACTGTGTCAAATGCCTTTGCTAAGTCCAAAAATATGGCTATTGTCTTCTCTCTGCGGTCCAGATTATTGACTATCGAATTAGTTAGAACAGAGACCGCATCAGATGTGGACGTATTTGTCCTAAATCCAAATTGTGCCTGTGATAAAAGTTGTTTGCTTTCCAAATATTTTACAAGTCGTTTATTAATTATACGTTCTAGAATTTTTGAGAGTGTCGGCAGGATTGAAATTGGCCTATAGTTATTGACACAGCCTCTGTCCCCATGTTTATGGATTGGATGGATTCGAGACTTCTTGTAGATGTTCGGAAATCTTCCAGTTGAAAGCGCCAGGTTACATATGTATGTTATCGGCTGGATCAGGATATCCTTATTTCTCTTTAGAGTTTCAGCAGATACTGAATCAAGACCAGCGGAGCAATTCCTTTTTAAACCAGCTATTAGTGTCCCAACTTCCTCTGTGTCAGTGGCTAATAGAACAAATGAATGACAAGTCGATTTTAAGGTAAGTGATTCAGTTTGGGGAATATTGCTTATATTTGCAGCTAAAGAATTGCCGACATTAGCAAAATAGTGATTCACAATATTTACTGACTTCTGCGGATCATGGGCGCTAATTAGTTCATGTGGGATATCTTTCTGCTTATTGGAATAAGTGATCTCTTTAACAATTTTCCAAAGCTTTCTGCTATCAATGCCAGCACTTTGGAGTTGATGCGTTTCATATCCCCGTTTTAATTTTTTCAGAAGAGAAGTGCAGAAATTCCTGTAGCGTCTGTAAGTAGTCTTAAGCGTTTCATTTGCCGGTTCCCTTCTACATTTCCTATACAGATTATCGCGGTTTTTTATGCATTTGAGAATACCAGGTGTAATCCAAGGTTTAAGGATTTTCTTACGATTTGTTATCTTCACCACTTTCATGTTTTTTATTATAGCCGAGTGAAGTAAGTTATGAAAGTAATCAGCAGCCTCATTAACATCGGTAATCGTATATAATGGACTAAAATCGATGTTATTTATTTCGGTATGTAAACTATCATGATTAATATACTTCATTATTTTAGCCGGCTTTTGCTTAGAAGTGGTAGCAATATATAAGGCAACACTATTGTGGTCGGTGAGGGTTGTTTGCAGGATAAGACAGCGAGCTGTCAGTTTAGTCTTTAGCAGTACATGGTCCAGACACGTCCTATTATGCGTCGGTAGCACATGCGCAGGCATCATTCCATGGAATGCCAGCATGTCTAAATATGAAGAAAGATTTGTGTCCTTACTTTGACTAGTTATGTCGATATTAATGTCACCCAACAACATAACATTTTGCTTATTTGAATATTTTAAAAAAATATTATTCAGAGATTGGAGGAAATTACTAGTATTTCTAAAGCTTGGTGGTCTATAGATAGCAAGAGCTACAGTATCTTTATTAAAATTAATTACAAGGCAGTTACAGTCAGATATAATCGGTTCCATGATTGAAATAAATGATTCTTTTTTGTAATAAACAATTACACCTTCATTCTGTGTACTATGATTAGTAGATGCAAAACTATCATAACCATCTATAGAAGGTATAAAATGTGTAGAAGGTAACCAGCACTCGGATAAAATAATGCAATCCCAATCTACCCCTGTTCTTACGAGAATAGGCAATAACCCAGGCAAATTGCAGTTAACACTCCGGATGTTTTGTTGAAAAATTTTTAAACATTTAGTAGTTTTAGGCAACAATGATAAACAGTCTTCTGCATCACAAATAGTGGATTCAGCTATAGTGAAGGTGTCGATATCGTTTTGTATATTGATTAACTCATTGAATTTTTTATCAAAAGGTTTTGAACAAGGTTACTAGTTATTATCATTATAAACAAAAGAGTTAATACTATGAATAAGGAGATGCGTGAAATGGTTAAGACCAATGCTGTATGATGAGTGTATGTGAATGTTATCTTATTGTAGCTACAACGTTTTGAACCTAGCAAAACATAAGGTCCCTTAAATTTTCCAAGTGAGTTAATCTGTGTGTTGTGTAATGTAGTGTGTTTCTTAATAATAAAATAAATAAATGTATAATTAGTGGTTGTGATTGATATGTGAATGCGTGTGTAAATTAATTTTGTGGGCGCACTAACAATAACAGTATAAATACAAGAGTTACATTGAGAATATAAGTATAAAAAGCATGCATTAAAAATAACTGTAAAAAGTGTGAATAGGCTGACAAATTCTAGTCAAATATTTTTCTTGAGGTTTTCAATATCATTTTCGCAGCTAATTAATACACGAGTCTCGTTAGGATTACGTTTCAAATACACCTTGCCAAATGATGTCCAACAGAATTCAAAGTTATGACTCTTAGCAAACACTCTAGCCAAATAGTGGAGCCGCCTCGCTGATGCAGTTAAGGACTCTGTTATATATATGGGCTTGACGGGTCCCGCCATTTTATTATAACAATGTTATTGATGTATGAAGTTTATATACACATATATTAAACTTGTGCTGCTTAATTTACTTCTGCCGGCTTGGTCAGTTTTTTGGTCCAGTTAAGATGGATGAATGACGTAGTTGTTTAAGTGGTCGCTTTACCACTGCCCTTGCGCAGGATCGTAGATTTGAAAAAAATCCTTTAATCACAAACAGTTGTTCTGAGTCTGGGTGTTCTTTGAGTATGTTATTTAAATGTTTATAAAGATCTGGGATCTTATATAGATGGATAGAGAAATAGTACCTAGAACGGCCGACCTCTTTAACAAAAATATAACAGAACATATTTGCTTAAATAGGATTTAATTTTTGGCTATGTCTGATAAGAAATTTCCAGTAGCAGTACAAAATAAAGAAAATGGCCCTGTATAGGCTCGCCTTTTAGCACATAGAAGCAACAAAAGCTGACGAAATGTGGATGTAATGTACTAGCTCTCTCGCTACCAATGTATGTATACAAACATGAGTCTGTATGAATATTTCGTACAGAGAATACACGATAAAATTATGTAGGTACGTATGTAGTTAGACCAAAGATATACACATCATAAATTACACTAAAATTGTTCATATTTTACCTATATGGGTTACTAGAGGTATTATCCCAAAGTCTAAATAGAGTATTAAAGGCATTATAGTCCATCTATTCAGGTATTATAGAACATAAAGTTCGTTATGTATTAGTAAATAGCTATTAACTAGATATAAACTTATGCCAAACAGACTCTAACTTAATAACAAAGCGTCAAACCTAAATACTCTAAAGGTTTGGCAGAAGTGTATATATCACACTTATTTTTCGATTACTATCTATGTGTAGATCTTATACGCAGAGAGCAAGTTTACTGCATATCAGATGCAGTACGCTATATTGCACTGTAACTGAAAAATACTTTTCACAATGCAGGAATAACATTTTGAAGTTTCAGGAACAAATTTTATCATTTGGAACCTGCAAATATAACAGGTTATATACAGGTTCAATGATACTAACGCTACAAAAAAGAACAATACGAAATTGCTCAGTTTTGGTCTGGGTACAACCAAGCAGACTAATATAATTTTTCTTTTTGCTAGAAGGCACCTTTCGCAATAGGTTTAATTCCTGTGTCACGGGGAACTTTACAAACATTCCAACAATGGACACAAAAAACACCTAGGCTCAGAACAAATATTTGTGGATCAAACAATTTTTTGTCCTAATTGGGTAGCGAACCCACTTTATTTGGCATACTGGCTGTGGTGAAGCTACCACTCAAACAGCCGTCATTCACAAGGTCAAAAAGAATTACAAATATACATATAAGCTACACTTTGCTAAGAGGTAAAGTGGAATTTTTGTTAAACATTTCCTATATATTTCTGATCAAATTCGCTGCAGGTTCCCGGGGCTTTCATTTTCCCCGGGACTTCACAAGTGTTAACTTCTTACAGTGGCAAGAGTGCAGTTGGAATAGTCTCAAAAAACACTCAGCCTCACTGATCCCGTGGCCTAAGTTTGTTTTAACAATGGCTAATCATTTGGTATTAGATTTCATTCAGTCGGACAAAGTGTTACTAGGTTCTAGAGCAACTATTAGAAGCAACACGAATGCAGCTAAGGTGCCCGTGCACGGCAATAAGCTCAACTAGGCTTGCTCCAATTATGTTTGACTAACCGTTCTGAATAACATACCTCTGTCCATCGCCAAGGAGACGTACAGCTACAAATCTATGTATGTGTATATTCACTTTACTGTATAAAGCGTCATTGATTTTAATCAGCTGCACGCATCACGTAGTAAATGGAAAGAGATTACATCTATTTATAGAAAAGCCTCCCGGCATTCGCTATCCCAATTTGTAAGAGTTATCGAATTGAGGCTTTGTCAAGTAATTTTTATTTTGGTGGAATTTGTCGAGGTACGCAATTGAATCTGCAAATACATAGACAATGTTTATGATATCTATTCCAATATCTCTTTATAATACCTGCTGTTGGAGTACGACTTGGTATTTTTTTTAACTGTATAGTTTCTTAATGTCGAAACTGTTTCTATACTCACTTAATACAATGTAAAATCACGATCGATGCAAGTCAGTCGAAACGTCAGGCAATCAATAGATACGTACCTATTTATTAGCTTTTAAATACTTTGTTGCGAGTAAGACCCGTTTCCTAGTATTATATTAACTACATATGTGTACAAATTGCGAGTCTAAAACGTTTGTTTCTATATTTTCTATTACTATTATTATTAGCCCATTTAGTCTCCCAGCAGGTGAATGGCGGCCTCCCCTCCCTCTTTAATTTCCCGATCTGGTGCAAATTGAGTCCAATACTTTAGGACACATTTTAGTACTCTATATATCGTTGGTTCTTACTATGAGAGAGGGAGGTAGGGGTATGTCTAATGACCCTTGTTCCTATGTTTAAAGAAATACGAGTACATCAATTATATTGATATCATATATTGTCTAAAATAATATTAAAAAGACGTTAAATTTGTTTGTCTTTGCGTAGTCTAATGTATCTTTGAAACTACAGAACCGATTGGCAAATTAATTCACAAATAGTTGGTTTTAATGACATATCTACCATTCAAGCCGAAGCTCAGTCAGAAACAAAAACCGACCAAGTGCGAGTTGGACTAACAAAGGGTTTTGTACCATTGGACAAGATAGATTGTGAAAAATAGGTACATACAAATACACTGTGAAAATTTCAACCTATTACGGTATACAGCCCGCTGGCAGACAGATGGACAGCGCAGGCTTAGTTATAGGATCCCGTTGGCACCCTTCGGGTGCGTCACGCTAAAAATGAATCTAACGATATATGTAAAGTGTGACATTATATATAATAATAATATCAGCCCAGTATTAAACTGTCCCAGTGCTGGGCACGGACCTCTTCTAACTGAGAGAAGGGTAAGACTATAATCTACCAGGCTGGCCTAGTGCGGGTTGGCAGATTTCACATATCTTCGAGAACATTATGGAGAACTCTTAGACGTGCAGGATTCCTCGCGATGTTGTCCATCACCATTAAAGCGAGTGATTATTAACTATTTAATATGCACATAACTTCGAAAAGTCAGAGATGCGCGCCTTGAGATCGAACTCGAGACCTCTGCGTGGCAGTCCAAAGGCCTCCCACCAGGCTATCGCTGTGTGACATTAATCACATTTAATTGCAAAGTTAACGTTCGATGCGAGAATTTACCACATCTCAATCAAATAGTAAAACAAAACGATCTCATGACTAAAGCCTGAGGTTTCTGCGAAATTAAACTTGACTGACGAACAATTCCTGGAATTCTAACCTCAAAATAGAATCTAATTAAACAGGTAACTGTAAGTAGGTCACGAATCTAATTAATGGAATAGCTTTAAACGTTTAAAGATAAGTAGAAAGCAAAGGCTATAGCAGAGAAACCGTAGTAGGCACATCAAATTCAAAAATTAATTCTGGTATATATTTTGTATGATGTATTTAATTCTGATCAAATCTGAGAACATTACGACTGCTTTTACCGTAGCAGTATTTGGTGTAAATTGACTAAATTCTACCTACCCACACCAAGGCAGCATCAATCCAATCTTTCTTATACCAAGAAAGATTTACCATCAATGCATTACAACTTAAAGAAGTTAACTTGCATACATATGTAGGTTGCAGGAACTTTTACATTTTTCTTTAGCCATTAGCTAGTATCAGAAGAAAGTTACCTTTAACTTTTTCTAATCGATGATTTTGTAAAACATTAGTATATATGAATTTTAATGATTAACTTTCATCTCTAAATTTTAATTATAAATATATATAATTCGCTGTAAGCATAGCTGACGAGGTTATTATGCAATGAAGACAAAACTTTAGAAGAAAATTAATCAGCTAAAAGATAGGTTTTGAAAGAAAATACGGTGAGTAGTGACGACCTTCGCAAAAAAACCAGCGAAACCTTTCTACAGTAGGTTGACATTTTTATTCCATTAGCTGATAATGCAATCGATCTTAACATTACTGGTCATATTGCGTAGGCAATAAAAAATAAAGTATCGTAGCATCTCTTTTCAAACCACTTAATATTTGTAATTAGGTCCGTAACCGTACCACGTATGTACACCAAGATTAATGAGGAATGAAACGGTATGGGAGTATATTCGGAATGATTACTTTATTAACAAGCAGGGAATAGATAAAAAGAAATATCTAGAAGAAGTTTTGTCGCAACACGACAAAACAAAAAAAAGAATACTAGGTTTGCATCATTTATCAAATAAGAGTCCATAATGATCACATTTATTTAAAGTACACACACAAATTATTATACAAAGGTATAACTGGACGCATATAACATATTGAGAATGAAGCCGAACGGAATTCTCAAATAAAAATAGCTTACTGACATCTATGTAGGTATCTGCGCAACACAAATACATTGATTACGATACGCGTTCAATCAGCCACTTAGACGAGTTTAATATCAAGCAAAAATATCTCTCATATACTGTTTAGCATAGTAGGAACATTGACTTAGGTTAAGGTTGTCGCTCAAAGTGCCGTATACGAAGCACGTCTTTGTTTAAAAGCCTAATGATATAGGTTATCTTCTTTAATGTAATATGACTAGGGCTATGCTCCATACTTAGCGTTCTAAGCATTCTGATAAGCCATGTCAAGCTCGGAGGGATGTAGGACGATAGTAATTTCTCTTATAACTAAAGCTCGCGAGGCAGGATTTTGAAACTTAAAACTAAACATGACTTGTAACTGAATGTTCATATTTTCTTTATATAATATAAAATACTGCTCCTATACAACGGTATGCGTTTTGTCCTGTATGCGTGTGACCAATACTTAATGTAAATATAATAGGTAGGTACGCGTATAAACTATATATCTTTATTATAAGACTAGCTTTTGCCCGCGACTTCGCTCGCGTAAAAGTAGGTTAGGATAGCTGTATAGCCCATGTTCCTTGGTGATAATGTAGCTTTCTAATGGTGAAAGAATTTTAAAATCGGTAATGTAGGTAGTTTTTGAGTTAAATCATTACAAATGAACAAACAAAAATGAAATGTTGCCTTTTTATAATATTAGTATAGATGGAAACTCGCACGTAGAAAATATCCTGTAATAACTTTTACATATACGCAAACCCTGACAAGACAACCCTGCTATTATAGCTATTTGAATATCATCGAGGTCGTTAAAAATTATAAGACGAAGATCTAGTTACGATGCGTTCACAGTGACGGTTTCCTAGATAATGTTAATACAGTTTTCAATGAAATATGAATGAGCGCGAATTCACAATTTGTATTAATAAAAATGTAGGCCGCTGTTGTTTTACTGCTAAATGGTATCGACAAATGTTTATGAAACCATCCGCTGTTCCGCACATTATTAGATGTTAACTAAGTAAAAACTTTAAGCTGCCAAGTCTTAGAATCATCATTATTATCTCATCCGAAAGCCGTCCACTGCTAGACATAGGCCACGCTCAAGGTATTCCACACATAATACAGAATACCGGACATAATTAAAAATCTATAGTTTCTGGCCACCGGTGTGCCACTGCAAGTCAATAGGTTAAACAGAAAATAAGTTAAATCTAGTGTTTGAAGTAGGTATCATTTATCCAGCTCTAAAGGCCTTACTACTATTTCTTAAAGCATTGTCATTATTTGCGTTAGGACGTATTGTTAAAGCTATACACTCCGTCTTTGTAACGCGCTGTCTATTCTTGCGTGAGGAATGACAATGCTTTCAGAAATGATGGTGAGGCTTGGTAAGGCTTCAGATCACAAGAAATTGTTTTTTAATTGTAAGAATGCAATTAAGGCTTAAAGACTTGAACGCAATAATTAAGATAGGGCCACTTTTTGAAAAGTCAGTCAATTTGCATTAGATAATGGGCTCAGTTCATGCCACGGAAGACATATTACTATCTTCCGTGGCATGAATATGTCTGCCACCAGAAAGCCAAACCATATATACCATATTCAAACCAAATATATTCCACGATTCCACGATTTATGAATCTTATACCTACAACCTTGCAAGAATCAATTTAAATATTTTCATTTGCCATGGATTGCCTTTAAAAACACTATTATAAGATATTAAAATTTAGGCACGTTTCGTACCTATATTCTCAACAGGTTTTTAAGGAAAACATTATTTAATAAATAATAATATTAATAATATTTTTGTGTGCCTATTTGTGATCTTATTACCTATACAAAAAAATATTGTTTTGTAAGCTTTCTTAAGAGAATTATAAAGTAATAATATTGATTATCTAGCATTCTGTCAAAAACCACACATTATATAGCCAATATAGAGTAATTCAATTTTAGATCCACTACGGTTACTTCGACAAACCAATAAAATATGTAGTTGCCGACAATGTCCGTATCCGTGTTACCGGATCGGATACCAAACTACTCACTGGGTAACAACACTGTACCCTATTACCAAGAAAGGAATCTGTCCTCTCCAATTGGATTCCGTTGAAAAATAACCTTTCGTTGAAAAGCTTCCTCTTCGTAAAAAGTAAGTACCGCTATTCCGTTTAAAGAAGTGTACCAATTTATTTTGATTTTGCCGATATTTATTTGGACTTGCTCCTATGCACCAAACTCTTTTTAACCTCAATAAAGAGGCTTTCCGAGTACGTAGTTGGCATATTTCATGACTAGAAAAAGCAAGAGGAACAGACAGATAATCTTTTAAGGAATAGATCTAGAAAAACTGGGCTCTTTTATTCGCTACAATGACACCAAACAAAAGGATAAAATAATAAAATTTAGGGAGGCTGCTGAAATTCTGTTTTATTTTATTTCGTTCTTACATTGCGGCACGATTTGCCTTCTAGGGATTTTCGCAAAATATACTAAAATGTGTTGTGTCTTGTTGTTATTTACCGAATAGTTAAGTAAAAATCACTAGTAAAAAAATTTAATTCTTTGGTACAAACTAAACAAGCTGATCAAGGAGACGAGAATTTTTACACAATCAATATGGCAAGCAATCTTACAGCTTGCCTTATAGTCAACGCATCAAGTAGACGCTTGCTGTACGAAGTTATTCTTAAAGAACGACACGTTTTGTTGTCATTTGCACGTAGCAAATGAATAGATCCCTAAGATAAAATAGTTTCTAAGACGGTAAGTGACCATCTATTTAAAAAAAAACAAAGCTTAACCAGTTTTCCTCCTGTTTCTCTTTTGTTTGTCAATCGAATCTATTTTTTTAACTTACAAGAACAACGAATGTATCATATAACGAAGTTCAAAAACATTTGAAAATATAAATTCGTATATGTTTTCCTCAAATTTTTTATACCTAACTTTATATAAATATACGTTTCTCAATCTAGACTACTTATAATTTTTTTATATGCAATTATATGATAGCGGTCGGTAAAATTGTCGATTGAATTACAGTAAGTACTTCTGGGGCAACTTGTATTGAATGGTCATACCTCATGTGAAAGACATATAAAAATCGGCAATCTTTTGCCGCAACTATTAAAGTAAAACACTTCTTTTTCTTTTAATAGTTTGCGAATATGAAGTATTTCTAGAGAAAAACTAATTGAGAACCAGTGATTTCATAAATATCTTTGATTCTAACTCTAGAGAAAATACACAACTTCAAATAACTTTAGCTGCCAACCACAAACCAATTAATCTGTGTGCTAGACGTCTGTCTTAATTAATGAAGTTCGTACAACGGATACAAGTAGATATAACTATTGCTGTATATCTACTTCCTTTAGATCAGTTGCCGATCTGATTGACTTAGAGCAAGGTACTAACTACGAGCGATTAATATTAAATCGGTTCGTCTACCTAAACTTTGATAGACCACAGTGGCTAACGCGCGCTTGTCGTGGCAGCACGCTTCAAGTGTTCGGATCATTTACGAGTTGTTATCGCTACTTATCTTTTCTCGGAACTGTGATGCGGTGCGCTCGCGCCCGCTATGGATAGTTGTAGCTATGTACACGAGCTGTCCGACGACGAGCGGCATTGTGATGTAAACAACGTGTTAGAAGAAATAATGGAGACAAATATGAATAATGTAATATTATGTGAAGGGAGTGTAGACATTACGAATGAAGATACGGTCAGTAAGAGGAGGGAAAAGAGGAGTCGGGATGTAGATACGGAGGAGCTATGAAACGAGGTGGGAAGGAGAGGAAAAATTTTGGCACGCAGTTTGTCAGAGGATGATAGTACTAATAGGGTTGCTGAAGAACAAATTGAAATCAGTATCACTTCTAAAAAGGAGCCATTACCTAAATAGATAGGGTTGGCACGCATACTAAATATTCCCGATATTGTGAAGATTAAATATGTAAGTGCTTATAGAGTATTGCTTAGATTTAGTAAGGAGGAAAGTGCAGAGAAGCTTTTAAATTGTCAGTATTTTACGGATAAGGACTACAAATGCCAAAAAACTTTTGAAGTAGGTTCATCTTACGGGGTTATAAGGGACATTGAGAAGGAATTAACCGAGGCGGAAATTCTACAAGAATTAGAAAGTTCCATCCCTATTATTGGGGTAAAATGACTACAAAGACGTAATCTACAAACTGGCATATATGAAGATAGTGAATGTCTTAGACTATGTTTTAAGGGATCTTCTCTGCCCCCATATGTTTCCACATATGGCATTAAGATCAAGGTGGAGCCTTACATATTTCCTGTTACACAATGCTCCAAATGTTGGAGATACAGGCATTCTCATAAAGCATGTTCACAATCTCATATGACTTGTCCAAAATGTGGAAAAGCCCACCCAAATTGTGAAATTACAACTTTCCGATGCGTGAACTGTTCGGGATCTCACATGGCGTTGTCTAAGGCATGTCCAGTATACACTAAGGAGAGAAAAATTCGAGAACTAATGGCCGAATTTAATTGTTCATTTAAACGGGCACTTACATTATATGTGCCGCCCTCTCCTCAGGCAAAAAACACACCGCTAAATGAACCTAGCTATACCTCAAATCACATCCAAGAGACCACCTTGCGAACAGGGAATAACGCTTCCTATGCAGATGTACTTAAATCACCATCAAATACACAGTCTTCTAGTTCAGTGCATGTACAAAAGAAGCCGGTTAAGAATAAAACAAAAAGGCGAAACAATAGCGAAGATAGGATACAGTTTTCAGAGGAGTGTTTGGTTGAGGAAAATAATAATGCAGAGGGGTTAGATGAAGATAGAAGTAACTCTCATAGAAATATGGATCTCAAACATTTGATACAAAAGATCAAGGATATAATTTTTATGAAAAGAATCAGTTTTGAGGAGAAGCTAAAGTCGTGTGGTTGGTTGATATACGATTGGGTTGTCTATTCAGTTGCAGATTATTTCTCAGAGTGGCCAGCCCTTAAATCATTTATTCAAAATGGATTGTTCAGCTCAACAAACTCTTAATATCCTTCAATGGAACTGTCAGAGTATACGGCCAAAACTGGTAGAATTTGAACAACTGCTTTCCCAAGAAAAAGTGCATATCGCCATCTTGAGCGAAACTTGGCTAGAACCAAACTGCATATTGAGACTATCTCGATACAATGTTTTACGTCAAGACAGGGATGACGGATATGGGAGCGTGGCTATAGTTGTTCATTCTTCTATCAAATATCAACTTTGCCAAGTACATAATGTCAATCCCGGCATCCAAATTCTTTATATCAAAATTCTGAACAGTTCCTATATAGAAAATATTATCTCTGTATACTGTCCTTCGAATATTCGCACATCGGCTGGAGATTGGGATGCTGTCTTCGATCTGTGTCAGTACAAAACTATAATTGCTGGTGACTTCAATGGCCACCATTCTTGTTGGTCATACGGAATCTCGAGGAGTTCAGCTTTTTGATACCATGTTAGATAAGAACTTCGCGTATTTGAATGACGGATCGCCAACTCGAGTGAAACTAGTCAACGGCATACTACAGAAGTCATCGCCTGATGTGAGTTTTGCCTCGGTAGACATTGCTTTGCAATTTAATTGGAGAGTTACCAATGAGTGCCTAGGAAGCGACCATCTTATAATTAAGCTTCCTATATGCAACATATCGGTTTCAACAGGCGACAAAAAGCGAAACTACAAGAAAGCTAACTGGCACGGTTACACTAGTCTACTTAATGATTATTTTACTAGTTCTGTGTTTGCAAATGATCTTCAGGAGGCATACAACCAACTCGTTAATGCAATAAGCACAGCAGCTGACAAGTACATACCAGTTATCAAAACTTGCCAAGACCCCCTTCGCCTTCAAAGATTCACTCCTAAGCCGTATTGGAATGTTGACATCTCTCGGGCAGTGGCAGAGCGAAGACTAGCGCTGGCGACTTTTAGAGGAAATCCTACGCCTCAAAACCTAGGCGTCCTACAAATGAAAGTTGCAACCGCACGAAAGTTGATTCGTAAGGCTAAACGTGCTTCGTGGCAAACTTTTTACAATAACATTGATCATACAACTTCTTCGAGTGAAATGTGGCGCCGGATGAAATGGTTGAAAGGGCATAGAATTTCAAGAAGAGAAGCCTAGTTTCTGTTCTGTTAATGCTACTTTTAAGGAGAAAATCTCCCTTCATGAACTAAATCGTGCTATAAAATTTAAAGACACAGCACCAGGGGATGATAATATTTCATTCTCCATGATTCTACACCTTCCACTGATTGGCAAACAAATATTAGGTAATTTATATAATTCCTTTCTTGAAACAGGGTTTGTTCCTGCCCAGTGGAGGAATATAAAAATAGTCCCTATACCTAAGCCTACTAGTGATAGTAATTTACAAGGCAATGACGTTCGCCCAATTGCCCTTATGTCCTGTCCGTGTAAAATCTTTCATTCCATCTTAAAACATAGACTAGAATGGTTTTTAGAATCAAACAATATCTTTTCGAAAAACACCATTGGATTTAGAAAATCGCTTTCTTGCTTAGACTGTCTGGTTCAACTGGTTTCACAAATTCAACTCGGTTTTAGTGAGAATTTAATAAGTTTAGGATGTTTTATAGATATTAAGAATGCATATAATAATATTGATATTTCTATTCTATTAAATACTTTAGACATTATTGGGGTGGGACAAAAATTTTGTAATTATTTATGGGGCTTTTTGAGTGAAAGACAATTAAGTTTAAAAATATTCAGATATGTACACCTTATCTAGATGGACAGGGCGGGGCCTAGCTCAGGGCGACCCATTGTCTCCCATTTTGTTCAATGTAGCCACCACGCATATTTGTAAAAGTGTCACTAATGTTTTTGTTTGTCAATATGCCGACGATTTTGTTTTGTATGGTACTTATAAACGGATCGGAGAAGCTTGTCAAAATATCGAGGCGGCATTGAGCATCGTTTGTAAACTAATTGGGGATATTGGTTTAGAGTTATCTGAACGAAAAACTAAGCTTTGTTTATTTTCAAAAGGGTTTAATAGGAGTGATGTTAATGTTTGTCTTGGGGGCGTACGACTGCAGCTAGTAGACCATATTAAGTATTTAGGGATGTGGGTCGACAGGTCTCTTAAATGGGGCAAACATTTAAGTGAAATTAGTCAAAAAACTTTACGATACATCAATGTCCTCAAAGTGCTCGCGGGATCTGGTTGGGGTATGCACCCTAAACATTTGAGAAAATTGTACATTTGTTTAGTACGCAGTCGCCTGGATTACGCCAGTTTTCTATACGACACGAGCGCTGACCGTCATGTGTATAAGATTGAAAAAGTGCAAAACCAGTGTATGCGCATTATCGGGGGATTCATAAAGAGTACCCCGATACATGTAATGCAAAGTGAGCTCTGTATACAGCCATTGCATTTCCGTCGATTTTATCTTGGTGGTAAGTTCTGGTTACGTAGCCGTAGTTTTCAGGATAATGACAATGTTAAAATACTTAACCAACTTTCAGACCATTGCAATAGACAAGGCTATTGGAGTCGTAAAAAGAAGCCTTTGCTGACTGAACTTCAAAATTATTTATACTCGTTTTCCATTTATGCCACACCAAATTTAGAAATGTTTAGTCTTGACACCTGGGTACAGAATATAAACTTAGATAGTAGGATAAATGTCTTTATAGATGGAGTTATCGGGCCGAAGCGTTCCATGGACAACTTGTATTTACAAAATCAATGTTTTGACATGTTTAACAATAAATACAGCAACAGTTACAAAATTTATACAGATGGCGCTAAAGGAAAACATGGGTCTGGGGCTGCAGTATACGATCCTCAGGCAAACATTGAAATCAAATTTAATATAGAGAGTAAGGTATCCATAATGTATATAGAACTGGTAGCATTATCTGAGGCACTTGCGTATATAAATAGCGTGAATTTCGACAAGTTTGTTATTCTAACGGATTCCAGGAGTGCCCTGCAACATTTAGCTCGGTGCACCTCGAGTTGTCGAGGAGTCCCGATTGCTTATGTAATCCTAGATACTTTACGAAAGTTAGAAAAGTCAGGTCAAACAGTTCATCTCCAATGGATACCTTCTCACGTGGGGCTGGGTGGTAATGAAGAGGCGGATCGTCTAGCCAATGAAGCCATTACAGATGGTGTGCCGTACAACATTATACCGTTTTACACTGACGTATTACCGTTTTTAAAAGAACAGGTTTTTAATCTTTGGTCTGCATATTTTGAAAATATATCTGCAAATAAGGGAACTTGGTACAGGACATTTCAATCCGAACCTTTTCGTTACCCCTGGTTTGATTCATGTGGTTTAAATAGGAACATTTTAGTAACAGCTTTTAGAATACGATCCGGACACATTCCATTAAATAGGTTTGCATTTTTAATGAAAAAAGTGTCTTCTCCAAACTGTTCGGAATGTGGCGTCATTGAGGATGTTTATCACATTTCGGTGGAATGTGTCCGGAACAACCCATTTAGAGAGCATATACGTATAAAATCTATATTTAAGGATGTGGGAGGGTGTAATATAGCGCTGTCGAATCCTACCTCTAGCGATGCCAAAATGTTATACACTTTAGTTAAAATTGGCTTAGATCGAAGGAACAATATTGTACCGTAGTTTAAGTTAGTTTAAGAAGTCTTACGAGGACGACATGGCCGCTCTCTATTTGTGAACCAAGTCCTTTAATAAAGATTAAAAAAAAAACTGATAGACAAACAATTACCTATCGTTATCGATTATCCAATTTATCCGAAACTAGCTTTTACTCGCGGCTTCGACGTCGTTTAGCAAACCAAACAATCGACCAAGACAAGCGCTCATATTAGTCAACAAAGACTTAAGCAACTGTTACTGGTTCTAATTCAAACCTCACTAATGGAATGATCTGCTCTATTGCGAGTATCATCATCGGCGCCCATATTGAAAGACAAATGAAGGACCTAATTACCTATTGCTAGATTTAACTGAAACCTCACAAATGGCATTATCTGCGCTGTTTGAGCATCATCATCGGCGCCCATGTTAAATGACAAATTATGGAACTAAATAACTGTTATTAGTTCAACTATAACTTCACGAATAAAACGACTTACTCTATTGTCACTACTAACATCTGCGGACTTAAATATGCAGTACGGAATGTCTCAGCGAATCAGTCGGGGCCTTATTTCCCACTTGCCGTTATTAGCTGGCGAGGGTAAAAAACTAAGAACACCCGCAGGCCTCTCATCTGCATTGCGGGAGTCGTACTATCGTAGAGCTATATGCTTGTGGGCGATATACCTTAGTATAGTAGGTATACTTTACCATAGTAAAGTATTATTTGGGCACAGGGAATGCCTTGTCAGGTTCCCAATCTCGTGAGACCCATGTTGGTGAAACTGGCGCCGCACCGCTCGCCACCTCTAGCCGCAGACGTCAGTTTTCTTTTTGGTGCCTTTGTGGCAAAATCTGTATGCCTGTGGTGCCTGTTTTGAGAAACCATCTATTGAGATTGCGAGTCATCGTCTAGCAATCCGACTTGTTATTAAAAAGATATATCTAGCAGACGCCCTTTGTTGTTCATAGTTTCTATTATAACGTCGATCAAACCATCCACACTTTTGTCCAGATTAGTTACGTTCCATATGAGGCAAGAATTCTTGAGTTAAAATACCACTGACATGGTAGGTATTACTAGGTAAACGAGTATTTAGGTCTAATCTTATTTTAGATTAAAGATTTTAACTCATGTATTCATGTAGTTACCTACCTATCTTAAAGCGCCTTCCATTTTTGAGCTGAAACTGTTAAGCTCCGTAAGAGACAATAATAATAGCTCCTATGGGACGGTTATTACCTCATCATAAACCTAACACATTTTTTTAATGTCTCTCTCATCATAAATAATCACCTTCAGCTAAGTAGTTACATATAAACAAAAATATAATATCACAAGTATACTAAACTTAAAAGTATACAAACCGCAAGACAGCTTGTAGAGAGCTGAATGTGAGTGACGACACTTTGGTACGGCATGACTTTCCTTTTGTGATTTTTTAATTTATTTTTAACGTGATGAATGCATTGGTGTCTACCCCTCCACGAGGGCGGGCGGAGGGGTTGTGTCGAACTTACCCGGGGAAAGATGGAGATATCCCGGTAATACCGACTAAACCTACCACCGTGTTCCTTCTCACAATCCATGGCCGGAGCGCAAGAATTCGCGCATTCATCCTGCAGTGTGGTACTGCATGCCTGAGAAAATCTTTCAACTCCTCATCTTTGGCTGGCCGATGTGAAATTACTAAAGCCCGTGCCGCACCGAATGCACTTTAAGCCGCTACGACCGGTGTTGCATCATAATACCTTTCAAGTGCTGCATGCTGGCTACTCAAAGGGGTTTAACAAGTGAGTCGGTTAAAGTACATACCTAAACAAGCGCTCGAAGATGCTGTATGATGAAACTAGTAGAGTGAAGTTTTAGCTGCATCAACCACGGCAATAGCATTCACTTATTTTTCCTTCATACCAAAACGTAATAAGCGCACCCAAGAACTTGACGCCTGGAGCGCCTCTTTCCTTCGCCTTATGACAGAGCTGGCCCGTAATAAGAATAATGTAGTTGAATCGCCTCCTTTAGTACGTAGTACCTACATATTAACTCAATGATAAAACATATTATTTATTAAATTCCAAACCGAATTTTCTGTCATGGCGGCAAATCTTACCAGAGACAAAGCATCTAAGATATTAAAGGGTGTGCGTAAAAATGAACTAGTGTACTATCTATTCTCTTGACGCAACCGGAGAAAAATCAAGCAGACTAACGTGCTTTCTGAGGCAAAGCCCAGTCACCTAACTCCTGAAGAAAAATTAAATACAATATCGTTCTAATAAGAATTGCAATAGAACGGCAGAACTTATTTACCTATGCCTATTTTATGCCTACCTTATGATCAACAGCGTTATACGCTAGCTACTAGACCAACTGTAGCGATACTATAAGCAATGTAATCTATATATTACCAAATACGTGAAGCAAAAACTTTGTACCCTTTTTATGAAAATTGCGCGGACGGAGAAGTGTGAAATTTGGCACAGTTAAAGTTTATATTATGGAGAAGATGGGGCGAAAATTAATATTTTTATAAAATATGCATTAAAAATACAATAAATTAAAACTAGCGGTCGCCTTGTGCTCGAAATTCGACCAAAGTTTGCCTGTAAGATATTACTGATATATGTCATTATAATTGATATATGTAACTATAGTTACGCGCTTCGGATGCTTGTGTCAAATGCATGGTTGTGTGCGTGTAGTGTTTTTTCATTAATTTAATGTATTTCTAATGCATATTTTATATAAATATTAGGATTCGTCACTCCTCCATATAAACTTTAGCTGTGCCAATTTTCATACTCCTCCGTCCGCGCAATTTTCGTAAAAAGGGGTACAAAGTTTTTGCTTCACGTATTAATATATAGATAACACGACACGCACACAACCATCCATTTGACACACGCAGTCGAATCGCGTTCGTAGTATTTCGGCATTGTTCGTCTGAAATCGTACAATTCTTCGTAACTATGGTTACAAATACCTTATTTATATGTAATAAAGAAAAAAAGAAAACAAAGTAGCAAGCTTAGGAATATCATCAATGAAAGAGTATAGTTAAGTAAATAATAATTTGTTTGAAAAAGATAGGTAGATTAACCTGTATAGCTTTGGCGAAATCTAAATGAAATGTATTATGGTCGAATTATAAGGGTAAAGTTATAGACAGTAAAACCTTAATAACGATCAAATTTAAAATTTACATACTTATGGTCGAATTTTGACCACTAGACGACCGCTAGTATGATTAATTAGTTGCGAAATCGTGTGTTAGTCCCACATAACATATTATAAAGGAATTACGAGGCTACAGGCACAAATATTTCCCAACGAAAATAATAAAAAAACAAAATTATTCGTTAAGGACATTAAAATACAATTTTTTTTTTAATAATGCCCGTTAACCTCGCTATTCCTTTTGACGCTACCTTTATCGTATATGCGAGACCAATACAAAACTATACACACTGTAACGCATTGTCTCGTACTCATATCCATGATAGTAAAGCGCCTAATACAATTTTCATTCTGCTCTCTTATCTACAACTAACTGTTTTTATTGCTCTAGTGACACCACACTAGCTACGTAATTGGGGCACTAGAGCGGATAATAGGTTGTGTAAACGAACGATACGAGCCACTCACGCAAGTACCCCTATGATTAAGTCGCTGATGAAGCCCACGCGAGTAGCCTGCATCATTTACTTACTACACATCTACTTAAATGCATAAGAAGCTATAATGCATGAGACCTAGAAGGAAAGTTACCTACTACTTACAGAACTATTGGAAGATCAGTTAAAAATTAATGTTGATCGAACATTGCTGAAAATAGTTCACAAACGTAGTTTATAAATTGCTTTTAAATATAACCAGATTTTAAAAATACACGCTTTATGTAGGTATGGGTAGTAGTAGGTAGATGTTTCCTTACAAATATTATAAATCCAAATGTGAGTTTCTTTGTTTGTTTATTTGTTACGCTTTCACGCCTTAACTACTCGACCGATCATTACGAAATATACACGTTGTCAGGTACAGAAAAGGAAATAGGTACATTACATCCAAAAAAAATGCGGAGCAGTCTTTAGGGACTGCCGATAGAAGTGAAAACTAAGTAACTAGCGTGCGGTGACGATGACGCGAGTTTCACGCTTTTTGTTCACCTATAAAGTACCTACTCATGTATACACAGTATACATATAGCTCATGGAAAGCGTTCGGTGACGATGACGCGAGTTCCATGATTATTGTTCACCCAAAAAGTGCTCAATGCGCCTAAGGAAGGTTTCACTTCAAAAATACTGTTCTTGAGCGAGCATAGCTGCGGGCTAAAGCTAGTACAACATAATAGATGGCCTAGAACTCTTAACAGGCTGAACTACAAAAACAGTTGATATTCAAAGACAAAACATATCCTATTTTCTGTTTAATAAGATCACATAAATTTTCTTAATAATTAAGAATTTTATATAGAGCCTACACTTAGAGTATATCAATATAGTCGGAGATAAAGTAACTAAGTACAAACATCACTATATGAATATAGTTTATTTACAGGTCCATTATTGCACATCCACGTCACCAATCCACCAGAACACTAAACAGTTTTCACTAATAGCTGAATATTTCATATCAACAGTACTTTTATCTTCACTACTACTTCTTCCATTACTTCTAGAATTTTCTTTATCGCAGTCAATGCTAGTTATTTTCTCATTATTACTGATATAGTCGTTGGAGTCACAACTTTGTCCAATATTTGGTATTCTGCTTCTATCAGTACTTTGTTCATTGCTAGCAAGTTCTTCAGGACTGTCCATGGGATTTTTGAAGTGGTACTGGCCAGATCCCGTCGCTAGGATAGGACGGCAGGGGTGTATTGATACGCTATTACAGCAGTCTCTATGCAGTTGGAACTGTAAAAGATAGATAACATATATAAAATTCTATATAAATTACTGTCTCTTCGATAGTACCAATGTAGGCACAGCAGTTAACGGTAAGGCGATCCCATAGTAAGTACTGTACTATCGTACCGTTTTCTGCCGACAAGTATTATACCCTCACTTCCTTCTACCCCCACTTATTATAACCAAAAAAGTCGTGTACAGAGTGGAATATAAAAGTACAGACTTCAGAATGGGATTCTTCATGAATGGCATAAAAAATATATTGCCTTGTTAACCCTCGTATAGCACGTTTTTATCAACTATTAGATTTGGTTAATAAATGTTGATTTTGTCAACAGTAGATACGGTAACTACCCTAACTTAATATTATTAAGTTAGGGTAGTAATATTATTATAAATGCGAATGTGACTTTGTTTGTAACGCTTCCATGCCTTCCCTAATCGACTCATCATCATAAAATTTGGCATACACGTTGTCATGAGTTAAGAAAAGGACATGAGGTACCTTTCATACGAAAAAAAGTACTGTTCTCGTGTGAAAGTAATTTTTTGACAAAATCTACATACACGCAAGCAGCCGCGAGCATAATCTAGTAGCCGATAAACATGTGCTACACAAGGGTTATCTATGCAATAATATTCTAATGCCATTCTTGGAGAATCACAATCATAAGTCTGTATTTTTGTATTCTACTTTGTACACGAACTTCTTGGTTCTAAGAAGTGAAGTATAATACCTGCCGAAGAAAACGGTATGATGATAAACTACCGTGGGTTTCACCCATGTTACTTTTTTGTTAATTATAGTAGTGATTGTCATTGTAATATGATAATGACTGTCTTTATATCAGGATATGATGATATGTGTTGTAACAGGGAAGTGTAGCGAAGGTATTTATTAGACGGCTTATTGGCAACCTTAACCTATGAATGTGTTAAATGGTTTAGAGCACTCACACATCGTGGATGAAACAAAAGCAGCTCAGATGTCGAGGTTATCAGTATACTTCAAAATTGGCTAACTAATGTGGCTAACAAGCTTATGAGCTAATGGTAAGTGGTCACCGTAACCTATGGATGCCTGCAACACCTAAGGCATCACTTGCACGTTGCCGACCCTTTAGGAAACAAAGTGGGAAGGAGAAGGAGCGGGAAGGGGAAATAGGGTGATTGGACCTCCGGCACCCTCACTCACCGAACGAAACACAACAGCAGGAATACTGCTATTTCACGTCGATATACTACGACTGTTGTGCAAGAGCACACGAGGTTACGCGTTCTCAATTAGCTTAAGCAGTGTTATTGAGCTTTTTGTCAAGAAGTTTTCAGTAGCAATACGTAGTGTGGATCTTTGCCCAGTAAACAGCGATAGGCACTTCCCTTATTACGTGGTACCGAAAATCATAGCTAGCGAAACGTAGGCGTTATACACCTTTGCCAACCTCTTCCGGATATAAGCGTGACAAAAAGGAAATATGGCTTTATACAATACCTTATAAGAAGCATTGTCACTTCTTTCATCAGTAACATCTATACTCGATTTCCAATCAGTTTGGTCACTATCCCACACCTTGACCACACCATCCGTTCCTCCCGAAACCAAATACTTTCCACAAGGCGATATATCAAAGTACACTCTTTGATTAGTATCTGCGACCCTTGTCAATATGTTCAGAGGCCTGCGGTAGTATCTGATGTCCCATACTAAAAGTCTGTGGTCCTTACGCGCACCCGATACCAGTCTTATGCCGTCTGGCGCGAATTTCATGTGTGTTACACCGTCTGAAACGTAAGATAATGGATTGATAAGACAGTTTTATAGCTGACTCCATATGAAGAAGTTACAAGCACCGCCATGAGATGGCACTGTACTCAATGTCAAACTACTTCATACAACTTGGTCTGGAGTTTGAATCACGCAAGCGAAGTTTTTTATTTAATCAATACAGACGATAATGTCAATGATTTAGTCAGATTTCTCCTTGTTAGTGATTTCTCTAGAATAACTGTATTTATTTCAATAATATGTTATTGAAATAAATACAGTATAATAATAATAATTTAAGGTCTCTGATTTTGTTTTAGAGCCTGGTCCACTATAGGCTCATCTAGCTGATAAGGAGTTGAGTCTATTGCTATTTACCAGACTGAAAATTTTAAAACCTTTATAACCAATATGAGTCGCATGCCTAAACAATCCAATTTGTGATTGTTTAGGCATGCGACTTATTGCTATTGCGTTAACAGTGAAAGAAAATAATATTCTCAAAGATGTGTGCAGTATGATAGACTTATAGGCCTAACCCACGGTACAGAAAATACAATGGAAGTAGTAAGTGGGAGGGGCACCTATAACCGCTATTAAGTGCTGTAGTACGCATCTGCCTTATTGCCGTATTGAGCAATATTAGGCAAAAATCATAGTTAGAGTATAAATCTATCACATGCAGGTATATCAGACCACCGGCAAATAAGATTATAGGATTTATTTAATAAATTGAAACAATGTATTTAGTCAAACATTGCACAAAATATACAAATGAAAGTTATCCTTAATGAAATGAATTTTTTTTTAACCTGTAATCAGGAATTCTAGAATACTCAATCTTTTAACACTACTCAAATAGTGCGTGACCTAATCAATAAAATCCATCGACATTTTTACATAAAGATGTATACCATGTATATACTTTGGTTTCGTATTATTTTTAATTATTATAACAAAAAAGTATTGAAAACAAAAAAAATCTTTGAAAATTAATAATAAAAATATAATACCTAATATAATATAATACATTTTAATAAATTAAAAAATATTATTAATTTTATTAATAACAATTATTAAATTATTATTGTAAACAGATACATGTATTTTAACTTTCATAGAAATATAAATAATCAATAAATTTTTATAAAAAACAATTGCTAAAACTGATCTCATTTTGGTGCGGGCTACGAACATTATAAGTTATCTAGATTTCGATAATATCAATTAATTTTATATCCTTGGTGATTGTCATATATGCGACTGCTGAGCTCAAGCTAACCCAACCCAAAACCAAGGTTCAAGTTTTTGGATTCAATTCGCAGGTAGGACGAATATTTATTTAGTATTTCTGTCTAAAAAAAATATAGTAGTAGAACAAATTATTGCATGTTTTAATTGAAATTGAAACGAAAAACAAGTTATTGAAAAATTTGGTTACATTACTATTTGAGTAGCGACATGGCAAACATGTTGTTTTTTTCAAATACCACCCTTATTGTTATAGCCATAGAGTTTAGAAGTTGTAAATTGTGATTAATGGCATCTAGCGTCGACGAGCAGTACTTGGTAGTAAAATAATGAACCCTTCATTAATTTTGCCACTAGGCAATGTAGTATCAATAAAATAAAGTTTAATTTCATGTAAATAATTATACTCATTAGGTCTTGTCGTAATTTAAGTTTGTCACCAATCATAATCCTCGGTTCACAGGGTGGGTAATATGTAAATGTGTAAGTTTGGCGATACTGGTTCTTAAACAAATTTGTCTTTAAGCTACTTCCATTGTTTTGTCTGTTCTGTGCCTTAACCCATCTCAAAAATTTAAAAGAGTGCTGTCACCAGTAGTGAAAGAGTTTATATACAGAGTTGATACTAATATTATTAAATAGCGAATCATACATACTTCCATGTCCATGCATTTTTCCAATACTTTTGTAGGTGCCCAATTCATTGATATTGTATAGATGAATACTGGAGTCCCATGAGCCAATGGCTAATAAATTGGAACTGGTAGCTAAGCATGACGCTGTACCCTTGATTTTATGCTGATCGAAATCCCTGCCGGGCCTGAAGATAAAAATATTTTGATTATATTTAATGGTTAAAACCACTTTGAGTTATACAATACTTATAAGAATGCAATTATTTCCCAACACAAATGTTTAGTTTAATTGTGTATACTTGTGCCTTCCAGTTTCACAGTTCACATCAGTAGCCTTTAAGGCAGTTTTTGTTATACAGTATATGTTATATTTAAATCAGTCTTCCTTACTTATATCCTACATGCAAATACAACTCTTTTTCTTTTGATTTTCACAGCTAAACAACTAAACTAATTTTGTTTAAATTAAGGATAGAGATACAAGTATTTGGGACTTAAGTAAAATACTCTACATAAAAACATGATATCAGTAACAGCAAAATTCATTTAACTATGCAAAAATAAACATCAATCAATCTTAGAAATAAATATAAACATTTAATTACAGACACAACACTTGACATGAACTAAAAATTAAAATGTACCTCTCTACATCAAAAGTTCTCAAATACTTTTTATATCCTGCAATAATTTTCTTTGCATCTGGTGTAAAAGTTACTGATATAGCCGGTTCCATTTCATCAACAGCATTGAATCCCCTATATGAACATCGCAATGATCCATCAAACGCATCCCACATCTGAACCGGAGCATTTTGTCTAGTTGTAAGCCAGCTGAAACAAAATTAAGTTTATATGAATGCATATTGTAATTAATGTGTCTATAGCATAATAATTTATTCTGGTATTGCTAAAACAAAATACTTAATCAATGTATGCATAGACAATTCATTAATTATCATTAATTATCTGTGTTATTATGACATGTGCACAAATTATATAATGACTATTTACAAGTGTGATCTGTTCAACAACAAGACTTGACATTTCATCAAAGTGCCATAAAGGATACATTATTTTAAAGGTAATATTAATTAAGGGTATATAAATTCTTACCAGCATGTCTCAGGTATTGTACTATTCATACCAGGATACCAACAAAAATCATAAATTAAACCAGCCTCCTTCACATGGATTATTGAATCCAGGACATTTAACATTCGATTAGGAGCTACGGAACCCGAGTATAGATCCCTAGATAACTCGGTAACATGTACTCCATCATTATTAACGACTGTGAGGCAGCATGTGCCATCCGGTGACCATTTACAACCACGCAGATAAGGCTGAATATCCTCTTTCGCCGCCAAAGAACGTGACCAAGACGAACTTGAGAGTTCTATCAGAGTTTTACTCGTAAATAAACTTGGATATATGTAAACACTTGCTTCATTGATGACTGCATTTTCCGTATCTTGTAGAATCTCTGGGTTAGTTTCAGATGGAAAATGATCGTTCAATTGTTGGCCGGTATTAATAGCATCAGTTTCCATGGATATTTCTTCCATTTTCATAGAAAATGTGTTTTAACAATATTAGTAAATATAAACGCACTATTAATCCTTTGATTGACATATTTGGCATTGACAGTTCCCAAAAGGGTGCGTTCCACTTAGCGCTCACGACACTCACGCTCACGACCACGGTCCACTTGCTTCCGAACTTTGGAACGGTTAATGGAGTGTTTTGAGCGTTGATGTAAATAGAGTGCATTAGAAAAAAAAAGTCGATGGCTTAAAGAGTTTTAAAAGGTTACAATTTGTACCTAAGTGTGACCAGATAAAATAATTTTCATTGTCGCCATCTTTGTTACCAACTTTATATTGAAAATGGCGCCAAATTTCGCAACGCTCACGACGACCCACCTCTCAGCATGGGTCGTCGTGAGCGTTGCATGAGCGTGAGTAATGACGTCATGAGTGACGTTTTCACCGCGACCACAACGATCGTAGTCGTCATGTGGAACGGCTAAACAAGCATTTTAGGCGTCGTGAACACTCACGACCACGGTTTTTCCCGTTCCACTTGCTTCCGAGCGTTACAATTCTAAACTCAAGTGGAACGGATAATGGAGTGTTTTGAGCGTTGATGTAAATTGAGTGAATTAGAAAAAAGAAATCGAATGCTTAAAGAGTTTTAAAAGGTTACAATTTGTACCTAAGTCTGACCAGATAAAATAATTTTCATTGTCGCCATCTTTGTTACCAACTTTATATTGAAAATGGCGCCAAATTTCGCAACGCTCACGACGACCCACCTCTCAGCGAGGGTCGTCGTGAGCGTTGCGTGAGCGTGAGTAATGACGTCATGAGTGACGTTTTCGCCGCGACCACAACGATCGTAGTCGTCATGTGGAACGGCTAAACGAGCATTTTAGGCGTCGTGAACGCTAAGTGGAACGCACCCCTATTGTCGTCGGTCTTGGCTACGCTGAACGCTCCAATTTACATAATTATTTTGGATTAATGATGACTTTCATTGGTAAAATGTTTTCCAATAATGGTATCACCAGTTTCTCATCAATTACCACATATCAGTATAAATGAATATAAAAAGGTTTTTGATGAAATAGAATAATTATTTTAATGCTGCTTTTAGAATGTAATTTTCTCGCTTAATTTATCGATTGCAATCATCTACAACGCTAGAAGGAACGTACCTAAAACAGCTGTCATTATGTCATTCAATAAAAATTGACGTAAATAGTTAGTCGCATGTCAAATGGTATTCAATACTCGATCGTAGCGGAACGATAATTTTACAATCGTAAAATCCAGTGTTGATAAAATCGGCCGATGAATGAAACAGTAACGTAATTATAGTAGAATGATAACAAAATTTGCCCGCGAACTATTTTGTAATTATATTTTCGATTGGTCTAATTTTTTCTCTATGCATAACAAATAAAGTGCGTAAGATGTTTATATTAAAAATCTTTGCAGATGAGGCTTAAATTGTTTAGACGCGGATTTCGTTTCGCCAAAGAGTGTTTCTCGAAAATGGCTTTTGCGGAGCCGCCAGCGAAGGCTTCACTGTGTTGCGAGGTGTCGCAAGAAGGAGCCCCGCCGACCTATGCGATGTACGAGGCACTGAAAGATTCGTGCCAGAACAATGCGACCTATTTCAAACCGGATGACACCGAAAATGGTCAGAGATTGTACCAGGGCTTCATGACTCTAATGGATCATGTAGACACTGTGTGGCCTTTAGTGGATCATGTAAGAAAGGTATGTCCAATAACATTCGTACTTATATAGTGATGCCAAGAACGCTACCTCGAATTATTTATTGTAAATAATCAATCACTTGTACTCATTGATGGATTTTTATTATTGATAGAATAAAGGATAAATTATAAGCTTTATTATTAAAACAAGATTGATTCTATAAAGTGGCTGTCATGAGGAAAGATTTGTTACATAAAGTAACACCTACATGTGTTCCTTGAATAATAAATTATCTGCCAGCCTTGTGTTTATCTCACTAAACTAGTATAAGGTAACATGTTTGAACATATCAAGGCCAATTTTAAATATTACTAAAAATAATAACAAGGTCCTTGAAACCATTCTAATGCATTCTTATTTATGTCTATAATCTTATCTTGAGATATTGATCCATTTATATAAAAATAGCCAAACTTAATTTGCATTGATATTCATTTTCTATATTCTTTCTATACATAGATACATTTTCTTAAACAAAATAGCACATTTGGTGGTATGATATTATTATCTATTAGACTAGACTGTCTATGCATCTTGATTAAGACAGAAAACTGTATTCTTAAGATGCATGAAACATCACACATGAATCACATGATCTGATAAGGTGAACACTTGTTCACATTATTAAAGCCACACATGTATTTCCACATAAAACAAAACACAAGCTCAAAGTGAATTTGTACTTTGACCCATCTTAATAATGTTTTAGTCATGTGTGATTCATTTGAGAATACACTTAGTTTATCTCATGCATTATGCTAATAGAGTTAATGTATACAGCTGCAAAATTTGCTGAATACACAGTTGTGCAGATGTATGATCAAAGCTATTATATTGGACATCTGTTGTTATTTTGTAACAAAATCTTGCAACAAAAACATCGGCATCATTATCATTTTACACTATGTAGTTTCACTTATCAGAGACAGTTTGTTATTAACTGCATTTATATTAATTATGTAAATAGTAGTCTGGGTGGTATCTGAACTTCCTGTTTCAATTTTGTGTAGATAATACTTGTAAAAGAAAGTCTAGTTACATTGTTTTATTCATTAACATCAACATAAAAAAGAATCTCTTGCGATTTTGCCTATTCTAAATTTACCAATAGTTGCATTTCATTAGAAACTTTCTTGAAACAATAATTATTTATCTGTGTAGTAGGTAGTATTGGGAGTTTATTTATTATTTATACCTAGCTGATTAAAGATGCCATTAGCATTCTTTGAAAGTTGTATACAAATACTGAGAGTAGGTTCGAATTTTGGCATTTACATTGGTGGTAAAGCGATAGAATCTTCTAAGCAATGCATGTGATAAGTTTATCAAGCAGCCTCGTCCTCAAATTTCAGTATGAAAAATTACAACATCGATTATAGTTCACATTGTCATATGATCGAGATTCATAATGCTATAAATAGACAACAATGTGTGTTCTCAATTCCAATTAATATATATTTTAATTCTTTGACTATCTTATGCAATGTTGTGCAATTGATTGGTCAAAACGATCCAATGTCGCTACAACAGCCGCCAATTTTTATTGACTGCATGACAAAATCAACATGGCTCATACAGTTGTATAAATATGATACAACTGCCAAAGTTGTACAGTAAAAAAATAACAAGCTGAAGTAAATAATATTCATGCTTTATGTCAATGCGAAAACTACAGTAGGTAGATATACTTTGTGTGTCTTCGCCCACGCCGTCAGAGGCACTCATTGGCTAATTAATCAACTTGATAGATAAATTGACGGCGGCAAACACTTGTACTAACTTGAATAGCTGGTTGTGTTGACTGCGCTTGTCAAAAACGAAACAATAGTTACACACAAGCCTTTGTAATTATAATGATCTATAGGAATTCGGTGGGACCAATACACAGTTACGAACGGCTTTCAGTAGCTTCCTTATTACACAGACTATTCGCATTTTCACAAAAAAACCTTATTCAGCGAAAATATAAAGAATAATAGTGCAAACTACGAGTGCAAAGGCACTGAAACGTACGGTAAGTGCGTTTGCACTCGAAAGTATTTTTCATCTAGTAAATCTCGGGTCGTGACTCGAGACTAATAACAGTTCAAGACCATTATCTATTTAGTAATTCTACCTATTTTCATGATTGACTGATGTTATTTACACAATTATCCTTATGTGGACATTCCAGGAAATTTACACATACATGCTTGTACATAAAGTGTTAAGTAGGTACTTATAATAGACTAGCGGACCCCACAGACGTCTCTTGTAAAAACGAAAAATAGAAACCAAATCTAAATCATTCTCGAATCCATTTGAACACACACAAAAAATTGAATCAATATCGGTCCAGCCGTTTATGAGGAGTTTAATTACAAACACACGCACAGAAGATTTATATATATAAAGATGATTATATTTTCTGTATTTTTAATTACTAAAGTAACTCAGATTTTGACAAAATTAGTAAAGCTACATTAATACTCTAATCAAACAACTGTTTGAATTTGTTAAAACGGTAATTAATAAGCAAATATTATTGTTATTAAAAAGGCCAACACGAAGTCATAGATTACAGATAAATAGAATTGAATAAATATATATCGGGGCTCTCCAAAATCCTTACAGGCACTGTTTTTAAATTCGTAAAAACATGAGAGTGTGGTACAAATACATATCTTTCTCGCGCCTGCAGTGGCAATGCTTGAGCTGGCGGAACTGTATCCTGTCCTTATATTGATGTATTCACGAACCCGGAATACGAGCAATTAGATCATTACAAAACCAGTATACGTTCGACCATACAATATGAATAGCAAAGATAATTTATTCATTTATTCGTAGGTTACCTTTGAATCGGTTAATTGGTTTTGTTCGAAGCTACCGAGTTTAGCTAGACCACTTAGATTCAGCTCGTAATTTGAGATTTCATTCAGCAAACATTAGTACATTTGCTCTATGAAGACGCCTATTTATATGTATATATTATATAAATAGGCAAAGATAAAAGTTTATTACCCTTTTCTCTTCTGTTTGTCTACCGATTTGAGTTTTCCTTTTTTTCTAGATATGAACTAGGTTGTGTTATCAATAAAAATGTAGATGCACTTTTTTATATATATAGGTCGGTCAAGAGAATCTGTTTGGTAATCGATGTTAAATATTAAAATAGGTAGGTATATAAAATTGGACATACTCAGATATACAATGAACGTATACAACAGAGAAGGAAATTTTGAAAATGTAAAGACGTTTTCTTCACATTTTCAATCATAATTATGATAGAATTACGACCGTGGGACAAACAGTAATTTATTATATTTGGACGTCTTTAGCTCTTTTAAAGGGACGCCTCTGAAAGGGCTAATATTATATGCCTTGCCATGCTCCTTAAAAGAGTCCAACATAGACGTTTTCCATGGTCACTACTACTGAACCTGGCTACACAGTTATTACAGTGGTAGGAGAGCGGGTGGGATTAGCTCGAAATAAAAATATTTATATTTTGGTTTCGTTTACCATTAACAACAGCTTAGCAATAGACTATCCAAACCTAAACATAGCTGCGGAAATGTGAAAGTATAAGATGGGCAATCACTTCACAGTTCGCGCGTTCACGAGCACTTGAATATCTATTCTGGCTAATCGCCAGGTAGTGATAACAGTTAAAATTTTACATGTGTACTTTAGTAAACAAAACATATTTATTTTTAACAGATAAATAAATGTTTGTTACTTACTCATCATCATGTTCCTTCCGCCAAACGGTTTTTAATAATATTTTATAAGGAGATATTGGGAAAGCATATTTTTTTAATGACAGTTAATAACGTGTAACGTAGCAAAACATCTGTTATGCAGTCTTACGTAACTTGTTGAAGACCCTATTGTCGTACATATCAATATATGTCTTACGCTTATATCCCCGAAGAAATAGGCAAAGGTGAATTACATCCACATTTTAGCAACTTCATTTTAGGTCCTTCGTAATAGGTTGCAATTGGCCAGTTACGAATTTCGTATGGAATTGGGATGTCCTGTTCAAAATTCTTAGTAGACTTATAATAATTTGATATAAAAATGAGTTAACTGTCAAATTATTTTTAATAACACTGGTCCATCACGGGAATCAAGCTCTTCATCTCATGCACAGTAATTAGATTCATAACCACTTCACCATCGGACGCAATCACCGTATTGTCGTATGTCGTAAATATTCTCATCTGGAGCATCATTAGTTAAACCGGATTACATATAAGTAAATGGTATAATTGAATCGAATCGAATCTAAAATATAAATAACTGTTTCAAAATGATAAGGAAAACATCTACGTAAACTCTTTTATCGGTCACTGTACCAGTCCCACGCTTGAGATATTACCAAGTATGCACCAGACACCAGACCACCCAAATAAGGTCTTATCAATAAATCGATAGTACACACGGCTACACATAAAGTTTGACACCCTATTTACGCATAACTACGCTACATACAAAATAGAGAATTGTCAGAAAGGGACTGTGCATAGTGGTGTCGATGTAATGGTAAGGATAAAGCGTAACAAAAATATAACGCACTCTCTCGCACGATTCGCAGTGTTCAACTTCTAATAGTTGATAGTCCAAACAGTCTAGTTTGATGTGTCGCTGTGTGTATTAGTAATATAATATTTGTTATCACATAACTGTACTTAAAATGTATTATTAATGAATTCATCCATCATGACTGCGTATGGCGTAGTGGGTTTAAGTTGTGGTTTTAAATCCTACACGGGACATAAACTTGTGTGATCCACAAATGGTTGTTCTGAGTCTGGGCGTTCTTTGTTTCCGTTGTTTGAATGTTTGTAAGGTCTCCCGTGACACAGGATTTATTCCTAATGCGAGAGTTGTCTTATTCAAGATAGAACAAAAATAATAATAAAATCCATGTTCATGATATATTTTTATAGAAATTAAACTACTATATACGGCTCTTATCGCGTTGTTTATTTGACACTTTATTTCATAATTTAGAAACTTTTACACTACTACTACTATTAAACTTTACTCATTTTTAAACAAATTAAATTATTAAAACTATTTATATTTAAGTTTACACTTTCCCCGACATTTCGGTTGCTTTTCAGCAGCCATGGTCACGGGGAGACTTCTGTCTTCTGACAATATTATATTTTTATATCAACCTTATAAATTTTTAGTTCCCATGTACTTATTAGAACACTAAAGTCTTATTAAACTACAATATTACCTTGACGTATTATATTTAAGATTGCAAAGATTGTATATATGCTTTATCAAAGTAGTAACGTGCCTGGGATTTCTGAACACGGCCAGTCGTTATGTTTTTTAATCTATGAATGAGGTGAAGTCTATTTTATTTCATCTTTATTCTACAAATTCATTCGCCATTTCGTCGTCACAGTGATGAATTACACCCACATTTTGGTAGATATGCTTATTAGGTCACAATGCTTTTTAGGTAATAGGGGCCAAGCTTAATGCTATTTACCAGGCCTGTGTTCCAGACTCTGTTCGGCTACTGAGAATTTCTTGACAATCCCAATAACAGTTTGCCCGAACCGGGATGTACAGCAATCAAGTTCACTATTGCTGCGCCAGCTAGGCGAACGTGAATCAGCTTACCAAAGCACAATAAACGCATATATATATATATATATAATAATCCACCACGCTGGCCTAGTGCGGGTTGGCAGACTTCACATATCTTCGAGAACATTATGGAGAACTCGCAGACATGCAGGTTTCCTCACGATGTTTTCCTTTACCGTTAAAGCAAGCGATAATTAACTATTTAATACGCATATAACTTCGAAAAGTCAGAGATGCACGCCTTGGTTTCGAACTCGAGACCTCTGCGTGGCAGTCCAACGGTTGCCCACTAGGGTAACATGCATAACAAAAAATATTAGTTATCCTGAATCGAGCTTTATCGATCGGGTGGAATAATGTGGTGGATTTCTTTATATATCTGAGTCTAACGTTTTATAGATTCCTGCAAGAAATTTATATTATTACCTATACCTTAAAATAGCTCCATTAGAATTGGATTGAAAATATCAACCCGAGTAAGCATAGCTAAACAAACAGGATATAATTTATTGAAATTAAACTACTATATACGGATTTTATCGCGTTGTTTATTTAACACTCTATTACATAATTTAGAAACTGTTACACTACTGTACTATACTATTAAACTTTACTAATTTTAAGCTAATTAAATTATTAAAACTATCAAATCTATTTGTTTTTAAGTTTACACTTTCCCCGACGTTTCGGTTGCTTTTCAGCAGCCATGGTCACGGGGAGACTAAGATGGTAGTTGTCTCAATGTTCCAGTGTAGTTATTTCAAAGTACCCGAACATAATTTAGTTATTGGTGTTTCTATTTACGCAGAATGAGCTCAAAGTATCATGAATGAATTAATTAGCTTAAAATTAGTAAAGTTTAATAGTATAGTATAGTAGTGTAACAGTTTCTAAATTATGTAATAGAGTGTTAAATAAACAACGCGAAAAAATCCGTATATAGTAGTTTAATTTCAATGAATATCATTCGCGTAAACAGAAGACAATATTATAAACAGGATATAATTTTAGGTGTAGGTATACCGCAAGTAGGTACGTAAAATCATTGTATTTACTATGATTACCTCATCATACCAATTTAGAGACTGAAAATAAACAATTTTGTACATTTTGATACCGACTATAAGTCTTATTATATTTTTTACTGATCTGTGTTGTTCTAGAACCATCCAAACAAGATTGTGATTATCTCTATAGGTGCAAATATGCAAATATAATAATAAATCTATAGGTAAATTGGCACACATACCTAATTGGCAAAACATTTTTGCTCGGAAGACTGCAGTTTGTGAAATCTAGAAGAATATGCATCCATTTGTAGAGCTATAGAGCCGGTACCGGTGGCAGATGTTTTGTATACCAATTAGTATGAAACATTACACACACGAAGATGAAGCCCGTGCCCAGCAGTGAGACAGTTTAATACTGACTGCACGAATGTCGTTTAAGTGGTCGCGGTCGCCTCACCGCTGCCACTGCGCTGAATGTTGTGGGTTCGAATCCCACACGGAGCAAAAAATTGTGTGATCCACAAATGGTTGTTCCGAGTCTGAGTGTTCTTTGTGTCCGTTGTTTACATGTCTGTAAAGTCCCCCGGGTCACAGGATTAATGCCTAGTGCGGAATAAAAAAGAAATTCAGGGCAAATATTATTACACAGACGATCGCGCCGACTCGTGTGTTTAATGTTTCATATTAATTTGAACAATAAAACAATAACGTCACCAGTACCACCACGCCTCCGCTATCTGTGTGTGGTAGGCTTAATTGCCAATACCTATATAATTTAAATATAGCGTGCCATGTTGCTATGCAACAATTCTGAATTATCTATTGTTTGAATGATTATGAGTATGGTCGTCGTACCTATAGCTAAATTTCTTATAACCTTCAAGAGCACGTAATGCGTTTAATCTTTTGTCCTGCAAACATCACATTCAACCTTATTACGATTGAGTATCGATAGCTTTTAAACAACGATCTCAAACTCGGTTGGCATCGATATAAAAAACATAGGTATGGTCAGTAACATAATATGTTAATAGTTGATACACACATGTGGGATTTAGATTGCATATTTCATAATTATAAGCTTTTGCACATCACTCATTCTCTCGGGAACAGTACTTCAGTTTCTGGATGCTAGGTACCCTATGCCTTTTTCTATACCCCTGCCAACGTGCATGTGAAATTTCATGAAGATCTGAAAGAGTAACAAGCAATCAAACTATAATTCGCATTTATAATATTATATTTAGGATGTTATTATGTTTTTATAGCAGTTATAATCAAAATATAAAGATACTAGCTGTCCCGACAGAGGTTGTCCTGTACAGACGAAAAAAAAAAATTAATAATAAACCGTATCTAAACCATCCTCGAATCCACTTGAACACACACAAAAAAATTCATTCAAATCGGTCCAGCCGTTTAGGAGGAGTTTAATTACAACGAAAAGTGGCATTGATTTTTATATATATATAGATTTAATCATTTTGCAAAAAATATAAATTCATATATTAAAACTAGCGGACCTGATAGACGTTGCCCTAGACACACGAAAAAAAAAGAAAAATTCCAAATCTAAACCATTCTCGAGAATCGTTTAGATTTGGAATTATTTTATATACTTATAAAGATTTGCCCATATATTTTAAATGTGTTAAACGTTCAGCTACTTATGTTGCCGACTTTACTAAACTGGCCCTGATAATATATCGGGTATGCAGACAGAATAAATACATGTATTTATATTTATTCTGTACTACAGACGAACTAAGTGTCAGAAGGAAAATAGGTCGCCCTGGAATACCATTCTGCAGTATCTAGTTAAAGGAAAATGTGTAATTGTCATAAACATAAATTGCATAGACAACCTTTCTCTTTTTTATTTATAACAAAATGTAAAAGTAGTTTTATAACCATTGTATACAATTTATATCGGTAAACATATACATTTTTCAATTGCACATGTGTTTTCAAATTCAATTATATACCATAGTAGTTTTTAACGGCTTTTCTCTCGTGGTCCGCAGGATCTATCCCATAGGAACCGATCATTTTTGTCGGAATAAATGGAATAAAAGTATATAACTTATGGTATAGTATTCGACTGTACTGATACTGCATAGTGGTTTAAATGGTCGACACGCAACGGGCACTACGTCGAGTATAGCAGTTTCGGATCCCAAAAATTCGCGTCGATCCGTACCGCTACTACCGATACCCATAGTACAAGCTCTGCTTAGTTTGGGCTAGATGGTGTTGTGTGTATGTGGTAGAATGAACATTTTGCAAAAATCAAACAAAATATGAATTAAAATTTTGCGATAGCTCAATGGGGAGGCCAACAGACTGCAATGCAGAGGGTCTCGGGTTCGAACCCACGTCGCGTACCTCTTACTTTCGGAAGTTATATGACTTTTCGAAATTATGTGCGTATTGATTGACAATTATCGCCTGCTCCGTGCCTCGGAGAGCACGTGAAGCCGTCGGTCCCGGCTGCCATGAACATCTATGGCAGTCGTTATTGGGAAGTCAGTAGTATAATATCCTGAGACTAGTCTAGCCTAAGGGTATCGTTAGCCTTCGGGTTGCAGAGGTCAGGTGGCAGCCGCTCCGTGTAAAAACTGATATCCAGTCAAATCCGGTTAGACTAGAAAAGCCGACCCCAAGTGACTTGGGAATAATAAAGGCTAGGGAGAAGTTTCGTACATTTTAACTTAGTTTCTTCAATGGCTCTTTTTAATGTATAACGAAATTTACTAGCACTTACTAACTATATACAATTAAGTATCACAAAGCCATATAATACATATATATACCTATGCTTTTTTGGTTATAGCGTCAATATGTTGATCTAGATGTAGTTTGCTATCCAGGTACTGCCTCAAGGTCTCGGACAACAGACATTTTTGACAAAATGGATTTATTAATGTTTTAATTCTCAACAATCTTGTTTTTGTTTTTTGTTAACGATATAGCAAAGCACTTGGAAATATTTATTTGTAATTTATTATTTATACAAAAATTAGAGAGGTGATCTAAATCTTTCTTTAATAAACTACAGTCAGATAATTTTTTAATTGATTTATATAATTTTAAATCGACTGCATACAATAAAAACGTATAAGTGTGTCTGAAATACTCTCATAGGTCATTAATGAATAAGATAAAAAAAAGTGGGAGCAGTGTTAGAGAGCAAAGCAACCGTTAAGCTTAATTTAGTTAACGTGTGTGAAAATACAATGAATATTAGGCAAATTACAGTTAGTGCAGGCAACATAATAATTTTAATATTCTGTTTGTTCTTTGAAACTTTTTGCTTGAGAGCACGAGTACGTACGTAGGTACATTATATGTTACGTATATATTATGATTACGTAATGAGAAAACTTTGAATCTCTTTTGAAGCATAATATGTGCACGTAGGAATGCAAGATTTAGCTTCGTTAAACTTTATATCCAGAAGGGTGCAGCAACTTGAAATTTACTCATTAATACATTTATATGAATGTTACACATTTAATTACTATGTACAGCCATCATCGCGATTTGACATTATTTTTAATAAAGTCTAATGGGAGACCATTTGAATGCCACGCAGAGATCTTGCTTTCTATCTCTCCTTGGTCTTTTCGTAGTTAAGGGCAAATTAAATAGTTATTAGCTATCGTGAGGACACCTGCATGTCTGAGAGTTCGCCATAATGTTCTTAAAGATATGTGGAGTCTATCAACCTACACTAGGCCAGCGTGGTGGACTATAGCCTGACCCACTATCTCACTGTCACTCTTCTCAGTATGAGAACAGTGACAGTGAGATTGTTTATATACAGGGTTGATATAAACTGTATTGTTGATATTGTATTGGTATAAACTGCCGACGTATATTAATTTTAATTTTGAAATTAAACACTTTATACGGATTTTCTTTTCAAATTTAAAGAATAACATTTGAATTTCGAATGCCAAACGGCCAGTGGTTATTATAATTGCGCGTACGCTATCCTTTGAAGCTTCAAACAATATGTTAGATACAAATATGTTCCGTTAGCCGGCGCGTTGTAAGCGTGACGTCATTAACTGTACTCTGGTACGCGGCCTCTATGCCCGCAGCCCGCACTTGAGTGTCGGTCAAACTCCACGGCAGCGAATGAAATAGGATTCTAATATGCTAACTACAAAACTTCTGCAATATTGTTGTTTATATTTAGTTAGGTTTGACTCAAAAGTTTCTAATGGATGTGAAATTTTAACTGAATATAAGCTTGTTGTGTTCATAATGCACTCGAAAGAAGACTTATCCTTGCTAAAAATATTATAAATGCGAATGTGAGCTTGTTTTTTTCGCTTTCAAGCCTAAACATCTCTACCGATTAACATGAAATTTTGCATACACGTTGTGAAGGGTACAGAAAAGGACAAAAGGGTACTTACAGCCAGAAAAAGTGCTGTAAGTAACCAAACCTAACCTACAATTAGACGGGGCAAAATCGAATTTATAATATATTTTAGAAATTTTTTCTACTTTGATTTGTTTCATGACGTAAGTTTTAGCTTCTGTTTGTTTGTGATTTGTGACGTCATGATTTCGATCGCCAGGTTAAGCAAAATGTTATTGATTTCTGTGTTAGAAAATTATTATTAGGAGCTAGTTCTACTGATAATTTTCTAACACAAAACCTTTTCATACTAAAGTTTGGAAAGGTCAAATGTGGGTGTAATATGCCTCTGCTTACCTATTTGGTAATATACGTAAAGGCGTAAGTTTAAGCTATGTTAAAATGAATTAACGTTCTAAAAATTCTAAATATGTACCGTATCACTGACAAGGATCTAAATGAGTGTCACGTTGCGCACTATGTTAACATAGTGCGCAACGTGTGCTCCTGCAGTTAACTGCAGGAGCACTCACTAAAAATATTGAAATTATTCGTCTGTACAATATTCACTTACACTGAGATTTGTTTATATATGGTATATATATATATATATATATATATATATATATATACGTACGTGTGTATATTTACAAGAAAACTTGGTAAAGAAAAGATTATTGTTGTGTTTTTAAGAAAATTGTTCTTGCTGCAAATTAATAGTAGATTTTTGTCTAAAATATTAGATTTTCTAATTCTTCTGTAGTTAGAACTAACAGATGAATTTGCAACAACATATGTTCGTATGGTAAACAGGATATAGCTAACAAGTAGATGCTGTAAAAAAATAAACGTTTATTAAAACCAAAAATAAAATCAATAAAATATTTATTTACATAGGTCAGAAAGTAACACTTATGAAGATCAAAATTACACTTATTAATGTGAATTTACACTTACACTTTACCTATTGCCATGTTCAGCAAAGCAAGGGCGTAGAACCAATGAAAGAGGAACTAGCGAGAAACTCACGCCCACCGTTTTAATCGCCAGTTTCCCAATATTATATAAACTACATATATAAACCGTTTTATTAAGATGGTAATATTATTTATACGACTAAAGTGACAACCGATAGCAAAAAGGAAACCGTGCGAAGTCGTCACAAAAAAAAAAAACAAAGAGTCAGCGTGAGTGATTAAGAAACAGCGCCCCTTCTAGAAGATGATCTTTAAAAAACGTGACATGGGTCAATGCGTACCTACAATGAACAATGCGAGGACACACAAAACATAAGAAAAATACACGAGAAAATGCAAGCAAAAGGTTATTTGATACAATGCTTTAGCTATTATTTATACATTGTTTTTGTTTTAGGTGGCCCCTCTATACGACTTCGACTGTAAATCCCCTGGCAACGGATACCGTAGCTTCGTATCAGTGGTGGATTCTTGCGTACTGCATGGATTGAAGCTCAGCAGACAAGTGAATACTAGCAGAGATGCACTGCTGTTCCGAAAAGGACATTTTGTTAAGTAAGTTTTAATCTTTAAAATGTCTAGGTAAACGCTCCCAACAAGAAACTTCAGGCCGAAAGAAAAAACAATGATGTTTCTTCAGATTTGTCTACTTCGTGAATAGGACAATAATACCAAATATTAGCGCGAATTTCAAACAGAACAGTAGGCCCGAAACTTCAGAATTCACGTTTCATAGCGGCGGTTTTCCATCATAGTGATGTGCAAGAATGAAACAGCACGTTACATAATGCTTTGTCTCATTCCCGCGCATGCAATGACAATGATTTAAGAGATGATGGTAAACCACCGATATAATTAGATGTTTATTACGCTTACTCACTGTTTAGGTTCCACATAGCTAATAGGGTGATTGTTTTCTACCGGTCCAATAACGTACAGTCCGGTCCTTACGGCTACTGAAAAATTGCCTAACAGGAAAACCTAGTTAGTCACACTAAACTTGACCCTGGCGATCATAGCGTCGGCAATTGCTCACATTTACCCTATTGAATATCGGCGAAGTAGTATTTAATTCTTAATTTAATTTATAATTGACTGCTCGGATGGTGTAGTGGTTAAAGTGGTCGCCACGCCAATGCCGCCGCGCCGAGTGTTGTGGGTTCGATTCCCAAACGGGACAAAAAAAATTTTGATACGCAAATAGTTGTTCCGTGTCTGGGTGTTCTTGGTGTCCGTTATTTGAATGTTTGTAAAATCCGCCCGCGATACAGAAATTATTCCTAGTGCGGGAGTTCCATTTTCAAATAAAAAAGATTACAAGACTTAAAAACCATTTGCTTACGTTAGTGGATTATGTTATTATTATTATGTAACTAAAACTAACATTTTTATAAAAATATTAGTACTGTTCTTATTTACCCCTCCGGCTACGAGTAGCTTTACGTACGTAGTGCAATGGAGGGAATGAGCTAGATTCCAGATTTTATTAAAATACCCTAATAATTTTTCATCTCTAGTAAGATATTTTCGCTGCGTTATAAATACTCGTAAGATCTGAATCTAAGTTTCAGACAAAGATAATATTCGGTCCTTTATTTTGGAGAAACCGTTTTGATAAAATGTAAGATACTTCGTTATCATGCCTTTCAGCTTACAAGAGAATCCGCGATTAATGAAAATGCTGAGACTAGCGAGGAAGCTTGGATTGTGTAATTAAATTAATATGTCCCATTTTATGGATTATGTATGGATGAAAAATGTAGGTATAGTCGATTTTCATTAGGTTGCAGGAAGTTGGAAAATCCGTGTATTAAACTCCTTGTTCATTATAAGCAGCGGATTTAATATCTTCCAAAGAAAGGATTCTGTATGCTTTGGCCAAAAACAATGCAATTTTCATACTCTTTATAATAGCTAGATGAATTTATTAGAACATTTCCTTCTATTTAACGTTTAATAAGCCTCACTGCATGCATTATCATTTTGAATAATATTGTTCAACTTTTTAATTATTTATATGGGATGCTGACCCATATTTAGCAAATATTGTGCATTAAGGTAATTTGTCTAATAAATGCCAAAAACATAAATGAAGGCCTTTCATAGAACTCTATTATTTAACTTCTAGTTGACATTTTTAAACTAGTGCGCATCGGAATTAATATTCGTTTTAGTTTAAAATGAAAACCAACAAAACCTTTTAAAAGTCTAATGCATTTCGACCTTCGTCACCAGTGTTGACCAGAAAAAAATTATCACAGCTAGTTAGACATGTTCGTGTGCGGTTTCCAAGTACTTTGTACTCCGAACTGGTATTCATTACACGGCGTGATGGCACATACTTCGACGCACAGGGTTTTTAAAAGGAAAATACACCTAAGGTCAAAGGAAATAAGAAGCATTTTGCAAGGAAGGAAAGGTTTCAATTGCGATCTAAAACAAGATTAATGATTACTTGTGTGTGTTAGTGTTGAATCGAATAGCGTATCATTTATATTACGTGGAAAATACGTTTTAAAACAACTGGTATTTGTTGTGTGTTGCTTGTAAATTCCAAAGTAACAAGTATATACTATATTACGTAAAACATAGTATTACTGAGGTAATGCGATGTTTAACATATAGTAGATACAGACCTGAGCGTCTGTATTTTCCAAAAGGAACGCAGAAGTATAATGTTGTCGGATATCCTTCCCACATATCTGGGGACAATTTGTTATCGTCTAACGAGTGCAGTTTTAAACGTGCTGCTTAGGATTCCTAGAAATATATTTTCCTTTGCAGCAACATTTAGTCCGATCTTGGATATTTACTCTTACTTTATCCTTAAATACTGGACTAATAAAACTGTCCATGTTTTACCTAACTTTTGATAATGTCGAACGTCTATAAATAATAAACGAAAAAAATAATTATGTTTTTGCATGTCATACAAAGCCAGTTTGGTCAGAATCTAATCAAAGTTAAATAGTTAAATGTTAATACGCAAATAACTTTAATAGGTACTGTTCTATTTTAATATCAAAACTCGTAATCAATGCCGCGTTCGGATTAAACAAAAGATTTTATCGTCATCAGAAGTATTGTTCTAGACTACAGTGCTCTCAATTTCTAGTGTAACCACAAAGGCTGAATATCAGTGTTCTACAGAACCGCAGCTATCGAACTTAGGTTTAGAATATTTTTAACTCTTTGAGGTTAAACCGTGACCTATGGTTAACCACCGATTAAGTTTAGCGATACTTTTCATACTTATTGTACTTATACTTATTGTTATTTAACATTTGAAGAACATCAGAGCATACATAACGCCTCAAACATCAAATGCCTCCAAGTCTGGGTATTTTATAAAATTAACTTATATTTGTGTTCATGATTTCATGATCAAGTCGACCAAAAGTTGACTAGCAGCATTAATTTCTATTTAACAACAAGTGACTGAATATCTCTGTTTATAAATAGTCATCAATCTAAAAAATATGTTACGTTATCTAACATCGTTAACCAACCTATCAGCGTAGTCACTATCGTGTCGCTTGCCTCATACATTTTTACTTTTGGTTTCTTGCCTTATTAGTATTGCTAACGAGAATGCTGTGTAAAACAACTTCATGATCTTCAGATCATTTTTCACATTTCTATATCTTCTTTACGGTCAGCGTATAAAGTGCAGCATACCAAATGTATAATAATCGCCTCATTTCATCTAAATTACTGGTCTCGGTGGTTTCCAGCTTGATAAGTAGATAATTCACTCTAGACAATGTATTGCATTAAGTATATCAAACGGAAATCGATATTTAATAGCCTTGAGAGTTGAGTCTCTTTATTTGCAAACTTTTTATGAATGTCATAGGTCATGCACTCATTTATCTTCCACGTACAGTGAATAGTGCCATGTTTGTATGACTCCCGCATGTACCTGCGCAGTGAGGGAATTTTAAAAGAGCAGCGCATGCTATTGACTAATCGAGATTGTCCATTGTTGGGGCGTTAAATTCTAGCTTGACGTTAGTTGAGTGTCTTGACGTTAAAATGGACAGTATTTTAGAGTAGTAGAGTAGGTGTATAATCATTGCATTGTATATATGAGCAGCATAGGAGGAATGCTGGATCCGAACATTATATCTGTAGAAGCTAATTCCTAAATCGATGTTCAAACGCCGTGCTGGTGTCTAATACAATACTGATTGTATTGGCTCATTAAGGCATAAGGTTGAAGGTGCGCTCTTACTATAATTAAAATAAATAATGGTTTCAAGTATTATTAGTTATGTTATTTTATATCCACGCATACAAATAATAACGTCACACCTTATAGTCGTGGTCAACCTGTACCATATCGCAGCTGCGTTTGCGTAGAATTTACTGGGTCGAAGAGGTTGCTCCTTAGTCAGCTGTGCTTTGTTCCGCGATGACCTACAAACAAACTGACACGTTTTGAGATTTATAATCATCACGCATTTGCTCGGAACTTACTTTAGAACTGGCAAACACGATTGGATTATGAATAGGTAATGAGAACGATTACGTTTGTGCATAAATAAACAATTGTACGAAAATGAAATGATTTTTAAATTTCTATTGACGGGTAAATACATTTTTAGATTTATGAATGCATTTAGTATTCAACGTAGCAGATATTAAAATATACTCATAAACGTAAGTGAGATATTTTCTTAAATAAAATTGCGGACTGTTTTAAAACAAATAACTTAATTTTTTTAAGGGGAAGCATGCTGCCTTTCTCTTCTTAGTTTAAATGAGAGTGATGGCATGGTTTCATCCAGGTATATCTTATATTTCAGTATTTTGAAATAGCTTTTAATACAAAGTCTTACTACTAGAACAGAGATGTCGTTTACTCAATCTAGCTTGAAACCTTAATCGAGAGAGTGATAAAAAAAAGTAGCGGTTAATCCATTAGGTAGATTACTTCTTCTTGTGGTAGTAGGTAATTTCTTACATTTACGTGAATTCTACAACAGTAAATTAGTAGTATTCAAATTTATTAATTAAGTATATTAGGTACATTTTGCTTTTGACATGCGAAAAAGTAATAACTAGAGAAACTTAAAAATAAATATAGGTATAATGAATGCGTATGTTGCGCTAGCTAATCTTCACATAGGCTAAACCAAATGAGACGTGATTTTTAGTGATGATGTAATGTAGTTATATTATAATGTGTACGTTAAAATCAGTTTTTGTCACGTTTAAACCAAGCGATGAATAAAACAATATTTTAATCTTTAAATGCGTAAAGGTACGTAGATGATCGATACATACTGGCACGTATAAAATCGCGAGTGCAGTAAGCATAACATATGGAACTGCATTTAAAAATATATCATTCGCATAAACACAAGTGAACACTACAGCAAAAAGTGATCTACTCATTGCATCTGTTCTGAATGCTGTACAAATGAACGCAGTGTGCATACAACATCGCAACTTTGTATGAAATGTGCACTCGCCAGTTGGAACATTTTCAGTCAAGTATAAAGACAATCACAGTCGTGCATATCTCATACAGTAATAAAAAGCCGAAACAGGGAAATGCCCCATGTTGTGAACAGCGATATAAACTGATAAAGTGCCACGATTTTATAACGCTTTTATCCTACAAAATAATTATAAGTTTGACTACACGAATGACGGAATGGTTGGTGGCAAAAAAGTAAGGTAACAGCCAGTTCAACTTACTTTTTGAGCTGATCTATGATATGGAAGTTAAAATCTTTACTAATATTATAAATGCGAATGTGACTTTCTTTGATTGTTACGCCTTCTCGCCTTAACTTCTCGATCGATTATCATAAAATTTCGCATGTACGTTGTTGTGTTGTACAAAATAGGTACTTTTATTCCAGAAAAAAGTACTATCGCTGAGCGAGCGAAGCCGTGGGCAAAATATAATGAAGAATAAAGAGGAAAAGTTCTCTTTATATAAACAATATACCGGGCTTGTGTTATTTTGAGATTTTTTGAAAATATCGTGACAATAGCAACCAATTCTAAATATTAGGTAATAAATTTAATAAAAGAATTGGTAATATATTTTTATTTTAACCTAGCCTTTCCGATTAAACGTCAACGCGGAACGCAAGGAAAATCTCATTGTTAGTCTCAGATGCAAAAAATGATAATTGAACTACATTAATAGAACTATTACATTATACTGACAACAATTGATATAAAGGCATTTATTACTGAAATCTACGTCGCCAAAAAGTTGCAAGACCACAAATTTCTAGCGTTTCTTATAATACGGCTATTAAGAGATCTTTACTGTTTATTGATTTATGTCGTTGACCGTACGTATAAGCGGCTATAATATTTATACATAATCATGATAGCTTTAACCAATTCTTAGTCATACTATAACGTTATCGGAATGTGATCAATCCGCTTACAATGTAAACTACAATATACAAAGTATCATTAAAGTAATACCATATCAAAACTGCAATCACTTAATGGTCATAACATAAAACATAGCATTTATCTTAAATTTGTATTCAAATCAAAGATCGCTTTACTGCGACTTTGATATGATTAAATCACAATCCTACTAATCCACAATATCTTATCAAGATGTTCGTATATTTGTTACTCAAATACGTGTAAACCCTTATACGGATTTAGATGAAACTTAGGACACACGTAAACTGTATCCTGAATCATCACATAGGACTTATACATTATTTCAGTTATACGTGTACTTGGGATAACAATAAAGGCATTAACGACTCATCTTAGCAAATAGAGCCAATTTTTTTTTATTGAATCTCCGGAGGGTCAAATGTGTATAACAGACCTTAAAAAAATTGTTGGTTCTAGGATGTTCCATTGTCTATCGCAATCTAAAAACATTGTCAGGCCCGTGCACCTTTACACCAATTTAGATTCACTGGCCAGGCACCTTATAATATAACATGACTTAAACTGGGAATGGTTTCTTTATTACGTAGTACTTAAACAATATACATTATCACACTGTGTACAAGTACTTAAACAATATACACAAAGCACACCCAGAGTCAGGACTACCACACAAAGGTATCTGAGAACCAACGAACATACAATACTCGGCGAGGTAGTAGTGGCGATGCGGCCACCTCAGCCACTTCACCATCCGTGCAGTCACCTCGCATCGTAGACAAAACCTGCATTCACTAAGTCACTGATGGTGAAAAACCCATGGGAATTCTTGAGTCCTATAAAATCCATCATACCATTATACTATAGCTGCTTCTAACATAAATGCTCTCCTTTCAGGGAGATAGAATCTTGCGGTCAACTCCTCGCGTCCCTTGGCACTTGTCTTCATCACCTCCACACGTTATTATCATGGGCGCCACCAGGAGAGCTGTTCCCTACCGAACCGCACACACCAGAAGAATTGTTCTCACAAGCAGACACTATCAACCAGTATTGCTTCTACGGAAGGTGTCTTGGGTTTCAAGTAAGTAGATATGCCAAGTTTTTAGAAATAGAGATGTAATTCTTTATTTTCTCATTATTTTATGTAGTTTTGGAAAGACAAGTAACTCTGTTTAGTGAGTGAAATAAACACAATTATTCAAACAACCGCCACAAAGAGGACCCAGAGTCGGTAGGTACAACTGTCTGTGAGGGACCTAATCCTCAACACTCCACGCTGTAACAGTGGCGAGGCGACTACTTAAACCAATAATATTTCTTTAATCAATTCCTATACCGTCTCTGGCTTATAACTCCGAAGAGTTAGGCAGAGTTGTGTTACACGTTTCGCTAAATTGTAAGGCTCAACGTAATCTTGTCGTCTACGGGGCACACTTGCAGGCACCATGATTGACTCAGAATTTCTTGACAGAAAATCCCAATAACACTTTTACCAACTCGGAAATCAATAGACATTCACTACAGGTGCGCGACCGAGGTAGCAATTAAAAACGTCTATAAATATTATAGAAACTGTTGTGAGCTGTTTTAATTATATTTGCGTTAATAGCCTTTTTCCTGAAGGCAATAGGCAAAAGCGGATTTCCTCTTGTTACGATCGTGACGCACCTCTTATGCATTTTTTTACTTTTACCACATTCTTCATGCGTGTTCGTCCGTTTAGTGCTGTAAAAGAAACCATTATGCAATCCTTCTAATCCCTAAAATCTGTTTAGAAAGTTTTCTCCAATGTTCGTCACTTCTGACTCTTTCAATCTTGTCTTTTAATCTTCGCTTTCGTGGTTCTAAAGCAAGTAAGGTTTTGAGCCTATCAATCTCCAGCTCATAAACTATCTCTACATAAAGGACATACATATCTATACGATGATCGTTTGCTTAGAGAAACCAACAAATCTTTTCATATTTATAACTAGCTGACCCGCGCAACGTCGTCTGCTTCATATAAGATAAATGTTGAATTTACCCCATTTTTGCAACATTTTTCATTGCTGCTCCCCTCCAATTGGTCGTAGCGTGAGGTTATATAGCCTATAGCCTTCCTCGATAAATGGGCTATCCAAGACTAAAATAATTTTTCGATTCGAACCAGTAGTTCCTGATATTAGCGCGTTCAAGCAAACAAACTTAGTATAGGTAAGTACTCAATAAAGGCCATTCTTTACTTATGCGTAACCTAATATTCGCGTAAATACCTATATTCACTGACACGTGTTACTCCGTCCTTCGGTCATTTGTTGACTATTCCTATGATGCCGTAGTGCTTATCACTAACGACTTAGCCATATATTACATAGATACAGACCGCTCAAAGATACTTCGACTCAAGTCAGACGAATGTCAAAACGTGTATTCCGTTTAAGGAATCTTGTTTTCGCAAGTCCTATTGAGTTGCTCCTCTGTATCCTATGCTTTTGTGACTTCTATTGGTTCTAAACAAATTAGGCATATCAAAGGGCTTACCATCATTACTTAAACTATTGTCATTGCATGCATGAAAATGATACAGTGCGTTACAGAGTATATAGCTTTGTCTCGTTCTCGTAAATGGTGGTTATAATGCAGAATAGCATTTGGTAGTCAAATCTGTTTTGTAACGCATTTATAGAGGCATCGATCTTATTTTTAACCTCTTTTAAGATGAGATCATGTAGTCCAGAAATATTAATGCAAATATTTACGACGTTATTGTGATCATGCAAAACTTTACATATATGTACTTTAAACCACCTAACAAACTCAAAAGCTATCTATAGATACTAACTACGGGCAACTATCATAGACCGTAATTAAATAATTCAAGCTTAGTTCCCTAAAATACTGCACGCAGTGTATGAAGGCAGAGCTATAATACTGAAATTATATTTGATTACCGTTTTAGAAGAGTAGCCGTGAGTTTCTTGCAGGTATCGACTCATAGGATTCTCTTCCTCATTCTCAACCCTTTGCTGAACCTAGCAAAAGACCTAAATGTAGCTTCAGTGATTTAGTAAACTCACTAACAAAAAGATATAGATGTTCATAAGTGTTATTTTGTAAATGAATAAATGTTTCTTTACTTTATATTTTTTAAAGTGAAGACAATACAAAAATATAAAAAAAAGAAAGCTTTTTGGGTAAAATCAATGTTAATTCCAAAATAATGGATAATATATGTTAGCTTTATTTATTTCTTCTAAAGATATACACTATTTAAGAAACACAGGCGATACATACATATATGTAGGACACAGTGAGTTATTAAACACTTGTGTGATATGCTATCTTACCATGGAAAGTCTTACCAATAGTAAAGTAAAATTTCAATCTAACTCATCAATTACCTAGAAACAATATACAATAAAAAAAAAAATGCGTCTGAGCCCCGGGCTCCGAGCGTTAGCAATCTGAAATCTACTTTACAATCGAAAACAAAAATTATTTAAAAGAAATGAAAGACACTAAAATTATATAAAGTTATACGATACTTACTATACTATCCTTTAAGACCAGTAATGTCAAGTTGAATACCTTCCAGTTCTTACCATCGATGCGCGGCATACTAAAAGGCATATCAATATGCATGGCGGGTTTCTCCGAAGCATACTACTGTCATGGCAACCTGATCAGTTCAGTGTGGACCGGAGGGCAGTACCTCATTGACCCAGAGATGAGGGCCAGGCGAATCGTAAACATATCGCAGTCGGCGAGTATTGAATTCTGCAAGGCGTTCTGGTTCTTGGCTGAGAGTGGTAAGTACCTATTCACTTTTCTATATATTTCTGTCTGCCTTTGCCTCATAATTATGAGCCTTTAGTTTGAATAAATTTGTATTAAAACAACTGACTGCTATATCGGCCCATTGCTATATCATACGAGTATTATAAACTTTAGCATAACTACAAGACTCGAGGGCGCGTTCCATGTATATATTGCGATACACTTCTAGCATTTTCTGACCATAGAGATCAATACCAATTTGAGTACGAGGTTTTTTAGTCTCAGTGATACCAGCCAAACGTAATAATCAAATCAAATAAAATGGATTTGGAAAACAACGTTACGTTCCGTAAAAATCGCAGAGTTGCCGGATCGTGCGAATCTCTGCCCAATATAAACGAAAGCTCTCTATCCACCGAGTCAAGTCGAATGGGGAGTCTACCTGATCTCTCAACTGTGCAGTTTGAAGAACGAGAAGAAATTAGCAAACTTAGCAATATAAATAGTAATCTGAAAGAAGAACTTTTAAGCGCCCATAATGAAATAAATAACTTACTACTAGAAAATTCGTCACTTAAGGAAAGAATCATAAAAATGGAATGCAAAATCCAGAACTTAATACAGATCTGTTCTACAACTAAAGATGATTGTCACATAAAATCAAGACGGAAATCACTACGGCAAACACCAAATTATTATAGTAATATATCGGATATAAATAAAAATAAATTAAATAGCCCCTGCGAATCCCCAGCTCCAATTCAAGAAGCCAATCAAATAAAAATTCCTATCAATCTTCATGAAGATACACCACCTGACCACAGAAACATGAAAACTACACCAGCTCAAACTTCAATCAAATTGGATAAGAAAATCATTATTATAGGAACTCAACAAAGTGTTGGGCTTGCTTCAATGTTAATAAGGACTAGACAAAATACCAAGTATGAAAAGTATACAGTATCAGCGTTTACAAAACCTAATGCTACATCCGAAGAAGTTTTAAAATTGTATGACAACATATCTATGGAGGAAGATGATAAATTAATCATATGTACTGGTGAGAATGACAAAAATCCAACTTTGATAGCAATTGAACTATCTAATGCATTAAAAACTTTCCGTAAGAAATCTGTAATAGTATTAGGTGTAAATAGTAATATGTATTTAAATGAACAAATGTTGAACAGCAGCATTCAATTGATATGTAGTAATTTGCCAAACACAAATTTTGTTAATGTTAACGAATATGGTAAAAATAAGTTTTATTTATGCAAAAAAATTAATCTTGTTATTGATAGTATTGACTATGAGAAGAAATTTATTGTTCATAGTGGCAGGCCTAACAATTCCATAGTTCAAAGAAATGGCAATTTTAATGCGTATATTTCTCATGGGGAAAAGAGCTTTAAGGTGGTCCAAAAATCTATATTGGATTATTTTTCTAAAAATACTATTAAAACACTGTCTAGTAAATGTTCATGTACCGCCAGAAAATTATTGTTCACTACCCCAAGTGTTTCACCTTCACATAATCCAGCAAATGATCTTTTTCGATGTTAATGATCGTAAAGTTACTATATTCCATCAAAACATTGCAGGAATTCTAAACAAATCTGACCTACTGCAGATATCACTAAATCAGCTGGTTAAAGATAATAATTACAATGTGAATATTATCTGCCTCAGTGAGACCTTCCTGAAATCAGGCGAGGAACTTAATCTACGTGTTGATAATTATAGTCTAATCGCTTATTTTTCTAGACCAAATCAGAAACGCGGCGGTGTATGTATTTTATGTAGGAGCGATCTAACCTGCCCTAAAATCTATGCCAAAAATGATCTAGTAACTGAACTTTGCTTCGAATATTGTGGCATAGAAGTCCCAACATATAATTGTCTTGTAATGTGTATTTATAGAACGCCGAATTCTAACCCTTATAAATTTCTTAATAATTTTGAAATACTTTTATCTCAGCTTCGTTATAAATATAAAAAGAAAATAATAATAACAGGAGATTTCAATATCGATTTGCTTAAAAATTCAAAAATAAAAGATGAATATTTTCGCATATTACAAAATTATGGTTTTTGCTCCCATATCAATGAACCCACAAGAATAAACGCATGCCTTGACCAGATAGTAAGTAACTTTTCTGAAGCTACTGCCAAGGTACATCATTTAGGTTTATCAGATCACAGTGCCCAAACTCTAACCTTTAGTGTAAAATATAAATCATATGAGAAAAAACCATTATTCATATATAAACGCAACTTACAAATCGATAATGTACGTAAATTTAAAGAATGTCTCTCAAATCTGTCTTGGAACTGGATCTTAAATGAATCTGATATGAACCGAGCCTTTAAAATGTTTCATGAAAATCTAATTATGTTTTTCAATTTATGTTTCCCTGTACAGAAAATAAAAACTAAAAATAAGAGTAATGATGACTCGTGGATAACGAAGGGGCTCAAAATATCATGTAAAAATAGAAGAAAGCTTCGGTACACTTATTATATGAAAAGAACAAAACATTCTAAAAATACGTATCAAAGGTATGCAAAAATATTGAAACAGTGTGTGTATAATGCCAAAAAACGAAGCAATATACTATACATTAATAAATCAAAAAATATCTGTAAAGCCACATGGGATGTCGTCAAAAAATCTCATACATCACACGTTAAAAATAATAAATACATCAATGAAATAATGGTACAAAATAAAATTATATCTGACCCTCAAGACATATCCAATCATTTTAATAATTATTTCATAAATCTAACTAACAATAACAATACTACTCATACGATCCCTAATACAATACCTATTCAGAGCATAGATTCAAGCATCTTCTTGTATCCAACAACAAGAAGTGAAGTCTATAAAATTATAATGTCTCTGAGGACGACGAATTCTTTTGGTTACGACGACTTCCCTACCAACATATTAAAAGAAAGTGCTATATTACTTACAGATATTTTATCGTACCTAATCAATTTATCTTTTGCAAATGCAACTTTCCCTGAATTACTTAAAGTGTCCGTTATTAAGCCGAGTTATAAACAAGGTGATGCTAAACTTATGAGTAATTACAGGCCTATTGCGTTGATACCGATTTTAGCTAAAATCCTTGAAAAGGCAATGCACGCACGTCTTGTTTCATTCTTAAATAAGTTCAATATCCTTAAAAATGAACAACATGGCTTCCAAAAAGGGAAATCCACAACATTAGCGGCATTTAACGTCATTAAAAAAATTACTGAATGCATTGATAAAAATATGCGCGCTGTGACCATATTTTTTGATATGAGTAAAGCCTTTGATTTCGTTCTACATGATAGGTTGCTTTCTAAATGTGAGAAATATGGTATTCGAGGTACTGCTAAAAAATGGCTCAAAAGTTACTTGGATAATAGAAAACAATACGTTGACATTACTAACATAAACAAAGACAAAGAAGAGTGTCATTATAAATCTATCTCTAGATTAAACTCAGTAGGTGTCCCGCAGGGCAGTATCCTGGGCCCTTTACTATTTTTAATTTATATTAATGATTTGCCAGATATCACTTCACATAAATGCACGTTATTTGCAGACGATATATCTGTAATAATAACGGAGTCTGAACATACTAATCATAACGACGAGATTAATAAGTGCATTAATGATATTACCAATTGGCTAGATAATAATAATTTGAGAGTAAACCCAGATAAAACGAAATACATGCAATTTTATAATAGAAAACCAAACAAAAATGAACTCAAAGTTCTATGTAAGGGACAGGAAATAAAAAGCACCAAAGAAGCTACTTTTCTGGGTATGGTTTTTGATGATCAATGTCGTTGGGAGGCACATGTCAAAAAGGTTTGCAGTAAAATTAATAGGTTTGCATATGCACTTTGGCGTTTAACCAAAATTACGAACCAAAATGCTGCACTACAAGCGTATCATGGTTACGTCGCGTCAACCATTAGGTATGGTATATTAATATGGGGAAACTCTGTTGTAGTAAATAAAGTTTTTATTTCTCAGAAGCAATGTGTCCGGGCTTTAGCTGGAGTATCACCTCCTACGTCCTGTAGGCCCCTTTTCCCTAAATTAAAACTGCTTACAGTTGCTTCAATTTACATACTGGAATGTTGTTACTTTGTAAAAATTTATCCAGAGTTATTTAATAAATGGAAAGACAATTGTAACTTCAACACCAGGTATCGTGAGCGTCTAATGTTACCTAGCATAAGGACTGAACTGTATCGTAGGAATTGTTACCCCATGATCATTAAAATATTTAATAAACTGCCTCAAAGTTTCAGAGTCTTACCAATAAAAACATTTAAATGTCGCTTAAGAACGATGTTGATGAACAAAGCATTCTACAGTGTTAACGAATATTTCAATGCAAAATTAGATGATTCATGTAATATAAAGTGATATAATCTATGTGGTAAGGCTTTATATTGTATAAAGAATCTAAAAATATTACTATTTTGTATTAAGTATATTGTGTATATAATTATTTCACTACTAGGCTAAGTCCTATATTGCATGCTGTAAAACGGCCAAATATGTGAAACTTATAATATGAAATTGTAATATCTTCTCGACCATATCTGATGCAATAAAAATTTCAATTTCAATTTCAATTGACCTAAGATAATGAGAGATCAGAGATTTTTACTAGCAATTAGGTTACAAATTACTAGTAGGTATTCTTGTGTTAGGAGTGTGATCACGTCAGTAGTGCAATGGATGGGATCCGAACTCACGACATTTTGATCGTAAGTCCAATAGCTTATCGATTGGGCTACCGCCACTTTTGGTTGGATGACCTGGACACGTCCGGAGAATCGAACCTGAGTAGTTGTAGTCGTCATTGATTTATATAATTTTTGTATCGTATACTTAAATAATTTAACGAATGTATGATCTTGTAAAAGAATAATTAAGAATAATAGAGTAATAAAACGACTTATTTCTAAATCAGCATTGAAACAATCACACTATGAATGTCATCATTTCGCGGAATCACCTGCATGCGCGAATACACAGATGCTCACGATCACATTCAGTGGTATCTTTCTCATATGTCTATTTTGCCATATATACACATATCACAGCCTCGTGATTATTTGTGACGTTATATAGTATATTGCTTCTCTTTCTTATAAATATTTAAAAAATGCTTGGCCCATTTAGTCACGGACAGCCTTTGCATTGCTACAAAGTGTAAGTGTATGCGCCTTCATGACATTCTATGATGTATTAATAATAAATAAGACTTCTAAATTTAAATTATTTCTTCTCTTTAATTTTATAATTGTTATTATTGTAGATTTATATATTCAATAATATACATATAGTATAATTTGGATGATATGAATTATAAAATACTATAATTATATTTAATTAGCGTTTTAAAAGAGGGGCCATGAGTTTCTTGAAAGTATCTCCTCATAGCCCTTTGTCTAAACCTAGCAACCAAACTAAATGTAGCTTAGTAACTTGGTAAGCTCACTAACCAATCGATTTTAACGGTCACAAGTATAACTTTTACTCACACTTACAACAAACGGAACTTCGGGTGCCAACTAGTTACAATAACTATTCAAAATAATTTGTCCAGTATAAAACTTGAATCCTGCGAAAGAATTTTTGAAACCCAACGAAATCTCAATTTCAGGATGGTTCGCAAAAAAGTATTACATTAGAAATTAGTGCATATATTTTCCCATAACAGTGCAGAAGCAAGTATTTTAAGAATATAAACAATCGAACATGTGTTTACAATCAGAAGATGACCTCGTCATGGGATCGCGGCTAAACCGAGAGCGTTATATGCACAAACAGTTGACGCACATCGATGCAATGCGATACACGCTTTCTTACACTGTACTTCTGAACTAAAATAGAACCAATACAAAACATTGCATCACGTTTGTTTATTTCCGAAGGATACAGAGGTGCATCGCACCCAGCTTACAACAAAAGAAATCCCTAAATCTGGTACAAAATGTAGCTAAATTAAATAAGGATTCAATTCAAAAATTTGTTAGAAACTATGTATATAATTATCTGAAATAATACGATATTCCTATTATAGCAGATATACGATAAACTTAAAGCGGGCATTATATAAACCGAATCAATACTGCATTTGATATAAATGCTTGCAAGGAACAATAATACATTTTACAATCTATGGGCTAATTCTCGTAACAATAATTTGTGGTAAACACAATTTTTTTGAAGCCTTCCTTAGGCGCATTGAGCACTTTTTGGGTGAACAATAATCATGGAACTCGCGTCATCGTCACCGAACGCTTTCCATGAGCTATATGTATACTGTGTATACATGAGTACTTTATAGGTGAACAAAAAGCGTGAAACTCGCGTCATCGTCACCGCACGCTGCTTACTTAGTTTTCACTTCTATCGGCAGTCCCCAAAGACTGCCCCACATGTTTTTTACCATGTAGGGGTCAAACCCAGAACAGTCGACGCAATGGCGGGTCGACGACTTAAACCACTACCCCATCCGAGCAGTCATACTACAGCACTAACAACCCGTAGTATTAACTCGCGCATGTAACCTGCCTGCACAATTCACGTTAATAGTTTAACAACTATTAGCCGGCTACATCTTAATGCTGTTATGTATTTGCGAATGTCGTATGATCCATATCGTAATTCTCCAGCAGACAGTCAGGAAATCTATCGTACGGATGATAATAGGTTCACTTGTGATACACAGCATGTGAAATGTGGTTTTATTAGCACTTCTGTATACTCGAGAATATACAAGTGATATGTGGTCCCTTCTTTTCGCATAATGTTTACCGCTCATATACCTACCTACTTTAGCATAACTAGTTTGTCTTTTCTTTTTTTGGCATAATAATACTTTGTCATTGTTGTCTTTGGCATACCGTTTATGTTGACATAATAATCAAAACGAATAAAAAATCGAAACATAGGTTCAGGTTGTGATAATATATTTTTTTTCTTTATTTGCGGAGTTTAATCACATTATGACTATGTCGCCTCATTATAGCCACGTTTTATCACTATACATTATGTATGTATTATAATATAACTTATATAAGTCCCTGGCGTCATCCGACATAGGATTAGCCAGGAGACTATTACATAGGCCAATGCTACAATATTTTCTTCCCAATAACTGTTCGCTAAGTTAATCGTTGCAGGCGCATTCCACCAAAACATGTTGTACGACTTCGATTACATCGTATATTTCACAATTTGGTGTTGGCGATATTTCCATGAGAAACGTAAACTTCTTGGATAGGATGTGATCGGCACGCAATCTCATAGCTGTTATACAGTTGTGTCTGCTCAGTGAACAGATATTAATCAAAGAAATTACTGGTTCCGGTTGTATAGTAGGTACCATATACCTCGTTCTACTGACCTCTGATCAAAATACTCGTGCCAAGACTTGTTACAATATCGCCTAACCAGATAAAAGCAGTCTGTAAAATAAGAAGGAATTGCAATGAAAATGTCCTGCGCGCAGGCTTGTTTAGCAAGTTGGTCTGCCTTTTCGTTACCGACTAGTCCGACGTGGGAAGGAACCCACTGAAGATGCCAGTCCGTTGTAATTCTAGAATTTGGTTAATTATTATTCTATATAATATACAATTCAAATTTATGATTATGCTTTAAAACAAAAAATGCGTAAGCTGTGATGGGTAAATATAATTAGAACTAACAAAAGTATGCCATGTTATATTATGTCTTAAACTTTTATGCAAATGAATAGGGAACCAGGTGACAGTCTATGTGAGACTAAGTATATGTATATTGAATCATTGTTATATGTATATTGAAGGTCAAGTGCACTATGCACTTGACCTTCAATATACATACTTTTACGTAACAGATTACGAGTTTGGACACCGATAATCATTATCGGTGTCCAAACTCGTAATCTTTAGAGGAAGTAATAAAAGTGAACGGAGTCTGACGTCGAGTATTATCATTGTGACGTATAACTTATGCACAATACGCATGAGCTTGGTATCTAATAATATGTTTGTAAACATATGTTCGAAATGTAGACCATACCTATCATGTCTGTCTTTAAACGATACGATCTAGAAAGTAGAAGATATCTTAATTTACTTTGCCGCCAAATATTTTATATAACCAGTAAGATGTTATTTGTGTTATTTTTCAATCGTTTCTAGATATAATAAATTGTCAAAATTAATTGTGTGTACTGTTTGTGTGGTTGTATAACCTAACACCATAATGATATGACATCAATACAAAATGTACCAAAAATATTTAGAGTACAAAATAAAATTAAACCTATAAGGATGCAAAGTTTGTAAAAGAAGGTATCAGAGTCATAATAATGAAACTACTAATTAAAGGCAAATATAATAGAAATCTCTGAGGACAAGAAATGCCTCAAGTTAATAAGATTGGACGTGGAGGGCAAAATATATCTATTTCAGTAAATATTTTATTTCCACTAAATAACTTTTGCTTATCGGTATAATATTAACTAAACTAACATAACTAAATTTAGTTTTGTAGTCTTATCTTAAAATAATATATTCTTCATTGCCATGTTAGAGATTAAAATTAAGTTTAGTTAATTAATTATTGAGATATGAGAGAGAAAAAAATATTTATATTCTTTTCAGAAATAATGAAACGGGTACCAAGCTTAATGTCATCACCGGTTGCTGTGAACAAACTGATCACCATTCCTCCAGAGCCCATCACAGTGATGACGACGGAAGGCAAAGAAACCACAGTGTTGCCGCCAACCGTACATATTGGACTACAGGGATTGAATGTTAGGCTGATCAGTGTTAATAAGAGGGCAGGAATGGTAAGGACTATGCAATTATATGTTGACTAGCTGACCCACGCAACTTCGTCTGTTTCACATAAGAGAATTTGTAACATTTTTATTGATACTCCGCTCCTATTGGTCGAAGCATGATGTTATGTAGCCTTCCTCGGTATATGGGCTAACCAACACTATAAGAATTTTCAATTCGAACCAATTCCTGAGATTAGCGCTTACAAACAAATTTTCTGTTTTCTACCAATCTGACCCAGTGCAGGTTGGCAGACTTCACATATCTTTGATAACTTTATAGGAAACTCTCAGATATGCAGGTTTCATCACGATGTTTTCCTTCACCATATAAGCGAGCAATAATATTAACGATTTACTTTGGTTAATTCCGAGACATTATTTAAATCTCGCTCTACAAAAAAGTCGGATTTGGTGGTGGCTTAGTAAAGTACTGAGTTTGACTGTCTGGTTGTTGAGTGGAATTTGTGGTAGACGATAAGAGCCGACCTCGCCACGTGACAGTGAAATATTGACAACAAATTTGAATGTGATAACCGCTCACTACAAGTTATCAGTATACACGTGTTGAAATTATTGACCGGTGTTTAATAAGTATAAACAAAATTAGATATTACGAAACAAAGAATATTTTAGTAATTTGTTATTATAACTCGATATTTTCTTTTTGCTTTCTAAAAAATAATTAATTAAGTAGTCATTCGTATATTATTCTATTTATTACGTATATATAATGGCAATTTTTATTTTTGTAATTAGTGCCTTACAGTAATTTAAATTACTATTATCATCATACAGTGTAAAATTGGTGAAACGGCACATCTTTTCAACATGTTTAATGCTACATTTCAGTATATTGTGGTAGGATATATGATGAAATAAGCATTTAGTATAATCAAACGTTTTCGAATGACATATTTTCCTGCCTGTTGTGTATTTATAAATATACAATGTGTAGCTATGGACGTACTTAGAATTCATATAAAGGACGTTGTGATGTTGCCCCTTGCATAAGATTGCGCCTCTGCTTGCGGACGAAAGAGACGTTCCTGATTCAATATGTTATTGTGATTTTCTTTTAGAAAATTCTCAGTTGCCTAAGCCTCAGTGCCTGGAAATGTGCTAAGCATACGGATATAAAGTCAAAGTCAAAAATCTTTATTTACATAAAAATTTGTAGACTCTTCTTGGACTCGTCAATGACCATTACTTCAATCAATGGTCGCCTGCTATTTCGTGGTACAAAAAAAAAATATTTGAAGTAACGTAGGTGTAAATAAATATATTTAATGTTTATCCTCTTGTGGCTACTCATTCGGATAGTGGCGGTAACGATACCAAAAATGGTTGGTCCAGAATAGATAATAGTTTATTATTTTTAAATCTAGCTCTAGCATACATTTAGTATGTTTTGATTATTTCATCGTTGACATGCATGTATAATTAAATGAGTAGAAGATGGATTACATTTATTTTATTGTTAAAAGCAAATAACAGAAGATTTTAAAACTATGTTCGCTATTACCTTACTCCATAGCGCAGATGTAGATAATGCAACTGATTTGCTTGAGGTCTTGAGTTCTAAATGCGGGTCGTGACATCAAAAAGCTTTTGAGTTCTTCTACCAAGAAATCTCAATATTAGTCCGGAGTAACGAAGTTTGTGGTGTTACACACTTGTAGCTCGAAAAGCATATTAAAGCTGATGGTATTGCGCCTGATCTCTTTTGGGTCGTGTTAAATTACCATCCTATCGGATTATGATAGTTAGGGAACAGAGAGTGCACTTGTGTTAAAATATCTCCTGCGCAAATGGCCAGTCTCCATTATGATTTGGCGTCTTGGGCGAAATTCGGTTTGGAAAAAATTATTATTATGCTACTTCCTTGCAACCGCAAGTTTACATACTGTTCCGTGTATTTTCCAGACAGGTGAGGCTGCCTCCACTATACCGCCAGCCGACGGGGTGTTGTTCCACTGTCATGGCGGTGGTTTCGTGGCCCAAAGCTCTAAATCCCACGAAACATACCTACGAGACTGGGCCGCTAAGTTGAACGTGCCTATCTTATCGGTGGACTACAGTTTAGCACCACAAGCGCCATTCCCTAGAGCTCTAGAAGAAGTATTCTACGCTTATTGTTGGATGTTGTCGCATTTTAAAGAGATCGGTACTACTGGTATGTATTTATTTATTAAGTATTACCTGTAATTATGGCTGTATGCCTGTAAATATTTGATCCGATTACAAAAAAAATATCACAGAAATGTTTCATCGTCTCTCTTAGAATAGAACTTATAATAAACAATATTTGAATCTGAAGTTGGATTATAACTGAACAAACATAGCATTTATAATTATATATAACTTTATATGAACATTGATATATAGACGTTTTAACATATAAAATTGTGGAAGAACGTGGTGTTGATGTCGGGAACTGGTATATGTACTAAGTCGTTGTATAAACTTCACTTGCGAGATTCAGGTTTTTGTAGTGCGAAGCGCATATTGCAAACAGCACCATCTCTTGTCAATCGTTGAAACTTTTTCGTCTGCGTAGAGTCGCTACAATATAATTCTAAAGAGAGGAACCCACTATGAACGACGGCAGGCGCTTTACTTGAAATGGTCAACTCGCCATTGCCACTGCGCCGGGTATTGTGGGTTCTAACCCCACACGGAACAAAAATTTGTGTAACCCACAATTAATGTTAATTCCGTGTCTTTATTTAAAATTTAAATAACGAATAACATTTAAATTTTTGGAGAGTCTCCCAGAACACAGAATTGATTACCTTAATATTACTTAATCTGCCATTGTTTTTTTCTACAGGCAAACGCATAGTATTCGCCGGTGACTCGGCGGGTGCAAACCTCGTAGCTGCGTGCACTCTGAAGATACTGACGTCAGGATTACGACAACCGGAGGGAATGTTCCTGGCATATGCTCCACTCATGATCAGCTTTGTGCCAAGCCCAGCTAGATTACTGTGTCTAATGGACCCAGTATTGCCTTTCGGATTTATGATGAGATGTCTCAAAGGTATGACTAGTTATTTAAACATTATAGTATATAGCATACTATATATACTTTACTATATAATAGTATACTATGGTACCGTATATTACGTTTTGCCCGCGGCTTAGCTCGGGAATACAATTTTTTTTATGGACGAAATGATAACACCTCCTTTCCTCTCTTGTACCCGTGACAATGTGTATATAAAATTTCATGATGATCGGTCGAGTAGTTAAGGCGTGAAAGCGTTACAAACAAACACATATTCGCATTTATAATATTAGTTAGGATCACTGAGTGTTGTTGGTTCAAGACTGCAAGGATAGGTGCCTCGCCACTGCCTTTGTGACGAGTGTTATGGGGTTGAATCCTACACTAGACAAGAATTTGTGTGATCTACAAATGATTGCTACGAGTCTATATTTGTGCTGTGTGTCCTATGTTTATCAGAAAAAGTCATATATATTTTATTTCCTAGACATCACGATATCGGATTCCTTTAATAGTAGATCTAGTCTCATCTATTCCATATGACATCTTTAACAACATAACGAAGTACTCTTATACATTCACCGTGTGCAGTACCTATGTATCTATTTAATACAGACATCACTTAGAAAAGACGGAGGTGAGCATCAAATCCAAGAACTCTGCCTAATGTTCCAACGGTTGCGCCATTGTAACCTTTTCTAAGAACCCCACAGATATTCTTATCAATGAAGTTCAACAGTATACAAAAATAAAGTTGATTTTGAAATATAATATTTACGATTACCTGTTATCATATGATATTGTCTGGCTTTTCGAAGTTATGAGTGTATTAAATAGTTAATTATCGCTTGCTTTAATGATAAAGGAAAATATTTTAAGAAAAGCCTGCATGTCTCAGAGTTCTTCATAAAGCTCTCAAGCCCAGCAGTGGGACAATTTACATACAGGGCTGATATTTATTTATATATGATTTTCAGCATACGCAAGTCCGAATACAGGAGGGAAAGGTAACAAAGATGATAAGCAAGGAAATCACAATCAAAATGCGTTGTCAAATGCGACCACACCGAATAACGACAGTAATGGCTTCCTAAGAGTTAGTCCTTCACAAGGTAAGTGGCTAACATTCACACGAGAAAATCTCTATGTTTATAAATCTTCTGTGCGTGTGTTTGTAATTGAACTCCTCCTAAACGGCTGGACCGATTTTGATGTCATTTTTTGTGTGTGTTCAAGTGGATTCGAGAATGGTTTACATTTGGTTTTAAATTTTTGGTTTTAAATCAAAATCGGTCCAGCCGTTTAGTGTGATATAGACACATCCAGGAGAATTGTTGGATTCGAAACCACGATGACACAATATATATAGTGAATCGAAAATTGTTGATGCGTAATGTGCATAGTAAAAAGTATGGTCAAGTACAAATGTAATTGACTGTAGAAATATAAATAGAAATCTTTATTCGCTTCGCTTCGTTTTATTGTACGAATAGCGCAGATGTTTAAGTGATCGCCTTGCCACTGCTACGTCGAGTTTTGTGGGTTCGAATACCACACGGTTGTTCCGAGTCTGGATGTGATTTGTGTCCGTTGTTTGAATGTTTGTAAAGTCCCCGGTGACATAGATTCCAAACCCTACTGCGGGAATAACCATTTAAAAAAAAAAAGAAATGCTTTTAAACTCGTCAATGCCTCCTTACAGAAGGTATAAGCGAAGGTCCATCGTCTTTCGAGGAAGTTTCACCGTCAGACTTAGCAGAACTACAAGCGCACAAGTCTGGGAGTGAGCGTCGGAAGTCTTCCGACACGACCATCAGTGCGGCCTCTTTACAAAGTGAACACACCGCTACAGGTATGTTTAAAAATATCACTACTGGATGACGTCACAGTTTTAAGGACTTGAATATATCTATCTAATATTATGAAGCTGAAGAGTTTGTTTCTCTGTTTGGTTGAACACGCTAATCTCAGGAACTACTGGTTCGAATTGAAAAATTATTTTAGTGTTGGATGGACTATTTATCGGAAAAGGCTATATAACATCACGCTACGACCCACGGGGACGGCGCAGTAACGATAAAAGTGGGTGAAACCGCGGGCACATCTAGTCGCTTATAAAGCCGTTTGAACTGGAAGCATATTTATTCAACAACTAGATAATGACCGAGGCCTCACCAGCGTGAAAATAGTAAAGACGTTTTTGGCATGCGCCATCTTTTAAATATCAAAACTAATGTTTTATTACTATAACATTAAAATTGAACTACTATCCCACGGGTAAACAATACCGGAGTAAAACGTATTCTATGTGTTCAGGTTAATGCAGGATATGGTATATGTGTATAAATCTATTCAACACTTGACGCTTAATTGAGTTACTAACATCCAATCATATTCCCAAACTTTCAAATTTGTTATATTAGTTGGATACTACAAATTCAACGGTCGACTAACTTATAAATGTACTAGATATTGCCCGCATGTACGCTCGCATAGTAGGTTAGGTTATTAGTAGTTCTTATAACTGGATGAAAATTACCCTATGTCCTTTTCTGTTTCCCTGACATCATGTATGCTAAATTTCATGATAATCTGTCAAGTAGTTAAGGCGTGAAAGCGAACACAAAAACAAAACAGAAACTCACATTAGCATTTATAATATTAGTTAGGATAACCGACTTGTTCGAAAATGTACTGATTTGCTTCTAGGTGTGACCCCACCGGAGGATAAATCTCAGCAGTACGTGTCAGACTTCCTCGAGCGATATGTACTGGACAGCGACACGGACTCGGAGGGCCGCAGGATACCTATCATCAAGCCTTCTCCTAAGACCAAAGATGAATCTCATAGGTATTACACATTACACAGTAATACATACACTACGAGTAACTAACTTTTACCCGCGGCTCCTGGCAGTTACTGAGGTACAAAGCAGTGTAACACTCCTATTCATAAGCTGTCCAAAATACTAAAAACTTGTTATCAAGCTATCCCTGTGTAAAAGAGAAAAAAGGAGCAAACACACTTATTATATTCGGAAGGTAATTTCTCAAGGCTTTTTCGAATTCGTATGAAATTAATTATAGTAAGAGCGCACACAACAATAAATGTGTTACATACCGGCATTGATTAATCACTTCAAATATTCTAAGGTAAGTAATTGACTAATCGGTAATCGATTAGAGTGGACATTTTCTTTACCATCACTGATCCTCTTGATTTAGAGAGTACGTGTAGTAGGTACCTACTGTCTAAAGCAAGAGAATCCGTGGATACATCAACTAACTTCTGGTAAGGAAATAATGACAATTAAACCGTAGCCGTACCGAAAGTTGAATGACATTTAAATGTAAGTAAAAAAGTGTACCTTTTCAGGGAGCCCGAATCAGAGAATTCAAGTACTTTAGTTGGCGAACCGCCATTAGTAGAAGATGAATATAGCAAAGAAAATAAGAAAAGGATAAAATCAAGGTATATCGAGTACCCGCCGGCTTCCATTTTATATTTTATTTGAAAGCTTTGTAGTCGAGTTTATTTGAGCAATCATGTAAGCTTGCCATTTGAGATTAGAATTACTTTTAAATTTAGAACCAAGTCACAATGCGCTAAAATATCTTGCAACAAAATTTTCTTCGTTGCCAAGTAATGTTGCGTCTCAATCAGTATATATCCCTCCCTCGAAAAACTTAGCATAATATGATTGTGCCCATTTAAACAGGCTACACGTCTCGTGGAGTAAACAATGGTGTACCTATTAAAGCCAATATGGCGGCTTAAATAAAAATAACACAACAACAAAACAAATTTGAATCTATGAGATTATTTAACGATGCTGCAATATTTTTTACTAAAAAGTTACTATTCACAAAATGAAATCAAACCGTACCATAATTTTAAACTCAGTACCTCATTGGGCACGTAAGTCATCGGGTATAGGTGATATGAAAATCTAAGTAAGTTGTTATGGGCAGATAACGTGCTATCCTTCGAATATTCTGACATTTACCCATGGTTTCTGAAAGATCTACACAAGATTTTTACAGACGGTCAACGCTTGTCTGAAAGGTCAGTAAGTCTTTTTAGAAACCATATGTTAGACTCGCCCTACAATATTGTTATCCTTCTGAGTTAAGGTGGTTTGGAAGGTGTCTAGAGTTTTAGAATTCATATGATAATATGAGGAAACTGATATATAGCCTCATCAGCTTAGAACAGATAGCGTTTGGGAATAATAGAACAATGAAGAATATCGGTAGTTGTAGCTTTATGCGCATTCTAAGAAATTTAAATAATCTCATATCGCACATAGTAACTTAAGGTAGCTTAGTAGATTATTGTTAGTATTTTTATTATTGTATTCACCACACTCAACACCCATTATGATCAGAATATATGAAGCATAATAGGTACTAGAGCTGAAATGTAGTAGTAAATTGTTTGTTTTTAAAGGATAAGTGAAGTAGCGACCGGCTTCATGGGAGCGATGTCTTCTCGGCTAGCTTACATCACGGGATCTAACGCGATCTCTAGGCCGCCGCAAGATGAGTAAGCACAAACATCCCTACGACCTGAACTTATAATTAGAAACTGCATAATAATCATTTAAATTGTAAAGGTTTGCATGAGCTATAATGTTAATATGGATGAATTTAGATAGTGTGATCTGTTTATACTTTAGAGGTGTTATTTCATAATGCATGTTCTTTTAAAACTTGGAATCATATACTTTTAATTTTTTAAACTATGAGTCTTTATATTCTAACGCCAAAATGACGTTATTTTGAATACACATATTATCTTTACCATCCGTCTCAAAACAAACTAATAAGCATGTTTTTTTATTATTTATTTTAGGGTGTATGTGTTTATAAGTAGGTGTATAAAAGAGATATTTTTGACTATTTCATGATCGGCCATGTGCCGCTCTTGAGCATTAATAATTCAAAAAGTATAGATTAAAAGTAAAGTTAATAATACATTAACGTATTGTGTCGCAGCGGCACACCGGTGACCAGACTGAATCGATTTTTAATAATTATGACTGGTAGTTATCCTAAGACTTGACAGATGAAATAACATTAATATTTTTTTTAAACTTTATAATACAATACTAGATAACGGATCTTACTAGCGATGAAGTATTTAAAAGATAATAAATTACCTATTGATTTCCCGACGTTTCGACCGACTTGCATCTATCGTGGTCATGGGTTAACTAGTGTGAACTCAGGACTTATTTTTATGTTTAAATCACTATTCGAACATTAAAATAAAATCTATGTAGGTATATATATTTCAACATTAATGTGATGTCCTAGCGTGGTGGCCCGTACGAACCTGGACGCTCTGATCGCTCGCTCTCCGTCCGACGAGTTCATATTCTCGGTGCCGCGCGACCCGTTCTTATCTCCCTACTGGGCTGAAGATCATCTCTTGAGGAAGTTCCCGCCTGTTAGAATACTGGTAAGTACACCTAATGGAAGTTTAACGTCTGTAGGGGCCCACCGGCGGCCATATACATACATATGTCAGGTATTCAGCAATTGACAGATTCTTCGAATAGGTAATTGCTAATCTATCTATCATCTAAGTTAAATAACTTTATTGATATCTTTTCATCTCCTTAGAACTTTAAACATTTTGTGATTTTAGTAAGGTAACGAGGTCAATCGCTTCTAAAAACTACTAGAATACTTCTAGAAAACTATAAATACTACCTATATTGTCTGAACCTAGCAACTAACCTAAATATAACTTCACTAAAGACATCAACTCATAAACTTTGACGTTCATAAGTGTTACTTTGTGACCTAAATGAATAAATAATTTTATAAAAATAAAAAAGTCAACAAACGACAGCATACTTCGTTTCAACGATAATTTTTGTTAGGATGCGCGCTTCCTTGTTCAAACGAGGTTTGAAGGGACGCTTACGTGATAAACGCCACACCAACCCCAGTGACGTGGCTACCCCTGACGTTACTGAATTCGATGAGCGCTCAACACTTAGCAGATGTTAAGTACTGAACCGCTAGGTCCTCAGCCACTACAAGCAATAAAAAAAAAACTATTTATCGGCATTTGAAGTTTTTTTGTATTTATATTTAACCCTGTATATCTTTGTACGCAACAGATGTAGCACCGCCTAAATTTCGGCAGAATACGAATATAGGTACCTACGTTTTATATTTATTTTCAGACAGTACATTTAGACCCCTGCCTGGATGACTGCGTGATGTTTGCGAAGAAACTGAAGAAGTTGGGCAACACTGTCGGCATTGAAGTATTAGAAGGCTTGCCTCATGGGTTCCTTAATTTCTCTCTCGTAAGTAAATAGCTTTTTTGTTTATTAAACATTTTATTATGACTGTATATGGCCATATACCTTCTTTCTTCAAATGTCGACATTACAGTTGTTTAGCTGCGATCGCCATGGCGCCTTAAGCATGGACAGAAACCTAAACACATAACGCATTAGGACATCATCATTTCCTTAGCTATATGGTCTCACTGCCAACTTCACCCGATCACCAATATCTCAAGCCTGTTTCTAAGAAAATGTTTGCTACTAATTTCATTTAAGTCTAATAAAATCATCCAAGTCTAAGACCATGTTCACAAATCCGTCGTCCTAAGTGTTTTAGCACCCTCTTCAATCACGTTGGTGATCATTTGAATGAAATGCTACTGTATGCGCTGCTGAATGGGTCGCACACAATTTTGTTGTTTGAAATGAAAGATCACTGATAGTTAAATTGAGATGCGATTTATTGGTCACTTAACTACCACTTAACTTGTGATAAAATGTATGATACGATAATTACTATAAATGAGTACCGCTGATTATGAAGTATGATCGCGCACTGGTTTATTTACACAATTTATATGAGGCGACGTAAAAGTGCTGATGTAAAGGAGGCGTGCGTGCCATGTACGATGTAATGACTCCTACAGCTACTATGTGTTACAGAAATGTCCCTTCAATATAATATTGTAAAAAAATTACAATAGTTTTGTTCGATATATTTTGTATCATTTAAAATGTAACTAATACAATTTTCGCCCCACAGATGGCCAAAGAAGCGAACGAGGGCTCGAAATTGTGTATCGAACGCATAAAGCAGTTATTCGACTTAGAGAACCAAACAGTTCAGCGGGAGAACAATGAGTTATGAATGTGCGGGCTGTGCTGCCGTACGTAGAACGTGCGCTCCGCCACGCGCACACGCGCCTCGGCCGCAGGCTGTAGCGGTGACACAGGTACGATACATATGAACTGTATGCGAGTCCTTACTCGACTATGTAGGCGACGAGAAGCAATTGGTTATTCGGACTGTATGATATTAAGCCTTCTATGTGAACGTCCCTATCGACTAAACTATTTAGTCGATTTGCAAACTCGACTAAATTGTTGATCTTACTTTTTCGGTATGCGAACCGCGATGTACTGTGTTTCCTAACTCGACTAAAGTGTTTAATTGACTTGTAAAGTAGCTTATAAACTATGGGAGCTCTTCACTATGTAAATTAACTAGTGAAATAATTGGCTATGTGGTACTTTATTGTGTTATAACTTAACCTTATGATTATTATAAACTGATTTTTTATTTATCGAATACCTATTATGTATTGCAGAATTCATTTTAATTTTAATTGGTATTGAGTCCATAATTCGTTCAAATTATTTCAACTTACTTGTAAAATTAAAGTAGACTAATAAAGCTATCGGTTTTAAATCGATTGTGTGCTTATCGTAAATGTAATTTCTATGATGCATATAGTAGAAGAAATAATATTGTAAATGCATAAGTAGAATGTGAAAATAATCTATAATATTAATTTCCAAGTTATAATTCGCGTAAAGTTTCGCACTGACCAAAGTAAGAATAATTAATTGATGAACTTCGCTAAGGTTCTTAGTAGAAACATGCACTTGGGAATATACTATATGTGCCCTTAATTCGCGTTATAGTAAGCGGATATTCGCTATGTAATGTTATATTTAAATGTACGTACCACTTTGAAATTTCAAATATATTGCACGGTGACTGTAAACGAAGTGCTGAGTCCGATTATTTATTTATAATCTAAGATCTATTGCTAATGTAACTACTTACACAATAAAATATACTCACACTGGTATAGTTAGCGACATAAGTCATTAACATTTTTTAAATGTTATATTTATTTATTTGAACATGGAAATCTTACAGCTATAACACAAATAATATATTGTTTCATCATACACAATAATGATGGTCTCTAAACTTTTACAGCAGTAATAAAATTAAAGGATTCTAAATTTAATCTCAATTTATTACTTTATAACAATCATTAGACATTTCTGTACAACAAATGTATAGATCACTCTGATAACAAATATACTTAAACAAACTCCACAGAGAATTAAATCGATATATGCGAAAATCGCGATAAATCTTGTCTGGTAATCAGCGGCTCAGCACTCGTCTTGTTATTGTTGCATCATAAATAAGTCAGTCAGTCTATCAATATTAAACGGCTAGCAAAATTACTCGGTGTAAATAATGCCAAACTTCATAATGGTACTGTCAATTTAAATGCGAAAGTTAATGTTATAAGAATTTTGCAAGTCGCCCAAGATACCATTGGAAGGTTGAAATAGCCAGACTTGAAAGAGATGAATGTGCTCGATTGGTCTAACTTGGCACAAAATAGGAAGGGATAGCATAGGAATGTCGTAGGCCAAGATCCACTTTGGATCACTGAGCCAGCGAAGTAAGTAAGCAAGAATATTATAAATAGATCACGCGTTAACGCACTTGTTCGTCATGTTGTCTTCATATTCGTCACGTTTGTTGTTGAGTGAGGATGTTTGTTATGGCCACGACAGTTGTAACGGTTGTGAATATCTAGCGCTAAGAAAAAAAGGAAGAAGTCTGTGGTCTACCACGAATATTGCCAGGTCTCAACGTACTTGACACATGTCTTTTCATACATTTTCTCCTGCGGAAATGTCTATAAACTCAAAATATATTACAAAATATATTGCTGTCCACGGACATTGATATTTAAAAAGAAACGATGGACCGCCAGTGATGTAACTACTTAAAGATAGCCTTAGTGTCGGCACACTAGGCGAATATTTCTAAAGCGCCTTTCTTCTGTAGGAGCTATGTTCAATAAAAAGTCTTGTCAAGTTGCCAAAATCGACTAAATCTTCTATCTTGTACAGCGAATACATAAGTACCATTTTACAGATATGATCTGGATGTGGGAATGATGAAATATGTAATTTCAGCAAGCCATCATAACGATCTCGGTCTCAGTTCTGTACCGAAGAACCTTAATACATAAATCTACAATATCATATAAAATTTTTAGTATTGGAAAAGGCTCAGTGCTCAGATATTAAGTCTAATAATTACAAAATTATATTCTTCCTTATCTTCTTAACGTGTAGTATATTATGTGGGTAGGATAATCGATTGCAAAATGCAAAACAGATTTTCGAAATATACAAGAAGCAACAATGTTTCATGCGTCACTTCACGTACATTGTGGTGTATCATTGGTGGGCGTGACATCGCAGTATTCTTGTGATCGAGTCGCAACAGTCTGCGAGACCCGCAAACCGTGATGATCACGAATCGTGCAACAATAGTAGTTGTTTGTGTTAGATCCTATTTGTAAAGGGATTATTCTTCTGAATGCGTACCGATTATAAAACATGTCTGAGTGGCTAGTGCGAGTTTATTTTACGTTAAAGCGATCAACGCGTTTATGACGTTCGGCGCTCCGATTGCTCCGCTCCAAGCTCTTAACTAATCTGAGAGGCAACCGCGGTAAACGTTTTGATCGCGTTAACGTTAAAATAACTCACACTAGGCACCCTGTTCGCCACAGTCGCCCGCAACTCGATCGTTTCGGTTTGCGATCAGCTGAAAATGATGTTGTGAGTACTTACGGCTCAGTATTGTAATGTGCAATTGATAGTTCAGTATTTTAGTTTAACAACGTATTATTACTACGTAAATCGCAATTAGAATTGAATAATATAGGAAATCTGTATTGCAAACTGATTTATTTATTTCTATATATATATAAATAATGGTGCATATCTGTCTATTTTATTAATTTATATTTAATCATCACAGTTATTGTCATCACATGTACGTCTTCGCGTTACCTAAAAAAAGCTGGCAACCTTTTTAAGTGTTGCCATATGTGATAAAGAGAACATCACGGGAAATGCATTTAAATAAATAAAAATTAATGTGTATTTAATGATTTGAATTATATAGTTAAAGCTATTTCCCTTTCCTTAAGTGTTGTGAATTTTATTTAATTGGTTAATCATGTGTTGTATTCAAGCTTTATGTATTTATTCTACGTGTCTTTGATTGTGTTTGTTATGTTTAACCGTTTACGTGAAAACGGTATATAATGATAAGATTTTTTTAGGCTCTGAATACACTTAATATATTCAATTCGGAATCTGTCCATTAACTTGTGTCTATATTACTCTCACTAAAATTGTCCACTAATGATAGTATCAATTCAAAGTGTATTTGGGGTCTTATTAAAGAGTTTAACGCCGATAATCGTTGTTCCATAGTCAATTAACGATCATATTCGATTTCTTATTCGAATTTAAATAAATTGTTCAAGAAAATCTTAAAATCGTTTATAATAGTGGAACAACGATTGTTAGCAAGCGTTTATATGTTCTAATTAGATTTGTAATTTAAGCTCAGAGAGCTATGGTTTAAAATGCTTCGGCTAAAAACCGTCGCATTTGTGTTTAGTGTATATTATGAATAAATGATTTCAATAACCAAAGTAATTTTCGTTCGACGAATTATAACAAGGCTTGTGAAATATTTTTATGTTATCCATCTTATTCCTGTTCTGTTGCCGCCGTATTTAAACTGAACTCAGTTATTTATTTTTATATGTATAACGTTATGGACCATAAGGAAATATCATATTACTATCACCATGTATAAAATTGTTGAAACATTGAATGCTCAATTCTTCGTTATATATTTTTGATAAATTTATTTTGTGGAACGAATACCTATTTTATACTCTCTTAAAATCTCAATATTTTGTGAACCAGTGAACTGTTTTACTTGTCAAGAAGCCATTTTGTTGTTAAAACTTGTCAAACAAAATGGCGAGATATTTGACAGAATTCCAAATTTAAACTATCAAGCATTTTCTACTGCTGTGTTCAAACTATGTATCTAATTTCTTGTTAGTTTTGCTAGTGTTTGTGTACCTACTTCTTCTATCTAAAACTCACGATTCAATAGTGCAAGTAGATTTAGCTTGTAGATATAATATATGCCTAATATTTGGTTACGATGTTAAGATACTATACATATTCCTTTGTCTGGATAAAAAGTAGAATTGTACTGATACGTCGCTTTGACTGTTTTCATGTTAAATTAAGAATATATCAAATTGGATTATCAATGTTTAATAGCGACTCTGTATTTGTTTGCTGGCCCACCTTAGGCATTAATCTAGCAGGGATATTACGGATGTGTACTTTAATAATATTTAAGGGTGCCGATGCGAATTCAATTATCCTCGCCCTGTACAAATGCGATTGCCAAACATTGGACTGAAGCATACGTGAGATTTTCGATTAGTCCCCGATAACCACTTCACATGTATAACATCCACAAAAAAATATAGATAAAAGATAAACAAGGATGCATCAAGTTTGCATATGAGAATGTAGAATTCTGCAACATCCCTAATATCTAGTTTAAAATGTTTAAATGCCTTCTATCGTTCGATGTTTATAGTCAAAATTCACTGTCGCCTGGCTTCGAATTAGTTATCAATATTATCGAGAACCGAGCTACAAAAGTTAGATGCAGTAAGAATGCAATGCAATAAGTCTGTGATAGTGAATTGAAGCTTTTCGAAAGCAACTAACAGTATTCTAAATAAAATAACAAATGATTCAAAAATACATCATCTAAAATAATGTTGCCTGTTTGTGCAATTTATAAAATTGTAAAAAATGTATTTATCAATATTTTTTATAGAAATAAAAATATCCATACATGAACTTATTAAAACTTACAACATTTTATTGTTATTAATAATATCTATGAATTGGTGTAAACAGTTTATTAGACACTTGACATTAGGCCTTATGGAAATGGATACATACATTAGGTGTTATAATATAATCATAATCCAAATAGTTATCTATGGTCCATTGTCCGTTCTGAATATAACAACTAGTCAATAATGACAATATTGTACAACGTCTTATGTTATTTCAATAAATGAATGCAAATTAAAGATTGCAGTTTTATTTCACCTCTAAACTCACATGAATATGAAATTAATTGACTTATCACCTATTAAATTGTATTTCTTAATAAGTTGTCAAGAATAGAATATAACTTTAATTCTTATTAATTACATTATATAAATACCTACTTAATTTAGTAGTAAGTATTTTAAGCGACAAAAGTGGAATATAGTAGATTTCTAAAACGAATGAAATTGGTATATATGTATAGTAGTAATTTTATTAACTTTTATACTTTCGCGTTGCATGATTTATTAAACGAATTACGGTAGGTATTAAGGCGCTGTAATAAGCGTATGCTTAGGTAATTGAGGGGGTGAAGCAGAGGAGGTGAAGTGCATTTATCTCCGTCCACTGCGGGGCGCCTCGTCGCATTCTCGTCACGGGCGGCCGTATTCTGACGACATCCGTATTCTAATAATTAAAATACGCAAGCAAAAACGTCTGAACTTATTGAATTGAGATAATTAAATCTAAAGGCAGAAGTAGGCTTAACATAACTTCATGTTACTCCAATGCCTTATTATTCAAAATTCTTTAGATATTTTTTGATGCCATGTTCTCTAATATTGTGTAGATTTACAATGGGATAGTATGTTATTAAATTAATAAAACTTTAACGTACTTTTATTTACTGGTTTCGGTTGACTTTGGATAATATACAGTGTTGCTATGTATGAAATAACAATTAGGCAAATCGATATTCCTTTCAATTTTTTTTTGAGTATCAATGTTTCAAGATACTTTTAGTATTACATACACAAATCAATTAATGCATAAAAATATAGATTTAGTTGTAACTTACACTTTATCCTATCTTATCTTATGTATGGGAGCCAGTCAGTACAGACCGGCGACACTTCGACCCATTGGGATCTTTTTCTTTTGAACTTACACTTTACTTCAACCTATTTTAATTATTTTTCCTTAGATTGGAATCGATACTAACTGAAACTTATTTTATTTAATGGCAACTCAAAAATGATTTTGACAGTGTCAATTATTGTCAAACTACTCGACATTTGCTTGCTTGTGCGCCGCTTGCTGCTCTCGCATGTTGAATTCTCGTACTGTGTATTTTTATTGTGTACTGTGCTTTCTTGAGATGTACCTATTTATGTCGTAAGATGATTTGATAAATCGTATTTTTGCGAAAATCCTAGGGATTTTGCGAAAATACGGCTAGTTAGACAATGCTGATTACACTTTTCAATCTAATTGAAAAAGAGAAGGGTAGTAAGAAAACAGGAGTCGCTTTAGTAACACTGTTACCTACAGTGTTACTAAAGCGACTCCCGTTTTCCTTTACTCCGATTGGTTTGATTTTGGCTTGTTGGTCAACTCTTATTCTGATTGGTTCCTAGTTTTACTCGTTAACTTTGAGGTATTATATTTTATATTTTCGCAAAATCCCTAGAATTTTCGAAATATATTATTGATATAGCTATATACTTACATAGACACATAGACCGAGAGGTAATATTAAACAAAAGTGTTATAATAATAAAAAAAACGGCAATAGGCTCGCTATTACGTGGGACCTAAAACATACGGTGAAATGTGGGTTTAATGTTACACCTCTGCCTATCCCTTCGGAGATACAGGCGTGAGTATGTATGTATGTTATAATAAACAAAACATTATGAAAACGATCGTATATTTATTTATTATTTACTAACGAGATATAGATGTTACAGTTCATCAAACGTTAGCTGTCTACTACAACCGGGCATGTTTTCTTGATTCTCATCGAAATGAAAAGACAATGTATGAGGTGTTGAGGGTTCAATAGCTATTTTTTGCTGTTTTTTACGAGGCACATTTTCATTCAATTTCCTCTTACGACCTGATACAGAAGAAACTTCAAGCATTCTTATCGATGTTATGAACATTTTCTCGCAATGCTATACCTCGAGCTTGACGAGAATCGACGATTTCAGGCAGCAGCCAATCCATATAAAAGACCACTAGCTTTTCTTTCATTTTCGTCTCCCAGAAAACATCATCTCTTTCTATAATTTATTTTTTAAGAGAAATATACTCACCACTCCAGACAGCAAATAAACATTTTTGTTTGCGTGTCACGTGGAGTTGTCCCTGAATTTGGTAGTACCAATTACAATTTTTGTTTAGATTGGTCAGATCACTTTTATTGTCATATTTCCATATTTGTATTTATTGGCTCTTATACTATTTTCCAGGCCATTTTTATAGGCAACTATAGGACATTTAATTTCTACTATCGTGTTTTGACCTATTAATCCATCTGGCGTGGCACCAATAAACGAATATTCGTGGTCTACGAATAATCCGCAAGGCTCAATTGTCACATTTTCTTGCTTCGCCAGTAGTTGCAAGGCCATTTGTTCATTTTTCACGCCATGTGCAACTGCTGTTACATTGCAAATATTTGACCTGTACAATATATTTTGAACTAGGTAAGAAACTTGGCTTTGCTGCTATTATCTCTTCTTTTCACCACTATTCCAAAATTCGAGGCTGTTAACATATTCTTTCGTAATTCAAACCAGTCACTGCTGTCCCTCTGATTTACCGTAGAGAGCTGTATTTTTTCCTTATCGAAAATCAATTGCTTCAAATTTGTCAAAAATTGTTCTTTAGCATTATTTAATTCGTTTGGTGGCAAGTCAGGCGTTGTACTTTGAGAACCGTAATCATATTGTATAATTTTATTTAATTTTATATTTCTGTACTTTTTGTGAGGCTTAGTTTTATTTAATATTCGTTTTTGCAGTCGCCGTTGGTCGAATTTGTCAAAATCCTTTTAGGACTTTGGCCTAACATCTTGTGTAATGTATGGCGTGGATGAGGGTCATTAAAAGCCAAAATTGCAGCAGAACATCTTGCACGGTAACCACGTCAAAGAGAGAAATTTATTCTTCTGCCGCCTACAATATTTGCCACAACACTATTAAAACATTCCACTACGTTCGTATCAACATCCTCAAGCAGACTTCTTGATTTTGATATAACTGAATGTATTATTGTTTTAATTCAAAACCAAAACGTAGTGTTTTCTTTATCATTGCTGCGCATTAGGTATAGTTTTCTCTTTTGTACAGTAATAATGTTTGCACTATATTGTCTTCTGTTTACGCGAACGTTATTCATTGAAATTAAACTACTATATACGGATTTTATCGTGTTGTTTATTTAACACTCTATTACATAATTTAGAAACTGTTACACTACTATACTATACTATTAAACTTTACTAATTTTAAGCTAATTAAATTATTAAAACTATCAAATCTATTTGTATTTAAGTTTACACTTTCCCCGACGTTTCGGTTGCTTTTCAGCAGCCATGGTCACGGTGAGACTAAGATGGTAGTTGTCTCAATGTTCCAGTGTAGTTATTTCAAAGTACCCGAACATAATTTAGTTATTGGTGTTTCTATTTACGCAGAATGAGCTCTAAGTGTCATGAAGTCTAGCTGTGGTTTGTTTCTTCTTGGGTTTGACTATTTGAAGTACTGGATCCCAAGCTGGTGGTACATTCCAACCATCTTCTCTATTGAAATTTGGATGTTTTTTGATTTCAATAGCCTCGCGAAGCATCTTTGGTAGGAATCGGTGTTATTCAGCGAGAATCTGTGGTTTGTCAAATCTCAGGTAGTGGTTGGTCCCCTGTTGTACTTGTTCACACACAGCAGACTTCAACGAGCGTTTGTGTTTAACGTCAGCTATGTGTTCTTTTATGCGGGTGCCTATGCTTCTCTTGGTTTGACCAATGTATGAGAGTCCGCAGTCACAATCTATTTTATAGACCCCTGCATCTTGTAAAGGTAATTGGCACTTGACGGATGGTAAAAATTTACTTATCTTCCTTGGCGGCTTGAAGTATGTGTTGATTGAAGCTCGCTTCAAGATATAGCCAATCTTGTCAGTGACACCCCTTACATAAGGCAGTATAGCAGGCTGGCGCTCGACTGTGGCTGGCTTTTCTCGGGATCTGTGACAGCGGTGCGGCTGTTGGAGCTTGTTGTCTTGCAGTACTTGCTTAACATGTAGAAGCTCGGCGTCCAGGTGTTTCTTGTCACAGATCCCGTGGGCTCTCTGAAACAAAGACATTCCCACGGTAGCTAACTGTTTAGGATGGTGGTGAGATTCACCGTTTAAGTACCTATTTGTATGGGTCTTTTTCCTATAAACAGTGTGGCTCAAAGTATGATCAGGATTCCTGATGACAAGTACATCTAAGAATGCTAATGAATTATTTGCCTCTAATTCCATAGTAAATTGGATGTTGTTATTAATGGAATTAAGACGTTCTAGGAATACACTAACACTATCTGTTGGTAATATTGTAAAAGTATCATCTACAAACCTCTTATAAATCCTGGAAGTCCTCCATATATATGTCGGCAACAACAGGCGATACTGGGGAGCCCATTGCCACACCATCGACTTGTATGTAGAATTTATTGTCCCACAACAGATAGCCAGTTGTTAAGCAATGCTTAAGTAGTTCTGCATATTCCTCAGGCATATTGTACTCTATTAGCTTCGTTTTAGTTATTTCAATACAGTTATGTACAGGTATGCATGTAAATAATGACTGTACATCAAAACTAACCATTGTTTCATTGTTAGTGAGACATAGGTGCTTAATCTCACTCACAAAATGGTATGAATCCTTTACATGTGCTCTCGAGTTGCCTCTGAGTGGTGAGAGTATCTTCGCTACGTGCTGAGCCAGTCTGTAAGTTGGTGTGTCGATCTGACTCACAATAGGACGTAGGGGAGCGTTTTCTTTGTATATTTTTGGTAACCCATACAGCTTTGGAGGTTTTACGCAAGCTGGTATTAATTGTTTAACGTCTAGATCTAGTCTTTCGGAGTATTTATGTATGATGTCTTTGGTTTTGTTCAATATTTTGTTTGTAGGGTCTGTTTTAACCTGTATACGAGTATATGTTGTTTACTTAATATAATGTTAGACAACGGGTCTTACTCGCGATAAAGTATTTAAAAGGTAATAAATACCTATTGATTGCCCGACGTTTCGACCGACTTGCATCGATCGTGGTCACGGGTTGACTGATGTGAGCTTAGCGGCGCCTTCGTGAAGTGCGGGTTTCGACAACTACCCTCACTTGGTCACTATTATTTATATTCGCACTGTCGGTATTTCGACACACAACACTAACGACGTCTACACACTGGCTACCTAAGTCACTACGGCGACGATGATGACTGGATTCCAAGATGTAGACAAACGGTATCCATCCTCCCGGTTGAAGTTACGATATTTCTTAATTTCAACCGCTTCACAGTTCACGTACTATCCTGGAGTAATAGTGACGATCGGTGGATAAAACCTGTGGTTTATGTAACTCGATCCAGTGGTTTGGTCCAGACTCCAGCAAATGCTCGGCTATAGCAGACTTGTTTACTAACCGATTCTTGACAGCAATGATATGTTCCTTGACCCTTTCAGCGATTGTACGTTTGGTTTGTCCGATGTAAGAACTACCACAACTGCAATCCACCTTGTAGACGCCAGGTGTTTGAGAAGGGATAACATCCATTGGAGTGCGTAGATAGCTTACTACTTTGGAGAACGGACTATATACAGTCTTTATGGAGTATTTCTTCAGTGCTGTTCCAACTTTGTCCGTTACTCCTTTTATATACGGCATGTATGCCGGCACTCTGCTGACCCCAGGTTGGCTATCCCTTCTCCTCGGACGGCGTATCCTACCCTTATATTCGTTGCGCCTAAGTACCTCCTGAACATGTGTGAGCTCACTTTCTAGGTGTTCAGGGTCACAGAGGTCATACGCTCTGTTCGTCAGTGATACTACAACGGATTGTAATTGTCGCGGATGGTGATGCGAGTAGGCGTTAAGATACCTGTCAGTGTTTGTTGGTTTGCGGTATACAGTGTGTCCCAGGGTGCCATCTTCTCTCACTGTTATTTTTACATCGAGAAAGGGTAACGATCTGTCCACCTCCATTTCGTAAGTAAAGCGGATGTTAGGATGTATGGAGTTCAACCGCATTTCGAATTGTTCTACTTCGTGCTTGTTGCCTTTCATGATACAAAATATATCGTCGACATACCTCTTCCATAGTTTTACATTTGAGGCCTGCATGTCTATAGATTCCTCGAAGTATTCCATCCAGATATTAGCCATTACCGGTGCTACTGGACTGCCCATGGCTACTCCGTCGATCTGAAGGTAATGTTGTCCACGATATAGGAAATACGACGATATATGCTGTTTCATCCGAAAGTAAATTTTCAATTTTATTTTTATAATCTGATGTATCCATTATGACGTAGCGTTTCCTTTATCTACCACGGAGTACTGTAATATCTGGTCTAGCCCGCAAGTTCTTCAATGCGACGAATTCATCTTTGGGAAGATTCGGTCTGGGCACTTTACTTCGACGCAAGACTGATGAAATGTCCTGACGTATAGCCTCCAAATCTTCCTTTCTTATGTTATTCTTGACTAGGCAGTCCTCGACGTTGCAAATAATGGCCTCATACGGTATCCTAGCCGGTGTTATAGCATAATTTAAACCTCTACTCAATACTTTTTCGGTTGTTTTGTCTAAAGTTTGTTTTGACAGATTAATAACTGCTTGTCTTTGAGATGACGGCGGCGTGTCATTGATCCGTGCATTGACGTACAACAACCTAATTTAACCAACCACTACCTGAGATTTGACAAACCACAGATTCTCGCTAAACAACTCTGATTCCTACCAAGGATGCTTCGCGAGGCTATTGAAATCAAAAAACACCCAAATTTCAATAGAGAAGATGGTTGGAATGTACCACCAGCTTGGGATCCAGTACTTCAAATAGTCAAACCCAAGAAGAAACAAACCACAGCTAGACTTCATGACACTTTGAGCTCATTCTGCGTAAATAGAAACACCAATAACTAAATTATGTTCGGGTACTATGAAATAACTACACTGGAACATTGCGACAACTACCATCTTAGTCTCCCCGTGACCATGGCTGCTGAAAAGCAACCGAAACGTCAGGGAAAGTGTAAACTTAAATACAAATAGATTTGATAGTTTTAATAATTTAATTAGCTTAAAATTAGTAAAGTTTAATAGTATAGTATAGTAGTGTAACAGTTTCTAAATTATGTAATAGAGTGTTAAATAAACAACACGATAAAATCCGTATATAGTAGTTTAATTTCAATGAATGTTTGCACTGTTCATGGTTGCCAAAAGAGTGGTAAAATGGAATTTGGAACGTCTTTCCTAAAATTTTCAATCGACTCTGCATTCTCTTTCCGGATTTATATTTCTCTATAGCGGTCACCACGACTTTTCGAATACTCATAATTTTTATATCTGTCAATGTTTTCCTGTATGATAAAGGATTTTTTGTTTCCTTAGTTATTCCTCTCAATTTGTTGCACATGTTGCGATGGTATGAATTGGATATGGGTTGCGTTGTATATAAGGCCCAAGAGTCGTAAACGTGGTATACTTTATCCAGCAGCTTAAAAATATATCGAGCCATAGTTCTTTATTTAGCTGTAATTTTAAAGACATGTCTTTGATAGGAAAAACCAGAAATGGTTTGATCTCTAAATATAAATTTAAATGTTATATGTGTGAGAAAGAATTTGTAATCACAAATGAAGATTATGCACAGATACATAATGTTAATGTTAATATAGCTGCGGTCACAGGAATCATTTCATCAGGCATTGCATATTCGCAATTTCAAGAAATAACAGCTTGCATGGATGTTCTAATTTTTTTCAAAAACAACTTGTACCAAACTTCAAGACATTGTCTATGAAAAATAGGAAGCAACTGCACTTGAATCCATGGAAAAAGCTGCAATACGTAAGTCAGCTATTGCTGTAGGTAACTTCACCAAGGCTTTATAATTGATACCTAGGATAGACGTGTACGCGGACGGTGTTTGGTCATCACGTTCCTATGGTAACAATTATAAGGCATCGTCGGGTGCCGCAGCAATTGTTGGTCGTAAATGTTGCGAAGTCTTAACAAATATTGCATAGTATGTGCTCGAGCAGAGAAAAATAATTTTCAAAACCAGATCATGTCTACTTTAAAAATTATATAGGCTCTTCTAGTAGTATGGAAGCAGAAATTATTTGCCAAGGATTTGAGACTTCTATAGAAACGTACCTTGTGTGTGGGACTCATTTCAGACGGTGACTCTGCTACATATGCAAAAATTTTAGCCCGCAACCCATATCCAATTCACACCATCGCAACATGTGCAACAAATTGAGAGGAATAACTAAGGAAACAAAAAATCCTTTATCATATCATACAAATCGATATCGCATTTCAGCGCCATCTATCGAGTTATTATAATACTTTAGTATTATAATAACCCGATAGATGGCGTTAAAGTCACTTTAGTATAAAATTATATTCTATTTGATTTTAACATTGTATATTATAATATTACCAAACTTCTTTTGACAAATTTGTCAATTACCTTAACTGAGTAAACAGACGTAGCTTAATTAGCTGAATGTAATTATTTTGTGATAGATGTGCATTATATTGTTTTTTTGTGTTTCCAAGGAAAAATGCTTTATGCACTGTCCGCCGGCTAGGGGATGGCACCGGCGGGGTGTGTGGGATTCCCAGTATGAAGTGGTGGTATACCCACAAAAAACCTGGGGTGTTCCCTCCAGATTTATCCACAGCAGCCCCCCCCCGTGTGGTTGCGGGCCGGTCAAACGGACCCGACCACCTCTCGTCCCCAGGGAAGAGCCTCACCGCTCTCCCCTTTCGACGTTAGGAGGCGCGCGGGCACACCGCGCGCGCTCTCTCGGGACACTTAATTTACGGGTGGCAGGGTCCCCTCAGGCACTGCCACCCGGAGCCTTAGGTGGGGGGCAGGAGAGCAACATAAGCACGTCTCCTGCGCCCATCGACATCTGGGGCGTAAGGATCTTCCACACGGCGACCAGGGGAGATAGATGTGCCTAAGCTAACTTGGAAACAGATTTTTATTTGGGATATAAGATTTTTACCGGGATACAGTTGTTCGTTTTTCTGTACTCCAGGCATCACGTTGTAATTCATTCATATCAGTACGCCGAGATGTTACAGCGGACGACCGTCTAAAAGTTATTTTTGTATCCCTCGGGAACAGTACTTATTTTCTGGATAAAAGGTACCTACCCTATGTCCTTTTCTATACCCCTGACAACGTGTGTGCGAAATTTGACGATGAGCTGTCCAGTAGTTAAGGCATGAAAGCGTAATAAATAAACAAACTCACCTTCGCTTTTATAATAATAGGATTAGGATTAGGATACATACAAAAAGCTACTAATTGTAAGAAAATAAATAACAAGGTACGTACCTATCTTGTTTCTTACATGGACAATGCTAATGAAATGGCATTAAACAAATGGGTACACTACCGCAGTACCTACTAATACGCAAACGCTATAATTAGTAATAACGCTATACTGTATATGAAGAAGTAGGCAGGGGTCTATTATATTGGTATACTGAATGTTCGTAATAGGGGCGAACCTATTGCTGCTTGTAGTTATGAATTTCCTTACAGAAAATCTCTCTTATTCCTCGACTCGGGATCACAAGCTCTACGGATAAGCCGCCGACGCCGAGCAAGCTTAAACTTAAGCCACTGAAGCAACGAGTCGTCAGGAAAAAAATATACTTATGCGATACTAAGTAGGCAGTAGGTACCTACCTAATAATAACGAGATTGATTTGTGATGGGACGGCTCAGCTTTATTAGATGACCGTAAGTTTTATTTATTATGCCGGTTTCGAAATTCTAACTAAAACCGCTATAGGGTATAAATATCATTCCCGAAAATAGCTTCTTTTGAAAGGTAATGCTAAAAACCAAGAAATATATAAGTAGGTATCATAGGTTCTTTTTATGTTGCTTTATTTGCAATTTGTAACTAGTTCTTCACAAATTCGAAACGATTTCACAGCGCCTCTGAAGCTAAACATCCTTCTGTGCCATATATGTATAATAGTCTAATAGGCCAATAGGTTCACACAAATTCAAATCACGGACGAAAATATTGCGATACCTATATCATGTCACATCAATAAGATGTTCATAAATATATGTAATAACTGCCATTTCAGATATGGCGTTCTATTCGCAAAATAACCACTTATATATACTATTGAACCATCCGAGCAATCAATTATTTATCTGGACATCACGTGTCGTTCGCCATTTTATCCTTATTAAAATGTTACCCATCAAATTATACGGTGCGCTCGTCATTCGTTGACCCAGTTATTACCGACGTTTATGTATGCGTGTCGGCACTCGGCAATGATCCTTCACCCTGCAGTTGGGGCGCTCTCTAAACTACTGCCGATCTGATCGATATGAATTCATGAGTGAACTCTTTCGCACAATGTCACCTTTAGATATACATCGTATACTCTCGTTAGGTACTCGCTACTTTTGTATAACATTTTTAATGTAAATTATGTATCTTGCATTAGATCGAATTATTTCGTATGAAGTTGGAAGAAAGATTAATAAATTAAGTAGTATTTCACATGCGGCACTGTACCTATGCATTTGAAATACCGATAGCATGATAAACGAAAATACAATAGTGACTTCTTTTTCTATTGTGCTCATGTATTAATGCTGAGATTTATTTCAGTCGATAGCTTTTACTTCTGTAGGGTAAAGATATTTCATTTTATCGGTTAAATAATTTTTACCTATAAGTAGCGTTACATACAATGCGGAGAAGGTATAAACCTAATTGTGTTACTCCTACTACTTATCTGTAGTACATACAGGCAAATTATTTAAATATGAAAATTAAACAACATAAAATGTTAATCATGTTTATTATACTAATAATGCTAAGGTTGCAGTGAACATGATGTTTAACAAATCGTTATTGTTTACAGAGTTGTTGACAAGGGTCAATTGACTTTTTGGTAACAACATTATAATACAATGACTACTTACAGATGCCGTTTACAAATAAAAAATCTATTTAGCTATTAGACAGTGTAAAAATCTTAACAAAACAATAATTTCAGTACAACTCAACATTAATTAAATAATTTTATTTTCCATCGTGCAATAATAATAAGCGCTCGATAAAAATTTTTAGTTTCATAGTACAGCTTATCAAAACTCATCCTTTCCTCATTGCTTGAAAAACAAAATGCATTGTTATGAAATACCAATTAATTCGGTGAACATTCACACTTCTGTTCTAAATAAAGAACATAATTTTTATTAGAAAACAGGAGCTTTAGGTCTACATATTATACCACAATATACAAGTACAGTAAAAACTGATAGAATTTTAAGTCCGATATAGTTACAAGAATGTCTAGAGCTAAGCATTATTTGTTACTTTACATATACTTATCGAATCATGAAAAGAATTCATTTACAAGTTGTATGCTATATCATAGTCACTTGTATGTAATGGGTACTAGATAAAATGCATATTGCAATGTAGTCAATACAGTAAGTCAATATGCATGTATTATTATGAAATATTCTGTACAACATTTATATGATACTGAGTGGAATATCAGTCATTTCTAGTACTATATTTATGGCCTCGTGCATCCACAACCACATCTTATTGATTAACCCATCCATTACAAATATCTTAATGTAAATCAATCCTGTATGCACACAGTGTTTTTATTATGATTCTTACACATTATGTTATCACTTGTTTCACATTAACAACCGCTTTGAGGCTTTACAAGTACATGTTTTGGGTATGGTCGTAAATTCAATCATGTCCGTTTGTCTTTGCGTGTGGTACTGATCCATTGAGTAAAGGAACGGGCGGTTGTGGCGCTCTGATTGTCTTCTGTAGGACATGTGCATCGGCAGGCTCTATCCTCTTGTAGTAATGCTCTTTAGTTTCAACAATCTCGAAGCCAAACTTCTTATAAAAATCTATTGCACTCTCATTGTTCACTTGGACATGCCTGAAAATAGGAAATGTTCTTTTAGTACTGGGATATATAAGATGTTTGTGCATTGAAATTGAACTACCTGAAACAGATTGTATTGCAGTTTATTTGGCCTTTTCTCTACTTTTTAATTGCTTTAACAGCAATGTTCACAGGGAGTGAAAGAAAATTAGTGTTTGATTTAATGACTTAAAGTAAAACATTTTTTTTAAATCCACCTGTTTATTGTTTATTTATTGCTAGTCACACTGATTTCAACAGTATCTTCAAGTCTAATGTGTTTTGCTTTCTCTGAGGTTTAACTAAATTATTATTGGATTGGATCAAGTAATAAACTTAAACCTAGACTTGTAGAGCACTTTGTATTATAATTAGGTTTTTAATTGCACCAGCCTTGCAAGCATACTAGGCAAAAAAAAAGTCTTTAGAATATCTACGATTAATCAAGCTCAATAGTTTAAAATTACAATGGCCCTTGTTGTTTAAAATTGGTATTGCCTTAAATCCAAAATTATAGAGCCCCAACATTCTGCCAGTTTAAATGCCCATTTTGGATTCAAATCACACTTGGATATGATAAGATGTTTATTGCATAGCCAGTTATAAATACACTTTTACAATAAACATCTAGTCTAAACTATGCACATGTAGCTATATCACCTATGTAACTATTTACATAGGTGATAGACATATGCATAGTTTAAGTATCAACAGTCTGCCCAAGTTAGATGTTACAAAATAAAAAAAATAAAAAGAATAAAATTATAAAATATGTTGAATGTATGTATAAAAAAAAACAATGCAACTGCCTACAAGTACCTGTATTGTGAGTGATTATTTTGTGATAAATTCTATTAATATGTACAAAAATAAGTAAGTTATGCTTGACAATATCTTTTTAGTTTTCCAAAAAGAACCACTCTCTTTTTACATAGCCTTTATAAATAAAGGAATTAGATTATTTATTGTATTCTGTCGCATTATAATAGAAAACCAGGCCCTTATATGGATCATTTCACTAGACCTTGCCTGTCAAGGCAAAAAGGTTTTAAATGTAGTGAATTTGAATGATTATTTCACTTTACACTCATTTAACTTTTCTAATAACTACTACAATAGTTAGAAAACCACAGGCAAACAAGACAATATTTTTAGCTGCAGACTTCTGTAGATTGGTACTTCTATGTAGATTTGGCATGTACTTCTCCAGTCAGAAGAATACAACTGAAGATAAATTCATGGTTTAAGTGGGTCCCCTTGTGTTATACTTTTTTATTCTAGTCTATTATATTGATGTCTAACTATTGATAGATAAGTATATTAGATACATAAACTAAGCTCTTTTTCCATAGAGATAAACAATGCTTATATACAAAATGCTAATAAGACTGTATTTATAATAAAAATAACATATACAGCCACATTTAATATAGCAATGGGAATGCACTCAGCTGTGCTTATTATTAACATCAGTACCTACAGCTGGGTACATTTATAAATTTATAAAAGTATTTATACATATATATATATGTTGAAATTATCAATTGTTGATTACTTCATACCTCAAGGATATTTTGTACAAAGCATATAGAAAGTTACCTTTTAGATATTCACTAATGAATTGGGATAGACGATTTATATGTACTTACATGGATTACTTTTATAAAACTCTGAAAATAGTTTCTATGTATAACTTAAACTACACTTTTATAATTTATTATGAAAATGCACTTATGTGAATCCCAAACATGAATAATATGATGAAAATTATTGAAGTGAAAGAGGAACTTTAAATGCATACCATAGCCTAACCCAAGGAGAAAAGGTATAAATGAGTAAAATGTATGTTTGAGGTAAGAAACCTGTTGTTTCTGGGAAAACTAAATCTATAGTAATAGATATAAGCTCTGTGATCAGTATCTCAACAAAGAACAAGAATATCAGGCCCAGCATAATATAGAAATACCTAACTTATATATTTTCTGGATTTTTATGTAGTAATCTAAACAGAATCCATATTGCAAAGATACTTTTTGACTATTTATTTATACTATAAAATACTATTAATTAAATTAAATTTAGACTCATATAAAATACAAATTAAAGCAAAATGAAATCATTATGGAGGCCATTTAAATGCATGCAATCTGAAAGCACACTACATGCAAAATTAATGACAGCATAAAAGTATTTTTCAGTAAAATATATAAACAAATATTTTAATTACCTTTGATGTATGTTACTTGTTGATGTAAACAGTAATTATTGATGAGCAATTTATGAATAGAGTTACAATTCTGTTTAAATTTAGTTTATTTGATATACAATTTGAATAGCCTTACAAAATCAACCAGTATTTTAGTATAATTGTTAATTTAGAGTTCTGAGGTTACTTTGACAATGTTCAAGTAGGAGAGCCTTGCTGATTTTAACATAAATGGGTAAGTACTACTCTCTTACAGTATACCAAGGTAACATAGCACTATACACACACTTGCATTGCGATCAGTAAGTGTGCAGGCGGCCCAATCATCCGCTATTTGCCTTCCTTCTCTTACCCTTTTCCCCTCTACATAGGGAATGGAAACCGCTTACTAACAGGCATTGAATCACATGCTTGTTTACCTCCTATGTGGTTTATGGTAGACAGCTTGGTTGTCACCTCTGTGGTGCCAAAAAACATAGCCTTGTCTATGAGTGATGGTTAACATTTACAAATTGGGTAGGCAACTAGCTAATATACCACCACCAGCAGCAATAAAAATGAACAAGAAAGTGAAAGGTTTTATTTCTTATTTTTTTATTGTATACACAGGTTTTAATAGTTATTTGGTTTATTCATATCATATAATTGATGCTATAGTAATGTTAGTTATGGATGTACATATTTATGTTGATGAGTACTGATATATTCTTCTATTATAAATGAGGAGTTCATAATAATATACACAGGCAGTATACTGGATCATAATAGTATACTGGTACTTAACATTATAAAGCAATGTGAACAATGTGAAGTTCTCTTACCTAATAGTTAGTATATATATTTTAGTAACAATAAAGTTGAATAAAATTTTCACTCAATTCACTGATATGGAAAACATTTGCTTGTTTATATGAAACTGATAAACATATTATAATATGGCACTGACTTGGACAGTACCTACTAGTGTAAATTCATAACCTTCAGTCTATAAATATATCATACAAAATCATATAAAATTGCATAAATTATGCCACATGCAGTACTAAAAAATATATGATAAATATGTACTTACAAGAAAATGCTGTCAAAGTTACCATCCTGTTCCACAAACTTGAGCACATGTTCCACCATTAGAGTACCAATGCCCAGTCTTCTGTATGGGTACAAACATCCCAAGGTCATAATGTAGAGTCTCCGAGAATTCTCCGATGTGTCTATTCTACAGCATACTGCTCCAACGACGATATCGTTATAATATGCTAACTTGGCCAGTTCACCAGCTTCCAAAACATCTTTGTAGAATTTATCGTTGTAAGATACTGGAAAAACCACTGTGTTTAGCTTCTTCAGCTGTTTAATATTATGTGGGGTCACGTCGCCGAGTTCTATTTTAGCTCTGAAAAGGCAAATTTGATCTTTTAGAGGTAAAATCGCGTGATATCGGACAGGCATTGCGCCTCATATATGCACCGTAATTCACGACTCAATTTATTTTCAGCAACACGGCATATTGTTTCAATATACGACATACGGCTTACCTAGTCATTTTAATAACTAATCTAAAAATTAAACACTACAATTTAAAAACTAATCTAACACAGTTATATCACACGAGATCACTCCCGCCATCTACCAGTATCTCGCTCGCTCACTCGCTTCTTCGCTAAGTCAAGCGACAAATCGCAATTCGCAATTTTGTTTTTGACAGTTTGCTTTGGGTGTTGCATTAACTTTCAACTTTTATTACCAAAATGGCGGAAAATGTTGTCAATGTTGTCATAGCTCAAATATTTTTAATTGTTATAGTAAAATGAATTAATTTTATCCTATATTTTATGAAACTTTGATTAGCTTTGATCTTCGGAAATATATCATATGATAAAGCAATGAAATTAGTAATCTTTAAACTGTGTAAATTTCAATATTTTCTACTGTAAACAAGTTTATTTTCTACTTAGCAAACCCAGCGAGATTAATTCGTCCAAAAACATTCTTAGTACTAAAATTGTTCGGTAATTTCTAAGTAAAATTATTTTAATATCATACATTATTGAGTAATATTTTATAATGTAAAATATATTTATTTACAATAAACTTACAAGTTGAGTTCTCGACCATTACCTACACATCAAATTTATCATAGAGTAAAATCATAAACAAGAGGAATTCTCAAGAATAATCAGTCAGGCGCTGAATTTAAATATTTTCGATGTTCTATTGTTTTGTCGCCTATGGTTATTATTTTCGAAAGCAAGGAGACGAAAAATAGTCAAAATGTTACTAAATCAGTTGCGAAATATTCAGCCTTACATGAAATTAGGTTTAGCTACTAACCAAAAACGTTATTTTAAGAGGACCATATCACAGAGTATGAAATCTCAAGAAATGACTGTGCATCAACCGAACACTCGGTCAGAAACCGTGGACATAACTAACAAAGAGCCAATTATAGCGAACGAGATATTCCCTGCAGCGACAGTAGTTCCTATGGTATTATCTAATAAAGATCCTATTGTTTTGTCGTTCGATGATGTGCCCGGACCAAAGTCTTTAAAATACCTATCAAGTTTCCGCTCATACCTTTCTGATATGGGCACACAACTAACCGCAAGTATTCTAACTGTAGGACTTAATATCGGTTAGTATACAGTTCCAGTACTTTATTTTCGTTCTAATTTAAATACAAGTTACAGCTATTAATAGATGCTACAGGGGCCGAACTTACTGCCTGCGCGAGAAGTTGACAAACCTATACATTCTAAGACGCGCTGTCTGGTTTTTACGCATTCAATTACATTCTTTGAGATAGTGTTAAGCCGTAAACAGGACTTATTTTATTTATAAACTACATGTGCCCGCGGTTTCACTCGCGTTTATGATTACTGCACCGCTCCCGTGGGTTATAGCGTGATGTTATATAGCCTATAATCTTCCTCGATAAATAGGCTAGCCAACACTAAAATAATTTTTCAATTCGGACCAGTAGTTGCTGAGACTAGCGCGTTCCAGCAAACAAACAAACTCTTCAGCTTTTTATTATTAGTATAGATTGTAAATATCTCAACTTATTTTAGTAAAGTAGGTACATGCGCCGCCCTACCATTAGTTCTACCATAGAACTGAGGAATAGAACAAGTAGAACGAGTGGGAATAAAGACTCCCATTAGTTCTTCTATTTTGTAACACCTAATATCGTAGAACTATTGAGAAAATCTTATTAGTTCTACCATAGAACTATTTAGTAGAACAAGTGGGACCAGACACTTGATACACTGTAAGACGTAGGCACGTCTTCTAAAAACTCTTTCTACGTGCCTTTCGTTACCTTTTTTACGTTGGTGAACCACAGGAATGGATATTATAAGCCTTTTGTGATTTACCCAGCGGCTGATCCTTCACAGGTATTTAATCTCATCAGCATTCTCTCGATGTGACAATCTTATTGCAGAAATATGGCTTACACAATGCAATATTGTTCTTCCCCATGATTCAGCCTTTTTACTGCGCAGTACGGACTGAAACTCGAATTAGATCTAAAAAAATGTCCTTACTTTAGATACGATGCCCTTGATTTATAAATTAGAAGTATTGTTTATTGTTCATGTGTCACATTCTACTATATATTTTGAACATGAAAACTACACACATTTCGTCAGCTAGTCCATCCACCACCATCCACGTAATAGCGCCTGAACGAGCCTATTACCGTTAATACATTGACTGTAGCCAACATTAGGCACGCACACATTAGGGTTATTTAAAATAAATATATTTAAGAAGGTGACCAAACAACATTAGGCTCGCACACATTAGGCATACGCACACATATTTAAAAGAAATATATTTAAGAAGGTGACCAAACAAAGATGTTGTGTATGCTCCACCGGTTTGGATGGCCTTCAGCCGCCGGCATCTGTAATATGATTGTGTTGTGACCGCCGCTGCAACGCTGCTGAGGGGAAACCTTGAAGAAGTGGTATATTTCTTGAGGAAATCATACGTGTATATTATGACTACCAGTGCTATCCTGCTGGAAAGTAATAAAATCTCATCTATCATCAATCTAATCAAAGCTCGGCGGAAGTAATATATTCCTTGAGGAAAACTCAAACTTGTGACTACCGGCAAAATGCTGTTAAGGGGAAATCCTGGTGGAGAGTAGCATATTCCCGGAAAACTCAAACCTGTGTGTTCCGACTACAACACCTCTGTGGTAATAACGTAAACTGTGTTAGAGGTTCGGAGCAATAATTTTAAGTCGTTGCATATTAAATATCAATATTACACTACAAGCTATTATTGGGTACGTATTTATTTATTTATTTATTTATTCAATTAAAAACATAAGTTAACAGCACAGGACCAAAACACTTACATTTTAAATTCACACAAAGTCCATATAAAAACGTACTGACACATTACTATGGCACATTAAAAAAATTACAAATGTACATTTAGTAAATAATAGCAACTAGTGAGAACTCTTACATACTACATAACAGTTGGTAAGTACACACTTTTATACTATTCAATCTATCATTAAATATGTCGAGATTTGGATACTGAGAGAGCAATGAATTGAGAAGTGCGATAGCTCTGGGCGTAGGTGCCGCTGCCGCTCGTCGCGTGCGCACTCCTATGGGTTCTGCGAACAACTTTCTTCGTCGCCGAATATCAATACCCTCCCCAGTTATCAGGAAACGTGACGGGATACCCGCTATACCCACCCTTTCCAAGGTGCAGGGGTTGTCCACCTTATTATGTAATAAATGGCAGTAGTGTACCAACAGGAGAAGTTTGCGCCTTAGTTCAAGCGAGTCTAAGCCTACCATTCCTATAACAAACATAGACGGGTACAAGAAAGGATAGTATCCATGCATTTTTTTATAGATAAATCTCGCATATTTTCTTTGGATACGCTCAATCATTAGGTTGTACTTGGCTTCGTGTGGATCCCATACTATATCATTATATTCAAGCCTACTGCGTACATATGCTTTGTACAAAACCATAGCGGCACGAGTCCCTTTGAATGGGTATGAGACTCTCATCACGAAGCCAAGCATTTTACTTGCTGACTTACATGCCTGTGTTATATGCTCTCTAAAGTTTAATATTTATACTCGAATGATTAAGCTTTTATATTACAGGAACTTATTTGAACACTAAAAAGCCTCTAAAGAATCTGTCTTCACTATTCGATGAATATGGTCCAGTGGTACGTTTTGTTAGCCCCGTTGGAGGAGATATAGTATTAATCAATCATCCGGATCATATCCAGAAAGTTTACACCATGGAGGGTGAACATCCAGTCAGATCGACCCTAGATTCTTTGGAGAAGTATAGATCGGAACACAGAAACCATACCTATGGATTCTATTCTGTGTTAGTACCTTAGTATTTGTTTCGCCTTAGTCTATAGCTGATTAGCAGCTTTAGATCATGCTATGCATTGTATCAGCGGTTGTGTCGAACAGAATTAATTTAAACGTGACTCAAATGCCAAGTTATGTTTAAATTGTAATAAAAACGCAAGCTGCGTTTGACCGCGATCTCACCTGATGTTAAGTGAAGATGCAGTCGACGATGGAGCACGCTTGTCTAGTTAACCACAATGTTGTGAAAACTTAATCAAAATCGTTCAGTTTTAGGTTTACAGCCCTCCAAATAATTCAACCCAATTAGATTTAAATATTTCCAATGCATATACCGCCTCGCTACAGTTTTTACCAGTGTAGATATATTATATCCTGTATTATGTAAGACCTATGTAAGAAATTTAATATTGCGCATAATAGACAGAACTGTGAAAACGGAAAGCGACGTCTCAGAAGCAACACTTCAAAAAATCGATTACCTATCTACTAAAAAAAAGGAAATGGTAGCCAGCGACTTTGGCGAGGGCGACCACTGTCCAATCCATGCAGTACCTACCTATATAAGTATTTATATAAACGAACAAATCATATTTTTCGTTTTTATTGTATTTAGAAATATATTCTATCAATAAGATGTCTATTCAGAATTAAATCCCTTATATTGCAGTCAAGGAGCGGCTTGGTGTCGTCAAAGATCTATGGTATTACATCCTTTGCATAGCTCCGTCTCACAGCAAATTTTAGGCATCAACGATGTGTGCGAAAACTTTGCTCGGAAGATATATACCACTAGGAACTACCAGGATGAAATGTCGAATGATCTCTACAAGGAACTTCACAAGTGGGCCTTTGATTGTATGGGTAAGTTCAACATTTTGTCGCTTTGTGGCATTTTCTAATCTAGAAGTGTTTCTTCTTACATTTAATGAGGGGGCGGAATTCCTCTTATTTCTAAGTGCTGGTTTATAAGTCTGCGTCATTGCTACAGTGAAGTAGAAGTAAAAACATTGTCATAGGTACGCGTGGTTGAATCAACAAACAACTTGAACATCTTATCTACAATTATATAATAATAGTAGGTATGTATTCTAAACAATAACAACCACTTGCAAGTTAAGTAAATTTATTTCAGGACTCATACTGTTTTCAAAGAAATTCACAATGCTGAATACGGAGCTGGTTTACAGTCAGTGTGACATGTCGTGGTTGTACCACAGCTTGGAGAAAGCCACCGAGGCTATTATCAAATGCGAGTCCGGTCTGCACTTTTGGAAATTGTTCCCGACGCCCGCTTGGGCTTCTCTCGTCAAATACTGCGACAGCTTAGATGGGTATGTTAACTTATTTTCAGTTTTATCTAACTGTTAATCCAGATAACACTAATTCGGCTGATATCTTACAAATGGGATCTCCGATCTATACAATATACATAGATGAAGCCTATAATATGCTATCTCCCCAAAGTTGAGAGATCTTGAGAACGTGTTAAAGATTAAATTTATTGTCAAAATACTGTAGATGATTTTAAGTTTTAATTAAGAAGGGTCCCAAGCCTTATACGCTAGATAGTATACATGGCTAGGGATCTTGAAACCCGTTTCTGATCTTTTTTATAAGAAAACATGACTCATTCGGCTTTTTACCCAGTTTGATAGGCAAACACGTTACGGAAGCGGAACAACATATTTGTCTAAAGAACAAAGAAAAGGCGATTGAATTAAGTAAGTATATTTTCGTTAACTAATAATATATGTACTAAGCTAGAATAAACCAAAATCAAATTTTACAGGTAAGTGCTCCTTGATCCACGCCATGTTAATGGGTTCAGAGAAAATGAGTGCTGAAGATGTTGCCACGATAATAATGGACATGCTTCTCATTGGAGTTAATACTGTAAGATTGCCATAACTAAGTACAAAGGTTTAAATAAAAATAATAAAAGCCTTGTTGAATTTAATATCCTTGTCTTTGCAGGTTACATCATCAATGTCCTTCTTATTATACTACATAGCCAAATATCAAAGAGCACAAAAAACTCTATACAAGGAAATAAGCGATTTGAACAATTTGACTTCTACTGACATGAAGAAGTTGTCTGAACAAACTCCCTACCTTCAAGCATGTATAAAGGAGACATTACGGTAAGCATTTTATGATAGACTTGCTTGCGTGCGTGTTACCACGCGTGCCTTTTAGTTGTGTAGTCTTGCTTTCTGTAATGCAAGCCGTAGGGATGAACTAAGGATAGGTAGTATTGTGTAGTGACCTGCCGTTTCATACGGCGGGCGGGGTTTCGCGATGGCATGTGAAAGTGATTCGCCCGGCCCCGCCATCTCTGGTTATGTTGAGGAACAACGTGGTAGGTTTAGACGGTTCGACCGAGATGTCATCATCTTTCCGCGGGTGAGTCCGACATAACCTCTCCGTCGTCTCGCGGAGAGGTATACGTCAATGCATTCCATCTGTCAGATAACGCCATAATCACCTGTAGCGTATGTATATACGCACAGGCAACATATAACTTTACGAGAAACCCGGAATCGAACGGAGAATCGTACAACTAGGCGCGCCGGAACCAAGCGACGCGCGAAGGCGATCGAACGGAGCATCATACGTCTAGCCGCGACGTTATCAACTTTCGAACTGGTGACGCGCGAAACTTCCCTCTGCTTTTATACGTGACACTATTTTTATACTCGCGAACAGATTTCCAAGAAATCATTCGTAAATGTTAGATTTTTGTTTACTTGTCGGAGATTGGTATAAATGATTATTGTACACATTAGCGTTACTTGCATGACTAATAAATGGGATATAAGATAGGTGAAAAGTTGAAAATATGTTCTCAGTTGAATCAGTCTGCGTGTTTCAATATAACCCTAACGGTTACCAGCTACGGACCTGGCTTCTGCAGGGATCCATCAGAGAGCGCTACTGCTGTCGCTGGTGAAATCATCCTGGGTATGGGCAGTCACGCACCTCTGGGGTGAGGCTATGGACAAGCACGGCGAGTCTTTGGCTGTCAGCCTAGACATAGCCAAAGCTTTCGATAGTCTGGCACCGGTCTCTTCTTTCCAAGCTTCCGGCCTATGGCTTGCCCCCTCAACTATGCACCTGGATTGCAAGTTTTCTGCAGAAGCGTCGTATTCGGGTCCTTTGCGACGGTCGCGCTTTCAAATTTAAGCAGGTCAATGCAGGAGTGCCTCAGGGGTCCGTCTTATCCCCTACGCTCTTTCTTCTGCATATCAATGATATGTTGAATCTCGGCAACATACATTGTTATGCAGACGACAGTACCGTGCATGGGCGATATCTCGGACGTCCTGGGGCCAAACAGGCTGAGGTTGAGGGGAAAAGGCAGGATCTTGTCGTTGAACTTGACCGGACCTTGAACCGCATCTCTGAATGGAGTGCCAAGAACTTGGTCCAGTTCAACGCCAAGAAGACCCAGGCATGCGCGTTCTCAACAAAAAAGTCTCCGTTCCTTCCCCTCCCTTCTCTGAAGAACACTCCACTGGTGATACGTGACAGCCTCTCCATCTTAGGTATGGATCTTTGCCGCACCCTTAATCCCAAAACCTACATCGAGAGCGTCATTAAGCAAGCTTCGCGAAAACTCGGAGTTCTGAACAGGGTGAGGCGGTTCTTCGCGTCTGGGCAGCTGTGCCTATTGTATAAGGCACAAGTGCGCCCTTGCGTGGAGTACTGTTCTCATCTTTGGGATGGCTCCGCGCAGTACTTGCTAGACGCTCTTGACAGGTTACAGCGGCGGGCTGTCCGTATCATCGGAGATCCAGAGGTCACGAGTTCACTGGAACCTCTGCAACTCCGTAGGGATATTGCCTCTTTGGCATGTTTCTACAGAATATACTACGGGGAGTTCTTTGAAGAGTTATTCCACCTTATCCCGCCCTCCCCTTTCCTATCCAGAACAACGCGTGCTGGGCTCAGATGCCATCCTTACACGGTGGAGTCGACTAGAGTGCGTACCAACAAGTTTGGGTCCTCATACCTCTGCCGAACGATCAAGGCATGGAATTCTCTGCCAAGGCACGTGTTTCCTTCTTCCTTCAATCCTGGGTCCTTTAAGCGGGGCGTAAAAAGCACCTTCTCAGGCCGTCAAAGTAGAGACCTCAACATCGCCTCGGCTGCTATTAGGACGATGTGGAGGCCACTGCTCTTAGACCACACGACTGCTTAGCATCAGGCGGAGTGTGGTCATTTTGACGAGAAAAAAAAATAAAAAAAAACCCCATATAAAATTAATTATACTGAGATGCAAATATCGCTTTGCTCAAAGGTAATAAAATATAAAAGATAGATAAAGTAGTGATGTTGTCCGGGAGAGGGAGCGTTTGAACCCTCTCCCCAACCGCAGAGCCGAGCGCCGGAGGGCGCGCGATGACCTCCAGCCACCCTGAGGTTTGACCTGGGGGTGGCGGGCTTTGTGGGCCTGCCCGCTATCCGTTCAGCACCAGGTCCGAGAGGCGGCGTGCGTGTTCCCACGCGCGCCTCTGTGTCGTGTCCGTCTCCCCTTTAGGGGGAGACAGTAGGGCTTTTATATTGTGTAGTGCCTATCTTGGGTAGGTCTTGTTGCGTAGTGGCCTGCCGTTTCATACGGCGGGCCGTAACCTCGGCGGGGTCGCGAAAGCGATTCGCGCGGCCCCGTCGATAGTGGTTTTGTCGAGGAACACCGTGGTAGGTTTAGTCGGTATTCCGGGAGGTACATTATCTTTTAACATCTTTCTTTTACCCCGGCGAGTCCGACATAATCCCTCCGCCCGCCCCCGCGGAGGGATATGCGTCATAGCATTCCCCCACGTAAAAAAAAAAAAAAAAAAAAAGTGATGTTGTCTAAAGCATTTAAATGATAGACACTACTGTTATTATGAACATTGAAACCTAAATATTATTAAGGTTATAAGCATTGCCATTTAACGTGGCAATGCTGCCCGTTTTCTGGGCACTATGTCGCCTATTATAGGATTGACTTTTACTTCTTCAACCCATTTTTATATTTTGTATTCTAGTAAGGCTAAGGTTAAGTTGGGTTATGTTAGTCACACTACTTCTTTTTTAATTTGTTACTCGGTGATAATACAGCTTTCTAATGGAGAAATAATTTTTAAAATCTGTTATTTTGTTTTTGAGTTAAATCCTTACAAAGTATCAAATATTTCCTCTTTATAATATTAGTAACGAAGTATAGATAGTATAGATAAAAGGATCGGAATCAAATGCAAATTTATTGAATACGCATAAAAGTCCGTAATCGCTCAGCTTGCATTTCTGCAGGAGCGATTCTTCTCACCTGCGACTGTTTCGGAGTTTCTGCTACTCTCATAGCTGACTACCGCTGAGCTTATTCTTCTAAAGGACTGAGATTGTTCATTCAAACGGCGTTGCGTTTGATGAGACGTCTCAGTTGCTCTTGAAGTTTCTTGGCATTCAGCGTACATCTAAACGAATCTGCGTTTGAAGGAGCGTTTCAATTGCTCTCAAGGCTCTCTGACGTTCGGTTTATTCCTCTAACCACAATTGTGTTTGAAGAGGCGTATCAGCGCGCTCTTGTGGAAGCCTGGTCTTGGCTTGGTCCTCCAGTCTTTCCTGGCTTTGAGAAAGTGTCTCATCTGCTCTTAAATCTTTAATTCGGCATGAATGGACGGTTCTTGGGATAGAGACATTTCTGCTGCCCGTGCCTGCGATAAGTTTCTAGATAAGTTAGAATTACGTTTGCGAGGCATATCGAAAAAAGTAAATAAACTCTTAAAGAAAAGAACACAGTAAAAACAGTTATACAGGTTAGGCAGCATAACCTCAAAATTAAAACTATTGCTTAAACATATAAATGAACTGAAAATAAAAATTAATTGTGAGAAATAGAATTAGAAGTAAGATAAGGAACTTAAAAATAATAAATGACAAATTACAAACGTAAAACAATTACAATATTGTTAGGTATCCAATCTAAAAAAATAAATGACAAACGTACTTTCATAGCTAAATAATCATTCAATTTCGCAAGATGGTTATTGTAACCGTTAATTAAAAAAAAATACATTAACAAATCAAGTTAAACATAATAATTGATATCACCCAACAACGATCACAGCACGTCCCATTCGTTCGCCGCTCGATGTCAAAGTGATTCGTTGCGCGCTGAACACGCTTTTATAACCCGCACGATCGGATGATTCGTGACGTCACTTGTTTACGACGCCTTCCATAACCAACAATATTATTAGAATAGTGGTAACAGATAAATAAACGATTACAAATCAATATTGATAATCAAATTAATCGAAAACATGTATTGCTATTTCCCATCATACGTTCCCCCAATTTCCTGTCTCCAAACTTCACGATTATTTATCAATTTAATATGGCCATAGCACAGATAATATAATACTTCAGATAATACAAAATTATACTACATTTTAAAATGTGTTAAGCGCCATCTATCGGATTGTGGAGGATTATCGGATCTATATAACGTTTCAGCGCCATCTATCGCGTTATTATAATACTAAACGTTAAAGATACATGATTATAAAATTAATTTTATTTGATTTTAACACTGTAAAATACCATACTTCATTAGACAAATTTGTCAATTATCTTAACTGAATGAACAAACAAAGCTTATTTAGCTGAATGTAATTATTTTGAGATAGATGTGCCTAACCTAACCTAACTCGTGAACAGATTTTTATTTAGGATATCAGATTTCTACCAGGATACAAGAGATCCCTTGTTTTGTACTCCAGGCATCACGTTGTAATTAATTCATCAGTATGCCGAGTTGTTGTAGCGGACGACCGTCTAAAACTTATTGTTTGTTACGCTTTCACGCCTAAACTACTAAATCGATTTTGATGAAATTTGGTACAGAGACACACTATACCTTGAAAATAGTCATAAGTTGCCTTTTGCTGTAAAAAAGGTCATGAGGGTTGAAATAAGGGATAAAAGTTTGTATGGGAGTTCGTCATTATCGAAGATAAAACCATGAAACTTTGTATTTAGGTATTTAATAAAAAGTAAATAAACATATTTAGTTCTAGCGTTTTTGAAAATGAAAATTTTGATATTCCGACCATCATAGGGATAAAATAGGAAATGAAAGTTCACAGGGAAGTCCAACCAAATTTGTCTATGTTTACTATACGTAGATATATTTATAGGAAACATGTGTATTCAGTTTAGGTAGTAAAAATGTCACCAGACGTCGTTTGAATTTGCATTATTTGCGAAGAGATTTATTGAGTGCGATAAACATTTAAAATGCTGCCCAAAGTAACTAAAAAGGCAAAAGTTAGTTTGCTATAATTTAAAATACAGCCCTGTTTTGTCAGAACTAAAATCATTTTAAACAATCGAAGAGGCCTACCTCTTCTTTCTTCTGTGCCCTAGTACAGCGGTATTCAGAACGCTGCGTATCTGACCCAAACATCTCGGTTTTAGTTGGGTTAGTACTAAACGGGCAGCATCTACCGAGCTGGCTCAGCTGAGGAAGTACGTCAGTCTTATAAAAGATCGGAGCCCAAGCTGGCCAGGCCTTTTAGCAGCGAGGGCAGTGTGATCTTTGTCCCTTGACCTATCATTACGACTCTTAAAAGCGTTGGCCACGGATGAGTAATATACTGCAAACGCCAATAGGCTATGATGATCGCTTACTATCAGACAAGCCGAATGCATGTTTTATCACTTCAGAGTGCTTAGTGCAAGTTCTTTTTACGTTAACGCGATCGACACGTTTATGACGTTCGGCGCTGCGATTGGCCCGCTCCAAGCTCTTAACCAGAGAGCCAGGCATAGTAAACCTTTCGATTGCTTTAACGTAAAAGTAGTTCGCACTAGGCACTCTGATATCTATCACAGATTCTTTGGCAGGCTGAGATGACATGTCAAAGTCGGACACGCAAAAGATGGGTTGCACGACGCCACCCCACTTTCAAGATGTTTAGAAATAACTCTTAAAGCCTTTTTCTTTTACTTCTCAGTATTTAATTACTAGCAGACATGAAGTTACTAATAAAAAAATTACCTTTTATTCCAGATTAGTTCCTCCAATACCAGTGCTGACGAGGATTCTGCCGAAAAACATTACTTTGGACAGATATAAGTTAGTAAAATGATTATTGAGTAGGGTCAAGGAGGTAACAGTGACCCAGATTTTTTTCAAAAGACCATAAATAATTGAAATGTTATAGGTTTACTGTAAAATTTAGACGTACTGGAGATATACTATTGTATTTCAACTTATGATATATAATTCTATATTAAATACTACATAAATTAAACCTAAAGAAGAGAAGCCTAAAACTTAAAAGTCGAGATTGAGTCACTGTGTACTACTAGGAGTACACTCACTAATGTGGTACACAGTGACTCTAATAATACCTACAGACACCACTTTACACACATTTATTTTATTATAAATTTACAAGTTGTCATACTTTTTTATTAGAAATAAAAAAGACAGTTGCAAATTATGCTTAGAAAAATCAACAGGCTTCAGACATTTTCATTTCTGTCTCTGAATTAACAATAAATCTTTCTTTTTTGTCCTCCACTATACACCTTTAAACTACTATAATTGAGATCAAAATTATTTAAAATCTTAACGTAAGAAAAACAACAATATATACTCAAATAATCGGCTTTTACAATAAGCGTTAATTAGGAACAATATTATAGTTCTTTACTAAACAATCCTTATTTATTATGAACATTGACATTCACTTAATTGTAATTAATGAAAATGTAAAATTAATCGAGAAGATATAGAACGGTATAGAAGAATTTCCAACCACCGAAGGCTTTGGCAAAATATATTTTAAATCGTTTTCTTTTACGAGGGAAAGGTCAGGTCATTGTCTGGCACTCAAATGTTCCTTATAATAATATAATAAATAATAAAACGTTTATTTCAGAGACTTGCTCCATAGTTTGTTAGTGATACAACTTACGTAACTATGTTAGTACTTACTTTTAAATTAAAAACAAACTAGCAAAACAAAGACCTAAAAAATTTTTTTTTTTTTTAATTCATGTATTTTCCTGCAGTATCAGACCCGCAGCAATGCATACGGGTCCAATACTTCAGGAAAACGCCGTCCAGCCTGTCCCCAATCACCTTCAGGATGCCATTGGCACTCCCACGAATCCTGCTTAACAATGATGCCGTTCTTTTTCTCATGATTGCTGAAAAATTTTCGATAGTAGATTCAGCAAACATGGCTGACGCGCTACAGAATCGCGGTAGCCCCAACAGCACCCGGAAGGCGTTGTTGTACTGGACACGAAGAGCGCTGTAGGCCCTCTGCGTATGCTTGACCCACAGGCTGCATGTATAAAATGACTGACAATAAGCCTTGAAAAGGGTGATCTTGACCTGTCTCGTACATCTTGCAAACCTACGGGCCAACATATTGCATCGGACCGACAACGCTTTCCGTTCCCGTTCTATGTCCTGATCATCCTTAAGATCCTCGACTAGTATGTGTCCAAGGTATTTAAAACAAGGCACTCTGTTTAGTGCAACACCATATAGGTACACCGGCGGCACTGCCCTGTGACCCTTTGCAGCAACCCCAAACACCATGAACACACTCTTCTTCACGTTGTACAGGAGGCCGTGAGTCAAGGCGTATCTCTCACAAACCTCAAGCAATCGTCTGAGTGCCTCAATCGAGGGACTCAGCAGCACCATGTCGTCCGCGTAAGATAGGTTATTTATAATTTTCCCATCTACCGAACATCCAACCCCTGTGCTGCTGAGTTCCCCAATCAACTGATCGACATACAAGCTGAACAGCGCTGGGGAGGTCAGACCACCCTGCCTCACACCACATTCCAGACCATACGTCTCCGACAAAGCACCCGACCATCTGACCTGGTTAATCTGGTGATTATACCAATACCTGAGAAGCTCAACTATCTCCTCAGGTTGTTCCCTGTCACGCAACTTAGTCCATAGGACGTTATAATTAACCAGGTGAAATGCCTTCGACAGGTCTAAAAATACAGCATACACAGGTGTATTCCTGCTGGTGTAGTAACTGACCGTGTGCTTGAGCGCCAAAATAGCTGTTTCTGTAGACAGCCCAGCTCTAAAACCGAACTGTGCGTCATGTAAATTGAGCTGTCCAGACATCCTACGCTCGAGCACACTGTCAAGCACCTTTGCAGTTATAGTAGCCAATGAGATTGGTCGATAGTTCTCCTTGTCCGAGACGTCGCCTGTCTTATTTTTCACTATATGTACAACAATCGTCCTCATCAACTCAGCAGGCAGGTATGAGTGCCTAATACAAAAGTTATATAACATAGCTAAGACCCTAGGAAGATGCGGACCGGCATGTTGGAAATGCTCTATACTAAGGTTATCATGACCAGGAGACTTCCCCCTAGTCATGGTTTTTATAATCTTCCCTATCTCCTTTGACGAGATGTAAATCGGGCTAGATGACCCAAGTCTCTCCCCACCGCACCCCTCCTGCTTATTGACTTGCAACCGCGGTATCACAGAGAAATGCACTCTAAACATGTCCGCTATCCCTACTGGTTCAGACACGCCATTAACGCTCAAAGGTACAGCAGGTCTGGTGTTTAACTTCTGCGTTGACTTCCAAAATTTATTGAACTGTTTTTTCTTATGTTCTGAAGCTATAATGTCCAACTTAATTTGCTCTTCGTTGTCCTGGCAATATTTAAGTTTTTGTTTAAAGACTTTTCTCGTTTCTCGCATATCTATAAACAACTGACCACATTGAGGTTTCCCGTGCCAAACCCAGTTCTGAAAAGCCCCCCCGCACCCATGAGCGTCCCTAACGTGTCTATTCCACCCTATCACAGTACTTTTATTACTACCTTTTCTCACATAACCAGCACTGCCCTCAGCCGCCTCTCGCAGTGATGTAACAATATTCTTGTACAGATTATCAATTATTACAGTGTGCTCTTTATTCAAGCAGAGGTTATCGCAGCAGTTGCTTAACTCTGCTGGGAAATCGACCAGTCTAAGCTTTTGCATACATAGTTGGTAATAGCAATTTATTTGGTCAGTACATCTTTCCCCCCACCTCACTTTATCTACTACCTTGCCCTCAAGATTTGCTGAGGCATCCGTTCGCCTCACCATCCCCAGGTTGACCTGAATGCAGAGTGGGAAGTGGTCTGACCAGTAGGCGTTCTGGTACACTTCCACCTTCTCCACTGATTTCCACGCTGCTTCAGAAACCAGGCAATGGTCAAGCCAACGTCTACTGCCACAGGCATCACTCACAAAAGTAAAAGTGTCCGAGTCTATACCTAGGTTCTTATAGTCAGCACAACACCAACTCTGCTCGTCACAAAAAGATAACATTTCCTGGCTAAACAATTCCCCAGGGTGCACATTAAAATCCCCTAATTTAGAAACAGACTCAACATTCTCACTCGCAACGATAGCAGCTATTTCACTAAGACATTCACAAAACTCGCTTAAATTATCTACAGAGTTAGTCGGCATGTAAACACTAAACAATAACAAGTTACGGCTGTCGCACGTCGTCGCTTTAATAGCCACAATACGATCGCTCGCACACGGTAAAATAGTTACGCACGTAAACAACGATTTCCTCCACAAGAGAGCCACACCTCCGTATGGTCTTCCCCTTAATATCCCTATCGACGTATCCACAGCTGATTTACCAACATGACTGAAATCTAAGTCTAAGTGTCCTAGCATTGATATTTCATGTGGCAACAACCAGGTCTCTTGCAGCGCAATAATATCCACATATTTACACAAGTTTTTTATACATTCGACCGACCTCTTTAAAGATTTACAATTAAAACTTATCATCTTAGTAAATAAATTAACGTTATCATCTACTGTCACCTTAGCCATTAGTTAGATTTATTTTTATCTGTTCATTCACTCGATTTCACTTCACTATGCCGCAGTTCGGTGTTATAATACACAAACCTACGGAAAGACACCCCAGCCGGCCACAGGTCCTCATTCATAAAAACATTTAATTTTTGTTTTGGTATTGAAAACTTGTATGCAGCGTATCCCTTGTTCCTCTTCATATCTATCTTGTTCAGGGACACATCTACATCAGTTTTCGATTTTATGTATGACACTATATCGACCATGCTTGTATCCCTGTTCACATTATAGATATAAAAAGGCACATTTACATCCGCTGCACTAAACGTTGACTGAGGTCCTACCTCCGCCTTCCCCTTCATCCCAATAAAACGGTTTTGCAACCTTTTCCGCTGTACTTTAACCCATCCTTCGTTACGAGATTTATCTTTCCAGTCACCATGTTGCAAACCTTCCCGCAAAACATCTGACATAAGTTTACAATCTTGTCTTGTCGGTGTCGATGACCTCTGCGTTGTTACACGCCCAGGTGTGTCCGTGCTCGAAACCACGGTGGGCCTCCTAGTCCTTTTGCACGCATTCTCTGACGTCACGCGCGTCGTTTGCGTCGCTGTCCTTGTCTCGCCGCTATACTGCTCCGCCGAAACCGCAGTAGCGGCCTCCACGCGCTCGACGCTGCCCCGCTCCTTGTATCTGGTTTTTTCCACAGCTCGCGTATTGTCCTCCACCGATGCGACGATATCGCCCGTGATGCCGCTGCTTACAATTGTATCTTCAACGTCATACACCTGATTTATACCACTCTCGCACCTGCTTTTCATTGCTGTCGATACCCCTTCTGTCGCATAATGCGTAATCAAGCCTACTGGACCACTCTCATATTCAAAATTACTATCTAATAGGCAAGCACCTCTTTTCCGATTTACATTCATACTTCTATAACAGGTCTCACTAGCCACTTTCATGTCATTGATATCATCCATTGTAACATATTTTTCCTTGATTACCGCCACATCTTCTTGCAGTTTTATTATATCCCTCAGTATTCTAGTGGCGTCCAAGTGATCAAACGTCACGGGTGGGAGTTTATGAAGATGTCTTGCTACGAATATCGGCAGTAGCTCCGGATCAATCTCCTTTACTAGTGTGATGATGTCCTCAATGTCACGCTGATTCTTCCCTTCTTTCCTACGTTTTATTTTTCGACGAGAAGTCTCCACCGACTCAAACAACAGCTTTTTTGCCAGTGTTATCTCTTCTTCAGAAAAAGCAGTGACACATAACCGTGTCATACTCTCTTCATCCATAATTCCCGCCTTATTTTGAATAAAGGCAAGCACCTCGTTTATCACAATATTGCAATTATTACATTTAATCGCGTTTGACATTGTCGCCACGTAAAGGTCAATGACCGCTCGGTTAAAATCCTTTCACTGCGCACGCAACGAGTGCTCGCACACGTAGCTGCGAGCGGACTGACATGACATTTTTTTTTTATTGATTATGACAGATGCATAAGGAACATTTGAGTGCCAGACTTATGCTTTAGAAATGATATTTAGTATTCCAGGTAATTATTTCTTTCTTCTATTATCTTTCAGATGTATAACGATCTTTGTTTTTAGTTGTCAATTCTACTATTACGAATTCTCCTTCTTTGGGTGAATAATGGATTCTTTAGATCTTCTTCCGTTATAATAATCTCATTATCATGGTGATCCTCTTCCGGTGGTTCTAGCCAGTTTTCATCATCGTCGGAGTCAGCTAATTGGACTTTATAATGGTTTTCTATTTCTTCGTCACTATCTAATATCGTGCAGGTAATTTTATTTTTCTATGCCTCAGTCTTTCTTTTGGTCGCATTCTTTTCTTGCTCTTTTATATATTCTAATATTTTCTCTGGTGTGTCGGTAGCTATAATGCTACGTCCAGGCTTCGTTCGTTTCCTGTTTGTTTTTCTCGGTGCAGCTATTATTGGATCTCTAAAATCAAAAGGCGATTTGAAAGACAGTTCTTTGGCTGACTTTGACGGCGTATTTATGATAACAGTTGCGTTTTCCGATTCTTTTGCAGCATCAGGAATACTATTGGGCCGTTCATGATATGTGGGCTGTCCAGAAAACTCAGCAGACTGGATAACAACTGTACTTCTTTTGTACCATCAGCAGTGTTTAAATTGACTTGTTCAGGACTATTAGCCAGAGCTGCCGTAATTGAATCAGGTGGACTGATAAGTTGTGATGTAGGTGTTTCCCCGCGAGATTCGAGAACATACTCTCCGAGAATATTTATAGTCAGGTGTCGAAGCACCATCATCTCGCTGTTCTTCTGGACAAGGACGATCAGTTACCGAACTTGGAAGATAGCCTTCATCTATGAAAATATGCCGGTCAAATGGATAAATACCACACTTTGCAAATGAGTTCGTTAATTATTTCTTGGCGTCATCGCTTTTTGAAATGCAGTTCCTATTATTTCGCCTAAGTTTTAAATTGTAACGGGTTTTCTGGGATTTCGTATAAGCCACGAATCAATGGCAGCGTTGTAATGGATTTTGAAGGGTACTAGATTACCCTCCAATTCTAATAATTGTTTTCTTGCAATCCAGGCGTATCATTTTCAATCCCCATCACATCCATTCTCGACGTGCACATTCTGTGGAATATATCTTGTAATTTCATCTTTAAGGTGTCTCAAATGTTCTAAGAAAAAAAAGGCTTGGTTTCTTGAAAAATACGGTTGTCATTAAAATCTTCTAAAAATAAATTCAATATGGGAAACGCCGCTAATTGATAATTTGCAATTTTTTCTTGCCAAAGTCCTATTTTATTCATAAAAACTGTACTTTTAAGTAAATGTCTATTACGGTGCGGTTTGATCCTTGCATTTCTGTGTTCAACTGATTTAAGTGGTGGAAAATGTCACTTAAATATGCCAGTTTTGTGATCCATTTGTTATCACTAAAGCGATTAGCGCATTCGTGTTTTTTATCAGTCAAAAATATTTCTATTTCGGTTTTAAGAGATAGAACTCTGGCTAAAATCTTTCCTCGGGATAACCATCGGATTTCTGAATGGTACAATAAATGCTGGTGATCTGAACCCATTTCTTCGCACATTAAGCGAAATATCCGAGAGTTTAAAGCGCGTCCCTTTATGAAGTTTATAACTGCATATCTCGTGTAGCCAAGTTCTCTCGATGTAAAAAGCTGTGTATTGTAACAACTTGTGGATTTTTTTCCTTTACTTTGGCACAAAATCCTGTGCGACTCCCTATCATCGCTGGCGCTCCATCTGTACATACTGCGACATAATTTTGCCATGGTAATTGGTGTTTCTCAAAAAAGTTGTCAACCAATAAAAATATGTCAGCCCCAGTTGAAGTTACAGTCAGTTTTTCACAAAAAAGAAATTCTTCATTAAACATTTTAGCAGTTCTGTATCTTACATAGACTAATAGCTGTGGAAAATTTTCAATATCTACTGATTCGTCGATTTGATTAAAAAATTAATTGCAGTTGTGAGATCTGTTATTAACTGTTCTAAAATATCAAATGACATTAAATCTATTCTTTTTTTTACGGTATCGTTCGAAATTGACACCATTTCCAGCTTCTTAGCTATTTCATCCCCACAGACAGTTCTCGCCATGGCTATCGCAGCTAGTTTAATCAACTCCTCAGCAATACTATGCAGTTTTTTACATTGAGCAACTTTTAAAGCTACTTGAAAAGAAGCGTAGGTAGTATTTCTAACGAAACTGTTGCCAAACACGATGGTGCATCAAGTTTCATACGTTTTGCTTGAGATTCTTTTTCTTTCCAAAAGGCTAGTGGTTTATTTACGAAAGTTGGATGGACCTTTACAAGATGTCTTTTTAATTTGTTGTGTTTCAGCGATTCATTTGAAAGAAGTTGCATACAAACCGTGCATTGTGGACGCGGTACACCAGAGCGATCTGTTATTTCAATAAATCCCAATTTCAAAAACTCTTCTTTATAAGGTAGCATTCGTTTTGACATGACTTATGGGTGGAAAACACGCTGTTCTTCAATTTAAATAGATATCTGAAATAAACGACATGGCATAATTACAATTAACTTACAACACCTCGATTATTGAATACCTAATATTCAGATTCAATATGAAATATTCTCGCAATAACAAAACAATGATAAATAAAATTTAAGGCCGCATTTAAGTGCGGGTAACGAGCAGCGTGTAAGGAAAAAATAATATATCCAAGCGATCACGTGATCGAGATTATTTTGTTTGAAATCCACTTGCCTACCGCGCCTCTCACTGCTCGCTGCTCGGTTTTGAACACGGCCTAATTTTAACAATTCGAAGATTGAAGATTTCTATTACCCATCTACATTTTATAAACATTTATTTTACCATTGAAAAATTCGCCAAGTATTATGACAATTAACAAATTTCAATTTTTATAACAAATGAACTTAATCCTTATATTTTATTTCTAACCTACAAAATGTATTAGAAACCATATAAATTATACATACCTTATTTAATCGCAGTAAAGAATGCGTGTTGCATACACTTTTTATAATAATTTCAGCAAACACAATTTTGTAAGTTGGTTCGCTAAAATAGTGTGAAAAATAAAGTGCACTCATTGACAATTACGCTAGAACACTGAGTTTATTGGTTATTGCCGCGCGAATTCGATACCTACGTCATACCTCCCCCGCCCCTCGAATGGCACGGTGCATTTCGAGTCAGGATGCAGTGAAAACGGCGCGCTTTTTAAAGTCCCGCGGATCTCGCGACCCAAATTTGGGTCGCGACCCGAGGTTAAGAAACGATGTTCTAGAGCATTATCTACCTCAGCAAAAGTAGTCACACAACAACCTGCCAACCTCTTTTTCCTTAGCCCACACGTCGCTTGTTAGAGACAAGTCAGTACAAATCGGCCTCCGATTCGATCAATTATTTCAATGTCGATCTTTAAAATCTTGAGATTAAATAGAAAATTGATTCTTCAATCCACTATTATAAACATATTAAAATCAATTTTCGATTCAAATAAAGATGCTCACTTTACTGTATCGTCAGTAAAATATTAGTGTACATAAGTAATATAAAATAATATAATAATAATATCAGCCCTGTATTAAACTGTCCTACTGCTGGGCACGGGCATCTTCTCAATGTGAGAAGGGTTAGGCCGTAGTCCACCACGCTGGCCTAGTGCGGGTTGGCAGACTTCACATATCTTCGAGTACATTATGGAGAACTCTGTCATGCAGGTTTCCTCACGATGTTTTCCTTCACTGTTAAGGCAAGCAATAATTAACTATTTAATACGTATATAACTTAGAAAAGTCAGAGATGCGCGCCTTGGGTTCGAACTCGAGACGTCTGCGTGGCAGTCCAACGGTTTCTTACTAGGCTATCGCTATATAATAATATTATTATATATAATTATTACAATGTAATTTGTTTAAAACAGAGTCACTCTTCTCTTATACAGTATTCCACGCGGTACTCTCATTATAATGTCGACACAAGATGCGTCGCTGAAAGAGGGTAACTATGATGACGCATCGGTTTTTACTCCAGAAAGATGGCTGAAGGATGAGGCTAAGGAGTATCACGCATTTGCTTCTATACCGTTCGGCTCTGGGCCCCGAAAGTGTTTGGGCCAAAATATAGCAGAAACTATGTTGTCCCTGCTTACTATCACAGTAAGTAAAGGAGATCACACTCCATGTCAGAAATAGGTATCTAAATCAATACTTAATGATGCAGGATTTAATCATACACAAACATAAAATACCATAGTCCACATAACGCCTAGGTGTGCTTTTAGAGCACCTTGTTCGCATGATAAGAGAATGTAACGGGTCGGGCGATAAATGCCACTAGCGCTAATTGTCGCAGTCGTTATAATGACTAATACTGCTTACGTCCACTTATCAATATGTTATAAACGCATATAGACTTAGTCGCAGAATGTCTAATATTTTAAATGTACAAAGATTATGGTACAGTCGATTGTAATAGATTTATGGCCTAGATACTCATACTACCTATATATTTGTAACGGAAGGCTTGCATATAATATACAAACTTATAAACTTTTTGTTAAATAATACTGGCCAGTTGTTAATGAAGAATATAGGTACAGATGCACAATTGTCATATGTTTTCCTTCCTTGTGTCAATCATAAGTCTCTTGCTAGTTGTGTAGTGATGGATTTTAACAAGGGAAATCTACATTTTGTTGATAACCAAAAAGGAAAATCTTCACTCTTATTCATTGGACATCAATATAATTGGGGCAATAACAATAAAAACGGTAACTCTCTATGGAGGTGTGCCAATCGAAAGGAATGTAGTGCGTCTGTTACATTAAACAGCGAAAGGAACGCTATCGTTCGGCAAAGCTCCCATACGTGCAAATCACATCATGAAAAGAACATGAGGGCTTATGTGATGGATTCTTGTAAAAAGGCAGTGTGTAAAAAAATGAAATCTATAAAATCTATTTTTGAAAAAGAAATTTCTAAATTTAACTCAAAAGTACCAATGCCTTCATATAGAGAAAAAAAAGATGTTCTGTACAGAGCAAGGAATAAATATTTGAAAGTTAAAATGACTGAATGCAATAATTTAAGAGATGTAAAGATTCCTCAATTACTGGCCAATGATTTTCTCGTCGTAGAAGATGGCAATGAAAACAAAATTGTTATCTTTTGTTCTAAAATTTGTAGAAAAGCCGTACAACGTTTTGAAAATAAGTTATACTTCGGGGATGGAACATCTAAGAGGACGCCAAAGCCCTTTAAACAATTTTTTCGATCCATGTGGACCTGTACTGTATGCTCTTCTACCAAACAAAGAAATTACCTACTACAGATTATTTTCATTGCTTAAGGCCAATTTAGGAATTGAAATAACTAAATTCAAATGTGATTTCGAAGCAGCGTTGATTAACGGGTACAAATCGGTATTTCCAGATGCAGTCGTTAGTGGTTGTTATTTTCACTATAATAGGGCAATTTGGAAGAAGGCAAGAGAGGTAAAGTTGACAGAATCGAGAGTTGGTAAAAGAATTACGAGAATGATAGCAAATTTGCCTCTCGTGCTTTTAGAAAAAATTAATGACGCATGGTTGTCTATAGTAGAAATATCCCCTAAAACGATTGAAATGGAAAAATACATAAAATATTTCAACAAGCAATGGCTGAAGTCCACCACTATGATTAATTGTGCAACAGATCGGCACCGCACTAACAACAGTGTGGAAGCGTGGCACCGGCGATTAAACGTCAGGGTGCCCACACAAAGCCAGTTTGATTTTATTTTTATATTTATTAAGAAAGGAGGCAAAACTTGTAGACAAAAGAATTAAACGATTTTATTTTGAACAACGGCACCGGAAAAGAGCGGACATTATGTTTGACAAACGCTATAAAGAAGAAGTAAACAGTTTAAATGAAGGTCACTTAACAATTATCGAATTTTTAAATAATATAGGATTATTGAAATATAATATAAGGCTCAAGCATGGTGTATGATCATTGAATAAAAAATAGATTAACTTTCAATTTGTTTTTTTTTAGTCGGATTGCCATGACTTTGTCGGGTTCCTAAGTGGGTGAATTTCCCAAACGACTTTTTTTTGTCTTGGGTGAAATGCGCATTCTATAATCTATACAAATAATGAATCCCATATCCTTAACCACTGGGCCAACGAGACAATTAGGAAGACACCAAAAAACTTACACATTTAAAAACTGTCAAAATTTTTGTTCATCAAAAACATAAAATCTATGCAATTAATGTGGATAATTTTTTCTACGACTGTACGTTTGATGACAAACTTTTTTAGACATTCTGCGACTAAGTCTAAATGCGTTTATAACATATTGGATAAGTGGACGTAAGCAGTATTAGTCATTATAACGACTGCGACAATTAGCGCTAGTGGCATTTATCGCCCGACCCAATGTAACCACTATTTTTAGTATCATAATTTCGTTTTGTTGTATAATAATTATGCAATTATTTCTAGATAATGCAGAAATATAAACTTGAATATCACTACGGAGATATTCAGTCAACAAGAACTTTTATATCCAGGCCAAATAAGCCATTGAAAATAAGATTTGTGGACAGGCAGAACTGATGTCCAAAACATTAATTTATATCCAATATAATATTCAGCCCAGTGTCAACTGTCGTAATAAAATGCCTTTGGAAAATTTAAATTAGTTTATTAGCGTCTACTAATTTACAATAATTGTAGGTGTGTAATAATATAGCAAGTATTTACAATAAAGATGTTAATTTATCTAGTGTTTTAATTCCCAATGTATTAGTATTCCATTCTGTATGATTCTGAATCTCAGAAATCTATAATAATATAATATTCAGTCCGACTCATTTAAAATGTAAATGAAAGTCAGTTTGTCAGTTATATTTAAATAGCAGTAGATTTGAAAAAGATATGGCTACTAAATACATCAGCTAACAAATCAGCCTACCTACTGACATCTACATAATATAATTTTATGTAAAGTACAACAGAGGTTAACAAAACGATTACACGCATAATGACCAATAACGGTTCGCAACGAGCATTCGCAAAATGACATATCGGCATGTGGACCTATTCTCAATATGATTCGATATATCGGCATGTGGACCTATTCTCAATATGACTTGAATGAAATGAAATTACGCGAAATGACTAATCAGCATAAGGACCAACGGACGCATTGCCTAAAAGGCCCGACATGTACACAAAAAGACGCGTATTTATCTCCTCATTCCTACTATATAGAATACTTATCTTTGAATATACTTCACATTCCACAATAACACTCAAATGTCACGAACAACCATAATTATTAGGACGCGTATTTATCTCCTCATTCCTACTATATAGAATACTTATCTTTGAATATACTTCACATTCCACAATAACACTCAAATGTCACGAACAACCATAATTATTAGAACGGAGTACGAGTAAAGCTGGCCGCAAACATACGGTTGCCTGATCAGGTTTCCGAAACAGGGATTTAGTTTCGTCATTCCGTCAGCATTGCGCACTGGTTTTTTTCATCAGGAATTAATATTACCAGTACGTACGGTCCTCGATATATAATGTCTTATCTATGCGTACGGTAACGCCACCGTGTCTAGCTAGCTCCGAGTGCCTAGTGCGAGTTTGTTTTACGTTAACGCGATCGACACGTTTATGACGGTCGGCGCTGCAATTGGCCCGCCAAACGCGGTAAACGTTTCGATCGTGATACCGTAAAAACAACTCACACTAAAGTCCGGTCGCGGAGCAGGAAGAATTTCGTACATTAACCTGTTATTACCTGTCTCTGTCACTCCCGCGTAAATATAATGCGTTACGCTCGCACAGATGCAATGACCGTCGTCTTCAGGGATTGTAAACCTTTTACCTGCGACCGTAAGGTTTGTTCTTGTTTGCATGTGGTTTTTGGTGGGCCTTGAGTCACGACAAAAAACCCACGGCTTGCTTGACATAATTAATAATTTTTAAATAACGAACGAACGACATTCCATCTTGGAATGCGTTAGTGATCGCTCAGTTTTCGGACACAGTTATCTCAGTTATCTTAGTCTCGTTTTAATTGTTAAGTGGTTTTGTTAATTTGTTAAGTTTTCTTCACTGTTTTAAAGTGGAACCAGCGCCGTCTACATTGCGTCCATTCAAGGAGTTTGTTTCTCCGCAGTAGAAAAGAAAAATGTAACACTTTAGTGAATCTGAGGTGATGATTATTAACGTGTTTAAATACGTTAAAGAATCCTGGCCTGCTGGAAAATATTCTTCAAAAAAGAAATGAAGGACAAAACAGCCGATATCTTGGGCATTTCGAAATCGGCCATATATCGTGTTTTAAAAGAATATACCGAAATAGTGTTGAGTAGGACTTACAAGAGGCATGACATTTGTCCCGTACAAGACGTACTAATGTAAGAGGGGCTCAAAATTTTTTCATGTACCACTTCAAATTTTATGTCGCGTTCGTCGTGTATGACATGAGCGTAGAGTGAGTGAGAGAGAACACGTCACATGCTTCACTTTAATAGTGCATCTTTTATCTTCCTTATACGTCACCGAGTGAGACAACGATATACCTAACGCTTTTGTTCATTTTCTTCGACTTTGTTATGCTTAGAAAAGTTTATTTGAATACATATATTTTATGGTTTTAAAGCATTTAATTTGTATTATTATAGTTTTGTTACAGTTGTTTATTATTTTTTATGGCTAGGTATGCATAGTAGCTACTTTTATGCCTTCGGAGGTTCGCAAATATTACTTATACAATTTAACATTAATTCTTTTTTAAATAAATCGTACTTTCTTTAAAATCAACTTGTGTTATTGCCTATTTAGTAAAATAAAATATTTAATCGAATAATCAAAATGACAGGTGCTTTTATTTGCTTTGCACAAACAAGTTACATTCGACACGTTATTTAAAATGTTACGAAAATATTATCATTATTGTCCTAAGACATTCGCTTCTTATACTTTGTGGTTAGTTTTACGTTAATCACACTTTGTAAGATTGTAGATGATATAAATACTCATAACTTCAAATGTACCGCTGTGCTTCAAGACGCGCCTCGCCTCATTTTGTAAGGTACAATCAACACAGCAACACTAGATGACAAAATTACTCATAACTTCAAATGTACCGCTGTGCTTCAAGACGTGCCTCGCCTCATTTTGTAAGGTACAATCAACACAGCAACACTAGATGACAAAATTACTCATAACTTCAAATATACCGCTGTGCTTCAAGACGTGCCTCGCCTCATTTTGTAAGGTACAATCAACACAGCAACACTAGATGACAAAATTACTCATAACTTCAAATGTACCGCTGTGCTTCAAGACGCCTCGCCTCATTTGAAGTGGGACATTGTACTGGCTCAGTACAAAAAAGAGGCAACTCTTACAAACTCATTTCAAATTCATGTCCTACTTAATACTATACCGAAACAGACACCGTCAAGCCAGCTGCATCACCGATAAAACGTCTCTCATAAATTGAAACTATTGATAACTTCGATAAATCGTGCATTAGGCGAATAGTGTACAACTTTTATTTAAAAGGAGAGTTACCTATAGCATAAAAGGTGCTACATGTCATAAATGCAGACGAATCTTTACCAAACATGCGCTTGACATCGTTGAAAAAATTACTGAAACATTTAAAGTTTAAGTATGTCAAACGAAGGAGAAATAACGGGCTAATCGACAGAGATGATATAGATATTTAATATAAATATTTAATAAATATGAAAACTTACCGACAGCAACAACGACCAATATATTACTTGGATGAAACTTGGGTGAATGCGGGTAAGACTTATTTTTATTATTTACTGACTGACTTAAATCCATACTTATATTATAATGTGAAAATAACTCTGTCTGTCTGTTACCTTTTCACGCCTAAACGGCTGAGCTGATCTTGATAAAATTCAATATATGTACACTTTGTAACAAGAGGAAGGACATAGGATCGACAGACTCCTAAGATGTTCGTAATATCAAGTGGTTAAATGTTTAAACTTGTGATAAATTTATTAATTTACTTATCAGCGCACACTGTAGGCAAAGTGTGGAAAGACACTACAGTGCAGTCACGAAAACAAGCATTTTTGGAGGGTTTGTCGACGGGTGCCAAGAATCCTACTTCCAAAGGCAACCGGCTAATTGTTTTACATATAGGAGGTGAAAAAGGATTCGTGCCAGAATCAGAATTGGTTTTTTAATGCAAAGGCACAGGCGATTATCACGAATCGATGAATGCAGTCAAGTTCGAAAATTGGTTTCAAGCAATGCTACCGAGACTTGAGCCAAACGCAGTAATTGTCATGGATAATGCCAGCTACCACTCAAGACGCCAGGAGAAAATCCCAGTTACTAGTTGGAAAAACAAGACATCCAAGAATGGCTTCCATCAAAGCAAATTTCTATTGAGACAAAGGAAACAAAAGTCCATCTCTTGGAAAAGGTGAAAGATGTTAAAACCTAGTACAAATCGTACGTGGTTGATGAGATGGCAAAATCAGTTATTGTTGAGATATTGAGATTACCAGAAAAATGGCACGTAAAAAAAGAGGAATGGAAATTAGGTAGACTAGATGATAATGTAGACAAAACTGTTGATTACTTTGTAATAAATGTGACAGGCGAGACTTCGTCGGAAAGCAGTAGCTCCGATATAGAGAAATCGGATCCTGAAATTTGAATTTTCGTTTTTTTATTTCTACCAAATAAGTAATTAGGTATAGCTGGATTTTATAACTGTTTTCATACTAAAATCAAAATAATTTAGATAACAGTAATATTTTGTTTTTTAATAAGCTAGTAAATATATTTTTCTCTTTCAAATATGCTTACTTCCTAACTTCCTAATCCCAATCCTAACTAATATTATAAATGCGAAAGTAAGTTTGTTTGTTTGTTTGTTACCTTTTCACGCCTAAACCACTGAACCGATCATCCTGAAATTTTGCATATACGTTGACAGATGTACAGAAACGGACATAGGATACTTTTCATCCCGAAAAAAATTACTGTACCCGAGGAAAACAACAATAACGTACTTATGATAATAGATGGCACCACGTGTCTTTCGAATCATGATTGAATTATATTATTACTAGCAGAGGACAACCCCAATTGATTGTCAAATTCTAAATTAACGCGAGCGAAGCCGCGGGCAAAATCTAGTTTCATATATGCAATTAATACAAAAATGTTTGTGACCACTGTCAGTAGGCAAATAGGTCATTGTACGAAATTCTTCCTGCTCCGCGACCGGACTTTAGGCAACCTGATGTATTCACAATGGAAATTTCCGTTTGCGGCGGTACATATTAATGCGTTTCAAATAAGAATAGGCGCGTCAATGACCTCGATCTGTCAAATGTCACTAGAAAAGTACAGAGAGCAATGAAAAAATTTTGCGTGAATATTACTATATTATTATTCGTTTTATTAGTGATCAAAAAATAATTTGCGTAATTATGACTACATTATTATGCGTTTTTTTTTAATGAACAATAAACACCATCATTTTGTTGAAAATTTGAGTGCTATCGGAGGTAAAAAACTAGGAATAAGTGATATTTTCTATGATTTTTTGTTTAAATAAAGTAACTCTGTGACTCGCCTAAATCCTGCCGTGTGGATCCTGTTCTAAAAAGGTTACTATACTCTATGGTGCTTTATGGGACGCCATCTTGTCATTGTTAGTGTGCCTCGTTGTGCGAGTGCATGTGTTTCTGGAGTGATACTGTTTTCTGTGTTTAGTGTTATTCTTCAACATGAATAAACGAGGCAATGTTTTGCATCGGAGAGCTCGAGAGATTATCTTCCAGGCTGACAAATACTTTGAGAGAGAGAGACAGCTCAGTGTTTAACTGATTAATGACTTGAAGGCAGCAGTTATCCTTTTGGGAAATGATAACATTTCTATATCTCGCGAAACGTATGCCAGCATTTTGCAACAACTTCAAAATGCCACTAAAGTGTCCGAACGAGTCCATTTAGCCACAGGTATAAACAAAAATACCTTAAGTCGTATCCGACGTGAGTCAAGAGATGCAGAAGCTAGCAGCAGCAAAATAACCACACCGGAAAAGAAAGGTCACGGTAAAAAGGTAATATAGTGAACTCTATTTTATTTATACGGTCAGAGACGAGATCCCAACTTTAAACAAAACATTTGCGGTCGCAAAGGAGGACTTGGAGTTTCCTGGAAGCAAAGCGACACTAAGAAGGATAATTGCGGATTCGCTCGGATTTCAATTTAAGAAGTGTCAGAGTAATAGGTCCGCGCTGATAAAAAGGCCTAATATCAAGGCTTGGCGGGCAAGATATTTACGCCGTCGTCAGCAAAAAGAATACGCTGGGGACTAATAAGAAACTTATTATTTATTTGGACGAAACGTGGATACATTCACACTACACCGTCAAAAACTGCTGGCAATCCAGTTCAACAACAGGCGTCAAAAAATATGACAGCGTAGGTCGACGGTGGATAATTACCCATGCTGGGGGTGAACACGGTTTTGTGGATGTTGCACTTATCATGTTCAAATCGAAATTAAAAACTAGAGATTATCACGATGAAATGAATGGTGCCAATTTGAAAGGTTGATACCCAATTTACCCCAAAATGCCTTAATTGTGATGGACAATGCTCCATATCACAGCATGGAAACCGCAAAGCCAAACATGAGCAGTAAAAAGTCAGAGATGCAAGCATGGCTCCAAGAACAAAATATAGAATTTGAGCCATGTTACAAAAAACCAGAACCCTACGAGTTGATAAAACAAAACAAACCGCTAAAGTCATACGTGATTGACAATTCGAGGTGTTGAGGCTGGCATCCTACAATTGCGACTTGTATCCGATAGAATATATATCGACGACAACAGCTGTTTTCAAAGTTTAATTTTTTTTTAATAAAACCCGCGTTTCGGTTGGCGTCAAATTTGTTGTTGGAAGTTGTTATTTGTGATTTCTAAAAGTTTTTCCAGGTAAGATGGTTATTGTTTTTTGTTTATTAGTAATTTAGATAGTCCTAAACATGTAAATAATCATAGTTTCTCATTATATTATTTGTTTACTGCTGTAATGAGGATAAGTCGGTGTGCCGCAATTCTGCAACATTGCGCACTATTGGGTATTTTTCCCACTACTATGAACTACTGAAGTTGGTAATATTTTTTTCGATTATTTTACTTGTATAGCATATAATATATTATATATTTTTTTAGGATGCCGAGAAATATATCAGATGGAGACATAGAACACTATTTGAGTACCTTGAACGATTCTGAAGACGGAATGGAGGCTTCAGAAGATGGGGAAGGTGATGAAGAGGCGTACTTTAGAAGTAATTTGGAGTTGCTTCAAGCATTAGAAGATGAGGAGGCTGAAGAGGTGGTGGATGAGGACCGTCAAGACCCACCCTTGATTGAAAGTACCTCTCATGAAATAGATGTAACCGATCCGCCCCTCATTGTTGATAGTAACCCCTCAACATTACCTAGCCAGAATGCCGCCTCAATCTGCCAGCGGAACATTGTCTAGAGACAGCGTAATCTTGTAGCTGACCCGAATAATATAGTATTTTCAGATAACATTCAATATCCAGATGGCTTATTAGAATTAGATACTCCATACCAGTTTTCTCCTACTTCTTTACTACAGAGTTACGACATAAAATTGTAGAAGAGAGCAATAGTTATGCAACGCAAAAGAATTTGTCAAACCTATACTCTATCACGATGTCTGAAATAAATAAGTTTTTGGGAATATTAGTATTCTCTTCAATAATAAAATACCCTAATTTCCGCTTATACTGGTCAGATAACTATGGATTTACGCCTATCAAAACTGCCATGAGTCAAAAAGAATTTCAGCCATTTTACATTTCAATAATAATATGAACCATTTGCCCCAAGATCACCCACAGCATGACAGGCTCTTCAAAATCAGACCCGTAATTGATGAACTCAATGCAAGATTCCAAACATTACCGGTCGAACAACGATTATCACTAGATGAACAGATGTGCGCAACTAAATTGTCACACTATATGAAGCAATACCACCCTAAGAAGCCACATAAATGGGGCTTCAAATTGTTTTTGTTGTGTAGTATCTACGGTTTTGCACACAAATTCGAAGTGTATGCTGGGAGCGAAAAACATCCAACCCTCCCTCAAGAGCCAGATTTAGGACCTACAGGCGACGTGGTAGTGAGGCTACTGAGGATCGTCCCCAGACGTGCAAACCACATTGTTTATTTTGACCAATACTACACCTCGATTCCACTGGCGGCTTATCTTGCCAAAGAAGGGATACAATGCTTAGGGACTATACAACCAAATCGCCTGAAAAATAATAAGCTTCCAGATAAAAAAACAATCATGAAAAGAGACGTGCCACGTGGCCACTTTCTAGAGACAGTTGGAACAGTGGATGGGGTAGATTTATGTGCCTTGGTTTGGAAAGATAATAAACCAGTAACATTGCTCTCGACATACATGGGAGCAACACCAGTCACCACAATCAATAGATATGATAAAATATCGAAAACTAGAGTACCTGTGAGCTGTCCTCACATTATAAAAGATTACAATGCCCACATGGGCGGAGTTGACTTACTCGATAGTTTCATGTTTCATTGGGAAATATCGTTTTACACTAAAAAGCAGGAACAGATTGTTTTACCATCTTTTAGATATGACTATAATTAATTCATGGCTCAGGTACAAAAAAAATTATATAAAAAATAATAATAACACAAATAAAAACCCACTAAACTTGTGCAATTTTAGACTAGGATTGGCCAATACCCTATGCAATCTAGGTGGACCATCTACCAGTGAAAAACGTGGCCGCCCTAGCACCAGTTCATTAGAGGCTGAGTTACTCCAAAAAAGAAAAAGGGGACCAACACAGCCTGTGCCTCCTAAAGATGTCCGCTTAGATTGCACAGGGCACTGGCAAGTCTTTGGTAACAGAGCCAGGTGTAAGTACCCTGGATGTAAAGGGTATACTTACACCAAATGTGAAAAATTTAGGGTCAGCCTATGTTATAATAGAGAAAATAATTGCTTTTATAAATTTCACAACTAAAAAATTAATGGTTTTATGTATGTAGGGTAAGAGCTACAGTAATTGACCACGCTATAGTAACTGGCCACCCATAACAAAAGAGTTATAAATAAGGTAATACAAGCAAGCTTATGACTAAAAAGGACAAAAAGTGGTCCTGTATCTATTGTATTTTCGTTTTAGTTCATAAAATGTGACCTAGATGGCGTTCTACAATATTAGACCAGTCAGTTTTAAAAAGTTTTGACAGTTGTGGGAGGTTTGTTAAGAAAAAATTAAGGTAAGAGTATTGGAACAATTTTATCTGCTAAGTAACTTACTTGTCCATTGCTTCATTAATAAGAGTTTCTATTAGTATATTAAGTGAAGTTTAATTCTGTGTGATTTTACAGTTCGCAAACTATAAATAACTCAAATATTTACCCGCTAATAACTAAATTCAAATTTGGTTAATTTACAGTTATTGGCCATCCCCGGCCAATTACTAATTTTCCATAATACGTGTTTTCAAAGCAGTTTCGACCTTATAAAGTTATAATATACGGTTACGGTACAAAAATTATACAGTTCTAAATTCAGTGAATCAGTTATTAGCCGAGGGTGGCCAATAGCTGGTAAGTAACGTGGCCAATTACTAATTGCTATTTTAAATTTCTTTCAGACTGCTTTAACATGCCAAAGATACCGCAATATACCAAAGAACAAGTAGACAAAGCTTTAAAAGACGTTAGTCAAGGTATATCAGTTCGTACAGCAGCCAAAAAATATGGAATACCTAGAGCAACATTACAATTTAAATTGAAACACCCGGATAGCAAGAGTGAATTTGGACCAGAACCTTACTTGGCTAAAGAAGAAGAAAAACAGAAGAATGGCTGTGCGATATGGGTAAAAGGGGGTTTCCTAGAAATGCGCAAGATATTCTAGATTCTGTTCAAAACTTTCTGAATAAAAACCCCAGAGATACTCCATTTAGCGAAAATAGACCTGGAAAAGGATGGTTAAAAGGATTTCTGAAACGCCATCCTAAGATAACTAAAAGAACAGGCAAAGCTGTTACGCAGGCGAGCGCATGTGTTTCCGAGTCTGACATCAGAAACTGGTTTGGTCAAATCATGGATCAGATAAACAAATCTAATCTAACACACATTTTAGATGACCCTTCCAGGATTTTTAATGCTGATGAAAGCGGTTTTTAAGTCTGTCCATCTACAGGAAAAGTCTTTGCTGAAAAAGGAGAGAAGAATGTCTATATTATCGATAAAGGAAAAGCCAAAGAAAATATGACAGTACTTTTTACAATATCTGCTGATGGACAGATGGTATTGCCTACAATTGTATACCCCTATCAACGTTTACCTGAGAGAATAAAACAAACTGTACCTAATGACTGGGGTGTAGCAACTAGCAGTTCAGGATGGATGACGGCAGATACATTTAAATATATTATCGAGCATGTATTTCACCCTTTTTTGGTGAGAAATAACATTCAATTACCAGTTTTGTTGTTTGTTGACGGGCACAAATCTCATCTAACCTACGAGCTAAGTATACTAGTTCGCTCTCTTCAAATAGAAACATTTGCGCTGTATCCAAACGCCACTAGGATTCTTCAGCCAGCTGATGTGTCACTATTTAGACCCGTAAAACAGTTCTGGAAATTGGCAGTTAGAGAGTGGTTGCTTGACAACATTGGCGAAGTTGTTTCAAAGCAAAATTTTGCTTTTGTTCTAAAGAAAGTGACTGGAAAAATTAGCTCTGCCTGCATTGTCAATGGCTTTCGAGCTTGCGGCCTCTACCCTTTTGATCCAAATGCGGTCGATTATTCTAAATGCTTAGCAAAGTCGGCACCCAGATCTGAAGACACGGCAGACATTTCAAATAATAAACCCGTAAAATCACTATCCCTTTCTAAATTTTCGGAAATCGTAGGCTCAGAGATGATTAATAAATTTAAAGATATAAAAAATGTAATGCAAGATGTTCAAAACAACGAATCCTTTTTCATTCTTTACCAAATATGGGACTTTTATTATACTGAAAATACGACAGACAATAGTGAGGAAGGAGAATACAATGGCATGGAACCAAAACCGACAAATACACAAGGAGAACAAAACTTGAACACAACAATTAGTAACATTATTTCTGAAAACGAACAGCAAAATATAATAATAGCAACTCACCAAAGCCTTGAAAAAATCCAGGACGAACAAAATAGCGAGGGAAATGACGAGCAGACCTGCGAATATGAAAATTGTCCACACTCTGACAAAGAACCTTTTAACATTCAACCTTCAAACGACGACCAAATCAACACTACTTGTGATATTCAGGATAACGATCAAGAACTCATAACTTTAGAAGACCTAGCCATAGCAAATACAGAAAACAATGACCAAAACAATGACCAAAACCAACCATCCTGTTCAACAACAAATCTTAAACATTTTTTAGGAATACCTTCAGCACCAACCAGAAAAGGGAAACGTAACACTGAGAGGCTACCTTACCACATATCAGGACCAGAGTACCAAAAGATTTTAGAAGAAAAATCCAAAGAAAAGAAGAGACTAGAGGAAGAAAAGAAGGCAAAGAAAGTCATGAGAGAGCAAAAAAAAGAAGAAAGAAAGAGGAAACTAGTGGAAATAAAGACAAAAAAGTTGGAAAAGACTAGAAAAATTGAGTCAATTTCTTGCTGTGGAGTGTGTAAAAGAGTTGTAAAGAGCATAAAATTGAGATGTAGTGAATGTCAGAAAGCATATAACAAATTATGTAATTCTAAATCTCACTTAATGCATATACCTCAGGAGGAAGGAGACCATTTCTTATGCCGTAACTGTTTTTTTACGGAAAATGATGAAAGTATTTCTGAGAACGAGGAAAGTGAAAGTGACGAAGAAAACGAAGAATTTTTAAATTTAATAAGAACTGGACATAAGGAATTAGGTTTGAGCTGCTTAAAACTTTAATTCAGATTTAAAAAGAGTCAATAATTTGACAAGATTACAAATTTAAATTGTTTGGCTAATTACTGTGACTTATCATGATAATTACTGTGATTTCGTGGCCAATTGCTAAAATTCTTATGTGATTGAATTTGATTGAGATTTTTCACCAATAAACATGTGGTTTTATTAATATTTGTTTTATTACATTTGACCCCATTTCATTCGTTTTTATTTGGTATGTGATAAGTTTATGTGACTATAACAAGTTGTATTTTAAGGAACTCCAAAAATAAATTTCACGTTCAGTGGCCAATAACTATAGCATTTACCCTACATTGTTTTATTTCATCATTACTACTTACACATAGTTAAGGATAAAGTTGATAGTAAATGCGCAATGTTGCAGATATGCATCAAAGCATTTTCCAGTTTTTCAAGGGTATGTAAGTCATCTGTATTTATAAGTTTCTGTATTCTAGACACTATTTAGAGAAAGAAAATATTTTTTCAATTAAAAATAATATATCGCCAATTTAAAGGTTAAGGTTGATTTCTCAAATACCATTATTGCCTCCTAGTTGCATTAAAGAAGCATGGGAATTAATTTAATCTATATCACCGAATTGCGAAGAAATTTATTATTTAATTTATTTTATTCAAAAAATATTTTAAGCGACAATGGCTTTTGATATTTACTCCAGATGTATTAAGCAGTGCTACATTACTACATCATACTACTCACTGTCTAGAGGGATGGCACCATCGTTTAAATGTGAAAATGTCGTTACACCCGAGTCTTTATCGGTTTATATTTAAACTGAGAAAGGAAGCCAAATTTTATGATCACGAAATTTCTAAATCGCTATTTTGCATGCCAAAATTTATCTAAATGTATAAATATATATTATTTATTTTATTAAAATCGTAAAAAAAAGTGATGTTGCTTTTGATGCTAAGAACCGCGTGAATTTTATCAGAAGAAATTAAATATAATGAAATTTTTGAGAAAGGCAATTTCTTGTGTCTCCAAAGTATGTTTATTTTTGTGTGTTAAATATAATTATGTTTGTTTTGAGACACAGTTTTAGCTATTATATTTGTTGCTAATAAATAAAAATTGTAACTACTCTTATTTCATGAATTCAGAATTAAAATGACATTGGTCATTATACATATAGGTCATTTTGCATATTGGTTGTGTTGCGTTTATGTCATTAAATGTATTTGCTGTTAGTCATAATGCGTTTGTGGTGTTTTGCTGGTTAACGAACAAAAAATAGATTAGCAGGCAGTTGACCCTGACATCACTAAAGGGATATGCAGTGATTACACATTACAATAGCTATGGTTTCCATGCCAATTTTCATATCAGAAAAATTCAGTAATACTTTGTCCAACCTGGATATGGATATGGACAATATGCATAGCAGTGGCTTTGAATATTATAACACCAGAAAGAGGTAGCCAAAATGGTGAGTAGAGAAAAATTGTTATGCTATGAATACAAAAATGAGAGATTTGACATAGGTCTATGGATGGAATACTCATACATCATAAACAGGAAATAGAATAATTAAGATTATTTAATTTGGATATAGGAGCTCTCATACATCCTATGATTAACAATGAACATATTTAAATTCATTATAACATAATGTTTTGTTGTCTATTTGATAATATTTTCTATATATTCATATACCTATTCTATACTTGATATCAAACTACCGCTGCCTTCTTGAAGAAAATATGTTCAAATATTTTCCTCTTGTCATTTCTTTGGCTTCTTCAAGGCCTAACTGATATGCTAGATCATGCAGTTTCTTAACTTCCATAATCAGGCCACTAGTAGACAAAGATCCCAATTCTGAAAATACAAAAAAATTATATTTCATAATTTACAGTGAGAGAAATCATAATAAAATTTTGCCAGACTTTCAGACAAAAAATGAGGGGATGATGCTATGTGTTTCACTATTCTACTGCATAACCAATTTACATATTTAAATGTTTATAAATAACAGGATAGTACAAAGATAAGCAAGTAGATATGACTTATGCATTAAAATCAACATTATAGCAGCAACATGAAGTCTACTGCTGCATATCAGTAGATGGACATAAACATATAGAGTTACGAAAATGTAATGTTATATTCACTTTTTGATTCGAATGGATGTATTTCATAATGAATTGAGCTACTCCAAGGCGATATTTTTAATCCTTATTGTCTAATGAACACTACACTACAAATGAATTTAAATAAATTAGACTTACGTTGCATATAATTGTAATCTTCTTTAGTGACCCCTCTGTTCCAAGAAGGAGGGGACTGATTGCTGTTTGGCAGAGGTGCAAACTCCGACACTCCGGGAACTGCAAACGAGGACGTCGAACATTGTGAACCGTCATCAGAATTTGTTACATTTATATTACCACCGTCGCTCATTGCAAATTAAGTTCAAAAATTGGTCGTTTATAACCGAATCTCTAAACCAAAATGAAAGTGTAGTATAGAACGGGATGACAACATTAGAAACGTAAACGTATTTCCCGCGACTTTTGAAAACAATCATGTCAGACACAATAAATTACCAAATAGATAAATAACAGATTTAGTAAAATTAGTTATATCTCACTTTGTTCAGGCCATAATTCTGGAGAGGCTCGGTCAAGTTTCTCGGAGCTGAAAAGGCTTTCTTCCAGCGACGTCAATGGAATATCGTCAGATGTTGTTTGTTCTGAAACAACACGGATGTATTTTACTTTACTATCCAAAATTAACTACACTTTACTCGACACATAACATAAAGGTAATTAACGAATATATATACAAAAAACTAGACTCGTATCAACAAATGCACTCATGTCTAAAGAATTTACCATCTTGAACAATAGGATTTTGTTTCGCGGCCATTTTCCAATTTTTGACAATAATGTATTCATAGACAAAACTGGACTAGAGTCGGAGTGTCGACTACTGATCAGGCAGTCAATGTTGCCATAGCCGATACTTAAAAGTCTGTACTGTCTGTAGGCGACGATGGATTGATGACTGTTGATTTCCTCTATAGCGAAACCTGAAGGTCCATAGATTTTTTTTATTTAAGCTCTAATAGGTACTCCCTAGGTGAGCTGGAATGATCCTAAATCGTTAGCTATGCTATAACTAGACATCATGATAAAAGTATCACACTAGCATCCGCGTAAAAATATTCCTAACATAATTGTAGAATTGTGTACAGACCACAGGCATTTCGTGAGAGTCTTAATGTTCTGTGACAGTATCTTTTACTATCTTGATGTACATACATACTACCTACATAATGTAAAATTAAATTTATCCGCTATGGTTGCGTAAATATTGAGTAAGTGCGAAACAAGGTGTGTACATACATTCTTGGAACAAAATGCAATCTAAGTGTCTCGATACCTGTACTATTTTTAAATTTGGTTGGGGACAATGGAATAAAACTTAGTAGATTTACCATGTATTTAGGTAATGCGTTAGAACGGTCCAAAATGCTGTAGATCTGCGAATGGATCTATAAGTCTGGAAAATATATTTATAATAATTATTGACCGTGTATAATTTGCTACTTTGGTCGCATGTTATTTTATCAAACCAACCATCTGTGATTCTTATTATTACATGAAGTTTATTTATATCCTGATTTACATTAAACTTTAGACTATATTTTTATCTGGTACTTCGACAATTTATTTAATTACTAAAATGGTAGTATAATTGCTATACTACTATTTTAGTAATTAATTAAATTGTTTCATTATAAATGGTTAAGTTTTCATGTAGACATTTTTTTTGCATAGATTATAAGTTTCGGTTACAATTCCTAACTTGAGCAAAACGATTTTGTTCTCCCTTTTGTTAGAAAATTCCAATAACAGCACGTTTAGCACGTTGTCTGGAATGTAAATGTCTAAAGTTATAAATGTCTGAACAATTATATAATAATAGTGACGTCTAGTACACATTATACATACATAAGACACTTCAGTAATTTTTTCTGAAGGTAGGTTGCGTTGAGTTATACAGAATACTATTGAAAACAATTTATTTTTATTTCGTTGATAAATCACTTCCACTTGGTTTTTATACTCGAGAAAATTCAATCAACCTTTTCTAGTACACTGGACGTCCTGCTGGTTATTATTTGCACCGTAATAACCGGTCCCTGCTTTAAGTTGGCATCTAGTTCAAAGTGCAAACCATAGAAAAACACCACAGCGGTAGAATTAAAAAAAACAAAATACAAACCTTATATAGTAATAAATAATAATATAAAACAAATCACTGTACCCATAAGAATAGTTGGAAAAGTTGTAGGACTTTTATTTTAAAATAAATGATACGTGGGAATGCCAATGACATTGTTAACGAATTAGGTACATGAATAACGAACAGTGTAAAACTACCATACTTTATAAAAACAATTACTTTAGATTTTTTACCTATACTTAGTAGAAATTGATATTATACGATGTGCACACTGTAGTTTTTTTTTAAATTCTTTCTTCCGGTTGCCAACACAAGGCAAGGTGGGTTTTTAGAAAAAGCCACATGGTTTTACAGTGAAATAATTGAATAAATACCCAATAAAGTGTTATTTTTGTTTAGTTTAGTAGTCCAAGGTAAGATTCATAAAATGGATTATTATCTCCGAAGATCTGTAGTGAGAAATAACCAAAAATGTAATCGCAACCGAACGTGCTAGAAGTGTCATGTTTTACCCATGAAAGTGATCGAATAAATGTGCATTTTCCTAAAAAACCTATGTTAAAATTGCAACTAAAGCTTATCTGATTAACTTAGTTACTTTACATCTTTGGACTAAACAGTAATAACACGACTTTGGATTTTCCTAAGAGTAACATAACCTTACTTTTCCAAGTTTAAAGCTTAAGCTAGTAAACATAACTAGACTAAGCAGCCGCTTGCTTAGTGTAATTTACAATTTTGTTAAATACGTGCTGCATATAGAATCATACGTTGTATTATATTAATATGCAGTTGTGAGATCTGAAAAATTGTGATTGGTGTACTGTTGAGCATGGTTTATAAACCTAATAATTGAAATGTAAATTTTACTTGTCTAATAATTAAATACGTCGCTGTAAAGACTAAATGTGCATTTTATTTATGTATTATTTATAATCTTAAGGCAATGTTTTATTTCAGATGCGTTCCGTCACATTGAAGGATGTTGAACAGGATAAGGTCGTCAAGACCGTCGCTGCCCATCTGAAAAAGTAAATATATTATAGATTTACTGCTATAGTTTCCCTTACTTTGTTTTCCTTAGGAATAGTGTCTAATTCTTAGATCAGGTATTGGCTCTTACTTCTGGTGTCACTTAAATTGTGCGTGTATCATAAAATATATTGTGTGTCTAATATTTCTTAGAGGATCATGGGCATGTCTAGGGCATCTCGACTAGTGTAGGCCATAGCTCCTTAGCAGATCACTGCTGCACAGCGGTATGTAAGCCATTAGGCTTACATGCCTCTGATGCCAACCATCAGCCAATTGCGGGTGAGCATGGCCCACCTAGCTTACATCATGTACACCAGTGAATAGGATTGATAAAAAGTTATTACAAAGACATTTAAAAATAACATTGAGAGAGGTCATCAACTTACATAAATCTGTAATAACATGGTTGGTAAAATGTGGATATATTGCATCTTAGCTGAAAAATAAATACTACTGCCAAAATTATAAAGGAATTCATATTCTAATTTAAAATGTAATATGTATTCTATTTGAGAAATATATACTACTTAATTATGGAATACACATTTTATCATACTAATATAATTAGATTATAGATAGAATTGATGCTAATACTATATGAAATTAACCTGTACCCTATGTAGAAGTACCTACTACAATAGTAACTCACTGTCGGGCTGCAGGAAAGCACTTTTAAATAGTGAAAGTATTTTTAAATAATTGCAACACACTAAAGATTACCCTCCGCATACATGTTAATAATATATCCTAACTAGACCCCATAAATCCATCAATTACTTATTAAATTTTTACAATGTAACTGTTAAGTCGAAATTAGTAATAATTATTTGTTGATTTTTAAAACATTACTTACTCATATTACAATAGAATTCAAAATAGTGGAACTTTCCATGCATGCACCATTAGATTGACAGATTAACTACAGCAGAGCAGCATAAGAGAAATGTTCTGATGTATAGTCAGATGCCTATCACCAAAGAGCTAGGCACAAGGGAATTTAATCCACATCTACCAGCTCAGTATCAAGCTATACTGGTACTGAGATTTTCTGGGAAAAACCCAATAACACTGCCCTACCCAGAAATCTATTCTGAGCCTTTATGCACAGCACTGCTTCACCACCAAGACCAGTCACAGGCAATAAAAAAAGTTGACATTACTAAATTGAAGGTTGGTAATGTAATTGGAAGTGGTCATTATTTAACTTGCAGTATTCTGTTTTAAGCAATATACTTAATCTGACAAGCCTTAGAGTACCAGACATTATTTTAGAAATCTATTGTCTCTGGCCACCAGTGCTGCTGCTCAATAAATTAAACATGTGATTTGCCTCTACACAGCCCTGTGTAGACAATTTTCAGGACTCAAATGCTGCTCCTAGCCATCTCCAATCCACTAACAACATTTTTATTAATGTTTTTTCAGGACAGGCAAGGTCAAGGTACCAGAACACATGGACCTGGTGAAGACAGGTCGCTTCAAAGAGCTGGCCCCCTACGATCCCGACTGGTTCTATGTACGCTGTGCCGCAATTCTCCGTCACATCTACATCCGCTCCCCCGTAGGAGTCAAGACCGTCACCAAGATCTTCGGTGGTCGTAAACGTAACGGTGTCACTCCCTCACATTTCTGCAGGTAAATATAGTAATTTTTACTTAAATTGTATTGTTAATTGTGGGATATAATGAAGCACAGGCATAATCAGTAATGACTTTTGTTGTACCAAGTGATTATGGAGCCATTGACTTGCAAATCGTTTTCTTGATGCCGATTAGGGGCCGCTCGGCTTGCGACTGTCTAAACATTTGCAGTTTTTCGCCAGTTCAAGTGGTTAAGCAAACTCATAAGAAAGTTCTAACTGTGCCAGAAACCAATGCTAATCACCTTAAATGTTTCTATCAGGATAAATTTCAGACATTTCAATAGTATAACTTGAATTGTGGTTGTGGGTTTTTGTTACAAATCTTAAGATGTAGTATATTTTGTTTTAACTCTGCTATCTATCAAATTTCTCTAAATATATGTGTCTTATGTATTGAAAATTTAATATTATCTTTATATTTATTGTTTTGAATATCATATGTTCAAAATCTCATGGGCCTTCTTCCTTCCAAATAATGGAATACAAACTAGTAATCAATGTCTTCCTATTCTCCAAGTTCCAAGTAGTTATGACAAAAGGCCTACCTTTTCTGCATTTCGGGATACTTAGAAACAATACTGAAAGCCATTAATTTCCACATGGATATTAAAAAAGCTTATCATAAATTTAATTATATTATAGATCATCAGGCAGCATTGCCCGCAAAGCCCTGCAAGCCCTCGAAGCTCTGAAGCTGGTCGAGAAGATGCAAGATGGTGGCCGCGTGCTTACCGTTCAGGGAAGGCGTGATCTCGACAGAATCGCCGCGCAAGTGCGTCTAAAGGCCAAGCAGGCGGCTAAGCAGGCAGTCATCGTTCTGTAATTTAATGACTAATAAACTATAAAAAAATCAACATTTATTTTTACTCTTTAATAATTATCATTTTTAATGACCATGGAGCATTTCTAATTCCATTTGCTTCAGTATTATTTGTAAAAATTTGCAGGTAACCTCAGATTTCCTCCGTCGTAGGTAGCTCATGATGTTAATAAAATATTCCTACGTGTTTTTGCGAAAATCACGGTTCTTGTCATTAATTAGTCGGATTACCTACCCCGATACTGCTCCGTGCGGCCTGTGTTATGTAGGTAACAAAAATTAAAAAGGCTAACGAGGCCTAGCCGGAACCGACTTTATCAGCTGAGCTACCGTTAAATCCCGACAATCACCAGGTTGTAAAAAAACGGAATGCACAAAGAGATAGTATTCTAACTAGATGTGGTACACATAAATACGACCCTCTTGGTGGTAAGTGATTTACCTTTAATCGCTTCTAACACTAGGAATTTGACTATTAACCCTTAACCAGGCCCAAGAGAACTACACAACTTACATAACTTTCAACTTTAGTATTATAATTGTTATGGCATACGAACAAAGAAAATTGGAAAATGACTTAGAAAATTAAAGGAAAAACACGTGGGACAACATATTCCCATTGCCTGGAAAAAATTAAAAAAACTAAGTGCGACTACTTAATATTTGAACATAATTTTCTTGGATTTTTTCTTGTTAGGTTAATAATTGACTCAAAATGCAGGGGGTACTTCGCTGAGATAGGGCGGGGTATTATAAATATATGATGTACTGTAATGAAAGTGGTTTTATTTTGAGGACTATTTTACTTTCAAATATATAAAAAAATGTAATGAAAGTGTTTTTGATAAACATTAATCTATCAACATTGTTGTCTGGGACGCCAAACACTCCAACTTTTTTATTTTTTCAAATTATTGGGTTGTCTTTTTGAATATTTATGTACTCACTTTAATTTTCTGGCCAAACGCAAACGAAAATTTCGATGTATGTTTTTCCTTGTTTCATTTTCATGTTGATATATGATATAAGCATTTATTACAGCACACTGAAATAAAAACCAAAACAATCTTGGCCATGTTTTTTTGGATCTGCGTCCGATGGAGTATGAGCTACGGTAATGATCAAAATGATCAACTCCACCCATGTTTCGGGTGTAATCAGCAATAGCAGATGGGCAATACATTTTCTTCTTTTCGCCATTATTTTGTCTTCTTTCTATTAGTTCTATTTTTCTAGGGTTTACGGCTGTTGTAAGGACGGTCACTAGTCGGACGGTCTTTAGTATCTTTCCACTTAACTACCCCAACAGGGTGACAGTATCTGTATGTGAATTCTCCTGGTTGTAGTTGTTTTTTCTTACTTTCTTTTTTGACAAAATCTTCAGGAGGTCCTTTTCGTGATAGTCTAACAGTACCAATAGCAAATATTCCTTTGTAATATAAATATTCCAAAAGAGCGACAGAGGAAAAACAATTGTCAAAGAATATCAATGTGTCCTTTGGTATGTTAACACACAGATTTTTCACCACTCTGTAACCTAGTCCTTCATTGTCGGCATTTTTATCTTTACCTGTATAGATGTCACGTTGGTAAAGCTATCCTGTTTTCGCATCACATCTACACCACGCCTTGTACCCTCGTTTAATCGGTTTACCCGGCATATACTGTTTTTTGGAATCACGACCTTTAAACTTTATCATGCTTTCATCGATTGATTGTGATTGAGAATTGGTAGTGTTTTCTTGAAAAGTTTTATTTAAAATGTTCAACATTGGCCTTATTTTTTTAAGTTTATCATGATCTTTATGATTTTGTGGTAAATGAGTAGTAATATCGCAAACGTGTATATTCTTTAATATTTTTTTAAATCTTTTACAAGGCATTGTTCCAGATATTTCCTGATTATTGTAAAATGGGTCTGAATTCCAGTATAATTCGATATCTGATTGTGGGGCAATTCCCATAAGAATCACTATAGCCAAGAATGCCTTAATTTCATTACTGTCTACGTCCTTCCAAAACTGGCTGCCTTTTAAGCTCTCATACTTGTTGGTGTTTTCGACAATGAGCTGAAATAATTCATCAGGGAACATATCCATAAAATGGTCAAATAGGGTACCTCTGTTGTCGTGTTTGTAGAAGGTTGTAACTGTCTACTAAAATCACGATCTACAAAGTAACCTACTTTTGTACTCCACTTTCTTTGCTTCGCCTGTAATTCAGCATAAGTTGGCTCAAGTAGCACACAAAGTTGATCATCGTCGGGAACTAAGAAAATGGCCATCTCTTCTTGTTCAACTATAACCTCAGGAGTTTGCTCACGATCTCCCAGACTTTGAGACACACCTTCTCTGTTGGTATGTGGAAACTTAGATTTCGGCATATGTTGAGATGAAGTTGTCGCGGTGTTATACGGAAATGTATATTCTGGTGAAGCATCGGGTGAAATCGTCCTGGCACCAGGTAGCGAAGGTGAAAGCTGGGAAGGACCAAAAACAGCATTGTCCAGATGTGCCGGTGTCTGCAAAAACTGCGATGTGCTGGCCACAGGTTCTGGTGTGTCGTGTGCTGGTGGACGCCGAGACATAGGTGAAAGCTGGGAATGACCAGAAACAGCATTGTCCAGAAGTACCGGTGTCTGCAAAAACTGGGATGTGCTGGCCACAGGTTCTGGTGTGTCGTGTGCTGGTGGACGCTGAGACAAGCAATCTCTGCATGTGCATATTAAAGTAGGTAGTGTGCGCTTTGGTGGACACTTAGATGAAGCTTCTGTGACGCCCTGTGGTGGACCTAGCATTGCATCAGCAAGTGAAGATTTCGATAAAAGATGTGATTTATATTTCTTGTCGACATGCAGAACCTCCTGGTCTGAATTTGACAAATAATGGTAATTTTCTTGTAACAGTTGTGCTTGTGCAGGACTACCCTCAAGTATATGCAACAAATCGTCATTCGAAATACCTTGCATGTTGTCCAAAGCAGTGTCCATAACTTGAGAATAGTAATCTTTAAGAATCGCCTCGCAATCGTCATCCTCGCTACTCTCTTCCGACGACTGCCAATATTGGAGTATGTTCTCAATTTCGTGGTCTTTAACGGTTTTCTAAAATAATATAATCATAATCAGGCAAAGGTAGCATAAGTCCCACAAAACAAAAACGTTAACAGGCAACGGTCACATTTGTCCCACAACATTTGGGAAGATATTGTGACAAATATTTACAATAATCTACAAAAAAATATGTTAAATCCACAAGAAAAACAAATAATCTACAACATATCCAAAAATTTCACGACTTATCTTTTGTTTTTTCGACATTATTAAGCCCGTCACAGACGTAGCTATAATATATATTAATATATCGAGATATATATTATAGTATAGCAAGCTATCACACACGGGAGCTATACAATAATATATGTTTTGCCCTCACTCGGTCTGCGGTCGTCCTTGCAAGCGCACGATTATAAAGCTTAATTTCTGTACAGGCTGTTCAAATATTGAAATAACACTGTAATCAATCTAGGTATCTAAATGAATTCGACAAAGCACTTCTTTTAGATCTAATTGCAAATACCTCAGAGGATGATTCCGATGCTGAATTTAATATGCATGTTGCCTTGTCAGGAACGAAAAATAGAACCATCTGGGTTGAGTCGCATATAAAACAAAAGAGAACTCGTGGCGAATTTAATTTGTATCATGATTAAAATTTATCATCGAATAAATTTGCACAGTATTTTAAAAGTTCAAGATCGGTATTTATCGAGCTTCATGAATTGATAAAATTGTTTAATAAAATGCGATACGGTTATGTGCAAAAGCATTAGTTCTGAAGAACGTCTTGCAGTATGCTTGAGGAAAGAAGTAAAGACAAATCATATTTCAATCATTTATTATAATTGCAACACTTATATTTTAATTAAATAAAGTACGTAATTTAAGCTCGTGCTCATCGAGCACGGACGTCGCGCAGGCGTTCAAATGGAACACCCCTATCCTCAAAATATATATTAATATACCAAAATATATATTAATATGTCAAAATATACCGAGATTTATATGTCGACATATTTTGGTGACGTCATAGAAATATATATTATAGCGTGTGTGGTCACTCGAAAATTTATATAGAAAATATGTCGTAATATGCCTTGCTATGATTCATATTAATATATATTATAGCTACGTCTGTGACGGGCTTTGATAAAAATGTTCACTGTGCTACGAAAACAGAGGCGCGCAACTGACTCACGAAATCAAATGGCTGTCACTTTGACAATTGCGTTCGGATGCACAGTTTTTTATTCTGAACCCATAGATAATATATTTAGGGTAGCCATTTTTATAAATTATGGAGTTTATATTACCAGAGCCTGGAAAGGACAACGAAAAAAGATGTGGTACCGAATCGTACTGGGGCCTGGTTAAGGGTTAAGAAAAAAGTAAGTCATGATTTCACGCCTTAACTACTCAACCGATCATGAGATTTTGCACGGCTACACAATGATATACGCATAAACTACGCTACATATAAAATAGAGAATTGTCGGAAAGGGACTGCATAGTGGTATCGATGTAATGGTAAGGATAGAGCGTAACAAAAATATAACGCACGATTTGCAGCGTTCAACTTCTAATAGTTCAAAGTCGAAACAGTCTAGGTTGATGTGTCGCTGTGTGTACAGAAAAGGACATAGACACATTCATCTAGAAAAAAAGTACTGTTACCGAGACAAAAATTTATTTACGAAATCTACATTAACGTGAGCGGACCGCGAGCAATAGTAGTAGTATAGTTTCAAAATAACAAACAGCGTGTAACAATAAGGTGCAGTCACATAGGTATTGAGGTTGTTTGAACATTGAAACACGTAAAATTCAAGAGTTTATAAGAATGAGAATTTATAATAATCAATCAGCCCACCGCAGTCCACTGCTGGACATAGGCCTCTCCCATTTTACACCACAACATCCGGTCTTCCGGCTTCCGCATCTAGTCTGATCCAGCTACATTTTTCAGGTCATCGGTCCACTTGACCGGGGGGCGTCCTACCTTACGTTTACCAAGTCGCGGTCTCCACTCTAGGACTCGCTTGCTCCAACAGTCATCGGTCCTTCTACAGATATGGCCAGCCCATTGCCACTTCAGCTTGCTTATTCTGCGAGCTATGTCGATAGCCGATAACCGATTTGGAAAGACTGTTTAACTGGTGCCAACGAATAATATGCAATTAAATATTTAAAAATGCCACCATATTTACTTTACCCGTAAAAAGATTACACACCTAACTAAATATTACTTTGGCGGGATCGAAATCAATAATGTGGATAAAATTCAGGACCTAGGGTTATTGATAAACACTCAGTTGAAATTTGATGCTCACATTTTAAATATAACATCAAAGGGATTTAAAGCACTTGGTTTCACACTGCGCAATATTAAGGAGTTTAAAAAAATCTTAAACCAAAATCAAACTATTTAATGTCTTAGTTAGACCAATTCTGTCATTTGGAATCCACACTGATATTTATAGCAAACGCTTAGAGACCGTCCAAAAACGCTTCCTCTACCATCTTTGTTACAGCGATCACATAGCTAAAGAGCCTTACAGTTATGCGGAAAGGCTAAAACATTAGGTATCTTATGAATGCATTATCAAGCCGCAGAAAGAGAACAGATGCAATTTTTAGGGTTCCGTAGCCAAATGGCAATAAACGGAACCCTTATGGATTCGTCATGTCTGTCTGTCCGTTCGTATGTCACTGCCACTTTTTTCTGAAACTATAAGAACTATGCTGTTAAAACTTGGTAAGTAGATGTATTCTGTGAACCGCATTAAGATTTTCACACAAAAGTAGAAAAAAAAACGATATATTTTTTCATCATACCCATTCACGCGGGGTCATCTATGGAAAGGTCTTCAAAGATGATATTGAGGTTTCTAATATAATTTTTTTCTAAACTGAATAGTTTGCGCGAGAGACACTTCCAAAGTGGTAAAATGTGTCCCCCCCCTGTAACTTCTAAAATAAGAGAATGATAAAACCAAAAAAAATATATGATGCACATTACCATGTAAACTTCCACCGAAAATTGGTTTGAACGAGATTTAGTAAGTCGTTTTTTTTAATATGCCATAAATCGTAAACCGCAATTTACCTTTCATTCAATCAACTCAAATATAAAAATTAAAAAAACATTTAATTTCATAAACATAAACTTTATGCATTAACCGTGAACCATTATTTTAGTAAGCTAGGGAACCCTTCATGGGCGAGTCCGACTTGCCCTTTTTTTCATAAACTGTGTAATGGCAATGTTGATTGTTGCGATTTATTGAGTTCATTAACTATCAATATCCCCAGGAGCAACACTTATAATTTGTTCAGTGTATCCTCTTCTAGAACAAACTATTTAAAACTATGCTGCTGTGGCTTTGTAGGCAACACAATATGCTCACTAAAACGAGTGTCGCAGACATTAGCGATACCTTAAAAATGTATAGAAAACATGGTATGTTTATATTTGTGTCTTAAATATTGTGTTTTTAATAGTCTGTGGTTTTGTTTTTGTTATTCTCTTTTTTAATATTGTTTCGCATGTGAGTATCTATTTAAATTTGATTTCCTTTTAAACCTAAAAATTATAATTGTAACTTTATTTTATCCTTTTTTGAACTTGTATGTTTATCTTATTATTTTTACGTTTAGACGCTGTATTTAACGTATGATGTGGTCTCCTGTAATTGGACATAGTTTTGCAAACAAGAACCAACCCACATCTCGGGTGAAATTGAGTTACATACTTAAATTGACACCTGACAATATTATTTACCTCGTCAGAAAAGATCCTAGCCAAAATACCAACATACAAACAAGAAAATGACAGCTGCTGAGAGAACCAACCACAGATAAAGTGATTCATAAAAGCTAAACGAATCTATGCCACATGGTCCCTGTAGATCTTCAGCACTCTCATAACGCAAACTAGAACCAAGCCACATAGATCTCGTTGAAAAATAAAAAGACAAATTATATTTGTTAGAACAGGAACCATGATGTTTGGTTCTATTTTGCAAATCAAATAAAATATAATTTAAAGTAACCAACTACTGAACGGATTTTGATGAAATTCGGTATGGAGATAGCTGACACTCTGGATTACCACATAGGCTACTTCTTACCGCGGGTAACACTGCGGGGCGCGGCTAGTTTAAAATAATTTGACTACCTGAACAACCTAAACATATTTCTATAAAGAACCAACCCACAAAACAGTAATTTTGCAATAAGGAACCATTAGGTTTTTGACCTAAAACAAATAATAAATAAAAGAACATTCCAAAAAAAAATGATTCCTTATATGGCCAATAATACTACCCATAACAATGTTAAGTTGTTTATGTTAAATTGATAACCATTTCGTTTCTGCACACTTTTGAAACAAAAATCTAATTATCTCGAAAGTGACATTTTGTGGGTTGGTTCTTGTTTGCAAAACTATGTCCAATTGAAGGAGTACCCAGACCAAAAACATCTTGAATTGTATTTTCTTTTGTGAATAAGATGTGTACAGCCTTTGTTGGAGATCCTTAAAGCAAATAAATAAATAATATTTTAACCCTTAGCTTGGCAAAGCGCAAAGGACCAGATGTTCACTATTCTGGCAATATGATAAATCTTAAAAAAATGATATTGTTTTTAATGTGTTTGGTGGTCTCTTATATTATATAATATTGTCTTCTGTTTACGCGAATGTTATTCCTTATTCATAGAAATTAAACTACTCTATACGGATTTTATCGTGTTGTTTATTTGACACTTTAGAATTTGACAATTTAGAAAAATTAGAAACTATGACATTACATACTACTACCACAGATAATATAATACTATACTACTACTACTATTAAATTTTACTTAATTAAATTATTAAAACTATTTATATTTAAGTTTACACTATGTCCGATATTTCGGTTGCTTTTCAGCAGCCATGGTCACGTGGATACTAAGATGGTAGCTGTCTCAATGTTCCAGTGTAGTTATTTCAAAGTATAATAAAATTAACATAATTTAATTATTGGTGCTTCTATTTACGCAGAATGAGCTCAAAGTATCATGAAGTCTAGCTGAGGTTTGCTTCTTCTTGGGTTTGACTATTTGAATTACTGGATCCCAAGCTGGTGGTACATTCCAACCATCTTCTCTATTGAAATTAGTATGTTTTTTGATTTCAATAGCCTCGCGAAACATCCTTGGTAGGAATCGGTGTTCTTTAGCTGAGATTTGACAAACCACAGATTCTCGCTAAAGAACAGGAACTGGATAGTGATTAAGAATATGAAGTGCATAATATAAAAGAAAACATGTTTACACAACCAGAAATAATTCAGTCACCAAACGAATATTTTAAAATGTTCTTTACTGATAAAATTATACAAGAAGTTCGCGAGAAAACTACATTATACGCATTCCAAAAAGATTCAAAGCATATTGCAATTAGTAATCAGGATATCCAAGACTTTCATGCCATAGAATTATTGATGGGCATAACCTTTAAGTAATGATGTGGGAGTCTCACAGATGGGGGGCGAATAAATTCGAGTTTTATTTCGTCAAGTTTAAAGATACCTCCGCGCCCCTCCCGGTACCTTAGGGATTTTACTCGTTGATTGGTCAGTCGAGTGCGTGGAATCGGCGTAGCAACACGTACGGCTGTAGAGCTAGGCAGTGTTTCTGAGACGTAAGGTCAGTATTAATATTCGAGATCTGTTAAATGTCAGGTCCAGTGTATATTTTTCTAAATGTCTACGAGACGTCACCTCATTATTAATTATATTTTTTTAGATGAATTACGTCAAAAACTGGTCACAAAAAAAGACGGATAGCGGCTAATAACAGTGAAGACTTCAAAAATACCCTACAAACTTGGTTAGAAACAGAAATAGAGGGTGACTTTAGCGACGTTGACGATGAACAGGCAGACCCAGACTTTTTCGTGATTACCAAACGGAATCAGAGCAGTCGGAAGATGAACAAGATAAGGAAAATGATAGGCCACTACAACATAAGATCTACCCTATGGTCAATTCTCGATAAAACCCTACTGTCCCTCCCCTAGAAGGAAGACGGACTCGAAACAGAGGCGCGCATGGGCACGCCGCCTCTCGGACCTGGTACTAAGCAGATGGCGGGCAGGCCCACAAAGCCCACCAACCCCAGGTCAAACCTCAGGGTGGCTGGAGGTCATCTCAAGCCTTCTGGCGCCCGGCTCTGTGGTTTGGGAGAGGGTTTAAGCGCTCACTCTCCCGCTCCCCCGCCTCCTTGATGGAAATAACTTCCTCATAGAAGGAGGCGACGGTGTTCCACGACCTCTCACTCTGACCATAGACTGAACTACGGCCGGGAGCGAGAGGGCAACCGATCCAACTGCCGCGATCAACTCACGGCCCTGCGATGCCTAGGCGAGGCAAACCGCCAAAGTGTGTAGCGCCGTGTCCTCAACAACGTCGCGGCAGTCGCCGCAGTGGTGACAACCGGAGGTCTCTTGCCGGCGTCTACGACACAGGAACTGGCCAAAACAACCATGGCCAGTGACCTGTGTCAGCCGGAAGGTGAGGGCGCCATGCCGCCTCTCCAGCCACTCCTCAAACACGGGACTTACCGCCACGATCGTGGCGTGCCTGATAATATTTGCGTCCTTAATCAGAACTTAACACTGCATAATTAGCTATAACACATATTGCTGTGAGAACTTGTTTCAATAAAGTTATTTTTATTTATTTACTTAAGTTGATTAAATTCTAAAGGAGATGTTTCACTTTTGTATAGGACTCCGGCTATAACTTGTACATCCTCAAGAAACCTGGGAAATGTACCCCTAAATACATTTAATTAAGCAATTCTTTATTAATTTCTAGTATTTTCGTTGCGCAAAATAAAATATAAAATGTTTGGCGTTTGTCGTGCGGACTATCTATGACAAATTGGAAGATGACATTTATACATAACCTAGAATGCTAGAATTGCTAGAAGTAAAAGAACTCTTAATATTCACCAAAGAATTGATAATTCTTGTAAAAATGAAAGGATAACGTATGGATTCAGGAAAGTGTAATAAGAAACACCAATTCAGCATTGGAATATTTATTGTCAATATGACATTGACAGATAATGTCAAACATAAACAAAATGTTTCGTTTCGGAGTTTCTTATTTTAAATAAGGACACAATTAATTATTTGTATTATCGAATTCTATATGGATCTATTAATACTAATTCTATGTTTATGCTATAACTAATAAGATAAAATTATAATGTTAACTAATAATGAATACCTAATTTGAAATGTTTATATCTATTCCTAATTTCATGGATTTTATATAATCTTCAATTCATTGTACTACGGATTACCTCTTTAACAATTAACTATACCTATATAATGATTATAACAATGTTTCCTACTTACCTATCTTATATAATTGCTAGTCAGCTCTCAATATTGCTACGCTTGTAAAAGGCGCTAAGTCTTAAGCACATACCATTGTATACCATCACCATGTACACTTAGTTTTGCAATAAATTATTTGATTTTGATTTTGCATCCTGCAAAATCAGTATTATATTATAAAAATATATTTTTTATGTTATTTGTTTGTTTAAAAGATGTGTATGATAGTTGAAATGAATAAATTATACTCTAAAACATATTTATTGTTAACATATATATTTATATATTATTTGCATTATTATAATTATAGTACTTTCGTACAGTTTTCGATATGATTTATGAACGCATACAAAATTAAATACCACCGCCATATTGAATATAATGGCAATAAAATAAAAACTATTATTTTTAAGCGCAAACGTAATTCGACTTAAATTCAGGAAATAATACCTTTGCCCGATTCCTGGTATTTTTTGCTAATTTTTGGCTGATAGTACTTTTCATAGCCGAAAATGAAACATCTCCTTTCTAAGAGTCAATGTCGCAGGCTATTGCTAGTTATTTTATGGCTTATGGCTTATGGCAATTCTTTAGATCATTTATTTTTGCTACCAACATCTATTACATATAACGTCAAAATTTGTCGTCAGTTCGTCTATCGCCGATTCAAGTTTTATTTTTCTCTTTGGATCCGTTATTTACGGCTAACTTCAGGGTACTTCGGGTTTGTGTATAGCGATTAGCGCTAAGCGCAGTTAGTTTCATTGAAATATCGGTATTAACTGGACGTGTTTGGATATGCAGTGATTACAAAATGTTGTTAGCATTTGGACGTGGTATCGGTTTTATTGTAGTACTGTGTTTAATTTCGTGTGTTGTGTCGTTGCGTCAATATGGATCGCCGGGGATCACTTTGTTCGTATCCAATGATCCAGAATTGAGTCGCGGAAAATTGCAAGTTATCAATAGACACGTCGAGAAAGATGAAGGCCCTCATTTGGAAAGGAGAAAACGTGAAGCTGCAGCGGTACCAGCTCCCGCCGTACAAAGAAACATAAGTACATGGGTAATTGTCCATATCCTTATTATTTACTGAAGTTCCCCTACGTTTCTATAATTTCTATTCATCCAATTTATACTACTGGTCAGTCGAGCTATTATTTGCCGCGTTGTTTATCTATCACTTTGTTATGTTATACTTTCTACTATTTATACTTCAATGACGAAGTGGTGTATATTTTGTCTGAAGTCTGAATAATCTGAAGGCCGTCGTTGACGTTGTTTTATGTTTATTTTTGTTTAGAAGTTCGTTAGGCATACCTATTTTTAATTAGATGCATGACTATGCGTATTTCAATTTTGTTGTTTATGTTTTATAATTACGTTTCAATTAATTTTAGAAACAGTGTTAATTAATATTACAAATTGAAATGGTATTAATACCTAAAATATAATTGTTATAAATTTTGAGGTACCTAGTATATAATAATCAACTGACACACATATAAATGAATGATCATTGTAAGTTTAATATTATGAAATCTATGTGCAGCTAGTGGAATATACTAAATGAATATTATGGTATTGAGTTTCCATTATAGTACTCAACATTATTTTTAAGCAATAAACATATAATATAATAATGAATAACTTTAACTTGAATTATTATAAACACACTTTCAAATAGCGATCGTTATAATTTTATATCTACTTTCACTTCCACAATATAAAATTAACATTACAGTGCACTGGCACCAGATGATCATTTACTTTCTCAGCAATTAAAATATTTTCTTTTTCAACAGACAACTCATCTTAATGATAGTCACCAGCAATTGATGGTACATTGGGTGGGTGAAGGGTCCAATGTCATTATCTGTTTGGCTCGAGATTCATCACCAAGAAATAAAGGAAACATATTACCATCGGCCCTGTTTATTTCTTATGACTATGGAAAGAACTTCACCAATAAGACAGAGAGCTTCAGATTGGGTGTTGAGCCAGACAGTGGCTACGCACAGCTGGATAAATTCTTCAACCATCCCAAGTATCCAGAATTTGTAAGTATAGCATTGTTATATTTTTATATGTATTTACCTGTCTAATTTATAATTAATCACATAATATGAATAAGCCAAGTAGTACAAAAGCAGGCACAGAGGTAAAGGCATTGTATCTAAGCCTTATGATCCGAGCATAGACTAAGAGATTGAAAGCAATTTTTTTTATGAATGACTCATGTCAGGTTACGTCTGATTATGATAATATATTATAGGCAAGCAACGTACTATGTCCATTTTATCTTACATTCTAGCAAAATTCTCTATGAGTGACTATATATTAAATGCACTATGTAATGTGATGTTTTGCCTTCTATGGTCAGTCTCTTTTCACATTCTTCAGGTACCATTCCACCTGGTCCCATATATTAGGATGTGTGTATATATACCTTATGTTAACCAGGAAGAAATTGAAGGTAGTTTGTGATATGTATAGTGTTATCAGTCAGGAGTGTATTTGCTATGTATTGATAGTGAGTAAAATTAATATAGTTGATAGAAATATTATATTTTTGTCTAGAACCTTCTATCACCTAGTATTTGTTTTAATTGTTACACATTAATAAATGTGTAACCATGTTTGATATATGATGATAACAGAATAGGTACATATCCAATATTCATATTTATATAATGATTGATTAGAATTTATGAGCTGTTGTATATTGATAATCATAAACTAAGTACTGACCAGCTTGGCGCGCTTCCATTAGGCAAGTTACTTGCATGCAAGTTGCTAATTGCATACAACTTGTATGAAGCTGCATACAAGATACAACTTTTTTATTATCTTTTTTTTTCTGGGCCTTGAGTCATTTGACTACCGTGTCAGTCCCATTGTAAACACATAACCATAACAATTAAATTTTCTTATTTCTATTGTTGAACATCTCCACTTGTATGCAAGTGAAACCTGCATGTAATTTGCACACTCACAAAAATAAGTTTCCAATGCAAGCAACTTGTATGCAATTGTGACAACATACTTGCATGCACAAATTGCCTAATGGAATACCACCTTAATGGCCAGTTCTAATTATCCAATAATTACTTGTTTTAATTACAAATATTGCATGGCTCCTGTTGCATTTAGTTAAACAATGGTTAGTTTATTAATGGTATTGAAGTAGTGACGGAAATTAAGCAGATATTAAACTAACACTTATTTAAAGAAAACCAGGGGGTTTACTGTCACTAAAAGTTCACAGCGGTAGCATTGAGTCTAGAATTGTGCCCAAACAGCAATAGGCTTGCCACATATTAGATAGGTCCTAAACATTACTGGCAAAATGAAAATGTATTATTCTTATGTGGGCGATATAGGAGTGTGTTGAGTACTATGTGTGTAAACAGACATTGTCCCACTCATATAGAAAATGTGTTGGCCAATTAGTTGCTGATAATGTACAACAGACTGTCTATTATAGGTATAATTAGATATGAACTTTTACTACTTATCATTATACATAGTTTATTTGCATTACAGCTATATAATAAAATGTAACAAAAACATTTATATGTAACAATATACAATAATAATAATTTTTATTATCAAGAGATAACTTGCCAATATCTTGTTAGAAATTTTATGTATGAAAATTAGCTCCATACTATAATGATAAATAACGTCAATGATCTTGCTATTAGCATGGTATGTATATGTACATTATGCAGTGATAAGGGGTCATGGTCGCTACACTTACTTTTGACAATGAAAGCATGTTATGCCATTAATTAATTTAAGTACCTACACTACTAGAGGTAAAGGATGGTAAAATGCTATTATGCTAATAAATAAATATTCTCTACATAATTTGGTGACAAATCAATCGACAAAAATCATTATATTATTGTGAATCTAAACTCAATTGGTCAACAGTTTACACTTCACTTATAAAATACATTTAGGTACCTACTGCCCGTGTGAGCCTTATAAACTTGATAGGTGGAAGGTACTTATTACGGCGCAACTTTTTCAAATTTTTCTATGGATAATATTATGCAGCGGGCCTTTTTTATCTGCATACCAATATAATATAACATGTATTATTTCTGATCTTGATAATGATTTATAGCTGTACGACGAATCTAGCTTTGCTCTCGTAACTTTTATATATGCATCTTTGAAATTGTGGAAGGATTATTCAAAATCTAGTTAACTACATACCTACCGATCAATTAAACATTTCCATAGGTGTATAAGTGTTAAGCCGTCTTTTCCTTATTGTTTTGCTTGATAGGTAGGTAGGTTACCTACCTACATATGTACCATGTATATTACGGTAGATTCAATGTTCTCCAATATTCAACTGTTACCGGTCGTCGAATATTCGAGAACCATATTGTATTATGCACTTCTAGCTTCTTTGTGAAACTAGAGAGTTGTGTACGACGCATATGTGTATGACCGTAACCTTGAGGCCGATCGATTTTAGGACACATGGCCACCCACGCATTAGTGCAAGCTCGTTTTCTCTCTTACTCCGTCTTTCTCCACAAACACTACGCGCCAAGCGTTGTTCGGAGCATACAGGTCAAGAAAGATTACTATAAATATAAAAGTTGAAGCAACCCAGGTATCGTAGTTGTAGTGAATGTGACTGCTGTGTATGAGGTCTCGGGTTTGATTTCCGAGTTGGGCAAACATTCTCTTGGTTATTCTGTCTAAATCTCGACCTGGATCTGTGCCCGGTATACGGCCATAGTCTCGCTTTGGGTTACCTAGGAGCAATTTTAGTTTATTTATTTGCGTGCCTCTTTGAGGATAGAAGTATGTTCATTTTACAATGCAGTTATTGATTACCTCGATGGTCTACCAGTAGTCACAATTCACGCTTCCTTTAGGCGCTCATAGCCAGTTGCACTCACTGATCGGTAAACGATTAGCAAAGTTAAGCAACGTTAGGTGCGGCCAGTCTATAGATGGGTGACCGCTTAGTGGTATTGAGATTTTTGAGAGTTTTGCAAGGGAATTCTCAATAGCAGCATGGAACAGAACTGTGCTTATGACGACGTATGTGCCTTAGCCATACCTGACAGCACACAGTACAAACAATACAAAAATATTTTTTGACCATCATTAAAAACGTTTAGACAATTGATATTATGATAACCTTTTTTAGAATATGGTTGAAGTATGTTATTATACACTTGAGAGCAATAAAATCGCACACGTTGACTTTTTGTTGTTAAAGCAGTTTTTTTCATAAATGTGAATACATATTAAAATAAAACTTACACTATTTGAATGTTTACTTCAGTACCTTTCTAATGATATCAAATACAGTGTAAAAAAAGTACCCATAGGGAGTTTTAGGGCACAAAACCCAACATACGGATAAAATTACCCAATTTAGCTTAACAAAGAATAAAAATAAAACTCAAAATGCTTGATCAAATTGTTTTTTAATAAGGTGTATTCCCTCCCCTAGCCTTGATTACAGCTCTTAATCGGTTTTTCATGGACCGTATTAATTTCACCATGAAATCTTGTGGTATGGCGTTCCACTCCTCTTCAATGGCAAGTTGAAGCTCTTGGAGGCGCGTAGGAGCAGGGCTTCTTGCTCGAACTCTTCTTTTTAGCTCATCCCAGACATGCTCAATCGGATTGAGATCAGGACTACGAGCTGGCCACTCCATCGCGGTGATTCCAACATCTTCCATGTAGTCGCAAACTGTTCTAGCGACATGCGGTCTGGCGTTGTCGTGCATTAAGAGAAAATCTTCTCCCATAAGCCACGCAAGCGGCCTCACATGTTCTTCGAGCACTTCTTCGACGTATCGTGCAGCCGTCAAACTTCTCGATCTCGGGCCGGTATTCGCCGTAGTGATGAATACAATGTCAGTTTTAGTGTCCAACATTATGCCACCCCAAAACATACACGATCCACCTCCAAAAGCCACACGTTCGCTTATGCAGCATTGTGAAAATCGCTCTGATGACCTTCTGTAGACCCTAGAGCGTCCATCATGACCATGTAAAGTCATTCTGCACTCATCAGAGAACATAACAGCCCGCCATTGGTCATACGTCCAATTTAAATGTTCCCTAGCAAATTGTAGCCGGGCTTGTCGGTGAGCTGTGGTCAATTTGGGACCATTTGCTGGGCGATGTGAAGTCATTCCTGCTTCACCTAGTCTTCTTCGAACTGTCCACCGACTTATACTGACATTGCGAACTTCTCGAAGCTGTTGTCCCAGTTGAACCGCGTTCAGTTGCCGATTTCTCAAAGACCTTGTCACAAGAAAGCGGTCATCACGCTCTGATGTTGTGCGTCGCCGGCCAGATCCTGGTCGCCGAATGTAGCCACCGGTCTCTTGGAACCTCTGGTATACACGACGAACAGAGTAGCGGCTCAAATTTAGCCGTCGAGCAACTTCACTTTGGTTATGGCCTGCTTCGAGCAAGGCAATAACTTGAGCGGCTTCTGCGGGCGTGGTATCCATATTTTTCCAGTAAATCCGTATGGTAGAGATGTTATCACGTTGACCTTCGGTATGCAACTGAATAAAAATTCCAATAAACTGACCTTTTTATACCTGCGGCTAAGGGTGCAAGTAGTGACAACGCAAACGCGTGAATTTGGGGAATTCGGTGTACGGTCGGTTTTTGTAAGTTACGTGAAGGTCAATGATTTTAATTTTATGTTTTTGTAAAGCTAAGCTTGTATGCTTTAATTTTGTCTAATGATTTTACTCAATATCTTTCGATTTTAGAAAACAATCAGTAATAAACCAAATTACAAGGGGTGTGCGATTTTATTGCTCTCAAGTGTAGGTACATGTAATTAAAAGAAACCAAAGATAAAAATCATAGATGTGCCCTCATTGTACCTAGATCGTACGAAAACGTGTCAACTGTAATAATAGTTAGCTCACACATTCGATAGAGAACGATAGTGTACAATTTTTAATACGAATGAGAGTTATAATACTGTATTAATAATTCAGGTGTCATGTTAGTATTTTCATATATTGTGTCAGATGATAACTTAACGTCCAGAAATGTCACCATATTTACACGTAGGTAGTGGCTCTATTACCTCAGGCATCTATGACTTAAGTCTTCGGTTACCACCATAATGATAGCTTGTTGAGTATCACCGAAACAGCCCGTAACGGGATTGCAATTGTACACCAATGTTTAATAATAACACTAATCTAAAATAGCGGAGGTGAAGAAACTTGAGGTTGTTAACATTATTGAAACAGATGGCTAATGTATACATTGTCTAGTTATTTTGTAAATAGGCAAAAAACACTTATGGCCAGAAGTCTATCCCACATTTCGCTAGTTATGGTTTTAGCTCTTATGCAATAGGGAGCGAGTTCATGGCCGTTTTTGAGCACAGACTCCGTGCAGAAAAACCCATTAAGTCTATCCAACACCCCATCACCGGGCAAGACAGTCGAGGAGTTAAAAATATTAATTTATATTCCTTATGTTATAGACAAACTCAAAAATCTACTATCACTAAGTATAGAATACAAACGCGATTAAAATATACTAGGCTAACATGAGCTGCAGAATAAATACAACTGGAGCAAATTGTGACGTCATACGTTTTATTGATGCTCCTATTTTGTGATGTCTCGACCCCAGGCTATTCCTGTCCGCCCTGAGAATATACGAGATTGCTCATAGCCTTACATTCTGGTGGTGGTAGTGAACGTAATGGGGTCTTCTCATATACATTGCTAACGTACAGATTAAATAATTAGGTCCTTAATTAGGTTATTTCTTTCTGATTTCATAATTATTTTAGGAACAATTCGTATAATAATGAGTTATATCTTATGGAATAGGCTTTATGAAATGCAAGTACGAGGATCGATCAAAAAATTCTTAGAAGTGCACATGAATATAATATTTTTGTGGGTAGTTTAATATTTATTATAAAGACAATCACACAATATTTATATACACTCGATTTGGTCGTACCGTTCGCAAGTAATCAATTATTTACTACAAAGCGTGTCTAAAAATCCTTAAATATGGAGAAAAACGAGTAATGTGCAGTGATGGAGGACCTGTGCTTGAAGAAATGTCCACTAAAGAAATATTTTTGGATATCCAGCAGACATTAGGGGATAATGCTTTACCATATTCTACTGTCGCTTATTGGGTTGCTGAATTTAAAAGACTACCTCTTTTCGAGCTGTTAGGATGATCCTGATGACAACCTCTGCTAAGGCAGAAAATGTCCAAAAAATTGATTAATTGGTTTTGGAAGATAGAAGAATTACTATAAAACATTTAGTCGAGATCCTAAAGATATCATTTGGTAGCATTCAATTCATTTTAATCGATTCTCTGGGTTTAAAAAAAGTGTCACCTAGTGATTTTCACCTATTCACCAAATTAAAGGAACATATCCGCGTCGACGCCGTCGACAAGTTTTTTGAGAGTCAAGAATATGTATTTTTTGCGGAAGGAATTAGAAAGTTAGAAAAGCGGTATTCTAAATGTTTTGAAATAGAAGGAGCTTACGTTGAAAATAAAATAACTTTGTTTATATTTTTCCGTATTTTTATAGACATTCTAAGACCTTTTTGATTCACCCTCGTATAATATTAGACGTAATAAGAACAATAGATATAAGAAAAGAAAGAATGAGCAATAAAAGTCAGTTTCTGCATTAAGCTTATATGAGATGAATTACGTGAGTAATTCAGTGGTTACGGCCTCAAGCGTTAAAACACAGGCATGGTATGGACTAAGTGTTGATACGTACAATACAAGCCATAATATTTAATATATGGTCATTAGCTTGTCTCATTTCAAGACACTTGATTATGAATTGACAAAATCGAATTACAATCCAAATATTATTTTTATAAGGAATTAAATAGAGTACAATTTTGAATAAAAATGACCAGCTTAATTTTGATTGTAAGGTGATTCATTAATTAATTTTTAACATACATACAAATCCTTACTACGAGGGGCGTTCAATGTATTCTCGGTATCGGGGTGACATACTAATGATGAGGGTAATTCAATTATCTCATTAGTTAAAGACACTCCTTAAGGGTATAAATATAAAATTGTATTTAATTGTCACCATTAGTATTAAAGATATCATTCCGAAAAGGCAACTACGATGACCGATGCAACAACGTTGAAAAAAATAGAGCATCGCGCTGTGATAAAATTCCTTACAAAACAAGGAAAGACTCAAAAAGTTATTCACGAAGAAATGGTTGCTGTTTACCAAGATTCTGCTCCTTCATTATCTACTATTCAAAAGTGGTCTAGTGAATTTAGACGGGGGAGTATTGAAGACGATCCCCGTGCCGGTGAGCCGGTTAGTGCCACTACTGAAGAAAACGTTAAAATCGTCGAGAAACTTGTACTCGAAGATGCCCGTGTAAGAGTGAAAACATATAGCAGAAAGGGCTAAGCTATCCATGGGTACCATTCACACTATACTTTATGAGCATCTGAATCTGTCAAAGTTCAGTGCAAAATGGGTGCCGTGAATGCTCACGGCGCCTCAGAAACAAGTGCGAGTTGAGTGCTGCAAGGAGTTTTTGGAGCTCTGTGGTAAAAATACGCATAGTATTTTTAGACCGAATAGTTACCGTTGATGAAACGTGGGTTCATCACTATAATCCAGAGAGTAACCAAGAGTCCATGCAGTGCCATAAAAAAGGAACAGACCCACCGAAGAAGTTTAAAGTCACACTCCTTCCGCTGGTAATCTCATGGGCACAGTGTTTTGGGATTCTAAGGGTATCTTTGACCCTTTTTTGTGTACTCTATTAGTAGATTGAATACACAAAAAAGGGTCAAAGTATTACTGCCGCTTCTTACGCAAACACCCTACGTAATTTAAAGGAGGCAATAAAAGAAAAAAAGACGTGTAAAATTGACCGCAGGTGTCTTGATTCTTCACGACAACGCGCCGGTTCATGCTGGGCGCGTTGCTATGGCAGCTGTGCGGGAATGCGGATTTGAAAAACTCAACCATCCACCCTACAGCCCAGACTTGGCCCCTAGTGATTACTTTCTGTTCCCAAACCTTAAGAAAGATGTTCGAGGTAAACGTTTTTCCGAAGATGAAGAGTTGAAGGCGGCAATTGATGAACATTTTTCGGACAAGGAAGAAAAATATTTTTAGGGGATATTGAAAAGTTATTTTACCGCTCTAATAAGTGTATTGAGGTGATGACTACATTGAAAAAAATATTTATTTCAGAATTATACGCTTATTCTTTCATGCACATTCCGAGTATACATTGAACACCCCTCGTATATTAATAGTAGGTATAAATGTGAATGTTAGTTTCTTTGCTTCGCTTTCACGCCTTACCAACCAGACCAATCATCATGAAATTTCGCATAATATGTACCTTGTTAGAGGAACAGAACAGAACATAGGGTACCTGTCGTCCAGAAAAATGAGATCTGTTTTCAAAATCTATAGTAACCCGCGGGAATAATAATAATAATATTCTATCACATACACACAACACCATCTAGCCCAAACTAAGCAGTATGGGTACTAGACAATGGATAAACATATATATTATACATAGGAACCAGACCAAGACAAACATCCATGTTCATGCACACAAATGTTTGACTTGAGCGGGAATCGAACCCGCGACCTCAGGCGTGGCAGTCGGTTACACTAACCACTACGCCATCGAGGCCGAATAACCTAGTTTGTTTATATTGTGTCGATGTTTATAACAATATGATTAATATTCGTTTAGAAATGTATGTATAATAAAGTTTAGCATATATTTTTATCAGGATAATTTCACCCTACTCTGTGCCTCACTTTTACACAATTGTTTTTAGTATTCGCCCTACAGCTCCCGAGTGTTTGTTTTAAGCTTACTGCTGCGGGACTAAAGTCTTAACTTAGGTGACCTGTATTCCGGCCAATTAGTTGCTGTGTCTACGGTCAGACGGGTAGGCCTTCCACGTAAATTGACTACATGGAATTCGCATTTGTTAAAAGCCCACTCTTTTTTAGATTACAAAATCGTTGTTTTTATAAACCCGTAAGGTAATTTCTCTATTATATTCGAAGTAATACAAATGTAAAAGTAAGCCTGTCTGTCTGTCTATAATACATGTATGAAATGTATATAATAATATTTTACATGTATGTATTATATTCAGCTCAACTGATGAAAATAATATTTAGATAGTATGGAGAAGGCTTAAAACCTTGAGAAATAAATAAGTTCGTTTCTATGTAGGTAATGAATTAGATTAAAATACTGAGGTAAGTCAAAGGTACAGTTAATTTAAATAGCAATTATAACAATATTTTACCAAAGAAATAAATCCTTTCATCTAATGTTATTTTAATAAAAATACTTAGCCAAATCGTTTTCTAGAAATTCCCATGCATATAAAACAAGGTTGAAACACATAGACCTGTTTTAGTCATGGCGGTTTTCTTTAAACGATTGAAATGTATAATATTTGTTTTAAACGGAAAGTAAAATTAATATTGCCCGATTTTACCATGACGTTTATTTAATAAAATTTATCATAACTTTACTATCTCGTTGGTCACGTGCAATTGTTTTCTATTATAAAATGACTTAGATTTTGCCTGCTGTTTTGTTCGCGTTAATGTAGATATTGTCAATACTTTTTAACCCTAAGGAACAGTTTTTGTGGAAGAGAGGTACCCTATGTCGTTTCCTGTACCCCTGACAACGTGTATACGTAATTTCGTTCAGGCGTGAAAGCGTAACAAACAAACAAACTCACATTCGCATTTATAATATTACTAGCTTTTGCTCGCGGCGTCGCTCGTGTAAAAATAGGTTAAATTATTTTTAGATAAAGCACTTTTAAAAAAATATGTCTATCGCCTACGTTACTTAGTGATAATATAGCTTTTTAATGGTGTTTTTTTTAATGGGTTGGATAGTAATTTTTGCGTAAAACCTAAACAAATAAACGGACAATAAACGAAACACGAAATGAAATCTTTCCTCTTCAAAATATTAGTGTAGATAGTTAGGATTCGGATGTAATAGTAGGAAGGCTGGCATTGTCCAAATTTTAAAGTCATACCATATGGCGACTAGGCCGTGTCGTTGTACTACATTTAGTATGCCGCATGCCGTTACGGTTCTCGTAAATTAAATGCCTATCTGCTGTACCGTTACCTACTAATGTACGGATGGTAGCATATCCTCCTTTTTATACGTATTAGTACGCGCACTGTATGAAAAAACATTTTATACCATGAAGGTGGTCAGTAAGAACCTATGTATGTTACCTGTGATCTGACGTTATGAGCATAACTCACATGACCATTATTGTCAATAATTAATTATGTATAAATTACTTGATCATTATTATAATTAATGTAATTATTCAGTCGCTGCCGATATTACAAGATGTTTTAATAATAATAATATCAGTTCTATTTATAAACTGTACTACTGCTGGGCATGGTGCCTTCTCGGTATGAAAAGGGCCATAGTACATATTGGCCGAGCCCCGAGGTTGCGATTTGGCAGATTTGACTTTAATAACATCATAGAGAACACTTACTTGCAAGTTTCTTCACGATATTTTCTTTCACTGTTAAAGCGAGCGATAATTAACTATTTATTACGGACTTGACTTCGAAAAGTAAGAGTCGCGCCTTGGGATCGAATTCGAGAGCTCTGCATTCCAGCCGAACGGTCTCGCACTAGGCTATCGCTATGATATTTTTATGTTAATCAGTTTTACGCACTGGTTTACGCCTATACATCCTTTAAGAAGTAGGTAGAGGTATTACTCACACTCAGGTGTGTTAACTCCTTCGTAATGTAAGGTTATTGCTGTCTTTCTTCGTGCTCCTGTTAGAAAATCCTGATAAAATGTTGCATCGACACTATCACAGAAAATCCGGGCACCGACTCAGAGATCTCACGATCGGATGCAAACATGGTGCAAAATTATGCTTAAGTATCAGCGAGGTTGTTATTCGGATATATATGGTCAATAGTTACGTTTATCGGCTATCTTTATATACAGGGTGTCCGGTGATTAATGGATAACCTTGAAATGTCTTATAGTAGAACTGATGGCCATTCAAAAAATATGAAAATAAAATTAAAAAGGAAAATGTATTAAAAAAGTGCAATAGCTAGTCATACTTTTGACTGTCTATCTATTAGCTTCTTAGTTCCACTATAAGACATTTCAAGGTTACCATTAATTACCGGACAACCTGTATATAATTCTTCTGTACGAGTGTATGTCAATGAACTCCTTCTAAAAGGCTGGACCGATATTGATGTTATTTTTTGAGTCTGAGTTTGAGAGTCCCTACTCTCAAACTCAGACTACTATTCAAACCATTTATAGACCCTTCTGTAGATGGTTTAGATTTATAATTGAATAAGGTAGGTATGTGTTGCAATAGGGTTCTAGGAATTTTATTTTGTTCGGGCTACACTGTCTGTCGGGTTAGCTAGTCTTTTATAATGTACTACTGTTGTAATTGACAATTTTACCTGTTTGTTTAGCTGTAAGTATTAAGTAAATCAATAATATCGTAATATGCTAGAAACACCTCTGTCCAATTCTTTGGACATAGATAAGACTGATGCTTTATCAATCAATCTTTTTAAGGGTATTATAGCGATAGTAACTAATCTACTTGGTTCATTAAAATCTAATAACAAATGTAAATTGATATCAATAGAAATTTAAACAATATCCTCATAATACGCAATAAACGCCTCGTTGACGTAGCGCTAGTAATTTCAACTAACACTCAACGAGGAGTAAGAGATATCGGTTTTTTTTTATTATACCCTATCGAATACATGGCTACCTCTTAAATATTTGAGATTGCTTTAAAAGTAACACTGTAAATGAATAAATAAACTAATTACCTACTATATTTTAAAATTAATATGTTATTATTGAATATATTATGTTGACTTGGCTTCTGCATAAAAACATCCGCAGAAGCTAAAATAAAACAATACGTTTCCAACTAAAAATAAGGAAAAAATATGTGTGTCACTACGACCACAGAAAAAATAATTTAAATCAGCTCAACGTCAATGCAACCACAGCTGCATAAATACCAAGCGCTGATTGCCTTTTATGTAAAAATCCGCCTTCTCTTATCATTATACAACACATCTTACCTTGTATAGCAAAATAATTATACTTAATAAAAATATGTTTATTCATATAGGTCACAAGTAACATTACGTTATGATCGTTAAAGTTACTTACTAGACTTGTGTAAATATGTATGTATAAAGAACTAACATACGTTCTCTGTGTAGACCAGAGAGGTTCTGAAAAAGGCCCGGAAAGGATTAGGAAAGGCAAACCGCTGAGTTTGCTTCAAGAATGGAATAAGAGTGAATGAGGACAGAGAAATAGATATATAAAGGCTCCCGCTATCCCTCTGATAAACTCTGGTAAATGTCAATTTAATGTAACTTTCTTTTGCAGTGCGTTTTCGTCGACTCCAACAACAAGAAATTGTTCTACACCAGTGACAATGGACGCACCATCCATAGATCAGACCTGACTTTCCATCCAAGCGAGTTGGCTTTTGACGACGAGTTTCCTGACAAATATGTTATATTGGACAAAGTTGATAGCAGCAGAAAAGTGAGTATACAACTTTTTTCTTTACCATCGAAAAAGTATATTTATGAATGTCATAACTATTCGTGTTTTGGAGGTTATGTAAAATATCCTATAAATATGATGGCTGTTGTATAAGCGCTTATGACAGATATTAATTTACTTATTTGCTGCTATAATTTTGTTTTGCTAGGCGATTATTGGTTTAATTAGTCATCTTGCCATTGCCATTTCATTTGGATGTTCGATCGAAGTCGGATCGATGTTCGATGTCCAAACCGGATAAATTAGATCCGTTCTTTAAATGTCAGTCTAGTAAACAGGGATAATACGGTCAGTCTTAAAAAATAAATTGACAATAATACCTAGTAATATTTGATCATGCATTATATGCTGCGTCATCAAAGAATATATCCGTTTCTTCAGCATTACACGTACTGTATTTCTCTTTTGAATAGTCGCCTCATACGGGCGCGTTTTGACGGTTTTTCTATAGCTGCAACAGTACAATAGCGTAAGACGTTTAACTAAAGGGATATCACCAATCATGTCGTCGAGCGGCCGTCTGTTCGAGAAACTTCATATGACTCCTCGACCTCTGATCTCAATAGGAAACCGCATACCTACTTTATTTATCCTGCACCCAAGTAATATTGCAACCAACTTAATAATTTGATTTATTGGTGACCATTAAAATTTTCTATCCGCTATGTATGTACTGCAAAATTATATGTATTAACTACATTACAGTCTTCGGAACACATGAATTCTGCATAGTAATAAGTATTAATATTAACAGTCATATTTGTGCTAAATGTTGACGGGTTGTTATTGGTTTCCTTCTGCGAATAACTAAAAAAACATTGCAGTTTATTTAAGGATACTTACTGACTGCAACTATTTGATTTTGGTACCAAAATCTAATCGTTGCAGTCAAAGTATAACGTAGTATATCCGATGATATACCACGTTATGGAGATTGTAGAATCTGAGGAAACAATGTTACATTAGGGCGCTTTTAAATTGTCTCTATGATGTAGGTATGCCACTGTGGCGACGCCGCACAGATGAAGAAGTTCAGCCTAGTTTTAACAGATGTATATACAATAAGCCCAAATGACGTCATACAATCCTGAATCGCACAAGTCACATTTACACAGCGACTAAGTAGGTATACATATATACAAGCTCCCGACATCAACCGTTGGTTCCCGACCCGTTAGGCACGATCACTCAATCTGGTTGGAGAATCCTCCCTTTGTGTTGGAGGGACATCACACCCTGTTCTTTCAAACCACCTTGAATATAAAATCTATGATGATCTATATAAATATTGTCTATCTTATCTTAGTTATACCTCACGCTGGATGGCGGGAAAACCTTTAAAATGATCCAGAGCTACGTGAAGACGTTCTTCTGGTCTTCTGGACCTGGTTTCCCGAAAGTTTTCTACATGGAACGTTGGAAGCCCGACAGTACGAGCACCGTGTTCAGTGCCAGCGATCCCACAGACCTGGTCAACGCGGAAATACTCTTTGAAGAAGCCAAAGACTTCCAAATCAAAGGAGACTACATGTTCGTCACTAAGCAGACCAAAGACGTAAGTTATTCTAATAGTAATTAAAAAGAAACAATCATTCCATGGCTCTAGTTTCAAAAGCAAGAAAAAGATAATGATCCCAAAAACAACATTCCGTATTTATTCTTTTTCTTGTTCGAAATTAGAATGTTGTGGCCGATGATCATTATTTTTTCTTGGCCAAATGGCATCGTTATGGAGTCTATCTTTCAACAGCCGAGCAAAGGTTTGTGACAAAGAGTACTCAAGTGCAATTGGCGTATGACACCTCATTAATCACAGTTCACCTTTCGTAGAAAACAAACATATGAGAACAACAAATTTCATGCAACAAATATTTACATCCATTATCGCCCGATAATATTATTATCGAGGTATCAAGAACCAATAGTGCGTGACAACCTAATTATGAATGAGTCAGTGTATAGTTTATGTTATTTGAAACCAGCTGTATGCTCATTTTATACACGCCAGCATTTATTATCTACGTATGTTGCCACATTTCAAAATATACCTGTATTTTCATTTTTTAACGAATTTAAACAAAATACTGCAATAATTTATTATTTATACACAGGAATTATTCTTAGTGTGGTAGCGGTAAAAGCAAAAACAAGAAAATATACAAAATATATGTTAGTCTAAATTTATTTCGAAAAATTCATCCATTTCAGTTCAGCTATTGTTTAGATTGGTCACACAGGAACGGATTACAACAAAATTATCTCCATATCAGACCAGTGACGTCCGTCATTTTTATTAGAATTTATTAACTCACCACAGCTGTTGTCCTTAATGGGATAGCTAACTACGGGAATCCCGGGATATCAAATTATAACGGATTCACATCTGTAAAACACACTCAAAAATAAAAAAAACTGAATTCACTCTCGAAAATAATTCATGGATCGAATAAGCATTATTCATCTGTGCAGGAACTGAAATGATGTATCTGCGTGTGGATTAATTTTAGCAGAATTATCAGTGAAACTATTATGCGATGTTGTTAATCAAAGTAATGAATTGGAAGGATGTGTCTCTATTGATTTTCTGGCTCTTAATGAATGTTCAATTCCTTTCTTTTTATTAGCTATGGACATAAACAAAGGATTATATTTTTTAACGCTTAGTATTGTTCCTATGCATTTTCTTGGCACTAATACGCATGTTGGACATATTCTATTAGAATATATCCAATATATGTATGCGAAAATTTACCGACATAATATGGCGTTAAATTATAAAAAATATCTCTTTTTTTTTACTACAGTCGCTAGTAGCACTATACTAGCACAGGCTCCATTTTTTATTCTGCTCTTGAAAACAAGAACTAACAATGCATTACTACTACTTATGTCAAATTACTCAATTCTTGTATCATTCACCTTGTACCACACCTTTGTTCGATATCTGAATCCGATCACAAGCAACGCATTTATTGATTTGTACAGTCCTTGCCAAAATAACTGCAGTATTATTCTAAACAGTGCGATTGACCTTTTTCTTAAACACGTACGTTTTGTGGAGGAATGGCTATTATTCACTCGACATTGGTTTTTGGGCGAAGTTTCAACACTTTGACTTTGTATGAACTTCAAGTCTCTACAAATTTTAGTATATATTATGATCGTTGTAACAACTTGCCATGATTTTGAATTTCTTGTGAATGTTTACTTATAAATTTACTAACCAATAAAAGTGCTAGAGTTATGACGCTTGATGTTTTGTTTTGATACTGTAAGGCCAATGGCCGACATGTCCACATGTCCCTATCCACATGTCACTATTTTTGCCTGATTGCGGTAGACTTCCTTACAATTTAACAGATATACTTGTCAATTATACAGGGATTTAGAGGAATGTATAGTAGTTAGATGCCTATAGAGTATAGACACTTTTCACAGTGATTTGTCGTTTCTACTACGTATCTGGACTTCAATGTTCAAGCTCTAGGAATTGTAAGTTGTTTGAACCTATACAATTTTAACTACTAAAATGACACAAAGAACTCGATATTTAGTAGAATTTTCATTGAGAGAGAGAGAGAGAACTAATACTAATATATTTCGGATAAATATATGCCTTTTTATTTAGAAGAATGTAAGCAGACATATGGTTGTATGTATATAGTATCGTTTAACTAAACTGCAGTGTAGGCGAGCGACAAATTGTGTAGGTAAAAGCAGTAAAAGCAACATCCATCAAACCGACGTCACAGGAAACATTTAATAAGGTTCATAACCGATAAACTTATTCCAACATCCGATTCGACTTGTATGCAGTATTTGTTATTGAAACAACACGTTTATTTGTCGAATAAACTGAGGTATCTTTGTTAGAAGTGATGTCTCCTCATATTAGTGTTTATGTGTCCAATTATTATCTGTTATCAGTCGTTAACTCATGCGAAAGTAACATATGATGATAATTTATGTACGTGGCCTGATAGTTGTGTATTATCGATCGCTTCGCACGTCTATTTCTTGTGTTTATCAAAACATGTGTCTGGTTACTGTCCTCAAAACTACGTACGGTGGAACATGTTTTCCTTTAGGTATTAAAAGTATTGTTGCAGATGTCTGAGTCATACTCGTGACACATATTCGGATACTTACACTTAAATGTAATTGTATGCTGCGTACAAAAAATATTTACATTGCATATCAATTTCAATAAAATATTCAGTAAGTAAATTATATTTCGTGCCGTAACACGAAATATAAAGTACCTATCGAAAATCATTGGTATTGGAGTTCATTGGATATGCTAAATAAGGGGCCAACATAAGGGCGAAGTCACTGGCCTTTGTGCTAATGTCGGCGCTCACACCGTATTTTCTTCCTTACAGTCGAATCATACAATATAATTTTCGTATTATCCTCCTATACAATTACAACAGCATATTTCACGCGATTAGCATTAAGTGAGTGATGCACTCGACAGTTAATACAATCCCCTGGAGTGTGTAAACTACCACTAATTTGTGGTCGTTATACAGAATAAAAATGTAGGTATGTGATTTATAGATAGTTAAAAGTTCTTGTTTCGACGGTGTAGCGTATCCGCAATCTTACCTATGTTATAAGAATCAATTGCATGTCATGAGAATTGCAAAGTAGAAATAATATCTCATTTGAAATTGTATTACAGAAATTAAAACGAGGTCATCAATAGCAGTGTCTAAAAATAAGCAAATTGTTCCTCAACATTTTGTGGGTGTGCAAAATATGTACATTCATTCTTCTTATAAAGTAAATTCAGTCTCTTGAGTTGGTACCTACAATTAAGATTTTCGTCATCGAACTAGCACTCGATTGGATATTTCGATATTTGCTCTGCATTATACAAATCTTAGCGAAGTTTTATTATTTGTTTAAATAAAATTATATAGCATCAGTATATAAGATTAGATTAGGAGTTGATTTTGTAATCAACACATCACAAGAATAAATTTCACGCTTCAGCAGTTCTTGATCTGACCATTGTAAAATCCTGAAATTTCTTTAGTGAACATTGATAATAATTGACCGCTAATATATAAAGGTTAACTTATAAATTCAGTAATTAAAAAATACACTGTATAAAGCGTCTTTAAATTTAATTTCTAATGTTCACGTTGGTTTAGCTTAAGATATAAAGAACAAACATCATTTAAAAATTAAATGATTGCTATTAGCTTGTGATACCTATGTTTATTCTTTATCGTAATGAATTGCTACAATTTAAACAGATTTCTATCGTTTTCACAGAACGTCATAACATGGAAAGCGGTAAGATGTAGTTTAGAGAGCATGCTGTGTAAAATGGGTTTATTCCGCATTCGACACTCATGTTTCGTCCCGAATGTAAAAATACGCATTCGCCCCAAAAATTGTTCCTCATATGCCCCGAAATTTAGATAAATATTAATTTCTTAACAAAATTCCTATTTCGTCCCAAATTATGTTCCTTTTCTGACCTTGTTCTTTTTTGTATAGTAGATTTTGATGTACCGTCAACCGAAAAATATTTTAAAATACCTCCGTGAGCTCTCGGTGAAACTTTGGGCTTATGAGTGCAGGACATCACGAACCCGACATTGAAAATACTTAAAATAATTATAAAACATGTTTTTTTTGCTAACCATATGCTCAAAAATTTAGGACGAAAACGGCAAAAGAGGGGCGAATGAAGAACATTTTGGTATGGAGGACGTAATGTAGGGGCGAATGCGGTACAAACCGTAAAATGGTGTGCACGTTAATTTCAATCTAGTAGATTTTGTTTCTTTCTTTATAATAATAAGCTTCATATCTTGTTGTAAACTATGACTGTTAAATTTGTCGAATATTGTAAGAATGAATGCGCAATCCACGAGAGATCGCAATGCATGCAATCATAAGCAACCAGGGCAATTTGTAAATACCAAATCAAAAAGAAAAATAATTCGGCTATTTTTACTAAGGAGTTAAATGAGACTGCTTTCAAACTATGCTGCGAATAGTATGTACCCATATAGACTATGCTGTTTTTTTTAAATGGTTGTACATAGTTACTTCTAGAGCTGACTAGTAAATACCCAAAATTGCTAATGTTTGGCAACACTTCGCATTTGTACCAGCTGACTCGCGTGAAATTCGAATTTCGCCATTTTACTGTACACATCCATTGTTCGTGAGTCAATTGTATCAATAAAATATTAAATTGCAGCTTTCCGTACACACAATTGGATTCGTGACTTACGTTAACATTGGGCGAGAGTATTCTGTAATCGAATTTATAACTTGAATATTCGTACAATAAAATAAGATGTTTACGACGATTTTTCATAGCTTTCGACGAATTTCAATACGTGTTATCGTTGCGTTGGCATATTTTCTATACATGACACGCTTTGGTGTCGTAGCGATAGTGTATGAAATCGCGGGTTCGGGCAAAGTGTCATTGAGATTTGCTGTTAAGGAATTTCCAGTAGCGGCACGGATTTTGGAACTGTACTCGGTAAACGGCAATAGGCTAACGCACTTACTTGGGATCTAAAAACATACTTGACAAAACAGAGAGTATATCTCTGCCTGCCCCTTTGAGATAGAGGCGTAAGAATAGTGTAACCGACTGCCACGCCTGAGGTCGCGGGTTCGATTCCCGCACAAGACAAATATTTGTGTGCATGAACATGGATGTTTGTCTTGGTCTGGGTGTTTCTATGTATAATATGTATGTATTTACGAAAAAAAAAGTATATAAGTATGTTTATCCATTGTCTAGTACCCATAGTACAAGCTCTGCTTAGTTTGGGCTAGATGGTGTTGTGTGTATGTTGTAGAATATTATTATTATTATTAAGTAACCATTTGTTTTGTTACCGGTAGAGTCGCTTTTAGGAATGTATAGAAATACATATAGATGAGTGAGATACGTGTCGCGGAGGAAGTTCTCTGTGCCGTAAATAAGACGAAATTCTATCCTTCCACTGTGTATAAATTGAGATCATGAATTACACTCGGTGTAAGCTTACTTAATTGAGTCAGTACTAAGTGCCCGTACATTGCGGTATCACGTTATCCTACCCTGCTATAGATATAAATAACACTGCACACGAAGGAAGTGGCTTGTCAAGCGAATAATACGTGGCAAATTGTCCTCTTTGCTCCTTCAACGTCTCGAGTGATCGTACAATTACCCAAATCACCTCTGTTGATATGGTAATGTATGCAGAACTTACGCTTTTGTTGCAAAGACAAGTCGTGCCCGCGACTTCGGCCGCGGTATTCTTTGAATTAATTTAGGCATTTAAACTTTGCTATGCTCGCGTAGAGGTCGATTATGTAAATTTTCTATTCTTCTTTTTTCTAGATAAAAGGTACCGTATGACCTTTTCTTTACCCCTCACAATGTGTATGCGAAATTTCATGATGATCGGTCAAGTAGTTATGGCGTGAAAGTGTATCAAACAAGCAAACTCACATTCGCATTAATAGTAGGATACTTAGGATTAACTAAATTATTTAACCTACTCCAAGGACGATTGCATATCATTCTCGGGTTGCCGACCACTAAAAGAAAGAATTACTGTGTGCTAGCGCACGAGAATTACCTCATTCGCTAACACGCAGTAAATAAAAATGTGTTTATTGAATCATATTGCTCTCCAGCTGGGTCACAACACGTCTTTAAGGAGTATAGAAATCTCTTGATATGTATTTGTGGCGATTGCCTACAGATTGTTTGGCTGCAAGTTGGTCCTAAGGAATGTAGGTATATAATACGTAGTATGTACATTCTTTGGGACGTAAATCTTCACGGCGCTAAATTAATTGTTGCGGTAAATACAACACAACTTTTTAAAGGTTGCTATTTTCGGTTGATATCAAAAGTATACCTGAAGCGATACATTGGAAAATAAACACAGACACCAGAAGTGTTAAGCGTTTTCTTTATTTAATGTTAGATTAATATGTAGAGTACAAGGCAACATTGTAAATATGTGTTATAGATGTTTATATAAAACAGTGTGATTGTCAGAAACGCCCACAAGGTCTATGCCCCTTAATAATCTGATAAATATTATTTTTCTTAGGAACTATAAATACGATTATTTTGAATAGGATTATAAAAATATGTTTTATGTACTTGTGTCTTTTTAATATTGTAGTATTCTTTATTGGTATACAGACCAGACATGATAATTATACATATCTTACCAACAGTTTTGACTTGCATATTCACACTTCATAATTTACTCTCACGCTTAAACTCTTCAAGTGATACGACATTACACTTGTAATGTTGGCCACATGATTGCGCCTAAAGTGCTAAAGTGGGACCACGAAATAGATAGTACTACGATTACTTTGCGAAAGACAGTGGTGACGTGCGTCTGTAGATTTCAGTGTATTTGCCTCCGTTAGCGCATTCTTTAACCATTATACTCACGGATTTTGGCCATTTTTTTCTGGTGTTTGGCTAATTGGTAAGTTAAAGCTTACCAATTAGCCAAACACCAGACACGATGAAAAAAGAATTGTCTGAGCACTGCAGTCCGAACGTTGACTAAGTGGTTAAAGGAACTGTTGTTAAGCGAGATTTTGGCTTAAATCCGGGACAATACTTTTATCATTGTCTCAATATCAAGATAATAGTAAAAGCATGTGTATAGACGTCGGTGTTCGACTCTGATGGACAGCTTAGGAAGACACCGTGCTATCAGCAGATAACTACTGTAATCGTTTCACTTTATGCTGGAAGCACCGAAATAACGTGTCTTAAAAACTCATCAGTGATAACTGGGTTTTGCAAGCGCCAATAGGCTACTATGAGCCTATGAGCGCTTGGAAACTACAGACATGGAGGTCTCCCTCCTTACCACCGAGTGGGCCATATACTTGCATATAATGTAAAAATCAAAGAAATACGATAACAAATATTTCTGTCAATCGTTGGGTCAAGGTTATTAAACATTTTATCTCTGACTTCCGATGTAACCAGCTGTGAACTGGAAAGTTCATGTATGTGCAGATACCGTACAAACACAGTATTAAAATAAAAGCGTTAAAATGCGTCATACAGTTATCATTATAGGTCTGTAGTGTAACAATCATATCTAAACGTAAAAGCCAGTGACTCAAACTCCAATATTTCCAGTATTTATATATTATGTATGTATATTATACAAATTGATTGTCTAGAACATTCTTCGCGTTGTATATACATACATTTCTTGGGTACTTACTATTTCTTTATTAAATTTGATCAACATCGGTGCCGTTGTTTAGTTATAATAATAATAACATAAATAGACATTTAGATATCTTTGCGTTTTTAAAAAGATAATATACATAAAGGATTCTCGACTCGGGCAATGTATTGTTGAGGTCTTCAATAAAAAACATCTCAGAAGCAGCACGTTGTCTAGAACTGACCGTAGAAGACGGCAATAGACTCGCCTCTTTTTACGTGGGTCTCTAAGAGAGCTGACGAAATTAGGTGACCAATTTAGGTGTGTTGTTTTAAAATATGCTTATATGTATTTAAAAATGCTTTGAAATCTGTTTACTGACGCTGTGGCGTAGCGGTAGTGCATGCGACTGCTGTCATGAGAAAGAATCTGGCAATATTATTGCGTTATTTTATTTGCGTCGCTAAGAAATTTTCAGCTGCAGCAAGGAGTCTGGAATTGTGTCCGGTAAATGGGAATAAGCTTACATGGTATTACGTAGAACCTAACCACAAGGTTGTCTAAATGTGAACGTTACACACTTCTTCTTCAAAGAGGTTTCCATTTTGGAGAAGTATCTTTGGGGATATGGGCGTATACTAAAATCTGGATTATATATTTACTCAAGGATTGGTGTTTCTTGTGAATCCGTGACTCGTCCTGTCTCGTCGCGTTCTCTAGGAGTAATTCATGTCACGAGGATTATATAACATCGGATTCAGAGGACACTGAGAATGGGAATAACTATTTGCAAATCACACAAAGCATAGTGGCTAGCAGTTATTAAATAAGCAACGCTCTGTATTCGTAGTTTAAATGCTGATGTCTCTCGGGAAGCAATGGCTATTCCTAGTGTCTCTTTCTGTGCAGAACTGGATTAAATGGAGGGTAAATACCTCTAAGTAATAATAAATAGCGATAGCCTAGTGGTACACCGTTAGACTGCCACGTAGAGGTCTCGAGCTCGGACCCAAAGCGTGCAGTTTATTATCACTCGCTTTAATCACGAAGCCAAACAACGTGAGAAAACCAGCATGTCTGAGACTTAAAATCTCCTAGATTTGTGAAGTCTGCCAACCCTCTCACCCACTAGGCCAGTGTAAATGACTATGGCCTAACCCTTTCTCACACTGTGAAAAGGCCCTTGCATAACAGTGGGACACTAATATAAGGTTGATATTATTTAAAGACCTAAAAAAAGAATTGTTGGTTTTTCGGGCTGTCTCCAATATTGCCACAATTATGAAAATGACAATATTGTCCGAGCATATTGTTATCAGCAGCTATTCGATGAAGCCATATTTGGTCAATATGTTTATTATACTTGTACAATACATGTTACTAATATGTGTAAATATATTTAAACGAACTTGTTCCCGTTGTATAAATAACTGTGTGTTTATGTGAGATTCATAATTTGGCACAATTGCCCTTATAACGGTCAAAAGTGCTGCGTTGTATGTGCGTCAGAGTAACTAAATGGCATTTTACGACAACACATTAATCTTACACATAAAGCTCACCACATAGAGACAGCGGGCGGCGGAGCGTTACCGGTAGCATTTTTGTTGTATTGTTCAATTTATTATGAAACATTACACACACGAGCGCTTCGTGATTATAATGTATCTACTAATTACCCTTAGTACAATAAAGAAGAAGAAATATTACCCTGTTTCATACATACATATTTGTAGATATACTTACGCCTGATTTACCGACAAGGGCAGATAAATACTTTGGACTATGGATTTTGATTTACCTCCTATCTGATATGCATCTTTAACTTCGCATTCATTTAGGTATACTCGTTGATTGATAATAATATAAAACCCTTATTATCACCTAGGACATGTAAGAGTTCACTAAGCTTTTTGTACTTGCCTTGTGGATATTTTTATGAGAGATTTTGTACCTCGTCTTAAGCTTAATATAATTACTAAATCTCGCCATAAGTAAAACATTATATTTCAACCGATTTATATTTATCGCACTTCCTTTAGTCCCGTACTGATTAGTATCAGACGCTGCAAACAAGTATTTCAGCATCATTGAATGGCTTGCCCTCCGCTACAGTGAATAAATACAAATTTTCCTTATTTGCTTTTTTATTAAGTATTGAAATCGTGTATAACTAATCTAGCAGTTAATTTATTTTGCGAATTAATAAACTAGGTCACTGCCACGTATTGATCGGGTAAACAAACATATACACAAGGTGTTACAAACACAGGTATTTACTAAAACATGCAAATTAGGTTAGTGATATTTAAGATACAAAAATTATATGCTTGTAAGGACTAGTGACCGTTGCCAAAAGTCCTTACAAACGCAAAGCAAACCGTCGTTAGCTTCCGGATTGAACACCATAAAGTGTATCTTCACCTCCCTAAACCTTAATGGTCAAGGAAGATATCTTGAGGCTGTCTATGTATCTGTATATAAAGTATACGTAATTATTATGTTTATAAGTCTTTTAACCACGCATTTTACGAGCGTGCTGCGTGCTTGGCCTTCGTCTACTTTATTCTGGATATACCTAGGTCTGAACTGAAAATTCGTTCAGTTAAAAAACAATTCTCAAATGAATACCTTATTACCTTTCCTATGGGAAGGGCGATGTTACGTTTAAAACGTCCACAGAACTTAACAGATTGTGATAATCATTGCGAATGATGGCTGGAAATATTTGCAATAATGACAAATGATTCGAAAATAAAAAGAAGTCAACAAAGACAGTACTTAAGATCACAAACTATGTCATTATTCGTTTACACGAGCAGACGCATATGTACTTAGTCACATAAGCGGATATTACATGCACGTATATAAAACATGTGTATGAGAGAGGATAAACAGATCAATTTCTTTTACCAAAAGTAAAAACATATTTTTACTTAGTACTAATGTGTAACCTGCCATATGATGATAGGTATATCTAAGTATTCGTATATACCAAGTACATTTTATAGCAGTCGATAATTATTTGTCACCAATATTAAAAAGATTTTACCGCTATTTCACTTCACGTTAAACTATCGTTCAGTCGTTCTCGAACCAGACTAGAGCAACGAATATTTTTACTCATAATTTAAGAACTGTCAGATTATACGAACAAGTCAGATGCTGGTAATGATATCCAATCCTTAATGGAACACATTATAAATGTTGATTAGCGCGTTGCAATTTTATTAGGTAATTTAATAAATAAGAATCTTTTTAAGTAAGTTTCATGTCCAAAAACGCAGCACTAATGTGACTGACAAGGCAACACGCAGAGAGTAAATAATTAACTTATAATGTTATTGGCAGTTAGCAGAATTATAAATCCTTCCAATCCAAATTTATATCAGATATTCGACACATGTTCTCTAATTAAAATTTATATCATATCATATATATTTGATGCTTTGTTTAAACAAATACTGTATGGAAGCAACTTGATCCTTCGGCAATGATGTCATTGTTTACTTAAATAGTTCCAGGTCAGACCAGTACTTTTCAAATCATTAATAGGACCACTTTAAAAGAGTTCGCTTTGTATTGCTACATTCGAATTTGTTACACAGTAAGCACTTTCGTTACAATATATGCACTTTTGTTCCATAATAAGCACTTTTGTTGTTTCATAATGTCAGTTTTAAGTGTTGCGGTTCACTAACTAAGTAACTTTTGACTTGAGATAAGGGTACTTTATTGGTTGCTGTAGTAGATGGGCGTTGTTTTTTTAAATTATATCTCTGACTCATATTCATAATGCTTTATATGTAAGGCTGTGAACATTGTAGTTATATAACTAAATGGTACTTCAGAGTAAGAAAAAATAAACATAATTAATTTTCACTTGTACCCACTCAATCGCTTTTTGGTTTCTTTTTCTTAATAAAAGACAACTCCCGAACTAGGAATAATTCCTGTGTCGCGGGACTCGCGGGCGATTTTACAAACATTCAAACAACGAACACAAAGAACACCCAGACTCGGACCGATTTTTGTCCCGTGTGGGATTCAAACCCCCATAACACTCGGCGCACTGGCAACGGCGAAGCGATCCCTTAAACCAATACGCCATTTGTGCAGTTAAATCGCAGTAATTTTTATGTTTATTCTAGTTGTGTATGAAGCGTATTGTGTTTGCATGTAATTGTACCAGCGCGGCAGCGCGCCGAATTACAACTACTTTATAGCATAAAGCGTCTTGCGTTCTTTTTTGTAATATGAAATAATTAAATATAGTAAGATAAATAAATAAGTATAATGTTTACGTATTTATTTCTATACAGGGTATTTTTGTAAATAGATTATTAATAACAAGATTCATTAAACAATGTAAGGAACGTATTGTCTTCATAGTAACATAGGCAGCACTAAAATAGTCCTACTTAAAAAACATGGCGGTTGTTCCTAAAATATATTTAGGCTGATATTTACACTCTACCACATACATACAACACTATCTAGCCCAAACTAAGCAGAGCTTGTACTATGGATACTAGACAATGAATAAACATACATATATACTTTTTTTTTGTAAATACATACATATTATACTTAGAAACACCCAGACCAAGACAAACATCCATGTTTATGCACACAAATATTTGTCTTATGCGGGAATCGAACACGCGACCTCAGGCGTGGCAGTCGGTTACACTAACCACTACGCCATCGAGGCCGTATAAAGAAGGTCGGCTCTATAAAGAACCTACGTCACAAATATTACCTAGAAGCCATTATGCTAACATGCGTTTATAACTTCTTAGGATTCGTGGTCAACTAACGGTATTTCGATTTAACAAACTTAAGTAATACACTTATAAAAATGACGCTGTTTTAAAGAAACGTAAAAACTACAATCACAAATTAACTACTTTCAACCTATTTTTATTCTCCTATATGTTTGATAATATATCATATGTATCTATCGATGATAATAGTGATTGAAGAAAGTACTACATTATCTAGAAGACCCTAGTATGCACTCTATACTAAGACATTGTTATTTATACCTATGAGATAGCTTCATGTTTATGAGTTTATTTTCACTGGTATATAATTTATAGTTACCAGTGAATAATTGATAACTATGTAGTAACTTCATTACATAAGATATTCAATACAGGTTATTTATACATAACATAATATGTAGGTATATCTTGATGATTTAGATGCTTTTATCGTGGACTGGTAGTTTAAAGTGAGAGAGGAAGATATTACTAAAAGAGTATGGGGTAGACCTTCACCAGTTGTTGGTCAAAGCTCCACCCCACTCTTAATAGTACCTTATGGCTCAAAATGCTATCTTATGCAGTAATATAGTAGTAATATATTAATTAATTTCTGATATGTATCATCATCTCGGCTGTAAAACGTCCAGCGTTGAACATAGGCCTCCCCTAAAGGTTATCCACGCAGCCCGATTTTGGACCGCCCGTATCTAACCGCTACCCTTGGGCAGTCCTGGCAATAGTCGCAACTATTACCAAGTCGTCAGTACACCTTGTTTCGGGGCTACCCTCAAGTGTAGAGTCCATTGTCGTGGGACATATTCGTCTTGTCTATGTTTACTTTAAGACCTACTTATTGGGAAACACTACTATACTCCTCGATATTTATATTTTATATAATTACAAATACAGGATCATTTTCCAAGTGAACACATTTTTTGTTAGCTATACAAAATAAGAACATTATGGCAAATAATTATATCTAGTGAGAATAACAATCGTGGCTTTTAATAATTCCTTTATATAGTGTTGCAAAATGTTATGTAGTAGCATAGTTGCCCATGGCCATGCAAGAATAGCAAACAGGTTTGCATAAAAACTTACCAACGTTGGTATGCGTCATATGATCTTTCTTTAAATAAATCTATGTATGATTAGAATCCTGGTTGTCGCTTTAGTTCAATGGCGACGCTTGTGCAACTGCTGATCGTGAGGTCCCGATTTCGAATCGACTTGGGTAAAAGGTACCTACTTGAATTTTTCTGCAAGGAACTTTTTGATAAGCTCGCCCCAACTATATGGTAGTAGCATTGGATACAACAGCCAATTGAAAAGCCAATAGCCTTTATATTTTTCAGTAGTAACCTATTGTAAATCTAAACAAATCTATTGTTACGTAAATTTCGAGCGGATCTTAAATTTCATTCACTTATAAATGTTTGAAACATGAAAGTCATTGACCAGTTCAGGGTTAACGCTTGCGTCCAAATATCGCAACTTTCACTTAAAAATCAATTATAAATATTTTTTGAAGAAGAATTTAACGAATGTTCTTATGAATGTTTTAGAGGAAGTCTGAATTAAGAATAAGAAAATATACAATTGCAATTAATTAATTAAGACAAAAAGAACAAAAATAACAGTAATGTCAGGATGTCTGGCTTTAGTTTTGGTCTTTAGACTCATGTCAGGATCTTATAAAATTTGAAGCCTGAATTCTTTCCAGGAAATAGGTGTGACTATATGTATTATATTCATTGTTTGCCGCGTATGTAAACTATTTAGACCACATAATGATATTGAAGTTTTACACGAACCTTGTATTTCATGAATTGAATGCCACACAAATTTAATTTTCAATATTTGCTTTAACTTTAAGGCAGATATATGATTAATTCGTGATGAATCATTAGTATAATGTTACAGCAGTGTCTGCTACCACCGTAATAATAATGATATATTGTGTAAGTATTTATAGCAAATAATTATGACAACTATACAATATGCGATTGTTACGAACAAAATAAATATCACATGTTACGGTCTTTTATTCGATTAAACAATTTTACAACTCAACACAATTTGATGACACATTGATAGCGTTATCGTAGCCGATTGCGCGTTGATGGCTTTTTGATCAAATTTCGTTCAACGATTTTTCGAGGTATCAATTTGGGTAGTTCGTGGAACAAAAATCGAGATGCTTGGGCTCTTACTAATTGATCTAATTCACAAAAGATACTAGCCTGCTGCCACACTCCATTTCTATTATTTTCATTAGTATTTTGAATATCCTTACATTTATAGCATAGCATAGCATTAGCATCAGGTGTTCTTCATTCTACAAAAGCTACTGAAATCAAGACACAGTTCCTTTGGCGCGGGGTGTTTTACAAACATTGATATATTGATATGCAACGGTTATAAAGTAACACCCACATTCCAAGTCCACATTCACATTACTGTTTGTAATTCTCGCAATTTTCAACCTAAGTGGGTACCGAATTCTCAAGGATTTGATCTTTCGTTCACACAGATGAGAACATTTAAGTTTTGTTACTTGACGCATTGGTACTGGTAAGGCAGTCCATTAGTCCACTGGGCCTGCCCTTGTATGTGAGTGCATAGTTAGAACACGAATTTAAACATAATTATAAAATTTTAAATAATACCAGCCTTGTATTAAACTGTCCCATTGCTGGGGACGCGCCTTTTCTTAGTGTGAGAAGGGTTGGCCACGGTCTATTACTGCCGGGGCTGCAGGATGAATGCGCGAGCGATCCCTGCGCCCCGGCCATAGACCGTGTGAAGAAACACCGTGGTAGGTTTAGTCGGTAGGACTCGGGACTTTCTACCTTGCCCCGAGTGAGCCCGACATAAACCCTCTGCCCGCCTCCGCGTAAGGGGGTATGCGTCATAGCATTCCACCACGTAAAAATAAGACTATGGTCCACCACGCTGACCTCGTGCAGACTGGCAGACTTCACATATCTTGGAGAACATTATGGAGAAGGAGAGGTTTCTTCAGGATTTTTCTTTTACCGTTAAAGCGAGCGATAATTAACTATTTAATACGCACGCATAATTATAATTACCTGTTTGCCATTAATAATTAGTGCCCACACTATGTATAGGTATGAAATACCAGGTGTGTTGATAAAAATAGATGACGAAATAATAACATTCTTCATTACGTTCGTTTTAATCTTTGATTTAACCTACTTTTATTAATTGAAATTAAACTACTTTAAACGAATTTTATCGCGTTGTTTATTGCGTTGTTAAAATCCGTATATAGTAGTTTAATTTCAATGAATAACATTCGCGTAAACAGAAAACAATACTTTTAAGCCCGTCACAGACGTAGCTATAATATATATTAATATGAATCATAGCAAGGCATATTACGGCATATTTTCTATATAAATTTTCTAGTGACCACACACGCAGCTATAATATATATTTTTATGACGTCACCAAAATATGTCGACATATATATCTCGGTATATTTTGGCATATTAATATATTTTAGTATATTAGTATATATTTTGATATATTTTGAGGATAGGGATGTTCCATTTGAACACCTGCCCGACGTCCGTGCTCGATGCGCACGAGCTTAAATTACGTACTTTATTTAATTAAAATACAAGTGTTGCAATTATAATAAATGATAATATAATTTGTTTTTACTTCTTTCCTCTAGCATACTGCAAGACGTTCTTCAGAACTAATGATTTTGCACATAACCGTATATAACCGTATCGCATTTTATTAAATCATTTTTTATCAATTCATGAAGCTCGATAAATGCCGATCTTGAACTTTTAAAATACTGTGCAAATTTATTCGATGATAAATTTTAATCATGATACAAATTAAATTCGCCACGAGTTCTCTTTTGTTTTATATGCGACTCAACCCAGATGGTTCTATTTTTCGTTCCTGACAAGGCAACATGCATATCAAATTCAGTATCGGAATTATCCTCGGAGGTATTTTCAATTAGATCTAAAAGAAGTGCTCTTGTCGAATTCATTTAGGTACCTAGATTGATTACAGTGTTATTTCAATATTTGAACATCCTGTATAGAAATTAAGCTTTAAAATCGTGCGCTTGCAATGACAACCACAGACCGAGTGAGGGCAAAATATATATTATAGTATAGCTCCCGTGTGTGATAGCTTGCTATACTATAATATATATCTCGATATATTAATATATATCTCGATATAAAGCAACATGCCTAGAGTGACAGTAGGTACTATAATAACAGTAATAATTGTACATGCTTGCGCAGAAGTATTGCTTTGTACTTTCTAAAGTTAGACAGGCAAATATTAAATCGTATCAATATCTTGCAATCTTCTTTACTGTATAAATATACAATAGAAGAAGAAAAAGTTGATTTACTCATTCTCTGGACATAGGACTGCCAGTAATGTTACATACCTAACTAGGTATTATACTTCTATTATATATACAACGTGTCCCAGAAATCAACGTCAAGCCGAAAACGGGCAATAGGCCAAGTCGTGACAGTTATTATAGAATACAAAAAAAAATAACTTGGTCACGTACTTTTCAAATTTAATGGATTCAAAAATAAATCTCAAAAAGTGACACCCTGTGATGATCTTTCAAGTCCTGTGACTACAAATATTAACTTTTCGTCAGTTTTTTTCCGTGACGTAACCATGAATAACCTTCTGTAAATTACAGTTAAAAGTTAAAACATAACCTACCTCAGTTTTAAATACAATGTTAGATTTTTGCCCAACATTGAATTCAAAATTATCACATCACCCAATTTTAACCGCGTGTTGTGAAAATAAAAGGTACTACACTATTTTGGCAAGTAACTTTAAAAGGTGCGTTTAGTCTGGATTCCAAAATGTTTTACTAGTGGAAGAAGGATGACACATGCCCCGTGAAATAAAGAAAATCACTACTTGCTTTTTAAAACTGATGAACATATATATGTATATTTGAATTTTATTTAAGGTTTTATCGCGTTGAAAGCATGTAATTACTTTATTATTTCATTTTTTAATTAGTTGTTATCTATTTTGGAAAAATTAAAAAAAGTATATTTGTGAAATAATTTCAACAACTGTATTTTCTCTTTCAGAGGACCAATTTGCAACTTTACATCTCACATCAGCGCGGCCCATTCTACAAGGCAGAGTTCCAAACCGAGCTAGACCTCAAAAGATTCCACATTGCAGACGTCACCGACAAACGTATATTCGTCTCTGTCATGCACACTGACTCTCTAGCTGACCTGTACGTGTCAGAGATAAGCAACAATTTCACTCAGTACAACTTTGTATTGAGTTTGGAGCAAATATTGTGCTACTTCCCCGATGCTAACTGGAAAGACAGCTGGCTTGAGTAAGTTTTACTAATTGTACCACTAAACTAATTACTTTTAGAGTTAAATATAATTGTTTAAGGGAGTAACATTGTGTGCAACCTTGGCACTAAGGACAAGTTATATTTTGGCTTGCGAAAGCAGTCTATTTTTGGAATTGGGAATGTCAACGGGGAGATGACAAGAGATATATTTTTTTGTCATGAAAGACATGCATGACGTACATATGTATTAACTTAAACATCATTTTTTATACTTTTGGCGGTTGCTATATCATTTATATTGAAGTAGAGTCCTCCAAAGATTATAAAGTAAAATATTCTTTAATAATTTTCCCCTTTTAGGGATGTCACGGAAGATCCCTTCACTGACTTGTACCGCGTGGAAGGACTGAAGGGTATCTACATAGCCTCACGAGTTGACTCCAAGGCGCATGTCTCGAACATTGGACCAGAACATTTGATATCGCTGATCACCTTTGACCATGGAGTCACATGGTCTCCTATCAATCCGCCCACTGAGGATGAAAATGGTAAGAATTGTTTTCTGCCTTTCGTATTTTTTTATACTAATAACGTGCTTGGGATTTCAGATGGCAAGTTCGATATAATTATTCTTTGGTAATAATAAATAAGATGAAAGCCATCTTTCTTCTGAATCTTCAATTTCATTTACGTGGATGAGCTTACTACTGAAGCCAGGCATTTGACTTTATTTGAATGTACCGAGATTGTTATATATATATTAAATAGCAGTACTTTCTATGAAGAAATTTCATCGAAATGTTGTTTTAAAATAGTACAACATTGGGGTAACGTAGGGTTATCACATTCACGTCTTGCCAGCTGTGTCTTTTTAAGTTCGAGTTTATTATCTACAGATAGACACTGTGCCAAACTTTTGCTAGTACTAAGAGTTTCCTGGAAAAACGACAAATCTTTGCTTAACCTCTTATTACTGACAAAGCGTTGTTGTGTTTTGGTGTCAAAAAATTATCAGTAAGGAATCTCAAACTATGCTGCTGCTATGTCGTGGGGTTACAAGACTGTAAAATTGGGTAAATATAGCAAATTAGCGTTCTAAAGGTAGCAGCACCACTGCATATTAATTTGGGGAGGTTTTACGTCGACTCTAAAGGCGTTGTAAATTATCAGGCAAAAAGGAAAGACGTTAAGGCTGCCTGTGCATTGAAGCGGAGCGAGGCTGCTGAGCGAAGAAACGGAGAAATATTAACCAATAGGAATGCATAAAATCTCCGCTCCGCTCCAGTATGCAATCCTATTCGATAATATTTCTCCGTTTCTTCGCTCCTCAGCCTCGCTCCGCTTCAATGGACAGGCAGCCTAATACTAATAATTGTACGATTTAGATTTTTGTACGTCATTTATCTTATACCTACTGATTTTTGGTTGGTATTATCCGATAATTCAAATAATTTAGCAATCAGTATTTATATGTTCATGTACAAATTATTTGTTTGTTATGTTAAAATTAAGGTTACGTTAACCATTGAATATTATGTGTCGAGACATTAATATCCAGAGATGAACAGGTCAACAGCTTGTATATAATTATTCGTAATAAAAGCAGATATCATTAATATACACCTATTTTGTATCATACACGTTCGTAATGGCATATTAATGTGATTCCTTGAAAATAAAATTTGTTACGAATGACTCTGGTATAGATGAAACGTGCAATGTCCGGACATGACAACAATTTAATACCTACTTGTGTTACTTGGTGTTTATTATATTATTCGTAATACTTAGAACTTAAGTGAATCATAGGCTGATGTTACAAGTTCAAAGGTTAGACACAGTAATGAGTATTTGCTCATAATGTGTCATGCATACCGAAATAAGTAAATTATATTAAAATCGATACTGTCATCGGCCGATGCTGAGGTTTCGGGTTTCATTCCCAGTCAAGTGTTATTGATTTTCTGTTAGGTAACATAGCATTAAATTAAAAATTTCAACCCACCTTGTATCTGCCATCTTGTATCTGTCATCTTGTATCTGTCATCTTGTGTCTGCCACCGTGTGTCTGCCACTTTGATTCTGCCGTTTAGCTATACGGGTGAAACAAAATGGCAGGTAGCTACCTACGACTTAGTATATCTGTTGCAAAGTTTTTGGCTGTATTATTCTTACGTCTGTCTATACTGGCGATAAGCAGAGGTCTATCGTATCCACTTTTTAGCTGATTTGTTTAAAGCTGTTTAATACCCCACATAAGTATATATATTTCTAGACACAGTTTATTATGTCATGTATCTTCCATATTAATATTTTTACTCGGACATTGGCGGGCATATTGGGACATACATTACTCTCTACAGTATTTATCTACAGTTAATTAAATCAGCTTATCTATATGATGACAATTCACGCTATAGACATATTTATTTTATTTATTTATTTTACAGAAAGCTTACAGACTAATATTCTTATATATAAATACAATAATAAAAGTCTATTGCTAATAACAAGCTCTCACATATGTCTCAAATTTTATAATATTTTCTCATTTTCATAAAATGTTAGAGAGTTTTCGTTGAACTCGGTGACAGTGTGATATATCACCACGCTTAACTATTACATGTTGTATAGGTATAGTTATATTCCTCACTAACACCACACGACTTATCTATGAAAAGAATTATAATTTATGCCGGTGTAACTTATCAATAAAATTTGCATAATGTACTACCTACTGTACTTGTAATAAACAGTTTGCGAAGATGTTAATACATATATATGTTACCTAATTACGCACAAACCGTTGAACGGATTTGGTCAGAACTATATATATATATATATATATAGTTGCTTTTTTAATTATAAAGCTGTAATCATGTATATTTTATTAATACCTGCAATCTATCTGCACGGACAATGATAAGAGGAAAACATGCATGCATATAGCATTTGACCTTCAAATAAAAAATAAATATGTATAATTAAATAATAATGCACTCGATGCATGTTATTTCCTCTGTTAGAATCCTGTTTATTAATAACTAGTGGCTATCAGCGGCTTCGGTCGCCGTTATGTCTTTATTAGGTATAGATTTATGTGTGTTAAGGATGTTTCAGTATTATTTGGCGATTCGTTATCAGAATCAGTTCGTGGCTTAGTTGAGTTATATAACATTAAATATTATAAACTTTTGAGCAAGAGCATCAAATGATTTCGTTGCAGATAATTAGAGCTATATTCCTTTCTGATAGTAGATCCTGTGTGCTGTCAGAAAGAAAACGTTCTTTGGGAAATAAATATGTGTTTATATATTTTAAATACTTACTAATGCTATATGGACACTTAAAGTCTAATATTATATTAAGACTTTTTCTGATAGTTAGTTTTTAATTGCGAGTCTAGTTTAAATCCTACATTTTAAAATGTCATAGCTATTATGCAAGATTAACAAATCTTCCTTGTTAGGAACGTTGATTGTCTTGTAAATTTTTGGTCCCGTGGAACACATATGAGCGTTTGACTAACTGCTGGTAATGAGAATATGTTTGTTAGTGTTTTCTCCAGCAATTCTTACTGGCATAACAAGATACCTCGGAGACAATATCGTTCTCTTGGTAAAACAGAGACGAGACGAGACTCAAAATTTGGCAGTAAGGCAATTTGAACTCTTATAGTGTGTTTAGTAAAACTTAAAATTGCTTAACTTCCAAATTTTGAGGAAAATGTTTGTTTTATCAAGAGAACGATATGTAATCGTTGTTTCCAGCTCATAGAATTATAGCAACCATTAATAAGACGGCAACCAAACACTAAGGTAAAAGCATTATTTCTGAGCTTTATGCCAGAGCGATGGTTAAAAGCTAATCTCCGCTTTTAAAAATCGGCGAAACTGGATCCTGAGTCTAGTTTAGCTTATATGTAAAGGAAGACTGAATCAGTAATCTTAGTCAGTGGGATCAATATACGGTTAGCGAGCAACAAGGTTAACCAATTTACGGCGCAGTCCGGTTGCAAAAAGTACGGTAGTGTAACTACCAGTTTCTATTCTAATTATAGTTAAGGGCAATGGTCGGCAACATCCAAAAGAGCCAAATATAGACAATACGCAATTGAAATGTATTCAAAGAGCCATTTTAACTTAAGCTTAAGTTGCTTTGGCAGGAGACATTATAACGGAAATAATTAGGATTAGGATGTACACTCTCGAGCTTATCTTCGACAAATAAGTCTTAGTATAAAAGTAAATAAAATAAAATTTGGTACCATACCTATAAGGCAAGATAGTAAGTAATATTCCATGTCTGCACTAAACATTTTGTCGAAGAGCCGCAGCCGGGGAGTCAGAGCCGCATACGGCTCGCGAGGCGCGGGTTGCCGACCACTGGTTTAGGATATTTAATTTGACTGCATTGATGGCGTAGTAGTTTAAGTGGTCACCTCTACGTTGAGTATCGGTACGATCCCCGCGGGACAAAAAATTGGGAGATTCGCAAACAGCTTTAATGTTTGTTAATTCCCTTACGACACAGGATTTATTGCTTGTGTGGGAGTTGTCTTCTTATTAAAATACTATAAAATAAAAAAAACAAATCGGTTAACTTTATAAAACAACAGAACAAGATTGTGTCTACATCTATATATATTATGTATGTACATACATATATGTATGTCTTTTCAAACAGTCTCAATTATTATTTAGAGCACTATACATGGCAGCTGGTGAGCCTGGCCAGGAGGCAATAGGGTTATTAGTAGTCTAAGTATAGACAACAATACTTTAGGCCATTTTTTAAGATAACTAGACATTGGTACTGCTAGCACAGTGGTTTTATGTATTTATAGTACTAACAACTTATGTTTTATTTACAGGAAAGCCTTTGAACTGTCACCTGGAAAACTCTTGCAGCCTGCATTTATGCCAGAAGTTCAGTCAACTGTATCCCGTTACAAGGTGAGAACATAACGATTTTATAAACTCTTCTCTCTTTATAAACAACGTCAAATGTCAATAACAACAATAACTATTTCCCAGCAAAATATACATATGGTAGGGAAAAGAAATACATAATTAAGGTAAACCTAATATCACATCTGAAAAATCTGTTTAGAACATGTTATTATTAAGTAGGTAGTCTCTTATTTAGTATATACGTTTTATTTGAAACTCAGGTCAGTAAATAGGTTGAAATAAAATTGTACATAAGTAGGTATGGTTTAAAAACACATTAAAAAGTAAAATATTTCTTATTCAATATTTATGTTTTAGGTTATTAATCATTTTGTTGTTGTTTACCTAAAATAGCTACATATATGTGTGTACAATGAACATTATGTTCGAGGTTATTGGCGGCGTGCAGCGCATCAAGTATTTTCTGTTTGTTTATTCTGAGCTACTGGTTTAATTGCTTTCATATCTTATCTAAAATATCACTACCTGTAAATACACCTGGTAAATGGTTGAGAATGCCACAGCAATATGGCGATAAGTTCATAATTTAAGACTCTGTATGTCAATCGTCGAAAAACTTTGTGCGATACACAAACAGTTGTTTCATAAAAGGATGTTTCTTGTGTTCGCTATTTCGTTGTTTGTAAAGTCCCGTATACGACGAATACACATACAACAAGAGCTGTCTTCTGAAAATTGAAAAAGGCTATACACAGGTGGGCTAATCAAATCCAAGGCATCTCTTCCAAAATGTATACCGATGATGACAAGTTGTTCTTGTTCATTTCTTTTACCCGTTTTTATTACAGGAGATAATGCAAAAATCTTAATAGGACATAGGTCCATTTTCCTGTCTTTTTCTTTCACCGATCGACCTTCTACAAAGGTCATCGATTCTGTTATTACGTGATTAATACTGGCTGGTCTACTACTATTTCATATTGGCTGCAATCTATTTGCACCCTTCACACATTCGAAATACATTCTATTTTTATGTAATCATTATCATTATCATTGAATAACTGTGTTCTAACACGGTAATTTATTACGCAATGTTTTGTAAGTTACAAATGTCGATAAATTTTCCTGGACCATTAGTATACGCATATTATTTGCTTTTAATTACCTAATGTTATGAGTATATAATTAGAATTATATTAAAGTAGGTATTTTTAGTGATGTTATTGCTGTTTATTTTGTTAACAACTTCTCTAGATAATGAAACGATATGTGTGCTTACTTGTCCAGTATTTCTATAGCTTCCATCTTTCACGTTAACAGCACCTGACTTATTCATCCTAGCCTATTCTAGCCTCCTATTCTAGCCTTGATGTTCATGTACATGATAATATTTCTGAGCTAAATAAAAAAAAAACATAAGAACTATGTATCCGTTGCCCGATACACACATGTAAGGGTGGCGATCATTAGTGCCCAATGAGCGGTAGTTCGTCTTGGCAAAAGTAACGAAACGTATTTCTTAGTGCACCATTATTATTCTTGATTATGATAATTAGTCGGTAAAGACAGTTTCCTATAATGTGTACAGAGATTCAACTAGATATCATAAGGAATCTCGTCGAATCTCTGCTGGTCATGAGACCAGCTTATGTCCGTACTTAGGTCCATGTCACGCGATCTACTGATGTACATTGCTGTTGAGCGGTAGATAGGCATAGGTAAATGTATCGTCATAACCCTCAAGTCTCAAATAAAATCCACATACGTAAATAAATAACAGTTTATCAACACGTAAATATCAAAATAATAAAGATAAACATTGGTTTTGTATCATTACCATTGACGTCGTAAAATCACTTTGAACTTCATATTTTTCGATAGTCTCGAGTTGCTTGAAATACTGATAGCAGCTATCTCTAGTACAGTTTGTTAACCCGTTCGATATAGACATGAAGTACAAGTCCTCTTTATGTGCAGTACTATATAGTCGTTGTTTACCAATGGTATGATACTTAGAATAAATATGTATGATAGCAAACGAAGTATTAGGTATAATCATAAATTGTAGTAGCAGCATAAAGTCTGCAGTGTGTCCAGATGACGTCAACAAACTCGCACCTGGGCTACGAGACATAGTTAGGCACCACAATGTGAGGAATAAAACACAGCTAGTGTACAAGTGTAAATAAACCTCTACCTTCCTGGAATACTAGACTAAATATTGTTCTAAGTCACGTGATATAGTTACCGCACGATTTGCTTTAATTGGTTAATGCATAAATCATATAGCAATGTCATACAATGCTTCAACGCGTTGAGTAGTTTATGCCTTGTTACGAACAATAATGTTATATTTTTGGGCTTTATTTTTAAAATGTTTTCAAGGCAATCTGTAGATTAAGCTATGTTGTGTGTGTGATAGAATATTATTATTATAAGCGTATTATACATGTAATATAATTAAAATACTAGTCAATTTATTATACACATTACGCATTGGAATTTTCAACTCAATAATTAGGTACCTGGAAAACACTTATTTGCGATGTTGCCGTTCGGTACAGGCTACAAGGCGTAGGTAAGCGGTGCTTAAAGATGATTACACTGCATTAAGTGGTTGCGATCATATATGTATTTTTTATTATTTACTAGTACAGTATAATTTCTCCTTTGTTGTATATTCTTACACAAACGCAATGAAGCATAACCGCAATATGTGATATTCTTTCTGGGGTACGCTTTACGTGAACGGCCTAATTGAATAGTAGTAGCCTTTTCATCAATTGTTATAGAAGCAGCATGTAGGAAATAGAACATAACATTATCAGATTTACATTTTAAAAATAAAATATTGGGGCCAAATGTCTATAAGATATTATGGTCTGAAGACTACGCTTACAGACAATGTTTAGTCTGATTTTAATCATTATAACCAAAGCAGCTGACTAAACATAAACTAATAAAATAGTTAAAGAATACGTATACATACATATATGTTTTCTTTGGATTATTCCACATGGCTTAATTAATGTTAAAGTTTCTAGGCCGAAATTTGTTGTTGCAGTTGCGTTAAAAATTGCAGTTAGTGTTATAAATGTTTGACTTCCAATCATGCACATAATTATATACCATATAAGTAGGTTACTATTATGAATTATCCAACATATCGATTGCGGAACAACCGTATAGTTTTCTCGAAGATGTATACACAATATCAATTAGTTACCCTTTTGTTTTATTTAATCTCGCTACATTATTAATACATGTTATCATATAATATTTATCATACAGAAAATGTGCATGAAATCTACCTTCATAAAAACATTGAATTGATGTATAATATACAATACCTATAAGAAATGACATTTTAAAAGTACCTTGAGTCGACAAATGTTGTACATACTACAAATGAGTTATATGTGATATCACATAAAATTCATTCGTATGTCATGCTCACAATGAAAGAAAAAGTAATAAGTATAGTTAGGTTGCTTCTTGTTGCAACAAGATTGTCACTGTCGACTTCTTATCATATATTATGGCAATTAATAAATTCCTTTTGAGTTCAAAATTATAGGGAACAGTTGAACATTGATAACACTTTGTGGTTTTCATTGTTAATAATACAATTTATGCTGAGCTCTATTCTGCTAAACAAATGATTCAGAGTACAAAGAACAATACGTGTTTTATGAAATCGTATTAGGTGTCTAAATATTAAATAAAGACTATTTACAATGTTGTTAAGTACTTAATATCTTTTTTATTGTAATATCAGTCTATTTGAAAGCAGTCAGGCAGATTTACAATAATGGTCTTTAGTGACCTAATTATATTTGATAATATTGTATAGGTATATACTAAATACAAACACAATTTCTATAGTATTATTTTGTGCAGTGTGAACTGTACAACAACCCTATCTAATGCCAGAATATTCTAGAATATTTTTTTATTATCTCGAAACACAATGTAAAAGCAATTACAGCTTCTTGTGTATATCTATATTTTCGTCGTCATTCCATGTAAACAAAACGTAATGTAAGGATCCTCTAAAGCAGAGGTTCCCAGACGTTTTTTCTCATAGCCCACTTTCAAAATTTAGCTGGTTCCGGTGGACCCCCTGCAGCTATAAATTTAATCCGCCAAGTAAACTCGGTATATTCGGGCTAAAAAGTTAAATGGGGTAAAAATTAATAAATTTGTTGAACTCTACGGGCTGAGGCTTTATTTAGAATTTCTCTGATCTTCATCGAGTGGTATTCCTCAACATATACGTCATTATCTGCCTACATTGATAGGTGAAGAAGTCAAGGCAACATTTTAGTTCTTCACTATCGAAATCAAATAAATGTTCGTGGATCGCTTACGAATTGTGAAGCCCCTATTTCTTGTCACGCCTAGGTAGACCCTCCCGTGTCGAATCTCCCGTGGTCCCCTGGAGGTTCACCTTGACCACTTTGGGAACTAAGGCTTTAAAGGGTTCTTAGTAAGAAGCAACGGCAAACCAACGCATTAAAAGTAATTGTTATTATTTAAAAGGAATATAATGATATAAAATACTGTTGCCCAATCAATAAGCTTGTGGAATCCCATGCCATCCGTTGCACAACCGACGTAAATCCACTCGTAACAGACGAGCTAATATGAACTTACCTGGAGAAGTAAATAATTAGTACCAATAATCTATAAAAAAATTACGTACAAAATTACGTAAAAAAATTGGACGTCACATTTGTCACGACGCTTCCTTCCCTAACTTGCTAACTATGTTTAGATAAAAAGGGACGAGCCTATCGCCGTTTACCATACGTTTTATAATTCTGGGCTGACACAGGATGTTACCTTACACAAAACCCTTGTACCACTTTATCGATCACAAAATGATAGTTGGGAAAGCACTCGCACACCCCAATCTACTAGTAGATAGTCAGAATCATGTGACTGAATTGTCATGTGACATTAAAGGAAATGGTAAACACAATAATTGGTATGCATCCACCAACGTAGGATTGAGTATTTTCACTCCTTTTTTATAAGATGTTCTTTTAATGTTTAAGTTAAGCGTTTCTATTTAATTATTTTGTTTACAACATTATCATCCCATATAAGATAATCATTTTAAGTTAAAATGACAAGAATGTGTTCGAGCTGTTACAATTTTTTTTATTAATGTATACAAAGAACAACTTTAATTTAGATACCAATTAAGCTATAAATCAAAAAGTACAAACTAACATTTTCTTAAATTATGCATCGCATAATGTTTGCTCCAAATATATTTATTGTCACTCATTATCATCAAATTTATAGTTCAGTATTACCGATACCAGTAATACGAATGCAAACAATATCATCCTTAATAAGACCGACCAATACAATAAAACAAAGATTTTTTATAAAATACACTGACGGTCTCATAAACTGCATCAATGTTCAAGACGCCTTTAAAATAAACATTTTAACCGAGTATTCAAACTTTATACAAATTTAAATTGAAACCTGTAGTTTATTTAAATTAAACTCATTTATACGGATTTCATCGCGTTGTTTATTTAACACTGAATTACATAATTTTGAAACTTATGTTTTTATGAGTTTAATTTCAATGAATAGTATTCGCGTAAACAGAAGACAATATTATGTAAACCTATAGTTTAGTTCGTTAACTTCATAACAGCGTAGTACTTATCATATCCTTAAGCGTATGTTTGTATACTGGAAAGGGCCATTCACTTTTTTTGGACCAAAACGATAAATGTAACAAAAATTGGTTTTGGTTGGTTTATTGAAAATTGGTTTGTACCATAAAAAAAGTTAAAGCACAGGTTTTTCTTTTAATAAGGTGTATTGCCTCCACTTGCTCTTATTACAGATTCTAATCGGTTCCGCATAGATCTGATCAGGGTTATTAAACGGTCTTGCGGAATATTGTTCCATTCTTGTGAAATCGCTGTTCTTAGTGCTGCCACTGTTGTGGGCACAGGATTTCTCGCATATACAGCTTTTTTAAACTGTCCCAAATATGCTCAATGGGATTAAGATCCGGGCTGCCTGCTGGCCAATTCATGGTACGTATCCCAATCTCTTCGCAATATTGTCGAACTTGTGCAGCGGCGTGGGGTCGAGCATTATCTTGCATTAGAGTAACATTTTCGCCCATTAATCCCATGTAAGGTACCACGTGAGCTTCTAAAACCTCTGTTATATAGCGTTGTGCCGTCAAACCACCTCTTCTACTGTTTTGAAGAACCATGTCGATGAACACTAGTTCCGTTTGCCCGATCATCGAAATGCCACCCACACCATACACGAACCGCCTCCAACAGGATCACGCTCCTCGATGTAACTTTGAGCATATCTTTCCCCACGTCGACAATAGACACTTCTGCGACCGTCTGCACCATTTAAACATATCCTACACTCATCGGTGAACAATATGGAGCCCATTGCTCTTCATTCCAATTAAGATGTTCACGCGCAAATCTTAAACGAGCTTGTTTGTGAGCTGCAGACAGCTTTGGACCCTTTGCTGGTCTAAAAGAGGTGATTGCCGCTTCCTTAGGCTTCCTTCCTATTGTTCGTGCACTCACGTTTACTCCACGCACTTCATTCAGCTCTGTTTTGATGTTTACTGACGTGAGGAAACGATTTCGTAGGGAAGTTGAAACAATAAATCGGTCGTCACCACGGGTGGTTGCTCGAGTTCTGCCGGTACCGGGACTCCTTTTTTAAGAACCTGTCTCTACAAATAAACCTTCGGTATACTCTAGAAACCGTAGACTGGTTTAAATTTAAATTTCTAGCAATCGTTTGTTGATCGAAGCCTTCCCGCACCAAATGCCACAATTTGAGCGGCTTGTTCGGAAGAAGTATCCATATTTATGGTTACGAAACTTTTGTTGAGTTTAAATGACTAATAATCAATACTGTAAACAATATTGGTAACAATAAATTAAATAGCAAATAAAAAAAAGACTAATAGTATTAATTTTAAACTTTACTCTAATAACACACGAATTTGAGACTATACATACATTTTATTTTCCCGGCTATAATTTTATCTTTTACTGCAATTCTATTTGCAATTTTTTTTTGTTTATGATTAATGGACAATCTCGACATTTTCATTTAGTTTAATCTAAAAAGTTTGCGTACTTACCAAAAATATTAATTCAAAAGTAATCCTGAACTTTGATGCAGTGTATGAGTCCGTCAGTGTATAAAGCCAATAAATTGTTACAGCCCTCCAGGAACTGTCCATGGGTACAGATTGAGGTAAATTCATTCGAATAATCGAGTGTATTCGTCATAATTGGAATTAACAGCTTTAATTTTATTTTGCAATGCACGGATATTATTTACAATAATATTAAAAAAATTCAACCGTAACAGTTTTCTGTATTTTGTTTTTTATTCATCTATTAATAACATTGGCACAAATTAGCAACAGGGGTTTAAATCTATATAATTAAGCATGATATAGATATTAGAACATTGGTGTATAGATTGCAACATGTAACAGAAAAGTGTATAGATCGGAATAACAATTGGTGCTTGAAAATGTTTAGTACAGTAATGCAAATGATTGCATTCGAATGACAATAGAATGTACCTATAGACAAAATTATACATATGTGGGAGTGATACGTCTTTGACCATGCATGATTAATGTCGAGTTGTGTACAAACATGATTCAAAATATGCAATTAAATGTATCCATAATGTTTAGAACAAACACCTACATTATAGATGTGAATATGTTTGAAAAATAATATGTTGATACAAATTACAAATATATTCATCAAATAAATCTATTAACTTTTACAGAAGAACTAGCGACGCCACGAAAAATACATTAAAATATACTTATTGAGATATTGTGTTTCATCGCGATAGGCGTCTTGTGAATGACCGTACTATTCTGTTACATGTTGATTAGATAATTAATTATTTTTTCCAAAGGGTTTTATTTTAATCAATCGCTCGCTCGGTGTATCACTTAAGTGTAGCATCGGAAAACTATAAATATTGTTTTATTTTAGGTCTGCAAGTATAATGAGTTCAAAGTCTGCCCCCGGCATTATAATGGCAACTGGTGTAATGGGCAAGTCCTTGAAAGGTATCCCAGGAGTCTACCTCAGCAGGGACGCTGGTCTTACTTGGAAGAGAATTCTCAAAGACTATTACTTCTTCAATTACGGAGACCACGGCGGTGTCTTAGTAGCTGTCAAATATTTCAAATCGCGCGGCGAAACGAGAAAGATACTGTACTCCACGAACGAGGGTATCGAATGGAACTCCTATCAGTAAGTTTATTGCATTGTATGTTATCAATTTAATTTAATTGTTCGGTTATTAACCATACTTATTTATAGGTTCAACGCCGATGACCTCCGTATTTACGGATTGATGACTGAGCCAGGCGAGAATACCACTACGTTCACTATGTTTGGTTCAGCGAATGAGCAACATCAGTGGATAATTATAACTATAGACTTGAAAAATACTTTCCCACGCAATTGCACTGATGAAGATTATAAGTACTGGTCGCCATCGCCTCCAAACTCTTCAGTATCTTGTGTGCTTGGTACCAGGAACACTTTCCAAAGACGTCTCGCTCATACTAACTGTTATAACGGAATTGACTACGACAGACCATTTAGAAAGGAAGTTTGTGAATGTAGTCGCCGAGATTTTGAATGCGACTTTGGCTTCATGCTCTCTGGAAACGAATGTATTCGCAATAAGTCAGTCAAATATGACCCATATGCAATTCCGACGGACTGTCGACCCGGACACTTTTACAAGAGGACTAAAGGCTACAGGAAAATTGATGGAGATGTCTGCACCATTTCTGGGTACATGGCCTATGTGCCCGATATGATTCCATGCCCCATTGAAGAGCCTACCGAATTCATGCTGGTAGCTTTAGGCAGTAAGATTGCTCGTATTGACCTATTTGATAATACTACTATTTATCCCGTTGTCAATGAAAGGAATATCGTCGCTATCGAGTTCGACATTAAGAACAACTGTGTATATTGGGCTGATATAGAATTGGATAAAATCAGCCGCCAGTGTTTCAACAATAATGCGACGGGACAGGAAGTGATCGTTGATAGAGATTTAGCTAGTATTGAAGGAATGGCATTTGATTGGATTTCAAATGTCTTATTCTTCGTTGATGGCTTGAGGAAGAAAATTGAAGCTGTCAGGACTGACATGACTCTTGATGGTAGAATGAGGGTAACGATTTTGGACTCGAATCACCTAAAAAGGCCACGCGGTATCGCGGTTCATCCTAAAGCAGGTTACCTATTCTGGACTGACTGGGACAGGACCTATCCATCTGTATCCAGATCTAATCTTGATGGAACGAATGTTAAGAAACTATTCGGCAAACCAATTGTTCAATGGCCTAATGGAATAACGATTGACCAAATGTCCGAGAGAATTTACTGGGTAGACGCTATGGAGGACTACATTGCAAGCGCTGATTTGGAGGGCAGATATTTTAGAAGGATATTGTGGAATGACGATAGGGTGACTCATCCATTTGCAGTTGCTGTTTTGAAGGATAAAATGTATTGGGACGATTGGAAAGTAAAGTCTATCTTTGTGGCTGATAAAGATTCTGGAGCGAACATTATGACGATCAATGATTCGTTCGTTGGGTTGATGGATCTTAAGGTGTTTGCGCACTTCGTTCAGTATGGCAGTAACGCTTGCTCGTATAAAAACACGAGCTGTGACACCATATGTCTTGGAGCACCAGATAATAAATTCAGCTGCCTTTGCCCGGATGGACTGGTGAAGAATAACGGCAAATGTATGTGTGCCAATAATACTGAACCGTTCGCGAATATGACTTGCCCGCATAAGACTGATTCTTCGTGTAATTCTGTGAGTATATACTTTCAACCTTTTAGTGCAGTAGCATTTAATGGCAATACTATACTACAGCCTTATTTTAACGGTTAAGTAGTCGGCCTTCAGATTCAAATCTAACTGTCAAATTTCATCATGGACGTAATTGAATGGGTTAACACGAATACTAGCGTTGTGCAGACATAAATAAACAAATTTTTTAAATCTGTTACCCTTATTAAAGTGCCAGTAAAATGCCTCTGGTCTTTAGACAAGGCAGGTCCGCAAAAACGTGTGAAGGTACTCTTAAAACCAGTTTTCCGGCATTATCTATTTATATTTAAAAAAAAAATGATAATGTGTAGATAAAAGTACATCAGTGTGCCGGTAATTATTTTATTCTATTTCCTCAGGATCAATTTATGTGCAAGAATGGAAAATGCATAAGTTCGTTCGCTCGATGTGACGGCAACAATGACTGTGGCGACTTATCCGACGAGATAGGATGCCTGTGCGTGCCGCCAATGATTATGTGCGACAATACACGGTGTTACCTACCCCACTGGAAGTGTGATGACGACATCGATTGTACTGATATGAGCGATGAGAAAGGTATGTTATAAATTTCCTTTTTTATTGAGCTTACCCTTACTATTGTGAAGCTCTATGTCTCGGGAGACGTTACTAAGATACAATTAACAGACACAAATTACACCCAAATTCGACACAAAAAATAGCATAAATAATCTTGTGTGGGTTTCGAACCCAAAACACTGATCGTTTCGAAGCGCCTGCTTGTCCGCTGGCATCCGTGCATTCAGTAATGAATGTTAATGTAGCTGCTCGTGGGTAGTAGTCCCTCTGTAATGCAGGCTGCGGCTCTTCTGGACTCTACTGAGGCTATTGTATTTCCGTATAAGCTGTCATAAGTGATCATGTCAGCCGAGCTTTATCTCCACCGAGGCAGCTCCTAGCTTGATAGTGTTGAATTATTTAACGTAATATGTGGCTGTTTAATTCTAGCTGTCTAAAGCATTTAAAAAATAAAAAATAATGACTACACACACGGCCATATAAAAGTTCGCAGTAGAAACCGATGATTACGCGCATATATGACTATCAAAATGCCTTAGGGATTCTATGTAAGGGTACTTAGCAACGACTAAAGCAAATAAGTGTTATACACATATAGTTATTGCGGATTAAGATATTTGTGCCTCATATTATTATATTCATAAATATCTCCGTCTTTATTTTTTATAAATAAATATAAAATATTCGGTTATTTGTTATAGATTGTGGTCATCGTAATTGCTCCACAAACCAATTCCAATGCGACAATGGACATTGCATCGAGAAGCGTTGGGTCTGTGACGGAGACAACGATTGCAAGGACCGATCTGATGAACGAAATTGCACGGTGAGTTGCTTTTTAAATATATATAGTAGAAAAGCTAGTAGTAGAAAAGTTATTGGGTTATTGTTAGTTGGTAGTTATTGTATGTTCTAAATAAGTAATGAAAGAAAGATAATTTCGGCTGCTTAAATTTCTCGCCATCTGCTTTTACAGTCCGACCAAAAAAATATTTTTACCTTAAAGGATATCACAGGCAAATAATCTTGTGTTGTTTTTATATAGTTAGTAGGAATCTTAGAACAAGTTAAGTAAGAACTACACCTTATCGAGTAGTAACCTACATATGTATTATCTTTGCTTTTGGCAGTAAATCATTTTTATTAAGTCGATATGGCCGTAATATTGTTGCATGCATTTACAACATTAATAAAGTTTATTTCCAACAGATTCAAACCAAGCGTCCGGATATCGTAGAGAGCTGCGCAGGCAGTGGGTTCCGTTGCTCTAACGACAGTAACTTCTGTATCCCGAACTCGTGGGTGTGCGACGGCGAGAAGGACTGCGACAACGGCGAGGACGAACGCGAGCAGCGGTGCATGACCTCCACTTGTGCACCTTATATGTTCCGCTGTCCGAGTGGCAAGTGCATATTCAAGTCTTGGGTAAGTTCTAAAATATGTATTGCTAGCATTTGTCCGCAGCTCCGTTCGGAAACAGTACGTTTTTCTAGATGAAATGTACCCTATGTCCTTTCCTGTACCCCTGGCAACGTGTATGCGAAATTTCATAATGATTAATCGAGTAGGTAAGCCGTGAAAGCGGAACAAACAAACTCACAGTCGCATTAATAATATTAGTTAGGATTAGGACGGTCCCCGTAGTTTCCCACTCGCGTTTACGGTTACTGACATGGGCCATCCATAAATTACGTCACACGTTAAGGGGCAGGAGTGGTCGACGAATTATGACATTGTGTGACAAGACCTGGGAGGGGTCTAAATTTCATGACGTTACATTTCAAAATCTAATATTTCTAAATACAGTAATACCCGCTTTACGCGAGGGTTACGTTACGTATCTGGGGGGATGCGATTAAGCATATCCAAATGTCAGCACAAAATGTAAATCCTTACTTTAATTTTAAAACACATTGTTTAAAGCATTGATTTATATATTACATTTATATATTTGTTTATCTCAATGGTTTAAAGTTACATTATGCATTGTTTTACGGAAAGTGTATATACCTATTATCTTAAAATTAAAATATGTACGTAAGACAAACGCACAAAAGATAAAAGAGAAATTCCCAAAGCCAAAAAGTCCTACTCTCAGGGATTTCCCATAATTTTATCAAAATGGGCAGAGAAAGCGGTATTTCCTAAATGGAAATAAAACTGTTTAATTTTTTTTATTTCAAGATGTAAAATGGCAAAATATGTGACATCACACTAGAGAAATTCGTGTACCTAACGTAATTTATCGATGGCCCCTATGCGCCCGTGACTTGTAGCGTGATGTTATAGCCTATATTACTCCTGACTGTCTCGGTGGCGCAGCTATAGTGTATGCGGATTCTGTGCATGAGGTCGTGTGTACGAATCCCGTATCGGGTATAATTTATCTTAGTGAACTATTTCATTGCGTATTCACGTGACTTTTCAAAGCGCAATGTAAACTCTTGGTATATCTATTCAAGCTTTTTAAATACTTGAGTGTTCATAATGATGACCATATTGGGTGTCATGAGCGTCTTCCACGAGATTTTATAACTCTTAATATATAGAAAGATACCGGTAATTGAACCGTGTTGCCGATATATTACCATATGTTATTATTAGAAAAGCGACTTTTCCGCTAGAGGCACCTTAAGGAAATGTATATAAAGACATTGTTTATTATGTATGAAAAGTGTCAAGGTGTATCGTGAGCAAATGAAAACTTATGGGATATCTTTATTCTATCATTATTTATCCCAAAATATTAATCAAAATTTATAAAAAAGGTGTTTATTCATATAATAAATGTCTGTTACAAAGTTTAAAGTGTAGGTATATGAAAATGTATTTCTTTACCAGGTATGTGACGGCGAGAACGACTGCGGCGACGACAGCTATTCGGACGAAAAGAATTGCTCTCACTCATCGCATTCGAAATTGCTCCCTATTCCTGGCACAGAGAAACCAAATTTCACTATCAACGGGACATGCCTCGAATGGATGTTTAAATGTGACAATGGCAACTGCCTGCCTGATTGGTGGAGATGTGACGGTATCAACGACTGTGGGGAAGGGGACAAGTCGGATGAGATCGGGTGCAATCTAGAGATGCCTGAATTGAAGCCGGTGACGCCCGAACTTCACGTGCCGCCGATACGCAAGTGCGGCAAGAACGATTTTACTTGTGCACCGGGTAAGTTAATAGAATTAGTTATTTTTATCTGTTTGATATGAGAATTTTATAATATCCTTTGTGCTAATTCAGGATATCTGTGTGCCAAGTTTTCAGCTGGGTTCCTAGTGCGAGTTGTTTTTATATTAACGCGATCAAAACGTCTGGCTCTGATTGGTTAAGAGCTTGAAGCAGGCGAATCGGAGCGCCGAACGTCATAAACGGGTCGATCGCGTTAACGTTTATCAAATTGGCACGAGACACTGATCTGTTTAGTAGTTTACGCGTGACTGAGTGAAACATGTGTAAATCTTTTTCTTTTAAATAAAAATAGATATATCTTGGTTATTTATAATATTAGCAGGATTTCTATTCAGTAATGTCGAGTAAAATTTGATTTCCTGGATGGCGAATGATGTACGATGGATGACGAAACATCTAGCGACGCGTGTTTTGAAAAAGTAGAAAGTAGTATATTTATATGTTAATGACACAATTCGCTGTAATATCATGTTTTATTTAAATTATTATTGATTTAGTCATGTTGGTACACACGGCTACACATCAAGTTAGACACCTTATACAGCCTTGGGCAAAAGTATGGAGCACCCCGATGAGAAAAGCATTTTTTTAATAGTTTTGTATGGAATGAAATGAAACGACTTGTGTACATTTTAAATGATCTTTAATATGATATAAAATCAATATTTTGTCGGCCCACTTTTTGCCGCTATCACAGCAGATATTCTTCTTGGCATAGTCTACAAGATTTTTTACACTGTTCTTCAGTTATGGCATTCCATTCTTGAAGGAGGCGTCTTTTTAGTTCTTCTTTAGTTGTTATTGTGTGACGTCGCACCTTACGTTTTAGAATTTCCCATAAATGTTCTATAGGATTAAGGTCCGGCGACTGTGCAGGCCATTCCAGGAGCTCAATGGAATTTTCACGATATCATGACATTGTGCGGGCTGATTTATGGCATGGTCCGTTATCTTGTTGAAATTTAACTCCATCCATATTTGTGTCACCAAAAAGTGTAGAAAATGAAGGCAATAAAGCTGATTCCAAAACATTCGTGTATTTTGTAGAGTCCATTCGATCCTAACACACAAACATTTCGCCGACTCAGGAGTCGGCGAAATGTATCAGACATGCAACCTCAGATCATCACGCTACCTCCGCCGTATTTTACTGTCAGGACTACACACTCTGGCTTAAATTCTTCCCCCACACGGCGACGCACGAAGGTAGCACCAGGGGTTCCAAAGACCTAACGAAAACAAAAAAATAGAGTTTAACAAATCATGAAAAGACAACATTATAGCTTTTTAAATTACAATAATTCTTATTTATCCATTTGGATATTCATCTAACTTACCTCAAAGTTTGATTCGTCTGACCACACAATATTTAACCAGTCTTCTTCGCAGTAATGTTGGTACTTTAAGGCCCATGCATAGCGTGCCTTTTTATTATTGTCAGAGAGCAACGGCTTCTGGAGAGGGCGTAAAGCCAGGACTTTACACCTTTGAGGCCAGCTTCCTGAAGTCTTCGACGAGTCGTTCTGGCAGAAATTGTTTTGTTACTCGCCACTGAGAACTCAGCAGCGAGCTCGGAAGACCCTTTTTTCCTATATTTCAAAGACTCCCTTACTAATTTTCGATCTTCACGATCACTGGTAATACGTTTACGATCAGTTCTTGGCCTATCGCTGTGCGTACCGGTAGCGGCGAATCGCTCAATGGTAATTTGCACCGCTCGGCGCGAACACTTAACAGTTCTAGATATTTCAACTTGGGATTTCCCTTGTTCATGTAAACGTTGAATTTTTACACGTTTTTCAAGAGATAGTTCGGATGTTTTAGGCATTATGTATCGAAATTAATATAACTGAACACAAAATAATACAAGAAGTGCGCTAGATCACGATATGTGTACACAACGACGCGAAATAGTGAACTGAAATAAACATTGGAAATTACTAAACGGATAAGATGCTTTGTAACAAATGTTTTATTGGCCCTAACTGGGTACACTATTGTTTTAAATCCCTTTTTAAATGCCGCCTAATCCATATTTTAACAAAAAGTATTGTTTCCTACTGCAAATGTTACGCACGTGCAAAATATATGGATGCTCCATACTTTTAGCCAAGGCTGTATGTACGCATAACTACGCTACATAAAAAATAGAGAATTGTCGGAAAGAGACAGTGCATTACAAAAATATAACGCACTCTCTCATACGATTCGCAGCGTTTAACTTTTAATAGTTCAAAGTCCAAACAATGTAGGTTGATGTGTCGCTGTGTGTACATATTGAAAATAATACCGACAAGGCTGTTACTTCTCTACCACTGATGAGCAGGAAGGGTAGGTTAAGTGACAAGTCAGTTACTGTATATACTCGTGCATATCTGCGTAATTAAGTCACACGTGTATGATATAATCGGCGTGGTTCTAGAACCATGCTGCTTAAAAGACACGTACACGATACCTATATCGTGTACGTGCTCGGTATAGAGTACGTGTAACGTGGTACTGATACATCACCAATAACGTCATGATGAGGCATCGTTGATATGTTGGCCGTTCCATACACTTTAGTTCCTTTAAATCGGTGAGACCGTTACAGACGAAAGAAGCTCTACCATCCTTAGACAAACATCTGTCGCGCAAACTGCTACGTTCCACAAGGAAAAGCGTATGCTACGTAATAGGTAAATTAACAGGTCACTGCTCACTCAACATACACCTTTTCAACATTGGCATCACTGACAGCCTCCTATGTAGGGTCAGCATGGAGACCGAGGAGACACCGGCTCACGTCCCGGGTCTCCCTGATCAGGTTTTTGCACATTATAAAAGTGTGAGCAACCAACGCGCGAAACTGCGCAATACTGGTCCCCTATTATCTTTCTGGACGGAGCTGAGGTGGTATGAGTAACTGAACATCTTTTCGCGTCAGTCATTTACGCACAATGGCCCAATTGTAAGGCTAAATGCGGATAACACACGTCCAACTAACTAACAATAGTCTGTTTTAAATACGAAGTCCCTTTTGACACTTCATAGCACGTAACTTTCCACATTTCATATAAATTGCTAAAATAAACAATGATTACTGGTACATACTAAAGACTATTTAAAATAATTAGAATCTATGCAAAACGTGATATAATTGTTCCACAAACATTATCAACTAATAATTTCTATTGATATTAGTCTTAAATAATTTAAACAACAAAATGAAATAACATTTTACTACAATACCATGGTTACGCACTAGGATAATTTTTTGTCTTTCAGTCACAGTGACGCGATAATATGAATCGGATAAAATCGGACTAATTCGAGGTGAAAACAACTGTCCGAGAAATACTTTTTTAAATTTGTATTTGGTATAAATTATTATTACGTTGCAATGAACCTTAAATCCCATTCTGCAAACCCTTAATATATTTTCTTTATCAAAAAATTGATTTGAAGATGGGATATTAGACGTATGGATACCAAAGATTTTAAAGAGTAGTCGTCTTGCCAATCAGATTCACATTATCATTACCACATTAATTTAAAGATTCTAAACCCACGATTACAGCTTGTTTGGAAAGTTAATCGGTAATCGGTTTCGTGATGTGTCGATTGTAACGGTCTCTTCACTATTGCTGTTCAACGTTCACCTGTCAAATGGGACTTCGTATTTGAAACGGACTATAACTGCGCGGCGGTCTAAGGTCGGGCCAGCGTTTCACAGGGCGCCTTCCTTTCCTTGGTCGGATCACCGCCGCGCCGAGCCGGGCTGAGTGATGCAAGCGCTGCCACGTGCTGATCGCGCGATAAAGTCAGTTACTATATCTACTCGTGAATATCTGCGTAATTAAGTCACACATCTATGATTTAATCGGCATGGTTCTATAGAGGGTACGTACACCAATAATAAATTTATATATTGACCATTTCATACACCTTAGTTCCTCTAAATCGGTGAGTCTGTATCGGCGACAAAGAACCGTTACCTTGTCGGTTAAGTTAACGGTTTTTTGTTGTCTATATAAACTCACCAATATCGAGGAATTGTATGAATAATTGTCGTAGAGACTCGAGGCAGTCGATTAACAGTTGCGGTCTCCGGCAGGTCTGTGCATCCCGCTGCAGTGGGCGTGCGACGGCGCCGTGGACTGTCCCAACGGCGCGGACGAGCACGCGTCGTGCCCGTCGCCGGCGCCGCCGCGCGAGCGTTGCGCGCCTGACGCCACGCCGTGCGCCACGTCGCCCGACTGCGTGCTCAACCAGCACATCTGCGACGGCGTGCAGCACTGCGCCGACAACAGCGACGAGGCGCACTGCCCCACCGCCACGGTACCTATCGCTTGATATCGCTCTCTCACCATGTTCCTACAACTCGATCATTTCTATGGAAGTAATAGGGTAGTTGACTCACATAAATAGTTTAATTACTAAAACTAAGAAAAAGGAATTTCCAAATCTCTAAAATAAATAAGATACAAGCATTTGATGTCTGGTAGCACAGGTAAATGTTAAATGACAAAATGGACGTACGATACAAACTGTGACCACAGTAACCTATCTTCATACAAACGGTCGGAACTCGAGTCATACCTACGCGCCTCGGCGTCGGCATGCGCTCGTCACGCTAGTGTTGAGTAGGACAAGAATTTGAAATGAGTTTGTAAGAGTTGCCTCTTTTTTGTACTGAACCAGTACAATGTCCTACTTCAAATGAGGCGAGGCGTCTTGAAGCACAGCGGTACATTTGAAGTTATGAGTAATTTTGACATCTAGTGTTGCTGTGTTTGATATGTACCTTACAAAATGAAGCGAGGCGTCTTGTGTAGCACAGCGGTACATTTGAAGTTATGAGTAATTTTGTCATCTAGTGTTGCTATGTTGATATGTACCTTACAAAATGAGACGCAGAGTCTTGTAGCACACTGCACAGCGGTATATTTGAAGTTAAGAGTAATTTTGTCATCTAGTGTTGCTGTTGATATGTACCTTACAAAATATGGTTCACGTAAAACTAACCACAAAGTATAAGAAGCGATTGTCTGTTGATAATATTTTCGTAACATTATAAAAATAATAAACTGTAATGATACTTGTTTGTGCAAAGCAACTAAAAACACAGGATTATTTTACTAAAGTTGATTATTGAGATTTTTTTCTTTTTTAAACACAAATTTCATTTTAAATATATATATTTGTGAGACTCCGAAGGCATAAAGTGGCACGCAAATGCATAGCATATGCATAAATTTAAATAATAAACAACAGTAACAAAACACTAATAATACAAATTAAATACATAGGTACTTTAAAACTATTATATAGTTATGTACTCAAACAAACTTGCACTCAAATTCCAATAAGTTCGATCGTTTTCTAAGCATAAACAAAGTCGACGAAAGTGAACGAAAGCATTATATCGTTTTCTCACTCGGTGACGTTATAATTGGTGAATAAAAAGATGCACTATTGAAGTGAAGCATGTGACGCGTTCTCTCTCTCTCACTCTGTGCCCATGTCATACGCGACGAACGCGACATAAAATTTGAAGTAGTATATGAAAAAATTTTGAGTAGCTCTTACATTATGACGTCTTGTACGTGACAAATGTCATGCCTCTTGTAAGTCCTACTCAACACTACGGCACGCAACCAGTCGCGAATGCGCCGCAGTGACGAACGGACGGTGTGTTGTTTTTTAAACAGTAACCGCTCGAACTTCTTTTAAAACTAAACATATAAATTGTAAAGTAGCTGCAAGTATCTATAACCAAGTAAATGATATTCCTTTTTCTCCTCCTTGTCCATGTTTCCCAAAACAATTTTTAATTAAGCTTTATATTCGAATGCGAATTTTTAATATTTTAAAATATAATAATATAGCATTCCGTACGTCTCAGTCGAGGCGCAAATATTTTCCAGTCGCAAATTTATAAGACCGATTTGTTATTAAGCCTTAAATCTAACATAAACATATTTTTTTTAAACTAAATCTACCAATCAAAAAACAACATGCATTTTTATGGAACACTTCCTATTTCATTCACAAAGTATTTTATTTGTTTAAGGGCCGATTTTTCAATCGTTAGATAACTTTTATCTGGAGAATAAATATGGTGGTATGGCATATTTTCTATACAAAAGCTGTCAAAACGTCAAACATATTCCCCAGATAAAAGTTATCTGACGATTGAAAAATCGGCACTAAATAAAATAAAAAATATTTAGAATCACAAAAATAGATAGAAACTCAAAGTAGGCAGATTTAATTAAAATGCTGTAGGTGGGCAGCCCTATCGCATGTTTACGTACCGCGCGGCTGTAGGCATTTATTTCAAAGATACGGCCGAGTTACAATACTGTATATTTATGTACTGTGCTGTGACGTAACCGTTATTTAAATGCAACTGTCCGACGAGATATTCCCCCTTTTCTTATATCCAAATTTAAAATATTAATAACTATCATATAACGCAACAAATTTTGATGCTGTTTGTACCAAAAGATTTCTTGTAATTGGTATTTGCTTTTGTGTCTGAAATAATGTACAAATTCAAATGTACTACGCACGAACTGTACTTTTTATAGTCGATTATAAATTATCGATTAGACTTATTATTCTCTTGTATATTAAGAATTATTTTATAAGCATTATGTAGGCTAAGATAGAATTTAAATTAGAACAGTGGAAAAAGACTATCCATAAAGCAAGACTTAATACTGCGACCTCGACAAACTCTGTCGGCGCTCTATTAGCTGAGCTATTCACAGTTCTACGTAGGGATTGAAATTTGCCTCTGTGTTTTAAGGTTTATTGTTATATTCATTGCCGTTTGTATAAATAAATCAAAAATTTATAATAAATCAAACAAGAGGAATATAGATATAGTGATTCTCAGTAATATAGTGCTATATTGTTATTAATGGACAATTGGCTGGCTTGTATAGACCTTCGATCAAATTCACCTCCTTATGTTGGGTATGACTAACATCAGAAAAAAGTCTGATTTAAAATAAGATAACCTCACTTACAATATTACAGTTCAAATGTTAAAAACATTAGTGTGTGTAATAAAAGTATTTTTTATTATCTTCTACATTTAAGAGTGAAGAATTAAAAACTAATTATTTCCCTGAAATAAAACAATTTAACTCGGATTTCCACTCGTAGCGTTGCTCGTGTGGAAAGTAAAGCCAATTTTATTTGGGTCGCAGCGGCACACTGGCGGCCAGTTACAAAATATTTTAAGTATGTCTGGTATTCTAAGACTTTACAGATTAATTGACTATAGAACTATACCTATTAGCAAAATATATGTCTCGATCCACTAACAAGGTCCAAGAAACTACTGAGAAAAAGTCTTACTAGTTCCATGGAACAATATATCGATGAAACTATCCACGTACTTAAGGTCTAACCATGTTTTCTGTGTTGTAATACTTTTTAATAACTTAAATTACAGTTACTTGTGTTCTATATGTAATTACTGTTCCTCAGGTTTTACATACTAACTCAATCTATAAAACCTACATTCTAACCAGTATGTCTGTTCTGATGTGGTTCATTTGGAAACCTTGCCATATTATAATCTATGACGTAATTAATATTTAAGTGACTCCTTAGTTTACTAATGGTTTATTGTATAAAATCTTTACTGAGGAGACTGCTTAGAAATTGTATTATATTTATAGTATAAAACAATCTCTAAGCAGTCTTTAAATATCTAAAGGATCAATGTTTAATCTACACTTAAATAATAAATACATTGTATTCATAAAAAGCTTTTATTTCATGCACTTAGACATCATTTATCAAGCTTGTTTGTAGGACTACCATCAACTGTCACTTATCCATGGTATCAGCTTGTTATCGGCAACTATTAAATAAATAAACAGCCTAGATCTTTTAGTAGCACATTTATATTGTAATAGACTTATTATTTGGCCTGTATTTAGTTGAGTATGAATATCTAATCCTATGAGCAGTAATCCATTGCATTGCAAATTTCGGTAAGGCCAGTCTCTTCAAAATTGTATTAGACACCAATTATTTAGATGAAAGATAGATAACAAACTTATTTTAGTTCAAGCACAAGAACAAGTGCATCCATAGCTACAAAAATTAAAACAAGTTAATTATTAAAACTATGCATTTAAAACCAAAGAAAAGTATAAATTAAATGAATCAAACCAGTTAGAATTAAAAAGTTATGAATATATTTAGATTTCTATATAAAATGAAAACAAACAAAAAGTTGCCATACACATATAAACCTATGCACACATTGTATATTTTATAATAGCTAATATTATAACGCTAATCAATATTTTATAATAGCTAATATTCAGTTCAGTCCTGTTGATCTTTGTCAAAAATGAGAATTGTAGAATGTCACTTTTAAGAATTAATACACCATTCTCCTTGTCGTGTCAACAACAGTCAACTCAAAAATATCAAATCTGCTTTGAATAAAAGGTGGCCGTCTCAATAGCGGATAGACTGGCCGCGTTTAGGTCTTCCTTGGTGCAGGTGATCGAGCACAAAGGGAACACTGGTAGGTGTAACATCGACTGAACTGGATCACCGCAGTCGCATGCATACACCATAACTAAAGCATTGATTTTGATGTCCCAAAATCAGCTTTAGGTGTATTGAGTAATAATAAAATGCATTCAAGCCAAAGTGTTCATTTAATATCTACAATATCAAAGATCATTGTTATTTGGTAATAATTATGGCTGTTAATACATTTGTAGCCGAGGATTGCTGGAGGTACTATATTCTCTTTATATTTCACGTGGCTTTGCACGGTCGCAATTTTTACTAATTATAAAGTGAGCATTGCACTTTGCAAGAGAGAGAATTCAAGAGAATCCTTATCCTTTTTGAATGTTAGTAGGTGACAAAATAACTCTGTCCTCGAACCAAGGTGAAGTCTTTAAGCACTTAATTAATCAAATTAATTTCTAGATAAAAGTTACCGACTAATTCTTAAAAATCATTTCCTAATACGCAAAGGTTTTTATTGTCTAGATTTATTCAGACTTGTAACTCTGTAAAATACCGGTATTCGTATACAGACAACGAAACTACCTGATTTGTTTTGTGTATTATTCTGTGCATATACGACCAAAATATGGTTTCTTAGGCCCGTCGCCCACACGAGCTGGAGTCGAGGTGGCGTCGAGGCGCGGGCGCACGAGTGGCGCGCCGCTTCTATGTTTCCTTCAGGAATAAGTGGCAGTGCGCTCACACGCTAGAGTCGCGGCACAGGTGAGGTGGAGTCGAGGTGGAGGCGCGGCGTCGGCGCGGCGTCGGCGCGGCGTCGGCGCGGCGGCGGCGCGGCGGCGGCGCTACGGGTGTGGTGTATTCGACCGCGCCGCGACTCCATCGCCATTTTGTCATTTTGTTTCTTTTAAGTTTAAGTAGAATCTTCTCTTATCTCTCTCCGCCCTCGCCTCGACTCTACATAAATGCCACGCCTCGACCGTGCGGCGACGCCGCCGCGACCCTGCCTCGACCGTGCCTCGACTTACCACTGGGCGACGCGCCTAAAGGACGGGACAATAACATTATAAATATGTAATAAAATTAAATAACCAAAGGAAGAAACCTATTTCACATACCTAATAAATAATGTCGTGCTGGGAAGCACATTGTTTTTAAAAGTAATCAATTTGGGAGCTATTAGCTTTCGGGTTGCGGAGGTTGGGTGGCAGCCGCTCCGTGTAAAAACTGATATCCAGTCAAATCCGGTTAGACTAGAAAAGCTGACCCCAAGTGTTTTGGGAATAATAAAGGCTAGGAAGAAGAAGAATTTGAGATCTTCAATATACGTGTTATCGCTACTCGTTGTTCGTTGCTATAGAGCAGCGGTCGGCAACCTTTTAGCAGGCACGGGCCACATAGTGACAAAATTAAATAGAGGCGGGCTGGACATGTTCATAACTTTGTATACCGTTATCAATATAGTACGTTTATTTTAGTGACAAAATTAATTAATTAACACAATAATTATTTACAAGAAATAAAAACTAAAGAGAAAAATAAAACTATCGATTATGTTAAAAATGCAAAAAAGCAACCAAAAAAGTTGAGAAATATTTTGTGGGCTAGTGCCGGTTTTCGCGGCTGGAGTTGATTTCAGTTTTTGCGCGATATTAAAATAATTCCAAATGATAAGACCTTATTTACAAAACAATTGCGGGCCGCAAATAGCACCGGGCACCGAACACATATACTTAAAACCTACAGGACGAGTCGCGGGCTATTTTTAGGCCGTGGCACAGATGGTAACTGCCAAATCCGTTACGCAGCGAGCGATTTTTCGATTTTAGCTTGCAATTAATTCTGAATCGTTGATATCTTCTAAAGTACCTATTTATTTAAATGGCAAAGCGTAAAAGACAATTTCAATCTATATTGAAAGCAGCTGATATATTCATCTGAATTAGGATGGATAAATGAATTGGGGAAAATAGCTTCGCAAATAATCTGACGTTCTTAATAATCCATAATAAATAAAAATTGTTATTGTAAGTAGGTACACCGTAGAAGATAGACACATGGTATCGAAGACTTGTCTGTAGGCCTGTTTAAGAACTAGTATTTCCTAGTACATAGTTTTGATGTATCTCTTACGATTTGGCCAGCGTTAGCTATGTGCGAAAAGCTTTCTTTGACATAACACCAAAATATTTACAAATTATATGCAGAAAACATTCTTATTTATCGCTCTTTTTATTAATGACAACCGTATCAAATTCCGTTACATAGTTTAGAAGAAGTAAACGGAGGAACAAACAGTGGTATACAGTAATTTTGTTTTATACAATTTAGACTAGATTAGAGATCAAACCGTAATTTAAGCTTAAAACCAACTCTTTATGATTCTCATTCATACAAAACGTTAAAGGTACAGAATAACTAGAAGAACTGTGTAACTGTGCTTATAATAATATAATACATACCTTGTAGTCCAAGGGTGGCGAAAATAAAGCATACTGTTACATTTTGTGTTGAACTTAACACATAAACTAATCTCATAATTATGATAATTTTGTGGAGTAGAGTAGTAGGGATTTGTAATCCAATTTGGTTTCTTCTAATGGCCAAACGTATCACAAATAACACAAAAATGAAGGTATCACAAAATATTTACGAAATATCATGTAGCGATGCCACAATTTCGTCGATCGATCGGTCGTCGAATACGACCACAACAGTAATACTGACATGTCAAAAAGCTTGAAAACATTGTTGCATTTGTTGCCATATTAAGAACTCAACTCGTATAAAGGATTTTTAAAATACTATCTTAATTATTTAATAATATAAACTAAAAGTATAATTGTTTTGATTTGGAAATAATTAATTAGGCGAAAGTTAATATTAAACAGTATATTTTCCCAATTCGGTCGGATTTTTTATTGTGTTATGTTATTTTAATACTAATAATCAAATGTACGATGTATTTTATTTGGACGCTCGATACTTTATAGTCTGTGATGTGAGGGCGCGTGGGACGACACTATCTATACCTACATGCACTTGTACTATTAAAGTATGTCATTTGCGTACTTTTGACCGTCATGAAATACGGAATTTGATGGGTGTGATACGAATCACATTATACCATGATCTCTTGAACTGACATCGTGGCTTTTCTGTTTGACATTTTTTTACATAGGATGTTGTTGTCTGGGTAGTCGATATTCCAATGATTAATATAATGCTATCGAAGTGATCGCAACACTACACTATACAAATACTAATTTTTACTCATGTTATCTATTTAAGTGCTAAATTACGTGATAAATAGACACAATAATTTAAAACCAATTTATAGTCCATTTATTTACTTGCATTATTTAATAAACAAATATGGTGTGTGGTGTATAGAGAAGCAATACAGACCCATCTCTATGTATTGTCTTTCTAGTTTTCGTGATCGCTATTTATAAGAGAATGATTTTAGTCTGAAAGCAGTAACTGAATGATTTTATAATGAATCGTTTGTCGACAAATAAAAACATGCAATAAACGATCCTATTGAATTATGCTATATGATATGCCATTTTTATTGTAACATTTCTATAGGTATTAAAATACCGCCCTTTGTACGGTCAGCAACATAAGTAACTTAATATTGAACAAATTTGTAAAAGTATTTTATCCATTAAAACTACTAATTTTATTAATCTATATTTTTAACCTATGTATAAATCTTTTAATTATTATTGCTATAAAAACTAACTCTTGTTATAATTTTGAAATAAAGAGGCATTCTAAATGTTGGTGTTCCTCGTATTATGCTGCTTACTGTACCCCTCTCAATAACCCGTGGGAATACGCGTACAGTTTACATATTCTACAGACGGTACAGTCCAATTCTGTTAGCTGAGAGGTAAAAGTCCACTTTTTTAGAGTTCGAAATAACTCTTATACAATGGCTTTGTTCGTCCGTCTGTCTGTCTGTTATACAACTTTCAACTCAAAACCGTAAGAGCTAGAGACTCGCGGTCAGCGCCATTCGACTCAGAATAGTCTACATACCCCCGAAATGACCATGACCTTTGACCTCTGACCTTGCCTTTCAAGCTTCAAACCTTTGTATATAACTTGAACCATAAACTAATTTAAACCACGCATATTCTAATTAACTTTAAGCTACATACACAATGCATGTAAAAAGGATACTGATTTATATTTGTTTGTTGTTCTTATAGAGTGGCAAACCAACAGTGGAATGCCAGAGAGGCTACTTGATGTGCGATGACGGCACCAACTGCGTGCCGCTTCAAAGCGTGTGTAACGGCAGGCAGGACTGCTATGACGGCACTGACGAACTCAACTGTTCTAGCTCAGCCAACGATAATACTCATACGTATCAAGTAAGTATAAGCGTAAAAGTAATTTAAATTTGAAGTAATTTAAATTTGAAGTTTGGTTGATGGTTATTGAGATTTTATTGCCTATATACATATCATTTAGTCACCTACTCCACATACATATGTAACCATAGTTACGAAGAATTCTACGACTGCTTGTGTCAAATGCATGCATGGTTGTGTGCGTGTAGTGTTTTTCCATTAATTTAATGTATTTCTAACGCATATTTTATAAAAATATCAGAATTCGCCACTCCTTCTTCATATAAAATTTAACTGTGCCAAATTTCATACTCCAACCGCGCAATTTTCGTAAAAAGGGGTACAAAGTTTTTGCCTCACGTATTAATATATAGATATGGCAGGTTACAATGAGTTTCAGAGTCCAGTAATGTATATAGTACTGCTGATTCATAGTAGTAACTTAAACCGGCGATTGTGTATGAGGAATGTGATGAAAGTAAATGAAGCCAGATAAGTGTGTCGGGATCGTAGCAAATAGAAATCTGTAGTATCTGCCTACCCCTCTGGGAAACATGCGTAAATCTATCTATAATTCATAATGAAATATTTTCGTATAGATAAAGTATATTTTAAATCATCTTGTCAATTACAAAAGGATCAGATTTTATTTTATATATATTTATTTTTTTATAATTAATCTCAAATAAATTGGCAAGGTATATTTTAATCAAGAGATCATACAGGAAGTTTATTTGTTGTATATATATAAAGGCACATATTAATATTTAACCGTCGTTTCTAAATTATAAACAACATTGTTATTGATCTCGGTTTGTAGCTACTAATAAGTTGTTATGCTCATACCTACGTATGTAGTAATTGCTATCACTTATAGTCATTAAATTTAATTAACCTTTAACTTTAGGTACTAGAAATAAATAATACTACGAATTGTCATAACTGTCATTAGAATAATATTATATGTGAGTTGTATTCATTATATAAATGACTAGCTGACCCGCGCAACTTCGTTTGCGTTATTATAGTGTAAATAAATTATGCTCATTTCCCCTTGTCATACTTGGCGAAATTGCCCAATAGCGACATATAAAAACTAATATTACTAATAACCTAATACATAAGAAATAAAATAAAATAAAAAAAAAACAAAAAAATTCGTTGTTAGGATTCTCTGTAAACTATATTTGATGTACTATTAAATACTTTAATTTCATAAGGATTCATATTATCACATGAAAAAATGCACCTGAATGTGATAATTTAATAAATTTTAAAATATAAAAACTTTTTATTGCTTACCTGTAATATATACATATATGTACCATCCCGCAAACTTTTTTGTAGATCTATTTTAGCCCTACAGTTCATTAGTACATCATTTCGTCTTATTTTTAGCCATTTAAGCAGCGCACGCGGATAAAGGAAGGACTGACAATTTTAAATTCGTTATAAGTATCTTTTGAACGGAATGTCCGATTTCAATAATATAAATAGTAATGTCCTAAACAACATGCCATTGAAACGCACACCGCCTAAAATCCAGTCGCCGTCGCAACTTGACATTGACGACTCAGAACCGAACAGTGCTTCGACGGAATGTGATATTGATACGTCCAAGCTTAACGTAACAAGACGCCCGAAGCGTAAGAGGGAAGATGATATCAGCGTCTTTAAACAGGAATTTATGCAAATGTTTAATGATTTTAAGAACGAACAAAATAAAAAATTTACTTGTTTGCATGAAAGCATTGCCTCAATAGCTAAACAAAACGAAGGCATTCGTGATACTGTGGACTTTATATCGTCAAAATATGATGAGATCCTGAAAAGGATGAATGAACTTGAGAATGAGAGGAAACTCAACTATAGCTATATTACCAACTTAGAATATAAAGTGGAAACGCTAGAGCGTCAGCTGAAAACGGCAAGTGTGGAAGTAAGAAACGTCCCCCAGAAGCTGAAAGAAACTAAGGAGGACCTATCAGCACTTATCGTAAACTCCGGAAAAGCTCTAAATATTCCACTTCTTAAGTCTGATATACGAGATGTTTTTCGCATAAATAAGAAATCTGAATCGAACAAGCCTATAATTGTAGAATTTGTCAGCGTTTTAGTAAAAGAGAATCTGTTAAAGGCGGTGAAAAAGCACAACTTAACCAACAAGGAAAATAAATTCAATACCACCCACATGAAAATAGAAGGAACCAAGCAACCAGTCTATTTCTCTGAAAATTTGACAGTTAAAGCAAAAAAACTGTTTTACTTAGCTAGAGATTATGCAAAAATAAATAATTATAATTTTTGCTGGACTTCCAACGGCAAAGTTTTCTTACGCAAACTAGAAGGCCAACCGCATGTAATTATCAACTCTGAAGCAGACTTAGCCAAACTCAAAACGCAAATGTGACTAACTTTAAAAGTTGCGAATCTCTTTCATGCATGCCAGATATTAAACATGTTATTGCTGACTAATTCCAAACTTCTTATCTTATGCAACTCTTACTTTTTTATATTTCTAGTTTGTAATTCAATAATTTGTCTTTTTTATACATACAGTTACAGAAACAAAGTTACTCTCACAGATATTTACACATCCATATACAATGTATTTCACAAACCACACAATAACAACTCTGAATATAACCTGTCTATCAAATTACATATCATATCCATAATGTTGGTATTTTTAAGCTCACCCAGTACTTGTTTATGTTATTGTCTCATAAGGTCTAAACTAATAACTAGATTAATTAAACTGTACCATTGCATTTTATACTATTACACAAATGAATAATTTAAATGAATTTGCGGCATCAGTGGAATCGCTTAAAGTATCCAAATCTTTTATATGTTCTCCTAGCCATTGTTCACTATACCTTAATTACACAAAGCCCACATTAAAGGTTCTGCATGTTAATATTAGAAGTATTAACTGTAATTTCAACGCCTTAAATGTTTTAATAACGTCTATGGATGTCATATGTGATGTCATAATCCTCACTGAGTGCTGGTTAAGTAAGGTGTCTAATTTGCCTGACTTGCATGGTTACACTTCCATGCAGTCTACTTTTAATAACCAGAATGACGGTGTTATTATATATATACGCCCTGAATTAAATTATAATATCACTAAGCCGGTATTTCAAGATGCTAACTGCATGATACTTAAATTCGCGTCGGATATAGCCATCGTTGCTATATATAGATCGCCTTCAATTAGAGATACTGAGAAGTTCCTAGACTCGTTGAATGATACTCTATCATCAGTTTCATCCTTTTGCACTGTGGCTATTGTGGGTGATTTAAACATAAACATTAATCCCAACAGTACTGACACAAAATGTGAAGATTACTTAAATCTTACTGCTTATCATGGTCTCCTACCGGCTCACCTTTTTCCCACGCGCCTTGACAGATGTCTTGATCATGTTTTATTAAAAACCAATAAGAGCTCCACTACTTTGGTTTTTGATTCATATATTACGGATCACGCCCCAGTTCTACTATGTATCGACACTGTTTCCCTTACTGAAAAGCCTAGAAACTACAAAAGGCATATTGATCTACCAAATTTAATTAGCTGCTTAGAAAAAACGGACTTATCCCATATTTTAAGTAACAGCGATCCCAATCTCAGTGCAGAACTTCTAGTCTCTACATTATCAAGCGCGGTAAAACAACACAGCACTCTTAAGAAAATACCATACCGGAAAAGGATAATTAAACCTTGGGTCACACCGGGCCTCTTAAGATGTATACGAAATAGAGACAAATTGCATAAAAACTCCAAACAAGACCCTCATAACACCATAGCCAAATTGACTTACACTCGATACCGTAACTTTTGTAATAACTTACTCAAAGAGGTAAAGCGTAAATTTGACAAATGTGAACTTCTGAAGGCCAAGGGTGATCCAAGGGCTACTTGGAATATCATCAAATCAATTAGTTACTTGAATAACAAATCAGAAAATGCTGCAGGAGACCTTTTGAACATGTGTAGCGACCCTTTATCCTCCGTTAATTACATTAACAATTACTTTGCCAATGTTGGTGCCAACCTAGCCCGGAATATACAACAAAATCAAAACCATATACAACATAACTTTCAACTGAATAGTTTGATTAACTTGCAAGGTAATTCCCTAGTTATGTTGGATACAGATATTGTAGAAATTGATACAATTATTTCAGGTCTAAAAAGTAATTGTGCTCCTGGCTACGACGAGATACCAATGTCTGTTATAAAATCTGCCCGACATATCCTGATTCCAGTAATTACTCACATCTGCAGCCTCTGTTTGGCCAATGGAGTGTTTCCAAATGTTTTTAAGAGGGCTCTTGTACTCCCAATTTTCAAGGGTGGTGCTAGGGACCGTATCGAAAACTATAGGCCAATATCTATTTTAAGTACCCTATCTAAAATTTTGGAAAAAGTTCTGAATAAAAGATTATTGAACTATCTTGAACACAATAACGCTCTTGCATCAAATCAATACGGTTTTAGAAAATGTAAATCGACGGAAGATGCGGTATTAGATTTGACGAACTCAATTGTCGAAAATATAGACAGCAGAACCAAAACTATAGGTATTTTTTTAGATTTAGCCAAGGCTTTTGATACGGTCTCTACACACATCCTTTTGCAAAGATTGGAGGCTTTGGGTGTAAGAGACGTTTCTCTCAAAATATTCTGCGACTATCTTACTAACCGTAGCCAAAGAGTTAAAGTGCAAAACTACGTTAGTGACGATGATGAGCTAACTTTTGGTGTGCCACAAGGAAGTGTACTTGGCCCGACGCTCTTTCTGATTTATGTAAATAATCTTTGTAAACTCTCTATTTCAAACTGCAAAATACTTGCCTATGCAGATGATACAGTACTTTTAATAAGTGGACAGTCTTGGAGCAGCGCAACTCAGTCTGCTGAAACTGCGCTTAATATTGTAACGTCTTGGCTTAACACTAATTTACTCACATTAAATGTATCTAAAACTAAGTTCATTACTTTTTCAGCTAACTCTGCATCTCAGCCAAAAATAATAAATATCAAAGCTCATAACTGCCAATCTATACCTTCTGGCCCCTGTCTGTGCCCATTCATACAAAGAGCATCAGATGTTAGGTACCTGGGAGTACAAATAGATTGTACTCTTAGCTGGGACAAGCACATAACCTTGACAACAGCTCGTATACGCAAATTGATATTTCCCCTGAAAAAACTTAGACAAGTTATTGACATGCCTCTCTTGAATACCATTTACTTGGCGTTGGTACAGTCTCTTTTAACGTACTGTATAGTAGTTTGGGGAGGCACATATAAGACCTTTATGATTCGCCTGGAAAGAGCCCAGCGGGCTGTCCTGAAGGTATTACTAAATAAACCCTTTCGCTACTCCACAACACAGGTATACAAAGACATTTCTGTTCTAACTGTCCGGCAGCTTTATGTACTTCAAGTTATTCTACGAAAGCACTGTTTACTCCCCTATGATCGTTCCCTAGTAAACAGGCGTCGTAGTAACTATCACGTGTGCACTGTATCTAAGATCAAAACATCCTTAGCGGGCCGTCACTTTAAAAGTCTTAGTTGTCGCCTGTACAACAAAATTAATAAAAAAATTAACATATTTCCCCTACCTAGACATGAATGTAAAAAAGTCCTAGTAGAAGAACTAAAATCGTTAACTTATCAATTAACGGAAAAACTTCTTGTAAACGAAATCTAAGTTAGCAACTTCTCTGCAGGCACACACGCGCATACACACACGCACACACACAAACACACACACACACACTCACACACACACACACACACGCACACACACGCATACACAAAACACTGTAATTGTGTAATTGCATGCTTTAAATTAACTTTAAATGGTCTCTAAAATTAAAATTTATGCTGTTGTATTTATTGTGATAAAACCGACCTTAAATTAAATTGTACAATGTCTTAAATATAAAAACGCGAATTTGGGAGGGCGTTGGTGTCTGTCACACAGTTTATACTAGTTCAGACACCATCGTACACTCTATCTTTAAATTGTGAATTAAATATTATGTACATTTTTTATTTGTTTAAGATAGATTAACTGTACTATGTTTTATGTGCTAATAAAGTTTTTATTATTATTATTATTATTATAATGGTATCAATAACATCATCTGAATTTAAACAATATCTGAATTTAGACGGCACTGTTATCAACTTTTAAAATGTAAAAAAGTACTTGTAGTGACATAAATATAATAGTTAGACATGTGGTATCGCAGACTTTTTTGTAGATATTGATACGTTCATAGTTTCCGCAGCGCATGCGATGACAGACATATTTTTATGACTCAGTTTTCACACCTTGGGTTGCATTATTTCAATTTTAGAAGGGATCCCTAATTTTTTTTGTAAATATGGTATAGCCTATGTAACTCAGTGAAAATTTAGCTTTCTAACGGTGAAAGAATTTTGGAAATCAGTTCAGTAGTTTTGGAGCCTATTCAATACAAACAAACAAACAAAAAATCTTTCCTCTTTATAATATTAGTGTAGATTTATCCGTTGTACTGAGGATGAGGCCAAACAAAGCATAATTTGCGCACATTTGGTCATAGTCTTACTACCGCAGCGATATGCTTTAAATCGTACTCAGATGAAAATCTGTATTGTTTTACAAACTGTTTAACCTACGCGTGGCTGGTTTAATCAGCAACATAAGTTGCTGAACATTTGTATTATTTTGAATTCTTCTATCATTCAAAATAACCATCGTTCTGAAATTTTTACAACAGTAATAGTTTAGTTTTAGTTAATTTAATAATTACTTTATAATATTAAGATCGGACTCCACTTACCATGCAGACAGAAACTATGGAATTCTACTATTTAGAGTGTCGTCATGTCATAACAGCGATAGTCTAGTGAGAGACTGTTCGATTCCCACGCAGAGGTCTCGAGGTCGATCCCAGGGACGCATCTCTGACTTTTCGAAGTTAAATGCGTATTAAATAGTTTATTATCGCTCGCTTTTTCAATAAAAGTTCTCGAAGGTATGTAGTCTACCAACCCGCACTGGGCCAGCGTGGTGGACTAAAGCCTAAATCTTATAACACTGAGAAGAGGCCTATGCCCAGTAGTGGGACAGTTTAATACAGGACTGACATTATATTATATTACAGTATTGTCATTAGTAATGAAAATATACATAACATGATATGTTGTCTCCAGTTCTTAAGCATCGGCGTGGACCAATCGTCCATAAACTCGACCAGTTTCCTGATATCGTGCTGGATGGCGCAGCAGAAGATGGTTCAGTACAGTTTCTTGCCGTCCATCTCTAAAGTCAGCGACGGCACTTGGCGTAACATGACTTGGACCAATGACAGCATATATAGGTATGTTTAAAAACAAGAATTTCTATATTAAAGTATCGTGCCTAATGAAGCGGTTACGTCGCATGCAGCAGTGACGTCTGAGGTTGCGTTCTCGTTGCCATTCTTGACGGCATTCGCCGTAGCGTCCACGATAGCCATCAGGTATAATTATTGTTCTTTGCGACACAGCAAGGCAAACGGTGGCTAATAGAACGCCTTATAAACGCCAACGCTGAACTATATTGTATTGTGTTCTACTTAAGAGATTTACAAAGATAAATCGCATATTGTCTGACTCATATTAGGTTAAAGAAGAGAGATGGTGAGACTTTTATCTTATAGATAAATTCTATCTGGAGGTGGTAGTACAAATCCCACAACTAACAAGTAAAAGTTATCCGAAAGATGAATCACATGCTGTCTCACTTATGTTAGGTTAAAGAAGAGAGATGGCGAGACTTTTATCTTATAGATAAATGCTATTTGGAGGTGGTCGGACAAGCCCTAAGTTACGGCCCGTAATGTCATTTATAGTTGAGTCAAGAGAACATTCAATATCTTGTTTTTTACTTGTATATTTACAAGACGTAAATCTTGATATCTAGACAGATAAACCTTGTTTTTTAATTGTTATGTCGTTGATATTAAAGTCTTATAGCGTCTTAAATTAAAGTTTTTTTGTATATTTTAGGCCCTATATTATTTTTATTGATAAACATGGCAGTTTTGTCTACAGATTTACTGGATTGGAGCCATTCACCAATTACAATGTGACGTTCTATATACGAGACAGCAAATCTAATCGAACTTATCCATCAATGAAGTATGTCAATACTACTACTGGTGAAGGAGGTAAGTGACATAATAAACATGAGCTCTTGTGCAATATAGCAACCGGTATTTGAGATATAACAGATTGGCAAACACTGGTCAACTGCTTGGTTTGGCTGACTGAATCAGCAACAGTAAATCAAAAAGCTTGACAAGAGTTGGATTTTGACATGTCTTTGATTGGTATTTTAGACCGGGTGTTTATTTTAATAACGGGTCAAGTCAAGTGGACAATGAAATTAAGCTGCTTTATACGGATTTTATCGCGTTGTTTATTAACACTTTTATTACATAATTTTAAAACAAATATAAATATTGTTACGCGCTGGGCTCGACGGATAAGAATATAGAACAATATTACCGACTAAAACGTTTTATTCTATCATACAATTAACTTTAAAACACTACAAACACTATACTACACTTTTCCACTGTAACTGCTTCAAACTCCGTAGTATTTTCGCTTCCGTTCGCTTGGATGAACACTTGATCGCTTACGATAGTAAACTGACTCGGCGGTGCGCGTGCGCTCTATTTATACGCGGGTAAAGTGCTTCTGGAGTTTTCCAGAAAACGTCACACACGGCACGCAACAGCGCGATGGTTCGAGAATATGCCAGCGCTTTCTCCACTGACCTCGTACTGACAAATACGTAGTTCCGTAAGATGTCAATAGATGGTGCTGTAATAAATTATTATTAGAAACCGCCGACTCTTCCCCACAGTGCCGACAGAGGGCATTAGCCGTAACAATATAAACACGCGTGAAATCCGTATGAAGTAGTTTAATGTGAATGTATAACATTCGCGTGACCGTAAGACTATATCAAGTACATAATGTTATCAATGTGATGTTAATGTGATTCTATGTATAATATGTATGTATTTACAGAAAAAAGGTGTATATGTATGTTTATCCATTGTCTAGTACCCATAGTACAAGCTCTGCTTAGTTTGGGCTAGATGCTGTTGTGTGTATGTGATAGAATATTATATTACATTATACCTAATGTTTAATATATTAATATTTACTTAATATCTAAAAAAATACAATCCCAAGTTTTGACTGTGTGAGTACCGTTGACATATGTCAACAGTACTCACGCAATTTAAATTACATATGTAATTCGCCAATTTACACCGATAGAGGTCCACCAATAGATATTATACTGAGGCTCAACGTTTGATTTTAAAAGCGGGTTCAATTCACTGACTGCATATTGCTAAGAAGTTTAGGCAGACAAGAACACAGCAATGTATGTGTAAATACTTTGGATAGCTGTTGTCTTTAATTCCAAAATGTTGTTTCATAGTACCATCACAACCGCTCCATGTAGGAGTGAGGCAGCTAATCGGTCGCCGAGTGAACATCATGTGGGACCGGCCCGAGCAGCCGCGCGGCGTCATCCGCTACTACTCGCTGTACTACGCGCCGCCGCTGCCGCCCGTCGAGAGAATCGTGCCGGCGAACGATACTAAGACCTTGTCGATGGATGTCGAAGGATTCTTTGAACCGAATAATAATTATTCGTTCTGGGTAAGTGTATACATAACAAATTATGTACAAGTGTGTTTATATAATGTGAGTGTGTATATAAATTGACTGCGAGGTACTTCACCATCACCAAGTGTTGTGGTTTCAGACCCATTCAGAGCAAAAAATTTTTTGCCGTCCATAAATTCTTGTTCTGCATTAAGAAGTTTTTTATGTCCGCTGCTTTGACGTGCTATGGTAAAATTTCTTTACAAACCATCATTCATCTACATCAAATTTGTTTTTTTTTGCAGCTTACTGCATCAAACCACGCATTTACATCTAAGTCGTCGGAAGTGATGAACCTGACGTTCGACGCGAACAGTGACGTGGACGAGTTGGTGAACGCGAGCATGACGCGCCTCAACGCCAGCGCCGTGCGCCTGCAATGGCACGCCATCCGCGGTGTCGACGGTTACCTCGTGCGCACGCGCCTGCCACCCGACTACGCCAGGAGAGAGCCCCTCGTCACCAAGGCTAACAACATCACACGTAAGTAGCGACCTTGCATCGACGGATACCTCGTGCGCGCGCCTGCCGCACGACTACTCCAGGAGAGAGCCCCATCACCAAGGCTAACAACGTCACACGTAAGTAGCGACCTTGCATCGACGGATACCTCGTGCGCACGCGCTTGCCGCCCGACTACTCCAGGAGAGAGCCCCATCACCAAGGCTAACAACGTCACACGTAAGTAGCGACCTTGCATCGACAGGTACCTCGTGCGCACGCGCTTGCCGCCCGACTACTCCAGGAGAGAGCCCCATCACCAAGGCTAACAACGTCACACGTAAGTAGCGACCTTGCATCGACGGATACCTCGTGCGCACGCGCTTGCCGCCCGACTACTCCAGGAGAGAGCCCCATCACCAAGGCTAACAACGTCACACGTAAGTAGCGACCTTGCATCGACAGGTACCTCGTGCGCACGCGCTTGCCGCCCGACTACTCCAGTAGAGAGCCCCATCACCAAGGCTAACAACGTCACACGTAAGTAGCGACCTTGCATCGACGGGTACCACGTGCGCACGCGCTTGCCGCCCGACTACTCCAGGAGAGAGCCCCATCACCAAGGCTAACAACGTCACACGTAAGTAGCGACCTTGCATCGACGGGTACCACGTGCGCACGCGCTTGCCGCCCGACTACTCCAGGAGAGAGCCCCATCACCAAGGCTAACAACGTCACACGTAAGTAGCGACCTTGCATCGACGGGTACCACGTGCGCACGCGCTTGCCGCCCGACTACTCCAGGAGAGAGCCCCATCACCAAGGCTAACAACGTCACACGTAAGTAGCGACCTTGCATCGACGGGTACCACGTGCGCACGCGCTTGCCGCCCGACTACTCCAGGAGAGAGCCCCATCACCAAGGCTAACAACGTCACACGTAAGTAGCGACCTTGCATCGACGGGTACCTCGTGCGCACGCGCTTGCCGCCCGACTACTCCAGTAGAGAGCCCCATCACCAAGGCTAACAACGTCACACGTAAGTAGCGACCTTGCATCGACGGGTACCACGTGCGCACGCGCTTGCCGCCCGACTACTCCAGGAGAGAGCCCCATCACCAAGGCTAACAACGTCACACGTAAGTAGCGACCTTGCATCGACGGGTACCACGTGCGCACGCGCTTGCCGCCCGACTACTCCAGGAGAGAGCCCCATCACCAAGGCTAACAACGTCACACGTAAGTAGCGACCTTGCATCGACGGGTACCACGTGCGCACGCGCTTGCCGCCCGACTACTCCAGGAGAGAGCCCCATCACCAAGGCTAACAACGTCACACGTAAGTAGCGACCTTGCATCGACGGGTACCACGTGCGCACGCGCTTGCCGCCCGACTACTCCAGGAGAGAGCCCCATCACCAAGGCTAACAACGTCACACGTAAGTAGCGACCTTGCATCGACGGGTACCACGTGCGCACGCGCTTGCCGCCCGACTACTCCAGGAGAGAGCCCCATCACCAAGGCTAACAACGTCACACGTAAGTAGCGATCTTGCATCGACGGGTACCACGTGCGCACGCGCTTGCCGCCCGACTACTCCAGGAGAGAGCCCCATCACCAAGGCTAACAACGTCACACGTAAGTAGCGACCTTGCATCGACGGGTACCACGTGCGCACGCGCTTGCCGCCCGACTACTCCAGGAGAGAGCCCCATCACCAAGGCTAACAACGTCACACGTAAGTAGCGACCTTGCATCGACGGGTACCACGTGCGCACGCGCTTGCCGCCCGACTACTCCAGGAGAGAGCCCCATCACCAAGGCTAACAACGTCACACGTAAGTAGCGATCTTGCATCGACGGGTACCTCGTGCGCACGCGCTTGCCGCCTGACTACGCCAGGAGAGAGCCCCTCGTCACCAACGCCCGCTAATAACAGCTACCCGATTCTTCAAATATCAGATACGCGAAAATATAAACGTACGACAACATTATATATATAAATTAAACGTATTCAAATTGGTGTTCAGTAGGCAATTGAACTGAACTGGTATGTTGTAAATCAGCTATGTCATATAACTCATGCTATACTATTAGTTTTTTCATATACATAATATATTCACTCTCGTCAGTATCGTAGCTTGACGAAGAAAATCAAACCACGAATAACCCAATAAAATTATTTCAGTAACAAATCTGCCATCTGGCGTTCTACTCTACATTGACCTGCGAGCATTCAAATCTAAAATCTACGGTGACCCTTTCACCATACCGCTCAAGACCGATGGAGAACGGGACGAGACCCTCAACTTCACCGCTATACTTTCTAAGGAGAAGGGCACGTCCATAAATATGGTCTGGTCGCCACCGAAATCTGATAGGTATAAGGGCAAAGAATTGGAGTATGAAGTCCACTACACGAATATGATACACCGGACTAATCCTGGCGAGATGTCTAATGGTAAGTTGTTTGAATTGGTATTGTTTAGGATGTTGTTGCTTATTTAATACATCATTATATCATTGATTATACATTTATATTAAATTTATCGGGCAATATATATGTATATTAAGGTGGCTGATTGTTCTAATTTTCTGGGTATATGTAGTCGGTGGCAGTTTGCATCAATTACTTTATTACATAGACTGGCGTAAAGGTCGTGCAGATGCTGAATATCCGCAATTGCTGAAAAAAAACGATAATTTTTATTGAAAGAAATTTGAGCCACATATTTAATCATAATTTTAAAAGATAATAATAATAAAGTAAAGCGCGTCGCCCTTGCGCATGTCTAAAATAGTTTCCATATCACTATTTAAATGCATTTGCTGGCTAATTTTATGTGCGCTTAAAAATATGTATGATCAGAACTTAAGCTGTTACTGAACCGTTTCGTTACTAGAAGTATGAAATTGTAAAACTATTGTGCTCGTCTTTAAATCTAAATAACCTATATTGTTCTTTCAGACACCAGAATAGTAACAAAGGATACGAGTGTTCTGATAGAGAACTTGCATCCCTGCGAGAGTTACGTGTTCACTGTCGGATTACTCGGCGGACCGCTCGCCAAACTCGTTGAGATCATCACTAGGGAGAACGCTAAGTAAGTCCATCTGATAGTCTGCATTAACCTGTTGAGGCTTGAAATGCCAGACTTATTGAAAACCTATTGTGTCTGGCCGCTAGTGTGCCGCTGCGTCTCAATATGCAAGTATTGAAAATACATAAAATTTGGTTCTTTGTATGTAGTTCATGAAATTTTTATTAAATCGTCATCAAACGCTACAAAGGCTTTGTTTTTTAATAAATGTGATTGTGGTGGCGGACGTTAGCTAAGCCTCTTATTGTGTGGACAGACTTGGATCTTAGGTTTTCTATTTTAACAAAGTTTATAACAGGAAAGTGATGTGCCTTGCAGAGATTACAAACACATTTTTGCTTCATGTTGTGTTTAGTTTCTTGTTGAGAATTGTCACATAAAATACATGCTAATCGAATGGTTCGTTGCGCAGAGCTCCCGTTAAGAACTTGCAAGTGGATTACAACGAGGACACGGCTGAGCTGAACATTCAGTGGGACGCCAACTGCAACGCGCTGCGCACACCGGCCACGTATTCGGTTTGTTTCATTATTTATAACTGATTTAGCCGTGTGCGCGCCACCCTAAGTACGATAGACCTCGTGCATAGCCCGTAATGCAAAAAGAAATCGCTACATAGCTGTCAAAAAAGGACAAATACAAGTAGCTTGTCGCTGATAACTCATGGTTTCCATGAGGAGATCTAGTACCATATTCTCTGCAGAAACAAAGTGCAAGGTTAACCTGCCTGCATAATTGTCTGCAGGATAAACATTATTTGTCTAGTCGGCAGTTTTATGCGGCGATTCCACTGTAACTTATTTCAAAATATAATTAAGTAATATAAAAATAAAGATGGTGGTATGTTTTCTCTTTTTAGCTGGACATAACAGAATTGACCCACGACAAGAAGAGCCATTTCGAATTGAAGCCATCGAAGGCAGCAACTTACTCTCATAAAATTGTTCAAGTGCCACTCGGTGGAAGATACAACATTTGTGTACACGTGAGTATATTATTTATACTAGGAAAAAATACGCATGCGTTTATCATAATTCATGGACGCTTGGTCTGTAAGCACAAAGGTCCTCTACATTTCAGCGCACGTACGGGTATTTGAACAATCTACGCGGCCAAAATTATTTTATATGCTATATCTATTCTATCTATAATTTAATAATTATAAAACTGGTTTATTGTTTATTTTTTAGTACATATGTATGTAGTACATACTAAAAAATTCTAAAATAGCTAATGTCTATCTTCATCACTCGTAAGATTTGGATTCGCAGGCATGAGAAGTTCCATAATTTCTAGCAAATAGCAGTTCACCCTTCTTCTTATTACGCTCCTCATGCTACATATAAGAGGGTCTGATGTTAGAAGTAGCCTATTAAAAATGTCTCTGTTACAATTTTCTCTAGAAAATTTACGCGCGAGTTCTTGGTGGTACGACCTAAAATATTTATTGCGTGCTTCTGCGGCCTCTTCTTAAAGCTGCCCAATGGACAATAATGCGTTTTTATAATAACCGCACTACAAACAAGTATCTTGCGCATTGTTGGACTCATAGTTGGTCAAGGGTATAACTGCACATGTAAATGAGTAGTGTCTAAAGCATAATTGTCGTATTTTCATCAATGATATGACCTCTCGAAATTGCTTCAAGTATAACCTTTACTCGAAATATAAGATCATAACTAACGCCCGTTATATCTGAAGCCAATGCCGGGTCTTTAAAAAATCTTCGGCTGGTGTTACTATCATTGGTATTGCCTAAATTTGCCTTCGGTATATCCAGTAATAGACCAGTTTCTTGGCGAAACCGTTTCTGGATTTCGTGTTTCTTTTCGAGTGTCATGTTTTCTCTGCTTCAGTTTTTCTTTCTCTTAATAAATAGAGAGAAAACTGAAGTAGAGAAACTGGCAACTTATAAGCCAAGTGGAGAATACTTTCTAAAAGCCTTATTCTGGCGTATAAAATGGCAAGTCCATATTCAATAGTCTCTGGATTTACTTCTTTTTGCACATCAATCTTGTCGAAGTCCTTGGAAGTTGCATCAGATATGTATGTAGCATTTACTCGTAGAGTAAATATATAGTATAGTATATAGTATATATATAATAGTATCAGTGGCATTGTTGCCGATTACCATCTACCATTGTTATAATGAAAACATGTGTAACTGAAAACTTATTTCCATTTAAGTCCACTTCAGAGATATTAAGCGAGGTCGCAGATTTTTCACGTAGTTTCTTTCGTCTTCTGTGACTTCCGTATTTTCTTTTATAAAACGTAATCTTATAGGGCGGCGAAATGGAGGAGATGAAGGTTGGGTTTTGCCAAATTTATCTTCGTTATTGCCAGAAACTAATCGTGAAGGGAAAACAACTTTGAAAAATGTTGAGCATGTTGAAAGATGTGAGCCATCACAACCCCACTTTGAAATTAACTTTAAGCTCTTATGTTGTTAAAACCTCTTCTGGATAAATAGATAACCGCCTAATTGTATTGTCGACAGAAAGACTGTAAATCGGTTTAGGTGTAAGTACTTGTGACTCTGCATGATTCCGGAGAGGGATAAAATTATTGTTTCGCTTTTTGTAACAATGTATAACAGGGAAAAATAAACCTTGTTTGTATTTCTCACTATTTCATATTGTCGGCTACTCAAATTGGCTTCTATAAACATCGACAATGCTTGTACTGGCGTCAGTGAGCAAGGTTTATCACTCTATGATTTCGTAAAAGCCTCTTTATATTTAGTTGCATGAGTCGGAGAACTGGAGAATTCTTTGAGTATATCGGATGCATCGGACGAGTCCAGCATTCCGTAACTCAACTGAGCAGCATTTATGGTCATAATTTTATGGTCATAATTTATTAATTTAAATAACATTATTACAATAAAATATAATGATACGGCTACGGGTCACTTATCAAGTAAAAATTATATTATCGGCATTTCAAATGATTATAAACTTACGCATTCACGTCACCAACAAACAAAATATAACTGACAGATGTATTCATCATTATGGTATTTTTTTTTTTTTGAATTTGGCTGCCCACTAATATTATTATTATAGTATAATACTTTAACGTCCCGAATAAGTACATATATAGACGGAAAAACCCACAACTGTTACGATTGCCGCGCGCACGCACCAACTTACTACAGAGGGCGCCTCTATCGCGCGCATACGGTACGCTTAACCAAGTTGCAGATACTATAGATATCTTCTGTTGTACACTGAGTGAATTCACAAAAACGTCACTATTTGTGATTTGTTATAAATAAATAAATATATATATGTACTAAAAGTTGTCAGGTGAATTGTTAATCTTATATGTATAACAGATTTTGTTTATCTTTTTTTAAATGTAAGTAAATTAGTATATAGTATACAAAGTAGCTACATTATTGTATTAGGGTGCACCCTGTAAAAATAATGTATGTTTGAAAAATATATAAATATATATATATATATATATAATATATAAATAATAACAATAATAATGTTTATTTGCAAAAAGTTATACAATATTTACACTTTGATTATGTACATTGTATCCTTAAATAATAATAAGAATTGCATGAACTAAAAAGTGTTATGTTGAACTCTGGTACCCATGATAAGATTTAACTTGTGTTATGGGTACCAGTAAAGCATGAATAATAACTTCCTTCTACAAAGTAGATCGTACGTCTTCAGTTTTCCACCTTTTAGATCTTTCGCTTACCTCGTTAAATAATTTCGATGGTCGCCCTGGTCGATTTAGTGCATTAGCAGGCAACTCAAACGTTCCACTAAGTCACGAATGATTGTTTTTGATAAATAACTCCTCCATCTTATAGGTTTTTAACAATCTTTGTTTAATTTGTGATTTGATGAGTGCAAATTTGGATTATAAGTTCATCATTTCATTTTCTTTATAATTTTCACATAATATTAGTTGACTTTCTGATAAATTCAATTTATCTTCTAAATTCTTTAAATTAAGATTCTGCATTCTGTCAAATAAGTATTTATGTGCCACGACTCTTACTCCTGACGCACCTTGTGAACCTAAAACGAAAGGATATCTATTTTTAGACCATAATCATGCTTATTGCGTATTTTTGACATCTTTGATATAAGTTCAAAGTACCAAGAGATTACCATTCTGCGGCATTTTTTTAATTTTAACTTGTCAAATCTTCAAACTTATGATTGCATTCGATATTATGACAGAATCTAACATGATAATATAACAAACATTCGATTTAATATGATATCAAAAAATATTTCCCTTTTATAAATAATGGAAAACATACACACATAATAATAAAAAAATGTATGGTATTGCTTACGTACCTGATATATTAGGACCCATCACAAACATTTCAAAAATGAACGTAAAATAAAAAATATTAAACTTTAAAATTAATGATTTTACACGAACGCCGAAAACAAGTACAACAAGTTAAACGACCGAATTCGGACTGAAAGTACACGCGCCGCGTGCGCGAGGGCAGGCTTGGAGGGGCGAGGTATTGTTCTCGGAAGTGTAACTCGGCTAGTGATATTTTGATAATTTGACTTATGGCTGCGTTGATTGTTCAATTACCCCTATGTGCAGCGTCTGAAGTAATACTATTGTATTGAAACATATCTCGTTGTATTGGCAGGTGAATGTAGATGACGCCGCGGTGCAATGCGTGTCAGTACACGGCGCGCGCCTGCAGCCGCCCACCGAGGTGCTGGCGTGGCTGTCGCCCGACGGACACGTCATGGTCAGCTGGAACGACACGCCGCATCTCAAGTAACTAGCCCTTTATATTATAATAATAATAATATTCTATCATATACATACATACAACACCATCTAGCCCAAACTAAGCAGAGCTTGTACTATGGGTACTAGACATGGATAAACATACATATATACTTTTTTTTAAATATATACATACATATTATGCATAGAAACATCCAGACCAAGACAAATATTCATGCACACAAATGTTTGACTTGTGCGGGAATCGAACCCGCGACCTTAGGCGTGGCAGTCGGTTACACTAACAACTATGCCATCGAGGCCATATATTAAACGTAGAGGGCGCCGCAGTTCAGTGATCAGCTGGGGAACTGACATAGTCCCGTGTCAAACGACCACTTCAAAAGTATAATGGATCTTTTGTAAGCCGCTAGGGTATCGGTAGCATACGTCAAGCTCGCTATGTGAATTACGACACGATATAGCGCGCCTACGTCTCGGTCACGTTTTATTATGCCCCGACAGGGTGGCGGCAGCATTAATGTTAGCCGAAGCTAATCTTTATACATCATTGTACACCAACCAAAGATGCATAGTGCATACAGCATTATTATATTTATGATGTGATAAACTGCAATTCGTGGTTAAAGATTTTTTCTTGACTAAATAATTTATTTATATTTTTAGGTATGAATACGAAGTGATAGTATCAAAGAAAGAGATCCCAGAAGACATGCTGCATCCTACCGAGGCTATGAAGATATCAAAGGTGCCCCAGTCTCCGTGCTTGGCTTTGGTCGCACCGGATGGGATCACTGGACCGCTGTATGTAGGCGTCAGAACTGTTACTAGTGATGGATACTACAGTGACTTGAGTGAAGTGCACACTATGCATATTGAGGGTAAGTGTATTTTATATATGTATATTTCAAGATTATTTATGTTTTGAAATCTTCTGTTTTGAAATTTCCTGTTCTGAAATGTTATGTTTTAAAAAAGAATTCCCGCACTGGAAATCATTTCTGTGTCGAAGGGGAATTTACAAACATTCAAACAACAGCCACAAAGAAAACCCAGACTCGGAACAACCGATTGTGGATAGCATAATTTTTTTTGTCCCGTGTGGGATTTGAACCCACAAAATTTAAAGTGAAGTACGGATTTAACAAGTTAAAAATAAAACTTAAAAGTTAATACAATAATTATTATAGAAAAAAATAAAAATGTTTTGTCGCAGATAATATAATACTATACTAGTACAGATACTCAATCCCATACAAAAATCTTGGACACGCCTAACTCTGGCTATCCGACTTACTATTTTGGTACCTTATTTTTACACTAGGCAGCAAAAAACTAGTGCCACTGCTGCCATCTACTAATCGCAAGTACATAAGTACCAAAACCCATTTGATACCAGCTCATAAGAGATGGCGTTGTGACAGTAAAATAGGTACCTGACTGACGTATAGAACATAATTATTTAAATGAGCCGATGCAAAATATCCGCAACCTTGAAATTAAAAGTTCTACCTGTAGTGTTGTGTGCCGGAAAGCTTACGATCATACTTTGGTGATTCTCATTTACTCGGTCGGATTTTCGTGAATATATCGTGTTGTTATCAAAATTTGACCTTGTATATATTTTTTTTTATAATTTTATTGAATGCGTTTTAAAAAGTATTAATAAAACAATATTTTGCATTATGTATGCGATTGCGATTGATGTTCGGGTACTTTGAAAATTACTCATTGGCGTATAGAATTCTACTCGGGCAGTTAGTTATCTATTAGTTAGTTATAATATAAAATATTGCATTCAGATTTTTTTAATTAACTATGCAATGCCTAATGTTTAGTCCCTGTTGAAATTTAATATTATTTAGAATTTAACTATCGAAAATCAAAATAAATATAATAAATCAGCATTTCTTTTAAAGGGCTTACTCGGTTACGCTTATGCCGTGCATCAGACTCGACACAGAAAACCGTTGATCATAATTTATTTTCTGTGTGAGAATCGAACCCATAACACTTGGCACGTCGATAAGTACCCGGTTTAAGCAATTAAACCACTACGCCATACTAGATATCAAATCACACGCACGCGCGAGTATCGCCCGGCGGCGTTCGGTTTATTCCGGTCAGCTACGTCTATAAAATCGTGTATGAGCGCTGTTGCTAGCCGCGGCGTCGAGTAGCGCCGAGGGGCGCGGGCACTCGGGCGCGCGCCTGCCTCCCGCATCGATTTTCAATAGAGTCGAAGCGTAACTGAAGTTTTATTATGAAATATTAATTATTTGGAGCTGCTTAATACTTTAGCAGAAGTTAAAGCTATTAATATAATTATTGATATACCTCCTATGAAACACAATGTATTAAAACAACTGATTTAGTATTTTTAGGTTAGTATTAGTTAGTAAGGCTGCCCTCAGGGTGGAGTACTCTCACCACTCTTATGGTGCTTGGTGGTTAATTCACTCTTAGAACAACTCAACAAAGGTCCGTATCCGTCCGTCGGATATGCGGATGACTTGGTGATACTTGTCAATGGAAAATTTCGGAGCACAGTATTCAGTCTCATGCAGAGGGCCCTGAGTATGGTAGAAAAATGGTGCAGTAGTAACCATTTATCGATCAATCCAGGGAAAACTACTGTCGTGCCGTTTACTAGGATGAGAGATCTGACTGGCTTGGGAACTCTATCCATGTATGGTACACAGCTACTATGGTCCACGGAGGTGAAGTATCTAGGCATGACCATAGATAACAAGCTAACGTGGAAACCTCATGTAGACAAAGCCATAATGACGGCCCAGCGGGTCTTCGGTATGATTAGTTCTACTTATCATCATGTGGACATCAAGTGGCTATACACGACGATGATAAGACCCATAATCACATATGGAAGCGTTGTCTAGTGGCCAAGAACCAAATTAGCAACATGCAGGAAAGCGCTGTCGAAGGTGCAGCGATTAGCCTGCATGGCTATAACAGAGGCGTTCCCTACTACGCCAACGGCTGCGTTAGAGATCCTGCTGGACCTAACGCCGCTACACATTGTTGTGGAGTTAGAGGCGATGAAGGCGCTACATAGACTATCTATACATGGGCTGTGCAGCGTCAACATGCCAGTAACTCGACACACAAAACTGAAAGAGATTATGAGCATGGGATGTGACAAAATGCAACCAATGCAAATATTCAAAAAGAATTTTAAAATAAAGGTCCCCACAAGGGACGAATGGAGACGAGGTCTACGATCCCCTGACAAGGGTTGTCTCATCTGGTACACCGATGGTTCCAAAATGGAAACAGGATCAGGCGCTGGTATTTATGCCAACGCCTGCAAGGTGAACCAAAGCATGGGCAAATAAGCAACGGTCTTCCAGGCGGAAACCTATGCTATAATTGCCTGTGCGCAGGAGAATATTAACAACAATGTCACTGACAAGATTGTTTATATTCTCAGTGACAGTCAAGCTGCTCTTAAGGCTCTGAACTCCCGTAGAGTGGACTCAGCACTGGTCCTGAACTGTGTTAAAGCCCTTAATAAACTTGGCAGGAAAAACACAGTCAGGCTGGTGTGGGTTCCGCGGCATGCAGGGGTGCAGGGTCATGAGGAGGCTGATGTATTAGCCAAAAAGGGCTCGGAGCAACCATTTGTGGGCCCCGAGCCATTCGTAGGTCTCTCTGAGAGTACCGTCAAGGCAGCTTTAAATGCACATGGCAATGATAAACACAGGCTAGAGTGGATGGCCCTTAGAGGTCTGGAACACTCCAAGAAATTCATTGCAAACAGAGCCACAGGCTTTACCCGGAAGTTCTGCGGGTACAACAAGGGCCAAATACGCCTACTCACAGGAGCGCTTACTGGTCATTTTGGCACCAACGACTTCCTGTGCAGATTGAGATTGTCAAACAATTCGATCTGCAGAGCCTGTGGTGAACAGGACGAGTCCATATCACACCTACTGTATGAATGTGACGCGTTGGCCGGACTAAGGATGGGTCTGATGGGATTGCCATATCAAAACTCTGAAGACTTCAGGCTTCTCCCTCTGAAGTGTACGCTGCGACTGATGCAGTACATTCATAGGGAGATAGCTCAGGGATAAACCTCGGGGCCGACACAAAAGATCCCACTGGGTCGAAGTGTCGCCGGTCTACAATGACTGGCCCCGGATCAAGATAAGATAATATAGTATTATTTACGCTTATTAGGTAGTCACGGCCCGTAATCTTTTAACTATGTCATAATAATTGACATTGTATTATTTTGCTTTTATATCAATATTAATTATTGATTTCCCTACAAAATTAAAGTCACGTAACAAAACAATAGATAGGTAAGTACTTAGGTAATGAATATTGTGGTACTTAAGTAAATAAAGATCACATTATTATATCATGATAAATGCGTTATTACTAATCCTAAAACTATTCGTGCTTTGGTATGATTTTATTTATATATTCCTGTCTAAATAATAATTATAAGGATATAGCGATGACGACGTCCAAGGTATATTTATCTCATATAATATAACTATTACATCCGAATATTTATTACAATTTCACCCAAACCAGATATGAACGCATTAATAGTAACTAGGTAAATAATGATGAGTGTGATGAGTGAGTGATGTGAGTAAAATAGTAAATGGTATTATTCGAAACCAAATGTGATGTCATAATATCGTCACGTGACGTCGACAACAGGAAGAAGCAAACTGCGACCAAGTTTAAAAATATTGCTCAATATTTATATTTTTGGAAGTAAAACTAATAGTAAACATCGTTTCATACTAGACCTTGTAGCGCGGGTCTTACCCTGCCCACCTCCGCACCCGCACCCGGCGCGTGCGACCCTGTGCCAAAAGATTTCGTTTTGTTGTTGTAGGAGACCCCGATCACGGTAATGATATCTAACAGTATTCTATCTTCATACAAACGCACAATATGTTTTAGGGCTTAAAAACAACAATGCCCCTTTTTATTTTTTTATTCTTTAGGGTAAATAATTTCAAATACATGACGAGAACACCCAATGCTGAAGTGTAGTTCGTTTTGGAGATACGATTTTGTAAATATATTTTGGGAATTCAATAAATGTTCAGAATGTGAGGATTAAAGAATAGTTTTAGAAATTTAGAAATGTACTAGTTCCTTCTTATGCTAGATTGAAATAGGCAAACAAAAAGATATTTAAAATTTGTATCTTTCGTTTCTATTTTTTTATAAATATATCTTGCCAAGGTTGGATTCAAAATCTTGATAAAATTAAATATTTAAACATGGTCTGAAATTTAATTAGTTACACAAAAAAAATTCAAATCCTTATCATGTGCTGTGTCATCCTCATCATATCATCTTTGAGTTGTAAGTTTCACGGGTGACACTTAAAAATATTTTCTCGGTTTAATTATTATCTAGATACAGTTTATAAATGTTTTCTATAACCAATAGGTATGTTTTTATATAGTGTTGTAAAACTTGTAATATGATGGGCCACTGGAATAATAATACAACTGTGAACATTGTCTCAAGATTGGTTTTGATTAAGAAATATTAATTAATTGTGTATAAAAGCATAATGCTACTCACTGATTAAATACGTATTCTGAAAATGATATCATCATAAATTCAGTATTATAATTTATTATTATTATTTATTTCGCTTTGACGCGGCATTATAATCCGTAAAATATAGAATGATACATGATCACATATGACATCTGCCTATAATAATGTGGAAATACATTAAAAATGTTCGCATCTGTCATATCGCATATTGCATATTGTTAATAATGATAATAATATGATAATCATGTAAATCCTTAAATAAAATTACGTATGCGTTATTACAAAATAAACAACTAAATTTTGACCGATGATAACATAATACAGTATTTTTTAGGAAAATCGAGTAAGCCCTAACCTAGTTTCTTTGAATCCACATAACTCGTAAATCCCAAGTGATAATGGTTTCAAAATATTAGGGCTTATCAATAGTGGCCTGGACAACAATTTAGTTTAATATTTGAATCCAACTAACTGAAAATTTGTAGAAAAAAATTACGAAACTTTGTTTAAAATCGAATTCGGTACTTTATCAAGCTAATTTCGTGCTAATTATTGCATAATAAAGGAAATCTGAGCTGTTACAAAGAGCCAGTTAAAAAAAGTAAATATGCCATGTTTTTTCAAGTACAGCTATTTCTATGGTTCTTCTGACTTCCAGAGAATTAAATTTAAAAAAAATATATCTTTGAATCTAAACACATTTAATCTTCGGGAGTTTTTATCTTGCATTTGAAATCATTTACTCTATCGAATAGGAACAGAAAAAGGAATGGTTGTTATTTAGGTTCTAAAACATACTGTGAAACGGTCGGAACGCTAGTCGTACCTACGCGCATCGAGGTCGGTCTTTTCGTACATCTCAGTCGAGGCGCAAATATTTTCCAACCTCAATTATATAAGATTGTTTTTTTATTAAATCAACAAAAAAATATATAACATGGTTTTTATTGAACATTTTCTATTTATAAACAACAAATTAAATTATTTGAAATAAAAGTATAATATTTGCAATCACTAAACTAGAAAGAAACTTAAGTAGGTAGATGAAATTAAAATACTGTAGGTGGGCAGCCCTCTCGCGTATTCGCGGACCGCTCGGCTGTAGGTAATTATTTCAAGGACAGAGCCGAGTTACAATATTGTTAGATAATATTACTGTGCTCCGATTGTACATAAACTAAGACATGTAAAAATATGTAATTCGACCGATTCGATTAACTTAAAGCAACGCTATAGAGATTCCCTAAATTGAATAAAATCAATTGTTTATCTATCTTAATATAGACAGATATTTTGTAAAATCTGGTTACGACGTTCGTTGATAATAAATATTTGTTAGATTTAACTAGCATTAACAAAAATATGGTAACAAAAAGGCAGGTTAAATAAGTAATAGGTACTTTATTTTCAGATAATGTACTTCCTAAGATAGTCGGGCACGCCACGATCGTGGCGGTAAGTCCCGTTTTTGAGGAGTGGCTGGAGAGGCGGCATGGCGCCCTCACCTTCCGGCTGACACAGGTTCTAACTGGCCACGGTTGTTTTGGCCAGTTCCTGTGTCGTATACGCCGGCAAGAGACGCCCGGTTGTCACCACTGCGGCGACTGCCGTGACGTTGTTGAGGACACGGCGCTGCACACTTTGGCGGTTTGCCCCGCCTGGGCATCGCAGCGCCGTGATTTGATCGCGGCAGTCGGGTCGGTTGCCCTCTCGCTCCCGGCCGTAGTTCAGTCTATGGTCCGGAGTGAGAGGTCATGGAACGCCGTCGCCTCCTTCTGTGAGGAAGTAATTTCCATCAAGGAGGCGGCGGAGCGGGAGAGGGAGCGTTTAAACCCTCTCCCCAACCGCAGAGCCGGGCGCCGGAGGGCGCGCGATGACCTCCAGCCACCCTGAGGTTTGACCTGGGGGTGGCGGGCTTTGTGGGCCTGCCCGCCATCCGTTCAGCACCAGGTCCGAGAGGCGGCGTGCGTGTTCCCACGCGCGCCTCTGTTTCGTGTCCGTCTCCCCCTTTGGGGGGAGACAGTAGAATTTTATTTTGAGTACCTATCTTGGGTAGGTCTTATTGCGTAGGGGCCTGCCGTTTCATACGGCGGGCCGGAACCTCGGCGGGGTCGCGACCGTATGCGAAAGTGATTCGCGCGACCCCGTCGATAGTGGTTTTGTCGAGGAACACCGTGGTAGGTTTAGTCGGTATTCCGGGAGGTACATTATCTTTTTAACATCTTAGTTTACCCCGGCGAGTCCGACATAATCCCTCCGCCCGCCCCCGCGGAGGGATATGCGTCATTGCATTCCCCCACGTAAAAAAAAAAAAAAAAAAAAAAAAAAACTTCCTAAGATAGTAAATATACTCTATTCGTTCAAAATAAAGGTGTCAACCCTAATCACAACTGTGCCTAACTAGCTTTCAGGCCCATTGAAACAGGTTTAGTCAATTTGCGTCTAATGAGCAAATAATACCAGAAATTGCGTAAAAACCAAATTAACAAAGCAGTACAAATAACAGGCGTTAATTTTATAGAATAATTATTATGATAGGTTACTTAATATTTAATTATTTTTAGTAAAATGCTGCTATGATTTACTAAAACTCCATTTCTATCGGCATGTCTATCGTAAGTTTGTAATTCAATTCAGAATAAGTAGGTAGCACAGAGATAATGATAATATATCGCCGATGACTGCGTTATACTGCCGCACAAGCAAACGAAATTTGACAATAGACGTTACGAGAACCGACCAGGTGTTTGAAAATAATGCTATGTAGTACAACAAATATAAGTACAACAAAACGTTTTATATAATACATTGATATTTGTTAAGCATACATATTTTTAATATTATAAATAATTTCTTATCCATTAGTATCAGTAGGTAATAAACAAATATTGAAGTAAACCAAAAGAAGGGTATGAAATAAAAACATAATATGTTTTGTAGACTTGTATAAACGCATAAAAGAGCCATCTAGCGCGCTATATGTAAAATAAAATAGTAGGTCGATTACCTATGTGTGATGTAAAAAATAGCGATTTAATGATATCTTTAAATCATAAAATAAATGCGTTTACCTTGATACTCGTGAATTAAATATGTACAATGTTTATTTATAATAACATTTTATGGCCCATTTCTTTCCAATAAAGCATATTAATTGCTCTTAATTTTAACATAGGAACTCATAGCGCCATCTATGACCTATTTTTGAAACTGTTTACTTTTTGTTCTGGTTGGTACCCCATAGTCGAGTAAACGGATAGGGCACAGCGAGATCTTCGTTTTTTTATACAATGAATTTGACAAACTACGATCTGTGTGATAGTGAGCGACTGCCGTTACCACAAGTTGGTATGATTTTATCGATGGTAACATAAATTTAGTAGTGCGTCTGTTATTCAGGGCTGTTTATTGGACTTAACGCGGTATGTTGTGTATAGGAGCAGAGATGTCGAGCGCCAGTGCCCTCGGCGCGATGTGGTGGGGCTGGGGCGCCGCGCTCGCGGTGGGCGCGGCGCTGGGCGGCGCGCTGCTGCACGCGGCGCTGCGCCACCGGCGGCTGGCGCGCTCGTTCCTGCGCTTCACGGCGCACACGCCGCGGTACGACAGCCGCCGCGGACAGGCCATCATCGGGGACCACGGTACTGTATACTCTCCTGCCCTTCTCACATATACAAATTACTGAGATCTAACGGTTTTTAATAAAAGAAGTACGATATAGAGTGAAAGATGGCTTGTTGCTTCTGCAGTGCAGCTGTGTGGTCTGCATGTATATGTAAAGCAAGAAACTGCACAGCAGAGATTTTTAAGCAAACGTGCGTGACATCGTTTGTTGCTGCGCACCTTAACGATAAGTCCAATCCTATTAAAAATATCACGATTTTTGTATACAATATATATTGCTTTGTTTCTAATATATTTTAGATATATGTAGTTCGAATTGTGAAAATCAAAAGACATCTCGCAATTCGAACTCACTAAAGCATTTTTGAAAGTGTGAGTTTTGATCCGCATAAATTACTTGCGAGTAAGCCGCACATAATATGTTAATAGAGCATAATATACAGTGTGTCAGTCAGCGACACAAGTCGCTAAACATTCGGTAAGATTTTAATTTCATAAATCATTTAAAGTATCTGTCATTCTAATGTTTTTAGAACGATAATAATTAAAGGATAGTATATTCAATTATATAATTATAGGAAATTTTCCATTCATAATCTAAGGTTTAGGTTTCACGTCTTCCATACAAAGCCAATAAACCATCATCAGGCCACGATGGAAGAAAATTGGCATATAGAATAAATGATAAACTGCAAAACCTTAACTTGGTTTACTTCAAAACTTTTTATTGATTAATATAAAATAATAAAAAACTGAAGTATAAAACTGGATATTAAATAATGTGCTCAATGATATGTATGTTGTTGTGCAGATGACGACGACGTGCCTCCTATCCACGGGTTCTCTGACGACGAGCCGCTGGTGATCGCGTGAACAGCGCCCTCTGCCACACAAACATGTGATGTAACCGTGATCTTGTCATATAGTATTTATTTTTTCATAAATATAACCTAAGAGGAAATTTTTTGTTCTCGTCTTGTGGTTGTAACAAATTTTTTCTTAGTCAAATTGTTAAGTAAACGACGACCACGAAAACAATGTTTAGATTTCAATATCGGCTTTAAGTGTAACATCGATCTTTATTGCCCCGAGTATTATTATGTTATTCAGAGTAAATATTTTAGTTTATAATGCTTGCGTGCGCTTCACCGAACTTATTCAACTTAGCCGAATTAGAGTCAATCTATAAGTAACGAGGTGACTGTCTACTATTATTCTGCTTATTTTATACGTTTGAGGCACTAAATGATCATCCAACGCCTATAATTTTATGTTACTGTAAAGGAATTAGTCGCCAGTTCAAACCTGACACGGCACAATGTTTCGTGCAAATACAGCAACAATGTTTTTTTGGGTATTTTATAATTCACATAGTATGTTGTATATTACCATATGATTTTTAAAGTACCTACGTAGTATAGTTCGCAGTCACCTTAAGTGTGAAGTGCAGGCATCGACCGACGGGCTGTAAGCGAAAAAGACTTGTTAAATTATGTTTATTAACAAAGACATTTATAAGTTTTAAGTTTCCCGACATATCGGAATCGTTGAAGATGTGTATACATGAACAATCTCATTTCATTGTAGACGATTCGGCACCAAAGATTATAAGTACAACAAGAGTTATAAACATCAGCTGTGAACTGTTGTATGCATTATCGTGGATCTCGACATTCCCAATGTATTTTATGTAGTGTTTTTTACTGTTTAGTTCCTATAGATAAACATATAGTGCCGCGTCATCTTATTTGATCAGCCTCGAGTGAAATTGTTAAGTTATCGTTATAGGGCTGGGCTCATGTATAATGTAAACTATGAACATAAAAAATGAATAAATTTATAAAGTCCACATTGGTGTTTCATTTCCTTTTTCTTTTTTATTTAGATTTCAAATATGGAAAACATTACTGTAACAGGATAATATACTGTATGTTTCTGACATATCAAAATCTTATATTTTTGATATAATCATATCACTTAATTCGCATTATAAGCACTATAATAGATATTTACGATGGAAACTTAAATCAGTCAGTTTGTGAGCCAGTTACGATGTGGCTTTCTAAAATAGCGTTATTTGCAGCTGAAAGGTTAGCTATATACGAACTGAATAAATTCGAAACCAAAATACTTCAACATTTTTAATAAAAAAGATAGAAGGACATAAATTGCTGCTGCATATAATATGAAACAAGCACATTCCATTGGTAAAATTGAAGTAACCTACAGATTACTCCTGCAAAACGCCAATAGCTTCAGTGACCCACTCGTGGACAGGCAGCAACACGAGTGTACTATCTCTAGAGACGGCTACTCCGACCGCTGCAGGGTGACCGTTCATATTACATACTAATGAACCGCCAATACCTGTCTGGAAAGAAAACATAGTTTTAATGAAAAAAGAAAATGGATCAAGAAGTTGACATGAAAACTTCCTCCTTTTTAAAGACGGTTAAAATCTATACTAATACTACTAACGAACCCGACAGATGTCCTCCCCGTACGTTGACTTGCAACCCGATCGCACTGCCACCCATATATAGTGTATTATCTATGCCGCTACCTACTGGGCAATGTAAATCTAATCCTTTTATGGATCCACACAAAAATACACAAATTTCATCAAGATCGATCCAGCCGTTTAGGAGGATTTTACTGACACACACAAGTACTAGATAATAAAACTGAATATTGTGTCTTTAGTTTGAACACGTTAATCTCTGAAGTTAACTACGAGTCGGATTTGAAAAATATTTCTGCATGTAATAACTCATCTCTTGAGGTAGTTAATAAGATGTATAAAATCACGCTACGAACCACGGGCGTCGAGCAGTATTCATAACTGTGAGTGATACCGTGGTGGACCACTAGCATCAAATAAAATCTGAAAATACTGCACCTAAGAGACTTAGTTACTTACCACAGTGCCACGAGCCTGCACAGAGGCACAGAACGCTTCACTCGGGACGTCCACCCCGCTTAACGAGAGGCGATCACTACATGTGTGGACAGATGCTCTTTGCCATCGAGATCGTGGACGTATCACTAGAACAAAATATAACATACAAAGTCTCACGCTTATATCCAGCTACAATTTTCTCCCTGTATAATAATAACCCTTTTTGAAGATTCTAATTTCTAAACGATTACAGGTATTAATGAACTACGTCGTAAAAGTATTGTAAAACAATCGTGTCAATCTGTTTCCATGACTTACTTATTTACGATCCTACGTAATATGTGTCGAGATAATTACCGAGTACCAGGTAGGTACAGTTCCCCGCTGCTCCTGAGAATACGTTGGCAGAATAACCCAACAACAATTTTTCCGAACTGGGAATCGTATCCAAACCTCACGCACAGCAGTCACTGCGGCTGACTAACACAATGGCTATTTAATACGGCAGAACAGAACATGTACTGATTAAGAGCGTTTGTCTTGTTTGTTCTGTTTCGGTCTGTTCTGAGTGGCAACGTCGCGCATAGGTACACAGCTTCATATTATTGTTATTAAATATGTAATACCTACATTGAAAGTCATTGTATATGTTTGAGTGTTTGTTATTCAATCATGCATGCATTTGCATTAAACTTGGTACACAGATAAATCATGTATTGGATAAACATATATATAGAATAGGTACTTATCACGTGGGCAAAACTGGGGACCAGTAATTTAAGCTACAATAACGTAAAAATTACCAGGGGAGGGTGGGTAGTTGCTGAAAATCGGCGCTTTACGAAGGCGCCGCTGAGCCACGGTAATGTTATCTAACAGTATTCTGTCTTCATACAAACGGTCGGAACGCGAGTCGTACCTACGCGCCTCGAGGTCGGTATACACGCGGTAGTTGGTACAAATCAGTGGCGAACGAGCCACAGTGACGAACGAACGGTGTGATGGTTTTGTAGGCAGTAAGCGTGCGATTTATCAATCAAATATTATTTGACTGAAATTAAATAAATAAAAAAATATTTTTTTTTTAACCAAAAGGGTAGATATATATATCAATATTTCACATAGAATCCATTAGCCCCAGACAGATTGCAATGCAGAGGGTCTCGGGTTCGAATCCACGTCGCGCACCTCTGACTTTCGGAAGTTATATGAGTTTTCGAAATTATGTGCGTATTGATTGACAATTATCGCCTGCTCCGTGCCTCAGAGAGTACGTTAAGCCGTCGGTTCCGGCTGCCATGTACATCTATGGCAGTCGTAATTGGGCAGTCAGTGCCCTATAATATCCTGACACTGGCCTTAGGGTACCGTTAGCCTTCGGGTTGCGGAGGTCAGATGGCAGTCGTTCCGTGTAAAAACTGTGACTGTGTGTGAGAAAACGTGTAGACTAGAAAGCCGACCCCAAGTGACTTGAGAATAATAAAGAAGAAGATGTATGTACATATTTCTAATCTATAGGTAAAATAAATATTTATAGATATATGTATTAAGTATATACAACGTGTAACATATTAAACGCACTTTCTGAAAGTACTTTGTTCAGAATCGGCTACTGAATCCATTTCTAACATTTTAATATAGGTATTTTATTTGTCCTAAAATAATTAAAACAATGTAAATTGTAGTCATCCTTTTCTTTGAACAGTCGAAATAAATGAAAATGTATTATAATTCAAGGCAATATAAAATTTCTTTTGTACATCGTTTTAAGGACAGAACGTTGAGCTCTTTCACATTTAGCATTACGGTTTTTGCTGCACCACCCCAACAGGAAATGCAATAATTAATAAGTGACTGACTTAGTGCAAAGTAAACACTTTTCAGGGTGTCAACTGATGCACAGGAGCGAAGAAGTTTCATAATGTTCGTCGTTTACTCTGTTCGACAGGGAGTTTATATGTTTTTTGAAATTTAAATTCTTATCAATAATTACACCAAGGTATCATTAGGCTATCAGTTTTTTGTAGGTTGTCGCAACAGCAGCATTCACAATTTTTACAAGTATGCAATTTTATAGATAGCGACCTAGTTGGGACTGTCGTAGCTGTTTTGTGAAAACATATATATTTAGTAATGTTGGTGTTAAGTGTTAAGAGATTATGATTTAACCACAATGAAAAGTGTTTCATTCTCTTCTGTGCCTCAGAAAAAATCTCTGTCCAGTTGGCACCGTTAAATTTATGGCAGTATCATCGGCATAACAAATTACATTATAATCAATATTGCTGTGTATATCGTTCATAAACATTATATACAGCGTCGGTCCTTATCCGGTATTTTTTTTTATTACGCTTGTGATTGCCTTGACGCATACCCCTCCGCGAAGGCGGGCGGAGGAATTATGTCGGCCTCACCAGGGTAAAAGAAAGATGTTAAAAAAGATGAAAATGTACCTCCCGGAATACCGACTAAAACTACCACGGTGTTCCTCGACAAAACCGCTATTGACGGGGCCGCGCGAATCTCTTTCGCATGCGGTTGCGACCCCGCCGAGGTTTCGGCCCGCCGTATGAAACGACAGGCTAATACGCGAAGAGACCTACCCAAAGGCAAACACTCATTTATATTCCCTATTGTCTCTCCCCTAGAGGGGAGACGGACTCGACACAGAGGCGTGCGTGGGAACACACACGCCTCCTCTCGGACCTGGTGCTGAACCGATGGTGGGCAGGCCCACAAAGCCCACCACCCTCAGGTCAAACCGCAGGTTGGCTGAAGGTCGTCTCGCGCCCTCCGGCGCCCGGCTCAGCGGTTGGGGAGAGGGTTTAAGCGCTCCCTCTCCCACTCCGCCTCCTTGATGGAAATCACTTCCTCACAGAAGGAGGCGACGGCGTTTCACGACCTCTCACTCCGAACCATAGACTGAACTACGGCCGGGAGTGAGAGGGCAACCGATCCGACTGCCGCTATCAACTCACGGCGCTGCTATGCCCGGGCGGGGCAAACCGCCAAAGTGTGCAGCGCCGTGTCCTCAACAACGTCGCGGCAGTCGCCGCATTGGTGACAAACGAGCGTCTCTTGCCGGCCTATGCGACACAGGAACTGGTCAAAACAAAGTCAATACCTGTGTCAGCCACTCCTCAAACACGGAACTTACCGCCACGATCGTGGCATGCCCGAAAACAGCGTCGGTCCTAACACAAGTAAGTACAAGTACTTAAATAATAATTGGAAAAGTGCAATTGTAAACAAAAGTATTTTTAATTAAACTTTTAATCCGAGTGGGGTTCTGTGTCATACTATTCAAATTAACAATAAAGTCGAGGCGAGTCGAGGCCTCAGTTGAAGCACAAATATTTTTCAGTCTCTATAAGGTTGTTTTCCTGTTTCATTCATAACAAATTTAATTTTTTTGAGTAGTATTATAATATTTACAATCACTAAACTAGAAAGAAACTCATGTAGATAGATGAAATTAAAATACTGTAGATGGGCAGCCCTCTCGCTCGTTTGTGTACCGCACGGCTGTAGGTTTTTTTCAAGGACAGAGCCGAGTTACAATACTGTTAGATAACATTACCGTGGCTAAGCTCACACCAGTCAACCCGTGAACTTCTTAAGTGAATTATGTTTTGTGCCCGTGACTAAGATCGATGCAAGTCAGTCAAAACGTCGGGGAATAAAAAGGTATTAATTATCTTTAAATAATTACCAACAGTAATAAGACCTGTTGTCAAATATAACATTATAAGGTAATTTAGTTTTTGTATGTATTGTAGTATAAAGTTATGTTAGAATTTGACTGACATATTTATTGTGATTGCAATTACAGTCCTTAAATTGAAAAAGGAAGTTGAAAACTATTTATTAAAGTATGGTAAATATCCAAATAATCCAAATAAAAAGGAAATTTCTTTTTATTATCTAGAAGGTGGTAAGTACTATAATTAATTTCAATTATATACAATCAAAAATATTACCATCGCAAAAATTAACGCGTTGCGACAGCTTTACAAAGTACCTAATCAAAATAAATACCTTGATCGAATCCACCCCAGCCGACGAACATGCACTCATCGCCCAAATGAGGATTAGCTAAGCAAACTGGCTGCACGTTCAACCCCAGTTTCAGTGGACGCTTCCAGTGCTAAATAAAAAAAACATATAAATTAGTTCTATATCAAAGACCGTTGAGCATCAGTGATAAGTGACAACTGATAACTAAACTGAAGCCAATCCAATTCGATTAAAGACTAAATATAGTAATTTATCTACTAATTGTCTTAAGTTTTGGAATTAGTACTACTCTATTATAGCCGTACAATAAAATATATTGTCTTTAAAATATAGAAAAATATTTCATTATTTTTTAATTTCGTACCGTCTAGAGTTTTCTATTTTGTTGAATAAGTATACAAAGGTACAGCAGTATAATTATGTTGCGTAAGTTCGCGCTGTCAATTTTAATAAAACACGTATTTAGAACAATTAAATGTTTATTTTTCTCAATATTTCGGTTGCTTTGCAGGCGCCATGGTCACGGGGAGACTTCGCGTAAAGGTAAGATAATATCTTATATAGTTTTAGTAGAAAATTAAATATAGACATATGTATTTTACATAAAATATGTAATGTATCAAAATTTAACTGTTTCTTGATATAGGAACCGGGCCTAAGGGAATTAGAAAGGTAACTAGTGTTACCGAAAAATTTACTTGAGATGGTTACTCTAGTACGTAGGTACCTACTACATATTAAATCAATGTTAAAAACATAATTATTTTATTTTAAGTTGCGAGATATTACAGCGTATTGTATTAATGCGTACCTATTATTTTATAAAATTATATTCTACTTTTGAACGACCCATAGAATTGGAATTGGTATCGCGGCTTAGTAAATAAAGCAACGTTTTCTCGTAAGTATACTACAGTAAAGGTTTTTAATTCGATTTTATTTAAAGGAATATCTAAAAACTCTATCTTGCTAATTATACATCAACTAATCAATTTAAGTGATTTAAAAAGGATGTAGGTTCAATTAGTAAATACAAATTGTTAAGTAGGTAAAAGCAAGGCAATAGATTCTAGTCAGTAGATAAAGCTTCTTAACTGTCCGTAACTAAAACGACTCGTTCCAGAATATGAGAACCGAGTATTAGACGATTGCAACGACATATTTGAGTGCACAATTATAATATCTTAAATGTGGCATCATGTGTATTACGGCTATTTCTTAATAGCAGCGGTAGTGAATGCGACTGCTGTGCATGAGGTCTCGGGTTCGAATCCCGTGTCGGGCCTACATAAAGTTATTGGGTTTTTCTGTTAAGAAATCTCAATAGCAGCCCGGAGTTAGGAAGTTGGCGGTGTTAGAAACCCCTGTGCCTCGGAAAGCACGTTAAGCCGTTGGTCCTGCGCCTGATCTCTCTCCGGTCGTGTCAGATTACCGTCCCATCGGATCATGAGAATTAGGGAACAGAGAGTGCACTTGTGTTTGCGCACACGCTTGTGCACTATAATATCTCCTGCGCAGATGGCCAGTCTCCGTTAAGATTGGCCGCCGTGACCGAAATTCGGTATGGAGGACATTATTATAATATTGCACTCAGATTGAGTCAATTCGAGAGCATGCATTCTAAGTAGTGTTTTAACAAATTTTTTAGGTCTCACATAAGGCGAAATTGCCGGACAAGTTTCTAGAATTCGTGCTGCTACTGAGAATTACCTTAACATCTAATCCCATCCCAACCCGGTATCCAAACTATCACAATGGCACGCAAATGCCAAGGGCAAATATAGATAAGTAGACCTAAATTATGTCTATTAATAAAATTATTCATGAAATATAGGTTACAATTATAGGCAAGTAGTTATAATTTATTTTATTTTAAATTAATAGTTTAATCAATTATAATAAAACATTTAAATAAGGAGGTATATAGAATACAGAATATATCGAGATTGTTTAAATATACCTAAATAATTAAAATGTCAAAGATGTAACCAAATTATAAGTTGAAATATTGGACAATTAATTTTTACAATAAATAACTATATTTTGTGTGAATGAATGATTCTTGCTTCTTTATTTGTATTGGTAGATCTTATTCAATAAATACTGATAAAATTATTTACAAGTTTCGTTACAAATCATATTCTTCGAATGTTGACTTACCAGCATAGCCAAGTTATTGTTCAGCCCGCCATTTTTGTACTTGGAGTGTAAGAGTGTGGAAATGATTCGACTTCTTGACCGCGACCTTTCATTGAGGTTCCAAAGTCCAGCAATGAGTGTTATTTCTCCTGGAGAGCGCCTACTTGTGTAAAAAATACATCGTTATTTATAATTGAAGTTTAATGTAATTATAAAAGCTTTGAATCTGGCCAGCAAGCTGATTTAGGATTCGGAGATAGATAGGTAGTCGAAAGATACGGTAGTATAATTTTGGGAATATTATATGAATCACGCGTAAATCGATAAACGGATTTAGATGAAACTTGGTATACAGATAGCTAATAATTTTTCTGTATACCAAGATATCAATATAATCACCAAGCTTTTGCTCGCGGTTTCGCTCGCGAAAGTAGGTTCGGTTAGGTTATGTTAGTAGCAGTACTTTTTAAAATAAAATATGGGTTATATTACTCGGTGATAATAAAGCTTTCTAATGATGAAAGAATTTTTGAAATTGGTTGTGTAGTTTTTGTTTTTTACAAACAAACAAACATGCAAACAAAAAATCTAATCTTTTCTCTTTATAATATTAGTATAGATATATAGTAATATTGTCTTCTGTTTACGCGAATGTTATTCATAAAGAGCGTGATACACGACACATACGCACTAAAACCTTGTGCGCATCGCGCGAATTTAAAATGATCTTTTACCCGTAGTACAGTTCAGTTGTCCGGTCAAACGGACTATGGATAAAAGAAATTAATTATTCATGGTAGGCACAGTTAACCGGACCACGTAAAATATTTTATTATTTTAGTGACCACTCTGAATTTGTATTTTATGTCGTATATCCACGGAAAATAAATATTTTCCGTAGTCCGGTTGACCGGACAACTGATCTGTACTATGGGTAAAAGATCGATCGATATATGTATAAGATCAATATTCATATGCCAAGTCTCTGGTTGAATTTAATATACAGAATACTTCTTAGCCCAGTAGGTACGAGTATGCGTTCCCTTGAGATTTACGCAAGGATATGTTTTTTGTGATTTAGGTGCCGTTCCATATAATTGTTAAGGCCGGGTTCCTACTCGTATACGAGTCGTATAAGCTACAGACAGTTAAACTTCGACATATTTTATAGAATGTGTCAAAAATTAACTGACCGTAAGTAAATCGACTCTTTTTTTAAATAATAATAGGAACCGGGCGTAACGGTAAAAGCCTGTAATCAAATCTTTGGAACATGGATATATTGATTTTGCGTTAGTAAATATTTGTATGGTATATTTGATTGTTGAAGAATATTTTATATTAGAAGTATACCTAAACATTCGAATTTCTTTTTATCGCATCGAAAGAGTTTAGTTATCGTCAGGTTCTGCATTGAGCTCCTGGGATAGCAAAATTTCATCTTTTGCTCTCTACCAACCGGTCGTTCGACCACTGCAACGAAAATAGATAACGTCATACTAAAGTTAAACTAGTACTGAAATTTAAAGGCACTGACCTGTAATAGCTATCACAAAAGTTTATTAGACAGCTGCGTCCGATGATTTTGTCCGTTTATAATGTTTGTAAGTAGACGCTTATGTATTTATTGACGTTATAGAGTTGCGTAGTCTCGTTACCAGCTACTATGTAGTGTGTACTAGACACACTACATAATTAACAAATATGCAGTTTTAAGTTATATATATCTTGGTTTTCTGTTATCATAGATTTTGTTTTGTTTAAACCGGTTAACAGATAATATGGGTATTTTAAATATATTTTAGAATGGCAATAATATAGCTCGTAAAAAGGAAGCATACCTTATTAGCATAACTATATAGACACTTTTATTATTATTGTTAAAGCTAACTAATATTTCGAAAAGTAATTCGAAAGTAAATTCCTGTCAGTTGAGCAACTATTTCATTTTGTGTTGTAGTTGAAATGGCGGGATAGCTAGTTGTATACATATAAATGGTTACGAATTTAATTCACCTGTGCACACAATCTGCCGCTGATATTGCAGCTCTGGGATGTACAAGAGAGGCGTAGCATAGTACGTTGTTCAGTTTTCGAGTTGGTACTAACAGGGCTAACCAAGGGTGTGAGCCGTTTTCTGAGTCACCGATCTGTTTACCTGGAAAGTACACACGAATGTTGGTTACCTACCCAATATGGTGTTATAAAGTGCTATTTGGAGTGGTCATAGCATGGCTGAAAGCAAATATGATTCATATTTTTTAGGGAGAATGTCTGGATTCTATCAGATGCGCTCTCAACATTTTGTACGGTAACTAATCTATTGCAACATAGTTGTAACATGTAATTTAATAGTCGCAACCTGACTAAAGTTTGAAGAGAAAAGCACCCCGAAATAATAAAACTCTTACCTTTATTTTGCAACATCATCGGTTTAGCAGTTCTGCCACAATCTTTAAACACTTGACGATCCTCAAAGTCATCGCTGTTTATGTCAGAACTCGTGTCAAACGGACCATTAAGCAATGATTCTTTACTGTCATCATCTGAAAAGCTTTCAGTGGTAGTTGACCTGGATATTTTCGGAGCTTTATTTTTGTTTCTCATCAAATTGAGAAGTTTAAAATTTTGTAGTACGTTAAAATCAGGATTGGACTGATAACTGATAGTTTGACTTTCGGCATCGTAACCCGTTTCGTCTAAGGTCGTTGAGAGTTTCAAAGGCTTTCCGCGTGGCCTCGACTTTCTATTTGTCCCGCTTCCTAAAATAAAAGCCAAATTAATAATATACATTCTGATATATTGATATTTCATAGATATATCATTAGATTAATTAAAATTAAATTACCAATGCGTGGATCTATTGTTGAATATCCAAAACTGCCAACATCATCATCATCGTAATCATCTGCTCCACCATAAGCTGAGCCTTTATTTTGGTTGATAAATGTCCACCCAGTTTGTCGTCCCCCGTTGTCAGAATACAAACCAGTAAGGCCAGGCCTAGGGAGTTCTACGGCGTAATCTTCAATATAATCATGTGAATTATAATCATATCTTGTATTTGATTCTTGCATCTGTTTGTTAGATTTCTTGAGGGTTTTAATGTTCCAGTAGGGATCGTCGTATTCGTAATCAGGTGTTGCAATTTTAATTTGTGTTGATGGTCTTGTTTTCTGATTGGAATTCACATATTTTTGTTGTAATAAGATATTTCTCTGCTTTTGGCCCACGTTCTCAGATCTTTTCAGTCTCTTAACTTTGGACGTATCCGGAAAATATATCGTTGGTGAAATATCTTCGTTTTTATGCTGTAGCGGGAGTATGCAACATATTAATTGCTGATTGATATTTTCTTTCTTCTGATCTCTATTGAAAAGAATTAAGTCAGTTAAGGTTACATCGAAATAGCAATATACAAAAGCTAAGTTAAAACAACATTAAATGTTATATGTAGTAGTATTATTTTATGTTAAAGTATACTTGTTATTGCGTATATAGTATCGTGATGTTATATTTATAGCCTATAAGCCTTCCTCGATAAATGGGCTATCCAACACTAAAATAATTTTTCAATTCAAACCAGTAGTTCCTGAAATTAGCGCGTTCAACCAAACAAATAAACTCTTCGTCTTTATAATATTAGTATAGATATAATTTGTTTATGCATATTTAAGTCAGTTCCAATATTGTGATTACTTTCTGATTTATTTATGTGTGTATACTTACTTTAAATTATTGTTTAGAATGCCTTTACCTCGGTGACAGTCAGTTTTCTTCATATACGTACAGATATTTTCTGATAGCTTTTCTTCAAAGTGCATATTAAATGAGACTTCGTTGTCATATAAAATAGGCCTACTCGTAGATATATTAACTGGTCTGCGTTCAGTTTTAGTAACATGTTCCGTTTCAATAGTCATATTAAATGGATCTTTCCAATTAAATATATTGCCACTATCCGGAAATTTAAATATTAGTCTATCACCTATATCCTCTCCATTAAGTTTCGATAAATGCTGCTCTGGAATACTGTCAATTACTTCATTACTATTTAATACACTTTCTTCGTCAGGCCACTTAATGATGTTGCGTCTGTCTTCATCGCTGATTATTCCCTTAGTCAAACTGCTTTCTGTTGCTTCTAAACTACTTGTAATCAGATTATCATCTCTGAATATAATTTTCGCACTTTCATCAGTATCGAATTTACTTAAATCTTCAAATTTTGGCAGAGGTGGTCGTGAACCAACATAGTTTGCAAACTTTTCGTTCAACCACCAAAACTCACCATCGATTTGTGCACACCCGAATTTTATTAAAAGAGTACAGATGAAAAGTAGCGCTAACATTATAAATTCGCGGGCTCGCCTCGTTTGTTAGATAATTTGTTTCAAAATGCAGGATGTTGCACTGGTTGCGATATTACAGAATAATTTCCATATAATGCATTCGTCTATTATTCGATCTCAATTATACTATTCACGATGAATGCGTCGTTGCTCGCGCGTGCGCACGTCCTGTCAACACTGTTTGATTACGAGCACTGAACTATCCCGCTTTTGTTTTGGTGGTTTTAAATTAATATAGCGACTACTATCGCTTTGCACATCTATAGTTGTATGGATTTAAATGGGGTCAATACCAATCTTTTTACAAGATGATGATGATATTAACATATGACGATGTCAAAATTAATCTTTAGATTTAATATACACATATTGGTGTCTGTAAATTTGTATCGCTTTATAAAATAAGAGTATGAAAAATAGTCGTTCATTCATTTGTACGTGTCCTTTTTCTATCTCGCGTTAATATAACATAGTAAATAGCTTGCATAAAACTCCTCAAAGACTAATCCGTAGATTTCTTTTTTATGTTCACAAGATATGTTTTGTTTTGTTATTTGATGTAATAAACGAGCTAGCGGTCTGACGGTAGGCGCTTCATAAACTTACCCTAATTCCAATAATATGGCAATCGCAATATCAAGACAACATAACCAAGCCGTTGTCTACCGTTAATAGAGGATGACCAGAAACGGTTATTTTGCCTTACTAGGAACGTAAATTTTTTTGACGATTAAACTGTCATTCCGTCTCTCTATAAGATTGTCAAGCAAATTTCAAGTACGCAATCTCAATAAATACAGGATTTTAACACCAGTGACAGGAACGGGTAAGAAATACGTAAGAGATACTAATATTATAAGCGTGGCAATAGGAAGTGAGTTAGCGACGGTTGCAGAAGTCAGGGTTACATATCAGAGCCTGTATCAGAACCAGTTTATAATCAGGATAATCCTTAGAATATAGAAGAAATACTATGAATAATTTGTAATAAATACATTTTGTCCATATTTGGTATTTTATAAAGACTGAATCTTTGTTAATAATTAATTTAATGATGTCAGTGTTCAAAGAAAATATTTCGCATTATATTATGATAAATGAGTGTAAGAATGACCGTTGAACTAATTAGCTATTAATAAATAAACGGAATAATGATAATGTGACCGTGACATAGATTTTAGTAAAACAATCGATTACTCATGTTCTACCAGTCAAATACTAGTTAATTATTACTGTTTCCGTTAGTATTCATATTTATGATAATATTAAATATCTGCTATAGATATAACCACAGAATCCTTATCAGCCTTAGTTATTCTCTCTATTCAACTTCAATGTAATTATTATATCTTTGGTCTTCTTCTTCTTTTTGAGTCTTTGATCTATTGGTGTTGATAGAAGACTAAAGCGTATTCACAACGTGTGTTTCTTGACGTAATGTGAAATACATAAGTCTTATGTAAATTTAATTGCATGTATGTAGGCCCGATACTTACTACGGGTGCCAAGCCGCAGCAGTGCTTCGATGGTAATAAATATTAATAAATGCTTTATCATCACTCTGGCTTCTATAGTCTTAATCTTGCTGTGACTGATGTGAAAGCGAGAACTTTAATTAAAATATCAGTATTATTAATTTGCATCCTCCTGCGGCTTTTTGTTTACCCGCCAACTGATCGCATGTCCATCTGAAATATAAATAGACGGCATAAAGCTGTTTAAAGTTGAGAGTCTTACTTTTGGAATTGCTCTTAAGTCAGTCAGACTCTGAGACATTTAGGACCGATTAGGTGGACGGATCGTTTGTCACTTTGAGTTGTCAGTCCCTTAATCCGTCTTATTGACTCTCATCATTAACATGTCATCAGCCTCAAAGGCGAGAGGTTACCTCAACGTGAGACTAATATTCCAGTTATCATAGAGCGCATTTATTGTAATTATACTCATATTAAAGCTATATTTTAATATGACTGTAGTAACATAAAATATAACAGTATAAAAATTTGTTATGCTACAGCTAGCTATAGATAGAACTTTTATTCACTACTTAGACAATTGATATAATTCAAAGATCTTTTGAACGGTATCTTAGGTAGATACTGGTGAAGGTTCAGTTCCGATGAGTGTGGCTTTATTCAATTGAAATATTAGACAGGGACTTAAAATTATCTTGGCACTAAATGTGCCAACAATCGTTTTATTGTGAAGGTACAGTAGTAACAAGTAAAATAAATTTTGCTTCGGTATTTGTGGTCCAATTTGTACGCAAATGTTGGCAGTGACAACAAGCGGATCGTTTTAGTCGTAAGATTCTAGTACAAGTAGTATCAGTTATCTAGGTCTAACATTTTTGGTTTTGGTTAGATTAGTATATTTCTACGGACATGTTGGTAGTGGCAACAAAGCAAATCATTCCATTGTGAAGTTACTGTAGAACGTGTCACAGTGTCTTCGTTCCAACATTTGTCGTCCGATATGTGCCTTAATTTTGGTATTGGCAAGTAAGTAGATAGGTTAATTTATGCCTCAGACCGGCATTGCATGTATGTCTCGTTGGTTTCAGCATGAATAAGCCGGCTCGACGGGGAAGTGTTACTCTCTCAGAAATTATAAACACAAATTAAAAATTTGCCTATTGCATTTCATTCGTTGAGTGAAACCTGCGGGCGCCGTAAGTTTTGTTACTGTTCGATCTCCTTTCTTCGCAAACTTCTACCCCTCTAGCTACATCTAGCTTTTTTGTGAGACAAATCAGATCAGATCTGGATAGGCTGCCTAGAAACGGCAGAAATAAAAATAGCTGAAAGTACGATTACCTCTACAATTGTTTTAGTGAATGAATATTGCAAAAGATAGATAGTTACTTTATCACCACAATAGAAGCAACGCTGACTATTGCGTGAAATACATGGCTTTGTTATAATACCGGTCCCCATTTACAACTGCCTGAATTATAAAACACTTTTGTAACCGTATGAACGGTTACAAAACTGTTTTATAATTCAGGCAGTTGTAAATGGGGACGCGTATTAGATGATTGTAGTTATAACCAATATTTAATAGACTAATATTTTTTAGATTATTAGTTGTAAATATCCAAAATATAATTTAATTATAAAATAGGTGGCCTTAAAATGGTTGGCGATCTGCAAGAAACTAACAGCCACTTTTTATGAGTATATGTAAATATTTTTGAGCTCATCTCCTGGCCCGTGTCTAAGTAATAATGTAACTTCAGAGAGCTAACTGATTCCTAAATTTCAACATTCATAACAGTTACTTTAAGTCCTAAATACTTTTAGTTTTGAATTTTACATAATAAACTGCGTCTTTTTCTTAACATTAATTATCAAGAATAATGTTTCTGGCACTTAGAACTTGATAGTCATGTAAAAAATTATGCATGTTCCAAGAAAATATACCTAACGGTATATAAATGTTTGTAATTAGTCCCCCACTCATCGTACAGTCTTCAAACATCCCAATTTATACTTTACATTGAAGTTTGATCCCGACAGCCAAGAGCGTCTAACTTTGACTTAAACTTTGTACCTAAATTGGATTAAACGTTTGCTATGAAATGTTTCACACTGTTTCCCAGAATATTTGAGAATCGAGCAGTATAATGCTCGAAGAAGTAATGTTGCCAACATGATTACTAATAATATCAGCCCTCTATATAAACTATCTCACTGCAGGACACTGGCTCTGTGCGGATTGGCATTCTTCACGTATCTTCGAGAGCATGGAAATCTTTCAGCAATGCAAATTTTCTCGCGATGTTTTTCTTCTCCGTTACAGCGAGCGATTTATATATATATATATTTTTGTTAAATATTACTAGCAATTTGGGTTTCAAATTACTAGTATTCTTGTTAACCCCTCCAGCTATTTAATATGCACATAACCTTGAAAAGTCGATCGAACTCAAGACCCAACGGTCTTCTACTAGGCTATCGCTGTATCTACTAACATTAATTTCAGTTATATCTAGACGAAAGAACAACTTGTCAGAGCGCAAAAGTTTAATGAATACTAGAAAACAAATTCCAGCTAGTTTTCTACAAACTAAGTTACCAGTTGGCAGCTCTAAGTTTCTAGTTACGATCGAAATCAATTTGGAAAGTGCACGAAGTTTTTAGAGTAACTCATATAGGGAGTTTGAACAAGTTCCTGAGAAGACGTTCCTACATAAACTAATTTGTCATCTTGTATATGTTACACACGGAAAAATTGATCAATATCTCTCTGGTCTTAGTCGTTTCGTGGCTTATAGTCCCTTGAGGTGTTACAGAGGCATGTTTCGGTAATGTATACCTACTGAAATTTATGTACTGATGTTTGCTTTCTAGCAGTAGGTCTATAATGTTATATGTTCATGTATGCTATTGCAAAAATTTGGAGGCAAACCTTTTTTATATTCTTTACAGTGGGCACATAATTATTTGTTAGGTATTGTAACGTATACAGTATTATTTGACTCTTTAGTGTTTTCATTTGGAATGCGTGCATATTATAAATTCATTACATTGGCATTCCAATAGCTCTGGTACTATTATTCAGTACCAATATAATGAATCGAATCAAAGTAAGTGCTTTTTAAGCCTTGTATAGATTTAGCTGCGCTAATTCAGATGTATCTAAATTAATTTCGGCACTTGGCATAATATTTGCATATGCAAATGATAATAATTCGTATGTATGGATAAATGTATAAGCATTAAAACATCAGTTTTGATGTTCTAACAGTTTTGTTTTAAAGTTGTTGATTTAATAAACACATAGATATTTGTATTTTTAAATAGAGTAGTTTACTCTATTTTAAAAAGATACAAATATTTTATACTAGATTTTGCCCGCGATTTCATCCGCATAAGTCCCGTTGCAGTGGGAATATCGGGCTGAAAGTAGTTTTGGCATGGCATTAGCATGTTTCTACAGAATATACCACGAAGAGTGCACTGAAGAGTTATTCAAACTTATTCCGCCCTCCTCTTTCCTATCCAGAACAACGCGTGCTGGGTTTAGATGCCATCCTTACACGGTGGAGTCGACTAGAGTGCGTACCAACAAGTTTGGGTCCTCATACCTCTGCCGAAAGATCAAGGCATGGAATTCTCTGCCAAGGCACGTGTTTCCTTCTTCCTTCAATCCTGGGTCCTTTAAGCGGGGCGTTAAAAAGCATCTTCTCAGGTCCTCAAAGTAGAGACCTCAACATCGCCTCGGCTGCTATGAGGACGATGTGGAGGCCACTGCTCTTAGACCACACGACTGCTTACCATCAGGCGGAGTGTGGTCATTTCGACGAGCAAAATAAAAAAAAAGCCTATGTGTGAATCCAGGTCTCCAGCTATCTACATATCAAGTTTCATCGTAATCGGATCAGTAGATTTTACGTGAAAGAGTAACAAACATCCATATATCCTCACAAACTTTCACGTTTATACTATTACTATATATATTTCATATTATATAAGTATTTGTATACTACGAACAACTTATACAGTTTTTAGTAGTTACATATAAATAGACGCGCTTGGTAGACAGAAGAAAATATCGTATGATTTGTAAGATTAAGTAATGTTTTCCTAACATGGCCATATTGAAAAAGATACACCTTTGTTCATTGGAGAGTACGAAAATCCGGCAGTCTCGGTTGTCACGTGACAGTGGGAATGAATACCTAATATGCTTACATTTACGCGAATGTTAAGTATTGACATTATATTACTTTATACAAACAATAAATATACTAAAGACATTAAAACGATCTTCATCTTAGTCTCCTCGTGACTATGGCTGCTGAAAAAGAATCAAAACGTAGCGTAAATATCAATAGTTTAAAGTAGTGTATTAAAAAATAACCGCGTATTTACGTTGAAAATAATTTAATTATATAGTCTCAGTGCATCGAATGCGGATACCTAATGGCGGTCGATCCGTAAATACTATTAAAAATTTGTTGATACTAGAAAGCCACTACACCCGTTAAAAACAAGTTTAAACTGAGTAATAGTTTAAGACGAGAATGGTAGCTGTAGTACCTATTATAGTTATAGAGCTTTGTTCCTAAATCTTGTATGAATTGCCACCACAATTTTCTGACCAAACACCATGACACGTACCTTGTGTTGTGACACACCTTGCGGTAGCTCATATCAACCACTTTATAACCACACGCGTTTCGGCTCGCTAATGACAGCAAGTATATTATTATGTTGCATCTAGATACATTCATAGCAGATAGCCTCTATTCTCGGCGGGATTGGCAACAGTAGTACACCTATATTTCGGCAACTTATGATGTTTGTTATTTTATGTAAAATCATGCAGTCTCTGGAAAATATTAACAAATTTACAAAATGGAGTTACACTATATAATAGTACGATGTACTACACGTCGTCTCACGCCTAAATGGGATTTATTGGCGTGAGAATATGTATTTTATTTTAAATTACTTTTAGAACTAACATTATTATTGGGGTATATAGTGAAGTTAATTTTTTCAGAGAGAACTTGCGTGGGAGATCGGTAAAAGAACAGAAGTTTTCAACATCTTTGTGCTCAAATTTTATATTATATTCAGCTGTAAAATAAGCGAAGCAATGGCTCGAAGTTCATTTTGTTCATTGTGTAAACAATTAGAATGCATAGCTCGCTTTTTCGATTTACTTTCAGGTCAGTGCGGAAAATTGCAATCCCAGGTAGTATTTTCAAGTGTTTCCTTACACCGAATGAGTTTCTTTATTGAATAACACGCCGCTTTCAGTAGATCGTTGTGGATTTGTTTCCCAGACGTATATTTATGTAGATAGATTCCTAGATTGGTTTTGTGTTATACATATATCAGTTATGTAAGCTTCTATTTTCTTTCTGAGTTCCAGTCAGTAATAGCGTATATATTTTCTTGTGAACTTTTCAACATTTAAACTACGAACACCTAGGCACAAACCAACTATTTGTGAATGTTTTTGACACCCCTTCACATTTTTTATCGTCTGCAATATTCAATGCATTGGTAGTAGCGTGATATCACTAGATACACTTGAACCATTGTATCTATTTATTCGTGTGTTTGTGAAAAACCGTGTGTTGTCCTATATGCATATTTTCCTTAATCCATATCAATAAAAATTACGTTATAAATCCATTTTAAATCATATAAAAATGTAACTTCGCTCCATTACTCTGCAACAAAACCTTTTACACAAAAATGCGAATGAAATTTACAAAACGGAACCAATGTCTCGAAAGGTTCTCGAATACATAACAGCACCGTTCGACCGTCCATCGGGGAGATTTGTGCGGGCGTCGTGAGAACATTCCGGGAGGAATAGCCTTCCTGGATGGAACGAAGAATGCTTTATGGAATACGGGCGGCAAGATGGCGACGGGCCAAACCAACGGCTTACATGCACATAATTTTACAGAAGCCTCTGTTTCGATTATGAAATGTCATTTTTGGACGTTTTGTCGATAGTCTATGATGTGTGAATGAAGTATACAAGTAAGAATAACATTTAATCTGCATGAAAAATGTTTTTGACGCGCAAATTTTTAGTTATTCCGAAGTGAAGTCCAATGCAGCTTCTGGAATATTTTCAGTAAAAAGCTGCAGTGCACTGGGAATACTGCGAAATGCAGAATCGCCGCACAGTTTCATTAAACAATGTTGCTCTCCGTTTTAGCGATTCCAGTGAAACTCTAAATATAACATGATGTTTTTATTATATACAGTTGAATATTCATTATTTAAATAGATTATTGCTGAAAAACAATATACCAACTGGCAATGAGAACTATGGAAACTCTCAGACTTTTATATGAAATGTAAATGCTGAATGGATTGTATCTAAAGTGAACACGGCCCCACTTCGTAGCGATTTTATTTGAAGGAGAGGTGGAATATTTTGCACCTCACCCATTCGTCAGGCAGGTTTGCTTGCAATATTTGAAAGTATGGCTCGTGCTATAGCAAAATATATTATATATTACTTGGTTAACACAACTATGTATTTTTGATCTTGAGCTTAATTTTATGACATATTATGGGGTATGTTCGTTGCTTCGGTTTTACTTTGGTTTCTTTTAATTGAATGCATTTTAGGGTCACCGCTATCTAATAATACAGTATCTATAACTACTAACTCAAATAATTTTTCGTAGTCTAGTTATTCCTTATTTCAAGTGCAACATTATTAAAGACCAATATGGATTCAGAAGAGAAAAGGGCACGCGTGCGGCCATCGTGGCACTCAAACTAATTAGTAACAGAAGAATAAATTTAGGCATGGATACACACATAGCATTTATAGATCTAGAAAAAGCGTTTGATAAGGTAAGCTGGAAAAAGATGATGGACACACTAAAAAATCTAGGAGTAGATTACAGGGATAGACGAATTATTGACAAGCTCTAGAAAAATCAAGAAACCACAATAGAAATGGCAAACGAATTGACAACAGCAAGAATAAAACAAGGAGTAAAACAAGGTTGTCCTCTATCACCAACAATTTTCAATATTTTTATAGAAAATGCAATAAATAAAATAGTAGAATCAGAACATGGAGGAATTAAAGTGAATAGAGAACGCATATTTCTTGTACGATACGCAGATGACATCGCGGCATTAGCTGAAAATAAGAACCAATTAGAAAACTCCTAAATAATAAGGACAACATTTTTAAAGAAAATAAGCTGAAAATAAATAATATAAAACATAGATTGAAATTCTCCAGAAATTTACCAACCGTCAATAATCAAATCACGCTAAATAATAACCCAATAGAAGAAGTCAAAGCCTTCAAATACTTAGGAAGCCTCATTAATAATGATTCAAAGTGCACTCAAGATATAAAAAGCCGAATATTAATAGCCAAAAGAGCTTATAATAAAAAAAGAATATCTGCTTAAATCCAGAATTTCAAAACACATAAGAAAACAGATACATCTGGAGCATTGTTCAATACGCAAGCGAAACATGGGCAATGACCCCACAAAACCGGGAAAGACTGTAAGCTTTCGAAATGCGGTGCTGGAGGCGCATGGAAAGAATCAGCTGGACAGAAAAGAAAAGCAACGTAGAAGTACTGAGCCTTGTCCAAGAAGAACGAAACATTTTGACGACAATTGAGAACAGAAGAGGAAACATGATTGGCCACCTTATAAGACATGAGGACTTTATAAAAAACATCATAGAAGGAAAAGTGGAAGGAAAGAGAGGAAGGGGCAGACTTAGACGAGCATTTACAGATCAATTAAAAGAAAAGACGAAGGTATACTCCACCGACAAGAGCAAAACTCTTAAGTATAAAGAAAGAAGAAGGTTATTCCTTGTTTGCGTGGTTTCAAAATTCATAAACAAACATGCCATAATTAATAAATTAACCAGATAACTATTAGTAATACATATTCATTTTAAAATTAGACTCAAACACGATACTTTACTGTACACATAGCCATGCAAGCTGCTACATGCACCGAATAATCATAGAGGTTACTTGCAGAGGTATCTCGTACCGGTTTTTTAACGTCAGCATGCGCATGTCACCCGAGTCATGTACATAAAGGGAATCCCCCTCTTGGCATAAAATTTTAAGGCATAGTATTGTTTAGCATAACGTTATCGCATAAATTTTATGAGCATAATAATACTTTGATATAATGCAAAGGCAGTATAACTATCATAATATGGTCTAATTTATTTTAGGATAATTTAGAGATGCATATTTTTTTAAAGCATAATATTTATTCGTGTATTAACCTTGAGCCATAAATATAAAATGTCATAATTGGGTCAATAATTTTATGTTGAATGTTAGGTTATGCTTATTATTTTGATTCCAAAGAACTTTATCTGTATATATATAATTATGCTTTATGAAAATATCCTTCATTATTATTATGCCAACAGTATTTATGGCAAAACATTTATGCCTAATAATGTTATGCGTAGGTAGTCGTGATCATTACATATATTGAATTTAGTTATGCCAATGTCAATTATGACGATATATTTTATGCGGTTCACCCTTGTTTTGTATAACAACTTTTGATGTAATGTTACTAATTCGAACAACGTTTAAGAAAATAATCAATTTGTATAATATAGATTAACATAATTTTAATTTCATCGAATATTTATTTGCGATAACAACATTTGCGCTATAATTGAAACCTATAATTTTATTTAATATAGCGATTAGTTAATATAATAAACGATTGATATAATTTTAAAATAACAAATTTTTATAAGCATAACATACATCAAATATAACATCGTTTGACATAACATACATTAAATATAAAATCGTTTGACATACGACTCAAAAGATATAAAACTTATTTGGTCTAATATGATGAAAACGCCTACTTAAAAACTTTGTTTTATTCTTTGTAAGTTCTATCGTAGTTATAGGTAATAGTAACATAAGTAGATATTAAACATAACTAGTAACTGATTACCACCTGCGCTAAGATAGGTCGACGGCGCCCCGCTTCGCGGGGCTCCTATTTCTGGGTGGTTTAAAAAAAAATAACCACGAAGGCTAAGGCGGGAGCTCCGCTCCGCTTCGCTCCCGCCTTAGCCTACTTTTTTTTTTTTTTTTACTTGGGTTTATGCAATGACGCATATCCCTCCGCGGGGGCGGGCGGAGGGATTATGTCGGACTCGCCGGGGTAAAAGAAAGATGTTAAAAGACAATGCACCTCCCGGAATACCGACTAAACCTACCACACCGTGGTAGGTTTAGTCGGTATTCGACAAAACCACTATCGACGGGGCCGCGCGAATCGCTTTCGCATGCGGTCGCGACCCCGCCGAGGTTACGGCCCGCTGTATGAAACGGCAGGCCACTACACGAAAGACCTACCCAAAATAGGCACTACTTCACATAAAACCCTACTGTCTCCCCTATAGGGGAGACGGACTCGACACAGAGGCGCGCGTGGGAACACGCACGCCGCCTCTCGGACCTGGTGCTGAACGGATGGCGGGCAGGCCCACAAAGCCCGCCACCCCCAGGTCAAACCTCAGGGTGGCTGGAGGTCGTCTCGCGCCCTCCGGCGCCCGGCTCTGCGGTTGGGGAGAAGGTTTAAACGCTCCCTCTCCCGCTCCGCCGCCTCCTTGATGGAAATTACTTCCTCACAGAAGGAGGCGACGGCGTTCCACGACCTCTCACTCCGGACCATAGACTGGACTACGGCCGGGAGCGAGAGGGCAACCGATCCGACTGCCGCGATCAACTCACGTAGCCTTCTAACCTAACCTATCCGAGTCGGGGTCTCTGAGTCGGGATGTTAACCATAATGACGTTATATATATATATATATATATTAAATATTAAATATTAAAACTAGTACTTTTGAAAATTCGGTCAAATGACATTATTTCAAAGAAATAAATATGCTAAATAAAAATCTACCAATTAATTATTCGGTCAAATGAATAATTATACGAAATGACTTTATTGTAACTAAAATTCACCGGAGCGATTTTCGACAAAACGTTGTTATACAAAACAAGGGTGAACCATTTTATGCTTATCATTAGTAAATCCTACAAAAACGTAGCTCACGCCGATAAAAAGAGACTGCACTAGGATTCAAAAGACAATAGCTCATAATTTAAAAGTGTGTGTAATCAAATCTAGGTAAGCTGCCACACAATCCCAAAAGAGGTAAAGAATAATATCAGTCGCAGTTTCTAAATTCGCGGATGATATGAACACAACTTGTTCGAACTAAGTAGTTTTCGTAAGCCGTCACCTGTCTGACCTTGGCATACTAATGCGGGACTCGAAGAAAATATTTGTCGTGACAGTCGAAATGTCGAGGGACCCATATCTTCGGGTACAAGGTCACCCTTTTTATTGCCAGAGGCAACCATTTTTATATTTCCAGAAAATGCTCAGAATCGATACGTGAAGATATTGTTGAAAGGATTGATTTGAACTGAATTGTTGTAATATAAATATTGACTTCGTTAGTAAGTGCTTGTTACTACTATCTATCTATAGTTTTTAATATTATAATACTAACAAAGTTGTGTTAATACATTGATAAATTGGGATCAACTTTTTAACGCGGTACGCATTTATAACAATGGATTCTTTAGTTCAGACCTCTTGTTCGTTCCGTCATCGCGGATGAACCACTCAACGCATTTTATAAGCAACTTTCACACTTTCCGTAGTGTAAAAATAATAAGCTGAAGGTCTAGACTCAAACCCAACATCTACGCCACGTTTTATAATATTCCGTTCAAAAGACATAGATGTTGCTAATCACAGTGGCGAACTGTATGTAATACTAACAAAATCACGGACAAAGACTAGTCGATCTAAACTAATATTATAAATACTTGGCCTGTCTTATGATCGGCATTGTTAGTACTCACGAGTCATCGTACCTATACCACAAATTGAGCTGGGTAAATAGCAAACGTGACTGCGCGAGAAGACAGTGCTCACGATAGCTCTCTATACTGCCACACAGAACATCTGCATTTAGGGGCAGTTTCCGCTACGCTGCATCAAAAATATGGAATAACTTACCATCGCCTATCAGATTACAAACTACTATTGGGTCATTTAAATGATGTTTGCGTCGTTACTTAATTGATGCTCAGCGGAGCTTAGGACTGACGAACATAAATGCGTCGTTCGTTTAATGCAATGCCTATATTGATGACGCATTGTATTAAATGAATGACCTTCTAGCCTCATATATTGGTAGTAAAGTTGGTGTATATACTCGTATATGTAAAGGTGTGGTTACCTGCGCGTGTGTGTGTCTGTGTCATGCTCGTCGTGTGAGCGCGTGATATTAATACATTAAAATTAATTTTATTCTGCCTTATCATTATTATAATGTTTATTAATTTTTTATATAATTTTGTATTGTGTGATCTGTGTATTAGGTATATTATCTGTGTCTGTGTGTAAAGTTGATATTATTCTGGTTTTATATATTTTATTTTTATTTTCTTTGATTATAATATAGATGGTTTATATCCGAGAGTCACTAATGGAACCAGTTGAAAACCAGCGTCAGGTTTTCGTCTGACACATGCCGAACTGGGCCCTATTTGACACTTACTTTATATGTATTTTGTTTATTTTTTATTCTATACTTGTTATTACGTGTTTGTGGTATGTGGCAAATAGAAAAATTTTCTTTCTTTCATAAAGAGGAAAGATTATGTATTTATTAATTAATAATCTCAAAAACTAGCGGCCCGATTTCGAAAATATCTTTTACCATTGGAAAACGACTAATTCAGAATTAATATAAGCTACATAATATCACACTACGAACCACAAGAGCGAAACAGTAGGTAATCATAAACGTGGATAATATACCGCGCGAGACAGCTGCTTATAATTTTATAAATATACCCTAGTCCTAATCCTAAATCCTGGTATAAATGCGAATGTAAGTTTGTTTTTCAGTTTATTTGTTTGTTACACATTTTGACGTCTTAACCACTTAACCGATCGTTGTGGAATTTCGTATGTTACACGTTGTCAGGGCAATAAAAAAAAGGACATAGGGTACCTTTTCTCCAGGAAAAAGTACTGTTATTAACCTTACCTACACTCACGCAAGCAAAGCCGCGGGCAGAATCTAGTATTAAATAAACTGCACTGCATCGAAGAGATGTTTCTGCCGATCCACCCGTATACTTTTATTTGCCGGGTGATTAATATTTTTGGATGCTTATATAATTGCTATCCTCATTCCTTCCTTTACATGACATCTTTGATTGGTTTTAGTGGATCGGCAACTTGGTAATTACAAGCGAGCCTATGTTCGCTTGTAATTACCATGTTACCGATCGTGAACGCTTATCGCAAGTAGGCCGCATGCTTGTTTGTGATAATGCCTGTGTCGCAGATGACTTTACAAACATCCAAACAACGGACACAAAGAATACACAGGCTCGAAACAACTATTGTGGTTTACAAAGCGTTTGACCCGTTTGGGAATTGGACCCACATTACTCGGTGGGGTGGGCTGTCCACTTTAACTACGACCTCAACCCGCAGCAAAAATCAAAAAAATTATACAATGTAATAAAAAATGTAGCATCACACAAGTGCACCTCCTAATTCCAGCCCCAAATAGCAATATACATTGCACTTCTTATTTACAACTTTAAAACCGGATATTCATATTCAACGGTCGGATGTAAATAAAACTATATGAACGTGATATCACTTGCATATTTCACAAACTGCGCTATTTAAATTCACTGCAGGCGCAATCCAGCCCTGAAATAAACATAAAAATATGCTTATGCACTGTTTGACTCGAGTTCAACATAGCTAAGTAATATATAAACCCGTGAATTTCAGTTCTAAGTTCTAAAGGATAAAGTTGTGTTTTGAATGTGAATCGTTTACGTTGAGGCTTTCGGCAAATCCCTTTCGGATGCGTTGTTAAACCGTGGCTTTGAAAACAGCGGCGTGAAAGTCGTGTAGCGGTATGTGAACGGGAAGTGTAGGAGATGTTTAAGTAACCTTGCACGTGGAAAATGTGTTAAATGGATATTACTTATTTTAAACGAGTTGTGTAAATATTTACTGTGACGCTAAAGTATCGATTTGCATTATGGCCCGTGTTTTCTATTGACTATCGAATGTATGTGTGTAGTACGTATGAAGGTATGTAGACGTTTCAGAGGAAAATGCACTGGCAGTAATGTCAACGTAGAAAACAAGGACAAGGGACAGAGACTGGCTTCAGTTGGCTTATAAAACCTTTTCGGCAATTCTATGGTTATATTAAAGAAATGTCTGATAAATAGTATCTTACATCGACAAAGAGTAAGAATATGATAAGAGTTTGCAGGATCAGTAGTCAGGTACGCCAAGTGTTTTGGGTCTGAACTCCAAACGGAACAAAAAAATGTGTGATCCATGTATAAGTAAGTTTTCTTTATAAGTTATCACCATGCCTTTTGTTATGTCTTCAAAGAGAAACAAAAAAAGCACATTATGACGATTAAAATAGATGCAGTAAAATCTGGATTCAAACAGTGTATATACCTTAACCATCATTACAAATAATACACGAACTTGAACGGGCAACAGCTTGTCAAAATAGAAGCAAAATATCAGTAGTTAATTATTTTATTCACGTGGTTTTCATAGCCCCGCTGTAGTTTGTGAACCGGCAAAGGGACTGTTACATCGAGTGCGGTTCGCCGCCATCCTTCTATTTAGCATTCAGCGTCGCAGTAGCGCCGCGCCACATCTATGGCAAAATCTACATTTTTAATATCGTCCTTCCACTCATAATTTGGAATACTAAAAATTTATATAAAATCTTGAGATTTGGAGTATCGTTAACCTAATATTGTCCTATTCTTGACGACATTACCAAAAATCGTAACGATGTCTAAAATATACATGAATACATGAGATATTTACATAAAAGCATGCTACATTTTGGAATAACACCGATGCCAAAGATATATATTTTGTTCAAAATATTCACGCATTATCTCCGAAGGGAAGTGACGATGTTCAGGTTCCTCGGTTCGGGACGAAATCATATGTAGGTATAGCTAGTTAGAACCACAGTCTAGTTTTCGCCAAATTAGACATTAATATATTTTTATTATTATTATTAGGTAGTAATGGTAACATGCCCGTTAGATGGCGATGAACTTGTCTTCTTTAATTAGAGACCTAAGACACTGGCCCAATTTATGGTAAAATACTTCTGCCTATCTCTTCAGAGAATACAGCTTTGAGTCAATGTAGACTTTAACCTCAATATCCCAGTAAACTTTAAAATCATTTCACAATGTTTATCTTACACTTAGTAAATTGTTTCATAGAAATAAGACATTACCTTATTATTATTGCTTTAGACTTAGATAGATGAGAAATCATAAACTTTCTACAATTTAATTAATGAAATGTATGAACTATATAGTTTATATTACGGATGCTATTGGCCGTCCGTAGTATCTTATACAAAAGTGCATAATTCTGTTGTTACAGAATACATAGTAGTCCGACGTAGTGTTGTAACACAGATGTGCAGCTTCCCGTTCAGTTTCTTCACGGTTACGAGGAAACGCAAACAATAAGAAACTGTTGTATTTGTAAACAGTTGCTGTCCTGCTTTAATACATTATCTTTGAATGGCGAATATAAGAGACAACTGCTAGTCACACTGCACTGCAAACCGATGTTGTTGATTTATTTATCTAGAATTTCTTTAAAATGGTCTTGTATTTCCGTATGTTTTGCTTTTATTAATGCAATATTGCTGATAGATCAAACAAGGCATTTCTTGTACACTTTTCAGGAAGTATTCTTATTATAAAAATATTTACCACGAGACAAAAAAAAATATAATAAACGTATTTACGTTTATTATATTTTTTTTTGTAATAGAATTAATTATTAAAATATTACTGTATTACAGAAAACTACTGCCCTAGTTTCCTTTAATGGAAAGTAATACATAAGGAAAGAAAATACTGTGTTAATTACTTGTACGATATGCTGCCAATCACTACTAGATGGCGTTGTGTATTTATAAACCATTTCAAGTTTACACAGTTCAAAAGCCTTTGCCTTAATTTTGCCACCCGTCATATTTCAACTGTAAATCAAAACTTTAAAATGTTAAGGACTAGTATATCTATACTAATATTATAACGCTGAAGAGTTTGTTTGTATGTTTGGTTGATCGCGCTAATCTCAGGAACCACTGGTTCAAATTGAAACATTATTTTAGTGTTGGATAGCCCATTTATCGAGGAAGGCTATAGGCTATATAACATCTCACTACGACTAATAGGAGCAGACCATCAATGAAAAATGTTGCAATAACGTAAAAAAATCTAAAATAAGCAGACGAAGTTGCGCGGGTCAGCTAGTATATGATACAGGTGAATATTTTTTATAATTTTGTACAAAAACTAGATTTCCTGTTATTTATAACTAGATTCTGCACGCAGCTTCGCTCGCGTTAAAGATGTATACTTTGTTAATAAATTTCTATCTCTCAATGAATAGTACCCTATGTCCTTTTCTGTACCCCTGACAACGTGTATGCGAAATTTCATGAAGATTGGTAGAGTAGTTAAAGCGTGAACGCGTAACAACCAAACAAACAACGAAACTCACATTCGCACACATGATATTAGTAAGGATAATCATTGACCGCCGGCATTAGAAAGATGTATTGTCACTACATTACCAGTTACTTGTCACTTCAAGCAAATTATTTCCAAAGTTGTATAGTACCGCGACCGAATTCATCAAAGTTGATCTGCCAATAAACTACCAGGAGTTTTTATACGACGCACCTCGATACTCGACACCTTATTCGTCTAAGGACAGATTTTGGTTTAGTAGTAATACGCCCATTTTTCGCCAGCTATTGTTTTAGATGTGGTTTTAGGTCCAACGTAGTTGAGGGGAAGCCCATTGCCGTCTACCTGGCACAATTCCAGACGTGAGGCTGCTACTAAAGATTTCTCCATAGAAAATCCAACAGTGCTTTACCCGGGAATCAATCCCGCTCACCACTTGCATTCACTGCCACTGCGCCTCCATCATCAAGGTGGATGCATTAAATGTGTTAAAGATAAAGTCTGCAACTGCCATTTTCCAGACTTTGCTGTGAACTTTAATTTTTGTTGTAATATTATTTATCTGTTAGCTCGGCTCAGTTTATTAGGGATGTTTATCATCCGTATGCAATAAAGTACTGAGATGTGTTTTATGACGTCATTATTTATATGGCTCTTGGTATCATACTGGTGTAATAAAGAGCAACGTGTGTTTGTATGTTTACAAAGAAACGTTTGACGATATAATCGTATGCGATGATATTCTAACTTCGTGGAGTTTATGTGGTGAGATTAAAAAACGGATGTAGTTGTGAAACCTAAACATATGTGACGAAATGTAGGTCCTATGCACGTCTCCTTAATATTCAGAGATTTACAGGTGTAAAGATATGAATGCAGGTGCAATACACTTCCTTTCAGGAATGTATGTATAGGTTTGAATCTATGTATTATTGCTTTGGAGTAGGCATACTTTTTTACATATGACTGACTTATCTAAGTTATAGCCTGGTATATTTTTATGTTTAGTTTTAGTGCAGGTGATGTAACAAAAATATAATAAAATCACTCTATCTTGAAAGTTGTTTTTGTTTTTACGATCACACATGAAGATCAACCCTTCAAATATATTCACACATACTGTAGCATGTTGTACTGATATCACTGAATAAGTATATACTTAGAAGGTCCTGTTTTATGTTAACACTTGGGAGTTTTAGAAGTAAATTTATTTAATATAAATAGTGATATAATACCATTTATATAGGAAAAAATATTAACAGGTTAATAAATACCAACATTTACCCCAAATAATTGGTAAATAAATGTTTAATAAGAGGAAATAAGCTTGAAAATATTTTTAATTAGGCAGGTCGATATACCACATTGTTATTTGGATAATAGAAATTACCTTGTTAAGTATTAATTGAATAGGCATTTAATTATATCGGGCACGCCACGCTCGTAGCGGTGAGTCCCGTTTTTGAGAAGTGGCTGGAAAGGCGGCATGGCGCCCTTCCGGCTGACACAGGTAATGACTGGCCACGGTTGTTTTGGCCAGTTCCTGTGTCGCATAGGCCGGCAGGAGATGCCCGGATGTCATCACTGCGGTGACTGCCGCGATGTTGTTGTGGACACGGCGCTGCACAATTTGGCGGAATGCTCTGCCTGGGCATCGCAGCGCCGTGAGTTGATCGCGGCAGTCGGACTGGCTGCTTTCTCACTCCCGGCCGTGGTCCAGTCTATGGTCCGGAGTAAGAGATCATGGAACGCCGTCGCCTCCTTTTGTGAGGAAGTAATTTCCATCGAGGAGGCGGCGGAGCGGAAGAGGGAGCGCTTAAACCCTCTCGCCAACCGTAGAAACGGGCGCCAGAGGGCGTGAGATGACCTCCAGCCACCCTGAGGTTTGACCTGGGGGTGGTGGGCTGCGTGGGCCTGCTTGCCACCCGATCAGCACCAGGTCCGAGAGGCGGCGTGCGTGCTCCCACGTGCGCCTCTGTCGTCTTTGTCCCCTCCAGGGGGACGGTGGAGTAAGTATTTTTGTGCAGTGGCCTGCAATTTCACACGGCGGGCCGAAACCAAGGCGGGGTCGCGATTGCATGTGAAAGCGATTCGCGCGGCCTCGCCGTCTATGGTTATGCCGAGGAACACCGTGGTAGGTTTAGTCGGTATTACCGGGGTACCTTTTTCCCGGTGAGCCCGACATAACCTCTCCGTCGCTCCGCGGAGAGGTATGCGTCAAAGCATTACCCCAAGAAAAAAACAAAAAAGGCATTTAATTATATGTAAATTATACCTGTATATAACAAAACATTTTTCCTTTACTAAATATTGTTTAGGGCATTGTCTATTTACGTAATTCAGTTTATTACCGTCATAAAAGTAATGATTAATAATGGAAATAACATCCGTAGATTAAAAAAAGGATAAACAATTAATTCGCGGCTGGAGGCGCATTGTGCCTTGGTGGTAAAGCGGTAGCTACACTATTGTGAGTGAGATCTTGTGTTCGATGCCCAGGTTGGACAAACTGTAGTTAGGTTCAATTTGTCAAAAAAAATTTCAGTAGCAGAATGTGTGCCCGGTATACGGCAAATGCTGACAAACTCTGGGTACGATGCTCTACTGCCTGTCCCTTAGAAGATGCAGGCGTGAGACTATGTTTGTATGAACCTATAAGTGTTACCAACGAGCATAAAGAATATGCTAAATATGAATGAAGTAAGAGAGATATGCCAGATCGTGGCAAGTAGAAATCCACTTTGTCTATGGAACACGCTGCCTCTAGTACGTATTACATATTAACTTAATAGTGATCGCGGTAGTCTATGTACATATGCACATACCAAGTACCTTAAATTAAGGTCCGGAGAATTATGATTGGAATTAAAGCAGCGGACATAAGAACAATCATATGCTATAGCATCAAAGACGGGGTATTATGTGCCGTATCCTTGGTTCTAAAGATCTGGGTTACATAACCGAGTCGCTTATATTCCAACTAGATAATTTAGAACCAGGATAACCCTCTGGCTATAACGTTGCACTCCAATGTCGTTCGGCGTTTTAGTATCTCGAGGACGGTTCACAGATCTAGATACCGACTACCAACGAAAACCAGAACCGCTATAAGACATTATGAGTCTATATGCATTTTTCAGGAACGTGCTTTGAATTTCTTCGAACCTAGTTTGCGATCACCGAAATAAAGTCTAGCAGTCTTATAACACTAGGTTGCATTTTAGGTAAACAAAGTAAGTTAGTGAGTAGGCTTTGGTAAGATAAATCATATACATTAAAGGAAGTTGTCAAATGCAGTATTAACTAAAGTTTACTGTGTTCGAATAGACAGTTTGTCAACAATTCGTGACTTATATAACATTCGTTTCTTTTGATTAATTAGTATGTTGCCGTTATTATAAAAGTAAGATAAATAAATAGAATAAATACCGAAATTTTACAGCTGAAAATCCTTACTATACCTACTGTACTTATAAATGTGAATAGGAGTTTGTTTGTTTGTTACGGTTTTTTTTTATGGCATAGGTTGGCAAACGAGCAGACGGATCGCCTGATGGTAAGCGATTACCGCCGCCCATGGACACCCGCAGCCCCAAAGGAGTTACAAGTGCGTTGCCAGCCCTTTAAAAAGGAATGAAGGAGGGAAAGGATAAAGGAAAGGATAGGAAAAGGATCCGGGTAACTGGGCCTCCGGCTCTCTCACTCACCGATACGAAACGCAACAGTACGGGTACCGTTACTTCACGCCGGTATTCTGTGAGGAGTAGTACTACCCCGGTTGATCCGGCCCATTCATGCTAAAACCAGCGAGGATTTACTACCTTAAAAACGAGGATCTACAAAAATATTCGACCGATCACATATATAGACCGATCATCATGAAATTTCGCACACACGTTGTTAGAGCTGCAGAAAATATCATGGAGTAGCTTTCATTCAGGAAAAAGTACCGTTCCCGAGAGATTGAGATTTATTGTAAAATCTACATGAATGCGAGCTAAGTTACAAGCAAATTCTAATTATTGAATATTTTAATTTCTATTCTACCCAATTTGTGCGCTTCACGCGGCGAAACATCGTACCTAATGATTTTTGGTGTAACATATTGCACTAGAAAATTGTAGAATTATTTAGTTATGTATGTTAGTGCTTGCAGCAGTAATCGAATTCGTGAATAACGCTTTAGAAGAGTCTACCTAAATTAGATCTATACTCGTAAAGTTGGCTTACAATACAATTAAGACCTTAATTAATGTTTTATATCATAGTCAGACTTCATTTTCCATACAAAAGAGATGTAGCTAGTCCAAAATATAAGCACGATTTACAACAGAATTGGCTTCATACATAACAGAAAGTAAATTTACAAACAACACAACACACGCCTTTTATCACACCTAATATTTTAACAGGGCGCGTCTAGCCTCACGTGGCAACACAATTTTATCTTATTCTGAGCTCAAAAGCTTTGTGCTGCAGTAATTAATTAATTCTAAGAGCTGGCTGCTCTTGATGGCCATGATAAGCACAAAGAAAGTGCTGCCATCTGTGGGTTTGTTTAAAACTAAATTACACTTCGAGATCCTAGCAATTGGCAGACTTGCGATGCTGGGCTCAAGTTGTGTTTGGAATTCCAGTTACTAATTTGGAACATCTGGCATTAGTTTACGCGTATTTTATTAAATAAACTACGGAAATAAAGCGGTTTTAAACAGCCACTTTTAAATTTATGTTTAAGAACGTTACGTTGAATCTTTGACGAAGAATGAGCTCTTTCGTAATTGCTATTCCGAAGAGGACATCAGGATTTGATTTTTAAAATTTAAACTTATGAATTGCATGTGCGAGAACGGGAAAATATATAGAGTCTGTAATTAAATCTCGTTGGCGCATGTGATAAGTACTCTTACTTAAGATGATGGTTGAGACGCTAAGAAATCACTACAGTAAAAGAACACTACACGATTACACAACACTACGATTCGACTATAGTGATATTTTTCTGTGAGGAATCTGTAGATACTCAGTAGTTTTGTATTAGGTACTTATTTTTTCGCACGAATAACACAGAAATGGTCACCGTTGTTAAAAGTGGTATAGAAGACATCATCATTATTGTTTATTTCTTTGTATTTCTAGATTCGTGAAAGCTTAATGATACATAAATTGTATTTAGCGCAGGAAATTTCCTTATGATTTTTCTAATAAGAAACGTACACTGCTGCACTTACAACATTTCCTGTGTCGCGCAGATTTAACAAACGTTTAATTGACGGACGCAAATGTTCCCAGACTATGAGCAATTACCATTTGGGAGCAAATCCATATCTCTAAACCCAAAGGCCATTAAAGCTACTACGCCATCCGAGCAGTAGTCTTTTAACAAGTCAGTCTTACTCGCGATAAAATGTTAACAGCTTAGCGTTGTCTTATATTTAGTATGTGTTCGAATCGTGAAAGTCTAAAAACGTTAAAGTCAGTTTCTGTAGCTACATTACAAACAAATTACTAACAAACTTGCAAGGCTGGCTTTTGATCCCGAACAAATATAATATTACTATCTCGTTTACCGTCTTTTGAATTTATTCAGCAGAACTTGAATAACATTTTCGGAACGTGAGGATAAGTTGGTGCTGGATTACATTAACACTGTGAAGTGGTATTTCAAACGAAAATGGTTGTAATTTTGTGATTTCTTTATCAAGGCCTTTCTACCGCTAAATGCGATTTACATTGTTCAAAAGTCCGAAATATCCAGAATTCCATCAGTATCACGCTTTTATTGTAATCATAAATCTATAGATACTAACTAATATTATAAATGCGAATGTGAGTTTCTTTGTTTGTTACGCTTTCACGGCTTAAGTAGTCCACCGATACCACCATTAAATTCTGCATACATATTGTCATGGGTACAAAAAAGGACACGGGGTACCTTTAATCCAAAAAATAAAAGTACTGTTTCTGAGGGATAGAATTTTGTTGACGAAATAAAAGACTACAGAATTGAATGCTGTTTTTGTAGTTTTATTGCTAGAGAATCAGATTTTAAATTAGACTTAAAAACTGTTGCTTATTTCTTCTTGATACGCTGTTTACTAATAATGCATAACAACTAAAACGAAATTTGGAGGGTCGTAAAGAGAGGCGTAATCTATTTTTACATTATTCCTTATGAAAATGCAAAGAAAGAAAAATATAGGTAGGTGGGCAAACTATCGTTAAGGCAAAAGCTAAAGCAAAGCATTTTATATTTTATTAATAGCCTATACTAGGCATAATATTAGACAACGGATCTTAATCGCGTTGGTAATTATTTAAAGGGTCAAGAAAATTTTCGCAGCTATATAAACAAGTCGGCTGTAGCCAAGCATTTACTGGAGTCTGGACCTTGCCTATCTAAAACTACATCAACGACAGGTCTTATTTACAGATCATTATTATAACTTCAGGCTTACTATTCTGGAGTAAAAGTGACGATCGGAGCATAAGACCAGTGAAGGCGTTGAAATCAAGAAACATCACAATTTCAACAGGTAAGATGGTTACCGTTTGACTATGTCTTGGAATCCAGTCATCTGCAAATGTAAACGTAGCCACAATGATTCAGTTCGTTAGTGTATAGACATCGTTAGTGCTGTGTTTCGAAGTACCGGTAGTGCAAGTATAAATAAAAACGACCAAGGAAGTGTAGTTGGGTTAGGGTCAGATAGTCTAGATAGTAAAAAGTCTGAGTAAACAAAATGACTAGATTGCAGAATGACTCGGTAGGCAATACGTCTCGGTTTCCAATTTACATATACGGTATGTAATTATATAACAATATTATCAGTCCTGTATTAAACTGTCCCTCTGCTGGACACGGCTCTGCTTTTCTCAATGTAAGATGACCACGCTGGCCGAGTGCATGTTGGCAGACTTCACATATCTTCGAGAGCATTATGGAGAACTCTCAGACATGCATGTTCCCTCACGATGTTTGCCTTCACCGTTAAAGAGAGCGATAATTAACTATTTAATACGCACGTAACTTCGAAAAGTTAGAGATCGAACTCGAGACCTCTGCGTGGCAGACCAACGGTTTTTCACTAGGCTAATGGAACTAAATAATAAGGTTACCATTTTTAAAGCATTACTTTCTATAGGTGTTTTTTAATCCGTGGTCCTTATCGCTATCAAGCCATTTTGTTTAAACAGACTCTATGTCACTAAGAATTTGCGCCAATTCAAATACGCCTATACATTCTGCAACCCAGACTTTGTGCAACTAAGATGTTTTATCTACATAGTCATTCTGCAATCTAGACTTTTTGAAACATAGACGTTTTGTCTATACGGTCATTCTGCAATTCAGTCTTTTAGCAACCTAGACGTTTTGTCTACCCAGTCATTTTGTAATCTAGTCATTTTGTTTACTCAGACTTTTTACTATCCAGACTATCTGAACCTAACCCGTGTAGTTGCCGAAACACGCACTTCATAAAGGCGCCGCTGAGATCACACCATTCGAAGCAAGACCACGATCGACGGAAGTCGCTCGAAATGTCGCAAAATACATATTTATAACCTTTAAATAATTACAAGTGTTATTTTGGTTGTCAAATTTTATAAGAAATATCTTTGATCGTTTCCTAAACTAATTATATGCTGTTATTTTACCGGTATGAATACAGGATAATAATAATTATATATAACACGACACCTTCTGCCGCTTCTCCAGCCACTCCTCAAAAACGGGACTCACCGCCACGATCGTGGCGTGCCCGGCACTGGGGTGCACAAGTCGTTCCTTCCATTTTTCTACTACAACCTGGCGGAGCTTGGACCTTGCCGCCTCGAGAGTGGGAAGAGCAGGTCCTTCACCCCGAGCTACCGCCTCCTGGCACCAACGGTAGAGATCCAGATCATTTGGCATCGATCCGGCGAAGAGGCGAGATTGTGCAGTAGCCTCTAATCAGTGACAACTATGGCACGCTGTGGCGCACGAAGCGCCGAAATGTTACGGTCCGCCCACCTGGAGCCCCTTAGAGGTCTATGGATCGCACAACCCTCTCGTAGAGCCTCTGTCAGAAGCTGTTCCTCCAAGACTGGGCAGCAGGCACGCGAGCAAACGACTAAAATGAGATCTAAAGTCCCATCGCCTGTCGAGCAAGAGACCTAGATACTTTAGGGTTGACTCGACGCCGAGGCGGACACCTCCTACCATGATATGGGCCCCTGGAGGAGGCCCGTTCCGAGGGCTGTGGAAACAAACGGCCTCGGACTTAGACAGGGCCACCTCGAGGCCCAATCGCCGGATACGGTTAACGACTTGTCAGCGGTCGCCAGTATGACCACCGCGCTCTGCGACTTACTCCTCACCGTGACTAGTGTATCATCGGCGTAACGAGTGACGCCGACGCCACGGAGGAGCGCACCTCGCAGCACCATAAAGGTCTAACCTACAGTAACAAAATTAGTGTTTAATAACTCAATGGAAAAATACGTCCGGTCGTTCAGAGCAACGATCGGACGTATTTTAGTTACTGCGCAAAAGCAAATTACTCTTCATATTTATAATATTATTGGAATTAATTCTAATTCTAGTATTTATTAATTTTAATTCTAGTATTTATTAAGCTATAGGATCGGAACAATACAAACTATAATATTTCAATAAAGTCTAGGATATGAGAGGATGTTAAACTTGAAGTATAAATTCCTAAGCTGTATTTATGAACTAGTCTAGTACACCTAGGTCGTACGCTCATAAATCCATATTACAACGCCCGTCCCGTCGTCCTCTCCTCCACTTTTATCGTACCATTATTTCGATAGCAAAATGGAAACTAAATATTTGCGGCCGGAATTGAATATGGTAGCGATGACCATTCGTCATTGTCTATGAAAATTCATTCCATATTAAATGGATCGACACATTTTAATCTCCGTTTGTATGTAAATCTGAGGGTTTGTGGAATACGTAAAATAGTTTCAAATATTTTCGTTTCGTTGGGATTGACTAATAATTGTGGATTTGATATAATAATCACATGGTTGGATAGGTAGATCTGTGTGCTTTTGTTTTGAATAAGACCATGACTGGCATACTAATTATTGTACTTGCAAGAAACTTAGAAACATAAAACAAAAATTATATATATTTTTTATTATGCGTTTTATTAATATACTAATAACTTAATTTACGTGTTCAAGAAGTGTTTACACAATTTTAGGGAATAATGATTTTTGACTTTGAACTAGCACCAAAATTCGAAACAACCAGTTGTGGGTCAAGTTTAAACCCGGTTCACTCAGCGCGTTGGTAACTAACTATGAGATAACTACTTCAACTAATGGATTAGATATTTTAAATTTTATTCGTAGTAGATTTTGAAATGATTGATTTTTGCATGAAAACCGTTTCTGTGAATCGTATCTAACCAGACGAAGGCTAAGAAGAATTAGTTGAAAGTCTAGCTAAATAACGCCACTAATCTATAATAAAAAATTCGAAGAGACTAGGTAGAAATGAAATGATCGCAATTATTCGTAATTGCTATCGTCATACCAAAGCGGCTCTGGGCGTTTTATTATAAAATATTCATTGCCATATTCAGCGATAACGACTTTCAATCGTATTCAATTTATGTTTTGTTACTTCGAGATATTAAAGGTATTTTAATATGTAAAGTTTGGAATGCTGTTGTTCTTTTTGCGAGTTAACGATACATTGAAATTGAAATTAAACTACTTTACATATCCCTATAGTCTTTAATTTCATTCAGTACAGTTGACTCGAATACGTATTTTATCGCAGCTTATTTTTAAAAGCACTGTAATTACTGTAACGAATACATTTACGACGTTTCGGTATATTGGTAATGTTATAGTATATAATATAGAATTAGTGTAAAGTATTGAATATGTAATTACTGTAATTTTTGTAGAAAATGCCCGCACATTGTATGGCAAAGCATGTGAAACACAAACCATGTATATATCAACTTTTATACCATATTTTATGAAATAAAGATTTATTTATTTCCGTAGCCATTGTTACGGAGATACTTTGTTCTGCCAACGGTAACCTCAAAATACTTACAGCTTCGTATACCTATGGGTACAGCCCTTGTAAAAGTAGTGACCTTCTTACGTACAATTAAACAAGTATTTCGAAAAGTGCCAATGAAGATTAGATATTGATTATGACTATTGAAGATTCGGATCATCTAGGTGATGGTTGTCCCTTGACAAATAGACACCTTCTTTGGCCAGACTTTAAGTCTAAGAGTTGCCGTCCGGCAACTCTTAGACTGGCAGGCTGGAACGTATTCATACTTACTTTGAGCACTGCTTTACGTTCTTATGCTTTGTCCGTAGCCATCTCACCTTTTTATATCGTCAGATCACTTACCTATTCGCTTACACTCATCTTTTCGCTGCTAGTGAAGGTTTTCTTAAGAAAAGTCAAAATTCATTTATTATTAACGCCTTAACATGCATTTATATACTAATACGATTAGTAGAAACTACTCGAGGTTAATACTATTAGTAGATAATAATATTAACTAGCGAAACTAACTAGTGGTCAAAATTCGACCAAAATTCCTAAGCTTGCTACTTTGTTTTCTGTTTTTCTCTATTACATATAAATAAGAGGTATAAGTAACCATAGTTACAAAGAATTGTATGACGTCAGACGAACAATGTCGAAATACTACGAACGCGATTTGACTACGTGTGTCAAATGCATGGTTGTGTGCATGTAGTGTCTTTTCAATAATTTAATGTATTTCTAATGCATATTTTATAAAAATATTAAGATTCGCCCCTCCTTCTCCATATAAACTTTAACTGTGCCAAATTTCATACTCCGTCCGCGCAATTTTCGTAAAAACGGATACAAAGTTTTTGCTTCACGTATTAATAAATAGATATAAAGACTAATTAATTAATTAGCCTCGACATTAATACACGTATCTCATTAACAACTTATAACTAATAATAAACATTTCCTTCCTTATAAACCACTTCATAAATACCTAATCTATGGGGGAAAATAATTGGATAAATCGTACAGTGTATTTCTTGGAGAGTAGGATCACGCCGCTGCTCTTCCTAATATTATAAATGGAGAAGTTTGTGAGGATGTTTGGATTTTTGAATGTTTAACGTTGTTTACTGTCAACCGTTGAATGGATTTGAACGAACACAGGTAAATTATGATCTGAATATACGGAACCCGTATGCGTTTCAGAGGAATTAAGGCCGGCAAGCCGCTGACGGAATTCAGTAAAATTATATGCTTACAATATACTGAAATTAAACTATTATATTTGGATATAATCGCGGTCGATTTTAAAATCTGCTGAACAGCAACCATAACATCGGGGCAAGTAAAAATGTAAGCAGGTTAATAGTTTTAAAAGTAGTGTTTATTTCTTAAATAAGCCGTTATAAAATCTGTTTGATTTTACAGCATAGTAGTTTAATAATAATGCGATATATTTACGTAAAATTTACGACAATACTATCCTCGCAGGGTACGTCATAGCATGGTTCCTTTTATGTACGTGGGTATGCAGATCTATAGGTGAAACAGTGCGGTTATTTTATGCGTCAGAACAGAGATATGTAGACTAAAAGCAAGTCTGGTAAATATGTTAACGCAATGAACGCAAATACTATTGCGTACATGTATAGTGATAGGGTTTCGTTGACGCGCAACGTGTGGTGTATATACTGTCAATTGTTAACCCTTTGTCTGCCGGCACAATGAAAAATCCATTATGTCTCGCGTTATCCTGCGTTTTGTTATACGAATAGCATACCATACATTGTAGTGTTGCATCGAGAGGATTTATGCTAAAGGCATATGAACATAATATAGTCTGTTAATGATCGTTGGCTTGTGATGTAGGTACCTACCGTTAAATCGGGCAGTTAGTTGGTACTAGCCTCTCTTCTCTAACCCGCTACACCCTTCTACACTAGTTTGGCTTTGCCCAAACTGTACTAGTTTCGTTTGTGAAATTATGTATCTACCTGTTTTTAATAATTATAATATCCAGATTTCTAGATCGTAATTCGGTCACGCTACCCAATCTAAACGGGGACCGGCCATCTGCGCCAAGATATTGTTACGTGCTGGGTTCGACGGATAAGAATGTAAACAATATTACTGACTAAAGCACGTTTTATACTAACACATAATTAACTTTAAAACACAACAAACACTATGCTACACTATTCCGACTATAACTGCTTCAAACGCCATAGTATTTTTGCTTCCGTTCGCTTCGATGAATACTTAACCGCTTACGATTGTAAACTGACTCGGCGAGCGCTAGCCTTCCCCTTTTATAAGCGGTTAAAGCATTTCCGGAGTTTTCTAGAAACGTCATACACGGTACGTAACAGTACAAAGATTCGAGAATGTGCCAGCGTTCTCTCTACTCTTCTCGTACCAACGAAGTAGTTCCGTAAGACGTAAATAGATGGCGCTGTAATAAATTATTAGACGGAACTGCCGAGTCCTCCCCACAATGCCGAGAGATGGCACTGGGTGCACTGTCCCCCTCTTAGACATGTTCGTCTCGAACATTGTTGGATCCGTAGTAACGTGCCAATCGATCTACATGAACGATCTTTGGTGTACCGCGTGGTCCTTTCTGGATTCGGTAGATGACGTCATTCATCTTAGTGACTATGCGATAGGGTCCATCCCATTTTGCCTGCAACTTAGGAGATTTTCCTTTGCTGCGTACCGGGTTATGTAACCACACTAGCGATCCTTCCTCGAAGCCTATTGGCCTTATTGTTGGCCTTCCGATCGTAACGGGTCTTCATCCTCTCAGACATCTGCTGACCGGTCTGTCTTATGTGCTCGTATACATCATTCATCCTGTTGCGCAAATCATTCGCATAATCTGTTATGCTGCGTGGAGATTCATGCCGGTGATCAAGTCTGCAGGTATCGTTTTCTTCCGAAGTTAGCGAAAGCAGGTGTTACTGATGTGCTTTCGTGAACTACACTACGGTATGACACGAGAAACCGTTGAATGTGTTTGTCCCAATCCCTTTGTTTGCTTTTTACGACTAACGCCAGATATTTTTTTATTTTTTTTATTTTGCTCTTCAAAATGACCACACTCCGCCTGATGGTAAGCAGTCGTGTGGTCTAAGAGCAGTGGCCTCCACATCGTCCTCATAGCAGCCGAGGCGATGTTGAGGTCTCTACTTTGACGGTCGGAGAATGTGCTTTTTCACGCCCCGCTTAAAGGACGCAGGATTGAAGGAAGAAGGAAACACGTGCCTTGGCAGAGAATTCCATGCCTTGATCATTCGGCAGTGGTATGAGGACCCAAACTTGTTGGTACGCACTCTAGTCAACTCCATCGTATAAGGATGGCATCTGAGCCCAGCACACGTTTTTCTGGATAGGAAAGGGGAGGGCGGGATGGAATAACTCTTCAGAGCACTCCCTGTGGTATATTCTGTAGAAACATGCCAAAGAGGCAATATCCCTAAGGAGTTGCAGAGGTTCCAGTGAACTCGTGACCTCTGGATCTCCGATGATATGGACAGCCCACCGCTGTAACCTGTCAAGAGCGTCTAGCATGTACTGCGCGGAGCCATCCCAAAGATGAGAACAGTACTCCACGCAAGGGCGCATTTGTGCCTTATACAATAGAAACAGCTGCCCAGGCGCGAAAAACCACCTCACCCTGTTCAGAACTCCGAGTTTTCGCGAAGCTTGCTTAATGACGCTCTCGATGTAGGTTTTGGGATTAAAGGAGCGGCAAAGATCCATACCTAAGATGGAGAGGCAGTCACGTATCACCAGTGGAGTGTTCTTCAGAGAAGGGAGGGGAAGGAACGGAGACTTTTTTGTTGAGAACGCGCATGCCTGGGTCTTCTTGGCATTGAACTGAACCAAGTTCTTGGCACCCCATTCAGAGATGCGGTTCAAGGTCTGGTCAAGTTCAACGACAAGATCCTGCCTTTTCCCCTCAACGTCAGCCTGTTTGGCCCCAGGACATCCGAGATATCGCCCATGCACGGTACTGTCGTCTGCATAACAATGTGTGTTGCCGAGATTCAACATATCATTGATATGCAGAAGAAAGAGCGTAGGGGATAAGACGGACCCCTAAGGCACTCCTGCATTGACCTGCATAAATTTGGGAGCGCTACCGTCGCAAAGGACCCGAATACGACGCTTCTGCAGGAAACTTGCAATCCAGGTGCACAGTTGAGGGGGCAAGCCATAGGCCGGAAGCTTGGAGAGACTGGGTTAATCGTTCAACCATGCCGTCTGATTGCGGATGATAAGCGGTCGTTCTCGCTTTGTAGGTACCCATTACACGACAAGTGTCCTTAAATACTTCAGATTCGAAGTTCCGACCTTGGTCGCTGTGGATCTCTAAGGGAACCCTGAAACGACAAAAGACTTCGTGGATTAGTTTGTCGACCACCGTAGATGCCTCTTGATTGGGAATTGCAAATACTGTGTGCACAAGTACGTACGCCAGCACAAATGTACTCTCATTTTTCTAACTATCAGACGACTAACTAAAGAGATCAGTCGCAGGACCAACAGCTTTATATGCTCTGCGAGGCGGAGGAACTTTCTAACTCCAAGCTGCAATCCAATAACTTTTTGTTGGCCCGACCCGGGATCGAACCTCAAGCACAGCAGTCGCATTCACTAGCGCTGCATCACGAAGGTAGTTAATTTGACATACTAATATTATAAAGAGGTTAATTTTTTTTGTTTAATGTAAAATATCGTAAGCAACTAAACGCATTAAAACTTATTAATATATAGCTACATCATTGCGTTACTGATAAATAGCAGTTCTTTTTAATTACTTATCACGCAAGCCAAATTGGGGGTGGCAGCTTGTGTTTTATAGACTAGACTTACTTATGAAGATAAAAATGTGAAATTCGTATTTAATACTGCAGTTTAAGTATTCGTATGTATAGAAATCATGTGAGAGCAATACTTACTGTAATTATTACCAAGAATATACTGTTCATTTCTCTGCAAGATAAATACGCGTTTGAGTTAGCCAATGCTATCAAACGTACATGTTTGCTTATAGAGCTAATGTTTCGGCAATGATCGCGCATCGGGCTATAGGAGTGCTCCAGGGGCCACCGGGGACCGATGTGGGTGAATTACGACATTATTTAAGGGGAGCCGCTCGTTACTTGTCGGCAAACTTCGCCCACTAATTAAACTCTATAAGTGATATTTATTCGCTGTTAGTTGTAAATTTTGGACGGTAAGTATATTAAGTTTAGAGAATTTAGAGATTCAGAAAAATTATCAAGATTTTTGCTGTCATATAATTCTGCTACGAAAATTGTTTCATAGTATGTTTGTATGCTTCTCAAATAACAATGAGGCGAGCTTATTACAGAATACGTTTACTTTCAAGTTAATCTAAAACATTCTGGTGCGAGGCCAATTTATGATTATCCGAAGCGTGCATGAACTATTATAATGCGAGTATATTTAAACGCAAGAGCGTGGCAGGTGCAAATATGTGGTCTCTGCCAATCCCTTTAGGCAGCAGGTATGAGTCTCAATGTACGTCAGATTCGAGTATTGAGTGTCCTTTACGCAAAGGGCATTTAATACTCAATTCTTTGACACTGTAGTTACTATATTATAACAATACTACAAACTAAATAAACAATTAATATACTTAAACAAATTACCTGTAAGTACAAAATCTTGTTGTCTGTTATTTATAAAATAAGCGAGAATATTTCTCACGGCAGTGGCTTGTTGTGTACAATTTCCACTAGCTAAAACAGGACGAGTCATTAAAAAGCAAGTGGCGAATTGAGAGCAAAGTGGCGTAGCGGGTAGTGGTTGGCAAATGAACATTACATCGACCATTGTCTCGGCAGAACACTAATGAACAACTAACGAACTGAGCTGGCACTTTCCACCGCCTTTCTGCAGTGTGCCCACTGTCTTAACAACCAACAATAAGTACACGAAAAATTATCAAGTTAATAAGCTTTTTTAGACTTTCGTAATTTGTACATAATATGCATTGAGCCTTAATTGCGTTGGTAAGTATTTTAATGTATAATGTGTATATAATACTTAGAGGCTTTCAAGTATATTTTACGTAACCACAATTTTCTATTAACAGTACCTAAATAAAAATTGCCAAATATTTCTTTTCGTCTATGTTTATAGAGTATTTGACAATTAGCTAAGGCCAAAAATTTTTTGGAGCGCCTCGGACCTACACTGGCACTTTATGGCCCTATAGAGTCGGCGTTAATGTAAAAACCTATTTATTGGCCAAAGTTTCGACCGACTTGCGTCGTTACTAGTCACGGGTTTTCGTCGATACTGGTCACGGGTTGACCCGAAACTACGATCGATGAAAGTCTGTACCTATACATACTTACCAATGTGATTAAGACCCGTTGTCTAATATTATATGTAGTAAATAATGTTACCTTATATTTTATGTGATCTAATAATATTTTCGTAATATATAGATACTTTTATGAGTTTTAGGATGTTGCAACCTAAACCTAATTATATATAGCCAGGGAGTAGCTATTATTTTTTAGGTTAGAAGACTTAGGAATCGTACTATGTCGTAAATGTTTTGACGGAGATTGCTGATGTTGTGGGATAGAGCATCTGCAATCATCTAGCAAATACATATGAAAAAATTTAAATTGTCATGGAGTTGACGAACTTCCGCCAACCCTAATAAGATAATGTGCAGATGAATTAACGTTACCAGCATGCGCTTTTGTATGGACTATCATCGGCTAAACGACATCACAAAGAAAGACAGTTACCCGTTGACAAGGATTGACGACACTCTGGATACGCTAACAGGGATGAAGTGGTTTTCTACTCTAGACCTGAATAATGGCTACTGGCAGGTCGAGATACATCCTCGAGATAAGGAGAAGACAGCATTCTCCACGTCATGCCCTTTGGATTGTCTAATGTCCCTGCCAATTTTGAGAGATTGATGGAACGGGTACTTACTGGATTGATTGGATACGCCTCCCTGGTCTACTTAGACGATATTATCATAGTAGGACACACCTTTGAGGATCACCTTCGCAACCTGGAACGCGTGCTCTAGAAGATTCGAGGAGCCAACCTGAAGTTAAGTTCAAAGAAATGCGCGTTGTTCGGTGGCAAGTGAACTTCTTAGGACATGTGGTCTCCGAAGAAGGTATCCAAACGGACCCGGATAAGATCATTGCTGTCAAGGACTGGCCAGTTCCGGAGATCAAAACACAAGTCAGGGCATTTCTTGGTTTGTGCTCCTACTATCGACGGTTTGTAAGGAACTTTGCTGACATCGCCCCGCCTCTGCATAAGCTCACCGAGGATAAAATAAAGTTCTGCTGGAATGAGAGCTGTGACGTCGCATTTCAGAAGCTGAAGGAACATCTGTGTAATTTGGCGATTCTAGGCTATCCCGACAATGAACATGAATTTGTAGTAGATACAGATGCTAGTAACATCGGAATTGGTGGCGTGGTAACTCAACGTAAAAGAGAGCATGAGGTTGTAATAGGGTACTTCAGCAAGGCCTTATCCAAACCTGAAAGGAACTACTGTGTTACGCGAAGGGAACTTCTAGCTGTCGTAAAGACATTACAACACCTCAGCAAATATTTGTTAGGGCGGAAATTTCACCTGCAAACTGACCGCGCTGCATTGAAATGGCTACTACAGTTTAAAGATCCACAAGGACAGGTAGCAAGATGGATTGAACAACTACAGGAATTCGACTTCGTAATACTTGCATCGCAGTGGCAAGTCACATGGTAATGCAGATGTAGCGTAGACCGTGTCCCGACCAGTGTAAGCACTGCGCCAGGCAAGAGGCCAAGCAGGAAGTGCTAGTGAGGATATTGAGGACGGATCTTAGCGAAGACTGGAGGGAAACTCTGCAGAGAACGCAATAAGAGGACAAATACATAAGACCCATCTTCGAATGGAAGAAAACAAGTGCTTCGAGACCTCACTGGAGTGAAATTGTGGCAATGAGCTCTATCACCAAGAGTTATTGGGCACAGTGGGAAAGCTTGGTTATTGAGGATGGAGTTCTGTGCCGTAAATGGGAGAATGCTCGAGGTGATAAGTGTCACATGCAAATGGTCGTTACAAAGCTCAAGGTACCGGAAGTTTTACAACTCTATCATAATTCACAATTTACACACAATTTTAAAATACTTAATAATTATAATATTTATGCCAACATTCCAATATAATCTATTTAATTTAGTAAATCCCTCATTGAAAAATATTTTGTTTAATAATTAAGAATCAAAATGTGCAATTCAGTGCGTAACTCGGCAATCGACTAAAACAAAGCATACATTGATATTTATTATTAAATTAACATATCTATAGAATATGATATTATTATATCTGAGTAGTTTATGATTCCTCTCTCCTACGTTGCTGTGGCCGACAAGGTCCATAATGAACTGTCATATTATTTAAGTTCCCACCTGAGCCTACATTATGGAACGCGATAAACAATTGAGTATTGAGTATTGAAATATTATTTCGGGCTAGATGGTATTAATAAAAAATTAAAGGGATAAATATCTAAAACTTTATAACGCAATAAAAATAAATGCATTCTGTATATAATAAATATGTAAAAGTATACTATTCATGACCCATGCACATTATAAGGCCGTATATTCTTTTGTATGCATTCAATTCAAACCCACCTACATGTTGTTCTTATGCATAGTGATGTCTAAGCAATCTTCTAAACATCGAAGTTAATATTCAATATATAATAATAATACTTTAGATTTAAAAAAATTCGAGTTACGAGCATGTCTTTAAATATACCCAATCTAATAATTAATCCATTATTATTTGAGACAACATGTCCGGAGCGTTGCAACATTTGAAATCGAAGGAACATTATTATCAATCATCGGTATCATAATTGTGTATTGGTTTAAAGAAAACTACGATTGCTTGCATAACAATTTTTTTTATATTTACAGTCACCACTGTTAGCTTACGTAATTAAAATACAGATATTTTTACAATTACAATAACTATTAAAATTCTAGTAAAATAATAACAGAGAAAGTCTCTAAATAAGTCTTTGTGATGGTACATATGTTTAGACAGACAGACTATGCTCGTATTTGAAGTTAACTATTTACAATTTGAAATGAGCAGGAGATGCGCTACTATTAAAGATTTTTTTGTTATGCGATCGTTGCTTGCGTACGTTTCATTACGTGAGAGTTTCGCGTAAACCTAAGACACCATAAAACATATTAATATTTGTGTTTTAAGTATTCTATATTTACATTTAATTTTTTTTTAAATTTTTCTAAATTACACTGTTTTATTTACATTGCATCGTTTATTATTAATTTTAACATGTAGCTTATCACATTTATTTATTTATATATTTATATATCATATTTACTTAATGTTAATTCCTAACAAAATGAGATCATTTACATTTTGCAATCATTTTAGCTACAATGAAATATTCATCTCATGTTATAGTCTTTACCTTCCAAGTATTTCTTATAGTTTTAAGGGTGGAAAATGTTACAATGGATAGTTATTAATTGCAATCTCCATAACCATAATTTATTAAGTAGCTGTCAGAAATACCTTTCAAATGACAATACAACTCTTTGAATATATTTTCAAGATAAACAGGTACTTTTTCGATGACTGTGCTTATTGGTTACATTAAATAATAATCATTCTGATATTTCACGACTTAAATAACCTCAAAATTACAATCTTTATGTCATCAAATAAACTTGTGTAGACTTGCCGATAGTCACTAGACATAATAACATAAATTATAGGACTGAGAAAGACTGAAGAATATTCCATCAGGTGTACTAAAACATGTGCTGTTGGATTGGACTTGTATTTACCGTATAAGACTCTCGATAGCATTATAGGCAAATGACAGAGGACAAAAGATACCATTAAAGCGAGGATCATTGTGGCAAGCTTCTTGTCTTTTCTTGTTGGTAGATGCAATTGGTCTTTGCTTTCAGTCACTTTAAAAGTATTTGTGAAGAATTGTTTGAATTTATTGTCCTGGCCATCAGGAGTTAAAACTATAGGATTATTGACGTTATTGGCATCATCGTCTGTACTGCTTTCATACGGTGTAGGATCCTGACAAACAATTACACTTTCGACTACAGAGGGATCTGATGCGCTATTGCTCCTTGCAGGTTGTATTGCATTAACATTGTGCGCAGTGCGTTTCTTTCCTGATTTCCTCACCGTCCACCATATTTGACTGTAGCATATCGTAAATATTGTATATGGTCCAGCAAATGCAAGAACGAGTAAGTATGGTTTGGGATATATCTTGTTTTTGTCTGGCTGCATGGTGCAATCTCCTTCTCTTGGATCCAAGTTGAATTGTCCCCATACACCAAAGAAAGTTGGTAAAAAAAACGAAAATCCGATGACCCATGTACTGATTAGGGATATTATTAGAATTTTTCTTTTGTAGAACCTGAAAGAACACAAAATCTATATTAGGGTTTTATCTAAAAAATTTAATTAGTAAGATATTGGTATATTAAACTGCTTGACGTCATGCACCTACATAGGCAGACATATTTTGATAGAAGTATAATTAAATTATTTATTTGTACGAAAAATACGACGATGGTCAATTTCTAAATAAAAATGTAGGTAAATTACTTTAAAGGTCTTCGAAAACCCGCAATAAAGATATAATAAGATCGATAATATAAAGCGAATAAACTAAATTCACTGCTTTTCATAAAAACTGTCCAAAATAGAGTTCCAATCTAATACTAATAAACATCAAATGCGAAGTGAAATGCAATTTATGTTTACATTTGGTATATATTTTAATTTAATTCAATACTATTTGGGATATTTATAATACTGAGGCAAAGATAGCATATGAGTCTGGTAATAAATACTTGGCATCCTATTTGTGACAGTTGTTATAACGGAAGTTAGTCTTGGGATCAAATGAATCATTTTTTTATGCCGTAGTGTTTTCCTAACCTTGGATATAATTCTGATCAAACGAAGAAATCGATTTTTTTATATATCGTAATATACTAACCTGTGATATAATTTTGGATGGCAGATAATAATATATCTATTGATAGTGATGGCGACCACACTTAAGTGTGCTATGCAATTCAACGAGTATTTCATCAACGGGTACACGTTGCACATTGTCTTTCCAAGTATCCATTGCTTTGACCAGAAAGTGATCGCCATCATAGGTAACACCACACAACAAAATAGCAGGTTGCTAATGTGCAGATTTATTATGAAAATTGCAGTCGCATTTCGGAACTGAAAAGAGTGAAAATAGTAGTCAGGTTCTAAAATAATTGTTTTGGTGTCTATAGCTTTTATAAAGAAGCTTAATTTTAATTTTAATTCTAATCGTTAATCATTTGTTGTTTTATAACTGACTTGTTGTTACTGTTGAAACTGTTGTTCTTTTTCTTTTTTACTTTCTCTTTTTAATTAATTATTGTATTCCATCTTCGAGCCGATGAATTGCCAATGTTATGTACGCCATTATTGTCACATGCATCAGGCCATAAATTAAATAGTATTAGTTATTTTCAATGATAAATGTTTGTGATGTGGCAGTTCTTTTTTTTTAATTATAATTAAAATTAAAAGATCCCTTATGATATTTTTCTTAAATGTCTCCTATGTACTGACATCGAGCAGTTACAATTTTATTATACAGAGTGTCCCAGAAGTCGACATTGAGCCGGAATTAGGTAACAGGCTAAGTTATAACAGCTATCAGAAAAATATAAAAGTCAAAGTTACGTATTTTAGAAATTATAGGTATTATAAACAATATCTAAAAAACTACGCTCTGTGACAGTCTTTCCACTCCTGTTAATACAGATATTTCCTTTTTGAATATTTTTTTTTGTTATGTAATCTTGAATAATCGAAAACAAAACGAAAGTTTAAAATAGCATTATTCGAGATTAAACAATTTTTAAAATACGTAACTTAGATTATTTTTTATATTTTTCTAAAAGCTATTATAATGTAGCCTATTACCTGATTACAGCTTGACGTCAACTTCCGGGACATCCTGTTTGTATATATTTGATATATCGCTAGAACTTCATTTCTTTTACCTACAATGGTATCAAACTAATTAAACTACCCACCATACAAAATTGGTCATCATTGTCAATTTGAACATAACTGCAATGACAACAACTTTTAGACATGTTGATGAATTACTAAGCTTCTATATACAGGTTGTCCGGTAATTAATGGATAACCTGGAAATGTCTTATAGTGGAACTGATGGCCGTTCAGACAAAAATATGTTATTTTTTTATCTTAACTACTACCTGAGATATGTTTTTTTTTTAATTACCATGTATAATTTTCTTGTATACTACGACCATAAATTAATGAAAGCCATCGGATTTTTGTTGTTTTATTATTAAACACTAATTATGCTAATAGATAGACAGTCAAAAGTATGCTATGCTTATATAGCTTGCACTTTTCAATATATAATTTTTTTTAAATTTTTCTGAGCGGCCTTCAGTTCTACTATAAGACATTTCAAGGTTATCCATTAATTACCGGACACCCTGTATATAGTCTTAGTAAACAAGTGACGACATCAACCATTAACCAAAAAGTCCAATAATTGAGATATGTTATCCCACTGCTGGGCAAGCGCTATGCATTTTCGGTGTGTCATGTTTGGCCATAATTCACCATGTAGGTTTGTGCAAATTGGAAAATTTCACATATCTTCGAGAACATTGTCAACTATCAAACATTCTTATTCTGCGAATCTTTCATTCACCGAAAATATTTGCAAGGTCAGTGTTGCGTGTTGTGAGATCGAATCAGATCTCTACGTGGTCCAACGACCTTGCAAAGGCTTTCACTGCCAACTGTGATACTGATAACTGAAGAAAATATAACTAACCTTTCTGCAAACTGCAAGTGCGATAATAGTAATAAGGTTTGTGGGAATGCCGATGAGTATAAAAATAACATAGAGAACATATGCAAACTTGAGCAGTTCCTCCGGGTAGTTATTGAAGATCTTAACAGCCGCTAGATCCTCATTAGTCTCGGACATCACATCTTCGCTGTATTCAGAAGCCATATTGAATTTTATAACAAAGGATATTTACACTCCACAATCACATGCACAATGTCTTTAGCAATTTGCTTATTAGAAATCAATTTTAGCGTCAATCCTTTTACGTGCTGTCAACATTTTTCTAATATGCTTTAAACGTGTGTATTCTTTGGTAACTAGTTAACGTATGAACTAATACTATTTATTATATGAATCGACGTAATATTGATGTTTATTAATACATAAATTAGTTAAGTCGGTTAAGTTTTCCCTAATGCGTCAAATGCGGTTTTTACAGATACTGTGTACATATATTCAGAATTACCCATTATAATAGTGTATTTTTTATGTTAACCAATTATTCTTCAACAGGAAAGGTTTGTGATAGTCCTTAACTTAGTTGATAGGTTTGCTTTATAGGAAAGGAATATTATTTTTATTATTTATAATCAAATTTGCATCAAAAAGTATTAATATACGACTGAAGAAGTACCTCCTTCTACATCATAGACAAAAATGTAACATTTTAAAATACTTATTTATTTTAAATTGTGGAAAATTAAGCGTACTCGTACTATAAAGTATAAGACTGGCAAAAACGATTAAAACGTTTAGAATTGAGTTTATCTCAAACAAAATATGAAATACGAAATTGTAATAAAAAAAACCTGTAGCAGTCACGCATAAACTGGCGGTAGGCAAAATATGACGTCTCGTAAGCACTTGTTTTATACGAAACACAACATTATGGAATGGAATTCCGTAGTCTTTGCCTACCCTTCTGGGAAACAGGCGTGCATTTTTGCGAACATTATTGCATTTCATTCCCTTACAGGAAACATAAAAGCGTGTTTTTTAAATCTTTGTTTCTGCCATAGGTAACTATAACCACTTATTTTCATTTAAATTATATGTACCAAATTAAGCGGCCTGTATGCTGAAACAACTATCGATGAGGACTATTGCGTTCAAATATAATTCGAATGCAATTGTCCTCATCGATAACTGCACGGATGCCGTAGTGGTTTAAATGGTCGTCTCGCCTCTGCCGCTACGCCAAGTGTTGTGGGTTCGATCCCACACACGTAACTAAAATTTGTGTGATCAATAAATAGTTGTTCCAAGTCTCGGTGTTCTTTGTTTGAATGTTTGTAAAGTTCACCGCGACACAGGAATTATTCCTAGTGCGCGTGCCTTAGGAGTTGTGTTTCATAATAAAAGCTGTCTTTTTATAAAAGAAAAATGTTTTGACAACACTATACATGTACGTGGCCTGTATCCTTGACTTGAGTAAGTAAAGTAATATCAAGTTGCGTACAATTTTATTCGAATATCATTCGAATACAATTATATTAGCTAACGATTAAGACCTGGTTTTCTAGTCACAAATATAAAAATAAAATATTTAAGTTGCTGAAAATATTAAAAGTCAAAGTCAAAAATCATTTGTTCACTTAGGTCACAAAGTAACACTTATGAACGTCAAACGAGTTAGTGAGTTTATTACATTTATATAATTTACATTTATGTTAGTTGCAAGGTTCAGGCATAAGGTTGAGCCTATGAGAAGATACCTGCAAGAAACTCAAGGCCACTCTTTTAAATCGCCATCAACTTATAATTTCAGTATTATACAACTATTGGAACATCAATAAATTGGATGCTGTATTTTTGTGCTATTTTTCATTATCTTTTTGTTTCGTTTTGATATGCCCCACTGCCGGACAAAAGCCTCTCCCTTGGACTTCCATATTACTCTGTTCCCTAGTCCCTTTCTCTAGTTCCCCTTCAAAGCACCCAGGTCAGGATGTTGATAAGTAGAACTAAATTATATATTATATATATAAGCAGCAGAGTTAGGGCTTCAAAATATTATAAACTGGCTTGATTACAATTTAATTACCTTAAATATAAATAAAACAAAATATATAACCTTAAGCATTAAAAATAATTCACAGTCCCCTACTGATTTTATAATAAAAGCACATACAGAGGCATGTGCTTCTGGTTCCTCTATTACTGCTAGAAAATGTGACTGTCACATCTTATCTGCAGCCAATAGTACAAAATATCTAGGCATTGAAATAGATAAAAATTTAAATTGGAAACCACATATCATTAATCTGAAATCTTGAATACGCAAACTAATACCTGCTTTCAAAAAAATCAGGAACCTGAAAGATCAAAGGACTAGCAAGATTGTTTACCTAATCTTATGTCAATCTATAGCTACGTACGGCATCGCCGCTTGGGGTGGTGCCCGAAAAAGTATTCCCATAAAAATAGAAAGAACCCAGCGTTGTATCTTATAGGTAGTTAATTTGAAGCAGTTTAAGTCAGTCAGTTTAAGCAAAACTGCGCTCAATAATGCCCGAGGCAAGAGTAGAAATACCATGGCACCCCCTGCCACGCTAGCCGTGGACTTTTGCAACATCAAGGGATTACATAGTAATCTTAATGCTGTTCACCACCACCTCGAGACAGCAAAGCCAGCCTTGCTCTTCTTGTGACCGAGACGCAGATATCGTCTCCAGCAGACACATCCTACCGCAACTATCCTGGGTACGGACTAAAACACTCCTTTCTGTCTAAGGCCGGAGTGTGCGTGTATGTCAGAGACTCAGCTTCAGCAATCTTGAAGGTAGGGACCTCTCCATCTTATGGCTCCGTGTAGACAGCGATGACCATCCCCGCATCTATGCGTGCCTCTATAAGTCCCATAGCGGTGACACCGAAACTGACCGACTCATTGAGCACATCCAGATGGCTTCAGAATTTGTGCAGCAGCAGATCCCGTCCACAGAGATCGTTTGACTTGGCAATTTTAACGCCCACCACGCCAACTGGCTCAGTTTCAGTAAGACCGATCATGCGAGGAGATCTGTTCACGACTTCGCCCTGGAATATGGCCTGACACAACTGGTTACCACGCTCACGCGAATCCCAGATATGGAGAGCCAAAATTCTTCACTGTTGAACCTTCTGCTGACTTCACCTCCGGATGGCTACCGCGTATCTGTTGGCGTCTCACTTGGTTGCTCAGATCACTTCCTTGTCTGGAGTACAGTGCCTCTCACGTGCCCGCCGCAATCGCGTGTCGCACGCAGTCGCCATGTGTGGCACTATAAGTCAGCAAATTGGGATGGGATGCGGTCCTTCTTTGCGTCCTACCCTTGGGGACAAGTATGCTTCGCGCCGGAAAATCCCAATGCCGTTGCTGACTCTGTTGCTGATGTGGTGCTACAGGGTATGGAGCTTTTTATTCCGTCCTCTGTGGTCCCTATTGGAGGCAAATTTCGGCCTTGGTTTGGTCCATCTTCCAAAAACGCTTCTCGCAGGAAGCAGGAAGCTTACCAAGCCTGGGCTGATTCGGTGACAGCATGTGATGTTAATACCAGCGCATTAAAAAAGGAGTATAACTTTGCTTCCAGGTCCGTCAAAAGAGACATTGCAAGGGCGAAGTCGGAGCATATTGGTTGAATTGGCGAGAGGCTTGATAGCACGATGTGACGGTTGTATGCCGGATATCCAGTTCTACCAACGCTCAGTGCGCTTAACACTTCTATCCCTTGAGATCCATAAGTCGAGTGGGCCTGATGGAATCCCTCCTATTGTATTAAAGATGTGCGCTCCTGAGTTGGCGCCGGGCTTAACGCGACTATTTCGGCTCTCTTACTCTTCTGGCGTAGTCCCTACATCATGGAACTCAGCATTGGTCCACCCGATCCCAAAAAAAGGCGACCGCTCAAATCCGCCCAACTACAGACCGATAGCCATAACCCCCTTTTTTCGAAGATAATGAAATCCATTATCAACTGTCAGCTCTTACGGTACCTAGAGGGTCATCAGCTGCTTAGTGACCAGCAGTACGGTTTCCGTAATGGTCGGTCGGCTGCTGATCTTCTAGCATACCTAACACATCGTTGGGCAAAGGCGATCGAGACAAAGGGGGAAGCCTTGGCGGTTAGTTTGGACATAGCGAAGGCCTTTGATCGTGTCTGGCACAAAGCACTTCTTTCGAAGCTCCCTTCCTATGGGCTTCCCGAGAGATTATGCGAATGGGTCACTAGCTTTTTAGCAGACAGAAGCATTAAGGTCACAGTCGACGGTGAATGCTCTAACTCCATGCGTGTAAATGCTGGTATCCCGCAAGGCTGAGTGCTATCGCTGACTCTGTTCCTTCTCCATATCAATGACATGTTGCAAATAAGCAACATTAATTGTTATACTGACGACAGCACGAGCGATGCTCTATATACCGGCCGCGCTAACATCTCTCGGGAAAACGTCATTGAGAGCCGAAACAAACTTGTGTCTGAAATTGAGACCTCTTTAAAGAAAGTCTCAAATTGGGGCAGACTTAAATTGGCCCGATTTAACCCCACAAAGACACAAGTCTGCGTGTTCACCGCTAAAAAACTTCCGTTAGTCGTATCTCCTCGTTTTGAGCACATTCCCATAACTGCCTCAGTCAATATTGGAATATTTGGTGTCGACATATTCCAGTTCCGCGGCTGTTTAGAGGGTAAGGCTAAATTAGCTTCGAAAAAGCTTGCCGTGCTCAACAGGTCGAGACAGTATTTCACGCCGAGCCACCGTCTACTACTTTACAATGCGCAGGTTCGGTCTCACATGGAATACTGTTCTCATCTTTGGGCAGGGGCACCTCATTACCAGCTTCTCCCTCTAGACTGCATTCAACGGAGAGCGACTCGAATCGTCGACTGCCGGGTTGTTTCAAATCGGCTAGACCCTTTGGCGATGCGTAAAGATGTGGCCTCGCTATGCATCTTCTATCGCTTTTACTATGGGGAGTGCTCCGTGGAATTGTTCGGACTGATCCCTGCCGCCTCTTATTGCCATTGTCCTACGCGACAGAATTTCCATTCCCATAATTTAAATGGTTGGCAGTCCACAACTGTGCGCTTTTCCAGAAATTTTCTGCCTCGCACAACTAAACTGTGGAATATACTGTCGCCTGCGGAATTTGTTTTTATTATTGTGTTTTTATTATTATAAGAGTAAACAATATTTAAACGCGTGTATGAATGTATAAATATATGTACAACATCACATACGTATTAAATGTATAAATACATATGTAATATAAATATTATATATATTTATATAATACTTATTTTTAATATAATACATTATATATTACCATAAAAAAAATCATATAAATACTAAATCATGTCTGCATTGACATAAACTTTATATTTTATCAATTACATTATTTTAAAATAATTTAACTAAGCTTAACAATCGTTCTTCATAATTATCTGTTATTTGTAGATATACTATTTGTTTACACAAAACTCATTAGTAGATATCGTGCATGTTTTGTTCGCTTAAATATTACAATCATTATAACAAACTGTCCTTATTCAATTAACTTACAGTTGGTATTTCTAGAGTGAGAATCCTTACCTTGCCGTAACACAGTCATTTGACTAGCACGAAAGGTAAAGAATTTTTATATATATAATATATTAAAACAGAAGAGCATTGTAAACCTAGGCTAAATTTATCTATGAATAAAGTTTTATCTTATCTTATCTTATCTTATCATATATAGAGGCAAGAATGTCATTCGTGTAACTCATCCCTTTTTCCTTAGTCTCATGAGTATATGCCTCCAGCCATTTTTCGTTAGGTTTTCTAGGCACTGTTTTTTTTATTTCTTCATAGACAATTCCTGCAATAGGAATAATACGTGTGACACGGGTAACTCTACATACTTTTAAACAACGGACTCAGAGTACGCCCAGACTTGAAACAACTATCTGTGAAACACAAATTATTGTCACGTGTGGGAGTCGAACCTATAAGACTCGGCGTAGTGTCTGTGGCGAGGCTACCACTTACACCACTACGCCATCCGTGCAATGAGGGCGAGCTTAGAAAATTCTTTCACCATATATATACCGTGCACGTTACTAATCAAATGATTTTAAAAATACTTTCTCCATTAGAAAGCTATATCATTCAGTGATAATATAGCTTACTAAATGGTGAAAGAATTTTCTAAAATAACCTTTTCTTAATATAAAATATATCCTATGTTACTCGGTAGTAACATAGGATATATTTTCTTTTTTTAGATACTGTTACTAACATAACTTAACCTAATTTACTTTTAGGGAAGCAAAGCCGCGGGCAAAAGCTATAATACGTAACGAAACCACTACAGGCAAACGACAAAGATAGCGAGTAACAGTGGGTATTTGCTTACTTTGTAGCACCTTCCGTTTTTCAACCCAAATTTAAATTATATATTGATCCATTCTTTTTGACCAATTTTGATGCTGTATTCAGAAAATGATTTATTATGGACATTATAAAACCAACACACATGACATTAATACGTGACGAGAAACGTTTTTACCACTTTTAAGCATATTACGCACCCAAAGTACTTAATTTTAAATTATATTAATTGGATAAGAATAAAAATAGCGCAAAACTAAAATTTAAAAATTAAAATATAATTATCTTTATCGTCATTATTCTGTGGTCGAAATTCGACCATTGCGACCATTGAACGACCACTAGTAATAAATTATTATATCTACTTATCGTAGTCTCCTGTAATACAACACTGTAATATAAAAATCTTTGTGTTCCAATATATATGTACGAACATTCGTGTACGTGTTTCCTGAGCCGTAGGAAGATTTTAGTGGATCGCCACGCTAGAACAATATAAAACAAACCGACGCGTATGCAGTTCTAATGGGTTTGGGGTAGTGATAGATTTATCTCTGAAGCAAAAAGAAAACAGATTGCAAAGCTCGGAAGTCCATTCGGATGTATTCGACCGACATACGGATTACTGCGGCGATGTAACGGCGAGCTACTCCTGGTAAGGCTGTTGTATTAAATCCTTGTAATAATTATAAACTCAAGAAGGTACTATTTTTCAATTGAGTAAGTTAACTTGAACGCTAGTAATGATTCATGTGTCGCAGGGGACTTTAGAAAAATGGAAACAAGGGATACAAGGAAAATCCAGACCTCTTTTCTTTTCTTAAAAAATGAGACAACTACCTCACTAGGAATAATTCATGAATGGCGAGGGCTTTACAAATATTTAAACAAAAAAATACGTGTTAAATCCTTTGTGTTGTCATAATAAACCTCAGCCTACCCTTTCGGGAATAATTAATTTAAAATACATAAATATTGTACGTATGTATTTTAATTTATTGTACGCCTAGTGACTAGGCCCTAGTCAGTTAGGTAATTATACAAACAATATTGCATATCGCATTAACGTATTATAGAATAAATAACATGATGTAATTACTATAAATATACATTTTAATTTAGTTAATCATACATTTGCTTGTCATGTGTCATAAAATAGATATATTATTATATTTTTGTATGTATGTTTGTGCTTCAACTTATAGGTTTAACCTGTATGATTAACTAAATTAAAATGTATATTTATAGTAATTACATCATGTTATTTATTCTATAGCACGTTAATGCGATATGCAGTATTGTTTGTATAATTAGTTTTCTTGTATTGTGTCTGTTTTATTGGCCCAGTAGCACACGTGTTGCGTTTGCGCTTCTGCAATTCTTAGGACCCAATTTTCAATGACTGGATTGGGTAAAGTGTAAGGTTGCTATACTAAATAATAAATATATTTTATAATAATTTTCTCACACGCTAGCTGATAATCAGTAGGTGGGTATTCCTTTAAATATTTTTTTTCTGTTACTTGTATTCTTACTGTAATGTGATGGGTCTCCATCACATTACAGTAAGAATACAAACTACTACTACATGAATGCTACATCTATGTTCGGATCGTACGTATTTTTTATTGTATAATAATATCTACCTGATGGAGCCTCTCATATACAGATGTTCATTCGGTTCTCTCGGTTGAAAAGTCCTTCGGATTTATTCGAGCTCCATATGGCATTTAGCGCATATATGTTCAAGCTCATTCGGCATTATACCGCTGTTAACCTGAATATGGCCATGCCAAGTTGTATTTTTGTTAGAGATTTATCGATAAGGCTGTTGCACAGTAAATAGGCAGCCACTTCAGCTTTATAATGAACCTAAGTATATCCACGGGCACTTTTCCAGATGCACTTAAACTGTCAATTTTAAAGCCTTTGTTTAAGAAAAAGGACAGAGAACTTATGGAGCCCTACAGACCTATTTCTTTAATACCAATCTTTTAAAAAATATTTGAGAAGTTTATGCATAAGCAATTATATCAATATTAAGAAAAAACAGTATACTATATAACGAACAAAATGGTTTTCGCGAAAATAGAACACTAAACATGGCCATTTATAATTTCTTCATGAAATTATGTTAAAAGTAGACAAAAGAATGCCTGTTTGCTTAATTTTCTGCGATATGACACAGGCGTTTGATCATGTAAAGGATGACATATTAATCAGTAAATTGCACGCATATGGAGAGAGAGGCAATTAACTAAATTGTACTTGGAGAATAGAAAATAACGTACATAGATAGTAAAAATAAACCCCACCACTAAACGAGAGGAAATATATCTTTCAGATGAGCGCACAGTTTTGTATGGTGTGCCTCAGGGGAGTGTGATCGGGCATTTACTTTTTACACTATACATCAATGATCTCCCAAAATTTACCATACGTCCTGTAACTCTCTTCGCAGATGACAGCATAGTAACAATTTCACGTAACAATAATGACATAATTCAATATAAATATGACATCACTAATTCCTTGATATCTATAATAAATTGGCTGGACATAAATAATTTGAAGACAAACGGCCTCGATGGCGTAGTGGTTAGTGTAAGCGACTGCCACGCCTGAGGTCGCGAGTTCGATTCCCGCACAAGTCAAATATTTGTGTGCATGAATATGAATGTTTGACTTGGTCTGGGTGTTTCTATGTATAACATGTATGTATTTACTAAAGAAAAAGTATATATGTATGTTTATCCATTGTCTAGTACCCATAGTAAAAGCTCTGCTTAGTTTGGGCTAGATGGTGTTGTGTGTATGTGGTAGAATATTATTATTATATTATTATTATTAACTAAAATGATTCATTTTACCCAACGGACAACATTAATAATAACATTTTTGAAAATGTAATTGCTTCCAAAGTTCCTCGGCTTAATAATAGATAAAAACTGGATTAGAAATCGCATATAGAGACTCTTTGCAAACAATATGTTCTTCTGCTTACGCCTTGCACACGTTAGCATCAATACATCAAATCATATACAAGCCGTGATTACGGCTTACTACGGGCTAGTTGCCTCAAATTTACGTTATGGCATCATATTCTGGGGCAACTCCAGAGATACAACTTAAGGCCAAGGCCAAGGCCCAAAAAAGATGCATACGGTAAATTTTAAAACTTAAGAACATTGAAAGTAGTAAACCATTCTTTCAAAAGTTCAAAATAATTACACAACAGAGCATTTATATTTTTTTTTGAAATTTCTGGTTACTCATATTAAGGAGGGTCTAAACATAGCTGGCGTAGTATGGGTGTAATGCCCTGAATGTATGTCCCTGAAGACTATAATTAATATATGTATGTATAACAACATTAGAAACATTTAAAGTTTTAGTTTAAATTGTACGACACTTGGCTAGCTGACCATGCCGTGTTGGGATGATAAGCTCGACACATGCACCATTCGTCAATCGTGAGTAATGATTGACAAATGGTGACTAATTCGACTAAATAACAATCAAGTTATCCTTAATTACTAGTAAATTATAACGGCATCAATATATTTACATGCGCTTTGTCAATCTTACAAAAACGTGATGAGCACTGCGCTTCTAGTGCACAAGACACAGACGTTACGTATTCTCTGCTAAAAAAGACAATAGATAAAAAAATAGTTATTTAAAATTTTAATCATTTGAAGCGTTAATAGTTATTTGAATGCTTTAATCTGTCAATTGCTGCGTCATACATAATTGAAAAAACAATTATGTCAAGGCTTGTGATAGGCTGCTGCAGCTTAAAACGTTACATAATATTCCTAAGAGGAGTATTACATAAAAGTATATTGCTTTATTTTTCAGTAGCAATTCGCGACCTTAAACCAGCTAAACGCCTTTGATACTTGAAAATCGGTTCAGTACGATCTCATATTATGTAGCAAAAATCTTTGTCCTAGTCTATTCATTTATATCGTCTGATTTTATGAAACGGTTTTGCCAGGAAATATAGTTTAACTGTGCTGTACGTTTTCACCGACCGTTTCTGTTGCGTTGTGGTGGGCTCTGTAATGAATAACGTGCACAGTATCCGGCTATAGGTTGCGTTACTCGAAACAAGGTTCAAAGAGAGCATTACCATATGTGTAATAAATACTAATAGTGAGTCAACTCCTTTGTATTACTGCAAAATACCTACAAGTCTGTCCCGACGTCCAGTCGCTTAAAAATTGCAAGGGCTGTCACGAAAACATTTTCTAAAATAATTATATTTTAATATTATAATACTTAATCTGTATCAAAAAAAATTATGAGGTACGGAGTAAATAATTAATTTATCGTGATGGAAACAAAGGTTTGTGCTTGTGCAGGTAACCTACTTAATTTTACTATACTAATATAGTATTTCAGGTATTGCGCTGAAAATATTGAATAGGGGGTTGAACAAAATAAATAAAACAGGTTAAAAGTATACATTGGTTCTATTTATTCAACGCGCGCCGCCGCCTCGTTACAAATGTGTAACCGACAAATATTTACGACTTTTATTATTAGGCTTTTTTAATTGTCTTTTGTTGAATTTAATGATATAATGAATTCTCATCCTTACATATAATTCAATTAAAAATCGTGATGGAAAGCAATCACATGGTTGTGAGAATTCAATTGTACTTAAGGTGTCACACAACCGTTTACCAATATTTTCACCGACAAATGAAATAAAAGATTCTTTGAAAGCCTTTTCTAATTTGTGACAATATTCTTGAAAATCATCTGGCACCCCTTGTAGACCACCAAATACATCGACAGTTTTATTATACGCTCTTTCTCTTAAGTACAAATTCGACAACGTCGGTTCAGTTGTGTACGAAGAGGCGTATTTTATCATTGCCAGGCAACTGTGTTTCTGTACACACCGTCTGAGTACATATCCACATACGTATAAAAACGCGTTTTGCTCTGGCAAATCATAGCTAGGTAAAATTTTGAAGCTTTCATTATTTCTTTTTGCGGCGGTTTTATTATTCTCATCCAGAGACACTGTATTATTCTTTACAAAACTATAATATTTCAACAGTATGCTGTCAAAATCTTCTGAACAGTTTCTGCCGTCAGATAATTGCATTAACTGGCAAAAATAACTTTTCCGAAAAGCTCTTGTAAATTGAAGGCATGTGGGCTCATGACAATTACCACCAGCTTGTCGAATTAGTCCAAAATAGTTCTCTAAACAATCATTGTTTAATCGTCTTGTGAGTAAATATACGTACCCATCATTCTGCATATCAACGAGCAATTGACGAATCGAATTCATAGTTATAATCAATGTATTTCTAAATTTAATCGTTTTGGTTACGTCCTTGCCAGTTACTTTGTTTTTAATTTTTAAATTGTTGAAAATTTGATGAGCTTGGTCCAACAATTCTAACTGAGAACTATCACCTTGAAACGGTTTACCGTATGGTTTGCCAGAGTGAAGGTTGCTTGAATTTAGCAAGTCAAATAAATTATTCACTGATTTAATAAATTCAACGGTTCCATTAGCTGGCGTTATTAGTCCCGAAGCAGCATATGTCTCTAATGCAGCCACTACTGAATTGCTAAACACCTGAGTCGCGAATCTGACTTTTTGCCTTTGAAAGTTATTGGGAAATATATGGGCATCTGTTAGTTTTGGCACAGACCTCATGTCTTTTTTTACATCTAAATTATACAACATTTGTATGTCATCCCAAGATACTGTCTTTCCGTTGTATTCGAAATTGTTTTTTAACAAATTATTTCGTATACATTTCACTATATGTGGTACATCAAAGATGTAATAGATTTTCTTTCCGTCGATGTTAAAATACGACTGTTCTGCCGAGATACCCTTAGAATTTGCAAATTGTAAAAAATCTGATCCTTGATCTGAAACTAAGGCCCTAATTTGGAATCCCATCAGGAAAAGGCGTTTTATAATATTTACAATCCAATCAGCTAGTTGTCCATCAATCTGACTTGATGAAATAAAAGCGAACCCAATAGGCTGTTTCCACTTGGATGTTATACCTCGAAGCAAGACTGTGAAGGCGAATCCAGCAGCGAGGGGCCTTTGCTGCCCGTCTACTTCATGCAGTCCAACAATTCTGTCCTGCTTGAGGTCGTAAGCGAGAGAATATTTCAAGCTTATTTCATCCATACACATAACACATTCTTTTTGTGATGGTGACATAAGTTTTGCTGTAGCCGCTAGCGCGTTACTCATGTGTTCATTAATATGAGTTGTCATGGGGATATACATAGAGCTTAAAGTGGTTTTGCTAGGCAAACATAGAGTTTTAGCCAAGAATCTGTAACACTGTGGACTCGTATAATACATATTTAAAGCGAACAATTTAAACTCTTTACTGTATCTGTTCCCATTGCCATGAGATTTAAGATTGATCTGCGCCTTTACAATATTGCTCAAATTTTGATTTAAATATATATCACAGCCTGTTTCGAACTGCTTTTTCGATATACTTTTGTTTTCCGACTCAAACTTTAATCTTTTCACTTCTTTCTTATGCTTCGCTACTTTTTGTCTAAGTTTTCTTTTCCTGGGTGTGTGATCGGTTAATTTTGCAGGTGTTTGTGATGCATAGTCTTCCTGAGATCTTTCACTGAGACTTGGGTTTGTAGATTGTATAGCAGCAGAAACTTGTACACTTCGGTTAGTAACATCTTTCAGTACAATTATTTTTGGAGATTCTGTTTGTGTGCTAATAGATACACTTGTAGGAGGCAAGTTTAAAGTTGGAATGGCAGTAACTTTTAAATTTATATTCGCGTACATTTTTTTTTCGAAGTGAAGGCTACATATGTTCAGATGTTTTAAACTTTTAAAGCATTTGTTTTTCAAATCTTGTCTCTGGCAAGCTTTAATCCATACTTGGCATCTGAAAAAATATAACAGAACAAGTAAGTAGGTATAGAGTTTTCTTCAAGTGGAAGATATATAGGTACCTATTATCGATTTGAAGTTTTATTAATTGCAGTATGGCATTTACAAAAAATAAATAATTAATTAGCGGTAATTTAAAAATGAAAGTACGAAGCTGTAATATCTTATATATAAAATTCTCGTGTCACAATGTCCGTTCCCGTACTCCTCCGAAACGGCTTGACCGATTCTCATGAAATTTTGTGAGCATATTGAGTAGGTCTGAGAACCGGCCAATATCTACTTTTTTTTTTTTTTTTTTTTAATCTTTTGGTCAAAACATTTTTTTATGGCAAAACAACGTTTGCCGGGACAGCTAGTAATACTCTAACCGTGATGTATAATGTCGCAGTAACAAAAAAAATTAAACCCGTCATTATTTAATAATAAATGTACGCCACGTAAACTCACGAAAATTGATTTTTGACGACTAGTCAATTACTAAATTAGAATGTATTTAACAATTTTATAAACCTTTCATTAAAAGATATCTAAATGACAGCACCTAGTTGCGCAACATGCCTGCCTAGCAGTGCCCGCGCACCCGCCGCGCCGTGTGATGTTATTATGCCGATTGATTCTCTCTTTTGATAAATAAATATATCGATGCGCGATACAAAAACATAACTACGAGAGCACTGCGTGCCGCCTGATGGTATATATAACAAATATAGAATAGAATACTTATGAAAATTAGATAAATTACTAGTTACGGAAATTATATTATTATGCAGGTAGATTGATATATCCCGCGTTTAAAAAATAGTAGCAGGCTATACCTACCTAGGCAGTTTACGTTGATCTGAGATAAAAGGTAAACAAACCAAAAAAGGTTTTTGGGGTGTCAATTAGTAATAACCTAATAAGTGTTACCTACTATGACAGATTATAATAATTAAAAATCGTTTTAAAAAATATTAACTGTAATATTATTATAGAGTTATTGTTATTATAACAGTTTCTTAACATAAAAATACAAGTGAAAACAGGCATTTATTTTTAGTTATACATATACATATTCATTAAGTCAATCCGTACATTATGGGGAACCCACTGTCACGTGACATACGCATGATAGTACTGCCCTAATCGAATGTAAATTGAACGAGTAGAAATGTCATTGAAGTATGACAATTTATTGACATTAGGGCGGGTAATAATTCTTTGTTTATGAAAAATCTCAGACGAACGTGAACAGAGTACAGGTAGGTAATAAAAATTTAATAGATGAATGTGGCTTTATTATGATTATCTATGTACATCGATCACTATGGTTATGATTATTAGATAACTACGTATTTTTATTACGTTTTTGACTAAGTACCTATCTTACTGCGACTTAAGTAGGTAGGTTTATTAAAATATGAAGATTTTACATGACCGTGGATACTTAAACTAGGTGGCCAAATTTGTAGAAGGTAAATTATATAAGAAAGACATAGATACGTACCTCTCCTCATCCTTTGGAAATTGATGAAAACGCAATTCTCCACTATTATTACTATACGATGTTGACGCACAACCATTAACAGCACAGGTGGTACGCATAGTTAAAGTAAAAAGAAACTAGTGTACAATAATAAAAATTATACGAGTAATATCGTGTTGTCGACTGAACACAAAACGCGTGCAACTGATTCCGTGTACGTGACACACCTAAACGGGCGTACCGGTATGCAAGCGAAGCCGACCGGTACTACCGCAGACGTCGCGGGCAGGGGGGGGACTCCGCTCTCCTTCATACCGCGCCCCATCGTTGCTCCATCTCATCGCCGAGTTGACTCACTATTAGTATTTATTACACATATGGCATTACTATCAAAGCATACGGCGACCTGGTTTGTATGCTTTTGGAATTACGAAAATTCATGAGCGGCAGTGGTTAAATACTGTCCAGAAGACCGCTTGCTCAACTAGCACTAGGGACAATAAAAACGGAATTTAATATATAATTCATTATTAAGTCTTCGATGGACGATTCGAAATATTAATTTCGAATCGTCTATTGAAGACTTATTAATGACGATGCGAAACAGAATTTCTGTTTCGCATCGTCAGCATAATGGCGTATATTTATCTTTTACCGAAGAGCTTACGTGGTAGTATTGCCGATGACCGTCGTTGACAATTATTAAGAGCCGCTCTGCAATAAATCAGTATTATATCAATATTTAATACGTATTGTAGTAATTACTGATATTGCTATGAATATCATTTAAAGCTTGCCATATTTAACGGATAAAGATTTTACGTAAATTTATTTGTAAGCCTTCAATGTGTGTTTGTTTTAATGTATCAAGCTAGATTGTGAGTTTGACAACTAAAGTTTCGGGGATATTTTGCTTGTGACTAAACGGCTTTGTTATTCAACGGTATCTATTATCTTAATATATGGTGTTCTGTACGTGTATATTACTGACTTGTTCCTAAGAGGCTGGACCGATATCGATGCAGTTTTTTGTGTGTTTTGGACCCGTTTGGGTAGCGCTGTGAAAATGCCTATGGATATTGATTTTTAATTTGTGTCCTGCATGCGGGTAGGACAACGTATGTCGGGTCCCTTAGTTGTAAATATAACGTTGTTGACTCACGGGTATGAGCAGCTTTATTGGCTTAACAGCGGTTCGAATTGCTCACGCCGTTTGAGTCCTACTAATCTGTTTAAGCAAATTATAAATTATAGATATTAATATTGAAATTGTAGTTGTATTTAAATATATTACTGTTGATCGCACTTACTTAGTATTATTGGTAGCTTCTCTAAGCAAAGCATAATTTTTGTGCTTAAAGTGGATTGTCCATTTTGAAATGAATTGACCGCATTTGGTATTTCTCCGAATACATCCGTCAATTACAAATCGTTTAGTGGTTCCTTCTTACTAACAAGGGACAAACCAATATTATTACGTGTTTTTAATATTAGTCAGGACTATTCAAACAGTTATTGCTTAGCAACATGAGAAATATATACCTATACAACAGAATACAGTATACAAGTACGGTATAGTCAAATTTATTAGGCTCAGGGCTGCCCTCCTTCGTGATACTAGTCTTCTGATATAAAGTTTTCTTGATAGGGTTACATTTTTTTAAACTCCCTTTCTATGAATAATTTCTGTGCCGCGGGGACTACAAACATTCAAACAACGGACACAAAGAACATCCAGACTTGGAACAGCCATTTGTGGATCACACAAATTTTTGTCCCGTGTGGGATTTGAACCCACATCACTGAGTCTTGTAGTGGCCGAGTGACATAGTGGTCGAAGTGGTCGCCTCGCCTCTATTTAAAAACTTCATCCAAAACTACAGTTTCAAACCTGAATTTGACACCTTTAAAACTATTGTACAAACCTGCACAGCTGTAATAAATAACTTTCTAAAGTTTAAAGTATCTGTCTAATAAAGTAGTATCTTCACCAGGTCGCCTTTATGGGAATGTTGTTACAAAACACAAGGTACTTGTTGTATACTTAGATATGAGTTGAACGTGCAGCTTTCGGATTATGTAAACTGCAAGCTAGCATCGCATTGAGCCAGTTAGTGGCTCTTTAGCGGAGTACCAGCGTGTTTGTTCAAGGTACCAAGCGGTGAGCAAGCTTCGGTCAAACTCTCACTTTAATAAAATTACGCGATGCTTTAAATTTTGGATGTATTTTGTTGAAGATTTATATAATTTTGTTGCTTTTGCAATGCTTTGAGTAGAAAGTTCTAAACACTAACTGTATTGTTTATAGAATACCACCGCAGTAGGCAATTCTCTATGGTGTATGGGACAAGGCAAATCCACGCGTGGAATAATTATATCTGGTTCATACAATGCTAGTTTCTGCTTGCATTCTTCTAGAGGCATAAGCGTATGCGCGAGTGTTAATCGCTTAAATTCCTAAATTGGATACCAATACTGGTCTTGGTTAAATAAAAGGATTTTATAAAGCACAAAAAGCTATCATACGGTAAAAGGTGACATTAGCTTCAAGCAATCATTTCACTCACAGATTAATATATGTAGCAATCACTTACTAAAACATTACTCATAAATCTCTAGTTGCCAGTCGCAGCCTACTAATAAATAATAAATCAAAAAGGTTATATATTTACCGTTGTCAACTAATGCGCCTCAACAGAATCCCGTTTCGGAATTGAGAGTAAACCCCAAGGATTTCCTTATCGCGTATTGGCGAAAATTTATAGAGTGTGAAAATTCTCTGTCTCAACGGATCGGTGCAAAATGACAAACGTGACCCGAATGCGGGACTAAAGCCCGTTCAGATTTCACAGGGGATGATGAGCGGCATTTTAAATATCTGCGCCACCATCATAAATTTTCTTTATGGCTTGTTCATTAGGTATGCGTGATGAATAACCTCGCGAATTACGTCAAGTTGTTGGTACTTCGGGTTTTGGACGCTGTAGATTATATTTGATTTGATCACGAATTATATGAGGTTTTCGGCATCTAAGGATTCTTCACTCAGTTTCGGGCTACATCAATAATTTTACGTTTGCAGCCAGTAAGCAAACAAAATTATACGATAAATATAATCGTATTTTTTTGTTAGGTTATTCTTAGTAGCAAAATATGCTAAGTAAATAGTTGACATACTCAGCATATTTTCAGACTTGGCTTGGCGATGTCGTCTACGTGTGATCTAATATGATATGTAGATATTTAGAGATACACTGTCAGTACCAGCAGATTATAAGATCAGTACCTGGCACGCACTGCTATTCAAACTTCAACAAAAATCTATGGTTTTTAAAAATTACATCAAGATTCGATTTAAGGAATGTTTAAATACCAGAATCATGTCTTGCTAACCTTGTAAAAACTTACTTGTTTTTTTAACAATACAATCCTGTCACATCAAATTATCCCAATGCTAGGCTTGTTTGTTAGTATTAATAAACTAATAGAATTAGGGTAACTAGGTCATTATAACAGAGGGTTTGTGTCAATGACTGGATATGAATCTGCTTTGTGAATTAGAGAGATGTGGTCTGTTATAGGGTTACGTGTTTGAAAGCAGTCCTCACATACTTTTGAGAATTAATATTCTTTTTTATGAAGGTTGAGAAACGGTTTAATCTTCTGCTGGCTAACCTTTATGTTAAACCAATTCAGTCGTTGAGTAAGGAATATTTATGGTAAACATGAAAATACTTGAATACATTATTTTCTTAATAATCTCACAAAGTAATACCTTACAAATATCAAATTAGTCACCTAGCTACTGTCCCCCTCCTGTGACTCGTATAGTGATTTCTGGATAAAATAGCTTGCTAATTGCAAAATAATTATTAAAATCGGGTCAGTTGTGAGTTTATTGATTACAAACAAAATAAATCTTTTCGCTTTATAATATTAGTATAAATAATTTCAGTCCCACATTCCCACTCTCCGCAAGCCTAAATGTAAACTTAGATTATTACGTTTTTCGTTACTTCGACCAGCCCAACCTCAAAGAGAGCAAAGAATTTTCATTACTTTGCACTCATCCACTCACTCATAAACAAACCCACCGAAACCGCCTGCTTTGTATAATTATAATCTTATTTTTAATTCCGTTTTGGGCTATTATGTTTTGTGTTTTGTTTGTTAATTATTTTTGTTGCAATATTTAATGAGATAATGTTTTTACCGAGTTTAAATCTTAAAATGTACGTACATACGTTTGTACAGGGCTACACTGAATTTTACTTAATACTGTAGACTGTATGGATAGCGTAGAGGCCGAGTATTGTGGGTTTGATCACTACACGACACAAAAAATTGTTAAATCACAAATAATTCTGCCGGACTGGATGTTCTTTGTATCCGTTGTTGGAATGTTTGTGAAGTCCTTGGCGAAACAGGAATTATTCCTAGTTAGAGTAAAATAATGCAAAATAAAATATCGCTAACCACGATTTAAGGTCCGCAGTAATGTAGATCGCCTATTATCGTCCACCGAGCACTGTTCCAGACACTGCTTCGAATGAGAATATCTTATCAAGCAAAGCCAATATATTGTTGTAGTTGTTTATTGATAGAACTTACATTTTATTTATATATAAAAAAGCAACAATCTTAATAGACAAGACAATTACTTACAAGTAAAACAAAATAAAAAGGAATGGCACAAAATATATGTCAGTAAGTTAAAAAAGTGGCTGGCTTAGGCAGCGTCGTAAAATTCCTCAGCATCGCTGTCGATTGGGAAAGTGCCCAGAAGACTGGCAGCATTGCCACGCTGAATGGCAAATGGCATTGTTGTACTAAATTATTCTATAAACCAATTTTGGGTAGACGCTGCTTATAGTTGACATTCAAAACTGTCATACAGGTAGGTACCCAACTAAAGTCAGTTAGAACTGAGAAATAAAATATATTGAAACCGTAATAGTAGTGTGAACATTCACTAACGGAGCGACAAATAGTCAACCGCTTGTTCCTAAGCAAATATACTTTTACAACAAATTCTACTTCGCACAATATCTACCGTACACTGTTAGAAATATTACATGAATTTTACACTAGCAAGTTCATGTAGGTAATCTTGTTCAGTTATTTAGTTTTTGTATGAATAATTGAAGTAGTGTGTGTTATTCTTGTGTACTGTCTTCTATCGAACTGTGGATATTTTGAAACACGGTGAACCATGTTTCAACCAATGAATTATAACTTATAGACTAATTTGTATATACATATCTAATACCTATTGGGCCTAAACTTACGTATGTCTTCTCCCTAGTCTTTATTATTCCCAAGTCACTTGGAGTCGGCTTTGCCGGTCTAACCAGATTTGACTAGATATCAGTTTTTACACGGAGCGGCTGCCACCTGACCTCCGCGATCCGAGGGCTAACGATACCCTAAGGCTAGACCAGTGTCAGGATATTATAGGGAACTGACTTCCCAATAGCGACTCTCATAGATGTTCATGGCAGCCGGGACCGACGACTTAACGTGCTCTCCGAGGCACGGAGCAGGCGATAATTGTCAATCAATACGCACATAATTTCGAAAAGTCATATAACTTCCGAATGTCAGAGGTGCGCGACGTGGGTTCGAATCCGAGACCCTTGCCATTGCAGTCTGTTGGTCTCCCCAGTGAGCTAGTAACCTAAACTTACGTATGTATTGTAACAAAAGTTTTATTAACTAAGCAACGATAGCCTAGTGGGAGACCGTTTAACTCAACATCCAGAGGTCTCTAGTACGATACCAAGGCATGCACCTCAGACTTTTCGAAGTTATGTGCGTATTAACAAAATTATTGCTAGTAAAAGAAGAATTGTGAGGAAACCTGAATGTCTGGGAGTCCTCCATAATGTATAAGAAGACATGTGTAGTCTGCTAACCCATACCGCCGATACCCATAATGCCGATGTAGTAGACTATGGCGTAACCCTTCTCACACTGAGAAGAGCCCCATACCAAATAGTTAATATACAGGGCTGACGTTACATCATAGATATGTACATTATTAACTCAACAGTAAACCAGGAAATCTCTACTTTAAATTAAAAAGGCACTGAAGTATAATTTATAAAGAAAAATGTGAGCTAATATATTACGAATCTTAAACAATAGTATTTTTTGCATACGATGACGGGTGTGTAAGTGTTGCAAAATAATATTAGTTTTAAGTATATATTTACTAACGATGGTTTGCAAGAACATCGCACAATCTGAATGAGTCAAAGCAACTACTAGTGCATATACATTCGCTGTCCATTACGTGTGGCCATTATGTGCGGTTATAAAAGGGTCTTAGGGAACACAGCTAACATGTCCCGCGGGAACATTATTTATGCTCGCAGAACAGTCCTACCCTGTCCCAAGATGTTTCGCCTAATATATGGGCAACGTCGCCCTACCATCGAAGAGTAACGAGTGACCCAAATTGTGTGCTTTTGACAACTTATCCTAAAACCTTTTTGTAGTAAGTGGTAGAAACAAAATGTTGGTTAATTTGTGTGGTAAAAAGAAAATCTTATATTTGAAACTGGGAAGCGGCGTCTCCCCCATAATCCAAAAGGCCAATTCTTGTAATAAAAATTGTTCAAAATAGAGTTCCGATCTAGTCTCAGTTTCATAAATAACACAAATTGTATTCTAAAACTGTATTTTGAACATATTTTATTGCGATTATTACTGAAAAGCTACCAAAACGTTGATGAAAATGTAAATAAAACGTTACCTATGTAACAAAGTAAGTTGCGATAAAATATTCAACGTTTTATTTTAATTTCAATGTGTTGACATATTAAATTATGTTTACGAATGTAGCTCAAATAAAAAATAATAAATTAAAATGACGACTCCATTCTGATATTTCTAAATACTGTATACGCATCTATCTGATCCATGGATCACCTAGTTACGAGCTAATATACTTTAATACTGAAAAAGAGAATGTGTCAGAATTGTCTAATAATTAAAAACCACGCATAACCCAAAAGTTAATAAAAATACGACCGAAAATGGGACCTCTACAGACCCTACTAATGAGTACAAACCTCAGACTAATTATATGAAGTACGCGTTTGTATTTTTAAGCACATTTAGACGCTTTCAGCACAGGTCAGGTGATGCAATGAATTGTGGCAACAATACAGTAAATTTAAATTATACACACGCATTCTACGTGTATGTGTGTGTGTATAATTTAAGACTCGTTCGTACATATAAATAAAAGACTCACGTACACGTCTCCAAAATCGAATGACACTTGTATTTGTACCCGTAGTATATTTCATTAAACCTTCATTGCGTGTTAGGAGTGGGTTTAAGTCAATAGTGCAATGGATGGGATTTGAACTCACGACCATCTCGATTACAAGTGTGATACCTTATTCATTGGACTAACGCCTTTTTAATCAGATAATTAACAATGTTAACAATAGATATTCTTTTTATTTGTATACTTATTCTGGCCATGAATACTGTTACAATTTAAATAAAACATAATATTACATTTGAATTTGGAATCTGTCATTTTTATATGAATATTCATTGTGTTTTCTCATTTTCGCGCCAGTCGGTGTTAAATATTTTTGTGATATTAAAATGGAGTGGGTGATAAAGAGAACTAAATTGATGTATAGCATTACAAAAAGTAGGTATGGAGTATAATGCAATTTTTAAAAGTGTGCAATTGGTATTAGTCAAATGTTTGTGTACCGGGATATTGATAGGTATAATGAAACCTCCTCTGTTAGTGCCAAAAAAAGATCTGGCTGTCCACGTTATATTCGTACGGCAAAGGTGATCAAAGCAGTTAAGGATAGAATTTTAAGAAATCCTGTCCGAAAGCAAAAGATTACATCTTGGGAAATGAATATAGCACCTAGAACCATGTCGCGTATTTTAAAAGATGACTTAGGACTTGCAGCCTGTAAGAGATGCACTGGTCATTATTTAACTGATGATTTAAAAATTAATAGGGTGATAAAATCAAAACAAATTCTTAAGCGGTACGCAAAGGAAGGTTACAGAAAAAATAGATATAAATTTATTTACTGACGAGAAATTTATACTATTGAGCAATATGTTAACAAGCAGAATGACCGGGTTTATGCTCAAAGCTCTATAGCTATATAGCTTCCCAATTAGTCAGCAGAGTACAACATGAACATTATCTGACTTCAGTGATGGTTTGGTGGGGTGTTAGCTATCAAGGACTGACTACCTTTTTCACAAAAATATGGCTCATATTTTTGTGAAAAAGGTTTTAAAAACATCGGCACATGTGTATCAAGATGCGATTCTTGACAAAGTGGTTAAGTCTCTTAACTACATCATGTTCCATAACCAAGAATGGTCCTTTCAGCAAGACACAGCACGGGTCATAAAACTGGATCCACCCGAGCATGGTTGGAAACGAACGTTTCGGACTTCATCAGAGCTGAAGACTGGCCTCATCTAGAATCTTAATTCGTGATTATGATTTATAATCAGTTTTAGAGAGTATGGTATGCTTTTAACGCCATGATAATTTGGAGTCCCTAAAATAATTCATAAGATTGGCAGTGAAGAATTTTCTCATGGAGAGTGTGCGCGTTTCTATTGGTAACTAGCCTCAAAGTTTAAAGGAGTGTATATAAGCGAATGAAGATAATTTTGAATAAGCTTCATATATCTTTAATGTTATTATATTAATGTATAAACTAACACACATTACAGTAAAAAATGTTTAATGCAATAGAAAAAAAAAGAGTTTTCTTTGTAACAATATTTATGGCCTGACTAGGTATATATTTAGGTATAAGTTAGTTATATTATTATAGATTTTGGCTACGGCTTCGCTCGCGTTAATGACGATTTTATCAATAAACTTGTAAGCCCGGGTACTTTTACTGGATGCAAGATGTGCCATTTTGCCCCCTGACAAAGTGTATGCGAAATTTCACGATAATCGGTCAAGTAGTGAAGGCGCCAAAGAGTAACAAACAAAAAAATAAACTCTCATTCGCGTTTATAGTATCAGTTTGGTATTAATATTAATAAAAGTAATTAGCGTGACTCTATTACATTGAATATATTACAATGTTATACAATTGTCATATCTTACAAACTGAAAGTTTTGGATGAAGTACTGAGCCTCCAAAACGCTTACTTATAGGCCGTATACTGTAACAGTGGTACAGTCAGGGAGATAAGTTAATAAACATTCGCAAGATTTAAATAGTTTTATCATACCCAATAATGGTAATTCCTCATCTTTTACTGCAGTGACAATAACAAATTAAAGCATAGTTATTATCTAATATCTGCCCAGTGTCCCAGTGCTGGGCATGGGCCTCTTCTCAGTGTAAAAAGGGTTAGGCCATAGCCCACCACGCTAGCGCAGTGCATGTTGACAGACGTCACACATCTTCAAGAACATTATAGAGAACTCTCAGACATTCAGGTTTTCTCACGATGTTTTTCGTCACCGTTAAAGCGAGCGATGATTAACTGTTTAGTACGCACACAACTTCGCCTGGAGATCGAACTCGAGACTTCTGTGTGACAGTCTAACGGTCTCCCAGGAGGCTATTGCTGTTTACCATTATATAGTTATTTTAATCACAATTGAAAATGTGCCTATAACTTTATAAGTAAATTTCCATTTTTGAAATAGTGTTACAAATCACAAATGTGCCGCTACTTATGTCGCTAACTGAACTATATTTAAGACGCACGACAGTTTTATTTACAGCACACAAAATAATTGACAACAGTGGGCTTTCCCTTCGGTATTTATTTGGTTTGGACAATTGTCAATGTAAACATGTTATTCACCACTCTAGTAATTAAAGTGTTTGGTTGCTTCTACATGTTGATGGCGATGAAAAGACAAACAGACATGTTTTTGCATTATTACGGCGATTAGTCACTCTGGTTTTGGTTTCAATAAATTATGTATTGTAAAATTATATATGTATAATATGTATGTGTACATATTACGTGATTTGTATACTTACCAGGTAAATTAACACATTGTTTTTGGAATGAAGTCATTTAATTATAAATCAATAAGTTATTCAAGGTCAAAGTCAAAATCATTGATTAATTTAGGTCATAAATAAACACTTATAAACGTCAAAGTTTGAGTTAGTGAGTTTAGTAAAGTTAATGAATTAACATTTAAGTAACCTAATAAAGTACTATATGTGTGAACCACATCATGGGATACTGTAGAGGAAACATTGAGTATTAATCGATAATTGAATGTGTGTTCTATGGATTTAAACCCAAACAGCCATATATGAAACCCAACAAATACTTCCTCTTTCATGGATTAACCAAATTACCCACTAAAATATTTATATTTTCATCTTTTACAAACTGAAAACTAATTTTGTAACCGTAGAGCTTAGAATAAAATGAATATTTAGCAGAGTAACACTAATTTCCCGTAATCTACAAAGCCATTTCCGGCCGCGTCAGACAAATAGATCAAAGCGACGCAGTGGTGGCGCCGGCTAGTGGATAATTAGCGAACCAAATCACTCGTCTATCGGACATGCGATGAAACTTGGGGATTTTCAGTATTTGACTTACTGAAAGCGTGTTGTTTTTTAGGTAGATACTTATTTTCTGGAATTTGATATCCCCATATCAATAATAATATGTCTCTATTCAGAACTGAACTAGGCTTGACGCCTGCTGCTTGCTGTTGTAGCTGTTGATTGGATGACCAAGCACTCTTGCTTGGTCATCTTGCTCATCATCATCTTGGTCATCCAATCAACAGCTATACTAAAAAAAACATAACATGAACAAGAAGAATGTCTTGGATAAAGAAAATTTAATAAAATTTGCAACCTTACCGATAGATACATGCCTACGTATGTCTCATGACATTGATATTTAAAATTTTATTTTAAAATACTCTCATAGTGATAATCCTCGTGTCATGTAGGAGTTTAAAAACATAAGCACTCTAATTCACAACAAATAAATCAGAACCAAAAAAAAATTTGTCGCAAGTGGGAATCAAAGACACAATACTTGGCGCACTGGTATTGCGAGGCGTCCACTTTAGCCACATCATCCGTGCAGATTGATCATCTGATGAGTTTCATATCGAAATAAAAGATATTAGTCAAGAAGACATGTTAAATACGGTTTAACAGATATATCCGTAGACTAACCTAGTGTTGATGTGGCAGATTTTCACTTATATCATCTTTCATTTCCAGAAGAGACCATGAAGAGGTGTGGTTCTCAGCTTAAAAGTTAAAATGAAAGTTTAATTTTATGCCTCGCTTTAATAATTACTAAAGAATTGCAGACGTGCTAACTTTTCGCTGCACGCTGATCTGTTATGTACTAAACTCGCTACTCGCTATTTGTGAGACCAAGTCCTTAGCTCCTTTGCGGTTGTAATGCGGGCAATTGGTGTAGCACGGCTTGTTTACGATGAACATAATTGTTTTAACTTAGTTAATTTGCTGTCTATGTGATATGATACATGTAATGGCTAAATTACGTTGTGGTGCAGTTTAACCTATCTTACTGGTAAATTTAATATGCCATAGGCTATTAGGGTTAACTGAACTATTAGTCGGGAAAATAAACATAATAAAACACGCATTGTATCTTTATTGTTATATTGTATTAATATTATTGAGCCACGGAGTGCAAATGATGGCCAACAATTTTCATCATTCATCAAAATCTGTGTCTCATTAGTCATTACATTTTCCCTTGCCGATGACGTGTTTTCTGGTATAACCAAACATTCTCAATTTCTTTAAATATCAAAATATTAATTCCTTCCTTTTCTTATTCGAAGCCTGTGTACGTAGAAAAATCGAAAAAAGTGGCTGACCTTAAAATAAATATAATGCCGAATTATCCAATTTCAGTAATTAATGGCAGTCAATCTTCACGTAGATTAGCCATCATAGCAAAGATAACTTCTCTCCCTATTATCTAACTCTTATAGTCTGATGAGACGGCTGATCCGCTACGATCGGAGACTCATTAGATGCAAGGCCAACGGCTATACAAGCTTTTTGAGAAACGGAGTACGCAGCATCGCCTATTTGTTTTTTTGTGTAGGCGAATGCTTTGTCCCTACCTCTACGCAGAAAAGGTGAGCAGAGAGATTATATCGTGCTCACCTAAATATGGAACGTCCCGGGTACCTACTACCGACTAAACCTACTACAGAATGCCAACTAGCGAGTGCCAACAAGCGACCCACCCACCTTTTATGGCAGCAGCGTTGAATGGTGGGTGGGTCGTTCGAACTGAAACTACATCAGCGAACCACTCAGCAGTGCCCGACGCAAGCAAGAAATGCCTGCGGACGAGCGACGTCTCCTAGGCGACAACCCGGCACGTCAGAGGACATCGCTCTGACTCAATGGCTGGCAGACGGGAGATCTCCGTTTTCCCTTCCGCGGCCTTCACTATGGCGGCATCAGGCGCGCATAGGTCAAGAACATTTTGTTGTTGACGCAACCCGGGATTCAAACATGAGACCTCATATACAGCAATCGCATTCACTACCGTCAACTAGACAGTAATATGAATATACATATATGAGACATCGGTCAATGGTATATAATCAAGGGAAAATCCATTAGCACCATAAGGTAATAATTTCTTGGAGCTCAAAAGACCCATTTTCCTGTTTATTAATTAATTTAGTAATTTAATAGCCTATATAATTCCTATGAATGAAATACCATTTTTTTTTCATTGAATTTAATTTATTTATTTGCCAAAAAGTGTTTGTATAGTTTAGGTCTTAAAATTAGTAAATACATGTCCAAGAACACTTGTCATTATAGTGACACGCAAATAATGGATATAATTAAATTAATTAATTAATTTAATTAAAATTTTATATAATCAGAAATAGTGTAATTTGCAATTTTTATTAATTATAACATTAGGAGCCAATTTAATATGATGATATGATGGCCATATATGATGGCCATGATTACATAAATTTAAAAAGTCGGATATACAGTAAAAGTTATTTTCTATTAGCCAAGACTTAAGCTCTCATACAAATTTGTTTATTTGTAAACCTTTTAGGTTATCTGGTATAGCGTTATATATTTTCCCACACATCACATAACAACTCTTGTTATACAAGTTTGTCTTAGGAATAACCGGTAAAACAATTCTGTCAGGACGCCTAGTATTCCTAGGAAACATTTATAAGTAGATACTGCACGTAGTGTAGTGAATTTTATAGCGTGTAAGTAATAAGGACCCATATTCGATTTTCAAGTCATTTTATACGCAATATCAGCAAAACCATTCAAAATTAATCTTTTGGAAATAACAGTATCGAAATTGGTTGCAAAATAAAGCAGCAAATAATATTTTAAATTTAGTTGCGAGAAAAAAGTAAGAGCGTTCTGTTATTTAGTAACTAACTATCTTTCTGTCTCCCCCGCACAGATGCACATAAATAGCGGTTATGGCACAGCGCCGTTTCGTGCGTCCATTTCTGACTCTTGACATCTGACTGTACTACCAGATTAAAGACAACCTATATAATGTTTATTAATTTTAATTTATCTAGAATTCGTAATTATAGTAATTTTATTTTAATAAATTGATGAACAACGATCAAAGAATTAGGTCTTCTTGCACATTGTCTTATATCAGCGTTTGCGCAATTTTCAAATGCTAGAGCCTAGATTCAAAAAGCAGCGTATATATTCCATATAATTAATATACTATGATAATGATAATAATAATAATATTTATTGGTTCAAAACAACAGTTTTACAATGGATGTAGACAAAGATTTAAAAAATATATATCTAATATGTCACGTTGACAACTGAACTAGTATGCATACTGTGTGTCAGCGACTTCCATACAACTACACCGGCAGGTTGCTTAGTACTTCTTCGTAAACAGTTGTATTTTAAATTTATTTTAAATGTACCTATAAAAGTATGCAATAGAATAAATAAAATCTTAAATGTTGAAATGAGTAAGACAAAGACAAATAATTCAGATCTATGTACATATGTGTTAGTTTTGTGCGTGTATGTGTATGTTTGTGTGTTTATATACTCTCTATTTAATTAATCAATTCCTCTGTTTCATTGTACGATAGACTTTAAAGCCAAGTAAAAATTTAATTTTCAGGTCATAGCTTGACAGGTATTTGATGTTTAATTTTTTATTGGCTTTATTGTAAATGCGAATACTAAGTATATAGTATTGCCTCGCCGTAAGACTATATCTATGGACTTCTGTTATGCAAATATTTTTTGTTTTACGTGTTGTTACTGAGATATTGTGTTTGTCTGCAAGATTTAAGTGACATCTGAGTACTATATTTGGAATAAACAGTTGCCTGACAGTTAAAACCGATCATTCCTTGTATAATTGAGTAGTACTGAACCGTCAAGGCCTTTTCGTCATTACTTTAAGAACTGCCCTTTGTGCCCGTTCTAGGCGTAGCATGACAGTTGGACCTATACCACCCCAAGTCACAATACAATATGACATGACTGATTGTGCAAGGGCTTTATATACAGACATTAATGTATCGGTATCGGCACAATATCTTAATTTTCTAAAAGCACTCATCAGGTTTCTCACACGGGCGGCCAAGTTACTCACATGCGTATTCCAACTTAGAGTACAATCCAAGGTTACTCCTAGGTACTTAATGTTATTTGTTGATGTGAGAGGTACACAGCCACATGTTTGAGATTGGAAGCTACAAGTATGTGCTCGTAAGCAAAATGAGTCCGAAGATGGTAAAGTGTTGGTTCTGGGAGAGAAAGTTATATACTTTCTTTTTTCCACATTTAATGTAAGTAAATTCTTTCTAAGCCAAGTCATTACGTCCTTGAGCGCGATTTCGGCATAGTGACGCACCCGATCCCAGTTCTCTCCATATATCAACAGTGCTGTGTCATATGCGTAAATGATGATTTTACAATTCGGTAGAGTTTTAGTACACAGACTGTTAATATATGAGAAAAAGCGTAGGGCCGAGTACGCTTCCCTGGGGAATCCCGAAATTAGGACTTGCAGCATCACTCACGTAGGTATCAATCTTGAAACATTGCAGACGCTTTGATAAATAACTTTTGAAAATTTCCAGTACAATACTTCGCACCTATAGCTTCCAATTTTGAGAGCAATATGGGGATAGAGACAGTGTCAAATGCCTTTGTGAGGTCCAGGAATATGCCAATTACTTTAAGCCTTCTGTCAAGCTGCTTTATCACCGTTTCGGTGAGTTCAAGTACTGCATCAGCCGTAGACTTCCCTTTCGTAAACCCAAATAATTTTTTAGCAATAATATTGTTTTTCTCAATAATTAATTAATTTCTTGTTAAGAATACGTTATAATATTTTCGATAAAAAAGGGAGAATCAATATAGGTGTGTAGTTGTTGACACTGTCTCTATCACCACTCTTATAAATTGGACAGATTAGCGCTCTCTTTAAGACACTGGGAAAGATGCCACTGTTCATACATAAATTGCAGACGTACACAATGTGTAGAATTTCTTTTAAAACCTTAGCAGGGATTTTATCAATACCTACCGCGCAGTCATCGCGCAATCCTATGATAAGGGATTCAACTTCAGCTTCATCAGTGTGCAGAAGTACCATGGAATCGCGCTACGAATTAAGATTTGCTCGGACGCCAGAGTCAGATGTCCTATGGTCTACTTGCTGTAATTTAGAGGCAAGATTTATAGAGCGAGTTTTGGGCATTTTGTGTGTCTAGTTCAATTCAAATGGTTGGTGGTGATACGTAACTCGATAAATTGGTGATTTTTTTTAATAGATCGCCACATACCTTTTGCTTTATTTTTGTTCTTTTGTAATTCATTTCGTTCATATTTAATCTTTAATTTTTGAGCAGATTATTATAAAAATTTCGGTATCTAGAGAATGTTACTTGGATTATTGCATTCTTAGGCGATGACTTAGCTTTGAGGTTGAGGTGCATCTTGTCACGATGTCGAATGCATCTCAAGAGGCACGGGGTTAGCCATGGTTTAATGGACCGTTTTCAGTTTGGTATTTTCATTAATCTAGAGTTGTTATCAACTGCAGTAGATATTAGATTAATCAACGCTGTAGCCGCATTATTAGCATCTGAGACAAAATAAACAGGACCAAAGTCTGTATCAGAAAATTCTTTTACAAGCCTAGTGTAGTCTATTTGTAAAGAAGTAGTGTTTTTAATTATGCAATGTCCATGGACGGGAATTGTGCAGAATATGACAGGTAAGTGATCAGTGACAAATGAATTTAGTATAAATGTTGATGCTTGATGATGATTAAGAAACCTTGTTCGATCTAAACATCACATGATCTAAACAGTTATTGTTTCTTGTTGGTTGTAAGTGACCCGGACTAAGGCCATGCAATGCTACAAGGTCCAAATAAGTGTCAGAGAGACCGTCGTTTACATGTATCCTACATGTAAACGACGGTCTCTCTCATATTGATATTTAGATCACCTATAAATGCTAAAGTTTTAAATGGCGACAGATCAGTTAGAATATGATCTAGGCTTTCTGCGAATTTAATGATTGATGTAAAGGAAGGTATACAGCTACAACGGCTAGCTCATTTTCGCATTCTAGGACAAGACAGTTTGCATCCTGAAATATTGGTTTTATTACATTGTGTTGAATGGTAGCTAGTACATATATAACAACTTCATCATTTTGGTTTAAATAAGATGAGGAATAAGACACATAGCCTTCCATTTGAGGAACTTTAGAAACTTTACTCAACCAACATTCAGTGAGAATTATTGCATGAAATTGCGTATTAATTCTAGATAACAATGCGATAAAGCCATCAAAATTGCAGTTAATACTCCTTATATTTAGATGTATATGATATTAATTATATGGAATCCGTTACGCATAGAAAATCAATATGCATAACTTAATTCGATAACTGTGTTGTATTGTTGAATCACATAATACACATCCCACCATGCAACATAATTATCAAATGGAAATTCATGTTTAAATTACATACAATACTAACATTAGTAGCACATTGTTTGTTTATTAGACACATTTCTAAGTAAATAAATGCATTATTATACTTTTTCGTGACTCAATAAAATGTAAATGACATTGCGTTTTAGAGTATTCGTAAAATTTTAAATATACAACTACCCGCAAACGTACTGGTGTAACCGCGTTGCGACGCTTCTGGATACGCCTTGGCAAACACTTGGCAAATAAAAATATGTAATACCGCTTCACAATGGGATTTCACCGCATTTACCTTGGCTCTCTTGTAATGCAGAGTGCATTTTAACTAGGTTTGCAAAAGTTTTATATCACTGGAATGTTTTTAATGTTACATTTTTTGCGCTACCAAGTTTTAAGTGTTTATTTCTTATGTTCGAAATAAGGTTAATAAGAAATAGTTTTACGTAAAATGTTGTTTATTATATGCCTCGTCGTTCGAGTTGCTAAGTACAAACGACAGTTGTTTAAGAATGTTCTAAATTGTTTGTTCATCTGCCTAGTTGGTCTCATGGAACAAGCTTCGATACTCGGTGTAGCCAAAGTGTAATTCGTTAATACTGTTAGGTGACAACCTGGATTCCGGAAATGTGGTTCTGTAGACGGAAATAGGTTCGTCTATTTTATTAGAGTTAACAACATAGCCTTTGAAATGTGGATGTAATACATCACTGCAGAATCCTTTTGAGTTTATAAATAACGTTGATTTTAGACGGATGAATTAGTTACGGATTCATCATGCACTTTTTATCGCTAAGCCTGACTGTTGTAGGGTGTTCCTTAGAGTTACTGTAATATAATCTATACCTAATCAATTTTTTATTCATATAATTCTTCTGTACGTGTATATGTGTATGTCACTGAACGCCTTCTAAACGGTTAGGCCAATTTATGTAGATGAATTTTTTGTGTATGTTTGAGTGGGCCCTTGAATGGTTTAGATTCATAATTGTATTGAAATTAAAAAAACTTTATACGGATTTTATCGCGTTGCTTATTTTTTATAAAACATTATTATTACATAATTTTGAAAGTTTAAACTATTCTTGTTAAAGTTTGTTTAATTTCAATGTATAACATTCGCGTAAACATAAGACAATATAAATTTCATAATTGTAAACAAACGTTCGGGCAGGACATCATCTGTGGGTTCCCTTGTTTAGATATAAATTAAATAATTTTATATAATTATAAAGTTGCTATATCGATGATGTTATAGTGTATTGTATTAAATATTTTTAGTTATCCTGTGGTTTATATACTCTGTGTCCAATTTGACACTTGCTTAATGTCATTTTAATGTGTTTCATTTTGGCAACAAAATCAAACAAATATGTAGTAGATTGTATAATATATTAGTATTTTAACATATTATTGTATATTAGAATGTATTATACAATGTAGGTGTAGTAATATTATATAAATAAGAATGACTTCCGAAGGTTGGTCATGTTGCATTATCGACAGCTTATGTGGGCACAGCCTCGCTCGCAGTATTGTATTCGTCGGTATCGCTACTATTGTGAGTTTTCTAAGTAAATAATACCACGGTCACCATTAAGTTAATATGTATTACGGAATAGAGACAGCAATAGTTTAGTGGGAGACGATTGGACTGTCATGCAGAGGTCTCGAGTTCGATCTCAAAGGTCGCATCTTTGACTTTTCAAAGTTATGTGCTCATTAATTACTTCATTATTGCTTGCTTTAACGGTAAAGAAAATATCGTGAGATATCATACATGTATGAGATTTCTCCGTAATGTTCTCGAAGATATGTGAAGTCGGCTAACCCGCACTGGGCCAGCTTTGTAGACTATGGCCTAACCTCCTTTTAACAGGCTTTTATTAGCTTCACTTGTATGTTTGTTAGTTTGTTTGTAACCGACTCCTTTGGACTTGATTTTGACCCACTTCAAACAGTCAGATTTCATTTAAACGTTGTAGACTTACTGAGGACCGATGACAATACAAAAAAAAATTGTTTAGAGAACTTTTATTTATTACACTAAGTAGAGGCCCGTGACAAGCAGTTTTTTGTAATACTTAAGAGAGCATACACTCAAGCTCACGTTACAACTAATCTATACGTACTATACTGATAAACTCCATAACAATTACGCATATCACCGTAAAAAATCGGGTATGATGATAAACTTTTGATGATTGCCCAGTTGGTACTGTGGTATTTCTTGGCGATTGTATTTGCATTCGATCTGGCAGGAGCAAAATGAAATTCTCAGTAACATACGGTTCACCATCTTTTACGAGGGATTTGAAAGAAAGTCTCATAGCTTTTTTATTTATACGCATGGAAGGGATGAACAAACTTAGTAATATTTATATAAGTAATAGGGATGGTTAGCTAAGGTAAAGTTTAAAAGAAATGTTTTATTTTTAACATATAGATACATATCGCATGCTTAATAAAACAGCGACTCAACTGGAAATTTGGGAGTATGGCAATTCGAACTCTAATCTTGTGACTATAAATTCTAATAATATATTCATGTTAAATTATTGCAACAGAGTTCAAATTAGTTTGATCCAAAATACTCAGATAGGTCTCTGTTTTATTAAGAATGAGATATGTATGTAGTTTCACATCTTTTTATTTGAGGAATGGTATGCAGAGTTATATTACAACTATATGTAGTTAATGTTAGCTTTTAAGCCTACGTTAAATAGAGCAATTCCATTAGGTACGTTTTTAGACCACGTATACTATCAGGAAATGCCTAACAGCCATGTAAAATACTTTAATTGATTCAGAAACTGATCACAGGATCTCATCCGTGAGTAGTAAAGCGCAATTCTCTCTCATAAACGAGTTGATAATTTCAATACATCGCATTTTTAAGGGTTCATATTTCTATCAACATTATTTCGCCGAGCGGCCCTGTAATAAAGCTGTAACGCAGTTGAGCTCATAAATCGCAAAAGGATCGCCCATTGTCGCCATTGTTCTGTGACAATTCGCTTAATTAATTAAGTTCCAATAATTAATTAACCGAATTATTAATGGACACAATTCAGACTACGCCGAATACAATTTGGAATCAAATATTAGTGACAATCTTATTTTGCTAACGGTTTTTGCTGTGCTGTGATTTTGATGTAATAGCAGCCTATTTTGGTGCTTTATTTTATTTGTTCAATTCTAAGTAGCGGCACTGAGTCTGGTACTTAATCCAGCAGATGATAATAAAGCACCACTCCACTTTCTTTAACGTCGTACCTAAAATCATAGATGACGAAATGAGAGTGAAATATAACAAATTTTTGTCATGTGTGTGTGTGATCTGTCATGTCATGTCACCAGAATTATATTTGCATCGAGGGAGCCTTTACAAACGGTCAAACAACGGGCACAAAGAACACCCACAAACTCTGATACAAATTTTTGCCCTCGTGTGGGATTCGAACCCACAACACTCTGAATAGTGGCAATGGCGAGGCGACCACTTACACCAGTACCCCATCCGAGCAGCAGTTTACGATTGATCAGATCCCATCACGATAAAAAACTGCGTATGCGCTTACATTTGCGTCTTTGAATCAAAGTCTCTATTCAAATTTTAACTATATATTTTTTATATCATCAGATAATATCTATCGTGGGTTTGACGGCAGCGCTGACCAGTATGATATCGACGGCTAACGAAAAGGATTACAACAATAAGCCTATAATGGCGATCGACATGGTGTGTTCACTATGTTGCTGCAGCATATCAATGTACCAGATTGTAATATCGCTTATACTGGTAGCGGTAACTATCGTCTTTTAATATTTATCTCCTTAATAATAAGTATACTGTAACTACGGATAGTGCATTAATAGATGGAAACAGGTATGTTGTAGGTGAAAATAGAGTGTATAAAGGTGGATAGAAAGATGTTGTAGATGAAAGGACTGTGTGTATATTTGGAAACAGGGATGTAGCAGGTAAAACGACAGTGTTTATAGGTGGAAACAGGGATATTGCACATAAAAAGGCATTGTATATAGGTGGAAACACGGATGTTACGGGTAAAACTGCATTGTATATGGATTAAGATATATGTGATAGGAGTAATGATAGTACATGTTGAAACAGGGATGATGTAACATAGTCCGTCTCATTCGTCAGTAGGGTTTAATTAGAAGTGAGTGCCTTTGGGTAGGTCTCTTTGTGTAGTGGCCTGCCGTTTCATACGGCGGGCCGTAACCTCGGCGGGGTCGCGACCGCATGCGAAAGCGATTCGCGCGGCCCCGTCGATAGTGGTTTTGTCGAGGAATACCGTGGTAGGTTTAGTCGGTATTCCGGGAGGTACTTTACTTTTATTCCATCTTTCTTTTACCCCAGCGAGTCCGACATAATCCCTCCGCCCGCCCCCGCGGAGGGATATGCGTCATTGCACGCCAAGTAAAAAAAAAGAAAGGGATGAAGTAACATGTACCAATTGCGTAATTGAAAATGACGACAGTAAACCCAACTGACAATATTTGTAGACAAGTGTGGTATAGGATATATGTATATCAGTCAGCTTGTGACCCCGGCCGGTAATACCTCGTCGAAACGTCAAGCATAAAAAAGGTAAACGTTATGTATGATCGCGTTAATACCCCTTACGTATTAATGAATATAGTATATATAAATTCCTTTTTTTTTAGAGAAAACCGGCCTCTTTTAGTTTTAGAGAAAAAGCATCTATTTATATATCAAGAATGTAATGTTTCGTGTGGGACGTCACACATAAAATGTATTGCGAGTATATAAAAAAGACGATTACTTATTTTACCAACGCAAAAAGCATTAAAGCAAAGCGTTTGTTTGCAAGCGATGATAGTAAAAAGCATTAAAATTATATCGACGAATAAATATTCTACGAGTATACTTGATGCATTTCTTTATTGAGCGTTGGAGCGAGCCAAAGTTCACTAGTTCAACGATACTTGAAACTACAGGTACTCCGATAACTTTATACTGTACCACGTAGAGCGTACACTCTCCTGTAATATTGAATTCGAAACTTAGCGTAAGCGCCGAGTGGAAACGTAAGAATATTTAAGATGGAGTCTTAGGCTTCATTCACACGTACCACAACCACACCACATCGACGCGACAAAATGTGCAGCGGTTGCGTTGTGGTTCCTATAAAATGTGGATGTGGTTGAGTTGTCATTAGTAGTTGCGATGTGGTTGGTGACGACACGACGCAATGACGCCGCTTACGAGTGCAGACAGACAGTTCGACACCGGTTTTTGTTGTCGAGCGCAGTGTCGGTACGTCAACGCAGCGTTGTGTCTGCGATATGGTCGGACTCTAGTTCGCGGTATTGTTGGTGGTTGCGTTGTAGTTGCGATGTAGTCGGTATGACCCATGTCGTCGAAAATGAAGGTAAAATGTGCTCCGTGTAATTCTGCTATTCATTTTCAATACAAAATTGCGCCCGCCCACGTGGTGTCGTTGTGGTGTGGTTGTGGTTGTGGTACGTAAGAATGAAGCCTTATCGCAATATCACTAAAAGTATTGCCGTTTTCATCGACTATATTCATGCTCCTGTTTTAATTTAATTATGGTTAGATATTGACTGCATGGATGGCAGTGGTATGGGTTCGATCCTCACACGAGATAAAAAAATTAAACCTTCTATGTCTGAGTGTTCATTGTTTACGTCGTTTGAATGTTTGTAAAGTTTCCCGCAATACAGAAAATATAGTGCGAGAGTTGTGTTTTTAAAATAAATAGTTAAACTAAAGCTTATGGCTTATATTCTGCGTAAAAATCTTCTTTGTCATTTTTAAGAGTATTGTATGTCTTCCGGCCTATTTAAGTTAACAGAACACACAATCATTTGTCCCGTGTGAGAATCCACAACACTCGGTGTAGTTGAAGTATGAAAATGAAAATAGTATTTTTTTTCACCTTCAATTAGATTAAATAAAGAGTAATATTCTCCCTTTTTTTTTACGTGGGGTAATGCAATTACGCATATCCCTTCTCCGTGTTCCTCGACAAAACCACTATCGACGGGGCCGCGCGAATCACTTTCGCATACGGTCGCGACCCCGCCGAGGTTTCGGCCCGCCGTATGAAACGACAGGCCACTACACGAAAGAGGTCTACCCAAAATAGGCACTACTTCACACTATAAAAATATTTTTTTGTTTTAAAACATAAACATTTATTAATTGTTTTATTAAGATTAGAATTTATTGTTTTAAGATTTTTTTTATTATTTTTTTTAAATTTTACTGAATATGATATATATATATTAATAGTATTTTTAGTTTTTTCAGTATGTGAGGGAGCTTTAGGATTATTTGAATTATGATAAAGCGTCGCAAAATACCCGTCCCAAATCAGGCCGCAGGTTATCGCTCAATTTTAAGCGAGTGAGCAGATTTTGATTACATCACTTTACGCTCATCTTAAAATGTATGAAACAGTGGTGATTTTAGATGCAGTCTTGTAACACTTTACCAAAAATGTTTTTGTTAATTCCCTTTTTTATAGAAGCGGACGAAGTCGTGCTTAACAGCTAGTAGTATATAAAAATATTACAATTTTAAATTTTACCAACCTTTCACTTACTTTTGAGTAGTCATGGATAACGGAGAGACTCCACAGACAGAATTAAGCTACTTTAGCTTAATTTCAATACGCGTAAGTAAACATAAGACAATATTAATAATACTGACATATAAACTCAACTCCTAACACGTAGAAATCACTTTTTTCCTTTTAAATAAATTCCGCTATTATACAGGGTGTCCGGTAATTAATTACCATGTATACCTTTCTTGTATACTACGAACATAAATGAATGAAATCCATCGGTTTTTTGTTGTTTTATTATTAAACACTAATTATGCTAATGGATAGACAGTCAAAACTATGTTATGCTAATATAGCTTGCACTTTTTATTATCTGTATATATTTTCTTTAATTTTTTATATATTTTTCACTTTTTCTGAACGGCCTTCAGTTCTACTATAAGACATTTCAATGTTATCCATTAATTACCGGACATCCTGTATATTCGTCGCTTCATTCTTCAGATATAATTATTTACTAGGTAGTCCCTTTATTCTACAGGCAACATCGCACGATTTCAGAGACTATCTCGTTTATTTTTTAAATACACACACCTCTCCTTTCATACGCATCAACTCTGTGACATTATTCATTTTCCTTTTTCGAGCGAGGCAACGAGCCTAATAAAAATTCCGAAACGCAGTGCACAAGAGATTTTGGAGAGATATAAGCACAAGATTAGAAAACTAGAAGAAAAAGAAGAGAATAAGCAGAAACGTCGGCGTCGAATACGACGACCGTTAGATTCTGCCGAAGAAAATATTGCAGGTTAGTTAAATATTTTATTACTAAGTGTTAAAAGTGCTTTATTACACAAGTTATTCAGTTAACTAAACACAAATCGGGATTTACTTATGTAGTAAATATGTGTAATATTGAATATATATAAACACACTGACTACAAAATTTTGTTCTGGAGACAAACACCAACGTGAAATACATTACATGATTACCCTCTTTTTCGAACGCTCAAATTTATCGCATGTTTATACCCGTAGATACGAATGGTGTCGAGCTCCATGTACCTGAAGGTCCAAGCCTTCCGTGTGAAGAAGAGCAGCCAGTACCATCTCCCGCCCCGCAGGACATATCAGACCTCGCGGATGACATCATCAGAATTAAGTGTAGATCCTGAACTTCTGTCTGCATTGGGAGCTTCTATATCGGGTACTCCTGACTTTGGAAAAAACGTTCACAAGAGCTTAGCTAGCTTATGGACCCTCTTATTGAAGAAAGGGCTATCTAAAGAGGATAAAGAGAAACTCTTTTAAGAACACCTTTTATCCGCCAACTGTAGATTATTACAAGCCCCAAAGCTAAACGCGGAGATTTCCGCAACTGTATCAGACATAGTCAGAGGATGGGACAAAAAAATTAAAAAATTGCCTATTTTCAACAACAAAACGGCACCGCAACAATAAACAAAGCAATGGACAACTTGCTTAAATCAGACAATAAAGCCCTTGCTTAAAAACAATAAAAATGACGGTTGTCGCTTAATTTCCGATCGCCATTACTGCTTAACTAAGGACAGAATAAAACTAATCACTCCAAGTTTGGAAAAGAATTTTCTTCACGTCATCCAGGACTCAGAACGTGATGATACCTTATACGGTAATACGTTATTAAAAAATAAAAAAGCTAGTAAGGCCATCGAAAAACAAGGTACCCAAATTAGAAAAACCATGACATGTCAGGAAAATAGTATTCCACAATCATTGACTACCCATCCTGTCCCTCAGAAGAACTGGAAGGGACCTTCTCGCTACCCGTCAAGAAGCTAGGTCAGAGAAGACTAACACTGACGTCCCGTCGGTCCTATCTGGCGCAGCAACAAGCGAAAAACTCGAGTGCTTCGAGGACTCGTCCACGAAAACAAAAATAACTAAGGTACACGCAGGCAGAATACGATTCTTTACTAGTAATTGGGTTTAAATAACCAAGAACTCCGTAGTGTTATCTTGGATTTAACATGGCCTTACAATTCCGTTATGTACTCGAGTGGTTCAGCCTGACGTACCATCGTCTACCTTGACTTAAAACGAAGTTCGAGATATGCAGATCGCAATAATCAAATTACTAAAAGAACGTTGTGTTCCGTCATGACCAATATATATCTAAAACTTTTTAGCACCAATACCTAATGGAGGCAAAGTTAAATAAATTTATTACAAAAACACATTTTGAAATGGATGACTATAGAACAGCTGCTAAATGAATTCCGCAAGACGGTTTTTTAGCAACCATTGATCTATAAGAAGCCTATTTATTAGTTCCTATGTCTAGGTCCGATCGAAAGTACTTACGATTTAACTTTCAAGCTCCTAATTCTAGTAAATCATATACATATGAGTTCACTGCCATGCCATACGGCTTATTTGTGGCACCAAGAGTGTTCACTAAGATCATGAAGAAAGTAATAGCTTATCTTCGTAAGCAAGGACACAAATCAGTCATATACTTGGATGATATATTATGTACAGAAAAAAATTACGACGAATGCGTTTATAATGTACACGAAACCGTAAAATTATTAGAACGTTTAGGTTTTGTGATTAATTATGAAAAAAGTTAATTAAAACCATTGCGAAAATGTAAATTTTTTGGATTTGTATACAATACTCATGATATGTCCCTGTCGCTACCTGTTGAAAAACGTAATAGCATCAATCAGTTGGATAAAAAGTTCTCGAGATTACCAAAATGTACAATTCGAGAATTTGCACAATTCATAGGCATTCTAGTCGCAGCGTGTCCAGCAGTGCGATATGGTTTCCTCTATACAAAATTATTAGAACGCCGGCAATTCCTAGCATTACAACAACACAATAATTCTGAACATAAAATGATTATACATGAAACAGTTCTAGAAGACCTTAATTGGTGGCGTAGTCATATATTTACTGCTATCTGCCCTATTAGAATCCAGAACTATAAAAAAGAAATATATTCAGACGCCTTTAGAACGGGTTGGGGTGCCATCTGTAATGACGCAAACGCCCACAGAAGATGGAAAACAATTGCAAAAATGCACCATATTAATTATTTAGAACTTTTAGCAGTATTTTAAGGATTAAAAAACTTTGCTAGCAATGACAGAATGTTCAATTTTGCTAAGGGTAGACAACACCTCAGCAATTAGTTACATAAACCACCAAGGTCGAATGCAGTTCCCGCACCTCAACGATCTGACAAGACAGATTTGGCAGTGGTGCAAGAAACGTAATATTTGATTGTTCGCATCTTACGTGAACACTAAGGATAATATATGCGACGAAGAGTCTAGAAAGGTTAACCCTGATACAGAGTGGGAATTATCAGATCACGCACGCAACATTTAAGGATATTTTGGTTGCCCTAATATTGATCTCTTTGCTTCTCGTGACTATGATAAATGTAACTTGTTTGTTTTTTGGACACAAGAACCAGATGCGTTTGCCGTAGACGCTTTCACTTTGGATTGGCAGTACAAATATTTTTACGTGTTTCCAACCTTTTCTTTAATTTTAAAATGTTTACGCAAAGTTATTGACGATGGACGGACGAGAGAATTTTGGTCTTTCCCCATTGGCCTTCATAGCCATGGTACCTACTTCTTCAAAGTATACTTGACTCTGATATCCTTTATCTGAGTCCTAGTAAATCCCTTCTTCAATGTAATTTCAGGGAACATCATCCACTGCACAACAAGCTTACCCTGGATGTCGTGAGACTTTGCGGATGGCATTTACACACCGTGGAATCCCACTGGACTCATTAAATCTAATGATGGCGTCATTCGCTGATAATACTATTAAACAATATAATGTCACACTAAAATTTTGGTGGCAGTTTTGTTACTTACATAAAATTAACACTTTTAATGACTGTAAAAGATCTGTCTTTTCCTTTCTAACAGAGCAATTTAATAAGGGCTGCGAAGTTTAACTATGATTATACCTCAGGTATAATCATAGTTAATCTTCGGTCGGTGAAATTTAAAATTGTAATAGTTTTATATATTACTAGCTGTTAAACGCGACTACGTCCGAGTCGAAAAATAAAACTAGTAGGTAATTAACAAAAAAAGCGTTTGTTCAATTCGCAGAGAATAAAAGTATCCTAAGTTACTCCTTATAACATCAGCTATCTGTCAATGAAAGTCCCGTCAAAATCGGTCCCGCCGTTTCAGAGCCGGCACAGACAGAAAGACAAAAATTTTTGAATTGTTTTTTTATATAAGTATATATGTATTTCATATGCATTTAGTAAAAAGCTGTCATTTGTACATTGCAAGCAGACACTTCAATTTTATTTATTTGAATGGATAGCTATTCATTGTTCAAAGTAGTTGTACGGTGAAACCGTACACTATTGTCAACTAAGCATTTTACTTCACTTTATAATTTTATATTCATTAACCAATTCAGTACTCGATTAGCGGTCATCACGCGTGCTCCCTCGCTCCTTTGTATTTTACCTTTGGTCCGGTTAATAAATTCGTTATTTTTGTTATCTTAAAACAGACTTATCACTAGCTAACCTCGAACCTTCTACAGTAGTTTTTGTTAAAACTCTGCGATGAATTCCCACAAATAGTTTAATTAAAGTGCCAATATTGTTGTTAACCCGTCCTTATCTAAGTTACTAGTAAGTGGGTATCGAATCTTCGACTACTTCATCGTTCCAATGCTACTTTACGATATTCTTTATTCAAGCTCATCTTGATAACCGAGATTAATGATAACATTTTGTCTTTTTTCCACAGCGCAAAACTCCATACGCATGTTCTTTGTGGTTCACATCACATCTCTCAATTCTGACGTGTTATGGCCTCATGTTCTCAGCCAGAGCTTACGTTAGCTTCAAAACGAAGCAGTACCATATAATGGTTATAGCTTTTGCCGCTGTTGCCATTTATGAAGGTCAGTAATGTTATTCTTTACGAATAGATCCGCGTGAATGGCACGCATGCAGTCGCAGGTGATGCTGTGATGTTCTGAGTTCGAATTCTACGCGGAACTATTGTTGAATTGATCTACTAATTAATTATTGTTCGTTTATGTTTGTAAAGTGCATCGCATTGTCAAGCTCTGTAAGCTTGAGAATAGGTGTCTTTTAAAAAATATATGTGGTATAGTTGAAAATATATGCATATATACTTTTAACTTTTTTATTTAGGATATTTTACCCATCCGAATATGTCAACTCCAAGATAACATATAAAAACATCCTAACTAATATTATAAATACAAATGTAAGTTTGTTTATTTGTTTGTTATGCTTTCACGCATTAACTACTCAACCGATCATCATATATCATCATATCATATAATTTTGAATACTCGTTGTGAGGGGTACTGAAAAGGACATAGTGTAACTTTCATCCAGAAAAAGTATTGTTATTATACTTACCTACATTTACAGCTAATATACATATGGTATAGTTCCGATTTTCTAGGTGTAGTTGGAGAAGTACTATACCCTCCGTATCATCGGAGATCCAGAGCTCACGAGTTCACTAGAACCTCTGCAACTCCGTAGTGACATCACTTCATTAGCATGTTTCTACGGAATATACCACGGGGAGTGCTTTGAAGAGTTATTCCACCGTATCCCGCTCTCTCCTTTCATATCCAGAATAACGCGTGCTGGGCTCAGATGGCAACTTTAAATGGTAAAGTCGATTAGAGCGTTCACCAACACGTTTGGGTCCTCATACCTCTGCTGAACGATCAAGGCATGGAATTCTCTGCCAAGGCACGTGTTTCCTTCTTCCTTTAATCCTGAGTTCTTTAAGCATGGCGTGAAAAAGTACCTGCTGAGGCCGTCAAATTAGGGCCCTCAACATCGCCTCAGCTGGTATGAGGATGGTGTCGAGGCCACTGCTCTTGGACCACATGATCGCTTACCGTTAGGCATTTAGGCGGAGTGTGATCATTTTGACGAGCAAAATAAAAAATAATATTAGAGCCTACATTGCGTCTATATAAATTTTAAGTCAGTAATATTATATGCGACCTAGTGTCTGTGCACATTTTCAGACTTCGAGAAGCTGTCGTGAATTTGTCATCTGAAAACGTAATAGCATTTTGCCCAGCCCGGCAATCGATCTGGGGTACGACGATCGGTCGTAAATATAAGCACAGCATTATGCTATGAAGTTAGTGTGGCAGGGTGGAATAGTTGTTGAACAGAATCAGATAAAATGGCTTAACTTTAAACTAATCTCATGTAATAAATTTTAAAACCGCATAAATTACATTGAGTGGCTTTTGTAGTATGCCAGAACAGACAGAGAGACAAGAAAAAGAAAAATAATAATTACATTATTATGAGTTACCCTTTAGATTATAAAAATACTAGATTTTGCCCTACGGCTTCGCTCGCGTAAACGTAGGTAGGTTTAGTAACAGCAGTTTTTTCTACATACCCTATGTACTTTTCCGATGATGTGAAAGCGAAATTTCATGATGATCGGTCGAGGTGTTTAGGCGTAACAAAAAAAACAAACAATCAAAGAAACTCATATTTGCATTTATAATTCTCATATTTGGCGGCCTCGATGGCGTAGTGGTTAGTGTAACCGATTGCCACGCCTGTGGTCGCGGGTTCGATTCCCGCACAAGTCAAACATTTGTGTGTATGGACATGGATGTTTGTCTTGGTCTGGGTGTTTCAATGTATAATATGTACGTATTTACAAAAAGTATATATATATATATATATATATATATATATATATGTTTATCCATTGTCTAGTACCCATAGTACAAGCTCTGCTTAGTTTGGGCTAGATGGTGTTGTGTGTACGTGATAGAATATTATTATAATATTAGTTAAGATGTTGATGAAGGAATGTACCGATACAGCCTAATATTATTACAAGTAGATAGACATGAAAAATAAAATAGGATTTAGGAACCCTATTTGTTGACACGACTTTACATGTTTAAATTAGTATAGATAGAAGCCTCCGTGGCGCGGTAGTGTATGCGACTGCTGTGTATGAGGTATCGGGTTAGCATTCCAGGTAGGATCAAAGCAGCACTGAAGTATGGTATCGTGCCCGGTAGAGGACAATGAGTTCGCCCTCTATAACGTGGGACCCTAAAATATAGTAGGCGAAATGTGGATGTAAATGCACTTTTGCCTACCCACTTGCAGAAATAAGAGTGATACTATATAGTAAGTATATTGAAAGATTTAAATGTTAGTTTTACTTTCAGGTGTGTTTATTTTCTTCCAAGTCGTCGTGTACAGTTTTATGCAATTGCCCATAGAAGATCCCAACGTAAATTGGTATTATTGATGTATTTTAAAACCAATTATATAACTATACTGACGAATATAAATTAGTTTTTTATTGTCGTTTATCCTAAAATAGTGCCACTAACTTATTGGGGATTTCGTAATCAGACATTTTTTTCATGTCTGTTGGATTTTAATATTTACGTTTAAATTTTAGCTGCGACACTGTTCACAATCTACTGCAGCTGTTTACTTAACACATAATTTTGTTAACTTGTTCCGTTTCTATAAATGCTTATTAGTATCAATAACACGTAGATACAGGCAATTATATAAGTAAAGGAAGGTCTTTAAAAAAAGTACTTAGCCCTGAGAAAATACTAATGTTTTACTTTAAACGTAACGAATACTTATTGCGTCAATTTTCGTTTGAATGTTTATATTAATTAAGGCAGTCAATCGTAAACTAGAGACTTAATTCGCAAAAGCAAAATCTCTCTATAAAAATATTTTTGCTTTAAGACGGAATCCCAAGAAAGATGGATCCAATTATAGCTCAAACGTTAATGAAGAATATTTTAATCGAGTTTACGGAGATATCTACATCATAATTCGTTTATTACTTGAGGAAATACCTTGAGTTTAAAACCCTCTCTGTAAACTGAAGTCAAAAGTAAATCGTCTCTTTATACAACATCAAAGAGTTTCAAATCAAGTGCTTAATCTTTGCTTATTAATTAAGTACGTTTATTAGAAGGTAGCTACTTATTTTTTGTAAATTTTGTGTTTGATGAATTTGAGTAGGTAAATAATTTTATTAGATACCAAATCCTAACTTTAATAATATTAAAATGTGAATGTGAGTTTGTTCGTTTCTTACGCCTTAATTAGACGACTGATCATTATAAAATTTCGCATACACGTTTTCAAGAGTTCAGTAGAGGACCTTTACCTTTAATTTTCACCCAGGAAAAAGTTATGTTGCTGAGAGACAGAAATTTATTGACAAAATATAATTATATTAACGCGAGCTTAGCGGACAAAAGAAGTTGTTATAATCTTGAAGATTAAATTTAAAAGATAATCGAGATTAAGCGATTAGGAAGAACAGTGATTGTTTATTATGAGATCCACAGCCTGTTTTCGGTCTTTAAAACCAGTGAAGATCTTGTACTGTTCATACGTGCGTAGCCACCTCGAGTATGCCTCGCAAGTTTGGAATCCGCAATATCAAGTTTATATAACTTACATTTAAAGAAAATTTTTACGATATCATCTCGATTACAGAGCACATCAATATACAACTCATTACCTTAACCGATGCAAGAAATACCATTTCCTACCATTTGAATATAGGTGAAATATTAGTGATATATGTTATTTGGCAAACATCGCAAATGGCTCCATTGATTGTCCTGAACTTCTATCAAATATAACACTACGCACTAATCAATTGGGTTTCAGAGAGCGTCCTTTGTTAGTAGTCCCATTTTCACTTACTAATTATAGACGAAATACTTTCTTCTCGCAGAGTGCAATGAGTTTCAACAAGATTTCATCGAAATTGGAAATTGATTTGTTTTGTACAAGTTCAAACTCAATCAAAAATAAAGTTGTTAAAGATTTCTTTATAGATTAATTATTATTTTTTAGGTCTCGGGTAATCTCCTTATATCGCGATGTGTTTTTCTGGTTGAAGTGTATGAATTATTATTCCTATTTTTTATGTTTCTTGTTTTTTGTTGTTATTCTTATAATATAATATAATAATATCAGCCCTGTATTAAACTGTGCCACTGCTGGGCACGGGCCTCTTCTCACTGTGAGAAGGGTTAGGCCATAGTCCACCACGCTGGCCTAGTGCGGGTTGGCAGACTTCACATATCCGAGAACATTATGGAGAACTCTCAGACATGCAGGTTTCCTCACGATGTTTTCCTTCACCGTTAAAGCAAGCGATAATTAACTATTTAATACGTATATAACTTCGAAAAGTCAGAGATGTGCGCCTTGGGTTCGAACTCGAGAGCTGTGCGTGGCAGTCCAACGGTTTCCCGCTAGGTTTAGCTTGTTATTCTTATCTATGTTGTTTGTTTTTCTATTTTCCAATTGTTTAGTTGAAAATATGATAACTAAGTCATTGGAAATCAGAGTAGTTATACAAGTGGTGTACTAATTATTATGTGAAGCTTGTAATTAGCAACATGTGTATCTTAATTGTAACTGATCAAATGTACTTATTAGACTGTAAGCTTTCCTAAAATAAATAAATAAATAATTAATATGATACTTATTGGCTTCTGCCCATGGCTTCAACCGTATGTATCGTATTGAAAACTTATACCGAGATAAAAAGTGTATTGTGTTCGTAAGACAGGCCTGTATTTAGCAGCGTTCAACAGTATACAATAAATAAACGTACAAATAACTTAAAAAAATGCCCTGACGGTCATGCTATCTTCCAGCCAGTAAAGGCTAGTTAACGCGAATATTATTAAGTAATACTTTTGTATGCAACAGAAGCGAGGCATGCAGCATTACGTGCTCCGTGAGTTCTTCAGTCTTACTGTTATTATCTCTTACGTGTCCAACTACACATATTATTATATTTTATTGTCAAGGCTCGCACGTAGAGTAATAACTCGTTGAGATTTGGCTGTAATCTTAGTCTGGAGCGTGTTTGGCAGCGCCTCACTGTCTTGCCGCTGCCAAACATGCAATTAGCTTTAACATCCCCAATAATGTACTCCATATTGTCCGAATAGCTATAAATAGGTAATAGATGACCTGTCTTCATTTATCCTTCCTCATGATACATATTGTATTGTATTCCATATTTTACTAGTAACTAGAGGAAAGGTTAAAGCAGGAGTTGACAGCTGCGACCTTGACAAATCGTATCGTCGCTTATCGAACTAAGCTATTCTCGGTCCTGTCACGGGCTGGCTGTGCGGATGGCGTAGTAGATTGAAGGCTCTGCGCCAAGTCAAACATTTGGGTGATCTACAAATAGTTGTTTCTAGTCTGGTTGTGCTTTGTCTTCATTGTTTGAATGTGTGTAAAGATCCCTACGACACAGAATGTATTTCTAGTACGGGCATTATTTGTTGTTAACAAAAAAATTCTCTCTGTGTTTTGTATCTAAGTCAAGGTTTTGTATCATTTATTGTATAGTTAAAGAATAATGCGATACAAAGTTAGTGCAAATAAAACCACATCCAGCAAGAAACAACACAGATTATTGTCTATATTTTTCGCTACCGTACGTCATATATTGTATGTTGCTGATTATACAGGACGTAGGGCCAAATAGTGAAAGCAGGATTGAGGGACGTCTCATAAACCTGGCTATCTAATCAACTTACGTTCATAAACACCATAGATACAGAAAGCCAAGCTGATATAATGAGTGAAAAATGACGTAGAAGTGATGCTTTAGCGTTTTAGTATCACATCTACCGTGAGCATTAGTTAAGATTCGATGAATTTGATCCAAATACGCTATATACTCGGATCTATACGTATATGAGTGCATCAGTTTTTGGACATTGTATTCAGTTATTCTTCTATACCTTATTGTTCTGTGGTAAAGTTATTTTCATTCCGTCATTTCTGCGGACGTGTCCCAGTTTTGTACGTAGCAGAGCTGATTTTATCTATCCAACGGGATAAAGACGGTTTATCCTACCTGTCTCCTATACGTGCCCTGTTTTTATGCAAATATCATTACCTAAATAATAACTAGTGATCGCGCAGTGGTTGAAATACTATAATGTTATTTATTTTAAAATTTATTTTGACTGTGCACTTTACGTAAACATTAAGTATGCTAGATATTAAACTATTCAGTGCGAGCAAATTGCTTAAAGCAAGGTTTTCATTTGGTTATTTATAATTATATACATAATATATATTGTTAGGGATGAAATACATATAATACTAAATTGTAAACTTTCTGGCAAATTAAGGATTGAAGTAAATTAAGTATTTCATATATGCTACGTTAATTATTGTCGAGAAAAATAACTATCCATAGCACGAGCGTTAAAACCGCGACATAAAATCTTAACTAAGTATGCCGTCGTTTTACCTACTGAGCTATTTATAACCCTGCTTGAAGCGCTGTTTGCCTCTATAAGCATCATAAACGCAGCTTAAGGCAAATTACATCTTACGAGGGTCGTGAATAACCTAGATTTGTGAATGTGTTATGTAATAAAAGGACTGGTGTGTATTTTATAAAAACAGACTTGCAAAATTTCAATGCTTTTTCCTGGTTATTTTAATACAAAATATCAGGCATTTTTGTTAATATAAATATTACTAGGAAAATATTATTAGATTTTAAAAATGATGGTATAGAGTATATTCTGTACCATCTACGCGCTATTCTTAGGCCCGGTTCCACATAAAGTCGTCGTACATATTCTATAAAAAATTGTCTCAGTGTGAAAAGGGTACACTAGTGTGTAAAACTCTTAGATATGCAGGTTTCCTCACGATGTTTTCTTTCGCCGTTTAAGCAAGCGATATTTAACTATTTAATACGAACTTCATTTAGAACCTAGACTCTCGACTCTCGACCTAGACCGAGAGTCTCCCCGTGACCATGGCTGCTGAAAAGCAACCGAAACGTCGGGGGAAGTGTAAACCTAAATATAAATAGTTTTAATAATTTCATTAGCTTATAAATTAGTAAAATTCAATAGTAGTAGTAGTAGTGTAACAGTTTTCAAAATTATGTAATAGGTACAGTGTTAAATAAACAACGCGATAAGAACCGTATATAGTAGTTTAATTTCAATGAATAACATTCGCGTAAACACAAGACAATATTATATAATTTCGAAAAGTTAAGCATGGCAGTCCAACGGTCTCTCACTAGACTATAGCCGCTGTCAGTTAGAGACTTTAGAATAACTGGCTTACAAAATGTCGATGCTTTTTTCTAGTACTTTTTAATACAAATCTCATGTGTTCAATATTAGATTTTAAAAGTAACTAAGAAGTGAGATGGCTTCAGAACGATCCACGTGCTACTCTTAGGCTCGGTTTCTCTATATAAGAAAGGAGGCGTTTTACTTACGGGCAGTTAATTTTTGACACATATTCTATGAAAAATATCTCAGAATGTTTTGTCTGTAGCTAAAACGACTTGTTTTTTTTTAATACAGCAACTGGACCTTAATTTAGAGTATAACAGGCTAGTCTCTCTTATGTATATATAATGAGTGTCTTTTGTATAAATAAAAGCTCTGGTCGCCATGTCAAACATTGATTAAAGATTTGTGGTTTTGGATAAATCCCATCATTTTAACACTGTACCCTTACCGATTTTGCTACAGTAAGATGTAAGATCTTTCCTTAAAGTTAATATACATATGTTGTACAGTCAGCTACATAAGTCGATAAACATTTGTGAGGTTTTCATTTTCTTTATAATGCACAATAATTGTAATTAATCATCTTTTACTGCCGTAATAGTTAAAGGATAGTTATTTTGATCACAATTCACTATTATAGAACAAAAGATACACTATATGTGTATCTTTTGTAAATTTAGTAAATTTTCTTTTATAAAATTCTGTTACAAATTTGTTTAGTATTCAGCTACATAAGTCCCTGAATGAACAAGTTCAACAAAAAAAAAATACTATCTATAAAAGACATTAATAGCATTATACAATTAAATATTCCTTAAATCTTTTTCTTCAGTATTAATTTATTTTTGGTAGTTAGTTGGTATTTTTGCCCACAATTGGGTAAATATCTAATCTAATATAATGTAAATCCTTATACTCCTTTCGATTTTGTATTAAGTTCAACGGCTCGTTTAAGTTCATCGCTGAATATAAGCTCCGTGTTTAGTAAAGTAAAGTAGATAGATAAATACTTTCTGCACACATAAAAATTTTATATGGCAATTCTTGAAACTGTCATATAATTTTGTAGATATGAGTATATTTCTAGAGAGAGCTTTTGATAGTAGCTGTACGGAGTCTGAGGCGGCGGGCCTTAATACCATACTTTGTAGTGCCATTCCCCTATGCCTAACCCCTCAAGGATACATTATTAGGCTCATGATACGTTACGGCGTTACGAGTCTGACGAATGTTACCACACTTGTATGTACCACACAGTCACACGCTTTATATAAAGAAGTATTACACGCACCACATAAATAAAACATCCCACAATATCTAATTTAACCATAATCACATTGTAACAGGACATAATTCTCAGCGTCTTCACTACGACCTAGTTTCCCCTTTGTTGTAGGAATACTGGGGCTTGTTTATCTTATTATCCAGCTTTAGGATATAGTACATCCTACATTACGGCACGGCGAAGTAAGTTGCGTGTAACATTAGTTACGGCGCGGATCTCGTAGCGTAATCAACGTTTCTGAGCTGAAATCTTGAGCGCGGCGTATTTGGCAACGACGTCCTATCTTGGCTCAATGCATCACTCGAGCGGCAAGCAATTTGGATGGGCCATGGAGTGCGCGGCACGCGGGCTGGAATTTACAAGCTTGTACCAAACCCGATATATTTTCGATTTTGTATTCAGTTCAACGGCCCGTTCAAGTTTATCGCTGAATGTGAGTTTAGCGAGCAATGGATAGAAAATACTTTTTACTTACAATCGTTTAAAACTGTTCGTAGTTTTAGCGAAATTTCATTTAAATTTCGTTTTATATCAGTGGTCGGCAGCCTATAATAAGAATATACTAACTTTTAATATGTTTTAAATAAACCTTATTAGCATTTCTATTATATTATAGTATTGGGTGCTTTTAACTGTAGCTAGATTTTGAGATACATTAGCAACGTCAATAAAAGATTTCGACAATGAAACATGGATCAATGTCTGCAGAGTAGATTCAAATTCGATTTCAGACTACGTCCATTTCCGAGTTGGGCAAAGTGCGATTAATTTTTCTGCCTCGAAATATGCTTAAACTTGAATTTTGGAGTTGCACTGTGTTTCGGTGACATGACAGTAAATATTGAAAAAAATTACCTTCTAAATATACGTAAGGAATTAAGTTGTTAAATCGAATGGAAGTACTTAAAACGTAATTTGTAGCTAAGTGTATTTAATTATACAAATAAATAAATATTAAACATAATTTTTACAGTTTGTTTCGGCAGCCCAATGGTGGTGTATACTATTCCTGTGCATGGGGTCTCAGTTTCGATTTCTAAGTCATGGAAACAGTTGTTTGTTGAGTTTGGTGTTCTGTCATGAAATTCTCATTAGCAGCATAAAGTTTCAAACTGATATAAGCAGGCCTACAAAGCGGAATTAAAAACAAAATTTGGCGGAATGTAGGTCTATTACGTATTTCCTTATATATGTATTAGGGTATCTTATTAGGCGTGTATGATGTAATGTATGTATGTATGTCTTAAATAGTTTTCTTACTATTTTAGTTGCGGAAAAGTATCCAGAAAAATGCAAATAAAAAGTATACAAATTAATTTATTAATGTCGGAAAACACGTATTGCGTTTTTGTTTAAGTAGCCGCCTCGCCGCTACCGTGCGTGTCGTGGGTTCGAATCCCAGAACACAGGACAAAATAAAGTGTGATCCACAAATGGTTATGCCGAGTCTGAGAATTCTTTGTGTCCGTTGTTCGAATGTTTGTAAAGTCCCCCGCAACTCAGGATTGACAAATGGTGTCATTAAAAAAAAATAATAGAGTATTTTATGGTGTCAAAAATTTTCGAAGAAGAAGCTGACAACAAGGGTTGACAGATTTAAAAAATAATACTATGGAAATTTGTTATTTTGAATTTAGAAGCCATAAGCTGCCAAAAAAATGTTTTATTCCTACTAGTATATTAACGCAAAGTTCTTGACTAAATATTTACTTATTAAATCGCTCTTTTATAACCTAACATTAATCCTTGTAATGTATAATCGCTTAACATCATATCATAATATATTTTGATAAATTAATGAAACAAAATGCATGTGTACCAACATCGTGCGATGCCCTCTTGACCTAAATATGTACTCACTAAAATAGAACGATATCCGTAGTAATTTGTAGTGAACATAAAAAGCGCTTAAAGTTGTGGCAGCAGTAAAAGTGGGTGACGTCACAGATTGGACGTTTCCTTATGACGTCATTACTGTTACGTTAGATGCTTGTAGCAGCAGCGTTACGAGCAATCTAACGCGGATGAGGTAATTTTAGGGTTGATGCACACAATTGCTGATTGGAATTCTTGGGTTAAGCATTCACTTGTATACTTATTTGCTTTTGTGTAGCGAAATTGTTTTTCACAGACATTTTTCCAAATCGTATGACACTTTTCTAGATTTTTTTTATAATCGGTGATTCTTAAGATAAGATGAAATAATACATTTATTCGTTTAAATATGTGTACACATACATACCTACATATGCATGCAAGATGTAACATTAATAAAAGTTGATCAGACATATTTGCTACATCAATTTAAAATATTTGTGCTGCACAAATATTTGAAATTGAGTAAATAACTTACCAGAATAAATGTTATTTTGCCGTGGAATATTTTAAATAAATAAAAGGGGCAATACCTTATATTTTACATAAATATCTCAACTGAATACGTCTAAATCGGTGTGCGACTTTACAACATGTCAAGATATTTTTAGATTAATAAATCTACGGAAATGGATTTATTAATCTGAAAATATTGAACTTATTAGCTCAATAAACTTTGACTGTCGATGGTACTGAATCTATTATATATATATCACTTAGATTCAAGCCGCTAGGCTAAAGAGGCAGTCAGAAAAAAGACTAATTTTCTCCCATTCAACGTCAAGGATGGTAGTAAATATCGTCGGCGATAGGTATTTGTAGAAATCGATTCTAGTTGCCAAATGTGTATTTAAATATAAGTGATTGGATCCAATGATTAAATTATATATTGAGCTGACATTCTTATTAACTGTTACTATACCTAATTATTTACAATTGTATAAATTTGCACACCTGATAAGGTGGAATATGGCTTTTGGATGTTTTTGTTTATATTTAAAAAGAAAAAGATAAATGATTATGCTTTAGATTATGATTATATCATGCACAGCAGTCACGCTGTGCATAAGGTGTCGGATTCAATTCCTGGGTCGGACAAGGTATTATTAAGTATTTTGATCAAGAGACTATAATCAGCAGCGAGGGGTTTGGAACTGTGCCCGGTATGGCAATAGGCTAGCTTTCTAATACCCGGCGGCTAAAATAAAAAATAGTTAACGTAATGTGGGTATGATACATCTCTGCCCAACCCTTTGGGACAGATGCGTGAGATTATGTATGCGTGCAATTAATGTAGTATGAATCAATTTAAACAATAGACATACCTATACTTGTGCCTATAGCTGAGAATGTATTTTAAAATATCTGGGAAGATAGCCAACTCCACCGCTATCATATTCGCAATTCAAATATTTCCGCTCTACTTACTCTTTCAAATATTCAAACACATTCACGGATTTGGTCTTGTTTGCCTTAAACAGATTTTCTTACGAGTGAAAAGCTATGTAAATGTTACTTTGAGTGTGATAACCCTAGCTTATAGTTCGCGTCTGGTGTTCACTCCTTCCTTCCCGTACATGTGTTGTTCATGTTTTGTGTGTATCTATGTGTACTATGTGTTGGCGTTTGCGAAGCTCGGAGAAATTGAGCGTGCTAATGAAAACTGCTAATTTGTTGATTGATGGCCTCTACTTAGAATATTGTATTATTCATGGAATTTGTTCTAGTACTAGTTAAAATTATCAATCTAAGTTTCGAATAGCTTAATTACTGGCGATAAGGTCAAAAGAAATCAAAATCAGATATCGTTTTTTTATTTTGTTTGTTTCATTGGCCCTGGTTTTTAACGAAGGTAGGGCATTGAGTGACCCTCGATTATACTTGGAATTTTGCTTAGGTAAAATAAAGCAGTCTTCTTAAAATAATATAGGTAAGGCAACAGGTCTTAATCGTGTTGGTAACTATTCAAAGGTTCAACTGTTCCGACAGTGCAAATATAAATAAAAATTACTAAATCAGGGTAGTTGTCAAAATTCGCACTTCACACTGAGCTCAAACTAGTCAGCTCGTGATCACGATCGATGCAATTCGGTCGAAATGGCGGGAAAGAAATAGATACTTATTAACTTTAAATAATTACCAACGCGAAAAATACGCATCACTAATCAAAGTCGATTTCGTCAAGGCAACGCGATGGTTCATTATTTGCCAGGGCCGAATAGATGGCGTTATGGTCAACTTACCCTAACGTTGTGCGCCATATCTACGGATAAGGCAAAACAATCAGGCCAGCTATTTGTATAATACTACATTTGCGTATATCTCCTCGAACGGGCCATGGTACATGGGCAATGGGGCACTGAGAGATATGGATATTGACCTCTGTATTTTAGCTAATCCCATGTCAGATAAAGCCCAAATTTTGGCCAATCCAGCTGACGTAAATTTAGATAAGGAGTAATTATGGTAATGAGTTGATTCGGTTGTTTGTATAGGGCTATTTCGACGGTCAGCGATAAGGCCCTTCAGTAAAAAGAAATGGTTGGATGTAGGCAAAGGCATTCAAGTTGTTAAATGGATAGATTTAAAGCAAATTAACGGTATAAGCCATAGTCTATTTTAATCTTAATTAAAATGAGATTTTTAGATTTTGACTGCATGGATGGCGAAGTGGTTGAAGTGTTCTGATTCCAGGTTTAAATCTGACTTGTCTTTTAGGTACTGAGTGCTAAATCGCTACGCCATTTAAAAGGTCGATTCAGAATCGTTCGAATGAACACATTTTATATTAGGATCATATCTGAGATAACGTCATTCCCGTGCATTTCCAATTTACGTGCCGCGCACATTTTGCATCAGACCATCGCGCGTCGGAGGAACGTGATCGTATCGTATCAAACAATCAAACAAATATTTATATTCATCGACATCATTTTGCAAGCTATTCATGCGAATAATGAACTAACATATAACTCGTTTTTTATATATTAATCTGAATATATTGCCACATTTAAAGCTATTCGTATAAAAATTTATGAGGCGGCACATTTTTTCGCCAATACATTCTACTCGTACGTATAAATTTGGTAATTTTGCGGACAGCCCGGTTGTTTTCCATAAAGTATTTCGTTGAATGCCATAACATTTAATAGGTAACCGAAAAAAATAATACGATATTTCATGCACACGGTTTTGAGATACCACGTTTTGTTATGTCTGTGTTAATTATAAACCAAATAGATATTTTTGTACTGGATTTTGTTTCTCACGGTATATTTTTTTAAACAACGGTCTTAAAAAAATAAGGCTTGCCTGCTGATAAAGGGTAAGCGGAGCCTGCGATTACTTGTAATACTAGAGATATCAGTCACGTGTTGCCGATCTTATGAAAAATGGATTAAAGATTGGATGACAGGAAAGGAACGATAGAGGTAGCTATGTGAGTCAACGGCACTCTTATGGAACACAGTATCATTGTAACTAGTTCTACACCGGTTTCCTTGAGGTTGTATTATTCCGTTTCCTAAAAGACATTATAAAACACGTGTCTAATAACGGATTGAAAGAGACATTTCAGGAAATACCCACAACAAAATTTTTGTTTATTCTACAAATAGTTGTGTTATTGCAGCAAATGATTGGAGTCTCATTCTGTTGCAAATATTACAGCTGATAAGGAAACCACCCATCTACCTCGTTGAGTTATTATTTCAGTTATTATCCCACGTAACTTCTCGTTATTATAAAGAAGTAAATATATTATACCGTATTCGAATCTTGTTAATAATTTTGACAATGGCTATTTTCTGTATACTTCGACTTCATATCTTCAAGGGGTAGATAGAGCAGTACTAAAGCGCACCAACCAATTGTCGCCTACGTGATAAGATTGCTAAATTCATAGATTCTTAGAATTTCTAAACAAAATAATACTTTGCGTCATCCAGGAATCGAACTCGACACCTGATAATAAGTCGTAAGCGTAACTTCATACCACAGTGCTATTGAGCTTATCTATTAATAGTAGATACAATTCTAAATCGTTTTTGTCTACAGCCAGTCGATATCAAATGCATCCATCTTTTTAATCCACAGCAAATCCTAAAGTTATAAATGAAACATAGGATATTTTCACTATTGTATATTATTCACGGATTTGTCCGCATTTCTAAATTGAACAAAATTGGCTACACGCCGTGCCATCCAAGTGGAATATGCAAAAGGGTTATGCATAAATAAAACGTCTGTACGTACAAATGTGACGTTTGTGCATTGTGAATAACATTATTTATCTCAGTTATTCAGACGCACGAGTGCACTCTATTTATTCAGTGATATTCATTTGTGATGTTATTACGCTTTCTGGATTTTTAGTTGATGAATTGAATTTGAACATTATATTACACATAAGAGCATTTGCTCTTGTGTGTAAAATAATGTACAATCAAAATCAAAAGAAATCTATTTGTGCAAACAGTATTAAAATTTGTTGCAAAATAATATTATTTTAAATTTATATATTAAAAAAGTAGGGATATATATCGCTATCTTCCTCGGACAGCTGCATTCAAATAGCAATTACGTCACAGTTTGTATCGTGCATCTTTTTTCTATCTCTTGACAATTACTCCTTCTACCAAATTTAAAACGTTTGTATCTTATTTATTTTTGCATTGCCACAGTAGATCCTATGCATATCGTTATTTCTTCCGTCACATCGGTGTGTGTCTGGCGCTCATGTATCGAATTGCCTTGGTGATACAACGGTAGTAAACGCGACTGCTCATAAGATTTCAGGATTGAAACCCGAGTCAGGACAAAAAAGATTTTGGGTTTTTAAAGCAATTGTTAATAGCTGCTTCAACTTAGAAATATGGCGGTATTGCACACAGCCACGCTAAGGAAAGCAAGTAGAGCCGTTGGTGCTGCACCTGATTCCTCTCCAGTCGTATCGGAATGCCGTCCTATCGGTTCATGAGAGTGCACTTGTATTTACTTACACACTTGTGTATAACATATCTACTGCACGGATGCGTAATAGGTTCGCCGCGTGTTGTGCGTACGAATCCTAGACGGGACAAAAACGTGTGATCCAAAAATGGTTGTTCCAAGACTGGATGATTTTTGTGCCCGTTGTTTATAAAGTCACTACTCAGAATTTAAACAAAGCGCGGGATTTGTGTTTTTACATTATAAATATATAAATATTTATTAAAAAGTAAATTGTAAAAGCATTACGCCTAGATGGCTAGTCTCCGACAAGACCGGCCGCTGACATTCGGTCTGGAAGACCATATATTCAGGCGATATAATTGTGCGGTATTGTGAATAAATAAATAACGGGTTGTAGAACTGGAAACAAGAGCAATATTACTCTAGGTAAATTATAGAGAGTGCACTTGTGTTTGCGCACACACATGTGCACTATATATTCTATGAAGATGACTAGTCACCGAAATGATTGAATAGAAGACTTTATATTCAGGACTAGCTTCGTCCGCGGTTTTGCTCGCGTAAAAGTAGGCTAGGTTTTGGTAACAGACCTTTTTAAAAACGAAAATATAGACTATGTTACTCGGTTATAATAAGGCTTTATAAAGGTGAAAGTTTTTCTTTAAATCGGTTGAATTGTTTTTTTTTGTTGAATCCTTATAAATAAACAAACAAAAAATGAAATCTTTCCTTGTTATAATATTAGTAAAGATATATAATCGTTTGATGTTTTGGAAAAATAAATGTGAACTGAAAACTAGAGAAATATTACTTGGTAGAACTATAGTAGAACTCAACAGCGCGTCACTTGCCGGCGCAACATTGTAGTTGTTTAATGAGTAAAGTTTGTGTGAGCTATTCTTGGTGCGCTAATCTCACAGCCGTCATATGAGAGGATAGTTTGAGTGTATGTGAGGTATTTACATAAAATGCTTTAGTATGATTACTTTAAAACGTTCATAGTACGTTTGTTTAGCGTAGGACTTTTGCTATTTGCGAATTAGCCTGTTGTGAAAATCCTAAAACATTTATAAGTTTTCTTTTTTACCTTTAACATTCATGTGTCAAACATTCAAGCAACAGACACAAAAGACATCCAGACACGGAACAACTTTATGTGTATTACACAAATTTTTGTCCCGTGTAAAACCCATTTGGCTTAATGGCAATAGGGAGGCGACCACTACGTGCAGTAAGCATGGTAGGCAACATTAAATAAAACAATTTAGTGAAAAAAGCATCGAATAAGGTTAGAGAATGCAGGAGTGCATAATATTTAAATGTGGCTTTGAGAAATAGTAAGCTAGAAGTGCATATCGCCATCTTCCTCGCGCACCTACTTTGAAATAGTAGTTACCGCACAATGAATTACGTGCCTCGTCTGTCATTTGAGTCATTTTAATCCTTTTGAAAAGATTTTTGAGTGGACTTAAATAACCTTTGTATTTTAGATCTTGGATATCGTAACTTACTTGTTAAGAAAAAAATATGCAAATATTTTATTATAGGAATACAGCGCGAATTATAGGATTTAGTAACCAAAAATCCTAGAACCACTATCAGAACGATCTATTATTTGATGCTGATATGCCCTGTCCAGGAACTTGCGACACTTACCTATACTTGTAGCAAAGCTAGTTACTACCTCGTATACCATAACGCAGATCTGAGCGGTACTCAATTACGTGTCGAAATAAAATTCTTGGAAAATATTTTTTTCGTTCTCCTAAAGTACTCTATAAAGCAAATGCCTAATAACGGATTGTATAGAGACATTGTTTCGCGAGGTATTGAGAAGACGATTCTCTCACACTTACTTGGCGTTCCATATGAATAGCTATCGAAGCAGGATGTTACGTAATATATTTACAATTATTGATAGTTGATAGGCTGTTACTAAAACAGTTTGCCAATCACAGCAGTAGACACGCGTTTTATTTATCAGTCACACACGCAATGAAAATATCTTCGTAAGATAACATGAATATGCCTAATTTTGCTTCCTGTCTATATTAGTTTATGTCAAGAGCCCGTGAAGAGATTGTAATGTAAGTTAAGAACAAGGTCCCGCCTACTCGCGGAGAGGCCCATGTCACCAAGATTTATGACTTACCTCAAACTTCAGTAACAGGGAATAGTTCGCCAGGGATGCCAGTGTCTACTAAATTTAATATATTGTTAGTACAGTGATAACCAGGCTACTGTGTGCCCTCTTTGTAAACTCTCGTGGCGCCATTGTTTTGCTATGTTAAGCTTCGCTCAAAGTAAACCAATACGTGGATTCTGTTGTTATAGCAGCAGTTGGCGCATGCTATCGATGCAATAATGGCATAAATACACATTAATTTTAAAACTTAGACACAAATTGGATATTATTTATAATAACTATCTTTAAATGTGGTTTTTATTTAAGCACTTTGTTAAGGAATACTAATATATAATACAGAAACATTTCAGTTTAAATTTGTAGGCTATCTATATTATTTTAGTCAGTTGCTAATATTTTGTGTTATATATGGAAAGCTAGCTTTTTGACGGTCTACTGGCGACCAGATAAATTTGTTTTCAACTATGTTCAACTAGATATTTCAGCGATTCAAGACACTGAGGTTGCATCGAAGGCGTAATGGTTTGTGTGGTCACCTCGCCGAGTGTTGTGGGTTCGATCCCCACACGGAACAAAAGTTTTTGTGATCCACGAATGGTTGTTCCGAGTCTGTATGTTCTTTGTGTCCGTTATTTGAATGTTTGTAAAGTACTCCGCAATACAGGAATTATTCCTTGAGAGGAGTTGTCTTTTGGAAAAACATAGAAATATCTTGGTCTCCCCGTGAACATAGATGCTGAAAAGCTACCGAAACGTCGGAGAAAGTGTAAAATTAAATCTAAATCGTTTTTATAATTTTAATAGCTTAAATAGAAGTAAATAGTAACTAGCAAAAGTTTTTAACAATAGTAGTTTAAAGTGTTTGTCGGCCTCGATGGCGTAGTGGTTAGTGTAACCGACTGCTACGCCTGAGGTCGCGGGTTCGATTCCCGCACAAGTCAAACATTTCTGTGCATGAACTTGGATGTTTGTCTTGGTCTGGGTGTTTCTATGTATACGAATGTATTTACAAAAAAAAAAGTATATATGTATGTTTATCCATTGTCTAGTACCCATAGTACAAGCTCTGCTTAGTTTGGGCTTGATGGTGTTGTGTGTATGTAATAGAATATTATTATATATTATATTTATTATTATAAAGTTTCAAAATTATGTAGGTAATAATAGTGTTTTATAAAAAACAATTATCGCGATAAAATCCGTATAAAGTCGTTTTATTTTAATGTATAACATTCGCGTGAACGTAAGGCAATATTACGCCAGCAGTTGACAAATATAGGGAAAATCTAGAAAGTATATAAATAGGTGCGTTTCCTATGTTATATTATGAAGAGTATTTTTGACCTGAATTTGGATTGATGAACGTAAACTTGCGATTTCTGTATAAAAACACCAAAGCTATCTTTTGGTTATTTTATATAAGTTATATAAAAATTATAGGATAAAATATTGCGCTTGTATAGCAAAAATGATATGGTCTTTGCAACGAATCAATGTGCGAGTTACTGCCTGCTGTTGCCAACCTTCTATGGTAACAGCTTGTGTGCCGCGTCAATAGTATAAAAATGCGTGTGTTTGTAAAACCAGCAATATATATTTGTTTACATAACAATATGGGTATGGGCCTTTTCTCAAAGTAAGAAGGCTTAGGCCATAGTCCAGTCTATATTCAGTAGTTAACTTTACACATTTTTAAAACATTATAATATAGAACTCTCCGACATGCGTGTTTCCTCACGATGTTTTTCGTCACTGTTAAAGTGAGCAATAATTAACTATAGACTACGCATATTATTCGAAATGTCGTCAAAAGTAATTAGTACCTTGGTATCGACTTGTGACTTCTACGTGTTCCCACTTGACTATTATTGCTTTAGATCAGAATGCCTGTAGCGAGTTTGTTCTACGTTACAGCGATCGACACGTTTATGACGTTCGGCGCTGCGATTGGCCCGCTCCAAGCTCTTAACCAATCAGAGAGCCAAACGTGGTAAACGTTTCAATAGCGTTACCGTAAAAACAACTTACACTAGGCACTCAGATTACCTAAATAAATAAAGATTTATACAGCAATATGCATTCAAAAGCTGCTTCTCTGCGTGACTGCGATGCCCGAGGCTCAACATTAACTCCATTCTGTGAATTTCGTATATACATGTGTAATTTTGGTAACAATATTGCACAAGTTTATCTGACATATTACAATCTAGCGCAATAGACGCCTGCCTTGCAGCGGTTCATTGATTTGTTGCCACGTAATTAGACTAGAGACACGGGACATGCATTGTTTGTTCCTGAGTGCTATAATTGTTTAGCGAAAACTATTACCTACTAACTATGATTGAAATGTATTGGATTGCGGCTATTCAAGGTAAACCTGTCAAGTTTTAAAAACATTCAATGGATTTATACCGTTGAGTTAACACAGGTTTTTATACAAAATTAATTGCTGCACACTGTATACTTAACATTCAATATTTGCAGTGGCTATATAAGCCTTTAGAATCGCGTACTTCTTTATAAAATGTTTTGCGTAATATAATCACCTAACTCATTTCTTCTTTTCCAAATCATGATCTAGCTAATTTGCTGAGAAACAGTCTATATCACATCGAATTGTTAAGAATAATTCAGTTTCTATATATGTGTATAGACAGTAGAGTATGCAACTGCGTATATGAGGTCGATACTTGAATCGCGTAGTGTTATTTTTCTGTCAAGGAATTCTAAGTAGGAGGACGGAATCTGGAACTAACTGACTGGAAAATGGGCTATGGGCTTGTACTCTATAACATGGGATCTGAAACTATAACTGGCGAAATATGGATGTGTAGCTGCAGTACATAAAGTTTTGTACACTTCCGCACATTGCTACGCGGAGCGTCAAATGACGTGAATTTCCGTGCTACCTGTTTATCTACGAGCCGCGTTCGCTGAATGCACGCGCTCAAGCTCGTTACGTCATCATAATAATATTGTTATATCCTGTGATTGGTCGATTGTAAATATTAGCTCCTTTTGTATATAAATTCTTGTGTGACTAAAACTGTGTATCTAAATAGGTTAATTTTATTCTAAAATATATTCGTACTCTACAACATATCGGTAGTTTTACTCTGCATCACATCTAGCTACAGTAAACTCTGCCAAACAGATGTAATACAGATTTCGCATTTGCATTTTACACATTTCGCCAGTTATGATTCTGCCTGCCTTCCGTGATATAAGCGTGAGGTTTTGTATGTATGAATTTCCTAACCTTAACTCAATTTATTTGGTATAAGCACGCTTATTGTTTTGCCACAGTTTTATAAGGGTTACCGTCATTTCACACCATGCACTTTCCTTTGCTATTAATAAGATGAACGCGTTATTTTTTAACGTGTATTACATTTTACATAATGGATTTTATAAACGACGTCTGCATTTTCTCCCTTAGTTATCAGTTGTTGGTGTAATTTCATTTTGAAAAGTTGTACGGAGCGGCATCTTCCAACTTATTTTCAGAGAAAACTATGTAATCTATTGAAGTAAAAAGTTTAGTACTAGCGATCTAAAGAGCCTTTACACTTTCGCTATTCTGTATTAAGCTCGAACAAAAACTAATTATGCTACGGTATTTTTGTAACTACTTATAAGTGAAGAGAAAAATATAAAGGTTTGGCTCACGATTTTCTGCATGGGATAGGGTTCTGCGATATTTGTATTCGAGCCGATTTTTTGGAACTTAGTCCACCGATCCAATAGGTGCATTGAATCGTTGATCCGACTTAAAACAATGATGATCTGAATTATCAAGAGGTAAAATCCAATTAATTAAATGTTAAATATGCTGAAAAGACTTTGTTTGTTGCTGTGCTGTAGATTTTTTTTTCCTATGACAGTACATAATATGGAATTTTACCGAAATGAAACGTAGCTCTATGAACTGAATTCACATATATCCCTTCCCCCCGGACCGCGAAAGCGAACAGACGTGTGCACTTTGTTAAAATTATTTAATTTGAATAAATCAGTTATTTAAATTGCCTAAAACCACATAATTAAAATCGTAAAGTACCAGGCGCGTATAACACAGGTGTGATCACTGCAAGCGCACGCTGGAGCGACGCAGGAACAGGACAACAACACAAAGGTACTCTGCGTACGCCGTGCACCGAGCTTGCAAGTACGTTACAGCGAGTGTCGCTTGCCGCGGTTTATAAGCGACAGCGGGTAGCGGACTGGTCGACGTCAATTACTCCTAAAGTAATCTACTCCAATTAATTGTGCCGCTGAAACGGACACCGCCAAGTAGGCCTACTACGGATCAAATTGAAAGCGCTACTGCTGCTCCTGGCTCTGTACGATTTTTGCAAACTAGATCTTCTACTGATCTCTCTACTGTGGGCCAAGAAACCAATATCAATTGAAGCGTAAGAGCAAAGAGTTTGATTGCACGCCTCGATTAGATGAAATACGCTCCCTGCTATCGACATCTACTGCTCAATCAAACAGCAAGTTTACGGCAGTGCAAGCCGCCGTTTCCCAAATTATTACTCAAAATGCGGAGATAATGAATTCCATTGACTTTATAACTAAGGAATATGATGATATTAACATATTAAAATCACAAATATGGAGTCCGAACGACAGAACGACTCGTGGGCTAGAGGAGAAATTAGACCTTTTGGAGCGTCAACTATTTTCCACGAAAATAGAGATAAGGAACGTACCTCAAAACCCGGAAGAGAGTAAGGATGACCACTGTGCTCTTGTGGAGAAGACTGCAGACGTGATTGGCCACACCTTAAAATCATCGAAAATAAGGGATATCTACCGAGTGAAAAACAAAAATAATTCTACCACGATAAATGTTGATTTCATAAGCGCAGCAACCAACGGGGAGTCTCACCGTGAACATGGCTGCTGTAAAGAAACCGAAACGTCGGGGCAAAGTGTAAACTTAAATACAAATAGTTTTAATTAGAAACAATATATAGCTTAAATAGTAGTAAAATTCAATAATAGTAGTGTTAGAGTTTTCAAAATTATGTAATAACAGTGTTTAAAGTAAAATAAACAACGCGATAAAATCCGTATAAAGTATTTAATTTCAATGTATAACATTCGCGTAAACATAAGACAATATTATGCAAAGACATTATTGTAAAAAAGGTACGTAAATTTAATAATAGCAGCAAACAAAATAAATTGAATACGACGCATCTTAAAATGTCCGGTCCCAGTAAGCCGATCTATCTGTCAGAAAAATTAACGCCAACAGCTCAACTTCAAATATTGTTGGACCTCTTACGGCAAAGTCCTTATGCGAAACAAATTATCATTACATCATCGAAATATAGTCCTAATTTTATTCCTTACGTAACTAATTATTCCTTGAACAAAACAATTTACAGTATAAATGTATCTATTGTTAGACTTATACTAATTAATTTAAAGTGTGTATCCTACTGATCACTTTGATAAATTATTATTCTATTATTATTATCTGTTGTGCATACGCTACATTCAAACTACCCTACATTATTTTGATTATTGCCATAGTATTTCATTATAAACAAAATTCAATTCGATTAGTACTACATTAATAAATTATATCGATAAAGAAGATATTGAGTGCATAAGATTGAGTGATCTTATAGATTGTTTACAAATTATATCGTGTTCCAACAATTAATCTTTTTTAATCTTGACATTTTGCTCATGTTTCTCTTAAAATTTTCTAAACCAGTTGATGTAATTGTTTTAACGGAATGTTGGACGAATGAATACTTCTTACTTCCAAACATAAATGACTACAGAATGTTTAGATCAAATATATCGTTAAACAAAAACGATGGCGTTGTTGTTTATGTTCGAGAAGTGTTTGAGGCGAAATCATTTGATCCCCAATGTTCTGAAGGAAATTGCATTGTGGTGAATATTGCAGAAGACATATGTATTATATGCACTTATCGTACACCTTCCTTCAAAAATCCAATTAATTATATAAATTCACTGGACACTATTATTAATCCATGTAGCAAGAACAAAGTAGTTGTTTTGACTGGTGATTAAAATTTGGACACAATGTCAGATAATCTTAGTACTAATTCTGCATTATATCTTAATCTGATGGCCAGTCACGGTTTAAAGCAGGCTATTAACTGCCTCACTAGACAAAATACGCGCCTTGACCATTTTATGTTAAAATCGACTGCAAAAATACAAATGTTGGTTTTTGATGAATTAACGTATCATTCACCCATTCTATTGCATATTGATTACACGCCCACTTTAAAGCAAAATATCTATGTTAATAAATCTAAAATTGATCTCGGTGGTATAAATACATGCCTTGAGAATGAATCATGGAACGATTTATACTCAACAATAGATGTTAATGAAGCTGCAGTATTATAAACAGAAAAAATAGAAAGTTTAATAATCAGCAAAACCACAGTCAGAAAAATTCCTAAGCGTAACAAACCTTTAAAACCTTGGATAACTTTAAACGTAATAAAATCTATACGTAGAAGAGATAAAATGCATAAGCAAGTAAAATTAAATTCTAATAATCTGGAGATAAAATACAAATACTTGCTAGCTTATAGAAATACATTAAAAAATGTAATTAAATCTGAAAACTAATTACTACGTGGACAAACTTAATAAAAACAAAGATAATATAAAGGAATCTTGGAACACGATTAAAGAATTATATAATATTAAACAAAATAAGGCATCACCTATAGAATTACTTAGCTCGAACACGAATGTAACTAAATCGCTAGATGATATCAATGAGTTTTTTGCATCAGTAGGTTCAAAGCTTGCTAAACATATCCTGCAAAACCTAAACAAGGATGAGACAATCATTAGCTAAAATGCTAAAAATACAAATGCACCATTGCAGTCTATGGCACTATATTTAACGGATCCTGCAGATGTGATTAGTAGCCTTAAGTCCCACAGCGCTCCAGGTATAGACAAAATTACAGCCACCTTTCTAAAAACGTCCCGTTTCTACCTTGCCAAGCCTATATCTTACTTGACTAACTTAAACTTCGAACAAGGCATCTTTCCTAATATATTTAAACAAGCCATTATTTGTCCCATCTATAAATCAGGAGACAAGTCTTTTGCCACTAATTACAGGCCTATTTCACTATTGAGTACCCTCTTCAAAGTAATCGAAAAAATTATGAACAAACGTTTAATGCAATATATGGAGAGTAATAAACTTCGAGGGTTGAAACAACACGGTTTTCGAGCCAACCATTCCACTGACGATGCTATATTACAACTTACATCTAATATTACGTCACATATCGAGCGGGGCAATAAATGTTTGGGTATATTTCTCGATTTGCAAAAGGCTTTCGACACTGTGTCTATTCCGATCCTCTTGACTCGACTTGAGAATATAGGAATTAGGGGAAACGCACTTTTATGGCTAAAAGATTATCTCACAGATAGGAGCCAGTGTGGCAGAGTTAAAAACCATACCAGTAACGTCCGTATGGCCTCATATGGGGGACCACAAGGCAGCACCTTGGGTCCTACGCTGTTTCTGGCGTACGTTAACGACCTATGTAAATTTGAAATACAAGGTGCTGACATTCAGATGTTTGCCAATGAAACCGTAGTACTGTTTCATAGTAGATCCTGAGAGAATGTACGATAACTCCAAATTCTCCAAAAACACTTCAACTTCGTATACATTGCTATCCTTGTAACCGCTCAAATATCGAAGTATCAGCACGTTATAGTTGTGCCGAGCTATCAAGAACAATCGAAATTAAATACCTAGGCGTGAATATTGACGATAAATTAAACTGGAAAAACATATAAATACAGTTAGTGCTAGATTAAGAAAGTTTATTTACATTTTTAAGGATTTAAAAGTTATACCAGATACTACACTTTTAATTCAAACATATAAAGCTCTACCTGAATGTTTAATAGCCTACTGTATTTGTTCGTGGGGCGCAGCAGCAAAGACAAGTTTTATTGAGGCGGGAAAAAGAGCACAACGGGCTGTACTTAAAGTACTCCTTTACTTACCGTTCCGCCACTCTACACACTTATTGTACGAAAAAGCTGATTTCCTAAGTGTCCGAATATTATTTGTCTATCAAGGTTTTCGTAAATATCATAAGCATACGTGTACCCCTTTTTCAACTTTCGATTAAAAGAATAGACAAATGTCCAGTCCTAAGGGTTAAAAGTAATTTTGCACAACAACAATATAGTAGAATTGCACCCAGATTATACAATAAACTTAATTTAGTGTACAAAATAAGACACTTATCAACAATCTTATCAAATTAAAACTTTATTAAAGCATGGCTTAAGAGTTTTAGCTATGATAATGTAGAAAGTTTATTACTTGTGAAGAAGTAATATTTGACGCACGTCAACACATATACACACACACACGCACACGCACACATGCACCTACACATACACACACATACATAGACTCATACGCATACACAAAATTAACAAAATCTATTGTTTAAGTATGTTCTAAACTATATTTATTCCTAATGCTTTTTGTAACAATTTTGTATCATTTGTTTTTGGGAAGGAACTGATTGCCATTATACAGCTCACGCTAGTTTGGGAATCAGGGCTTACACTTTAATTGTATATACCTTTTTGTTACAATAAAGCATTTATTATTAATTTATTACTATTATATAATGTCGATTCTTGATTATTATTTAGACAATATTTACCCTTCGATTTAGTATTATGAAATTGGCAAATAAAAATCATATGATTTTAACCCTGTCGTTTTACCCTATCTACAAAATCAGACTGATAGGATCTTTCTTTGAAAAAGTTGGCATCGGGTCAGATCTCCTTTTAAAGATCTGTACCTGTGGTTTTCAAAAGCCCCAATAGTATTTCTTACGAATATATATAACCGACGGATAATTCAGGGTGATAAGATTTATCATATCACGGTTAAATTATTTATCAGTATATAATAAATAAAACTATTTTTCAGTTGCTTCTTTCTTTAAAGAGATATCCGCAGTAACGCTGCAAAATGCCTATAATTCTTAATGTAAATGAGGTTGCCACAATTAACGTTACTGAAAGAGAGAGTTAATTATGCGGACATGAAATATGATTACGCCTTTCTGCTTCATACTGTGTCCTCAAGGTAAAAAAATAATCTCAATATTCTCTAGGTAATAAACTAATAAGATAAGAGCGCTAATGGCTGCGTCACAGTTTAATACTATTGCAGCCATTAACGTAAGTACTTATATGTTTGTACCAATATATTAGAAAATAAAAGTTATTATTATTATTACATATTTGAGCCTGATCCTTCAAAAAAAATTATATGATCAGTCTTAAATTGAAGATTACATATAATTGGAGACGGCATGAATAAGCTAACAAGTTTAGGGGAAGTTCCACTCTCTTATAGAAAACCGTGGAAAGTTTACATGTATCGTCCGGTAAGAGGTCCAGAGGATTGTTACCACTGCTAGTGCCAGCAATCATCACCTATAATCGTCAAAACATATACCATCAGACGGGCTTGCTTGGTTTCCATCTTTGTTGTATAAAAAAGGTTTCGTTACCCGGGTATGGATAACCTGCTCTAGTCGTATTTGAATACTTATTATGTAAATTAAAAAAAAAACGATCAATATACATATATAATTCTGAATAAGGGCGCTTAAAACGCCATGGTTTCACCTTAGGGTTGGCAATCGTGCATAAAGATGTGACTGTGCTGCAAGTGCAAGAGATTCCACCTTCTCATCGCAGGCTTCTTGAGGAGCTCTTAAAACGCTACTTACGGTATAACAACAAGTAAAGGCTATTTGGCGGATGCTTAAAGATGTTGTGGCTATCTACTAGTCCAAAAAAATAGATGTTATTCCCATTTCATGGAAGCCTAAACTTTATCGAAAATAACATGTAAACACAACACAACAAAATCAAAACCCTTAATTATTGAAATGCAGACTAAAATTTTTATAATAACGTTTAAGTCACATCAACTTTTATGTTCACAACGGACAACATACAACATTAATCCAACCTTTTTAGTCCATCAAAAGATAAATACGCAAACTCATAATGCAGTGTGTATAACGGACGTACATTTTGAAAACAGAGTTTAATTTTAAAAGTGGGGAAAAGATAACAGTGCTGTGTAATTTATGACGTCATTATGGCGGAAATTAAATGAAAAACGCCCCTGAGCCGACATTACGTCCACATGTAACGAAATTCTGTGTTTCAATAATGAAACTGTGGACCAATTTGAGCCTTTGTGTATTACGCACATTTACTGCATGCTCTGTCATGTGCAAGTATACGTTGCTTTTGGTTTATAGCTGACAGATAACGAATGTTTTTGGGTTGTCTGCCTTGGCTGGACCAACTATTGGTAAGCGTAAGTGCACCTCTGACATCCAATCATGTGGATTTGGTTCCAATCCGCTCCTGGGACAAAGTTATCATTTCTAGTAGCTCCACCAATGTTTGTTTAAATTGGCCGATATCGTTATTTTACCGTAGTTATGCAGCTGCATATTTACGGAAAAGATATTGGGCAATTTGATCAAACATTTATGGAGTGGAAGTTATCCATTTCTAGCAGCAACTAGAAATTTCCAACTAAGCTTCACTTCATAAATAGTATGTGCGCCGTATTAGTTAAATAATAATGAACTATGATTGAATATTTTTTATTAGAGTGTATATCATTTCTACAGGGCATAAAAATACGTGTATATACGCGATGTTCGATATAAACGACTTCTGTGATAAATTCCCTAGCCCGGGATATCGATGCTTATCAATACCATTATAATTATTTTGATAATGGGTGATAATTTGTATAAGTCAGTGAGTTCTATGCAGATCATATTGTATTAAGAATGAATTATTATTCGTCGGTTTCGATTGTGGTTATTCAGGCAATTGGACATAAGGATTATAATCGATATTACTACAACAGTAGCACTCAAATCGGTAATTAGTTCTACTACATTATATGTTAGTGCGAAGGGTTATAATAGATTGTATTATCATGAATGTCGTATGTTTTAGACAATGCTATTTGAAGATAGTTACAGTTGAGAGTTATTATAGGTATATCGCAGGCCTGACATAACCCTCTCGCCTCCCCTTGTGGCGAGAGGGTATGCATCAGGCGCATTTCCCCACGTAAAAAAAAAAAAAAAAAAAAAAAGGTATATCGCAGGCCTGTAAATAAGTTGATCCAAGTAGGTAGGCAAAGATATATTTGCGTTGAAATGTTGTAAAAGCATGTCACATAATATTCCGTGTCATGCTGTAAAAGCATATTTTATTAACTACTAGCTGACCCGAGCAACTTCATCTGCTTCACAAAAGAGAATTTTCTCAGCATTTGCAACATTTTTCAATGATGCTCCGCTCCTATTGGTCGAAGCGCGATGTTATATAGCCTTCCACGATAAATGGGTTATCTAACACTAAAATATTTTTTCATTTCGAACTAGTAGTTCCTGAGATTAGCGCGTTCAACCAAACATTTTTATAATAGATGACCACGTCGATTATAAAAAAAATTTGGCCCTGTATCAACAACCAAATTTTTTGTCATTTACCGGGCATAGATCCAGCACTTATCATTTCTTAACAGAAAACTCTAACTGACTGAAACGGATTTTAAGACCTCATGATCACGTGCAGACCAGATATAGACGAAAAATTTGAAAATTCTACTTATGTTCTCGATCCGAAAAACGAATTCGAGACCTCACAATCACGTGCATACCAGAAATAACCGCAAAATTATACCAACAACTACTACTACTACTGTTTTATGTTAAACAATTATTATTAGATAATTTATTTAGTCTTTTATTGGCCTTGTTTCAAATCCTCCAAAAGCGTTAGGCGGTTGGTCACATAAACTGTTCCTATCGTTTGCACATAATTCGCCATTGACAGTATTAGCGTCCGATGTGAACGGAGGCGGGCTTATCGCAATTTATCGAACGCAGTTTCATCCTAGGCTTATAACAAAAAGGTCCAATTATCGGATCTCGGAGCCGTGAAACCAACTATGACCCTTAGTTTTCCTGTTTTTCTATTGTACTACGGAACTCGGCTTACTCAATAGTTTCGCAATATTTCGCATACTCGGTACTGAAAAGGTTCTGTACCTGTGACAAAGCGTATGCGGAATTTCATGATGATTAGTCGAGTAGTTAAGGCGTGAAAGCGTTACAAATAAATAAACTCACATTCACATTTATAATATTAGTTAGAATTCTAACATCCAGTTTCTGAAAGGCTAATTAACAACGTGTTGATTCGATAGACTGTTGCTAATTAAGTTAGACAATAACAGTTGTTGACATGCGTTTGACAGTCTGGTAACAAATTTTTGTGTAGATTTACACCTTAGGAACCAGGGTTAAGTAACATATTGATATATACGTTATTATGTTGGTATATCTAAATGAAGTAACAACATAAAAATTAATTATGATGGCTTTATATAAATGTATAACTTTCTACAGATATGCCATTTAAAAATTGTTTTTTCGTAAAATTGTTTGGTAAATTTCAGTATAGTGTACAGTATGTTCGTTTTAATCTAATTTCAAATTTATTCTCCTCTCACCAATAACTGTGGAATTCCGTGTTGTTTTTGTATTACGATCATTAATGATAATAAGAGGTATATGTATGGCACCTCTTTTAATCGTAATTATAAAAGTAAATTAAAGTTAATTTAAGGGATATGATGCCCAACTTAATTGGCAAGAGCTGTTTTTGTGACTGAAAGGAATTAGCCAGAAAAATATCTTAGTGCCGTTTTTTTTTAATTGTATTCGTCAAGGATAATACGAGGCAAACGCACGGTCTCTTCATTTAACCGTTATTATAAAATCAAACTAAAATATATACCTTTTACCTGTTCCAAGGGTTAAAAGTAATTTTGCACAACAACAATATAGTAATATTGCACCTAGATTATAAAATAAACTTAATTTAGTGTACAAAACAAAACACTTATCAAACTATCAAATTAAAAACTTTATTAAAACGTGGCTTAAGAGTTTTAACTACGATGATGTAGAAAATGTATTGCTTGTGAAGTAATATTTCACACACGTAAACACACACACACACACACGCACGCACACACACACACACACACACACACACACACACACACACACACACACACACACACACATAAACACACACACTTTACACACACACATACACTTATACGCATAGGTACACAAAATTAATAAAATCTATTGTTTAATTATGTTCTAAAATATGTTTGTTCCAAATGCTTTTTGTAACAATTTTGTATCATTTGTTTTTGGGAAGGAACTGATTGCCATTATACAGCTCACGCTAGTTTGGGAATCAGGGCTTACACTTTAATTGTATATACCTTTTTGTTACAATAAAGAATTTATTATTATTTTAATATTAAAAAGCGTTGGCAACCAATATTTTTTCATAAACTCATAAGTGCACCGTTAGAAACTTTTTCGGTTAGAAGAACAATTGTATAAGTGCAACTTTTGTGGTATATATGCAACTTTGGGACATAAATTTCAGTTAGCGCAGCGGGGAGTACCCTACTCAATTTATTTCTTCTATGGCTGGTCACCCTTCAGTTGAGATGAAATTACATCTGATAGTGCCATCCCTTATCTCTCGGTGATTTCCGGAAGAGATGTGTAATTTATGTTATTGTTTAGATATATATTAAGAAGAAGACATTTATACTTTTGCTTAGGGTTGTTGGTTTTTTAGGTGGGGCATTCGATTTCACTACGTATGGGCTTTATTTTGTAAGGCGAATAATAGCTAAATTAAATTTTAAAATTGTACTAACCTTACGTAGTTTATATTCACGGTCAATTATTAAACATTTCAATATATTTATTAATTAAATTTCTAAGGATAGTTGGTAGCTATATTGTTATAATCGAAAAGTTGTGAATGCTGATGTCAATGTGAGCCATCTTTTAGACTATTCGGATTCGTCCGAATAGTCTAAAAGAAACTGCTGACTTACATTCATAATCGAGAGAAAGCGTTCGATATTTATAATACAGTAAGTACAATAATTATATGCAACAAAAGTAAACTTGGAGAAAGTAAAACATAGTTTTGTCCAATTGGGAAAAAATCGTTCAATGTTATTCAATGTCATAGTATCAAGCTTGTCTGCTACATTCCTTTTACGTATTACTTTAGTGCAGCATATTGTATTGCATAGTTCTACTTCTTTAAACAGACAGACTTAAACAGAGATGGCGAGATGACCTGGACTCCTTTGGAAAACCAAGAGGCTTTTGCCCACCAACGGGTCTTACAAAAAAGAAGACTTCCTTAACCTCTCAACTAATGCTAGGACGCCGACATTAGAGCTTAACCAGACTATTAAAAGGTAAATTTTGTTATGATAGTCTTCTTTAGTTTGAATAGCTTTTTTGTACTTTCGTATTTTTAACAACTAGCTGAGAGGTTAAAATAAGTGTGACCATTTTAAATTCGCAACGATACATTGTAAGCAATTAAAAAGTTAAGTAGTTGTTTACTTTTAATATTAAACGTATAATCCTACACAGTATAGTGAAATACCTTTCCAAATAATAATTTATTCTGAATAATGCAAATAAATACTCATACCGAACATAGCTGATCTCGCAAACATTATACCTCACTTGCTGTCGAATCATATCACATTATTAATTCAACAGCAACGAAAATTTATTTACTGCACACGATCCATATCGGAGTAAACAAGTGTGTTTAAACACAATAAAAATAAATCGCGCCATTCGTCAAACAGCTGAACGAAGCAAAACCATCGCTGTGTTCATAAAATAAATTCTCTCGTTACTATGGGTATAATAACTCAATAAAAACTGTACTATGGACGGAAGTATGGCCTGCTGGGTATATATCACGGCTATGAATACCATGTGTGCGATGTATTATGGATGTCCAGAATGGCTAACAGCATTATGCAATGTGTTAACGATTTCTCGAAAATATATTTGTGTGCTTTTCAATTTTTTTGTGCTTTCGGACTCTACGTTCTTATAACAATATCAGTAGTCATTTTACTGACGGACAGTTAATTCTTGATACATCTTTATATACTAGCGGTCACCTAGTGGTCAAAATTCGACTATATTTGATTTAAATTATAAGTTTGATCGATATTAAGGTTTTAATGTCTATAACTTTACCCTTATAATGACATTTCATTTAGATTTTAGATAGACATTAAACAAATTATTATTTACATAACTATACTCTTTCATTGTCGATATTCCTAAGCTTCCTACTTTGTTTTCTTTTTTCTTTATTACATATAAATAAGGTAATTATGTAACCATAGTTACGAATAATTGTACAACGTCAGACGAACATTACCGAAATACTACGAACGCGATTCGACTTCGTCTGTCAAATGCATGGTTATGTGCGTGACGTGTTTTTCATTAATTTAATGTATTTTAATGCATATTTTACTAGGATTCGCCCCTCCTTCTTCATATAAACTTTAACTGCGCCAAATTTCATACTCCTCCGTCCGCGCAATTTACGTAAAAAGGGGTACAAAGTTTTTGCTTCATGTATTAATATATAGATATAAATCTTCTGTGCGTGTGTTTGTAATTGAACTCCTCCTAAACGGCTGGACCGATATTGATAAAAAATTTTGTGTGTGTTCAAGTGGATTCGAGAATGGTTTAGATTTGGATTTTTTTTATTTTTGTTTCGTTTTTACAGGACAACGTCTGTCGGGTCCGCTAGTTTTCTATAAATATATGTCAAAATTTTCACTGTCCGTAGCTAAAACGACTCGTTTATTGATGTAAGCATCGGATCTTAGTTATCATTATAAATGCATAGTCTCACACTTATATCCCCGAAGGAGAGAGGTATATGTCACTTGCATTTCGGCAGCAATTGACGTCTACGGGGCATTATTTGAGATTCCATGCTGCTATTAATAAAGTCTGGACGGAATAAAACACAATAGCGCCGATTGATTAACTTGAGATCTCAAGCGTATAAGTCGTATTAAGTAACATCTGGGCTATGGAGGCAAAATCATGTACATATTAATTGTTTAACGTAAATTGCAGAGTTGTAAAGAGATTTGCTTAGTGATCAATGTCATTGATTTTTGTATACAATAAACATGGCCTGCTTGATACTGAGCGGTTAACATAACCTATGTCCACTTGCTATGAGTATATCAGAAGTATCACTCGCGTGTAGCCAACTATAAAGTAAAGGAATTAAAGATAGGATAAAAGGAAAGAAATAGGCAAACCGATTTTTCTTTCCTTTTAACCTATATTGTTCTTTATCCTTAAAATTGGCTATGTGAGCCACCAGAACTCCAAACACCGTGAATTATTATATCCTATTTAATTAAGGCTATAAATTAACAACAACTTCTTACGCCGGGATTCACTTGAATAGTTTCGCATCTAACTGTGGCGTTAAATCATGAGCAAAGTATCGTTGCGTTGTCAGGTGTTGAAGCTTAATTTAATGATGTTAATATTTCCTTGGTCCTGTCATACCTTAATGCTCATGTTAATTGCCAATCGTGTGGTCTTGGGTTTGATTATAGGTTTGGTCGGTGTCTTTTGGTGTTTTGCCATAAAATGCTTAATATCTACAATTAAATAATAAACATAATATATTCAGCATTTTCTGGCAAAAAAATCCAACGACACCTACTAGCGCCCCGCCCCTGCTTCGCACAGGTAATAAGTACAGAACCTTAACAAATTATACACCTAAACCTTTCTCATGAATCACTCTGTCTTTTGGTAACAATTGCATGAAAATCCATTTAGTAGTTTTTGTGTTTATTGCGAGCAGACAGCCAAACGCGGTGGAGGACTTTATTTTATAATATGTAGTAATAATGTTAATAAATATACATTGAAATTAAACACATTAACACATTATACGGATTTTGTAGCGTTGTTTATTTTAATTTAAAACATTTTTATTACTTATTTTGAACAACTAACACTTCTATTATTGAACTTTACTACTATTTAAACTATTTAATTTAATTAAAACTATTTATATTTAAGTTTACACTTTGCTCCGACGCACGACGTTTCGGTTGCTTTACAGCAGCTGTGTTCACGGCTTCGACAAAATCCGTATAAAGTGTTTAATTTCAATGTATAATATTTGCGTAAACATAACACAATATTAAATAAATATAAAGTTTAATAGGTATATGTCCATGATTACAAAACATCCAATTTCCACGTACAAAATATCTACGAGAAATTCGTGCAATATCCAATTTCGAAATTCCTAGAAATGTTTGCGTCACCAAATTGAATCTGCTAAACTTTAGTATTTGGTATTTAATAAGATAAATGTTGACTTTCTGAAATTATTTGTATCACCTCAAAATAAATAATATTATAAATCTGAAAATGGCTCATTGAAATTAAACTACTATATACGGATTTTATCGCGTTGTTTATTTATCACTGTATTACAAAATTTTGAAAATATTACTCTACTGCTACTATTGATTTTATTTGACTAATTTATAAGCTAATAAAATTATTTAAACTATTAAATCTATTTATTTTTGGTTTACACTTTCCCCGACGTTTCGGTTGCTTTTCAGCAGCCATGGTCACGGGGAAACAACGCGATAAAATCCGTATATAGTAGTTTAATTTCAATGAATAACATTCGCGTAAACAGAAGACAATATTCTGAAAATGGCTGTTCGTTAAAGCTACTAAACCAATTAGAATATTACTAGCGACCAGCCCCGGCTTCGCACGGACAGTACAAAACCTTAACAAATTATACACCTAAACCTTCCTCGTGTATCACTCGGTCTATTGGTGAAAACCACATGAAATCCGTTCAGTAGTTTTTGAGTTTATCGCTGAAAGACAGACAGAAGCGGCTGGGAAACTTTACTTTATAATATGTAGTTATTAGGTATGAAAATAACTTAAGCGTTAGCCATTTTTTTGATTAGTTATGGTCTTGTACAATGTGTTTGATAAGTTTAAAAAAAGAAAGCTCTAAATAAACTAAATAAAAAATATTTAAGCCTAAATCCATAAAAATCATGAACGAATACAAAAGCATTGGTGACAAATATTAGGTTAAAATTAAGCAAACGTTTATTCCTTTTAGCATCAAAACTGAACCTAGTGCATAGATACATGCCTTAACATCTGAAGAGGTAGACAGAGCTGTAATACAGCTACCCACATTACGCCAGTTACAGACGTAAAAATCTACAGATGCACATTTTTTATTTTTTTATTTGTGGGGTAGAAGGCAAACGGTCAGATGGATCCCCTGATGGTAAGCGATTACCGCCGCCTATGGACACCCGCAACACCAGAGGAGTCACAAGTGCGTTGCCGGCCTTTTTAATATGCCTACCAGAAGGGCGAAGGGAGAGGGGGTGGTTGGGCCTTCGGTACCCTCACTCACTCGACGAAACACAACGCAAGCGCTATTTCACACCGGTTTTCTGTCAGGCTCTGGTATCACTCCGGTCGAGCCAGCCTATTCGTGCAGAAGCGTGGCTCTCCCACGGTCAAAAATTAGTATATTTGTAATATTTCCAAACTTCGTGCAATCAAAGGGAATGACTGCACGGATGGCGTAGAGGTTTAAGTGGTCGTCTCGCCATTAGTAGTAAAATAACCATCTCAGAACGTTTCGTTATAAATTATGTCAGTTTTTAGCTCAATGGTTTAGAAATAAGAGTGAGTACGTGATAAGTACATGAATACATAACGTGGCAATAAATCAGACTCGTTCACGTATCATAAGCAGAAATATTTTATTTTTGCTGTCAAGGGTGCAGACATCGCCCATATAGAGCTCGTTGTTGAGTGACCTTGTAGACGAAACAGACTGAAGATAACGTATGATAAATAATATACCTACGTTATTATTTATTTACTACAATAAATCTGAACAAACAAACAAGGTACATTGTGTACAATATTAGTATTAAAATCTTTATAGCTTGCTTTTCTTACTTAAATATTAATTTACTTTTTTATTCGTTTTTGTAATGTGAGCATATATTACAGTTCAATATTAAAAACCCTTATTTCACTCACTGATTTATAAGACTTTAGACTTTGAAGGCAAAATTAGGCCATCGCCTTACTTTGCCTTCAAAGTCAAAAAACAAAGGGTAGCTTCATAAAGTATCTCCCAAAACTTTTTTTGGGATATACTTTTTTAAAGTTAATCCACTAAGCTTGCGTTTAAGTAATCCAAGCAAGTTTAGTAATTAAGGCGACAACATTATAAAAGCTATAAATAAAAAACCTGTCATAATGTGGGAAATGGTTAGCAGAGTCTTATAGTAAAGCCTTTATTTCTAGAGAAAGTGAAGCATACCTAGTGAAAGCATAGCAGTCCTTAAATTGCTTTAAGATATGAACATACACATTTATTACGTGATGTCATACTTGGAAACTTGACAAAAATTTTAAGTAACCGTGTTCCCCTAACCAATAACCTTCCCTTATCCCTGAAGATTAAGCCTGATGTGTGTCAACCGCATTTCAGTTTGGCCTCAAGTAATGTAGTTTATTTCTGTTAAGCATATTTCCAGAGTTCTGAAAATATGCTCGTCGCAAAATCCTGCTACTGACACTTTTGTAAACAGTCACAATCAGCTGCAATGCGTAAATTTATGGAACAGCAGTCTTAAAGGCCTAACTACAATGTTCTTTTAGCTTTAGTTCTTTTAGTTAGTTGTAGTACCCGCTCCTTTTACAAAATACTTCTTGTAAAGCTAAAACGTTAATCCTGTTTTTGTACGGGAGCAACTTGCGACACTAAACACTACATATACGGAGTAATTAAAGAGTGCTACGACCTACTTACCAGTTTTCCAACTTTGTAAGCGGAGAATCGCCGTGTAATTTAATACTTGGTTACGGAGTTTTAAGGGTAATATCTGTTTCAATCTGATTAATATTCTAATAATAATATAATAATAATAATAATATTCTAATAATATTCTATCACATACACACAACACCATCTAGCCTAAACTAAGCAGAGCTTGTACTATGGATACTAGACAATGGATAAACATACATATATACTTAATTTTTTTGTAAATACATACATATTACACATGGAAACACCCAGACCAAGACAAACATCCATGTTCATGCACACAAATGTTTAACTTGTGCAGGAATCGAACCCGCGACCTCAGGCGTGGCAGTCGGTTACACTGACCACTACGCCATCGAGGCCGATTGGTTGAGATACACTATAGAAAGTTTAAGAGTAGCCGGATAAATATTTGCAAACAGTTTAAAATAGTCTTCAAAATATTAGAGGCAAGCTGTTTAAAGCTGTTTCACTCAAATTTATAGGTTTATTTTTAATATACATTCATATGCGGCAAATAGCCTTACAGCTTGCCTATTAGTATATATTTACTGCAGTCTATTATTACTTGCAATGTCAGAGGTATTATTTGTACGTTGAAGACCCTAGGGACAAGAAATAAAAAGATTAAAGAACGGAAAGGAATGGGAGAGTTACGTGGGTATGTCGGCCTAAGGCACTTTTATTTAACGCAGTAATTACAGCGGCGTGCTCTACATTAATATATATTAGGTATATATTTACCTCAAGGAGTCTATCACTTAATATAGTATTAACAAGACTTAGGTATTTCAGTTTTGAAAGGTTTAAATTATTGGCATTTGTGTGTAGGATGCAAATAAACGTAAGTAAGATCCACATCTATTTATCATCTTCGTTGAACACACTTATTTAAAGAGTGCGTTGGTGATAAATGACCAGATCTTGATGAACTAATTTCTATTAGTAAGTCATAAATAAGGAAAAGTAAAATCGATAAACAGGTGTTGTGTCTCCATTCAATTCATGATGTGATCGTAGATATTAATATTGCTTTATGATTGAAATTTTTGTCTATAAAGATGAAGAAACAAAATGATGACCCATTTTCCATCTTCTTTCGTTTCAGAATGTTGCTCAAGTGAGCACTCTAATCGTGCTGTTTCTATTTGCCAGAGTAAATACAAAAACAGCAAATATTATTGACCAAAAATTATTCAATAAATTACTCATAATTTCTATTTGAAAATATTATATGAATGAATAAAGCATTATTTCTGTCCTCCGTTCAAAAATGGAATTTCTTGACTATTTAGTTACATAGTTACGTTGTAAACGCTTTCATTGCTCCGCAATCCTTCGGAGACCCAAGTCTATCCAAGAATATACGTCCCTCTATTAAATCTTTGAAAGCTAGTGTTGGAGCGGGCGAGTTACAATGATCTATAATAACGATTATGAAGGTCCTATCTCACGGCTTGTTATTATAGGCGGCCGTTAAACCCCAGTGGGGCTAATGAACCGGAGCGAACTTTAACTCAGTACCTATTATCTTTAACAGAATATTATATAGCAGTTATGATCGGCTTGGATTCGACGATGTACGTATCTTGAAATTTTCTATACAGTGTTGCGCTGCCGTTGAATATAATTTAACACTGACTATTCTATGCAGCATTTCTAAGCTATATACCTTTTGTTTATACAGGTGCTACACAAGGGTTCTACTGCCCTAATACTAAGCAGCTAATGATGGGTGGAAAGAAAAGGAATCCAGAAGTAGGTATGTGAACTTGCTGAACTCTTACTCACAGTAATAATAATAATAATAACAATAAAGCTAAGCCCATATATTAGAATCCATACGTAGCAATAGTCCTACGCCTGCTGCGGCTAGTGCCGCTGTAGGTGTTCCATCACACCTTTGATTAAAACTCTCGAAGGGCCTCTTCACGTTGGACCCATGTCTCCGTGTAGGCCTCCCAAAGGGCCAGGTATTTTCTAATATGTTAGAAAGTACCTGTGATAAGAGAAACATAACAATAATATTCTACCACATACACACAACACTATCTAGCTCAAACTAAGCAGAGCTTGTACTATGGGTACTAGACGATGGATAAACATACATATATACTTTTTTTTTGTAAATACATACATATTATACATAGAAACACCCAGACCAAGACAAACATCCATGTTCATGCACAAAAATATTTGTCATGCGCGGGAATCGAACCCGCGACCACAGGCGTGTCAGTCGGTTACACTAACCACTACGCCATCGAGGCCGACAAAATAATACAGTGATACTATACTAACGTAGATTTGAATAAAAGGAGTATATGGGGTAATACATCCCCAGTGACCCAATAATTGGAGAAGGCTGCTTTTCACTTAAGACGTTCCTTTTACTGAGCACATTACGCATCTGAAATTTTCGACCCATCATTTACATTGTAACGGGATTAGAAATATACCCATTAGTATTTCATTTATAATACATTTTTGCTTTTTAGTCTAAAGAGGGCATTAAAAACTTTTTAATACAAAGCCTAAATAAATTAATTTAATTAAAAACCTCAAAGTATTATATATTATACTTATTTGCTTGTTGCCTCACGGAACAAGCCAAAAGGTGAAAACGCTCTACTTATTGAGTGGCAGCGGCACACCAGCCGCCAGACACAATAGGTTTTATATTATGTCGGCCATTCCAGTAGTCGAAATGTTAAAACAAATCTACGTAGGAATGTGCAACATTTACAAAGTCATAAATAACATTACGCATTTACGACAATTTTTCAAACAGTGCATCTCCAATTCTGTCACAAAGGCGCTCATAGAATTTCACGAAGCTCTGTGTGCTACCCGATATGATGTAAAAAGAAATGTTGTTTTGTACAAAAGCACAATAGACTACTTTCATATACATGACTATATACATAAATAACAACAAAAACCTTTTTAATATAAGAGCCCTGAAAAATATCAAGTGAAAACCAAGTTAAGCCGAGCGAGAATAAATAAGTGGTACTGTGATACGACGCAGGCATTGCGATTGTATTAAGATAAACCTTCCATCGCATCGGTTTGGCTATCATCAATCACACTACGAGAAAATATGATTATACAATAAATTGTTAAATAACATTTTAAATTAACACGTTTATTTAAAAATTATAGCAATATGAGAGCTGGTTTTATTTTCATATAATTAAATGAATCGGTGGCGCAATGATAGTGAACGCCACTGCTGTGCACGATGTTATGGGTTCGATTCCCTGCTAGAGTAAAGTGCTATTTCGGTTTTTTTTGTTAGACTTGTTTCACACGTACCACAACCACACCACAACCACAGGCGCAATTTTGTATTGAAAATGAATTTTAAAATTTACACAGGCCACATTTTGCCGTCTTTATCGACCACGTGGGTAATACCGACTACATCGCAACCACAACGCAACTACCAGCGACACCGTGACCTAGCGTCCGACACATCGCAGACACAACGCACCGACACTGCGCGCACGCCTGCGCCCTGTCTGTCTGTATTCGTGAGCGTCATTACATCGTCGCAACCACATCGCAACTTCTAACGACAACTCAACCTCATCCACATTTTGTAAGAACCACAACGCAACTTCAAAAAGCTGCAGCTACATCATTCACACGTAACCGCTGGTTGATCACCTTTTGTCGCGTCGATGTGGTGTATTTGTGGTACGTGTGAAGCCTTAAGGTATTCTCAGTTCTCAGTTATAGCACGGTAGCTGATGAACTGTGACCGATAGATGTCAATAGACTCGCTTGCTATAATGTGGAACCTAAAATCATAGCTGGCGAAATGAGGGTGTGATACACCTCTACCTACCCTTCTTTATTATTAAATGGCAGGATCTCGCACCCAACACGCAAATTTTAAAGTGCACTGGAATGAAGGGTATGGTGACTGAGATGGTGTGGTCACGTACAGCGTATGGATAGCAGTCGACTTAAACCGTTTTCTACTCAAAACTCACCCAAGGTAAACGGACGCAGGGTGGGCAATACTTACGGTACAAAGGCGCTCTCAAACGTCACCTTGTTGCTTGTGGTTTGCCCGTTGATTGATGGCAAGTGCTTGCTCAAAACCGAGGAAATTGGCGAACTTCAATCTACAAAGCAATCGAATGCTTTGAAACAAATCGTCTTGAAGATCTAGACAATAAACGCCATTTACGCAAAAGTCGCCCTAAGCCTTCTTATATCTACTGATACAATGATGCCGGTCAGCTTTACTGCACACAGTGTGGGGGTTTTCAAGACCAAATTTGGTTTTGCTAGTCATCATAGAGCCCACAAAAGACGCGATAATTAGTCCGGGTCGCTGTCATCGGAAACGGTGAAGAGGACTATATATATATAACTTTTTTATTTTATTGTAAGGTTCGCTAACAAATTTTACATTCTTAAAATTCGACATTAAGATAACTATCAATCAGATATTCTACACAAAATTAAAATATAAAACAAAAAGAAAACAATTAACAGCAAAAACAAAAAACTAAAAAGAAAACAACTTAATTTAACTACCATAACTGTTGCGACTTAAATTTAAATAAGGCTTTTTTATAAGACATTAAGGACACTGACAGGATATCGACCTTCACATTTAAAAAAGGTATTGTTCTCACTACAGATTCTGGGATATAGGCGTGAAACTATTGAACATGACGTCATTATACTATTTGTTTAGTAGAACTAAACTAACTTAAGCTTCCTCACCCATTCGTGTTTTCGTTGATTTTAAGATACGTGGGAGGTACAAAAACACTAAAGCATAAACCAATTCAATAAGAAGGTTCTATCTACCTCTACTTTTTACAAGATCGCAGCCAAATAACATTGTTTTATAAACCTGTGAGTAGAGGTTCAAGGTGAGCTGTGTTGTCAGGAGTAGAAATAGGCTTTGCTTCTAGCACATATAGCGCTTTGATTCCTTTCGAAGTGAAAACTTCTTTAGGCGCGTTGAGCACTTTTTGGGTGAACTAAAATCATGGAATTCTCGTCATCGTCACCGAACACTTTCCATCAGCTATGTGTATACTGTGTATATATGTGTACTTTTTGGGTGAACAAAAAGCGTGAAACTCGCGTCATCATCACCGCATGCTAGTTACTTAGTTTTTACTTCTATCGGCAGTCCCCAAAGACTGCCCCGCATTTTTTCTGTTGTATAGTTAACTTGCAACAGAGAGTTGCAAGTGTCATAGTAAATGGTAACGGTAATTAGGCAGTCTAATGCCTTTTTGCCATCTTTGCTTAGATATCATAGAAGGCTTGTTAGTAGAATTTGATTTAATATATAATTTGCTCACAAATAATACGGTTCAGACAAGCGGTCGCCACGCTGCCGCCGCGGCGCCGTCACGCTAAAGCCCGTCACAGACGTAGCTATAATATATATTAATATATCGAGATATATATTATAGTATAGCAAGCTATCACACACGGGAGCTATACTATAATATATATTTTGCCCTCACTCGGTCTGCGGTCGGCCTTGCAAGCGCACGATTTTAAAGCTTATTTTCTGTACAGGATGTTCAAATTTGAAAAAACACTGTAATCAATCTAGGTACCTAAATGAATTCGACAAGAGCACTCCTTTTAGATCTAATTGAAAGTACCTCAGAGGATGATTCCGATGCTGAATTTGATATGCATGTTGCCTTGTCACGAACGAAAAATAGAGCCATCTGGGTTGAGTCGCATATAAAACAAAAGAGAACTCATGACGAATTTAATTTGTATCATGATTAAAAATTAATCAATCGAATAAATTTGTACAGTATTTTAAAAGTTCAAGATCGGCATTTATCGAGCTTCATGAATTGATAAAAATGATTTAATAAAATGCGATACGGTTATGCGGATTGAGGAAAGAAGTAAAAACAAATTATATTTCAATCATTTATTATAATTGCAACACTTGTATTTTAATTAAATAAAGTACGTAATTTAAGCTCGTGCACATCGAGCACGGACGTCGGGCAGGCGTTCAAATGGAACACCCTATCCTCAAAATATATCAAAATATATATTAATATACCAAAATATATAGCAATATACCAAAATATACCGAGATATATATGTCGACATATTTTGGTGACGTCATAGAAATATATATTATAGCTGCGTGTGTGGTCACTCGAAAATTTATATAGATAATATGCCTTACTATGATTCATATTAATATATATTATAGCTACGTCTGTGACGGCCTTAACTGTTGTGGATTTAATCCCACACTGAAAAATTATTAGTGTGATTTACAGATGTTTTGAATTTTGGTGTATTTTATGTCCGTGAAGTGTATCTTAGTAATAACCCATGCGATACAGAGCTTAATGTCTAGTGTAGGAGTTGTATATATTTGAGTTTAAAAATCATAATTATATCTATTCTAATATTATAAAGGGGCAATATTTATTTTTTGTTTGTTTGTAAGGATATAACTTAAAAAGTACTCAATCAAATTGCTCCATTATAAAGCTATATTATCACCTAGTAACACAGGCCATATTTGATTTTTAAAAAGAAAGAACTGTTACTGACATAACCTAACCTAACCTACTTTTGCGCGAGCAAAGTCACAAGCAACAAGCTAGTAACTAAATAAATAAATAATAAAATAACGTAATATATGTTTTGTTAGTTTTCGTCCTTTAACTAAAGAATACTGTACTCACAGTTTCCAGTTCATATGACTTATATGAACTGGAAATTGTGGGGCTACATTATACTGCGAGCCTTCAGAGTGAAGTCCAACAAAAGAGAATGTACCAGACAACTTTACAAGCTCATGAAAAGCTGGCACCGTATTTGTGCCAACCATATGCATAAACTATGTATATTACTATTTCATAAGCATGGTGGAAGATATTATATTAAAGATAATTTTAGCTTGTGCTAAATTGTCCCTTAAACATGCAATGCACGCTGCATTGAATCGGTTGCTCAGATGCATTGAATTTGATTGCACGGATACGCCATCCGTGATTTAAATGGTTGCTTCGCCACTACGCCGAGTGTTGTGGGTTCAAATCCCACACGGGGCAAAACTTTGTGTGATCCACAAATTGTTGTGCCGAGTCTGGATGTTCTTTGTGTCCGTTGTTTGAAAGTTTGCAAAATCCCCGCGACACATGATTTAATCCTAGCCAGGGAGATTATCTTTTAATTATTTTTATGATGTCTATGTATCGAAAACGTTTCAAGTGGAAATTTATTGTCGCTGTCTAAAAACAACTCGGCGGCATCACTATCACTATTATCACAACATATTATAAAACAAGGTCCTCCGCCACGTCTGTCTGTCTGTCTGTTCGCGATAAACTTAAAAACTACTAAACGGATGTACATATGGTTTACACTGATCGATAGGGTGATTCATGAGGAAGGTTTTGGTGTATAATTCGTTAAGATTTTGTGTAAATTAGTTGAAATATGACGATAATTGTTGAAGATGTCGGGAATAATTAAGCCGACTGGGCACTTTCATCGAAAACGCTGCTTATTGCTTTATATGCCATTGAGATGTAATAAAACAATATATGAGGGGATTGTTGCTTTATAGGCCTACATAAAATTTCGCGATGTTATAGCAGTATATTTTAAGAATAGCTTACTATACCCATTCTAACTAACACATACAGTGCGGTAATTAGAAATATATTTAGACGGATGCAGTATCAATTCTTATCAACTTAAATACGTTAGTGACCTTAAGCAATTCATGCACATTATAATAGCACTGTATAATATAATTTAATTTAAAATAAACTTACGAGATACATTAAACACAAACGCGTGCAAAAATAAATACAAGCTGATGCGATACTGATGCTCTGCTACTCGTGCGAAGCTGGGGCGGGTCGCTAGTCTATGTATATGATTTAGAAAAATTATTTAAAAATAACAAAATATTTCTCTACCTTTGGCACTGTAGACCAATCAAGGCAAATATTTTGACCACGTACTTTGTAGTCCTGAAAATTCGGTTAGTTTAGTTACGCATGTGGTGCTTGATATTGATATGCAACCGACGTTCCACCATGCCTTTTTACATCGAGGCCGCGAGGCTCTATCGTAACGAGGTTCGTTGGGAGCTGAAGTAAAATTCGCGTAGTAAAACTGTTCAAAATAGAGATTAGATCAAGTCTCAGTGTCACAATTAGTATTTTTCTAAATTAAAGTAAAGGTCAAATGTGAACATAAAGTGGATTTCAGTTCACTTTTGACGTTTATTAGACAAGTTCGATTTATTTGCTTTTAACCAGTATTTTTAGTTAGTTTGTCAGAACATACATCGGGATTTACAAATCTTTACAATTATACAAATTGAGACTAACATTTACTAAATGTTACACATACTTCTAAATAATTACACGCTTCGACACCCTATTACCGCTGAAAGCCAACTAAATAAAAATAGTAATTAATTATAAAAGAAAATACAAGTGTGTAAAGAAAATAAACTGCTGTAATATCTGCATAAAGTAAAAATGTACATTTTATTACTAAAATAATAAGAAAGCTGGCGCTTGTAACGTATGGTATCCGGTATCCGTCATACGTGCGCTGAAATCATGCACGTTTTAGATGGAATATATTCCTTATTCAATGTAAACGGGAAGAATAAAATGAGAAGAGAATGTCGTGAAAAGGATATTGAATATAATAACTAAAGCATATAACCAAATAATTACACGGGTGACTTAGTGATTTAAGTAATCGCCTCGTCGCCGCGTGTTGTGGGATTCAATCCCAACACGGGACAAAAAATTGCGTGGTCCCCATCGTATTGAGTCTTGGCTTTCTTAGTGTCCGTTTTTTTAATCTTTGTAAAGTCCTCCGCAACCATGGATTAAATCCAAGTGCGAGAGATGACTCTTAAAAATAATTAAATTAAATGAACAGAAGCATAATACTAAGTTCTAGCTAGTAATTCTCGGCATTTATTGCAACGCCTCTTTAAATGTTTAGGTTACTTTTCGTCATATACTTTTGCGGGCATGCACATCGCTTACATATATTAATATCAGCATATCATGTAGCAGTTCCAAATACGGGTTAGAAAGAGTTAAATTATGAAATAGGGTTTGAAATTGCGAAGTTTACGATCAGTAGGTCTACCATGAAATAGTTTGTCCAAAACTTCGGACCTAACGAAAAAACATGCAATTAAGTTTCTACGGATTTTCTTTTAAAATGAAGTTTATGCGGTGTTCGTACTTCTTCATGGAAGATTTAGGACAATAAGAAGGTCAGGTATTCAAATTCAAGAGGAATTTTGGAATACATGTGTTTCACGTCCCGAAACTACGAGATTTACGTTTTAAGGTTTCGTTGCACGTTGGTTTGGTGCTTATGCTATTTATATCTTGGTTTATGGTTAAAATACTTTACTATTTTTTTACAAGTAGGCTGCGTGTCACTGCGTGTCAAATACAATTCAAAATTAAAAGATCAACATAGCACCTTTTTATAGTTCATGTCTACTTCTCGCTAAAACTACTAATTTTCTACGGATATATTCAATAAATATAAAAAACATTATGCGCTTGTGTATCACAAAATTAAGTATTATGCGAAATTTAAGCTTAACCCATTATTAGAAAACCCATATTGTCAACAATAAGTATAAACATATTGCTGGCAATAATTCACGACAAAGACAACATTGTTTCTCAAAATTAATTACGTGCAAAGATATTTTCTTGTACAAAATCGTTGTTAAACGAGAGAAAAACAATTTTCTTTGTGGTACTCGTGCACTAAATCCTGTTTGAGGGTAAATTCAATTTGAAGAAGTGCGCCGTGAGTTGGTGAGCTTTAAGAACCGCGGGTAACTAGTTTACTAGGGAAAAATTAGAATAAAATTAAAGAATTTGTTTAAAACGCCGTTAACATTGTCTATATTACTATTTTGAAGAGTAAAACGTATAAATGTAAGTAAACAGAACTTTTATTGCTAGCGTTATGTATTAACTGCTCAAAAGAGTTTTTCCTGTTTACGCCTTGCTCATTCAACTAATACATCAAAGTTTTCTGTAGAGTTCTCAAATCTTTACAAATAATGTAAATGTTGTGGGTATGATTTTCGCAGGTATGTGTGTGATAAGATAACTCATGTGTTTCAGTACTGATATTTTTCTGCGTTTCAATATGTAAAGACTCACAACAGGCAGCGTATAGAGTGTAAGTTGTCTGTATAAATAATATCTGGCCACGGTTTCTCCCCGTGTTTGAGTAACATAAAAGGTAAACATCTTCACAACTTTCTCATATTATAATTACCAGATTTTGCCCTTTGCTCGCGTAAATGTAGGTTAGGTTAGAATAGAAACAGTACTTTTTTGGATGAAAGGTACTCTATTTCCTTTTCTGTACCCCTGACAAAGTGTATGCAACATTTCATGATGATCGGTTGAGTCGTTAGGGCGTGAAAGCGTAATGAACAAACTCATGTTCGTATTTATAATATTAAGTAAGGATGTTACTGGTAGGTACTTTCACATTTTATATCATGTTTATTCCTACTCATAGGAATAAACATGCCATAAAAATGTATTATTATACCACGTAATTAAGGACAGCATCATCAATCTTTTTAACGACACAAGGATAAATACGATACGAGATAATAATTTGACAAGTTAATAGCCACATAACAACACTCTATCCAGATAGTTCTCTTAGTGAGATCAGTATATCATAATTTACTATCATATTATTTAGTAGTTAGTTGCTTGGCAGCTTGCCGAACACCATCAAACAGTTATGATATTACTTTATCAGTTCATAATCTATGTTATTTATGTCAATCTGGGTGTCAAGTGTTATTTCTGGGAGATATTGTTATATAACCATAACATTGGAGTGTTATGTATTGTTTACTTTTAGTGCAGTCAACAATATAAGTAGGTGAACATTTAAGGAATATGTTAAAAGAAAAGATAGCGTTCCTAATGTTTTCTCTGGTTTTGTGAACTATGATAAAATTAGCTATCTTTTAACTATTACTCCTGTAAAAACTAAACGCTTTTGAAAGGAACTGACAGGAGATATTCAACAATGGAGTTATTTGTGAGTCCAAGGGAGAGGGTTTTATCCAGCAGTATAAGATATCAAAAAGGTATGTAGGAGGTAAAGGTAAGATGTAATCGTAAACATGTGTACCGTCTTATGATACTGAGTGTATAATACCGGGCCTATATATGTAGGTTAATCATTGATATTCCCCGTGATCGTATTAGTTGGTTAAATGAAAGCTGAGACGTATAGACAGGGCAGGTAAGTAAGCCGCTGGAACTCCTACTTACCGCACTGATACGCAGTAAAAGCTATGTGGCCTTTCATAATTGTTAATAACAAGGTTTCTCTAGAAGCTTTGCTCTTGTTTTATAAATCAAATACTGAAACTCACTGTGTCATACTCTGACCAATAAACTACTTATAGGCAACAAAACAAGTGGCTGCCTCCATTGCTACGTCATAAAAAGACAAACCCAAACACACTCTCGCATTTATAATACTTATAAGGATAGAAAATAAATCCGTAATACGATAAAAAAACTGTACCTTTTTGTCTTATGTTTGACCAAGATCTAGCTTTGAAAATAATAGTTGAAATATCAAAGTCTAATCCAGTCTGAAGCACTTAAATACATTCGGAAAGTCATAGAAGCTTATCTTCAAACATGCCGTCAATGTCGCCGTTGTGTATACTTACAAGCTTGCCATTCTATACAAATAATCCTTAACTGTTCCGAAGCTAATAACTGTGGTGATTACTGAAGCTAACGCCACAAAGATCACGCTGTTCCATTTTACATATGCACCTCGTTTGTTCCAAATTCAAACAGTCTCCGAACATTATCACGACAATAACAATTCAAATTCATAGTCAAGACAAAGTAAGATCACCTAATCTGTTTAATTAAAATATTATTTACCTAGTTGTTGCACGTGGCGTAATTTTCTAAAGGAAGTACGAGGAAGTGCGTCAGGTTTAATGGACATTAAGCCTCCTGCAATTATAAGAGGCCTTATCTTTATTAAGGCGAGTACGCCTAACGATCTGTCTGCGTACAGACTTATTTACTGAGGCTTTTAGTACGTGTCTGTTCTGTGGGGCTAATGAGTTGGCGTATGAAAGGTAATTTAAAATATGTTTGGGACTGATAATAAAATATGGGATGGAATATTTACTTACCTTTTTCATTTAAATTATCTAGGACGATATTATTCAGCTATCAAAATAATTAATAATTTGCTGATTTTATTGAATTTTATGGATTATATTATTGTGTATACAAAGTAGCTTTTGTAAAATAGAGCCGTAAATCTATATCGTTTTGAGAAGAAAAATAAACACACTAAGCATGCCAATCCGGCGATCCCAAGTGCTGAGATCATAATGTCAAGTCGTTATTTATTGTAGTAATGTTTCTTATTTTATAATACAATGTTCTCATATTTCAAGGCTCATTGAACATGCTAGTTACTTCTAAAATTTCAGTGAACAATAAAAAGTAAATGTCTTTTAAAATACAACTTAATATCCATTCAACTTCTAAGTTTAGAACTTGATCTACTATTTTAAAATCGCGTCACATAGGAACAGCGAATAGAATTTTCAAAGAAATCGCTGTCATGTCCCTACGTGCTTAGAATCGTTTTCATGAGATACGGTACTTTGTCTCCGAGACTTTTGGCTTACAGTTATTCTACGAGAATACAATAATTTGCTATTTATTTTAAACGAGTTTGTGACCGCGGCATCGCTCGTGTCAATATTTTTTATCCCTCGGTTACAGTAATATGTTTCTGAATGAAAGGTACCTATGTTCTTTTCTGTACCCCTGAAACGTGTATGCAAAATTTTATGATGATCGGATCTTAACTATTCGTAGTTAAGGCGTGAAAACGTAACAAACTCACATTCGTATTTATAATATTAGTTTTTAATTTTTATCATTCTTGCTTTCCATAGTAGGTCTTACGTGTAATAAGGTAGCTAGAATTAATCACGTCCTAGAGAAAGGAAAGTCACGTTGAGATGTTTGTTCGCCGATTTTGATACCTAGGTCGCTTGGTGGTAAAGTAAAATCGGTTTTCTGGAGAATTATGTTCACACTTGTTGGCATTGGAGAAAGTTCTAGAGTACTTTGAATTGACTATATTAATACTATTAAAGAAATGAAGTGCAAGGTAAAAGCTATATCGGTGCATAGGAAATATTTTAAATTAATTATTAGTATCGTCAATTTAGAATTTTCGTCTGATTTTTGTTTGGTATTCTGTATAAACCTATTGAGCCAATTTTTAAATGGTTATTTTAGTTGGATAGGTTGGACTTCTATCTAAAATTTAATCGTAGAATCGGCAAAATATTGTACAGTGTAGTCTATGTAAAATTTTAGCCGCCAGGAAAAGATTAATAAATATTTGCAAACTTAACTTATTTCGTTATTTGAAAGATAATATAGTTGTAATATACTTATTTATGTATTATTAGTAGAACTTAAAGTGGTTGAATTAGAACATATACTGTATAACTCGACCACTTTTATTATATTTTTGGATTATCAGGTATTTTTTTATTGAGGGTCAATGTGGCGTTTTAACAAATTTGGTGTAACGAATCTATCTTTAGTCCTGAGATATGCTTCTCATTTTTGACAATCGGTCAGAATTGTTAATTTATGCCTTTTTCTGTCATTATGTAGGTAAGTTGTTTAAAAATTATGATCAAAGCTATACTTTTTTATATCCGTATCTGACTTTTCATATCTTGTTATGAAACATCTGGCAAGCTTGAAAACTTCATCTTCATAATTAAAACAATTCTTTCTTTCCTCGGTAAGGTATTACAGTATGAACGGGTATCTTCGTTGCAGCGTCTGCAGTTTAATGGACACGGTGGGCCGGATGCCGGGAATTGTTTTAGCGAACCCATCGAGTTCTTAATAGGGGTGGCGCTCTTCAACAATTGGGTTAGCGTTGTAATGCGATGTAGCTGTATAAGTACAATAACGGTTCTAGTGTTTGTTTGCTGGTGATTGGTTATTTGTTTTTGTTTAGTTCAATTTAGAAATGCACCTCTTGTAAAGTTTAACTAGTATTATAAATGCGATTGTAAGTTTGTTCCTTTGTTACGATTTCAAGTCTTAACTTGATCGATCACCTTAAAATTTTGCATACACGTTGTCAGGGATACAAAAAAAGACATAGTGTACCTTTTATCCAGACAAAGTACTGTTCCATAGCGAGTGAATAACTGTAATAGACTCACAATAATTTGCATGATTTACAGATACAATTAAGTTTTATGAACGGAAATGCGCTATATATAGTGTAGTATCATATTTGATGTTTAAATTCGTTAACGGTAAAAGTTTGGTTGTACGTTGTTTTATAGACAATAGTTTTATAGAATTTCGTTTCACATAAAAAAATATCATATTATCATTTCATAGAATAATCAATACACAGAATAATTAATTTAAATAAATTCAAATCAATGATCTTTTTTACAATTTTTTTTTGTTGTCGATTCTGTTATCATAGAAATACAAATCAAATATTCTTTATCCTCATATTGTTTAGTTAATATAAAAGTTATTACCAAGAAAAACGTATTATCAAGTGACATAATTTAAAGGAAAAGTGTTATTTTTAATGATAATAATAATGTTATACATTATATACTCAGGCTGAGGTAATTTTGTTTATTTGTGTGTGAATAAATGTGTTGCGTTGTATGGTCGAAGTTCTAACGCTATATATTTTTTTTACGTGGTAGAATGCTTTGACTAATATCCCTCCGCGGGAGCGGGCGGAGGGGTTATGTCGGGTTCACCGGGGTAAAAGAAAGATGTTGAAATGATGATAATGGACCTCCCGGAATACCGACTAAACCTACCACGGTCTTCCTCAACAAAACCGTTATCGACGGGGCCGCGCGGATCACTTGCGCATGCGGTCGCGACCCCGCCGGGGTTTCGGCCTGCCACTACGGCAGGCCACTACCCGAGGAGACCTATCCTTTGGTACTTCTCATTCATAAAATCCTACTGCCCCTCTATCGGCCGCTGATTAGAGTACGCGGTGCCTGACATTGAGGTTGGACTAGTAGTGGCTATGTGATTAGTCGCAGAGGACGGCATGTTTGTTGCTCGGCAAGCACGTGGCGTTCGAGCGTCGGAATCATGCGCGGCTAGTGCGAACCAGTTGGTCGCGCGAGGCATGGAGTTGCCTTTAGCGAAGGGGTAGTGTAGTTTCACTGCCACGACGCATCTCGGGTGCTTGCCTGCTCAGCAAGTAAGAGCCATTGCTAGGTGACTCGGGCAATACCCGGCTTGTAGGCTAGAAATGGTAGACGTACGGATGTAGGTCGGGAAGTGAGCGTGCCTTACACCTCCGGCACCATACTGGAAATATGGGAGGCGGCTTCTCCGTCAGCCCCAGCGAGGATATTGTTAGCAACTCTCTGAGTTCGCGAGTGGTGAGCGGCTTTATTGCTCCGGCACCTATCTGGACAATAGGTAGTGCCACTTGGGCACGAGGTAGCTTGCTTACGAGAACTGGGTCTTAAGATTTGGGGACAAGACCTGTCTATAACTGGTTTCTGAAGGTGCTCTCGGGCACTGAAAGGTACAGCGGCTCTCACTTATATACCTAACAGGTGGGAAAGGGGGAGGTTCCCCTAGAGGCCCCTAGAGGGGAGACGGACTCGACACAGAGGCGCGCGTGGGAACACGCACGCCGCCTCTCGGACCTGGTACTGATCGGATGGCGGGCAGGTCCACGAAGCCCACCACCCCCAGGTCAAACCTCAGGGTGGCTGAAGGTCATCTCGCGCCCTCCGACGCCCGGTTCTGCGGTTGGGGAGAGAGTTTAAGCACTCCCTCTCCCGCTCTGCCGCCTCCTTGATGGAAATCACTTCCTCACAGAAGGAGGCGACGGCGTTCCACGACCTCTCACTCCGGACTATAGACTGACCTACAGCCGAGAGCGACAGAACAACCAATCCGACTGCCGCGATCAACTCACGGCGCTGCAATGCCAAAGTGTGCAGCACCGTGTCCACAACAACGTTGCGGCAGTCGCCGCAGTGGTGACAACCGGACGTCTCTTGCCGGTCTATGCAACACAGGAACTGGCCAAAACAACCGCGGCCAGTCATTACCTGTGTCAGCCGTAAGGTGACGGCGCCATGCTGCCTCTCCAGCCACTCCTCAAACACGGGACTTACCGCCACGATCTTGGCGTGCCCGATTGCAGTTCTAACCTAACCTAACTTACTATTTTCTTTTCTGGTAGCAAATCGTTTCTGATTGTGTCGCAATTCTAATCGAACGTAACTACAACGAAAGTAGTAGTAGAAAGTAGTAGAAATACAACTAACAAACAACATTCGAAATTAATAATAAAAAAATAATTCCATTGCTTGAATATATTGTTAAATAAAAAAATGAAGTTCAAAATTCATTGAATTGTGTTTCTGTAAAATATGTTTTATTGGTGTCAATAGTCGTTGAAACAATAATATTCGAAATATAAATACAAGAACCAAATATTATATGAAACTGAACTGAATTTCTGCGAAACGAAATTCCATAAAATTTCTGTCTGCGAATGAAGGGAACACGTAAAAGTTTGTATCCGGCCTTATTTTGAAAAATAATTATACAATGCACTAAGTTGTTTATGGCATTATTAACTTTATTATATTCAGTAAAGTTTATGCAACAGCTTGAATAGACAATAAAATTACAAGCAAATAAAGCAAACCTGATATAAACGAAAAACCATTTTCTCTGAGTTTTAATTTTTATTACCTTACTAGCTTTGCCCGCAGCTTACTCGCCTAGGAACTGTACTTTTTCTGAACAAAAGATACCCTATTTTTTTGCTGTACCATTGCCAATATGTATGTGAAAAAATTATATTATATGATGAACAAACAAACAGAAAGCATATTCGCATTTAAAATATTAGACAGGATGTATATTTATGTAATTTATTTATGCTGACTAGATATTCACGTTCCAAATATGAAAACCGATGATCTCATTTCCGCTCAATTTAACTATAGGGACACAAGTAATAAATAGCTTTCAAACATGTCGACAAAGGGACGGACAGATCTATATCAAAACTATGTATCGTTAGTAACATTTGGTTATCCGTAAAACTATTACTATCTGCCACGAGAGGCTGTATAACTGGTGAGGGTTTAAGTAGAGGACACTGAACATTAATAAGCTTGTATTTTGTATTATTCACAAATTTAACCTGCAAGAAGGTTGCACTTATGGTACTAGACCAAGAAAATAATAACTATAACAAATTAAAAGTAATAGCACTTAAATGTGTGCTGGAGGATTTGATAATTTAAAAGAGAGTCATTTTGACTACAGGCGATATCGTTTCCTTAAGTCCTCGACTCGACTCCTTACAACAGTAATGAATACAGCTGCAGAAAGGATATTTTTTGTGGGTTCACGTCAATAGGGCAGTGGATGGTATTTGAACCTATATCCTATCGATCCCAAATTCAATGCCTTATCGATTGGGCTACCGCCGCGTAATACATTGGCGAAGATCTGCTATGCTTTTTAATAGGATTAACAGTCTAGCTTTAAGGATGCACGTAACTGGCGCGAGCTATATGCGCAAGCTACTCGAGCGGGCTACATGCATGAGTTCATAATACAGGCTACTTGAGCGGCAGCGGGTGGCTCGCGTTGATCGTTTACATGCTGCATACAAACCGTGCAATTGTCTGATCTATGCATGTTACTACGTCATCTTCAAGATCCACAATATATGGATTTTTACAAGAAGTCATAATCATAAAAAAGAATAAAAACAGATAGAAAATATTAATGTAAAAATAACAGTTATTATTGTAGCAATTTGTTTTGATTGAGCGTCATTAGTTGTGGACGTAAGCAACAATAATTATTAGCGCAAACAGAAGTGCTGATTTTATCGTTCTTAAACAAACAAATAACGCCTGCCTATGTTGCAATGTTGTTTGTTTTTATAATGCGCTTTGTAAATTGTGGTGTGTTGTACTGAGAGCTATTTTATTAGCAAAAGCTTAAGTTTCTGATGTATTGATGTGACTGCACGCATACGATAGGTAAGAAGTAACTTTGCCATTGTTGGTAGACAAATTTGTGTATTACCTTATTTTTAAAAGATAACTCCAGCATTAATACTAGTTTGTATGTAGCGGTGGTCCATAAACATTCAAACAACAAACATATAGAACACTTGACACAATAATTCGTGGATCAGGCCAGTGTTTATGCCCTGTGTGATTCGTACCCACATTAAACATTAAGCGACCCATTAAGGGCGGCCAGTTGTGATAATATACAATTCAACTACAAGTTTATACTTAAAAAATTATGCGTATGCTGTTATCCGTAAATATAATATGCGTAAATTTAATAACGACAAAAAAACGTATGTCGTGTTATATTGTCATAATTTTTTTTGCAAGTGGTTAGGGAACCTCAGCCTGGTGTGTGTGTCAGAAAACCTTCTCGTGGTACACCCTGGTTAACGTCGGCAATGATGCTCTTCATTATTGCCGGCGGCTAATATTCTGGCAACCGGTGTCACCGTTTGACACCGATACGGGCGAGGACCTACTTCTTGGTGGGTACGGTGCTATTCCGCGGAGTCAAGACTTAGCAGGTTTTCGGGATCATGCTCCGGTTCCCATCTTCACTCTTCGGAGCTCTTAGTCTTGCAGCACCCTCGCAGAAGCTGCTTTCCATTTTTCTCTCCTTCTTATTCTCTATCTTCTTAAAGCAAAGCTTCTTTGCAGGTCTTGCGGCCATTCCATCGGCTCCACATTCGCTCTTCGGAGTTTTCGACGGGTCCAGTCTGCCGTGGTTTTGCGGGGACTGGACAGGCAATTTTGCCAACCGCGTCATATCATAGCCCTAAGGACTGCGAGGAAGAAAACCTCTATAAAAATTACTCCAATTTAAGGTCTGGCGCGTGGCGAGGGATGCATGACTGATGGGGAGATCAGTCGCAAGCGCGCTCCCCAGCCAGAAGACCGACCAATCTACTGGTTGGGTTACAAATGCGGCTTGCCCGGGCAATAGGGGGCTCTGCCCGGATCGACCACCCTTTCGATCGACCACACTCGTGGGTTCAAATATGGATTTCAATTTAAACAAAACACAAAGCTTGTATATATCGTAAGCATCGTCTAGATTGACGTCAGCAGGAGAGGCGAGAAGCCCGAAACCGAAGTGGACAGGATGGTCGAAAAGCTTAATACATCTACAGAGCGGCAATGGAGTATGGTAGTCCAAGACTGCAGGGCTGTGGTATCCGACTCTGACACCCTGACACATCATCGAATATAATGTCCGTGTCCAGCGGCATCACTTCTTCCGACTCGAGTGATAAGGAGGAGGCCCATATGGTCTAGGTGGTCAGGAAGGCCAGAGGTCGGTTGCCTACCACTGGAAAATACGTCGAGCTGTACAAAGCAAAGAGGCTGCTGATGCCCTGCAAGCTGCAAAGCAAGCAAAAGAAGCCGCTGACGAAAACCAACATACCACATACCTTGCTCAAACCATAGATAGTCGGCAGTCCGAAGCTTCCACCACTGCTACAGAGAAAGAAGCGGACAACTGCACAGCCACTAAACTTAAAACTAGGCTCGAGGACGCTCTGAAACATTTTAAGACCGTTGCCAGAGTTTCAAAGTATCTTAAGGGCACTTGTCAAAACACCCTCAAAAAAACGGTTAACACCATTACCGAAGTGGCAGAAGCACAGGCCACTCCCACTTACGCGACGAAAGCTGGAATACATAAAACAGTCTTAGCAACCGAAGCAGTGTCAACAGTTTCAAAACCAGTGGCACTCCCAGCGACTAATTCAGTAGCTGTAAGTGGCTCATCGACCTCTTAAAAGAAGCCGGAAAAAAGCTAAAAAGACACCTCAGCCATTGCCCGTTTACGCACTAGCATTAGCTCCTGCACCTGCATAAATACCAGCCCCAGCTTCCCAAAGTACCGCTGAAAATTGAAAGACTGCCGGCGCAAAACAGAAGGCCACCAAAGCCAAGTAAAAGCCAAGAAAGTAAAGAAAGTGGCCAAAGATCGTCCTTACGATGAACACGTGGCTGCTGTCGGTTGTCATTGACACATTCATCTTGGTCTGCTCAATTCACGTGTAACCCTTTGGCCGTCCTCAATCTTCTATTCGAACCACAGGATTACATAAAGCTCGCTTGCATAAAAAAAAAAACATAAGATGATGATTATTTTCTGATCTTAAGATGATATCGCTCCTACTACCTCCTCAGTGGCTACTGAGGAGGTAGTTAGAGCGATACAATCTTAGGTAACTTATGTACTCATAGCATCTGGTGTCACTATTACCTGTGAACGGTCCTCCAACACTTTGAACCGTGAGACAATAGTCTCAAACGATTGACGGACGATGTCCAAAAAATGACTCCGCATACTCGAATGGCTTTGTAGATTGCGGAACGCTTGCGATCTTGAGACGTAAAACGCGATGTTCTACCACAATCGTACCTATGACGTGACAGTCTCAAGAAAAGTCAAGAAATCTTTATCTCACTTCTGATGTTAGAAATCAGAAGTCAAATAGCCAAAAAAAGAAATACTAACGTACTTTCATTGTTAAATAATCATTAAATTTTACAGGATTGTTATTGTAACCGTTAATTAAAGAATAAAATTAACAAATAAAGTTAAACATAATTGATATCACCCAACACACAACTATCACACAGCACGTCCGTTTCGTCCGCCGCTCGATGTCACAGTGACTCGTTGCGCGCTGAACACGCTTATATAACCCACTCGATTGGATGATTTGTGTCGTCACTTGTTTACTATACCTTCCATAACCAACAATATTTATAACCAAATGAATCGAAAACATGTGTTGCTATTTTCCATCAATGCGGTCCCCCAACTTCCTTTCTCCAAACTTTACGATTATTTATCAGTTTAATATGGCCATAGATAATTCAAAATAATACAACATTTATATTATTGATACTGGAGTGAATTAATGTTAGTACAACATCACAAATCGATATCGCGCCGTCTATTAGTTATAATACTAAACGTTAAAGAGACTTTGGTATAAAAAATATAATTTTATTTGATTTCAACACCGTATAATAACAAACTTTAGGAAGTTGAAGAAGACAACTTTGTCAATTACCTTAAATAAGTAAACAGACAGAGCTTAATTAGCTGAATGTAATTAATTTGAGGTGGATCTGCCTAAAATTACTTGGGAACAGATTTTTATTTGCGATATCAGTTTTCTACCGGGATACAGTAGATCCCTTTTTTGTACTCCTTTCAAAAACGCTGAAGCAAATGTTTATTTACTTCTTATCAAATGCCTAAATACAAAGTCTCATAGTTCTATCTTTGACAATGACAAATTCCTGTACAAATGTTCATTCCTTATATCAACCCCTACATGCCCTTTTTTACAACTATGTACTTTCCCAAGGTCTACTCTACGTCTGTACCAAATTTCATCAAGATCGATTCAGTGTAAGAAACAGACAGAGAGACAGGGTTACTTTCGCATTTATAATATTAAATAAGTAGGGAAGGTCGAAATTTCAAAAACGCTGGTTCAAATGTTTATTTACTTCACATCAAGTGTCTAAATACAAAGTCTCATGGTTTTATCTTCGATAATGACGAATTCTCATACAAATTTTCATCCCTTATTTCAACCCTTGCCATGCCCATGCCCTTTTTTACATCAAAAGGTAGCCTATGTCCTTTCCCAAGATTTACTCTACCTCTGTACATCAAGATCGGTCCTGCGATTTAGGCGTGAAAGTGTAACAGACAGACAGGCAGAGTTACTTTCGCATTTATAATATTAAAAGGGATTCTGTATTCCCAGTCGTACTATGTTTTGACTTGTTAAATGGTTTACTGTATATATTTCTTTTATTATTGACTGTCAAAACTACTACACTCCGCCTTACGAGGTCTCCACGTAAGCTGGTGCCGAGGCCGCTACTTTAACTGTCAAAATAGATGCTTTTTCAGGCGCTACTTGTCCCAGGGTCGAAGGAAGAGGCGAACACGTGACTCAGCAGAAAGTTCCAAGTTTTAACAGGTCGACAAGGATAAGAGGAACTAATCTTCTTAGTACGCGTTCTAATAGGCTCTACCTTGTAAGGGTGAAGTGGGCCTAGCGCGTGTTGTTAGACTTCAAGCTGTATTTGCAAATATTTGATAACGGGTTCAGTGTAAATGTCTATCCGAAATTTTAAGCCGAATGAAATATTCCTTTGAAAGTGACATTATTCCGTTTTTCGGAACACTTCACTAGAAGGGTTAAGAATGATCAAATCGTTACTTTATTTATTTTATAGTACTAATAGTACCAACAACAGACCCGAAACTTCTGCATTTACGTTTCATGATAAGCCTACTGATTTCAACGCTTGCTAGGCATTGGATTGTTACCCAATGTTTAGCAAGCATTGAAATCAGAACTCACGCGTTATTAATTTTCCAAAGAATATACAACTTCTGGGAATCTTAGGTACTCACCGCGGATTCACAACACACCAAATCTGTCCGCAACTTTCTGTAGAACAGAGCTCAATCCTATCCTAATTAATGCAACCGAGCTAATCTAGCCTCACTGGGTCAGTCCTTTTTTCCCAGTTAATTTCTTTTAATTACTCCGCCGTGTATATTTCGTAAATGCAATGGCAAGCTAATTTTATTACTTTCATTTTATGCAATGTTATTAAAATAAACCAATTCAGAAATTAACAATTGTACGAGAATATAAACGTTAGGTGATACTGAACTGGATAACATATGTACGTATGATAGTATGTTATCCAGTATAATATATTATTAGAAGTGTAAATAATTATATTCAGTTATGGCAATTAGTACAGTGAATATTATATAATGCGATAATTAACAGAAATTAATGAGCATTCGATGACGTTAATTTAATGGAGGCTGCGTATTAACTAATGCGTTTAGCTTAATATTTGATTATTTAGATGCAATGATTAGTACCAAATATTCTGCTTCTGATATTTATAATGAATAGAATTTAACCTCATGCCTTCGCGTAAGGAATTGCATCATTTAGCTCACTAAAAAAAAAAGAAAATTTTTAATAGCTCTTTTAAACAAAATGTGTGCGCCTTTAGAATAAAATCTTAAGTAACATTAAAAATTAAATAAATATAAGAATAAATATTACTCGGTCACAAATTACATAGAAAATAAAAATCGTAGGATTCGCTATTTTGTAAACATATAATTTAGTAAAAATACTTTAAATAATTTTAATATCCTTATCCTTACTTCCTTACTAATATTATCAATTTGTATCTGTCTGTCTGTGACTTCTTCAGGGCTAAACCACTAAACCGATTTCGATAAAATTTGGTACAGATATAGTTTAAAACTTGGCGAAGGAAATGTCATTCCCGAGGTTTTAAACTATATCTAGCAAGCTACTTTTTATTGATACCGGTACCATGCGGGCAGTGCCGCGCGCAAAAGCTAGTTTTAAATAATTGTAAACATTGGCCATGAATTATCACCAGCTTTCTCTCACGAGAGCTTTTCTCCTAACATGGCGTTTAATTTCCAGTGTTATTTTTAAAATGTTTCTTATTTTATTATCAAAATATTATTATAAATATTTCCTACTAACGTGTCCAAGTAATGTAAAATAATTTTGACTTAGGCTTTGAATTTAAGAGGCGATACATATATTAAATAATGCATGCAAGATCTTATGGTGCGCACTAAGCCAGAAAAATTTCCAAGTTAATACTCTTGTATACCACGTGCTCTACAAAGTCGCCAGGCATGTCAGGATATCCTTTGCAAGCTTTGTCGTATGAAAATGTGAATAAAATACTATAACTTTTAGTACCTCGTTGGTTTGATGCATTTGTGATTTTTGTAGTGGATCGTGAGGTACGCGGTTAGTTACTCGAGTCATCTAAAATTATTATTACGTATTATATGATTACTATACATTAATATGGCGACCTCAATGATGTAGTGGTTAGTGTAACCGACTGCTACGCGTGAGGTGACGGGTTCGATTCCCGCACAAGTCAAACATTTGTGTGCATGAATATGAATATTTGTCTTGGTCTGTATATATATACAAAAAAGTATATACATATGTATGTTAATCCATTGTCTGGTACTCATAGTACAATGTCTGCTTAGTTTGGGCTAGATGGTGTTGTGTAGATGTGAGAGAATATTATTATGTTTCTCTTATCACAGGTATTTTCTGACATATTATATTAGAAAAGTACCTTACACGGATACATGGGTCCGCCATGAAGAGGCCCTTCGAGAGTTTTAATCAAATTTGGGATGGAACTCCTACAACTGCATTAGCCGCAGCAGGCGTAGGTCTATTACTGCGTATGGATTCTAATATATGGGCTATAGGTATGGTGTTTGGTGGACCGGTATATTTCTAACTATGGATGAAAAACGGCATCTGCCCTGAATTCTCTAATAGCATCAATGCAATGGGTAGACGATGACTCGCCAACTCACTAGATGAGCCTCCTGAATAGCCACTATAGACATACAGGCCAGCAGCAGAGGGCGACACCGGTGCGAGTGGCTAGGGGTGCTGAGCGGTGCGGCACTACGCGCTGGTTTCACCACCATGGGTCTCGTGACAACGGAGACGCGGAGCCCCCGTAGTTATCCCTTTGAAAAGGATACTTCCACCCCCAAGCATATAGCTCTAGTGGCTTCTTATATCGGCCGACAAAGGCAAGCCAGAGTTGAGAGTCCTACGGGCGCTCTTGAAGTTCCACCCCAGCCAACCAGTATCGGCAAGCCGGGGACGAAGCCCTAACTGACTCTCCGAGGCATTCAGGACCTCAGTTTCGCCACTCACATTCAGCTCGCCACAAGCTGCCCTGCGGTTTGTGCGCTTTTATTTAACCTGGTGATACATTTTTTATTCACATGGCGAAGGTGATAGTTTAAAAACTAGTGTACTGTGCCCTCCAACATCGCGTTAGTCCCATGACGACGATGATCACATAACGACTGTCCTAGAGTGGCATATATTATTATTATTATATTATATAACTTTTTAAGGAATTGTCGGATGCAGCATGGTTTTTAGAAATGTAGCTCTAATAGAGCTGACGTAATGTAAATAAATAAGTTTTACGTCTTTATACTCGAATGGGTAGACAGTGGTGTATAGAGAATATATTTTCCCTACCATTCCCATATTTTGTCAGCTATGTTTTTAGGTTTCGTAATAGGGAGCAAGCTTGATGTAATTTACTTGTGATATTCCTCTTTTTATCCATTTAGGGATATAAATAGTCTAATATAAAAGTGTGTTTTGTAAAATGTTTGAGCTCAACTGTATGTCTTGTACTCTATGATGAGTTTCCAGTGTTTTTTTTTTAATATCTAGCAAAGGGTCTGCTGTTTGGTTAAGTAAAATAAAAATACTTAGCGTGGTTTCTCACAGTTCCAAACTCTCTGCTGCAACTGAGATTTTTTGACAAAGTAACTTAATAACACTTTGGCCGTCCCGAGAATAGAGTTTGAAACCTCATAAACAGCAGTCGCATTCAATAACGCTACGCCACCTAGCCAGTTATATACAGAAGTAATAGAAGCAACACGCCGTGTCTAGCGTAATAGCGATGTAATTAAATACTTTAAAATGTGTCAATTATGTATGAACAGTTTTAACTAAACCGAAGTTTGATACAAACTAGCATCTATCAATGGTCACGTCGATAGATATTAATATGGCTGTGTGCGTGTGAGCGAGATAACGTCTATTAGTCGGCTCCTATTCCTAACTGCCACTATAATGAACGCAGCGATCTGTATCACTATTGATCTATTAAATAAATTTGCTTCATGCAATAAATTATATTTAGTAAATGATATACGTAGACCAAGGCGTCTATATTGGAGAAATGACGCAGGCAGTAAGCAGAAATGACGAGTTCTTGCATATAGTTCTACAATAGTAGCACTTGCATTACTTGTATTATTCCTTATTAGGAATAATACAAGTAATGCAATAATAAAAAATAATAATTTCGTATGGAATGGCAATTTACAATTATTGAAACAACGTATATAAAAAGCATCTTAATTGGATCACACTTATTTTTAATTCATTTTTGGGACTTCAACAACAAACCAAAAAAACATAACGTGGACTAGCGGCGAGGTGACCACTCAAAAATCTTCGCCATCCGTGCAGTAAAATTTCGCTAGTTATGATTTAGACCCTATATAATAAATCAAAAGCTTGCCCTGTCTGTCGGGCACTCTTGCAAACTCCATACTGCATAAGAGAATTTATTAAGAGAAAACCCTAATAACACTAATAACACTCTTCGATCCTAGCATCGAACTCGGGCCTTAACGATCGTACAAAAGTCATACGCTAACATATCCCTTCGGAACCAAAGAGGCGTTCAATTTATAGGTGTAATACACTATTATTATCTGAATTTAATTATACACTGAATTTTTATACACAAGGAAAGACTCACTTATTTTAATAACCATAAATTAAATGTATCGCAAATAAAAGCTCGCGTAGCTTTACGCCGTAGGCGCGTAGGCTCGTAGCACGTACATATTTTATTATATCAAAGCGTACAAGCTAACTCGAGTTGTATGAAGGAAGTACGCGTTATTTCCAACAGTATAACGTTTTTGTACAGTTTATTAAAAGAGTAATAGAGTGTAAAATACATAACTCAATAGTGATGTCTAAAAATAGAGTTGTATCAATGTTACGCCTACGGTGCAGGAAACTGACTGTGTTATTGTTAATAGTAATATTGGAATTCTATAGAGGATATATATTGTCTATACTAATATTATAAAGAGAAAAGTATTGTATTTATGTTTGTAATTAATAAACTCAAGAAGTCGTAGACAGGTTCAAAAATTCTTTACCAGTAGAAAGCTACTTTATTCAAAAGTAACATCGGCATCACGCTACGAACCACGGGAGAGGAGCAGTATTCATAAATGTGGATGAAACTGCAGACATTAGTATTGAATGCAACTGGATAAGTTAAATAAAGTTTTACGCGATTTTTGTATGTTTGTTGTTTATTCTAGAGAGCAAATAAAATCGTACTTAGTTTTTTTTTAATAACAAATAGCTCATTCTGCGTAAATAGAAACACCAATAATTAAATTATGTTCGGGTACTTTGAAATAACTACACTGGAACATTGAGACAACTACCATCTTAGTCTCCCCGTGACCATGGCTGCTGAAAAGCAACCGAAACGTCGGGGAAAGTGTAAACCAAAAATTAATAGATTTAATAGTTTAAATAATTTTATTAGCTTATAAATTAGTAAAATAAAATCAATAGTAGTAGTAGTGTAATATTTTCAAAATTTTGTAAGATAGTGATAAATAAACAACGCGATAAAATCCGTATATAGTAGTTTAATTTCAATGAATAACATTCGCGAAAACAGAAGACAATATTATGTAAATAGTGTCATAGAATTTCAGATTGATCACTCATGAGACATTCAATTCAATTCAATTCGTTTATTGCGCTCCATAATGTATATACAGGTCTTATAAATTTAGAGAGAGCAATTATGGACCCCGTCGGGCACGGCAAAATTAGGAGAGAAGAAAGAACATTCTATTATCATATAGTATATTGAAATAAATTTTAGACCTTAGAAGATATTTATTTATTTACTCACGTATTATAATTAATATTCTATTATAGTCTATTATTAATTTGTTATAAGGTAAGTATTAAACTTATTTTCTAAATATACTTACATATGTGAATTATTAAAATTTATCGTTTAAATATTCGTTTATATCAAAGTAACATTTTTGTAATAAAAATCTTTTATTTTGTTGATAAACGTACAAAATTTTCTTCATTTTTAATATTATTTGATAATTTATTATATATTTTTATGGACTTGTAATCTGGATGTTGGTAAGTTTAATCTATTTTTGTGTCTAAGTGTATATTTTGTATTTAAATCTTCCCTTCTTGTGTAATAATGTTTGTCTGACAAATTTACATGTTTCGAGAATATACATACAAGGAACGGTAAGTATTTTTAGTTTTCGGAAATGAGGTTTACAACTTTCTGTGTTATCTATGTTTACTATTGTTCTTATTAACTTTTTTTGCATAATTAGCAGCGAAGGAGCATCTGTGCTGTTACCCCATAGGTTGATTCCGTACTTTAGCCACGAGGATGCATAGGCATAGTAGGTGACTAGAGCGGTTTTTATATCAGTGGTCTTTTTAACTTCCCTTATTTTATAACTATATAAGTGTAAGGACTTGGACAACTACCGATCATGAAATCTTTAGTACGTTCAGGGTTAAGTATGGTCATTGATATGGTATTTATAAGAGAATTAGTGAGTCTGAAGCTGTGTTCAAAAGAAGGTAATTAGTTCGTTCACTTTTATTGGGGACCTAACTATAGCTGCCGTAATGTGTATATATTACACCTCATCTTAGGTATAATATACTTACAGCTAATGTTATTTTATAAATTATATATCTGATTCTTCGATTCCTACAATAAAAAAACACGTCTTATTGCCTTTTAATGGAAATAACAATAAGTAAAACAACAAGTTTCTATAGAGAATGACAGATAATAAAATTAGAGGCTTAATTGAGCCAAAAATATGGAGTATCAGCAATAAACAACGTTGATCGTGATTACTAAGCGAGCAGTGACACAGCGGAGGCTATTAAAAGCAGCCGCATATCACACCGAAATTCTGTCAACGATAAATATTTATATGATTTTATTTCCTGGAAAAATGTAAATGTATCTCGTACCGAGCTTTACTTTGGATGTATATTAAATGAGATGTTGCATTGCTTTTAATCCTGCTTGAAAACATGTTTTTAAAACCTTGCTTTGTGGGTAATTGTGAATAAAGGAATGATTTTATTGCGCATGGAAAATTGTAATATTAATTCTGAGAATTCTAGGTTTATGTGAAAAAGCTGTAGTAGTAAACATGCAACCTACTGGGATTTTATTTGGTATTGGTATCTATACAGGGTGTTTGGAGGGTGAGTAGCCATAGAAAATGGTCGATAGGTGATGGTGTTGGCTACGTGTTGCACCTACTTAAATAACATTTTGCCTTAAATTTAATGAGTAATAATTTTCTTTCCATTTTTCTAGAAAATCTCCATTTTTTTGTATAAAAACTTTAATTATTTTTTTAATAACCGCTGAAATGTTAAAAAAATGATGTCATTTGTTAGTGTAGTCTTACCTTATTCAGATTTAATCATAATTTCATACAAATAATTCAAAAAGAAATAACAGTGAAGTATCAAACTTTCATAAATAAAAAAAAAACATCCTTATGTCAACTTCACATGGTAAAATAAAAAAATCTTACGGTGTATGGCATTTACAAATGTTTTTAAAAACTTCTCTAGTTAGTAGAACAGTATGTAACATGTATCATAACTAAGCAGGTAACTCAACAAAAACCGGTTTGTCGTCACGAACGGATAGGTGAAAACCTAAACTATTCAATTGAGCAGGTAAAATGCATATATTATATTATATTAATTTTTTAACATTTCAGCGGTTATTAAAAAATAATTAAAGTTTTTATACAAAAAAATGGAGATTTTCTAGAAAAATAGAAAAAAATTATTACTCCTTAAACTTAAGACAAAATGTTATTTAAGTAGGCGCAACACGTAGCCAACACCATCACCTATCGACCATTTTCCTATGGCTACTCACCCTCCAAACACCCTGTATATTAATACGTCAAGCGAAAACTTTGTACCCCTTTTTACGAAAATTGCGCAGACGGAGGAGTATGAAATTTGGCACAGTTAAAGTTTATATGGAGAAGGAGGGGCGACTCCTAATATTTATATAACATATGCATTAGAAATACATTAAATTAATGAAAAAATTCTACACGCACACAACCATGTATTTGACACACGCAGTCGAAACGCGTTCGTAGTATTTTTGGCATTGTTCGGCTATTGTAGTACTATTCTTCGTAACTATGGTTACATATATCAATTTAAAATTACATAATATATTATCAGCAATATCTTTCTTTTTACAGGCAACCTTTGGGCGGATTGGAATGATATATACTATTGGTAATATATTTAAGTATTTATAAGTAATAAATAAATATATAAAACAAGTGGCAAGCTTAGGAATATCGTCAATTAAAGAGTATAGTTAAGTAAATAATATTTTGTTTGAAAAGATAGGTAAATTAACCTGTATAGAACGAAATCTTAATGAAATGTGATTATAAGAGTATAAGATCTAGACAATAAAACCTTAATTACTTAAAATTTTAATCAATTATAGTCGAATTTCGACCACTAGGTGACCGCTAGTATTATTTAATAATAATTAATTTGATAAATCCGATTGGTAATATTATTGACTTGTAATTTCCATATTATATTTTTTTAGTATATTAGTCTTATGTTTGTGTGAGAGGCGAATGGATAAGCAATAATATATGGGCCAAAAATAAATTATATACAGCCTAACGTAAAGTAGTACTGCTTCATTCGAGTATAGATACAAAGAAACTCTTCAAGTTAATCACTATTGTTTATCCGACATTTTATATATTATTGGCTATGCCACATTGCTAGTATTAAATTTCAAATCGGTAGTACAATATTGAGAAATGTATGTTATTGAGAAATGAAATGTCTTAGAGTCTTAACCGTTGAACCTACAACATAAATTTTGAATTTATTTGATCATACTACCAGTATACTATTTCCACAAACTCAATCTTTATTATAACCTAAAACTGTCTAATCAATGTCTGTCTAATGAAAGACAGTTACAGCATGGTGTACACCACAGTTGTTAAGGGTAAACAAGTTATTAAATAGGCCACTGCAGGGCGTGGCGCCTCTCTTCATTACGATGGCGCCGCTGCGACGGTCGTCGAGTGCAACCGCTGTGGACTCATCACGGAGACATCATTATAGCTTTACCGAATGGGGTGTTAGATTCGCCGAAAGGAGATAATTTTAGGAGTGTGTTAGGAGCACGATGTGCTGAATCCATTTTGGAAATGGCTGTTCTCGCTTTGTAATTATAACGATTATATAGCTATGTGGCGTTGCTTTGTTTGTATAATATATCGAATAATTAAATAAAGAAGAAGCCAACTGACTAATATCCATTTACGTTTACTAATGTCAAAAGCAGGATGGGAGAGATAGAAGACTAGACAGTTTCTAATCTAGTACAAAAAAAATCTAAATATAATAATACGTATATTTCAACAGCAGCACTGTCTAGTAAGTCGAGGTGTTAGCAAGATATACCCTTATTCGGATAGTTGTTATGGCCAAAATAGGAACAGGTACATTTTAAATTTGTCTATATAGCACAAATTTTTGAGACTCGACATAGCCAGAACGAGGGGGACTCGATGCATGCCTGTATTAAAAGTAACATGAGAAATAAGTTTATTTACACACCTAAGCAAATATCTTCTTTATATATATAATTCTTCTGTACGTGTGTTGACAGAGAACTCCTTCTAAACGGCTGGACCGGTTTGAATATAAATTTTTTTGTGTGTGTTCAAATGGATTCGAGGATGGTTTAGACTTGGATTTTTTTTTGTCTGTACAGTACAACCGTCTGTCAGGACAGCTAGTATGTTATAATTCTTAATACAGGAGCAAACAGAAATGTTAGACATTAAAAAAATTGTAAGTCCTTTGAATTGTCATCGCGTTAAAAATGGGAATACGATATGCTGGTCTGATGTAATGGAACTTCATATAACATCATCCCAACAGCACAAGATTTTATTTAAATATGATTTTGATGAGACATATGCCGAATAAAATATTTTAAATTCATTTTTAATTAAACGACGTAGGCGAAAACATAAGACCGATGTTTTGACTGAAGATACCGTATTGGAACGTGCCTATCATTAACCTCATCTTATAAGCAAGGTTCCATACAGATTGATTGCCTTTGTGCAATAGTAGAGTGATTCCATGGTAAAACCACGCATTTTATGATGATCGGTTTTCAATGATTACGATAAATATGACTACCAAAACTTTCCTATAAAATACGTGTTACACTACTTTACTCTTTTATGGTTATTAACATTTTACCATAATAAGTCGGTTACTGAACATTACAATATCTCTCTGTTTAATAATACGGTAAAGCAATATTATACTTATGATTTTTAAGTAATTCACAAGAATAATTCGGTATGTAAATATTACTGGAATAACATTGATAAGTCAGGGTCGTAAGATATCAATATCCAAAAAAATGTACGTAGCCATTTTTGGTAATATGTATTTTGGTGAATAACTAATTATGTGTATATTTAATAGTTACACTTAAATAAACAAACTTTCCTCGTAAAAATTAGTTTTCCTGTCAAATAACAATGTTGTCATAATTACCTTTTGTTGAAAAGATATACCCGGAAAACACTAAAACATTTTTACTGTAACATTTGATTTTTGCGATTACCAGTTTATTCCCCGGGGGCGTTGTTATATCGTCTATAGAATTCCAATATTACTATTAACAATAACACAGTCAGTTTCCTGCACCGTAGGCGTAACTTTGATACAACTATATTTTAGACGTCACTATTGAGTTATATATTTTACACTCTATTACCCTTTTAATAAACTGTACAAAAATATTATACAGTTGGAAATATCGCATATTTCCTTCATACAACTCAAGTTAGCTGGTACGCTTTGATATAATAAAATATGTACGTGCTACGGGCCTACACGTCTACGGCGTAGAGCTACGCGAGCTTTTATTTGCGATACATTTAATTTATTGTTATTAAAATAAGTAAGTCTTTCCTTTGTTTAAATTCAGTGTATAATTAACTTCAAATAATAATTATGTATTATACTTAGTAATTGAACGCCATTTGGGTTCTGTAGGGATAAATTAGCTTATGACTTTTGGACGATCGTTACGGCCCAGGTTCGATGATTGATGATTATATAATCTGTGACCGAGTAATATTTATTTTAAAATAATTTTCGTTTAATTACCGCCTTACATTTATTTAATTTTAATGTTACTTAAGATTTTATTCTAAAGGCGCACACATCCTCTTAAATTTTTAATGGGCTAAATGATTCAATACTTTACGCGAAGACATAAGGTTAAATTCTATTCATTGTAAATGTCAGAAGCTTCGGTACTAATTTATTGCATCTAAATTATTAAATATTAAGTTAATACGCAGCCTCCATTAAATTATCATCATCGAAAACTCATTAATTTCTCTTAATTATCACATTATATAATATTCAGTATTATGATTGCCATAACTAAATATAATATTTACACTTATAATATTATACTGGATAACATACTATCCAATCATAAATTGCGGGTGAGAGTAATTATTATCTAATGTTGATATTCTCGTACAGTTGTTAATTTGTGATTTGGTTTATTTTAATAACATTGCATAAAATAAATGCCATATAATTAACTGCCCAATGCAACTGCGAGAAATACACGGCGGAGTCATCTCTCATAATTAGAACAACTTAACTGGAGAAAAATAACTGACCCAGTGAGGCTAGGTAAGCTCGGTTGCGTTAATTAGAATATGATTGAGCTCTGTCCTACAGAAAGTTGCGAACAGATTTGTTGTGTTGTGAATCCGCGGTGAGTACCAAGTATACCCAGAAGTTAAATATTCTTCGGAAATTTGACGACGCGTGAGTTTTGCTTTCAACGCTTGCTAAACATTGGGTAACAATCCAATCAAATCAGTAAGCTTATTATGAAACGTAAATGCAGAAGTTTCGGGTCTGTTGTTGGTACTGTTAGTACTATAAAATACATAAAGTAACGCTTTGATCATTCTTACCTTTAAGGCAAAACATAGCGCACTAAATAATATATAGTAGCTATGACTTCGACCTCAGCTACGACTGCTAAGACTTTGACCTCAGCTACGACTGTTACGAATTTGTCCGACTTTGACCTAAGCTACGACTTTGACTTAAGCTATGAGTTTGACCTTAGGCTACGAGTTTGACCTTGGCAACGACTGTTACATCCTTGACCTCGGCTACGATTTTGACCTAAGCTACGACTGTGACGTCGGCTACGACTTTGAACTCAGCTACGACTAATACGACTCTGACCTCAGCTACGACATGGACCTCAGCTACGACTTTTACCTCGGCTACGACTACTACCACTTTGACCTCAGCTACAACTTTAACCTCAGTTTCGACTTTGACCTCAGCTATACTTTGATCTTAGCTACGAGTTTGATCTTAGCTACGACTTTAAGGTAGGCTATGACTGCTACGACTTTGACCTTAGCTACGATTGCTACGCTCTGCTACTATTTTGACCTTAGCTACTACTTTGACCTCAGCTACGACTTTGACCTCAGCTGTGACTTTGACCTCAGCTAAAACTTTGATCTCTGCTACGACATGGACCTCAGCTACAACATGGACCTCAGCTACGACATGGACCTCAGCTACGACTTTGACCTTGGCTGCTAGTATTTAAGTATACACCATATCTATTATATTTACCTACATAATAATTATTGAGCAATTTTAAGTAATTATAATTTTTTAATTGATTGTTATTAATTTTTTTTTCTTTTACTAACTTTATACATTTTTATTTTGTTGTGTATCTTTTCAATTATATTATGTTTTTTTATATCATTAAGTTTATTATTTATTTTGATATATTTGTATGCCTTTAAGGCAAAAGCATAGTGCACTACAAACTATTGAAGATATAGGACCTTAAATGTAATTCCACCCATGTTTGACAAATAAAATTATATTTCTATTTCTAATAATGTCCTCCTGACCGAATTTCGGTCACGGCGGCCAATCTTAATGGAGACTGGCCATCAGCGCAGGAGATATTATATTGCACAAGTATGTGCGCAAACACAAGTGCACTCTCTGTTTCCTAACTCTCATGATCCGATGGGATGAATAATCCGACACGATCGGAGAGAGATCAGGCGCAGAACCAACAGCTTTACTTGCTTTCCGGGGCACGGGTGTGTCTAACGCCGCCAACTTCCTAACTCCAGGCTCGTATTGAGATTTCTTAACAGGAAAACCCAATAACTTTTTGTTGGCCCGATCCAGGATTCGAACCCGAGACCTCATGCACAGCAGTTGCATTCACTACCGCTGCGCCACGGAATATACAGTAGCTATGTTATAACATTTGGTTTTTGTCCATGGGCAATTGGTTTGGTAGCGGTACGAGTGACGCAGAAAACTAGCGTGAGCCCAATTTCTACCAACGCAGTGAGAACAGGATTGTACGTAATCAGCCAATGGTTTTACGTTTGGGATCCCTTCTTTTCGCATAATGTTCTTTGTCCTAATATACTTCGGCATAACGATTTTGGCACAATTTGTTTTGGCATAATAATACTTCCGCATAATTTTTTTAGGCATACATTTTATGTTGGCATAATCATCTTAAAGACTAATTTGTTTTGGCATAAATTTGATTCGCATAAATAACGCGATATTCGCACAAAAGTGAGTGATAGAACCGAATTGCTGCAAAACCGACTCTACGTAGTCTTGTTTGTCCTACCCCTAGAGTGTAATTTAAAATCGTGTAGAAGCGTGGGGCCGCCGGAGGCCCGCAGCGACGGAGCCATGACAGAGACTCTGCCTGCTGCATGCTTGCTTGCATGCTGCATGCTTGCTTGCATGCTGCATGCTTGCTTGTTTGCTGCATGAATATTATGCTTAATCATTATTATGGTTAGAGAAATTATGCTTAAAAAATTATGCGTAAGCTGTTATGGGTAATTATATTATGCGAAAATATAATTATGCCAAACAAAATTATGCTAAGTTATATTAAATATTTATAGTTTAGTATAATTTTTTAGTTATATTAAAATTTTATGCTAATGGATAGGGATCCTTTACGTTTATATAACATCATCTATGTATATCTATACAAATATTTTAAAGAGAAAAGATTTTATGTTTTGTTTATTTGTTTGTAAGGGTTTAACTCAAAAACTACTCAACCGATTTTAGAAATTATTTGTCCATTAAAAAGCTATACAAAAAACGAGTAACATCCTCTTTATTAAAAAAAAAACATATACTGTCACTAACACAACCTAACCTACTTTTGCGCGAGCGAAGCGACGGGCAAAAGCTGGTATTTTTATAAACACAAAGCCAGTTTAGTAGAAACCAGACCTTAGTGAGCTACTAGTAGTACTATTGCTGCGTTTTGGTTTTGGTTAATAAGAATTTCGGTGGCTCGCATGTCTAGTTACATGCCATCTTTAAAGGAAAAATAATTAAACAGTTAAATTACAAACGTTTAATGTCTGAGATACCTGCGTACCGACAAGCAGATCGTATGCTGGATTGTGCACTGACATGAAAACACTGGAAAACGTAGCAAGCCAGTGGTACTCTGTATTTTACTTTTTTATTTTGCTAAATAAATATTTCCAAGCTTCTTCATCGTTGTGATGTCAACTATTTACTAGCTTAGACTAGTTTAGAACATATTAAGTGTAAAATTTTTTAAATTAGAAGTGCTTTGATTCGCATATCTCCTTTGAAAAGTACCGTCCTCAATCGCCAAGAGTTTTTATCAGATTGTTATTATAGCCACCACGATCATTTTGTTAAAACTGTATCGAAGTAGGATTACTTTTGCCTATTCACAAGACCAAAATACACCATAAAACGATTTTGTTATTATATTAACATTAGTTTAACATTAATATATATCTTCAAGCTTTTCTATAGACAGTGGCATTAAACTAGTCGACTGAGTAGTAAAGTCCTTACTTGCCAATGTTCTAGCACAGTATATCATCGGATATTATAAGTATTAGGACATCCGACAGCGAAGCGCTTGCCTGCTAGGAGGTAGATAGTAACTAACATTCTCGTGGAACCGGTAATTTACTCAGTTTATGTTATGGTTGATATCTGGTACACGTATTTGTGTTGGACATTGGACCACGATTAATAAACAACTACGCAGGCTGAAAGTTTTGTGGTCACCTTGCAACTGCTGTGTCAGGTGTTTCAGGTATATTAAAACAATTTCTAAGTCCCACATTCACATGTTAATAATGTAATGCAAAATCAGAACGCAGTTTGATCACATTCGGCAGTACTATAAAAATAACAATATTAAGTTACTTATGACGTTGCTGTTTTATATTGAAAAATAGGTAACGTTGTGCATTATATATAAAGTATTTTATCGATATTTTTTGTATACTATAGATAATCCTATGTAAAAATATTGGTAATTTAATTTGTATACAATGCGCAAAGTTATTAAATTTTTACATACTTATATATTACACTAAAAGTTAAAATCTCGTCACTGAGACTCGTCCTAATAATAAGGAGCGCAATTTAGGTCATAGAGCGATTAATTTACTGGTACGCCTAATAATATAAAATAATCTTGTCAATAATATCAAAATACAACGTTAAATTGCTACACTAATGGTACAATTTTTTTACAAAGAAATGACGACAATGCTCCGAACATATGTTCATTGATGGAGGGGTTTTTACCAGCTACGTAAACGTCAATCATGAAACAATGCACTTCGCATTCCAACTTATTGAAAAATAATACCAAACAAACAGAAAAATAATTTCCTACCAGTATTTTTATTTTTCAAGCCTTTTGAATTCGTTGTTAGGGCGATGTCTGAAGGAGGATTATTTTTAATATTTTCCCAAAGCAAAAGGCACGTTTTGTCAATAAGGGACACTTTTCCCTTCCCGATTACTTTACGTCAATATCTAATGTAAATAGGGGGTGGTATGGCATTCTGGGGAGATTTTCTGTAAAATTCACGCGTGTTTCTTCGCTCATATTTGCTTTTCCATTACGCATTGTAATGGAGGAACATTGAGAATTTGAGAATTTGAACGTGAGTAATGATTGTGTAAGAATGAGATTCGGATTGCGAACAAGAGAATAAAATATGTTATTAGAGCGGCAATGTTTAGAACTTCTCAAATTGGTTCTACAAAGTGCTTTGTATGGTCTGTTAAATTATTAAACGTCGAATAAAGTTTGAAATGAAAATTGAAATCAAATTACTTACTTAGAATAATCCTTCATCTTTCGTATTTATTGTAATAAATCTCACTTAATATTAATTATATATAAATAAATTGAATCTTCCATTCCCATTTAAAGTTATTATTTGTTAACGAACCCAATTATAGCTACATTTATAAAAGCGATTAATTGGACGATTGCTGGGAATAAACAATCGTGGAATGACAATCTGTTAACTGTTATAATTTCTTTTGACAGTCAGTAGTTACTATTACTAATTATACGAGTATACCCAAAGAATAAATAGAACATATTGTTTTTATAATTCAATTTACAATACTGCTGGTAATGTATAAAGTAATAGCCATCCTGTCAACGAAAAGGACAAAGCCTGCTGGTCTTTCTGCTAACGTCACAACGATGAAGGAGGTTGGAAATATTTACTTCTTAGCAAAATAAAAAAGTAAAATACAGAGTACCACTGACTTGTCGCTACTCAGTTATCTTAGACATTAATCGTATATAAGTTAAATGTTCAATTATTTTTCCATTAAAGATGACATTAAATATATGGGTTAACTAGACATGCCAGCCGCCGAAATTCTTATTAACCAAAACCAAAGCGCAGCAATAGTACTAATAGTAGCACACTAAGGTCTGGTTTCTATTAAACTGGAGAAGAGATGCGATGTGCAGCAATGTTCAATAGCTTTGTGTTTTTAAAAATACTAGCTTTTGCCAGCCGCTTCGCTCGCCGCTTGGTGGTGTTAGTGAGAGTACAGTTTTTTTTAAACAAAGTAATGCCTATGTTACTTGATGATAGTATAGCTTTTTAATGGAGAAATAATTTCTAAAATCGGTTGAGAAGTTTTTGAGTTAAACCCTTACACACAAACAAATAAAACATCAAATCTTTTCTAATTCTTTTTTATACATCTATGTTGGCAAACAAGCATACGGCCCACCTGATGATAAGTGGTCACCGTAGCCTATGGACGCCTGCAACACCAGAGGCATCACTTGCGCATTGCCGACCCTTTAGGAAAGGAAGTAGGAAGGAGAAGAAGCGGGTAGGGGGAAAGAGGGTGATTGAGCCTCTGGCACTCTCACTCACCGAACGAAACACAACAGTAGGAATACTGCTATTTCACGTCGATATTCTGTGAGAGGATAGTCCCTCCCCGGTCGAGCCGGCCCATTCATGCTGAAATCAGCGATGCTCTACTACTCTTTATAATATTTGTATAGATATAGATGATGTTATATAAACGTAAAGCCATTGGCTGTTTACGTACAATCCTCTTCTCACTGCGTTCATAGAAACTGGGTTTCACGCCAGTTTTCTGCGTCATTCGTACTGCTACAAAAACCAATTTTGCCCATGGACAAAAAATCAAATGTTATAATGTAATACTTCTACGGTCACGATTTTGTGGGATTAAGCGGGGATTCTGTTATTCCACCTCTCTTTAACACGCGACGTTCTGTGACGTTTTGAATGTGAATATTGAACCTTAGAACAATAACCTCGAAGTGTGAGTACTGATATTAGATCGCATCAGGAATGACGGGAATCTCATCTCAGTTCAAGCTGCATGAAATTACATTTTTAAATCCAGATAGTGAATGCTACTCACATAACAGCGTGTAAGATTGATATGACCACTTTTACACGAGAAAGTTATGTGTTTAGTATACTCGATTTAACTATAAGTAAACTTATGTGAGAAACAAAAATGTCTATTCAGCCTGTGTTATCAAACTCTCTGTGATACAGTTGTATCACAGACAGACAAAATCCTTAGCAAACTTCCAAAGCAAACAATCAGTTATAACCGTTAAGGTTAGTGAAATAAAGTTTAAAGTGGCGTGGCACTTGGTGGCTCGTATACGAGCCGCTGGCTAACGACAGTTAGGTAAAAATAACTTGTATTCATATCTTAACAGAAAAACTGAACACCTGTTATATTATTATGTAGGTATGTTCGTGAATCCCTTTGGAAGTTTGCAAAGGAGAATATAGTATCTTTTAGACAAGTATACAACCAAAATAAGTTTTGTATAAGCAGTTGCTTTTTATACAGTATAAGCGAGAGCAAATATTCCAAAATCAAAATTATGCATATACTTAATTATTTTTTGCATATAATTATTATATGATACTTAATTGAAAGAGGGCCAATTACATAAATTGTAAATATTCTTGATGTCTTAAATAATATTACTTACCTATTTGACTATCAAACCATTATAATTATTTTATGTAGTCAGAACCTATACTAGAAAAAACGATTTTTAAATCATTTATAAAAGGTCTTTTGTTCTTAGTTTGTTTGGGAGCTTTTAGCTACACACGCCCATGTCAGCTCCTTTATAAAAGTTGTAAAAAAAACTACTTTTCAATCATATTTTATTCGCATCAATATGCATTCCTAAAAGAATACGTCCTAATAGCTATAAACGCATTACACAGAAGAAACCTTAAAAAATAAGCCTCTATATTTATTTTGAAAGTATCATAAATCTCATGTTACTACATGAGTAGATAAAAAGCCTACCTAGCGAAATTAAAGTTCACACTTTCGCGGCAATAAATAATGTTAGGACCGCGGCCTGACACGACCGATAAAGGGACAAAGTGAAATTGCCAGTTTACCTCACGGTATCCACCTGCGGGGAGCTTAGCCAGACAACGTAATGTATGGAGCCATTTGTTATAATTTGAGACGAATTCCACAGTACAATATCACGCAGTAGATCAACGCAGCTTTGTATGAAGCTGCATGAAGCCTTCGGGATGTAACAACGTATTGTTTGCATTGTTGAAGTTTGTGTATTGCTCTTGTTTTATGGACTATTAGTCTACTAGATTTTAACCGCGGCTTCGCTCGCGTATGTTTAGGTTATGTAAATATTCTATCTTTTGTGGACGCAAGGTACCCTACATCCTTTTCTATTCCCTTGACAACGCGTATGCGAAATTTCATGATGCTCAGTCCAATAGTTTAGGCATGAAAGCGTAACGAAGAAACAAACTTTCTTTTGCATTTATTACATTAAGTTAAAATATTGGGATATACGATTTTAGAAGTAGAGTGGTTTATTAGATTGATTATAAAAGCCCAAAAAACGCAGATCGTTAGAGCGTCTTTGTGTATGTTCATTTGTCATTGAACCTCTTTAGGTCAGGTATCAGTCAATGAAAACAGAATTTAGTCCGTGTTTGGAAATAAAAGCTTCGAATATTAATATTAAAATGTATCTGTATGAATGCAAGAAACATTCATAAAATAAATAAAGCTATACTGGTAGTGAGCGCCTTTTGCATTAAATTCAAAGTTATACTTGCTCTTGTAGCATTCTGCAAGGAATTTTAATATTAAATGAATAAATATAAATGTTTAATAGTTACTGTCGTTAACCTGGTCATCATTATATTTCATAAAGATATTTTTACAACTATTTTGTGCTTTCATTATTTATTCATTTGATGCTAAATAAATAAGCAATTTGTGTAACAGTAAATGTTAGTGCCAAGGCGCTAACATTTACTGTTAATAGTAACCTACTGGGTGCAGTGTTTCAACTGTAGAGTGTTTTTAGAGATTTCGATTAGAAAATTCTAAATAACAACATGGTCTTATTATGACATATAAGATGACAGTAAACGACAACAAACTTTGACTCTAATTACTGATGAAAGGGGAAATTACAGGACTGATTCTCTGCCGTCCTATGTAACTCAATTATAATCTAACAAGAATAATATCCTTCCTCAAATAATCCCTTACCCGAGAACTAGAATTCTCTTGTACAATTTCTTTCTGCGGCAACTAGTGAGGACATTGATTTCCATAGCGAGCTCAACAAAAGCCCCGCTGAATGAATTACAGCGCTGCGTTAATGAACGACTGATGCAGATTAAGTTCGTTCTCGTGAACGAACGAAATGCCAGTTAAAAGATTTACCTAGCGAAAAGAACAAATTGTAATAGTACGTTTCCATTTTGTGAAATGGAAAAGACATTTTATATTTCAATTGTGGTTACACGAATTCAGATATTTTCATGTTTTGGAGTTAATTTTAGTATATGTTTATATTTAGTAGTACTTGAATTTTTACCTTAAATACTTTTTTAGAGTAATTAAGGTACAAGTTAGGTTTATCTTTGACTGCATTGAGATTGAGCCTGAAACTGACTGCAATATTACCTTAATGATTTTAATGTAATTTTGCTCATGTACTGCATGTTGTTTATTTAATTTTTCGTTACTATTCAAGTGACAAATCATTTAATAAACCTATAGCGTCTAACAGTTAGATGTGTTCTTGGAAGCAAATAAAGAATATATTGCGTTAGATAGCCTACATCCTAATAATTAGATCTTATTTAATAGGACAAGGCTATTGCCGTTAATGGTCACGGGTTTCAGACTCCATGCCGCCACTGTGATTTTCTTGACAGAAAAACCCAATACGACTTTGCCCGACTCGGCAAATAAACAAGAAATACCATACATATCAGGCACATTTACAATTGCTGCGCCATCGAGGCAGTTTGTTCCAGTCTGTATTTATTCCCTTTCACCTTAATAAATATATACACTTACAACTAACTAAATAATTTTCATGTATGTAAAGCGAGTAAAAGGGGAAACCGAAACATTTTAATTAAAACACACACGATATTCCATACAGAATTATAATCAAACAATTTGAATCTCATATACGGCGCCCGAATTTGTTTCCCTACAACTAAAACATATATATTATTAGGAACAGAAACCCAACTAGGACAAAAGTTCGGGTGGGACTGTCATAAATTTTAAACGGCACTAAAATGTATATTCGTGTAGTGAGCCCTAATTCTGTGGACTCGTGTCTCAGTAATCCGGTCCCTATAAGCCAAATACATTGTTTATGAGTTACTAACGGCCCACATTTAAATCTTACCTGATAGATTTTAAAGGGTCCGTGTCTGCTTGGAACAAGATCTTTGTTAATTTATAGGGTTTCTGTGTAGATACTAAAATACAGTTTATATATTGGCATAGATGGTTTGAGTAGTTGCCTCGCCACTCCCGTTGCGCAGAGCGTTACGGGATAGTCCACACACAGGGTAAACTGCTGTCTCGAATCTAGGTGTGTTTGGTGTGCTTTGTTTTAATGTTTGTAATTCCTAGTGCACATAAAAGTCACATCAACTGTCACGGAGCTTTTATTTTTTTATAATACTCCTCAATATTCGTGAAGATGTCTGATCTAGTCTTACCAGTCAGTTCTTCAAGTATTTTCCATAAATATATTTTGAATTTATTTCTGGAATTAGTTACTGGAACCACTATAAAACTTCACAATATGACCATACCTTACTGTTACATACACAGTCATATTTAAGGTGTTACTCATAGTAAATGCCGGCATCACATAATAACTTTTTCTTGACCTGAAAATGAACAATTGCAATCAATTACTCAAACTCGAGGACTATGTTGGAATGTCAAAGCTTGACAAAATAAAAAGAATGAAGTAATCGTCGCGGCAACTAATTGGCATTAAAACTATACATTGAATACTTCAAAAGCATTTATTTATTTTCATACGAATGATATTTTGATAAAACTTCCAAACATTTTTTTTTATTTTTGGGCTGACAAAGCTGTTTATTAGTAGAGCCTCGTTGTTTTCAGCATAAATGGACCGGCTCGACCGGGGAAGGACTACCCTCTCACAGAATATCGACGTGAAATAGCAGTATTCCTGCTGTTGTGTTTCGTTCGGTGAGTGAGAGTTCAGGAAGCCCAATCACCCCATTTCCCACCCTTCTCGCTCCTTCTCCTTCCTACTTCCTTTCATAAAGGGTCGGCAACCCGCAAGTGATGCCCCTGGTGTTGCATGCGTCCATAGGCTACGGTGACCACTTACCATCAGGTGGGACGTATGCTTGTATGCCAACTTTTATTTTTTTTACTTGAGGGAATTATTTGACGCATACCCCTCCGCGGGGGCAGGCGGAGGGGTTATGTCAGACTCGCCGGAGTAAAAGAAAGATGGAATAAGAATAAGGTACCTCCCGGAATACCGACTAAACCTACCACGGTGTTCCTCGACAAAACCACTATCGACGGGGCCGCGCGAATCACTTTCGCATGCGGTCGCGACCCCGCCTAGGTTTCAGCCCGCCATGTGAAACGGCAGGCCACTACACAATAAGACCTGCCCAATATAGGCACTACTCATTTAAAAGCCCTACTGTCTCCCCCCTAAAGGGGAGACGGACACGACACAGAGACGCGCGTGGGAACACGCACGCCGCCTCTCGGACCTGGTGCTGAACGGATGCTGGGTAGACACCCCAGGTCAAACCTCAGGGTGACTGAAGGTCATATCGCGCCCTCCGGCGCCCGGCTCTGCGGTTGGGGAGATGGTTTGCGTTTAAGCGCTCCCTCTCCCGCTCCGCCGCCTCCTTGATGGAAATCACTTCCTCACAGGAGGAGGCGACGGCATTCCACGACCTCTCACTCCGGACCATAGACTGGACTACGGCCGGGAGCGAGAGGGCAACCGATCTGACTGCCGCGATCAACTCACGGCGCTGCGATGCCCAGGCGGGGCAAACCGGCAAAGTGAGCAGCGCCGTATCCTCAACAACTTCGTGGCAGTCACCGCAGTGGTGACAACCGGGCGTCTCTTGCCGGCGTATACGACACAGGAACTGGCCAAAACAACCGTGGCCAGTCATTACCTGTGTCAGCCGGAAGGTGAGGGCGCCATGCCGCCTCTCCAGCCACTCATCAAACACGGGCCTTACCGCCACGATCGTGGCGTGCCCGTGGTTTGCCAACGCAGTATTATAAAAAAAAATAACTACATTTTCTTTTAAATACTGTGTACAACGCAGTGAAAAGAAATTAACGTATCTGGTAATATGTATAAACCTTTATCTACAATATATTTCAATGGAAAAAACATTATGAAGAGTACTTTGAACAACTAATTGTGAAATATACAAATTTCTCGTAAGGGAATCACACCCATAGAACTTTGGCAATGGCAAGTACCAATACAACGCTATCATATAAATAAACAATTAGCTGCATAAAGTTACTTATGTGGCCAAAATATGTATCGGCTAGCTTTTTTCGTTGATCCTAAAACCATAGCTATCGCAAAGTGAAGGATATACCTTTGCTTATCCCACCACGGAAATTGCCGTGAGACTGCTTACGTAATATAATTTCATGCACCATATCTTTTCATCTAGTATAATAAAGTAATAATATTCTTAATAATAATAATCTTTGAACTATCCAACAAAAAATTACGTTGAAATTTTCAAAGGATTCATTTTCCTACCTTCATTTTGCGAGTAATATAAATGAAAACTCAACGTTATGCTCAAACGAATGTACATATGTATCATATCATTGAGAATTCAACTGTTTGTATGAATGAATGAATGAATGGCGCAGGTCAGTGGCCACCTTTACAAACCGCACATTGTTTTTCTCAGCACAAAGGAGAAGTATTTCAATTGAATTGTTACGTGGCTCTTTGTACGTTGGACCTGTTTATTGCATTTCAGAGTTCATATGAGTTGTGAGCTACGGAAATATCTCTACCATGCTGTTCGTTTACAAGCTGGCGTTAATCAAAACTTATCTTATCTTACATGCATACAGTATATCTCCAATAGGATAGGTACAAGTGTTTTAAACCGATATTTCGCCAACTAAGGTTCTAAAACCTGCGTAAGTCCACGTAATAGAAAGCGAATCTATTGCCGTTTACCGGGTACAGTTCCACACTCTGTGTTACTACTAAGAATTTCTATACAGAAAATCCCAATAACTCTTTCCCACACAAGGGAATTGAAACCGAAGGTCTAATTACCGGATCGCGACGTGTGCATGGGATTTTTGTTAGGAATATTTTAGTAGCAACACTGTGTCTGGCAATGGGCCCGTTAGATGTCAATAAGCTCGCTCCTTAGAATGTCTGTCAAAATTTAGATCATGAGCTTGGTTAGAATAAACCTTACCAAAGACCGCATCCAAATCATGAACTTTAAACACATATGCTATTTGGCTGTACGTCATCTAGGATTGGATTTCCAAACAGATTGAAATCCAAGCTTTCATTTCAAACGCACGTCATACACAGCTGACTGTCAGTGTCAACTTTATTTGGAATTCGCCGTAAATGTGGGAATACGAGTGCATTACTTTCTTTTTCGGCTTAGTTTACACTGAAGTATTAACTGAAGCGCACGTGTTTGTAGGAATCATGAATGCTATGTACGAACTAACGGGGTCGTCTAAATAGAAGTAGGTACCGTTAATTGTAATCAGTCAGTATTTCTGCGTTCAAAAGCCATATATATAATATATAATATATAATGTGTTCGTCCAGTGGTCGAATTCGACCATAATTATTATTGAAAGTTTGAAGTAAATAACAACATCTTTTTTACTCTTTTACATAATTATGTGCCTTGTATATCGGAAAAAATACTTTCTATTAAAAATAAAGAAAATGTTTTGAGTGATTATTCCTTACTCGACTACTTAAAAAATACAGTAAAGGAGAAAAACTTGCCTATTTGTAAAAAGTGTATATCCACCGCAAAAGTGTAAAAAAAATTTGATATTAATATTTGCCGCTATGTGTGAATAAAATCGGTCATGTTGTTGTTTCCATACTAACTATTTCATCAATATGTTTTGAATGGCCAATTTAAATTCTATATTATTTTATTCATGTATTTAGGCCACTACGGTTTGTCTTAAATTAACAAAAACATCAACAGTCATTTAATTATGGCAAATTAAAACAAAGAACACTAGCATACATTAATTGATATAACTAGAAATACAAATTGTATAAAATGTTATTGATATCTATTATAAAAATACATTATTAATAATATATATAGTGTAAAAACCACGAAATTAGATGTAGGACATAATCGGTAATTTCATAGTAAGAGACCTAATAAAATAAAATATGTATTTAGATGATAAATGGACTCGTCGTTAATATTAGTCTCTAACTGTTAAAACACAACTCCTCAAAAATGTTCTGACTTGTATAACGAATCTATGTAGATATCTGTATAACATAATTGGCTGATGTAACTAGTTTCATTAAATGAGTACGAGAGCAGAATAATTACAAGTATAAGACTCTATTACGTATTGTATTAATATTCTAGAAACTCTCTAGAATCCGAGACAATAACCCAAAACGTGATTATACTACAGAAGCTCTAAGTTCCTGTCTGGCTATTTTAAGACTATTTTGATTCTAAAATAATATATCGTCATCAAATATGCTAAATTTTTCTTTTATAAATCGTAATCTACAGTTCAGATGACTGTAGTTAATTATATAAGACTTATACTACATCGTACATAGATGTGAAAGTGAATGGCACACGCAACAAGAAAATAAAATATTGTTAGTATTTTCTAACATGCTTGTATGTACAACTATACATGGATTAAAATTGTCTAAGACATATACTTAAATAAAGCCGAGAATCAAAGTGCCAACCTCACAAAAGTACGAACTAATGGAATAGAAGTTACAGTAAATACATACTTCCTAATTTTATTCAGATATAACCTACATCTCCATCTGTTGGCATTTATTCCACTTTTCATAACCGTCCAGCAAACAAAATTGAAAAAAATATACCAGAAATATGTTGCCAAATTTGTCTATGAGTGCGGCGCAGTTTTTGCGAGGGACATGCAGCTAAATGCGATTTCCGGGACATTAGGCTTCAGCGGTATTGAGGAGCGACAAAAAGCCTACACAGATTTTCACTCTGCGCCACAAACTATGCGAAGTGCTCTATCTATAAGTAAACGCAAAGAGAGATGAGCTGCTTCGTCACGATTTTCGTACGTAAGAATTTTCGTTTCGTTGGGCTTTTGGTTTCGGTAAGCTATCTTCTGTTTTTATTAGGTTAGTTAGATAGTTTTAATGTTCGTGAGTCGATAAGTTAGTAAGATCATTTCTTGTTTTGAGTGAATGGTTTAATTAAACGTACTAAACACTTTTTAATTTGCATTGAATATACTGCTTGCTTCAACTGTAGGTACGGATATAGTATATACGCAGTCATAGCGTGTTCAATCCCAAAGAATTCGATTAGTGAGTAAGAATTTATTGAGTTTTTGGGCGTGGAATTTGTAACTATGCCTTGCCGTATTTATGTTAATTAGGTACATACAAATATGGTTAAATGTGTGTAAGAAATATCACTGATTTAACCTTGTAAGCCATTGTAATATTTGGTGAATTGTTTCAGTAAATTGATCAATCAATCAGCCTTCCTTAGTCCACTTTTGGTACATAGGCTTCTCTCAATTTGAAATAATATTGAGGATTGTTCTCAAATTGCAATCTGTCTGTGCATATTATTATCATCATTTACATAAGTCATAAGTCATAAGTTATTTATTTCATAACAATACAGATTGTGTTGAAAATATTTGTTACAATTAAATGTTTTAAAAATTAATAATAACTATAAACTACACGAAATTCAAATTACATAAAATTCAAGATATACTACAATACAATACAACAATAATTCATATCATAATAGTAATATCAGTCATGTTTATAAACTGTTGAGAATACCTCCCTCTTTTCCATTAAGAAAAGAGGGGTATTCTAACACAGGTATAATTTTATACTTAAAAGGATATCTCTAAGCTAAGATATAAGCTTATGTACATACATATGTGATACCGAAATGAAACATTTTTTTTAATTTGTTCTACTACTGTGTTCGGTCTCCTTCTTAGGATGATAATCTTTAGTCTACCATTTTCTGGCCCAGTAGTTGATAGACTGCACGCATTTTTGACAACATTATGGTAAACTTCCTGATATGGAGGTTTCCTCACAATGTTTATCTAAGCCATTGATTCGAGCGATAATTAATTAACTATTTAATATACCCACACGTTACTTCGAAATGGCACATATTTAGTTATTATTACATAAAATTGCAATCATCATTATATTTCATTATAATTTATATATATAATTTAGCCCTATGTCGATGTTAAATAGAAATAGTAATATAGCCTTACAAACAATTTCATTCATCTTAAATCACGAAGTCAACAAAAGAGATACAGTTTACTGTAGTTTTGAAGCCGTAATCCTACATTTAGTAGTTTGGCAGCGGTCCTTCGCTGGAAGCAATTAAAAGCTGAAACGACTACAAATCAACTTAAGTACTCTTTCTTACTTGCGAAATTATCAAACTGTATACACTACATAGTGTGGGATAATAGGGTGATACGGAGTATCAGATACACTTATATATTTCTCCGTTACAAAGCTTGACTAAAAAAAGACAACTGCCACACTAGGAGTAATTCTTGTGTCGCGGTGGACTTTAGAAACATTCAAACAACGGAAACAAGGAACACCCAGACTCGGTAGAACTATTTGTGGATATTGATTTATCGGTTAGGTATTCTGACATAAAAAAAAATTTCGTTATTTATACATCTAAGAGCTCCCGCACATTGAGCCATTAGTCGCGGCCACAAAACGCGACCACTAGTGGCTCAGTCAAGCTACTAGACGCAGCTCCCAATCGCAGCCGCTAGTGGCTTAGTGGTGGCCACCTGTCGTCGCCACTTAGCCGCTATTTTTGGCTAAAAAACTTTTGACTAAAAACATCTACATCGAAATCTGCCGAGATCGTGTCGTGCATTCGGTTGCGTGCATGCAGCAAGACTGATCTGTGTTGGTGGGAACGCGGGCGCCGAGAAGAAGCCGGCTACTGTTGCCGAGTGTGCGTGTGATGCGAGCGACAAAATGCGGCTGCAAGTAGCGAGCTCAGGTGACTCTCGCAGCTTGTGGCTCGAGCGCGGCCACTCGAACATTCGGTTTGCGCCGATACTATACAAAATGTTTGAAAAATCTCGTCCGCTGCTTGTGGTCGCGTCTAGTGGCTCAATGTGCGGGAGGCCTAATACTTTTTTCTTTCTTTTCTTAAAAGTGACAACTCCCGCACTAGGAATGAATTCTGTGTCGTAGGGACATTACAAACATTCAAACAACGGACACAAAGAACACCCAGACACAAAAGAACTATATGTGGATAATAATTTTTTTTCCTGTATATCCAGTGAGTCCCCAATACGCCATCCGTGCAGATATTTTAGTTAAATGTTTTTTTAACCAACGTAGTTATATTCAGCGATAGCTGCAACAGACTGCAATGCAGAGGGTCTCGGGTTCGAACCCACGTCTCGCACCTCAGACTTTCGGAAGCTATATGACTTTTCGAAATTATGTGCATATTGATTGACTATTATCACTGCTCCGTGCCACGGAGAGCACGTTAAGCCGTCGGTCCCGGCTGCCATGAACATCTTTGGCAGTCGTTATTGGAAAGTCAGTGCCCTATAATATCCTGATACTGGTCTAGCCTTAGGGTATCGTTAGCCTTCGGGTTGCGGAGGACAGGTGGCAGCCATTTCGTGTAAAAACTAATATCTAGTCAAATCCAGTTAGACTAGAAAAGCCGACCCAAGTGACTTGGGAATAATAAAGGCTAGGCAAAAGAAGAAGTCATATTCATAGCGTGTGTGTGGATTTTAAGCATGTGAGTAGTTTTATATGCGTATTCTTTCTCTTTTTGTATTCGTTCTCAATTCCACCGTATTTTTTTTTTATGTTACTTCACAACTTTTCTCGGTGAACCGATTTTGATGATCCTTTTTTTATTTAAAAGCAAGGGCTTTGCTCATTTGGCCCCATTTAAAATTGATCAAGATCTGACTAGTAGTTTTTGAGTTATCCTTAATAATGCGTAATTGGTTGACTTCGGCTACATTTATGATGTTCTCTTTTTAGGTCGAGGTAAAATGAACAAAAAAGAAAGCAAATGTGTAGGATGGTTTGGAAGCGCATCGAAGTATTTCGAGGTGGTCCCATTCTAATTTGGTGATGTTCTGATAAAGATCTTCGGTGATATAAAATGAAATTATTAAATAAATGACAGCCGTAAATTTGCCGTGATTGCTGCAACCATATACGTACATACGAGTATGTATATATGTATTGTTTACACAATTCCAAATTGATTTTTGGTAGCATTTAGCATAGCATACCTTGGCTGACACCGACTGCACAAATAACAATAATCGTACATTATATTATCCTAATAATTTGATTGTCTTTTAAGCAACCTACACATAATATATTTAAAAATGTTTGCTTAGCTGAACTCTAAATAAATATATAAAAAATTGTTTATTAGTATGTATGTGTGTATGCAGAGAAAAGAATACGCAATTATTTTTTGACTTTTTAGTGCATTTTTGTCTTAGAATATTCTTTTTGAAGTCGTTTTTCTTTTTTGTTTTCATATAATGTGGTCGTGTTTAGCGGGAATGATACATTAATGTAAATTATCGTGTAAAGAAAAGCTGTCTTTCCACTAATAGCTGCGATTTCGTGATTGATTCGATCGAGCCAAGTATTGACTAACGATTTTTATTAACATCGGTCAACGAATTTAGTAATACACGTATTTATAATATTTGTATACCTATATAAATATCTTCTTGCAGTAAAACTATTTTAGATCTCCAACTACTCTACACACAATTACGTTGAGAAGATTACGCTTGCAATCCCAACATTTCATAGAGCAGACATGACAAACCGTAATACGCCTCAAAACTGAAAGAAAGGAACATTCCAAAGCCTCCGTTTAATGGTTTTAAGACATTAAGTACTCCATTTTCCCCTCTTTCCCTCACAGTAGAAAGTACGATGTTAAGTCACTGGATGGTATTCTTGGGACCCATTATGCGTTCTTAAGTTTCGCACACTAAAATGCCAAACTTTACATTCAAATACAGAAATTAAGTTTCTTATGATTAGCGCTTTTTGGTTCTCTAAGTAATGTTGGCGACGAAATGCACGTACTTAAATTGTAACGAGTTTGTACTGAACGTTTTGTGCTAAGAGCTAGTTAAAGAGACTCTTAACTTACGTTCGTGAGCAGATAAGACGTAATGGTACAACGTTAAAACTAAGTTACAACTTGAGTAATGTGAATGTAACACGAGTATGCATTATGATCAATGTTTTTTCTTAGTCTTTTATACTTAAAATGATAAGGGGATGCTTAAAATTTTAATGTATGCACACTTAGAAAGACATTCATTATATAAAACTAGTTTTTGCACGCAGGACTTTCGTTAGTTTAGAGGTAATCTATCTGTGTGCCACGTTTCATTTAGATCTGTTTAACAGTTTACGGGTGACTATAACAGACATTCAAACTTTTATACACATAATAAAATATGTAAGATTATTAAAATCATGTTTGTTAATTTAGCTATTTATTATTTTACGTTTTTTCGAAGTATAAACATATATTTCATTAGTATACAATACTCGCCATGTTACAAAAAGTATTTATGTGTTCGAGCGTCGTACCTTTCGCTTTAAATTTAAAGAAACGGCGTAAAAGGTCTTAATAATGGTATCGGAATTATTATATTATAGTTTTCTGGTTTATGGTATAGAGTCCCTTACATTGTGTATATTTCTAAATTTAAAATACAATATGGTGAAGAAAATTAAATGTTAATTTGTTTTCACGACTGCGGGACCAAGCATGTAAGACATAAAGAGAGCTTTTGATTTAATCTGAACTACCCATAACAATACAATTTTATAGACGCGTATATGACTGAAAATCTTGACCTTAGCGCGGGAAGACTTCAATCTATGAAAACCGGTCACCCGTGCAGATCCAATATCCATACTTAAAGCAACCGATCCATTCGCTGCTTCGAGCCACTTTCTTCAAGCCCCCTGACCCCTTTAAGATCACGATAGTGTTGCAAAATCAAGTGAAAAAGAATTATTTCAATCACCCAGTTGCCATGGCAACGGTGGAATAAGGAAATGTTGTCATACACCGTTGTGCACCCCGCTATGCGAAGCTCGTATCGTATTTTCCAAGTCATAAAACTAAGTGGATTTGGCGACGATTCAATAACTTCACTACGAATGTACGTGCGGTGGAGGTGTTATAATCGAGAAACCGACTTACATTGTTCAGTTTTGTACGAAATAATAGTGGGTATCGTAAAAATCTGAATAGTCGTAAATGTTGCTAAAAGCACTTTAAAGTTCGTGTATTATTTTATTGGTAGTATTATTTGATAGCTTTTGGTAATGTGAAGTAGTTTTTAATACGGTACGGATATTATGCGACATACAATGTTTTGATACATTTAACTGAACTGCTTTATTGAAAATTGGCATAGGTAACACTTAGTATATAACTAGACGTATTAAGCTTTGGGGCACTATAATTGATACTTTAGTATCTGTTTAGATAATGATAACTAGGTACGGCAATTTGCTCGCTGAATATGATCGGCACAAGTCAAAAAGAAAATATTTATTTGTCTGTCGACGAACACGGACGTTATTAATATGTCTCGATATCGTTCAGTTGACAGGTTAAAATGCTTGTTTTATGTTGAAGGTGTATTTACACCTTCAACATAAAACGCGCATTTGCACGTGAGCAAAACGAGAAGTTAACTTATTCTATAAATTTCCCCTTATTAAACTATTTTCAGAGAAAATACTTGATATGAACAATTAATTTCGAATCATATTATATAAAGTCGAATTACAAAGTTAATAAGTAAACAGCGAATATATCCTATAGAGGGATGCCTAAGTAAAAATAAGTTACTTTTTTAATTTTCAAACTACAACTACTACTAGTGCCACGGTTTGCACCAATATGTATTGATGCAGAATCCTTATTTTTTTATTCAAACTCGCTATTACACGACCCTTCAATGTGACCATAATTTTCTTACCCGCTGGTATTGATTTTACGTATGGACCCTATTTTTATTATGATTGCACGGATGGCGCAGTGGATTATGTGGTCATTTTGCGGCTACTAATGTATTAATGATTTGGGTTTGTTGTATTCTAGAAAATATAGATTGCCTTACGTTTATGCAAATATTATTATATGAAAATAAACTTCTGTATACGGACATTACCGTGTTGTTTATTTAACACTTTTATTACATAATTTTGAAACTGTTTCACTACCTACTACTATTAAACTTTACTACTTTTTAAGCTAATTAAATTATTTAAACTATTGATTAAGATTTTACTTTCCCCTTTCCCCAACGTTTCGGTTGCTTTTCAGCATTAATGTTCACGTGGAGAATAAGATGTTGGTTGTCTTAAAGTTCAAAGTACTCGAACATACTTTAATTATTGGTGCTTCTGTTTACACAGAGTGCCCTCAAAGTATAATGCAGTCTAACTATATTTTGCTTTTTCTTAGGTTTGACTAGGTATCTGAATTACTGGATCCCAAGCTAGTGGTATATTCCAACTATCTCTTCTGTTGAAATGAACATGATTTTTTATTTCAATACCCTCGCGAAGCATTCTTGGTAGAAATGGGTGTTCATTAGCGAGTATCTGTGGTTTGTCTAATCTCAGGTAGTGGTTTAATACCCTGTTACACATATTCTGACTCGAGTTTAAATTGTAATTATTGAGAATTTTAGCTGTGTTCTAAAAATACTACTACAATGCAAATAAGCAATTTCAGACTATTGCCAATTATGATCTATTTCCAAACTCTGTACTGCTATTGTGAATTGCCTATCCAAAAATTTAATAACATACACCCGAATCGATCATGGGACTACACAATCGGTCACAAACTTACGACGCGGGACCAACAACTCAAAATTTCTACAACTTCTTTCTAATACCACAATTTTTGTCCTCACAAAAATAAGGAAAGTTCCCGCAAGGACAAATCAAATGAACCAGTGCGGTGAATTCTTAATAAAACTATCATCTACAACCCTCGGTCTAGTGCAAGGGTGAAAGACGCACACAGTTTTACGATACGACGTACATACGTGATAATATTGAAGTAGTACATAAAATTTGAATTTTTATTAAAAATACGAGGAACAGTATATTTGTTGATAATAAATCGTGAAGGGGACTTGATGAGATTAGAATATAAGAAATATAAAAATTGGCACCGATTCAGTTCTAAAGCATGGAGCTATAAATTCAACTTAGTCACTGAAACCTACCGTCACAAATTTTTTGAAATAGGATTTACAATTTCTTTGTCAAATTATATTACATGACCAAAAAAGGCCTTTCTATGTAATAGTTTCTTAAAGCGTAAATAATAGATGTAGCATAAACATGGTATTTGTTCATACTCTTATATAAATACATACATAGTCTTGCGCAGAGGTGGGCAGAAGTATTCACAGGAGGCTGTTCATCTATGTTTTGCTAGACAGACAAGACACGCACAGCCACTCAAATCAAAAGACTGACCGTGTCGTTCTTGTCGTGTCGTAGTTAAGACTGCGCCGAGCGTAAGACGCGGTTGGACTGAATGACATAGCTCGATATTCAAATCGGCGCGCGGCCGCTATAGTAAAATTGTATGGAGGATTTAAAGTGCTTTTTTGATAAATATGTATCTTTATTCTCAACCAATAACTTAAATATTTGGGACGGACAAATTGTAATATAACTATTTATGTTTCATTTAAGCTGTAAAATAGGATAGATTTCTACTGTTATAATCTAAAAATCACGTAACACGAGCTTACGTTTTTGCATTTTTCGTGCAAATTTACGTAATTTTGTAGGCGAAAATATTAATTATTTTAAGTTTTCTGCACGAAGTAATTGTAAACACATTCATTGTTATGGTAAATGTATATTTTATATTTGTGTTAAACAAAAAGTGTTGATTTTATCAACTTAACTGTGACCGCCTGTTTTGGCACATTTCGCTCGGCGCAGTCTTAACAATATTATTTATTTTAGTCATTAAATCTGTACTTTTCAGGTCTCAAGTAATAGACCTGCCTAGCCGGCCTGTCATCTACCGGCCAGAGATTTCTGGACAGAATAATACAATAACAATATCCTGGAATTAAATAAAAAATCGCATGTACAACAGTCGCATTTACTACCGCTACGCCATTGACAGGTAACACATTTTTGGTATCTATAGTTATTAATTAATCAGTTCTATTTGCTTATTAAAAGTACTAAGTTTTAGTAAGTGCATACTTATCATTGTGAAGATTAGTACTAGGTATCACGTGAAAATTTTCGTTACCAAAAATTCGCTGAAATAATATTGCATGTAACAGTACCTACAAGTTTTGATCGATTTTGGGAGTTGTAAACGTTTAGAAATTGTTTCTTATATTGTGCCGGTGCATTTCTGTTAATTCAAGATTACGCTCGCACTATTTGTTAAATAAGGAATTGAAAATAAGTGTCCTGTTCTCGAACACTAAATAATAATAAACATTAGCAAAGAAATACAATGCTAATATGACAAAATCATGTTAACGACATATAAATATACATGACATTCAAGACATAGCGCTTTTAAAAATTTACCAAGTTTTAATAAATTTTCACCATACAATTATTAAAAGACTATCTTTTGCTCACAACTTCGGTCGGGAATAGTAATTCTTCTGGGTAAATGTATGACTCTATGTCCTTTTCCGTATCCCTGACAACGTGTATGCGAAATTTCATGATGATCGGTCGAGTGGTTAAATTGTGAAGACATAATATTGTCTTATATTTACGCGAATGTTATACATTGAAATTAAACACTTTATACGGATTTTATCTTTACTTTAAAACACTTTTATTACATAATTTTGAAAACTCTAACACTATTATTAACTTTACTACTATTTAAGCTATTTAATTTAATTAAAACTATTTATCTTTAAGTTTACACTTTGCTCCGACGTTTCGGTTGCTTGACAGCAGCCATGTTCACGGGGAGACTAAGATGGTAGTTGTCCCAATATGTTGTCCCAAATGTACCTAGTTATTTTAAAGTATCCGAACATAATAAAATCTATGGTGTTTCACGTATAACAGGGGACCAACCACTACCTACGATTTGACAAACCACAGATACTCACAAAAGAACACCGATTCCTACCAAGGATGCTTCGCGAGCTATTGAAATTAAAGAACATCTTAATTTTAATAGGAAGATGGTTGGAATGTACCACCAGCTTGGGATCTAGTAATTCAAATAGTCAAACTCAAGAAGAAGCAAAACACAGCTAGACTACATGATACTTTGAGCTCATTCTGCGTAACTAGAAACACCAAAGATTATATTATGTTCGGGTACTTTGAAATAACTAGGTACACTTCAGAACATTAAGACAACTACCATGTTAATCTCCCCGTGAACATGGCTGCTGTCAAGCAACCGAAACGTCGGGGCAAAGTGTAAACTTAAAGATAAATAATTTTAATTAAATTAAATAGCTTAAATAGTAGTAAAGTTAATGATAGTGTTAGAGTTTTCAAAATTATGTAATAAAAGTGTTTTAAAGTAAAATAAACAACTAGATAAAATCCGTATAAAGTATTTAATTTCGTGAAGGCATAACAAACAAACTCAAATTCACATTTATAATATTAAGTTAGGATTATTAACAGTATACAAATCCAAATTACGAGTAGATTATATTGTCTTTAATTTCAATACGAGTAGATTGCAAGGTCAAATGTAATATTATGTTTCTCTAACAAGTGTATTGTTTCATTTTTTATGCATTGTTTTATAGGTATTAATTATTTAGTGAATAAAATCGGCGGCTGAAATCATTATAATAGTGACTCAGTGAAATGTTTGAAAGATATACTAAAGTCAGACAGGTACCTTCATTAGGCTGTCCGTTAAACAAAACGAGTTTGAAGCCACGGTTAAACCACGGTTTAATAACTGTGGCTTCAAAACTTCAGGCTCGTAATCATTATTGGATGCTCATCCAGTAATGATTACGAGCCTGAAGTGAAAACATAGAAAGGCAGAAAGTTATAAAAATAAAGAAGTAGAACTTGCATCTATTAAAAAAATATTAGAAATATTGGATAAAAAGGCCTGTTGATCCTTGTATTAATTTATGACGCGAGTTAGTCATGAACGTGACACATATAATATTAATTAAACCTTTCAAAGTTGCACCACTAAAAGGGAACTGAAGCATGGCAATGTTATGTAGCGTACTGAGGAATCTGTTAATGAAAAGTACCTCTTATCGGTGGAGAAATCGCAACGTCACTCTGTATTCTTCTTTCCTTTTAACGTCTTGATTTGATTTATTTATTTGATCTGATTTTATTTTATGATTACTCTTACATAGGAACAACGCCTGTATCTTATGGCACTATTTATATAGGCGTTGTTTGTAGCTGTTGTTTCAATGTTTATACATTGAAACAACAGACACAAACAACGCCCAGGCTTTGAACATCTCTTTGTGGATTAAACACGCTTTTGTTCCGCATAAAACTAGGAATTGAAAATTTTATTGAAAAGTATTTATTGAAGAAGTGTTTATTTGGGATTCAAAAACATATTACAATAATTGAAAACTGTGCGCCATAATGTGACCGCTGAACCTATTGTGTCAGCCAATTAGATTGAGAATGAGACGAGAGATTTTTCTACAATAATAGAAAAGCAAAGGTTTACCACCATTGTTACAAAAATGTAAGCAAGCAAAAGCAGCAAGAGCTATTTTAGTAGCTACATGTACAGTCGTGCAACCTGTGGCACAGAGTTCTACCAAGTAACCACTTTGTTGTGTAGGCTAATTTTATTTCATGTGCATGCCTTTTTGCAAACGCTGAGATTACATTAAGAATTTCTTAGAATTTAAATGTTGAATAACATTTTGTATGGACACTGTGTTACTTAAGTAATAGCTGTCCTTTTAAATATCTGGTTGAAATTAATTCTTGAGATGTAGATGCGTAAAATTTTAGGGTAGACATTCTATCAGTAATAGAGGATGATAATCGAAAGTCGTAACTGTGAGTAAGAGGTCAGCATGCACAATAGAGTAGTTGCGTATGTTTGATTTATACATTATTATACACACAGGAGCAAACATCATATAAAATAAATTATATACAGCGGTAGCCTAGTGGAAGATCGTTGGACTGCCACAGAGGTTTGATCTCGAGTTCGATTTCAAGGCGCACATTTCTGAGTTTTCGAAGTTAAGGGTGTATTAAATAGTTAATTATCGCTCGCTTTAACGGTGGAGGATAAACACGAGGAAACGTGCATGACCGAGAGTTCTCCATAATATTTTCGAAGATATGTGAAGTCTACCAATCCGCACTGGGCAACGTCTTACCCTTCTCATAATGAGAAGAGGCCCGTGTTACAGTTTGTATCGTGCATCCTTTTTCAGTCATTTGACAATTATTCCTACAAATCGCTTGTATCTTATATGTGACAATTTACAATTATAATTATATCGACGGTTAAGAATCAATAGTGTCTATCTCAATAAACTTAACTTTACAAGAAAAAAAAACGTTTCTCTGCTTTGAATAGAAAGATATTTGAAATGTATAATGTATGTAGTATCTTTAAAAATAGAAAATCATATTTTTCTATAATTGTATAACCCGTATTTTAAAGATAGCTTTCGCACTAAATAATTAAACTCTGTGTTGCGGGTGACTTCACATACATACAATTGACGGACTCGAAGCCCACCAATATAGAACAATCATATTTTTTGAATCACACAATAAATTGTTCCGTGTGGGATTCGAAACAATATCATACACACATCAACAGAAATCTAAGGATATTTTATATCTCATCAAATATCTAAAATCTATTAAGAATTTTCTGATATAGTAAATGGAATAATGAAAGGTTATCTTAAGGTCTTTAATTATGGGGGCGTCCATACCTTATGGTGAGGGGCAAGCTTCGCCCCTGGGCGCCCCCCTTGTCCCAGAGTCTCCGGCCACAGCTGGTGGAGGAGGTGGTGGCCGCTCTGTTTCCCTCACGGGCGGAGCACACTCCTCCGTCGATGGTTCCGCCTTCCATGGCGTCCAGCGCGGACTTTGACGACGACGTGGTTCCCGAAGTGACCCAGGTAGAGTTGCGAGCGGCGGTGTCGAGACTACGCTCGAAAAACACCGCCCCAGGGCCCGACGGCATTCCAGGTCGTGCATTGGCCCTGGTCCTCGAGGAGCTCGCGCCCCGACTCCGGGGGCTCCTCAGCGAGTGTTTGCAGCAGGGCCAGTTTCCACGTCAGTGGAAGGTGGGGAAACTGGTCCTGATCAGGAAGGAAGGGCGCCCGGCGGACAGTCCGTCCGCCTACCGGCCCATTGTGTTGCTGGACGAGGTGGCTAAACTGTTCGAGTTTATAATCGCGGAGCGCCTCGTCCAGCGTCTTTCTTCAGTGGGTCCGGATCTGGCGGACAACCAGTATGGTTTCCGCCGCGGGCGCTCAACAATCGATGCAGTTCTGCAAGTGAGGAGCCTGGCGGAGGACGCGGTGTCCCGGGGCGAGGTCGTCTTCGCGGTGTCTTTGGACATCGCGAATGCCTTCAATACCTTGCCCTGGAGTTGCATTAGGGAGGCACTCGTTTTCCATCGTGTGCCGACCTACCTCCGCCGCATAGTCGGGGCATATTTATCCGAGAGGGTAGTCGTCTACCCGGGTCACGACGGTTGGAGTCGGCGAGAGATGTCGTGCGGTGTTCCACAGGGATCGGTTCTGGGTCCGCTCCTGTGGAACATCGGTTACGACTGGGTGCTGCGAGGTGCGCTCCTCCGTGGCGTCGGCGTCATATGTTACGCCGACGACACGCTTGTCACGGCGAGGGGTAAGTCGCACCGGGCGGCGGCCATACTGGCGACCGCTGGGGTCGCACAAGTCGTTGGTCGTATCCGGCGGTTGGGCCTCGAGGTGGCCCTGTCTAAATCCGAGGCTGTATGTTTTCACGGCCCTCGGAAGCGGCCACCTCCAGGGGCCCATATCATGGTAGGAGGGGTTCGCATCGGCGTCGAGTCAACCCTAAGGTATTTAGGTCTCTTGCTCGACAGCCGATGGGACTTTACAGCCCATTTTCGTCGTTTGGCCCCCATTCTTCGGGGCGCTGCAGGCGCGCTCTCGCGCCTGCTGCCTAATCTTGGGGGGCCAAGCACCTCCTGCCGGAGGCTCTACGAGGGGGTCGTGCGGTCCATGGCCCTATATGGGGCCCCAGTGTGGGCAAACAACCTGACGGCCCGTAACATCACGGCGCTTCGTGCTCCACAGCGCGCCATGGCCGTCAGGTTGATTAGAGGTTACCGCACGATCTCGTTCGAGGCTGCGAGCCTCCTCACCGGATCGATGCCATGGGACCTGGAAGCGGCGCTCCTGGCGTCGCTCTATCGTTGGCGCCAGGAGGCGCTAGCTCGGGGCGAAGGACCGGGTTTTGCCGCAATCAAGGCGGCAAGGTCCGAGCTCCGCCAGGTCCTAGTGGCTAATTGGAAGGAGCGACTTGTGCACCCTAGTGCCGGGCACGCCACGATCGTGGCGGTAAGTCCCGTTTTTGAGGAGTGGCTGGAGAGGCGGTATGGAGCCCTCACCTTCCGGCTGACACAGGTTCTGACTGGCCACGGTTGTTTTGGCCGGTTCCTGTGTCGTATACGCCGGCAAGAGACGCCCGGTTGTTACCACTGCGGCGACTGCCGCGACGTTGTAGAGGACACGGCGCTGCACACTTTGGCGGTTTGCCCCGCCTGGGCATCGCAGCGCCGTGAATTGATCGCGGCAGTCGGATCGGTTGCCCTCTCGCTCCCGGCCGTAGTTCAGTCGATGGTCCGGAGTGAGAGGTCGTGGAACGCCGTCGCCTCCTTTTGTGAGGAAGTTATTTCCATCAAGGAGGCGGCGGAGCGGGAGAGGGAGCGTTTAAACCCTCCCCCCAACCGCAGAGCGGGCGCCGGAGGGCGCGAGATGACCTCCAGCCACCCTGAGGTTTGACCTGGGGGTGGCGGGCTTCGTGGGCCTGCCCGCCATCCGTTCAGCACCAGGTCCGAGAGGCGGCGTGCGTGTTCCCACGCGCGCCTTTGTTTCGAGTCCGTAGGGAATTTTCATGAAGTGAGCCCTTTGGGTAGGTCTCTTGTGTAGTGGCCTGCCGTTTCATACGGCGGGCCGTAACCTCGGCGGGGTCGCGACCGCATGCGAAAGCGATTCGCGCGGCCCCGTCGATAGTGGTTTTGTCGAGGAACACCGTGGTAGGTTTAGTCGGTATTCCGGGAGGTACTTTACTATTATTTCCATCTTTCTTTTACCCCGGCGAGTCCGACATAATCCCTCCGCCCGCCCCCGCGGAGGGATATGCGTCATTGCATTCCCCCACGTAAAAAAAAAAAAAAAAAAAAGGTCTTTAATTAAAATAAAAAATATTTCGTGATTTTTTGTTTTAAATAAAAATGTAATTTTTTTTAATCACCTTAGTTAATTACTATGATAAAAACTTTATTTCTTCTTATAAAACTATTAACTTTAATTAAAATTGTTTTTTTTTTATAAAATCAGATTATTATTAATCAGTGTTGCCACCTCTTACATTAACATATACATCGACATCGATTGTTCATACTTAAAATTAAATTGTCAATGTCTTGTTGCAGTATGAGGTCCCATGTTCTTTGCAAGTGTTCGTAAAGTTGTTCCGTCGTCAAATTCGGCGGGAAATCTCTCAAAGAGTTTCGTTGTAACATGTCCCAGGCATTCTCGATAGGATTTAAGTTGGGCGACTGTGCAGGCCAATCCAAAACTTGAATATCGAGGTCTCGGAGAGCGGCCGACACCAGCCGCGCCGTATGGGAAGGAGCATTATCGTGCATAAGTTCAAATTCCTGGCCCATTTGGATTCTGTGTGGGACAATAACAGGCTTTACTACCTTCTCGTGGTATTTTTGTGCAGTCATGCTGCCTTGGATCCAAATGAGCTGGGTACGTCCGCCAAGACAAATTTCTGCCCACACCGCCGATTGTCCCGCCCTGGTATGAGTGGACCTCCTGAGGGTGCCGTAGACGGCTAACTCTCCCTGAAGTTCTCCAAACGCGTGTCCTTCGTGAATCCAGATGAAACCCAAACCGAGACCCATCGGTGAACAGCACCAAAGACCATTGTTCGTCACTTCATTCCATTCATAAATGCTCCCAAGCCCACGAAAGCCGCCGACCACGATTGCCACGTTGCAACGCTGGAACACGTAGCGGTCTTCGAGCATGAAGACCAACTTCATGCAACCTTCTTCGCACGGTTTGGTCGCTTACCAGTAGCTGATGGTCCTCCTGGAGCCTTTGTACTAGTTGCATCGCTGTGATATTGGGTTGTCTTCTGGCGGTCATTTGGCGAAATCGATTCTGTCGCTGCGTAGTAACACGATATCTAACTGTGTGCCGTTCAGCCACATCCCCAGTACTGCGATAACGTGCCCACAACTTTGATATCACGATTTGGCTGGTGTGTAGGGCCGCAGCAACGACGGCCCGTAACATTTCAGATCTACTCAAAATACGAAGTGACATGACTCTTAAAGCTCACACGGCACGTTAAATTAAAAAAGAAAAAGAGTCTAATCCCTTTTCATTCATTAATATCAATAAAACAATTTTAATTTTTCTTGTCGTAACGAATTACTTACTATTTTGCCGCCGTACTTTGATTTTTCTTTTGTTTTTTTATTAACATTATAAAATTTTGAAAATAGAGTAAAAGAGGTTGCAATCTGTATATAAACTTTTTATGGCAACTAAAAAGATTTTAAACTAGCCTCATTAGTGCGTTGCGTTACATCGTCGCAGCGGATCAATGCATAGTATGCCACACCTGCGTTGCGACGACGCATGACGTCGCAGCGCAAGAAGACGACGCACGTCCGCTGTCCGTAGATTATCTGTCAGTCTCCACAATGGATCGGAATAAACGTGTTCTATTGTAGCTTTTATTGCGCCACCGCCGAAATAGAAACAATAAAAAATTGTGGATATCTCCCTTGATTGCATTAAGGAATAGTGATGGTCAGTTTATAGCAGTTGAATACTGTCCGTCGTCGCAGCGGAGCTCCGACAACGCAGCGCATCACCCTTCCCGCGCTACGTCTTTCGTCCGTTGATCCGTTGAAACGTCACGTGCGACGACGCAACGCAAAAAAGTTATAACTAAAGAGTAATAACCTTTCAACTTAGGAATCAACTTCTTGATAATAATCACAGAATACACATTAATACTTATGGTGTAAATACATAAGAGATTTAATAAACGCTACTCATTCAATGACCTCGTATGATAATAAACAGATATAAATATCTTTGTGATTATGTATGGTAAAAATTGCTGAACCGTAGGAAACCTTCAAGGCGATAACATTTTATGAATTTGAGAAAATTTTGCTGACGTCAAGCGTCGCTCCCGTGTTACCTCGGTATAAAGTATCTAATGTCCTTTGCCACCTTTGAAAAATATCTAAAAATGGTTTGATTTTTAGTCCAACCAGTTCGTGGTGGAATAATTTAAAAAATATAAGAGAAAATCAAAGTGGGTAGTGAAATAATAATAATAATAATAAATTCATTTATTTCTCTCAAAAGGTGCACACATAGTTTAAACACAAAAAGAGTAATATAGTAATTGTTACAAAACAACCTTTGTGAGAGCTGGAGTCTGTAATAGGTATGAAACCTGTGTGACCAATCTCCAGGCTCTCTCTCTATCGAAATCACATATGGTAAAATTATAAGTATGTACGGTAAAGTCAGGAAATGAACCTAAATTAAACAATTAACAAACTAAGCTTACAACTAAAGTAAATAAAATATAATAACAAGACATAAATATAACATGTATGTGCATGTGTCTGTGTGTGTGTGTGTGTGTGTGTGTGTGTGTGTGTGTGTGTGTGTGTGTGTGCGTGCGTGTGTGTGTGTGTGTATGTGCATGGTTAGAGTGCGAATACCAGTTAATCCGTTAATTTAAAGTAACGATGAGTCTTTCAGTCTCGTCATAATCAAGATTATAGAAAGTAGATTGTTTATAATGCAATTTTCTTTAATGTTGGCTTCGTCAATTCGATTTTACTACATTGTTTGTTCGGGCCCTATATAAAAAAAAATCGTTTTAGTCACGGACTGTACAATTTTGACATAGGATATTTCATATAATATGTATCAAAAATTAAGTATCCGGTAGTAAAACAAGTCGTTTCTTGATAAAGAGACCGCTAGACAATTGCTACACGTGCTGAGTCTTATTCCATTCACAACATGTTATGAACAGCCAGCGCTACTTTAACGATGTGCAGCGGTGTATTACACTACATTGCGTCTCCTAAATTTAGATCCTATGTAATCCGTCGTGAGTCCATTGTCGTTTATCGGGAACAGCTCAGCCTCTACTGCTATTGAGGATGTCCTAGAAAATTGCTTACATATGACACGAAGCGTAAGTGCAGATATACACTACTCGACCGCTTATATTATATAGCATTTATTTCTGTAATTAGCTGCGACTGCTGTAGTTTTGCAGCCGTAGTGTATCAGACTACAGTGCAAGAGGTGTCCAGGTTAATTCTCGGGTCGGCCAAAGTGATATCGGGTTTTTCTGTTAAAGAACTCTTAGTGGCAGTACGGTATTCTGCCCTGGAACTGAGCCCGGTAACTCTAGATTCTACGGCTATTACATGATACCTAAAATCATAGGTAGCAAAATGTGGATTTAATATAACTCTGCCTAACCTTTGAGGGTACAGGCGTTAGACTGTGTATGTATGTATCAATTAGCATATTAATTATAATATTTAATAGTTGGCCTGATACGCGCTCGATGAGTGTCGAAGAGCATCTAACTATCTCCTGCGGTGTTGTCCTTATTTATAACGGAATGCATGTATTACTGGTGATTACGCCTTTTAAAGTAAAGTAAGTATTCATTTTCAAAACATAAGTACACATTATTAAACGAATATTTTAATAGGTACACAGAAAAACAGAAAAGTACATATATATATATATATATGTAATGAAAATGAGGTTACCACTCCGGATTATTGTTGGTTTGCGGCTTATGCCTCAAACCAACCCTGATATTATTTGGTAACCCCAAGTGACGCTCGGACGTACAAACATCAGCTACACACACACACAGAAAAATACCTAAGATATACATATAAATTATAATCGATGAGTATATGTACATATATAAATAAATATTTAAATTAAAATAAATATAACATGTATAATAAATAAATTGGCGCAATAGCATAATATAATATTTAATAACACCTAATAATAGTTGCCATTCACTAGGTTATTAGTCCTCGGTTACCATCAAATGCCAGAGCGGACTTATAGGCGAGCCACGTCGCAACGTGAACAAATTGTATAAAGTCTCTTATATTACAATCCGAATATAATATCGAAGCGGGCCGCATGCGCTGGTCACGTTTGTCTTTCAATTGCCCTGAACCTTAACAATGGCGCTACGGAGACGATGTGTCGCCATGAGTACAGCGACATTCAACCTACTTCCTTACTACTATTATAAATGTGAATGTGTTTGTTTGTTTGTTACGCTTTCACGTTTTTAAGACAACCACAAGACCGATCATCAAAAAAAAAAACGCATTCGCGTTGTCAGGGGTACAGAAAAGGAGAAAGCGTGGGTACGTTTCACCCAGAAAAGATGTACTGATCACTAAAGATACAAAATATTGACCAAATCTACATTATTATTATATCATAAATGTTTTTCTAAGGACTGTTTTATTAGCTCAAAGGCGTATGTGTAAGCGCTTACGCAGCTGTTAATCGTAAGTTCCTCGGGTCGATTATATATATTATCAGCATAGATTTTTGAACCATGAGTTTCTTGCCTGCTTCTTCTCATGAAAGCTCTACTCATCGAACAGGCTTTTCTCAATGCAAAATTTTTATTTCCTTCTATTTATTTTTATTATTATTTTTTATTAATATAATAGTGAATTGACGTGTCCAAGAATTGTTTGCACATTTTTATGGAAATAAAGATTTTTGACTTTGACTTGACTTTGACTTGACTTTGACTTGACTTTGACTTGACTTTGACTTTGAACGATATTAGTCGCCAATAGACATTTCTCTGAGTGTATTATATCCATATTGCGCAAGATATGTTTCTCTTTTCTACGTAATAGAGCTCATTACGTCTATAACAATATTTCTTAGGAGCTACTGACAATTCATCTAACTACACTTGACGCGAACCTAACACCACACGTTCATAAGAAACGTATGCTCGAGACAAGAAAATTAATAATAATTGATATTAATAATTAAACTACTACAAATTATAAGGTTACTGCATCGCGGGTAACTTTACAAACATTAAACTATGTAAATAAAGACCACCCAGACATGTCGAATGGATTGCGAATACTCGTATGTCTTTACAAGGTATGGACTCCGGTATTATATGCCATGTCTCGTTAAATTTTATAACTATTCCTGTACAATGTAGGCATAATAAACGCGGGTTACATGCGAGTTAATCATGTAAGTTACTTGTATCGATGGCCTACGTACGTTAACCAATTGGGTGGCAGCGACACACGGATGGTATTCCAACAATTGTCAGGTTAAGAATAAGTAAACATATGTAAATAATTTTTTTTGTTGATACTGGGATTAAAATCAAAACACTGACAATTCCTTTGTAAGCTTTCCTCTGTTCCAATATTCAAAAGAATCAAAAGAGAAACAACAGTAATCAAACTATTCCTGTTCGGCTTATAGAAAATAGAGATACTGTTTAAATCCGTAAAGGAAAGGCACATTTTCATTCCAATATGATGCAAATCCCAAAGATGTTGCATTCGCGGATCGAATAGTTGAAATATTAAACGTAATCCTCTTACCTCTGAGAGAATACTTCGATCTCTACAGTCCTATGTATGCATTTGACAATACTGAATTACTATTGGCAAATCGAAGTAAAACATTTATTGTTGCTTAGTGTAGAAGTATATATAATGGTTTTAAAATTATAAAAGTGGTACTTAAAACTTGGTGCCCATTCCAATCGAATAATAATAAGGGACAGACTGTAATTTTTACAGTATCTATTGTACTTAAATAACATTATAATATTTAAGTTCAGGCCATGTAGAAGATATTGTAATAATTAATTTGATAATCTCATATAATAATCTAAATAGTTGAAATGAATCTTTATGTAAAGTATCGGCATAAATATTTTAAAATAACCCTATAACTTTAATGTATGCATAGTTTTTTATCTATAGGTATGATGAGCAGTTGCTAATAAGATTAAATTAGCAACCCTGTAACACGGTTTCAATAAGATTCGATTCGATTTGTAACTATTATTTAAACATTATAAAGTCCTCCAAACCCAATTTTGGTCACAGCGGTTAATATTAATGGAGACTGATTAACTGCTTAGAAGATATTATAGTGTACAAGTGTGTCAACAAACACAAGAGCGCTCTCTATTTTCTACTTTCCTCTACATTCTCTTTCATCATCATCAGAGATACTACTTTTATACATATTATGTTCTGTGGGTTCACATCTAGCACAGGTGTAGGAAAGTAAAACTTCTGTAAAATACATTATGCCAATAAAACATATTATTATTATCATTCTACATATTGATTAATCAATATATAGGTATACAGCAGGTCAATATTATACTGGGGAAGTTGTATATTTATTATTAAACTAGATTTTGCCTGTGGCTTCGCTCGCATGAATGTAGATTAAGTTAGTAACAGTTGGGTTAAACCCTATGTCTTATTCTGTACCCCTGACAAAGTGTATGCAAAATTTAATGATAATCGGCCGAGTGGTTTAGGCTTGAAAGCGTAACAAACAAACAAACTCACATTTTCATTTATAATATGGATAAATATGAGGTTTTAATGATAAACTGTTTTTAAAATATTTAATCGACTCTAACAAAAGTATTTATATTTACAAACGTATTAACATAGCTACAAAAACACAAATAATTATAATACTAAATATTTACAAAAATGGTTTAGGCATCGTAGAACTCTTCAGCATCGCTGTCAACTGGTAACGTGCCCAGAAGACTGGCAGCATTGGGCCAAGAAAAGACCAGCCTTCTGATCACGCGAAACGTCGATCAGGCGTTTTGCGATCTCCTTGTACAAAATACGAGCGCTTGGACCCCATGAACCTAGGGTTTCCACCCCAAACGGCGCAAAAATGTAATTTCCGACTAAATTACTATATTATTATTTATAATATTAGTTAGGATACGTTCTTGATTTTTAAATGATTTTATGACTTCATATTGAATGGAATTTAATAACTTATAATTATAACTGCCACTTTCTTTCAGCATTGTGATTTTAGACGCCGCCAATATTTACCTATAATCACAAATATTTAACATAAAGATGTATTTATTTCATTGTATGTAGAATTTTCCCGTTGACTCTCAAATTTTCTACTAATGATACTTGTTCGACCAAAGTAATTTTAACAGCCAACATGCGATGTTATACCTATCAGGTAACATTCATTATGAAAATATAATTAATACGTACAATGATTTATTGTTAGAAATAATAAGTACCGTAATAAAAATGACGAATGAAGGTAAAACTTTATAATGAGAAGTCGAATTAAATGGCGGTATAATAGGTGAGCGATAACAAAGGCAGTTAGTAGCATAAAAGTTTGATATAAATATTGTGGGTTAGTTTTGATGATATCATCGTAACATTACGACTGGATATTCTCTTTAGGGTAAGTAAAGGTGTGATTAATCTACCTTATATACTGCCTTGGAGGCGTAGCGGTAATGAAATCGTTTCTGATTGAGGTCTTGGGTTCGATTCTTATTACATGATGTCTAATAACATTTTGTCAGTTACGGCAAAATGTCGGTGTAAACACCTCTGTTTACTCCAGCAGGGAATTTATTCAGCATATAGGGAATGGCCTAACCCTTCTCATACTGAGAAGAGGCCCGTGCCTAGCACTGGGACAGTTTAATACAGGGCTGGTATTATTATTATTATAGGGAAAGTTATATCATATTTGCTATAATTCTGCTACGTCACATTTTCTTTTTTGTTTTTTCGTGGTGGGTTGCATTGACGTGTACCCCTCCGCGGGGGCGGGTGGAGGGATTATGTCGGACTCACCAGAGTAAAAGAAAGATGTTGAAAAGATAATGTACCTCCCGGAATACCGACTAAACCTACCACGGTGTTCCTCGACAAAACCACTATCGACGGGGCCGGTCTATAGCAATCTTAATGCAGTGGGTCCAACTGCATTTGTACTGCACACCGATTACAAACGGGCTGCAATTTTGCAGTCGAAGTGCAGTTGAAATGCAATCCGTCTGTCTAGAGCCTAAGTTTCACAGCTTATGTAAGCATCATAGTGTTTTGTTTACCGTATTTTAATTAATCATGTACCGAAGGAAGTTTGTTACATACTCTAAATACGTGAACCCAATATAAAGCCGCAAAAGTTGAATTGAAAGCAAATCCAACCGACACAAAACAGCTCAAGGAGTCTCTGACAGGGGATTATTATCTAAAGACAACAAGGAACAGCGTCGGTTTTACGTTCCCTGAAGCATGGAAAACATTTAAGCTTGTATGCTCTGGAAGCCGATTCACTGGCGCGCTCAGTACTGACATTCATTGTGCATGGAAAAGTCACAATAATGAACTAGAAATGGGATATAAATATTACGCAAATTAATTACATCTATGTAACGTTACAACGAATTGAATTAAATGTATGTTATTAGGACTCATACTAGCCAATATACCGTGAGTCGTAACTCAAGTCAATAAACGAAAAGCATTTTTTTTAAATTCATTAAAGACTATATACGTGTATATACTGATATATCCTCGAAGAAGAAGGTAACGGTGTAGTACCCCCACTCCACATTTTGCTAGCTGTGATTTTAGATTACGTAGTAGAAGTGAGCTTATTGCCGTTAACTAAAACTTAGTAACACTTTGCCCAACCAGAGAATTGTATCCGAAAACCATACACAGCGGTCGCATTCACTCCCATTGCGTCACTTTATTTAAAGTATTTCAAAAGCTATGAAATTAATTCGGTTCGTACTTTTGACTCTTTACACATTTGTAAAGTTTTATCCATAGGCATAGATGAAACTTTTGTACAAATATATTTTTTGTACCTTTCATTATTTTGGTTCTGATTGATCGCAATAATCAATCACTGAACTCAAACGATTAATCGAAGTGACGACGTTAAGTACTAAGTACGACTTGAGTGGTCGTAAACATTGACCGCTCTTCACATTGTTTAAGCCCACCTATCGTTATAAGTCGTTAAAACATTTGGTTTCGACAAACATCAAAACCAGCTTGTGCCACAAGTAGTATTCATACCGAATAAAGTCAATATTGGAATTGTTTTTTAGAGATTCTGATCGCAATTTTTAACGTTCCACTAGTGACACTTAATACAGCACAATGTGCAAGAGTTCATTTCTTTTTAAACAACTGCCGCAATTTGCAATTCCTGAGTCGCGAAGACTTTACAAACATTTTAAGAACGGACACAAAGAACGCATGTTTTAGTCCCGTGTGGCCATTGAACCCATAACATTCGACGCAGTGGCTGTGGCGAGTCCTTACCTTCTTAACTCGTTATATGTATATTATTAGTTGTTTAAGTGCTCGCCTCAACAGCGCTACGCTGTGTTGTAGGTTTGATCCCCCACGGGAGAAAATACTGTGTGAGCCACAAATAATTGTTTGAATCTGGGTGTTCTTTGTGCTTGAATATTTGTGGTGTTGCCCGCGACACATAAATTATTCTAAGAGCATACGTTGCTAAAATTTGGCCGTAGTGCACTCAAACGTTTTCTTTGTATTTCTTCTATGAGTCTCACCTTTTTATCTAATGGTTACATTTTCGTTTGATAGCGATAGCTCAGTGGGAAGACTAACAGACTGCAATGCAGAGGGTTTCGGGTTCGAACCTACGTCGCGCACCTCTGACTTTCGGAAGTTATATAACTTTTCGAAATTATGTGCGTATTGATTGACAAATTTCGCCTGCTCCGTGCCTCGGAGAGCACGTTAAGCCGTCGGTCCCGGCTGCCATGAACATCTATGGCAGTCGTTATTGGGAAGTCAGTGCCCTATAATATCCTGACACTGGTTTAGCCTTAGGGTGTCGTTAGCCTTCGGGTTGCGGAGGTCAGGTGGCAACCGCTCCGTGTAAAAACTGGTATCCAGTCAAATCCGGTTAGACTAGAAAAGCCGATCCCAAGTGACTTGGGAATAATAAAGGCTAGAGAGAAGAAGATTTTAATCTTTAATCTAATATCTAATCAAAGCAGTACCGAAATTGTTCTTGCTGCTCCACAATATTCTCATATCTCATATTTCAATTTAGGCCACTTATCTGTGTTCCCAATTCAAGTTAGTGCAATCCATTAGCAAATAGTCAGCTTGCAGTCAGCATGCAGATTTAATTTGACGACTATAATGGATGTCTCCACCTCCCCTTTTCTGTTAGGGTACTAAAGGTACAATGTCCCCCGTTCTTAATAGTGTTCGTAATCGAATTATTCCGTGATTTTGAGCAGAAATTTTAGTAATACTTAGAGTACTTTCAGTTTGTTTTGTTATTTATAAGTAGATGGAATTGTTCCATTTTTGCTCGCGACTTGGATGTTTTGGCAGGTATGTGGATGGGTGGTCGCGATTGCATGTGAAAGCGATTCGCGTGGCCTCGCCGTCTATGGTTATGTCGAGGAACACCGTGGTAGGTTTAGTCAGTATTACCAGGGTACCTTTGCCCCGGTGAGCCCGACATAAACTCTCCGTCGCCCCGCGGAGAGGCATGCGTCAAAGCATTCCCCCAAGTAAAAAAAGAAATATAATGTATGTGGATGGGCGATGAATTGGTATTTAGTTTGCTGCACCCAGAAAATTAAACCGTTTTCGACTAACAATAACAACCAAAGCATTACAAGTTACCTTCATATAAATATAGAGTGTGTTATTTTTGGAATTTTATTTTTAAATCACTTAATTCACTTATAATGATAGACACGATTGTAAAGGCAATTATTATTTTTCTTAAACTTTCTATTTTAAAAAGTTCTTCTTCCATCTTACCTTTAAATCCCTTTTCCTTTTGGGAGAACAACGCACAAGAATTAGAATTAGATATAGAATTTATTTATTTTCCAATAAGTGTTGGTACAGTTTAAGCCTTAAAATTAGTATAACTACATATCCAAAACACTTGTCATGCAAATAATGAATAATTATATTCATTATTTGCATGCAAATAATAATTAATATACAATGTGATAGTTTTGTAACACATGGGTAAGGCGGTATATTTTGCCATTTTGTAACATATACACTTTTATATTATGGTAACGTAGAAATAACGCGAAAGTAACACTAACAATTTTATTGTAAGGCTGAGTTTAGAACGTGTTACTTTTAACCGACTTCATAAAAGGGTGGTGGTTGTATTTTTGTTTGTATTGTGTTTTTTTTGTATGATCACCGATTACTCTGAGATTAGTATGAATTCAGGAGGAGGAAACAGAAAAATATTTAAAACTTGAGTTTTTATAACATAAGACCACGACATTCTAGCCATTTATTAAATACAGGAAATGGTTTAACAGGTTAATTAAAATATATTTTAAAATAAAAGTTATCTTCTTTTATTCAAAATAAAATAAGGTAGCATTATTATTGAGCAACAAACAAAAAACTCTTCTGACATAAATTACATTGATTAAACTTATGTACGTTAGAAACTTACGAAATTAGATAAATAATGAGATCTATCTTAAAAAGTCTTTCTCAGAAATGCGCTATTGAGAAACGAACATAGTCTATGGAAAGTGCCAACGGGTGGGCTGCTTACTTTTTTGCCACATATGTGACGAAAGAAATATTTAGTTTACGTTTAAAACCTATGGCGATTAACCAGTTGTATCTGTTGACCGTATTATTCCTACGGGCATTAATTCAGTATCAAGGGTAGATTGCTTAATTAATGATAGTGAGTACCAATTAAATGTCGCAATGCCCCGTATCCTTTAACATCCTACACTGGTTTTAGTGATAAATCCACCCTTTGTACGCAACTCATAGCTTCCTTATTCTTTTCTTTTTATTTAATATTGGGTGATATTATTTCTGGAATTATCATCGTGTACCTACTCGTATAATGCAATTATTTATTACAACGTAATTGCTAGCTCCATCCCCTGACTTAGTATAAAAGCTTGGTAAACCAATTAAGATACAGTGTAAACATTTATTGTCAGCTGTCAGGTCATACCTGAAAACATTTGACCATCCTGTAATAAACAACCCCACCAACCTGGCGACAGAAAGGCAACGTTAATTTTCTTTCCTCGAAGGAATTTTCCTTAATAATAATTCCTTTTAGTACATAACAGAAATGGCTTTGCACATGTTTTACAGTGATTTATTTTTAAAGCTGGCAACTGCTACGGTCCACTCATTACGAAGGGAAATAGAATAAAAATGTTAACTGAACGTAACATCCGTTTTGCACAGAGAATTATTTCCATGTTCTTTTGTTTTAAAAATAATATATTAGATTGGGTTTTGTACATGTTTCGGACATTTGTCCTCTGATCTCAATCCGGAAATACGTTTTCTTCTTTTTATAATACCATACGGTTCCCAATTCGATAGCTTAAAATAAAGTCATAATCAAAGTGAATGTTCAGCACAGAATTTGCTCTATTTTTAAGGATGGTTATGCGTAGCGTAACTAGCTAGCGCAGGCTTCATGTACATAGGCTCCATGCGCAAGCTCCACGCGTGGGCTACATGTTCGAATTATAGTTATTACGTCAGTCTTTTACTTGCACGTATAACTCGTGTAATTGTCTGAATTTACACCTCTAAGTTATCTTCGTCATATACAAGTGACATTATATGCCTCGGTGGCGCAGCGGAAGTGATTTCGATTACTTTGCATGAAATCTCGGTTTCGAATCCGGGTGGTGTTAGCAAAAAGTTATTGGGTTCTTCTATCAAGAAATTCGCAATAGCGGTCAAGGTTTAGAAAGCAGAAGGCAGATGAAAAAAGAAGGCTGCACACCCACGAACTTTAGAAAGCACGCAAAGCTGTTGGTTTTGCGCCTAATCTCTCTTCATCCGTGTCAAATTGCCGTTGCATCGGATTATGAGAGTTAGGGAAAAGAGAGTACACTTATGTTTGCGCATAAATATAAACACAATAATATCTTCTGCGCAGATGTCAGTCTCCGTTAAGAAACTTTGAAACAATGAATACAAATATGGGCTTTATTCTACAGCCTACAATTTTTTTTGTCTTGTGGAGCCATCGGACTTACTACATATACTCCTTGGTACTTGTGAGTTACTAACTTAAACCAGTATTTAGATTCTTCTACAACAGGGATTTAAATTGCACACAGCAAATACAAGGTTTCATTTAGTTTATTTGAACTACTTTATCTGAAGCTTCAATCCAATTCAAATTAATGAATCCATTTAAATGAAGGCGAAAACAGTTTTACGAACTTTCAGTAGCTAGCCGAGTTTTATTTTTAATTTAGCGGTGATTCTGTCCAGATTTAAATCGTTACAAAGTTTGGTAGTGCAAAACTCTGGGAAGCGTTAGCGAGCGTATCCTAAAATGCAGTTAGGCACGCAAACCGAATGAACTAAATGTGTTCCACTATACTAATGTATTGTTGTTAGTTCTGTGGAAATGTTCGTAGGTTTTTAGTTTAATGGTTTAGCTCATTTTGAATTAAATAATAGAACGTAATGGGCGTAATCGCCGTTACGCTGATTATATATAGAAATGTATACGTCACCACACTTTCATCTTATTTATTTACGTAATTTGTTATTAATCCTGGATTCTAGCATACTTTTGGCATTCGCTTCTACCGCAACATTCTGTTTGCTTTTGGATATGTAAGTGACTTAATGACGTAATGTTATATTTCTCACTATTATTAGCCGCATTATGCTATAGTGTTATTGCCAAAGATTTTACAAATATTGAATAAGCATAAGCAAAGAACGTTTCTGTGAATCACGCAAATATTGGTCGCGTGCAGGCATTACAACCACAATTTTTAGCGCTCTGGAGGCAAGCGACATTAGTCCATAGTTTTCGAGTAACAGTCTACTTCATTCTTCAATAACATATTAAATAACATATGGACATACCGATTTCACCACGTAATTTACCGAAACCTAAAAACTAGCAGTGATTAACAATTTATTACATAAATAATTTCGTAAAATTTGATATAATTAGAGAGTCTCGAAATAAGCAATCTGCTAAAATATAAATAAACTAGAAGCAAATATCCCCTCAATAGATAATTTTATTATACCAGTGATATTTTCCTTATGACTACTTAAATAAAATTTATCTTCTCAAGAGATGAAATAACTCTATTTAACAGAACTGACTTGCCTTGTGGTAAATAATTTCAGTAGGTGTCATTTATATTCTCTCAAAAATGTACTAATACATTAGTAAAACACAGGTATATTGTTCGTGTTGTAATAAAATAATTAGTGTGAATTTTTCTGTGTTAGCGACATAAAACCCCGCATCGGCAAATCGCAATACTGGGTCATTGTCTATTACGTAACACTCCTATTGAGTTTATAAGTAATAAATTAATATAGAGTTCGATTTATTCACTAAGCGGAGCAGAAACAATATGATAAATATACCCTTAGTCGATGGAGTTTATGTATCTTTTCTCGGCCATGAGTCTCGCCGGGCTATCAGCAGTGCTTTTCAAAAGCAAGCATGTTGCGCATTTAGAGCCCTCTTGCTTCGCGCTGTCCTTAATAGAATGGCCTTCAGCACCACAATGGCCGCAATTATAACTGCTCTCGCGACATGTCTTTGCCGCTTGCCTATACTGCTGGCACATGTAGCAGCGCGTTACCAGAGTAAAACCCCTCACAGGACAGGATTACCAAGTTATAAAGACTCTGTCATCAACGATGAGAGCTTTTCGTATTACTCCAGAAACTTAAAGGATGTAATTACAGGTCTCGACGTTCTGTTTACATGATTTATGGCTTAATTTAATAGACCTAAGAAACCTCTCGAGATTGGCATCCTGAAGTTTACCGGCAATATTCTGATTATTGAGGCAAGTGTAAATTTCAGTATCCTGCATGGACATAAAAAAAACGAAAATATTTTTCCGAAACCCTTAAAACCAGCAGTGATTAACAATTTATTACGTAAATAATTTAAAAAAGTTTGATGTGGTTGACGAGAATTTGGGTATGAACATATTTAGAGTCTCGAAATAAGCAATCGTCTCCCTTCATGACTATCGCTACTAAAAATGATATGAATCTGGAAGAAAATATCCCCAAGACAGATAATTCTATTGTACCAGTAACGTTTTTCTTACGACCATTTTAATCAATATTATCATCTCAAGAGATGAAATAACTCTATTAAACAAAACTGATTTGCCTTGTGGTAAAAAATTTCGTTAGGTATCATTCATTTTCTATCAAATATTTACCAAGCCACCAAAATTGTCCTTCGCAACAGTAAAAAACAATTGCAAAAGGAAAGAAAATATGTACAATTGCGACCATCTTAAATATTACTAATGTGACATTTATTCTATCTGTCTTGTTTACTTTTGTATTCGGTATTATTGCTATGTAAGAAATCTTCGATGGCTCTTCAATTCTGAGAAGTCCCTTGCCCAGGGGCAGGTCAAGTAGTTTTCTTTATTATTTATTTGGGTAACAAGCAACCCCGATTTTATAAGCAGGCTATTGTACAATGTATGTTTCTATATATGACTAATAGTAGAGATCATATATAATCTTGTAGCTAAAAGTTGTGGTTATATACAGAGTTCAATGGAAAATACTAATTACCTTCTACATGTGTCTTCTTTACATCATACTTTTCAACTTTTGTTTTATGACTTACTTATTACAAAACTCGATACTATAATAAAAAAACATTTCTTATGTTTAAAATGTAATCCGCTCCGCCTCCTACATAGCACCTATCCCCCACGGTGTGTTGTTCGATTACTTCACTGCTTTCTTGTGCCACCGCGTCTAATCCATTTAGTCGACATTTGATAGAGTCTAGTTTTGACATCATAGTCTACTATTGACAGACTCTAAATTTGACAGTTTCTACATTTGACAGATTTTATATATTTGACAGATTCTACATTTGACAGATTCTACATTTGACAGATTTTGAAAAAGTGAGACTGGTAAGGGAAATTTTGGAATCAAAAATAATAAAAATGATACTGTTATATAGTAATCACAATGTCTTTAATTTGGTAATTGGGACTGTTTTAAAAATATTAGAGTCTATAATACAAACATTTAATACTAGTTATAACAATAAATTATACTTATGAATAAATATAGTGATTACTATAAAATAACAGTATTATTTTTGATTCCACATCTCTTAAATGTATCACTTTTCAAAATCTGTCAAATATAGGATCTGTCAAATGTAAAATCTGACAAATGTAGAATCGGTCAAATATGGAATCTGTCAAATATAGAATCTGTCATATATAGAATCTGACAAATGTAGAATCTGTCAAATATAGAATCTTTCAAATCTAGAATCTGTTATATAAAGAATCTGTCAATAGTAGAATATGATGTCAAAACTAGCATCTGTCAAATGTCGACTAAACGGTTTAATCTTAATTTTTGTCGTTCGATTAGGGCAACCAATTTTAATATTTGTATGTTTGTATGAAAATAATTAAATAATCAATTGTGAAAAGTGATAAATCAAACTTGGTAAGTAAGGTATTAATAAGCCACGGGTAAAAGGTTATTATTATTTTCAATTAACCTTGTATAAGTGTCGTAGCGTGCACGCTAGTCAGGACGTCCGTCAGAGCCGCTAAATCTGCATCGTTTTAGTACAGATGATTAATTTGACGTAAATATGTAGCATGTAGCTAATCAAAGTATACATAATAACTAAGTGAATATGTCAAAAGAATATATGTACTTTATGGGTTCCTAACGTCTATCAATGCCAAGGAACAAAAAATATGGTCCACTTTCATACTAACTAATATGCATGCTAAATTCATTTGTGCTAACTTGATGTAGATTTCGCGACTCTAGTATCTTGTACTATGATACTAGAAGTGTTTTTTATATCACACGAATATTTTTACAAGTTAGCCAAATCAAAGAACATATTAGCCAATTCTTGAAATCTAATTCAAAGCTTTTCCATACTGACGAGCGCATTCACAACAAATAACAACAAGCAGTGTTATTTATACAGATACAAATAACAGGCTGAAACAGATATTCACAATTAAATTAAAAGCCATATTATCCCTTAGTATAAGATTTTTTATGCACTCCTCAACTTTTATTGTGATTAATGTATGTATTTAAATGGGCGCTGCAACTTGACCCTTAAATAAAACTACAGCCTAATGTACCACACAATGCACGCTGTATATAGAAAGCTAATACGTATAATTTGCTCAATGTTACACATACACAACATAATGCTATGCTATGCTATGCTGCTATATTGTGTTGTGTCGTATGCACTAACAATTCCAGCTATATCACAGAGCACGTAAACAAATGACAATAGCTTCTAAAAAAACATCGTGTTTGTTATATTTTAAATAATCGAGCATGCGAGCAGCATGGACGTAGGTAGTTATAATTACGTAGCCAGCGCAGATACAAATATGACGCTTATATTGTAGAACGGACGGTACTACCTGCTTGCGGCGTAGACCGCCATTCGACAATTTATTACTCTCATCTCTACTACAAGCGCGGCGAACATTATGTCGTGCTCTGTGTTACGAGCCTATTGTCATCTTCCAAGCTTAGTTCCATTCTTCAGCCCACTACAGTTTAATGAAATTCGATGCCTCACGATCTGCAGTATGCTATTAGGTTCACAAGACTCTTTTTGAGCTTAAATAAACATATTACGATTCTAGCAATTTACATTTTAGATGTTCTAAACAACAATCGGAAAGTACAATTTACAAGTTTACTTTCAAAGTCAACCAATTATTTTGACTTTGAATGTTTGCACATCACGGCTTTCCGGCAAGTGTTAACAAGAGATGTTTTGAAGTCAAATAATGATTGAAGATACGGATTATTCTTGCGCAATTACATTAAAATGATGAGATGAGTAGCATTAGTCTTTGAATTCAGAATTGTGAAAAAATTTGCTTTGAAAGTGTAATTTTGGCATTTTGATGCAAATATATAATAATCATCATATCAGCCCTGTATTAAACTGTTCCACTGCTGAGCACGGGCCTCTTCTCACTGTGAGAAGCCTTAGTCCACCACGCTGGTCTAGTGCGGGTTGGCAGACTTCACATATCTTCGAGAACATTATGGAGAACTCTCAGACATGCAGATATTTTCACGATGTTTTCATTCCCCGTTAAAGCAAGTGATAATTAACTATTTAATACGCATGTAATTTCAAAAAGTCAGAGATGCGCGCCTTGGGTTCGAACTCGAGACCTCTGATTTAAATCTTATTACTCAATATTTTTGTATTTCTTTGAATAGGTACTGACTGCGTCATTGGGCTAGTAGAATATGTTTTCACTTATGTCTGCGCCCTATTGTAAGGGTGTTAGCTTGCTGGGTCAGGCCAATTATAATAATAATTATTTATTTATTTGCATAAACACAATTAACACTTAATATAAACATATATACATATTCACTTGGTTACACAATATATAATTTAGTTGACAAATATGTCTATGTTTGTCGTAACTGGCACCTTGCTAAGTTATAGAATAACTTGTATTAGGATTACCAGTCCCAACCCATGCAAATTATACGGTGAGGACTTTGCAACACTTGTATAGGTCTTCTGTTGGATAGAGTAACGGACACAAGGTAGATACCTTTAATACTGCTCTTTGAGCTTTTTCTAACTTAAGGATATTACTTTTAGAAGCCCCACGCCAAGAAGTAACGCAATATGCTAACTACGATTGACAGAGAGCGTAGTAAATAGTTTTTATTACATCGAATTCAGCGATATGGCGGAAAGTTTTAAATACAAAAATCATTTTCCTGATCCTAGAAGTAAGTAGGTCTATGTGGGCTGTGAAGGTTAAGTTGCTGTCGAGAGTAACCCCGAGATATTTAATTGTTTGCGAGCGTTCAAGATTGGGGCAGCGACAAGTAACAGTATCCGGAGATGGGTAAGAGTGCGCTTTTAAAACGACAAAGTTAGAAGGTTGTGTGGACTGTCGTAATGAAAACATGACAATTTTTGTTTTCTCCGTATTGAGGGTGAGTAAATGGGTATTCACCCAATTCAATACGGTATCTAGTCCTGACTGTGCAGCCTTGAAAGTGTCGTGCCAGATGTCACCCGTAAAGGTAAGGACAGTATCATCTGAAAAGGCAGTCACTTTACCATTTGGAAGTTCTAGATTACAAAACTGATTGATATACATATATGAGAAAGAGAGTTGGCCCAGTCACACTACCTTGAGCTACACCAAAAGAGACAGGAAATTCATCACTAAGGTAATTTTCCACTTTAACGCATTGAGTACTATTTATTAGGTAGTCGATAAAAATGCGGAGAGGTAAGTCACGAATACGTTGGATATTCGTGACTTGCCGCTCCTACTCAAGTTTTTTGATAAGGTTGGAAAAAGAGACAGCCTCGAAGGCGTTTTTTAAGTCTAGAAATATAGATAGTACTTTCCTCTTTTTATCCAAGTTCTTTACTATGTGAGTAGTTACATCTAAAACAGCATTGTTGGTAGATATGTTATGTCTGAAGCCGTATTGGTTAGGTGATAGAAGCATTTTATCTTCTAAGTATTTAACCAGCCTTTTATTTATAATGCGTTCTAGAATCTTTGAAATTGAGGGCAGTACCGCTATAGGACGATAATTTTTGACACAGTCTCTAATCCCTCCCTTTTATATGGGGGTGTGAAATCGCCTTTTCAAGAGATTCAGGAAATATGCCCATGTCAAGGCAAAAATGAAATAGAAACGTAAGAGAAGGCTTACTTGGACCGTTTATATCGTTTCAGAAAGTAAGTTGATATGTTGTCCCAGCCAACAGTAGAATTTGTTTTGAGTGACATAATTACGGATTCCACCTCGCTCTCATCAGTACCGAGCATAACAAAGGACTGAGAAGAGGGGGAATTGATTTCCGTTAGTTGTGTCGGATTTTGTTGCTGTGTAAATTTGGCAACTAGATTTATGGCTACATTGGCAAAGTAGCTATTTACGATGTTGACTTACAGTAGGGGGACAATGGAAGATGAGAGTAAGTCTGTAGCAGGTACTGTCGTATTACCAGTGTGACTTGTTCTCTTAACAACATGCCAAATCTTTTTGCTATAACCAGAAGCTCCTCTTAGTTCTGCTCTTTCATACTCTCGTTTGAGCTTTCTTAGGACTTTTGTGCAGAAGTTTCGGTACCGACAGTAGGATTTTTTAGAATCTCTTGATTAGGTGAAAATTTTAATTTCTTATCCATAGTGTATGCGTAACAGAGATCTGTTACGCATACACCGGAGCATGCCGATGGTCATTCAAGGCTTTAGTAACTGTTTATGATTTGGAAGCTTGATTATGCTTATGTGCGATCGTACAGTGTTAATAGGTGTTTGGTTAAGAAATCCTCAGCAGCAGCATAGCGTCTGACAATATACCGATAGGCAGCAATAGCCTCGCCTATATTACCTACTAAGACTTAAAAACAAAGACTGAAATGTATATATAATAATACACCTCTATCTGGTCCTACTTTTTTAATTTGTTATAGAATACCGCAATACTAAACATATTTTACTGGTTTGCTAAGCTTCATTAAAGGTTAAATTGAAAATAAAATACATTGCAACACACTGCAGTCATTTTTTAATATAAATGTATGAAAATAATAGAAAGACATGTAAGCACAAATTCAACCATGCACTCTGTACTCTCGTTTTAGGGAACGTTCTGCCAAATATTAACAAGAGGTTCTGGAATCGATAGAATGGCGAATTATAAGCATAAGTGTCGACAATGTATCGTAATATATTTGACGCAAATTGTACATTGCCAAGAAATTATTGACATTTTGGGTTTTTCAAATGCAATTTTAGATTAAATGCCATCAAACCCATTTCATCATGTACAGAAGTTTATATAGTATATATTGTAGGGAATATTCACCGTATAGCATATACGGTAGATATTCTATCCTATATATACAATCAATATATTCTACACAAATACTATCATCAAGTTTACCTCTAAGGAGTGGAATTTCTTGCCGGTTTTTGTACTTTACAAAATTCTTGCCCTTAAGGCTTTTTTGTTTCTCTGCCTATCGCAGCAACGCTGTGAAAGATGTGAAGTGAGCGATGGCGTTGGCGATCAAACCATGTCTGCAGAAAATCTTTTTTATGTATCCGGTATATAAGTACATATTAAGATATGTATCCGGTATATAGACAACAATATTCAATAATTTTATAATCCATGAAATATATGCTGTACTGTTCAAAGATATATCAACATTTTGTACTTTTATGCAGTTAATATTTACAGCCAGGTAATTTAAATGTAAGCACCTTTGACAAAGTTTGACCCCATTTCTAGTAAAGGTGTATAGGGAAAACACGGACGAAACACTTTGATTACAGATCACTGTCAACGACCGAATCTAATCCGAAAATTCTGGACATTCTTTTTCGTGTTTATTACCTATCAATGGTTGTTGCTTCAAAGGCGAAACGACAGATTCAATTGGAATAGTACGCAATACAGCAGGAGTTCAATTGAATTACTGTTACTACTGGCCTTAAAATATATTTCTGGGCAATTCAGACATTTGGAAGCAGAACTCGAATTTCGTAAGCCTCCCTTTAGAGTAATTCTAATGTACTACCAGACATATTCTCTACATCACCCTAGGTCGTTGTTAGTGTATAATTTCGACATTAAGTCTGAAGATTATTATGTTCTAATTTGTGCAAAATGGGGCAATATTTTCCAACTTGACATGGCACAAGCACTCTAAGTATTAGACATCCAATCTTTAATTGGTTCAACGTTTCGAAACTCAATCTTCCTTGAAAATTAGGAACAAACTTTGTAAGTAACATTTTACTTTAGAATTCCATTAATTATAACATCGTTGGTTAGATAGGCGTAAAGTTGTGGCGACGCAGCAACTGCTTGGGTCTTCATGAAATATTCAAGAGAATGAAGATGTCTGGTAGTTACTCCTGGAACGATCATAACTGAGACAGATTTTAGAACATTTGATGAGTTTATCCAGATATAATAAAACTTTTTAATAAAAAATATAAACTGACTTCAAAACACTAAAAATATATAAATAAAAATAATCTTTTAATGGATAAATGACCCGGTGGTTTTCGTAAACGTATGATATTTTTATAGTATATTAAATAATAATCCTCCTTTTTTACTCGGTTACAAATATATTTTAATTTCTTTTATATTTTCCTTGTTTTTATTATTTGTAGTAGCAAATAACAAACCAAGTGAAGAAACACTAGTACATTATGAGCTTGCTGAAAAAGTTGTGTGCGATCGGTTAAACTTTTGAAATGAATGTCAAGAGATATGATAGTACAGGCTACATTCTAACTGAAAACGAGTTTGAGCACACTGTAATTAGTTGTTTTCTCTACATAAAATGAAGAACCATCTACAGTAGGTGATTTATACCTACCTAGCGGAAATGAATTTGACTCCTATGCATAAAGGTTTGATTCACAAGACGCGTAAATTTTTATTGGAATGTTGTCTAGAAATTTATAATAGTAGCACGGAGTCTGAAACTGTGCCCGGCAAAAGACTCACCTTATTATATGGAACTATTCTTTCAAATTAATATGCGTTAATTTTATATCCCTAAGCATTACTTATTTACTCAGCAATACACTACAGCACCATACAATAAAGGACAGTACAATACTACGAGTGTACTCAACACGTACTAAAACATAACAATAGGTATTAGAGTGATCCAACCTCCCACCTAAATTAACATCGCACGTACGTACTGTATGACAGACAAGCTGCCTGTTTACGGAGACGCCTCTGATTTGGAATCGCATGAATATACAACACACGCTCTACCGGTTGAGGTGTAGCGAAAGCTATACACATTACAGCTTGCAACAGAAAGGTGCGGTCATATTTAAGCGTTAGAAAGTAAAGAAAAGTATTTTATGTGTATCTTCATACATGGATAATTTTAACATACTTATATCTATATATTAATACGTGAAACAAAAACTTTGTACCCCTTTTTACGAAAATTGCGCGGACGGAGGAGTATGAAATTTGGCACAGCTAAAGTTTATATGGAAAAGGAGTGACGAATCCTAATATTTATGTAAAATATGCATTAGAAATACATTAAATTAATAAAAAAACACTACACGCACACAACCATGCATTGGCACACGCAGTCGAAGCGCGTAACTATGGTTACATATATCAATTATAATTACATATATCAGCAATATCTTACAGGCAAACTTTGGTCGAATTTCGAGCACTAGGCGACCGCTAGTAATAATAAATACAATTAAACAGAAGACGGTACATAGAGATCAAATTAGGTAACTGCGTCAGCTATTGTTGCAGTATAGGCTACAATTGTAGTTTCTGTACAATAAAAATCGCTTGGATTAAATCTGTATATATTACTACATTTTGCATGCGGTTTCGCTTGCATAAACGTAGGTTAGGTTAAATTAGTAACAGTAATTTTTCTGGGTAAAAGGTACCCTATGTCTTTTTCTGTTCCTCTGACAACGTGTATTCGAAATTTCATGATGATTAGTCGAGTATTTAAGGCGTGAAAGCGTAACAAACAAACTGACACTCGCATTTATAATATTAGTTAGGATTTTCACTAACATATAGCAACTTTCTTGTTTATGACTTACACACGAAAATAAACAGGTGCAATTTTGATAATGATGTAATATGTGTATTGCAATGTTTAAGCATTGTATAAATATAATGTTTAAGATTCTAAGGAAATTTGCAATAATTCCCGTTTATTTACACTACATATTATAAAACAAAGTCCCATGCCGCGTCTGTATGTCTGTTCACGATATATTCAAAAATGGTTTCTCATACGGATTTCACCAATAAAATACAGTGATTCATAAGGAAGGTTTAGGTGTGTAATATCTTAAGGTTTTGTACTACCCGTGCGAAGCCAGGGCAGGTCGCTAGTTAGATATATATTATGGCTCTAAAATATGACTACAATTTTCCGTTAAACGCTGTATATAGAGGTATAGTGTGCGTTTAATTTACGTTCATTTAGCCTTTTGACCACGACAGTTGACGAGCCAAATTGTGTTCAGCACGCGACCGTCATTATTGGATGATAGACTTTACGAGATGATTGGATCTTATTAAGTTTTTCGGCCAAGTGCAACGTAAACGAACTAATACCTTAAAAACAAATACTTAGTACCAACCTAATTCATAGATGTAAATATTGCTTCAAATGTTAAGCTATTAAATATATAATAATATCAGCCCTGTACTAAACTGTCTCACTGTTGGGCACGGGCCTCTTTACAGTGTGTTCTCACACTGAGAAGAGGCCCGTGCCCAGCAGTGGGGTATTATGGCCTAACCCTTCTGGGTTAGGCCATAATCCACCACGCTAGCCCAGTTCGGATTGGCAGACTTAAACACATATTATCTTCGAGAACATTATGGAGAACTCTCAGACATGCAGGTTTCCTCACGATGTTTTCCTACACCGTTAAAGCAAGTGATAATTAACTATTTAATACGCACATAACTTCGAAAAGTCAGAGATGCGCGCCTTGGGATCGAACTCGAGACCTCTGCGTAGCAGTCCAACTGTCATCTACTAGGCTATCGCTGCTCTATTAAATATACATAAAAATATTTGTGAAATTTTATTGCATGTGCAGCGCTCGATAATGCATTCCTTGTCAAGAAATTTTCAGTACCATTGTAGAGTCTAGGACTGTCACAGTAGACGGCAATAAGCTCGCGTCTCTTACACGTGACGTAAAACCATACGAAGCAAAATGTGATATGATACATCTCTTCACTCATCTCACCCTTTCGAGCATATAGGCATGAGAGTATATATGTATTATTGTAGAAAGCCTTAATACATAAACATGGTACGATTGTTTTTACTCAACTAAAAGATACTGGCTCCAAAATCAACCGGAGAAAAACATTTGTATTCGGTACAGTCAGTATTCAATCGTGTTTTTACCACGCTGTAGCGGTTGGAACGTGCCACTACACTCCTCTGGGCGACTAAAAACATTTAACTTGTTTCCGCGCTTCGCTTGAGAGTTGCAATAACTTGTCGAATGTAATCTGGTCAATCAGCATATTGAAAGTAATTTTTAACGAGTCAAGTGTCGAGCGGACATACGTTTGTCCGTTGGTGTATTACTTGCGCAATGATTTTTTTTTTCGTATGACCTCTTGACACTCAAATGTTATTGAAAAGAAATATATTTATACATTTAACGTTTACGTGAAGGAATCAAATCCTTTGCATCCTTATCCATTTTCGATGTCGATCGTTGTCGATTTGATTCTCATTCATTGCTTTGCCGCGACCGACGTGAACCCATTTCTAGCATCAACCATCGCAGCATAGGAGGCGCGTTTAACAATAAACAAAATTAATTTATAGTCCAAAATGCATAATGTTTATCTATAAATGTTTGAGCTTCAGAAGGTGCTACCTTTTTGCAAGCTATGTTATTCAGGTCTCACATAATAAGAGGCGTGCTCATTGCAATATAATAAAGTGCAATTTGCAAACAATATGCTTGATATTAGCTTATTTAATGGCCTTAACATGTAGTCTTTTAATATGTAACCCAAATGGCTAGTTATCCTTTTATATAGGAAATTAGGCCATGTCATCATGCCAGATTGCCAGCAAAATAGAAAATTTGTTCTTAAACTGGTTGTTCACCCGGTGTTAATTGGATTTAATTGATTGGAAATTCTCGGTGAATTTTTAAATCCAGATCCGTACTTTTTACGGCTATTATGTATTTCGTCAGATCTAAACATGGCGAGTAAATGTGAATGTATCACACCTATGGATGTTCAGAATCAAAAAAACAGAAAGCCAGGATTCATGTGACGTGACTGATGTTACTTAATACCTTTTTCAATTTTTCAGGCTTTCCTGTACTCTGTGACTGTTCACGTTCGTGTAATATAATAATACATTAAGCGGTATCCTGGGTCTCCACGCAGCCACTAATTCAGCCGTAAGTGTTAATTTTCTTTTTCGGCAAGCAGTGAGTGTATACATATACAGGTTGTAAGGTAAGAAAACCGAAACTAAAATTCAGACCATTATTCTAAGAATAACAGCCGAAATTTTCTGAAATATTTTATGTATTATTCTGTAGTTTTAAATTTTTCTGTTTGTGAATTATAACATAATGCGTACAATGACGATTTTAATAAATTAATTCGAAACCAGCTGTATACTAGCGCGGTGCGTAGAAATCATTTCTTGTGCGGTTTGAATCTTACATTTTCATCATGAATTGAACTTTGCATCGGTATAAGTACCTATGCTTAGTATTAGTAAAGGCAATTATAATTGTGGACAATTTATTCATTGCAATATCTTTGTAACCATATTTCTGGTAAATAAATGATTCTTACTTTCCTTCTTGCCATGGGAAAACGACATAACAAAATTTTTTGCACTCCGTTTCTTACACACTGTATACTGATGTATCATTAAATAAAGAACACAAAGGTCACCAAACGCAAAAGTTACTAATATATTTAAACGTGAAACTCTAAAATCTATTTGCATGTTTATTCATACGTAAGCTGTAAACTGATTTGTCAAACGCCAAGTTTGCTCATGAATATTCAGCGTGGCCAGACGCGCTCGGCAAACTTATATTAAATGCATCGATGGGACAATGATAGTACCTAAATGATTTGCTTAGCGTTAGTCAAAGTGCGATGTTGTGCTAGGTTACGGAGTTAGATGATTTATATTATGCAGCATATTAAAGTTAGAGCTTGCATTTGATTTAAATAAGATAATAAATTATATACATATGTATATATATATATATGACTGACGTCTGTTGCCTGAAACGATTGCACGGATGCACGGATGGTGTGCTGGTTTAGATGGTCGCCTCGCCCCTGCCACTCGGGTTTTGTGGGTTCGATCCCCTGTTCAGTTCCAATATAATTGAATTATTATTAATATTATAGTTTGTTTTTCAATACAGGTCAAAAAGAAATTAATCTTTATATATATTAAATCTTCTGTGCGTGTGTTTGTTGTTGTAATTAAACTCCTCTTAAACGGCTGGCCCGAATTTGATATAATTTTTGTGTGTGTTCAAGTGGATTCGAGAATAGTTTAGATTTGGTATTTTTTTTTGTGTGTACAGCTCATCGTCTCTCGGGACAGCTAGTAACTTATAAAATGTAAATCAAAATCAAAATAAATTTATTCAAATTAGGTTACAAGGTAACACTTATGAATGTCAAAGTTACACGTAAATTTTTTCCTGTGAATTTACATTTACTGCCACGTTCAGCAAAGCTAGGGTGTGTAGGGCTCATGAGAAGAACGGGCAAGAAACTCATAGCCACTCTTTTTAATCGCCAAGTGTACAATAATATTTCATTTACAAATCATAACTGTAAGGTGCTGCAACCATTTCTCCATGAACTACTACTCAACATACTCAAGCATTTGATAAAAATTGATGGTAGCCTCTAAAGCAGCAGTATGGTAAATAGGAGCATCCACTTACATGTACATAAATAATCAAGACAAGACGTGATTATAGTCCGTAGTTTAATCTAATTGTTTAAATAAAATGTAGAAGTAAATTATCGAATTCCACTAAACCAGAATACAGGATAAGACTCAAAAGAAAGCTTAACGGAACTGTCCATAATCACGAGTTGTCTTCATTGCACATTCTTCTTGATTAAAATACGACTGAATGTAACAGTAATGCAAATTCCAGCTTAAGCAAGGTGTAATATTACAAAAAAAAAAAAATATATATATATATATATACATATATTAAAAAAAAAACATAAGTGTTAGTATTGGTCATTTAATATCCTGTGATCTAATGCAAATATTAGTACCATGGATGTTTGTCATTTAAATAATCATCTATATTATAATATGCTTTAGAAATTAAGCAAGTTTTAATTTTAACTTTAAATTTATTCTCTGGTAATTCTAGAATATTACTCGGGATTTTATTATAAAAACGTATACCAAGACCCATGAAGGAACCATGAACTTTATGTAGACGGTAGAATGGAACACATAATTTATATTTATTTCTAGTATTGATGTTATGTATGTCACTATTTTTTATGTATAAATATATATTTTGACGGACATGCATGATATTAAAATAAATATATTGTGATGCTACAGTTAAAATACCTATATTCTTAAATTTTTCTCGGAGCGAGATTCTAGTTCCTAATTGATAAATTGCACGCACAGCTCTTTTTTGCAATATAAAAATACTTTGTATATCAGCTGCTTTTCCCCATAATAATATTCCATATGACATAACGCTGTGAAAGTAACTAAAGTAAACTAATCTAGCTGTATCAACGTCAGTTAATCCACGGACTTTTCTAATGGCGTAAGCGGCCGAACTAAGTTTCGCTGAGAGACAAGATATTTGCGCACCCCACTGTAACTTTGAATCAAGTGTAATGCCCAGGAATACTGTGGATTCTATTGCTTCCAGTACCTCACCGTTCAATGTTATGCTAGGACCAAGATGTTTTACATTAGGCAGTATGAATTTAACACATTTTGTTTTTTTGGGGTTCAGTACTAAATTATTTAAAGTAAACCATTTTGTTACTTGAATCAATGCACTGTTTACTTCGTCAAAATGGTCTCTATTCCTATTTACTTTAAATATTAAGGAAGTATCGTCAGCAAACAGTACAACGTCACAAATATTGTTCAAATAAAAAGGTAAATCGTTTATATAAATTAAAAATAAAAATGGGCCTAAAATCGAACCTTGCGGCACCCCTAGCTTTACAGGTAAGCTATTTGATTTTGTACCATTGACATCTACACACTGAATCCTGTTATTCAAATACGACGTAATTACATCCAGTGCATTACTCTGAACACCGTAATGCCTTAGTTTCCGTATGAGCGTATCATGACAGACGCAGTCAAATGCTTTTGAGAGGTCGCAAAAAACACCAATAGCATTTTGTGAGTTTTCCCACGCTCTGTATATATGTTTCAGTAAAGCTACTCCTGCATCCGTTGTTGAACGACCCTTAGTAAAGCCATATTGGTTGTCATGAAAGAGGCTATTTAAATTAAAATGTCTAAGTAATTGCTTGAGTATTAATTTTTCAAATATTTTGCTAAAAGCTGGTAGAATTGATATTGGCCTAAAATTACTAGGATATAATAATAATGTAATATAATAAAGTATGTACACTAGTCTTAAGCAAATATTCGCATGCCTGTTATAGACGAATATGTCGGGCTGTTACTTGAGGTCACTATCTAATGTACCATATTCTTGGCGAATAAATATCTTTCTTTCTTTTTTTTCTTTCAATAACAACCAGAGACCAGTTCCAATATAATTAAATTCTAAAATTCTAATTTGTAAATTAAATACTATTTTATTGTAATAGTAAGTTATAGAAAAAAGGAATCGTCAACACGTGTATGTTATCTACACGTAGCATTTATGAAAAGTGTAACTTATGTAGCCGCATTCGAATATCAATTATGATTCGAATAAAAATCAGACATTTAAGAAAATTACGGGCAATTAGTTACATTATAGTCAAAGACGCAGCGAGCGAACTAAATTGTGAATCTATCAACTTTTAAAGAGTCAATACGATAATCAATAGTCTCATCCGTCCAATGATTTTTATCTTCATAATAACTATAGCTCATCGCTTATATATATGCATCTATAAAGGTAGAGGTGTAATACATCTACGAGCTATCGACCACAGCTCCACAGTTCGTGCTGTGAATATCTTCTAGCCAATAGTCAGTATACTTTGTCATCTCGGCTTCACGAACGGCATTTATTTTTGCACTTCTCTCACGTCTAGGCAATAGCCTGAACTAATAAAAGCAGCCTAAGAATTATAATAAAAAATAATAATACTTAAATATGTGTTCAACAAAACTTAGGTACATAGCTATGAATTATAATATAATAATATAATATAATATTCTACCACATACACACAACACCATCTAGCCCAAACTAAGCAGAGCTTGTACTATGGGTACTACACAATGGATAAACATACATAATATACTTTTTTTTTGTAAATATATACATATTATACATAGAAACACCCAGACCAAGACAAACATCCATGTTCATGCACACAAATGTTTGACTTGTGCGGGAATCGAACCCGTGACCTCAGGCGTGGCAGTCGGTTACACTAACCACCACGCCATCGAGGCCGACAATTGCTATGAAAGTCTTTGGGAGATAAATATTTCAGATATTAATTTTAATGTTTTATTTCATTTAAGTAACAACACTGATTCATATAATGAAAAACAAGAAAATAACTTGCGACACGGAGAGCTTATGTTGAACTAATGGCCACAAATAATCCCAGACACGGAACAACTGTGCGCGCGTGTATCAAACCTGCAAAGACTGAGTGACCACTTAGTCATTGCGCAATCCGCGCAGTTTAACATTATGTCAATTATTCTGTCGATATAAGTATAATTTACAGAACGGTGCACGATACGCACTAACAATTATGCAAACAAAGAAGAACTTATATTAGTGAAAGTGACCAAGAGTGCAAGAATTTCATGCTTACCCAAATCTCCATTTAATATCAGTAATTGGCATTTACTCTATTACGTCATATATATCGTTCGTACATGTATACTAAAGTAACAGGTAGTAACAGCGGTCAGGCTTACACATAATCACATGTGGTTTCAGTCTACATACTGAGAATTCTGTATTTCGGAGAATATCTATTATTTTCTATGTCATAACTCATAAGACCAGTAACAGTTACGTCACTGACCAGAACTGTGTAGTCAAAATAATAGTAGTAGTTAGGAAATATATGCAATAAAGCAGTTTGTGACGTTTCCATTTTCAAATTTTTGTTGTGAGCAATTTGCTGACATCTGCGGTACTGAAAAATAGAGATTTTGAAGTAGATCAAGCAATCACAGGCTCATACTTATTTTTACTCTCACACTGCCTGTAAGGATAGTCGCAGTATACTTTACAAACATTGACACTATTCAAAGAACACCGAAGCTCGGTATTGAAACCAATGTAACGTTTTAGTAGTAACGAGATGACTACTTAAATCGCTGCATTACAAAGTTGCATTTTATTTTGAAAACATCAGCAGCCTTAATAATGCAGCGAACTGGTATAAAAAGGAAACTGCTTTTTCTACCTTATTGAGTTATAAAATAAGGATACTGCTTTCTTATTCTGTATCCTGACTAATATTATAATGTTTGTTACGCTTTCACGCCTTAACTACTCGACGATTCATCATGAAATTTAGTTTAGTCACAACCTACATTTACAGTTACTTATTGGATAACTGCCGTTTTAGTTTGTAAATATTTTATTACATTTAAACCTATGGCTTTCAATGTACATTTGGACGTGAATTTGATGATGAGATCTTACTGAATATCTTTGCTAGCCTATTGATAGATAAAGTCTATAGACCCCAATGGTCTATAAAACCGGTTAAGTTACGGACTGGTTTGATTAATAAAGCAAATAAAATACCCTTATCATTTATTTATCACTGGTTATAGTGTGCTTATATAATTTAAATTACAAATTATCCTTGAATTTTACACGATGGACGATCAAAGTTTATCCAGCAATCAATATGTCGTGATCGTGACCGCATCCGTAGCTATGAGAGACGGCTGAAGAGAGGAAATGCTTTCTAATGAAATTATTGTACGAAATAGTCACCATTGTGCATCACGAATAATTCATAGTAATAAATCGGCGCACTTAATATTTTAATTTAGACTGCACGTTTGTGTAATGCTTTAAGTGGTTGTCTCGCCACTACGCCGTGTGTTGCGGGTTTGATGCCCATACAGGACAAAAGTTTCAGTAATCCACAAATAGGGCGTTCTGAGTCTGGATGTTTTTTATGTTCGAAATTTGTATAGGCCCCCGCGACACAGGATTTATTCCCTATAGTAATAAACAGAAATTTTAACATAAAAGAAAACCGATTTGATTAAAGAATATTCTAAAATAAAAAAGTTAAATGATAATTGCGTATTCTTGTGAATAATTAAATGATTGTTATTAATGGATTCGGTGTCAGCCAAGGTAGGTTTGTAACTACTGAAACATGAGATGTCTTACTATAATCATAACATAACATTGGCATGCACAATTACACACATAGACACAGCACGCGGTGGGGGCGGCTGATTCAGACTCCAAAAATAATAATAATAAATAAAAATTTTGTTTATTTCTCGGATTTTAGTGAATCTGAAGTTCGATAACTGGTTTTATTTGTCTGAATATGGGAATATGGTATACTAAACGTGCTGCTCTTATGAGACAGCGCCGTTTAAATGAGACCAATGAGTAAAGTGAGAAACACCTATCTCAAAATAGGAAATCTATCTCCGGGGCCATATCAAAAGAGACTTGTGAAGTGCGCATAAATAGGCTGCCGAATATGCGTGCTTACATGAAAAAAGTTTTTAACGGGAAAATCGGGATATACCGTTTAAATCATTTTTGGCCATAGTGCATCGCATGATAATTCCAAATACGATTGGAATGATATGTTTTATTCCGGAGTTCCGGTGCTTAATGACTACAGCGTCATATTAAATGTTGTATTATAGAAATAATTTTGTTATTAACTTTTTGTGTATATTTTGTTGAGTTTAAGAGTTGCACATAACCCTATACTATAATATAAATACTTTCAAAATCCAATTTGGAATGGTATAAATAATACATATTATACATAATATATATATATATGTGATGGCAGCAATCACGGCAGATTTGCTGTCATTTATTAAAGAATTCCGTTGTATAAAACTGAAGATCTTTATCACCAAATTAGAAAGGGACTACCTCGATATACTACGAGGGGCTTCCAAACCATATCCTTCACAGTTGTTTTATTTTGTTCTTTTTACATCGCCCGAAAATGAGAATATCATCAATATAGCCGAAGTCAACCAAATATGCATTATAATGATAACTCGAAAACTAATGGTCAGATGTTTATCAAAATGAAATGGGACCAAATAGACCAGCACCAGCTTTCAAAAATAATATAATCATCAAGATCGGTTCACCTAGAAAAAGTTATAAGGTAGCAAACATAGAAAAAACATACAGTCGAATTGAGAACCGGCTGCTTTTTTTTAAGTCGGTTGAAACAGGTTTTTTTTAAACCGAAAGCTTTTTTTCCCTTTATGATGAAATGTTCTATGCGTGACGTTGCTTATTCCAAAGTTCGCTCAGGTGTCACTACAAAACTCAAATGATAGCTCTAAACTAAGTAAGAAGTTGGGTATTTGTTATTTACATTTGCGATAAATATATACCTAAACGGTTTAGCCATACGTGTTTAAGTTTGTCAGACTAATGTCGAACCCAACTGGGGTTCAATCTCGGCTGGATTAAATCGGCGGGCAAAATCTAATACGAGTAAATCATGTACATCTAAAAGAAAAAAATTACGTCTACTTTGTTGTGCTGCAGTTGGATTGGTCCCCTGTGTCGCAAGGGACATTACAAACATACAAAGAAGAGACACTAAAAGTATTAAAGACTCAGAAAAATATTTTTGTGTATATCATAAATAAAATTATTCCATGATTCCACATGAGGTAATTATTTATAATATCCAACGCATAAAACTCAGAGTAGTAAATTGCATTATGATTCCCAATCTTTGAATGTTGATATGTCAAAAACAAACGTAATCCTTCCAAATAATAAAACTTTGACAAAGCTAATAAAATAACACCTCCGATGGTTTAGCAGTCAAACCATTCTTAGAACTAAATCAGCTCTACCTACGACTATTTTCATCCGAGCTAAATCTAATTATCTCCACAATTCGAATGATAGTGTATTAAAGTCAACAGCTAAAAGCGCCGCAAAAATAGATAGGGCATTGAATAAAAACGGAATTGACACTACAACTGGCAGATCTAATCCTATTAGTCCAATGCAGTTGCCAAAACGGGAGCCAATCAGACTAGAGTTGACATGGATTTAACAATATTCGTATATTTCACGGTATTGTGAGTTAATTCTATTTTTTACGTCATTGAGCACGTTGTAGCCCACCCTGCGTTAAAAAGAAACTGTTAGGGTAACCAAACGATTGAATTATTTTTCTTTTATTTAGATTTCAAATTTATCTTTAACATTAATACCTCAAGAAATTTGAATAATGTCGTCGAGGTAATATCAGATAAAATCAATTAAAATAATATAAATATTATAATTATTTATTTAAGCAACGACACTTATAGATTGTAAGTATTCTGTTCGTTGTACTCTGCCATCCGGAAGTGATATCAGTTCTCATATCATTAATCGGCTTTTTTAGCTAGCAGACGGTAGTATAATATAAGTTTTAACGCACGTATGAGTAATACTATAACATACCATATCTCACTTTTAAGTAAATATCTTACTGATCTCCTATTCTGCTGGTAATAATTTATTATGAATAGGTTACGAAGATTAATAGTAAAAAATAATAGTGGTAGCCTATATTATGATTATTTAAATAAAGAAGAATCAGTAAGCTACCGTTAATTGATTATAACCAAGCGAAGAATTTTTTTTGTATGACTGTCTTATTCTGGCTTTGAATTTAAATAATCTATACAAATTATAAAAAAAAAACTTTTAATAAGAATATCAGCTATATCCAACTATTCAACAGTACTCATGGTAACCATAACAATAATACAGGGTGCCCGTGCATTCGTCATGCGATTCACATTCGGTCATAGATTACTGCCCCCTATTGTGATCTTGTATCAAATATTACTTGTCTAGTTTATATGTTAAAAGCGACGTCGCATTTGACACGTGTTTAGTGTCCGATTTAAATGCTATTGTTGTCAATTGAAGGGAAGTTATATTGTGTCGCGAATGAAAGTGTTGCTAAGTAATTTATTAGTCACAACAACTATTGGAGGTCATTCATTGTTCGGTGTTAGTTTCAAACATATTTTGGCAGTTGGCCTAAATTATTTCTACATATGAATTTTGCAGATATTAGAAACTAGTTCATACTGTCAGTTTTGTTTCCCGGCTATACCAATAATGATGATGATGATGACATATTGCAGAATTAATGATTAAATTAAAGCAAGCAATATTTTAAATCTAGTTCAAGGGTAGGCGGTCTTAAACTAGTTTAGAAAGACTTGGGTGGCGTAGAGGTGGTGAATGTGACTGCTGTGCATGAGGCGTCGGGTTTAACTCCCGGGTTGAGCAAAATGTTACTAGGTTTTTCTGCCAAGAAACTCTTAGCAACAGCACAAAGCATGGAAATGTACACAGTAGATGACAAGAGGTTACTATACTGGGCGAAATGTGGATGCGATATACCCTTGCTTATCTCTTCGGAGCGTAAGACTACCTATTAAAAAGAAGAGGGTTCTAAATTCGAATGACATGTTTTATATGCGTATGAGTAATATAATGTAGAAATTTCGGATTTCGAGTGAGAAATAGTATTTATGTGGTTTTGTATTACGACACTTTTAAATAGAGACTTTTGTATAATCAGTCGCATAGAGTCTGTGCTCTGTTTCGAGAAACTACTCTAAATCTTCAGTTGAATAATAATTTACCAGTACTTTAACTAATTAACTATCGTTCGGACGCCGGCGTCTAGACGCAATGCTTTTATCATTATGTCTCGATGTGGTTACGCTGAGCTTAAGTAGCGTCTGACACTAGGCTAATGATTCTGATTAATGTCACTATGTGCAAACGAATAGAATGATAAGTCAATTAATAAGAGAGTGCTATGTGAAAGAAGATATTGTGACAGTAATTTGTCTGCATGGATGGCAAACTAAAACTACTTAAACCACTAGTTTAAGTTTAAGGGTGATGCCTCATTAGTGCGTTACGTTGCGTTGCATCGTCGCAGCGTCGACGCTGCGTCATTTTCCATATATTTTTTATGTCATGGCACATTAATGCGTTGCGTCGTCGCATGAATAGGCACATTTGCCTCGTACATATTATTGGTCAGAACTGTTCGAAGGAGAAGACCTAGTCAAGTGTTCTCTGGCTCATATCGAATACATTCTGGAGCAGGCCAGTTTAAGAATTTTCATAATGAACGACTGTGTATGAAACATGTGACGAGTGTGAATGAAGTAAGAGAAATACGATATACGATAGTAAATCAAGAGTTTATGTTTATTTTTATCTTTAAAGGTATTGAGTGTTTATTTGATGCATGATTACACAATATTTAATTTAATTACATGTATAACATATGAGAAAATACACATAAATCCACCTCACAATTTTGCTAAAAATTTACACACGGGTAAAAAATGTCCATCTCTAGGCTGCTAATACTTCTAGCAACTCATACAATATCGAACTAGCCGTGACAATGAGTCGCCTAAAAATATATCAGAGCAATTGTAAAATGAGTTCTTTTTTTAAATACTACCTGCACTTTGAGTCCTTTCGGTGGCGTGCGACTTTAGAAACAATCAAATAATGGACACAAAAATACTCAGACTCAGAACGATGTAACTATTTGTGGATAACACAAATGTTTGTCCTTAGTAGGGATCGAACCCACAACACTCGGCGCAAAGCCAATGCCGAGGCGACTGCCTTAACCACTAAGCTATCCGATAACATGCAATACAATTCATCATACCACCCGTCATGCAGACACGTGTAAATTTGTACACGCGTGGTATTCAACATATCTCCTACCGAAATTACAACATTGCAACATAATTAACAGCTGCTTAATTAATGTTATCGATATTCTATTACACACAACGATGCTTCTGAATATTGGTAATCACGGCATCTGTATGGTAAATCCACGAGATAAAGCTGTATTAATAATTTGGAAGGCAATCGAAATGGATGATAATGGAATCATGAGCACTGCAGCAGTTATGAGGCAATATGGCAACACGACGATAGCATAATAGAATATCTTAATAGATACATACATACGTAGTTTTATTCTAGAACACCATGGATAACAGCTAGTGATAATTTTAGCTTTAGTTGAAATGAGAGTAGTATTCTACTAGTTTTTGCCCGCGGCCTTCATCGCTTGGGAACATTACCTATATTTCTAGATGAAAGGTACCTATGCCATTTGTTGTACACCTGACAACGTGTATGCGTAATTTCATGATGATCGGTCGAGTAGTAAATGCGTAATAAACAAATAAACTTACACAATATTGTCTTCTGTTTACGCAAATGTTATTATGTTTAAACTACTTTATACGGATTTTATCGCGTTCTTTATTTAACACTTAATAATTAATAATTATATAATTTATTTATTTATAAAAAAAAAAAAAGAAAAAGTACTGCCGCATCACAAACATTTATCATTGAAAATAACTTATACTATTTAATTTATGGCCTGATGCATGTGACAATAATGGCGTACATAACATTGGCAATTCATCGGCTCGAAGATGGAATACAATAATTAATTAAAAAGAAAAAATTAAAAAGCACAACAGTTTCAACAGTAGCAACAATTTAGAAAATGTAACACTACTACTACTATTAAACTTTACCAATTTCTAAGCTAATTAAATTATTAAATCTATTAACACTATTATATTTAATTTACACTTTCTCCGACGTTTCGGTTCCTTTTCAGCAGCCATGGTCACGGGGAGACAACCTCTATACTCCATTTGGTTAGGTACTTAACTAAAGGTAAACAATCTTGATGTAACTTTTTAACTAAACACATATTAAACGAATAAACTACTGCTTAAAGTAACGGTTCAATTGATTTAGTAATTGTTATTGTTGTATTTATATTGATCTTTAGCAGTATTTTATTTTTAAACTGAGTTTTTAGATAAAAGACTCATCAAGATTGTTTACCTTTAGTTAAGTACCTAACCAAATGGAGTATAGACTCAGACAACTTACAGTTAGTTTATAATGTTAGTTAGGATTGCTGATACATGAAGATTATTCAAAGTATACCATTTATTTACGTTAATACACCGCATCCCCTATTCGTCATGACATACCATCCTTTTCTCTTCAGCATTAATATACATATATTTTATTATTCTTTTTAAAATTCAACTTCCATAAGATGGCTCTATTTGTAAGGTAGATGTTTTTAAATCCAACATTAAATTTTTTTCCACATACTTAGCTTATTGAAATTGCAGTTTGCTGGCGGCCACAGCTAATGCAACCTGGTCAAAACGTTAAGCCATTTAATAAGGTACACAAATAATAATAATAATAATAACAAATACGCGTTGATTGTTGTTTTCTAGTATATAAAGAAATAACTTGGCCAATGACAGCTTAAAATGATACACATCTTTACTAACTTTTAATTATTCAGTCAGCTTAAGAATAATGAGGAATAATTAATAAAGTACTGTGTACGTAATAATTTAATTAATGTTGACCGTTAGCCTTTATACTACGAGGGACTTTTTTACTACTAATAAAGATTTTAAATAATTTTCAAGATTAGATTTTATAGTAAAGACATGGGCACTAATAAAAGTTACCTGAATGACTAAATTAATGCACAAAATAAAATAAACTATTTATCCGATTACCATGCAGTAACGTGCGTGAATCCAGGACTCCAATCTATCCAGGCTTAGATTTAGACTAGGTTAATGATACAACAGTCCGGGTATCAAAAGTCTACCTTATCTCTTAAAAGTTGCAAAACAAACGTTTAACGACAGACGCAACAAACATCTGAAATTGATACCATAATAGCTTTGGCATTTCAAAAACTTCGTCAGCTAATGTAATAAAGATTACGCAACACGTAGTATACTTTTTAATAAAAATAAAGCCGAAATGACAACACCACGTGCCGTCCGTCGGCGGCTGTCAGCGTATGACATGTGAATGACAGTAGGGAGCCATGGGATGAAATGACATTGCATTGTCCGGATTTGTATGCATGAGAAATAACAGCTATACAGCGAGTAGCGACTACCCGCTCGAATAGGGACATTCTGTATATATAAATAACACCCTATAAACGCATTGTGCTTTCCATATTCAGTTTTCTTTTATAATTACGTTTCATGTTGCAATTTAATTAAAAACTGCGTTGTTTTAATTTAAACGGTTGAGTTGTTTAAAATTTTGCTACGCGAGTGTTTTGGGGTTGATTGTTCATTTTAAATTGTTTTTATGGCTGTTCTCGAATATTGGGTAATCTCTTTATCGAGAAGGTATACAGTGAGTATCCAGGCTATGCCGTTGCTATTCGTTGATGAGAAGAGATGAGATGATTACACTAGATCATCGCTGGGACCGTGCGCATCCTAATCCTGACGAATATTTAGGTGAAACTGAATTTATTTATTTGTTTGTTTGTTACACTTTCACGCCTTAACTATTCGAGCGATCATCATGAAATTTCGCATACATGTTATCAGGAGATCAGCAAAGGACATACGGTACCTTTTATCCAGCAAAAAGTAATAATAATAATAATATTATATCACATACACACAGCACCAGCTAGCCCAAATTGAGCAGAGCTTGTATTATGGGTACTAGACAATGGATAAACTTACATATATACTCTTTTTATTGTACTAGACAATGGATAAACTTACATATAACTTGTTTTTTGTAAATATATATAATTATATTATGCATAGAAACAACCAGACCAAGACAAACATCCATGTTCATACACACAAATGTTTGACTTGCGCGGGAATCGAGTCCGCGACCTTAGGCGTGGCAGTCGTTTACACTAACCACTGAAATACTTTTACTAAACTAACCTAAAGTACATTTACGCGACTGAAGCCGCAAACAAAATATAGTAATCAATAAATTAATGATTACAACTAAGTTAACTATCAGTCAACTTTAAACGACAACGAAGTTTTTATTATCTAACGCTTTAAAATGACTTCACTTTTACAATAACTTAAAAATACCATTTCATCTTACAGCTAGAACTTCTTTAGAATCTTTTTAATCTCGGAGAAAAACTAAGTCCGCAATATTCACAAAGCGGCCGCTAACCTCGGCATTCATGTGGCCTATTCACCGCGAATCTATAAGCATTGTCAGTGACACGAAAGCGGGTCAGGTCAGAATATTAAAGATGCATATACTAGACATGACTGTCATATATACGAGAAAAGAAGCTCTTCATAATCTTTATGGTAGTCTGGTATAAGTGGCGGCTCTTGACCTGGATGTAAATGCTGTTATGGTTTGTGTCATTGTCAGTAATTGGAACTAAGTAGTTGTAGTTAGGTGGTTTGTATGTATGTTATTGGGCAGATGACGCAGTGGTTTAAAGCAGTAGCTACTAATATATATGTGTGGGTTGAAATTACCAACGTTTTTGTACATAGCCTACAATATAAGAAATAGCAAAAATTACTCAAAGATTTCCTCTTAGATTTTCATTAGATTTTTGAAAGTCTATTTGTCGAGCCAAAAATCAAACCTGTTGATTTAAGATGGGTTCTAGTATAACATCGTTTTAGCTATGGTAAGTTATATTTTGACGTTTCTTTGTAGAATATATATCAATAATTAATTATTCGTAATTAAAGCTAATAGCTTTTTAGATATTGAAACTGGTCTTTAAAAAAGAAAGATCCGGATTATATTATTGCGATTTCGTAGTTTCGTTCGTGTATTACGGAAAACCAAGTCAAGGTATTACAATAATACTGTTAGATGCAAGCATACACACTTTTGGATGAAATATATATAATTTTTAAATTCGGTAACCAACACACGATAAAAGAAGTCCACGTTATAACTAATTGCTACATTGGATGTGATATTTCAATTCACAAGAGGCTTCTAAGCGTCTATCACTTATACTGCTATGTGTAGCTGCAACAAAACTAGTCAGCAATTATATCAGTCATATTATAGTATAAATGACAATATTTTTTATAAGGCCAAAAACTACATAAGGAATAGCCGATGCGTCCAAAAGTTTTATAGCTGGCCTATAGTTGGAAATATTAAAGACACATATTGCAGTAAAATATAACCCATTTAGAAGCTTCCTAAGACGACTACCACAAACAGCAATCGTTAACGAACATGAGGCGGCCATGCATCAATTTCCGCCGACTTCTCTAGCCATCAAAGGAAGAGAACACACGCGGCACTCATCTGTGTTCTTAGCCTATATCTACATATATTGCCACATAATATAATATGTCTCTGCAATATGATTTAGTTTAGTTCAGTAGACAATTAAATTAATATTTTCTTAATACTGCGGTATTACACACTAAAGCGGTTTCGTTTATGCGTCATACGTAGCGTAAGGCCGTGAACCTTACGCTACGGCACTTCATTTGCCGCGTTTGCGTCGCCTAAAATAAGACGCAGGTCATGCTGAGATTGAAGCTACATTCAATAAAAAATCCAAAGCGTGGCAATCTATATATATAAAAATCAATGCCACTTTTCGTTGTAATTAAACTCCTGCTAAAGGGCTGGACCGATTTGAATTAATTTTTTTGTGTGTGTTCAAGTGGATTCGAGGATGGTTTAGATATGGTCATTAAAATTTTTTTTGAAATTTTTTTTCTCCTTTACAGCACAATGTCTGTCGGGACAGCTAGTTATTTTATATATTGTAACTACTGTTATCCCTGATAAAGTACATAATTATATATACGTAATTTCACGATGATCGGTCAAGGAGGTAAGGCGTTAAAGCGTAACAAACAATTTAACATTTGCATTTATAATATTAGTTAGGATAAAATAACATGAGCAATCGCAATGCGTTCAACGCTCCGTATGACGCATAAATAAAACGAGTGCTTTACATAACTACAATACATAAGTCTATTATTGTTCCTTCTTTAATATAAACGATTATCCGCAATTTGGGTTACAAATTACTAGTATTCTCGTTGAACTTCCAGCTAAGCTAGAATGCATGTAGGAGTGGGTTCACGTCGATAGAGCAAGCAAGTCCAACGCATTATCCATTAGGCTCCTTTAAAATTTTCATTAATCGTGTATATTGTAACCAAACAACAAATTTATTATTTATGTAGCACAGCGTCATCGTAATTTATTTCTTTTATAACACATTTTATCGACCTGGAACAAGCCACTTTAAGAAAATTTATGTAATTTCCTTGTACCTTCGAAAACAAAAGTTATTATAAAAATAAATACAATGATTTTAATTGTGTACAGATTTGATACAAGAGAGATAAGATTATTAGTTAGATACATTCAAAAGTGCAATTCATTTTTGGAATGTAACCGCGCGTATGTAATCTACAATTTAATCAGATGTGACTCTCAAGCGTAGCCGGATTAGATCGCTAGAGTGTTGGTTTATTCAGAACGGTAGCGGAGGGGTGGGGTGAAAGGGGGGCGGCCTATTTAATTACAAAGCTAGACGCAGCCAGCGGTGCGTTCATGTGTGCGGTATTGAACTAACTCAGTCCATTTCTCTCGATGCCCCGCGCTAGATACAATTTGCGATGAGTTGTGGATTCGAGTTGGTTGGCTGTAATTGTTGAGTTTATGGGAGATAGATAAACACGTCTTCTGACTGTGCAGTATATAGATTCATTGCTACATTTGTAATAAATTTCGGACAAATGCAAATTGTACGCCTGCTCTGCGGTTTTCATATTTTCTTGTCAGCATTGGTATTTAGTAATTTTCATATTTGATATTTTATTGATTCCACGACATAATTTAAGATTTTGAATTAAGACTTGCATTGCCATGACATTGCCGCAGCCTGTGGCCTGGCAATATTTTTTTTACGGTGTCTAGATAAGTTCCCGGTAAACGGTAACAGGCATGCCGTAAGACAAGCAAACAAATATATTGAAGGCTGTTAGGTTTTCTCCTTAACCTCTAGTTCCCTTGTTACCTTTATAGGTACAACACATCATAAAAAGACGAGGGAGGCAATTGGCAAAATGTATATTTTAGTTTCCTATCCAACACATTCTTTATAATGTTGACTATAACCGTAAACAAACTTTTAAATATTGGGAAACAATGATCGTTATATGTACGTAGTTTGATCTAAAATGACGAGTACGATAATTCGCGTGATGTCGTCTGGGTACGCTTTGTGTCCGTGATTGCAGTGTTTGTGGAACCAAATGCGTTCAGGGAATTATTTTAAAAAGGCAGCAAATTTATATTAGTTTATTTACATAACTAGTAATTCAGTTTAATATGAAACAATTTTAATAAATTTCTTGCTTTTATGCTAAAATAAGTAGAAGGATAACGTATTGATAAATTTTAATAGAAGATTGAAGTCGGCTCTAAATATTGAGAGCTTGTATACAAAACTATCTATATATTATACAAGATTTTGCTTGCAGCAATTATAATGTTCTTTCTGGGTGAATGGTACCTTATATCCTATTCTGTACTCCTGCCAACGTGTATGCGAAATTGCATGATGATCGGTCGAGTTAATGCGTCAAAACGTAACAAACAAACATACTGATATTTGCATTTATAATATTACTTATATTAGTTAGGATAAAAGTTAACTAAAATTTACAAAACCTGTACCTACCTATTACTTAAATGGATAAGTTAAACAAATCAAAGTACGTCTTTGTGCTGGATTTGGGCTGTTAACATCGCAACAGAGGGCTAGCTAAAGAGAGCGCCAAAGTAAGCCAAGGTCTGGGGCTAAAACTGCATGGCCGTATTGGTTAGCAAAGATATGTGGAAGACTAAGTATATGTAGGAAGTAACCAGTAATTGAATAAATTGCTCATTCTATTAAAATAGTAGACACTATAAAGTAGACTTAGTTTGGTTTAATTTACCCTAAATTAGAATAAATAAATAGGCATTTATTTAATTTATTTACAGTGTTGCTGGTTATCATTTTACTATGGTAATACCATTCAATTAATTATAGTTAGTAATTACTCATTACATTGGTTAGGTTAGGTGTAGTAACACCCCAGTATGGAAAATTTAATATCAAAAAACCCAGAAGATGAGAAGATGGAGAAGACGGAGGAGCGCGGAGTGCCTTTGCGCGACTCCAAAGGGCGCTTTAAGCGCCCTTTACGACCACGCACCAGCGATGCTGGAGCTGGCGCATCAACGCCTGACGGAAGCCGGAGGAGCTCCGTCAGCGTCGAGTCTGGATCCGAGGCGGGCTCCGGCTCTGAGGCCAGTCGGCCTCAGAGCCGGTGCTCGTCGGCGGCTCGACGGGAGAGGGAGGAGGGGGGGGATAGCCCTGCTTCCCTCTCCCGCAAGCTTAGGGCGACGCCCGGCGCTTCCGCGAAGCGCCGGAAGACGACGCATCCCGTGCCAACGCGTTCGTGCTCGGACACGGAGGTGGAGGTAGTGGAGGGGATGCCCTGTCGGGAAAGGGCTGGTTCCCCGATGCCGCCTCCCTCCACGAGGAGGCTCCCCGGGCAGCCTTTGCCTGCCCGTCGAGACATCTCGAAGACGGCTGGGGTCGCGGATGCGTCCCCCTTGGGAGAGGACTCGGTTGCCGACCTCAGGCAACGGTTCGAGGCTGGCGCCGAGACCGTGTTGAGGGTGGCGGCCCGGTCCGGCAACCTAAAGGGGGGATTCGTCCGCGACCTCAAACAGGCTACGGAGGACATGAGGGAGGCCTTCTTCGGCATGTGGGGACGGGCTTCCTCCGACCTCCAGAGGCGCTGGAGGTCGGAGAACGAGGGGCTGCATAGGCAGCTCGCGGAGCTCCGAGCGGAGGTGGCGGCCATGAAGGCGGCCGCTGCCACTGCCGCTCGGGCCAACGCCGCCAAGACGCCCTCGGCCGCCGCCGGGGCGCCTGCCGGGAGGCCACGGGAGGAGTTCCCACCCCTCCCGCGGCGCACAGCGCGGCCCCTCACCCCCGCGGAGGACCGGCGTCCCGCCTGGGCGGACGAACTGATGCGGGCCACGGTGGCTCAGGCGCGCAACGTAGTTGATGCGTGCCTGGCCAACTATGGCCTCACGCCCGTTCCCACCCTGGGCCCTCCGCTCGGGGGCCGCCCCCGGATGGTCGGAGGCACGCCGGCTGGCCCGGCGCCCTCCAGTCCACCGGTTGCGCGGCAGACATCTGCCCCCACACCATCGGCCTCCTCTTCTAAGGGGAAGGGGAAGGGCAAGGGGAGGGCGACCGCCGCTGTGGCGCCGCGGCGCCCCGCCTCCCAGCCCCAACCCGCCCCGGTGGCCTCTACTTCGGCTGAGCAGCCGTGGACAGAGGTCGTCGGGAAGAAGAGGAGGAAGAAGAAGAAGAAGAAGGCCTCCCAGGCTCCCCCGGTGAGCAAGAAGAAGGGCCTCCGCCCAGCTGACCTGCGCCCCCCGCGCTCCACCGCCATTGTGGTAGAGCTGACAGAGGAGGGGCTCCGGCAGGGCGGCAGCTATGCGGGCGTCCTCCGGCAGGCCACTCAGGCTATGAGAGACAATCTCGCCGAGATGGGCCTCGCCGGAGGCGTCCAATTCAAGGTTGCCGCCACTGGGGCCAGAATTCTGGAGGTCCCAGGTGCCACCTCCGGCGACAAGGCGGACAGGGTAGCGGATAAACTCCGCTCCCTGTTCTCGCCTGAGGAGGTCAAGATCTCCCGCCCGGTGAAGTCCGCAGAAATGCGGATAACCGGGCTGGACGACTCGGCCTCCTCTGAGGATGTCGCCGCTGCGGTGGCACAAGCCGGAGCCTGCCCCCTGGTGCAGGTCAGGGTGGGGGAGATGCGCCGCGGCGATAGTGGCCTGTGCACGGTGGTGGTGCGCTGCCCCATCGCCGCGGCGAAAAAGGTGGCGGCCGGCCGTTTGCTGGTCGGGATGGTCTCGGCTCAGGTGAATCTCCTGGAGCCGAGGCCTAGGCGGTGCTACCGCTGCCTCGAACCGGGGCACGTGAGGCAGCAATGCACCGCCGAAACTGACCGCAGCGATCTCTGCTATCGCTGCGGTCAGCCCGGCCACAAGGCCGCCGCCTGCTCCGCCGCAAAACCTTCCTGCAGCCTCTGTTCTGCTGCAGGAAAGCCGGCGGAGCACCGGATGGGGAGCAAATCTTGCTCCCCACCGAAACGACGTAGGGCCAGAGGGGCGGTCGCCGGGACTCCGGCCGCCCCGGCCCCGTCCCAAGCAGGGAGCAGTACGGAGGCGATGGACACGTAATTAATTATGGCCCATCGCCTCCTACAGGTGAATATTAACCACTCCGCCAGGGCGCAGGATATTTTGCTGCAGCACATGGCGGAGTGGTTAATAGACATCGCCGTGGTCGCCGAGCCTTACTGCGTCCCCAGCCGACACAACTGGTTTGGGGACCTCGGAGGCTCGGCGGCCATTGTCTCGTCCGGACCCTCGCTCCTGGTGATGACAGACAGGGGCGAGGGGTATGTATGTGTTGATTGGGAGGGAACCGTCCTGATCGGGGTGTACTTCTCTCCGAACCGGCGCCTCGCCGAGTTTGAGCAATTTTTGGGCGCGGTGGGGGCCGTTATTAACCGGTACCCATCGCGTCCGATCGTGGTGGCGGGGGACTTCAATGCCAAATCAACGGCTTGGGGATCCCCTGTCACCGACGCTCGCGGCGACGCGCTGGAGGAGTGGGCGATTGCGACCGGTCTCGTGGTTCTTAACCGGGGATCGGTCGCCACGTGCGTGCGTTGGCAGGGCGAGTCCATTGTGGACATTTCGTTCGCAAGCCCTGCCGTAGCGCGCCGCGTCCGGGACTGGCAAGTGCTGGTCGAGGCGGAGTCACTGTCGGACCACCGTTACGTGCGGTTCGACATCTCCGCCTCGCCGGCGATCCCGGACGATCGCCCGAGGAGAGGGCACACCCCGTCGTCCCCACGATGGGCGTTGAAACGTCTCGACGTAGATGTGCTGGTGGAAGCCTCCATCGTCCAGGCCTGGACCCCGATGGGTGAAGGGCCTGTGGAGGTTGAGTCGGAGGCGGAGTGGTTCCGGGGCGCGATGACGCAGATTTGCGACGCGTCGATGCCCCGGGCCAGTGCTCGACCTCCAAGGCGTCAGGTGTACTGGTGGTCTGACGACATTAGTCAGAAACGCGCCGCTTGCATTGCGGCGCGTCGCCAGTACACTAGGTACCGCCGACGCAGGCGGTACCGTGACCCGACCGTGGAGGCACGGCTGCGGGGCGATTATGTACAGCGGAAGCACGCCCTGCAGTCCGCCATCAGTGAGGCCAAAACCCAAAGATGGGAAGAGTTCCTGGGGACTCTCGAGGCAGATCCGTGGGGCCGCCCGTACAAGGCGGTCAGGGGCAAGTTGCGCCCCTGGGCCCCACCGGTCACCGAGAGTCTCCAGCCTCGGCAATTAGAGGAGGTGGTCTCCGCTCTCTTTCCTTCGAGAGCGGAGCACACGCCTCCCGAAATGGCGCCGCCCGATATTGAGGAGGGCGGTGCCGATGCCGGGGCGCCAGAGGTAACAATGGCGGAGCTCGGCGCGGTAATGGTTCGACTCCGGGGCAAAAACACCGCCCCGGGGCCGGACGGAATTCCTGGCCGCGCCTGGGTTTTGGCCTACGACGCCCTAGGGGACCGGCTCCTCAGGCTGTTTAGCGCCTGTTTGGAGTCGGGACGGTTCCCTGCCATGTGGAAGACGGGTAAGCTGGTCCTCCTGAGAAAGGAGGGCCGCCCCGCGGACTCTCCCTCCGCGTACCGCCCCATAGTGCTGTTGGATGAGGTGGGCAAGCTCTTTGAGCGAGTAGTGGTTGCCCGCCTCTCCAGGCACCTGGTGCGGGTGGGCCCCGACTTGTCCGAACATCAGTTCGGATTCCGAGAGGGCCGATCGACGATTGACGCGATCAGTCGCGTCAAGGCCCTCTCGGATGAGGCGGTCGCCTCGCGCGGGGTGGTGTTGGCGGTGTCCTTGGACATCGCCAACGCGTTCAACACCCTGCCGTGGGCGACTATTAGGGAGGCGCTCCGATTTCATGGGGTGCCTCCCTATCTGCGCCGAATAGTCGGGTACTACCTGCACCAGAGGAGTGTGTTCTGTGTGGGGCGGAACGGAGAGACGTTCCGGAGGGAGGTGTCGTGCGGTGTTCCGCAGGGTTCCGTTCTTGGACCGATCCTGTGGAACATCGGCTACGACTGGGTGCTGCGGGGCGCCCTACCCCCGGGCGTCGGCGTAACTTGTTACGCCGACGACACGCTGGTCACGGCCCGGGGAGAGGATTACGGGGCAGCTGCCCGTCTTGCCACGGCAGGGGTGGCCCTGGTTGTCGGTAGAATTAGGATGTTGGGACTGGAGGTGGCGCTGGAAAAGTCCGAGGCCCTGTTATTTCATGGGCCTCGGCGGGCGCCGCCACCAGATGCCCACATCATAGTTGGAGGGGTCCGCATCGGGGTGGAGCCGAGTATGAAATACTTGGGGCTCCACCTCGACGGCCGCTGGAACTTTCGCGTCCATTTTAGCCGCCTGGCCCCCCGGCTGATGTCGGCGGCGGGAGCGCTTAGCTCTCTGCTGCCGAATATCGGGGGGCCGAGTGTCGTCTGCCGCCGCCTCTATTTGGGGGTGGTGCGGTCGATGGCCCTTTACGGGTCGCCCATTTGGGCCGGCGCCCTCGATCGCCGAAACATCGCCCTCTTGAGGAAACCTCAGAGGGCGATGGCGATCAGGGTGTCGCGGGCGTACCGCACCGTCTCCTTTGAGGCGGCGTGCATCCTGGCGGCATCGCCGCTCTGGGATTTGGAGGCGGAGGTCCAAGCGTCGGTGTATCACTGGCGCGTGGACCTCCGGCTCCATGGTGAGGAACCCACTCACGGGGCGGTGGAGACGCGAAGGTCCCAGGCTCGACTGGTCCTCGAGGCCAAGTGGGAGGAAAGGCTGGCCCAGCCCCGCTACGGGGTGAGGACCGTCGAGGCTGTCCGTCCGGTGCTAAGGCAGTGGATGGACAGACGGCGCGGACCGCTCACCTACCGGCTTACTCAGGTGCTCTCCGGACACGGCTGTTTCGGAGAGTACCTGTGCAAGATAGCCGGTAGGGAGCCGACAACCAGGTGTCACCACTGCGAGGAGTGCGACCGGGACACGGCGCAGCACACGCTGGAGGAGTGTCCAGCGTGGGCCGAGGAGCGCTGTGCCCTGGTCGCCGTGATTGGCCCCGACCTCTCGTTGCCGACCGTCGTATCCATGATGGTCGGCGACGACAGGTGCTGGGGCGCAATGAGGTCCTTCTGCGAGGCTGTCATCTCGCAGAAGGAGGCGGCGGAGCGGGGGCGTGAGGAAGATCCTTACGCCCCGGACATCCGCCGCCGGAGGAGGGGGCGCAGGAGACGCGCTTATGTCGCTCTCCTGCCCCCCACCTAAGGGTTCTGGGTGGCAAGGCCTCAGGGGACCCTGCCACCCGTGAGTAAGAACCCACAGAGGGCGCGCGCGGTGTTCCCGCGCGCCTTCTAACGTCGAAAGGGGAGAGCGGTGAAATTGCTCTCCCCCGGGGACGAGAGGAGGTCGGGTCCTATTGACCCGGCCGGCACCCACACGGGGGGGCCTGCTATGGATGAATCTTTTTAGACTCCCAACAGGCCCCCCCCATTGGGTGAGAGAGGGAACACCCCAGGTTTTTTTAGTGGGTATACCAGCAGTCGGCTGGTGAGTCCCACACGCCCCGCCGGTGCCGTCCCCTAGCCGGCGGGTAGTGCATCAAGCATTTTTTCCTGGGAATCAAAAAAAAAAAAAAAAAAGGTGTAGTAACACCCGGGGGGGCCTGCTATGGATGAATCTTTTCAGACTCCCAACTGGCCCCCCCCATTGGGTGAGAGAGGGAACACCCCAGGTTTTTTTAGTGGGTATCCCAGCACTAGGCTGGTGAGTCCCACACGCCCCGCCGGTGCCGTCCCCTAGCCGGCGGGTAGTGCATCAAGCATTTTTTCCTGGGAATCAAAAAAATAAAAAAAAAATAAAAGGTGTAGTAACACCCGGGGTGTGTGGCCAGAGAACCTCCCCGTGTGCCCGACGGCTGCTGGTCCTTTCTACATTTTAGTGGATTGGAACGGCAGTCGTTGGGCCGGTACACCCCGGGCAACACGGGTAATAATGTCCTTTCGGGGGCATTATTACTCGTGGCTAATACTCTGGCACACGCGTAGGGAACCCGAGGCAGTTTGTCTCGGGGTCATCGGCCCGCAAGGGCCGCGTTTGGGGGTCTCTCCACGTTTTCCTCTGATTAGCAGAGGAAACGTGGATTTGAGACAGGGAGGGTAGAGGAAGAAAACCTTGGTAAAAAATAACAAGTAGGGGCCCGTAAGGCCAGGGCAGGCTTAGGTAGGTAGGTAGGGTGGTAGGATTAGGGTTGTTAGGTTTAGGGTGGTAGGAGTAGGTAGGTAGTAGGTAGGTAGGTAGGTAGGTATATATGTATATATATATATGTGTGTGTGTGTGTATATATATATATATATTTAGGGTTGTTAGGGTTTTAGGTTAGGCTTGTTAGGCTAGTTTAGGTTTAGGAGTCCTGCCAGTTAGGCGGTTTTGGGGTGTTGGGGCGGGTGGGTTGGTCCAACATGGACCCCCATCCGCCCTAACAGGGGGGATAGAGGAAGACAACCTCTTTAAAAAATCACCAGTGGGGCCTGTAAGGCCCGTGCGGGAGCACATAGGGGAGGGGAAACCCAATCCTGCTCCAACCTACTCGTTACCCGTTGAGTGTCGTTGATCACGTCTAGCGGCTCAACGGGACCGAGGGGCTTGCCTTAGTTGGCCGGCCCGCGAGAAGGAAAACTCATACCACCCAACAGCGAAGTTGTAAAAACCTCTGGGTACCTGCCGTCCCCCAGTAGTATGTAGGCCTTCCCCCGGAATGAGCGTCACCCGGGGGTCGAGTTTATATCGGCTCGACTCGTGGGAATTACACGGAAAATTCAAAAAATCAAAATGACACGAAGGAGAAGGAGACGGAGGAGCGCGGAGGCATATTGCGCGACTCCAAAGGGCGCTTTAAACGCCCTCTACGACCACGCGCTGGCGATGGCGGAGGAACGGGGGCACGCACGCCCACTAGCGCGTCGACGCCTGATGGAAGCCGGAGGAGCTCCGTCAGCGTCGAGTCCGGGTCCGAGGCGGGCTCGGGTTCGGAGGCCAGTCGGCCTCAGAGCCGGTGCTCGTCGGCGGCTCGACGAGCGAGGGAGGAGGGGGAGGATAGTCATGCCTCCCTCACCCTCAAGTCTAGAGCGACGCCCGGCACTTCCGCGAAGCGCCGGAAGACCACGCATCCCGTGCCGTCACACTCGTGTTCGGACACGGAGGTGGAGGTGGTGGAGGGGATGCCCTGTCAAGGAGGGGCTGGTTCCCCGATGCCGCCTCCCTCCACGAGAAGGCTCCCCGGGCAGCCTTTACCTGCCCGTCGGGATGCCCCCAAGACGGCTGAGGTCCCGAATGCGTCACCCTCGGCCGGGGACTCGGTTGCCGGCCTCCGGCAACGATTCGAGGCTGGAGCCGAGACCGTGTTGAGGGTGGCGGCCCGGTCCGGCAATTTAAAGGGAGGCTTCGTCCGGGACCTCAAGAACGCGACGGAAGATATGAGGGAGGCGTTCTTCGACCTGTGGGGGCGGACTTCCTCTGACCTTCAGAGACGCTGGAGGTCGGAGAATGAGGGGCTGCACAGGCAGCTGGCGGAGCTCCGGGCGGAGGTGACGGCCATGAAGGCGGCCGCTGCCACTGCCGCTCGGGCCAACGCCGCCAAGTCGCCCTCGGCCGCCGCCGGGGCACCTGCCGGGAGACCACGGGAGGAGTTCCCACCCCTCCCGCGGCGCACAGCGCGGCCCGTCACTCCCGCGGAGGACCGGCGTCCCGCCTGGGCGGACGAGCTGATGCGGGCCACGGTGGCTCAGGCGCGCAACGTTGTTGATGCGTGCCTGGCCAACTATGGCCTCACGCCCGTCCCCACCCCGGGCCCTCCGCTCGGGGGCCGCCCGCGGATGGTCGGAGGCACGCCGGCTGGCCCGGTGCCCTCCGGCCCACCGGTTGCGCGGCAAACATCTGCCCCTAATCCGTTGGCTTCCTCTTCCTCTTCCAAGAGGAAAGGGAGGGGCAAGGGGAGGGCGACTGCCACTGCGGCGCCACCGCGTCCCGGCCCCCATGCCCAACCCACCTCGGTGGCCTCTACCTCGGCTGAACAGCCGTGGACGGAGGTCACCAAGAGGAAGAGGAAGAGGAAAAAGAAGGCCTCTCGGGCTATCCCGGCTACCAGCCAAAAGAGGGGCCTCCGCCCGGCCGACTTGCGCCCCCCGCGCTCCACCGCCATTGTGGTGGAGCTGACAGAGGAGGGGCTCCGGCAGGGCGGCAGCTATGCGGGCGTCCTCCGGCAGGCCACTCAGGCTATGAGAGACAATCTCGCCGAGATGGGCCTCGCCGGAGGCGTCCACTTCAAGGTTGCCGCCACTGGGGCCAGAATTCTGGAGGTCCCAGGTGCCACCTCCGGCGACAAGGCGGACAGGGTAGCGGATAAACTCCGCTCCCTGTTCTCGCCTGAGGAGGTCAAGATCTCCCGCCCGGTGAAGTCCGCAGAAATGCGAGTAACCGGGCTGGACGACTCGGCCTCCTCCGAGGATGTCGCCGCTGCGGTGGCACAAGCCGGAGCCTGCCCCCTGGCGCAGGTCAGGGTGGGGGAGATGCGCCGCGGTGAGAGTGGCTTGTGCACGGTGGTGGTGCGCTGCCCCATCACCGCGGCGAAGAAGGTGGCGGCCGGCCGTTTGCTGGTCGGGATGGTCTCGGCTCAGGTGAATCTCCTGGAGCCGAGGCCTAGGCGGTGCTACCGCTGCCTCGAACCGGGGCACGTGAGGCAGCAATGCACCGCCGAAACTGACCGCAGCGATCTCTGCTATCGCTGCGGTCAGCCCGGCCACAAGGCCGCCGCCTGCTCCGCCGCAAAACCTTCCTGCAGCCTCTGTTCTGCTGCAGGAAAGCCGGCGGAGCACCGGATGGGGAGCAAATCTTGCTCCCCACCGAAACGACGTAGGGCCAGAGGGGCGGTCGCCGGGACTCCGGCCGCCCCGGCCCCGTCCCAAGCAGGGAGCAGTACGGAGGCGATGGACACATAATTAATTATGGCCCATCGCCTCCTACAGGTGAATATTAACCACTCCGCCAGGGCGCAGGATATCTTGCTGCAGCACATGGCGGAGTGGTCAATAGACATCGCCGTGGTCGCCGAGCCTTACTGCGTCCCCAGCCGACACAACTGGTTTGGGGACCTCGGAGGCTCGGCGGCCATTGTTTCGTCCGGACCCTCGCTCCTGGTGATGACAGACAGGGGCGAGGGTTATATATGTGTTGATTGGGAGGGAACCGTCCTGATCGGGGTGTACTTTTCTCCGAACCGGCGCCTCGCCGAGTTTGAGCAATTTTTGGGCGCGGTGGGGGCCGTTATTAACCGGTACCCATCGCGTCCGATCGTGGTGGCGGGGGACTTCAATGCCAAATCAACGGCTTGGGGATCCCCTGTCACCGACGCTCGCGGCGACGCGCTGGAGGAGTGGGCGATTGCGACCGGTCTCGTGGTCCTTAACCGGGGATCGGTCGCCACGTGCGTGCGCTGGCAGGGCGAGTCCATTGTGGACATTTCGTTCGCAAGCCCTGCCGTAGCACGCCGCGTCCGGGACTGGCAAGTGCTGGTCGAGGCGGAGTCACTGTCGGACCACCGTTACGTGCGGTTCGACATCTCCGCCTCGCCGGCGATCCCGGACGATCGCCCGAGGAGAGTGCACACCCCGTCGTCCCCACGATGGGCGTTGAAACGTCTCAACGTAGACGTGCTGGTGGAAGCCTCCATCGTCCAGGCCTGGACCCCAATGGGCGAAGGGCCTGTGGAGGTTGAGCTAGAGGCGGAGTGGTTCCGGGGCGCGATGACGCGGATTTGCGACGCGTCGATGCCCCGGGCCAGTGCTCGACCTCCTAGGCGTCAGGTGTACTGGTGGTCTGACGACATTAGTCAGAAACGCGCCGCTTGCATTGCGGCGCGTCGCCAGTACACTAGGTACCGCCGACGCAGGCGGTACCGTGACCCGACCGTGGAGGCACGGCTGCGGGGCGATTACGTACAGCGGAAGCACGTCCTGCAGTCCGCCATCAGTGAGGCCAAAACCCAAAGATGGGAAGAGTTCCTGGGGACTCTCGAGGCAGATCCGTGGGGCCGCCCGTACAAGGCGGTCAGGGGCAAGTTGCGCCCCTGGGCCCCACCGGTCACCGAGAGTCTCCAGCCCCGGCAATTAGAGGAGGTGGTCTCCGCTCTCTTTCCTTCGAGAGCGGAGCACACGCCTCCCGAAATGGCGCCGCCCGATATTGAGGAGGGCGGTGCCGATGCCGGGGCGCCAGAGGTTACAATGGCGGAGCTCGGCGCGGCAATGGTTCGGCTCCGGGGCAAAAACACCGCCCCGGGGCCGGACGGAATTCCTGGCCGCGCCTGGGTTTTGGCCTACGACGCCCTAGGGGACCGGCTCCTCAGGCTGTTTAGCGCCTGTTTGGAGTCGGGACGGTTCCCTGCCATGTGGAAGACGGGTAAGCTGGTCCTCCTGAGAAAGGAGGGCCGCCCCGCGGACTCTCCCTCCGCGTACCGCCCCATAGTGCTGTTGGATGAGGTGGGCAAGCTCTTTGAGCGTGTAGTGGTTGCCCGCCTCTCCAGGCACCTGGTGCGGGTGGGCCCCGACTTGTCCGAACTGCAGTTCGGATTCCGAGAGGGCCGATCGACGATTGACGCGATCAGTCGCGTCAAGGCCCTCTCGGATGAGGCGGTCGCCTCGCGCGGGGTGGTGTTGGCGGTGTCCTTGGACATCGCCAACGCGTTCAACACCCTGCCGTGGGCGACTATTAGGGAGGCGCTCCGATTTCATGGAGTGCCTCCCTATCTGCGCCGAATAGTCGGGGACTACCTGCACCAGAGGAGTGTGTTCTGTGTGGGGCGGAACGGAGAGACGTTCCGGAGGGAGGTGTCGTGCGGTGTTCCGCAGGGTTCCGTTCTTGGACCGATCCTGTGGAACATCGGCTACGACTGGGTGCTGCGGGGCGCCCTACCCCCGGGCGTCGGCGTAACTTGTTACGCCGACGACACGCTGGTCACGGCCCGGGGAGAGGATTACGGGGCAGCTGCCCGTCTTGCCACGGCAGGGGTGGCCCTGGTTGTCGGTAGAATTAGGATGTTGGGACTGGAGGTGGCGCTGGAAAAGTCCGAGGCCCTGTTATTTCATGGGCCTCGGCGGGCGCCGCCACCAGATGCCCACATCATAGTTGGAGGGGTCCGCATCGGGGTGGAGCCGAGTATGAAATACTTGGGGCTCCACCTCGACGGCCGCTGGAACTTTCGCGTCCATTTTAGCCGCCTGGCCCCCCGGTTGATGTCGGCGGCGGGAGCGCTTAGCTCTCTGCTGCCGAATATCGGGGGGCCGAGTGTCGTCTGCCGCCGCCTCTATTTGGGGGTGGTGCGGTCGATGGCCCTCTACGGGTCGCCCATTTGGGCCGGCGCCCTCGATCGCCGAAACATCGCCCTCCTGAGGAAACCTCAGAGGGCGATGGCGATCAGGGTGTCGCGGGCGTACCGCACCGTCTCCTTTGAGGCGGCGTGCGTCCTGGCGGCATCGCCGCCCTGGGATTTGGAGGCGGAGGTCCAAGCGTCGGTGTATCACTGGCGCGTGGACCTCCGGCTCCATGGTGAGGAACCTACTCACGGGGCGGTGGAGACGCGAAGGTCCCAGGCTCGACTGGTCCTCGAGGCCAAGTGGCAAGAGCGACTGGCCCAGCTCCGCTATGGGGTGAGGACAGTCGAGGCTGTCCGTCCCGTGTTAAGGGAGTGGACGGACAGACGGCGCGGACCGCTCACCTACCGGCTTACTCAGGTGCTCTCCGGACACGGCTGTTTCGGAGAGTACCTGTGCAAGATAGCCGGTAGGGAGCCGACAACCAGGTGTCACCACTGCGAGGAGTGCGACCGGGACACGGCGCAGCACACGCTGGAGGAGTGTCCAGCGTGGGCCGCGGAGCGCTGTGCCCTGGTCGCCGTGATTGGCCCCGACCTCTCGTTGCCGACCGTCGTATCCATGATGGTCGGCGACGACAGGTGCTGGGGCGCAATGAGGTCCTTCTGCGAGGCTGTCATCTCGCAGAAGGAGGCGGCGGAGCGGGGGCGTGAGGAAGATCCTTACGCCCCGGACATCCGCCGCCGGAGGAGGGGGCGCAGGAGACGCGCTTATGTCGCTCTCCTGCCCCCCACCTAAGGGTTCTGGGTGGCAAGGCCTCAGGGGACCCTGCCACCCGTGAGTAAGAACCCACAGAGGGCGCGCGCGGTGTTCCCGCGCGCCTTCTAACGTCGAAAGGGGAGAGCGGTGAAATTGCTCTCCCCCGGGGACGAGAGGAGGTCGGGTCCTATTGACCCGGCCGGCACCCACACGGGGGGGCCTGCTATGGATGAATCTTTTTAGACTCCCAACAGGCCCCCCCCATTGGGTGAGAGAGGGAACACCCCAGGTTTTTTTAGTGGGTATACCAGCAGTCGGCTGGTGAGTCCCACACGCCCCGCCGGTGCCGTCCCCTAGCCGGCGGGTAGTGCATCAAGCATTTTTTCCTGGGAATCAAAAAAAAAAAAAAAAAAAAGGTGTAGTAACACCCGGGGGGGCCTGCTATGGATGAATCTTTTCAGACTCCCAACTGGCCCCCCCCATTGGGTGAGAGAGGGAACACCCCAGGTTTTTTTAGTGGGTATCCCAGCACTAGGCTGGTGAGTCCCACACGCCCCGCCGGTGCCGTCCCCTAGCCGGCGGGTAGTGCATCAAGCATTTTTTCCTGGGAATCAAAAAAATAAAAAAAAAATAAAAGGTGTAGTAACACCCGGGGTGTGTGGCCAGAGAACCTCCCCGTGTGCCCGACGGCTGCTGGTCCTTTCTACATTTTAGTGGATTGGAACGGCAGTCGTTGGGCCGGTACACCCCGGGCAACACGGGTAATAATGTCCTTTCGGGGGCATTATTACTCGTGGCTAATACTCTGGCACACGCGTAGGGAACCCGAGGCAGTTTGTCTCGGGGTCATCGGCCCGCAAGGGCCGCGTTTGGGGGTCTCTCCACGTTTTCCTCTGATTAGCAGAGGAAACGTGGATTTGAGACAGGGAGGGTAGAGGAAGAAAACCTTGGTAAAAAATAACAAGTAGGGGCCCGTAAGGCCAGGGCAGGCTTAGGTAGGTAGGTAGGGTGGTAGGATTAGGGTTGTTAGGTTTAGGGTGGTAGGAGTAGGTAGGTAGTAGGTAGGTAGGTAGGTAGGTATATATGTATATATATATATGTGTGTGTGTGTGTATATATATATATATATTTAGGGTTGTTAGGGTTTTAGGTTAGGCTTGTTAGGCTAGTTTAGGTTTAGGAGTCCTGCCAGTTAGGCGGTTTTGGGGTGTTGGGGCGGGTGGGTTGGTCCAACATGGACCCCCATCCGCCCTAACAGGGGGGATAGAGGAAGACAACCTCTTTAAAAAATCACCAGTGGGGCCTGTAAGGCCCGTGCGGGAGCACATAGGGGAGGGGAAACCCAATCCTGCTCCAACCTACTCGTTACCCGTTGAGTGTCGTTGATCACGTCTAGCGGCTCAACGGGACCGAGGGGCTTGCCTTAGTTGGCCGGCCCGCGAGAAGGAAAACTCATACCACCCAACAGCGAAGTTGTAAAAACCTCTGGGTACCTGCCGTCCCCCAGTAGTATGTAGGCCTTCCCCCGGAATGAGCGTCACCCGGCCTTCGGCCACGCCCTCTACGACCACGCGCTGGCGATGGCGGAGGAACGGGGGCACGCACGCCCACTAGCGCGTCGACGCCTGATGGAAGCCGGAGGAGCTCCGTCAGCGTCGAGTCCGGGTCCGAGGCGGGCTCGGGTTCGGAGGCCAGTCGGCCTCAGAGCCGGTGCTCGTCGGCGGCTCGACGAGCGAGGGAGGAGGGGGAGGATAGTCATGCCTCCCTCACCCTCAAGTCTAGAGCGACGCCCGGCACTTCCGCGAAGCGCCGGAAGACCACGCATCCCGTGCCGTCACACTCGTGTTCGGACACGGAGGTGGAGGTGGTGGAGGGGATGCCCTGTCAAGGAGGGGCTGGTTCCCCGATGCCGCCTCCCTCCACGAGAAGGCTACCCGGGCAGCCTTTACCTGCCCGTCGGGATGCCCCCAAGACGGCTGAGGTCCCGAATGCATCACCCTCGGCCGGGGACTCGGTTGCCGGCCTCCGGCAACGATTCGAGGCTGGAGCCGAGACCGTGTTGAGGGTGGCGGCCCGGTCCGGCAATTTAAAGGGAGGCTTCGTCCGGGACCTCAAGAACGCGACGGAAGATATGAGGGAGGCGTTCTTCGACCTGTGGGGGCGGACTTCCTCTGACCTTCAGAGACGCTGGAGGTCGGAGAATGAGGGGCTGCACAGGCAGCTGGCGGAGCTCCGGGCGGAGGTGACGGCCATGAAGGCGGCCGCTGCCACTGCCGCTCGGGCCAACGCCGCCAAGTCGCCCTCGGCCGCCGCCGGGGCACCTGCCGGGAGACCACGGGAGGAGTTCCCACCCCTCCCGCGGCGCACAGCGCGGCCCGTCACTCCCGCGGAGGACCGGCGTCCCGCCTGGGCGGACGAGCTGATGCGGGCCACGGTGGCTCAGGCGCGCAACGTTGTTGATGCGTGCCTGGCCAACTATGGCCTCACGCCCGTCCCCACCCCGGGCCCTCCGCTCGGGGGCCGCCCGCGGATGGTCGGAGGCACGCCGGCTGGCCCGGTGCCCTCCGGCCCACCGGTTGCGCGGCAAACATCTGCCCCTAATCCGTTGGCTTCCTCTTCCTCTTCCAAGAGGAAAGGGAGGGGCAAGGGGAGGGCGACTGCCACTGCGGCGCCACCGCGTCCCGGCCCCCATGCCCAACCCACCTCGGTGGCCTCTACCTCGGCTGAACAGCCGTGGACGGAGGTCACCAAGAGGAAGAGGAAGAGGAAAAAGAAGGCCTCTCGGGCTATCCCGGCTACCAGCCAAAAGAGGGGCCTCCGCCCGGCCGACTTGCGCCCCCCGCGCTCCACCGCCATTGTGGTGGAGCTGACAGAGGAGGGGCTCCGGCAGGGCGGCAGCTATGCGGGCGTCCTCCGGCAGGCCACTCAGGCTATGAGAGACAATCTCGCCGAGATGGGCCTCGCCGGAGGCGTCCACTTCAAGGTTGCCGCCACTGGGGCCAGAATTCTGGAGGTCCCAGGTGCCACCTCCGGCGACAAGGCGGACAGGGTAGCGGATAAACTCCGCTCCCTGTTCTCGCCTGAGGAGGTCAAGATCTCCCGCCCGGTGAAGTCCGCAGAAATGCGAGTAACCGGGCTGGACGACTCGGCCTCCTCCGAGGATGTCGCCGCTGCGGTGGCACAAGCCGGAGCCTGCCCCCTGGCGCAGGTCAGGGTGGGGGAGATGCGCCGCGGTGAGAGTGGCTTGTGCACGGTGGTGGTGCGCTGCCCCATCACCGCGGCGAAGAAGGTGGCGGCCGGCCGTTTGCTGGTCGGGATGGTCTCGGCTCAGGTGAATCTCCTGGAGCCGAGGCCTAGGCGGTGCTACCGCTGCCTCGAACCGGGGCACGTGAGGCAGCAATGCACCGCCGAAACTGACCGCAGCGATCTCTGCTATCGCTGTGGTCAGCCCGGCCACAAGGCCGCCGCCTGCTCCGCCGCAAAACCTTCTTGCAGCCTCTGTTCTGCTGCAGGAAAGCCGGCGGAGCACCGGATGGGGAGCAAATCTTGCTCCCCACCGAAACAACGTAGGGCCAGAGGGGCGGCCGCCGGGACTCCGGCCGCCCCGGCCCCGTCCCAAGCAGGGAGCAGTACGGAGGCGATGGACACGTAATTAATTATGGCCCATCGCCTCCTACAGGTGAATATTAACCACTCCGCCAAGGCGCAGGATATTTTGCTGCAGCACATGGCGGAGTGGTTAATAGACATCGCCGTGGTCGCCGAGCCTTACTGCGTCCCCAGCCGACACAACTGGTTTGGGGACCTCGGAGGCTCGGCGGCCATTGTCTCGTCCGGACCCTCGCTCCTGGTGATGACAGACAGGGGCGAGGGGTATGTATGTGTTGATTGGGAGGGAACCGTTCTGATCGGGGTGTACTTCTCTCCAAACCGGCGCCTCGCCGAGTTTGAGCAATTTTTGGGCGCGGTGGGGGCCGTTATTAACCGGTACCCATCGCGTCCGGTCGTGGTGGCGGGGGACTTCAATGCCAAATCAACGGCTTGGGGATCCCCTGTCACCGACGCTCGCGGCGACGCGCTGGAGGAGTGGGCGATTGCGACCGGTCTCGTGGTTCTTAACCGGGGATCGGTCGCCACGTGCGTGCGCTGGCAGGGCGAGTCCATTGTGGACATTTCGTTCGCAAGCCCTGCCGTAGCGCGCCGCGTCCGGGACTGGCAAGTGCTAGTCGAGGCGGAGTCACTGTCGGACCACCGTTACGTGCGGTTCGACATCTCCGCCTCGCCGGCGATCCCGGACGATCGCCCGAGGAGAGTGCACACCCCGTCGTCCCCACGATGGGCGTTGAAACGTCTCAACGTAGACGTGCTGGTGGAAGCCTCCATCGTCCAGGCCTGGACCCCAATGGGCGAAGGGCCTGTGGAGGTTGAGCTAGAGGCGGAGTGGTTCCGGGGCGCGATGACGCAGATTTGCGACGCGTCGATGCCCCGGGCCAGTGCTCGACCTCCAAGGCGTCAGGTGTACTGGTGGTCTGATGACATAGGCCAAAAACGCGCCGCGTGCATTGCGGCGCGTCGCCAGTACACTAGGTACCGCCGACGCAGGCGGTACCGTGACCTGACCGTGGAGGCACGGCTGCGGGGTGAATACGTACAGCGGAAGCACGCCCTGCAGTCCGCCATCAGTGAGGCCAAAACCCAAAGATGGGAAGAGTTCCTGGGGACTCTCGAGGCAGATCCGTGGGGCCGCCCGTACAAGGCGGTCAGGGGCAAGTTGCGCCCCTGGGCCCCACCGGTCACCGAGAGTCTCCAGCCCCGGCAATTAGAGGAGGTGGTCTCCGCTCTCTTTCCTTCGAGAGCGGAGCACACGCCTCCCGAAATGGCGCCGCCCGATATTGAGGAGGGCGGTGCCGATGCCGGGGCGCCAGAGGTAACAATGGCGGAGCTCGGCGCGGCAATGGTTCGGCTCCGGGGTAAAAACACCGCCCCGGGGCCGGACGGAATTCCTGGCCGCGCCTGGGTTTTGGCCTACGACGCCCTAGGGGACCGGCTCCTCAGGCTGTTTAGCGCCTGTTTGGAGTCGGGACGGTTCCCTGCCATGTGGAAGACGGGTAAGCTGGTCCTCCTGAGAAAGGAGGGCCGCCCCGCGGACTCTCCCTCCGCGTACCGCCCCATAGTGCTGTTGGATGAGGTGGGCAAGCTCTTTGAGCGTGTAGTGGTTGCCCGCCTCTCCAGGCACCTGGTGCGGGTGGGCCCCGACTTGTCCGAACTGCAGTTCGGATTCCGAGAGGGCCGATCGACGATTGACGCGATCAGTCGCGTTAAGGCCCTCTCGGATGAGGCGGTCGCCTCGCGCGGGGTGGTGTTGGCGGTATCCTTGGACATCGCCAACGCGTTCAACACCCTGCCGTGGGCGACTATTAGGGAGGCGCTCCGATTTCATGGAGTGCCTCCCTACCTGCGCCGAATAGTCGGGGACTACTTGCACCAGAGAAGTGTATTCTGTGTGGGGCGGAACGGAGAGACGTTCCGGAGGGAGGTATCGTGCGGTGTTCCGCAGGGTTCCGTTCTTGGACCGATCCTGTGGAACATCGGCTACGACTGGGTTCTGCGGGGCGCCCTGCCCCCGGGCGTCGGCGTAACTTGTTACGCCGACGACACGCTGGTCACGGCCCGGGGAGAGGATTACGGGGCAGCTGCCCGTCTTGCCACGGCAGGGGTGGCCCTGGTCGTCGGTAGAATTAGGATGTTGGGACTGGAGGTGGCGCTGGAAAAGTCCGAGGCCCTGTTATTTCATGGGCCTCGGCGGGCGCCGCCACCAGATGCCCACATCATAGTTGGAGGGGTCCGCATCGGGGTGGAGCCGAGTATGAAATACTTGGGGCTCCACCTCGACGGCCGCTGGAACTTTCGCGTCCATTTTAGCCGCCTGGCCCCCCGGTTGATGTCGGCGGCGGGAGCGCTTAGCTCTCTGCTGCCGAATATCGGGGGGCCGAGTGTCGTCTGCCGCCGCCTCTATCTGGGGGTGGTGCGGTCGATGGCCCTCTACGGGTCGCCCATTTGGGCCGGCGCCCTCGATCGCCGAAACATCGCCCTCCTGAGGAAACCTCAGAGGGCGATGGCGATCAGGGTGTCGCGGGCGTACCGCACCGTCTCCTTTGAGGCGGCGTGCGTCCTGGCGGCATCGCCGCCCTGGGATTTGGAGGCGGAGGTCCAAGCGTCGGTGTATCACTGGCGCGTGGACCTCCGGCTCCATGGTGAGGAACCCACTCACGGGGCGGTGGAGACGCGAAGGTCCCAGGCTCGACTGATCCTCGAGGCCAAGTGGGAGAAGCGACTGGCCCAGCCCCGCTACGGGGTGAGGACAGTCGAGGCTGTCCGTCCGGTGCTAAGGCAGTGGACGGACAGACGGCGCGGACCGCTCACCTACCGGCTTACTCAGGTGCTTTCCGGACACGGCTGTTTCGGAGAGTACCTGTGCAAGATAGCCGGTAGGGAGCCGACAACCAGGTGTCACCACTGCGAGGAGTGCGACCGGGACACGGCGCAGCACACGCTGGAGGAGTGTCCGGCGTGGGCCGAGGAGCGCTGTGCCCTGGTCGCCGTGATTGGCCCCGACCTCTCGTTGCCGACCGTCGTATCCATGATGGTCGGCGACGACAGGTGCTGGGGCGCAATGAGGTCCTTCTGCGAGGCTGTCATCTCGCAGAAGGAGGCGGCGGAGCGGGGGCGTGAGGAAGATCCTTACGCCCCGGACATCCGCCGCCGGAGGAGGGGGCGCAGGAGACGCGCTTATGTCGCTCTCCTGCCCCCCACCTAAGGGTTCTGGGTGGCAAGGCCTCAGGGGACCCTGCCACCCGTGAGTAAGAACCCACAGAGGGCGCGCGCGGTGTTCCCGCGCGCCTTCTAACGTCGAAAGGGGAGAGCGGTGAAATTGCTCTCCCCCGGGGACGAGAGGAGGTCGGGTCCGATGGACCCGGCCGACACCCACATGGGGGGGCCTGCTATGGATGAATCTCTTCAGACTCCCAACTGGCCCCCCCCATTGGGTGAGAGAGGGAACACCCCAGGTTTTTTTAGTGGGTATACCAGCACTAGGCTGGTGAGTCCCACACGCCCCCCGCCGGTGCCGTCCCCTAGCCGGCGGGTAGTGCATCAAGCATTTTTTCCTGGGAATCAAAAAAAAAAAAAATGTGTAGTAACACCGCCGCCCTTGGGCGGCTATTGCCAAATTTGGGCGGGCCCAGTGCTGGTTGCCGGCGACTCGGGGGTTATCCGGTCGATGGTGCTTTACGGCGCACCGGTGTGGGCTGACTCCCTGACCACTCAGTGCAGGTCTCTCTTGCGGAGGCCGCAGAGAGTCATAGTGGTCAGGGTAATACGCGGATACCGCACGGTGTCGGCCGACGCAGCTTGTGCGTTGGCCGGAACACCCCCGTGGGATTTGGAGGCTGAAGTGCTCGCCGAAGTGTTTGCAATAAGTGAGGCGGTGCGGGAGGAGACGGGTTGTCGTCCCCTCCCGACAGTGATTGAGTATGTGCGCAATCGAGCCCATCAGGGCATGATTTTAAAGTGGAAGGCGCGGCTGGAGGTGCCCTCGGCCGGTTTCAGAACCGTTGGGGCCCTCCAGCTGGTATTGGAGCGGTGGGCAGGGCGGCAGCATGGGACCCTTTCCTTCTGGCTAGTGCAGGTGCTGTCAGGGCACGGTTGCTTTGGCAAATACCTGCACACGGGCGCTAGGAGGGAACCGAGTCCCATCTGCCACCACTGCGATTGTGAGGAGGACACGGCGCAGCACACGCTCGAGCAATGTCCTGCTTGGGCGGTGCAGCGCCGTGAACTCATTGAGATTGTGGGTGAGGATCTCTCGCTGCCGGCCGTGATGCCAAAGACATGGCCGACAGCGAGAAGAAGTGGGCAGTGGTCGCGTCCTTCTGCGACATGACGTCCTCCTCTCCCAGGAGGCGGCGGAGCGGATCCGTGAAGAAAGTATCCTTGCGGATCCGAGCCGTCGCCGGCGAACCGGGCGGCGCAGGCGCGCTAACGCGCGCCTAATGCCGCCATAATGAAGGCCGCGGGCGGGAGAACGGGGATTTTCCGTCCGCTAGCCATTGAGTCGGTCTGACGCCCTATGAAGTGCCGGGGCGTCGTCGCCGAGGAATTGTAGACTGCTGGGTGGGTCGCTGAGGTAGTAATTTTGCCAGCGGCCCATCCACTATACATGGCAGCGAGCGTGCACACCGTGGGGTTTTGGTCCGTAGGCCTGAAGTACGGGAGAGCCGGACATAACCCTCTCGCCTCCCCTTGCATTGTGGTATGCATCAGGCGCATTTCCCAACATAAAAAAAAAAAAAATGGTGTAGTAACACCGAAGTATGATATCATGTTCTTAAATCTTAATGAGTTTGCTAACTTTATAATATAATTATTATTACAATTGTTTACAAGAGTTGCTATATTATTTTATAGCCTCTCAATATGAGTACACTCCGCCGGACATCAAGCAGTCGTGTAGTCCACGAGCAGAGCCTTCTACACCACGTTCTCACGTGAAGTAGTGCCGAGATCCCTACTTAGACAGCCTTGAAGGATTGGAGGAAGAAGGCAACACGTGCTTCGGTAGAGAATTCTAAATTTGAACAATTTGGCAAAGTTACAAGGCGCTGAATTTCTTGGTACGCGTTCTAATCGGCTATCCCGTGTATGGGTGACCTAAGCCCAGCACGTGTTGTTCAGGATAGATTGGAAATTGAGCAAAATTTGTTTTCATAGGTGGGATATAATAGTTGACAAATATATTTAAACTAGTTTTTGCCGCGGTTTCGCTCGCGTAAATATACATAGATTAGGTTAGCTTAGTAATAGTACTTTTTCCTGGATAAGGGGTAAGGGTACACATACACGTTGTCAGCGGAACAGAAAAGAACATAGGGATGTCCTTTTATGTCCCCTGATGACGTGTATGCGAAATTTCTATGACCGGTCGGGTAGTTAAGGCGGGAAAGCGTAACAAACAAACTCACATTCGCATTTATAGTAATAGTTAGGACTAGTTTTTCACCGCGGTTTCACTCGCGTTAGTCCCTTTCTCATGGGAATATCGAGATAAAAAGCCTATGTGTGAATCCAGGTCTCCAGCTATCTACATACCAAGTTTCATCGCAATCGGTTCAGTAGTTTTTGCGTGAAAGAGTAACAAACATCTATACATCCATAAAAACTTTCGCGTTTATAATATTAGTAACGATTAGGATACGTTTCTATTTGCGGTCACTCGCCTACCCGTTCAACTTCAATATAAGAAAACGAGAAAATTAAACACGATTTAGCGATTTTCGCAATTTCGTTTGTAACTTAACAAAACTGTGTTAAAAAAATCGGTTTCTTTCTCACCCTTTTTACAAAAGGGAGCGTTTGACTAGTAAAAAGAAAAATGTAGATTTTAGTACACCTGTGAACGAACAGTCGACGTTCTGTTTCCCTCGGCAATGACCTGATTATGCATCGATTACTTGCGGTAGGTCGCCATTGTTTCGTGTAAGTGTTGCGTGACTAACTCATATAACCCTAAATGTATTACACGCCGAAGCCTAAGGGACTTTTGGCCAAATAAATAAATGTGAGTCACATATTGATTAATTTGTTATTTGATTACGCGTTCATTTATGTTTGTTTTTATTGCTTGGTTAGTTGCGAATGGTTATATTGTTTTTTATTATAATGGTACAATTTGCAGACATACGTAAACACGAAGAATGCATAATACCTATATCCTTGAAGGTGTGGGCAAAGGTATATTTCATTCACATTTCGCCTGCTATTGAAAAAATATTATTATATTAATTAATAAACAGAAAAATCTAATAACATTTTGCACAACACGGGAATAGAACCCAAAACCGCATGCGCAGTAGCCGCCTTCACTACCACTGCACCACCGAGGCAGTTATAATTAGGTATGAGATACTACACTTAATTTGCTATTCAAATCAAGATTAAATATCGCGTTTTACATAGTCCTCTTTAATAAATAATCATAGTTTAGAAAAATAAGACAGCAGGCTTATAACTTAAAGAATGTATTTTAATTTTTCAACATAACATCTCCCTTTATTGCAAAGAAGGATGCCCAAAAAAAACCCAGTGTCGATTAAAATAATTTATGAACGACAAAATAGATCGTAAGTAAGAGGTTATAAATACGCTATTTGTTTCGCATAAAACCATAACCAAACAGGCCAGCAGCATATAAAACAATTCTGTGTAGCAAGGCGCGTTGATGATTGGTTGGTCCAGAACGTACTATACATACATCATGTATACACCGGGTCACAACAGCAAAGACGCAATTGTTGAATACGTTTGTTCATGCATTCATGGTCGTAGAATTTTAGGCAGTTGTGCTCATATAATAAGCATGTTATATTACCTTGCATTTGCAAGACACAAAGGGCTTCAACAGCCAGCGGCTTTTTTTGATAGCGTTCTCCTAGATTTAGAAAATATGTAACATTTTTAAAATCAATAAAAGATCGTAGCATATATTCGGTTGTTTTCATTTATTAAGTTAAGTTAATAGCCATATAATAATTAGCTATCACTTTTATATGTATATGTTACGGCTAAAGCCCGAAGTGCGGATACACCTAGTTTTAGCCGGTTAGAACTAGGTGTAGCCGCTTACCCCTGGGTAATACTAGAATAAGCCGATTGATTTCGAGTAAAACTAGGTCTAGTCGGTATCATTCCGGCTAGAACTAGGTGCAACCAAACCGTAGTGGCTATATATTGTTTATATTTTATTTTCTCTAAGTTTCTTATTCTAATCTAATCTAACGCCTAGTTAAAAACACAAAGCAAAATAGCTTATAATTTCTATCATAGTGCTTCTATCTGATTGTGAGTAGAAATATATTCTTTGAAGTAACTGATTACCACCTGACAAGATAGATAACCTAACTAAGAGTAAGCGGCTACACCTAGTTCTAACCGGCTAAAACTAGGTGTAGCCGCACTTCGGGCTTTAGCTGTAACATATATAAATAATATTTTATATTTATATACATATATATATAATCAGTAGATACGTATAATGTTCTTTACTCTTAATATTACGCACAATTCGTCACAATATCGTTTGTAAAACCGTTTTAAGTATCATCGATTTTTAAAAGTTCAGTCAATTAGTTACGAGTTTTTTTATTACTTGGTGATGGTTTAATCGAAAACTATTATTGGATTTGGAATATAGTATTTATACTCTACCCTGCCACACATAAATCATTTTAATCGATTCTGGGTTTTTGTTCCATATATTTTTGGGCATTATCCTTTACATTACTTATATGAAACAGAAATTTCGATTAATCTAATGCCTTTAGCAAAGTCTAATTACTTACAGTTTTGGCTACAGAAGTATTATTAGTATACGTACTAACTAATATTATAAATACGAATAAAAAAATATTTTGTTACTGTCACGCCTTAATTGCGCGTCCAATCACTATGAAATCTCGCGTATTCGTTGTCAGGCGGACAGAAAATAGCAAGAGCACCTTTTATTCAAATAAAGTAATGTTCTCGAGTGAAGCGACGGACAAAAGATACAAAAAAGATTGCGTAGGTAACCCACTGTATGCTATGGATGTTTTCTAAAAAGCGATTAGCTTAAAAGGATATTGGTGGTTCTATAAAGGTAATATAACTCTTCCCGCATTGAGGGCAGCAAATAGAGCGCCTGTAGATTTTATGATAGCAATACGTACTAGCAAAGTTTCGCTGTTAAAAGTGTTTAGTTGAATAAACTAAGCAAAGTTTGTTGCGTGTTTCGACTTCAGCTTCATTTCAAGTTGTACAATGTTGCAGTAGTTAGATACAACAATGTATAACACCTTTGATATATTACTCGTCAGGTTATTGAGTAAGAGTGTGAAAGTTATTGTACAGACCTACCATTTAATCTGCCATGTATTGAAATTAAACACTTTATACGGATTTTGTCGCGTTGTTTATTTTACTTTAAAACAATTGTATTACATAATTTTGAAAACTCTAACTTTACTATTATTGAACTTTACTATGCTGTTTATAGTCTCCCTGTGAACATGGCTGCTGTAAACCAACCGAAACGTCGCGCGTCGGGGCAAAGTGTAAACTTAAATATAAATAGGTTTGATTAAATTAAATAGCATAGTAAAGTTCAATAATAGTAGTGTTAGATTTTTCAAAATCTATACAAATATTATAAAGCTGAAGAGTTTGTTTGTCTGTTTGGTTAAACGCGCTAATCTCAGGAACTAATGATTGGAGTTAATATTTTTTTGGATTACTTTTTATCGAGGAAGGCTATAGGCTATATAGCCTATAGCCTTCCTTGATAGATAAGGTCGTAGCGTGATGTTATATAACATCACGCTACGACCCACGGCGGCGGCGCAGTAATCATAAACGCTGGTGAAACCGCGGGCACATCTAGTTATATAATAAAAGTGTTTTAAAGTAAAATAAACAACGCGACAAGATCCGTATAAAGTGTTTAATTTCAATGTATAACATTCGCGTAAACATAAGACAATATTATAGAAATCTATCTGTCTGACCATCGGTGAATCGCTGCGATTCAATAGATATACCTATCTAAATAGGTAAATAAATTTAATGAAATATATTAAACAGGGAAGCGACGGCTAAAGGTAAGTAGTGTGCTTTTTAACTTTGTTGCTTTATTTGTACATTCAATTAATTAACGGACAGAGCTTTATGAATTTCATGAAAGCGAGAAGTATTCAGTTTAAGCAGTACTCAGATTACAACTTGAAACTTTTTATTTATAATTTCATTTTCGGCTTCAGTCGCGTTAATCTAAATTTTGACAATAATTTTCTTTCCTTTGGGAACAGTTCTTTTTTTGCATGAACTTATATCTAAATGTACTCTACGTTCTTTGTTATATTATAACCTAGATAATAGCACGAATATCCTTTGAAGCTAATTGAAATACCGCTTATAGCACGCAGTAGGGTACCTTTTGTGACTAGCTTTTGCCGGCGGCTTCGCTTAGAAAAACTACTTTTTCCCTGGATAAAAGGTAGGTACCCTATGTCCTTTTCTATACCCCTGACAATGTGTATGCGAAATTTATAATGATCAGTTAAGTAGGTAAGGCGTGAAAACGTAACATACAAACTAACAAACTCACATTCGAATTTATAATATTAAGTAGGATTCATAATATAATTTAATAAGTATATTATCAATGATCAGACTGATGATTGATAACAATTGTTTCAATGTAACGCAATTATTTTATTCTAAAATCAAGACATACAATTAACAAAATATACTTGCAGGTTTTCTATTGCATTTGGTTTCTGATGAGATTTTTATTGAGGTTAAGGTATACCAACTTAAAATAAAGTGGTTGCCTCAAAGATCGCATCCGTTAATTTCGTCTTAAGTTTGCTTTTTAACCCGGGCCGATCATAAAGTTTGAGTCCCGATTCCCAGACCGTATAAAGTGTTTTCAGATTTTTGTTACGTTTTATTTAGTAGTAGCATGGAGTAGAGGAATGCGTCGTATAATAATATATATATATACAAATAATATTAGCCCTGTTTTAAACTGTGTTACTGCTGAGCACGGATCTCTCCTCTGTATGAGAAAGCTTAGGTCCACGACGCTGGCCCCGTGTGGGTTTACAAATCTCACATACATATATACGAAAACATTATGGAGAAATCTCAGACAGTGCACTTTTCCTCACAATGTTTTCCTTTGCCGTTAAATTGAGCGATAAATAACTATTTAATATGCACATAACTTCAAAAATTCAGAGATGCGCGTGTTGAGAACAAACTCGAGATCTCTGCACGGCAGTCCAACGGTCTCCTACTAGGCTAATATACCTACTGGCCCAAATTACGTAGGACCCAAAACTTTGGCCTGCTATTATAAGAAAGAACGTCTAACTCTTTCAAAAAAATACATCATATTATGATAAAATTAAATTCATAGTTATATTTGCGTCGTCGACGAAGCCAAGGTTGTTTCTACGAATTAAGATAAATCTTTATTGATCGAATAAAGGGCTTGGCGTTGACTCGTTCATTGGAACTCGTTCAATATTACCTCGTTGTATCACTTTTATTTATAAGGGGAGGCTAATAGGTTTTCCAGAAATATCTCAATAATAAAGGCACAATTCCCTTATTCATATTAAGAATAACGCTTTAATTCTCATCTTGCTTTTGTCTTAATCATAAGCGTTGAATAATTAATGTAAAATTCAGTCGCATTTGATCACTATTATAAATGCTTGAACGAGCTCAGTGTCTAGACTTCTAGTCGCTTTATTCTAGTTTCCTTTGTGTAATATAATGTGGAAGACATGACGCGGCAAGACGTTGGCATTTGATGTCTATCGACGTGCATTTTTCATGTTAATGGTTAGAAAAATTGCAAAGAACAACGGAATCTTAGCTCCGTATATTTTAGAAGGTGCCTAGTGAAATTTACTTTATTCACTTCTTATTTTCTTAAAACATGGTTCTTATAAGAAATAAAAAGAAAATAAAATCTACGAATTAGCTGATACCTACTTATAGCGTAACATTACCAAATCTGCCACGATGGGTCAGACATAGAAAATACGGCTGACGTGCAAGGAGCACCGGGTACGATTCGCGGATCAGTTATACAGGGTGTTCGGTAATTAATGGATAACCTTGAAATGTCTTATAGGAGAACTGAAGGCCGCTCAGAAAAAAAGAAAAAACAAATATATATATATATATTAAAAAGTGCAAGCTATATTAGCATAGCATACTTTTGACTGTCTATCTATTAGCATAATTAGTTTTTAATATTAAAACAACAAAAAACCGATGGATTTCATTCATTTATGGTCGTAGTATACAAGAAAGTTATATATAGTAATTAAAAAAAACACATATCTCAGGTAGTAGTTAGGATAGATACTTTCATATTTTTTCTGAACGGCCATCAGTTCCACTATAAGACATTTCCAGGTTATCCATTAATTACTGGACACCCTGTACTGGGGATACTTATTACACGGGCCGCGCTAATATCCCTCGGTCCACAGTGGAGGTAAGCCGCGAACGGCTTGTGTCTGAAATCAGAAATACTCTGGATAGAGTATCTGAATGGGGAAGACTAAATTTAGTCGTGTTTAACCCAGCTAAGACACAAGCCTGCGCGTTCACCGCTAAGAAAACTCCATTTATTGTGTCTCCACAACTCCAGAACACGCCCCTCACCATCTCCAAGAGTATTGGAATCCTTGGCCTCGACATATCAAGTGATGTACAGTTCCGCAGTCATTTAGAGAGCAAGGTCAAGCTGGCTTCCAAAAAGCTTGGTGTGCTCAATAGACCTAAGCGGTACTTCACTGCTGGGCAAAGACTGCTTCTATATAAGTCGCAAGTCCGGCCTCACATGGAGTACTGCAGTCATCTCTGGGCAGGAGCACCAAAATACCAGCTTGATCCTTTTGACGCGGTACAGAGACGAGAGCATTGAGAATTGTCGATGAGCCCATACTCACAGACGGTATTGAGCCACTAAGTCTCAGACGGGACTTTGCCTCCCTTTGTGTGTTCTACCGCTTATATAATGGATTGTGTTCTGACGAGTTGTTTGAGATGATGCCCTCAGCTACTTTTTATCATCGCACCGCTCGCCATCGGCAGGGATGTCATTCTCACACCTTACAACCTAATTGGTGCCGCACTAAACGGTTCCAAAGGAATTTTCTCCCGCGGACGCTCAGGTTGTGGAATGAACTCCCCGCCCAAGTTTTCCCACAAGACTACAGTATGGGGTTCTTCAAAAAGGGCGTTAAAAGGTTTTTACAAGGTCGGCAACGCGCAAGTGATGCCTCTAGTATTGCAGGCGTCGATAGGCTACGGTAACCATTTACCATCAGGTGGGCCGTAAGCTTGTTTGCCAATTTAGTAGTATAAAAAAAAGGGGTATTGAGTTTCACTGTCAAAAACACCATGTCTGTCTCATTAGCAATACGAAGTCTGAAATCGGAGCCAATAGGCTTGCCGCCTATTACGTGGGCCCTAAATCATAGCTTGCTAAATGTAGGTATAATTCACCTCTGCCTACCTCTCGTAGTCTTAGGACAGTTTCGCTTAGATACTGGCCCAAGACTAAGAAAGAAATAAAAATAATGCTTAAACATTATCAAAATAGAATAAAAATTTATTTTGTTATATAATTACGTACTTCGTTGATAATTAAAACATTAGGTATATATGCCATTTCTTGATAATATTTACCTAAATAAATTCAAATTCATATCCTACCAATCACTATCAAAATTAAAATAACTGGTACTACTTAACCATTTTCTAAAAAAAATAATTATCAATTTACCGGCAGAATTACTCTTACAACATTAGCTGCTCAACTTTCAGATGCAATTTTTCCGATGTCACTCGGCGGCAACTGCCCCTCGTTAATGACTTCATCACATAATATTGTCTTCTGTTTACGCGAATGTTATTCATTGAAATTAAACTACTATATACGGATTTTATCGCGTTGTTTATTTATCACTGTATTACAAAATTTTGAAAATATTACTCTACTACTACTATTGATTTTATTTGACTAATTTATAAGCTAATAAAATTATTTAAACTATTAAATCTATTTATTTTTGGTTTACACTTTCCCCTACTTCATCACAGTTGAGTGGTCCCATTGGGCTTTATGAAGAGATTTATTCAAAAGTAAATTATTACAGTCTGACCATGAGTCACACTGGAGTTATGTTCTTGCAAAATAGCTGTTTCAATTATAAAACGAAGTGCTAATTAATTATAGTAACGTGTTGTAGAGGAATAAGTTTTGTTTACCAAGTTTCCTAGGTTTTTTGGTATATAATAAATTATTCGGGCAACTATACGGCCCATCTGGTCATCTGCATAGTCAAAAATATTACTTTTGCCCTGCAACCTTAAGGAAATGAAATTAAAGATGGGATGGAAGGAAAAGAATGTGCGTCTCCGGCACTTTTATTCGGGATTATATATAATGACCATCAAAAATAATACTGCAAAACATCCTGTGAATAAAAGGGGTAGTATTTAAGTGTTCCTCAATTTTTTGCCTGTGTTCCACAAAAAATACTAATTGCACAGCAAAATATATCATAACGAGCACGCCTCAAATCACTGCAATCCCTCTCGGAAGGGTTAGGTTATGTTAGGTTCCTTCTTAAACTCACCCAAAAATAGGAGCCCCGCTTCGCGGAGCTCCGGGGACTTAGTTTGATCTCTTTAAATATATTTTGCTGTTCAATTAGTATTTTTGGTGGAAGACAGGCAAAAAATTGAGGAACACTTAAATACTACCCCTTTTATTCACAGGATGTTTTGCAGTACTCTCTCGCTAGTTGCCTGTAAAAAAGTATCAAGTACCGGTATCGGTACTAAATAAAATTGCTGACGTAAGACTCCTCCATTGATAAGAGAAGTAAGAGTTCCTCCTGGCAGAGGGCTTACACGTTAATCAAATATACATGAATAGCTCTTGTCTACGCTTTGTTCGGGTAGAGTATCTACTTTTTCTGGCTGAATGGTACTCTATGTCCTTATCTCTACCGCTGACAATGTATTTACGAAATTTCATGATGATCGGTCAAGTATTATAGTTAAGGCGTTAAGCGTTATAAACAAACAAACCAACTCACGTTCACATTAATTATAATATTAGTTAGGATTAGGATTTTTCCTATAAGGCTTGCGGCAATATTTGAAAATAGCCAAACCAAGTTATAACAGCATAAATTTAGGAGCTAAGTATAATAATTATTTGGAGCAGCCGCAGTTAAAATATCGATCACGACTGCATCTGATATTCGGTGCGCCAAACCATTACGAAGTAATAATCTGATATTGCTCCCGCATGAGCTTGCAAATTGTTAATCGCCTAGAACCTATTTTAGATACCTTATTCCAAGCAGACGTCAGGAATAATTGACATACATATGTAGCAGGAGATTAACGTTTGAATATGTTTCTCACAGATATAAGCTCTGAGTAATTATGACAGAAACGCTTTAATTGGCATTCTCCGTTCATCACTAGTAGTTACAATAATCATTTGGGAGGATTTGAGCACGCGCGATTCATTTATACATGTCATGTTCAATAATATGTGTGTGCTATTAAACAGCCTGTCATCTAAAGGTGTGGTTATATTTAAGGAAATAAATGTGATAAATAGTATTTTCTGCCGAAAATAGGTATTTTGGGTGTTCATCGAGAAACTCAATAATATATTTTTCTTCTCAATGATTATGTACAATTTTCACACGGTTTTTCAGTAGTTCATTTATGTAGAGTTACTTAACTCAAATCTACTCTAATATACTACTGTAGTAGGCAACTTATAGCGGGCAAGATAATTCGTAAATTTCGGACATCTTGAAATCAATTTATAAATAGGAAATACAAAATAGTACAGTACCCTTTTTTCCTACGTGTGTCAAACGGTTTTCTTTCTTACAAATATCTGCTAACTATTAAGGAAATCTAATATTATCAAAAAAACATTGAAACCAGTTTGTTCTTTTTATATATGTAGATAGGTAAGGATACAAAAAATTAAAGTCATATTTCGACCACTGGGCGGACACTAGCAACAAATAAATAGAGCCTGCTTTGCCAAGTCAGTATGAACCGTAATAGTTAGGTACATTTAGAGTTTATGCTACGTTAGCATTATTTTATTTCGGGTTTAAATACAAAGGTAGAGCATAATAATCATGTTTGCCTTTTGGTGCATAGTTGCTAATGTTGCTCACGCTCGGTGCATTAGTCGGCAAGCGACGTGGTCTCTCTATATATACTCTAATATCAGCAATCTTGAGAACCATTACCTACAACATAATTTTGATCAGTTCATTTATCAAATGCAAAATTGATTTTATTGGCGTGTCCAAGTTTATATACTTATTTATAAAAAATGTGGTGTATTAAAAACTACAACGTTTCATAAAATTTGAGACTTTTATTTTTATTGGCTATTCTTTAATTGAGAAAACAACTAGTGGCTTATTTTACAGCGGAGAGGATATAAAATATAGTAAGTTATAATGTTAGCAATATTAATTTTCCTTTTAAAAGATCAATACAAATGTATTATACAAAGCGACGGTAATCGAGTACGGATAAATTGTATTATTTAGATAAGTTCGCCGCTTTCTCACCACGCTATTTGATATTAATAGTTGATACATAATTAATGTTAAAGGATTCCCATACTTTTTCTTAGTAAAAACTTATGGGAAATTATTTGTACTGAGCCACTTCGCTCTTGGTAGGCAAATATACGACGCACAGAAAACGGCATATGTAAATATTTTTCAGAGGTGATAAGTAGTCAATCCATTTGTCTATAATATCCGTATCCATACTAATATTATTAATGCTAAAGGACATAACGCTGATAATTAATTTTTTAACACAAATCTGCTAAAACGATTTTGATAAAATTTGTATAGCTTAAACATTGGGAAAATGTGTAGTCTCCAAACCCCTAAAACAAAAACGGGTGTCATTTAAACTTATTTAGTCTTTATTTATTATTCCGATTGCAATTATATATATTTACATAGGAAAAAAAAAGTTTGATGAATATTAAAATAGTATTTTAAATATTCATAAAACTTATTTGTGTTCGCTTTCAGTAAGCAATACGGGTTATGGTTACCTTGTCAGCAATTTTTTTTTTGCTGGCTTGAACAACCTTTATTGCTTCCAAATATGTACTGGAAAGTATGAGCCTGGGGGAATGGGGCTGAAAGTAAATAAGACAATATATGAAGGCTTAGCTCAGTCAAGTATAAGCATTGAGGACATGGTTATGCGAATGACGTATTCGGCGCGTCGACTCGCGTCCTGCCCGCGTGTCACGAACAAATGAAATGTGAATAATGGACTGCGAAACGCCGTAGGAATCGGAAATCGCGTACCAACACAGCTTACTGAATTTGAAACTGTTGTTTTCACATGCCGCTGTGGAATTTTGTTATTTTGTCCCATTGTCTCTGCTATTCACGCTTTTTCTAGCGCTGTGTCTCTCGCCCGTTTTTAATTTCGTTGATTTGGGTGCGAAAGTAATTTTGTATGGCTGTGTTGAACTGTCGCACTAGATTCAAGTTGAAATCGGGTTTATATTAAACAAGAGTATGCTCGCGGCTTCGGTCGCGTTACTCTGGATTTTGTCAATAAATCTCTCGAAAACAGTACAGGTTTTCAGGATGAAAGGTACCCCATGACGTTTTCTGTAATCCTGCCAACTTGCATACGATGCGAATTTTTATGATGATCGGTTTAGCAGATAAAGTGTGAAAGCGTAAGAAACAAATAAACAAACAATCTCATATTCGCATTCGTAATATTAATAGGGTGTAAAATGTCTTTGCTTATTGTTTTAATACTAAAAGCTTATAACTAATGAAATATACTTACAGCACAGATGATGCATTAAAGTATACCATGTTGTTACATCTACGCCACAATTAAGCCGATACTTGCATTAAAAGGCTTGCCTCGTTTAAATCGGCTTTTACATTATATCACTGATTCAAACTATTGTGCTAGTAGATTGGAAAATAAAAAGTTTGAGTACGTCCGGATCGCACTACGCGGTTGTCTCCTATCAGAAGAGTTATTGTATTGTCAATCTTTTTCTATTGCAATAGCTGGGGTGGGCAATCCAAGGGTGCGTGGCGGGTTCCTCTCTGGCCAATTACTTTATAACAATAGATATCCGCCAAGTAGCGCCTAATTCGATACTATATATAGTAAAGCAGATTGTGACTCACTCGATGATAAGCGGAGACAATAGTCTACAGACGCTAGCAATACGAGGCTGGAAAGGCTCTCGTTCGCTTTGTTCGTTTGCTGATTCTACGTAAGAAGCCGTTGCTGTGTGGCATGAAAGAAACAAATGCATCTCCCAAAGAAGCAATGAAATGAAAATCTCTTTATAAAGTCTCATCTATTTGACTGATTAAAACGGCGTTGATGGTACAGCGGTACCGAATGCGACTTACTTGAGGTTACAAGTTCGATTCTCGGTTTGGATAAAGTTATAAGGATTCTTCTGCCAATTGATTATCAGTAGTGGCACGGAATGTATAGTAAATTTGTGGCCAGTAGACGACTGTAGGCTCGCCAGCTATTACGTGGTACAGTTGGGATTTGAGAACGCAATCATATTATTTATATGTTGGCATTATTACTTTTTGTGAAGTGTATTATGTTTGCTGCACTTCTGGTTACTTCATCTCTGTTATTCCTTGTATAAGTTATAATAAATACGTGTTGTGCATATTAATAAAATCTTTATAATTATTTCTACTTATATCAACCCCAAAATAATAACAGGTACCTAAGACCATAGCTGGCGTAATATAGCTATTTTGTTGAGGATACAGGCGTGAGACTGTGAGCGTGCGCACAATGTGTATGGTACGTATCACGGCATTTTATGTAGTCAAACGAATCCAGTAAAAAAGAAATATAGGCAGAAAATAAGGTCAGCAAAATAAAACTTCTCACCAATATATTATGTAATTCTACGTAACAAAAAACCTTTGGGAGACTGCTGTGCGTAAAACAATAGAAAATATGCCTGGCCATAAAAAGTTCGTAACCTGTGCTATGCCGGTGAAAATTACCGTTTTTAGAGGCACATTACTAACAATACTACTTTATATCCATTACAAAAGTTATAATTCTTTATAGAGCGAGCAATATTTATTTACCAATTTCTTTTATAACGAAATTAGGTATCAATTTCGAATCTTACGGTATAATTATAGCAAGGCAATAAAATTTACTATGCCGATATTACCCCAAAACTGCTTATTAAATACATGGAAATGCTATATTAGGAATGTAAATCTTTTGCGATGTCGGTGGTAGTTGGCCTTGAATATTCATAATATATTGAAGCAGCTTATATTTATGATACGTAAGCGTGGGTGCCTACAGAACTTACTTATTCGACAAATTTAACGGTGGTAACATAGATAAGACCGTGGTTATTATTTTATTGAGTACTAGGTTTTGCCCATGGCTTCGCTCAAGTTTATCTAGATATTTTTTTCGTCTCTACATTACGTCTTACATTCCAAAATGTTCTTCATTCGCCCCTCTTTTTTAATTATTCCATTTTTGTCCTACATTTTTGGGCATATGGTTAGCAATATAAAACATGCTTAAAATTATTTTAAGTCTTTTCAATGTCGGGCTCATGATGTCATGCAATCATAAGCCCAAAGTTTTGCCGAGAGATCAAGGAGGTATTTTAAAATATTTTTCGGCTGACGGTACATCAAAATCTACTATACAAAAAAAAACAGGGTCAAAAAATTAACATAATTCGGGAAGAAATAGGAATTACGGTAAGAAATTAATATTTATCTAAATTTCGGGGCATATGAGGAACAATTTTTGGGGCGAATGCGTATTTTTACATTCGGGACGAAACATGAGGGTCGAATGCGGAATAAACCATTTTATTGGATGAAAGGTACCCTATGACTTTTTCTGTACCCCTGACAACGTGTATGCGAAACTTTATGATGATCGGTCGAGTAGTTAAAGCGTAACAAACATACAAACTTACATTCGCATTTATAATGTCAAGCAAGGCTAAAAATGAATAATTTGGATTTTTGCTGCATGCTGAACATGGATATGATAACTGGTTAGTAGTTGAATCTTATGACGTTAAGGCGTCTTATATAGGTACTACGTGTGTGATGGAAAACAGGTCATTTAGTAAGAACTGCCTAGTCTGTTGTGCAACTAACTGTTTACAACAAGTTTTGTCAACAGTATTTTCTGATGACATATTTAGAAAACTTGAATTCCTGCGAAAATATATCCTGTATTGTGAGGGTTTTCAACATTCAAACAACAGACACAAAGAGCACCCAGACTCGGAACAACCATTTATGGATCACACAAAAATCAAGTCAATTGTGGATCACACAAATTGTTGTCCCGTGTAGGATTCGAACCCACAACTTCCGGCTGTAGCAAAGCGACGATTAAAATCAGTACGTCCTCCGTGCTAACAATTGAAGGTTATAAGAACTTTGCCCAAATGTATTAAAGTGGTCTTTGAGCCTGAACAGATGGTTGACAATTTATATATATGTCATGTCTTTACGTACCTTGCTGAGCAAAACCTACAAACTAATTTTTGAAGGTTATATAGCAACCTTGAAGAAATATATTCTCTCAACGCTTGCAGATTTGGAAAGTTGGCTGAGTATCAGCTCGTGCTGTTATGCTAAGAAACTCATCTCGAAGTCATCGATTTCTCCTTGACAGTAACCATAGTAACCGTTAATGCGATGTTTACTATAGAAAACTCGAACTACCAACTCAGAAGTGAGTTTGATAAGACTTAGCAGAATTGCACAGCAATAGGAATGAAAGTTTCTATACTCATTAAAATACGATAGGATATGTGTTCTGTAAATGATCACATCTGTGTGCATGACTGCATCAATGTTGCTTAACTTCGCTTAGGCCGTAGCGACAGCGTCACGTGGCCCTTCGTTCCAAAGCTAATAACAATATCTAAATCATAATAGAAGAAGTGGCATAGTTTATGGAATAATGTGATATTGCATAATATAATTACAGTTGCAAACTTATGAGAATAAATGACTTTCAAACTTTGTTGCGTCGGTGTTGCCAAGTTACGTTGGTAAGAAAAGGAAAAATTGCACGCCAAGACAGAAAAAATTTCGCATTCTTTAGAAGAATTTTATTTCTAAGAGTCACAAAGCTAATTACTGTTACAGCATAATTTAATTATATTTTGTTACGAATTTGTTAATTTTGTTATTCAAAAAAATTTAATTAACTTTTAATTTTTACGATGGTCTGGCGACCATTCCAATTTATAATGATGGTTGCCTAAACATGGTCAATGTATCGGATCATGCAAGGGACAAGAATTTGTGAGATAGGCTGCTTTGAGCCTGAGTATACCTTAGGCATCTTGTTTTAATGTTGATAAAATCCAGAGCTACTTAGGATTAAGCCTGAATAAAATTATTATTCAAATTTCAGGCACGCAGAATTCCTTACAACATTTTCCTTTATCGTTAAAATGAGCCATAATTACCTATTGTATATCCAATGTACCTATACAGGATGATTTTGAAATCGTGTAATTCCTTTTAACCACGCATTCTACTGGTGATATAGAACAACCCTGAACATATTTTTATTTAATTAGATTTATTTTTTATGAAAAATTATTATTCCGTTTTTTTCGTGAAATGGTGTCAGATAGTCATATGTTAACCAACCGAGGCAATTTTAATTTTTTACTAATTAAAATAAAAAACATCATATTAATAATTAATGTCGTAACTAATAACGGGCGGTCCTTTTTATTGCCCCTTATTATTTACGACATCAGTTATTATTATGTTACTATTTTTAAATTAAAAAAATATTAAGATTGTGTCAGTTGGTTAAAATATGACTATATGAAATCATTTCATGAAAAAAATCTGTACTGTAATTTTGCCGAAACCATTATTCTAATTAAGAAAAAATATGGTCAGGGTTATTCTATATCACCAGTAGAATGCGTGGTTAAAAGGAATTACACGATTTCAAAATCACCCTGTATAATAATCCAATCAAATACTTAAGGGCATTAAGATTATCATTATTATGGTAATATTTTAAACACACTGTAGAGATAATACCCTAATACTCGAATCATAAACTAAGATAACTTACAATTATAAAATAAAAATACCACAGAAAACGTTTACACACGATAGCTCAACCCAAAAGCAGCAAAGAATCCCCATAAAATTGTTCGACAATTGTAGAAACCTTACACATTCACGGAACTGGCTCAGACTGCATTAGGCCTACGTTATGAGTTGGAAAATGCGACACTTACAGAGGAACTCTCCCTTATATTTATGACGTGGTTGATTTATCGTCGCCTCCCTCAGACGTTTGTTATTCTTTGTCTGGAGGGCGTCGACCCCGTGACTCAGCATTCCACAGATAACTTCTGTACAAGGTCTGCTATTATCTTTTTTCTGCGGTTAACTGATTAATTGACTGACAGTTGATGTGTCAGGTAAAATAATAGGCGCGGTATCTTAGAGTAATGGCACTTTGTGTGATTGAAAAGGTATAATAGTTGGTAAAAACGGTCACGAATTTGACGCAATCTCGTATATTACTACTCTATAGAACTACTATGATTGGTAATCAGATATTAATGTAAATGTTTGAAGTGCAAATATGACAAGACATGAAAAGTATTGTTATATTTGCACTTCTCATAGAACACCTCTACCTAGCTGCCCCTACCATAATATTTGTTTCATATGATGAGACCAGTAAAATGAAAACGGATGTATGAATATTATATTTTATCGTTTTTATATTTACCCTAAAAGCAAAATAGCAACACACGGACAACAATACTTTTTATTTCATAGTACCTGGAAAGTGCTGTTTGAAAGTCAACACAGCGTCTTATAATTTCCAAAGAAGTAAACGAATATATTGACATTATATATAGAATTTCAATTATTATTACGGAGTAGATTATTTTGTTTGACGACAAAATGTCAGCATAGCTATTCTTATCCTCCTTCAATTATGCGGTATTGAGTATTAAGACAATATAAGTTTTTTTTAAATTCTATTTTATTTAGATACGTTATAAAATACATACTCTTACTGATTTATATTTATACATTTGTAAAATATATTATTTCTTTTTAGTCATATGTCATGTCAAGATGAAAGTAAACTGTCTTAAAAGGGCAGAATACGACCGTACGTTTTTTTGTATGCAGCTTACAATTTTGTTCAAAGCTTTATTTAAACATTATAGTCACAAGTTGCGATTATCCTATACAGCATATAACATAAAAGCGCGCATATTTATTATCACTCATATTAAGAATCTTAATAAATACATAATAAATATATTGATATTTTAAAAAAGATTAAATGTTAAACAAATACTTTTTAGCTAATTGTTCCTAAAATCAAAATCAAAAATAAATTTATTCAAGTTATTACACTACACTACACTACACTACACTACATGTTTTCTGTGAACTTACATTTACTGCCACGTTCAGCAAAGCAAGGGTGTAGGGCTCATGAGAAGAACGGGCAAGAAATCTCTTTTTAATCGCCATCCTTTTATAATATACAGATAAACAAACTCTGACTTAGCTTAATTAGTTACTAACTTATTTTGTACGGATATTTTCACTTTTTGGACATTATATCATGGCTGTTATGTTTTTCTAAAAATACATTTACTATACCGGTATGTACAGATTTTTATTGAGTACTATTTAGTACTAAAAGTTATTCTGTAACAAAGACCAGCGAGTATGTACATGTCGTGATCGACATTTACTTTATTTGTGGACGCTTCTACATTCTTCGTTACTTTTGTGTATCCTTATTATTCTGTTACACGTTGTATTTAATACTTAGTAGCGCTCATTGCTGTCGCCATATGGAGTATTGACTCGTTTTGTACACAATCAGATCTTTTACGAATATTTTGGTTTAGTTTGGGATAAATATATGTAAAACTCATATCGTTGTACTGCTCCACCTTGATGCAAAGAAAGGATAAACAAAACACATTTATTAAACACTAGATTTTTCTTCCCTTCCGTAAATAATGATTAGATTAGGTTATTTTACCTAGGTGCCTATGTCCTTTTCTGTTTCCCTGATAGCATGTATGCTAAATTTCATAATTATCGGTGGAGCAGTTAAGCCGTGAAAGCATAACAAACAAACGAACAAACTCGTATTCGCATTTAAATATTAAGGGCTTATCCCACTACCTCCAAATAATATTTATCTATAAGTTAAAAGTCTCGCCATCTCTCTTCTTTAACCTAACAAGAGTGAGACAGCATGCGATTTATCTTTCGAATAACTTTTACTTGGTAGTTGGCTATCTGGAGGTGGTAGTACAAGCCTTTAAGCACATAACTGTACAATCATATTATGTGTACTTATCGGAGCTGTGTTTCTTATATGGCAATATACAATATTGATAATATAAGCAATGTTTTAAAATATGTGTATCTACCAACGTTTCACTAACTTAAAATATGACGTTATCTTTAACTTTATACCTTTATCCAACAAAAATTGGAAGGAACTTCATAAACTTATATGTAGCAAACATAAGTTACATGCATTGTAACAAAACATTGTTCGTAGTAACCGATTCCGCTTTCGTACAGTCGATGTGCTGCATCCGACAACAAGCGAATACAATCAATGTTTTTGTTCTGAGAATAGAAATTCGATAGGAATTTTGCAATGTAAGCTTTGGCAATTGACTAATTTATATACTAAAATGCTTTTTTACTTTTCTATGTACATATTTACGCGAACTTTTTATTTACGTATAAAAATGCTGGTATTTATGAACTTTTACAGAGTTCTACTGCCTTTAGTAGAATCCTGTATTAGTTCAGCTTGCCACCTAATGCTTATTTTAGGCGGGTTGGATTCTAAAAACTTCAATTACGGAGTAGATTATTCTATTTGACTGCAAAATGTCAGTATAGTCATTATTTTTCCTTCTTCATATGCGGTATTGGCTAATGCTTTCCTTTAGCAAAGCTAAGGCATCACAACTATCTTTGCCGCTTAATATTAGATGGCCGAGTCAACACTCGTTTGCCAACATAAACTGACAAAAACTGACACGCTTACGTATCTTTTCGATCACTTAACAAGGTTCAACCTTGTGTATAATTTATATCGAAAAATGGCACAGGTCTTGTCTTAGGAAAAATAAGCGGAGGTTTCCATCATACTAAGTATTGGTTGCAGACACCACACACTATATTTTAAAAATATGCTGTTATTACTCTCACCGTTTAACACGTAAACATTATCGCTTCTAAAAGTCAGATTGTAATCCGAAATATTCTGCATTCCAACTTGAGGTTACCGCGAACCATATTGCGTGACGCAGAGTCTTTACAAACTTTGAAACAAAGGGCACAAAGAAATATTGGAAGTAAGATTATGAAAAGTCGGTCGCAGGAATGCTCTAAGTAAATACCTCTTTTCTATAGAAAACCGATGTTATCTACCTTCCAACATCTACATCTTAAATTATGTCACTGTAGTAAACAAGGTTTCTAATGTTTTATAAGGAGCTTCTGTGCTTACGATAACAGCTCTTGTGCTCTTGATCTATGGGTTTGCAATTTGTTTGTCAATTGCTTAAAATGTACTTAATATACTCGTAATCCTAGGTGACGGGTCTCACTCGCGATGAAGTATTTAAAATGTAATAAATGCCTATTGATTGCCCGACGTTCCAACCGACTTGCATCGACCGTGGTCACGGGTTGACTTACCTTTTAAATATTTATTACCTTTTAAATACATACTTTATCATTTATTTATTATATAGGAGTAAGACCCGTTATCTAGCATTATATTTTAAGTATGTGTAAAAACCGCAAATGTCTAAAATGCTTAGAATGTATTACTAGGTTATAATAGCCTCTTTTTATAAGGCAGTTTTACTAAAGTAGAATTGAACTCGAGCAACTAACGTTAGAGATGATTTCAAGGAAACCATTGTGCTCTCCGTATAGTCAAGTTACCAGTAATAAGTAGTAATAAATAGTTAATTTAGCTGTCAGGCTGTCGACGGTTTACTGTTCATAGTAACTTATCTCATCATGTTGGTATGAATACGGTTTCAGTAATTAATGTTATGTTAATCATGTTTTATTCTCTACTAGTTTTTGTACGTGGCTTTGCTCGCGTAAGTGTATAAGCGTACGTTAGGTTAGATTAGTAACAGTAATTTTTTCTGGTTAACACGTACCCTATGTCCTTTTATGTTCCTCTGACATCGTGGATGTACAATTTGATGATGTTCGATCGAGCACTTAAGGAGTAAAAGCGTAACAGATAAACAAACTCACATTCGCATTTATAATATTAGTTAGGATTCAAAGTCAATTCATTCTTAAGATTGTTATTATTGAAGTATATTATGATTTTGCAAATTGGTACGCACTCTTAACACAAGCATTCTTTAGCTTAGGTGAAGGGGTTAACAACATCTAGCAATTATTTTAAAGAAAAAGAAAATTTATAATATTAAGAACGAAATTATATATTCTACTGCATCGAGCATATCTTAAAACCCAGACCCAAAACACCTACGTAAAATCCATTTGCTACGATTTTTCCGCTACATATTATGTAAATAATACGATCCATTATGATATAATTTTATGACTAAAACATAAAAAGCAGGCTCCAGGCACGTAAAAGTAATGTCAGTAATAAAATCGAACAGAACCTGGTTGACTACACCACAGAATATTCCACGTCATTCAGAATTTTGCTAGTATAAACTATTGAAATTAAACACTTTATACGGATTTTATCGCGTATAATTTCAATGTATAACATTCGCGTAAACATAAGACAATATTAGTATAAACTATGTTAAAGGAAAATACTTTTTATAACCTTTATCAACCAAAATGCTAGACCGAGCGAATTTGAAAACCACGACCTATATTTGGAAGGCTAGACATTCCATCAACTTCTATATCCATTTATCACGTTCGCAGTGTGCAGTGAGTGCTATCATCCTTTAATTTCATGCATGATCAACGTAGCATATTGGTATATTTAGAATTTTGTTATAATATTGATGTACCTTAACGATATCGGGATAAAGTCGGTGAAGTGTGAGTAATCGGTCGGGACACGATGTGGGGCGGATTTGTGCACCCTCGACGTGACGGTGTCGTCGTGAGCTGTCATGGTAACCGCGATAGACGGGCGGCCATACAGTTTCTTTTATATAGCATAGCAGTAGCATTTGATGATAATTATTATTAACAGGTGATATGTTATTACTTTTATTAGAAAATATTTGTTTTGATGGACTCGTTGAACTTATCAAATATAATAAGAGTCTCTTCGTGACCATGGCTGTTGAAAGGCAACCGAAACGTCGGGGAAAGTGTAAACATAAATAGTTTAATAAATTAAATAGATTAAAACAGTAGTAAAGTTTAGCAATTTATTAGTTTCAAAATTATGTAATAATAGTAATTTTAAAATAAACAACGCGATAAATTCTGTATTAAGTAGTTTAATTTCAAATATAATATGATAGAAGTAACTTACTCGAAGTACCAGAAGTTTAGTGCACCTTACACTACACTGCTTCTTAAGCAAACACGACTGCGCAGAATAATTGCCAATCTTGTTGCGCTGCCATTGCTTTCTTACTAAAATTAAATGTTATCGATATTTTAATCACAAAACCGCCGCAAAGTCCTGAACCAGCTACCCGTCACCGTATATGGTAATAAGCTGACCTGTTACTTAACGGCAGCTAATATAATTATAGGAACCGAAATATGGGTGTGTTACATTTTGAACATCAAAGAATAAATAAGTTTTTATCAGTGAAGTGCTTCGTACTAACTATGTCGTATCGTGTTTAAAGTATGCGCGCAACTAAACTATGAACTTTATAAAAAATATAAAATATATAAGCAAATTAAGGATGAGTTAACAAAATGATTTTCTTGTTTTATAAGGGTAAAATATAATATTTTGACGACCGTGAAACGTAAGAAGCCATCCATTTGATTCTCTTGATAATATATTTACTTAAATATGTATACGCTTGAAAGTAGGTATATGACATACTTGACCAATCATCCTGAAATTTCGCATACTACTAACTATAGGAGACAGAGAAGGGCATTGGGTACTTTTCGTCCAGAAAAACGTACTGGTTCTGAAGTATCCTTTAGACCAGTACTATTTCTGGATCTAGTATGAGAAATTTCACGATGATCGATCGAGTATTTCAAGCGTGACAGCGTAATAAACACATAAAGAAACAAACTAACATTCGTATTTATTATATTAATAAGGATTATCCGACAAACTCTGAGATAAGATCACCACTCCCAAGTCATAAACTTCAGTAAATTCCCATGAGTTCCATCTTTTTGATGTGAAATTCACTGTATCTGCATGTTTTCAAGTCCATACAATGATTTTCTAAATATTTTAACCGTATTTAAAGTAGCCGGAACGCCACACCGGACAAAAAAATGTGTGTTCCACATATAGTTGTTTCGAGTCTGTGTGTTCTCCGTGTCCGCGGTTTTACTTTTTCTAAAATGCCTTGCTTTATTCCTAGTGTTATCTAAAATACTTTCAGAAACAAAAAATACTTATTAAACCAATTTAGCGTCATACGCCATTTACAGGGTCGTATGAACCATTATGGTCACCAAAGGATGTCATACATTATACATCATATCATTGTATGCTATAAAGACAGTATAAATATAATATAATACCAATGGGCCACGCTTTCATACGCCGTTATCAAAACCCACAACCTTCTGCAAACCCGCATGTTACAAATATAACGAAAAAATTATATCAATATTAACGTAACCTATATAAATAGTTAATTAAATTGGAACAAGTACAATGCGTTTTATACATCCATATTTTATATTGTGATAAGAAGGTTATCAAAGTCCGTCAAAATATATTTTTATTACTTATAATTCGATGAACAAACTATGTAACGTACAAGCGTTCTTGGAAACATACTAAAATAGTATCAATTTGGAGTACAGTGTTAATTTTATAATTAGATAATTAAAAATGTGTTTTAATAATTTTATTACACGTACGTTCATTATATTAAAACGGTAAAGAGCTATGACCTCACGTTACCTCGTTCCTATATGGGAATCGCCAGGCACCATTATTATCAAACCTATTTATTCATGAAATAGTAGCTACTACCCACGGCTTCGCTCGTTCGGGAACAGAATTTTTCTGGATGAAAGGTATGTCCTATTTTGTAACCTGACAACGTGTATGCAAAATTTTATGATTTTCTATCGAGTAGTTAGTTGTGAAACGTAACAGACAAACAAACTCACATTCGGGTTCGATTCCCGCACAAGTCAAATATTTGTGTGCATGAACATGGATAATTGTCTTGGTCTGGGTGTTTCTATGTATAATATGTATGTATTTACAAAAAAAAGTATTATGTATGTTTATCCATTGTCTAGTACCCATAGTACAAGCTCTGTTTAGTTTGGGCTAGATGGTGTTGTGTGTATGTGTATAGAATATTATTATTATTATTCGAATTTATAGTATTAAAGCTAGGAGAACAAAGATTGCTACTGACTCTATATGAATATTATCAAACCATCCGAATACCATCTTTTGTAATTCAAGGTATACACGTTACAGCTTGATTAAGTCCTCTTTACCAGATTTCATTAAACTTTGAAAAGTTTATGCGACTGTAATATTCTTACCTACTTCATTGTTCTTTTAATTACTGAAATGTCTTCATCTATATTCGTTACCTTTACATAAATTATTTTAATATATAATTAATTAATTGATAATATTCCCCTGTAACTTTACTTGACTTTGAACCTGACTAATAGTAAGATAATATACGACTTATTAATTTAATTGCCAATGACGTTGATATTTATCACTGTACCCTGCCGAAATTCAAAGAAGTTGCGCAAGAATACGTAAGTATTTAGGGTGTAAAATTTGTAAAATTATTTTATTGTGTTAGTTATGTTATATTATGTATTAGCTTATAATATTGTTTTTGGATATCATGTTCAGGTAATATAAATGTGTTTTAATAAATAATATGCTTGGCAATTTTAAACAAGACATAACAATAAGCCACCACATACATCATTTTCACCGAGAATAATATAAGTTATTATGTATTCTTCTTTCTTCTTTACAAAATTCCGTTTAGATATTTACTTTACTAAGGCCTGATTTTCAATCACCAGATAAGCCTTAACGGATTAATAAATGTGACGGTTTGACAGATTTTCTATATAAAATCTGTCAAATTTATTCCTTAGGCAAGCTAATTGACGATTCAACAATCGGCTGTGAATCAAATCTACGTTAATCTAATAATATTCTTTGGCATTTATATTTCAGTGGGACGTATTTAAAAGATAAATCTTTATACTGCGTGTTTCTTAGTATAGTGAAAACCTCTCAGAGGGTGATTAAACTTGTTATTATGAACAACTTTTGTTCTGGGACATTGCCGAAATCGCATAATAAAAACCAGCTGTTTTATTGTACATTTTGTCGAGGTCAAGTCTAATTTTGGATGGAACAACTGATATCTTTTTCGCGTTTTCTGCAATGTCCCCGAACAAAAGTTGTTCATAATAACAAGTATAATCACCCCCTGAGAGGTTTTCACTATACTAAGGAACACCCAGTATATTATATAAATCTTCTGGGTGTGTATTTATAATTAAACTACTTCTAAACGGCTGGACCGATTTTGATGAAATTTTTTGTGTGTGTTTAAGTGGATTCGAGAATGGTTCAGATTTATTTTTTTAATTTTTTTTTCTTTTTACTGGACGTCGTCTGTCGAGTCCGCTAGTAAAATGTAAGAATCAACTAGGTTGTAAAAATTGTTTATTTCTTATATATAGATTCATAAAATTATAGATTGGCTGGCATTTTAATTATTTTTAAAGGTTATATTTTGTATCTATAGTTATTATTATTATATAATTATTATATTATGTATGTTCTGGATTATGTAAAATTACGAAATTACAAAGGAGCAATCTGTGTAGCTTTGATGTTAAGTAAATTTAAACAAATTAAGTAAAATGTAGATTGCATTAATTTGATTTTCTGCGATTTGAGATCCTACGTAATAGCTTTTTGGTACTGTGTCAATAGGGGTATATATATTGCCGTATACCAGATATTTGTAAACTCCGTGCTGCTTCTAAAATTGCAGACACCACAATAGCACTATTTCTGACCCAGCATCCTTCATGACCATGGCTCCTAGCATCAGCGCAATTTTATGTCATGTATTTAAGGAATAAATGATATTATAGCAGTTGTTATAGATACTACAGTAAAAATAAAAATACTTCCTTAAAATCTACAAAAAAAATACTTCCTTAAGCTAGAACATTTTTGGCAAAGATGTTTGATACACTCTCCTTGCTTCGATGAATGCCTTTAGGAATTGCTTAATGAGGCGCGAATTAATGCATGAAGAACCGACCACTATTTTTGTATTAATCACATTTATCCTCTATAGATTTTTGTATCGAGGTTATAATATTTGTTTTAAGATCGATTTTGTTTTTTGAAATAAATTAGCAATAATATGACTTTTTTGCTGAATGAGTTTGTAATTCGGCTTTAAAAAGGTATAAACGCTTACGTTATTTATGATTTTTCTGTTGGTAATACCGTAAAATCATATTACTTTTTTATAATATCACATTAATATAGTCATATTCACGTTATTCCATTTCAGAAAAAAGCCTTTTTTATGCCGACGACCAAATAATACTTGTGTCATCGGCGGAAGAGTTGCAGGCGATGGTAACTATTATGCATGGTGCTTTTGAGAGTAAAGGAATGAAAATGAATGAAAGCAAGACGAAAGTAATGGTATTTGAAAAGGAGGAGTGCATGACGATTTGTAATATTATGATTGATGGAGAACAAGCGGAGCAAGTGAAGCAAGTGAAAGAGTTTGTATATTTGGGTACTTTGTTTACAAGGGATGGCACACATGAGGGAGATATTGAAAGGAGAACGATTGCTGGTAATAAGGTGAATGGCGCTCTACGCGCTTTTATGAACAGTAGAAATGTATCCGAAAAGGCACGTTTGGCTGTTTATAGAGGACTATTAGTACCTACACTTATGCATGGAAGTGAAAGTTGGGTATGGCAAAAGAAGCATAAGAGCAGAATAAATGCTGTAGAAGTGAGAGCGCTGAGAAATATATGTGGTGTGAATCTGAAAGATAGAATAAGGAATAATGTGATTAGAGAGAGATGCGGCATGAAAGTGGATATAGTGACGAGAATAGAAAAGGGTATGTTTAGCTGGTTTGGGCATGTACCTAGAAAGAATGGACGAGAAAAGACTGACTAAGAAAGTTTATAAGGCTAGTGTGAAAGGAACAGTCGCAATGGGAAGACCTAGGCGAATGTTTTTTGATCAGATCAGAGACGTTCTGGATAAAGATCAGGTTAAGAGCACCTTAAACCGGCGAGCGTGTATGAAGAATGTTATGAAAGTGAATGAAGCCTGAGAAGTGTGTCAGGATCGTAGCAAATGGAAATCCGTAATCTCTGCCTACCCCTTTGGGAAACAGGCGTGAATCTATGTATGTAGAAAAAGGTTTCTGTGCTAAACACCTTTCAATTCCATCACAAAACCTTTTTTAGTAATTTCTTGAGGGTGCTTAAGATAGTGCTTAGCCTTGCCAAGAAAAATATTTTCACATCTTTAAACGTATACTAACAATTTTGTGATAAGAACATTGCTCTGCTGCAAAACTTAATTCAGTTTACAACAAAAAACTATTACATTAATAGTATTCTTGTTCTAAACTGAAGCCTTCAATACCGAAATGTTTTTAAGGAGTAAAATCGTATGCAGTACGCACGTAAATGGACGTGTTTTAACGTTAAGCTTACAATGTTACTAACTAGACCCAAACACAAAAAATAGGCAAAGAATTTATTACTATTTATATTTGTGGAACAAAAACGAAGAATCTAAAGACACCGAAAAACGTCCTTTTTATAAAACAAACTGCCCGAGGCCATAATTTCAAAAGAAACTTAAAAGTACCTTGAAATGACAGATGATTAAGGGGCACGGTACAAGTAGTAACATTTCAATAAAAGCTAAGAAAAAATATACGTTGTACGCGAGAAACATTAGTCTTGGCCAAAATATCTCTTGCGAGGAATGATTTATGAGACTAAACGAGCGTGCTGGACATCATAAACACGTACTACTTATTCATATATAGTATGTTATGAGAGGCATCGATTTGTACATGAATATTAGCAGAAACCAGAATTTATTCGTGGTAAGTTTAAGGGTAAACTTACCTTCATTGCAAACGACCTTATGAAAAAACATAAATACATTGTATCTGATCTTAAGATGAATTTATTTCGGTCAAAGAAGGTTCGATGTTTGACTGAATAACGCGTCTGCCACTAAATACGCTTGAAACTGGCACATAGATGAGTCATAGCCTGGATTAAGATTTAGGATCCTGTTTCTCGCCTGCGTGAATGTCGCCACGCATCCCTGTATGTGTAGCGTGATTCACGCGGGCGAGGTCAAAGGCAGAAATGTATTTAAATCAATATGATTAAGTTATAGTACTACAACAGTACATACCACGTTACAACCTAAAAATAATATATTTATAATTTCAAAATTTAGAAAATGTTATTACTAACAAATATACGTTTTGAACATGAGGTTTGCATTCAATAGTTTTAAAATGAATAAGGATTTTAGTTAATTTATAGTAAAATCTATACATACATATTTGTCTAATATGAACTGTTAAGAATGTTGCACATGTTTATACCATATGTTTTAAGGAACTGCTATGGAATTTGGCATCTGTTCAGATCTCAATTATTTTATCAGAAAACCCGACAACCATGGTTTGGATTATGTTGTATGTACTGAATTTGGCCCCTTTTCACATTTACGTTTTAAGCAAAATATTAAATAAAAAATAAAATAATCAGTTTTTTAGCTCAGTAAATGATTATAAATCTAAAAATACTTAAATTCCTCCAAAATCTTTCCATTCCCGCAGGTTATCTGTATCTAAAGCACCTGCTTCCCGGCCACGGTACTAAGAAAATGCACTTTTAGTTATAACTGCGCTTTGTGACTGCTATAATACAATGTCATTACAATACTATTGTTTTCAATCTTAACTAATATTATAAATTCGAAAGTGAGTTCGTTTGTTTATTTATTTTTTACGCGTTCACGCCTTAACTACTCGACCAATCACCATGCAATTTTGCATAAAGGTTGTCAGGGGTACACAATAAGACATAAGTTTCATCCATAAAATAAGTACTGCCCCAAGCGAAGCCGCGGGCAAAAGCTAGTTATTTAATAATACACTGTGCATACTAAGAAAACACGCTGTAATCACACTCTTGTGACTTTGCTATAATGCGGTGTTGTAACAATACTATTGTTAGGTACACTCTTTATTGTAAAGTTATCAGTTAACTGTACTTGGTCCCACGACCCTATATTAAGTATATCCAGTTCCATATTAAAATATTTGTATTTTAGACAATTAACTGATATATTTTTTAGTTCCATACCTTTTAATGTATACCTACATAAAACAATGACCATTGACTCGTCCTCACCAAAATAGGTGAGGGTTTTCCATAACAGTCATAGGTATCAAATATGTTTGCTCTGTTTAATAGAGCTCTCAATATCAAGGGGTGTACTTTAATTCTATTTGTGCAGTCAAAACAAGGGCCAGCCTGATCCCCTTTCAATTAATTTATCCGAATATCCCGAGGCTCGCTTTTTACTCTATTTCCATTTCGGACAGATCGAATATCCCAGTACATTGTGGTAACATGACAAAGTAAGAGATATGAACTTATTTTGTTCGTAATTGAATGGGTTTTTGTTTTGACGGGCGGGTTTGTTCTGTTTGTTCAATTCAAGTCAATCACTATATTGCTTTTTATGTATGTGGCTGGTGATTGGGATCGATGTTGCTAGTTTCATTTTTCGGGATGTTTCAACGCAAATATATGACTAAGACTATCTCATTGACAGCATGAGTTTGCTTTAACGCTTACTGAGGTACGCCAGGTTGTAAATATGATGCTTATGTTGGACTAAATGTTATTTGGGTTTTCTGCGAGAAACTTCTACTTAGCAGGAGGAAATAGTATTAATTTATTATTACAAGTTGACAATAGTGTGTTCTGTCAGCCGTATATATAGACATGAAGAACCTTCCTATAAGACAAACCTCTTGAAAATTTCCAATTTTTTTACCGTCATATAAAATTAAGACGGAATGATGAATCGTTTTATTTACACAGTAAAATAAAAAATTAAAGCAAATATATAAGTCTCAAGTCTCTACATACATTTATATGTAGTATATAATAGAGAAGTAATGTCGAAAACAAATTGTTTTTCATAGCAGCAATACAAAACATCAGCCTCCCCCCAGCATCCCTCCATTATGCGCGGTCTTAGGCGGAATGGAGGTAATTACCATACCCGGTACCATCGCAGAATGGTGTTATTAAAAGCACAGGTGGTCCTTACTGATCGTTCATGTCACACCAACAAAGAAATGTGTCTAATTAGCTCTCTAAATATAGCATTTGTTGTATTAAATTAAAATAATAAGCATAGATTAAAATTGTGTCAATAAAAACCCCAATGGTGGTGTGGAAATGGCGCAGCGTTTGATTCACAAGGATAATTACTAACGTTTACCACAGTTTCGTTTTAAGATGGGTGGCAAAAGTTTTATATAAGTTACGCTATAAGCTCAGCAGCGATAGCCAAATGGGTAGATCGATGACTGTCACGAGTTCAATCCCAAGGCACGCATTGCTGACTTTTCGAATTTGTAGAGAAACCTACATGTTTGACAGTTTTCTATAATGTTATTCGTAGATGTGTGAAGTCTGCTAACCCACACTTGGACAGCGTGATAAGCTATGGGCTGGCTCTTCTGACACTGAGAAGTGCCGTGCCCAGCAAGGGGACAGTTTATATGCAAAGCTGATATTATTTAAGCACATTAAAAATCTATGACAATCGATGTGAGCTATGGCTTCCTAAAATGACAAAATTTCAACACCATAAAAATAAATTAAAAGAAAGCGGCACCTTTAATATCTTTTATATATTATAGTTGATCATTTAGTAGGTACTCTTTACCACTTTATAAGTTATGTAAGTATATTATTTACACATATTTATTATTAAGCATTTATTTATCTTTTGAAAAACTTGTACTATGTAATATTTTGTTATCATACTTAAAATTACTTTTAAAATAATTAGTTATTTTATCAACAATAAAACTACATCAAAATTTACTAAACGCCGAAAATCAAAGTCTCAATGTCCTCATCAATAAAAGAAATCTTTCCATTTTAAGCCAGAAAAACGTAAAATACTACGTGATGTTTTAACCTAACGGATTTTAAGCGGTCGGTAAGTATGCTTAAATTTTACATTTTGTAAACGATACAAAACAACAACTAGCATCGGGTTCTGAATTATCGATAAGCGAATAAAGCTGCCGTCGTAATAATAGCGAGGCGAGAGCGAAGTTTAAAGTAATTAACATCGAGTATCTGTTGTAATACTACTTTCATTTAAGAAGTAACTTCTTAGGATGGGAATAAATGTCTGTGTTGTTTGAAAATAGAAAGCTTGGGTAGCCATTGAATTGTGATTTTGTAAAGATGAAGTTAAAATTCACTATCAATATCCACTATATATATAGAACATATTAGGCCTCGATGGCGTAGTGGTTAGTGTAACCGATTGCCACGCCTGAGGTCGCGGGTTAGATTCCCGCACAAGTCAAACATTTGTGTGCTTTTGATATGGATTTTTGTCTTGGTCTGGGTGTTTCTATGTATAATATTTATGTATTTACAAAAAAAAAGTATATATGTATGTTTATCCATTGTCTAGTACATTGTACAAGCTCTGCTTAGTTTGGTCTAGATGGTGTTATGTGTATGTAGTAGAATATTATTATTATTATTATTATTATTCTATAAAAACAAATTCAAAACATTTTCTATTAAAAATACCTGTAATTAATATGTTTGCATTTTTTATACTTTTGGAATTATTATTATTGATACTACTATTAAACTGATATTACTAATACAGCTACTGTTAAACTCATAACTCGTTAGCATATATTGTTTACTCTGTGGATAGGTATTGGCTCTACTAAAGACGTGCAGAACAGGTATCTTATAAGAAAATTATATCTATAACTGCACATACATATGAGGCTTACTTGAGGCACTTAAGTGGCCACTTGGCTACTTACGTCAACCGTGTGTTGCCTAATCAATCCCGTAGGGAATAAAATTCGCGTGATCAATACTGTAAAAAAGTGTCCCTAGTTAGGTCTTTGCTTTTTTGTAATTTTCTATAGTGTGGCAATCTGGTAGTTTGGTATACTTATTATTACTTCTTAACTTAATTCTAAAACTCAACTGAGTTTGATTGTTCGTTTGTTACTCTTTCACACCTTAACTATTCGAGCGATCGTCATGAAATTTCGCATTTACCTTGTCAGGGGAACGAAAAAGGACAAAGGGACATATAACATCAAGAAAAAACTGTCACTAACCTAACCAAACCTCAATTTACGCGAGGGAAGCCGCGGGCATAATCCAGTAATATATAAAAGATATAGTAAACTGAATGATCACTTAAAATATACTCACAGAAACCAATTTTATGTGCTCCTCTAATCCGTATTAATCATGTTACATAACACCGTACATTTTGTTCTATAATTAGATACCAGGCCATGGATGAATCGACACAAATGTAAGGATTCAAGTTAATTTCTCCCTATGAGTACAATTATCATTTCATTTGAGTTATTGTATGAGCTAACCCGAGCGTATCATTCTATGCATAGGGGAGTTTCTATGGTGCTTGTCACTGAGGGATGACAAGCTTATATTATAGTGTAGAGATTTTTGATAAGTGATATTGTAGTGCTTCGCTACAAATATTTCCCTCTGGTATCAACTTGGTGTTAACGTGACTCAGTGGATGCATACTCATTACAACTTTTACTATATTTGATGAAATGCGGGTAGTTAAAGTTTAGTAAAAAACTATGTTTATAATGAAGCAATTTAAATTTTTTGATGTTTTATAATATTAATATTGGATTGTTAAACTGAATTTTTTAGTATGTGTCAGGAAATTAGATTTTTGTTATTGGTATTCTTAAACAACTTACAGCGGATCAGATCGAATCGAAATTATTAATTTTTAATGAATATAACAGTAAATAATGTTTCAAATGTATTATTTAATTGACAAAGTGGACATTAGTCTACTTTGTCAATTAAATAATACAACCAACAACTAACCATTAGGTTAGTTATTTTCATTTGCACGCTATAAGCTACAGTAATAATTTTTTTATATCTAATAGTGGATTTGATTCTTATAAGCTGCTATCAATTGCTCTGAATGTATTTTTTCGGAATAAATACATTTTGCGATGTAGTTTGACTTTCACCGATTTCTCTTAAATAATTACGACAGCGCTTGATATTATAATACCCACATAAACGATTACACTATTGCCAAATATAATGGTGTGTTAAAAATGAATTGAAGCCTAAATTGTGTGAAATGTAAAACCGTCTGCGTATTACAAATACCTATTTACTTAAATTATGTCAGACTATTGATTCCGACGTAATACAAAATTAAATGTTGATACTGAGCGTAAAGTGTTATCGAATCTGCAAATAAGAGGCATGGGACACACACGTAGTAATTCATACTCGTAGTGGTTTTAACTAGCGGCCAGACAGGCTTTAATTATATCTGCTGTTCCAAGACATGTTGAGGAAGAACTGTAATGTTAACAACCATTGAAAACTTCTGTGGGCACCGTAGCACTGCCATATGAACCACTGTCCACTAAAAATAAAGACAAACAGATTTAATTGAATTTTCATTTTCTCTCAGAATGAGAAATTACAACATCAAGCCAGTATTTTACTTCACGTATAATTTAAGCAATTACAATTTTAAGGATAATACGACAATTTATCAAAAACTTATTGAGACAGCCTCGACGGCGAAGCAGTAATGTCCAAGAGAGGTTTCGATACCCGGGTCAGCAAAATATTATTGGGTTCTTTTTTCAAGAAACTCTTAGTAGTAGCACGGAGTCTGAAACTGTACCCGTTATACGGTAAAAGACTTGGCCCATACTACGGTTAACCTATAATCAAAGCTGTTGAAATGTGGGTGCGATACACGTCTTCGGAGATAAAGGTGTAATCTATACTAATATTATAAAGCTGAAGAGTTTGTTTGTTTGGTTGACCGCGATAATCTCAGAAACTACGAGTTCTTATTGAAAAATTATTTTTGTGTTGGATAGCCTTATTTATCGAGGAAGGTTATAGCCTATATAAAATCACGCTACTCCTCAGGGGGGGCAGAAGCAGGTGAAACCGCAGGCATAGTTAGTTCTACATATATGCTTGTTATGATTCTTGAATATAACCACACATTTCTGTTACACGCTGTTTATACCTCAAATCAGATCTAAATTGGGTTATTTAGATCTCTTTGCATTCTATTACTAGCCTCGGGCGGGCACTAATTTTCTGAGGGTGGCGGTTTTTCTCCACTCGGTGTGTTTCAGATTTGAACGATGATTCTTCTGTATCTTAAGAATATTGAAGTTCTTTATTACTTTAAGAATGTAACAAAGAACTTCAAAATTCTTGCCCCTTAAAAATAAAAGAATTAATTAATTCTTCGCAAGTACATTTATTTAGGTATAGAAGCGAATAAATACGGTAGTACCAAATCCATATTTTGTGCTAATATATTTACAAACGTAAAACAACATAACAGTATTTATCATAATTCTTTTTACGAAGATGTGTAATATGTTTTATTAATATACAGTATCCTTTATACACATAAATAAAAATACAATCAAATATACACATCATATTTAAGAGTGTATGTTTACAGAAAAGATAAATTATGGTTCTCTATTCTGTCAGCCTGCTTTTGTATTTACAATATACCTAATTGGCAAATAAGCAAACAGTCTCCTGATACTAATCGGTAACCGTTACCAATAAATACCATTACATAATACTTACAAACAATAAAGCAACGGATTACAAAATGTATAGACTTGAGACAATTATTATTTATATGTGGATCATAAATTTTTTGTCCTGAGGATCAAATCTACTACAATGTGCTATGGCTTTGGCAAAGCAACTACTAAAACCAGTATGCTCGCGCCATCCGTGCAGTGCAATACCAGCCGTGCATTGTCAACCCTAAATTTAACTGATTTAAGATGGTATGAAAAAGTAATGAGAGATATAGATATGTAAGTCTCCGTAACTCGTAGTCCCCAGTGAAACGCAGTAACAGTATTACTATGCCTACATCGTGTTCTTGTAAGCTGTGGTACTCAGACAAGCCAGCGTTATTCATATATAATAATATCAGCACATTACTTTCTTTTTTTTACGTGGTGCAATGTGCCTGATGCATACCCTCTCGCCACAAGGGGAGAAGGTTATGTCCGGCTCTCCCGTACTTCAGGCCTACGGACCAAAACCCTACGGTGTGCACGCTCGCTGCCTTGTATAGTGGATGGACCACTGGCAAAAATTATTACCTCAGCGACCCACCCAGCAGTCTACAACTTCTCGGTGACGCCCCAGCACTACATAGGACGTCCGACCGACTCAATGACTGGCAGGCGAAAGATCCTCGTTCTCCCGTCCGCGGCCTTCCTTATGGCGGCATTAGGCGCGCGTAAGCGCGACTGCGCCGCCCGATTCGCCGGCGACGGCTTGGAACCGCAAGGATACTTTCTTCACGGATCCGCTCCGCCATCTCCTTCTGTGAGATGACGTCCTCGCAGAAGGACGCGACCACTGCCCACTTCCTCTCGCTGTTGACCATGCCTTTGATCGGACCGGATAACCCCCGTGTAGAGTCACTGGCAACCAGCATCAGGCCCGCCCAAATTTGGCAATAGCCGCCCAAGGGCGGACGCAATGCCGAGAAGCTTCAGGGCAAGCTGTCTGAAATGCTCGTCGAAGTGCCACCTTCCGTCCAGCACCAAGCATAGATATTTCATGTGAGCCTGGACGGGAACATGCGTCGAGCCCACCGTTATCAAGGCGCCGCAGGGTGGACTGCGACGGGGTCCATGAAAGACCAGGGCCTCTGTCTTGATAATAGCCACCCGTAAACCCAGCGTTTCGATACGTCCGACCACCTGAGAAACTCCCACGGTGGCCAAACGGGCCGCCTCCTCGAAGGTATCCTCACGGGCTGTGACGAGGGTGTCGTCAGCGAATAATATCAGCCCTGTATTAATTAACCTGTGCCACTGCTGGGCACGGGCCTCTTCTCAGTGTGAGAAGGGTTAGGCTATAGTACACCACGCTGGCCCAGCGTTATTCATACTATCACTTAATAAGAATGGCAACTGCGGGTCAACCACTCATAAATATATCATCAAATATAAAAGTTAAATAATTGGGAAGAGAGGAATCCGCCACGTACGCTCAGATTGTGCAACCCAACTAATAATTGCAATAGAAAAAGGTTGACAATACCGAACTCATCTGAATTGGGACAGCCACGTCGCGTCGTGGAAATCGGGCGGACTCCAACGTGCAGTATTGCAAGTAAATTATTTTATTACATTGGATTTCTACAAAGTAATGCCAAATATTTTATCTTATAAGATTCTATGATAGAGGCAACTCATTGCTTGTATCGAAAAAACAAGTACCTAGTAGCATTGAGTATTTATATAAATACGTATGAGTAAAGTCACACGCCGTCAGCATGCTAAAGCTAAGGCATTATCAAAAGGAGGTTTCATATTGTTTAGCCTTTCCAGCAATGTAACGGTTCTTCGTAACAATAAATTCCATAGTCTATTGAGTGAGTTCTTATTAGTTGACGGACTGTGTCAGCTATTATTATTTGTGGCAATAAAATATTCTAATAAGTATTAACACTCGACTAAAGTATCTAACCAATCGTGGCTAAAGTATAACAGAACTTAACTTCCTAACTATTATTTAGTACACCAGAAATTAAATTTATTGATTACTCTATATTTCCCGCGGCTTCGCTCACGTAATCTACATTTGTCAATATACTTCTGGATAGATGTTTATTGACAAATGTAGATTAACGAAGTATTTCGGGAACAGTACTATTTCTCTGGACACCGTATGTCCTTTCTCTACCCCTGAAAATGTGTATGCGAAATTTCATGATGGCCTGAAATCGTAACAAACAAATGTATAATATTAGTTAGGATTAGGAATTTAGGATTACAATAAGAATATTAATGTATGTGATGTAGACAATTTTTGAATAAATAAGGCATCAATTTAATGCATACAAATGCACACACACAGACGCTTTTGCCCAAAGAAATAGAGATATCTGAATAACTATTACAAATAAACTATATAGAAGCTAACATAATATTATCTTAGATGTCAATATATAAGTAAATTGTAATTTAAAACGATTGAATACTACTTAGTTAAACAATATAGATAATTTTTAAATCGGTACATATCATAATTATAACAAATAAATTAAAAATAATATATATTTTAATTTCTATGTTGCCTGGACCCCACAATATTTTAACAGCAACATTGGAGATTGTATTTTAAAATGAGGTTATTATGCCGTAGTAATATTAAATATAGTGTTCATATAGAGAAACCACCTTAAGTTCTTTAATGTATTTTTATTGCAATGTGTGTTACGAAAACCCATATTTAAAAATCATGTATGAGATCCGCACATAATTATTCTACGTTTTGGTTTACTGTAGGTATGTCCGTTAGTTGAATATTTGTAAAAGAACATCGCGACACAGGAACATATTATCCCTAAAAAAGTTGGAATCACGTTGAACATCCCATATACTGCCAAAATTTAAGCAGACTATAATCTGCTCCCTCATTTCTATATATTTACGAAACATAGGTTTCAGCGATTCGTCTATCGTTATTTGAAGCATGATCGTGACTCGATACTCGGTACCGTGATATTAGCAGTACATACGATCATAAATTATTCATGCCACGGCATGTAATCAGTCACAGGTGCCGATGTATCCGTACTGTGCGGTATACGATATTTTTTTGTGAATAACTTTTTAAAGATTTTATTATTACGCGTGGACTGATAATTCTGTTCCTATGAAATAAAATTTAATATTTGTTGGTTTACTATATTAATTTGGTACCTAGTATGTCATTTTATTGCCACCATATAATGTTTTTCGAATGTTCTTTTAATGTTAGTTTAAATATTTTATTAAAGAACTTCATTGAAATTAAACTACTATATACGAATTTTATCGCGTTGTTTATTTAGCACTGTATTACAAAATTTTGAAAATATTACAATACTACTACTATTGATTTTATTTTACTAATTTATAAGCTAATAAAATTATTTAAACTATTAAATCTATTTATTTTTGGTTTACACTTTCCTCGACGTTTCGGTTGCTTTTCAGCAGTCATGGTCACGGGGAGACTAAGATGGTAGTTGTCTCAATGTTCCAGTGTAGTTATTTCAAAGTACCCGAACATAATTTAATTATTGGTGTTTCTATTTACGCAGAATGAGCTCAAAGTATCATGAAGTCTAGCTGTGGTTTGTTTCTTCTTGGGTTTGACTATTTGAAGTACTGGATCCCAAGTTGGTGGTACATTCCAACCATCTTCTCTATTGAAATTGGGATGTTTTTTGATTTCAATAGCCTCGCGAAGCATCCTTGGTGGGAATCGGTGTTCTTTAGCGAGAAACTGTGGTTTGTCAAATCTCAGGTAGTGGTTGGTCCCCTGTTGTACATGTTCACACACAGCAGTGTTTGTGTTTTACGCCAGCTATGTGTTCTTTTATGCGGGTGCCTATGCTTCTCTTGGTTTGACCAATGGATGAGAGTCCGCAGTCACAATCTATTTTATAGACCCCTGCATATTGTAAAGGTAATTGGCACTTGACGGATGGTAAAAATTGACTTATCTTCGTTGGCGGCTTGAAGTATGTGTTGATTGAAGCTCGCTTCAAGATGTAGCCAATCTTGTCAATAAATAAATAAATAGATCAAATGTGTTGATATTAAACAAATATAAGATATAAATAGTAATATTGCCGAATTGATGTATTCTCCTTATTATAACTTATTTTTTTGTATAAATATTGCAATGTAGTCGTTCATGGTATTTCGTATATTCAGTGACTGAATAATCAATCATTATAAATTTATGTTTATATTTAATCAAACAGATTTGGTGCCTAAATCGATAGAACTGTTTATTTTTATGAAATGTACTAGTTGAAAATATGACCTTTCAATTCAGTGAATAAAGTACCTACCTTCAGATTTCTGTAAAATATTGTCGTCTAACGATGTGTTATATGTAAATATGTACATTTTATAATATCTAATGGTTAGCCTAAGTTCATCTCTTTCTACCACTGGCATCACACTAGTATACCAGTATCAAGCTCAGAATTATTGATTTCCACAATGATTATCCTATATCAATACTGAAAAGTAATTAGTGATAATTGGGAACATTGGTAGAGCGATAATTTGGAAACAGAATTTATCGAATCCTTTGTCCTGCCTTCCCCAACTGACTATTTACAAAAGAGTTCACATTCGGATTTGGTAGCCAATATTTAGCGTTTGCACAACTGCCGATTTGGGTCACACGAAGTGTCAATTGGGTTTTAGTCCCAAAAATTCTCAGTCACAGCACGCAGTATGGATTTGTGGTTGATAAACTGTTATAGCTTGCCCTCTATTACGTGGGACCTAATCATAGGTGTGAAGCAACTCCGTCTAACCCTTCGGTAAAGGCATATTGCCTTACCCTTTGGCTTTGTATAAACAGTTCACATTCAGTATTGATAGTCTGTATCAGCGGTGCGTGTCAATTCTGTCAGAACTTTATGAAGTAGATATGTATAGGTATTTGCCTTTTGTTCCATAGTTTACTTTCGCTTTTCTTTCAGGCCTCTTTCGGTTCTGGTGTTGGTTAGATACAATGCTATCAAAGTTTGTACCTATTTGATTCTTCTGCAATATCTTTTTTATTTTTAGATAAGAAGAGTTTGTTGTGTTGCTTTTATCCGATTTTCGTAATCTTGATATTATTTGAGTCTAGCTACACTAGTGTTTGTCGGAAACCAATTGTTCTCCGTTAAGAGTTGGCAAACGCATTTAATTGTCAAGATTGCGCAATAAAATGTTTAAAGATGTTCGATTAAGTGAATCGTTAAATTTTTAATGTTGTAGTTTTCCAAATTTTTCTATTGGCTTAATTTCTAATTTACTTTACTTGCAAAAAACCCTGTTACTTTACTTCACAAAATAAAAATGATTTGTTAAGTTAATTAACAGTTTATTTTATAGACATTCACGTTAAAAATTAAACCCCTAGTAATATAGGTATAGAAACATGATACCAAAATGTATTAAATAACTAAAAAATATAAAATATTTTTTTCTTTAAATGCATTATATTTTCGAGCGTAGAATATGTATGTCCTTCCTTTGTTCTAGCTCTAGGTTATCTACATCTCGTAAGCAATCAGGTTGAAATTTGCGAAGCAAACCGTCACCGGCCGGCGACCGAGGGATAGAACGTTGAATGACGCGAGACGCTACGAATAGTTCCGCGCACGCCCGTTGCCGCGGCGTGTCGCCCGCGTCGCGTCAGTACTGCCGTGCGCTTGTCGAGGGTGGACGTACGCAATTTTCGTACCGCAGTTCTCTTGACATCACGAAACAAGTTTCACACTTTAACTATTTGGAATTAACATCTAAATTCCTTATTCATCACAATGGACTTGAGTGTTCACCTAATAAGAACTTTTCTTAAAGTAAAATCTTAATTTTTATTTTTTTCTTGTGGAATTTGTGGTCTTTATATTATCTTGATAGAAAGATACGGTTCGTAAAGGTGTAATAGAAACGCGAGTGAAATTGTTTATTGTTCTAGACAATCCGTTGAGGAGTTTGAATTTTCTGTTGTTTTTTATTGTTTACGAGGACGCAAACCTTTAGCGTGTTAAAAAGAGACAAAATGAGTTTCAACCCGGCGAGAGCGACAGGTGTGGTGACTTTGGCGGTTCTGTTGGCAACTATAACAGGTAACTTAGTTCACTACTACTTCGGTTATCACTTTTTATTTGTATTTAAGGTACTATAATATAGACCAGCTGAATAAGTGCTCTAAATGGTAGTATTGTATGCTTTGGTTTGTAGTCTTAGTAGTTGTATAGTATTTTTAAGTCAATCATATACTCATATACTTGATAACAATTTTTGTTTCTTATGTTGGCAACGTTGATTACATGTATGATTCATTCATAGGTACTATTTTGAGGTTATGTTTTGATTATCAAATTATTATTTATGATATAATTTTTTATTTACGTATGGTATAACGTATTGATGTAACTGTTGCAAAACGTAGACGTCATCAGATCATATTAAAGGTTTATAAAAAAAAAAAAACTTGTCATTGCTACTATGTTATAATTTATTTTATGCTTTGTAGTTAATAATAAGACTTTACAGCAAAATCATATTATTTTCAGACAAGTAACATATTAAAAGTCGGTATCTTATTAGCAGTTTCTAACTAGAAACTATTAAACAAGTTGCAATTAAACGAGAAACGGCACTCACGCACAATAAAAGACGAGGTTCAGAGTAATATACATGCTTATGACAAAGACTAGACACAGACATCAATTAATTAACAATGACATGCTCGATTTAGTTTAGAAAAATAATAAGCGTTCACCTAGATCCGACGCGAAAACAATTAGAAACTTAACTTAAGCGGATTGTTGAACGTGACGATTAGTGACAAGCCAAGGCCTAGTTGTGCAAAAACCGTTGTAGCCCGTTATACATCACAGACAGGTGGTAACTACGGCAACCTGTTTTCCAGGAACAATTGAAATTCTACCACATTTGTTCTCAGTGCACCCGTGCATTACTTTCTCATTGTGCTGAACCAATCAATCGGAAATACATATATTCTGGCATTCGTCAAAATTCGGAGCGGGATTGACCTGCAAATTAAGGTTGCTAATTTAATTTAGGTCAAATCAGTAGAAAATCCATTGCTACGAGCAGCGAAAATATTTACCTACTTTTCCTTGACATCCAATTTGTCTAAATTATTTGCCTGTACCCTTTTACAAATTCCGTGACTAAAAATGTCATGATTCGATCGACGACAAAAAGGATATTCATTGATAATTTGAAAATTAAATTCTGCAAACGAATTCAGATTAACGACAGGAAATTAAATCGAATTTAAAATTGGATAGTGACGGTGGAAATAAGATTTCTGATCCAGTAATACCGTGGAACAGTTGCGTATCGTTGTGATCCACGGATCAATAACCTGGCGAATCGTCTCAGAGCGTGAGAGCTTTTATTACTTATCTCGTGTAATGAGTCTAAACTTACAAACTATCGCTTCAAGATATAATACGAGTACTGGAATCGTACTTTAGATAATATAACATGGAGGTAGCTTATTGCTACATACTATAACCCAGAGTAGATCGTTTGTATGTTCCATTAAAGCTGTATTAACTATAGGAACTATTATCTCTTTATCTACACATGGAATACAATTCACACAAATTCAAAGCATCTGCCGTGTCATTACCCTTAGTCATTTAAGCCTGTTAACGCAGCGAGACCGCTGTAATGGCATGTTGACGGCACTTTCCTCGGTCATGACCGTTTGTGATTATGACTAGCAATAAGAAACACAGATATTGCTTGATATTTCTCTTACCACCGAACTCGTCCTAGTGTAAAATTTGGAGTAGGCATTTGAAGCGTTTATAAATGTTTCTTCTTTTTCATCAACATCCGTCTTAATATTTCTGTCAATGAAAGGCATTTATTGGAAGTAGCCCGTAACTTCCTTGGATTATTTTCATGGATGCATTCTGACGCTAATATTAATTTAGCTCTTAGGATTATATCGAGCTTCCTGAACGTGAATAGCCGGGATTCTAATGTGTTTTTGATTATGCAACATTGTTTATATTATGTTAAAGACGTTAAGACCCGTGCTTTGTGGTTAAATAAGACTTATTTAACAGCCGCAAGAATGTATAGCTTATATAGTTATTATAAAAACTTTTATTTAATGAACGGAATACGAAAATAATCATCGTAAGCAGTTTCCTCGATTACATTCGTGTTATATAAAGTAAACAAAATAAATAAGTTGTCGGAGACGTAACTGTAAGTGCACGTGATATGGGTCATCGTGATGAATCACATATGAACTGAGGCTAACGCATTAAATTGCCCTGTGTTACGTGACATCATAATCTTGTAGCTAACGAATATGAGATAGGTTTCTTAGAATATAATACGTGTGAAGTACTATAACTTGGTTTATTACTTTTCCAGAGTTGTTTTTAGATTAGAATGAAATGGTTTACGTGACGTAGAAAATTTGTTATTTTCTGCAGCGGTACAAACAGTTATAAAACATTTATGATAATACTGATAATGCTTGTATTATTTCACTGCAAGTATAAATTCAGCAGTTTTTAGACAAAATCAAACTAATGTTGAAGCTCTTCAAATGATTCGATGAACATCAAGATAGTTAAATCTATATTTAAACTTTAGCCATTGAATCTAAATGCAGATGATCTTATGAATACACAAGTTGTCATTAAGTAAACAGCCCACGTATTGCTACAGCCGGACTACGCTACGTTAGTGGGCTATGTCATCAATAGATAAGCGTTATCTAATCTAGTACAGGTGATTCCCTATCAGGGACGCGTTTCGTACAAACGGGTTTAGATAACAATGCTATGCAAAAACGGACACCTAAAACAGGTAGCGTTTCTGTTCACACCTTGAGTTGCTTTGTTGATTATCCTATCTTTTGTTTAGCAGTTTAGTTGGATAGGAGATTGAATTTTTAATATTTGGAACAATGAGTCTCCTTCTTGAGTCTTGCAGGCGTTAGATTGATAAGAAATAATTGTTTAGGCGAAATGTAAATTGCCAGCATGTATTATTTTTCTAATTAATTTATTAATATGAGAATATTCCAAATATATGAGCAAGTTATTAAAATTTTGTTTCAATCTTCGAAGTTTATATTGTTTAAGGATGTTGGCACCATAATACAATGAGAGTTCCGTTGCAAGAATCGCGATATAGTATTAATTGTCACATATGATGATGACGATTCTACGAAGACTGATCGTGTGCAAATGATGGTAAATGATCATAATATATGATAATTAATCACGACAATTTTATTGGTGTATGAAGTACAAATATTTGGTTATCCAATATATTGCGTAGAAGATCGAGTAAATATGGGCAATTCTGATACATAAATATCAAATTTAAGTCAAATTATTTGCTACCAAAATATCAAAACTCTTGAAAATATAAGCGTATTGTGTAAGGTTTTCTCTCATACAATAAACACAATGATATCAAGTTGCATAGTCTAGGTCAAGATTTTACTATCTTCCATTTTCCAGGATATGCGTTTCCGTTTTCCTAAGCATCGTTGTGGATATCGCTTTCGTGTGGTCGTTGAATTAATGATAAAACCTGTAGTCTAGACCGGTTCGGACGGGATGTTGGGCCTGCAGATTTTCGCAACATTGCCTTACGTAGGAATGTCGTATAAATGTTTTGTGGTTACCTGGAAGCCTACAAATATGGAGCTTGTACGGAAATGTTTTCTGATTGACGTTTATTTGTTACGAAATTGTATTAATTAAATATTAACATTACATTATTTATTATATTAATGTTATATTTGCCACTGTATTCGTTTTATCTCCTTAAGGTTATCAAAGAGGCAATCTTAAATTCTGCTTTGGTTTCTTTTGTGTTGTCAATAATTCAGACTCCTTTCCAGATACGTAGATAATAATCATTCTTCAAAACAAAATAGCATCAAATAAATTTTCTGTGTTAAATACCTGAATGTGATGAAATATTACATTTTCTCATTGCCTTTTGACTTTTTTTTGGTATTTTAGGCCATGATTCCGTGTAATAATTTGCTACGGCTTATTATGTCCGTTTTAGTTTCATAATTGGCAGGCATATTTTATATATTATTTTATCTTCTAAATTACGTTTGAAGTAATTGATAAGAATGTTGATAAATATGAAGGCTTTACTAATTATGTTTGTTTTATTGATAAAATGTCGATAAAACAAAATATTTAAAAAATTGCAATTGTGAGTAGTTTTTAGTAACAATATCTTTACTTCAAGGAAATATAGGTGTAAACCTTTTATCGATATCATTTATATTCATTTTAAGTGTTTTACACGTGGGACTCAAAACATGGTTGGTTAATTTTGGGTGTAATGGATTTCATTTAATTTACCTCTGCGTATTCCCGTGTGAATGTATTATAGGCGTTAATCAATGTATATAATAAAAATATATAAACTTTTTTAAGCATATGTAAACCTTTCGAAGAGTCGTAATTTACTTCAAAACATACAGTAGTCAATGGTAATTTTCAAATTAAAGCAAACCAAGGTTTAGCATACTAATAAACATTGCATACGAACAAAAAGTTAACCACAGACCGTTAAGAACTTACTGTTACGAAAAGTTAACAATTAGTTCTGCCTTTGCTTTGAGCATTTCAAATTCGTTGTACTTGCATAACATGGCTTAAAGAAGTTACCATCAAATGCTTCAATTGTTAAGAGTAAAAGCGATGCTTTCTAATTTATCTGCGTACGTTTTAGCAAGGTTCAGAGGTTCACCAAGAAAGTTGGCTTCTACCTCAGGTTTGATTCAATTGTGGTTTTCTACCAACATTCGAAAGAAATCTATAACAAATACAGCAGTGTATTACGTTTAACAGTTAAAGTCGTGTAGTACGGGAGTAGTCGACTTCTGTTGGTTATTTTTTTATTATAATAGCAGTATTCACGGTGGAATGATTTCCCTTTGATGGTGTCGGTGTGACTAATCTCGATGTCATAATTTTAGATTTTTCTACAAAGTGGTTCATTTATATGACCGATGGGTTTTATCTTTCGTTTTTGATGGTATTCTAGCGACAAATTTTTAATCTCTTTCAATTTAGCACAACTTAAATGACATTAATTAAGATTTAAGAATGCCGTTTCCTAACATCACGATTACAAAAAGTATACTTAGAGCATTGAGTCAAGTGTATAGTAATAGAAGAGCTGTTATTTGACCACCTAAGATGCCAATAGCAGCTAGTTAGCGATAAAGACTTCAACAATAGCCTATTGAATCAACCAATTTTCAATAAAAAATTGGACCACTTCTTTCTATGAACGTCGATCGTGGCTAATAATCGTGTTTGTGTCGCCAGGCAAAGTTTTTAAAGGATCAGTTCACTTGAGTCACTGGCAATTAATTTATTAATAATGTGATATTAGCCATGTTTATATCAAAATTATTATCCGTTTTGTTTAATTACTTCTATTTAATTTATTTTTACCACTCTTAAACAGTTTTGTCTCCAGTTGTATAAATTATGAAAAAACAGGCATGGATAAAGAACATTGCAATTTAAGAATTCTTGTTTGAATACAGGTATAATTAATGTTTTTAGTATCATGAAACTCTTAAAACAACATAACATTTAAACTATTATTGTTTGTGTTATTTACTACTTTATCGATAAGTATATCGGTCTGCACGGCAATCAATGCATCGATATTGTAAAAAGAAACATAGAACTTACTTCATATTATTTCAGCACCTAACTTATAAAATAATATGTATGCTCCTAATAACTACTTACCGTTAATTGTACCGTGATTAGTCTATATATCGACAGTACATATTATAATTGATAGTCTTGTACGATATAATTGATACTTACTGTCGGCAATACCAGTGCGTAGTCTCGTATCAATCATGGTGTCCAATAAACGAATTAATGAATCACTGGCATTGCTATTTAGACGGATGTAATACAAATGAGGATGTCTATAGTTCATTCGCGTTATGAAAATCGTGATGAATAAATTGTAGCGCCGCTTGGTCAGTGAGAATAAATATAGTGTAAATTAGAAAGGCTGCGAATTTCAACATTTTCATTGGCTAAGTTGACAAATGACAGTAGCGCTGTGACTCAGTATTTTCATAACGGAGATATTTCACTAGTCAAATGTTTGATCAAATATTGGCTAAGATACCTATTGCAGAAAATGTAAATGTAACAAAAACAAGAATTACTATTAGTATCTTAAGAATAATATTGCAGCAGTACCTTTATCATAGTAAAATCCTGTTTTTAAACTGTTGATTCTGAGAAGACGGTGTTCCTAGCAACGGCTAGAAACACCGTCGACTGGTTAAGTCATAATTAGTCTATCACGCTAGCCCAGTGAGAATATTGTGTAGGATTCTGAAGCAGATGAAGATTTTGTCACAATATTATACACATTATAATATACATAACTTTGTAAAGTCGGAGATACGGGCCCTAGGTTCAATATTAAACGTCGGCGGTGCAGTCCAGTGGTCACCCATTCGTATATCACTGAATGAACCTTCATATTATTTATATAATTTAATTTTAATTTTTTAAATTTAGTTATAACTAAAATATGCCAACATTGGTGAACGTAATAGAATTTTGTCTATTTCCTCTAATGATGAATGAAGGCTTGTACTTACTGGTTAGTTATAACTGAATGCCAATAAAATTAAAATTCTTGTGTCACCTACTGGGTTCTTTATTTTATTATTTGATTAATTTGTTCCACATTGTTTTTATTGACACTTATAACTAGACCCTTCAACTGAATAGAAACAGTATCTACATAATTTAGGCTGTCATCATTACTTAACCAATTCAGTTAAGACGAACGAACGGCCACGAATCATGCCATGATCATAAAGATGTCACATGCAATGTTATGACTTCGTAAATTGTTTGGAATTGCCAGCACGGGCTTATGGATATAAAACTCGCATTGTGCAATTTGGTACGATGAGAAATGTCTTTTGGATGCACCGTAGGCACAATTTCGCTTGGCTAGAACATGCCTAGAGGCGCAATAATCTTGATTCATTTAAAGACTGGCGCCAAAGATTGTATATGAGCGAGGAAGATTCTTCGTGTCTGGCACTAATATTTTATCAAGCATAGTTTTCGTCTGATTCATACTGAAATATTTAGGTAATGCTTTCTTTAGACTATAACTCTGCTTCAAACTATCAATCCATATTTTTACGCTTAATTAATTTATATATTTATTATGTAACAGTAGGTACGTAATCTACCTATATAAAAAGTACGTTACAGATTTTTGTTTTTTTATAACATGCGCGACACCATTTGCTTGTGCAAAAAATATTCCTTTTCTATAGTCAATAAATTTTACAGTTCGGTACGCAGCATTTGACTATTTTATGGTTATTTCCATGTAAGGCTAGCCAATATAGTTCTTTAACCTATTGAGTCGCAGCCAGACACAATAGATCTTCAATTAGATCTTCTATCATATGGTTTTATTCTTACGAAGACGCATAATATTAAATAAAGCTAATCAAAAATAAAATTTGTCTGGCATTCCAAGCGTTGCAGGTCAATATGTAATTATTTATTTTTAAATGACGCCAATACCTAAATTATAACCGACAACAATGCATATTAAAGAAACGAACGAAAATATAACTGGAAAACGTATTTACATTCACCTGCGAAATCACATTGTGCGTTGTCCGTTTTTCGACGAGCGTCTAGCGCGGGTATAATATAAAACTTCAAAGAAAGCCAACGGGTTTGTGGTCATACAATGTGTAACAAACAGAGTGTGTCCGTGAGTTCGTAGCAGTCCGGACCGGACTGACGACCGGGATCCGCGGACCTTGACGGGGTTGCATATTTACTTGCTACATGTTATACAAGTTTTTCGCCTCGTGCCTTTAAAATTGCGCTGTCTTTATCGTTTCAGATTATTTTTGCGCAGATGTTTGCGATAGTTATGTTTGAAAGACATGTATATATGATGCTTTTTTGAGATACTTAATGTGTAACGATAGGGTTTAGTCGTATTTACATTAAATATGTCAAGTTTTAGAATATCAGACATAACTAAAAATCTGTAGTATCTGATCACCGGTGTGCCGCCGCCATTTGAAAAGTTAGTTCAAATATGTTGGTAGACAAACACATATGGTTAAGTTATTACGAATACGCATCATATTTAAAATTACTAATCTATATTAATATTATAAAGCTGAAGAGTTTGTTTGTTTGTTTGGTTGAACGCGCTAATCTCAGGAACTACTGGTTTGAATTAAAAATTCTTTCAGTGTTGGATAGCCCATTTATCGAGGAAAGCTATAGGCTGTATAATATCACGCTACGACCAATAGGAGCAGAACATCAATAAAAAATGCTGCAGAAACGAAGAAAATTATCTTATGTGAAGCAGACGAAGTTGCGCGGGTCAGCTAGTTTATAATAAAACTTAAGTAATCAATATTTTCGCCAGCTGATATACAGACAATAAGAACTCTGATATAAGTTAATTACTTGTTTTTATAACTTTATTGTATGATCACCAAGTATTCGTATTGCGGGGATAAGTGTAGATAGAGAGAAGAGCCCGACTCTTATAAAAAGCCATAACGTCCTTGACAGGATTTAAACTTGAAACAATTGTAATATTTAGGTTACACGTAATGCATGTATGTATATTTTTTATTGAACTTAACTCAGATAATACCTAACATGTATGGATTTTTGTCATTACTGCCTATACTTAATACAACAATGTTATTCCTATTTAGTCCTAAGTCTTATACTAAGTTATAAATATACTAGGAATATTACTGTATCGCGGAAGATATCATAAACATTTAAACAACGGAAAATAAGAAAATTTAGCCTGGTAGCAACTATTTGTGTATCACAATTTTTTTGTCCCGTATGGTTTGGACCCCACAATACTTGACTCAGCGGAAGTTGGAAGGTGACTACATAAACCACTACGCCATCCGATGTATACTCGTATATATACGATATGTTCTATTGTAAACGTAAGAAAATATCTTATTTTGTAAATCGTCGCTATACCCGGATACACAAATCAAAGTATCGGAGAGCGTAATATAAATTTAAATAATTTGTTTATTTATCCGGAAACGTTCGGACATTCCATTAATCCTCTTATTGCGCAGTGTTTATCCATGTCAGCTGCCACTGAAGAGATTTATAGTATTGTTATAACAACCCAAGACCAGCTGACATGGTGGTGCTTTTGCTTGTCAGGTTCCAAACTCAATCCCCGAATTATTGTCATCGGGTTTTAAGGCAAAATGTGCAATTGTCTTCTACGTAACAATGCGAGAATATACATGTTAATATAAATCTATAATATGTACATAAAATAGGATTACTGGTCCTAATTTCCAGAATTGGCAGTCATAACATTGCCTTCGTGATGCAGCAGCTGCTGTGGCTAATTTGTCCCCTAGTCGGGTTAAGTTTTATTGGGTTCTTCTGTTAACCAATTCTCATAGGCAGCACGAGGGCTGGAATTGTGGCCATTAGATGAAAATAGGTTTGCTCCCTATTACGTGAGACCTAAAGCTGTCTCGAGAAATAGAAGAGTAACACACTTCTGTATACAACTTCAGAGATACATGGTGTAAATATGAGGCGTCATCATATTTTAAGAATGTGAGCCTTAAAATTATTCATGAATCATACAACCTTCAAACCTTCAAGAAAAGAGCTTACTCCTTTTTAAAAGGCCGGCAACGCACTTGTGACTTTACTGGTGTTGGCAACAGGCGATCCGTCTGCTTGTTAGCCTCCTATCCCATAAAAACAAAAAATATGTGGAAAGAGATACTTTCGGGAATAGAGATGTAAGACTATGTATGAATATTATCCGTTTGATAAACAAATCTTCGTTCCATATCTTACTGTTATGTATTATTATATAACACAGTTAAGAATAATGTTGTAACAATGGAACAGTTATGCTAAGTCAAGGAAGTAAATTTGTTAAGCTACGTTAGACGTTTTAGAATTATAAATTTCACTATAGATTTGCACCTGCACGCGGAAATATAGAATCACGAAAATATTGTAGACTTACATAATACAATATCACGACAATAACGAACAGCAGGCAAAGGGGTTTATCACATATAAATGCAACAAAAATAATAATTATATTCATACAGTAAACAAAACACAATGAAAAACAAAAACAGGGAAAGGACCTAGTATGGCAGCTGCTAGGCCCTAGTAAAAGACCATGGGATTGCCATGCAGAGATCTTGACTTCGAGCTCAAGGCACGCACATGCGGCACATGGGACTTTTCGAGATTACATGCATATTAAATAGCTAATTGAAAACATCGTAAGGAAACTTATCTTCTATCGTCTCGCGTCTAACATTAAATCTGTTGCATGTTTCATCTTGATATGGAGTCAGACGGAGTCGTGTGGACGCCTAGGAGTTGATTATTGCGTGCAGATCAGCGCCTTCTTACATAAAAAAAAAGACAAATGTATAGGTACCTACTTCCAAATTCCACGAAGTTGCGGTCAAAAGCTAGTTTTAATCAAATGTAAGTACAAACATAGCTGTGTTTCTTATAAACAATTTTTCCACATGGAGGTCATCACAGCTTGATTAGCTCAACTGGAAATTTCACACTCTTTATCTATCATTTAACAGTCTATAAAAATCACACGAGAATCAAAACATACGACCAATAAATTGACATATTTAAACGATAATATATGAGTATGTTCTATTAATTGTAATTTATTAGTGACAAATTACGTCCAGTCGAATGGATGGTCCAATTAATTAGTACGCAGCGAGAAGTTCCACGTTCGATTCCGGTTCATAAGTTAAATGTAATTAATTAGTTATGTGTGCATTAAGTACCTGGTAACTTTTACATTAAAATTTATGCTTTTAGTAAATAATTCGGTTTAGTTAAATTGAAATTGACTATTTATTGTTATCATACCTATGGAGTTTTGTAATAGCTTTTTTATAAAGTCAAATATTTGCGATATGAAATGTAAATACAAATATAAAACTAAGTAATATTTATCCATTTTAAGCCTCTATTGACGCAGTAAAATAAATAAAGTGTGGTAATAATAACTGCATAAAATAAATGAAAATCGTATTGACTACATTCAGTTTCCACAAACATTATGTACCTATATGACGGTTATTTTATTTTGTTTGAATTTTAGACACAGAGTATACACTTATTGAAATGTATGCAGTTTGATTTTTTAGTTTATTGTAATAGTTAATAGAAGACGTATATTTTAAGACTTAAATCATCTTTGCATACTAATTGTAATGGTAAAGCCATTTGTCTGCTTGGCGGTACTCTTGCACGCGCATTCTCGGTAAGTTGACTAATTTGGTTAAATTCCAATGATCTACTGCCTGAATTGACGTAAAGTGTTTGTTAGTTTACAAGAAAACAAAAAATATTATATCAATAATATTCTCAAAAAGTAATGTATATGTTTTTCATATATAGTCAAAGTCAAAAATCTTTATTTCCATAAAATGTGCAAAAAATTCTTGGACACGTCAATTCACTATTATATTAATAAAAATAAATAGAAGGAAATAAAAATTTTGCATTGAAAAAAGCCTGTTCGAGGAGTACAGCTTTCATGAGAAGAAGCAGGCAAGAAACTCATGGCCACTCTTTTCAATCGCCAAATGTTTAGATATCAATACAATGTTTAGATAACAATTTTCCTTATATGAGCTGCTGTGTGTAGTTGTTAGTTATTTATTTCAATAAGATTTAAAAGTAAAAATTCGTTAATCTAAGATATATTTTAATAACACATGAAATAATAGTCACAGCAACTCATATTACAGTTAGCTTAATAATATGATTAGAAATAACCTGTGAGTGGAAGCAACTCAATCCCAAGCATTTTTATCTTCTATATATAACTTTCAGTACAAGCGATTAGCGCATTCAAAAAATAAAACTATCAAATCCTTTAGCTTTATTATATTGTTATAGATAACATTCTGAAATTAAAAGCATTTTATTTGTGACAAAACCACGTCAGTCCAAATAAATAACCCTAAAGCCAGCCAACAGTATTTTAGCTGTATTTGGTTACAATCGTCATGAGTTTCATTGATTAAATAGAATTGTGATATTGTTTCGTATTCGGAACGGAACAAAACACAGCGAAGTAAGTGTATAAATGTGTTGCTGTCGCTACTCTCGGCGAGTGAAAAATGGTTTATGTAAAATTTGGTTCAGCAAAACTTGTAGGTTCACGGTATAACAAAAATATTGTAACGTATTACCGTAAAATTCATGAAGATTCTGCTTCTTTGAAACATAACCTTCACATATGGAATTTACATAACTTTAGGGCTTTGAATACAAATAACTCAAAGAATAAGAATATGCTGGAAGGTATCGGTAATATGAATATAGAAATATTTTTAGACATATATATAAATTCTTAAATGAGATAGAGAGTTTTAAAGGTAACAAGAAACTAGCTCATATTTGAAGCTCAAACTGGCGCGGCGGCGCCGGCTGTCGGGTTTTGTCTTATTGGGTACCCATCAAGAAATATCTGTCTGAAATTGTATCAGTGATACTCTCCCCAACTTACATGTTAGCTTCACGAAGTGGGTCAAGTACTTCATTACCTTAGACACAAGCGCGATGACTTGTTTAATATGGATTATTCAAATGCAAAAAGAAAAGTAGCATCTGCGAAACACAAAAAAACTCGCCGGCGAACGGCGTAAAAAGGCGGATAAAAAGGGCGCTCCGGCAAAGTTGCAAAGGAAGAAGAGAAATGCAATAATTTGCATTTTATTTCCCACACACAGACATGAATTCGTTCTCGTAACTGTTTCCCACCATTGTAGCCACACAATTGTACATATAATTGTACAATGTTAATGATTCTACGTGATCTTCACTATCTATCACAGATCTCTGAACGAACACTGCCCGTTATAAAATCATTTATTTTTAAAACAATGTTCACGTACACAAATGTCTCAATTTTTCACACCTTGTTAGGGCTTTGCGTGTTAATTACCATACTTCGTCAAGAATAAAGCGGTCTTCATGGTAATATATTGGCGCTAAAAATGAAAGTCTTGCATGAGTCTTAATATAGAGTGTAACGCTCCAGTTTTCGGAAGGTATTTATTACGTTTTCACTTGCATTCTTATAAGCAACTTTTCAATACCAACTATACTCTAGTTAGCATATAATAGTTTAGATTTGTGAAAAGTTTGACTCATTGAGAGGTTCATTTTCAGACACAAAGCCATGGTCAATTTTTATTTTTCAAAGTTATGCTCTCTCGTTTAAAAGTTCATTCGTTTGAACGGTGACAAAAGGTATACAACCTTTACGGTTTGGGATTCATAATTCCTTTTTAAATTTCGAAGGTTCTTGTATGCTTAAGATCCCTCAAAAACTTTATCAATAACGTTTACCATGCAACACTTGGCCGGTGTGAAGGAATATGAGCTTAACCCTTCCTGTATATAAATAATGTATGTTCTTAAAAGTGTGACGACAAACAAATCTGATATTATTTTATGTATATAATATCTCTTGTATCTCTTAATATACGAGTTTAAAATCATTCATATTGAAGTAAACTATTTTCATTCGAATCTTCTTTAACTGTATAGTGGTCGTTATTTATTCATGTACTGTACCTCCGTAAAATCTGAAGGTAAAACCTCTTATGCTCGTAATAAAATCTTACGTACCGCGAAAGGTCGTCTTGCAAACCAAGTTGTCTATTAAGATTATGGTGGGAACATGCTAAAATGTTACTTAAACAAAGCAGTACTAGTTATGGTATTAGATAAGAACAATTTCTTTATAGATAAATAGACAACTTGGCTTTATTTATAAAGGAATTATAAATAAATAATCTTGACCTGCGATAGAAGGCTTATAAGATAAGTGATGTTTGACGTCTTTTTCGTTTCAAGTTAACAATTTTCATGTCACAATAACTATTATGTCTATCACGGGATAGCGAAAGAGTTAAAATACGATAAGTATTAAGGAAACGTTCTAAATGTTTACCGTATTTTACGAAAGGTAGTAAATAGTATAATATCTCCAGGATAGGCCGGTAGCAAATCGATTGCTAAAATCACTAACAGTGAAAATAAAATAGATGGCAAAATTTTCTTTTCCTTCTCTCGTATCAAAGCAGAGAAGCTGTTATCCAACACTGCACTAGCGGTAGGATTTAATAGATGTGTGCATTGTATAATGGCTTAGAAGTTTGACACAAGTTAGTTAGGACAGAGACAGCTTGGTAGACAGTCATCATAACTTTGTCCAAGTAGCTGTCTTACGTAAATTGATTCTAGAACTAAGATCGGAATAGTTTAAGTTGCAAATTTCTTGAGTGTTTATTCATGGCTGTGGTAATTTGAATATTTAGATGGACAATCTTAGAGTTATGGTCAAGGATTTACGTTATATTAACTTGAATCTACTTGGTATCAGTCTAAAATACTTATGCAAATAAAACACAAGTAAGAGAAATACTAGAAGAATGAAAGACGTGATAAATTCGTTCGATTTTATAAAATATTCTAGAAAATTTTGGAGTTTGAAAGTAATGTTTGGCGTGTCGCACTTCCATATTCATGCTCGGTTATACATTCCAATTTAACGCGAATTACCCTATGGATTTTCATTAAATGTTTGCCTGTCACTGGTACTTGTTTCAAATAAATATTTATCAAATATTAATTAAAAATAAATCCATTAAGCCATGAATGCGGCATTAATCAAAAAGTTCTTCCGAATAAAGCAAAAAATAAAGACTTTGCACGTGATCTAATCGATGATCCGAATATTTTAAATACAGTCAGCAGAAGTTTGAATCAACCAGACTGACTATAAACATGATTATACAATTAACAAACAAACGTGCGTTCCGATAAACATTTCACTCTGAATGAACAATTCAAGTACTTTCACATTATCTTTCATAGCACAATAATGATTCATCTTTATGTGGCTATTTCGGATCATGAGTGGACTGATAAGGATACCAATAGGTAGAACGTTAATACAGGAAGAAGGGTCGGTCTTAATGCGAGATATTAAACGCTTGGTTTCGATAATTCTGTATAAGTGGACGGACTCATCTTGATAGTGCATGTTTGGGTTCAATCAAAGACGTCTTGATTGGATTTTGAATTGAGTTTAGACTGATAGTTGATTTATGTGTATCTAGTACATGCACGTTCCATACACTTTTTGTTTTGTGGAGTTGGTAATTTGTTTTGGATTAAGGACATGTTTATAAAGATCTGGCGAAAATTACAATATACGAATGTTTATATGTAACAGTCCGTAGTTGCTGGTTGCTAGCGTAAGTAAGTAAGCTTAAGGATTTTTAACCTGGAGTATAGAAAAAGGACGGTGAAGTCAATTTTTGTAATAAGTACATGTTTTATGGACTTTAACTAAGTATATAAAGGTACACGAACCTGAAAGATTCTTACACAGGCTTACTGGTAAATGTAATTTATCTATATTAAGTAATTTCTTATATATTTTTATGTATAATTACTTATTAACCAACTACGTTTTTAATGGTCAGTATCACTCCAAACACAACTAATGCATTCTTAAAGTAAGTTATTTGTTTCACCAAATATCTGCAAACCATTTATTACGGGTTTGTCTTTATGTAAGTATAAAAATATCGCAATAAAGTGATTATTTTCATACTTGGTAAAAAGATCCACGCCGTCATTTTCTCGGCTCCCTAACATTTGAAAATAATTTTCCATCTCTTTATCCGTTACGGTAGACAATAACCAACAAAAGGACTATACAGAAATGTTGGCAAATAATACCTTGTAAATAAAACATGTAAAGAGACCGGCCCGACCTTGAACCCGTTTACTGTTCACTGATCTTCTTACCTAACCTTTGAATTCGATCCACCGTGTTTAATATAAAATTCTTTTTATACATTTCTTGCTTCATAAAGCCTTATGTAAAAGTAAAAACAGAATCTGCTGGTTTAGATTTTCCTTAAGATAGAGTTTGCATGAAATGATGCCAGTTCTTTAAGGTTTTATGCTGATAAGTACGGGAAGATTTAAGATTTTGTTTTACTAAGACTGTCTTCAGTCGATATGATTTGAAATATAAGTTGTTTTTTTTTTGTATATATATACACCACCCTTTTATTTTGCTTTTATTATTTTTACGGATTATAACTGCGTTAGGAACAATATTTGTATCGCGGACGACTTAACAAAAATTCCAACAACAGACATAAAGTGCATTCAGGGTCCGAATAACCATTAATTGTGGACAATGAAAGGAATATGGCTGATTTTAGTTTCATAAGGTATTCATTTGACTGTGTTTTAAAGAATAATTCAAGAAGTGTTATGCTTTAACACAGAAATTATACTGCTTGGCTATGTTGTTATGTAAATGTAAATGATTTCTTTGTCACGGGGAGGTTAACAACTATAGCAATTTCAAGAACAACTAGACTCGGAACAATAATTTGTGAATCACACAAATTGTTGTCTTACTTGATTCCAATATGTAATAATAACGACAAGGACCTTAAAAGATTATGTCATGCGTGTATCCCACGTCTTAACAAATGAAGGAATCGTATAACAAATATCAATGTACATAAAGCCCATTCTTTGCCTCTTTGGCTCAGCGAAGATTTATGCTTCTCTTGTGTATGAGGTCTCAAGTTTGATTCTTGAGTTGGGAAAATTGTTATTGGTTTTAACTGCCAAGAAATTCTCAGTAGCAGCAGACTGGAATTGTGCTCAGCAGACGTCCATCGGACACAATTCCAAACTCCGTGTCACTAATAGTCAGGATTTCTTAATTCAAAAAGACTTTGCTTGAATCGGAAATCGCAAACGAGACCTAAGGCTGCTGTCCTCAATATATATACCGCTGCCGCCGCAGCAAATGCAAATGTTATGTGCGTAAATAGTATATAATAAGCCTGGTATTAGTAATTAGTGAGGTGTACACTTTTACACACACACACACACATACACATTTACTAACGTGTGTATAAAATTATGAATAAAAAGAACACATATAATTAAAGGAAAGTTTTGAGACCGAGAGAACGCACCTTTGACTTTTGAATAGCCTTAACCTTTTCTAACTGCGGGAAGAGTCACGAGTTGAACAATAACTAGCTCATATTAGCCTTTGTATTGTATAAACATATTTATTTAGCTGCATACTTCCACCAGCATCTAAGTACCATTACAAACTTCTTAAGACCTCGACGATATACGACAAGAAAAGTGTATATTTTTGTCACCTTATCATCTACAAGAGTATTAGGGTCATTTTCTGGTATACCCAGATGAGGCTGAATGTTAGTTTTTTCATAGACCTATCTGATCTTTGTGATATCGTTCATTAGGTCTAACGAAAACATTAGTTCAACTTGGTTTGCGATATGCAGTTGCTTCTGACGTGTAAACGATCACCCATTGTTTTTTTACACAGCCTAAAAGTTAAACAATTGTTTGGCAGGCATGATGGGAAGCCGTTACCTAAGGTTACGATCTCTTGCGCAACAGCCAATGCCAATTTACCAAAAAGGCGCTTCAGTACCATCACAAGATATCCTGGGACAAAATAGTCACCCAAGTGCTATCTTAAGAATTCTGCAAACCCTACTCACGGTATAAACTCAATATCTGATTGTTTCCTAGGAACTTCTGTAGGGTCTGAGGTAGATATACAGTCGAGCTGGTCTAGTTTATTCGACATCCTAGGTTTTAGCAAGGGTCTCACTGAATTCTGTTTTAAAACTATCTATTTCTTAACTGCACTTATCGATCGAGGTGCTAATATGTGGTAACAAATCAATCACGGGTCCCATATAACTTAACATATCAATACTTTATAGTAAAAGTGTATAAATCTCAAAAATACACAAAACCCATAACTTACATGCAACAAACCTTGCACATCAACATCGTCAAGTGCGAGTTTATTAGCGTTTTCAGTGGTTTTGGTCGCTGAGCCTGGACCGAGTTTACGATTGTGACGTCATAGAATGCTACTTTGGCTTCACGCCAACTGATAGGCACTCGACCCGGCTTACCCCAATGCTTAATGCCCGGGTAATGACCCAACGTTTCCAGCAGGTTCGAGAACTTTCTTTGAGTGGTCATAAGTACTTATCCGCTAGTCTGCGGTAAGTAGGTTGCGCTAAAAGGGTTATAACTTTGTAGAATTATTTGATGATAGGCGTAAGTCGTAATTCTTATGAGTAAGTAAGCTTAAATTGTGTTTATTGCTTGCGTATATTATCCCTTTCTACCTACATGGCCTATTTCACCCACGCTGCAAAATCCAGCTACAGATCTTTGACTAAATGGATTTAAGGAGAGAGCAGACAAGCGCTCTGCATAATAGATTTATACTGTGCGTATGTGTGCATTTTCATTATGTTATCAGTCACTATGAAATAATAATACACTACTAGATTGCTCAGATTAATATAAGTTTCTTACGTGTTAGCCTAATAGTGTTGGGAAACTATTGTCTATTATCTCATAGTAGAGTAAAGAGACAATCGAAACGGTCTTGATCGTCCTTGTCCAGTCGTTGTACCGGTGACCACTCAAAAGTGCGTTTCTGAAAGAAAGTTACAAGTTTTGTCCAGTCACGTGAAGATCGCTGGTTTTCGTCGTTAGTTTAGATGTCAATAGGTGAGCGGCGTGATTAATCGCTAGATAAGACCTCTTAAATATGGAGTGTTGGAAGTCCATACATAGTTTCCAGTAAAGCTACTCGGATATCCAATTATTCTTTATTCATACACTGAAGTAGATCAGAACTTACTTTTTAGTAGGCAAAATGTCATACACAACAGATTCTATACAATAATGCTTTGAATAAGAAACATTGCTTCAATCGCTTCTTCTAACGTGGTAATGAAGCTAGACGGAAACTTCACGATAAACGGTTGCCAGCAGTTATACCACTAGACTAGCGAAGTAGTTTCTCAGTCAATGAGTCTTAAAGGTCAATGTCAATGTTATACAAATATCGTTTCTCCGTCTGCGTACACAAATGCACAAAGTAAACGTGCCTTTGTCAAGGCATTTAATAAAGGTGAGCAAGCCAGTTGATGGCTGCCCCATTTCAAGTTCAGAGTTTGTTTTTGTTAGGTGTTTTGTAATTAGTCTTGCCACAATAGAGGTTAGATGTGATAAGGGGGTTGTCAGCCTTCATAAATATTAATGGAAGCCACTTGTCTTTGTCTTGCATTAAAATTTATGTGTTCAATTGCTCGTGACGCAACTCGTCCGGGACCCTTTCGCGATCAAATTATAATTCCTGCCGTTGCATTCACAAAAACGTGGCGCGTCATTCTCTTTTGCTGTATAGTTACTTGTGTATTATTTTCATCGGTATGTTACATCAGTAATCGCAGTAATAGATACGCAATTCTATGGAATTTGTTTGAGAATACATATCATTTAAGTTAATAATGTATTTTATAGTTCTTTACGACATAGTCTAAGGCTACAAGGATATATCTTTCTTGATCCATATGTGTAAGTCGGTACTTCGGCGTACTAATAAACGATTGAAGATTATGAGATGCCAGTTAAAAATTCTGGGCAACTTCGTCTAAAGTGCTATTAAGTTTCACTCAAAGAAATTTCTTCCTAGCAGCACAGAGTCTGCAATTATTTCAGGTACACAAACTAACAAGATCCCAAGTAATAGAGGGTTTGCCTATTACCGTCTTTAATAGGCTTACCGTTACTTAGGGTCGAAACAACCTAAAATGTGGTTGTTCTGCTAACACATCTGCCTAACTCGATATAACGTAGAAAATATAATGTGGTACAACATTTGTAAGTACTTTCAATAATAGATAGGTTTCGTATAAGCGAACAAATCGGCATTCGCCGTTACGTGGAATTAATTCATGGTATTTATAGTCGTTTAATATTTTAAAATTATGTAATATTAGTGTTTAAAATTAAATAAACGACGTGATGAAATCTGTATACCTACTAAAGTTCAATTTCAACTACTTCATGATGATTCATATTTTGATGAAAATTGTCATTTCATATTTTATGAAAGATATTTTACCTGTAGGAATATAATAATATATAAATTGCAATATTGTAAAAGCAAATTAGTATTAAAACCGGAATATACAATTCGTCGATCCGCACCAAAGCTCGCCTTTAACCGAAGTTAAAATGAAGTGCAAAATGCAATAACAGATGAATTCTTAGTTGCCCTCAACATAAATATTGAGCAAAACATTTTTATCTCAATAAATAAATGAAAAGGTAGTCATGCAATACAGCTTACCTACTCCGGCGTTACTGCAAAAAGTATAGGTACTGTCGGCACTAGAAAATCACGTTCTGCACAGTTTTTATTTATGAAATAACGGCAGTCTGTAATCGTTGTGTAATTGTAGCAATACCGTCGTGATTGTGCGAAAAATTAAAACATTTTTCATTGGTACCAGCGGCGCTCCATTCGCTACTCTCCAACGACATTGCAAGAATTTATTTCTTGGTTAATTTCGCAATATAAAATGTTTAAGAAGATAACTGTTCTTATTTTATTTTATTTCATTAGAAAATTGAAATTTTTTAATCAGTTTTATTATCCGTTTTCTATTACTGTCACTGTTAAAAATTACGACCTTTTTCTATTGCATTTTGAAGTGATGACTTTCATTGTCATGTAATTGGACAAAGAAGACATCATTTTAGATTTATTCTATTATTACACCTACGTACACAGAAACATTGATATATATTTATACAAGTATCATATTGGGAGATACCTATGCATATCACTGGACTATAAAACCAGATTAGTTTGATACATAATAAATATATACTCGAGTGGTCTTTGCATTCATTAGGTTAATAAAATAGTATTTTAATCCTTATTGCCTGTTTACGAAATGCATATTCAGCAGCTATTTACAATAACAAATTTCATTAGATGTTTTCTACATGACGAACCATCTCCCCATTACGAAAGAAGTAAATAAAACTTATTTGCCGCATTAGTACTCATAAAATTTTATATGTTTTTAAGTAAAACAGAGATGTGTTTAATGTGTCATCAAGCGGTTGTTTACGACGCTTCAACGAGACAAAGCAATTAAGGATGTCCTGGGTACGAGCTCCTGAAACTTCAACGATAAGTAAAGCACCTATAAAATTTGTATTGCTTTAGATAATTGAAGTGTTTTATAGGTTCGGTAGTGTTAGTATAAGTTCGTATATATCTTCTTATAGAATTGATCTCACACTGAAGCAAGTAGCTGGGCTGGCAAATTATAATGAATTGATGTAGACTATTTGCACAAGCTTTTCATAAGCGCTAGATGCGCGAGCTAATCATACGTATTGCTTGCGCAGAAGACTCGTGTTTCTTGGTAGCTTGGTAACTTGCACATGTTACAAGCAACGTGTACGAGAGGCACAAAACACCGTTCTATCCCCAATCATACAAATTTTTCTGTCAGTAAATGTTCAGTAGTCCATTATAGGTTAGCCTCCCTATTACGTAGGATTTAAACATAGCTAATATGTAGGTGTGCTTAACCCTTCGGGGGTATATAAGCGAGATCCTATGTGACGTAATAGATGTATTTGTGTTTGACTTGATTAAACAAGTCGCAGAGTATCCATTGCTTCTGGTTACCAAACGAAAGTACCGTGAGAAACCATTTAACATGTACTATTCGTAAATTAAATATGTGTGTGACCACGCTAATCTTAATTAGAAGCTTTTAAGATTTGAGATATGTAGTGAAATATGTGATGAGAGTAACACCTGCATTATAGCATAATATTAATATTGCGGACGTATTAACACTATGTGACTTACATACATACGTTTAAGAGAGACAGAATATAGTGGGAACCTTAAGATTTCAACGATTTGAAATACGATTCTTCAAAAAGTTGGAGCTGATCAACTTAGTGTTGTGTTCCTCCAGACTTCTTTAGGAGAAGCCTGTTCTGTCAACTAAGTTCAATAGTTGTCTTATTTATTGCGTTGGAATTGCATAGAATCATGTTTTGGAAGAAAGTGGTACTTCTGGCCTTGCAGCAGACATTATTATTATGTATTTATTTAATCAAACTTATATGTAATATTACAGGTAGAAACCTAATGCGCTAGACAAGCTTATATCTAAGACAAAATATTTGTCATATCAATGTATACCTGAGGTCCTAGATCTATAGCAAATAAACTAATAAAAGTGTTTATATACATAGGTTTTAAGTAACCACTTAGCATTTTGCGAACTATATCCTACTTGTCATTAGAATTATAAAATAACAACATAAATAAACTCCTAGACATAGCATTGTTATTCATATTAAGCTATTAATAATGTAACGAGTGGGTATTGAGGCTGCAAGGAACGCAGTAGATAGTGACGAAATGATCGCATGAATCACAGCGTCATCCGTACAATTATTATTTTTACACCAATTGCATGCAATTAAATTGAATCGGTAAAATCGGTGAATCAACACAAATTTTAATCATAACATAACAACTTGTAATTCCCCTTTTACGAACACTAATGATCTGTATTCAACAACGGCACATATGATAGTTTCTGGGAGAGTTTTACGCAACCAGCGGAAGGGTACGCGGTCACATTACAGTGTTATCGCCATACACGCTACATATCCCATCCGCTGTATCACTGGGATGTGAAACACAGCCACGGGAAGTAAAACTCTCGTTCTAATCAATAAAATATTAAATAACTACTGCTTAGTATTGATATAGCTTCTATGACAGAAGGAAAACAAACATCCGATCAATTTAACCGAAAACAATCATATTCCCGTGACATTTCACACATCAAACGAGTTTCTTTGTAGGGTAACCATGAGTAGTGCGTGATCTAGAAGCTTACGCGTGATGGACAACTGTAATTGTTCATGCCGCTTCTATTGCGAGATTCGGATTGCGGGTCAAATTGTCATTTTATTATTTTATTTTCTGCCATAATATGGTTGTATCTGTGTGTTGCCAGTATCCTTTCGTACATTTCATGGGACCTATTGGATGTAGTTTTCTTTGGATGACTTTTACTTTTTTGGGCAATTAACTGGTTATCTTTTTTATAATCATATTGCCAGGCCAAAAACCGCAGTTTATACAAAATCATCATATAACAAAGTACATAACATTATGTAAAAAGTCGATTCTGTTTTAAAATATACCGAATTATGCATGCATGATAGTTTTTAGCATAATATAAGTTGTAGTCAGATCAGTCTCGATTGTGAAAGGGTCAGTCTGTATTATTTATGAAAATATTATCATGGCAGCCAGAAACTATTTTTAAAAAGTGTGACAAGCAGTATGTTTTAATCGTTATTAACAGTCGTAATTATATCATTGGTGAACAATTTTGACCATATTTAATATAGTTACTATATAAATTTTAGATACCTAATCTATAAGTCCTTAATTGTCTGTCAAAAACTGAGCATTTGGAACCTCTAGTTGTGACTCATCTGTTAATAAGTGTCGTCTGGTTTTGGGCAACGGCAACTTTATTGACGTTAACGCGTAACGCATCCGGCAGGGCCGCATGACGTATCACATTACTTCTGGATAAACAAAGGGGACAATTAGGGTTTCGAACTTCATAGAGGAAGTGAAATGTTGATTAAAGTACATTAGTTGGATTCAGCTGCCCCGTTTATGTTGTTATTTGAATAATGGGAACAGTTGAGTCCACTTGTGTTGTGTCAACTGTAATGTCTGAGTAATAGTACCATCCGCAAATGAAGCGCCTGCAAATTTTTATTTATGTATTTTGTTCTTAATTTAAATTGTGTAAAAAATAAAACTATATGCCAGTATTATTTTGTGTAAAGATATTTGTTTTATTGTGGGTAATTAAACAGATGTTAGCAAAATGACTTTTACGTTAACGGATGAACAAAAGTTCATTGACCTACAGCTGGCCATTTTATTAAGATATTATCATTTTTATATTCTATTGTATTGTCTTAGGATACTCAAATTCATAATTTGCCGAGAATTTTGCCAAGAAATTACCTTTATTGAATCTATTTGTCAAATCAGAAGACAAATGATAAAAGTAACTATTTGTTATTCGCGGCTAACGAAGTGCTCGTGAGTCCTCGACAAAATTGTCGCAGTATTTTCCCAGTAAATCTCATCGGTTTGTAGCTAAAGCTAATATTTCTTCTATCCGTCACTCCGTAGGTTCATCTCGGCTTATAAATTAACGGAGACATTCTGTTAATTGGCACAATTACGAATGCGACACGACCGCATTCCGTGGCTTACCATTGTTATCTAAACGATGCTGTTTTATTATTTCAAACTGCAAGCCCGATGCCCGATTGTCACTTGTTATATAGAGCATAAATTTATTACTGCATATCTTTTGTTCTGTGCGAAAAATTAGGTGCTTCAGTCTGCTCCACTATTTGAACATTAAAAATTACGGCAAGTTATTACAATGGTATGAGTCACCGGTCATTTCCATTATAACGTTATTTTCTACTATATTTTAAATGATTAGCTGTCCACATCCGAGGCGTTATATATCATTATGTGTCATGGCGTATCTATGCAATTTATTATTCATAGAACTAGTATTTCAATAGGTTATGTAAAGTATGCGTCATTTAGAACAAGATAATATTACCTTTTAACGTTATTAGTTTGCATATCGACATATGTAACGGTTTGCATAATTGAAAGGTGGTAACGATGTCCGCCTGCCACCTGGTTTCCTTACACGAAATTTGGTAAAACGTTGCAATTACCACATAACAGGTTTCCCGCAGGAAATAATGGACGGTGTTCTGAGAAACAATCCCTCAAAAACTAAAAGGTTTAATAAAAGTCTTCAAATTTACATTTCAAATGTTTTCATTTCAAACGTTGCTATGTTAGTAATATTCAGTTGTGCTTTATTATATTATTTTGCAGCTTCCGTGGTTGTATGGTAATTGTTTCTACGATATATTAACTCGATTTTGCAGTAGGAAGGAAAAGCAATGGATATTAGCGCTGTTTATAGCGGATGTCGTAATAGGTGACTTCTCTAAATTTATTTATCGCCAGCTCATTTCTATATACCTTAAAGAGAGGTTTATTTTTAAACAATATTATTTGTTCTGTGTTCGAGGTGAGGTAGGCAAGGTCTTTCTACCTCACCTCGAACACACGGGTATAATACTGACCGGTACTTATAACTATTTCTTCAGTCGCTTAATTGTAGGTGAAGTTAATAACAGTCCTTTTTATGAATGTAAGGTATCCTATGCTCTTTTCTGTTCCCTTGATAACATGTATGCGAAATTACATGATAATCGATCGAGTAGTTAAGGCGTGAAAGCATAACAAACAAACTCACAATCGCATTTATAATATTTGTTAGAATGTTGTCCTGGCGACATTATTAAGATAAACTATTAACATTAATTTCTTACTAAGCATAACACGAATGCGCATATATACAATAATACGAGCATAACTAATTTTGATACCCTACGATACATAATGCACGAAAGTTACGGAGAATAGGTACTATACGAGAAAGCAGGACAAGCGAATAAAACGGCTGTAATGTCTGAATGTAAGGCAGCACCTGTATCTTGAGAAACTAGTCCCTATAATATGCTGGTCTAGGACTGTCACCCACAGACTGTAGTACGACGTAACTAAAATTAATTACTCAGCTTTTTCTCTAGAATCAGAAACATGCCAAGCTCCTTGGCAAATGAGCTGCTTTAACTTCCTTTGAGACTATATTTAACGTTAACATATTTCGATCTACTCGAGGGGTGTACTGAAATTTATGTTGTAACTCAATTTGTTTCGGCGCCGTAAGTATAAATACAACCGCATACCTAAGAAAATTTGGTGCTCTGAAATCAACTTCATTAAATAATACCTAAAGTAAAAGGAAATACGCAAACTTGCTCCATTTGCGTAAATATAGGCATACGTTATTTATTTCGCGCTTCGAATAACTACTTCATTTTCGATGTGTGATTTCGGTCGCCACAAATAGAAGATTAGAATAGTCCATTATTCAATTATAAATAATATCATAACTGATTGTTATCGCAGACGCAATGAAGATCTTAAGTAAGTTAGCCAAGCTAAAAATTACTCACACGTTTACCTTGTTGGTATCATCCAAAAGACCAAAATTTCGTAAAACAAATTTACTTTAATTAAGCCAAATAGACATTTGACCAAATATTCTGAAATATATATATTAATTTTAAATCATGACTACATTGCAATATGTGGGTATTCTGTGGGTGCTGTAAATCAATAAGAAGTTCCTAAAGCATTGTATTGTGTCATTGTGTATGTACCTGGGGTTGGAGCTCGCTTGTCGCGTGTTCGAGTTTTTCAAAACTTCTTTGCCACTCGTTCCGACTTATTTAACCTTTTGTCAAAGCCGAGGTGACTCCGGCTAAAGCGTTTAGGGAGGAGCACTCCCAAGTTGATTGAAGATACGCCTTACAATTGAAACGTAATAGTTTCCTATTGTTGTCTTCTTGTTGTGACAGGTTTTTATTTTATTCGGGTTGTGAGTTTGGTATTCAGTTTCATTTTTAAACGTTAAACACATGCTTAATGCGTTCAAGTGGAAATGTATGGTGTTATGGCTTTACTTTCATTCTGATTTGTACATGTTTTGAGTTATACAAACCAAGATGACTGTCTTATTTAAAACGTGCAGACAGCTGTAGGATATCAATTAAGTTGTAAAAACATCTATATTTTTTGTTTTGAACACATATTTTTTATTTGAATCTCATCAATAACATGAATGGAGTCATTTCCTAATCATCATCCCTAAATTATGCACCAGTTCACGCCTATTTTTCTCGTTGCTACCCTAACCGACCGCCAAATTGCATCACAAAGAAAAAAACAAAAGAAACCTGGAACAATGGCGTGCGTGACGTATAGTAAGTCTCAGGAGCGATCGTCATTGTTCTGGCCCCATCGCACTTTGCAGAGAACGTCGAATTTCGGTACGGACGCCCTCTGAAACCAACCTTTTATTTCGTCTCGTTTCTCTAGAATAAGCATAGAATAGGCTATCGAGCTACTAAGAGGCGAGGAGACTGCGCCAACGTAACAATTATACAGCTACAACATTTGCAGTATTATGTGTGGGCTGTGACGCTACCTACTTCGGGTCAGCAACCCCTGTGCGTACGACAAACGTGAGCATGACTGCTGTATTATTATGCATTGTATGTCATGATAATAAATACCATCACTAAATAGATAGTTGCGTCATAGCCCGTAATATGTATGTCTGAGCCCTTAGAATTTCCACCATGAATAATGTGCATCAATTTTGACGGGCTTTGTTTTGCTTCCTCGTATTCGGTATTAATCCATATTCAATCGTTACCACACGGTTGAGCATCAGAGTTCGTTATTCCCGACTACCCTACTTTGTTTGAAGGAAATACTTGTGTCTAAGAATATCGTGATGGTAAAAGCGATCGAATTTCAAGTGCATCTTGGGATCTGGATCATTTTGTAATTGGAGATAGCATTGAGATGCATCGTCTCACTGCAAATCCCGTTAAAGAAAGGCTCGATTGTATCTTTTCTTGCGTACGACTAGTTAATTACTTAATTAATTTTAACACAGTTAACTCACGATTTGTGTGTACTTTTGTTTGAAACGAATTAAACATGTAGAAAACTTGAACAAAGCTAGAATTAAACATGTTGCGGTGGTCTATCCGCCGGACGTATTTCTATTTTAAGCTCAGGTATCTCGCAGGTACAGGCAATCTCGGCAACCTCCACTCAGCTTTAAATAAAATTAAAAGCTCTATGAAATTCCTCCCGTAAGTTTAGCAACCTCGTTGAATAAATCTTCGTGTACGAATGAAGGAGGCGAGTGGGTTACGAATTTTGAACGTGGAATTTACAGCAGTGTAATTAATGTTTCAACACCAAAAAATCTTGTATATAAAAAGGAATGCCACTTGAGTGGGATCGGTCCCGAATTTGGCGTTCTGTAATCGCGCTATTTTCGAGTATAAGAATGTTGAGAGATTTGTCGCATGTGATGGAATTCATGATCGTGGGGGTCGTTCAACGACCGCGCCGACCTAAAAACTACCCAACAATGTGGAAGCGATGCGGAACCGCGCAGATGAAGGATATGAAAGATTGTTTATTGCTTACGACGTCCCTACCGGGTGGTTCGCGGCCGGCGACACCGTCGATTGAACAGTTCCTTTTTTGGGCTGTACGAAATTTTATTTCTTGTTTCAGATTTCTTAATGCGGCGGAAAGGGTTGTGTTTCATATTTTCCCACACTACTACCAAGCACAAATTTATTTACCGCTCACGGGTTACAAACATATCCGCTGTGTTTAAAACTCCAAAACATCTAACAGCTATTTTAAATATTAACGAACTCTCTAATTTTTCTTCGGCCATTATTAATTAAATTCAAACTTTTATTTTAAAACTAGGACCTGAGCATTACACAATGGAGGAGATTTAAACATTTTCGTGAAATGAATTCAAGTGCTCTCACTTAAGCTTTAAACGCTTCTTTTCAATGAGGTTGAATCAGAAGCGGGGGATGGCTGGCTGCGGTCCAAAGTGCTTTGTTTTTTATGGCCTCAGGACGCCCCTTCGCAACATCGGAGACGAGCGATCCGGTCAAGTGCTTCGGGACTTTTTGTTTGTCTGCACTAAGATTTCTTTAAAACATGAAATCTCATAAATTTTAAGGAACATTTCTCTTGAGGAACGTGCTGTTGCCGGTGCAGACTGCAGCGTATTCTCTTGGGAGCTCACGTTTGGTTTTTACGCTTGACTCGAGACTTCGGTTTTCGAATGTAATGGCCCATATAGCACGGCAGCGCTTATCTTATAAACATACATAGGTTTTCAAACGAACTGTTAGTGATTGATGTTATAACTTGAAGAGAAGCGGAACTCTCGTTCGAAAGTTTCATGTCACATGGATACAAAACCGAGTCGTTTCTACAATACTTCATACGCATTGTTGCTTACACCGAAGCATTTATCATAACGTTTAACCTTAACAGTAAATCATAAAGTAAAATGGAAGTTGCCGCCATTATGCTTAAGTATGAGCAATTTTATGGCTGTTTGACTACAGCTTAGATATTTATGTGCCACTAGTGAGACGGGCATACGAGTTATAGGCATTTTTAAAGTTTTATCTGCGACCGATAAATACAATAAAATGTACGAAATTAATTGTGATAATATTACGCTTATACCACTTAACTCATATATTTTTGAATATTTCTACTTACTCAATAATCTATACTATCTATACTAATATTATGAAGCTGAAGAGTTTGTTTGTTTGTTTGGTTGGTTGAACGCGCTAATCTCAGGAACTACTGGTTTAAATTGAAAAAATATTTTAGTTTTAGATAGCCCATTTATCGAGGAAGGCTATATAGCATCACGCTACGACCAATGGGAGCGGAGCATTAATGAAAAATGTTGCAAAAACGGGGCAAATTATGTTATGTGAAACAGACGAAGTTGCGCGGATGATCTAGTGTTTTAATAAATTATAATTAATATATGAGCATCATATTATAAATTTAGTTTACTGTATTGATATTTATATAGGTACAATTAATTTATAAGTAATCATGTAAAGGTATGATAAAAAAATTCAAAATAACAGGTATTAAATTTTGTAATATTATGCTTCAAACAAAGAATACTAACATTGAAATAACATACACAAAGTAGAGCATCAGTCGAAACAACCAATTTCGGATCACACAGTTTTTTATCATAAGCCATTCAAACCCAACAGTGGCACTGGCGAATTGTTCACTTAAGCCACTGCGCTATTCGTACATTCATATCTGTGGATCACACAACTATACAATATAAAGTAAACTATTCCTGACATTATTTCGGTAAGTTTTTATTATCATATGTGGAGAGAGCAAAATTTCATACCCTTGTACGTGTAGTTTCGTTTCGATACTTTCATCAATGAATTCGATATCTAATTTATGTCAAATTTTTGAATATTGACTCGTGCTGAAGAATCAACATCGAAGTACCTTTCTTTAATTCCACATCGTAGAAAATAAAAGTAATGAATAAAAGTAATGTTTATATTTATAAAAGCAGAAAAAATATAATAAATATTTTTTCCCGCAGCTTCGCCTGGCTAAATCCCATTGCAATTCGTACTGGAATAAAAATATCTTTATGAGTTAATGCAGGATGTGATCAATATTTTGCTAAGTTTCACTCAAATCCGCTCAACAGATTACGTGTAATTCAGTAAGAAACGTCTTCATCTCTTCATAAAGTTTGCCTTGATGTAATAATAATAGGTTTACTAGTAATATAATAATATAATAAATACATATACGAAAATGTGTTTATTTGTTCATTATTAAGTCAAGAAGGAGTAACAGGTTTTAAATGAAATTGTAGCATAGGCTTATTTTTACCTCAGATATAAGTCTCAAGAATATTATACGAAAATAAATAATGAGATAGATGGCGTTGCGTAGCCTCGGGCGGCAGCTAGTAATAAATATATTTTTATTTTTAATATTATTTCCAAGTAAGAAGGAGCTTTTACAGTTTACGTAATATAAGCCATAATAACGGGTCCGCCGATGTTTTACATCGTAAACTTGACACTTTTACACCTAGCTTTATCAGTATTTATGATGCCAGTTTATTTCAATAACCTTGGAGGAAAGCTCTGCGAAATATTGACGGTTCGAACTTTATGCGAAGCTAACACGTAAAATGTTTAATTTCGCCTGAATGTTGATTTAGGGAGGCGAATAAATGTTTTCTTAAAGGCATAAGTGTCTTAATATTCATGCAGTTGCTGTCGGTAGACATGTATTTATTGAAGGACAGTGCCGTTAAAGATAAACTCTAGTGGGTCGAGATTCTGGGCTGATATTTTTGTGACATTATTTGTGCCGTCTTTTACAAGCAGTCTCGTACCTACTTGTTTATTTATATTATTGTTTATTGATACATAGTGTTATGCTGTGAAGTGATGAATATAATAGTTTGCAGAACGATCCAATTAGATATATGTACATGTACCTACATATATGTTAAGCTAGATGATTAGGAGGCTATAGTTTGATGATATACCTGAGCTGCTGTCATTATTTTAATTAGTATATATAAATATTTCTAGCTTTTTCTGTTGTCAGCCCCCGTTGTGTACAATAAAAATTATAAATCCTTCATATTTGAATAGTTTGTTGCATTTAAAAACAAATTCTGTAAGTCAGTGCGCATTGTTTACTCATACTTTTTTCTGGCTTTGCTCACATCCACTGTCGCTTTTACTAGCAAATGCTTGACGGTTTAGAATATATACATTAGCCCAATAACAGAACCATGGTAAAACAAATTTGTGCTATGTAAGTTAGCGACAATTGTCGCAAGGTATGTGCCTATGGAATTTATTTTCCAGCTTCTTCTTCTAACATATACTTCTGATCAAATTCGTTGCGGGTTCCAAGACAATTGAGCTTCACGAGAGACAAATCTCGGCGTTTTCCATGGTCACCACTTCTGAATCTGGCTATACGGGTGTTACAGTGGTAGACGTATGCGTGGAATTAGCCGCAGAAAAATCTTTTAATATAGTGTAAGTTGTTGGCTCCTGGTGGCTTCGTCAACTTTACGCGGTCTTTGGTCTTTGGGTGAGCACAGCTCCAAATTATACTAGGGTGGTCCCTATATAATGCCGAGATTTAATACGCAGTGTGCGTCATCGTCATAAAAAGCGAGAGTGCAATTAGTTGCGAGAGTAACAAACCGTTTTGTCTTCTATCATTGTAACATGCGTAACCAATTGAAAAGTGCGTGTTGAGTACGTTCCATCATAAATCAATGTAGTCATATGTAATCGATGTCAGATGTGACTACATCGATTGATATTGGATTTCATATGCCAATATCTATCTATTGCTTTATATTGTCTGTTTCTTTAGTTTCATGGTCTCTTAGGGCCAATCGCGACGACTCGACTTCAATTCCCGAATAGGTTACATTGACATTAGGCATTTTTGTACAGATCTGGAAATTTTCCGTGTTTACAACTATAGGTTTGCTCTTATTACATGAGGCCTAAATTATATATATATGACCTAATATATGTATACGTAATACACCTTTGCATTTCACTTCGGGGATAAACACTCGTGAAACTGTAATCATTATTTTTTAATTTTCGTCCTTAACCTATTGAGTCACAGTGGCACACCGGTGTCCAGACATAATAGATTTTTAATTATGTCTGGTATTCTAAGACTGGACAGTTTAGAAGTCCATGTTGTTTTCGAACATTTGGTCAGTTTGATGTATTATGACATAATCAGTGTATTTAACGTTCTGGTACCTCTCTACCAGACAGATTATAGACAGGGAGGCATTTACTCTAGAGTCCTTCGCATTTTTAGCCACGTCATAGTTTAAGGCCCTATAAGCCCGACAGACCGCTAACAAGACGTAACTCTCTCAACTGCGTCCTCATAATCAAGCATGATAAATGCGCTGAGATGCATGTCTATATTTAAATTGTCTATTTTAAGAGCCCTGAACAATCAATTGTGTAACCACCCATTGCGGTCATAAATGAATACAATTAAAAGCAACAGGAAAGAATTATGTTCGAGTCACTCTGATCTTTAAGTGTCATAAACCTACATTATTCTTGTCATTGTGTGCTTTAGTGTTAATTAAAGTCAGTGCTGGTACAATAACAATTGTTTTAAAAGTTATATAACAGTGTTAATCAGACTGTACGATATTAATTAGATGAGTAAAGAATGTAATGTAATAGGGGTCTGTGTTATGATTGTTTTTATTACACTCGGTAGACGAGACAATGTATAAGTTTTAAATTAACCGAAATGAAAGGGTAGCGGTTTCTGTTTTGGGTAAGTCGTTAATGTTATTATACGATGTCTTTTGTGTCATATTAGTAACTAGATTTCGGCTGCGGCTTCGCTCGCATAAATGTAGGTTAGGTTAGTAACAGTATATAAGGTAGGGTACCTTTCATCCAGAGAAATTACTGCCCTCATCTCTTTTTCTGTTTCCAGACGTGTGTGCGAAATTTCACGATGATCGGTGGAGTATTAAAGTAAAGGCTTGAACAAATAAACAAATTTTTATTCGTATATATAATATTAGTTAGGATAATATAATAGCTAAAATCAGAATGACGCTATAACTTCTATGGCATAAATTTGAAGTGTTGTTAGATTATTCTGACAACTAATTCTCAGAAGCAGTATTGAGTCTGGCAACGTGACTGATAGGCGGCAAAAACTCACCATCTATTGCGTCGGATCCAAATATATAGCTGGCGAAATGTGGATGAAATATAATACCTGTGCTTACTCCTGCGGCGATATACAGATTTAGGTATAAACTTATAAAATATGTAGTTGTAGGGATTCACGAGTTGTGTTCAAATCTGACGGCTCAATATCGATTATAGTAGTAGTAATTTTTGTAAAAGAAAGATGGCATAATACGCCTTCGCCAGCGTAAGTGTTGACTGCCCATATCCACAGTCATTTGTAATTGCACAACTCTAATAAAAAATAGATAAAATTAACAATGGAACAAATTGTTAGTAATTTTTTAATTCAGAGATTTTATACGCACTGTGCGTATAGGCACACAAACAAAAACGAGAATGCAATTAGCCACACGTACTGACAAAAGAGGAATATTACGTTACACTATTATCGAGTCAATAGATTGGTACCTAATTTATTCTCTCAACTGTTATTTAAACATTAGTTATGCAGCCTTTCCACATGTGAGCGTCGGGAATTATACGTCAAGTTTACACCATTAAAGATTCAAGATGGCTCGAAAACTGGCTAATCCAAGAAAATTCGATGACTCATAATATTTTGTAATTGTTACCAATATATGTGGGATTGTAATAGATTAATTAAATTTTAATTGGTACACCGCTTATTTTACGGTTCATTATATTGTGTGGTTAAAACTATAACCACCACCGAATTAAGTATCTAATTAGTACAATAAATGGTATTACTGTTTAATTAGTATTATAACATTAAATACAATTTCATTCACATCTCTAAACTGCAAACAGACCCAAAGACTTAGTTAAAAACACGCTTTACATGTATGTTAATTTAAAATATTAAACGCTGAGTAATAATTACGTATGTTAATTTTGTTCCCAGGTATGTTAAGTCCGGCCCTGTTCAACGGTAACGTACTTAATTAAGGACCCTTTTTATATTAATTTATGTCATTTTTCTCTGTTTATTTTTACGATCATTTGTGTTTTAGTATTCATTCATGGTTGGTTGTGAACAAAATGGGTAATGTTTGGGTAGGCTATAATGCTCTTTTAGAATATAATTAATGTGGTATATAAGATATATAAAAAAGGATACGGTTAATTGCTATGAATTTTTAATACATTACGTGAATAATAGTATTTTAACAGACATCCTATGTAGGTGGATTTTAATGCGTCTGTACAACAGGAACACAAGACAATTACCTATATAGATATTATTAAGTATATTATATTATATTACGAGTATATAATCAAAAATGTTGATGATTATAATATTAAGGAATACAGTATATTCTTTAATAGATACTTAAATTAATTATAATCATGATTTATATACTTTTTTATACTGAATAAGAATATATCAAAATTTTAAGTAGCGCGCCAAACCTAGTTGTCCTGAATTTATATGACACTTTCTGTTAGCATGTGGAATCGAACACCCTCGAAATATTCCCTGACCTGGTTTGCCTTTTCTACCCAAGAAGCGGCCTAGAGGCCTTAAAACTAAGCATACAAATGTTTCCTATTAATAACATTAGATAGTATTATGTTAGGCAGTTTCAATGGCTTTGAAACAGAATTTGTTTCAAAACAATATTTTTAATCCATTTGTAGATTAACAGCGCTTGTGTTAACACGACGTATAATTATAACTTCGGCCTAGCGGGTCAAATACAATGAAGTTTTCACAGCCCTTTGATAAGCCCGTCCGGAACACGATCTATTCAAAAAGTTTGTTCTTACAAAAATATATTTTCAGCTTTATTTATTTCCTTATTAAAACTTAAAGAACAAGATGCTACCTGTAGGTTTATATAAGTTAATTTTATGTTTGCATTTAATATTTACTGCCAAGTTTAGTTTACGTTAACTGTTGATCGTTTGGCTTTGATTCGAGAGTCATACAAAGTATTATTTGATATTTTCAGGTAATTCATAGTCGTGACAGCAGGAATTATGTCATAATTTGTTTATTTTCCGTCAAATTTGAGATATTACGATCGCGTGACATCTCGAGTTTGAATCAGCTCGGGCCATGTAAGTAGGCATAGGCTTTTATTACGTAGAACCTAAATATAAAGATAGCATAACATGGGTGTAGTATAATTTTGCCGTCATTTTTGTTTTTTTTTTTTGCCTAGTTTATTGGGTGTATAAAAATGTGCAGGAGTGAGGGTACTCTTTAAAACGTGTACTTATCGAGTTCGAAAAGTAATCTTATAACAAAATAAGATACATTTGATGTTTAAATACCTCAACTAGAATCAATTGAAAATCTTACCTACCCACTGTTAGTATAATAATAAAATCAAATTAATAGGTCGTCGTTACGTATAATGCTCATAAATATGGAATGTGAATATTGAAAGTATAAGGAAAAACATAATCCTTTAGCGAAAAACAAGCATGATATTATTTCCCACTCTTTCTATTTAATAAAGGTTATATTGTTTTGATTTAATAATATTATTGGTATAGACGGCAATTAATTGTGGACAGCAGGGGGTGGAAATACCTCCACGAAAAAACATAGTTTGGTTTCACACAAGAGTGGTCTGATAAGATCACAGTTTGAACGTTTAAACATCGTGTTCCTGGTTTTAATGTTCGTATAAAAAGTCAACCCTTTTATGGCTTCCGCATCTGTTTCTATTAAATGTTTGTGAAATCAACCACTGATCTTTTATTTATTTTTATTTGACGATGTCGTTGAAAATACGTTATTTGTTTAAAATTCGCAAGTTTAATGTGTTTTTTTTATTACGTTTTATTACTAATTATACATTTTAAAAGCTATAATATTACTTATTATAATGTTCTTCTTGGCTTTATTCCAAGTCTATGTCTTATTAACTGACATAATTTGGGTGCACAAAAGACTTTGTACTAAATCATCGCAACCTATCGTTCTACTTCATTCACATAACATTCTTTATTAGTAAACAGCCCATAGTTAGCCAGGCACTTAACAAATATTAAAATATTAAACACAAAAGTAATATAAACAGACTCGATATAAAAGTACGTACACATTTTTGTTTCCGTACTGGTATAACTGACCAATCGACCGCAACACGCACTGGTGGCAAATTGTCATGTAATAAATAGAGGATTTATACCACTGTTGAAAATATACTGCCAGTTTCCCTATATTTTTGATACAGAAACTCCAAACGCTATCTAAAAGACAATTGCTGTAAAACAAGACAACATGGCATTTATCGTTCGCATAACTTAACCAAGACATCATAAAACTGGTTGTTTTAATAGTACAGGCCTTCAAGACCACAAACTTCACTTGCTTATTTAGTACAAGCCTGAAGCAAAATTGGTAAAGGTTACTATTTTTATTTATCACCAATGACATCGACTGACGTCAACTATTTGATTCCAAAATCGGATAAATATTTTTATTGTTTAACGTTTTTCTGATGGCAACACAATATTGCTTGATGAATAGGCTATTCAAGCGTCTTTATCGTATAGGCTGAATGCCGCATTGTTTTTTTGTTAACACCTATGTGATGACAAAAAATATAAGAAAATCATAGCCGTAGCTTTTTGTGTACTACCTACTATTACAAGAAATAAATTGTTACGTTTACCAATCGATGACTAGACACGTCCATCTTAGTTAAGTGAATTACAAAGCCTATAATTGCATTGCCCTTATCTCTTTAATAAACTCCAGTTAGCTAAATTTACTTACGTATCGAAACAATACCTCCATATTGTATTTACATTATTGAAATAAGCAAAGAGGCAATCGTTAAACAAAAACACCATTAGCTATCTTTTTGTTTACTGTTAGCACTTAGCAGGAAATAAAGTGCGTCATCTGGGACCATTGAGAACAAAAGACGGTGTGACGGGACCTCCATTCAGATAACGATATTGATACCTGATACTGTTACAAATGTCTTTGATAAAGATATTTACTTATTGCCTTTTGTTTGTAAAATAATATCTTGTAAAGTAAAATATACTTAAACAGTGAATATCTAGATCGAAAAGTATATATGAATACAAATACTCTTTTTAGGAGTGTGTAACAAAAAGGTGCGCTTGCTCTTTAACAGAAAGTAAGCACAGAAACATAAATTATAATGAACAAAACCGTTAACATGTCCTTTGATTTATGCGTCACAGTATCATTCGATTTGTGTGGTATCTGACTTGGCATTCCGACTGACTCATAATCAGGCAATGTCTGGATTATTTTATAAAGTTGTTTTTATTTCAATTTGATGTCACTAAGGAGAAATTCAAGAGGTTTCAAGAGGAGGGGGAGAGGAGGAGACGAAAGTAAGAAATAACTTTGTAACATTAAACTTGTCAAACTGCGAGCCAAAACTATTGGATGCCATCCAACTTCAGAATAATTAGTATTTGGCATCGGCTTTAAAAACTTATACTTTGATGTGTGCAGTAATGATTAGCTTCAGTTATAATTAAAATATAATAATAATAATTTTAATTGTTACAAATTTTATGACACAAAATACAATAAATATTGAAGAAGAATATGGACTTGTCTAGAAACTCTGGCCCCTGAACTAGGTATATATATATTATATACCTGTATTTCAGTATTCAGCGACCCCCGTATTAATGTATCTATTGTAAGCCTCTATCATCCTATGAATTGTAGAGAAAATAATACAAAAAAGGAATAAAACAAAAAAAGAAAAAATTTCAATATAGCGTGTGTGTGTGCGTGTTATTTTAAACGTCCCTGTAATAGGTCCTCAGTATTACGGTAATCCAATTTTTGAAGTTGTAGTTTTAGTATCGATTTGCAATGATACCTACTTATTTTTTGAAGAAATATTTAATGTTTTGTTTAGGTAATTATATAACTTTGAGCTGTTATTATGAAACCGTCTGGTATCGAATGACGTTCTATGTGGCACAATAGAGAACACCTTGTACTTAAGTCTACTGGTGGGCAATATGGGTGGTCGGCTTAAGTGTTTCCGAAGCACAGAGTGAAGGACATAGAGCTGTCGCATTGTTAATAGCTTTGATTCTACATAAAGTTGTAATGTGGAATACCTTCGGGGTCGAAAGAACATAACTTTAAGGACCGCTCTCTGTGCCCCTTCTAATCGGATAAACACATTTTCCATGGCATCCTCCCAGACTGGTACACAATAAGCTAGAAGTGATTGGCACAGAGCAAGGTATACCATTATCAGAGTATCCTTGTCTGCAGTCTACGTAGCTTTTTAAAGATATAAATTAATTTGCGTATTCTATTCGAGAGAGTCTCAATATGTTAATGCCAGTTAATGTTTTGGTCTATATGTTCTCCCAGATATATTTTTTAATACTAATACTCTAGCAAACAAGCGTACGAAGCTAGTGACACCAGATGTATCAGACGCACGTTACCGATACTCCAAAAAGGACTTTAATGGTTGCATTGCCTATATTGAATACGAGTGCAAGGGTTTACTGTACCCTACCTAGAATAAACTTGCCTGAAATACCATTTAAAGTCATTTGGTGGACTAAATTAATTTCCTTAATTAATAGAAGCTTTATTTTATTTATTAAGTACTCTCATAAACTGCTATATTAGGTCATTGGACAGTTAAAAGCGATAGCTTTGCCTATTGTAACAGGATAATATATACTGTAAAAGAAAAAAGGAATACCAACGCCAAATTAAATATGAAAAATGTCTGCATACATGTATTCTCGTGGTTCTCAGTTTGCAGGTGATCATTTGTTTTATGTAAGGTAATAAATCGGTGCACTCAGTGACCACGTTATCACCTTTCTAGCACGTAGGACCTCACGACATTCACGTGACGCAGACAATGGTTATTGTCGCCTGGCCGCCATGATATAAGACTCCCATTATTCACATTTTGTGGAGTATTATGGAAGTTGTTAGAATATCGAGTGCGATATTGTTGTCTAAATTCGAACATAGAATTTATTTATTGACATGATTTAGGGTTAAGATTTTGCACATATTTGAAGCTTGGTGTTGCATCTCAGGATGAGTATTGTCAATCAAATGTAGAATAGTTTGAAGTGGATGACATTCTGCTGCTATTGGGATTGCTTTTAAAGCTATATAAATCTAATAAAATAATTGATTGATTGTTGTTTACCGCGCACAATTGCAGATTTCGTGCTGCTACTAAGAATTTCATAATCAAATCAAAGCTAACGACAATTTAGTTTCGAACCCGACATGACGTGCACAGCGCAACAGTAGCATTCACTATTGCTGCATATTAGCTGACAAAATATTACTTTCTCATACTGAAAAGAAGACCGTGTCCAACGGTAAGGCAGTTTAAAAACAGAGCTGATATTATTATACGTTATATAATATGAGCAAAAAATAATCATTTGAATATTTCTCTGTAACAAAAAAATATATCGGTCACTCTAATTTTTTGAAGACAAATAGTTATATAAAAATTGTTTTAATAATGACAAATACATATGCAAAATATGTGTCATTATTTAAAATTACTTAAACAGGTTTATTCGTCATATATATAGTCCAATACTAAATACTATGGCTAAATACTGTATTCAATGAAAGTTACAGGCAACATTGCCAAGTTGAAGGTCGACTATCAGATACTGTCTTTCTACAAAACAGGTTAGCGTTCATGATTCCAGTATTATCTTGAATGCCAAGGCTTTACATTTCTCTCTCTCGGACGATCGAGATTTTGCCGTGCGATTCATAAATAAAGCCCCACAAATTCTCTCGCTTGGCGCTTAACGGTCGAAATGTTTGGAATTTTTATCAGTCGTACTCGTATGTACCTGCAAGGAAGATGAGGCGACATGAATTATGCACTGGATGAAACATAACGCGGTTATAGTCTTCTGACCGGGGTCAATAACCCATCTGAATGGGATGACAATATAAAAGTCAGCGTACCTCTTGTGAAGTACGGGTTCCGTCGCATTGTACTTTATGAATAGAATATTATTCTAGTTTAGCGCAGTACTATGACACAATATTTTCCTTTATGTAACTGCCGAGAAGAAATATTTAACACGAATATCTTTCTTGGAAACTATACCACATTCTTAATTTTATACATGTAAAAGCAGAAAAAATATACAGTAATACGATTTGGCAACGTCAAACTTTAAAAGGATTATTACGTCATACATACAGCTTAGTAAGTAATAATTTAAATGGGTGCTTAAAAACGAATCAGTCAAAAACTAGACTGAATAAAAACTGAATGTAATCCCATAAGTGGGCTAGGGTCCCCGGTTATCGTAGTGAATGGAGACTCGGAGTTCTCTTTCTAAGACCCGTCGTGACAAATTGCTCTGGTATCGCTTTTCATTGGACACTTTTTATTCCGTGTGAATTTTTCTGCTGGAATATTTTTCTGTACTAGAACGGCCATGATAAATCTTTGTAGATAGCTCCACTGTGAGTTCCAGTTTTAAACTTTTATTAATCTTACATAAAACTTTTATCTTCATAGCTTTTGCATCTATCAATATTGAAACTTCGTTTTTGTATTATACAATAAGTATATCGTTGTAATTCGCTTCTTACAAAATATGACAGAAGTTATTAAAATTTAAGTTTTGTAAAGTTTTGGTATATTCTTCATTCTGGAAATTACTGTACTTACTATGGTATGGTATATACTTAAAGAAATAAGCTCGCTTGTATTTTGTAGCGATCATAAACCGAACAAACTACGTAAAACGCTTTTATTAAAGAATTACATCTTCTTTCTGATTAAACGTAGTACGTTTCAACGTCCCTTATTTGGATAATATTTACGATTTCTTCGAAATATGCTACACGTACACGCGATACCAATAAAACTTTTATTGGTTTGTATTAGAATTCTGTTTTACGATTCGTTTCAGATTATACCTGGACATTGATCTATAAAAAAACAAACAACATATTTCATGCAACGCTTTAACGTTTCTATTAGCATCCCTTTACATACATATTTATTACCTGAAAATACAGTTAGGATGTATTAACCGTACAAACACCGGAGGCAATCTCGACACCCATTTCGACCCTCTCAATATATATAACTTCACCGTTTTATGTTTTGCTAAGCCATACAAACACGCCCAAGCCTTTTAGCGTTTCGCACCCATCTTCCCTAATCCAATTCAAATACTGACCACATCATTAATTCTCTACAATATAGCACCCTCAAAAAGCTTCGTCTTCGATATTTTGCCGGGAACTATTTATATTTCTGGCGCGGTGTAACAAAGGCACGGGCCATAAATAAAGGTCCCCGCACTCGCGCCCCTAGGGATACCGCCTTACTGCCTTTGATACGGTCCCTTTTCTTATTTTGATGCGGTCTAATGTAACTGACTCCTCTGTGGATCCCGCTTTGTACGCACTTCATAAATCATTACCTGTTCGCGAGTGGAGTTGGGAGCATGAGTGGCAGCTTGTCTACTGTATTCCCTTAATGCAATGTTAGATAATGCTGGCTGACTATATTCCAAACAGATATTGAATTAAGGAAATTTCTATTGAGGTTTCGTCCTCAAACGTAACATCAAACAAGTAGCACTTCCTAACAATGTTCAAGACTTAATATCAATTATACGTTAGAAACTGCTTAGGTTACAGTTATTAATAGTTGGGTTGAGACCGGCAAGTCTCAGCCACATGTCTAGTAGATCGAGGTAACTAATTTAACTTCAATTTATTGCTGAGCCAACTCGAGGCTAGACTCGTGTTTGTGATTGTGAGACAGTTGTGGAGTATCAATACAATCTTCGAACATGTACTTACTAATTAAGACACAATTTGAAGTTCTATTCAAATTTTATTTCGTACGAGTTTATAATAAAAACTTATACATAGTAATATTTATGATATATAAATACCAATATTTCAACACCCATATCTTCTAATGTATTAGAGGTCAAGCCTATTGCCATTTACCGGACGCAGTCCCAGATTCCGTGTTACTACTAAGATTTTTTTGCATGGCAGTCGCATTCTCTATCACTGCACAACCGAGGCAGTGCATTCTAGACTTATTTAATATTCCTCGATACAATAAAAGTTAATGTTGGTCTCTATAGTATTAGGGAACCTGTGACTTAATTACGGTCAAATTGCTGAACATATATTGTAACACTTGGCACGCAAGTACAAGAACTGGATTAATTTATAGATTAATATATTCTGGAAAATTGTTTATTTTCCGTCAAATATGTACTATTTGATGACTTAAACAACATGTATGCAATATTATAACGACCGTAATTGATGTGATATAAGACTTAAATAAAATACCTACAAAAAAAATAATACGATGTAAAAATGCACTCCAAAAATACCAAACAAAATCTTCGAGTGGATTTTCAAATGTACCAACTCCAGGTTATTGATTCACTCTGAAGCAACATCCAGATAACGCTGTACAAAAATAAGTCTGCCTTAAGATTGCTTTAAGTGTTTCCGATAACGGCCCACATAAGAGACCTGACACAAGTCAAGGGCTAAGGAGTGAACAAATAATTTTAGTACCCAGAGGAACACAACTTTTGTACACACAAAAACGAATCTCGAAAACAGTAACGTTGCTTTGTACAGATACTGTGGAGTACTTTCCGTATAAATTAAACTCTGCTTCATTCGCCGGTTTAATGAACAGTGTAGCTTCGCTAAAACTTTGCAAGCGAGATAATACATTATGTCGGCTTGTCGGCACAAATAGCAGAACCGCTTAACTTTATTCCGTTGCAAACTACATAACATTGAAAATGTGGCTGAAGTTCATTCATTATTGCTATATAACGGCAATATAGATGTTATAGTTTCTGTGGCTGCAGTTGCACGTCATAACTATTCAATAGTCAATGCTACTTAAATGTTCTGTGGTCAATACTATAATCATTTATAAAGTATATCAGCCTATTAATATGAATTATCTTTCGATTCTTTTAAAATTAGACATACAACATTTTTACGGATATTAAATACATTAAAAGAGCATCTTAAAATATCTTAAAAGTTTAGGCAAAACCTACATAGAAAATCACTGCTTAATATATACTTTGTTCATTTGTACCTAATATGAATATGTCAATTTGCCGCCAATTATCCTTTTTTCTGTATCGTATCCAATAATATACAATATATCGTAGATATTAAATTGTTGAAAACGATAACTAAATGTCGATGATAATTTATTGAGATTTGTGTAAAAATTATATTTTATTAGGTTATATTTCTAGGAATTTTTCAAATTCATAATTAAGTTATGTATGCCATTTAATTTGACAGCGCTAGATGTGGTATATTTGGATTGCTTTGTTTTAGCGCAGACTCTTAACAAGCAATTTGCATGCTCGTACTCGTTCGAATAATAACTGTACGAGAGTTTTGCTTAATCAGCTCAAATAATACTAATTCTGCGGGGTCTGTAATGCCCTGGCATATTTTGTGGTTGGGTAAGTAAGTATGAATCATGTTTGTAAATTAACTTATAATTACTCAAGAGTAAGGAACGTTAATTAGAGCCCTTTGAAAAGATTAGTTCAGGCGAGAATAAAAGTTTCCTTACCCGGCTTAACTTAGTAGTCAAGAGACCAATTATACAAGAATATAGTTCAGAAACTAATAATAGGATTTCTTTCTTAGCACTGCGTAACAGCATAAAGTCGAGCAATTTTATTTGAAATATGTTTTGTCCCATTTTTCTGACAGCAGTTGGAAGAAATGCTTGATCTCCCTGACATAACATAGTTAAATATCAAGCAAAATAAATAATCACATACACAATCCTGCTTTTGAATAATTTCAACTTAGTCTTATGTTATAATTATACAAATTGTACTTATCAGAGCTCTGTAACAATAACATTGCTAGGATTTATTAAACTCACGAGGGAACAAGTATATAAATAACTCTGTTTACTCAAAACACAGCAATAGTAAACAGCATTTCTGCATTCGAAACACCGAATCCCGCACTAACAAATCGGATTTCCCAGAAACAACCTCAATCTGTTTCTAGTGAGCCCACTGCATCAATGGATCTCGTAGATTTAGGGTATAAACAGACATATTCATGCCCTACAAATATAAACCTTATTACACACAGTAAAATGTTAGGCGCCACTGATTGACTGTTGTAAATTAGGTGTGCCGCAAGGAGCATTTATAGCTCCAAGTCATTTATATCATACACAGATTTACTTATTTAGCGTTCACTCACGAAGTGCTAAAGTAAGTAGCAATTTCAAAACACGTTATTATTAATTTTTCTTTCAGTATATATTTTGGGATACGTCCAAGGTTGGGCTATTAAAAGGCACACGGAGTGTTTTAAGTTTTTGAAAGTCATATAAAATATGGGGACCATTAACCGTTTTATATTAACGTCTGAAAGTGTGAAACGGGCAATTTTTGTGAAGTACACTTTTAAATTTAGCGTAGTGCAGTTTGGAAATTCTAACAAGTTAACTTTTAACGTTTGGTATAGTGCAGCGAGTGCTGATAGCAGCTACCTGCTGGCGATTTATTGGCACCAGTTCACACCTCTGAGCTCACTTTACTTACGACTATTTCGAGTTTAGCATTTATCTTTTTCGACCACCTTTATATATGTACCGCAAAATACTAAAGAATATTTTGGTATTTTAAGATTGAAGTTTATATCATATAAGTGCCTCATCAAAATAACTCTTAACCACCTATAAATAATAGTTTCTGAGAAAGATAAAATAAATAACTTCCAAAATAAGTTTAATGATGTTAAAACATTCGTTTCAATAGCATTAAAGTTGTAAATACCTCTATCAAAAGAAGCACTGCATGAAATATCAGGTTTCCATAAATATAATTTGTAAACTATACGAGAGGCTTAACTGTTATTACGAGGTATGTATTAGCTTGAATTGTAAATTTACTACCTTTCTTTAATAAGGTATTTCCAATAGCTCAGTTCGTTTGTGAATATTTTAGTGTTCCTTGTCCGCCAGTAATATGGACACTTGCGTCGCCTTCTAAATACCACACGTTGTCCATTATTGTCGGGAACGAGACCACCCTGCGGCGTCGTCTGTCATCAGTACTCGCCGTTTCATGCCACTTTGAACGCGTACACGACTCGGCTCATTTTCAATTTATGACTTAACGCCGTTTAATTTTGAAATTCCCCGCATACGAGTGTCCATTGACTTAAACCATTTCTAAAAATAAACTGCTGTATTTCTAGTGTTTCTTTGACTACAATTACAGTTTTAGTTTCGTTTCTAATCAAATTACTTTATTCTATCATATTGCGTCAGTTTTGTTGTAATAAATGCATGTGTGATTTTTTGGCTGACCCTTTACAAAATCATATACTTTTTGCTAACCAAACCCAATGAATGCTGGCCACTTGTATTTCAGGTAACTTTTTTTGCACAAACATTTACGACATATGGCAGCAATTTTGTGGTTCACTTGTCTCTTAAATTCTGAACATGTGGCAGTGTTGTATCTGTGGAGATAAACATAGCGACGTATATTAACATATGACATGTTGTTATAATATATTTTTTTACATTAAGAATTTGGCAACTCTGAATATAAGATAAACAATACTTGCACATCTGATGCAGAAAGGTTTTGTACAAAATTTTATTGCAATTGAAGATACTATATCGAGTCAGATAGATATTCGATTCCATCCAAAAAAAAATACTAAATAAACCCGAGGCAATACCGAATGCAATGTTACTAGCGTAACATTTCCGGTTATTGGACTTCTCTGCAAATAGTTGAACGACATACCATGCGTTGTTTGCACAATTAGCGTCCCCTCTGCAAGAATACCTTGCTATTGCTGTATCAGCACGTCCTGTCGTCTACAGATCTCAATATTTTTCTTTATTACGTCTTGTTTTGTTACGAGATATTGAGCCAACACCGTGTGCAGGTAATTGCCTCTAGGGACCCGCAGGCATCTAATTAATGTTGCTTACTTTATAAGCAGCGATAGTTCAGTGGAGAGACCAACAGACTGCAATGCAGAGGGTCTCGGGTTCGAACCTACGTCGCGCACCTCTGAGTTTCGGAAGTTATATGACTTTTCGAAATTATGTGCGTATTGATTGACAATTATCGTCTGCTCCGTGCCTCGGAGAGCACGTTAAGCCGTTGGTCCCGGCTGCCATCTATGAACATCTATGGCAGTCGTTATTGGGAAGTCAGTGCCCTATAATATCCTGACACTGGTCTAGCCTTAGGGTATCGTTAGCCTTCGGGTTGCGGAGGTCAGGTGGCAGCCGCTCCGTGTAAAAACTAACATCCAGTCAAATCCGCTTAGACCGGAAAAGCCGACCTCAAGTGACTTGGGAATAATAAAGGATAGGAAGAAGAAGACTTTATAAAACATTGATCCAACTTCTGTATAAAATGCTAACAGAAGTAACTGTTTTATAATACTTCGATTACACGTCCAACTTATCGAGTTGGTGAAATGATTTTTATGACTTGTTACCATAAAGTAAAGCAAATTATAACATAAATCAAGCATTCAGTGAGTTCGAGCTGAGTTGTAGAACAGGTAAGTTCCGCGAATTTAACTAACAATAAGCTGTTAGTCCTTATTCGAAGGAACTTGACACGTCGACATCGAATCATGGAGCTTTTATTTCCAATTCGCTTCGATTAGGCACGTTTTTGCCCATTCCCCGTAGAGCATGCTTGTTCCCCAATGTTTGTTATTGTAACAAATGCCCAAACACAACGTTTGTTTTGGCTGCTGAGAACAAAGACCTTTAGCTTTTTCTTGGCACGAGGAACTTTAGTTACGCTTGAAGTTTTTACGGTGTAAGCACTTGCACGCCGATCGTTTATTAGTTTTACACAACATTTTGAATTTATATGCCCTTTTGACGTCTTACAGTATATGAAAGAAATTAGTTCAGTCCAAGAATAACTTTTCTTTGTATAAAAGTTAAGAAGGCAATATGAGTTTCCAACGCTCCGCTGAATCACCATAAAATTGCTGACTTTATCATAATCCTTGCAGAGTAAAAGAGTTCATTTCATGCGACTTTCACTTTTGACAGCCAATTTAGAGCATTTCTTATATCATTGGGATGTTGTCTGCTGATTTAATTCCAATTATATGGCAGTGTATGTTTCATCTGTTGTTTGTTACCAATTAGTAATCGATTGGCAGACTTAACAATGTGCATTGTAACCTTAAACGTTTATTGTTTCGATGAACATTTTTACGGTGTAAACTTTATTTTAATAGACTTCAGTTTTTAATTGTGTACGCTAGCAACCAAATGAGGCTGAATTGTTGTATTCTTATTGTTGCTTTAAATAATTGGAATCAGTCATGTGCATAATTGTCTGACAGAGTACATAAAATCGATATTATAGTTCCCCGCTACAGCGACAATATCTGAACTTTCTTTGTATTCAAAGAAAACACATTAAAATTTTCCGCAGTCAATAGAGCAAACAAAAAACAGGATAAACAACTCAGGAACGTTTTCAGAGATTGAGAGCGACATTTCTCTACCGGCGCGACTGTGGGTGGATTGTCAAAAGTTTTGATTTATGCGCATTTTGATGGTTTCGCGGGGCTCCAATATAAACCTTACCATTTTACTTACAGAACTTAATAATACACTTGAGACAGGTCGATAAGATATTTTGTGCTACTACTCTGAACTTTTTATTGACAAGTAAGTACTATGGAGGTACAAAACTAAATTTGTTTGATTTTTATGCTTTTTGTATACATTGTATATTAATTTTACTCAAAATAATATTATTTCTGTTTTGTGACTGTTTACGACAAAATTATAATAAGAGAAAATAATTAGAAATTAAAATGGTAGCCTGTGAAGCCTTAGAGCTGCTTCTATTGTGAGATTGACCTTTACTATGGTTTCACAATGTCGGCTCTGCTTTGTTCGTTTCATTTAATATAATGTGATTTCGTAAATCAGAATACGAGCTGGTGTGAACCATTGATATTTTTATTTCATTGTATAATAGTGTTTTTGACATACTTAGGTACTTCATGTGCCTTTGTGTATTCTTTCTGATTTTGATCCATGTCATCACTGATGTGATGAAAAATACAAATTTTAATTTAGTGTATCTTTAAAATAATGTTGGTAGTTGCACGCGTGGCTCTTTATTGTTTTGGTCTAAATAAATCTTAAATATAATAATTATCTATAGATCACAACAATAAATTATAATTAATATATTTAATAATTATGTTGGTATTAGACCGAGCTGCAGTTTTAACTACCATATATCGCTAAGTATAGTTTTGTTTAATTTGTATCTGTATGAACAGTAATAACAATTTAAAGAAATGTCGAAATATAAAACGCCGAATACGGAAGTATTTTGGTATACTACTAATTATTAATATAGATTGTACTAGCGATCAGTCCCGGCTTCGCACGGGTAGTACAAAACCTTAACAAATTATACACCTCAATCTTCCTCATGAATCACTCTGTCTATTGGTGAAAACCGCATGAAATTCCGTTCAGTAGTTTTTGAGTTTAACGCGAACAGACAGACGCAACGGGGGCTTTGTTTTATAATATGTAGTGATATTAACGATTCTATGATGGTGTAAAATAGAGGCGGAGAATGTGATTAATTGTATTTGTAACTTATTTCGATTCGTTCATAGATAAATTAAATATTTTATTTAACGACTTCGTTGCAGTAAAGAAATAAGATGCGTAGTTTACATGTTATCTATGATCTCAGTAAAGTTAAATCTCTAAAAATAACTATGACAGATGGACTCATTACCGGAGCCCAACATTACGATATAAATGTTACGGTGTAAAACATTTTTAGAAGATTGTAGATAAGCACCAAGACCTTTCACTAAAAGACGGTTTATTACACTTTCTCTAAAAATCAATTTGTTGCGATCAACCGGGCACCGTAAGACAAAGAAAGGGTAGCTTTTGACGATCATTCCCGAAGAACGACGAAACATCACGAAGCTTGTCTTCATCTTGATAACTGAATTTATAGAAGTCCAAGTTAGAAAGCTCAGCCTTTTGTTTTAATAAAGATTGATTAAGTGGATTAGATTCTCTACTGTACCGTGCAGGTTTACGAGTTCAACAATATAAAGTTGTATATTTTGAGCATTTAATACTTAAAGCATAGGCTTGCGTATGGTATGTCTGACAGATTTTAAAGTAATGTATTTATTTTACTAGTTGTCCTTAAAATATTTTTATAGTAGATCGATAGAAGTATTAAAGATTATTCAGATGACATCAATTCTTAAATTGTTCTCAACTCTGAACTTAACAACATTTGTTTTTCTTAAAGTAATAAATAACGATCAGAAGGAAATTGAAAATAACGAGAAACGGCAAACACAAAAAATCACAAGTTTGCGTTTCTAGGCGTTTTAATAACTGCTCAGATTTATTTATAACTAGATTTTGGCCGCGGCTTTGCTTGCATTAATGTAGATTTTGTCAATAAATTTCTATCCCTCGGGAACAATAGGTAATTTTTCTGGATGATAGGTACTACCCTATATCTCGTTCTGTACACCTGACATCGTGTATACAAAATTTCATGATGATCGGTCGAGTAGATAATGTGGTTTTTTTTAATAGAGCATCTCCCACACTAGAAATACTTCCTGTGTCGCGGGAGACTTTACAGTCAAACAACGGACACAAAAAACACCCAGACTCGGAACAACAATCTGTGGATGACACAAGTTTTTGTCCCGTATGGGGTTCAAACCCACAACACTCGGCCTAGTGGCAGCGGCGAGGCAACCATTTAAACCACTACGTCATCAGTGCAGACAAAGTGTATGAAAGCGAAACAAACAAACTCGCATTCGCATATATAATATTAATAATGATTGCATTCTGCAAACAAACCTTTCGTGTAACACAGTTGTATTATTCATAACTGAATAGTTAGCAATCGCTAATTGAATTTACTAGCTACTAGTTTCATTAAACGCAGGCCAAATTTTGACGCTGCACTGTGTTTAAGAAACTGGGCTATAATTTTTTTTATATGAGTAGTTCAAGTTAAAACCTATTTTATAAATAAAAAATAAGTGCCGAAATTGAGGATTTATCGAGTTATTAAATAAAATCGAAAATCTTTAAAATAATTTTTAAATCGTTTCTAATAGACCTAAAAAAGATATTGTAACTGTGTCACTAGCGCCTTTAATGTCTCCATCGATGAAATAAATCCACTGGCTGTTAATATACACTGGTAATTTTTAATTAATGTTTTTAGAATATCCGGTTGAAAAATAACGAATTTTCAAAAGCACCTATCTCCTGATTTAAACACACTAGAAAATTGGGAATTCTACTCTCGCGTTTCTTTTTATCTAATCTTCACGAAACTGTAATAAAAAGACGATATCACTTTTTTGGGTTTCCAAAACACAGTGCGCTGTGAAGTTCAAATCTACATTGTCCGTCAAAATAGCCGAGCATACGTGATTACACCACTACGTGTTACAACACTAGGTGACAAAGCCCAGCCTTTGGAATTGAGGAAATTGCATCTCTCAAATCCTATTTCAATGCAACGTGGAATTTACGCGCGATCAGCTTTCTACTCTAACTCAGTTCATTTGACTGGACACACAGATAACTGCAATCCCATTCTACCAAAAAAGATTATTTATGGTTCATCTGAAGTTCGGCATCTTAAATCGGATTAAGATTGCCTCCAGATTGGATAACATCGTTTGTCAAAGTTAATTGATCCATCGGAGAAAGGTTTTTTTTTTTCGATCTAAACTAGAATGTACATCGCCTGGTTTATCTGTTCCAATCTATAAAGAGTAATTACGTTAGTTTTGTATGTAATTATATGTAAAATTGTACAAAGAAAGCAATAATCGCAAATGAGACCATAATAAATAAGAAAAGGGATTAATTAATCTTAAATTACAAGAAAAGAAAGTTTGTTTTATTACTCATTTCGCTTCTAATATTGAATTATAAATAAAAGCATAAGTTCACGGCTTAATAAGTAAAATGGATTGCTTTCGACGAACTTTTTTATCTCTTTGTCAGTTTTGGGCAAAGATTACTTGTACATATTATATAAAATGTCAGCGTGTCGAACTGTCCTTTTGTGCCTATTTTTATTAAAATACTCGAAGCTCTGTTGCTCGTTCGACCGAATCCTATATTTCAATTTGACGTCTTTATTCCAGTTTAATTTAACGCACATTAGCTGAGCGATGATTCCCATGTTATCAGACCACTGCAGCTGGTACTTTTATAACAAAAACATAATGTGTTTCTCTATTAAGAACATCTTGGGTGGCGCAGACGAAAGAGGAGTTGTTTTCCATAACAGGTCTTCCTGTCCCTCCCCTGTACTCGTATTGCAGTCTTTCCTGTCAGTCCCCGTCCCCTCTTCAGTGTCTCCCTCGCGGTGACACATGCAGAATTTTGATGGGACGCTGACAAATGAGCAATAAATCAACATCTGAAAGTTGAGATTTGTTTAAAAAAACTTTTATTGAGGTTTATCGTTATGAATGTATAAGTTATTTTGTTTGTGTTCCACATACAGGGATAATGTACGCTGAGTATGAGTGATGATCGAGCCAATGACAAATGATTTGGTGAAGTATATGGAGGCACTTAATTATTTCTCCATCGTATAATGTTACAAAGGGCGATATTGAGGTCGCCATATTGTTGTGTCAAGGGGCATGTGACAATTTTATTTGTTTCTGTATAGTTATATTACATATTAATGTATCTAAGGATATTTATTTATAGAATTTAATTACCATAAATAATCCACCCTAGTCATGGGCATCCATATATCATGTCATGATGCAGTGTATTAAAACCACCATCGGTTTTAATTACTTGGCACACAAATATGCAAAATAAATCCAACGCAAATATGAACGCATGTGCGCTTTTGACGTTATTTACAGGCACTCGTAAGAAATGTGTGTAAATAACAATATAGGTAACGGGAGGGTTCCGGACATGGTGATCTATATGCAAATGTTATAACCCGCTTATTATATTTTCCGGACGGGGAACAGTAAGCCGCGAAAATACAGCCAGCGATACTCCATCAAAATTTATTGAGGGCTCGGTGTGAGCGCGGTTTTACAACATATTCGTTCAGTGTGGCTGTGGCTTTATGAAAAACATGTTTTCCGGCGGCCGTCCCAATTTGTTTAAATTGATTGATGGTCCACCCTGATTGTTGTTTAGATTATATTGAAAATATTTCACCACCTGAATTCTTTGTCGGAATTTATTATTGGAAATATAAAACCTAACTAAGATGTTATTGATGATGGATACTATGTTGGTCTTACACAGCACATGTTCGGTCCGATCAGCAGATTCCGGGATTGATTGTGTGGATTCAAAATGTTATTTTATATCTATAGTAATAGCAACTTGAAGTTTTATAATGTTACTGAACAGCCTGGCTTACATTACATATCGCTAGCTATATCCTAAGACATAGCTAGCGATATGTAATATGCCTTCTGTTTATTCGGGAACAAAAACGTAAGTATGTAATGTTGTGTTAGTATTACACTGGAACATTATTCCCTCGCAACTCGTGATATCATCAAATAATATGTGTCACTTATGTGGGCTGGACAAGATAATTAATGATCATAATAATTAGGTTTATAAAAGTATAAAGCTATTTGTTCTAATTTGGTGTAAGTTAAAATATAACATGAACGTGTCGTTTAAATTTATTTTACACGATGGATCTTAGTAGGAGTTACAAGAAATTTCAATTAGGTATATGAAGGAGACGTTGTCGAGATTCCACAGGCAGTAAGCCTGTTCCGCCCCATTTTCCGAAGGTATTTATTTGTCGTACAAACTCCACATACAAATTAAATACGCTCCACATCAAAGCATTTGCTCATGTGGTTACGGACGCACGATTTTACAGTTCAATTATTAGAATTACATTTAGTACACTGCTGTTTCATTTTCACGTATTATTTGTAATTTGAATCTTCCGCATGCTTACCCGTTAATCTATTGCGAAATATTTAATTAACTTTTTTTACGTGAGTTTGAAAAGCCTGGACTAAACCTGGTATATATGTATTTCTGTTAAGTAAGTCATATAAATTTATGATTATCAAATATTCAACAGGGAAAGTTATTTTTATGGACAGTAATATTTTGTTTTACGATTTCAGTAAACATGCAGGTTGAAACTGCCTACAGATAAAATTAACTGTTGTATATTATTTTAGAAAACGGTATGATGAGAACGGTGATATTTTGTATTACGTAATATGAATATTGAATTATGGCTTACAATATCTTATCTGTTTTATGATTTGAATATCTATTAAGCGCTACTGCGTAATAATAATGGTTAGTATAGAAACCGTACATATTGTAATCTAGCATTATAAAGTAATTACTCTTTTGTTAAACCGATAGGATATAAAAAAATGAACCGCGAACTTGAATGGGAATCGAAAGTAACAATGGGTGAAAGCAAATTGCTGAGCATAGGACAAAAGCGTAGTGACCCTATCTGTAACCGTCTATTTTTATTTCCCGGCGCGAAAGCGTCTTAACGAATTAATCCACCCATGGCCGATTCACTTTGATACTCCTTCCGTTGCTTTATGTACTACGCACCCACGTAAACGTGCAACTTTTTGTCGCAACATATTTACCAGATTCAGTTCAGTTTTTGTTGTAATTTTTTACGTAACTTTACGCTCGCTGGCATTACGTAATCGAAAAGAGTCAGTGGTTCATTTAACAATATTAAAGAATTGAGGCATGTTATTGCTCCAAATTAATACGTGCAATACTATAGTTGATTATTTGATTATCTAGCTTCGAATATTATAGTAATAATAAAATCGCCGAATTTGTGCTACCCAACAATTTAGTCGGGTAATCGTAAACGTGCGCTATTTCTTAAATGCTCCCAAGTCCGGGCGGCCCCTCCCGGAATTCCTTATTCATTTGTGGCATTACATTAGGCGTATTGTCCCAAAATGAGACGTTGAAAGAAAATACAAATGACATCTTTTATTGAGTTTCCGGAATGCGCCGTTGTGTCGTGTAAAATTGCTTAAAACGTGGGTTTTGAAGCCGCTAAATGGAGCTATAGCAATTAAAATAGTCCAAAGGAACCTGTCTTTTGGTAATAATCGTATTTCCTCTTTGTTTAGGATTGCGGGCTGTTCTGTCGCAATTTGAGTCGCACAAATGTCGCATTGTCGCACGTTGGAGGACTACAGCTATTAACTACAGGGATGTTGCGGTGTTTTAAGCGGTCAGCCCGCCAATACTTTTTATTACCAGACATTACAAAAAATGGTGTGATAGTAATAAAAATTTTAAGATTTGGGTGTCTGCTTTTCGAACTATCCTAATAAAGCTTCGTTTAAGCTACTCTCTAGGTTGCCGTAGTTTTAATGGTTTTGCGGTTGGTCCCAACTTTATTAGATCAAGATGAAGATTAAGAAATGTAGCCAGGTTCAGCACTAGTAATCATGGAAATACTTGGTTTCAACATAAGTTAAGTCCCCGGTAAAGGAAGTTTCCATGTCAAAACCCACAATTAATTGAATCAGAGATATTGGAAAATACATTCGAATTCGTAAAAACATTGCAACAAAATATAAAATATTTATGAAGACCTTTATTCTATAGATAAAGGCAATACGAATATGAATATTAAGGATCCTGATTGGTCTATTATACTTACTTTTAGTAATTTGTATGGCAGAAAAATCGTTCACCCGTAAAACTTTTCTCGACACCGAGTTTATCCTTAGTGCAGCAGTAGACTTTTACAATAAAACGCCGATAGTCAGAAGAAAGAAGATTCTATTCGATTACGAATCATTTGTGAAAACTTTGTTTCTGTAGCTACTCGTAGAAAGCTCAGCTGATTGTTCAAGTAAAACAATCCGAGCAACACGGAATCGAATATTCATTGAACAGTAAAGTATTATATTCTATTCGGTGATTTCTGAATCCGTTTCTTTTATTTATTTCTTACTGGTATATCACAAACTTCAACACAGATAATCTTTTTAGAACTTATTATATTCACTTTAATATATATACGTACTTCCGATACACACTTACCACATTTCGTCGAAGTAATATAACGTTAACAAATAAAAGTATTATTGATATTTTGATATCGATTTGCTAGACGAGGTCTGAGTTGTATTACGTGTGTTATTACTTATAAACGGTTTCGAAGTAATTATATTAAATTATAGTGATATTACTTGACCGTCACACATGATACTTGTTACATAAATTACTTACATCACGCCTGTGTTTTTCCGAAGGAGTTTCGCACCTATATTTTGCTTGGAATATTTCACAAGTAATACAGGGTGAGTGTATTGCGACTTATATGATATAGTTTCATAATCCCAAAGCTACTGGTGAAAATAATTTTCATATAAATATTTAATTAAATCTGTTCGTAGTCCCTCTCGATTGGCCTGACGCTTACGCTTCGCCGCTGGACCAATGAGGCAATAAATTTATCACGTGTAAAATTGATTTGCTCCCACCTGACTTGTTATTTATTCCGAACAAAAAGGCCAGCCTTATTAATAGGACTCTTCATCTGATTAAATATTCCGAATACTCCCGTTTTGATTCCGAAAGGGACGTCGGAAAATATTTTTCGGTTAATTTTCGATCAGTCCCAATGGCATTCCTGGAATATTATTTCTTTTCTCTCCGGGCTACGTTTGTAGGTGGAATTATCGATGTGGCATCAGCCTTAATCAAGAGTTGGATTATCATGACGGAAAGGAAAAACGTGTACAAAATGACTGCTCAGATTTTATGTTGACTTGGTACTGAGAAATGATTGATTTGCGATGCTCGTTGGCGTTATTCGTTTCTTTTATGTTTATAACTGTGGTTCGAGCAGTAGTAGGTATTCTCTCTGGCTATATCTCTAATGCCAGTGAATGCCAAGAACATTTTTCTTCCCGTGTCAATATTTCTGCCGTTTCAGTCAGATTATTTTAGAACAGTGTTATTTTCTTTTAGTTAGCATTTGAAGTGGTCATCTACTCTCGTGCATGTGGTCGGATGCAAGGTGCATACCTAAAGCTCTAGTTCATACATAAATAAACTCACGCATACCTAAGCTTGCTGAAATTGAAACAAGATTATTTAGACTTGGAATAAATATGTATATGGATATTTTTTATAATTTAATCGTTTGTAAATATTAACCAAGAAATGTGACGTAGAACCAGTATCAAATATTTCCTCTTTATTATATTAGTATAGAAAAACGAAAGTATTTTCTTACATTTTATTTTTATCTCATTCAAGAATAGATCATGACATTAGTGCATTGGTAATGACTACATAAACAGTTTTCCATCCTCATAATCATGGTTAACGTTTTACAATCAAATTGATAAAACCGTAATATATACATCACAAAATATCAAAACCAATAAGTTAATAGAAGGGTTGGTTTAAAGTTATTCGAACAATTATATTCGAACTATACAAAAGGTAAACTGAAACGGCTTCATTTTGAAAATTGATAACGGTAAGTAGCCGCGTAGCAGTGAAGCCAAATAGCGTTAATTTGATTTGGGTTTGTTTACTAATGGTATACTATGACTTCCTGCTGTGTATCTTATTTGCTGGGTATGTCAAATTTAATTCATTTAAAGCATGTTATATAAAATGATCGATCATTTACTTACGTAGACACGGATTGGCTATGTGTGTGTTATACAGAGTGTGTATTTTAGCTACCAGAGGTGTATCGCTTACTATGCTTTATACCAAAAATAATATCAATTTGATCAATATGTCATAAGATTATGTTGATTTTATCACTGTTTTTTGGTTAAAATGCGGAAGTGGCCCAAAAGATAAGGCATCGGACTTGCAATCGACTGGTCGTGGATTCTGATCCCACCCGTAACACTACCGATGTGAATCTATTTATACACATTCATATTGGCTTAGCTAGAGATTAATTTATAACCTACATTACTAAAATACGTATCTGTTTTGCTTATTTTGCTATGCTTAGACATAATAAGATCGTGTCTAAGAATAGCAGGCTAAGCCAATCGAGTGTAAAGTTTGTTTTCTTTGAAAATACAACGCCTGCACTAGGAATAAATTCCAGACTCGGAACAACTGTTTGTGGGTCACACTTTATCTCCATGTGGGGATCGAATCCACACCAGTTGGCGCTGTAGTAGTGGAAAAGGAAAAACTTAAACCAATACGTCATGCACAAACACATCGAACATGTAAAAAATCGGCCAATTTAAATCCATTAAAAAAATATATTGCATTATAAAAGCATAAGCGCACTTATTTTGATGATTCACAAAGTCGACTGCAGTAATAAGACAAGTTTGTAAGAATAAACCTAATTTGATGCGGTACTAAGATTCAGATGAAGATATGTATGTGTGTTCAAGCTATTATAATATACGATTCTTCAAACACTTGATATATTCAGATTTGTGACGGTGTTCAATAACAATTTTACGGCGACAATAAAATATTATATTATCCGCCATTAGAATGCACATCATGCGAAACGTTTTGCATTTATTGAGCATAACGTTTTTAAAAAGTTTTATGTTTTTATATCAGACTTCTATTAGAAAATATATTTTCGTATCTAGCAATAGTTTGAACGTATAGACTGCCGTGACAATTTATTTTTTAAATATTTAGGTTTCTGTAAAACGTTCGGTTATCGAATACAATATTTTTTAAATTTTTTAACAATATATTATACAGCCTCTTTTGTATTTGATGGCCGAGGGCTACTCGAGATAAAAGGGTTTCTATGTAGTGTTTGGAATATAAAAATCTTTATCTTTTTTTGAATAAAATATATAAAACTTTGGGCGACTATTTAATATCACGAAACTACCAGTGTAATGTATGTATGTAAGTAGTATGGAAGTATGAATAACGTTTTGGACGTACGTAGCATTTTCGAGACCACTCAGATAGAGGTAGCAAATTATACTCATATTTTCATTATTAGCTTTTTGCTAGACTGAATTTGGTTAAGTCTACAATAAACTACGATAAATGTTTGATATACAATTATAGTTTATAGTTCACCAATAATTTGCTGTCACAGTGATTTCGATTAATTTTTGAATGCTGCAAGTAATACTTTGTTCTACTAAATAAATTATTTACTTACTAGTTTATTATTTTATTAATATAATAGACTTAAATTAACATCTTTATATAGTCAACATTCACACACATTCAATTTATAAGTCTGAAATACTAGAAGAAACAGACGGACGTATCTATAAATATTTTTGCTTAATCAGATACACCCGTCCACGTTTCGAAGCGGGAAAGTTGCCCATACGTTCCCCTCGCCTAGAGTTTATCTAACCATCCTCAAATAAATCAAGTGGAAAATTGAAATCCAGGCAACCCCGCTCCAGTGCGGAACTTAAGGCTAACTTTGATTAATCGGATTTTTCTACCTGATTAAAATTTGTACCAGAATCAATTAGATTAGTAGGGTATAGGCGATCTGGCATTTAATTCTTACTTCAAATTACAGTACATATTAAATATTAACTAAACAATATACTACGTTCTACGTTAAGATTGAGCAATACATACATATTATCCATCAAGTTAATTTTGCTGTTGTTAGTGCGTATTCTAAATTTGAATTTTAAAGCCTGGCTGTTGTTTGTGGCCCTTTTCAAAAAAGGTTCTAGTGTAATATGAGCTATATTATAACTGTACTGTGGGAAGATTTTTGGATGTTAATATTCTGAGACCGTTATTCAAAATCTGTGTTAAAGTCTAGGCTTTCTCTTTTCTTTTTATTTCTTTATGATCAATAAGTGGATTTACCACCTACGTTCACACGTAGTTCAGTATTCTGATAACTGAAAATGCATTTCACAGCCAGTAAACTATCACTAAATCTGTTCTCCAAGTATGGCATTTTCTGTTTGTTTTAATAGCAACGTAAGTAATTTAACTTTAGCAGATAAGCTTTATAGCAAACAGTCCATAACTTACCAACACACAACATTTATTTGTCCGGCTCCTACTGCTAAATTAAATTGCTATCCAACTTCAGTTACAAGGTAGAACTTTTCGCAGACTACAATAGGTACGGCTGACTTAATCCGTAGTAAAAGACTTGTAGCCGTATTCAAGCGATTTATCGCCTAAAGAAAACAGAAAGAACCGTAAATCAATGTGTTTTCTAAGTGCACTCAACAATAGTATACATACGACTGGCCATACAATGATACAACACATGTTTTCTTCAGCGCCCGAACAAAAGTACGACAGCGCTTGCCATTATAAGTCAACACACAATTCTATATAGAGATAGCATCTATTTCCTTACGTTTGCTTTACGTGTCGATATAAATAGAAATGCGATGTTTCTATCATGATACAATCGCATGAAAGGCCCAGTGAGTTGATTCTGTGACTTCTTTAGATGAAATTTAGATAAGGGTTCGTCCTCACGAAGCGCGTACGGTAAGTAATTGGCTGGGGTAGGCTTGGGGCGGACTTATCGACACTCGTCAATCGCAATAAAACTGTGCAAATCGCTGCTCGTATGTGAACGGCTACTTACTCTCGCCGATTTATAGATACCGGAGTAATGACTACGCATTGCAGTTATTGCTATACTGGAAAACTCTATTAGGGTTGCTATCGATTTCCTGGTAAAGATTGATTTTCGTTTCGATAAACCAAAACTGTTTTACTACGATCCCGTGTTATAACATTACATTTATTATTGAGCCAACCGTGAGTAACTGGTTTAGATTCTCGGACCTGGCATTATTAAAAAGTATACACGGAATACGGCAAGCTAGCAGACAAGCTATGATTCTAAGAGCACCATATTTGAGGACGAGTCTGTTGCCGTCAAAAGCTTAAAGGCGCCGCGCGCCGCCGCGCCGGGCCACTTCTAAGAATTTTCTAACAGAAAGTCAATAATATAAATATAATAAAACTTATTCGAACATCGTTCCATATTCAAAATTGAAACTTGTATACAATATTTGATGATTATTATTGTAGTTGTCAGTGAGTGAAAATATTATTCGTACTGGTTCCAAACTAATTACATTAGCACGCAGCAGCGAAACAAATCGTACATTCCTAATTCAAAATTAAATCATAACGGTGACTGTAATAAAGCCGATGCAAAATTAATTATGGTCTCATAATCTTAGTACAATACGGATTAATATTTTATGGAATAGAGCCATTTTACTTTCTCGTTGTATACCTTGCCAGAAATAGTATTAGGTCTATCTTATTACCTTGTTTTATGAAAAATTTTAATTATATTTTTATTGTTTTAGGTATGTACAGCGAAGTTTGACCAAATCCTCAACAGCCAACAGGTAAAAAACGTAGGTCACTATATTTCATCACAGTTTTCTTTCTAATCTCAAGTGTGCGCAATTAAGATAAGATTTACTCCACACAGTGCTACGTATTTGTCGTACCGCACTCATAAAACTAAACGTAAGTTCACGATAACTATTCTCGAGTGTCACTAACTATAAATAGTATAGTAATAAATTTGTCGTACACCGTATCTAACACGCAGGAAATTACTGGCACAGTTGATGACCCCTGTTTTTCCTGAGGCCAAATTGAGAACATACACAATTTTAATTAACATGTCCTAATAAGTGCTTCCATGCGTAGCAATATTTTAATTATCACTTTCGTTTTCAACTATGGTAAACAAATTTCTTACATCAGCTTGTATTAGCTTTTTATGAAGTTATCCAACTGTTGGAGTATCAGAGAGCATAACATTCCAGCCCGTGCTATGCTGTCAATTCTCGGAATTAAAACTGTTCTGAATAGAAGTAATCTAAATTAAAATAAATGTCATATATAAATTTAACAATTTCACATTTGACGTGTATTAGACTAGATCAGGACATTATTTTGAACAGTTTTATCACGAGAATTATTGGCAGATTTTATACCCACGTTCAAAAAAAACTCTATGGAGAACCCTCGGATAGTGAAATCGAGAGATATAATTATGTCTTTACGAAATATTTTTGTATCCTTTGGGTTTACTAATTTAAAATCTACTAGGCTATAACTGCTGCAAAACAAAATAGCTGGTTATTAAAATAGTCCCCATACAAATGGGGATGTAATTTATGGATCATAATTTGCAAACAAGTTTAAATAACACGTAACGAAAATATAACTCAATGAATACTTCTAAGTTATAACTACAACAACATCCCAGTCAATATAATTTTATTACAACGTGCGACAATCGACAAAAGAACTCGAGACAAAGGACCTCTTTTGACGGATCATAAAATTTAATTTGTACTCCCCCTAAATATAAATACATATAAGAATAGTTTTTGTTATGGCACTCATTGATTACAAAATACAGACGTGTTCGAAAAAGGAACTGTTAACGGATTTTTTCGAATGAATAAAGAGCATATCGTTCTATTTTCAAATTTCGGATGCTATTACGTCACTGGGAAACAAAGACCTGTTGATGCGACTCATAAGCATAATATGAAGGCGACGCATGAGAAGTGCATTTTGTTGCCGTGTTTTTGTTGAGGAGTTTTAAATCGATGCGTCAATTGATAAGTATATTTATTATGGTGGTAATAGATGTGTTGGGATCGAAAATTTTAATTTTAAACTTCCTGTAGAATTTCCTTTAAACGTTGAGTTGAATTTTTAATTTTATCGTGTGGTATGATTGGAGTTCTGTTTGTTAAATTATTAACAGGTATTATATTATCGTACTGGTATGTTTAAGTCGCCCCATAGCTTCAGATATGGCATCAATTTGAATGGCTTTTCTGTAAACTGAACGGTTTTCGAATCATAACATCCTTAGCGTATTATTACCCGTGTTTTATACTCGTACAATAAAAACAATGCATTTCTTATCAACAGAATATAAATATGCCTTTACATTAGCCACAAGAACTCGTAAACTGGAACTATATAGTCGTCCTTGTTAATGGCAGGAATGCCGCTTATTTCGGTGTCCACGAAACATGAGCGGGCATTAAAATGCTTTTTATTGTTTTTTATAACGAGCGTAACTAACACGTGTACCGACCGTAGAGACGGCGAATGACGTAGGCTTAAGTAATATCCGCAGATGTAAGATTTCGTAATATCGGATTAAGTACTCGACACTTACGGTCGTGTGAACATGTGTAGGGATTGTTATTACTTATTATGTTCTATATGACACTTTATTGGACGAATCGAAGGGACTTACGACGGCTTAGCAATTAGCAAGTGGTTGTAAATCATCGTTTCGCGCTGTTTTATTGCGAATGAGGATTGGATGTTGATTGTAAATCATAAATTAACTATTAAGATACTGTGCATTTGATATAAGTAATTAATTTATAGATCGGAAAATAAGTTATCTATGAAGCAAAATATAAATCTTAGACGATTCCGTCTTCGACGGTTGGCACTCTTATTTATAGTACTTATAATAGAAAGAGAAATGTTTCAGACATGAATGTGGAATGCCTTTAGTTAACTTACTAAGCGACGTGAAACTATATGTATTTTTATATAGTTTCAAACGTATATCCCTGAAAGCCGAAGTATTATTTTGCAAACTACATAAGATATTAGTATATTGTAGTGTAAATGAATTAGGTAAGCTATTATCGAAACGGCCATAGTTTATAACAAATACAAATAAAAAAGTAATAATATTGAAATTAAACTAACTTATACTAATTTTATCGCATTGTTTCGCGTAAACGTAAAACAATGTAATCTCTACCAATGATAGTAAATATAAAGTCATCTCATTATTTAAATCTGAAAATCATTAAAATGTTTGACCCTCCTTCGTGAAAATGATTCATCGCTTTCAACACTTAGCATGAGTAATCCGAAATGAGTCTATTTTTCATAAAGATCCAACAAAAAATGTGTGACGTAATGCTCTTAATATTAAACGCGATACTTTCACATTGTCGTCGGTTTGAAAGAAAGATTGCTTTTTACGAGTGAATGCGTACCAGATGATTACGTTTCGTCGGTTGAACGTACCCATTCCGACTTATATGATTTACATGGGAATTTCAGCACCGAACTTAATAAAGACGTAATAACTTCCAATAGAAATTTCACTTAACTCGGCTATCGTAATAGAATTAGAATGGAACAATATGTCAATAATTGAGTTACATGTACCTCGAATTATAATTTACTATCCGTCATAGTTGTAATAAATTTACAATATGGCCACATAATGGTGTAATTTGGTATTAAGACTTTTACTTACGTAGTAAATGTCGGCGTAGATGGCAAGAAAATTTCTTAAATTACCTATATTATAGTATTAGTTTCCACTTGTTCAATTAATTATAAGAACAAAAGAAAGTTTTGAGTCACTTTTACCAATGCTGTATTACCGTTCAATCTCGAACTAATTCTTAGTAAAAGTTTGAAATCGTCTAATTCTTTCTCACTAGGTACATTATTAGGTATACTTAGTTAATTCATGTTTTGTTATGTATTCTATTTTCAAAAGTATTGATGTAACAACCATTTGTTTGTTAGTTTAAAAAGTTCCATCAAATCTTTTTAATTTCGCCTGAATGGATTTGCAAGCTGCCATTATGAGATGTTTTATAAGGAACAATAATAAAAGTAGTATCAGTAGGAGAATGTCGTTGAGTTACCCGACAGGGGGCGATCCCCGGGGAGCCTGATTCATTCGGGGTTGAAGAACTTTGTTAATGCACTTTACGTCATATGAGTTTATTTGTTTATTTGCTAATATTTCACATGGAGGCAATAAACTATTTATTGCTATACTAGATTTTGCCCGCAGCTTCGCTCGCTGTAATCTAGATTTTGTATAAATTGTGTTAATATATTTTTGTATAAATTTCTATCCCTCGGCAACAGTACTTTTATTCCAGGTGAAAGGTACACTAAGTCCTATTCTGTAGCCCTGAAAACGTGTATGCGATGAATGTTGATATGATAATATGATGATGAATCTTATGATGATCGGTTGAGTAGTTAAGACGTGAAAGCGTAACAAACAAACTCACTTCAGATATTAGTTAGGATTAGGACCTATGTGCTAAACGCGCCGGCGTATAGATGAGTAGGTATACAATAAGCATCATTGTTTAGTTACTTGCAAATCAAGGCCTTGTTATATAGAAAGAAGAAATCGATAGAATATTCTAAGCTTCTTGTCATTAGTCGTATTTTTGCTCGCATGTTTTGTTCTTCAACCGACTTTAATGATTACCAAATTTATTTGCTTACTAAGTTATTAATATTTTCCAATTTTTTTTTTTATAACCTGACAAACTTTTTGCTCAAGTAATAATATTTCAATATACGTTAGAACTTCCTTATAAACATGTACTGAGGCGTATCTTACAGAAATCAGATCCTTTTTGAAACGCACTTATTTCCATACGTTGGCATGTTATTGAAGAGTTCTTTGAATTGCAAATAGGCCGGTCGTCGGGTTCCATTGAAATGTCAATTTGTTTTCTATTGGGGTGGCTTGTTTGGTAACCTCGAGACATATCGACTTACTATTGTGTGTTTTGGACGCGGTACGACGGAACTTACACTTTCCCTCGCGTGTGCCACGGGATGTTTGTCGAGGATCCGTGAGCTACATTTTTATTAGACCGCGTTTCGTTCTTGTAACATTGTATAACCTAAGAAAAGTATAATTTATTCGTCGATACGTAACATCTGGAGCGGTAAATGAAAAATGTATTATCATGCTTGCTGTCCTGAAGGGTTCGGCAGCTATTCTTCGTTAGATCTAAAGAATTAGACCAATATATTTAGAACCCACATAAGGCAACCTTGTGTAGATATGTACTCTTTCAATAGCATTTAAAAGTTATTTTAGAATATTCTATTGCAATTTATTTACCAAATTACTACTATTCATGTAAACCCTCCAGCCAGCTAAAATTCTTGCGTTAATGGTTTAAAATCGACCTAGAACACAATTTCTTAAAATACTTGTATAAAAAACCGAATATATATCGTTATCATATTCGTATCGTTCCACTCGAGCATGAAATATGAAACCTTGCAACCCAAAGTTAGTCTTACACTACCAAGTACCAATAATCAATAGATAAATATTGAAAAATACATATAACTTTTATACTCATTAAAACCAATACGATACTAATGGATTAAAAATATTGGTTTATACCGAAGGGATATATTTCCGTGTCGAGTGGCCATTCAACTACCAGAGCAAATTAATGTGTACGAGGTATTTTATTTTATTTTTATTAAAGGCAATTACGGCCCGTCGACTGACTATTCCTTCAATATGAATTTTATTCAAATGTTTATTAAAATAAAAATGTATCTGAATATAATGTAGGTCACCTTTGTGAAAACATATGTTGCAACTATCATACAATAATAAAATGCTGTTCAAAGTATAGTAAGTAACCGTATTCATTCACCTGTATTTACATACTACTCGTCATTAACTTCTCTTTATTTTTCTTTGTAAACTAACATAATTAAACAGGGAAAATAATGGTATGCTATATTTGAGGTACACGGATAATCACACGTTTCAATTATAATGCTTTGGATATATGTTTGTATGTAGGATTATAAAATCGTACATACTAATCCTGAATAATACGCTCCATATCAATGCTTTGAAATGCGGTTAAGCGAAGTTGTGTAAAATTAACTATTTTACTGCAGAAACAAATGAAAATAGAAGACGCGCGACGCTACGGTAGCCAAATTCTAAAGCCAGAGTACAAAAAATATCGTTCCAAAAAGTCCGTATTTTATGAAGTGGGTTTCAAAATTTTAGGGGCTCCTTTTTTGCGACAAAAAGTAAACGTATAGTCAGTGGGTTCTGCGGTATCCGGGTATCCGGTTTTTATTAGTGGCGGATATCGAGTGGTTTCCGAGGGCCTTTGTGGCCGATTTGGTACGAACGCCCATTGTAAGCAAGATGTCGCCCGCTTTTGTTATTGAATAGCTGTTGAACGTTTACCACAATGAGCCAAGCTTAACTGCAAGTCGTTATTGATTTGTTCGCCTGTTTTGGGCCAAATTTTTTGTAGTGCAGCTTTTGTAAAGGGATTAATTGTTTTGGCGATTGAATTTTAATCTGCTGCAGTTTTCTGGTCGTAGATTTTGATTGTGCAGCTTTATTTTATCGGTTCTTGTTAAGGGTTACGATGAAGCTATTCATACATGTCTATAGTTATATGTAGTTTATAAAGATGTTATTTAGTAACCTTAGCGATGTCTGCTCAGAAGCGTCGTGGACGTGTGAAGCAAATTATGGCATCCGAATGTTATTTATAGTTAGTTGTGCGAACGGAATTATGCTTATTTTTAATGCATTCGAATCTGTGGGATCGGTTAGTAGTGAAAATTGCCAAAGCAAGGTTACATGAAGAGATTTTCTTATTTTTAGGGCCTTTTTTGTACAATAAACTAAATAAGTTATATATATGATGATAGGCATACAAGCCAACAGCAGAGGGCGACACCGGTGCGAGCGGCTAGGGGTGTCGAGCGGTGCGGCGCCGGATTCACCGTCACGAATCTCGTGATAACGGAGACCCGGAGCGCGTTCCCTGTAGTTATGCCCTTGAAAATGAGACTTCCACCCCCAAGCATGTAGCTCTGGCGGCCCGTCTCTGACCGGCCGACCAAGGCAAGCCAGAGTTGAGAGTCTCTTGAAGTTCCATCCCAGCCAACCAGTAACGGCAAGCTGGGGACGAGGCCCTAACCGACTCTCTGAGGCATTCAGGATCGCAGTGTCGCCACTTACATTCAGCTCGCCACAAGCTGCCCTGCGGTTTGTGCGCTTTCATTTAACCTGGTGATACATTTTATTTATATCACAAGGCGAAGGTGGTACTGTAAGGCCGTCTACTGCGTTAAGCGGGTGCACAGAGTGGGTGCCCGTACCGTGCTCCGACTCGGACTCGCGGGCGCCCGCGACGGACTCCCGCCTCTCGCAGCGCCGGCAGTAACGAAGAAGGCCTAAAAGTTAGTGTATTTTGCCCTCCGATATCGTGTTAGTCTCATGATGAGATAACGAATGTCCCCAGAAGGGTATTATTATTATTATTTTATGCCTCAAAAACAGTTACCTTGTTTCTACATATTAACCAAAAAATAAGTCGTAGTGGAGGTTCGTGTTCAGTATTGCCAAATTTAATTAGTGTATGAGCTTTGTTCGGAAGTAAAACTTCAAAATATATTAATAATAATTTATAAATATTCTGACGCTTTCATAGAATTAATCACTTTATTATTCCCATAGTGCTATTTTTTTTATCATTAATACATGATCAATTTAATCATCTATCAAACTTAATAAATTTGTAACGTCTGATTCTCTTAATAGAATTCTATTTTAGGCTCATCTGTATCTCGTGTTTTAGAAAAACATGTTAAGAATTCCAACGATTTCCTTTTTTAGTCAACAGCCAAGCTTTTTAAGTTCTCGAATTGTTTTAGGATTAAATGGATCTTATCGGTTCTTAATGGTTGTTCGAGGTTAAAAGCACATAGGCAGGTGGTTCGACACGTGTGTATGGACAATAAAACAATGATGATGAATGGATGTAATAACAATACACAGTGCACATGTATACCCGTGTGAAAATACGCGAAACGATTTTCATTGGAACTGATATATGGCTTGCAAAATTTTTATTTTGTAAAAATAATGTTTTATAACAAAGTAACTGGAATATCATTTAGTTTCATTTCGTTGAATTTATTTTGGAATATCACCGGTCTATGATCAATCTTTGTTTCCTCATTCTATACGTAACAACCGTGGATACGATAATGTTTGAACATCGTTTAAGCAATATAATTATGAGTTACCGTATCCATATCCAATTGTTATGCACCATGTGTCAGTTGCGATTGCGGTCTGTCACAATAATATTAGGTTTGTGAAAAATTGCTTAGTAGCAGAATAAGTGCTGGGCCCAGACCTACACAGTCTGGGCCTAGCAGACGGCAATAGTCTCGCCTCCTATTAGGTACGTAAGATTACGTATAGGTCATATTTAGCTAGTTATTGTAAAGGTTAACTACAAATGAGAGACGTTTATTTTTACGCTTAGCCTCTGTAAAAATAATATATATAATAATAATATACTTATATTAATAATTAGTAGATGATAGAGACTTCTCATCTACGTTAAAATAAACTACCGATGTGCCTTTGAAAAAATGAAAGACCACCATTAATTTTGAATCAATGTTCGTTCAAGTATTTTTTTTATATTGACATTGTTCTCAACTGTTATTATGTATATTAACATTGTTGCTTCTCGAAAAAAAACGGCAAGACATGGAATGACATCACCATCTGTTTATCTGTTATCGCGCTCTATGGGGCATGACAAAATGTTACTTTATTATGTAAATGATCACTCATATAAGTACGCTATATCGCTTGTTAGGAGTAGTTGATTAATTTAACCACCTCTTACTTAATTTTAAACAACCTACTACTAAAGAATAAGTAACTGACATAGAAGTCACAGATTTACTATCGACATGTTAACTCTATTTCTGCCTTAAATGACGAGCTTGGGTGGAGGATAGTGAAAAAAGAAATGCCAATAAAGTCTATGTAAGCTATGGTGATCTACAGATGATGAACAGGGTTGGACCAGGCAATTACATCGGTTTGGCCGGAACTCCCCCGTGGGACTTGGAAGCGGAAGTGCTTGCCGAAACGTTTAAAGTGATGTTGTCGGTATGGGAGGAGACGGGTGCTCGTCCGCTCCCGGAGTTAATAACTGGTACAAGGAACCGAGCCCGCCAGGGCGTATTCCTAAAATGGAAGGCGCGGCTGGAGGTGCCCTTAGCGGAATTCAGAACCGTTGAGGCCCTCCAGCCGATGTTAGAGCGGTGGGCAGGGCGGCAGCATGGGACTCTTTCCTTCAGGTGTTGTCAGGGCACGGTTGTTTTGGCAAATACCTGCACACGGTCGCTAGGAGGGAACCGAGTCCCGTCTACCACCACTGTGGGTGTACTGAGGACACGGCGCAGCACACGCTCGAGGCATGTCCTGCCTGGGCGGTGCAGCGCCGTGAACTCATAGGCGTTGTGGGTGTCGACCTATCGCTGCCGGCCGTGATTAAAGCCATGGTCGACAGCGAGAGGAACTGGACAGCGGTCGCATCCTTCTGCGAGGACGTTATCTCGCGGAAGGAGGCGGCGGAGCGGATCCGTGAGGAAAGTATCCTTGCGGATCCGAGCCGCCGCCGGCGAACCGGGCGACGCAGGCGCGCCTACGCGCGCCTGATGCTGCCATAGCGTTAGCCGCGGACGGGAGAACGGGGATCTCTCGTCCGCCAGCCATTGAGTCGGAGTGACGCCCTTTGTCGTGCCGGGGTGTCACCCAGGAGTCGTCGTCCGCAAGCATTTCTTGCCTGTGTTGGACACTGCTGGGTGGATCGCTGATGTAGTTTCAGTTCCAGCGACCCACCCACCATTCGAGGCAGCGAGTTGGCACACCGTGGTAGGTTTAGTCGGTAGTACCCGGGACGTTCCATCTTTACCCGGGTGAGCCCGACATAACCTCTCCGTTCCCCCTTTTCAACAGAGAGGTACGCGTCAATGCATTCCACCACGTTAAAAAAAAAAAAAAAGGCAATTACATCGGTATTATAGAACAGATGATTTTTATGCAACATGCACACGAAGGGCAAAGACAAAAAGTACGTTGGTGTCCGGCCGAATCCGGTAGACATCGTCTGAGAACCACGGCTGCCCACCGTCGCGTTAGTACCCGCTGCCCGTGGGCAGCTGTGGACGACAACAGACAAGGTTGGAGCTTACTGTCTAATGATAAAAATAACGTCTTTTGCGGAACGCCTAAACCTTTCTTTGTGAGTAAATTACAGCTTTGTAAAAATACCAAATAACAAGTTCACCTTTCGTTCCACAGTCAAGTAATCGGGTTTAACAAAATCATTCCGCAGAATTCCACCGTTTTAATTGAACGTAAAAGCTGTTTATTTTACCTGCTTTATTTATTGACTACTGTAAACACAATTTCTCAGTTAAAAGTTGAGTAAATAACTAAATAGGTAAATAGTTTTAATCGTCTGATGGCGTCGCTTTTCAGAATAGGGCTGGCTCTGTTCAGTTTGAATTTTTGTCTTTTGATTTTATGTCACTAAACGATGTTATGTAGTTACTTTATCCAAGTATTGTTACATTATTTGATTCATTGTCACAGGACTTATCCTCTTATATTTTGTTTCCCAAACTAAATTATTGCATTCTTGATTAGTCTTTCATAGATAATACTACAAACGATTAACCTAATAAGACTATGTACTCAAAGCGTCAAAATAATTTGTTAGTTGTTTTTTTATTGTATGATCAGAAATAATATTTAGTGGATGCATAGTAACAAGCTATTTTTGTAAGAAAGTATTATGTAAAGTGGAATTGAATAGGTTGTAAAATCAGACGAATCAAGATAAGTACGAAAGATTCTTGAGAGGCAACTGCGCCGAGTAAAGCGCGGCGTGGGATGCCCAACATGGACAGACAACTTAGTCAAAATGGCAGAGAGCCGTTGTGTATCGTGCATATTATCATGCGCTGTGGCAATCTAGGGATGGCTTATATACACTAGAGAACACGGTATACCTGAAGGTTGTTGAAACACACAGTACAGACCTAATCTTCGTTAGATATAACAACCTATTATAACTTATAAAATTCACGTTGCATATATAATATGTAACGGGTATTAACGCGATCATGCATGTTTACTATTTTCCTGTTTCGACCAGGTTACACCGGCCGTGGTCACAAGCCGACTGTGAGCTTATGACCGCAGCCTACCTCTAATCACAATCTTTATTTTTATTGGTAGATAAAGTGTTCGGTTTGAAGACTTATTTGTTTTACTATTTAAACGACCACAACTTAAAAATACTTTCTATATAAAGCAGGAACTGACTGAAAAACGAAAATGAATAAAATGTAAAGGATTTTTGTAAAAGAGTTGGCTAACGATTTGCAGTTCCGACGTTCAAGTCGGCTTTTATGGAAATGAAGATTCTTGTAGCTGTCTTAAAAAAAGTTAAACAATTACTTACCTATTCTTGTTAAGTTTTGTCTCGATGCAATAAATAAGTAATTACTAGCAATTGACATAAATGGATTGTAATTATCTCAATAAATAAATATTTTATATACCTATATTATATATTTAATAAAACCTCAACAGATGTCATACTGAAACAAAACACCCATCTATATGACTGAGTCTTAATACATATTATTGAACGAAAATGTGTTTCTTGAAAAACTAAATGCAGCAAATGTAAAATTTAACGTAGAGCATAGTTAATGTAGTAGATAGTATTGCGTGTCTAATAAAACAAGTTACATCCAAAATGGCGCAAGCGTCAGCTAATACCGTGTGGATAGCCAATGGTCAACGTTATTTTTTCTATAAATCCATTATCTAAACTAACATTATGATTTGTTTTGTTTGCAGAATGCTACCTTTACTAATATTATAAATGCGAATGTCACATTGCTTGTTTGTTTTTTACGATTTCACGCCTTAACTACTAGACCTTTCATCATAAAATTTCACAATACACGTTGACACGGGTACAGAAAAGGACATTGAGTACATTTCATCTACAAAAACAAGTGAGAAACGGCAATGAAATGCCGTAAATCTTTGAGTTCGAAAAAAATTTTCAAGTAATATGCAAAGGTCACGTGAAAACACGTGACCTTTGAGGTCAGAGGTCATAGTCATTTCGGGGGGTATATCGACTATGCTGAGTCGAATGGCGCTGACCGCGAGTCTCTTACGGTTCTTGAGTTGAAAGTTGTATAACAGACAGACGTACGGACAAAGCTGTTGTATAAGTGTTTTTTCGAACTCTAAAAAGTACTGTTGTGTTGTGTACTGAAATTTATTGACGAAATGTAGATTAATGCGAGCGAAGCCGCGGACAAATTATAGTATCTACTAAAACTAATATATTTTCTTGACTTATAGGTTGTTCTTTTATTAAAATCTTGAGGGTATAGACACGCAGCTTCCATCTTGAGCGACAAGTGACAACCCTATTACCAATCCATTGAAATTTAGATTATCGTGCTACAAGATTCTGTCTGGAGCGAGCGCGGAGCTGGTTGAAATGTTTTTGTTGTTCATTGCTTCCATCAAATTAATGATCCGCCTTTGTGTCGATTGATTACATCGATTACTATCGCTTTAAAAAGACTTGTTAGGATTCCGTGCTTCTAGATGTAAAAATGAAGCCTTTGTAAGATGGTTATTTTTAGAAATATTTATCTAAATATAGGTTTTTTATGTGATGGTAACTTAAGAAATCAAGATTTATTTACGTGTATTAAATAATAAAATATGTGATATAAAAAGCTAAGAAACTAACTACAAATTAAATAAATTCATTAATACCCTTGAGACAAGAGTTTTGTTCCAAATTTAAGATCGACTATTAATAGTTAAACAGTAGAGTTTAAATTTCTTACAATATGTATATTTCGTTTTTTATAATATGTATTAATAGATTTTTTTTAAAAATTGAGTTATGGTTGATGTCAGGATCATCCATTTGAAAGCCATAACCACTGTATGGGTATACAGAGGTTATAGCTTTCAAACGGACAACATGCGTGAAGAATAAAATATTAATTGTATCAACACCATAGGTTCAATTTCATGTGGTACGGAACCCTTTGCACGCTTGTCCTGCTCGATCTTGATCTTTTAAAATTAATTCAACTAAATTAACATTGGCATCGATTGAATTAGACACGACTCATCCACACCAATTCAGTCCTGCCACAAGTTTAAATTTGTTGGAAAATAAATTTTAAACTGGGACGTAATGTAAAACGCGCATAACGTAGTTTTTAATAAAAGTGCCGAGGTACGGAGATTAAAGAAAGTGGAAGGAATTGCTTCTTTTACATTTGGATTATAGATGAAAAGCTTTTCCTTATTACATCCATTCTTTTATTCATTTTAATAAAATAAGTAGGTCAGAATATCTTGATTCAGTGTTGAGCATTTTGCGCAATGATTCATTCTATTTACATTATTCTGTATAAGAATACTACAGTTCAATCTATCCGGATGTCGAACATTTTAGTGGTATAGATATAATATAGGTACTTTAGGTAAGTCTAGCAACTTTTAAGAATCACATACATTTTTGTTCCATGCTGGGATATAATGTGTGCTAATATCGAGGCGACCATTTAATAAGCTGCACCATCGGTGTGTGTATTCTCTTTACTGTAAAAATAGCACATTCAACTACAATCAGCTATTTGTTTTACTAAATTTCTAATATTATAAATGTGAAAATTTGTGAGGATGTTTCGATGTTTACTCAATCACGCTTAAACCATAGACTAGATTTTAGAAATAAGTTTATATTAAATAAGTGAAACTGTGGTGGAAAGGATTGGAAGCTAGTTTATAATAAGAGGCCATATATCGTCAAAGTTACTGCCTTCAGTTTAGTAGAGCCATTTTTTACCAAAATGAAAGTATCACCCGTTCTCTAGACTAGTAGAATAAACTGCCTTGTCTTGTATTTTATATTTTCCAAGTAAAATCGTATCGCTAGCTAGAAAAGGCAATGAACTTGCAATTCTAATAGAATTGTTTACATTGCCCACGGTACTCCGCTGTGGGAAAACATCTACTTGTATTTGCGCAGACTCTATTTTCAGTACAAGACCGCCTGTGTTGGCGTAATTTACTTGGAATCTTTTATTTTTATTATTAAAAAATATTTGTTCTAACTGAGAATTTATGAAGAGTACCGGACTAGTGGTCGCACAACAGTCAAAATTAGATCGTAATTTGTATTTTTGTCAATGATTTGTGTGTGTGTAAAACTCCCTGCACTCCATACACATAGTTAAACTATGCCAAATCTCACACTCCATTCACGCAATATACCTACTTAAAAATTAATAAGTGGTTTTCTCTTTATGTATAATATAGATTGGTGCATAATACATTTGTGTCAATGTAATATGATAAATAGGGTATTTAGAGAGGTAGCTAAAGTAATGCTGACCAGTTTTTTTTAACTCGCGTTATATCCATCATTATAAGCGTTCATATGTTTTGGAATATCAATGGTCATTAGCATATAATATTATCGCATCATGATCACTACTTTAATAAAACAAATATAAATATGGACCCACATTATATGGGTATTGCTTTTTAAGCTAGATAATTATTTGTAAAATTTAGAAAACTGTCTCTGGATTACACATTTTATCCCACGTTGGAATATTATTGCGAACAATGTGTCAAGGCATTGGGTATAACGTAATTATCCCTAACATGATATCAAATTTGTCTTTTAAATACGTATTCTTCAATAGAAATACTAAATATTTAAGACAACGGTGTTTCACGGTAACTGTAATTTTTTAATAAACGGATTAGCATAATGCTGTCTTTATATTGTAATATTTGCATATTTATTAGGTCAGCTACTTAAGTTACGGCTGCTTTGCTCCTTTAATGTCTTTAAGTGTAACAAAGATTGTCTCTTCAAAACGCAAGGCGGCTATAAGTTTACCATCCGACCCATTAAACTGTAATTTTTATAAAATTACAGGTAATTTATATAAAATTACTCCCAAAGGTTTATGGTAAGCAAGTAATGAGAGTTCTTTTGAAGTCATTGCTTGCTTGACTAGTGACTGAAACATATAACCAATCTTTATAAGTGGCGCAAGAGATAAATGTGAGCAAGTGCTTCATTAGCATCTTATAGATACGAATGACTATATACATTCGTAGAAATAAAATATCCAAATTTTAAACCCCTTTTGCCATTGAGCATTAATTCACTAATAAAGATTTATATGTGTTCAAAACCACCAAAACTATATAGTTAGATAAATATAAACATCTGTTCATGAGCATGATGCATAACACAACAATTTAATAAATAAAAGGAAAATTTAAACTGAAGGTGATGTATTACGACACTATTATACAAAAAAATTATGTGGTGTTTCTTGACATGACAATTTACAAATAAAGGCCAATGATTACGTTAGTCACTTAGTGTATATGTAGGGTACCATTGTGTTGATACGCAGTTTGTATATCGTATCAAGTTAAAATAGGTTTGTGCAAATCTTTCCCCACGTCTGTTGCCAGCTTAACCCCGTTCCTAACTGGGTACTCGAATAAAACGGAATCCATTGGAATGTTGCGAATAAACCGACACTGTTTAGAGAAACGCTCTCTGTTTATGTTCGCACACTATGTGAGTTTAAAGGGCAATGTTTACAACTTCTTTTTAGGACACACTTTATTTACTCTAGAATGTTCAAAACATGTTTTATTAGGTCAAAGTGTTTAAGTGTTTTATGAGGATATAAAATGTTATCGATAGCTCTGGTTGAAAGATGGATATCGATAGCAAATAGGCCATGACGGTTTAAACGGCAAACCATGACATCTTGAATCCGGTGAGTAAAATAGAAGGTAGACAAAAGGAAGTTAACATAACTATTATAGTTTTATGTGGCCTTACTAATTTAGGATAATTTCCTTTGGCAATATTTACATGTAACATTAAAATAATGACACTCACGTGACGATAAGGGATAGGAATATTAAAATATACATCTGTACTAGTTTTTGCCAGCGACTTTACTTGCGGTAATGTAGATTTTGTCACTAAATTTCCATCCCTCGGTAAGAGTAGTTTTCTTGATGAAAGGTACCCTCTGTCCTTATTGCTACAAAATACCTGATAACATGTATGCAAAATTGCATGATGATCGGTCGAGTAGTTCAGCCGTAAAAGCGTAACAAATTAGCTCACATTTCCATTTATAATAAGGATTAATAGTAAGTATTCTGGCTCAGAAGGATGAGTAAATATAAAGCTATAATAAAAATAATTGTACTACTTACATTGTAAGAGTTATATTTACAACATGTATATAAAACCAAGCCTTACATTGCCTCCACATTTTGTGCCATATCGAATTTGGTTTGGCAATGAACCAACATATTAAACTTAGTTGAAGGAATGAAGCAGTCCAAAAAGAATCTTGGCGTTATAACATTAAAACGGCGTTTATTTGTTTTCAAAAGGTACGTCAATATCCTGCATGACCGTGTTAATTCGCAAAGTTTGAGTTGCTTCTGAGTACTTACCAAAACGACAACAAAACGGCAGTTGCCCAAATAGATTACGCATCAGACTTGCGATCGACAGATCGTGAGTTCGAATACTACATGTTGCACTAACGGCGTGAAACTACTCCTAACCCAAGCACCCTATTAGCTTTGCTGAAAAGGTTTAACAAATACTAGTAATATTTAACCAAATTGCTGATAATCATTAAAAAAGGAAACCAGGCAACACCAAAGTATAAAAATGAGGATAGCACTTGTTTAGACACAACACACAATCCAACGATTCATTTGTAGAAAAAACGGTTTCATTGATCTTTGTGAACAGTCGTATACAATCACAATAAAACTAAAGAAAGAGTTAGCATTTACAACGGACATAAAAAGTCATAGCTGAGTATCGGATCGTGATACACCGCGGTAAAACTATATAGCAAAAATCGTGCAGTTCAATTATCTTAAGTACTCTTTTCACATAGATTTTCACACATACTTTCTAAAGAAATTATTCATGTAGCTTTCCTGCACGTCTTGTCATTCACTTGTCTAAGCTGTCCAATGACCATAGTGGATTGATGACGCTATAGCAAAGGTTACTAATGGACTATCGTGATATACACTCTAAGCTATAATATATACATACGTGTGCTCGGACTAGGAGTGGACTTTCATGAGAGTAGAGGTTGTTTTTAATTATTGTTGGTGACGCAACGTTAGTCAGTGCGACTGCGATGCTTGAGGTCTCGAGTTAGATTACTTAGACGGGCAAACTGTAATTGGGGTTATGTGATAACAAATTCTCAATAGCAATACGAATTCTGAATATGAAATGCGCCCAGTAGACTATTGATTCGACCTCTATGTTACATAATACAAAATAAGTAACTAATTTATTTCAATCTCTTTTGTTATATTAGTTGGGATACATTATAACGAAATTGAGATATTAATTAATGTGCTACTTACACTAATTTAATAGCTTTATTAAAGTACTATACAAACAGGTATAAAAATAACAGATACTGTTCAGTCGTAGTAACAAAGAAAGTAACCGTATAAACAGATAAGAACATGGAAAGTACACAATATTTTGCATAATTAATTCCATTAATTAATAGCTTAATGAACTTTTATTTGAACTCTATACTCTATTGTAATGTAGCCATGCTGTTAAATTTACATGTAAAATATTGCAACAGAATGCATTTAACGGTTCGTGTTTCGAATTCCCAAAGCGCTCCGAACAATATCTGCTGTCAGTTGCACGCAAAAATGACGAGCATATTTAATATCAGGACAGGTTTAATATATACGATGACGTGTGGTTTTACTGCAGTTCATATTGTTCTACAGTAATTTACTGAAATTATAGTAACATTACATTTTCATACAGATCCGGGACAAAAGTTCGTGATTGGAAAATACTTGATGCAATGATGTTTTCATATTTGCTTATAATTAGCGAGAGAGTCCAGAGTGAAGGCTTCCCTAAGCGGATTATCGCGTGGCCCTCTGCTCTTTAGTTTTAGATTTAAAGAATAGTTCATAAACATTATTTTGAAATGAAACTACATTTTACGGATTTTGTTGCAATTTATTTTAAACACTCATAACAGTATTTATAAACTTATCAAACTATTTAAATTTACACTACCTATCGCTGACGTTTCGATTGCTTTCATCAGCAGTTGGAGATTAGGGTGGTTTTCGTATATCTACTGAGAAACAACTGAAACGTCGAAAAGTATACATAATAATACTTAAGGCTATATACTACTACTTACTTTAATAATATAATACTAGTTTAAGAATTTGCTATTATAATAAACTCGTATAAAATTATTTAAGTTCAGAAGTAGTTATAACATTCGCGTAAACATAAATTAAAATATAACGAGATGGGTGTAAAAATCCAGGATTCAAACTCTTCGTCTTAAATGTAAAAGTAATGAAAAGAAATGACCCCTATATCTCGGAAGTCTTTTGACCCGCAGAGCCCATATTCAAACTCGACCGAAGTATGACCCCAAGGTGTCTGCACACCAAGTTAAGTAAATCAGTCCAGTGGTTCCGGAGTTATGCCTGTCACTAACACACTGTCACTAACAGACAGACACACAGACCCACATAGTGTTTTCATTAACCTCTTCGAAGAAGACTCAGAGGTTAATAATCTATAATGCGGTGCGATCTTTTCAACCAATGATAGTCTTTAATATGAAAGGATTGTTCATTAAAATGCTTTTCTATATAGGTAGTACTTATGACCTTACATATATGTTTAGACATAAAAAAGAATTACTAGAGACCTACCCAAAGTGAGCCTTTTTGAATGTCATGGCCCTACAACGCCTCATTAAGTCGACGCTACCTAAAATTAGCCCTTCCACTTCAGACTGATCCATCCCCATTAGTCTCAATATCTTTAAAATTTGGCTCGTGTCTGACGGCTGTCGTCTCGAGGTCTCTTTAGATAGTATAATATACTGCTAATTGGTAACATCTAGATATATAAGGTCTTTGCTTCGTCCAGTTTGATTACATGCGCAACGTTATTTACAAAAATATTGTTAACTAATACTTAGCTACCTTTCAACTGAATCAGTTGATCAAAGATTAACGATTGATCAACGCCCGTGCTACCTAACTTTTTTTCAACATTTAATGTCCTTTAAGGTCTGCTCACAAAATTAAAAATAATACGATCTCATAATACATACATATATACCATAACAGTCCTTTTAGAAAAGGTTATAACTAATTTTTAAACAAACTCTGGATGCACTCAATGAACGTAGGTAATTAGAGATATAAATAATTTATTAAATGTAATGATGGGAATTAAAAGCCAACTAAATAGTAATGAAGTGAATATTAGTTTAGTGTGCATTTTTACATAAATTTTTACCAGAGGATACTATTTTTCAGCAATCATTTACACCTAAATTAAGAGGATTAGGTTGTAACGTTACGGACTAATTCGATAAAGGGTTATTGTAATTTTTTTTGCCAATTGTCTTAAGTTAAATTGCACCAATAAATAATCTAATGTCAGGCCTTATTTAGATTTGAAATATATAATTCAAAGGATCTTCTTCAGAAATCTTTTTTTGAATGAGTTTGTTTTTAATAACTACAATACTAATCTACATACCAATTATTTAAATAAACAAAGTAAATGTTAACATCCTTTTATAATAATTAACATATGATACTAATTAACGTCAACATGATAATACAAAGACACGCCCGCATCACCTCTCTCAGCACACTCTAATTCAAACATCTGTAACTTAAGCTTAGAACATGAGTAGTATTAATTACCTACAAATTCGCCTAGAGTTACGCGTTAACAATTAATCAACTATTATAACAGTGGATTAAAGTGAAGTATTCGTCATATAACATTGCAATAATGCAGAACAATGCTTCTGTCTCGTTCTATATTCTGATCTATATCGAATCTCTTCCTCTGGTGCTATGAAAAAGTAGGGTATTAGAGCAGGACGCATTGCTCTACTTACAGCTGTCTCGTACATTCGTCGCCAGATCATTCTGAATATGGCATGATGTATGATCAGCGGAAGTTTCAATTGCGATGCTAAAGCCCTTGCTCAAATCATTATTAATTTATTTACTGTCTTTGTTTGTAGTTACGTATATCCGTCGCTTTGTTATTAAGTAGATTGTGAACTTGAACTATATGATGTCATCGTCATATAATATGGTTTATGAAACTAAACTACGATCAAAATATATTACAAACAAAATTTACTGAAATATCATTTTGTATTCAGGGTATAATTGATGGCATAGGTATTTTATACGTATGATTTAAATTGACATTGAAATCAAATATCGGTCTAAGTTACAGTTTAGGTTAATAATTAATTGCCTCGGTGAGAATAATGTCCTCATACCCATTACCTCTAGAAAACGGTATTCCTGTTTAAAATAAACATATTTTTTCATTGGATTTTACTAGTAAATTGAATATTACCTATATTGAGAGATCCGCACCTACTTGGGTTCATTGTTATAAATTAAACGTACATACATTAAACACGTTTTTTAATTGCAACAGTCTCATCGTATAGGTCTATTTTGCTTCACCAAATATATAATTTGTAATGAAATAATCTTTATATTTAAATCTCACGTTGATTTCATATTTACGAAAACTAGGATATAAACAAGAACTATAAGTTAGTTTACTAATTTTTCAAGATCATGACGACTAATTTTAAGATATAAATACATTCATTAATAAAGTAACCAATTCTATTACTCCAAACAAAAAATTACGATGTGTGTTAGTAAATATATTGGTTTATAATATTCATATTCAATTATCATATTAGAATTCACATAGCCTATTTACTGTGTCCTACAGAGTGAGCAAATCCTCTGTTTGACGAACAGATTATGCTCGCTGTGGATTGAAATGTTGCACGGTGGGTGCTAGCTTGATATCTAACCATTTGTAAACGAACATTACGTACGTTCAACTATTTATATAACAGTATTACGTATTATTAGCGTTTATTCACGACGGTTTAGATACAGATGCATCATATTCGTGTCCGTTGTTTAAATGTTTGTAAACTCCCGCATCACAAGACTTAATCTAATTAAACTACGCAAAACAAGCTTTGTCAGCAATTTTATTATGGCTCATTGACGAAATTTTTATGCTCACAAGGTGGACCGACTACTTGTCTGATGGAAAGCGGTTACGGTAACCCAAGGGCGTCTGCAATACTGGGAGAGAATAAGAATTCTAGTGGAATAGTAAAATCATAGTACATTTTGTCAGGCTAGCGAATCAGACCTTCTAGTCCTTACATTCATGTCACTGGAACAACGTGGCAGCCAATCCTATTGCACATATACATTCACTTAGCTAATAGAAACTCTCTACCTAATTATTCCTAATCTGTACGTTAAATTGTGCACGCTGTACCTACTTTAGAAAGCATTCAATCTTGACTAGTTGTCATTTCACACTCGGCGAATCTTTTCACGTTTCAATTTCGCGTGACATTCAAATGAGTTCTAAAAAATAACAATACGCCTAATGTCGCTAAGTGCTCCGTCCCCTACTCCTGAATAATGGGACGACGAAACGACCTCGGTAGAAGCTTTTCGTAAAATCATTCTGTAGTATTCCCCTCTTATTAAATGTAAATAGTTATTGATCCTATAAATATAAAATGTGATGATTAAGTAAGCAAGAGGAGGCAAAACATCTTATTTTGAATGGTTTTCAATATAATTTTATGTAAAATATTTATAAATACGTGTTAGCACCTAAATAAACAAATCAATATGCTTTAAAAACCCCTTTGTAAACATTGTACTTAATGATAATAATAGAAAAGTTGTTGACCCTACTTGTTAAGTGGGGTAAATGTGACCGCAAAAATGACTATTAATTCATCCTACTCCCCATTTGGGCAAAATATTATTAGATTTTTCTATGAGACAACACTGTATTACTTCACTGAACCTGTGCGTATTTGGTACAAATATGCACATAAAACTTAATCATGTGCATGATTTATAAAATATAGATGGTACAATTTCGGTAAAGTCTCATCTATCACCTTTCAGAGTTATACAGGCGTAATGTTGTTACGTTTGAAAAGCTAGCATCCTACTATGGTTGATGATGTCAAATATGCCATATCTAAATTAAAAATATCGTACTGGTACCTCTGCCTAACTGTTCATAAATACACAATCATTTTTATATGCCCAATCAGTTTGAATTACGATATACGTCATTTTGTATTATGTTTAGTAGATATTTCTACGGAAAGGTACCAACAGGTATCCAACCACCACCGATAAATAAAGTAGCCTAAGAAGCCGTACACGCAATATTATTAATACAATATGACACTTACTTGACAAGCATACTCATATAGACCACAGTTTAAAGGCACTAACACTTTCATGATCCTGTCTATTTTAATCCGCGGAAGAGGATGTCTGAAGGTGTAGGTAGATGATGTCAAAATTATTTTAAGTCTACGATAATGTGTTCCGTCGCACACTCTTATTATCAATTTGTTATACAAAGTGCGAGGAATATTAAGAAAAAGGAACGTATCATGTTTACATGAAAATAATTTACTCGTAATAATCCTGCTCCATGAAAAGAACGTGCACGCAATTTTTACTTTAATAAAGACGTGTGAACCAGGGAAGTAAGATATTCCAAGACGCTGAACAAAAGTCACGTATCTAGCCCGTTGTACGAGGCATGAGACGACCTTAAAGAAATTGAATATAGCGTTCCTCAGAAGCCTACTAATAGACTTATGACCTCTATAATGAACCATCGGAATTCATATATTCTTCTTCATGAAGTTCTGCAAACGACTGTACATCTTTTTTAATACAGCGATAAAGTAACAGGCCATGAATAAAACATCAAGAAAATTATATAAAGGAGTTAGATGTCATATTCGAGACATTTTCTTGTGTTATTATCGCATAAACCATCCACTACAAGGAAATGGATTACATTTTTGATCGTTTCCATTCCATTGCGCTCATTGTCTGGGGGATGGTGTTATGTGACTGATGATATCCATCTACCGTTGTTTCGCTGATTAATATTTGTATATTTACGTTGCGCATAAATTTTGCTTGTTTTGCATAAATAAGGAAAATTTTCAAATTACTTTTATAAGATTTTTCGTGTAATGAAACAACGTGAATATAGATCGAACTTATAATTTTAGCCGAAGTAATATCAATAGAAGCAGCAAAAAATACTGGTTCATATTATATTTGTCTTAATTTGTAATGTATATTGTAGTACCTATCGTTTTATTTGTTGAAATATAAACAGCTGACAACATTGAAATATGAGGTTAGGTACACACTCAAACAATTACATAACACAAAGAATATTTGAACCGATAGTAACTATTTATAGGTCACATAACATTTGCGTATTTTTATAGAGATGGATTGGCACCAAATGCAATCGGAGTCAAATGTACCATTATCTCACATAAAAGATAGTAGGAAATTCATAATTTATTGCTCACGAAAACCAATATTTCCCATCTAATAAAACAGACCGTGCGAAATCTTTTCAGATTATCCACACTTTCTTAAGAGCTTAATTTATTGTTCTCCCCGAGTTTTTGCAATCCTTGTGATCGTAGCGAAAAATCCGACAATCATCGCTGGCTGCCCAAACTTATGTCATTAAAAGATTGAAAGATTACTCGTTCACTTGCTTGGGGTAAAAACGTACCCCGGGGTAGATTTATCTCATTAGTTAAATGGTGCGTCGGCGACGGCTAGACGTAGCGGAGAATTAAGTTTCGGTACTTGGAATTTCCGACAGTTGGAATAAGGAACCATTTCTAGTATTAACTTCAAGTTAATTCGAATAAATGAAGAAATTATAACGTTTCTTTTATGCGCTTTGACAATATTCTTTCTTGTTTACAGAACATTTTTAATCAAAATCGATGATAAAACTAAATGTTATTTTGATGTCAACGCCTGGAATAATAAATATTTTTATTTTATTTTATTTATTTATTTATTTCATGCACAAAACAAGTTACAATTTTTTACGTAAACATATAAAGCTTAGATCTAAATTGTAACTCAGCAATTTGTGCATACACAAAAACATGATAGTTTCACGTGACTATTAATAAATTTCGGCATGAGTTACTGTGTACATACAAGATTAATAAAAACAGAGAGAAAACAATATAAGTATATATGTGTATTTTACAATATTAAGTGTCGGTCATACTACATTCAGACAGTTTGAATATTATACCTTCTGAGAAATATATAAATCATTTTTAGTGACGAGCACTCTTTGAACACATGTGAACACAAAGCTACGCAAAAAAGGTATTTTTATGAGTAGGTATTATAATTCTTTGACGCCTTCTAACGATCTTAACAAGTTTTTATCATAATTATTACTTGCGGAAGATGTCTTGCCTATAATGCCATGGCGTCTAAATCATGTGGCCTACTTCGTTCTTTATGTTATGATTGCTTTATGATGCATTATATTTATTATAAATGTTAATATAATTATTCAAAGTAATTATTCATTCGTTTACTTTGTCAAACGGCACCCTTGTTTATACTAATGTATTTCGACAGATATATTTATTATTCTATCATTTGTGCAAGTAATGTTTGTAAATAAACTTGAGTTTGTTTTCTCAAGTTAGTGAGGTCAGGCATAGGTATTAAGGTAGGTATACCGTTCATTAACTATTTTTTGGGTCCCTCGAGACCCAAAGTACCTACTTTGATATTTTCTATCAAGAAATACCGTACTGTCAACAGCGGAATGGTAAACTAAGTCATGAAGACTACCGTTGATTTATTTAGTTTTATTATGCAGCATCTAATATAAACGAAATTATTGGTTATATATTCATTCAAGTAGCTACAGTATATCGCCAAAAAGGGCTTATAGATTTGTTTGTGTTATATACCTACTATTATTTAGGTGTCGGTATTGTATTAATAGAAAACATTATGTATATAACCTTAGCGATCCTTTTTGTTACTAGGGTGATTAATCCGGGCCGTTGACGTCATTTCAGATGTTAATATTAGGACCAACCACCGCATTTAATGGGATAATATCTAATGTGTTACTAAAATATTTTAAACTAGCTACTGTGCGCGGCTCCACTCGCGTGGTACCTACGTCAATAAAAAGTAGCCTTTCCAGGGTTTTAAACTACCTATGTATCAAATTGCATCCAAATCGCTTGGGTGGTTTAGAGGTGAATGAGTAACAGAGAGACAGAGTTACTTTCGAATTTATAATATTAGTAAAGATTTAAATTGTATTATAATTTATAATAAAGTATACATTGCACGGAAATTTGTTACTTTAAACGTAAACAATTAAACATTATTTGTATTATTGATGAATTTTAAATACTTGTACACTTTACGGAACTAACTTAATTGAGTCGACTACGATTAAAAATTTATTTATCAGCCACTATTGTTCGACGTCTGAATACTAATCTATCTAGCAGCTGACATAAATTACCTAATAATAATAATATATATTATGGTGGTTAACTGGCTTAAGCAAAAATTTTACTAGAATATAATAAATACTTCTCACTATTGTTCCAATACATACATACATACATACATTAATTCACGCCTGTTTCCCAGAGGGGTAGGCTGAGACTACGGATTTCCATTTGCTACGATCCTGACACACTTCTCTGGCTTCATTCACTTTCATAACATTCCTCATACACGCTCGCCGATTTAAGGTGCTCTTAACCTGGCCTTTATCCAGAACATCTCCGATCTGATCAAGAAATGTTCGCCTAGGTCTTACCCTTGCGACTGTTCCATTCACACTAGCCTTATAAACTTTCTTAGTCAGTCTGTTCTCGTCCATTCTTTCTACATGCCCAAACCAACTTAACATACCCTTTTCTATTCTCGTCACTATATCCACTTTTATGCCGCATCTCTCTCTAATCACACTATTCCTTATTCTATCTTTCAGAGTCACACCACATATATTTCTCAGCGCTCTCATTTCTACAGCATTTATTCTGCTCTCATGCTTCTTTTGCCATACCCAACTTTCACTACCATGCATAAGTGTAGGTACTAATAGTCCTCTATGAACAGCCAAACGTGCCTTTTCGGATACATTTCGACTGTTCATAAAAGCGCGTAGAGCGGCATTCACTTTATTGCCAGCAATCGTTCTTCTTTCAATATCTCCCTCATGTGTACCATCTCTTGTAAACAAAGTACCTAGATATACAAACTCTTTCACTTGCTCCACTTGTTCTCCATCAATCATAATATTGCACAGCGTCATGCACTCCTCCCTTTCAAATACCATTACTAGTTTTTAGGCTTATTATTGTTCCAATAATAAGCCTAAAAACTATCCACACCATTCCACCACACATGGAATGGCTGACGACTAGCAATGCATCCCTAAGGAGTCGCTGCTAATTTGTCACTGGAAGCACTAACACAATATGGTGTTTAATCCATTAAGTTGCAACATGACCAACTAAGTCCCATCGTGGCTACATCTCAACCATCAGTAGGCTACATTTTAATCCGTGACTCATTCCTTCTCCTAACATTTTACGACGTCGGTGAAGAAATGCATTTGTAGGGGAACCTTATTGGAAAAGTTTTAACTGGATTAGATTTGATTAGAGGCGAACATTCGAGAACTGTCTCTGCTTTATGGCTTGTAAGTAAGTTGTTCGCTAATTCTGAGTTTGATTACTTATTTCATGTTAGCAATTACACGGATGATATACGACAAAGATGCACGATTGCAATGTTTTTTGTGTTTTATGTTTTGTTTTATGACGAGAAAATGGTATTTTGAGAACTAATTATAAACTTCAGTATCATCGTAGTACCTGTGTCACGTATTAAATGTTACGTAATAAAATATTTTTTGGTTATTAAGTATTCAGCACGTAAGGTCACCATTATTGCATCTCGGTACGTGATTCATTTGTGCATCAATAATTGCTTGATAATTATTATTGGCATTACGCTTACGACTCACAATAATTTATGTTCATTTGTGACTATGGTAATACGCTTATGAGTGAAGAACATATCACACATACTGCTGCAATCATATGTTAAATTAGAAAACCGACCCCAATACGTCTAAAGATAAAAATGTTAGTTGCCTAAGGTAAGTTGTACGTTGTTTTCTGATACTGACTGGGAACCTTCGTGAGAAAACCCATCGGCTGATATCGTTTCGTTACTCGTGATAAAGGAAAACTAAACAAACGATACTCTTGTAAATAAACAGTTAGAATTACAATCAAAAATATATTCCCGTGTACAACCTTCTGTCAAGATAGTCTATATAGATGTCAATCATCTTTATAAGTTACACCCTTAAATATAGCACCATACTTTCGATGTAACGTTATTGTGTGTGCGTCGTACCGTGTAAAGCAAATGGTTCGACGATTTCGATCGAATTCGAATTCTTGGAAGACGCTCGTAGTCATCGAACCATTCGCTAATGGCGTCAATACTAACACAATAAGTAGCTCAAGTGTGACGTCGACAATTTAATGAGCCGTTAGTGTTACTTTACAGTTTGTTGGTAACTGTCGAGGTTACTGTTAATGCGACCTTTGTTATGCCATTTTGAGTTCATGTTCTTTATCTAAATTTATTATTTTGTTAGTTTTATTTTAGAACCTGCTTTGTTAATTGCGCGGCCTAAGTTTGCGCCTATGTTTGTAATCGAGAGGGGTTATAAGTTTGATTCTCGGGTCAGGCAAAGGGTTAGTGAGTTTTTCTAATTGTTTAGTCAATAGGTTTTCCAAATTAATATTACGAGAGAATATAATACTACATCAAAGAATGTGAATATAATACTTCTGTGAAGGTATGTATTATTATATTGTGTATTATATTTAACATATTACACATAAGCGCACTTGCATATTCAGGAAAGGGTTAACTTAAACTAAAACATCTAAAACAAACGCTAAAATAATGCAATTTTCCTATTTACTACTTTACTCCACTTACTCGTACTAAAATTAAATTATAGCAGCGTATACGGTGGAAGAGCAACTATTCAACCTCGGCTGAATGCGTTACATTTGTACGTAATATGCTTGAAATTCTCCGAGTACGCCCGACGAAGCTTCATAACTCACAAAAACCATTTGCCGAGAAGCGCAACGAGCGATATTACAAAAGAATCAAGTTCGTCCACTAGGAAATAGGCAAACAAAAGTCTGCGCTGGAGTAGGAATTACTTTAAAATCGCCTGTAAATATCAAACAGAAGAAAATGCATTTGAAATCCATATTCCCTGGCATCCAGTAGTCTGCAATGGCAAACATTCCTAGTCCAAATAACAATAACAGTAAAAGTCCTTAAGTCCACCGCCCGTCTCACCGTTTGTCTTATAAAGTTCCAAGTGAAGAGCGGCAAGACCACGGTCTCATCAATTTATTTAAGCTAAGCTTTATTACATAGACTATAGTTTTCGTATTTATAATAAAAGTGACAGCGGAGTTCGATTGATCTACGAAAGTGAGTAATATGCCATCACAAAATCCCCTTACTTTTGTATTAAGGAACCGTACATAATTTTAAAGAAGCAGGATTATTAAGAATTTTCATGAAGAGTCTCAATTGCATTAGAGAGTCATCATCAAAATTCATTTAACCGTTTAGGTTCCATAGTGGCACTTCGGAATGCCGATGTGGCACCTACGAAGTGAATTTACCTGTTGCCATACTTAATGCAAAAGGCTATGAATTCGAATTGTGACGTCACGGTGCAGTGTCCATTCAGCCGACTGTCGCTTGTTCTTATACCACATACCAAACTAACTTCACAAAGGAAAGGTAAACATTTTGTACGTGTTCACACCATTTTCTAACAGACTCACGGTTTCGTAGAGTTTGCTCACGGCACACCCGCTTTAAATTCGGGGCTTTGCAGTCCATTCCGAGTTCCAAGGGAGCAAAAGTTTAAAGTAAATTAAGTCTCGACGTCTTCTGTAATGAACAGTGTACATAGAAACTCTTCTTTTTCTTTTTTAATCATCCGTCAGTGTCTATTGGGGAGATTGGCCAATTACTGATTAAATTAACAATTAGAAGAGTTTGTCAATTTAATTCAATTGCTTTAAAGTTTATGGTTTAGGTAAAGCGTCACCGTGAGGTATTTTTTATATTGAGTCAATCGTATTTCAATTGTTATAAATTATTAGGTGGAAAAAGGAAGCAATTTTAATACGACAGTATAAAATTTAGCATACTGTCGATTACCCAGAACTGAAACAAAAATGTATGAAGAATGCATATTTAATATAATGTTTATATTTGGACAAAGGCAGCAATAGCCAATAAAAATGACAATTCTATACAAAGTAAAATTTAACTTAACAGGTATCAAGGGAATCCTACATCAATGAAATATTTAACTTTTTAATTTATTATAATTTTAATTAAAAAATAAGTTATGACACTTCCTGTATCAAACAGGAAGTGCTATATCGTATTTTTTACAATAAATTGAAATTCTAGCAAATCGATAACCAAATGAATTCTTTGTTCTGCAATCTACTAAGCATTACATTAGGAATTTGGAATTGGTAAACATCTAAAAAGTCGGAACTATCCGTAAATTGCTATTCTTATATGCATATCCGAATCTCGTGAGGGCATGTAAAAGCCATTTTGCTCACCTGTTCCTTAAGTTGACCGTTAGTGCATTTAGGTTGCAGGTGTGACTTACGATGAAATAATCGCTTAAGAGTTCGTAACTTTAACATATTTTTTAAACAGAACCAAATAATTACAGTAGCTAAATATTATAATTATAAACAAGATTATGAATTAGAAACGTTTAGAATGAAGTGTTTTGCTATTTATAGTTTTTATTGTTTAGTTATTTGTTTTGCAAATTAGTCTTATTTATCCTTAGCAGACAAGTAATATCGTGATGCGTAATTATTGTATATAAAAGATATTCAAATTTACTTGCAGTGCACAACGGTAGTATTTTGCGTATTCAAGGTACGTACGCAGTTTCATCACATACGAAAATTAATCGAATAAATAAAATTGACGTATTTTACAAAAGGGCTCTTGCAGTTGATTGTCTGATAGACATATAGATTCTGGCCCCTAAATACTTTAGACAATAGTTCACTAGAAGCAAATATTAAGACTTTAAAAACGAACATTATTCTACGTAATAATTATTTGAATAACACAAAAGTGTGCATGCATGGTTTTTACTTTAAGTTACTTATGCAATACAGAGAGGATCTCAGCTAAGAGCCAATCCTCAAATCAAATCATATCATTTATTCGTATGATTTTTGGGGATACAATAAGGTATTACAATTAATTAATGAGCTTAATAATCTACCCGAAGGGCTTACAAATTTTTACGTTAATTTATAATGTTAATATTTTTACATGTTAAAATAGAATGTCATTTTAATGCCACGATTAAATTTAAATCTGTTTCGTAAAATGTGTTAGAATTAAGTGCCGGTCTAGTTTAATATACGTCAAATGTGAACTGAAATGTAATTTGAGTTCACATTTGACATTTATTTCAATCTAGTACCATTTATGATATTACTGGCTCTGTTTTAAACGTATTTTATTTAATTGGTACTCTGTAATTGTAATATAGTAATCCGTAATTTTGCTAACAGGGCTTTGATATAACAAAGGCTTCGGATATACTGCCCTCATTTCATTTTCATTGATAATTCAATATAATCGATCTGTGGTTTTCTCTGGATTACATGCAAGTGTTATACGTAAAGGTCATAGGTATTCTGTTTCTGTATCTGTATAAATTGTAAGCCGAGACAAATCAGTGCGGTTTAATTCAATACCCATCAGGTCAGGCTCTGAAACAGCTGTGTAATACATTAAGCGTATTAATGAATTGACTGCATGTACCTGCTCATAATCTGTTAATAAATTTATTCATATGGAAGCGAAATTCAATTTGGTTTTGGTGGATGAAAAATTAAGTGATTAATTTTGTTACACATTTTGTTCGACATTGATTATTATTTATAGTTTTCTGCACGATGGGATTATAGAGTAGTCTTGTGGTGTTAGGTTTTGAAATCCACACGGAATAAAAAATTGTTACAAGATTGGGTGTTGTTTGTGTCTATTTTTTTAATGTTTGTGTAGTCCCCTGCGATACAGAAACGACAAGTGCGAAACTAGTGATTAAAAACACTATAGTATAATGAATATACTGCATGCAGATGATATCTTGTCTTATTAGTCCCGTAACGTCATCTTGTGCCTAGGTTTGCTTGGGTTAGTTATGTCTCTAGTTATATTTTAAAGTTTGTGTAAAAAAATCCGTTTACATAATATTGTCTTACGTTTACGCGAATGTTAAACATTGAAATTAAACAAATTTATACGGATTTTATCGCATTGTTTATTTTTTATATGAAGCAAGATAAAATTTATTTTCAAGACAATAAAGGCGGACCTACATAACGAACGTGAAGCCTAGTAAAGCCAGTGGGATCTCGACTATCCGCTTTGTCAAATATCAATCACATACTTATTTCGTCGCACTATTCACTTTTGCAAAGTCAGTTTAGTGAAACACTGATCAGGCTGACTTCCCTGTAATCTGATAGCAAGATTCCCTCTTGGTACTCGTACATTTTGACACTTGAAAGAACAAATACCTAAAAAGTTACTACAACTTTACGAGTAAAGAATATCAAACATAAAAATTGCTGAACTTTCATTGCTTTTATGGATGGTTAATTTGATCAATATTCTAAAATAATGTATGATTGAAATAAAACTACTATATACGGATTTTATCGCGTTGTTTATTTGTCACTTTAGAATTAAATAAACAACGCGATAAAATCCATATATAGTAGTTTAATTTCAATGAATAACATTCGGGTAAACAGAAGACAATATTAAATAATGTATGAGGTAAAATGTTGACAAACAAATTGGAAGTAGCTTCGAAACTTAAAATTATAATCTTGGTCGTTATATCATCAGATCCTCTTGTCGGGTTTTCTTTAAAGAATTCTCAAAAGCAGCACAGTCTAGAATTGTACCCAGTGGACGTCCATATTGTCGCTTTCTATTAGGTGGGACCATAATCATCGCCAGCGAAATATACCAGACAATACACCAGATAAATTGTAATACTACAGACTTCGAAGATACAAGCGTTCTCTTATGATAAGCATTGACTTGGCCCTGTTTCCTTTATATTGCTTCTGCGATTCTAAGCCACGGCTAAAACTATTGCCTATGATCGAGTGACACGTAGGCTAGTCTATGCCATTCCGACCGATAAAAAATCAGGAAAGTATGATCATTATACCAGACAATTTACCATAACTAAACAAAAGCTTGCCAAAACGTGAGATGTAGATACAAAATCAAACTGTGTGGCAGAAAAAGCATTTTGCTAGATCTATTCGGTGAATGGAATACCTATTCGGCGTGGTGCCGCTGGCGACGCGGGGACAAATTCTGTTCCAAACATTTTCTTTTGATTTGTAACTGACATCACGTTTCTCGTTCAGATCCGTAGGTGAGACGAAATTGTAAGTGGGTTTTGTGTTAGATATTTTTAAATCTTAGTAAAATATGACTGAAATTCATACGAAATCCATGATGGGTTTATATCTTTCATATTTAAGTATTAGGCGTTTAGTTCGTTTATGCTCCAAACGGTGCATTGAACGTATTGCGATGCCCGCGTACTATTATTTCATATATCACATATAAAGCAATTGTTTTGTTTTTTTGTTGAACGCAGCGTCACTCGCAGCGGCAAACTGGGTGCATTTATCGCTTGCTTCTTACGTGTTTTCTTACCCATTTATCGTTGTTAGAGCCTAAAGTGGCAGAATCCAAATAATATATATTGCCGGACAATTAGAGACCGGCGATTTTGTAGGAACAGCACAAATTCTATAACTGAGAGCTAAACGTGAGCTTTTATATAGTTCGTTAGTGTCGCATTTATTTTAAGCCAAGCTTCAGGCTTAAAATAAATGCGACACTAATGGATAATTTGATGACGAATTTTATAATAGAAATATCAATGTTGCTTCAACGATGGAAGTTCATTTAGTGCAATGGACGCCCTTTATATCCATTAGTTGGTTAGAGGTAGCTCCATGTTATGTGGAACCGGGACATAGCTGCCGATATATCTTAATAATTGTCTATTATTGCTATATATGATCGATGATGTATGAATAGCCGTGACGTTTATATTTTATTCTATCATATTGTTTTTGAATCAAAAAGCTTGTATATACAATATGTATTGTGCAACATGATATTGGGATAGGCGTGTACGTCAAAAAGGATGAGAGATAATTATAGGAATTCAATCTTTATTAAAAATTTGATACAAGTGAGAGAGGTTTTTAACATAATATTGTAAAATCATTACATTGATTATATTACGTTGTCACTAGGTTAATTTCGGCGTGTATATATTATATATTTTGCGCGCCGAAATTTAAGGCAGAATATCAGCTTTTTATTTTTGCTGAGAACTGTCTGTAACTTTCTGTTCAAAAGCAATTTGTTATCTTTAATAGTTTGACTTCAATGTAGACTAAATATATTATGATCAAATTTCCACGACGACATTATTGCATTGACGAATAATGCGCGTGGTTGACTTTACACACCATGATTTTTTATGTAACCCATGTACGAGCTAATAGGTACATGCACATTATGACAGTCTATTCTGCATGGGTCGCTGAAGTAATACCAGTTCTAGCGACCAACCCACCGTTCAAGGTGGTAGATTTAGCCGGTAGTTTCCATCTTTACCCGGGTGAGCCCGACATAACCTCTCCGCAATCCTTTTCCCGCGATGTATGCATAAAACGCAGTGCCCAGTTAAAAAAAAGCTATATTATAAGCGACATTTTATTTTGTCACTAATCAAGTAGATACACTTAATTAGAGTAACCAAAGAGTCACTATGACAGAATCACCCGTGCATCCCTTTCATAATCGAGGACTACGAAAAATACGCTTTAATAAATACGCACAAAGCAATCTGTTGCGCCATATAATAATTGTATCTGAGGCTCGATCTTTGCTGCGTAGAGTCTTCGCTTGGATCATATAATATGTAGATTTAGTGGACCTTAAGTAGATTGACACAAGCTCTAAAAAAAGGGTTCAAATACAGGCTTATCTTTGTAAGGCAACCTACCCAATTAGCAGGATAAATACACAAATTAAATCATCTTTATATGAACATACAAAAAGCTTAAGAAATCATAATGAAGCGAGCTATCCAAAATTCTGCTCATTGCAGTTCCGTTAGAATTAAGTATATATTTAAATCAATTTGCAGTATTTTGATATCTTTTCATTACATATGTACAAAGCTGATTCATTGGAATAAAATAAAGGAATAATACAATTACAATTTATATTTTATTTGCTGAATTAATGTATGAATGATCTGATAATATCGCATGGATTATTAATTATATGATTAATTTAGTATAATAAATATACATTTTTGTTGTTATCGTCGCTCCTGTATTACGTGCATACAATTAGGTATTAAGTGCTAGCTTTGACCCGGGCTTCGTCTGTGTAGAATACAGTTCACTCTTTGCCTCATACGTACCTCCACCTTTCTAGAGGTTGCACGGAACCATTTGTTGAGATCAATTGGTGAATAAGGCCTTCCGGGATGCTTCCAAACAGAAAATTCATATTTTTTTCAGAATACACAAAAATGAATCATTTCTTGGCTAGTGCCAAAGACAACTGCAAAGGTTAATATTAACTTCTTACTATTAGCATGCCCTGTGCTTATTTATCACTTTAATAGTATAGGTACAAAATAAATAAGACACAAAACCTTATCCCTGTTACCTACAACAGGAAAAAGTTTGTTGAAAACATAAATGTCTTGCAACTTACGTAAAAAACGCAAATTTATTCTTAAGATTAGATTCTCAAAATATTTCGCAACACCTCTCCATGGGACGTATTTTACATTTCACGACATCTACCCTCTTATTACAAGCAGCATCCCGTTCCATCTGTACTGCCCATAATTTTCGGGCCAAATATCAAGCAGGTGCACTGGTTATCATTAGTTGGGGATTATGTTTCTACTTTCCTCTCCTTCATTCGTATTTAAATCCTCTACCTATCTCTCTCACACAAACGCTCACAACAAAATTATCACGAGGAAAAAATACGGCTGTTTATTTTTTTTTCGCTTAAGAAGCCGTATTAATACTCAGATTGAGTTACCGCTTACCCCTTTCGTCTGTGGTTAAAAGAGGTACTTTGTTTTTTATTTTTAAACTTTCACATTGACCGTGGTAGATTGATGTAAGACGTATAGATTACAATTATTGAGTGCTTCCTTCTTGTACTGAATGAGTTGAGATTTGTGGTTCATTGTTCCAATACTTTGTGTTAAGAAATACATTCGACAGATTTGTAAAATCATTGAACGAGTCGAATGACAAACTAAAACAACCGGTGCGTTTAGTAACTTTCATTTAATAATACATATATATCTTAGATTAGGTTGTAGCCAACGTCACGTAGTATTTATCTTTCTACATGGCTAGGCTGAAGTAAATATATAAATAAAAATAGATGTACCTATTTCTCTGATTTTCTCAGATATTTGCTTTGCCTATCACCAAGTTTGCATAGCTCGGTCACGTAGCAAGCAACTTTATCTTATTTCCCTTTGACACTCAAACCGTGGGGCCAACTTTTTCGCCTTTTAATTTGGGGAGGTAAATTTTGACAGAGATAATACCATTGTACAGCTTAATTAAGTTTATTAGAATTTATTTGGCGAGACGTGCCGACGTTATCCGAGCCCTTTATAACTGGTGATGGGTGGCCGAACCGTTCTGGTCATTACGTATCCTAATTTTTTATAAAGTGTATTAAAGTAAAAATATGTACAATTAACGTACTTTTGTGCGTTATTTTTTGGATATTAAGGCATTTTGATACTGAATATGTATGACTGCCGGCTTAAAAATATATATGCTATTTTTCGAGGTAACTTGTTCAATATGGATGCTATTTTTTACAAGAAATAAGTTTAATTAGATGAGATATTAGGATACATTGAATACTTTACAAATAAATTCTCGAATTGTGAAGGCGCTTTGTCTCTAAAATGTCTATGTTTGAATAACATTCCATGATATAGCGCTTATCTGAAAAGAGATTCAATATTTTTTGCAATATACCCGGAGTTTTATTCCTCGAAGTAGAACAGGAACAATTTGAAATGGGAACGGGACAAAGCGATACTTGAACTAAATTGTTCAGAGTAGGAATATTAGAGAGCGGTTACGATTGGTTCGCTTGGGACCTATAAATTGTCACCGGTAAATTGTAGTTATGCACCAACACATACATAATTTATAGGCGTAGGTTTATTAAGATCTTTAATGAGCTAATTTAACAAACTGTTATGCTAGCTTGCTTATAATAAGTATGTGGCTGGAACTTATTTAAGCTTATTACAGAAAGAAATTTGTGTCTCTTTAGTGCGCTTCTATTAACTTAACGCAATAAAATGAAACTTTTCCATGACAAGTTATTTTGTTTACATTTATATTACGGTTATATTAAACTTAAGCATTATTTTAAGGCGAGCCGTAGCCATTCGGAGAAACGAAATGTTAAGAATAGCACTCGCTATAAAGTCAATCGCTATATTATTCTCAAAAAGTAGTTTCGTATCGGTATATTGTCAATATTGTGCGCGCAAAATGTTGCCACGATATTTTATCACTACCTTTGCGTCGTATTGAGGTGTCTCTGTATGATATCTAAAACGTGATCCAAAGATAGTTGCTTTATTGTAGAGTTAGTTCGACACGATGCAGTGACTATCCCTAAAGGTATACGAATAGTTGGCGCTGGCTATAGTCGCAAGCTACTCGTCCTGGCTGCCTACACGAATTAATCGTACCGTTTACCGGATGCATACAATGTATCAACTGGAGTATTCCAGGTTCACCTACTTATAGCCATGTATCATGTCTAGTATGAAATTTAGGAAAAAGGTGTCCCCGGTTGCTATCTTTGGACACCTTTTTTTCCAATATTTTTCCTTATACATTCGTAGATATTACTAAAGATGTCCATAATGTAATTTAAACCGTACAGCTTAAAACATAATGCTTAATATTACTTGCACTGTAATAAGATCTCACTCGAGTAAGATCCGAAATCTTAGAGAGGACGGTTTTAAAGCTGAGTCGTGTAAACAAACCATAATTCCGAAGATGTCTTTAAAATTAAAAAATTGATCGTTTCATATTTTTATTCAAAAGCCACTGCGTAAGAAAGTCACATGGTTATGCTACTTTAACTCTAGCTATAAAACTAATATCTCAGCACTTTAATAACGTTGTTTGTTAACAGGAGGAAGTATAAACAGTCTCAAGTATAGGTTCCGAATGAATAGTTTCCGCCTGAGTTATTAGAAGTAGTCACGCATACATCTTTATTAAAATTAAACTAGCAGCAGTCGCTATTCGGTCCACTTGAACTCAACTATTAATAGTTTTAATTTCCACTAACATTTCTAATGTCGAAGGAACTGTGACTGAAAAGTAGCGCATTGCGGTTGCAAGCGTCAAGTACTCACGACCTCGTGTGTATACACAATTCACATGTTGTAATTCATCTGTTATCATTCTATTTATATTTAACTATTTTAACTTCAATCAGTTTTAAAACTTCGCCGTCGTAACTTGTCTTTGATACATTGTTTCTTTGCAAAGGACGGAAGAAGGAGAGGAAAGAATGTAAGCAGATGGTTTCAGCGATAGTACTATGTCAAGTGTTCTGGGTTCGATCCGCAAGAATAAAAATGTGTAATCTAATTTAAGTGCTTCGGATGTAGTTTTTCTTTGTGTGGGTTGCTTTAATACATGTAAGTACTTAGTGATACAGTGGGTAAATAATTTTGGTACAAAAGTTAATTCTTTAAAATGAAATAATCGTATTATTCCACATTGCAATTATTGGAAGAAGTCGCGGGACTGTTTATTACTTTCCACTTGTTCTACTTTAGCTATGCTATGTTAAGGCGACAACTTGGTGCTTTATTACAGTATCTTCTTTGAATACTTAATTTAATTATAAAGTACTCCTATTACTTAGTAAACAGCTTTGTCCAAATTCCAGAACGGACACGTTTCAAATATAAAACTTTTGGCGAAACTAAGTTCTAAAGCGGAATAAAGTACTTCATTAGCATGGCTTTTTGACTTTTCTCATTAAAATAATCGCATTTCTATTAGCGGATGAAACTAATAGCTTTCATATAAATTAATTGCAGTGGGTGGAGCTGAAAATTAAATGTAGGCACTTGATACAAAATGAGCAAGGGAACGTGCCCTTTGAAGGCACCGAATGCATATTGCCTTCTTGATTGTTTAAACGCTTATCCCCTTTGACTACACAACAGTTAATGGAAATTTTATGCTGTTTGAAGGCTAAAGGTTATGGGCAGGTAGGGGATGGTTCATTTGTGCTTAATTCCGTTAAGTAATTTTCAATGGATCGTCATGCAGCTATGTGATTTAATAACCTACAATATTTTTATCGTATTATGGATTTTAATATATCCTATGGTTTAAGTAAATCATATTATATAAATATTATGTAATAGTTTTACTTGTGCAATAATTTCTTGAACCTACAGCTTGAGTAAATTCTTTTAACCATAAAGTAAATATAAAATTTTAAGATACACACAGATTGAACGATGAAAAGTCTTTTTAAGCTTTTTGAAGACACCTACAATGCTCCTATACTTACTATTTTAGTCAAAGACCTGTGTGTAGTTTAGTTTATAAGGAGCATTGATATTTTTCTTATTATAAAACATAATCATTAAGCAATATTTATTTACTAGTTTCTATACCTAAGTGAAAGAATCGTTCGAGTTCTAGTTCCATAGATTTAAACCTTAATGTAAAGGGTTAATCAATATATCTATAAGCCAATTATGATATTACTGAAACGATTTTATGCGAAAAGCTTAGGCCATGTTTACATACTATATAAGCGATACTGTGGCAGCTAGTTATTAATAGGATATTAACTAAAGGGAACCCCTATATTAATCTATTTTATGTTACCATAATATACAAATAGTACGGTAAAATAAATGCCAAACCGATCGTGATATAGATTTCCAATACTATCTTTAGTAGTATGGGTCCCCAGCGTCCCTCTTGATACAACTACATACATACAAAATAAATAACACGGTTCATTACAATAACCACCAATGATCCAACCAAATATTCCCAATAGACTCGTCTGTCAACAACCTGAGACCTAAAATAGAGTTGGTCGGTAGTCGCATATTTTATTCAAGCGATCACGCACGCTCCATCTGGCCAGGTCTAAGACAAAGCCAGTGATTTAATATGGACGTGTAAGAGGCACCGTTGTTTGCGAAGCCTCGGAACGTCTGCCATTAGTCAGTGCTGCGGCCACCGCCTCAGTGTGTTCCCCTTGACAACAGAATTATTTGAGCATCATTTTGCATTCTGGACACGCCGGTTTTTGCCTTTATTTAGTCCGTTACCGGAGTATAAGGTAACATCATTCTGTAGCTGACGAAAAAATATATATTCGTATATTATTTACTTTGTATATAAGGCTTACCTTATACTTTAATATTCAAATATAAACATAATTATGTATTTGTAGATATCTCTTTTTAAAGCCTATAAGCAATTTAAGTTTCATTATACTAGTATTCGTTTTATTATACGTTTAATATGATTGTGCCCTGTTCTATAATGCTTTAATCTAATATGACTGTGTTAGGAGTAGATTCACGTCGAAATTGCGATAGGTGGGATTTACACCCACGACCTCGCGATCGCAAGTCCAAGGTCTTATATATTTGGCTACCGCTGCTATTTGAATACTTAAATTCGTTTATATTCGATGTGGCTTTTTGATAATTAAGTAAATAATTATATTAGATACATTGCCTGTGGCTTAAATTGTCTTTCAGCTAATTTATACACGAAATTTGAGATAAACCGACTGCAAATAAAATCCGAGCAAAATATAATATGACGACCTCGATGGCGTAGTGGTTAGTGTAACCAACTGCCACGCCTGAGATCGCGGGTTCGATTCCCGCACAAGTCAAACATTTGTGTGCATGAACATGAGCAGATGTTTGTCTTGGTCTGGGTGTTTTTATGTACCTATAATATGTATACAATTACAAAAAAGAAGTATATAGGTATGTTTATCCATTGTCTAGTACCCATAGTACAAGCTCTGCTTAGTTTGGGCTAGATGTTGTTGTGTGTATGTGATAGAATACTGTTATTATAATCTTTATTCAAATATTTTCAATATACTTTTAATTTTAAAATATACATATTATTATTATAATTATACTTTTAAAGCTTTTTGGTTTCATTAAATAACTTTGTTTATTGTATCTATACTGTTGGTCATTTCTCAGTATCGCGGGGTCAATATTTGTCTTTTAATAATAATAGTGACTGTAAGGATTAAGTGATGACGAAAACACTAGAATTATATACGCTAACAAAAATAAATATTTCACATTTTATAAACGAGATTTCAGAATAACAGGAATACTAATAAAGATATCCATATAACGTATCAGCAACAAAATGTTTTGCATACCGTTACATTTTATGGACTCTCGAACCGAGCTAAACGCATTTAAATTAAACAGGGGCTTACAGTAACTCATGAATTTATGGGTTTGACACTCAAACCCACACTAATCTGTGTCACAACGATCAATTTTATAGAATCTTTGTTTTTTGTTTTCAGGTAAACACATCGATGGCGTCACCGAACATGGAGAAGTAACGGTAGTATTGTAGTCTATCAAGTTTAAGAATACAGGACTCCATTAAAAAGCTATTGTGTCTGGCCGCTGTACCGGTGCAACTCAATAGGGTAATATGGTAAATACCCGAAAGATTGAACGTTACCTCTTTCTTCTCCAACAATGTTTACGTCTGATATTAAAAACACACAACAAAGAACAAAGTGTAATAAAAATATTTTATATTGTCCTGATGATTTATTAATTTTATTATTATTTATAATTAATAACTTAAACATTAAATTGTAAAAAATATGTTTTATGTGGCCAATGGACTCTTTAGCTTATTTTTAATATCTTATTTATAACCCAAGCTCATGCAAATTAATGATTATTAAAGAAAGCGTAATCATGCCCTTGTATACTGGGACAATACTAAGTAGTATTCAGAAATCTATTTAAAAAAATAATACTTTATTGTAGTCAAGAGACATAACCAGGACTTTGTTATGGATTGTATCGCAGTTTACATGTTTACAAACGCACTCTAATTTATTAATCACGAGGATACGTGATATCACATTAAAATAGGTGATTGTTCTCACGTTTCTGAGACTAAATTCTTGTGTAAACATGGTGACTTCTCGTTCCACCCTTCTGAAATACGTCTCCTGCTATCAAGTGAGATTTTGAGATTATGTCAACAGTATGTAACCCTTTGTTATTTTAAGCTGGATTTGCTATTTATCAAGGCGCAAGTAAAGATTTATATACATCTATATTTAGAGCAAAATATGGCGATATGGGAGTAAGGTCAAAAACCTCGCTTCAGTGTAAATACTTGTCAGAGATTTCAAAACAAATTATCCTAATTCTAACTAATATTATAAATGCAAATATGAATTCGTTTATTTGTTACGCTTTGACGTCTTAACTACTTGACCGATCATCATTAAATTTTGCATACATGCTGCGTCGGGGGGTAAAGGACACAGGGTATATTTTATCCAGAAAATATAATATTGCCGATGAATAGTAATTTATTGACAAAATCTACATTAACGCGACTGAAGTCGCAGGCACAATCTACTTGTAATATAAATTCTTAAAATCTAATCTTTTAATTTACACCCTGATATGGGCAAAGGCCGCTTAGTGATTTATAGCGCCTTTTATAGTTTCGCCTTAAAATAGGTACATTGAGTTAAATTGACAGCCATAATGTTTACTGTATTTTAAAAATGATAGTAAATAGGATATGATCGCAAAGATAAGCTGACTGCGAATCGTTTGTCGAGTGTACTGGAAGTCAAAGCAGGAAAGGCGCCTAAAATCACTTAGGCGCAGTTCCTAAATCAAGAAACGAATCGTATTATACACGGACTGTTTTTTTTCATAGAATATCTGTCAATCAGTAGAGTAGAATAGCACAACGATAATTAATTGTTTCTTTACATACTACAAATACTGTTCAATATTAATATGGATTAACTGCTTAAACTGTAACAACAAATAATAAGATGCGTATTTAAAATATTTGATGAGAAAATGTTCATCTTCGTTATTTTGGTGAAATGATTAGGACATGCTAAACGTCAGCTGATGTCCTTTGAAAACTATTATACAAGCATATTATCGCTGGCTATGTTAATATGTCAGCTTAATTATATCGAAATATATTGATAAAAGCAAGTCAGAGCGATGGTCGGCGACCGTATGTCGATGGACGAAATAAACACTGCTTTTCTTTAGTTACTACGTTTTTTAGTTATATACAATAAGTTTATTGAAAAGTAGTGTTTATTTCGTCCATTAAATTATTTAAACCAAAGACTATTTTAACATCGAAATGTTTGCATAATTTAACTCATTTTGCCATTTAAATGGTAGATTTATTGATTATGAAGCACGGTAATAATTTCGATAATTCATTCATTAAGGATAAAAGTAAATAATAACTATAATTACTGTTAAGTCGTTAAAAAGTGGTTGAATATTGTGCACCGTGTTATTACGCGTTAATTATTAAATGCGGACACACATAGAATAATTAACGCTTTAACAAGACAGTTCTTAATAAAGCATTAATTTTGATGCATTAATTATTTAATGGATAATTAATAAAACAGGTTTTCACGTTTACCTATTAGTTGAATAACAGATTGGTACTTAATGATACTTATCAAAATCGCACTTTTAATAATGAATTTGATCTTTTAACTAATTTTATGAACGTCAAAGTATGTGTGTTCTTTTGTCGCTTTGGCGTCGTCATCCGCGATTTTGACGTTTATGTTGCTCTTGCGTTCCTTTGGATCGAAGCTTTATATTTTATAGCATAACCTTCCTCAACAAACGAGTTGGCTAACGCAAAAACATTTTTATGACCGACACGTAGTTCCTGATATTAGCATATACAAACTCTTCATAATACTAATTTATAAAGTTCGTGTTAAAACAGAAAGAAACGAAATGACGTGATTAACTTTAATGACAAACGTTAGCCTTAAAATAAACTCCTCTTACCTCACGAAAACGTAATCATTTTATAAAATATTACACGGAAATTTATAATTAGATGTCTGACATTATAAAGTCGTTGGTGGCAGTACTAATTTGCTTCAAATCTAGTATTTTAATATTATTGCAAAGCAAATTAGTATACTCAATGAAATGGAAAGTAATCCGTAAATAACAAGTAAAGCTGCTCATTAGGAAGTAATTAAATAAACATCGATTATTGATAGCGAAGTAATTTAGATAAAATAAAGTTAATCAAGCCCAATATTCCCAACGGCGTTGTACAACTTCGAAATGAAGATTTGCAACAAAAAGGGCGACCTTTTCAGACAACTTCGCGTGCAATATTTTTGGCAATCCGTACCCCTAGCGAAACACTAATAAAACGTAAATAAATTGTGGCTGATAGTGCCAGGGGCTTGCACCAAAGGTTACGCAAAAGTCCCATTAATCTGGCTTAGTACTATGCTGATACGTTAAAATGTATGGACAAATTGTGGTTGCGGTATAGTTTCTATTAAATCTATGGTATTAGCGTGAACTATTGCAATCACGGATGTTGTATCCGCAAAATGGAATTGAATATAAAGTTTATATTGGGTAATTTATACAGGTACAGGGAGTTTCTATTTGCGATTAAACTCAACATTCTTAATCTTCATATCTGTCTTTTTTCATAAAACTTTACTTTTGGCAACAATTGGTTTATCGTCGGCAACATTATAAAAATTAAAGGAATGGATACAAAGAACACAGAAACTGGAAACAATTATTTGTGGGTCATACAAATGTTTTTCCCGCTTGGAAATCCAAAAAGCGCGGCATCGAGGCTTAAAAAAACTGGCCTGTATCCGGCTCAACAAATACTTAGCTAGTAGTTAGCTCAGTAAAGGTATTATAATTTTAAATAAATTGCTATTACAACTTACTAAAATTTGTCAACTAATAACAGCAACACTAACTTCATTTAATTAAATATTAACATACAAAATACACGATAAACGCACGTGAATTGTAATGAATGCGTAGTGAATGCGTAGTGAAAATTACTAAACTAATCCGTTTTGGTTTATTCAATAATGTTTCTGTATATCTGCTATAATTCATTACTTACTTCAGTGTTCATTTGTTAAATCATTACTCTCAAATTTAAAGCTTATATATTCCAATTAAGCCATCGCTTATAACGATTGCTCGCCTATTCACCACGATATTGGCATGAAAGTACCCACATAAAATTACAATAATTAAATAAATTTTGCCACATTATTTATATACATACTATAACTAAATGAAAAGCCAGAGAGTAATAAAATAGTTTTTATGCTTCAGATGTACATAACTAGACACACATAAAGTCGCTTAGAAAAATAAAACAAGACTATAGCTTATGTTAATTCGTTAATTCCATGTTCACCCGTAAACGGCTGAAGTAATAGAGTAAGAACCAAACGCAAAACAAAGAGTCAGTACTTTGAACACCTGACAATTGTGACATAACTGTCAACGACGCCATATTTGCATTCAAAAAGGAAACAGGTGTGTCATAGACAAGTCACAGATGGCGTGAGAATATACGGAACTGACAGTTATTTTTTTTGTTTAAGTTTTACAAGTGCTCGTTGTATTTGGGAAGATTTGCTTTCACTGTTATTGTGAGTGTAAGGCTATACTAAAAGTTAGTGCCTAATATTTAAAATGAAATAAATTAACGCAAACAAATATAAACATATATATAGTTAAAAAAATACATAGATGGTAATATAAATTACTGCATAATATGTTTAATATTAGTTTTCTCATGTAGGCTGGTAGCAACATTAATCATACTATGTTTACAGGATAACATCTCCATCGAACCACCTATTGGTAGAATTAAAAAAAAATCTCATGTGTCTATGAAATAATACGTTTTATCAAGATATGTGAATCAAAATATGCTCTTGCTGATAATAAATATTGACGAAGATTATCGATATCAGAAGTAACCTAAAAGCCACTTTCAAAATGCAAGCAGCTGTTAAACAATTTCCATTACGCCAACAACCACCACTATTTGTAACAGAATAATTAACTAGCTGAAAACACTATTGCATAATATAGCATGCAGCTGACATATAGCGAATATTTTAAAGAACACCCCTTATTGGTCGAGTGATCTCTCTTGACAAATTAAGCGAAGCGAGGTGCACCTGAGCTAGTCTGTAGCAGGACCTGTCGCAGGAACATATGGGGCGCTCAAGGGAGTGACACAAGTATACGTCACTACACGACTGGTGTGCACCAAGCCTTAGTAATTCATTACCGGAGATTACACGTACATTTCCGATTGCAATGTCTGTTAAATTAGGAATTTAGTCGAATGTATTTCAGTTCAACCGTCGGTTGGTTAGCTTAAAACGTTGTTTTGTTGTTACGTATGCATTGTTCCAAATAATATTCGTTTACCTGGATAATTCAGTTATGCATATTTTTATATACCGTACCTAACTGAATTCGGTCAACAGAAAACAATTCTTATTTATTTTACCTTTTCGCTGGGAAAAATACAAATTGGATTACGTCTAATCTTAGAATTTATGCGAATTTGCAGAGGTTTAGTTCAAAGATAAAATACCTTTTGATATCCATACAGATTTATGACCTCCAGCCACCCTGAGGTTTGACCTGGGGGTGGCGGGCTTTGTGGGCCTGCCCGCCATCCGTTCAGCACCAGGTCCGAGAGGCGGCGTGCGTGTTCCCACGCGCGCCTCTGTTTCGTGTCCGTCTTATTTTGAGTACCTATCTTGGGTAGGTCTTATTGCGTAGGGGCCTGCCGTTTCATACGGCGGGCCGGAACCTCGGCGGGGTCGCGACCGTATGCGAAAGTGATTCGCGCGGCCCCGTCGATAGTGGTTTTGTCGAGGAACACCGTGGTAGGTTTAGTCGGTATTCCGGGAGGTACATTATCTTTTTAACATCTTAGTTTACCCCGGCGAGTCCGACATAATCCCTCCGCCCGCCCCCGCGGAGGGATATGCGTCATTGCATTCCCCCACGTAAAAAAAAAAAAAAAAAAAAAAAAAAAAAAAAAAAAAAAAAATCCATACAGATTTGGACATTAAATACATTTTCCTTAATATTTTCATAATGAAATCCCGCTATAAATCCACATCGAAACGTTTAATCCATTCTCAGCGGATTTACAAATAATCGCGTTTGCTTAACACCTAGAACGTTGGCATTTTCTTACAAAATATAATATATATTTGTCGCATTCGCTCTCTGAAATAAAAGATGAGAATGTCAGGTTATTTCACGTTAGGCTGATATATTGGAAAAATTTCAACGCCTGCCTTCTTGCGATACGATACCTAGTACGCTCAAGAAACTAATAGGCTTTAATATTGCGAAGTTTTTGCTCCAGACTTTTTATTACTTCGCTACAAGCTTTTATTATTTTATAGTTACTCTTAACGTCTGTATCATATTATGTTCTAGGTAATATCCTTAGCATAGATGTATATAGGTTCATTAAAATATAAGTTGATTTGGTTGTGATCAAGGAATTTATCCTAAACGTGTTGTTAAATTCATTGTAATTAGAGAGTTTGTCTATATAATATATAGAATAAAGGTAGTTTTGAATAATTGGTATCCATAAAGCGGCGGTATTCTAAGGTAACAGACTTTTGTCGAGAGGGCGTTCGAAGGTAAGTTTGATACCCGCTGATTACACTACTTACGTCAAACAATTCCTACGATAAGCCCTTATTTTAGCATAAAAGACTATCTTTTCTACTGATTTCAACATACAGTCTCAGCAGATCTAGCAATTATTATGCTAGCTAGATGGCATTTAATGATAGACCACAAAAATATAGGCATTTCATTTAATATCTTTAGGGCCTTTGCTGTTTGCACTTCTGCCTCTTTCTCATAAAAGTTCTGACGCAATATGTAAAACAAACACTAAGGATTCGGAACCACTGTTGCTATATAACTGAATAAGAGTACGACTATGTATTGCAGTTTACAGTATCCGAAAAACCAAACATTCAACTATTTACACTACATTTAAAAATTTCCAGTAGCTAGAAAGACATCTCCAAAAACGAAATTGGCTTATCTCACCACCGCCAAGAGACATACCTAACTATAATACTTCAACCAGACGAGTCATTTATGTAGCTCGATGCGGCTGCGCTTTTGGCAGAATGCCAAAAGGTGACTATCGTTATCTTCTTGCTACCATGTAAAGGAAAGCCATGCATTTTGAATTATATAACAAGTTGCTTTAAAGTCACAGAGAAGCAGAATCGAAAAGTATATTGCGACTTCGTCGACATTTTAGCAATTTTACAGTGGAAATATAATACTTACAGGCGGTGGCACACATTCTATTTTGTATACAAATGATATGTGGAGCTTTGCCATCATCGATTATCTTATACTTAGGTACGTACTCGAGTTGATTTGTCAGTAAATATAAAGAATTAAGTTATAAGAATTGATCATAAATTGTGAAACAGAGTTTTGACTAGATGTATACAAATAAGTCACATGTTACGTGTCTGTTAATATATATAAAATTATTCGTTTAGAAACAATTGAATGAATCACAGACGTCATAGCACAAGAACTTTTATCGATGTTAATTGTTGCAACAATTCTAACCCTGGCCTATATTGACACATCGACGTCGGCAAAATTGCTTAGAATTAGCGTCTAAATAAGGTGCCTAATTTGAAGATAGATAGACACAGACGGACTAAATAGAACGAGCTCTATTGTCTAGCCGCAACTGAAATAAATCGAAAATATATATTTCTAGATATTTGTTTATAGTGTCTTGCACTATAAACAAATATCTAGAAATATATATTTTATGTCATATGAAGTATGGCACTGCAATACGGCTACCAGCAAAATATATATAGAAGAAATAAAAATCAAAACTTAAATGTACTTCGTGAAACAGAAAATGGCAATTTTCCAGTTTTCCGAAATCACGCTTGTTAGTCTTTTAGCGTAGAGTGAATTGATTTGATTCACTTCCAATATATTATTCTTGGAAGCAACACAATTATAGAAGTCAGACAAAATTGATGTCCCGTGAAGTTCGTCGAATCACCAATCTTTGCTGACATAAGCATCAATAGGGAGACGTTTTCAAATATTTCAACGAGTTGTCACATCATTACGCCCTTTTTTAATCGGCTTAAGACATAACCTTAGGTCTAAATCAATATAAGATAAAAAAATTAGATGGTTATATAAGATTTATGTTATTATACAAAGTCGACTTCTATATAAAATATATTATTAGAAAATTTATCAGCAGTGTGAACTTCTCGTTACAGCTCTATATTTAATATTAATTAAATGTTATTCACATTGAACACATTTCAATGTTCGCTAGGATTCGATAGTACTGGATTTGTGGCTACGAATCACGCGCTAGTAATCGGTACGAAATATCTGTAGGTATATAGCTAGAATATTATTGCTTAGATATGGTAGACGCGAATAGAACTGGCGTAGAAATCGAAAATTAATATTGGATTTCAGGAAGAGAAAAGAGATTTATCAGTTTAGGTAACTGGCAATGATTTATGTATTTTTGGAATAGAGACGATTTGCAAAATAATTGATAGAATCGAGTGATGTTCAAACATTATTTTAATTTCATTATTATACCTTACATGTCGAATGTTCTAAATATGAAAATGTAATCAATAATCTTTAGCTTGTCATTTGTCGTTGTCTTTAACATGGTAATAAAACATATTTTATAGGCTTGGCGTACAAAACATGTAAAGGAAATGACACCAAAAACATACCTGCGAATGATGTACTAGGCTCATCCAATCCAGAAAAAATCATTACCAACAAAAGGCAAACAAGTTTAATGTAACTTTGCCATCTTGCATATATGTATATATGTGTATAGATTTGCTGCTACCAAGTCCTTATTTGCAAGCAAGGTTTGATACACTACTAATAATCCAATATGGCGTCGTATACAAAAATCTATAGTTGCTTTAAAACAACAGTATATTTTTGTATCACAACAAAGCATTTTGAATATTCTTTCAAAGACTGGTAAGTACTTTATTAGTACTTGTAGTATTAGATACCACTTCAACAACTTGTTAAAATACCTCCTAATGTTAATTCTTAGATACTTATAAAAAAGACAGTAAACATTTATTGAGAAAAGCTACTAAAACTACTTTTATGCGGTACTCGCTGTACTCACTAAACACGATGGCTAGTTTATAGAGACAGTAAAACATCCTATTTCTTTTCGACTTTCAAGATAAGCTATTATTATGGCTCGTGTACATAAGCTGTATATACACATGCGGAACAGCCGCCTGAAAGTTTGCCGTGGTGACGCATAGGGGGCGCCTCTGTCGCGCCACCTCGTTATAGGCGAGTACGTGACGAGACTGTACGTGGCCTGTGTTTTGTTGATGCGTACTGTCGTTGGATGTATCATGATGGCTTGTAGGTACACGGCTAGCTTCTGTTCATTTACATTAATGTACATTACTGTAGGCTATGTACTACGATGTCTCAAAGGAATAAAATATATACATATATAGTTTGCCGTAGATGATAAAATGAGATATGCAATTTAAATCAACTACGTTCGTTTATACGATGGTACTATTACTATTATGATGTAGAGAGATCCGTGCTAGCTTGGTGCTAACTATGGGTTAGTTGGATAGGTTTTCTTGTACATTATAAGATATCGTCTGAGTCTATAATTTAAAAGTTCATAAAATCCCAAACTCTATAATTTGTTAAATAAATATGATATTTTTCTTTATTACGTATCAGTATCGATATTCGTTATCTATTTTATAATAAAAAACAAAATAAACCCACAGTGCTTGTTATGATTTTATCCGATAATTCAACATTATGAAATGGCCAGGAAAAAGTTGATAAAATTGATAACAAAGTAACATAAATGCTTTCCTATATTTTTATTTATTATAGCACCGGCTTTTTATTATGATTTACACAGAGATGTAAAAAACAGATATCCAATATTTATGTGTTATTCGAGAAGAAATAAATATAATTTTGCGGGTGGCTCGGAAAATTTATGATTAGGCAAAACGAAACAAAATATAGGGAACGCAACGTCTAAGTAATAGCGACCTATTTTTAAAAGTAATAAAGTGGGTACTTGATTCTTTTTGTTCGGATTTTCACAAATTAAAAGGAAGCGTGCTTCCGTAGCGATTAACTTTATTAGAATTCATTCGGCAGACGCTGCCGGCCTGCTAATGAGTATTCTTATCCTTTTCTGATCAAAACATCCGACGGACTTATAACGCATAAAAAAGAGCTTACTTTCTTATATTCAGGCTTTTATAGGGGTTAGAAGGATTCTGAAGTCTTTTAAAGTCTATTATCGTGAACCTTAGCGAGATGTAAGACAATTTATCAAAAGAAACAGTGTTGTAACGGGCACGTTTCGTATTAGGCTATTTCTAACAATAATAGGACTTCATTCATTCTTGTATCTCGTATTCCATTCATACCTAGTATTACGACTACAATGAACATCTGTTAGCGTAACATCGACACCAATATATCCACTTTCGTATGAGTCAACAACAGGACAAAAGAAAACTCCTTTTATATCTTAATCTGTAGCATTTACTTAATAATAATAATATCAGCCCTGTATAAAACTGTCCCACTGCTGGGCACGGGTCTCTTCTCAGTGTGAGACGGGTTAGGCTACCGACCACCACGCTAGCCTAGTGCGGGTTGGCAGACTTTACATATCTCCGAGAACATTATGGAGAACTTTCAGAAATGCAGGTTTCCTCACGATGATTTCCTTCACCGATAAAGCAAGCGATAATTAATTATTTAATACGCATATAACTTCGAAAGGTCAGAGATGCGCGCCTTGGGTTCGAACTCGAGACCTCTGCGTGGCAGTCCAACCGTCCAATTTATTTTATAGCCAGTATATTTCTTTCACACATCTTTGTACTGTGACTATCTTATTTAGGTATGTAGTGGTTTTCCCAAACATTTTGTTAGATTCGTGTGATACTAACTGGACTTAATAGTTTGTTTAGTATGCAGTGAGCACACGTGCTCAGCTGCAGTAGGCTAAAGATAAGCGGATTTAAGTTGACACAGATCTTTGTTTTGAAGAGCTGTACTTCCTAATTTGGAGCTTGAGTTGGACTTTTAGGATACTATGCTACATAACCCGTTGAAAAACCTATTAACTTACTTATATATTGCATTACTTTTTAACCGCTAAAGTAGTAAATTGCCAACGTTATCTTCATGTGCGCCATGTGTTTGCATAAGGCGAGCGATGATAACCATGTCGCGTAGTCATTATAAGCTTGCTATTGCATTTTTGCGGAGTCGGCAAGGCCGAAAGATATTTTGTATACCGCAAAAAAAGAGTCACTATTGTTAAAGTGCAAAGAGAACACAATTTCTAATGCTAAAACTTTAGCTGTAGCAAGAGAGAAGGCGCCTTGTAAATTTAAATGTAACTATATACTGCAGGAATATAATGAAAGATTATTCCCTGTGCTCTTCTATAGGATGGAAGTATTTCCCCAGTCGGATCTCTGAGGTTTAACCGTTGAATGCGCTGTGCCCTATCTCATATAATTTATAAGCAGTAAATATTATTTTTAATACAACAAGCATATATAATACTCAACGTTTCCTCCATTCTTTGATTAGAATTTAAACGAACAAATATATTACTGTTCTCGGGAGAGAATATTAATTCTAGAAAAGCGGATTGTAAGATGAATCCCGTCAGTGCGGTGAATTACGGCCAGGCTTAGTTTATATTATTTGTAGCTATATGAGTACAGTGAGCTAATTTACATGTGGAGGATGGGGATATTTAATATTTTATACAGCTTAGGATTATAACGTTGTAACTTTCTAACATATTCTGTTGTATTTTAGAGTATTATAAATAGAAGATTTACGTTTCATAAGCTGTTGCAATGCATGCGTGTTGTAAAAACGTCACTGTTGGTTATCTCAAACGTAAATATTGATATATTTACAACTCTAAGATAGTAAATAAATCTTACTTAACGGTGCACTCAAAAGAAAATATAAGGTTTATTTGCAGTGTGGGTTTGTGTGTCGGATACGTATCTATTCCCGTGGGCCTTGTTAGACGTGTCTGAATGACTATAGGCCCTAATGGACAGCAACACTAATTAGTACCGCGTTTTAGCCTCTTGTTTCCCTAAATAGTCATTACGGTTACTTTGATGGAGACTTTGTGGCTCAAATAAGCAAGAGTATTAGGTTTAAACGAACGTTGATGTTTTGCATGCATTCTCTGTGCCTAAATGTATATAGAGAACATTATCTGATTCGATCAGAATAGTAGTTTAATAATTATCATCTATCAACCATAGAAATAAATTTACAGTACCAAAATATTGTCATACAATATTTGCCTATCAGAATTTCTTTCTTTTTCAACAAAGTTGGTTTGTAAACATGCAGCACGTCTGATCGTAAGTACTTACCGTAACCTTTGTCACATGTAATATCAGAGTAATAGTAATCGTATTTGGGCGTAACTGACTGTAAGGAGGAATGAAGGGTAAAGAATGAGCGTTCGGAGCTCTTACTCGGTATACACTAACAGCGTTACTAATGTTACGCTGACTGTCTCTAAGCAACTGGTATTGCTCTGGTCGAGTCGGCTCAATTGTACCATTGCTAATACAAGAGTCCCTCACGCCACTGATACGAGTAATAGCCAAACATCGACCATTCTATTAATGCATATATTTCGCAACACAAGTTATTATTTCCATCTTCCCGGAAAACATAATACTTATCCATAAATTACAGTCTCATAATGTTTACTTACTCCATATTCTGATAATGAATATAAAAGCCCAATATTAATAAGCTAAGCCAACAAAGACGGGAATTAATTTAGTATTTTTTATACACAATAACTGTTATTAAGTGGTATCATGGTGAGATTGTGTGTCGACTGCGAAGGTTCCAGAACGACGGCAATTACATCTGATAAACTGCCGGACGATCGCAATTTGCAATATTAAAATATTTATTGCTTTTATACAGTGAAAAATTAGTGTATATTTCCTTTACTTTCATTTTGACGCTTTAGTGTTAATTTGAAAGTGTTTGATTAGTTAATAAATATGTAAAATCGTGAGGCATATCTATTTTATTATGTTGAGAACACTTATATGGATCATTCTCATGTTCCGGTGTAGATGAGTCGTGTTTTTTATCCGTGCATATTATTTTTTTTACGGATACTATTTATAATTTTATGGATTTATAGTTGAGATATTGGATGATCATAACATAGCATTACGCTTGTATATACATAATGGTATAAGCAGAGACACAGCCTAATCGTAAAAATAATAATTTACATAAGTTTATAAAACATGTAAATGTGCGCTACGTGTAGCATACCTAGTTGCAGTACCTTTAGCCTTTTTTGATTCTTTATCTGGTGTTTAATTCAGAAAAGCTGACAAATAAAAAAGATCCAAAACTGCTGTCCTGTGATCTCAAGTTCGTCAGTGTAACGTAAGCGCTCCTACTTTCGACGCTGCACCGAAGACGCGGTATTTATCGACGACTGTAATAATATTGATATTAATGTACAAATCAAAAGGTTAGCTGTCGTCAATTCACAGTTATCGAATGTTATGACATGTTCTGTTTTGCCTCACGCAACTTTTTCATTTAATAATTCAAGTTGTTTATGTATCTACAACATAAATAGATCTAATCAGGTTTATATCGATTTGTTGGTATTAATATGGAGTAGCATATGAATTTTTTATTGTCACATTAATCATGATGTACGTATTTCCTCACAAAAACATATTGGTTTAAAACAATTCCATTGTTATTAAAATGATTTACAAATATTTCAAATACATTGTTTTTGAAGAAAGCTGATATGCTGGCAGATGTTTTTAATAAAAAATAATCGTTAAACTTAGTACAACACCCTCTAATTAATTTTATTAAGCAACAAAATACTCGCTTTGCATTGGTTTTTTAACTGCGTTGCATGTTATGCACGAGGGGTCGGGTTCCGTAGATGAAGTGTTGCTAGGTTTTCCTGTCTGAATATTCAAAAAGTGGGTGTGTGTGCAGTTTTTATAGAGCATAAACAGGTGTTGATTACCCTAAACTTATGCACAATTTGAGAATTTTCGGGTCCAACCGCAGGCGTTTACGCACAACATACACCGGGTGCGAAAACTGTTGGCTTACTGCTAATTTCGTCTCCGGATTAAGTTGACTATACATTAATATGTTACGCTTCAAGTTACAGCTTTTAAAATAGCAACATCAATTTAAAAGACTATTTTATCCATAACTACTATTATTATTATGGCTAGTTCTTACACATTAATAAACTGAATAAAAAAGCTTATCATCTAGAAAACCATATTTTTTGCTATATCTCATTATAAATTAATACGTGAATATACCTATTATGCGTACGTAGGATACTTAGGCATAGGTAGTTAAGTTTAGATATGTATATAAAGGAGCGTAGAAATCAAAAACTTATTAAAAAGAAAATTAATAACGTGCTAATTTCGGCCACTGGATGATCACCACTAAAGATCAAAAAATGATATCTAAATAATTTTAATCAAGTATAAAATTAAACTGCATTTATGTACTGAGCAGAAACTTAATATTTACTATTTTTACCACAAATGGCGCACAGTCAAGATACACAGCGCAGGAACAAGTACAGAGGCAACTGCACAGTGTTAAAACATAACTGTTCTGCTCGCTTTAGAACTAATTTTGTGCCAAGCTCAAGCTTTGCGAAAATTAATATACTGCTATAAAATATTTATTAAACCTGCGTCTTTGCTTGTGTTTATTACGGATTTGTTTCCTTCCTGCTTTTGTATTCATCCTGTCATAAACGTGAACGCTACATTTTTCATAAAAAGTTTCAATGGTTATTGTATTGCAACATACCGAAATGAAACTTTTTGCTATGATTTGAACTATCCTCAACTTGATTGATGGGTGGAATGTCAGATTCATGGTTGGTGAAAATTTATCACGATATATTTTGCACAATGAAACAAGGTAGGTACAGGTCAGTCCATTTTCCTCGTATTTTTCCTTCTAGAATTATTCTATAAATATAGGTACTGAAATAATCCACTTGACATGTTGAAAGTAAAGTTTGAACAGAACAGCTTAAAAGGCTTCCTTCTATTTTAAAATCCCCAGCCATAACAAGAGAGCTTTCATACTTGTTTGAATAAATCGCAACGAGTACTTCCGAAGCCGTCGAAATGCGCAGATGTGGTTCGTCTACGCACTAACTTAAACAAACAGTGCAGGCTTCAATAATCTTTCCAGTAGAATTTATCCCTTCGGCGTCGAAATGTATGCACAAACATGCCCTCTGTTTGCAAAACTGTGATACTGCTAAAATTAGCCGGTCTCACATCCCCCTTAGTGTGCCAGTTCACGCCTCGCTGGATTACTGCTAGTTAACGTGACACTGTTGATTGAACATTTTTGTTTGTAAATTAACTCATTTTTGTGAAAATATGTTTCAGAGTTCCTTTTCACTAAAGATTCCTTCTTTTTCTTTCTGTTACGGCAAAAAGTCTATGCATGCTACAAACTTCGCCAAACAAAAAATATTAGCTACTACATCGTACCACAAAAAGGCAGAAAATATCGCACCATATTTTCGCAACTAATATTAATATGCAGAAAAGCTTTCAGATTCCAGAGTGGCGGCTATCATGTTGAATTAATATGTTCCAACATATTTATGAAAACATTCGTGGCCAAAAAAGCCGGTAATTGGTGTTCACCTGACTTTTGCAGTATAATAAATAGATCCTCACTAGGAGGGTGTTGTACGCGGAGCTGCGTTTGACGAGTGCCGTGAGCGACACCACGGAAAATTGGACGGGAAATATAATTGGAAAATTATAAGGGTTCGCCACTTCCCTGCTAGTGCACCTATGGGTCGGAGCCCCCGGGCAGATGACTTTTCTTACTGCCCCTTGGCTTACGAAAATTGGAAAATAATTAAATCGAAAACGGGAAACTACTCTCCAAGTTTAATGCGCAGTAACCACAAACGCGTTCGTGTTTACAGAGCGTATAATCGAGTGCAAAAATAATCCTGAAATATATATTTACTTCTATATTATATATAGCTATAAAGTCTATTATATAGCATAAACTAACAAAAAATACAGATTACTGAAGTACCTTTTTAATTAAATATCTATCGCTATTATAATCGGCACGGCTTGTCAATATTTTCTTATTTATGAAGCTATATATTATAACATCAGTTTTGCTAAGCATGCAAAACAGTTAAAGAAAGTTTCAATAGTTAGAAAGCTGAAGCACAAATTACATAACTTACTAGTTAGCTAAGTTGACATCGTGTAATCGTGGATATTGTTACTTTTTAGTGCAGCTCCGTAAATTTTAACACAAATCGTGTTGGTTTAATGCCTTCAGAGCAGTAAGTTAATATGGAAGCATTGCAGCTTTAGTTTTCTTTATCTTCAAGTTTTCATATTGTTAAGAATGACTACCTAAAATTCCAATACATTTGGGTTTTATGGCATATTCCAAATTTCCATAGCGTTCAACGTTTCACATTTTTGGCCCGTCACTATTTCCAATTTTCTGCTGGTGCGATTGTCACACGACGTAACCGAGAATTTTCTAATAAAGTTGTTCCATACAAATGGTTCCGTGGTTACATTTTTCTGAAGTAGACTGCAAAGTTTCTAAAGGCTTTGTGTATTATGTTATGTACTAAAGTTCAATAGCTGAACAACTGTGGTTGTTTTACTAGTTGTTTCATATTATTCTTTAGGCTTAAGACCAACTTTTCTACGTATTTATTTATATGACGGTATATACAGTACCACCAATTGAATTCTACGCTCATTAAATCAATCAGACACGTTTTTAACTGCGTTCTGAAGCCATCACTAATTCATTAATTTAAGAACCAAAGACATTGCAGATTCAAGCAAATGACACACGAATTTTCTTAATTTCATGCTATTTAAGAGCTTCTCGCATAAAAGGCTTTAGCGGTTTATGTTTACGCAATAATGAAATTTGGTAATTGAATTTCCTCTACGCAACAAATCCTCCTCCACGGCCGGTCGTGACGGCTCCTCAAATATAATTAGACTCCTTGAGATGGTTACGAGAAACAGTCTCGTGAGATTCGGTGTCTTAAAGGGATAATAAATCTAAGTGCCGCTAGACATGTTCGCCTCGGGCACAGTTTGTATATGTCACTATAGTGTTGAATCAGTTAAAAGCATCAATTTATCTTTATAATCCACTATGATAGCGTGCAAACAGCCTGACGAAGTCTGGCTTCTCTTACAATAATATTTCATCAGAAATGTATCGCTTCGATTGTACTCTTAATTCTAAATGTCGACAAACAATGTGTGATCTTAGATGTTATTATTAGATATGTGAGCAAAGTTTGCTTTCAATACTTAGCTGTGTTTGATTTTGAATTTTCAGCTCTCAGACTTTAACTCCAAGTATTTATTATGTTACTTAATGTAAATATTTCAGAAAATGCATGAGAGTATTCGTGACCAGATGCATCTTGTATTTCTGTTATACTATCATTCTCTCAACGGAAATATTTGTAAAATGAAACATTTGGATAAACTTCATAATTTGTACTCGTTGCTCATTTTATAATTAAATACGACAGCTTTCTGTACCACATATTTTAAAGTTTAATATTTAATATTAAAGAATGAACTTGGTTGTGTAGTTATGTTTTGTTATTTGAAACTGACAGCGGTAGAGCGAGATTGTGTCGACGGAAATTATGAATTTTACGAAAATTTACCACGTTCCATCAAAGTTACAACAAGTTACAGTAATTTATACTGTCGCTCGACTTTGTGTAACTGGGATGTAAGTTTTTGCGAAATTCTTCATCTGATTAGATAGGCGTATCACGGTTAAACAAATTGTGTAATGTCAAAGATTTATAGTAAAAAGTGGGGGTTGGTTGACGGGCTTATTGGCAAACATGGGAGGGTGGTAGATAATTAATCTGGCCAGACGGATGGTCGGGCGAGAGGTGCGGAATACAAATCGGCGGCGACGCGACGTGCTACTGTTATTGATGGCCATACTCGTTATACATTTGTCAGTTATTTTAATTTTTAAACCGTGAACGTTATTTATGGTGATCCTGACTAAGCTCTAAGCGTTGATAGCCGTGTTAAGTTATCGGATAGAAAAGGATTACTTAAAGTACTCTAACGTGACCTACTTAAGATCATATTTACAGCTGCTGGAGCAAAATAGTTACAAAAACTTTAAGGTGAAGGCAGATTTTTAAATATACCACTTAGTATAATTAAAATATGTACTTATGAAATGTAAAAAAGTTAGTTGCTCATATTTTGAGTAGTGTCTTTCATATTAAATAGGTTATTTTCTTATCAATGCATGTCTTCTCAAAATAAATGTATCATAACTAATTTTAATCACATTTTACCTTTATTCAGTTTAAATAAGCATTATTTTATACTAAGCTGAACAATATTATTTTCTGTGTATTTTTATTTTATAAATTAGACTAATCAATTTTGTCATTATTAAAAATATTTAAACCACTGTAATGTAATATTTGAGACTAAATGAGGTATAACATAATTATTACACTATAATTTACTATACATATTTATATAATTATAAATTATATCATGTCTGCGGTTATGAATGTGATAAATTGTGTTAAGTTTATACACATTGTAGTCGAACCATATATGTACCTGTCATTAAAATTCACACGAGGGTACTCTGTAAAAAATAATCATGTTATATGTAACCTGACATTATGGAATAATTTTACATACATAAATACATAGATTTACGCCTGTTTCCCAGAGGGGTAGGCAGAGACTACGGATTTCCATTTGCTACGATCCTGACACACTTTTCTGGCTTCATTCACTTTCATAACATTCCTCATACACGGAATAATTTTTGTTAAATTAAATTAGTGTTAACGGAAGAAACTAGTACCTAAAATACAAGCCCGGCCTAGTTTAGGTACTAGTGCTCATTAGTGGAAATTACACTATATTAAGATATGCTGTTAAATATATATATTAGTAAAAGTGCTTGTGTGTGAAAACTTATTTGTAATAGCCTATAATGTACTTAAGTGTTCTTTTTGTCAATAAATTATTATTATTATTTTATGAAATATTTTCTGTATATTTTAAAATTACACAGTATAAGTTGCAACATGCTTTAGAATTGTAATGGAATAAACATCTTGTGTTACAATGCTTATTTTTTGGAACGAGATTACCAATTGAATGAAGAAGATGCCTTAACATTGTAGTATAATATCATTACGCTGATATCACTTTGAAGGATTGCAGAATCCTTCAAAGTAACCTTACCAGTTATTTTATTAATTTATTTAAATAATTATCTATATTTCGGTGGGTTCACTTCACAGAAAAATAGACATTGATTTAATTAAATACAAAAATAAGCGTGACAACGTAAAGTTACGTATGTTTATATCAATACATCTTAGTATTAAATGTAAATGACTGCAGAGTAATTTACTGTAAAGTGAACCCACCGAAATATAGATAATTATTTAAATACATTAATTAAATAACTGGTTAGGTATTAAGAAGGTAGGTAAAGCTACATGAATTTGTGCTAAACCAAATCACATATATCACGGTCTAATCTGACGACCTAATTGTCTCCTATAAAACAAAATAAAAACGTGACCAAACCTACATATGTATATGTAAATTTTTCTAATTCGTGTTGCGTGGAGGAATATGACCCAACATATCCCTTTAGATTCATAGATATAATTTACATATCGGAGGGGCAAGATTACAAAACAGTAGTTGTGTTTTTGTCACCTTATTCTAACAATCAAATAAAATAATAAATACTTCTGGTTTCTTTTTAATTAATTTAAGTGATATTGTCTACAAACAAGAAACAAAACTTTGACCTTATTAAGTTCGAGTATGTTACGTTCTAGATTGTTTGATCCTAAATTGAGTATCTTTATACATCAAACCGCTACAAATAAAATTAAATCGCAAAGTACATTTTCAAACGAAATTGGCATTCCTTCTGTCTGGAATTTCTCTTTGAAAAACTTTTATAGAATAGATTGAGGATGCTCAGTCCGTGTCTGTAGGCGAAGCTTGCTTTGTATGAAAAGATGGTTTGATTACCCCCTGGAGGCTTACTAGCTTTTTAACAACGAGAGTTCTTCATAAATCTAGCACTTAATTTATTTATGAGGAACTGTGAACTACGGTCCCATAGCAACGCCACGCTTAAGTCGTTGTTTGAAGTAAGTTGAAATTTTCAAGCAATTTCGCGACGACAGCTTAGCGTAAAAGGCTGCCAGCGCCCACAACAGGACAAGGTAACCCTGTATAAAAGTTCATCTTCCTCAAATCCTCTTTGTACCCGGGCGACTCGCTTTTTTATTTTTGTAAAAGAGTTTTATAATGGATGGCCTGATAATTTCGGCAGGTCCTAAAGAAAATGTCTTTTGTAATTCTATTTTAGAGTACGTACTTACTGGCTGGATGTTATCACATTAGTAAGCGTATTTATATGCCATCGCCTCAACTAGTTGAACCGGTTTCAACAGATAGCAAACGTCGTGAATTGAATGTAATAATGTGCGTAGGAGAGCACCACTCGGTAATAGCTATTGGGAGCCACGACATTACATCAGCGACCCTAAACGACTGTGATCTAAGATAAAGTGAATAGAAATGTTCTTTTAGCAAAACATTTGCCGTACTTTTATCGAGAATTATATGAGATAGCGTTTTTTAGTAATTTACAGATACCATTCTGTGGTAAATTGATAAAGATACTGCAAAATCCGCTGAGTAGTTTATTTATGATCCAAACGTTTTGATTGCTTACCTATCTCTTCAAAGATTTTCATTATAAGCTGCAATCAGGCTTCTCTAAAATGAAAGATATTTAAAACTTACCCGTGAAGTCAATTAAAGATGAGATGAAAACTTTACAAGAGGTAATAAACACACCCGGGGTGAAATGATGTCGGTTTGTTTGCGGGCTATGAAATGAGGAGCAGGTTATAAGGGGCCCAGCAAGCACCAACCAGTAATTAAAGCCCCACAGAGGGGAAATAGGGTGAAATCTGATCAATTTGCTAGCTATTCTTAACTCCATAGGGTAGTCTATCGGCAAATAAACATTGATTAGTTCAAGAACTTTGTTGTATTTTCTTAAAACTTGGTAGCGCTCTAATAAATGTATATCGACGCGCGTGTAAGCAATGAAGCGTTGAAGTTATTTTCAAATATCAACACGAATTTATCTTACCCAAGGGGCGCAGTAAATATCCAACACAATAAAGGAGTCCGAAAATTCCCCATAAAAATTCTACGAATTCAGCACATATTGAGTGGTCTCGAGCAGTTTTAAGTATGGGAAGCGCAGAGGTTGTACATCCGACCCTCGTATTAGCTATTGTTTTAAGTAGGCTACACTTCGTTACGCCCCTACCGTTAGGCGAATTTTTGAGATCGGGCCTTTTTATATATTTTTTTTGGCGTAAGAGCCCTCACGCTAAACTGATAATGACGGCAGGCTCTGGAGGAATTGGAATGTAGCTGGCGTTTAGCAAGGCTTTAACGATGAAAATTTATTGTAACGGCTGTAATGCCTTTCTTTACTCGAAATAAGACCGTTAACGGTAATCCTAAGAAGTGAAACACCTGGGTCAGCGTTGCAATACAGCAAGTAATACGTTGAGTTACAAATAGCCCAATAAAAACGTTCTGTTAACCCTCAAAAATAAAATCAAGAAATCAAAATATAAGCAAAGAATTTCATGTTCTTTTTAGTTATACCAGTTGTTAAAGAAAAACCGGAAAGTCTTTATCGGTATGTGTGATATTTGTCAAGGAACTTTTACCGTTTCCGTCTGACATCAGGTTTCATCAAATGTTTTGCTACATGAGTCACAAACGAGGTTCCTCGGGCTATCCCCTTCTCCCCTTTGAGCTCAAACAATCCGCAAGAGTAATTTATCTCATTTCCCTCAATTACGTGCTTTTCAGTGGAGTCGGAGTCACATGTCAAATGGGGTGAACTCGCTTGTCGAATTATTTTTTTTACGGATACTATTTATAATTTTATGGATTTATAGTTGAGATATTGGATGATCATAACATAGCATTACGCTTGTATATACATAATGGTATAAGCAGAGACACAGCCTAATCGTAAAAATAATAATTTACATAAGTTTATAAAACATGTAAATGTGCGCTACGTGTAGCATACCTAGTTGCAGTACCTTTAGCCTTTTTTGATTCTTTATCTGGTGTTTAATTCAGAAAAGCTGACAAATAAAAAAGATCCAAAACTGCTGTCCTGTGATCTCAAGTTCGTCAGTGTAACGTAAGCGCTCCTACTTTCGACGCTGCACCGAAGACGCGGTATTTATCGACGACTGTAATAATATTGATATTAATGTACAAATCAAAAGGTTAGCTGTCGTCAATTCACAGTTATCGAATGTTATGACATGTTCTGTTTTGCCTCACGCAACTTTTTCATTTAATAATTCAAGTTGTTTATGTATCTACAACATAAATAGATCTAATCAGGTTTATATCGATTTGTTGGTATTAATATGGAGTAGCATATGAATTTTTTATTGTCACATTAATCATGATGTACGTATTTCCTCACAAAAACATATTGGTTTAAAACAATTCCATTGTTATTAAAATGATTTACAAATATTTCAAATACATTGTTTTTGAAGAAAGCTGATATGCTGGCAGATGTTTTTAATAAAAAATAATCGTTAAACTTAGTACAACACCCTCTAATTAATTTTATTAAGCAACAAAATACTCGCTTTGCATTGGTTTTTTAACTGCGTTGCATGTTATGCACGAGGGGTCGGGTTCCGTAGATGAAGTGTTGCTAGGTTTTCCTGTCTGAATATTCAAAAAGTGGGTGTGTGTGCAGTTTTTATAGAGCATAAACAGGTGTTGATTACCCTAAACTTATGCACAATTTGAGAATTTTCGGGTCCAACCGCAGGCGTTTACGCACAACATACACCGGGTGCGAAAACTGTTGGCTTACTGCTAATTTCGTCTCCGGATTAAGTTGACTATACATTAATATGTTACGCTTCAAGTTACAGCTTTTAAAATAGCAACATCAATTTAAAAGACTATTTTATCCATAACTACTATTATTATTATGGCTAGTTCTTACACATTAATAAACTGAATAAAAAAGCTTATCATCTAGAAAACCATATTTTTTGCTATATCTCATTATAAATTAATACGTGAATATACCTATTATGCGTACGTAGGATACTTAGGCATAGGTAGTTAAGTTTAGATATGTATATAAAGGAGCGTAGAAATCAAAAACTTATTAAAAAGAAAATTAATAACGTGCTAATTTCGGCCACTGGATGATCACCACTAAAGATCAAAAAATGATATCTAAATAATTTTAATCAAGTATAAAATTAAACTGCATTTATGTACTGAGCAGAAACTTAATATTTACTATTTTTACCACAAATGGCGCACAGTCAAGATACACAGCGCAGGAACAAGTACAGAGGCAACTGCACAGTGTTAAAACATAACTGTTCTGCTCGCTTTAGAACTAATTTTGTGCCAAGCTCAAGCTTTGCGAAAATTAATATACTGCTATAAAATATTTATTAAACCTGCGTCTTTGCTTGTGTTTATTACGGATTTGTTTCCTTCCTGCTTTTGTATTCATCCTGTCATAAACGTGAACGCTACATTTTTCATAAAAAGTTTCAATGGTTATTGTATTGCAACATACCGAAATGAAACTTTTTGCTATGATTTGAACTATCCTCAACTTGATTGATGGGTGGAATGTCAGATTCATGGTTGGTGAAAATTTATCACGATATATTTTGCACAATGAAACAAGGTAGGTACAGGTCAGTCCATTTTCCTCGTATTTTTCCTTCTAGAATTATTCTATAAATATAGGTACTGAAATAATCCACTTGACATGTTGAAAGTAAAGTTTGAACAGAACAGCTTAAAAGGCTTCCTTCTATTTTAAAATCCCCAGCCATAACAAGAGAGCTTTCATACTTGTTTGAATAAATCGCAACGAGTACTTCCGAAGCCGTCGAAATGCGCAGATGTGGTTCGTCTACGCACTAACTTAAACAAACAGTGCAGGCTTCAATAATCTTTCCAGTAGAATTTATCCCTTCGGCGTCGAAATGTATGCACAAACATGCCCTCTGTTTGCAAAACTGTGATACTGCTAAAATTAGCCGGTCTCACATCCCCCTTAGTGTGCCAGTTCACGCCTCGCTGGATTACTGCTAGTTAACGTGACACTGTTGATTGAACATTTTTGTTTGTAAATTAACTCATTTTTGTGAAAATATGTTTCAGAGTTCCTTTTCACTAAAGATTCCTTCTTTTTCTTTCTGTTACGGCAAAAAGTCTATGCATGCTACAAACTTCGCCAAACAAAAAATATTAGCTACTACATCGTACCACAAAAAGGCAGAAAATATCGCACCATATTTTCGCAACTAATATTAATATGCAGAAAAGCTTTCAGATTCCAGAGTGGCGGCTATCATTTTTTTATTTATTTATTTATTTAGGTTCACCAACGTTTGTATACACAAAAAACAATATTAGAATATACATTTACAACAATTATGACATTAGTGCTACAAACACTTAAAGGTAAACACCGCATGCAAACAATATATCTAAGAATTTTACAGAAAAAGAAACATAATATGTACAAATCAATTAATTAACAAAGTAAATTTACATATATTTATTTATTCATTTATTCAACAGCAGACATATAGCAATATTTAAAAAAGAAAAAGAATGGAAACGGAAGCATAAAAATGTTAATAAAATCTGTAGTAAAATGAAAATCATAAATTAGGAAGGCTATTCATGATGGTCGCCTTTTGTTTCGCTACAGAGTCGGCATGCAGATCGATTATACCACTGCAGCTATTAATAATTTTGCATAATCTAGCATACGGCGAATTAGCTCCTAATACTGTTCTTCGGAGTGGCGCATGTAATGGGGTAATAGGCACCCGTGGTAATCTTACCGGAACACGAAAGTTAAACATTGCCAGCAAAAGTGATGAGTCAATTTTATTTTTCAATATTTTGACAGCGAACATAGCATCAAGAATTTGTCTACGTTGGTCTAGAGATTTCATGTTAAAATGTAATAATCTTTTTTTGTACGATGGTATATCCCTACACAACCCAGTAGAATACGTCAGATGCCAGAGAAAGCGCTTTTGCACACGTTCCAGTCGTAACGAATGTACTGCATAATGCGGCCGCCAAATTACACTGCCATACTCTAAGTGACTTCTGACAAGGCTGTTGTAAAGGATTATTTTCGCTTTAGTGTTCCTAAGTATTTTACAGTTTCTTAACACGAAACCTAATAATTTTGAAGATTTTTTAATTATACTGTCAATGTGTGGCGTAAATGTTAATTTAGAGTCGAATATTATACCGAGATCTCGAATTGTATCGACCACTTCTAGTTTATGTCTATTTATATAGTAATTAGAGTTAAGTGTATTATGCTTCCTAGAAAATTTTATGTAAAAACATTTACTTGGATTTAAATGCATTTCATTTAACTCACACCACTTGATAAGCCCATTTAAATCACTCTGCAAATAATGTGCATCTTCTTCATCCTCAATTATTTTAACAAATTTGAGGTCATCCGCATACATAAAAATCTCCGAATACAAAAGAAATTGAGGAAGGTCATTAATAAAATAATTAAACAAAATTGGCCCCAGGATTGAGCCCTGTGGGACACCGGAAGTGATACTGTATGACATTGAGTGATAGCCATTTACAACCACAAAAAAGTGTCTATTTTCTAGGTACGACCACAACCAGTCCAAAAGAGAGCCCGTGATACCGTATGCACGCAATTTCTTAATTAATCTACTATGGGAAATTGTATCGAACGCCTTGCTGAAATCGGTATAAATAACATCAGCTTGTTGCCCACAGTCAATGACCTTCGATAACAACTCCGTGTAAAGCAGCAAGTTAGAACATGTAGATCTTGATCGTACAAAACCATGCTGATGATCGGTCAAATATAGTTGTAAATGATTCTGTATCTGTGGACATACTAGCGATTCAAAGACCTTGGCAAAGACAGATAAAATTGAGATGGGCCTATAGTTGGACACACTAGTATTATCTGTTGACTTAAAGATCGGTACTACTTTAGTGATTTTCCATTTAGATGGAAATACTCCTAAGTGCAATGATTTATTATATATTAATAAAAGGGGTTTAGTTAGCTCGTCTGCGCATGCAACTACAAAACTAGGAGGTATTTCGTCCGCGCCTGCCCCTTTTTTACAATCCAAGCTCTTAAGTTTCTGTGACAATGTATTATATTCTATGAATGGTCTAGTAAGGCTTAAACTATTGTTATATAAATTTCGTAAGAAATCGCAATACAAAGGTTCATTTATTTCGCTATTATTTTGACTAGGTCTATAAACAGATGAAAAATAAGTTGCAAATAAATCACATATTTTTACTGGGTCCGAAGTCGTCGTGGATCCATCAGTCATATGCGTTGGGTACAGACTGGAGCCCCCTCGCTTAGCCTTAATATAGGTCCAAAAGGTCTTTGGATTTGTCACAATTTCTTCACTCACTTTACTCATGTAATTATTGTAACAATACGTTGCAAGTTTATCGCACTGTTTATTGAGTGTTTTTAATTCGATTGCATCCAACGGATTATTGTATTTTAAGAAGCGTGTACGAACTTTGTTTTTTGCATTTAGAAGTTTGATTAAGTTGCGATTAAACCAGGGCGGGTATCTATTTTTATTTATTTTGCAATGGGGTACATAATTTTTAATAGCCGTAACTAGAATATCATAAAATATGTCAACCATCTTGTCTACATCATCCTGTGCCAACAGCAGATCCCAGTTTTGTTCCCGTAAATATGAACGAATATTTTGGTAGTCCGCTTTATAGAAGTTTGGCCGGCAGCTGTTGGGATTGTTTGGAAGTGAGGTTGCCTCATCTAAGGATATTATTATGTCTAGTGGTGGATGGTGCTGATCAACTTTACTAATTTCAATTAAACTTCTTTTAACTTCGCAGACCTTATGCGTAGATAGTACGAGATCAAGTGTGCGACCTGCAGTGTTAGTTACAAAATTAAACTGTTCTAAATGATTTGTACACGTAAAGTCTAAGAAGATTTCACCTGTGGTTCCTATTGATTTATGACAAATTGGGCCAGATTGCGCTCTCACCGCCCAGTCTATGTTACCCAAGTTAAAATCGCCCACTATGCAGACCTTATCCGTGTCTTTAATTTGTTCAAATACAGAATTACAATGATCTAGATAGTGTTCTAGATGAGTACGACGCACGGGTGGAGGTAGATAAACTGCACATAAAACCAATCGAGATGCTTTCGCAGGACCTCGGATATCAATGGTTACCCAAAGGTCCTCACAGTGACTTTCCCAAATCTTAACGCGTGTAGATCTAAAGTTTTTCTTAACAGCAATCAGTACTCCTCCTCCTTCCCTGCCACACTGCTGACTAGAGCTTTCCCTATCCCTTCGGTATACCATATATCTGCTGTCAAATACCTCGCTATCCATCACAAAGTTGTTAAGCCAAGTTTCGGACAGTATAACAATATCATAGTTTTGACTAGCTATCTTATTATAAACGCTATTAGTTTTCGTTCTTAAACCTCTACAATTTTGATAATATATATCTAGTTTGTTGAATTTTAATATCTAGTATGAATAAATACATGCAAAAGAAGAGAAAAAAAAAAATTTTAATTAAATAATTTTGTTCAGTGTGTCCATGTTTCTTATAAGTATGTACTCAGAGTGCTCATTCTTCTTTACAAAAATTTTACCGCCTCTTACCCACACATATTTGTAGCCCGTTTGTTTAGCTTTAACCCTAGTGGCTGCATGAAGCGCTTTCAGAGCTGGCGATAAGTGTTCGACTACAAAAACCGGTGTTCTTTTACCAGCAAGTCCGAAATCTTCACTATTAAGTTTATTGTCTGGGTTTTTTTTATTGTGGTTAATGACTGCAGCCAATAGTTCATCGCGAATCCGAGGGGCTGTGAGCTCAATCACAACTGATCGTGGACGGGTACTACTGGCGTGCAATTTTGCTACGCGTGTACATCGCACTATGTCTTTGTCCGCCAACACACATCCAACGACCGATCCAAGCTGTTTGACAATAGTAACTAGGTTCTCATTTTTATTTTCGGACAGGCACTGAATTTCTAGATTATTCGAGCGAGCCTGCTGTTCGAGGTAACCCAGTCGTCGAGTAACGTCTATCATAGAAGTCTTTAATTCTTTGTTCTCCCTTTCCAATGTTACTATATTTTCTTTCAACTGTTCATTATTTTGCTGAAGTCTATCAAATTCGACCGTATGAAAGTTGAGCGATTCGGCTAAGTCCTTCACGTCCTTCTTGATAGGTTCCAGTTCTCGATTAATGACAGTGACAATAGTATTGTTTAATTGTTCAATCATAACGGCTAATTCCCTTTTGATGACATCCTGCACTATATCTCGAACCTCCTCTCTAGTAATCGCTTTTGTCTCGGGAGGCGAGTGTAATGCCATTCTCTTACTGCCTCTTGAGGTTGTTACATTCCGGACGGGTGTAGAATCTTTGTTTGAGGTCTTTGATATCGATTTGAGACACTCAGGGCATTTCCAATCCTTATAGGTCTCTGAAGCAGTGGATATTTCTGGCATAGATAAACACAGAAAATGGTAGCATTTGTTACAATGCTTACAGTTAATGTAGCTTTCGTTATTATCTATGCTTACATTACCGCAGCAACCCCATGTACGTCGAGTCGAAGACATGTCTGTACTCTTGTAAGTGTCAAGCCTTATATTTAAGAATGTCGAGAATATCGTGCTTAATTAAATTGTTAGTCAATGTCCAGCCTTATATATAATTTACCATGAATGGCCTTCCTTATAATTTGACACTTCACTACGTTACTATATTCGTTATGCTAAACATCGACTACTTATACAGGTCTGGAACGCGACCGGTTTAATGTTGGTAGCTCTGTAACTTGCACGAAATCCACAATTTTGAGATGAACCAACGAATTCTTGAAGGGAAATCCATAAAATCCACGTAGAATGTTCGTATATTAGCACTCTTTAGAGGAAATAATTGTTATTTAATCACTTAGGCACTAATTATTATATGTTTACACAATTATTGTCCTACGATTTATTGTTACTGTCAAAAATACTGGGCATAACGTGTATACAGTTTTATTATTATTAAAGTCAGTTTTAATGCTGGAGTATGATATCGATGAAAGTTACACACTTTAGCAATACACTGAATTTACTTTTGATACAATTCACACAATTTTACTTTCTTAATTAATTTTTAATTACGGAGCCAATGTTTACATTAGCAAGTGACAGCTGACTGAATTATATGACTGAGTAAGTAAGTAAGGTGATGTTGAATTAATATGTTCCAACATATTTATGAAAACATTCGTGGCCAAAAAAGCCGGTAATTGGTGTTCACCTGACTTTTGCAGTATAATAAATAGATCCTCACTAGGAGGGTGTTGTACGCGGAGCTGCGTTTGACGAGTGCCGTGAGCGACACCACGGAAAATTGGACGGGAAATATAATTGGAAAATTATAAGGGTTCGCCACTTCCCTGCTAGTGCACCTATGGGTCGGAGCCCCCGGGCAGATGACTTTTCTTACTGCCCCTTGGCTTACGAAAATTGGAAAATAATTAAATCGAAAACGGGAAACTACTCTCCAAGTTTAATGCGCAGTAACCACAAACGCGTTCGTGTTTACAGAGCGTATAATCGAGTGCAAAAATAATCCTGAAATATATATTTACTTCTATATTATATATAGCTATAAAGTCTATTATATAGCATAAACTAACAAAAAATACAGATTACTGAAGTACCTTTTTAATTAAATATCTATCGCTATTATAATCGGCACGGCTTGTCAATATTTTCTTATTTATGAAGCTATATATTATAACATCAGTTTTGCTAAGCATGCAAAACAGTTAAAGAAAGTTTCAATAGTTAGAAAGCTGAAGCACAAATTACATAACTTACTAGTTAGCTAAGTTGACATCGTGTAATCGTGGATATTGTTACTTTTTAGTGCAGCTCCGTAAATTTTAACACAAATCGTGTTGGTTTAATGCCTTCAGAGCAGTAAGTTAATATGGAAGCATTGCAGCTTTAGTTTTCTTTATCTTCAAGTTTTCATATTGTTAAGAATGACTACCTAAAATTCCAATACATTTGGGTTTTATGGCATATTCCAAATTTCCATAGCGTTCAACGTTTCACATTTTTGGCCCGTCACTATTTCCAATTTTCTGCTGGTGCGATTGTCACACGACGTAACCGAGAATTTTCTAATAAAGTTGTTCCATACAAATGGTTCCGTGGTTACATTTTTCTGAAGTAGACTGCAAAGTTTCTAAAGGCTTTGTGTATTATGTTATGTACTAAAGTTCAATAGCTGAACAACTGTGGTTGTTTTACTAGTTGTTTCATATTATTCTTTAGGCTTAAGACCAACTTTTCTACGTATTTATTTATATGACGGTATATACAGTACCACCAATTGAATTCTACGCTCATTAAATCAATCAGACACGTTTTTAACTGCGTTCTGAAGCCATCACTAATTCATTAATTTAAGAACCAAAGACATTGCAGATTCAAGCAAATGACACACGAATTTTCTTAATTTCATGCTATTTAAGAGCTTCTCGCATAAAAGGCTTTAGCGGTTTATGTTTACGCAATAATGAAATTTGGTAATTGAATTTCCTCTACGCAACAAATCCTCCTCCACGGCCGGTCGTGACGGCTCCTCAAATATAATTAGACTCCTTGAGATGGTTACGAGAAACAGTCTCGTGAGATTCGGTGTCTTAAAGGGATAATAAATCTAAGTGCCGCTAGACATGTTCGCCTCGGGCACAGTTTGTATATGTCACTATAGTGTTGAATCAGTTAAAAGCATCAATTTATCTTTATAATCCACTATGATAGCGTGCAAACAGCCTGACGAAGTCTGGCTTCTCTTACAATAATATTTCATCAGAAATGTATCGCTTCGATTGTACTCTTAATTCTAAATGTCGACAAACAATGTGTGATCTTAGATGTTATTATTAGATATGTGAGCAAAGTTTGCTTTCAATACTTAGCTGTGTTTGATTTTGAATTTTCAGCTCTCAGACTTTAACTCCAAGTATTTATTATGTTACTTAATGTAAATATTTCAGAAAATGCATGAGAGTATTCGTGACCAGATGCATCTTGTATTTCTGTTATACTATCATTCTCTCAACGGAAATATTTGTAAAATGAAACATTTGGATAAACTTCATAATTTGTACTCGTTGCTCATTTTATAATTAAATACGACAGCTTTCTGTACCACATATTTTAAAGTTTAATATTTAATATTAAAGAATGAACTTGGTTGTGTAGTTATGTTTTGTTATTTGAAACTGACAGCGGTAGAGCGAGATTGTGTCGACGGAAATTATGAATTTTACGAAAATTTACCACGTTCCATCAAAGTTACAACAAGTTACAGTAATTTATACTGTCGCTCGACTTTGTGTAACTGGGATGTAAGTTTTTGCGAAATTCTTCATCTGATTAGATAGGCGTATCACGGTTAAACAAATTGTGTAATGTCAAAGATTTATAGTAAAAAGTGGGGGTTGGTTGACGGGCTTATTGGCAAACATGGGAGGGTGGTAGATAATTAATCTGGCCAGACGGATGGTCGGGCGAGAGGTGCGGAATACAAATCGGCGGCGACGCGACGTGCTACTGTTATTGATGGCCATACTCGTTATACATTTGTCAGTTATTTTAATTTTTAAACCGTGAACGTTATTTATGGTGATCCTGACTAAGCTCTAAGCGTTGATAGCCGTGTTAAGTTATCGGATAGAAAAGGATTACTTAAAGTACTCTAACGTGACCTACTTAAGATCATATTTACAGCTGCTGGAGCAAAATAGTTACAAAAACTTTAAGGTGAAGGCAGATTTTTAAATATACCACTTAGTATAATTAAAATATGTACTTATGAAATGTAAAAAAGTTAGTTGCTCATATTTTGAGTAGTGTCTTTCATATTAAATAGGTTATTTTCTTATCAATGCATGTCTTCTCAAAATAAATGTATCATAACTAATTTTAATCACATTTTACCTTTATTCAGTTTAAATAAGCATTATTTTATACTAAGCTGAACAATATTATTTTCTGTGTATTTTTATTTTATAAATTAGACTAATCAATTTTGTCATTATTAAAAATATTTAAACCACTGTAATGTAATATTTGAGACTAAATGAGGTATAACATAATTATTACACTATAATTTACTATACATATTTATATAATTATAAATTATATCATGTCTGCGGTTATGAATGTGATAAATTGTGTTAAGTTTATACACATTGTAGTCGAACCATATATGTACCTGTCATTAAAATTCACACGAGGGTACTCTGTAAAAAATAATCATGTTATATGTAACCTGACATTATGGAATAATTTTACATACATAAATACATAGATTTACGCCTGTTTCCCAGAGGGGTAGGCAGAGACTACGGATTTCCATTTGCTACGATCCTGACACACTTTTCTGGCTTCATTCACTTTCATAACATTCCTCATACACGGAATAATTTTTGTTAAATTAAATTAGTGTTAACGGAAGAAACTAGTACCTAAAATACAAGCCCGGCCTAGTTTAGGTACTAGTGCTCATTAGTGGAAATTACACTATATTAAGATATGCTGTTAAATATATATATTAGTAAAAGTGCTTGTGTGTGAAAACTTATTTGTAATAGCCTATAATGTACTTAAGTGTTCTTTTTGTCAATAAATTATTATTATTATTTTATGAAATATTTTCTGTATATTTTAAAATTACACAGTATAAGTTGCAACATGCTTTAGAATTGTAATGGAATAAACATCTTGTGTTACAATGCTTATTTTTTGGAACGAGATTACCAATTGAATGAAGAAGATGCCTTAACATTGTAGTATAATATCATTACGCTGATATCACTTTGAAGGATTGCAGAATCCTTCAAAGTAACCTTACCAGTTATTTTATTAATTTATTTAAATAATTATCTATATTTCGGTGGGTTCACTTCACAGAAAAATAGACATTGATTTAATTAAATACAAAAATAAGCGTGACAACGTAAAGTTACGTATGTTTATATCAATACATCTTAGTATTAAATGTAAATGACTGCAGAGTAATTTACTGTAAAGTGAACCCACCGAAATATAGATAATTATTTAAATACATTAATTAAATAACTGGTTAGGTATTAAGAAGGTAGGTAAAGCTACATGAATTTGTGCTAAACCAAATCACATATATCACGGTCTAATCTGACGACCTAATTGTCTCCTATAAAACAAAATAAAAACGTGACCAAACCTACATATGTATATGTAAATTTTTCTAATTCGTGTTGCGTGGAGGAATATGACCCAACATATCCCTTTAGATTCATAGATATAATTTACATATCGGAGGGGCAAGATTACAAAACAGTAGTTGTGTTTTTGTCACCTTATTCTAACAATCAAATAAAATAATAAATACTTCTGGTTTCTTTTTAATTAATTTAAGTGATATTGTCTACAAACAAGAAACAAAACTTTGACCTTATTAAGTTCGAGTATGTTACGTTCTAGATTGTTTGATCCTAAATTGAGTATCTTTATACATCAAACCGCTACAAATAAAATTAAATCGCAAAGTACATTTTCAAACGAAATTGGCATTCCTTCTGTCTGGAATTTCTCTTTGAAAAACTTTTATAGAATAGATTGAGGATGCTCAGTCCGTGTCTGTAGGCGAAGCTTGCTTTGTATGAAAAGATGGTTTGATTACCCCCTGGAGGCTTACTAGCTTTTTAACAACGAGAGTTCTTCATAAATCTAGCACTTAATTTATTTATGAGGAACTGTGAACTACGGTCCCATAGCAACGCCACGCTTAAGTCGTTGTTTGAAGTAAGTTGAAATTTTCAAGCAATTTCGCGACGACAGCTTAGCGTAAAAGGCTGCCAGCGCCCACAACAGGACAAGGTAACCCTGTATAAAAGTTCATCTTCCTCAAATCCTCTTTGTACCCGGGCGACTCGCTTTTTTATTTTTGTAAAAGAGTTTTATAATGGATGGCCTGATAATTTCGGCAGGTCCTAAAGAAAATGTCTTTTGTAATTCTATTTTAGAGTACGTACTTACTGGCTGGATGTTATCACATTAGTAAGCGTATTTATATGCCATCGCCTCAACTAGTTGAACCGGTTTCAACAGATAGCAAACGTCGTGAATTGAATGTAATAATGTGCGTAGGAGAGCACCACTCGGTAATAGCTATTGGGAGCCACGACATTACATCAGCGACCCTAAACGACTGTGATCTAAGATAAAGTGAATAGAAATGTTCTTTTAGCAAAACATTTGCCGTACTTTTATCGAGAATTATATGAGATAGCGTTTTTTAGTAATTTACAGATACCATTCTGTGGTAAATTGATAAAGATACTGCAAAATCCGCTGAGTAGTTTATTTATGATCCAAACGTTTTGATTGCTTACCTATCTCTTCAAAGATTTTCATTATAAGCTGCAATCAGGCTTCTCTAAAATGAAAGATATTTAAAACTTACCCGTGAAGTCAATTAAAGATGAGATGAAAACTTTACAAGAGGTAATAAACACACCCGGGGTGAAATGATGTCGGTTTGTTTGCGGGCTATGAAATGAGGAGCAGGTTATAAGGGGCCCAGCAAGCACCAACCAGTAATTAAAGCCCCACAGAGGGGAAATAGGGTGAAATCTGATCAATTTGCTAGCTATTCTTAACTCCATAGGGTAGTCTATCGGCAAATAAACATTGATTAGTTCAAGAACTTTGTTGTATTTTCTTAAAACTTGGTAGCGCTCTAATAAATGTATATCGACGCGCGTGTAAGCAATGAAGCGTTGAAGTTATTTTCAAATATCAACACGAATTTATCTTACCCAAGGGGCGCAGTAAATATCCAACACAATAAAGGAGTCCGAAAATTCCCCATAAAAATTCTACGAATTCAGCACATATTGAGTGGTCTCGAGCAGTTTTAAGTATGGGAAGCGCAGAGGTTGTACATCCGACCCTCGTATTAGCTATTGTTTTAAGTAGGCTACACTTCGTTACGCCCCTACCGTTAGGCGAATTTTTGAGATCGGGCCTTTTTATATATTTTTTTTGGCGTAAGAGCCCTCACGCTAAACTGATAATGACGGCAGGCTCTGGGGGAATTGGAATGTAGCTGGCGTTTAGCAAGGCTTTAACGATGAAAATTTATTGTAACGGCTGTAATGCCTTTCTTTACTCGAAATAAGACCGTTAACGGTAATCCTAAGAAGTGAAACACCTGGGTCAGCGTTGCAATACAGCAAGTAATACGTTGAGTTACAAATAGCCCAATAAAAACGTTCTGTTAACCCTCAAAAATAAAATCAAGAAATCAAAATATAAGCAAAGAATTTCATGTTCTTTTTAGTTATACCAGTTGTTAAAGAAAAACCGGAAAGTCTTTATCGGTATGTGTGATATTTGTCAAGGAACTTTTACCGTTTCCGTCTGACATCAGGTTTCATCAAATGTTTTGCTACATGAGTCACAAACGAGGTTCCTCGGGCTATCCCCTTCTCCCCTTTGAGCTCAAACAATCCGCAAGAGTAATTTATCTCATTTCCCTCAATTACGTGCTTTTCAGTGGAGTCGGAGTCACATGTCAAATGGGGTGAACTCGCTTGTCGAATTGTACATACATATTTTATGTGAACACTGCGTAAGAATTTTCGTATTATTGATGTTCATTTGCGGTTATCGAGTCGTATTGATATTAATAGGGTAGGAAAGGATATACACTCAATTACAAAGACTAAACATGTTATTTCGAAATTTTCCTCGCCAGAGTCTGTTTTCGTGTAATTCGCACTATAGATTACAATTCCAAGTTATTTGAACAGGCATTCTCGCTGTTATTTGGTTCAGAAATAACTCCACCCTTCTAATTTGTGTTCAGCGTTAATTCAACAGATTTTCTGATTTTCTCAGTTGAAGTCTGCCCATTTGTATTTGTTTCAAGTTCGCAGACACTCCCTCGGGCTACGCATTCGTGGCAAGGGGAAGGTGAGCTTAATTAGGAAATAATGCCTTAGCAATTAATCACAATACCCCTACGAATGTAGGTACGTAGGCAGTCTGTTGTTTTCAAATTGTGGACCCGACGGTCTTGAAGCCGATTGCCAATGGGACGCGAAGTCCAAGGGACGTCTTCAACAGACCTGAAACTGTGACGGTTCGTTTCACATCCCCATATCGTTGTTTACCTATTATTCTAGAAGTCGGAGGTGAAATTGAAGGACGACCACGGGCTGAAATATGTTTGTAACTTTAAAATTTACAATCGGGGAAGCTTTGGACGAAATAATGTGCTTTTTATTGTCGTTGGCAGTTCAAATATTAAATGTTTAGCCTCTCAACACACGTCGTTCGTACTACATTTTCATTATTTTAATGATTCAAAACTCTTTATATTAAATTATGCATAGTCTATACTTTATCATGCTGTGTATGTATCTAATAGGGTTGTTATCTAATGAGACTTACAGCAGACACTTCAAGCGCAACTCTTTGTTATTAATGAGTCTTGCGTACGTACAAATCCATCTAAACAGCTTGTTATGAATTAAATGAAAATAATTGGTAATACAAAACCACCCGGGGATGCAAGCAGCGCAGTTATGAGGCACACAAATTTTCCACAAACCCTTTAATCCGCCGCTCGCTTATTTCACTTGGCCCCTCGTTGGCAAATTTGTCCCCTACCTCCCCTATGCTAGTTGATGAAATTTCGCCAATGCCTCAAAGGTACAAACTGTAAAATTCATGGTAAGCTTTTGATGCGGCAGTTCTGCATTATACCCATGCAGGTGTAGTTTTGTGGAATGGCACACAGGGGACAAGAGAATAATGTGCCTTTGTTATTTTAATGCAATGATATACTATTTCACTTTACATTTTATACTTGAAATTCGTAACGTGAAGCTTTCCCGTGGTATTTTTTATGTTAATTTTGCGACACAAAATGATACGCTGCAGGATGTTTGGGTGTAAATCTTTAGTTCCCATATAGTTTTTACGCGGAAAAAAGACAAAATGTTGCAACCGGTGGTGTTTTCTTGAAACTTACATATTGAGGGAGGCAACTTGTATACACAAAGTATTTATCATAAAAATAGTTTGTTGCTGGGTTGGGTATTTTAATAGGGCATTATAAAACTAAAGTTATAGAATACCGCTTTAAATATCACTAGCTAACAGATAATATCCCTTTAATTACCTTTTTCAAAATGTTATAATATAAAACGTCCGATCATTATCTTTACGGGTTACTCTTGAGATATGTTACCAGAAAATACGAATTCGTAAAATCGTCAAGGATATGTGTACGTAACATCCCTTCACAGATCCTCAAGGGACTGAATACAAACTCCCTCGACCAATCTGCATGAGGTCGCGACTCGCGCAACCTATTTTTTATTATACATATAAAACTCAACCTGGGACCTGCGAGGATATCTTTTTAATATTATGTCGCAATTCCAACAGTGATATTTTTGGATATATATTTGCTTGAAACAAGTACTTTTATTCCTAAGACAATACAAATAAAATAAAAGATATGTATATAGCTATATTTTTATATAATAACAAAGTCTTATGTTAGACAAAGATTATTTTAGGCGTCGAAATGTAATTATAACGTTTAATTTACGCACAACCCTTTCATGAACATAATCGCAAATCTACATCACTTTGTCTTTAGTACTAACTATAAACTTAAGGAGAACATGAGAGAGAATATTTGGCATTCATGGCATTCCTTATGGTAATAATATCAGAAAGGTTTTGTCATACGTATTAGTTTCTATAATGTGCTTGAGATTATAAAAAATATGTATTCGCGCGTCGGTTAATATAAGTGGAAAATAATAAAAGTTATATTAACAATTTATTTTAATTGTTTTTTATCATTACAACGTTATCAATAATTTTTATCTATTACAATACATTTTATTATTAATGTCTGATGCATTATGTACACAGTCATGTAACTATCTATGATTACATCCGGAACGGATCAGCGACAAGTTGACTATCAAAACGTACGTCATCCGGACAATTTAAGGCTATTACAGTACCTATATAACATAGACCATACTCATTACTTCATTGTGTCCGGTATCCTATAGATTGTTCCTAATAAACATCTGATACGGAGTGATTGGTCATTTAAAGCACTTAAAAGTTTTATTAGACGAAGCGCTGTATCAGTTATCAGTTTTAGTAATTAGATTTTACAACATACAATATTAACACAAGATGAAATATACAGTTAACCACTCACATAAAACAGGTTACTAAAAAGCCTATATTTTTATTTAAATATCGAATGTTCTGTGATAGTCTTTTGTTTTACAATACGAAAGCTTGAGCAGTTTTAATCAAGTCCAACAAGTCTCAAGTGCCGTTTGTCTTACACAATTTATTCCTTTGACTAAGAAAAACAGGAAATGCAGGATATATTCCTGTACAGTATCGTATAAAATGCAACCGACGCAGTTGGAAAACTGAAGGATAAAACGAAGGGCGGCAGTACGCGGGTTGAATGGTTAAAGAGTTTGTAAAAAATTCCGTGCGTCTCCCGCCTACTAAGACACGCTTGTACACATCTTGTTTATATAGAAGGAACTTTTCGCAGCAGCGGTGATATTTCGGCGCTGTTTTAATATAGAATGTTTAATAAATCGTCGCATCTGTGTGTTTGTAAAGAGAGTCTTAAGTAGTAATTTTATCGCACCTACAAATAACGTTGAAAATAAGTGTTTACTATAACATCACCCCTGTGTATTCCCAAAGTAATAGGCAGAGAGAAATAACAGATGAAAAATATTAATAACGACTATTATGTAGTGACAATATTATTTAATCGTTCAATAATATATGTAGTTTCTCCAGTTGTTTTAACACTTCATTGCTTTAACTTTCTTTTTTATTAACTTTAAACAAAGTTTTAAAATTTGACACAGGCGTCCAAATTTTAAAGCTTAGTAAAATGTTATTAACCATGGTGTATTGCTACCCAAAACGTTGAGGCTCTGCGCCGTTACTGATATTTTTCATTTTCAATATATTTGTAACTAACGCTTTTACTGCCTCGCCGTGGATACTTGTTTAGACATATACATATATATATATATATATATATATATATATATATATATATAAAAACTAGTATTTTACGATTAGGTACAATAGCAAGCAAAATAATTTTTGCGTTTCACAATTTAATTATTTTCCCTGTGTACATAATATATGTATAAATATTAGAATTAGTTTTTAAGCTAATAGATGCATTATTTATATATTAATAGTTGAAGCAAAAACTTTGTACCCCATTTTACGAAAATTGCGCGGACGGAGGAGTATGAAATTTGACACAGTTTATACGGAGAAGGAGAGGCGAATCCTAATATTTTTATAAAATATGCATTAGAAATAAATTAAATTAATGAATAAACACTACACGCACACAACCATGCATTTGACACACGCAGTCGAATCGCGTTCGTAGTATTTCGGTATTGTTCGTCTGACGTCGTACAATTCTTCGTAACTATGGTTACATATACCTTATTTATATGTATAAAGAAAAAAGAAGACAAAGTAGCAAGTTTAGGAATATCGTCAATGAAAAAGTATAGTTAAGTAAATAATAATTTATTTGAAAAGATAGGTAAATTAACCTGTATAGACTTGGCGAAAAATACATGAAATGTGATTATTAGGGTAAAGTTATAGACAATAAAACCTTAATAACGATCAAACTTATAATTTTATTCAATTATGGTCGAATTTTGATCACTAGGCGACCGCTAGTTATTGTTATTCCTAGGAAGCAATTGAATTTCATACGTTTTTCTTAGTTTTTTATTTATTTAAGAATAAATAAAGAAATAAAAAAACGGCCGTATAGACCATAATTGAATAAAATTTTAAGTTTGATCGTTATTAAGGTTTTATTGTCTATAACTAAGCTCGTGTCCAGCAGCGGGACAGGTTATATACAGGTTTGATATTTTCATTTATTTCATTGATTGATTAATAATAATTTCATTAGTTGTTTCGAGTATAGTAAAGAGCCGTGTATATTTTACCGCTGTATGTAAGCATTAAGCAATAATAAATCTTAATAAAATCGCAGCGCTCATGTCCGTAACGGTTTTACCGCGGTAATTTAATTTTACAAACTTTTAATTAATTAAAATTTGCTGCGAAACTTGCACGTAAATGTTAAAACAACTTGTTTGTTTGTTCATATAAGTTTTATTGTTTTTGATAGATGATTACGTATTTTAGGCGGTTCTTTCACGCAGGGCTTTTTGTGTGAACTCAGAGCTTACAACTTTGATATATTTGTATATATATATATATATTAAAAAGGCTAGCCTTTTTAATATATATTAGAGTAAAATCCTAGGATTTTACTCTGTAATAGCGAAGTGAAGCTGAACTATTTGTTCACCTAAACAACAAATAAATTAAGCAACAAGAAACAAATAACACCCGAAAACGATGACTTTTCTTAGAGACTCATTCAAAGTTAGCAAAGGGCAAGTTTATATATTTTTCGGGCAACCCTAAAATAAATCTTTAGTGTTGCGAGGATGAGGAGTGACGTTTGAAAATCCCTGCAATTACGAGACGTGCCCACATGAATAGAGTCGACAACACTTGAGTTGATGCCGTAAACGTAGATGTACGAGCGAGGAGATAACAGACTACATACATAGCTTTAGTTAATACTATGAAGTACAGCGTACGTTTTATGTATATTTTGTATATGCCTAGAACGTAGCTTAGATTCAGTCTAGGTACCCAAAATGTGTGTGTTTAATACCTGCTATAATTTTATGATTTTGAATTTAGATAGGTATGTGATTTCGGATTTATCAAATTTTAAGCTTGTATCGGTATTTGCCTCTCTGGGCTTGTCATTAATTTATCACACAAGCTTAGTTGAGATCGGTAAGAAACGCTTTCTACTAACCAAATGTCGAGGATACATTTCTACCTTATAAAATAACATTGGTAGCCTGGAACTGCACCTTTATAACCTAGGTCATAGGTATATACTACTCGGATTAAAGTAACTTGAGGCTTGCATTAATTTTAGAATAATGCCAGTTCAGAATTACCACTCATTAGTGTTTATTCAGAATTTAGAGAATAATGATACTAATTCGAATTTAGCACAGTATTAGACATTTAAAATACTATTTTAATAAAACTTTGGATAATAGGTACTATTTTGTGAGACTGAAAGAAGCCACGTACAATAAACTACTCTATACAGAGTGTTTCATCTCGATTGCATTAAATGTAAGCGTATATATTGTTTATCAAAGTTACCAAAAGGCGCTGTCACCAAAAGTTTCCAACATATGTATATCTCATAAGACTACAGCACACGCATTTATCGTAGTCGACGACTATGCTAAGGACAGGGACCAACTACGTCTTTAGTTTTGGGATGAACAATACAAATATTTAAGCAAGCAAATGATGCCAAAATATCTCTTTAATTAGTAAAGTTTCTAAAACTCTTATCTCGCTCACTATTAGTTATATTTAAGAGAAAACTTAACATTTCACTTGAGTGTTTTGGGCCGTGCACGAATTCCATGCACTTAATAATTAACTAAGCGTGTGGTCACCGAGGGACATGAAAGACCTCTAATAAGTATCATCGTCACGTGCCCGCGAATAAATTGCGGTAAACTTAATTAGAGAGTTATGCTTGCAGCGGGGACCCCAGCGTCCATTTTGTTTATTAGCATTCAAATGTTACTAATTTTAAACTCAGAACGCAGCAGCGCCTTGTTTTGTTTTAGTTTTTTAATGGCGTTTTCAGGTTTACTGTACACAATACAACCAGACAGGTTGGATATTATAATAGATATACAACTAATTTGCACAGTGATGGTGGATAAATCATTATTTGTCTGCTGTGACCAATGGTAAGAACCCACCAAGAGCTATGAACTATTTATTGAGATATAGGAGCCACGGAACGTCTAGCCGTATTATTTTTATATCAACTTGAAATATATGTATGCGATGTTACATATATGATTACAAAAAGCATTTAGTGTATGATTTTATTTATTTATTAATTTTATTTTATTTTATTTTCTTTTTCTAAAAAACTGTATGATACCAGAATGTAAATTCATTTACAATAGTATACTAATTAGCAAGACCTAAATGTTTCATAGCAAAGTCACTCATTTCCAAACTGATTTACTATATTTTTCATTTTGTTAGCGGTATTATAACAGTGCAATAGTAAACATGTTGGATTAGTGACAGCGATCCGGCCGCGCTACCCAGCTGTTACAAGGAACATACAACTCACTCGGTCGCGCGGATGCGTATAATTCGAGTCCTAAAGAGTCAATAAGTGGGCTGCCTACTCCATTCAATACTCTAGTTGTCGTATGTTTAGTAATACAGCTGTTACTCGGATGTTTGCAAGTCATGCGACTTATAAATAGACCCTACTTCGTTTTGTTTTAGTCACCAAAATATGTTATGTCTATCGTAGCCATCGCAATTGTAACTCCATTAATTTTAAAGTAAAAAGCCATAAGCCGGGTTCCTATATCAAAAAACGAGTCGTTACAGCGAGTAAATTTTTGACAAATATTTTAGTGTCCGTAGATAAAGCAACTCGATTCTTTATATAGGAAAGGCCTTAATCTATCATGTAAATGATTAAATATTAATGCTTTGATTTGATTTGAACTAATAGAATAACATCGAATAAAATATTTATATTATATTATATTATTAACAAATTATACACCTAAACCTTTTTTGTGAATCGCTTTGTCTATTGGTGTAAACCGCATGAAAATCCATGTCTTTGAGTTTATCGCGTACAACACGCGACGGGGATCTTTGTTTTACAATATGTAGTGATACTCATTTGTTTAATCAAATGCAAAATAAAGAAAATGGAATAAAACGGAACGTGTTCAAGTTTAAAATGATATTTGATTTCATTTAATAAAACAAATGTTTGTTAATTATTGAGTTATACTTGTTTTCTTTTTTTAATGTTCACGCAATTATAGTATTATTGCTTGCGTTTTCTTTTCTTCTCTTTTTTATTGGGTACTAATTAAATTAATATAGGTGAGCATAGTAGTTTGTATAATACTGATTTCCCTATTATCAACACACAACTAATATGTTCCCGAATCTACATATTTTCTAGGAGCGTTTCAATAGCAAGAAAGATTCTTACATTAGGCATTTATTTATTCGCTTTAAAAGTGTTTACCTTGTATTTAATATTTTTCTATCAGCAGTGGGCCAGCGTGGTGGACTATGGCCTAACTCATCTCATGCTGAGAAGAGGCCTATGCCCAGCAATGGGACAATTAATAGAGAGGGCTGATATTTATAATGATTTTAAAATACAGCTTTCATATAATAATAATAATAATCTTTATTAATTCAAAAATAGGTATAGTTTGTCTATCTTATTGTAACATATAATGGACTATATATAAACTGAGCCTATTATAACCCTATATTTTCTTCCACAGAATGCTCCGCCCAGACCCTCAGGATATTCCCGGTACAGAAGCAGCAGACAGTGGCTGTTGGCAAGTCCGTCGTACTGACTTGTCAGGTAGATGCCCCGGACCTAGCGCTCGTCACTCAACCACAATGGAAGGACCCTAAAGGACTTGTTATTAATGAAGCAGCGTAAGTTTCTAACATCTTAATAAAATAGTATGATTGTGCGCAAAAGGCGCAATCCTTGAATTTTTTGTCACCTCTCTACCATCGATACACTGAGAGCTACGAGCTTCGTAGCTAATGGATTTAATCGATCCAAAGATCAGAGATTTATAGTACTTTAAAACGTGCTCAATATAATGCGTAAACTTTAGATTTGTCATAAAAATTAATTCAGTCAATGGAAAATTTTAAAGCTTTAATCTGAAAATATAGGATTATATCATGATTCATATGCTCTCCTGCAACACAGATTTTATCTAGTGCGGACATTGAAAAAGACACTGTTCATTTTTTAAACCACGTACCAACTTCTTAACCCGAACTGTTTAGTAACTAACATCACTTTGACATGAAACGACTTTTACACATTTTATTACTATTTTATTACGCTATTTAAACACTGGGTTAAGTATAAACAAACTTGTAAAAGGAACTAAGCTGCGATATAATCTTTAAAACTTGTTCAATTTAAACGTCAACATTTTGAACTAGTTACTGGTTTATCTAGCTAAAGTTAACAAGCACTTTAAATATAAGTAGTTTATTTTATTGAGCAGTTAAAGTAACTAATTTAGTAATTAATAATAACTGATGCGCCCAAGAATTAAGTAGTTGTACTTCAGTTAATGTTACGAGTTTTAAAACGGTTTTCCGCTCTTAAGTTTCCGATGGGTTGGCCAGAGATGAACTGGACGTCGAACTTATCAATTCATTATAGTCAGGTAAACTTTACATTTTCATCATTTACGGGATTGAAAAAAATACAAGACCGAAGCCTAAAAGGTCTCAAATCAAACGAGAGTCACTTAGTAATTTTTGAGTCAAAAGCAATCTGAACAATTTATGACATCTTAAATCCGAAAAATAAGTTTCTCCATTTTTGTACGTTAGTAGCCATGTTGTAAAAGGATAAAATGTAATCTTTTACTACTTTAAAGCTGCAACACAGTTTAAAATAATATTTTGATCTATAAGAGGTAGACAGACAGTACAGATTTCCACTAACGACAATTCTAATATAGCTCCGTGACTTTATACCAAAATAACAGTAAAACTGAATTGTTGCTTCAAAATGTAATAATAATTCCAATTTGTTGTAGTACTGGAACCCGACCGGAGATATACACGGAACCGATGCCGGCGAAGCAACAGCAATTGTTGTACATTTCGTCGATTACTCCCGCCATGGCCGGAAACTACACCTGTGTCGCCACTTACACTAACATGCCTCTCAGCGCAAGCGTCGTCCTCGATACCTTCAGTAAGTACAGTAACAATTATATTATAAACAGATAACTCAGTATGTAGTTACAAGTCGATTTTTCGCGATCGTTCATTTGAATCATTTGTTTTTTGATCGTGCGTCTTGTATTTACATTAGGAACTATTATTATTGGAAATGTCGACTGTTCCTCCAAGCATACGAAGTCTTAAGTATGTTTTTGACTATCCAAAATGATGACGTATGTATTTTCGTGTCGAAAGATTAATCAAAACCTAGGTCTTCATCAATCTCTTTAAAAGCCAGTTAACGTAAAATATATTTTTATTTATTTTATTCAAAAATATTCTATAAGCAACATTTAATTTTTTTATTATTTACCTAGTAACACAATTATAATGAAAAATTACCATGGTAATGTAAATTAACTTTAAGGATAATTGAAACATTTCCCGCCAAAGATATTTCTTTAAAGTGAAGAGTACGGCTTGTACAAAATTAGCTAGCTAATATTTTAATTTTGTTTTAGTTGCCATTACATGGACAAACGCTAATGAGAATCAGTATGCTACTAAAGGAAAAGATTTTAAAATCATGTGCGAAGTCACTGCCGAGCCGGCGCCGTCAGTTGATTGGTTCAAAGAAGGAAATCCTGTAAGTTCTAAATTGATAATTTGCCATTTAAATTAAGAATTTAAAAAGAGTATACACGATTGGGCAGCCAAGTCATTGGTATGGACTTAAACCGATACATTTTTATATGTTCTGTGGATACATCCCTGTATTCTGTAATTTAACCAATGAAATACCTGGGTATATCTAAAATCTTAATAATAATCTATATCTTGTATGAAGTATAGCAGCAAAAAAATTATATGAATGTAATTAATCTCAGTTAAAATAAATTTAATTATGGAACAAGATTATTGATTGTATTTTGGTGTTTTCTTAATATATGTACATACTACTATATTTAAATGTGTTTTAGATTGTCACTGGCGACCGATATGTAATTCACGCAAACGGACTAATGATTAAAAGTGTAGAGGAAAGTGACGATGGTACTTACACCTGCCGTGCTGTTGTCATCCAAACTGGTGAACTGGCTGAAAGAAACATCAAACTTGAAGTAAGTGTCTGAATTCAACATCTACATAGCTATGAATGCAACCGCGTGATAATGCTGAGATCAATGCATTTTATTTTGCAGATCTACGTACTCAAAATTTTTGAGTCACATAAGTTTTGAAAGGAAGTTTTTGCCGTATGATTGAAATCTATATTATTTTTAAGGTTTATACCGCACCAGAAATGGAGGAACGTGAACCTAGAGTTGAGATCAAGGAAGGAGAAAGTGCTGCTATCTCTTGTAAAGCTAGAGGAAAACCAAACCCAACTTATTCATGGATCAAGGCTTCGACTCGCGAGGTAAGGTTCACGATATCTTAATGCCTTAAATTCTCATTCTTTATTTCTATTATATTGGACCAATAAATAAGCAAAAAGATAAACGATTGTTTTTTGTTTAGAACTTGGCATCAACCTCACGATTCAGCGTCCAAGAAAATACTGGTCTTTTAACAATTGACCGTGTCGAAGCCGGCGACTACGGCAAATATATTTGCAGCGCTGTGAACCAAGCTGGGCAAAACGAGACCGAAATTGAAGTGGAAGTACTAGTACCGCCGAAAATATTTGAGCTATTTAACACGACCGCGGCGGAGAAACAAGAGGGTAGATTGGAGTGTAAAGCAACCGGGCGGCCTGCTCCCCGTATTAGTTTTCGCAAATTGAGCCGTCCTGACCGCTTCTTGAATGGCCCTAACGACGACGGCAGGTAAGACATTTGCTACTAACAATGGTGTTTTACTGTCTGCTTAATGTCCCAGGTGTTGCCTAAAGCTTACGTTTATTCCGACATCTTAAATCACGTTTATTAATCGCCTTAAACCCTCCTGTTGAATGTTTAAACTGCACTTTATGGTAGAGAAAAACAGATGTTTTCAAGTCTACTTAATTTGCATTTACGAAATTTAAATTTTTTGTTTTAGAATGATAATCGAAACGACCAGCCGACAGACTGGTGACCAAATGGAATCCAGTGGAGTGATAACTATCACTAAGCTGAATAGAACCGACGATGGCTTGTATGAGTGTGTTGCCGAGAATGACGGTAAGTTCTAAGATTAAAAATAGCTTTAATACTTCTTGCATACTATAATATTATAAAAGTGTTTTTCATAAATGTAAAAAGAACTACGTAATTTTTTAATCAACTTTCATATCAAATTTAATTAAAATCTTAACAGCGGTATATATGCGCGATTGAGTAAACATTATTATATATTAATAGGATGTACATTCGACGTATTACAAAACCATGGGATAAAACACAGGAGCAAGCATTTTATTCGTGGATATACTAAAACGAAGTTCAACTTTGTATCAACCTTACATTCTTATATCAGCGTAAATCTTTATTTTTCTAGGAAGAGTATTAATTGTATCGGGAAGAATCGGTATTATCTTTTACTGTTAAGGCTTTCTATTAAAATATATGTACATAAATAGATGTATTTTTATGATTATGTAGTATGACAGACTATGTAGTCTTGTCTTTATCGCCAGGAAGATAAGCATAGGTGTATTCCACCTATATTTTACCAGCTATGGTACCGAGTAATAGCCTATTGGCGTCTAACTCCAAACGTAACACACAGCAGCTCATTCACTAAAAGCAATGATTTCTATTTAGGAATTCAAATTCTACATGACTTACATTGTAATGGCGGATTACGGATGGCGTAGTGGTTCAAGTAGTGGCCTCGCCACTGTTACTGCGTCGTGTTGTGCGATCGATTCCCAGACGGGACAAAAATCTGTGATCCACTAATATTTGTTTCGTGTCTGGGTGTTATTTGTGTCCGATGTTTGAAAGTTTATTTTGTCTTTTGGTAAAAAGACAATAGGCATGTTGACAGGGTTAAAAATAAGTGATTCGAATAAGTCCGTCTTTTAGATTAGCAAAAAATATTGGACACCTATTTATTGTTTTAACAAAACATGAAATATTTACTAATATATAACGCATTAAAGTTTGGAAATGCGGGCTTGTGACTTCACTATCCTATAAAAATTTGTACCGATAAGTGACGTTACACGAAATTTAAACCCGTTGTATCTTCGTTATTATTAGTTTGTGTGACAAAAGAAAAATACGTGTCAATTATTTTTTACTAGTCTACTAAAATCTTTTTTTAGTCATCATGCCTATTCCCGCACTAGGTATAATTCCTGAATTATTCCTACTGCGGGAAATGACTTTTGAAAATAAAATTATTCTTTTATAAAGCGTCATGCATTATTTGTGTAGTCACGTTGCTCTAGATTGTACAATTATACGTCTACAATTGTTTTGTCAGGTGGAGAAGCACGCAAGAATGGACATTTGACAGTCGAGTTCAAACCGACATTCGAACACATGCCCACGATACCTATCTGGAGCTGGAACGGACGTCCCGCCAATTTAAGTTGTACGGCGCAGAGTATCCCGAACGCTACCATTAAATGGAGGTACGCTGTTAAAATAAAGAGCGACTCTTTATTGTAGTCATTTCACTTAAACGTTTAAATGAATTCTTATTAGTATTGTGTGCATGTTTTTGTATTTAAGCTATGATCACCTTTTTTAATTAGCGTTGGAAATGTCTTACCATATATACTATACAAACGATCTTTATTATACATGACTGTATCATTGAAAGAGCTGGTTAAAAAAGTATGAAGTATGTAAATAAATAAATAAATTAATGATAATAAATTATAACTGGCAATGGTGTTTGAGTATCATATACCTTTGGTATAACTCTGAGAATTTGCTAACAGACGAGCCCAATAACACTTGATCCAATACAGGAGCCCTGAGATCTCTAGGTGAATCAATGATACTTTTTTCATTCATTAGTACCAATTTTCATTTGTGACTGTATTTTACTTTTAAAGTCTATATGGAAGGTGGTTAATGTAAGTACTATACACCATAAAGTTATTTATGCATAATATGTGCCCACAACTAATTTCACATAATATATTTATTGTTTATTAACCTAACAGTTACAAGTACTTACAAAATAATTACGTCACCTACCTACCGCCTTGCAAGAAATGACTACCTAACTCCCAGTTGACTTAGTTGCTTCGCTACAAATTTAACAGTTAACTCTAATTATACGATGTCTTAAAGGTTCCGCGAACTGGACTTGGTAGAAAGTCCTCAAGTCAAGATCTACGGCTCAGGCCCTTCCAGTTACGTGATTGTGACGCCCACCGACAAGGGACTGTTCGGTGTCTACAAGTGCATTGCGACTAACAGACACGGTGAAGCTGAATACGTCATTCAATTCCGCGAAGCTTTTCCACCCGGCCCCGTCATCCAAGTAAGTGGACTGTTCGACTGAACCTTATTTTGAAAAGTTACGATGTAATTTTTTAATGGTCATAAGAAATATATTTTGAAATAGTCTTTTTTATTCTGGGTTTAAAATATTGATCATTATATTTTTATGATTTAATTGCACATTAACAAAAATAAGCACATGCTACACATTTATAAGTCAAAGAGCTGTGTCGGTACTACACATTCATAGATATGTAGAAGACCCTTTACGTACCCAATACTATTTATAACCCTACTAATTATTATTGAATTCAAGTGGTATATCTGAAATGGTACTATCGATATCTTTACTGCATGTTCGAGACAACCCAAAATGAATAATTCATTGGCTAAAAGCTTGGCACTACAGTACTGTCAACTATAGAAACTTAGAATACGTTGTAGTATAGTGGTAGAATAAATTGAGCTTTTTGTTCGAATCTGGGAGTATTATAATTTTTATATCCGATATGTTTTTATCAAAGACATGTTATACAAATTATAAAAATAGGTCGACTGAAAAAGGAAATATGTGAATTTAAGGTATTCTTAGAAATACAGATTTCTATAATAATACAAAACCACAAAAATGAGTCAAATGTTTTTATTAATTTGATATTCATATAATATTGAGACACGTGTATATACACGTGTCTTTACAAGAACTTATACAAATATAGCTTTGTAGTAGTAGTTTGTGTAGGAACTAATTAAAATATTGTATTAAATATGTCTCTTTTATTTTGTAGGCTCGTCAAGAGACTATAACAGCAACATCGGTGTCGTTCAATATCGTTGGTCCGGCTGAAGAAATGGGTCCACCAATACTAGCCTACACAGCTCAATATAAGGAAAATGGCAATTTCGATTGGAATCTCTCCCAGAATCGAACTTGGTCCGCCAATTCACCGTACATTATTGAAAATTTGAGACCAATGGTCACCTATGATTTCCGATTCGCTGCGATCAATCAGGTCGGGCCTGGCAGCTGGGGTGGACCATTGACAGTCATTATGCCTAGACGGTAAGAATACATTGCATCATTTATAAATGTTGTAAATACAAAAAATTAAGTTTTCATATACTTATAATTTGATATACACCAGGTCGGCACCGGAACAACCAAAATGGTGGGAAAATGAAAGCCCGGAATCGCTTATTCATGGTAAATACGCAGATAGATACGAGCTAAGATGGAGAGTTCCTGCCAACAATGGCGAACCTATCGATATGTATAAGATCAGCTACTGCCCCGTAAGTTTTTATTGTACTCTAACTTCATATTATGTTTCCATTTTCACACACAATACATGCTTTGAATAGATTTGTTGTCTGGATGATTTATTTTGCTTTCCTAAGAAGATAGAATTGGATAAACTTATTATTTTATCGTAGTTTTGCCCATATATCTAAGCCTCTTGTGAATTGAATGTTTAGCTCATATCAGTATTTGGATTCCGTAGAAACGTTACAATTTTATTATTAAAGCCACGTAAATATATACGATGGAATAAATTTCTTGATTTAACACGCTTTGTTTACATTTTTATTTAGGTGCAGAAAATAACTGGTGAATGGCGCATTGAATCTGAATCTCAATGCATCGTCGAGGAGCTTAAGTCTCCAGAGGTAATCACTTACGAAGTACGTGGACTCCACCCCGACACTCGCTACAGAATGCACGTACAAGCTCACAACGCCCTCGGATATTCCCTGCCTGCCCAACTTTACGTCCAAACCGCTCTCGGTGAGTACAATCAGGAGAGTAACGAGGTCCCAATAAGGGCCGGCTTCTACGACGTTTACACTGCCTCAGAACCAATGTATTCAAAAGCAACGACCATCTCTTATTTCCTCAGCCTATTCACCTTTGTTTTGTGTTTCGTTTTGTGAACTGTGACCTCAAATTAGTGTTTTGTGCGTCCTTGAATATTTATTTTTAACGTGCTCCTGTAATATATTTTTACAACGAATTTATTTTTAATGTACTACTTCCATTGGTTCTATGTTTTGCTTTTCTTTTATCAAGTACAAGTATTCATAGATTAAGATATCCGCTTGTTAACCATTTTATGTTATTTATTTCATCTTCATTTTCTGAATGTTTTTGAAGTGCTGATTAATCATACTTTTTATTTTTATTGTACAATCTTGCCTATACAAAATAATAATTATAAAATGTACAAATAATTTACAAAATGTAGGAAATTGTGAGGAGTGTGTTGAAAACGTTGTATTTTGGCATGCATTTTTTTATTATTTTATATTATAATTTGAAAAATTACTCTTAGATTTTGAGTATGATTATGATTTCATAGTTAATTATAATGTACTTTTATAGTTTTAAATTTCAAATTGACGACTTTATATTATGTTGGTGTTAATTTATTACCGATGGTAAGTTTAAATTGCCTATATTTTGTTTTTTGATTTTTATAGTAGAAATTTTATTTGCCTTATAAACTATAAGTATTTATCATTATACAATATTTTCTAGGTAACCCAAATGGAAGTCCAAGTCATTACAGATGGGCTCACACTAAAATGGAAATCTTAGCGACAATATTTATAACATTTAATCTAATATAAACGACTAGTTAAATAATAATCTAATTAATCTTCTAAATTAAGCAAGTCCAAAGACGACTGTTGTTATTTAGGGAAAATACTTGTTGTGATAAAGCAATTTGTTGATGTGTAAATAAGTGTAAATGTTGCTTGTGTTTGATAATATCATAAAATGATTTCTGAACTTTAGTAGTTCCGTTGTGTGAATTTAATCGTGAAATATATAATTCTAAAATTATTTCGAAATGGTATTTAAATTATATCGAAAGTTTACTCCATAGTTATTTTAAAAGTAAATATATTACTACTACATAGGTAATTTAACGGCTAATAAATTAACACTGCCAAAATATGAAATCGTAACATAGTGTTAATTAAGAACTAATGCCAAAAATTAAGGCATCCATTACATTTTATTATAGTGAGTTGTATAAGGATTCATAAGATTTGTGTACGAATTTTTGATGACTATTTTGTCTTTTTAATATAGAATAAAGGTGGGAAAGGAAATCGTCCATCTAAAAGATTAAAGGAAAAAGAAAGGGATATGAATGTTGAACATTATTGAGGGTTGAAAATATAATGTAGTTAGCCAAAAGTTCTACTATAATTGCAAGGAGTTCAGAATTGTGATCTGTTTTAGGAGAAAATGACCAATGTGAAAAATAATAAATGTTTTCAAAACAAATTGGCTATTTGTAGTTTTGTGTATAGAAAAAAAAAATGAATGAGGTTACGTTTAATAAAGTATACAATATATAAGGCTTGTAATGATTTAGCCCCAAATAAGACAGTATTAACTTCATTCATTTTTATATTAACTACCATCACCGAATTCCATAAACTTAGTTATAACCCTCATTCCTTTGTACCTCATTGAACTAATAAATTAACTGTAATAAGAGATCGAAAAGAAAGCTGTCAAGATGCTTATCAAGAAGTCCATTAACCCTTTTGAATGTTGATCGTTACACAAGTGTGTTTGTGTCGCCCTGACTGAAATTTGGGTAAATATAATTTTACATTAATATAATATTTTTAATAGTTAATAATCCTGCTGCATAGTTTCCTTTGGAATGTACTAATTACTATTGCATGATCTTCATGTACACCCTTCAGGCGCTGATTTGATTCACATCGTTCCGATAGCATGGTCCCAACATCGACGACTAAACCTACAGATCCTATTTTATACATTTCAGTCTTTACCATTTTAATTATATATTAGTTGTCATATTAGATGACCATGATGTTAGACATTTTAATTTTTGGGTTTTCAAAGTCACCCTGGTCGTGCCCGGTTTATTTTTTCTAAGCATGGATGGTGTAATCTATGAAACTGCCAAAATAGTACCCCTGCCATTATATGTTGTAACCCTAGCACACGTTACCCCGCTACTTCTATTGGCAGTTTCACTAGGTTTTAGGATTTCTTTGTAGAAGAATTATTAATTACTGTTGCTTGAAAAATGTTCTGTATAATATTTTATATAACGTTTTTCAAACAGCAATTTGTTTCCCTATAATTAAGATTATTTATGTATACTAAGGTGATGGCTGAGATAGATATCCATCAAATATTATTAGTCGTTTTTAAATATTTTTATCGTTATGAATTTTTCATTATTATAATTGTTTACAATAGATCCGGTACCGCTTAAATAGAATAAAATACTTGTCATGGGGTTTGAACATTTATTTTGCGATAAACGAAATCATTTGGAATGTTTGCATCTTGACAACTTTTCTTTCTTATTATTATTGTTATCATTAATTTTAAGGTATTCGACTTATGCATCGTCATCTTTCGTTATTGTCATTGGTCTTCATTTCATTTCCATTCAAACCCCATTTCATTCTAGAGGAGAGCTTTCTACCAAAACACTTAAAAAGTTTTATAAAAATAGAATAGTAGCCGGTGATTGGGTGCACGATTTCTTTATCTGAAAGCACTCCCTGTATGTCAAAAAATCGCTGATTGCAATGAATGTCTATATTGCTCTATACCAACCTATATTACGTATATACGTAACTTTCTATACACACGAGCTGAATCTGCATTTATTACAATCACTTCCATGTCATCTAACATTTTCAGCTTCTGTGAAATGATGCATAGACTAACCATAAAAAGAGCAGTAGAAAAGTTTACTTAGTAATTTGGATCACACATTGGCTTTATATTTTTATAGCATCCGGTACTCTGCTTCTACTGCTCTTATATTTATTTGCGGAAAATTATATCGAAAATTCATTTATCAGGGGTAGAACGTTCCGGATTTGCGCCACCGCAGATGTTGTCGAGTGGAGCCATAATTGGAGTGGCACTCGCTGGCGTATTCATCTGCCTTCTCATCGTGGACCTCCTTCTATTGTGCTTCAGACGGCAAGGAGTCATTGCGACAATCTGTGGCAAGCGTGGCAAGAAGCACAATGACGACGAAGCTAAACTGGGAAGGTATATAATTCCTCATTCTTAAGTCTCATAATATTGACATTAATAAATAATCTCTATATTACGAAAACCAGTTCATCAGATAGCACATCATCGACATCATAACTGTTCCATTCCAAGTTTTCATAATTGTAATTGTTACTGTCTATCTATTTTCCCTGTGTTAATCATGTCGAAGCCTACCCCCTTGTAATCCTGTGTCCCGTACTAAGTGTTAGTGTCGATGAGAGATGTTTCTGCCCGCTAGTCTGTACGGTTGGCGCTTCCCGCTCCCTTATTGCAGCACCAAGCCGCGCGCGCCGCCCTCCCCCGCGCCCCTGCCGCCGCCCGTCAAGCTCGTGCCGACCCCGACGTAAGGCACACATGCAACATACGACACCTTGAGACTGCCTGCATGCTTTGTTTGTGCGGATCATATGGTTCGGCCCTTGTGACGAGAGATGTCCGATCGAAAGATTTGGTTTGAGAGGACAATTATAATTTTATAAAGCTGGGGAAAAGTACCTATGTATGATACTTTTCGCTGGGGCTGAGCAATTTGTACATAATCAAACGGATAGCTTCGCGTTCTGCCTTTTGTAAATAGCAATAAAGTAATATATATAGACAGCGTAATGCTTTGGATTGGAGATTAAAGTGTTGTGTAGTTGTGAAGTAGTGTACAGTGCCGCTTTTTCAGATTAACAAATAGAAGCAAAGATTTTATTAAATTCTTAGCAGGTGCCACGTCTTTATTGTCCGATTTGTCGCAAAGTTCTATTTAACTGGAACATCTCTTACGACAGTTACCCTACAGACAAAATTAAGTTTTAATTTTATTTTATAGTTTTATTTTGTAATCCTATCTATTTCCGGTCGTGTGTAACTTTTCCTAATGCACTTTTGTCCCCTGTCACAGGTTTTCATAGTTTGACTTTTGCTGTTTGACTATTTGCACAATCCACTAATAAAAATATTTGTCTTTCCCAACGCTGCCTCATATCAACCTCGTGTAGTTATGTACCGACCACGCCAGTGTAAGAAAATCAAATATTCATATCATTCAACTTTATACTTTCTGTTTTGGTCTGTGCCTCGTGTGTTGTGTTTGCAGTGTTTGCCAAATAATATTCTGCATTAATTTGTTCGCTTACTGTTGTGTTCGCTTTATTGACCTTCAATCACCTTTCATTATCTATGTAACATAAATTACTCATATCAACCCACCATTAATGCAAAAATGTATATTTTTCTTTAGTTACGTTTTATCGTACCAACAAATTTAGTGGATATGGCTTTTAAAACGAATGCCAATTGAACTTCGCATAAAAAAAAAAACGTAACTTAAGAAGTTATCGCGCTGTAAATAAATGCTAAAGTCCAGTAAGTACATCAAAAATAATATCTAACATAAAATTGGTATCACAGGGATGAAAAGGAGCCACTGAAGGACACAGCCGATGACGCCATTAAGAGGAACTCATCTGTTGAATTCGACGGCCATAGGGTATACGCCACAAGTGGAGGACCGATCATCGGCAAGAACTCAGCTGTCTAAAGTAACAGAACTACATTAAAGGTTCACATGATTATGAATGTTAAATGTACGTTACATTCGATATGCTTCTGTACATGTTTGTGAGCGCGACCAGTATTTTAAAACTGCCAAAAGTTTACTTAAGTATTCAGCTTTACTGTCTATCTAGATTTGTTTATCGTCACATATTATCTATATATTTTTATAACATCTAATTGTAATACGAATATATTGTATACCATTTTCTATAGTGATGTTGTTAAAGGCAGTGCCGTCGTCTTTAAGAATAAAACTTTAGTGCACTTTATGCATTTCTTGAATGATACCGTTGCTTCAAGAGGTACGATATGTGCCTTTTAGTGTATGTATTTCTTAATGAGGGTATTATATGTTAGTGTATATAGGATAATACATAACAGTGTCACAATTTTTGTTACTTTCAAAAAGTTTATTTAATCTTCATAGTCTTATGTACGTTTTAAATGTTGATTTTTTATTTCGCTCTATATTCTACTTTATATCTTTCTACCTGGATTAATTAGTCATCATAAAATCAAACATCACGATTTGAAAAGTGAACAAGATACTTTTGCCGATTTTATTAAGTTACTTAAGCGAATTTGCCTTTAATTTTAATGAAAAGAAATCTGATACTATAATTCTAAGTTATTTTAAGTCTTGTAAATACTTAATCTAAGACTGTAAATATTTTCTATTTTATTGTTTAAACGTCTCATACGTATCTCATGTATCATAACAATGAACTGAACTCAGAGTCAAAAATCATTTCATCATTGTTTTACACCGTGAGGCATTATTTTTAGGACGCTATCGCTTATCAAGATGTAAGCTACCCCTAGGTGTCATGTTTAATTTTATAAACGAAATATTAGTTAGTTAGGTAATGTATACCTGTTAGCTCGGTTAAGATAATTCAGATATTCCTACTTAATGTAATTAGTTAAGGTATGTTGAAACACAACACATATTAAAAACAGTAGTTCAACATTTTAAACTATCGTAGATAAAGTACACGATGTCACAATAACTTTGTAAGTCTCGACCTTAGCTTTACACGAAAAAATTTCTATTAGGAATACACTGAAGTTAAACTACTGTTTCTTGTTTGTATTGTGTAAGCTCCTTCGAAACAGATTGCTAAATTGCCGAACGTCGTCGTAAAAGGGTTTTAGTATCGTCATTACCCAATTTAGCAGCTATTTCGAATGAGCACAGAATTTTTTTATAACTGCTTAATTGTGTCTAAGATATTTTTATTAAAATATTTATCTACATCTCGTACCTAAACTTTACATATTTTTATGTGTTTGGATATTCATACAGCGCTCTTTGAAAGAATTTATGAATTACTCGTAGAATAAAGTTGTGCGAATAAGATAAATAAATGTTAAGAATGTGTTTGCTAATGTGACTGTTAATCATTTGTTAGTGTAGCACATATTTCACAAGTGCGTCGATTTTGAACAGAAATATCTAAAACGCAACTAGGTATCGTTACTTCTAACTAAAACTAGACTCAGAACTAGTCCACAAAGTTAAACTAACTATTATTGTGTAAACTTTGCTAACTAAATGAATACAGCAATCAAACTCAATTTATCCACCAAATAGTCTAGTAGTCTACTAAGGTTTTCAATAGACCCAATTTCGAGCAATAGAATTACACAATTCATTGAACAAATTGCAAATTAAAAAGCAACAAACCATTGGTAGTCAATCGCTTCTACATGTACCAGCTTAAATGTTATTCGTATGTAAGTTTGTCTGTCAGCTTGTAGCCGGACTGCGACAAAACAAGAAACGCATTTTTATATGAAAATAAATGTATTGAAAATATTTCTGTATCTTCTTTTATTCTTTACCCAACTAAAACATGATATCGCAAATCATACACAACTGATGTTTCCATTTCTAGAACTTTGTGGGCTACCCAAAAGCCCACCAGTCGATATGACTCGTTAAATCTATCCCGTACCTGAAATGACACGGGGTGGCCATTTTTTTGGTTACGAATTACATCTATCAGTTAAATATTTACAACAAAGTCTCATTCAAATACATTTTACGGTTCATCAATACTAATTTGCGTTATAAATAGAGCTATTACAAAATAGGGACGCCCAAAAAATTTGTCGACAAAACACGTGATTTATACTCGTTAGTGCAGCGGTACGAAAATGGTTCGCATTTTAATCGGTATTCTTATTACAATGTAATCTTTTGTCAGGGGATGAACAGACGGGACTCGGGCATAATGGAGCAAATGTTGTGCAACAACACTTATGAACGTATTAGTGGTAGTGATGCTACGGTTTAATCGATATTGTTGTTGACGAGAAAGGGGGGAAATTTTATATTAAAACTTGGATGTCGTTCATTTGAAGGCCTGAAGACTTGTCAGGCATACAGAGAGCAATTTGCGATCAATATAAATTAACACGAATACTTTTTGATAATATTATGGTAACTGATGTACAAACACTGTAGGCACCCACAGCAGTCGCATTATATGTATATGTTATTCTTTAGCATTTTTTTCTAGTGCAATTCAAAGTGAGGAAACTCTCTATCAATCATCTCCCTTCTCCAAAAACAGCAGTACCACATTTCGAAGAAAAGTGTCCCTTCTGTGGATTATAAATGTATAAGAATTCGCCCGGTGGAGTAGAACATGATATATTGAAAACATCGACTTTATACCGAGCGTGACGCAGTTAACAGCACTATTTGGCAAAAGCAATGCGTCACGCTCGATCCACGGGGTGCAGTCAATCGCTGCGGTCTATAGTCGCCGAGAAAGGACACAATGACGCACCCTGTGCCGCTATAATTTATAATTCACTGACATTCACAGTAGGGGGACCGTGCGTGCCTTATCTGGACGGATAGAGAGGCGAGTCGAGTGGAGCGTGGTTAGTATGGTATTATAAAAATATAGTGGAGAGGTAAAAACTAGTTACCACGACTATTTATATTGAGTAATATGTATAAATAAACGATCGTATATAACGAGATTTGGCTATCATAAAGAGAAAACTATGTTTTTTGGTAAATCCTTAAAGCAAATTAGTATTTATAGATTAGATTTCTATAATCACAGCTTATTTATTTCTACATAGTAATTAAATAGTCTGACACATCTTCGAAAGAGTAGGCAGATAAGGTGTGAACCTAAAGCGATAGTTGGTGATATGTAGCTATAGCTTTTGGGTAAGCCTGACCCGGGAATCAAACATAGACCTCAAGCATAGCAGTCACACAATTATACATATTATAAAAATAAATTTCTGACTAAAGTAATATTGTCTTATGTTTACGCGAATGTTATACATTGAAATTAAACACTTTATACGGATTTTATCGCGTTGTTTATTTTACTTTAAACACTGTTATTACATAATTTTGAAAACTCTAACACTACTATTATTGAATTTTACTACTATTTAAGCTATATATTATTTCTAATTAAAACTATTTGTATTTAAGTTTACACTTTGCCCCGACGTTTCGGTTGCTTTACAGCAGCCATGTTCACGGGGATTTTCTCATTAGGTATGTAAGTTTCGACATTAATTTAGAAAGGATGCATTAAAATACATGACTCTTTATCCTTTCTTACTTAAGCGAAATTAATAAAATTTCATTTGATTAAAGTCTTATAAAGAAAATATGTCAATTAAAGTACCCAATTAAGTTCGTGTTTAGATTTATATTTTATTATTAGAGGAAAAAGAAAATAACAGATAAGTATTATTTTTGAAATTTTATACAAGACAGGCGAGATTTTCTAGTAATTTAATATAATGTCGAGATCATCAATCATATGATTCTGACAGGCGTCTTTCACATCGGCGGATAATTCTAATTAGAAAATATAGGCAGGTAGGTAACGACCTAATTGATATTGCAGATAATATTCCATATTCAAAATAATTTACATATACAATATGCTTACTTTGAAATAGAACATTAATTTACCCTGTTTCGCGTTAATTTTAATCATATTTGACTTTAAATTAATTATCTTAGTATTACTAAATTGTTACTTTGAAGACCTTATATGTAAATGTATAATCACTACTTATATCGTTAGATGTGGTTGCCTGTAAGTAAAAGAGCACAAGGCATGTCTGTAAATTATTGTTTTGATGTAAGAAATGTGTATCGTTTATTGGCGATCCAAATAAATAAAAATACAGTACACTATATTCTTTCTCCAACTATAAATAAAAGGTTTACGTATATGGGACAACCGACTACTCAATGCATAGTTTTTGCGTGGTAAATACTTAAAGCACTATCAAACGTATGGGAATCACTAATTAAAGTACTTACTTTTACATAGGTGAATTAGGCAGATATGATATATCCCAGATGGGTTAGGCAGAGGTGTAATACAAACAAAATTCGTCAACAATTGTTAAGTCCTAAGTAATAGAGAGCAAGCTTATTGCAGTCTACCGCTGCTACTGAGAATTGTGCAAATGTTGCAGTTATAATAAAGTCCATTCAACATTTACGTATAATGAACATAGCATCTATACAAGCTTCTAATAACTTAAGAACTTTACACACAACAGCAATTACCACAAGCCGAACTAAGGCTGCTAATATCACAAACAATATTCCAAAATCCATGGCCACCCTACTAAGCCCATATTGGTTATCAGGGGCAACAATTAGGGCGTCCACGCGCCCAGCTTACGTGCGGTTCGTACAACTTCCCTTTCAAATAATTGCCCCAGTAGCAGATGATACGGATTACTACACAACCCTAATATTGTGTACAAAAAGCAATACAGGTTGGACTCATTTCCGATATGAGTCTTGTCATTACGAAAAAATGCACCCCCTATCAATGCCCTTTTTAATTAAGAGTCGCTGGTATTAAAAAAGGATATGTTTATTTTAGTTTTGCAAGAGATATTTAGTAGGTTGAAGCATTCAGTCAATTGGTTTTGGAGAGGAGATGTACTTGTAGCGTTGAGCAAATTCTCCAATTTATGCAATAAAATATAATATTACAAAAATATACTCATGTCAAAAGTTGTTAGAATACCTATTCATACTATAAGAAATAGAACTTTTATAACAAAACTGTAAATTATGTTGTAGGTAATTGACTGAAAGTTTGAAACAGTATTTTATCTATCAAATTTGTAAACGCTGTTAAATTCCCTGAAGCCTATATATTTTTCTATCCTAAATGGATCCAATCCAAGAAAACATACTACTGTTAGCATTGGCGCCTAACGTAGTTAATTTTTCGAAGCTGCAAAAATGTACTTAAATCTTTATTTCGCATTACAAACGCCAACTGCGGCAATCAAATAAGACTCATGTACACGATGCAGCGACTAAACCTTTTAATACCAAACCGAGAGATATTTCAAACATCTGTATTTATTAATTGCTGTGATGGTTATTCTGATCTTATATCTCGACTAGATAATATGGGATCAAAAGCCTAGGCAGACATGATTTGATACGATAGACCTTACCCAGACTCTTTCCGAGAGATGGAAAGAGTCTGGGTAAGGTCTGTCAAAAACTGCTAAGGTCGAGTTACGATTTCTTTATTAAAGAAGTCCCTTTATCTCACTATCTCCATCTGGGCCTGTCGTGGTGTTTTATGCCCTAGAGGATTGAGTCGTAAGTTTGGACTAGTTCTCGTTTGACTTACGATCGATAAGTCTTCTAAGTCTCATTTTAGCCTGCCATCTTTTCGATTTACGTCTGTGCTGTTTGTAGTTAAACAAATTGTAGTATTACTAACACTGAAAATTAAAATTAGATGCCCAGAACACTAAGTTAAGGAGTCGTTATAGTACGATCATTGAACAAAATGTTAAAATAAATTACCGTTCCAAGGTATAACACCCTACTGTAACAAATTATATGGAGGTGCACGTAGAGATAAAATTGTTTACTAACATAAGTAACGCATAACTAGGAATCATTGATAGATTTGCCGATCTTATTGGTGCCGGTATCTTCCCCTAAATCGATGCCTGGAGCGATCGACCGCTACGATTGAATAAGCTTATATCCAGCTGTGGAGATTCAGAGAATTTGCTGATTGATTGGATAAAAATCAAATAGAACACTTCAAAAAGCTTATACTTATTTTGGTACCAATAGGTATATTTTTATTTTTAACTAAAATAAACTAAGTAAACACAACTTGCTTTGTTATGAGGCTTACATGCTAAAATAATTTGGATTTGGATAGTTCTTCTTAATTTTCGATAACGATTTTCTGAAAGCTTATTCGAATGCATTGAATTATTAACATAAATATATTCCAGGAACGCATACACCTTGTCAGGGAAAAAGAAAATATAGTAAATTAGTTTAGTTCCTGCTAAAATTTATAACATATTTAAAGAACTTACAATATATGTCATTCACATATTCTAGGACACCTGTTAATACCATTTACAATAGCTTAATGTAACAAATTCTTGAATAATCAAGTCGGTCGTGATTAACGATCCATAATGGCTAACAAGATCCTTGTTAAATACATCTTGCATAATTCGAAGCAAACGCCAACGCTAGGCGATGCGATCGATCTATACTAATGACGTAAGTACAGCTAATCGTATTGCACATTGCAAGCCAGACAGTATAATGACCAAATGCAACGAATACGTGCTCTATCAATTTAGTTCAGTTATTGACAAGGAACAACGTGTGTTATCCATCAGTGTCAACTAACCCCACTGTCTGCTCCGAGGGTGATAAAACAACTTTGTGGAAGTACTTTTGAATTTAGGAAAAATGTAAACAGTTCACGATTTGATGTAATCTGTATAAATATTTTGGATATGGTAGGTTTTATATGAAGTTATCTAGTGTCAAAAAATTATAGTAAGCCGTCAGTAACTATATGTACCTGCATAGTTCGTAGTAAACACGTAGACTGGGTTCACGTATATTTATATATTTATTCTCTAAAGGAATATATATAAAGGTAAATTCTTCGTAAGCCCAAATGCATAATTAATCATATTATGTAAATAATAAAATAAATTTAATGAACATAATATATTTTTCCACCAGTTATTTACTCCGATTCCTTACTCACTCTTATTTATAATAATAATTATTTATTTCTTCAATTGGTGGTTTACAATCAGTTTGTGATTGGAGCCTACTTTTAAGCAAATAATGCTTGTATTAGTAGACTCCACTCTTCCATATCAAAAAATCGTTATAGATAATAAAAAGAACACAAGAAATATGTACTAGATATAACAATGAAAGAAAACAAAAATAAATAATTTTAAGTGGACAACTATTTGTTACATTTAAGTATGTATTAAGTTTTTGCCTAAGCGTTTGTGTGTATGCGTGTGTGTGTGTGTGTGTGGTGTGTGTGTGTGTGTGTGTGTGTGTGTGTGTATGTGTATGTGTGTGTGTGTGTGTGTGTGTGTGTGTGTGTGTTTGGGTGTGAGTGTGTGTGTGTGTTAGTGAGTGAGAGTGCGAATGTTTACGTGTATACGTGTGTTATTATGAATTATTATGAGTGTGTATTAAATAGCTTATTTTAAGAGTGCTTCCGTCTCCTCATAAGTAAGTTCTTTTATCCATTTAGTTATAGCTTTTTTACATTCACGATATTGTTTAGAGTATATAGATAATTCTTTATTTATCTTGTTGTATAATTTAGCCGAACGTTTGTTATACTGAATACAGGCAAAGCGGGTGTTTGTTTTAGGGATTTGTGTAATCATATCTTTTCTTCTTTTATTTAATTTGGATGCATCATAAGGTAGGGTCTTATGTGTTTTTAATATGCATCGTATAATATATAATTTTCTTACCGAGAGTAGATCACTAATCTGATAGAGACTTTCTGTAGGGTATCTTCGTTTTTTAAAATACATTGTCTTTATAAGAGCGCGTTGAGCTCGCTCCACCTCAATGAATTTCGTTTTTGCAGACCCGCCCCAAATAGGAATGCAGTACACCAAGACAGATTGCACCAAAGAGACATATATCTCATTTAGGACGTTTCTAAATGAGTTATGGCGACTAGTCACATTTTTTGGTACAACATGTCTTAGTGCACTGAATAACCAGCTTAGTTTTCTGACCCTGCACGTAACGTGTTCAAGGTGGGGGGGGTACCACGATAATCTTTGATCTACCAGTACACCTAAGTATTTGACTTGTTTTACTTTGGCTATATTTGGACAGTCACAATTTCGACTTTTTATGTCATTACATTGATGGATTTTAATTTTAAAATTCTCACAAGGCTGTGTTCGACTACTGATACTGAAGCATATAAAATTAGTTTTGGAAGTATTCAATGTGAGTAGGTTACTTTTTAGCCATTTAACTATTTTAGCCATGCCATACTCATACTCTACGCCATACTCTTTTGTTATGAAAATAGAACTAGCACCTACTTATACTATAATAATATCAGCTAGAATGTTGGGTTTGCATATACATGGTAAAGATATTATAATAACTAAAACATGGCCATATGGAGAGCCAGATTTATTCGCTTGGGAATGGAACGAAGTTTTGTCTACCAACTACACCAAATGCAGCCCCATGCGGACGCGAGCAAACTTTCCACGACTTTTAATTGCTTGAAAATGCCGCTTCTGTTTGGCTTTGGAAATCGGTTCCATTTATGCGTGTGTATTTTTTACTAATATGCTTAAGTGTATATTTCGATGTAGCAAACACATATTTCATACACGACAGGAAAAATGCAGCGGCATTTAACTCAAAAATAACTAGCAGTGCTGTATTTTAACCAGTCACTATTAAAAGTTCGAAAGTCAGTCTTTCAGCGCAAACCTTACAGTTTAGCGAGCGGTCCCTATGGAGCGTGCAACTTTATAAAAATGTACATCATTACTCCGCACGATACAAGCTATAACATTTCATGAGATTTATACACATGGGTAATATGGACGACTTTTATTGCTATATATGGAATATAAAAACTTAAGTGCTTTATTGATAAACTGATATTATAAACGGGAAAGTTTAGATGAGTAGATTCAATATTAGAAGATTGAAACTTAAAACTACTATTAAGGGCTGTATTTCCTTATAATAGTTTGAAGCCTAATAGGGTGTTTCTGTGATAAGAAAAGATTTTTGAAGTAGGTAGTTGTAGGGGCGATTATAATGATGTGAGGTGTAAGAAATGATAGTCACATTGATATATATTTTCTTTACTGGTACCAAAAACTTGTAATAGATATACAAAATAAACTACATAACGCGAAGCTAGCTAAAAGCTAATCGGGTGTGGGGAGATGACTGCTGCGTTTGCACACACAATAGCGCGCCTTGTATATGAATTTGAAGCATCAGCAGCCGCTACAGTAGTGCAAAACATGCTGTGCTGAATAAAAGGATCGGTAATTTTTCCTAACGCAACTTGGCTTGGGGTTCAGTGTATAAAATTGTAGAAAGAATAGTCCCGATGAGACGCTACATTAAGCGAGCTAGACCCTACGCACCTCGCCTACTGGCAGCTGTCCCGATCCCTCACTAAAGATGTTCAGAAGTCCTCCTTACCGACTTTAAAAAGGCTGAACCGCCCTAGAGCATTCGATGATGATGAAAAGACTGAATGTCTAGCAGAAAGTCTTGAGCTTCAATGTACTCTAAGCGACCAAAACATCGATTTAGACCACATTTTAGAGGTAGATAGCGAGGTGGAGCGTTGAGTTTCTCTCCCGCTGCCACCTAGACTAGACAGTAGACGATGACTGACGATGTAGCAGATGACGATCAAATAGTGTCCTTAGTCACTCCCGACGAAGTTAGGACGGTCATTAAGGGCTTACACCCTAGAAAAGCGCCCGGCTCGGACAGTATTAGTAATAGGGTCATTAATCTCTTCCCATACTCGCTAGTAGTCCTTCTGACTAGCATATTCAATGCCGCCATCATATATAATATATTTCCACAGCAGTGGAACGAGCCGTGGTCATTGGGATACCCAAGCCCGGCAAACCCAAGTACGAGCCGCCTAGTTTTAGACCTATTAGTCTGCTTAAAGGATTAGGGAAAGTCTATGAGCGGTTATTGTGTGTTAGGCTGAAAGCGTACGCCGACGCATCGCTGTTCATACCCTACGAACAGTTTGGTTTTCGAACTAAACATTCGTGCGTCCAATAAGTGCACCGTAAAATTGAGTACATTAGTGCGAGACTCACTAGGTTCGTAATCGGGCCTCCTATGTGTTAGATGGGCTTCATTCTCTTTTTAACAATTGCCTTAATTTATTACTTAGGCACAAGGTTAAGCTGTATACAGGATGTGTTAGACCTATCATGACATACGTTAGGCCAAACAGGATCCATAGGCTACAAACACTACAAAATAGTTTTATGCGCAGAGCTACGGGAGCATCGTGGTTCGTGCGCAACGAAGATCTACACATAGATCTAGAGCTGCCGGCCATCAAGCAATTCATGAAGCAGTGCTCCCGTAGCTACTTTGACTCTGCTCCAACACACCCCAACCTGCTAGTGGTTGCGGCGATAAATTACACTACATCTAGGATATCAAAAATTAGGAGACCTAGGCACATATTAGAAGAACCAGATGATAGGACTACACTCGCTCAAGACAGAGCATACACGGGTCGCGAAGCCATACAAAGACGTCCGCAGTTCCGCCCTCGCCGCAGAGGTCGGAATACGCGTCGCGTTAACGTTAATCTCGTGGACCACCTTAGATCCACGTTCGACAACGCCCCAAGCCGAGGCCCGTGGTAGTCCGCCCTTGGGATTTAACGTTGTCTAGTCTCCTTATAACGGGTTGGGAGTCTTCTGCGCTCACCCACAGTCCCCGTAACGTGACGCGATATTCTATTCATTTGATATAACTTTCTTATATAATGTTGTTATATGTCATGTCAATACATTTTTATACTATATTTATACATTACAGAAAAAGAATTTGGCTAAGCCTACAGGGACTCATTTTAACATAGTCCTCAACGTGCGAGAATTTTATCTAGTAGGTACTGTAGAAGTCTATAGTCTAAAAGTCACTTACTATCACGGCGAATTAGCACTTGTTAAGCATCTTCAAAGCTTTTATTTAGTCAAACGATCTGCAATATAAAAGAAAACAGAATAAAATAACTTTATTTGCATAGTGTGAATAGAGAGAGATGCGGCATGAAAGTGGATATAGTGACAAAAATAGAAAAGAGTATGTTAAGTTGGTTTGGGCATGTAGAAAGAATGTATGAGAAAAAAATGACTAAAAAAGTTTATAAAGCTTGTGTGAATGGAACAGTTGCAAGGTGAATGGAATGTTTCTCGATCAGATCGGAGACGTTCTGGACAAGGGCCAGGTTAAGAGCACCTTGAACCCGTAAGCGTGTATAAAGAATGTGATGAAAGTGAATAAAGCCAGAGAACTGTGTCTGGATCGTAGCAAATAGAAATCCGTAGTGTCTGCATACCCCCCTCCAGGCATAAACGAGTGTATGTATGTATTTGCATGAAACGTTATCAACTTTAAAATGTTATCTAGTAATCTTATTGAATTAAAGCTTCTAAGTGTCTTGTGCATGGAATGATTTATCATCAAGCTGATATTATCAAGCTCATTGCATAAAGTAGTACCTACTAAAATTAATGATGAAACATTTCATTCGTTTCTAGTAAGTGATTGAGATAGGAAACATTAATTCGCTACAAGCAGAACTTATAAAGATTAGCATCATGATATTGGTTTTGGCGTCATGTACATATATTAATTTAATTCAAACTCTCATTTTTGACTGCACGCATGGCGTAATGGCCTAAGTGGTCGTCTCACCAATGCCACTGCACCGAGTGTTGTGGGTTCGATCCCCTCATCTTCATATTTAAGAGCTTTGCTCTTGTCGGTGGATTATACACCATCTTTCTCGATTTACGGCCAATTCCTTGACCTCCTTTTAAGACATGACCTTCGCCTTTTCTTTTATTTGGTCAGTGAATATCCTTCTGGGTCTGCCCTTCCTCTCTTTTGTTCCACTTTTCCTTCTATAATGTTTCTTATAAGGTGGCCAAACATGTTTTCAATTGTCGTTAAAATGTTGCGTTCTTCTTGGACAAGGTTCAGTACTTCCACGTAGCTATTCTTTCTTTTTTACGAGCAGATTGATCGCCTGATGATAAGCGATTACCGCCGCCCATGGACACCCGCAACACCAGAGAAGTCACAAGCGCGTTGCCGGCCTTTTAAATTTGCCCTCACCTCCCCCTCCCTCAGAAGAGGCAGAGGGGGTTGGGCCTCTGGTACACTCACTCACTCGACGAAACACAACGCAAACGCTATTTCACGCAAGTTTTCTGTGAGGCCGTGGTATCACTCCGGTCGTGCGTGGCTCTCCAGCTTCTTCTTTTCTGTCCAGCTGATTCTTTCAATGCGCCTCCAGCAGCACATTTCTAATGCAGTCTTGCCCGGTATTGTTGGGTCATTGTCCATGTTTCACTTGCGTATAGAGCAATGCTCTAAATGTATGTTTTTATAAGACGTTCGATCCCCAAATGTGACAAAAATAAATGTGACATAAATCCCCCAGGGGATCGAAGCAGGAGTCCTGCTGGACGGATGCAAAAATTTGTGTAATCTGCAAATAGTTTCTCCAAGTCTAGGTTTTCTTTGTGTCCGTTGTTTGAATGATTGTAAAGTTCCCCGCGACACAACATTCATATCTAATGGGGGTGTATTTTAAAATAATCAAACACGTTCATAATAAGTGTCTGTCTCTACTAATGTATTCCTGTGCACATTAGTCAGTTTAAAAAATATTCATAAAACGGCATAGCTGTCGAGATCATAGAATCATATTTAATGAATATTTCACTAAAATAAATAATATTTTTGACTAACGATATTAGTTTTATACGTTTCAGTTGCCATGTTTGAATGCTTGCTGACCCTTTTAAACTGTACACATAGGTATATTCAATTAGTTGAAATATGATGCGTGAATTCACGGAATTATAGTTCGTTTTAGGTTATATTGGATGTAGCCATAAATTAACCGGCGTGAGTGAAATGCATGACACAATAAATAAATACAAGTCCGGGCTACATATATTATGTACTATTTTTGAAATTGTACAATATATTATAGTAGATGATAACTGGAGGAGGCTGAGGGTGCAATGACTAGCAGCGGCCTAATTGGTTTATAGTAGTTCGCCCAACGATTAAATTTCGACCAAAGTCACTATTAAAAATTGAGAATACGTTTGTTTTATTTATTTTCTAAAAGGTCAATAACAGCTACTAAACATTTTTATATTTATTTATTTTATGCCTTTTTAGTTAATATGATATAGTTTGTTTATGGTTCTTATTGTCAGATGCTGAAAACAATTAGTAAGATATCTGATGAGTCTAGTTCGCATTCACATCTGCATTGCATCGACTTATAAGTATAGAGAAATACACTGTCATATTAATGACTACTAGGCCCTAGGTAATATAAAAATGACTTAAAATTGAAAAATGAAATTTATGGTTCACCAGAGGTATGCAATGCACATTACCCAAAATTCGCAAAAAGGTTGAGTTCCCAATGGACGGCCAAACTGTAAATTAATTACACGCATACTATCGAAATTTGGCGGTGTTATTAATAAAACTATGTTCTGAAATTTAACCACGAAAGTTGATTTAACATTTTACATACCACGTGAAAATGTTAAACCTTAATTTCACATTTTGAACATTTTCACATGATACTAATGACATAACATAAAAGAAAAAAGAAATAACTTATTCATTCTAGCAAAAATTTGCTATAAAGTAAAATAGTCTGACTAAAACACAAACTAATACGTGCAAACATTAGAAAGAAAGCGCCTGTTTACTGATAAGCCATTTGAAACCGCGGCAAAGAGGGATGCCGTTTAAAAACGCCTTTTTTATGATGAGGAAAATCTTCATAAGTTATGGTACAGGAAAAGTACACCCGGTATATTTGCGTAACCAGTAACATAACTTATAATACCATATTGCGTTAACAATATAAGCACTAGCTACTTTGACTGCACTGATAGCGTAATGATTTAAGTGGGCGCCATACCTCAAGAGATGTGGATTTGATACACGGGACAAAAAATGGTGTGAGCCATAAATAGTTGTTCTTGTCTGAGTGTTCTTTGTGTCCGCTGTTTGAATGTTTGTAAAGTCCCCTGCGACTCAGGAATTATTCCTAGTGCGAGAGTTGAGTGTTTAAACAACAAATTTAAAATTTAGAAAACCCCCGACACATTATTCATTTGATACCCATATTGAAAAATTTTAATTTGTTAAAATACGTAATTTTGTGGAGGCGGCCATCTTGGATTTGAAATTTATCATAGTGTATAGTATTCTACTAGTCAAGCCCTTTCATTTGATACCCATATTGAGGGAGTTGTGAAAAAATATGTAATCTGCCATTTTGTGGCGGCGGCCATCTTGGAACGATTTTTATCAAACGTAGCTAAGAACACTCCCGACTAATTCGCCTTTCAAACAAAAAAACAAAATTAAAATCGGTTCATCCGTTCGGGAGCTACGATGCCACAGACAGACACACACACACACACACACAGACACGTCAAACTTATAACACCCCGTCGTTTTTGCGTCGGGGGTTAATAAAATGAACTTACATATTATGTTTATGAACCAGGGCTGATCGTTTGCCTTCTCCATGACGACAGGTCGAACACGTTGTACAATATGCTCGTCGTAAAAAGTTACTTATTTTACATTTGCCATCTGAAAACGTTGTCTGATTTCAGCTACAATATGGGTTGACTCCACAAACAGAAACCTAAGTTCTGCATATCCACCAAACCAGTGTAATAATGGTTCAATGCGTTTCACAATCGACACACATAAATCCTAATTCGGTGCTATTAATAGGAATAGGTAGGTTTTAACGGTTTTGTCTTTAAATGGGACCCAAGAGACAAGAGCCACTATGCTACTCAAATACAAAAACCCAAATAGATCTATACAATTTATTCAGATAATGATACTTGACATATAGTTTACTATATTAGTAGTAAGCGTATTTAAAATGATGTACTAAAATGTAAAAAGACTAGATAACAACTATATTAGTTCATATTTTAAATACGGCTTTATTTACCAGCAGTTTAGTAAGATACTACTACTATTGCCACATCCGGGCATATCTCTATTGTTTAATTCACTTCTATGCAATTTTTTATTCACACTCATTGACTTAAGGCACTTTTAATCTGTCTATGCCTCAGAATTTTAGAAATAAGAAATCCACTACAGTTTCTTTACAGTAGCGTGTGTAGCCATGATGGTATTGGTATACACGCTACTGAACCGTAATTATCAGATTCACAAGGGCTTGATATATTTAAGGATTACCTTAGTCCCCTACCACATTGGAACATAATACTTTCAACGTCATGTATACTTTTGCCCGCCCATTATAGGGTCGCTGCAAAGGATTATAGCTACAATAATTTATTTTACGAACCACATACTCGTATTTCAAGTTTACATTTTATGTAAGTTCGCGACAGAGCTCTTTTCAATTGTAGCTTTGTAAGAACGAAGTTACATACAGTGGTACTAATGAATGTCTAGTACCGTCAAAGGACGGTCATGTTACATTTCTCTATAGATATTTATTTATTTAGAAACTGCTGTTTCTTCAGTCTATTTAAAAAACGATGTTTACACTTTTTATAAACGGAGAGATAATTTATTTCCTAAGAATAAAATATTCATAAAATAACTAAATACCTATTAAGGCTGTAGAAAGAACCTCATTTGCTTCACGGTAATTAAAATCCTTTGGATACGAAAGTTCAGAGGATTGAAAAGAAAATACAGCCATTTTATCCTTTAAAATTTAACTTGAAGGTACGCTGTACTTTATTAAAGAAACAATACATAAGAATGCAGGATAAACAAAAAATATATCGCTTTTATACAGCTTGTTTCTACCCCCATTTTATTCCGAGTGTATAACTTACGTCAGACAGGCGTGTTGCACTCATCACTCAAAGGAGATTAAACTTTTTCTACACAGTTGAGTTATTGCAGCTACCAATAATTGGGCGTATGAGCTCCGAATGGGGGCTGTCTAGCTAGTGTCTAGACAAGCACATTTATATATAAAAAGAAATGTCAAAACAAACCACCAAACTTTAACGGAAGCGTTGACACACCCCTGCAAATGCTCTTTTCCTGTAAAACTTTCGGAAGTTGAAATAAAAATAACATTCGATGAAATCATAACAAATTTAAGCCATCGCTGCAACCTGAATTCGCACTTCATTTATTTATTATATCAAAGATTCTGACAACACGACACAAATATTTTAGTATGCTGAACAATTGTGAATTTATATTTTGAAGTTTTGAAATTTTTGGGTTGGTAGCATAGATTAAGTTTATTGGCATAAGCTAAAGGTATTATGACGGCATTACCTTATGTACTCGAATAGCAGTAAATCTCGAATCGACTATTGACTTAATTGAAAAAACGATTGAAAGCTCAGATAAATAAAGGCAAACGTAACTTTCATGTTGAGAGCTAAAATTGCATTCTAGTAATTTAGAATCTCAAAGTAAAAATCCTTTATTCACTGCACAACAGCATGTCTGATGATTGGGTTATGTTACATAATATTAGTCCAACTTTTAATGACAATTACAAATCTGTGACTGAAATTTCTCTATCAGGTCTAGTTAACAAAATATGACACATGGCTCTTTTTATAATAAAACACAATATATTTAAAGATTATCTTATTTTATTTAGTTCTTTTGTTGAAAAAATCTTTCTTTTATTTGACTTCCTTGCTTTATTTATTATTTATATATTCTCCGCAAATGAAACAAAAATGATTCAAATTATTCACACAAACACGTCTTGACGATGCCATATCAAATTATATTAAGAAAACTTACTATTGTTCTAGTTATCAGCAAATTTAGTGGAAGCCACAACTCATAAACAAGAGCTGTTACAAAAAAAATGAGGGTATATGAGAGTGTAACAGCGACGTCGAATTAGTAAACATTATATGATAAAAGTCATTCATCAGACAAAAGTTGCAATTTTGTTGTGCAGTGTATTTAGGTCACAAATTTTGGGATAACCGCAAAATTAGCTGAATGTGATCAAACTAAATTTACATTCTTATATTAATTTTCAAAGTAGAATAGTAGTCGGATATTTCAGAAGATTATTGAATAATAATTTTCCGTCAATCGTCAACCGTTTAACGGATTGTAGACTTGAACTTGAAACTGGACATACAGATAAGCTATGACCTTGATTAACACATAGGATACTTCTGCCACTGTGCGTTCCCGTGAGATTCATACAAGTGAAGCTGCGCGGAGCGACTAGTAAAAATCTATAATATATAAATCTCGTGCCACGGTGTTTGTAGTCGCACTCTTCCGAAACGGTTCGACCGATTTTTATGAAATTTTATGTATATTTTAGTAGGTATGACAATAGGTCGTAAATTATATTTCATACCGCTAGGTGATTAGGATGTCCCTATATCTTTCTTATCCAGCAGAACAAAGTTTGCCGTGTCAACTAGTATAACTAGGAAATTTAAAATGTATTCATTACATTTTACCTGACTCATTCCCCTACCGCATAACACACCCCATATTAAACATGAAACAATGATATAAATTATCGCACAGCCGAACGTTCGAACGCACATATTATTAATCTAATCGAGCCGTTGTTTGTACGGGCGAGCCCACCGGACAAACAGAGGGCCCGGATTATGACGTTACTCTAATTGACACCGTTATTTGGACCCAAAACCTAAACAACGCACCCCCGTCACGTGATGATGCATCCTGATTAGAATTTGCTTTGATTAATCCTTAGCGGAATGTTTCAGCGTGTATTAAAATTATAATATAAATACCATACATTTGAAATACACGTATCAAAGCGATTACGATTTGCATGTAGGCTAACCTCTCGACAATTTACCTGTTATCATTTCATGATTGTACATTTATGAACAAAAATTATGTTCATTGAGATGTTAACATGGGAATAGGTTTGGCCGAGGTTTCGGCCCGCCGTATGAAACGGCAGGCCACTACACGAAGAGACCTACCCAAAGGCACTCACTCAATAATATACCCTACACAGACACAGAGGCGCGCGTGGGAACACGCACGCCGCCTCTCGGACCTGATGCTGAATGGATGGCGAGCAAGCCCGCCACCCCCAGGTCAAACCTTAGGGTAGCTGGAGGTCATCCCGCGCCCTCCAGCACCCGGCTCTACGGTTGGGGAGAGGGTTTAAGCGGTCCTTCTCCCACTCCGCCGCCTCCTCACAGAAATCACTTCCTCACAGAAGGAGGCGACGGCGTTCCACGACCTCTCACTTCGGACCATAGACTGAACTACGGCCGGGAGCGAGAGGGCAACCGATCCGACTGCTGCGATCAACTCACGGTGCTGCGATGTCCAGGCGGGGCAAACCGCCAAAGTGTGCAGCGCCGTGTCCTCAACAATGTTACAACCGGGCGTCTCTTGCCGGCGTATACGACACAAAAACTGGCCAAAACAACCGTGGCCAGTCAATATCTGTGTCAGCCGGAAGGTGAGGGCGCCATGCCGCCTCTCAAGCCACTCCTCAAACACGGGACTTACCGCCACGATCGTGGCGTGCCCGAAGCGGTCACCCATCTATTTTTTTTTTTTTTTTTTTTTTTTTTTAACGTGGGGGAATGCTATGACGCATATCCCTCCGCGGGGGCGGGCGGAGGGATTATGTCGGACTCGCCGGGGTAAAAGAAAGATGTTAAAAGACAATGTACCTCCCGGAATACCGACTAAACCTACCACGGTGTTCCTCGACAAAACCACTATCGACGGGGCCGCGCGAATCGCTTTCGCATGCGGTCGCGACCCCGCCGAGGTTACGGCCCGCCGTATGAAACGGCAGGCCACTACGCAACAAGACCTACCCAAGATAGGCACTACACAAATATAAGCCCTACTGTCTCCCCCTAAAGGGGAGACGGACACGACACAGAGGCGCGCGTGGGAACACGCACGCCGCCTCTCGGACCTGGTGCTGAACGGATGGCGGGCAGGCCCACAAAGCCCGCCACCCCCAGGTCAAACCTCAGGGTGGCTGGAGGTCATCGCGCGCCCTCCGGCGCCCGGCTCTGCGGTTGGGGAGAGGGTTTAAACGCTCCCTCTCCCGCTCCGCCGCCTCCTTGATGGAAATGACTTCCTCACAGAAGGAGGCGACGGCGTTCCACGACCTCTCACTCCGGACCATAGACTGAACTACGGCCGGGAGCGAGAGGGCAACCGATCCGACTGCCGCGATCAACTCACGGCGCTGCGATGCCCAGGCTGGGCAAACCGCCAAAGTGTGCAGCGCCGTGTCCTCTACAACGTCGCGGCAGTCGCCGCAGTGGTGACAACCGGGCGTCTCTTGCCGGCGTATACGACACAGGAACTGGCCAAAACAACCGTGGCCAGTTAGAACCTGTGTCAGCCGGAAGGTGAGGGCGCCATGCCGCCTCTCCAGCCACTCCTCAAACACGGGTCTTACCGCCACAATCGTGGCGTGCCCGGCACTGGGGTGCACAAGTCGTTCCTTCCAATACCCATCTATAGACTGACCGCACCCAACGTTGCTTAACTTCACTAATCACTTTATTAAATTTATATAAATTAAAAGCTTTGTTAAATTTATGTTTGTTTAAATACAAAATATAATTAGGACTTGAATCAAATCAGAATTGCTCAGCACAGCTTATTAATTTTATTAGTAACTAAATTTTGGCCTCGGCTGCGCTCGTGTTAAGGCGTGAATGCGTAACAAACACAAAATATTAGTTAACAATTTTACATATATTAAAACGTAAATCTTTATAAATCTTCTGTGCTTGTGTTTGTAATTAAACTCCTCCTAAACGACTGGACTAATTTTGATTAAATTTTTTGTGTGTTTCATTGTTCAAGTGGATTCGAAAATGGTATAGATTTGTATTTTTTTTTCGTTGTACAGGACAACGTCTTTTGGGACAGCTAGTCTTATATAAAAACATAATATATATTTTTCTAAGCCGTGAAAAAATGTTTTAAAATGTAATTAAGATTAATCGGACTTATCTATACTAATATTATAAAGCCGAAGAGTTTGTTTGTTTGTTTTTTGTTTGGTTGAACGCGCTAATCTCAGGAACTACTGGATCGAATTAAAAAATATTTTAGTATTGGATAGCCTATTTATCGAGGAAGGCTATGGGCTATGTAACATCACGCTACGACCCAAGGGGGCGGCGCAGTAACAATAAACGCGGGTGAAACCGCGGGAACATCTGTTTTAAATACTTAATTTATTAGAAAGCTATGTTATATAATATTGTCTTCTGTTTACGCGAATGTTATTCATTGAAATTAAACTACTATATACGGAAACTATATGCTGAAAAGCACCCGAAACGTCGGGGAAAGTGTAAACCAAAAATAAATAGATTTAATAGTTTAAATAATTTTATTAGCTTATAAATTAGTCAAATAAAATCAATGGTAGTAGTAGAGTAATATTTTCAAAATTTTGTAATACAGTGATAAATAAACAACGCGATAAAATCCGTATATAGTAGTTTAATTTCAAAGCTATGTTATGTTAGTTTATGGTTATATTTTCTTGCAATTTTGAAATATATTATGAATTAGATTTTACTCACGGCATCGCTCGCGTTAATGTAGATTTCTGAATACATGTCTATCCTTCGAAAACAGTAGATACTTTTGTCTAAATGAAAGGTCCTTTTCTGTATTCCTGACAACGTGTCTGCGAAATTTCATGTTTATCGATCGAGTAGTTAAGGCGTGGAAGCATAACAAATAAACAAACCGACATTCGTATTTATAATATTAGTTATGATATGTAGTTTTAATTATATGTCTTTAATTTAAGTACAATGAATGCTTCAATCTCCGAGACCACGAGGTCCAAAGGAATAAGCCGTAAAAGCATCTCTTCATTACGACTGCAAAGAAATCGGTTGAACAAAAAACATGAACTTCTAATAACTAGCGAAAATTTTAAGGAAAATTTGATTTTAATGTGATCTCATTTACGGTTCATTGCTCAATAACTTTCCAATAAAAGTTTCACACTCACAACATGGCATAAATCACGTCACAAATCGATTAGTTTCCAAACGCTCGTACTGAGACGGCATGAGCCCACAGTCACCGTGACCGCGCGAATAACAATACCGATAATATTCGTACCCTCACGATTTGGACGCAGATGGTCAAGCAATTGACCGGATCTGTTTCTATGAACAAAATCTCACCTAATGCTATGATATTACCGCCGACAGATGTTTAGTAGTACGGCTGTCCGTGAATTTGTTTAACCGGTTGTAAGTATGATAAATATAGTACAAGTGTTAACGTGGTTAGATATACAATGAATAATATTGGTAATAATTTTAATTATATTCATACGTTAATGATTTTGTTTAGAATAGTAAAAACAAATTATATCTGCAGGTTCTGACGTGTATAGTATATACGGCCGGCGGTCATTTTTGCTGTATGTTTGGCTGGTATCTACGTTAAAATAACGTAATATACCAATAATAATATCAGCCTAATAAGCTTGTCTCACTGCCGAGCTTCTTCGTAGTACGAAAATATACTCTTCTCGTACTACCTATTATAATCTACACTAGCTGACAATTTTTGATATAACGATTTTCGGGATTAATTTATGACACATATATTTTACGAAAATTATATATCAAAATTTAAGTATTCGTAGCTTAAATTACTCATTTCTTGCTATAAGAGCCGGACCTAAGTGGATAATCATACTAGATAATAATGTTAAAATTTAATTCATTAGTTTTAAAATCATTATTAGGATAAATAAACATTAAATCATTTGAATTTAGAACTTACAACTTTTATAGAATTCTTTTGTATATTATTGATTGCAATATATATTTATGACAAATAAATTTAGGGCATATTGTGTTTAGGCATTTTAATTTTATGACATATGACATTTTATGTGACATTAAGTTCAGGTAAGTTATCATTCGGACAAATGATGATTAGTACAAAAATAATTATGGTACTTTAGATTATGGATAAAAAAGCTAGGTAACACAATAGAGAACCAACGGCATCCGTGCAACATGCGAGAGATATTGCCAATTCTGAAGATACATTTTGTTTGTACGTGAGGCACTGCGATGTGGCTAACACTGAACACTGATCGATAGCAGTTTTAGATGTGCTTACAAATAGTCACACTTCTCCTTATCATAAAGAACTTAAAATGGTCTGTGTTATTATGAATACAGATCAACTTCGTACCTCGAAATATCATTATATATTGTGCATTAGTTTTAAAGGCGATTAATAAATTGTATGAACGACAGCGCCTTCACATCATTTATTCATTGCTTTTTAGAAGTCTCAACAGGACTGCATTTGTGGAAATATATATGTCTTCTTTTGAATGCATTGCATGTTCATGCATGTTCGCTGAGGCGCGACCCAATGACTTTTATGCGATAATGAGGAACAAGACTGCATCCTTGTTAAGCAGAATTAGAGGTAGCAACAACAACATTCTGCAAACATTGTCATGTAAATATGACGCATCAATATTATGGCAGTTTGTCGGTATATTGATGTGTCAACCAGATGTATATTACTAACCCTAGTTTTAAGTATTACTAACAAGTGGATCGCTGTTATCTTTAAATAAATTATTCTTCTCCTCCCTAGCATTTATTATTCCCAAATCATTTGGGGTCGGCTTTCTAGTCTAACCGGATTTGACTGGATATCAGTTTTTACATGGAGTGACTGCCATCTGACCTCCGCAACCCGAAGGCTAACGATACCCTAAGGCTAGACCATTGTCACTGCCATAGACGTTCATGGCATGGAGCGAGGGCTTAACGTACTCTCCGTGGCAAGCAGCAGGCGATAATTGTCAATCAATACGCACATAATTTCGAAAAATCATGTATCTTCCGAAAGTCAGAGGTGCGTGACGTGGGTTCGAATCCGAGACCCTCTGCATTGCAGTCTGTTGGTCTTCCCTCTGAGCTAACGCCGCTAATACATAAATTATTATTATTATTGAAAGGTTTAACCTATTGTGTAGCAGCGGCACACCGGCGGCCAGACATAAGACATTTTCAAGTATTTCTGTCATTTCAACAATTGACAGGTTCTTCACGATCTACGATACCATACCATATCATGGTTTTTAAGCGTTAATATGTTATAGTTAAAGCGGGGCGTGAAAAAGCACCTTCTCAGGCCGTCAAAGCAGAGACCTCAACATCGCCTCGGCTGTTATGAGGACGATGTGGAGGCCACTGCTCTTAGACCACACGACTGCTTACCATCAGGCGGAGTGTGGTCATTTTGACGAGCAACAAAAAAAAAAAAGTTATCGCTTGCCATCAGATAAACCGTAATCTTGGTGCCTAACTTTAGTAGGTACTTTTACATTAACAATAACGTTGAAATTAAAAAGGTTGTGTGCAATTAATAAATAGCTTGAGAGTTTATTCAGTCTTAAGTTACGTATTTCGTGAATACTTTATGCTGCGTATATACTTTTATATGTTAAGCAACGATAGCATAAAGGGAAAGCTGTTGGACTTACACGCAGTCTTGAGTTCAGTCTTACGATATGTACCTCTGATTTCTTTTAGTTAACTACATATGTCCGTAATGTAATAATTGATTACCATGGTAAGTGATAATAATGTTCGAAAACCTACATAATTTCTGTGAGTTTGTCATAATGTCTTCTTCTAGACCAGTGCCCAGTGGTTGGATAGATTATGATAAACAGGATTATATTAATAATTACTTGACTGTCAATCTCATAATAAAGATATCTTTTCATTTCATTGATAAATCAGCTACTTCATAACTGACTGTAGACTTAAAAGTAAAACTATCTTAACGTTCTCTTATTTAAATATATTTTATAGAACAGTTACCAGGAAATCCAAACTTCCATCGAGATTGTAACAAGAACAAAACTCTTAAAGACTTGCTTCCGATTAAAGTGTTCAAAGAACAGTATTTCTAAGTAAACAGACTTAATCCTATTTACTTGTATTTACAGTACAGATTTAGCCAACGATACGAGGCATTTCTCTTATAATTGGGGTAAAGTTACATAATCTAGTTCCAGATCTTCATCTAAGGGTGAATTTGAAATCCTTTGTATGTAAAACCCCTTGGATTTGATTTCTATTTTCGTACATAACTAATAGTACCAAATCCACATGTAATGGTTACACAATATATGTCCCTGAATAACCTTTCATGTGATATCCAAAAGCTATTTCATAAATCTGTCAGTCACCTGGTGGTCTTAGTGACGTATCGTATCGTGGTCGTAATCATACTACCAATATTGGGTGAAATATTGGATACAATTGAATGCTATACAAAGTTGTGACGATATGTTGTGCAAATGTGTATTTGTTGATGAAGCATTGATTGTTGGAAAGCATTGAATTATGTAGCACGTGGCCAATGAATGAAAGCATTGCATTATTTTGACGTGGCGTACCAAACCCATTGCGTTTTATGAAGTTACGCCCATTCTTATGATAATCCAGATGTTATCATGGTAAGCTTTACAAAGACATCAAAAAAGGTATAATTAAAAAATAAACTCAAATTTATGAATAGTCTTTTTATAAATGCTTTGTAAAAAGACTTTATTCATAAATTTTCTGTAAATCTTTATTTTAAACAGTATTGTTATTAGGCAAGCCAGCATTGTCATGCATTATTATGAACAATACTTTGTAGAATTTTTACTTATAACGACGTTATAACCCTGTGGTATTGTTTATGAATATCGAAAGAACATAAAGATAATACATCCCGATAACTAGTTATAGTATATAAAAGGGTTGTATATAAATCTTCTTTGAAAAGTTTTCTAATATACCAAAAAAAAATGTATTCATGGTCAACTGGTTAAAATCAATATAAATTTTATCAATTACTTAATAAGATACCGACAACACAAGAACAAAATCGTTTCGAGTTGAATGATTAGTTAGTTATCTGATTGTTCTAAATTAGAGGCCATTAAGACCACACGATTGAAGGCCAAGGCATATTATATTTTATATAATAAAGAACGAAAATACGTACACACTGTTGCATTTACATCTGTATAAATTAGTCTTAGGGTAGGCTGTAAAAGTAACTTTTCTTAAATAGTAGGAGCCTTGCTAATTTCAGCATGAATGGGCCGGCTCGACCGGAGAAGGACTACCCTCTCACAGAATATCGTCGTAAAATAGCAGTATTCCTACTGTTGTTTCGTTCAGTGAGTGAGAGTGCCGGAGGCCCAATCACCCTCTATCCCCCTTCCTGCTCCTTCTCCCTCCCATTTCTTTTCCCAAAGGGTCGGCAACGCGTAAGTGATGCCTCTGGTATTGCAGGCGTCCATAGGCTACAGTGACGACTTACCATCAGGTGGGCCTCAGTGGGCATCAGGTGGTGGTATGCTTGTTTGCCAACTTAGGTGTATAAAAAAAAGACATTGTGAAGCGGCCTGCGGCTAGCAGTGTGACGGGTTAATAAAAAGGGATAATTTTATTATACTACTCACTTACAAAGTATAATTGCTATATCGCGGGGGACTTTGTAAACATTCAAACAACCAACACAAAGAACATTCAGACTCGGCACAAACCTTAGTATATCCAACAAAGTTATGTCCCATATACGATTAGAACCCACTCTGCTAAGCAACAGTGGCGGGACGACTCAGAAAACCACTACGCTATCCGTAATATAACTGATTGTTTATCAGTGCTTGTAAAGTAATATCTACCTGTAAGTAACAAGGAACAATAACAATTTCCCCCGTCCCCTTTTACGACCAATGCGGTTTCTTTCCATTGATATGTAATTTAAATTTATCACATAGTAAAAGTTTTATTACGGCAACACGTGCACTGCCCGAAAGGGTTTATCGTAGGAACAGGTAGACGAATTTTTGATCAATGTGTATAGTGAAAATCTATGAACATATTCGTAGTTCAAAGTGTATCTCAAGACAATTTAGGCAGTGCTAGGCTAAGCATTAAGTTTTTAAATAATATATAAATATACATAATAAATAAATTATAATTTCTATAAATTTTATATTAATTAATTAATATATAATATATAAATATATAAAATTAATTAAGCACATATTATATGACATGTGTATATATTGACATAAAAACCAATAACTTTTGATATAATTCTGTTTAATTATCACTAGATACCACCGATATACTGCAGCTCATTTTTTAATAATTAATAGATGATAATTTGTTTTATTTTCATTTACCAGTTTTACATTTTTTGTCTAGTGTTCAAAACGAATAAAATCCAAATCATTATAACCATAATTTTTGATTTAGACGTAAATTTTGAAATTTATTTGATTTTAAGTAACATTCAATCATTATTAATTTAAACAAAAACACATTTATGAGTTATGGTAGTCCAAGTAAAGATGTATAATACAACATTTCTGCAAACTATTACCAGTAGTTATGTCTCACATTAGCAGCTGTTGTATTGTTAGAGTTGCACCCAACTATAGATAAATTTATTGAAATCAATTCAGCGGTTAAGCCGTGAAATTGAAACAAATAGTCAGAGTGAATTTCGTATTTTCTATAAGCATGACTGACTTACTTCAAGTAAAGAAATAAGTCGAGTATAGACTCGACTTATTTCTTTACTTCTCATAGGAGAAGAAAAAGCCTTGCATCAATCCTATGGCCACTATACATGGAGTTAAGCTTGTTACCTGTGCACCTCCAACCATTTTTAAGTTTTTAAAGAGCAATTCATATTGACCAGCCCGCGGCTTTCTCAGAGGACGACGTATTTCAAAGGAAACGGAGATAATATTCCAAGGAAATGCCTAGCAAAAGGTACTACACTGAAAAAGAACCACCTGGCTATGGAAATACATTCACCTTACAGAAGATTAGCAAGACAAGATTTGTTACATGTTATACAGCCAGCTAACGTTGTGTTGTAAAAGCTTAATGTAAGAACTGGATCACGGTAGTGTTTGTCATGTACAGTCGACACAATGTTACGGACCTATCAAAGGATATTCTGCGTTTACACCTAATTCTTAAGAAAATATACTACAAACATGTACAAATTGTCACAGCCTTCATACAGAAGTACTAAAACGTTACTCCTGTAAATAAATTATGTAAATCTAAGCCGTTTTCGTGAGCATTTCATGTTTCATAATGAATCCTTTCCATATAAACCCTACGTGCTCTTTAACTAAAGTGAGTAATAAAACATGGACCACATCTTTTTTCGGAAAAAAAAATGGAAATAAAGAAGGAAAAGCGAACGAAGGACCCTCTGGGATGTAGTTTGATGGGATCACGTACGGAAACTTTTTCGGGTATTTAGCGAAAGGCCAGCTTTTTCACGAATTTTACTCAAATTGAATTATATGATGCAGAAGGGGTCCAAACTCAAAGGCTTTTGATATACGCTGCGGCAACGCAAAAATACAACCGAAAATATTTGACGTTCAATATTTAATCTACTTGAAATAACACTGCCCCGTCGATGCGTCCCATAAGCGTCAGCTTAACTGTCAATTGTGAAGTGAATTTAATGGTAATTTGACGTTAAGAAACATTCGACTGCAATAGTCTCACCTAAAATCAAATATGTTAGATCTACGTAATTATACCTATATATATTTTTATTGAGTTTCATATCTCTGCCTATTCCATAAAAGTACAAAATGATAATCATACAAACCTGCACATGTTACGAAAAAGCAAGGAGTGCAGGCACGTATAAATTCGTACTTTTCTAGTTTTGTATTCCTTTCTAATCTGAATTTGAGTAAGCGGTACTTTTTCTTGTCGTATGCGACGCAGTTACTGTTACAAACTGTTTCCTATATATATATATTATTTTTTTTACTGGTACTGCTCTGGGTAAGTAGGCTCTTTCGCCAGCAATATAATTATATTTAATAATAATAATAAAAATAAAATATTTATTCACCAAAAAAGAAATACACATTCTCAGATGTTAATTAATAATATAACTAAGGAAAAGAATGTATTGTCTTGCCAAAGACTTCCTACACTAGGCTTGGCCTGTCCTGTAGGTAGTCTTTTTACATTTACCATTAATTATATTTGACTCGACGTAAATAAATATATCGTATAAAATGTTTACAATAACTAACAATCTCGTATTTAAAATTTATAGTAAATTATATAAATAAAAATTAAAAAAAAACAATTAAATTATATATTTAGAGTAAAATAAAAACAAACTAAATAAAATAAAAAATAAAAATAATAACATTATATTATACATACTAATTTGAATATCAATAATTTCACAATTATATTATTAAACTCTTTTAAATTAAATGTTTTATAAAGTTCTCGATATCATCATAAGTCCAGGTAAGTAATGTTTATGTACAGTTAATTTAATATTGGCTAGGCTACATATTTTGTTAATTCTGTTATACACAAAGGGCTTTATATAGGTACAAAAACGTTGTGCAAATCTGGTATTAACTTTAACGAGAGGAACTCTGTAGACCCGTCTCTTGATCATGTCTCCATAACCGCTAGAATTGATTATTTCCTTGTGTATCATAAGAGTAATTTTTAAAATATACAGTCTTCTGACACTCAGCACCTTTGTTTCACTGTACAATGAACTGGTAGGATACCTGTAAGGTTTTTTTATCATAGCTTTCAGCACTGCACGCTGAGCCCTTTCCAAAACTATGAGATGCTAACATTATGTTTATTAAACATAATATTTACTTATATAATAAGAATAGTGATATTCATAACGTAAACACTAGAAATAAGCATAAGTTAGTCAGCCCATATCATCGTTTACATAGTTCATAATACATTTGCGGGACTCAGTATACGTTTTTTTAATAAACTATCAATTAATAAAATTAATTTACCATTGCTTAGATTTAAAAGCGCCGTTAAAATACAGCTCATTCGGAAGGGTTATTATTCAGTCAACGACTACTTAAATAACAAAATCTCATGGCACTAGTTGCTTGTTGCATTCAGGATTCAAAGATCTGTATTACTTAAAAGTCAATTTAGTAATGTAGAGGTACCTCGTGATTATATGTGACGTTATCAAGTATCCTGCTTCTCATTTTGATTATATTATTATTGAAAATATTAATCAACAACTGCATTTAGTCACGGTCTGCCTTTGCATGGTCATAAAGTGTAAGTGTTTGCGCCATCATGCCATCCTACTATCTATTTTAGATTTATATTGAAAAATACAACATGACCCAAATTATTTAATCTCTATAATATTATTAAGTTATTATTACTCTATAATATTATTGTTATTATCTTTAGCTTTTTTAAAGTCAGTAGCATATGGTATAATGGCTGCAACACCTTGTTGATATGAGTTGTAAAATACTGAAATTATATTTTGTTGGCGATTTAAAAGAGTAGCCGTGAGTTTCCTGCAGGTTTCTTCTCATAGGTTCTACCCTCTGCCTGAACCTAACAACTAACCTAAATGTAGCTTCAGTAACTTAGTAAACTCACTAACCTATTTTGACGTTCATAAGTGTTACTTTGTGACCTAAATGAATAAATGATTTTTGACTTTGACTTTGAATATCATTTGCGTATTACCGATACTATAAAAAAGAGATGAGAAATGGAATGTGGCAATTAGGTATGTGAGTCTTTGCAACTCTTACTTACTAAGGGAAATTATTCAAATTCCCCGTAAGAAGATAGAATTACGCACGGAAGGACTTGTAACGGGACTGCTCACGGATAAGTTTTGTATAATCATGCGCAATTATGCATCAGTGTCGTGCAGTAGTAATCTTCGCTAGAATGACTTAACTGGGTGGTTGCTAAACCACTCAGGTCATTCTATTAATATCACAGAATATCGACCCTCACAGAATATCGACCCTCTCACAGAATATCGACGTGAAATAGCAGTATTCCTGCTGTTGTGTTTCGTTCGGTGAGTGAGAGTTCCGGAGGCCCAATCACCCCCGTCCCCCCTTCCCGCTTCCTTTCCTAAAGGGTCGGCAACACGCAAGTGATGCCCCTAGTGTTCCATGCGTCCATAGGCTACGATGACCACTTACCATCAGGTGGGCCGTATGCTTGTTTGCCAACATTGTTGTATAAAAAAAAATCGTATTTGTACATGTAAGATTCGTACTTTTGTCACTATTAGAAAGCTACTTTATCTAGAATAGTCTGTTTGTCTTGTTCAGTAACATTGTGCTACGAGCCACGGGAGTTGAGCATTAATCATAAATTTGAGGTAAACCGCGGGGATAGCTAGTGTATTTCATATGAAACTGGTACTTACCAGACAACATATATATCTATATTTTATAAAAGTATTTCATTTGGCTATCCATACGAACCGACTATAGTTTACACTCATACGTACTTACATGAACCGTCGCCGAATATTTGAAAATGGCAGACTCCTCCAGTCAAAACGATATGTATACACTGAAAAGGAAAACCCGAATGGTAATGAACACAATTGACTTAATGTTTAACACAACCCGTTTATCTCGCAATAAATGGAAGGCAGGGTTAGAAAGTACTTTGACCATTACACAGAACTTGGTCCACGGAATTGATGTTAGCCAAATAGAATTTAATTGTAATGTCCACAATGAGATTCGCTGCAATTTATTTTTACAACACAACAATCTTGCCGCTGAGGTACGAAACAAAATGTAAAAGTTTACAACCCCTTTATTTGGCACGTAATAAAGTTTTACGATATGGCATTTACTTAACGCACAAGTTGACCCTACCGTGAACCCCGCTTACGAAACTTTATAATTTAATTATAACACCCTTAGGAGTCGTTATACAGAGCTCTCTGCATTTCAAACGTAGATTTAGACTTCTATCGAATGAAAGTACAATTATGTTTTGTTTCTAACTTCATGATATACTATGTATGCCGTACCAGCTCTTTATGTTGTTTTATGGCAATCAACTTAACTCGTAGCAGGCCATAAGGTCACGCCTTTTTTCAATAATAAAGTAAATCGGTGGCCAAAATATAGAATAAAATAATTTAGTAGATATTTAAGTAGGTTATACAGTATAAGTTATACATAGCAAGTTGTTACAAAAATCATGTTATACATGTTTCGGATACTTACGACGTACAACATTTTTAAATCTTATGTCTTTATTTCTTTAAATTGAAGTTAATGTTTCATATACTACACAAACCATGCATTGACAGATGCAAACACTTTTTTTTAAACTTGATGATGACATTTCTTGTCCTGTTTAGAGCTACAACTGAAATATCTCATAATCATAATAACGTCTATGAATTGCCTAAAGCGTATAGGTAATTATGTATGTAATACGATAATAAAAAGGTAATGTATCGCGTATTCACCGCTAAAGATGCGATTGGATAGTGAGGTCTCTTGACGTCATACTCTATAGTTACTTCAACAATAATCGTAAAAACCGACTATTATTAACGCCATATACGGCTTTTGACAGCAGCTGTGACAGGATTGAGCGGACCTTACTCATGGCGCTGACTGGTGAGCATTGATTTGATGGGTATCAAATCAATGCTTACCAGTGAGCGCCACATAGTATTTGCATCAACTTCGCCGGTTAAAACTTTATGCATTATTAAATCTAAACAGATGACGATTGTTCGCAAAATAGAACATTAAATTTACATAAGAGAGATATTCATAGTTAAATTACTGTACGTCCTAATATTACTGGCAATTTATTTTAGATTTACATTTCATTCATTGATTTTAAAAGGTTCTTTATTTAAAAACTCAAACTTTATACCCACGCATGAAACTTTACAAACAAATAATTTCGGATGTGTAAAGTTTCTTAATTAATTATTTACAATAATAAATTAGGTCCTTACGTCGCTGAAGGGGTGAGCTAAGATATAAAGCACTCACATTTTAGCATTTATGTATATGTTAGGTCTATCATAACATGAGCTGAATATATTATACCTTCGACACTGCTATATTTGCTATATTATGCTACTGATAGCAGCACGGTGCACAAAACGAATTTACAATATGAGAATCCAATCACCCAAGCCCACTTTGTCTGTCTCGGGAATCGGATTCAAGTTTCACGATCATATGTAAATATAAGCATAAGCATACGCTTATGCTTAGTTTTTTTTTTTGCTTTATTGGTCCCGTAGCATATGCCACGGGACCAAAAAAGCAAAAAAAAAAACTAGTTTATAGGTGAAAGTCTTTTCCGAGCTAGACTCTGTAGCGTTACCGTGCTACTAAAAAATGTCCGCCACTTGAAACAAGCCATGCCTTTGAGGGCTATAAATCGCACAAACTCTGGGTTAAAAGTGGCGGCGTATGAATTAATCTTAAAAAGTTTTTATTATCATAATTTTTGCAAGAAAAATGTAGCCACCACGTTACATTGCTGTACTTAAGATGAACTTTTTTGTGGTTAAAATTCTTCGCCTGTCGCTGTTGAGATCACTTGTGGTTCGGTAAACGAAGAAACTTTGTCTATAAACCTGTCAATGGGGTAATCTGCAATGATATGACCATACTAACATGTCGTGCAACAAGCTCAAAGAGATTATATAATTTCATCTAGTACTTAACTAAATATTTCCTTTTACGAACTTTTAATCTTCAAGGTACTGTCATTTTCGATACCCTCGCTTTTTAATGTAATGTAGATGGACACAAGGTATGTTGATACATTTTCATATAAAAAATATGGATATTGATTGAAAATAAATACATACATAGTCTAATACGTAACGGGTATCAATTTTATCTTTAAATGCTTGACGTTTCGACCAGGTTACACCGGCCGTGGTCACAAGTTGACTAGTGCGGCGATGTCATGTCTCCATTTCATCATCGCCATAGACATCTAAAACAATGAAATTACGGTCTTATGTAATACCTAGTAACTATGCCACTATATTAAAGCTTAGAACAACTATAAAGGGCTATAATTATAAAATACTTGGAAGCTGGCCATAATTAATATCATCATTAAAACTTTTGCTTAACGACTTTAAGGTCTGTTTTAATACATCATGTATGTAATGTTACTGTTGTTATAATTTTATTATACGGAGGACTGCGTAGTAAAATAATAAACAACAGCACATGCAATAAAATGACAACGGAAGATATATTACAGAGTAATGCGTCTTACCTTGCTAAATTCTAAGATTTCTCGATGGCATAGTGGTCAGTGTAACCGACTGCCACGCCTGAGGTCGCGGGTTTGATTCCCGCACACGTCAAACATTTGTGTACATGAACATGGATTTTTCATGTATCTGATAGAATATTATTATTATACGTAGTCTCACGTTTTTATCTCTGAATGGTAGGCAGAGGAGTATTGCACCTTAATTTTACTAGTTATGATTTAAGGTCATAAGCATTAGGAGTCGTGCTTACCAGGTATAGTTATAGACTCTATGCTGCTACTGAGAATTCCTTGATAGAAAGCCTAATAACATTTTGCGCGATCTGGGAGTCGAACCAGGAGTCTTGTACACCGCAGTGATAGTAAATGTGTCACTATCGCGGCGCTACAGAGTATTGTATAATAATACAAATTTCTGATTCGTATAATTATTGTATAATAATACAAATTTTAAATTTTCTTTAAACAATTCTCTATATAGTGTTAAAACTCTTAGATACTTTAGGTATTCTACGAGTACAATTCATTTTGAGTATCTGAAGAACCGTAATTCTACTAATTGTTAAGTCATCAGTCATCACCTTTCCAGTAACAAGTATAATTACGTATTTTATGATAGTTACTAAACAATATCATATAGGAATTTATTTATACTGAAATATTAATTAATGTATCTTATCATATCTTGTGTAGGGGCCGGTCAGTACAGACCGGCGACACTTCGACCCAGTGGGATATTTTGTGTCGACTTCCCCAATAACGACTGCCATAGATCTTCATGGCAGTCGGGACCGACGGCTTAACATGCTCTCCGAGGCACGGAGCAGGCGATAATTGTCAATACGCACATAATTTCGAAAAGTCATATAACTTCCGAAAGTCAGAGGTGCGCGTGGTGCACGTGGGTTCGAACCCGAGACCCTCTGCATTACTGCCTGTTGGTCTCCCCACTGAGCTATCGCTGCTCTTTTAATTAATGTATAATTCGAGCTTATTATCCAAACGGACACGTACACTTCGGATGCTTATCCCAGAGGATGATATAGTAATTGCATAATGACATTATAACTACCAGGTCAACAGATTGGAATTTGATACCGATTAGAAGCCCTATGTCTATCCATTTCCAGTAAGCAGGCAGCTGTTCTGTGACCGAGTTTAATACCGACTCTAAACAAATCATCAACAATTGTTCTACATTGGAATTATCATTCAAAGGTTCATTAGTCAGGTATAATAAAACCAGCACGCGTTAGGGCAGCTAAACATCACTTCGGTTAGGATCATTCCGTGGGAGTGTTTCGAGTGTACGCAAATGGTCACATTCACTCTCACTTTGGCCAAACAGCTGAGCCACGGAAGGGAGGAATGCTTTATTGTACTACCACTTGCTGAAGCCATCTCGCAGCGCTTTTGTAGAAGCTTCATTTTGTACAAATACTAGAAGTTCAAAAAAATATTTTCAATGTGGGATGTCTGAAGATTTTAGCTTAATCTCCACAATAATACAATACAATGCTATATTAATGTTCTACTATTGTATCTGGGTGCTGACTTACTGCCTCATTAAGTTACAGTTTGCTGTTACATTACTCTTAATTTAATCCTAACTAATATTATAAACACGTGTGAGTTTGGTTGTTTATTTGTTACGCTCTCACACCTGAACTGCTCGACCAATTTCATGATGAAAATTTTCATAGGTACACGTTATCAGCGGTACATAATATAACATTATATTCGGGGAAAAGTACTGTTCCCGAGCAATAGAAATTCATTGACGAAATCTACCTTACTGTGAGTGAAGCCGGGCGCAAAATCTAGTAAGTAATACCTAACTGTTTGACTAAAAATTGCTCAAAAATATATACCGAATGAAATTAAATAGTAATTGATTATCAAATTCCTAATTATGGTACAGAATAAGTAATTAGTTACTAAGACAAATAAATCATTGTTGATATTCGATACATTGAATAATTAATTAATTCAAATATATCTAGTATTTGAATACAAACAATTAACTGTGTGTAGTGAAAATTTAATTGAATAGTTGAATAATTAATTTGTTCAGTGACCAATGTCTATCGAATGATAGTTATATATCTATCAGGGCTAGTACTACCACCTCCAGATAGAATTTATCTAATAGATAAAATTCTCGCCATCACTCTTCTTTAACCTAACATGAGTGAGACAGCATGCGATTTATCTTTCGGATAACTTTTAGTTGTTAGTGGTAGGAAACGCCGTGAATTTCTTACTTTATTGTCTAGTTGTTGACTCCTTATATACAATATAAAGTACGTTGCCGCTCTAACACTAAATTAAATTCAAGCACAACAAAGTTTTCATACAAACTCTGACTTGTATTTGTTTGGCTTCTTACTGGCTGAGTGTGACTACTGAGTCTCTGTACCGGGACAATGCCGACATGTAACATGTACAAAAGGTTTTTCAGCTAGCTCCTAAGTAAGTCTCAGTGTTTATGCACAGTGCATTCACCACTAAACTTGCTAACCAACCAGCCATTTTAGCGTAACACAGGATGCAGTGTGCTTGAAGTTTGAATACCCGACCAGTTACCAAAGGCATTGTAAGCACTTATGTTACATTAGAAGACGAAGTTATTAGTACCGATAAAGTGTTTGCCTAATGGAAAACGTCTGCAGTCGGTAGGTGTGTGATATTGCTAATAGTAATTGTTCAGGCGTTCGGCCAACCAAGTTAAAATTGGATCGTTTTGCGCTGACGCTAATTCGACGAGGAAATGTTTTATTTCGGTTTATTATTTAGTTAGCCAAGATTGTTTGTATTGTTATTTAAATTGTTTTGACTTTTATTGTCATGATGCGTTTCGATTCAACGTAAATTTTAATTTACGCTTATTAAATTCTGTAATTTTGTTTTATTCGTGACTTGTGTCAGTTATTCAACATTTTATTATGCCAATTACTTAAACTGTCTATTGTTGCACGTTAACAGTGAGCTTAAAATACCTATCGAAAATACTTTAACAACTTCTTCATTACAAAATATTATTATTATTATTATTAAATTTTTACAAAAGGAGACAACGTCACTTAATTTAAAATAGAAAGCCACAGTATAAACATAAAAATTACAAGCCCTGGAATAACTTTATACAATTTTGAATGCAATATTTAATTTTATGGTGTGGAAAAAGCTCTCCCCATGAGAGGGGCCCCCTTAGACAATGGTATGATTTGTAACGGGGACTCCCGGACAGATATCATCTAAGAAAATTTTCATCTACGAGCTGTGTTTAAGGCAAACATTATTCTTTTTTTTTACAATAGCTCTTGTGCATCGGGGCGTTTTTATTAAGGTTATTCATTGCTTTCCCTTTCGGTTGCGATTATCTTAAATGATCTTTTTTATTACGTTTATTTAGTAAATTAGGGTAAGTATTGTTTGCCTTAATGTTTTTCGTTGTTTGTCATCTAGTTTTGCTTTCAGATTTACCTCTGAAACTTACAATGTCTTTCGGTGTATAAATGTATGAATGAAATCTCGATGGGATGTTTCGATTTGTGAATGTAAGCAACCATACTGTATTTTTAAGCTCTGTAGATTTAGCATATTGAATTTAAAACTCTAGGCAAGTCGAAGAATTTATTATGGGGATTTATTACTGTAAGGCGGTAATGCACTAACGTTGGTAGGTAGGAAACTATCGTGCGGATATTGCATTTGTTAGGAATGGTTTACGTCAATAGTGCAATAGGTTGAGCCCACGACCTCTAGATCGCAAGTAAAATGCCATAAGCATTGGTCAACATCCAAGTAAAATATTTTTGAAATTAGGTTGTTAACCTTTTATAAAAAGAGTCTTTATGTTGCCGACTCAGAGAACAATTTACAGCAAAATATTATATAATATTAAATATAAATAGTTTTAATTAGAAAATAATGTTTCAAAATTATGTAATAACAGTGTTTAAAGTAAAATAAACAACGCGGCAAAATCCGTATAAAATGTTTAATTTCAATGTATAACATACGCGTAAATATAAGACAATATTAAACAATTTACAGCCTTTTTGTTGCAGTTAAGTACTAAGAAGCCTCCTAATACTGTGATGAGGAGTTTAGCGCTGTAAGAGCAGTGTTTTCTTAACATGGTTAACGGCACATATTGCTCGCCAATACATTTTTCAGGGCAGGCCATATCCTTGTTTACCATCTTAGTACTAAAAACTCTAAACAATTTTGTCCTGTAGGTATATCATTACCTAATACATCAAATACTGTCTCACACGAATACGGCATATGATTTGAATCAGCATTATAATTATTTTTGTATACTTTTTGCATGTATCTGACACGTGTTCTGAATAGCTGTTAAGGCTGTGCGAGTATTTGGCGAAAACATTATATATGCGAACCGTCACATCTTTATTCCCCAAAGGGTATCGTGGAAGGTACGGACGCAGAGATGTATTGTACGTTCACACTTCGCTGGTAATGGTGTTAGCTTCCAGAACTCTCAAGAGAAACGCTTGGCGACATTTATTGTAGAGTGTCTTGCTCGTACATGGTACTCAAAGAGTTTTCTTATGGAAAAAGTTATACACACTCCCACAAAGCATTAAGTAACTGTTGTATGTAGTTCTTTTTGCCTTAAAATTGGATTATTATCTTAAAGCATCATTGGAGTAGGGTGCAAGAGATCACCTCGTCTCTGCTACCGCAATGAGTGTTGTGGGTTCGAATCCGTCACGGGATAGTTATTTGTGTGTTTACAAATTAGTGTTCTGAGTCCAGACTCAGAACACTAATTTGTAATTTGTTTCATACAATTATCGGTCACAAAGTTCACCCAGGTGAACTTTGTGACCGATAATTGTATGATTGTAAAATCGGCACGTGACCCAGGGCTAGTCAAATAGTGTGGAAGTCGTTTGTTTTAAAACAGTAAATTGATATTATTCTTCTTTGACGGGTCAGCGATAACGGGTTATCGCTGGTCAGATTAAGACTGTGTATAGGTATCTAGAGTTTGTAAATTTTTCTCAATAGCTAATATATATATATATATATATATATATATTGGGGTATCTGTATAATAAGGCCTTATCAATAACACGGGTTACAAACTATTTATTTGAATTTTTTTCTGTCGGTCGTATGTAGTACACTTCAACTCAATCTTATACGTCTAAAATGTAAAGGAAAATAGTTTATTAGCCTTGGAGCCAGGAATATAGCCTGTGCGTGTTAATGATTGTAAGAAATTTACTTTTGAAATATACCTAAGCATAATGCATAGCACAGCAAGACTTCATGATACTTTAACTCATTCTGCTTGTACACACCAACATTTTAATTATGCTCGCTTACTTGAAATTGCTTCACTTCAAGAAAAAAAGACGACGACGATCCTCTCTGCCCACGGGCACCTCTGGTCACGACTAGAGGTGCTAAGTGAAAAGTAACCAAATCGTGCCACAAAGTGTAAGTTTGAATAGTTTTGTAATTTTAATATCTAGTAGTGTTTTGAAGTAAACCGCGATAAAAATCCAAATGTAGTAGTTTAATTTCAATACACAAAACTGAATGCTGTAGAAACGTAAGCTGAGAACTGGGAGACGTAAATTGTATTAAATAACTACTTTTCCTACATTATGTATGTACTTTCAAGTAACAAGAAAGTTTGTGTTTGCAATACTCCTACTTTACTGTAAGTAGTGAACGTAGCTACTTTTAACTCGCTTGTTCTTTGAAACCCTACACTTGCTTTGTGTCCTATGTCGGCTTTGTGTGTTGTGTTACTTACAGAATGAAGGAAGATGGCTACATAAATGTTACGTTTGAGAGATGCGTGTAGCTTTCTGTTTTAGTATAAAGTTATAAAGTTCTTTTGAAAGATTTTCTCCTTGGGCTAGTGCATTCCTTTGCTTATACAGTAGAAAAATATGTGCTGGAAAGAAGATAGAACGTTAAGGTTATTTCAGAATTCTATCAGATTTTTTAACGTTATATATCCATGTGTAATGTGTATTAATTATTATTGACGTTTTGGGTTGCAGCGACCAGCCGGCGATGGCCAGAATGATTTGTTTTTAATTTATGTTCTTCGAGCAACTGTCGGATAAATATTAAATAAGTTATTAACTTTTTGGTTGGTGATATATTAACGTTATGCGTTCGATACACACACGGCACAAGTATGTTGTCACACAACCCATATTGATATTATTTAACTTATTATGCTCTATATGTATATAAGGACGCCGAATAATTATTCTATTCAATTTTATGACAATGAATATTTCGCCACAGTTAGAAAAATTAGCAAAATATAATTCAGCCTCTTTTTTCTTTTTTACGTGGGGGAATGCAATGATGCATATCCCTCCGCGGGGGCGGGCGGAGGGATTATGTCGGACTCGCCGGGGTAAAAGAAAGATGGAATAATAGTAAAGTACCTCCCGGAATACCGACTAAACCTACCACGGTGTTCCTCGACAAAACCACTATCGACGGGGCCGCGCGAATCGCTTTCGCATGCGGTCGCGACCCCACCGAGGTTACGGCCTGCCGTGTGAAACGGCAGGCCACTACACAAGAGACCTACCCAAAGGACTCACTCGAAAAATTCCCTACTGTCTCCCCCCTAGAGGGAAGACGGACTCGACACAGAGACGCGCGTGGGAACACGCACGCCGCCTCTCGGACCTGGTGCTGAACGGATGGCGGGCAGGCCCACAAAGCCCGCCACCCCCAGGTCAAACCTCAGGGTGGCTGGAGGTTATCGCGCGCCCTCCGGCGCCCGGCTCTGCGGTTGTGGAGAGTGTTTGAACGCTCCCTCTCCCGCTCCGCCGCCTCCTTGATGGAAATCACTTCCTCGCAGAAGGAGACGACGGCGTTCCACGACCTCTCACTCCGGACCATAGACTGAACTACGGCCGGGAGCGAGAGGGCAACCGATCCGACCGCCGCGATCAAATCACGGCGCTGCGATGCCCAGGCGGGGCAAACTGCCAAAGTGTGCAGCGCCGTGTCCTCTACAACGTCGCGGCAGTCGCCGCAGTGGTGACAACCGGGCGTCTCTTGCCGGCGTATACGACACAGGAACCGGCCAAAACAACAGTGGCCAGTCAGACCCTGTGTCAGCCGGAAGGTGAGGGCGCCATGCCGCCTCTCCAGTCACTCCTCAAACACGGGACTTACCGCCACGATCGTGGCGTGCCCGAAAATATAATTCAGCCTGTCGACGGATGAGCAACTATACATAATTATTGTTACAATATTTGTATGACTATAATAACTCAAGATATAATTTATACTTACAATATAGAACTCCCTGAATACGAGTTCACCTAATACGATTCTAATGTAAGTCTCTCTCTTTTCATTTACTCTGAGCACATCTGTTATGGTTTCTCGTAAGATAAGTATAAAAAGATATTAAATGTCAATCAATAACAAATTATTTTATTTCGACGTTTTTTATCGCAAATCATGTTGGGTAGAATAGCAAATGAAATACAATGAAACCTTCTAAAATGATCACATCTTTGTATTTTATGTAAACAGTAAATTTTCTTAGCTTTCAAACCCAGGAGCATGAGGATGACGGCAATGAACCCTTTGAAGATTCCCCTGTTTAAAAAGATATTACAGTGGATTTTAAAAAAAGACATGGGGCACGCTACAATAAAAGTACAAGAAAAATGTTTCGATGGTGACCATGCTTGTTAACCGGATTAGCCATCGCCATGTTGACCATGAATGCAGGGTTGCCAACAACTAATGGATTATATATCATGAATACGTATAAATAATATAAAAAATTGCTTGAGACTGTAGTATTTTTCATAATTATAATAAAAAAGCAGAGGTCTCGAGTTCGAACCTAAGGCGCGCACACCTCTGTCTTTTCGAAATTATGTGCATATTAAATAGTTAATTATCGCTTGCTTTAACTGGTTAAGGTAAACATCGTGAGGAAACCTGCATGTCTAAAAGTTCTCCATAATGTTCTGGAAGATATTTGAAGTGTCAGTCACCCGCACTGGGCCAGCTTAGTAGACTATGGCCTAACTCTTCTCATACCGAGAAGAGGGCTGTGTCCAGCAGAGGGACAGTTTGATACAGGGCTGATATTATATTATATACTGGGTGTTTCTTAGTATAGTGAAAACCTCCCAGGGGGTGATTAAACTTGTTATTATGAACAACTTTTGTTTTGGGACATTGCCGAATTCATTTACATTTTTTCATTGTACTTATATATAGTAGCAAAAGTTAATAATATTTGTAATTGTACGGTTAATTTCCTTAGTTTTGTAACATTCTTCTTTATTAATTTAATTTCGTTATGATTACTTATCTACATATAGCATGTCTGTACTAATATTACAAAGAGAAAATATTTCAAATTTTGTTTATTTGTTTGTAAGGATTTAACTCAAAAACTACTCAACCCATTAAAAAAAAAATTTGGTCATAATAAAGCTATATTATCACCGAGTAACATAGGCCAATTTTTTTTAATACCACTGTTAGTAACATAATCTAACCTACTTTGACGCGAACGAGGCCGTAAGCAAAAGCTAGTTTGTTAATATAATTAAAAGTGTATTTTAGATTCCATACTTTACACGCAATAGGACAGTCCTATGTGATTTTATCGAGCCGACAGTGACAAATAGAAAAAAGTGCATTGTTCCTGTGGCAGCTAAAGCTAGCAATATATAAAAATAGTACTACTGACATCCTTAGATCTGTCATATTTTCATTGAACAAAGTGGTTAAAAATATCCACGGGATATGACGGAGGTATCTATTTTTAGCAAAGATTACACTGTTTCATATATTTAGGTCATGATAGGATAAAATAATAAAGCTGCAGATTTTACTGTGGTGCTTGAGACTATTTTAATTACAGAGAATTGTAGCTGTATTATTCTAGCAATCTGTTGGTTTCCCGAGACCATAAGCTGTTGCTTAATAAATACGAAATCTACGAGTTGTTATGGAAACATTTTGTAAATTGTATTATTTCATGTATAGTAAATTCTTGTTGTTTTATGATCTACCTGTTGTTATAAAGACAAATAAGGCATCTTCCTTAGAACAAAACAAATTCTTGTGTCAAAGGGGGCTAAACGTAGTAGGTAATAACTTATATCACCGTTTCATATTCCTTACTTGAATTATAAATGTGAGTGTGTGTGTTTGTTTGTTACGCTTTCATGCCTTATATGACCTTGCATTGCCATATGCCTTTGCATACACATTGATAGGTGAACAGCAAAAAGAACTTCTGTTTACTTGTTAATGTTTAGACCTCACTGAAATTAAATTCGTAATAAATATATCGTATATGTAGTACTCAAACACATATTACACACACAGTAAAGTGATTACTCGGTTTCTCATTATACGAACGTGCTCTCTGGCCAGCTGTTGATTATGCTGATTATTCATATTTTGCATCGTCATTTTCGTATACTAACCATTCATTTCAGACAGAATTTATTTATTTATTTATTTGGACAACCAACAAGAACATACACCTTAAAAGCTAAGTTACAAGGTCAGTGGTATACTAGTATTGGTGCTGCCTTAATTACAGGTTGCCACGGAAAGCAAAATACAAACGATAGTTGGGAGCATAAGGCTTCCCAGAACTTATAAATAAAAAAATTAAATTAACAATTTCTTACATAATTAGTATACACTAAAAGAACAAAACTTTATACTACTGTATCTCAACTTAGTGACAATATTTTCTTTTTAAAAGTTGAAGAATTTAAACAAACTACAACAACAACCGACATGCCATTGAAAAAATAGTGACTTTCGCAATTCATTTTACCATTGTCCAGTACCCTTCTGTTCTGATTCCATACAATACTTATATTATTTCGCAATTAACATTGCAAACCATTGTCAACTTGGCAGTGATTTAGCCAAAACTATAAAACGACCCTTTTACAGACCCTACTTAACCATACATAAATTCAAACCCTTAAATGCTCGTGTTAATATTTTGAGTGCGTCACGTGTGGCGATTGGCTACGCAAAACAAAGTTCACTGCTAATACGGGTACAACGGGGTCCAACTAGCCCCTTCCAACCCTCTGTATTGTCAATTAATTAATTATCCCCGTCCGATGGACCGTTGGATTTCATCCACGCGAGGCCCAAATTCATTATCGAAATTGATGATTGACTTTGATCATATTCATTATAGTGATACAGCTGAAAGGTGCAGCAACGTCGAGGTAATTATGGAATGTTCGGCGCGTGTGTTTGTAATTTTATTATTTGTTTTATTTATACGGTAGCGGGTCCACCCTCGTATATCGAACTTTTTGGACAACTCTTGGGCGGTGTGTTCAGATAATTGAATTACCAGGGCTTTTATAAAATAAATTTTGCTTTTTATATCAGACCGCATTCTGTCGACTTAAATACTTCTGCAAATAAATTTACAATGCGGCAACTAATTCTGCTGAATTTAAATAAGGCTTTAACGATATTATAATGTTAAACAATTTATATTTTGTTATACTATTTAAAGTTATCATCTTCCTATGTACACAATTTATAATATATCTTTGCCTCTTTTTGTAGACTTTCCTTGGTGCAAATACCTCCTCGTGATTAAGAGAGTAGTAAGTGATTAAGTTAAAACTCGTATGTAATAAGTACAAACGTTTTCAAATACTACTACTTAAGCCTAACTAATAATATTGTAAATGCGGATGTTAGTTAGTTTTCTTTTCGCGCCTCAATTAGGTACCTGACCAATCACCAAGAAATTACGCATACACGTTGTCAGGGGTACAGAAAAGAACATAGATTACCTTTAATCTATAAATAAAGTATTGCTCCCGAGGTATAGAAATTTATTAACTAAATCTAGATAACTGTGAGCGAAACCGCTGCCATAATCTAGTAATATTACAAATGCCAATGTAAGTTTGTATGTTTGTTCCCCTGTCAGGCCTTAACTACTCGACTGATTATTAAAAAATTCGCAAACACGTTGTCAGGGCTACAGAAATGGCCATAGGGATAGCAAGCTATTGATAAAATCTAGATAATAGCGTGCTAAGCCGCGGTAAAAATCTAGTAATTTCATATGCCTACTATCAGGCGATACTATTTTTGGTAAATTGGCAATAGTTTCTATGAAGCTTGACGATATCACTCTTAATTGTACTATAAATAGCTAATGAACAAATGTGTGGTACGCTGATGGACGGACCGTCGATGTCCGTGGTGAGGCATCATGCCGCGGTCAAGCTTTAAGTGGGTGACGGTTAATGGTAACATAGTGCGACCAATCCATGTATAGAGTGGACTCAGTATTAATTAATTTTATACTATGGATTATGTCTTTGTAAAGTAAGCGTACTGATTAAATAGTTCATTTTATCGTGTTATGTTTAATGTTTTTAGCGGTGTAAGTATAAATGCGTCCGTGAATGTAAACACTTGTAAAGTTTCCATTCGATGCCTGGAAAAGTGTTATTGAAGGTTTTCTTTTGGAAGTAAATTACTTTATACGGATTGTGATTTAAAGTATTGTGGTTTTAAGTATCATGAAGTTATTTATTGACTGACATATGTTTAAAAGTAAAAAAAAACTATTATTATTTTACTGTTTGGTATTTTCCAGAATCTGGCGTTTGGGAATAGGCGCCATATACGGCCATAAGATTCTCCTCTATAACGTAGCGTCTAAATACATATAGCTGGTGAAATATATGTATCTTTAATGATAAGCATGAGTCTAGGCAGAAGCATGAGGTCAGACAGTGTAGTATATCAATGCCGGCACAATGACTTTATACACAATTCATATGAGAAAATACGAGATTTTAATATAATCGCAAAAGCGATTGCTTATCGAATAGTATTTTGTTCGATAAGGTCTATGGAATATAGGTTTGTCAAGAAATTCTGGAATCCAGATCTTTGCTCGGGTGGCAGCAATATATTTACCTTGTAATACGCCAGATAATATGTATAGGTACTTATACATGTTATTTTACTGTACATATAAACTTTAAAGTAATTATTTCATATCTTGTTTTTATAGCCGTTTTTATTAATATCGGTGAAAATCGTAGATCTAATCATTTACTATTCGATTCTTCTACATTGGGCAACTTACATTTTATGTAATAATAGTATTAACAGCTCTATTTATAAATACAGCACGGGCTTCTAAAAGAATAAAAAGGCTTGAGTGATATTCCAGCTCACAGGACAACTGCGAATGCAGACTTAATAACGTTATGTAAAGCTCTCATGCAATTTTTCCCCACACTTTTTCGTAAGTATTTAATACGCTCATAACTTTGAAAACTCAGCTGTTTGTGCTATGGGATTGAACTTCGAGGACTCTGTATAGTAGTAGCAGACCAAAGATTGTTGAACTTGGCTATCACTGATTGCTTGTTTGGGAATTACTATAGCCTAAAAGGACATCAATAAACGTCTTTCCTTTCAGTATAGAAATAATAACTGCTTTGGAGTTTCATACATAACGAGATGGATGTAAAAATCCAGGATTCAACCTCTTCGTCTTCATGTGACTTTTTTTCTTCAGCTTTATGTAATGTCCCACTGCTGGGTAAAAGCCTCTCCCTTGTACTTCTAAATCACTCTGTTGGTGGATATCCCCTGACTGTACGACCTTGTGACCCCTATATCTCGGGGGTCTTTTGGCTCACAGGGCCCATATTCACAGTCGATCGAGGGTCATCCCTCGGTAACTTGTAACATGGTGTACAGACACGTAGGGTCATCCCCAAGGTGTCTTTATGTACACCATGTTACAAGTCAATCGGTCCAGTGGTTCCGGAACTATGCCTGTCACTAACAAACTGCCACTAACAGACAGACACACAGACCTACATAGTGTTTTCATTTACCTCTTCGAAAAAGACTCAGGGGTTAATAATGGCTATAACACAAGATTTCCGTATTCTGATTTCATTTGAACGTAGAGAAATATATAGAATGACTAATTAATATCATGCTGATGAATTAAGCACTAACGCAATCGACTGCACTGATGGCATAGTAATTTAAGTGGTCGTCTCGTAACTGCCGCTGCGCCGAGTGTTGTGAGTTCGACAAATGGTTGTTCCGAGTCTGGGTGTTCTTTGTGTCCGTTGTTTGAATGTTTGTAAAGTCCCTAGCGACACAGGAATTATTACTAGTGCGGGAGTTGTAATGATTTGAAGAAGGTAATTGTTATTAAAATAAAATGTGGCAAATAAAATAAAATAAAATGGAAAAACAAAGATGTATTAGAATACACAAATTTTGTTGTGCTACTCAAAATTTCCGAGCAATAAAGCATGTGTTCGACCCAGGAATCAAATTTACGGCCTTATGGACATACGCAAATATAAGCGCAAACTCATGCCACCGGTTTAAGGAGGCAAAAGATAATAAGTACACCACGAAGTAATAAGCAACACGAGCGCAATATATGTTGCAAACTTTAGCACTTCGTATTACGTTGTTTTCGCCTCAAACAACACACGAAGCTCAGTTATTTTAAACAGAATATTCTACTTAGTTTTTTATGTAAGATTGAAGGCTCTAGGCTAGTTCAATGGTATGAAGCGTTACGATACTGCTACCGAACATGAGGCCCTTAATTCGATTCCCGGGTGAAGGCATCATTGGGTTTTTCTGTCGGGAAATTATTCCAAATAGTGGCACGTGGTCTGGATCTACATAATATGTGTCCTTTAAAGGTAGAAAGCTTGCCCTTTGTTGGTACTTTAACACATACTTGACGTAATGTAGGTGGACTAAATTTTAGATATCAGACACTGCGATTATATCCGGTGTCTCGGTAGACTTTACAAACATTCAAACAACAGAAACCAAGAACACTGAGACTTGGAACAACCATTTGTGGACGACACAATTTTTTGTCCTGTGTGAGATTCGAAGTAAAAACACTCGCGAAGTGGTGAGGCGAAGACTTAAATCATTACTCCATCCGTGCAGACCTCTGTCTTATTCATGAAATATATATTATGTATTATAAGACAAAAAACATGCGGGACAGTCTTTGGGGACTGCCGATAGAAGTAAAAACTAAGTAACTAGCGTTCGGTGACTATGACGCGAGTTCCATGATTTTTGTTTGACCCATAAAGTGCTCAACGTGCCTAAAGAAGTTTTCGGGTGCGCATTGTCTTACATAACTTTTCAACTCCTGTCATCGGAGGTCCGAAAATATTTCTCATACTATTTGAAATCATAATGATCATTCTTCATAAAAAATTCAAAAACTACATATTAAAATCTATAATCATTGAAATTCATAATATCACTAATTATACATTTAGTTTTTACTAATATTTGTTTTCATATATTTGTTTATACTAATGATCGAAACTCATAATCATTCGAATAAATAACTATAATATTCATAAATGTGTTTTATTCTAATATTTGTTTTTATAAATTTCGTAATCATAAGTGTTTTTATCCATATTGTTGAAAGAAACGAGATGCTACCAGACAAGTAGGTTAGGTTAAGTTAGGTTAGAACTGTGAGTGCGACCGGGACACGGCGCAGCACACGCTGGAGGAGTGTCCGGCGTGGGCCGAGGAGCGCTGTGCCCTGGTCGCCGTGATTGGCCCCGACCTCTCGTTGCCGACCGTCGTATCCATGATGGTCGGCGACGACAGGTGCTGGGGTGCAATGAGGTCCTTCTGCGAGGCTGTCATCTCGCAGAAGGAGGCGGCGGAGCGGGGGCGTGAGGAAGATCCTTACGCCCCGGACATCCGCCGCCGGAGGAGGGGGCGCAGGAGACGCGCTTATGTCGCTCTCCTGCCCCCCACCTAAGGGTTCTGGGTGGCAAGGCCTCAGGGGACCCTGCCACCCGTGAGTAAGAACCCATAGAGGGCGCGCGCGGTGTTCCCGCGCGCCTTCTAACGTCGAAAGGGGAGAGTGGTGAAATTGCTCTCCCCCGGGGACGAGAGGAGGTCGGGTCCTATTGACCCGGCCGGCACCCACACGGGGGGGCCTGCTATGGATGAATCTTTTTAGACTCCCAACAGGCCCCCCCCATTGGGTGAGAGAGGGAACACCCCAGGTTTTTTTAGTGGGTATACCAGCAGTAGGCTGGTGAGTCCCACACGCCCCGCCGGTGCCGTCCCCTAGCCGGCGGGTAGTGCATCAAGCATTTTTTCCTGGGTATCAAAAAAAAAAAAAAAAAAAAGGTTAGAACTGTGAGGGGTGTGTGGCCAGAGAACCTCCTAGTGTGCCTGACGCCTGCTGGTCCCTTCTACACTTTTCGTGGATGGGAACAGCAGTCGTTGGGCCGGTACACCCCGGGCAACACGGGTAATAATGTCCTTTCGAGGGCATTATTACTCGTGGCTAATACTCTGGCACACGCGTAGGGAACCCGAGGCAGTTTGTCTCGGGGTTATCGGCCCGCAAGGGCCGCGTTTGGGGGTCTCTCCACGTGTTCCTCTGATTAGCAGAGGAAACGTGGATTTGAGACAGGGAGGGTAGAGGAAGAAAACCTCGGTAAAAAATAACAAGTAGGGGCCCGTAAGGCCAGGGCAGGCCTAGGTAGGTAGGGTGATAGGATTAGGGTTGTTAGGTTTAGGGTGGTAGGAGTAGGTAGGTAGTAGGTAGGTAGGTAGGTATATATGTATATATATATATGTGTGTGTGTATATATATATATATATTTAGGGTTGTTAGGGTTTTAGGTTAGGCTTGTTAGGCTAGTTTAGGTTTAGGAGTCCTGCTCAGTTAGGCGGTTTTGGGGTGTTGGGGCGGGTGGGTTGGTCCAACATGGACCCCCATCCGCCCTAACAGGGGGGATAGAGGAAGACAACCTCTTTAAAAAATCACCAGTGGGGCCTGTAAGGCCCGTGCGGGAGCACATAGGGGAGGGGAAACCCAATCCTGCTCCAACCTACTCGTTACCCGTTGAGTGTCGTTGATCATGTCTAGCGGCTCAACGGGACCGAGGGGCTTGCCTTAGTTGGCCGGCCCGCGAGAAGGAAAACTCACACCACCCAACAGCGAAGTTGTAAAAACCTCTGGGTACCTGCCGTCCCCCAGTAGTATGTAGGCCTTCCCCCGGAATGAGCGTCACCCGGGGGTCGAGTTTATATCGGCTCGACTCGTGGGAATTACATGGAAAATTCAAAAAATCAAAATGACACGAAGGAGAAGGAGACGGAGGAGCGCGGAGGCATATTGCGCGACTCCAAAGGGCGCTTTAAACGCCCTCTACGACCACGCGCTGGCGATGGCGGAGGAACGGGGGCACGCACGCCCACTAGCGCGTCGACGCCTGATGGAAGCCGGAGGAGCTCCGTCAGCGTCGAGTCCGGGTCCGAGGCGGGCTCGGGTTCGGAGGCCAGTCGGCCTCAGAGCCGGTGCTCGTCGGCGGCTCGACGAGCGAGGGAGGAGGGGGAGGATAGTCATGCCTCCCTCACCCTCAAGTCTAGAGCGACGCCCGGCACTTCCGCGAAGCGCCGGAAGACCACGCATCCCGTGCCGTCACACTCGTGTTCGGACACGGAGGTGGAGGTGGTGGAGGGGATGCCCTGTCAAGGAGGGGCTGGTTCCCCGATGCCGCCTCCCTCCACGAGAAGGCTCCCCGGGCAGCCTTTACCTGCCCGTCGGGATGCCCCCAAGACGGCTGAGGTCCCGAATGCGTCACCCTCGGCCGGGGACTCGGTTGCCGGCCTCCGGCAACGATTCGAGGCTGGAGCCGAGACCGTGTTGAGGGTGGCGGCCCGGTCCGGCAATTTAAAGGGAGGCTTCGTCCGGGACCTCAAGAACGCGGCGGAAGATATGAGGGAGGCGTTCTTCGACCTGTGGGGGCGGACTTCCTCTGACCTTCAGAGACGCTGGAGGTCGGAGAATGAGGGGCTGCACAGGCAGCTGGCGGAGCTCCGGGCGGAGGTGACGGCCATGAAGGCGGCCGCTGCCACTGCCGCTCGGGCCAACGCCGCCAAGTCGCCCTCGGCCGCCGCCGGGGCACCTGCCGGGAGACCACGGGAGGAGTTCCCACCCCTCCCGCGGCGCACAGCGCGGCCCCTCACTCCCGCGGAGGACCGGCGTCCCGCCTGGGCGGACGAGCTGATGCGGGCCACGGTGGCTCAGGCGCGCAACGTTGTTGATGCGTGCCTGGCCAACTATGGCCTCACGCCCGTCCCCACCCCGGGCCCTCCGCTCGGGGGCCGCCCCCGGATGGTCGGAGGCACGCCGGCTGGCCCAGCGCCCTCCGGCCCACCGGTTGCGCGGCAAACATCTGCCCCTAATCCGTTGGCTTCCTCTTCCTCTTCCAAGAGGAAAGGGAGGGGCAAGGGGAGGGCGACTGCCACTGCGGCGCCACCGCGTCCCGGCCCCCATGCCCAACCCACCTCGGTGGCCTCTACCTCGGCTGAACAGCCGTGGACGGAGGTCACCAAGAGGAAGAGGAAGAGGAAAAAGAAGGCCTCTCGGGCTATCCCGGCTACCAGCCAAAAGAGGGGCCTCCGCCCGGCCGACTTGCGCCCCCCGCGCTCCACCGCCATTGTGGTGGAGCTGACAGAGGAGGGGCTCCGGCAGGGCGGCAGCTATGCGGGCGTCCTCCGGCAGGCCACTCAGGCTATGAGAGACAATCTCGCCGAGATGGGCCTCGCCGGAGGCGTCCACTTCAAGGTTGCCGCCACTGGGGCCAGAATTCTGGAGGTCCCAGGTGCCACCTCCGGCGACAAGGCGGACAGGGTAGCGGATAAACTCCGCTCCCTGTTCTCGCCTGAGGAGGTCAAGATCTCCCGCCCGGTGAAGTCCGCAGAAATGCGAGTAACCGGGCTGGACGACTCGGCCTCCTCCGAGGATGTCGCCGCTGCGGTGGCACAAGCCGGAGCCTGCCCCCTGGCGCAGGTCAGGGTGGGGGAGATGCGCCGCGGTGAGAGTGGCTTGTGCACGGTGGTGGTGCGCTGCCCCATCACCGCGGCGAAGAAGGTGGCGGCCGGCCGTTTGCTGGTCGGGATGGTCTCGGCTCAGGTGAATCTCCTGGAGCCGAGGCCTAGGCGGTGCTACCGCTGCCTCGAACCGGGGCACGTGAGGCAGCAATGCACCGCCGAAACTGACCGCAGCGATCTCTGCTATCGCTGTGGTCAGCCCGGCCACAAGGCCGCCGCCTGCTCCGCCGCAAAACCTTCTTGCAGCCTCTGTTCTGCTGCAGGAAAGCCGGCGGAGCACCGGATGGGGAGCAAATCTTGCTCCCCACCGAAACGACGTAGGGCCAGAGGGGCGGTCGCCGGGACTCCGGCCGCCCCGGCCCCGTCCCAAGCAGGGAGCAGTACGGAGGCGATGGACACGTAATTAATTATGGCCCATCGCCTCCTACAGGTGAATATTAACCACTCCGCCAGGGCGCAGGATATTTTGCTGCAGCACATGGCGGAGTGGTTAATAGACATCGCCGTGGTCGCCGAGCCTTACTGCGTCCCCAGCCGACACAACTGGTTTGGGGACCTCGGGGGCTCGGCGGCCATTGTCTCGTCCGGACCCTCGCTCCTGGTGATGACAGACAGGGGCGAGGGTTATATATGTGTTGATTGGGAGGGAACCGTCCTGATCGGGGTGTACTTTTCTCCGAACCGGCGCCTCGCCGAGTTTGAGCAATTTTTGGGCGCGGTGGGGGCCGTTATTAACCGGTACCCATCGCGTCCGGTCGTGGTGGCGGGGGACTTCAATGCCAAATCAACGGCTTGGGGATCCCCTGTCACCGACGCTCGCGGCGACGCGCTGGAGGAGTGGGCGATTGCGACCGGTCTCGTGGTTCTTAACCGGGGATCGGTCGCCACGTGCGTGCGCTGGCAGGGCGAGTCCATTGTGGACATTTCGTTCGCAAGCCCTGCCGTAGCGCGCCGCGTCCGGGACTGGCAAGTGCTGGTCGAGGCGGAGTCACTGTCGGACCACCGTTACGTGCGGTTCGACATCTCCGCCTCGCCGGCGATCCCGGACGATCGCCCGAGGAGAGTGCACACCCCGTCGTCCCCACGATGGGCGTTGAAACGTCTCAACGTAGACGTGCTGGTGGAAGCCTCCATCGTCCAGGCCTGGACCCCCATGGGCGAAGGGCCTGTGGAGGTTGAGCTAGAGGCGGAGTGGTTCCGGGGCGCGATGACGCGGATTTGCGACGCGTCGATGCCCCGGGCCAGTGCTCGACCTCCTAGGCGTCAGGTGTACTGGTGGTCTGACGACATCAGTCAAAAACGCGCCGCGTGCATCGCGGCGCGTCGCCAGTACACTAGGTACCGCCGACGGAGGCGGTACCGTGACCCGACCGTGGAGGCACGGCTGCGGGGCGAATACGTACAGCGGAAGTACGCCCTGCAGTCCGCCATCAGCGAGGCCAAAGCCCAAAGATGGGAAGAGTTCCTGGGGACTCTCGAGGCAGACCCGTGGGGCCGTCCGTACAAGGCGGTCAGGGGCAAGTTGCGCCCCTGGGCCCCACCGGTCACCGAGAGTCTCCAGCCCCGGCAATTAGAGGAGGTGGTCTCCGCTCTCTTTCCTTCGAGAGCGGAGCACACGCCTCCCGAAATGGCGCCGCCCGATATTGAGGAGGGCGATGCCGATGCCGGGGCGCCAGAGGTTACAATGGCGGAGCTCGGCGCGGCAATGGTTCGGCTCCGGGGCAAAAACACCGCCCCGGGGCCGGACGGAATTCCTGGCCGCGCCTGGGTTTTGGCCTACGACGCCCTAGGGGACCGGCTCCTCAGGCTGTTTAGCGCCTGTTTGGAGTCGGGACGGTTCCCTGCCATGTGGAAGACGGGTAAGCTGGTCCTCCTGAGAAAGGAGGGCCGCCCCGCGGACTCTCCCTCCGCGTACCGCCCCATAGTGCTGTTGGATGAGGTGGGCAAGCTCTTTGAGCGTGTAGTGGTTGCCCGCCTCTCCAGGCACCTGGTGCGGGTGGGCCCCGACTTGTCCGAACTGCAGTTCGGATTCCGAGAGGGCCGATCGACGATTGACGCGATCAGTCGCGTCAAGGCCCTCTCGGATGAGGCGGTCGCCTCGCGCGGGGTGGTGTTGGCGGTGTCCTTGGACATCGCCAACGCGTTCAACACCCTGCCGTGGGCGACTATTAGGGAGGCGCTTCGATTTCATGGAGTGCCTCCCTACCTGCGCCGAATAGTCGGGGACTACCTGCACCAGAGGAGCGTATTCTGTGTGGGGCGGAACGGAGAGACGTTCCGGAGGGAGGTGTCGTGCGGTGTTCCACAGGGTTCCGTTCTTGGACCGATCCTGTGGAACATCGGCTACGACTGGGTGCTGCGGGGCGCCCTGCCCCCGGGCGTCGGCGTAACTTGTTACGCCGACGACACGCTGGTCACGGCCCGGGGAGAGGATTACGGGGCAGCTGCCCGTCTTGCCACGGCAGGGGTGGCCCTGGTTGTCGGTAGAATTAGGATGTTGGGACTGGAGGTGGCGCTGGAAAAGTCCGAGGCCCTGTTATTTCATGGGCCTCGGCGGGCGCCGCCACCAGATGCCCACATCATAGTTGGAGGGGTCCGCATCGGGGTGGAGCCGAGTATGAAATACTTGGGGCTCCACCTCGACGGCCGCTGGAACTTTCGCGTCCATTTTAGCCGCCTGGCCCCCCGGCTGATGTCGGCGGCGGGAGCGCTTAGCTCTCTGCTGCCGAATATCGGGGGGCCGAGTGTCGTCTGCCGCCGCCTCTATTTGGGGGTGGTGCGGTCGATGGCCCTTTACGGGTCGCCCATTTGGGCCGGCGCCCTCGATCGCCGAAACATCGCCCTCTTGCGGAAACCTCAGAGGGCGATGGCGATCAGGGTGTCGCGGGCGTACCGCACCGTCTCCTTTGAGGCGGCGTGCATCCTGGCGGCATCGCCGCCCTGGGATTTGGAGGCGGAGGTCCAAGCGTCGGTGTATCACTGGCGCGTGGACCTCCGGCTCCATGGTGAGGAACCCACTCACGGGGCGGTGGAGACGCGAAGGTCCCAGGCTCGACTGGTCCTCGAGGCCAAGTGGGAGGAAAGGCTGGCCCAGCCCCGCTACGGGGTGAGGACCGTCGAGGCTGTCCGTCCGGTGCTAAGGCAATGGATGGACAGACGGCGCGGACCGCTCACCTACCGGCTTACTCAGGTGCTCTCCGGACACGGCTGTTTCGGAGAGTACCTGTGCAAGATAGCCGGTAGGGAGCCGACAACCAGGTGTCACCACTGCGAGGAGTGCGACCGGGACACGGCGCAGCACACGCTGGAGGAGTGTCCAGCGTGGGCCGAGGAGCGCTGTGCCCTGGTCGCCGTGATTGGCCCCGACCTCTCGTTGCCGACCGTCGTATCCATGATGGTCGGCGACGACAGGTGCTGGGGCGCAATGAGGTCCTTCTGCGAGGCTGTCATCTCGCAGAAGGAGGCGGCGGAGCGGGGGCGTGAGGAAGATCCTTACGCCCCGGACATCCGCCGCCGGAGGAGGGGGCGCAGGAGACGCGCTTATGTCGCTCTCCTGCCCCCCACCTAAGGGTTCTGGGTGGCAAGGCCTCAGGGGACCCTGCCACCCGTGAGTAAGAACCCACAGAGGGCGCGCGCGGTGTTCCCGCGCGCCTTCTAACGTCGAAAGGGGAGAGCGGTGAAATGCTCTCCCCCGGGGACGAGAGGAGGTCGGGTCCCATTGACCCGGCCGGCACCCACACGGGGGGGCCTGCTATGGATGAATCTTTTTAGACTCCCAACAGGCCCCCCCATTGGGTGAGAGAGGGAACACCCCAGGTTTTTTTAGTGGGTATCCCAGCACTAGGCTGGTGAGTCCCACACGCCCCGCCGGTGCCGTCCCCTAGCCGGCGGGTAGTGCATCAAGCATTTTTTCCTGGGAATCAAAAAAAAAAAAAAAAAAAGGTTAGAACTGTGACCCTCTCCGCGTACCGCCCCATTAGTGCTATTGGATGAGGTGGGCAAGCTCTTTGAGCGTGTAGTGGTTGCCTACCTCTCCAGGCACCTGGTGCGGGTGGGCCCCGACTTGTCCGCACTCCAGTTCGGATTCCGGGAGGGCCGATCGACGATTGACGCAATTAGTCGCGTCAAGGCCCTCTCAGAAGAGGCGGTCGCCTCGCGCGGGTGGTGTTGGCAGTATTCTTGGACATCGCCAACGCTTTTAACACCCTGCCGTGGGCGACTATTAGGGAAGCGCTCCGATTTCATGGGGTGCCTCTCTATCTGCGTCGAATAGTCGGAGACTACCTGCATCAGATGAGTGTATTCTGCGTTGTTAGGACTGGAGGTGGCGCTGTAAAAGTCCGAGGCCCTGTTATTTCACGGGCCTCAGCGGGCGCCGCCACCAGAACATCCGCCCACATCATCGTTGGAGGGGTCCGCATCGGGGTGGAGCCGACTATGAAATACTTGGGGTTCCACCTTGACGGCCGCTGGAACTTTCGCGTCAATTTTAGTCGCCTGGCCCCCCGGCTGATGTCTGCGGCGGGAGCGCTTAGCTCTCTGCTGCCGAATATCGAGAGGCCGAGTGTCGTCTGCCACCGCCTTTATTTGGGGGTAGTGCGGTCGATGGCCCTCTACGGGGCGCCCGTTTGGGCTGACGCTCTCGGTCGCCAAAACGTCGCCCTCTTGAGGAGACCTCAGAGGGCGATGGTGATCAGGGTGTCGCGGGCGTACCGCACTGTCTCCTTTGAGGCGGCGTGCGTTTTGGCGGCATCACCGCCCTGGAATTTGGAGGCGGAGGTCCAAGCGTCGGTGTATTACTGGCGCGCGGACCTCCGGCTTCATGGTGAGGAACCCTCGCACAGGCCGGTGGAGATGCGAAGGTCCCAGGCTCGACTGGTCCTTGAGGTGAAGTGGGAAGAGAGATTGGCCCAGCCCCGCTACGGGGTGAGGACCGTCGAGGCTGTCCGTCCGGTGCTAAGGCAGTGGACGGACAGATGGCGCGAACCGCTCACCTACCGGCTTACTCAGGTGCTCTCCGGACACGGCTGTTTCGGAGAGTACCTCTGCAAGATAGCCGGTAGGTAGCCGACAACCAGGTGTCACCATTGTGAGGGGTGTGACCGGGACACGGCGCAGCACACGCTGGAGGAGTGCCCGGCGTGGGCCGCGGAGCTCTGAGCTCTGGTCGCTGTGATTGGTCCCGACCTCTCGTTGCCATCCGTCGTATCCAAGATGTTCGGCGACGACAAGTGCTGGGGTGCAATGAGGTCCTTCTGCGAGACTGTCATCTCGCAGATGGAGGCGGCGGAACGGGGGCGTGAGGAAGATCCTTACGCCCCGGATGTCCGCCGCTGGAGGACAGGGCGCAGGAGACGCGCTTATGTCGCTTGCCTGCCCCCCACCTAGGGGCTCCGGGTGACAGGGCCTCAGGGGACCCTGCCACCCGTAAACTAAGAGCCCCGAGAAGGCGCGTGCGGTGTTTTCGGCGCGCCTTCTAACGTCAAAAGGGCAGAGCGGTGAGGCTCTCCCCTGGGGTCGAAAGGTGGTCGGGTCTGTTTGACCCGGCCCGCACCCACACGAGGGGGGGCTGCTATGGATGAATCTTTTAAGAGCTCCCAACTGGCCTCCCCCCATTGGGTGAGAGAGGGAACACCCCAGGTTTTTTAGTGGGTATACCGGCACTTTATGCTGGGAGTCCCACACACCCCGCCAGTGCCGTTCCCTAGCTGACAGACTGTGCATAAAACATTTTACCTGGGAAACAAAAAAAAAAAGTTTAGTACTGTGACCCCAACAACGCGCGAGCCGAGCGAGCGAAGCGAGCGTGCCGCGGCAGCGGCCGGCGAAGCGCCAGAAATCTGTTATAAAGTAAGCTATTCTGAACAACGACGTTATGAGTTGGAATATGTTCTTAGTAATAATATTATTAATTAAAACAATATGATCATTGAATGTTATGAAGAAAAAATTTATAAATTTAATCTGTTTATTGGTAGTAACAGAATTAATAAAAAAAATATGATCACTTCCTGTTATGAGCTCCGTTGGTAGTAATAAAAATGTATGAATAAAAAAAGTATGAAAATCTAATTATGAAGAGTGATTATTATGAACACAAATCTGTAGTAAGACAAAGAATAGGATTTAGAATTTTATGTGAGCCAATATGGACCCGAAGTTTTCATACATAACTCCACGCCAACACAAGTAGGTACACTTTTGTATTATACCTAGTATGCTATTTTCTTAGTAAGTATATTTTGCATCGAGACGCTTGAAATTTTACGCAGAGCTGCGCTTTTCGCTCCGCGATAAAAGCAAAGTGTATCGAGTCCTGCGATATTGCGTTGTCTGAGCTGTTCTTAGTCAAGTATATAATATTTTTCTATTAGAATACGTGTGACTTTTTCTCACTGGTCCAGCGTTATAGTTTATAGTTACTGCTGAACATGAGGCCCTAGGTTCTAATCCCGGAACACACAAGCTGTTGTTCTTGGGTGCGGATCGAATTTACAACACTCCGTGCACTGGAATTGGTGAGGCGATTACTTAGATATTTGTGCATTCATCCATACAGATAGTGTGTAAAATATAAAGAAATTTTAATTTCTATGTATGTTTTTAGCCCATGATCGTATTTTGTCATGGTCAATTTTCATTTTCATGATCGTATTTTAGCTCATGATTACAAATATCAGCAATTCGTTCAAACTGCAATCTCTACATTGAGAGAAGAATCTGCATGTTCTAATTACTGCATCCAAGGTAAGCTAATCTTGGAATAATTTAGTTCAATATTAAGTGTAAAATCGCTATACAAATGACGATTAAAACGCTCTAAATTGAAACCTTTACAAAGAACTCTTTTATTGCAATTAAACTACTTTAAACGGATTTTATCGCGTTGTTCATTTAACATTTTTACTACATCATTTGGAAACTATTACCCTAATACTGTGAGTCATTACTACTGTTTAAGCTATTTAAATGATTATATATTGATGTTTACACTTTATAAGTTTACACTTTTCCCGACGTTTTTCCTTGTAGACTACATTCGGAAAAGAAAACACAATTTTTCACTATACATCTTCGTAAACAAGTATAAAAAGTGAATGTGTCCTTAGAGTGAGTATAAAGTATTTATTAAGGGTAACATCAGGTGGGGCTCGGCCCAGCACTGATGTCGGCTTGTCCGGTGGGACGTCCGGGCGTTCACGCGTCCGGCTTAGCCTTTGTTTTCATGATATACCTGTTCATAAATACGTACAATTTCATTACAAAGGGGCGCTAGGTGATCTTAAGTTTATGGGGAGATGAACAATTTGTGCTTTCGTATTATTTGTTATACCTTAAGTTAGTTCCATATACTATTTGTATTTTTGGCATTGCAAATGGCTGAATTATTTGCTGATTTAATCACTGGTTTATCCTATTTATTTAATTGAATAACAATATTCTTATAAATATTTTTTTATGTTATGTTGTAGTGCTATTGAAAATCATAAAATCTTATAAAATTGTTTGTCATTAATATTGCCTGTATAGGTGTTTTGACGATAAAATATAAAATGTATATTGCTGTAATACTACCCTACATAGACCCTTTATGACGTACTGGAAGAAGACAACAGTTTTCAAATATCCTGCAAGCAATTTGAATTTAAAAAAATCGTTTTCAGTATAGTTTCAGAACTCATCCTAAATAGATACGATAAACAATTGAGCTGCAGTCCATACATTGTACAACCCTCATCTATATCTGCGTCTATCCCGGAACATCCCCATAAGTTTGGCCCCTAACCACTGTTCCTCCTAATAACGCACTAAGCACGGCCAAGCTGCGTCCACAGGTCGACGACCTTCCCTCGGGACACCTGCTGATGTTATTGACAACAAAACTGTGTTGTTCCTTTTATTTCCCACTCGGCAAAGGGAACTCAAATGATTTCGCCTTTAGGATTATTTTGTAGCCTGTATACCGTGACATAAAGAGAATTGTTTACGACTCAGAACATCTGTAAATTAATGATTGTAAATAAACAAGTAAGACAAAATATATTTTACAAAATAGGTTATCTATTTTGTTAAAAATATATTCCGCTTTGACTATGACGACGGGTGCTGTCGTTATAATTTTAATGAGCTTGTTAGAATTTGATATTACAAATTATGGAATTAAATTAGTAACATTAATGTGGCAAAATAAATATAATTATATTAGGTAAACTCGTACGCTAAGGTTTCTTATATTACTATAGCTATATTAGTTAATTAGGTTATATTTTAGCTTATTTTTAAGCGTTTCTAAGTATTTAAATACCTAAGTCAGATAGATCATAATATGGTTTTGATGATCACACAGTATAGTATAAAATTATTATATTATATAAAATAGGCTATGACAAAAATAACGCTTTTTAGTTTGACATGGTTGATTTTAAAATTTGGGTATAGGTACCTATGCACATGATTCTTTCTTTGCATGTGAGAAGAAATAGATGTACACATATAATATTCGATTTCTAGGCGGTGTATCAAGATAAAACATGTACCAGATTTAAGTTAGACCGCTATCTATGCAACTGAAAACGCATTCAATTCAGTGCAGTACTCTGCGTGATGCGCGTCAACAGACAGACAAAAATCTAAACTTAAATGTATAGTGTATATATAGTAACTACATTAAGATAGGACAAATAATCCGACACGACCGGAGAGAGATCAGGCGCAGGACCAACGGCTTTACGTGCTTTCCGAGGCACGGGGGTGTCTAACACCGCCAACTTCCTAACTCCGGGCTCGTATTGAAATTTCTTAACAGAAAAACCCAATAACTTTTTGTTGGCCCGATCTGGGATTCGAAACCGAGACCTCATGCACAGCAGTCGCATCCACTACCGCTATGCAACGGAGGCAGTTAGATATATTACAATGCTGGCCAACTTCTGTAAAAAACTGTAAAATAAAAGGAATTTTTAAATTCGCATTGCGTAAAGGTGGTTTAAACTCAGTGATTCTATGAAGGCTAATGTTGGTTGCCAGTTATTCAGGATATAATATAGAGCCAATACATTATTTAAAAAACAATGCGTTCTTACGTCTGAATAAATAAACATACAGTGTCTATCATGGATGCACGTATGTATAATTGATTTAAAAGGATTTCAAAATACATATGTACTCGTATATTATAAAGAGATTCATACGCATGATTAATATTAATAGCTTTATTTGTTAAAAATAAAACATATTTGATTTACATGAATACATGCAATCATTACCAAGCAGCCTTTCAATCTACTCGCTATAATAAACATTTACCACACAAACCAAAAATAAATAAATCATGATAATATAAATTTAAAATAACTTACTGTGCGCTTGTACCACAGAAATCTGTATGTCATACGGCTTCAGTAATGCACTGCGTTATTTCGTATTATACTTCAATTTTATTTTATGTTGATCCCGAGCTCCCAAAAATGGCTGCTAAGGGAACAGTAAAGCCGCAGCAGCTTACATCGCGTTTTACTAACCTGGCTTTTCAAATATAAAGAATTCATGGCAAAGAGAATATTTGAGGTAAGACACACTTGTTTGTGAATTTTTATCTTTATACGACTGTTATGTACGTTTTTATTTTCATATACATTCTGAATGTTTCTCTGTGGTTACAATTTAATGTTTTTGTAAATTGTAAATTTGTGTGTTGTTTTTCGGGTTATGAAGCAGGTTTTTTTGTATGTCTGGTAGTCGGGAATAGGTTTACCCACTATAACGTGGGATCTGATAATATATGTGGTAAAGAGTAAGGTATTAACCTAACCACAACTTTTGTGGCCATATTAGCCTTTTTCCAGGAAATCGAATGATTTCTTTTTAAAAATGAGAATTTAGAAGTCTATAGAACTTATAACCAAGCATAGGACTCTTAAAATTGTAACATTTATTCGATAGAATATATCGGGTACGCTAACTTAGGATACTTTTAAAAAGAGATTGAGGTGTCATTGCATACTGAAACAGCGCGAGAACTGCATTTTCCAAACGAAAAGGTAATACGGATCGTATTCCATAACTGGCGGTATTGGGCAGATTTTAAATTTTTTTAATATAATGAACAACGGGTCCTTGCCCAACTATCTACGAGTATAGATAGTTTCCAGTGGAATGGGCAATAAGCTTTATTAAATCTGCAACATTCAGGTCTTATTGGTAAGATGGCCACTTAAACTATTGTCCCATCAGTGCATGCGAGCTATAGGCCACTCATTTTATTGAATTAAAACAGTGTTTCACGCCTAATTAGGATTGTAATTAGTCGATTGTAATACAAATACTTACTGCTGTAATCTTTAAAAGTAACGCTTAAAATAAAACATTAAGAAGATTTTTTATGTGACTTAGTTTCATAAATACTTTTAAAATCGTGAAAAATGCTGCACTTATTATTATTATTTATGTACGACAGAACGTTCTGGTACAGAAAAACTTATTGGGCGTAAACAATATGAGCGTAGCAATTGCTCCAAATTGCATTTGTCGGTCGAAATTACTTTTTGTGTCATCTCCTATAACATTGCAGGTACATATGTCCTACCAAACATCCTTTATATGTATATATAGAATGTATCTGTAAATGAAAATAATATGAGTTATAGTTTTTGTAATATTATATTATTGAACCCGTAACTGCTGTATGATCACGAAATAGATATTGGTCGTTATCATTAATTAATATTAACACAAAATCGTTCTTCTGTCACAATCATCCATTCGAAGTACAGATACCCTGTTTTTGTATGCCAAAAACGAATTGTTTTCACTAGCTATTAATATCTACCACCGTTAATGTTTTATCCGCATCTGTTTCTAGTACTAGTAAAAATTGTCATATTATATTATTGTCTATAAACGATTTTATCATCCATTTTATTTTTAAAACCGAGTGTCGCTACGCTACCGTAGAAAGACGGTTCTGTATTGGTAATTACAAAAAGGAATACTTTCACTTTGTACAAGGCTTTCAACCGCTGGCAATATATCCGTATCATGTTGATAGAGCTCCGCGGAGGCGGATAAAACAAGCATACGTAAATAAAGGCACCGTATGCATGAATTTTCATGCTTACTCTGTAAAAGCCCTCTCTGTCTGTTTCTCGGAAGGCCTTGTGGACTTTTGACGAGCCGAAACCGGACAGATTTACTGAGAAACACATTTTCCTTTGGATTCTTGTTTCGTCATATTGCTATGAGGACCTAAATTCAGCGAATATCACGTGTAATCTCACTGAGGCTTCAGTATTAACGCAGTATGCCACCGCATTCATAAACTTTGATATAAAGGATTACTTTGTGCCGAAATAAATAAATGATTTTTGAATTGACTTTGAATTGACTGTGCCTTTGTCGATTACGTCACTTGATTGGCGTTTACTAGCCTTTCACACTGCACACATAGTGAGTCACACTCGGGGAGAATTTTCAGCAGTTTTCAAAAGGCTTACTTTATTGCGATCACCGATGGAAAAAGTTTCTACTCTGGCCTATGACACTCGAAGTCAGTCATCAATTGTTTTTAGCTAAGGACGTGAGCGATGGGGCACGTGCATAAGCATTACCATGTAGTAAATAAGCATTATGCTGTCCAAAAAACAATTAGGCTATCTAAGAATCACTATTCTAATACCCATAATATTTATTAAAAAGCAGCGATAAGCCTATGAAATAGGCATTATTTCTAGTGCGGAAAGACTGCTACACTTTTATACACCAGAAAGTTTCACGTAAAATCTAGACTCCAAGATATCAATTTTAGGACATAAGCTGAGATACTTTATGCTTGTGGTACAAAAGCATTAAAAAATATCCGTAATTGCCAAACATGGACCGTAGAGACGAACATAAACGTCTCCTAGGCATATTCTGTCCTACAGTTGCAAGTCACTATTTCGAGCGTAATCGTATCACGGTAATCTCAGAAGGCTTTGTGGACTTCAATACGTCGGATCAATAATCAGAGAGTACGAAACGGTATAGACGATTATAGTCTCGTCTTATGTGAGGCTTAAATACGACTGACGACATTTGCCTCGCCTAACCTGCTTGATTTTACATCAAGCAAAGTAAGTAAGCAAGCAGCGAGTGCCTAGTGGGAGACCGTTGGACTTCCACATAGAGGGCTTGTGAGTTCTAAGCCAAAGAATTGTTTTCTGACTTTTCAAAGTTATGTGCGTCTTAAATAGTTAATTATCGCTCGCTTTAATGGTGAAGGAAATTAGCATGGAAACCTGCGATTTCAGAGAGTTTTACATAATATTCTCAAAGATATGTGAAGTTTGCCAATCCGTGCTGTGGTGGAGTCCAGCAGAGGAATATTAAATATACCTGGATGCAATAATCCTAACTGATATTATAAATGTGACACTGAGTTTGTTTGTTTGTTACGCTTTCAAGCCTTAACTACGCGACCGATCTTCATGAAATTTTGCATACACGTTGTCAAAACACAGAAGAATAAAAAATTACATAGTGTAGCTTTCATTCAGATAAAAGTAATATTACTAACCTAACCTACCTTTACGCGAGCGAAGCCACAGGTCAACTCTAGTATTATTATAAATTTAAAAGATTTATATTATATATGTACCCGCATGGTACTTAGACCGCACAAACAAGTATAGAAGAGTGAGCAGCACTCTTCTTAGTGTGGACAATTGTTCGTACATGATATAGAACGGTAATGTATAATTTTCAATATAAATGAGCGTGATAATACTATTGTATTTATAATTCAGAGGACATGGTAATTAGCGTTAGACTGTTAATACACAATTGACAACCTAACGCTCAGAAAGATTTATATTGCAACGTGTGTGCATAATCGCTCAATTGTACATAAGTACCGCTTTATATGATAGCTCTATGCTGTATGTAGTGGTGAAATGTGAGTGAAATGCACATTGGTCTGCTTCCATGAGAATATACAGGAATATCAGTTTTAATTTTAAAAAGGAGACTACCGCTTTATCAGTTATTCCTGTGCCGCAGGGGACCTTACAAACATTCAAACAACGGACACTAAGAATACCTAGACCCGGAACAAGTATTCGTGGACCAAAATTTCTTTTGATGCATTTGGGACTCTAACCCACTACATGTGGTGCGACGGCAGTGGCGAGGTGACCACTTAAACCACTAGACCATCTGTGCAGTCAAATATAATTATAAATAATATGATAATATGATTCCGCAGAAGAAAGTGTATGTTAACCGATATTGTAAATGCGAACGTGGTTTTGTTTGTTTGTTAGCTTTCTCACTTTAACTACTCCACCGATCATCGTGAAATTTAGCATACACGTTGTCAGGGATATAGGGTAGTAGTTACCTTTCATATAGGGAAAAAGCGGTGTCCCTTAGAGATAGAATAATATTAACCAAATCTACATTAACGCGAGCGAGGCGCGGGCAAAATTAAGTACTATTATAACTGCAAAATAAAATGAATTGCATTACAAACATACCGCTACATTACCAAAAGGAATAAGCCATAAGCTAGTTGTAAGAACTGTAGCGTAAAATCGAAAATGGTGGTCCTCGTCCAACCCCTAAAACGTTTGGCACTAAATCATATTCACTATAAATGTCCCGATAAAACAGTAAATATTCCTTATACATTTTATTGTACACACAAATCTTACAATGTACCATTCTTTGGGGTGTGTGCATATCGAAATTACATATCTACACGCTTTCTGGCTTTTGGAATGAATAGAAATTGACGTTAAGTCTCACCAGTATCTCCAAATCTATGCGTGGATAAGTCTGTGTTTCATTCAGACATTAGTTTGTATACTATTAGTAAAGATACCGCCAAGTCCAGAATAGCCAGACCTATGTATGGATAGTTCGTATGGATACCTATGTTTCCATCAAACGTGTATTAGAAATTAACTATTTTATACGGATTTAATAACTTTATTTAAAAAAAAACACCTCTTACATCATTTTGAAAATTTAAACTACTATTGTTAAACACAGTTACTAGTTACTTCTATTTAAATTATAAAAACTATTAAGATATAATTTTACACAACATACCTAATTGTAGTTTTTGTGATATAGGGTTAGCATATAAGTATACGGGCCAACTGATGAAGAATTTTAGATGGGATAAAAAGAAAGTCAGGGTCTGATGTACGAAATGCTAAAATGAGAATGTCAGCAGAAAAATCCAATAACGCTTTGCCCGCGAATTGAACCAGAGACCGTACGCAGCAGCTGCATTCATAACCAATTCATCACTGAGACATTATATCAATCTCAAAACTAATAATAGTGTGTAGGTAGCATGTTGTCAGGTGAGGGTAATCATGACAATAGGACATTACTCACAGGTTAGTTGACGGTGGATAATAATCCTTGAAGACAATTTATCTCCTTAGTCATCTTTTACGTCACAGTAATTTATGCAATGAGCTAATCGCATTTTCAACTTAGTTCAGCGTATTATTTTTTTAGTTTAATATGAATCATAGATGTTCGTTTGAAGTCATGCTTTTATTTATAGGTATGATTAAATGTTTAAACAGATCTTTTTTTTTAATGTATATTTGCAAACAGCGTCCCTCTTTGCGTATATACGCCTAGGTTTCTTATAGGAAACGTACACGAGCATGATAGGCAGGACGAAGCCGACACTAGAACTAAAATGTGCATGAAAAATAAACGTTCTAAACCTTTCCTCGAGCTGTTATCAATATTTGTTTATTTCAAATTGTTTTAATTGTTTTCAATGTGATAAAAATATAAAGTAATTCTAGACGATTAGTTATCATAGGCAACGGTTAATATTGAAAAAAAATAGATTGACGTTTATTGACGGTGTCATCATTCCATGCTGATATTGGAAATTTCCTGACAGAAAACAAATGTTTTGGAAAGTCACTATGGATCACGATAAATTTATTTATGCCGCAGAGTCAACAAAACAGATTTGTTGATATTATAAAGAAACAATATTCATAAAGAACGCAATAAACTATTGCCGTTTTTTAAATCTGCATACTAAGTAAAGTCTGGCGCACCGAAGCTCTAGATAAGGACCGTTAGAGAAGTGCAGGGGAGACCTTTGCCCAAAAAGGTTAAGGAAAAAACAAAGTCTGTGTAATATGAAGATGGAAAAGCCTCTTATTAATCCCAAATTATCATTTTCTTGATAGTTATACTACATAACATAAACTTCGATTATATTTATTTTGTCGGTCTGTATGAGCTTATCGCTGGTATAACTAAAACGATTGTAATTAACCCTTTCGCTGTCCCGTGATAGACAGAATAGAGTATCATATATAATAATTAATCGGAGAGGGAACCTGTTAAGCGCGCGCGGGGTCTGAAAGGTTTCGTACGCAGGTAAAGAAACACTTGCGATCCTGAGTTCACATAAATCATTAAGCTTATGTCAATATATCATCAATCCGCAAAAATATGAGGCACTAGCGCGGCGTTAACCTAAGCATCATGTAAACGACAATCGCGAGCCACCCGCACAAGTGGAAATGTTTTATACTTATGTTAAGATAATGGTACAATTGTGCTGTACACATAGTCGTAACACTATATCGCCGAATGGGTAAGCTGAGGTAGATATTACACAACCACTTTTCGTTTTTCGCAGCTACGGTTTTAGAGAAGGAAATCCCCTGTAATAGACCGAGCCTATTGGCGTTTATCAGGCAATATATCAGACTCCGTCCAGGTACTAAGAACATTTTGTCCAACCTTGGAATCGAACCATTTAACCGTGGGAGAGCCACGCTTTAGCACGAATGGACCGGTTCGACCGGAGTGATACCACGGGCTCACAGAAAACCGGCGTGAAATAGCGTTTGCGTTGTGTTTCGTCGAGTGAGTGGTACCGGTGGCCCAACACCCCCGCCCCCTCCCCTCCTATTCTAGTGAGAGCATATTTACATGGAATGCAACGCATTTATGACTCCTATGGTTATGTTGTAAACTTTTAATTATCTTAAATTATTGTAAAAGGTCGCAGTAAACTGATTTATATTAAGTAAGATAAATAAATTATACGACATCCGCAGCTGAAACCAATCCCGTTCAGTAATAAATTATACATGCAATAAGCTTGTTACGTTTGACGAAGTCGTGATGAAAATGCTACTGACAATGTCAAAAAATGCATTTAATGATACTTCGTTTATTTAGCTGTTTAGGCTACAGCGCTTAACAAAGATACATTTAGATTCAAAATACAACTTCCTTCTTTCCAAGCAATCGGATAGAAAGACTATCAATATTTTAGAAAATAATAATAATAATAATACATTGATAATGTAGCTACTAAGCGTTATATACACTGAGTTTAGAATTTATAGAGACAAAGACATAGCATACGCCCTTGGATTCCAATCTGTTAAAACCAAATATTAATGATATTATAGTTTTGCATTAGGTAAACATTCTACATATAAATAGTGTAGTAACCAGAGCAGTATGAGGCCAAATTAGTGTCTATAAGGAAAATCTGCCCAGGCGCCAGCTGATATTGTATTTTCATTCCTTGGACTGCACCAGCCGAGAGATCCAACCATCCTTCGTTACAATCGTGAAACACTTCAATACATGACAACAATCCAAGCACCTCTACCACAAATGTAAGAGAGAATGAGCTTTTGCAGAACGCTGATAAATCCGTAGGTATAATTTTAGTCGTTTTCTTACTAGCACTCATTCGATATATTAATATAAATTAATCTATGTAAATAATTATTTTATAAAATTGTATGCTATGAAAACGCGCTTATATTTTGAAATATGTTTGACATAAATAAAATAAGAACATCATTCCACAGAACTCACCCTTAATAAATGCTATGTAACATAAAACTCCTATTTGCATTCGTTCACGAGATTTCTCATCGGGTGAGTCAGGCGGACAATGTCATCGGCGGGAATGCCTGCGAGCTGAGTCACGGGCACATCTCATTGCCAGCGACATAAAATCTTAGATAATTGGAAAATTGCTAGTTATATAGCTTTATGAGAAGGCTAATAATTATGTATTAAAGTTGCCTTGTGATGACGTTATGTTAGTACCTATACAGTGATATGGCTTTACATCTTTTTTAAAATGCTTCATTACTTTGAATAATTTTATGCGATAATTAAGATTGTGAACTGCAGTAACCTGATTGAATTATTATCGGTGAATATATTCATGCACGTCAATACCGTCATTTTACCTGTATGGATATAAAATAACTTTTGTGAGTAAGTATAATATCTTTTATGACTGTCTAGTGTCTACTTCTATCTATTGTCTGCTACCTATTATTTTTTTTGTAAAAATGTAACGTGGCTGTGTTTTAAAATATAATAGTCGAGTGCACGTACTCGACGATTTAGAAAAGTTTTAACTAGTGAAAAAATGGGTCTGGGTGTCAGCAATGCATTTGCAAACCAATAAAAGAGTATACCTATACTGCTTTATTTTTTAATTCTTCAGACAGTAATTTTCTCCGATATTACAAACGTCCAAGCTATAATAACTAATTACCAGCATGCAAAGTACTTTTTGCCATCGCAAATTTGCTGGTAAGTGGTATAAAAGCCATTAGATTCACCTGTATATTCGGCCTTACTAGTATGTTTCGAATTGAATGACCAACGACTTGACGAATTTTGACTTCTGTGATTGATCTACGAACCAGGACGTAGCGCAACGATTTGGATTACCGTAGGCAACAGATGCTTTATGTCTGACTGTAGAGTCAAGGCTTTGTTATGAAAATAAACGATTTTATTTGCAATCCTTCCAGTTTTGGAACCAAGAATCTAAGTAAAGAATAATTTATATTTCTTATAATGTTTAGTAATAATAATGACTTATTTTTCACCACAATATAAATATTATTTACATTTAGTAGGTTACATCATTTATTAAATTAGATATTGTGGGGAGACTGGTACTTAAACTAGACTCGAGGCCTGTATTTCAGGCTATTACGTCTCCACCCCAGATACTTTACATCTTATTATAAAAATAAATAATGTGTTAATATTATAATAATAATATATTATAAAAATAGCCATTTCTATAAATATCTCAATAACATTTGCTAAGAATTCGAGTAACAACAAACCCCTGTAAATTAATTACAAATGTCGGTCTGACGCGAGAAATTTAGAACTCGGCAGACTCAAACATCCGCTCCAACTAAATTTATGACCGATTCGTTTTCGCTAATTAATTTCTACTCTTATCTAATACGCTTAATTGGAGTTACTTAGTTTGTTCGTAATTCATCCGCGAGTTTAATATTACCGCAATAACTTTGGAACGAGAATTTTATCAAAATTATACAAAACAATCGGTTTTCTTTTTGTTGTTCTTATTGCTTTCGAGACGAATTTATTTGTCATTCTCGTGTTTTTTGGGCCTTTGCAATTCGGACAATGTTTATGATGAAAATATTGTTAGTGTAATTAATGTACATACATACGTCGCACGCCTATATCCCAGAAAGGGTAAGCAGAGTTGTATTACAACTATATAGTGGTTTAAGTGGTCGCCTCGCCACTGCTGCCGCGCCGAGTGTTCGATCCCCACACGGGACAAACATTTGTGTAATCCACAAATGGTTTTACCGAGTCTGAGTGTACTTTGTGTCCGTTGTTTGAATGTTTGTAAAGTCTTGAGGACTTTGACTGACACAGGAATTATTCTTAGTGCGGGAGAAGTCTTTTAAAAAACCATGTTACGAAACTTACTTACTTACTACTTATCTATTTATCGAATTATCGACATCAATGGACGAATGCAGCACCAAAGGCATAATGCCAACTGAATGTACAATATTTACAATTCACGTTTTAAAAATTTGATCCCTTAAATGTCTCTAAAGATCCCATTCAGTTGTTTTATCTGTATTCAAAAGAACTAGCTTTAAGAAGTTCAAAAGTATCTGTGATGTGTCACTCATCTTATTGACTCTAAAACTGCTTTGTGGAAGTGCGGCAATGATCTGACATAAATATTGTATACCAGAAAAGGAAGACATAATAAGAAGACGACAACAGAGTTTGATCATATCCGTATAACTATGTTTTTTAAAGGTCTTCATGACATCGTGAGTACGAAGCAGTAAAATAGCCTGTGTGCGAACAGCCGTAGCATTTTAATGACATGTGTGTCGTGAGCGTCAGATAGATAGAGATATATTTGTACCTCAAAAGGTCAGAGGTACAATTACTCAACATTTAAAAAGCATAACTAGTGATGCAAAGACCGGTAAAAAGACTAAAGACTAAATCTAAACTTTAAAAGTTTTACAAATCCTAACTTATATTACCTATTAATGCGAATGTGACTTTGATTACTACTTTGTTACGTTTTCACGCCTTAACTATTCGACCGATTATCTTGAAATTTTGTATACAACGTGTATGCAACGTATAGGTGTATGTAACAGGACGTACCATTCATCAAGCCGCAGAAAAACCTTGTGACCCTATAATACGGAGTATGAAAATGATATATAAACTTAATCTGACTACAGGTGTGATAATAAGCGTCCAGGTATTTCTGGTGTTCAAAAACATAAACAGAAAATAAATACTGTGGGTGAAAACATTTTTATCTAATAAGCAGTTTCCCCTAGCCTTTCATGGATAAGAAGGGGAATCTATGATTGATATAGGCAACGCAACAATGAAACTTTCATTTTAACAGGAAAACATGCCTTCCCGTTATATCGAAAGGAAACGATGCGTACTTTTATTATGTGTACTCTTTATATATTTTAATATCACTAAAATCATTTTATGGTATTGGACCTACATGTTTATACGTGCAGACTGATCAACTGATGGTATTTGTTGAGCTCCATTCTAGTGTATTCTACACGTGTCGTATGACGCACAAAATGTTATAATTATATACTTCAGGTGAGCGGGGACATATCCATTCCAAACATACACTACACGCACATAATTTTTCTATACAAATATTTCTGATCGTTTTTGGGTTATGACCCACTAATGAATAAAAATCATCACAGACTGGGCACCAAATAACAAACGACCCCGCGGCAGGCCCAGAATGAGATGGGCGGGATGAATTGGATGCGTTCAACCGGAATTGGAGACAATTGGCGCTGGACAGAAAAGAGTGGAAATATCGATGGAAAGCCTTTGCCCTGCTGTGTGATGGTACATGCAAAAATACATAAATAAAAAATTAAGAATAAGAGAAATGGGTAAGTCTACATCGGTAGTACAACGAGTCGTCACCGTTGTGCTACAGTAGTAAACACGAATAAGTACAAAGAATTTCTTTTATCTTGAATGGTAACTGAAGATACTAATAGTGTACAGCTGTCCTAACAATTCATATTTTTAAGGCTAACTGAAGGTGAAATAGAGGCGTCATCACTGAACTGCTTTAATAACAGATTCAGCAAATTCGTCGAAACCGAATACACCCTAGCAGTTTAGTAAGCTGTTTATTAATATAATAATAAAAATTGCCCTTACTGCATCAGTTTACTTAACTAGTAGGACTATCAAAATAATAATAATTACAATTTCCCGCACTAGGAATCAAGCTTTATATCGCTGGGGCTTTACAAACGTACAATTAGCCAGACTCAGAATAAACATATTTGGATCACACAAATAAATAATTATTGTCCTGTGCAGGATTCGAACTAATAACACCCAGTGCGATGACAACCGCGAGGCATTCGCTTGCCCACTGCAAGGTATAGAAAGACTAATACGTGCTACGTTCTACAGCTGTATGCATGACCAAAATATTTAACGTACATAACATAACATTTAAGTTTACAATTTGTTTTTATCAAATAACATTAATTATCGCCTCGCAGACATCTTGCATAGAATTGCAGATTTCTTTAGATTATAATAGTTTCATTCATGCATTCTATAGGTGGAAGTGCAGTTTCACCTTTATACACAATAAACATTTCTAACCGTATATTATTGCAATAGGGAAAACTTAATAAAATAATTGGGTCAGTTTTAACGAATGTCTTCATATCCCACCATCGGAGTTAGTCTCAGGAAGAGGTATGTTATTATTACGTCAACCCATATCAAGTAGGAGCTACGTAAGTGGGATATTTTATTGTGACAGCCCTTTGTATCCTCCAGATGATAAACGCCAGCTATAGTAAGTTAACTAAAGAAATGTCAGAAGTAATCCATGGAAACAAAATATTGCTGTTGGTACAATGTTGGCATATTTCAATGGAATAGGAAATTTCGGTGAACCTTTTGTTATATAGCACTGCACTGAACATTTCAATCATAACTTTATGAAATAGTTGGGTAGCCACCTGTATGTAGTCAATATTTATTTATCATCACCTGGCAAACATACAGATTAATGTTTTCGATTAATGTTGTCAAACATCGGTGTAAAATGGCTACAACATAATTCTGTTTACTTTCGAGAAAATACATAAAATAAAAAATGTTTTTTTTTTGTATTGTGGCATATTTTAACTAAATGTTTATTCGGTATACCAAAACTATAATTAATTTGCTAATCAAAAAGTTGACATATGCTTATATTAATTATCGGTTAGATAATAATTCATTACTTTCACTTACGGACTAAAAATACAGATTTACTATAATATTTATGGTAAGACCAAAGTCATTCTTAGTTGATGGAAAAACCTCGGTGAAAAGTAATAATTAGGTTAGATGAACGTGTGATTATCACCCAAAAGTGATCTCACTGAAAAGATTATATGAATCAAGTTAGTCGCCCACCGCGTTGTTATTCAAAACAACTTTTCTGAAAAATGGTCGACATTAATATGCGATAACATTTTCCGCCTTTTATGCTGGCCTTTACAATAACAAACACATTTTTCTCTTAAAACAAAAGCACGAAAGAGTAAGTATTAGTCGTATAACTGAACAAATTCAAGTGTTCAACGCCGATGTAAGCGGGCGCTAGTTTTCACCAAATTCTTTGCGTTGTCGCACCGAGCACACAAAGCTCATAGCTGGAACTTTTCACTGTTATTTTAGACCAGCTCGTCGCAACGTTTACTTTCAAGTAGAAACCGGAGGTAAAGTAAATTTTATTCTCCTTCGTTTGTTTATTTGCTGAATGCGCTTTAGGGTCCCGTCAATCCGGTCGTTTAGGGCTGTGCCATATTATTCCTTTTGAAATGCCACTCGTGCGTTCTTTTATCAGCGTTCCTTGTTCATTTTGCTCGTATTGGAGTTCATATTTTTATTTGCAAACAGAGAGAATGTTGATGACATTTATTATTTTTTTAATTAATTTTTCAAAAGTGCTTTCGCCTTTATAAAGAAGTCGATTTCAATTCTTATGCCGAACTGTAGTCAAATTAGTTTGCTTAATGTGTAGCAATAGATTGGTATTGTTACATGGGGACTATACATGAATCGTAATACAAAGGTACAATTTTATTTTTGTCATTATTTCCTCTAAGGGTTAGATATGTGCAGAACTTGTATGCAAACTATATTAGGTTTTTGAAAACTGTAAGTGAAATCGATAAGCTTATGTTAAATTTCACGTCGATTAAAACCGGAAAAATAAATTGCTTATAGATTCATATATGCCACTGTCCAAATCCAGAACTGAACAGTAACTATGTCAAAGTAAAACTTCACTACCAAATTGGATGCGAAAGACTAACGAACATTTGTGAGTCCAAACCTACTTTCGCATTTGTTAGGGATCATTTAAGTACGTTCCTTTTAATTTAGGTTCTATCCCGTGGAACAAACTTTTACTAGTCAGGGTTTGAATAAAAAGTAGAGCTTATTAGTTTCTTATCGTCCCTGCAAAGTTATTAGGGTATACTGGGGCAAACGGGTAAGTTAATGGACCTTGTACGTGATGGGTTCTTAAACATCTACCTATGTATATATATAAATGGAGTGAAGAAAGTGTGGACATGAGAATATCTACCCATATCTCATGCAAAGCAGGTACGATAAAGAAATTAGTTTGCCTAAAGCGTGAATTTATTTTATTCTGCCAATTTTCGTTATGGCTGCTTTGTTTGCGGTACGGTAGTGAATGCGATTGATGTACATGAGGCTTCGATTTGGCGATTATGTTACTGGGCATTTCTGCTAAGAAATTCTTAGTAGTAGATTTGAGTCTTAATATATGTGAATAGCTGGTAAAGATTTGGTAAATTCAATATAGCTCTATCTAGGATATAGGCGTCAGAACATGATCTGGTTAATGTTTTCATGTCTCAAAATTATCTGTAGCAATGTCTGCCAACAGGCCCGCTTCTGTGTAAAGTTCTTAATGCAACAAAAAATGTAGCACTGGAAGCTTGATTAGACAAAAGCCAACTCTAAATACTAAACCTTTTCTTTCAAAGGTTTTTATAGCTATGGATGTATATATATGTATATTTAATCATAGTTACGTGTACTAATACACAATATCTTATTGCATTTATTTAGACTTACAAATAAATTAGATCATTATGGGGCATGTCGGGCACAGAAAATTATGAAAGTAGAAGAGGGCTACGTAGTAATGAAAAAATTATTTTATGTATACAAAATGTAATGTATCCACATTTATATATGTGTATTTATATATTGTTATGCTATTATTGTTAATTATTATTTATACATAAATGTAAAAATACATTTATTACAATGTATGTATGACTAGGCTTACCTAAACCACATTTCATTTTTAAATTTGCCTTTTCAACATTTTTCACTTCACCTGCATAAAATATGATCACTTTGTCACCGCCATGACGGAACCCATGCGTCATGTAACCTATAAATAAGTAAAGCTGAATTTTTGTTGACAGCCATGGTGTGCTCTAAGCGAAGGCATTCCATGTATCAGTATTCAGTTGCCGTATCTTAGGAGGGGGACACACGTTCCATGGCATTTCATTACTGCATCCCTACTGGTCTCGCAGAGAGCTATCAGTGTGATATTTCGACATTTTCAACGAAATATGCTGCACTTTTTGTTTTTTTGTTTGTCATTTAGATGGGACGTTGCGTGAATATTTTATGCGTTGCAGCTTTTAGGGTGAAAAGCTTTACTGTATCAAATTTATTAGGTATACACATGTTGAAGCGTCAAAAACTATGTAGGTAGTATTTTTACTAGTTACTTTTTATGGGATTTTATTCACATCGATAAATAAATACCCAATTGTAAAGAAAGTCAATTTTAAAACAGAAATATCAAAACAGCAAGCTTTTTATTCGTATATAGCTCCGGCCTATAGTTAGACCAGCGAAATACTTAATTAAATTATTGTCTATTTTATAATATAATAATAATAATATTCTATCACATACACACAACACCATCTAGCCAAACTAAGTAGAGTTTGTACTATGGGTTCCAGACAATGGATAAACATGTGACCTACCATACCTATATACTTTTTTTTGGAAATACATACTTATTATGTACAGAAACACTTAGACCAAGACAAACATTCATGTCCATGCACACAAATGTTTGACTTGTAGGGTAATCAAACCCGCGACCTCAGGTGTGGCAGTCGGTTACACTAAGCCCTACACCATCCAGGCCGCATTATTAATAATCAGGATTAGAGCTGCGCAGTTTTCTAGTAGAAATGATTTTTAAGAATTAGTTTAGTAACTCTAGAGATTGCCATTTTTATATAAATAAAAAGTATTTACCCTAAATAGATACCTATAAATCGGTAAGAACTCGTTATGTCACATAAACACAGAATTACTAGATAAGAATAAAGTAAGCATTACACGCTTACACGCTACCGTATTCTTTTCTAGTAATTATACAAGAAGGTGATAGGACCATATAAAATATAGAGAAAAATAGGCGCTTTATCCTTGATTGAAAGTATTATATTTTAATTGCAAGTAATATTGCCTTTTTAATATTGCATGTTAATAAAAAAATAATTTTGAAAATAGTATAAGATCGTGTAAACTAGGGCAACATTTATTCGTTAGTGTTACAAATTATGCAAGTCTTCGATTACAAACGTATTGTAAAGCTTTGGCAATTTTATTGAAATATGAAGAGCGGAGTCTCCTAACACCAGTAATTGTTACTTAGAAGAACCCAACTACTAATTATAATATAACATATATGAAAATGATAATTAACAATTTTAAATAAGAGTAAATTCTTATTACCAATGCTTCTGCCAAATTCTAGCGCCTTACAAAAAATAACAGTTTAATTTCCTACTCTAGTTTCAAATGCAACTTAATCTTTAGACCCTCTTCCACAAGACAAAGGATAATCAAACGTCTCTTCACACTGAAAGAATGGAGCCGAGCTTAACATCACAGTTCCCAATTCGTCGCACGTTTTCAGTTTTATTGGAATTAAGTTATACGGAACCCTTTACTTCCGCTGCCGACGTTTTGGTGGCATTACCCAGGATTACCACTTTCCGAAGGGTGTTGCTCGCCAACCGTAACAATGTAAAATAGGCACATTTTACGTATTTATGTACCCCTAATCCTTATTAAGTTGTGTTCCAAATTATATTTATTCAGTACGAATGATTCCATATTCGCTGGGGAGGTTTAATAAGGCTCTATGTTTTGTATGAAGTTTAATGTTCAATCTCATTTTACTTTGTATGTTTCGTTAAGATTGTTTTTATTTTTAAGAGCTAGTGTACTTTTCATCATTCCTATTTTTAGATATGATTATTATTCTATTGATTGGTGTGGATATATAAGATCGTTTGTATGTGGTGGATCGGTTTAACTTATAGTCCAAAGACTCTTAATTTGAGAAGAAATATATTTTTGTCTGGTGTCTGGTAGGTGGTGCTGTGACCCAATTCTTAACAATAGAGTAATTAGAAATAACACTAACTAAATAGCGCAGATTTTAAGTCACATGCTTAAGAAATTAATCTGCTAAAAGTTATCTATAACATTACATAAGACAAGGTAGTTTTTAGCCAAGCAATTGTATTCTATGAGAAGGATTGCGCGTAAAGAAAGTTTAAAGTTCTTTGCATATGCATTTTTATTGGGGGTACATACTTAGTAACCTGTCAATTGGTGTAATTCCATATATAATTGAAAACCTATTGTGTCTGGCCACCATTGTTCCGCTGCCGCTCAATAAGTTATTTTTAACAGTGAACCCGATAAACGTAACCTGGCAATTGTTGGCGGAAAAACCCTTATCAACTAAAGCGCGATTCTTACCCAAAACCTTTATTTTGGGTAAGAATCGCTCAACGGTTTAAAATTTTATGAACACCAGCGTGTTCACTCTACAGTCAAGAGGTTAAGTGGGACAGTTTATTATATGTTACTATATAATATCAGCCCTATGTATATTAAAATGTCCCACTTCTGGGCAAGGCTCTTTTTAGTGTGAGAAGGGTTAGGTCTTATTATGCTACTACAATAGGTAACATTTTGCCTTGATATTTATATTGAACGTTACAACACTACGTCATTAATGGTAACATTTTTTATTTACGTCAAATTGAGTGGTACTACCAAGCACGTTAACTTCGATTATCTTGAATTATTAAGGGTGAGTCGCTGACTCGAGGCACCTAGAGGCCTTCAGTTAACAGCAATATAAATTATGAGTAAACCGTTCTTAGCAATGATAGAAATTATTAACTTAATTAGCAATTATATTGGCTTTGATAAAGTTCGTTTAAAAAAGATAGTAGTGATGAATCGCGACAAAATTGAATTATTCGAATTTTCGAACAAATCGAAATACACATTGACGAATAGTATTTAATTGCATTAATCTTGGATATTCATTAATTATTTGATTACGTATTAGAGTATTTTCTTAACATGGAAAATGGAATGACGCATACTTCTCCGCTGAAAAGAGGAGCGGCGAGGTTATGTCGGGCTCACCCGAGAAAGAATAGAACGTCCCGAGTACTACCGACTAAACCTACCACGGTGTGCCATCTCTCTGCTTTGAATGGTGGGTGGGTCGCTGGAACTAAACATTACGTATTAGACCAACGCCAATACAAATGTGATACTGACATTCAATTGGCGTAGAGAAAATATTATGAGGATGAATGATAATTCTTCTTGCAATTACTTATTGCCAAAGGATAGGTTTTAATATTCTGGGATAACAATATTATATTTAGTTAACGACAAGTAAGACAGGTTAGGAACTATACGGATGGCGCAGTATTTAAAGTTGCTACCTCGCGACAGTTGTTGCGCTAAGTGTTCGATATCTACATGAGATAAAAACTTTACTGCAAATATTATTTTTGTGAGTATGGATATTTTTTGTATATCCTCTGTGACATAGAGCTTGTCTCTACAGCGAGAGTTGTTTTTTGAAAGAAGAAAGATAAACTTATTAACAGTTGCAAAGATTTCTCTCAATGACAAAAAGAAAAAAAGCTTAGTAATCTCCAATTATAATTGGCAAAAACTATTTTAAAAACATTTATATATTTTTAAAGAAGTTTCTGCCAATTATATATTAATAAAAATTAAATCTGTTATTATGTTTGGCTGTGGAATGACTTAAATGATAATAGCGACGTTCCTTTATTAGATCATTTTCATAATCAGATAATCAACGGATATTAATATCGCGTGTTTTAAAATCGACTTAATCAAGTCCATACCATTATACCAATACTAAACATTCTAATATATATATGGTACGTCCTCCAAAAAAACTTAATGGAAACTGGCCATCTCAGGAGATATAATAGAGCAGAAGTGTGTGCGCAGACACCAGTGCATTCTCAAAGTCCGATGGACGGCAATTTGATACGACCAGACGCAGGCTTTGCGTACTTTCCGAGGCAAAGAGGGGTGCAACACCGTCAAGTTCCTAAATCCTGGCTGCTATTAAGACTTTATTAACAAAAAATATCAACGACGCTTTATGGGCTGACCCGGGATTCAAAGACAAATGCACAGCAGCCATTTTCGATACAGTTGCGCCACCGATACAGTTACTGATTATTATGTATCACACATATGTATGTATGATAAAAGCAAAACGTATGAGAAAAACACAAGTTCCTCACAAGACTATACAGTAAACGTAGCTACAAAACAAATGCAAGGGGATGCTTTGTAATAAAATTGGTCGTAGTCGTAAACTATTGTGCGTTTTTATGATTCATCTCGAATGTTTGCCGAAGCCCTCATACAGGAATAGTAATACGCTCGCGTGCTAAAGTGACGTATCGTAAAATGTATATTGTTTTTGAATTACCGTCCAACATGCTTTTTTCATTGCACACACACGCTTGAGAGTCGATTTAGTTTGGTTATACAAATAGACATAGGTTTCATAGTAGTCTTGGCTTTATAAAAAGCGGACGATAAATGCGACATAACATTAGGCACTAATATCATTATTAAGTAAAGGGATGCTTTCTTTCACTAGTCAACATCCACATATTATACAAATAATTACACACTACTTTTCATAATATAACATTTTTAAAGGATGTGTATGTAATATATCGATAAAAATACCGAGATCATTTAGTAGTCTTTTTATAACTCTTATTGGTGTATCTATTTATCGAAGCATTTGACAGTTTTAGGAAACTGATAATCATTAGCCAGCAGTATCTCATAATGACTTATTTGTCCATCGATTTTTGTTGTTAGTTTCGTGTTAAATGTAATTTTATTTCATAAAAAATAATAAAGACGGTCTATTAAGTCTTTCTTAGTTCTCTTTATCAACTTAAAATCGATTAGACTATCATAGGATTGTCCTTGTAATAGCTCCTACAGTTGATTGAATTGCTAGATGATACATTTGCCTACAGAATGACATTTTATCATATCAATTTGGTTAGATATATAAAAATTCCAAATTCACCTACGATAATATAACTGTTCCCAATAACTGTGCTATCTGTCTCCTTTAGCTGTCTTTCAAGTAATAATACTAATGCCTATACATAATTAATAATATATTAACACCTCTGTGCTCGACATTACAGGCCGGTGCGAAATTTGTGCAGTACTCGTCTAAGTAAATTTGGTCATCTCACCCAATCTCTGTTTACGAGGGGTCAGGGCTCGCTGCGTGAGCTATCGAGATTTGAGGACCCTAACAATGAATCATTGCGACGCGAAGACGGCTCTTATTTAATTTACCCTCTTTGTTTTACTTTTATCTTTCTTAGTGACCCTTAACACGTAGGTTGCCACGCTTAATGGCACATGGTTGTAAGTGCTAGCGCTGAGAACGCGCACCGTCATAATTTTCTACCACCATTTATTCATAATAGAGTCTAATCTAGTCTCCTTACGAGAAGACAAGAGTAGTGCTCCACACCTACATTTTTCCAGCGGTGGTTTTCGGTTCAGGGAAGCATATTCTTATCGAACACATTACCTGAGTCTGAACTAAGAATTTTCTAGCATAAACCCATACTTGTATATAATATATAATAAATATAATCATTTATCGACCGATAATTCTTTACCGACCTGGAAATCGAACCCGGAATCTCACGAACCCATGTAAACATGACAGCTACAAAAATCAAATATCATCTATACCAAGAAAATAATTATACCTCCTACCAGATTTGGTCACAGTACAATCACCACTTTTCCCTTCTTAGTATTGTATTTGTTTCTTCAATTTTTACGACCGAAAAAATGCGTGGATATGAATTAAGTTCCTAAAACAAACACAAATATAATGTATCCATGCCAATAAAAAGATATGTTGTCTATTTAGAGTATTCTCAAAATAAACGTTATGGCTTCTGTACTTTTGAACTACAAAGAGGTTACTAACAACGTAGGCTTAAATAGAAATTTAATCAAATTACGCTAATGTCAGATACAGATACCATTAGAGCTGTTCTGTGAGATCTCATTATAGAACTCATTTCAAAATTCGCAGTGAAATCTTTATTAATACTTTAGTTAAATTCATATTTCAGTTCTGAATTCAGTACGGCGGCAACCACATAATTGTGAAGACGGTTTCATTGGGATACCAAGCGCGAACTACAATTTTGAACAGTTACATATAAATTCACGGTACTAAAACAAAGGGGCTACATACAAAATTATCCTTATATAATATGTATGTATTATTCTTCTATAGGTGTGTATATCACTGGATTGCTACTTAACGACTGGACCAAGTTTGATGTAATTTTTATGTTTTATTAAAGTGGGTCTCTAAATGGTTTAAGTTCATAAATGGACCCGGTAGATGGCAGTGCTGGCAATGATCGGGTTCTAGGTTAGGTTAGGAAAATGTATGGCGGGTCCGCTAGTTATATCATTTTGTTTTCTTTTTTTCTTCTTTATAGAATTGTAACACCGCGCCGGTATCTCAATCTAAACTTCTATCACAAAAAGGTTATACTAGATTGTTGCCTACGGCTTCGTTCGCGTTAATTTAGATTTTGCCAATAAATTTCCATCCATCGGCCTTGAGAACAGTAATTTTTGTGGATGAAAGGTACCCTTTTCTGTACCCCCTTACAACATGTATGTGAAATTTCATGATGATCGGTAAAGTAGTTAAGGCGTGAAACCGTAACAAACAAACTCACATTCGCATTAATAATAGGGCAAAGACGCAACTGTTTAATGTTACCTCTCGCAAGAGCAGCCCGTCTGGGGAAGTACCTCCACCCTACAGAAGACCGCAGCTAAATTAACCGTGTGTTGTATTCCTGCGGTGAGCAGAGGTGCCAGTGCTTCTTGAGGAGGCGCTGCACTGCCAGTGAGGGGACCAGTGATTACGTGAGCGCCATTGCCTTGTACGGGTGCGAAGTGTCGACATGGCGATCAGGGAAACCCGGTGAACCCGCCCGCAGGCTGAACGGGTTCCCAAACCCAGGGATTACTTAATCTCCGCCCTGGGAGACTGAACTGCCAGCCCGTGTAATGTTCGCGATGCAGTAGTTGTTGCCGGAGGAGGAGACCGGAGTGGACTCGACTACTGTACCGGTAGGGGACCGGAGGCCCTTCCGGCTGCTGCGTCGGCAAATCGCTCTACCTGTGCCAGGCTCTGGTGAGATGTAAACATGTCTTTGTCCCTTGCGCTGATAGTACAGCATCTCAGGATATCCTTTATACCCCCTTTTTTAAAATATGGCCATAAATAATAGAAGAAGTGTTTGTTCAGTGGCATCCTCATCCACATTACAGTTGGTCTTCTGCAACATAAAAGGTACTTCACTCGAACATCACGCTGTCCATCAACATATGGAGACAGCGAAGCCGACCTTGTTCTTCCTTACGGAGACGCAAATATCATGCCCGACCGACACATCATATCTCCTATACCCTGGCTACAAGGTAGAGCACAATGTATCTATGCGTGTCTTAACAGGTCTCAAAGCGGTAAAGCAGACACGACTCGTCTTTTTGAGCACCTGCAATCGTCGACTGACAAAGCTCTTAAACCCTTCTGCAGAATTAGTGATCTTAGGAGACTTTAACGCCCACTACGTGGAGTGGCTTGATTCTCGATCCACTGACTGCGGGAAGGTCTGCTCATGACTTTGCTCTGGCCTATGGGTTTTCTCAACTGGTACATAGTCCTACCAGAATACCAAACGTAGAGACCTCCACCAGCTCCTTATTGGATCTTCTGACTACGTGCTCAGATGAATACTCCATCCAGGTGGATGCATCTCTTGGTTCTTCTGACCACTGCCTTGATCGAGCGCTAGTGCCACTCCGGCCCACCACATGGCGTCAAGTATGGCACTATAAGTCAGCAGACTGGGAGGGGCTGCGAGAGTTCTACGCAGCGTACCCGTGGAGGCAGCTTTGTTCACTTCAGGTGATCCCGAAACCTGCGCTAGCGGCGTTGCGGAAGTGATACTTGCGGGAATGAAATGCTACATCCCAAACCCGCGGATCGCCGCAGGAATTAAAAAACGACTGTGTTCATCAATCAGTCCTTAAGAGATGCTAGGGCCTTAAAATCAATTGTTTCAATCTGCTTATGAGGCTTGGACCACGGCCTGTACTAACAAGGAATCTAACATCCCCGAAGTGAAACGCAAACTAAATGTTGCCTCAAGGCTCAATAAGAGGATGGTTGCCAGGGCTAAGTTTGATTTCGTCGGCAGAATTGGCGAGCGACTTGCCAGCTTCCCTTCCGGGAGTCGCGCTTTCTGGTCCCTCGCCAAGGCTGCCGAAGCTAATTTTTGTCAGCCGTCCTTGCCACCCCTCCGAAAGCCCGATGGTAATCTGGCCCATAGTGCCAAAGAGAATTTGCTGGGTTCTCTCTTTGCCTCAAACTCTCGACTATGAGCGATGGAGGCGCCTTACCATCCAACATCCCGTGGTGCGGTCATTCTATGCCGGAAATCTCAATTTCACAACATGAGGTCCAGCAGGAACTAATGTCTCTAGATGTTTATAAGTCGAGCGGACCAGATGGCATACCGGCAGTGGTAATAAAGCAGCTTCTGAGTTGTGTGCAGTATTGACACGCCTCTTCTCGCCTTCCTATTCCTATTCATTCGTTCACCCAGTGCTAAAAGAAGGTGACAGATCTGACTCATCGAACTACAAGCCTATCGCCATAACTTCCCTTCTTTCCAAGGTGATGGAGCAGATGATCAACTCTCGGCTCCTGATGTATCTTGAGGGTCACGATTTGTTGAGTGCCTGACAATACGGCTTCCGCCATCGTGGCTCAATTGGCGACCTTCTCGTGCGCAGAACACATATATCCTGACGGGAAAAATAACAACTTCATACAAAAAAAGCGATACAAAAACAAGACACGCCATCTATGTCGTACCCACTCAAACTATTTGAGCGTTATAAGTACGTAGATATACATATAAGTATTATTCAGTGTTCTATATAATTATATGTAGGTAGGTATATCATCTTCGTACTTTCGTATAAGGGAGAAAATAAAATAGATTTAAAAAAAAATTGATTTCATATGATCTTTGGTAAGTAACATAATTTTCGGATCTAAAGCAGAGCAGCATCCACACTTGATACACTTTCTTTCGTTTTCTTTCATGGTGACTATAATTTCACAATCGAGTCTCTGTCTCATAAAACACGCAACACTTAATTACACCAAAACACTAAAACGCAGGTACAGGAGGCTCTACTCAACGTATCTAATGTGAAGGCAAAAATAAATTTATTTTATTTGCAACAAATAAACTTCGAAAACAAGACAAAACATATATTATGGCGGCAAACGTTTTCCTTGTAGTTGTCAGATTTGACAGCATGTTGACATTTAACGGTTATAAAATGTAGATGCTACCAGAAGGATAAATCATTTATTACAAAAAAGTATTTTAATGGTAACATTATTATCTTTCTCACTCGCTCTTTCGTACCCCCAGTACGTTTAACTTTGCATATGACAGTTGACTGGGCCTGTTCTCGTATATCTCACACACCGATGGGCACTTGCCATTGAGAGCCAAAGCGAGGCATTGGCTGTCAGCCTGGACATGGCGAAGGCCTTCGATCGGATCTGGCACAAAGGTCTTTTATCGAAATTACCATCTTACAGACTGCCCAAGGGATTATGCGAATGGGTTGCTAGCTTATTGCCCGGAAAATGCATCCAAACTGTGGTTGACGGTGATTGCTCTAACTGCATAGACATAATTGCTGGCGTCCCGCAAGGCTCTGTGTTGTCCCCGACGCTGTTCCAGCTGCATGTCAATGATATGTTGTCAATTGATGGCATTCATTGCTATGCGGATGACAGTATTGGGGATACTTATTACACGGATCGCGCTAATATCCCTCGGTCCACAGTGGAGGAAAGCCGCAAAAGCTTGTGTCTGAAATCGGAAATACACTGGATAGAGTATCTGAATGCGGAAGACTAAATTATGTCGTGTTTAACCCAGATAAGATACAAGCCTGCGCATTCACCGCTAAGAAAACTCCATTTACTGTGTCTCCACAACTCCAGAACACGTCTCTTACCATCTCCAAGAGTATTGGAATCCTTGGCTTCGACATCTCAAGTGATGTACAGTTCCGCAGTAATTTATAGAGCAAGGTCAAGCTGGCTTCCAAAAAACTTGGTCTGCTCAATACAGCTAAGCGGTACTTCACTGCGGGGCAAAAACTGCTTCTATATAAGTCGCAAGTTCGGCCTCACATGGAGTACTGCATTCATCTTTGGACAGGAGCACCAAAATACCAGCTTGATCCTTTTGACGCGGTACAGAGACGAGCATTGAGAATTGTCGAGCAACTAACTCTCAGATGGGACTTTGCCTCCCTTTATGTGTTCTACCGCTTATATAACGGATTGTGTACTGATGAGTTGTTTGAGATGATGCCCTCAGCTACTTTTTATCATCGCACCGCTCGCCTTCAGCAGGGATGTCATTCTCATAACTTACAATCTAATTGGTGCCGCACCAAGCGGTTCTAAAGGAATTTTCTTCCCCGAACGCTCAGGTTGTGGAATGAACTCCCTGCCCAGGTTTACCCACAAGACTACAGTATGGTGTTCTTCATAGAGAGCGTTAAAAGGTTTTTACAAGGCGGCAACGCGCAAGTGATGCCTCTGGTATTGCAGGCGTCGATAGGCTACGGTGACCACTTACCATTAGGCGGGCCGTATGCTTGTTTGCGATTTTAGTAGTATAAAAGATAAAAGTTCGGATTTGTAAATTTGGGTGTAACCCATCTTACTATGGTAAGGAAGAGAACATTATTGTGGCAATACTAAAAAAGTGGAATAATAATAAAATTCATGCAAGGTCTGTATCTTAAAAACCACGGGAGCGATGTCGTAGGTAAAAGCTTGGGATATACATGGTTAAACGAAAAACACTAAAAACCTTGTAGGTATCGTCTTTCTTACCATACAGTCGTACGATGAGATCAACTAATTTCAATAATTGTTTGAAAATAAAATGACGAATTATAAAAAGTGGTAGAACAAAAGCTGTCAAGTAATAATTATGTTATTTGCAAATAAAAGTACTTTTTATTAAACCTCTATAAAAATACTAAGGAAAATCAAGTAGGCTGTCTAAATTTTTAGTAGGTATACAAGTGATATTTCTTTTTTAAAAACCCATCTCCCGCACCTGTAATAAATTCTGTGTTGCGGAGGACTTTACAATCATTTAAACAACGGACACAAAGAACACCTCCTACAACCATTTGTGAATCACACAAATTTTGTCCATGTCCCCACATGAAAAATCGAACCTACAACACTTGACGTGATGGGAGAGGCGAGACGATCACTTTAACCACTACACCATCCGTGAATGCTAATATTTTATTAATATGTGATCTCAGCCTAGTAATATAGGATTCTGTCTTTATATTAAAAGCACACAAAATCATGTTCCCCTACAATTTCCACAGCCATTTTCAACTATGAACTCATAAAAGTACCCGGTCCACATTCCCTGGACAGTTGAACTTTCACGGCAACCGCATAACCACACCCTGTTCAAACTACAGATTGAAGCCTCAGGGGAAAGGAAGAATATCGACAAGCCAACACATCGCTACACAATATATCTGGACATATTTTACTTACGCCCTCAAAAGGTTCCGTAGCGGAAATCTGTCCGCTTCAACGTCCGATAGACATCGACACTACACTTTATTTAGAGTGAAAGTTCCGTAAATAGATGTGAAGTATAAAATGTAGAAAATAGTGGCGGCCCGCAAAGTATTAAAGAGTATTTTATTTTAAAAGGGTGCTAATATAAGCAAGGGCTAAATGGTTGAAAGAATTGTGTTTGATTTAGGATATCAATTTTAAATACATTACGTACATTTCTTTTTCCGTATTTAAATTTCTCATTGGTATTTTATTTTTCAAAACTCTGCTGCTAGCATCATATCAGCTTATTATCTATTGTAGTTCAAGTTGCTAATCTATTAAAATGAAAAATAGCTTAACGGTAGAAATTATTCTTAAAATTTATTACAATGTTTTCTGATTGTAAGAATAAAGCTGTGGTAGCCCAATGGATAACTCATTGAACTTGAAATTAAGAGGTTGCTGGTGGAAATCCCAATAATTACTTTACCAATAAAGTTGTTCTGTACTCGTTTTGTTCTTAATTCCCGGCTTAAAGTAGCTTATGCAAAGATAATGAACAGAGCAATGCTTAAACAAAATTACTAATGAAGCATACTCATGACGTTGCTCAACGATAAATTTTTGACTGAGCAGTAGTAGCCTGAAACCAAAATAAATATAGTCTTTATTTTCGCCGTATCGCATTCCGTGACTAAGAAAGGCCTTATATCATCTCCAAATTCGCGACCAGAATAAAATAAAATATGTACAACGTATGCAATCTAGTTTATTATTACAGACAGATAGATAGCTCTTAAAATCTTGTCCTGACTTTATCGAATAACCAAAACATTATTAGTCCTTACTTTCCATACCCATATCTAATATCATTATTGTGCAAAAAGGATCGACACATACTTTTAGCACATAAATTATATGGATTTTACTCCGTAAATCATATTTGAAATATAATTTATTGTGATATAAAGTCTGCCTTCGGATGTAACAATTGACGTACATGTATTTATTTGAATTTTCTTCGCAGAGTACGGTGAGGCACGTGGTAATAATATTTCCCTTTTTTATTGGAACATCCTCAATATTCCGTGTTCACTCAAGAGCATCCGACATGTGTGAAATTGTTGACATCCACTTATCAGCGGGTGGGTTATTTATTGTTACGTACAAGTCAAATCCTGTTAGATGCTGGTACTCAGTGTGGTTACTGCTCTTACTGCTTAGACAATGAAATGAAACGTAAATTGGTTCAGCATTTGTTGTAATTTATATCTTCATCAGTATCTAATTTTATATAAAAAACTAGAACAAGTTAGCAAATACATTGATGTCATTCTCTAAAATAAATTGATCAGTATTTAGTGCGCAGTGGTACATGAGGTTCAGTTTTGGTTGTTTGATTTCAGGTTTCGCATAAAAACTAATTATCTTTTTTTTTTTTTTTTTTTTTTTTTTGCTCGTCAAAATGACCACACTCCGCCTGATGGTAAGCAGTCGTGTGGTCTAAGAGCAGTGGCCTCCACATCGTCCTCATAGCAGCCGAGGCGATGTTGAGGTCTCTACTTTGACGGCCTGAGAAGGTGCTTTTTCACGCCCCGCTTAAAGGACCCAGGATTGAAGGAAGAAGGAAACACGTGCCTTGGCAGAGAATTCCATGCCTTGATCGTTCGGCAGAGGTATGAGGACCCAAACTTGTTGGTACGCACTCTAGTCGACTCCACCGTGTAAGGATGGCATCTGAGCCCAGCACGCGTTGTTCTGGATAGGAAAGGGGAGGGCGGGATAAGGTGGAATAACTCTTCAGAGCACTCCCCGTGGTATATTCTGTAGAAACATGCCAAAGAGGCAATATCCCTACGGAGTTGCAGAGGTTCCAGTGAACTCGTGACCTCTGGATCTCCGATGATACGGACAGCCCGCCGCTGTAACCTGTCAAGAGCGTCTAGCAAGTACTGCGCGGAGCCATCCGAAAGATGAGAACAGTACTCCACGCAAGGGCGCACTTGTGCCTTATACAATAGGCACAGCTGCCCAGGCGCGAAGAACCGCCTCACCCTGTTCAGAACTCCGAGTTTTCGCGAAGCTTGCCTAATGACGCTCTCGATGTAGGTTTTGGGATTAAGGGAGCGGCAAAGATCCATACCTAAGATGGAGAGGCTGCCACGTATCACCAGTGGAGTGTTCTTCAGAGAAGGGAGGGAAAGGAATGGAGACTTTTTTGTTGAGAACGCGCATGCCTGGGTCTTCTTGGCGTTGAACTGGACCAAGTTCTTGGCACCCCATTCAGAGATGCGGTTCAAGGTCTGGTCAAGTTCAACGACAAGATCCTGCCTTTTCCCCACAACCTCAGCCTGTTTGGCTCCAGGACGTCCGAGATATCGCCCATGCACGGTACTGTCGTCTGCATAACAATGTATGTTGCCGAGATTCAACATATCATTGATATGCAGAAGAAAGAGCGTAGGGGATAAGACGGACCCCTGAGGCACTCCTGCATTGACCTGCATAAATTTGGAAGCGCGACCGTCGCAAAGGACCCGAATACGACGCTTCTGCAGGAAATTTGCAATCCAGGTGCACAGTTGAGGGGGCAAGCCATAGGCCGGAAGCTTGGAAAGAAGAGACCGGTGCCAGACTCTATCGAAAGCTTTGGCTATGTCTAGGCTGACAGCCAAAGACTCGCCGTGCTTGTCCATAGCCTCACCCCAGAGGTGCGTGATGAACGCTAAAAGATCACCCGTTGATCGTTTACCCCGAAAGCCGTATTGGCGATCATTGATCAACGAGTGATCCTCCAGGTAGCGGACAATTTGGGTGTTAATATTCCGCTCGAACACCTTGGAGAGCACTGAGGTGATAGCTATGGGTCGATAGTTGCCTGGCTCGGAACGGTCCCCCTTTTTGGGAATCGGTTGAACGTTCGCCTCCTTCCAAGCCTCAGGCACAATGCCTGCGGCGTAAGACGTCCGGTATAGGCGCGTAAGTGTGGGAGACAACTCCGCTGCACATTTTTTGAGGACCACAGCTGGGATTCCGTCAGGTCCACTGGCTTTCCGAACATCGAGAGACTGCAGTATCGCACGAACGTCACGTTGCCTGATACGTATATCAGGCATGGTGTAGCCGCAGTTGGCAATGTTAGGCGGCTGCGAACCGCAGTCATCGATTCGGGAGTTGGCCGCAAAGAGATTTGCAAGCAGATCTGCTTTCTCTTGCGGCCGATGAGCCAGTGATCCATTCGGATATCTCAGAGGGGGCAGCGAGGTCTGGCAGAAGTTGGACTGCACGGCTTTGGCCAGGCGCCAATAGCTACGACTGCCCGTAGGATGGGCCATGAGCTCCTGGCCGAACCGTGCGACGCGCTGGGCATCCGCTCTTAAGTATGCCCTCTTGCAGACCTTTGTGGCTTGGTTGAACGCTGCCTTCAGGTGATCCACGTTAGAGTCGTGGAGAGTGCGAGCCCTGGTCCAAGCGCGGTACGCTGTCTGTTTGCGGTCAACAGCATCAGCGCATTCACGACCGAACCAGGGCCTTTTCCTGCCACCGCTCGTGACATCACTGTATGGAATATAATATTCCATACCCAGGATGATTTCACCAGCGACAGCAGTAGCGCTCTCTGAAGGATCCCTGTTCTCAAAGCAGCGTTGAGCCCAAGGGATGGATGCGAAGTACTCCCGCATTCCATCCCAGTCTGCTGACGAGTAGTGCCACAGTCGTCGTCTTGCCTCCTCGGGTCGTGGGGGCGTAACAACAACAGCTGTGGCACAAACCAGACAGTGGTCTGAGGTGCCCAGAGGAGCACTAATCGACACACTGTACCGGTTCGGGTTACTTGTCAGCAGCAGATCGAGCAGAGAGGGCGCCTGACCTGCAATGTCCGGTATCCGGGTGGGCTGGAGTACCAGTTGAGACAGGTCATGCGTGAGAGCGAACGCATGGGCAATTCGTCCCGCGTGGTCTGTTTTGGGAGAACCCAACCATATATCATATATATCTACATGTATTTTTGTATTAATGTGATAGTAAGTAGGAGATGTGTATATCGATCTGGAGTTTATAGGTAGAAGAAGTATAAAGTACGTACCAATAAAATTTGCTGCGCTCTTCTTTGCCTTATGTAACGTGTACATCCGATCGGTCCAAATTGCATTCATATCTGTGAAAATCGATATAGAAGTCAGTGTTTACTTTTTTAAATATTATTTACAGCTTTATAATATTGTCTCCGTTATTTCGCCCACATTAGTAAACTATTCGATCCAAAGCAGCGCTGTAATTTTTTTATTTTTTTATTAGTTATATATATAAATTTGAGTAAGAAACTTATTAAAACAAGGAAGGATAATTTTACATTGTAAACTCTACAAAATACTCGACAATAGCATAATATTTTAACTACTTACCGATTATATAAAACATACGTAACTCGCTGGACGTTTTTGTACAAAGTAATAGCGAACACTAAACGAACAGTGGGCAAGGCAAACAAACGAAAACGGCATAAAAACTAAATTGAATACAAAATATAATGGGTAAAGCAAATATCGTGAAGTGAGACATTTGCATTTATGTTAATTTGCGAGAAATTTTACAACGACGCTCATATAATGCCAGCCCACGGGAACTTTATGAGAACTGACATAGATTGGCACAGTGTAATGTTTTTTTACATTGGGAAATTATTTTCCCATATGGTTGTGTCTATGTGACGACAGAATATTATGAAGATACATTGAAATTAAACAACTTCATATTGATTTTATTGCGTTGTTTATTTTTTATAAAGCACTATTATTATTGAAATTAAAATACTATATACGTTTTTATCGCGTAGTTTATTTATCACTGTATTACAAAATTTTGAAACTATTACACTACTACTACTATTGAATTTTACTAATTTATAAGCTGATAAAATTATTTAAACTATTAAATCTATTTATATTTACGTTTACACTTTTCCCGACGTTTCGGTTGCTTTTCAGCAGCCATGGTCACGGGGAGACTAAGATGGTAGTTGTCTCAATGTTTCAGTGTAGTTATTTCAAAGTACCCGAACATAATTTAATCTTAGGTGTTTCTATTTTATTACGCAGAATGAGCTCAAAGTATCATGTAGTCTAGCTGTGGTTTGCTTCTTCTTGGATTTAATAAAACTTAATAACATTTATAATTATAACTATGGCTACAAAGCCTCTATGCTTCTATTCATAATTTCTTAATAAAAATCAAATTACACTTTGACGGCACGGACGTCAATACATGGTACAATGGAGATGTAAATCAACAATGATGAACTTCAATTAGAATTATCCAATAGATAGAAAATATTTATTGCGAGATAATGAAGACGGCACCATTCTTTAGCTTAGTTATATAGAAAGAAGAAAATATATTAGGTTTGAAGACATTTATTTTCATATAAGATTTACATCACTTCCATGAGAACATGATTAATAAATATAGGAGTGTTCGTCGTCACAAAAATAACAATAAAATACAATTAATAATAGAAATACAATTACAATGATGAACTTAAATAGATAATATATTCACAGATACTCGTTCAATAGATAAAATTAATTCACAATAGATGTAATATAATAAAATAATGATTTATTTGCTAAAATAAAATGAGAAAGTGTCTTTTTAAATCTATTATGAGAGTTAAAAAATGTATATCCCCTTCAGATATAATTTTTTTTATCTTAAGTCTTGTTGTAAAATAAATACAACATAATAAATCTTATCTTCTTTACTAAAATAAACTTTACGCAACTTACTATTACTGTGACGACTGTAATTAGTAATAATATCACCGGTTATTCTAATGGCTAGGCGGAGACCTAGTGATTTGTCATTTCAAGAATAACAGCTGAGATATACCCTAGCATTTTCTTCAGTTTCTTTACCGCATATGCGCAGCATAGCTAATGCGTATGCAACCACTTTATTATTGTTATGGTATACCGTTCGAACGCTCGCATCTACATACGCGCCGCCCTCAACTGCATGTAATAACTGTGTGCGTATCTTGCGATCGTGTATTCCTATATCTTGTTTCGCATAGCAACAATTCTTAACAGCATCTGAGGAATTACGGTGAGTTTGGACCCCTGGCTGCAGTGAAGAAGTTTTAGTAGTAGTCTAGGTTTTGAAATTGCACAGCAAATTGTGTACCTGGCAACCCAACTACCACACTATAAAGCATATTAGAATACGTCTCGAGTAATCGAGACTTGACATATGTTCGAGAATATTATGGAGAGCTCTCAGACATGCAGGTTTCTTCACGATGTTGTCAGTCACAATTAAAGTAAGCGATAATTAACCAATTAATACACACATAACTCCGAAAAGTTAGAGGTGCTTACCTTGGGATCGAACTCGGGACCTCTACGTGGGAGTCCAACAGTCGCCCATAAGGCTATCGCTGCTTGCTTACCTACTTGGCTTGATATAAAATCAAGCAAGCACATCAGTCGAGATGAATATCGCCAGTCGTACTTAAGCCTAACATAAGACAAGACTATAATCATATATTTAGTTTCGTACTCCCTGATTATCAAGCCGAAGCTGAAGTCCACAAAGACTTCTGAGATTAACGTGATACGATTACGCTCAAAATAGTGACTTGCAACAGTATAGAATATGCCCAAGGGTCGTTTATGTCGGCCTCCGCGGTCACTGTTACATGATTGTTGATGTGGTGTGCTTTTAAACTGTTCAGAATATAAACTATTACTGATTCTGTTAGGTAATTGATATTATGGAGACTAGATATAAGCGCATTAGATGGCATTAGACTCGCCCCTATTACGTGGGACTTTATTTTTTACAAAAGACAACTATCGCACTAGAAATAATGTCTGTGTCACAAGGGAACTTTACAAACATTTAAATAACGCACATAAGATTGAACAGTCAGAATTGGAACAACTATATGAGGATCACACAAATTTTTGTCCCATGCCAATCGAACCCACGACAATAGGCTCAGTGGCAGTGGCGAAGCGACCCCTTAGACCGCTACACCATCCTTGCAGTCATATATACTTAGAAATATATGTAGTTACAAATGTTATTGTACTGCAAGGTGTTGATATGCATTATCGTAAAATTTTGGAAACACATATTAATAGGCATATTTAATCATACCCAATCCATTCCACTGATCTACATATATTCATTTAATACCCATATTTTTAGAAAGTAAACAAGAATAAATATAGTCCTTGCTATTGTAGAACACCGATGTGTCAGTGTTCGTCAAAGAATCGTTGCTAGCAAGTTGATTTCGTGTAATATACGTGACACACGGGTTATTATTTGTTATTTATCAATATTAAAATTAAAATTGTTAGATTACGTGTTTCTTTATTGATTCACAATCGGAATAAGCTGTGTCGTCGTATCTATAAATAGTGGTAGTATGCAAATCAACATCTTGTATCCTCTTATGAGGAATACCACCGTCACATATAATTCATTAATACAACTTGCAAGTATTTCTCTGTGGTGTTTTTGCTATATAATGTTTTCCTTTCCATCGTCAAACACGATGAAGTAGGGCAGTATTATTTTAAAACGGCAAGAGCAAATAAAACCATCGAAGCTCGAAATTAAACTGCACATGTTTTATACATATAAAACATCGCGTTTATTTTCTAAGTAGCTGTTGCCTACGGCTTTACCTGCTTTACCATCAAGCGAGACGTTACAAATAATTATTTTCGTATATATATTACTATTAGGGTTCTATATAAGTACTTGAAAGATTAGGCAGTCGTTAAACACAATCTTCTTTTGCCATAACACTAATGCGAGTATAAAAACACAGGTGCGTGATTATAATGATACGCTCCTATAGATTATTGCATACGTGTATATGCACGGTCTAGGATAAACTGTTGTAAGCCGTACCACCATCCTGAAGCTCAACATTGAATGCTTAAGAACGATACTCCTTACAAGTGTATAGCTGTTTTCATCACCGCGTACGCGATGATAACACTTTAACTCGTACAACATTAGTTGTACGACGCCCTGCGGTATTTTGAGTGCTTTAATATATCTTTGTTTAAGTAAGGTTTAAAGAAAGTTCGGCAGGCTCGCTGTGACCTTAGAAAAGACGATGACCAGGATAGAATAGTTATTCACTTATCATCTAATGAAGCGCTAACTCGTTTGCCACGACCAATAAAGAAATAGAAGAGGGATTCTACACCGTAGAACAACACAGACTCAAAATAAATAAAAGTTATATGCGCAGTTAAATATTTTATATTACAGCTAGTTTAAAAGTTATTCCGTTGCTCTCTTTCAACGTCGAGAAAAGATAAACAGACTGATTCTCTCATTATTTATATTAGTTTGCGTTAAACGTTCGATGGTAGTAAACAGGTGAATTTTATTCCCCGCTGGCTCTAGAGCACCTGTTTATTAGCTAATTTGCTATTTCGAGCTTTGGGCGCCTTTGTATGCCTACGTGTATTGTCAAACACTCTTTGTGCTGCTAATGAGTCCCACTTTAGTAGCAAATTAATGTTTAATATCAAGAGTACTGCTTCGGCTAGCTTCGTATTCTATAATGAATAATTAATTTTAGTTAAATTTTAATTCTTTCGCTGTCTCGTGATAGACACAATAGAGTATCATATGTGATTCATCGGATAGGGAACCTGTTAAATAAATGGTACATAGATGTATATTTTTTTGAATTGAACTTAGTTAACTGTAATGAGTTATTTGCACGGTAAACCATATTGCTATCTTAATGTGTGTGCCTGCTTTTTCTACAAGTTAGATGGCAGACAACCGCAAAAGCCACTTGATAGTACTTACTATCAAGCGGCTTTTACGGTTATAACTACTTAGTTACTATGAACCTTCAACCTTGTGTAAGGAAACTCCAGAATCAGTTCTCAAGTATTTATTTCCTTTAATATTATTGTAACATAATTATATTTTATATTAATAGTTTACATAGTTACACAATATGCATACCTGATTTAATTCAATGCAATATCCGCCACTTAATATACTTTTACTTCTCAAACTTATCTGATCGCCACACAACGCACGACTGCCCGTTATAGTTCCGCGCGTTAGTTTTATACTATCAAGCATAGTGGGGCAGTCGAGAAAAATCAGTGTTGCCAACAGAAAATAAAGGATACAATTAAACATATTCAAATAATGCTTCTACATTGCTACATTTAACTAAATATTTCTATATAATAATTATATTCTACCTATAATTGCTAACAGCTCGGCCATCCTGATGTTAAAGCGAGACCCTTCGCTTTAGATTATGTTTAACGACAACAGGTCAAGCGATTCGTGCACAAAATTGTGGCCATGAATCGCTTGAAGTACCGTCGTTTATATTCGTAATAAGTATAATTTAATGTATTTCATTTATGTACTTCTTAAGAAATTATTATGTATATCCTGTTACATAGCGACAATGCTTATTTTTATCAATACACATACACATTTATAACTTATTATTAAAGATAAATTTATTTGACTCAACATGTGTACGATCAGGTGTTACAGATAGGTATTTTTTGTCTCAACATGCTCTGTCTTGTCAGATATGCAAATGTATATGCTTAATAAGAATTTAAAAATTATGCTGGATCTAATATTATAATTAACATGTCAATTAAGCGTCTCTTAACAATGAAGTGAGATATATTATAAATAGGTTAGTTCAAATCCGTACAATAAATATAAAAATTAATTAATTAATAATTCATTTCCAATAATAGAATAGTAATAGATAAGTCAATAGTTAAGAACATGCCAAATTAAATTAGATCATGATAGACAATTATTAAAACAAAGAAAACAAATTATATAAGATTATCACATAGGAGATCATTAATATTATAGTAGCATTTATGCAATAAATAATAAATTTCTTAAATTACGTTTAAATACGTTAACATTAAGGTCCGTAAATTTATTTGGTACTTTATTGTATATTTTGGGTGCCATGCAGAAAATGCTATTATAATTGTTTTACATAATATGTATGGCATTCATACATTTATTTTAAATCACTGAAATATTATATAATTATTGAAAACAACCAGTGAGAATCACTGTTACAACTATTATGTTATCAATTCATTATTTTAGAAATATCATCACATTCTTTCTCTGAATTTACTTAACTAGAATCATGATTTCTATCGTATACCAAACATGGTTTTTATCTATTGATACAATATTCTCATAGCGAGGTCGATGCGCCTTTAACATTACTTAATACATCTAAAACTGTCGAGACGCGGTTATTAATTAATTGACTTAGTTTATTTAACGGTGCCGAGTTTTGATGTCGCGACTTCCCGTGTTATCCACGTTGTCGCGACACCTCCCTCCTCGGACTTTTACGATTGTGCCGAGTTTTGATGTTACGACTCCCCGTGTTATCCACGTTGTCGCAACACCTCCCTCCTCGGACTTTTATTATTATGCCAAGTTTTGATGTTACGACTCCCCGTGTTATCCACGTTGTCGCAACACCTCCCTCCTCGGACTTATTATTATGCCGAGTTTTGATGTTACGACTCCCCGTGTTATCCACGTTGTCGCAACACCTCCCTCCTCGGACTTTATGACTTACGATTAAAAGAGTGTTTGTAGATTTGCCTCTCTCGCCGGCTCCCTTCCACTCCCTCACTCTGTATTTGTTTTGAAGTCTACCCTTTTCCGCTTTCACTATCGCGGTTACTTATCATCAGACTCATCCATTAATCTGAAAATTAAGGAATGATCGGCAGTTTAAATTCATTAATTAAATATTTATCACAGTTAATCTGTCAGGTATACCAGACGTAATAAAATATATCGAGTCATGCCACCAGTATGTCACTGAGACTCAATAGGTTAACTTTAATATTACCGCTGAAACCTGTCAGCTGTTTGTGATTTGGAGTCAGTCAACAGTCATTTCTTTATGGTGACAGCCTATCTGTCACTAAAAAAGATGCAATCTATTTAACAGAAGTATAATCATTACATTATAAGGTAAGGATTAACTTTATTCTGTGTGCATTACCATAGTCCTATGTATTAACAAAAGAACAAAAATAGGAATATTGAAAAACTTAATTTACTTCTTTAAATGCAGTTGTATTTGTTATATCAAGTTTATTAGTAGATTTTTATTGACTAAATATACATTGTTTCTACCTTATTTTTATAAAAAGCAACTTGCTAAACTATTAACATTTAATATATTATGCAGGGACCCAGTTACCAGTAGAGTAGTGAAGGTTATAGAACATAGTAGTATTATTAGTACAAATCTTAGTGATACATCTAGAAGTTTAAACTGTTAAACGAGACAAAGGACAGGCATACACAGTATTAAACTAATTCATTAAAATATTCAGGGTCTATCCGGCAAGGAGTTAGAATTAGATTTATTTTTAAACATAATATTCAAGTATGTTGCATAACGGAACATTGGTTAAAAAGTATTCAATTGAAATTTATAATGAGTATTATTCAATTGTAAGTGCATTTTTAAGAGAATTCTATATATGGTGGCTCTATAATATATTTATGTAATGATGTAAAACGTAAAGAACTTAAAGATATAGTAAATCTTTCTATCGTACTGATGAATTATCCTGTGTGGAACAAGAGCAACATACCATAGTTTGTGTGTACTGTCCACCGCAGAGTGACTTTAGTGTATTCGAAACAGTAGTACAGGATATTTTAAATCGTTTGAGTTTTAATTACTAAAACTCAAAGAATATAGTAATATAGTAGTATGTGGTGATTTTAATATTAATTTCCTTGAGCAGTCAGCTCTTTCTGTGAAACTAATTAGTTCATTAGAGTCATTTAATTAAAGTATCTATTTTTGGAACCAACCAGGATTATATCACATTCTGCTATCTGCTTAGATAATGTATTTTGTGACTCAATTTCTAAATACGGCCGGGCCATATTAAGTGAACCGACATCTGACCATTGTGGTCAAAGGGTAGATTTTTCTGTAAATACAATGCTTAAAGAGAATAAGATCACATGTAGACCAATGACCTCTAATCGCTTAAAGAAATTTAATAATAAAGTAAGTGTCAAGGTTCTCAATATGGAAGGATATCCTTTCTCAGACGAAGTATATGAGTCGTTTACTTAACATAATTACTTTAGAATATAAAAATATTATTAAATGTAAGACCTTTACTAAGAATAATAAGATTATGTTTTGTGATCTAAATTATATGAATTATATGATATGAAAAACATTCAATTTTGATCCTAGTTTTATTCAATATGTTAAAAATTATTTAAAATGATTTGTGCCACTGCCAAGTCCCTTTATCTAAAAACTAAAATACGAAATTCTAGTAATAAAATCAAAACTACTTGGAATATTAATAACAATGAAACAGGACGCAGCAAGGTGCGTGATAATACCTTTGAATAAATATTGTCTTCTGTTTACGCGAATGGAACACCAATAACTAAATTATGTTCGGGTACTTTGAAATAACTACACTGGAACATTGAGACAACTACCATCTTAGTCTCCCCGTGACCATGGCTGCTGAAAAGCAACCGAAACGTCGGGGAAAGTGTAAACTTAAAAACAAATGGATTTGGTAGCCCTAACAATCCAATTAGCTTAAAATTAGCAAAGTTTAATAGTATAGTATAGTAATGTAACAGTTTCTAAATTATGTAATAGAGTGTTAAATAAACCACGCGATAAAATCCGTATATAGTAGTTTAATTTCAATGAATACCTTTGAATTTAATACAAATAATAACAATAGGAATTCTATGACGCCTATTAGAGGGTTTTAGTTTTCTTCATTTTTATTTGTTTTATAATATTTTAGGTATAAGTTAGTTTTATAGAATTGTGTTTATATTATGTAAATAATTAATAATTTGTATTGTGGAAAATAATAACATAATTTCAAATAATTTGGAAATAGTCGACACCTTTAATAACTACTTCGCAAAAATAACTTTAAATACAACTAGTACCCTAAGGTCTTGCCCAGCTCGAGCAGAATACTTGGTAATCGACAAAGTAGAAGAGTAAGATACTATTCAGTTTTGAACGTGTACATCCATATCATATAATAAACGTATTTAAGTAACTTAATTAAAAAATATCTGCTAAATTCAGGGATTCCTATCTCTGTAAAATTTGTTGAAAATATTATTGTCAATATAGCGCCACACCTAGCTGCTATAATCAACGGGGCATTTTAATGAATATGGGCATTTTTCTTAACTTAATTAAATGTAGTAAAATACTACCTTAATTTAAAATTGGATACCAAAGCGACCCCAATAATTTTAGGCCAATTTCAATCAGTAAAGTATTTGGGAAAATTATATTACAGCAATTAAAGAGCCACTTTAGTGTAAATGATTTATTTCATACAAATCAATATGGTTTCAGGATTTGTGTGAAATTGTTTTATTCGTGGATGACAAATCCCTTATTTTTAAAGTAGACTGAAAAGCACCGAATTTATGTGCTGTTAACGATTTACTCGCGCAAGTCCTAGACTGGTTTACGACGAATAATTTACTACTAAACTTTACACTGCCAAATGTAAAGAGTCCTAACGTAAATATAAATTTAAAAACTTTAGATGATAAAGTTAAGTGAGGCGCTCAAATATCGTGTCTTGCAGGTTTCTTCTCATAGGGCCAACCCTTTGCCTGAACCTAGCAACTAACCTAAATGTAGCCTCAGTAATTTTATTGACCTTTACTAATTTTCAAGCTAACAAAACTATTAAAACTATTAAAGCTATTCAAATTTATTATAGTTTATTTATATAATGCTTATTTTTTATATAATACATTATATATTACCATAAACAAAATTCATATAAATACCAAATCATGTCTGCATTGACATAAACTTTATATTTTATCAATTACATTATTTTAAAATAGTTTAACTATGCTTAACAATCGTTCTTCAAAATTATCTGTTATTTGTAGATATGCAACCTGTTTACACCAAACTCATTATTAGATATCGTGCATGTTTTGTTCGCTTAAATATTACAATCAATATTACAAAACTGTCCTTACTCAATTAACTTACAGTTGGTATTTCTAGAGTGAGAATCCTTACCTCGCCGTAACACAATTTGACTAGCACGGGAGCTAAAGATTTTTTATCGGATTACCGCCAATTTTATATGTTGAAGTTAAACAGAATATTTTTCTTCTTATTTATACAGTAATTTGCTAATGTTCGAAGTTAATATAGTCAAATATATTAATAGTGTAAATATGTTTCACTGTACTATATTGTATCTGTTTTAAACATGCTGTGCACACATATTTAGAACATATATTAAAACAGAACAACATTGTAAACCTAGGCTAACTTTATCTATGAATAAAGTTTTATCTTATCTTATCTTTGTGAACTAAATGACTAAATGATATTGACTTTGACCATGAATTCAGCTCATCCATGAAAGCTTTAATCTTTAAGATAGTATATAGTTTCATTGTGTTTTAATATTGTAGGTATCGATTGAAAATAAAAGTAATAATATATTAATGATACCTTCAATCTGTATGTCAGTATAGTGCATATAAACATAGCGCACCAATATGGGCAAAAGCATTAACAAGTCATTCCTCTTCCTAATACCATTTTTGATGGACATATAGCAGATTGCACCTGATAACACATCCCCAGAGAGTAGCTCTGGCTGGATATAAACAGTGCCGAGAGGAGAAATACTGAGGAGTGCCCCAGCCAAATTCAACCTCATTAACCGCAATAATACTACATATCCATAAGTACACAGTACATTATCAAGTAAATACGTCGCTTGCCAATAGTTAGCTACCAGGGAGTGCCTTGGCCAAGCCAAACTACGACGCCGACACAACGAGTCCACCTAGCATCCAACACACTTATCTGTAAGTCTCATAATCGAGACGAAAAAACAAACAAACACGAGTGTCGTAGTTGACTTCAACCCATCAGGACGGAAATATAAATAAACCAAATTGATGTTAAATCTGGTAAATTTATCACAATTACTCACTACATGGAATAAGTAACAATTATCCATATTTTCAACGTTTTCACACGATATCTTAATATTTTTTAAAGCATTTGGCGTTCGATTAATAAATAATTGTTTGATTTAAAAAATCTTAGAGGAAAAGCGAGGTTATTTGTCAGATGCCAAAATATCTATAATTTGGAGGAATTTAAATTAATCTGTCAGTAATAATTACTAATCCTATCCCTTAGGTTATTCTTTAACAATGTAAAATTATGTACCTACCTTGCATTTTTTTTTACTGTATGTATCGATACTATACTATATTCTGTTTGGTCAAAAGCGGATATCAACTTTTTTAAATTCAAATAAGTAATTAATTGTTTTACAATTGATGCTACACTTGGACATCACTAAAATGTCTATGGTCATGTCAATGAACCGTTTGTATACCTTTTGATTTTGTTGTATTGAAATCGACTATATCGCAATACCCCATACAATGCGTGACAAGTCAAATGTTGAGAACCAATTCTGAACGAAATGTATATATTTTCTTTTATTTGTTCATAAAAGTTAAATTTGCACGTGGGCTGGGATAAACGAGTGCCTTTTTAAAAAAAAAATGACCCGTCTATCCCACTTCTGAATTGTAAGGAAACTCCAGAATCAGTTCTCAAGTATTTATTTCCTTTAATATTATTGTAACATAATTATATTTTATATTAATAGTTTACATAGTTACACAATATGCATACCTGATTTAATTCAATGCAATATCCGCCACTTAATATACTTTTACTTCTCAAACTTATCTGATCGCCACACAACGCACGACTGCCCGTTATAGTTCCGCGCGTTAGTTTTATACTATCAAGCATAGTGGGGCAGTCGAGAAAAATCAGTGTTGCCAACAGAAAATAAAGGATACAATTAAACATATTCAAATAATGCTTCTACATTGCTACATTTAACTAAATATTTCTATATAATAATTATATTCTACCTATAATTGCTAACACTTGCGACACCGACAGTGTCACACCCACGCTTCAGGAGGGAGTCGCTATGCTGCCAGGACAAGGTGCACAGATCACTGATCCATTTGACAGTAAAGCACTTTCTTAAGGAGAAAAATACCCACTCTCGCAAGATCATAAGATGAGTTGCTTTAGTTGATATTCCTGCAATTAAATTACTTGTTTTGATCGAGTACATAATCTTTTACTTAGGTATCAAACATCAAAATATTGTGTATTTATGCTGTTCGTAATCTGAAAAATAATGTTGTCTAAATAGGTATAATACGAAAAGAACATAACAAGCTGTCACTTAAGGCATTTCAACTTTTGATAATAAGGTTATGTTTATTCCTGTCCGGCGAACGTCTCGACGAAACGAAAAATAAATGTTTTATAAAAAAAACACGCTCTAATAGGAATATCAAAATGTTTTAGACGTTCGAATCAAATTATTTCTTTAATTCTAAATTCGAAGAACGTGAGTTCTGCTTTTTTTTTTAAAGCGTGTTTATTTTGTACATGACACGAGCGAAGTTGAAAGGATCTGCGGAGAGATTGCCCAATGGTACCTGATTGTGCTTATTCTTTAACATTGTGTTTCTCTAAGAGATAAACAGAATATGAATAATTAATAAGCTTAGGGTACGTATGATGAAGCTCACATGGCCTTATGTGGCTAAAGGCTACTAAACAAATTAAGAATTTTAAAAAGGAGATAATCGACGCACGACACTTTTATTTAATAGATTACAATATTTTTATTTCAATTGGAAAGCTTCGAGACCGCGTTGCATTACGTCTGTAAATCCTGGAAGGGTCCAGATTCTTGAGATGTAGAGACATTATTTAATCTTTCTGCCACAGCATGGAGGCGATCTTTCAGGCCTTACTCCGTCTGCTGTTGAAAATTTACGGATCGAAATACTTAATACTTTACTAGATCTCGAAAACAAAAAATGTGCACAAGCGCTTGCACTTACATCAATGGATCGACGAAATAGGCATGGCAGGAATATCAATATCCATATATCGTTTATCATACTTGTTACATCACATTGGACTTAACCGATATATTACGGCCATAACTGACAATAACCGAATTGAATAATTTCAATATTAATCAAAATTTCAATATCCAATAAAACACAATTTGTCGCGAGTGCAACTGACGTTAGCCGCAAGGGTTAAGCCAACCCTATACTGCCGACCGTCCTTCATAATTAATCGGGAAGCGGGTCGCAGCCGTAACAAACGGGAATCACGCTCCAAACGACATTTCATCCACTGACCGAACATTGTTCTCTGTTATTTCAATGGGAGATTGAGTCCCTTTTGTGTTTTTTGAAAGTCCAATTTAGCCTGCGGTGATTGAATGGGTTAAAACTCTTGTTAATCTTCTGCAGGCATAAAGTGGTTGCACCTATGAGATGTAGTACATAAAGAATCATAAAAAAGTAATCATAAGTTGACTACCTTTTGTTCAGACAGCCAACGCCGGTAGCACTCAAAATAATACGGTACATGGTTTACTGTGTACCGTATTATTCCTAGTGTTACGCTGCGCTGTAACGTACGACAGTTAATCGAGGTAAGTAGTGTCAATTTTACAGCGCCTGGTGACTAAGAGTTTTGGGGGTTTAGTACTCTACTTCTAGCATTTTTTTTATTTAATGCCACCTTTAATAGGGTAGTTGTCTATATTCGTTTTTATACATTATTTTACACAGAGAGCAAAATTAAATAGCAATCATAAGAAATCTTATTGAGCAAACAACATCAAAATTGCTTGCAAAATAAGGGAGTAATAATATTTTAAATTTGGGCATGTAGTGGGGATATGTCGTCATCTCCCTCGAATAGCTGCAATTAAAATAGCGGTTACGTCACAGTTTGTATCGAGTATTCTTTTTCTGTCACTTGACAATTACTCCTACTACCAGATTTGAAACGCTTGTATTGTATTTATTTTTAAGAAGCGTTCAACATTTTTATATTTCGTTGTCTTTTTACGTATAATTATATTAAATAGTAAAAAAACGTGAGTCAAACACACTTTTTTCACGCACCTCTGCCTTTTTGAAGTTACGTACATATTTAATAGTTATGTATAACTAAGTAGCTGTGAAAGAAAATTTCATGAGGAAAACTACATGTCTTCTTCAAATTGTTCTTGAAGATATTGTGAAGTCTGCCAACCCGCACAGGGCCAGCATGTTATATTATGGTCTTAAACTTCTCACATTGAGAAGTCCCCTGCCCATCAGTTGGACAGTTTATATAAAGGACTGATATCAGTACTATTTCTATATGACGTAAGAAGTTAAAGTTGTTAAGAAAAAGTTGATATAATTTAAAATGATAATATGACCTAAGAGCTCTTAGGTATTTTATAATTATACCCTTAATAGTTGTTCTATGTTTGTGTAGGTGCAGACGTTTTCATAACTCTAAGTAATTTGGGTTCATACAACTATGACATTATACAGCGTATAACAGAAATGTGTAGACATATTCAAGTGCCACATAATATAGCCCCTGTACAATGAATACGGTGACAAATAAATCAGTATACATTATTTTCACTAAAATATAGCATTTTCTTCTTTATTAACTTTTATATCTGACTTGAGTGATCTTCGTGTACCCGAAAATGACCAGGCGCAATTTTGATAGTGATGTAATTCGTTTTTTTGATATTTAAATAATAAATAAAATCCAGGGACATAGGGCACATATTATGTTATTTATCAGATATATACATTACGGTCCCATGATATGACTACACCTTTGTGTTACATGCTGTATATGTATGTAAGTTCCCTGTTGTTTCACAACTTATGCGATTTAATGGATTAAGCAATGAGCAAATAGATTTAAGGGGCCCTAGAATACTACAACTTGTTAGTCGGTATTTGCAAACATTTGCTGTACGTGACTACGAGCAATATTCAGTATTAGCATTGCGACTACAATTTAGCTCGAGCGGAAAAATCCATATATTTATATGAGCATACATACATTATTGTCGGATCGTAGTTCCACAAAAGCCTACAATACTCTATACGGTACATATATTTATTGTGTACTCTCAACGTTCCTTTTTTTATGCTAAACAAATGTTTCAAAAATTGTTTGGGCGTACATTTCTAGACTATACTGCGATTGTTTTAGTAATGTGGGTGGATATTCAGGATGCTAAACAAATGGAATTAATTCAACACAATACGACGCTTTAGTTTCTTTTTTATACGGAATTACTTAGGTATATTCGGTAGAAATAGAGAGGTATCAGATAATAAACCTGTGCCTGTGCCGGAATATTTGCTGCACTTGGGTTTAATCACGTCATGGCGGCGGTTTTACATTGACACGGATGACGTAGTAGTTTGTGTACATCACATAAATGCGCTTACGCTAATGCGCTTGCGGCTTTTATAAGTCAATTTCAATTTAGTTTTTTAATGATTACTATTATTAGGAATAATTCCTCTAAATAAGACTTGTAGAAAATGCATCAAACAACATATATGTACAAAAGTAATCATTCAATTTTGATATCATCTCTCAAACTGCGACAGTACTTTGTATTTCTATCTCAAAAGATACAAATCATAAGAAAGAAGAGAAGAACATAGTTTATTTTCTCGCTTCTCATTTCTTATTTTATTTTATTTATTGGAACAAAAAATAGTTACATGTTAGAATATAACTAAATACAATTCATGCACAAAATTTGTAAACACAATTATTGCCATAGATTAACAAAAATAATAATACGCCATGTTACTCCGTAAAAGTTGTACAAAATAATCTGAGTAAGTAATAAAAATAATAACAATAAAAAAGAAAGTAAATGATAAATTAAATGAATTGAAGATTAAGGATTTATTAAACGCAGAAGTTCAATGGCTTGTTTTTTGAATTGGCAATTATTAAAAGCAAAAATATCGGTAGTAGCAAAAGTGTCTTGTAACTATCCATAATGCGGCGAAGGGGTGCGCGTTTACCAGCGTTAGTCCTGCAATTGCCTGTATGGAACAGTTTGGGAACTCAAATCCCCCCGCCAGCCCGGCGCCGGTAAACAGTACGAGGTACTATGAGACATTATTGTCTCGTGATTTCACTACAATTAAACCTATTATTGCAAAAACCATGCAGCGTTATGTTATCAAATAGTATAATTCTAAATAATGGACACGGGAACGGCTGCATTTGTAATTTAAGGAACGTAAGAACTTTTTTTAACATTTAAAAAATGCAATCATAATCATATAATCCTTCAAGATTTAGCTACATGTAAGTGAACGTATAAATCTCTGAGCCTTCTGTGTTACTAATACATAAATATATGATGTAAGTAAAATAAAATTTTGTGATCGTTTATCAAATCAAAATTTAGTTAAAATTAAACTCACGAGGATTAGTGACTTTACCTACCTAACCTATTAATTAATTAAATTATACTAATTAACAGAGGATAACTAATTTTCTATCATCGAATACTCTAAATGTTGAATTGTGGTAACGATATTGGTAAGTAACTGTGATCATAAACTATTTTTCTTTAGTTGAACATTCAATTATGAAGTTTTGATTGAAACAACAAATGAATCGCCATCAGGTTCTAATCAAAAAAAGGTACAAAAGCATTATAAAATTAAAAGTTTAATATTGCGAGTATTAACTTACCGCCAAATAACAAAACTACAATTTCCTTAACATAAGACGTATTATTTACTTTTAAAAAGGCACTAAAGGCTCGCCCAAGGTACTCCATTTGTGGTTCGCAAGCTATGTTCGTTTACCGTTACCGAAATATTTATTTGCTAAAATTCGCGTCGGTTTATCAGATAAATCGTGAAGAAGTGGGTAATAAAAACCTTACACATGTTATTATTAGAAAGGGGAATAGAAAAGATGTATGGAACGTGAAGCTTCGGGCAAGTTTATACTGAAATCAATCGTAGATATACGACCTTGTGCTGTTCCTTGAGAGTGGCGAGTAGAATAAAGGAGGCATTATGCTGTGCACATTTTTAGCTGTCCTTGTCCTGAAAGTGTAAGAGCTACCTTTTTCTCGAATGGCAGTGTTTTAATGACTTTTCTAATACTGCACGCGACCATAGACTACCTATATCATAGCATCTTTTTACCACCATGACGGTATCACTACTTATTATAAAACAAAGTCCCGCACCACGTCTATCTGTTCGCGATAAACTCAAAAACTACTAAACGGAATTTCATGCGGTTTTCACCAATAGACAGAGTGATTCATAAGAAAGGTTTAAGTATATAATTTGTTAAGGTTTCGGGCTACCAATACGAAGTCGGGGTGGGTCACAGAAATATAAAAGAGTTGATCCATCAATCATGATCATGATCCATTGATTATGGCAGTGTGCATCTATTTACAATTTACTCCTAATATATCACGTATAAAAACGTTCATGGCAGAATACTCATAACTTCTGACTCGCATTAAAAAGCCAGGCTTAAACCTATTACCTGACTACAAAGCAAAAACTTTCTCCACGTATCAAATATCATAAGTGATGATGACAGTTAAACTTGAGCTGGATGGAGAATTCACTCCAATTTAGGATGACAGGCCGTAATTTTTAGAAACTGCGTTCCAACTTTTCTTGAATGTAAATCTCAATAGTACTACTTACTTCATTTTCAGAGATCGGATTATCAATAACTTCATTAGTTAGTTGCAGCGGCAATCTGGAAGCCAGACACAATAGGTTTATAATTATGCACGACATTTGACACATATATATGTATGTGATATATATACACAATATAGGTAATCAAGTCACATAATATACCTACCATTTATTACGTGTATGTACGGAGTTATTGCGGAATAAATCATAAATATGAAACAAAAGGTCCAACATTTTTTATATTCGGCTGAGAGGATATTTCATTGATCTTTTATTGCGTTTACACTGGGGGGATAAAATCACAACTTCGGGGAAGAAATGAACTGAAAGGAGAAAGGGTTGGTGCGGACACGACTTGAATAGACAATGCTCATTCGGAATGTTGATTTGTTAAATCGCTACTCGCATACCAATCGATTGGGATGGTTTGAAATTAAATTGTTCTTTAAAAAGGTCACTGAATTCTGAAAAGTTATTCTTGCATTCAATGGTTTGAGACTTTATTGAAACACTTTTTTCGTTGTGCAGAAAATTTGCATGTTCATTGGAATATTTCTTTCTATTGCACGTTTTGGCTGTAAAAGTTTACGTTGGCAGTTTTAAAGCGTTCGCTCGGAAAAATTATTTTCAGCTGTAGTTGAAAGAAATCAGAAACTGATTTAGTGTTAGAGCTTTGACACTTTTACTACTCGATATAGTTGGTTAGTGTGGTAAATTTATTTAAGTAATTTTCATGAAACTTCTGTACATAAATAAATCAAAGTTAAATCCTTGTTTTGCTTGCTGCTTTGCTTATATTGAAACAAACAATATTTTAGATGCAATGCAACTATTTTTGATGACATTTTATTATCCTGGTTAACAAACCAATAAAATTGGTAAATAGAGAAGTGATAAACAGAGTGCGACCAGCTTTCAAAATGTTGTATTTATATGTTATTTTTCTTTCGATTTTAGTTTAGATAAAATGATATGCGTGTGTATACACACATACAGATACCATACAGCAGATGATACTGCGCTCCTTTTACCGCTGACATCATTGCGGAAGTCTATGAATATGCACAGTGCGGTTTTAATATAGTAAACAAATGGCTTCAATATAACCTGCTCACCTTAAATATTGAAAACAATTTTTTTTGAATTTTGTATGCGTAGACACCAACCTCATTTAATTTATATGAACATTACTATAATAACATTACCGCTTGCACTTATCTTGTTATCTCTAACACTACTAATATTAAATATTTAGATGTTATATTAGACGACACACTCTCCTATAAAGAACACACAACTGCTTTAACTAACAAAGTACGCAAATTATTATTTCTTTTCAAAAAATTGCGCCTCGTTGCAACTCACAAACTCATCATACAGATCTATAAGGCATTGAGTCAGTCTTTTATTCAATATTGCATCACTTCATGGAGCGGTAGCGCAAAATCCTTCATGTTAAATATTGAACGAGCACAAAGAGTGCTTCTAAAAGTAAAACCCGCCGACTCTGCCGCTTTTCCACACATATTTGTATGAAAATTGTAATGTATTAACTGTCCGACAGCTTTTTATAATGAACACCGTACTTAAACAGCACGCAACGCTTACGTATAACATCAACCTTACTAACACTAAAAGACCGAAAGATATTGTCTGTACCACAGTTTCTGAATCAAAGTTTGTTTTTACAAATAGATTTTTCGCATTCTTAGGGCCTTTTCTTTATAATAAGATAAATAAACAAACAGCTATATATGACCTAAGTTATGTACGTGTAAATATGAATGTACCGACAGACTATCCGCTTAGATCTACTAAGCGGATAGTCTGTCGGTACTTACAAACTTTAAATTACGAGGATACTGAAGATTTGTTGATTGTTGTTAAATAAGTAATAACAAGTTCCATGATAATAATTATAATCTTGGCCTCTTTTTGTATATATTTATATAATAAGTATGGTTAATTGTATATAACTTAGTTCCTAGTAGAATATTGAAAGTGCCCTTAACGCCTGTGGCTCAGGTTTACCCTTGTACAGGCACTCATATTATATTACCTATATTAAGTACCTTATGGACTGTATTCATGTTTTACCACTGTAATCAATAAATAAATTATTATTGTCTCTTGAGCTTGTATTTATATGTAATACAATTCGGAGTAAATTAAGAAAGGAAAATGTTATAGAGAAAGAAAGTAAATAATTTTTGTATGTACCTAAAATATGTCAATATATATTAAACCAGGATCTCAATCGCAACTAACGCCAGGCGCTTTTGTGAGAGAACTGGAAAAGTTTTGTTGTGAATTAAATATTAACGAAATATATTTTATAAAAATAAAAATAATGTTACATTTATTGAATTCATTGCGAAGGAAATAAAGCAATGTAGTCCATAGGTAGGCCCAAGGTTATGTGTACTAAATGACGTAATAAAAATTGAAGATAGGGACGAAAAAAGTGTTATCCTTAATGACTTTCATCTGTTACCTTCGAGTGGCCACGGTGGTATCAGACGAATGGTCAATAATATTAAAAATTTTATTATTGATCAGGCCTTGAACGTGACGTCACTGACTATGTAAAACGAAGCGACCAATGTCAAAAACAAAAACATTCAGTGCGCATTAAAGAGCCCATGACGATACCTTCAACTGCACATGCAGTATGTGATAATTAATTAAGAAAAATAAAATAATGTTGTAACCTTATTTTATTTTCCCTTACGGAAGATGTATTGGTTGAAGTACCTATGTACCTATGTAAACCTATATAATCGTGTCTTATAAAATAAATGATTAGTATTGTATCAGTATTCACGAGTTGCATTCACTCTTATCTCAACATCATATTATATCATTTTATACATATATGTTCGTAATGTATGATGTCTACAAATATTGATATCTTAAATTTGCCTAAACGTCAAGTAGATAAATGTATTATTTACGGTGTAATTCGAAGGAAGTAGATAGAAGTACAGTGTAATCTGTTAAATTTCAACTGTATTGAAATACAAAACATTTTAAAAAAGAACTTTAATGGAAGGGTTCTTCATACTCTGTTGTAAAAATCCAGCGGGCTTGCTACTTAAGATTGTAAATCTTTTGTTCAAAACTTCGGTCAATTTCACTCGTTCAGACTTGCAAACTTAGAACAAGAGAATAAACATTATACAGTCCATTTTGTTTCCGTTGCCAAATCTGCATGGAAATGAGAAATGTCTTTTTTTCCTTGTTTATTAGCCTTGTAAATACAAATTACTGTTGTGTCCGTTTATTACCCACAAAAAACATGAAGCCGTCCGAAATTTGAATAAAAAAAATATTATCGTGTAGTGACTCAATTATGCCATGAATAAACATACTAAGTCTGAATATATCATATGAAAGGTTGCCTTCGGTAAAATAATATTTCATTTTACAAAAGAACTGTTAATATGATTTTTTAGTAATAAAACGTTATTGGCAGCAATCATTTTCATATATATTTTTTGTATATTTAGTCAATTAAGCGATAGATATATTATATACGATCCTGTGTAAAGTAGTTCGAACAATATATATCCACAATTTATGACTCGAATTCAAGCAGATTTGAGCTTCACGTTTAATTAATATTGCTCCATTGTTGCTCGATCTTCGCTGGGTTGTCGCTTGGTTGGGACAACCGCGTTTAAGATTTTCTTAGGACTTTTCTTCTTTCAAAACATCTCACATGTATGGCGATGAATGACAAAAAACTATTAGTAAACTATAATAGTAATTAAATAGTAACTAATAGGCTTGGCTATTGGATGCTATTTAAGACGCTATACAGTAATTAAGAAAAAAATAATTGACCATCCAATAACACCTTATGATCGGTCGTGGGAACAAACGCAAAACTATACTGCCGAGGCTGAGTCAATAAAATTTAATAGACCTTAACATTACACTAAAAAGCAGTGTAACTAAATATATGTTGAATATACCTCGACAACAAGAATATATGTATGTATAGCATGTTGAAATACTAAATATTATTAATTCACCTTTTAGTCTAGGTATTCATCTGTCATCTACCAAATACCAATGCCACCTAGAAGTATTACCTAGTTGAAAACCAGCTGTAAATATAATCCAAGCGAACAAAGTGACAAAGCACTACGTCACGGTGCTATCCTACCTACATATATAGCCCAAGGTTTTAAAGTACATAACATTTTTCATACTGTTCTTTCTGAAATTACATACTAAAACTTTAGTTGAGTTTCTCGCTGGTTCATATTTCTGAGATGTAATAAGTGAGACGTTGGCGTTGGATTAACTGAGCTGCGAACATCTTCCCTCATAATTATATCAGTTTTTTCTGCTAGATTAGAACTGGTAGGTACTGATATAACTAAGTCTCGATTTCCTGGAACATGATAAATGCCTGATTGCTTATGGGATTTATAGACTGGTAGAATATTTAGCGTATGATATACATGTCGGGTCCTATTTACTGGAATCACATTATATATATGCTGTATACTAACCACTATACATAGAATCACTTAAGTTGTATGTTTCAGTTTCAAAGATTTAGCATTTTATAAAACACTAGCTATTGCCCGCGCATGCGGCTTCGCTTGCGTAAAAGTTAAGGTTAGGTTTTGTTAGTAACAGTACTTTATTTTTATATAAAATATATTCCAGTCGTTGATAACATAGCTTTCTACTAGTGAAAGAATTTTTAAAATCGTTTCAGTAGTTAAATTCTTACAAGCAAATAAAACAAATATCAAATATTTCCTCTAAAAGTATAGATAAAAAAATACTTAAACAACAAGTTTGTCTGCTTGACCAGAGACAGATTAGGTCACGATCAGTCAGTTTTAGCTTCAGGTCAGGGTCAGAGTCAACTACGTCACTGGCCGAAGTCACAAGCTGACCGAGTTGATATCACGGCCAGTGCAATCTGCCTGAAACATCGAGCGCGCCAAAAAAGTACGTAAATACCAAAGCATTACAGCGTTAATTAAAGTTTATATTATATAAAGGATCATACAGAATTGTTGAAAACATTATATTCTACCATGAATACGATGATATTATAAGTACCATTGATTGCACGGGTTTTATTTTAAGTATTTTAAAATTCACCGAGTAATACAGGTACTTAGCAAAAGCTCATGGCAATATAATTGTGCCACTGATAGCAGTTGAGCCGATTATAGGCGTTCTTTGTATCCAGTGTATTAATATTTGTAAATATGTATGCAATATTTGTAATGTGAATATGAATAAGTATGCAATATAATTTATTAATATCGAGCAAATTGATCATAGGGTTACAATGAGGCAAGCGACGGTTAGATACGTGATAACAAGGTATGGGACTACTGCTCACTATGATCTCGAGTCTCTGACTTATTGGGTATTTCTCAGAAGTAGCTCGCAGTCCGAGACTAGTAACTGGGCTTGGTAAACGTCACTATTACGCGAAACCTAAGACCTAAGACGTGTAATGTATTAGACCCATATTTCGTCAGCTGTAGGCAGGCCTATATCTCTAAAGGCGTAGGTTTAGGATTATTCATTAGAGGATATAGGCCTAAGACTATGCAAGTACCTAGAGCAGTAATACAAATATGTACGTCCATCGGGACTATGTATAATAATATAAAAGTGTTTTTAAAACCAAATTCACTTTGCTTTACCAAATAATTAAAATCAAAGCAGCCGATACTAATGCTTGAAATCACCCTCTCGTCAGAGCAATAAAAAGGCAAATCAGTTACAAAATTTTTATGCAAATTATTTCTTATTGTAATTTGTTAGTAAAAACTGTACGTATGTTTTCCATAGCTAGTATTACTACTCAAGAAAAAGAAATCAAACAACCATCCCTTTGACTGCACTACTAAAATGAACCATCTAATTTTACAAAGCCGAGTCCAATTTTTGGTGGCCTCGGTCCCTCATTTCGCTTTTCTGTTTGCATTCACTTACCTAACAGACCCCTCATGTTTGGAAGCGACTTTACTATAAATAAATATAGCACAATACCGCAAACCCAGACGATGTCTCGTCCAAAACATTCGTGGCCGTGTATACAGAGCTTGCCCAATTTTCCTTTCGTTATTTTTGCCAACACACGCCGTCTGGTTGGACGTATGTCTCGGTCAACGCCCAATACACTTGCCAATGTTAATAATATTATTTTTATATACAGCTTGTTGGAGTTACTTGGCTAAGTTACATTTTTATATGATTATTTCGTGGTATTTGGTACCGGCGAAATTATTTTGCACCTCCAAATTCTTCTTAAATATGATCTAAATATTTATTACTACGAGTGGTCTCTTTAACAGGGAATTCATATATAACGAGGATATACTTACTAATTATTTGAAAACCATTAGTGCCCCTGATTACATTATTATAATTGATTCATTTAATATCTCTAAATCTATTTATTCGCTAAATCTGTGACATTAGAGCAAACCAAAGACGAAACATCGTATTTTAAATGGAAATACTTTAAATTACGACATTTTGGATTTTCTGTTTGATTACAAGCTATAAGGTACCTAAAACCTTATAGCACGTAATCTGTGTCGTGTCTACACGCGATCAACACCTTAATGTAAATTAAGACCGATATACAAATAAACGGATTCCTCTCACATTCATATGTAGTTATTGACCATAAAAGTACCAGAAGACACATCGAAATCGCTACTTTTCTGAGGGCCACAAAACTAACGCTCTAACGAATACGTTTAGAGTGTAACGTTGCGTCATTATCAGACGTTTTCCTTTGGAACGTCTGTTTTATAGTCCTCGGGTTCGCTCAAAATGGGCCAGGTAGACTGGGGAAATACATTTCTTCTACAGAGAAGATAAAGGTGCGTGAGTGAGTGAGGTGACCGTCACCTCCAGACAGATGTCTGTGTCAGTATAGATAGTTATAAGAATATGATTGGGTCTGTTTCTAAATAACGTGGCCGCATGGAACAGGTTTTTAATAGTAATAGTACTTTATGTGTTATTTTTGTCTCTTTCACTGTTTCTACGATGTAGACAAAAATAAAACGTAACGAACTAATAGATATATTTTTCAGACACAGGTAGCCACCAAATTAAACCAGGAAACTAATCGGTTAACGTAACGAGGGTTAATCTGTAAATCATTGTCAACTTCACACTACCGTGGAAACCTAAATAAACGTAACAATTTTAAACGAGCCACCACATTTCGGCAGCCAGACGCACTTATTACAACGTAATAGAGTTCAAAATTGTTTTAGAATTGAAAATGGGTTCGAATATCCGCAATTAAATGGGCAGAGACGCCGTAGATCAGCGGGTGGTGAGAGTGCGCCCCCTAGCGGACAATCACGAAATGCTTTTATTTTTTCAGTCGGCCACCGCGTTTATTGCCTCATCAGAGGCTGTTATGGGCTGGCCGATGCAGTTACCGAATGGTACCGCAATTTATACGCGTTTGCGTAAGTAACTACGTATGTATGTACTCCCTAATGTGACTCAAGTTCCGGGGCAAAAGTACAATCTTGAGGGATGAAGAAATATGAGCGCTATATTTTTATATTTTAGAGTAAATTGAGTAGGTACTAAGCGAGCAGGGGAAGTCTCAGTGTCGACTGCATGTTGGAATCAGCGAGACAAAGCAATACATCTTCGACCGAGTTGTAAATTCACAAAAAAGTTTGTTCATTGCCTGTCTAAAAATTAACCGAAAGCTACACGAAAAATGTAATAAGAATACATAAAGCAAAAGAGATTACATATCTCTTGCTTCGAATGACTGCTGTGAGAGTTTGTATGTTTTCAACAGATTATAAAACATAAATCACCTTAAGAGTAATGTTTTGTTAAGCGTGGTGTGTGGAACAAATGCTTTACCATGCATATACACTTCGTGTCGCTTGGAATGTAAACAAATTTGATTGATGAAACCACGCCTGCAACTACAGTAGCCCTTTTAAATCGCGACTATTTCCATTTTACTTTTTAATATCGAAGATGTATGAAGTGTCCAAAAATGTGTATGACATTTTTTCATTTATTTTAAACTGTAGATGCTTCCAGAAAATACTTAAACATTTTCATGGAAATTAATAATTTTGGTATTTAAACAAAGATTTAAATCATCTGAATATAAAAACGATAGTGCAACGGTAATCAGTCAGTGCGACTGTTGCATAACTATGGACTAAAATTTTAAAAAATCTGTGAATAGGTTTGCCCCCTATTACTAAACAATAGGTGACAAAATGTGGGTGTTACCTAGCTCTTTCGTGATATAATAATAATAACTAGCGGTCGCCGAGTGGTCGAAATACGACCATAATTGATTTAAATTTTAAGTTTGATCGTTATTAACATTTCATTTAGTCACCTACTCCACATATATATGTATGTAACCAGTTATAAAGAATTCTACGACATCAGCCGAACAATGCCGAAATAGTACGAACGCGATTCGACAGCTTGTGTCAAATGCATGGTTGTGTGCGTGTAGTGCTTTTTCATTAATTTAATATATTTCTAATATATATTTTATGAAAATATTAAGATTCACCTCTCCTTCTCCATATAAACTTACCTGTGCCACTCCGCCCGCGCAATTTTCGTAAAAAGGAGTACAAAGTTTTTGCTTCTCGTATTAATATATAATTATATAGATAATAATAATAAAAAATATATTTATTTAATCTTTCCCAAAGGTAACTACTTATTATCTAATACAATACATGTTAAAAATGATATAGGCATCACCATGTTAAACATAAAAATCTATCAATCTAGACTAATCTAGAGGTATAAAAAGTGGTCCTGGCGAACAAGGACTGAAGTTGTATGTTGTATGGGTTACTTTTGATCTTAATAGGTACAAAACAATAACAAGTAGGTAAAATTCTGACATAATAATTTTCCATGCCACGTGGTAGAATATACTGGATCTTATTGTTTAATATTACCACCATTATGTTGTTACTAACATCCTTTTTACATTAGTTATTTTTGATTTCTGACATAATATCGTGCTTAAAACACTTACTACGTACATACAGCACGCAGTTACAAACCTTTTCAACCATACGTAACACTGGCAATCATCGCTCACATACGTAAGTCAACAAAGAGAAGTCATGCTGAAAATAAACGATGGACCCTTACGGATAGTTTGAACTACGTGCTACCTTTGAATCCCTCGTACATAGGTGAGACATACAACAATAAATGTTTGAACATCATTTAGAATTTCGTGTCTCTGAAGGAACAAAGGGAATCTTCGTTGCTTTATTGTATGTTTATTTGTCCATCTACCAAAGCATATAGTATAGTAAGTATTCCGTTTGACCTAGTTGGAATATAAAGGAATATTAGTATTTCTTTTTATAACTAAGTTATAAGTTATATTAAAAAAATACTGAATCAAAAAGTACATAGCTCTCGCATTCGATCTCATGGTACAAATCTCTAAAATAGTGAAGTTCTTATTTATTTACTAAGTAGCTATAATTTCTTTCAGACCTAATTTCGGCCACGGCGGCCAATCTTAACGTGGACTCTGTCATCTGGTCATCTGCGCAGAAGATATTATAGGGCACAAGTAAGTGCACAAACACCAGTGCACTCTTTGTCCCTTCAACTCTCATAATCCAATGGGTCGGCTATCCGACACGACTGGAGCGACGCAAGGTGCAGGACAAACGGATTACGTGCCTACCGAGGCACGGAGGTTTACAATACCGTCTGCTGTCTACCTCCAGGCTACTACTGCGAATTTCTTTTTAGAACAACTCAAAAGCTTTATGTTAGCCTCGGGATGCTATTCAGTAGGGCAGTGTTAGCAAGACCTCATACAGAGCAGTCGCTTACATTACCGTTGCGACGGCAGGCAGACAAATTTGTTTGTACTAACAAGGTAGTAAACTGTTCCACTTGTTAGTAAGCGGTCACCGCAGCGTATGATTGCTTGCATTATTACCAGTACATTGGCGACTCAAGACAATTTATTATTATAAATTATACCTATAGTTAATCTAGGCACAGGTGAATTACTCTTATACATCTTTAATTTCAGTTCGCATGTTATAGAGCGCAAGCCAAATGCCGTTTATCTGACATAGCTGTAAATTCCGTCATACTAAGCGACTTGGAAAAAAGTCAATAACTCTTTTCCCAACCCAGGAATTCAGCCAGAAGCAGCAAAAGGATGCTACCACTACCTACTTCCTCTCGCTGTCGACCATGAATTTGATCACGGCCGGCATTGAGCGTTCTTCACCCACAACGTCCTGCAGTACACGGCGCTGCACCGCCCAAAGTAAATTAAACCTTGTTTTACTTACATAGCCATTTATTACACACATTGTACTCCTTCTTTGTCAATAAACTTATTATTATTATAGCTTAAGACTTGTAACTTAAAATATTAGTTACGTCTGGTGTGCTAGCTTCTAAGTAATTTTTATATAAAATTTATATAACAACGGTGTTCTGTTTGCTTTTGCAAAGTTCGATCGGTATCGTTAAAGTTTTTATTATTTATTGCTACTAGAGAATGTATACGAGAGCGGTTCTGAAGAAGATTATTGTAGTAATAGAATTTTATATGTGGTGGCAATGTTATGGGTTATAATCTCATAGTTTTGTTATTATAGGACTTTATTATGTGTTATTACTAGCCCTATTTATATTTTTATAATAATCATTTCTATTGCTGGGTACAGGACTCTTGTCAGTAGGCGAAACATTAGGCCATAGTTCACCATGTTTGCCTAGTGCGGATTGTAAAACTTTACACATCTTAGAAAACCTCATGAAGAATGCTTTTTATCTCACGATATTTTCTGCGAGCGATAAATTAACGCTATTATGTAAATAACTACAAAAAGTTGATAATGCATACTTTGTTTAGAACATCACAACGGTGCATGACATTTCAACGTTCTCCTACTTGGCTATCTCTACCTTTTCTTTTAAGTAAATAACTTAATACTATTAATTAAGTTGATGTCTGTAGTTCTGAATTTAATGGTTCAATGCACCCTGGTCGATCGTGATATGCTAGTAGCCCGTTTAAGCAACTGCATTGATTCTGCACTGCGTTCTGTATTCGGCGCTAAAGGTTTTATCGCTGCATCGAGCTTCCGAAAACTGACCTAATCGCCACGATTGGCATACATATACGTGTGCATATGTGTTCAATTCGCAGACATGTGTGCAAAGTGGAACATTTGGACGCTGTATTTGATTAATCTGGATAAAGGCTATGTCAACTGTCGTATGCTCAAAATAGCAGGCACGGTTTATACATACTGTGAATTATAAAAGTCCTGATTATAAATACACATTATTGAAATAATTATTTCGCGATAGAAAAACAAGAAATTACCCTAAAATGGTACTTAATTATAATGAAAATGTAGATTTTGGAAATTTGAAGATTCATAAGTCAAGTCCAAGTGTAGTCAAAAATCATTTATTCATTGGGTCGCAAAGCAACTATGAACATCATAGTTTAGTAGTTGGTGCATTTATTAAAGTTACTGATATTTGGGTTGGTCCGGCAAATGATTAAACCAGACAGAAAAAAGAACTTGAAACTCACAACGACCCTTTTCAAGATATATGTTAGTAATAGCCATTATATTATATACTAGTTACTAACAATCTTTAAAAAAACAACAAGCAATAGGTTTGTACTTCATATTTTAAACGGTATAAAGCAATTTCTTTTCTTTAATAAAATGTTGTTAATTTATTTAATTATTTCTTTACAGACAATACAATTTGCACACAAAAACAAATATAAAGATAATTCATAACGAATTGTAGTTAAACAAAATTAACTTTAAACTATTTGCTTAAGAAAAGAACGACAAACAACCTCTAAATTTCTAAATTGAATTATATAGGGTTTTTCAACAAGAACTTTGTTTTTCAATATGGTCACACCGAAACTACATGACAGTTTTGACATTTCTTTTTTGACATATCTATAGTAAAAGCTTGGGCAATTGTTACAATGAATTCAATTTCATTCGAAAATAATAACAATAATAAAAATAAAATCCTTTATTTCTTTATTAACAGGTTAAAACACAAACGTTGTAGAGGCCTTCTTTTAAGTATATAAATACTTATGACAGAAGACCCCACTCTTCCATATCTTTAAAATTTAGACATAGCCTGTGACTAAAGTAAAAATAACAATCTTAATATTTTAATAACAATATGAAAAAATGCATTTAAAAAGGGAAAACATAAAGAAACATAAAAACAGAATATTAAAAAGAGATAATATAAAAGTATGTATGTGTGTGTGTGTGTGTGCGCGTGTGAATATGTGTGTGTGTAGCTGTTGTGTGGATGCGGTATGTGGTCTGTGTGTGAATGTAATCTTACTCATAAACTACTGCCTATTTTAAAGGTTGAAGAAGTGCTTCCGTTTCTGTGTAGGTGAAAGGCGTTCCTTTAACCACAAAGTAAAGATATTTTTGCATTCATTATATGGTTTTCTGTAAATAGCATACATTTTATTGACTGCGTTATAAAGAAAGGAAGCCTGGGTAATAAATTGGTATCTAGCAAATGAAGTTCTCACACTATTTATCATCACAGTAGCATATCTTCTATTTGTTAATACATTTTGGTCAAATTCTGTAGTTTTGTGCATTTTTAATAAAGCATTCAAGACATATAGTTTTCTTACTGTTAAAAGGTCGCATAGTTTGTAAAGAGCATCTGTACTGTAACGATATGGTTTGAAAACACGGTTTTCAGAAGAGCACGCTGAGATCTTTCAATTTCTAAAAATTTTGTTGTTGTTGCACCGCCCCATACATGAACGCAATAACTTAAAATAGACTGAGCGAGAGCAATATATATTTGTTTAAGTAGACAAGTTGTAGCTACGTGCCTTAGTTGTTTAAAAATCCAGATAAATTTTTTAGTTCGTTCACTTACTAATTCAATGTGATTATGCCAAGATAGTCGGCGATCTAGTATAACACCTAAATATTTAGTTTTGTCAACTTGTTTAATTATCGGACATGCACAATTAAAAGGATAAACATTATTACATTGATGAATTTTTACGTTAAAGTTATTGTCGGGTTTGTCTTTTCGGTATTAAGTGTTAACAAATTATTTCTTAACCAAAGGCTTATTTTAGACATTCCTAACTCCGTGTTTTTTCGTACATCTGCCCAGTTATCACCAGTAAAAACAATAGCAGTATCATCTGCATAGAAGAATAAAATCGCATTAAAATAATAAAAATTCACTATGAAAATGGTGGATCTGTAAAAGCTACATTTCGTAAAATTCGGGATATTTTCGGTCAACATAATCGTCCTTCTGAGACCGCTATTATGAATTTCGTCAATAAATTTGAGTCAATAGTCTCGGTACATAATGTGCCAACACCAACGCGTGTTCGACCGGGTCGTTCAAGTGAGACCATCGCAGCCGTGAGCCACAGTGTCGAACAAGATCCGAATTTGTCAATTCCTCGACGTTTTCAACAATTGAGGTTATTCACAACAATTACATGGCGAATTCTGCGTAAGGATTGGCTTTAAAACCTTATAAGGTGCAACTGGTGCAACAATTGAAGCCGGCCGATCATTCACATCGCCGTAAATTCGCTCAATTAATTCAAGAACAAACGGTTGGTTTCTTGAAAAATCTTTTTTCTGACGAAGCCCCTTTTCATTTGTCAGGCTACGTCAACAAGCAAAAATATATATATATAAAAATATATATAATATACGCATAATTTCACGAAATTCAGCTGTTAAGTGGCCAGCTCGATCATGTGATTTAACACCGCTGGATTATTTTTTGTGGGGTTATGTTAAAGACAGAGTCTATATGGAGTCAATCGAATCGATTGCAGCCTTAAAACTCAAAATTCGTGAAATGATTAATGAAATAGACTCACCACTTTGGCAAAAAGTGATTAAAAACTTTGTTGAAAGAATCGACATCTGTAACCGTGGTAGTGGTGGACATTTATCAGATGTCATTTTTTATTCATAATTGCCAAACCTTACATTTTTAATACAATAAAAATTTGAATCATTGTCATCTATCTTTTATTGTTTTATTTTGATTTACAAAAAGTTCTTGTTCGAAAACCCTGTATAATGGATAAAAATCATTGAATATTCATATAACGTGTACGATAAACTCAAACGTATGTATCTCTAAAAGAAAGCGAAAAGCAAAACATGTTAGAACTGCTATATAAAAATAACCGAAGCTATTGCTATTTATCGGATAGTTTAGGCATCGTGTCATTCCACAGAATTTTACCAAACATACAACAATTTACAATATCTTTTTTCTCGTCTTGGATATAGACAGAGACCTCGCAATCGATTACATGTAAACACTCAAATGTATGCCACGGAACCAATAATGTAGAAAACATGAGCATAGTAATACAACAATTTTTTATTTATTCTATCCAAATATGTTTTCATAATTAGGTAAATACTCTCTTTATACGAATATGTATGTACATATATGTCTATGTTTAAGACTACTCAATCGCGTTTAAGTAGATTAGGTGTGTTCGCTGAGCTAAGGATCAAAGCGGAGTTGTTTCGCTATAACCTACTTATTATTTTTTTTATTATTCAACCTCTTACTATATGATTTTGTGAACAATTCTTATTTTAATTGGTACTTCAAGTCATCTGTTGTATTGTTGAAGGCAAAACAGTTCAGCTCATTATTTTCGACTGTTTCTGCTTCAGCTATTGACGATCTTTACTGTTATCGTAAAAATATTTTGGAAGCAGTTAGTTGTTGTTTTAGTGTTGGATATATGTAAATTCATATATGTTGGATTCAACAATGATTTTGGTAACATTTTAACCATTGGGCGAACACCAAATTAATAAAAAGGGCCAAATTTGTCAGATAATATGAAACTTTAATTTTTGAAACTACAAAATTGATTTGATAAATACTTTTACAAATAGAATGATATACAATTAATATAGATTGTTTTTTAGTCAAAGTCAAAGTCAAAAATCATTTATTCATTTAGGTCACAAAGTAACACTTATGAACGTCAAAATATATGGGTTAGTGAGTTTACTAAGTTACTGAAGCTACATTTAGGTTAGTTGCTAGGTTCAGGCAAAGGGTTGAGCCTATGAGAAGAAACCTGCAAGAAACTCACGGCCACTCTTTTAAATCGCCAATTAAATATAATTTCAGTATTTTACAACTCAGATTACCAATGTGTTGCAGCCATTATGCCATATACTACAGACTATAAAAAAACTAAAGATAAAAACAGTAATAACTTAATAATATTATAGAGATTAAATAATTTGGGCTAAGGTATATGTTTTAATATTAATCTAAAATAGGCAGTAAGATGGCATGATGGCGCATACACTTACACTTTGTGACAATGCAAAGGCAGTCCGTGACTAAATGCGGTTGTGCATTTATATTCTTCAATAATAATCAAATTAAGAAACAAGTTACTTGTTAACATCACAAATAATCACGAGGTACCTCTACATTACTAAATTGACTTAAAAATAATACAGATCTTTAAATCCTGTATGCAACAAGTAACTAGTTCCATAAGTTTTTGTCATTTAAGTAGTCGTTGACTGAATAATAACACTTCCGAATAAGTTGTATTTTAACGGCGCTTTTAAATTTAAGTAATGGTAAAGTTATTATATTAATAGGTAGTTTATTAAAAAAACGTATACCGAGTCCCGCAAATGTATTGTGAACTTTATGTAAACGATGATATGGGCCTACTAACTTATGCTTATTTCTAGTGTTTACGTTATGGATATCACTATTCTTATTATATAAGTGAATATTATGTTTAATAAACATAATGTTAGCAAATATATATTGCGACGCAACAGTAAGTATGCCTATTTCTTTAAATCGATCAGGGAAACTCGTGGTCCTAAATTATAAATGCTACGTACTGCACGCTTTTGAAGAATAAAAATTGTCTCGATATCAGCTGCCTTGCCCCACAATAATATACCATAGGACATGACACTGTGAAAGTAACTGAAGTATACTAGTCTCGCGGTATCTACATCAGTAAGCTGTCTTACTTTCCGAACTGCATATGCGGCTGAGCTAAGTTTCCCTGCAAGACACGATATATGAGCGCCCCACTGAACTTTATGATCTAAAGTCAAACCTAGAAAAACTGTTGATTGTACGAAAGCAATAATTTCATTATTTAAATTTACATTTATGTTAGGACTCTTTACATTTGGCAATGTAAACTTGATACATTTTGTTTTTTTAGAGTTTAGTAGTAAATTATTCGACGTAAACCAGTTCAGGATGTGCGCGAGCGAATCATTAACACTATTTAAATTTGTTGCTCTTCTGTCTACTTTAAAAATAAGAGATGTGTCATCTGCAAATAAAACAATGTCACACAAATCCTGCACGAAGAACGGCAAATCATTTACGTACACTAAAAACAGAAAGGGTCCTAAAATTGAGCCCTGTGGCACGCCCATTGTGACTGGTAATCCAGAAGATCTACTTCGGTTGATATCAACGTATTGTAGTCTATTGCTTAGGTAGGTATACAAGTTAATTTTCAGGCAAAACCTTTTTGAAAAGTCAAGGGCTGTTAATAATTAATAAAGCATTTAAATCTATTTATATACGTTCACGTACATATGTAGATTTAAATGTTTTGCCAATAAGGTAACTATCTGCACCTACAGAAAATCGCAGTATCTTAACCAATGTATTCTTACAATATGTCAGGTATATAAAATATCTTTAGGTTCTGTACTGGCAAAAATAATGGCATTTTGTCTCTCACAATTACTTTTTTTAGGTTCATGAATATTTAACCGTACTAAATAACATACCATTTTTGTTAAGTTTTGCAACTTATTGCGCAATTTCTAACTTTTGTATACCTTTTAAAATTCGGCATGTCTTATAAGATATTGGCTTCTTATTATTTAAATGCGATTAGCTGGTATTAAATATATCATAAATATTGCGCCACAGTTGGTTACTTGTAATAATTTCTGTAAATGTAAGTCAAATATTATCAGAAAAACCTGATAATACTTTGCTCGACGCGGATACCGAACCCAAGACCATCATGCACAGAACCTGTACATTGTTTTCACAAAATATACTGAGACTAATAATTTTATTGATCACATAAATAATCGTCCTATGTAGAATTCTAACCCACATCATTCAGCGCAGCCGCAGTGGTGAAGCAAACACTTAACCGCTGCCATCAGTGTAGCTACGTACCTATTAATAAAATCTCAATTACCAATACCACGCAGGCAAATCTCCATATGGCAATCCGTATTGTAAACATTCTCCCTAAAACCATAAAATCCAATTAAGCGGCAAACCACAATCCAAACAATCATATGCACACAAAATGTGTCATTAACTCAGGGTTATTTGATATCAAATTAGCGTAAAGATCATTATTATTTACAGTCGCAATGATTGACGATCGCTAATTGCGAATTGTTTGCGTCAGCACAATTCATCGTCCGGCTGATTGCGAACAAATGACGACATCGAATTACTTATCGAACAGGTCCTACGGCTGCTGTTGTTTGCTCAAATTATGTTACGGGTACCGAGTTTTAACTAATTACTGGTCTCTGTTTCTTTTAACTGAGGAAATTTATTAAAATTCTACGAATATAGGTATGAAAGTCAATTTATAAATGTGTCTAAATCATTGGGCTTGCAGCATATGTACATTTTCCAAAATACCGGATCAAGCAAATTGATATTTAATCATTCTTAGTAAAGGCCGCCGTGCCGTTAGAAAAGTCACTATTGGGAGGCGATAAACTTGTATTCGTTTTCCTGACATCGTAACCAAAGATGGCGAAATGGGGATCTAACTGTGTTTCACCAGCTAATAGTGTGATGTGTGGAAATCTGTCAAAGATTCTAAAAAAACTGTGATTTATAATCATCCTAGGATCTTAGAATGAATATTTAACTCCTTATGAATTACACAATATTTTTCCATAGGAGTACCATAAGTTTACTCTTAATGCAAATCTACGGGTTTAACTGTCAGCACATCTATTAACACCTATCATTTAAAAGCGCCATGTAGTAAGAGGCTAATAGATAATATATGTATAGGATCAAAGATAAAGATTATAGGTAGCGACTGTCAAGCCCTAAAGAAAGTGATGCCAGACCTATGTATAGAAAGCGACAATAAACGACATGCATGCAATCACTGATAGTTTCTTAGTTAATTTAGCACGACAACAATTTTCTAATTATGTTTTACTAGTTTTTTCCCGCGGTTTCACCTGCGTAAGTCCCCTTCTCGTGGGAATATCGGGATAAAAAGTAACCTATGTGTAAATCCAGGTCGCCAACTATCTACGTACCAAGTTGCATTGCAATCGGTCCAGTAGTTTTTGCGTGAAAGAGTAACAAACATCCATACATTCATACAAACTTTCGCGTTTATAATATTAGTAAGGATCTTTAGGTGTTTTAAGGCCTCTGAATTATAATAATTCAGGGGCATTCATTAAATATAAAACGAAATATATTTATGTAATCTTAATCATAATTATTAAGTAATCTTTTTAAACCGAAGTGCTTACTATTTAACATACACCTCAACCAAAGATTTCCACAGCAAACCTCCAAGCATTGCCATTTACAGATAGATATTTTTAATTTGGGACTAAGTGAAACTGCTTTACCAAAAGAAGCCTTAGACTTTGTTTTATAATTTAGGCTTTTCTAGAGTAATAAAATTTGTATTTATACTATATTCGGATATGTATAAGTAATTAATGTATTAATTATACTGAGAGCGTGTCGAGTGCCTTAGTAATGGAATAAAATGAAGTTTAGCAGCTCTTCGTAATGCGTATGTTGATGTGAAGTAAGAGAGAATTATATACAATTACTGCCACTGTAAAAACATAATGTATCACACTTAATACTACAGTGTTCAGTTGGTAATAGAGTAAGGAAACAGGCCACACAAACTAAACAAAACGTATGCCTACAGTTATCAAGTGTAATAGCTTACATTTACTTTAAAATTAACTCACAAATGCAAATGTAAATTAACCACATACATACATAAGTAAGCATTATATTCATTGAATTTCGTCTTCAGTGAGGACCACACACATGGATAAATTTCCGTGGCGTGTTACCATAACTCAATTACCGACTATCTATCATATTGTTACACCCAGTGCCATCTCTCGGCATTGTAGGGAAGACTCGGCAGTTCCGTCTAATAACTTATTACAGCACCATCTATTGAAGTCTTACGGAACTACTTCGTCGGTATGAGAAGAGTAGAAGGAACGCTGGCACAGTCTCGAATCTTCGTACTGTTACGTATCGTGTATGATGTTTCTAGAAAACGCCGGAAACGCTTTACCGCATATAAAAGGGGAAGGCCAGCGCTCGCCGGGTCAGTTTACAATCGTAAGCAGTCAAGTATTCATCGAAGTGAACGGAAGCCAAAATACTACGGAGTTTGAAGCAGTTGCAGTGGAAAAGTGTAGTATAGTGTTTGTTGTATTTTAAATTTAATTGTGTGCTATAATAAAACGTGTTTAATCGGTAATATTGTTTACATTCTTATCCGTCAACCCAGCACCTAACAATATTTCTCCATTCATATTTGATTTTAAATTTTCAATGTTATAGAACCAAGCGCAATTCCCGTGCATAAACTTTGAATATCATAATATATCCGAAATTTAACAGTCGGCATTAAGCACAAACATTTTTACAGACCAACGAGGGACACAGTCCACTGTAAACAAAGGAATATTTAGAAGGATTCACGTTAAACATTTTCATAATGGGGCACTTCCTAAAAGTTATACCAAGTATCTTAACTCTCGCAGTTTCATAGCAACTTTATTTTTATTGTAGATTCTTTCATTATTTCTCTTCTCTTAACAGAAAGGAAAACAATGGTAAAGTTTCATAAAATAAAAGCGATGATGGGGTATTGTAAATTACTGCTTAGTTTGTTCAGTAATAAGCCATATGGAATAGTCAATTCGTGGGTAGAGCAAACTGAAAATATAATTTCCTTTTTAATAAAATTTTAGTTGTAGCATGAAGTTTGAAACTGTGCCGGGCAGATGGCGCGTGGATTAAACAAAGTAAGTATTACGGCTATATACTGTGAGTTATCGAAGTCGACTACTCCGTTGGTCCAATGGCATCATTTTGCACTCATGCTTTTGGCAAACCGCAGTCTTCATTCTCGAATCGATCAAAGTATTTTTAAGTTACTTTATTAGAAAATACTTAGCAGCAAGGAGTTTGTCAATTATTTTATTGAGCAAGACCACAATAAAATACTTTTGGTCTGGGACATTGCAGAAATTGCGAAAAAAAAAACAGCTGTTCCATTCATTTTGTTGAGGTCAAAGTCCAATTTTGTATGGAACAGCTTTTTTTATTCCGCGATTTTGGTAATGTCTCAGAACAAAAGTTGTTCATAACAACAAGCATAATCACCCCCTGAGAAGTTTTCACTATACTAAGAATAACCTTGTATGAAGCATATCAACCTTTCTTTATTATTTACTAGAATTTGTCCAAATTTTGCCCGCATTAATGCAGGTTATGTAAATGAATTTCTATTACTCGGGAACAGTAGTTTTTCTGGATACCCTATGTATTCCCTTTTCTGTACTCCTGATAATGTGTCATGCGATATTTTATGATGATCAGTTGAGTAGTTAAGGCGTGAAAGCGTAACAAACAAACAAACAAAATCACATTCCCATTTATTATATTAGTTAGAATTAGAATAAGCGACTTTATTGGCTTTACAATATTATTTTAATGTAGGTATTTCTTTTTCAAGTTATTATTATAAAGTAATAATTTTGTGATTTCACATAATTATATTATTGGCTACGCTCACATTCTTACATTTTTGTTTAATCGCAATGCTCGTATGTTATATACGAGCATTGCGATTAAACAAAAATGATATATTCAAATCTATATTCAAATCTATTCAGTACTTAATTTGTAAATATTTTCCTTTAATCTACCCTACCAGGCAGCAGACAAGAAAATATTTTACTAGACAAAAATTTCTTATTCAACAACTAGTCACATATCATCTATTTCATTAAACATTCCAGTCAAGCGGGATCAAAATCTAGCACGTATATCCCTAACGAAGTAAATCTACGCCACGAAAGGATCCATTTTGTTTCCTAACTTTTTTGTGGCTTTTTCCCGTATTAAATCACGTGTCACGTAACCGAAATCTGCAGACGCAACAAAGGGACGGCCAGGTAATTCCCCACCGGCCTAATAGCCCGCTTTGTTGTCATATTAGGGAGGAGACACATCCCCCGGATTATCGAGATTATTCCAGATTAGCAGCAAACTTCGCAACCCACTGTTATTTTATAATTTTCTAAAATAAACTTAAACAAACTTTAATTATTTTCAACAAGTTGTCTGTTTTTAATTACTTTCTACAAGAGTTTATAAAACTAATATATTGTAGTATTACGCTGACAAGGATTAGGATTGCTAAGTATTTTATTATACTAAAACTGAATACTTAACTCAGATAATGAATCTCTTATTCCGATAATTTCTTAGCGAAATTAATGTGTTTTTGAAATGACAGGTACATCATTGAAATAATCAAAACTTTCTGTACTTTCTTTTATTATTAAAACAGGATTAAAACACGTGCCCGTTTTTCTAATAAGTCATAATATCATAGATTTATACAATGTACGTGACATTTGTTTTAAATATTGACGTATGTAGGTAATGCTTATGAGTCGTAATTTTGCTTTCATTAGATAGAGCCTATCGAATAAACCGATTACCGATTTATATAAAAAATATTCTATGACTAATCAATGATCGCGTACTGTTTTATCAAAAACGTCATATATTATGATATAATATAACGGCCCTGCGTGACTAAAGAATTGGTTTATTCAGTTCAATCATGAAATTCAATCGGAAAGTTGTTTGAGCGTATTAAATATAAGTTTGAATTAAAATTTAAGAAAATTTTCTGCTACTATGATAAGTGTTTTGTATATTTTAAGAATAATGTTTTTGACTGTGTGTGTAATGAAATTAGTTAAAAGTAGTGGATGTCCGATGTGTTCCTGTCCGAGCTATGAAGAGCTTAGGAAGATCAAATATTCTGGTGATTATGCTGTCGCCCGTACACCGCATAGCTACAAAATTGTGTCAGCCGATGGGGTAGTGTTAATTGATATTAAATTTTAATGAAAAACTATAGCTTTTTATTATTATTTGAGGCAGTGAAAACAAAGGTACAATGAGTAGAACAGTTGTCATTACGTATTGTATTTGTCATAATTTATATTAGGCTAGCGATTTTTAAAGTAAAACCGTTGCAGGCTTCCTTTAGCGGCCAAAACTGACTAAGAAAATACCATCGCCATACAGACGACCGTAGCCAAAAATATTATTATAATTCGACCCAAGCGGCAGGTTGTGCCTAGAGCTCTTTATAAAGTTACTACGTTGTCACCAGAATACCAGTATTTTCAGTCCTTTGATTGCAAAGGACAGAAATCACTGGTGAATCACTAGCACTAAATGCTGTCACCGGGCAGTATAACTATTACATACATTCTTGCTATATCGGCAATGCTATACTCTAAATGCTACAAATGTCGATAGGCCAGTATTTGCTTGCCATTAGATGATTTTTCATTCTTCTCATTTCATTACAAAGCGATAATGTGTTTTGATTGTCGCTGCACAGTTTTTATTTTTACTCTGATATGAAAACGTGATGATATCTGTATTTCTTGCCTGTTAGTTCTAAAAAGCTTAAACAACAAAATGTAGTTGTTTGCATATCGATGTAAATTTTGTTTACCCTAAACGATTAAATGTAATAAGTAATAATATAATTGAAATAAGTTTAGCCGTCTACTATTTATTACATATACTTTGAGATAGTAGTATATTATTACAATATTCAACACATTACATAGATAAATGGCAAACGTTATAATAATATGATTCGGCGGGATAACTTAAGGCGTCGACATCAAAAGTAAAACAAAAGTAATTATAATGCAACTACGTGGAATGTTATATAATAAGTATGTAAATAGTTGCTATCTCAGCAAAATTCTAACTTTTATCAGAAGAGGAATTCAAGTTTTCGGGAGATTCGTGTTGGATTCTCTCGGAAAAATTAATTAAATATAATTATTATGAAATCTGTTTATACAATATCAAAAATGCATTGATCAAATGAATCGCTCATATCGATACTGTGTCACATAAAATCGCTATTGCTTAGTTTTTTACTCCACTTTATCTACTACTTTTTGGAAATACCTCTATCCTACTCCAGTAAAAAGCCAACGCATTATGTATTTGGTAGTTATTTCCTTTTATAGAAATAAATCTAATATAGTATGCAATGTGGACATGCATTTTATTTATACGTGGAATTTATCAAGAAATCCGATTGTTGCTTTAGCGCTAAGTACTTGCTTGTTGTGTAAAGTCTATCGGAGTATGCCGATTTATGGACATAGATATTATTGCTTCGTTAAAGACCTATTTTGTATTATTATTAAGTTGATTGTTTTATGATACAGATATTAAAATAGTCTTAATGTTAGTATTAAACATTGTGAAATAGAATTTAGAAATTAGATATGAATTTTTATAGTTAATCAAAATATATAAGGCTTGCTTTTAATATTCATATCGAAAGTAAATAACCTCCAAGCTTTTAATTCTTTTGTATCGATTAATAAAGCCTTGGAAGTACAGCGGCAGTGTAGTCGATTGAGGTCTTAAGTCGATTCCCGACTCGAGCACTGTTTCTGGTTTATTTTATTTGCAAGGCATAGAACATTAATAAAACATTAAAACGTAACGAGATATATATTTTAGCACTTAGTTAGTGATAGAGTAGTATGTTTTCACACCTTAACTACTTGACCGACCATCATGCAATTACGCAAAGACGTTTTCAGGGGCATAAAAAAGGACATAGGGTAACTTTCATTAAAAAGTAGTATTTTAAAGTGATAGAAATTTATTGTTGAAATATATATATTGTTAATAAGCTTTTAGACATGTTCCTCGTATAATAAAATCAGCCCTGTATTAAACTGTCCCACGCGTGAGAAGAGTCTCAGTGGGAGTGGGGTTATATCATAGTCCTGGCACTCTGCGGGTTGCTAAACTTCACCTATCTTTTAGAACATTATGTAGAACTCCCAGACATGCAGGTTTCATTACGATATTTTCCTTTAACGATATAGCGAACAATAATTAACTAACTACATATTAAATATGGACATAACTTCGAAAAGTCAGAGATACGGCATTGGTATCGTACTCCAAACCTCTGCGTGGCAGTTTAACAGTCTCAACTAGGCTATCGCTGCTATAAATATTATAAATTCGAAGGCAGTGCTCTTAGTATACTAAGTATATAAAAAATACTTTAGTATTAATACCATACATAGCTATGTATGCATGTTGGACTTTAGATTGAAAACTTAAGGCGTTGTTGAAAGCGATTTGTGTGCAAAGTACCAGGAGGTCAGCAAACCCGAGAGATTATTAATGCGGGGTGCATGCAGCGTTGCTACGCGACGCGGGAGGCGACGCGACGGCGCGACGCAGCGGCGCGTCACGTGACGCATCCGACACCTTACACATTGTCACGCGTCCCTGGTAACGTTTCGATTTTCATGATAAATAGCTAGTTTTTGTATCGTGTTTTAGTTGGGTTGTTTTGAAATGAAAAATAGAAGGGCAATGACATGAAATAGAAAGTTTTTGTTGTGAAAATTATAAGTAGGTTGGACTACTTGAATTTACCGATCGCAGAGCCACCTACCGGGTCTCATCTTATCGATCTAGGGACCCACTTAAATACACCGAAAAGGTTTCATCAACATCTGTCCATCTGTTTAAGAGAACTATTATATAGTGACACATACAGAATTATATATTTAACTAGATTTTACCCGCGGCTCCGCTCGTGTAAATTTTGGTTAGGTTATATTATTAGGTTAGTAAAAGTACCTTTTTCTGGATGAAAAGTACCTTATGTCCTTGGCTGTAACCTTGACAACGTGTATGCAAAGTTTCATAATTATCGGTCGAGTAGTTACGGCGTGGCAGCGTAATAAACAAACAAACTCACTTTCGCATTTATATAAGTTAGGAAGCATAGGATGAAGATAACAAAGGGTGTAAATAATGTTATGAAAAGCGATATGAATTTCAAAGGTTGGTGCCATTTAGAATTAATATTCACCCCACTTGTAATCTAATACCAACCAAAATGCCTACATTGAAAACTAATTTATTTTGATTTGAGTTTAGCATTAAAATTAATGGATTTTTATACACACGGTAACTTGAATCTGAAATTGGTGTAAGTAATTTAACATAGATTTGATATTTTGTTAGATATGAATAGATCTTTAAAAAAGGCTGTAGATTATTCTTATCTACATGACATAACGACTTAATATAAGTATATGTTGGAGCCAACAATTTATCAATCACTTTCTGCCCAACCCAGCAATCGAATTTAAAACCTTAATTGGTAGTTATGCATGCGATGACGAGTACTTTGTTGGACAAGCTTGGCGCACAAACTTTGTCAATGTGTTTAATTAGATGGCGATATATTACACTTAATTTCGCAAGCGATAATTTCTGACATGTTTATCGCTATGTTATAAAATTATATCGTTTTCCCTTTAAACAAATTGATAAATATCAAAAATGGTACAGATACTTTAAATCATTAGCGGCGCCCACAATAAGATGTACACACACACATTTTTAAACATGTACACATACAAGCTCTCACACATATAGATGGTATTAAAAATATGTGTGTGAGAGAACACTCATCCATAATATTATAATGCTTATATCAAAAGTCATCATATCAATAAGTGTTCTATCCCTTCATCACTGCTATGGATGTTTACGGCGTCTGTGTACCTTGAAGTATATGAAAAGCCTCCTTAATAAAGTACTCATAAACTAAGACAGTTATATTACGCGAGCTGAAGTTCATCCTTCCTTAAACGAGATTTAATGAGAACGCTACTATCACTATAAGCAGTGGCTAGGCTGTTACCCTTGTCATTTCTGAAGAACATTAGAGCTCGTTACGACTTACCATCAGGACGACCGTTAGCTCAACAGTCACTAGAACTAATAGTAAAAACGTGTTTTCCATTGTAAATATGTAAAAGTTCCAAAGGGTTCCATACTTACCTTTACTATTCCTTTCCTTTATACATATTCCTTCTCCCTAGCCTTTATTATTCCCCAGTCACTTGGGGTCGGCTTTTCTAGTCTAACCGGATTTGACTGGATATCAGTTTTTACACGGAGCGGCTGACACCTGACCTCCGCAACCCGAAGGCTAACGATACCCTAAGGCTCGACCAGTGTCAGGATATTATAGGGCACTGACTTCCCAATAACGACTGCCATAGATGTTCATGGCAGCCGGGACCGACGGCTTAACGTGCTCTCCGAGGCACGGAGCAGGCGATAATTGTCAATCAATACGCACATAATTTCGAAAAGTCATATAACTTCCGAAAGTCAGAGGTGCGCGACGTGGGTTCGAACCCGAGACCCTCTGCATTGCAGTCTGTATAATAGACTAATATGCCCAAAGGAAAAGGTATAGGTGTATTACTACCTAATTTCACTAACTATGATTCAGGTTCCACGTAATAGGGAGCGAGTCTATTGCTATCAATATGGTCACATTTCCAGAGCCTGTGGTACTACTGATAATTCTTCAGACCTAAAAGTCCAACAACACTTTTGCTCAACCTGTAAATAGAACTCGAGAGCTTGCATTTATTACCACTGCAACACCAAGGCAATCTTTCCTTTTTGCCATCCTTAATTCCTTTTTCCTATGATCAGCAACATAATAGTGGTATATATATTGGATACCATAAGCGATTATAGCCTACGATAATCACTTACTACTTGGCGGGCCATATGCTTGCCATTAATCTTTTATAAAAAAAAGACTTGATTATCTTCAGCAACAATGTCTCACAATAATAAACATTTCAAATAACGCAGGCACAAAGGCTTCTGTTACTGTTAAAGGTTTTTAATTAAGCTGAGTAAGCACTTAAGCTTGCGCGACAAGTACCGCTATTGAAGGCACTGAATAAAAATTCGGTGGTAAATTAATGAGTTTTCGTGTTTCTTTATTACTGGTACATTTTCAACATGTTTTATTTTTTGGCATTTATTTACATTTCTTTCAAAGCGTCAAATTTAGGTGCTGAATTGCACTTAACGATCTTCTAAGTGCAAGCCCAACTAATCACTACTTTACAAGAAAAATTACATACGCATGAAGCCAATGCATATCTTTAGAGTAAGTTCCCCTTAATTAGATACTGTAATAGAAAAAAATAGGACGTCATATTTTGAAAATATTTATTAAAAAAGATCTTTGAAATTTTAACTTAATTACATAAGATAAAAATTAAAAATGCTTTATATTACTTAGGGTCGATTTTTCAATGGTCAGATAATTTTTATCTGAGGAATATGTTTGACGTTTTGACAGCTTTTGCATAGAAAATATGTCATATTTATTCTTCAGATAAAAGTTATCTGACGATTGAAAAACCGGCCCTTAATCATTTATACTTGCCGGAGTCAGACTCTCTTAAAATAGACCAGCAATAATCGGCCAGCATATTTTTATTCCAAAAGCCTCGGTACCTCTCTTCAAACGACTTTAAATCTTGATGCAAACATTCACCATGCTCATCACTTACGCTTCCCAGATTTTCAGGAAAAATCCAAGTTCAAAAAATGGATTTACAGCAACATATTCACTCCTATTTTGCTGTAATTTTGCAATAAATTGGAAACAATTTCTAAAACATTCTCTGCTTTATTGTTACATAAAAATTTTTTTTTAGTTTGTTTCCAATTTTCTATGTTAGATTTACGTACAAAAATTCTCTCACCAAACTTTTACCTTTGAGGGAGATACGCACATTTTTTTGTTTTTTAAACCTTACACTGTCATAGATACTTACAAACTATTTACTTGCATTAATTAAACTATGTAATAGGTATTACAAACTACATACTATAGCAACTAAATTCCAAAAAAAAAAAGATAACACAGAAGAGAAACAATGTATTTCGTAGCAATTATTTCTTAATGACAAGCAGACATTGTTTATATGTCACCAAGGAACAAGTCCTTCAGCTTTGATTTTAACATACCTTTGTTACATATCGGAAATTTTCTTAATAATTCTACTTTATTAAATATATTAGGCACAACAAATTTGGACATTCTTTCGCCGTAATAATTGGTGACCTTTGGTTGTACGAGTTTCTTCTCTCTTACACGTCTAGTGTTATATTTATTGCTTACAAATAATTTAAAGTATTCACTAAAGTAATGTTGCAATGCAATTAAATAACATTTTTTTTTATCTACTGGCGGAATCTTACATATGGGGAATAACTTATCATAATTTTTGTTACAATTGTCCTTAACATTTTTGGTAACCAAGTACTTAATTAATCTTATTTGCAAATGTTTGATATCTTGTAGATATGTTTTAAATGTTCGGCCATACACAGTTAGGCTAACGTAACTGATCAGTGAGTCAGCCAGCGCATAGTATACTGTTCGTAAAGTCTGTTTATTTAATATTGAGTTCAGTTGATAAAATTTTGCCAGTATAGATCTTAACTTGTTACAAATATTGTTTATATGCCTTCCAACTAAAATTTATGTCTACAGTTAAGCCTAGATATTTAAATGTGTTTATATATTCCAATTTCTTACAATTACAGCAAATTTTATTATAATGCAGACATTCATATGAATGTCCGATTATTTCAAGATGTTCTTTAACAATATGTTTAGCTCATTGGTTATATGGACTACTGCTTTAAAGGAAAATCAAGCACCTTTTTCGACGGTGGTGACACTCAAAAATTTTATCCGTCAGTATTTTTTTTATTTGTGGGCCCACGAGAATTCCTTCCTTAAGTTTGGCATCAGAGTGACCAGGAAAAACATTTTTCAAATATTCAAAAGCCGGCCCATTTTTGTTAAGTGCTGTAAAATTCTTTTTCATTAATCCTAGCTTGATGTGAAGCGGTGGCAAAATCACATTTTTTGGATCGATCAAAAGTATATATATTCGGTATATATATTCATTGCGTACAGGCCATTCTTTTTTAAAATAGTGTTCTGTTCTATGTATTTCTGCTATCCCATAAACATAAAAAACAGCAATACTTGGTATAACCACCTTGCAAACCAAGCAGTAGTCCCACAACTTTGAGATCTCCACGTACTTTCCACTTGTGTTCGTCATATTTTATTACCTTAAGTAACTTTGTCATTGTCTCATACGTTTCCTTAGAATTCACCGCATGCCCAATTAGAATAGGCTTTTTTGCCATTATGTAATAATACCGCTTGTAGACTAACTTTTGAGGAATCGATAAACAAACGCCATTTTTCAGCGTCATAATACTGCCCCATAGCCTTAAACAGACCACGAACGTCTTGGCAATATTCATACCCATCCTTTAAATTATAACTGCGCCTGCGGTAAATAGTCACACGGGTGTCAGGAGCTAACAAATTCCATTGCTGAAGCCATGAAGCAAGTAATTCGGAAAGCTGAAGGTCTCTCATCAGGACTTTAAATTCGCTCTGCGTAATCATGTGAGGTTCACCCATAGACTCACGTTCCTTGAAATTATCATCACTGCCAATATCGCATTGGTTCGAAGAAGATTCGTCCGTTTCAATCAATCATTTATTCTGATTCATGTTTTGAACTTGAAGTACTGGGCAATGACGGGTAAGGTACTCCATCAGAGTGTGGCACAGGTTTTGTGACAGATGGAAAATCAGGATATTGAATATGCTTCTTGTTTTTGTTATTAAAACCTAACGTTTTTGTTAGGCAAAAGTAACAGTCTGTTGCGTGGTTGTTGGATCTCTCCACTGCATTGGCACACCAACTTGTATTTATTTTTTCCTGGAGCCCAGTTAGTAAGTACACTTCTGCAATTTTTGCACACTACTCTAGGTACCCATTTTTTATCAAGGTTTAATACAGGAATTTGAAAGTATTGCAAATAGGGTCGCTTGACCTCTTCTGTAATAGGTCTCTTTTTTTTGTTACGATTATTTTCCCGCAAAGATGACAAAAGCTAGGTATTTGGGCTTCATTTACACAGTCTTGAAGTCATTTTACAAAGGATAACAAGTTCAACAATTATTTTAACACAACAATTAACAAACTAAGCTCGACATATAAATTGGCATAAATCGACTTGAGGATATATTTAAAAAACATGACGTGATGACAAAATACGCTAAATGTTTTAATGATGTAAAAGTAGACACAAATCAAATTCACCACAAATTGTTAATGGGTATAAGAAAAATATTTTTTGTAAACTATCTGTTTGTTGGATAGGCAATGATTTTGTTTGAAGTTTTGTGAGAAAGATGTATGATCGTTTCCTCTTATTTTTCTTTTTATTGTTTTGAATAATTTATACGCTCACGTTTAATAAATATTATTAGCCTGTAGACGTTCTAATGACAAAAAATAACTATAAACACAATAATTAATTAACGAAGTTTTTTTGGTTAATCTTCTAACAAGGTACAAATGTAAATACCGGCTGATGGTTTGTAGTTACCGTGTCCTTAAGAAGTTTTATCATGGATATCATTCACTACAAAAATGACTTGCTTTAGTCACTGTGTGGCTAAAGCTAGATATGAAGATCACCAATCGTCCTATATACAGCAGATTATCATTATAGAGGGCTTCAGAAACTCTACAAACCACAATAACGACTTTTCGTACTGTACTTTTCCAAATGACCTTGCACAGGTTTGATTCCGTGTAATTATATCCTGTCTATACTTTGTTAACAAATTAAACTCGCTGATGTGATCTATAGTGAAAACATTGTTTGCTTTTTTATGATATAGGTGGCAAACGAGCAGACGGATCGCCTGATGGTAAACGATTACCGCCACCCATGGACACCCGCAACACCAGAGGAGATACAAATACGTTGCCCGCCTTTTAAAAAGGAGTACGCTCTTTTCTTGAAGGTTTGTAGGTCGTATTGGTCCGGAAATACCGCAGGCGACAGTTCATTCCATAGTTTAGTTGTGCGAGGCAGAAAATTTCTGGAAAAGCGCACAGTTGTGGACTGCCAACCATCTAAATGATGGGAATGGAAATTCTGTCGCGTAGGACGATGGCGAAAAGAGGCGGCAGGGATCAGTCCGAACAATTCCTCGGAGCACTCCCCATAGTAAAAGCGATAGAAGATGCATAGCGAGGCCACATCTCTACGCAGCGCCAAGGGATCTAGCCGATTTGAAACAACCGGGCAGTCGACGATTCGAGTCGCTCTTCGTTGCTTATACTTAATTTGAATCATATAGATAAAACGTTTTAATAGGAAATTATGATTAGGTTATATTTTTGAAGATACATAATTATATAATATATATTTTAGAACCAATTGGCACTTGTAAGAGAGAATGAGAGGTCTGAATCCAAAACCGTGGTCGAAAATTGATTTTCCATTCCCATTTAAAAATTGGAACTACGAGTAGTTTTTCATAAAGATTTCAGATTCTTATTCAAAATTGAAACTACGAGTACATTTTCAAAAATATTTTAGATTATCATTTAAAATTGGAACTACGAGTAGCTTTTCACGAAGATTACAAATATAATCTCATCACAGTTAACAGTTTTATTACGTATTCAACAGGCGGAAATTTTATACGTAATTGCTGTAAGCGGTGGTGTGTTGTTGAATGTTGTTCTAGTAAAGTGAACGGTACACACGATGTAATTCAGAAACATGCTAAACAAGCCACTTGAACTAACTCTCGACAAATCCTCCTCACAAAGCAGCTCGGCGTGATCTTAGGGTGGAAGTAGATTTTCGCGTAGTCTCCACGAACAGCAAAGTAGTGAAGAGACACGGAAGTGGCCTCAGTTACGGGGTGTTAAGCACTGTGATTACGCCCTTAGTTTGCATACAGTACAGTTACCGACTCAACTTGGTAAGCAGTTGGAAAGTTTGCTTCGAAATTGCTCTTGCTTGCTTCCCGATATGTGGAGCAAAAGAGGTTTCTCATCTACTTAGTTGCTTTTTAAAGGCAAATATTTTGTTTTACTTTTATCACTTTATTTTTGGCTATGAAGGCTATTTATTTCAACGCTTGTAATGTAACTATTTTTTACTGTTATATTAAATCTAATAATTTGTGGAATACCAACCACTATTGAATTAACTTAATATTTGAATTATCTAATTATCAAAAATCTGCAGTTTCGTGCGTAGTCAAGTATCTAGAGTCTACAGAAACTGCTGTCTACTTACTGGCTGAACTCTAATGGTTGTTTGTCAGCATTTTGGTATATACCTGTATGTCTGCCTAGTAAGGCAGACTAGGTAATACACGCCGTATTACCCAATAATTAGGATGGCAACCTATTGGAGTCCAGTAGACAATTTGCCATTCACATACCGGCAGCGGTATATGCATCATAAGTGACTAAGCTACTGGCGTTTACCGGATATATTATGTTTCTTTAACTTGTATTACATACAATTTATTTTCTGCTACTTTTTTAGGAATTCTTCTCAGGTTTTTTGTCTTTAATTAAGGTGCTTGTAAATAGCAATGGCAGGGAACCGTGCGAGCTCTTGTCGCTTTTATCACCATGCACGAATCAAATAATCTCACACAACGTACACACTTCACAGATCGCTTAACCATATATGTATACTTTTCAGCAGTCGATTTTTTTGTTTTTATAATAATAATTTTATTCAATGTATTCTTTTAATAAAATAGTATTTATTATGCTATATTTTCTTTTATGGCTATCTATTTATTTAATGCTTATGTATTATTTATATCTTTATTTTGTACTATTATATAAACGTTAACGTAAATTCATGCTACGGGACGACACAACGGGGCAAGTCAGAAGTTGTAAACGTAAAAAATAAAACAATTAAATTCCTTGAAATTCAACTGGAGTACTTTCACCCTAAAGAAAATTGTAGAAAATTCCAGCTTACCGCACAGCTTACAAAAATAATTAAAGCAAGGAAGAAAGAAAGCTTATGTTGGGCTCTTGCTACAATAAGTCGTGATATAGAGCTGTATCTGTGACCAGTTATCCAGACAAAGCAGCAAAGTAATTGCCGCCTCTGGAGATTTTCCGACAGCAAGCTCATTACATTTTGCAAGATACTTGACGTCTTGCCACAAATGACATTCGCACTAAAGCTTATGGTAGTGAAACGAGATTGTCGGAATTTAACTGTAGTCATACTGTGAATGTGTTAACACGTAATACGAACTAATAATTTGCCTCGTTGGTTTTGTATATTAAGTAGTTTGTGTTTATTTTTGTCAGCTGATGGAGAGGATCGAATTCGAAAAACAGAATTCCCATTTCTTAAATAGTTAGCAATGTTTTTGTTGTTTGTTAGAAAATGCACCCGGTTGTCGGAAATAATCACCTCTCAGTAGTTTAACTGTACTTTAAATATGTCTGAGAACCCGATCGTGAAAGAAGGACGCGCTCTTGTATGGCGTCAAAATTGTGGACGAATGATAATTACGATAAAAGCAAAACTACACACGTTTCATTAACTTAAAAATAATTACAGAAATGTTATTGCAGACGCTTCTTGAACAAACAGATAATAAGTATAATATTCTTAGATTGTTGCGACTTATCCATATGAAATTAGACAAGTTATCTTAATCATATTTGTAATTATTTAAATATATAATTAGAAATGTTAATAAAAATGACGATAAAGAGGTCTGAGCCTACACCAGTCAACCACGATTGATGCAAGTCTATCAAAACTTCGCGAAATAAATAGATATTACACCTTTAAATACTACTACCAACTCTATTAAAACCCTTTGTCTAATATATTAAGTGCGATAATTAGTATTCCACGTTAAAGCTAATATTTCTAAGGTTTTCAACACTGTATCTTCAAGAGTAATTCCATATTTAGTTTATCTATGAGTAAGAAACCAATTTTCGCAATCATTGTGATCCTGTTCACGCACCCGCTAATTGATTTTCTTTATAACGAAGCCCGCTATGTTTAATTAGTTTGTGTCCTGATAACAAGGCGTTTTGTTACTTGCGTAGGTACATGTATAGCTCAAGGTTACTGTTTCAGATATTTTCGTTTCAGACGAGAGAAAATTGGCTTAAATTTGATATAGCTGCGTAAAAATATGGAAGACAATCTTTGAACGCCTATCATCGGAATAAAAACGTTTCAAAATATTTATGACACTGAGACTAGATAGGAATTATTTTTCTCTCGTCACAGTGTCATAAATATCACAAAGAAATTTCTCCCAAATTAAAATATACGTACGCATATTATGGGAACATATTAGTTCACATTTTAGGTTTATGAGACTAGGTCAGTACTATTTTAAACCGTTCTTATTACGAGGATTGGGCCCTCTAGTCATATTTAAACGTTGATAAAGATTTTGACTTTGTATAAATAAAAACAAAATCTACCAGATGTCCTCAGACTTATGAACCTGGAGTTTACGTGTAATCCGAAGGAAATTCTTTTTTGCCCCGGAAGGCAAAGGGCAAGAGAAAGAACATGGGTATGGTTTTATAAGTCTGATATACCGCCCGATTGAAGGGAATTAGATGATATCCAAAACTAAAAAGAAAAATGTGTTGCAGGTATAACCTGTATATAAGAATAATTTCGTGCTTAGATATCATCCACAGCACAACGGTAATTTGTAATCTTGTTTCGAATCAAACAATCAATTCAACATAATTATTACTAAGATAGCTTAACGATCTTAAACAGAAACAGTTGAGTAAAAAAGAAACAGATATATCAGCCTATATGGATATCGATATCTAGGTGTTACACTAACAGAACAAGTCAACATAATTATGTATGTGTTAATCTCTTATAAGGATCAATCCACTAAAGTCGGCGTGTAGCGAGCGGTGAGGCAACCGCTTAAACTTCTATTTCATCCAAACATTTCCCCCATAATGGACTAATCTTTTGTAGAGTAAGAATAAAATTATAAGCTATGCTCCGGATGTTGCTTGCGTGCTTGCGTGCTTGTGCTTTGCTTTATGACAATAAAACCTCTATTTCAAGGGATGTCGGTTATACTGTTTTATTACTGAAAATAATAAGCAATGCACATAAGATTAGCATGCAACTGACACAAACTATGATAGTTTCCCAACAATTCCACTAGCACTGTAGCTGACGCCATATTTTACGTAATGAGATTTAAGCCGGTAATGTTTATCGTCTCCCTTAGTATAGACACAGTTTACACTCACGTCATTAACAGTATCTTGCAAATGTGAGGTGAAGCCACCTGTAATACTCAAGTGTTGATTTGTTATGTCAAGCACAAGAGTATCGATTTCGAATTAAAACCTTTTGATCAAATTGACCTAACATTATATCTAAAAGCTGAAGAGTGGTTTTAGTTTGTTTGGTTTTTTGTTTGGATGCGCTCATCTCTGGAAATACCAGGTAGATTTGAAATTTTGTTTATGCATTTCTTTCCCAATACTTGAGGAAGTTTATAGCGGTATGAAATATACTTTACAACCTATTCTCATACCTATCAAATATACATAAAAAATAATTATATAAAAACATGCTTTATTAAAAAAGCAAACTAAAAAGTAGAAAATAATTTAATAATTTTTATGGCAAATCGTGGGGTTATCAAAATATCTTAGAAAGCACTCTGCATTGCAGTTTGTTGGTCTCCCCACTGAGCTATCGCTGCTCTTTACCCTGTACAATAAAAGTAAGGGATACTTTAAATACTCTTATGCGATTCTTTCCACCTTCTTATCAACCAAGTTTTCTTTGATATTGAATCTACATTTTTGTGACATTGCAATAACATAACCGGTAAAATATTATCGAAATATTTCCTAAAAATGCTTTATCTACAAACATTTACGTAAAAATGAAATACATTGTAATTCGACAAAGGCAATAGACAGTTTTATAATAATTCTAACGTCGTTTCGTATGGCCATAGAAAATAGATATAGCAAATAGTTACGTCAGTACACAGATTTTTGCTGGTTTGATTCTAGCAAAAAAATACCTAGATCTATTTTTGCTGTGGTTATATATTTACTTGTTCATTTCTGTTGCTTAGCGTACTTTCAGTTCTAATAATGGCAAGCAACGAGGCAAGACGCAGTAACTGTGTTGCCATTCCTAAGCCGGTTTGCCGTAAGATTTTCTTTTTAGTGGGACTAATTTCAGTTGCACTTCGACCACCATCTGTGTAGCCAGGTTCAGCAGTGGTGACCAGGCAAAACGTCGACTTTGGATTTTTGTGAAAAACTAAACTGTCTTGGAAACCGCAACGAATTTAATCAGCAGTGTATAGGAGGAGTTGGAAAATAAATTCTTGTATATGTAATTGTGGTATTTGCCGGCATGCCATTCAAATGTTTAAACAGGCCCAAAATCAAATTTGAACAAAAATGACTAGGATAACGGCTAATAAACTTGCTAACGTTTCAAATAGAGTCTGTGTGCAACTGAGTAACTAAGATCTCGAACCGAAACTGAACTACGTACTTTACGATTGACAGCCGTCCTAACTTTACCGCCATTAGATCAATAAGACATTACTGGCATATAACATCCTAATCCTAATTTCCTAATTATTATTATTAAAATGCTAAAGTAAGTTTTTTTGGTTGTTACGCTTTTACGTATCATCCTCGATCGATCATCATGACATTTTGCATGACATGCTGCCAGGAGTACAGAATAGAACAAAGGGTACCTTATATCCAGAAATAAGTTGTTACTAACCTAACCTACATTTATGGAGCGACGCAAAATCTAGTTGCCTATAAACACAACAATGAACAAACAACTTATTTACATAACAACACTTGTATACACACGTATGTGCAATAACTGATTACGTATTAGTTCTATCAGGTAATGTTTGACTCTGGCATGTAATTACTAAACGTTGATTAAACGTTTCGCGCGATCTACGATGAAACCCAATTATCGGCTGACTTAATTGGCAACTAACTGTTGCAAATTAAATTATACTAATACAATATTATTATTTGATTAAATTATTGGTAAGCTGGTTTGTATCTAGTTTATTAGGTAAATTAATGGAATTAAATTTTAATGTGTTGTGTTTCATGTGTTTTAATGGGAGTGTTTTAATTGATGACATGTCTGCACGAATGGCGTATTGGTTTAAGTAGTCGCCTCGCCACCACCACTGCGCCGAGTGTTGTGGGTTCGAATCCTACACGAGACAAAACTTTGTGTGATCCATAAGTGGTTGTTTCGAGTTTGGATGTTCCTTGTGTCCGTTGTTTGAATGTTTGTAAGGTCCACCGGCGATACAGGAAACATTCCTAGTAACGGAGTTGTCTTTTTTTAAATAGAATAAAATAAATCTATACTAATATTATGAAGAGGAGAGATATGATTTTTGGTTTGTTCGTATGTTTATTTGTTTGTTTAACTCAGAAACTAATAAACCGTTTTTTTATTATTTCGCGATTAAATAGCAATATTATCACCGAGTAACATAGGCTTTATTTTAGGCGAGCGAGCAAAAGCTATAAAATAAAATAAAGAAGTGTTTCAACTGTTACCATAGGTATTTGTATTATAGACAATAAGGGTAGCGTACATACAATTAATAAGCTATCATTAATTTCATCTTCATTATATATCCCAATTCTTTGTAAGATTCCGCACCAAATTAGTAAAATCGGAGCCCTTACGGCACAGACAGATAAAGGTCATCCGTCCCCTCGTCCGTTCGTCTGTCCATCACAGCTAATTATTGCAGGAGCTGCTAATGATATTGACTTTACACTTGGTACCTACATAATGGAAAAGAATAAGAATTTATGTTTATTAAAAAAGTTACTGAAAGAAGGTTGTAATAATTAAAGTAACGTAACATTTTCGTATTAAATAAGACAACTGCCGCACTAGATTTAATTTTCCAATTGAGAATCACGCAACCTTTCATCGAATTCGAACCTACTATCTACACTTGGTGTAGAGGCAATGGTGCGACGATCACTTAAACCCTTGCCATCCGTGCAGACAAAGATTAAGACGAATAATAATATCACAAGGTCAAATAAGGTATCATGTGAAAGGACACCACACTAAAGAGTCTTAAGTCACTAGTGGTTTTTTGTATTTTTCCTTTAGAGGTAGTTTTTGCATTATTTTTCCTTTATCTACCTATAAAGGAAAGATACAAAAAAATAGTGATTTTAATGTGTCAAGTAGGTATAACCACACCTCTACCCGCTTTATATATGTTCAATAGACAAATCGCTATTACTTTTATTCGTCGATACCAACATCTCAATCTATATTGATGTTATTTAACAAGATAAATAGTTAGCAGATAAGATTTATCGCTGTCTTCCAATGACTCGGCATGATAATGGCGGATTGAAAAGCTGTGTTTATATTTGTCGCTCTTGAATCAGCTTTGAGGCTTTGAGCCGTTCTGGTAAGTAAATGTATAAATCAAAAGGTAATCAAGATATTGTGGTGCTTTTATCGGTTTCTTGATGTTAGCGTTAATTCTGTTGCTATGTTATGTACTTAAAATAATAGAACGAAAGACTTTGTAGGTTTGAAAGCGGAGGAACTACTAGTCTATGTTGAAAAATAGGTTTGTATAAAATAACCCGTTTATGAGTAATCTCTTAATTAAATATATTAATAAGCTATTTTAAACGCAAGTGAAACTATTGAACAATACTGATGCAAACCCGTTTGTGCCTGGTTTGGTATAAGTGTCGCTCCCGCACTAGAAATAATGCCTGTGTCTCAGGCGACTTTACGAACATTCAAATAACGGGCACAAAGAACATCCAGCCTAGGCACAACCATTTATGGATCACACAATTTTATGTCCCGAGTGGGGAGGGGATATAACCCTCAACACTCGAAGCAAAGGCAGTGGCGACCATTTAAACCACTACGTACGTTATCCTTAATAATATATATATATTAATAATATATAGATATATTGTCGTTGTTAAAGTCTCGTAACACATTGCAATCGCTACTAGCCTGACCATTCAATATTAAAGAAAACTTGGTTGATAAGAAGGTGGAAAGAATCGGATAAGAGTATTTAAAGTATCCCTTATTATTATTGTACAGGGTAAAGAGCAGCGATAGCTCAGTGGGGAGACCAACAGACTGCAATGCAGAGGGCCCGGGTTCGAACCCACGTCGCGCACCTCTGATTTTCGGAAGTTATATGACTTTTCGAAATTATGTGCGTATTGATTGACAATTATCGCCTGCTCCGTGCCTCGGAGAGCACGTTAAGCCGTCGGTCCCGACTGCCATGAAAACCTATGGCAGTCGTTATCGGGGAAGTCGACACAAAAGATCCCACTGGGTCGAAGTGTCGCCGGTCTGTACTGACTGGCCCCCACACAAGATAAGATAAGATAAGATAAGCCTGACCATGGTTGCCAAAAAGAAAAGAAGGGACTGTTATAAAGGTCTAAACTTGACGACTAAAGTCAACTTGTCCTTCTAATAATAGCTACTTTACGTAATGATGATTTCTAGTTGTTTAAATAGCAATTAATAAGTAAAAGATAATATTTATTCCTGAATAAAAGAAAACAAGAATCATGAACAAATGAACCAAAATAGCGACCAGAATATTTTACGTTTTTCAATAAGACATTCAACATTTAAATATATTTCATTACTTAACTCTACGTGAAAAAGTCGTTGTCACGGAAAAAGTCGTTGTCACGTTCTCTTACATTCAAAATATTAGAATGTACAATAATTATGTTTACCACAATGCCTCAATTCGTATTTCCACGAAGCGTGCAACGGCGCGTCGTGCTTGAAATGAGAGTGGCTCATATTGCTAAGGTAATGTAACGTATTAACCCAATTCCTGAAAGACTACAATGTGACTTGAATGATAAACAGCTGATGTAGCATTAATCTTATTCGTACATACATAGCCTCACGCCTATATCCTGAAAGGAGTAAGCAGAGGTCTAACATCCATCTTTTGCCAGTACGGCTACGCTCCGAAATATCTGCCTTTGTACACCAATATCAACTTGGCTAGCTCAGCGCGAGGTGCGTGTGTGTGGAATACACTCGACTCCTGCTTAGCTTTGCAGTTCAGGTAGGTACCAGGCGATGTGGCCACTGAAATAGTTTCAATCCCACTATTCAATGCAGGAGCTGGCAGACCATGGTAATTTTAGTCGGTGGCACCCGGGAGTTTCCATCTTTCCCCGAGTGAACCCAACATACCTGCAACAACAACTCTGCTACCCTTTTCTCGCAGAGAAGGATCCATAAATCACATTTACTTTTGGTCAGGTTCAGGTACCATGCGCTATGTGATAAAAAGAGCGTTTTCACGAATACCTTGCCTGCGTCCCTAGTTTGCTAGCCTCACTGGTGTTCTTCGATCGCATCCTTTGTATAGAGTAGGTATGCATAAAAGGGTTATGGTACCTCTTTTCTACTAGAGCTAATTTGACCTAAGCTATAAAGATCAAACTATTTTATAGTATGCTATGGTAGGCACTAATAATGGTTCAACTACAATGCTAAAAAGATTTTAAAGTGAAAGTATAAATGTATAGCTCCTAAAGAATTTTCTTCTTAAGTTCCACTAAAGAGTTGTAGAATACAAGTCATTAGTTGAAAATATATTCAGTATGGTTAGGGTTAATTAGCAGTTATTAAGAATGCAAATAGTTCATTACGCTTGGTCTGGTCTGACCGCCTGAAGCGTTTTTACTTGTTGAAGAAACCTACCGAGTCTTTCAGTTGTTCCTCATAATTCTTTCTTATTATAATGGACTATCTACTGACTGTCCTACTTTATCATGGAAAAATATTTCTCGTAATAAGAATTTTTGTTATAAAAGCTGTTAAAAATCCGTGAAGTTCTGATCTAGTCCAATGTACACTGAAATGTCTAAAATACTAAACCTCGTGCGTTGTGTTCACATTTGACATTTCTTTTTAATGTAGGATTAGATATATTAATGACACTGAGACTATATCGAAACTCTATTTAGAACAGTTTTTATGAAGGGGCCTAAGGCATAATTATAATTTCCAATAAAATAATATTGGTCCATACCATTTAAAGTATTCTTAAAACCTGACACACTTAGAATATATTCTGTGAACATTCAGATTCGGCACAATTAAACGAATTGTGGAATACACAAATAGTTCCCCCGTGTTAGGATCATACCCAAATCACGGCGCGCATTGATAGTAGATAGGCGAGGCGACAACTACCAAGACATCTGCGGCAAGAGTCTTGCTAAAATCAAGGATGATGGTGCTAGACACCGCGTTTCAGTGTATTTGTTTTTCAATATACAAAATACCAATCTTAATTAATTCGTAGATACTATGTAATGAAACATGTCTTACAAACTGTAAGACATATTTTACCTATCCACAAAATAAACTACATTATAGTATAAACAAATATGTAACATGTAATATAAAAATAGTGTATTAGTTCTTTATACTGATATTTAAAACATCCAAATTACACCTGCGAAGAGAGGTAGTCGTTTTCTAGAGACTTTATTAACATATTTTTATTAAAGCGCTTTCTAAGCAATCTTTATGGTTTGGTTTTGACTTTCGGTTGGCATAGTGATCTAAGTGGCCGCCTCGCCACTGCCACTGCGCCGTGTGTTGTGGGTTCGAATCCCACACGTGACAAAAAATTTTATGCTCCACATATGGTTGTACCGAGTCTGAATGTTCTTTGTGTTCGTTGTTGTAAAGTCGTATGTATGTAAGTGTATATGTTTGTAAAGTCTCCCGCTACACAGAAAATATTATTAGTGTGGGAGCTGTCTTTTAAAAGAAAATACAGAAAAATAAGTTACGAGCCCGTTCGTCCCTCAAGTTTCACCCCTAGTAGGTATATGATAGGTTTCTCCTTAAATCCATCCAAAAATAGGAGCCCCGTGAAGCGGGGCTACGTCTTTTCATGAAAGGCGCTAAAGTCAAGAGGCGTACGGGCTGGTACCCAAAAAATTACTTATATTCCAACAGATGTTACGCGCATTTGACAACAAATATATTATACACAACTGAACAAGTAACAAGTGCTATATACCAAATAGGTTCGTTTATATACTCAAGTAGGTATACTAACCAATTTAGTAGCTATTTAGAAGTATTTATGAGAACAGAAACAATGGTGAGCATTAAATAAGTAAGAATTAAAACAATGGAAAGAGCTAAATAACTCTGTGAGACAATCGCTTTATTAATTAAGCGTTTTATCAAAAGCTTTTTCCACAAATATCAGTACCAGATCGTCAGTTGGTGCAAAGCTTCCTTTTTGTTATATTTTACCTGCACCACGCTTCAGATGAAATCAAGATAATAGACACTTCGTGAAATATACGCAGTCAAACATGACAGCACCCTAATTAGTAACTCATCAATCGTACTAATCTTACTAATATTATAAATGTGAGTCTGTGATAGATACATAGATAGTGTATGTATAGATAGATGGATGGATGTTTGTTACACTTTCACGCAAAAACTACTGAACCGATTGCGATGAAACTTAATATGTAGATAGCTAGAAACCTGGATTAGCACATAGACTTTTCATCTCTATATTCTCGCGGCATCGGGATTTGGGCGGGTAAATCCGCGGTGCGCAGCTAGTATTACAAATGCGAATGCTAGTTTGTTTATTTGTTACGCTTTCACGCCATAACTACTCGCCCGATCATCATGCAGTATTTCATATTCGTTGTCAGAAAAAAGTTATTTTACTAACCTAAGCTTTTTTTTTACGTTCATACCCTCGAGGGGAGAGGAGGCGAGAGGGTTATGTCCGGCTCTCCCGTACTTCGGGCCTATGGACCAAAACCCCACGGTGTGCACGCTCACTGCCTTGTATAGTGGATGGGCCGCTGACAAAATTACTACCTCAGCGACCCACCCAGCATTACTAACCTAACCTACATTAACGCAAGCGAAGCCGTGGGCATAATCTAGTACTGAATAATATATAACCATAACCATTAAATTGTCTCTGTTATTAGAACTATTTTCTAGGTATAAATTAACTACATTTAGTAATACTAGGTCATGGTTCAAACTGTTCCAAGACACCCGACTATTGTATCTAATGACTGCTTTTACTTAGTTATAAGATATGATTACACAAACATATTGTACGTAATACAATAGCAGGATGTAATTTAACTTCGAACCTGTATTTAATACGTCATTAGTGAATAAAGGCCTTAATAGTGTATGTTTATTGTATATAGGTACTAAGATGTTAGACTCAAACAATATTTTGATATTAACCTCTCCTCTGCTGGAATCATAGACACAATGAAAACTTCGAGCTCGCGTAGATTCGGTGTTCCAGTTAATGTTCCCAATTTGAAATTTCAATCTTTGTGTCGCAAACAGAATTTACAAAATTAATTTTGTGAAACAATAGAGAATAGAAACATCGATAATCGGAATTCAGATTCCGAGTATGGCGTGTTCCATCCATCCAGAAATTAAGTGCTATGGAATTTTTCTGTGTAGCAATTTCAATCTATTTCGATCCATTGCCAAATTCCTCAATTCTCTGTATATCTCTGCATTTACATTTATTGTTATTTGGTTATTGTTTAGATTGTTATTTATAAATATAAAAACGATATATTTAATTATGTTTCTAGACCTCGTACTTCAATTTATAAATCTCACAATTTTATAAAGGTACCGTGTAATCGATACCGCCAATTTGTCAAAATAGTAATGTGCATTTGTGCTGGCAAGATTAAAAGTAGATAATCAGCTACGTATCGACTTTATAAAACTACTAGATTTTGGTAAGGGTTCAGGGCTTAGGGGAAGTTTGGTTAGGAACAATACTTACTTTTTTCGATTAAAGGTTTTTCGATTCCCATAACAATGTGTAGGTATGTGAAATTTCATAAGGGTCGAGAAGTAGGAGGCGTGAAAGCGTAACAAACAAATAATCAAAGTCATATTCGTATTTATAATATTATGATAATTAAGAAAACCACATTATATACCTTCCTAATAAGACTTAAAATGTATCTCCATGACAAGTCCTTTTTATCCAATCGTAAAGTACATTAAAACATCACATAAACCACAAGAACCAAATCCTACATCAAAATCATTACCATAACTTTATGGCGTATATCCTCAAGAAAAGTAATGTCAGTTGGCAATAAAAACGGGCAATTAATAACTCATTAGTTCCACCGACGACAGCTCTATTCATATTCAATTTGTGCCGAAGTGATTAATAGTTGTATAGTAATATGTTTTATGATATGTGTTGAGGGAATATTACATTTATTGTAATATAGTTATTATCATAAGTGGACTCTGGAGATGTAATAAATTGTCCGAGCTAAACCTACGAGGCCCTCGGTTACTGTTTTATACAGGCAAAAATAAACTCAGATATTTATTTGTATAATATATTATAGAGTAGGTAAAGTTAATAAAGAATATATTTGTAAATTAACATCCATACATTTTTATGTTGTACAATTTGAATGTGGTATTGCTTTGCTGTCACTTCTTCGTATTTTATATAAAAATCTACAGCTTACTGGAGTTTAAAAAAGAAGATTATGCTTTTTGAACATGCTACACATGCAACTCGATAGAGTATACTCGTAGTACAAAATTGGTAGGTATTACGCTTTTCTTTATGACCCGTTCGACGATTTATTCACGAAAAAAAATAAACTTAGGCTATAGATATGTACATTAAACATATGAACAAGTAGATAGACAAGTCGATTGACAAATCATATTATTTTATGTTTAAATCGATCGTATGTTGATATTATTTATCTTTAACTAAGTTCACAACAGTATATATCGTGACTTTTAGACGTAATTTCTATAAATTCGTCGTCATAATATTCGGCGAATAGAGCGATAAGCGGCGGTAAAAAGACGTGTGTTTAATTGCACCCATTGCTTAACAATCTAAGAGTCGATTCACGATTCGTTGAGCATATAACATATATAAGCATATTCACATAGCTGGACAAGTTAACATGAGTACTAGTAATTTGTAACATAAATATCACATAAAATAAGTAAAAATATATTAATATAAGATGTAATTCGACAAGCACAAATATTCAAATTGCAACGCTAAATATGAACTCTTAAAATAACTACTTGTAGCAAATATAAAAGCAATATGATACTAAAACTGAAAAATGTTATCAATTAATTAACGTAATTAAAAACTGCAATAACTCAATGTTTTAGAACAACTCTATCTTAGCAAGTAGCTCCTAATTAATTTGCCTAAGGCGTAAAAAGCTCATTTATCAGGGTTCTTTTACTCTTTATTTTATTTCCAGAGAATAATTGGGGGAACAATGTTTGCATTCTTCAGAAAGTGTTCGCTTTTATTTCAAGAAATAAAGAGTCTTGATTATTGAATAATATAACAGAAAAACGGGTAAGTAGAAATATGAAACATTACCTCATTTTACGCGTGTACTGTCGGTAAATTGGCCAGAAAATGGTTTCGGTGACGCAGCTGTAGTGAGTGGGACTGCTATAGATGAGGCTTCGGGCTCGATTCCCGAGTCAGACAAGGTAATATTGGGTTTCCTGTCAAGTAATTCTCAGCACGTAGTCTAGAATCGTGCGTAGTAAGAATGGTATTAGGACTGGTTGCCACCAAATCGTAGAGGAAATAAAGTAAAGTACTGCTCCTATTAACTATTAAGCTAGTTAGCATTATTTTGAAAAAACAATTAGTATTTATCTGCCAAAAGCTTTGTGGGCAGACTATTTGACAGTCACGAGCTATTACACGAGCTGTTATACAATGTACAAGAAAACACAGCCCAAAATTGCCACTTATGTAACAGATGTAAGAAGCAGAATGTAAGAGAAATCAAATGAAACACATCGATCTGAAACAAAGAACTACTAATACAGACAACTTGTGACGTTCATATCCAACACCTTAACTAATATTGAATGCGACTGTTCCATCTCGAACTGCAGTCATATTTAAACTGAAACGTCGTACACAAGTTTCGTAGAAAATGTTCGCCAAAGTTTCATGTGTGAGCAAACAGCTTGTAGCGAAATGGATATCACCGTGTTTGGACCAGCTGTGGGGATAACTTCGCCGGTGATTTGTGCACATGCCCCGGCTGAATGATGAAATGAATTTCGATACGGCAAGCGTTACTGCGTCTGCAGACTTGCACTCTACTTGCACTTTGCTAAATTGATATTTCTGTCGATTATATTGCTTATGCAAGATTAGCTTATGAATGCAAAGATAGCTGGACGGTACAGTTTAATATAGGATGGAGATTGAAAAGATTACTCGTAAGATTTCTTTAGCTGATCCTTTTTCTTGCCATCTTTTCTAACGAGAGTTCACTCTCAAGAAAGAAAGACAGAAGACTTGCAAAAGAACTGTACAGAAACTTTTTTCGTTTTTACTGTGTCTAAAGTATTTATTTATTTATTTATTTATTTATTTATTTATTTATTTATTTGGACAACTAACAAAACATACACTGATATAAAATTAACAAACATGATTTAAAAATTGCATGCTAAGTGTTGTTTCACTTATAAGTTGCCACGGCATGGTAAGGGACTGTTTAAATTAAGGTAATTAAATTAAACTTAAAATTAACAAAATATTTTACATGAAGGCAAGAAAAACAAAGTGAATTTACTTGCAAAAGAAATATGGTTATGTCAGTCGTATAAAAACACATAGAACATGATCGAGATAACAGGACATAGTGATGCACTTTACTTCTTACACACAGAAAGATTAAATGATGCCGAAACTTGGCTTTTAAATTTAGGTAAACTGTTTGAAAATATATCAATTTCAATTTGATTATTTTTGGCGAGCTTATTATACTCACTCAGTAATCTGCTGATAGTAGCGTTTTGACCCAAATTGGTTTTAGATGATTTAATCGAAAAAGGAGTGTATTTACTTGCACGAGGTAACTTCGATGGCGCATATATATTTAACTTCTCAACGAGAGTGGGACAGTCCAACTCACCGTTAACTAATTTATACAGTAAAATCTGATCCAATAAGCGTCTTCGATCCAACAAACTATGGAGACCAAAATGCTTCAACCGACTTTCATATGTTGGTAGCAGTTTTGCCATGTTACACTGGTAAGACAGGTGCCAGAGAAAACGCTTTTGGACCCTCTCAATGCGCTTAACATGGATCTCATAGTGGGGTGACCAGACCTGAGCACAATATTCTAGACCAGATCGAACTAAGGCTGAGAAAAGTCTTATCTTAGTCTGTGGCTTTTTAAAATCTTTGGAATTTCTAATGATAAAGCCAATAAAAGCACATTCTATTAGTGCTTCTGAAAGAACTATTTAAAGGTTTTTGGTACATATATATACAGGGTGTCCGGTAATTAATGGATAACCTTGAAATGTCTTATAGTAGAACTGAAGGCCGTTCAGAAAAACGAAAAAAAAAAAACAAAAAAATTAAAAATATATATATATTAAAAAGTGCAAACTATATTAGCATAGCATACTTTTGACTGTCTATCTATTAGCATAATGAGTGTTTAATAATAAAACAACAAAAAACCGATGGATGAAAGTTATACAAGGTAATTAAAAAAAAACACATATCTCAGGTAGTAGTTAGGATAGATTTTTTTCAGTTCTACTATAAGACATTTCAAGGTTATCCATTAATTACCGGCATTCTGTATATATAGAATATGATTCTTAAAACACAAGCAGCGATAGCTCAGCGGGGAAGCTCAGCAGCCAACAGACTGCAATGCAGAAGGTCTCGGGTTCGAACCCACGGCGCGACCTCTGACTTTCGGAAGTTATATGACTTTTCGAAATTATGTGCGTATTGATTGACAATTATCGCCTGCTCCGTGCCTCGGAGAGCACGATAAGCCGTCAGTCCCGGCTGTCATGAACATCTATGGCAGTCGTTATTGGGAAGTCAGTGCCCTATAATATCCTGACACTGGTCTAGCCTTCGGGTTGCGGAGGTCAGGTGGTAGACGCTCCGTGTAAAAACTGATATCCAGTAAATTCCGGTTAGACCAGAAAAGTCGACCCCAAATGACTTGGGAATAATAAAGGCTAGGGAGAAGATGATTCTAAAGACACATATGTACATCTATATTAACGCTCGACTGTTGCGGCAAGGTAAGCAAAGATTTTCACTTATGATGACATTGACATAATTACCTCTTTTATTTCTTTCACTTTCATTACATGTATGCAATTCAATTGCGATTTCTTCTTCTAATCTAAAATCATAATAAGACTGACTAAAAATGTTTATTTTAATCCGTGTTTCATAAAACGAACTAACTAACCTTATCGTATAGCGAAGACTGTATAAAGGACAGAGAAAGTTTTTAAAAAACATACTACACATTTCAAAATGATACTGTTTACAAAAACATATATTAGTACCCTATCCTGTTTTTGGTGTTTCTAGAAAAACACCCTTCATTGCTTGTACTATAACAACAAAAGTACGGATATTTTTATAGGCAAGAAACTAAGAGTATACTTAACAGGGTAGGTATTGATTACCGATTTACGGCTAAACTTCCCCGCGTGAAGGTGGTAATATAAGTGGACCATCTGTGCCGCGTCTCCCCTAAGAGGGGAGATGCACCAATATTTGAACATGGCGGTATGTTCAAAGCAAATAATAAGTTCGAATAAATTCTAAGTTGCCACAATTGGCCTTTTGGGAGATTAATGTGTGGTAAATATTGAATTTATGGGGTTATTATGCATTATAAAGTATTTTTAACATGGCAATAGTTTTATGGATAGGGACCACACTTGCTATTGAATGGTCGTGAAATGAAATCCATTCATAGGACTTGTTGTAAAGTTTAGAAATGTTTAAAAGACAACTCCCCCAATAGGAATAATTCTTATGTCGCAAGAAACTTTACAAGTATCTAAACAACTTACACTAAGTACTAGACTCTAAACAACTACAGATGCATCACACAAATTTATGTCCCGTATGGGGATCAAACCCACAACAACGTGTAGCCGTAGCAAGACAGCATCTTTAGATTATCGTGCAGTTATTCTTATTATTCAGTCATAGTTGTTGAGTGTACTGTAAGCGATATAGTATCACATGGCATACACACATATATAGACGCACCCCTATTTCCTGGATAGAGGAAGTAAACACTACGGATTTCCGTTTGAATTAACGATCCTAACATATCGCTCTAGTTTCACTCAAACACACTTAGTTTCGAGCCTATATCTCAAAAAGTGTAGGCATAGATGTATATAATCCTATTTTCACTATTATCAGATTTAAATTACACATAATAGAGGCCGAGCCAATCGGCGTCTACGATCTTCAGACTTCTTGTTAGTGAGAATTGCAAGGCTGGAAACCTAATAACATATTGTCTGAGCCGGAAATCGAATTCGAGACCTCATGCACAGCAGACTCATACACTACAGTTGCAGCACCGAAGCTCTTGAATACATACATTTGTATTATATTCAGAATAGATTCCATAGTGTTGGTGGACGATATTATATTATAGTGTAGTTTTAGCGTATATTAGAAATATTATTACTATCAACATGCAAATAATCAATGAATTGTCCATTGTCCATTTTACAACAATAATATTAACAACAGCCACGTTTTTACGTGGCTGTTGTTAATATTATTGTTAATAATTATAGTTAATAATTATCTTATTAAGTGATAGTTTAAAGTAGGCGTTATTAGTGCCATAGTATTTTGTGTTTATGCTTCGAGCTAATCTTAAGAAACAAGGTTCGATTCTAGAGTAGTGGCGTTTTCATTTATTATTACTGGTACCAACATCGGGCACCAACGATCGACAAGTAAGGTTACAGTGCTGCTAAAAATAATAAGAAAATAATCGATTTACATTTATTTAAAAATCCATAACTAACCGCCATCTTGAGCCGGATAGTTCCTAGTAATTCAAAGTTAATGTTTTATTTAATTGGTACTAGAGTTTCGTTTAGTTTGGGGACAATTAAAAATAAGTTTTACAGGTACGATACGTACAGGTAACGATTTTTTGGCAATAAATACTATTTTCCCATTAAAAAAAATTATTTTACTCGTAGTAGTTGTCGTCTTTTTTTTTTCAAAACTATTTAATAATCACAAATAATAACAATATCGACTGATAGTCATATAGAAAATCAATTAAAATCATGTATCTGTTTAATAGTGTTACCACAACAAAAAAATTGTAACGGAAAATTATGGTACACAATAAAACAACTAATATTTAACGTTTATTTATCCGGCAAATATGAGACTCTATATTACATTATAAAATCATTCTAATTATAAACATAAATTATCTATATCATAAACTTGTGTCACAGCTTACAATTTATTCATCAAGCGTTATCGCATATATGATCAATGCCCTTTTAAGGGAACATGGTTCTCTTCAAAGGATGATACAAAATGTGCAGAGATTCAATATGACCCACTACTACCAGAAAGATTTTATTTTTTAAATTCGTACAAAGTCTTTGTTAGACAGATAAGCGTAATAATATTATATATAGCGTAATAATACCTTAAACCTCCACCTCCACCACGATTAGTAGTATGCTCTATCGTATGACTTTACGAATCAGACAGTAATCAAATACCGGTTTAAATATCGTCCACACATAATAATCATACAGATGCAAGTTCATAAAATTATCAGGTCCCTTACCTACACCTGTTTAATAAAACAGAAGGTCTAGATCATTAAGGTCTAAGCCGGTTTTGAGATAGGATTCAAAAATAGAAACATACGCACATTTTAAATGCGGAGTTTGTTACGCTTTCACGCCTTTACTACTCAAACAATCATCATGAAATTTTGCATACACGTTTTCAGGGGTACAGAAAAGGAAATTACTTAAGTTTTCTTTTTAAAGACCTTTTATCTAGCAAAAAAGTATTATTCCCGAGCGAGTGAAACCACGGGAAAAAGCTAGAATAACATAATATCCTCTCTAAAACGATTAACATACATCAGCTTAGTCAGTGACGTTATTTTAATACACTGCATTCGTAATGTAATTTATAATATAATAATAATATAATATTCTATCACATAAACATAACACCATCTAGCCCAAACTAAGCAGAGCTTGTACTATGGGTACTAGACAATGGATAAACATACATATATACTTTTTTTTTTGTAAATGCATACATATTATACATGGAAACAACCAGACCAAGACAAACATCCATGTTCATGCACATAAATGTTTGACTTGTGCGGGAATCGAACCCGCGATCTCAGGCGTGGCAGTCGGTTACACTAACCACTACGCCATCGAGTACTACTCATATTTAGTCAAATACACAAAATATGCACAAGCAGTATTACTTTTAGAAAATAATGTTAAGCTTTATAATAATAATAATAATTTATTGGCATCAAAAAAAATTACAATGCGGTGTATTTTACATTATACGACTTAATGAACTAGATACATGAATTAACAAGAAAACACAGTGATCAATGGCCCCCGAGCTAGGAAAATCCTGTATTACGGGGGACATCCAATCCGTCTATATGCATGTCGCTCTACCGTTGGCGCCAGGAAACGCTAGCTCGGGGCGAAGAACCCGTCTTCCCGCTTTAGAGGCGGCACGGTCCAAACTCCGCCAGATCCTGGTGGAAGAATAAAGAAATCGATTTGTGAACCCCTGTGCCGGGAACGCCACGATCGTGGCGGTAAGACCCGTTTTGAGGAGTGGCTGGAGAGGCGGCATGGCGCCCTCACCTTGCGGTTGACACAGGTAATGACTGGCCACGGTTACTTTGGCGAGTTCCTGTGTCGCATAGGCCGGCAAGAGACGCCCGGTTGTTACCACTGCGGCGAATGCCGCGACGTTGTTGTGGACACAGCGCTGCATACTTTGGCGGATTGCCCCGCCTGGGCATCGCAGCGCCGTGAGTTGATCGCGGCAGTCGGATCGGTTGCCCTCTCGCTCCCGGCCGTAGTCCAGTCTATGGTCCGGAGTGAGAGGTCGTGGAATGCCGTCGCCTCCTTTAATGAAGGTAGTAATTTCCGTCAAGGACGCGATGGAGCGGAAGAGGGAGCGTTTAAACCCTCTCTCAACCGTAGAACCGCGCGCCGGAGGGCGCGAGAATACCTCCAGCTACTCTGAAGTTTGTCCTGGGAGTGGTGGACTGCGTGGGCCTGCTTGCCACCCGATCAGTAACATGTCCGAAAGGCGGCATGCGTGTTCCCACGTGCGCCTCTGTGTCGTGTCTTTGCCCGTCCCCCCCTTCCCCTCCGGGACAGTGGAGGACGTATTTTTGTGTAGTGGCCTGCCGTTCCACACGGCGGGCCGAAATTACGGCAGAGTGGCGATTGCATGTGAAAGTGATTCGCGTGGCCTCGCCGTCTAAAGTTATGTCAAGGAAAACCCTGGTAGATTTAGTCTGTATTACTGGGGTATCTTTTTTCCAGTGAGCCCGACATAACCTTACGTGTGGAGTAATCGTTTGTGGTTATTAGCATTTACAATATTATTTAGCATTCAATTTTCAACGAGTAAGAGGCAGACAAATCTGATTTGAAAAGTAAACGTGAATAACGTTGAATTGAATTTTTTTGTTGATTCAAGAAGTAAACTAGAAGACCTAGAAATAGAAGATTTATAAAAAAAATACCATTCACATCAAAAAAAAAAATTATGTTATTCACGTTTAATTTTCAAATTGGTTTTCGATCTTTGAATTCAGGTTTAAAAAATAATTCATATTTCGGCAATAAATCAAATATATGTATAATGTCGTGCCCGAGGGACGTCAGTAGGTTACCAAGTCCCACGGGGACCTCGATCATCTGGCCCGCTTTTAATCTAAAAGCTATTTTATGTTACAACTTGGCCACACACCGCAGGGGAAGCAACTCATTTTTGCTTATTTTTCACTGATGTATCAATCAATCATTCGCTCTATTATTCGAGAGAGCTGCAAACAATATAGCTTTTTTGTTCAACGGCGACGTCACAGTATGTGCGCTTTCAGTTTTGGTTGGAATACATTTGACCTTTTGACTGAATGTTTCTTTATTTTATCTTTATATACGTACAAGCGGAGACATCGCAAGTAATCTTTTTATGACACATGTTAGAGTGCGTGCGTACTCTGTTAATCGAATATTGCAACAATAATAATAATAATAATATTCTACCACATACACACAACACTATCTAGCCCAAACTAAGCAGAGCTTGTACTATGGATACTAGACAATGGATAAACATACATATATACTTTTTTTTTTGTAAATACATACATATTATACATAGAAACACCCAGACCAAGACAAACATCCATGTTCATGCACACAAATATTTGTCTTGTGCGGGAATCGAACCCGCGACCTCAGACCATCATGTGTATTGCTTAATCGCTATTGCTTAATTAATATTTCACTTAAATATGATTTTCTAGTAATCTCTCTGTCTCTCTTTCTCACTTACATTGAGTGAGTTATAGAGTGTATGCTCTATAACTCAATCTAGATCTCAACTCCTTTTAGATCGTGTGACAAAAATTTACTTGATATGGTCTCCTTTTGCACGTAGTACGTTTGCACTCGAATTTTGTATAAATACTTTTTTGAGGTTCGTTAGTAGGTAATGATAAGATGAATATAAAAAAATTACATATTTCATAACGTTTCGTAAGGATAAGAAAGATATCTGGTTCCTTTTTCGAAATGTTTATTCGTATAGTATACCTATCTTATTTTACGGTTACTGTTTACTATCAGGCAGGCATATAAAAGACCAAAGATATCACACTTAATAGAATAAAAATGAATCAGGTTAGATTTACTACACGTTTATTAGAAAAACCACTAGATAAAAAATACCATAGTCTTTGCAGTCAACCAAAGCACTATTCTAAACACTTAATAAAATTGCAATGAAAACACATCAATAAAATAAACCACAGGTCTAGAATAGAGAAACAAGGTATTTTGAATCGTATATATTTGCATCCAACAATGTGCAAACATATTCAAAGTGAATATTGTAAATATAAATATTCTCGCAAATATTAGGTTACCGTTGCTAGCATAACCTTAAGCAAAATTCGTATCTAAACCGTATTTTTATCGCGAAATAGAAAATGTACTAAATTTCCTCAGCCATTTTATTTTTACAAGGCAAGCATGTTTCTTTATTTAAACTTCGTCGAATATTGCAGCATTACGCGGTTTGATAGAGTACTTCCTTTTCTAGAAAAAAATTAGAGAATAATAAAATATCGGTATTTTGTATCATGCGATAAAATTTAACTGACGTGGTAATAAAGACAGTAACGATTGCAGCTATTTCTATTAATATTCTATCGAATATAAAGAAACTATAAAGCTATATTTAAATTGGTGTGCTTCGTATGAATAAAACTGTGGTTTTAATGGTCACCTATACACCGAGTAGCGATAATCGCATGACGCAAACATTTACACACCGATAGTTCTTCTAAATATATGTGTACTTTATATCCGCTGTTTTAATGTTTCTAAAGAATCACACGATCGGGCATACTATATATTTCTGATAATATTTCGTCGTAAACCATTTAATAATCAATCAAGAGGCATATTTTAGAATAACAATGCGAACTTTTATAGACCTCAAAGAAATTATTATAACTGCTAAGTAGCCCTCTTCCTCTTTCCTAAATTGATGTATTCAGTAATGTATAAAATGACTTAATTTGTATTATAAGTCCATCTTTGTATAAAATTATGGAATGTAATAAATTATTTAGTAATGAAGCTGAATGGCATTTATATATCATTACACTAAAACTCGTCAACAATATTCTATTAACGCGTTATGCAATATAATGCACAAAACTCAAAAAGTCATTTACAACTACAACCACAGCGTAAAAACCAAATATAATGGAAAACCGTTGTTAAATCGCAATATAAAAAATGAACAGAGAAGTAAAAAATGTTTAAATATCGAACAACATTGCTCAATATTTAACATCCTTTTAAAACGGCAAACAATATTGACGAAAACTACATTTTTGCTGAAAGCGGGTTGTATAATATTTAAAATGCACGTTACAATTTTATAACAAAAGTGCTTTCCGTCAGCTATAAGCATCATAATATATCATTCTATTAATTACTGCCTCCGGCTTTTAGTTTCCAATAAAATTACACAAAAAAATATAATTTCCTATAGCTAATGTACTGTAACGTATAATCCGATAAACAATATCAGTACTATAGTTGACTAACTTCTAAGAAACAAATGAGAGACTTCAGACAGAAATAAACTAGGCATTGTGGCGCCAACAACGTGCATAACACAATTTCTTGGGCGAACAGCTCCACTGAGTTAAGAAAGAGGAAATTGCAAGTCCCCAACTATTTATAGCTACGTAAGGTGCACTCCACTTTACGGGACTTTTGATAAATACTTTCAAGTATTATACGTTTCTAGAAAGGTAACTAAGAAGTTTTCTTGAACAATTTTCGGTAAGGCAGCGAAGCCCAGATCCTAACAAACTTCTATATAGGTAATTCAATTTAAAACTTAAAGTGAGAATAACGCCTGAAGGCGAATCTTCTCGGGACTCAAGTTTCCCTATTAAGGTCAAAAAGGTTAGAGAGCTACAATGTTTCACAGGAAATTGTATTGAATCTGTTGTTTTTAATATTAGCCTTGTCATAATCGCAAAATATATCAGTTGTTACTTCATATTTTTATACTAAATTAGGAAGAAGCATATTGCGCATCTCGTTTGGATTAAAAACAGTCAAGCTAACCCGAAATAGAATGTGAGATATTTAACAATATCGTTGGTTTACCCATGAAATTATAATTATTGATGTTACAATTACAAAAGTCTATAATATCAGCTCTGTATATAAACTGTACCTTTGCTGGACTGGCAGTGTAAGAAGGATTAAGTTATAGACTACCACGCTGGCCCAGTGTGGGTAGATAGACTTCACGTATCTTCGAGTACATTATATAGAACTTTCAGATATCCAGGTTTCCTCATCCCCGTTAAAATAAGCTAAGATTAATTATTTTATACGCATATTACTTCAAAAACGTGCGTCCTTTGGGTTCGAAAGTGAGAAGTCTGCGTGGCTGTCCAATTGTAGTCCCACATTGAGCTATTATTGCTTCTACAAAAAATTGAATTGAATGAATTTTATTGATTTGCATATATAACTATAAAATTTCATGGCGAAATAAAAAAAAATATGAAATGATGAAGGAGTCATCATTTCATATATATATTTTTTTCACCATGAAATTTTATAAATATCTATGCAAATCATATTGTAAAACCAATACCTTTAAACACACAAAATTACGTGAACACAGATTTGATGCTATTACAAACACATCTGTCATTTACAGATAACAAAATCGTAATAATACGGAGGGATACCGTTACGAAAACTTTCTCCGTAATAAAGTTACAGGCCAGGACGTGATGTTTCATGACATTTGTTCACCCGGCACAGATGTCAACTATAGATATTAGTTCTGGAGACAATTTAAAATTTAATCAAGGACTGGAACTACACTGAATTGGATTACGAAGCACCGTTCACGTCTAAGTTATATCTGTTAGACGATGTAATATCTTTTATATAAAATGTTTGGAAATTTTAGATTATTGTTAAATGTTCATGATAATCTTACTTCCTACTTTAATGTTGCGATTGTGAAAGTTTGTGAAGTTGTTTGGTTGTTTAGTTTAGTAGTTTAGTTGTTGGTGGTCAATCATGCGTAAACTTTTGTACTGATTTGGATGTAAATAGGCACACATTGCCTAGATTAACATAGGTATAGGATAGCTTTTGGACTGGTATGTGTTACCGTGTGATAGTAAATGACTGTTGAAGCCAATTAATAATGTTATAATTAAAATAATATAATTATGAAACTAAAATGATTAAATTTCTACTACTAACTAGATTAAACTACTAACCCGATATAAATGATATTTTTCGTTTTGGATACATATATGACATCATGATACAACTTATAAGAGCGGCGCAGTAACCATAAATTATATTTAAAATAGGTTAAACTATGTTAGTACGTGGCATGGCTAGTCCATATTTTGTATTAATACCTACTTTCACTGGGACTGACAGGGTCCATGAGGATTGATGGATACATAGTTTTAAGATTACCAACTGTATTACATTTAGATAGCAATAAATTATTGAGTAATAATAAAAAGCGGTTAATTATTAGATATTATTGTTTGCATGTAGGGAGTAATATCACCGTTTTTTTTTTTAATTCACTTTTGCTCAAGAATTTCTGCGTGTGTAATTTCTATTTAGCTACCTATCTATATTTTTCGACTTCTATGCGACGTATCAAAATGTAACATACACCAGATTTTAAGTTAGACTGCCAGCAATACAATTGTTATAACTGATATAACTAGATAACTTTTAGAGCTCTAATTATGTAATATAACAAAAAATGTCTCTCATGTACCTAAATAATAAGTAAAATAGGTATTTTTTTTGTATTTACCTCGTAAAGAAACTGCTATATAAACTTCACTCGAGGTATATGTTAAATAACAAAAGTTCTAGCTAAAAGCTTAAGTACAGAGAAGCCTGTTTTATTTCTCCGACATAATTATTACTAGACACTAACTCTGGCTAGCTGCTAATCCTTAATGTATGGCCCGTAACTTATAACATATGCTCGTAAGTCTTGAACGGCTATCTGGCCACCACCGATAAGCTTAAAACCTTTTCATTTAACTGCTCGTTAAATAATTCATCGAATAATTCGCCGAATTATTCGTGGACGAGTACGACTCGTTTACTTAATTTGTATGCAGTCAACATAAATATATGTATAATTTAATATATTTACCTAATTTTTACGCCGTCAATTATATTTTTCGTATTTTTTAATAGATTCTTTCAAAATAGGAATATAAGTATCATTTTTTGAAGTTGTGGTATAGAGGTGTTATAAAATATTTACGACCATATTCAATCTTACGGCATCGCTGTTCTAGTCAAGGGAATAATAAAATCAGAGTATTATTTATTTTATGATGTTATTGCGCTATTATATCACACATCGTCCTATCTCTTATTATTAGTAAGTCGTCCTTGTGGAAACGATAACATCCCGGTCTCTCCCCAATTAATTGTCATTTCAAACGTTTAAAATAGCTTCATATTTATGTAGAAAAACAACAATCGTCAGCAACAACATTCACGTCAAGGTAAATGGCAAAATGATACAAAATCCACAGACATAAATATTAGTACTACGTACATATAAATGAGGAATATGTTAACACAGGTACCGATACAAATAACACATTGGCAACAAAAAAATAAAAAAATTCTGTGGCATTCATTTTGTTAATGGTTTTAATAAAAACCTTCATCAGTCATACCCGAAATGTATTTACTTTATATGGATTAATTCTGATTCATGAGATATTCAACATAAATAACGGTTCCATCATGTCATTAGAACAATGAAAGAAAGATACCAAGGCCGATGGGACAGCCATAATATTATGATGGCAGACTATTGCTTGAGATTAATAAGGGATTGTTCTGAACATAAACACAATAGAAAAGCTTACAGATAAAGTTTTTCTATAATTTTTTTAATAGCATACATATTTATTAAGTTTTCTTGACGTAATTTTATAGCCGCTTCTAAAATATATATTTAATATGTAATTGTATTTTTATTTCGACCTTCTTTCATTCACATATATTCTTTCAGTTATAAACACTTATCTCATAAACTAGAGTAAATTTAACAAATCTGATATTTCCTCGTATTCATCATACTGAACTTACACAAAATTTACTTCAACTTACCATGCCGCAAAATTACTGTTCCCAGTGTAATCCTTCGCACTAAAAACACAGAATAACGTCTGGGAAAATGCAAATTTAAATAGTTTACATTTGAATAGTTTTATAGAAGTAAAGTTAAATAGTACATAACAGCAGTTTAATATCTAGTTTTTAAAATATAAATGTAGTATTTTCAAATAAACTACGATAAAATAATTGTGTAAAGTAATTTCAATAACATTCGCGTAAACGTAATACAATATAAAGAGACGTCTAGAGGAGAATAAACGAGCATCACTATACATGAAATCGTAACAAACAGACAAAGTTACTTTCGCATTTATAATGTCTTAATAGTCTTAGAATATTACTTCTTCAAGTTACTTATCTACCTGATTCTGCTTATCTGTTCTCTACTGTTGAAATGACTGCAAAAATAGCATTTAATTTATCTAAGTAGGACATATATTTTAATCATACTTAAAGCAGCCTAGTCAAAGTTACTGACAAAATATTTTATACATGACACACTCCATAATATTTGGTAAAATGCTTTAATTGTCAATACTATTTATAACTAATAGTAAAACCACACTGTACTACAATTTTTCTTTAACTTTGTAAGTAGTATACGCTAATTACTAACTATAAAATTCGAAAGATATCGAAATAGGTACATTATCCGTTTGAAAAGACTTTGAACGTCAGATTTTATTTACATATTTGTTTATGAATATTGTGTTTTAAAGCTACAAAATACTTACAGATATAGCATTATATTACATCCACCAAATACAGTGCAGTTTTTTTGTTATGTCCTGATGATGCTGCATCTAGTTTACGACTACGCTAGCTGACAACACTTTGTTCAAGGTTATTTACAACACTCAGAGAAATCCATTTAAACTCACCATAGTTATTACATCATCATCTTTTCAACGACATTATACGACATACCGAAATTCCACTCTCATCAACACAAGATGACTAAAAAAAATTCTGTCTAAATATAAAACATTTGACAGTACCCTTACTTAAGAATTTTGTAACACAATTGTTACAAGAGATCTCATGGAAATGTTCGGTATCGCCTCAGGCACTTGAAGCAATTAGGGGAAAGGTGACCAAAATAGTCGTAAGAGGAAAACAGAATACCCAAAAAGGTTTGGACAATGAGTTCCGAAATAATCGGCATTCCCTTCCGTTCGGAAATGTTATTGTCAGTGTTTGCCTTTGGTTTTAAGATTATTGTGTGGTCGAGCAATTAGGTAAATTGTTAGGGTTCACAACGAAATACCGAAATTATTTTGCTAATTAGATAAAACTTTTGCTGCTTTACTTTAAACTCAAATTGTTGCGATAAATTCAAAATAACTTTTCTATTATTAATTTTTATATTAAATTATATACATTAACAAAATTTATTAAAAACAATAAAGGTTTTAGTCACTCACTATCTAACAATTTAACATTTGAATAGTTTACTGATTATTTTTAATCATGTTACCCAAAAGTCTCACCATAATTGTATTTTTAAATCGCTGAAGAAGAAAGCCCTATTTAATCAGCCAGTAAGTAAATCACAAACAACAGAAAATAATATCCACGATACCCACTGTTACCATACTGCTATTTATGTGCAGCAATATAGGATTTCGAGTTACACTATTCTCAAAACCAAATTTAAAATTATTACTTATTTCTTTTGACTGCTATTGGCTGCTAATCAAAACAAATGCGATTACCCTATTCCCTAGGTATACTTAAGTATAAAAGCAAATCACTGCTATAAATCGTCTTTGTCTGGTTCCTTTACTTGTCTTGTTAGTATTCGGGTGTTTTTAACCGGAATTAATCCATTAGAACGCATTTCAAACATGATTAAGCAACGTTGCTACATTTATGCAACCCTTTAAGCCACCAAAAATTGCTCTCCCCATCTTAATGCTGTTCTTTTCAGTAACAACGAACAATTTATACAAGTGGGAAGAAGCACATTGCTCGTTCATTTTGTGTGTAATAAGAGCCCCTAGATGCTTGAAAGGGTGATTACACCGCTAAAATAAAAATATAAAATATCATCCCATTAACGGAAGAAAAACGATTAAGCAGATAACGCCAAAATAAGCTTCAACTTTGTATTGTAAAAAAACAAAACCGCTATTCAGTTGCGTTACGCAAGTTTTTATTTATCCATTTAAATTTCTTTGGACGAGTAGTACCGTAGTACACAGAATGACATTCCATTCTACAGCAGTTTCAATGCTCTAAAAATAAGCATGATGTTTATGCTTCAATATTACGTACCATTTCCGAGCTCACAGTGTCAGTAAAAGAGGCACAAACGTCAGTCGTGTCAAGCCTTGTCCGCATCTGCACGAGCCATAAACAATTACATGATTTGGAACGCAACTCTTTTTTTCCGAACACGTTTGAATAAAGGCGCGAAAGTAGAATGTGTTAGTCTTGAAATTTTTTTATTGTTTGTGTTTTGTTAAGTAAAGCAACTAATGATTTACAAAATGAAGAAGTATTTTGTTATTTCCGTTTTTCTGGTGATATTGTTTTGTAATGGTAAGTTGTTTAATATTTTTTTATTTTGCGTGATTATAATATAGATAATTATTAAATAAGCTGTGTTGTCTTGATACCAAAATTATGAATAACTGTAATCTGTAGATTGGTATCGAATTTGAAAGATTTATATACAGACAGTAAACAACATTTATTTTATATGAGTAACCTATGTAATGGAAATCAACATAAAATTTCGCTATTGTTGTAACATTACTACGTAATTAGCTACATAGGTTTTAAGTCAAAGTATAATAGTACCTCGCAAACATAATATTTTCCGTATCGAAAATCATGTATACATATATTATGCTAATGCTAACTTCAGCGTTGCATAAGAAACAAATATCTACACAGCATACCATCCCGACTCTTGCGTTTGTAAAATTAAAAAGCCAATGGAATATACCTACGTACTTAGATGTTTTTATAGTCGGTACAATGTTTTGATTAAAGATATTGTGTTAAAGACAAGTATCGTGAAGGTTGCGTTTGCCAACGCCACGCCATCGTCAAGGTCGAAGTAATTTCGCTGCAAACAATTTTGCAATGATGCAGGTCAATTATTTATATTAATGGTCAATGATCTTGTTTGACACTTATAACAGTGAGTGGCAAGCAAGGTAACGCAACAATTCATTTGAACTTGTACATTATTTGTAACTAAATAAATGCCTACATATTATACTTACACTCGTCAAAGTATGGCACTTGTTTTCATTTCTAAACGTTATTCTAATTTTCATTTCATTCTTTCATAATTTTAATCTAAAGTTTGATTGAGTTATAAACATAATATATAATATATTCGTCGTATAAGCCGAAAAAATAATAAGACAGTAAATATCCTTCTCTTAAATTTATTTATTAACACTATCACGGCTTTTAACTGTACCTTTTTCCTGTTATTTTATTAAACATCTATACTTTTTACGTTTCACAATAACTTCACTACAACAAATCACAGGAAAACTCAAAACAGGGCTGTCAAACTATGCGTGTTCTAGTGTTCCCAGTTATATGAAGTTCGTGCAACTCAATTTTCGCGCTGTCTATCAAACTTGAAACCGTTGCCAACACCACCGCTGTTGTGACACGGGGAAATAAAATGTATTTTTGACAATTCAATAAAGAAATCAAGAAATTTGACAGGAATTTGACGTTTTAAATATTCGTGAAAGGAATTTTAGCAAAGATTACTGCCGTGCACTAGAAAGTATATGTGATAGAAAATTGTTGATAAGATATATTTATCTCTTGATCTAGTTAATAGCTAGCTTGTCTTGACAGTTTTCAACCTGTCTGTTCGCTTCTTATTATTATTTATCTAATTGGCCGGACCAGAAATTACAAGTTTTACTTTTTCATCGACTTATTTTATCGAGTCTCGCTCGGCAAGTGCAACTCTTAAAATGCAACAATTGTGTAAATAAATTAAATATCCGCTACTGGTGCTGAGATCTATATTTATATTTAGGGACACGGAGATCATTCATAATTTTAAATTAGGTATTTTATGCAGTTATACCTTAAAATAGTTATTATAAAAATCAGAAAGGATGGGCAGAGGTGTATTACACATACATTTTACCAGTTATGTTTTAGGTCCCGTCTAGTAGGCGGCGTGTCTATGTATTAGCATCTGCCACCAATCATCCACCAGCCAACAACACTGCCTGACGTAAGAATTTAATCATTAGATCGCATACAAACTAGTCGCATTTATTCTGCGCAGCAATAATTAATACATAGTTTGTTGGATCATTTTTACTACAATTCCAAATATACATATATTATATTCGTTACTAACAGAGGACATAATGATATATTCTCGAGTAAGTATAAAGTACCGGTGCTTTGAGTAGTAAAGAGCAACTCAAGGATAAGCTACGAGTACACATGCGCTCTTGCGTAAACTGCTGTATACATAGCTTTATGAGTTATAAACATAAGATGTTAGATGTTATTATTGCACGTGGCTTTAACTAGCAATAATGCACTTAGAGGTGAATATTATTTATTCATATATGTATGTTATGCTTAGATCTAGCGGAACTAAGCGTAATTGTATAAAATATTTTACATATTTGTTGTATGTTTGTTGATATATTATATAAACATTGCCAACATATTTTGGAAAAATGAGGAGAGAGTAAATTGCTTGCAGCTGCTGTGCCCGTATCAGAACGCTGGCCATATGAACTTTATTTTGGAAAAATTTACGCGACTACATGCATATTTGCTATAAGCTAGTTCCAGCCTGGGGCTTCATTAGAATGAATCCCGTAGGAAAACATACGATAAGAAGTTTCCTATTAGTTAATCCAGGACATTTATCTGTGTACCAAGTTTCATCCGAAACTGTTCAATAGTTTACGCGCAGTTGAGAAACAAGCATCTAAACTTCCTCACATCTTCACATTTTTTATTAAACACATTTATAACGTGTTTATTAAAAAACGTAATGTCAAACTTGATTAAACTGTAATATAAATAAGTGTTCAATTTTATTTTCTTTGTATACATTTGTCACCACATTAAATTCTCATTACATATTAGAATGACACTCTCATCGCCTTGGCCAACCTTTCCCTGTGAACACGAAATAAGAACGTGGCAAATCGAAGGACAGAAAACATTAGCCATACGAGCTTGCTGCTGTACATACACTTACAACATCTATCTCTAAGCAGACAAACGTTCAGAGTTTGCACATTGTACCAGCTTTATTTTAAGTCTCATTTAATACTGGAATAGTCTATTTCTTATACTACCCAACTAGCGCCATATTGTACTAACAAGGTACATATGGATATGCACCAGCCATTTTTGTCTGACAAATATAAAAACTTTCATGAAGACTTTACATCTGCTTTTTGACTATTTAGTTAGATATTTTTTCTTTGATCTTGTTCAACAGATGTTAGCCACAACTCATTGCCTAAGATGTATGACCTAATCTTTTAATACTAGATAGTTATAATTATTTAAATCTAAGGCCGCATTAAAAATGTTTACGTGACTATTATATATAGTTCAAATATCCCGTCAAGCCAAATGTTTGAAACCCAATCTTGATTGATTTCGATGTAAAGTAAACATTTGAAATTTGAAGTTGTAAAATTGTAATGTATATTGTGTATCCTTGTAATTAATTTTAGATTGGGTATTTGGTGTTTGGTTTTACGAGTTGTATTAATTGTTTCAGAAATTATTCTTATTAATTATATTTTTTGTAATAATTATGACATACGCAGCATGCAACTAATATATTATTGATGCGTAGGATAGAAGCGTTTTAAAACTTTAAATGTCTTCTAAGTTCAATTCGTGACGTGCTACTATTGGGAATTCACCAACAAAAGCTCCACATTTTGAACGGACAGATAAGTAAACCGGAGATCATACTTTCACAGTAAACAAAAACTTAAGCAAATTCTCATCACCTCGTTCTAAAATACAAAATCTTATTTGACAATCTATTTGTAACATATTATTTTTGTATGTATTTCTGTTTATTTCTTATACCTAAAGACAAAAATACTTTATAGTCTAAAGTGCATTAGCGCAAAGTAGCAACACTTCGTTCACCAACACTAAAGTAACCCATTTCTCAGTGACAATTCTTTACTTTCTCTAAGAAAAGACAAGCAATAAACTTTAGTTTTCTTTTTACTCCAGTACTAGCACAGAACGGCTTAATTAAAAAAATACTGAAGGAGTTGGAAGCTTATTTTCTCGTTTTGATTCAAACTTTATTGCAGTTGTTTTATTAGAATCTTTATGAATGATGGATAACTTCAATTAACTGTTGCTATGTTATTTTCTATAACAATAACACTATAAAATTATGTTATTAAACATCATTGATCTAAATCAAACATATAATTAGAGCAGAGATTTTCCTTTGCTAAAATATTATAAATATTTACATTGGTGATACCTTATTACAGCAAATACACATGAAATAATCATATTTAAATAATTATTTGCCATAGATTTTTATTTTAATGATGTCTGACAATCCAACAATTTACAGGTTAACTATCCATCTTAATATTTTAGCTGCATGGGAACGGTTAGTTATTTTATGGTCGGTGCCTATTTCAAGAATAATTTTATATACAGACAGTTAATTTTTGACAGATATTCTATGAAAAATACATCAAACTGTCCGAAAAAACGACTCGTTTCTTGACATTGGCACCGGACTTTAACAAATTATCTAAAAGGCAAGATACTGAATCCATAGATTCCATTTTTACCACAAAATATACGGAAGCATTAAATGAATAATCCATCAAGAATTTCCGCATTCATAGAGTATTCACATCGAAGTGTTAGTTACCGTAACAAAATATTTAAAAGCGTAACACTAGTAGCGTGCATCAAACGACAATTTGATGCGTTCGGTCACCGACTAGTTGAGCTCGTTAAGCAGACGTGACGTTATCAATTCCTGAAATTATGAGCCCCATTATTGGTGTCATGGTGCCGCTAAATGGGACGCGTGCTGATGTTTCGTTTTGATCTGTAAATAATGCGTAATTCGCGACATTTTTTGGTACAAAATGTCAGGGGGAGATAATGTTTTTGAATAACCAAGCAGGAGGTTGCTTTTAAACAAATAATTAAAACTAAGACTAGGTTATTATTAGTTTATTAAATAGATCAAACGAATCCATATACGTTTTAATAATATAATAATATTTAAACTAGTATAAATGCTAATTGTCTTTTCAATTAAAGTGAACGACCAAACCAAGATCTTTTCGAGCGAATAAACTTAGCATCGGTTATAACATGTAGGCGCATGAATACTCTTATTAATTTATTGATTTTATATAAATAAAACACTTAACTATAGTCTACTAATTTGCCTGCGGCTTCTGTGTAAGCTCTACAATATAGTTATATAGTATAGTATCTATTCATATTACCGGAATAACAGGCAGATTGGGGCATTACCATCAGTGCGAGGACTAGACAAAGCTAGTTACTCTGTAACGCGTCATTCTTCGTCGTCATTCTTGCGCATGCAATGACAATGCTTTAAGAGATGGTCATAAGGCTATATTATTTAAATCACGCTGTTGACGATATCTTAAATAAATTAGAATCTTTAAATAAATTATACTAAGTACTTAATAACAAAAACAAACTGCATGACAATCCGTTCACTAGTTCGACCGAATAAACAAAACAGGCAGACAAAAAGCCAGGTATTGAAATATTCAATGTATCTGCGCACTGAGATTCGACTATTATAGTCAAATCTACCGAGATTTGACTATAATAGTCGAATCTCAGTGCATCTCCGAATAGTGGAATTAAAATATTATATAAATACTTGATAAATAGGCCTATTTACTGTTTCTGTTTTATAATAAAACAAGCCGAAAATAAAAAAATCTAAATGCTAATGCTCGTTTCGTCTTTGCCCACGAAAAGATGGCAAAATAGGTAATCCTATTAAATAGGCTTTTTATTATAAAATATAACCTTTTGAACTAAATACTTTAAAAGCGTCTATTCCAAGCTATTTACGTTCAAAGTCGATATTCAGACGTCTGGCAAAGTTTTATTGGCTGTGAGGGTTTTCAATAAAACTATAATAGACGTAATTTTTTTCAATCTGTCTCTGTCAAGGTGAATTGCCTACAGAAATATTTTATAGTACTTAAAGTAGATTTCAATGTATACCTACATAATAAAGGCAGAAAGTTTTCTCCCGCAGTTTCACCCACGTTCATTTTGTATAGCCTATGTTACTTTTAGATAAAGTTGCTATATAAAATAATTTTTAAAATCAATCCTGTACATTTTGAGTTTATTCTTTTCAAACAAAAATACAAATATTGAAATATTTTGTATATTGTTTTAAAATAAAATATATTGTATATTGTTTTTTGTCACTAGTTAGCTAGCTAGTTACTAGTTTTTGCCCGCGAATCTGCCCACGTGGTACCTACATCAATAAAAATATGCATATTGTTACAAGTTTAAAACTATCTCAGCAAATCGGTATCCGAAATATAATAATATAATAAATCGCATGCTGTCTCACTCTTGTTAGGTTAAAGAATAGGGATAGCGAGAATTTTATCTTATAGTCAAATGCTATTAGGAGTTTGTGGAACAGGCCCTTAGTGTCGTGAAGAGGTAACAGACGGACAGACAGAGTTACTTTCATATTTATAATATTAGTAAGAATTCCTCTTTTTTATATTAGTATAAATAAAGATAAAGGGTCTTCAGCTACCATATAAGTTATATAGTAACTAGGGAACCTTTAAATGAACATAATATGTACATGCCTATTATAACTTTCTACGTAACATTCTTATTTGTACACCAACTCATTTTAAAAAGGTCCCGATATTAAGGACAATGTATCTTCCTTTATTTGAGTTTTACGATGAACGGTAGATGCCGAAACTCAAATACTTACTCCTGATTTGCCCTTATTAAGCTTCAAGAATAATATGCTTCACTAAATTTATTCAATTGGATAATAACGCTGTCTGGTCTTGACTGACATAAGACAGTAAGAAAAACGAACCTGTTGAATAAAATCTTCCGTAACGTTGAGATTGATAAAGCAAAAAGGTTACCGTGTCACTTGTCACCTGTGATCTTAGTCAGTAATGTAGTTACAAAGCGTACAAGAAAGAGATGGCGAAATATGGCTCGGTAAATGGCAGTAAAGTGGAAATGAGATAGTTACATACATTCATGTCGTCATACTAGTATGTTCAGATTGCATGCTTAGACGACATAACGTTTAAATGGGGTCATCGACATGGACATCGACACTAAGATTAATGGTTATGAGGACTGCAACCCAATGTAAAACATTTGCTAGGAGATATCTAATATCTAGTACCTATATAGTTAAAGCCATTGTTGTACGCAACTACGTTTAAATTAAATGTAATGTACTTACTAAGCCGGCTAGCTAGCTTTTGACGGCTAGCGTATAACATAGTCTAGATAGACTTGATCTAATAAAGTCCGTTAACTAATGCGCTAAAGCAGTCATATAGGATCCTGTAGATTTAGACGGGCGAAGTACAAGTTTTTGATTATTATTAATAATTATTTATGAAATTATTATTAATTTATTCCTGTGACATAGAGCCTAAACTGGACTTTACTAATGTTCAAATAACGGTCACAAAGAACACCCATCGGAACAATCACTTTTGACCCCTATGGAATTTGAACCACTCTGGGAAGTAGCGACCACTTATACCGCTTTGCCATCCCTGCAGTCCAGAATGTAAAATGTATTAGCATTAGTTAGACTGTACTATCATAATCATAGTTCTTACAATCACATGCCATGCCAACTAACTTTTCGTTTCAGAAGTCCAAACAAATATTTGAACCAATATGATTGAATTACATAAATCTATTTCGCTACTTTCGACATACCGTAATTTGATAATATTGCCTATCGCAAACTGTCGAATGACATGCTGGGCGTTAACGTACTTGAGTTAACGCACTTGATTGTGGCCAGGTGACAAGTGGCGCCTTAATCACTAACCCATTATGGAAGTAGAGTCAAAATCTGAACCGAGCGACCCCACTTTGAACAGGGTAGCTTAAGTAGATTTGTGATTATCAGGCTATCCACAAAAGCACGATAGCACGATATTGCTTAGTAATAAGTTTTCTATACAATGTTTAAATTTAAGTGTATTATAAATTCCTCTTTTTTGGTGTAAATATAATGAAAGGTACCTTATATCCTTTTCTGTTCCCTTGACAACATGTAGGTATACAAATTATATGATGATCGGTATAAATAAACTAACTCACAATCACATTTATAATATTAATTAGGATGTCTTAATTATGCAAAATATTTAAATTTAGCCTCAATTTAGCTTGTATCTTTAGCTCCAGTTCCAAGAAATTGTTTAATATTATAGTTCAGGCAACCTACATTAAGATTATCCATCATCTCACTAAGAATATATTTACATATACTGGTATTTTTTCGGTTAGCTTTTACGACTTTGTTAATTAGTCTAGTCAGTCTAACATTGTCTGACTTTGATTTTTATTTAAATAAGAACATTATAAATAAGTTATGCATAAACTTTTTTGGACGCAATAGCGCCCAATAGACTTTAGGCAACCATTATATTTTCAAGTCTTTTTTTATTTTGCTGCAGTCTGTCAATCAAATCTTGTAGGTAATTGATTTTTATTGAACACTAATGTTTACGAACTTTAGAAAATATAATTATAAATGTTAACTTATGATGACAAGAAATAGGTCATAGCTTGAATACCGAAGCTAGATACAATATGATCTCCATTATTAGGTTTGGACATAGCTGCTAGCTATCCAGATTAGATGTATCTTTCAACTTACTTTTCACAAGTCCCCGTTGAGTTTAGGATAAGCATGTATTTTTAATTAATACCTCAAATCACAGACCATGTATCACAGAGTTTTACAAACATTAAAACGGCGGATATTAAAAATCCCACCTTGAAACTGACTTAATGTAGATTGGACAAAATGTTATTGTCATTTTTAATTACCTATCGAATTCATAACACTCGGACCATCAAGCGGCGTGGCGACTTAAACGACTTCGTCATTCATCCATACAGACTGAAGCATACTTGATGTAGGCTCAGAGTAGCAAGAAAACTTTGACCTTTATTCAAGCCAAGTGCCGACGTCGTATATATTTAAACAATCCAAGCCATGGTTATGAATATCAACGTTCAAATTCTTGGCAGTATACAGTAGTGTATATATTTCACAAAAACGAATGTCAGCCCTGACATTCATTTTCGAGCTTCACCTTAATGATGCGTGTTTTCATCAAAACGTAAACAACGGCTGACGAGAATGGCTAAGCGAATCGCATATGATATTCTCGCCATCCATGTTAATGAAACTCATCTGATATAAATTGAGCTTTACCTCACAATAGTCAGTCAAATAGTACGAACCTTAATAAATGTTTTAAGCTTTAATATATAACAAAATAAGTGTCGCAAAATATGTGAGAATTTAATATTTAATCTGAAGCTGCTATAGTCGTCGAAGCGAATTTATTCCATTCATATTAGATTTTATTACCTGGAGAATACAAATATGGAGCAAAAATATTGCGGGTTATTTTTGTACATTTAAAATTGTAGCTGGTGTTTTATGTGAAAATCAAATGGTTCGTGAATATTATTCTATCAAAGTGTAATGTAAATGGTTGATCTGTCAGGCACTGCTGGCTACTTTGAAAACAAAAAGTTGAGACCATACGATGCAAGGTTCCTGACTACGTTTTTCTTTACTGAACTTATAATTTACGAATTGTTACGTAATTCCAAAATAGAAGTAAATGAAATCTAAGCCATCATATAAGTCACTCTTATAAATAAAGACATCCTCATGACAAACTGATCTGAGGATGCCTCGCGCTGAGACAATACACGTGCCAACGCATATTTCGTGTTCGAAGTATATTAATAAAATATTGGATATTGGAGTACGCCCGGATCTCATGACGCGGATATCCATCATAAGAGAAGTTCGGTATTGTTTAATATTTTCTATTGAAAAGTTCGATTCTACATAAATACTTGTAATAAACTTATTAGATATTTAAGTTAATACATATTCCTTTTGCTTTACGATATTCAAGGAATCCACATTGTTCAGCCTTATAAATTGTGGCAAGAAACTCCGTGTCATGCTTATCCAAAATAGCCCTACGATCTTACGTTGCCAAACCATAGAAGGTCTTTTGTTATTTTTAGATACGAAAAACTTAGGTAGTAATAATCAATACAAAAGCTCTGCTACAGGTAGTTTTACAACGTATATTTAAGACTATATTACCTTTTATTTCCCGAATTAAGCATTTATTTATGAAAGTTACTATTACTGTAAGTTCTAACATCAATTATTATAGTAAGATAAAAGTATACAAATTGGCAAAATATTGGCATTTATCAACCCTCGTTGCTGTCTTCATAGTTTCATATTAATGTTCCATTTTCGTTCGTACTTGTATTACGTTAGTTTATTTTTACTGTAATACCTTGTTAAATAGGTATTAGTGCTGCCTACTATAAGTAATCTGCTTAGTTTTATTATGTAGGTTGGGTTTTTTAACTCGATGTTAATGGACTCTGGCATCAATACTTAATTAGTTTGTTACAAAGTGTATGAATAATTACAACAATTATTGGGCTCATAATATATCTAATGTATTTATTGAGTATAATATATTTAATGTATTTATAAGTATTCATTTATTGGGCAAGGTGGTCAAATACAATATTGAATGTATTTATATCGTACTAGATTTTGCCCGCGGCATCGCTTAGGTTTTACAATACTTTTGTCTAGATAAATTGTACCCTATGTCCTATTCTCAACCCCTGACGAGTTACGGCGTGAAAGCCTAACAAACAAATAAATAAACACACTTTCTCATTTATAATATTAATTAGGCTAACATATTATTTTTTTATTTGTTTCTCTTACACGGGTATTTGCCTAGTACGTTAAGACCAACAGATTGCAATGCAGAGGGTCTCGGGTTAGAACCCACGTCGCGCACCTCTGTCTTTCGGAAGTAATATGACTTTTCGAAATTATGTGCGTATTGATTGACAACTATCGCCTGCTCCTTGTCTTGAAGAGCACGTTAAGCCGTTGGTTCCGGCTGCCATGAACATCTATAGCAATCGTTATTGGGAAGTCAGTGCCCTATAATATCCTGACACTGGTCTAGCCTTAGGGTATCGTTAGCCTTCGGGTTGCGGAGGTCAGGTGGCAGCTGCTCTGTGTAAAAACTGATATCCAGTCAAATCTGGTTAGACTAGAAAAGCCGACCTCAAGTGACTTGGGAGTAATAAAGGCTAGGGAGAAGAACTTAAGAAAATACCCAGCCTTTTCTGAGGCTTACCGGGGACATGGGTCCAACGTGCACAGGGCCTTCGAAACATTTAATCTAAAGTGGGATAGGCCACTTACCGAGACACTAGTCGCGACGGGAGAAGGAGACTATTGCTACATGTGTAAGCTATTAAATTTGGGCTATGCGGATGGGTATTTGATGGGCTGGAATAAGTAAACTGCCAGATATACTGCCTAAATACAAAATCGGAATGACAGACGGTGACTTATTATTTACTTTTATTAATAAGATAATATCGTATTTAAGTTTTTCGATCTTCAAGAGCTAATTAGGTTCTGTGTCAGGATAACTTAAACTTCTCCTGGGTAAATTTGCCTCGGGGACTATTTATACTATTAAGTCTACCCTATATATATCCAGTTTGCTTTATTTTAATTATGTCTACGTCTACCTAACTTTACTTCTAATTAAGTATCGAGTGGCTTCAGTCTCCTTTTTAACATAGCGAGTAATATACAGGGTGATTTTGAAATCGTGTAATTCCTTTTAACCACGCATTCTACTGGTGATATAGAATAACCCTGACCATATTTTTATTTAATTAGAATTATTTTTTTTGAAAAATTTATGTTCCGTTTTTTTCGTGAAATGGTGTCAGATAGTCATATGTTTACCAACCGAGGCAATTTTATTTTTTTACTAATTAAAATAAAAAAACATATTAATAATTAATGTCGTAAATAATAACGGGCGGTCCTTTTTATTGCCCCCTATTATTTACGACATCAGTTATTGTTATGTTATTATTTTTAAATTAGCAAAATATTAAGATTGTATAAGGTGGTTAAAATATGACTATTTGAAATCATTTCATGAAAAAAATCTGTACTCTAATTTTGCCGAAACCATTATTCTAATTAAGAAAAAATATGGTCAGGGTTATTCTATATCACCAGTAGAATGCGTGGTTAAAAGGAATTACACGATTTCAAAATCACCCTGTATACCTAATACCAGGAAAATTATTATTTTATTGTACACCAATTGAAAATAATTTATGTCAAAACAGATTAATGGTACTTGAAATAGAATGATGGAGGTCAATTTATTTTCATAATTCACTAAAGTTGGTTTGGTTTGTTATAGTAATTAAACTTTGATAAGTGGTTTTCGTATATATAAATGTGAATTCCTCAGAAAGTTTCTAGGTTTCCTTAATATAACTTCCAAAATAGTTTAACATTTAAATACTTTGTGAAGTATTTTAGACGGAAACTTATTAAGTACGAGACCTATTAAGTATCATAAGTGTTATAAATTACAAGTAAGTCGACAAATTCATGACATTTAAATAGCACTGCATGAATGGCAAAGTGGCTTAAGTGATCAGGCCGCTACTGTTAGTGCGCCAAGCGTTGTGGGTTCGATCCTGATTTAGGACAAATGCGTTATCTACATCTAAATCTAAATAGCTGTGCCCAATATGGGTATTCTTTGTGTCCATTGTTTGTAAAGTCCCCCACGATACGAATATTTTTGAACAAACATAAAGACTAAATGCTGCTTTAAATAAAATATGTGGTGATACTTTAAAAATCTGGCAGCCGATATAGTGCCTCCGATAGTTGTCAGTTCACCTTGAATATATCCTATAATAGCAACATGAGCTTATACACCAAACAAAGCATGTTTAAATTAAAGCCAGATGATGTGCTAACTATTTATAGGGAAAATTTACAGCCCATGACCTATTATAGTTTTAACGATCATACCTATTTCAGTGTAGTATAATAATCTCAGTTCTATTTTAGTTTAACAAAGATTTCGGATAGCTTATAAATAAAGATATATTTTATTTGGTAAATAACTAATTATAAGTAATATTTGCCTTCTAAGACTGCAAGGGCTAAGTATGATAAGAGAGAATCATGGAGTTAATGATAATGTAGTACAAAAGAAAAGATAATGGTTTGCGAATTATATGTTAAGATGATTTGGGTATAAAAATATTGATATGGCGTATAATTTTCTTAATTAAAATATGAATTGTATAAATTAAAAGGAAAGACGCTATCTAACCAAATTTAAACTGATTTTAAATAACGCCCAGTTTATAAATGCCTTAAGTCAACGAGTGGATCAAATAAAATGTAATTTAAAAAAAGTGAATGTTATAAACACGCCTGTTGCAAATAGACTTAAATATACATTTATATTCCGTAAAAGTCTTATATAAATTTATAGAAACTGTTCTTTATTATCATTTCTTTACTAAAAATAGATGGGTATGATACATTCACATTTCTGACGTAGCAGGATATATTCATATTCTTGGTGGAATCCAATTCATATCCCATGTCAAGTATTTGACAAAGGTGTTCAAATATACGTGAGGAAATATACATTTTCGTATTAGTAAAATATAACATTTAAAACATATTTCATTCGGTTCTCTGGTCCAAACGTATTATATATTGTAGATACAAAAGTACCGTTCTATTTTATGCTCTATAAAATTCCTGAACTTGCTACATCTCAATTATTGATGATAATAGAATAGTTCCCTCTGGAAAAGAAGACGTTTTAATCAATTTAAATGAAACATATATAGGATAACGTACCATGATCATACCATTACCATGACCGTTCATTCACATTCACATTTCATTCTTGATTTTTAAATCATTGCTTCTTACTTTGCCTGACCCGGGCATTAAATTTTATACAACCAACAAGATTGTCGCTAATAATCCATTACTAAATAATTCAAACATAAACTAACTAATTTAACTCATAATAATATACGATATATCAATAACTATAATATGATAACTGAGAACTCTCAAGCTTGCTTAGCGCCATATTGTGTGTAAAATTTAACAAATGAGGCAATCCAATTTATTTTCAATAAATGAATTTGACCGTGTCATAAAGAATTTAGTATGCAAATTAGTCCTTGAACCTTAATCTTGGTTGTTTCTATCAACTATCCGTTTAAAACCAGGCTTGTCCAATTATATTTCGTTTCATCTCTCGATTTAGGAACATTGTTTTGTGACTAAACCGTGACGCGTCTCCCATTCTAGTTTAATTTAGATTGACGGTGATTAACCCATCTACACTCAATGTCAAAATGGTCACATAATATAAAATGTAGCATTTATTTAGGTTATTATAAAGTGCGAATGAATGAAATATGGACCGGCAGCTGTGTTTGTTTTTTTACGTGCTGTTTTACATTGTCTCGGGTCAAATATGTTAGAGTTAATAAGGTAATGAAATGAATGGATAATGTATACACATGTTGTCATCTAGTGCATAATAGTGGTCTTAACAAGGATGAGGCGTGCAACATCGACTGGGTAGAAAGAGAACTTTAAGATTTTGTGCTTAATAATCAATAGTACAAATTACGCGGTGGTATAAGTACCTATAGGACTGCACGGATGACGTAATAGTTTAAGTGGCCACTGCCGCCGCGCCGAGTGTTGTGGGTTCGATACTTACACGGAACAAAAATTTGTGTAATCCAGATATGGTTGTTCGGAGTCTGGGTGTTCTTTGTATCCGTTGTTTAAATGCTTATAAAGTTCAGTTCAGTTTTTAGCAACACAGAAATTATTTCTAGTGCGACAATTGCATTTTTTTACAAGAAAACAAAACATATAAGTATTCCAACGTTTATCCCCGTAAGATACATAACCTTATGTAATCTGTACAGTAGTTCTAATGTTGTACTTTTTTCGCTGTATTACCGGATACTATGCCATGCTGAGACAGAAGAGTGTCTATAAAAACATAAAAATACCTTTAAAGGAAATTAAATATTGAAAACATGAATTTAATCATTTCTAAGCTCTCAATCTAGTTTCGTCGTATTTAATATACATGTTATCGTCGTAACTGTTCAACCAAGAAGAAACCTTAAGCTATTGTCATTCCCTATTGAAAATACACCTAGTTTGACTTCTGTGCACCTAAAACTCTTCTGTAAAGTTTAAAATAAGATATTATAAGCACAAACAGATTTAGGGTCTGCCAATTATCAAAATATTAGGCCAATAACCGAGCGTATATGCCGATTCTTATTACTAAAGCACTTACTCTGATTCTAATACTCAGAGAACCAACAATGTCAATAATGATGTGGAAGATCTATAGTAATAATAGTGACTTAACAAAATATCCCCCTGACGCAACTAATATTACAAATTCACGTTCACTGTGGGCAATTACACTGTTGATTGATAGACTGCACTGATTGATTAATGTATCGAGTTTTTAAATCATAACGTTGACGTTGCTATGCCATAATTTCGTGTTCAAACGATGGGTCGGCAAAAGTGTTATTTGGATTTCTATCAGAGTTCTTAGTAGCAGCACAGAGTCTGGAAATAAGTCCGGAAGGCGGTAATAGACTCACGCTCTACTACTTGGGACCTAAAGCATAGCATAAAATTTGGGTGTTATATACCTCTACCAAGGCCTTCACGAATATAGGTATGTGTAGTTTTTGCCTATCCCTCTGGTAAATACGCTTGATTCCACAAATTAAAATAATTTGTACTCTAGTCAAAATCACTCTTTCTACTGCCAGAACATACTCGTTTTTCAATATTACCTACTATAATAATTTATTTAGGTTATGAAGAGCCGGTTATAAGGTAAAATTCAGAACAGGTTATTCAGTATATGTAAACTCTGTAGGGAATCATGGTAAAATTACGGTGTTCGTTTTTGTTTTACCAGATCCAAAAATATCTGGTCGGCTTCTACTTTAAGCCACATATGATCTACGAGCTACAGTATACAGAGTATGTAGATGAGTATGATATACGAGCGTATATTGTTGAGTTTTTAAATCTAGACTATGCGAGGGTTAATCTTAAATACACTTTGTTCCATCATTCGTGTGCCTATGAATAGAAGATGTAGAAATACATACATATCGTGTGTGAAATTTAATCAGATTTTCTGACAAAATGTCTGACGTCTCTACATTATGTTCTAAAACGTAATTCTTTTTATATAAATCATGACTTACAATGTGGATTGCTTACTATATTTTTGTCAAGTTATGCTAGTTTAAAGATATAATATAATTTTATAACGGTTAGCAGATTGTATATGGAAATTAAAGAAATATAAAATCCTAATTTTCTTACTAATATTATAAATGCGAATGTGAGTTTGTCTGTATGTTTGTTTGTTACGCTTATACACTTTAACTACTTAACCGAACCTCTATAAATTTCGCATAATATACTTTGCCAGTGGTACAGTAAAGAACTTAGAGTACCTTTCATCCAAGAAATAAGTAATAATGTTCCTGAGCAAAGCTGCGGGCAAAAGCTAATATAAAATAACACATATATTATAAACATCTCATGTAACCTTTGTTGAACCGTGAAGACAAACTTTAAACTTAACTTTAACTTTTGTAAATTATGTTATGGTTCATGGGCACTTAACCCATCCTTATACTATTTTCTTCTTTCGTTGAACATCACTGCTCTTCACCGCTGTCTATGCCTCGCCTTTATATCGACCTCTTAATAAGATACTATCTACGCCTTTTCTCTGCTAGTATTTTTGCATAAAAATTATTCTAGATTTATGTCAAGTCTACCCAATAATAAGATACTTCCAATCTATATCTATTGAAATTAAACTACTATATACGGATTTTATCGCATTGTTTATTTAGCACTGTATTACAAAATTCTGAAAATATTATACTACTACTACTATTGATTTTATTTTACTAATTTATAAGCTAATAAAATTATTTAAACTATTAAATCTATTTATTTTTGGTTTACACTTTCCCCGACGTTTCGGTTGCTTTCCAGCAGCCATGGTCACGGGGAGACTAAGATGGTAGTTGTCTCAATGTTCCAGTGTAGTTATTTCAAAGTACCCGAACATAATTTAATTATTGGTGTTTCTATTTACGCAGAATGAGCTCAAAGTATCATGAAGTCTAGCTGTGGTTTGTTTCTTCTTGGGTTTGACTATTTGAAGTACTGGATCCCAAGCTGGTGCTACATTCCAACCATCTTCTCTATTGAAATTGGGATGTTTTTTGATTTCAATAGCCTCGCGAAGCATCCTGGGAAGGAATCGGTGTTCTTTAGCGAGAATCTGTGGTTTGTCAAATCTCAGGTAGTGGTTGGTCCCCTGTTGTATATGTTCACACACAGCAGACTTCAACGAGCGTTTGTGTTTTACGTCAGCTATGTGTTCTTTTATGCGGGTGCCTTTGTAGGATTGATTGAATGTTGTATCGTAGCTTAGATTATACCCTGTCAATCTCGCAAAAAAAGAAAATGGGTCATCGGGGCTATTTTTGCAATAATGTACATTGATTTGTTTATTCGTGTCAGTTTTTTCAAATATTTTAGATGGAATTTGGTTTTTTTTCAAAGATTTGATAGTGACAACTCTTCCATCAAGTTGTAAATGATAGACAATAGTATTGCCCTTCGAATAAGACTATTTTTATTCCAGTATGACCTAAATTTTGAGAGATATGATGGTTTTTGTGTCCACGTAGAAAATATTTCAATAAAAAAACAAAATGGCTGCCTCATAGCTGATAAGTAGTTTGGACTTGATTTTGTAGTTTATTTGCGTATTAAAATAGTTGTTTTATCGGCACTTACAATATCGCTAGTTCATGACGGGACACACTGTATATAGAAAACTTCGCCATAATACCAACGCAAAATAGTAAAACGATACGCTAAATAACAATATAATGTCGCACAACACAGTGTTATAATGGGACTTAATTGAACGTACTACGCGACAGTTTATGTCGCTTTAATAATACAAGCCAGACGCCATTATGACATAAACAAGTGTCGATAATATACCAGCAATTGTAGATGAAGATAGTTTGATTACACGTTACGGAAAGAACGTTTTAGTAAGTGTTGTAGGCGGTTTTCTTTATGAAATATCGCATTTTACTCTAATGATGTAGTGCTGTGCCGTAGGGGTTAGTTGAAAAGAGTTTTTACTGGTATTTATGACAGCGGACATTTATTCCGGGCATTTAACACTGTATTTATTCTTTAATGATTGAAGCACGCTATTAGTTGGATACAATTATATTATATAAGAACTGTTTGGATATGTACATTATTACGGCCAATAAATAACAAAGGAACATTATTGAAATTAAACTACTATATACGGATTTTATCGCGTTGTTTATTTAACACTCTATTACATAATTTTGAAACTGTTACACTACTATACTATACTATTAAACTTTACTAATTTTAAGCTAATTAAATTATTAAAACTAGACCGTGACCATGGCTGCTGAAAAGCAACCGAAACGTCGGAGAAAGTGTAAACTTAAAAACAAGTAGATTTGATAGTTTTAATAATTTAATTAGCTTAAAATTAGTAAAGTTTAATAGTATAGTATAGTAGTGTAACAGTTTCAAAATTATGTAATAGAGTGTTAAATAAACAACGCGATAAAATCCGTATATAGTAGTTTAATTTCAATGAATAACATTCGCGTAAACAGAAGACAATATAAAGGAACATTAGTTTTACTTTGAACTTAATTTTGCCCCGCGGCTTTGCTCGCATATGTATATAGGTTAGGTTAGATTAGTAACCGGGCACGCCACGATCGTGGCGGTAAGTCACGTGTTTGAGGAGTGGCTGGAGAGGCGGCATGGCGCCCTCACCTTCCGGCTGACACAGGTACTGACTGGCCACGGTAGTTTTGGCCAGTACCTGTGTCGTATACGCCGGCAAGAGACGCCCGGTTGTCACCACTGCGGCGACTGCCGCGACGTTGTAGAGGACACGGCGCTGCACACTTTGGCGGTTTGCCCCGCTTGGGTATCGCAGCACCGTGAGTTGATCGCGGCAGTCGGATCGGTTGCCCTGTCGCTCCCGGCCGTAGTTCAGTCTATGGTCCGGAGTGAGAGGTCGTGGGACGCCGTCGCCTCCTTCTGTGAGGAAGTGATTTCCATCAAGGAGGCGGCAGAGCGGGAGAGGGAGCGCTTAAACCCTCTCCCCAACCGCAGAGCCGGGCGCCGGAGGGCGGCCCCGCCGATAGCGGTTTTGTCGAGGAACACCGTGGTAGGTTTAGTTGGTATTCCGGAAGGTACATTATCTTTACAACATCTTTATTTTACCCCGGTGAGTCCGACATAATCCTTCCGCCCGCCCTCGCGGAGGGGTATGCGACAAAGCATTGCCCCAAGTAAAAAAAAATTAAAATAAGAAAATATATTAGTAACGGTCCTTCTTTCTAGATGAACTCTATGTCCTTTTTCGTTCCCCTGACAACGTGTATGAGAAATTTCATGATGATTGGTGGAGTAGTTAAGACGTTAAAGCGTAACAAACAAACACACATTCGCATTTATATTAGTTAGGATCTTCGAATGATATTGAATTGATATACTTGGATAATATTTACAAATAATTACAAGCGCATATTACTAAAAGTGTTATTTTATAACTTTGACCAAAGCTCTGTGGTATGAAATTGATTAATAATAACTTAAATACAACAAACTGTCGAGCCACATTAATATATTAAAGCTACCATTTTAAATGTGGTCTATTGTAAAATATATTCAATTAATTAAAAATCACCCACAGACCAATGTTTATGCTGGATAAACATTGGTTTGTAGAGCAAACTTATAAATATGTAATTAAAGCCATCGAGAAAACAGTTATTTTTAGCCCACGTAAAGAATCTATTATGTGTAATTTTTGCGTATCCCGCTGGTAAATACTCTTCAGTTCACAAATGAAAATAATTTACTCTCTAATTAAAATCACTCTATCTACTGCCATAACATATGCCGTTTATCAATATTATACTATAATTATTATTTATTTAGCTTACGAATAGCGGGTTATAAGGCAAACATCAGAACATCCATACTAGAAAATCTATAATACTATTTATTCATATATATATCTCTGTTACCAATACTCGTTTACCATTACTTAGCTAATAAACTATCACAATCTTGGCCAATATAACACTTTCAAGAAGTGCATTTAAATATATCGTTCGTTTTATACGTATTTTTCCATTTTAGCCATAAAATAAGCGCAGTAGCTCGCCCCTACGATGTTTACCATGTGCTAATTCCTACACTTGGGAGAAATAACATTAAATCGTAGTGCCGCTTTCAATGCTTTTCCACTAACGAACCGATAATTTAGGGGGAGGGAAGTTTTCTTCGGATTTACATTATTTTTACGATTTTCTTTCCTTGTTTTGTAGCCACCGTAATGTATGCGAGCCCCTATAAATATAGTAAGAAATGGGGATTTGAGGGTTGCAATTTATTTATTTTTTATTTCCTGGAATATATGGTCTGTATCTAATTAGGAACTAAGCTTAAGTTTTGTCTAAAAGATGAAACATATCATCTCTGGCTTAACAGATAACTTCATAGAACTCAGTGATGTTGATTTCTCAAAAACTATTATTTTATCTTTAGAGCATTATGATTCGTTTTGTACAAAATAAATACAGAGTGACCTTTTTAAATTGAGTTTTAGCAGAGCGGATTGACCGACATAACACATCTTCAAGATTATTATTATAGAGAAATTTTAAGAACGAATCGATGAGATTAAAGGATATCCTCAACGACCGATAAGTAACTATTAATAGACATAAACACACGACTTCAAAGATTTAGATATTCGTGCCATGGATTCGAATCCGAGAACTCTGGCCTAAATCCAAATTTCTAAAGATATACTACATACATACATATATTCACGCCTGTTAGATAAAATATATACTATTAATATAAAAAGATCTTCAACGCTATTACTGGTCGTGTATATTGTAAAAACATCTTACATCAACTCATTTAAACCAAAAAAAAACATTCCAACAAAAGTAGGACTAATACTAAAAGTCTATTTAACTAATACACTGGTCCCCAATTAATTCGACCTTGCATTCTTTACAGAACAAATTATTCCCAACATAAATTAAACTATTCATCCACATCAAGTACATAACTAAAGTCATAAACGCTCCATCTGTTAAACATGACGCAAGAACCTTAATCTTGGAATCTGCAATGTTTGCTTGCATCAATCTGCATGTGATATCAAGTTACACAGTTATATTGACCGAGTACTTAATATGATTAAACGTAACATTCACCCACGTGGCCGCTAATTGAATGATTGTTCTTGTAATATACCTATTAGTTACGAGTATTAAGGAGAAGATCTTAGACATTATCATATACTTAGCTACTTTACTTTAAAAAAAAAACAACTCTATCAATAGAAATAATTCGTGTGGCGCGGAGACTTTATAAACATTCAAATAACAACTATTTATGAAGTATGCAAATTTTTTGTCTGTGTGGTAATCCATCCCACAAGTGGCAGCTAAGCAACCATTTAGGCCTGTCTTATATCAAGAAACGAGTGGTTTTAGCTACGAACAGTAAAATTTTGACTTATTATGGAATTTCTCTCAAAAATTAATTGTCGTCCTTAAGTAAAACGAATCGATTCTTGTTATAGGGACCGGGCATTAAATCTAATGGCGTAATCGCCATCCGTGCAGTCATTAGTTTCTTATTTAGTAAGTAGCTCTAAGTCTCATTTGAAATGCAGTATAGATTAATACCGCGCATTAAAAACAATCACAAACAATAGAAGACTTTTTATAACGTTTATTACTTGCTTAATTATTAAGCGTACGGCTTTTTATTGTATCTTTAGTGTAGGTCGCAATTCAAACAGTGTATTCTATTGCAAATAAAATTCGTAGTACATATCCCTTTCAAGATACTAACAGATTTTATACATAGGTAACTTAAAAATGATTTCCAATAAGTATAAACGTAAGTCAAATAGCTTAAAGCATGGTTAATATATTTATGAATGTCTATTCACCGCTTTTTGTTCGATTTAGATACCACTATAATGAACGCTATGATTTGTCTCAGTAACAGAAGAATGCGACCGCACACCAATTCCTGTCGCTATCGGCCATAACCTAACCTATACGAGTCGGATTGCTCACTATTTTGATGTATTGAGTGTACGATATATTAAATGTTCAATTTATTATCCATTCGATATTCTGCAGTCTCTCACTACCCGTTCCATCTTCCTCTACCGTCTCCGCTTAGGTTAGTTGTTTTATTTCTAAAACCAACATTTTCCAACCGTCACTGGTAAAACCTAGCATGTACTAAATTCTAATGGTAAAAGCCCGATTTTTTTTATTTTTATAAATTCTTACATTTACCAACTCGTGTTGGTAAATCCTAATATCCACTGGTGAAACCTAAGATTACCTATATATTCGGGCTTTTACAGTAACACAATATACATATCGTCGGCCTTGATGGCGTAGTGGTTAGTATAACTGACTGCCACGCCTGAGGTCGCGGGTTCGATTCCCGCACAAGTCAAACATTTGTGTGCATGAACATGAATGTTTGTCTTGGTCTGGGTGTTTCTATGTATAATATGTATGTATTTACAAAAAAAAAAGTATATATGTATGTTTATCCATTGTCTAGTATCCATAGTACAAGCTCTGCTTAGTTTGGGCTAGATGATGTTGTGTGTATGTAGTACAATATTATTATTATTATTATATGTATGTTGCTAAGCGGCGAAGCATCAAATAGTTTTTTGTTTACATTGTTTGTAGGTCATAAACGTTGAGGGCAATTAACTCTCATTGTTTTAAACTGGATGTAATGTTTAATCCCATGTTTCTCCTTCATTTAATGACGTAAGAGGCGACAGCATTACGGACAAGACATGTACCTTAAATAAGAATATTTTACATCAGTATGTTGGCTGCATATTTTCTTAAGTGCAAAATGTAATTATAGCATTTATACAGGCTTGGTCAGTACTAAAACTTAAACAGGATGCAGAATACACCTACTCTATAGTAAAATCAATTATACATTAAAACAAGCTCATTACAGTCTTGTTTTTACTTCTTATCTCACCAGTATGTCGCTAAGGTCGACGCCGACGCCATATCAACGAGATATAAAAAAAATAACACCAAGCTACAGACATATTTTCTTATACACGCCAAGTAGCAGTCGAATCGCGATAATAACAGTAGCAATAACATCGTTAAGGGTGTTCAATAGGCTCTTTCAGTACGTCCGCCCTTATAAGCTTTCACTATTGATTACAGGCGGAGACACAGGTCAGGTACAATATTCGGCCACTCTGTCAATTTTATCTGATTAGTTGTCTGCGGGGATTCAATGTAATAATGTACGAAAGGAAAATAATGATTGGTGGCTAGAAGCTTAGGTGGGTTGATATATAAAAAACAGTAAAAAGGAGACAGTGTCAAATATTTAGCAATAGTTATTTGTTACCAAGTTTACTCACTTAGTTAATTATTATTTATGACATTGAAACCACAAAAACTTTTTACATTTAAAACTTGAAAATGAATATGATATTTGAAAGAAAAATATCACCACGATCTAATTTCAGCTCACGACAGGCTCGACTGATCCGATAAATGAACTTATATAAAAGTTTAATATTACGTTACGCGTGGAAAGCGCGGGATTGCGATCTTTCCTGACGACTGACTTTGCCAAAGTTAAATAAGCTACGTTATAAGAAAACTCGCCCAATCTACCATGGCATCGTGAACATAAGTAGATATGAGTGTCATTGCGATGCTACGGTATACTTAATACTTGGTGCGGTTATTAATACCCTTATATAAACTTATATTATTAATCTACACGTGTTAGGCTCGTATTAACGTAACAATTTATTCTACGTGCGTAGGTAATAAACATTTTCACACAAATTTTATAAAAAGTCTTATTCGTGTCAGACACAAAAAACGTAATACTATTAGCATTTAAAGATCAAAAGAAATAAAGAAACACATTTCTATCTAAAATAATATGTGGGAAGATGAATATTGCTTTTCTCATATTTATTCAATGAAAAATCTGGTTGTGTTTGGTTTGCTGGCCAGGATGGTAGCCGCTTAGATGGAGTTGAAAACTGGGTTATATTTTTCTAGTAGACCTTGGTTAATTGTGGTCACCACTTCCAGTTATAGTATTTACTATACCGCCTCATTAAATGACCACTTACATTTTATTAGATCTTACATTTTATTAGATCCGACTTCAGGTTAAAAGTTTCTTAGTGCCTCTGCATATAGCCTTCCCAAAAAGGTTGTCTATTCTAATTTATCTATATTTTAATGACTGATGTTAGTTAATAATTCGTGATACGGAGAGTTACAATATTTTTCACATCTTTTAACTGGTTAAGGTCAGCACTAACAAATTTTAAAATTAAGAGGTGCTAGTACTTTAACCAAAACAATAATTTGGCATTCAGATATAAAAACAGTAATGACTTATATACGTTCGCGTTGCATAATTTACGAGTATATAATAGAAAACCGATATTAACACGATCGTGCTAAGTATTTAACTACCTTTTTGAAAGACTTGGCTTTTTAGCCAGGTTGTACCTACTGGTCTTAGTTACACGTGAGATTTAAATATTTTGGAAATGGTATGTAAATATAACAGGTGTTAAAATACCTATCACAGGCACCAATCTATCACAAAACATTGGGAAAATCCTTATATTATGAAATTTGTATGTACCTTTTTTGTGAAGAGAAATAAATCAAAATCAAAAAAAAATACAAATCAGTTATTAACTAGAAGGTTCGAGTTAATAATTAGCCTTATCCTAAAGCTTGCATAGCCTTTGTTTTTTTCTGGTTTTGTAGATTTGTTATAGTCAGAACAAACTATTAATTTTCAATCTAAAGATATCGAATTAGATTGATTATTAATTGTCACCGCAAGATGTTACAATTAAAACTTTACCTAAAGTAATTTAGCTTTTGCCCGCGGCTTCGAGAACAATACTTTTTCAGGATGAAGGGTATGTACCCTATATCCTTATTATATCACTGACAACGTGTAGGCGTAATTTAATGATGGTTGGTGGTATACTATAAAGAGAGCAAACAAACAAACAACTCACATTAGTATTTGTAACATTAATTAAGATTTTAAAAATACCACTATCTGTTTTATTGAATATGTGTGTATGAGTATGTAAATTTGAATTTAATATTTTTAATCGTGATGCTCTTTCAATATTATAGAATACTAAATGTGCCCGTGGTTTCATCCGCGTTTATCGTTACTTCGCCGCCTCCGTGGGTCCTACGACCCACGGAGGCGGCGTAGTATCGATAAACGTGATGTTATATAGCCTATAGCCTTCCTCGATAAATAGGCTATCCAACACTAAAATAATTTTTCAATTCGAACCATTAGTTCCTAAGATTATAGCGTTCAAACAAACAGACAAACAAAATCTTCAGCTTTATAATATTAGTATAAACTCATGTTTTTCAGGACGATTTTAACTTAACCTAAATAATTATTGTTTACCGACGTAAGGTATTTCAAATGATAGTAGAAGAAGAATTTTAGTTTAATTTTAGTTGATAAAACATAATATTACTTTATATTGTTCCAGGTTGCTATGGTTGTTTCCAAGCAGATATTGATAATGAAAAAAGCGTCGCAACAGGCAGTTATTTTTACCAAGAATGTTGTTGCACGGAACCAAAGTTCACTGCCAAAAGCTTGAAGTGGTTAGACCCCAACAACATAATCATAGGGTATGTAACACATTTTGTGCCTCGAGAGAAACTCAAAGCAAATTTTGAAGCTGTACTTACATAGTAGTCCTTAAAGATACAAATGGATAAATTGATAATGAAATTATTAAGTGCTAGAAGTTGGATTGTGTATATCGAGTGATATATCTAGAGCACAAAGATGTTGAACGCATCGCTGATGTATTTGAGTAATATGCAAATATAATGTTTATGGTATACATAACAGATTCCAATTTTGAAAAGCAACATGGGTTTCTTATAATTTGATATCATTTTAATTATGATTATTCATATAATTCGACTTTATGTTGTTGATAGTTTCTCCTTACGCTCACAACTTACCGTGAGGCCAGGTTTCAATACCTGGCTCGTCAAAATTGTTATTAGATGTTTCGGTCAGGCAATACTAAGTAGCAGCACAGATCCTGGAAATTGCTTAAATACGTATGTGACATGATGTAAGTACACCTCGGTCTATTTGTTGCCTTACATATGAAGTAACCGCAGCTTCCATCAGACTGCGCAACATAATTACGTAGATATATAACTACATGCATAGAGTCACGCCGGTATATGATTGATGGTGTGAATAGATTCTAATTATAGCTAGAACATATGGGATTGTTAATATAACCACGTATCGCCAGCTATATTTTAGTGCTATGTCAAAAGCGGCAGATTATCGCCTACCAGGCATACTACCGAATATTGCTACCGAAAAATGCCGAAAATGAAAACCTATAAACTGTGACCATCATATTATTGTTTGGTATCATTCACGCAAACTTTTACCATTGATCTTACAAGACAGACATAGCTAAGTTAAAGTTACAATTATGTACGAGACTTAAAGTCCTTAATAAGAAAATTGTTTTCACAAGACCAGGTACAGAATCGAACACGTACATTGAAGATCAGGGCGAATGCCTTTCACTGCATATTAGTAGTTCAAGCATATCATCATCGGGGTCCTACCGATGTGTGACGACGTTCAATGGAGTGGAATACACACAAATATACAACTTGTACGTCTACGGTAAGATCTGCATTACAAATATTTATATCAGAAATAGCTATACCTGCAAATTTTCGATAAACATGTTTTTCATTATCGAAATTTACTAAAAGCAGTAAATTCCGATAATGAAAAATTAATTATTATCAATCACAAGCCTAAAAACAAGATCAATTTGGTCGTATGCTGAAAGACACGGCCAAAACATTTATTGCATAAATTAATGCATTTAATTGGTTACAAAAAGTAAAAATATTAATAGTTTGTTGGGGTTCGAAAGCAATTCGGAGCAACGATGAGTTTAATAACATAAATTTGTAATATTAAAAGTTTTTTGTTAAGCATCAGTTTAAAGTTCTTTAAAAAGAAAATTTCTACAAGTTGGTATAAATCCTCTATTATTTCAAGCATTGAAATAAGGTATATGAAAGCACCTAGAAACGAAACAATAAATATGCTGCTTATAACGATTATTCTTTTTCACTAAGTTACTCAAAAATGTAAAAGGCAAGGAATTATGTTAACTTATGATATTATTAACTTTGCAGTTTATTTTTAAGTAGGTAATTTAAAATGTTAGTAACATAAAGTATTCGTTTAATAGATCCCTTATATTTCTTCAATAATACAACACCAAGTCAATATCTGATACATGGGACTGACTCGATGATCCACTGCGAAGCGAAAGGTGCCTCCCCACCTCGCTTCAAATGGTCAAGAGGAGAAGACGGACAAAATGAGGTAATGTTACTATTTAAAATATCTTACGTTGTGGTATAAATAAGATTGAAATAATATAGAGATAAATTACATTACAAGATAAAACAGTTAACGCAAAATTTGTACCAAAATGCTGTCGAATTGAGAACCTCCTCCTTCTTTTTAAAGTCGGTTACAAATCGTGTTAAAATACCTCGCAAACTAATTGATGAAACTTAAAATTCTTTATAGATATTTGATTCAGAGAAATATCAAGTGACTCCTGGTGGATTAATTGTTAAGAGTGTTACTAATGAAGATATTGGCATTTATAAATGTACCGCAGCGGTAATGTCAACTGGAGAAGAACTTGAAATTGATATTGATGTCAAGGTACATTTTATATAAATAATTTTAAATTGCAAAAGCAAGTAATATTGCTTGGGTTGGCTTCTTTATATCAAGAATGACAAAGAAAACTTAAAAAAATAGCATCTACGACTACTACACATTTTTGTGTTTCAGATAATGACAAAGCCTACAGTAACACATTTGACAGCATCACCAGAAAATGTCGTTATTGAAGAAGAGTCTCTTATAATAAAATGCGAAGCTGATGGATATCCATATCCTGAATATATTTGGAACAAAATTGCACCTTTGGTAAGATTTGATGTTGCGTATCACATGATAAATAATATAATAACTCAATTCTTGTTTAACTATACCTTTTAATGCGTCTTTGCGAAATTTTGTGGGCATTGGTATGATAATCCTGTATATCAATCACCCATTCTTGTCATATTTAAAAATGCTGGGATATTCGAAAATAATAATTTAAATATTTGTCACTATTACTAGAAGGCTGAAAATGAAACAAGAAATATAACATGGCATCAAGACGGCAATGCTATAATTTTTGACTCCGTTGTGGCAGAAGATGCAGGATTGTATGAATGTTTTGCTTACAACTTTGTTGGCAATACCAGCAAGGTCATTAATGTTGAGGTAATTATAATATATTAAATGACGTTAAAATTTAAATATGTAACTTTCAACACTGCTTTATAGTTTGTAGTATACGTCAATGTAATACGTCAATAAGTATTGAATATAATGATAAATTGGTTATATTTTTCTCATGTTGCCAGGTGCTAGTGCCACCAAAAATTATAGGATTTTCTGATAGAACGGCTGTAGAGGGGACGGAAATACCAATACACTGCAATGCTACCGGTAACCCAAATCCAAATGTTGTTATTACCTACGAGGGCAAGAATTTAACGGAAGAACAGTAAGTTACAATATAAAAAAGGTTCTTAACCTTGAATTTTCCTTTAATAATGTATATGTTTTAATAAATCAAGTCGCTATGAATAAATAAAACAAGATTATGCAAGCCTAAAAAACAGAAGCTGGAATCATACCAGCAATTGCGCCATTTCTCAAGTAAGTTGTAATGTGACTTGGTTGTATAACATTAATTTATTTTTCTAGAGATTCAATGGATGTCCAGTTTATTACAAATTTCTCAATTCTCAAAATAAATAGAGCCAAAGAAGGCATATATATCTGCAACGCAACTAATGAAGGTAAACTTTCATATGATACCTATTTGCAGTATATAATTACTGTCCTTCAGACCGAATTTCGCACATAGTGCACAAGCGTGTGCGTGTGTGTGTGTGCGTCGCAAACACAAGTGCACCCTCTGTTTCCTAACTCTCATGATCCGATGGAACAGCAATCCGACACGACCGGAAGGAGATCGGCCGCAGGTCCAACGAATTTACATGCTTTCAGAGGTACGGGGGTGTCTAACACCGCCAACTTCTTAACTGCGGGCTGGTATTGAAATGTCTTAACAGAAAAACCTAATAACTTTTTGTCGGCCTAGCCAGCATTCGAGTCTGAGACCTCACACACAGCAGTCACGTCGCATTTACTACGGCTGTGCCAGATAGACAGTTAATATATGTATTACAAATCAAAAGACGTCTACATTTTATTTTAAGTTGTAGTGTTGCTCTCATAACCAACAATAAAACATAGATAATCTTTATTGTCCTTATTATGATCTAAGCTAATTCTTGCAAGATTTTGACCAAATGTACTACTGAACATAGCTATCACGGCAACCATTTTGTCCCACTTACCACCTTGACTTCTATTCAACTTTATCTGCATAATTATATAGATAGAAATCTACTTTATTGTGTGCGTATTGAGACTCACAATAGAAAAATTAGCTCCACTGAATATTTTTTTAATAAATATGTATGTTTTCTGACAGTGAATTTCGAGACGCGAATCATGCATTTAACAGTACTGCATCCACCACAGTTTAATAAAGACCAAGAAATTGTATGGGGCTGGAACGGGGCGGATGTCAATTTGATCTGTGAGCCTGAGGCCAATCCCCCAGCTAATATTACATGGAAGTATGACAATCACTTTTCATTTAATAAAGAAAATATTACCCAACAGCATGTACTAGAAAGGAATATTCATATGAGGGTTGTAAAGTAGACGCTAAGAATAGGCCTCTATTGGCCTAAAAATTTCCACAATTTTTATCACTGACTTATTTGGTTATTCACGTATTTTATTACAAAATTGTCTTTAAATAGTCAAATTACTAAATTTTAATATAATACTGAAATGTCACATCACTTACAATACTTAAATACTGCTTTGATAAAATCAATTGGACGTGTAAACTGAAACAAAAATAAAAAGATATAAAATCTAGACAGTGATTTATTTTTAAAGTAATTATCTCATATAGAAATCTTAAAGATAATATTGCTGAAATAAATGTTTCTGCAATTTCCTCATTGATTATTACTGCTAGATAATTTATGTAAATATAATTTAAGTTTATTATTTTATCACATTATAAAAAAAAAACATAAAATAGCAATTCAAAGCCATATTAACGGTAAAATAATATTTTAATATACACTCTATTTTGATTTTATTTTCAGGGCTTACCTGATTTTTGCCCTCAGACTATGACTTTCAAACATATAGGCTTAATATACCACGTTGCATATTAGAACACATAAAGACATTCGATTGAATAACATTACTTTCTCAAAGGCATTATGATACTTCATATATTTTAACAGTTTTTATCAGTAAATTTAATTTTGTAAACGGAATATGCTTTACATTTGTCATATTCACATTTTTGTGTATTATATAAATTCAATTTATATAAAAGCTGCATGATACCAATCTACATATAACGTATAATTATTCTTTAAACAGGTACAAGACGAATGAAGATGGCAAAACTATCGAAAGAGATATTACTGAAATTGTAAATAGCCCTGTATCAGATGCACACAATTATACAATTCAAATATCTGAAAGTTTTGAATTTTATGGTTTATTTGAATGTAAAGCGACCAATAACTTAGGTCACGCTATTAAAATGCTTGACTTGAGAAAAGGATATGAACCTTCAAAAGTACTAAACGTAAGTAAAAATAAGCTTTATATCTACCTATTTACATTCATCATTTACATCATCTACACGTAAAATTAAAGGAACCATTTAAGAAAGGTGATAAGAAAGGTGATATGCAGGCTAATCAATTCCCATTTTCGTGGTAATCATAGTACACTTGTATAATACAATATGTTTACTATAATTAGCATTTGATAATCCTGTTATCTAATAGCCAAAGATTTCACAAGTATTTTATCAAATTGACTGCAGCTTTTCCTGCATATCAAACAATTTTGGCATATCAGTACCACAGGCATATATTATAAGCCAGCAAACGAATAAAACATGAATTCGACTTGGGTTTAAATACACGTGTTTGTTCATTCATTCAAAATGAAGCAAATTATAAAAAAGCCGTGACCTTTTTCTATCCAACCATAGAATCTTAACTGTGCATATATTTCACAGGTCTCGAGTTAAGTCTTTCAAATCTAACTAAACAAATACAAAGATAATTTGAATTACAAATACATTCTGGTATTGTAGGTAAATCTCACTTCTTTGAAATTGAGAGCTTGTCTTTCATCTTTGTTCGTGGAACTCTGTAGTAATGTTTCAAAAGTATTCATTGTTCCATTCCTTCAATAATTTTGAAATATAAAAGGTTACTGTAGTATAATAATGGTAGTTTATATATGGCTATGCATTATAATCATGGGATTTCGCCTATTGGTAAAACTTGCTGACTACAGTTAGCTGAGATTTATGCGAATGTAATAAAAAATATCTTATCTATTGAAATTAAACTACTTTATACGTATTTTGTCAAGTTGTTTATTTTAAAACACTTTTATTACATAATTTTGGAACTCTAAGACTACTATTATTGAATTTTACTGAATTTAAACTATTTAAATTAATTAAAACTATTTATATTTAAGTTTACACTTTGCTTCGAGGTTTCGGTTGCTTTACAGCAGCCATGTTCACGGAGAGACCCGTTCAATAATAGTAGTGTTAGAGTTTCAAAATTATGTAATACAAGTGTTTTAAAATAAACAACGCGTAGTTTAATTTCAATGTATAACATTAGCGTAAACATAAGACAATATTATCTCTCATCTATACTAAATATTTCCATTTAAGTTATTATTAGGCTAGAGGTCAAAGTTCTTTTTATTTTAAATGTTTGTTAATTTATTCGAAAAATTTGACTGCACGGTTGGCGTAGTGGTTTAGACGGCCGCCTTGCCGCTTGACACTGCGCCGAGTGTTGTGGGTTCGATCCCCACACGAGACAACACTTTGTGTGATTCATAAATTGTTGTTTCGAGTCTGGGTGTTCATTGTGTCCGTTAGTTGTATGTTTGTAAAGTCCCCCGCGACACAGGATTTAGTCCTAATGCGGGAGTTGTCTTTTAAAAAAAAAAAAAAAAAAAAAAAAAAAAAAAAATGCAAAACATTTTAGTTTTTACGTTTCATATTAATTAAAATGCATGTTCTTTCTTTAGAACTTATTATGGCGTAAAATCAATATTTTATTTAATATAACAATAAATAAAATGGGCAAATAAAACAGTATAATGAAATCCTTTCACTACAATACAGACTGAGAACAACGAAATCCCTACTGCATTTTGTACTCGAATCCTTCAATCTACAGAAAGTCGTTTTTTAATTACTTTGTATTTTACTCCAGTGATGACCCGATCTTTTAAAGTTACTTAAGGAGGCGCTATACTGGCAGCGTTAGGATTACTGGTCTTTCCCTCCTACGCTGAAAGTGCAGCGACTTTTGTCAGGGTCAACAACATACGACTTAAGTCCTCCTAACACAATTAGACTAGAGTAATAGCTACTGTGAGAAAACTGTTTTTCTGAAGAAGAAGAAGTAATAACATATTATTTTTAATTTTAGGCATCAGTGGACGAAGTTTTAGCTACGTCAGCTACTTTTATCATCGAACCTCCTTCAGACTACATTGGGCCAGAAGTATTGGGCTTCATGGCAGAATACGACACTAATGAAAGTTATAGTATAACAAATATACATCGCAACAGAACGTGGGCTATAGGAATTCCTTATAAACTAGAGAGTTTGAAACCAAACACTTCCTACTTAATTAGGTTTGCTGCTATTAATAGAGTGGGCACAGGCGAATGGAGTAATATGACTGAATTTGAGACACTTGAAAAGTGAGTATAAACATATTATTGTTTTTCTTTCGTTACAGTTTATCATACAACGGCTATTATAATTGTAATATAAAACGCCAAATAATAATGTGTTTTTAAACTATAATGATAAGCATTACTAGTCAAATTGTAGGTACACCTGAATACATAATAAAAAAATTAACAATAAAGACAAATGACTTCAGCTAGACAACAACTAGACAAGAATTAAAATAAGAAAATCGTATCGCATTATTAAAGTTAACTCAAAAACTACTGGTTATATCTTGATAAATTTTAATGGGACCACATGGGAAGTACCAGCTTTCAAATAAAAATTATCATCAATATCGTTTCACCTAGATACATACACATAAAAAAAATAGTCGAATTGAGAACATCCTAACTTTTTTTAAGTTGGTTTAAAACACCGATTGCACTCCCCATTATAACATTAAAAGACGTAAATCGTCTTTAATAGTTTGGTAACACTGTTGTTACTCTATAGTATGTCCATGTAAAACCTTGAACATTTATCCGTTAAAATACTGATTTAAGCACATTGACATCAAAAATATTTAAGCCAAACGCCAAGACATTAAAATATCAAAAGTAGTTCATTGAGAGATATCTGGCATATCTCGAAATAGCTTTGCTAAGCGTGGGTATTACTAAAAAACAAGATAAATACTCTTTTATTTTGTTTTGAGATATTGGCAAATGTTATATGAGACTTTATATTAAAGAGATTTAGGAAGCTGAAATTTTAATTAATATTTCAGATTCAGAACGGAAATAACGAGTATACGAGGAAACCAGTTATTTAGCTTAGCAATGTACCTAGGATAACAGTTCTTTGATAAACTTATACATAATTGTTATTTAGTTGTCATATAAATTAGTAAATAAATACGAAACAAATTATGAATTATTTTTAGTATTATCTTTAAGAGATAATACAAGAAAGCATATTTATTGCAATCAATTTAGGAGAAACGCGAATTTGAAAACAATTGTCCATATTATAAAATATTAAGAATGTAATTTCACATACAAAATATGAGCCAGGTGTGAGTGCAACTGAAAAAAAAACAAGTATCAGTATTATCTTTATAAGTATGTTTACAAAAATCCTGTATCTATACGTTTAATCAAATTAAATCTACATCATTAGTTTTATAAATCTCGATGAATCACATGAAACAACATTGGGTGCTTATTATATTTTTTACTTGTTGATAAAGGCTATACCTTATTTGTATTAAGTTTGTTAAGTTCACACAGTAGTTCCCTATTAAATGACTAAGCAAATTAAACTAAGTACCAATTAATTGAAGCTTACGTCGAGCACAAAAACTACGATTCTGTCTTTTGAATACAGTACGAAGCGCAAAAATACAAAACGCCAACATTAAACTTGACGCTCACTTAAAGAAAATTGTAAAGTCATACAGATCATAAAAACACATACATATTTTATCCATACTAATAGTATAAGGATTAAATTAATGTTTATTTGTATGGAGTGAGCTATATTTTATCGTAAAAAAGCTGCGTGAGTAATTCAGATTGTTTTAATAAAACAATTTTATTTGAAAAATATTGCAAAGGAGAATGGGCAATCGTAATATCACCCTTGAAAGAGAATTAGGCATAGTGTACCTATGCTCTGAAAACCCACGTCCATTTTTGAATTGTTCATGATTCGTCCTGTAGTGTCAAGTTCAAAAAGCTATAAGATTTTTTCAATTAATTAAAATTTTAAACGATTCATATTTTGTTTTGACTTCACAAGTATTTTTAAAACAGTTCTGAAGGGCTCTCAGGGTTACCAGCAATAAAGGCATCTTTAATAAAATATCCCACTCACAAATATTAAAAACGCATTAAATATACTTTTTAAAATCAACTAGTTAATCATTTGCAAAACAATAATATAAAATGAAGAAAACAGTTAATATATATTTGCTAAAATCGATATATTAATGATATAATAATAATTCTGAATATGTGTACAAGTGCAACAACATATTTCCGGGTGTAACAACATATTAAAAAAAGTAAAACAAAATGGAGGCTATAACAATCCCTATATTATGACTTGCCACATGCGCAACACTGCGGGTGGAAACTTGATTTGGTAGTTTTATTAACTTATAATGTTGTGAAATATAACTCAGTTTTGTAATTTCTTGCTCTTAAATGTATAGTGGTATTTAAAATATGACTTTTGTTACACATAACTGATGATTTTTAACATCTAACATAAAGTTAAAAAGGAAGGATTTTTAAATGAGCATTTTTTAAAAATCTCGGAGGTATAAAAATCATATTTATTTTTCTTTAAAGTATTTATTATACCCTATACATTATTATTATTTCATATTTATTAACTACTAACCAATAAAAAATTACATTTTAAAAATATAATTATAACAAAAAACACATTTAACAATATAAAAATTATGGAGGCCCACCGGCATCGAGACAAGGTCCAAGCTGTCGGTGGTTAGGGGTCCAGAGAGAGGAACCTCCTCACTATGCGTGCCGTGTCGAGGAAGACTGCCTTCTGCATCTGACCCTTGACCCAAGCACCTAACGCGAGCCTCTTAAGATGTTGGTCGAGGCTCTTGGCTATTAGACCGTTCACCGTAACGACTATCAGTACAATGATTGCCGAGTCCACATCCCACATATCGACGACCTCGTGTGCTAAGTCCAGGTATTTTTATTGTTTTTCCTTCTCAGCTTTCACGAGGTTGCCATCATGAGGGATGGTAATAATAATAATAATAATAATAATAATAATAGTCCTCTTTGGTTTTGCCTAGCGTTGAACCCTCTAAGTACATTACTAGAGGGTTCAGGGCTAGGTTACAGGTTAAAGAGAGGCGGTCAGGTCGTATCACACTTGCTATACATGGATGATTTAAAGCTGTTTGCCCGCACTGATTCACATTTGATAGACTTACTAAGAGTAACTGATTGCTTTAGTAAATCTATCAACATGGAGTTTGGTGTGGATAAATGTGCAGTCATGCATGTAAAGCAAGGAAGGATGGTGGAATCTGAGAGCATTGAACTTTCAGATTCCATTAACCTAAGATCGCTTCTCATTACTGATACCTACAAATACTTGGGTATGTCACAAGCCTTAGGTATAAATGAAGCGGACATGAAACAATCGTTGAAGGAGCGCTTCTTTGGTCGCCTGAGAAAAGTACTTAACAGTCTTTTATCAGGCGGCAACAAGGTGCGCGCTTTTAACGGTTGGGTCATGCCGCTTCTTTTATACTCCTTTGGCATACTTAAGTGGACTCAGACTGAGTTAGATGCCCTGGACAGGAAGGTCCGTACACTGTTGACGGCATACCGAATGCATCATCCTCGTTCGTCTGTGATGAGGTTGTACATCCCGCGGAAATGTGGGGGTCGAGGTTTTCTTAATGCCAAAACCCTCCATAACCGTGAGGTGTGCAACCTTAGAGAATATTTCCTTCAAACGAACGTGGATATGCATCGTGATGTTGTCGCAGTGGATAACGGACTCACCCCGCTTAATCTGGCTAAAGAGAACTGGCGCATCCCTGTAGTACTGAGCATTGACGACCGCAAGAGTGTATGGCAGAGCAAGGAGCTTCACGGTAGGTTCTACAAGGCCCTATGTGGACCTGATGTAGACCTTCTCGCCTCCGTGAACTGGCTACGCTTCGGTGACCTCTTTGGGGAAACCGAAGGGTTTGTCTGTGCAATTATGGACGAAGTTATCAAGACGAATAACTACCGGAAATACATCCTGAGGGATGGTACGATTGACATATGTCGGGCGTGCCACCAACCCGGTGAATCCCTCAGGCATATAGTTTCCGGTTGTTCTCGTCTTGCTAACGGCGAGTACTTGCACAGACATAACCAAGTAGCCAGAATTATCCATCAGCAACTTGCTCTGAAGTACAAACTTGTAGAGGTCGAGGTGCCTTACTACAGGTATGTAGCGGAACCAGTTCTCGAAAAGGACCATATCACACTGTATTGGGATCGATCTATTATCACAGACAGGACTGTTGTTGCCAACAAGCCTGATATTGTGGTAATAGATCGATCAGAGCGCCGTGCAATGATTGTCGATATTACCATCCCTCATGATGGCAACCTCGTGAAAGCTGAGAAGGAAAAAGAACTAAAATACCTGGACTTAGCACACGAGGTTGTCGATATGTGGGATGTGGACTCGGCAATCATTGTACCGATAGTCGTTACGGTAAACGGTCTAATAGCCAAGAGCCTCGACCAACATCTTAGGAGGCTCGCGTTAGGTGCTTGGGTCAAGGGTCAGATGCAGAAGGCGGTCCTCCTCGATACGGCACGCATAGTGAGGAGATTCCTCTCTCTGGACCCCTAACCACCGACAGCTTGGACCTTGTCTCGATGTCGGTGGGCATCCATAATTTTTATATTTTTAAATGTGTTTTTTTACAATTATATATTTAAAAATGTAATTTTTATTGATAAATAGTAAATAAATGTGAATAATAATAATAATATTCTACCACATACACACAACATCATCTAGCCCAAACTAAGCAGAGCTTGTACTATGGGTACTAGACAATGGATAAACATACATATATACTTTTTTTTTGTAAATACATACATATTATACATAGAAACACCCAGACCAAGACAAACATCCATGTTCATGCACACAAAATGTTTGACTTGTGCGGGAATCGAACCCGCGACCTCAGGCGTGGCAGTCGGTTACACTAACCACTCCGCCATCGAGGCCGACAATTATATTATCGACAATCATTGCACGGCGGCGCTCTGATCAATATATTACCACAATATCAGGCTTGTTGGCAACAACAGTTCTGTCTGTGATATTAGATTGATTGATTAATCGATCTGTGATTATTATTATTACTATTATTATTATTATATTTGTTATTAAAAAAGATTACACCGCAATGTCTACTTAAAATCTACTCGTATAACACCTCCAGCTAAGCTAAAATAAATGTGTTATACATGGTAAAAATACATGTGTGGTAAAAGTGGGTACATGTCGATATTGCGTTTGAATATACTCAGATATAAAACAATGAAAATTATTTTTATTGTAGTAATTCGTTATAGTATAAGTGTACCAACCTACACTGGGCCAGCGTGATTAACTATAGTTTAATTCTTCTTACACTGAGATGAGCACCGTGCTTAGCAGTAAACAGTTTAGATATAGGCTTTAATAAAACAAAAACAGTTTATGAATATATACTCACTATATTTATTTTAGTTTAAATATATTCACACACTTTGATGCACAATAAATTATATTCACAGACTTTTGCTAAATTATTCGAGAATAAGATTGCGATTTTGCTTTCGCGCCTTAGATATTCATAGATATGATTAAACTACTTATTCTGAACATGAATCAATTAAAACCACATATCTTAAAAACATATTTCATTTCTAATTATTAAATAACAATATATTAACGTATATGTATGTCTTACTCAAAATCAATTTGTATGTAGGATTCTTAGACACTCGCCGACAAGCTACAAACTAAAATAGCAAGGGCAACCTACAACACACCGCACTTGCACAACGTCATTATTACTTACACTATACAAATATTAAATGACAATATTGAAAAACTAGAACACAAACATTAATTTTCAACCGACTTCAAAAAAGGGAGGAGGCTCTCAATTCAACTGAATTTTTTTTGTGTGTTACCCGAGAACTTTTCTCTAGGTGAACCGATTTTCTTCAAGATCTAACCAATAGATTTTGAGTTATCCTTAATAAAGCGTATTTAGTTGCCTTCGACTACATTGATGATGTTCTCATTTTATTATTTATCTAGTTGTAAAACTGGTCGGTTTTTTATATTGTTAAAATTGTTGTGTTTTTTTTTATTAATATGCTCCTTATTATAAGTTTCTAAAAGTTGTTGAGAATGAATATCAACAAGTTGTATACGTAGGCTTGATGTTATTACTTGTTATTTACTTTTCCAATAAGTATAATCTTACCAACGAAAGTCATAATGGTTGTTTCGTTTCTAGGTCAGCGCCAGAGCCTCCGATATGGCTCGTGGAATCACTCCAGCCCTCGTCAAGCAACGTGCTCAAGTGGAAAGAGCCCGAAGACAACGGCGAACCTATCGACTACTACATGTTACGATATTGTCCGGTAGGTTTCTGTGACGTCATTTGATATGCTTGAAGTATTATTAGGTGTCTCTCTGACAGCATTCTCGGTATCCAATATATTCGGTATCATCACGAGATATCGAACTATGACTGTAAATTGAAATAGGCTTGCTTTCAATACGTGGAATCTTAATATAAGTGTCGTAACGTGGTCAAATGTTTTGCTTAACTCTACCGGGATTTTATTTGGCTGACAAAACAAGGTACAGACATAGATAAGTAGATAACAGTATACAGAATAAAAAGAAATAGAACAACTGTAAAAATAATATTTATTGCCTCTGAGCTACCTCCGGCTATGTATCGAAATTTAGTGTCCTCGCCCACGCTACGTAAACTTCATATTAAGGCATAATATATTAGGTAAATTTCGTATAAGAAATTCAGTATATAAAAGAGAAGGTAAAAATGTACGTGTAAGTTTGTGTTTTTTGTGCGTGTTTATAATATGTTTGTATTTTGTAAATTGAATAACTTGTTAACATCCATTAACACTTAGATGGTTCTTGTGTCGAACAACTTGTGTCTTTTTAAACAGTCAAAAAATCCGTTAATTAACTTCTTAAATAGTCCTTCGTTGTCTTAGATATAACTTATTTTTTTAAGTTTTGGTATAATTGGTACTTTAAGTATTTTAGTGTCGTTCTAGGATAAAAAACGCAGCATTAAGCATATACATATTCTTATCTTATAGGTATCTGTACCGCGTATGCGAAAACTTACGCTACAGGATCAACTCAATGAATATATATGTAAATGCCTATATTTTTACTTTCACCTCTATAAATTTATTCATCAGTGACTTTGCCTATCCAGCGCCCGGAACACACGATAAATGTATGTTTGTGTGACGTTACGACAGAACATTATAGTTTTATGCTATTAAGAACATGTGTATCAAAGCGAAGAGAATTGATGCAATGTCTTATAGCTGATGAGATCATTGTACATAATATGATAATATAAAAAGAAATTACTGATTATCCGCCTTATAATTTGAAACGAGTACATGAGTATTATTTATTACTTTGTCTTTTTGTATTCGATCCAATAATAAAAAGTTTAGTTAATTAATAATATACAGATTCTACATAGATTGCGAGCGATTTACTGACGTCCTTTAAGGCATTTCTTTCCAGATCTTCGAAAGATCAGATGATTACCAGATTTGTCTCGAATTCTAGCAGTGTGCGCTATAGAGATGAAATGCAAACTTTTTTATTTAAGTAAATTAGATAATACTATACAGTATCGCCTATTTATACAAAAAAAGCAAAAAAAACTGATGCCATAAAATATAATATATTCCCAGCAGCAGCAAGGTTCAAAATTTTCTGATCCAAAATATATTTAATGCAAATTAAATTAATTCACCCTGACAGAACTGAATTAATGTATACAGTGTTCGTTACACCGTATCATTGTTTTTCTTTGTTCATGATATTTTAATAACATAATGAATATTTTCATAAGTTAAAGCAAGCCATCATTAAATAGATAATTATAGCTCTCTTTAACAGTAAAGGAAAATAATGTGAGAAAACCTTCATGTCTGAGGAGAGTATTTCATAAATTTCGCGAAGATATGTGAAGTCTGCTAAACCGCACAGGGCCAACGGTGAACTATGGCCTATTCCTTCTTATATTGAGTAGAGGCCCGTGCCCAGTACTGGAATCCTAATCCTAACTAATATTATAAATGCGAATGTCAGTTTGTTTGTTTGATACGGTTTCACGCCTTAAATACTCAATCTATCATCATGAAATTTCGCATACACTTTGTCAGGGTTACAGAAGAGGACATAGGGTACCTTTCATCCAAAAAAAGATACTGATTACTAACATAACCTAACCTACATTTACGTGAGTGAAGCCACAGCCAAAATCTAGTAGTTTATAAACAAGACTGATATTGTTATTTATTTTTCAATTGTCATCCTTTCAGGTAGTTGAAGATATGGATGAAGCTGTGTGTAAAAAACAACGCATCGAGGGGGTCACAGAACAAGAACTGACTGACCTTCAATACAACACTACTTACTACTTCGAGATCATCGCGCACAATTCTGAAGGGGATTCCGCTGCTGCAAACACGTCACTTCTTGTACCAGGTATTCACATAATTTTTAAATTTTCCAAACCCTTTTGTTAGGAATTTACATAGTAACATTCAAAAGATATTCGAATTAATAATATTCAAATACAATTATACGTACGCCGTTGCGTATAATTATTGTTTATCGCATAATTGGAACGTGTTGTGCAGAACTGATCCAATCCACAAAAACATAAATATAAGTTATGCTGATTTGAAACATAAGTTCATTTTTATTGTGACTGTTATCCTACTACATCATGCAATGCATATAGTTTTATAAATAATTGAATATAGATATTTACATTACTTGATGTTTATTCAAAAGACCTTCATACTTATAGATAAATTAAAAAAGAACCTCTGGATCATTTCTGCACAACACGGTCCGATTGTTAAATCACGTTTGATTCCTAGTATATACTGTTACGGACATAGCTCGCGTCTTTGTGTGTAGGACTGTTGTTGATTTGAATAATTGTTAATTAAGTTTAATCATTTGTTAATTAAGTTTCGGTATCTAGTTTATCCAGGAGCCCAAATCAAAACCATCCGATAATGTAGTAGTGGTTGATCCATTTTGTGTGATTCGATCATAAAGGGCAGTCCTCCGAAAAAATTATCCGTCTCATAGATGCAGTAGCAAAAGTTTGAGTGTATACCCAGTTATCAATCGTGAAGTATCAAGATTATGGAACAAGACGGAAAATACTAGTTTCTGTGTTGCTGTGTAGTGTGCATGCTTGTATAAGTTCGGCAGATGGCCATATTTCGTGAGGTTTGAACACTACTACAGTTATGTGACTTTGTATATGCAAAGCTGTAAATGTATCTGTAGAATATTTTGTAACGTTAAATAAAAGTGCATAAAAACAAGATCATGTAAATTTTTAGTCCCTGTAATATAAGTTTTGGAAATATATAAGCTAGATAATTGTTATTCATCGCATGTATATTTTATTTGGTCAATACCGCTTCAACTGGCATTATCATCGACCAAGCCCGCCGCAATGAAATAACTGCGAGGCATAAGTAGAGCGAAGTAAGGCAAGAAGTGGTTTGCTCGATATAATAAAAATATATTTTCAAAAATTTTAACTATGCAGACCAGTCATTATTTAGATCACTAAGTAACATGATTTTTTGGTTTACAGTCCAACTTGGTGGTTTATATAAGCCGATTTTAACGCATACGTGAATATTAAAATTGTGGGCCAAATCTATAAAGACAATTTTACAGCAAACTAATCTGGATATAGATCTGGATAAGATCTATATCCAGATTAGTTTGCTGTAAAATTTTAGTGATCATTCCAAAACTACACTTAATACTTGAGCATAATGCTCGGTCATGCACCGGGAGGATTAGCTAAACTATTGTTTGTTACGTGTGAACTATGTTAGACATTACACAAGTTTACGGTCTATGCAGTAAGATATTATGTGACTGTGAATGACGATAAAAGTCTTCAACTCAACTTCAAGGGCAATTCACCATAAATTTTCTGTAAAAAATACTTTGAGTGCATATTTCTTGCACAATGTTTAAGTGTGAAGGAATGATCTACATAGTTTTACATTTTTGTTTAGTGAAAGATTTAGCCTAGATTTAGACTTAGTCTTACTTTAGCTAAATATTCTCTTCACTACGCATTTATGGTTAAGTCTATATGATAGACCGTATAGGCCTCAAACTACAAAGTAAGAGCCAATAAACGATCATTCCATCTAACTACAGTTTCCAATTTGTTTTAGCTTTAGTTGAGTCATTGAAAGCCGAAGCAATTTTATCAGCAGAAGCCATCATCGGTATATCAATAGTAATAGTACTTGTATGTTTGTTACTATTGGACGTACTTTTACTATTGTGGAGACGACAAGGCATTATCGCCAGCTGTTGCTTCAAGAAGAGCAAGAAGAAACCGAACGCGTTACACTCACGGTGAGATTTCATGTAATCCTAACTTCATTGTTAAATTGCAGCTTTATCATTAAATGGCAAGATTCGGATAAACTACCTATATTTGCAATATTGTAACCGAGCAATATTAAAGATTAAAGTGAATGAACATTTTTGTCGGCGAAATCATTATTGAAGTATTTTTTTTATCCGATTCTTACATTAGTATTTAAATGTCTATTTATTTCATTAATTATGCATGCACTTTTAAGTAACATTTCTACAAAAAAACATTGGAAGATAAAATAAAATCACCAATCACTCTTCGAACTTCCGCAATTTTCCTTACCAATTATCGGCGAAAAGTAATTGAGGAATCAAATCAAAATTTACCAAGCCATTTCAAATTCCGTCAAGCGAAATCCAATTCGCTAAAAAGATTAATGAAAAATCTGGTATTAAGTAATTTGTCTGAATTGGCATCACGTTACGCCGATCTATAGATGTATAATTTTTGCTAAGGCATTAGAGTTTTCTGCAGACAGCGAATTTATGTGATGCGACTTAGCAAAAAGGAAAAATTGTTGAGTAGCGAGTATCAACAACAAGTAATACATGGCGTGTAACAGAAAGATGATATAAGATATAATATACGAGTCCCTAAGGGCGAACTTAACAATAGGTAAGGCTAAAACAAAATAAAAATTAACATACTCAATACTTTTTTAATGGGTCTAATCAGATGTTACCTTTCTTATTGTGATATTTCAACAACGTCTTAAATTCTATTTATAACATAATTACGATATCAGCAAAATTCTCAATGTCATATTATTATCATCGATAGAAAAAGGTCATTCGATCAAACGGCCCTTTAATTTTCTTGACATTTTTGGAACTTTCTTACGTATAAGCTCTTGTGGATGACCCGTAAATATATTCTTATACACACTGCTAAAATGTTGTGATTTATTCGTAAAGTAAATTTTTAATGCCGCGCTACGAAAGATTGGATTAGTTTTTTTTTTATAATATTATTTTATGTTACATAGCATAATAATTATAAGTCTTGCAGCCTACATATTTTAATAAAAATCACTTCACGGTGAATTTGTGTCAATTGGCAACAAAATATAGCCACTGAGTGTAAGACAGTAAATGACACTGACACAAATTCTATTGATTTTTCAGTGACAAGAAAGGTCTGTTGAAAGACAACGGAGAGAGCGTAGATGATACTTTGAGGAGGCCCAACAATGGGCACAGGGAGTACGAGTACAATAAGACCACCGGCATTATAACCGGCAAACATTCCTCTGTTTAAAGTGAACAATATAAAAGGCTTAGGATCCATGTGAACCGCGCGATTTTTTTTTGCTGTTTTCTTCTTTATGATATTCTTATGGCCCCAGTTCAATATGATTACTCATTCAAATGCGTCTCACTATAAAGTTGGAAAATAGTTGAAATACCTAAGCTTTTTTTCAAATTACGATTATTATCATAATATACTGGAATAGCCATTTATGTTTGAGATAAACAAACAATAGCAGCATACTTTTGACTTGTTTATAAACCAGAACGTCGTCCAAAGTTATTATATTTAGTTTCGTAGCAACATATTTATTCCAGTATCTAACTTGGACATTGTCTAAAGGTGCAACTCTGGATACGTTCCTGGTAAGAAACATGGCTGGCTATTATTGGTGTAGACTAGGACGTATGAGGAATTTATTTTTCATTATTCATTTCATAATTACTTTTCGAATAACGAGTAAAGTAAATAAACCATGATATAGGTACTATAATGTTCAACAAATTGAGGGTCTATACACGCTAAGAATTTTATTATTGCTTTATAATGTATATTGTTGTATATTCCTTTGTTAGAAATCCTTAAATAAATAACAATGATGGCTTAATCCGGCTTAAAGTCACATCTCTAAATAATATAAACCATATCACCAAAAGAACAACACGTTTTAACAATATCAAAAATAATGCAGTCCGTAAAGTAGTAAAATCGCGTCGTGTAGCAGTTTCAGCGTAACAAATAATGCTAATAACAAAATCGCTCGGTTCACACATATTAACGATAAGTGCAAGTGATATCGTAACTTTAGTAGTAGCTGTTTTGTAATTATAGCTTATTTACAATAACTTTTGTATTGTTTTTGTATTAGTTGAAAAGTAAAATAGTTTCTACTAGCAGACATGCCTAACTCATTACTGTACATTCAATTAACTAACCAAAGTATAACTATTGATATTTCTACTGATTTTAGTTTGTAATATAAATGTTATTTTCTTCTTATAAAATGTACCTTTAAAAGTAGTTATTATATATCATTACTGAAATTATTAATTTTATTCATCTGATTGTGTTGAAATTAATATATAATAATTTTCATCTGTGCATTTATCTGGCAAGTGACTCGAGCGTCAACTTTAATATTAACCACTTAACTGCCTCTTTTAATTAAAGAAAATCTGATTTTTAATGATAATGTATGTTGCTTAAACCAATTTTATTATAAGTATCAAACATTTTATTAAAAGAGTCTTGTAAAAGTAAAAGTTTATTTCCTTATTATTTTCCGTTATTTTATTAATGATTATGTTAACAGCAAATATAATACTTTTGTAAATATTAAAACGTATTATGCTTAAAGCTACGTATAAAATACTTATAACATTATTATACATTAGCATCACATTCAATCACAGAGTTACTAAATCTAAGAGTACTTATGGAGAATAGTGCCTTTAGTGATAGATTTAATTATATCTTCTTGTATAATAGAATACTAATAATAATTCTTCAGAATGTAAAGACAGCAAACGTTTGTGACTAGTATAAACATGTCACGGAAAAATAAAGCTATACTTGCTAATATACCAATGTCTCTGTAAACATTGACCATGTTTACAGACACATTAGTGTTTAGTCTCTTTAAATACTCCAAATGCAAAGCAGTACAAACATTATGTCCTTTATACTATTTATTCACTGCCTGTTTGTTCTCATTGATAACTTATCTCCAATTCATTAGATTATATTTGTAAAGCGCTTTTATTAAGAAATGTACGTTTATTTCAAAACATGAATTCTATTTTGTATAATGATTTTGTGTCAAGAAATTAGTTTAGCAACAAAAGTGTTCAGATCTGTTTTAATTTACATCAATTTGTGTCTTTTAGTACTTAGAGATATCATAATTATCGTTTTTAATTCATATTTTGAACAGTACCAATGTAATTATTATTAATTCGGTTATTTAGAATGACAAAATACTTTTAATTATATTTTATATCAGAACATGAATCTCTCATGTAAATATTTATAATTTGTTTATTTAGCACAATTTTCAAAAAGCGTATCATATATACCTAATGTTCTCTTTAAAACAGTAAAGGTAATTTGCTTAATATTTGGAATGTTACCAATCCATAACTCTAATATAACTTGTAATAAATTAATTTGGCATTCTTAGCTACGTACTGAAAATCTCATAAACAATTAAATATAGATTGAAGCCTATCTCCAGATCCTAATTTTATGCTGATCCCAAAAAATTAAATAAAGGAGATAACATGCGATGTAGAAATCTCTTCTATATATAGTTTTAAATTTAATTATGTGTAATAGTGTACAAATCATGCACCGTACCAAAGATTAACTAAATAAATGTACAAGTTAAACATTGTATTTTTATCTTTAATTAAAGATTATATAAAATGAATATTACGTTTTTTCTTTACCCTTTCAGTGTATATTTTGCCACGTGTTATTAAGATAAAACGGAGTAAGTCTGGTCACACTTATGCGTGACTCTGCATTAACCTGACCGTGTTTAGGCTACAGAATTTACATAATGCGAATATATAATTACTTTTTTATAGAGTACAGAGTTTTAAGATTTTGAAACTTTAATTAAAACAAATAATGCTTAGACAAATTCGTTTAGAAACCCTAATTTACTAAAGTAATTAAATAAGGTTTTCTAAAATACGTATTTCTTAAAATATTTTTGTTGCTTGTTACTATATTCTTACTTTTTCTGCTAGTAACGTTAAGGAATAATAATGCAAGTAAGATAGTAGTAATCTTTTCATCAGCAAAAGGTTTGATACCTTTTGCATAAATCTAATTTTAGCTTTGAATAGTATTATTCTAACATCAAATTGCGTTTGGTTTCTTAAAATGAATATTGAGGTAGTCTTTAACTAAGTTCTGAATAAGTTAATTATAACCTGATAATACATTATGCAATCGATTTGATTCATGAGCCAATCTTTAGTTGGGCGCAAATCATTTTGAATATTTAATAAATTCGATTTCAAAAGCTACAGCGCGCACCTGTTATTGAAAATTAATACTTTAGGGGAGGGAATCAGTAATAAAATGTTACAAGTTACAAAATATAAGCGATTTAGTACATATGCTTTAGTTTCCGCGTCATATTTAAGTTTTATTAATAGGTACTTAGATTGCTGTTATTTTGATGCCTAGTAAGTCGATGCTATAGCGAAACGAAATAAATGCAGCGAAACCTTTAAATGAAAGCCATATAATAAATAATAAATAAATATGAATATATATGATATATAATGAATATACACTGGACCGCAAAGAAAAAGGGTCGGTTAGACAATCTTCAATATCTACAAAAGTACCTGTCCTAGCTTTATGAAATAAAGACTAAATTAAAGAATATTTTAGTGCGCTTAAATGAAAATAAAAAAATGCCTTCAAGCTTTTTATTTTAATAAATGTAAAATAACTAAAAATGCTTAGTTTTCCCAGTATTTTCGTAAATGTTCAGTTCGTCCCATGCATGCTCAATGGGGTTTAAGTTGGAGCTGCGTGCTGGCCTCTCCATGTGTGTGATACCGACTTTCTTGGAAATAGGCAAACACTATCTGAACTGTATGCGGGCGGATATTGTCTTGCATAAAAACGGCATTCTCGTCCATGTCCACTAAAAATGGACCAACGTAGTCATTCAGAATTTCAGTGACATATCTTTCTGCAGTTAAAGTTCCATTTTCTATCACCACTAGCTCGGTGCGGCTTTCGGAAGAAATCCCAGCCCACACGTAAACAGAGCCCCCGCCGTATGGTGTTTTTTCTTCTATACAGGCTTAGCTATAGCACTCTCCCGTCGTGCTTGTATAAACAAAATCTAGACTCGTCTGACAAAATAACTCCTGACCCTAAAAAAACCCAAAAAACCCCGATTCTCGTGTTCTCTACCATAACTCAACCTCGAGTTTCTGTGGTGTCTTTCTAGTTTTGGGCCATTTGCAGGTCTTAATGGCTTTAAATTTGCTTCAGCCAGACGCCGCCTTACTGTATCCGTACTCATATTGTTTCCTCCAGCTCGTAAATGATGATTCTTTACTTCAACAGCCGTAAGAAAGCGATTTCTCAAAATTGTTGACACCATATAGCGATCCTCTCGCGCCGTCGTGCACCTTGTTCGGCCTGTTCCTGGTCTTTGAGGATTGGATCCAGTTTCATGGAAACGCTGGAGTACTCGCTGAACTGTAGAAAGAGTCACACCAACAGTTCTCGCTGTATTTCGTTGACTGTGACCATCTTCAAGCATTGTCAGGATCCTGGTATATTCTTCAGGGGTTAACGATATGATGACTTTAGAATAATAAAATTTATAAGACAGAGATACCATATTTATAACTTTTTTATTGCAAAACTAAAACAAACACGGAACAATTGATTTGAATTTTTTGGTACTAAACTCAAAAATGACTATTATATTATATTTTCAGTTTTTTATACAATTATCAAAAATAAATAAAAAGGTTTTATATATTGTTTTATGTGGCATTAAATATTCTTTAATTTAGTCTTTATTTTATAAAGCTAGGTCAGGTACTTTTGAAGATATTGAAGATTTTCTAACCGACCTTTTTTCTTTGCGGTCCAGTGTATATGAGAATAACTTATAGTAATGTAAATCGTTAAGTTCTGGCTAAGTCTTAGATAATAGATTTTACTTTACGAGTAGATTTATTTAATTTCTAAATATTCAACTGTAAAATACATTTTATTTACATTACAATATTTACGTTACACATTACATTTATGAATCTCAAAAGTAACGTTTTAAATACTTTTTTTTAAATGTGATACATATTTTAGTATTTTAATAATCATAGTATCTCTAATACTTTGCTTATCCTTAACCATTTGCTACTATTTACTTCCAAATGTACCAAAAATTAAACATTTATAAGAAACAAATTTATTTAGACGTAGATCACTGTGAAGCGCCACTAGGCAGCAAACCTTACTTTCTAGTCATAATTGAAACTGGAACACCACTAAGATTACACTCAACGGCCATTTCATGCCGTGGTTAGAATGTTATTATCGCAGTTACAGTCATATAATGAATATGAAGGGTCAGTCGACTTTCCACAGAAGCGGACACCGTCATGAATGTAACTGCCTATCATCCTGTGTGTAATCCCTTAATGAGCACTTACAAAATCCGCTTAAGAGTAGAGTTAGCAAATTACAGCTTAATAAACACTATTGTACGAATATGCTGTAGGATGTGTTGAAATATCAAGAATTTTCATTTAATATGTGGTCTTTTACTCGCAACATCCTAATATATATATACAAATGTAAGTTAGTATAAAACTTTCACGCCTTAACTACTCAACAGATCATCATGAATTTCGCATTCACGTTGTCAGGGTAAGAGAAAAGAACATAGGGTATGTACCTATTGTGCAGAAAAATTAGGTACTGTTCTTGAGCGAGCGAGGCTCTGGTAAAAGCTAGCATCTTTATAGCTGGTAAAGCAATTAAAGACTACTATATATATTATGCAGCATTGTATTGCACAAAGTAAACATTATTGTAAGAAGCTTATTAGATTAATATAATAAAGGGAGCCATATGTGTATCTAAATATGATGAAACTAAGCAAGAATAACGGTTAACAGATACATTATTTACGAGGTAATAATAATGATAATAATAAGAGAGTATGTCAGTATCAAAAATCACAATGAAGCAGCGATAGCCTAGTTCGTTTTGAACGGAAAATCTGTTCAGAGTGGAAAAGTAGGAAAAAGTGTCATGTTTTAAGGTTTTTAAATGTAATTTATTTATTTGGCCTTTATTTTCAAAATGTTTTAATACACTCTACAGAGTCAAGTAAAAGTGTATCATTTTCATCTCTTTCCTTTGAAATATTAAACTTCATTATTTTGCTTTATCCTGTCGAGTGTATTAAAAACATTTTCAAAATAAAGTGGTTGAAAATATAACTGATATTTACGTACTTACTAGTTTAAATATAAGAAAACTGTATTGTTTGACAACAGCATTACCTGAAACAAAATAAATGTATTAGGTACATACATTTATTTGAGGTATGAGGTTTAATAGTTTTCTAAATATTTTTCTTTCCAACAGATAACGTTCAGCAGTCAACGCATGTTCACGTTGTATAAGCTTAATCACCATAACGAACCAACAAAGAATTCATTTGTAACAATTTTATTGTTTACAAAAATCTCCTAATCCCCCTGTTCTGGAAAGATGGCCACGTTCCGTGCGGCTGAATCGCGTTATGGTTTCGTTATCGCTCAACCTTTATAAAGCCGATGTGATAATTTGTATGTGATTGTGGTCAATTGAAATACAATAAATAATAAATCCAATTTACAACATTCGTTTCAGTTCCCAACTTGGAACTTCTATCTCCACCTGCACCACTGATATTAAACGTTTGAACTGCAAAGCAGACGAGCGTGTTATTGAAAAATTTCTGATATTTTATAATATATTACTACTAGCCTTCATTTATGTGCTTAATCGAACTAGTCTTCTTTTTATAGGTTTGAAGAAGAGTGCTAAATTATATAATCCTATTGAGTACAGCCATATCATTACGTAGAATAAATAAGGATACACATAATTAAATTGAAACTAAACGATGACTGTACATAGGAGATATTTAAGAAATATTAATGTGAGTGGTCTTAATAAGAGCTATAGAAGCCAAAACTAATATTTTAAATGTTTGCCTGTTTGTATGCAAACTCATCATGTAAAAACTACTGTACGAAATTGAATGCGGCTTTAACAGTTGTATTGCTGGAATACAACTGTGAAAACCGTACGGCGAATCACGATGAGACATGCACCAGACTTGAAGTTAGACCAACATAAAATCAGGTGCATGTTTCATCTTGATACGGCGACTACAAGGATTAACTAAATAAGCCTAAAGGCAAAGAAAAAAAAATCTACTTCCACATTCGACGCGTACCAAGTTACGAGTAAAAACTAGATATATTTAACATCACTGAGTGATAGTAATACGTTCGCAGTCACAGCTCATTTATAAACAGTTCTATTTTTAATATAGAAAGAATACCTATACAAATCTGTGCCGACTAGCTGCAGCCTACAGAAAATAGTAGCCTCATACATTTGTATTGTGTTTCCAGAGCAGATATTGTTCTCTCAGAAGTACTTTTTGTACATTATACTGACAACGCAGAGCATTTTTTTTCACATACGCTCTAATGATAGTCTAGTGTTGCAAGCATTCATAAGTACCGGTAACCGCTTACAATTAGAAATTGAGGCTTTATGCACGAATATTCCTTACAGCAAAAAACGGCATAAACTCGTTAAAATGTATCTTGTTTTTCACATTGACGTTACGAAATACCAAAGATATTATATTTAAAAAAGAAAGTTAAATAAGAAAGTAGAAAAGTGAAAACTAGAAAACGGCCTAATTGTAACAATTTGTCTTTAGTCCACAGTAAACAAGGCAACAAGGAAAACACACACTGTCAAATCAAATTTAATTAAAACCAAAAAATGCCTTCGTATTTATAAAATGCACCAATTATAACTCAAAGGTTAATAAAACACAAGGAATATCATATACCGTGTAAATATTTAAGAAAAGGTGGTCATTATTTAAAAATTAAAAACATTGCAAAACCAGCACTGTTGTTTAAATCATGTTTTCTCTATCTTTTGTACTTATCTTATCTTGTGTGGGGGCCAAGATATATTAGGTGGAGCCGCTGTACCTTCCAGTGCCCCAGAGCACCTTCCGGGACCAGTAATAGACAGGTCTTGTCCCCAAATCTTGACTTTCTCCACCCTAACCTCAGAGATTCGGTTCTCGTAAGTGAGCTACCTCGTGCCCAAGTGACACTACCCATTCTCCAGATAGGTACCGGTGCAATAAAGCCGTTCACCACTCGCAACTCTGGGAGTTGCTAACGAAGACCTCGCTGGAGCCGACGGAGAAGCCGCTTCCCATATCTCCAATATGGTACCGGAGCTGTGTAAGGCACGCTCACTTCCCGACGTACATCCATATGCCTACCTATGACTCTTACTTGCTCAGCAGGCAAGCGCCCGAAATACGTTGATGCAGCGAAACCACACTGCCACTTCGCTGAAGACAACTCCGTGCCTCGCGCGACCGACTAGTTCGCACTAGCCGCGCCTGAGTCCGACGCTCGAACGCCACGTGCTTGCCGAGCAATGAACATGTCGTCCTCAGCGGCTAACCACATACCCCTGCGAGTCCAACACCAATGTCAGGCACCGCGCACTCGATAGCGCGGTCGATAGAACACGCCTTTTGAGGCGCATTGGGCTTCCTGACCCCGCAGTACCCTGGTCCAAAGGGGGAGACCCGTAGTTCTCCCCCCGAAACCCTATCTACTCGGGTTCTGAAGATAGGGACCTTGTGTCAGTACAGATAGGTGACACTTCGACCCAGTGGGATCTTTTGTATTGACTTTGCCATAGATGTTCATGGCAGCCGGGACCGATGGCTTAACGTGCTCTCCGAGGCACGGAGCAGGCGATAATTGTCAATCAATACGCACATAATTTCGGAAAATCTTAGAACTTTCGAAAGTCAGAGATGCGCGACGTGGGTTCGAACTCGAGACCCTCTGCATTGCAGTCTGTTGGCCTCCCCACTGAGCTATCGCTGCTATCATCATCATCTTTTGTACTACTCATCAATGCAACTTGTCAACATGTTTGCAGTTTATCGCATGTATAGACTGTGCGACCATACTTTATACGTCAGTTACTACGAATATAACAAATCTTGTGTATAATATAATTGCGAAATACAAATAAACAAAACATTAAAAGAACATTCATACTAATTCATTTCAGCAGTTATCACAGTTGAACGACTACATACATTTTTATGACCCATCCAAAATCTGTAATGGTAAGTGAACAAACGATGCAGGTTGTCGATGCAACTGCCAGTTCCCACACAGAAGCGGCTATTTGGCGAATTTATAGGCTTTCTAACTGAATGGCGCGCCCACAGGTGTCAATAATGGCTTTTAAAGGTAACGTTTTCACGTACAACAATATTCCCCGTAAATTAAAATCGTGTCTACTACAGGTTGAAATTGTTTGTGGTTTTAAGAATAGTACACGTGTAGAAATAGCTTATGAAACATATTTGTATCATATGTAAAATGAAGAGGTATCATATTTGATTTGAATAAGAAGATTAATTTAAGATCTTATATTAAAAGAAAGTTTTATTAGCTTTGGTCTAATCTTATTTAAGCTCTACTGGGCTATAACCGTATTGATGCTAGGGTGATAGATTTATGTATAAGCTGAAGGTGCAATATTTTTTCTAATTTGTTTCTTTTTTATTGCCTTTTGTGGCAGAAGAACAAGTGGCCCACCTGATGGAAAGTGGTAACCACCGCTTATGGACTTCAGCAATGTCAGGACACAGTAAAGCTGCTGCCTACCGTGAAAGAAGAAGTCTCTTTAAACCTCGTTTGAAGAAGGACATATTATAGCGCTCGCGAAACACCGAAGCAGGCAGTTCATTCCAGAGCTTGCACGTATGTGGGAGAAATGATCGCTGAAAGCGTACTGTCTTGTATTTGAACGCTTCCAGGTGATATGGATGAACCCTGCTTCGTTGTCGAGTGGTACGGTGATAGAAAGGGGCCGCTGGTACCAAATCAAACAATTCTTCAGAGCAGTGAAAGAGTCGGTAGAACAAGCAGAGAGACCCAAAGTCTCTCCGTTGCTCCAATGACTCCAATCTATCCGTGAGATTAGGATCATCTGCGATTCTAATTACACCGTCTTTATAGGGAGTCAAGAGGGTCTGGCTGGTATTTAGGGGCCCCTGCCCAGAGGTGTGAGCAGTACTCCACGTGCGGCCCGACCTGGGCTTTGTAAAGCACAAGACGTTGACCTGGTGTGAAGTCCGACCGTCTCGTCCAGTTCAGTAAACCCACCTTTTTGCTCGCTAATTTGGCTTTGTCCTCCAAGTGACTCCCAAACTAGACTTTATTCGAGATTTCCACGCCGAGGATCCCAATAGTTTCGGAGACATAGAGAGTAACTCCTTGGAACTGTGGCACCATGATAAAAGGGTCCTTCTTGGCAGTAAACGCGCACACTTGTGTCTTCGAAGGGTTGAATCTAAGTTTTGTTCACCCCATTCAGTGGCCCGCCCAAACGAGTCCTCGACTTCAGACACAAGTTGTGTTCGTCTTTTCTGTATCATGCTCCGAGGTGTCCCTCGGAGCGACGAAAGACGAACACATACATTGAAACAGAATGTCTTCTGATAGCTGGTATAACGCGCATCATCATAGTGCTGTCATCCGCATAGCAATGTATGTTCTCGATTGACAACAAGTCATTGATATGCAGGATGAACAGTGTTGGGGAGAGCACCGAGCCTTGAGGAACACCAGCGTTAATGGTTTAGGTTTCGGAGCTACAGCCATCAACGACGACTGTAATGGTCCAACCATCCAGAAAGCTGGCAATCCATTTGCAGAGTCCCTCGGGGATACTATTCTTCTAATTAAAAAGGCATGTAAAGAGACATAAATTAAATACATTAGTGATAGCATAATCAGTAACACAGATTTGCTTGTGCATATGAAATGTAGTGCTTATTATCTATTTATTCATTTCTATTGTACATCATCCGTTAAACTCAGTCAGCCGCGAATTGCATCGATGCGGCTTTGTGGCAAATTATGACCGTATTAGTGAATGTTCAACAATGATTCTGTGTAAGTATTATTTAGCTTTAGCTGAGCCAACAATTGACGGCCATGTTTACAAGTATCGATAGCAATAGGTTGGATGTAGGTCTAATCCAAGGCATTTTATCAAGACTTAAATCTGAGGTTATTTATTTTGTAATAAGTGACGATAGGGTTGACATATCCGTATAGGATCGGGCACGCCACGATCGTGGCGGTAAGTCCCGTGTTTGAGAAGTGGCTGGAGAGGCGGCATGGCGCCTTCACCTTCCGGCTGACACAGGTACTGACTGGCCACGGTTGTTTTGGCCGGTTCCTGTGTCGTATATGCCGGCAAGAGACGCCCGGTTGTCACCACTGCGGCGACTGCCGCGACGTCGTAGAGGACACGGCGCTGCACACTTTGGCGGTTTGCCCCGCCTGGGCATCGCAGCGCCGTGATTTGATCGCGGCAGTCGGATTGGTTGCCCTCTCGCTCCCGGCCGTAGTTCAGTCTATGGTCCGGAGTGAGAGGTCGTGGAACGCCGTCGCCTTCCACGACCTCTCACGTCGCAGCGTATAAACCCTCTCCCCAACCGCAGAGCCGGGCGCCGGAGGGCGCGCGATGACCTCCAGCCACCGTGAGGTTTGACCTGGGGGTGGCGGGCTTTGTGGGCCTGCCCGCCATCCATTCAGCACCAGGTCCGAGAGGCGGCGTGCGTGTTCCCACGCGCGCCTCTGTTTCGAGTCCGTGTCCCCTCTAGGGGGGAGACAGTAGGGTTTTTATAGTGTGAAGTAGTGCCTATTTTGGGTAGGTCTCTCGTGTAGTGGCCTGTCGTTTCATACGGTGGGCCAAAACCTCGGCGGGGTCGCGACCGTATGCGAAAGTGATTCGCGCGGCCCCGTCGATAGTGGTTTTGTCGAGGAACACCGTGGTAGGTTTAGTCGGTATTCCGGGAGGTACATTATCTTTTAACATCTTTATCTTACCCCGGCGAGGCCGACATAATCCCTCCGCCCACCCCCGCGGAGGGATATGCGTCATTGCATACCCGCACGTAAAAAAAAAAAATCCGTATAGGATAAAAACCACAAAATAAAAAAAGATTTTAAAAAAGTATCGTTAGCAGTGGATATGTAGATATCCACTGCTACATATACTTATATCACAAATAGTACGTATTAGATAGGGTTATGGGTTTCTTTAATGCAAGTTGTTTCAGTAATACATTTATAATTTTTTATGTCATCATACCTGTGTATTCGAAAATATATGAACAAGTTTCATTATACTGTAATATAAACACTATCACTATTACTTATTTGTATTAAAAAAATAAAATATTTTGTTGGCGGTTAAAAAGATTGGCCGTGAGTTTCTTTCTAGTTCTTCTTATTGTTTTTATGCCCGAACATGGCAACAGGTAAATGTAAATATAAATTTCACATTAATAAGTGTAATTTGACGTTCATAAGTATTTCTTCGTGACCTACAGGAATAAACATTTCAAACAAATTTTAAGATTGATTTTAATTTCGCGAAGGTGGCAGACTAGCTTGCGACTGAAGCAAATATCAAAACCTATGCTCAGTTGCAATAATAGGGACAATTCTCCCCTGTTAGAATAAAATAATGGTGAATAATTTATTTAAATAAAGTTCTACCTGACTGCTCCAATTTGATGCTAAGACATCCGACGCCGATTCTTCCACCTTCCACGTTCAGTCTAACCCATCCACCTTTATTAGGTTATCAGACCACCTGGCCAGTGAAGAACTACCTTATAGGATGCAGCATGAATGGGCCAGCTCGACCGGGGAAGGACTACCCACTCACAGAATATCGACGTGAAATAGCAGTATTCCTACTGTTGTGTTTCGTTCGGTGAGTGAGAGTGCCGGAGGCCCAATCGCCCTTGCACCCTTCCCACTTCTCCTTTCCTAAAGGGTTGGCAACGCGCAAGTGATGCCTTTGGTGTCGCAGGCGTCCATAGGCTACGGTGACCACTTACTATCAGGTGGTCCGTATGCTTGTTTGCCAAATTAGACGGATAAAAAAAAAACATTATCTCCACTCCCACACCCAGTTTCTGTAAGGTAAATAAACTGAAAATTTAGTTATCAGACTGTAGCACGCATGTCAACTGTTCTAATTGGCTCACTGTATTAGCAACATTCAATGATATCACTATAAGTGGGTTTGATTTTGGTTTATGACACGTCATTGATGAGCCTTTCAAAACCTGGGTACAAGACTCGTTTGCTCTAACGGCCATCGTTCACACAACGGATATGGCCAGGCCATTACCACTTGAGCGTCCATATTCTTCGAGCTATGTCGATAACTTTAATTCTTTGACAAATAATTTAATTTGCTGAGTGTTTACCGCAAAGAAATTTCAAGCATAGATAGCTGGTTCGCTACATGACTTTCTAAGCATCGCTATTGACTGGTAGTCCAGGTAGACCTTAAATATGGGATGAATGGGAATGATTAGGAGATGTATGCCTCAAAAACACTTATTCATCAGGCGAAAAGCAGTAACTGTGCTGTTACTCATAACGTACCGACCTCTACCGTACAAAAAAATATATGCTCCTGCGGTAGTGTTTCATAAATTCTTTAAGTATGAGTCACACAGACAGCGGGTTGACTAGTGACTTTTTTTCCTGAAACTGATAACACAGCTATAAAATTCCCATTTCTGCAGGTATTAACGCTGTGGTAACCACTTTCCTTAGTCAGGTAGACAATAATACTATAAAATCCCCTTTTCTGCGGGTATTAACGCTTTGGTAACCACTTTCCTTAGACAGGTAGGCAATAATACTATAAAATTCCCATTCCTGCAGGTAGTAACGCTGTGGTAACCACTTTCCTTAGTCAGGTAGACAATAATACTATAAAATCCCCTTTTCTGCGGGTATTAACGCTTTGGTAACCACTTTCCTTAGACAGGTAGCCAATAATACTATAAAATCCCCTTTTCTGCGGGTATTAACGCTTTGGTAACCACTTTCCTTAGTCAGGTACGCAATAATACTATAAAATCCCCTTTTCTGCGGGTATTAACGCTTTGGTAACCACTTTTTTTTAGTCAGGTAGGCAATAATACTATAAAATCCCCTTTTCTGCGGGTATTAACGCTTTGGTAACCACTTTCCTTAGTCAAGTAGGCAATAATACTATAAAATCCCCTTTTCTGCGGGTATTAACGCTTTGATAACCACTTTCCTTAGTCAGGTAGGCAATAATACTATAAAATCCCCTTTTCTGCGGGTATTAACGCTTTGGTAACCACTTTCCTTAGTCAGGTAGGCAATAGTACTATAAAATCCCCTTTTCTGCGGGTATTAACGCTTTGGTAACCACTTTCCTTAGTCAGGTAGGCAATAATACTATAAAATCCCCTTTTCTGCGGGTATTAACGCTTTGGTAACCACTTTCCTTAGTCAGGTAGGCAATAATACTATGAAATCCCCTTTTCTGCGGGTATTAACGCTTTGGTAACCACTTTCCTTAGTCAGGTAGGCAATAGTACTATAAAATCCCCTTTTCTGCGGGTATTAACGCTTCGGTATATACTTTCCTTAGTCAGGTAGGCAATAGTACTTTTAGCTACCTTAATGCCAAAATGCCAATTATAATTTCGTGAAACTAGGTAATTAGAAAATTTCTGTTTATAATCTACGGTTGACATTTTTCTCCTTAATCACTTTGAAAGACAACGGGTTACTAATTACCGCATCCTTTAGCATAAATTACTGTAACGTTTTAATTAAAAATGACTGATTTATTTACACTTGTCCCTTTGATGACGATGAGCGGTACTTTAAATATATATACATAATTATAATGTACTTCATTCAAAACTGTGGTTCGGTTATGGATGTCACGTTTGATGTTTGATCGGAGCATAATTTATAATATTTTGTAATTAAATATTTATAACATCATTTCATACGTTTATTATGAAAACAAAAGCAATTTTGCCTCTCTGATCATTTGTTATGTCAACATTGTAGGCAGAGAAACAAGTACGCTATTTCATAGAAGCAAATGTAATCTCAGGTAGCGCCAATTAATTCTAGACCTGAAACCTATTCACCTTGCAAAGACTACTGCAGAACATAAAATTGTTGGAGTTATATAGATAAGTAAGTAAGTATTTTGTTGTCTCCTGTCTTGCTGATACAGTAATAGAAATGTAATGCATCTAAAAATCATGATGTTCCGTGTTAACTGTAAAAATTCCTACGTATTTATATAACAAAATCATCAACAGCAGCATGAAATTCTGGCGAATCATTTAATGACCCTTATTTGTATGTTTGTACAGAACACCTCGACAAAAGGCTTAGAAAAACGAATTATGAGTAAATGTGAGCATAGACGGCTGAAGACGTTGACTATGTAAGACCTAGATATACTAACAAAATGTGAGTCTAATACTAGGCTGTTACCTAAACAGAACCAAACTCAGAGTATGGTCAGCGGTGGTTGGCGTCTCGGAAAGCACGTATGTAAAAGTACCCACTAATTCTGATCTCTCTCCAGTTGTATCAAATTGCCGTTCCATCGTGTTATGAAACTTAGGGAACGGAGAGCGCACACACTAGTGCACTATAATATCTCCCGGGCATATAGCTAGTCTCCGTCAATATACTGCCACGACTGAAATTTGGTCTAAAAGACATTGTCTTACATTCTTACTAATATTGTAAATTCGAAAATAACTCTGCCTGTCTGTCTGTAACCTCTTTACGGCTAAACCATTCAACTGATTTAAACGAAATTTGGTACAGAGATAGGCTACTTTTGATTACCACGGTGCGGAGCTGCTTGCACAAGCTAGTCCTAACTAATATTATAAATGCAACTGTGAGTTTGTTTGTTTATTTATTTGTTTCTTTCGCTTTCACGCCTTAACTACTCAACCGATCATCACGAAATTTCACATACACGTAGTCAGGAGGTCATACAGAAAAGGACATAGGGTACCACATATTTAGTAAAAAGTAGTATTATTTTAATTTTATTTTATTTGAACGAAATGGAATGTTAATATGGAGGTTTGGATGTTTCTTACTCAATCACGCATACATCATTTAGCTGATTTGGATGCAACTTTGCGCATATATAGACCATATTCTGAAGGGACACATAGTATATTTCGGCATGCATTCTCGTTAGATTCAAAATGGCAAAGCAGTGCGTAGATACTAGTTTATATACTAACTTTCAATTTATTAATAAACAATAACGTTTTGTTGATAGCTTTCCATTGAGGCGTGGATATGACGTTTAAATTAAAACTAGTTTTTCAATTCCTGTGAAAACCAATTTGCTAACATTTTAAAGGTATTATAAAATATGGTGCGTTCGATTAATTTATTCATAGAGCTAAATAAATGGAGTTTTATTTACATATTATAAATTGTATTATGAGTTAATTGATACAATATTGTATCTATCGCTTATTTATTTTATATCATCCTATTAATAAACAACATAAATCAATTGAATTGCAATGAATAAATTATTTTTTAGTTTGCTATGTTTTATCGATTCTCAGCACAGTTATTGATCGTGATATACTGGATTTAAATCCCAAGTAAAGCAGGCGCTTTATATTAAGCTCGAGACTTGACAAACACTCAATCAATGCATATAAGAAATATTCAGAATCTCGCAATCGAATCATTGATTCTTTACTGATTTGGATTGAGGATCTCAACATTGCAATAGGTACTTAGTACGTTTTGGCTTATTTATATTCAGATTTAATAACTTTTAAAGAAAAACCTTCCTTAAAAGTTATACACACTAATTACATTCTTTATTTTAGTACCAAGATTCACGTGATATGTTGGTATCAGATATAATGTCTTGTTCCTATAAGGATTAGTGAAAATGGGTAGCGAATAAATTACTGACTTTTACCAGTACTTGACGATGCAATCGAATTTTGCATATTGGAAATGTGCCTGTTACTTTCTAACTTTTTACTGTTGGCTGTGATGGGCAGCTTTAGGTAGTGCAATCGATTGCTGACAGTTACGAAATCTTTAGAGAATATTAGGACCAACAATCTGCCGTTTTTGTCCCATTCACTATTATACTGGGATAATTGAGATGTATGCATGATATCAAAGAAGTCGGTGAAATTTCTATGTGAAACCATTTTACGGTAATAACTCTGCGCTATAAAAAATATTATGAAACCAAACAACATCGTTACCAATATTAAAATCGCCCACTAATATAAATTTATCTGATGGAAAATCAAGCGGTAGGGGTTATATGTAACATTTTGTAACTGTCTGTTGTGAGAATTTCCTAAGTTATATTTACAGAGATAAAATGCACAAATGTGTATATTATATGTTTCCTGGGGCTTAGCCCTTTTGTACAATCGTGATTGAAATTTACATTTTTCCGCTATTAAAACACTACCAAAACACTTTTGTCCAGTTCGTAAATAATTACAATACCGCCTTCAAACAATATATCATCATAATCATCCATTAGCCAAGTTCTATAAAGACTAGAACTTCATAGGAGTTCAAGGACACACTACAAAACAGATTGTATGTTTTCGTACGCAAGCCACACCCATTTTGATAGTATATGTTAAGTAAAGCCATTCAGTATCCAAAGTATAACAACAATTACAAAAAGAAAATGTAAGAAACTTATACACAGAATGGAGTTATTTAATTTACAACACGGTATGAATAAAATACTAACATAATTTAATTGGTGGGTAGAATACAATAACTTGAATGATGTGCACGTTCAAAAATTATTCTGGAAATAAGTAACGAATAGAAACAAAACGCGACTGCGAGTAAAAAAATATATATAACCAACCACTATTAGTACATACATACATAAATTCACGCCTGTTTTCCAGAGGGGTAGGCAGAGACAACGGATTTCCATTTTCTACGATCCTGACACACTTCTCTGGCTTCATTCACTTTCATAACATTCCTCATACACGCTCGCCGGTTTAAGGTGCTCTTAACCTGGCCTTTATCCAGAACGTCTCCGATCTGATCAAGAAACGTGCGCCTAGGTCTTCCCCTTGCGAGTCACACTAGCCTTATAAACTTTCTTAGTCAGTCTTTTCTCGTCCATTCTTTCTACATGCCCAAACCAACTTAACATACCCTTTTCTATTCTCGTCACTATATCCACTTTCATGCCGCATCTCTCTCTAATCACACTATTCCTTATTATATCTTTCAAAGTCACACCACATATATATCTCAGCGCTCTCATTTCTACAGCATTTATTCTGCTCTCATGCTTCTTTTGCCATACTCAACTTTCACTTCCATGCATAAGTGTAGGTACTAATAGTCCTCTATGAACAGCCAAACGTGCCTTTTCGGATACATTTCGACTGTTCATAAAAACGCGTAGAGCGCCATTCACTTTATTGCCAGCAATTGTTCTTCTTTCAATATCGCCCTCATGTGTACCATCCCTTGTAAACAAAGTAATACACTATTAGTAACAACCGATAATGTGTTGCTATCTAAACTATACTACATACGGCATAAGGTTCATATTAAACTAGCTTAAGCCAAAAACATAACAAATCCTTACTAATATTATAAATGATAATATGTTTTTTTTTCTTTTAGATGACGATGCTCGCACTAGGACTTATTCCTGTGTCTCGGGGCACTTTACAAACATTCATACAACAAAGACAAAGAACACCCAGACCCGTTACAACCATTTGTGGATCACTTAAATCTTTGTCCCGTGTGGGATTCGAACCCACAACACTCGTCGTAGTAACAGGGGCGAAGTGACTACTGAAACGCTTACGCCACCCGATCTCCAGCAATCTGTAATTTAAGACCTACAACGTATAGTGGAAGCCTATTATCGTCTACGGGACAAATAACCATTCTCCATGCTGCTATTAACCTATTACCTAATATTATTATCTAGTAGTAAAACTCAATAAGACTTTCTAGTTTCACCCGAAACTTCACACCACGCAGACATAAGTGAAAATGTACACAGTTTGACTAACGAAACAATTTATAAACCTACAAAGTGCAAAAACGTTTAATTGCTTTAAGTCTCCTAGTTAAATATGTTAGTATCAAACTGGCATTTAGTTGCATCAAGCTGGCTGTGACCGAAACATTCCAAATACGCTTACACATGTGCTGAGAGTCATGGAACTGCGAACACGGATATAAAATAAAAAGACGTTAGATAAAAGATTTATGCATGAATAAGTTTTCATTTGTGCATAATATGCCTCGGTGGTTTGCAGCATATACCCTTACTTATAGCAATATAGCTAATTAATATTTAGCTATCTCTTAATTAAATAGCTCTCAAGTCAACTTGATCAATGATCAACTTGTAATCAACGGCCCGCCACTGCTATTTAACTATTACTTTACTGACACTCCATGTTTATAGGTGGAAGTGGCTACCTGATTAGTTGCTAGTAAATCCTTAGAAATCTGATAAATGATTTAGAGTAGTTTATAAGTATAACTGATTATGTTTTCGGACGATGTCATGGTTCAACACGCGTGTCAAGTGTCGGGGTGTCGTATTGGATTAATCTGTTAAGAGATTCTAATTTTCTTCTCTTGTCGGTTTCTCAAAAGTATATCAACACAAATATTGTTATCAGACAGTCAAACGCATGCATGTGCAAATAAATCACTTGGCTTGAGTTTGATTTTGACAAATCGTTGATTAGCGTTTCTGTAACAGGAACAATTATATTGTACTAGCTTTTGCCTGTCGCTACACCCTCGTAAAATTATGGAAACGCATCCAGGGTAAAACTGTGTGTGTCGTGGATTAACATATAGGCTAATACAATATCCTATGAGTTTATCCAGGACACAAGGTTCATCCCAATCGGTTTTACAGTTTACGCGTTATTACAAACATTCGAATAACTATATAAGCATGCACAAATATAATAAGGATAGGATATATTATTGCACGAATGTATAGTTTTGGTTCTCAGTTTGCCTGACCCGGCAATCCAACCTAAGAACACAGCAGTCGCATACACTACCACACCGCCACCGAAGAGCCAAATTCTTACTAATACCCTTTCTAATATTGTAAATGCGGATGTGGATTTGTTTGTTACGCTTTCACGCCTTAACTACTCGACCGACTATCATGTAATTTTACATACACCTTTTCAGTGACCCTGACAACGTATATGCAAAATTTCATGATAATCGGTACAGTAATTAAGGCGTGAAAGCTTAACAAATTAACACACACAATTTTTTTTCCAGTTAAAAAGAACACAATACGCGGGTTAGTAATATATTGACAAAATACATTACCGAAGCCGCAGGCAAAATCCAGTAAAATATAATTTTCCCAAAAATCCCCGATAAATAAAACTTAGTTTCATTTCCAGCAATTTTACTTATCAAGGTTTATCAGGACAGTGTAATGTGGTCGTCGCCGCAAGCTAGCCCGCAGTCAGGGATGAACTGGACGTAACAAAAACTTTCCGCACCGCAAACGTTAACTTTTCTCTTTCTTGTAATCCGATTTACAATTATTTTGCATTTGTGTGGTACATTTTTTTAAATTTGAGTTAGTAAGTTAATAGTTGCTGGTTATGAGCTGTCCCACTGCTGAGTATGAGAATTCTCAATCCAAGTTGGGTCTCAATCCAAGTTCTGTGCAGGTTTTCTAGTATTTATACATATCTTGAAGAAGATTATGGACAAAGACATAAAAATATAATGGAAAATTTCAGATAGGTATATAAGTATGAATACCCATCCTAGGTGACTCTTGAGATCTGCTGTGGTAGCCAATCGCTGTTAAAAACATACATACTTAGACTCACACCTATACACTATATACTCGTATCCCTGAATTACACCCATATTCAGCCATCTATGCTTTTTAGATCAGACATAATAGGAGCCTTTCAAGCCTACTAAGAATTTAGTGACGGAAAATCCCAGTATTATTTTTTAAGCTGTAGTTACCTAATAATATAATTCATCACTATATCACTCGCTACCAGTTCGCCATTAAGGCGCACAAAATAGCATAAATAATTCAATAGTTTCAAATTTAAACGTGTCTAATATCAAATTAGATTTAAAAAGATATTTGTACCTCTTCCCCTCCCTCCACTATACTAATACAGTCTATAGAAGGACTACAAGGTAGTTTAAAAACAATTTGATTACTGCCAGTGAGCAGCCGATATCCAATATTCATAAATAAGCACAAAATATTGGAATGAGTTTGTCTGACGAGTTCGATCTCAATATCGGTGTGGCATTACATTCGAAATAAAAGCTGACAGTATACTTGGAAAGAATCGTGAAATATGCCGTTTCAGCCAATATCCGCGTCATGTGACTCGCAATATCCGGGTGCGATCCGATCCGCGCATCTCACTTCCGAGCATCCCAGATTTACTTATAAAATCTCATTTTTGACATTACCAGCATATGCGAAAAATGTCACAGCGGATTTTACGTGATGATTAAAGCTTTGAATATTGGTTTAAAGTTCCGGTAGGGTTATTCAATCCGTGGTTAGATGAGGACATGACATGTCCGAGTATATGAAGTCGTTTACTGCTTTTACTATATTTTATGAAAGAAGCTTATTTCCTCTATATATGAACTACCACGGACAGCTGTACTGAATGCGATTGACATGCGTGTCTTAGACAGTGTTATTCTGTCTACAACTATTACGGTAGATGGATGGCCGTCTACCCAACGAATCTAGTTCTAGACTCCGTGCTGCTACATCGAATTAGCTTTAGAGCACGTCCGGCTCGGTAATATGAATGATGCATATGATGATGTCTGCACGTAGATAAATTAAACTATACAAACGATAAAAAAAAAATCTAGACCATAGCAGGCGTAATGTAGGAGTAGTACACGTCTGCTTAACCTTTCGTGGATATGGACTTCAGACTATATAAATATGAATGTATGTTAATTTCCTCTAACTTTGAATATCGCATTGCAATGCCTTGTACGAGAACTCTTGTTAACTCATTAAAGTGCGATTTCAGGCGCCAACACACAGCAATATAGTTAGTCATTAATCTATAAAAATTTAAACAACGCACATTTTGAACTAAATCTACTTTTTGTAGAGCACTGAGGCTAGGTCCGTATAGGAGTCCAACTAGCAATATTTATAACCGCAACATACATTTATTAATAATGGTAGCGCGCCCACTTAAAAAGGGCCGTATTTTCTTTCTTTTTTTTTAAAGGTCTACTCCCGGTCGATGAATAAATCCTGTGCCACGAGGGACTTAACAAACATTCAAACAACGGAAACAAAGATAAGCCAGACTCGAAACAACCATTTGAAGATCTCACACAAACTTGTGTCACGTGTGGGATTCGAACCCACACAATCGGCATAGTAGCAGTGGCGAGGCGACCACCTTAACCAGTTTTCAAAGCTCATTAAAATATTCAATTTTGACGTGTCCATTAATTTTCAATCAACACAATGTGCGATCTAAGGTTAAAAAATGAAAAGATGTCATAATTTACTAACCTTAGAAAATAAGAACCTACTAGCATAGGAACATACATGGCTGCTTAAGATGTAACCGTAACTTAGGGACATATGTAAAGTATAGGTATTTCAAAAAAGTTTCAAACCATATTAATCTTGATTAAATGCATTTTAAGCAGGTATACAGTAGGTACCTAAAAAAACTTACCACCGATTATAATTACTCTGTTAAACTCATTTTTGATTTACCACAATTACTTTAATTACTTATTGTCAGTAATAACAGATTACCACAATCTTTTTACTTTTATTACTAACAAAATAACTAAACCAGTTATCCTATCGCAAATACCTACAAAACAAAATTATCTTACATTGGCGAGAACAGCGTAGTTAGTATTTTCATAAATGCTAGATAATTTAATAGAGACGAACCAGACTAGCTTTCAAACTCAACTCTAAACTATTACAAAATACCTGGTTTTAATAGCGTACTTTTCTTAAGATAAATTAGTTTAGGTACCTGTAATCCAGGAACTAATCAGTACCAGGCGTGCAGACGAATGGTGGAGTTCGTTGATAAATTTTCAATTCCAGTATCGGGCGAGCACTGCGAGAACATATCCGAGTTGTAAAACAAACTGCTAATGGAAACAATTAGCTACCCGAACAACTAGCAGACACTTTTATCTTCAAGTTGTTTTAAAGCTCATTGAAATTTGGATCTGTATAATATTTAAGAAGTGTTTGAATATAATATTAAAGCCTTGAGTTTACGCCTCGTTGATTCTATGTCACAAGTTTAAAGATATGTCGATTTCAGGTTTGAGATATGGATTATTGGATTGTTTTGATAGTAAATTCTCAACAGCAGCACGGCATCTAGAAAGGTGCCCAATACAAGGTAGGTTCGTCCCCTGCAGTACTTAACAACTTGTTGCAAAAGTGAAGTGGTAAAACTATATGATCTATCAGAGATATACATACATAATCATGTACTACATGAATACAAAGTCACGTATACATAATATCACGCATGCAGAAAGTACCCAGGTATAAATTGAGCTTTTAAGGAGAGGAAGCACACAGCGATACCTCAACCCAAACCTACGTGGAATAATCCAATTGGGTATGTTCCTTATTGCAGAACACAAACACTGATGTCTCGTGTCTCTGCTGTAAGTAGAATTTCCTCAACTTTTAAACGGCACAGTGCTGCCAGTAGTAAGGTCTGTAGGTGTTTTCTTTTTTTAAGACCACTGTAACACTAGCAGTAAATCCTGTTTCCCGGTGCAGTTAACTAAAGTTGAAACAATTCATACAAAGTCAAGGATTCCTTTCTTCTGTAAACCCAAGGACCGGTTTATGCATGATTGGATCTAATATCCTCTGGTATTGCAACCATATTTAGGCTACGGTAATAAAGGTAGTAACATTAAACAACTATTCGTTAGCTTATTGCCAGGCTTTTAAGTAAGTTCTTCGCTTTAAATCTGATGTAGTTTTTATAGTAATAGTCGTTTCCAGGAGTACATTAAAATCATTTCGTAGCGCGAATGTTTGAATTTGATACGTGTAGTAATGTTGGTCGTTAGCGTTCCGTAGACGACAGCTTGCTGAATAGATTACGACATCGTATGTTCGCTCTTATTGTAAGAGAAGGCTGTACTTACTAAACGTTCACATAGCTTCGTATCTTCTAGAGACTATAGACTATTAAAAATAAATCATTAACGTTTATAGAATTATTTCTTATTACCGGCGTGGACTATATACATATTTCCAGTAGTATTCTGGAAAATATCTCTTGCGTTATTTACTCTTCTGCACAATCATTCATTATTTATTCTCATTCATGCATTTTCTTCATGCATGCTGATCAGCTTAGAGTATTATTAACATTCTCCAGAAAGTCACCGATTAGTCAGAGAATAGAACTTATACTCAAAACTAGCTTTTTATAATGCTAGAGCTTTGTGTCGGAAAATGATAGGTGAATCAACTGATACAAAATTATACTAGCTGAGGCATAACTGCGGTCTCGACCCGAAATTCGAACCCGAGACGTCATGACCCGCAGTTGTATTCACTCACCAGTTCACCAACGAGACACAAAACTATAATAAGTTGATGATCAATGATACCAAGTGAATTTTCATGTCAATTATAATATCTTTTGGTGAAAGAAGATAACATTTGTCTTTATGAAATCATTATTGGCACACATAAAGAAACGGAACATAATATGCCGCCCCTTATAGCGACGAATGGCTATATTTATATCAATATTACTCGTTTTCGCGATAACTAGAGACGAAAACAACCTCACTTTATTTCTGTTTGATTTATATTGTTTTTTTAAAGAGAACTAACGTACTAAGGATCATTCGCCGTATCCTGGTCTTCATAAATATATATTTAACGGATAATAACTACATCTAGTCTTAGAAAAACCATTGGTAAGTCACACAAATAATAATATCCCGTGTGGGACTGAATACACAATACTCACATACGCAACCACAGGGTTGCGTGTAAACAAATCTTGCAGGTTAAATTAGTCCTACTACTCGGTGGTCTATTTACGGAAATTTTGCATGCGTGTATAAGTTAAGCAAAAATAAATATTAATGAAAAATAGAGGTTAAACTTTTGAATTGTTCAATATATATCCTTTATATTTTTATATTTAAAGGTTTAGATTGCAAATTGCGTCATAAAACAAATCAATAAAAATAAAGTTTGTGTGTATATATAGTAAGAAAAATTATTGTGGTTCTTTAAACTTCTTATTTTAGTCGTTTTAGTTCCTATTCAGCCAAATATTTTATTAATCATAAATTATATTTGTTAATTTAATTCGTGTGAACGTGTGAACATATGGGTCTAATGTGTTTAATGTGGTGGCATTCAAGTAAAGTCCTGTTAGTAAGCTACATATGTATACCTACAATACTAGAGACACCAGTATAGTATTATAATATCTGGGCTAGAGGAATCGCGAAGTCTTGAAAATCTAGTAGCATAGCGACTCACGCTCACGAGCAGTGGCTAATTCTAGCCAAGTTTGAGTGCAAATGATCAACTAAGTTCGAAAGCCGCAAACCCAAGTAACTAAACAACTGAGCTTTAGTGATAAAGTTTGTATAGGCTATAGGTAAACTTGGACACGAGAGCTGGAGTCAATGATCTTATAACCAATCAAAGTTCTATTTTCTCTGGTACATAATACCTTATTAGATTAACTTAATATTTTTAAATTATAACACAACCTTACAGTATTGCTGGAGCAATAAAACTGTAAATAACACATTTTATTTCTTGCGTTGTTTTTGCGTGTTGCACGCGCAACTGTACGCAGAGATAAAGACAGGTAACATTATAAAAATGTGTATGTAATATGTGTAACCGGATTTGACTCGATATCAGTTTTTACACGGAGCGGCTGCCACCTGATCTCCGCAACCCGAAGGCTAACGATACCCTAAGGCTAGACCAGTATCAGGATATTATAGGACACTGACTTCTCAATAACGACTGCCATAGACGTTTATAGCAGCCGGGACCGACGGCTTAACGTGCTTTCCTAGGCACGGAGCAGGCGATAATTTTCAATCAATCCGCACATAATTTCGAATAGTCATATAACTTCCGAAAGTCAGAAGTGCGTGACGTGGGTTCGAACCCAAGACCCTCTGCATTGCAGTCTGTTGGTCTCCCCACTGAGCTATCGATTACAATCTTATTATATGTATTGATATTAAGCACCTTACGCTATGAAATTTCTTGCAGTGTCGTGCACAAGCACCATTACATCCATGCGTGAATACCTACATTCAGATTTTTCGTAAGATTTTTATTTTGCTTTTACGGCAAGACGTATCAACAAACTGACTAAGAAAACCATGAAGGTGGAACACAAATCTACAAATAAATAAGGAACTAATTTACCAAACAATATATTTAGCTGCTGAAATTTTTCACGACTTGAAAACAAATTTAATAAATAGCTGGGAATGTATGATCGAACACGTACGTTTGGCGCCATTAGTGAGTTGGTGCGAGGGAGTCTCGAACTAATGTTCAATACGTGAGCTGGCTCGCTCCAGCGCATACACCCATATGTATAACCTCTACATATATGAACATATATAGGACTAGTACGCTCGGAGTGGGTACTACATTTAATTTATATTGACATATGGATTATTTTGCTCTACGATATCCTAACTTAATATTATAAATGGGAATGTAGGTTTATTTGTTTTTTACGCCTTCACGCCTTAACTACTCGAGGAATCATCGTGAAATTATCACATACACGTTGTATGCGATAATTTCACGATGATTCCTCGTCAAAGGTACAGAAAAGGACATATACACAGGAAAAGTAATGTTTCCGTAGGGACAGAAATGTGACATAACTTACATTTACGCGAGCGAAGCCGCGGGCAACATCTAGTAAATAATATACGACTGTCCGGATAGCGTAGTGATAAAGTGGTAGTCTCGACACTACGCCAAGTGTGGTAGGTTCGAATCAGGGATGTTGCGAATATTCACATCCGCATCCGCATCCGCAATAATTATCGCGGATGTTAATGCGGATCCATATATAGCGTAGGGTATAATAAGAAAGAAATCAGTTTTTCATGTGTTTAATTTATGAACCTCTGCAAAACAGGCTTGAACCTGCGAAGGCGGTTACATCTGATACTTTTTATTAAATAAGATCAACAATTTTAATCAACATCCACATCTGCAATTGCAGAGCTTCCGCATCGATTTGGACATCCGTATCGGCATACGCGGATGTGAGTCATCTAAAATCCGTATCCGCATCCGCGGATGTCAAGAAATGTGCATCCGCAACATCCCTGGTTCTAATTGAGTGTCTCCACGCGGAATTTAAACTTGTGTAATCCACAAACACTGTTGTCAAGTCGAGGAGTTGTTGAAATGCTTGTTCTTCGCGATACCGAAACTTTTTAGAGCATAAAAGGTTTATATGAAAAAGTAATATGAGAATCTATCGAGATATACTACGTTTTGAGTCGAAACTTCATGTATCTTTCATGTCGTGTTATTAATAAAGGTTTTTTTAGTAGGTAAAACCGTAAGGGCGCACCACATTAGGCTTGTCAATATGTTGTCTACACGTGTACAAGCACCTATGGGTATGCAAGCTAGTAATAGTATTAAGCTACTTGGGCCGTCACCCAAGTATCTAGCACGGATTACAAGCTCCGGCTATTCGAACAAGTTAATCATACAAACAACTTGAGCGAGTGTCTCGTCTCAATCATTGACAAGAGGCATACAACACGCGCAAGTAGCTCATCTTGCTTGTATTCCCTGCGTTCGAATTGTCCTATCTAATCTAACCTATTATCATTTACCAGACACAGATCACACTTCAATTCCCTAAAATACATTGTTCAACCCGCGAATCGACATCATCTCACAACGACAATTATACCTGTAAATATACCTTACCTCGTAATTTCTTAAACATTTAAAGGAAAACCATAATGAGGTTACGCTTGACTTTGACTCTAAAGTTGCGTGAAATAATTATACAAACATAATATAAACAGAAGAACTAAGTTTCGTTTCAGTCTACCCTTCAAAATGTTGCCAGCATTGAACGAGTCTACGTCACACAGTACATAAATTATGTGGTGAAATAATATTTATTTAAATTACAGCTCCCCAGAGTTTGTACCCTTTTCACAGTTGAATATTTCATGTAGCAAGCGTGTACCCCAGTATTTAAACAGACATACAGAATATAATTTTGTATCTCTTCTAAATTCCTCCTGAGAATTCTGTAATTTTGCTTTGATGTCGGTTTTGTATGAACTAAAAGACAGAGACTATAAGTACTTACTTTTGTAAGCTGTGCTTTTATTTTACAAAGATCCTTTTTAGTTGTAACTCTGGATTAAATCTCTCCTATAGGGAGTTCTGCTTTGTGGATTTCATTTCAAAACAGAATAAGCTAACTTATCATAAAACGTGTTTTCTTTTTATATATTTCTTGAAAGAAATCTGATGAGAGAGGCCTTTTTAAAACAAAAGGAGTTTCGAATAAAGTAGTCTGTGATTATGTCACAGTTAATACTTCAAAGACGATTATATCTAAAATTAGCCGTTATGACAAATTAAATAACACCTTGGCCAACCCATCGGCCGCAAACATAATCGTAAATTATAAAATAAAAACGAACGATAAAAATAATATGACTATTTTAAATTGTTTTAGAAGAGAAACTGTTTTTAGAAGAGAAGGTATTAGTTACTCACTACTGACAGCTAAAGTGAGGTTAAACCTTTTCGAATTAGCCAGGTAACCTAAATATACCCGACTGTTTATCTTAGGACCTTTTAATTTTTAATCGGGTAACCTCTTGATTGTCGGGTGAACACAAATGTTCATAAAATTATAAGTTATTGAGTATCATCAGAAATACACACACTAACGCATTTACATTTAAGCTCGTGTTTTCAAATCGCCTATCAAAAGTGATTATTATAAAGCATCGTTCCATGGCCTTTAACACCAGATTGGGACAAACTTAATGAATAAAAGAAAATGCGGAATCCTTGTTATCATCTGTACAACTGGCTACAGACTCAACCATATTTACATTTTCTTTTTATAAAAATACAGATTATATTTAATAGTGATTACATTTCTTATTCAATTTCTGAAATTGGAGAATAAGGAAGTGACTGCCTCGTTGGCTCCGTGAAATAAGTATGTGTTTATGTTTGTGGCCGATCGTAAAGTCTCGGGTCGCACATTTCCGTTATAGAAATTTTTAGTACTGGAGTTTAAAAATGTACATATGTAACTATGTAAAATTCTTAATACCCGTAGTAAAAGTCTTCGCATACGCCCGATAGGTAGCAAAAGGCTTGCTCATTATAACGTGGTACTTAAAACATCCTCTAGAGATTACAGCCATAATTACGTATAACATAATTATGTAAATTAAAATAAGTATGTAATTTATAAATTGAGTCTATACAGGGTGATTTTGAAATAATGTAATTCCTTTTAACCACGCATTCTACTGGTGGAATAGAATAACCCTGACCATATTTTTTTATTAGAATTATTTATTTGGAAAATTAATGTATAATTTTGTTCGTGAAAGTGTGTCAGATAGTCATATGTTAACCAACCTTTTTTTTTTTTTTACGTGGTGTAATGCATTGACGCATATCCCTCCGCAGGGGCGGGCGGAGGGATTATGTCGGACTCGCCGGGGTAAAAGAAAGATGGAAAAGAAATAATGTACCTCCCGGAATACCGACTAAACCTACCACGGTGTTCTCGACAAAACCACTATCGGCGGGGCCGCGCGAATCGCTTTCGCATGCGGTCGCGACCCCACCGAGGTTTCGACCCGCCGTATGAAACGGCAGGTCACTATCCAAAGAGACCTACCCAAAGGACTCCCTCAAAAATTCCCTACTGTCTCCCCCCTAGTGGGGAGACGGACTCGACACAGAGGCGCGCGTGGGAACACGCACGCCGCCTCTCGGACCTGGTGCTGAACGGATGGCGGGCAGGCCCACAAAGCCCGCCACCCCCAGGTCAAACCTCAAGGTGGCTGGAGATCATCGCGCGCCCTCCGGCGCACGGCTCTGCGGTTGGGGAGAGGGTTTAAATGCTCTCTCTCCCGCTCCGCCGCCTCCTTGATGGAAATCACTTCCTCGCAAAAGGAGGCGACGGCGTTCCACGACCTCTCACTCCGGACCATAGACTGAACTACAGCCGGGAGCGAGAGGGCAACCGATCCGACTGCCGCGATCAAATCACGGCGCTGCGATGCCCAGGCGGGGCAAACCGCCAAAGTGTGCAGCGCCGTGTCCTCTACAACGTCACGGCAGTCGCCGCAGTGGTGACAACCGGGCGTCTCTTGCCGGCGTATACGACACAGGAACCGGCCAAAACAACCGTGGCCAGTCAGTACCTGTGTCAGCCGGAAGGTGAGGGCGCCATGCCGCCTCTCCAGCCACTCCTCAAACACGGGACTTACCGCCACGATCGTGGCGTGCCCAATATGTTAACCACCCGAGGCAACTTTATTTTTCACTAATTAAAATAAAATAAAATATCAATGATTAATGTCGTAAATAATAACGGGCGGTCCTTTTTATTGCCCCTTATTATTTAAGACATCAGTTATTGCTATTTTATTCTTTTTAAATTAGTAAAATATTAAGATTGTGTCGGGTGGTTAACATATGACTATCTGAAATCATTTCATGAAAAAAATCGGTACCTACATAAATTTTTCCAAAAACATAATTCTAATTAAAAAAATATATGGTCAGGGTTATTTTTTATCACCAGTAGAATGTGTGGTTAAAAGGAATTACACGATTTCAAAATCACCCTGTATATTTATACTGATATAATTGCATCCCCGTTTGCTCATAATAATACATAAGCGGTGTACGTGTTATGTAGCAATAATTATAACTGCATAGCTAATTACAATACGATCTACTGGATCATTAACTGGCCTAATCTATTCACAGTTGACATCACCCGGATATATAAACGGCGTATATCTACATACATTATCATTGTGTATACAGCAGAACCACAGAATACAGAGAGACTGCAAGTAAGGCACAATCTCGGTATCTCGGTACTATGTTGCGCCGAATGCTATGAATTTAATCCCGGCACGGGACAAAAAATGGTGTGATCATATGACATAAAAAACGTGTGCGCCAAAAGTATTATTTTTATAATACATATTTTATTGTCAAATGATTGTTAACAATCGGTGAACTGATCAAGAATCAGAAGTCGAGCGAGACAAATAAATGTATTCATTGACGGGTGCGACAAAAACATCGGATGCACGTGTCTATTTAGCGAGAATTTTACCCGCCATTTTATTTGGAGGTATCGTAACCATAGCTCAATATATCATTGTTGAAAAATAGTACATTTGTACTATTTTTCAATAAGGATAAATATATGCTGTTGCTTATAGGCAAGGTACTTTTGTGCTCTTTGTACACCAGCACAAATATATCAATATATTTTATCGTTTTATGTGTACCTCACATGACAAACATACAATTAAATAATCGTGTCACTATGAACAATTCCAGACATTAACAAATTATCGATACGTAAGAATGTATGTTTGTTAATAGCAGTTTTATCTGGTACTGAAAACGTAAACAATGTCAATAAAATCAATATTTAATCAAGCAACTGGTAAAGTCTTATACTGATGGATTAGCACGGAATCTGTCTGGACAGACCCTTTACGTCCCTGACGTGTAGAGAAGATTGAATTAAACGAGTACGTATTGTTTGATTACACTCTCGTTTAGGGGTAAAACATTGAGTAAGGATAATTGTACAGACTTAAGATCGTCCGTAAATATATTTTTGAGTAGACAAAGGTAAGTAAATTGACATTCTCAAAATCAGGGATTTTGTAGATTTTATAACCTTTGTATTTCTGCTTGAATTTTAAGTAGCTTATGTCTCTTATCAAAATTTGTTGATCCCACAAAGTTTTGTCCCGTGTGGGATTCGATCCCACAACAGTCTGCGCAATAGCAGTGGCTAGGCCAAACCTAGTGGTTTAAGCAATCGATATACAATTATAGTCGATTATAATATAGTATTTATAAATATTTTATCAGACCTTCAAATGACTTTCAACCCTGTAATCGTAAACACAATTGAAAGTACTTTTATTTGTTAAACGTTCTTTACAAATCTGAATAAAGGGGAATATAATGAACGTCTTTAAACATTCTCCCAGAGCAAACTTCTCGGCGACGCACAAACGAGTATGACATGTGTATTATGCTTTTGTTAAAACAGAATAGCATACTTCTTTATTTCTCAAAGAAAGCTGTACTAGGTCCCTCTTGCAGAATTTCACTAACTTACATAAAGAATACTAAGTACTCGACATAACTAAATATTTATTGTCATATCTCTCTGTGGAAATACGTGATATAACACATTTATGAATATAATATCCATATAATGTTTTCTGATTATTCAGCGTGTGAGAATAATAGGATTCCGTTTGCATTCATTGCAGCCTCGCTACGGATATAAATATTCGATAGGGCTTTTCAAACACTACATTGCCTCGCTCAGGTTATTTAGTCAAATGTACTTACTGAATCATATTTTTATTGTAAGCAGGCTTACTACTGTGACTAACATAAGCAACAGAGCAGCAAGCTTGTCAGAAGATACGTATCTATTCACTCACGACATGCAACTCACGGGTACAGATAAACGACCATATTCATAAAACTTACGAGAGGCTTATTATACGTTTTTCCTGTTATCTGGGGCCACATATTTAAAATATGTTAATGTTATAGGATAACCCATTAATATTAAAGTAAAATAAATAAATAAAATACATTGAATTAATTCTCTTGTTGGTCGAGTGGCCTAAGTTTGTGTTACATCGCGTAATTAAAAACCATTGTAATAATATCAATCAGGAGATCTAATTAGTTGTCAATTTATATTTCATTGAGCACGTTCTTTTAGGCTGACATTTTTTAAGTATCAACCGTTGAAACATACTAACGAATAGATTGTGGGAGTATTGGGTGAACAAGAGAAATGATTAGGGTGGCTCGCTGGCAATCCGATTGCAGATGTTATGTGACTTGCATACTAAATGCACGCCGACCACTGCCGAATGATCTGTATAAATTATGAAGGCGTGTCCGCAAAATGCGTTTTGCATAGAAAATGATCCAAACTATCTCTAAATGGGTTAGTAGATATTATGCATAGGGATTACGGCGAGAATTTGATTAGTTTGCATTGTTATTGTTTGTATGTTAACTAGTGAGTATTACAATGGTAGGAATATTATTTTATTCAGCTATGTATGAAATATACTTTATTTAAACTAAAGTACTATAGTAGTTTGGTTTAGAACAATTATCTAGACTTATTAAGATCTGCCAAGTGAATTTGTAAAGTATTTTTTACCAACCGTCTTTACATCCTGGCGCCCTTTTCAGTCATCATCTATGTATGTAATATTTTACTTAGATTTTTGAATAAGTTTTTTTTCTAATAATGTGGCAAATAAACATACGGCCTTGCTGATTATAAGCCGTAACCGTAGCATATTATTGCTTGCAATGCCGAGGATTGATATTACTCGCAAGTCGCCGAAAAATGAGATGAATGATAATACGTGGATAAAGCTCATTCAAATGGTTTATTTGTTAAAATATGGTTTATACAGACGGTGTGAAAAAAAATTGCATGTATATAATACACATTATACGATGTACTTTATAATGCAATTATCTTATATAACAATCCTATATACGTTTAATGTAACCTTTTAGCAGGTACCCAATCTTTCTGTTTTAGTACATTATTCAATATCATAAACAAAATATGTATAGGTAATAAATAAACGAATGTGAATTCATTAAAAAGCGAAATGAGTTAATACGATGACAATTTGATCCAATTACAAATCGTTAACCCTAAAATTATGACAACCCAATCCAATTAGATGGCAATCAATATTCAAAATAATTAGAAGTTTGTATAGGAAATTCACGGTTCAGTCCACTGATCCATGAAATTTGCCTCTTATCTATGGCGCTACGGTGGACACCAATACGGGAAGGTACATAATAATAGGCAAATTAATTTGTATGCTAATTTTGTTACCAGAGTGCCACTGAAATTTTCCGATTGGCAAATTTATCGAAAGACCCAAACATTGTAACCGATAGATCGATACAGGGTATATAATTATGAACTTTAAAATGTTTACAAACTTCTGATATGTTTGTATGTATGTATTTCTGTTAGAGTTTTAAATGGACACTTGGACTTCAGATTTTAAAGAATATTTCTTATAATATTGTCTTATGTTTACGCGAATGTTATACATTGAAATTAAACACTTTATACGGATTTTGTCGCGTTGTTTATTTTGCTTTATAACACTGTTATTACATAATTTTGAAAAACTCTAACACTACTATTATTGAACTTTACTACTATTTAAGCTATATATTTTTAATTAAAACTATTTATATTTGAGTTTTGAGTTTACACTTTGCACCGACGTTTCGGTTGCTTTACAGCTTTACAGTTCAATATAAGTAGTGTTAGAGTTTTTCAAAATTATGTAATAACAGTGTTATAAAGTAAAATAAACAACGCGACAAAATCCGTATAAAGTGTTTAATTTCAAAATATTTCTTACTTTTTTATAATAGTTAAACTAGACTTTGAACTATAATTACTGCAGTTAGTTTTTAATAATACAGGGCTTACGGATCATACAATTATTATTCCGTTCTTTGACTGTTCACCAATATACCAAGTCTACGATTTGTTTTAAATATTGGTTCTTGGGACTTACTTGCTTTAGGACTGCAATACACATTTGTATTGTATTCAAAAGCATTTTTTTAGCATGGCATTTTTTGTTTTATTTTAATTAAATTTGGTTTGCATGTGCTGTGATAGTCGGAGTCGGTTCCTCTCTCTATATCTTGTTATTGTTATATGAGCCGGTTAATAAACGATTGTAATATTAGCTATACTTGTTGCAGTTTAGTGAACTGCGTTCGATAATATAACCAACATTCCATATGTAGTCTTTGTTCTACTATAAGAATCCAGCTACTGAATCAAACTTACTATATAAGTATAAACGTAACTTTTCGCTTTTGTCCATATTTCCATTTTAATACGGCGAATTTTAAGTTTTCCCCTGTTTCCTACCGCTGGTGTCACTAGCGAAATTTTATTAAAGTAGTTTGGAACTTTAGGACTACTTCGGTGACGCAGCGGTAGTGTATTCGTCTGCTGTGCATTCTCTCTTCTCTCTTCGGTCTCGGGTTCGATTGCCAAGTCAAGCAAAGAGTAATTTGGTTTTTCTGTCAAGAAATTCTGTAGCAGCATGGAGTCTGGAACTGCACCAAGTGAACGTGAATAGGATGGCTTCCTAGAACATGGGACCTAAAAATATTATTGATGAATTGTGGGTGTGATACCCACCGTCTTCCTCAGAGATACTTTATGAGACTATGTATCTATGTAGGTAGAAACTTTATATCTTTGCTATTAATATGGTGGGTAAAATTAATTCATCTACTCTGACACTGCTAAATCAAATCTTTAAAATAGTAGAAATCTACAGTATCCCTGAGTAACATAACTTACTTTTAATAACATATACATACAAAGACTCATGCTTATGTCCCCAAAGTGGTAGGCAGAGATAACATATAATACAAACCAAACCACAAACGGTAAGTAATATTCCATAAACCACGCTTCATCCCTTCTCTCAGTAACAGATATCCCCTCTAGCCCTAACAAAAAAGGCTAAAACTTTTGTTCAAATGAACCGAATTAATCTTAATAATTATTATAATTACAGGTGAGGATTCGTAGAATGCTTCCCAAGTCGCAATTTATATCAACCAACATTGCATATGACGCTAATATCTCACTGCGTATGCAGAAAGGCAATATTTTAACTCGGAATACGGAATTTAGTTTCATAATTTGTCTCCGCTTCAGCGGGATTTCATACAAGGAAATGTGCTATTTCATGTTAGTCCGACGTAACGACGGCAACTTATGCAATAATATTTATAAGTGTTATTTGGGACACGTATGTATAATATTTCTTTTGTTGTTTTCGGTCATTGTTTTTTATTGCATGCCTGTGGCACAGGTTTACCCTAGTACAGGCACCCCTTATATATTACCTTTACGATGTAACATAAGCTCTGTATCATTTTGTAGCAATTTAAGTTGAATAAATGATTATTTATTGTGCGGATAATAATTGTTTGATAATTATATACTTTTGTTTCGTTTTAGTGCAGTGTTGTATGTAAGAATACTTATAGGTTTTGTATACGAATCATGTAACTTGGGCTTCATGCGCAAGCGACTCTTGTGGGCTGCATAAGCAAGCTACTTTCACACACTACATGCGCAAGCTTATCGCACAGGTTACATGTGCAAGATAATCATACGGGTTTCTACGGCGGGTACCTCGTTTCAGTCTTTTACATGTTGCATACATACATCATACTCATACTTATACTCAGATCAGGTAAAGCTATTATACCCACATTACGCAAGCTGTTGTTATAGTCAGCAGTAACAGAGGGCTTGTGCACTGGTCATTTCTATCAAGCTACCTGATGGTAAAAGGCTACCGTAACCCATGAACACAATCATACCCACCTCACCAATACCAGAACCAGGTCGCGTGTCAACCCTTAAAAATTTGTCGTACTCCCAAGAAGGGATACAAGGGACAATATTTACGTAATATTGACTGCCAACCCTTACTAGCTTAATTACAACATAATTGCAATATAAGGTTGTTTGGCTGCAATCAATTTCTGAAATGTAATTCTCCAGTAGAGCTTACCCGAGCCCGGTATTATAATCGGTTGTAAGTGAAAGTGCAAACAGGTTCATTTTTCTTACCCACCTAAAATGTGATGTATAACGTTCCTTTGCTTTTTTCATTATAAAATGAACGTAAGTACCTAAGTATATTTCCAGATAGAATATATTTTATTACTATATTTAATATAATTGCATTACGAATAACCAATTAAACTCTTTGTAATTCTCCTCTCGGACAATTTAACTATATAGAATTTGGGATACCATTATGTCACGGTGCTAAAACGTAATTTGATTTCTAATTGGTATACCCTAAAACAATTAACTAAAGGTTATATATACCTATATATGCATAGCCGCATAGGTAGGTAGTTTAACTACGCATCATATCTTAACTAATGTTATAAATAAAATAGTGCGTTTATCTGTTCCGTTTTAAGCCTTAACTATTTGGCCGATCATCATGAAATTATACACATTGTCAGGTGGACATAGCGTATTTAATAACAAAAAAAAGTACTGCTACCTAAATTATGCAAGAGATGGCAGCTTTTAAAAAGCACTGTTGGTTGGTATTCAAATTAGTTCCGGGAAAAAGATTATACAGATTTTAGGTAATAAATTATTTGTAATAACGCGGCAATATCTCGATTGATGGCTATAATCAGGTCCTGGTTATCTGGCACCCTACGTAGACATTATAGCTGAAAATATATGGATGGGATACATCATTGACTAACTCTTTGACGATAATCGGCTTGATTTTTGTGTACACTTATGAAATTGCAATATCTGTGGCAAGAATATAAAAATATTTTTATATGTTAAAAATTTTTACGACCCTGTTTAAACCAGCCATGTACACACAGCGACACATCAACCTAGACTGTATGGACTTTAAACTTTTAGAAATTGAACACTGCGAATCGTGCGAGAGAGTGTGTTATATTTTTGTTATTTTGTCTTATTCCTGTTGAACGGGACGCAGCGCTCTATCCTTACCACTTACCTCACGGATAGATTGAAGTCATTGGAGCAACGTAGAAACTTTGGGTCTCTCTGCGTGTTCTACCGACTCTTTCACGGGGAGTGCTCTGAAGAACTGTTTGATTTGGTACCAGCGGCGCCTTTCTATCACTGTACCACTCGATAACGAAGTAGGGTTCATCCATATCACCTGGAAGCGTTCAAATCCAAGACGGTATGCTTTCAGCGATCATTTCTCTCACGTACGTGCAAGCTCTGGAATAAACTGCCTTCTTCGGTGTTTTCCGAGCGCTATGATATGTCCTTCTTCAAACGAGGTTTAAAGTGAGTTCTTCTTTCACGGCAGGCAGCGGCTTTGCTGTGTCCTGACATTGCTGAAGTCCATGAGCAGCGGTTACCACTTTCCATCAGGTGGGCCACTTGCTCGTCTGCCACCAAAGGCAATAAAAAAAATTAAATAACATATCCTATATGTATATTATTTTCTGAGCAAATTGAGCTCGGCGCAAACATTATATTTTACAAGTTTGGTTTTTGATTTGCGGTAGCGTCTGAGCGTTAATACATTAATTACCTATTATCAATTATTGTTATTACTAGTGCAAATGTTATAAAATAATAAAAAGAGTCTCAAAATTCTCATGAAATTAATAAAAATTTTGAAGCAGTAAGTAAAATAAGTAAGCGATAAAAAGTATTTCATTATTTTCTTCTATTATTTCCTTGTATTATCATAGCTATGCTCTGGAAAATGTAATATTAAGATATTAAATAAAAAAATGCTATAGTCATTTTGATTTACGTTTCGTTTTACTGACTATTTAGGTAATTTGCCGATCTTTAGTGTCAAACTGCTCAAAGTAAATAACTAGGCAATTAGATAAATAAGTTACACTTGTAATTTTGTAATAATGCATCTGTCTTGCTATAAAAAATAATTTAATCATTTTAAAGCACTTAAGTGGAAAGCGCTGCGAACTCAAACTTGCTATTACAAGTAGCTATAAGGTTCAGAGTTTAATACTCGTCTCCGTCTTATTGATAGGACCTAGACCTCGAACAGTCGCTTTTAGTATTGACTTTTATGTAATTAATGTATTTATTTATTTATTTATTTATTAAAGGTTATCCCACAGCATATACATATATACATATATTAGGTAATTATATCAATACACAGTCCTATGCATATGCCAATTACGGGCTAACACAGCTTACACAAAAAGAATACAACGACATTGAAGAGTTTAACATAAGCTAAATTGACAATTCAAATAAAATACAAAAAACAAAAACAAAAATAACACAATAAAAGTAAGAAGCACATTATCAAAACAATAAATATTGCTTAAAATTACTTAAAAAGCTATGATGTAGTGGTAATCCCTAGTGACTCCAGGTACCTATTTCTAAATTTATTTTCGGTGTCATGAAATATGTCAGCATCGAAAACACTTTTTGTGTGAGCATTTAAATCACTACACATTCTATTTATAGGTGAATTAAGTCCAATATTAGTTCTAGACCTAGAAGATGAAAGGATATTTGTGAGAGCATATCGCGGTAACCTGCTAGGGACGTTAAAAGATATTTTAGATATCAAATTGATACAATCCATTTCATTTCTTAAGATTTTTCTTATAAACAACAAGCCATGCATCGTCCTTCTATCACGCAACGAGTACATATTATAATGCTCGAGTCTTGCTGTATATGGGCAGCGTGAAGAAATACTGCGTGATGTAAAGGCAAGGTGCCTAGTGAATGCGCGCTGTACGCTTTCCACACGCTGGGAGTGATTAGCGTAATAAGGGTTCCAGACTACACTCGCATATTCCAGACGACTGCGAACCAACGAATTATATAACAAAATTTTGGTCTTATGCAACTTAAAACCTTTTGTGGCACGTTTTAAAAAACCTAACATTTGCGCTGATTTCTTAACAACGGCATCAATGTGTAGACCAAAATTCAACCGCTCATCCATCATGACACCAAGATCCCGAACTGCATTTTGCTTAACGACAATGTTGTCACTTATACTATAGGTAGTCGTTGTAGAATTATTTTTCCTACTGAACTTTATGTGGTAACATTTTTTAACATTAAGTGACATGCCATTATTATTACACCAATCCTGAACATTATTAAGATCTTGTTGAATTAGACAATTATCATCATTAGCAATTAGCGTTCTGTAAATTTTTAGATCATCAGCAAACAATAAATATTTACTGTGATTAATTTGAGCTGTAATGTCATTTATAAATAATGAAAATAATATAGGACCTAGGTGGGACCCCTGTGGTACGCCAGAAAGAGTATGGTAGGGTTTGGATTCATATCCATGGGTCACAACAACTTGCGATCTGCCTGTCAAATAACACGCAAACCATCGAAGCACAGATCCTTGTATACCACAATATTCCAACTTTGATAAAAGTAACGAATGATCCACTCCATCAAACGCACTGCTGAAGTCAGTATATATAGCATCAACCTCCAGTCCTTTATCTAGCGCTTCTGCTATGTCAGTAACAAATTCAACAAGATTCGTTTGAACATTGCGACCTTTTTTGAAGCCATGCTGTGACACTGATATAATAGGATCGAGATGTCTGGTTACAATTGGACATATAAGTGATTCGAAGACTTTAGCAAAGCATGACAAAATTGAAATCGGACGATAGTTCTTAATATCAACCGGATCGCCTCTTTTAAAAACTGGCACAATTCTGGCCTTTTTCCAAATCTGAGGAAACATTCCCTGTTGCAAAGAACAATTAATTATTTTACCAAGTGGGAACGACAGAACATTACTGCACAGTTTGATAAATACCGATGGGATGGCATCAGGTCCCGCGCCAATATTAACATTTAGCTGTTGAAGTTTCCTGCGGACTTCTATCTCCGTAAATTGCACATCAGCTAGTGTATTATTAGAACTACTTTTATGAGCCCTGAAACATGTAGAACTGCTGTTGCTGAAGACCGAGGAAAAATGATCCGCGAACAGATCCGCTATGTCTGATCCTACGTTGGCAACAGAGTCGTTCAATTGCATACTAGCAGGAAGATTCGATTTACCATTTCGTTTATTTTTAATGTATCTCCAAAATGCTTTCGGATTCTTTTGAATCTCATTTTCTATTCTGAATTTGTACATGCTATAACATTGACTAATTAATTTATGAGCGCGACTTCTAAGTAACTCATAGGTTAAGAGATCTCGAGGATTATGAAACTTACGATATTTCTGTCTATATTTATTTTTTTCACGTATGAGTTTAATAAGTGACATAGAGAACCAGGGTGGATATTTAGAAGACTTTGTATTATACACTGGCACATATTTATTAATTATATCTTGTAATACTGCATTAAATACTTCAGTCAATTCGTTTACATCAACAATGTCTGAAAAACGTTCATCCCAGTTAACATTTTTTAGTTCCGCAATAATAGACCCATAATCTGCCTTATAGAAATTCAAACCAGCACGCTGTTTTGGCTTCAACATTTCAAAATTATATAAAGACAATGATATAGATAGACCAGGATGATGTGCGTCTAATTTGCTAATTTGATCACAGGATTCGGTAACAGATATATTAGGAATGTTACTTAAGACGAGGTCAAGAATCCTACCAGCCGCATTCTTAGTGTTGTTGTATTGGTAAAGATTATTAGTGGTAATAAAGTCAGTAAACAAATATCCAACAGAGCAGTCGTAATTAGATGGTGACATATGCATGCAGCCGTTATTAAAAGGAGACCATTCAATAAAACCCAAATTAAAGTCACCCAGGATAACCACATTATCAACATTTTCGATAACAGAATTCACATGTTCAAGAAACTGTGAAAGGGTCTCCAAACTGACAGGGGGTGGTATATATATAACACATATAGCAATTTTCTTTGGAAAGTTATCAACATTAATCTCGACTAAAACCCATAGATCTTCAAATTTACTTTCCCAATTTGCGATTCTCCTTGATTGTATACTATTACATACCGCTAGCAGAACGCCGCCACCGTCCCTTTTGGAATTCCCCGAACATATGCGATCTTTACGAAACACCGTATACCGTGGATCCATAAATTCAGAATTGGATATACTGGCGTTTAACCAAGTCTCTGTAAGAGCAATTATCTTAAAGTTAGTAAGTAATATATTCCTATAAATGTTTTCGGTTTTCGTCCTCATCCCCCTGACATTTTGATAATATAAATCAAGCATTACTAAGAGAACAACGCCAAATTTTACATTGGTATTATTATTACAACAAACATTAAATACTAAAATTTATCTTGTTTCATACGACATAGGCTATCGAAACTACGGATACAAAAAGCCTGAGAAATTTCGTCTTTTCGAACGAAAATACGACCATTTCGTACCCAAACGAACTTATAAGAAGTCTGCTTTGCCATTTTTCGAGTCTCTGCGTGCAATTTCTTGTTCGTAGGACTTAGATGTTCGGCGACATACACGGCACTACTTTTGCCGCCAATTCCCAAATGATGAGTGCCTAGTTTATCATCGGGATGTTTTCTATTAAAAGTGCTAACAGCAGCCAAAATGGTATCACGCTGACGAGGAGTCCGGAGTTTTGCTATTACAGAGCGAGGTCTCTCGCTATTTACGTCCATTTTAGCAATTCTGGTCACATGTACTATATCGCTGTCAGTAATCAGACTTCCTATAGTCTTTGTTAGTTGCATTAAGGTAGTGGACAGATTCTCGTTTTTATATTCCGGTATGCCATTAATCTCGATATTACTCTCGCGCAGATGCTGTTCGACTAAATTAATACGTGACGATAAGTCACTGACATTGTTAAGCAGTCGCGTATTATCAGTCTTTAATTGATCAATTATGGCATCCCTCTCCTTCAGGTTCTTTTTCATTTCCTCATAGCTTTCACTGATAAAGGCGACAGATTCTTGAAACAAGACGATTTGGTTATTAATACTAAGCAACTCGTTCGTTACTAGTTCCTTTATTACTATTTTCAAACTGGAATTCAACTCTTGCTTTATAATGTCACGTAAGCGACATTCACTCAGTTGTAGATCGCATATTTTGCTGTCGGGAGAAGAGTAGACAGGCTTTTTTCGCATCGTAACATTGTCAACATTAGATGCATGCTCCTGAGACAGTTTAGGGCTGACAATAGCTGCACTTGACCGCGCTGGGGTATTAGTATTATCAGTTTTGGGCGCTTTGCTAGAGCATTCGGGACACTCCCATGAACTTCTGTGGGCCTGAGACATGGACTTAAACCTGTTTTCGTGAATGTTCGCACAAGCCAAATCATACTTTGATTTACACACGCAGCATATCAATAACTCCTTATTGAATATCACTTTTAGACAACCCGCACATTTATTTCCACCAGGAGCCATTTTTATAAAATATCAACTTTAATAATAAATATATTACTCGTGCGTCTAACGGCCAAAGCTGTAAAGCGATGAAGCGCTTAAAGGTACATGCAACGAGTGCTTCTGTGTGCGTAGCAGCGGGCGATTTGCGGGTTGCCCTAGATCAGGGACGCTAACGTGAGTTGACAGTTTTTAAAAAGTTTTTTGCACTTTACTCACGGTTACAGTAAAATCCAGGAATGTTATAATAACCACTGTGTAGCTTGCGTCAACAGCTTTGCACAGATACCACTCACTTATAAGAATACTTTAAAATACTACAAGAATTGAATAATAAATCAGAACGAAAAACAAACAGTGTTGTCGGTTGTCGTATTGTTGTGTTTTGATGTGTATGATTAATGTATGACACATGTATTAATATAATTGCTTGACGTAATACTTGGCTCAAATACTATTTGTATTTGTATTTGTATATCGCTATTTATATTACAACAGAGCATTTTGTCTACGTGATTTAGCACAAACATTGTTGGTTGTGTGTGGTAAACTTGTGAAAATTTAATTCAATATGAGAAATACTGAATACCTCCTTTCAATCTCCTTAATAGTGTAATTCACCTTCACGCAACACTATTATATACTGCTGCTGTTGTGGAGATAATTGTGGAGCCATAATAAATAAATATTCAAATCGCACTTTTACGTCATTAAAGTATTGTCGGGCGAACCCTTAGGATTTGTTTGACTGACGGCCGACGAAAAACAACAATAGCAAAAAAAGGTGTGTCAGTGTGTGTAAGCACAACGTCGCCGCACGCGCTAGTGCATTGGATTGGTCGACACCACGTAGCACATTCCCTTTCCGAAAAGCCATGTGTACTATGATATTTTTGTGTATTTATTTTGTATTTTGTTTAACATGTATATAATTATATTATAACTATTTTTTTCTTTAAATATCTAACACTGTAGGTATATATAATATAAGTAATATCTAAAGTTAATTGATATGATTGGCCTGCACCATTTATTCATTAGGTAAGTAATATAAGTTATGTTAAATGAACTGAAGTAGCGGACCATACGCTTGCCCTTAAAAATCCATAGCGACCAGTACTGTGCTGCTTTAATCGATCTAAATAGTAAATAACGAGGAAATGTTTATCGAGATTATGACCAAAAAAAAATACTTGTTAACCTACATCAACACCAAATTCCACGAACCGAATATTCAGAGAGCAATTAAGATAAATCTCAAACGTTGCCCTTGCTTTTTCTTTTGTTTGTCAATACGTGAGCTCGGGGAGACAGGGTGACACGCCACACTGACAATCAACGTCCCTTATTAAGATAAATGGTGCTCGCCCCTTGGAACACAATCGGGATCGGACAGGCGAAATGTTTAGAAGACAGCCGTATAGTGTAGTAAATTTAAAAGGTTGGCGTAGTTAGTAAATACAAAGGTTTTGATCAAAGGTCAAGTACATGCTTGATCTACATAAATATGTCTGAAGTAGTTACGTTTGATTGAGAATCTCAGATCACTAAGCAATATCCCTGTTTAGATCTCGATGGCTATTGAGTTCTTTGTCATTCGATAATGATATATGATAATGTATGCTGATCGCTTAATTCTATAACTATACGATAGATGACGCATAGTATCTTAGATGAAAAACACTGAGACTAATTTCAATCCTCAATATAGGACTATGAATAGTTTAATCGGCAAAGCAACGACACGGTTTGTCGAAGTCACAGATTAACTGCTATAAGCAATGTCTTTTTCATTTATTATAATGTTAAATTCTAACTTAGCATGGGAAACGCTTATAAAATACTATTAATATCCTAACTTATATTATAAAATATGCGAATGTGAGTTTGTTTGTTACGCCATCAGGCCTTAACTACTAGACCGATCGTTATGAAATGCACATACAAGTCAAGGGTACAAAATAGGACATAGGGTACTTTTCATTTAGAAAATGTATTGTTTCCGTTTATTGACAAAATGTTGATTAACGCGAGCGAAACCGTGAGCAAAATCTAGCACTAAATATACATATATGTACACACGGCTACACATTAAGTTAGACACCCTATATACGCATAACTACAGTACATACCAAATAGAGAATTGTCGGAAAAGGGCAAGTGCATGGTGAAGACCCATCACGGTGCACTAGCGCGTGCGGCAACGCCCGCGGCCCGTTCAGCGTGAATGAGACAAAATAACAAAAATATAACGTACTCTCTCGCACGATTAGCAGCGTTCAACTTCTAATAGTTTAAACTCCAAACAGTCTAGGTTGATGAGTCACTGTGTGTACTTAAAACAGTAACAAAATTAATTACCTTTAAACTTTCAAATATTATTTTTATTACTATCTTTCGCAGTATGGAATACAATTTTCACAAGCGTTTTAAATTAAATAATTCCTAAAAAATAATATTGACGGAGCCAACGCTATATTAAGCATATTTCGTGTCTAAATATATGCATATGTTATGTGGTATATGTAAGGTAAGTAAAAATATAGTCTCGCCAGAACAATTAATGCATACCTCATGTATTAAAACATATCTACACTTGTACGAATAAAATTTACCACATTTATCCGATTTGCTTCATGTTCTGTCCGATACAGGAGCCCGTTGAGAACGGAGAGCCTTTGTCCAGCCGTATATTGTTAATAGACTATTGTTCCCGCCTGACACGTATATTACACAGCCTCAGCAAAAGCAACACTACGCCGAGAAAGCTATCATCTAGTCTATCTCAGGTTCGTTTAATTTTCCATCTACGTATTAAGGGCCTTCGTACACTGGCAATTTCTTGTTGCAATTTATTTTTCAAGACTCCCTCTGTTTCTTTCAAGTACTATGCCTCGGGTTTTATATATAAAATTAACGAACACAAAGTACACCCAGCTTAGGCACAATGATTTGGGGTTGTTCCATGTAGGATTTAAATCCACAAGTTATTATTGTCTGCTACAACAAAAACTTGGTAAATATGTATTTAGATCCAGAGAGAAGATACTCTTACCACTTATAATGATTGGTGAAGTTACAAGCAAGAAACATAGAACGCAGAAAAAATAATGACTAAAAACATTCGAGAAATGTACTGGATGCCCGAGTACAAAACTATTAAAGTCACTAGAGATACAAATTAAAGTGCAGAGCTTTATAGCGTAAATAGTTAATATTTTGTTTTATGGATATTGTTATGAATACTCAGAAATGTTTGCCGTTTTATTGTGTGAAAATCTGACTCTTGGATTTTTGCCTATGATTTAGGACATAGACTAGGGTCTATTTTTAAAGGCGCGATTTGATTAGGTCCAATTTACGCCTTTAACAAACTATTTGAATCTCAAGCTTTAGTATTATTGTTGCAGATAAGCAAGAATAGTGGTTCAATTTCAAATTGCTATAGCTAAGCTAGAACGTTGAGCAGACATGTCGATATATTTTGTAAAATAGGCTACTAACAGTAATGTGTCTTTACTAATCGCGGACTTTACAAGCATTAATAAAACGGACACAAAGAACCAGAACAATTTATTTGTGGATCACACAAATTTTTATCCCGTGTGGGGAGGACGGTACTCACAATTATACTCAGACCGGTGGCCTTGGCGAGGCGACTACTTAAACCCCTACGTTATCCGTGCAGTCAAATTTGAAAGTTTCACGATCGAACATACAAAATAAAGTTAAATGCCTTTTGAAATACATATATTATATCAAAACTGCCAGTGTGCGAGTGGCCGTCGTCCTCGAGGAAGTTCTGTAAAGCTAATTACCTACTTGTACCTTGTATGTTAGTGCTCGGTTTAAAATTAACTGAAAAATGTTCACAACTCTTTGCAAGTTGCCAAGATATTTCCAACACGTCTTAGAAATTTTAGCGTAAGAGCTCATTACGCCAGCAATTAGAAGTTTGTATGAGAGGCATCCAATGACTAGGGACATCATAATTTTACGAGAAACATGACGTATGACGTATATAATATGTAGGTAAGCGTACACGTAGATAGTCATCGGATGTTGAGTCAGAGCTTTGGAATTTTGTTTTTACGTAATGTTGTGAAGGCTGTGTACGAATTTAAGTTTAAAGCGTTATTGCTTTACAATAACAGACAAAAAATTAAGCCCATACTTTTGAAAACAGTTAGGTTAGTAATATGTAATATTTTTTGTCACACATACATTTTTTAATCAATGCGAATCTTTGAGATTTACTACAGTAAGATCACTCGCTTTGACAGAGAACCTAATAACATAGCTAGAGAAAGGTGTGTGAGTGTGTGTGATCTATCACTTCGAGTATATTTGCGACGCGTACATGCGTATATTACATAAATATTTTGCTATAACTGGTATTAAAAATGTACTGTGTAGTATAAAGTATCATGTAACAACTATGAGCCTAATATTGAATAATAAAATTAACATCTGCCAAATAAAGTTCAGAATTCTACTTATTCAAATTCAAATATTTTATTCAATAATAATAATAATACATAGGTATACATTTTGTTATTAGTCTAAAATAATATTATACTACAATAAATTATAACTATCCTTAATCTGGTACATGTTTTACTTAGGTATACTTTAATCGGCCGACATTGTGCATTCTAATTTAACTTCAAGCGCTAGGTTTTTATAAAGTGGTTGCCTGAACTAGGTTTAGACCTGTGTTTCAGGCTATTTCTCTACTTACAAAAATAAAATATATGCCAAATAATATTAAAGTTGAGGTCAATGTGCATAAACTTAAAATAAAGTATGTATATTGATACAATAAAAATAACTTAGATTACATAATATTATTACAAATTACTGATGACTTAAGGCTATTTTACGACTGTAAGCAAATTCTCCGTATCGGAGTAGGTCAATGTTTGCAGGTGTTTGGTAACAATAACATTACATTGTTTATAACTTAGACTATATATATCTAAAATTCTATTTAATCTATTATATAAAAATGGTCCTAGGAATAAGAAGAATTTATTTACAAAGGCATGTTTGGCATGAAGCTTAGTACATACTAAATCTTTTCGTCTCTTGTCTGGAGGAAGTGGTCCGAATGGAAGTAGTGCATGTTGTTTAAGCACGGTGTGCAGAATAAGCAATTGGCGAACAGTTAGGACATTAGTGGATTGGTACAACTCATAGGTAGGAAACATGAAAAGTCGAAACGTCGCCACTTTTAGAATAGCTCTTTGAGCTCGTTCCGGTGGCAATAAAATCGTTTTCGATGTTCCGCCCCATGAGGTAATGCAGTAAGATATGATTGACTGACATAGTGACAGGTATACTTGTCTTAGTAATTTAAAGTTAGCAGCTCCACGAATGGTTTTAAAAATAAATATTAACTTTCGTACTCTACTATTTATTTTATAAGTCAATTTCGCTTTAAGGATAACGTATAGGTATTTCAACCGTGTTCCAGGATTTTACAAACTTTGAAATAAGGCTACCCAAACTAATATTAATTGGAAAACAAAATAAGTTTTAAAAAAGTGTAGTAATCACAGCTTAGGGAGTGGTCAGACCGCAAGCTACAAACTATTAGCTAGTACATAATTAAGAGCTTACGAAGAATACAACTGTCATTTGATTTATTAAGTTAGAGCGTAATGGCTTAGTGGTTTAAGTGGTCACCTCGCCACTGCCACCGCGCCGAGTGATGTAGTAGCGATTCCCACACGGGACACACATCAAAAAAAGTCTGCGTTCACTTGGAAAAGTCGAAATATTTTTCTCGTGTGGAAATATAATCAATGAATGCATTATATTATTTATTCCTTTAAATTAAAAAATACACAATTTTAACATGAAAATCTTTATATTCTTCTTGTTTTTCGTTAATAAAAATATATTTTTCAATCTCTATGTAATTTGTATTTTAAAGAAATGCGAAGGTTGGATTAAAGTAAATAATGTTATTGATTTTTATATGCTTATTTACAAATTTAATACAAAATGACTCCTCCCCTGGCTTGAACGCATGCGGAAATCCTCCTGGGCATGCTGTAGATCAAGTTGTCCAATAGTTCTTATGGTAGCCTGTCCCATTCTTGAATGGTGGCTTCCTTGGTCTCTGACAGAGTTCTTGGAGATGGCTGACGACTCCAAACAGCTCGCTTGAGAGCGTCCCATGCGTGCTCGATAGGGTTTAAGTTTGGAGAGCCGGCAGGCTAGTCTTACCGCGTGATTTCGTACTTCCGGAGAGCAGCGCTCACTCGTGAGCTCGATGTACCGACGCATTCTCGTCGACCAACACGAAATGGTTACCATAATTTATTCTGAATAGTCTGGTGATGCTACTTATAACAGCTGTCTTGTACAAATAAATGTCATAGAGCCTTGGTACGGGATCAAAGGCATTCGAGCTCCAATCATTATTCCGCCCCAAAAATATACCGATTTGCCAACTTGCTGAACGGTTCCAGTAGCAGTTCTTAGCCTTTCGGAATTCCCAGGCTGTCTCCAAACTCGGACACGTCGGTTATCAGGGTTCGTACTAATCCATGTTTCGTCAACGAAAAGACATTTACGTCACACAATCTTCTTCTTCGTCTTCATCGTTTCTGCTGCCTGGCCCTCTGCAATCTCTGTCGCTGTCGTTCCCGTGTATTCAAAGGTACTCGCCAGGATCTCCTTTATCGTAATCTAAAGTAGTGTAAACAATTACGAATGTTCTGAGTGCTAATATCCAGTTCAGTAGCAGCTCGCAGCTGTAATCTCAGTTTGGTAGCGATAATTATTGGATCACAGGTGGCAAGAAGTCTGATGTAGCGCTTCTGAACATCACTAAGGAGAGCCGGACAGCCACTGCGAGGTTGGTTAGTCAGTTATATTCTGATATGAGAAGAAATATCTCAACTTTTCCAAGTGAACGCGGACTTTTATTGTGTGTATTTATATAATCCACAAATAGTTCCAAAGTTGCGTGTTCTTTGTGTCCGTTGTTTGAATATTTGTAAACTCCCCCGCGACACAAGAATTATTTCTAGTGTGGGAATTGCCTTTTAAAGAAACAAAAAGTAAAGATGTAATACATCTATAAATCTATACTAATATAAAGCTGAAGAGTTTATTTGTTTGTTTGCTTGAACGCGCTAATATCAGGAACTACAGGTTCGAATTGAAAAATTATTTTAGTGTCGGCTAGCCTATTTATCGAGGAAGGTTATAGGCTATATAACATCACGCTATAACTCACAGGAGCGCGCAGTAATCATAAACGCGAGTTAACGCGCGGGCACATCTAGTAGTTTAATAGTTTTTGGTACACATTGCGAACTATTGAGATAATACCTAAGCTAGTTTTATAACTAATTTGAAAACTAGTGTAATATCCGAGGAGATACTCACTCGCAGATTGTAGCCTAGATAGTGTAATAAACAATTATATTATATATTTGCTAGCATACTATCCTCATATTTTAAGTTCACTGATCTGACCGCCATGCGCTATACCTAACTTTAGCACCCGACCTACCACGTTCTGAACACGCCCTTACTTTATTAACAGTAGTGATTATTTCAATAATTAATTACCCATCCATACAATCAGACTTACATCACTACATATAAAACAAATCCTTTCGCTTCGTCTGTCAAAAACTCCTAAACAGATTTTGTACTACCCGCCGTGCGAAACCGGGGCGGGTGGCTAGTCAGTTTTAGAAACTTAGCTACACCAACCAACCGAGAAACTTTCAATCAATAGTTACAGTTATTTGTATCTTGTTCTTATTTTAAAATAGGTTTAATCACAATATAAATTAGTGGAAATTAAACACTTTATACGGATTTTATCGCGTTGTTTATTTTACTTTAAGCACTGTTATTACATAATTTTAAAAACTCTAACACTACTATTATTGAACTTTACTACTATTAAATTTAAGCTATATATTTTCTAATTAAAACTATCACACCCAGGATTTATAAGAGGTATGTAGACGATACTTTCACAATATTACCAACAAATAGTGTAAATGTATTCCTAAAACATCTTAATTCCATTAATAATAACATCCAATTTACTATGGAATTAGAGGCAAATAATTCATTAGCTTTCTTAGATGTACTTGTCACCAGGAATCCTGATCGTACTTTGAGCCACACTGTGTATAGAAAAAAGACCCATACAAACAGGTACTTAAACGGTGAATCTCACCACCATCCTAAACAGTTAGCTACCGTGGGAATGTCTTTGTTTCAGAGAGCCCACGGAATCTGTGACAAGAAACACTTGAACGCCGAGCTTCAACATGTCAAGCAAGTACTGCAAGACAACAAGCTCCAACAGCCGCGCCGCCATCACAGATCCCGAGAAAAGCCAGCCACAGTCGAGCGCCAGCCTGCCATACTACCATATGTAAGGGGTGTCACTGACAAGATTGGCTACATCTTGAAGCGAGCTTCAATCAACACATACTTCAAGCCACCAACGAAGATAAGTCAATTTTTACCATCCGTCAAGTGCCAATTACCTTTACAAGATACAGGGGTCTATAAAATAGATTGTGACTGTGGACTCTCATATATTGGGCAAACCAAGAGCAACATAGGCACCCGCTTAAAAGAACACATAGCTCATGTTAAACACCAACGCTCGTTGAAGTCTGCTGTGTTTGAACATGTGCAACAGGGGACCAACCACTACCTACGATTTGACAAACCACATATACTCGCAAAAGAATACAGATTCCTACCAAGGATGCTTCGCGAGGCTATTGAAATTAAAAAACATCCCAATTTCAATAGAGAGGATGGTTGGAATGTACCACCAGCTTGGGATCCAGTCATTCAAATAGTCAAACCCAAGAAGAAGCAAAACACAGCTAGACTTCATGATACTTTGAGCTCATTCTGCGTAAATAGGAACACCAAAGATTAAATTATGTTCGGGTGCTTTGATATAACTAGCTGCAGAACATTGGGACAACTACCATCTTAGTCTCCCCGTGAACATGGCTGCTGTAAAGCTACCGAAACGTCGGGGCAAAGTGTAAACTTAAATATAAATAGTTTTAATTAGAAAATATATAGCTAAAATTTAATAGTAGTAAAGTTCAATAATAGTAGTGTTAGAGTTTTCAAAATTATGTAATAACAGTGTTTAAAGTAAAATAAACAACGCGATAAAATCCGTATAATGTGTTTAATTTCAATGTATAACATTCGCGTAAACATAAGACAATATTATATAAATTAGTATAAAGTATATTCCAGTTTATTGAAGCTCTTTTTGTATAAGTTTGCGATTGTATTAACGATCGATCTCAACTCAGCAAAGTGTCATTGGGTGTTTCTGTTAGGATATTTTCAGCACGGTGCCTAGAAATAATCCCACAATCATTGACTTAATAATTATGCACTACGTAGTATAGGAGTTCTATTTTAACCTGGAGGAATGCATTGTCGAATACCACTACGAGGGAAAGGGGACCGGAGAGGTTATGGTCGGGCTCACTCGAGGCAAGATGGAACGCCCCGGTTACCTACTACCGTACTACCGACCACGGTCTGCAACTCGCTGCTTTAAATGGTTGGTGTGTCGCAGCACACCAGCGGTTAGACACAATAGGTTTTCAGTTACATCTGGCATTCCTACAGTTGGCATTGTGCAGTCTATTGCCGTCTACCGCCTTGAATTATCCACTCACGGTTTGAAACGTACTGTAGCTAGTGAAATTTCTGTGCATGTGAGACTTAAGAACAAACGTCTCGAAGTCGGCAACGCGTGATTGATGCCTCTGGTGTTGCGAGCGTTCATAAGTTACTGTAGCCGCTTACCATCAGGCGGGCCGGGCGGTATGCATGTTTGACGATTTCATAGCAATAGAAAAACCCCTTTGGACACATATAACGCATTGGTTTAGGTATAGTCAACAAATAGCAGCTATACTGCATAAACAGTCATTACTAACCCTCACTCCATTAAACTCGGTGTTATTTAATAGGCATTTGGGTAACTAAACGCATAAGTTTACTTGGTAGGCAGTTAGTAATTTGGTAAAATTGACCGTTAGGTGCCCATGTGTAATTTGTGCCTAGGCAATTAGTTTCGGGTTAGTTTCATCCCTAAAATTAAATTAGTGAAACAAGTAAGCTTCAAATTACAATGGATTAGTTTATAATGTTTCAGTGCTAATGCAAATTTGATTAGTATAAACTACAAACATTTATTTGTTTATAGACTGTTCACTTACTTGTATTACATTAATAGATTTTGTTCGCGGTTTCGCTCGCGAAATGTTATTTTTCTGGCTGAAAGGTACCCTATATCCTTTCAGTACCCCTGACAATGTGTATGCGAAATTTCATGATGATCGGTTGAGCAGTTAAGGCGTGAAAGCGTAACAAACAAATAAACAAACAAACTCACATTGACATTTATAATATTAGTTAGGATTAGGACTAAGATATTTAGGAGCCTTGCTCTTGTTGGTGGAGTCTCTTGCATGGCTCTCTATTTTCCGACATTACTTTGACTTCTTGGTCAGACATTAGGTACTTTCCCTTTCCCTATCTATGTAAATTCTTTTTACTCTACCCCTTTCTCGTCTGCCGTTTATTTTTCCTTCTAGATGCTCTTTGAAATTTGTCATGCTGTATCAAGTGCCCAACGTGTTTCTTATACGATTCTCCATCACTTCTAAAATATATCTTTTTCTTTTAATTTATTAAGATATGTACATAGGATATATAAAAATAAATTAAAGAGAGCTATGATTTGATTTGATTTATAGCCATAGGTGTACTAGGCACTTGCGCATTTCGATAGTAATAATTTTAATTCCCACGTATGATTATAAAATGCCCACGTACCGCAATAAGAGGAAGCCTGGTACCGTCTTCCAAACGCAGTTCTAGACTCCGTGCTGCTTTGCCGTCTTTCTGTGCGGGACTGTTATTTATCTCAGCAACTACAAAATGTTTAAAATGGTTTTAAATAATAATTATCAAAATCCATTAAAACTAAAAACAATCCTAACATATTATAAATGCGAATGTGATTTTATTTGTTACGTCATGAAATTTACTTTTCATACAAAAAAAGTACCATTCTCGAGGAGCAGAAATTTACTGACGATTTATCTACATTAAAGCGAGCGAAAATCTTGTTGAAATAAATAAAATGCAACACAAGATTTTTTGTGACAAGAGCGAATAGTACTTATTCCTTTTTAGAGTGAGTTGAAAACATCGCCGTTGGAAAGACTTAAGTCTGAACGCTTAAGCAAGTGAGCAATGATGAGACCCAGCCTCAATACCTTGCTTGCAACCGGCAAATAGGCGTGATGACATATTACTCTGGCTAACACTTCGAGGGTATAAATACGCGGTGCTCTGTAAGATGTCTTCGCATCTTCAAATAGAAATCATACAGTCGAGCGAGAGCGACGAGTGTTCCACTTCCGACGTTATTACCTAAGTTTAGAGAGCCTCCATATTTTCTTTGAAAAATTCTCACAACTGCTCTTAAACTTTTGCAATTTTCAATAGAAGCATCATTACACGTAGCGCTATACGTAATTTAAGTGCAATGTAACGTGTTTGCCGAGTAATTTAGTGGAAACTATGACGAGTAACTTGGAAAGTATATACGGCTGTTTGGTAAGTATGAATGTATTCGATTTTTTTAGGAAAAGCGCATGATGCATATTCTTAATAATACCTTACGCATGTATGAATAGTGCTATAGTTTACAAATTAACCAGGCCTCTACCATTGTGGGCTAAGCAAGGGACAACAATTAGTGTCACTCTCAAATAGGCGATATGAAAATTCATATCGCCTATTTGAGAGTCAAACTAATTGTAAAAACACCCAAATTAAATAAATATATAATAAAATATAAATAATAATTGTTTTTGCAAACCGTTCTTTTAATGTGTCTAGAGTCCCCAGCAAATAAAGAAATAGTCCCTAAGGCATTCTTTAAAGAAAATAAATCTATTATAATGAGTACGAGTATAGACTAAAAAGAAATTATTACAGGATATATTCATTATTATTGCAGGATTATATAATAAACAATACAAATAAGTAGATACTTCTCTGAGAGCATAACACATGTTTAATTAAGGTCTTACATATGTTGTGTCGTATACGCCGGCAAGAGACGCCCGGTTGTCACCACTGCAGCACTGCGGCGACTGCCGCGACGTTGTAGAGGACACGGCGCTGCACACTTTGGCGGTTTGCCCCGCCTGGGCATCGCAGCGCCGTGAGCTGATCGCGGCAGTCGGATCGATTGCCCTCTCGCTCCCGGCCGTAGTTCAGTCTATGGTCCGGAGTGAGAGGTCGTGGAACGCCGTCGCCTCCTTTTGCGAGGAAGTAATCTCCATCAAGGAGGCGGCGGAGCGGGAGAGGGAGCGTTTGAACCCTCTCCCCAACCGCAGAGCCGGGCGCCGGAGGGCGCGCGATGACCTCCAGCCACCCTGAGGTTTGACTTGGGGGTGGCGGGCTTTGTGGGCCTGCCCGCCATCCGTTCAGCACCAGGTCCGAGAGGCGGCGTGCGTGTTCCCACGCGCGCCTCTGTGTCGAGTCCGTCTCCCCCCTAGGGGGGAGACAGTAGGGAATTTTTGAGCGTGAGTCCTTTGGGTAGGTCTCTTCGGGTAGTGGCCTGCCGTTTCACACGGCGGGCCGTAACCTCGGCGGGGTCGCGACCGCATGCGAAAGTGATTCGCGCGGCCCCATCGATAGTGGTTTTGTCGAGGAACACCGTGGTAGGTTTAGTCGGTATTCCGGGAGGTACTTTATTATTATTCCATCTTTCTTTTACCCCGGCGAGTCCGACATAATCCCTCCGCCCGCCCCCGCGGAGGGATATGCGTCATAGCATTCCCCCACGTAAAAAAAAAAAAAAGGTCTTACATATGTTAAGTACCTAAATGTGTATATGTGTGTATAGCTACGAACTAAAGCCTATCGATGGTACAGAAGCATCAATATGAGCATGCAATCGGTATTTGTTGAGTCCTAGGTAAGTTGTACCACGCAAAGAACAGGAAACTATCCACCCAAGTATGAACACTTAAGACCATCGATATCAGTTACCGTAGGATATCCGATATGCAGCGACACATGCCACGAAAGTTTGATCTGAATTTGGAAAACTTTTACACGTTCAAAACTGTTGTGATATATCAAGTTTTTGTTACTTCATCGAGTTCACGTTCAATCCCATTTGATCGCAAGACACTGCACTATTGCTCCGAAAAACAGACGATTATTTAAAATACAGTTATTTGACTACGCTCTTTTTGGAGAGTTGATATACTTTTCTGGAAAAGCTGCTCTCAATTTGAACGAAGATCTGGCTGTGTTCTCATAAATCCGAACTAATATTATAACCGTGAATGTGAGTTTATTTTTTTGTTACACTTGCACTCCTTCACTAATCGACCGATCATCATGACATTCACATAAACATGGTCAAGGGAACAGAGATTCATTCAGAGAAAAAGTACTAAAATACTTTTTATGTAACCTAATCTTACCTAAATTTACGCGAGCGAAGCCGCGGGCAAAATCTACTAAAGCATAAAAAAGAAAATCTACTATAACATAAAAAAGAAAATCTACTATAGCATAGAAAAGAAAATACTCGGGTACTTGTAGGTACTGTACAAGTGGCCTTTATATTATTATTACTACAGACTCATTCAAATTCACCCCTCGTCTATAGCTACCGGTGAAGAAAAAACTTATCACTCAAAGTTTTTAAGTCAGACGCAGGACGACAACATTTTGCATTACAAGCCTCCTTTGATTGAGTAAATTGAATTTCGAAAGTTTTGATATAAATTTCGGAACATGATTACATAGATCTTTCAGTAGGTAAGTATCTCACGTGACGTGAGGCAGTATAAAAATACACCAATATTTTTAGATATTACCCATTTTCCATAAATATAATTAAGTCCTGTTACGGTGTTACCCGCAGCCTATAGATGCGTGAAAGACTGGAAAATTCACTCGAGCTTTGTTAAGCTGGTCTCACGACTGGGCACAGGCTCTTTATTGTGAGATGGATTAGGCCATAGTTCATTACTATGGAGTGCGGGTTGGCAGACTTCACATATCTTCGAGAACATTATGGAGATCTCTCACATATGCAGATTTCTTCACGATGTTTACCTTCACTGTTAAAGCTAGTGATAATTAACTATTAAACTGACGAAGTGTTACACTATTACCTATCCTATCTAAGCATGTATGATTGGGCTACCACTACATATTATAAAAGAAAATTCCCCGCCGCGTCTGTCTGTCTTTCAGTTAACGATAAACTCAAAAACTACTGAACGGATTTTCATGCGGTTTTAACCAATAGACAGAGTATTTTATGAGGGAGGTTTAGGTGTATAATTTGTTAAGGTTGTACAATTCGTGCGAAGCCGGAGCGGATCGCTAGTGACTAGATATAATTGGGCTATCGTCGATCGGCGCGACTAATTGCCTGGCGTCGCATATAGCCTAACGACAAAACGATTACTACCTACACTCCTGCTTCTCATAGCTCGTCAACTACTTATTAGTTTCCAGCTTGAGTCGCTCCTCGCTAATCGTCGCCGGTAGGATAAGTGCCTTAATGGGAACGGCAATATTCGTCGAACGATCTTTATTCCTAATTATCTGTACCTACCTACTATATTATTGTTTGTTTGAACGCGGTAATCTTAGGAACTACAAGTCGAATCCGAAATAATCTATTTTTGTTAGGTGGCCGCTTTATACAGTGTGTCCGGTAATTAATGGATAACCTTAAAATGTCTAATAGTAGAACTGAAGGCCGTTCAGAAAAAATGAAAAAATAATAATAAAAAAATAAAATATATATATATATATATTAAAAAGTGCAAGCTATATTAGCATAGCATAGTTTTGACTGTCTATCTATTAGCATAATTAGTGTTTAATAATAAAAAAAACACATATCTCAGGTAGTAGTTAGGATAGATTTTTCTTTTTTTTTCTGAACGGCCATCAGTTCCACTATAAGACATTTCGAGGTTATCCATTAATTACCGGACACCCTGTATAAGAAGGTTATAGGGCTTATAATATTATGCTACGACCCACGAGGGCGGCGCAGTTATCCTAACTTTTATTATAAAGTATTTGACTGATCATCGTGCAATATCGCATAGATGCACATTACATACAGGGTTTTATACACATTACCTTTCATTAAAAAGAAAAACTGTTCTCGAGGAATAAAAATTTATTGACAAAATCTACATTACAGTGAGCGAAGCCGTGGGCAAAGTCTAGTGCTAATATAAAATAAAACGTAGTATACCTACGTTTTCTTTTATATAAGCTTCTCTTGTTCAATAAACATTGGTAAATAGTTATATGGTAATATACCACACATATAATACTATATACAACTGTCCCAAAATTCAACGATAAGCAGGTACCAAAAGGATATAGGTACTTATGACTACTCGATAACTTGCTAAGGATAACTACTTCTCTACCTGCCCTAATGTTATTAAACAATGAGCATCTATCTATCACCCTCTAACGCATAATCTCTCTCTAACTTATTTTATGGACTACGGACATGTCTTATTCAAATTCTAAGAACTTGCAACAAAAATACTTTTGGATATATAGTAAAAGTGATTACTATCAACACTAACAATTTGCGAAATATGGTTGATGTACAGAAAATGTACCTATGCACATTTTTGTGGCTAGTTTGCCTAGAATATTATACCATTTTGGAATCGTAGTTGGTTGCGCCAATTTTAAAAATATTTGCCATAGTAGTGTCATTAATTTTTTTCACCACGATGAGTGAAAGTGAACTGAAAGTCAAAATCTTACATAATTTAAGAAAACAACATCATTTTGGTTGATTTTTGTGTAAAAGCTACAGGCATTCTGGAATTTTAATGATTGTGATGGATGGTAAGTAGTGCTATTTATGCTAACAATACAAAAAAAAAACAGAAGTATTTGTAAAATTGTAGCAATGGTACTTAAAATATAATGAAGGATGTCCATTTTTTAAGAATTTCGCTTTTTATTTGTAATGAAAAAAAAAACAAGATAGGTAGAATGTTTTCTTTTTTTTCTCAAGGACTCATAAGTAGGGTCCACCTTTTGGTGCCGGCTTATCGTTGAATTTTGGGACACGTTGTATATTCCTTTTTTAAATCGTGTACCTTTCTAATTATGTTTTACAGCCAGTCTTACAACAAGGACCTATGCGCAACTGTCATAATAGCGCATAGGTCCTTGTATACAAACGAAATCTCCCGCACTCGGATTAATTTCTGTACCTACCGCGAGAAACTTTATAAATATTTAAAGAACAGACAGAAGGAACACTCAATACCGACAATACCATTTATGTATCACACAAATTTTCGTGCCGTATAGGATTCAAATCTAAAATACTCGGCGTAGTAGCAGCGGCGAGACGGCCACTGAAACCATTAGGTATGCCATAGATCGGCTGTGTATCGGCAGCAATTTTTACTGTCAAGCAGCTGGCGTTGAAAATTGAAATACTACCAGTTAGGTAGTGCTGTTCGCTACCTTTCGCCGCTAGTTGTCGCTCTTGATACCTAACAGTTGCATTAATTGATTTCCGACATTATTTTAATACTAGCAAACTCGATAATGGTTTGGCAATGAAAAATGTTCTGCGTTGCGAATCATCAAATGGGCCTTCCCTACCTTCAAAGTATATTGTATTCTACCTACCAAATAAATTATATCAGTAATTTTTATATACCGTGTTGTAAATCATATAACTTAATTCTAGGTATATTTTAATTTATTGTTATAGTTAGGACTAGAAATGACGCTACTTAGCATGTACCTACTATCAAAATGTGCGTGGCTTGTGTACAAAAACAAACAATATGTTTCGTAGTGTGTGTTCGAACTCTTATGAGGTTATAGATTTTACAGTAACATGGCTAATGGATGTTGTCTAGAAAAGTGAATTGTGTGATAGTCGATACTGTATTTAGAAGCGCTATCGTTATTCACGAACCTAACAAAAGTGTGGTGGTGGTGCTTTGATAGAAAAACAAACTTACCTTGGTTGAAAGACAAGACAGGCATGTTTGGCCGAGGATATTTGGATCACTATTATGCAGAAAAGCACTTAGTCCCAGCTATCATATTTGTATGTTATTCTTACAACACACAATTATAAAATGTTACACACAATTTTAGTAACTTAATGTTTGCTTCTCCGTCGGATAAATTTAATTTCAGTTTTATGTAACGTAACAATGTCAATTTTTGTAACACAAAGTTATTACCACAAAATATTTCACATCGATATTTCACCGAATTCGTTGATACCATGAGCTGACATCTAACTTATTGGTGAGCGAAACGTCTACGGTAGATTGTTGGACCTAATATTCTTTAACAATGCCGTAATCGAATAGCGACAACCGCTCGCACTAACTATACCTAAAAGCCTATAACAAACCAATATTTTTTTAAACTAATAAACTTATAGATTACCTAATTTTTTTCTTTTTTACTAGTTGTCTGACACTATTGGCACAGATCTTTATAGGCAAAGTAAACTGTAATGACTTATTCCTCGTGAAGTCATTAGATGATGCAGTTGAACAATAACTTAATATGTACATTATATTATGAGCTCTAACATTAAATCGTAGAAACAAACGTCAAACCCATCTTGGTATAATTCAGCTCTGACCAAAATTTTAAAAGAACATATACCAAAATATGAAATTCATGCCAATATAGTGTAGGTAGTGTAGTAGAGCTTAAGACTTAAAAAGTTCTTGTTTTGACACATAATATATGGAAAGAATAGAGAAAACCGCCTTTATCATCCCTTTTTAAAAAGAGAATATAGTTCGGTATTTAAATTTTCTATTTTCAAATACTTGAGCGATTGGTATACCTACAATATTTTGGCGGTGAACAACATGGTTTTCTTAGGAAAATGCTCTACTATGTCTTACTTATTTTTATCTAATGATTCCATCACTAAAGGGATATTAAACAATAATGCGGTATTATTTTCAAAGTTTATTTGTTACCTTATTAACATCGCAACTTGCACATGACACGCGGTGTTCAGCGGCTGCGGTCGAGACTCTTCTGCCGGCTGCCGTATTCAAGTTAAGTGATCCTCTGTGCTCTTCCGCCGGACCACGTACGAAGCCTTACCATTAGAATCACGCCCTGTTTGTAACTGTTGTAAATCTAGAATTACAAACCTTGTAATTGCAAAGTTCAATGTTTAAATTATCTCCACAACATAAACTACCCTGGTCAGTCTCGTCCCTAAAAGAGATCGACTAGCTACAACGTTACACACAATTGATTCTCTCGAACGTGTACCGAAGTAAGCGAACGAATCAACTTTGTTTCCGATAGCGACCACAATTGGAAGCACTATTTGCTAAAGTACAGGCCAAACGCCTTTTAATATGTAGGTAGTGTATTGAATCTAAAATTATACTACCTCGTGAATTGGATATTGACTCGGTTATTACCAAACATAGCACAGTAAGGCCCGGTTTGTTTATCAAAATACAGTTAAATCTTGAATTATTAACCTCTGAGTCTTCTTCGAAGAGGTTAATGAAAACACTATGTGGGTTTGTGTGTCTGTCTGTTAGTGACAGGCATAGCTCCGGAACCACAGGACCGATTGACTTGTAACTTGGTATACGGACAGACACCTTGGGGTCATCCCTCGGTCGAGTTTGAATATGGGCCCTGAGTGTCAAACGCCCCCGGAATACTCACAAGGTCATAAGGTTAGGGATATCCACCAAAAGAGTGATTTGGAAGTCTAAGGGAGAGGCTTTTGCCCAGCAGTGGAACATTACAAAAAGCTGATGAAAAAAAAAGGTCACATGAAGACGAATAGGTTAAATCCTGGGATTTTACACCCATCTCGTTTTTAATAGAATATGCCCAACTGCATGGATTTTGGTCATAAAGTGGTTTAAGTGTTCGTCTCGCCACTGCTACTGCACCGAGTGGGTTCGAATCCCACACGAAACAAAGTTTGTGTGATCCACAAATGGTTGTTCCGAGTCTGGATGTTCCTTGTGTCCGTTGTTTGAATGTTTGTTAAATGCCCCGCGTTTCAGGAATTATTTCTAGTGCGAGAGTTGCCTTTATATAATAAAATAAAACAAAATTATATACTGTCCATAGGTAAAACGACTCGGCTCTTGATATAGAAACCAGGCTTATACGACGCTTATACTTATATTAAGACGGCTTGTAGCTGAGACTATCTTTGGAACTCGGTGAGCGGATCTTTAGCGTATGCAACTCAAGCATAAGACTAGATATGTTTCATGTATTTTGTTTATCAATGCTGTGATTCAGATATTTTATATGTAGTTTTATAAAAAATAGTTAAAATTCATATATGGATTGATTGTTATTATTTCCGTACTTTAATTTATATAATTGTTTTAATCTGAATACTTGTAAAAAAATTATACTTAACTGTAAAGGCTTGTAATTAGCAATCTGTCTTCATACATACATATATTAACATAATTAATTACATATATTAGTCTCCAAGTGTTCTTTAAGAGTTATTAATAAATATCTTACCAAGTCCCACTACAGCCTTGATGGTTTGAAGTTTAAATAAAAATAAACATATTCGTTGCATTTTTTATTCTCATACTTTAAAATAAAATATAAAGTATTTACAAAATTATAGAAATAGAATTCTAAAAATTCATCACATAAGAGTTTCTAGTTTGATTCGTTCTAACACTACAAATTATACTAGAATACGTTCGTCCAGAAATAATACACTTAGGAATAAATACAATCATTTTAATCTATATAGCTTTGATTTAGATTATTGCCACCGTAAATAAATTAATACAAGATATTGAATATTAACACTCAAGCCAAACTCAATGAAAATATTTGTAAACAAACTATTATACAATTAAACAAAAGTGTACCTGTACCATACAGGAAATAAGTTAGTTTATACTGGATAATATTATAAAAATTGTATGAAAAATAACATGTAATGGAAATTGATGGCAGGCATTCATCTTTATCAAAACTTGCAAAGCCAGACAAATAGTACCATTACGATATTATTATTACACACAAAAACATATGTATACACTGATTTAATTTGACTGCGGTTTGTTTACAAATGTTTTATTCAATTTGGCTTGAGTACAGTTACGTATACAATAGATGGTACTAAATAGATTAATATATAAGGTACAAGAAGGATACACAGCTTTGATAGTAGGTTCAAGACAATGGTTTCAAAGTATTACCTATACTCCACTTGGTTAGCTATTTAACTAAAGGTAAACAATCTTGATGTGTCTTTTTTATCTTTTTATCTGAAGCCAGTTGCACTCACTGATCGGTAAACGATTAGCGTGGTTAAGTAACGTTGGTTTACCTTTAGTTAAATATCTAACAAAATGTAGTATAAACAGAATAATTAGTTTGGAATGCCAACGCTAAATATTATACACGTACCCAATACATACTTCAACAATTAGGACCATCTTAAGTCCTTAGATGACATATAATTTACAGACATCTACTTGATATGCATAGTTGATAGTTATAGTTACCCATGATTGTCGATAGGGTGAGCTGGTATTCCCAAATGACTTGATAACAGGTCTACTGGTAGTAATTACTTCGTGGGTAAATTAATTTGCGTGTGTTGCGACCAAATTGGCCTATACTAATTTCAAAAGTCGGCCTCGGTGGCGTAGTGGTTAGTATAACCGACTGCCACGCCTGAGGTCGCGGGTCCGATTCCCGCACAAGTCAAACATTTGTGAGCATGAACATGGATGTGTTTACAATATGTAGGTATGAATTTACAAAAAAAGTATATATGTATGTTTATTCATTGTCTAGTACCCATAGTACAAGCTCTGCATAATTTGGGCTAGATGGTGCTATGTGTATGAGATAGAATATAATTATTATAAAAAAAAGTTAAATAGACTTGGTCAACTATAACTTCAAGTTATCTAACCTTTGAATTCAGTGTAGGTATGTATTAGATTACTGTAAATATTTATATTTTGGAAGATTTCTTATAGTATATAATTATACATACTTAATTGTTTTAATAATTCTGAGATTCGATACAGTAATTAAAGTTACAATAGTGAAAAGGGTATATATGCACATACAGTTTTAAAATATCAGTTTCATGCTTATTGTAGGCGTTAGAATTGATTGAAACGCGTTATGCATGTTCCAGAGCAGTTCGCTTTGTTTAACATAGCGAGTTCAACGGCGCATTTTTGTTTTCATACAAAATGTTTAGGTGAATCCTTTTATACTATAAAGATGATAATATGGTATAAAAGTCGTTTCTGTCAAGATGATTTCTTTTATACTGCTAAGGTGACCAACAATCATACGATCCGCCATCAGGTGGAACGTCATAGTCTTCGGTAACCACTTACCCGATGGTAAGTAGTACCGAAATCTATACCGGGGATATTACTCATATTGCAAAATTGTATGTATTGTCACCGTGACAGGTGTGTAGGCTCTTACACGAGCGAACTTTGTGTCAAAACATCATGTGCATAGCTACCAAATTTACATGAAAATGTTTCGACTGAATTTTATTAATATAAACAACATACAGATGAATCATACATCAAAATCAAGTAAAATGTTCGATTTCATCAATAATACTGGGTGCACGAGTATTGGTATTTTGTTCTGATTTAAGCGCAATATTAAGCTCAATGGATTAGGTTAAAGTACCGACAGCCTATAATGATGTGGGTCAAGGTAACTTTTTTGATACATTAACCAGGTTTCGCGTTTTGCATATGTTCGGACAGACAGAGAGAAGTTTATTACATTCACATTATTAGAGTAAGATAGCACTAGTGGTCTATGATGTAATAAACGCGTGACGTCACAGTACCTACTCAATAACAGTTTCAGTTTAACATTGTTTGACGTGTGTTTTCTTGAGTGACATACTTAGATCATTTCTGGCGTCACTTATACATCTCAGCAATCTCACATTACTGATGAAACCGAACATATCACGAAAAAATACATAAGTACAAATGATATCACTACACTAAAAGGAATCAAGTATTAGACCGATTCGAAGAATTGAGCACTTTGTAAAGGACTAACATATTATTATGCGTAAGATTACAACTAACATTAAGAACTAGTACATAAAACATAGATTAACTAACAGGGACTGGGACGAATAAACTTCACCAGAAAATACAATTAAAAACTTCTTAGTTTGAAACTGTATGGAGAGTTACTTTATTAAGCTGTCAAAGTCTTGGCCAGTTAGCGTTGAGTAACATTTATAGTAAACTTTTTGAATACTGTGAAGGTTCTTTAGTACATACTTTCTTAACGAATCGTCGCGACGATTAATTTAGCAAGTACACCATAGAGGCGCTGCTAGAAAATGTTAAAAAGAAAAAGGAACGTTTGTATTGTTACACTATTCAAACTAATGACGAAGAAATGTTTTCTTGAGTGTACGATATCCCGCGCTTTCAAGTAGGAACGCATAGGATGAATATTTCCACGTTTCTCCTGAGAAGAGCTTTGTTCGGTTTAAAGTCTGCTAAAATGTAACCATATATTTATGTGGAGAAAATACGCGTTTAACTGAATGTTGAGTTAAAAACCGTTGTGTACATAGTAAGAATGTATGAACTTGAATGTTGATCTAAACGATGGCTTTGACTGGCTGATGAAGCCAAAAAAAAAGAAAATGTAATTATAACAAAAGCTTCTTTTAAAAACCATTAGTATGTTACTCGACTGAGTAAGGGAACGCGTATTTTAATTATATAAAGTTTTATACATCAGCATCACGAAGACTAGAGGTCTTCGTACAAAAAGAACGTAAGTTCTTTGTAAAAAAAAAACAAGTCATACAAAACTGCAATTCTAACCGCTTTGAAACGCGATTAACAATATTTGTTTCACCTTTTTAAGTTAGATGTCACAAACTTTTTACTGTGTATTTACTCAGATATGTTTTGCCTAGTTACGAATACATTACATATTAATAAGTAGCCTTTTGTAGCTAAAGCACTTGGATTTATAGTTTAGAGTATTTAAGGTATACAACCTAACTTTGATATTATTGAAGTTATTTCATGATTAAGTAGGAAAAATATTTGATTCACCTGAAAAATAATAATACAATAATAAAATGTAGCTACTTTAAAAGATAACGATAAAGTTGCCCTATTAGTGACTTACTTGCGAACATTACTTACCCTGTAAAACACTGGGTATATTATAAATTGTACACAAGAACTAAAAAAAGACTATAAGCTTAATTCAAGAGTACAGAATAATATTTGCCACAAGACTAAAACTAAACCTGAAAATAAGCTTTGATTAACCGTTCTAGCTTGTCTATTTCAAGGAGAGTCAAAATAGACAAACAAAAACAAATTATATTATAGTATTTTTATACTATAGGAATCATCGAAGGTGCATAATTAAATTTAGATTGACTGTAGTCAGTCATAAATATTTAAAAATAAGTGCAACTCAAAAGTTTCGAACAGACCATAAGGACGAGTAACTTAGATCGAAGTTATCGCGACCTAAAACTAGATGGCAGCAACGTTGCAAGATGGCGGTCATTTAGAAATATTAATTAAAAATAGTCTACACAAACATTTAAACTTTAAAAATAATTTATTAATATCTAAATAGTATTATGACGTCTATGAATAAAATTATTTTAAATAAGATAAATAGTAAAAAGGTTACGAAACGACTATTGCAAAATAAACGATTCACTAATGTTTGACAAAAACCTTTGTTAAATGTTCTTATTTTACAAAAAAAAATTGGCAAGGTATTCAGTTGCCAAACAGCTTATTTATTAAAAATACCATTTCAGATCGCATAGGTCAGCGCACAAATCAAATTCAGCATAACGCAATTTTTATACCTTTTTAGTTCTATTAATCAAATAATATATGTTGCTGTATGAGAGTGAAATTGCTAGAATTCGGTCCTGACGCTTGGTTTATAATCTTACCTATCCCAAAACTGCAATTCGTGGTACTCGGTTAATAAACTAAGCCCTTAAGTTATTCTATCGCTTGGTTTACGAACCAAACAATCAATATTACAAACATAATGTTTGGTAAAAAAATACTTGCCTGATAACGAAAATATCTTATCAAATGTAGATAATAAATAGTTTTTCAAATGAATGATTTACAAAAACAGTAGTTAAGTAGTTTTTATAAAGGTAAAATATATAAATCATAATGTTGTCAAACATTCTTTAAAAATGGAAGCTATTAATTTGTTTTTTGTCAAATCATAAGGTGTGCGTTTCACTTGGCGTTCACGAGGCTCAAGACGCTCCTTTAGCCGTTCCACACGACGACTGCGGTCGTTATGTGCGCGGCGAACACGTCACGAGTGACGTCATCACTCACGCCCACGACGACCCACCTCCTATCGTGGGTCGTCGTGAGCGTTGCGAAATTTGGCGCCATTTTCAATATAAAGTTGGTAACAAAGATGACAATGAAAATTATTTTATCTGGTCAGACTTAGGTACAAATTGTAACCTTTTAAAACTCTTTAAGCGCGCGACTTTTTTTTCTAATTCACTCAATTTACATCAACGCTCAAAACACTCCATTATCCGTTCCACTTGAGTTTACAATTGTAACGCTCGGAAGCAAGTGGAACGGGAAGAACCGCGGTCGTGAGCGTGAGTGTCGATAGCGCCGAGTGGAACGCACCCAATGTACACCCTAAAATAAACAGGTTAAATACGATACGTTTTGACAGGCGATAATTTATAAAATTTACGACATATTCAAAAACTTTACTCTATTATTGAAATTTCAAATATTTACAAATTGTAGCTAGACCACTATTATCGTTTATATCCTACATATAAAAAAGTTAGACTAGTATTACACTAGAGCTTGTTATATAACAAAATATAATTATAATTATGCTATTACGCCAAAATACACGAAAAGATGAATCTAGCATTTTCTATGTCATCCAGAATGCAATTTCTAAAATACATTTATAATAAAAAAACAATAATAATACTGAAACAACCGGCACAAAACAGGTCGTTAATACGAAATATTCTTTAATTATTATGATATTTTTTGTGATTTAATAAAAATATAATAAATATAATATAATATAATAATCATAATTAAAATGTTTTTAAGAGCCTCATAGCTTTTGTCACAAAATACTATAGTTATATATTTTTATAATAATATATTTGTTCAATTAAGGAGTTGGTAGAAAGCACCATTAAATTGCTTGGACAAGAACTACACTTTATATCAACCATAAAATAACGCTTATTGATTTCATCGCAAGTTTGATCTGACGCCGTTAATTTTATCAAATTGTATGAAACTGCGTGCCTTTCGCAAAAAGGACTAGTGCAAAATCTAAACTTTCAGACACACGAAAAACGCTTTTCCACCTAAATATATTTATATAGTTATATAATTAAATAAATTAATAAATTTTTTTTAATAAAATTAATTAAATTATATAGTTAAATGTATTATATTACTATATATAATATACAAAGTACATTATACATGTTACACGTTACAATTTTAACAAATTTGGGCACATGAAGCGGTAAGCGGTAAGCGGTTCGTGTAAAGTTAAGATTTTTGCTTACATGAATTTTCATTAAAGGCACGTGTAGTTACGAATATAAAATTGCTTCTGTTTTTCTAGTGTAAATGAAAGACGCCTTTTGATTTGATCTTGTTTACAATTTTTAGCGCCATTTGCTATTGATCCGTCGGGACTTAAGATCGTATAATCGAAACAGCGCATCAGACGCCACACAATTTTGTTTAAGGTTTTATGGTGTGGTAGTTTCTATTTAAATTATATTTCAAATGCAGATTTTAAATAACAATAATGTTCTTAATAATATTGAAAATGCGATTGAATGCAAAATTAATTTTGTTTTCAATTTATAATACTTGTTCTACGGTTTTTTGCAAGTTTAGTTTATTGCCGGACAATTGCAATTATTTTAAATAAATAAGGTTGTTTTCTTAGTTGTTCGTATCAAAAGAAGTTATATCTAGTGCAAATATGTTGTAAATTTTGTTCATATTTATCTAGTTATTCTGTTTTTGTTCTAAAAATCGATATGAACATATTGCTCTCTAATGCCATACAAACAGATTTTCTTTTCCCATAAAATTTTTATATTTTTTTCTGAGTATACCTATTGAGTATTTCCATTGCCTAATTATAGAGGAGTGTAAAAGATTTATATTGTAAAGAAAGCATGTCGCCTAACTTTACAATGTTTGTTACATTGCGGTTTTTGTTTAATAGGGAAGAATATTCCATTGCATGAAGACCAATGTAATGCTGTTTGGAATCAGACCTCGATGTGGTCGTCGGGTATAGGCGGGTGCTTCAGTTTCAACTTCTTGGGGTTCAGTATTGAAGGTTTCTGTGTGCGTGTATGCCATACATACACCTTGGTACAGTTGTCTGCTAGCGGTTCTAGTTCGTCCTTGATCGTGAAGTATTTTAATATCTCACTTTCCTGTAATTAGAAAAATACATTTCATTAGTATTATTGCAATGACGTAGCTGTATCGGATTCATACGTATTTTAGAAGCAGATATACTAATATTATATAACGAGAAGATTTGTATTTTTGTTCGTAATGAATAAACTCAAAAAAATATTTCTCCATTAGATCGCTTCTTTTGCCTTATATAACATAGGCTATATAACATCACTCTACGCGCCACGGGATCGGAGAAGTAAACATAAACGTGGGTGAGACTGTAGAAAAAAGCTGGTAACATTTTTTGGTCGAATTTGAAAACCACTACCTATACCCGAGAAAAGTATAAATCGAAATAGTTTTCAAAATTATCTAAAGATAGTGTATTTCAAATATTTATATAAAAAAATGCGTATCGAGTAGTTTATTTTAATGTACTTATACCATTCGTGTAAACGTAAGACAATATTAGCAGAATTAATTAATTTAAGTTGTATGTAAAACAAGATGCAGGAGAATAGGCTGAGATGGTATGGTCACGTGAAAAGGAGGCTACCAGGCTACGTCGGAAATTGGCACTACAGGTTGAACTCCCTGGTCGGAGACCTAGAGGAAGACCAGACAAGATGAGAAGATGTAGTGCTAAAGGACAAAAGGGAATGCAATGTTACTGACCATGATGTCAAAGACATAGCGAAATGGAGAAGAAATATAAGAAAAGGTGATCCCACCACAATGTGGGATACATAGCTAGGAAGAGAGAGAGTATGTAGCCGATATAAATTCAGTATATTTCGTTCCACGTCGCTTCGTCGGAGCAGCGGTAATTAGGCATTGAGGCATTGAGATAAGAATCCGATTTCCGGGCAAAATGTTATTAGGATTTTCAGTCAACAAATTTTTAATAGCAGCAATCTGTAAAATCGTTGATAGACGGCAAACATAGAACGATATTTTTAAAATTCACTTTAATTTAACAATATTACTATTTCTATCTGTGCGTCGAATTTGTGTATGACAGCAGGATGTGAACGATAACGATGAGAGTGAGAGCTAGATAAACGTTATCACTTATTAAAAACTGTACAGGAAACTATTTGTATTTTAATATATGTCCTTGTCAACAAAACGAGACAAAAATCCATATCTATACTAATATTATTAAGCTGAAGATTTTGTTTGTTTGTTTGGTTGAACGCGCTAATCTCAGGAACTACTGGTTCGAATTGAAAAATTATTTTACTGTTGGATAGCCTATTTATAGAGGAAGGCTATAGCCTATATAACATCACGCTACAACCCACGGGGGCGGCGCAGTAACCATAAACGCGAGTGAAACCGCGGGCACATCTAGTTATTATGTAACTGTAGAGAAGCTATTCATCCTAACTAATATTATAAATGCAAATGTGAGTTTGTTTGTTTCGCTTTCACGCCTTAACAACTGAACCGATCATCATGAAATTTCGCATACACATTTCGGGGATACAGAAAAGACAAGGCCCTTTTATATTTTATTAAGCCTTTTATCCAGAAAAAGTATTGTTCTCGAGGATTAGATTTATTGACAAAATCTAGATTAGGTACCGCAAGCAAAGCCGCGGGCATAATCTAGTTGAAGATATTTTTTATCGTATTGCACTAATGGCGTAGTGATTTAAGTGGTCGCATCCAGGCACGTGCGCTTCATAGAAGCAAATAAGCACTGCATACCCTAGTCCGCTGGCCTATGTAAATCTATATCATCGAAATCTATTTATTAAATACTACAAGCTGAATAATAATAAATACACTATAAAATTATCAGATACAATAAGAGCTTGTGCCACTGCCATCTAATGCCATCTATTGGTCCTTGAGCGAACTACTAAAGAAATAGAATATTATAATAGAGAGGTGTCTGGAAGCACAAAGAATCGTGCTTATTAGCAGTACATTTAAACGTCAATCGATTATGCTGTCTACGAGACAAATATTTTGTGTGTAAAATGCACGTGTATGCTCGCCGACTGAAGGCACTGCCTACAACGAAAATCCACCCAGTTTAAATAGTTGTCAAAAACATCATAATTGTTGTTTATTATAGGCCTATTATTTTAGCAATATAGCATCGTACGCCATTATTAATTATTTCACAGAGCTGTCGAGGGGATTTTGAGCGGTTTGTAATTGTTATCTAAATAATTAGTGAAATTACCGGAATTACTGTAAATTATGGAAAATTATACCTGTGAGATATGTGTTGGTCACGTGTGTTTAAATAAATTAAAAACTGGTATTTTCTAGACGTTATCTTTTGATGACAAAAATAAAATAATTTATCTTGGACGCTGTATTCGCGATTTAGATCTAAAACAACAGAAAGGTAATACGACACGTTCTTTTAATAAAAAGTATTATGATATTTATAGCTGGCTAGCGGGCTGTGTACACACAAATAAACTATTTTGTTTATTAACCAAATTGCGATCGACCGAAAAGAAAACGAGGTGTTGACAATGTTCAACAATATTACAGGTGCGAGATTATTGACAATGTCTTGAACGAGTGTCGTAGTCGTTATAAAAACTTAAAAGACCTTAAGTTTTTCAATCTACTTTCGTATGAATATTATACTTTGTATTGTAATAATTTTTCAGAGGAATCGATCGTCGAACTCATTTATTCGCATGAACATTCCCTTAACGCGGATCGCCTTAGGAATGAGCTCCGATGCGTTTATAAATCAGACGAATTAAAAACGTTAGGAATATTTGATCTTATTCAATATTTACATACAAACAATTTAACAGCCATATTTCCCGAAGTTTCAAATAAGCAAAATTAATAGTTACGTTTCCATTTAGTAGCGCATCGGCTGAACGATCATTTTCTTGCTTAAAAAGAATCCATACATATCTACGAAACACACAGGGCCAAAGCAGACTCACCAATTTGTCTATGATTTCAATTGAAAAAGACGATTTTACGACGACGTTTTACAGACTTATTTAAAAAAAGACAGGCGCGTTGATTTGATTTATAAAAATTAAAATAATACCTACAGTCAAGTATGTTAGTAATTTCGTTCATTTATTTTCGTTCATTTGCGCAAAAAACACTCTTAACATCTCACGGTCTTGTAATACCTACAAGGCCACAATGGAAATCATTTAGGTGGCTTGTTTTCACCATCAGTCACTTATTTGGACATTCATGGTGGCCACACACACAATCATCAATGGTGCCATGTCGAAAAGTCGCTGAATTGAATTTGGTAAGATATTTTATTTATTTATTGTACACATATACACACAAAAACATTTATAAATGAAATGTAGTGCCCTCGCAGAGGTTTCGAGTAGGGCGTGCATACCCTACCAGAAATCTTTGTGCACGCCCCTGGTCGCCTCACCACGGTCACTGCGCCTTGTCACAGTCTTGTGGGTTCGAATCCCACACAGGACAAACATTGTGTGATCTACAAATGCTTGTTCTGAATACTGGTGTTATTAACCTCTGAGTCTTCTTCTAAGAGGTTAATGAAAACACTATGTGGGTCTGTGTGTCTGTCTATTAGTGACAAGTATAACTCCGGAACCACTAGACCGATTGACTTGTAACTTGGTGTACAGACACCTTGGGGTCATCTCTCGGTCGAGTTTGAATATGGGCCCTGTGGGTCAAAAGACCCTCGCGATATAGGGGTCACAAGGTTATAAGGTTAGGGGATATCCACCAACAGAGTGATTTGGAAGTTCAAGAGAGAGGCTTTTGCCCAGCAGTGGAACATTACAAAACGCTGAAGAAAAAAAAATGTCACATGAAGACGAAGAGGTTGAATCCTGGATTTGTACACCCATCTCGTTTGTATCCGTTGTTTGAATGTTTGTAAAGTCCCTCGAGTTATAGTCATAAAACCTATTCTTTCTAAAATAACAATAAAAAAGATTAAATCTCTGCCTATCCCTTCGTGAATATATTGTAAAACTAAGTATATATACTATAAGTAGGTAGTTATTGCTTCTATTTTTATATAACCTAACCTGCGAGTGAACTGCGCCCGATAACTTGCGATAAGAATATCATAACAGCCACGACCCGGTGTTATCAGCATACATATGGACGCCAAAGGTTCGGGAATTCCTTCAATAAATTGTACGCACGATGACTAAGTTAAAACTTTAAAACGCTATAGGTCTACAATAAAAATGATTATTTGAAACTTCGGGCTGGAAGCAATATTAAGAATATAGGTACGTACCATAGTTGCAACAGTTTTTTTTTTAAATTGAAAATTTCGTTATGTGAAATCTTTAACACTTCATGGTAGGAAATATGGCATTAAAACTTTTTAGAACAGTAACCTCATAATTAGGTACTGTATTTTTAATAAATATGTTGAGAATTCCTTACAATTAATTAACTCTGGACGCTTATCAGTATACCTAACAAAAATAAAACAACCAATTTATGTGATATTTCCATATTGTTATCTAGAAAAATATTTGTTATTTATTATAATCAATTTAAGTTACCACCTAGTTAGCTCGAACGATAAATGTTATATTTATTACTAGATTTTGCCCGCGGTTTCACCCGCGTAAGTCCCGTTCCCGTGGGAATATCGGGATAAAAAGTAGCCTATGTGTGAATCCAGGTCTCCAGCTATCTACATACCAAGATTCACCGCAATCGGTTCAGTAGATTTTACGTGAAAGAGTAACAAACATCCATATATCCTCACAAACTTTCACATTTATAATATTATATATAGTATAGATATACTTTATCCACAGCATCGCTTGCATAAACGTAGGTTAAACGAGTAACAGTACTTATATCTGTATGCATACATTTCATGATGGTCACTTAAGTAGTTAAAGCGTAAAAGTGTAACAAACAAACGAACAAACGAACTCACATTATAATATTAGTTAGGCCTCGACGACGTAGTGGTTAGTGTAACCGACTGCCACGCCTGAGGTCGCGGGTTCGATACACACCCGCACAAGTTAAACATTTGTGTGCATGAACATGGATGTCTGTCTTGGTCTGGATGTTTCTATGTATAATATGTATGTATTTACAGAAAAAAGTATATATGTATGTTTATCCATTGTCCAGTACCCATACCTAGTACAGGCTCTGCTTAGTTTGGGCTAGATGGTGTTGCGTGTATGTGGTAGAATATTGTTATATGCTGTGAGTTAACCAAATAAATAAATAAGTTATGTCTACATAATTTAACTACAGCGCATCCCATTTAAAAGCGCAACGAAATATCTAGGTATACTAATATTATAAAGCTGAAGAGTTTGTTTGTTTGGTTGAATGCGCTAATTTCAGGAACTACTGGTTCGAATTGAAAAATTATTTTAATGTTGGATAGCCTATTTATCGAGAAAGACTATAGGCTATATAACATCACAATACGACCCACGGGGGCGGCGCAGTAACCATAAACACGAGTGAAACCGCGGGCACATCTACTGTGTCATAATCTTATAACGATCCAAGTTTCATTGCTTGAAATCTCGAATTAATCGTGACATTTACACAGCTATACATTTTAATTAAACTTATTGACAATATTGTTAAAGAAAGTACACTAACAACGTGTTTTACATATCTACATTATACAAAAAACACATATCTCATTATAAAATTTATTAAAAAAGAAGACCAATTGGCGTCGGAAACGGGATCTAAGCTGTTGGTAAATAGGACTCCAGAAACAGGAATCTCCTCACAATGCGTGCCGTGTTTAGTAGTACTGCCTTCTACGTCCAAAACCTTGATTCAAACACCAAACGCGAACCCCGTAAGGTGGTAGTCGAGGCTCTCGGCAATTAGTCCATTGACCTTATGATTATCAGCAAATTGACTGCCGAGTCCACATCACACATGCCGAAAATCTAGTGACCTAAGTACCTAATTTGTTCATCTCTCAGCTTTCACAAGTTTATAATAATTATTATTAAACTATTAAGTAGTAATAATCAGCGGAAAACACAATTGTTTTTCAATTATATCTGGCAATTGAATTCGATCATCAAAATAGGCGGTATGTAGGTCATTAGCATAATCACAAGTCACATCATACTTATAAAGGTGTTAATTTTCATACCTCAGTACAGAGTATGCATAATGCAATACTTTTCGTTTTGCAAGTGTAAATGACCGGCAGAATACGGCGTGTCAAAATTTAAGTTTATTGATCTAGTTATATTGAGTGTACGATGACGTATATCATGTGTAGTTTATTGAGCTTAACACCAGCTGCTATCTGACCTAGATATTGTAAAGGAATAGGTAATTATATGAAATACTAACAAAACGTCGAACCGAACTCACGCGTTGAGTAAATCATCACAATGTATACCATGTCGTGGACAGATATTAGAATTAATCACTTTACTATGTGGCTGATCATTTTATGAAAAGGAAAATACGTGCTGCCCAAATAATGATATGGTCTGGCTATATCAATAAATAATGGCCACGGACATATATGTATATGAGATATAAGTATTATTTTTAAATTGTTTTAAGCGGCAGGCAAATACACGGACTGCTTGGAATAAGTGATTACTGGGGCTTCCTTGTAACGCTAGGCGTAACACGCACGCTGCCGCTTAAACAAAAAATTTGTCACTTTACCACCAGCGCAAGTCACTATTATCATTGATCACTAACTAAAAGCATAGCTGCTTTAAAGATCTGTGTTCACCTCTTTCAGTTATTTCGTTACGTCTAGGTAAATCGGCGGCTGTGAGCATACCTGCTTCTCAAGCATATGGAGCAATTGACCATTACGTCGACAACGTCAATTTAATCGAAGTCAACTTTAAATGAAGTAGCGATCGAGAGATCGCATGTTTGAGACCCACCCATTGCACTAACGACATCAACTCACTCCTGACATAAGTATTCTAGCTGAAGGGTTTAACAAGATAACTAATAATTTGTAACCCAAAGTGATAACGATGTTTTAATAAAAATATACAATAGTCCTAACCTGGAAACCTGACTGCACCTTTCTGGAGAACTTCGCTTCTGGGTGTTCGAGGAACATAGTAGCGTTGATGGCGAATCCAGCCATGTCGATGGGGAAAGGTCTGAATGGCTTCCACCAAGCATTGAAGTCGACGACTTTCCCGTCTTGAACGACCGGCATTTCAACGCGCATGCCTCCTACTATACCGACTGGCCATACGCCCACTTTCTTGATTTTCCTCATCTGAAAATATACAAGTCAACAATTTAGATCAATTGAAGTTTGAGGTGAAGTAGCGAACAAGGATTCTGCTGGCAAAAGTCTCGAGGTCGAATTATGGCACACATGTTATGCGCATTTGAAATAGCCTGATATTAATTATTTCCGTAGGAACTACAATATATAATATAGGTATTAAATATGGATGAGGATAACAACACACATATATAGAAATGTAACGTTGTATAAAAATTTCCAGTCAATAGATACATGTACCTACTACTTTTCGGGTTTTGCGGACACAACCATACGGAAACTGTTTATATAAGTATATAAAGGTTAAATATATCGGTAGATTGATATGAAAGAAAACATACTTTAAATAAATATGAATGAACCGGCCTTCGAAATGAGGCCTCGTCCTAAACAGAGGCCTAACAGTGGAACATTTTGTAAACGCAACAATATGTAAAAGCACAAAAAAGAAATACTTTTATAACAGTGAAGATAACGGTAATAGGTTGCGCTATTAGCGTTATCTTGACAGCACACACGGTATATTAACTAGACGTTACAAAGCTTCTATTATTCACTTAAGTACCACACACTACCTAATCCCTTGCGAATGATAAATGTACCCCATAACTTGTATATTTTAAAGATAACCTAGTTTTTGAATTGAATTATATGGAGAAGGTGTAATATATTACGGCCACATTTCGCCAGCTATATAGCCCACATAATAGCCGATATCCCTATTGGCATTACATAACGATCACATTCCCACACTTTGTAATTTTATTTTGCTAGGTATCTATATTGTCTGGCTCGATGTCGCACCGGTAGTGAATGTGGCAAATTCTCGATGTGGCAAAATGCTATTAAGCTTTTCTGTCAAAAAAATTTCAGTTGTGCAGCACGAAGTCTAGAACTATGCCCGTTGGACGGCAATAGGCAACAAAATGAGGAAGTTATATACCACTACTTACTTCTTACGGGGTAAAGACGCGATACCTATATTGGCATTCGGTACTTATAATCGTAAATGTGATTTTTATCTTACTACAGAAGAAAATGAAATAAAATTTCTCATCAATAGTGAAATGTCTCGATTCACACTTCTTCTATTTGGTTATAAACAGTTCAAGTAGCATAAAGTTTAACAGTAAATCATAAAATATATTTAGTGTCAACCATAACCATCTCGTCACCTATAAAATTATTACTACATCATAAATCCTGTTAACTTCATCGTTATCACTACAGTTCAACGAGTTGGAGCCGATTAAATAAATATATATTATAAACTAAGATAGAGATAGTAAACAATGATTATATAGTAATTATTGTCAAACGAAATCATGGCGAACAAAGCTATGCTTAGCTGATAGGGTTGTGCAACGTGATGAATGCAAATCGTCAAATGTCGTGTGATGCAAAACTCATTACCCATCGCTCGGACGCGGGCTTCGAGACACATTGCTATTAATTATGTTTCGATATGGTTAAGCCGGCATTTGACAAGATTGCATTAACGTTTCAAGGTTAAAACACTTTGTCACCGATGCAATTTAAGAAGCATGTGTTTTACGTAAGACATTAAATGGACTTATCATAATAGTGCGCTGAACAATTATATCATGGAACTGACCGTAGTGTGCCTAACATTAGGAAAGTCTTATTTATGTTTTTAACAATACATTAGGTAAAATAAATCATGTTTTCTCTTTATTCTTCAAGTTAACTTGCACGTTGTATAAGCGCTTAAAGCTTCACATTGTAATCTGTCAATTACTGGAATGCCAGGCAAAATTGAAAAACAATTGTATGTGGACGCCGAGACCGGCGTCTAGGCGTGCAGTTCAAGATGTGAAGTAATAATTTTATCTAGGTATATTTTATTTTATAATATACCATTAATTACTTAGAATAATAGGTATTAATATAATTATCACTAAGAGCCGGACTGTCGCAGTCACCGAGTCTGCCTACACTTAATCGCAAAGTTCAAATACCTTGTTAGCACAGAGATAAGTTAAAATGTAAAGCATTATGATAACGTTAAAACATTACACTTCAAACACGTGTAAGTACACATTATAAAATGTATGAAGCTTAGACCAACATACTGGCATCGCACCCACTACTATGTACAAAAGATGGCAGCCAAAATCTTTGTGTTTTGTTTCTGGGCTTAGAAGTAGTGCTAGTTCTTAATAGGACGTGCAACGATTTTTTTTTTTGTACTTTTTGCAACACACGTATTGTTTAAAGCTCTATAAGTGATGATTAACGCTAACCGCCATCCATCTCAACAATTAATACAATTAAAAACATTAACGTTTCTACTGTGACATTGTGTGAATTATCAATGAATTTTGGCACCATGGTATATGTAGTGTTAAATGCTGTAAAATCAGATGACTGTCCACTCACCACCATCTATCTCAGTAGCTAGAATATAATTAAAAACTTTCACATTTCTTGTAAGAAACTACAATATGTAAGTGCCCAAATTAAATACTTGACATCATTAAAATTGGTATATTATTTAAAAGGGGTAATTACGAAAATATTGATCACAGTTAAATTAGGCAAACTATTATAATCGTGCGTAGTTATAGTTTTAAATTGTTTAGAGATCTTTTGCCTATAAATAGACGGCAATAACTTTCTGTTTTTATTACCCTATTCGATTCCAGCGAACCATTGATAATATATATTTGGCTTATTCTAATAAAACTATACTGCATGTCATAAATTTTTACAATAGTAAAAATAGAAACAGGAAATAAAAATCATTAACAACTATCTCATCTTCGACAGCCCTACAGTCCACAATCGCATCATCAATTTTAGCTTGATTGTCCCTAGCAATCGGGCTTTATCTATTTGTTTACGGCTTAAGAAACGGGCGCAGTCCAAACAACTCCCCTCCCGATATTTTCGTTAAGCCTTTATGGGACAAAGATAAGATTCGCGGCAAACACAGCGGTGAACCATTACGTTAGGTTACTTAATCCTATTCTTAAACCGATCTTTCTGGTTGGATTTCTTGCAATCTTATAGAAATGGAATGCCCTTACGAAGATCCTTATTAATATTAGTTAGTACCTAATATTATAAATGTGAATGTGAATTGTTTTTTAGGCTTGCACGCCTTAACTACTCAACCGTTCATTAAAAAATTTTATATACACGTTGTCAGGGATGGTACATTTTATTTAAATAAAAGAACTGTTACAAACTTACCCTAATCTAATCTATGTTTACGCGACCCAAGCCGCGGGCAAAATCTAGTAATATTATAAATACGAATGTGAGTTTGTTTGTATGTTCTTTCACGCTTAACTACTCAACCGATCATCTTGAAATTTCGCATACACGTTGTCAGGGGTATAGAAAAGGACATATGCTACCTTTCATCCAGATAAAAGTGTTGTTCCCGAGGGATAGAAATGTATTGACAAAATGTAGTGTCAAACTCTAGTTGGATAAATTGAATATACTTTGTTCCTTCTGTTGCATAAGAACCTGGGTTTAATTTGGGCATTAAACAGTATTATTTACGTGTTCTATTAGATTTGTTTGCAGCAGATGTAACATTGAAATTTATCTAGTCGACGACAAAATACACTATAATATAGAATATAATATTTTTCTGAAATGTAGAGCCATTAAGCTGTTATTTATTTTGCACGACGCGTCCTAAGTAAATTTTTTTATTAGGTACTTCGGTTCCGTACTTACGGTTCGTTATGTTACGAACTGACCCTCATTTAATTTTTTTATGGTGTTTGGTTGGTTCTTTCTAAATTAAACGCCTTATATTCTGGTTTTAACCACGTAAATATACGAAAATAAAGGATTATATGCCGAACAAAGTATGGACATACATTGAATTATTTCGATAACCATATTTTAATATTTTAGTATCATATAAAAGTCAAACTACAATTGATTTGTAACAATACAGCTGTCAATGTCAATTAGGTTTGTTTGAATCTATTGTAATGGCCATGAACCGTTGCACCGTACTAAGACAATACTTTTTATATCTGCAATGTATTTTTCATTTATCCTAAGAATGAAAATTTGATTCAAGTATATGAATTTCTTTTACTAGCCTGTATTAAATTAATGATATCTACAAAAAAATACATCATGAAACAATATATTTTAACATTAGAGATCTACTTCTTACTTTTAGGAATTAGTTATTCACAATTATTTAGAGCAGTCGGAACACCAAACAAATAAATACCGGCATGTCTATTTGTACGGGTTTCTGTGTGTTTGTTCCGGAATCACGTAGAAACTACTAAAAGGATTTTGTTACGACCAATTTCTTAGCTAGGACATTAACTTAAAATGGAAGCCATTATATCAAATTTTGTTTAGTAGACCCCGAGTCGTAGTGCATAATGTCTACGTAAATGACGTTGCCGTCGATTTATAATTTACGCAGGTAACATTGCAGGCAAAGGCACTGGCAAGCTAAAACAATATACTTGTTATCGGCAGATTATATAAAGAATTTACTAATTTTACATAGTTGAACACTCATTGTTTTTGTCGTATTGGCGTGCGATGCGACAAAATGAGAAGAATGTTTTAATAAGAGTGATAAGTATAGTTGTATACATACACGTTATGGTAATCTTAGAAAGAACAGATGAATTGTGTTAAAAGTGACATGGCTCTATTATTATTTCATGAGAGAACATCGAACACAGTAATCATCTAAAGAAAATAGGTCAAATACTTAATATTAAATTTATTCAACAAACCAATATATTTCCTATTACCTTATTTCATTAATTATTACCTGCCTACCTATAAACTTTAAGGTAAATGTATAATAACCATAAGCGGATTACTTTAGCCTAATTATAATTTAGTCTATATTTGAAATACCCGCGATTATTCAAACATTTTACCGTGTATTCTTTATCGGCTATTTATATACCATCAAAAATCGTTAATCAATTAAATTAATTATAAATCTAGCAGCTATAACTAAATACATTAATAATGTAATCAAAACAACACAAACAGATAATAACAAAGTAAATTATTGGATGCTCAACTGCAGGGCAAAGGCCTCGCCTACAGATACTATATTATAATTGTAGTGAAGTTGGGAACTAGGTGGAGCCGATTCGTGACCAAGTGGCGACTACTGAACGGGAAGCGACGTGGCTTACTCGTCAGCATATTCGGCCGATCTCGTTCAAATAAAGCAGGTACTTTTGGCAGAGTACTGAGCATAAATGTATAGGCATCGTGAGGACACTACTCATATTATTACTAGAGTGCCGTTGGTACTTTTGAGGATTTAATGTAGTAATAGGACTTATAAGTCGATATTGAGAATATAGGGATGTTTTGATTTGAAGACACCACTGCATAGTACTTTAACATCTCTTAGTAGACTTTACACCTATTGCCCAGTATGTACAGATGTAAGCAACGGACGCAAATACATTTTTTTTAAGTCCTGTCTAGGCAGTTACCCCTGTGATAGTAATATGGCTGTGTTTTCTTGCCAAACCAACGCCTACCGAAAGCCGGTGCAAACAAATAGCTGTTTGCTGCTTAATGGTAATCAGCTACCGTAGCGTACGTGAAGAGGACGCGTGGAAAGAACGTAGAAGGTAAGGAGGAATCCGAAACAGTGATTGGTCTGCTGGCGTTATCACTCGCTGAAAGTAACGTAAAAGTAATTATTATACTGCTATTTAGTGTACATGTTTTAAGATAAGGTAGTACCTCCCCATCAACACGAATCGTTCCCGCTTAAATCAGCAAGACCTATTATTATAACAAACCTGAGATAGTAATTTGGAATACATTTCCATTACTGTAAATCTAATAAGCAACACTGCGGAGTGTACCAGTAAACGCCACTTTAAATTACATACCAAATGACTAGCTTTGAATGAAATCCAAAGTCCTATTCACGTAAATATTTATCTGGATTTCCCTTTGTGAAGGATATCCTTTTGTTTAATTGCTTATAAACAAAACTTAAATGTTTACCAACAACACGACGACCGACAAACACGTCGGATCGTGTGTGCAAATGAATGACACCTCGCATCCTCATTGACAATATCAGTCGTACAACAGGATGCATCACTACGACTATTACTTGATAAATTAGATGTAGTACACTACTGTGTATCTGCGGGAAGATTTATTCTGTAAATAGCGCCAACTATCAACTGATACATGGACCTATTAAAGTATAGGTATGTTCGAAACATTTGAGCGATGATTGTAAGTAGGTTCCCAAAAAGATAATTAATCTTTGTATAACTATGCTGTTATTTTGTATATATGTACTTACCTAATAATTTCAGACCTGTAAATAAACTGTTCCATTGCTGGGCACGAGCCTCCTATTAGTTTGAGATGGATTCGGTCATATTCCATCACGCTAGAATAATGTTCTCGAAGATGTGTGAAGTCTGCCAAATTGGCGGACTTCACAGAACTTCTTTTTCAAGAACATTATGAAGAACTCGCAGACATGCAGGTTTCTTTAAGTTATTTCTCTTCACCGTTAGAGCTATTTAATACGCATATAACTTCGAAATGTCAGAGGTGCATGCCTAGAACTCGAAGTTGAAAGCCTTTGCGCGGCAGGTCAATGGTCTCCCACTAGGCTATCGCTGCTGTTTGTAATTATGTATATCTCTTTGGTCTACTGGCATAGGTTTGTGATTGCGCATGCATCATGAGGTCTCGGACTCGCTTTACCATCCTAATTTCATTATCATCAATATCAGCTCAAGCTCGCTTTATATTACGACGAACCTAAACGTAGTTGACGAAATGTGGGTATTATACCGTTGCCAATACACAGTCGTCATAAATTACGTATTATACATACGTCACTGCCGGTCAAAAGTTTGAGACCACCTACATCAAAGTTGCAAATGGATGTAAAACTCAAAATAAAAAGCTAAACATGAAAGGATTTATTGTGATATTTATTAAGTATGGCAAATGCAATTAAATATAAATAAAAAATATTAAATATTTCGACAATTTAACTTAAAATATACGTTGACAAGCTAAACAGCTTTTTCATCAAAAAACCCTCCCTTGCATTGAATCACTTTGTTGACAAGTCTTGGCATGCGGGCAATCAATTTGTCGATTGTTTCTTGTGAAATATTGTTCCAGCTTTCTTGCAATGCTCTCCACAAATCTTCTTGTGAGCTGGGACAACAACTGCGCACGTTTCTGTCCAGCTCTTCCCACAAAAGTTCTATAGGGTTAAGGTCGGGGCTCTGAGCGGGCCACACCATGTTTTTTAACACCCCTTCTGCTTCTTTTGTATCTAAATAACCCCGGCATAATTTGGAGCTGTGTTTAGGGTCGTTGTCTTGTTGGAAAATAAAGCCATCTCCAACTAGCCGAAGTCCCGATGGTACAGCATTACACTCCAATATTGCTTTGTACTGCTCCTTTTTCATAATTCCTTCGACTCCTACCAAATCTCCAGTTCCACGGCTCGAGAAACAACCCCAAACCATAACGGAACCACCGCCATGCTTCACTGTGGGCAGGACACAGTCTGGCATCATCTTTTCTTCGGCACTCCGCCGAACAAAAACACGTCTTTTGCTCCCAAACACTTCAAATTTGGACTCATCTGTCCAAAGAACTCTTTTGAAGTCTTCTTCACTCCAGTCTCGATGGGTAAGGGCCCACTGCATTCTCTTCTTTTTGTTTTGTGGCCTTAAGAGAGGTTTTCGCACTGCTACGCGACCAAATAACTTAGCGTCTCTTAGTCTTCTTTTCACTGTGGTCAATGACACAGGTGTAGACCGGGATTTGTTCACTTCAGCGCGGATTTCTGGTGCTGTCAGGCGTCTATTCCGCTTGCTTGTTACCACGATGAACTTATCCTCGCTAGAAGTGGTAGCTCTCGGCCTTCCCGACTGCGAACGATCTTGATTATTGCCAGTCTCCTTGTATCGGGTTATTGTGTTATGAACACAAGTCTTCGACAACTTGAGCTGAGTAGCAATCGCACGTTCAGATTTGCTTTCGTTGTGTAAAGCAATGATGACAGCACGAGTTTCACCGCTAATTTGGCGTACTTTTCCCATAATGAGATGTCTTCACTGTAAGAACGACGAGCTCGGACTAACCAAGATTAAGAAATATTTACTCCATGGAAACTCAGGTGTTCACAGTGTTTTAGGAAGTTAAAATTTCCTAAAATTCTGTTAACACAAAACAAAGCCCAAATAATGAATAATAGTCAGGTAACAATAATATTACAATGACTTTAGCGCGCGGTCCGCACGCGGCGCCCATTGATGTTTCTAGACAAAAGACCTTTGTACGATGATTACATAAAAATAAATAGAAATAATGACTTCGAAAAATAGTTAAATATCCATTGTATATGCAGGTGTTCAAATTAATTGTTTATCATATGTATTTTTAACAAATTTTATTGTGAAACAATATTTTAACTTGTGGTCTCAAACTTTTGGCCGGTAGGGTATATTAATATATATTCTGCTCCTGATATTTAAGTACATTCTTATTTACTTAATCATATTTGAAATTTGCTCCCGCTCAATCAAGGAGACGATGAGCTTTTAGTCGAGCGTCGGGAGAAGCTGTTATTCGCAGCATACCTTTTTAAAAAGTTAGCAGTGCGCGGTTAGTCTTTAACCCTGGTGTTGCAGGTAACCACAGGTACATACACGCTTAACACGTGCAAATATAAATAATGACTACCACTTTTTTACAACATAATGGCTCACATAGATAAGTACAATGATAATAAAATCGAGTTATTACATTCTGGTTAATTACTCAATTCCAATTGTATAAGGAAACCGTGAAACATTAAGTCCATTGTTTTTATTATTTAAATTTATGTCCTATTAGTGATATCTACTAATAAATAATTCGAATTAATAGTCCCAAATAAATTAAAAATATAAATATGCTGAAGATAAATTGCTACCTAAGGAGATTATATCCTAGAAGTCGGGTATTCCCCGACTTAATTCTAAAATGCTGGTAACGCGCAAGTGATGATTAAACCTGGTGTTGCAAGCGACTATAAGCTAAGGAAAAAATTACTATCGAGTACCCACGATATAATGGCATACAAATAAGTAAAATAATAATAAAAGCTATTTATACCATCAAGTCTAATTACTCGATTCTAATGGGTTAAGTAAACCGTGAAACATGAGTTCCATTGTAGTATTATTTAGTTTTATGTTCGGCATATCCGTTTTCGTACAATTTATAAGTATCGTACGTATTTAGGTACTATAATAAGCACAAATCCATTAACTAAATTAATTACTTCTACAATGACTGATGTTCCAAAGTAATATTTATTTGAAACTTACGATAACATACATGAAGTCGCCTATATACCGAAGGCATAGGCAAAGGATGTATGAAATACACCCACGTTCCACCAGCTATGTGTTTATCTCACATATAATAGATCTAAACCTATTGCCGTAAGGCATCTGTCTAGGCTTCCTTCATGACAGAAATACCCAATAACAATTAACCACACCCGACCGTAATTAATCAAATCCGAGGCCTCATGAGCAATCGCATTAAGCCATATTAACCATAACATAATAATCATTTCGTTTAAATAAATCGTGTAGTGTGTAATCAGGTGTGTACTCATTTTGGTGTTGATTAAACCGATATAAGCAGCCAATTAAAAGTTTTACCTTAGAGTATATATGTATGATGACTATTAGGCAAACATTGACACCACTATTATAATTTGAAAACCGGTCACTCCATAGACATTTCAATTACAGCTCCAGTCATAATCTGCCGGCAACCTCATTAATTTTATCTATGTCGGTTTATAAGGCTTTTTGGGTAGGTATTCACGTTTTATTTGACAATTATTTGTTCTTTGTTTCTAATTGGCCGCTTTTTCACGTAAGCACTAGCATTGAAGTCGCTGCATACAATAATATTCATATTTTTATAAATATTATTGTAACTATGCAGCGACTGCGATGCGAAGCGAGGTCCTATGACATAAGTTTGCGCTTGCAATTGCATGCGATCGTGAGGTTTTAAGTTTCATTTCTAGACTGATCTAATCCTTGTCTGAACAATGTCCTATTACGGAGAATTTTTTCTATAGACGGAAAGCGTATTGCCTTCTAACGAGCCGTCTTGCTTCGTTTTTAAGACGTTTCCCTATTACGTGTTAATTTTTTTTTAAGTGAAAACTTCTTTAGGCCCTTTGAGCACTTTTTGGGTGAACAAATATCATGGAACTCGTGTCATAGTCACCGAACGTTTTTCATGAGCTATATGTATACTGTCTATATATGTGTACTTTTTGGGTCAACAAAAAGCGTGAAACTCGCGTCATCGTCACCGCACGCTAGTTACTTAGTTTTCACTTCTATCGGCAGTGCCCAAAGACTACACCGCATTTTTTTTTATGTTGTGCTCGCCGGGGTCACGTGTTGAGCGACATCCCGGTAATACTGACTAAACCTACCACGGTGTTCCTCGACATAACCGCAATCGGCGGGTCGCGCGAACGACTTTCACATGCAATCGCGACCCCGCCGAGGTTTCTTCGGCAGTATGAAGCGGCAGGCCCATACGTAAATCGACTTACCCTTTAGGCACCACTACATTTATATACATATACGAGTATACTGGCCCCCCTTAAGGAGGGGACGGATACACGACAAAGAGGCGCGCGTGGGAACACGCCTGCCACCCGCGGACCTGGGGCTGATCGGGTGGCGGGCAGGCCCTCGAAGCCCACAACCCCCAGGTCAAACCTTAGGGTCCTATTACTTCTTAATCTAACTAACAAAAACATAGCTAGCTAAATGAAGGACATATACACCTCTGCCTACACCTTCGGGGAAATTCTGACGTGAGTCTATGTTTAAAAAAGTAATGGTAGTTTACCATAATCTCATTGAACAAACCGAATCCAAATGCAACCAGAATCACATATAAATCGTAGGTACCAAAGAATAAGCTAACACAGTCATTCTAATATTAGAATTACACTATATTGAGAGTACTCTTCGGTCTAGATAACAGATTAACTGGTAGCAGACGGCTAAAACTAGATCCATTTGATTTCTCACTGTAGCGTAACAAACCAGAGCAGTTCTTAGTTCTGCTTGGATACAACGACGTATTAAACTATTCCAACGGTCTATACATTTATGTATAACGTTTTGATACCATAGAATACATTATTTCAGATGGCTGGTTAATTACAACGCAACAAATAGGCACACTCACACAATGCGTGAGATTTTGGATATGAAGTTGCCAAATGCAGTGATTGACACTTGGCCGGCTTTAACCGAAATTTTTGGTTTATTATCGCGCACTGTATTTTACGCCATTGTCTACTCGTACATCTAATTCTAAGACTAATTTACTACACCTACTATAAAGTCCTTACCGAAACATGCTTGATACCGGTGCGGAAGTTATAAAACATTTTATTCATAACACTAAGAAAATAACTATAACAGCGAATTTCCAAAAACAGACGTGTTATGATTTTTTTGGTCTTCTGTACCCTTGGAGTACAGCATTAACATTATTTGGCTTCAATATACGATTGCCGCTAATATAATAATATACTTGTTTATATAATACCCCACTGTTGGCCTGAGCTGGCTGTTCACAGTATGGCAGGGGTTGGAACATTGTCTACCACAGTGATCGAAAGCCCGTAGCCTCACGCTTCGCCAACATTATGACGCACTTTCAGAGATGCAAGTTTCATCACGATGTTGCCTGGGCCGCTAAAGCGACCTACAGATATATTTAATATTGCTTGACTTCGAACAGTGGAACTAGAGACCTCCGCGCGGTATTAATATTTATACGAGTTCTAGCTAAACTTTGTTAGTTTTATAAAATTATTTTTCTTAAATACCTACTATCCGCCTCACAAAAAGTCCAGACCTAAGTGGCTTTACACCGTAAGAAGTGAGGCGCTCATAGCCAGTTGCACTCACAGAATGGTAAATGATTAGTGAGGTTAAGCATGGATGCGGTCATTCTATAGATGGGTGACCGCTTAGTGGTATTTCATCTGTGCGTCTCCGTGCTTCGGAGGCCACGTAAATAACTATAACAGTAACTTTCCAAAAACAGACGTGTTATGATTTTTTTGTGCTTCTGTACCCTTGGAGTAAAAAAAGAAGACCGTAAGAAGTAAGAAAGTGTTTCGACGACCCTTACAATGCCTAAAGCAACAGACTCTAGACTTCGTACAATGTTTAACCGCGTGTGATGCCGTCATCTTTGCTATCGACAAAGAAATCTTACTTGATGCATAACCCATATTAACTAACCTGCGTCCTATAACAATAACTCAAAGGTGTCTGTAGGTATATGATGGGGTAGTCAGAAATGTATTACAACTTCAATCCTGGCTAGGTTTTAATTCGACGTGATAGAAAGCGTATTGCCATCCACCGGTAACATTTCTAGAGTGTACTACTAGGTACTTTAAATTTCTTAACAAAATTTCCCAATAAAATGTTCGGCCGACATCGCATGGTCGCGCCCAGAACCTCATTATTGGACGCAAACCCATCAACCATTCAGTAACTCTATATCTATTGTCTAAAGTAACCTAAAGTCAACAAAAGGCACGTCAATCGATTCTTTGCAGACTTGTATTTACCAAGCTTGGCCGTTCCTATCCATAACAATAGCACCTATTATAATAGATATATATATATATATGATAAACGTACATTTAAAGGGTGTGAAGAAAATATTCGTGAAGAAAGTCACGAGAGTTAAGGTATTTCATGTGTAACTAATAAGTGTGTAGCCGGCAAGATCATCGATCATGCTGGACATAAATTACTGTTGTAGTAACGGAATACGTTGAATGTGAAGACACCATAACACGCTATAAACATGAACATGCTAGCTGTTCTACATGACTTCGTTAAGAAATAACCAGTCTAGGTTGATCTCTGAGTACTATATATGATTGTACAAATGAAAGAGCTGCCTTTGTAAGACTTTCGCGAAGAGATTTTATTATCAGACAATATTCCTGGTTATAGACTGCCCGTTTGCAAAAAATAGCTTGATTTTCGAACCCCACTTTTCAAGCCATTATATCCCACCCCTGACCCATGAGCGGTATCTGTGTTGTAGAGAGTCTATATAAATAGCCCGAGCTGGTTGCCTATTTCAGTCGCCGACCAGATTTACGTTCCGACTGAAGCTATAAATAATTTATTTTTCTTTATATTAGGCAACGGCTTTGTTGTGTTTTCTTGATATTGCTTCTGCAATTCTAAACTGAAAATAACCACGTGTATATACGGTTTGCTGCATGGTCTGAGGCAGACAAGCCAACGTTAGATAATAAAAAAAAAAGGCTCAAAAATATTTTCGGATTTCATTTCCATTGCTATTTTCTTTTTGCTCACTCAATTTAATTCCTCTTATGTGCCTCGGTGGACTTAACAAAATTTTACGGAATCAGTCAAGCTCGAAGCAACTATTTGTGGAAAACAATATTTTTAGTCCCAAAGGTAGATTGAAACCTACACTCAGTTCTATGGCAGTACCTATGCTGATGCTACCAACCTTAAATTTTTAATAGCGTTTATATTAAAACCAAGTAAGGTAAACAATACAATAGCTCGGTGCTAACAGATGAGAAGATTATCAATAACGGTGCCGGTATTTTGTATGCACACGACAGTTTATTATAATAGTTATCACTGCGCGCTGTTCACACGTGTGGAACAGTTATACCTTCTCACTCATACCTTTTACTTCACACAAGGAATATGATTCAACTGTTACAGAAACCACGTTTTTTTATTTCAATTGTGTTGCTATATTCTGTCTGCCTAATGTCCAAAATTGCCTGTTTCTATTTCGGGGTTACCACGGAATCGCAAACCGGGATGAAATCCTTAAATAAATTGTCAGTACGTGGTGTTTGTGTGTGGCAAGTTTCCTTCAAATCCTTTAACGATTTACGCCATATTAAGTAGCAGGACATCTAATCTTCAAAACGTATTCAAACTTATGTTAAGTTTCTTCCCGTAGCTTCGCTCGCGTTAGCCTAAATTTGCTAATAAATTTTTAAATTATTGACAAAGGTGACCTTACCTCCCCGTCTGTACTCCTGACAACGTGAATACAAAATTTCATGATGAGTAGTTGAGGCGTAAAAACATAACAAACAAACTTACATTCACATTTATATCAGTTAGGATTAGAACGAAGTTCTAAGATACATATGTATAGCTTATGGTCCTCCCTGATGCTACACGGTAGCAGTAATGACAGCCCTTCAAAAATAGTCACACATACAACTTGTGCAAGTTCAACGTCTTTCATTTCTAACAGCGAAGCGCTAGAAGGGTCTAACTAGAGGCTTCAGAATTCTCGACACACCTCTACACGTTTGACTTGTCCTGCCATACATTTTTTAAAAGCATCTCTAGCGGGCGCAATGAACTGCTGTGCAAATGCCATAAACTTTACGACTGACGATGATTTTCAATAAGGGAAATATCGTTTACTGGCAGACTTATATATCTAGTCTTTGGAACTAATGGTGGTGCCCAATAAGCTATGTATGTATGACTTTCTATACTAGAAATAGAAATTTAACATAAGCTCTATACAAATTATGTTAAATTCTTATCGCTAGTAAGGAAAAGTTACATAGATTATTATAATTGGGCACCACCATTAGAGTTCCAAAGGCTAGCATAAGTCGGCCATTAAACGTTATTGCTCTTTTTATCTCCGTGATACTAAACGCTATCCAACAACTGATTAGTTATAACGATCCGTACTTTTTAAGCCAGGTTAGGTCTATACCTGCTGCGAATGAATGCTGGATGCGACTGCTGTGCATGAGGTCTCGGGTTCAGTCCCCGAGTCGGGCACAGTGTGGTATTATTGGGGTTATCTGACAAGAAACTTTTTCATTGGCGGCAAGAAGTCTGAAACTATGCATTACTTTAATTTCTTTAGCCTTGTCGTCTATTATGTTGAACCTAAAGTCATAGCTGGTGAAATGTAGGTAGCTAGGTGATAAACCTCTGCTTACCCGCCGGGGATATAGGCGTGAGACTATTTATAAATTTCTCTCTGCTAATAAACGCCGTTCAACAGCCGAGTATTTATAGCAATCTGTCCTATTTATATCAAATCATTGTAAAATCAATCGAAATAAACAAAACATTGTAAACATCGGCCAAAGTTGCATGACGATTATTAGAAAGATACAAGCTAGATGATTGGTATGTTATTGTCATAAAACACGGAACGTAATCACGCTCGGATGTGACGTTGAATTTAGCAGCGCGCAAATTTCCTACTCTGTGGTTATTGACATTTTTAAAAAACCAAATTGCCAAATTTGTTCAAATAAATTTTAAAACAAGCTCCTGAAATCACAAAAGAATATGTAGCGATAAAAAAATATGACTCCTTTCATATAAACACACCCTTAAATATTACCTAAACTAGTTCATTATGTCGATTTCAATTATTTATCGTATCTATTATTTGACACGAGCATTGTCTGACAAATATAAGCACAAACTGAACAGCACAACATTCATGAGGTATCTAGATAATTTATGTCAATTATTCTTCTTGCAAATATATTGCCACTTCAAATACATATTCTATGTATTTGAAGTGGCAATATATTTGGGCTTTTGGCTGGGCGGATTCATATCTTAATTATCAATTAGTAAAAGTCCCATAAGTCACACATAATCACACGAAACTTCAAGGCTTTCCTATTTCCTACAATAATATAAAAATTTGATCCAAGATTTACCTTGGTCACGTCAAGGCGATGAAAACATTAGTACTCTACGCAGTCATGAGTGCCACGTTCGTTACACGTACCATATGGACACGAAACAAAACGTAATAATGCATATGAAAGAAGATGTATTAATTCTAAAGAGCCATAGTCAGAAATGTCATGACTGTCTGCCGAAGAATTCCATTATTAATAAGTCATCCGTGCGACTATATCAACACGCTATAGTATTTATGTACTGTGCACGCGATGCTTTAGAGACAATGGACTGAGTCAGGCGTTCCCAAAGAACATGTCAAGTGTCTCACTTGACCGTAAAAGTGATTGAGTTTGTAACATCTTCGTGTTTCGGTAGAAATTTATAACAAGATCAGCCTTATCATTTTCAAGTGTGTTTAAACCGCGAGAAAATACGGAAACAGTAGTTTAATTTTTAGACTCCTTTTATCGCATTTATTTTAAAAAGCACTACTTTCAGATAATTTAATCTTAAAACAATTTTTATTTTTATTTTTACGCCAATTGATTTATGACAATGTATTAAAAAGTACACTAATTCTAACTATTTAAAAAACTATAATGCTATTTAAATAATTATACACTTTTTATATTACGTTGTTTAGCATCACAAGCCAACCGACCGTTTATTTTTATTATGGACAGTGTCACTATTACAATTCCCATGTGAGACCAAAATCATTTATTCATTTATTCATTCGCGAATATGGGTAAACATTTGCAGATCTTATTAGCTAACAATTATTAATGGTCTTTCACCATATTCAACCATCAGGCACGAAAAAAACAAAGTAAGAGAAAAGACATTAATATTAAAAATAATACTACATATCTAAAAATAACAATAAATTAATAGGTACTTAATGTCAGACTGACAATTTCTTAAAATTTCAAAGTATTGTCAAGTGATAATAATAAAATGATAAAATGTCATACAATTATAAAATAAAATTATATTCTGTCATACAATTATAATAAAATGTCACAGCATGTAAATAAAAAATAAAATATGTAAATTTGGCAGACTTCTAGCTATTTTCCATATGCTTGTCCTCTAAATCTCCTCTAAATCTGTAAATTTACACTCTCCCCAACGTTTCCGTTGTTTTTTAGCAGCCTTGGTCACGGGGGACTAATGTATTATTCGTCTCAATGTGTCTGTGTCTGTCCATTAATGTCAATGTATGATATTCCCGTAAACGCAAGACAAAATTGAGTGTGTTGAGTTTGCTTTTTTCTGTCAGATCTTTAAGCCGATTCCGATTATTCTGATTTATTTGATTACTCAATACGATTCTGTTTTCATAAACTGTGTCAATTGAAATTAAACTACTATATACGGATACAATAAATTCTACAAGTCGATGGTGTGGCAATGGGCTCGCCAGTATCGCCTGTTGTTGCCGACATATATATGCCTCCATATATATGTCGACTTCGAGGCTCGAGCTTTACAGACTGCCCCCATCACACCCAGGATTTATAAGAGGTTTGTAGATGATACTTTTACAATATTACCAACAGATAGTGTTAGTGTATTCCTAAAACATCTTAATTCCATTATTAACAACATCCAATTTACTATGGAATTAGAGGCAAATAATTCATTAGCTTTCTTAGATGTACTTGTCATCAGGAATCCTGATCATACTTTGAGCCACACTGTGTATAGCAAAAAGACCCATACAAATAGGTACTTGAACGGTGAATCTCACCACCATCCTAAACAGTTAGCTACCGTAGGAATTTCTTTGTTTCAGAGAGCCCATGGGATCTGTGACAAGAAACACCTGGACGCCGAGCTTCAACATGTCAAGCAAGCACTGCAAGACAACAAGCTCCAACAGTCGCGCCGCTGTCACAGATCCCGAGAAAAGCCAGCCACAGTCGAGCACCAGCCTGCTATACTGCCTTATGTAAAGGGTGTCACTGACAAGATTGGCTACATCTTGATGCGAGTTTCAATCAACACATACTTCAAGCCGCCAACGAAGATAAGTCAATTTTTACCATCCGTCAAGTGCCAATTACCTTTACAAGATGCAGGGGTCTATAAAATAGATTGTGACTGCGGACTCTCATACATTGGTCAAACCAAGAGAAGCATAGGCACCCGCATAAAAGAACACATAGCTGACGTAAAACACAAACGCTCGTTGAAGTCTGCTGTGTGTGAACATGTACAACAGGGGACCAACCACTACCTGAGATTTGACAAACCACAGATTCTCGCTAAAGAACACCGATTCCTACCAAGGATGCTTCGCGAGGCTATTGAAATGAAAAAACATCCCAATTTCAATAGAGAAGATGGTTGGAATATACCACCAGCTTGGGATCCAGTAATTGAAATAGTCAAAACCAAGAACAAGTAAACCACAGCTAGACTGCATGATACTATGAGCTTATTCTGCGTAAATAGAAACACCAATTATTAAATTATGTTTGGGTACTTTGAAATAACTATACTGGAACATTGAGACAACTACCATCTTAGTCTCCCCGTGACCATGGCTGCTGAAAAACAACCGAAACGTCGGGGAAAGTGTAAACTTAAATATAAATAGGTTTAATAGTTTTAATAATTTAATTAGCTTAAAATTAGTAAAGTTTAATAGTAGTATAGTAGTGTAACAGTTTCTAAATTATGTAATAAAGTGTTAAATAAACAACGCGATAAAATCCGTATATAGTAGTTTAATTTCAATGAATAACATTCGCGGAAACAGAAGACAATATTAAACTGTGTCTACATCGTTTTGACCTATTCAAATGATTTAACCACATTGAATTCATAATTGATTATATCAAATTGACAATCGTCACAATACTTCTCAATTAACAGTAGTGAAGCTAACCCGATGAAAGTGACATTGCAAGTCCTTTATGAAATATTGCCAGTAATGTAACAGTTTAAAAATAGCATAACTATATGGAATATTTGTTAACGACTAAATTAAACCTATATTGTTAGGCACTCAGCTCGCCAATGGTTCAAATGCTACGTAATCAAAATTATTCTCTATTTAAGACTGATAAGCACCTACACTGTTTGCATGTATTGCGAAGTTTACAAAGCCAGTTAAATAAACAGCTTTCTGTCACGTTCACTGCCGCAGAAGCGTACCTAAGGCATCAAAATATGTTTTTCCCTTTGATTTTTCTCTTTATTCTTTGATTTTACTGCCTGTCGTGGTTGATGTCACTAAAGCACACCGCAGGCATGCTTGTTCGATTGAAAATAACATTTGAAATAGTTCGATAACTTTTAAATTTAATATCGATATCGAATTTTAATAAAAGTAACTGAGCAAAAGCCCAGCTTGTCTTACTAAAATGGTCGATGCTAAAATTATATCGGTACCTTCATAAAAACCATTTGGGCTTAAGACGTACCGCTTCAGCATTTCTGATGTATGTCAAAGCACTTACAATACGCGTGACCAATCTGAACAGAACCTTCCAGAAGTACGAGAAAGTCAGGATGACTTTCTCGTACTTAAACCCAGTGGCACCGACTTCATGGGTGCCCTAGTGTATCAGCACTCACGAAACAAAAATATTAGGTGCAACGCATCCATAACCATAATCATTAAAATTGCTAAGTCATCGGTTTTGAGTATCTATATCTCTACATTCTCGCCCACCCGTGGCAGAAGACGTTAACTAGGACTTTAGGCAATTGTGGCGTATGGCTGTCTATGGCAGTTTATAATACGAATACGTAAGCATAAACGCTGACTCGTCATGAGTGCATAGGTACTCATAACAAGTCAGCGTTTATGCTTACGTATGGCATAGGCCCATTAGATGACTCCAATGAGCACCCACAAGGTTTTCTGAAAGCCTCCGTCCTAGCTTGAACCAGCAAATGATTACAAGTAGGTACAGAGTTCCTTTATCGATGATGTTCGTAAAGGCTTTATGTGCTCTACGAGACATGAAGGAATGTTATTTTGTAAACGGTTGCCCTTCAGATACTCGATTACAGTTATTTGGCTTCGCTAATCGCTTGATCGGCACAGATGCTGCATCGTTACAACTGTGTTTAATGCACGTATATCAATGTCTGCTTATTTCTTGCCTAATCAATTCTTCTCAGTAGTACTAGGATCGGTTTTTTAATTACTATCGTCTTCGATTCGGTCGAATATACCTAATACTATATTTTGCCCGCGGCTTCGCTTGCGGAAATGTAGGTTAGGTTAGATTAGTAACAGATTTTTTTTCTGGTGATGTGTACACTATGTACTTTAAATTCACATAGGTTCACGTTGTCAGAGTCCCCTGACAACGTGTATGCGAAATTTTATGATAATCGGTCGAGTATTTAAGGAGTGAAACCGTAACAAACAAACAAACTCACATTCGCATTTACAATATTAGTTAGGATTAGGACGTCATATCAAATGAATTAATTTGGCCCAGCTAAGATAATAATTAGTGGATTTGGTAAAAGTAATTTGGGTCAGCAACATAATATAATAAGGTACTTATGTTACTACCAAACCGTGATTATAGGTCGACGTTACCCCTAATGACCTCGACCTTCGATGTAATTATTAGATTCGTTTTCGGCAATGCGGCTTTTAATAGTGAGGTCAATTGATAATTCTTGTCGACAATCAAGGCTTTTACGGGTATTTTTAATTATATACAAGTACGAGTGATCAAATAAACCAATACCAAATTAAATTCAACAAAAATAGGATTGAATTTTGTTATCGACATAGTTTACTATCTATTTTCTATTTATTAGCCTGTCTAGATAGGTACAAGTAAAATTTACTTTATTTATTTATCTTAAATAGCAGTTCGATCCCAAGACTCACATCTCTGACTTTTCGAAGTGATATGCGTATTAAAAACAGTTAATTAACGCTTGCTTTAACGATGAAGAGAAACATCGTGAGTAAGCCTGCATATCTGAGAGTTCTCCATAATGTTCTTGAAGATATGTGAAGTCTGCCAATCCGCAGTGGGCCCGCGTGGTGGACTACGTCATAATCCTTCTCACACTGAGTGCCCGTGCCCAGCAGTGGGACAGTTTAATACAGGGCTGATATTATTATTATTATTAATATTATTAATATTAATTTGTTAGTAATCCAATAAATTAAAAGATATTAATAATTAAAATTGAAATTGGGCCCATATATGGTTCGCCTTATACGTAATAATAGTGTATGAATTTCAATCCAATTAATGTGTCAAAAGAAAATTGCTTTCCGTTACCTACAGGATTACAACCACTGACGACGCTTGTTCGTGTCGTTTAATACCATTTAAGGTCAAGGTTGGTATAAGATATAAGAATTAATCAAATTTGGATTTACATTAATAGACCGTAGAATGCTCCACCCTATTTATTATAATAAAATTTTGACAGAACGAAGAAATTATTTTAGTTAATAAAATTCTGCTATTATAAATATAAGTACATACATAGTATAATAGCTCTATACCCAAAGAAGTTAGGTGCTTAACACCCATATTTCGAAAATAACTTTAGGTCCATTGATATAGGGTTATAGGGTTGGTGGTATAGGGTTTTTATATATCCATGTTCAGGTCCCACGTTATAGGGGACGAGCCTACTGCCGTTTCGGGCATAGTGCTGCTGTTGATAATTGCTCGACAGTAAAACCCAATAACAAGAATACAATACTGAACACAGTGCGATTGACATTTTAATCAGTCGGCATCACATGCGAAATTGTCGTCTTCTTGCTGTGGATCGCAGCCGTTATCGAGACATGCCGTTATTTATTATCAAAGCAGCATAGTTCAAGTCGTATAAACTATGATGTCCCTCACACTTCTACTAACCGGCAAAAAGTATCGCTGTTTTCTGTCACAATTCTTAAAGTTTGTATTGTCTATTTTTTAATCGCTATTAACTAAGCATTGTAGAAACTAAATAAAGGTAGGGACATAAACAAATTGATTAAGTTAATTCATTTAAGTGACGTAGTAATTTATGAATATCAAAAACACATGTTTACTTGCCCTATTGCCACTTAGGCAATGTTGGTGCCTTAGAGCTTTTGATGATAATTTCTGTTGTTTTATTTGCCAAGTAATAATGTTGCGTTTGTTAAGTAGGTAGAAAATTAGTATAAACATTTCTTCAACTTACCTCGTCGAAGACTTTCAGCGAATATGTATTGTCATCATCCATGAAGTAAACAACTCCTCTTTTGTCCTCCAACGACTCCAAATGCCCTCGAAGCCAGTCCAAGGCTTTATTCCTTTGCTCCACACCGCTAGCCTGGAATAGTACAAAAAATGGTAACTACCTAAACGAGCATTCAACATTCGCAACACATGTTAATCATCAATTCTACGGCTAAATTAATACAGTTACAGTAAAGCAAAATACATTAGAAACAGTAAATTACTAATTTAATTCAAAACTAAACAATAGAAATAAGTAAGTAGGTACGTATAATGTTATCGAGTAAATAATAAGATCTAGAACATTTATTTTAATTTTTACTCAATGGCTAGTCATTATTATTTACCAGTGTGTTGCCAGTGTCTTATGTAATAATGTATCCCAAATAACAAAGAACCTTAAAAAACATATAGATACATAAAATAACAAACAGTGTTTCAACCTTTTCCCACTATTTAGTGTGTAACTGTACATACAGGCTGTCCGGTAATTAATGCATAACCTTGAAATGTCTTATTGTAGAACTGAAGGCCGTCCAGAAAAAAAAATTGAATAAAAAAAATTAAGAAATATATTAAAAAGTGCAAGCTATATTAGCATAGCATAGTTTTGACTGTCTATCTATTAGCATAATTAGTTTTTAATAATAAAACAACAAAAAACCGATGGATTTCATTCATGTATGGTCGTAGTATACAAGAAAGTTATACATGGTAAGTAATTAAAAAAACACATATCTCAGGTAGTAGTTAGGATAGATTTTTTTTTCATATTTTTTTCTGAACGGCCATCAGTTCCACTATAAGACATTTCCAGGTTATCCATTAATTACCGGACACCTGTATACGTATGGACTCAAGCCAATATATTGCTGAATGTTAGGCAAACATTTTTGTAACCCAAACTTTGTTTATCAATATCCTATAAGCTCAGATCGTGGAAGTATAAATTGGAAACAAGAAGTTATAGGTCTCTGTGGGATTTAATGTTGTTACTATAATCGGCTGCTTTAATATTTACGATTGAGTCATTTGACTACTAAGCAAAGAAATATTCGCACGCTCATTATTTGTACACTACAAGACTACAACACTTCTCACACTGAGAAGAGGCCCGTGCCCAGCAGTGAGGCAGTTTAATACAGGCCTGATATTATAAAAAAATTGCTACACAAAGTACAGATAGAATTGTTATATAAAAATATGTTCCCAATAACAGTCAGATAGATTCGATTTAAATAACTTTTTATAGGGCGGCTAAAGTTCAGGATACAATCTATTATTTCGAAGTTCATATATAATTAAGTATTGCACTGCCGAAAACAAAATTCTGTTATACATATACTATACCACTGTAACACTATCAGATGAAAGTACATACGTCAACAGATCACATTTTGATGGCAAAAAAATCGCCGCAGAACATTAAACTGTCAACAGTTTTAATAATTATAGACTACACGATAGCAATAACTCATATTAAGTATATATTCTTGAGATACAAATTCATTATCCATGGCGGATATAGTTAAAAATATATTTACATACGTATTTAATTATTGTGGTACGTATATAAATATAATGTACCTATCTACAATAAAATTATGGTTGTGTTGTACAATATGATAGTACGCGGCAATTTATTTGTAATGAAAATAAACTAGTGCGTATATTACCCTACTTGTTAAATAATACAAACATAAAATACATAAAACGTAAAGAAATGTAAAACAATGATGAGTATTGTGCGATTATTATTACATAAGAGAGAATAGTCAGATTCATACTACTAAGTACTTGGATTAAACTGTAGTCAATTTGTTATTCTAAGCAAATGGATTGGCATGATCAACTTGCAAATTATTTAGTGATGATATCATTGTATTGAATAAATAAGAATAAATATTGCAATAGGTTGCTATAAAGTGCAATCAACATGTGCACACGAAGTTTTATTTGTGAAATTGTAAATAATAAATAAAGAGTAAGTCAGCAATACTTTTGTAAACATTAAAAGCATCAATAACATCCTCAGAAAACCACTCAATAGTGTGTCAAACAGAATAAATATTTATACATATTGATTTCAGTGTGAGGTAAGTAGTTATGCAGGCAAGCGGTCGCTTCACCGCTGCTGCCGTGCCGAATGTTGTGTTTTCGAATCCCACACGATACAATTAAGAGATCCACAAATAATTCAGAAGAATTAAGATAGAAATAGAGGAATCTTTATTAAAAGGGTACACCCAGACTCAAAAGAGTATGGATATACTTTATGTCCGCCAATTGCGTATGAGTTAAGTCCCCCGCGACACAAAAGGCTTGTAACCTAATGCAGGAGTTGTTTTCTATAGGATAAGAAAATAAATAACCAACGAAAATTAAATAACTAATTCATTACCCACATAGCCCTTTACAGGTCCACTCCTTAAAGTTTACAATGTATTCATGTCCGTGCCCAGTGCTGTGAAGCATTCGTTTTAGCGCCTTAGGTAAATAATTATCTGTGTGGTATACACCAGCTATCCCGAAAAATACATCGCATTTAGTTTTGATTTAAGCATAATCCTTGCCCAAGCATACCATACCATCAAACATAGTGCCTCCTTTACAATAAGGTAGTTAGGATACCCTACTTTCACTGCAATGAATCATGTTTTAAGGATATGATTATTAGTTAGTGACCTATATACTATTGTGTCAAGGACAGAGTACCATGTGCTCCTTTTAATAAAAGATTTAAAGAAACTGTGACGGATTTGCCGTGAGTATGAACAGCTATTCGAACAATTCGGGTGCGTCTTTAAGAATTATGCTTTTTATAATTTATTGCGTCTATATTTTATTGGGATAGCTGTAGGCTCCTATTTAATCAAAAGAGGGGGCCCACAGCTTTTCGACTACAAAATTCGCGAAAATACATCATATATTAGTCGGTCAGCTTATTAAATGCTTATCAGAATTATATTTATATACATATCTAATTTAATGTCGAGTGCAATGCCTGAACCTGACTTTTAATCCAGAAGCACAGATCAACACAAAATTGCGGAAATACTAGTACAGTCTGACAAAATATGTTTCAATTTATAAATACATGATTTGACATTAAATCTGTAAAAGCCCTTTTACACAAGGCAGGTTGCCTGACGCAAGTGTCATATTATCTTTCTCTAACTTGGTGCAAAAAAAGAGATAGCAAGCGACTTGCATTAAAAAATTTGCTTCGTGTAAATCGTCCTCAAGTTGTCACTGATAACTATTTCAAAAGCTACAGCATATAATTTTTTTATTTATCTTTATTATGTGATGATAATTCATCTTAATTTTGCTTGATATCATCATCTTTAGTATAGAATATTCGAGATTTAGAATTGCGAAAATAATACCCATTGCGTAAGTAGGTACATTTAAAGGTTACAGTGATATTAAATTTTCCCCTTTTTCTACTCAGTTTAAAACCAAACAACATTTTCAATGTTTGACAAACCTTAGGCACATAGATCTTTTTTGAAGGATCTACAGGTGAAATTTTTAACTGAAATAAATTATAATCATAGATTATTTATGTTTACTAAAATTATAATAAAGTTAACATTAAAAGGGAATGCGAAAGCAATTGGGAAGAATGACAAATGAGTCATTTCTTATGAACTCTATTATCATAATATACTTAAATTAAATAATACAGTAATATTTGATCATGTCTGAAAACATGGAATTGTAACCTCAACCCAATGGACGTCATATACATTTAAACCTGTGTTGGCCATATGCATTGCAAGATAACAAAATGTGTTATCACCATCTAATTGATATATCCTAACATTATCACAAGCTTACTATTTACAGTTTCCTCTATTTAAGTGATTATAATAGATAGAAGAAATTATTCAAATCTGGTCAGACAACCAACTTTGCAGCACACATATGAACACTCATAGCAAGTGTAAATACCATAACCGCATCTTTATTTTCCATAGTATTAAAATGTAAGTTTTTATATAAATACCAGATTTAGCTAGGTATTAAACAAAACAAATTAAATAATATAATATAGCATTCCTTCTCGGCCAATGTTTGCATTTACTGCCAACCATGGTACTAGGAATGGCAAAGTGTATTAAGTTTTCTTGTTAGGAATTTCTTGGCCAGAATAGGACCTTTTCAAAACACAGCTGACTAATACTTTATATAATGCTAGCAGATCTTGTTCAGTATAAAGTATTTAAAAGGTAATACTACCTAGCATTATATTAAGTATGTGTAAAAACGTTTACAGCTGATTAAACTCATATTACACACCTCCGCCTGGCTCTGAGGATACATGAGCATTATTTTATTTATATATTATAACAACCTCATACCATTATATAACTAAATAAATTGCAAGCTATTTCATTCTCTCCAAATTAAGATCTGCAAAAATTGGCAAACATACACAATACCAAGATGTGTTGAATTTAGTTGTTTTAAATACACAGACATTGACGTCCATGACCTGAAATGTTTCCAAAAATAAAATAAAACTAAAATCTTACCACCTACCCTAAAATAAATGGCTGAAAACAAAATTATATTTATTACAAACTTAAGTACTTATAGAGAAAAAAATGGGATACTATAACTATTCTCAGTCCTCAAACATGTGCATTCTAATAAAAGCAGTAAGAGAACAAAAATAAAGAATATATTTGTTTGACTGCTAAAATCAGAACTAAAATAGATTTATAAACAACTGGAGTACAAATGTGATTTTTTAAAATTAAATCATTCTTAATGTTGATAGGACTTAGTTTACCATACCGGATAATAATTTTATCTTTTGTTAGGATAATAATTTTATATTGCAGCCAAATTTATAATATTTTAATTTATATATCCTTTGAACATTTTGTTTTCATGAGTAGTTGAATATCTGATACAGTATGCTTGACTTCTCTATAGAAGTTCCAGATTTGCCTATTTTTACTAATAAACAGAAAATAATCAAATAAAATAATTTTCTGCTTTGCTTATCTTATTAAGTTGCACACACTTATTGATAGCAAACTACTTACTTGTACAGATTTAATTGGAATATGTTATCTATTTATAAGTTTGCAGAGGCCTATGTCTAACAGTGGATGTCTTTCAGCTGAGATGATGATTATAAGTTTTACTTGTGCAAGATTTTTAGTTATTTTTGCATGCATTTATTTTGTTTGATTGAATATTTGTTATATACTTATAAGGAACCTAAACTAAGAATAAAATTAAACCATATTACAACTATTACTGAATAATCCATAAAAAAGGTGCCTAAGTGGTATGCAAAGTATTAACTACCCTACTAAGTCCCAATGTTAAGTGCATCATTTTTAATAGATTTATAATCATCTTTGCACATTGCATAAATTTTAGCAAATTTTAAATTTCAGAATTTGTCATATATTTGGCTGCAATAAAATCATTAAAATCAAATCTAGATATTATACCAGACATTTTTCCATTGAATTTATTTAATAAGTTTCCTAATTAAGTTCTTTAACTTCAAGTTTAGGCCACTTTAAACTAGATCACATTCTAATAGCTTCCTATTAAGATTATTCCTGATTCCTGAATGTTTGATTCTTGTAATACATATATTAGAAAAAAATGTCCTACATACCGTGGAATGTTTTGATTTATGTGTTTTTATATTGAGGTGTGTGTACTTAAGGTTAGACTCCTTAAGTAAGTTTTCAACCAATTTTGTTTTCTGATCAGCATCCTCAATGACTATCCAATGGAAGTTCTTGACAAGCATCAATGTTTGGGATAACCTGTGGGAAGAATATAAAAAATAGGAACTGATTTACCAAAAAGTTTGCATTATGCTGTGATCCTATATTTTATATAATATATTCTTTTGCTCAGTATTTCATAAGAATTGAAATAACATTTAATAGGTTCACAAAAAAAAATAAGATTAGGTAAAGTTATAGGTTTTAAAAATAATTATTTTATTTAATGGTAAATAAAAAGTTTGCTGATAATATTTAGCTGATTTATTATATTTAGCTGTATTCATATTTTAAAATGGAACAGCATAACACCTATCATAATTATGGCAAACATAAAATATATTTACGAATAAATATTTATATTAAATATAATATAAAACCACTTATACTAAATATTTAGGTAGCTTACTTTATAGTCAGCTATTAATTTTATGATTCTTATGTTGTATGTAATTATTTAAATGCGAACCAACTTCCAAGAACAGACGTAATGAATCAGGCACTGGGCTTTTAATAAATAAATTCGGCGTGTTATAAAGACCCGTTATGGCTTTCACATGAGAAACATACACCCAAAGTACATATTGTGCAAACCTATCAATTTACGAATAAAAAATAACTGTCGGATCAGTAAGATCCATTGCCAAATATTTCGAACAAACAAATGAGTAAGATAAACTAAAAATCAAGGGCAGGAAGATCACGATAAACACTTCTTACCTTGTAAGATCCGCTTTTTGAGCAAGTCTCAAGTACGTCGGCGTGATCCCATATATTGTTGGATAATTACTCACTTCGGGATTAAACTGACATTGAAAAACGGGCCTAGTATTAAATAAAAACAATAGAACGAAAACCAACATCCCGATTGCTAAATAATGCTTTTTGATGTTTACAAAAGGCATTTTATTGTCAATCACTTTTCAGTGAAAGTGGTTTACAGACACTACACGTGTGTCTCACAGTCGGTAATGCATTATTGCATACTGTCCCGTTTACAATAATTTATTAAATATTATTCCAAGAACTCAGTAAATGCGGCTGATTCGCCGTCTTCGTTGACGAATGACGAGTGACAGATTGATTTGACGCCAGTGTTGTAAGTGTTGGCACAACACATAGAGGCAAATCAGCAGGAATTACCGAATTACTATTCGTTATTGGTAGATATGGATGCAAATATAGGGGAAAAGTTATAATTATTAATGTTGCTCTATTCTACAGTCTACACAACACTGCGGATTTAATGATTGATGAACATAAATAACCCTACATTATATATTAACATGATATTCTTGTTACTGTATTTGTCTGGGCTTATCGTAAACCGGTAATTATGTTTGTTTTACTAGTAAGACTATACAATAAATAAAACAATTTGGAGGCACCGTCAAATAAAATTATTTTTGATAATATAAAATTTGCGAATCAATCTCCTGTCTCTAAGTTAAAAAATAACCATTTTTCTAAACTAGGTACTTGATTTAGGTAATTTATTGAAGTCTCAGTGAGATTTTTATCGAGCTACGTTATAACTATAAGTTTGTAGTTGTGAAACCTAAAATAAAAGTAAATAATATTTTTGTGATAGTCTCACAAAAAATATTAATTTAATATAGGTAGTGAATGTTATTATTTAAGTTTCATGACTAAAAACTTATAGTTATAGTAACGTGAGTCGTGCGGCAAATCTTTAATTAATTTTTAAATTGATTGCTCTGTTCAAACTATTTGGAGTTTTGAACATTATTTATATTTTGGTCTGTTAACATTAATAGCAACTTATAAAAAGCTACACTAGCGCAATCTATTCGCCAACAAAAGAAATTTACGCAAAGTCAACTTAGCCTAAAGCCTTGAAGTTTCCTGATTACCCGTTAGACAGCGCTAGTACAGATTTTACATTCTAAGTTAAGAGGAAACACAAGGGCCGTTTTTCCATACAAAAGTAGTCCCCTGTTTCCTCCTGGACAATGCCAGTAGAGCAACAATATTTTCCAAAAAATTTATGGCCTGTATTGACATGTCCCTATGTTTTCCTTTTTTTCATTAATCACTTATTAAAAGAGACATGAGCCTTCAAAAATCTCAAAAATTGGCCAGATTTTCTGCTGTGTTAAAACATTCAGAAAACAAATTTGACTAGATTATATAAAAAATGGAAAACATAGAAACACGGCCAAAGCCTTTCTTTAATTTTTTAAGTGAAAGTATTTAAATCGGTCAATTGTTGGAGAAGGAATCAGGGGATTACGAAATGTTGATTTTGTGTACTTTTAATAGATATTTTCGGTCCAAGCTGCAGTTGTCTCTATCACGCTCTGCGGGCACTGCGCGACAGCAATAGATTTTACAAATACCTATTTTTCAATTCTCTCGCCCGTGGTGTTTCCTCTTAATATTGACAAGAAACAATCACAAATATTTACTTTTACATTATTTAATTAATGAAAAATTAAGAAAAATACAAAGAGAATGTTAAAAAAATTAACAAATTCTTTTCGTAATAATATTATACGAGTCGAATTAAAAATTTATATCAAATTTAACTACGTTAAACGGATTTTATCGCATTGTTTATTTTAACACTTTGGCTCTCAGTTCTAGACGTTCTTAGTTGGAGGCAGTAACATTGTATAATATTGTAAATAATTATTTTTACTGCATTGATTTAAATAATGTTTTGTGCTATGCAGTACCCAGAACTATTCACAGACGGCTGGTGCGTTCAGGAAAACTCTTTGCAGTAGGTACTTGTCGAACTAACACGGGCCTGCGTTCACCAATACGTCGAATGGCTAATACATACAATGACACTTTTGAACATATTGACATCCTATTTGTATGCTCTGCGATAAGTTTTCGTAAACTTGTTTATGAGACACTTAACTCATAACTGTATCTACTTTTCCGAACTTACACAGTTTTCTTTTCTTTTTAAAATTATATCTCTTTTCTTCGTAATGTTATATATTTTTGATTGTTGTTGTTCAATGTTTCTATTTTTTAGATTGTCATATGTACATGTAGGTATGCTTGCTTTCCTAGCGTCTTATAGTTTTAAACGAATAGTAATCTGTGGACATCGCCGTAGGCTACATTACTACCTAGTTTTAAGTTGATTCTGTTGTTTTTATTATGTTATGTAGCTGTTTGATGTTCCTTTTTCATAAAATAAAATAAAATATAAATAAAAATAAAACACTTTTATTACATAATCTTGAATTATAAATACAATTTAAACTATGTATTTATATTTAAGTTTACATTTTTCGGTTTCTCAGAAGTTTCGGTTACTTAACAGCAGCCATGTTCACCTGGAGATTTAATACATACATACATACATAAATTGTGATCCCAGAGGGGTAGGCAGAGACAACAGATTTCCATTTGCTACGATCCTGACACACTTCTCTGGCTTCATTCACTTTCATAACATTCCTCATACATGCTCGCCGGTTTAAGGTGCTCTTAACCTGGCCTTTATCCAGAACGTCTCCGATCTGATCAAGAAACGTTCGCCTAGGTCTTCCCCTTGCGACTGTTCCATTCACACTAGCCTTATAAACTTTCTTAGTCAGTCTGTTCTCGTCCATTCTTTCTACATGCCCAAACCAACTTAACATACCCTTTTCTATTCTCGTCACTATATCCACTTTTATGCCGCATATCTCTTTAATAATAGGTAACATTTGCGTAAACGTAAGACAATATTATTTAATGAGATTTTTGAGGCTGTATTTGACTCGCTATTAGTGTCTGAAACGTCATCACTTTCATCGGTAGCTAATGAGAACCATTCAAATAAAAGTACCTACCTTTTCCTGAAGTTGCTCATATAAATTATTTCCTAAATCTTCAATACGCCGGATACACATACGGGCAGCTAGACAATTTATATCGTCAAGTTATTTTTTGGTCCGGGCACCTCCTCAGCCATAACTAAAGCGCATTGTTTTACTACTTCGCTGTCAGTAAACGGCCGGCCAAGCTACGCAAGTATTTTGATTTCCCTTAAACTCGCGCGTACACCCGACTCGTTACTTTGAACTTGAACCTTAAAAACGTTTTGTTGGTTCTTTACTGACAATTTGAGTGCGTTAATTTTATATTGCCTTAAATCACCTAAAACACGTGTAAATTTTACTTTAAGCTCGCTATCGTAATAACGTTGAAGGTTATATTATTTTTAAACAGCAATGGTTTTTTGATATATTTGGCTTAGGCGCTGCCCTTTACAATCAATAAAAATATAAATCTGTCCATGCATTTGCATTTTTATGAAGCCAGTTGTGCAAGTTATAAGCCCACAACCAGCTAACCTCAAATATAGTGCAAATCCAATGTACTCTTGCACAAGCTTCGAACACAGTAAAATAATCAAGAATTTTCTAGAAAAAGCCGGCTAGAAGACACGCGAAGAATGAAGTTAAAGATACACTATACTAAACGGTAAGCAACAGGTTGAAGATAAAGCCGCTTTTGCTCCCAAAGATACGATCTTAACTGTTCCAAGCCAATAACATTGGATTTAAAAGCCACTCTACTTTAGTTTAGCAAATGCGAAAGTAAGTATAAAATGTTTTGGTGGATGATAACAAAATTGAGGTAAATGTTCAACAGCTGGCGTCATAAGGGGACGGGGTACTTAAGTACCCAACGCATGCGTCGGGTTGGACTAACCAGCAGTGTTGCCACCTTTTGTTTGGTTTGGTTTGAAAACTCTCTAGATTTCGGGATATTTTTAACAAAATAAAACTCTAGAATGCCCTAAATAGTTTTTAATAAAATCACAAGGTATATAGTTACGTATCATAGGTAATAATAAAATAATAAACTAAAAATCTACGTCAAATACGTCTACTAGTATTTTTTCATCATCTTGATCAGTATCAGAACTTGCAGATGTACAAGGTCGAGAAGGATTGTTAGTGCCAGCAGACTTTGTGAATTTAAAATAGTGTTTAGAATTGTTTCCAATAGAAGTGATTACATCAACTGGGAACTGTAACAAGTTTTGTTCAAAATCTTCAGCTGATTTCTGATTAAAAGAATGCTATTTAGAGTGTTTACACCCATTTTATTTCTTAATTTGTTTTTTACTATGTTCATGGCGCTAAATGCCCTTTACACTTCAGAATTTGAGTGAGAAAGTGACAATGCGGATATAACCAGCTCAGATAATTTTTATAATTTCGAACATCTGCCCAGAAATTTATGATGTTATGAGTAGCATTTTATTTAACATAATATTTATTATGCCACCTGCTGTAACAGTTTGTCTATTGCTTCGTCATTAAAACCGAGTTCTGTAGCAAGATCTGCTATTTTATTGTCTTTGCCCTGGCGAAGACTGTTCTCCATACTCAATAAACTCATTTTCTCCAAAATAATGTATTTAGAATGTAGTCTTTGCTGTATCTCTTTTCCTAATTTGACAGTGAAGTCGATACAACGTTTTCTGATTGCATTAATAACATCATTGGGTAAAGATGTTCTTTGTACTTGTGATTCAAAAAGATATCTTAAATACGGTACCTGATTCAAGTGGGCTTCTATGTGAATGGACAAATAATCTTTGTCAGTCGTTGCTGCCGACGGCATCAGTACTCTGTTGCATATAGAGATTAAAGAGCAAAGCAATGTCATTAATACGTTCAGCAAGGCAACTGGATTCGAATCTTCACTCTCAAAGCTCTTAACTCCAATTTGAATATAGTTCAAGATAATTCTTGAAAAACATACATAAAGTCGATTCGTTTGATTGGCATACATCGAATAAAGCAAATCTGCTGTGTAGCAATTATCCTTATTAAATGAGAAATGCAGGTTATGTTCTTCTCATTGAGCAATATCCTCATCACAGTTTCTTCAACGGTTAGCCAATGAGTATCACAAGAGCGTAATATTTTTAAAGGCTCATCACAACGTTTTGGTGAATGCGAGAACCAATTATAGGTTTCTCTAATGAGAAACTCTATATTTCGCGGTAATGTTGGTTCCGAAGCATGTAATACAGCCAATTGCAATGAGTGGCAAACACATCTAACAAGAATCAAATTAGGTAGGCACCAGTTCTTAATACATTATGTACGCCATTATTGATTCCGGTCATGACAGAGGCATTATCCACAGCAATTACGATTAAGTTTTTCACTAGAAGACCATGCGCCTGTAAACAATTTACCAAAGCAATTCCACGAGCATCCGTGCTCCTCAATGGTTCTAACGCGAGAGAAGCAGATATAACTTTTCTGCATACAACTAAATTATCTAATTACTATGCCCAATAATTTTGATACGCTTAGGTCAGTGGATTCATCTAATAGTGCACTATAATTTTGTGATCCAATATCATTTAACAGCATGTGTTTGAAATGTGGAGCTAACACATTATTTATTATCGAACTGCATTTCGTTCTGTGCATTTTTATATTCATAAAACTCTTAGAATCAATAATACATTTTTTCAAAGCTTCAGACAAATAGTCAATTTGCCGTATGGATGTATGTTCTGCAATGAACAGGGCCAACGTACCTTCAACTTTCAAAGTGTGTGTATTATTCTTGGATGTGGGCAGAAATTCAATATGACGGTTTGTGGGCACTAACAGATTTATCTTTATGTTTTTTTGTCTCTCCGTATTTCTTAATATCACCAATTCGAGCATATATTTCACAATGATAAAAATAACAAAATGCTTTCATAGGATCATTTGCTGCAGGTCGTAACCAAATCGTGAATTCTTCTTGAGATTCCCATTCTTTTCGATATTTTTGTGAATAAACAGTCTTTTTTTTCAGTGGCACATCCATAGTAACGCGAAGTAACTAATAAGTAAACCTCAAACACTTTAAAGCTTGATTTACGATCACTTATTTTCGCAAACGATGTATAAAGAAATCAAGAAAATTCAGCACTCATTGAAGCAAAGTACTGTGATTCGGGAAAGCTCCAATGTACTTTGTTAAGCATAACCAAAGAAAAGTCTAGTTACGTTTTTAATGTGAGAGAAAAGAATAGTGTTATTTTGAGATAATCCGGGGAATTGTGAATGTTGCCAATATATTTTTTCTAAATACTTCCAGATTCGATAAAATATCACTAAAATTCTTTAGATAATTCTTTAGAAATATTTATTTTTAATATATCTCGACTGGAACCCAAAATTTACTAGATCTAGTGATAAAATCACCAAAGTGGCAACACTGCTAACCAGAGTAGTAAGTGATAAAGTCATATATAGATCACTCTAAAGAAGCGTAGTATTTTTAAATTATTTAATACTGGCTGTTAGATTTTGTCTGACGTCATCCCGTTACGGTTTTGTTTACATCTTCTTCTATTTTGTAGTCATTTGTTATAGGAAAGCACTTTACGATTGTTATATCAATGTATGTACTGAAGTAAATTATCATAATAATAAAAAACATTGAGAATCCACTGCATTAATTAATGAAACAGTGTTAAAGAATCTAGTCAAATAAACTTTAAATGAGAAATAAAATCATTTGGACGAAGGAATCACTCCATATATATCTGGGCCCAGTTGTTATCATAATCAAAGTAGCCTTATTGGAAAGAGAATATAATAACAAGTCGTCACCAAAAATTTTGTGATATTTCGCTTCCCAGAAATTAAGTTATATAAAATAAAGTAAAAGTGAGGTTATATGACATAAATCGTTTGCAAAATGTTATATATGTTTATACGGAGGTACTTTATCGAAGGTTTATCTATTTATTTACTAGTGGCGGTCTATGGGAGAGGCCCATGTTCAGCAGTGGACGTCTGTGGCTGATAGATAGATAGAAGTAGGTACCTCAGAAAACAAACATCAATATTGCTTTGATTTTTATGTACCTATAAATAAAACGTCCTTGTTTGTAACATGCAGATGCGGACCACTAAAAGACAAAGCAAAGATCCACTAGATTACTTAGATTGCGGCATTACCCTCTATAATAAGTATGTAACTGCACGCATTTTTTCACTTGCTATACCTACATACTTGCTATACCTATACCTATGCATGCCATTGACGTATAACTGATAAAATCGCTTCATCCTCCAAAACTCTTCTGCCAATAGAGTTATTGCGACCTATTATCGCAATGGTATAGTTCACACAGCCATCCATGTCGTCAATATCCAATTCAGAAGCGGAATCAGTTGTCTAATATGAAGTGCCAGGTAATTCTAAGTCACAAGATCCGTCGAACAGTCCTTTAGCAAGCCAAAGTCGTGGAGTAAAGCAAACAACATAACAAAACAAGAAAAATACGTGCGCACTCCTAAGGAACAAACCACAGAGTACATTTGGGACAAACCGAACGAGTATTGAACTTGATTTTGACATTAGCCGTTAAACTTGTCAGTCGGTGACCACAGGTAATTAATAACCAAAACACGATTTTTAATCGGTTGAGTTTTCATTATCATCATTCGATTATAGAACACACTTTGAGATTATACCGATTTAATAATACTCGATAGTATATAATTAGAGATGCATATTAATCGATTATTGGTTAACTTAATTTAATATAAGTTTCTCGCTTTCTATGAAGAAATAATCAAACGTATTTTGGTGGTAAGTACCTAAAAATATAACGAATTTTTTGGTATCAATTACAATGTGATAACTGGTGGGCCCAGGGGTTCTCACCCTCCTTTATGTTCACATTTTGACGTTTATTTTAATTTAAGATAATAATACCATTTGTTAAAAACTGTTCATTGAGACTAGAACAGAACAGTTTTATTACGCGAATTGACGCTCTGTATGTTTATAGACGAGTACTACAAAAGTAATACTTCAAGCTAGATATTTGTTCTCTGTCCCCGTTAATGATCAAAAAGTATTAAATTACATTTGCTTGACAGAAGAAATGCCAAGAATTTGCGCACAAACTCTATAAATTTACAGTGTTCGACATTTCCGATGGCAGCAAAGTATGACTGCAGTACCTGTATCTTGGTCATCACTTTTTAATTGCTGAACAGGCTTTTAAGACCAATACTAACAAGACGTTGTATACCTATTAGCGTATCTAGGAATATTTTCCAGGATTGCCTAGCTTTTAAAACGCAATAGCTTAACAAAAAACAATTATGTTAAGTTTAATCCTATTATTCGGAGGTGACCTTCAAACATTTCTGGTATGGATCACGTGGCCATCCCTTATATACGTCAATAAGTATACCAATGAGAATTAATATCAACCGCAGCATTGATTATACGTGAAGACAGATGAATAGCAAAGACTAAACCTAGAATATAAGTTCGTTCGCAATCTAATATAGACAATACAAAATAAAAGAAAAGAAAGAATCACTTAGAAAGGTTGATTAAAATGAATTTACATAGCAAGTGTTTATTTAACATTTTTCATTCTACCCTTGCTCCAAATTAGCAATTTTATTTATCACATACCTGTCAAACTTTATAGCAGCTACCTATATACGAAATTTTCTTAGTATTGTGTTACATTTACGCACATATTTGTATAGACATTAAAATTAAACTGTATTATAAAATATTTATTGCGGTGTATTTAGCTACATTTTTTAAAGAAAAACTCCCGAACTATTTTAGTAGCTTGCGTCGCGGGGGACTATACAAATATTCAAGCAACTACGACTACAAACGTTGCTTACAACGTTTAATTGATTCAAATAACATTTAGTCTTGGCATAACTATCTGGCAATTGACGAGCAGCGATAGCTCAGTGGAGAGACCAACAGGCTGCAATGCAGAGAGTCTCGGGTTCAAACCCACGTCGCGCACCTCTGACTTTCGGAAGTAATATGACTTTTCGAAATTATGTGCGTATTGATTAACACTTATCGATTGCTCCGTGTCTCGGAGAGCACGAGCCGTCGGTCCCGGCTGCCATGAACGTGTATGGCAGTCGTTATTAGGAAGTGAGTGCCCTCTAATATCCTGACACTGGTCTAGCCTTAGGGTATCGTTAGCCTTCGGATTGCGGAGGTCAGATGGCAGTCGCTCCGTATAAAAACTGATATCCAGTCAAATCCGGTTAGCCTAGAAAACCGACCCCAAGTAACTTGGGAATAATAAAGGCTAGGGAGAAGAAGATAACTATCTGACAATCCCGCAAATGTTTGCTCAGTCGTACAACCTTTATAAAAAGACAACTCCGCTTTAGCTCTTACTTGCGAAAAACGTTGAGTTTACAAACATACAATTAACAGAAACAAAGTACGAACTACTCGCAGACTCGGAACAATTTTGTGTATATCAAACAGATAACTCTTCCGAGTGGCATTCGAAATATTAAAATCAGGAATCAATTAACCTTAAACATACTTTACTTATGATAGTAATATGGCAAAAGATTTAAAGATTTTTTTATGAACCTACCATAATATTTCAAATGCTTTAAAAACTAAACAATAGGGTTTTTAAAATAATATTGTTAGATAATAATCATTAAAATGCTGCTCTAATATTTTTCATTCATTAATTTACTATCTAATATCTTCTTACAGTGCTACACTGTAGCAAGGAAAAGCAGATTACAAACGTCGGCTACGAATTACTGTCAGAAAGCTTCGTAGTAGTGCTACGAGCGTAGCGTATAACTGACACAAATTACGTGAACATGAAAAACAGCTTATTGCGGTGTTTAGTACATTAACGGTCCTTGGTAAAAAATTGGTCGATGTAATAATATATTTTTACATTCATGTTTTGCTAATATGTCATAATACGTTAAACCCTTAGGTTTAACGTAGATTATAAAGTAGTAGTAGATTACAAATTAAAGGCCATTTAAACTTTGTTTGCTACTGGAATAAACTAACTGACAAACTACATAAAACAGTCTAAAATACATAAATCAATCTCCTACAGATTCGTTTTAACCATTTTTCGGCGGTCTTTAAAGAATATTTAAATTTTAAATTACTCTATGCAACAGAAACCTTTTCGCAGATTGACAGACACGTGATAATGTAATTAACTCCGCTCTTGTTTAATTAAACAATCTAAATTAATTCAAAATGATTCAGTAGGTACAATGCAATGTGAACTATTCGTGATATTAAGCCGAGCGAGGCACTAAATAAATATGTACAAGCTTGGTAAGGCATGTAAAAGTTTTACAGAGGCGCTCTACAAGTGAGAGGAATGCCGACCTTTTTAGTCCGTCAACAATCGCAACATTAAAATTATGTTTTATTACGAATATGTTACATAAAAAGATGCAGTGTTATGAACAAAGGCGGTCTAGTCGGCGCTCAGGGAGCTACATGCGTCCGCTAATGTACCACGCAGCTAGTTTGTGTTCACCGAGCCATTTCATTGTAAAAGCTGTATAGATAGGACAGGGACGAGCTGGCTGGAGGTCGGCCCGGGCTCACCTGTGCGCCAGACCCGTAGGCGCGTCATAGCGCACACAGGCACACGGCACGCGGACAGCGGCGCGCAGACGCGTGTGCACAAGGCCGGCACGCACACACTGACAGAGGTAACAATGAAGGTTGTAGCGCGAGGGGCCGCGCACGCACACACGCGCGCCGCCCAGAGGCAGCGGGTGCCGCAGCTCAGGGCACTGGCGGGCGAGCTTTCCCGCCGCGAGGTCCTGCGAGCCCGGCCCGCACCGCCCGCCGCCGCAAACCACTTGTTGAATCTTATAGACTTTTCACACCATATCTGAACTCGTCCGAGTCACGTCGCGCGTGCATACACTTCGTTACCGTGTCTAATTTTTATTTCAATTTTTATTTGTATTTTTTTATTTTAAATAATTCTGGTTAAGTTTAGTTTGAACAATCTGTGATGCCTACTCTTCGCTTCCTCTCTGCCTTGTACTGTCTCCCACATACGCTTGGTTTGGTCTTCCCGTCAGTGTTACTATTGTTACGGACGACTCATCTTATAGTAACATGATGCCGACGCGCACTTAACTTGTTGTAACTTTTGAGATATTTAGAACTGTTGTTGAATACTCGCATCTGTGTTACCTGTTGACTACTACTTATTATAAATATTTGTATTCGATTCTGAATTAAATAAATATATTACGTCGCTGTAAAATTATAAAATCGTTCGTTATGCTGTGGAACGTGTTCGACTAAAGGTAAGTACTTATAATTTAGAACTACACATTTTTATACAAACATGATTCTTCACAACAAAAGATTCACGGTTGTATATACTGTTTATATTTCAGCATAATTACTGTTTGTTTTCCTTAAGGTCTTCAAGAAAATTATCTGCATTTTTTTAATTCTATTAGTCTTAAATTATCCGAAATCTTCACATATTTTATGCTTAAATAATTATCTAATCAACATATTTTATAAAATTGCATTTATTACTATATTAAATCTCCTGCGACCGATCTTTACTACGCTAATTCAAAAGAACAGATTTCCACTACAAAAAAATAAAATAGAGCACTCAGAAAAATAAAAATAAAATAGAGAAGCATTAAAACAAGTAAAGGATCTAAGCCGTTTTCTTATACGTTATACGTTCAACAGGTAAGTGCACCTATTTACGAACCGCTTCAAGAGGCACCACGTCCTTGTTTTATTCACTTACACAATGGAAATTGAATAATATGGGTACCTTTTCTACACATAAGCGCATTACTTATACAGGGAACAGTATAACTTTCCAGAAGCGGCGAATAGAAGCCACGAACTAACATATTTTAAAATAAAACAGTTGTTTGTAAGTTTGTTTGTGCCTCGTCTTTTAGTAGAAGCGATAAACTCCGGTTTCAGTCTGGTTTTTCCGGCAGTAGAGTTTTATTCCAGAAAGTTTTAAATCAAAAGAAGCCATTATGGAGGATAGAAATTGAACTCATTATAGCAAAAGCACTCAACAAATTATTTACCTTGTTTTTTATTTAATATTTTAATCAATTTGATAAAATAATGCATACAAAATCTTTTTTGAAAATTGCTTTTAAATCTTTTAGGTAACTTAAACAACTTCAAATAGACTTAAATTTAAGTTTTAAACATTTTCACAAGGCGATGCTGTATCAAAATATTTCACGAAGATTTAAAGACAGCGAACATAAGCAGCCATTAGGCCTTCAGTACTCACATTACTTTAAATAATATCGATCTGCGATCTTATTGTTGTTTAGTCGGCTGAACGTTTGTTCCGAAGCTCCATATAGCAATTACTCTTAAAGCTGATCGCTGCAAAAACTGCAACATGGATCTATCTTTCTCTTTCTTTATAATTAACTAGGTTTGACCACGGATTCGCTTGCATTGGTCAATATTCTATCTCTCGGGCATAGTACTTTTCTGTATCAAAGGTACGCTTTGCCTTATTCTGTGTCCCCATCAACATGTATGCGAAATTTCATGATGATCGATAAAGCGTAACAAACTAACAAATAAACTATTTATAATATTTGTTACTCTTTATACTTTACCGTGATGAGCTGAGCTGCAAATAAAATAATGGAGCAGCAGCACGGACGCCATCGCGATGGCGTCCGCGCTGTCGCTGTACGCGATGCGATCATTTCGGATTGCGCGCCGCTGTAGGCCTTACCTGTCATGTTTATTGATATACAGTTCAATTTAAAATAAGGCCGGACTTTCACGCGAGTACCTGTCAGTTTCACGACTGAAAATCAATTTGCAATTTATGTTTGAATATTTTTGCCCAAATTTAAAATGGTTATAAGTATATCACTATCACTACATATTACAAAACAAAGCCTCCGCCGCGTCTGTCTGTCTGTTGGCGATAAACTCAAAAACTACCGAACGGATTTCATGCGTATTTCACCAATAGACAGAGCGATGAGGAAGATTGAGAAGTATAATTTGACAAGGTTTTTAACTACACGTGCGAAGCCGGCGCGGGGCGCTAGTTACTTACTTTACAATATAAAATACATAAACTAGTTCAATTGTAAATATGAATTCTAGATTCTTAGAACTGCAACTGTCTGACTACTTCGGGTAAGGTGTAATTGGGTTTCTCTGCTAAGAAATTCTTAGTAGCTCGGAGTCTGGAACAGTCTCAAGTAGACGGCAATAAGCTCGTTCTCTATTAAATTGGACTTAAAACCAGAACTGTCGAAATGTAGATACACGCTTGCATCCCGGAAAGAGTATGCAGAGGCGTACCTATGTATGGACAATTGTTCCATCATAGCGCCAATGTCAAAATTATAAAGTAAGCAAGTACTAATTGTACACGATGTAGATCTTAAGCTCAGCAACGTACTCACGTGGGTTCTACGAGTTAATTATACTTGCGTGGGTTTTTCGAGTTGTTCATTTACGCTATCCATATAACCCTCATGCAAGTGCCTCTGCGCATGTTACCCGGGTTATTTTAAGAGCTAGTAGCCATTCAGACTATTCTAACGTAAATATGTTTGAACATTCTTAGCTACTTAAGATAATTTCGGTCATGGCGGCCAATCTTAACGAAGACTGGTCATCTGCGCAGGAGATATTATAGTGCACAAGTGTGTGCGCAAACACAAGTGTACTCTCTGTTCCCTAACTCTCATGATCCGATGGGACGGTAATCCGACACCGGAAAGAGATCAAGCGCAGGACCAACGGCTTTACATGCTTTCTGAGGCACGGGGGTGTCTAACACCGCCAACTTCCTAACTCCGGGCTGCTCTTGAGATTTCTTAACAGAAAAACCCATTTGAATTCGAACCCGTGACGTCATGCACAGTAATCGCATTCACTACTGCTTTCACGGAGGCAGTTAACATAACACATAGATAACAATTCCCTTCTTCAAGGTAGAACCAAAATATGACTGGCAATAAATTGGAGTGATAAACCTCTACCTAATCGTTCGGCGAAAGACAATAATAAAAAACTATGTTTACACGTATTGTGCAATCCCCAAACAGTTTCTATTCCAATTTGAGATTTAATTTCGGCCACGGCAACCAGTTTTAACGGAAACTATCCGCGTAGGCAATATTGTAATGCACAAATGTGTGCGCAAACACAAGCGCTCTCGCTAATTTTGCACTCTAAAATTCTGATGGGACGGCAATCCAACACGACCAATTTTTAAAGGCTTTACGTGCTTGCCATGATATAGAGATAAAACATTATCAGCTTCCAACGGCTGGAGCTTGATTGAACTTTTACTGAGAATTTTTGACAAAAGAACCTTTCTGTTGGCACTTTTTCGGCTTGATGCGAACCATGTTCTTCACAATAGCAGTATAGTATATACTGCTGCGAATCGTGAGCCAACAGACAAAGAGGTAATAAATAGCGTAACTGAAAATATATCACTATTACAATAAAATTAAAATAAATATAGAAGACTTTAAATTAAACTATTTTACACTAATTTTATCACGTTGTTTATTTTAAAACACTATTATAGCATAATTTTGGAACTACAAAATTACTATTACTGTTAAACTTTAGTATCTACTATTAAAGTTATTAAGGTTTAAGTTTACACTGTCCCCGACGTTTCGGTTGCTTTTTAGCTGTCTCCCCGAGAACCAAAAGTAATATAATTTCAATGTATAACATTCACGTAAACGTAAGACAATATAAAAGACAGTTGCCAACCTTAAAAACATGTTAAAATTTACATTTACGGCAACAATTTAACGTTATCGAAATTCAGGAATATCTGATCGGCCTCGGGTATTATTAAAGAAAACACCAATAAATCTGCTTAAGCCAAACGTAACAATTTATAAAAAATACATTTTAAACGCTCAAATTCTTTACCATGTTGTTAGAAAACAGGACATATAACTCTTATAGGCTGTCTCGTTGGTTCCTTGGCATATATTTGCTTTCGATCTTAAGAGCCCGATTTTGACTTCATCATCATCATCATCTCAGCCGAAAGAGAAGATTAACAGAGATGTAGTGCACCTACTTTTCTTTAGGTCTTATTGTTCTGATTTTAAAACAGTTTATGTATCATATTGAGTATACGTTACATCAGCGAATTCAATAATTATAACACAGCCGTAATATTTTCATTAGAATATTGTTCCCACGCATCAGGAGACAAAAATATCTCCTACCGTTAACCAGACCCAGTTTTAAACTTTATATTCTTGTTTTGTTTTTTCTAACAACAAAACTTCCTACCTTCTAAAACCAGGCATCAAACTCCTCAGTCACGGTTAAGATCGTTGTCACCACTGGAAAGATGCCATAATAAAGAACTATTTTGTATTCTTTGAAAGTAAACACTTAGGATCTACTTACCTACTAAATTGAGTGCCTGTTTCCAATAAAGCGCTATAAATATGGAATGTATAAATAATGAATGATAAATATGAATGTATGGAGCAACATACACGACTTCCATACTTTGATATATTCAATTTTGACGTAATTTATTCTTATAAATTGTTTTTAGATTTTCCCATAAACGTTGCTGAATCATATTGGCTGCTTGCATGTGTTTTTGGGTCTTCACGGTTAGTTTAATGGTTTATGCGGTCGCCTCGCCACTGCTATCACAACGAGTGTTGTAGGTTCGATCCTCACATGGGGAAAAATTGTGTGAACAAAAAATAGTTATCCGAGTCTAGGTATTTATTGTTTGAATGTTTGTAAAGTCCTCCGCGTCACAGGCCTTTAGAAAATACATTGTTTTATTGCGTCTAGAAGATGTAGCTTATCGTAAAAAAGCAATAGAGGCAGATAGTAAGTGGTCATTGCTGCTCGTCGCCCTTATTATTGCTAGGGGTATATAGAATGCATCTGTTAAGTGTGGTCATGTGTTATGATCGTATAATCACAGGTACAAACTATTGTATACTCTTAACATTTTATATAAATCTTAATTATTCCTACATTTTTTTAATGATGGTACATGACTTGTAAATATATTGACAGTGAAATATTCATCAAGTAAGTTGGAATTAACTTTTAAATAACGCATAAGGATGCTGATCGAGATTTGTGCAGAAATTTCGGAGAAAATTCTGAAGTTTAATTACTCAAATCTACCGTGAAATTGTATTGCGTACAGTCGTACCACAGTGGCGACTGCGCAGAACAATTGATCCGATAGTAACACAAGTCATCATAAATAGGTGCTGATTGCGAAGAAAAAACTACAACATTTGTGTTGGTAATTGAACGCTCTAGGCTACCTTAGTTAGCAGGTTTTAAAATTCAATGAAAACCGAGACGGGTGGGATTTAAATCTATGGCTCTCATTCTAACTAATATTATAAATGAGTTGGTCGTTTGTTCGTCAGTTTGTTACGCTTTCACGCCATAAACGCTAGAACTGTCATCATGAAATGTTACATGTGTGCAGAAAAGAATATAGGGTACCTTTCAGTTCGAAAAAAGTATTGTTTGCGAGAAAAGCTGCGGGCAAAAGCAAGCCTCTAATATTTTTGGAAAGCGTTTTAAGAAGTTGATTATAACTTTTTTTAAAGTTATGTGAAATTCTTGAAGAAGATTAACGTTTGCTCTATATAATATTCTTAAATGTATATAGGACTAGAGCTACTAATATTATTATTTTCAAATTATATTTTATCACTGTAGTCCATTGAATGTAAGCATCTCATTATATCGCAGTTAAAACTTTTAAAATGTTATTTAATATACCATCATTATTCTGCTTATGATTTATAAACGATTAGATTTTGCCTGCGGCTCCGTTTGCGTTTATGTAGATTTTGTCAATAAATTTTCTACCTCTCGGGAAAAGTAAATAATTTTGATGAATGATTCTAATTGTCCTTTTCTGTACCTCTGACAACGTGTATGCAATATGTTATGATGATCGGTTGAGTCGTTAAAACGTGAAAGCTTAACAAACAAACAAACTGACATACACATTTATAATATTAGTTAGGATATCATGTGACAAAATGAAATTGATAGTCTCTAAGAGATTGCGTAAAACTTTTGATTCCTGATTTGAATAACATTCTAAATTCGATGCTGGGTCTAAAAACATTAGGCATAAAATATAAAGTGCCTACATATATTTTACTAACATAATTTTTTGGTAAATCTTGTTTAGTAAGAACATAGAAAATAGTTATTTTAACCGTCTTAAAAATTGATTCTTACTATTGACTATATCTACTATAATCGCAAGCTTTACGGCAAGTCGGCATACGTTTTGAAAGCTATATCGTATATAGGCAAGTTTATTCGGTTAGAAGAAAACACGTCGGATAAATATTTAACCACGCCAATATCTACATAGGTCTATACATGAACTATATTTTTCATTACTTCGTATCGAAGAGGAATATTTTATTGACGGTGCTTTAATAAAAAATACAAATACATCTCTTTGATGAAACGTTCGTACAACGTTCGTATTAAATTGGCAATTCTGTATTTTACAAATATTTTAATTTTGATGCCTCGGCGAGATTGCAGTTTGCATTGCGTTGCAATGTTAGGCATATTTAAGAAAAAACTTGGCTGGTTGATCCCTTTGCATGATGTTGCGATTGTGATGGCCCGGGCTCGATACCAGTGCCGAATGAAGTGTTATTGGGTTTTTCTGTTAGCAAATTCTCTGCAGTAATACGGCGTTTAGAAATGTGTCCAGTGAATGGAAATATGCTTGTCGCTTAGTACCTCAAAACATAGTATTCAAAATGTGGGCATAATAATACGGTCCTACCAAATCTTTTAGGAATAGACAGGCATGATCTATAGCATATTAAAGTATTCGTATAAATACAAGAATTATAAGTTTATCGCGTTTGTACCATATTGCCGTGTCCCATCTCATGTTTTGATCAAAACTAAGACGTCCAGGAAGTTTAATTTTTCCAATAACAAAAAAAACAAAGCATAGTTACCGTTCGCTGGACTGTAAAGCAAAGTAAAAGTTAGTAAATTAATAAATTTCAAGTTTGGTCTTAAAAGATAACTGCAGGCGAAATTTAATGTCTGTAATTAAGCCTGATTTAACTTTTAGATTTATGAATGTTTATTATACCTGAGGTTTATTTGCTAAATATGAAAGTAAAATTTCTAAATATATTGTGATTTTATACGTTTATTACTAAGCTAAGCTACAAAATACAACCATTATGAAATAAATATAGCTGAAACTAAAACATTGCATAGGAATCTAAAAAATATTTACAGAGCTTCTCCTCGTATTTATTTTGTCGTTCACATAAATTTTACTTTTCCGTATCTTCGCAAAGAGGCTTCGATATAAAATATCTAGAAAATATTTATCATCAGTAGCATATTGTGATTTAGAACCTATTAAGTGTTTCTTTGCTTGTAAGTATCGTATATATTCAATTGCGAGTGCAAACTGAAGCTTACTCCACTCCCACTCCATCGCTTCTCTGCAGCCCACACGGCAACGTTATCTTAGCAATATCCACAGTGTTCCGTCGCAAGTGGGTGCTATTTCCTTCAAAATATATTGATGGATGAAGCAATTACGTGCTCATCGATATTATTCGATTAATAATTTGATATTTAAGTCAAGTTATGCATACATACATATCAGTTCGAAAATGTTTAATTTGCCTTATTCTTGATAAGTAAAACTCGTGTTCGGCGTTGACCGAAACAACTATCAAATTAGCTAAGGTAATTTCCATTATCATCTGAAATCCTCCTCCTTTAGCTACTTTGCTAAAATTTGCTAAAAAGTGTGTCTTTTGTTGTTCAATTAACAAAAGCTATAGCATATTTACTATTGTTCAAAGTTTTTAGACTTCTTAAAGCAAAGCTACCTAATCTCATGCCACTGATCCGCATTTTAATTAACCTGCCGATAACAATTAGCTGTCAATATTATAAAAGCAAACCGATATGTCTTAAAGGGTTGCTAAACCGAAAATATTTTACTGAAATATGTCAATGCAATGTTTGCAACTATAGTCGTTTTGTTATTTGGCGATAGATAGAATCCAATAGTTGGTCCTCCAAAAAATATGCAGAATGTTAAAAATCGAGTTTAATACTATTTGCATTTTTGCATTCATTCGCTCATTCAAACGTGACATTAACTGTTTAAACTACAACGTTGATTGATCGTCTATTAATCAATTTTACACTTCAAAATCATGTCAACCGTTTACAACACCAATCCAACCTTTCTAAAACGTCAGCCCAACTTTTAATAGTCCTGGATTAGTTTGGGACGTATAAACTTAACAATATAAGTTCATGTTAACTTACCAAAAACCACTGAAAAGATGTTTGCGGTGCAGACAGCTTGTCTAACTTTGAGATGTCTATCTTCGAACGTGGCAAGCAAATGTTGCAATGTTACTTGTTACTTAAAATATTGCTTCGAAATTCTAAGCTTAATATAGTTGTTGTCAAACGTATTTTTACATCTTATGTACAAACAACAAAATAGGTGTTCTGAGTATTTTAGCTTCGAACATTCACAATAACTCACGCTTCTATTCTAGAAGGTGCAGGCAGAAATGTATTACATTTAGTTTTGTGTCTGGGTGTTCTATGAGTCCGTTGTTTGAATGTTTGAGTAAGAGTTGCATAAAAAATTGCACGCTTAGACATGCAGGTTTATTAATGTATATTATTTTAAACTATACTATAGATTTAGTCTACTAGCACGTTATTTTCTGAAACAGCAAATAGTCCATCCTCGAGATTGGATTAAGCAATCCTATACAGGTAATTGCCTACGTGCGCTTGATTACCATTACAAAGCTAATGCATTTGATATTACTACCAAGAACTTGGATTTTACATAACATTACTCAATCCTATGTCATATGATAAACAAGAAATTGCATATTGTATCGTAATAAAGGAAGGCATTACATGTTTTTAAATGTAATTCCTTTACCTCGATACCCGGGCAATAAAAGCAGTAATGCTGACATAATTTTAAATCTGGAATATATGTATTTATTGTATATAATAATTGTACTAATGTTAGCTAAGGTTTCTTTTACTTGCAAATTCCTAATTCAAAAGGATATACATCTGTTAAAAAGATTAACAGTGTTTTATGACACTATGCTAATTATTATTTTATTATTCATATTTCGTATTATGATAAACATGAAATTGTAGTACATTAGAATTTTTTTAAATTGTATAATATTATGGACATGCAAAATAGTTTGTTTGTTTTTTATGCCTTAACTACTCAACCGATTACCATAAAATTTTGCATACATGTCATCAGGGGTGCAAAAAATGATATGAGGTACTTTCCTCCAGAAAAAAGTAATGTGCCCGAGTAATAGACATTTATTAATAAAATCTACATTAACGCGGGCGAAGCTGCGGGTAAAAGCTAGTTCATTATAAAGTAATACCCTCATATTTCTATGGATACAACGCATAGCATATACAGGCAATTGCTTCATTTCGGACGAACGGTAGGTATGAAGCAAATGTTCCCTACGGCTTAGGTCAGAGATATATCGTATGTCCACATTTTGATTACGGTATTTCGTCCCCATATCTCGAAGGGTTAAACCGCAACACTCACTATTCATAACTCGAATAACATATTACATGTCATATCGGTATTAATATCCTAATTATGCACAGTAATTTGGGCATTTAAAATAGCAGAAACATCGCGTAATGTAGGTGTAACACCAGTAAGGAATTTAAGCATAATTATTACACAATATAATGGAATAAAATTAAAATTTACTGGGAAAAGTAAATGTAGAGACATACATATAAATCATTGAAGGATTTGGCAATGGATCAAGAAAGATGGGCATTACTATACCGATAAGTGTATAACACTTAATTTTTTAGAATATATAACATATTGCATAGGTTAAAGCTGTGGCAACTCAATGGTTTAAGGCATTCGATTTTCGATCAATTGGTAATTAATTAGATTGCCTTCTGGTGAACTATCGACGTAATTAACTTCTAACACAATAATTTAGCTAAGCTAGAGAGGATGAAGTAAAAACAATTAAAATAATAGTAGTATTATTTTGCTTAAATTATTTTTGATCTTTAATAAAATATTAAACTATGCAAGTACCTAATGGGTTTAATAGTAACTTTTAAGTCATTTTAATTCTTGTTTTAAATGATTACACTAATGTCTTAGGAACTTCAATATAAACTATGGACACAAAGAAAACTCATATTTGTAACAATCATTTGTGATCATCACACTGGACGTATTGTTGGTACAGTCAACAACATAAGTCGACACACACTTGAGAGATTTCTAATGGCTTTATCTTTTAGAACTATATCATATAATATGTTAGATTTTTATAGATTATCATTTTGATTCATAAAACAGTTTTACACGTTTGATTAATGTTTAGCTATTTATGTACATTAATTTTAAAGCTAGGTAAAATATTAGTTAGTACCGGCAAAATTATTTATGTAAGCATTAATATCCGTTCTAAAGTTTAAAATTAATTGCTTCCGTACTGCAGAAGACAGCGGTTTATAGAAGTTGTCACTACAAAAATAGCCCTTTTTCAATCTCTTTAGAGCTTAATGATTATGGAAATTTTTAACAAACTCAAAGGATTCTGTTATAACAAATATTTAGTTAAAGTTTAATATCTAAAGTGGCTTTTTTTAAGTTTATAAGCCTATGTCAATAGTGATACTATACATACGTTTTAATATGAAGTTTTATTTGCAATAATCATTACTGGCGAATAAAAACACACATGCCTTTTTTTCCTATAAAGTTCGGGTCTTATTTAAGGGGCGTATGGTATTGATGATAGATTGCATCACAAGCTTAATTATATATTATGGAGTGTGAAATATCTTTTAGTTTTTAATTAAGACTTTATTTTATGTTTGTTTGTCAATATTAGTAATTTAGCTACTTCGTTTTTTGTTCGGAGTATTGCAAATTCGGACGTTTACCATTTTCAAATTCAGAGCTCTTCGGGAAGTTATATACCTAGTTAATTCGAAAGCGAAGCTCATTTTTTACACTCAATATTTTTTGTCGTCCATAATCTGCCTAAATACGATTTTCATATATTTTTTTATAAGTTTCATGTTTTTGGTCGACTATACGATCTTAAAATACAACTACACATTACTATTGTGTAATAGTAATGTCTGTATATGACTATTTTATGTGATTACTTCAATGTATGCCAGCCATTTTTCTATCTCCGGTAAAAGCGCCACGTGCTTATTATCCATACGGATATTGAAGCAGTCATGTTCCGATGCTTTGTTGTCATTAAAATGCAAATAGATTGGTACACGGCGTAGGGAAACACTACACAGCCATAATACAGGCTTATGGTAAACCAAGGTGCTTATTATGATATTATAGTTAATCTTCTAAAGCTTCGTGGCATAAATTTGTGGGCGATGGCGCGATTCGATTTTAGGTATTGGGTTTGTCGAAAATTCATGGTAAGAGAATTGAGATGTGTTAAGTACGCGATAGACGGCATGAGATTAGTGTATATGTGAGGCTTGAAATATAGTTCATAAATATGTTGCTATATACAGAAAAGTATATAAAATATTTTAATACATCAAACTTAATATTGTCTTACGTTTACGCGAATGTTATATACATACATTGCTTTTCAGCAGGCATGTTCACGAAGAGAATCTCGCCGTGAACATAGGTGCTGAAAAGCAGGAAAAACGTCGAGGAAAGTGTAAAATTAAATCAAAATAGCTTTATAATATAAATACCTTAAATATAAATAAATAGTAACTACATATTAAAAGTGTTTACCGATATTAGTATAAAGTTTCAAAATTATGTAATAATAGTGCTGTATAAAAATGAACAACGCAATAAAATCCGTATAAAGTTGTTTTATTCCATCAAACTTTATTAAATTAATATATTTTCGAAGCCTGGATATGTCAAACTATGTATAAACTATCGACTGCATATAAGATTGAACCTTAATACTCTTGAATTGACAATTTAAACTTGATTGCACAAAACAAAAATATTATGTTCAGCAAAATGTTGCTCTGATTTTGGATGTTCTTTGTGTCCATTGTTTCAAGTCTTGTTATAAAAAAGCAAATTAAATATAGCTAGATAAATTAAATGTATCATAGATAATTAATACAGATACATATTAATGTAAATTCTAGAAGTCGATTCTTAGTAATGTAAGTGTCTATTTAAGTTCTAAATGAAAAAGCTGTTTATAATTTCATGGTATAGGATAACTTCATATGCGTGGAATTTGAAAGCCCTCCCTTTGGTACCTTTCTATATTTTTCTTTCTTTGCACATAATTAAAGTATTAGATAAATATAACTTATGTATATCTCTATCTCTGACCCTCTAACAATTGTTTGCAATAAAGCTCTTATAAAGACCACTTATATATTTTTTTTAATATCTCTGACGTACAGACATCTGTTGATTACAATATTATTATATCTAAAGATTTTTATGTTAATTTTAGTATCTCACAATCGCGTTCGCTTAAGCATACATTATTTTACTGGACCAAAAAACGTCATATGAATATTTTCTCAAATACGAATATTCAAAATACTTATCACAATAAACAATTTCACTCTTAAGCGCAATCGTCTGGAGAATACAATCGTTCACGTCATATGAGATTATTCATTCGTGCTTAATGTTATCAACATAAATTTTCTCCCTCCGTCCTGAGGGACCTTCTAGTTTGGTCATATGCACGTCTCTGGACCGCAGACAAGGGATTTTGAGCTTAGCTCGTGTCTGAAAATAGGTAACATAATAAATAATTTATATTCAAAAGATCTTAAGTATTTAATGCTGTTAGGGTATATAATATGAAACATCAGGTTACATGACGAGGAAAATTGGCAAATTTTAAAAAACAATCAAAATGCAAAATTGATTTGCACTTAAAACTTTACCTTGCGTACATAATTCGGCCTTTATATATTACTAGCGTTTTCCGCGGCTTTACTCGTGGTAATCTAAATTTTGTCAATAAATTTCTAGTCCTTGCAAACAATACTTTTTCTGGTTGAAAGGTACCTTATACTTATGATAATCACACAGTTTATACTAGTTCAGATACCATCGTACACTCTTATAGCCTTTTCTGTATGCGAAATCGAGTAGTTGAGGTATGAAAGCGTACAAATTAAAATACATTCACATTCGCATTTATAATATTAGTTAGGTTATCGGTGCTGCTACGGATAATTTTGAGAGTTTGTCCGACCAAGAAATCGAAACCGAAGCCTCGTGCGCAATCATATTCAGTACTGCTGCACTACCGAGTTAGTCTATATGATTATAATGAAAAGAAGAGTCTAGTCACTACAATCATATCTGTACCCCGCGCGACAATTGAGATCCGTTAACCCCTTAATTGTAAAAAATACCATATTTGAAGGAAAACATACATAAAAGTATAGAAATAGATCAATCATATACTGTAAATTGTAAAATATATGATTGACACACACACACACACACACACATTCACACACACCCACGCACATACACACACGCACACACACACACACACACACAACCACACACACACACACACACACACATACACACACCCACATATGGTATTTATATTATGGAAAATATATTTGGAAACCACTAATAAACAGGAAAAAAATCTTAAGTGTATACCTGGAATATTATATTTATAGATATAGACATATTATAATATTGATGTATACCTAATACATAAATATTATAATATGTATTATATACATAGAAAATAAGATTTGTTAAGCTAGTTTGATCCGATCCGAGCATATATAATTATGATTAAAGCAAAAATTGTAAATCGTAGCAGGCACCCACAGGACAGGCTTGCCTAGTGTGGGGCCGCCGGATATTAAAATATATTGTAATGGTTTTACTGTAAATAAATAGGTCTTTTTTGTTCTTTTATATATTCCAAAAGTTTATTTTAAATTACTCAGACTATAAGTGTTGGTCTATATTTACGATAATAACGATTTGTCATAGCTGTTCCGCCCCTACATAATAATGCCTTTTTAATTTTCATAGCAAGTCACTTAAGTTAACAAGCTGTGTTGTCATTTATTTGATCGACGTAACGGTTAAATTTATACCTCTATTTATATAATATAGTCACAGCATTATAAATCTCCGAAGGGGTAAGCAAAATTTAATTACATATCGCTATGTTTTAGGTCCAACGTAATAGATGGCGAGCCTTTGGCCGTCTACTTGGCACAGACTGGATCTTTGGAAATTTCGCAGTAGCAATGATGATTATAATGTCCTCCAGACCGAATTTCAGTCACGGCGGCAAATTTTAACGGAGACTGGCCATTTGCGCAACAGATATTATAGTGAACAAGTATGTGCGCAAACACAAGTGCACTCTCTGTTCCCGAATAATCCGACACGGCCGGAGAGATCAGGCGCAAGACCAACAGCTTTACTTGCTTTCCGAGTGTCTGGAGTGTCTGGTGTGCTAGTGCGATTTTTTTGATAGATAGCAATAACAGAGCTCTACCCGGAATATAATCCGAGATCATAATATGAAAAGCAGTTGCATACACTGCCACTGCGCTATCGAGGCTGTCAATTTATACTTTCAATGTGTTATATATAGTATATTTTGTGCGACAAGATCCGTAATTGATATCTTTATCAACTTAAGTGCACCAAGTATTACAACATTATGAAAAGCGTTGTGTTATTTATTCAGTACCTATTGAGATACTTAGTTCTTTTTTACGCGCTAATCTCTGGAACTGTCAGATTTAAAAAACTTTTTGCATTTGTTACCCTAGTCTTTGAGAAAGGTTGTAACCTATATAACATCACGCCATGCACGACGGGTTTCAAGCAGTAACATTAAACGTGGGTCGAACCGCAGGGGTTAGCTAGTTTATACATGTAGTGCTAAAAGTGCTACGTCGTAGACCGAGTAACTACGGCGTAGGCAAACGTAGGTTCAGGACTAACGAAAGCACTCAATTACACGGTCAGTATTTTATTGCATCATTTACACCAAATATGCTTTTACTATTAGTTAGGTTTACGTAGCTACTTAGCTAGGACTTCCTCAGTAGCAAAATGTCTTGCTCTCTATGCCGTGTACTAGACAATTTTTATTGACGGATTTTAATCAGTTTATAAGATAGGCTGTTTTGGTGGCGCAACGTTAATAGATATGACTGATGTGCTTTTGCTCGTGTGTTATATTTTATTCGCGCAAATTGTAACTGTGGTTTTCTGACAAGAAATTCGCAGTTGCAACTGCGAATTTCTGCACGAAGCTTAAAACTATGTTCGGTATGTATCAATAGGCGTGCCTCTATTACTGGCGAAATGTAGGTGTATTATATGTCTGTTTACTCCTTTTGAATATAGACATGATGCTATATATGTATGTATATCGTATATTTTTTATACTTTACAGAGTTAAAAATACACCTTTCCCTTACATAAACTAATTTCAATTTATCACAGAAACGGTAGGCAGAAATTGCAAATTTAGCTAGCTATATTTATAGGTTTTCCTAGATATAGGTCAAGCCACTGCTACTAGTTGTTTTAGTAAAGAATCCAATCGCACTTTGTCTGATTAGGGATCAAGGGCTCTGCCATAAGAATCATGGACGCAAACTAACGCTACAGAACCAGTACGGAAAGGTGCCAGTCAAATAAATGGAATGAAAATTACATCACTAAGCAGATTTTTTTATAAAAACTGAATTCACATATTATTTTATATCAGATTATATCAGGCCAGTGCCATAATCATAATAAACATGTGTGGTCTGAGATTAATCGCCAAGTAACTAGTGCTGAGTCTTGAAGGGTTCAACAGGACAAAAAATTTTATGACTCATAATTATTGTTCCAAGTCGGGATATTCTTTGTGCCTGTTGTTTGAATATTTATAACGTACCCCGCCATACAAGAGTTGCCAAAAAACCATTGAAATTATAGAAAAATAGGAGTCGTAAATATGTAGATATCCAAAGCATTATAAAATGTCGTACGATCTTGAACTTATCCACGTCTCCCGAGTAGGTAAAACAGATTGCCGACGTGCAGTCTTTTTAAGTGGTCGCCTCGCGATTGCCAGTGAGCCGAGTGTTGGTTTTCAACATATCTCTCTTGCTTAATCCCCTGTCATCATATTCCTTATGCACGCTCATTGGTTTCGGATAATGCTTATCTCGCCTTACCCCAGAACGTCTTAGTTAAAACTTTCACCATAGCTAAGCTTTATATTCTTAGTTAATCTTTTACCAAATATGCTTACCAAATAAAGCTTTAAAAATACTTACTTTATTTATTATAAACTAGCTGTCCTGAAAGACGTTGTCATGTACAAGCGAAAAAAATAATAATACCATTTCTAAACCATCCTCGAATCCATTTGAACACACACAAAAAAATTCATTCAAATCGGTCCAGCCGTTTAGGAGGAGTTCACTGTCAACACACGTACAGAAGAATTATTGTATATATAAAGATATCACGCCACCCAAAGTTTTCTTACGTATATTATATATTAACCACGAGATTACCAGTCGCGTCGCAAAGCCACCACAATACAGCCCTTCACAATGAATAAGTAAAATAACAACGCACACTCCTAAATATTTGGCTTAAATGAAATCCTCAGCTGTCAATTCGTGTCTCACTTAATCGCAATTACGCATTCATTTGACGAATAGCTAATAAAGGAATTGGGAATAAATAAATGTGAGGCATTTTATGTAAATATACGAGGGATGAGTAAGAAAAATATAGAACAATTTAGTACATTTCGTGCATGTGCGTTGAGCGACGCCAGTCAGAATTTAATTACCCTCAGTGGGCTCGTATCAAACCGTTCGGCTTTCGCTATGGAATTTTTTATTGCGATAGCTATGGAACGCATACGAGTTATGTAAAAATATAAGTGATTTATAATACTTTAAGGCACAATCCCCCCAAGATTTCAGCTCTTGCTCACATAAATTATGTTTTAGTTTGCACATTGTGTTTAATTGCGGTCTTTGGTCTCCCAAAAAATTACTAGCTATCTCCTACGGTTTAATTGTCACTACGATTACTGCTAGGCTACCGTGGTTCTTAGCGTGATGTTATATAGCATGGATTTTCAAATTCGGTCTAGTTGTTTTAGAGTTCATTTATTACAAATAAATATACAAATCTTTTCTCTTTATAATATTCATATAGATGATACGCAATTACTCAAGTAGTATCCAGGTTTAAGTGTAGATTCCGCTTTGACCTAGCTTGCGATTACATAATTTATTTCAGCGTGCGGTACGAGGCTATAAACATTTATAATAATATATGTACCCTCTTTTTGAAAGAAGTCTAGCTCATTACATCATCTCAGTATACCGCGAGCCTGTTTGCTAGAATTAAATATTGACATAGGTTGCTATAAGTATATTTACTTCACATACTTTCTTTACACTGTGTATTCTCTTTATTACTCATTTAATAACAATCTTGTAATAAGTTGAGTGTGTTTAAATTAGCTGTGATCTCTGGTTTCCGCGAATTGATGGGATATTTCTGGAAAAATCTACGCGTGCTAATCTTAAATTCAATGTAAATAGTACTTATATTTTCATATAACACGTGTAGTATATCAATGTATTTTTCGATGGAGAATTATAAATTTGTATCATACATGAAACGATATGTATCGTTTCACTAAACAAAGTGTAGAAGTTTAAGTAGTTTATCCACTAACTATTAACTATCTGCGATCCTCGCAGGAGACAACCTATGGGGGGATACACAAACCCCACTAAGACTTTGAAATACTTTTAGGGAAAAGTGATTATTAAGTTTAATTTAAAGTGACCAAGTACTTTACGAAATTTGACAAAAAGGCACACCGATTACGGTATTTAAACCTACAGAGATTTAAAATACTTTTGTATTTGACTCTTCATAGTTCAGATTTGTAAAGTATATACAGGGTGTCCGGTAATTAATGGATAACCTGGAAATGTCTTATAGTGGAACTGATGGACTATTCAGAAAAATATGAAAAAAAATCTATCCTAACTACTACCTCAGATATGTGTTTTCTTTTTATTACCATGTGTAACTTTCTTGTATACTACGACCATAAATGAATGAAATCCATCGGGTTTTTGTTGTTTTATTATTAAACACTAATTATGCTAATTGATAGATAGTCAAAAGTATGCTATGCTATATAGCTTGCACATTTTAATATATATTTATTATTTTCTTTTTAATTTTTTCTGAACGGCCTTCAATTCTACTATAAGACATTTCAAAGTTATCCATTAATTACCGCACACCCTGTATATATATATATATATAATCATTACACTATTGACAAACCTCGCTATCTTATATATAACCTAGCAACTACCCCTGATCACATTAAATGAATGATTCTATATATTTACCGTCTATAGTTTGCTGTACCCAGCAACCATTGCTAACAATGTTTGTACAGTCTGTATTTGTAATATGTTATCCCTATTTATTCTTTTACGGTCCAGTGCCTTCATCCACACAGGCCCGAAAGTCCCTTTGTTACTTCGTATTTTGAGAGTATATTATTGTTTTCCGACACAACGATAAAGAAATCTGTAAAGCGAAGCGTAATGTGTTAATTGTTTTGTATTTCCTTTGCGATTTTCCGTTTCTGTTGAGCGTGGTAATTATTTAATTTATAATTGGAGACGAAGATTTAATTAGCATTATTTATTTCGATTTTCCTATACCAATTACTGAATCTAGTATCCGTAGCCAACATTAATTAAAATTACCTAAATGAGATAATAGGATATACATACATACATATAGATTACAGGACATAAAATTACATTTATTGCATAGGATCAAAGCTTAACATTAGAAGGCTTTGAAACTTATTGATTCGCTATATCGTCAGTCATCGGGTCGTCAGTGATTTTTGTCTTAGTCGGCAATGCGTAATGCCTAGTAGTAGCCAGGTTTGGCAAAAAAATTCTAGATTGCGCTTACCATTACGTATATACATGCAAAGAAACAAGACAATGGTTTAAAAGGCAACAACTATGACTTCATAACTGAAAATTTATTATAATAGTAATGCTACTTCAAGTGGTATTTTTTCTAAGGAAGATTAATTTTTTTTTTTCTACTTGTTTGAATCCATTCTAATCAATAATAATATATACCTTTTTCGTAATGATCTACTTTTCTTCCTGTATCATAACTATACTAACAAGATTGTGAATTTTCTCGTCCAAAGAATATTTTGATGATTGCCTATGGCCGACGGAACTTTTAAAACTAGATTATGTGATAACAAGATATTTACGGGCTGAAATGGCAGAAATAAAAAAATGCGAATTCTTCATAAAATTAAAGAATGCGAATGAAAATAGTTACTACTCATATCTCTATATAACCTAAAAGTATTTATGCCAATTTGATCTATATATATACCTATGTGTATAAATGGGATGGTACATAAGCACATTTATTAATATAAAATTTTACTTCGTAATATTATCACACAGAGTTGAAATTAGTCACACAAGCTCAAAACCGCCAGACATGATTCTTAAATAAAGTATACATAATATATAAAGATTCCTTAGCGGACATGTCCCATACCCGCTCATATTTATGTATAAAGCTAAACCTCAAAAACCCTTCGAAATAAGCCATACGATTTCACAGAAGCATTATATTCATATACATATATCTCAAAGTGAGTAAATTCACAGGCAAACAAGTTAGTCAAGAATAGGTCTTGTCAATGATATTATAATAAGATAGAAATTTTTATTTATAATAATGGATGTCAAATATGTTGCCAGACTATTTTGTAATTAATAACAGCACTCGTGTTGATAACTTGAAGTAATAAGTAGCGCAATAAATATAGAAAACTTTAAACAGCCATGTTCACGGGAAGATTAAGATGTTGGTAGTCATTGACGCCAAGATGTTAGTCTCCCCGTGAATATGGCTGCTGAGACGTCGTCGGGAAAAGTGTAAAATTAAATCTAGATAGTGTAATAATTTAAATAGCTTACATAGAAATAATAATAATATTTAGCAATAGTAGTTTAAGGTTTCAAAGTTACGTAATTATAGTGTTTTATAAAAAATATAAATCGCATCCATATAAAATTGTTAAATTTCAACGTATATAGCATTCGCGTAAAAGTACGACAATATTATGGAAAATTATGTAGAAGAGAAAACTATCATTCGAACAAATACGCTTAAAATGTCATGCAAGGGATTTTGTTTGACTATCGACTGCTTTTTTATATACAATTTTGTCACATATTTCGTAATACATTGTATTGATCCGTACATATAATGACACAAATTTGAACACCACAAAATTTATATTTAATAGTCTATAAAGCTGCTAGAAAAATCCGATATGGCATGTTATTACGTAGAGAGAGTTAATGCTTTTAAATATTATCACTTGTTTGTCTCACTACCTTTTTGCGTGAAGTATATGTATGTATAGATATACCCTTCTTTTGTTACGCATAATAATAAGCCGTGCATGAAAAAAGGTTATTCGGATGTTCCACATTTGGTCGGCACACCCAAACGAACATTATTATATTATGGGCCATGAGGTCGGATAAGAAATATTGTGTTTAACACCTATTTACGTCGCCATTTAAATTATGACGTGCAGTAAGTGTTAGTTCTACTATTAGCTTTTATTTCTTAGGTTAAATGGTCTTTTATGTAAAATCTAGGGCAGGATTGGGTGAGTAGTGTTCTGTTTCAATAACTAATTTTTTGTGTTGTTTTTGTATGACGTATCAACATACATATTCCTGGCGAATTACACGAATGGTTTAGTGGCTTAAAATGTCGCCTGGCCACTGCAACCACGCCAAGTGTTTAATCCCACATAAAATAGCATGTGATGCGCAAACGGTAGGTACCAGTCATGGTATTCTTTGTAGCTGTTTGTTACGCCTTAAGCACTCGACCGATCATCATGAAATTTTGCATACACGTTGTCAGGCGTACAGATAATAACATAGAGTACCTTTTATCTAAGAAAAAGTACTGTTTCTGAGCGAAACCGCGGGCAAAACGAAGTATAAAATATTTGTACTTTAGAAGCCCTTGACGGCACATGATTCTAAAACCTTTTGACTCTTAGTAGGTCCAAACTTTTAGCAATGTTGATGATACCACGACAAAACAACTTATTGTATTACTAGATTAATATTATATCTATTAACTTAGTCCATCGGTGAATTGAAAGTCAAAGTTTTTGTACTAATAAAGCGCAGATTTAACTACACAAAGTCCATATAACCTTTGGATAATTTAATCCCCAACATAAAACCGTTGAATACAAGTTACGTACTAATTATAGAACCTTTTATAAGAAAAACCCAACGAAGTTACCTCAGTCAATCAATATAGTCATTAAAAATTTAAGCTCCTCAAGACTTGGTGGAAAATTTCGATATTCTGCCCATGTTTCTGAAGCCAACTTGTAAAAGGCGGTAAGGATTTTATATAAAAGAGACTTTCGCATTATTATTGGCAAGTAATCGTTGCTATAGACCTCCTCTGCTATTATAAGTAGACATGTGAAAATGTATTTCGATTCGTAAGACCTCTTTAAATTATGATTTCGTTTTATAGGCCTTACAGCCTTTAAAATATGTATTTTTACTTAAAAGGTTACGATTGCAACTGAAAAATAAATATGAAATGAATTATTAAAATGGTTTGATTCATAAACTCTTACTGCAACCTGAAAACATAGTCTACTGTTAAAAACAAATACTGTGGCTATTACTATCTGTATCTGACATGCTTCTTCTAAAACACTAGCTTTTGCTCACAGTTTCTCTCGCCTAAAAGTAGGTTAGGTTCGTTTATGTTTGTGAAAGTACTTTAAAAAAATATAGCCTATGTTACTCGGTGATAATATAGATTTTAAATGGTGAATTGTTCTTTAAAGAAAATTAACGGAAATCTTATTCTGGATACAAGAAGAAATATAATGTACAGTTTAACCAAAAATATGTGCTGTCACCACTCTTAGATTTCATGAAAACTTGTCCATTAAGACAGACTAAGAAGAATGAGCTTATACATTACATTAACATGAAATTTTTAACATGAGTGAGCGTAGTGCATATTGTTATCTACTATATTTATAATACAGATGTTAAGTTGACGTTGTGTGTCAGTTGACAACTTAAAACGTCCAGAAAGGTGGCCATATTTAACCGTAGGCCGCATCTATGATTTGCTTGTTTTTATTTATTTTTTTCCTCGTCAAAATGACCACACTCCGCCTGATGGTAAGCAGTCGTGTAGTCTAAGAGCAGTGGCCTCCACATCGTCCTCATAGTAGCCGAGGCGATGTTGAAGTCTCTACTTTGACGGCCTGAGAAGGTGCTTTTTCACGCCCCGCTTAAAGGACCCAGGATTGAAGGAAGAAGGAAACACGTGCCTTGGCAGAGAATTCCATGCCTTGATCGTTCGGCAGAGGTATGAGGACCCAAACTTGTTGGTACGCACTCTAGTCAACTCCAGCGTGTAAGGATGGCATCTGAGCCCAGCACGCGTTGTTCTGGATAGGAAAGGGGAGGGCGGGATAAGGTGGAATAACTCTTCAGAGCACTCCCCGTAGTATATTCTGTAGAAACATGCCAATGAGGCAATGTCCCTACGGAGTTGCAGAGGTTCCAGTGAATTCGTGACCTATGGATCTTCGATGATACGGACAGCCCGCCGCTGTAACCTGTCAAGAGCGTCTAGCAAGTACTGCGCGGAGCCATCCCAAAGCTGAGAACAGTACTCAACGCAAGGGCGCACTTGTGCCTTATACAATAGGCACAGCTGCCCAGGCGCGAAGAACCGCCTCACCACTTACACTTTCGAGTTAAACTAAAAACTATCATAAGCGAATTGCTGTAGTGTACTCTAGGCGAAATAACGTTAACCCCATTGGGGATACGCTTTGAGAATCCCAAGCGCGAGGTTTGTCTTGACTTAGTATCAAGCAAGTCACCGTCAAATAGAGGTTTATATTCTGAAACGGGTTTATCAAATACAAAGTCTACACAACGTGAACTTTATTTAAATAAAAATAAACCTTTTTAATGTCAACAAAAAAGTAAAAGTCGTGCAGTCGAATCTCATTTCAATCATAAATATTAATAATATCTGGAACAAAGCGGCCAATAAAACAATTACAAGAGTAAATATAATTCATCATTATGCTCTCTGTCACATTTATCAAAATCGGTGCCACATTTCTGTAGCTTGATGTTAACATACATATAAATGAAAACATATAACACTCACTGGAAAAATTTTTATTCTTTATTCATGAAGGTCAGTTAGCAATTCAGATTTAGATACTTTCATAGTAATAGGCCCGGCACTTATACACGCGATTTCTTTACATTTGCATATCATTTCGTTAACGGTAATGTATGTATCCATTATTCCACCGAGTGTACTAATGACGCTCTTTTGGACTATACTAAGCTTTTGTTTAAGGTTTAAATTCAAGTTATTTATATACCTAATGAAAACGTAAAATACCTATGTATGAAAACGTAAACCTACACAAGATGTAGGTAATAGATTTATACTTTTTTACTGTATCTGATATTTCCAGAGGTTTGATGATATTACATGATTAAGACGGCTGTCTTGATGGTAGTCTGTAAATAAATAAGGTTTCGGTTCTAATCCCGGGTCGGGCAAAGTTTTATTGAAATTTCTGTCAAGGTAATTTCAGTACCATCACGGGTTTTCGAACTGTGCCCGGTAAATAGAAAGGGGTAACAGGCTCGTTCTCTATTACCTGGGACATACCTTAAACTTGTCTGGCGAAATAACACCATTTACAAGCCACCACTGAACAATAAAAAAATAAACGAAAATTTGGTTAGTCTCTAACAGCAAGTATGGTAATACAGGAGCATCTACTTACGTCTAACATATTTATTAATAGTATACTCGCATATTAATTTGTGTGTATATCGAGATTAATTTCAGAACCACAAACTTAATTTAAAAAAATAATGTTTGTTATACCACATGGACTTAGGCTGTTTGTCTATAATGTTAACCCGAACCAAGTCGAGGTAGGTCGCTGGTAAAATAATAAAACATACGCGACCATTTTGTAGCCATGGTGAGAAATAATATATTAAGATTTTTAATTAGTAACAAATAATTACCGGTACATAACTCCAACTATCTACAAACAATTTAATAAACCACACCACTAGTTTGAAATTTCAGGCTTAAGCGGCGGTCCCAAAGCCATGCCTTACAATCAAAATTTGAAGATATTTAATATTTAATTGTGTGCTAGGTATTTTAGGCAAGATGTTTTATGCATGGCAGAATGCATTAGATAAATTAATAATTTTAGTTATTTGTGTCTAGAAGAGTGATGTTCATATTTTCAAAATATTCATTATTTAAATTAAACATTGAAGATTTATCCTCTTAACTACAAGAAGTGTAAAATGAAATGAATGATCTGGCTCCAAGAGCAGAATTATGAAGAATCGGAATCTCTACTAAATATTATGAAATAAGAATTGCAGCACGCGTACAAACATATACAGACATACACACACACACACAACACACGTTTATTACATATTAAGTAATATTACCTATTGACATTTCTCAACTGCCGTACATAGTTAGATCGAATCTTTTAGGTGTATGGTGCCTGAGACACAGGTTCTGCCTTGTTCGGGTGCCAGCGGCTTACTATGCATTGTTACACGCACTACCACTACTACTTCACCGTGTAATGTTTTGTGTCTTGTAAATTAAGAAAAATAAGAAATTCTGAAACCCGTTTTAGATATTGATATATATATATATATATATATATATATATATATATATATATATATATATATATATACATATATATATTTACTATAATTTAATTCGTTTTAATTATTTTAGAGATAAAAAAAATACCTATATTAAAAATTTCTGCAATTGATTCAGTAGCCGATTTTGAAGAAACTACTTGCAGGATGTGCATTTATCATGTTACATGTTGTATATTAGATTTTCATACACGGCTTCGGTCGCGTAAATGTTAGTAACAGTACTCCTTTCTGGATGAAAGGTACAAATGTAAAGGGCCCGTGACAACGTGTATTCCAAATTTTATGATGATTGGTCAAATAGTTAAAGCGTAAAGGCGCAACAAAGAAACTCACTTTCACATTTATAACATTAGTTAGGATAATAAGTAGGCCTAATCTCTGCTATTTACCGACCCTTTCCTTGGCCTTTAGTACTTGGTTAACTTATTTAAACTGTTTTTATAGCCCGATCTGATCCATAAAATATAAAATAACGTCACACGTGTATCTCCCTGAAGTGCCTGTGTTTAATACCCATATTTTATCATAAATGACGTCCCACATAATAGAGGACATGCCTATTGCTCTCCACGGAGTACTATGCTTGGGCTTGCATGATCTGATAATTGAACCTGGTAGCATATAATGGTAGCTTGTGCAAACATTACATCACCAGACTATCAATGTAATGCAGTCTGAGATTTGAAAAGGAAATAAAAATATAATTAAATCAAAATATTTTAAATTTACCAAATGTGGTATAAAAACGTTGTATTATATATTCACTCGCCGTATCGTCATAACTGTATATGCAAGAACAGACAAAAAGCTTTAAGCTTACTTAAAAGGCATACATTTTGATCAAAGACAGGAATTTAGATAATTTCACAACGATCAAAGACATATGATTGCTATAGTGTCACCTTTCGTGTATCAAATACGTTCATGTAACAAAATTATATGAACCTATCTTTTATCTTTTCGTCTCTGTTGATTAAATTATAATGAGATGGGATTAACTAAACTAAGCCATTTATAATGACTCATTGTAAAAAATCCTAACTTAATATTATAAATACAAATATGAGTTTGTTTGTGTGTTTATTACACTTTCGCGGCTCGATCGGTCATCATGAAATTTCGCGAACACATTGCCTTCCCTAGGGAACCCTTCTACTGCACCCGAGTAGATAGAGTTTCGGGGGGAGAACTACGGTTCTCCCCCTTAAGACCAGGGTATTGCGGGGGGTCAGGAATCCCACTGCCCCTCGACAGGCGTGTTCTATCGACCGCTGACTAGAGTGCGCGTTGCCTGACATTAAGGTTGGACTCGCAGGGGCTATGTGGTTAGCCGCAAATGACGACATGTTCGTTGCTCGGCAAGCACGTGGCGTTCGAGCGTCGGACTCATGCTCGGCTAGTGCGTACCAGTCGGTCACGCGAGGCACGGAGTTGTCTTTAGCGAAGTGGCGGTCGGCGCGATTTCGCTGCCACAACGAATCTCGGGTGCTAGCCTGCTCAGCAACTAAGAGTCATAGCTAAAGTGTCTCGGGCCGTACCCGGCTTGTAGGCCTATTTGGGTAGACGTACGTCGGGAAGTTAGCGTGCCATATACAACTCTGGTACCATGCTGGAGATATGGGAGGCGGCTTCTCCGTCGGTTTCAGCGAGGTTATCGTTAACAACTCCCAGAGTTGCGAATAGTGAGCGGCTTTATTGCTCCGGCACCTATCTGGAGAATAGGTAGTGCCACTTGGGCACGAGGTAGCGAGGTAGTAAGGATCACTTACGAGAACCGGATCTCTGGAGGTAGGTTGAAGAAATCGAGATTTGGGGACAAGCCTTGTCTATAACTGGTCCCGGAAGGTGCTCTCAGGCACTGGAAGGTACAGTGGCTCCCACTATTATAACCGGACGGTTGGTGTAGAGGAACGCTATATCATAAACTAGACTAGTCGTAGAGAGAGGGGATGTGTTCCTGAGGGACAGCAATTTATTGGCAGGATTACATTAACGCGAGCGAAGCCGTGAGTAAACACTCGTGTATTATAAAAGATTACTCAAGTAAATAAAATGCAACGATATAATAATGTCAGCCCTGTTTATAAACTGTCTGTAACATTTTCATTATTAATCGAAATGTTCCACAGGTTTTTCAATAAATCGGCTTTTCATCATTTAAAACACAACTATACAAACTTCTATTGTTTATTGGTTTATCAACTTTGATATGGAACACATTATTCATCCAGACTCGAAACAAAATCAACTATTTCGGATGCAAACTAGCTTACTAGCGACGATGTTAACCGGTCACCGTAACTTCTGAATGCTTATGCTACGCTGACTCAGCCTGTGGAGCGAAAGAACTTGCCCAGTCGGTTTACCCCAGTTACAGTGAAATCACAGATGTAGATAGAAATACCTGTCTGTATAATATAAATAGTAATAGATAGAGACCCGTATATTACTATATTTAGATCATGTATATTACTGACTCGTATGCAGATTAAATCCGCTCTAATTACTGCATCAATCGCAGGCGAAAATCCAGATAAATCACAGCACTAGCTGTTGATTTATTTTATATATCTATGAAACGTGTTATAAAACCTTTGTTGATTGTACGGGTAGTTTAGTAGTCAAAGTGGTCGCCTCGCTACTGTCACTGCTTCGAGTGTAGTAGATTCGATTTCCATACGAGTAAAATTTGTAGTCTGGGTGTTCTTTGTGTCCGTTGTTCGATTTTTCGTAAAGTAAAAACAAACCAAATCTAAACCATTTTCGGATCCACTTGAACACACATAAAAAATTCCATTAAATTCGGTCCAGCCGTTTAGGAGGAGTTTAATTACAAACACACGCACAGAAGATTTATATACATATATACAAAGATTTCTAGTGCAGGTGTTGTCTAAAACACGAAAGCGCTGTTACTCGATGTCATTACCTGTACGTATATGTTTTATTTCACAACTTATGGATATATGAATACACAAGTATTTAATAGCTCGCAGGCCATCAAAATCCCTTTAATAAATCTTATTCGGATCAAGCTCAATATTCAACCCAGCTAAATCTTCCCTTTTCATCATAAGTAATTGATATCATCTCAGAAAACTCCATCCGTGTAATTCAGGAACATAGCGATGTAAAAGCAGTGAGGGTTAAATATTCTAGAAGTGATAGCACTTGTTGGGATGTCTTACTTATAAAAGATTGGAAGATCTTTAGATGTTTCTTAAACTACAATAGGTCAGAATCGATAAAATAAATTACTCGAATCGAAACATTCGACTTTGATAAATATTACAAAAATTATGATTAATTATTTGACTACGTGATCTACTCACGTTAGTCATACACAAAAACGAATAGAGATACCGCCTTATTATTCATAGAACGAATAAATGGTCCTAATTGTCGTGCGAGGTCATTAGACGTCTTATCTATCAATTAGGCTATTGTAATGTTTCGAATATTCGATTATGACTCGAATTATAATCAATGACAATGCATTGATCAGTTTTCATTTCTCAAAATGTTTACACATAGCTAGCGTAATGAATTAAATGGATTTGGATGATATTTAGCACACTGCAAGACTTCACGCACAACTTGTATTAAGACAGAGGATACTTTTATACTGGTATTGTGAATCGCTGGCATACCTACATATTTATTATATAAACCTTATTTTGACAATACATTACATAATTTTAAACTTTTTAATAGTTGACGGAAGTCTTCACTTTTTCACGCTGACGAATCCGTCGGCAGAAACTTTAATAAAAATTGTAATACCTATAAGTATTTAAAAGGCCGTAGTAAGGGGTTGGGCAATATAATAGTGATCGAATTACAAATTAACATTCTATTCCTTGTATTATCGACGTCATACCATGTCGAGAAAATGTTCATCTAAGTGAAGCGTGCGTACGCTTTTACGCATTAGCTCACAAAACAAAGAATGTTGAATTAGCTGTAAACAGGAAAAAAACAATGCATCAGTGCATTTGAATTATACCTGCCCTTTACCCTACATTTTGGTGAGCATATGTTTTTACCTTTTGCATATGTATGTTTTCATATACCACTATCAATCGTATCAGTCGACCGATTCGTGAAATTGTAAATGCATGAACGCTACATAAAAGTGTAAACGTACTGTTGGTTCTAATTTACATAAACCGTTTTGGGCGGACTCTTTCGAAGTGTCAATGAATTTTTGGTAAATTGATTGAAGAGGCATGTTAGTGAAAATCACAAAATTAGTAATGCTTGCTGTTTCTAAACTTATTAATTCGGATCGTACACAGAGACAGACGTGTTGTCAATTTCTTCTTAAAATAATTCGTAAAAAGTGGATAATAACTAACTGATTTTAATAAAATCTACATCATTTTAAAGACAATTACAATACAAACAAAACAGTGTAAACACAGTGACTATAAGTGAACAAAGTAGAAAGTTATTAACAAAAAACTAAGTAAAAAAATATCGTTATCGTGTTGTTGTGTGCTAGTGTGACATTGAAAGACAAAAGACAAGGTAATACTTCCAGAACGGACTTTGAATAAATTTACACAACGCAGCACCTGACTGCCAATTTAACATTCTTAGCACGCAACTACATAGCTAAGTGGATTAAGCTTCGGGGAGACACACGGCGTGGCCAATCGGTTCAAGATCGATTCCGAGATCACATATATCTTTTTGTGCATTTTTTCTTTGCTATAAATTATTACCGAATATCTCAAAATGAAATGCCACGGCTGTTTGAAAAATTGCACAGACACAAATGTCTTCAAATGTTCATTAACAACATGTGATAAAAGTTTTTGTTCATTGTGCATTAACGCGTCATCGATGTCTGCTGAGAAAATAAAATATTGGAAATGCCCAGATTGCTGCGCTTCTTTAAGGAAAGGAGGCAATAATAGTCTGACACCTGTACGTGCAGCATGCGATAATGTAACCAAAAGGAAAAAGACTGATCAACAGGTTAACACTAGCACCAACAGTGAAGTCAAGGAGTTGATAGATGAAGTGCGAGTCTTAACACAAGAAATATCTTCACTCAAAAAGCATCTAGAAAATGCCACATCATCACTTATTAAGTGTCAAACTAAGCTAGATGAACTGGGGACAACTATTATAGTTCATGATAAACGAATAAAAAGTCTTGAAAGCCGGGATCAAGAATTTAAGCTGCTAGAGTCGAAAGTATCAGAGCTAAAACAAGAAATTAACATGCAAGAGCAACACCACCTGCGAAATGAACTTGAATTAGCTGGTATTCCTGAACATGGAAATGAAAATCTCCATCACATAGCGCTTCTGGCAGCGCGGAAGGTGGGAGTTGATTTAAACGATTGCGATATCGATTGGGTGACTAGAGTAGGCCCTCGCATTAAATCTGCACTGGACGCTGAACATAACACGAAGTTCTCTAGACCAGTAGTAATACGTTTTCTTCGCCGTAACAAACGTGACGAGATCATAAAGGCCTCCAAATCAAGAAGAAACATAAGCAGTACTGATCTTGGCACTCCTGGTACTTCTCAAAAAGTATTCTACAATGAGAGATTAACGAAGGAAAACAGATTGCTTTTTCGGATGGCGAGAGCAAAGTCAAAGGAGCAAGGTTATGCCTTTTGCTGGTGTACACAGGGAAACATATACGTTAAACAACGTGAAGGTAAACCCACTCTACCAATACGCACCCACGATGATCTCTTACGTATATTTCGTCCCAATACCGAGAACTGAATCAACACGCGGCAATCATAGACTACCTTTTTGTGACAATGACTTTCCTTTTAAATTAATATGTGTTACTATTTACATTATTTATACTTTTATACTGATATATATCACATTCACACAATTCTCATATTATATGTTTACATATCACTATATGATTATTTATGCTACAAACACTAAGAATAATAATATATGCCAATTAATATGGTATAACATTAACATACAAAACACTATCTATAATGCCATTTTACATTGGTCATATATCTACAATTGCACATTTGTAATATACATATATATTAATACACAGTTATGTATAACCCAGTATTTAAAATTTTTATTACGTTTTTACTACTTCACCAATATTCTAATGTATATAGTTCAAATTGACTTTCAGAATTGTCAGACTTATTCGCAAATACATAAATCATATTTCAGTTTCCCCGGCAAATTGCTTGTATGCCAATCATTTTGTACCTGTAGCACGTTATTGTGTGGTCGAAATCTGTACCAAAACCTCATAATTGTACATCTTATTGTTATCTTACCTCTAACATACTCGTGATTGATGATACCTTAATTAATGAGATCGACTCGATATGTATAAACTGCCACACAATAGAAGCGCCTGAACAATTTGAAATAGCAATTACCACGAACTACAATTTTAAATTACTAACATACAATATACGGAGCCTAAGCAAAAATTTTGATAATTTCATCATAACTTTAAAAAGAGCTGTTATCCCATTGGACGTCATAATTCTGACCGAATGTTGGCTAGATGAATATACCGTAATACCGCATATCCAGTCATACACCAGTTATCACACAAAGAAAAACATCAATCAGAACTCTGGGGTTGTAATTTACATTCGTGATACCATTCATGTGAATGTCATAGAACCGGATGTTGACGATGCGAATTGTTTGCAGCTTGAGCTACCAGGCAAAATAAAGATTTTTGGTATATATCGCCCGCCATCGTTTAAAAATCTTAACAATTTCCTAAACTCTCTTAATAGCGTGCTTGACAGATTTTCTAACGAAAGAAATACTTTGATTCTCGCTGGAGACATCAATATTAATTTACTATCTGCAACAAATAATCAGGACTTAGAATACATGTGTCTAATGGCAGAACACGGTCTTATTCCTGCAATAACTAAGCCAACAAGAGGACCTTCATGCCTAGATCATATTTTTGTTAATAACTTCAAAAATGCCGTTGGTGTGGTTTGTTCGTCAGATATAACAGACCATGACCTGGTGTTACTAGGTCTAGCTATAAATAAACCACGAAAACTTAATCTGAATCGAACAGCTTTTAAGAGAGACACAGAAGCCATTAGGAAGGAGCTATCACAAATAGACTGGTCACAAAAATTTAGAGACTTAGACACAAATCATACAGTTAACCTCTTTTGTAATCAACTTGCTGAGATTATCAAAAAACATACGAAGGAAGTTCGAGTAAGTCATTCCAGGTACAACATTAAGCCGTGGATTACTCCAGGTCTTATTCGTTGTATGCAGCACAGGGATCGCCTACACATGAGATCCAGAAAACTACCAAATGATCAGCTATTGCATACAATCTACATCCGATACAGAAACTTTTGCAATGAATTATTACGCAAGTTAAAGAATGAGCATGAAAATAGAGAGCTGTCTAACAACACGAAAAACCCCAAAAAAATGTGGAATACTATCAAGACTGTATGTCACCTCTCTGATGCTAAAAAAGAACCAAAGGAACTCCTAACACTACCAAATAGTACAGATGCCAAGAGTTCATTAAATTTATGTAACACATATTTCTCAACTGTAGGACAAGAACTGGCCAACAACATCCTAAGCAATCTGCAACTTACTCAAGAGGCACTGGCAGCTGAGGTAAGCAATAACCTTGTCCTTGACTCTTTTTTTCTATATCCCACAGACTATGCTGAAGTTGAGTCTCTTATACTTTCCCTACAGAACGATAAAGCACCTGGAATTGACGGTTTAACGAATGTGCTTCTGAAAGACATTAGAAATATTATTATACCACCCCTAACGGATATATTTAACTTAAGTTTAAAAACTGGAGTATTCCCAGATGTTTGGAAGGTAGCATCTATCATACCAATTTATAAAAATGGCCTCAAAAATTCAGCGGCGAGCTATCGACCTATCTCACTATTACCAGTATTTTCCAAACTATTAGAAAAAGTCGTTAACAACAGACTTGTTAAGTACCTGGAAACAAATAACCTTATCTCTAATAAGCAATTCGGGTTTAGGAAGGGAAAGTCTACTGAAGAAGCCGTTACATTGCTTACTTCAGCGGTATCATCACAACTTGACAAGAATAGGTATAACTTGGGTGTTTTTCTGGATTTGTCAAGGGCCTTTGATACCGTTTCAATACCAATATTGGTCCAAAAAATGGAAAAGCATTTTGGCATCAGAGGACTAGCATTGGAATGGTTAAAGAGCTATCTCACCGAAAGGAAACAATGTGTCAGAGTTGGGAACTATACTAGTGATATACACTCAGTTAGTTTTGGTGTGCCGCAAGGTAGTGTTTTAGGGCCAACGTTGTTCATCATGTACATGAACGATATATATACCACTACTTCCTCAGAAATAATCTGTTATGCCGACGACACAGTCATACTTTTTGATGGCTCAAACTGGGATGAAGTGTTTATTAAAGCAGAGCAAAGTATGAATCAGATATCTACATGGCTAAATCATAACTTGCTAACCCTCAACACCAATAAAACAAAATATGTGTGTTTTCACAAAACAGCCGCCACTGCTCCAAGACCCGCACTTTGCCTAAAATTGCATAGTTGTAAAGACCAAGAATGTTGTGCATGTAAAAACATAAAAAATACAGATAGTATTAGATACCTTGGAGTAATAATAGACAAAAATCTAAACTTTAAAGAGCAAATTAGCACTCTGTCAAAGAGAGTACGCAAAACTATCAATATCATGAAACTGCTTCGCTCCTCGGCATCAACTAATACCCTACGTACCGTTTATTTCGCCCTAACTCAGTCGTTAATTTCCTACTGTATAAGTTGTTGGGGAAGTGCTTCCAAAACATTTATGATCACCTTGGAAAGAGCCCAGCGATCTGTTCTTAAAACTATGTTTAAAAAGAATTTTAGGTATCCCACCAAACAATTATATAGAGACAGCAACGTGCTTAACGTACGGCAGTTATTTATTTTATTGACATTCCTCCAAACACACAAAAACGTAATTAACTCCGGAGTATACGCGGATCTGCTCAGGCGTCGGGTTTATAGAGTTAATGTTAGTAAAGTCAGAACTTCCTTTGCAAGACGCTTCAGCCCATTTAAAGATACATACATATATAATACAATAGCTAAATTCTGCGATATCAAGCAATGTTCCACAAAAGAGGCAAAAGCAATAGTTACAAAGTGGCTTAAAACCTTAAGTTATGACTCAACAGAAAGTCTTTTAGTCCACCTAACCTGATCTAAAAATATATAACTCATATATATATATATATAAGTATACATATATTATATTAATATAATACTTATAGTATTTAAGTTATAATCTATTTATATTTAGTACACTTACACTAGTTACATTTCAAAAATATATACATAATTTTAAGTCAAACTGTTTATTCTAAGTAATTTTGTTTTCTTATCACTGTGTTAGTTAAGTTCCTATTAGAATTAAGAAATGTCGATATGTTAACATCCGAACAAATATTGTACACCCACAAATATTGTAAACGTAATAAGACACCCACAGGACAGGCTTGCCTAGTGTGGGGTCTACGGACATTACATGTTTGTATTCTTTTAGTTAATAAATGTTTTTATTATTATTTATTTTATTTATTAGTGTTTGGTTGACAGTACTACAAATGATTTACTTGATTTAAATCCTAACTAATATTAGAAATGCGAATGTGAGTTTGTTTGTTATGTTTTAACACCTTAACTTCTCGATCCATCTTCATAAAATTCCATATACATGTTCCCAGAGATACATAACAGGACATAGGGTACCTTTCATCAAGAAAAAAATATTGTTTCCTAGGGAAGCCGCAGGAAAAAGCCAGTAGATAATAAAATAGTTTTTGTAGTTCATTGAAAACAGTTTATAATTTTATTTCTATTATCTTCTATCCACGGGGACAAACATGTCATAAACAAAATGGACGTACTCCGGTAAACAATATAGCCGATAATATCCCAAGTAAACAATTAGAACTAACATGGCCGAGTAATTACTTATTTTCTTTTACGTTGGACGACAGGGACAATGGCAATACTTATGACAAGTTAATTTATAAATTTTATACATATGAGATAGCAGGCGTCAATTTACGCAACGTGCTATACTACCACATTCGTTTTTGTTTCATATTCATGATTGATTGTATAACTTTGTTGGGTTACCTAAAAATATACTGCGTCTACCTTTTACCAGGTATATATGTAGGTCTCATGTTATAGGGAAATAGCTTCTTGGTATGTGACGGGGAACGTTACATAGTTAGGTATTGCTGCAAGAATTGCCAGCTGAAAACTAAATCGATTCTATAAGTGTTAAATTAAACAGCTTTCTTGTTTCTTTCTTGACCAGTATTGAATACTGTTATAGAGGTTTGATGCTACTATGGTTATGATGTCATCAAAATGCAATTTATGCATTTCAGTGTTGACGCTTTTGGTATTTTCTTAAAAACGCTGTACAGATTGACCACCTGGATCACCAGGTGTCCAACGTTATAACGCAGATAAAGGCAAGTATCCGCAGAATTCAACATTTTCTATTTAGTAAGTTTTTGATTGTGGATTAGTTACATGCGATTATACTAATACTAATTAAATAATCATAAGCGAAGGCGTTCGAATAGTTTCAACATTAATCCGAAAACCTTACTATTTTATTTAGATGTTTATTCAAATGCGATGTAGTTAACTAAATTTTTAGTAACTATATGGCTTTACATTCCAATTAATTTTAATAGAATTAATTTTCATTTTTGAATGTTTCGATATTTCGGTAACAATCGCATTTATTTATGATAGATGCAAGCCTACTTCAATTTGGATCTCTATTCTATTGAATTTAAAGCGATGAATGACGAGGCAGGTACAATGAGTAAGTAAAACAAAGTTACCTTTCAATCCCAAAATAACCCGAGTGTGGCCTAAATCTTTTGATCCTTATTGAAACGTGGTTCACAACTGCGTGAGCTGGGATAAGATTGCAACAATTAATGTTTAGAACGTTAGTATGTATAGCAACGCAAAATATAGACTGATGCTTGTAAGGAAACGTGTTGTGGTTGTTAAAAGAAAATACTCGTACTAAAATATGTTCTACACAATGTTTTACAGTAAAGAAAGCAGGGTTATATTTTTCTCTGTTAGTATACAATAACGGTTATTCTGCTTTATTCTTGAATATCTGACGACCCACGAGATCGTTACGTGGAATCTTTTAAATTGTTTTATAATAAAAAATTTAATAATAAAATATGTAAGAAGTTTAATAACGATTTATATAATAAAATAATATTTCCGTCTTGTTTTTTTATTTAATATTATCAATAAAAGCCGCCGTTTACAAATGATATAAAATTTAAAACTGTCTTCTTCTATTATTTAAAATGAGGAATATCTATGTGACCGTTCTGTAACTAGATCTGAGACATTCTGGAAAAGAGCTTGGTTAAGAATACCAAATCGATGAGAGATATAATATTCTTTACGCATAAAGAATATTCTAGCAAGTAAAAATCCGTAGAGGTGTCGCCTACCGCTACAAGCAATAGGCGGAACTATATGGACATACATATAAATAGCTATGTAATACAAATGAAAATATTTTTTCTCACGTGTAAACTCGACCGTGACTCGGTATTAGAATTAATCGGCAACATCGTATACTTATAACTCCTAATATGAAATTAATAGTCTTTGTATCGACTCTATATAATACATGAATAACCTACGAGTATTTTGCTCGAGTGAATAACTGATTTCAATTATCCCCACGTCATAAGCACACTAGACGTTTCAATGTGTTTCTATTGAAGTGTAAAAACTTTGTTGTTCACAGCAACACTATTAGAAATTGTAATTAAAAACTAGATACTTTGGTTTTAATTTTACGCGATGTGGGGGAAATATTCTATGAATATTAATTGACTGCGTGGATGGCGCAATGGTTTAAGTTGTAAACTCGCTGATACAACGAGTTTGTAGAAGAATGGTGTGCCATTTTTCTCCGATACGAAGTGATTAGGCTAAGTCTGTCTTAGCGCGCGACGTTCAATTGTAATACTATTCAAGACCACAGGAATCAGTCTGGCCATACTTCTACTGACCTCAGGCTGTGATTCTTCTCTGATTTTTAGCAGGTGCAGCGAAATCTCAACTTAGATCTAATTTTGCTCCAAGTGGTGCTGTTAACCTGGTGCAGTAACTGTCTCTTACAGAAGAGCCTAGCAACCTCGTATTCTTGTTAAAGAGGGAACAGTACGATCTTTCTATCTCACGCTGGTAATACAATGGCTTCTCTATATTGAGAAATTGGCAATTTGTGATTGATACTCCTGATGTTACAAGGACTCATAGGCTATGATATCCAACAGTCAACCATCATAGGTTTGGGCACCATCTTGAGGGCATAAAAAGTCTCAATATAGTAGTTTCGCTTAATATAGCAATACCTAATATTTAGCTAACAGTTTTAAGGGTCCAGTAATAACTTGATCAGGCATGAAAGCCGATTTGTTTTTAATTCCTTAAAAGCTATCAGACTTAGATGATTAACGAATTTTCCTTTTAAAAATTACTTATCTTTAAAGTTTAATCTTTATAACCCTCGATACATTTTTATTTTTGAAGTGGAAGGATATATAAAATATTACAATATGCTGAATACATGATATTTCTAGAGTCGCCACAAGTTTGTCTGAAAATTCATAGTCTGCTTGTATATTATACTAGAGTTTGCTCGCGGCTCTACTTGCGTAAATTGAGGTTATAATATATTAGTTTTCTATCCCTTGAGAACAGTACTTTTTCAGGGTGAAAGGTACCCAACGTCCTTTTCTGTACCCCTGAAAAGGTGTATGCGAAATTGCATGATGATTGGTCGAGTAGTAAAGGCGTAAAAGCGTAACAAACTCACATTTGCATTTTAATGTGAGTTAGAATTGCGGAGAAACAATATACCAACCACTACAACTTTCTCTGAGAATTCACATTCATGTATATTATATTTTAGATCGAAGCGTGTGGTAGAAGATAGATAGAATCATAAATATTCTTGCATGTAGCTCTTAAACATTTAACAATGCAGTTAAAGATATTGTGGTCTTCTGGCAGTCCAAGTATTGAGAATTTGCTTTACGTATAGGAAAAGATTTGTTTAATTTCAAATTATTGTTCAACGACGAACATAAAACGCAGACGTTTCTACGTTGATTCAATATTTGTAAGACTGCCCGTATCATAAGAATAAAACGAAGTGCAAGATACTTATTTAAAAACTTAATTATTTCAATAACCTCAAACCAAATATTATTGCTAACAAACATTACAACAACAGCAGAGCTGTATGAAAACATTAATTTCCAAATGTGTTCCCGGAAATATAACATACCGACATTAAACATTTAGATTACTGATTTTACCGCACTTAACAAAGAAATCAAGCATTATAAAAATAATTCATAACAGCCATGTGCGTGCTTATATGCAATAAAAATGGCCGAACCTATTCAGGCTATAAGCTTGATGGACCAAAGTTTGCGCCCCACTTTCAATAAGGCTTTCAATTTCTAGCCCACATTTATAAAACTTCCGATCGTGAGTAATACATGCATGAACCATACTTACTTTGCCGAGTGGTTTCTGAGTAACGCGGGACAATTTTGTCTATATAGGTATATTATCTTTTGGTTTATTGACTCGGAGCTTTATTGTCAGATTCCCTGTTTTAGTCAATCACGCTTATATACGCCCGAAGAGCAAGGCAGAGATAGCTTTAGGCCCCGCAGAGTAGAGGGCAAGTCTATTGCCGTTGACGGCAGAATAGACAGAAAACCCAATAACATATACCCTACTTAAAGTTCGAATTAGAGGCCTCATGCAGAACTGTTACCAAAAAACCACCCGCTGTTTGATTGTTATTGGAAATTTCGCTTAAGAAATATAAACATGGATTTAAAACATAGCTGGCAATATGTGCAAAATTCGACCAAAATTCCTAAGCATTGTTTTCTGTTTTTCCCTATTACATATAAATAAGGAATAGGTAACCATAGTTACAAAGAATTGTACGACGTCAGACGAACAATGTCGAAATACTACGAACGCGATTTGACTGCGTGTGTCAAATGCATGGTTGTGTGCGTATAGTGTTTTCCCATTATTTTATGTATTTCTAATACATATTTTATAAAAATATTAGGATTCGCCTCTACTTCTCCATATAAACTTAAACTGTGCCAAATTTCATACTCCTCCGTCTGCGCAATTTTCGTAAAAAGGGGTACAAAGGTTTTGCTTCATGTATTAATATATAGATAACTAAAATAATTAAATTCATTTCATCAGGACCATGTCAATACAGAAATAAGAATTACAATATGTCAATCAAGTGTAAAATAATAAAAATGTCAATCTTGTATAAAAATTTACCAATTCAAACTATATCAAATATTGGAATATTGCTTTGTTATTTAGTTTTGCAATTCTATGCAAGCCTCTAGTTCTATTAGAGTAACTTTGGCGCTAGCCTTACTAATATCGATATCGGAGATTTAAATAGGGATAGTTTGACCTGTGCTTATAGCTCCGAAGATACCGACGTCGTTAGAAGTGAGCATTGGGACGACCTATATAACTTGTTACTCTGTCTGTTTACCTGGTATACAGTATCGATCCATGTAAGTTCGCTATTCAGACAGTAACTTCATTCCATAAATGCTCGGTGGACCACTACTTCAAATCTATTGAATGGTTTTGGACGACCTTTTTACCTGTGCCAAATAAGGACAGGTTTTAACGAAGTAACATTTTTCTTTCCTTTCTTTTTTAATAAAATACCACTCCTACAATTAGAATTAATATGTGACGTGGACTTTACAAACATTCAAACAATGAGCACACAGCATCCAGACTCGTAATAACATTTTGGTATCCCACCATTTTGTTCAAACCCTGAGCGCAGTGGCGAGGCTTCTATTTCTGAAGTACCTTCTACATGCGTTAAAGAATATATTATACTATGATATTCAATCCATCTATTAAAATGTAGTTATATGAGGAAGAACGTACCCTTACCTGACAAACGAAATTCCAGGGAATAAAAAGGTCATAAGTACAGCTTGCACTAAAGCTGCAGTAGGAAAAGAGTGATAAATGTAGTTCTAATGCACAAAAAATGTTGCTCAAAGGAAACCTTGACTAAAACGTACTTGAATAGTTACAAGAGCTTCATTAGACTATATGTCGCAGTTGGAACGCTTTATACTCTACTTGAATATACCTTCTTGTCAAGAAGCTTAGCGCTTTGCTGTTTACCATTTTAGGAGCTTCAACAGTGTTTAAAATTGTCACACTAGTTGCTGTTCGTAAGTGAAAGTAGGTCAAAGTGGAATGCCCACATTTACTTTAGATTTTGCTCAATAAGTAATATTATAAGGTAATACCAATTAAAACAAATCCCAAAAATAAAAGCGTCGGTCTACACTAACGAGAAACAGGAATTAAACTGGAGCTATTATTCTGTCTATTATCGCAAATCGCAAATTAAGATCGCAATTCTGCCTTATGACTGTAATAGACAGAATGGTGACACCAATCTGCCTAAGACAATTAACTTGGAAATGAAAACTGATATTCTCCAGACCTAATTTGGTCACGGCAATCTTTATGGAGGCGGGCCATCGATGCAAAACATATTATAGTGCAGAACCGATTGGGCAAATACAAGCGCACTCTCTTTTCCCCTCATTTATAATCTGATACGATGACAATCCGGCATGAGAGGAAGAATATCAGATGCAAGGCCCGTGCGTGCTTTCCGAAGCTGGAACATGCAACACGAGTTTCAGACAGAACATCCGAATAATTTGTAATTGGGCCAGGCAGGCCAATATAATCTAACCTTAGATCTCAGGCTCAGTTGCATTCAGTACCGATGCGCTTCCAAGGCACTCCATCAATGCAGGAGCGTACCAGAAATGGCAAACTAATTTAAAATACTATCACAAAAAGTTATTTATTTTGAATAAACATCAGTAAGTATTTACAATGTCTTAAATACGTCCTCCCAAATCACTAATTTCTCGGAATTATATTAATTGAGAAGACATTTGATTCGCAACAATCGTAAACATTTTACGAGCAATAACATTTTACGAATAAATTTTGGTACAAGATATTGTGATACTAATTAGACATACGAGATTAGATCTAATTAACGTCATCTTTAGACACAATGACAGGTATTAATTTCATTTACACTAATACTTCATGATTAATCCAATTAGTTTGAGCTACGTTTGAATAAACGTTATTCTAATACACACATATGTATTCGTAACATGAATGTGCGAACTCCAAGCTCATGTTACTTCGCCGAAGTTTCTCTTTGACAGGTATACACTAATAGATGAGTTAGAATCTAATAAGTAAGACTGACTGCATCTTAATTAAATTAAGTAAAATCTCTGCTTAGCTAAGGTACCTACATAAACAGTATTGGAAGATTCATCAGGTGGACAAAAGATAGTACAAGTAGTTTTTGGTACAATCAAACATACACAGTCTTATGACTATATTTGCGTACTTAAGTTACTATATAAAAAACTATTATCAATAAATTAAACTTTAAAATATTGGCTATATTTAAAAAAGAAATTTAAATCATTGCATGGTAGCTCCAATCCCATATTCCTAAACAGCAGCAAATTAATTTAATCGTCAGAATAATTGGTGAGACATAAAAAGCACCTTCCTTAAATGTTGAGAGCTGCGAATAAAATAATTCATGTCAATATGGCTCGCTTACTGGGGTTAAAAATATCGACTATGCAGATGTACTCTAATATGATCATGAACCAGCAAGATCGAGACGCACTCCGAAGATTGGCAATAAGGCAGAATTAAATATTTGCATCATTATTTATAAGATTACAGATTCTGCTTCGAAATATATAAATTGTTAGCACTGTTGAACTATTGGCTTCTACGGTTTTTTAAAGAAAATGTAGGTGCTGCTTTTTTCTCATTCTCAACATACGCCAGTTTAAACTTTTTGAAACTTATTAAGCTTAGTTTAGACTTCTGAAATGTCAGGAAGTATGTTACTTCATTTTTGTTGTTATACATAATAATATTATTATGTACATAGATACAAGTGCTACGATAAATCACTTTTATTTAAAAATATTAAACCCTAAGTATTGGCCAAAGCCAGCACTGGAGCGGTATGCTAGCGGTACCACTGAACGTTTTCAATTTATATAATTTAAGTTAATGGGTTCTACTGCATGGGTGATCATCATGATAGTGATCATCTTGTCATTGTAAATGCACCAAATATTGTGGGTTGATTGGTAGTGAACGAATCTGATTTTTCTGCCATTTGTGTCAGTTGTTTTCCGCGACACCAAGTACCCTAGTGCATAGCCATTCATAATAGAAAATATAGCCAATATTTCAGAAAGCTCATTTTTAATACCCACGTTTAATCCCCATTTTTTAAGACTTACCTGCAGCACAAATCGTGCTGCTCTTACAATAAGAAGAAGAAAAAAAAAATACAGCGCTCTGTTTGTATTTACGAATTGGGTAAAAGGAAAGACTAATGGCAGCGGATCTAGGATAGCCGAAGGCAAAATGCATTTGTTAATTAATACATCTCGTCTCTGCAAACTTTCTGAATTGAATTTTCCAACAGGTTCAGAAAAAAACTTAGAGTACATTTATTTCTTTGACTAATTGATTTCTAAATTGTGCTTGTAATTAATCTATAAAATGTTGATTAAACAGATTTGCCTGTAGCTTTAAAATAAATGTAAAACCTGGATGATCATTTTGTGATGTTAGACATCGTTCGTCTGATTAATTCCCAAGGTTGGCCAAACTGATATTGGATTTTCTTTGGGTATGCAGGTATTAGGTTGTTCAGAAGACAGAGTTACGCTTTTATGCTTATATCGTATAGGGCCTGAACATCTAGGTGTGTCGCCTGGATAGGTAGGTGATTGGTGGTATGTCACCTGACCCTTTCGACTTTTATAGTTAAGACACGATTGCAATAAGATATGTTTATGATAAAAGTTCAAGACGAAACATTGCTAGTAATTTGAATAACAAATAAAATAAAATTCATTTTTATACTCTTTTAAATATATTCTACCGAATAATTTTGTTACCACCGTCAAATATAATCACTAAAAGTTGTGATTATTTTAAATTATTTACACCAGTATTACTTATAATTGTAACATTAACGTAAAATTATTATAACCGTACTGAAAAACGTTTACACTACTTTCTCAATATATCACCCACAGCTGCTTATTTGAAAGTAGATGATTAAACCTGAGAGGTATGATCACAAAAACGAGATATACTTTTGTTCTCAGTCGAGCTTTTAGCTCTTACGTGGATACTGCAACACTACAGACGGCCCTCCTCACAATACGCGCTGCAAAACCTTAAGTAGATTCTAATACCAGAGAACTTTGTTATAAGCTTTGTAGTAAACAGTGTTGCAATATAGCTTTCATATTTCTACTACATTCAGGAGCGTATAAGGACCTTTTAATATTAACTTTAGAAGCTATTCAGAATAGTTGTAAACTAACGGAGTACATAAAATGTAGACAGTTAACAGAAAGTTCAATTTCGTAAATGAAACATGCTAAGGCATTAGTTTTATTCATGAATAGTATTTTCTAGTATTCATAAATAATTATTATATCTTTTATGTTAATAAACAGTTTCATTGTTGGACTGAAGAGTTGGGCTAAAGTCTATCATTACCTATACACATCTTTGAAAACATGGTATACTCTCAGACACGAGTCGTGGCCATTACAAATATAAGTATTTAAAAGGTCAAAATAAGTAGAAGTAGATAAATACTTGCTATAAAGAATAATGAAGTTATTACATGAATAATTTTTAAATTCTGTTTGCACAATAATTAAAGCAAGCTTATGACCAAGAAGTTTTAATTTCAATTGTCACCAATAGCACTAGCGACGATAACTCACTCTTAATAAAATTATTACACTTAGATTGAGTTACAGCAAATAAAAGCTTACGGGCACGCCACGCTTGTCGCGGTAAGTCCCGTGTTTGAGGAATGGCTGGAGAGGCGGCATGGCGCCCTCACCTTCCGGCTGACACAGGTAATGACTGGCCATGGTTGTTTTGGCCAGTTCCTGTGTCGCATAGGACAGCAAGAGACGCCCGGTTGTTACCACTGCGGCGAATACCGCGACGTTGTTGTGGACACGGCGCTGCGTACTTTGGCGGATTGCCCCACTTGGGCATCGCAGCGCCGTGAGTTGATCGCGGCAGTTAAACTGGTTGCCCTCTCGCTCTCGGCCGTAGTTCAGTCTATGGTCCGGAGTGAGCGGTCGTGGAACGCCGTCGCCTCCTCCTGTGAGGAAGTGATTTCCATCAAGGAGGCTGCGGAGCGGTAGAGGGAACGCTTAAAAGCTCTTCCCGACCGCAGAGTTGGGCGCCGGAGAGCGCGAGACGATCTCCAGCTACCCAAAAGTTTGATCTGGGGGTGGTGGGCTTCGTGGGCCTGCCCGCCACCGGATCAGCACCAGGCCAGAGAGGCGGCGTGCGTGTTCCCACGCGCGCCTCTATATCGTGTGGCTCCCCCCCCCCGCTACCTCAGGGGGATAGTAGGGATAAAATTACTGGTGCCCAAAGGACAGGTCTATTTGTTGGACTCACCGGAAAAAATGGTGAGAGACGTCCCGGTAATACAGACTAAACCTACCACGGTGTTCCTCGACATAACCATAGACGGCGAGGCCGCGCGAATCGCTTTCACATGCAATCGCGACCCCGCCGAGATTTCAGCCCACCGTATGAAACGGCAGGCCACTACACAAAAAATACTTCTTCCACTGTCCCCCTGGGGGGGACAATGACGACAGAGGCGCACGTGGGAATACGCACGCCACCTCTCGGACCTGATGCTGATCGGGTGGCGAGCAGGCCCACGAAGCCCACCACCCCCAGGTCAAACCTCAAATAGCGTTACCGTATCATTTACGTTGCGACGTCGATTAAGCCGAGGACTTACGAGCCGTCACTCATTGTTACCTACATCTCATTATCATATTTCAACACAAGTATTATTTATTCGTGACGTTTAGTGACATACGTAATATAACGCCGTGATGTGAAATGTAGAATGAAACATTGCACGATGTATCTTGGTCTTCTTCGTAAGTAGGGCATTCAGTAGGCAGATGAAGATAATTTTCTCGCTATATTATTCTCAAGTGTATTTTGTGATGGTCTAATCAGATACTTCTGAATATAAATGTAATGCTTAATGTAAGACTTTTACTAGATAAAACTGCTAACTATTAGCAGGTTGATAGCACGAGTGGCATAGTGTGCTAATACCCTTTTTGCCACTGCCAATATGCCTAAGTAATAGTACTAGGAAAGCCTGCAAGTAACATCAGAGTGTTTATTGTGAATGCTTTTTTAGGTTTTAGTGCCGAAAAGCCGCCAATGGAACCTATTACTAAGTCTATGTCGTGTCTGTCCATTTAGATCTTAAAATTAGCTTTATTTGTGCGTTATAATGAGTAACATATTTATATAGTGAATCCTAACTAATATTATAAATGCGAATGTGTGTTTGTTTGTTACGCTTTTACGCCTTAATTACTTGACCGATCATCATAAAATTTCGCATACACGTTGTGAATTGAACAGAAAAGGACATTGGTACCTTTCGTCCAGAAAAAAAGTCCTGCTATTAACCTAAACTACATTCACGCGAGCGAAGCCGTGGGCTAAATCTAGTAAAAATAAATAAAACTTATACTTAACCCTAGAAAGATAATCATATTGTGATGTGTGTTAAAGATAGTCATGCGTAAAATTAACACATGAGTTTGAATTAGCTGTAATGTCAAGTGTTATTTTAATTTGAATAAACAAATCATTATTTTATATTTACATACCTATAAAATCATAAATACCACAATTTTATGTTTTTATATTTATTTATTTATATAGAAAATAACAAAATCTTAGAACCTCTTCTATTATTTAATAAAACTTATGAAAAAATTATTTATTACATATCTCATTTTTTTTAATATAGCTGTTCATTTTCTCTTGTACACAAGGAAAATATTAAGGATTTGTTATATATAATAGGAATATATAGTCGTATAAAAATTTGTAAGATACAGCATATCAATGTTATGCTCTCGAAAAGTCACTTATTTGAAATGATTGCACATAACATTTGCTCGACGTCAGCTTTTCTTCTCTGTCCTTATCTAAAAAACCTTCTTCTATGGCGCACTGCACGTCATGTTCACTTTCGTGGTCTTTTACTTTACTATCAGTGTCCGCACAGACAAGCTCGTCATGTTTTCAACTACTTTCTATTATAACGGTTTTTAGTCGCAATATCTATACAAGAATAATAACAATATAAAAATATGGCACAAAGTATAATAAGGTGAAAAACAATAAAATTTTGCATTTAAGTTTAAGCTTAAAAGATAATCATGCGTCATTTTGACTCACGCGGTCGTTGTATTTCAAAATCGGTAATACTTACCTTAGTGACACTTGCGCCTTATGGAATTACTAAGCGACGAGTGTAATTACCTGAACGCATAGTAACGGATTCGCACTATTTAGGAAGAGAGAGCAATATTTCGAACACGCATGCGTCAATTTTACGCAGATTATCTTTCTAGGGTTAATATTTAAGGGTGATCCCCAAAAGCTTATGTAATGTTTCGGTTCGTCAATCTTATAATGGTAATACATACAAGTTTCAAACTTGGAGTGATTATCTTATAAACTCTAAAATAAAGCAATAATGAAGTAACAACTCTTGATTTTGGCTGTTTGATAAATTTGTAAAGCTTGATACAGTTCTTAAAATGTTATAATTTTATATTTTCTTAATATTAGGTATATTTAATTTCTAAAATTAAAAAGTTACTTACAACAAAATTATTTATTACTACATTTTGCCAGCGGCTCCGCTTGCGTAAATGTAGGTTAGTTATTCTATATATTCTTCTTTTTCTAGACGAAAGGACACAATGGACAACTTATATGCGAAATTTCAGGATGATCGATCGAGTAGTTAAGGCATGAAAGCGTAATAAACAAACAAACAAATAAGCAAATAAACAAAATCATATTGACATTTATAATATTAAATTCGGATTTGAGAAAATTGACATCTCATATCGGTTATCATGATAGTCAAGGCTGGTGGCTTACAAGTTGTCCGAGGCACGGAGTGTGATATTTTGTAAATGGATCCCTATCTACAGGCTTGACTGTGGCAATGATGCTTGACCTCACAGAGCGATTGACCTGACCTGACACTGAAACCTGCCATATGAAAATAATTTATACAATAAAGGAGGCACTTTAAACACCACGTTTAATGTTATTCTTTATGAAGATTTATTTCATACTTGAACTTCGTTTAGTGCTTATATTTATGATACCTACGGCACAGCGCCGCGTAGTCATAAAAGCAAGCTTATTTTGGATACTATTTTTTCATTTAGGCTCCTTCATTGTTTTTAAAAAGCCACTTGAGAGTTATGAAACCTGCTATCAAAATGTGTTTGATGTTATATATGGTACTTTTTAGGGAAGATACATCACTTTCACGCTACAGATAATTGCTGTTTCACTGGAACAGTTATAAGCACTGACACAATACATAAAAAGAATATCAAGAATATCTTCTAAAACATAGTAGCTGAAATGTGGGTAATGGGTATACAAATACACATCTGCTATACTAAAAACACTTTCATTATCCTTGATGACAAACGAGAAACTCTAAAAACTCTACTTTTCAATTAGAACGATAAACAACATGGAATTATTACAATTAATCAAAGTAAACAAACATTTAATACCTACTTAAAAAGTTGAGTAATCCTTTAATCGTGAGCTCATACGTAAACAACACTGGAATACAAGGCTAAAGGCAAGGAATATAAGGCTTTATTAATTTTCTGCTTGAAGTTGGAATATTATTTGTGATTTGATAACAGTACTCATTTTTGTTCCTCGATATTTGCTTACCCTTATAAAGAGGTGAGTGAGAAGGATATGCAAAAGTGTACACCTACATTTCACCAGCATTATCAGACGAAATGCATCGTAGTATGGATGACGTCCCACATAATAGAGAGCCTGTCGCCGTCGACTGGACAGTACAGACCGGAGAGGCCTGTTTAGAAATTCTTGCTAGAAAAACCCAATTACACTTTTCCCAAATCGAATCCGAGACCTCATACACAGTAGTCACATTCAATACCACTGCCCTACCAAAGGCGTTATACCTGTTTGCCATCTTGATATAGTAAAAAAAAACTACCTTGGACCTCACCATCCACCGTAAATATAAATGTAAAGTTACAAGACAGCCTTTGTTATTCTGTTTGTATTAAGAGTTCAGACTTCCAAAAGTTATTCTCCAAAAGGACAATAAAATCAGGCTTATGATTCTAAGCTTCTTTTAGTACCGTAGGTTTTATGAACAGGAACACATAGTGGGTCTTAAAAGTTACAATTTCTTTCTCAGATGGCCTTAAATTCATTCAGTATATGAAATAAAGCTAGACTCCATTTCATTGTTTAGGGTAATAGAGTCAGATATTCGAATTTAGTGATGAGTTTTAATGGTCCTATTTAATGTGCGCTGCGGCTTCATAATGCTGTTTGCTGTCGCAATTTTATTTCTTGGGTCTGGTGTGTATTGCAACAAACACTGCAAACAAGCTCTTAAAGGTTCGACATTTTTCTAGCGCTATGATGTTCTTGATGTCCTTTAAAACGTCTTAAAAGTAAATATGGATTTTTTGGAAGCTTAAGACTTGTGACGTAATTTGGGAGAGACTTATGTCTAGCAGTGGACTGAGATAGGCTGATTGATTGAAATCCTTTATAAACGACTTTTTTAAAGACTTAAGGGTTATGTTAAAATAGGCAGCGGGTTATTCATTCATCCATTAGGTAGACCGTTGGCTCATGTACCACCAGTAGCAATAAATTCTAAATAGAATTTTGAAATATACTTAGTTCAATATGCCACAAAAAAAATGTCTGCATATAAAAATAACTACCTCTGTATTCATCACACAAGCGAACAAATTGCGCTATATTACAAATACTTGAATTTAAAATCCATAGATAGAATTTTGATTCGTTACACGAGGCAGACAATTCAATAAAACCGGCTCAACCAGAGAATATTCACGATGCGAAACACTAATGGACGCCCGACAATCGATACGTTCACATTCATATATAAACGTATGCCACCGCTCAGACAACTACAAATAACTCAATACCGCAAATCAGAAACAAACATTCAAACGTTATACACGTTACTTTATACTTAAGTGTTGGGATGTAACATTGTATTAGTAGACACAAGGTATGCACATCGTTGATAGAGAAGCAGCATAAATGCAGGACATTGCGTATATTCGAACTTGTTGCTCGCGCTTAAGTTTGCGCTTATTAAGTACCTTACTAGCTGCAGTCGTGATCTTCTAGATGCTGTTAATGCCTTGTAAGGTTGCCAAGTTTTCAATATTAAAAGTTTATATTCGTAGTATAATTCTTTGAATCGAGTCGGTAGTTCCGCTAATTACAATCATTAACAAAATACTTACCGTACCATCGCCGACATGGCGTTAAACTGTGTCGCGCCTCTCGACTGGCGTTAACTTGTCGCTTTCATCTAGAGCATGTGAACAGGAGTTCTAAATGGTCTCGATGAAAGGAATAGCTGATATCAGCGCAGGACATCAGTTTATTTGGAATGGTGGCGGATGAACGCCAACGGCGTCAATGGCAGCAATCATAGACCGAGTATGGAGGTCTACTGCGCACCCACCTACCCGCACCAGGCAAGCGTTACAAGGTCTGAACCCCCTTACACAAAAATGAACCATAATATTGGAATCCTCTCATGCCCGGCAGCTGCAGCCAGTGCACAGCTAGCTCAGGGGTGATAATTTCTGGGTAGGGACCTACTGTCAAACAACCAAAGCATGCACAAAGGACATTGAAAAGCTTAATATTATAACTAATAACATCCGTACTCTACGCAAGGAGGAAAGACTCTTAGAACTAGAAAATGCAACGGAGTTTCTTAGATGCGATATCATAAAGACTAGCAGAAGTTAGAAGAGAAGGTGAAAATATTTTGGAAAGAAAGAACAACATATTATATATTATTACAATGGTGATACAAATAGTAGAGATGGCTTTGGATTCCTTGTTTCCAAACGTTGGAAAGACAATATAACAGAATTTGTTGCATACTCTAGCAGTATAGCACTTATAAAAATGAAAATAGCTAATTAAAAAGTATTAACCGTCATCCAAGTGCATGTCCCTGCATCCTCATACAGTAATGACGATGTAGAAGATTTCTACGACCTGCTCAACAAAGCCTATGATGAACACAGAGGCACATGGACTTTGATTATGGGTGACTCCAATGCAAAGATTAGGCCAAGAACCACAACAGATAATGCTATAATTTTAGAACATATGGTTTAGGAAACAGAAACAAACGATGCCAGAGACTTCTAGAATTTGCTTTTGGACAGAACTTAAGCATCAGCAACAGCTGTTATCCTAAAGAGTCTCAACGTTGATGGATATGGTTACTTATCTCCAGATCACACGAAGAACGAGATCAATTTCTGTCTCTCCTCCAGTAAACACATAATAAATAATGTAGAAATAATCAATAACATTAAATTTGGCTCAGACCACAGACCATTGCGAGTAGTCCTTAGGTTCAATATGAAAATTGAAAGAAGTAAAATGATTAAATAAATAAATAAAAGGTCGCAATGTTCAATACTTTTAGCAAACATTGAACATTTTAACTTATATTTACAAAATAGTTTTAGTATATTGGAAAAACCTGATACAGAACATAACTCAGTAGATAATCAATACGACAACATTAAAACTGCCATCAAAACAGCTATCCAAAAAATACAATACGTTAAGAAAAATAATAAAATTCTTATAAACCACACAATTCGTCTAATCGAAGAGAGACAAAAATGCCCCTTTCAATCCACATATTATAGAGACTTGGGTTAAAGAGTGAAACGAAGTATCCGCAAAGATGTTAGAGCCCACAATATGCAAGTAGTTTACACAGCTTTAAACAACAACAGTTCCTTAAGAACAGCTATTCGAGGCATAATAAACTCAAACAGATCCTCAATTGTACAACTAAAAGATAGCAATGGTGTGATAAAAAATAACAAAGTAAAAGTTATGGAAATATGCACTTAATATTATAAATCATTACATTCAGGGAATACTTCACTTACAAACAAACCATACTCATGCCAAGAAGACTTTCATTTGATCACTGAAACCAAAGTACATCGAGCATTGACTAGTTTGAAATTCAACAAAAGCCCAGGTGAAGATGATATTACAACAGAATCATTGAAAGTTGGAAAACCAACGTCACTACCGATTATTACCAAATTATTTAAAACAACTTTGCAAACTAGTCGATTTGCTTATAATTTTTGCCATTCCGAAATTATCCTTCTACATAAGAAAGGATCTAAATCAGATTTAAATAATTTCCAGCCCATCAACCTCATCTCACATTTATATAAGATTTTATAAAAATAGTAGAAAACTGAATAGCCGGCACACTGGATATGCACCAAACTCCAGAACAAGCTGATTTTCGACGCGGATGATCCACTACAGATCATTTGCATACTATAAATCAAATTATAGAAAAACATCAAGAATTTCATCTTCCCCTGTATCTTGCATATTTTGTTGATTACTCCAAGGCGTTCGATAGTTTATCGCACAAAAGCGTTTTTGAATCTCTTAAAAGACAAGGCATTGACGACACGTATATCCATCTACTCTAAAATATACATACCAATAGCAGTACATCCATAAAATTACAGTCAACCGGATCATCGTTCTCAATCCAAAAAGGTATCAAGCAAGGAGATCCGCTTTCGCCTAAACTCCAGCAGTGCTAGAAGAAGTTTTTCAGGAACTTAATAATGGTTGGCGTGATAAAGGCATTGCCATTGGCGATAGAAGACTGACTAATCTCCAATTTGCTGATGACATTGTCATTTTCTCTAATTCGGCAGCTGAGTTAGGCCTCATGCTCGACCAAATGAGCAAAGCCAGCCTCGAAGTCGGACTCAGCATGAACATGGAAAAAACCAAGGCCATGACCAATACTAGGGTGCACAATATAATGGTTGTGAGGATTGAATGTGTCCATGAGTACAATGCCTGGAAGTGCTTCTGGTCGACGAAATCACTAATTCGGAGTTAATGGAAGGTTCTCTTCCATTAACCCCGAAGAGAAAGCTCATAGACATGTGCATCCTTCCCACCCTTACCTATGGAGCACAGACTTGGTCATTGAGAAAAAATCAAAAGTCCGCTTTTGGAGCTTGCCAGAAAGCAATGGAACGTAGTATTTTGGGAGTCAGACTTACAGACCGCATCAGAAATTCAATACTACGTTCCAAAACTCAAATTGCTGATGTAGGCCACTCAGCTGCCAAATTAAAGTGGAACTGGGCAGGCCACGTTTGTCGTATGCCAAGAGAGTTGTGGGCGGGAACAACCACACAGTGGATAACGGGAAGCGACTAAGGGGCCGGCCCAGGAGGAGATAATAATAATAATAATAATAATAATATTCTACAACTTACACACAACACCATCTAGCCCAAACTAAGCAGAGCTTGTACTATGGGTACTAGACAATGGATAAACATACATATATACAATTTTTTTTTGTAAATACATACATATTATACATAGAAACACCCAGACCAAGACAAACATCCATATTCATGCACACAAATGTTTGACTTGTGCGGGAATCGAACCCGCGACCTTAGGCGTAGATGGCGAGACGAGCTTGATGCCTTTAAAAGGGATTGGCAACTCATAATAAGCGATCGAGATAGATGGAAGTCAGTTTGCTGCAGTTTCAAAGGTGAGGCCTTTGCCCAGAAGTGGGACGCCAATAAGGCATATAAAAAAAATTACTTTCTTTTATTTATTATCTTATCTTTTTTATGAATTGGCTCTTTGTAAGTATAGTAAAAGATTGCATAAAAGCGTAGCGATCACAAACATCGTAGTTTCTAGAAATCATTTAAATTAATGGCTTGGAACAGAAAGAACTAAATATGATAATTATTTAAAAGAAATGTTTATTTTGACGAAATAATTACATGTTCACGTTATTATCTAATAATCCATTATATAAACACCGTATTTTTGATACTACTACTAAAGTGTTCCCAGCATTATAATGTCCAAGATAAACAGAAATCAATAGATTAAACAGGACACAACCCACAATTACTTTCAAGAAATTAGTCAGTTATTTTATCGAGGTTTACTTACAAAAACGTCGGCGAAGACCGTCAGCTAACTTTATTAAAATAAGAAACTTCAACCTTGTAATTAAAAGTAGAACATAGTTCAGGTAACGATGGCCGAGAACCAATTAAACCGAAAAACAATGTAAAAGAAATCGGCGTGAAAATGTCGACAAGTCGGATTAGACCACGATTAGACAGTAGAAAAACAATTATTTAATTTACTTATAATTAAATAATATCCAATACATAGCCGTTGAAATTTACGTTCGTTTGTGACGTTTACGTATTCTACTAGGCATACGTTTTCTCCCAGAATTGCGATAGTGGAGTGTACCGTAAACTATGTAAACACATTTTCGAGAAAATTTAGTCTTGCTTATAATATTTTCCTGTTATTAAAACGAGAAATAAATGATTTCAATATCATGTTGAAAAATTGCGAATCTTATTTTATTATTATTTTAGAGGGTGAAGACTAAGCTAGATGCAATCGAAAATCTCTAGATTTATGATAAAAGCTTGAACGTGGCACAAAAAAAAGATTAGTCATAAATCTAAAATTCTGGATTAAATAGATTATTTATGAATGTCGTTAAAACATTGCTTTCTGCTTTAAGCCATACAGAAACAAAAGAATAGTACCATCAGACAATATCAGAGCTCAACAACTCAGCATATTTATAAACAAAGTAAATAAAATAAACATCGCATGACATTTTTATTACTACGGACTCCACTAATGATATAAACAAATAACAGACTTAATTAAAGCCAAGAAAAGTCGTAGGATCGTCGTGATCATCAGACTTGTGTAAATATAAATTGTTTGATATAAAAACAGATGAAATCCTCGAATACTCGGAATCGGAGGAATAAGTATACACATAGCCTAATTGGGAAAGGGATCAAGTCACGCTAGAAGTGGCCTCCAATGTTTATATAAACAATACGGCTTTACAAAATATCAGATTCGTTGTTTTGTATCAACGTTATAATATTCTGCTTTATATTAAGAACTGCTATTTGTTTGGTGAACTATCATTTATTTATCTACCTACAACCATTTCTGCGGTTTCACTTACGAGTAGTACTTAGTTTGTTATGTCCTTAGTTCTAGGTCCTTTTCGGTACACCTGATAACGTGTATGCGAAATTCCAAGATGACCGGTCATGTAGTTAAAGTCAAAGTCAAAAATCATTTATTCATGTAGGTCACAAAGTAACACTTATGAACGTCAAAATATATGGGTTAGTGAGTTTACTACGTTACTGAACCTACATTTAGGTTAGTTGCCAGGTTCAGGCAAAGGGTTGAGCCTATGAGAAGAAACCTGCAAGAAACTCACGGCCACTCTTTTAAATTGCCAATTAAATATAATTTCAGTATTTTACAACTCAGATTAACAAGGTGTTGCAGCCATTATGCCATATACTACTGACTATAAAAAAACTAAAGATAAAAACAATAATAACTTAATTATATTATAGAGATGAAATAATTTGGGCTAAGGTATATGTTTTAATCTAATCTAAAATAGGCAGTAAGATGGCATGATGGCGCATACACTTACATTTTGTGACAATGCAAAGGCAGTCCGTGATAAATGCGGTTGTGTTTATTATTATTATTAAAGAATATAGATGATATTCTTTAATAATAATCAAATTAAGAAACAAGTTACTTGTTAACATCACAAATAATCACGAGGTAAGCCTCTACATTACCAAATTGACTTAAAAGTAATACAGATCTTTAAATACTGTATGCAACAAGCAACTAGTTCCATGAGTTTTTGTCATTTAAGTAGTCGTTGACTGAATAATGACCCTTCCAAATAAGTTGTATTTTGACGGCGCTTTTATATTTAAGCAATAGTAAATTAATTATATCAATAGTTAGTTTATTAAAAAAACGTATACAGAGTCCCGCAAATGTATTGTGAACTTTATGTAAAAGATGATATGGACCTACTAACTGATGCTTATTTCTAGTGTTTACGTTATAGTTAAGACGTTACAGCGTAACAATCACTGCAACATACTCACATTCGTATTTATAATATAATAAATAGTAGATAAAATAAATTATAGATAAATGCTAGCATATATGGCATGGCTGGCGAACTATTCAATTACGTTCTTACTTTTAATACTTTTTCGTTTTCAACCTTGTTCATTTTATTATGTGTATTGTCTGAAACAGGTTTATGAAGCTTTCAATGCTCCACATCGAGTATTGTTTAGATGCAAAGTCATAAATCAAACACACGTTGACTGTAAACTTGTGCGAAGACGTGACAGTCATACTCAACAATGTAAATTATGATCGCTCTAGTAATACTGAAGCTATCATAACTCAAATAGTTCAGACTGAACAATGTGTGTACAATTCTGTTGCCATTGTTTGTATATCCAATAAGGTACAAATCACTCTAACGTTATTGCTTTGAATGTACTTAAATGAATAACTGCAGTATTGGTGTGACTAAGTAAATTCATTTTACATTTACTTGAATTAGGTTTAGCATCAGCTTTTATTAATTTATCTTGCATCTTAAGAAAGTAATATATGAGGAATGAAAATCATTTTATAATCTACAAGATTGTGCCCGCAGCTTTGCTCGCTTAAATGTAGGTTAGATGACTTAGGGTTGGAATTATCAATTAATAAATCTAAATATTGTGTTTTCAACAGAGGATTTAAGCGACAAGAACTACAATTATTAATAGATTAGGTTAGATTAGTTTAGTTGCTGTACTCTACCACTACTCTAGATAAAATGTATTTTATGTCCTTTTCTGTTCCCTTGACAACGTGTATGCAAAATCTAATGATGACTGGTCAAGTAGTCGTGTCGTGAAAGCGTAACCAACGTACAAACAAACTCTATAAAATTAGATCGCATATAACTATAGCGCCTCCTTAGAAAACCCAGTAAGCCTTAGATGGCAATTATAGAAGATATTAGTCAGGCGCAAGAACTAAACGAACGTCTATATACTTTATAAGAGAGCTTAGGTATATTAATTTGGGATTGCTGCTTCATCATACCTTTCTAAATCTATTCTCCAAAAAAGAACATAACTCACTACGCTATATAAGAAACAGAGACGTGAGAGTGAGAGAGAGAGAGAGAGAAAGAGAGAAAGAGAGGGAGCACATTGCTACTTTATCGTTAATAAACATAATACCTTTTGAATAATTTTGTTCAAGTAGATCTGATTTAATTTGCTATGGATCAAAGCATATAAAATATTTGTTATATCTTTTATAACAAATACTTTAACAGTTTGTTTTTGTCAGTATCGTGGTTTACGAAGAAAAATATTTAACAATTGTATTGGGTTTTCATTAGCATAATCTGTTTCTTTATGATAATAATTTCAGTAAGGATTAGCTTTTCCGGATTACCTGAATTGAATTCTGTTTTACTTTATTATTAAATATTGTCATTTATGTCCACATTTTGTTGTCTATGAAGAATTTAAATTCACTCGTTATGATAGTCAAGAAAATTGTTATATGAATGAATTCAAAATATCCTTTTAGAATTATTTTATTCTATCGTGATTTTTATAAGGCACGGACTAAATTAAAACCGTTTCTAAGACTGATTGAAGTGGGAGCCAATACTTTAATATGTTTTACTAAATAAACGCTTGGTCAAACTATAAAAAACTATAACAAAAATAGTAATGAGTAGTGACAAAAGCCATTGAAAGGCCTATTGTGGGTGTTATGAACTAACAAACGGTATTCGAAAATAATGATATGTGACTTTGACATTGAATTAAAATATATGTTTATCGACGTGTCTTGTTAAATTCGCAGTTCGTTCAAAAGCATTGGAACGTTAAAGTTCATTAAACTTACTAGAGAATTTGCTATGTTCAATTGGGAATTGCCTGAAATCGTTTGCCTTATCCAGGCAACTCTTATGCTAAGCTCTTGGCCTTACAATATAGCAAGCGTAGAGTTATGTACATTATACTGTATAAACTGATTTTTTATGCAAAAGACAGGCAAGACTAGACGGTTCTATCTTTTTGGAACCACAAGACTGAAAATAATACATACATAGTCACCGCTATATCTGCAAAAGAGTAGGCTCAGGTGCATTATACCCATATTTTGCCAAGTATGGCTTTTTTATTTCTATGTAAAAAAAGGTCACCTATAGCCGTCCACCGGGCACATTTTCATCCCTCTATTGAGAATTTCTCGAGAGAAGAGTCCAATAACCTTTGCCCGATCTAAAAATACCAACACCCGAAACCTTAAGCACAGCACTCGCTTTCATTAATGCTTTGTCACCAAGGCAAAAGAGAGAGAACTGTAATGATCTATTTTTATTAAACTATAGCAGAGAAACATATTGTCCACCTGAAAGTAGGTAAACTGTAACCGCGATCCAGGGTTGGTTGCAATATGCAGAATTTTATTCGCGCGTTAATGCTTTACGGCGGCCAGACACAAAAGGTTTTCAATTATGTTTAGCATTCCAACAATTGACAGACTAAATACATTTTAATTTGGGGGAAATCCTCAGATGGAATACTCAGGTATAATAATTTTCGTGGAATCCCTTTAAAATCGTTTGGTATTAATAAACTTCTTGAAGTAAGTACAGAATATAATTATATGTGTCAGCACAGCAGCTCATAAAATTGTGTATTGATTTGTTTTCTTTAAAAATAAGCTGGAAGATAAAACTGAAGTATCATGATGAATTGCGAACAAATATTGCATGAAGGTAACTAAATGCCTCTCAAAAACCCTCAAGCAATAAGTTACAGCAAAGTATTACTGTTACAGATTTGCTTTCTCATTCGCGTTACGTTGAATCATTTGTCTTTTTCACTGCGCCGTTTGTTTTAGCTAATGATTAAACATTGTAGTTTGTTGTTCTGATGACAATTAAGGTTAAAGTGTTAGCACAGAAACTGACTATTCATTGTTTTGGTAATACACGAATAATTGTTGTTGTTATTTACATAACATGACAAAGAAATGTGGTTGTATATATACTCTTTAAAAGCATGCAGATACATGGAATATTCATCTATTGCAGCACTAGGCTAATATGGATAACCTGCATATTTGTATTTATTTGAGTTCTAGACTCTGCGCTGTTATTGACAGACAATTTCAATAACTCTGTATCCGAGCCAATCATTGAACCTGAATCATCATAATCTGCGTTTTCACAAACGTTCAAATTTATACCACTGTTATAAGAAGAAAATCATAATTGTCCCTTAGTTTAAACATTCGTAGAATTTTTTTGTATTGAAATTACTTAGGTGTTACATTCGCCATGTTTTAAAGAAAACATCTGCAATAAAATTAAGATGTCTTGTAATGTAAAAGCCATACCTTAGATTGTGGGCGGTATATTTCTTGAGAAATAAAGTTATATAAAACATAAAGAACACAAGACGACATCAAAACGGCCGGCAAAAGACCACAAACAAACTCAAGTCACAGGTAATGAAACAGCAAATTCAATATCCCAGATTCAATCATACATTCAGCTGCCATTTGGAGAATGGCGTTAGGGACATACGACAATTGCGTGATCGCCATAACAATGATGTGACCGCGACGTAGGGCTACCTTTAGATATTTTAAGAAAATGAGATTGTAATTATTCGTATGTAAGAATGTTCAAGGAACATGTTTCCACGAGCCCTTAGAAACTTTGTTATTCAAAATTTAATGAAAAACGAAACTGTTAGTAAATTCTGCAACTAGTTTTCTTAAGTTATGTCTAAGCAAGCCGTGTGAAGTTTAAGACATTGTGATGATATATGATGACATGGCAATAGAGCCGCGTAGGCAAGGGTATATTTTTATTGCTTTTTGTGGCAGATGAGCAAGCAGTTAAACTGATGTTAATCTTGAAGTGGTTACTATTGCCCATGAAAAAGATTATAGTGCTTTAAAATTGCGGAGCCAAGGTAACACAGCAAAAGGTATTAAATGGCAAGGAAACCCAGCAACATTACTGGCGGTTATTTTGTCCTTTAGTCGGTATGCAAATTTGCTCAACGAATAAAATAAATCTAATAAAATCGATACCAGTTTCTATTTATTATTAGTTGATATAAATTCTTTGCATGTATGGCGTAGTGGTCCGTCTGATTGTCTTGTAATTGCCACTACGCCGAGTGTGGCGGATTCGTTGTCGTTGTTGTCGTCATTAATAAGCTTTAATACGTATTGTAGGTTTGGTTCGCTAACTATAGTTAATTTTATAAATATCTAGGTTTATTTCGCACGTATCTTTTTAACAGTTTAAATATTACTGTTTGGTTTAAACGTGTCTAATAATTACTGCATCGGAATATTAATATTTCACCTATGCCTTTTCATTTTCTTTGAATAGCAAACGAAGTTCTAATGATACACATAGATGAATGGCTAAAAAGGTTGTATATTTCTTAAAATTTCGCATACATTTAAAAAATCCCTGCATCCATTCCGAGTGCCCTTAGAATTAAAACAGCACTCGTGTGAGTGGCAACCCTACCGCTAAGCGTCTAAACACACAACGAAACGTGATCCTGCTTTGTGTTCTAAATTGCCACGTTATTATAAATGTAGTTTAGCCAGGTAGGGGCGCAACACTTTCAATGGTAATGTTAGGTCAGCTTAATGTTATTACTCGCTTATGGTGATAGGGTTCGGTTTCGAATTCTAGGTCTTTAAAATCAGAATTAGAATTTTAAGTAGAGTATTATCACTCTACTTGGTTGTAAATGACCTGCTCAAGTGATTTTTTAAAAAACATCATCGGTGCCTATTCTTTGCAAGTCGTTTTTAGAATGCTTTTTGTAGCGATGACACGACCGTATATCTTTATGTACAGATAAAGATAGAATTTTATGGATGTGTACCTCTACTTGTTGAAGTGGAGTATAATTTGTGAGATAAACCCAATACAATGGTCCTAACGAAAGGTTGAATAGTTCTATATTAGACTAGATTTTGTATGCGGCTTCGCTTGCATTCTATCCCTTGGGTATACATTTTTTTTCTGTATGTAAGGTATTCCATATCCTTTTCTGTGCCCCTGACAACGTGTATGCGAAATTCATGATAATCGGTCGAGTAGATAAGGCGGGAAAGCAAAACGAACAAACCAACAAAATCACATTTACAATTATAATATTTGTTGGGGTTTCAATTATTGGGGTTGAAAAGCTGTGAATATGTATATATTAGTAGCTACATAATATTTCGACGATGACACGAATAGTATTTACGTTTACCAAAACCTTAATACTAATTTAATGCAAAATGGGTAGGATTATATATAAAGCACATATCCTTATATAATTTTTAACAAGACGCGTCGCCTTTGCCTTGCTTGAACGTCCCTTGAACCATCCCTAAAGGTGACAAAACATAAGTAGTGTTCAGTAATATAAAGGCGCTGTCACGGCCAATCCGTCGACAAATGGTCTCTAGATTATGGTTCAAGCTATTAGGACGGGAATTAATGAAAATAAATGGTGTTCTCTAAGTAATGTGTCAAGAAATATTACAATTTCAAAATATTTTAGGCGTCCTCCTTTATCGTTGGTTTGTGAACCGAATCGGAGTTTCAAAAACTTTAGTGACGAAGTAATGAAACCTCAGACTTGATGTTTAGACAAGTTGTCAGAGACGAATCATATCAGCTGTCATATAAATGTTTATCGTATCTTAAACTTGCCATACCGTTCGTGGTGATGTGGGAGAAATGGTAGACTTCTACTTATGATTGTCCGCACATCACGCACACACTCCCAGCCACGATGGGATCATTTCAGATATCGTGAGGCTATTATAAAAAGTTTGAAAACAAAACAAACACAACTAAAAAGTTGTTCGGCCTAAAAATTGCGACGTCACACAATATTTTATTATAATTGCTTATCTTTCTTTTATCAAAAAATATCAGTTGATATATCTGGATGGACAAACTAGCTTGTAAACTTACATGCAATAAAGTGATCGTCAATAGCAGAGAGTCAGCCAAATTTTAGAGTGATGTCTTTTCACTACTTTAAAATATTAAGAAAATTTCGTAGACTACATTGTTAGGCAATCGACATTATGCGCTGAGACGTTCAATAGCAACGGTCTGTATCAGTAAATTATCGATATTTTACAGCCATTAAATTATACTCGCTTTTATAGTATCATTTATATTTTTATATTTTCTGTTACCTTAAATAAATAAAATTGTTTTACATTAATGTAAAATATAAGTGACATTTTGTCATGGTCAGCCAAATACTGAGAGTAAAATATTTAACTTGTCGTTATATTAGTATCTCGACTTAATGTGAGACAACTGGCGGCTAAACGTAACCTTTGTTTTATTCATATTAAAATTTAGAAACTGTCGTTGTTACACGAAAAATAAAGATAAAATACGCGCTTCTCTTTAATAAAAATCTTGCTCGGAGTGAGCAAGCTTCGCATTTTTCTCTCTTCCTTTACAGTTTTTTATTACGGAGTAGAAATTTAGAAATTATTTTTACTATCGACATGACTTTTTATCATTGGTCATCATTTTCTAACATTATAATTCAGTTAACTCGTAGATATTATCGAAAGTTGAGTCCAACGCCAAGTTTTGCGAGAACCGTCAAAATTAGTTCCTCAAAGATTGAATAGTAACTAAACCATCAATTATTTCAATTGATGTGTTCAGATACGTGATCGTAAATATTACTGACCAGTCTGCCTGTCGAAAAACTATAGTTATATATATACAAATAAAACAAAATAAGAAATATCAGAAGAAAGCCACAAATCTATAAAAGCAATTTGTGAAATGGCAAGTCATAATAAATATACTTTAATAAAATCGAAGTACTGAGAAATTCGTGTACTCAGTAGTAATGACTAAGATGTAGGTATATTACACGGTTTCTCAATTTAGCCGGTCGGGTTCCATTGTGATCATATTTGGAGAATTCAATGCTCGACCCGACTGTTGTCAGTTATTCGTCGCGTTTCGCCACCGCCCTGATTTCCCCTTTTCATGGATGTATTTTGGTGTATTATACTCGAGAAATCTTCGTTTCCTATTTTTATTATGCTGTTTGTTGGGTGGAGTAAATAAGGGAGATCTTATACGTACCTACTCGTCTTATGGTACGTGTAACTTTAATATGTCCTAACTTGAAGATCGATTGTTGCACATACATAATTTGGCTCTACGGATAGTATAATTATATAAGTGGGTGTTTTGCCACTGCAAATTTCTGGTCTAATCCTACCATATTGTCATCAGCGGTCACCTCATATTCGTTTGATTTCAAAGAGTACAAAAACCAAAACCGTTCGGTAGACAGAATATGTAACTCTGTTGAACCAACGACGCGGTCTTCAATCAACATTAAAATGAAATTTTGTTATTAGAAATGCTGACGTGAACTGTTAGCTTAATTGTGTAGAAGTAAAACGGTGCGCTGTTAACTGTTTTATGGCCATCCGTGAGGAAATTGAGCTGACCTATCCCATTTCAATACAGAATTACTTATTAAAATGTCGTTCTATTACAAAGTCATTCAAATCCATGAGAACATAAAGCCTTTATTGTAGAATTCTAGCATTGCTGTATGTAGTCTCAGCTTAGAATAATTATGCTACTAATAATAATTATTATAGCTACATGTGAAAGTTCGTGAAGTTGTTTCTCAATTACACGTAAACCGTTGAACGACGCTGAAAATTAATACACAGAAAGGCCTCAATTAACACGCAGGATGTTTTATACCGTATGTATGCGTTTCAGTGGGGTTCATGCGACCGACACCGCGGTCATAAGCTAGCATTTGACTTTGAGTTTTGAATACTTCTTATCTTCAGATTATAATAATACTTAACCTACTTTTAAAACAGCCAATATTGGGACAGCCCCCTATCCCTATATATATAATTCTTCGTACGTGTGTTGACAGTGAACTCCTCCTAAACGGCTGAACCGATTTGAATGAATATTTTTGTGTGTGTTCAAGTGGATTCGAGGATGGTTTAGATTTGTTTTTTTTTTCGCCTGTACAGGACAACGTCTGTCTGGACAGCTAGTATATATATAATTTGTTCTAATTTATTTAGCTAATTCGTTTCTTATAGTGTTTCTTTAAGCAAGCACGTAATCTTGTGCCTTTATGCTGATATTTGATCAGCATAAAAGGTTGAGAGATCTGAAATACTGCCTAACAGATATATAACGTAGCAGTAGCTTACAGAATAGGAGATCGGGAAAATCTTTTTACAGTAAAACTCCCCTGACATTTCCCTACACGGGAATCAAGCCCAAGACCTAATATACAACAATTGCTTTAGCAACCACTGTGCAACCAAGGCATATTCTTTTACCGATCATGAATACGTACGTCTCCGTAAATAATACTCGATCGAAAATAGGTCATAAGTATTCAAAGGAACGAAAAGGAAAACATCGATCCGAGTGCCTTGTTAAAAATTTTGCCATTATTATGCTCTTTGTATGACGAACAGGAAAGCCTCTTATTCATCTGCATAAACTCAAGCTAACGTATTATTCCGTTGCAATTTATAACATTTTACTTGTCAATATCAAACCGCATTTTAGACATTCAAAATGATCTTTGACATTTAAATAGATGGTCAAAATATCATTATTATTCTAGAAGACTCCCGCTTAATTATTCATTAGATTTAACTCGGTCGCACTAATTACTGGGCCGTTATAGGTACAGACACGAACAATAAAATGCCAAATGTCACATGTACGTGATTGTACCAATGTAGTTATACGTTTTTCGGCAACGGAAATTTTTGCCGTGCAGATAGCATTCCAATTAGAGTTTTCATACAGAATGCATGAAGGTACGTATATAAGATACATTTTTGTTCGACTAAAACAAAACACTCCGTAGCAAATGAGCTTTATAAAAATGAATACAAGCTGGCCTTCAAATTTCAATACGGTGAGTGCGTTTCTTTGTAATCCGGGTACTAGGTTTGGACGAGAATTTCATACGTTATATCTTGCTCCGTATAACCTGTAAGTTCTACGTTAAAACTTATTGAATATACTACATAAACTTTTTTTATTGGGCACTTCAGTACAGTGCTAGGTTAAAGCATTAAGAAGTATGCCAAAGAGGTGAATATTTTAAATTTGATGCTATAAGCAAATTAGTAAATAAAGCTATCAAAAGAATAAATTTAGAAAAGTAAGACTAATAAATACTTAGGTTATGTACTTAGAGCAAGACCCAAGCACAGGGTGTACTTACTAGCTCTGAACTTAGGCATTAATTGGTTCACAGAGAATGTTTATAGTTTGCACCTGCGCCTAAACTGTTTCGGTCCGTCTCGGCAAAGAAGTATGTATGGTATTCGCCATTGTAAATAATCAGTCACTCGCTGAATTATTTAAACAAAATGTCATCCATGTTATGAAATTTATTATTTATAATGATAACAACAACAGAATTATAAATGTCAACTTGCTCGGAATGAAAAATAAACAATTGCATTAATATTTTTCTTATTGTGTTTGTCGCAAGTTATGTATTTAGCATAATATATCTTGCAGTAAAGAATATTAGCAACAAACAAAATTTCAATTAATGCGTCATATGTAACTATACATAGTAAAGTATATCATTATTTGTTTGTAGACGTAATAAATGTTCGAAACTAATATTAAATGATCCTACAGTGACTTGTACGGGACTACCGGAGGGCGAATTCGGTATAATATTTGGCATTGGTTGTTTGTTTCGATACAATGAGCGGGGAGGGGACGTCCGGGGTGTCCGGTCAGCATTAATATTTCGCCGAGGTACGGCGCGGCTGATATGAACTGACGGAGCCGCGGTCTGCCTCCATATTTAATGTTTTAAGTGCTTTTTCGTGTACGTACTTACTAAGCTCCTCACAAAATTGGAGGGTCTATTTTAGTGGTGGTTCACTTTGTAACTGCCCGTTATGATGGCAGTTTCTTTAATTGTAACATAAGCGAGACGATTATTGTTTAAATGCGAGTAGGTATCTACGTTGCCTATCTATTTTGACGCATGTGCATTACAAAAGTCTTAAGCGATATGTACATGTGATATATCTCATTTCAAGAGGCCATGTCAAGGAAAAGACAAACCGTTGATGTCAAAGTTTTAAAGCAATATATTTTTTTAATATTGTACTCTACTAACGTGGCCATTTACTATACATATCGCCCTACGGTAAGACGTTTGCAACATCAGGTTTATCACCAATGCATTTCCAACCCTGCCACTGCACTTGCTGATAGTATAGTATCTTCTGACTAATCACAAGAACACAACAAGAGCTCATTAAGTAAAAATCTTTCATCAGGAAGTACTAATGGTGCTGGGCTGATCTAAGTTTCAGCTAAAATACCGACCTTTTCTCTCAAGTTAAAAATATAGACAGATAGAGACAAAGAGATGCTTGCGACGTCTGACATAATGGTTCTTTTCAACCACACGACATATGACAATATATTATAGCACTTCTATTTTTAGCCAAAACCTCGTATTATTACTCTGTACTACAACCGAATAAGAATAGGCAAGAAATACATGGCCTGTCCCGAAAATGTTTTTCCAAGGCTGAAATTTAGTTACACTCAACATGTATCGCTTGCGGAGGTTTTGACGACAAGAAAAATATACCGTGTCAGAAGGTGTAAGTACGTTTGGAAAATTGATATATCCTCAGACGTTTTTTTGATTTTTTGTGACATTATTTTTAGTACTCGTTTTATTTTTTAACATAAGTATTAGTATTATAAAGTCAGTTGTTAATTAATAGTCCTTTAATTACAATTTAAATAAAAGCACCTTGCGAAAAATAATTAATGAAGGTGTAAAATTACTATTTAGTCTAACGATGAAATTACTTTCTAGCTGAAAATTATAAATATATACAATTTCTAAAGCTTAGAAAATATAGCTTTGTATCTAAATTATTATTGTAAAGAAAATTTAAAAATACTTTCTTTGTGAAATAGAAATTACACGTGACGTTATGGTCAAGATATAAGTAATTTATGTGGATCATTCTATACCTATGCCCTTTCTTCAAGTCTACAGAATAAAATGGTACAAATGTTGGCAAACATTTTTACTTGGATTCCAAGCTGTCAATTGTAGATATAGTTCTTAAAATTCTCCTCTTCCGACAACTGGTCGAGTCACAGAACATTGTTATTATAATGGTGCATCCACACCGCAGTTATTTTTTGTGGAGAAACATAATGAATATGATAACATTAGGTACCCATTTTTTAACATTTGTGACTGTTTGTTGTTGTATGTTGAATATTTATTTCGCATCCATACCGCCAGTAACATATAAACACAATATAACAAAGAGTAACATTTAGCTATAAGGCACATGTGCAGGCAATGGACGTGTACCTCTTACCTATAGATAAGTTAGGCTTCTATAACATTAAAGATGAATAAGTGATTATTGCAACAGCATATTTCCTGATAATAAAGTTAAAAAAAAACTCATAATTGCCATGTTGGCAGTAGGTAATGTTAGGAAACAATCTGTAACAAATGTTGTCGATTGTTACCATTTTTTTACTGTTATCAGAAGTTAGACAATGTTACTTAATATAGCAACAAATACTAACAAAAACTAACTTTTTGTCATCAGATGTTGGCCACTAACATGTTAAAACGTCGCTCCACATAAAGTAACTGCGGCGTGGATGGACCCATAAATCATAAAATCACTTTTATTTCAGCTTAATAAGTAATATTTGTCTTAAAATTATATTAGTAAACATACCTAATATATATTTGATAATGTACTTTTTTCTACAAACTGCAAGAATTTAAAAAAAAGTAGTTTTAGTATATTTTAAATACTTTATGGCATTTACTTTTGAAAGGTTGACGACATATCAAAATCAAATACATGCCAAGTGCTTTGATTGGTTTTCGATAACTCTGCCAGCCAATCACAGGAGTTGACATTGCGTTTCACTGTTTGTTAACAAACTTTTGTGTTGATCTACCTTTAAGGAACTGGTAGTCTATCTGTTTAGTCTCAATTAGGAGAATAAAACGTGCACAAAGAACACTTTGTGAAGGCAACTAAATTGTTACAATGGAACAATTAAAAGCGACAACGAGTTTGGCTTACTGAATTGTATATTTAAATATACTAACTACTGACATACATACAAGCACAAAAATTCCCAACAATTCCCTGTGAATCACAATATTTTTACTCTGATTGAACCCTCAACAGTTGTGCTAATGTGTCATGGCGAACCGGCCACATGAACTATTGTACCATTCTTGCAATCTTTATACTTCACGCTGTCTTTATTCCTTATTAACTATCTCGCCAAATACTTGAAATATTTTAATGAAAATAACTCCTCGCAAGTGCTATTAATTTAGCAAGTTGCCTGACACGGCCAGGAGGAAATTAGAAAATCTTACCTTATCATAAAATTTTTGTCGTCGCTTTTGACGTGGATTTCCACGAGATTTTTACGCTTTTATTTCATAATTTGTACAAAGTAACTGTGTCCGTAGTCATTATTAAATAGTTGACAAAATGCCGCATGAAGAACTTAAACGAAACCTCTTGTCCCGACTAGTTGAATTACTAAATAAAGTGAAACATAGGTACAGTGGCTTTGGAATGGTAAGCCGCGGCTGGATCCTTGATTAAGCCTGGAACAGTGCTATATGGACAGTAAGTACCTACGCTGTATAATACATTATAGCCAAATTCTTTCAGCAATGTTGACATCGGGCTGGTGATGTGGCTCAGGCGTTAAAACTTTGTATAGAACTACTGATTGTACTTGTAATCGATTACTGTAATCTATGGTAATTTTGAAGAGGTTGTTATATCATCTTATTATAGAAACAAGCCGTAGTCTCGTATAAGTATGAACCGACTAAAATAATAAATGTATTATTAAAAAATTTGCTCAATTTCTTAACAAAAATATTTCCATGCGATTTTAGAACTTATTAGGTGGCCGGCAACAAATAATATATTTTCCATTATGGGTACATGAATACCTTTGCCCCAACAATCTTATCAAAATTCATGTTTTGTAACGAAGAAAAAGCAATTTGCGATAGCCCAACTCGATACAACTCGAAATCGAGTTCCGAACTCCTTAAAGAGCATATCGGGCATGAATTATCCGTGAGTTATAAGCTCGGCGCTTGTAATACGCACCAAAAATGTCCGTGTAAATTAGTAAACTAACGATCATTATTTGCACAACTGTCCAAAGTACTTTGTTATTGTGTATACGCATGAGAAAATTAATGAATAACCGAAAGGTTAACTGTTAAACATCAGAGGTTTTTAAAGAACAAGTAAATGAAAGGACCATTTTGCTGATAAAAGTATTTTACTGTTTTACTGCGCGTCTTTTATAATTAAATAAATCCAACTTTGGTTCACGCCGTTTACTATTACTATTACCACGCACGTGCCTCGTTAGTAAGGTGCTCAGTTGTACATGACGAAAGTAGCTGTCGCGTACATGCGCAAGATCCTCGCTTGCGTATGGGTTACCTGACGTGGCTGACTTGCGTCGGATGTTACATGAAAACTATAATCTGCGCTATTATCTCAACTTATGCATCTACCCGCGTCGTTCCTGCCAGATCGTAGCCGCCACATTGGTCAGGCACAATAATTAATCATTACGATTTTCTTTTGCTGTTGTTTCTTTGCCTATTATTCTAAATGTTAGCTTTGGTATAGATTTATTTAGCTAAAGATTTATTTATTTAGGTTTAAAGAATTTATTCTCAAAAAGACAAATAAGCCACTCACTCATGTAAGTGGCTTATTTATCTTTTTTTTTACTTATTTCAATTCGACTATCTGGCAAACGCATCATTTATTTAACAAATAAAATTGAAACATTAAATTTCTTTACGTATGCACGCTCAACTTGGTCTTTAACAAACGTTGAGGCTGTGCCTAACGCAGCGAATTTAAAATGCAGGAATCATAAAACGAAACGTTCACAGTTCATTCAGTCGTCTTTCAGTAGATCTTATTACATATTCGCGTACATTTCTAACAATACGACTCAATTTGCGTAATACATTCCATTTTCAATAATATTTTGCTAATAATACGTTTTTAAATAGTGAACTGTTAACCATGATTTTCTTACATTTTATTATAAATGTTAATGTTTGTGAAGATGTTTTCTTTAATCACGCATGAGTGAGTAAAGGATTTGGGTGAATGAATGAATTTGGATGAACTTGGTTTATATGTAGATAGTCATAGGCTATAGATAGTAAGACTGCGTTAGAACGTAGTCTTAATATCTATAGCCTCTAACTAACAACACATATTGCGAAAATATGTTTAAAACTAGAGATTTAAACATATATTTCCGTTATATGTGGCCGTGAATTTTCACGCAGACGATAGCAAGTGATTTTATTTTTTACATAAATTCATATTATATTTATTTCGCTGTTGTTGTAAATGTTTCCACCCATACGTAATTTTTTAGAGTAAGGTCAAAAATAACTCCGTTCTAGCGAAGACCGTAGCCAAATAAAATAATGTCAGTCCTGTATATAAATTGTATCACTGCTGGGCAAGGGACTCTTCTCAGTGTGAAAAGGGTATGGTTCACCACACTGGTCTACTGTGGGATGGCAGACTTCGCATATTTTTAAGAACATTATGAACTACTCTCAGATATAGCTTCCTCACATTTTTTTCTACACTGTTAAAGCAAGCGATAATAAAATTAACTATAGATACCTACTAACCTTGGGATCAAAATCGAGACCTCTACGTAGTAGTCTAACGGTCTACTATTAGCGTATCACTGTCATATATAAACAGCTAAATTAATAAGTGTATTTAGGATTACCAGATCTTCTTAAGTCCTTAGTTATCAGTAAGCTAACCAGTATCGGTTTTTCATTGCTTTAGCAGCAAAGCTACACCCCCTTCTATAGGGCTGGCAATATGCTAGGACATTTAATATACATACCATGTGACAGATAGGAGTGAAGCTGCGTTAGTAAATTTATTTGTTACGCTATCACGCTTAAATTACTTAACCGATCATCATGAAATTTCACATATATATTATCAAGGGTACAGAAAAGGACATTGCGTACCAACAAACTGCTGTGTAGTTTGGCAAAAGTGTTAAATTATTGTAATATTTGTAACATGTAAAGAAAATAAAAGTGATTATTTTGGATTTTAAAACATTAAAATCCAAAATAATCACTTTTATTTTCTTTACATGTTTCAATCATCTAGAAAAAGGACAGTGCCCGATGGATAAAAGATTATTGCTAAAGCCTACATTAACGTATGCAAAGCCGCCGACAAAATGTTGTACACAATAATGGTGACTCAGTGGAAGAAATTTGACAGTCATGTATTTTCTTAAATATTTTAGCGCCCTACACTTTTTCTTTCACTATGCCATATTTCACGTTAGTATACGCAATATGCTGATAAGGTTTGAGGCGCTCATAGCCAGTTGCACTCACTGGTCGGTAAACGATTAGCGAGATTAAGTAACGTTGGGTGCGGTCAGTATATAGATGGGTAACCGCTTAGTGGTATTTCATCTGAGCGTCTCCGTGCTTTGGAGGGTACGTAAAAAGTCAATCCAGCTTGTTGCCAAAATTGACAGCAGTCGTTAAGCTATGTTAGAGGCCTATAACGGGCGGCTTCAACATCTCTTGACAACAGGTTGGCCACTAACCACACGAAAAGAAGAAGAAGAAGCTAATAAGGGTACAATATTTCCTCTTCACGTAGAAATATACGTATATAGTAACCTTAACAAAACAATAAAGCAATCAATTAAAGGAGATAAAGTTTCACTCATTAGGGATAAAATACAAGAGGCTGTGTAAACAACGGTATCCTGGGGAAGGGAATAGTACATCGCCAACGGACGTGGTCAATAACAAAATTGTTTGTTTACGAGTACTTGGGAATGTATTACTTACGATATTATTGTTTTTTTATCGATTGGCTGGTTAAATATTAAACTATTTCGTATTAGTATAGTCAGCAAGAAAGGAGCTGAACTGTTAACGAAGTTGTAAAAGTGTTTATGATTAAAAAATCTTGTTATTTCTTTATATTTTTGAACTGTGCCTATATCAACTATCTTTTAACTATTACTACTATAAAAGGAACATCCTTACTTTCTAACTAATATAATAAATTGACGACATATTCATTTGTTTGTTTGTTTGTTACGCATTCACGTCCTAACTACTCGACCGATCATCATGAAATTTTGCATACACGTTATCAGATATACAGAAATGGACATATAGTACTTTACTTTTTGACATTACATTAACGCGGAAACTGCAGACATAGTCAAGTTTGTTATAATTTTTAAACATAGGAGCTTTATAAATCTCGCAAATGTGAATCGACTATGTTGCTGACTGTACCTACTTAAAACAGCAAAATGTTATTGTAATAACTGTACTATATATATATGCCTTAAGGGAAATACAAATTTATGTATTTCAATAAGAGCCAGTCCAAAAAAGCTACGATTTTCTGTTAGCGTGACGTCATTGTCATATACTAGCCAAGGTCTTGTATTTCATACATACATAGTCTCAGGCCTATATTCTAGAAAGGGTAGGCAGAGACGTGCCCCACGTAATAGGGATACAGCCTATTGCATTTTACTGGGCACAGTTCCAAACTCCATGTACGGTGAATTCCTTGCCGGAAAACTCCAATCACACTGCCCAATATGCGGCTCCGCTCGCTTCAATGTAGGTTATGTACAGTACTTTTTTCTGGATGAAAGGTATCTTATATCCTTTTCTATATTACTAACAACGTGTATGCGAAATTTCATGGTGATCGGTTAAGTAGTTAACGCGTGAAAGTGTAACAAACTAACTCACATTCTCATTTATAATATTAAACTTATTTAGTTTAACTTTAATTAGGTTAACTACTTATAATTGTCTACAACATAGATCCGTAAAAAAACTATGCGTTAAAGTTTACTTACATAGTTAAATATATATTCAGTCTCACAAACTCAGCTATGAAAAGTATATCTCTACTATTTGTCTGTTTTTGAACTTAACATACATACAACTTAACCATGTAAACCCTTACCATACTATTATATAGAGAGGGTCTGCGGCTATGGTGAAACTCCACTTTATTTCGCCCTTTATAATGAAAAAGTATCAGTTGCTTAGAAAACCGTTATCCGGAAGGGTTATACAAATAGGTTTATCCAATGAATTCAAATAAAGTATAATATTACTTAACGTTTGACTGTCTCTAATATTTAATGACGTAGTCCTTGTGGAGCTTTCAACCATAAAGTTCCGAGTTGGATTTTTGGATTAGAACCGCTGCCCATTATACAAAGGATCATCGAGTGATCGTACATCGTAGAATAGTCGAGTGGAAAGATCCAATTATCGAGTTCGATGCCACGGTATGTGTACTGTAGCATCAAACTCGATGATTGGATCTTTGGATCCTCTCAGTTTTCAGAGTTATGTGCGTATTAACTCATTAATTAGCCGGTAACTAGACACAACGGAAAAAGTATTGTGTTTGGAGCCCAGGGTCACTTTCAGCTTTAGCCAAAAGAGTAAACAGTTAATTATTACTCGTACAAGGAAGGAAAACTTCGTAAGAAAACCAACGTTTGATCTATAACATCATTTTCTTGAAAATTTGTGTATTTTGGGAACCGACGCTTGGCCAATGTTATGGACTATGCTCCAACCCTTTCCATACTGAGAAGAGATCTATTCCCAGCAGTGTCTAAACTGGCTATATATCATAATTGTAGCTGGTATTATGTGAGTTTGCTAAATAGCGTAGGACAAAGCTTCTATTCAGAAAAATACGCCTAAATTGAAAAGTTGCGTTACGTTAACAATAAAATAATATAAAATGGCTTAGCCAGGTTTATTCGAGAAGTAAGTGTTCCTTTTTTCTTACACTCAGAACTGAAATCATGCGGCCAGTCATTTAGCAAAGTAGGCGGCCGTAAAGAATCCATCCGTTGAGTAACTGGACTGCCTTTTATACTATTGAGTAAAACGGTATGAATATTACTCACGCAACGAACTACTTGCTATAAATGCTACTGTAAAAACACTTTAAGAATACCTATAATATAATCGTACAGATTCTGACATAATACACATTTTGATAGCTTGTTTAGGTTACATGCAAGTCAACAAGACTATCTTCTGTAATAGGTTACAGAAGATAGTCTTGTTGACATGCATGTAATGACTGAGCATATTTGCCGTTTTCCTAATTAAAATCATTGATTATTTTTTGAGAGAATCACAGTTAAATTCTATCCCGCTATTCAATCTGGGATCTCGCGATCGGATAGATAAATCAATAAAAGTAGCAACATATTGCAATGATCAAGGCAACGACGCAATTAATAATTTTTTTAACGATCCTTTTGTTTAGGACTTGTATTACTATATTTTTTGTATCTTGTACGACGCAAGCTGTTCCTGCGCGCTACATGAGCAAGTCGTACATGCGCAAGCTGTTCATATGAGCTATATACATGCGCAAGCTATTAATGCGAGTTAACCTCGCGCGCCATTAATCAACCTTTTCTGTGTATGGCTCATTTCAGGACATGCCTTAATCGCTGGAACTTTATTACACTGTAGCACACTTAGTTAGCAATCTTGGATCAAGTCAAGCGAATGCCAAATACTGCCTTACGTCAATTTTATTCGTAATCGCTATACGAAAGCATACTCATTCGTGCACTCACACTAAGACATTTGCGAGTGCTTACAATCTCATCATGCACATGTTAACCGCGCTAAAGCCATATTAATAAAAGAAATGACAGATACACTGTGTCAATATTGAAATTAATATTTGGGTTACGAGGTCAGGTGTTCAGTGAAATATAAACAGATTATAGATAAACACAAACGTGCGTCTAAAATGTATTTCACAAATATAGGCACTTTATTTACCGAAAAAGCTTTATATGAATATAAGTTAACTTGCGTTATTAACAAAAGTACTGAGTTAGAAAAAATATATAAATGCTGAAAGACTGACGCCATCCGTGGCGTAGTAAACGATCACCTCGCTCTGTTACTGCAACAATTGTTGAGGGTTTCGAATACCACACGGAACAAACTTCTACATCTGACTATCACACTAATTGGGAATAAATCGATTACACCACTAACATAGTATATATAATAATAATAATATCAGCCCTGTATTAAACTGTCCCACTGCTGGGTACGGGCCTCTTCTCACTGTGAGAAGGGTTAGGCCATAGTCCATCACGCTAGCCTAGTGCGGGTTGGCAGACTTCACATATCATCGAAAACATTATGAAGAACTCTCAGACATGCAGGTTTCCTCACGATATTTTCCTTCACCGTTAAAGCAAGTGATAATTAACTATTTAATACGCATTTAACTTCTAAAAGACACAGATGCGCGCCTTGGGTTCAAACTCGAGACCTCTGCGTGGCAGTCCAACGGTTTCCCACTAGGCTACTAGGCACATAGTAAAGACATTTATTTTATAATTCTCTCGATATAATATACCTCGCTTTGTAATTAAATGTTATTGCGAATCAGTCATCCGTGATACACGAGGTAACGAGTAACAGTAAATATTGATTACACTAAAATAATAGTAGTATAAAACACAAACCTTATAACCGAACATCTTTGCACCTTAGAAAGTATAAAAATAATAAATAAATATTTACGGGAGATAAAATATACGCAACATTATTATCCGTATAATCACAAACAAATCATTTCCGAACATCAACACACACGTACGTACAATCTATATACCAACGCGTCTCTTTGTATGTGTGCGTGAATGAACAAATTATACAAATTTCCAGCTTATATCGCGCGGTAATTTTCAGAACATTACATTTAAATTCCGATTTTGAATTTACAGATGTTAAGCGTAGGGACAACCCTATCGCGATCGGAACATGCCCTTAGGGTGAATTTAAGTAGATCGCTATTCAATTTCCTCTGCTGGGCGAGGCTGTCAGCATATCGTATCATGCCTTGCCGAAAACAATAAAATTGTGTTAAGCGATACTACGTTTAGACAGCTATTTTAGTAGGTATTCTTTATTGAAGTAGAGGCGATTTGTGGAATGTTATTTAAAGTTTAAATCTTAGTTTTACACTGTAAAAGAAAGGAATGGTTTTATATTGAAGGTGTTAATATATTCAAAGAAATGCAATAATAAGATATTCTTATTAACTTTTTTAGAACTAGTGAACAATATCTATATATTAATACGTAAAGCAAAAAATTTGTACCTTTTTTACGAAAATTGCGCCGAAGGAGGAGTATGGAATATGGCACAGTTAAAATTTTTATGGAGAAGGAGTGACGCATCCTAATATTTTAATAAAATATGCATTAGAAATACATTAAATAAATGAAAAAAACACTACACGCACACAACCATGCATTTGACACAAGCAGTCGAATCGCGTTCGTAGCAGGGATGTTGCGTATATTCCAATCCGCGTCCGCATTCGCAATTGCGGAGCTTCCGCATCAATTTGGACATCTGCATCCGCATCCGCAACTGCAATAATTTTTAGTTAACGTGGATCCAAATATAGCGTATGTTACGATAAGAAAGAAATCAGTTGTTCAGTAGTACGTGTTTAATTTATGAACCTTTGCAAAATAAGCTTGAACCTGCGAAGGCGCTTATATTAGATACTTTTTATTAAATAAGATGAACAATTTTCATCAACATCCACATCCACAATTGCGGAGCTCTTCCGCATCGATTTGGACATCCGCAACCGCATCCGCATCCACGGATGTGTCTTCAAAAATCCGTATCCGCATCCGCGGCTGTCAAAATATCTGGATCCGCAACATCCCTGGTTCGTAGTATTTCGGCATTGTTCCGCTGATGTCGTAGAACTCTTTGTAACTATGGTTACATATGTATGTAGAGTAGCTAACAAAATGAAATGTGATTATAAGGATTATAATATAGTTATAGACAATAAAACCTTAATAACGATCAAACTTAAAATTTAAATCAATAATTATAGTCGAATTTCGAATACTTGGCGACCGCTAGTAAAATTAAATAGGCGTCGTGTTTGGCACTGTAACACTAATCACATTATGTTTTATATGTACAGTAACTAAAGCCTGTGTGTTTAGTTGGAATATCCGTGTCTCAAAAACACTACACGTTTCTGATTATGAGAAGGCATACTCCATTGAACTATCAGAGTTAGAGAATAAAGACTGCACTTATGATTGCGCAGTTATTTGTGCACCAAAATATTTCTGAATGGATGGCTAGTCTTAGTTAAAGTTCACTGCAATAATAACTTTAATAATCATTTTATTCCAGTAACAACATACCTGCACTATATAAAGTAATTATAATATGCTAATGTTTGCGAGTAAAACACATATTAAGTAAATGCGTATTGTGCATACCTACTCTCTTAAAGCAGGTTCCACATTTAGCTAAACTATTTAAGCTCAATAGTTGCGAGGAATGTTAGACGTTTAGACTGTACTTAGGAATAGCTGCCTACATTCTATCCACACAAGACTTAGTGTTCATAGGTTTAATTAACTTAAGATGCGTTAGTCTCTAGGCACTATAATCACATAGAGTGACGCCACTAATGGCTTTATCGAAAGCAGCTATTTATAGGAGCACTGGGTTAATACGATAGAACGATAGAGGGTTAAATGCTTAAACATTTAGTTCAGTAACAGACGTATAAAGCTATTGCGATAGGGTTAAACAATATTGCTATTATCGAACAACCAATCCTAATCACCTGCTGCATGATGGTGTACCCAACAAAAAAGAAATATATATATATTTTGTAACGGGCATTAACGCGATCGCGCATAACGTTTAACATATTGATGCTTGAAGTTTCGACCAGGTTACACCGACCGTGGTCACAAGAATTATATATATGGCATCCAAGACAAGTAAGGAGGCGGTTTAAGGTTATTAGACTTTGAATTTACGATGGTTGACTTGAAGTTTTTACACAAAGTTGTATTTCTATATTTTTTTAAATGTTCTTTTGTACTTCACACCCTGAAGCACAACTTAAAATATCGAGAGAAAGTAAAGTATAGCTGGATTTAGCTAGTATAATTTATGATCTTGGCAACACAGAAATCAAATTAATTGCATAAGAATAATTACCACCATTACTATTGATAAGAAAAGCTTAGGGACATTTCTGCGCCAAAAACCTTACCAGAAAAATAGTTTCTTTTAAGGAGGAGGTGATTTATATTAATATACCTAAGAATCTACACGAGCCATGTATTTTTCGTAACACTGTTGACTGCTAGCGTGCTTATCAATTTGAGTATTTCTACGTTGAATATAAATTCTTGTTATTCAATTCAATTAAAATAATTATTACTAAAACAAATTATCAATTAGTATATTTTTTTATTTTAATCAGTGAATCAGTTGCAGGGGCTTAAGATTATGTACTTTCAGCACAGTAGTCTGAGCTTATACTAATTATGTGCGTTAAACCAAATTGCATACCATACCTACAATTTGTTGTTGTTGTTGTGGAAACATGTCACAAGAAGTCTTCTTTTCGCTTTCCATTGTCACGTGCCATAAGATTACGATCTCTAATTATGTAAAGAGATGCATTCGATGATTTTGTTTGATCCGTTGTGCTTGTTGTAAAGTTTATTACAGACCGTAAATGTCTCAGCTCAGCTCAGAGCGACGGTAAAATCTATGCAAGAAAGCTACTTTATCTATATATGTTATGAGTACGTTAACAATGCGATCGCTTTTCCTAACGTCCAGCATAGATTATGGTAAGCCAACTTCAGTCGGTTGAAGGATAAACTCGCGATTTCTATTCGATGGCTACCTACATTGCTTGCATGGCTAGCTGCACTGGGGGACGATATAATACATCGTTGTCTTTCCAAGCTGCAGGACAATGCATAATACTGATTTTATCACAAACACATACGTCTAAAGAATGACATTCGTATTTTCAAATTCAAATGGAAGTTTGAAGGTACAAATTAATTTTGTGCCGCAATACAACAAAATATTGTAGGTAACATGCACTCAACAATACAGTTCAATGCTCCCTCTTCCATTTAACGTACACAGGACCCATAGACCTATAGTATTAAAAAAATCGTTGTTCATTTATTTTGGGTCGAAAAATATAAATATTGGAAGAAATGGCAATGCATTTGAATTATAGCTTCGGGTGTGGGCTTTTGTCAAATTGTATGTATTTATCGACAAAATACATTTGGTACAATATATTTAAAGCTCATTGGGATGCAGTCGTGTTATTTAAGATTTTTGAGGTTACTCATATATATAAATCATATGGTATGATACACCTTTATATTGCCGTAAGAAATTCGCACAGCGAGCATGTCGAGCTATGTTTGACATTCCACGTAATAGAGTGTTCTATAGGATATATTGCTCGATATTGCTGTCTACTGGTCGCATTGATAGGATTCGTGTAGCTGGTGAGATTTTTATAGTACCTAATAGTTAAGTTATTTGCCCAGGCAAACCGGCTCATTCGTACTGGCAACAAACAATTGGCATAGACTGATTCTTTCATTTGATTTGTCTTGATGGTGCTCCACATGACAAACTATGCTGATAAATAATATAATTTAGGTTATTTTAATGTTAATATAATAAGAGGAAAGAGGACAACGATTTATCCTATAAGGCCAATATAAAAATATTTAGGCATAATTTATTTACTATGGCCATGTTCGTATATGTTTAACTGGTTTCTTAATTTTACTGGTTTCTTATTTTTTCTTAATTAAGACCAGGAACCATCAAAGGTTACAAAATATCCTCGATTAGACTGGTATTATCAGACACCTAGCAAACAAATTTAGGCCTGGTTCCTATATCAAGAAAGGAACTGCTCTTGCCACCGATAGTCAAATTGATATGACATGTTTTCCATAGAATATATTATATGCCCGTAGATAGACCGACTCGTTTCATAATATCGGGAGCAAGCCTTAATGAAATTAATAAAATAACAACAGAAGTAACCAAAACCATCCACATATTTAAAAAATTTAGTTAATTTTTGTTGGAAGGAACAAAAGAATTCGACATGATGATTTTGTCAATTTTGCATAGGTTCATACAATATGAGCTGTAGTTATCTCTTTCACACATTAATATTTTGTTCGAGCCCAGCGCAACAGGAATATATCTGTTGTTTTCTTTAAACAGTTTTGTTGCTAGCATTATAATGATCCAAGCGACAAGTTGACAGCTAATTGCTGCCGATGGTATTAACAAGCTGCCATGCCATTTCATTACCAGATTAAATAAACCGTCCCTATAATTAAAAAAGGGCCGTGTTACCTGAACAAATAAATCTTTAATAGAGAATTTTGAAAGGTTTTCTCCCCGAAGCTTGAGAACACTAAGAGAACTAAGTTTAATGTAGTCAAAAGGTTAGCGTTCTTGTGAATGTGTTTACACAGAGAGATGAAACTAAATATTAATTACAGTTGCTCTTTAAACAGAACCTTTGTTCTCATGCCCTGCAGTTACAATAAGAGATGTTTCACACAAACCCTTTGTGAAGTACGTTTGCAAACATTTCTTCGCTTTGAAATTGTTCACGTGTGAGTTGTAGAATTTTTAACCACCTTTAAACTTAAAGAGTGAGGCCCTCAATTTTTACCTTATTTATAAAGAAGCATTAGCATAGGCAACCAAAATTATATATACAAATATAGTCTTACGCCTTCCTTGGAGGGTAAGCAGAGAGAATGTTGGCAGATATAGTTTTAGTTACACGTAACACGTTCCAGGAATAGTACCAGACTCCATAATACTATTAAGAATTTAATGACAGAAAATCTCAATAACACTGTGCTAGACCCGGGAATAACACGTGAGACCTTACGCATAGTATTCGCATTCAATACTGCTTGGCCAAAAAGGCCAATATTTTCGTTTGTTGTATCTTGTGAACTGTTGATGCCAATGTCACAATAATCAAGACTCCTACACAAATGATGAATAACTTAACAATCAGATGAAGATCCTATGTTTAAACAGGACCATTTGCTCGTCCTCAGATGAAAGCAGATGATAGATAAAGTAGCAATACATTATTACCTATCTGCACTTTTTAAATGTGAATTTCATCATATTAAATATAAAAGGACGTTTTGTATCGATCGATCAATAGCGATCGATTCCATTTAGTATGAAGGGCTGTAGTAACAATAATCAAAAATCTGAGAGACACGCCATATGAAAAGCAATCGCATGATATTATCTGCGGGATCGACAGCAGTTCGTTAAGCTAGGCATATATGTATCGAAACCCTACCATACGCGCTCGGGTTAAGTCAAGGTTCTATACTCGGTCCTCTCCTTTTTCTCATTATGATCAATAACCTACCAACCGTGCTAAAACATGCAAAATGTCTTCTGAATGCAGATGACTTAAAATTATACTGTACTGTAAGCTCTTATACCGACTGTATGCTACTTCAGAGTGACATCGACGATCTACATAAGTGGGTTCTTGATAACAAAATGGAATTCAATTCCTCCAAGTGCCTAGCGATGACTTTTGGACGTATCAGAAGTCCAATCCACTTTGACTATCAGCTAAACGGGGTTGACATTTCTAGATGTACCCGTATCAAAGATTTAGGTGTAGTATTTGATCCTGGCCTCATTTTTCACGACCATATCATTGCTACGGTGAATGACTCTTTCAGTCGGCTTGGATTAATTTTGAGAAATGTGTAGGATTTCAGCAGTAATGATGTAGTCAGGATTATCTATAATTCACTTGTACGCAGCAAAATCGAGACAAGTGCTTGTTTATGGAATCCTCATGAAAAAACATTTACGTTGCTATTAGAAAAGTTACAAAAGGCTTTCTTGAGATTCCTTTACAAGCGCTTATATGGCTATAATCCATTTCTGTATACGACAAAGTTTATGTTGGGTAACCTAGGATAAAATTCTCTGGAGGTTAGGAGGCAGTTTGATCAGATCGGAACTATGTGCAAAATCCTTCATGGCATAATTGAGGCACCAGAAGTTCATGACGTGCTATTGAGGATATTTGTTCCTAATAATTACCGCCGCGGCAGAAAGCACAATCTGTTTGCCTTACCAGCTTGTCGCACAGTAGCCCGTGCTAATCCGCCTATACCTCGGTCTCTCGCCACACTCAACGCTCTCCTTGTGGACAACACTCAGTGTGATATGTTTGCGGATGAATGGAAGAAGATACAGTCAGTGTGTAAGGAATATTGTGAAAAGGTAGTATGATAGTTGCGTCCTTAATTAGTATAAGTGGCCTGCGGCCGTTCTAATTAAGTAAATAAATAAATAAATGATTTTAAGAATTCTGTGCAAACATTTTGAGTTAACATATGTGTCAAATCGGACTAATGGTGGTGGCCTTCGTGGACCCGATTAGCACCAGATCTGAGAGGTGACGGGCGTTCCCACGCGCGCCTTTGTGTCGTGTGTCCGTGCCCCCTCAAGTGGACAGTAGGGTTAAAAATGTAGAAGTACCTAAACGGTAGGTCTTCTCGTGTGCGATTCGCGCGGCCCCACCAATTATGGTTATGTCTAGGAACACCGTGGTAGGTTTAGTCGGTATTACCGAGATATCTTTCCCTTGGTGAGCCCGACATAGTCTCTCCGTCGCCCCGCGGAGAGGTATGCGTCAAAGCATTCCACCACGTAAAAATAAAAAGTATGAAATCGGACGACGCGAATACTTGCCTTATTATAGTTGTATGATACGTATTCGTTATGATTAACTCGCAAATGTAGCCCGCGCCAGCAGAGTGTACATAATAAATAAAAAGCGGACCTAACTCAATATTAAGCTTTTACGGCAAACTTTAAAGTGGAACAGAAACTTGTATCTACAAGTAAAAGGACGAAGCGAAGTGTTTCTATAACAGAAGGCAAGTAACAAACAAAAAGATATAGATTATCATATATTATAATGTATGCAATTGCTGTGCATTCACGATTCGATTCATGGGTTGGGCAAAGGAATGATGTACCTATTTTGTTTGTCAAAAAAATCTCTTTAACAGCGTGTAGTCTGGAACAATGCCCGGTAAACGGCAAAAAGCTCTTTGTCTGTTACGGGGGTTCCTAAAACGACACCAGGCGTAATGTGGGTGTAATAGAGCTCTGCATATTCCTTTGGGAAAATAGACGTGAGACTATGTTAGTATAAAGCAAAATGACCAAATATGCATAGTTTTGGTGTATAGACTTACATACTTACGATGTTTCTCAATTGTGAGCGATGCAGAATATCAAAGATCAGACGTAGACTGTTAACCTGATACAAACATGTAAACATTACTGTTGTCATATAGACAACTTAGGTAGATACATACGTGGCTTGTCGAGCCATCCATGCCACAATTTCTGTTCCATCAGCGATACCTATCCGCATTCTACTCCTTGCGTGTCATTGATGATAGGGTCTTACATAAACTGTTATTAATTCTGGTACCCTACTGATTAGTGCCGCTTCCTATTTATATGTGTATTATTCAGTCGCAAATCTACTTCATGAAGGTCAACTGTTCTGACTTGCAATTGCCTAAGTTCCCAAGGGACAGTCACTACTTACAATTAGGTAGGGCTGACTGGTGAGCCACAAAAAATAATAAACCACATTCTACAGCTAAATGCTTTAAAATCCTAATTTAATATTATAAATGCGGATGTCAGTTTTTTCTTTGTTACGCTTTCACGCCTTGACTACTCGACCGATCATCATGAAATTTTGCATAAACGTTGTCGAAGGAAAAGAAAAGTACATAGGTTACCTCTTATCTAGAAAAAAAAACATGCGGTGCAGTCTTTGGGAACTGCCGATAGAAATGAAAACTAAGTAACTAGCGTGCGGTGACGATGACGCGAGTTTCACGCTTTTTGTTCACCCAAAAAGTACACATATATACACAGTATACATATAGCTCATGGAAAGCGTTCGGTGACGATGACGCGAGTTCCATGATTTTTATTCATCCAAAAAATGCTCAACGCGCCTAAAGATGTTTTCACTTCAAAAACTCTGTTGTTAACCTAACCTAACCTACATTTACGCGAGCGACACCGTGGACAAAATCTAGTATAAATTGAAAGTCAAATAAATATATAACATTCATTTGAAGTTTGATTTAAACTAGTCTAACTCGATAATCGATCTAAATAGAAAGTACTTATAGCACCGAAATCATCTGGTTTGAATTCATATATTTAAATCTAGAATACGTTAAAAAATGCGTCTGTAAATGATTAAAAAGTATTACTGACAGAGACTGTCTAGACAGATATTGAATTAGACAAATATAATCTTATTCTCTTACGAATATAATCCAATTTGTATTGTGAAATCCAAAGCAATGTTACTAAACTAATGAAAGTAAGAGAAAAGCTACCACAAACCTAATTAAATTTATATGATATTTGCATGATAATGCACTATAAATATTTTTGGTAAAATCTAATTACTTTATTCTACTTTAGCGTAACTGTATACATAGTAGCAGTTTTTTAGCGATCGTTCCGATAATAACGACTGACATATTGAAATTGTGATTGAAAATCACCTCAGAAGCAAAATTGGTCAAAGAGTAGTTCTTGGATACAGTTAGTTTCATGAACAGTATTCTGAACTAACAAATTATTAATAACCAACGAAAACCGAGCAACTATTTAGCAGTATGTATATGGATAGTAGTATTAAAATAATGATTAGATCCTGAAAATAAATATTAAAAACAAAACGAGCATTTTTTTTAAATTTTGCCTCTCTTTTTGTACAGCCTGTAACAGAAAGGTGTGGTCATATTTTAGGAGTGTAATGCTACCGTAACGTTGTATATTTTCAGCAGTATATCATTTTACAGAATTAGAATAAAAGTATTGTAAAAGTTGTAGTAAAATTATTCTAATAAATAAAATATGTGCAGTTTAATGAAAGTTAATTAAATTAAACATTGTTTAACAATATTCACCTCTATAAGTTACAAGTCATATTGTGTTTCAATAAATCCAAGAGGCTTTGTTTCAATGAGTTTTATTTAAAAACATTGAAACGTCTTGCATGTACGGATCAATATCGGTATTATTTATACAACAGCTTTTCAGATCACGAGAAACGTGTGCGAAGAAGGGAAGTATTAATAAAATAGGTCATTCACAAAGTTAGTTTAAATAGTACGAAAATAAATATATATTATTTTAGACATGTATTAGATAGACGACGCTCTGTTTTCATACAAATAATATTATATCAACAAATGAAACACAAATTCTCGTAACATTTGAAACCATTTAACCGAATACTCAAAACGCTAATAATCTTCCGCACGTAAGCGGATTACTTAAGAAAATTAAATTTAAGGGGTAACTTGAGGCGTGTATAAACGAATACGACTAACTTTAAAATGGTCGAATAATATAAATGTTTAGTGAAGTAGTTTATGAACCACAACGGTTTATCAACATCGACTATGTTTTAGAATATAATTGTATGCAACTGCGTAAACTCTAGGTTTATATGCATAGTGTTAGAAGAAGAAAAGCGACATAAACATGAACAAAATATCTATTTGTAACAAATCTGAATATTAAATGGCCAGAGTTATAAATACATAATGTAATATAATTAGTAAAATAACAACAAAATTCCTGTTTTGAAATTTGTGTTTGTTATAAATGGAAAGACTTGTCTGCACGGCCTATGGTTACCGTTATAACTCGCCACGCAATAAGTATTGTGAGTTCCATCCCTACGCAGGACAAAACTTAATGTGTTCTACAAAAAAGTGTTCTAGGTCACAGAACGTCCCCGCGATACAAGATTTTAAATTAATATAATATAGGGCTGAGTTATGCTCCCGGTCCTCTTCCACGTAAGCCGTAGACTGTGCAACGTCATTAACGCGCTACTATCACATTTTTACCCTGTGACGGGTCTACTTAACAGATTAGATGAAATGTAACTAAGATTTTAAGTTGTACTGCACGCTTAGTATATAGTTAAAATCACACCAGAGATTAAAAATACGAAGTCCCGGTCTCAAAATATAATTATTGGATGATCTGAGTTAATAACTTTTAAACTTTCGCGTTGCATGATATATAATATATATAATATGAAACGGGTATTAACGCGATCATGCATAATGTTTACCTTTTTATATGCTTGACGTTTCGACCAGGTTACACATGATCGCGTTAATACCGGTTACATATGATCTGAGTTAGTTTAAAAAAATATACATTTTATGTGCAGACACAGTTTCATTAGAGACTCATTACAATTTAGGCCAAAACAAATGAATGTGATGTTGTAATCAATGTAGAAAGTTCTAGTAGTTTCTTTTTTGTTTCGTAGAGCAATTTCTCAGCTTCGCATTAGGCCAAGATTTATTGTGTATCGCCATCCCTTTATCGAGGCTCAATAGCTAGATTATCGGTACTTACGTCACTTTTAACGAAGAGACTACCTTTTTGTATCATTAGAACATATATTAGCTAAATAATAGTTGTATTTCTTCGCTCCACTTCAAGTAATTGAAGTAAAAGAATCGTGGAGGATATTGTAGAAATGACTGGTATATTTTTCTACACACATGTGTCTAGAAATATTTAAGGAGCATGTGCTGTGTATAATGTATATGACAGTTGTATATATGCGTAGACACATAAACCACTGTCTCTCTTTATCTAGACCCACGCCTTAACCCCAAAAGGGATAGGCAAAGGTGTACCCATATTTTCTACCGTCTACCAACCATAGCTCCAGAACTTCCAAGGCTTTATTAGGACTTAAGTTCTCTCCGGTCGTGTCAGATTGTCATCCTATCGGGCGAAAAGAGTTAGGAAATAGAGAGAGCACTTGTGTTCGCGTACACACTTGTCCATCATAAAGTTCTTCTGCGTTGACAGCCAATTTCCTTAAAGATAGATCGCCATGATTGAAATTCATTCCAAATTCTCATATACCAAATTTTCTAAAAGCATCTTAAGCAAGAACATTGTGTTAATCTCCGTAATACAGCTTACAAGCTAGCTAGAGAAACAGTGTTTCATTCGGAAATTTTACAATAGATTGTAAAATTTCCGAATGAAACACTGTTTCTCTTGTCAATATAATAAACAATATTTTATCGATTTATAGGATTTACATAGTTTATTTTTAATTATTATATTAATTGTTTATTTATTTACGAATAACTAAATAAAAGATATGCCGACGGTCAATCGTGACGAGGTATATCAAGTAAAAACACATCACATCACATAATCGAACCTCTGTTCTATGATTTCTCGTGGCTATGTATCATAATAAATTCGTTTACTTTCACTTCTTTATTTTCTTAATCCATTCTTTAATTAATCAAGAACGTCCCTATAGCCTATTTTAGTTCATTATTACTGAATATAGTGCGTAGATTTGTTTGTTTGTTGATTTAGGACAAAGAAAAGTCTTGCTTATGACATTCTTCAGAGTTATTTATGATAAAGAGAACAGTACCTATTGTAGTACACTTCCCAGTGGGGTGGCAATATTCTGTTTGCGCTTGAACGCAAGAATTATACATAGCGCTTCATCGCGCACAGGGGTGGGCAGACACATCGCAACATAACCATCCCTATTATTGATTTTTCTAAGGACTGCAGTTGCTCGGATATATTTCGTGAGTTGCAATGGTATATACTTATAAATCAATAAAACAAATATTACAGATAACACTGGGCAACAAAAAATAATATATTTACTGCGGCATTAATTTGGTTACTGGTTTTAATAAACACCTTCATCAGTCATACCCGAAATGTATTTACTTTGTATGGATTGACTCTGGTTCTTGAGTATTCAACATAAAGAACGGTTCCATCATGACATTAGAACAAGAAAGAAATTTTGTCTTCTGTTTACGCGAATATTATTCATTGAAATTAAACTACTATATACGGATTTTATCTCGTTGTTTATTTAACACGTTTATTTCATAAACTAGAGTCAATTTAACAAATCTGATATTTTCTCGTATTCAGCATACTCAACTTTCACAAAATTGACTTCAACTTACTGTAATATACATATGTACTAGAAGTATCTAAAATAATCTACTCTAATATGGCACGCACGTATGTTAATTAATGAAGGTCTATACAACGTTACTTCACAACCACGTACCATTTACGCCAGTTACAACCACAGTGCACAGCTAATCTACAATAAGATTTGTAAACTACGTAATACTTATGTGCAATTCAGTGTTTTGATAAAAACTCGATACCTCATACATAGCAGTTTCATTCAATACCGCTGCCCTACCAACTTAAATTAATATCATATACCTCTAAATAACCTTGCGACAAACAATGACAAACATATTTTATGTATTTATTTGATGTAATAATACTCTTCCATAAATACATTTACTTGATAGCTCACATAACGACATTATGTAATGTCCAAAGAAGAAACAAAATTATGTTACGCAGAGTACTTAAGTTGGTTAATATTATCGTGAAACAGAACATTAATGTCGATGTGAGCGAAGTTTTTGTTCAAATAATTTCCTGTTTGAAATAAGTTGAACTAGAAATTTAATACAGATGTCAAATCTTATGTTTTGAACTATCTTATTCTTAGGGATAATGATTCTAAAAAATATTAGTATATATGTATATTAGTCGTTTAATATCACGCCCCATCTTACCAAACTTTCTAACTGTTGGGTTACCAAGTCAAAAGTCTTAAATATTATACAACCCAACACATCAGTTAAAACATTGTTGTTTTAATTAATTTCACAAATCAATTATAAATTTTATTATTGCGTTATGTAGTTTGCATAGAGTTAAATTATGCCATATGTCTTATAACAAAAGATTCTTCTAATGCCTAACGGTACAGAGTAGTTCAGTGAACAAAAGTCCATATTTACGCTTCGTAGACGCATAACATTATATAAGCCCAATATTACATACCGCTAAATGAAACTCACAATTGACAATCACGCTGGCACTTCTATGTTTCCACCGCTGTGTCGAAAACGTGAAGCATAAATTTCAATACAACATCTAAATAGAATATTTGATGGGATCAAAGAATTCGTTTTCATACTAACAAAGCCATCATCAGCAGTATAAAAAATAAATAAAAGATAAAACATTACTTCGTCTCGATTCATAAAGTAATTTTTCCTGAGTCTCAATTTGACGCCACCTATTGTCTACGAAGGGATTAATTTTTAAACGGAACCTTTTCACCTCTCTTGACAAGTACTATACCTTCCTCCTCAAATATTACACATACATGAACAGATTCGTGTATGTATACGCACACATACTACGGTTGTTTTGCCTCCACGAAGGTAAACGTATTATGGCTCATAATGTTTTCACGCATCACTCGACCTAAAAATGTATGAATGTAAGAGTATACAATTCTAAGTTTTTGTTTCTTTTTACGAATGCCTAATTGAATAATTGAGTCACATTTCGGTCTGCCAGCTTTATTATTACGGTTTAACGTTCTAAGTCAGAAGTTTAAAATCTAAACTTTTAAATCAATAGTCAAATGTCAATGCGGATATAATGTCAAAAAGGTAATTATCCAAATTACGAAATCTCCATATTGGCAAAGGCCTACTGTTGTTAATTTGTAATTTAATAAAGTCAATCTTGCAGCACGTCAGTGGCTACCTGTGAGCCATAGAGTGTCATATACAGATGTGAGCCTAGGTAGGTATATCCTAATTAATATTATAAATGCTTCGACGCCCAAACTACTACACCGATGAATGAAATTTCTTACATACGTTGTCACGTGTACAGAAAAGGACATACATATCTGTCATCTGTATGTAGATATAAATTTACTGATAAAATCTATAGTAACGCAAGTAAGGCCGAGAACAAAACCTTGTATGGCTTAAAACAGAAAAGTCTTAAATATTATACAATAAAATAATACTAATTTACATTACCTATGTATATGTCCTCGGTATAAACCGTACAGATTATCTCGATGACGTCATATGACATCATACGAAGCCTCGAAGTCTTGTCTTCGATAATTGTGTTAGCTTACAGCGTATACGTCCTAACCAAATGTGGTTACTTACTAATTGTCCCGTTCAAACCCACAATACTCAGCGCGCTGGCAGTGGCGAGACGACCGCTTGCCCAATAGCCATCCATTCAATCAATTACATCTGGATTTTCTTGTAAATCCAGCAATAGTCTACTAGGAGTTCTAGAGTTCGAAACCGAGGTGCACATCTCTGTAATTTTTAAGGTATTTGCGTATAAAATAGATAGTAACATCCTGAAAAAATCCACATGCCTGAGAGTTCGTTCATAATGTTCTCGAAGATATATGAAGTCTGCCAATCCGCACTGTGCCAGCGTCGTAGCCTAACCCTTCTCACTCTGGGATCTGATGGGAAAAGATCAGTGCCTAGCAGTGAGACAGTTTAATACACGGTTGATATTATTTAAATATTGATACTGATTATATATTGATTTGCTTTCTGTTGTCTGCTTATCTTAGTACCTATCCATTAAGAGGTTTATCTTGTTTATCTATACTGCTGTTGTTGTCGTTATTCGAGCTCACCTTATGGTTAGCTTTAACCGGCATACCTTTGTTTTCATGCTATCACAGAAGCAATTTCAAGGAAACACAAGCAAGTCACTGCCTACCGTAAACTACGTGGGTAGCGAACAAACACGGAGTGTCTTATAGTAAACAGCGTCACTGAGCAACACTTGCAAACCATTCAAGATTAAGAGCAGCATAATGAGAAAGGGGTCGTAAGGCGTGAGTGGATAAACTCAAAAAAGGCTAGATATATCAGTCAGTTTGGTCCACAGTTAAAATTGAAACTGCAGGTGATAGTTCGTGAATTGTGCATGAACTGTCGCCTGCGGGTTCAAAATCGTCCTTTAAATATAATGAAAGACTTTCATATGACGTTAAATTTTAGCTTATAATATAAAATGTTCGTTACAAGCTGCGGCGATGGAATATTCCAATTTCATTATTATCATTAAATAAGTAAGGAAGGTGAAATGTTAATGAATTTTAATACTGAAGCCGGACTGAAGCACGTATGTTTAATACTGGTCATTACCTTCAATGCTTTCATATGTAATACCATAAAAACTTTACTCTATATGAAGAGTAGTAAAGATTCGTTTTATTCGTCACCTACGAATTTAACGTTTAATTTGATTTTGCGGTTATAGCTAGTCAGTTCGATGCGAATCAACGGCAATAATGATACAGTTTATTTGTATAGGGATTTATATAGCTATATGAAATATAATATACATGTATTTAAAATGTGGTATACAGACTTATATAAGACTAGATTTTCTCGCAGCGTTCCTCGCATTAATCTGAATTTTGTCAATATATTCCTATCTCTCAGTAACAGTACATTTTTCTGACTGAAAGGTATCCTATGTCTTTTTCTGTATCTCTGACAAATTTCATGATGATCGGTCAAGTAGTCAAAGCGTGAAATTGTACCCAACGAACAAACATTCGCATTTTTTATATTAAGTTACGATACCAGACCCTTGGTGGGGGCAGCAGTAGTAAATGTGACCGATATGCTTGAAGTCTCGTATTCAATCCAGGTATGAGCTATTAAGATCTTTAGTAAAGAAATGTTCATCAAGAGCAGCTGTTTTTGATGTAAACTTCGTTTCTTTTAAATATATTTAGAATTAAATAAACCTTCATTTTACTCTAAATATTTTTAAAACAGTATTAAATATACACGCAAGCTATAGTAAGAACTATTCCATGACTATTTATTTACGGTGCTCTAATGAATTGTTTTATTACCTTATTAATGGATTGAAAGCAGACCTTCAATCAATAAATTAGTTATTGACGCAACTGTTAATTGAAATCTGTCGACGCAAATTGACAATTCGTGAGATAACTGAACGTTGCTACAAGCAAATTCTAAAAATGTTACTATATTGAAAATCGCTTTCCACCGCATATTCTGACATCGCATAAAGACCAAAAAGCTTTTCTAGATATTTGGTAATTTTTTTTACAAGCTTCTACTTAACTTTCCTTGAAAACGCCACTAACTAAAATGTACAACTAAAATGTATATGTTTGTATTAGGACGTCAGTAATACAATGGCTGAGATTCAAACTCACAGCCTCACTTGGCTACCGACGTTTGGCTTTCATAATTATATAAAAAAAAATATCCCAAAGATACTTACAAAATATTCTTTTCTTATATTATCTTTATCATAAAATCTAGATGGTAGATAGCCACTACATGAAAGAATTGATATTTAATGGTATCTGTTCATAGTAGTGCCAGAGATAATAAGACAACGGAGAATTCATTAATAGTCTGACATATTTTTGAAAGTAATATACTTCGGAGAATTATTGGTACGTCTATTTCATGACAATCGAACACATATCTCGAATTTCTCTCTCTCCCGCTACAAGAACCCTGACGTTAAACCAATAATACATTACTTTATTTTCTCCACATATCTCTAATGGCAAGGCTAAAGGTTTTTATAAATCATATTTACCAAGTAACATCGGCTGATCAGTCACTTAATTTTGATTTACTCAATTTACCGTCATTTGCGTCAGATGAGATTTTGTTCATGTGATATGGGTGTGTTTCTTTCTCAATATAATGGTTTCTACACATCATACCATGCGCAAGTTGAGACACTTCAGCTAGTAGTGTATACACGAGCATGAAAAAAAGTGCTTGAGTCCAGGGACTAATTTATATTTACGCGAACAGCCCAGGAAACGAGCAAATAACCAATGCATGCAATGCATATTACATGCTCGATGTAGTGCAAGAAGCTGGCGCATGTAGTCCATTTGTAATTACTACAACCACTTGCATCATCTACAAGCACTTTTATAAAAAGTACATGTAACTCTAGCATATAGACCACCCGAGAAGCTGGCACAAGTACCTAGTGTACGATAAATATGTTTATGGTTTATTTAAATCCGCGCAACGAGCTTGCGCATGTAACTTGCACTATTTCTTACTCTAGTTAATTGTACTGTGTACAAGCATCTTAACAGGGTACATAAAAATAATACAAGCTTAAATTTAAAATTCACTTCATTTGACGAGCACCAGGTGTGCTAGAGTGCCGTATAATAGACAGCTGCACCGAAGACTAACTTCTTTTTAAAGTTTGCTAGCATTGTGTCTTGCACTTTACTATTATTGTTGTGAACTAAATATATGCTTTTGTTAGGAGTATGTATGTTAATAATGCAGTGTGATCTATTTGTAACTTTATCGATTATAACTTTAGTTATTGGGTTACCGTTATGTGAATTACGCTCCGATTACAGTTGTTTGTGTTAAATTACGCGGTGGTTTTGATTTTACTACATATTCATACAGTTTTATGTTACTGGATCAAGTTATGAGTGTTCAAAATTCATTTTCATTTTATTAACTTTGCATAGTTTGAGCCTTCATCGAAATTTCGGGTATCATTGATTTATATTTAAAACATAGAAATAAATATAAAATTTGTAAAGAGCACTGTAAACTCTATCATTTTAAGTAATCTGTGTCACATTTTCGAAAACATACAACAATACTTCAAGTCGTTCATTTCAGGTTCCCCAACAATACTGTATGATTCTAGAAATAGCTTTTAATTGATTCAACTCTCCTACATGTATTCGTAGTTCCATATAGCGAACAAAACATGCAGTACCTACACATTCATAGAGCCGTGCTCTATCAACTCAATTTGCGTAATGGACAGTCCATCCGTATGGAAGCTTTGTTTTACATCACAAAAAAGGCGTAACTCGAAAACTAGGGTACCTACAGAAAATATCACATACCTAAATACTTTTTGTTGTTGATCTCGAAATTTTTTGCCCACGTTTTTCGGCACCCTTTTAGAAAGTAGCCTTGTGTAGTGTCAGCGTTTTCCCCTCAGGCTAACTTCGTTGTATTGTTTTTGAGTGCAAAATATACAAATGAAATGTACGATAATTCTTTTTGTATTACTTTTAAAGCTTAACAGACACGTGTAGGCAAACGAATCAAAATGGTTTATCAAATAAAACGTAATAAGCAAATATAATAACAATATATTTATTATCTGGTACTAGTCATCGAGAATATTGCCCATATTTTATATCGAACTGTTTAAAAATAAACGTTATATGATGGCTTTTAGTATATACCTATTGTAGAACCATCTGAATTTGCTCGGCAATAATTATCATTATTTCAACTTATGTCTGGCATATATTATATTTAAACCTAGGCAGGTTCAAATATGAAAACCAAATATTCTTTACGATGAATAATAAATTAAATATACATACGTCCCTTACTTTTTGTTACTTTTATTCAAAATCATCTACAACCACTTTTATTTTCCCTAAATTAAATAGCTTTTCTGTTGTGTGATTAAGTGGACCAGCCTAACCATCATCTGTTAAAGCATATATATTGTATGAGCGGGAATAAGATTCAGTAACGTGTACCATTATATGCAATGACATTGCTTTAAGAATTGGTAGTAGTACCTACCCTAGATTTCTTTACGACTAGAAATGATTAAATATTCTAACTCTATAGGAAGGAGCAACTTCAACGCTGTACGCTTATTTTAGTGAGACTGTAAAACAAACAGAACATCTATCAGTGTGCCTTAAAAGCTTGAAGTAATTACAACAAAGAGAGAGAGAGGTGTTTGATCTGCCGCTTCGGTGTGAATTTGCATGTAAACGAGGCCGGTGATTTTGTTACTGCGGCCGCGACCGCCCGGCTCTCGATCGCTAATGTTTATTGAATTAAAACGTAAGTCAATAAAGACGCTACAACTTGAAACCTTGCTTCTATTGATTTTGAATTTACGCTGTTATACTTATTGTTCAACACTATTGCTTTGTCAATTTATGTACTAACATATTAAAATTCTGCACGGATAACGTTGTGGTTTAAATGAGTGTCTCGCCACTGGCCGCCGCGCCGAGTGTTTTGGGTTCGATACCCACACGGGACAAAAATTGTGTAATCCATAAATAGTTGTTCCGCGTCTGGTTGTTCTTTGTATCCGTTGTTTTAATGTTTGTAAAGTACCCCGCGACGCAGGAATTATTCCTAGTATCGTAGGAGTTGTCTTATTCAAATTTAAAAATTCTACCTAACTGATTTTAGTTTTATTACTTTAAGTATTTGGCAATAAGATAACTATAAAGTATGATATAATTGTTTAATTTCTGTAAGTCAAATAGTTATTCAATTAAGGTTAAGATTTGAATAAAGTAAGGGCTTACCCTTACTTTACCGACCTTAGTCGGTTAAATAATTCAAGTTATTGCTACATTTTTTCGCTATGTTCGATTAGTCATCAATCAATATAATAATGTCCTCCAGGCCGAATTTCGGTCACGGAGGCCAATCTTAACGGAGACTGGCCATCTGCGCTGGAGTTATTATAGAGTACAAGTCTGTGTGCAAACACACGTGCACTATCTGTTCCCTCACTCTCATGATACGATGGGACGGTAATCCGACACGACTAGAGAGAGATCAGGCGTAGGACCAACGGTTTTACGTGCTTTCCGAGGCACGGGGGTTTCTATCCCCGCCAACTTCCTTACTCCGGGCTGCTATTGAGATTTCCTAACAGGAAAACCTAATAATTTTTATTGGCCCGACCCGGGTTCGAACCCGAGACCTCATGCACAGCAGTCACAATTACTACCCCTGCGCCACGGAGGCAGTTCAATATAATATGTATAGAAACGGATATTATAATGATTGTTTATATATATATGTATCCATTATTTTGTCAGTAAAACAATTACGAGCTACTTAATTAAATATAATATAGAAATGCTCAGCTTGGTTACAGCGGTCTCACACATACAATGTGTCATAATTGGGGAGTCATGTTTTTGAGAAGGCATCTTGAGAATGTCACTGTATCTCGTTCGCGCTCTTTCTTGTAAATAAGCAGTCTTATTGCTGACGATGCCGATGAGAGAAAAATCTCAAGTGTGATTCTATGCAAACTGCTCGATGCGCTGCAGAAGAGCATGTAACATCTTCATACATTATAATTAGATCCCAGTTATTTAATTTTATTTCTTTGACAAGGCGGTTTTATTTTGTAAAATATGATTTTTCCTTTTTCATAATGGCAACTCTAATTAGGACTCCTGTGTCGCAGGGGAAACAAACAACGGATATGAAAAACATAAAATGCAGTGAGTGCCTACTTACCATACACACCTTTAATACATGATTAACATTCCAGCCACTCATATAAGAAATGATTTGTTAACATTTTCTAGGTTTATTCAACGCTGGATCATTAGGAACACGTCATGATGAATTCTTACTAGCAATGGAGGAGCTTGCAGTTGACATAATGGCAATCAACGAAACTTGGTTGCGGGATGGAGAAGAGGGGCGTGCGCCGGCAGTTCCTAACTACCGCTTAAGACACGTACCGAGGCCGTCGAATGTGCGGGATGGACGTGGTGGGGGTGTCGGTTTCTATGTGCGCCGCGATCTCAAGGTTCGAACCATGGCACATCCAGTCACGCCGAATGTCGAACAAATGTGGCTCAAACTTACTGTCAACTCACAAGTAGTGGTTATAGGTACAGCATATAGACCCCCTTGGTTGGACATTAACACTTTCCTTGATGCAATCACAGCCTCTCTCACATCCTTCAGTAAAGCAGAGAAAACCATACTTCTTGGTGACTTTAATATTAATTGCCTAAAAAACAATGATAATAGTACCATTTTGTTAAATGCTTTTTTACAGTACACCAGTCTTAACCAAGTTATTCAGCAACCAACACATTTCACAGATCATAGTGAGACACTCATAGATATTGTGTGCACTGATGCTCAAGTGAACAATGTTTTAGTTCAATATAAACCTGAATTAGGGCAGCATGCCATTTTATCTGTGACTTGCCCATTCAAAATCAGTAAAGCTATCCCGCAGTGGATTCATTATAGACCATTAGCTAATATAATGGTGGATATTTTCCAAGAAGACCTATGCAAATTAGATTGGTCTTATTTATTAACTCAGGATAATGTGAGTGACATGGTTACAATATTTAATGCTTTCATTATAACTCTATTTGATTTACATGCACCAATTGCCAGGGTTTTAATTAGAGAGAGGTCCTACCCATGGATTACAGACACAATTAAAGAGATGGTGAAATTGCGTGACAGATATCAGGCACGATACAAACTAAGCAAATCAACCATACACAAAAATAGTTACAAAGATTTGAAACATATTGTATCTAGTGCAATTGATTGTGAGAAAAGGGCCTATTTTGAAACTTACATAAATGGACACATAAAAGATCCAAAGAAACTATGGTACAATTTAAAATCAACCATAAAGATTGGTAAACAAAGAATTCATGACTTGCCATATACCCTTAACAACCCTGAAGATCTTAATAAGCATTTCTTGAATATCCCTGGTAATGATACAATTTCTTTGCCTGATTTGATATATTTTGAGACAAACAGGTTCCACACAAATACCTTTACTCTTGAGCCAGTTAGTGAAGAGGTTGTCCGCCTGCATATTAGCAGTCTTAAATCTAATGCCCTTGGTGTTGACAACATTTCTCTAGAAATGCTAAAGATAACACTTCCTCATAGCCTACCATACATCACAGCTATTATAAATAAATCTATTACATCTTCTACCTTCCCTAATATATGGAAAACTGCTATTATTAAACCAATACCTAAAATTCTCAATCCAACCTTAGCTAAAGATCTAAGACCTATCAGCTTGCTTCCTTGTTTATCAAAAGTATTGGAAAAGGTGGTAGGCAGTCAACTAAGGAAGTACCTTGAGAAATATAGCATCATACCTCAGAAACAGTCTGGGTTTCGCCAAGGTCACAGTACAACCACATCTCTCATTGATATAGTTGATGACGTTTTAGAAGCTAGGGACAAGGGTATGGGTACCTTGCTTACCCTGCTTGATTATTCCCGTGCCTTTGAGACAATCAATATTTCCCTTCTGCTTGCTAAACTTTCCTACTATGGGTTTGACTCAGCAACGGTAAAATGGTTCTATAGTTATTTAACTGACAGATCTCAATTTGTTCAACTGGATAATGTCAGAAATGGTAGCAAGACAAATTCTTCTTGTTGTCAGGTAAAACGGGGCTGCCCGCAGGGATCTGTCCTCAGCCCTCTGCTCTTCTTATTATACAGTGCAGATGTTACCAACCATATACATAATACGCAGTTTCATATGTATGCAGATGATCTGCAATTATATATATCCTTTCACCCCAATGACTGCCATGGATCTGTAAATAAAATGAATATAGATTTAGATAAAATATCAGACTGGGCTAGGAAAAATTCACTGGTACTTAACCCTACTAAATCCAAATTTTTAATACTGGGCTCAAAGGAATGCATTAAAAAGATACAAGACCTAAATCCTTTAGTAATGGTTGATAGCTGTCCCATTGAGCAAGTTCGTGAGGCTCGAAATCTAGGTTTGGTCATGGATGGTGAACTGCATTTTGAGACGCATGTACTTGAAGCTGTGAAAAACTGTTTTTACCGTCTCAAGTTGCTATACCTGATTCGCCAACACCTGAGTACTGAAATGCGTATATTGCTCTGTGAGACCCTAATATTTTCAAAATTAAACTATGTGGATACAGTGTTTGGTCCATGCATATTGAAAAGAACGGAGAAAGTAATCCAGCGAGTACAGAACGCATGTGCTCGATTTTGTTATAACATCCCACCTCGTACACATGTCACCCCATTCCTGAACAGTGGAAACCTGATGAAGATGTCTACTCGCAGGCACCTTCATCTGGCAATTTTACTTTTTGGCATTGTTCTATACAAAAAACCGGAGTACCTGTACAAAAAATTAACGTGGTCTCGTAATGTCAATCAGTACAGTACACGGGCGGCATCACATCTTTTGGTCACATCGAGTCACAGAACCACGGCTTTCAGGGGTAGTTTCAGATACGCCGCAACCCATTGCTGGAATGACCTTCCGCCGCCTATGCGAAATCTGAAAACATTACATACATTCCGTAATAAGTTTAAGATGTTTTTAATAAACAAACAAAAATCATTGTTATAATTTTACGTACTTACCTTTATAACAGATATGTATAGCAACTTTACTTACACGTATGGTACCCATCATTACGAAACATATTGTATAAATAAATCTAATAATGATTGTGGTAACATAGTGTATATTTTGTTAATTTGCGCGTACGCAGCGGTAATGTATGTTTTATCATTGTATTCGACTCTGTTAGACGCTTTTTTGACATTCGTGACAGATGTGACTAGTTTAATTGGCGTTCGAAAACTCATTAATATTATATTGTTCCTTTGTTTTTCTCGTTATTGCTTTTGTTTATTTTTACTTTTTTATTTTTTTTGTGTATCACATGCTGTATTTTGTAGTATAACATAATTTTATATATTACGCTAATGAATATAGACTATTTACGTTTATATATATACATATATCTATATATATTACATAATATATGAAGATAATATAAATATATTGTTATGAGGTTATATTTATTATTTTTATTAAATTTTTTGTATGTTTATTTTATTATGTATTGGTTTATAATAAATTATTATTTAGTAGGCCTGCGAGAATACCAGCGTTGTAGTCTATACTGCAACAATAGCTGACGCAGTGCCTAATTTGATCTCCATGTACCGTCGTTAAATTGTATGTAATATTGTTTTCTTTTAAATTATGTGTGTATGGAGGTTCAAATAAAACATTTTTCTTTCTTTCTTCTTTCTTTAGTATCGCTCTTACCATTACGTAGCAAATCGCTTTGTCAGCGTCCGTGTTTTCCGTTAGATATAATATGGCAGTCTTCGACGGTCAAGTCAGTCAGGTCATATATTTTTAAAACACTAAACCGGTGAATATTAAGTATAAGATACTACTATGACCATTTTTTACGAGAACCCAGGCATGAATTTAAAATATTGTCGTATTAATTTTCTATTGAAGGTATAAGATTGCTGACAGAAATAGTACGCAGGAGCTATGCCAGCAACTATGAATCTTAAACTAACGACAGCCGAACAATGGATAGAGCTGACGTAATACCGCAGCCACAATGGGTTGAAGGCTTTGGAGCTAAACTTACAGCGATATCCTTCCCAGGAGAGCTCCAATACTTGGCTAAATTAATTCACATTAATTTCTTAATAGCTTATACACAGAGGTCTACTTAACGGGTAACATCTGGGATAAAACCCTTCTTACTTTGAGCTTTAATTATGTCTGAAGAATATTTTATTGTACTAGATAGATAGATATATTTTGAAAGAGTTATTTAGGGCTACTTATGTTTAAGGTAATGAAAATTGTAAAAAAATACATCATCAGTCACCTCTTGGTAAGAATCTCGTTTTCTCGCATACGCGTAAGAAATGACAGTAGTTTTAGATAAAGTGATATCTAAGGAACAGTATTGTTGCGTAGCCGGCTATGTTACTGATAGCCTGTGATAGTATCGTAATTCTTCGTTTATTTTTAACCGTCGCATAAAGTTGTAAGCGTTATGCCGATATGAGTATGTAGTGAAAGATTCTGTAGTTACTTACCTTATATTATTTAAAAATGGTATTTGGCATTGGTTCTTTATCGAATACAGCTAATTGTTTATAGAACTATTCAATGGGAGACATGAATTTCTTCTAGCTTATAAAATATCTGGCCTACAAAATATGCAAATAATCAGTATATCCATTACTTAGTTCATGTATGAAAAAAGAACAAACCAACAAACACACTTTGGTATTTATAATATTATTAACGTATGGAGTCGCAGCGTCACACCGGCGGCCATACACGATATAATAATATTAGCCCTCTATTAAACTGCCCCACTGCTGGGCACAGGCCTCTTCTCAGTGCGAGAAGAGTAAGGCCATAGTCCACCACGCTGGCCCAATGTGGGTTGGTAGACTTCACATATCGTCGAGAACATTATGGAGAACTCTTAGACATGCAGGTTTCCTCACGATGTTTTCCTTCACCGTTACAGACATAATAGTTTTCAATTATATCTGTCATTCCAATATTTGATTGGTTAAGAATTCTACGAAGATCCAATGAAAATGCTCCGTGATATTTACATTTAACATAGATAAAACCTATATATCAAATATGGATGAGACAGGTTTTGTAATATTTCCTTAAATAACCAACACCCACTCATACAAACGCTATTAATCCTGTGGGAAATATATACTACAATAACTTGTGGACTCGTACAGCGATGATAGGATCCGCATTCTCTCTCGAACCGGTGTGAGTATAATATAAAACAAAGTACATCAAAAGAGAGTCCATTATCTGAATTGATTTACGCCGGGAGGCCCAAGGCAGCCATTATCTCGTGCTTATATTATCTTTATCGCGTTTTAAGAATGAAACGTAAACACTGAATAACGTAGGTAGGTGTCTCTGTGTCGTAGGGATTTTTGTTTGGTTGTGATTATTTTCTGTTAAAAATAGAATAAATGCTGCTGTACACTTGGCGATTGTGGCTGCGATCAGTGGCTAAGATGAGCCACCAGGTGCGTTACTGTGGCTGCTATCGATGACTTAGTGTGTGGTAGAACTTAACCATTAGTGGCAATGACTGATATTTGCATCGCTATCGCTAGTGACTCAATGTGAGGCAGCACTAGCCTGTAATATAAGAACTATTGGACTGCCGAGTTAAATTCAATTTACAATGTACATTTTGAAAAATCTAATTGCTCTAACAAAGCTTGTATACAAATTATGATTGGCTAAGGTGAGGCATTACAGTAAACCTAATATTATGATTAAAATGAATATATTTTCATGGTTTTTAAACGAAGCTATTCGAGTCGGACTAACAAAGGTTACAAATGATTTATATATTACATAATATTCGATCAAATAAGTTAAACGTTATATCCAATAATGTTACACGAAATAAGTTTTTGAAAATACATAATTATGTACTTTTTTTAATTTTATTGCTTTCGTTTGATGACGATCCTAGATGTTACGTATATATGATGCGTATGTATGATGCGACGATGTGATCGATCACTTACGATGCATGTATGTATGTTATACATAAAATATAATAAATTTATACCAAAAATTGGTAAAGTCACGTTTGTTATATCTGAACGTTATTGAAATAAAAATATACCAAATAAGTTTATAATGTTGATATGAGACGCACCTGTAATTATTAAATATACATAATGTATTAGACTAAAAGTTTGCAAAACAACGTCGCCTGCCCTCACGTATGGGTAAGCATGAAATAGGCTCCCCGTACTCCCGTACCGCCGCACTACGCTGCAAAACCGACGCGGTACTATATTTATCGCACGATAATTATTTTATATTAACCTTTCAGCTATCATCTATATCTATAGTATAAAGGGATAATTTTCATACTTATGTTTTCGACAGCCAATCAAATATTGTAGTTAGGGTTAATAAGCCCGTCGAAACATTGATACTTTTTTAAAGTCTACTTCCGCTGCACGTATTAATCCTGGGTTGTGGAGGATTTTACATACATACAAATAATAATTGACACAAAGAACACCCAGACCCGAAACAACTTTTTGTGGACCACACAATTTTTATCTCGTCTAAGGATCAAATCCACAACACTCGACGCTACGGCAATGGCGAAGCAATCACTTAAACCACAACGTTATCTGTGCAGTCAAATAGCCACCGATAAAAAAAATTGAGGCTAAGATATTAAATTGTAATTTGTATCTATAAAAATATTTTTATAGAACGACTGGACGTTAATATGCTGCATGCAATAAGTTTGCGATTCGACAGCTTCAAAAAGAAAAACTGTTATCTATTAAAATGCCGGATATTTCTTAAGTAAAATGTTTTTTAATTCCGTCAAGCACGCACGGCTACCTTCTTGCTACATTCACTTACTCAAACTTTTAAATAAACAAAAATCATTAGATGTTATGTTCCAAACAACTTGTCCTATTATAATAAAGGCTGGCACGGCACTTCAGTGCTATTACACCAATTGCCTCGAAATCGCATTATGTTGTTAGCAAAGTCTTTTAACATTAAAAATTCATTACAATTGCTTACCTTGGAACTTAGCTAATAAAGCCATATTGTACGTGAAGTTAAATTATCCGAGACTTTTGTTTGTTGTGTAGTTTGTGCCTATACTTCTGATCGTAATTAATAAATTTCGTGGCAATTTTATCGTATAAACAATTTTGAGGCATATTATACTGTAGTAAGTCTTCGAAATTCTTGTAGAATTTTATATAAGCCTATTCGTCCAGCAACAGTCGTGACCCGTTTTGACATTTAATTTAATTGACTTTTTAAAAACTCACACACACGTACTCTCAAACACACGTACACTCGTACACAATATTGTAAATTCCAAGATAGGTTTTACAAATCTAAACATATCATGATGAGCAATCCAGGAGTCATTAGGCTTATGTTTTCCTATGAATACGTAAGTAAATGTTATTTTCTTCGTTCTTACACTGATCTCACCAAGTAAAAAGTTTATGAGACTAGACAATATTAATCCTTAATCTTTATTAATCTCAAATCAATTAAATATTATTAAGATATAAGAGCTCAGCTGAATCCTCGCTTAAAGCTAGCATTTCGCTAAAACTGAATAGCTCGGATTAAGATTTGCAGAGATGCAGTATTGAGGTGTTGATATGGGTTTTTATGTTTTTCATTTGCGGAGGCAGTGTGTTGTCAGCATTTGACCTTGTCCCATGCTTGCGTTTTTTGACACGTCTATTTACACGAAACGTCGATAGGCTTTTGTTTATGCCATCTTAATTGCGACAAATAAACTAATTATTTGGCTTAATTAGTTGGTGTTATCTATATAAAGTTTTATAGGATATTACATATCAATTAGATGAGCATTGTAAAGAGTTTAAATTAGATTATTTAAGTCCATTTATTATAAAACAGGCAGATAGTCGATGCAAGTCTCTGTACGTGGCACAAATCGATTCCAATTACACCAGGTATTTATTTCCATTTCCATTAAAGTTGAACACAAAACATATCAACGGGATTGCCGTTAAAGATCGCGCACAACATTTTATAATTATAAAATAAATTAATTCCGCGCACTGACCAGCAAAAAGCTTTGTTCGACAGAACAAAAGACCTGTAAATATAATTTTGTGGTGTTAACCAGAGAATTTGTACAAACGCACGGAAAGCGCGATCCGAACAATTAGTGAGTTTCACCCAGATTATGGAATTGTTATTGAATCTGAACATTTTCATTACGAATTTAACAATAAAATTGCTGATGAATTTTCGAGGAATTCATTCTGTTCTTTAAAGTTAAATACTTTTTGTTGATATCTATTTATGAATCTGTTTATAGTGTAGTAGGTATCCTTATGTGTATTGCATACATGTTCTAGCATCGAACTTTGTTGGCTGATGAGTTAACATTTTGAATGTTATTTGTTTGCTGCTAAAATCAAACTACGAAGCAGCATAACGCTTCTTTAAAATTTTCAGTGCGTGCTATGTAGAATTTACGGACATCGAACGCTAGAAACAACGTCGATCTGCAATGAATCCATAAATAGTGGATATGTGTCCATTATTCGACAATCCTTAGTCTCTAGCCGTATAGACATATAACGAAGTTGGGATAAGTACTTTACTTTATGAAATCCTTGCATTGGCAGTGTTTCGTGTTTCAACCGGTTAAAATGTATTTTTTGTATTTAATATCAGCTATCAACGCGGTTCTTCTAGTATCAGAAGGGTTCTTGTGTAAGAGTTGATTTCAGAATTATTTTTTATATTACATAATATTCTTAGAGATGTACAGACATAAATACTCCTTCAAAATTTTGTAGTGGTTATAGAACGTACAATTGTATAGACTTTTTGTTTTCAAATATTATCAAGTAATCGATTAATTATTACAGACATCCTTTTCCGTCGCACTATTATTTGACAACCCGGTAAAATCAATATACTTTACTCAATAAATAAAATATAACGTCTTAGACATCACGGTACCTGTCTTTATGATGACAATGTTGTCTGCGGCGAACTCTTTCACGCGAGACAACATGGGCGTCGCGTCGCAATGTTGTATATGTACGAGTTCGTAGAGCCGCGTCGTAGAACAGCACAGTGATATTTAAATTGAATGGGATCTGTGTGACCAATTTAGCTAGGCAATAAAATAGGTGTAATAAACTAGGGATGCGAATTGCGAGTAGATAACAAAATCAGCGATACCCTAGTTGGTAGACTGTTGGACTGCCACGCAAAGGTCTCGAGTTCGATCCCAAGTCATGCACCACTTGCACACTTTTAGAATTTATAAGCGTATTAATTAGTTAGGTAATTATCGCTCGCTTAAATAACGAAGGAAAATATCGCAAGGAATCCTGCACGCTAGAAAGTCCTTCATAATGTTCTTAAAGATGTGTGAAGTCTGCTAATCCACACTAAGCCAGCGTGGTTGACTATGGCATAACCTTTTCCAGATTAAGAAGCGGTCTGTGCCCAGCAGTCCGTGTTCAGGGCTAATATTTTACTATATATGAAAAAATATACTTGGAAGTTTTCCATAATGGAATAATGAATACAACAGTTATTTTCTTTATTTCTTTCTTGAAACCTGCAGAGAAAACCAAAATCACCGGTCTATGCATCAAAATCCGGTACCAACAATGGCACAAAGAAAAATAAAGTTCTTATAAATCATGAAAGTGCAGTGAAAATCACGAACATTTACGGAGTAACATCTGTTAGTACAAATGTTTTATTTTTTAAGAATAAAATGCGCTTAGTCGGAACTAAAGCGAAACGTTTTATGGAAGTTTTGTAACACACAGCTGGGAAGAGTGAAAATTGTCATTGTGGTGATAACTCATTCCTTAGAAATGAATTTACTGTTAACTCATTCTTTAGAAATGATCTTACCAACATAAGTTGGTAAGTTTTATAACTGTAGACTGAAATACATATAATTACTGGTTTGGGCTTTTGGTTTCTTAACACAATTTACACAAACTTTTTCAGTAGTAAATCTTATATTAATATTACTCGACTGATAAAAATCTCGTTTTTTATTTGTAGTATTCTAATTGATAATATTTTGGGATTAAAACTTAAACATAAACATCTTTTTGTCATATTAGAACCCTAAAGTATATTATCAAAAGCAATACCAAAACCTAAATATTGCAAATATATTTCGTTTTACTACACATAATCAACAACAGCGAAATTAACTTTCCCTTACAAGTCGACGTGATACTTACATAAAATCACGAGTCATGATATTCTGCATCTTGTAAAGATAAAGAACGCTGAGCTATAAACTAGGTAGAGAAGCCGGGGCTTTATGGCCCGATTATCGTACGGTTATATCGATCTCATACAGTCGGCCGTCTTCACAATCTGTTGCTTCCCCGTCTCGGTTATTGAGACAGCTATTTGGTATTTTATTCGAACGGGGATGCCGCGGATTTAGAGATGTTCCCGTTCCATTTGTTTTAGTAGTACGGTTATTGAATTGTTCGTATTCGTGTTTCCTTATTCCTTTGGCTTTGTGTCTTTTTTATAGAAGTGTTGTAGAATTATGTTTGAATTAAAGTAAATCCTATGAATGCATATTCAATTTAACTGTATAATACAAGACGTTAGGCGAAAAAGTTTTCTGTCCTTTCTTTAGTATATAGCTACTCTTATCATGAACATCTTTAAGAGTTTCGTGAATAATTTTACTCAATTATAGCATCTGGCAATCCCAACGAACATGTGAATTTTAATATAATATTCTTAGTATATGGAATAATAACTGTACTTATTTTATTATATAGTGACTATAGTAAGTTATTATTTATCAAAGAATAAATTATAATTTATAAGTCGTACATGACACGACAAAGATTACCTTGTCAGTAGATGAAAAGGTTCTTTTGTTCTTTTATATAAAAAACACATCGAATTAAAAAGCAAAAATAATTAGCACATATGTAGCCTGGCTGGTATAATTATAAAATAAAGAGATGCTGTTCTTTGTGTCCGTTGTCTGAATGTTTGTGAAGTCCCACGTGACACAGGAATTATTCCTAGTGCGGTCTTAAAAAAAGCAAACATACCAAGTAAATAATTCAAAATTTGAACAAAGATATGGCACGAATAGCTGAAATCTGGAGAGCGTAATTTAAAAAACTCGACTTGAGAAACATGTGCAAATATTTGCGTGGCTTTTATGCATCGTATAAACCAACAACACAAGTAACGTATGCATTTTAGTCGTGCATATTGCCTTCGCGAATAGCTTGTAAAATACCTCGCGTCAGATTCTTATGTCAAGTATCTAAAACCAGCTTGATAGCTACAATCTGTACGATCTGTACAATGATAAATTAGTTTCAACTAAAAACAATAATAGCGTCCTTACTCATGTTATCTGACCTGCTCCAAATCTATGCTTATGTGCATGGGTCATAAATTTTACGGACGGTTTTATTATCAGCTATAAATTTGTAGTAAGGCAACATAAGCACGGAGGCTCCACAAGGATGTTATTAATTGATCACTCATAGTGGAAGCTTGGCGGTGACCTGCACACCAACAAAGCATTTGTATGAAGGGCCCCTCTATTGATGTGTGTTCCGGACAGAATGAAGCATATATAGACGTGTAGTATAAATTGATAACGGTCTACCACAGATATTGTGTGTCTTGATATGTAAAGGGAGTATGTTGCTATCTTGTTTGATTTCTTTAGTAAATGAAGTAATAATTTGAGTATATTGGTCATGGATACAGTTCTTAGTTTCTTTTTAGGCTACTCTTAAAAGATTTGGTGAAAGCATAAAAATTTTTAGTCCGTATTTTCGATTCTCAGGCCAAAAAATAAACAGTTAACCCGGTATTTCTCAATTACGGCTTAATTATCTAGAGCTCATGTTCCAACTTCTTCACATCACAAGGATTGAAAAATAGTCATTGACTTATGTCAGCGTCAAATTTTTTTATTTTTGTTTCCATAATTTTTATTTTTAATTTTTTCGTTATCGAACAAATCAGTGTAACATGACATAACATAACTATTTACGAGGCAATATATAGGCTTTTATTTATGAAAATTCCATCTATTATCTACGTCTAATTTTATGGTTTCACTACAAAATATAATGCTAATTATAAAAAGAATTAAAAAATTCTAGAAAATATTAATAAATATACATAATTATATTAGTGCATCAAACATATTTTTCACGATTTTGTGTTTAAAATAAGCCTTATTTAGTCATAATTACAAAAAAGTGGCTTTATAAAAACAGCAATCAGATAGGTAATAACCCAATAATACGTATCAGATCAGCCACATGTTGACTGCATTTAATATTGCTGAGCTAACGTCGAAAATACATGAAACATTGTGATCACATAGTTATACGGTACTAAAATCAAATTAACCCACAAACTGATGTTCTAATGCTTCAGTGATGCGAAATCAATACATAATACGAAACCTCAATACAGCAGCTTAATAATATCCCTACATATAGTATGTGCTGGTATTAATTGATACTATCTGCAAATTGCTAGCAATTCATTAACAAGAGGTACCTATAGATATACTTAGTCCGTCCACGTTATGGCTAGGCGTACATCCAGTACCATCGTGTGTTAACACATGTTTCGCTGCACAACATATGATGTTATTGCGTAATCGCTTCTACTCGTTTCGTTGACTAATTTCAAACAGTCAAACATTATAGTATGCATGGCAAAATACACGTTAAAGTGTTACATACAAATCATGTAATTTTTAACACGCTTTTATTAGCTTTTTTTATTATCTATGAATCTATGTAACATAATCTTTAAACGTGATTTTCACCCCTTCCAAATTGACGGATTGATTTAAAACTTTGTACACTTATTAAGGACCGATGACAATACAAAAATATGTTTAAAAAATAAAAACAAATAATATTTAAAAAAACTGAAAAACACGCTCTATTAAAAAAAAGTAGAAAATAATTTAATAATTTTAATGTTAAAATGCGTGCTTTCTAAGATATTTTGGCAACTCCCACCCCACGCTTTTTAACATTAAAATTATTAAATTATTTTCTACTTGTTTTATTAAAGCGTGTGTTTTAGTTTTTCTGACTTATTTATTTTTTGTTTTTGTCCCACTCTTCTTATGATTACTGTGTTATAAGGAACTTTACAAAAATTCAAACAATGGACACAAATAACACAAAAACTCTTGGCAGCTATTTATAGATCACACAATTTTTTGTGGCATGTGTTGATCGAATATATAACACTTAGCACAGTGGTAGTGATGAGGCAAAATCCTAATCCACTACACCATCCATGCAGTTGAAATGTATAAGTTATAACTTCTTTGCCCAACAACGTCGCCGAATATTTTTTTTTTTTTTTTACTTGGCGGAATGCGGTGACGCATATCCCTCCGCGGGGGTGGGCGGAGGGATTATGTCGGACTCGCCGGGGTAAAAGAAAGATGTTGAAAAGATAATGTACCTCCTGAAATACCGACTAAACCTACCACGGTGTTCCTCGACAAACCACTATCGACGGGGCCGCGCGAATCACTTTCGCATGCGGTCGCGACCCCGCCGAGGTTACGGCCCGCCATGTGAAACGGCAGGCCACTACGCGAAGAGACCTACCCAAAGGACTCACTTCTATAATATACCCTACTGGCGCGCGTGGGAACACGCACGCCGCCTCTCGGACCTGGTGCTGAACGGATGGCGGGCAGGCCCACAAAGCCCGCCACCCCCAGGTCAAACCTCAGGGTGGCTGGAGGTCATCTCGCGCCCTTCGGCGCCCGGCTCTGCGGTTGGGGAGAGGGTTTAAACGCTCCCTCTCCCGCTCCGCCGCCTCTTTGATGGAAATTACTTCCTCGCAGAATGAGGCGACGGCGTTCCACGACCTCTCACTCCGGACCATAGACTGAACTACGGCCGGGAGCGAGAGGGCAACCGATCCGACTGCCGCGATCAACTCACGGCGCTGCGATACCCAGGCGGGGCAAACCGCCAAAGTGTGCAGCGCCGTGTCCTCAACAACGTCGCGGCAGTCGCCGCAGTGGTGACAACCGGGCGTCTCTTGCCGGCATATACGACACAGAAAAAACAACCGTGGCCAGTCAGAACCTGTGTCAGCCGGAAGGTGAAGCCGCCATGCCGCCTCTGCAGCCACTCCTGAAACACTGGACTTACCGCCACGATCGTGGCGTGCCCGGATAATGCCTTACCTAGTTTAGCTTAAAATTTGTATATTATTTCAATTACGGTCAATGTAGATAACATTGACCGTAATTGAAATAATATACAAATCCGTCTTAATTTATTAAATATTAAATTATTCGTATTCGTATAAATAGTTAATATTTTTCATAGATTGATTAATATTTTGGCCTGCCTCGATGGCGCAGAAGTAGTGAATGTGACTGTTTTGCATGAGCAAGGTTTCCTGTTAAAATATTTCAGTAGCAACAAGAAGTCTGGGTTTAAACCCCATTGACTTTAAAGGCTCGCCCTCTAATACGTAAGCCCAAACACAGTGTAACACACAATTAATAATGGAATAAATTATAACTTTGCATTCGCTATAAATTAAAAGATGAATATTTTCATTCAAATATTTAATCGGTATTGAATTCAATATATTATTTTTATTTTGCTATCGATGCTCGATGAAAATATTAAATTGCTTTTCATTTACTATTTATTTTAAATTCCACGAATTGTCAACTCTATCTGCATATTGATAGCGTTAAATACTGCGTCATGCCTGTATATTTTATGCCTATATATGTAAAACAGATATACGAAAATTTTATATTTACATATAATAACTTTCATATGTATACAAAAAAAATCAATCATGTGTTGGTAATTCCGGCAAATTGGAAAAAGAAACGTAACAAAAAATATTCTGATATTTATTGCATGCCCCATTTTAAGTATTTGTTTTAAATTAATGTCAGTTATAGGAATTCAATGTGCAAGAATTAGGCAGAATTGGCAATAATTAGAAAAAGTTTGTAATTTGTAAGTAACAAACTAATTTTGTATTTAACTATAAATATTTCCCTGTTAAAAATTCCAAGACCAATGGGAAAAGCTATAGCAAAAGCTTGTGCCATCACACGATAAAAAGAGATTAAAAAAAAAAAAAAAATTTAATTCTTTCCTACGCTGTAGAAACACTATATTTTTCTATTTTAATTAGTACATTTTCTAGACATATAATATAAAACAACTACAGACGTTTCTTTGACCTAAAATACTGAGTAATTAAGTTTGAAATCTTGAATGCACACTAGAATTTTATTCTACAAAGAAGTTTTATTCAATTAAATATAATTTTAGAAAATGTCTTTTACATTTTTATTATATTGTATTATATTCCCTAGAAGTATTAATTTAATAACTCAAAAAAGTACTTTATGTTTTTTGCCAAGGCCTATGGAGGTCTTCAAGGCTCAATTTTATTGGTTTTTGTTGGTCGAGCGTGCTCTGTCGTTAACCGCACCATCGCCTAAAATCATATGATGTAGCGGTCAAACGAAGGCCCATTTTGCATAAAAGTAACATTTAAAGCTTGTTCAAATATGTGAATTTATATTTACCACTAATATTTACGCGCCTTTGACAGGATTTTTTCCGTTTGATACAGTTTTCCCGTCGCTTTTGATATAGGAAATTAAACATAAAATATTTGTGTACACAGACGTTTCAGCCATCGAGTAACAAGTGGAACATGTACATTTGTTTTTATTTTATAAAACCGTCACCGGCTAAACATCCACATGTAAACATGAAAAGCTTTGTTGACCAGCTTTTGCAGTGGTAGAATTTTTATTTTTGTAAGTGTGTAAATTAAAATTAAAGCTTTGCAGTGAAACAGATCGTGGACGGTATTGATGGACAACTTATTTTAATGACTAAGGCAACAACTACGCTCCTTAGCTAACTGATATTGTAAATGAGATGTTAACATCATTAATAGTTAGGCACAATACAAACCATTGTAATATGAATAAACAAGACCATAATTAATATAAATATATATTTTGTTTTAAGCATAAATAAAAATTAAAGTAAGTAGAGTTTATGTAACGTATGCAAAAGTCCTCTAACATAATAATATTATGTCTATAAATTATAATTTAGTATAAGTAGGTAACTAGAATTAAGAAAGAGCGCCTCTTTCGCCAACAAACTGTGTTTACAGTTTGGCGAGTTTGTAAACAATGTACCACATTTTAATTTTATCGAATTAATGCAATTAAAAAAAAAAGAAAAATGTTAATGTGAGTTTGTTTGTTAAGCTTTCACGCTTTAGCTACTCGACCGATCATCATATAATTTCGCATACATATTGTCAGGGATACAAAAAAGGGATAGGAAACATCTAATACAAAAAAAATACTTTTCTCGAGGGACAGTTAGTAGTAAAGTTTTCGTAGGCTATTGATGTTTGCAACACTGTAGGTATCACTTGCACGTAGCCAGCCCTAAAAGGAAGAGTTTGCTACACTTCTTGAGCAAAAACCTGGACGTACACGCACAAATCACAGGTTCTCTAAAACAGCTTTGGAGATTGCACCATCCATAGGTACACAGTTTTTGGTACATATAAGTATATTGCTACTATTCTTTAAATTTGACTGCACCGATGGCGTATTGCTTTAAGTAGTCGCCTCGCCACTACCGCTGCACCGAGTGTTGTGGGTTCGATCCCCACACGGAACAAAAATTTGTGTCATCCACAAATGTTTGTTGCGAGTCTGGGTATTATTTGTGTCCGTTGTTTAAATGTTTGTTAAGTCCCCCGTGGCACAGGATACTTGTTATACATATTGCGAAAGACGCGACTGTAAAAAAAAATGCCCAGAAATAAAACAAACTAGTAGAAAACTGGTACCTCTTTTTACTCGACTAGATATTCATACTACTCAATATCTAATTCCGTAAATATTAATTATGACGGTAAGACTAAGTACCACACTTATAGATGGAATTATCCATCATCTCTAGACATTTTGATATTAATTAGTACAGCTAGCTATACCACACAATATACTGTATATTCAAATACTTGACTGAATAAATATCAACTATCGGTTTACAGAAAGTTTCGTGTACTAACTTAGACCGAGTGATCATTCCAAAACTGATACTATAGATACCGCAAGGTAGTGGTATTATGCAGGAAATTATATTACTTGAGGCATGGGTTTTGAGTATCTTAGTTGGTACAAAGTTGGGTACCAACTGAGCCTTAGATTTAAGCTATACTTCAGAAGGCATGTTTTTATACTGCCATGGTGGCAAATAAACATACGGCACTCCTGATGGTAGGCGGTCACCTTAGCCTTAAGGTCCAGGAATCACTTGCACGTTACCGACTAAGAAAATATAATTAAAGATGAGATGAAAGAAAAGGAAATGTCTTAGACGCAAAATCGAGCAAAATGACGCATGCTCCACCGATAAGAGCAAAGCTTTAAGTATAAAGAAGAATAAGAAAGAAAAGGAATCGGGAAGGCCCTTACTTACCGGGTGAAACGCAGTTACTGTGTTATTACTATTAAGCTGCTTGACTTTAAGATATTAGTCTTTTTATTCCGGCTAGCCTTTTTTATTTATTTAATATGATACCACATGCACACATGGGAAAAGTCTTAAACTATAGTATATTAGGTGAATTTAGCATGGTTTACATTTTAGATTAGACTGATGAGATGACAGAAATAAAACACAAGAAATTTAAATTACAACAAAATAGGAATATTAATATAAAAAGAAGGAATATAAGAAGTTAATAGCGTTACTAAACATAAAAAAACGAATCGATCGAACCTTGTTAATTTTAATTGAATCACATTCACATAAATTAGTTTAAATAATAAATTTATTTCATTTTTTACCCGACTATGGCGAAGCCAAAAGGAAGGGTAATGATTTTGGCAGTTTGGGTATGTATGTTTGTATGTTCCACTGTAGCGCCTAAACTACTGAACCGATTTTAATTAATGAGATGTCATTAGATTCGTAATAATGGCCAATAGGGTGACATGGGCTATATAAATTTTATGAAAAAGTATTAAATAAAAAATAAAGTTTAAATAAACTATAACCAGACTACGTAAAAAGAGGGTGTAAAAATACGAAGCAAGAAAATAATTCAGATAGAAATCCAGAAATGCATAGGTACAAAAATGGTCAAGGTAGAGCCGTGGTCGCACATACTGTATACCTATCCTGTCTGTTTAATGGAGGCGTGCCTGGCACCCACATAATCATAATAGGTATACAATAGGTGCGACCACGGGTCTACCTTGACCATTTTTGTAACTATGCTTTTCTGGATTTCTATCTGAATTATTTTCTTGTTTCGTCCGTTTTAGATCTCTTTTTTACGCAATCGGGTTATAGACGTTTAAAATTTTTTTAAGGACTTCTTTCTCTCTTTGTGTATTTTCTGTGTCGTGAGGGATTTTACAAACATTCAAAAACGGACACAAAGAACAAATTTTGTCCCGGGTGAAATTCGAAGCCACAACATTCGGCGCAATGGTAGTGACGAGAAGACCACTTCGTCCTCTGTGCAGTCAAGTCATAAATATTAAATATATTAAAAAACAAATTAATTATAATGAATAACAAAATATTTGAAGTCTGTCAACATTTATGCTAAATAGTAACTGAGTACATATTTTTTTATTTTAGTAATTGTCTTCAAGTATTTTATATATATTTCCCGCGATTTTGATTAACGTAAATAGACATAAGGTTCTTTTTAATATTATAGTACTCTCTTCAATCAACTATTTTCATAATAGTTACATCAATGTTCAATGCCATCGCTTGGACGACCACCCCTTTGATTGTTTGTTAATTAGTGGGGCCCTTTGTCTATGTCATTAACAGACACAACAGAAATTAATTATCATTGTTCCCGATACAGAGGTCAAGCGTTACCGATACTTCGTTCAATAGGTCCATGCAATCGGTACAGATTTTATTTTTTACTATGGTAACACCAGAAAGGTTTCTTTGCTTTGTTCTTTATTAACAATGCTGTATTAGGCATACCTCTGTATTAAACTACTTGATATAGATTCTAACGCGGATTTTTAGGTAATTTTCGGAAAGATTAAACTAATAATCGCTGATTTCAGCATGAATGGCCGGCTCGGCCGGGAAAGAACTACCCTCTTACAGAATATCGACGTGAAATAGCAGTATTGCTACTGTTATGTTTCGTTCGGTGAGTGAGAGTGCCGGAGGCTCAATCACCCTCTTTCCCCCTTTCCGCTCCTTCTCCTTCCCACTTCCATTCCTAAAGGGTCGGTAACGCGCAAATGATACCTCTGGTGTTGCAGGCGTCGATAGGGTACGGTGACTTCTTACCATCAGATGGGCTGTATACTTGTTTGCCACATTAGATGTATAAAAAGAAACTACTGCTATTCAACTTGACTCCTATTACTAATAATAGCAGTTCAAAAGTTTTTAAAATTATCTAAATGTATTTTTTACAATTAAACCGCTATAAAATCCGTATAAAATAATGTTATTTAATATGTTTCACATTCGTGTAAACGTACAATAATTGGCCAATACTCGATGTCCTGATAAATTCTAATATCGCATAAACAGACCGAATAACTCAATCGAATCGATATGTACAAATATTGGATAGCCCAGGATATTTAGATTTCCAGCATAAGTGGTATACGATCTATTTTCCTATCACGCATGTGAAATCAGGTGTTAGAGGAAATTGAAGATTCATAACTGAATGTATTACGGAGGCAATCATTTAGTCACAAGTCAAAAAAACTAAAATGTCATGTGGATTATATTACATCTGTCAACTTAAAACAACATTAGACTTGCTTTATTAATATTATTAAATTGGTTTCAAATATGTTTGTTTGTTACGCTTTTACGCTTTAACTAGTTGACCGACAATTAACAAAATTTCGCATACAGGATGTCAGAGGTACAGAAAAGGACATAGGGTACCTTTCATCCAAAAAAAAACTATTCTAGAGGGATAGATTGTAATGAATATAAACAAGAAAAAAGACATGGTGGTCTTTTGTTTTCAATAGATACGTGATTACTACTAACCCAAAATTTAAGCGATATTTGCAGCATAATCAACCTTACTGATCAACCCTAAAATAAAATCAAATTCCTACAAATTAACATATTATCGACACATAGATGGTAACAAAACCGAACTCAAAAATGGCCAGTGAAACAGGTCACGTAGAGACGCAGGAATCGATCCGCGATTAAGCACCAGTTTTACGGTCCGCGGTAAATCTTTCCGCCTTATTTGGAGTGATTATGGGCGTAAACTGGGCTACGGGTGTAAAACTGCCACTGCAATTTCGTGAGTAATATGGCACTGTTCGGACATCTGTTGATTGAGAATGTGATGTGTATAGGGATGCTGTTAAGTTTTGAATAGTCAGTAATATTTATGTCTATAGAGTACTCTTTTTACTTGTTTTATTTGGTAAAGAAACAGACTACAAATCAGCTTCAATTACGGCTTTTAAGCTGTCCTACTTAAAAGAGATGACAAAAAGAACAATAAATATTGATAGGTTTCTATGTGTTCTCTTAAGCTACTAATATATTTATTTGTTTATAAAATAGAAAATAATTATGAAATAAATTACTATACATACCATGAGCTTTACGAAGAAAATAATTAAAGAAGGAACAAAATTTGTCATAAAAAGGAACATATACCTAGGACTACCTAGGACACTTACTTTTATGAAATAAATTGAATGCTATAAATAATCCAAAACTGTTGCAATATATTATATACCTAATGATATCATCGTAATAGTATAAAAACTGTTACTTTATAATAAATCTAGTCAAATAGTAAACTCTTGGCATTTTGTTGATGGTCTACAAAATTTACAAAGTAACGTATACATTTTCGTTAATTTGTAATGTTACGATGTCCAGCTATAACTTTGAGAACCAACATACGATATATACATCTAACAAACAGTGCATAATTTTACAATGTACTGGTTTCTGGAGTCAGCTGTTAAATCGTGAACTTTATTCTGATTGGTCAGCGTTGCCAGTGGCACTTGTCCACAGAGTTACCAATGTACTTCTGCGTCTATAATGTATTTTAATACTTTAGGAATGGAAGCGTGAGTCTATATAATATATGTAGCACTTGATAGAACAGCATTAAAGTTATTGTGACGAGACGCGTCTAACAGCCCTTACACAATTAAACATATACCCACATCATATTACATACATATATTTAAATTATTGAAATGTAATTGTTTAGTAGATATTTCATGTATTATGCCTCCTATTTCTAAAATTATTTTAATAATAATCATATTTAGGATGACAAGTTACAAAAAAAGGACATTTATATGAAAAAGTAAAATCCCAACAACGCTAATGCCTCTCAAAGAAAACTACAAACAACTATTATACAAGATGTCACAAAAAATGTCTTAAGTAAATGTGAGACCAGCTATAAGCGAATAAAGACCTTAATGTAATTGAGTTGGGTATATTCTTATGTGACACGTTCCGATAAACATAAACGAGAAAAGTTGGTAATGTTTGATGACTGGAGGAAACATAGATGTATTTTTTTAAATTACTCGCGCTACTTCAATGAATAATAAGTTGAAAGTAACTTGGTTATTCTGTAATTCATTGTGTATTTATAAATAAAATGAATATGTAATACACTATTTTATTTTGTAGTATTAACTCTTTGATATAAATATTATATTAGGTGAGAAATCAGTTTTCATCCGTGTCATAGACAAATGTTTAATTATATTAAATGCGAATACCATGCTTCTTCTGTCTGTGTGTACTGAACTCCTTCAAAACAACTGGACTAACTCTGATAAAAGTTTTTGTGTATGTTAAGCGAATCCCTGGATAGTTAAGATAATACTTCAAATCCAATGAGGAACTCGTACATACGTAAATATGAAAAAATTATAATACATGTTTATCTTTAACTTAAGTAAACATTAATTTCGTTATCTTAACAAATTTACTGTTTTCTATATCACATTGTTGTTTATTATCTTACCTAGTTCATTTTAGTATTCTATACAGTAGATATATTTTAATATAGTGTTAGAATAAAACACTCCTTTTACTGAACGATGGCTTTATTTTCTATGCTACACTGTAGACACACAATCACTGCCTATAATGATTATTCAACTGCACTTCTCGGCTGCTCAGCAACGACTGATTTAACTCTACCGACTATCTTAAAATTAAACATTACATCAAATGAATGTTTCCCTCACTTCACCACAGAAATGACGGTGTTACGTCACATCCGTCCTTTCAGTGTTGCAGTGTAGAGAAATACAATTACCACTAAAATTATTATTTTCTATTCTGTAAGTATTGCCACAATGAATAATTAAATCTGCTTATTATTTAAACTTAAATATTACAATAACAAATCGAAGTGATCATTAAATATAACAGATCAAAGCGATCACAACACTCAGATCAAAGCGATCACAACACTCGGCCATCCGACGGCGTGCTAACTCCGAAGCACGCAATAATCACAACACTAGGCCAATATGTAACGTAATACAAAGGAGGGAAGGAAAATAAATCGAATGCAAATAATCATTATTCTACCCATAATAACAATTCATAGCTTATTGATAGGGGTCTATAACCTTATGAAATCAGAACGACAATGTGTACATAATTTGCTATAACAAGCTTAGGCTATTTTGCCAGATTCAGAATCATCGTCAGATTCTGATGATTCAGATGAATCCGATTCTAAACCAGATGATTTGTCAACTTCTAGCGATTGAATGTTAATCCAAGGGCGCATCCTATCTGCAGCTACTACGCTATCATATTTTTTGGTATTGAATCCTGGTATATTAACGATTTCGTATCTGTCGTTACCTAAGCTTTTTGCTACTTTGAAAGGGCCTATAAATTTAGGTAGTAACTTTTTACTTTTGCCATCATTATTATAATTAGTTTTTGTAATTTTAACCAAATCACCTACTGAATACATGTGAGCAGGAGATCTTTTTGCGTCATGAACATCCTTCATACGTTTTTGATTTTTATCAATATTATTAGAGGCTTCAAGTCTTATTTCATCTATACTCGAAGGAATGGTTGGGATTGAATCTTCTGAACTTGTCTGATTACTACAAGTTAATAACATGTTATCGGTACAGCTATTAAGTTTAATGCCGAATAATAATTCTGATGCACTTTTTTGTGTTGTTGCGTTAATAGTGTTATTTATACCCCATTGCACCTTACCCAGTTGCTGATCCCAGATTCGTTCATCTTTACCAAAATTTTGTGTAGACAAAGCCGTAAGCATGGTCTGATTAAACCTTTCGGCTTGTCCATTTGCTCTGGGACAAGCAACTGCGCAAAGCACATGTTTAATCCCTTTACCGACACAAAAGTCTTTAAATTGTTTTGATGTGAAAGCCGTCCCACGGTCAGAAATAATCCTAGTTGGTACCCCAAAATCATGAAATATGCCTTCGAGAATTTTTATTACATTTTTAGTTTTTGTATCTTTAACTGGCCTAGCAAAGAGATACTTCGTAAAGGCGTCAACTACGGTCAATATATAACTGTTACCATTTTTGCTGTGCACAAATGGTCCTAAATGGTCTAGGTGCAGTGTATGAAATGGTTTTGCAATTTTCTCATTTGGATACAATAACCCACTACGAGCTTTCGCCGCACTATCCTTATTATATGCACAATCTATACATGCGGCTACATATTTCTTTACATAACGTCGTAATTTAGGAAACCAATACTGACTTTGAATTCGTTCTAGAGTCTTTGCATACCCAAAGTGACCTAAATCGTCATGGTTTGCCTTACAAATTTGCCACCTAGCATTTTTGAGAATAACTAAGCGCATATCATCTCTAACTTTTCTATGTAATGCATTATTTTTTACAACATAATTTTTCCTAACTTCTAGGCAATCTTCATCTAGGTTTGGTTTTAGAATTTTGATAATACGCTGTAGTTCAGGATCTGCCATTTGTAGCGTAAGTATCCAATTCTCTGCAGAAATACTGAGGGTATTTACAGTGTTAGATATTGTATTATCTTGAGGATTTCTACTAAGTGCATCGGCGTGACTCATTCTACAACCGGGACGATATTGTATGTCAAAATTAAATTCGCTAATTTGTAGCCACCAACGTGCAATGCGGGAAATTAAGTCTCTTTTAGTTAAAGTTGTTCTTAACGCATTGCAATCGGTGTACACGATAAATTTAAGGCCTAACAGGTAGGGTCGAAATTTCTTTAGTGAGCAGACCACCGCCAATGTTTCTAGCTCGTATGAATGTAAATGGCGTTCATCTGGGGTAGTCTGCCTACTGAAATAGGCTACAGGTTTTAGGACTCTGGGACTGGTTTGCCACTGCATCAATATTCCTCCCAATCCCAAGCAACTAGCATCAGTGTGCAACTCCGTTTCTAATTTGGGATCGTACAAAGCGAGCAAAGGGCGTTCTACCAACTTATTTTTTAGCGTCAAAAAAGAATTTTCTTCATCATGCTCCCATTTCCAAGGCACATCTCTTCTGAGCAGATTAGTCAGAGGTCTGGCAATTTCACCAAATCCCATGACAAATCTGCGAAAGTAACTTGCTAACCCCAGAAATTGGCGCACTGCATGGATGTTGCCCGGGACCGGAAAGTTCCTGACAGCAGTTATTTTTCTTTCGCTGGGCTTGATGCCTTCTGCTGAAACTTCGTAACCTAAATATTCGATCGTTTTATCAAAGAAACTACACTTAGAAAGCTTCAAGGTAAGTCCAGCATCACGGAGTAACTCTAAGACCTCTTCAAGTTTTTTGAAACCCTCTTCAATAGTAACAGAAGGAATAAGGAGGTCATCCATATAGGCAAATACAGAACTAAACCGTCGCGAACCCAACAATCTATTAATCATTTTCTGAAATACAGCTGGTGCATTCGCCAGTCCAAACGGCATACGTTTAAATTCATAATGTCCGTCTGGAGTGACGAACGCCGTAAGATGACGACTATTCTTATCCATTGGTATCTGGTAGTATCCAGATGCCAGATCCAGCGTAATGAAATACTGGTTACCACTCAAGTTAGAGAGCTGATCATCGATTAAGGGCAAGGGGTATTTGTCCTTAACAGTTTTGTTGTTAAGGGCCCTATAATCAACGCACAATCTAGATTCCCCGTTTTTCTTTTTTACAATCAGTATGGGACTAGCATAACTGGACTCTGATTCCTGTACAATGTCATTATGTACTAAATCATCAATAATCTCACTAACTTTTTGTCGTTCGTGATGGGATAGCCTATAGGGCCTATACACTACAGGTGTTTTATCATGTAGTTCTATATTCATAGAAGTTTGGTTCGTGCAACCTATCTCACTAAGCTCTTGAGCAAAACACTTCCTATATTTTTGCAGTAACTGATAGAGTTTCTCTAAAGTGAATTTATCAATGTCCTGTCCTATTTTGATATCGGGTTTATTAAGTGGTGTCAAATGCTTGTGATTTGAATCTGTGGATATGGATAAAGTTCTAGTTTCGGCAACGGGATTAGCCCTAGCTATAAGGGTATCTGCTTTGAATTTTAATGGACCTATCGACAATGAAGTAACAAATATAACAGATCTGCTACCGTTCATCCTATAACAACCCTGATGTAAGTGATACTCTTGATTTGGATTCATTCTAATACTTCCGTCTATATAGAAATCACCCGAGTAGGGTTCTTTGGCATAGACTTCCACTAGACCACCCTTAACTATGTTAACATCCTGATTAACATATAAATTTAAAGTTTCGTTTGATCTAGCAGTTACTTTATTAGACGGGGTAAGGTAAAAAAATAATTTCTCATTATTTTTCATAACAGTTACAGATGGCAGTTCAGTAAAATTCTGTCCAATCAACACTGATGCCGGTAAATATTCATCATCGACTGCTAGAACAACCACCCTTGTCTCTACTTCATCAACTCGAATTTGGACTTCAGACTGAAACTTCGGTTTGGTTATGGAGTTACCAAATCCTTTTATTATTGGAAGATCGTTAGTGTTTTCTAAGAGATGTAGTTGTTTCGCCTTCGAATATTTTATCAAAGTACAATCACTACCGAAGTCTACGTATGCATCTGAAACTGACCCGTTTATATAAATATTTTTAAAGAATTTTTCATTACTAGAGAAAGTCATAGCATTAGGATGAAGTTGTTGGCTTGAATTAATGTCAACTGGATTTATAGGATCAATAATATTGGTAAGAATATTGGAATTAATTTTTAGTACCTTTTTATTAGCTGTTTGTTTATCGTGGCTGTTATTTTCATACGACAATAGAGGTTTTCTGCTACAGTTTTCGAAGTTATGACCTATCCTACCACATTTTACACATCGGACGATGGGCTTTGGACAGTCTTCAAAGTGGTGCCCCTTTTCGCGGCAGTTAAAACAAGACGGGTCGGGGTTCCTATTGGGGTAACTACCTGAAGCTTTGTTTTGATAATTTGCAGAATGCGAGTCGCGTTTTTTAAATGAATTTAATGAGGAGAAAGAGTTAGTTTTAGAAACTTCTTTCGATGTTCTAGGCTGTTGTGAAGCTAGATAGTTTAACAAATCCTCCGGTTTTTTACATTTAAGTGCCTGTGCGCCATTTCTAACTGAACTATCATCGATTCCATAAATTATACAATCTACAGCCTTTCGGCCTTCAATTTCACATCTACTAAGCAACGCTAATTTATCATAAAAATAGTCTCTAAGAGTTTCATCACTACGGGATTTCCGATTAAGCATTTCTTGTAAGAGTTTTCCAAAGTTCTCCTCACTTGGGAAAGCCTTCATCATTTTAGACTGCCATTTCTTCCACGAGTAGTTGAGAGTTGGCAAAGATTCGTACCACTTCTTGGCTAATCCGCAAAGCTTTTGAAGGGCATAGTGGATGATTTGTTTTTCATTCCAATCATAAATAACAGCACATTCGTTCACTTTTCGTAGCCAACGCCCAATATCTTGGGATCTATTATCGGGATCGAAATCCGGAATTACATTAGTAATTAGAACATTCTTACTTGAGCCCTTCTGAACCGCTTCTATAATCTTGAGAAGGTCACCTGTAGTCAATCTTTCCGAGGTACGCTTCTTCGCTGGTACCTCTTCAACATCGCTGGATGAAGATCTTCGGCAGCGTCTCCTGGGACGCTCGGGAGTGAAGCTTTCACTATGCTCTGGGGTGAAGCTTCCTTCACGATCTGGGGTGAAACTTCCCTCGCGTTGACCTGAAAGTGTTTTCAAGCACTTCATATTCTTTTTTTTTTGTCATAAAATTCCGCATGTATCCATAGAGTACTCAATTCTATAGCAAGCTCAAGATACTGCTTTATAATAAACCACCTACATGGTTCAAAAACAAATACCATACATATTTTACTCTATCAGCTTACCTACATAGTTGAATAGCAATATACCGACATAGCTAAATAATAGCACACCTACATGGCTAAATGATAGCACACCTACATGGCTAAATAATATCACGCCTACATGTCTAAATAATAGCACACCTACATGGCTAAATAATATCACGCCTACATGTCTAAATAATAGCACACCTACATGGCTAAATAATATCACGCCTACATGTCTAAATAATAGCACACCTACATGGCTAACTAATATCACGCCTACATGTCTAAATAATAGCACACCTACATGGCTAAATGATAGCACATCTACATGTCTAAATAATAGCACACCTACATGGCTAAATAATAGCACACCTACATGGCTAAATAATAGCACACCTACATGGCTAAATGATAGCACACCTACATGGCTAAATAATAGCACACCTACATGGCTAAATAATAGCACACCTACATGGCTAAATGATAGCACACCTACATGGCTAAATAATAGCACACCTACATGGCTAAATAATAGCACACCTACATGGCTAAATGATAGCACACCTACATGGCTAAATAATAGCACACCTACATGGCTAAATGATAGTACACCTACATGGCTAAATAATAGCACACCTACATGGCAAAATAATAGCACACCTACATGGCTAAATGATAGCGTACCTACATGGCTAAATAATAGCACACCTACATGGCTAAATAATGGCACACCTACATGGCTAAATAATAGCACACCTACATGGCTAAATAATGGCACACCTACATGGCTAAATAATAGCACACCTACATGGCTTGCTCAATTTCTAACAGAGAAATCATTCTTGTAGTTTCATAGTCTACTTCTAATGTATAACCTTAAAACGTTTGTTAAGCTGTTACCAATTCTGTTTTTAAATTCTCTTTTCGTTTCTGTCCTATTTTAAAACTATAAGAATATTTCTTGTTGAATAATAACTATGGGAAAGAGTACTTACGGTTTTGCTTTTGCCGAGACATCGAGGCTCGTGGTTTAAATCCCACTTCTGATATGTTAGAATAAAACACTCCTTTTACTGAACGATGGCTTTATTTTCTATGCTACACTGTAGACACACAATCACTGCCTATAATGATTATTCAACTGCACTTCTCGGCTGCTCAGCAACGACTGATTTAACTCTACCGACTATCTTAAAATTAAACATTACATCAAATGAATGTTTCCCTCACTTCACCACAGAAATGACGGTGTTACGTCACATCCGTCCTTTCAGTGTTGCAGTGTAGAGAAATACAATTACCACTAAAATTATTATTTTCTATTCTGTAAGTATTGCCACAATGAATAATTAAATCTGCTTATTATTTAAACTTAAATATTACAATAACAAATCGAAGTGATCATTAAATATAACAGATCAAAGCGATCACAACACTCAGATCAAAGCGATCACAACAATAGCGTGCCTGAGCTTTACCTAAATCTTTCATACAATATTCTGTTTCTACTACCTGAATCGAATCAAAAAATTCCTTACTATTCACGATTGTTTATATTTTTTAATGTACCAACCTGTACAGAATTTCTTTAATGTACCTATTCCGTAATGTATTATCATATTTTTATATTGTAAAAGCGTTATTCACAAAACCTTTTATAGATTCATCTCTTAGATTGATTGCCAAAACATTCAGCTGATATTTCATATTCGCGAAACCCGCCAACTCTTGTCAGTAATCAGTAAGCGAAGGAGATTACGAAAGGAATTCCCTTTGAAGATTCAACGTTTGATGACATTTTTAAAAGTACTAAAGAGTCAAATAAAATTGCTGTTCATGGAAAATATATTAATTTCGTAACTGTAAATGCGCTGTAATTATTTACAAGTATAAAGTACTTTGCAAATCAAATCGCAAGCTTTTTAAAGCGAATTGTTTATTTCTACGAGCGAACGTAAGAGTCAATATTTAATAATAGATATAAGGTAATTTTCGTGTAGCCAAGAATAATAACGGCTTAGAACAAATGAAATGTGTCGCGGAAATATTAGAATACAATAATTGCTTTTTTTTATAAATGACTAAATATTGTTCTACGCCATGACCAAACTGGCGGCCCTACCGCGCTCTATAGTACAAAACTAAACCAAAAACAAACTAAGTGAGAGCCTTTAAAAAGAGTACACCTTTATTTAATTGAGTGTCTTCGCATTATTTCTACAAAAGTCTTAGACAGTTCATTGTACCTAACTTTATTTTCAAAAATAAATGTGGGTACTTGACTGCCTTACGCTTTAACCACTTTTAATATTAAAGGAAAATGGTAGGTTACGTCTCCGTAGCATATTAACGATAGTACCATCAGAATTTCTCACTATTGTCGACCCTGAAATAATAATAAAACATTTTTATTTAATATATTTGTTAAGGTACAGTTCTTAAATGTAATAAATAGAACTTTGCAATTTTCTTGAATAGTTATTGATTTTGTCAGTTGGTATAAGTAGGTCAAACAAGAAAATAAAATACTCACCACGTTGCGGTAAATTATTAAATATAATCTCAAAAGGAGGATGATCCTTTTGATGTTCATTCATTATAAGCTTGAAAAAACTGTAGTATATAAGTACATTATGTATGCTTCAGTGTGGTTGAATTCTATTAGATATATTCCTTAAATATTTAATTTCGCGTTAATCTTGACTATGTCAACAAATTTTCATCCCTCGGTAACAGTACTTTTATTTGCGGATGGAAGGTACCGTATGTTTCATGATGATTGGTTCAGTAGTTAAGGCGTGAAAGTGGCACAAACAAACTCACATTCGCATGTATAATTATAATTAGGATGATACTTTAAAATATAACATAATAACTAATCTAAAGCCAACATACAGTACATCCTAACTAATATTATAAATGCAAATGTGAGTTTGTTTATTATGCTGTCAAGCCTTAACTACGCGACCGATCATCATGAAATTTTGCACACACGTTGTCAGGAAACAAACAAACAGGAAAAAATTATCGGGATCTTTGATCCAGTAAAAACTACTGTTATAACTTAACCTAACATAACCTACTATTAGGCGAGCGAAGCCGCAGGCAAAAACTAGTTTTAATATACAATATTAAAAATGAAGCAAAATTACTCTCAGATATTTTGAGGAGGATAAATATCTGACTTTTATCTAATATTTATCCTCCGTCTAGAGGGTATATACGAGACAATTCTGAGTAATGAATAGCTTAACAATATATGAAGTTATACAAAGTTTCATAACAGACTTATACGGTAAATAACATATATAATAAAAAATATTCGTTAATAACAATAATAGAGTGCCTACACAAGCAGTTCCTGCCCACTTTAGGATTTTTTTTTAAATAATCTGCCTAGCTTATAATGATATACCAATACCAAATTTCCAAAATTAATTTAGTGACTTAACCATAATAATGTACCAAGCAGACAGGTAATTTAATATTGTATATCATCAAAGTCGTATTTAAGGACTAGTATAGTATTATATTATTTGTGCTTAACTTACACTACTATACTACTATTAAGAGCAGCGATAGCTCAGTGGGGAGACCAACAGACTGCAATGCAGAGGGTCTCGGGTTCGAACCCACGTCGCGCACCTCTGACTTCCGGAAGCTATATGACTTTTCGAAATTATGTGCGTATTGATTGACAATTATCGTCTGCTCCGTGCCTCGGAGAGCACGTTAAGCCATCGGTCCCGACTGCCATGACCATCTATGGTAGTCGTTATTGGGGAAGTCGACACAAAAGATCCCACTGGGTCGAAGTGTCGCCGGTCTGTACTGACTGGCCCCCACACAAGATAAGATACTACAATTAAACTTTACTAACTTTAAGCTAATTAAATTATTTATATTTAAGTTTACACTTTCCCCGACGTTTCGGTTGCTTTTCAGCAGCCATGATCACGGGGAGACTAAAATTAATAATAAATAAAAAATAAATGTAGATTAAAATTAGTAAAGTTTAATAATAGTGTAACAGTTTCTAAGTTATGTAATAAAGTGTTATATAAACAACGCGATAAAATCCGTATAAAGTGTTTAATTTCAATGTATAACATTCGCGTGAACAGAAGACAATATAATATTATAAATGCGAACGTGAACTTGTTTGTTTGTTATGCTTTCACGGCTTAAATATTCGACCGATCAACATAAAATTTTCCATATACATTGTCAGGGGAACAGAAAAGGATATAGAGTACCTATCATCCATAAAAACAGTACTATTACTAACCTAATATGACCTACATTGAAGCGAGCGAACCCGCGAAAAAAATCTAGTTTATATATTTAGTATAAAATGTGTATTTTGGAATGCATAACAAATAAAATCGACAAAATCACCGCTTCCCACAATCCGGAATATTCCCACAATTGGGATTATGTATTTAGGCGTGTTTTGTGGTCGGTACAGTCAATATTCAAAGCGTTGTATCAAATCCAAGGCTTCGTGAAAGTGCTCTAACTAATTTGGTTGACAAATAAAGACCTATCGAAATTATTGAATTTACCATCCAACCATCATATTAGTTACTCATTTCTGTAGTATTTACATAAGTCATTTGGTCGACACTAATATTGAAAGCAGCTATTTTTAGACGCGTAAGACATATTACTACAGATCGTTGATTAGCTTTGGAGAAGCCAATTCTAAGAGAAGAAAAGAAGAGTGTGTCATAGTGGATTGTGAGATAGTCGTTGTTTTTATATAAGGGTTACTATAGTAACTTAAGTAAGCTATGCCAGCAAGATCATTAAAAGTATTTTTATTTATTTTCCCTTGCACTGGAGTCCCAGATTTACTCCTTTGCAAGGTGTAGAGGAAAGTGGATGTTTACCTAACCTTACTGGAACATATGTACTCATATATAAGCTTTGTTATGTACTACCAAGGTAACAAACAAGTATACAGTCAAATTGTAACGCAAAGGATGTCACTCACGGGATGTTAAACTTTAAAAACTAATTGTTGTGCTGCCCACGCAACTGTTACTTACCACTTCAGAAGCCTGCAAATCCTATTCGCAGTGGCAACATCACATAAGTATGTGTGGGTTGTATTGTGTGTAGGTTGAAAGTACTAAAAGCTGGCTTGTTCAATTTTAGAAGAATCACAGATTTAAATGAGTGTTAGATATGTCCTACTTCTCTAATTTAATGTAATACAAGCTTTCACCAGAGGTTTCGCTGGCAAAGAACTTTTTCTGAATGAAATCAAATGTACGGAAAAAGACATAGCTTAGCCCTATGTCTTATAACGTGTATGCGAAAGTATATGATGATGTGTCGAGTAGTCTAGACGTGAAGGCGTAACAAGGTTTGTTTGTTACGCCTTCACGCCTAGTCTCACATTCGCATTTATAATATTTGTTAGGATACTATATAAAACAAATTGCAAAGACGACATACGCCAATGCTTGCAAGACTGTGCTGCAAGCGTCTATTTAGCAAGCGTAGTTAACGCACACTAAGACCTAGAGCGAGGCTCGTTTGTCGTAACAATAGGTCCCTAATACTACACTCTAGGTAGCGAAGTACCGTCTAAATAGTAATTATTATGTATTGAGTTTGTGCACGTACCGTTCCAATTGAAGGGTCGAATGACCAAGTTTAATTATGTAGCGGCTGTACCTGTATGTGAGTTAATTTACACACTAATTAACAACAAGAATTTGTACAATATGTCGGAGAGTAGGACGGCAAGTCGCTTTTGACATGATGAAGCTACAAAATATAGGCGTGGTATTAAACTTCGTACGTATACTAATGATAGGCAAATACAAAAGAAATAAAACAATAAAGGTTGACTGTGATTATCTCTGATTAGATCCGTAACGCAGCGAGTTCGTCCACCGAATGTGTCCGCGCACAAGTCTCCGGCGCTTATATAACGTCAATATGACACTGACAGTTATAACTGTCACTCTAACTGACACATTGGCTCTATGGCGACCTCACTCAAGCTTACGCTTGACGTTCCGAAACAAACCAATAGATGGCGCTTTATTCAACTCCAATTACAGAAATAAATTACATTCCAATGATTATTTTCTTGACGCTCCAACAAATATAATACTAAAGAGATAATAATATATATGGCTTTTAATATTGCTCTTGAAGTATGTTATCTTATTTTATGGGTTCTGGTGGTAAAACAATTTGAAACTTTACGTAATATATTTTATCATCTACGAGAAAACCAGAGAGAGAGGCAGTTAATATTTCCTATATCTGATGAAATTTCATCCAATTAATTATTTTTTATTTGAAGGCAGTCAAGCTAGCGGTCAATATTATGGTAGGCAGTAGCGGCCGCTCATGGATATGGCTGTTTTTTATGGCGCTGGCTAACGTGAAAAATAAAGACCGCAAATAAGCAGACGATCTGCCTAATAGTAAAAGTTTACGTAGCCTTTGTGAAGGAGAGGGTGGAAAGGGATTCGGAGAAAAGGAAAGGGACAGAATGGGACAGCGGGCTGCTAGCACTCTTACTCACCCAACGAATCCCGACCGAATGCTTACTGTTCATGTTACTTGATGTCGATATTCGGTGAAAGCGATGTACTTTCCGGGGAAGCCGGCATAATCATGGTTTACTCAGCTAGCCTCGACGCTTACAAAGATATATAGGTGTTATAGACCTATTATTTTGTGTATAGACAGCCTGCAACAAAATTGAGTTCTAGATGGTTTAGCAAGGCCTCAATAATCTTATTTTATATTTTATACGAATAAGGTGGCAAACAAGCATACAGCCCACCTGATGGTAAGTGGTCACCGTAGCCTATGGACACCTGCAACACCAGAGGCATCACTTGCGCGTCGCTGACACTGTAGGAAAGTAAGTGGGAAGAAGAAGAAGCGGGAAGGGGGAAAGAGGTTGATTGGGCCTCCGGCACTCCCCCTCACCGAACGAAGAACGAAACACAACAGTAGGAATACTGCTATTTCACGTCGATATTCTGTGAGAGGGTAGTTCTTCCCCGATCGAACCGACCCATTCATGCTGAAATCAGCGAGGCTCTACTACTTAGTCGCACAATTTACAAGCATTCATGCTTACCATTAAGGTGAAAGTATCATATTTTGAAAATTAACAACTTTATTGCTGGTAACGTCTTTAGTTAGTTTAGGTAGTCACATTAGTCTATCGGCATGAGCGTGAATAAACTACAGTCGCCATGGCTTTTCAGGGTCAATGATCAAAACATAAAAAACAGCATCTGTATCTATAATGATAAACGCTTGCTAATTTTTATGTATCTTGACAAATATTATAAATGCGAATGTGAGTTCGTTTGTTTTTTACGCTTAAATATTATAAATTCGAATGTGAGTTCGTTTGTTTGTTACGCTTTTACGCTTTAACTACTCGACCGACCATCATAAAATTTGGTATAAACATTGCCTTGGGTATAGAAAAGAACATTAGGTCTTTCATCCAAAATTAAAGTACATTTCCCAAAGGATAGGTAGCAAAACATATTGCTACGGTTTTTCTAAATTAAAAACGAAATACGGAGCGACTTTATACTATTATATTTTTACGATTGACAAGCAACCAATTGTTCGAATGCAATTCAAGTAGCAAACAAAAAAACTCCAGCCTGATTAGTAATCTGTCCCTGCGTTCACAAAACCAGTGATCTTTGAAACGTGATTAAATATCAATTTGGGACGACTGGACCCGAAAAAATACCAGTCAACGAGATTACTCGACTCAGAACCTATATTATATATTATATCTTCTTCGAGAGAACCTTTTAGATTTGTTACTGAATCGTCAATAGGCAAACTACTTTTAAGTAAAGTTGAGAAGTCATCGTTGTAAGAACTCTTTGATGAATGATCTTTCATGGCTATATATATATTAATTAAGTATATATTATAATTTGGTAGCTATGTCTTAAACTTCTTATTGTAATAATAAGATAATTCAACATTTGTGCTGGATAATGGGTTAGATTACAATGCGTAGATTGGACTGTATGTGTGGGCAAGGGTTAAAATAATCGTCTAGAAACTGCCAGTGGACCAAGTGTTGTTGGATTTTAACTTCATACGAGACAAAAACTTGTTTAATTAAATAGTTTTCCAAGTCTGAGTGTTCTTCGCGTCCTTTATAAAGCGAATCGACAGGAATAATAAATACGGGTATTATAAATATATTTATATAAATATTTGCTGTCCTGACAGACGTTGTCCTGTACTGGCGAAAAAAAAACCATCCTCGAATCCAATATAATGTTACACTCCTATTTCGCATATTATAAATTACATGTCTCTACATGACCGCCTGAGAATAAAGCTGAAAGTATCCTAATCCTAACTAATATTATAAATGCGAATATGAGTTTTTTTATTTTTTAACTAAGATGGCAACAAGCATACGGGCTCACCTGATGGTAAGTGGTCACCGTAGCCTATGGACGCCTGCAACACCAGAGACATCACGTGCGCGTTGCCGACCCTTTAGGAAAGGAAGTGGGAAGGAGAAGGAGCGGGAAGAGAACAGAAAAGGACATAGGGGGGTACCTTTCATCCAGAATAGAGTACTGTTACTAACCTAACCTAAAAGTACGCGAGCCAAGCCGTGGGCAATATCTAGTAATTTATAATATGCGAAATAGTGTAACATACTATTCAGTCTTAACATCACACGAGAGAATTTTTGTGACTAAGTCATTGCATGTGCATTAAGTCTCTACAAAATGCTTAGTCACAAGAACTCTATAGGCTAAAAGTAGCCCACTTCCTTTAACTGCAAAGTCAAAAGTACTTAGCCTAATCGACATGTCTCTCTAGACATGTGTATCTGACTTACAAAGGAGAAATTTAGGTTTGCCAAGCTTTTTCATTCATCAATCAACATCAATGTATATTACGCCCAAACATCTGAATCGATCAGTGAGAGAAAAAGCTGTCTATAACCCGTAATGGACGACGATACCTGTCACATATTGAGATAGACCACCTTTTTAATGTCTCGATGTTTTTTGATCATTTGAACATGTTTTGAATGCTTCAGTGCTAATGATATCGCGGCTTTGTATGTACAAACGAGCCATCACTGATTTTGATTTTGCATCGCGGGTTTATATTTAGTCACGTTTACGACTTTTACTGGGTTTAATAAGTACTACAATAAAAAGACTGATTATGACATATTTTGACAGCATTGTTTCCACGATCCGCAATTTAGCTAAGAATATATAGTTTAAAAGTCCACGTGGGGGACCCATCACCAGATGTATATAATCTTAGAATGTTAGTTTTTTATTCACAAAGGCCATATGACAATAGGTTAATGGTAAAAGTGATTGACGATCTTGCCATTTGAAAACTGTATTAAATTTGTTTAGGTATTATGAAGATACGAATGTTAAGAGAAGCCAAAGAAATTTATTTTAATCTAAACTACTACCAATTTAATCACAACAGCCACTTTTGTATTTGTTTCATTTCTGTAACGAAGATAGAAGTTTTATGAATGAGACAGCAATTGATTTACTTTTGTCATAATATTTGACGTACGTAAGTGAAACCGGCATCAACATCAACTTAAAAGCAACGATATTTATTTATTTTAAAAGACTTTACAGACATGCCAACAATGGTCACACAAATATTGGTCCCGTGTAAAGAGCGAACCCATAACACGACAACGTTAAAGCATAAAGCAAATCATCACGTATGGTTTGAATATGGACGTTATTTAAAAACTTACGTTGTAGCGTAGGTTTAGGATAAGTCCTGCCAAAGAAATATTTCAAGCATAGAGGTACAATGTCTTTTATTCGTAGAAAAACACACTATTGTTGAATACAGAACCGAATATTTTCTGTACATTGTAGATACATATCCGCATGAAGACTGCAAGGTGTAGGTGTAGTGTAGGTGTTTCCTACTCCCACGTTACAGAGTACTATTGCAGGAGTTGTTTTCAGATTTGCTTTATTGGTACCGCAATAAATTAAATTGGTTGTAACAGAAACCTTTATAGGTAAAAGAGAACTTTATCAGTGTAACATAAAAATCAATAAATATAAATGAACTAGTGTCGAATACATTTTAATGTCAACTGAAAGCCTATGAACGCTATAACATAATAAATATTTATTGAAATTAAACTACTATATACGGATTTTATCGCGTTGTTTATTTAACACTCTATTACATAATTTTGAAACTGTTACACTACTATACTATACTATTAAACTTTACTAATTTTAAGTCCATCTTAGTCTCCCCGTGACCATGGCTGCTGAAAAGCAACCGAAACGTCGGGGAAAGTGTAAACTTAAAAATAAATAGATTTGATAGTTTTAATAATTTAATTAGCTTAAAATTAGTAAAGTTTAATAGTATAGTATAGTAGTGTAACAGTTTCAAAATTATGTAATAGAGTGTTAAATAAACAACGCGATAAAATCCGTATATAGTAGTTTAATTTCAATGAATAACATTCGCGTAAACAGAAGACAATATTATAATAAATATTTGTTTTGAAGGAAAAGGCCGCTATTGCCTATTATTCGGTAATGCTACCAAAAAGTAGGCTCGTCTGGGGTATAGGGGTGGGGCGTAGGATCACCTTCTTACTACAAAACGGCGTTAATCGACAGCAGAGTAGTAACTCCTTAGAGAAATTTCTGATCGCTCATGTAACCTTACCTTACCTTAACTTTCATTATTTTATTTGTCAACGCGCGAGTGAAAGTCTTGGTATTACAAGCGATCATAGGTCACCTCATATGGTTATACGGTATCTGCTTACTGCCACGTGGCCACCTGGTATGCGACCGACCAATGACATCTAGAATTGTATAAAAAAAAATTGCTACGTACAGTGGAAGTTTCAAACTACATGTAGCATGGACGTTAATGTTCACACAACTTTCTCAGTAATTTATTAATAATAAACTATAATGACATTACGCAGCAAACCATTCCCATTGTTGGAGCGTTTGAATATTCTATTAAAATCATCAAAAAATATCTATAAAGTTATGTTTATTAAATTTGTTCCTCCGAATTTATTTCCTTTAAATGGGCATAACGCTTCATCTTCGGTTGATTTTATTATAATGCCGTTTGTCAGATAGTTGACATTGATCCTAAATTGAGTTGTGTCTCATTTATTCGAGCATGCCAAAGGAATTTATTTGAGGCTGAAGTTTGGGATGATGTTTATGTCAGCACAATCGTGTGTGATATAAAGTAACATTTGCTTGGACCGTAAAAGTCGCTCACTGGAAACGTATATATGTTTTACTTACTAGCCGATGGGATACAATTGTATAGGCAAATTAAACTGGTTTCAACATTTCTATTACCTATCTGATACAATAATTCAGTTGATGCAAGCAGTGCTTTGTAAACAATTATATTGATTATATAAAAATGTAGTGTGTGCAATTTAGTTTGAATCATGTTATATTATGTCTACATGCGTAATGACGTTGAATGATGAAATCTATAAATATGATGAATACCAACGTAAATCAACTAATTTGGTGGGGTCTGAATAGAAAACTATGTTTTTCTTTATAGTCAATACAAATTAGCTTATCGAGAGTATCTTGAATATAGGGCAACAGCTTAGATACTGTTTTATAACAGAAAACATAATGTTACAACAAAGATCTATATGAAGTTTAGGAGTTTTAGCTCCATATAGATGGATCAGGTATATACTTATTATTCACGTATAATTCATATGACGTCGTCGTGCTTATCATTGAAACACTGTAGTAATATAACAACACTAATCTCTATACTTTGTTGTTCGTAAGTCCGTTATGACCTAAATTGATAAATGAGTTTTAATTTTGACAACATAATAGGTACAGGTCTCTAATCCTGTGACCCAATGATAATAATAAAATTAAAGTACAAATCAATGGCTGGCTGCTTTTTTGTCGCCAGAACAATGCCATTCATAGGTCGTCTGGTTTTAAATACAACAAAACAGGTCATCTTAACATCTCTAAAAAGAATTCCCAGAGGCTTGACGTCTCGACGCTTTGTGTGAAAAAGGTCTACTTATTATTATTTAAAATCTTTTTTCGTGAAATACCGTCTTCTCTGAATATCATTTTGACATTGCAGAATTTAATATGGCTTTATTCTCAACAAATTTTAATTACGATAGACTTTGTTAGGTCAGCTCGGATTATATGCTTAGAAAGCGTTATTTTATTTATTGCTTATTGCGTTATAACATTTGCAAATGACAAACTTAAACTAGTGTAGTTGTACTCAAATATTACGTTTTCAACTTATATAAAGACGAGATTTTAATGAGCTCAGCTTATTTAGTTTATGTTGAAACCAAATTAATTAAAATAGTTTGAGTGGATTTTATTTCTGAAAATTATTTGTTTATGAGTTAAAATGTTACTCTTTAGAATTTTATGTCAAAAACATTATTACAGATGATTTTGTAGTTTCTTTTTAAATATAGAATATTCTAGAAATTTTATGATCAAATGTACAGTGAAAATATAACCGTACTTTCCGAAGACCGCAGTCAAACCAATAAATATATGCTATGTTACTGCGGTAAGTCGTTTTTAGAACGTTCCTAGAAGCCCCTGTACTGGCAGTAAAGCAACCAGTAGTAGTTGCCTCTTCATGTCAAGTTAACAATGCTCGAGTGATACTTTGTATGTTGATAACGTTCAAAGACTGCAGTAACCGTTTAGTATAAGAGTCGTGTATGTTATCGGGTTGTTTGCTATCTTAGATGTATAATGTATATAATATAAAGAAATGGTGAAATGAGTTATCATCCTTTAATATGTCTATTCCTTAAGGGATTTTGGTAGAGAGGTAAAGAAGAAGAATGGAAAGACCTTAACCCTGCAATGAGACAGTCTTATAATTTACTGCCTCGTTGGCGCAGGGGTAGGTGTGGGTTAGTTTCAGTATCAGCGACCCACCCACTAAACAAAGCAGCAAGTTGGCACACCGTGGGGTTTTAGTCGTTAGGCCCGAAGTCTGCCTCCCGCTTTAAATTGTGGCGAGGGGGCATTCATAAGGAGCATTGCCCCACGATAAAAAAAGGGGTGGGCGTGGGTTAGGTAACGCGACTGCTGTGCTCATGACCTCATGGTCTCTATTTCGATTCTCGGATTGGGCACAGTGTTATTGGGTTTTTCTGTCATATTCTTTAATATCATCTATAAAATTTCCAGTAGCAGTACAGAGCCTGGAATTGTGTCCAGTAGACGGTAATACTGTAGCTGGCAAAATGTTGGTATAAAATCTCTTTTCCTACATCTTCAGGAATATAGAAGCGCCAGACTATGTATGCATATAATTTAAATAATGTATAAAATATAGGTATGTCAAATTTATTTGACAATCTAAGCTTGGGTATACCACAGTATTTTGTTTGTCGAATGGATATTACTACATTCGAGCTGAAACTAATAAATACAGGCTGCTAATGATCGTTGACAAGTGATGTAGGTACAGACTAATCAAGCGGTTAGCCAATACTTACCTCGCTTTTCTAGTTCCCCGCACGACAGCGGTGTGCCGAAGGTTTCACAATAAGGCAATAATGATATGTCTTTAACAGTCATTGTAATATTGTCTTCTGTTTACGCGAATGTTATTCATTGAAATTAAACTACTATATACGGATTTTATCGCGTTGTTTATTTATCACTGTATTACAAAATTTTGAAAATATTACTCTACTACTACTATTGATTTTATTTGACTAATTTATAAGCTAATAAAATTATTTAAACTATTAAATCTATTTATTTTTGGTTTACACTTTCCCCGACGTTTCGGGTGCTTTTCAGCCCCCGTGACCATGGCTGCTGAAAAGCACCCGAAACGTCGGGGAAAGTGTAAACCAAAAATAAATAGATTTAATAGTTTAAATAATTTTATTAGCTTATAAATTAGTCAAATAAAATCAATAGTAGTAGTAGAGTAATATTTTCAAAATTTTGTAATACAGTGATAAATAAACAACGCGATAAAATCCGTATATAGTAGTTTAATTTCAATGAGTCATTGTAATAAAATTCAAGTTCATCCGTCTTTGGTATTCAGTTTTACTTGCATGTCGCCAATGCACACTGAATGCATACTAATGCTACATTGACTGTATCTTAATTAAAAATGATAGTATTTTAAAAGCATTTTAGATAAATCGAAGAATCGATCGAAAACGTTTCGAAACACCGTGCTTAATTAATACAAAATTAGTACCTATATTTCGAACTATGTCTCCTCACTGGCAAAAAGCACATTAATATATATTTAGAACCGAAACATTGCTGAACAAATGTAAGTGTAATATACCTTGATCTGAAAACCTCTAGAATAAGAAACCGTGAAGCCGGTGTAGGCACGCATGAAGCTACACTATTTAATTACAATGCAGTAAAAATTATGAGATAATTATGTTTAATGATGAAAAAGCCATTTTAAATTAATACTAATGAGCCCGTACAAGATTCATTACAATAAAATTCTTCAAACACTGACAGCAATTTATAAAAATAATTTATTCTGTCTACAACACTCGAAACATGTGAAAATACTTTACAAATGTCATGTATCATAACTACTTGCCCACTTGCCGTTATAATTGTGAAGTCTAGAGATCACACAATGGTCCCAAGTACAAACAACGCGATGTCTACCCAGAGGAAAACATAGAAACGTGTCAAATAAAAAGATTTATAACCGTTCCAGGCCTCAGGATTTGCCTCAAATCAAATATCAGAATACATACAACATAAAGCACATTTTCGCTCAGATTTTACCTAGATTTTCCACCGCTCGGATCATATATTGAAATATTTTTTTTCGATTTGCGGAAAAGCGCTGTAGTTTATTTGTTGTTTGATATGTGGGAAAACATATGAATGTTTTCATATCATTCTTTTCAGCGTTCAATAAAAGCTTTAGTTCATTTTATATTGTAAAATGAACTATACAAAATCGTACGGAATTGAACACTGACAATATCACGTTACGAAAAAAGCTGCAGTGGTGAATTTAATGCCGAAGCCCAATAGCACCGACCGGCTTCAAGCGGTAAGATTAAATAATCTTACCACTTGATTATATAGCAATACTACCGAATCAGAATCGATACGGAGGAAAACCAGATAGAGAGTAAATCGACGCATAATCAGAGTAAATGAAGCATAATACGTGAATACGTCAAAAGCACGTCCAGCAACAGTCACAGTCTATCTGTCCGAAAAAAAGTTGTAAACACAAAGTACTTGATTTCAGCCAGCGGCTTCAGTCGCGTTAGTTTAGATTTTGTCAATAAATTGCTATCACTCAGAAATAGTACTTTTTCTGATCTTCGTATATTTTTTTCTGTATCCTTGGCAACGTGTATGCGATATTTCACGATGATCGGTCAAGTAGTTAAGACTTGAAAGTGTAACAAACAAACTCATATTCACATTGATAATATTAGATAAAATCCATATACTCACTTCTTAATATGTCAATGGCAGTGTAAATCATTACCGTAATCTAAATTGTTTTAGGCAAGGACTTAGCTACTATTGTTGCATTTAAAGTAGCATCTACATATATTCCTTTTATGCTTAGTATTCAAGGCACGCAGAGTATGAAATTAGGTGCCTCATATTAACGGAACTGCAATAGAGTCATAATATTATATATTGACTGATAAAACCACACCCGAATATAAATCAATACGTTATAAAATACGCAGCAATATTTCTGTTATCATTAATAAAGTTAGGTGAGTTGGTAACTCGCCAAAATCGCTTCTTTTCAATGAAGTTTGCTCCCCTGAAGGTGAAGTGGCATTCAAAACGTGCTTGAACTTGTATGAATCGATTCGTGCCCCGACAAATTTTCGTATATCGTTATCTTGATTATTAGGAAAATATTCTAAAGTTAGATACATACGTGTTTATTTCTCGATTGTACTTTTTGAAGATGCAATGTTAATATATCGATGTTATTTATATATCATACTGGATTTTGCCTGTTAAATGTAGATGATGGCATGAGGGTAGGTTAGTTAGTATTATATAAGTATTATTAGTAACAATACTTTTTCTGGACGAAAGGTACCTTTGTCCTTTTCTGTTTCCCTGACAACGTGTATGCGAAATTTCATGATGATCGATCGAGTAGATAAGGCGTGAAAGCGTAACAAAGAAAACAAACTTACATTTGCATTTATAATATTATTAGTGTAGTGACACGTATTATGTAGAGACAGACTGCTGACGCATTAATTTTATTTACAAGGCGCGCTATACTGTATTCGCAGCGCAGCAGTCGTCTCACCGCAACCACTGAGTTAGGTTGCGTTATTATGCCGTTTATTTTATTTATAACTGGTACCAGAGAATATACACCCATATCCACAATAAAGCATTTTATTTGGACACCCAGAGCGATACTTCTGATTACCTCTACACTAGATTTTGCCCGCGGCTTTACTCGCGGAAATGTAGTTTAGGTTAGCTTAGGTGTGTTACAGTAATTTTTTTGAATGAAAGATACTTTCGTCCCTTTTAGTTCCTCTGACAAGGTTTATGCGAAATTTGAAATGGTAATCGATCGAGTAGTTAAAGCGTGAAAGCTTAAGCGTAACAAACAAAACACACTCACATTCGCATTTATAATATTAGTTAGGATGGAAGATAGAGCAATGCTTTATCCTTGTTTTAACTTAAGTAGCTCGATACACTCCTTTCGATAGAAGGTCGCGGTCAAATAATCTTGTATTGTGTTTCTGGGGTAAGAAGGGTTTCTTGAGCTCCTTAAAGAGGCTCCAATTTTATCTCTTGTGCTGTTTACCCATTCAGAGTTTTGTATACTAGAAAGTTCAAGTGTTGCCTCTACATAAGCTAATATTTATAAGTTATTTGACTGCACGGATGGATTAGTGATGCAAGTGGCAGCCTCACCACTGCTGCCGCACCGAGTGTTGTGTATTCGATCTCGGACAGGACAAACATTTGTGCGATCCACAAATAATTGATCCAAGTTTTGGTATTCTTTGTGTACATTGTTTGTAAAGTCTTCCACTATACAGGAATTATTCCTAGCGAAAGAATAAAATGTAAAAAATAAAATAACCAAATGTAAAAAAGCTACGACAAACGTCAGATTCGTATGTCTGCTTATCACTTCAATAGTGTAATAGAAAACCCACAAATAAGATTCCAGAAAGAAAATATTACAATACACGGTTTAAGTATAAATATGACATAAACCAACATTTCTCTTCAACCGCACATTATTTTACAAGCACGTGTCACCTTCATGAGTAAAATGGCGGTGAAGGTTTGCGAAGAAAATTAATTTTATGCGAGGCAACCCGAAGCGATCTGTGTTGCTATATCTCGTATTTAAGCCTACAAACATCATTAGCCTTGTAAGGTGTCTTTCCACTCAGACGAACATTTGTAGCAGATTGTTTGTTACATTGCCGTATGTTGCCATTGCAATATCACTGTAAAAGAATTTGGAACGATGAATATAATTATTATCTTATTCGATACGTACTTAGTAGTTTTTCATTTCACTGACACTCTTTCAATTTTAGTAATGATGTGTCCACTGAAGGCGTCTTGCATATTTTGGGTCAAAAATATTACTTAATTTTTTTTACAGATTATTTTTAATATAGTTTAGCATATTATTGATATTTCATGAAACAACAACACATTAAAAGTTTATTATAAAACTGTAATAATACGTGCTACGGTCATATTTAATGATATATCATTTGGCCTTTCTATGGTTGCTATGGAATAAGATCAGCTATATAAATTGAACAAAACTAATTTAATCTATCTGAATAGAAACAACGAAAAGCATTTCCAAATAGGTTACACTTTGCAGAGATATTTAAGCTATATATAGAGATGTATAAGCTATCTCTAAAATATTTAAGCAAATGATATCTTCTTACCGTATGCAGCAAAATATTTGCGTAACGCAACCAAGCTCTTACAAATATCATTACGCCTACAACTGTCACCTTAGACTTACGCATGTAGACTAGATATTACAAAGGTACCGTGAGCGAAACATAATTAACTACTAGGTTATGGTTATTTGAGTGAATTAATTGTTTCGCAACTCTATACGCTGTCTAGCTCTATAGACTTCAGACGTCGTATCTAACAGTGTCATCTTCCAATTACGATATTTAATTTCATACCTATACAGGTACCTTCTCTCACATACGTGAGAGAAGGTATTAATTATACATGATGCATAACAAATGGATTGCCATAGGTATGAAGATAGGGTTAAAATATGTGATTCTAATTAGCCGATTTTTTAGTTTAGCAAAAATTATTGCATACTAATTTTTCGTTTTAACAAAAGAATAAAAAATTACTAAGGTATAACGCGTTAAAGTTCGAAAGTGCTTCGCTACTGTTAATATTGCGATGCACCGCTACCCATCATTTGTTACGAGGTCCAACCATAGCAGCCATTTTGACTATGTGAAGTCTTTTATTTGCCTACCTTTAATTTGTAGTCTTTTATTTCTTCATGGCCGAATTATGATACAGTGCAAAAAAATTATCTATACGTTGCATACATATTTCGTACCCTCTGTGTTTAAATCTATTTACATAACACACATACTAATAAATTACCATCTGAAGATTCAAAAAGGTAGCAAAGAAAATATATGAACTAGGTATATAAAACTAATCAACCGATTGAATTTGTACATCAAGACTCAGTAATTGTAATGGTACTTCAAAACCATTCTATTGTATTACCTTCTTGTGAACTAGACTAATACATTATATTTATTGAAGATTGCACGGCCCTTTGTGAAAATCATTCTTTATATAAAGGTGCTTCTCCATCTACTCGATTGTGTTCGATTGGATATAACCATTTGGCTATGACAATTTGGTGTAACAAGTCACACTCGATAAATACTGGTAAATAACGACCGATACATGTGGTATGGTGGCATAAAACACAGATTGAATTCGACAGATAAGCTATTATCAAATATCGTTACCTTTTTGGACACTTAATTAAGTTATTTTTTTAATTTAATTACAACGGTTGTTTACCAATTACAATAATTAAAGATAAGAATACATTAAACACAGATACAAAAATGTAGACAAAGGTATAAAACAAATAAATAATTATATGGGTAATCACCAAGACAAACACAATCATCCCTTCTTCTCACAAAATCACTGACACTAACAATATATTCAGCCAATCGGATATATATTATTAATAAATAATTCTATTAAAAATAACCATGTACCTTTTTACTCGTGATCTCGCATTAAAGTACAGACACATAATAACCACATGTGCAATAAAATCTGTAATTGATTGTTTACTTCACTCCACTGAATGGTATTTAAATAAAGATTGCTGCTGAACGTTAATTACTTATTGTTCGTGTCTGTTATAATGGCGTTAATTTAATTTTAAAATTAATATGCACTTTTGCGTATATTAATAATAATATTAATTTTAATACATATACATATATTATAATTAATCGGAATGCCACTGTGTCGGTGAAACATGATGTATTAAAATTGTATTTAACGACTTTGTGCCGTGTTTCTAGCAAATAAATAAATAGCAAAGAGAAAATAAAAAAAGCATTACACCTGCCTGTTTTAGGAGTCACATGAGAATAAGCCAACAAGTCACTTATGGTTCTTTTCAATCGCCAGTTGTTTCTATTGGTTGAATGAGACTTATGAGATGACATATTTAACAGGTAAATAACATAAACATTTGATTAAACTGCACAGCGCCTATTCTAACAAAACACATATTTTAACAAGAACTTTTGCACATACACCTCGAAGTTGTTGTCTTTTAAATCAGCCCATGTTCTGTTTTATTTCAGTTATGGAAGTTGTTTCTCGAACTTATGGGAACATTGTAACAAAACATCTAAATTCAGTACACTCCTCGCATTCGTAAATACATTTCGTTTAACATTTTGTTTCGAAATATGGTAGTGTTAATCACAGTTTCAGAGCTTGAAAAGAAGGAAAAAGATGGAATATTATTTTGGCCTGAACTTTGATCGTTCAACGGTTAAGGTGTAATAATAAGGCATTAAGCTACGTTTTTTATTACTTTATAATAAAATGGATGAATAAATGTATCAGGCAGTGTAAACGAATTAAAAACATACAGTTGTCGTATAGCCTGACCTACAATAGAAAATTTAAAACAAAACAAATGAAATATTTAGTTACTATACACTAAAAATATATTCTAGTAAAGAATTTCAATAACATGCCAAAATAGAACACATATATATTTTTTTAAATACTTCATTTTTAAATGTTGGATACCCGATGTCTTCCTAAATATACAAATTATCTCAATGAAGCATTTCATAAAATCGCGGCTCAGCTGCATAAACGAAACAACAGACAGAGATACTATCGCAATTATAATAATACTTGTGTGGATATTAATTGCTAATACAGATGTTTTCATTTGTGTAATTTTTGAACGACTTAACCAATTGAAATCATGTTAACGCCAAATATTTGTTTTTCAAGACTATGTACTATAGTCAAGCTTTTATCATAAATACCATAATGGAAGGCATCTAAATGTATTTTATTATTACCCGTACATGATATAATTCAATAGTCAAACACAACAGCATAAACTTATTCCATCCTCAAAATGAAACACAAAATGTTTCCAACAAAAAATACGCAAATATAATGTAATTTTACTTCGCCAAAGTCACCGTGACAGGCGTAAACAAGTGAAAAAAACATTATCCCATAAAGCTTACTTTTACCAGGCAAAGAAAATCATGTTAATGTTGGAAAAGAACTTACATCGATTTATTCTTAGAGTCTTGTGTGTCCATTGTTAATTTATACAAACGAATGGACAGGGACGATGCCATTGTTATCCGTCATTCAACTTGGAAAATCCTTCAAAACTTGCGGTTCTATTACTGTTTGTTGTGTCGTAGACCTTCGTGGAATACGTCTTTACGTGTACGTACTTACGTTCTAGTTTATATGTGCTTAGAGCAGAAATAAAGGGGTATTAGATTCATATTGGTAAGATGTTTATTTAAACGTCATGGAAAACACTTTCGCTGATATTCAGATTGCTTAATTTATTTTTTCTAATGTACGAGTATTTCATGTTGTACTCGACTTTTGTCATTTGATAGATATCTATACTATTTGTATGTAGACCGAAGCGTTTTTGGATAAATAACTAATATCCTTGTTAACCCCGGCATTTATATTAGAATTCTTATATAAGGAGTTGATTCATGCTGGTAGTGTAATAAGTGGCATCGAATCCCCGACTTCTAGATCGGCAGTTCGACACCTTAATTAAAAAGGTTACCATCGTTGCTTCAAAGTTTTAAAAGTTATCATATATGACCGGCCTTATTGTTCATACTTCCTTTGTTTTCACATTGCCATGATCCAGGCAGACTTAATAAGTTGAAGAAATCTTTATCTCACTAATCATTAGTTCAATCCATACTATCTTTTCAGTGATAATAAATATGTACGTATATGTGTCTATCTGTTAAGTTTTTACGGCTTGCATAACTATGTGTCAAAAGTAACTCAATGCTGATTCAGCCTACCAATTACAGTTGTTGACATGCGTTTCAATATTTTCATTTATAATTATCTGCCGTTCAGAAATAAAGTCGTTTTCAACATTGTTGAATTCATTCTTATCCTTAGTTATAAAATAATTTATTTTTATTATTATAAATGAGCAAGTGTGTTATTTGGTTTGCTCTTATGTCCTTCATTTACGAAGCGAGTAGATAATGTATCGAAGTGGTTTTTTGCACAGTTTATGGATCTGTGTATAACATTGAATACGTTTCATCCCAGAAGAATGTCTGGTCTTTAAACCACACAGGTAGAAGTAATAGGCATGGGTAAAATCTCCTAACTATTTAAATTATCGACGCAATTCCTCTCATTATCATCTAATTAAGGATAGCTTATAATATGCTAAATTACCGCTAATACAACCACTTTAGTACAATATTTCGGCGATACGCATTTCTCAATAATTCACTTTACATACGGCTGTGGACTTATTCATGATTGTAAACTGGATTAACACGCTTCATTCAATGGGCCGGAAAATTAACGCACATGTGTTCAAAATTAGCGTTGACACAATATAATATTGTAAGGCTCTCAACCGGTCTATAGGGACCGCTCAAACGTAAATTTTAAACAATTATGTGTATAGGAGAACAGTATAATATAATATGAATGGCGTAATTGTTTAGCTTTTAAGGTGGGCGTTTAAAAATATTTTAGCCCTGTCTATGATTCCTGTGTAACAGTGCTGTATAAGCATTGAATCAACAGACACAAAGAACACACGCTTAATACTTGATACGTCGGCAGTGACGAGGCGACCTTTTAAACTACATACTACGCAATCTAGTGATAAGAAAATACTAAGATTAACGAGAGTGGTTTACAAGCCCAGGATTCAACCTCTTCGTGTTAAAAGTAAAAGGAATGAAAAAAAATGACCCTTATATCTCGGGGGTCTTGACCCACAGGGCCCATATTCAAACTCGACCAAGGTATGACCCCAAGGTGTCGGCACATCTAGTTGCTAGTTAATCGGTCGAGTGGTTCCGGAGTTTTGTCAGTCACTAACAGATAGACACACAGACCCACATAGTGTTTTCATTAACCTCTTTGAAGAAGACTCAGAGGTTAATAAAACTATAAGATAACTTAAGATAAAAACTTCAATCCGTTTTGAAATATATCTTTATTTTGTAAAAGTAAGAAATGCAATATGCGACTAATTGGTTTCGACAATCCATAGCCGCAACAACGTTTACTCATCAGGCCGTAGCGAAAATAATCTAAGTCTATGCATCTGGTGGACGTTTGTTTGTTGACACTTACATGGTATAAAAGTGACATTTTATAAGTTATTTAAATAACTTTTAATAAGTGAAAAATACTAAGCAACCAGTAAAAATTCTAATAAGCATAACTAATTATTCAAATGTTTTTCTATCAATAAAAACAAGTATAAAATTACAATACTATTTAAGAATACACCAAAAGTGCCCACAGGCCTTGTCTTGAAGTTTGTACCAACAAAATATCATTAATAATCATCGGTCTGACGATCCATTTATTGGGTGAAGTACTTTTAGTAATTGTTTGGGCTAGTCAAGGTTTTCAATTCAAGCTCTATTTACCATTACATAATTGTTAAAAGCGAGCTCGAGCAAGTTCTCAATTTGGAGTTCTGAACGCTCGTTCCAACAACAATGCTAAAACCTAGAGTAGTTAACATGAACTAAAATTTCCACGTTGACCTACACTATGATTAATGTACATACGTAGGTAAACGATTCAATTACTTTACTACATATTATAGTTAAGCTATTAAGATAATACTATGGGTTTAAATATGAAGTTGCCACATTGTATCGAAAAAATCCGTGACGATGTCGAAGTCAAAAACCATTATTACCAAAAAAATGCGTATACACTTCTTGGGCACGTAAATTAACAAATTTATTAATAAAGTTAATTTTACTCAATTGGTTATCATGGAATTTAGCGTATACGTTGTCGGGGGCATCATTCATCCAGAATAAAAGTACTATTCCTAAGGGATAGAAATGTATTGACAAAATCTACATTAAGGCGAGCGAGGCCGCAAAATTTAGTTAAGTATATTAGTACTCTTGTAGCAAACGAATAAACAAAATGACTATTCAAATACTATCAACCTCCGACAACTCGTTACTGTTACTGAGTGACCGTGATAACCCAGTTTGTCGCCGTGGGCACTACGCGCAGTAGGCGGGCTATAACTACAAATCCCTTTAAGTGCATGTCAGCGGGAATCTGAACACACCGAATTTCATGCACAAATGTATCAGTTGATTATTCGGCTCGAGTGATCTTAGATTTGTAGTTCTTTGCTCGATTTAAAATATAGCCGACTAGCTTGTGCCCACGGTTTAGAAAATAGTATCCACTTTATGCGGGTTGAATGGTACCCAAGGTTTTTTTGTACCCCTGACAAAGAGTATGCGAAATTTCATGGTGGCTGGTAAAGTAGTTACGACTTGAAAGTGTAACAAACATACTCACATTTGCATTTATAATATCAGTAAGGATTAATTAAAATACATAATTTAAAAAATTTTAACATTGCTAATTGTATACATTAAGGCGAGCGTCTAAACAACTTTATAAATAATAATAAAATAATTAATAACATGAACACAAAAAGTAACATCAGAGATAAAATGTGAAATATGACAAGATGTTTCATTAAAAGGACACTAAAATACTCAACAAATATAACCCTCACTTTCAAGCAATCAGTTAATTTTTTAATATAACAATTTAACGATGTTCTAGGTAAAATACATGAGAAAATAAATTAGCATTATTATCTTATGTAATAAGTTATTTTATATTTATCACATAAAGAACGATAGATCGTGATTTATTTAATATAGTAGCTAAAATAAGACGCATTATTAAAAAAATATATATATATTTTTGCAATAGATGCTTGTTACTATTATTTTGCGTTCAGATCCTGTCGTGACTCACTCTTTTATCATCATAATCGCTTTAATAAATAAGCTCTTTGAATTAATATAAATACTTAAATCAAGTAATATATGTATTTCCAAGAAATCCCTCATCCCCTTTTGGCTAAACGAAGCTTTTTACTAATAAATAAGTAGACGTTTTTTAAAGGCTTAATTCCCAGCCAAAGCATTAACATTTGAGGTTGGCTCAAACAATTACAGATTATATAAGGGATATTAATTTAGAATGTGTACAGTAAGCGTAGGTTGAACCAGCGCTTACAGTCGTAGGGTGAACATCCCTTTCTATTTGTGTTTACTAGGAGTTTAAATTGTTTGTGAAACGGAGACGCGGCCAAAATTATAAGGACGTTGATACATGAGAAAATTATGTACCTATTTATGTATTTATTTCCTATAAGGTGGACTGACTATCTTGTAAGAGTCAAGGAAAGTGGTTGGACGCCCAAAATCGGCCTGCGTTGAGGCCTATGTCCAGAAGTATCAGCTGAGATAATTTTTATACTTACCATGATTCGTGCTGTTTTTGTTAAAATCATGTAGGCCCATAATAGGTACTGCGTAGTGATAAGATTAGCAGACATTAAAATAAAGGATATAAGGCACTAAAGACACTAGACCTTCTTAAACACGGTACATCATATTTAGCTGGTATTAACAATATGCTGGTATACTCAATGCATATAATTTGTCTTGTTTCTGTCAATAACAACTACATTTTTTAAATTATTATATTGGAGCGTATGATATAACTTAAACTAAAACTTAAAGGCTATATTACTTAACGCTCATCTAAAGATATAAGCAACATCATTAGCAGGTAATAATATACCCAGTCTTCTGCGTTCTGTAAACGTACACATTGACTGGAACTCCGCCTCTTTCTAACTTTGCAAGTTGAATTTCGAATAATCACTTCTAAGTGAATTCTAATAGATCAAAAACAAAACTATAAGCAACTATGGTTTAGAGTTGTACTAGTTTAGTATCAAATTTGAATAAAATGCAGCAATATAACTATTCATTATTGCATTTATGCGTAAGAAATTTTGCCTAGCCAAACTTACTCTTTTATCAAATCTTTTAGGTACCGATGTAATTTACTACTCCTATTTTAAAAAGGTGTCAAAGAATAGATAATAATTAATCTATCATGTAATTAGTGCAACAAACTGACGATAGTTTACTTGTAGAAATGATCTTGTAGAACTGTGTGTTCTACATGTTATACGAAATGTTATGAGCTTAAACCCATTTTTCTCACAGTTTGTTATCGTTTTTACTATATTAATATGTCTAGACAGACTTATCATCATGAACTATTAACTACTTTGTTGCTATACTGCATTACCGCAAGACATTGTGCAAAATCTTGCTCCGTAGCGTGGACGTAGCAGCGTAGACACGTAGACCGTCGTAGACCATCGTAGAATCTCGTAGAGCCATATGTTATTCGTAGCGTGAGCTCACCTTAATGAGTGCGGGAATTAATCGCACTAACACAAATATTATCTGCGAGTGGTTGTTTGTACGTGTCCTCTTAAACAAGGCGTGTACAAACATTCTTGCTCATAATGCAAACTCTATGCTGCGGTGAGTGTCCCAGTTTGCGGTGTTTTGTTACAGCACAGGGTACTTCCTGCAGGTGTTTAGAGTTTGTTTGTATTTGACACGCTTATTACGTATAATTGTTATCTAACTAAACATCATTTGGTTTAGGGTTAAACATTGTCCCTATTTCAAGGTTAACCGATCCAAAATAATTTTGTATCAATGGAAAATATTAAAAATAATTATGACAGGTGAGTACTTCTACATTTTTATTACTTTCATGCACAATATTCTCTTGATAGGAAATTGAATTCTTTTCAAATTTAGAACGTATATAATATGTTATAGTGCTTTATAGAGAAAGACATGTTACATAACAATCTAGTAAAAATAGCTGCAGTTCTTCTGTACACATACATATGTAGGCCCGGTTCTTGTATCAACAATCGAGCCATTTTAGCTACGGAGAGACCCGCTCCTTTACGACTACTCAAGTTTATGATATAGCGTTCCCACTCACTCATAATTCGGTATATAGTGAGAGCTGCTGTACCAGTGCCCGAAAGCACCTTCGGGGACGGGTTATAGACAGGTCTTGTCCCCAAATCTCCTATCCCCTACGGATAGTTAATTTTTGTCACATACTATACAAAATTTAAATATCTGCATCTAAAACTAATTGTTTATTCATATAGGAACCGGGCCTTAGTCATGTAACGGAACAGAGTCAATATCTAAATAATTTTAAATACTTAACTGTAAAATTGGATAAAATGTTCTAATTTTTACGGTTATCATTGTAATTTTAACATTAAAATATGCATATATAGACACTTTCAGTGTTACCATTCGGTAAAATATAGACGTTCTTTGCATATGTGTATGAAACAAGTCTAATATACCCTGGCATCGTCCATGCAGTCTATTTTCGTTTTCCGTATGCATCTCACTTTGACAAGGTGAGCTTAACATGGCGTGCGCTAAGCCTCCGTGATGGCCTTGTGTTGGGTTTTTTGTAAGCCAAAGCTGTGGACTTTGTACCTATAATACTCTTGACAGAGGTGCGCACGCTGAACCAGAGGTGTTATGAGGATTTGGAATAAAATTTTATCTTATGACTGAAGGTTATAAATGAGACCTCCCTTTATTTAGAGTATTGGTCCTCAAATCTGTTGTTCTGCTAGAATACTTTTAACTATTAAATTAATTACTTACTTCGATTATCACAGCTTTAAAGCATCTACCATATAAATATTTGAGCTATATTGTAGTAAACGTTATTTCTTATCATAATAAACACTTTATATAGAAGTTACTTCTTTAAATCAATCAAAACTTTTCAGTTATATATTGTATATTCGTCCTTACATCCAATCTGCTTTCTGCAATATCAAATCTTATTTTGGTCGCCCAATAAATATATTTTTAAACCATCACAGTTAATAAAGTCCATGACACGTCACAACTTGGGCGTAGTTGTTATTTTCTTTCACGAAAATTACTTTGGGCGTTTCAAAGTAATTCTAAATACTGAAAGTATAAACTTTCATTATTTATTAAAGTTTGTTGGGCAGGCCGTAGATCAAAGGACGAGATCACGTTACGTTTTTTCCCTGTAATGCGACTATCGAACGAAGTATACTGAGATTTCAGACATGCAAATTATTACAAGGGCTTATTCAAATTAGAGGATTTCGGATAGTCAGTGCGGTCAAGACTATCGATTTTAGATTATAGGTAATTTGCATTGGTTTTCTTAACGTAAAGGAGGGGATAACTGATACTTAGCGGTCTTTTCGATCACAGCCAAACATTCCTGTGTTGTATTCCTTTGGTGTATGGGATGTCCAGAATTCTGAAAGCGGTATTGTTCTAGTGGTAGATGCGAGTAGCGTAATATCATTATTTGGGCTGCAACACATAGAATCCTGTTTTAAATGGTCTTCAATGCTTAAGCGATTCAATTTATTTTGCAAAAGTATATAGTCTACGATAATCACTTACTAAAAGACAAGCCGTATTATCTATCACGCAATACTTTATTCCAAAAAAGATATATCTAATTTTGACACATTGACATATATATTAGAAATTTGCTTTAAATGTGTAATATTCATATATAACTTAGTTGTTAGTTAATTTGCTATAGACAATAATAAGACAGCATGCATTAAAATAGCGTGGTATTTTAATGGATGCTAGCTATTCATGGACAACCATTAGAAATTAACACCTCACTAAAGAAGAACATTCTTATCGTATATTAAGCATAAATAGACGCGTTTACGTCTTAATGGCTAATAAAAGTTGTAACTCAGGTGGCCGAAGCCTTATACTCCAACAATAAATCAGAAAATGCTATGCGGTAACCGTCTTTACAAAAACCGTCACGCTTTTTTACCCTTACAATGTAACTTTACAAAAGTAAAATGTGGGAGTCTCTAGGGATCTTTTTAATTTGGTCACGTCGTACCCTCAATGGAGTACACGTTTAGGATTAGCTCTTAATTAAATTTTCTTATAATTTAGGACAAGAGTTCCCTAATGCAAATTTTAATTTTCTCTTGTGTTAAGCTCTGATTCCTTACTTGTGAAGGTTTAACTTATAATATTGGCTGAGTAAGTATGTAACAGAACATGACGTATACTCATGCCTCTATATCCTTAAACGGATAGAGCAGAGGTATAATACAACCATATTTCGCCAGCTATACGTAAGTGCACAGTGCCTTTTTATAAAATACTAGCTTTTGCCCGCGGCTTCGCTTGTGTAAAAGTAGATTAGGTTGGGTTATGTTAGTAACAGTACTTTCTTTAAATAACATATATCCGATATGACTTGGTGATAATATAGCTTTCTAATAGTTAAGTAGTTTTTGAGTTAAATCCTTACAAACAAACAAAAAATCTAATATTTTCTCCTAATATTTCAGATTATTTATTTGTTAAACCTATGTTTAACAAATAAATAATCTGAATCTGAATCTGAATCTGAATCTAATAATATTAGTATGGATTAGCTATTGCCCGTGACTTAATTTACTTCATGTCATTTACGTGAATAACGTTATGCACCAAATATCCGGTATTGCTGAATAGAATTGGATAAACTCAATATAGAATCCGTTAAATATTTTTACGTGATGGCATAAAAGAGAGACAAAATTTCTAAATATAGTTTTCAAATTTTACCCTTATTGGAGTGAGACCTATAAATAGTTGATTCCAATTTTTTTCATTCTTTGCAAACCAGTGAATATGCGTTCGTTGTTTTCCTACGAATGAGAAATATACAAACAAAATCGGCGCTGCTAAAATAAGAACCTTGTGGCTCAAAGATCTTGTACCATGGTAAAAAATATAACGCCAGTCTCTGTTGTGATAAGAATTATTCTTAGATAACAATAATGTGTCCGCTATTGTACAAATTATCGAAATTTATACGTCAAGCCCTTAAACTGGCATTCGAATCAAAATTTAATACGTGGCTTTAAAACTAAGACATTGGAATGTTAGGCAATAAAAGTAACCTGTGTTTGTAAAAGTGTCTGTAATCATTTTGCATCATGTCATGATGACTTTATATCCCCGAAAGAAAATTATAAAGAGCCCACATATGCAGAAATACAGCCACGTTTCTCCGGCTATATTTTGGGTTCTATAGAACGGAGGATAGCAATAGGATCATCCCCTCCATCATACAGTTGCTCAGGGAAGCCATGATCGAGCGTATGAACTTATCCTTGAAGGCAATCTCCGATTGGGGTGATGCTAACATGGTTAAGTTCAATGCCTATTAGACCCAGCCGTGTCTGTCCTCCGCAAAAAAGAGCCCATTCCAACTGGCTCCAACTTTCCGAGATGTATCCGTGCCAATAACTGACCATCTTGAGCTTCTGGGTATGTCATTGACTCTAACCCTTAACTTTGGCTCTTATATTGAGACAAAAGCCCAACCACCCGTCAAAAAGTTGGGCATCCTCAGTAAGACAAGGCAGTATTTCATGCCCGAACACTTGCTTAATTTGTACCAAACACAGGTTCGATCCTGCATGGAATACTGTTCTCACCCATGGGTCGGGTCCATAAAATATCAGTTTTCAGGAGGCTTTGGAGTCAATTAAGCGAAAGGCCAGAATACTTATCGGCGATGACCAAATGGTCAACACACGACGCCAAAGCTTAGAGCACCGTCGTAAGGTTGCCAGTCTTTAGGTTTTCTATCGGATATATTTCGGAGAGTATGCAAAGGAACTGCATAATTTGATTTTTCCTTCCCCTTTTTACCATCGGACAACCAGATAAAAACATACATGGTGGATATACCACATTTACGCACAAACCGCTTTGCTTCCACTTTTATAATGCGCACCGCTAAGTCACTTCCTAAGTCTGTGTTTCCCGATGAGTATAATTTGGCTGTCTTCAAGTCACGAGTGAATCAAAGGTATCTTCTAGGCAAGTATGCTCCATCGTCGACTGCATCTTCACTTAAGATCAGGTGAGATCGCGGTCCAACGCAAGCCTATTACAGCATAAAAAAATCCCTGAGGCCGAGCCTGCTACATTCTACCAGGCGTATTGCCCAACATAATGTCAATATTGAGAATTTCGTAACAGAAAAACTAAATTACACTATTATTTTACCATGGGTAGTAATCATTCAATTATGCCTGGTAGACGTAGGTACGAATCTATAATGTAGGACCTAAAAACATAGCTGGCCAGTTATAGATATAATCAACCTCTGCCTACCCCTTCGAGAGGCAAAGGCGTGAGTCTATGTATGTATTTCAAGACATACAATAATATACAATACATACATGAGGCATACGCTTAATCTATACTCATATTATAAAGAGGAAAGATTTGTAATTTTGTTCGTTTGTAAAGATTTAACTCAAAAAGTACTAAACCGATTTAACAAATTCTTTCCCCATTAGAAAACTATATTACCAGCGAGTGATATAGGTCATATATGATTAATAAAAATAGTTCTGTTGCTAACATAAACTAACCTACTTTTACGCGAACAAAGCCGCGAGCAAAAGCTACTGTACCATAAATACGACTATAACATATTTTCAACAACGTCTTTACATATATTAAGAAAGAGGAAAATAATGATTTAATCATAATTATATAGGTAAGTATGGAGTCTCTGCTTTATATTTTACTTATTATTATTATACTTGTTGTAATATATTTGATCTTCCAAAACCGACGCAGTCTTCTAAAATATATTATTAACGCCACGCGTTGAAAGCGTTCTACACGCTCTTTTAACTTTTCTTAAAGTAAACACGCACGTGTGACAACCTTTCAGCTGCTAAAAATACACGTCTGACGTGATTTACCATTCATCCCGACTGCTCAAAAAGGAATATTATACGTTAGACATCAGTTCTAAAAGATTTTCGCTGGATTCCATTCTAACTTTAGATTTGGATGACTATGCTCGCAATACGCCGCCAATGTAACCTGTAAGTTTTTATACGCGTTTAAAAAATTCCAGAATCCTTTAATTTATAAGCGGCCAGTGAGGTTTAAGCTTGCGACCGAAGAGACTCCTAACACAAGCATTCTAGCTTCACTAGAAGGCTTAATAACAGTAATTCGTGACCCATAGTCCTCTTTAAATTTAAATCAAAATAGATTGTACTATTTTGATTTAAATGGAGCAATTATTATGTAGGAGATGTACTATTAACACCACACCCTCGATGATATAAACTGGCCACGTTTCGTTAAATGAATACGTTCAAGTTTTGACAAATACTCGACCTGCCATTTCTCTAGAAGACATTTTCAAATTAATCCTAACAGATATCGGGGATAACCCTCAACGTATTTTTAAAGCCTATAAGACCTAAATTTATGTTGAATTTACTGATGCCTATCACACGAAATAGAGACGGTTTTATTTGGGAATATGTTTTTCCAAGTGCTAGAACACCTAGTTAAGCTTTTAATTTAAGTCACTAGCTAAAATTCAGAAACATTCGATAGTCATTATTTAAGTGATTTTAAAATTAAAAGGTATTGAATGTGACTGCAGTACAAAATACAAACAAGATAAGGTACCAGGCACGCACACTATAACATTATGTCGGTCTGTAAAACTAACCGCCATGCATGCACACATATACGGTACGGCTACGCACTCATGACCAATGCAGCAGCCAGCGCACACACATATGTATGTATGGCCAATGTCTGTTAAAAACATAACTCGTAATCAATCGATCAATATTAAGCACAAACTACGTATAGCTTCCATGGCTGAATGGCTGAATCGTGGTGAAAGGCGCAAAAACGCAAACGCGTGAGGGTTCGAACCTCACACAAAGGTGACTCGTTTTTTTTGAAATATTTGATCTTTTGTTAAAATTGTTAATTTTCTAACATACGGTTCCACAGCGAGTGTCTCGTTTTCTCTTCGAGTTTTGAAAGTTTTAGCTTAACTAGATAATGCCTTACCTAGTTTAGCTTAAAATTTGTAAAATAATAAAATTTATTAATTATTTATATTACATAATTTAAATAATTCATTTATTTTTATGAATTATTATTTAATTTACATAATTTAAATAATAAATTTTATTATTTTTACAAAAGGTTTAAAACTTAATAAAACAATTATTGTTTTATTATCTTCATGTAGTTCAATTACAAAAATATTGGATGATATACATATGTATATTTTATTTTTCTGCATTTCTAATATACAATGGGACTGAATTAATATGTTACATAGATTATAATATTTTTGATCAAGTAACAATAACATCACTCACATGTATAATCTTTTATAGGTTCATTATGATTATGTTTGTATCTTCCACTTTAGGAGGAACGGAGAATATAATCTACTGTTCAAAAATAAAAAGGAAATAATAGCAGCCTATTCATGTCCCAATACCGGACACAGGCCTTCACTCACTAATGAGAATGTATTCTACTTATAAATACTTTTAATAATATAATTATATTTAGTAAGTAAGAGTACCTCTTTCGCCAACAAACTGCATGTGTAGATTGGTGATTTTGTTAAAAATGTTATATGTGTATGTAAGTATAATAAGTATAAGTAAATAAAAAGTTTAATAATTAAAAGGTGCGCCTACGTTAATTTTCGCGCCGGTCTCCACGTCTCAAGTCATCAGTTCGTAGGGGGTTCCGTACCGTTTAAGTCGTGATACCGTGTGCTGCTGCTGTCACACTGGTGTTAGCAAACGGATCGGCGGTATGAACTGCTACAATCTCTCGATGCCGAGGCAAGTCATTTGTTAAAGCCACAACTGTTGGATCAGGCTTAAGACAGATTCAGCGTAACGTCTAACAAAAACAGCTTTCCTCTGTAATGAAAAAGCTTATAAAAGAACACTAAAAACAATCATAATATGAAATAGTAACACGCACGCGATCCAATACTTGAACATTCGATATACCTAATGACGTAATGACATCACTAATTTCTTATACTTCATCAATATATACATAATTTGATACCTCTGGGTTCAATTGTCGTATAAACCAAAACCCGACGTTTCAGGATAGCCAAAAACGTTTTTTTTTTATCTTTGAAATCATAACTTTTTTGTTTTAGATGTTATAGAAAAACTGTCCAAGGGAAAAGATTCTTAGAATTTGAGGATCTAAACGACTAAATCATAAACACATATCTATCTTCTTTAATTTAGAAGTTAGCTTGGATATCCGCTTAAAAAATACACAGTTTATGGTTATTATACCCCACGAAAATTTACTTTTAGATTACTGCCTAGGTCGTATATCCATTCTTTGTAAACTGTTAAAAAACCCGCTGTTTTAGATATTTTTGCTTTAGAAACCATTTTCATGATAGATTAAAGAATTCTGACTGTTAAAAATACATTTGTTACTCTCAAAACCTCTAAGAACTCAATAATTTTTAGTCTATACCCAATTACGATCGATATAAATAAAATGAAACTATGAAATATTAAATCAACATTTTTAATATATAATTAGGTATTATTCCTATTATAATTATTATTATTTATGGAACAACATAACAGTCTTCATAATGACAAAAATAATTATCCAAATTTGTAAACAACGATAAGTATTACTACTTATACTGAACTTCGCATAAAAAATTACATTTTCAATGTATAACAATCAAAAACAATTATTAAACTCAATAGTAATCAACACAATTATTTAAACTGAAAAGCAATTAATCATTATAATAATCAATTAAAATTATATAATAAAATATTAGTAGTTGAAATGTAATAAAGTTTAATTTAGTGCACTGTCTATGAAACTAAACTACTCAAACAAAAAACTAAATAATTGAAATCACAAGTATGCTTAAAATTAGTTAACTTATTAAGATAATATTGTCTTATGTTTACGCGAATGTTATACATTGAAATTAAACACTTTATACGTATTTTGTCGCGTTGTTTATTTTACTTTAAACACTGTTATTACATAATTTTGAAAACTCTAACACTACTATTATTGAACTTTACTACTATTTAAGCTATATATTTTCTAATTAAAACTATTTATATCTAAGTTTACACTTTGCCCCGACGTTTCAGTTGCTTTACAGCAGCCATGTTCACGGGGAGACTAAGATGGTAGTTGTCCCAATGTTCTAAAGTGTAGCTAGTTATTTCAAAGTACCCGAACATAATTTAATCTTTGGTATCTATTTACGCAGAATGAGCTCAAAGTATCATGAAGTCTAGCTGTGGTTTGCTTCTTCATGGGTTTGACTATTTGAATGACTGGATCCCAAACTGGTGGTACATTCCAACCATCCTCTCTATTGAAATTAGGATGTTTTTTTTTAATTTCAATAGCTTCGCGAAGCATCCTTGGTAGGAATCGGTGTTCTTTGGCGAGTATATGTGGTTCACTATATATTCACCAGTTATTTCAACCCAATAAAAAAAAACCAAATTCTCCATGACATTTACATTATTCGTCTTGGGATTTTTCTCGCTGCCTCAACGGATAATAATAACAAATTATAATAACTTTTATTTAAATATTACACAAGTCCTTAAGTTACAAAACTGCAAGTTTCCGATTATGGAGTAAATACAATGTAAGAACCTGTTATAGGCAGAATTATCAAAGTCTCCTACACTAGGCGTAGCCTGTCACGTAGGAAAACTTTACAAAATGGATTTCTTAATTTTGAAGTTTTGCCAGTGTTCGTTTAAATGAATAACGTAATAATAAATTTGCATGCAATATATACGATTGTTTTGAAATATAGATGATAGGTAGTTAACAATACATTAATATGAATATGGTTACAATAAAATAAAAAACAAATTGAATTAAAATGATAACAATAGAATTTGTATGGAAGTATAAAAACACACATGAGAAATTAATTACATCCAGTTGAACAAAGCAATGAAAACATAAGAAATCACATTAAAGGCCTCAAAAAACGCTCAGTGTCATCGTAAGTCCATGTAAGTAATTCTTTTTTGGTAATTATTTTCGTTTCACGAAGTGATGCTGTGTCTATTTGGCAAATTTTATTTATCTTATTATAAACATAAGGCTTCATGAAACTACTAAAACGCCTGGCAAAAGTAGTATTTATTTTTGGAATTGGAAGTTTGAAAACTCGTCTCTTAATCATGTCTTCATAGTCAGAAGAGTTGAGCACTATCTTGTAACTTGTCAGTAAGATTTTATGTATGTACAGTCTTCTAACACTCAGTACTTGAGTTTCATTAAACAGCTGAGTGGTTGGAAATCGATATGGCTTTTTAAGCATAGTTTTCAGCACTGCGCGTTGGACTCTTTCTAAACCCATAAGATGAGATGTAGCAGTACCCCCCCAGGCTGCAATGCAATACGTTAATATTGATTCGCAAAGTGTTATGTATACAGTCTTTAGTAAGCTCATCGGGGCCACGTCACGTAGTAGTTTCATAATGTGTATGATCTTTCTGACTCTTGCAGCCATGGCCACGACGTGCTCACTAAAGGTCAATTTCTCGTCTATGACAACGCCCAGATATTTGACTGAGCTTTTCTTGTTTAAATTAGGACACTGACAGCCTGGTGGAGTATCCACACCGGCAATAGCTGTGCATGAATGAGCTGTAATATTTAACCTCGTAGGTGGTGTTGAAACAGCCGTTTTGTGAAAACATACTAGATTTGTTTTAGTTGCGTTAAGGGATAATAGGTTGTTATTTAACCAATTTAAAATTTTATTAAAGCCGACCTGCGCAACTTCAAACGTCTTTTCCCATGATTTTCACTAAATAATATGACCGTGTCATCTGCATAATTAATAATTTTAGAATTATCGAAGTGGTGACTTGATGACAGGTCATTCATGTATAATAGGAAAAGCGTAGGTCCCAATATGCTGCCCTGCGGTATTCCAAATGATATATTTTGAGGGTTACTGATGTAGTTACCGACCTTTACATGCTGCTCACGGGAAGTGAGATAACTTTGTAATAATTCTAAAGCAATTCCCCTAATGCCAAATCTTTCCAATTTTCTTAACAAGATAGGCGTTGACACCGTGTCAAAAGCCTTTGACAGATCTAGAAATATTCCTAGACAGCTCCTTCCCTCATCGATATACTTGCTAACAGTATCAGTCAGTAAAACAACTGCCTCTTCCGTTGACTTCCCTCGTCGAAAACCAAATTGGTGGGATGAAAGTAATTTATTACTTTCTAAAAACGAAACCAGTTGTTTGTTGATAACTTTCTCCAGCATTTTGGCAAATACGCTCAAAAGCGAAATGGGTCTATAGTTATTTGGGTCATCTGTGGGCCCTGATTTGTGAATAGGGATCACAGAAGCCAATTTCCATACGTCAGGGAACTCGCCGGTTGAGATTGCTAAGTTATAAATATGTGTCAATGGTTCGATTATATGGTTTCTAATCAGTTTAACTAAACGATTTGTAATCTTATCAAAACCTGGAGCGCAGTTATTATTTAGTTGAAGAATGAGGCTTTCAACTTCAGTTGTAGTAGTTGGATGTAAAAATAAAGAATTTAAAGAGAAAGATAAGGTTTTGATTTTGGAAGCTTCACGTTCTATGTTTGCATGAACTGAGTACACAGGCATATAAGTATATCCAGACAATAGATAATTATCTGAATTATCTCCATATGTTTAGAGATCAACAAAAAGTAATTAAAAACAGATAGCACAGTCTAATTTTATTTTGATCAGGACAAGAGTCGCAGTAAAATAACATTTTTATACCTCTTTCATCTACATACTAGGAATACAGACATGTGGATATTTAATTAGCTTCCACGCTTTGCATCACATTCCCTCCACAAATAGCAAAATAAATCTTGTGTGATGCTTTCGTATAAAGTAAAATTGAATACTGGATACTTTCTCGAGGAATACAACATAGTTTATCCGTCAATATGGCATTCAACTTTTGGATTTACGACGTCGAATCAAAAATTATATTTAGTACGAAGTTTAACACGTAATAGCGTAAAAACCATATACAGTTAACGATAGATTTACGCCTCTAATTAATAAAAAGTATGGTCGATAAATTTTGACAAAACAATTCCACTTCTTCGAGTATACATATTGATAGAAAAAAAAACTGAACAAAATGGTATATATAACACAATATAGTCAAAATGGTTAATACGCCAATTGAACCAGAGATATCGATATGTAATTTAAATAACATTATATATGCTCCAATAATATAACTAGTTTATTAAGGTAAAAACATATTGTTAAATATAAATTAATATAAACATGCTAATTAGTCACCCATCGAAAAATGAACACATTAGATTTTCTATTGATTCCGGCTACCAGTGGCCGCTGTGGACGTTTAGAAATTAATACTTATTAACTTGTTCATTACTTACCGATATCATTAATTATTGTCTTGCTATTTCGCTGTTCGAAATGTTCTCCTGATGCAACAAAACGATTTCAGCTTTGTGGAACACTGATAAGTCATGCATATAATAACTAACGAAAAATATCAAGTAAAGAAACTATCAGTAATAGTCTCTAACGCAGAGTGACTCACGATTCAACAACTAAAGCCGTGAAGGAATCTCAAATATATGTGGGTAGGTTGCTTTTAAACGGATAAATATGAATGTAATATAAGCCCAGAGATCTCGTAAAGGAAACGTATATTCTAATAGACATAAATAATATATTATAAGTGGGTAGTTTGCTTATAAAAGAACAACTAAAAATATGAGATAATCGCTGTGGAATTGTATGTTTAAAAGAATGAATAATTTTAACAAAATTATCTAATAATTCAAAAAGAACGTATTACTATTGTGTCAGGTTCGAACCCTTACATGTTACTGCGTGTTGCCAGGGATCCAGCCATTCAGCCACGGAAGCTATTCGTAGATTGTGCTAAATATTGATCTGGTATTACGAGTTATGTTGTTAACATACATTGGCCATACGTGTGTGAGCACTGGCTGCTGCTGTGGTCATGAGTGCGTAGCTGTACCGTATATGTGTGCATGCGTGGCGGATAGTTTTACAGACCAACATAATGTTATAGTGTGCGTGCCTGGTACCTTTACTTGTTTGTAGACCGTACTTACCTTATGAGGCCTCGAGGTCGATTCCGGAATTTGGATGTAAGCTCTGGCTATCCCTTCGGAGTAAAAGTGTGAGAGAAGTTATGTATACATGAAATTAAAATTAATACGTTAACTGCTTATCTATTTTGAAATGAAACTGCTGCATATGGATTTTTTGCGTTGTTATTAAAATCTTTATTAGATATTTTAAATATTAAACTACTCCTGAACCTATAATACGATATTAATTATTTAAAATGATTAAAACTATTTAGATTTAAATTTACACTTGACCTGATGTTTCAGTTGCTTTTAAAGCAGCCATGTTAATAAACAACGCAACAAAATCCGTAAAAAGCAGTTTTATTCCAATGTATAGTATTCGCGTAAACGCAACAATAATATACTTATCTATTGTAATTATTTTTTATGAATATATTTTCAAAGCCATTATGTAGTTTAAAGGTTAGATTATGTGGCATTATACCATTATGAGGTTATATGTTTTGAAAACAATTACATTTCTAACTGACACCTGTTACTCAATCAGTTATCAGAAGAGCTGGGGTAAATCGCCATGGAGTACTTCGTTGCCATTTCAAGAAACCATTGTCATTATCACGTCACCGCTAAAATATTTCTGAAACTTTTAGGACGTGGGTAGCGGGTTTCCACTTTTGATGTAAACAGCAATGGTTCGTCTAATAAACAATTTATTGTTCACCTAAAAAGGTCGCGAAAACCGTCCAAGTAACAAAGGTCACATCTAGAAAGTTCCCCACAGATTTCTATTGTAGTGTTTTCGGAATAAACAGAACATAGCCGCACTCTAAGTTCGCAACAAAAAGAGGTGCCCGCTAAAAGATCAATGGAGATTTGCGGAGGGATACTGAATTTTCTCTTGAAAAGCAACTAACAATGGTTTTGACATGGGTCCGCACGGATATGAGTGCTTTTGAATAGTCAATAATTTCGAGGCTTGATTGAGATTTTCCTAAAATTAAGGGCAATCTCCCGGTAATTGTGCAACCAAGTTTAATTAGAGACTTTAGTAATAAATTCTGACAAAAACTGGGATCCACTGCGAAATGGTATTTTGGTTTTTCCTTATTGAAGGTTTGAAAGTGCTGTAAATAATAAAAACGTTTAAAAGAACTCAAACTGCTTAAGAACACACATATAAATTTACTTTTATGTCTGTTACAGATGTTCAATCGTAATGAGAAGAACGTGAATTGGTAAGTAGGTCAAACTTTAACACAGGTCACTAAATAATGCAAAGAGGGATTGAAAGCCTCTTATTTAGTACGACGAAAGTAAGTACCATACATGTTTACATACAAAATATATGCATCAAATATCGTTGACTCCGCAATAGTCGTGTAGAAGAACATGATAAGGAGTTCATCCAACACAATGGTGGCAAAATTTTTATTGAATGTGTTAGTTTATATTAAAGAAGACTTCCTCGGTGACGCAGCGGTACAGAATGCGACAGCTGCGTATGAGATCACGGGTTCAAGTCCCAGGTCAAAAATATATTGAGTTTTCCATCAAGAAATCAACAGTAGCAGCAAGAAGTCTGGAATTGATCCCCGTAGACGGCTATAGGCTCACCATCTATTTCGTGGTACAGTCAGCAACAAAAGTAGATAAACATTTAACAAACTTCCTATGCTGCATCCACACCGCAGTCACTTTTTGTGGAGAAACATAATGCAACATGATAACATTAGGTAATATTCTTTAACATTTGGGACTGTTCGTTACTTTTCTTCACATCTATTCCGCCAGTAACATATATTAAAACAATATCACAAAGAATAACATTTAGTTACAAGTGAGTTGGACGGCACATGTTCAAAATATTCTGCAGGCAACAGACGTGTACCTCCTGCCTATAGGAAAATTGCGCATCTATGGCATGGCAGATGAAGAAGTGATTATTGCAACAGCATGTTTTCTAGTAATAAATTCATAAAAACTCATAATTGCCATGTTAGCAGTAGGTAATGTTGAGAAATATTATGTAAAAAATGTTGTCAATTGTTATCATTTGTTGACTGTTTTCAGAAGTTAGGCAGCATTTTTTAATACGGCAACATACTAACAAAAAATAACTCTTCGTTACCGAATTAATTCAAAATCATAATTGTGTTGTGATACAGTCAGCTATCTCTTTAATATTACTGCTATAAAAAATAACATAAAAGACCTAAATTGGTTGGGCTACCCGTTTCACCCCTTATTAGGAACCATCATATAACATAACAGTAGAAAAAGGAAAAAGAAAATTCATATATTCTATTTTAACTATATTAAAACGTTTTAAGGACAATTGATCACACATGAAAAGTACAAAATAGATTTTCTATTGCGTCTATTAAGGGACACCGGAAGAGGTAACGTAAAAACGAAAGTTGATAAACAAATGTACTAAATGATTCTGCTCAAAAGTTGTGTAAACACAAATCATATCAATACTCGGTCGAATATCTGCCGAATGTTACCTGCACAAATCTTCTCTTCTTATCTGTAATCCAGTGTGGCGTTTATCCAAGCATTCACTGGTATTTCCTCGTGGGACTCATCACAGCTGTCTCACAAAAGAATCCTTATAATACCTTCCACTTAAACCACAGTTTTGCCATGACAACAACAATTTCATTATTTGAACTTTATTGCTGTAAAGTATTTTGTTTGTTACAGCTTAATGTGCCATTACAGATACAAACAAACACTTTCAAAATACCCTTACTGTATTAAAACGTTTTATTCTTTAATAGCTATTGCCTGCGGCTTCGCACATTCGATAACAGTACTTTTTCTGGATGAATGATACCCTATGTCCTTTTCTGTACACACTTTATCAACGGTTCATCCTGGCGAAAGTACTGTTTTCAAGCAGTATATTTTATTGGTGATGTATAATTTGATTTTGTCAATAACAAGAAAATATCTCCTATGTGACTACTAACAACCGCGAACAGGTTTTTATCGAGTCCTGGGTCCTTCAAGCAAGGTGCGAGAAAGCGCCTCCTTAGGTCGTCAAAGTAGGCACCTCGGCACCTCTACACGTGAGGACGTAGTGTGGAGGTCTCTACTCGTGGACTACACGATTGCTTACTATCAGGAGGAGTAAAGTCATTATGGCAATCATTATAAAAATAAAAATAAAATTATGAAGCTATTTTATTTTTGCATTTACATTTCATTCTGGTCTTACTACACTTGGTCCGGCTCCACAATTGTAGTATCCAGGTAAACTAAAGTGGTTAATTGTCAGGGCCGGCTCGTTCAGCCTGCTCAGCTTGTTAAAATCTTAAGACTTTATTATAACTACTGCAGTACAATATGGCTCTTTAAATTAAAAATAATGTAATGCATACAAGAACTGGTGTATGATACAGTGTATTTAAGCTTAAAGGTCACCCAACGTTGCAAATCAATAATCAACCGCAACTTCATCGCTCAAAAGTAATTACAACATGTAATTTCAATGTCAACACGATCTAATAATTAAACGAAGTCAACAAAATAATCCCAACCTTATTACGTAAGAAAACAATGATTATTTATTTATTTATTTATTTATTTATTTATATTTAGGATCTCCAACAAAGAATATACACAACACATGACATATAAATAAAGAAAAAATTTACAAAAGTATCGAATAGGTGTACTCCTTCACTTACAGGAGACCACAGCATGCACAGTATAGTTAACAACTAAGCTAACAAAGTTAAATATAAAAAAGAATAGAATTAAAATTAAAATTATGAACAGAAAACGATGAAATTAAAAATGATAAAAACTTTAAACAAAAATAAATATAAAAATAAATATTACGTACAAAATTAAATACACTCACTTAAACATTTTTTAAACTTGGACAAAGACGTACAGATATCCAAGTCCGTAGTCTTTGCCAGGGTATTATATTGCCTACAAAGCCTTGGCGCAGCGGCGTAATGACCGAGGTTAGTTTTGGATCGAGGGATATAAAATAGCTCATAAGTATTGTGCCTGGGAATCCGAGTCGGAACTTTGATAACTAATGAGCTCAAAAGTTCATTGCAATCAATCGCTCCACTTAAAATTTTGTGAAGGATGATGCAGTCCAGTTTCTTTCTACGACTGGTTAGAGTTTCCATACGATAGTATTTCAACCTGTCGGTGTAACTAGTCATTTGTTTAGCCAAGTGATCACCGTAGCAGAGATGGTAAAGAAACCGCTTTTGGACACTCTCTAAGCGCTTAGAATAAACCTCGTAATGCGGATTCCATACTACTGAATTATATTCCAATATTGGACGGACTAAGGTGTTGAAGAGCTTTATTTTTGTAGCTGGTCTTTTAAATTCTTTACTATTTCGCAAAACAAATCCCAGTACCTTGAAAGCCTTTGAGACGATATTCAAAATATGTACATCAAACTTCAGCGCGTGATCTAGTTGGACTCCTAGGTCACGTATAATGGTCAGCTTCTTTATTTCGACTCCCTCAATGTAGTATATATTCTCTAACGCTTTTTTATTACGAGTAAACTGAATGTAGTGACATTTACTGATATTTAAAATCATCTTGTTTTGATTACACCAGTCTGCTAGTCTGTTGATGTCATCCTGTAGCATTTTGGAGTCTAAGTTAGTTTGAATTGGTTTCATTATCTTTAAATCATCAGCAAACAAATAATAGCGGGAGTGTTTGAAGCACTCTGTGATGTCATTGATAAAGACGTTAAAAAGAATCGGACCCAAATGCGAACCTTGCGGAATTCCTGAAGTTGCTTGATAAAATTCAGAAAAATGACCATTTACTACCACTTTTGATTCTCTCTTTTCTAGGTAAGATTTAAACCACCCTATCATCGTTCCACCAACACCCAGTTGAGTCAGTTTGTTAATGAGAAGGCAGTGGTCCACTTTATCAAAAGCCTTGCTAAAATCGGTATAGATCGCATCCACTGGAATACGATTGTCAAGGCACTTAGTCAAAGCTGATGTAAAACACATGAGGTTAGTGTTAGTAGATCTAGATTTAACGAAACCGTGCTGATATTCAGTAATGTGTTGTTTAAGAAACCACATCAAATGCTTGCTAACAAGTTTTTCAAATATTTTTCCGAACGTAATAAGTATAGAGATTGGTCTATAATTAGCCACTAAGTGCTTCTCCCTAGACTTCAATATGGGTATGACGATAGCTTCTTTCCAGATGTCGGGAAAGACACCATCGCGTAAAGACCTATTAAATATTATTTGTAGGGGAGGTACTAAGGCCTTAGCACAGCGTTTAACAAGAATAGGAGGAATACCGTCACTACCCGCGCCCTTACTTTCGTCTAATCCAATTAATTCACAATATAGTTCTCTGCTATCAACTTCTAAGTTACACAGTGCTGCAGACGTGAGAGAGTATCCAGTGTTGGTATTTGTGTTGGTGAGACTTGGCCCATCTGTCGGGGCACTAAAGGTACTTGCAAAATTCTCTGCGAACATGTTGCAGATATCTCTTCCACCTGATGCGGTTTTGTTGTTGTGTGACATTTGTGCCGGGTATGTGCTGCTACCTTTTCTCTTACTTTTTATGAAAGACCAAAATGTTTTAGGGTTCTTTTTAATGTTATTTTCTATACTACTGATGTATTTCTTATAGCTTGATGAATTTAGGTCATTGCATTCATCCCGTAATCTCTCAAAAAACTCACAGTCTAATGGATTCTTGTACTTTTTAAAACGAGTGTGGTATTTGTACTTTTCTCTAAGTAGTCGTATAAGATCACTTGAGTACCAAGGTGGATATTTATTGCAGGCCGTTTTTTTCATAGGAATACAATCCGTAATAGTATGTCTCAATAGGTTGTAAAAAATGTGTACCATATCGTTAACAGAAGTACAGTTTTCGAGCTTATTTTCCCAGTTTATTGCTAACAAATTATTTAGAACTTTCTCATAATCTGCGCGAAGAAAGTTAGGTTTTTGTACATTTTTCGCTTCTAAAAAATGTTCTGCAATCACTGTTAGATTAAACTCTAGTGGGGGGTGTAAAGGATCCTCCTTTGTTAAACTGTAATTACAACGAGCGACATTTGTAATGGAGTTGTTACTAAGTATCAAATCTAATATTTTAGACTTGTTGTTTAAGATATTATTGTATTGATTAAGGCCATTTAAATTCAAGAACTCTGACATTATCGCATTAATATCTGAGGAACTGGCTTCTGGGTACAAGTATATAAATTCATCGTTCGCAAGCCAGGTTATATTAGCAAGATTAAAGTCTCCTAAAATCAAAATTTGTTCATTTTTATTAAATACCCTATGAACATTTTTGGTAAACAACTCCAGTGAATCACGATGAATTGGTGGCGGTAGGTAGATACCGCTGACATACAATTTATTGTTACAATTATTTGAGGAACTTATATCAACGCTAATCCATAAGTCTTCAATCTCGCTTTCAATATGTGATAATCTACATGATTTCAAAGTTTTCGCGACAGCGATTAAAACTCCTCCTCCTTCTTTACGAGTTTTATACCTACTTGATTCACGGTCCCGTCTGTAAACTACATATCTATCGTCAAACAACTCAGAATCATAGACACCGCTGTTCAACCAAGTCTCCGTGAGCACTACAATGTCATAATTATGTAAAGATATGTTATGGTAAAAGTTAACAGTTTTGGTTTTTAAGCCTCGCACATTTTGATAGTATACATGAATTGGACAATTGAATGTGACTAGATAATAACAATAGGAACTTGCAAATTAAGCTAATTTATGCTAGAGATTTTACCTTGTTTAGACTATTGATAACAATTCTTTGCGAAGACTCGTCTTTTTTCATAAAGACCTTGCCCTCCCGAACCCAAACAAACTTGAATCCTAGTTCTTTTCCGCGGATCCGGGCTGCTGCATGAATTGTTTTATTTTCAGCAGATAGGTGTTCCGTGACGTAGATTGGTTGCGGTTTCTCTGCTGCGATACCGAGGTGACTAGTGTTCAGTTTTTCTTGTTTATTGTTTCTGTTATATTTCATTGAAGCGGCAAGGAAACTATCACGTAGACGTGGGCTACTGAATTTGATAAGAATAGAACGAGGCCTAGTGCTCTGTGTGTCTTTCTTAGCTATTCTTGTGCAATGCAGTATGTCAAGATCTTTAACATCACAACTAATCACCTTACTTAGTTGCAGCACAGTGGTAACTAAATTTTCTGCTTTGTTTTCTGGCACGCACTGTAACTCGACGTTGGCTGACCTAGAATTTTGTTCTACTAAGTTTAGCCGCTGACTAAGTTGTTGAATAGCATCTCGTAAGGCACAGTTGTCTTTTTCAAGCTTTAGTATCCTATTTGACTTATCTTCCAGCGTGGCCTTCGTTTCTTCAAACTTTTCATTATAGAAAGAAAGTGACTCATTGAAACCTGCGATCAACTCGTTAATTTGCTTGAACTGATCGGATACTATATCTTTAAGCGCACTTTGTATTTCTTGTTTAATAATTTCACGCAGCGTGCCTCTCGAAAACTCAATTAAAGAGTCATCGTTTGCCTGAACTGGCGAGTGGCTTTGTGATTTTTTTGACTTAGAGCGAACAGTGACGTTGGTGATCGTGGGTGATGACGATAATGGCGATTGCTCCGTAATGGGACTCGTAAGTCTGGTCGGCCTGACAGGTGTATTTGTGTTATCATCCTTAGGTTGTCTGCTTAGGCAGCTAGGACACTTCCAAGTTGATTTATGTTTGATACTCATGCTTTTAAATACTTTATCACGAACATTAGCGCACAATAAATCATACCATTGGTGGCAAATAGAACATTGCATGCATTCTTTGCTGCTAAAATCGTTCAAACAACCGGCGCAACTTTTTGTTGACATTTTCATCAATACCTTTTAAAATATGAGTTGTTATGATAAAGCGCTTCCAGCAAGTCCAAAAGCATACGGCGTTTAGCGGTGCAAAATATAATAAAGCGATGGTATACTTAGAGCGCTGAGTGGCGTAGAGTTGTGGCTTGCTTGAAATGTCGCGACCGAAAGGTCGCAAGCGCCGTGGTATAGGCGTCACTTACGCGTTAAGATCGGCACTGGTTTTGGAATGAAGACAGCACTGATAGTTTTATAACGGCTAGTTTTATGTTGATGTTTTATGGTTTTACGTTATTTCACCGAACTTATTCACTATAAAAACTTGGTCACTGTATTTATTTTGTGATTATTTGCGTGTTACACTCAGAACAGGGTTAAAAACTATACTTTAGACTAAAAACAATCAATTTTTATGCGGAGCGAACGATAACACTTGTTACTTAGTTGAGAAATCCTATGCTGGTGATTGGTATCCTATGATTAAACATAATTAGCAGTACGAACATTAATTAATCCATCTCTCCTCTTTAGCTTGAACACAGAGATTGTCGAATGGCACGCTTGGGCGAGTCCCCTCCGTCGACAACCCCGGCCCTTCTAATAATCTATCGACGTCGTTATATTGCAAGGATTTTAGAAATTGGACGTGAAATACAATAACAGATTTAATAGAAGGTTACTGTAAACTTTCTTTTAAAAAAGATAATATTTTCTTATGTTTACGCGAATGTTATACATTGAAATTCAACACTTTATACGGATATTGGTGCGTTGTTTATTTTACTTTAAAACACTTTTATTACATAATTTTGAAAACTCTAACTCTACTATTATTGAACTTTACTACTATTAAGCTATTTAATTTAATTAAAACTATTTATATTTAAGTTTACATTTTGCTCCGACGTTTCGGTTGCTTTACAGCAGCCAAGTTCACGGGGAGACTAAGATGGTAGTTGTCCCAATGTTCTGAAGTGTATCTAGTTATTTCAACGTACCCGAACATAATTGAATCTTTGGCGTTTTTATTAACACAGAATGAGCTCAAAGTATCATGAAGTCTAGCTGTGTTTTGCTTCTTCTGAATTACTGGATCCCAAGCTGGTGGTACATTCTAACCATCTTCTCTATTGAAATTAGGATGTTTTTTAATTTCAATAGCTTCGCGAAGCATCCTCCAAAAGTCCAAAATCGTCCTGGTTTAAAGTAAAATAAACAACGCGACAAAATACGTATCAAGTATTTTATTACAATTTAAAAAAAAATACATATCATATATTTTATAACGAACTACTTCTTATTACAACTTGCTAGCTTTGCCCATTTCGTCCCACAGGGGATAGCGTCACATACCACTTTCCATTGTTAATTATCTTATTAAAGCTGAAAATTAAAATTTGTTAACTTTTATATGTTTACATTTTAATAATTTTTCTTATTATAATATTGAATGCACATCAATCATTATTTTAAAAGTGAAATTTTTGGTGTCTTTATTTCAAATTCAACATTTAAAGTCATTAATATTTAAATTAAATAATCTTTTATAAATTCAAAAATTATGACTACGAGGTCATAGTATACAACTATCTGGTTTGTACTACATTTTATTAAAAAGTATTATGCTATTAAAGGCGAAGGATGGTGTTGCCATATGAAATGCAGTTATGAGAATCTCTAATGTATAACTGCAGAGGTTACGAAGTCTTTCCACTATTCACCTGAGCTTAATACTAAATATGGAACTAACATGACGTCACGTGCCAACAAACTTAACCAATAGGAGAATAAATATAAATTCCCCTCAGTAACATATTGAACACTGGGCTACTCAAATATTCAAACGACCCCATCAATTTTGTCCGAAATAAGAGAGGCCTACAAATCGGCGTGAATGCGATAGGAATGTATGAAATACCGCCCGGAGATTATTTATCGTGTGATTCGTGATTTAGTGGTCCGGATTCTTTTCAATCATGACATTTTATCCATACCGCCCTTTTGTAATCCTGTCCACAACGATCATTCCCTTCCTTTTTCAGTTCAAACGTAAATATTACTTTTATGTTGAATATTATTTATTGTAACGAAAATAAACCTCACTAATATTATTGATGTGAATGTGTTTGTGTGTCCTTTGGTCATGTTAGGAAAAAGGGAAAATGTATTTAAAGGAAATAGTTTGAGAAATGGTTTTAACATGTGCTTGGTTGTCTACTACTTCAAAAAGGTAAGGCAACATTTTTACGGCAGCAAAATAAAACAGCTTATAGAAATTACTATTAGGCAATGGATATAGATGGCTATTTAACTAAATAGAAAGTAATGGTACTCTAGCTTTATTTTTTCTTTTTACGTAGTGAATGCATTGACACCTACCCCTCCGTGGGAGCGGGCGGAGGGGTCATGTCGGACTCGCTGTAAATGAGAAAGATGGAATAAGAATAATCTACCTCCCGGAATACCGACTACACCCACCACGGTGTTCCTCGACAAAAACCACTATAGACGGGTCCGAGCGAATCACTTCGCATGCGGTCGCGACCCCGCCGAGGTTTCGGCCCGCCGTATGAAACGGCAGGCCACTACGCAACAAAACCTACCCAATAGGCACTACGCACTATAAAGCTTTAGTTAATTCATGGTACTCTAGCTTGAACTAACTAATCGTTATTTTTACACTCGATATTCTGAAAAAAGATCATGATAATGTAGATAATTGTTACTTGTCAGACGCCATATTAACTATTTATTATTGCCAAGGTAATTGTAGTCAATCTATAGATTTTACAATTTACGCCGACTCGGATATGAATGTGGTAGTGACATTTAACAGTGAATTGTACAGTGGCTCTATTTTTTTAAATATACCTACAATATAATAGAAAAGCAAGACACAATATACTTATATAGATTACTTTTTCTTGCAGCATTATCCTTCTCGCGTTTTTAAATTAATTACCCCAGGTATATATTATTTCATAATTTTATTGTTTCTGTGTATGCTGCTAATTATATTTAATTGTGCCATTTTAATTTCATTTATATGCCTTGTTTTAATTTAATTAAAATTATTTGTGTTTTTGAAATTTCATAATTTTATTGTAAAGGTGTAAAATTGCATGTCAAATTACTGACTAAGTGGTAGAGCTTATATTTATTTTTAAGACCTACAATGTATACAACACTTAAAGCAAATAAATGATTATTATTATTATATTTATCTTATCACAGGTATTTTCTAACATATTAGAAAAATACCTGGCCCTTTGGGAGGCTTACACGAAGACATGGGTCCAACGTGAAGAGGCCCTTTGAGAGTTTTAATCAAAGGTGGGATGGAACTCCGACAGCCGCACTAGCCATAAGGCAGGCGTAAGACTATTGCTACGTATGGATTCTAATATATGGGCTTTGGGTATGTGTTTGGTTATTATTATTATTATTATACAATATATAAACATAATAATAAAAAATAATAATAACATATAGACTCTTAATGAAATTTTCAAACATAAGAAATATGTTTTGCGCATCATATTTTACAGAGTAAACTTGTTCACGATTGTATACATCGTATACAGTGCCACAGTATACGAAACAACAATATTTTGTCGCTACATTTATACAAAAAGCTTTATAAAAATATTGAATACAATGCGCTTTCATGTAATAATTTCTATATAACAAAAAAGAACGTGTAGCATCGTAGCAGAACGCTACGTTTGTGTCTACAGCGTAGCACGTAGCCACATTACGTGAAAGAACTCGACATTTTATTTCAAGTATCCGATTTCCACTTCATGGTACACAAAAGCTCTCTGAAGCGAGGGTGTAACGTTCAGTCTTTTGAAAATGTTCTACAGTAAGTACTTCATAAGAACTCGCCCATTTTTCATTAACAAAAATGTCTTAACATTTCCTACAGTGTTATCAGCATTTAAAACTTAAGGAATTACAAAATGATTTTATTTTATTTCCTCGACCCATAGTAGCTCAAAGCTTTATCAAGGATCTCTTTTGGTTACCATCCTTAAAATTCCTTAAATACTTACGATGTTTTTTGTTAGAAAGGCACTAAGGATTTTACGGTAATTCAATTCAGACAATGCATTTTTGATAATCTCTATGCAACAGAGATATTTTATTTTAAGCACGTTTTTAATTATCTTCCAGTATTTCAATTTACGTCTGTATCGGTAGTGGTACACAGGGTTGAATTCAAGCCACCTTCCGAACCCTTTCAGACTCCATGCTGCAACAAAAATTTGCCTAAAAGAAAATCCAATACCACTTTACTAAGCTTTTATTGTTCTAAAGAAACCTCTCCATACACGCGGAAAGAAAGGCACTTTAGATAAATATGTTATTATTTATTTCCTTATCTTGTCTTAATTATATGGATCGTATTATTTATTATATATAGGATTTCGAATAAAGCGTTGGTATTCTATATAGTATAAACTGAATAAACGTTATCGCAGATAAATGATTCTTTCGCAATTAATGAATGAGAAACAAATTTCGAGAGGCTGAATCCGGTATAATAAGCTTTTAATGCTTATTTAATAACAATAATAATAATCTTTATTGATTTAAAAGTTATAGATACACATTATACACAAATATATATCATATGTATATGCTAAACACATATAACAAATATATGTTACAATAAAAGGATTAACATAACAATTTTGAAGATCAATTATAGCAGAGATCTGTATACAATTATCTTGAAACCCTGTCTCTTAATCGGGTTGGTCCCATTAGCCACCCCCAGCCTTGCGCCCTCCGGTGGCGTTATGTGTGTTTTTTTTTAATAGTACCTGACAATAAAAATATCCTATTTATATTTCTATATTTTATATTTTTTATTATTTTTATTTCTAAAACAAATATCCCACTCAATATTTTTTTTGGAAAATGTCCCATTCGCCACCGGAGGGGGCAATGCGTGGGGTGGCGAAAGGGACTAACTCCTCTTAAACTAGGATAGGACCTGTATTATAAAAGACAGTGTTTGGCTGTATTTATTTACTTACTTGTAACTTTACTGACTGTTTATCATCGTAGAGAATCGAGTCAATTTAACTCCCAATTTAAAAAAGAACATTCGTAAGACATCCATCTAATACAATGTTACAATGTATAAATAATATTGTACAGTTATCTAAATTGTATATCTAGCCGAAATTTAAAATCTAATTGATCAATCATAAATGAGTACAGTTATAATATATCAGCAACTATAAAAATACAAGATAAAATAATTTTCATTACATACAAATTTCATATCATAGTTACTAAGTTCAGTATATGAGGTACAAGACGCTGTGACACGCGCACGCCCCACTCACGCCGGCTGCTTGACCGCGTCTTAATACAAAACATTATAATGTACTGTGAAGTCAAAAGGTATCCTTATAGGTATTAAATATATTATAGATTTAAATTAGTCATTCAATAATGTTAAAAAAGTACTTTTATAGCCCTGGTAAACTCTAATTGGAATGCACCATTCAAACACACTGACGTGTTAAAAATTAATTTGTAGACATATGAACATCTTTTGTAAATCTGAATAAAACCATAAGCTTTCCCTAAAATAGTCATTCATTATGTATCGAGTTTATTGTTCAGTCTTCCATATCATTCAATTGTAAACACCGAATACTTTTCTATTGGCAAAGGCCTCATTTCCACTCATTTCACCCCACAAGCATACGTCACGTCACAGGTCTCCAAGGGTTTACTTATATATATTATTATGTAAACGTATACGTTTTCATCTCGAAATTTTCTTGCAATGGACAAAAATATTTTCTCGTACGCGGAGCTAAACGGTACCACGTTTAACATAGACGTGACGCCTTTGATGCTTTTAGGTCGAGATCACATTAGAGTGGAAGTAATTTTTAATGTCTTTGTATACCTACCTTTTTCCCCATTAGCGATATACGTCATAAAACTTGGCTCTCTGACACGTGTATTGTGTTCTCATTTGCTTACAGACAACAACGGAAAAGTGCTTAAAATTTCGGGTGATTATTAGGTTTTCTTTTAGAACGTTTACAATAGTAACACTCTGTCTGGGACTGAATATTCTCTCTAAAATCGTCTCTAATTACGCGGCAAATCTTTAATGGAGCATATCGTTATTTTTTAAATTGCTTAACAAATCGATTAGTTGTAGTAATTAATGCATGAAATGCGTTTCTATATTTAAGTGTATTTTATAAGCTACAAATAATGTAATAATTCGTTTTGTAAAAAAGGCCTAGAATAACCAATGTCCTCTAATCAACAATAAAATCAAATTATTCAAAATACTATCGGTGCGCCGTCAAAATTTTGATGTAAAACGTTAATGAAATTTTCCATAACTGGTTCAATAATGTTAATAAATATTCAAGAGTCGACGCAACTTCGATGCTCTCAATTTGCAAACCCACTTACTGTAACCACGACGATGCTTCGTCCATAATAGGTTCAATAACATATTTTATAAGTGTCTACAGGCTTATATTAATTATAAGGCTTGCGTAATTTTCATTCCATGAATAATATAAGGTGATTATAATCGAGAAATATCTGCGGTGTCTTTGAAGGATAGAATGAGGAGAAGTGATATACCCACTTTATCTCAAGATGCACTAACAATAATCGAGAAAGATACTCTAAGATGCTCTTTTGACAGATATGAAGAAAATAAGATTGAGTAGTAAATTGTAGTATCGATTGTGAACTGGGTGTAGACAGTATGTAATCAATTCCGATTATTCTAATGATCGAATGAATCGATTCAACGTTAGATTCTGATTGTCCATTTTTATAACTAACTCAAATTAATAATTCTTGGATTTTAAATTCGATTCTTAGATTGTTCCGGATTTTGGAACTGTACCCATTTACATGATATAGTCTTGCCTCTTATTATATAGGACTAAATCTTGACATTAGACGTTATCACTTTCTAATAGGCTCTTCAGAAATATGTTAGGTAGCATTATACCTTGTTATGACTATCCAACCTAGAACAGAATATTTAAAAAAACATTTAGTGAATACAACTATAATGGTATTACTTATTTCAAAAGTGTATTTAAATTTTACAAATGCAATACGTAGGACATTGAATAGTTTACTTATGCTAAAATATACATATATCAGTCCTACATCCACAAGCTACATGTAATGGATGATACATTATATGTAGTACTTGCGTCTAATATATTTTGTTCTATTTTTAGTTCATTGCACAAACTTCGTCTTTTATACTATTTATTGCGATGAAACTGGAGTGTATAAATTATTTGAGAAACCTCTTCAATATTTTCTTCAATAAATTGTACATTTTAGCTATTTAAGCCGATTATACGATTCAGAAAATAACGGCAATTACTGCAGAGTACCGTGTAAGTGGGTATTTATCTTATTAACATAGAAAATACCTGTTCTAATTTAGTATATTAAATGCTTGAATTTGTTGGCTACGATTTGACCCCGATTGCAATATATTATGGCAAAACACTTTAGTATAAAATACGTACTAACAGGTATTTTTTAAATCTTGTAATTAACATATTACATTTAACATATACATAATGTGCCATAGATCAGGCAAAACATAATGTTGAAAATGTACTACAAACGGTACTAATTTGTGATGTTTAAATCCACACAAACTCGGAACAACTCTTTATGGTCACTAATTTTTTTGTCTCATGTGAGGATCGAATCTACAATACTCGGTGCATAGGCAATGGTGAGATGGGTCGGGAGGCTTAGATGACCGCTTAAACCGCTACGTAGTCTATCCTGTCAAAACGTGCAGTACCCAACTATTCACTTAACCTTACTACTTTTAAAAATTGTGTTTTTTTTGCAAGCGCAAATCCTTACTAATACTATGAATGCGATAGTGAGTTTGTTTGTTTGGTACATTGAAATTTCGCATACATATTGCCAGGATTATAGAAGAGGACATGGGGTCTTTCATCCATGAAAAACGTATTATACCCTAGGCATAAAAATGTATTGTTTAAATCTACATTATTGCGAGCAAAGCCGGTAAAATATACTACTATTTCTAAAAGTGATTTTCATAATCAAACCTCAACAGCGATGAACTTTGTATTCAAATATAGAACACAACAGTTTTTACATCAGCTGTGGGAACACCGAGACCATATATCTCGGTAACCAGATTTATTTAAAAGATGGCTCATTTTCAACAATATTAAGGTTCCCGGTGTGTTCAGCAGAATGCCAAGCCAGGTACACGATTGTGCAATTTATCGCAAAATGTTTTATTACCCACAGGGGGCTTCCTACTTCAGTGGTCGCTTATCTTACTCATATTTTTATGAACTTTATTTTTCTGAGTATAAAGTTAGAGTAGGATTACTTACAATGAATCTCTTTAACAAGGAAACTAGGTTTGGTTTCCTTAGATAAACGGCTTTTCTATTTTATTTAAGTTGACTTCGTAATACTATGTGTTCACTCAGAATAAATTTAGAATACTTATTTTGGTAACATTGCTACCATGGCGCACCAAGTGTTAAAGGTTCGATCGCAACACTGGACATAAATAAACGTGTACACAAGTTGCCATTCATATTCTGGGTGTTCCTTGTAATCGTTGTTTTAATAATTATAAGACTGAAGCATTTAAGTTATTAAGTAAATATAATTTTTTAAGTAGGAAGTATAGTGCTGATGTTTTTTTTATTCAGGCCTAAAACTTAGAGATTTTGAACTCCTTATAATTAAGTTGATTGTTCAATGTTAAATTATATGTAGACACAATAATAAAGCCCTTGGGATCAACTGTCGATAGAAGAATGAAAGCCTAGGAAATAAAGTACGATTATCTAAAATATTTTTAAAAGAATTTGCATTCACAATTATGAAGAAACAGCCAATCAACTGAATGGCTTATAAAATAACAAATGACTATGTATCCATTTTTGCTTTAAACATATAATTGGTTTCGCCTCCCCAAATCCGTAATTAAATAATTAATAAAATGGACTGATAATTAATTCTTCAAATCAATTATTCATTATTTTATTTAACAGTTATTTGCTACTAGATTTTTCTCATGTCTTCGCTTGCGTAAATGTAGCTTTTTCCATTAACTTTTTATCTCTCGGAAGTATGCCTTTTTGCTGGATGAAAGGTACTTCATATACTTTTCTGTACTCCTGACAAAGTGTATGCAAAATTTCATGATGATCAGTCAAGTAGTTTAGGCGTGAAAACGGAACAAACAAACAAATTCACATTCGCATTTATAATATTAGATAGTATTAGTATGGTAGAAATAGAATATAAGAGATCGTGCAAAGTGAAATTAGTGCCTTAACTTTTCCTTTAGAGTGGAAAATCAGTAATGGTTTCCTTTTGCCCTAAGCAAAGCGTAGAAATATATTTGACTAGTGAATAGTAATAGTAAGTAGTAATAGTGACTGAAAAACGTACTCTGTATTGTGTTTTGTCTCATTCGGATAGCACCGTAACCGCAGTAGGTACTGAATTGCCATATGTACCAGCAGGCTAATTTCGTTGGCAAGTAAAGAATAGGTGCGTGGGAACACAAGGCAGCGATCTGATAGTATGACAAACTAATCATAGCTTGCCGCTCGCAAACCCATAGTGTCTTAGCTCATTTAATCCATATCACCGTCTTTTTAATACTGCCAAGGTGACAAACAAGAATACGGTATCGTGGTGATCGGTTAATGCAGTCAACTACCAAAAAAATCGGGATGAAGAAAAGGTATTGGGTATATGTGAGTCTTAGAAGTTCTTACTTACTCGGTGAAAGGAAGTAACAGAGTTACCGGTACTACTACCAGGTTTCCTGTTAGTGGATTTACTATATGCGAGGCGACTCATTTTTTATCGCCATCAAACATGAAAAGTTTCTCTGCACTCAAAGCTTCTTATACCATTCCTTACTAATATTAAAAATGCGAATGTGGATTCGTTTGTTTGTCACGCTTTCACGCCTTAACTACTCGACCGTACACCATGAAATTCGCATACACTTTGTCAGGTGCAAAGAACATACAGAAAAAAAATGCTGTACACTAGAGAAATGTGGTAAAACGAACAAATTTTTGAAAAGCGTTTCTTCATTTGTTACCATTATTGAGTCAGAGGCACAGGTACTTGTTTTTAAATAAACGCTAATACATTTTTTACCGTAAATTGAATAAAGTCGATAACATCGTCAAACTACGCTCAACTTTTTGTAAAATGCTTTACGTTCATTTTATACCGCCGCAGGTTGCACAATATTTTGCAGATAAAGTTGTTACTCTAGATAACAACGTTGGAGTGCAGGTGACCTATCGACTACGTACATAGCAACTTATATTTTGACCTACCGATATAACATCGATCCATTCAAGGTCTGGTGAATAATATGATTATGGTACTAGCAACCGCTTCTCTCGAAAGGTCATTTTAAATAATTACCTATATGATTTTATCACCACAGATTTTGTCTTACGTATAATTATTTCTCTGAGCTTTACTGAACATGGAGCATACGTTTAAATTATGAATATGCTTTTAATCAGTTATTGGATTGCTATAAGATACGAGTTCTGTCAATCTCTTTGACGCTAAAAAATACAACACGCGTTATTTGATACCCTAGATGATCTATATGTTTCTGCAGTTAATGCGCAGCTTTTTTATTATTAAAAAGACAACTCCCGCACTAGGAATAAATCCTGTGTCATTTTACAAAGATTCAAACAAAGGACACAGAGAACATCCAGACTCAGAAGAACCATTTGTGGATTACACAAATTTTTCTCCCGTGTGAGATTCGAACCCACAACACTCGGCGTAGTAGCGAAGCGAACACTTAAACCACTACGCCATCCGTGAGGTGAAATTTTTCTCCTATCTTTCTTTACCATGCTTTGTTTTTAATACAGACTTGTTAGAAGGAATGGATGTATAGCAGATCTTCTGATACAAGAGAACGTGAAGTACGAAGAAGAGATAAAAGAGAATCCGCAAATCATGTACATTAGTATATTTTTACAATTTAAATATTTTTAGTTAAAGCCTAAAAGTGTGTGATGGTAGAGAGATGGGCTGAGTAAACAGTTGCGTTCATTAGTTAGTTGTCTATTATAATATTACTTTGTTATCAGACATTTTATTTACAGAAAACTTTATAAAAGCGAATATTTGCACATTTTGCGGTAGAATCCATTTACTTACAGTTTCCTTTCAGTCGCTCTCGATAGGAAATTCAATCATTGATGTAAATAGCTTCCACATACAACCTTCCCGCGTATATATGGGACAAGAGCACTAGGTCAAGGTGTGCGGTCGGCCTAAACATGTTATCGGGAACTAATGCAGTTCCTGTATTAGGTCAAGAGCGTACTGCGGTTCGTTTATACATATTATTCAAACTAAGGGTGTGGTTATTACGCAGCTTGCATTTGATCATAAATAGAATGTGTTCATACGGTCTTCGCTTTGATCCCCAAATCAATATAATCGGTGACCACGCTTCGAGTTCGGGCAAAAGTTGAATTGGTAAATCCTTGGTTAATAAGATCTTGTGGTATATCTTCAAATCGACTGAATACATGGAATTATAGACCATCATAGAAGATAAGAAGTTTTGACCTTGAAAATAGGGACATTTGACGAGAAGTTGACATTTGGAAAATATAATGTAATCGTATGCAAATGTGACTATAGTGGACTCAATGGACCTGGGGTCTTACAATAATTATCAGCTAATAAATCAAGGGTTCATATAAAGACATACTTAGAAAAATATTTAATTCAGACGTTTCTAAGTGGGCATTATCTAATTTTTGCAGTGTATGGTTGCAATAAAATGGCCAGCACCACACTGTGCAATTTGCGGCAATATTATGCGTATGGCCCGTGTATAATCTACAATTATGTTTGGCAAGGCTTATGCATTCAAATGTTGCTGAGATGGCCGGATTATAGTTAACAGACACATATTGAGGTAAAAATATTCCCCGCTTAGAAGCTTATTTAGAATTAGATGACTCTTTTCTTAAACTTTTTATGTGAGAACCTAATACATAAATTATTGTATCAGGCATAAAGTATAAATATTAAGAATTTCTGTAAGTATTCCAAAGCTAAAGGCCATATTGATTGATCAGGTTATTAAACGTTCGGCATCCTATTTATTTAGGATGGATAATGAATATGTCAAACCGTTGGCTGCCTTTTTGGATATTTGGTTGAAAGCGTTTACAAACATTCTAACATAAATACGAATGATACGAACAGTTTATTAGCTTTGCCTGTTATTCTGCAGGGTTTGAGGTAAGTCAGCGGTCATTTATTTATATTTTAGTTTTTTATACAACTAAGGTGGCAAACAAGCATACTGATGATAAGTGGTTACCGAAGCCTATGGACGCCTGCAACACCAGAGGCATCACTTGCGCGTTGTCGACCCTTTAGGAAAGTAAGAAGAGAAAAAGGAAATGGGAAGGAGAAGGAGCGGGAAGGGGGAATGAGGAGGATTGGGCCTCCGGCACTCTCACTCACCGAACGAAACACAACAGTAGGAATACTGCTATTTCACGTCGATTCTGTGAGAGAGTAGTCCTTCCCCGGTTGAGCCGGCCCCATTCATGCTGAAATCAGCGAAGCTCTTCGACTCAAAGTAACTAAATTTTGGACCACATTTAACTTCTATTATGCAGCAGATATATTCAGCCCAGATCTTGTTTAATTTAGCAAACTGCTGATGAGCATTTGTGTCTAGTCGATGGCAATAGACTCGTCCCCTATTATGTGGGGACCTCATAAGCATAGCTGATGAAATATGGGCATTATGCACTTACTACTACTACCACCACCTACCTTTGAGGAATTAGGCGTGAAACTATGAATATATGCAACACTATATATGTATATTCAGGATTATTTATTGATCGCATGATAAAATATGTCAAACAAAACTTGTTTTTACGAATGTTATACGATTAGATACCTAAGTCGAAATATATCTAATATAAAAATCCCTTATTTACTGAGAACTCTTTTTACAAATAAACCTCTTATCCGCAGTTTTCCTTTTTTAATTAGCTTATAAAATGTGAGCTGTATATTTTCATTACTTACTTCATTTTCTTTCTAGGTTCTATTAATTAGACGTTTTCATTTCTCTCGATCCGCTTTTGCTGGGAGATTAAAACGTTGCAGTTATTTAAAACAGTTTTGATTACTGTGAGAAATATATTTTGTTTTATTTATATAAAATATTTTACAGCGTTTTCAAATAAATAGCTTATTACTTTAGAAATAAAGTAAGCGCACGTAGAATTGGATAATCTTTATGAATATCAAAAGACGTAAACGAATTAATATTCTGAGCTGATATATGATAAATGAACAACCCTGTACGTTCTAGAACCATCGTACCGAGTCGTATATTTTTTTGAGTTTGCTCTTATCGCAGCGAAGCAAAATTTAAATAACCGCAGGTCAATAGTGTTTCCGGCAGCATGAATTTATTTTAAATGAATGCCTATTAGCCGGTTTTATAAGATTAAAAGGAGTTCTACAGCAAATTCTTCCGTATGAGATTTACGAGGTTATTACATCAAATTGGAAATCGTTTTAAGATTGACTTGACTTATGAACTTTTTAATTATCGTTGGATTCAGGTGTAGCAACTTAGGTATAGAAATGTATAGAAATTAATATTATGAAAATATTCCTTTATTTGCTCAAGTTAAAGCAACGTTTTAGATACTCCTTCTTAACGTTAGGAGGCTATATGAATATTAAACTATCTTAGGTAGCTCAGTATCGAAATAAACATGAGAAATATCTACCTTTTATAGTTCAAAGAAGATTTTATTAAGAAAATATCCGTATAAATTAGTCTTCGCCCTTTGAAACGATTCGCGCACATAGTTGTAATATTTATTAACATAAAAAACGAAAATATATTTCATAATTTTAGCTACAAGTAAATACTGTTTCTTCATTCTACGCGACAAGCTTTCAAGAGAAATAATAGTCCACTAGAGCAAACTTAATTCAAATGAATACGGCTCATTGAGCCCCAAATGTTCGATAAGACTATTCAGTTGGGAGGTAAATAACATCGGGCCTCTTGCTGTTGTAATTGACAATGGACCGATATTGTGTATTATGTTCTGATTTCTGTATTAGATTAAATCATAGTCTGATTTCTGTAAACATGAGGCAACAACAAGCTTATATTCAAAGAGTTAAACGGATATTAATATATCCACATTTCTCTTCTTCTTCTAACTTATAATATTATAAATATGAATGGGACTTCATGTATTTATTTGATCATCATGAAATTTTACGTAAAATATGTGTACAGAAAAGAACAGTTCTTTTTTTTTTTTACGTTGGGGAATTCTTTGACGCTTACCTCTCCGCGGGGCGACGGAGAGGTTATGTCGGGCTCACCGGGGAAAAGGTACCCCAGTAATACCGACTAAACCTACCACGGTGTTCCTCGGCATAACCATAGACGGCGAGGCCACGCGAATTGCTTTCACATGCAATCGCGACCCCGCCTTGGTTTCGGCCCGCCGTGTGATGCCGGCAGGCCACTGCACAAAAATACTTCCTCCACCATCCCCCTGGAGGGGACAAAGACGACAGAGGCGCACGTGGGAACACGCACGCCGCCTCTCGGACCTGGTTTGGAACTTTAATGCAGGAAAAAGTACTTTTCTGTACGAAGCCGCAAGCAAAATCTATTACATCATTTATTACATATTATACCTCGAAGTTCGATGCGTATCGATTTAAGTTTGACGTGAGCCCACTGTCAGCAAATAATTGTATGTAACTTGATCAGGGGGAGTAGTATTATGTCTTGTAAATGCTTTCTAGGTACTACCGTTTCACAGAATGCCGACTAAAACTAAACTAAAACAACAATATATGTACGTGTTATTGCGTTTCTTATGGTGAGTGTGAATACACCTGAGTCCCAATCACCCTCGTTATCGGGATGCAGTAGGAAATTGGTAGGTAAGGTAATTAAAGGAAGGTAAGCAACGGTCGTTCCTTTCCTTCTCCTGTCTCCATTTCTCTGTATCTACCTTCATATAGGCTACGGTAATCGCTTACCATCAGGCGGCAGACTATATACGATAGCTAATAGCTTTACCAAGTAAACTAAAAACGAAGATAGAATAGAATTAGGAACACTTATAAAATTTTTAATTAGTAGCACACATAGAAAACATTTTTTAATTAACGTCTAAAAATCTCTTGAGTGAAAAGGAATCTATTCAAAAATATCGATCATAGTAAATAGAGTTGAATTTGTGGAGGCTAATAGAGGTGTACGCTCGTGTTCGTACGTTTAGTGGGGTGGAATGAGTTTGTCGATGTAGCACTTATTGACACTGTAGAAACAAGATGTGCGAAGCAATTTCATTTATCAGTGTGCTGCGTTTCTACGCTGCTAATATCAGTAATTAGAGAAGTAGGTAGATAAATCTTTATTGTACATAATATAACAAATATTAGAAAATCTTAAGCCATGGTGATGCAGCAGGATTTCAATCCTTTGCTTTGCATGAGGTCTTGAGTTTGAGTCCCGGGTCGGGCAAAGTGTGTACGGTAAATGGCAATAAGCTCGCCGCTTATTATTTGGGACCTAAAACCTTAGCTGGTGAAATCTGTATAATAAAACTCTACCTACCCTTTATGGACAACATATGGTAAAACAATTTATGTATGTTGAAGTCTATGCAACGTTAGGATGAACTGAAGATGCCTTTTTTGTCTGTGATATCTTCTAAAGAACTAGGTTCTTGATGGAAAAATTATATATAAATCGATTTTAAATGAATAAAGAGTTACTTAACAGTTAGGATTAGAAGAATGATATATATAATAATATTGTCAATTATTTGCTGTCAGTATAAATGACCAAACCCGGGAAGTATAGGGGCTACTTCATACAGGCATCGGCGTAAAAATAGTAACACTGTTCACTGTTAGTTTATCAGATGAAATGCAGTAACAGTACTCTAGCACCGGAGGTCATATTATTAATTGCGTCTTTAATTCGTTCGCCCTTGGGTGGTCTGTGCTTATAATACAACTGAAATTGTGAGCTATTAACTGCAGTATCTTGGTGGACGTATGGCTACATACCCCCTTTGTTGTATAAAATAAATAACATGTGTCGATCGAGATATTTGTCACACGCAAGTAGTTGGTTACTCGCACGCGAGCATACACGAGCTACTCATACTAATTACTGAGTGGATAGTTTCGACACAAGTACATAGTTGTCCATAAATAGTATGTTTGCCACAGTGACGGTTGCGATAATTATACTAGAGCCAATACACGCCAATCACCAATCTTTTGCTCATATTGCCGAACTATTCGCTTCGTAGAAATATTGGCCAACACTGATACACATACATACATAAATTCACGCCTGTTTCCTAGAGGGGTAGGCAGAGACTACGGATTTCCATTTGCTACGATCCTGACACACTTCTCTGGTTTCATTCAATTTCATAACATTCCTCATACACGCTCGCCGGTTTAAGGTGCTCTTAACCTGGCCTTTATCCAGAACGTCTCCGATCTGATCAAGAAACGTTCACCTAGGTCTTCCCCTTGCGACTGTTCCATTCGCACTTATAAACTGATACACTTTACCGACTAATTTTCTTTGCGCAACGCGTATTGGGTAGCTTATCCACAAGTTTACCTGTCAACACAGTTCACCAAACCGCGTTCCAAATTCAATATTTTGAATAATAATTGTTCTCTTCAGTTTAAATTCAGAACTTGTCAGACATTTTAATAGAGTATTCGGTTATGAAAATTTCGTTCTCTAAGTAAATATTTTATCAATAAATACTCCTACGTTCACGAGAATTGCATAAAACTAGATTAAGTTGTCGGGCTAGATAATAAAGACTGACGCTACATGACTTTGAAACTGTAAGGATCTTAAATTTGATTAACCGTAAGTTGATTTAGTATTCATTGAGGCAAATGTTAAATGTTGAAATAATAATTATTATTAGTTTATAGAATTTAATGTAAAATCTTAGATTTTAGTAATTCTAAATTAATTTAGTATTTACTGATGCTTATCAAATTTAATGCACGCAAATTTTATTGACATCTGTTTTGCTATTTTCACCTCAATTGTCAATGCTTTAAATACATTGCAGCACAATTACGGGGATACTAAAATATTGTTTACTATATACTTTTAAATACATCGTTTAATAAATTCAATATATTCTATTTACGTTTTCTATATTTTGAGAGCTGAACAAGAAGTAATGCAAATAAGTGTAAAATATTTTGATTTGCTTTAGTAAACGAATACAGGATTACAATCGTTCAACTATGTAGTGCAATGACTCCAAGTGGTATTATATCACTATTTTTAATTTTTATCGGTATATTTTTAATAATAGTCCGTAGCTTTTACTACGTAAGAAATATTTTTTGTAATAGGATTTCCAATAGGAAATCCATTTTAAGTATTCTATAATAATAGAATATTAACTTTTCCTGCATATTTACTATCTTGGTTCTAATAAAAACAACTATAACTCGGGAACCGTGATTTTTCAACATGAAACAGCCTAAATCGCTTACCGGCTTATAAGAAGGGCCTATAAAAAGTCACGTCGTTCCACTCCTCTATTTTCGCGTAGAAAAAGAACAAACCAACAAACACACCTTCATATCTATCCTATAAGGATTATTGGATGGTTAAACACATGTGTAATCGTAAGTAATTGAATCAACTAAAAAGGGCAGATAGGCATGCTGGCAAACATTGGTCAACCGCCATTACCAGCATGGAAGAAAAATAACAAATGATATTGACAGGGGACCGGAGGGGTAGTTTGATATAGGGCGGCACTCAAAAGGAGATTGGCTTTTTATTTATTTGAGAAACGTTTTTATTTGATGTTTACTACATATGTAGGTACTTTATTACCTATACAGTTGGATGCCAAATTTCATAGATTTCAATAAAATTGAAGTTAATTCGATTAAATGAAATACCTTATACCGATTTCAATACATATAAGCATAGGCAGGATATTTTTCTGTTTGTACAATTGTGCTCGCTAATCTTCATAATGGCAGAATCAATTTTCAGGTAGTTTGCAGTGACATATTGAGATAAGATTTCCGTGATAAATACTGATATACCGATACCGATTTGGATAAGTCATTATGCTTATCTATAGGTAGGACATAGGTTAACAAAAATAATATATATGTCAATTAAAAAGTGCGAAATATCAGTCTTGTAATATCTTGAGCTAGCTAAATATCAATATGGTTTATTGTTTTTGTAATTATGTTATCTTTTTTTAATACGTTTGTAAATATAAATAGTTGTATATATGTTGTAATAAATAATTTAAGTAATTGTAATGATCTCAATAAAGTTTATAGAAAAGTATGGCTATTTGGTTAGTCGGCAGTCGAAGCTAAATGAAATGATTACATATTTATTAATTCAACCGATCCATAATCACATTATCTTAAAATTATTTAGGACAGCTTCTATTCAAAGTGATTTATTTGCCTACATCTCGGAAATATACAGATGTGAGTCTATTTTAATATATTTAATACCACTACTCACAAAAGTATATATTTTATGTGTGTAACTTTTTAAGCCGTAACACACTTTCAGAATAAGAAACGACGAATAAGAAGAATTCAGAATAAAGACGTGGCAATATTTTACCAAACAACGACAGGAAAAACGTACTCAGTTGCTTATAACCGCTGTATTTCATTGAAGATAAATATGTAAAAACATGGTTTGTATAAAGTAAGTGTGTACCCTTGTCAAGACGAAGAAAATGGCGAGAGCTTCCGTATCTGATGTACTCAAAGACCCTTCATAGTAACGTCAATAACACTATAGGTGGTATTTACGCTCTTATTTTTATTATGCGACAGGTTTAGTGGCTGTATATCAAACAAAATTTTTCGTCAATAGCCCTTCAGATACGATGAGAAACTTTATAAAAAATAAAATTACCAATTAGAGTGGCCATCGTATTAAAATAAGGGTATATAAAAATATTTGTATAACAAACATTTAAGTATACATCCAGATAGTCTCAATTTTTAAGTATATTATGAAGAAAGGTGAGATAAAGAGTATTCTAAACCAAATAGCATTCGTGGAGAAGCTAAAGTGAGTGTGCAAAGTAAAAGAGATGTAGCCAGTCCAAATAGACCACGTAGACTGTACCTACCCTGCGAGTCTCAGGCATAAATCCTTATATGCATGTAAGAATTAAGCATTAGTAGCGTAACTTTATCATTTCTTGTCATTATATAATTTTTGAGATATTTGTTATCAAGTCATTATTAGCATTAATGTATAAAATCTCAGAGTCAATTGTGGCTGCGGTTTCACCCGCTTTTATGATTACTGCGCCGCCCCCGTGGATCGTAGCGTGATGTTATATACTTTCTCGATAAATAAGCTATCCAACGCTAAAATAATTTTTCAATTCTGATCAGTAGTTCCTGAGATTAGTGCGTTCAAGCAAACAAACAAACAAACTCTTCAGCTTTATTATATAAGTATAGATTAGAGAGGTGAATGAATGTCCCTGCCCGCAATATTCGAAATCGAGTTAAAAGTTAATAAATACTCTCTTATATACAAATCCAACATTGTGTAAAAATTTACCAATTTTCAAGTTTCCGGACAGGCATACGCTGTTAAATTTTCTTATATAAAGATTGCTTCAAAACTTACTTGACACACACTAAAAATAAACGGATAAACTAATTGATTAATTAATAACATATCTTCAAACAAACAAAACACTAACACGCTGCGTAGATAGTATTTGAAACACGTCGCCCGCTTTAAGCCTGCGGTGTACCAAGCGGCAGTAGACTAAATACCTGAGCGTATTCCGCCAGGAGTCTGGCTCGCTGAGACAGTTTGCATACGGCCCACGGACTCACCTCGCGGTTACCGCAAATCACAGTGGGATTAGTAACCGAGTTATATTGCTTGCAATGTGTGTTTGCTGCTCTTGTATCTATAGTAGCAGCATGCACACCATTGGGTTTGACGGCTTATATCATGTAGTAAATCCCGGATTAGACTTACGTGTCAGTCGCATAATTGCAGCACTATGTATATGGACTATGTGATAAAAGACAACCTTAATGTTACAGCAATAAGGCATTAAAAAATTTAAAAATGTGCCTAATCTACAGATCAGGCACATTTTTTGTGTGTGAGTCACTTAGTAATTTTACTTACTATTCTTTCTAAATTAAATGTATACACAGCCGATGCATAGCCCACGCGAAAAATTTACGAATGCTGTCCGTTCACTCTAAACCACACACCACACCACAACAATAGCGTGAACAATAAAAGTACAGCCGTTTGAACGAAACCACACCATAATTTAATGTCTTGATAGTAAATAAAGCCAGAGATATCTTAGAATAATGGCAAGTGAAAACTCATGGTAACTGCCTATCCTCCATACATTAACCATTATTTAAATAAATTCATTACAAATACTAATAAAACGAAACGAATTTCAATGAGACTCGTTTTATCAAATTTCGTACCGGAATACTTAAAATCTGTTTTGGAAGCACTCAATGTTAAGAGCCTTTTACTTTTAATTGGTTTGTAATAAAATACCCAATATGCAATGAAAAAGTTGTCACGGCAAGTGTGAGCCGTGCGCGCGATATTTTAAAAACATGTCAAAACTTGAGCAATATATTGAAAATGATTTATAGTCAAAGTTATCAAGTTCCGTATCTTCGGTTGAACTTGAAGGCAAGAAATCTTCCAAGAAATGGGGTAACAGATCGTATTGTACTTTGGTGAATCTATACTAATATAATAAAGTGAAAAGATTTGTTTATTAGTTCTTTATTAATAAATTCTAAAACTACTAAAACCTTTTTTAGTAATTCTTTGACCATTAGTCATATTAAAAATATATAGGCTATATACATATCATCACGCTACAAACCACAGCGACGGAACAGCAACGTGGGTAAAACGTGAGGAACAACTAATATCTTTTCTATAAGTACATATAATGAAATTGTAACTAGTCGATGTCTGTCCATAGGAGATATTAAAAAAATTATGTGATGGGTCTTTATAAAAGCTATAGAAGTCAAAACAATACATTTTGGCTTTTCCTGTCTTTCCGTATGCATGTAATCGCATCGCGCACATAATACGATTGAAAAAGAACGTTTTTCAGTTGTATTGCTAGAAATCTCATCTTTAAAATCTGGTGCATGTTTCATATTGACACTCCTCTTAGAAGTGGAATATAATGTGTATAGATCAACTTTACCTTTTATGCAATTATAGAAAAATATAGATAGATACCTTCGTCCAAATTGCACGCATCCAAGTTTCGGACAAGGCCAGTACAATAAGAAGGATAACACTGCGTATAGAGCGCATTTATAAAAGGCCCAATTCCAAAATTTAAGAACGAGTCTTTTTACCTACGGACATTTAACTTTTGACACAAATTCGTAATGAACCAATTCGTAATTTGGAAATTAAACCAATTCGTAATTCGTGGCTGTAACGACATGTTTAGTGAATATTGGTAAACATGCCTCTCCTCAGCTGACCACCTCTTTCCAGTGACAGGAGAGGCATTCTTTATACTGCAAAAAACATATATGTGACATTCATGGCTATGGCAGGGTTATACCATACGGGTACTGTAGACCAAGTAATAAATAAACATAACACCAAACAAATACCGCTCGAATTACCATTCTAATCTTTTCACATAAGGTTATATTTACCGGAGCACATAACGGTAGTTGGTGACTATGCCTTCTTTATATATTCCCTATGTGGTATGGGTATAATTTCACATGTAAAATTTCTATGACAAGGGTCACAGTACTGGAATGCCAGGAGCAAATTATTTAGGAATGTCCTTGCATTTAATAATGTGTTGTGGCAACGTTTGTGGTAATAATTCATGGCCCGAAGCTATAGCTATTGTACTAGTATTATGAGTGTGTACAACTGTTGTAAGTAGTTACGTACCAGCTAGGCGTATGACTGTGTATTGTTTACTTGAAAGAGGAAATTAGAAAATGGTGCGCAATTGAAATATATTTTATTTCTAGATTCTGCTTGCGGCTTTACTTGTGTTAATGTACATTTTGTTAACAGTACTTTTTTCTGGATTAAATGCCTTATCTCCTTTTCTATAGGTACTCTTGATAACGGCAACAATTTTATGACGATCGGTTGATTAGTTAAGGCGAGAAAGAATAGCAAACAAACGAACTCATATTCGCATTAATAAGTTAGGATTATTTTTGAAGAAACAGGTAAAGTCTTTTTTTCGTATACCAAGCACAATAAAGTAAGTTCAATAGCTCGTACTCAGACATTTAAATGACTCAGTATAATATGTTATCACTGTAGAAAATATTTCTGCACCCATGATAATATCAATAAAAGCGCGTTGAATTGTATAGTAATTCTTTTATATGATAATACTCACGCTTCACAGATAGGTCCCTATATCGGAAAAAATATTTTATTTTATTATTTAGGAAAACTTAGATTTTATTGGGACTGGTAGTAGTTAACAACGTGAGATACTAAATCAAACGTGTAAAAAGCAGTTAAAATATTAATGGGACTTGACTTTTATTATCCTAACTAATATTATAAATCCGAATGTGAGTTTGTTTGTAACTACTCGATCCATCATTATCAAATTTCGAATACACATTATTCGGGGACCAGAAGAGTACATAGTGTGTTGTTACTAAACGAATCAACCTAACCAGTCGCGAGCTAAAGCTAGTTTAATAATAAAATAATATCTACATAAGCACGTAATATCATACATACGTATGTATGTACCTACGTAGGTCTTACCAATAAGGTAAGCATCAGTGAATATTGAGAGCAACGTATTTTTAGCGAAGTAAATCGAATATTCTGTTCTAATATAGAATTGTCTTGTCAATCTTTAATTTAACCCAATAAATGTATGTTTGACGTTAGTATGTCGTTATATAAATATTTTTTTATGTAAAAAGCTACTTACTGTAACTGGCGATAGTATTCGCTTTTTTAGTCACCTGTGTTCTTACATGTATAAGATTCAAGCGTAGCTCATGCTGAATTTTAATATCAGTATTACATTTTAGTTTAAAATACATAACTAGCAAACCGCCGTTTTGTAAAATTTTAGATATATAAATGATTATAAATATATTCGCTCCCTTGGTATAAATTTGCTAAAAGATAGGTCCCGGTGCCGATTTCCAGCTCGGGCAATGTGTTATTAGAAAATATTGCTAGGCTCACGCTTTAAAAATTGGGACTAATAAACATAGAAGGGAAGTTGTTTGATCCATTTCACCAGCGAAATTTGCCCATTTTATAATACAAGCCATTCTGGGATGGGACGCTTTAGCGTAGGTATACCTAAGTACATAAATATCTTTATTTTTTGCCATAAATAGCCAATATTTAAAACAACTCGATGTTATAAAAGTAGGGTTAATCAATGTAATGGCTATCGATTAATACAACAATGCTATGTAATAATAACTCTAAATATAACTCTAATGTATCAGAACAAAATACACAAGTGTCCAGGTTCATTAATAAAATGCGATATCAAACCTAGAAACAAGTCATTACTGTCGAGTATTTACAACCCAATTGAAATATAATTTTCCGGGTTTCACTGAAGAAATCAGTTAAAATGCGTTCTAACTTTGTTGAAACAATTAAGTATCCGATAAGATTAAGGCAAATAGATTCTATTGTTTTATAAAGATGCCTCAAGATGAATTCAATTAATCTTCTGTTTTATTATTTTGATTTAAACGTCCCAGCTTCTTAATAAGTTTTATTTTAAACTTCGCTTGCGTTAACCTAGATTTCGTCAGTAAAATTATATTCCTAGGAAACAGTACTTTTTCTTGGATGAAAAGTACGTTATGTCCTTTTTTTTACTCGTCACAATGTGTTTGCAATTTCATGATGATCGGTCGAGTAGTTAAGGCGTGAAAGCGCAACAAAACAACTCATATTTGCATTTATAATAGGATACTGATTGTGAAGCTCTGAACTACTATCTCTGAGAGTGAGTGATCGTTCAGAGATAGGAAGTATTTTTTAAACATGCTGTATAAATATGGTGTTGCCAATTATTTGGTTGATATGTACTGCCGGCATTCTTACTTAGCAGCTGCAGCTGACATACCTGTCTTCGGAGAAGTAGGTATGTCAGCCGACATTTTAACTCCTTTTCACGTTAAAGAGAAAATTAGGAACGTGTTTCACTTTTCCACGCCTAAGCGACTAAATGTATTCTGATAAAGTTTGTTATAAAAATAACCTAATCTGCAAGCAGGATTTTGTCTACATCTTAATATATTCTACGTATATTAATATTATAATGCTGTAGATATTATTTGTTAGCTTGAACGCGTGCCATTACAAGATTGGAAAAATATTTACGTCTTTTACTGTTTATTTATTGAGGAAGATTGTGAGCTATCTAAGTTAATGCTACGATCCTTAGGAGCGAAGCGACTCAAAATACGGCGTTAAGCTAGTTTTGAATTAACGTGACCACACAAATGGCGTAGCAAGCAGGTAGACAACTCACCACTTCTGCTACGCCAAGTGTTCAAATCCTACACAAATGTGTATGATCCACAAATATTTGTTTCAAAATACAGGAATTTTAAATAGCATACTGTATTTCTGCCCTTTTTAGTTTATAGCAAATAAACATGAATCTTATCAGATCAGAACCATTATTTCTCGCTTGTCTAGCGAATGGTCTTTATTAATGTGTTCTCCTGATTTAATTATGTAAAATAGGCTTTTCTTGTAATATCGTTATTTCTTCGGTGATTGCTTTTCAGTATAAAATTTCACTTCAACATAATTGCATTGGGTTGCGGTTTTGGTACAAGGTTTGAACTTCTGAATTTAATATCCGATGGTAATAGAAAAATTGAAATCCACACCACGATATTAATATCAAAAATACGATGAGATGATATATAAATCTGTTTGGTTGCTACGTTTTGACAGCTTAACTGTTGAACTGATTAAGATGAGGCTTAGTGTAAAATATATTACCCTCAAACTATCGAAATGCAAAAGTACGTTGATTATTTGTCTAACTGTTGCGTGAGAAAGGACATTCCAACATTTTTATAATGCGTAAGTAAAGGTTCTCCAGTCAGTATTGCAAATACCAAAACTAAATTTGAAGACTGTCTATCTGCACAGTAGATATTATAGCGCATAAGCATCTGCGCAAACACAAGTGCACTCTCTAGTCCCTCGTTTCTCATAGTCCCATAGGACTACAATCCAATACGACCGGAGGAAGATCAGGCGCAGGACCAACGGTGTTCATTCATGTTTTCATGTTTTCCTTCGTATATACGGCGGTTTGCAACATCGCAAGGTATTGAGAATGCCTTGACAGAACAGACAATAACTTTTTGTTAGCTCGAGCCCTTATTTACAGCAGACGCATTTACTACCACTGTAAATCCTAACTTGATTATTATTATAAACGTGAATGTCAGTTTGCTTGTTACGATATCACACCTTAACTACTTGAGCGATCATCATGACATTTCGCATACACACTGTCAGGGGTACAGAAAAGGTCATGGTGTACTTTCCATCCTGACAAAAGTACTCATCCCAAGTAATTTATTGACATCATCTATCGCGAGTGAAGTTGCGGGCAAATAGTGTATAATATTAATAAGAACATCAAAATAAATTAACTAAACTATAGGTACATGTCACAAATAAGTACCTTTAACTTTATGCAAAGGCTTGACCGTTTAGCTTGCATACAATAAATGAATAAGCTACATTGCAACTAATTCATTAGAAGCCTAATGACTACTTCGTTGAGATTATGAAGTTACATCTATTCCTCTATTCATGTGCACCAAGCTCAGAGCTTCGAGCATATGACAAAACTTTGACATTTGGACTTCATTACCTAATAATCTTTCAGTACTGGCAACTAAACATAAGCCTTTAGACATCTGAAGGCTTGGTGACGTAAGTACTAACTTACGTCATAAGGAAGACCACCGCAGGACAACTCTTAAGTAGCATCATATTTGTATTGACTTAGTGTTCTAAAGTCCGTTTCTGTCCGCTTCAGCTTCAATCTCACCTCAATAACGAAGCAAAACTAACAGAACTGTGCAATCAATTAAATGAATGAAACTGAGATTGCTATCGTAGAAGCCTTAAACTAATAAAATTGGTTGCCGATATTTGAGCAAACAAAATGATTACTTTTGACTAAAACTCTGTGACCGTTGATGTGTATTCAGGGTGTTTTATCCAACAGAACAAGCGTATAAACACAATAAAGCATATTAGCAACATATCTTTGTCATGCTTATCTAATATGGCAATATTATTTCGTTGATAAATGCCTGTTGCGAAACGATAGTGAATGCAACTTCTATCCATGATGTCTCGGCTTCGATTGTCAGGTCAAATGTTATTGTATTTTTCTGACAATTATTCCCAGTCTCAGTCAGGAATCTTTAACAAATCTTTACAGTACCGTGTTAGAAACTTCTTACGATACAGAGAGTTACGGTTGATTTTGGAGGTTCGGTTATAGTCTCATTTGTTCTTTTATAACACATACCGGATTCATTTCGAGACTAAGTTAAATAATAACTAAAACACTACCGCATTATTTTGGTCTATTCATTACCTTTTTACTTAAACTATAAGGGCTACGTTTTGTTCTGACTCTAAATGACGTAACACATATTTGTGTACAATGAACCCGCATCTTGAAGCGATATTATCTTTATGCGTTTGTAAAGTTGTATAGCTCTATGATATGACGCCATATTTTGCCTCCATCCTTTATTTTTGTTGTTGTTTTGTTTAGTATAGACTGTCCATGTAAAAACAGATAAACAGATTTTGGTACGATGTTCACAGTTTTAAAGCTTGTGTGAGCCACGGATTATCTCATACTACATTACTATGTAAATCCAATTCTACTGAATTGGATATATATTATGGTATATACAGTAGTCCACAGGCAGTCGCAGGCGTAATGAAATAATACTATATTGTTATTAAGTCAACCATTCAATCCTTTTACAATTATTGATCTTAGAGTAAGAGCTAAGTTCATAATGCATAACTTACAAGACTAATTCTAACTAATACTATAAATGCGAATGTGAATTTTTTTCCTACACTTTCACGCCTTATTTACTCGATCATCATGAAATTTCGCATAGACTTTGTCAGAGCAACAGAAAAGAATATAGGGTAACTTTTAATTAGAGAAAAGTACTGTTATAAATCTAACCTAACCTTTAGCCACTTTGGGAACTATTTATTCGAAACCAGTTTTGAAAACATAATTATTTCTCTTTTATCGAAACTACGTTTCCAATAAAGAAAAATAATTCTGTTTTCGAAACTGGTTATCAACACAGAGGGTTGGATCTTCTTTCAAAACTCTTCCAAAATAACTTCAAACTAAACAAAACTCTTTGATTAGAAATAATTACCTGGCCACTTATAAGTATCTTATGTATAACGACAACTCAAAAAGGTGTTGATAAAAAAAATAAGTACTAGGGTAACTTTATTTTTATTTTTGGCACTGTTACATAAATTAAATCGTCTGCAAGAGAAAACTGCACTTTGAATATTAAAAATTAGAGGTCAAACATTACAGTAAAATATAGTATACAGTTGTTCAAAATAAATAATGTGTTCAGTTATAAAATAATTAACTGAAATTCGAATCTATTCTTTATTATTAATAATATAGTAATTAAAAAAAATGGTAAATTCTACTTCGTGAAAAACATATTACATTAGAAAAAGAAATGAAAATGGAGAAATTATATCTATACAGTGTCCTACTATAATCTTTTCTTCCAAGAGCAGTTTTATGGATGTCTTGATTTCGTTTTTAATTTCCATGTAGTTTTCGCTTCTCCTATTGTTTGGCTTACTTATCTGTACTTCATTTTTTAAAACATCCAATACCTGTGCTAGTGTGGGCTGTCGACGGCTAATGTACCTATATATTTTTAAATGTAATCCTTCAAGATGGTTTGTGGTTATGATTTGTGTTCATCACTGCAGCAACAAACTTTTAAAAAATCAATCTAGTCAAACCATTATTTCTTGTAATAACTATTAAACTTTTCAAATTCAACTCTTTTGGGGCCTTTTCCATAATTTATTTAAATCCCTTGTTTGTATAAGAAGGAGGTAATCGGGCTAAACCTGCACAGCGTGCTACGTGTCTTTTCGTGACTGGCGAATTGAGTTTCTTTGCCATTCGTATTAGTGATCTGTTGTAATAGTAATAGCACAACTTTATGTCATTGCTAGGGAAGACATTTTGAATGCCTCTCATCGCCGCTCTCTTAAAGTCTAATGTTACTTTTTCAGGTGTCTGGTGGAAACTGAGAATAAATTATACCGAATAGTAATTCGTACGTTTCCTAATTTTTATTTTCAAGGACGGCAAAAATTAAAGTTATCGTCATATCCGTGTATAGAGTCAGTTATTTAAAAGATTGCAGGCAAGACTTGAAAGTACCGTCACACAAAATATGTTTAAATTTATAAATATATATAAAATTATTAAATTTTCTTCATATATAAAATCAGCTAAAACCATAATTATGTTAAAACTTTTTAGGTAAAACTACATCACTTATATTTCATTATAAAACTACATTACTTATATATCAAATTAAATCTTAATTTTGCAGCACCCATTACCCTATTGCGTTCATTATAAAGGCCGCTTTTTACGTTCTCAAATCTTGGTAGACCATTATCTATACTGATCCCTGCATTATCCATGTCAAATATCATATTTTCATATCGCTTTTTTACAGACTCAACATTTGTACTGTGTCTTTGAGTTTATCCAATTGTTTCATAAATATAGTTTTTGTAATATCGCTTCACAGAAAGAAACGTGGGGTTTTGTTTAATTCAAATTCATTTTATAATTCAAAGTGAAATTTCCTTTGCAGCCAATTTTATATTTGTCACAGTACCAAAATAAGTTACCTGTAGTATATTAGTTTCTGTGATATTTTCGACCACTGAACAAAACAGCCATCACCTCTTTTTGTAGAAATGAATTCTATTACTGTGCTCATTTTAATACGGTTTCAGAAAGTAATCACTGTTCGAACTAATATTAAAATAATCAATTCATTTAGGATTAAATACATTACAATGCACTTGACATCTATCATTACTCATAGTGGGATGACGTCTTGTCATTATACTTAAAATACTTGTAAGTGGCCAGGATATTATTTCTAATCAAAGAGAGTTTGACGTTATGTTGAAAGAGCTTCGAAAGAAGATCGGATACTATGTGTTAGTAACCAGTTTCGAAACCAGAATTATTTTTCTTTATTGAAATCGAGGTTTCGATAAAAGAGAAATAATTCTGTTTTCAAAACTGGTTTCAAATAACTAGTTTCCAAAGTGACTGAATAGAACCTAACCTACATTTACGCGTGCAAAGCCGCGGGCAAAATCTAGTAAAATATATTTCACAATTTAGCGTAGTACCTACATAAGCTTACTAGTGTAGTAGAGGCTCGTTGATTTCAGTATGAATGGGCCGGCTCGACCGGGGAAGACTACCCTCTCACAGAATATCGACGTGAAATAGCAGTATTCCTACTGTCCGGTGAGTGAGAGTGCCGGAGGCCCTATCACCCTCTTTCCCCCTTCCCGCCCCTTCTCCTGCCCACTTCCTTTTTCTCTTCTTCCTTTCATAAAGGGTCGGCAACGCGCAAGTGATGCCTCTGGTGTTGCAGGCGTCTATAGGCGGTGGCCATTTACCATCAGGTGGGCCGTATGCTTGTTGGCCACCTTAGTTGTATAAATAAAAGCGAAACTACAGTTCTTACAGTTCGCACACAGGATTCTATTGAAGACAAATCATTGAAACTAAATATTTATACCATTTCCCCTAGTCTGCCCCTAACAAAATAGTCTAATGAATACTACGTAATGATGAACGGTTATTACCGGGGATATTAATCAATGAAACAGCAAATGATTCGAAAATTGTACATTCCTGCATTCGAACGTCGATTTTCAGATTCGCTGCATTACGCTCCAATAATTATCAAATATTTGATAATAGCATTGTTGCTGATAAAGTTATGTACGATGAGCTTTTTTATATCATAGATTGAATCTATCAATTGTTAAAAATTCAAAATTGCAAGTTTTAGCTCAAGTTGTCAAAGATTCAAATTAATAATTGAATTCAATAACTACCGCTCCTTACTAGTAATAATCAAACTATCAGTAATTATACGATTGCAAACGAATTACAATGAATACCAGTAATTTGGTTTTTATTCGAATAATCGCGTATGACTTTTACGTTATAGACAATATAAAGAGTCATAAATCTCAAAGTAACAACCGTCTAGCCATACATTACCATGTACTGACACCATGCGACATGGCGATCAACATGGCAAGATATGTTAATGAAATCGTTTCGTCGCGTCATGGCGGCCATTGAAAGCGTAAAAGCCGGATTAACTGTTATGTTAAGAGCTATAACGAGTTCGTTTACTGCGAAAACTGATTTTTATTGCTTTCACACTTACCCATATGTATTTATATACGTGTTAGCGTCTGGGAATAATTTACATACAAATTGAAATATCCCGCAATGTTACGCGACCTTTCTGCAAAACGAATCAAGGTAATTACAATATGGGCTCTGTGATACCTTTTTCAATTAAAACGAGTTTTCACTGCTAACATAACACACTCACGCTATCCCTGCAGAGGTAAAGCACACTAATTTTGATAGCTATGTTTTTTAGGTTCTCCGTAATAAGCTCATTGCTATCTACCTGGATCATGGTTAGAGTCTGTGCAGGTACTGATAATTTTCTAATAGGCATACAAAATAGCACATTATCTAAACCGGATATGGAACAAGCAAATAATACCGTAAAATGGGGTGAATAGACACAACTTTCAACTTCTACGCTGATTTTCTTACATATTTTGTATGCAACCCATTATTAAAACATTGTGAAATCGTGAGTCGCGTTGCATTTTACCAAATATTTATGCTAGAAAGAAGTTAAAACATGTTCATTATTTTTAAATTAAGAAAAAGTACTCGGTTTCTATTTACCTAGAAACTGGGGTCAAAAGATACGAGAGAGGGGTGAATAGAGAAAAAACGCTAGGGTTGTCAAAATTTCTTAATAAAGAATAAAATCAAAACTATTATTAAATTGTATTGTACATATTATACCATACTTACCTAAATATATAAATATTTTTGTAATCATTAAATCAGTTTATTACTCTGTAATAGAACCATATTGATTTCAGCATGAATGGGTCGACTCGTCCGGGGAATTTAGGTAGGTACTACAGTCTCATAAAAACTCTCGACGTGAAGTGACAGTATTAGTTATACTGTAGCGTTTCGTTCAGTGAGTGAGAGCGCCGGAGCCTGTTCAATATCGGAATACAGTTGTCCCTCTGGGTTACAGAGGTCAGAGGAAAAATAGGTATTCTGCCACATCTGGTTAGACTTAAAATAGCGGACCCTGGACTCCTAAGCAGTCAGCTTGGATGGAGGATGGGATTAACACAAAAAAGAAAATGAAATCAGTTATTAATTATGTATTCTTCTTTATCATAAATATTATATCTAGTTTACTAAATATTATACTTATTCATAGTATATAATTAATGACTTAGGTTTACAATGTGTTACAATGTTACTCATTGAGCAGAATCAGTGTTGGTTCGACCGCGCGACGAATGCGGTGCACTTGTGCAAATGCACAGAGCTGAAGTAGAACCTTCGCTACCTTTTTACGGATTTTATCACGATTTAGGCATCTAATTTTCAATTTGAATGGGGCAACTCCCAACGTTACGATTACTTTGCGGAGACTGCAAAGCGACTGAAATGTCAGAGGTCTCACCGTTCAAATTGTCAATTTTATTGCTGTAATAATTTATCTTATAAAAAGTGTTGCTGAAATATTAACACTTGACATTGACATTTGAATGAACCGCGAAATGCGCAAAAGATAGTTTAATTTGCAATAGTTATAAAATATTAGTTTAAGTGGCTTATTCTAACTGTTTTCAGGCACAAGCCATTAAATAACTCTTCGAAACTAGATATAACTAGCAAACAAGTTAAATACCTATAAAAACAACAAAAATAAAATAACTCGTAATTTTAACATAAACTATAAAAATGCTAAAAATCTACTTAAGCACGAATTTGGCAAACAATTTAAAGTTTTGGTAATCTGAGATCACATATAAAATTAGGAAGAAATGAACCTAGAAAAGTCCATTTCAATAGAATTTATAGCAAATATAAACAAACTCAATACAGTCTAAACAAGTTTTGTGAAGTAAACTTAAAAAATTATCGAGTATCGTTTAAAAAAGTTTTTATTATATAAATTATACTTTAATAGAGACGATATATATTTGATATAACCTATATCTAGATTTTGATGAACTGACAAACACTATTGAAATGGACTTAAATAATATTATTCACATTCAGCGTTTACTTGAAAATCAACTTGGTAACTTACTACACCTACTACAGTAAATCCATCAAATCCTTTAAGATATCGTCATCATTTTTGTAGTAACTAGGCCGTCTGGTAGTGTTTTTCCTCGAAGTTGTTGCTACTGATTTGTTTGTCAGTATTTCCTTTAATTCCGAATTGCTAACTAGAACATCAGAAATAATTTCAATATTATTCGATTTCTTCTCGTTAACATTTTTAACCTCTTCGTTCCTTACAGCGGTTTCAACATGTCCTATACCATCCACATCGTCTTCAAAAATTACGGGCATAAATCTTATGTCATAAGGACTGATGTTGTAGGAACAACTTGGAATAATTACTTCGTCAGATGGATTCGCCTTTTCAATTATTGGTTGATTGTTGGCATAAGAAGTATTTGCAACAGATGGATCAAGTTGATTCTCAAGTATGGGTGGAACATTTTCTTTGCAGTCGCTTTTTTTTACACTTTTTTTCCCTTTGCCCTTTCCTTTAGTGATCCTATCCGTTATTTTTTTATCTTCTTGCTGGTTTTTATTTTTTCTTGGGACTAAACGAGCTATGTTTTCTAAGTCAGTCTCAACATAGCCTTCATCACTTACACTTCGTCCTGCCTGAACTTGTATTTTTTTCTTCTTTTTATATTCAACTACGTTATTTGTCCCGTATCGCATTTCTTTTAAAAAATTCAATACCGTCTCGTCGACGATTTCAACTTCTTCAGCTTGATTGTGCCAGTTAGGTAATGTTTTTAAAACTGCCGACGGATCAAAAGGATGTATGCCTGTTTTTCTAAAGCCAGACGTTATATTATTGACACTATTTTCTTTTAGGTTTTCCATTAACTGGCATAACAATTTGGGAAAACAACCTTTTGGTATCGAAGATTGATTTCGCCCATCTGTTTTCTTCCATTGCAATACTATGTTTCTCCATGCTATTTTTAGAGGTCGGAAAAAAGCAACATCCAGCGGTTGTGTAATATGAGTTGAGTTCGCGGGCAAGAATATAAAATGAATATCCTTTTCCTGACATTTTTTAATTAAATCAATTGAAAAGTGGGATGATAAATTATCGCCAATCAAACATTTTTTACCAGGCTTATTTTCAAAATACGGAATAATCATTGTGGTCACCCAGTCTTCAAAAATATTTGCGTCGAACCAGCCAGATTGGCTTCGATTATATCGGGCTCCTTTTGGGCCAAATCTTGTCCACGTATCAAACAAATTTTGCGCCTTATAAACTACATACGGAGGTATCATTTCCCCTGAAGCTGTACAGGCCATCATAATTGTTACTGCAGCTTTTGAGTGATTCATTACTCGTTCTGGGTATTTTGTTCCTCTCTTAGTTATAATCTTTTTTCGACCGGGATCATCTGCCAAATTTGTTTCATCGTAGTTAACAATGTTTTCGATCGGGATATTACAAATTGATAATTTTAATTGCTCAAAATATTCCGTTATTATATCTGCAGAGACCGCAGCTCGGTTTCTTTTAATGTTCTGTGATACTCTCTGTGATATCTTATCACTGTGCCTTCTTAGAAAACTTCTCGCAAAGTCCGGTCCAGGCATGTTATCCTTAAACCGTTTTTCTGTAATGCCTAATTTGTCTAAATAATTTTTAACTAATAACCTTAAGTCATAAAGTTCAAGAGGATAGCCCCATTCAGCACATACGTTTATATATTTTATAAATGCTAATTCCGTCTCTTTTGATAGCACCGTCTGGCCGCCTTGGGTCTTCATATTTTTTATGCTATGCCTATAAAGAACTGATTTGTCTATTTCGAACTTTTTTGCGATGCAACTCAAGGAATCGCTGCTAGCATTATATTCCCGAACAGCCTGCTCAATGAGTTCTTTGGAATACCTTTTGTACTTCTTGCCACGAGGATCTGGCTTGTAAATTCTCGGCATAGTGAGCGCAGCGCGATGTAGCGTAGGTACCTGTTTAACATAAAAAATGGTATTCACTGAACAATAAATATATATTATATTTATATAATTTAAATTATTTTAATCCCGGTTGTATCCTGATAATTCACTTTGTAGGGCAAGGTAACTGACCGACTGCCATCCATACCCCTAAATATAACGATATTTTAATACTATACTAGTATAGGTAGTATACTTATAGAGCTATACTAGTACCAAAACATTTGAGGGTACTGACACCCCGTAACGATGTTAAGAAACTTCTTAATTGTCGAGATTGACGACTTAACGTAACATCCGATGCACACAACAAGCAATAATTAACTAAGCATTTAATTATAATCATTTCCAATACAATTTGGAAATTCCAGTAACAGTGTATTATTTAGTGACAACCCTAAAAAACATGTTTCTATTAATCCCTCTTTCGTTTCGATTAACCCCTCACTCGTATCTATTCACCTCTTTCTTCGTGTCTATTGACCCTAAAGGCGTTCCTATTGACCCCTGTCTCGTATCTATTCACCTCAAATTCGAAAAAAGTACCACCTTCCTGAATTTACTCGAAATAATAATTATATGATTGAATATTGATACTCACCTTTGTGTCTCTAAAAGAACGATAAATTGAAGCAGCCAAATACACTAATTCACTAAGATATACCGCTGAAGAACTTAACGTTTAGATAAATTTTTACACAGCGTAAATTTGCTTGTATACACACGTCCACTTTAACGGCTTTTTTCTTTATGTCATTACAACTTGACGTAAATTTGTGGGTAACCAGCGTAAAGAAAAAATGTTGCTGTGTAATAAATGATGGAAATAACCATTCGTTAATATGCTATAGACAAACTAGACTTAACATTATAAAACTCCCAATTTTGTTTCTTTTCGCCCCGCGATTTCTATTCACCCCATTTTACGGTACATTTTAGTTTGTACATTTCTGAAAGGATAGGTGTATTATACATACACTTCCATGTACCAAAGAGCACAATCCCAAACTCCGTAGCGCTACTATGACTTATTTAACAGAAAAATCAAATAGGCAATATTCCATAATTGATAACTGAATATTTATGTAATAAAAAGCAAAAAATACATAGAGATACAAAATGCAACGCATAATTTAGATGCCAATAAGGGGAATAAGACACCCTTCGAGAATATTTAAGCATGAGTCTATATACAAATAAATAAAAATGTTAGAATAATTTGCTTCGCTAATTTCTGTGAAGTGCTCTCTTCTATTACATCAATGATGCTTAAAGCATAATGCGTAGGACTGTAGGATGTAATGAAATTATATTTCTTTAAATTGAGATTGAAAATTGCGTTTATTATTTGATTGCTTTCTATTTCTGTCATAGTAAACTGGGGTAATAAGCCTATTTATTTTTCAATATGAAATAGTGCAGGCAAGCAAAGTTATTTACTTTTGAACATGGCAAATATTACTATTACACGATACAAAGAAGCTTGCTAGTTACAGATAGCAACAAGTTTAAAAGCGTGTAACATTAAGGTCAGATCGGCTAAAATTCTTTGTAATCAAATACTTTATTTTCATAGAGATACGCACTTTCAAACACACAATTTAGTTACTTTTTTTTTATCTAGAGGTAGTCTGAACCCTTAAGTGTCAGTATTATTTTTCTTTATTTATTATTTCCTTGGGGTTTTTGTCTAAATCAGACATATTATCCCATCATACCTTTTAAGATCAGTAAAATCATTTTAACATAAATGTTATTAAGTACTTATAACAAAATAACAAACCATTACAGTTACAGGTTAATAAAAGAACGAATTAAGTACTGCTATCACATCACACTTTCTTTTAGCAGCCTCTGAAGACGGTACAATCAATATAGTATAGTATAATAATTAATTCATTTAAAACTCGCTCTCGTTCAGTTCTATTTTGGACACAATCCATCAGCAAGTGTTGTACATCCTCAATTTGATTACAAACAGAACAATTTGGTGAATCTCATTTTTCCAATGCAAACTTTGCCGATGGATAGTGTCCCGAGCGAAGTCGTAATATAATTTTCACAATGTGTTTACTTTTTTTTTTTTTTTTTTTTCAACATCAGTGGAATGCCTTTACGCACCTTCCGCGTGTGTGGGGCTCGAGCCAGAGAAGCCGGCTCCATACCCACTAAACCCCTGACGACGTTCCTCCAGTACCTAGTGTCGGTGCCACGGGGTTCGCGCTAGCATTCGCCGCGACACCGACAGGTCTTAGCCCGCCAAGTAACTAGGCGGGCCCCAGCTCTTTAGGGGAGGACCAGATGGTACATCCCTCACCTCCACTGAGGGGGGCGCGCGGAACGCTTACGCCCCTCCCTCGGGCCTGTGCTGCTCGGGTGGCCGACTAGCCAAGTCAACCACCCGCAGGCTGCCCCTTAGGGTGGCTGGAGGTCTGCGCGCGCCTTACGGCGGCGCCCTGGACGTCTCCTGCGATTTGGGTGGGGAGAGACCACCTCCCTCTCCCGTTCCGCCGCCTCCTTCGCGGACATCACTGCCTCGCAGAAGGTGACGGCGGCCTCCCATGCACCCTCGCTCCGGACCATGGACAGAACCATTTCCGGCAGCGAGAGGATTTGGACACCCAGTGCCCCGATTAACGACCGGCGCTGCTCTACCCAAGCCGGGCACTCCACGAGTGTGTGTAGCGCCGTATCCTCGGGGCCGTCACCGCAGTGGTGACAACAAGACGTCTCCTCCCGGCCTATACGACACAAGTACCTACCGAAGCATCCATGCCTGGTGAGGACCTGTGTCAGCCGGAAGGACAGGGCGCCATGGCGCCGCTCCAGCCACTCCTCCAAGATCGGGCTTACCGCCGCTATTGCGGCGTGCCCTGCACTCGGTCGCGCAAGCCGTTCTCCCCAGTCCGCCCTTAGGTCGTCGCGGAGCTCCGACCGCCGCGCCTCCACCTCTCTCGGCAACGGCCGAAAGCCCCGCTCCAGAGCCTTCCCGCGCTACTGGTAGAGCGACGCGAGGAGTCTGGCCTCCAGGTCCCAGGGCTCCCGTATAGGGCCATCGCCCGCACGACCCCCGTAAAGAGCCTCCTGCAGGAGGAGAACCCTGCGGCCGCGCCCATCAATTTGGGGGCCAATCTTCGAAAATGTTCTCCGAAGGCCCATCGGCCGTCGAGGACGAGGCCCAAATACCTCATCGATTTCTCGACGCCGATGCGGACGCCTCCCACTACAATGTGAAACCCCTCCGGCGGCGCGTTCCGAGGCCCGTAGAAGAACAAAGCCTCAGATTTGTGCAGCGCCACCTCGAGGCCCAACCGCCGGATCCTACCTACGACATGCGCGACCCCTGCCGTTGCCAGGACAGCCGCCTGCCGGTGAGTCGCTCCCCGAGCGAGGACGAGCGTATCGTCCGCGTAGCAAACTACGCTTACGCCGGGGAGGAGCACACCGCGCAGCGCCCGGGAGGAGCACACCACGCAGCGCCCAGTCGTATCCGATGTTCCACAGGAGCGGGCCGAGAACCGAGCCCTGTGGAACACCGCACGACATCTCCCGCCGAGACTACCCGCTCGAACCTGGGTATACAACGGCCCTCGCCGTCAGGTATGCCCCGACGATTCGACGGAGGTAGGTCGGCACCTGATGGTAAAGCAGTGCCTCCCTTATGCAGCTCCAGGGCAAGGTGTTGAACGCGTTAGCGATGTCGAGAGACACCGCCAGCACCACCTCACCCCGTGAGACCGCTTCCTCCGCCAGAGCCTTTACGCGTGCGATCGCATCGACCGTGGAGCGCCCACGACGGAAACCGAACTGGTTGTCCACCAGTTCTGGTCCCACACCGACCAGATGCTCGACAAGGCGGTCAGCCACCACTCTTTCGAGCAGCTTTCCGACCTCGTCGAGCAACACAATGGGCCGGTAGGCGGACGGGCTGTCCGCCGGGCGCCCCTCTTTCCGGAGCAGAACCATTCGCCCGGTCTTCCATCTGTCCGGGAATTGGCCCCACTCCAGACACGCGCTGAACAGGCTCCTCAGTCGGGGCTCGAGGGCCTTGAGGGCTAGGACCCATGCACGGCCAGGAATGCCGTCTGGGCCCGGGGCGGTGCGCTTGGCTTGCAGCCTCTGCACCACCACCCTCATTTCCACCCGGGTTACCTCGGGCACATTTTCGTCCGTCGTCAGGTCCGCTTCAGGCACCAGAGGAGGCGCAGCCATAGGTGGGGGCACGTGCTCTTCCCTTTCAGGGAACAGAGCGGCAACCACGTCCTCCAGCAACTGGGGCCGGAGACTCTGGGTCAGCGGGGGAGCCCAGGAGCGTAGTTTGCCCCTTACCATAAGGTAGGGACGCCCCCATGGGTCCGCATCCAGAGTCGCCAGCAGCTCCTCGCGGGCGGATGTTTTTGCCCGCAGGATACCCAGCTGCAACGTCTTCTTGGCCGCCCTGTACGCCTCGTACAGCTCTTCCTCCCTAGTGGCCGCGTACTGGTCGCGGTGACGCCTACGTTGATGTCTGGCATACTGGCGCCGGGCAGCCACGCACGCGCCTCTAAGTTGCGCGAGCTCGGCCGACCACCAGTACACCTGACGCTTTGCAGGGCGAGATTTCACCCTGGGCATCGCCGCGTCGCAGCACTGCGACAAACCCTCCCGAAACCAATCAGCCTCTGCTTCTACGTCGGCAGGCCTGTCGGGCACTGAAGCCCAGGCCTGCACGATAGAGGCCTCCAGGAGGGCCTCCCTGTTGAGCTTGCTTAAAGCCCAGCGCGGACCTTCCCAACCGGGGCCCACAGGGGCCGGCGCACTCGAGATTTGGGTGGAGACGTCGAACCAAATGTACCGGTGGTCCGACAAGGTCTCCACCTTCTCTTCCACGCGCCAGCTGACAACACGACGTGCAAGAGCGGGGCTTGCGAACGAAATGTCCACAATCGATCCGCCCCGCTGACGCACGCATGTGTGCACTTTGCCCCGGTTGAGGACGAGCAGGCCAGATGTTAAGGCCCATTCCTCCAACACCTCCCCCCTCGCGTCCGTAGACGGGGAACCCCAAGCCGTAGACTTGGCGTTGAAGTCCCCGAGGACTAAAACGGGGTGAAGGTGGAAACGACGGACGACTGCGTCTAGGTCTCCGAGGAAGGCCTCGAACTTGGCGAGAGATCGGTTGGGTGAGAAGTAAACCCCCACCACGGCCATCCCGGCAACGAAAACCGCCGCACACCCCGACCCCCTGGTGATGTTCTCAGGGAGTGGAGTGCCGGCGCCAGCTCTAACAATTAAGACCACCAAGCCGTCCAGATCTCCCACCCAATCCCCTCTGGGTGGGACGAAGTACGGCTCGGCGACCACGGCGATGTTTATTTGCCACTGCGCCATACTCTGGAGCAGCAAATCCTGAGCATTGGCGCAGTGGTTTAAATTTCCCTGGAGGAAGCGGCATGGAGCCATTATTGCCTCACCCTCATGTTCGGAGGCGGCGTCAAGTGGGGCCGCTTCCAGTGGGACTTCAACGTCGGATGAGCCTGCCGCTTTTCCCTTGCTGCTTTTGAGCGCGGCGCAGGCTCTACTGCCAGCCCGATGTTCGGCCGGCCGGCCCGCCGCTGCACAGATGATGCAGTGCGCAGTGGACGTGCAGCTCCTAGCTATGTGGCCCTCTTGGCCGCAGTGGTAGCACCGGCCAGCACAGTTTATCTGCGCGGTGCACCGAGCTGCGACGTGCCCCTCCGCCAGGCAGCGGTGGCACCTCAGGGCCCTCGGCTCCAGAAGCTTAACCTGCGCCGAAACCCACCCGACGAGAAGTCTTTTCCCCCTATTTAGAATATTTCTGGCCGCCGTTACAGGACACGTAACGACAGCCGTTCCCATTTGGTTCAGTCCGGGCCGAATTGGCCCGGACCTCACCGTTTCCGGCGGGCAGTCTCCGGCTCTAGCCACGGCGTCCACGTCGGCACTGACCGAGTCATCCAGGCCCATGACGCGGAGATCGACGCATCTCACTGGCCTGGTGACCCGGACGTCCGCCTCATCGAACGATGCCCTCAGCTTCGCAGCGAGGGCATCCGCGGCCTCGGCGCTGGCAGCGCCAGGCACCTCCAGCAGTCTGGCCCCGGTGAGCGTAGTTTTACACCGGAGGCCAGAGATGCCGAGCTCGCCAAGGCTGATGTCAGCCTTGGCTTTGCTCAGCAGGGCCGCGTATGTAACACCTCGCTGCTCCGCCCCGGGCTGCATGGTCATTACCACGGCAGTCGAGCGGGGAGCACGAAACTGGGCTACCGCCTTGGCCGCCCGCTTCTCCCGGCGTCTGCGGCCCCTGTTCCGCTTTCGCCTCTTCCTCCCCTCTGCCTCCTTGGCCCCGGCGACCTGCCATTCGCCCTCGCGGGCTCTAGCAGCCGGCTGAGCAACCGCGACCGGTTTCGGAGGTGGCGGCGCCTTTGCCGCTTTTGCAGGCCCCTTCTTTTTCCTCCCTTTCTTCGTCTCAGCAGCTCGGCTGGACCGAGCCCGACCAGGCACAGCCCTGTCCCGGCGAGTTCCGGACGCCAATGGTGGCCACGCACCAGACCCCTGCTCCGCCGCCACCGCTGCACAATGTGTTTACTTAATTTAACATTATCAAACCATGGTACAAGTGACGGCTCGCTTTGTATACTGCGATACCAATGCCGTTTTCTTGTGAAAGAGTGTCAGTACTTACAGTTGGTTTTAGTCCGCTGAGAAATTTGCTGTAGCAACATTTATCCAGTCTTCATATTGTAAATTACAGTTCTCTTTTTTTTAAATCTAATTTGTTTATAAGAGCTTGCTAAAATGAGCATGGTATTGAATTAGAGACCCTTGCGTAGCAGTTCAATGGTCTTACTCCAGGTGATAGCTGCTTCCGGTACGCCACAATTGTGGTGGTAAGTCCCGTGTTTGAGGAATGGCTGGAGAGGCGGCATGGCGCCCTCACCTTCCGGCTGACACAGGTACTGACTGGCCACGGTTGTTTTGGTCAGTTCCTGTGTCGCATAGGCCGGCAAGAGACGCCCGGTTGTCACCACTGCGGCGACTGCCACGACGTTGTTGTGGACACGGCGCTGCACACTTTGACGGATTGCCCCGCCTGGGCATCGCAGCGCCGTGAGTTGATCGCGGCAGTCGGATCGGTTGCCCTCTCGCTCCCAGCCGTAGTTCCATCGTGATTTCCATCAAGGAGGCGGCGGAGCGGGAGAGGGAACACTTCTCCCTAACCGCAGAACCGGGCGCCGGAGGGCGCGAGACGACCTCCAACCACCCTGAGGATTGACCTGGGGGTGGTGGGCTTCGTGGGCCTGCCCGCCACCCGATCAGCACCAGGTCCAAGAGGCGGCGTGCGTGTTCCCACGCGCGCCTCTGTATCGTGTGTCCGTCTCGCCCTCAGGGGGACAGTAAAATTAGTGGTTGTCTATTTGTGTAGTGGCCTGCCGTTTCATACGGCGGGCCGAAACCTCGGCGGGGTCGCGATTGCATGTGAAAGCGATTCGCGCGGCCCCGCCGATTGCGTTTATGTCGAGAAACACCGTGGTAGGTTTAGTCGGTATTACCGGGATGTAACTCACCATCTTTCCCCGGTGAGTCCGACATAGCCTCTCCGTTGCCCCGCGGAGAAGTATGTGTCAAAGCATCACAGCAAGTTAAAAAAAAAAAAGGAAAAAAAGGCGATCGCTGCTTCCTACAACACGTCCTCAAAATTGCATAACATCTTGCAACAATTCAAACTCGATAGAAATAAAAGGAGCTCAATTTTATAGATCAATTTTATTTATATATAGATTATAGAAATGTTGCTGTCACGATTAGGTATTTATTTTTCATACATATAAAAGCTAATGACCTCTAGTTGTGTCATCTCTTTGACACCTTAGCTAGCTCAAACTAAGCGCTATGTTCAAGGTCATTTGGAGATATCCTTTACAACAAACGGAATAGACACATTGATACTATTTGTCTCTTGTACAGCCCAGGGCTTATTGTTTTATAAATATCTTAATGACAAAACTTTTACTAAACATCTAAAATGATACTGACACATGTTTACTTTAAACTTAAGATTCAGTTACTTTAACTACACTTCAACTCCAAGCATATCTTTTTAATATATAGTTTGACTTGATTTTAGCCGTGGCTTTGCTTGCATTAATCTAAAAAATTTATCAATAAATTTCAATCCCTCAGGAGCATAACATTTTTCTGGATAAAAACCTTATGTCTTTTTCCGTACCCCTGACAAAGTGTATGCAAAGTTTTATAACGATCGGTCAAGTGGTTAAGGCTTGGAATCGTAACAAACAACTTTCGCATTTATATTATTAGTAAGGATTTCATTTCATTTGTTTTGTTGCGAAATATGGACAGCTACATGATTGTTATAATTTCCATGTCTCATCATAATCAGCCAAATCAAAATGCAAATTTTTTAAGGAAAATATGAGTTATTTATACTAATATTATAAAAAGGAAAGATTTATGATACCTGTTTTATTCTGACATAGACAAGGACAACACAAACACAGAATCGAATTAATTGCTATAGTCTCCTTCCGCTTCTTCGTCAAACTCCCCTTCGTCATCTGCTGTAGCGTCCTGTACTGTTGATTTGATGTTTGTTTGTAACGAATTAAATTTAAAAAATTATCAAAATATTTAAAAATATTTCGTTACTGGAATGCTATATTATCACCGAATAATATAGGCTATATTTTATTTTTAAAAGATACTGTTACTAACATGACGTAACCCTACGTGAGTAAGACCGCGGACAGAAGCTAGTCATTAAATAAAATAATAGTAAAGAAATGTACGAACCACTATAAAAACAAATTATGTCAGTTTATATGATGCCATGTGTCAAAAATAAATTTTAAGATTATATCACAACAATTTTCTTTAATTTCTTCAATATAAGTTTCCCTCTAATTTCTTCAATCATTTCATGCAGCGTAATAGTTCATGATGCTCATGTAGCGATGCATAATTAACGCAGCTAATGAAATGAAGTACTTCATATATATAGCTCATACATCGTTAGTATATTAGGTAGCTTGTGCGGCGTAGTACTTTAGAGAGGCTAGGGAAACTGTGACACAGTGAGTGCACCTAAGTGAGTGGCAATTTATAAAAAACTAACTGTTTCTCGCAGTTTCACCTGCAATTACAATTACTACACCGCTCTTTGCTCGTAGCCTATGTAACTTCTGTATGAAGTAGCTTTCTAATTGTGAAAGATTTATTTAAATCGGCTCAGTAGTTGCCGAGATAATCGATTACAAACAAAGTAATCTTGCCTCTTTATACTAACTAGCGGTCGCCTAGTGGTCAAAATTCGACCAAAACTTCTAAGCTTGCTACTTTGTTTTCTGTTTTTCTCTATTACAGTTACAAAGAATGTACGACATCAGTCGAACATTGTCGAAATTTTACGAACGCGATTCGACAGCGAGTATCAAATGCATGGTTGTGTGCGTGTAGTGTTTTTTCATTAATATAATGTATTTCTAATGCATATTTTATATAAATATTAGAATTCGTTCCTTCTTCTTCATATTATAAACTTTAACTGTGCCAAATTTCGTACTCCTCCGTCCCCGCAAGTTTCATAAAAAGGGGTACAAAGTTTTTGCTTTACGTATTATTAAATAGATAATAGCTTTTGCTCGCGGCTTCGCTTGCGTAAAAGTAGGCTAGGCTACGTAAGCAACAGAACCTTTTTTAAAATAAAATATGCCTATTTTACCCGGTGATAATATAGCTTTAAAATAGTTAAAAAAATCAAAATCGTTTTAGTAGTTTTTGAGTAAATCCATTACAAACACAAACTTACAAATAAACAAACAAAGAATCAATTATTTCCTCATTATAATATTAGTATACATATAGACTAGCTGTACCCTGACGTTTTACCCATGTTCATGATTACTGCTCCTGTGGCTCATAGCGTGATGTTATATAGCGTATGTTACTTCTAAATAAAGAAAAGTTATTAAAATCGGTTCAGTGGTGTCCATGTTTGTCGATTGCAAACACCAAATCTTGCCTCTTTATGATATTAGTATCGATCATACCTTTGTATCCGCCGAGCACATGGTCCATATATCAATAACAAGATGACAGTCTACAGACATAAGAAGTAAGGAACCTTCAAATACGCCGACGTTTGGTCTTAACTTGGAATATCGTTATTCCTTTCAGTCGTAAACGTCAAGTGAAGTCCGCACCGCGGCGAAACTATTATTTATCCAATACAAACTCTAAAAAGCCCACCCCTGATATCCTTAAGAATAATAAGATCAGAAAGACTATTCACTGTTATACTTTACAAATTTCATTTAGCATTCTATTACAAGCGAAGCGTAGTGTTACATGTAGTACTTTGGTGCATGCAGCGTTTTACTTTACATCACTCAGCGTAGCATTTCTCGTAGCACTACTGTAGCTTAGCTCATTTTGTAGCTTATTTGTTTTTTACAACTCTCGCATTAGGAACTCTTGGTAACAGTCCCCTGTTACCCAGAGTTCCAAATCCGAGCGTGTGAGAAATGTGTAAACGTTCGTTTACAGACATTCAAATAACGGACACAAAGGAAACTAAGCCCCGGGCAAACTATATGTGGATCACACAATTTTAATCCCGTGTACCGAGCGCACAATACTCGTCATAGACAATCTTATGTCACCATTACACCATCAGTGCAGTCATAGACAGTTGATATAGCTGATACTTTAAATAGCCTTTACAATTATGATTAAACTCTGAAACAGTATCGAAGTGGTAGCACATAATATAAATGGTCTGACGCCCACATATCAAACTACGCCGGTATCGCATAAACTAAAATTGTACCGCGTGTGCATGCAGATGTACGTTTTCGCCAATTAAAGTATAACTTTACCATGTGGGATGAAACCGATATTGGCATAGAGGTTAGTATTTTATGCACCGCTATAAATTGATTGTTTAGTACTAAACTCTAAAATAATTTTAGTATAGAGAGGAAGTGCCTGCGTAAACCTGATATTTAGATAAAACTGAAGTAAATTGATTGAAGATGTGAAGAAGTACCTGCACTCTACGGAGCTAATCAACCACACAAGGTTGCAATGCATCAAAACGCATTTCGAGATTGATAAGAGGCTTTAGATACAGTTGCTGCTTACCTTTAGACGTATTGTAAATTTTTGGCAATAATACACGTATTTAAAAATCCGTACCAACGACGATAAATCCTAACATAAAATTATGTTATTCAGTAGGCAAGACTTGTTTTCACATAAATTCATAGTCTCTCGTTTTTATCCCCGACTATGATTTTAAATCCCACTTAATAGGCCAAACTATTGCCGTACCGGGCTCAGTTCCAAACTCCGTGCTGTTACTAACAATTTGTGGTCACAAAACCCCAAAAGCAGTTTGCCCAACCCAGGCACATACTGCACAGCAGTCGCATTTACTACAGCTGGGCAACCGTGCTTTTCCTATAAAAGTTGTGTAACGTTGTTCTTAGTGGGCCACGTTTTTAGAACGTGGTCGACCAGGGAAGTTTAAGTAGCGGAGATAAATTCAAATACTAGAATTTTGGAATGTTATTATGTAACTCGCGATTACACGATCTTTAATTCAATTTTCACAATAATAAGCAGTTACTCAGGGCGTGGTATAATTAAAAGGCTTCGGTGCGAAGTCTGGCTGGAGCACAGTGGAACACTTAACTTGCGCAGCGTCGGCCGGCGAAAGAAGGGCGATCAAGGCGTGGCCGTGGTTTTATTTGCGGCCGCAGAGGAAAGAGGCACTCCCACGCCGTTGTACGCGAGCCACTGCCGAGGCACACCTGATCCGCGTGATAAATGGAATAAAAAAATATATTAACAATATTTAGATTTTGTTTAAAAGCTTTGAACTATTAGCTTCTTAACTTCATGACTAGAAAGAATCGTTTGCATTCTTCACAAACTTCAAAAACTACAACGGCTATATCAAGATTTCAGAGACTGAAAACTAACAAAACTTTAGCTAACGTTAAGCTGAAAATTCATGTATAAACGTAGCATCAAGTTCATGCAAGCAGTATATTCCGTTTGCACACGTGCCTTCAAAGACTGTCTAACTATGTGCGTTGAAGAGGCAATTCTGTCACAACGGGCAGTATCTGTATCGAAAACTAATAAGGATCGATCCTTCCATACAGTTGACATCAACCTACTCCGTGAACGTTTTCACAGGTGGCCAATTCTCAATTGCTATCGGATTGAATCTACGTTGGGGTACATCAAACAAATTGTTCATTTGACCATGCAGTATGTACGAGACTGTTTTACCAATATTATGTGGAGTCTGAGTCCAAAATTACAGTTTGAGATGGATAATCCCGACACAATACATTCTATTTCTCAAGTTATTTCTTCTTTTGTAGTTTTCTTCATGTTATTGCTCACACGTCTTTTTGTCAACTCTACCATTAATATATTATCAATTTTTTGTGTAGTTTTAATATTTTTAGCTAATTTGACGTTCATTATCATGTATACATAGATTCACGTCTGCAACCTCCTAAAGAATAGGCAGAGCTAAAATTGTACACCCACATTTAGCTTCCTATTTTCTTTTACGTTACTTTTTATACAGGCTAAAAGCATTTTCAGACTCTATAGTGCTATTAAGATTCTTAGAGAAAATCCAATAGAAAATTACCCAGTTTCGGAATCAAATCCTGAACTTCATAATCGCATGCAAACATAAGTACAAACTTAAGATACGACACCAACGCAGACCGAAGTCAGATTAAAATAATAAATTGAAGAATGTTTCAATTAGTAGCGCAGCTAATGTTGTAGTGTGTCAGTCTGAGTATTAATGTCTTAACTTGCTAATTTCCACACTAATTGGGTTTCAAAGGTCATACGACGAAATCCTTTGTCGGAGGAACTAATCAGCTGCTACCAAGGAATTCATCGCGTTGGCTAATCAGCCGTACTTATATCAATTTGAAATGAAATCCGAACACGACACTTTATGATACAATATGTATAATTTATACTGAATATATTGATTGAATCCTAACTAATATTATAGAAGCGACTGTGAGTTTGTTTGTTTATTACGCGTTCACGATTTAACTATTCCACCAATTATAATGAAATTTCGCATACACATTGTCAGGGGTACATATGACGGGAATGTAGTACCTATTATCCAGAAAAAAAACATGTTTCCGAGGGATAGAAATTGATTGACAAAATCTAGATTTCTTCTTCAAGTGCCTCTCCGACTTGCGAAGGTTGGCAATCAGCTCCGCATATTTCTTCCAATCCCTCGCGAGGTGAAATAGTTGGGCAGCACTCGCAACTCCAGTCCACTCCCGAAAGTATCTCAGTCAAGACTTCTTTCTGCAACGTACATGTCTCTTGCCTGCTACTTTGCCCATCATAATGAGTTGCAAGAGGTTGTATCTATAGGTAGTATATGAATCAGGTCACACTAGTATTTCACCAAATGATAATTCGCTTTGTATAGAGCGAGCCTATTGTTATCCACCGAGGTCAGATTCAAACATTAATACAGATACTGCACTATTGCAGATAATATTTATTTATAGTCTACATCTACTTCGATCTAATATCAAGCATCAAAATTAATCTTCGACATTCAAATAAGCGTTCATCAATTCGTTCTCCCAGCGTGAATTATAAAATTTTAATACTGCGTAAGCGTAAAATATATTTTTATCCAGGTTATGTATAGCGGGGCATATATTGCATAAAAATACTTGATATGATGAGTTAATATACTTTAGTGGGGAGATCAACAGACTGCAATGCAGAGGGTCTCGGGTTCGAACCCATGTCGCGCAGCTCTGACTTTCGGAAGTTATATGACTTTTTTTGCGTATTGATTGACAATTATCGCCTGCTTCGTGCCTCGGAGAGCACGTTAAGCCGTCGGTCCCAGCTGCCATGAACATCTATGGTAGTCGGTATTGGGGAAGTCGACACTAAAGATCCCACTGGGGCGAAGTGTCGCCGGTCTGTGCTGACTGGCCCCCACACAAGATAAGATAATATACTTTAAGCTAATAACGATGTATTTAGATGAGATGCTTTAGACTTACATAAGTGTTATATTAATTCATAATATCCTGCTTACATATATTTGACTTCGCTGTAGTGGTTTGTGTGGTAGCCTGTTCACTGGCTCTGCGCCGAGTGTTGCGAGTTCGATATCCAATCGCGACAAACAATTGTGTGATACACATATAGTTGTTTCAGGTCTAGGTATTTTCTGTGTCCATTATTTAAATGTAGAGTCCACCGCGACACAGGAATTAATCCTATTATAGGAGTTGAAACTTCAATCAATAAAATAATCTATATCTATAGTAATATTATAAATGTGAAAGCTTGTGAGAATGTATGGATGTTTGTTACTCTTTCCCGTAAAATCTGCGATGAAACTTGGTACGTAGATAGCTGGAGACCTGGATTCACACATAGGCTACTTTTATCCCGATATTCCCAACGGGATTTATGTAGGTGAAACCGCGGGCAAAATCTAGTATACTATAAATTAAAAGGTTTGTGAGAATGTTCGGAGGCTTATTACTCAATAACGCAGAAACTGTTCAACGTTAAACTAGCTATTTGAATGCAACTAAGGACATAGATAGATCATTTCTTGCATAAACAAAATTAAACACGTGTATGAAGCAGTGGCAAAAACTAGTACAACATAAAATTATTAAGTAGTGATAGCGTCTCGCGAACTGTAAAATAACCTTTTCCCATTTAAGTTTTACACTATAATTCAATACAGGAAAACTGGCTGGTTAAGTTCCCACCGGCTGTAACAGATGGTTGGACTTATCTCGTTCCTTGGCGCGTTTTAAGACCCATTCATAAAGAAGTAACTTCAAACTAACCAGGCGAGTCTACTCAATTCAACAACCTTGTTAATCGTACTATGAAATCAATTTGAATTTAAACCTTTAAGCCATTTGAATTGAATTTCATTTCTAGAGCCAAAATGTTATAAGCTTCGGATTAAGAGATTAACAAAATAATGTTTGTTTTATTGAAAGCTCAAAGAGATAATTATATTTTCTGTTAATGTATTCGATAATACGTTAATTACTGCCTTCATACATACATTAGCAGCGATAGCTCAGTGGGGAGACCAACAGACTGCAATGCAGAGGGTCTCGGGTTCGAACCCACGTCGCGCACCTCTGACTTTCGGAAGTTATATAACTTTTCGAAATGATGTGCGTATTGATTGACAATTATCGCCTGCTCCGTGCCTCGGAGAGCACATTAAGCCGTCGGTCCCGGCTGCCATGAACATCTATGGCAGTCGTTATTGGGAAGTCAGTGCCCTATAATATCCTGACACTGGTCTAACCTAGGGTATCGTTAGCCTTCGGGTTGTGGAGGTCAGGTGACAACCGCTCCGTGTAAAACCTGATATCCAGTCAAATCCGGTTAGATTAGAAAAGCCGACCCCAAGTGACTTGGGAATAATAAAGGCTAGGGAGGAGATACATACATTTTGACTGCACGGATGGCGTAGAGATTTAAATGGTCGCCTCACTACTGCCATTGCGTCGAGTGTTGTGGGTTCGAATCCCACACGGGACAAAACTTTGTGTAATCCACAAATAGTTGTTCCGATTCTGGGTGTACTGTATTTATCCGTTGTTTAATTGTTTGTAAAGTCCCTCGCGACACAGGAAAAGGTCCTAGAGCGGTAGTTGTATTTTTAAAATACATATGAACATAGTTTCATGCCTTTATCCCCAAAGGAGTAGTAGAAATGTATTAAACTCATCTCTCACTCATCAATCCCTATTTTTAGGTCTTGTATAATATACAATATAAATTATATAACGATCTATAATATACAATATATTGCGAGCGTAATGCCATTTAGTAGGCGCTCTTCCAAATTCCGGCTGCTCCTATGAAAAAGCTGCAATATGGTGGTCAGACAGATATCCGGGTCAGGCAATGTGTTGCTTGACCCGGATTTTAAACCCGAAACCTCAGGCACAGCATTCGCATTCACTACCGTTGCGTCGCCGAGGCAGCCTTTAGTTTACTAATATTGTATTACTATGGCGGCGGTGTTCTTAGTGAGCAATATAAAGCCAATTAAAGCGAAGTGAGGCGCTATGTACTATACATGTGGTGTATTCTATATAAACTTTGACCACATGCAATATCGTATGACGCAATTCGATGCGGTTCATGTGTAAATTTACGAATGTCATGTACACGTCGCGTCACCAGCAAATGTAAATGAAATCGCGGACTAACTATAGGCTGTAGGTATATCTTATATTTAACTAGCGACCTGCCCCGGCTTCACACGGGTAGTACAAAACCTTAACAAGTTATACACCAATAGGCAGAGTGATTCATGAGGAAGGTCATGATTCAATCTGCCTATTGGTGAAAACCGCATGAAAATCCGTTCAGTAGTTTTTGAGTTTATCGCGAACAGACAGACAGACGCAGCGGATGACTTTGTTTTGTAATATGTAGTGATATTTACAACAAGCTTCTCATTCCATTTAGTAGGCGATTACTGAAAATCAGCGCTGTGGTGTGGCGCGTTGTTGTTTGCCCTGTCTATTGTCCAGCATCATGCTGTAGCAGCATGATGCTGAACAATAGACCTTTTTGCGTGCGAGTGACGCATACCTTGCCTTCTATTGATTTATATTATTTGTTTTTTTTTTTATTTATATTGCTGTTTTTTATTTCGTATGTCATTTTTTGTGTATTGTACTGATTTTTGTAACTATGTGCGTCATATTTACAAAAAATAAATAATTTTTCTTTCTTTCATTCTATCTTAATATTACATTTATAACTCGCCTAGAAAGTGAAGTAACAAAACCACATAATTAAAACCAACATTGTTTAATAAATTTCTGCAAAATTTAAGTTTTATATTGTAGTGTTCGTGCGTCATTATTCTTGTATAATATATACTGTTTGTTAAGCTGTAAGTTTACCAAGAAATTAATAAATACTCGGACATTGTATTCATTGGAAACCGTTCCGAAAACTGTTAACAATGACCGCTTTTGTGCAAGCAACATTCGAAATTAATTTTAACAAAGCAATTCAATTTTGATGTTTACTAAAAGAGAACTTCGCGAAATTCAAATGAAACGTGATAATGCGCGGAGTATTTCATTAGAACAGCAAATAATTACCATACTAAGTCTTTGTTTACAGACTTTAAACAACATACCGAGTACACAATCTGCACGAGATGCACTGGAAATATGGTTCATGAGAATTTAATATTACATATTTATGTTTAACGCAAGTGGACCTCGCTCTCGGAACCTTATTATAATAAACAGATATTTTACTGGAATGTTCGCAAGGCATTTCGTTCGCGCTGGAATTTTGAAATGTTCCAGCTTTGAAAGGTTTAAAGAAACAATTTTGGAATTTTCACAATGTCCTAAAGAGTTTCATTGACGCGTCCTTTTTTAAAGTTTAGATTTATTTTTATTAAATTTTATGAACTGACAGCTTTTCATACAAAAATTTTATATTTAGGGTTTTAGTTTTTTTATTGGGTCCTGCTTTTCTGTCGTCTATTGTTACCCATATATTCATTTGCCACATAACACAGTAATGCGGGAACTAAATGCATCTGGCTAAATTAGTGCTTTTTGACTACGATTGTAAACATAGCCCGCCTAATGGTTAACTATTACCATGACATACGGACATTAGAACACCAGTGTACCATTACAGTGTTGAGGACCTCAGAATAAACGCTGACAAAAATCGCTACATTGCCGGTGCAAATAAGAATTATGTATAAGGAAGCGCAGTACCAAAATTTTCAAAAATACCTACCCAACACTTTTAAATATACGCATAAACTAGAGTAATAAATGGAGTACATAGATACAGGCTAATAAGTTTTCAACTTTTCTGTTACCAAGCATAATTTTATTCTTCAGCCAGTCTTATACAAAACTTTCCACAAACTTTTTACATCGTGCCGAAGAAAAACTACGTCACCGAGGCCACTTGAATAATACAAACTAGGTCGGTATAGGCCGTAATTCTCGGGTGTAATCAACGGTTCGCTTTTGTAAATGATAGGCTCAGGTCACAAGTGAGACTCAAATGGTGATTGTTAAGTCGCTCGTGCTACAATAGTGGTGCAGGTAAATTGATCAGTGCCGAGGCAGCGCGCACTTATAAAGGTGGAAGATATGCAGGAGAAGGATATTTATCTGTGAATCTGCGTTTTATTAATGAGATTATGAACGAGTACTATTCAACATACATGACTTGCTTGCTGGAAATTATACAAAATTAGATTATGCCCACGGCTTCGCTCGCATAAATGTAGGTTAGTTTAGATTAGTAACAATAATTTTTCTTTAATGAAATGTACCCTATCTCCTTTTCTATCTCCCTGACAACGTGTATGCGAAACTTCATGATGATCGGTCGAGTAGTTTAGGCGTGAAAGCGTAACAAATATACAAACTTACATATGCATTTATAATATCAGTTAGAATTTAATTGTTAAATGAACTGAAATAAAGCCAATTACATACATTGATGTATGCTGCATATATGCAGCGACTACTTCAATCTTAAGATTACGTTTATCGCTTTTACTTTTATGGTGCTTGTACATAACGCGTGTAGCTAGCGCGACCTGCATGCGTGAGCTACTCGCGCGTACTACATGCATGTGTTAATCATACCGGGTACATACGCATTGGTCCTTTACGTAAAGATTGTTATTATTATATACTTTGTAAAATACCTTGTGAAAAAGCCATGTGAAAATTGGCACCTCAAATCTATGGCATCGAGACCGAAATATCCATAAATATTTATTAAACTACGTGCAGTTATTAAATTTACCATACATTTTTACTTCATTTAAAAATTATGAATCAAGCTATACTATATCGTAAAATGAAAAAATTAGAACTGAAAACTAATAACTTAAAATATTTTAATAATTCCAGTAAATTATTTTAATATAAAATTTCGTTTTAAATCTACGTCGTACAATAGAACTTATTACAAATCACGTTTCGCAGAGCAAAATTTAAAACAGTTAAATGTTAATATATTTTGTCAAAATAATGTGCAGTTTGAAATTAATTACATTCTTTATGCTTCATAATACAGTATATTAATATCGTACTTTAGTTTATTTAACGTGCGCTGGCGAGCTACCCGTTCTAGTTGCTCCAATATTTGTTGTTTTAATAATATTCCACGTAGCGTTGATTAATTACACCAGTGTGTGGACATCAGCTGTAATTACTTCTATTGAATGAGAAGCACTGTTTGAATAAGCTAAAGATGATGATCATTTTATATTGTACCTTCAAAAAGTATACGATACTTAAATGTAGGGACTTTGGTAAATGTAGGTTATGTCAATGCCGCTTGAATCCTCTTCCCAATTGCTGAACCGGGCGCCGGTGGACGCGAGATGACCTCCAGCCACCCTGAGGTTTGACCTGGGGGTGGTGGGCTTCGTGGGCCTGCCCGCCACCCGATCAGCACCAGGTCTGAGAGAGAGGCGGCGTGCGTGTTCCCTCGCGCGCCTGTGTCGTTTGTCGGTCCCCCCTCAAGGGGAGACAGTAGGGCTTAAAAGTAGTGGTGCCCAACGGTTAGTCCTGCTATTTAGTAGCCTGCCGTTTCATACGGTGGGCCTAAGCCTCGGCGGGGTCGCGACTGCATATGAAAGTGATTCGCGTGGCCCCGCCGATTGCGGTTTTGTCGAGGAACACCGTAGGTATAGTCGGTATTACCAGGAGGTCCATTATTATCATCATTATCATCTCTCTTTTACCCCGGTGAGTCCGACATAACCCCTCCAAACGCCCCCGTGGAGAGGTATGCATCAATGCATACCCCGAAGTTAAATAAAATATTGTTTTTTAGGAAAAGTACTTTTACGAACCCTATATCATTTTCTGTACCCCTGACAACGTGAATGCGAAATTATATAATGATTAAAATATTAAAGACGTGCACCATATTAAAAAAGTACATTTCGCGTTAGTTTGTTCTACTCTCGTGTATGCACTAATAATTATAATTTTTTAAGAGGTTGTTGCAAGATCCCAGGCCCACTAGGAAAGCACTTCCACCCCGAAGGGTAACTGTAGGGCTTGCTGCCAAACACAAAAAATGTGTACACGTATTAATGCTTAGCAATGAATATTCACATTTATATATAATCTGACATTCATGTAAACATTGCCGCTGTTCAGTGACAGACATTTTTGGACTTAATGCGTAGAAATGTAATAATAAAAAACTATTCTCTTTGTGCCCGTGACGGCAATCGATGCAAGTCGATAGAAACGTCGAGATATAAATAGATATTTATACCTCTAAATGCTTACCAACGCGATTAACAAGCATTGTCTAATACAGTTCAGTGGATTTGCAACCTGATTAAATGTTAATTAACCATAATATGTTGCTATCTCATTGCTATTGACGTTGTAATGAAGACAATGGCAATCTAGATAATAGGAGTCGCGAGATGGATTCGATGAACACTAATACAGTGTATTGTAATAATGCTTACTAATATTATAAATATGAATGTGTGTTTGTTACGCTTTCACTCTTTAACTAATCAACCGATCATCATGCAATTTCATATACACATTGTCAGGGGTACAGAAAATTACAAAAGGTACCTTTATCCAGGGAGAAAGTACTATTCCCAGGGAATAGAAATTCAAAGACCAAATCCAGATTGACACGAGTGAAGCCGCGGGTAAAATATAGTATAATATAGTCATTCTGGCCTGCCCTTTGAATAGAAAGAAATGAAATCTATTGATATTAATAATAAATGCACTATATTTTTACACCATCCAATAGTGTCGCTAATAAAGAAATCAATACTCATCTTTATTTATAGATTGACATTATCTCACAGACTTTAGGCGCTCGTTTCCTCTATGCATTATACAGTGGGTTAATACTTTGTGATTAGCGCTTACTGTTATATTACATATTTGCTTTTAGCCGTGGCATCGTCCACTCTGGAACAGCACATTTTTTTCAAATGAAAGTTCATGTCATTTTCTGTACCCCAGAGGATGAGATATTATTTGTATGAGATATTTTTTAAATGATAGGTCGAATAGTGAAGGCATGAGAGGGTAGCAAAAACAAACAAACTCATATTTGCATTTATAACATTAGTTAGAGTAAAGCAATAGTTACGCTTCTACTTTGTATTGAACGCAGTGTCAATCTTAACGTGAAATGTGTCACCTACAGCAACTGTATGCGTCTTACACGCGGTTTGACGCATAAGGACATTGAGCGCTTTAATCAGTGTAAACAAATTTTAAGATACATTATTTTTTAAATGTAAAATGTTTGATATTTCAAAATGATTGACACTGGTGACTAGTTAAAAGCTAGCTAGAAAAATATTTGACAAAAATGGTACGATACAATTTAAATATGCATCAAAAACGGCTGCGGTGCTTTTCTAGTATTTCTGCCTATATTTTTCATATTTTCTGAAATGGCCGTCCATGCGCATTCACCTAGTTAACTCTGTATATTCAGTGTACAGCTAAGGTAAAGATAAAAAACAGCAATATTCCATTAATTTAAATTTAAATTACGCCGCGGTTTAATTTAAGCGCGCGTTAAGGCATGTGAACTCACCGTGAAAGTGTTACGCGACGTACGGGAATATACCCGCGATTCATTTGTCTTTGCGGTTTATTCCCATACTTTTAAAATTATAACTTACTAGATTTTACTCACAGCTTCGCTCGCGTAAATGTAGGTTAGGTTAGTAACTGTACTTTTTTATGTACCCTATATACTTTTCTATTCTCTTGACAACGTGTATGAAAAATTTCATGATGATCGGTCGTGTAGTTAAGTCGTGAGAGCGTAACAAACAAACTCACATTTGCATTTATTATATTAGTTAGGGACCACATTGACTGCCTTGGTCACGTAAACTATTGCTGCAGCGGACGCAGCGGAAATTTTATGCGACTGCTGTAGTTAAAGTCTCTGGTTCGATTCCATTATCAGGCAATGTGTGATTAAGTTTTTCTGTCAAATTCATCATTCACATTACATCATTTTGAAAACTCTAAGTCTACTATTATTGAACTTTACTACTTTTAAAGCTATTTAATTTAATTAAAACTATTATTCACGGGAAGACTCCAGAGTGTCCCCGCGAACGTGGCTGCTGTAAAGCAATCGAAACGTCGGAGCAAAGGCAAAAACAACTTAAATATAAATAGTTTTAATTAAATTAAATAGCTTAAATAGTAGTCAAGTTCAATAATAGTAGTGTTGGAGTTTTCAAAATTATGTAATAAAAGTGTTTTAAGTAAAATAAACAACTCGACAAAATCCGTATAAAGTGTTTAATTTAAATGTATAACATTCGTGTTAACATAAGACAATATTATAAAGACTATATCTTGCATATTACAGACCAATTAAAAGAACCCATTGAATATCATCAACGTCAAATACCTGTATCCCTTTTAACAATACAGCGCCTCCTTACAGTAATTTCTACTCATTGCAGACGCCAGCAACATATTTATTTGCATAATATATTGTCATTTACATAAATAACAGATAGACGCTGAAAAAAAATTCCTAATACCCAACTTCGCAGCACCACCTACTGGGTTCAATTGTGAATCTAAACCATGCAAGGACCGAATCAAACAAATCTTAAAATTCTATCCAGCCAACAGGAGTTCAGTAATATAAACACGTACAGAAGAATTACATATACATAATTATAAGTAACTTCCAACAAAAATATAAGATTTTCTTAAAAGCTTCTAGTTCTAAGTTTTTAAATAGCATACTCTTAATTTTTGTTGCCCGAATCATCAAAATCTCCTTACGAAGACAACAGCCAAGCATACCCTAATTTAGATATCAATCTCTAACCAGCTTTGATCAACAAAAATCAAACGGTTATTGTCACAAAAACATCACAGTGTATAGTCCAATATAACAGATAATTATCATTTTGAGTGGACGACCATCGTAGCAGCCTTATTAATAATATAGGATGGCAAATTTCCATAGCCGAGTGTACTTAGGACGGTGCCTTCATATCATACCCCTCTATGGTCTCGGTCAACTGCTGATGTAGATAGAGGCACGTGACATACTGGCGAGTGAGTTGACAAGCGTTGCTTTGTTATTTATAAATTAAATTATGGTAGGTTTATGATGTTGTTTGTCCCGTCCAAAAACCCGAATATACCAGTGAGAATGGTAAAAGGAAACTGACTTCCTAAGGTTCTGCGACATTAAGTGTCATTTTTATAATTGCGATTCGATAATGCCGCCTGTCAAAATGGAAAAATATGACAGTTTTATTTAGTTTTATATTATTTATATATATTATATATAAAATATTGAAACGCATGCTAGTTAGCTAGCATGTTCAATTTTGATTCAGCTAGCTATAGCTGTCAAATAAGTGAAAGCCTAATAATTCAAGAAAATAATGTAATTTAACTCCTTTTCCCCTTCTGAAACATATATTTTTCGTTCCCCTTTACGATGACACAATTAAAACATTCAGTCTTCAATAAACTCTATAATAAATATTATATTTAATACACAGCTTCTAAAATTACAAATATTTACTTCATAATATCATGTTACGCATCTATAATAATAGTGACCATATTCCCATAACCAAATATCACTGCTCCGCAATATTCCCAATAGCAAACAACACTACACAAACCTGAAAGTTCAATTTCAATCAACAAATTTCCGGAAACTAAATATTCAAACGTCACACGAAACGAGAACGACAAGCTCAAGACGGCTGATACTATTTGCCCGGAGCGGGAAATAGGCAATACCGTATAGATTCGGTACAACCGAATACGGTGACTCTAAGCTCGTCTACCTGCCGAATACTGTTACTCAACGTTCCCTTTTGATGTGACGTGTACAGTTACGCTGCGTACTCGGACGCTGTTGTTTTAAACTTGGAACAGCGTGAAATCGCATGACAGGTCAGTTCACGTGGTGCGCACGGTATAAAGGTAGGTAGGAACACCCCGTATGTGTCCTAGATATTTTTGTGACTTTATTTATTGGATGATATAATGAAACTCGGCCTGTATACTCGGCTGTAAAGCTTTTGTTTATTGACATACTAAGTAAAACACGAACTGTAACGTACCGGTGTTCATATTTGAGTAACTTTTAGTTTACATTTAAATAAATTCATGAGTATTCAACTACACTATAATGAAGCTTTGTTTTCGGCGAAAATATATTGAATATAATACTGATATGAGTATATCGATATCTTATAAAATAAATATATATAAAAAGAAATAATACATAAATTAAAAAAATGTTATACAATATAAACTTCGAGGTACTTTGTAAACCGTAGCCGTTGAACGCTTTCAAGACTAAAATAAATAATTCTTCGTAGAAAAACGGTCGTTTTGCTGCAAGAAAAAGAACTAGGAGCTCTTTTGGAAGCATAGCGCTTCCTTAAGAAGCATTGATAAACATTCTTACGATAAGAATACAGCAGAAGATAAATAGATAAATTTATGCCTTAAGTTAAGCGATTACCATAGCCTACGATGGCTTGTAATATGTTGTACGTTTATGGAACTTAGTATAGAAATTAAAGATAATGACATGATAGAAAATGAAATCCCAAAGAAAGGTATATGAGTCTCGGAACCACTACTGAGCCACTACCGTGCAAAACTATTACTCTTACACCAGTTTCGTGTAATAACAGGCTCATAAAGAAACCAAATAATTTCAATTGACAACGTTGAGCAACTCCAATTACAAAATTCCTCTAAGTAGACAGAAATGGCCTATAAATTATCTATTATTATTAAATCGGATACGTAAGCTTAGACTTACTTGTGGTCTCGTAACTTCTCTTTGCGTTTTACAAAGCATATTTTCTATTCAATATGTTTATTTTTCTTTTAAGTAATGTACAATAAGTAATGTACAAAGTAATGTATCCTATTTTAAGTATTTTTAAGACCTATTGTTATTCATATTTGTGCCAACTTAAACCTTAAACAATTATTATTATTATTATGTTTCTCTTATCACGGGTATTTTCTAACATATTATATTAGAAAATACCTAGCCCTTTGAGAGGCTTACACGGAGACATGGGTCTAACGTGAAGAGGCCCTTCGAGAGATTTAATCAAAGGTGGGATGGAACACCGACAGCGGCACTAGCCGCAACAGGCGTAGGACTATTGCTACATAAGGATTCTAATATATGGGCTATGAGTATAGGTGATGGTGGATTGGTATATTGGTAGCTATGGATGAAAAACGGCGTCTGCCCTGAATACTCTAATAGCATCAATGCAGTGGGTAGACGGTGACTCCCCAACTCATTAGATGGGCCCTCTGTATAGCTACCATAGACATACAAGCCAGCAGCAGAGGGCAACACCGGTGCGAGCGGCTAGGGGTGTCGAGCGGTGCGGCGCGGCGCCCGTTTCACCGTCACGGGTCTCGTGACAACGGAGACCCGGAGCGGGTTTCCCCGTAGTTATGCCTTTGAAAATGACACTTCCAACCCCAAGCATATAGCTCTAGCGGCCTCCCTCTGACCGGCCGACCAAGGCAAGCCAGAGTTGAGAGTCCTACGGGCGCTCTTGAAGTTCCACCCCAGCCAACCAGTAACGGCAAGCTGGGGACGAGGCCCTAATCGACTCTCTGAGACATTCAGGACCGCAGTGTCGCTACTCACATTCAGCTCGCCACAACCTTCCCTGCGGTTTGTGCACTTTTATTTAACCTGGTGATACATTTTTTGTTTATATCACAAAGCGAAGGTGGTTGCTTAAAAGCTAGTGTACTGTGCCTTCCGATATCGCGTTAGTCTCATGATGAGATAACGACTCTCCCTTTTTTTTAATTATAATTATTATTAATGAGTTAGACAAGGCAAGGCAAAGAATGTACGCAACATTCTGGATTATGCGAGGTTTTAATTGGAACTAATACTGGCGGATGTTAGTTTTACTTTCTTGTACTCGGCTATAGCTATTTACTTAAACAGTTTTGGTTTAGGATCATTTTCAATTTGCTAATCTGCTGCAACTTCTGCTATGGTCTAAGAGCTGACACAAGTGATGCCCTGAGAAAAAGGTGTTAGTTCCAGAAATAGTTGTATCATTTGTAATAAAAATGTGCTGCATTGTTAAATATTGGTTAAAATTACTTACGATGCAGATATACACCTAAACAATACCGTTATATACATATGCTTGAGGCTACTCGGCAGAAAAATATCACATCCGCATTTCGCCAGCTATTTTCCTTAAGTCTTGCGTAATAGGGCGAACCTATTGCCATTCAACTTATTCTACTAGACTCATCATCTAAGAATCATCTACCAAAAATCTCAGTAACTCTTTGCCGTCTCCCAATAGACCGTGAACATAATATGCTGAAACTTATGCCACGGGATCTAAAAGGCCGTTGACAAATATCAACATACATATACAATCTAATGCCTGCATCCCCGAAGAGTTATGCTATGTACTTCCAAATTTCGCCAGCTATGAATATATGTACATATAAATGTTGGTATACATTTCGCTAGGAATGCTTTTACGTCCCACGTAATAGAGAGCGATCCTTAGCCGATTACTGGTCACAGTTTTATCAACCTCGTAATAAATAATATAATTTGAAACGGCGAAATAAAGGCGATCATTTATATTGCTTACCTTTTTAATGCTTGACATTTCGATCATGTAACACCGGCCGTAGGCACAAGCCTACTAATATTGAATGATATAACAACAACACAAAAGCTTAAAAGTATAACCTCATAATAAATATTCAGATACATTCGATTTACTCGCCACTATTTTTTTACAATAATACTAGCTGTACCGACAGGTCTTGTCCTGTTCACACGAAAAAAAAAAACAAATCTTAACCATTCTCGAATCCAATTGAAAACATACAAAAAAATTCTTCAAAATCGGTCCAGCCGTTTAGAAAGAGTTTAATTACAAACACATAAGATTTATATATTTAAGATGAGTATGACATAACATCGAAACAGATTTCAAACTAATGCCAACTTCAGAAGTTATAATAGTGTATTATGTAGAAGTTGGTAGCGCTGATCGTGAAATGGGTACAAGCGGTGTGACAACTTTAACTGGGTACTTGGATTACGAAGCTCACAAACTTCGAGCTACGTAATATTGACAATACCTTCTTCTAATTTATTACAGGTTTTGCTAGTTTTCATTATTACTGTAGTGTCTGTAAGTAAGGACCAGGCAATTTTTTAAATCTCTGGCAGACGTATGGTGACTGATCAGCATCGCTCATGACAACTTAGACAACTTAGAAGACAACTTAGAAGGTTATATCCACATAGTGTTGAGTTTAGGACTTACAATAGGCATGACATTTGTCCCGTACAAGACGTACTAATTTAAGAGCGGCTCAACATTTTTTCATGTAATACTTCAAATTTTATGTCGCGTTCGTTGCGTATGACATGAGCGTAGAGTAAATGAGAGAAAACGCGTCTCATGCTTCGCTTCAATAGTGCATCTTTTTATTGACCAATTATATACGTCACCGAGTGAGACAACGAAATAACGCTTTCGTTTACTTTCTTTTGATTTTATTTATGCTTAGAAAACGAACGAACTTGTTGAAATTTGAGTGCAAGTTTGTTTGAGTCCATATTTATAATTTTCAAGTATTTAATTTGTATTATTAGTGTTTTGTTACTGTCGTTTATTATTTAAATTTATGGCTATGCATAGTAGATACTTTTATGCCTTCGGCTCACATTTTTTTTTTTATATTGACTTGTTATGTATTTTTCTATAATTTTTCCTTCTCAATAATCAACTTGTGTTATTGCCTATTTAGTAAAATAAAATAATTAATCAAATAGTAATAATGACAGGTGCTTTTAGTTGCTTTGCACAAACAAGTAACATTCGAGTTGTTTTAAATGTTACGAAAATATTATCAATTGTCCTATGACAATCGCTTCTTATACTTTGTGGTTAGTATTACGTAAATCACACTTTGTAAGGTACATATCAACATAGCAATATTAGATGACAAAATTACTCATAACTTTAAATGTACCGCTGTTCTTCAAGACGCCTTGCCTCATTTGATGTGGGACATTGTACTGGCTCAGTACAAAAAAGAGGCAACTCTTACAAACTCATTTCAAATTCATGTCCTACACAACACTATCCCACGCGTCATCAGAAGAACGAGTTTGAAATTGGCTAATGAATTGTACCACTACGTAAAATAAATAAAAAATAAGGCCTAATAAAAAAGGTTCGCAGTCCTATTAGCAATAATGTATGGCTAAAACTACTCCTACTAGAATATAAATGTAAAAATTTGCGAAGATATTTAGATGTCCTAGATAGGATTATTTATTATCCCTGTAAAGCGTTACCTAGGGAGAATAGTTCAAATTTACTGATATTTTACCAACACTTTCATTATGAACTTATCAATAACTGCTGCTGCTCAAGAACGTCACAAGTTGTTTGTTGATCTTGTTCAAAATAATTGTATAGGTTTAAGATGATGATGATATGATGAGACGTAAGACTCCTTATTAGTTAAAATACAAAGGAATATAAACTTGCTCCACAGATCTCCTCTGCTGTTCTGCATTAGTAGCTAACTTCATCCATGTGATTTTCCTTCTATTACAAACTGCATCACCTTATCTTTACTTCTAGTTTTCAAATTACTTTAGACTGCTTTATGGGTTGGTTGAAGTTACGGCCAAATGTGAGTACCAGGCTTCAAATACTGAGTCAGGCGTTTTATTGTCTTTTTGTAATAACAGTAGCAGCATGAAGTCTAGATCTACATGTTCGGTAAACGACAAAAGGCTTTCCCTTATTCTTTGGGATCCAAATATTGTGAGTAAAATGTGTTACTGTTCTACATCTTTACATATTCTTTAGAGAATACATGTCTATGTATATTGGAAAATGCGAAAATGCGATGTTAGATTATACTCTCAATTTTTACTATTTGAGTTTAAATCGTCATTCTTATATAATACTAGCGGACCCCACAGACGTTGCCTATACAAACGAAAATAAAATCAAGAAAACAAATCTAAACAATTCTCGAATCCACTTGAACACACACAAAAAATTCATGAAAATCGGTCCAGTCGTTTAGGAGGAGTTTAATTACAAACACACGCACAGAAGATATAAACTACTACATTTTGCTCGCACGCGTAAATGTAGTTTATGTTATTTTTATCCCTTGGGAACATTACATTTTTTCTGGATGAAAGGTACCCTTTATCCTTTTCTATACCTCTAACAACGTGTTTGCTAAATTTCATGATGAACAGTCGAGTAGTAACGCGTGAAAGCGTAACATTCAAATAAGTAAACAAGCAAACTGCATTCACATTTACCGTATTAGTTAGACTGACTAGCATTAGGCTTTAATATTATTAAAATAGTAATTTATTAAACAGTAATATTTTATTTATTTGCCTCTAATTGAAATTGCCTCATGTAATATATAGTCACAAGAGAACACAGGAAACTGCCAACAATAACACCCTAGTTTACGCATGAGTAATCACAGTACCCTACGTGGGTACACCATCATTATTCAATAGCTACACTCTACGTGAGTGTAATTATTCTATTCAAAATGAGAGCCACCTCATACATTACATGTATACACGTATATGAATACACTTGTTTCATATGACGCTTAATAGAAGTAATACTGTTTATTGACATCTAAAAACATATACATATGTCATACTAGATATTGCCCGCGGCTTTGCTCGTGTAAATGTAAGTTAGGTTAGTAACAAGCCATTTTTCTGGATAATGGTAGGCCTTAGCGATGGGCGTTAAATCAACGAACTAGTTGAATTAACCGTAGATCTGCTGTCAACGTATCAACGTTAACTGTTTATGAATCAACTAGTTGAATTCGTCAACGACATTAATGAATTTAACTTGATACTTACGTTGAAAATAACATCATACATTGCAAGCGATAGTCGAATTTGAACTCTAATTTACGTAGAGAAGAGTTATTTTTGAATTACATATTTAAAAAAAAAAAACGATGCCGAATTTAGTCAGTCCTAAGCCTGGAGAAAAAGTATGAAGGGAAGTTCATCTAAGTACAAGCATCAATCAAACGTTTTTTATTAATACATTTAATCAAATTGTTTATAAATAAACAATAAAATATCAGGTCAAATGAAAAACGTTTAATTAATTAACGGTTTACGTTACAAGTTGACATTAGTAGCACGTTAACTCGTTGACTTTAACTAGTTGATCGACTAGTTGACGAACGTAATTCAACGTTAACGAAATAACCGTCAACGACCCATCGCTAGTAGGCCTTTCTGTTCCCTTGACAACGTATTGCGAAATTTCATGATGATCGGTCGAGTAGTTAAGGCTTGGAAGTATAACAAACAAATAATATTAATTAGGATGTGTACTGTGACTATATTATGTTGTATGGTTTTGTATATAGCTTTCATCGCAATAATCCATACTTATTAGGTGTTAATGAGTTTTACTGACAGGATATTGTTAATAGCAACACAGCGTCTAGAGATGTGCCCAGTAAACGGCATACCAAATCAGGTAGTTCTAAAACGTAACTGTCTAAATGTGGACTGCGTACATTTCTACTTATATGCAACCGTCATTTCAATATACAAACGTCAGTTTATGAATGCATGTATGTAATCTTAACTTGAAATTGCCATACTATACTTAGCGTTTATATCGAGAAATTGTATCGTCGTCATACGTTGACGACGATGCAATTTAGCGTTGTAATGTCGGTCAGACAAAACCGTATCAGATTTTCCTACCTACAACAGAACTAGCTCTTAGCTCACTTGCTAGAGTACGCAATTACATCTAAAATTACTTAATGTATTGCAAGCTTAAATACCTATATCAAATATGAATAGAGTATAGAAATATCTTATTTATATATTGGCTTTGCGATAAAATGTGCGAATCAAATCTTAATTACTTTTTAACGGCAAACAGAATATTCTATAATTAGTATGAAGTCTGCATAGTTGCTTTAGTAGACAGTAAAATGCATCTAGCTATACATATTGAACAACTAAAAAAGAATCCGTGTATTGCAAGAACGTTGTCCCCAGAACATACGAATATAAAGTAGGTACTGTTAGCTATTTCTCCACTAGCTTTGCATATAAAGTCACCTATTTAGTTCGGATGACCTGTGGCTCTTTCACGGCAACGCTGACACGCTCTATTTTTATTTCATGTTCATAAAAAAACTAATCATCCAGTGGTCAGCTTCAATCGAAAAGCTTATTTTATTTTAAAAATAGATGTGTACACCGCCTTTGTGCAGCAGTGAGCGTCAAACAAGCAAAAAATCTCAATAAAATATGTCAGACATTAAATAAATGCGTTAGTTTATCGTAAACAAAATAAAAATAATGCCAAAGATACCTAAAAGCAGCGACAGACAAAGCGACGCTCACTTCTGACTTCTGACTTTCAAAGTTATGTGCGTATTAAAAAAGTTTTCGTATTAAAAGACGTAAAGAAAAACATCGTAAGGAAACCTGCAGTGTATGAGTTTCCTCAGTGTTCACGTGGTATGTGTAGTCTGCCAATCCTAACTTAATCATGAGCGACCGTAAGGATGGAATATGAAACGGGTTCTCTCATTATATCTTATTTTTATTCCAAAAACAGATTACTATTTAACATAATCAATCATAATAAATCTATTGATCCAGCAATTTATTATCACTTATGAATGTTAATAACAAAATAAACGGTCTTTATCTAGTGGAAAGAAAATAATGCCAGCTCAATCCTAAGTTCGTGACAATTAATAAAAAAAAACAAAATTTCATACTAAATAAAGTTAGATTGCCAGCAGAATCATTAAATGTATGATAATTCTAGTAACAACATGAATACTTGAATATCCTCAACAGACTTCAACAGCCATTCCAATAAAACTTAAATAAACTTCATGGCAGAAGCTGCCTTAAAGTGCCCAAAACCAACGCATGAGGGTTCCAGACAATGAATGATATCTGTAAACACCGAGTGTCATTGCAGAAAACAAAAAAGTTTTATCTTCCGACTCTTTGGAGATAGCGCGAGTGGAACAAATAGACATGCTCGTATGAAGTCGAAAGAGGCACTGATAGGCCACGCTCCACATTTACATTGTTTACTGTGTAAAATGGATGATCGGTAAGTAGTAAGTTCTGTTTTCTTAAGTCTAGCTTCGGTGTTTTTAATATTAATATCAAAATTACTGCGGCATTACCAAGTATTGTATGCGTACTGTATGTATTGTATGCGGGAGCTCGATATAGCAAGTTTATAGAGTGTATAGTTTTGTCTTATTCTAGCGAAAGCAGTGTTTTATAAGATTATTTTATGGCAGTCCCTTCCCTGTCCCCTTTACTCTTCTGCAACTATATCTTTCTACAATTTTTAAGACTGTAGGTACAAGAAATTATACTTTTTGACTTCTGTATTCGAATTATAACAATAAACATACCTTAACAATAAATAAATACACATCCGTGCATAGTCAATGTTGTGATGAAAGTTCACACAATCCCTTTAAGACTGCCGGCAAAAGATATAATTTATTATGTGGTTCGAATAGTTTTACAATTTCTTGGTGTCCGTTATTTTAAAGCCCCTGTGACATGGGTAGCCCAAAAACGTCACACCCTTTAAAACTAAAAGAAAACATAAATTATTTCGGTATTTGGGCTTGTTATATAAAATATTTTTCTTCTATAACGAATATGAATAAGCTGATATAGCTATAAAATATTTTGAGATCCTTTGTCGTTCCTAATATACTTCTTTTAAACCGACCGGCCGGCTTTAAAGAAATATGTTCATCTAAAGACATCGACAAATCACGGTTAAAAGCAAATGGTTTTATTCAAAACGACAAACAATAAAACATCTCTGTGGCAAAATAAAGTGAATCCCTAGAGATGAATTTGCATAATAAAGAATGGTTTCACTTAGGGCTGGGATACAAATATCTTGGTATAATCGAGCACTTTGTGTGGTCGTGTGGAAATTGAATTTTAGTTTGCTTGTGGTTCCTGCGAATCGAACTGACCTTGGTAATATACAACTTAAGCAACTTAGTTGTCGAAAGGAACACGTGTACAGCATGTGAAGTGTATGAGAAATGCCATTCGTCTTTTAAGTTGATGTATCGGTTTATACGAGATGTAACTATTTCTATAGTTCTCCTTGTACGGTAGAGAATTGTTTTACTAAAATAAAACTGATTAGGTACTTATATTATAGAACAAATGTAAGATTATCAGACATGGAGTACTACATATCTCTGTTTTTAGGTACAAATTAACGAACAAAAATCAAATAATGCTGTTATTTGTTTTGGACTGCATTTTGCCAGTAGCTTACTCCTCTTATTCTAAAGATCTAATCCACAGGCACCTTTTAGAATAAAAACTAATCAAGTTTATTTAATTTCATAAAACGTTATTATAGACGATGCCCCGCCAATATATTGTCCAGCCTTGTGGTATCGTATATAGCCTTTGTGAGAATGCATGTACACAAAATCCTTCGACCAGAACTTTCGTTCCGAGAATTCCCTGGATAGTAAATTGGAAACTGCACTACAAACTGTTTAGTTCCCGTAGTGGCACGTTCACAAATTTTCCACCTTCCATGTTCACTTTGGCTTGCAACAAATTTACTTCATAATATACATAGCATACATATACAATGTTTTTGCATATACGTATATAATGCATATTCATGATTGAATTTCCTCGAAGGAGTACTAAGTGACATCTAAATGATGCGTTATATTTTAGGTCCCAGTTAAAAGACAGCAAAACTATTAATATCGGCGGTTACATTTTCAGATCAGATATTGGGCTACTTTTGTGGTTGTTACATGCAAAAATTCAATCCCAATTTTCTTTATGCGTGAAACGAAGACGCAACTCAACAATCCGCAAAAGCCGACGCCACACGTCCAACAAAGTAATCTACACAATATTTAAAAAACCGTTTAAAGATAACGATGGCATATCTCAGGCAAGTTTCTTTTTAAATATATGTATGTATATACGCTTTACGGTTTAAAATTATTTATTTCTCTAAGATTACAAATCACTTACAAGGAGAAAATAAATTACAAATCAAAGCACAAAAATATTTGAGGTTCATGAAAGCGCACACTTTTGACGGTATTCTTAAAAATATATTATATATTGCCAGACAGGTATGTAGGTAAATCTAAACACTTTTGTGAACCTCGCTAATAACGATTTGTTTGCTAATTACAGTTGAGCGAATATAGGGATCGGCTTACATGTTTCAATTAAAAATTTTTGTAGGTAAAAAATTATTCATTTTTGAGATACGCCTTTGAATATGTGTTGTTTTAATAATTTTTTATATGACAATAACGACGTACTATCTTTTATATTTTAAGCTCATTGTAAATCTGTGCTCCTTGATACAAGATACACTTTTTTCATAGTTAGTTCTAGGTTTATACAATTTTATGTTATGGGCACGTCTTGAACTGCGTGTGTGTATGTGTTTTGGGAAGTGTATATGTGTGTGTATGGATTTATTTATAATTTTTCGAATTAAGATTGATATATTATAGTAGTAGATTTGTGTTATATTAAATAATTTTGATTCATTATAAATTTTGCTGGTTGGGGTTAAATGATTGTAATGAAAAATTACTTTAATTCATTTATTTTGAGCTCTTTGTAATTTGTCAAGATGTGTTTTGGCGGCTGATCCCCATATCTCTATTAGATAATCGATATGAGGTTTCACCATGGAATTATAGATGGTGTATCGCACGTTTAGTGGAAGACATCGCACAATACTACGCAAAGTATCTGTAAGACTGCTAATTTTAAGCCGTATATTCTCAATATGTGGTTTCCATTGTATTTGGTTATCCAACGTAAGCCCGAGATATTTTCTTTATTTACCTTGGTCAATATAGTTCCGTTGATAGTTAAGGGTCTATGATCGTGTATTTTTATTTTTTGGTGAGAAAATTATGTAGTTTGTTTTTGACGCATTTACAGTTAATACATTTTTTAGGAACCATTTTTCCAAAATAATAAGGTCATCCTGCGCTTCCTGTATGATAGATTCTACGGAGTTACCAAAGTAGAAAAGGCACGTATCGTCCGCATATAAGGAAATATGTCCTTTAAGTCCTATTTCGTGTATATTATTTATTTACACGAGGAATAGAAGCGGCCCGATAATGGATCCTTGAGGAACACCACATTTGATTAATTTAGGGTTACTAGTGCAATCACCTATCTTCACCACCTGCTATCGATTATCTAGATAAGACTTAAAGATTTTATATGAATTTTCAGTTATAGCGATTGATGCTAGTTTATATAGGAGTAAGTCGTGGCTAACGGTATCAAAGGCCTTTTTAGGTCTATAAACACCCCGAATACTATTTGTGTTTGGTCTATATTTGTTTTAATTTTGGTCACAAGATCTATTGCAGCCGACAGAGTATTAGACTTTTGTCTGAAACCATATTGACCTTCAAAGAGGAAGTCAAATGAATTAAGATATTGTGATAGCCTATTGTGAAGTATCTTTTCGAATACTTTTGAGGCCACGGACAGAACCGAAATAGTTCTGTTATTACCTGGGTCTATTTTAGATCCAGATTTGTAAATAGGGGTGATTTTTGCGACTTTAAGTATGTCGGGGAACAAACCTTCGTTTAGACATTTATTAATGCATTTTGTCAAGGTAGGTAAAATGTATATATGCATGTATAACTAAATTAAAATCACAAAATTATTTTTATATAGTATATTTTCTAAATATCTAACTAAATTGTATGTAGCGGGCTTAAAATTTGTGTCAAACAAATAAAGTGTTTCAGAAGTCTGACATAGCTCAGTTACTAGACAAGGTTTTCCCTTTGAAAGGTTAGCTTTCTACTAAACTAACACTATAAAGAGAAACGTTTTGTTTCAGTGTTAGGTTTTATACAAATGTCATGTTTGTATAAACAAGAAACATTTTTACAGTTCTCGTATATTTCCATATGCGAAACAGAGAAAATTTGCTTTTAGGATAATAAATGTCAAGGGGTTTAAACAAAGAGCAATTTGTAAAAAAAATCTAATTATAAGTATTCTCAAATATTGTAATTCAAGAATTAAAACATATTTGCATTTTGTTTTAGCTTAGAGGATACATGTCCATGAATATACTAATATATATGTACATACATTTTTTAAAGATTACTGGCAATTCGGGTTGTGAATTAATAATATTTTTGTTAACTACTACTATTCTTACATTATAAAATAAGATTTATTTTTATGGGTAGTTATAATTACTGAACCGAATATTAAAATTATTTTGTTTATAGATATCTCCATTATCCCATAATCACGTAGGCTAAAATTGTTACGAATTTATTTATAGAATAAGTACCTAAATCTCTAAAGATACAGAGTACTTAGGTACTCTGATAAATCGTACATTACATAATGTATGTACATACCTATATATTTAACTACTTACTATACTTTTTAACCTTACATTTAGATCCTTATTTGATGAACTTTTAGTCCAAAGTACAAAGACTACTGGCTACTTACTGCCTCCTCGGTGAAACCTTAAAGAGTGTTTAAAAAGGGACTTGCCAAGTAAAGGTGCACTATCCAGCTAAAATGTATTCGAAAACCAAACTTCAAAGGAGCGTCCAATATCCGTCTATTATAAATAATTCAGTTTTTAATAACTACAATAAAAATTACTTATAGGTTATTGATCAAATTGTTTGGGAACCATGTATTAATTAAATAAATTGTCATATCCGATGCAAGCAACGTTGCGTATAAAGACCCAATTTTCTTTAAAGTAAAATTGCTATAATTACTGTCCGGCGGCGCACAGTGAACATCGGTGGAATGCCTTTAACACAGATATGTAAAATGAACGGGCAAATATTAAAATTGTCAACGAGAAGTTTCGTTTTACTGAAATACATATATTTAGCAACGATATTTTTATGTATCTACTATCTAACTATAGGTATCTGTGGAAACTATATTCCTATAAAAAATTTAGACGTTCGCGGTTTATACATATACCTAACATAATATTAGACAACGGGGACTCGCATTAACCCGTGACTACGATGGATGCAAGTTTGTCAAAACGTCGAGTTATCACTCGACGTTTCGACAAACTTGCAATATTATATTAACTATATTTCTAGTAAGTAGTATAGGTAAGTGATATTGGGTTTTTAACCCCCGACGCGAAAACGACGGGGTGTTATAAGTTTGACGTGTCTGTGTGTGTGTGTGTGTGTGTGTGTGTGTGTGTCTGTATGTGGCATCGTAGCTCCCGAACGGATGAACCGATTTTAATTTTGATTTTTTTGTTTGAAAGGTAAATTAGTCGGAAGTGTTCTTAGTTATGTTTGATGAAAATCGGTCCAAGATGGCCGCCACCACAAAATGGCGAGTTACATATTTTTCACAACTCCCTCAATATGGGTATTAAATGAAAGGGCTTGACTAGTAGAATACTATACACTATGATCAATTTCAAATCCAAGATGGCCGCTACCACAAAATTGCGAATTACTTTTTTTTTTCACAGATCCCTCATCAGTCAAGGAATTCTCAATAGCAGCACAAAGTCTACAACTGTGCTCTGAAACTATGTATGTACTTACTCACGCCTCTTTAGCATCGAAGGAGTAGGTAGAGAAGCTTATGAGCCTATGTACGGTATTGTACCAAACACCTTTGACTGATACGCTGATATAATTATAATGATACGCGGAGATAGAATAAAGAATATATTTATTACTGCTAAAGTTCTAATGCTAAGTTTAACTGATAGCAAATGATAAATGATAGAATGATTATGAGTACACGCGGCGCGGTTGACGGCCAGTAGTGAACTGATTTTTATATAAATGTAATGAATTAAGAATGCTTAGTGGCGAAAATGCTGACGCGCTCTATTCTAATTTCGCAATGTACGGTTGCACCATACATCACCGGTGCCGCGTGTAGACTCCGCGCTTAATATTCTCGTGGAAGCAAAACCGGGCTGTGATATTTTTGCTGACGACTTGAAATTAGTCATGATTGTATGCAATGCTTTTTGTGAAAAGCTAATATATATTTATATTTTAAATATCTGTGTTAAATATTTACTTATTACTGGTTTATGTAACCGTTCTAATTTTATTAAATAAATAAAATCACTGAAAGTTCTCTCTGATTTCCTAACAGCCATAACTGTATGATTGGCATAGGTTGTCATCTCGACAAACACTGCTCTGAGCAAAACAGCAAGCCATCAAATTCTCATTTACGCTATACTGCTAACATTAATTGATAAAGGCAATTTTATAAGTACCTTTTAGCTTTTTATTGTGCAACAACAAATTATTGGTCTTTAAAAGAATTGTTTTATTTATTTCATTCGGTATTTCAAAATTTGAGTAATAAGTTATCGACCGGCTGTGCCACGTAATGTCTGGGCACTATTCTAATACAGCCTAGACTTTCAAGCATTCTATAAAAGAAAATTATTATAAATATTAATATTTAAACGTAGACTTGTATTTGCTTTACGATATTTATCACAAAAGCGGAGCGAAGAAGAAAATTCTATTTGAAGGTACATAATCCGTCTCAATTGGATTATTTTTCTATCATTCGTTTCTCTATTACGTAAGCATCTTAGGAATAAGCATCACATTTATTATTACCTAGCTTGGTATTATATTAAGTATTAGCAGTGCTCCGGGGTTCCACCTACGTTTAAAGATGTTTATCTTTACTGCTTCACTCTTTTAGGCCATAGCAGCATACTGAATGACTTCCTCAGTTGTGCAGTAGTAGTGATTACGATTGCTGTTCATGAGGTTCCAGGTTTGACGTTAGAGTCGGACATCCTCTCTCTACGACTAGTCCAGATTATGATATAGCGTTCCCCTACACCAACCGTCAAGGTTATATTAGGTGGAGCCGCTGTACCTTCCAGTAATAATTTAATTTAATCCAATTTAATTTAATTTATTTTTTATTGGAAAGCTTACAGACTAATATTCTGGAGTATAGTTACAATGTGTAATGAATGTTACTATTAACAAGCTTCCACAAATATTTTTTATGTATGTAGGTACCTAATTTAAAAGATACATATAAATAAAAAATAAAGTAATATAAAGACACAAAAAGTAATAGAATTGTATAAAAGTAATTTGAATTGCATTCAATTTATACTATATCTACAATAATATTACAATAATATTTTATTAGTTATGGAAAAGATATGCGTTAAAACATAAATACCAGTACCAGGTAAACACAAATATAATACATATATAATGCATACATATTGAAATAGCGGCGTATGACACAAAATTAAAGTTATTGTTGAAGAAACTTCTTGCAACCGACAGTCTATAAATACTTATAATAATAGGTAAAGATTTAAAGGCACAAATTTAACGTAAAATGTTTTAAAAGGATGGCATATCTGGCATAGCTCACAGCAGCAAAATATCTAATAGTACTGCAGTTGCATGTTTGTCGCTAAGAATGATGTAGTGCCCAGTGGCAATCACTGATGAGCTACTTTTACCTCCACTTGCCATTCATCTGCTACGTCATTACAACACACTCTTCCACAAACGAACAAGAAAATTCAAAACCAAATGGAGCACACAAATTCACCGCTTCAAAAACCAGGTATGTCAGTTACCAGAGACTTTAATTTGCACGTTCAATGGTTCTATTCATATGGGGTTGCGCAAATCGCGTATAATGAACGTTGTTACATGTAATCTGAGATTGGAGAGTGCATTCAGCCGAACTGGCAACTAATTAGCCAGTGTGAGCCACAGAAGTGGTTCAAAGCCGCATCACAAAGCTAATGGTCATCCATTTGATAGCCCTATTCAATGCACTGCGGTGATATTGAACGGTGGTTCTCTATCGATATATAGGCCGGACATCATAATGTTACGATATTAAGTTTAAACGTAGACTACGACCTAAAAATCGAAGTACAAGAAAACTGAATCAGGCTCAGTGGTGAAAGAGTAAACGTAATCGTTTCTCCTAATCGTGAATATCCGATGCCCAAATTGATTAATCAGGCTTTTCGTTAGGAACAATAGTTAAGTCACAAAAACTATTGTTTTTCTTCCGGGTTGTGATTAATTTTTTAGTCGCGAAGGTCATTACTAATAATATGTAAACGACAAAGAACAACCAGACCCAAAACAACTCTTTGTGATTCAAACTATAGTTTCTGCCGTGTGGAGATTGAACGCATTATACATGGTTCTCTGGCGGCGAAGCGGTCATTTAAAACACTGCGTTTCGTTATAAAATACACATTAGTACTAAGTAGCCACGCCACACGTAACTCACTATTAATTATGGAGGGAAACTTAGAGCATTGGTAAAGTTCTCTTTCTAATAGTTTCCCGTCTTACCTTTCGAAATGTGGGAAGGTGAATACAATATATTACGATTATTATTTCTAAAGTTTAAATCCTAATTAGAAGATGAAAATCTATATTTATACCACAGTTCTAAATTGGATCTGTTTTCACTAAGATTTCAACCTAATATAAATTGTATTTGCAAAGTAATTTAAATTTAATTGAAGTAGCAATATTCGTCGTTTGTAAATTACAGAAACGCGATTAAACTTCACTATGGTGACACAATTCTAAAACAGATCTACATCAAATAGAAAAGCTTTTCAAAGTACTTGTTATCTTAAAAATATATAACTTATTTTCGCCTCCTTATTTTCTATAAATACATTTCACAGTGCTTACATCATAATGTTTGTTTCACAAACATGTGTTCAGAAACAATTATCGAAGTAATTAAGTAAGTACTGGTGTCAGATTTTAAAGATAAATAATTATAACTATTTCCTTTTTATAGTAATAAATTTGTAAAGATTTTCATTTGCCAGAGTTTATGTAAGATTTCTTTTCATATTGAAAGTAGTACTCCGGTAGCAAAACACGATATTTCCATTGAGGAAAGACTTAAAAAAGCTTTATAAAGTTTCACTAGGAAACAATCGGTACTCGGAGATCTGGTGCAATAAGTTTGCGTGCAATCGTGAGAACCTAGGTCCGAATACCGGGTCGGGAAAGGTGTTATTGTAGTATTTTTTTTCACAAAGAATACCCAGACTCGGAACAACCATTTGTGGATCACACAAAGTTTTGTCCCGTGTGGGGATCGAACCCACAACACTCGGCGCGGTGGCAGTGGCGACCACTTAAACCACTACGCCATCTGATCTTACCAGTGTAATATCCGATGGTGTAGTGGGTTAAGTTTAATACCAACTTCAGCTACTTCTTTTTGTAAATGTTCAATGGCAGCATAAAGTCTGAAATATACGTGTATAATATTGGCTTCTTTTTTATGTTTATTTTACATAAAAAATAAAAATTAGATAAACAAAGCGATAAAATCCGTATATAGTAGTTTAATTTCAATAAATATACGTGTATATGGACCATAATCGTCCTAGTACGCTTACGGTGCTAGGTTTATAGATGGATGGATATAGGCTAATGGATGTGACATTGGTTTACTCACGAAAAGTATTTTGACGTAGTTCACCCGCACCATAGCAAAATATATTACGTACGTACGTAAAGTACGAATACACAATCACATACATTATTTTTAATAATTTAGATACATAATTATATAGACTCACTGTCACTATTTCTCTGAAAGGATAGTTAGAACTATAAATAATAGAGGTTAAAGTATGAAGTTTCCGTTGTATAGTAATAGATACTTTGAATTGACATAAAACCTTTATCGTGTGAGATTTTCGAGCAAATCTTTTTTTTTTAAATGTGCAACATTCGATTTTCGACGTTTAATTGTTTTTTTTTTATTCAGCTTAGACAGAAAAGATGAATACTTAAAAAATCCGAGTCATTTTTTAATACGAGTTCCGACGCGGAACTAACGCAGCAGGAACGGCTCGCAATATTAACGCTGCGTTTGGAAAGGAGACTGCTAATGAACTCACCGTGATTGAATGTAATTGAGTAATTGAGTAATTGAGTAATGTATTCTAGCCTACTTATTAATTGTAATTTAATTTAAATATTTTCGAATTCTCACGTCCTATTACATAAACCATATCGTAAGGCAAAACTTTAAACAAAGATACATTTCTTTACCGAAAACGCTAGCTACGAAAACGTTCATTACAAGTTTAAAACTAATTAAGATGGAACAAGATAAAGTCAATATAAATTCGACAAGAAAGGTCATAATAAAAGCATTAGCTCTGTAATGAAATGTTTGTAAGTATGATGTATAATGTAGTCCGATGATTCTCAAAGGAAGGTCGAGAACCTTCGATGTGACCAAGTTCAAAGAACGGGAGGTCTTTAACCCCCAGTTGCATCTCATTGAACTTCAAAAATAATTACACTTTTTATGGCAACAAGAAATATTGTTGGACTACGAAGTAAAATTCCACATTTTAATTAACATTTAAAGTATTAAGATTATAAAACGTTGCTATAGTTTGCTGTCGTGTAATTCAGCGTTGTGTGTTTTAATTATCCTTTCTATTAAAAAATATTAAAATTAATGTTGTAGTTTATTTTGGTCTGTATATAATATAGATTTTATAATAAAAATGTGTCTGCTACTAAATACTAATATTTATAAAAATGCCTATTGAATCTGCATGATTTCAGAAAGATATTTACGGATGCAGCAAAACATACAAATATTAAAAAAATATCTTATTTATGACCACAACATAACCTTTAAATATTTATTTATTATTAAACTTATAATTACCATTACTTACACCTAATGCGATAGTCTCGACAAGATTATATTAGATATATTATAATGCAAATTTTCTTATGTAGATTAATAATTAAGTGCTAACATTTAAAGTTCCTCCAATGTACAGTTAAACATGACAATCTGATGCATTGTCACTACATGTTATAAAACAAACTCCCTGCCGCGTCTGTCTGTCTGTCAGTCTGTTCGCGATAAACTCAAAAGCTACTGAACGGATTTTCATGCAGTTTTCACCAATAGACAGAGTGATTCATGAGGAAGGTTTAGGTGCATAATTTGTTAAGGTTTTGTACTACCCGTCTAAAGACGGGGCGGGTCGCTAGTCATATATAAAACTAGTTTACTCTCACCGAAGGGGAGAATTTGTAATGTTTGTTCATGTTATTGTTTTCTCAAATAGCCACTTCTTAGCCTGCATTTGGCTTGAATTTTAAAATATAGCGACAGACAGAATAAAAATGCAATACCCGTTGTTTTAGGATTTGAATCCTATACATAAATATTTGAATCCAATTCGTTTCTTTGAAACAACTTTAACATTTAAAACAACTCCATTGTACAGACATAGTTTCGATTTAGCTTTATATTAGTATATATTATTGTATTCCTAGAATTGATAATAGTTAATACTAATTAGATGAATTACTCAACCGTAACTTATATTCAATTATAGTATAGTTACATTTCGTTTGCTATTATCCTATTGACGTCATAGTAATTAGCAGCTTTGTCTTTCGAGGTGAATAATCAAGATCTTTGTACTATCTAGATCGACAATATTACATCTATTCCTGTTTGACTTAATAGCACTATTCATCTTGTGCAATATACTTTATATACCTATAGATGTTGGCAAGCTCATTAGTTGATTAAATTATGTAAGTGCACAAAGCTACACAACAACGTACATATGTAAGTACAGTTATTACCATAATTGATAAAGTGATGACGCAGCTTGTCGAGGTTCAAGTCGTGCTTTACGGTTCTTTATCCCTCATTTATAATTCACAAAATTACAATCTTTAGGTCTTGACACAAATTATTGAAAAGCTTGATCTTCTACTTGTGGCAATCGGAGTATGCCGAATAAATATGAAGAAATGTTTACATTTACAAATATTATAACATTGTAACGAAAAATATACGATAGACATTTTCTATGTTATGCTATATTTCTATGATCTAACTATGATTAAAATATGTTATTTATATATTAAGTATGAGTTCCTGAACTCAGTCAGTAACCAGTATAAGAATGATTAAAAACAAACGACGGTTTTACATTTTTCAGATTCCACACACATAATTTCGGGCTGGCAAATCTTTTCGCTCGTGTCAGCTCGCTTCATATGATATAAAAGTATTGAAACTATTCTTCCATATACGAAATAAAGACGAGAGTCATTAGTCTTTTTTACACTTGAGTGTTGAATGCTGTAAATGTTCTAAGATAATATAAAATATTCATGTAAATTCTTTCCGTTTCAAGTCATCGGCATGATAATCATAATTTAAAAAATGTTAATGAAATGAATAGTAATCTATAGGCTCATATTACTGCTAGACAATATCTTGTAATTATATAAAAATAATCAGCGTCGACGCTTTGTTCGATGTTTAGCTGATGCGTATCCATACCTTTGAACGAGCGTTATTGGTAGACCTTAGTATCGTAGAATTTATAGACTTGGTAAGATATATTATATATATAGATAGATCTGGACTAAAACATTAACCTTTATGATATTTCATTTAATCATTAAAATAATGTACATAATAATAAGTATAAACTTAGCAATAAAAAACGTAGCCTTGCTACAGGCCTGTGGCTTGGACATACTTTACCGTAGCAAGAGGTGAATTTAAATTCAATATGCGAATAATTTTATTTGCGACTTTGCGAGAATAAATGGCTGTCGAATTTTCTACTCCAAGATAATTTGGTGCAGTATTGTAATATGTTGCATTTCAAATAGCTGACATAAATATTTTTAGTTTCGAATGAGCCAAACACAATTTTAATATAAGAAAGTGACCTTAAATCAATATTAACATCAATATTGTGACGGACTTTGCTATTAAAATTTTACAGATATCAATTTTGGTGAATATCATAAGTTGTGTTTGAATATGCTAATGTGTCCTTTTTTGTTACAGATAATGAACATTTAATGTTATTATTGGTAAGTGCTGTTATAGTTATTTTGGAATCCAAACTTAGATATTATAAATGCGAATATGAATGTGTTTGTTGGTTACGCTTTCACGCCTTAATCACTAGACTAATTATCATAAAATTTCGCTTTTAAGTTGTCAGGGATACAGCCGAGAACATAAGGTACTTCCATCCAGACAAAAATTAGTATAAAATAAACAATAGTTCTTATAATTTAATATTTATATACATATATTAACTGTCTGTCTTAAAATGATTAAATATGACTACTCAGAGTCAAGAAACACACGAATCGTTTTGAGATTAGGCTAGACGACTTCCATCCGGATTCCGTAAAGGCTACAGTACCATAGACCACATACATACACTGCAGGTTATACAAAAATCGGAAGAGTATAACCGGCCTTTATGCGTGGCGTTTGTGGACTATGAGAAAGTCCTCAATTGGATCGAAACCTGGGCGGTGCTGCAGTCATTCCAATAATGTCAGATTGACTATCGGTATGTCAAAGTGCTGAAGTTTTTGTATGAAAACGCCACCATGTCAGTCCGTTTCCAAGACAAGAACTCGGAAACTATACAACTACAGCGAAGGGTGAGACAGGGAGATGTCATATCTCCGAAACTGTTCACCGCCGCGCTGGAAGATGTTTTCAAGCTCCTGGACTGGAAAGGACTCGGCATTAATATCAACGGTGAGAACATCACTCACCTTCGATTTGCTGACGATATCGTGGTCATGCAAGGCCTCAGCATAATGCTCGAAGGCCTTTGTAGTCTCCCGACAAGTAGGTCTTAAAATGAACATGGGCAAGACGAAAATCATGTCCAACGTCCATGTTATACCTACTCTTATTAAGGTTTGGAACTCTACTCTCAAACTTGTCGACAGGTATGTATACCTTGAACAAATAATCCAGTTTGGTAGGTCCAACTTCGAGAAAGAGGTCAATCATCGAATCCAACTCAGCTGGGCAGCATTCGGGAAGCTACGACATATCTTCGCGTCCAATATACCACAATATCTCAAGACAAAAGTCTTTGACCAGTGTGTATTGCCAGTGTCGGCATACGGATCCCAGACGTCGTCGCTCATTATGTGCCATATTAGAAGGCTCAAAGTCACTCAGAAGGCGATGGAAAGAGCTATGCTCGGGATTTCCCTGCGGGATCGAATCAGAAATGAGGAGATCCGCGGGAAAACTAAAAATGCCAGCCAACATAGCTCTCCGGATAGCCAAGCTGAAGTGGCAGTAGGCAGAGCACATAACGCCTAGAACCGATGGTGAACCGAAAGGTTCTGGAGTGGCGGCGACGCACCGAAACACGCAGCAGAGGTAGGCCCCCACAAGACAAGGTGACAAGGTGGACCGACGACCTGGTAAAAGTCGCGGGAAGCGGTTGGATGCGGGTGGCCCAAGTCTTTGTGGAAGACTTTGGGGTGGTCTATGTCCAGCAATGGACGTCTTTCGGTTCAGATGATGACTTCTGAGTATGAGGCTTATATCACAAAATACATTCATAAATGGACTAGGATAAGTGGTCTCATTTAGTTTTTATGAGTGTTTATGTAAAGTATCTATTTCGCATTTTGTAATCGGGCGTGATGTGGCTATCGCTGATAAACAAATCTACATAACTCTTTATAATATTTTGACATGTAATTGACTGCGTTTGAAAGAATTGTAAATTGTGTAATCTTATATGAAGAAAGCATTTCATTGATGCTCATAATAAAGATTAAGATTATGTGTACTTCAGAATAATAATACATAAACAATTGCTAGACGCAGAATTAGCAGCCATCGCATGCTTAGTAACGAAAAATACATTTTTATTTTAAGTCCATCTTAAATATGTTGACATAACGGCATAATAAGTATTTCGCCCGTATCACCAAAATGCTTTATAACTAAAGTTGTCTTAGTTGCCAATAGCTGCTTTATGTTCTTGTATGACTCTTGATCCATGCATGTCTCTAATAGTAAGTCAAGTCGTTGAACTTAAATCAACTATGTAGTTATGTAAAAATACCGTCATTTCATAAATGTCTGAATAATTTTACTGTGGATTAAGTACTTAACTTTCTTAATTTAACAGGCTACTTCAGTATTTCTTTAATCTATAAATACATATATTAAAATAAATACTTAAATTGGAAACTTATTATTGTTGCCAATTGTATGGAGGCGTGAATCTCTGACTTTTAAAAGTCAAGTCATGTATAGACGAAAGTTTTGCACACCTACCATATGTATTGTCATCTGTTTCTGATTACACATAAAATAGACTAGTTAGTATCTACCGGGCTCATTTTCAGACTATATAGCTACTTATGCGTTCGATTTCGAAAAGGAACGAAAGTTTGTTTGACCAACAAATAGTTTAACCGAGTCTGGTTGTTCTTTGCATAAATGTTTGCCTAGTCTAGTTTACTTAACAGTTGCCTTCGTAAAAGACAGAAAGATAAACATTCTACCGTTTACGCCTTTTTGTAGAGCAACATAAGCAATTACCTAGTTAGTTTTTTGGTTTAGAGAAGTATTGCCTTCCTAAAAGAAATAAAAATATACTTATTAGACCTCTTTGTACGAGAATGCCTTATATATTTTAGGATATTTTACGGAGTAAACATATCTATCATCATATCTATAGTACCTTGTTTGATCTCTATCGCGAGTCACAGGTGTCTCTTCCAAATTGGTCCCGCGATGAGCCGGCCCAGGTATAGCTACGGTACATCAAAATTATTGTCGTCTGCCACTTGATTTATGGGCTGGTTTATCATCCACGCCCAACTAAAGCCACACTGATATTATGCAAAGAGTTTGTTGAAAATTGTAAGCTGTGTATGTATACTACTTTTGGGACATATAACTCTGGGATTTTAGTATGATCCGGTGCAAACGCGAATTTATTTTCCTCGTAACATGGAGTTATAGCTAGCTTTAATTCTATAAATTTCTAGTTATTTTATACCTAGTTGTTGGCGTGAAACTTGCAGATGACGGTAAACGGATATCTTATTCTAATCTGTACTAATATTATAAAGAGGAAAGCTTTGATTTGTTTGTTTTTTTGTAAGGATTTAACTCAGAAACTACTCAACCGACATTAAATATTCTTTCACCATATAAAGCTATACTATCACCGAGTAACAAATGCTACATTTTATTATAGAAAAGAAATGTTACTAACTTAACCTAAACTACTTTTACGCGAGCGAAGCCGCGGGCAATAACTAGTATATGTTAAAAAGAGAAAATATCTTAAATTTAAATATAATAATATTATCAGCCCTGTATTAAACAGTCCCACTGCCGGCCATAGGCCTCTTTTCAATGTGAGAACGAGTAGGCTATAGTCCGCCACACTGGCTCAGTGGAATGAACTGCCTGCTTCGGTATTTCCCGAGCGCTATGATATGTCCTTCTTCAAACGAGGTTTAAAGAGAGTTCTTCTTTCACGGCAGCGTTTAGGCAGCGGCTTTGCTTTGTCCTAACATTGCTGAAGCCCATAAGCAGCGATTACCACTTTCCCTCGGGTGGGCCACTTGCTCGTCTGCCATCAATGGCAATAAAAAATACTGTGTTTAATTCCTGTGTCGTGAAGGACAGAGAATATCTAGATTCGGTACAACGTTTACGAACATATTTAGTGTCGTGTGGGATTCGAACCCACAACAGTTGGCGAGACGACCATTTATAAAACTATGCCATATGTGCAGTCAATATCTGTCGTAGGTGTTAAACTTTAGTTATGCAAATTTTTATCATAATTAGTTTAGGTTTATTAAGCCAACCTCTGTGTGAATTCAGTGAAAGCAACTTTTATTTCAATAGACAGCAACCCATTTTAATAAAGGTATAAGGTGCTTTTTTAGTTTACTTAGAGAGAAAAGGTTTCTTTTGTGGTAGTTTCACTTATATAATGTTCTTTAACATGTAGCAGGTATTTTATAGTAAATGTTATTAGTATAGGAAAACACAGAAGTGGTGTGACCAAGCTCCAATGGACCAATATCACTCAACACCGATTAATATCCATGAAGGTGTATCTATTATTATATTATATTATCTAAATGATTTTAAGGACACTTTGAGGACATAAATATAACGAACTTTAATGATGTTTGCAATTCTATGAGTATTCAATCTATAAATATAAATCAAATTGAATTAATTAATTAAATACGATGAACGTGTTATATTGCGCCTAGATATTTATTTTCAAATAACAATAATATAAAAATCTATAAAAGTATAGTTTACCTAGGTATCATCCAAATCATCATCCAACCATCATCAAACAATTTATCAGTGTTGTAATAGTAGTAGTAGATGTAGTAACAGACTATTTTTTAAATATATGTTACAAAAGCAATAAATCTTTGCACATAGTTAATTTTCGACAATGCATAACGATTCATACTTTTTTAAATATCGTAGTCGAGAAATATCTGTTTAACTAATATAATTATAAAGTAACCCTTTTACTAAGTTAAATTTAACTCACTCCGGACATCGTTAACTCACTACCTAAACTTTCAAAGTTACTAGTTACAATTAGTTACTGTTAGTCGAACAAAATGCCAGAACTTTGTCAATGCTAAGGATTTTATGAACAACAAAGCAATGTCCATTCCTACAAAGGAAAGTGAAATTAATGTCAAACATTTCCGTTGAGCGCCTTTAATTTATGACGAGTAATTATTACCGTTCTTTATTTGAACAAAACATGAACTGTGCGAAATACAGCCTCTACAAGAAACCTTTTAAACTTAACGCGGTATTATTTTTTTATTTAATCGCTCATCTTTTTTTCCTCTTACAACACAAGGCCCACGTGGTTGTAAGTGGCACCCGACGCGCATGAATTTCAGCGATGTGAAGGGTTATGGCTACTCCACTCACTACCCTCTTAGTAGTACTTTCATTAAGCGTCGCTTGAAGATGGACAAGTCATAGCGCTCGAGAAACACCGAAGCAAGTAGTTTATTCAAGAGTTCGATAGGTAAACGTATACCGTGCTGGAAAAGAAAGCTATCACGTGGAAATTATATCCAAACAAAATTATATTTGATCATATAGCTAAAAAAGTAACACGTATGAACGTCAAAATGTGGGATCTTTAATATAAATTTACTTTACCATTTACCTGTTGCCATTGTTGTGCTTTCTCTCTGTATATACGATTGTTTTGGGTTCTTGAATAAAATGCCGATATGACGTTCTGATATTTATTAACGTGACACATGAATTCAATACAAAGTTTGTGGATCTAGTCACATATTATTAATGTCGATAACACAATACATAGGCGATATAAAGAACGACAATTAATACGAACAAAGAAAATTTGCTGCTGGCATACCATGTTCTGCAGATCAAGGGCGCAGAACTTGTGAGAAAAACAGGCGAAAACTCATAGCCACTCTTGGACACATGACTTTAAACTATTCAGTCGTAGCGGTACACCAGCGGCCAGACACAATAGATTTTATGTCTGGTATTACAATAATTGACAGTTTAATCGGCAAGTTTACAATAATATTTATTTTATAAATCACATCTGTAAGAAGCTGCTACCAATACACCACTTAGCACTCAGCTAGAAAGAATGAGTTCAACTTAATTTCGACCACTTTCTAGCTAAAGCTTATTGATAAGGTTCGCTTAAGATCGCACGAAAACAATCTCCGGTGCTTGCGGCTTGTGGGCGGTGCGGGCAAGACGAGTGACGATAATACCTTTAGCCTACAGAGCATGGAATACTATGCAACGACGATTTAGAGACGATAGTTTTGCTAATATTCTTGACTAACGTTTTCCCGTGGCTTCGCTCGCCTAAAAGTAGGTTAGTTTATGTAAGTAACGGTACTTGTTTTTAAATAAAATATAGTCTTTTTTACTCGGTGATAATATAGCTTTCAGGTAGAAATAATTTTTTAAATCGGTTGAGTAGTTTTTGAGTTACGTCCTTACAAAGAAACAAAAAATCGAAACTTTCCTTTTTATAATATTGGTATAGACATGTGACTGTTAGTGAGGAGCGCCAGTAGCATTATAAAAAAACAACATCAGTGGCTCATTTATTTCGCCTGTGTAGTATTGCTTCTTTTTTAAGACGCCAACGTGTTTGCTGCTTTGTGGTGTAACTCTCTGATAAGCTAAGCTCGTACATCATCTTTCAAGATCAATAAAGCTAAACAGATTAGAATTAACTAGGCTGATAGATATAAATTAGGTGACAAATAACCATATGGCGTGAATGTGTGACTAAAAATATTACAAAAAGGTATACATATATAATATAAGCCCTGTACTAAACGTCTCGGCACGGGCGTCTTCTCAGCTGAGAAGGGTTAGGCCATAGACCACCACGCTGTCCCAGTGCGGGATGGCAGACTTCCCATATCTTCTAGAACATTATGGAGATCTCTCAGACATGCAGGTTTCCTCACGATGTTTATCCTTCACGGTAAAAGCAAGCGCTATTTAACTACTTTAATACGCACATAACTTCAAAAACTCAGATATGCATGCCTTGCCTGCCACTCAAGTCCTCTTCATGGCAGTTTAACTAATATCCCACTAGGCTAAAACAGCTGCTGCAATTTTTTACTTAAAAATAATAAAATTATGAGATATGGTTTCAACAAATAAACAAATTTAAAATAACACGTGGCAAGTGGAAAAACGGTTTATTAGAGAAAGTATGTATAGTGTATAAAAATTTCACTATACAAACATTCAATATGCTTTTGTTTAATGCTAAAAGGTCTAAAATTAATCTTACGTTCATATAAATTGAAAGTGGCATCAACCGCCAGTTGCTTTCGTGCTTATGCCACTAGAACAACGAGGCATCAATATAATAACCATGATTTATTGCTACCGTGCTACGACGGCGAAAAGGTACTACATCAATATGCTACGGCGATCGTAGACGGTCTACGAATATTTTACGACCGCAGCCAAGTAACGATGATGGAAACTTAAAATATATTAAAGTGTTATACAGAAAATATGATTGTACGTAAAAGGTTCGAGTAATATTTTATAGGTATTGTTTTCCCTCTTTTATTACTGTTTAGTATGGATATTTCACACGTCACCTGTTTTCGTACCAAACACCATATAAATGCTTAGTAAGGTACGTGTACTCATCGCCGTTTTATAGCTTTATATGAATACCCTGTTTAGAACTTTAGCTCGACTAGAATAACAGATATGTTTCCCTTTCCAAAAAATTTCCATTCGCCAAACGATGGCGAGGTAACCATTACGTCATGCTTGCAGTTAAATAATGCTATTCGGATGTTCTTTTAACTCGAATGTTGGATTGTTCCCGGATTATTAGCTGCCCTGCTCTCAGCTCTATCAAAAATATTACCCCTCAAAGTGACTACATGACGCCTGATAGTAAATAGTCATATAGTCAAAAAGAAAAGCCTTCACATCACTCTCTCACGTGAAATAGTGCCAAGTTTCTACTGTTAATGTTATATAATATATATAGTATAGTTATAATCTTTATACTACCTTATACCTTATAGTTATAATCTTTATACTACCTTTATTATCGGTTCTGGATTGTTCAGAAGCAATGCCTGTTAGCTCACGCTTCTGCACTGTAAGAACACATGAGCCGGTGCCTCTATTCTTAGAAAAAGGTAGCAGTTATAAAATCTTACCTTTCTATATCTATTTAGCTACTTTTCAGCGTTATTTAAATTAGACTAAGTTCTGTGGTAACAAATTACAGCGTTAACGCCTTAAATTCGCCGGTATCTCGTCAGACATAATTTAACTTTGACAGAATCCGCTTTTACTCCTAATAAACTAACTTGTTTAGCAAAACCATCTATCGTAAGCTTTTCAATATAACTTTTTATTTGTGTTTGAGTTGAAAATGCTTCTACGTCAAAGGGAAAGCGGTGAGGAAAATGAAAGGTTTTGCTATTTGTTATTAATTTAGACGGGTTAAATAGAGGCAAGAGGATTATATATAAGTCGTTGGACCAATGGCATAACTGTAACTATAAATGTAACTACTATATACGGCTTTTATCGCGTTGTTTATTTAACACTCTATTACATAATTTAGAAACTGTTACACTACTATACTACAATTAAACTTTACTAATTTTAAACTAATTAAATTATTAAAAGCAGCTAAGGTCCCGGGGAGAGTCTCCCCGTGACCATGTCTGCTGAAAAGCAACCGACACATCGGGGAAAGTGTAAACTGAAATACAAATAGTTTGAATAGTTTTAATAATTTAATTAGCTTAAAATTAGTAAAGTTTAATAGTAGTATAGTAGTGTAACAGTTTCTAAATTATGTAATAGAGTGTTAAATAAACAACGCGATAAAATCCGTATATAGTAGTTTAATTTCTATGAATAACATTCGTAAACAGAAGACAATATTATAAGTGTAACTGCCGAATATATGTATATAGTTTATACATAGGTACTATGTTCCTACTAATATTATAAATCATAAAGTATCTTAACATATTTGGAAGTTTATTACTAATCACGCGTAAACCATTGAACGGATTTCGATGAAACTTAGCATAGAGATAGATTATGACTTAGAATAATAGATTTTACCTGATATATGTTCACATTTTTTTTTTTTTTTTTTTACGTGAGGGATTGCAATGACGCTTATCCCTCCGTGGGGGCGGGCGGAGGGATTATGTCGGACTCGCCGGGGTAAAATAAGATGTTAAAAAGATAATGTACCTCCCGGAATACCGACTAAACCTACCACGGTGTTCCTCGACAAAACCAATATCGACGGGGCCGCGCGAATCACTTTCGCATACGGTCGCGACCCCGCCGAGGTTCCGGCCCGCCGTATGAAACGGCAGGCCCCTACGCAATAAGACCTACCCAAGATAGGAACTTCTCAAAATAAAAGCCCTACTGTCTCCCCCTAAAGGGGGAGACGGACACGAAACAGAGGCGCGCGTGGGAACACGCACGCCGCCTCTCGGACCTGGTGCTGAACGGATGGCGGGCAGGCCCACAAAGCCCGCCACCCCCAGGTCAAACCTCAGGGTGGCTGGAGGTCATCGCGCGCCCTCCGGCGCCCGGCTCTGCGGTTTGGGAGAGGGTTTAAACGCTCCCTCTCCCGCTCCGCCGCCTCCTTGATGGAAATCACTTCCTCGCAAAAGGAGGCGACGGCGTTCCACGACCTCTCACTCCGGACCATAGACTGAACTACGGCCGGGAGCGAGAGGGCAACCGATCCGACTGCCGCGATCAATTCACGGCGCTGCGACGCCCAGGCGGGGCAAACCGCCAAAGTGTGCAGCGCCGTGTCCTCAATAAGGTCGCGGCAGTCGCCGCAGTGGTGACAACCGGGCGTCTCTTGCCGGCGTATACGACACAGGAACCGGCCAAAACATCCGTGGCCAGTCAGAACCTGTGTCAGCCGGAAGGTGAGGGCGCCATGCCGCCTCTCCAGCCACTCCTCAAACACGGGACTTACCGCCACGATCGTGGCGTGCCCGTGATATATGTTCACATGGACGAAGCCGAGACAACAGCAAATAATAGTTCTTTTTTATATTACAAATAATGAAAATCTTTATATTGCTGTTGTTATTTTTTATAATTTAGTCATTTATTGTCGAATTTCGACCAATAGGCAACCAATAATTAATACATAGAATGTTACAAAGAAATAAAATATCAAAAACACTATTCAATTGTTTTTACCTGTGTTACCAAGACCACAGAAACTAAAAAGAGGTTAGTTATATTATAGTTTGCTACGTTTCTGCAGGTAGCATTGGTGGCGAGTTTATAATTACGATGGAATTGAGGAGGCTCTCTCAAGGAAATAGAAACTCGTTGCAGGATCTGAACGATAATTATAAGTACTAAGATCGACAATTAGAGAACGGGTTCAATAGAATATTGTTATTGACTGCACGGATGTAGTAATGGTTTAAGTTCTCACCTCGCTACTGTCATCGCGCTGTGTGTTGTGGGTTCGAATCCCATACGGGATAAAATACCGTCTGATTCATAAATGTTAAATCCGAGTCTGGATGTTTTTGTGTTCGTTGTTTTAATGTTTGGAAAGTCCCCCGCAATACAGGAATTATTCCTAGTGCGAAAGATGGCTTTAAAAAACATATATAGACAATCATCAGTACCAGTATGCAGGCTTACACAAATCTTGGTAGGTAACAATAAACTAGATTTACCGTCATGTCTCTAATGCATCTCTAATTATATCTCTTGGAGATTGATAGACGTAATATCGTATGCATATGTACGTTTTGGTATATGAAAGCAAGTAGTGATTAATTGTTAAACACACCACCCATAACTTGCAATAGTCAGAAATACATTATTATGGGATAGAGCTCGAGAGTTCTGCATAGCAGTCAAAGGCTCTCGGTACACAGCCACCGCTGTTCTTTATTAAGCTCTTTGTGTTTATTAATTGCTGAATATATGCCAATCGTATAACATACATATAGCTATCTTAAACTGCTTTGGTAGTGCAATGGTGGTGAAAGCTATTAGTGTTCTCATGCCCTGCGGCAAATCGCAAGCAAAAGGTTATTGGGCTTTTCTTGGAAGTAATCCTCAGTAATAGCAGCGATAGCCTAGTGGGAAACAATTGACAATGACAAAAACAAATGACAAGTCCTGCTAATGGTACTATTGTTAAGATCATAAAACTGTAAGCAGTAAATATAATAAATATATAAATAAAAAGTAATTATTGTTGTAAGTTATAATAGATATAAGAATAGATTAAGAAACAGCAAAATAAGAATGTTAGAATTAAAATGATAAATATATGTATAATTATGTAAGACTCATAGATGTATAATAGCACTAAAAGATAACAAATGTAAGAATATAAGAAACAATAATAATTAAGTAAATATAAAAACCCATGTAAGAGAATCAGTAATGTAAACAATCAAAATTAAAATAAAAACTGTACAAACTTATTTACCCAATTAAAGTATAAAGAAATATGAAAATATAGGCATAGAGTAGCGGGAGTCCCACCCGGCATAGAATGAATGTGGATGAATAAAAGAAAGACTAGGTATGCCGCCTAAAAGTACGAGGAATATTTGGAAAACTAGTGTGTATGAGTCAAATAGATAGCCAAGGTCCCGATGATCCTATGATCGGGGAAAAGCAGAACACCCTGTGATGCAAAAAAAAAAAAAAAACCATTGGACTGCCACGCAGAGGTCTCGAGTTTGTACCCAAGGCGCGCATCTCTGACTTTTCGAAGTTATATGCGTATTAAATAGTTAATTATCGCTTGTTTTAACGGTGAAGGAAAACATAGTTGTGAAATCTGCATGTCTCAGAGTTCTTTATAATGTTCTCGAAGATATGTGAAGTCTGTCAACCCGAACTAGGCAAGCGTGGTTGACTATGGCTTAACCCTTCTCACAGTGAGAAGAGGCTCGTGTCTGGGCAGAGGCCTCTTCTCGAGCCACGAGCAGTGGGACAGTTTAATAGAGGGCTGATATTATTATATAATCCTCATCAGCAGCATGGAGTCTGAAATTATGTCCGGTAATAGCATCAGGCTTGTCCTCTATTACATGTGACCTAAAACTGTAGTTGGCAAAATGTTGGTGTAATATTCCTCTGCTTAACCCTTCCGAGATATACAAGCGTGAGACTATATTCGGTGATATACATTATGTATATAAATTTATCAAAATCAATCAAATAGTTCATCTGATAGAAATAGTGATCATTCATCGTCTTAAATATTCTATCTATAGACTCGTGTTACATAATCTAGTCTCAAACTTTTGCCCAAGAATGTAACTTACATAAGCTGAGAAATTCATAACTATTACCGACACCTTCATAGTTAAGTTAGAAAATATGTCATTGTTAGAAGAGTCTTAGTTCCACTTTCCGCTGCATTTGGTTTAAGAGTGGCTGATTCTTCAAGTAGTGAATCTCTTGGGAGCTTTGCTCATTCCTCCAGAGGTGTGACTGACGATAAAAATTTCGTATAGTGAAATTTGTAGATATATTATGTAGATTTAGATAACAAATGTTTTTTAAATGCGAGTCTGCAGCGTCTGACAGAAAGATGAAGTCATATTTTAGGTCGTAATGTAAATCCAAAATATATGTTGTGTTCATTATTCCGAGATCAAAATTCATTATTTTAAGTTTTGTGACAAATTCAAGCATTTTTTTAATTTAAAATTTATACATTGAAAAAATTTGCATTAAATTACTATCAAACTTGCACCTCAACATTTTTGAATTCGCGAATATCACGGAGTTAGCTAATAGTGTTATTTCAGTATCCACTAGAATGTAGACGATAAAAAGAAAATGTTATATCTTAGTAAAAATAATGAATACGGATTTATTAGCCGTGGTTTTCCATTGTATCTATAGTATGTGACGCTTAAATATGAACACACCTTTCTGTCATACGCTGTATAATCGATAATTAAGTATAGATTCAATCTACGACTAATACAATTTCATTATTATTTATAGATATTTTCCCCGTATACAGTGTCCATTGTGTCCTTTGTGCCCGGTATTGCAATGTACATATATAGAACTTCCTGATAATTGGAGATTATCTCTACACAGCTATTTCAGTAGTAAAATAAAACATGAGTCATCCACATTTTATCTATATAGGTGAACCTATTTTAGCCTTCAAAAATGTACATACATTTTGAGACCCCGCATCGCAACGAATAGTTTCCTAAAAGTAAAATCCAAAATCATATTTAAATTAACTAGAATTCTGAACTTGGGATCTCACAATCAGCGACCATCATAAATGCAAACTTAAACCGGGGAACCAAGCAGGTCAAAATCATTATAAAAAGCATTTACTGCAAATATTTATTTGCCTATTTTGGGACCACAGCAATATAAATAGCCACTCACAGCAGCTAATCATATTAAAAATTGAACACAAATTTGCTTTGATGTACTTTTTTAACATGTAAAGACTAGCGCACGAAGTGCTCATTCACTCTTTACACAAGCCAGTTTTCCTTCTAAAGTACATAAACGCTTCAAAGTCATTTCCGCATAAAAATACACTTCATTCATCGCTTAATACCATTGTTGTAAACTTCTTTGTTATAGAGAACAAAGGTTTATGCTCACAAAGAGTAATCAAAAATTTGCCTTATTTAAATACATAGACAAGACTAAATAAAGGCGCATTTAGAATTTTCTAAAGCAAACATGGACGTTTTATAAGCTTAAGTTTTGAGCCGAGGGCTCTTTTATTGCCTGAGTATGCTCCTAATTGTTCCTACATATCATTTAGACAACGCTTTGTTATGTCGTTTGAATGAGGACAAGCATTTAAGCTGGTTTAATCTACACAAGTACAATAATATATACCATTACTTTATTTTTTGTTCATGTTGAGTTTTTGTACAACAATATATGGTTCACTTGATGCGAAACAGTTACTAGCCGATGATCACGTACGCGATTGAATTTCGCTGAATATGTACGTATTAATGTTCGTGATAGGATCTATTTGACTTACAGTTTTGTCAGGTGCGACTATTTTGCCAGGACTCTGAAATACGAAAAAAAAATTAAATCTACTTAATGTTAAATAAGCTACAAGCGTTCGAATCGTATATTAGGGATAATTCTCAAATTACAAAATAAGGATGCACATTACAAACTGTAACGTAAGCGCTATTTAAATGCAGCTGTCCGTGGAAGATATCACTATTTACAACAAACCCCACTTTTCTTACTTCTACATTTAAAATATTAATTACTCTCTTATTTGGCAACCAATTTTTATACTGTTTGCAGAAAAAGATTAATTTTGATTGCTATTTGCACTTGTGTGTAAAATTACGTATAGAATCAAACATAGTCAACTACCCTATTATACAATTTAGATGGTATTAGTTAATAATAATAATTTCCTTCTGACCGAATTTCGGTCACGGCGGCCAATCTTAACGGAGACTGGCCGTCTGCGCAGGAGATGTCATAGTGCACAAGTGTGTGCGCAAACACAAGTGCATTCTCTGTTCCCTAACTCTCATGATCCGACGGGACGGATAATACGACACGATAGGAGAGAGATAAGGCGCAGTACCGTTGGTTTTACGTTCTTTCCGAGGCACGGGGTGTCTAACACCGCCAACTTCCTAAATCCGGGCTCGTATTGAGATGTCTTAACAGAAAAATCCAATAACTTTTTGTTGGCTCGGCCTGGGATTCGAACTCGAGATCTCATGCACAGCAGTCGCATGCACTACCGCCGCGCCACAGAGGCAGTAACATTTAGCTGTAGTCTCTATGATGCTACTGAAAATTTCCCATCAGGTAAATCCGATAAACTGTAATAAGTTCAGAGATTAATTCCCAGGTCAGGCCAGTACCTAAATTAAGTCCTGCATTTCATCACACGTCCAATTGGCGATCGCGTTTACTTTTTTGAATCAACGTAGGAAAAAGTACATAGGACTACGTCAAACAACCCAAACATCAAATAATTTAAAGTCATATAAATCTTTCCATACGCTAACTAAGCAAATTACTTCGAAAAGTTAGAGATACGCGCCTTGGGATCGAACTTGAGATCTCTGCATGGCAGGCCAACTGCAGTCTTGCTTTAACAACGAAGTAAAACATCGTTAGGAAACCTGTTTATCTCAGAGTTCCATAATGTTTTAAGAGATATGTGAAGTCTACTAACCCGCACTGGATCAGCATCTTTCTCACACTGGGAAGTGCCCAGCAGTGAAACAATTATAAAAATCAGGGTGATATTATTAAATCTTTTCATACACTAAATAGTAATCTTTGTCAACTTCAATAATGTTAAGCTAAATTTCAACAGCGGAACCTGAAGTCTTCGTAAGAAACATTAGTAGCGAAGGAACAAATACTTTATAATTATTGATACTTATCGTCGAAACTTCAGGGTATTATTATTAAGATTTATTATTCCACGAAGGAATAACACTTCAGGTTTTGAACTTTTTAATTTTTACAGAACTTTGCTCATATTTTACAAAAACGGTCATGAATAGCCTAGTTCGTGAAACGGTTCGGATTTCCGAGACCGCAAGTTCCTTCTTCGTGGTTGTATTTTTCACCTTACTTAGAATTCCGTTATTGTTAACAAAACTTAATACGTGCTTGATACGGTCCCTATTTTTATTCTAGATTCTTGCAACATTAAAGTGAAGTCCGTTTAACATATTACATTTTCTCTTATATCAACATAAATGTACATAAATAATTACATCATTCAAATATGTTATTCGGAAAACAACTTTGTTTCGTATTATTCCACTTATATAACGAAATAGCCAACAAGCAGTAAATGCTTACTGACCTAGAGATGCCACTGCATTTAGGCATCTCATCTATACTAATATTATAAAAAGAAAAGATTCGACTTTTTGTTTGTTTGTTTGTAAGGGTTTAAATCAAAAACTACTCAATCGACTGTTTTAAAAATTCTTTCACCATTAGTAAGCTATATAATCACCGAGTAACATAGGTTGTATTTTATTTAAAAAACAGGTACTGTTTCTAACATAACATAATCTTACCTAACCTATTTTTACGCAAGCGATGCTGCGGGCAAAAGCTAGTATAAAATATTTGTATATTGGGTGTTGTAAATACTATTTCAAGTGTCACGAATGAGCCAGCCTACCCAGGGAAGTGCCACCATCTTACAGAAAATGACTGACATGAAAGCAAAAATTCTGAGTATATTCGTAGTTAAACTCATCCCACCTCTTCCATTCTTTTCATTTTAGTTTCGATGACACTTCAAGTAATGCAAGTTACCATATCTGCAAACAGTCTTACAGACAAGCAATATACTTTCTTATTGTTCATTAAATATTCCCAGTCGTCCAATATCGTGCAGTATTACCCTTTCTTATTGGTAGGTATAGTCGTCACAAATGACAACTTCATCCTGACAACAATATACTCGCATGTCCTAAAACGTTTTCAATATTTGGATTATAATGTTTGCATTTCTTCATAGCCTTTAATACAATTAGTATTTAAATTTAAGTAGTCATTTTCTAATTAGTATTTAAGACTATTGATATTTATTATTATTAATACATGTTATTATTAGTATATATCGTGTTATCTCGAAATATAAATAAATTTACTTTATATTGTTACTAAATTTTTGTGGACGAAATTTGACTAAACACGACATACCTCAAACTATAACTCAAAACTCATTTAGTTTTATGTAGGCCAGTTTTACAGTTTAGAAACTGTAAAACTTTAAAACTTCCACTAGCTGTTAATTCGCTGTCGAATTAGATAAAAACAATGCACTCCGATTTTACTAGCATAATGACACAGGAATGCTTTTACAGAACAGTGAACAGTTAATGACCAAATCATTTACGCTATTTGATGAAATTTTCAATGGAATAGTATATTTACGAACGAATAAAAAGACCCAATCAATAATGTTACCATCAGATCAGTCTATATTTTACCTTATAAATATATTGAACTACCAAAACGTACGTTTTCTTATGAATCACAGATTTAAATACACATTAGGTTATCTTAAAAAAATACTTAGTTGCTCACAGAATTAATACAAAAACGTAAATAATCTCAAAAATGTCACGTGGCTATAACGCTTAACCTCATCACCAGCTACCACAACAACCGCTCTAATAAAATATTTTGACGAGTGGTTTTCGTTATCCTGTCTACAAATAGCCCACGGCTGCCAAATTTATTAGAATTGATATACCTAAGTCTGTCAAGTTGTCGAAACTCAGTATTTGGTTGATCAAAGCCACGTGATTTGGCCACGTCAAAAAAAAACTATAAGCACAAAATAAAAAATATAAACAGTTAAAATAGTAAAAAAGTTTAACAGAAGTAGTGTAAAACTATTACACTACTTCTGTTAAACTTTTTTAATACGTATATTATGTAACAATGGTGTTTTAAAAGATAATAATAGGTATATTTATGTGCACTTTGAACACAAAATGATAGTTTTTGGTAGACTTTCTTTAGCTGTTTGGAGTGGTGACTCTCCAAGTAAGCGTTTACAATATTATTATAGGCATATTCATATTTTAGGCAAAGACTTAGTAACAATAACAACGGTATCCGAATAATAATAAGACATAGAAAAACACACTACCACAATATAACCACATCACCCGAACAGGGAAATGCACTCTGCTCCAATACAGCTTTAAATATAAAGTCAAGCTCGCCTACTGATTGAATGTAACTGTCGTGCGAGTCTTCAATCCGTTTTTGGAATCGTATCAGAGACAAAACTCTGACAGTATTTAAACGCATTAGGCTCTCAGGAACGACAGGTAAATGCAGGCATATCGTTCTACCAGAATCATCGGCTGCAGGAAATCCAATAGTGATTCGAAGCATCAAGTAATCCGATTAAAATCTTACCTTCCGCAATAGCGTTTTCTCTGCAGCCGAAGCTAAATACGAGCCTAGATTTGGAAATGGAATACTCCTCTTAGATTAACCTAAATATTGTGAAGGCTGGATACGTATGACGGTTTTGATTTCCTATTTTCTTTTCTGGGCTTAAAATACTACCTAAAATACTAAGTATTGTTGAATTTAATGTCCGAAATTCTAATTGCATATACGGCTTAAGATACTCTAAAATAATACTTCTTTGATGCTACATGGGACTGTAACTTTTACAAAAATATTGTAATATTATCCGAATAATGTTTTGGCATTGACCTCATTAGTCGTATCCAATTAGATTAAAACACGATGGCTAAGGACTTTTCTTTCCAACTACTTCGCGAATTTTAATAAGATTATATATTCGACTACTATAATTTTGGTCAGGAATACGGCAGCAGGATTTATATTATTCGTAACATGCCATCATTAAACTAGTCAACAGCATTATATCATTCTGCAGTTATCAGGCAAAAATTAAAAAATGTGTCCCACTGGATACATTAATTTTCTAAGAATAAATGAAAGTCAAGTTCAACACAGAGACACTTTTTGAATAGTTCATACCCACCTAATTTGTTCAATAGTTGCCGTGATAATACATCTATGAGCGACTCACACTAGTTGTCAATTCTACTAGTTAATAGCGTACGACACAACACACCGCCACTAAATAGGCATTTACCTTTAACCTAGCAACTAAATCTATGTTCTCTCGTAATTCCATTCACCCTTTGTGCTCAATAGTACTTACGCTTTGTACGTCACGTTCGCTCAACAATGAGACCATGAATATGTACAGTCACTAACAAAAGTGGTTTATCAAATGCAAATTTACGGTTTACGTTCGTTTGAGACTTATTTTATAATCTATGGACAAATACGAACTATAAATTTATTTAACCCATGTTTATTTAAGATTGTCTTTACTATGAATTATATCTAAATAAGGTTTAGATTTATTACTATATTTGCTGTAGATATAAAATATTAGGGAAGGTATGTAAAAAATGTTTTTAGTAACAGCGTCATATCTGGAATTAGTAGGCTTGCCCCTAATACAGTACTAAGTTACGGTTTGTGGAAGGCTCATCAACGATGTGTCAACATTAACCTCATATAAAGCGATTTGATTGGCTTTTGCTGATTCAGTCAGCCAAACATGGCAATTGACATGCTTTGACCGCATGAAAACAATTATTTTAAACTACTATTTTAAAGCAACACAAATAATTGTCTTAAACTACTTCGGTGAAATTTTAGAGCAATATACGCTATACCTAGCTGTATGTAGTCAACACATTAGGGAGATCCCTAATGTGTTGACTAAATACAGCTATCTCGTACTGTAAGTTAGGTAATATAATTATGATGTAAGCTTTAGGGACAAGACAAAAAAGGAAAAACGACGTCTACTTCCGGATCATGTCTGAAACGGTAATCAAAAACATTTTTTCCTTTAATCAACTAAAGCAATTACTCAAACAGCAGTCAAACAAATTGAGGTTGAAATTGAGGGAGCGAAATAATTCTAAAAACAGTCATACTTTTTGTGGTCGGTAAAAATTGAAATTAATGTACCGGCAGCCCGTTTTGAATCCATTCATTTGTTTTGAGGCGAATTAAGATATGATTAATAGTTGGCGCGTAATTTTGGTTATCAATCTATGACAGTATTTGTTAGTTTGTGATGAGATATTTCTAATCATTTATTTTATTTATAGAAGTAATTGATGGTGGATTTAGCTCTTAGAGAAAATTGTGTGAACTTGTTCAGAACAGCTTGTTTTATTGTTTAAGCTAGAACAGACATGCTGATGGCTTTTAGTATCGACATTGAGGTTACAGTGACAGTTGCTTGCAGTGACTTGACATTAAAGCACTGATGACGTAATGGTTTAAGTGGTGAATTCGCTACAACGTCGTGTCAAATGTTACAGTGCTCGTACATAACTAAGTTGTTGCTAGTCTGCAACATTTATATAAAAACTAAGTTCATAATGGTTACATTCAACAAGGATGCCGTCTGCCGGCTTAAAATGGCAACGTACGTCACTATAGACATTTTTTTGTCATTAGTAGAAGACTATGAAAATTTAAATTTCTAATTTCTATTTTAGATTTATATTAAAACATATACCTTAGCCTAAATTATTTCATCTCTATAATATTATTAAGTTATTATTGTTATTATCTTTAGTTTTTTATAGTCAGTAGTATATGGCTTAATGGCTGCAACACCTTGTTAATCTGAGTTGTAAAATACTGAAATTATATTTAATTGGCGATTTAAAAGAATAGCCTTGAGTTTCTTGTAGGTTTCTTCTCATAGACTCAACCCTTTGGCTGAACCTAGCAACTAACCTAAATGTAGCTTCAGTAACTTAGTAAACTCACTAAAATATATTTTGACATTCATAAGTGTTACTTTGTGACCTAAATGAATAAATGATTTTTGACTTTGACTTTAAATATATTTCAATAGGGGATTAAATATAATGACCATCAAAAATACTGATTGCACAGCAAATATTGCACAGCATAACGCGCACCTATATGCCTCAAATCACTGCATTCCGTCTCGGAAGGGTTAGGTTATGTTAGGTTCCTTCTTAAACGCACCCAAAAATAGGAGCCCCACGAAGCGGGGCTCCGTTGACTTAGTTAGATCTCTTTATATATATTTTGCTGTGCAATTAGTATTTTTGGTAAGCACTTTTTGCTGTGTAATTAGTATTTTTTTGCTATGCAGTTAAATATTACCCTTTCAATGGTGTGTAAATGAAATCCTACAATATTTAGAATATGCCACTCTAAACACAACAAAGCAGTAAATCACGTCGCTTCTCAGAAGTTTTAGATAACATTCAGCTTAAAGCTACACAAGGAATTACAAAAACGTGACTCAGCATCGATGCAATGCAATCGCTGTTGCTAAAATAGCATACCTGATTTAATACTATAGAACCGTTTCCCTGGTACATATGTACTTCATACCTTTATTTTAACTAGCTCCAACACGCGGCTTTACTACCGACTAACTGAAAAATACCTTAGCCACAGGAATCTTGCCGCTTTGCGGGATGCCAATGACACGACATTCCCTTGCTCAGTTGCTTAAAGAAACAGAGGTGATATCGCATTTTAAATCAAAATATTAGTAAGTATACTAGCATATTTAATATTCTAATGTACGTTATATAACTAGAGATCAAGCCCTGTGTCCTTGTGTAAAAATCCCTTATTTAAAAGCAAATATAAAAAAACATAAAATTAACAGACACAAATATACCCAGATACGCGTAACGATCATGTGTGCAAAGAATGCACGGAGGCCGCGCTATCCATGCGGTCTTTAAATTAAAATTAAACACTAAATTGTTTGAATATGGTCTCATCTAAAAGGAAGCGATCTCACTGCCGTCTACTGGGCAAGATTCCAGATCCAGAAAATTATTCAACAAATAACATGTTGCCCGACACATTAATCGAATCCAAGACCTTATGCACATCAGACACATTACAAAAGCACAATTGAGGTAGTAATTTTCCTTTTTAAGTTTATTAAATATCAATAAGATTGTTGGTACAAATAATATTTCTTATAACAACAGTAAACTCGCTGTAGTTCGTGATACCAGATAAATAATAAATGAAGGTTAGACTGAGCGGTAACGTACTATTATGGACGGGGAAAGTTTTTCTTGTTGACATAATATGAGAGAGAAAGAACAGCGATAATAGTTACAATTAGAGTAGTCGACAGTCGGGGGAAATCATGTTTTGCTCGTTAATTATAACGTTATATAGACCGTATATGTTCTTTAGTTTTGTTACTGTCTCGTTGATTCAGCTGTATAAATTTCGCTTTGTTTGCTAGTCGACACATCGTAAGTTTGATGCTCAGGTCCAGCAGGATAATTGGATTTTTCTGTTAGGAAATGATTGGGTGCAGCACGGTATTGGAAAATATGCTCGGTAGATGGTATGATTCTCGCCGTGTTATATGTCGAATGTATAGTTAGCGAAACGTAGGTGTTATTCCAACAGCTTCGTAAATATACAGGCGATAAAGAGTTGCTTTACAAAAACAGTCCGTAGCGTACAATGTTATTGATATTTAATAAACTTAAAAGAATAATTACTACCTCGGTAGCGCTTTGGTATAGCGACAGCTATACACGAGGTCTCGGCCAACCTCTGCGTTTAGAATCAAGTAGCGTGTATACCAATTTAAATTATTTAATATTATACAACGACTATGGAATACAAATTTAAATTTCTATATTCTTTTATATTGGTATGTAGCAATTCGATTAATTACTGTAATTTACTTAATTTCATTCACATTATAGTTCAGTTTTAAATACCATACACATCAAGTTTAATAAGATATTGAATATTAAGGGCCATCTAAACCATCTCGCTTTTTATCTCTGAGATCTCACAGGACTTTCACAAGCCGCAATGCATGCGATACGAACAGGTATAATATATGGTGCCATTATGTCAATGGACTGCTCAATATTTTTAAGCAGCAACGCTTGCAGGTCTGCGGAGGAAAGCCCTCGATAAATCAAGGTGAGTTGCGGCTGTCGCTCCACTGAACATTCGACGAGTTTATTCTGAAGAATTCGTTTTAACTCCAGCTAAAGTGATGGTCGTAGAAAAACCTTTCTTTATACATTATTAGATTTTCCCGCGGCTTCGTTCGCGTAAATGTAAGTTAGGTTGGGTAAGTTTAGTAACAGTACTTTTTTCTGGATAAAAGGTGCTTTTATGTACCTCTGACCACGTGTATGCAAAATGTCATGATGATTGCTCGAGTGGTTAAGGAGTGTAAGCTAAACAAACAAACAAAAAATAAACAAACAAACTTACATTCGTATTTATAATATTAGTTAGGATTATTCTCGAATTCTTTGTTTGTTGAAATTGAGATTATTTAAGGCAAACAGCCCTTCTTTTGAATACTACTCTGGCACTAGGAATGATGTCTGTGTCGCAGGGAACTTTACAAACAACCATACAACGGACACAGAAGACCCAGACTCGGAATAATCATTTTCGGATCACATATTTTTTTATCCCGTGTTATTCAACCCAACACTTGTCGTAGGGGCAATAAATACGAAACGCTGCGTCTCAGGGTCGGTTCTCTGGTCGAACAGTGATATTTAGTATTTCTGTCACAAAATTGTGCCCCATAGGCAATACGATCATATGAATATACCTGGGGTATATAAATAATGGGTCCTATGAATGTACCTGGCGAAATGTAGTTATGTAAAATACCTCTATTTACCGGTACGGATATAATTATGAACACACGGTAGGCAGGTTTGCACTGTGGGTAGCACACTATGGGCGGATCCAGTTCTCGGGTAGAGCAGTGTTTTCCAGGAAATTGAGCCCGATAGATAACAACACGACTTCTACAGGTCATAAAAATATATCTGATGAAATGTAGAAATGTAAGGTACTGTACCTACCACCATTACTTAGACATAACATTATCGTAGAGTCACTCATTTCCTTTTTAGAAATTAGAACTTAACGAAACTTAACGAACCTTGTACCAACATACATACTTTCCATAGAAGAAATATACACTAGTGTAACCTGCTACCTTGTAATAATATTTAATTAGTTTGTAATACTGTATAATAAATGAAAGAACGCTTTGTCATAACCTTGTACAAATCAGAGGTCTCACAATAAAATCATCACTTCGCTATCTGCGTTTAATTCGTGGTCAGATGCATAGAACCCCTTTTACACACTGAACACAAAGAATTCTGCACAGTACTTTTGTCTTCCCCTTCGGATATAGGTACAGCGTGTAACAAAAACGTGTAATCATATTTAAGCGTCAGATAAAATAGGCCAAGCACAAAGGCAAAGCGTGACAGATAAATCTTTGTATATTACTTTCACTATGCAGCATTGTCTTTTTTATGGCCGTATCAATATCAGCTAATTTTGATAGTGATGTAATGCGTTTGTTTCAATGTTTAAATATTAAATAAATAAAATATTTAAAATTGTCACAATACTCAAAAGGTTATTTTCAGGTATACATAAAGGTCCTTGAATATGACCACACATTTGTGTAACACGTTGTAAAGGCGTGACACTGTGTATGTATGAACACACAATGTTTGCAGAAGAGAGTCGTATATAGTTCAAGTTAATTAGCGATGTTTTGACTACTGTTTCAGTAAATGTGTGCGCACACGGCAAACTACTGAGAACTAAGTTTCATTAAGATGTTTATACAAGTTCTGGACTATGCATTTCGATATTAACATAGCATCACAGTCATGATGCTCTTGCAAGAAGTTAATAACAAGAATGCTTTAATGTGATGTCTCATATCAATGGTATTACATTTTCTCATACAACATGAATTCTAATTTCTATCTAATAGAATAAATGCGAATGTGAGTTTGTTACTTTGGTTGTTACGCTTTCCCGCCTTGACTACTCAACCGATCGTCATGTCATTTTACAAACATATTTTTTTTAAAATAGTATAGTTTACCTTAAAATTTACCCTACATTAAAATTTACCCACAGAAGGACATTTAAATGTACCCTATGTCCTTTTCTGGGAAAAGCTATCCCTAGCCAACAATATATTATTTCTGGTTAAATCCAAAAACAATATATTCTTGCTGAGGCATAGTTTTTACAAAATCCAGATAACAAGATTTAAACGTGGCTATTCAAAACAGCTTCTTATGTGTTTCTAATTTAATAACTTACGAATAAACGTTTCCATATTCTCCAATTAAAAATCCTTTATTTGTCAGAAATTGCTAAATAAAAGTATTGAAATTAAACACTTTATACGGATTTTATCGCGTTGTTTATTTTACTTTAAACACTGTTATTACATAATTTTGAAAACTCTAACACTACTATTATTGAACTTTACTACTATTAAATTTAAGCTATATATTTTCTAATTAAAACTATTTATATTTAAGTTTACACTTTGCCCCGACGTTTCGGTAGCTTTACAGCAGCCATGTTCACGGGGAGACTAAGATGGTAGTTGTCCCAATGTTCTGAAGCTAGTTATATCAAAGCACCCGAACATAATTTAATCTTTGGTGTTCCTATTTACGCAGAATGAGCTCAAAGTATCATGAAGTCTAGCTGTGTTTTGCTTCTTCTTGGGTTTGACTATTTGAATGACTGGATCCCAAGCTGGTGGTATATTCCAACCATCCTCTCTATTGAAATTGGGATGTTTTTTAATTTCAATAGCCTCTCGAAGCATCCTTGGTAGGAATCGGTATTCTTTTGCGAGTATATGTGGTTTGTCAAATCGTAGGTAGTGGTTGGTCTCCTGTTGCACATGTTCACACACAGCAGACTTCAACGAGCGTTGGTGTTTAACATCAGCTATATGTTCTTTTAAGCATAGGCACCCGCTTACCTACGATTTGATAAACCACATATACTCGCAAAAGAACACCGATTCCTACCAAGGATGCTTCGCGAGGCTATTGAAATTAAAAAACATCCTAATTTCAATAGAGAGGATGGTTGGAATGTACCACCAGCTTGGGATCCAGTCATTCAAATAGTCAAACCCAAGAAGAAGCAAAACACAGCTAGACTTCATGATACTTTGAGCTCATTCTGCGTAAATAGGAACACCAAAGATTAAATTATGTTCGGGTATTTTTAAAATAACTAGCTACACTTCAGAACGTTGGGACAATTACCATCTTAGTCTCCCCGTGAACATGGCTGCTGTAAAGCAACCGAAACGTCGGGGCAAAGTGTAAACTTAAATACAAATAGTTTTAATTAGGAAAAAATATATAGCTTAAATAGTAGTAAAATTCAATAATAGTAGTGTTAGAGTTTTCAAAATTATGTAATAACAGTGTTTAAAGTAAAATAAACAACGCGATAAAATCCGTATAAAGTGTTTAATTTCAATGTATAACATTCGCGTAAACATAAGACAATATTATGTAAATAAAAGTATGTAACTGTTTTATGGTAAATATTGACATAAGTAACATAATGTCATAACTTAACCTAGAAATCGAACCTTGGCTTTTACATGATAATCGCGCTTCTTCTTACGATTCCTCATTGGACCAATAAATACAGACATGTCCAAAACAAAGTATATTACAATTTTTAGGTTTAAGACATTTATTTCTCATAAGAATATAGATTCGTTTGTTTGAGAAACACAAGATTAACATAATTAATTGGAATGTTTTCAGCCAGACAAGTACTAGAGCGACGTTATTTAATTTTGATATTAATATGTATTGACAATTTAGATTGTAATTTTCTAATTTATAAATAGAAAATAGGTATCTAAATTATATACCTACTCTATTTATCGCAAAACCCCAAAATTAAGCGAATACCATATTATTTTTCCTCCTATTTAGTTTTCATATTATAACATCCCTCAAAGGGCACAGATTGTCCGGGAAACATAAAAACTTGCTAGGTTTCCTGGTAACGACAACTTGGGACGTAATTACTTTTATCGGACAAACTACGGAAGAATCAGAAATGTTGTTTAAGCAATTGCTATAAGGGCGTGTATGCTATTTCTATAAGGATACACAAAATATTACATTGCTGGATTTTTGTTTAAAGACATCACTCGCATTAATATATGCTCCGTTCATATTTTACTGCACCGATGGCTTAAGTAAACGCCTCACCATTGCCATTGCACCATGTGTTGTGGATTCGATCCTCACACTCTCGTGTGTGTCAATCTGTGTGTGATCCACTAGTAGTAGCTCCAAATATGGGTATATTTGTGTCCGTTGTTTGAATTATTGTAAAGTTCCCCAAGACACAGGGTGATTCCTAGTTCAGGAATTATCTTATATATAAATAGACAAAAACAAAACTAGGTACTCTGTACCTTTTTCTCCTCTGTTTGTCGATCGATCTTTATTTATTTAGTAGCTATTGATGAGCTTTATTGATAACAACTAATAGAAAAACCAAAACAGCTTTCGTGTTTTTAATGTTAGGAAAATGAAAATTCACATATTATCATGTATGACAATTTGACCAGAGCATACTAATTTTATTAAAACGGAACAATTTGACCTCATTCTTCAACCAATAAAGGTTTGACATCTACATATTTTGCAATAACATCTATCGTCCTTTTAAGCTGTCTTATTGTGGTTATAGACCCTTTCTTTGTACTCCCTTTTACTGTCTTTTACACTACAAAGTTTAGATAGGCAGATACCAAACACCTTTGAGAACGGATACAGATTTGAAAACAGATATGGGAGAGTTTCAGGCTATTTAGGCATGTAGATGCAGTCATATGATATTCAAATACACATTTATTATATGCCAATAGAATTTCAGAGAGCCTGGCGATCTAATTTTCCTGGTTAAGGACGCAGTGCAGTCAACACATTTGGATATAATTCGAATACAGTTGTGCGCATTGCTATGAAACAGACTGGTTCCCTCACTTCACCTGGAAAGCGAGTGATAATTAACTTCTTCGTCGAGTCAGAGCTACGTGATATAAATTCAAATGGAAGACATCTAACTTGGTAATCTAGAGGTACCTTTACCAGGCTATAGTTATCTGTTTTAACTTTTATATTTTGGTCACTATTTTTACATTTTACTTTGGTCTCACAGTTGTCTACTCATTAATGTTATACAACCAAATAATAAATGTTTTTACTGTCGACGTCACAACAATACAATTAGTAGTATTTTTAAAAGTGATACTTGTAATACTATATATATGCTATATGGTAGATACTTTGAGCATCTAGCACCTATCATAAACACGACAGGTCCTAATATGTTCTTGAAAGTGTATCAGATTATATATTATAGTTCACTAGTTCAAGAAAATAAACATTCAAAATTAACGAAACGATGGTATAAATAAAGTTATAAATTAACGATTATTTTGTTTCGTTATTTACTTATTTTTAGTGGGCCTTAAAACCTGCAACTAACTGCAATACAGTTTCACAAAACAAACGCCGGTTTTGATGCACTGAAACAATCTATTTATGATATCCCTTTATAATCCAAAACTGTCATCAGCTGAATTATAAAACATTAAAATATTCAAGAGATGTCGAGCAACCTAAGAATCAACTATTCTACTGCAACATTTCACGTAACTAAAAATAACATTTAAAAAGGTTCTATTTCCTCGAACACAGTTTGCAGGAAATTGGAAAGCCTATTTCAATTGTTCCGGCGGTAGAGTGACGTCACCAGTCCCGGCAACTCTGTTCTAATTTCACTACAGACAGACTGACGATCGGATAGTCGATGTTCAATAATAGACCCGGTTTTAGAACAAAATTAGGAGCCAATTTGAATGGGGTTCACGTCGGTACTATTTCTATCAACTTGAAACTTTAGATGTATAGTTTTTGAATCTTATGAAGAATAAATAATCCTAAATAAGATTGTTGTGAAGGAAAAGGTAGGCTGAATAAAAGATGTACGAAACTTGAACTACTGTTTGAGGACTGAAAAGAATAGACAAGAAATATTTGACAAAGAAAATATATTTACCTTGGCAGGTGTATAAGAGACAGTTCATAAGGATAAATCTTAAAAGAAAACTAGAATACCGCAATTAGAAGGGAGGCTTAGAATATTATTACCTTCTTTTGATATGATTGAATATGTGCTACAATAATTACATGCCCTGTTAGGATACGTAGTTAAAGGAAATTCATAGTTTCTATTCATACCTCTTGATGTTAATCTAAGTATGTACGAAACAAACTTTTCATTGCTGTAGGCGTCTTCAAATTTGGTAAATTGAGACATGATATTAATACCTTCAAAATAAATTAAATTATTTATTCATGTTGTCTTAATTAAAGGTCTTCAGCAAACCTGTCACCGCTACTTAAGTCCCTTTTTGGTATCTAAAGTCTTTTTATAATATCATTTTTATATTTTTATCAGACCGTTGAAAAATTAATCCGTTCCAGTGAATAGAATTGGAACATCTTTTGTTCTTTAAATGAACAATGCAGTTCCATTTTCAAATACTAAAAAAATCAAGGGAATATCTGTGTACATATATAGCCAAGTGCAGGTTTTGATTGAAATGAGGTCACAATACGATTTATTTATATATAGGTCGGAAAGTTTTTATTTTCATCAGGCATATTTACCGATACGCTGGCCCAAATATCTGGTTGGCATCTGTAAATACTGTTAGGCACGGGCCTCTTCTTAGTGTGAGAAGAGTCAGGCCATAGTCTACCATGCTGGCTGGTGCTGGTTGGCAGTAGTCACATATCTTGGAAAACATTATGGAAAAATCTCAAAATACTTTCCTTTACCGTTTAAGCGAGTAAAATTAACTAATTGATACGCACGGACTCGAGACCTCTGCGTAACAGTTCAACGGTCTCCCGCTAGACTACCGCTTCTTGTTGTATCGTGGACAATTTAAAAAACATTGGAAAAACGGATCCAAAGAACACCCAGGCTTGGAACAACTATTTGTGCATCGCAGGTGCGAGGTGAACACTTAAACCACTACATCATCCGTACAGTAATTTTAAATGGTGTTAGTTTGTTGTTGGTTAGTTACTCATCATATTAAAAATTTATTATTTATGCCTTTTGCCCGAAAATGAGGCAGAAGGTGGACTCTACACCCAAATTTCCTTAGCAATGGTTTTTAGTCCCATGTCTTGGGAATGAAGTGCATTGCTGTTTCCAGGCAAAGATAAAACTCCGTAGTGCTACTAGAAATATTTTGACAAAACTCCCAATAACAATTTTCCTAAGACCACATACACAGTAGTCACATTCATTACCACTGCACCACCGAGACAGAATCACATATAGACAAGCATACACAAACACTGAATCATGGACATCATAAACTCATCATTGAAATCATAAACCGCCTATTTGGTCAAAAATCAACGGTCTTATCAGATAAGTCGATAAAAACAAGGAAACGACCTATTTCCTATACCACCCGTATAGGAAATAGGTCGTTTCCTTGTTTTTAAGATAAGAGGGTGCGAAAGATTAAAAAGGTCTACCTTTTACATAATGTTGGGCTCTAGCCCAACATTATGTAGGATTAACACCCAAGATGGGGATGAACACCGCGGTATGAGTCGTTGTATACCGGTTTAAGTACATTAAAAATAAAATAAAGTCGTCTAATGGTCATATAGAACAAAATTTGCTGTATATATTTGAACTGTATGTAATTAACAAAATATTGAAATACGACAATTCCTAAAAAACTTTATAAAAAAATTTAAGTACTTCCATTTTTTTTTTCTTTCCTAAATCTATGGTGCGGGTGAAGTTCTTCGAATTGCGACTGAATACCGGATTTTCAAAAAGACTACATTGCTATTCAAAGAGATAAGAAAATTAAAATGTTAGTAGTTTACCTTATTATTCGCAGAATCACTAGCTTTTAATATACTGTCAACTAATTCTCTACTGCTATCTTAACAAAGTGGCCAAACTTTACGCTCTATTAAGCTGATCTGAGCGTCCTACCAAGCACAAATATGCGTTGCAGCTAGGTATTTTATACGGTCATCCCATTAAAAAGTTACTTACTTGGGGCAACATCGCTTAATTTTACGTTTAGAATTATTATTTATCTTTATATTGTATATGATTTAGCTACATCTATGCTAATCACCACGAGCTATTATGATAAAAGTAATAAAAACTAGATTAAGAAGTTTTAGTTTGGCAATCAAAACCCTTTATTATTAGTAAATAATTAACACATTGATGCGGATGCAGAATATTGGACTTATTGCCTCGATGTCGATTGTTAACTAGAGCAGAACGTCTCTTGGTGTAGTTTTGTATACTCATTAGACTTCAGCAAACTGTTTACAGTTAGAAAAAGTTTACTGAAATTTCAACACGTATTGTGCGCTAAAAGGGCTTGTACAATTTTATTACTAAATACTAAGTCAGCCTTGCAATGAAGAAGAGATACAGATTTTTATAGTGGTATTAAATTTATAATTTTATATTAAATGTACAAGGCATCACCCTCTTTACAGCAGGCAAAATAATACGTACAAAGCTACAGAAATTGGAATAAATAAGCTTACCAGACTATCATAACATAATTTTCTAATCTACATCTGGTAAATGATGTAAAGACGCACGATCTTATATTATGATCTCTCGTTCCCGCAGCACAGACACGTAATAATTCACACTACACATAAGTTGCTCAACTTACGCGTATCTACACGTGTAGCAAATTGTGAGACATCGTTACTTGAGCCAACTGTACCGAAATAACAAGGTGATGTCCTGAGTTTTACTTTTCTGTGTACCTATTACTCACTACTAATGCTTCTACTTGCAATATCTTGCATTTATTATACAGATGTTGTATAGATATATGAATTGTTATCGTTTGATAGAACAGACTGTAGTATTTTCTTTGTCTGGATTTATGCAAATCGTGATCATTATTGGTACACATTCGTAGATGAGCAAGGAAATGCTCTTGAGATTATCGTGCCGTAAGTGTTGAGCTCTTTTAAGCGTGTTTTGAACAATATGTATAATAAGTAATTCTTTGCAGAGTGCAAATATGTTCACAGTTACCTTAATTAGTAATATAATTTTCTATACATCTGTTCGATATAAATCTGATGGCGTTCACGTTCGTGATTCATTACAAACACTTTAGACCAAAGCGAGCAACAATATACCAAGTGACTACACGGGTGCTGGCGCGGTGGGCGCTGTGAATTTGTTGTTATTCTTAGAGATATGATATAATGTATCAAGTTCTTCAAACGGTTCATGCATAAAAGATTTGTGCCAGACCGACACATACAAGGAAATGTAATGTACTATTTATCACAAAATCAAGCGAAAAATATATAATTTTCTCCCAGTTAGTTTTCATTACATTTACATATGTACATCATGTGTAAATCTTGTAATTTATACGGTAGAAAGCTGCAAGGCTGCTGCAGATACATTTGTATGGTAATTACCACTTACCATCAGTTAGACTAATAGGCTGACTGTATAGTCTGATACACAAGTTCAATATAGTGTATATATAAATGAATAAGCGCTTCCTGGATTCGTAATGACTGCATTTTAAAACCAGCAGTTAATCAATTCCGAATATAAAATTATAAGTCGCCACTACCTAGTATTCAAATACTTAGGTATAATAGAACGAAATTTTGAAATTTGTATATTTCCACAATATTTTTACAGATAGTAGTGTAATAACGCCGATAAAATGCAATTTTTTTTTTTAATTAAAATAATAAGAATATTTAAGACTTTATTGATCTAGTAGTTTTATTACAGTGTGGTAAAAAGTTGTCAAAACCTGATTTGAATACTGGATTTACATCCATTTTCCACTCAGAAATTCAAATTCAACAATCATCGATTTTTCGCAATTCATACTACAAAACAAGCACTCCATAACTATTGAAGTCACAAAGTTTCTCTATTAAAAATAAAGCAAATATTTACGATAAATGAAATATTCAATGGTAAAGAATGACTTCGTCTAAGCTGTATGGTTCACCAATTTGGCTCGAACTTGCAAAACGTAATTATAATTTTATCACTGACAACAAAAAAAGTGAAAGAAACTTTACACGAGACGGGACTTCGTTCAGAAACTCGTCAGTAACTGCTAACAAACCAATTAAGAGGAAAAATTATTGTGTTTTTTTTCGTTGTATATGTCAGGAGGGTATACAAAGGCATGGGCGCTATTTTAGGTACTTGTAATTTCGCCTTAGGCAGTCCTGCAATTAGGAAGCTTCAACTTTCTTTAGAAGGCGACATCTACTCCAAATAGAAATGGAATGATCCCAACTGCCAATTTGTCCCAACGGCGGCGCTCAAGTTTCGTTCAAAAGTAACGTCATATATTTCTTATAACAAGTAATTATGCCATTTCAATATTTCTGCCTCTTAACTTAAAATTAATTTTTCACGAAAATCCTTAGAAAGTTTCAATTTATAGACTTATTTATACCTTGAAGTATAATGAATTGAATTAGGCTTCACTTGGCAGTAATCCACTTGTAGCTTAATGATTGAAAAGTGTTATAATTAAATTCAACGCCGTTTTAAATAAGGTTGGCTGGACCAACAATCTGATAAAGATCGCATGGGAGTGGTTGGATTTAGGCGGCCTTACACCGGTTTGTGTGGTAAACCTTGTGAAAAACCTTTGTCCAGCACCGTCGCACGTCTTTCAGCTGATATGATAAATTAAATTATATAAGATTCTTAATATTATTGTATCCTACACATAAACTTTTTTTTTAAGTCCTTTATTAGTCCTCGATAAAATAATTGCAAAAGCTATCATACGAGTATGCGATGGTTCGAAAAAATTATATACATTTATATTAAATTATGTGATGCTAGAAAAATAGTTTCGAACAGGAAAAATGGTTTTGAATTTTCAATCATCCAGCCTCTAAGAAATATTTAAAGTATAATTATTAAAATCATAGTCTCTAAGGATACTCTAACGAGGTTTACTTAGACGTAAATATATGATTACAGATGTATTCGCTACAGGAAAATAACTACTGTCCAGCTAAGCGAAGTGATAGCTTACCATAATTATTTTAATGATGTAGATACCAAATGTCCATACATCACGGCTTAGCAACGGACGGACCTTATCACATAGAAAATATCAAAATAATGTAAAAGGTGTTAATAATTTTCTTTTCCTTGTTACAGATGCTGACAATACAGAAGAAAGGAAATCGGTGATATATTTTAGGCAAAATGTAAGTATATTTATATAAAATATATTCCGTAATATGAACTGTTGTTTCAAACCACAGGAATCACTCATGTAAATTGATATTCGTCCGATTGACAATGATTTAAATTTCCATCGACCAATCAATGCGGTTTGCGGTTAATAAACATGTTAATTTTTAATATAACATAGAACTGATTTAGTATCTTCAAAATCAGTAATCCAATTAATGACAACAGTTTTGAATAATGTTCCAAAAGTAAATTGACGTCCTATCGTTGTTGTTCGCTTTTCGAATTGATATCACAGTTATATATTTGATAATTTTGGGCCTGGTAACAATTTAATGCCACAGGTTTAAAAAAAGAATGATAGCATTATACTGTGCTCCACAATATACATATTATACACTTTTAATTTAAATATATAATATTAAGAGATACATAAATTAAGAAATATTTAGATATATGAATATTAAGATATTACCTACTTAGTATAAATTATATATTTTTAAATTTGTGTTATAGATTTCAAACTTGTTATACGATAAAAGTTACCGACTCTGTACCTTTTTAAGGAGTGAGGGATTCATATAAATTAGATATAGTCAAATTTATTACGTGTTTCTTGACGTAAATTTAAGTAAAATAATTATTAGAATGTTTAGCTAATGCACATCAACTGTCGATTAATATTTTGATACAGCATCATTTGACAGGAAAACCAACAAACGTTAATGCCAAAATTGGATTTTTCGCCCCTTAAATTACAAATGAGCATATAAATGCAGTGCCTATATATACAACTACGTATAAAACCATAAATTAGCTTAATTACCTATGGGACAAGAAACCTTACTTAAGTATCTTATTGTTATTCCCACACAGGAGTCATTAGCACGAATAAATTAACATAAAATTTAATTAACTCAGTACTTAGTGCAAAATCGTTCAAGAAACTTTATACCGCATACCAACACATAGACGAACAAACAAAAAGTACGAGTCTAGTAGTTAGTTACACCAGTATTTGATTAAGTAATTAAGTGGTTCTCAACTTACCTTAGTTCGTAACAGACTGAACATAGAACATATTTACGTTGTAACAAAAAAGTTATTATGAAACTTATTAACTTTAAGCGTTTAATATAATAACTTAGGATTATAAAGTTGATAACATTAATTGCCTGTCTCATTAATCCTATAGCTCAGTTATAGCTAAGCAAGTACGTGAGTGCAAGTGTAAGGCCTATAGCAGATCATAAGGCCCCAGGTTCTGGTCCGGAGTGGACCAAATTTAATTCAGTTTTTTTATGAACCTCTGGGTTTTCCGTGCCAATATAGTGTCTTCTTAAAGTTAATAAGAGCATCAACTTTTTTGCTTCGAAATCAGATTCGGTATCACCCCAAACAAATCAAACATAGCTGGCAAAAATGTGATTTCTCTAGACATATTATATCACCTAATAGTATATAACTCAAGAGTAAAATAGACAGGCTTGGTATACCTAGCTATAGGGTGCTCCATTTATTATATTGTGCGACCTTGAAACTGCAACGCTCGGTGGATCGTTAGGTTAGGTTAGTGAGCTAACCACTTAAACCGATCTGTTGCTAATTAGTATCGCAAATATTGTAATGTTCAGTGATCACTCGCCTAAAACATATCTAACTCAATCGCACTGTTTAATGGGGTAATTCGGTATATGACATTATCTGATCTATTTGTTTGTTTTTTGGTTGTAGTATGAGTCCGTCTTTTATAGTTGTTTTGGTGGCTGGATTAATGCAATCTAAAAAACATTTAACTCACATTTTGTTAGCGGTTTTGCCCGACATGTATTGAACCCAATCATGTTACTTAATTATGAGCCCATTGTCTTTGCGCACCGGCTATAGGGATTATACTGCCAGTTTTGAGAGTAATCTAATCGGATAAATTAAATAACAAAACGTGAATTTTCATTTTAGATTGCGTTATGATCGACACCCACAAAAGACTAAAGGATTGTTCAAGAGCGAGGTAATTGTTTAAAAAGATAAAACAAGTAAGTATTGCAGATACTTTTTGTATATAAACAGCTCTAATACGAATCACCTCAATATATTAATCAATAATCAGTTTACAATATTTTCCTTATAAGTTTTTGCAAAAAAAAAATTCACAAAGCTAAAGGCTCTATATGTTAATTTAAGTCATAACTTGATCAGCCAACCCAATTACATCCAAACTCATTCGTTACTGATTGGTGACAAATATTCAAACATCAGAATTCTTACATTTATAATATTACTTCTCATCTTTCAAAAGATGACGGCTCTTAACCACGCTCATTAAAACTCTTATTTATTATCGGTGGTTTCCATGAATCTGTTACAAACAACTCGACGAATTCAACGCAAGCCTCAGAGCTAAGCCTTTAGCTGAGTGACAAATGAATGGGAAGCTCTAATCCTTACCCTTTGAACCGCTGTGGTGATACCATTTCTAGAATAAGCAAATCTAACTTAGTTGGACTCAAAAGGATCATTACCTAACTTTATTTATGTTTTTGGCTTTACTGGGAGTTACTTTTGTACTCGTTCTGTCAAAGCTAATCATCTTCTTAGGATTGCGATTGCAAAAATGACTACAAATTAATTTAGTAATTATGGAAATGAAAGGGCAATGGTACCCATAACACAAGTTAAATCTTACCACCATGGTAAAATTTATCTTGTGTTATGGATACCAGAGTTCAACATAATACTTATTAGTTCACATAATTGTTCATATAATTAAGGATATAGTGTAATCAAAGTGTTAATATTGTAAAACCTTTTTGCAAATAAACATTATTACTATTACTAAATTATATTATTGTGGTCCAGAACGTGGCTACATTGATCGCTTTTACGAAGGTAGCGTTAAGGCATTCAAAGCACATGTAAGCTACGACTTTATTTGAGATACACCTCATAAACAAACAAGATTAGTATAGTCCGTGATTTCCACCTAAACATGTTTTAATTGCATGCTGTGTGATATTGCGTGGCCATGGCTGCTGAAAAGCAACCGACACGTTGGAGAAAGTAAAAACTAAAATCTAAATAGCTTAATGATCTAAATAGCTTAAATATTAGTAACGATTAACAGTTTTTACAATAAACAACGCAATAAAATCCGCATGAAATAGTTTATTGTTCAAAGTACTAAACCACAAAAATTTCTTGTCAAAAAATCTTATAACTTTTTGTTATTCCTACCTGGGTCAGACACCTTAGCCACATTCATCACTATGATACATAAGGTGTATAGACTATGTAAAAGTATTTCAACACCTGACCGAAGTATTTTACGCGGCCATCAGTTCTCTCGCCACTTATTTACGAGTAGCACACGTAATCTTCTGCAAACGATGTCTTAAAACCAATAAATGGTGCAATAAACAATAAAAGCAATGTCCTTTCCTATAAAAATGTTGTTTTCTACTTTAACAGCTTAGTACGACATGATATGTCGTTATTTTACTTTGTTTTTACTCCTTCAACTGTCTTTTATGGGATATCAAGACGAATGATTCATATGGGAAGACTAGCTTCTGTTTTATCCTCTACGATAAAAATTAATCGTTAATTACAAAAGAATAGAAACAACATACTACTAGATTATAATCCAGAGTAAAACTAACCTATTGGAATTAGATAATAAGCAGCATGTATCGGAAAGATATAATCATATCTTAGGATCATAACAATAGCATGATAAAGGCTGGGCACGGACAGCGCTGGGGTTCAGATGTTATTCTTTGAATCTTCAACTTCTCTTTAACTAATAATTTTACCAGATGTTCAAAACCGTAATGAAATGTGTAAAATTATGACTTTATCTGTCCAACGATTCCAGTAATGTTAATTAGCCTTTTGTATCAAAAATATGAGTAACAACCTTGCATATGACGCTCAAACTTTTATAATTATATATTGTTTAACACAAAATGTCCAAGTCACATCCCTCCGGCCTTGTCACATCTGGCGTTTATATTGAAATTAATGATTTCGCGGTACTATGAGCATAGTAGTACCCAACCCTTTTCCCTTAGACCCGTTTTTACGACTTACGTAAGAGACTGACATATATATTTTTATACCCAATTTCAGTAAAGCCTAGGAAGTGCTTGTTTTAGCTAAAATGCTACAAACGTATTTATGTAAAATTTATATTACATTCTCTCAGAGCACGTATTTCGGAAGTAGGTATTGCAAATTATACTTTTAATACAGATATGTGAAAAACTATCTATGCGTTCTAAAATTCTGCAGGGCCCATAATCCATCCAATTATAGGATATTATATTTTATATATAAATTAATTTGCAAATATTTCCAGACACACAACAACAGCTACAAGTAACCTTAACTATTAACACCTAATTAAAAATACGTATAGTAGTTGAGCGGCCGGTTAAGGTAGCAGTACATTAAGTTTAAATATATACATATTTGTATATCTATTAAGTTTTTTGTACAATTAATTTAAGTCTAGTTGGCGTCCGCATACGTGTATATAATGTAAAACTATTCAGTGTCCATATACTGTTCAGACAACATTTTTACGGATATAATTACTCGTACATAAAATAAAAAATCAACCACGTGCAAACAATGTCTTATTTTTCTGGTAACACTTTACAAAAATTACATTCTTAATAATACTTATATGTTATGATTTATTTTTGTGTAAATCACGGACGTTTTCGGAGTAATCTGTAATCATACAACTAAATACAATTCTAAATAGCGCTACAATAAATATTCAAAGTCTGTTCCTAATGTCTGAAAACAATTCCGGCGACCCTTATCGTCTTAACCCACAGACCTCAAACTTTACAAGTCTACCCTTTCGTTTATCATTCATTAACGGTCGTTATCTTTCTTTTTCTCATTCAAATTAGATATTTAAATTGTCCCCACTGATTTAATTTAATAAAATCCTTGAATTATTTTACAATGTCTCACTTAACGGATATATGGAACAAGCTTTTGTCAAGTTTACTTAAGATTCTGGTACTGAAGCTAAAGTTGCAATTCGTGTGGCTTTAATTTCCGAAGTACATATATTCAATACGTTGATAAATGTCATACAGAGATTAGTTGTAACTTATAACAGGTGGGATTAGTAATAAGTGCTATATGAAATAGATCGTACCATTCTTTACCCAAAATGTTATTAATTTTTAGGCCAATGCTTTGAACTTAAGTTCTACAAACAACGTTTTTGTCATTGTGTCTGAATATTGAAGCATTTTATCATGTCCATCTAAGAGTTTAAGGCTATCTTTATTTACATTAAAATAAATTATCCAGGAACCAAAACGTCTATCGCCTTTAAGCTCATATACTCTTAGAATGAATTATTTTATAAACTTAAGGCTCAACACAGTTTTTGATTAAAACGTTTACTGTCAGCTTGCGTATAAAATATATTGAAACAAAACATTAAAAAGATATTTAGATATTTATAATAAGTTTATTTTGCCTCAATCAATCATAATCAGACATAGGCGTCTTCCTGTCATCTGAAGGTGTAAGATGTACTCACTATTCACATTGACTCCTTGTCTAGTCCAGTCTAGTGTTGACAATACTCGTACATAATATCATACGTCCTCAAGCGCATAAAAAGTTCTACAATTTGAATAAAAATGAAATCTTGATATTATATATATATATTAGGTAAGTTATAATAACAAGAAGTGCATAAAACTAGGTATTTTATCAAAGGACCAATATCGCTTTTTATTAGTTAGCAAAAGGCTCTTGTAAAAAGAAGACAGAAATTAAGTTAATTATTTTCTTCCTAACATTATATTTTTATAGTAGAATTGAACACACAAAAATGATATAGGGTATAATATTCTTACTTGAGTGATTTGTTTGTTTCAATGCCAGTATAATAATGCCGACAGTACCAAGTTTTAAGCTTTATATAAAATTGCTGCGAAGAGGCCAATGAATAATACATCTTTATTTTATACCAGTACTTCAAAATATTTGTTATTTTAAGCATTAGCGGCCATGTTTATAAAGCCTATACATATTAGAAGGAGGTTTTCATTTAATAGAAAACGCTGTAACTCGTTTATAGGGTGTGTGCCACTATAAATCCATATAATGGCTCACAAAAGTTCTACTCAGGATTCCCAACAATATTTTCTAAAAGTACTTATTTTGTCACTTTATTAATATTAGTGCAATTTATAAGGGTCAAACGCACAGCTACATTTACGTCACAACACATGATGAGTACCAGAGGCATAAAAGGCAGCCTGCCTCATGTATTTCTTTCATCCCATTTTAATTTATTTGTCCTAGGATTTTAGTTCGCCTTAGATAATTAATGCAAAAGTTTCTAAAGACGTTTGTTACTAAATCACGCGTAAACCGTAGGACATATTTAAAACTTGGTAAACAGTTAGACCATGTCTTAGATTTGCACATAGAATACATCATAGTTCAATATGTGTTTCCGCTAAATTCACATGAGTGAAGCAATGGGCAGAAACAAGCGATTAATAACAAGCAAAACAATTTTCAACATCGATGCAATTTTACATCGTAAATAAAAGCCAGAAAATTGCGTCATCATTAAATTCTCAAATTCCAATAATATGAATACTCTGTATTTGCGTGGCTGCTGTATTGAAATACGATGCGACGCAAAATGTTTTCTATTGCAAATAATGCATCATTTACCAGTTCACATATCAAAGGCTACATTCCCGTAATCATTCAGCTAAAATATCTACTGGCGGCATATTTGTGTTGGTTTATCGTTGTTTGTGAACAAACAACAAAATATACAGTAAGTCGGTTTTGTCTTTGTTATTATTGGCCTTTAACTAGGCTTGCCTTTTGATAGACTTTCTGCCACTTTAACCTTTCTCGTCTTTCGGGGTCATTTTGTGGGCTCTCACATCTTGCCAACGACCCAGAACTTTCTTTGATCGTCTTAAAATTTCGACATTTCAAACTTGTTTCAACCTATACATATAATATTTGTAACTGGTACATATTCAAGTAAATAAAATGAGAGATGTCTGGAAACGAGCTATAGAAGTCAAAGCAAATATTTTTTAAATTTTGGTGTATGTCTGTACGTTTGTATGCGCATCACGCAAAAACTACTGCACAACATTAAATGAGATTTACACAGTTGCTTTGTTGTTTTGATAGAAGTCTAGCTTATAATCTAGTATATGTTTCATTTTGATACGCCGCCTGGAAGTGAAGTATTATTTGTGTAGATCAGCTTTTTCTTATATGCAAAGGAAGCAAAATAGAGTTAGTGACCGACTTCCAAATTCCACACATACGAAGTCTCAGGCAAAAGCGACTACTTAAATATTTGTGATGTCGTAGGACAAAACGATTAAGTGATCATCATATTATCTGTGATTTCCGTCTCGGTCACAATTACAAGCTATCATAATATTACAATACCAGACTATGTCGTGACTCCGTCCGCGTAGATTACAATTCACCCATAATGTAATATACATGACATTTTATAACTGAAGCACCTACAACCATTACGAACGGATCGGGCTAATCATAGGGTTGAGCTCATGGAGTCGGACAAGGATAACGCTATACGTGTAATATCTCATATTCACGCGTAAGACCGCATGGCGCCGGCACCGCAGTACTGCCAGGCGTACTGCTACGTGAGTCAATTTTGCGTTTTTGTGTGTTATGTTATTATTATTTGTCACAACTGCAGTTCTATTAAACATAAGCATATGGATTGTGATTGATATTTTAAAATTAACCTCATGCTATTAAACTATGATCACAGTATTAAATTCTGTTCAATGATATTTCTCAAAGCTTTCTGTAGAAGCTTAAACAAAAAGCAAAACAAAATTATAACAAAATGATAGTTTCACATTCAAAAATCATATATCATAATTTTTTGATCTAAGCTAGTTAGTTTTGTTATTTCTAATAATATATTATGATTAACTTATCCTTATTCGGCAGTCACTTGTTTAAGACGCAAATACAGCAAAATATCTGACTAGCACACCAATATACCTACTCATACATTCATGACCTCGCTTCCATCGCCACCTTGAGTAAATATTTATTACAATATCCACATAACAACAGATATCTATACATTTATCTAACTTCGAATGTATGTACATGTTTATTAGCAACTCGTCATAAAACGAAATCGTCGGGTTTAAAGCCCATTTCACGTCCGACCGACGGCAAGCTCTGTATACATTTATTTCCTGATACACAATGTTTTGTTCTTGCTTCTAAATAAACAAGGTACTATAATGTAAGAAGCTTGTTACATTAAAGGATTTCATTTGCTCGTAAATGCACGAACTATTTTAAAGGCACAAAGGACTACGGCAATCGTACTAAATTTCGTTTAAATAATCTCAGTTTCCTTAGATGTGGCTCAGCTTCCTTAGTTGGTTTCCTAAGTAGTGTCTATGTTTATCGGATAAAATTATTAGGCAGTAGTGTTGTGCCTTACTATGATATCCCCAATTTATCTTTCTTTCTCCAAAATATCTGCTTCTAGGTACATAGAATATGACTTATTATCAACAATATTGGGTGAACATAAACAGGAAGGAGGTCATGTACCTATATTTTTCAACACAGTTCTACTATGAAACATCTTCACCAAATATATTTTTGTTTAATATAGTATTTTCGAAAATATCATACATACATAGAGTCACGTCCTGAAGCGGTAGATAGAGATGTATCTTAACCTTAATTACCCGACCGTTAAGTGGATTTTGCGTCTACTGGTCATATTTCAAAATTCTGTGCCGTTACTGTAACAGATTCATTCCATATCACTAAGCCCTATTGAACGCTAACGAAAGCTGAATTAAACTCACGATCGGCTGCACATATAAGTGCAATCTTATACAGGGTGTCCGGTAATTAATGGATAACCTTGAAATGTCTTTTAGTAGAAAAGAAGGCCGTTCAGAAAAATTGAAATAAAAAAGATATTTAAAAATAATAAAAATATTAAATAGTGCAAGCTATATTAGCATAGCATACTTTTGACTGACTATCTATTAGCATAATTAGTGTTTAATAATAAAACAACAAAAAACCGATGGGTTTCATTCATTTATGGTCGTAGTATACATGAAAGTTATACATGGTAATTAAAAAAAACATATCTCAGGTAGTTAGGATAGATTTATTTTCATATTTTTTCTGAACGGCCATCAGTTCCACTATAAGACATTTCCAGGTTATCCAATAATTACTGGACACCCTGTATAGGTTCAACGAGGCAATGAGAGATAATTAATTATTCGAATAGACGATAACTAAGTGCAAGATTTGTTCAAACCCTCTTGAAATGTTCTTCTTGATTGTATATCTGGTACAGTTTCAAACAAGTACAGTTTCTATTATAGTCGATTGCTGATCCTTTTACTTACAGCTTTTACAAACTATTTTTAGTATCTTAATCCTTTTTGCTATAGTAAACTATTAACAATCATTCCACTAAACCATCTTACTCCTTAGTAAGATATTAAAACACGTCAAACGAAGTACCTTACAATTCATCACTCTGCGTTACATGGTAATACACTCCATGTAACGTGATGTATGAGATATCGCGTCATCTGTTGCCGTCTGGTAACTGATACTGACATATATGGATAGCTCTGAACATACACAGAATACCAAGTGTTAATATCCTTATTATTTACTAATATTGTAAATACGAACGTAAATTTGTTTGTTTGTTACGTTTTCATGACTTAACTACTCGACCGATCATCATATAATTTCAAATACATGTCATGTGTATAGATAAGGATATAGGGTACCTTTCTTCCGGAAAAAGTACTGTTACTCATCTAACGTAAGTTATATTAACGTGACCGAAGCTACGGGCCAAATTTAGTACACAATATTATCAGTCTCTTCGTAAAACCATTAACATCGTGATATTGGCTTAAAAAACATTTCTATGGAATACTAATATTTTAAATATATACATACATATAGAAGTAATTGAAAAACTTTTTGTGAAATGATTAACATTGCGATGTTGTCTCAAAAACATTTATATGGAATACTAATATTTCAAACATATACATATATAGAACGAATTGACTGACTTATCATCACAGCCACTTGGAATTTTGCATACAAATTCTTTGAATAATGTAGACATCCATTCTTAGAATTAAACTCCTAAAGAATTAAGTAAATGGATCCTCTTACCTGATTGACAGTAAAAATATTTATAGTGAAAATTTAAGATGGTTCTAATAGAACTTTCGTGGAAATACTAAAAAAAAGAAATAAGTAATAAATAAAAAATTGTTGCGTTTCTGATAAATGGGTGGATTTATCAGAAACGGCAGTATTTAGGATGGTGTGTCACCATGTGGTGATTCTCCTAAAGAAGTGGTTTAAGCACCTGTAATTATAAGCCGTCTACTTTCATTATAAAATCGACCTATTTTCACTTTACTTAGAAAATAGGATAGGTGATTTAGGATCTTGGTGTACAGCCAAATACTTGCTTGAGACACTCAACACATTTAACACCATGCCCGTAAAAATATACCGCATACAACACATTTTGCATTGTGTTTGCTATACGGCATACAATATTTTAAGCCAAAATCGCCAGCAAAGCAAGCAGATTACAAAATAACAGTTATAGGATCGTATGTTTTCCAGCAGTGCATGCATAGTTTGAGTATAGCTTTCAAACTGCCTCAAATTATAGCACTTGGTATATGGTAGCGTTTATCCTTGAACTATAAAAGTATCTCTTTATCTTTATCTTTATAGAGGTCGTAACAATCATAAGCATTCTACTAGATACTATGGCTTAACATGTGCCATACGTTTCAAATGTATCGATAACTGCACGGATGGTGAAATGGGTTCGATGCCCACACGGGACAAAATTTGTGTTATCCACAAATATTTTTCCGAGTCTGGATGTTCTTTGTGTCCATTGTTTGAAGGTTTGTAAAAACCCCCGTAACACAGAATTCATTTACAATACGGGAGTTGCATTTTTATTACAAAAAAAGAAAAGTTACAGCTAGAAAGGCGATATACATATACTCGTAGTAATTATATTTACGTACTGTCTCACCGACGCAGCTGTCTTTGCTCGGCAACACCCGTCACTTGGCACGAAAAAATGAAAAATCGACAGCTGTGCTCGATAAAAGTAGCCGTAGGCTCGACTTCCATTATGTGGAAAAAGGTGATAAATTCTTCTTTTGTTTATGTATATATTTATATTCTAACTGCACGGATGGTGTAGTGGTTTTAGTGATTGCTTTGCCACTGCTACTACGCCGAGTGTTGTGGGTTCAAATCCCACACGAGACAAAAAATTTTGTGATCCACAAATGGTTGTTCCAAGTCTGGATGTTCTTTGTGTCCGTTGTTTCAACGTTTGTAAAGCGCCTCCGAGACAGGATTTATTCCAAATGCGGGATGTTGACTTTTTCAAAAATGTAAAACAAAGAAAATATCCTTTTTATAAAAATGGCTGCTTTATAGAGTGATGTTATCAGAATTATAAGAACCGCCTCTGGATATATTCGATTTTACCGAAATTCCGAAATACCTGGTATCAAGTTTCAACGAGCGCTATCTGACCAAACTCTGCAAGCTACGTACAAACGTATTAAACAAATATACACAGTTATTAAAGCAAACCGTAATATTGGAAAACTGGCCGAAGTTTAATTAATTTTGTAGAGCCATGTTTATACGGCTGTGATATGTTTATATAGTTAAAGTATATGAACGCGCCATTTATTTCACATTAACAATATGCTCGGTACTGATCCTGTGTGGTTTTGGTCGGCAGTTGTCGAACTGTAGATGAAGGATTTTATATTATTATTTTTGTTTAGTATTAATTGGTTACCATAGCCAATAATTATTTGCAATTCAAAAGGGTTCCATATCTGAGGATATAAGCTGGTATGAAAAAAGGGGTGATGTAGGTATGTGCTTCTTATATTTACCTGGCGAAACTCAGGGGCAGTGTTACTACTCTTTTCTCTAACAAACTAAACAAAACAGATATAAGGCACATCATTAAGCCCCTAAAACTAGAACTCAAAAGTCAAGCAGGTTGAAACCGGCTATGTCATTACTTACCCATTACCTCCGAGGAAGAATCAAAATTATTTTGTAAGCGTGACTTGATAATTTGAGTAAAAATCCCTTGATCGTTATTCATCTTGGTCCATAGACCTCCTGCTGACTTAAATGAAACGAAGAAAACGATACCAAAACAAAAAAATTAAATCCTAGTATAGGAGTTATCATTTTAAAATAAAATGAACTACTAAAGTAAGTTATTCAGTCTAATTGATTATAACAGATATTCTGAATATATCAAGAAATGATTAACTTTATCAAAGTCATCAAAGGCACCGTAAATGTAAAGCTTATTCATTAATTTCGACCGCTATTTTAATAATATCTACATTACCACCGACGCATTACAATTGTCCTATTAGGTATTTTGACGCGCCCTTATTTTAGGTTTCGAACCTGATTTTCATTTGATATTGTTTCCAATATTAATTATCGGACGCAGTCTGCCATTCATGATCAAACAACAATAGACCACCGATAACAATGCATGTCCGTCCATATTATACACAATGCATCATCTGTGTAATGTAAGAACTCCGTGATAATTAATTACATGCTCTGCACCGCGGCTTTTTATAGGCGAAGTTCTATGTAGAGGTGTTCTGCGCACTATGTCTAAACTTTCGACGATCGATAACAAGTAACATTTTTGTTCACAACATTATCAGTCTAATACCTTTATTGTAGTGAACAAAGATGTCATTAAATGTTGCTTGCTTGCTTCTATAAGTTTTCAGTAGCTATTCTGTAGTTAGGCAGAGAGAGTGAGCGCATAGAGCCATATCCTGCGGCCTAAACTCAAACTCTCTATTCGTGTTGGGTTGCTGTCCTATGATGGGACTGCAACTCTCATGGGTCAATAGGACTACTATCGAGAGAGAGGACATATAGAGTGCACTTGTGTTTACGCAAACTCTTGTGTGCTGTATGGCCACCGTAACCGAAATCCACTTTAGAAAACGTCAGAAGCCTTTGCAGTCCATGGTATGCTCTATCCTTTGATCGCATATGGTATTGATTGAAACTTCGTGATGCCAATGTTACTTGCCTAAAATCTACGTGGTCATGATTGGATTTTATCGCGTTGTTTATTTAACACTCTATTACATAATTTTGAAACTGTTACACTACTATACTATACTATTAAACTTTACTAATTTTAAGCTAATTAAATTATTAAAACTATCAAATCTATTTGTTTTTAAGTTTAATAATTTAATTAGCTTAAAATTAGTAAAGTTTAATAGTATAGTATAGTAGTGTAACAGTTTCAAAATTATGTAATAGAGTGTTAAATAAACAACGCGATAAAATCCGTATATAGTAGTTTAATTTCAGTGGTCATGATTGTTAAAAAATATGCGATACATCAGTAGGTCTGACTGGTCTGAACTTTGGCGAACTTGCAAACCAAAAACATGCGTGCCCTTATCTGTAAATTGTTTCACCCCTACGATGCTAGCTTAAAGACTTAAAGCAAATGAACTAAGTGAAATTTATTGTTTGAATACACTGTTATTATAAACACTTCGGTAATAGTTAGACGCTTACTTGTGAAATACAACTTTATAATAAAAACAATGCAAAATATATTATCATTTAATTTTTAGTCCTTATATAATACACATGTAACAGCAAGCCAACGTAAAATTGAATCCTAGCTCTTAGAATAGACAATATATAGATTTAAAAGATTGTGAATGGGGATTAAGAATTAATGAGTTACTTGTCAAATGTCTTCTTTATGCCGACGACCAAGTAATACTTGCGTCATCAGCGGAAAAGTTGCAGGCGATGGTAACTATTATGCATGGTGCTTTTGAGAGTAAAGGAATGAAAATAAATGTAAGCAAGATGAAAGTAATGGAATTTGAAAAAGGAGGAGTGCGTGACGATGTGTAATATTTTGATTGATGGAGAAAAAGTGGAGCAAGTGAAAGAGTTTGTATATTTGGGTTTTTTGGCTTTGTTCACACGGGATGGTAAGCGTGAGGGAGATATTAAAAGGAGAACGATTGCTGGCAATAAAATGAACTGAGCTCTACGCGCTTTTATGAACAGTTGAAATGTATCCGAAAAAGCACGTTTGGCTGTTCATAGAGGACTATTAGTACCCACACTTTTCATTTCATTTCATTTATTCAGGAACAATATTTACATCGTATTTGAATTTTGCACTATACATAACAGAAATTGATTTTACAAAATGGCACTTAATGGAACACTAAATTAACAACAATATAAACATTATTCGTAAAGATGTCAACAGAGTAGATTAAATAATACAAAAATGATAATGTTAAGGTGATAACTGATAATTCATTCACATAATATAAAAAATAAAAATAACAATTTAAATAATAATCAAATTAAATAAAATTAAAAACAATAATCCATTAGTAAAAATAATTCCATTTTGCAATTTGTTACTGAAACTCTTATTTAAATGTCATTTCAAATATTTTACAACTTTAAGGTATGCTATAAAAGCATTCATTCAACAAAAAATGCTTTAGTCTGGTATAAAATTCTTTAGTATATAATAATGTCTTAATTTCTGAGGGCAATTTATTAAATATATTTATTGATTTGAAACCTGCACTATGTTTAACAATATCAAGCTTAGGTAAACATTTCCCCCGCGCTCCGACCGTGTGGTGAACGGACGTGTTACTGGTTGTTCCTGTGTTTTTTAATTCGTAAATACGCACAAAAGTGAATTTTATTATAAAGAAACACATAAACATTAACTTAAGTGTATTAGTGACAATATTGTGGAAAAGAACAGTGTTAAAACTAGATAAAGTGAACCAAAAACTTAAATAAACATTAAAACGGACAATAAAATTTGTGCAAACAATAGAAAGCGATCGCTAGAAGTACTTGTTCATTATTTATAACTGAGTTCTTTTTAAGAAGTGATCGTAAAATTCAAACTGTTTTGCGAGAGCTTTCGTGGCTGTGTGCTGACTAACGCTGCCCTGCGTTCCGAGTGCCGTGGGTTCGAGTCTCTCTGTGGAATTCTTTTTGCTATTATTTCTTACAATCCCAGCGGTTCTGACATCTTTTTGGATTTTTATGATTGACCTTTTGGAGCGTACCGCACATTAACTTTTTATTTAACAGTATTTTATGGAAACGAAACGTTGTTTTCGTAATACTAATACTTTACGATGCCAAGAGTTGAGCGGTCACCAACTGCTGCTCCAACAACAACAAACAAACAACAGATGCCTTCGACTCCTGATAAGTCCAATCAACAAGACTCAGAGCACTGTAATGTTACCGCTAGAAATAAACGCCTACGCCCCGACTTCTCCCCTGAAAGTGAATGGACTAAATCCTTTGAAAATAAGATAATGAACTTGCTTAACTCATGGAAAAAGGATCAAGATATTATGTTGAATAAACTTACGACAGATATTGCAGAGGTGAAGCAGCAAAATATAGAAATTCAAAATACAAACAATGAAATTGAAAAATCCATAGAATTTATTAACAGCGGGTATGAGAGTATGAGGCAGCTAATAGAGAAGCTAGATAAAGAGCGAATGGAACAACGAAATTACATCTTAGAGTTAGAGAAAAAGATCATGGATTTACAGAACTCCTCACGCTCGTCAGCTATTGAAATTAGAAATGTTCCACAGCGTGAACACGAAACTAACTGCGACCTCCAGTCCACAATAATACAGACCTGTAAAGCCATTCAGATAACAGTAAATAACACTGATCTACGAGATGTCTATCGAATGCCCGGTAAAAAAGGTACAAACAGACCGATAGTCTGCGAGTTCACCACAGTACCTATAAAGCACCAGGTGTTAGAGGCGTCACGAGTATTCAATAAAGAGCGACCTATGGCTGAAAAACTGAACACTGAACACATAGGACTTAGTGGGCCACGAACCTCGATATTTATCGCCGAACATCTTCCAGGTTCACTCAGACAGTTGTTCTATGAAACACGTAACTTCGCTAGGAATAACAACTTTAAATTTTGCTGGACTCACAATGGCAGATTATTTCTTCGTGAACGAGAGGGAGCTGAGGCAATCAATATCAAAACACCATTGTGCCTTAGAAAACTCATCAATCAACTACATAAATAGCTTTTCTCAGTTCAATCTCGGCTATAAGTGTAGTCATGTACTTATACTGAAAACTAAATATTTTTGTGTATTATTAGTTTTTATTTTCAACTTCACGGTTATTGTACTTAATAGTAGAACTAAGTTTATTTATAGATTATTACTCAAACACGAAACTTCATACCATACCGCACACACACACAATACTACAAAATTAGATATTTCACATCCTACAAGCGCACACACAAAATACAATTCATACTTATTCGACATAGTAGTTAATTTAAAAGACCTGGAACAGTTTAAAAATAGATATAATAATAGTTTATCTCTACGAGTTGGTATTAATTCTAAAGTGCACTTCTGCATATATCCTGATAGTGATACAAAAGCTGAATCTGGCACTCTTTTCTGGTACATCCATTTTTGATATATATTCATTATAAATGTTAGATATAGTTTCTTTATCAGACGAATTGGATGTACTTGGCACGGCACTCTCGTATACTTGTAAGCCTGAACAATGCGCTAGTCTCATAAATAATCACGATACCTCAATAAAAATAATGCACGTAAATATACGTAGTGTGAATCGAAATTTTGACGAATTTACTATATTACTGGATTCAATGCATATACTTCCGGATGTAATAGCTCTAACGGAGTGTTGGTTAAGCAAAACAGCGAACATTCCATTAATTGACGGATATGTGGGCTACCAAACAAGAAACAACACAAATCAAAATGATGGACTGATTCTTTACGTTAAATCACCATTATCTCATACAATTATTGAACCGCATATTGTAGGGTCAAACAGTTTGATTTGTAAGGTTGAACCTACAAAACTTGCTATTATTGCTGTATATCGCCCTCCCTGTATTCGTAATATTGATGGTTTTCTAAATGCGCTCGACTTGAGTCTTACGGACATATCCAACTATAAAAATATAGTCCTTATTGGTGATGTCAATATAAATATCATCCCAACCCATGTGAACCAACAAGCCTCTGAGTATCTAAACCTAACCGCCTCGCATGGCCTACTACCTACTCATAATCTGCCAACACGAGACAAAAGCTGTTTAGACCATATCTTATTAAAATCAAACTTAAAATCTACTACATTAATATTTGATACTTATGTTACCGATCATGCGCCTATCTTTATTAATATTGAAAAGACCTTAAAACATCCCAGAAATCAAACCAGTATCATCAAAGTGGACTATCCCTCAGTTATTAAAGCTATATCGGACACTGACTTTAGTGTGGTCTTAGGTACATTAGATCCAAATTTAGCAGCGGATAGGTTGGTTACAATTATGAGGTCAGTAATAAAAACACACTCCATAACAAAGCATATATCATCTAAGCATAAAATCCTTAAACCATGGATATCAAAGGGGTTATTGAGATGTATTCGAAATCGTGATTCTATGTGTCAAAAATTGAGAACTGATTCGGGTAATTACATTCTTAAAGTTACCTATGTCAGGTACCGTAACTTTTGCAACAAATTGCTGAAAAATTTAAAAATCGCTCATGAAAAGTTTGAACTGCTAAAAGCAAAAAATAATCCAAAAGCCACTTGGCAAGTAATTAAAAATATTACTCAAACGAACAGAGCAAAGAGCACTCCAAAAGAACTGTTGAAAATTGAGGCTAATCCAATGGCGTCTGTGAATAGAGTAAATGAGTATTTTTCTAGCATAGGTAGCGAATTAGCAGAGAAATTTGGGTCCACATCTCAAAATGACACACACACGCTCGATGACAATACCACACTGAACTCGCTTGCTCTCCTTCCAACCGATGAAAGTGAGGTCCAACGAATTATACAGGGGCTACGTGGAGATAGTGCTACTGGTTGGGATGAAATCCCAACAAAGATATTACAATCCTGCTCAAACACATTAGTACCAGTCATCACTCATATATGTAACATCTCTATGGAAAACGGCATATTTCCCAAAGTTTTTAAAAGGGCCATTGTACACCCTATTCATAAGGGTGGAGATAGGAACAGTGTAAGCAACTATAGACCGATATCTATCTTGCCTGCAATGTCTAAAATCCTTGAGAAACTGCTGAATACACGTCTCATTCGCTTCCTGAGTGGAAACAATGTACTTGCTCCAAACCAGTTTGGTTTCAGAAGTGGGAAATCGACAGAAGGTGCAGTAGCTTCTCTTGTTGATCAAATTGTGGACAGTTTGGACAATAAACAGAAATGTATTGGCATCTTCCTTGATATACGGAAAGCTTTTGATACTGTCTCTGTCCCCCTTCTCCTATTGAAGATGGAACGGATGGGTATCCGGGGCTATGCCTTTCGGATTTTTAAAGACTACCTTTTTGACAGGACACAATGTGTCAAGATTGACTCTTCTGTCAGCAGCTGCGCCTCTTTAAACTTTGGTGTTCCTCAAGGATCAGTACTGGGCCCTACACTCTTCCTACTTTACATTAATTCACTCTGTAAGCTCTCCTTACCTAACTGCACTATAGTCACCTATGCAGACGACACTGCCATGCTTATTCGAGCCACTAACTGGTCTGATGCCTTTGAACGAGCTGAACAGGCGCTTAGTCGAGTAATGCAATGGCTAACTGAAAATCTTCTTACCCTAAACCTCGACAAAACATCCTATCTAACATTCTCGCTATCAACTCTGTCACAGCCTCCTCCAGAGTACACTATAAAAGCACATGCTTGCGCTGGCTCCTCAGAATCTTGCCAATGTCAATGTATTACATTATCTAGGGCCACTGGGATAAAATATCTTGGTATCTATATAGACAATCTCATAAATTGGAAATGTCATCTCAATAATCTTACCTCACGCGTGCGCAAAATTATTCCAATTTTCAAAAGACTACGCTGTTCGGCTGGTATAAATACTCTTAAGACAGTATATCAAGCACTTTGTCAATCCATACTGAGTTACTGCATCACTGTGTGGGGTGGAGCAGCAAAGACATATATGCTGCCATTGGAGCGGGCACAGAGGGCCGTCCTGAAAGTCATGACTTTTAAGCCCTTCAGGTATCCTACAGCGCAGCTGTACAAAGATTGTAAGCTACTTTCCGTAAGACGGCTCTTTGTGCTTGAAACAGTGTGCAGAAAGCACACAACAATGAAATATACACGTAACGCTACGAGTACACGGCGTTCGTATAAGGTCTGTCAGTCTCAGCGCTTTAGAAGTTCATTGGCTGCACGACATCATAGTGTGCTTGCGGGACATCTCTATAATAGTATAAATAAATACTGCAATATCCACAGTCTGCTCAGACCCAAATGTCGAAAGATCACATCTGAATGGCTTTTGGGCAAAAACTATGAAGAGACCGAAATTCTAATTATAATAACCACTCTGTAGTCATACTGTCAGATACGCACAATTACAAAGCATACACACACACATATACACACGCACACACATACACCCACCATCAAACACACAAACACACACACACACACACCTTAATCATCTACTATTTCTATTGCATTAATTATATTCTAAAGATCATTGTGTTTTTTTTATAACGATTAAATGTTATTAAAATAAATTGAGGGGGCCTGGTACCCATGACACAAGTTAAATCTTACTTTGGGTACCAGTGTTCGAACATTATTATTGTCTTCACCTTATATTGTGTTAACTTTGATGTCTTTTATAAACTGTGTACTTATTCTGAAAAATAAATTATTATTATTATTATTATTATTATTTTGATTGGAAATCTTTTCTCCTTGTTTTCTCTCTCCTTATCCTTTCATTTTCAGACTCATAATCATGGACATGTTTTTTAAAACTACTAAGTAGAACAAGAATGTACAAACTTGGAACAGTCAATATGCCCATTTCTTTGAAGTGTGGTTTGCATGATTCCTGTTGCCTGATTCTAACTATTGTCCTGATTGCTCTTTTTTGTAGCACAAAAGCTTTTAGTAAATTATACTCATAGCTGCCCCCCCAAAAGAGAATGCTGTACCTTAACCTCGCCTCAACCAATGCATAATAAACTAATTTTTGGTATACTAAGCTGATCTCATTTCTGAGACTCTTAAGCACATAACAAGCTGAGCTAATTGCTTTTTCAAGATGAGCGAGTTCCTGTTTCCAATTTAATTGGTCGTCTATATAGACTCCTAAAAATTTAACAAATGAGACTGGAGTCACAGTTTCACCATTTATTCTGCAAACAATGTTAGCAACTTTCTTTGAAGTTTGCCGAAAAAGCATAACATTAGTTTTGCTAGCATTAACCTTAAGACCATTTAGTGAAAACCAACTGTAAAAGATGTCCAAACTTTGATTAATCACGTGATTAAGGTCATTTAGGTTATCAGCAGATACAACTGCATTTGTATCGTCGGCAAACACTACCAACTGAATAGACCCTGGGGCACTTGCATGCATGTGTTCAATTAGGTCATTTATAAAAGTTATAAAAAAGATAGGTCCCAGAATGGAGCCCTGTGGGACGCCAGTGAGAACAGGATACAATTTTGACCTATAAGTTTCTTCATGAAGAGTATTACTATTAGTTGTCTCATCATTTCTCTCTGTGTATTTCAATTCTACGAACATTTTCCTATTTGTTAAGTATGAAGCGATAAGTTCCAAAGATTTTCCTCTTACACCATAGTGTTCTAATTTCCCTAATAGAACTTTATGATCCACTGTGTCAAACGCAGAACTTAAATCTAAAAAGAAAGCCGCTACTTTTTGTTTGTTGTTCAGTCTATTCACTATATCATTAACTAAAGTATGTATTGCATCTTGCGTGCTAATGCCTTTCGAATAACCAAACTGTCGCCTACTAGGTACTCCATTTCTATTAAGATGTCTTAGCAACCTTGATTTAATAAGATGTTCTAAAATTATGCCCACAGTGGGTAGTAGGGAAATAGGTCTGTACATCTTGGGGTCAGTTTTTGATCCCTTTTTGTGAATTGGTATAACTCTAGCAATTTTAAGTTGATCAGGGAAAATGGCTTGGTCAAAACATGCATTGCAAAAAGTACTTAAGGGCTCAGCTAATATGTCTAAGTTGTCCTTGATGACTGATATCGGAATTTCATCATAGCCAGAAGACATTTTATTGACTAATTGCCTGACTACTTTGTGTATTTCGTATGGGGTAGTAGAATCCAGAACCAAATCATTTGTAATTCTAATTTCATTTTTGCATAGAAGATCAATGGCAGGTTTTGTCTGAATATTAGTTGAAACTGAACTAAGATTAAACTGATTTGCAAACATATTTACAATTTCTGATGGTTTAGTTATCAATTTACCATTCACTTTTAGGGTAAGTTTGTTATTCATGGTAACTATCTTATTTCTATGCTTGTTAATTATCTTCCATACATCTTTTGCAATATTTTTTGACCCAGCCAGTTTGGACTGCACTGTTAGTTTCTTAGCCTTGTTAATCACCTTCTTATACAGCGACACATATCTTTTCCTGTAGCCTATTAAAGTTTCACTTAGACTATTACCCCCGTCTGTACATAAGAACCGTTTCATTTTACTAGAAACTCTAATTCCCCTTGATACCCATGGCAATTTTGTTATGTGATTAAGATGTACCTGCTGTTTTCTTCTTCTAAAGCAAATTGAAAAACATTTTTCAAATTGCTTAATGAAGCTGTTCATACCAATGCCTGTCCAGTTATGGTTTAGAAGTAATGTCCGAAAATTACTTTTGTTTCTAATGTTAAATATTCTCTTAGTAATTACTACAGATGAGGTATTCATTATTTTGTGTCCTTTGTTACTTTTGAAAACAGTACTGCATAATAATGCTGCATGCCCATCAGCTAACCCATTATGATCTATATTACAATTTTTTATACAATCATGTGACAAATTTGTGAATATGTTGTCCAAACATGAACTTGAACCATTGCGAATAAATGTGGCAGACTGAATTAAAGGTTTAAAGTTGTAACAAGTCAACAAATTCAACAATTCATTCCTCTTCTTGTTATCTATTAGAAGGTTTGTATTAAAATCACCACAAATTATGCAATTTCTGTTGAAAAAGTGTTCCAAAAGTTTTTCTAATCTCTCTAAAAAAGTGCTAAAGTTATGGTCATAAGGGGTGCGATAACAGCAGCACACACAAACTCCTGTTAAGACATCCCTGACACAACACAATTCAAAGCTATCGATTTTGTAAAATTTTTTAGCTATTGGCAAATCTTCATACACCCTGTCCTTTTTAGCCAAGATAATTGTACCCCCCCTTAATTTATTTTTCCGTGTGTTGTATGATGCTACTTTATAATTAGTAAGATTTAATAAAGATACAAGTTCTTCATTAAGAAAGTGTTCACTAAAACATAAGTAATGCATAGTATTTTGCAAACTATCAATATATATTTCTAGACTATCCTTTTTATTATTTAAGCCGCAGACATTCTGATGAAAGACATTGAGATAGTTAAACAGTGAATGATCACAGTCATGTGGCTGAACAGTATTGGACATATCTTCACTAACGAAAACATTTTACATTTACCTTGTTGGTTGCAAGTTTTTTAAAATAAAAAGGTATTGTGCCTGGATTGCAATTTCTTACAACATTGTCACTGTCACTATCTATCTGGTTTGAACTTGTAATACCAGAGCTATCTAAGGAGTATGAGTTCAAAAAGTTTATGTGTTTTTTTAAATCACAGAAGATGTTAGCTATGGCTTTGTTGTTTGGCTTGCCTGAGTATTTAGAGAACATGTTAAATGTATAATCAAGACTATTATTTAAATCAAATAAGTATGCAAATTCAGATATCTGATTGCTTGTGTATAGAAGTTGATTAAAAGCTTCTATTCTTTTATTGTAAATATTTGCAATATCATTTAGTTTGAAATTAGGACAACATAGAATAACATTAGTGTGCGTTATCATTTCGAGCTTACACTTAATATATTTAACTAATTCTACATACCTGCCAGAGGCCATAAAATCCTTTTCGCCGATAAAAACAATACAATAATCATTTAAAGTGTAATTTACAAGCTTTTTGTCTACTGTTGCGAATAATTGCAGTATATTCGCATTTGGTAAACAGTAGTGACAAATTTTTGCACCTGGGAAAGTATTTATCGCATTTCTAACTATGTTATTTTTATTATTGTCACTAATTATACACATTTTATACTTATACATATTATTATCTAAAGCTTTTTCTGTCAAACTACGACTTTTATGTCGAGATACAGTTTCGCCCCCTGTTGAGTTTGTCGAGAGTTCATCGTGTTCATAAACCGATACATTGGAATAAGGATCGATTAGGTTGCAGCTCTTCTTGATAGATGGCGGTTCACTCAGCTCTGTTCGTTGAATATCATCTCGCTGTAGGGTCGAATTTCTTGATTTTTAGCCATTACCGGAAACTTACGTATGGAAGTGAAAGTTGAGTATGGCAAAAGAAGCATGAGAGCAGAATCAATGCTGTAGAAATGAGAGCGCTGAGAAGCATATGTGGTGCGACTCTGAAAGATAGAATAAGAAATAGTGTGATAAGTGAGAGATATGGCATGAAAGTGGATATAGTGACACGAATAGAAAAAGGTATCTTAAGCCGGTTTGGGCATGAAGAAAGAATGGATGAGAAAAGACTGACTAAGAAAGTTTATAAGGCTAGTCTTAGTAAACGTTTCTCGATCAGATCGGAGGCGAGGCCAAAGACAAAGGCCAGGTTAAGAGCACCTTAAACCGACGAGCGTGTATAAGTAATATGATGAAAGTAAATGAAGCCAGAGAAGTGTGTCAGGATCATAACAAATGGAAACCCGTAGTCTCTGCCTACCCCTCTGGGAAACAGGAGTGAATCTATGTATGTAAAATAGACAATTACGCCCACACATAAGGTTCACTAGAACAACGACAAACTGCATTTTATATTCGCTTTTAATGGCAACCAAGCCTAATGGTAAATGTAAAACGCCACTCATAGACTTCCTTTTTTTTGCTCTTTTTTTTAAAGTAAGTATTTTTTAAAGTAACTCCCACACTAGGCAATTATACTGTGTCGCGGGGAACATTACTAACATTCAACAAAGAACACTCAGAATAGAAACAACTAGGTGTTTGGGGATCACACAATATTTTGTCCCGAGTAGGGGTCAAACCCACAACATTCGACGCAGTGGTAGCAAAGAGACGACGACTTAAATCCATCCGTGCCCAATAAGGAGGCTACTGCTTACCATGAAATACATAGGTCTCATCCCTATAAAGCTCATTTTTTAAATTACATACTATTACAGATAACTGAGAATAAAATTGCTCCAAAGCTATTCGATACATCGTTAGGACACGATATAATTTACTTGTTAAGTACTATTTTCGAGGCAATCTCGAATGCACACGGGACGCCCGGTTCAATCGAAATTACTATTAAAGCACCGTGAACTGAAACAATTCGGCAGCATCCAGTTAGTAGAATTAAATTGTTTCACTCGAAATGTAAGTTCATTTGAACTTTGCAGAGAATTCAATGATAACAAACTAACTTAGATTATTATTAGCATCGTATTGTGATAATTTCCTTCAGGTAGTAAAAGCAGTTATCTATCTGTATCAGTCTTGTCTTGGATACAATTGATATAAACTAGTATACGTGTTACAGATGTAAAGCGAACTCTGAAAATAGTAGGTTTGCTAAAGAGAACAGAACACAGTCAAATTAAATAATAATAATAATTAATTTGTAAAATCATAAGTTCCCTACAGTTACAAGTTGGAATTTCTAATAAAAGGTGTTGATATCTATATACTGATGATGATATATATATAAATCTTCTGTGCGTGTGTTTGTAATCAAACTCCTCCTAAACGGCTGGACCGATTTTGATGATTTTTTTTGTGTGGGAACAAGTGGATTCGATAATGGTTAAGATTTGGTTTTTTTTTATCTCTTTTTTATTTATTTCTTGTGTACAGGACAACGTCTGTCGGGACAGCTAGTTTTTTATAATTTACGCTTACATATATTGTATAGGTCATTACATCTATGTACGTAATATGTACTTCAAAAACATTTACTGAAGATGGAAAATAAGATTAACAATATTATACTTGATTTGGAAAAATATTTAAAACGAAATAAGAAAAATCGTTTGCGGTTACAACAAATTCATAATATTAAATAATTTTATTATTTTTAGTTTAAACTGTTCTAGGTTATTTTGTTTGTTGTTGTTTAAATGTTGGCAACACAATTACTTCACCATATCAAAGAAATACAATTAACAAGTAATTAATTGTACTAAACCTGCGACGTAAATAAAATCAAAGTGTAATAGTATAAATATTTTTCAAACAAAATTGACTTCGACTATAGTGCAGTGTTGGGCACGGGCACGTCACGATCGTGGCGGTAAGTCCCGTGTTTAAGGAGTGGCTGGAGAGGTGGCATGGTGCCCTCACCTTCCGGCTGACACAGGTTCTAACTGGCCACGGTTGTTTTGGCCAGTTCCTGTGTCGTATACGCCGGCAAGAGACGCCCGGTTGTCACCACTGCGGCGACTGCCGCGACGTTGTTGAGGACACGGCGCTGCACACTTTGGCGGTTTGCCCCGCCTGGGCATCGCAGCGCCGTGAGTTGATCGCGGCAGTCGGATCGATTGCCCTCTCGCTCCCAGCCGTAGTTCAGGCTATGGTCCGGAGTGAGAGATCGTGGAACGCCGTCGCCTCCTTTTGTGAGGAAGTAATTACCATCAAGGAGGCGGCGGAGCGGGAGAGGGAGCGTTTAAGCCCTCTCCCCAACCGCAGAGCCGGGCGCCGGAGGGCGCGCAATGACCTCCAGCCACCCTGAGGTTTGACCTGGGGGTGGCGGGCTTTGTGGGCCTGCCCGCCATCCGTTCAGCACCAGGTCCGAGAGGCGGCGTGCGTGTTCCCACGCGCGCCTCTGTTTCGAGTCCGTCTCTCCCCGAGGGGGGAGACAGTAGGGTTTAATTAGAAGTGAGTGCCTTTGGGTAGGTCTCTTTGTGTAGTGGCCTGCTGTTTCATACGGCGGGCCGTAACCTCGGCGGGGTCGCGACTGCATGCGAAAGCGATTCGCAGTGGTTTTGTCGAGGAACACCGTGGCAGGTTTAGTCGGTATTCCGGGAGGTACATTATTTCTTTTCCATCTTTCTTTTACCCCGGCGAGTCCGACATAATCCCTCCGTCCGCCCCTGCGGAGGGATATGCGTCATTGCATTCCCCCACGTAATAAAAAAAATAAATAAATCGTGCAGTGTTGGTTAAAGGGTCAACTCGCTGCTATCCACTGAGTGTTGTGTGCCTGATCTCTTGCGGGAGAAACGTTTGTGAGATCTATAAATAATTGTTCCGAGTGAGTGTTCTTTGTGTCTGATATTTTATGTTTCGAAAGTTACCGCAGCTTATGTCTGATGCCCCGTGACGTCATAGAGGCCTATATCTGGAGGACAACAAAGATACTAGCTATGCCCGCGGTTTCTACCGAGTTTATAATTACTGCGCCGTCCCCCGTGGGTCGTAGCGTGATATTATATAACCTATAACCTTCCTTGATAAATAGGACACTAAAAGAATTTTTCAATTCGAACCAATAGTTCCTGAGATTAGCGCGTTCAACCAAACAAACTTTTCAGCTTTATAATATTAGTATAAATAATAAAATTTCATAATGCTGCTCAAAGTATAGATATATATCGCATGGAATAAAATTAAAGCTTGGGTAGCTTAGGTACTCTGCGTTGTTATACAGTGTGAGTTTTCATAAAGTGCACATATGAAAATGAGTGAAACTAGACATCATTTTATCGCTAGGAAAAATAATAAAAAATAAAATGTAATATTCTTCGATTTATACCTATTTATATTCTTTCTTTAGTAGTTATGGACCTTGTACCAAGAAAACCTTGTAACTTTTACTTACCAGGTGGTTAATCGTGTTGAAACAAAAACAGTAATAATACGCAATGTGTAGACAATAACGACGGTATATTATACATATCCAAAAAAATACCGGTGGCATAAAAATAAGGAACATTTTAGACCAAAACTGAGTTTCGTACAATGTTTTTTTAAACATTGTTAAAAAACTCAAGAAAACTGCCCTATTGCCCCTAGTTTTTATTAATTGACGTTAATTTTTATCTAATAAGCTTTAAAACAATATAAAAACAACACCTATATCCCAAACAAAACAGTTTTTATGAAGGGCTAAACAAAGACATTACCTCCACCACGTGCATCTTTTTTCGAAAATTGCATTATCTATCTCAGATAGTTTGGGGTGGGATTGAGGTGCAGAGTAAGGGATAAATTGCGGGCCAGGTCTACAGAAAGAATCAGTCGCTCCGAATCATTCGCCGCTGCTACTTGTGTGTTCTTGTGTTGTGATGCCCCGTTTGAGTGATTTTCCTCCGGCGCATATCGCCGATATGCATTTTTATTATGGACTGTGTAATGAAAGTGCAAGAGGTGCTCATACAACTTATTTAGCTACGTTTCCAAAGAGACGACCAGTACCATCTGCTCGTAACTTTCAAGATGTTCATAGAAGATTTGCTATTACTGGACTTGGACCAAATAGAGATCTTCGCTTTTTATTATTTTCCCTAGCGATAAAATTATGTCTAGTTTCACTCATTTTCATATGTGCACTTTATGAAAACTCACACTGTATAGAGTTCCTAAAAATGTAAACAGTCCAAAATGTTCAATGCATTGCGTTTTTAATTACCTATGAATAATTCAACGTATAAATCAACAACATCAACAAACACACCGATTTAACGCCCTACATACGTCGTGATTTGAATATTTTTAGGGTTACGCAATAAACAAGGAAACCCTAAAAATACTTAAAATGCTATGTAACATCAATATTCCGTTTATTCCAAACTTTAAAATGTATATGTTTTGTACTCATCTGGTCAGGTAAAAAGATTTTTAATAAATAAAGATTTTTTAATAAAAAAATAAGCACAATCTGCGTCATAAGTCCCATGTTACAAGTATGCGATTCTGTTTGCGTGCTATCGTTTAAACCCAAGTTCGATTCCTAATAGATGTTATGGATTTTGTATGGAAACTCTTAGTAGCAGTACGGAGTAGTCATGGTAGGTGGCAATTATACATTAATTGCACCAAATAACTTTTTAGGTTTAAATTAGCAGAGACGGAGCCTATAGTAGGCTATATGCTAGACGTATTACTTAATTTTTCTTCGCTATCAGAAAAATGGATATACGCGAGGTTTTAGAGACAAAGACTAATTCCACTTTAAGCAGCGGCTTACTTGGATGTGCTTCTAGTACTATCGATGAGCGGCAATCTTCATTGACCTATAATAGGCTTGCTCTCTATTGCGGGACCTAAAAACCTGTCGAAATGATTGTGTATTACGCCTCTGCCTACCTTTTCAAGGGTGTATACCCTTGAAAGGGTAGGCAGAGGCGTAACGCTTGTATAAGCGTGACTATCTGTAGATATGTAAACAAGAAATGAATAAAAATATCAACATTAGACTATGCGGTACAGTGGGCATGAAAGGAGTATTTGATGTAAAATGGTAAATTAGTCAATTAAATAGAGACTCAAGACTTTGGCCTCAGTCGCTAACTACTGACGATTAGGTGGAACTCTCAAGTCTTTAATTCAGTCCTAACACATACATGTAGGTATTATTACCTGCATGCACGCTAACAACAAGATATACAGATATACATATAAGAACCATGATAAAATCCACATTGTAACGTAGTCCGTCACACTGAAATATGTCATTATAGAAAACGTATTATTTGTTCAGGTCTAATTGAATGAAGAGGCCGAGAGCGACCGGTACTTTCGCAACGAAATTCATTTAAAACTTTAGCCGTCCCCATCAATCAAAAACCAATCTAAATTGAGTAAAATTCCTGTTTGTTTACGGAGTATTGTAAAATATTAACGATTTAAAAGCAACCACTTGAACGAATTATTCAATACACCGAATACTCTTATTCCGCTGTTACAAGCGAGAAAATAAACTCCTGTGTGTGGTACAAGATTTAAGATAAAAGACACCCGTTTCTATAAAAAATTATTGAGAAAATACCTGGCAAATATGTTTAAGACGTCTTCAGAAATATATAATTGGTGCACCCTATAAAGCAAATCTGGCTTTCATTTCCTTAGATTTATATTGCCTGTTTCATATTTAGTTCCGAGAAATGGCACCGAGTGCGGTGTTCATCGAGCTAAATCGCGGTAATCATATTTATATTGATCAAGTGTTTTACATGAGCCTTAACAATAATGTGTAGGTATCTTAATAATATATGGACTACACCATATTAATATTATAAATGTGATAGTTTGAAAAATGTGTAATTGTTTATTACTTAATTACGCGTATATCGTGCAACGGATTTGGTTAAACCTTGGGTCTATTTACGCAAAAAGAACCTATCCTGGATACATAGGATTGGGACTTTTATCCCGGTATGCATTTACGTGGGCAAAACTACGGGAATATGTAATATTCTACTAATACAAAATGTCTTACTGTTAAGTACCATTATTAAATAAATAACTTCTACAAGATATTGTTCGAATTTGCACGAAGTACCTACTATGGAAGAGTGAGAGCTATGTCTGTGATATAATTTTTAATTATACAAGACACCAAAAATCTAGCACTCAACATTTTTCATAATAGAAATAATCTATTAGTTAATCATTTTTAAGCGTATTATAATATCATAAATTAACTTAAAAATTTAAGACAAGTTAGTTCTTAGCTCTCTTCTTTACTAGGTGTACCTAATGTAAATTTTAAAGTGTACTTTATATTTTGTAGTATTAAAAGCCACATATCTAATTTAAACTGCAACAAGATAATGTAATGATATAGGATGCCGCGTATTAATTCACGGAATTCACTAATTTATTTAATTGTTAGCCTCTGTAGCGCCATCTATCCACAATGTGGGTAAACTCGTCAACAACCAAGCTTTGTTTTACGGATCGTCCGAATGCTGCCATCTATACCCGTCTACGGATACTTCGTGGAAAACTTGACTAGGGTTTCGAGAAAATTGTATGAAAACGTGCTCCTACGTGTCGCTGTAATACAGAGTGGACACTGTGGTTAGACAAAGTAATTATTTGCTCGGTTCGCTAATTATTATACATACGAAGCAATTTTCCAAGTTGACATTTGATGACGTAGGCCTAATTTGTGAGTTTACGACAAGAAACACGTATTTTCCATTTATACTGTGCATAATTAAGTAGAAACGTACGGTAGGCAACATGTCATATTTTACAATGAAGAAGGTACTTAACAGTAAAGGGAAATACGAATTGTATTACCTTAAGTAGGGAGGTAATATTTTAATTTAAGTAGGGATATTAAAGCTTGAAAATGAGCTTTAGTAATTTGTAATTTCTATACAGGTTTTACATAAGATACACATACATACTCAAATAAAACAACACGATTAGTGCTATTAGAATTGTATTTAGAGATTATTTATAAACTTAAGCAACCTTTAGTTAAATACCAAAGCTGACAAGAATTATTTGCTAATATTACTTTATGTTTATAACATTTCAGCACTAATAAGTTTTAATAACCTATTGTTTCAGATGTACAAAGTGTTTGATGTGATATTCTATGTGGGAATTACCCTCAGTTAGCGCCTTGACCCCAAATGACCCGGCTTTCGACATGCCTCAGTCCCCCTCACCTCGTCTGCGCCATTACAGGTCCCTGGACTAACCAAGCATGATTATTTGAACCTAGCATGAAATATGTTTAAACCAAGCATGAAACACAATTAAAGATAGCATGAAACGCATTTGAACCGAGCATGAACTGTGCTTTAATATAGGTGAACCATATTAAATCCTAGCTTAAATTTTATTTGAATACAGCATGAAACACATTTAAACTTTTCGCTAAAACGGTATAATATACTTAGAATATATTACACTGTTTTGGCAATATGCTTTATATAGCAAACAAACGCAAGATGAAAAAGCTACTTTTTATTTAATTTTTATTTAAGTAACTTATCATTTTGAATTATATTAATAAGAGCATGTCTCATATAAATAGCTTCATTAGCTGGCTCATATCCATGCATTTCGCTCAGTCTACTAATCCTTTCTTGGATAATCAACTTCAGTAGGAGATTATCATAAAGGTTAAATTGCGAACCGTAGTTTCATGAATACCAAAATTGACTACAAGTACTGCTAATTTTTAAACGTAAAAATTTATTGAAGCACTTTTACAAAATAATAGAATATTTTAATGATAAGAAAAATATAAATCTTTATTAAAACAATTTTTAGCAGTCAGCTTATCTTTATTCTACTTCATACAATCATTCTCTTAAATTCACAAGTTCATCTTAGCCAGTTTTAGAGCTACGTACAATTTTGTTGACGCAGTTCTGAAATATATTTGTACTTATATCTTTCTACCGAATTAAAATTATAACAGTTGAATATTCTTTAAGACTGCGCCGAGCGTAAGACGCGGTTGGACTGAATGACAGAGCTCGATATTCAAATCGGCGCGCAGCCGCCATATTAAAATTGGAAGATTTGAAGTGCTTTTTGATAAATATGTATCTTTATTGTCAACCAATAACTTAAATATTTGGGAGTGACAAATTGTAATATATATATGTTTCGTTTAAGCTGTAAAATGGGATAGATTTCTATTGTTATAATCTAAAAATCACGCAACACGAGCTTACGATTTTGCATTTTTCGTGCAAATTTATGTAATTTTGTAGGCGAAAATATTAATTATTTTAAGTTTTTTACACGGATTAATTGTTAATACATTAATTGTTATGCTTAATGTATATTTTATATTTATATTTGTATTAAACAAAAAGTGTTGATTTTATCAACTTAACTGTGATCGCCTGTTTTGGCACATTTCGCTCGGCGCAGTCTTAATACCAAAACATAATCCAAAACGCAGTTCATAAAGTTAACATAACCTTTAATATGCACTTTCATAATACACACACATTTTCACAAATAAAAACGAAAATCTGTAAAAAAACCTATATCATTAGTTAATCTAATATAGGTAATTATAAACTATTATTTAAGTAGCAATAAGTTAAACGCACTGTAGAAATAGAAATCAGGTAGGTAGGAAATTTAGCATAAAAATAGTAGAATAAATTAAATACTTAAGTTATTAACATTTAGTTTAAAGTATTTATAATATAATGTAGTATAATATACAAACCTAACACATTGCAAGCTAATATCACTTTTCAACCTATAATTTTAAGTAGCGTTTAATTCACTTTATATTACAAAAGAATTTTCGTCAGAACTGATAGCTTTATACCGAAAAGTCTTTGTGAAGTAAATTGTTAAAGAAATGAACATTTTAATCGTTCTGATGAAAATTCTCTTCAGGTAGGTAGTACACCTTAGATTAACAATAGTTTAAGTAGTCAATATTACTAGCAAAGCACATGTCACGAGAATGTACGAATATGTTCGTGAATTGATATACTTTGAATTCCACGACCTCGATACAGCTAGCAATAATTGAAATTAGAGCCTATCGAGTGTACATTGTCATGTACCGACTTATCTATTACAAAGTACTTCAAGTTTACGAGTAAATTGGATCTCATTGTCAAGATATTTCAAATCGAGTGATTCCCTGTTTCCACTTCAATAATATTATCACCGCGTTGCGCAGTCCTCAGACACACCAAGGGAAACTCGTTCATCCGAATAGCCGGCAGATAGGCATTATCAAAACATCATGCATCGACTGACTGTGTCGCAACAATAACAATGATACTCGCTTTATCAAAGATAACATTTGTCTCGAAAACTGTGAATCAACACTACTCAAACGCGCCATCAAAATGACAAAGCTTTCGATACAGAATCACAGATAAATTGCCAAAAATATACACGAAGAAACATTAATATTATCGTTTGTCGGTGATAATCAATACAATTATAATCCGACAAGAATATTATAGTATCGCATCAATTGTTTATTGATAATGTAATACACGTCGACAGCAAGGGGAGTGGTTATTACTTAATATCGGTAGTTCGGTTATCAGGCCGGTGATGCGAGCACAAGGGCGCGATATGTCGCTTCACGCTTATTCACACGAACTACCCGGTAGACGAACCACAGTCATGTATCGCGGTATCAATTTTAGGAATAATAAAGCGTGAGTGATGACTAAACGTCTGTTTAAAGCCCGCGATTTTAGTGCCACGAAGATAAACGTAAGATTAATCGTGCTTTTATTTTTGGCAGGACTATGACAGCAATATGTTTCGTTTGCAACCTACCGATACTATCACATCAAGTGGGACTGGTGTGGGCCGGAGGGAACGGCTGGGACGAGCTCACCCGGTCCACTTTAGAAGAGTCGACGTTACGACAGAGGCTTGGCAGTCGACGAGATTCCGCTGCTCAAGTGTCTTGTCTATCGCCGCCAGAACCAGATGTCGAAAATCAGCCCAGAGGTATGATATTCTTAAATATATAAATTACTTATGAAAACTTAAGTTAACTTGTGTGCTACGTATGGATAGGAAAATGTTTGTTTTTATATTTCAACTAGCTGCCCGCCCCAGCTTCGCGCAGGTTGAACATATGTAATACCTCATGTGCATCGAAAATAATATACCTTTTTTGAAATAGGTTCCGATGATTAACCTTCTCTAAAATTATCTGTCACAGAAATGTATCTTTAAGTAGCCTGAAATACCTGCTGCCTGCATATATGTATAGCAGGCATTTACATAGTAATACAACTTGTGCTTTTTTGACTGCGATAGTAGTAATATAAGCGACGAAAGCAGTTTCCCGCCCTTTATTTACCTTAAATACTTAATAAATAAACTTACTAATTTATAAATAACTTTTACTCCAGATAAACCCGTAACCAATGATGCAATTCATCAAATATGAGACGACATATTTAATAAACAACGATGACTTGTTCGTAGGTGGACCTCGTCGCCGCCGCTCCTCTTTGGCTCAATTAACCGACATTCTACGCGAGTGGGGTGGCGGGGGCAGCGCTCCTCGGCGCCAGCGAGCGCCACTTTCACGACGCGAAACCCTGGCAGACCTTGCTCGTTCGCTGCCCTGGGCGCGTCACGAGCCTCCACCACGGCGCCGACGAGACTCCTCAGCTGACTCAGGAATCAAGTCAATGGCTTCAAAGCGTCGAGATTCAAAAGCAGCACCACACGATTTTCGCTCCGATTTTCCCACCTTCGATCGCAAAGACTCAACTACGATTATGCCAACAAGGGAGCGGCGCATCAAAAGACGTGGGTCCGGGGATGACAATAAAGAACGTAGAGATTCCGTAGATGGCCATCGCCATCGCCGCGACTCCATAGCACAACCTCCGCGGATAGTTGCTACACATAGAAAACGACGTGCTTCACCCCCCACTCCAGCACCACCATCATTTGTAGATGCGTCCTCTGATCCTGGACCATCCACTCAAATGCCATCAGTGACCATAGTTGCTATTCATGAACCAAGCCGTTCTGATGGAGAATGTCAGCCAATTATGACAATGCCAACCATTATAACATCTGCTGTGACACCCTCACCTACATCGCCTACGACACCCAATACTAATGCAACGCAAACCATTCAAACATCAGCTCAGGGAACTCAAGCTACTCCCGGCGGCCGAAGCCCACCGAACTTAGGAGGCCGTCGAGACTCCACCACGCAGTGCGGCCGCGCTAGGAGAGATTCTAGAGCAGCTGCCAGTCCAGAACGGAGACTGGGTAGACTGCAACGTCAAGCGACTGCTTTTGATGATCCAATTGGGCCTCCTGGCGCAAGGCGCAGGGATTCCGGACCTTCCTTAGGTCCTGATGATGAAGGAAGAGCCAGGAGAGATTCCTTAAGCCCTGATTCAGCTGCAAGACCACGACGAGAACGTTCGCAGTTAAGCCCTGATCGTGCTGGTGGTGGTGAGTTGAGTCCATCAGCTGCTAGACGTAGGGGACGATTGAGGAGACAAGCGTCATGTGCCCGAATGGGACGCGCTCGAAGTCCCGAATCGAGTTCTTGCTCAAGTCGTGATCCAAGCCCATGTGCGCGGCCCCCTGAGCGATCCATGATTCGAAGGCAATCTACGACTGAAGAGATACTAATAGCCCGTGGCTTCCGACGTCAGTCGACGACTGAAGAAATGATTAGATGTAGGAATTTTCGGCGCCAAAGCTCGCAAAGTGATGACGCCTGCATGCGTGCTCGGGGCCGTCGCGACTCTTCTACTCAAATACTAGATGGCACAATTGGGACCATGACCGTTGAGACTACAAGCACGTTCTTCGATTCCAGCACGCAGACTGGTAAGTAACTATATATATATATATATATACTTAGATATTGAATAATATTATAAGCAGGTCGCACAGAGGTAAAATCACAATCGTAATTCATTAAATTCAAAAAAATATATTTTTCTTATGCCTACCTATTATTTAAATACATTTTAGCTTTCTGCACTCCTTCTCCATATAAACTATAATTATATTAAATCCAATACTTCTCTATGCGCGCAATATCCTTAAAAAAGGAGAAAACGTTTTCTAATTACGTATTAATATACCTATACATATAAAGCCTGTTTCTACATTGTCTCACTGTTACGTACAAGCCTCTTTCCAATATAGGATAATCAATATTTACTTGCTTTTAATTTGTATAATAGGTACTTTGAGTTACAATATTAATAATTATAAAAATGTTTTGATTAATCTGACATTATTTTTCACAATAAGCCATAAAAAAATATATTCAAAGTTGATTAAAGTTACCGTACTCGCGCGCGACGAACAAGTTTTAGCTAACAAGCGCTGAAGAGCTTTTGTGGGACGTGAAACGCATTACAACAGCAAACTCAATCGGCATACGAGCACTACTCACTGACAACAGCCATTGCCACGTGCTCAGCCCCCGCCCCTTTCCATCAGCCAATCGATTCACGCGATGCTCCTTCGTCTCTGTCTTGCAACCCTGCTTTACCGACGGGTAGGAGAGGGTTGACGGGTGAAAATCCCTGTATAACGAGGGAGTGTAGCGGGTCTAGTGGCGCCACTGACGGTCGTACACGGTGTCGGCCGGCCACTTTAAACTGGCAGCGCGATCGCGCGGACCTGATCGAGATGAGATGAACGCGAGCGCCCGGCGCAGGCTCGCCCGCCCGCGCCCTGTCATCTGTTGCCGAATGCTGCCATGTTTACTAGAACGAAAGTGACGTGCCGTACACAACGAATAACCTCAAATAACATAACATTGATAGCCTAAATTCGCAAAAAATACATTTACAGTAAATCTTAACGTAGTTGTTACAACGAATTTCAATATTAGATAAAATATTGCAATAGTGGTGAATGAAACTCGTTTTGGTTCCTTACTTTTTTTGACAATACCATTTTGTACAGTTAAAATAATATATTTTGATGACATGTTTTATATTTGTGACGTAAAAATAACTATGTGATAAGAAGGGTTTCTTATCGGGACAGTAGCGTGTGACATTGCTGAATAACAATATTTACAAGAGACTAAATATAACCTGTAGATTAGTGTGCTGTAAAAACAAAACAAAAAATAAATAATCGTATCGTAAATAAATGTTAGCTTAATAATAAATATCGTATTTTCTTGTTAGATTAAATAAAAATATATTTATAATTAAATGTGATTGATCAACCGAAAAATATGGTGAGTAATTAATTTTTGATATTTTCTAATAAGTTGTCTGATCGTAACTATAGTGAAAGTTGTATTCAATGGCGTTAGCCGAAAAAGTTTATTATCGAAACTTGTAAATGTAAAATTATACCGCGATGTTAGGATGACCTGCGTTTTATCTTATAAAAAATAGGTTCACCTTCATCTTCCTCATTAATTCAAATTCTTAAAGTCAACCAAATACATCCCTAAAAGATTTTATATAGATTCCAAATAATTCAAGGGCAAGCCGCTGTCACAGCCTACTTTCTTTTAGCAATCAAGTTCAAAATGAGCTCCTTTGATATGATCGTCTGCCCTGCTGTAAAACGACAAAGAGATAAAGCTTTTTGATAATCGAGTTGGGCTTATAGCAAAGCTGTGAAGCTCTTTCAGCGACAGCTACGTTACTAAAGTTATTTCATAGTAGTATGAATTCCACTACTCTACTTTCAAATTGACTTCGTGATTGTAGAACTAAACAAGATAGTTTAATTTAGTTCTCCAATCACTTTCAAACTATTTATTAAATATTTTTGACTTACAAACGTCTTATAAATATCGTTTATTTACTGTTTACTGGTTTACAGTCAAAGGCCATTATAATATTTAACATGAAAATCATTCCCATTTCGTAAGTAAGAAGATTTTCTCCGTACGAATATTATAAATTATGGGCCATTTAAACGCTGATCCAAATATGAAATATTCATTAGGGGTAGATTAAAGTGTTGTAATTAAATTATTGTTGCCTATATATCATCTAGGGGAATGAGTTATGGTTTGTAGTGACTCACCTACGGCATATTGTTAGTTCGGATATACTTTATACTGTATCAACAATTTAATAGCTTTGAGGGGAAAATGTTGGAATAGATATTACTTGTATTAATTTGGGTACGATATGTACGTTTTAGTTATTACAAAGCATTATATGTGTAATACATCACTTGGTACTAACTTATATGTATATTATGGTTTGATAATCAAACTAGACCAACGAATATTAAGAATGATGAAAGGAACGATAAAGTCTTGTTAAGTAAAGTAATGTAAAGTATTTTAGGTTTATTATAAGGATACTTAAATTTTATTTCTAAATAGTAAATTTTCGCAATAAGGAATAATTCCTGTACTGCGGGAGACTTTACAAACATTTAAACAACGGACACAAAGTACACACAGACTCGGAACAACCATTTGTGGATGACATAAAGTTTTGTCCCGTGTGGTATTCGGACCTACAACACTCGGAGCAATAGCAGTGGCGAGGCGATCACTTAAGCCATTACGCTATCCGTGCAGGCACCACGGAGTCCAAAATATGCTCAATAGAAGGCTATAAGCTCCCTCTTTACTACGTAGGATCTAAAAGCATATCTATGGAACGACACGTGGGTGTTTTCGCCGTGTAAAAGAGTTCTCGTTACCCTATTCGGATATAATATATAGGCGTGTAAGTCTATGTATGTACTACAACGCGGCGTTTGGCAATAGAGTAACTTAGAGTAGTTGGAGTACGTACGTGTTTCATTTATTGCACGCAGGTTGCAATAGTTTAAGTAGTTTACTTCCTCAGTATAAATGCCCTGGAGTGTATTAGAAAATGCGTCATCTACAGATACATTATATGAATTTGGGTGCCCAATTTTCGATTTTTTAAATGTTAAAAAGGTTTCGCAGTGCGTGGATAACACTATACCTGTACTTAATTATCTTTAAAACTGTACCACCGATACTAGCATCTGTTGTTAGAATATACAACAAAGTGTTTATTTATTTGAATATAAAATGACGAGTCTCCGTTTCTTTTTCTTCTCCCTAGCCTTTATTATTCCCAAGTCACGTGGAGTCGGCTTTTCTGATCTAACCGGATTTCACTGGATATCAGTTTTTACACGGAACGGCTGCCACTTCACCTCCGCAACCCAAAGGATAACGATACCGTAAGGCTAGACCAGAGTCAGGATATTATAGGGCACTGACTTCCCAATAACGACTGCCATAGATGTTCATGGCAGCCGGGAACGACGGCTTAACGTGCTCTCCGAGGCACGGAGCAGGCGATGATTGTCAATCAATACGCACATAATTTCGAAAAGTCATATAACTTCCGAAAGTCAGAGGTTCGAACCCGAGACCCTCTGAATTGCAGTCTGTTGGTGTCCCCACTGTTTATTACCAAATTATCTAAATAGTCTCACGGCTATATTTCCAAAGGGGGCGGCTGGGTGTATTACTCCCACTTTTCCAAGTGATGAATTAATTGTCACGTAATAGATAACATAACAGTTTGCCTGACCCTGTAAATCGCACCCGAGACTTCGTACACAGCATACACATTTACTATCGCTGCGTCACCGAGCTTTTAAAAGCCTAGATTGAATCTGATTCAATGCACACAGCAAGCAAACAAAAAAAAATTGTACAAAATTTGCTTTCCTCGTGATCAAAGACTTTACAAAAAAATAATAATAAAATATAACAAACACAACATTACTTTTGTAAGGGATTGCTTTACCTTACATTATAATCGAACTCTTACTCGTAGCATGCAGTGTTACCGAAGCTAAGAGCACCCTTCTTAGTTAATAATGTGTGCACTTGTTAAGGAAAGTACAGCTACATTGTAAACGTAGTATATTGTTGTGAAATAATAATATAAGTGTTAATTGTTTGTACGTTACCAACTTATTTCGTCACGCGGTATTGACAGAAGTTCTCAACACTAACTTGACTATAAAAATGTACTTATTATAGTGTAATATAATAACAATTTTGTTTATACAGCGTGTAAGATGTAATCGATAATCAGTCACATAATAGTAAAAACAAAACTCGATAAAAATAAAATGTTCTCAACAAACCCTTCTTTTCATTGTTGGTATATTATATATATATATATATATATACATACATCAGAAGTTAAAAAAGTCTTACACCATGATTCATCATAATTATTATCAATATCAATACTTGATATATATTTTTACAATAGTAATAATATTTAATTACAGTAGTAATATTTTATGATAAATCAACATATGGTGGCATATAATATGATACATTTATACTTTAATGAGGACTATTACATAGTGGTATGTCATTTCAATTGCTATCTTTAAAAAGATAATTTTGGTATCTACTAAATTTAAGACCCGTATTATCCGTAAAAGATTTCTATGAAAAAAACTGTGAATTTTTGGGTGGTTTGCCTTATTTTTCCTTCACTATACGAAACCAATAAAGTAACACACTGTAAAACTAAGAACAAAGATTAATTTAAAAACAATATCGTCATGGGTACTTTAATCTCCTTTCCAAATAACCTTTGCTCCGCTCTAACTGGAATTATAAGAGCTATAATATCAGACTCAAAAAATCCATAGACCAATTTTTATGAACTTTTCAGGCACTTTGCTTATAGCGGTGCCTTTTAATATAATATTACTTTCGTTTACCTGAATGTTGATTACCACAATTTTAATATCTAATACGGTAGTATTGCGATCTTTATACTGTACATTAGTGATATCTTTTCAATGGAGATTTCTCTTTAGAATACTTGCGAATCATATTACCTACGTAAGATCAAAATATATAGATAATTTCATGTTGTAAAGTAATAAAGTATGTAAAGTTAATGTTTTATGTTGTATATTTTAGTTTTAAATGGTTAGCCGTTTTAATGTCAGTAATTAGTATACTAACGTTATAATTATAGTCAATTAAATTAGTAATTGTTTTGAAGAATGTTCATGATTTATTCAGACTGTCTAAAATGATATTATCATAATATTATATTGTTTACTTAATAAAGTCCACAATAAATTAATCTTCATATTTAAGAAGCATGAAAATGACGAAGGCAGAAGTGTTACAAACTATCAGAACTCTCGTATAGAAGTGTGAGACTTACTTTTATTTATTACAGACAAAAATACAAATAATTTATCTTTATAAATTATATACATAATATAAACAATTCTTTAAAACTAACTTATACCTAAAATATTATGAAACAGAGAAATAAAAAAGAAAACTAAAACCCTCTAATAGGCGTCATAGAATTCCTCCGCATCACAGTCAACTGGTAGTGTGCCCAGAAGACTGGCAGCATTGCCACGTTGAATGGCAATGCTTATCCTTTCCGCGAAATAAAGGCCAGCCCTCTGGTCACGGGAAGCGTCGATTAACCTTTTCGCTATGTCTCTATAAAGAGCACGAGCACTGGGACCCCATGACCCTAGCGTTTCGACCCCAAACGGCTCAAAAACATAATCCCCTGCCAGGTTTTTGTATTTGCGCCGCTTGAGAGTCTCCGCGGATGCAGCAGCAGCACCAGCACAACCCGCCGTACTGGGAAGATGTGATGGCGCAAGGGTGTCTACACACGTTGCGTCCCACACCAAGGGCCTACCCATCTTCCAAGGCATCAATGACATACCGTCCGGTCTCTTTCCATCGTCACGCGCCAAACCATTAGGTTCAAGATGAGCTGGCACGCCGGCGGTGACAAGAGCACGACGGATAATGTCATTAAGGTTGGCGTGCCGCGAAAAACGACCGGCACTCCTGCTACATGATAGGCCATGGTGGCCAAGGCCATCGACGGCTTCACCACAGTGACATCGATGCGGAGAAACACATGGAGCACCTAAACGAAGGCAAGAAGCGATGCGGAACGTTGTGTCATCCAACATAGTGCCTATGTTGGACGATGGGAGTGCTTGAAGCCAAAGACCCGATTCCCATTCCCCCACAGCCAATAAACGGGCACGCTCAGCAACATTAGGAGATGTGTTCATGAGATGTTCTCTCACCATGTTGCAGAGCGGCCCGTCCCACCGACTCTGAGAGAATAGATCGGATGGCAAATCAGAGCTTGGACAGATCATTTTCCAAGCGTTCACTGCATCGGACTTGCACGACACTTCCGAATTAACCAGTGTGGGAGCTAAAATTTTCCTGGTCAATTCTTCAGTGCAGTGGACCGAAGACAGGAACGCCGGTAAACTGACATCACTAATTTTGCGAACGCCGAGGCCACCCAAGCGAACTGGTAGGGTTGCCTGGAGCCACACACGGTCGTTCATGGCCAAATTTAAAATTTTGCTAAGTGTATGCCGAATAGTATTGTCAATTTTATCCAAAAGTATTAAATGCTTCCAAAATTGAGAGGATCGGAGGGCATGTGTGAATTTAGGAACGAAGAGGCAATAACGAATGATTGTATAAGCCGAATGAATATTAATTTTGAGTAGTCGGTCTGAAATTTCACAAAAATTTTGGATCTTCTCATCTATGAAAGACTCGAATCCCTCCTCCAATACGGGAGACCCGAGAAGGCGAAAAGAAACTTTTTCAATAATTTTTATGTTTGAAGCCAAAGAATTGAATTTTGATAAAGCCAAAGATTTATCAACTTTATCGTTAATAAAAATTTCACATTTATTGGAATTTAGTTCTAAACCAATTGAATTAAATTTATTTTTTAAAAGTTTCAAGTCTTGTAAAACCGTTTCCATGTCGCCTCCTAGGGTCCCATCATCCAGGTACCAGATGTTAAATTTAGAATTTAATTTTTCAATAATTGGGTGAATGGCTAAACTAAAAATGACTGGTCCAAGAGGGTCACCTTGTTGACACCCAACTGCAGATTCTAAATGGTTGTCTCTATAAATTAATTTAGATGGGTGTCTATAACACTGCCACAAAAAATTGAAAATTTTGGGTGTTTCTAATTTAGCTTGCGTCAGCAAGGTGTCCCTATTCACAGAATTGAAGGCGTTCTTCAAGTCAACCTTTAAGATGACCTCAACTTCGCCACAGCCAAGGTACGTGGAGAGAGCGTGGATGGCAGCCTCACAGCCCCCCTTCGAACCAAAACCAAGCTGGACTGGTTGAAATTTCTCTGCGAGGGGGGCACTGTAGTATTTGCAACATAGCTTGGCTGCCAAACGACGATAGGTACACCCCACGGCAATGGGACGAATGCCACCATCTTTCTTACGTAGGGCGCATAAATTTGCCCCGTACAAAATATCGATGATGTCATCCACCACACCGCCGGAGAGCATTAAGTTGATTAAAGCCGTCAGCTCCTTCAAAAGTGCATCACCAGCTTCCCCGGCGCTGTAACACAAAAGATCTTTTAAATGTTGCGGTGCCAAGCCGTCGAGGCCACCAGCAGATCCACTTCGAAAGGAGCAAACGGCTGTAAATACGTCCTTGGCTGTCACCTTGAGACAATCCATGTCAGCATCAGGTGCGTCTGGGAAGGAGAGACCATCAGTGGGCGCTGGATGCTTGCTCTGCAGACCCGCAAGTGTTTCTGCAGAGTAAGGCGCCACCACATCGCTACTGAACAATAACCTAGATGCACCTCTAATGTCACCTTCCCTTAATTTGGATTCTACATATTGGTACAATGATTTGCTATTGTAGGAGGTGGTGTCTTTTGGTTCTAAATAGTTATAACTAAAACTGCAATTATCTTTAATTTGTGCTGTTAATGATTTTTGTGTATTCTCAACTTTTTTAACATGTAGAATCCTATAAGGAAAGGTAAGTAATTGTTCCCAAGCTGTTTTAGAGTTCTCTCGAACGACAAGACCTATGCAGTGAGCCAATTTTTGAGCCACTGAAGGTCTCGCACCTCGAGGAACTCTTTTTAAAATCGGAATGGAATTTTTCATGCGTCCTAAATATTGCCAAAAGGGAATTTGGGGTGTTAAAGGTAAGGGATTACTTAGTAATATTGTGCTGGGACTAGAGGGTACATTTTGGTTTTTATGAACTTTACCAAAATGCACTCTCAAGCCCCGCTCACCTTTAAAAAAACGAGCCTGCGAACAATTAGGGCAACGTACCAGATTTGTTAGGGATGTGGCAGGTTGACCGGCACTCACTTCCACATCACTTTTGTTGCCTAAGTTTTGCAACATAACCAAACAAAGTTTTACTTACGCTAAATATTTACAATGATTTTATATGAAATAATAAAATAAACTTATTAAAAATTTGTATGACGTTTGTCACTATGACTGTTGCCTTGTTTGTCGACGTCTACGGCTGCCGTCTGCATGGCGACGGGGCGTCGCCAAGGTGCCGGCGTCGCGTCCCGTCAAGGCTTAAAGCCTCCGCCACCTCCTCACTGAGCACCTCACAGCCAGTAGCGAAGTGTTTCGTTTGAAAAGCGGCAAATAGCGCCGATTGTTGTATTTAAAATTTTAAAATTTTTAGTTTATTCTTATGGCTGCTATAAAAATTGGACAGCACCTGTATAATTGTATTAAATATATGCAAAATTTATAGAGATCTATAGAGCAGAAAAAATCACACCTTGTTTGACAACGTCAAATTTTTTTTTTTTTTTTTAGTGTCAGAACTTAATTTTTATAATACTATCTGTAGATAACACATTTATTTTTGTTTTGTATGAGATGGTTCACACAAATGGGGTGCAACAATAACTAGTATAATTTTTTAACCGTCTATCTAAGCAAACATTTCATGTTAGTATCTAATAATTGCATCTCTATATTTCAAACCTATTGTTATTATCATTACTTACGTAAACTCATAAAACATCACGTAATTCAACATGTCATTTACATAGAAAATCCTCATTAAACACCATATAGTTCTAAGTATTCAACGTAAGAAGTAAAGGACCAAGTAACGTTGATATTTAACTAAATAAGTTATACGAAAATATTTTCATAAAAAGAATCCAAGCATAACCGATAACATCGCGCTGTGGCCTATTTTAATAACGATATCCATTATTGCTATAACTGACGAAAACGATAAACGCATAGAATATTGAAACAACATTGTTATGGAGACTCGTAACATCAATATTATCACCGCCATATACTTCCTTCGCTATAAAAAGATGGAAATACTTATTTAATGCCCACTTTATAGCGTCTACCATGATCACATTAATTACGCTCTGTTTTCTATGGCCATCATTTAATATTTCAATATAGAAATCGTACCAACTTTGTTTTATGAGTATCCCTGTCTCAATTCTCAGTAATGACGGTAAATAGCTTTTTAATGGCCCTTAAAATTTATTAACTTGTAAACTGATTCAATTCTCCTAACGTCGTGTAATCCCAACGATATAACTTAAGTATTTATTTTCTCCTTCCTACTTATTGTTTTCAGGAAAAGTATCGAATTTTAAATAATAATTCATCAACTAACTGGGAGGCAAGTTATTACTCCAAATTCAAAATCAATATTGACTCTAAGTATCCTCACAAAGTTTTACAAGTTTTATCTCAGCCGGGAACCATTTATCAAAATGTTGATTAGAGAAATACAACGAGCTGTTAACTATTTAGCATTCAGGCTTGAGACCTTGTTCCTTGGAATTACTGTGTCAAATAGCTTAATCTATGATCAATCAAAACCTAGAAGCGCAGGAAAATTCATTTTCAAGAAATGGAATGATAAAGCTCTCATTGGATCAAACAAAGAACTGTCAGTTTGCTGTCTTGGAACTTATTTAAGAAGAAAAGACCCTTTTCATCAAGTTTTTACACAAGTGTCTGCATTGTCTATTTTATATCTTGCGAGAAATACGTTGATCTATAATGCATTTTGTTTAGAAGTCTTGCGAGTCCGTTAAGAATACCGAAGTGGTTGTCACACGTTACGACAGAGGACCGTCAGTAACTTGGACTTAAAATGTTAAAGTCTGGATTCTTGGCAAATTTCCGACACACATCATTGTGCCCTTTGGCTCAATGCCAAGGAAATATTTTGCTTCCACCTTTTAATATATTGTTCAATCATTCGTGGTGTACTGCAAGTTCACGCTAATAGCGAATAGCGAGTAACTTACGGACTTAAGCACATTGCCATAAACCACAAATTTTCTGAACTCGAAAAGCAGTAACGAAGCATGTTTCGCTTTCAAATTAGAAACTGAAGCGGTATACTACGTAAACAGTAACCGCAGATACTTTCGATATTCCTGTGAAAGAAATTAATCAATATGTATGCAGTTATACATAATTATAACTATATATAATATAACTTTATAACTATATACATATGTCTGGAATAGTATCTGGAACATAGTGCTGTCATATGAGCTCTACATGAGACTCTAAATGAGTACTCAGTAATGTTGAATCCTATTCGGAACAAGTTTACGCACCATTTGTATAAGAAACTGGCTATTTTGCTTGTGGTGGTCGAATATGGTCGAATACAACGAATTAAGGGATGCGGCGGGCGTTTACACTAGTCACTTATTTTGTCAAATACTCCGCAATGTAGACCATAACCAAGAATTTTTGTTAAGTCTCGCGTCGTCCAGACACCGCTGACCTATGCATTAATGATAAACTAGAAGCGGCATTGTAGGTCGGCACAGTCATTGCTGCTACATTTCCTAAGGTGAGTAGCAGCTATTGCACCATCAGAACGACTCTTTCAGCGTCAGCTAATTTAATTCTAATAATAGTCATGGCGGACTGGCACTGACATAATGTAATCCTTATAATAGCAAATTGCATTAATATAAATCAGATATAATTCGAGTAGCGATAAGTCAAAGTCAAAGTTTGCGCGAGCCCAGACTTTAGACTCCTTAACTTATTGTTCAAAACCTTCACAAGCTCGACTTTAAGGCTAACCCAAAGACCCTCTACTACAAAGTAAACGACGAACAAATCTTCACACGAAGGTTATTTTTCGAAGAAACCTTTCAAAGCAATATTATACTCTTGGGTCTTCAAGTATCGGGGTTGAAGCAAAGCCAATAGCTGCTTTGATTCAACTTGTTATATATTCAAATTCATTTTTCTCTTCTAACCATTTTAGGCAGTTCATAGAATTTTTATTACTCAATTATAAGATAAAGGTTCTTTCTAAGAGCAAAACGAATGCCTGTCTGTTTTCTTAAGAGTCATTTGTACAAGTGGTAAAGGCACGCACAGGGTTTTTTTTCTATTACCTTTAAGATGGTAAAGATGATTTAGGGTCAATAGTATAAGGTGAACCTTATTAAACAAAATCTTATTTTTTTTTAATAAAAATCTCTTAATCCATTGATAAAAGTCCACTAGACACACGATCTCGCACAATTTGAGCTACATTAACGAAACCGGTAATAAACGCAAAATAAAGATAAATATGCCATTGACAATTTACAATACTTTTGACATACATTTATTTTAAGTATACAAGCAAGAATTTTAATTTAACTACCTGGCTTAGATAACTAATAGACCAATACGATATAGAAAATAGGCTCACTCTAGAATACAACAGTCAACTGGCATGATATATCTTCTGATAAATTGAAATTATATTATTAATTTGCAGATTTTAATAAATTGAAATTGGACGACATCGTCAATGTTGACGAAGTTCCTTTAAATAAAGACTAAAAAAAGAAAAAAAATTGAAATTCTATCCACGTTCTGGTATTTTCTTATAAACTTTATATTACTCACACTTATTTAGAATTCGGATGCAACGTATCTTTATACTTCAAACTAAATTTTAAGTATTGAGTCTTTCTTCCTCTTGTAGATTTAGTTGCATACGTGTAAACACATGTACAGCTCTCAATCATAAGACATCGATTCTTGAGTTTGATAATCATTGAATATTTTTCAAACAACATTTTAGTACCAGATATACTGCATATAATTATACGTCACTGAATATGATGCCATGTTAAGATAAAATAAAAAAGATTAGGACTTACTTACTAAACAAATTTAGACTCGTTTACTAGATTAATATATATACATATAGGTTAGCTTAAACTTAAAACAATTTGGGACTGTTTGGTTTGATTTGAGATTCTGGTGGTTTCTTTATAAGGAACCTCTTACAAACGCAGAATTTAATAAAACCATAAGATCCGCGACCTTCTGTAAAAAATAAGGATTGTGTACTATAATTTCTATTAAGGCGCACCTAAAACATTTAAAGTGTATCTCAAGCAATATCTTTAAAATTATTCACATTCTATATTGGAACAGAATATCAATACAAATTAAATCATGCATTATCATTTGACTATTTTGAAAATATAGATATCTCATATAACACGGTAGTGAACCCGATATCCGGCTCTTCCTAGCTAACCGCTGTCATAAATATTACGTATGCTGCCAGCTGAAGGTCACCAAGTCATAACTTCTCTTAACCCAAGAAGTCATATACGGTCGAGATTCACCAATTCACACATTATGTAGTAATCATTAAAGTTTAATATAAATTCTTTACTATTTCATCTTTTTATAAAGCTTAAGCCCGCACTAGCTATAAATCATATATTGCAGATTAATTACAAACATTCATACAACGAACACAAAGAAACACTAAGACTCGGCACATCTAATTTTAATTTTGTTAATCACACAAGTTTTTGTCTCTTGATCCAACCCACAACACTCGGCACAATGGCAGAAGCGAGGCGGCCCCTTTACCACTACTTCATCCGTGCAGATAATTGTTTAAGAAGTCATAAAACTTTAACAATTAGTTAAAGTTTTATGATCTAAAAATTTGTACTGCAACGCGCGATCTAATGTTTTTCACATCTGGTCTGCTCTAAATACCGTTTTCAAGTCATCGATTAATTTATCCAAGATTCACCTGGATGAGAGCCTACTCCCATCTCCTCATGTTCAAGAACTTTCTTTCTTTTTGCAGTTTTCAGTCTAGAACTTGAAAGGTCCTCGTCGGTCTTATTGCCACGTTACTTTATATTGTGATTATTAGCTAAAATTTATAAATACGGTCGAAATAAAGCTCCAATACCTACACAAAAAGGTCTTAACTAGCTTTATAAGAGTCATATCATATGACTCTTTTTTCTTAAATGAGTGGTACTAATAGTACTCTTGAATTACAGAACCATCACCGCTGTACGACAACAACCATTACCACGAGGAATGTCTTCGCTGCAACTCCTGTGGGCTGAACCTCACCGGACCCAATCAGGTTAGTCAGATACTAATTTTTAGGTTGACGAAAGTAATAATGTTATTCTTTAGTTAGAATAAATATTATGAAAATATTGACCGCAGCAACATTCTTGAGATTAATTATTACTTATTTGTTACGATACCGATAACACCGGATAACACTATGGCTAACATCGTCCCACAAAACTCTTTTCCCTATTTGTTTCTGGGGAAATACAAAACGCTACATATTCTATAAAATATAAATAATATTAATAGTTATTTTCATATAGATCCCCCCATGTAAAATAATGTCGTCTTAAACAGGCATCCCTCTGTAAATGTTATATTTACTACTCTCATAAACAGATTAGACTTAAATATCGATTAACAGATAAATGCTCTCTTAGATACTTTCCTCACGTAATGTAGTATCTTTTTCGTCTTTTTGTCTGATCATATTCAACGTTCTATTTATGAAATCCGTTTCTTCATTTCTAGCATTTTTGTTGAACTTTTTCGATCCTAGTCGAACACTTAAGCTCATTAATTCGTTTAAATGCCTATTCAAATTGTTTAATTCTTAGATACAAGATTAAAACGTTTTCAATTAATACTATTCTTCTTATTTCTATTTATTTCACGTAACTCTACAAATAAATTTAAGTTGTTAAATACTTTGACTTTCACGACTAGACTTTGTTGAAATTATTATATTTACTTACATGCCCTAAGGTCTTTTATTTTTATTACTTATTTATTTGATTCAGTATCTGTTTGATAAATAGACTTAAACGTAATTTATTTCAATATTTATGTTTTGGTGCTCTTTAATTTGTAGAAGTGCCTTAGTATCTTTCAAAGACCTGTTTAAAACACGTAAAAGATATTGATTTCAGAGAATAAAAAGAAATTGGGATAATTACTACAAAATGTGAAAATTTAGGTCATTTAAACGGACTGACTGGAAACCATACTTAGCGAAAAGTGGGTGTAATACACTTCTGTCTAGCCTTTGGGAAATGTAATAATAATAATTATGATTTATTTTCTCTTCCACAAAGGTAACTTAAAAATATCATTAAAATACTTAAATAAAATACAAAAGACTAAGATCGTAACGTTAATTTAGTAGTGCTACAAAAGGTACGTCGCATTAACGCAGACGTAGTATCGTTTAAAACTCTTATATCATCAAAAAAATCCAAGCAGTAATCCATTTTAAATAAAAACACTATCTCCTCTTACACCAATAAAATACTTAAAATTGGATTTTAGATAAACAGCGTGAATAAGTAAACATTTGAACTGAAGTAACTTTTCATACGGGCTTAGTGTAACAATAACAAAATTTGCTGAAATTCTTTCTATAAATATACATTACTGTAGATAAATCCAGTCTGAAATAGACATTTTGATTTGACGTTGCATTTGTGTGTGAAGTTCATACACTACTTAAGTGGTAGTGCGCATACAAATGCACAATGTCAGCTGGTGGAACGGTTGTGTTGCTGCCAAAGTCCAAAAGTGAGGAAAATTTTTACATGAAAACATCACAAATAATAGAAATCTACATATACTTGGAATTGTGAAAACAAAAGTGTGAAATGTCATTATTTTATATATACAAAATATCGCCTGAGTAAAATCAAGTAGTAGTAAGTAAAATGTTTTAAAGGTATTGCACCAGCTTCGTGTAAAAGACCTTGTATGTAAATAGTTTGTATTAGCCGAAACATTCTGAACGAAGTGTGTAAAGACCGAAAAATACATGATCATTATATATTTCGGATTCATTATTATTTCAACAAACTACGCCATTTTCATTTGCAATTAGCTTTAAGCTCGCGTTGCCAACTCAGCGAAAACGATATCTATCAGCACTAAAAGAAGGGTAATTAATGGACTTAAAATATTTAGAAATGACTTTCGCAGAAACACATTGCAAAATATAGATCTGTTTGCAGGTCATCTGCTAACCTACTAGCTATTTTATTCGCCATTTTGTCATTAGTGTATTTCTTAATAACATTTAAATGCAGCGATAGCCTAGTGGAAAATCTTCGGATTGCCACGCAGAGGTTAGAAGTTCGATCCCAAGGTTCTTCTGTAATTATGAATAGAATACGCTTGCTTTAACTTTAAAGAAAAACATTCCAGTTGCGCGCGCGTAGTCGTAGCGAGCGGTCGAGTTAGCAGTTGACGCTTACGCGGTTGTAACTGTTTGCGCTTACCCTCATTTTTACTAATTAATTAATGCTACTTAATGAGTGAAAATGTAGAATTTTGTGACTCAAGTGGAAGTGAGATTGTGGAAGAGGATCTTGAAATGGAGAGCGAGCAACAAGTTAATAGGATGGAGAAGGAGAAAAAAACTGAGTTAAGTAGAGAGCAACAAGTATTACCGGAGAAAAGAAGTAGACAGGAGGATGACGAAGAAGTAATTGAAGGTGATGACGGATTCATAACCATAAAACGTGGGAATAAACGACCAGCACGAAGAAATTCAAAAAATTTTGAAGACTTGCAATTGAGTTTTTCGAATAATAATGTGAAACCCATAGAACATATTGTGTGTATTACGGCCAAAGAAACATTACCGAGGCAATTTGGGATGGCGAAACTTTTGAGATCTCATAATTTAGGAAACATAATTAAATTAGTATACAAAAACCCTTATAGGGCCTTAATATATTTTGACAAAAAAGAAAATGCGGTGAAGATGTTAAATTGTGAGAAATTATTAGCCAATTTGGAATATAATGTCAATATAGTAGGTGAATCATCGTTATGCTATGGTTTACTGAGACAGGTGGACTTAGAAATAGAAGATAAAGAAATATTAGAAAACCTTAGGTGTGATTTTGAGATTATATCTGCAAAACGATTAAAAAGACAGGATAGTGATGGTAAATGGGTAAATTCGGAAACAATTCGCCTGTGTTTTAAAAATCACAATCTACCGTCATATGTTTATGGTTTTGGATGCAGATTTCAAGTTGAACCCTATATTTTCCCTGTATCCCAATGTTCAAGATGTTGGCGATATGGACACCTTTCAAGAACATGTCCTTCAAAAAAGATCATATGCCCTAAGTGTGGAAATAATCACGCAAACTGTGAGACAACTAATTTTCAATGTATAAACTGCGAAGGTCCACATATGGCAATGAATAAAAGATGTCCTATTTTTTTGAAGGAAAAAGAAATTAGAAGAATTATGTCGGAAAAGAACTGTAGCTATCGGGAAGGATTAGAAATATATAAAACCGAAAGAAAAATACAGGAAAATAATACAATATATAATGCGGATGCTGTTATGAATAATGAAACAAATAAACAGTTGTCACAAACAGAAGGGACTCAGGACACAGAACCAAAAAGAACATATAGAGAAGTGGTTGTTACAGAAGCCGTTATACATGAAGAAATGATTACATCGGAGGAATCTGAGACAGAAGACAGCCAGAAATTAGATAATAAAACCAATACGCAGTCTAAAAAATCAAAAAAGAAGAAATCACGAAGAAAAAAAGCAAAAACAGGGTGGTATGAACAGGAACATTCACAAACAAATATAAGTGAGGCTGAAAACACCAATAACAAAGAGGAGAAACAAAGGCAACCAGGTGAATGCAAAGAATATTGGTATGGACTATATAAAAAAATTAAAGATATATGTATGTCGAGAAATAACTTTTCTGATAAGCTAGGATTAATTATCAACATGATTGTTCAGGATTTCATTGCACTATGTTTAAAAATAATAAATGGTAAAGATATTTTAACTCGTATACTTTCGTTCTCCAATAATGGATAATAATTTTAATAACAGTTCTTATTTCATAAACATATTGCAGTGGAATGCCCAGAGTTTGAGACCTAAAATTTCAGAATTTCAAGCTTTATTAAGTCAGGAGAACATTTATATTGCTTTAATATCAGAAACTTGGTTGGAACCTGATTCATCATTAAATATAAGTGGATATAATATCTTTAGGAATGACCGAAGCGATTCATATGGGGGAGTCGCCATTGTAATACACAAATCAATTAGAGTTCAGTTAGAAACCTTAAATCATAGTAATTCAGGAATAGAAATAAAATGTGTTAAACTTTTAAATTGTAAAGAAATTAAGAATATTATCTTGATATATTGTCCTTCCTCGGTACATACTGTTCAGTCAGATTGGGATTTGATATTCACGAAATATACTAGTAAATGTCTAATAGCTGGTGACTTCAATGCACATCACCATAATTGGTCATGTAAATCAGATACAAGAGGTACGATGATTTTTGATGCTGCTTTGGAAGCGGGATACATCTCGCTTAACAAAGGGGCAGGTAAGCACACGCGAATTAAGATGGTAAGTGGTTATTTACAGAAAACGTCCCCTGATATTACATTTGTTTCCACAGATTTAGCTTGTAAATTTGAATGGCATATATTGAGCGAGAATTTGGGCAGTGATCATATGTGTATTAAAATTAAAAGTATCTATAGGGAAGCTATATATATAGGTAAAAAACGTAAATATAAATCAGCCAATTGGAAAGGATATACAAAAACTATAGAAGAAGTTATCTTGCCATACTGTGGAGAGTTAAATGCTCAACAAAATTATGATTATTTCATTAACATTATTAATAATGCAGCTGATAAATATATACCGTATACAAAACAGCTTGCGCATTGTAAACCGGGCTTCCAACCAAAAACTTACTGGAATGAAACGCTCTCTAAATTAGTAGCTGAAAGGAGGTTAGCTCTAAGTAATTTTAGGTCAAATCCTACCCCCTTCAATTTAAACATTCTAGAAGAAAAGACAACAATCGCTAAGAAAGCTATTAGTAAAGCCAGATTAAATGAGCGGCGTAATTTTTACACAAGCATTGATGAGTCAACAACAGTATCAGAAATGTGGAAGCGAATGAGATGGTTAAAAGGGTGTAGCTCGGCTAAATCATACCCGTCAAGGGACCAGAAAGTATCTTTAATCTGTGGTCTGGCTCCTGATTATGTATGCTATGAGAAACCAACATTTAATTCATTCAACGTAGAGTTGGAACTCCCAGTTACATTACATGAACTGTGTAATTCACTCAAAACTAAGGATACAGCACCTGGTGAGGACGGGGTTATTTATTCAATGATTTTTAATTTACCAACCAACGGAAAAATATTTTTGGTGAATTTGTATAATAATATTTTAAATTCTAGTATCGTACCCGTACAGTGGCGTGACATAGTACTGATGCCTATTCCTAAACCAGCTACAACCAGCGACAGCAATCCAAAGTTAAGACCTATTTGCTTAATATCATGCTTGTGTAAGATTCTTCACTCCATACTGACTAAACGCATTGAATGGTTCATAGAGAAAAATAATGTTTTGTCTCCATATACGTCGGGTTTTAGAAGAGGACAATCATGTCAAGACTGTTTAACGAGATTGACCACACAGATTCAATTAGGTTTCTCGAAAAGTTATGCAACAATAGCGTGTTTTATAGATGTTGAAAGTGCATACAACAATGTATTAGTTAATAAAATGATATCGATATTGAATGAAATAGGTATCGGTAACAAAATATGTTTATATCTATGGACTTTTTTGAATGAAAGACATCTTAAAATAATTGATGAGTCTAATGAAGATGACACTATGATTAGATATACAAGTTTAGGATTAGCCCAGGGTGACCCTATATCACCAATATTATTTAACGTTGTAACATTTAAATTGTTCTCAAAAATTAACAATGTACATATGTGTCAGTACGCGGATGATTTTGTCTTGTATAGTACAGACAAAAATCTCTCAGAAAGTACAACTAAATTACAAGAAGCATTAGACATATTTTCATCTTGTCTAGCTGAATTAGGATTGCGTTTGTCGAATAGTAAATCAAAACTATGTATTTTTAGCAGGGGATTTAGGAGACAAAACATTACATTGAAAATAAACAATATTGCTTTAGAATTAGTAGACAGCTACAAATATTTAGGGTTATGGCTAGACAGATCGCTACGATGGGGACGTCATGTTAATGAGGTAGTCAGAAAGTCACAGAAATACTTAAACATACTCAAAGTTCTAGCAGGTACTTCTTGGGGTATACACCCCAAACATTTACGCAGAATATATATAGCGATAGTCAGGAGTCGTATAGATTACAGTTGTTTTATTTACGACAACAGTGCGAGTTCACATTTATATAAATTGCAGAAAGTACAGAATCAAGCACTGAGAATTATAGGTGGTTTTATAAAATCTACGCCTATCCACACCATGGAGAGTGAGCTATGTATTCCACCATTGCACATAAGAAGAAAATTCCTAGCCTACAAATACTGTTTAAAATCCCTATCTTGGAATAATAATGTAACAATCAAATTATTAAAAGAATTAAATATGTTTATTAACAACAGCTATTGGACACGGAAAAAGATTCCATTACTTGTAAATGTGTTAAATGAAATTAAAGATGTACAAGTGGCCTCATCCTCTCCATTAGAGATGTATACCTTAAAAACGTGGGTCTCTTACATTGACACGAATAACATAGTCTCGGTTGATTTGGACAGTATGCATCGAGCTAAAGATTGTTACGAATTAAATTTGTTGAAACACACTGTAATGAAAGAATTAATAGAGAAATATGCTGATTGGGTAGTAATTTACACAGATGGATCTAAGAGCAAGAAAGGTAGGGGTTCTGCATTTTACGTTCGCTCGCAAGAAAATTCTAATGGATGCTTTAAAGTAATTGGAAATGTGTGTATCATGTCGTTGGAGCTCATTGCAATCTCAGAAGCACTATCATATATCAAAACCATTTCTGAAAATAGAGCTGTTATATGTTCAGACAGCAAGAGTGCGTTATATCATATAGCTCGATGCGCCTCTGGTCGCAGAGGTACACCGATAGCATACGAGATACTCTCTAAAATTGAAGAACTAGCGGAGAAAGGAGTGGATCTGAGGTTGCAATGGGTCCCTTCACACATTGGGATACGTGGTAATGAGGAGGCAGATAGATTGGCGAAAATTGGAAGTACAGAAGGACAAGAAATATATGTGAAACCATATTATTCAGAAATATTAACGAAATACAATGGACAGTGTTATGACTTATGGAAAGAGTATTTCGATCAGAGATCGTTGGAAAAGGGTTTATGGTATAAAACTATCCAATGTCAGCCTCCTCGTATACCGTGGTGTACATATAGCCAGCTGAGTAGGAAACTGATTACTATAGCGCACAGAATCAGGACCGGACATATCCCATCAAACAAATTTGCCTTCTTAATGGGGAAAGCTCCTTCCCCTAACTGTGATACTTGTGGTGTAATAGATGATACTTACCATTTGTTGATGGAATGTGTTCGGTTTCATGCGGAGAGAAAGGAATTATTGGAAAAATGTGATGTGGATATTTTGCAAGTCGGAATCATGAATTCCTTACTATCAAAACCTAACAGTGAAGAAGCTTGTCTTTTGTTTAATCTATTGGCAACTTAAGTTAAGCTACTTAGTAAGTACTTAGTAAGTAATTAGCGAATAAGATTAACCGGACTGACATATACATGTAGTATAAAAGTCCAAAAAACAAATAAAGAATAAAAAAAAAAAAAAAAAAAAGAAAAACATTCTGAGGAAACCTACATGTGTGTGAGTTCGCCATGTTCTCAAAGATATGTGAAGTCTACTAACCCGCACTAGGCCAGCGTGGTGGCCAATGGCCTAACCTTTTGCCATACTGTGGAGAGGCTCAAGCCCAGCAGTAAGACAGTTTATAAACAGGTCTGATATTATACATTTACACCATAATTGTGGCACACCACGAGGTGCCACAGGAATTTTCTTCCGTGGACGCTCAGGTTGTGGAATGAACTCCCTAGGTTTTCCTACAAGACTACAGTATAGGGTTCTTCAAAAAGAGCGTTGGAAGGTTTTTAGAAGGTCAGCAACACGCAAGTGATGCCTATGGCGTTGCAGGCGTTCATAGGTTACGGTGACCACTTACCATCAGGTAGGCCGTATGCCTGTTTACCACTTTAGAAATATAAAAAAAAAAAAATTATTATATCTAAATGAGCAAATAAGCAAAACAAATTATTTACAGGAATCCTTTTGTGTTATCACCCTGCGGTAGTTTGTAACAATTCCATTCAAGCCTTAATGTTTATTTAAATGACCTTCACTAAGTATTTAATTTGGGACAGTACCCGCCGATGTCCCTTTCTGTGGTAACCGAAACAAATGTATCTGGAGACTATAATGGTGTCGAGACCCACCCTGATTGGCCGATAACCAATATTAGGATGTATCCGATACCAGCTTAGCCAAAGTGCTAATAGCCTATATTCATTTTAATGTTCCACGAGGGTGTACAATTATTAGAGATTCTGTAACAATATTTTATATAAATGAATTGGTTTGCCAGTTACATTGTGAAATCTAGGACATTTTACTTGGTTCTAAACGTTTACGTACGTACATACAGAGGTTCTACGGCTATGTAAATCTCACATCTTTATCCCCAAAGGGGTAGGCTGATGAGTGGGTAATAGTTTCCTTAGGTAGGTAACCTTTGTCAACTTGCTACGTAAAGTAAAAAATATGCAATAGCTAATAAAGCTAATAAGTTTTTGGAAGTTATACCAAGACATGCCAATTATTTACTCTGCCCTAAAATTAAATAGTCTAATCACTTGTATTGCTGATGACTATTTAATATACCTAGTTATTGATAATTCGTTATTGATAATTAAATAGTGTCGTATTAACTTCGATCGACGATTGATCAAAGTTCAATAGCAATTAAACCTATAAACTGTGGATGGTTTAAAATTACCAACTAGAGACTCTTCATAATGCCGTAAATAGTTTTATTTTGACTAGCGGTCGCCAAGTGGTCAAAATTCGACCATATTTTTTTTTTTTAAGTTTGATCGTTATTATATATACCGCGAAATTGCAATAGACGCTAAAGGTATGTAACCATAGTTACGAAGAATCGTACGACATCAACCGAACCATGCCGAAATACTACGAACGCGATTCAACTGCGTGTGTCAAATGCATGGTTGTGTGCGAGTAGTGTTTTCCCATTAATTTAATGTATTCCTAATGCATATTTTATATAAATATTAAGATTCGTCCCTACTTCTCCATATACACTTTAACTGTGCCAAATTTCATACTCGACCCTCCGCGCAATTTTCGTAAATAGAGTACAAAGTTTTTGCTTAACGTATTAATATATAGATATTAGCTTTTGCTTCCGGCTTCACTCTCTAGAGAACAGTGTTTTTTTCTGATTGAAAGGGGTCAAAGCGTAACTAACAAATTCACATTCGCATTTATAATATTAGTAAGCCTTATCCCATTTCGTTGGATTACTATTTTAACTTTCAGATTAATTTATAACATGTTTATACTTAGTCTTGTCCAAGAATGGTCTTTTAAAAAAAGTTGTCGCTTCGTTGATTGGGTCGTGTTATTAGTTTTTCTCTTACGCATTTCGCAGTACATTCGCAGAACAAACACGCGTCACACGTCTTTATAATATTCGAATATATGTACTATGGACCTATGTGCAACATATTGATGGAAATGTATAGTAGATTAAGTTATACATTAATGAATCACTTTAACATATTTTTAATAAATATAGCGGCAGTCATAGGCGAGGGCTAGCATTTAACGCAAAGCATAAATTTAAAAAAAAAAAATTTATTGCATGTATTACACAGTTTACCATAACATTTTATTGAACCTAGTATAAAGTTAAATATTAATTTATAACGATTACTTAATAAACAAATATAATATTGTATCTACGATATTAATGTTATATAATAATATAATATTCTACCACATACACACAACACCATCTAGCCCAAACTAAGCAACTAACTAACTATATTATTACAATTTGGCTGATATTTTTAATTCAAACAAAATCCATTTATGTAGACAAAGCTTATTGCCAAATTGAATACATTGTTATTAAATTAACATAACACCCGATGGTTTAGGTATATTCAATTTAAGAGACCGTGCTGCTTATTACCAACTAGGAGTTCCTAGAAAGAAAATCCCAAAAATGCTTTGCCAGACCTGGGAATCGAACCCGAGACAGCAGTCACATTCACAACCACTGCGCAAGCAAGAATATATTTGCATATACTTAGAAAATCACGAGAAAGAAAAAGAAACAAAGATGATTGAAGCTCCACATTTCGAATACTATTCTGGTAATATATTGACGGAAATCGCTAGTACCAACGAAATAATCTATAAAAATTTATAAACTTTAGTATTACATTATTTAAATTAAATCACATTTACACATTTATAAGTAATATAATTTAAATAACTATGATTATTACAGAAGAGTAGTAGTAGTAGTAGTAGAGAGAGAGAGGACTAGACCGAGCAACTATATAATAATCCTACATTTTGATTTTACCTCATGCTTCTCACGACGCTTAACCGTGGCCCTAAAGTCATATTATTATCATCATTGCTCGTAGAACTTCTATTGACTTCTAAAACTAGCAGTATAAAATATCAATGTATTCTATAAAAACTGTAAAACATTTTACCAGGTCGCAAATACCAAGTCATCAATCATTTCACGATTCAGCGCAAATGCGGCGCGGCGCCCAGAATGTTAAGAATGTGGCGCACATTATAGACCTGTCAATCAAATAAACTGTTACTCTTTTGTACTGAAACATTGAGTAGGGTTAGTTGTGAACTAATGAAATAATTATTACTCTGACTGGATTTTGGACGCCATCCAACCTATTCAGTATAGATTTTTTATACGTATGTTTTGATTATCGGTCTAATAGAAAATTAATGTACGTCTGCGAGTCGTCGACACATGAAGGACGGGTAACAAGACTATTCTAGTTTAGTGTGGGGAAACGATATTTTTAAGTCGATGTATTGAAAATACTCGATGATCGATGAAAATATTGAAAATACTTTATACTTGTATCAATGCTAATTGACCTAATAGAAGGCATAATTACTTCGAGGCAAATTTAAAGAAAATATACATTTCATTGAAAAGCATTTTATGTGACAGTTGGCTTATAATTACAGTTTGTTATATTTTAACGAACAAGCAACAATTTATCAAGAAAAGAATGATACTAAAATATGTATAAGTTTATTTATTGTTCTTTATATTTTGGAAAGTAGCCATTAAATTTATAAAATATTCTTTCGCAACTGTAATCTAATTATGAATGTACAGCCTTGGCCAAAAAGCACCCCTATAAAAACTGCATTTTGTAAAAAGTTTTGTATAGAATGAAATGAAACAACTTGTGTACATTTTAAATGATCTTTACTTTGATATAAAATCAATATTTCGTCGGCCACCCTGAGCCGCTAACACAGTAGCTATTCATCTTGGCATAGAGCCTACAAGATTTTTACATTGTTCTTCAGTTATGGTATTCCATTCTTGGCGGAGGTGTATTTTTAGTTCTTCTTTTATTGTGTGGCGCCGGACCTTACGCTTTAGGATTCCCCATAAATGTTCTATAGGATTAAGGTCCGGAGACTGTGCAGGCCATTCCAGGAGCTCAATGGAATTTTCACGAAACTATGACATTGTGCGGGCTAAATTACGGCATGGTGCGTTATCTTCTGGAATTTAACTCCATCCATATAAATGTCACCAAAAAGTGTAAAAACGAAGGCAATAAAGCTGATTCCAAACACATTCATGTATTTTGTAGAGTCCTTTCGGCCCTCATACACAAACATTTCGCTTCGACTCCTGTATCAGACATGCAGACCCAGGTCATTCCGGTACCTGCGCCGTGTTCTACAGACGGGACCACACACTCTGGCATAAATTCTTCTCCCCCACGGCGACGCACGAAGGTGAAGCACCAGAGGTTCCAAAGACCAAACAAAAACAAAATAAATAGAGATTAACTAATCATAAAAAGACAACAGTATAGCTTTTTGAATTTCAACAATACTTATTTATCCCTTTGGACATTCATATTATCTAACTTACTTCAAAGTTTGATTCGTCTGACCACACAATATTTGACCAGTCTTTTTTAGTATAATGTTGGTACTTTAAGGCCCATGCATAGCAAGCCTTTTTATTATTGTCTGAGATCAACGGCTTCTTCCTGGTTTTACACCCTTTGAGACCAGCTTCCTGAAGTATTCGACGAGTCGTTTTGGCAGAAATAGTGTTGTTACTCGCCACTGAGAACTCAGAAGACATTTATGTCCTGTTTTTCCAAGACTCTCTCACAAATTTTCGATCTTCACGGTCACTGGTAATACCTTTTCGTCCAGTTCTGGGCATATCGCTGTGCGTACTGGTAGCGGCGAATCGCTCAATGGTAAATTGCACCGCTTAGCGCGACCACTTAACAGTTCTGGATATCTCAACTTGGGATTACCCTTGTTCATGAAAAGGTTGTATTTTCACACGTATTTCAAGAGATAGTTCGGATGTTTTAGGTGTTGTGTATCGAAATTAATATAACTGAACACAAAATAATACAAGAAGTGCGCTAGATAGACGGTATGTGTACACAACGACGCAAAATAGTAAACTGAATTAAAGATTGGAAATTACTAAACGGATAAGATGCTTTGTATCGGATGTTTTATTAGCCCTAACTGGGTACACTATTGTTTTAAATAACTTTTTAAATGCCACCTAATCCATATTTAAATAAAATGTGTTGTTTTCTACTGCAAATCTTACGTACGTGAAAAATACATGGGGTGCTCCATACTTTTGGCCAAGGCTGTATATGCAGCATAATTCCTCAGTCGTAGATCAGTCTGACAAAAAATCATAGTGGTAATCGGGTTGATGAGATGTAGGATAAATACCTCAAAATATAGCAGTCAAATATTAGATACATTAGGGAGGACAGCGCTGGACTGCTGTATACTAAATTCCTCCTGGCAACGTAGTGACTCTTATTTAGATATATAGGGCTGTTAAATCGCAAGTATTATGGCCAGTCCCACAACTAACGAGTAAAAGTTATCCGAAAGATAAATTGCATGCTGTCTCACTCTTGTTAGGTTAAAGAAGAGAGATGGCGAAATTTTATCTTATAGATAAATGCTATTTGGAGGTGGTAGGACAAGCCCTTAATAATATAAAAAATATCGATATATCGACGTTTTATTGCAAGTAGACATCCCTATAACCGTGTTGTAATTGCGGAGTAGACTAGTGAATAATAAAGACATGGTTGATCAAGTTGAGCCACGATTAATTGAGAAGACAATTGACTTTTGTCTATACGAACTTGACGAAAGTGCTAGTAATGTTGTGGATTTGAATACCACAAAACTAACTTAGTGTCTGCGCATACTTGCTTTAGAGATAGTTCTCGTAAACTGAATAGTTGTTGTGGTACTAACATTTCATTCTTCAGAAAGTTGAGCAACTAACTTTTGTAAAGCTAATCGGTACTAACATGATTACAAATATGGAATAGCTTTAAACACAACGCGGGTAATATATATGAGCAAGTTGAGGTACTTGCACGGGTTGTATGCATCTTGCAAGGCACCGATGCAATTAACCCGTATGACTAACCAATGCATGTAGTCCTCGCGTGCACTACTTGTGACCTATACAAGTCCTAGGAAATTAATTAGGGTACTGCGTGGGCAGCCTGAAGCAACAATGACGGACTGCTTCAAGCTGCGATTGCATATATAAATTAAATTATAAATGGAAATGTCCCTTGCCTTTACGAACATCATACAGTCTCGTGTGTTGAAAGCGTCAGCAGTGAGCCTAAAATTCCTATAGTATTAAAAGCAGATGCATTTTTTTTTTTGTTTTGAGTCTTGATATCGCTTTATATTGTTATTCAGTTTTCTACTTAATATATTATATATTTTATCAGAAAAATATGTTTCAACAATATAGACGTTGTAATATAACTGGACAATATCCTCAGCACATTAAAGTTCCTTTGACAAATGATGGTAATGTTTTTTTTTCTGTTCAAAATTTTTAAAGAATCTGGGTATGTTTATGTGTGTCGTTGTCCGCGTCTAAGTAAAAGTAGTAGTTTATTTTGTACACAAATTTACTGTACACTTATCTCGAGGTTTGAGATACTTTTCATTAGCCATGCTTTGAGAATCTAAGGTCAGTCACAATATCAATTCCTTATTTAGATTTGGAATATAATTCAAATTGATGAGAGAATATAGTCGGTCAGTATCGCAATTAGTCTTGTCTCCAATGATTTGTATTAAATAGAGACCTACTATTTGTAGTTATTGCTTTCGACGTTTGATTGTCAACTCACGATGAATCTAAAGAAATAAAAGATATAATAAGCAGCTAGTAACGCTTTTGTAAATGTAGACCCTGCAGGCACTCGTATATCCAACGACTTTGATAGAAATTAATCAAAGATGAATTAGAGAAGCCCAGCGTTGAGTTATTACCGGCGTGAAGGCAAATCAATCACATGGCGAATGACAAAACAAATACAGAAATCTCTTCTGGAGAGGACAATGGTCGGTAGGGCTGTCGCTTGGGGACTCATTTTAATTTTTATCTTTTTAAGTACTTTATATTATACAGGGTGTCCGGTAATTAATGGATAACCTTGAAATGTCTTATAGTAGAACTAAAGGCCGTTCAGAAAAATGAAAAACAAATAATAAAAAAATTTAAAAAATATATATTAAAAAGTGCAAGCTATATTAGCATAGCATACTTTTCACTGTCTATCTATTAGCATAATTAGTGTTTAATAATAAAACAACAAAAAACCGATGTATTTCATTCATTTATGGTCGTAGTATACAAGAAAGTTATACATGGTCATTAAAAAATAAACACATATCTCAGGTAGGAGTTAGGATAGATTTTTTTCATATTTTCTCTGAACGGCCATCAGTTCCACTATAAGACATTTCCAGGTTATCCATTAATTACCGAAAAACCTGTATATATACTACTTTGGACTAACGTTTGGACTAATCACGCCCATTGAATTAAGCAAATTTGAATCGTATTTTATACATCAAAGGTAACAAAATGCATACTACCCTTTTGATAATGAAAGGTTATTGTAACCTGAGTGCTGCTACATTTGCCAATCCTACAAAAAGAAGTAGCTGCATCGTGCTAAAAGTACTCTGCCAATGATTAAGTATTCCCAATGTGAGCAAAATGAGTGAAATACATTAGCTAAGTCAATAAGCCGTTGGAAAATATTCGTGGTCTGTAATATTAAATTGATTATATTCTGAAAGCGACCAATTTGATTTCGACTTAATCCATTCTAATGCACCCCAACGAGCGGCAATTGACATTTATTTTTACGTAATCACCCATTGCCTTGCCCACTAAGTGAAATCTTTCGTCCCATCATTGTTACGTCGTTTTAATGACCAAGAATATTACATAATGGGGGAAAGAATGACTATTATAAGTATTCCTTAGACAGCGAGTTAGAAATAGGTATCATGACTGGAAAAACCTGTTTCTCTTACTTAGAATATTTATACTTAAGATTAATTATTAGAAATAAAGTTATTTAATAATTATGTAAAAAGCGATAGTATTTCTTTATAATACAATATGGGATAGTGGGTTTTAATGGTGCTGGTAAGACTTAAGGGTGAAGAAATTTAATATAATTATTACTTCTTGGATGAAACTTAAACGCGCTATAAAAAAAATATATTTTTTACGCAAGTATATACTATTCTGAGAAAATAACTTTTACAAAAATGTTCTTCTTCGAAAATATTCACAATCTCAATGAGATTCTTGTTTGATATTTAAATTGAATTTCATCCATAACACCTGAGTTGACATGAATGAGTATAACAGACCTACTGACACAGATTTTATACACTTATACAGAAAAGAAAAACGAAAGTCCAATTTAGTTTCCAAGGCCCTATCTTAAAGCCGTACAAAAGTGTAATTGATCTAACCCTCCAATAGTCGGAAAACCTTACCCCATCTTTAAAAAAACTACGTATTATATAGACCTATTATATAGGACTAAAGGCAACACTAGAGCAAGTATAACTGCTTCCAGTGTTATTTAAAAAATAATACAACACGAAGAAAAATCATTTGAGTTACATAATATAACATATTTGAGTTACATTACATAATATAATTATTTTATTCATAACTCGAGCTTTTGGGCATATAGTCGTAATCACCATAGCCTGTGTACCCTTCAATATCTGGACCATAAATCTTGCGTTGTCGCTTTGTTTTGAAAGATTTTACTTTGCTGCGAGTATTTTCTTTTAAACCTGGAAAAACACTAGGTTTTTGCTAAAAGCACAGTACCATCTTAAGATCTCTAGTTACTACATACATCCAGTTAAGGTCAGTATGAGCAAAATCCCAATTACCACTTTATCTTGTAATATATTTTCTTCTTTCAAAACTTGGACGTTACTTACTTAATAAAATGAAGTACTAACCATACTTTAAACTATACCATTAGCCTTGCCTAAGTATACGAGACTTTAAATTTACGACCCTACACGTTCACCTAAAGCTACTGGCTCAGCTTGTTTTCTTAGGAGTTGCGCATAAAACGTCTATTATATTATTATTACGAATATTTACCATAATAATATAATACTCGCTTCCCCATACGAGGTGAATGTTGCAATCGTAACGATAAGACTGATGTAGTAGAAATTATCATTTAACGGTAGAGTGCTCTTAGATGGTGGGCTACAAACTTGCTTCTTGAGCTGCCGCTAATGATGTCAGAACATCAGTAATTACTGACTTATTAGCTGGTAATCTATTCGAAGATTTTCTGTAATCATTTTGCTTTTACTTTGATGTGCGCACGTATAAGGATAAATATATTGGGATAAAATGTGGTATTTCACTTGGTTATACCAAAAGGTAAGGTAGGTAAATGAAATCGTAGGACAAAACGGGTTGCTATTTGTTATTTTAAAAATGTAAATGCTGGCAAGCAATTAAATTGATCAGTTTAAAATTGCACCCAAAATTTGAATTTTCTTATTTAGATACGTAGCTCACTATACATTCCATAAGAAATAGGTATTTTTATAACGAGTTATTAACAATATTATACCTAGTTAGTCAAGGCAATCTAGTTTGAAGCTCGTCGTTCTAAGTTCAAGGCAAAAATAATTTATTCATGTTGGTCACAAAGTTAACAACTTAAAAGTTTAGTGATTACTGAGTTTACTTTTAAAATAAATAGCTAATAAAACGTCGTTTAATTAGAGTCGTAGTTTATTTCTGGACTAAGTCATAAAACAAATTATATTTTAAGATTTATTTGAAATAAAAGTTTGGAAGCTTCAAAATGGTAAATTATTATTAATGTAATTCACATTTTCGTTTGATAGTCAAAAGCTTTAATGTTTAAAATGTCTCTTATATTATTATAGCGTATATTGAGTAGGGGTTTATTTATTTACAGATCTTTGAGTCTGTAGCCCTTACAATTATTTCGATTATCTCTAGTATGCACAACTACATCTGCTGTCAATCCTAAAATCGACAGGAGAAACACGCCATTCTAAGTAATAATAGGTGGTAGCTACGTACCCTTGTGATGTGTTTACGCGGCGAGTACAGTTGTTATAAGTTTCTTAAATGTGCTATCCAATCAGCTGAAAGTCCAGTAGTAGATTTTCCTTACGCTGACAGCGCAACGACTATTTATTTGAAGACCAATAATGCACAAGTATATATAAGTAGGTCCATAGGACAAAGTAACCGCTTTTTATCAGATAAATCGTAAGATTCTTCGCCTCCTTGGCAACTGAAAACAGCAGTGAGCTGCTGGATAGTTTTAAGTTACAAAGGAGGACCTTATGTCTTAATATTAGAGTCTCTAGACAGAAATGGATAGAAAGAGAGTGAGAAAGGTACTCTGCAGTGAAACATTAGAGGCTTATAAAATCAAAATAATACATACATGCAAAAGTGATTCTAAGAATTTGTTTTAAATTAAAGTTATTGTGGCAAATTCAGCTGGCGTGCGGATTTAGTTTAGTTATCAGTTGAACATAATATTGTCTTCTGTTTACGCGAATTCCCCGTGACCATGGCTGCTGAAAAGCAACCGAAACGTCGGGGAAAGTGTAAACCAAAAATAAATAGATTTAATAGTTTAAATAATTTTATTAGCTTATAAATTAGTAAAATAAAATCAATAGTAGTAGTAGTGTAATATTTTTAAAATTTTGTAATACAGTGATAAATAAACAACGCGATAAAATCCGTATATAGTAGTTTAATTTCAATATCACTTGAACATTAATGTTTTACATATCAATATCATTATAAAAACGGGATCTAATTATACGTTTGGTCCATTTTTGTCACATGCCTTATTATAATAAACGAATTGACTGGTAGTTAGAGACAATACATGACAACCATATCTAAATATTTCTTTTTTGCATCGTTTTTAGTAAAGAACTAGCTTTAGCCTGCGGCTTCGCACACGTAAAAGTAGGTTAGGTTATGTTAATAACAGTATCTCTTTTTTAAATTAAATAAATACAGCTTTCTAATGGTGAAAGATTTTTTAAATGGGTTGAGTAGTTTTTGAGTTCAATCCTTACCAACAAACAAACAAAAAATCAATTCTTTACCCTTTTTATTATTAATATAGAGGGATATAGTCTGAAAGCAGTAACTGAATAATTTTATAATAAGTGTTTATTTACCAAATAACACAAGTAAGATAAAAAAATATATTCTTTACAACTACTGTGGTTTTATTTATATCCATTGCTTTATATAAACATCTATTACACTGTACTTGGTAATACGACCGCTTAAGCTTACAAACAGTTCGCAGCAATACCACCGTTAGATAAGGGTGATGCCTCATTAGTGCGTTGCGTTGCGTCGGCGCAGCGTCGACGCTGCGTCGTTTTCTATATAAGTATTTTTTGTGACATGTCACATTAATGCGTTGCGTCATCGCACGCAACGTTTTAACGGATCGGCGGACGAGAAACGAAGCGGAGTGTAGGGTGCTGCGCTGCGCTGTCGGAGCTCCGGTGCGACGACGGACAGTGTTCCAATCCATTGTGGAATGAAGACTGGAACTAATATAACTGGCATTAAGCGATTAACACTGTCAAACAAATATCGTATAATTACGTAAGTCGAAGGTATGTCTGCACAGATGGCTTAGTAAATTAAGTGGTCGCCTCACCACTACCATTGCGACGAGTGTTGTGGGTTCGAATCCCATACGGGACAAACTTTGCATGATCAACAAATGGTTATTCCGTGTCTCGGTATTCTTTGTGTCCGTTGTTTGATTGTTAGTTAACTCCTCCGCGACACAAGCATTATTCCTAATGCGGGCGAAAAACTTAAATAATAAAAAAATAATTTCTATACGGCACAAGTTACTGTGGTTCTATTTAAATCTATAGCTCTTTATTATAGACGTCTATTACACAGTATTTGGTAATAAGACTACTAAAGCTTACGTACAGTTCACAGTAATGCCACTATTGGATAATATAATTGGCATTAAGCTATTAACACTGTCAAACAAATGTATATCGTACAATTACGTAAGTCAAAGGAAACCAGACCTATTGCCAACAGTTTCTTTGTTGTGGCTCTATTATTAATCACAATATTATAATAATATGAATGGTCTTATTATATGTACCGTCTTTAGGCTGACCGCAAATAATTAGAGTGTATTACAATCTAGATTTTACAAACAAAAGAATTCCGCTTTTTTCGTGTCTCTGTTTCAGAATAAAAAGCGTGATGAGACAAAATGAAAATTCACGGTGTACCTTTTCATCTGAAATTACTTAATATTTCTTTGGTGTCTGCTTCGGAAATAAAGTAATATTGACATTGAATAGAATATTTAATATCCGGTGTTTTCGAAAATGGAATGCAATTTATTTACGAACATGTTTTAAATTAAAATGTTGACTTTTGCTGTTTCGGTTGATAACGGTAAGGTTTTTTTTATGAACGGTACGCTAACTTTATTTAGGAAAATATAATTTTACGATATTTATTCGTAAATTCAACTATGAATATATATTTTTAAGATACTTCCCGCACTAGAGTCAAGCTCTGTGTCGTAGCGGACTTTACATTAACACACAAAAAGTTCACTCAAACTCAGAACAATAAAAAAAACACATGACGTTTTTACGTGAAGCAATATACTTTTAAAGATTATCAAAAAAAACGTACTGGTCTCGAACGAGCGAAGCCGCAACAAAAAGCAATTTTTGCTTTGTGCAAAACTGCGGCTTCCCTATTTGTGCACTATTTCTTTTAAAAACCTCAATCGCTACAGTAAAACTCCAATAATTTATTAACTTTTTCCACGATATAAGTCCTTTAAACGTAAATATGTAATGGTTAGTAAGATAACTGATATAAAAGTAAGAAATAATGCGTAAATTACAATCGCAAGTTAATGTAGAATAGGTATGTACAACTCTAGTTGTACATACCTATAAATGATAAAGTGGTCTACCACTTTATCATTTATATTTGTACCTATAAGCGACCCACCCCGGCTTCGCACGGGTAGTACAAACCTTAAAAAATTATATACCTAAGCCTTCCTCATGAATCACTCTGTCAATTGGTGAAAATCGCCTGTAAATCCGTTTAGTAGTTTTTGGATTTATGGCAAACAGACAGACAGGCAGACAGACATACGCGGCGGAGGATTTTGTTTTACAATATGTAGTGATGAGGATCGAACTCAATTGATCGCGAAGTAACAGTGGCTTGTAATTAGACTTATAATTGCAGCTTTTGTATACCCACGAAATATAGAGTAAAAGCCTTTAATATATACTTGTAACTAACTATAAGTACATATCTATATATACAACATTTTAACGTTTAGAATTTACACACACATACGTTTCATATAATATTCGAGGGCAAATTCAGTTTATATTCAAATTCGGGAATTGAATAACATCAAGAGAACACGCATAGATACCAATTCTCATAACCAAGTAAACATTCATACCGCAACTAAATAATTTTATTCAAATTAATAACAGAACAGATATCAAATGGTTTGTACCTCTTCTAGGTTATGGGTACACAGTTTAAATATTATATTAATCTGATATATCTGTTAAAATAGCTCTCGCAGTAAGATTAATGCCTGTACCGCCGGGGACCTAACAAACATTCAAACAACGAACCCCAAGACACGTCACACACGTGTGGGCATCAAACCCATAACCGCGTCTTGTAATAACGAGGCAAACCACTACTTCTTGCCTAGGCTTATTTGTTTATTTATTCCTAAAGCACTAGTTATGACCGTGGCTTCGATCGTATCGACCATCTTCGAGCCTATTTGCTTTGCAATCTAGTTAAACACATACAAGTGCATATATATACACAAAGTATTGGAGTAAGCCTTAGTGTAGCCTGACTGGCCGCACTACTCCAGAGGCGTAATACTTTACCTTTTTACGTTTACTACGTTTATCTCAATTCATTGTCAATACAGAGTTCGGAAAAGTGTCCGGTAGTCGGTAGGCATTCCCATTACATGGCAACCAAATATAGACGGCATAACATAACTAACGTGCGAGTGAATAGTTTCCTTAAGGAATGCGTAATCCATCGTATGACGCGTACAACATCGTCGCGTAAAATCAGATAACAATGTAGCTAAACGCCAGCCTATTCACAATTAAAATTTTAATATACAGGCGTAATAATATGTGTAAAACATAACCTTGTGACTCAATAAAAGTGAAACTATCAAACAGCAAAATATATTTTAAATTGAACTACAGGTTCAATTTGAAATATATTTTCCAGAAGAACGTGTCACAACTATAAAATATTACAAATACAAAATACATCATATATCTGTCAGTTTATCTTAGAATATGTATGCTTATGATTTGTTTCTGGTAACGATAGATCAACATCAGTTAATAACAATAACAGATTTTGGAAATAAATAAACACAACAGAAAAATTTAAGATTAAACGCCGCGTATCACGGGCACGAAAAGGGAATAAATAGTACGTGCAGACCACGCGAACGGTACCACGTCTGATATAAGAGTAATATAAAAATTCAATCCATTATAAAATTTGCTGAAGCCGTAATATAAAACTTTTAGTTCACATAATATTTTAGTTCACTACAGACTCGATAAGATAAGCTAAGAGTAGACTTCTCGTAGAGCTACAACACAGATTACAAGCATTGTAAGCCCGCGCGTTACATAACACGGATTTTTATAAAGGATTCGTATGTATTATATATATATTCGTATTTTCTCAAACAGCATAAAACGTGAACTGCATTTATTTCAAATTAAACAACAACTGAGGTCAGGCTAAAAAGATACAAAATTAGGACATAATACTCGAAAGACTCGTATGTTGTTATTTCTTATTATTTTACAGAATCGCCACATAATAACCCAAAAATGTTCTGTAATCATTCCAGTTCAGTACCTATTACTATTCAAGAGATACAGTACTTTAAAGTAGGACAAGACATACATAGTCTTAGTAATAGGGCGCCATTATGCCAACCTTTAGTACGGAGCCCTAAAAATCTGTAAGCAAGACATGTCAGTTCTCAAATCACATGTATCAAATCTGACGTCATAAGCACACGACATTACGATTATTTAGAAATGTCATCTCTACGTTAGGTACCGATAAATGTATATGGAAGAATTGATACAAAGAATTCTACAATGCATTATGTGGCACAACTACGTAGTTGTATGTATTTATACTTTACTTGTATATGATATGTGCGCGTGATATAGAAAACATGGTGGTTTCAGCGACAAGATATTTCATATCTCCGCTCATATCCGCCGGAGGAGATTCACATAAGCCTCGACCTTCGGCCTACATACAGGACCCTTTTGTACAAAGCATACCAACCGGATTCTAATTCACAAAGAGCGGCACGACGAGTTAATAAATCTGTATCTTAGTATACTTTGCTTTGCATATGAGTTTCGTTTAAAGTTTGAACTGTTTGTAATCTATACTACCAATAAACGGAATTTGCTGCGGTTTTGTAGTTTGAAGTTATAGTTAAAAACTAAGCCAAATTTCAACTAATTCGCATTTGCAGAATGATTGATATGATATTCTTGTAAATGATGTTACGGGCAAACTACAGTAAAGTCTATTTATTTTAATAAGGTTAGTTTTATACCACAAACCAGGACATGCGACTTCACAGTATTGGTTTTTCTCTTAAAACGGTTCCCTTTGTCAGTCGTACCGCTATTTAAGAATGAATGAATGAATGAGTTTTAGCTAATTAAGTAGACCGTTGAGGCTCTATTGTTCAGAGTTTTCTAATTTGTCGGGAAACTCAAGGTATATTTTGGATGCTTTTTAAAACGATTTATAAATAAAAGATGGCTGTCGTTTAATTTATAGAGTAAATTTACATTACCCGCGATCTATATAAGAGTTATTATTATCGATTTTAAGTTTGCTTCTATTGTGAAAATTATTCGATTGATATAGTCATACTTTCTGTTAGAAATCCTGTATAAAAAATGGGTAAAATAAATATTGTTTATATTTATATTTGTATATGATGTGAATGTTTCTCCTATATATAAAACATTTATTGACAAATACATCTGGCATGTATTTACATGGAAACTTCACTTATTTCACTTTACATACATTGGCCAATATCATGCGTGCAATATATTTCCGAAAACGTTTCGTATTTCGTTTGTCTTGCACAATCCATGATATCAATATTTATTTACCTCGGCTCAAAGCCAATCGCCATTTTTATTCATAGCCGTCAGTGGTCCATATGTTGTCCCTGGATAAACAGGCAGGTTTCCGCACCAATACGCAAGCCACCCGATAATTTATTTACTTAATAAATTAAATGAATTTTGTGAATTCTCTGGTAAAGCGCCTTTCACATACAAAACTTTTTGTAGGTATAATTTTTCGAACGGCTTTTCTTGTTGATATGTTTTAGCCTGTTTAAATCTTGAGTTAGACTAAGAAACAGTAACTAGCATTATATGCCATCGTGCGTATTATTACACAATTTTTAATTATTTATATTATTCTAGAAATAATATAAATTCAAAAGGTTTTAAAATTTTACGTTGGCCGTGTGAATCAGTTACTCTCGTCGTCTCGATATTTTGAGCCATGAAATCGATTGCATGATTCAGAAATATTCACACCCTATTACATGGGTCAAGGCGTTTTCAAGCCCATAGATAGTTGCCTAGGTCTGATAGTTATGATTTTATGTGAAGAATGGTATAGTCATTAAAATACAGAGTCATCAGAATATACTAAAAGGAAAATGCCTTAAAAATTTAAACCTAATATTCTTAGAGCTTTCAATTTCCCTAGATATCCTCGTGAAATATATATTAATAAATTCGAAGATCATTTTATCGCCTAAGTGATCTAATCGAAAATTGGTGTCCTTGAAATTGTGAACGATCAGTAGAATCCGTTGAAGTTAGCGGTATCGGACATCTTTGATCGAGCCCGCTTGGAAACCTTGACAGGTATCAAATAATCTATCGAACTTAAGGAGGGCTGACAGCTCTCCTCTTGATTAAATTTTAGATTTTGGTAACTAACTAATTACATGTTTAGGCATTGATATAATTAAAATTATATTTAGTATCATTAGTTTGATAAATGTCCCATGTGATTGGTAATGCCAATTTTGAAACAATAATATGAAACGAATGATAGCCTGATTTATCCAATTGAAATCTTGATGTAGACTAAACGGATACCTTACGACGCTAACCTACACCCATCGATACTATCAAATCTCGTGCTACTAACCTAAATATGAACTCTGCAATTACATATACTTCTCATTCGGTCAATCAGCCTTTTGCAGCCCTTTACTAGTAAAGGGATTTCTATTGTGTTATAAATTTAGCCATGTATTTTATATGGCATATCTTTACTATACTACACACGTACGTTAAAGATATTTGAACTAAACTAACTCGGATGAATTATAAGGGTGCCCAAATTCGCAACTATTTGTTTTTTTTTGTTTGTTCGATCTTTATGCAAAAACCATTAAAATATTTCGAAATGGCTTTGCAGTTTTGTAGCCTAAAAATTTAAGCCACGTTTCAGCTTTCCATCCAGATGAATCGGAGTTATGGTGGATTTTGTAAACCGCATACGTTCCGAGCGAACTTTAGTCTAGTTCGACAAAATCACGGGCATTATCTAGTACTCTATAATATAATCAGTCCTAAATTCCTATTACCGTCTTTAAAGTACATCAGCAAGAAAAACAAATAAGCTTACCAGTGAGTCTGCCAATCACAGCGAACAAGTAATAAAAATAAGCCTTTCTAGCAACAAAATGATCCGCCGACAAGTGTTTAACAAAACGCTGAACATAATAAGACGTACGATAAATAAACCTTGCTCTAAAACTACGAAGACACGATGGCAAAATAAATTTGAGGCGCCGAGACAGGGTTCAAAAGACTGCATAAAATTCCCGCCGCGTGTAAACAAAGGACTCAAGTCTGTTATTTGCTTTATTTTGTTCGTACTCGACGTCTTTTGTACAAAATTGGGTTTTAGATAAACTTGCCTTTTGTCAGGATCCCACTGACATGTGACGATCCTTTATGTAAATGTGGAGCGCTGTAAAAATGTTACAACGTACCTTTCTTCTAATTTTATTCACGCTTTTTTCGGCATAAATCAGGCGACATTTAGGCGATTAAGCGTTTTCAGTTGGGTTTATGTGTCAGTTTTGATTAACTATATGCCTTATATATATGTATATATCATCATAACATTTGCCATATCGAGGTTATATTGGCATATCGGGTTTCAACATCGCAAATGTACATATGTCTTAAAGATATATTGGTGTAGCTAGGCTTAGTTATCGGGAATACATACATCAATGAGGATATCTTCCAGTATTTTATCCTCATTCTAAAACTATGGTAAAGATAGAGTTGTCCTAAGACAACTCGTTCTTTAAATATCTAAATATTTAAAAACGAAATGAACATTAAATTTTTAATATTTATGGCTTGTTTCAAAATGATCAATTAAAAGTTATTCGTATATAACTCGCATGCTGTCTTTATCTTAAAGAAGATCTTTCTTTTATAAAGATATGTCTGGGTTAAAAATTGTGATGACATAACATTCATCTTACAGATATATGCTATATGGTTAAACTTACCCTGAATCTGTCTGCTTAACCATATCAAGATATAATGATGAAATCATTTGGCCTGAACACATACGAAAATTGGTTAATATGTCAAACACTTCTGAATTTCACTGTTCTTTGCACGGATACAAAATCGACGTAACTAGGCTTCTTTTAAGTGGCAAGATGACCACTGAAACAACTGCTCCAGTTGCGTAACGTATATCACCATCTGATCTTCTTAGACAAATATATAAAGATCATCACCCTTAATATTTAATGAAGGGATTAATGGGTCAGCAGCCTAAAAAAATTTGATAACGAATCTCCATTTACGCCAGCCATCCTCATTAGTTCTGGTTTCCAAAGGTCACGTTGTAATCACTTCGTAACATACCAATTTATTTACCATTTTAGTTTAGTCTAGAACCTGATCCTAGCAAACCCGAGAAATGTCTTTAATGACCCTCTTATTAATCATCAAGCCCGCTAATTCTTTTTCTGAAATGTTTTTCGAGTAAAAAGTTTCATTATTCGCAGCTTTGGTTAGTAAAAATAATCATAATTACTTTAATTATTAAAAAATCCTAATAGCTTTAGGTTTATATTAGATTATAATGTAACTAACGGTATCAAAATGGGATACTACCTTGCAATTTTTATTTTAAATATCCATGATTGCTATATAATTGTTTTGTCTTTGTATTGATTGCTTGAAATTAGGTGTAACTTTTTGTCTAAGACCGTGCTTTATTTAATTGTGCATTATATTATTCTAGCTTTTGGCTCTGGTTTTGAAACACAGTATTGCTGACTATTCTAGTCTAGAAATCGCCTATGTATACTCACATTTACATTAGGTGGTAATATATATTATTTATAATAACTGGGACTCAAATAGCAAAGCTTTGTGATAATGCTTCATTCTCTATCCTTTCGGAAAAATAAAGGCGTAATCTTACATATAGTTGGTTTACCTAACAAACGTATATCGCTGTTAAATTCGGGCCACAACGAGGAACAAAAAGAGCACGGCTATACGTAAAAATATACATATATATTCGCAAAATGCAGGTCAACAAGGCTGAGACTTCCTCGAAAACTTCATGAAAGAACTGTCAGGCATTCAGGTTATTGACAGATTTTTATATTAGCGGGAACTCGAATATTCTTTTAATTTAACCCACGTAGCTTAATAATCGATGGAGATGTCTTAGGACAAAAAACAAGTGTTTAGTTAGTTATGAGTTAGTCTTAGAGTATATTTAGGTTTCGTACTGACGATATCTGGTACACTCCGTTCAACGTAATCCTAATACCCAAACCACTTCTTAGTCTTAGCTAGTATATTACCTGTGGTCTTAGTAATATTCTCCGTATAGTAAAAATATTTTGTAAATACTCAATTGGTAGAATCAGCCATATTAATACTAGTAATATACCTATAACAGTAAGTAACATATTTTGAACATGTCACCTCAAATAAATCAAACAGAATCTATTTGAAATAAATAAAAAGGACCTTAAAATAAAACCAATTTTACGGTCCGCGGTCCATAACGATCCAACCGCAACCACGACCCGTATAAAAGGTCCAAAACGTCAAGAAAATGGCTTTTTTTGTTTTGCAATAAAGACAAATTGCTTTATTGTTCTAGAAATATGTACCAAAGACGCGCAGAAATTATTTTACTGCTTCGAGATTTTAGATTCAATGTTATAAATGGTAGCAGAGTCTCTTGTGAAAAAGAGGCCAGAGATATCCTACTCAGAATAATACTAAAATATGAAATGGGTAGGCCTTTGGTGTGGGACGCAACTTGTGTCGACACCCTTGCGCCATCACATATTTCTAGCAGAGCGGGTTGCGCTGGTGCTAGAAATATGCTGCTGCATCAGCGGAGACGCTCAAACGGCGTAATTTTCAAAACTTTATTCGTGAGTACATATTTGAGCCGTTTGGTGTCGAAACGCTGGGGCCATGGGGTCCAAGTGCTAGGTCTGTTTATAGAGACCTAGCTAAGCGGCTCATCGACGCTTCGCGTGACCGGAGGGCTGGTATTTTCTTTGCACAAAGAATAAGTATTGCCATTCAACGTGGCAATGCTGCCAGTCTTCTGGGCACGTTGCCAATTGACGACGATGCGGAGGAATATTACGACGCTTTTTGATATTGCAGTTTTATTTTTCTCTTTAGTTTATATTTTTCTTGTAAATAACTTGTGTATATATCATGTTAATTAGGTCATTGAATAAAAAAAGAAAAACAACAAAAAAAATATGAACTTTGTAACTCTTTCTTCAATTACTTACATCTTTAATACCTGTGCTTGTTAATACTCCGGGTATTGCAAACAATCGTCGTCTATGGTAACTGATTTCTACCAAAAGACTTGAAAATAAAATATCTCGAATTTGAGTTTATGTATATTAAGATACATACATAAGGTAAATAGTCGATTAACTGATTCAACAAGTTAAGTAGTCAGGTCGGCATTTTGTACAAGCCTGGGTCATGTCAATGGGAATCTCTTCAACAACTTTCGCTTAATTCGGATAGTTGCCTGTTTTGTTTTGTTCATTATTTTACACTCAAGAACTAACAATAAAAAGAAATCTTTTGTAACAGTATGAAAATTGGATGCAAAAAAGGGATGAAATTAAATTTGGATTTAAGAAAGAGTGGAATTGTAGTTGGGATATCTCACTATCTCTCTCGGATAGATGCATTTAAATAGCGGTTACGTCATTGTTTGCATCGTGCATCCTTTTTTGTAAAGTAGCCCTATTACCAGATTCAAAACCATGGTACCTTATTAATTCTCGAGTAGATTAAAAAATATTTTTATTAGATAATGTAACTATTTGACTTAAATAATTAAAAATCTGAATCTACTACCCTATTACACTTATTTGTAACTATATACATCCAATAACTCGTTTATGTATTTACAAAGGTACCTACTCTAGCTTTACGCCGTATTCTAAAAACCGGTTCGTACCTAACTTCATTCTAAGTTGACGTTGTGTTCTATTTTCAATTTTGTCATGTAACCGATTTTTTAGCTTTTTATATTAAAACTGGGCGGATAACAAAATCGAATTGACGTAGCCAACATACATACGAGGTTCTCTGCCTTTTACAGGTTAATTTAGCGCGTATGTATTTTACTGTAAATACTCCAAAAGTTAAATGGAAGCATCCTTCATTTAGCTTTACAGCCTTAGGGCGTTACTTACATCATAAATACCCGAAGTATGAACCCAAACGAGATGTGTTTCGCATTAAACAAAGTTTTTTAATCATCATCAACAGCCTGTTATTGTTTACGTTGATGGGGCTCATAGCACAGTTCAAATGGATTTCAGTACGCAGCTAAGAATTGGTATATATAACATTTGTTTAACACTACTTTAGCAAAATATAAACAATCATTTTGAGTTAGTAGAAAAAGCGAAGATGTAGTATCTAACGAGTAATCTATTAGTAAAGTCACTGATTTATTAGTGACTATGGCAATTCTAAAGTAAAGGGGAAGACTGTCAGGCTACCTTATCTTCACGGCCGCAGGCTACTTACACCTAGTAAGTAGCCTGCGGCTGTCCTGATGAATAAATAAATTATTGCATAAAAAAACAGTTGTAACTACATATATAACTTATATATAATCCTGCGTTGTCAAAATACTTCACCCGAGTAAAAAAAACGTGGTTACATAGGATTGCAAAAATTAAATGCTTCAAGCTTTATCGTATTGCTTTGCTCCATTTTTGTGTGGATGGAACACGAAAACTACTATGACGTCATCAGTTATGATGAAAGGTAGATGTCACGTACGGCCAGACTTCCAGAGACATATGTATAACGGCATTTTGTATATTGGCACGTCGCACATACACCGCGTAATTCTTATTTCGAACACTTACAGTGCATGCACGCCATATATTCTGTCACCGCCTTCGCTTGCTTAAATTTAGGCTAGGTTTGGTTAGAAACAGAACATTTTTCTAGATGGAAGGTAATCTATGTCCTTTTCTGTTGCCCTGACAACGTGTATGCGAAATTTCATAATGATTGGTCGAGTAGTTACGGCGTGAAAGCGTAACAAACAAACTAACAAACTCTTATTCGCATTTATAATATTAGTAAGATAATACTACTTAGGATCTAATCTAATTTATCTTCTGTCAATTAATCGTTGTTAATTATATTTAACAAGAATACCTTTCCTTGGTATAGCCATGATGATTATAATAAAATTAATTTTGCTCTATCACCTTATAATAAAAATACGTATATTGGCGAACACTTATCTTCAACTAGTAAAACATCAATGTACATGAGCCTTAAATAAGTCTCGCGCGTTTCACCCAGTGGTGTGCATGCGACTTTAATGAGTGTTAGAAGCTCAACACTCTCCTGAGAGTTAAACTCATTGAAATATCAACCTTCGAAATCTCGTTGAGTTTATTGAAAGCCGATTGAACTAAATCGATTGAAAACAATTAACTGCCGTTAACATTCAAGGGGTGTTTGTTATTATGTTAATAACAAAGATTCACTAATGACTATATATTATAATAATAATAATATAATTAGTGAATCACAACAAATACTAGGATATTGTATAACCGTCTAACACAAGCATTATTTTGATTAAAAAGACGCCAATCACTAAGCTTGTAAAATAGGCTTGACAATGAAACAAATCATCTTATATCAACCAACTTCCAATATCGTGGTAGACTTCACAAAAACAAAATTATTTGCGGTTCACACAATTTCTTATCCCATGTGTGGACATATACAACTATTGGCACAGCATAGTGATGAAGTGATTTACCATTGCGGTAATTTTGCTGCGATTCATATACAATTGTACTGGATAAGGATGTTTTAATCTACAAACATGTTTGCCTTTTCCCTTGATGGTTTCTGAAACGGTTTATATATTTATACTAGCTGTCCCGACAGACAGTCCTGTACAGACGACAAAAAAAAAGAAAAAGGAAACCATATCTAAACCATCCTCGAATCCACTTGAACACACACAAAAAATCGGTCCAGCCATTTAGGAGGAGTTCACTGTCAACACACGTACAGAAGAATTATATATATAAAGAAGATATCTATTTCAGTAAATTTTGAGCCTTCAAAAGTTCTTAATTTTTCACTTAGTAATTTCCTGGGAAATTTAGACGTGTTATATACTACGTATAGTCATATGTCTATACCTATAAATTACCTATAATATTATTGGTAGTAGATCCTCGCTGGTTTCAGCACGAATGGGCCGGATCGACCGGGGTAGTACTACCCTCTCACAGAAAACCGGCGTGAAGTAACGGTACCCGTACTGTTGCGTTTCGTATTGGCGAGTGAGAGAGCCGGAGGCCAGTTACCCCGATCCTTTTCCTATCCTTCATTCATTTTTTTTTTCTCCTTCATTCCTTTTTAAAGGGCTGGCAACGCACTTGTAACTCCTTTGGGGTTGCGGGTGTCCATGGGCGGCGGTAATCGCTTACCATCTGGCGATCCGTCTGCTCGTTTGCCAATCTATACCACAAAAAAAAAAAATTGCAAGTCAATTCACCTATAAGTATAACAAAAATATCGTAGTATCGGCTTTCTTCTTAGCGCATGTTCTTGTTATCAAAATAATATTTAATTATTAAAATTATGATTATTTTGTATAAAAATGTGTCAGAAGGTTTATATTAAAATACGACCACACTTTACTGTTATACGCTTTATATGCGATTATTTCTGTACCGTTATTAATTTAACAGATCTGATAACATTTAAGACGCAATTTTCTACTCGTTGAGTCCTGATAACGAACGTTGTGTAAGAAGGTATGACATCATTATGAATACGGATTGTAGGACCCCATTTCTATTACGAAGATACGGCTGTCAGACGCAAATAAATCCTCCTGACAAGCTGTCTATTCTTGACCCAATTAGTATATAAATACATTGCTGGTTGTTTCAGATTAAATATTAAGCTTTTACTTGTGATCGATCCTGTATTATTTGGCTAAGTGACCTCTTCTATACTTAATATCGAAGTAAATACTACCGGCGATGCAGAGGATTTCTAATATATATTCTAAGCTTTTGTGAAATATTTTCTTAGAGGAGTGAATTCTTGCCGAACACTTTATAGCCAAAAAAATTAGTTCCATTGGCTATGCCAACATGCCAGCTTTTTTACTTTATAATTGCGGCGATAAAAGGATTTATATATGTTGCCGATTCTGTAAATGTAGCTACTGCTTCTCACAACCTGACGAGTGATCTAGATATGATAACATTATTCTGTGCCCTATGTTTTATCAAAGTGGTTAATCGAGATTATGCATTTTAGGATAATATCGAGACAACGAATATTAGACCTTTCTTGAGGCACATAAATGGTGCTGCGCTTTAAACACCTAGGTCTCGATGTGAAAAACACACACAATTTTAATAAAATATCACAAACCTAATATACATTTCTAGAAGTCCAACAACACTAACCAATTTATATATTCAGCCGTACCAAGGAGACAGTAGCTTGCTGTTGAAAAATGCAAAACGAAATCGTATGGAATAGAAAAAATAGCGTGCACGACTATCTCCAACAACGATACAAATAAAACGTGATGTGTATTGTTCGCCGTAAGCCATGAAGATTTAGATGAACTAAGTCGATTACGGTACCGATACACTTGCCAACGTTTGTCCAAAACAATAAGAAATGGGCCAATATAAATTTCCATGAAGTCATATGTTGGTTATGATTGGAACCAATAGGTGAGGTCACGTATGTGGGATGTCTGAATTCGCTTTTAGGCAAAAGGTAGTCCTTATGACATCGGTGTGGTGTATGCTATGAGAGATAGCAAATTTATTTTCTTAAATCTATCTAACATAGCTGGAGTGTTTACTTTACTTTGTATCTTTGTAACTATGTAGAAATATGGTTTATCTTAATTTAATTATTTGTTGCCTACTCGTCTTACTGAGCTTAAATTAGCAAAAATTCATAAAGGCTTTACCATGAGTTAAAATGTTTTAGGATAATTCTTACGTCCTTAGTTCAATTTATTGGTAAAGGATACTTAGGTTTCCCGTTAGGAAATTTTCAGTAGGGGTTTGGCAATATGCCTACTGCCGTTTGCCGGGCACGATAAACGCATCCATTATCACATGGATCAGAAAATAATATATTGTGAAATGATAATATAGTTTATTTCTGTCGACCCTATGTAGGTGTTAAACTAACTATATATTCTTTATTTAAGAATAAAAAGGAATATTAGAAATCACTAAATATGAATGTTTAGTGGGCTGTTAATAACTTTTATAACCGCCATTGAAATAGACGATTTAAACATATAGCTAACTCACTATTGAAATAGTATTCAAACGTAAATATCTCTAGAGCGTCTAAGAAAAGGGGTTTCTTATTTCACTAGGTTTAAAAACAGCCAATAAATATCCCTAAAAGGGCGACATAACAGAACTTAACCTAATCAAGTGATTAGGTTAAGAGGTTTTGAGTTAGGTAAGTACATACCTAACTCAAAACCGCTGTAGCCCCTTACCTACGCCACCATATTAGTGTAGCATGACGGTCGGAAGGCATGCGACGTTATCACACGGTGACGCAGCTGTTCACTCGCCCTCACTACTAGGGCTGTTACTTCGTGATTTTATTTCACCTTCTCGCATTTCATGGCATATACACTCAGCGATGGATGGTTGGCACTCAGTCTATTATGGTAAACTTAACGAGTTATTACGTTAAGAAAAACGAACAGTCAAAGAGCTAACCTCTTAAGGAGTTTAGAGCAAATGTTCGTAGTAGTTACGTATAATAAAGAATACTATCTATTAACAGAAGAAATACATTTATATTCTTGTTAAAAATTATTGTTAAAAGCGACAACTCTCGCACTAGGTATAATTCCTGTGTCGCGGGACTTTACAAACATTCAAACAACGAACACAAAAAGCACCTAGTGTGGGATTCGACGAACCCACAACACTCGGCGCAGTGGCAGTGGCGAGGCGATCACTTAAGACTGCGCCGAGCGTAAGGCGCGGTTGGACTGAATAACAGAGCTCGTTATTCAAATCGGCGCGCGGCCGCCATAGTAAAATTGTATGGAGAATTTGAAGTGATTTTTGATAAATATGTATCTTTATTGACAAACAATAACTTAAATATTTAGGACGGACAAATTGTAATATAACTATTTATTTCGTTTAAGCTGTAAAATAGGATAGATTTCTACTGTTATAATCTAAAAATCACTTAATACGAGCTTACGATTTTGCATTTTTCGTGCAAATTAACCTAATTTTGTAGGCGAAAATATTAATTATTTTAAGTTTTTTACATGGAGTAATTGTAAACACATTAATTGTTATGGTAAATGTATATTTTATATTTGTATTAAACAAAAATTGTTGATTTTATTAACTTAATTGTGACCTGTTTTAGCACATTTCGCTCGGCGTAGTCTTAAACCACTACGCCATCCGTGAAGTCAATTCTCATGCCTATATCCCGAAAAAACACAAATAAAGAAGTATTACAGCCTCATTTAGCAGGTATGGCAAATCATACCTATAATGTTCCCACATAGGTAATAGTGGGCAAGCCTATTGCCATCCAACGGGCACATCGCCAGACTCCATGCTGTTGCTGAGGTTTTATTATCATAAGTTGGTAGTGCTCCACCAACTGAAATACTCGTATCTTCGTTAAAACATTGCCGTGTGTTTAACAGAGATATATGTATATCTATATTCATCAACATCATGAACGTTGTAATAGGTATTTTTTAAGTAAATACAAAAATACAATCATGAACATACATAATTAACGATACAAGTTTGGTTAAATTACATGAACGGCATTGGATTAGCGTGACTAGATCTGTGATAGAAATATAAATGTGGATAGCTGATGGACGTGCCCAGTGGTGTAACATTTATAAACAGAACTGAAAGAAATAAAATTTTCATAAATACACTAGCTTTCACAACAAAATCTATGGCTGAAAGGAAAGTACGTTTTGTCTAATTAAACTATTTCAATTCTAGTAAGTAATAAAAGAATATTTGAAGAAGCTTGTCACTATTTTACTATTATTAGATAACTGTGTGATATAAGTCTGTGAATCACACAAATATTTGATCGAGCGGCGAAATTGCTATGTGCGGCGCATTGGCTGTGGTGAGGTAATAAGCCTCTAAGTCATCCACGCGGCCGCAATATCTCATGCCTAACTCCAACAAATACCCAAATATTCGCTATATAAAGGCTTTCATAGCACGACACAGAGGACTAGTAAAAAGTCGATAAAGTTATTTTAGGACGTAACCGTTGTAAATGTACCAAATAGGTAGGCATTAGGCTGATTCCCGTTCCCATTATACCTTTAGGAAATTGTTTTTCGAGGCACAATCGCCTGATCCCCGATAGAGGGAAATTTACCGATCAGCCATTTATGGAAAATACCTGCTAATAGGTAAACCTTTATGTAAGAACAATAAGTGCTTTGTTCTTACGTTATTTATTTTGCTATTGAATGTTTACAATGGCAGTAATTCGGATACATTTAAGGTCAAAGATAGGACATAGATATTTCGTGATAGAGGGGAAGATAACAGGTTCTTATCATTCATGATTGCTTAGCGAGCTTTACACGTTAGTTATTCTATGTAGTGTTACTTGAGTATAATGAGGCACTATAGTGCTGTGAGTTTAACTTTGGTAAATTCCTTTATGTAAGTTCTTTAATGCCTGGTTATTAAAGAGTATAATATGTTTTATATTATATTTGGCCTAAGTTACAAACACAAAACTATCAGAATTATATATATGACTGTTATTTAAATGTAGTGTATAACGATACCTAGGGTCTTAACTTATTTCATCTGTTTGACTTTTGAATCAATTATATTGAATTTGATTGTTTGTTTAAGTTTAAGCAATACTACAGGATAGCATTCTGAAGGTAATTAGTCGATATATAAATTATGTGCCTTGCAAGATATCTTGACGACTTTCATACAACTGATTAGACGGAGATTTACATAATATGTTCATACATGGAACTTGCACATGCATAATATAAGTATGTAAGTTTTATATGAATAAGGTGTTAGGTTAAGTAAACATTAAAAGTATAGTCGTCCGTCCACAGGCGTATTTAGTGAGATCACGAGACGGTCAGTGTTCATAATCTTTCTGTAAAGCAACTCTATTCTCGGCCATATACTGCAGTGCAGTCTGTAAATGGCTGGCTAGCACGTGAGTTCTTGACCTTTAAGGTCTTCCTTTGTCTTATCAATGATCACCTCTAAATTACCTATATACATACGTTTAGATATATTTATACGTTTCGTTTCATTACCATCACAAAAAACGAAATCACTTATTTGCTAAGATTACTAACGTAGAAAAATATTCCATCTCCCGACGAACTAATAAACAATTTAATTATAAAAACATCTTCATTCCTAAAACAATCAAATAAGGATTACTAGATCTAAGATGGGAACACAGAAGTAAAATTAATAAGAAAGTGGACCTTTGTTAAAACAACACTGGAAGAAAAGTTATTGTTAATAAGTTACAGAATGAGAACTGACAGAATAAAAAAGTCTATCTAGAATTGCTTTCGTTTGTTGGATTGACTTCATATTTATTGTTATGTTTTCGAAGGTAGCCATATTGAATGCACAAAGTTATAATAGATAGAAACAATAGTATTATATGCTGTAAAGAAGCTGATAAGTTACTAGCGCACCCTAGTCGATGAGTGAAAACGACCCAATTGGGCAGTTATTGATCATAAACAAAATAGGTTTAATAAATCCCCTGCAGAGCTTTTAAAACGCAAGTGTTCGATAGCTATCTCTTTCACGAAAGGTCTTTCCATATCTATTCCGCTACTTATTAGTTTAATATAATAGTTATCAATACAAGTGCTGTTCATGACAAAATAGTCTGGGCACCAGATTTTCGACGTCTATTACCATATAAATAACATATCAATGGATTGAAACCTATGATCCGGACATAAGTCGAACCAAGGGTATATTAAAATTCAATCAATGTATCTAACATTTAAGATGGCCGATTAGCATTCATCTAAGTATGCCATTACCGTAATCTATAGATGATTACCACAATAATGTTTAGGAAAATGTCGCTAACCTATAGTTCTTGAAAATTTAAAGTGGGAACTGAAATTTTCAAAAAAATTTTACCCAAACATAGGGTAAAAAATGTTTACAGCAAAATGTTTTTAATGATAAACTAACACGGTCTCGGTTTCAATTGTCAGTAGCAGCACGAAATATGGAGCTGTATCCGATAGACTGCAGTAGGCTCGATCCATTTTACATATGACCTGAAACCATAGCTTGTAAAATGTGTTGTACTACATCTTTGAAACTCTGTCGGAGGTAAAGGCGTAGGACTATATATGTATGTATGTTAAATGATAAATTCATAATCTGAGTTCCAGGCATAATCCAAATCGGTTTTCGTAGCACAAGAGCCACAAGCCTAACATTCAATAAGACTGTATTCAAAAGCCGAGGAGAGGGTCAAACGATCCGCTAGGACAAATTGAACTTCACGCCAACATATTAATTTGTAATTTAGTTTAAATGCCGCGCTTTCAAATGTTTTCATGGACTTATAAAAGGATTACCAGTATCAATAAATTTTGTTAATGTCATTTCAAACGTCCAATTTACATAACATACCTACGCTTATTTAGATATTTCAGGTTTTTATAATAGGTAACTCTATAATCAAGTGTACGGTCGTGTGTCTCGGTAGTTGAGTTGCATCGATGATGAGGTCCTGGGTTCGGTTATCTAATTATGCAAAGTCGAATAGAAATATTCTGCTGTTGTTCATAAAGGCTAGCACAGACAGTCCTGAAGCAAATAAATAACACAGGCCTGTCATCGCTATAATAAAGAATTGATCAAAGACTATCAGCACATAAAAGTGTGTTATTAAATATTACAAAATGGCTTTTAAACCTATTGACGTCTACCGATTACATAAGCATATTCCGTGATCCTAATAAGAATATCTAGACATAAAAAATAATAGTTTTTTGGCCTAAGGAATTTAGAACCCGAGACCACATAGACAATTATCATATTCAATACCGTTGCACAGAATATTCTATACCTACTAAATTTATTATAATATTACTCGCTTAATCTGAGGTAGCTTATTGACAAAGGCAATAAAAAAACAAGGCTTTGTAAGTTTTTTGTTTTTGTCAACATGAGACATGTTTTTGTTCAAAGATGGCGCTAACCAAGTTAGTACGGCAGATGCTAGCCAGGTGACATTACTCGCTAAATGGCTCCAGGTGTCGTTAAAATGGATTAACTGATTAATGGACGCAATCTACAGCTGTGTACCTTTGAAAATTTAATGGTGTCTTAAGCAATCTGGTAGCCAACAATACTCGCTTGACTTGTATTTGTCTGTACGAATGGTTTAGGGAATAGGTATGAATTTAATGCCCAGTGCTTAAAAGTAAATGTGGTCTATAGAAAATAGTTTTTTGACGGGGTAGGTCTTGTGTCGAACTTCTATTTTTATAGCTTGCTAGTTATCAAGCTATAAAAATAGAAGTTCACAGTAAGTTAACTATGCAGTCTTTTTAAAAGAAAAAGAAAAGAAGTTTTATATGCTAGGTTATATGACAGCATCTGTTTTACGAGAAGACTGAATAAACAAAATCAAACAAACGTAACGTCAGGAACAGAGTAAAAATAGTATATCATCATAAACAGTATAATATTAATTTAAAATTTGAGTTATATTAAACCGTTATAAGAGATGTTTAAAATTGTTAAATTTTGATGCGTGATACGTGTACTGACACCGACTAAAAAAAAACTGAATGTTTTAAAAAAGGCTCACCTTATTATTTTTAAGAAAACCACAATCACACTACATATATAAAATCCCCCTTCAGCAACAGGGGTTCGGCACGACGACAAGTTACGATAATTTGAAATGCCTGACGTATTTCATTAATGTGTCGTTTTGTTTGCACAGAAACGCGCTCGTCGCTTCAAGAACCAGATCTTGTGCGACCTGCACTTCGCGGACGTCGCGCTCATGGAGTGCAGTGACTTCATGCAGCAGCTGCGCAGCTTCAAACCCCAGTCACTAGGCTGCGCCGTCGCACGGCGCAAGTCTTCCACCACCCTTATATTCCCGCTGCCGCCGCAAGCCTGCTCAGGTACAATTATACCATGTTTATATGTCTGTATACGGTACGGTAAAGGTTCTGGAGTGGCAGCCACGCACTAGAAGACGCAGGCAGACCCTTCATAAGCTGGACCGATGACCTGGTAAGGGTCGCGAAATGCAGTTGGATGTGGGTAGCCCAAGATCAGACTGTGTGGAAAACCTTGAGGGAAGCCTATATCCAGCAGCGGGCTTCTTTCGGCTGAGATGATGATATGGTACGGTTACAGTTTACCTATATGTACTGACATAAACTGACATATTCTACAAACTGTGTACTATAAGCTAATTCACTTGGTACTTACGCATGGATAATAGGACTAATACATACTATCGTGTCAATCTATATTGTAGCTATCCTTGGTCAATTATCAATTTCACTTGTGTTTTCAAATCGGAGATTTACGTTTACGCAAACGATGTTTCGCGATGTGCCATATTCTAACCATTTATGTTCACAGAAAGAAATTCAGATTTATGTATATTTTATTTTCAGTAGTTTTATTCAATGCTTAGAATATAATTTACCAAATGTATTTTTAGCCTTTATTATATTAAATCTAAATGAATAACAACTTGCTAAAGTTTATATTTATAGAAACTTTTGTTCGAGCTTGCTCGAATTGTTTTGAACTGAATCGGAGTTTTTAATTATAAACATTACATCCTTGCCATACGGAATCATATGTTTACTGAACTAAGACTAGTGTCATTAAGAATCCCGGTTGGGTCTTAAACGATTAGGGCAAATCCATAATAAGTATCATATTTGAATCTGAGCCTTTGATAAATTACCGTGGCAAGAAAAATCGGTGATAGAGGGCATATTCCTCACTCATACTATTGGGAAAATCATAAAGAGATCTTATTAATTAAAACCCATCAAGCTGTTTAGGCCATAGAACTTGGCAACGAAATATACATTACACTCTAAAAACCTTAACGTCCTTTAGACGAAATCGAAAAAACCTTTGAAATTGAAATCAAAACATCAACTAATAAAACTTTTTTAAGTTACGTAGTTAAATTTCAACTAAGGATATACGATACTTTTAATTATAATTTCCTCAAAGTCTATTAACATTCTAACTTCAAGCCGTAGAGTTGCAATATTCAGTATAATGTCAGTATAATTACTTCATTCACCAGCAAACACGTGGTAGGTAAATAAAAGCGAACTATTTAAATAAAAGGCTTGCAACGTTAACACGTTTAATGCTCAGTGTGTTTTTGTACACGTGACATGCAGTACTGCAAGTGAAGCAATGACCCTCAGTTTAATTGCCTCTGCTAAATACTGACTAAGCGTTAGCTTTCGCCTTTGGTATGCCTCGTGTTTAAATTACGATGAACCGGTCAGTCTTAGCTTATACTTTGAATCAATCAAACGTAAAAAATTTAAATGTGGCATAGTCATAATCAAACAGTTGTAAAATAAATAAAATGTATATTATGATTTATTTCGATACCACGTACATAAGTCCTTATATCTTAGGATTGAGGTATCATTTAAGTTTTAAATGATACCTGTGTTAGGATACCCAAAAAAACGTAAACCAATAATAACTAAAAATTTGATTTGTAGACTCATATTGACTAAAAAGCTTCCGATAAGAAACTATACACGAATAACTGTCCTATCCAGATCAAATCTTGGTATTCTGGATCTGGATTATAAGACAGATATCACTGAATGTTCTCAAAAATTATAGGTTACAAAACACAACAGACAAAACAGTTCACCTGTGATACCGAAACAAACAGGCAGACTAAATCTCATTAGAAAACCATTGTATTGGGTTCAGCAGCGATAGCTCAATGAGGAGACCAACAGACTGCAATGCAGAGGGTCTCGGGTTCGAACCCACGTCGCGCACCTCTGACTTTCGGAAGTTATTTGACTTTTCGAAATTATGTGCGTATTGATTGGCAATTATCGCCTGCTCCGTGCCTCGGAGAGCACTTTAAGCTGTCAGTCCCGGCTGCCATGAATATCTATGGCAGTCGTTATTGGGGAAGTCGACACAAAAGATTCCACTGGGTCGAAGTGTGGCCGGTCTGTACTGACTGGCCCCCACACAAGATAAGAAGATTGTATTATTATTATTATTATACAATATTTTTGTCATATATATTTGTGTTAGTATTATTTATCTATATTATTATAAAATACAGCCGTTAGTTTTAAAATAATAATAGCACTGAAACATATATTTTATACTAAGAACCATTAAACACATGATAAATGACAAAGTATTCTAATTATATTGACATATGGACTGAAACTGACATCAACAAAGAGACAATGCCCAGTAATGACCTTTTTTGTAACTAATCATCTCTATGTAATGCAACAAAATATAGCTGGACTGTTAAATAAGTCAAATGCCCTTACAGTATGCATTAGTGAACGGACAGAAAGAAATATAAATGTGGATATCATATGCATTACGGAACATTTTATGATGGAAGGCTGTGAAACACAACTAAAGATACCCAACTATTGTCTATCTGCCCACTACAGCAGGAAGACTAAGAGAGGTGGAGCATGCATTTTGGTTAGAAATGGACATAAATGGAAAGAACTACAAATAATATCCGATATGGTAATGTCAGAAACTTTCGAATGCTGTGCGATTGAACTCGTCAAATATAGTATTGCTATTATCTGTGTTTATAGAGTACCTAATACAAGGAATATTAATGACTTCTTTAATAAATTAGAAATTGTTTTGCGAACACTAGCCTCTAAACGATACAAAATTATTATTCTAGCCGGTGATTTCAATATTGATATATTGAAATCAAACTATCCATCAATTGAATTTGAATGCATTTTATTCAACTTTAACTTGAAGAATTAGAAGTCAATAAACCTACGCGAATTGTGAGCCAAACATGCATCGATAACCTGGCACATCATTTTAATAAGAAGTGTAATACAGAAATATTGGAATTTACTTTATCCGATCATACAGCCCAATTATTAAAATGCCCCGTTGATAAAACATGTGTTATTGATAAGTACCAAACAGCTAGGCTGTTTTATAACGGCAAAAATTTGACAAAGTTTAAATACTGTATGAGTAAATTGAGTTTTTCTGTATGTTTTGAAGCTGATGACCCTAATAAAGCGTATAATATATATATATACATATATATACATATATATATACACCCTTAAACTATTTTACGACTTATGTTTTCCTAAATGTAAAATTTATGTTAATCTGATAAAAAGACCGAAATGGGTATCACGAGGGATTCAGATATGCAGCAAAAAAAAGAAAACTCTTATGGATGCATAGGCTAAAATCTGATGCATATAGTAAAACACGTTTTCTTAATTACTCTAAACTGTTCAAAAAGATTGTTCGCCTTACTCAGCGTTCACAAAATAATTATAAAATTAAAAGATATGCTAATAAAAGTAAAACAACTTGGCAAATAATAAACAAAATTAAATTTAATGTTCCAAAATCCATATTAATAAAATAAAAACAGATAATACTTATATAGAAAATCCAATCAATCCAATCAATTTTCTAATCTTCTCGTTTAATAATTATTTCATTGACAAAACACAACCCACAATTCAATTACAACATAAAAAGAGGTTAAATCATATCACCCCCAGAACAAATTCTATGTTTATAGCTCCTTGTTTACCTCAAGACGTACTAAAAATCATACAAATACAAACAGTGTGGAATACGACGATATCTCTACCAAAGTAATAAAAGCTGTAGCACAGGAAATTTGCATTCCCCTTTGTCACATTACGAATTTATGTATCAGTGACGGAAAGTTCCCCGAGGCATTAAAACTATCAAAAGTTAAACCACTATTCAAAAAAGATAACAGAGAGCTACAACACTATAGAGCGATCTCACTAATACCATTTTTCCAAAATCTTAGAGAAATTTTCCACAAAGCATTGTACAAATATTTAGACAATAATGATATATTCTCAAAATCACAATTTGGTTTTCGTGAAAACACGTCTATTAATATGGCAATCTACAATTTTCTCCATACAGTAATGATAAATGTGGATAATACAGTGCCTGTATGTGCTGTGTTTTGTGATATGATGCAAGCGTTTGATTACGTTCAACATAACATACTAACTGAAAAACTTGATACATATGGCTTGAGGGGTAACGTAGCGAGTCTGATAAAATCGTACTTGTCTAACAGAAAACAACGAACTGAGATTACCAGAAATAACACTATTACAAAACGGGAGGATATTTATGCATCAAAAGAACTTAACGACAAAACAATTAAAAATGTAAACACGTCGAATTTTTTAGGGTTAACAATTGACAAAAAGCTAGATTGGAAATCACACATAAATAACCTTAGTAAAAAGATTTCCAATTCTGCTTTCGCCTTATATTCACTGTCTACAGTAGTTTTGCCAAAAATTTAAATCCTAACCTTACCATCTTTGTACATTTTGGAAACTACAATGTTTGTCAAATTAAACTCCACTCTTTTTCCACGCCTAGAAGACACAGTCTCGCGTAATAGGTGCGATTATAGTAGACTTAGGCTACATAGAGCTTCCCAGGCTCGACTGGTCCTCGAGCCCAAGTGGGGGTAAAGGCTGGCCCAGCCCCGCTACGGGGTGAGGACAGTCGAGGCTGTCCGTCCGGTGCTAAGGCAATGGACGGACAGACGGCGCGGACCGCTCACCTACCGGCTTACTCAGGTGCTCTCCAGACACGGCTGTTTCGGAGAGTACCTGTGCAAGATAGCCGGTAGGGAGCCGACAACCAGGTGTCACCACTGCGAGGAGTGCGACCGGGACACGGCGCAGCACACGCTGGAGGAGTGTCCGGCGTGGGCCGAGGAGCGCTGTGCCCTGGTCGCCGGGATTGGCCCCGACCTCTCGTTGCCGACCGTCGTATCCATGATGGTCGGCGACGACAGGTGCTGGGGTGCAATGAGGTCCTTCTGCGAGGCTGTCATCTCGCAGAAGGAGGCGGCGGAGCGGGGGCGTGAGGAAGATCCTTACGCCCCGGACATCCGCCGCCGGAGGAGGGGGCGCAGGAGACGCGCTTATGTCGCTCTCTTGCCCCCCACCTAAGGGTTCTGGGTGGCAAGGCCTCAGGGGACCCTGCCACCCGTGAGTAAGAACCCATAGAGGGCGCGCGCGGTGTTCCCGCGCGCCTTCTAACGTCGAAAGGGGAGAGCAGTGAAATGCTCTCCCCCGGGGACGAGAGGAGGTCGGGTCCGATGGACCCGGCCGCCACCCACATGGGGGGGCCTGCTATGGATGAATCTTTTCAGACTCCCAACTGGCCCCCCCCCATTGGGTGAGAGAGGGAACACCCCAGGTTTTTTTAGTGGGTATACCAACAGTCGGCTGGTGAGTCCCACACGCCCCGCCGGTTGCCGTCCCCTAGCCGGCGGGTAGTGCATCAAGCATTTTTTCCAGGGTATCAAAAAAGGCTACATAGAGCTACAACTGCACTAATGCGCAAAAGTATATTTTGCATGGCATCAATTATATTTAATAAGTTACCCCAGCATTGGAAAACATTCACCCCAGTGCCGGGCACGCCACGATCGTGGCGGTAAGTCCCGTGTTTGAGGAGTGGCTGGAGAGGCGGCATGGCGCCCTCACCTTCCGGCTGACACAGGTACTGACTGGCCACGGTTGTTTTGGCCGGTTCCTGTGTCGTATACGCCGGCAAGAGACGCCCGGTTGTCACTACTGCGGCGACTGCCGCGACGTTGTAGAGGACACGGCGCTGCACACTTTGGCGGTTTGCCCCGCCTGGGCATCGCAGCGCCGTGATTTGATTGCGGCAGTCGGATCGGATGCCCTCTCGCTACCGGCCGTAGTTCAGTCTATGGTCCGGAGTGAGAGGTCGTGGAACGCCGTCGCCTCCTTCTGCGAGTAAGTAATTTCCATCAAGGAGGCGGCGGAGCGGGAGAGGGAGCGTTTAAACCCTCTCCCCAACCGCAGAGCCGGGCGCCGGAGGGCGCGCGATGACCTCCAGCCACCCTGAGGTTTGACCTGGGGGTGGCGGGCTTTGTGGGCCTGCCCGCCATCCGTTCAGCACCAGGTCCGATAGGCGGCGTGCGTGTTCCCACGCGCGCCTCTGTTTCGAGTCCGTCTCCCCCCTAGGTGGGAGACGGACTTTTAATTAGAAGTGAGTGCCTTTGGGTAGGTCTCTTTGTGTAGTGGCCTGCCGTTTCATACGGCGGGCCGTAACCTCGGCGGGGTCGCGACCGCATGCGAAAGCGATTCGCGCGGCCCCGTCGATAGTGGTTTTGTCGAGGAACACCGTGGTAGGTTTAGTCGGTATTCCGGGAGGTACTTTACTATTATTCCATCTTTCTTTTACCCCAGCGAGTCCGACATAATCCCTCTGCCCGCCCCCGCGGAGGGATATGCGTCATTGCATTCCACCACGTACAAAAAAAAAAAAAAGTATTGGAAAACATTAAACAATAATGCATTTAAAAATCAACTGAAGGATTTTCTTACGAGCAAAGCCTATTATACTGTTACAGAATATCTTATGGATAATATTTTTTAATTATATAAAATTGCTTCAGTAAGACATGAATTTATTAATGTTACGTATATTTAAATAATTATGCCCATTGTCTATTTATATTGTGCCAAATAATTTATTTTTATTCACTATTTAATTGACATATTCAATTTATCTATATTAATATTATAAAGCTAAAGAGTTTGTTTGTTTGTTTGCTTAAACGCGCTAACCCAGGAACTACTGGTTCGAATTGAAAATTATTTTAGTGTTGGATAACCTATTTATCGAGGAAGGCTATAGGCTATATAACATCACGCTACGACCCACGGGGACGGCGCAGTAACGAGAAACGTGGGTGAAACCGGGGGAACATCTAGTTATCTTATAATTTATCAATTTCTAAATACCTTTGACATTACTTAATTTATATTTATTGACATTGATATAATGACTGGACATATTAATTCATTAAATATAACTACAACGTGCATGCTTTTGTTTGTAACAACACACATGTTATATATATATATATATATATATATAATATGTCGGAGAAGTATTGTTCTCTATGGCAACGTCATTAGTAGTTGCGGGTTTAGTTAGAGCACAAAACACAAAAATGTCGAATGAAAAATAACAGTTAAGACCGAGCAGTGGGTTTAGGGTACTAATCTTACTTTTTTTACACAACTCACAACTCAACGTTCCGACTTGATGATTAGTCGTTACGTGAATTACAATATTCATAACTTTTATTAGATTAATAAGGTTTTTGAGCTATAGAATAATTTAACAAATCAAATAAAATTAAATTAATAATTTTAAAAGTATTTAAAATGTAGACAATTTATATTGTGAATTATACGTGCAAACAACAATCAACCCGACATGGCATAGCTTCCTCCGACATATAAATATTTTCTTTTTCTTTTCATTTCCCTTTTTACAACATTTGAGTATTATTTCGGGTCATTATAAAATTAACAATGTTCGCGTAACAAGTCTTTAATAAAGTTGTAAGTACTACTTAGCTTGATCGTAATCATAAGCTGAGAAAGCAAATTCTTTTATGGTTGGCTAATCCGCCCTTCGACATCACTTAAAGTTTATAAAGTTGATAATTATCTGATTACACCAACTTGAACCAAGAGCTTTCCTTGTATGGCTGCTATCGAGTTCTTCGTTAGCGAGAATCGGTAAACTTTAGTTGCATTTCAAAGTTAGATTAAAGGAATAAATTGACTTATTATCTACTATAGTACTTTCTATGGAATAGTCCTTACTAGGGATGTCAGTATTGCAACATTAATTCTCGCGGGAACAAGTTACACCAAAACATACTATAAAGAACGCGTTACTTTCCCTTTGGGAGCTAGGTTCTACGCATAACATCCTCACTTTTTATAGAGTTGAAAAATAAAATCAAATAAAATATGCATATTTACATAAACCTTATTAGTTTGGAAAATAGAACCAAATACGCCTCACTTTCTTTAAGTTTCTGTCCTGAAAATAATGTCGTTTCCATTAAATTGTAATTATAATTACAGCTTTTATAAATGTTTGATGAATTGAAATTAGAAATAAATAATGAAGAATACTCAAATAAATACGCTGTCTCATTAATAATATAAAATAAAACAATCACAAATATAATAATAATATTTGAAAACCTAATACAAAAAGGCGCCACGAGAATATATGAACACAAACATTATTTACACATATTTTATATTATTTTTCATTACAAAAGGCTAGGTATCTTCTCGGTATTTCCACTACAATAATTTAAAACAAAACAGATACTTTGGTACGTGATGTTGAAAGCAACCACGTCTCGGTTTAACGCGACCAATCCGCTCGTATTCTCATAAATCTCATAGGTACACCACTATTCTGCACTAGATTGGCTTATACATATAAACATAAGTATATATAAAGCGAGTCAACGACCGATGTCTCCCTAAAGTTTTCTAAAAACATGGAGTTTGAATTATGTGACAAAGCTTAAGATACTAAAATTTGCATCTTTGTTTCAAGAATTTACACATTTTGGAGTGTTGTCTCCCACGTTTCGCTTATTTCATGCATGAGAAAATTTCACTGTTTTGAATACCTAATACATTTACTAACATTTCAGCCCAAAGGATATAAGCTATCAATGTTACAAAGGTAATGCCATTGAGCTGTCACGCGCGTGTCACAACTCTATGTAGGTAAACATGAAATTACGGAACTAACGCAGTCAGCTACATCTACCTAATGGATCGCATACTTTTGTTATCATCCGACCACTTAGATTTTCAAAAAGAAATTTTAAGAATTCGCCAACTTAAAACAGTTTTGCCTAATCCTAGACTTTAAAAACCCGCAGTAACCTAAGCGCTCACTTACCCACTCCATGAGGCGTCGAATCGATTATACGGCGCATATAGAATATCAAATGAATAAAATAGTTATTCTCGTTACATGATTCCAGAGCAACATTGAAACGTTTACGTGCTTACAAAATAAATAGCCAATAATCTCAAGATGCGCCACTAGAACTCAATTTACATATATTAGGTACCAGCAAATACGATTGGAAATAAAAATAGCACTTGCAGAAATGGAATCGATTCCATCCTAACGTATGACTATCTTATCGATCCAGTGCTCTAAGTTTGCCTAAGCCAATAGTGTGATGAATTAAATTTCCAGGTCGTTAAAAATATTATGGCCGTTAAGGGTCTACCTGTTAGGAAATTCTCAGAAGCAGCCCGGGCTCTGGAAATGTTCCAGGCTGTAATAGATTCGATATGTGTAGCTGTGGACTTTTGTGACCTTTGGTGGCAGATGATGCAGCGGTCTATCTGATGGTAAGCGGTATCTTTCGATCATAGTCATGACTATAACTTGTTGTATGTTTGACACTTAAACAAAAGTGTGGAGGAACAGAGTGTGTTGTCCCTCCAACACAAAGAGAAGACCCTCCGACCAGGCTGGTTGATCGTGCCTGGCGGGCCGCGGCACGACGGTTGTCGTCGCGAGCTTGTATATATAGTTAGTTACTGTGTAAACTCCACTTGTGCGATGCAGAATTGTGTGACGTCATTTGAGCGCTTGTTGTATGTAGCGCCATCTATTAAAAGTAGACTGAACTTCTTCATCTGTGCGGAGTCGCAGTAAGTAATGCCGAGGGTACACTGCCAAAACCTGTTATAAAGGAAAACGAACATAAGTGGCCTTGGGCTATTGACTGCCTAACAATCGGTACCCAACCTGCAGGGTGGCTGAAATAGGCAAATTGGTGGTACTAACCCGTTCGCGACTGATATTATATGGAAGAAAACAAATAAATACAAAATACCAAGCCAAAGCCACCACTGATAGGTAAATGGGAAGGAGCTTTTCCTCCCCCTTTTCATATCAGTAGACACCAATTGAGCAAATGGAACAGGCTGTACGACTACTTGTCACATCTGTACTGCCATGGTACAAGTTACAACCTAGTTAGCACTTATAAATTTAGTATGATGTGATTTTTCAAAAGTATTAGCATTTTTCTTTTTATTTTTGATAGAGATCTGCCTAAAATTTTCGTATTTTTTCAGTAGGTTAAACATTTTTAATATGATGTCTACATATTAGCATATTACATTAGTCTTAAAAGTGATCCTTTGCATAACTGCGAATATGAATACAAATACTAAGCTATCATTAAAACATACATAGCTTTGAGTGCGAAATGACAACTGAGAACGTTGATGTACTCGTAACTCAAAATGGCGTTCAAATGTATAAAAAAATTGTTTTACGGCCAGCGACCCCAATTAATCTAACAGCGACGGTTAATGCAGATAAACTGTCGTTGTTCCGCGACGCGAACGACGCGGGGCCGCACCAATGTTCCGTTTAATTGACAAGATTAAACGCGCCAACCATTCGCTACTCCTTTTAAACGTTCCTAAACTCACAGAACTGAATAATTACGTTCAGTTTTACTTTCACTTAAATGAAGATTTCGCCTCCAAGTTTGGACGGAATTAGTGCTCATTTAACGAGTTTATTTTGTCTTGAAGATGCTTACATTTTATACGTTTTGCTTGGACAGGTATAATTTGTTCGACTTCTAAATGTCACGCGATTTGAGCTTGTTTGTTAAAATAAGTATAAAGTTTGTATTATTCGTCCGACTACTCGTTTCTATTTAGTCTCTCAGCCTTTGAGCATTTACACTTTTATTTTTAATGCCGTGATCAAAAGAAAGCTTACAAAATAAACAATTATGTTATTTTAATATTTTTAGCGGGTTTACCAACTTTAGTCTAGAGTACTGAAAGGTACTAGTACTTAAATAAAAAAATATGGTCACATAATTGGGTGAAATCGACGAGTAGGAAGGCAAACAGAGCTAACAAGTTATCTAATAGTCGTACATACGTGGCAGTGTGAATTATTAGCCCACCTAGTAGTCTAAAAAGATAATACATAATTAACGCCAAAAACACTTAAAATTATCATCTGTTTACATGAGTTTATTATTATTTATTATGTATAAAGATTATTCATCCTTGACATGTTTTTCTTCTCCATATAAAGTTTTATTATTTAAAATCCAACACTCTTCAGTGTGCCTAAAAATGGAGTACAATGTTTTCTCTTAATGTAATTATAACTAATATTTTAATGAGAATGTGAGCTTGTTTGTTATGCTTTCACGCCTTAACTACTCGACCGACCATCATAAAATTTCACTTACACGTTGTCACAGAAAAGTTGAACAGAAAAAGAAAAACAGAGTTGTACAGAAAAAAATTACAGTTCCAAATCTTATTATTTTTTTTTACTTTGGGTAATGCTTTGGCGCATACCTCTTCGCGGGGCGACGGATAGGGTAATTTAAGACTCACCGGGGAAAGATGGTTAGTGACATCCCGGTAATACCGACTAAGGTTTTCCTCGACATAACCGCAATCAGCGGGGCTGCGCGAATCGCTTTCACATGCAATCGCGACCCCGCCGAGGTTTCGGACTGTTCCTAATCTAACCTAACCTTAACTATATTTACGCCAGTGACACCGCGGGCAAAATCTAGTATAGATATAGATAGTTTTAAAGAAATATTATCTGATATAAATATAATATTAGATTTCCTTTATACAGAACAATTTGCACTATAAACTCCGATATAAGGGTACAAGTCTTTCGAATTTTTCTATAATAGTCACACGTGCTTCTCTGCACGTGTCGAAATAGACACCCTTTGTGCTATTACTCACGTTTGTAACGTAAAATACTCCTCACTATGCGTCACAAATTTTCCCTTTTGTTCACTTATCTCTTACAATTGACAAGGCATGAAAGTGAAATTCTTTTAAGATAACATATCCTACTTTGTTTACACTAGCTAGATGCAATAAAAATATTTATTGTTTGTTTTTATTTGCGTACATAGACAAATACATATAAGTATTTGTCTTATACATAGACATTTCTGCGTATACATAAACAGAAATGTATTATGCCCCTTGTATATATTGAGTTTTAATTCGCATGTAATAGGAGGCGAGCCTATTGCAGCCATGCTACTACCTCCGCGGCGCAGCGGTAATGAATGCGACTGCTATGTATGAGGTTTCGGGTATGAATCCCGGGTCAGGCCAATAAAAAAAGGTATTGGGTTTTTCTGTTAAGAAATGTCACTACGAGCCCAGAGTTAGGAAGTTGGTGGTGTTAGACACCCCGTGCCTCGGAAAGCACGTAAAGCCGTTGGTCCTGCGCCGGATTTCTCTCCGGTCGTGTCGGATTATCCGTCCCATCAGATCATGAGGGTTAGGGAACAGAGAATGCACTTGTGTTTGCACACATAGTGCACTATAATAGGTATCTCCTGCGCAGATGGCCAGTCGTCGCCACCGTGACCAAAATTCGGTCTTGAGGACATTACTAATAGTAAATTGCAGTAAAATTGCGGGAACCTGACCTAAAATAAGCGCAAACTTATATCAAGTAGGATCTACGATATAGTTATACTTCAATAGATTATTTTATTTTATTTTAGTTGCATCTGTACAGGTGTTCGACTATAAACAAATCGGTTAAATTTGTCCCATACTTCGGTGTTCAATTCATCTGAAATTTTGCTTAGATATGCTTACTATTATACGTTATAAGGAAAACATAAAGGACAAAAGTAAAAAGATAAAGTTAGCGTTGCTTATTTCCTGTAATAATAAAAAATAATTATTTTATTCTAACATGCAATGTTACAATTCATTTAAACTTTCATAAAATAAGTACTTAGTTTGTTAAGTTGCGAGTTATTTTCTCTCTATTTGAATGCAACACGCTTTTAAATTTACGTGACCCAAGATCTCACGATCTCATACAAACATAAGAATAACGAGGGAGTCTATTAGCATATATATAATATTATGGTACAATATTTCGACTTTTCGACTATTCGGTTACGATTTTTATATACCCGTGCATACACGGGACAAAAATTTGTGTGATTCAAAAATGGTTCTTCCGAGTCTGGTTGTACTTTGTGTCCAATGTCTGAATGTTTGTTAAGCCCCCTGCGACATATGAATTACTAGTAGCGCGGCAGAGGTCTGTTTAAAAATAATATTAGTCAAATTTTAAATCATATACGACTATATAATATACTCGTAATATTGAAGGCTTGCAGTAGTCTGTAGCAGCCTTCGACATTAGTTATGATGTTGAAGGTTGACAGCAGTCGGCTCGTATGACCGTCGGTCAATAACTACAGCGCGACAATGGAAAATACTTGTTACCTGACGATCAACACTCAATACTCGTGCAACGTACCTAGTATTGCATATTGCTATGATGAGTGATATCCTTATATGTCGATAAACCCTTTTGTGTAGCGGTTCCGTTTTTGGGTTCGTGGTTGATTGACTGGTAGTACGAATGAAGTCGTTTTTCATCGATTCAAATGGTATACCCCTTGGCAGAATTAATATTTTTATTTTTACAGCGACTCACCGGTGGCCCGTTGATACAGATTTTAATAATATCCGGTATTCTAAGACGTGCAGATTAATATTTAAAGCATCGAAATTGTACGCAACCAATTTCGATACATTAAATAATGCCGCGGATCCTAATTAAAATGCGGCAAAATATTTTTAATCAGATAGTCAATAGAATTTAATACGTTCATAATGTATTTTCTCCTATGACAGTACGATACCTTCGACGGTACGATATTTACGTATAAATACGAAGACAGCTTCGCTTTCATAATTGGAGACATCTAAAATTGATGCCTAGAAACTTAACTTAACCTTGGTCATTGATCGATAACATAGCTATTTTAAACGTCTTTGAAATTTTAAACCTGCGGCTCGACGTTTGCTTTCGTCTCACGCTTGAATGTGAGCCTTCTTTTGGAATTACTATAAAATTGGAGAAAGAAGAAAGAAATCCATTATACACCCAACAGAGTTTTTGAAATAAACCCGTCAAATGCATATTGAAGGATCAAAGCAAAGAAAAATAGAGAGTTCGATGCATTTAGAAAGTACCTCTCCAACTTTGAAGATAAATGTGTGTTTTTAAAAGTTAGTTGCCTATTGCTTTGACAGAAAAGGATACTATCATAATTAAATATTCTTCGTAAAGTAAAGACTGCAATTTTCACCTGTGGTATTAAAAAGAAAATGTAAACTATGTCAATCTGACTTCGTTCAGCGCGATTCTTTCGTTAACTTTAGCAAATATATTTCATTGTCAGATATAATATTAATATTCAAAATAGACATATGCTTAGGCACGTAGCTCATTTTCTCAATAACAATATTAAGGCATATGCTCACTGAACAATACACTATCATCTGTTAGTAGTTCATTGGTGTTGTGTTCAGTACGTACGTAGTAGCAGTATAATAGTACGTGTTAACGTACTTAAATACTTTAAACTGAAGTACCTACAATATTTTGGTGCAGTTTCCTGTTTTTGTTTTATTTTTAATAAAGACTCCCGCACTAATACTTCCAGTCTCGCGAGGGACTTTACAAACATTCAAACAACGGATCACCCAGACTTGGAACAACCATTTGTGGATCACACAATGTTTGGGGATCGAACCCACGACACTCAGCGTAGAAGCAGTGGCGAGGTGACCATTTAAACCACTACGTCATCCGTGCAGCCAAACAAAATAAAAATAGTGTTTGTAATTATAACGGGAACACTTTGTTATCGTTATTTAAGGGTATTTGCATAACTGTTACTAAAATAATTATTTATAAACTATGCTATTTTATATAAGCCGATGAAATTTAAAGAGCGACTTTCAGACCTAATGAAGGTTTGGGTATGTGGTCGCTACCCATTTTGCGGGAGATTTCAAGAGACGTGATTCACGACTAGGTAATTGTTTCGAGTCAAGGTAATTTTTGAATCCGTTGTTTTAATCCATATTAAGACTTTTGGGAACCAAATTTGGGCTGTGATACTACAGTGAAATTTCTTAAAAAACGTCCTATAAAATTATTTAAGTCTACTATAAAAATACTTCGTAAATCAGTTGGTACAGCAACACTGTAAATGTATGCTTTTAGAATCGGACTTAATCCCCTAATATGTTCAAAATAATAATTGTCTCTCACATATTTGGACTAACAAACACACAGATCGTGCAAACTGCCATTGAACATTAAAATATTATAAGAATTTTAATAGCATTTTTGCCTTTATATAATTTGACTTGCTAAGCATAACGTAGGATCTTAAATCATAAAAAGGAAAATATAGCTTACTTACTTTAATTATATAATTAATTGCTACAGGTTTAAAACGTGCTTCATTGCTGAACTCTATATAATCATCAACTAAGCTTTCTCTGACATGGTTCTATAATAAATTGATATTGAATTAACACAAAGAATCCATACTAATATTTTAAATGCGAATGTTTATTTTTTGTTACGCTTTCAACCACTCGACCGATCATCATGAAACTCCACATTCACTTTGTCAGGGTTACAGAAAAGAAAAAAACGTGACTGCTCCCAAGTGAAGCGGCGCGGCGGGTTAAAAGTATTAAATTGATATTGAATATACACAAAGAATTATATATAATACCTTGACCAAACACCATCAGTATAAACAGATCCCAATGCGTACAAAGCGTTCGATATTTATTACCGATGCGAAATGTCCATGAACGGTCTAAGGGTCTATCTCTATGGTTTGACAATAGGACCCCATTGGCAGTCATGAAATGAAATGCAAGAAAACTCAATTTCCGTCTCGCCATACCCGTTTAAGCAGATCAAAATCCAACCGCAGAAAGGTAAAAACTTTTCTAATAATAAACGGTCGGTCGAGTCTCGCCCACACGAACAACCTCGCAAACAAGTACCTATAAAATATTTAAGCTTGGTTATTTCGCAGGTAGCTTTGTACTGTACGTATAATGGGTATAATATAACGTTAATGCATTGTCAACACTTTTTGGCGAGTTGTTCAGCGAGGGTTCGGGCTTGAGTAATTGAAGGGTGCGTCTTACTCAACATTTACATTGAGAACTGCCACGTCTTGGGTACTATGCAGTTTGTATAATGAGGCCATTTGACGGCACACTGGGACTGGGATGATAACGTGACATTCACGCGTTGTAGCTAAAATACACATTGTGCAAATTATTTGTTATTTATATATTTTATGTAAGTACAGTACCTATTTTCTTGCATGTTTATTTATTAACAAATAGCGTATTGATATCTAGAGACAATACATAAAGACCTATGTCCTGTCTTACGTTTTTACCATCGCTATCTATAATAGAATGAATGTAGTCTGAAAGCAGTAACTAAATAATTTCATAATGAACTAAGTTTAGCCCACGGCTTCGCTCGCTCGTAAACAGTACTTTTTCCTGAAAAAGGATGATTCGGCTTCTTTTCCTTTACCCCTGACTTTCCTCTACCGACCATCATCAAATTTCATATCGCATACACGGTATGCGGTTTGAAATTGGTGCTGGTGGCTTCACTCGCGTAAATGTAGGTTAGGTAAAGTTGGTCCGCTCCTGTGGAACATCGGTTACGACTGGGTGCTGCGAGGTGCGCTCCTCCGTGGCGTCGGCGTCATTTGTTACGCCGACGATACGCTTGTCACGGCGAGGGGTAAGTCGCGACAGGCGGCGGCCATACTGGCGACCGCTGGGGTCGCACAAGTCGTCAATCGTATCCGGCGGTTGAGCCTCGAGGTGGCCCTGTCCAAGACCGAGGCCGTTTGTTTCCACGGTCCTCGGAAACGGTCACGTCCAGGGGCCCATATAATGGTAGGAGGGGTCCGCATCGGCGTGGAGTCAACCCTAAAGTATTTAGGGCTCTTGCTCGACAGCCTATGGGACTTCACAGCCCATTTTAGACGTTTGGCCCCCATTCTTCGGGGCGCTGCAGATGCGCTCGCGCGCCAAACACCTCCTGCCGGAGGCTCTACGAGGGGGTCGTGCGGTCCATGGCCCCTACGGGGCCTCAGTTTGGGCAGACAACCTGACGGCCCAAAACATTTCGGCGCTTCGTGCGCCACAGCGCGCCATGGCCGTCAGGTTGATTAGAGGTTACCGCACGATCTCGTTCGAGGCTGCGAGCCTCCTCGCCGGAACGATGCCATGGGACCTGGAAGCTGCACTCTTGGCGTCGCTCTATCGTTGGTGCCAGTAGGCGCTAGATCGGAGTGAAGGACCTGTTCTCTCCGCTGTCGAGGCGGCAAGGTCCGAGCTCCGCCAGGTCCTAGTGGAGAAGTGGAAGGAGCGACTTGTGCACCCCAGTGCCGGTCACGCCACAATCGTGGCGGTAAGACCCGTGTTTGGGGAGTGGCTGGAAAGGCGGCATGGCGCCCTCACCTGCCGGCTGGCACAGGTAATGACTGGCCACGGTTGTTTTGGCAAGTTCCTGTGTCGTATACGCCGGCGAGAGACGCCCGGTTGTCACTACTGCGGCGACTGCCGCGACGTTGTTGAGGATATGGCGCTGCACACTTTGGCGGTTTGCCCCGCCTGGCCATCGCAGCGCCGTGAGTTGATCGCGGCAGTCGGATCGGTTGCCCTCTCACTCCCGGCCGTAGTTCACAGTCTATGGTCCGGAGTGAGAGGTCGTGGAACGCCGTCGCCTCCTTCTGTGAGGAAGTGATTTCCATGAAGGAGGCGGCGGAGCGGGAAAAGGAGCGGTTAAACCCTCTCTCTAACCGCAGAACCGGGCGCCGGGGGGCGCTAGATGACCTCCAGCCTCCCTGAGGTTTGACCTGGGGGTGGTGGGCTTCGTGGGCCTGCCCACCATCCGATCAGCACCAGGTCCAAGAGGCGGCGTGCGTGTTCCCACGCGCGCCTTTGTGTCGAGTCCGTCTCCGCTCTAAGGAGGAGACAGTAGGGTTTTGAGAGGTGCCTATATTGGGTAGATCTTATCGTGTAGTGGCCTGCGATTTCATACGGCGGGCGGAAACCACGGCGGGGTCGCGACCGCATGCGAAAGTGATTCGCGCGGCCCCGTCGATAGCGGTTTTGTCGAGGAACACCGTGGTAGGTTTAGTCGGTATTCCGGGGGAGGTACATTATCTTTTCAACATCTTTCTTTTACCCCGGTGAGTCCGACATAGCCCCTCCGCGCCCACCCCCGCGGAGGGGTATGGGCCAATGCAATCCCAAAAGTAAAAAAAAAAGGTTAGGTTAAGTTATTGACAGTACTTTTTTCTGAAAGAAAGGTACTCTATGTCCTATTATGTATGCAAAATTTCATGATTGGCCGAGTAGTTAAGGCGTGAACAAACATACATTCGCATTTATAATATTAGTTAGGATAGTTTAAGTCACCAAATTGCATTTGGTCAACACCGAGACAACAAATACAAAAACAGCCAAAGTTGGTACAACTATTTGAGGCTCACACACATTTTTATCGCGTTTGGTGAATATGTTATAGCGAGCTAATACCTTAAATAGAACACTAGGAGTAAATTTTGTTTCGCGGCGGACTTTACAAACATTCAAACTACGGACACAAAGAACACCTAGGCTCGACACAACCATTTGTGAAACACACAAATTTTTGTCTTGTGTAGAGTTCGAACCGATGACACTCGGATTAGGCTTGGTTTGTTGTTACATAATATTAACAACGCAGTTTCTTCAAGTACTGAAAAATCGAGCCCAAGGAAACGAAGGTGAGCAATTCACACACGTAGCTACAAGGTAGAATTTGTTATTCAAGAGCTCTCTCGACGCTGGAGGCTTCACAATAAATCTCAATAGTATGAAATTGTAGACGTTCGTTTGCCTCTACTTGTATGTATGCTAATGAAACGATTGTCTGCATCTGTCTATTGCAGACATACAATTGGGTCGGGTTTGAGCCTATATTTAGCACATACTACTAGAGCGTGATACCTATTATTAAACTATCACTTCATTATGCCTTAAACGATATAGTAAGAAAGGGCGCACATAATTGTATGTTGATATATTTGGCAATAACATTAAAGTACTATTTCATTTTCTATACTACCAGGGCATAAGCAACCTTATGGTAAGCGGTTACCTTGATCGATCTTTTGCAATATCAGAGATATCGCTCGCGCGTTATAATAATATGTTTGAAATTACTAAAAATATGTAAATAACATGACCACAGCTTTCACGTTTGTATAAACAGTGTAACACACGCTGTTTATACAAACATTTCACCCACTTTTTTAACTACTGCTACGCTCCCGTAGCTTATAGCAAAATATTATATAGTCTATGTTACTTTTGGATAAAAAAGCCTTCTAATGTTGAAACAATTTGTAATAGCGATCCTTTGCTATTACAAATGCTAGATGGTGTTGTGTGTATGTGGTAGAATATTATATTATTATTATATATTATTATATTTGACTTTATTCGTTACCGACAAATATATAATTTTCCCTTTATGATATTAATATAGACTAAATTGAAGAACACGTAATCAAAAACTATACAAATAAACACTATCCGTATAGTTACCGAAACACAAACTCAATTTCATATCTCCTAAAAGTAAATTATACACTTGTACAAGGCTTTAAACTTTTGTAATTGAATTGTACTCGGACAAACCCGAAAAGCTTTTAATCAATTAGCGTACAAACTTTAAAAATCATTCGATCACAGGCCACTTTTACCGATCAAAATCTCAAGGGATATTAGGGCTGACCACGTTGATTTTTTTAGTCTCTGTTTAATGATATTGGCAGTAAAATTCAGAAAATTCATATTTTATTTTTCAAATCTGTTTTAAGGGTAGGGTAATAAATTACAAACTTTCCACGATTTATTTAATGTATGGTAGTTCAATAGTCACTGGGTAGTAATTCCCGCTAATGTATTATTGCCCTAGGCCTGGGCACAATGATTGTAGATAGCGGTTGCTTGTATTCAGCAATATCTTCGTAGATTTGATATTCGTGATCATTTTATGATATTTATTATCACATTTTAGTTATCATATGTACATCTCCGCACGAGACAAAGCTACGAATAGTTGTACTTAATCAGGGTGTTTCGTGTTTTTCAAATGTAATTATTTTTGTAGAGGATCCACGTCGCCCCTCCACGTTTGAACCTAAGAACAGTTGAAAAAATCTTTAAAAAAAAATATGTTTAGAAAATTAGCAATAAAAAGTTATTTGGAATAAAATTTCGTGCACAACCAAACATATATCTGTCACATTACATTTATCTCTCAGAACACGACATTGAGATATTAAAACTAAACTAAAAGTATACATAACCTACTTAGCAGACAATAGACAGGCTTTTCCTCGAACATTTGTTTCGGGTGCTAAGACGCAGGCTACGATCGTGATCTACCCCTTGAAAGGAAGGCCGCACGACAGGACCAAATTGTGTTTGTGCCGGCCCATTCTGTAGACCTAATATATTTGCAAACTTCCACCCCTCCAGTTTCCCCTAACTTTCGCCATATCCGAAACGGCTTAACCTGAATACGGTAATGTAAAAAATAGTGGTGGGTCGTAATATTTTTCGCCTTCAATACGAGTTATGTGGTAGCGGTTTAAAGGATGTAAATCGCATTAAGTGTGAGTAAAACCGCTTTACGTAAACCGTTATTTTAGTAATACTGAACATTTATAATGTTTACCAGTGCAGCCTGCTTTGCACGATACCGTTATTAGCGTTATTTATTGCAGCCTTATTTGTCATAATAATATGCTACAGAAAACTGGTTGCGTAGCAGTTTTTGTTTATGTTTGCGTGCCATCTTGAGATCTCGAGTTGAGTTCCTAGATCGGACGAGTGTTACCGGATTTTTATTTTAGGTCTCCCGTTATTATGTGGATACTAAAACAAAGCTGGCTAAGTATGGGTGTAATAGGTTTTACACTCATGCTCCTAGGTAGGTACCGAGGCGATGTAACCTTCGAGAATATTATGACTATATATGAAAAATATGTATGTATATTACGGACGCAACAATCAGTTATGAATAAAGGTTGTCTTCTATCGGCAATCCTTTTGAATTTTACATAATAATTATATTAGTAAACATAATTAATATTGTTAGTCATATATTAATAGGTAAGTAAACTAAACATATTAACTCCACAGTACAGCACACATTTTTCATTAATGATTATTAACTGACTGAATCATTTGAGAAGTCTTATTTTGGAATGACGCCTAATATTTTAAATAATTTAATAGCCATAGGAGATATCTTTATTCTCTAATTGTATTGTTTTTATCTGTAGTTTTTTTATAGTCTATAGTATATGGCATAATGGCTGCAACACCTTGTTAATCTGAGTTGTAAAATACTGAAATTATATTTAATTGGCGTTTTAAAAGAGTGGCCGTGAGTTTCTTGCAGGTTTCTTCTCATAGGCTCAACCCTTTGCCTGAAACTAGCAACTAACCTAAATGTAGGTTCAGTAACTTAGTAAACTCACTAACCGATATATTTTGACGTTCATAAGTATTACTTTGTGACCTAAATGATTAAATGATTTTTGACTTTTTTTTTGTAGAGAACAACAACAATATGTTCGGTAGCGCAACCGCAATAGATGTGGTTACTGTATTTAAGATTTAGAGGCTCGATTGCGGCTTGAGAAAAGTGTTACTGGGTTTTCCTGCCAAGAAAGTTTTAGTAGCAGCACGGAGTCTCGATTGTGCATGATAAACAGCAATAGGCTTGCTGTCCATAAGTTCTAAAACCATAGCTGGTTATCCACATTTTCCATCTATGATTTTCGAGCTTAGAGGTGTACCTCTGCCTACCCCTGCGAAAGGATACAGGCGGTGAACAGACAGTGAGTCTATGTAAGTATAACATTTGGTTCACACGATGCATGATCTAAAAATAATAAAAAAACGTTGTATAAAATTGCAAATGACAATCAATTAATAAAAAACACCAAGCAAACAATGTTCAATATAATCCAATTTGAACTAAAATCCAAACAATGGCAAATTGAAATTTCGTTAAAAATGGCCGTGTGTACGTTTGCGTAGCTAGTACAAACAGACAAGCATTAATTTCAACGTTTATACAGCACGATAAAGCACGCAGCTCGTAAAACTGTTTGTTGACATGTATACGTGATTACTGCAGACCTGTATACCAAATCAGTAAGATTTATTGCGGCCATAGCCTAGTAGGAGACCGTTGGACTGCCGCGCAGAGGTCTTGAGATCAATTGCAAGGCACGCATTTCTGACTTTTAAAAGTTATGTGCGTGTTAACTAGTTAATTATCATTTGGTTTGACAGTGTAGGAAATGATCGTGAGAAAACCTGCATGTCTGTGAATACTCCATAATGTTCTAAAATATATCTATATAAATTCTGCCAACCCGCATTGGGCCAGCGTGGTGGACTGTGGCCTAAGCCTTCTCACACTGATAAGAGGCCCGTGCCCAGCAGTGGGACAGTTTATGCAGGGCTGATTTTATTATTTTATTATATATCCCATAGAAAGACTAGACAGAATAATATTACATCCACGCTGCCAGTTATATTTTAGTTCCCACGTTATAAAGAGCGTGTATTTCTTCGTCTTACTTCTAATAATTTTCTAAGAGAGAACTTACTTCTTGATCTGAGAATCGAATTCAAGACCCACCACCTAACCCATAAACAGGTTGACAGGTCCCGAGTTAAAGTATAATTATCCTAATTTGCTGTGCCCGACAGGGTCCATAATGACCTAATTTGTTTTATAAGTCCATCGTTATATAACATTATGAAATGCAATGCAATATAGAGTATTGAGTGTGATCTTAATTTCTACAGCTTATTATTCTTTATCTTTTCAACCCGTAGTTACCTCAGTATTTTCTATGTAATGTGTTCTAACATTTTGGCATAAAAATAATATAGACTATCCAAAAAAGGGCAGGCAAATATCTGTTGCACCTCATTTATCTGGCGCTTTTTAGATGCAACTTAATAGAGCCTGTTACCATCTACTGGTTACATTGCCAGTTGCTGCGCTGGTAACTACTAAGAATATCCTAGCAAAAAAAGCAATAATACTATAACCAACCCAGCAATCGAACACACTTCATAATCTAACCATTATCGAGGCAGCAATTGAACATTGGTAATTTAAAACAAGTGAAGTTGAAGTTCAACTACTCCATACAGATTTTACCGCGGCCTTTTAAAAATATTTCTGAACAAGAACATTATAAATCATATAGTTATCCTATTATTCGCATACAGAGAACAATATTGTGTCAAGTTATCGCTTAACTACATCGCCATACAGCAGATACTCATGACAATTCACCCTAAGCCGTCGGCTTAACGTGTTCTCGAAACCTGTGAGGTCACCTATGTAAGCACTGGTAACCTTTAAAGCGGCGGGTTGTTAACATATTGCATATCAAGTGAATCGATGGAAGAGTGCAAACACTGCCGAGCCGTTAAGCCAGTGATGCTTACACATCATTAGAATGATGTGTAAGCATCACTGGCGGCCTCGATGGCGTAGTGGTTAGTGTAACCGACTGCCACGCCTGAGGTCGCGGGTTCGATTCCCGCACAAGACAAATATTTGTGTGCATGAACATGGATGTTTGTCTTGGTCTGGGTGTTTCTATGTATAATATGTATGTATTTACAAAAAAAAAAAAGTATATATGTATGTTTATCCATTGTCTAGTACCCATAGTACAAGCTCTGCTTAGTTTGGGCTAGATGGTGTTGTGTGTATGTGGTAGAATATTATATATTATATATTATATTATATTTGCATTTGACTTTATTCTTATGATCTTGTTTTTAAATGCAACCTCTATTCAATAATCGATGAGGATTTTACACATGTAGTTCGTAGGCCAGTCTTTGTGACTTGAAGCAATTATTCGTGGATTACACAAATGCTAGATATTTCCCGCGGCTTCGCTAGCATGAATCTAAATTTTGTGAATAAATTCTTATCCCTCGGGAAAAGTGTTTTGTCCTGGATAAAAGGTACCCTATATACTTTTTTGTAACTTTGACAACGTGTATGCCTGCATGATGATCGGTCGAGTAGTTAAGGCATGAAAGGGTAACAAAGAAACCCACATTCGCATTTATAATATTAGTTGGGATGATGCTCCCACGAGAATTTACGCTGCATCGCCAATATACTCTTTCTCCCTATGAATGTAAACAAAATGAAACTCAAGGCAAAAATGAGTCTATGCAATTTATTCATTACGACACAAAGTTATACTTACAAGTGTCAAAAGTTACTTCTAAGTTACTAGATGCGCAAAGCACAGAATCTCTAATATAAAGAAGGAATACTGTCAAGAAACTCACTTACTTTTATGCATAACATAACATTATTCTCCGTAACAATATGGCTTGAAATTTTCTGTTAAGGTTCTCATTCATAACAGTTTCTTTCGTGGAACGAAAACAGGGTGAAAATGAAAATTCAAAAAACATCATCGTCGCTCCCTTGGCGAAGGGCTGTAATCTAGTTTGTTCCATTACGTCATGTATCATCAAGCTTGGCATAATTTATGTCCTGCCTTTTGTAACTTTTATGGGATTTATCAAAAAACACCTGTGTATCTTTTAAGTAAACCTTTATACTTATTAAACCTAGATATATATACGGCTACATTCCGGTGGTGGTAATACAGGGATTTTCATTCGGCAATTACAACAATAATTTTGTTAAATAATGTTTTGTATATATATTATTTTTGGTACACATTTGGTAAATTTTAGTAATTTCCATTTACTACATAATAATCTATTCAAATCTGCTATTATTTTCAACAATATCAATATAGCAAATTATATGAAAAGACCATGTTACTGAAAAATCCTGGCCACATTTGTAATAAAAATAAATTGATTATAGTTTCTATTTTTTATTTTCAGCATGATCTCGCTCCGTGCGTTCTTTTTATAAAAAACTAAATAACATGAAATAACAAACACAAAAATAAAATTGCAACTCACTACTTTCATAGAATCTCAAAAGCTCGGCTTGCCTCGCAAGAATAATTGATATAAAATATCCTTATAATAGATTATTACATTCAATATATGCCTTCAGTGTGCTTTTGTGATCTCATGCCCGAGATGCAAGTAAAATTGATGAATAAGAAGGGAACAGACAAGACAAGCTTATTCGGCAAAATCTTCAGTTATAACGAAGCTGGGTCGACCATAATAATCTTACAAAATAGATGTTCTTTCATGTTACTTCTTTTGTTTCAGTACAATCTGGTAAGAAGATTAAAATCAAATTGAAAACGGACTGATCTTTAGGCAGAACGTCATCCCGTGCAAATGAAATTACTTACATTCTAATTTATGATAACAGAAATAGATACGATGTGTTACTTACAGAACAACTGTATAAGTAAATGCTAAAAGAACATTTTTAAAATTAACATTGAATGTTGAAAATATATGTTAAGCCTTTTTTAAAAGGACTGTCATGATTATCTATCATGCGCACTTAACAACCTCCTTACTATAATATGATCATACTATATGGACGTTACCAATTATTTACTGCCGTTACAAATGAGGCTGCTCACCTAAAAAACTACCACGCTCACTGCGTTTCACCCGACAAGTAAGTTCTCCATAAGTAAGTTAACCATCCCATCTTTAATTCCTATACCTTAGGACGGACAACGCTCAAGTGATAATCCTGGTACCTCTAGCAAGGCATCGTACGCTATGATAACCACTTTCAGACCTGGAACTAGGTAGTATAATCCGAACATTATAAATATGAAAGTATGTAAAAGTGTTTAGATATGTGTCACTTAATCAAACTTACGCCATTGAACTGATTTAGATCAAATTTTATTTACTGTACACCATGTTCTACTTTCTATCCTGGTAATGCGATACCTAGAGAAGAGAATCACACGGACAAAGCCACAATAAACAAAAAAACTATTACCTACATAATATATATCCAACACGTATATGCTGAGGACTTATTCATTATAGTACCAGCGGCTCTGTATTCATAATGCCACGCATATATCAAGAAATGGAGCAACTTTGACAATATTCGCCGAAATCCGTTCTCGCTTATAACATTGAGAACTATGATCTGCAAACTTCACCGATATTAGAAATCCGTAAGACCGCAGATTTCTAAGTTTTACTATATTGATATACAGCGTGTAACGGAAAAGTGTGGTCATATTTAAGCAACACATAATACTTATAGACCTTGAACAATAGAAAACCGTGACAAATCTGTATACATTTTTTCATTAAGATACAGCATTTTCTTTTTCATTGACTTATCAATATCAGCACATTCCAGTCGACATTTAAACAACACTGACTCTGTGATATCCGTGAACCCGAAAATGACTGGGCACAATTTTGATAGCGATTTAATGCCTTTGTTTTGATGTATTCATTATAAATATATTTAATGATGGATATTGACATACAATTTAGATCATTTGTTTTGATCCAGAGATAGGCCACGTAGGTTATTTTTCAGATATACCTTTATTACGTACCTAAAATATGACCACACCTTTCTTTTACACGGTGTATACGTAAATATCAACTATAGCCATACGATGAGTCGGTGGGATGCGTGTCGCACTCATTTAATTCCATCGGCCTTCGGAACGACTACGATACGTTCAGATAAGCAATACGTTCAGGGTGTAGGCAGTAAAATTAAACGGTGAGTCACGTCAGGGGGCACGCATAGTCTCCCCGTTTGCCCTCGAAACAAACCCCCTTTATGACATACCCTCCATAAAGAATGTCTGGCAGATAACATTACGCACGAGGCGGGATTAAAAAATAATGATGTAAAATGTGATATTACGCGTTTTGTTTTACGGCTTTGAGGAAGTTGGTGCGATTAATACCGTCTTAGAATATCTAAATCACAGAAAGTATTCGAGAAATGTTTGATATAAAAGGAACTTTATAGTACCTATCTTTTTACAATGTTTTTAGGTTTGCTCTCAGCACATTTACAGAACACAAACACCGCAGAACCTAAAGCTGTTTCAGGTAACTGGAATTGAATATACCAAAATATGGGTCTCTTACGCGTTTATGCGTATTAGGAACGTATTCGTATTAGATATGCAGGCTTATTAACTTTATATAGTCAACTAACTGAAAGAACTCAATAAATAACGTCGTCAAATACATACTTTTTTTATGCAGAAAAATGCTGTTTATTCTGGGAAATGTTTACCTTAAAAACATAGCTTGATATCATTTTGACCTATTTTTAAAATGTTAGGTACGATACTGCATAGGAAAACGGAAACTTGAGTAGGTACTAGATTAATCAAATTTGATTAAAGTCAGTATGATTACATCATAATATTTCGTTGAAATTTTGAACGCCCATATAAATAGTAATTATTTTTTTATACAAGGTGTCCCGTAATTAATGGATAACCTGGAAATGTCTTATAGGGGAACTGATGGCCGTTTAGAAAAAATATGAAAAAAATCTATCCTAACTACTACCTGAGATATGTGTTTTTTTTTAATTACCATGTATAACTTTCTTGTATACTACGACCATAAATTAATGAAATCCATCGGTTTTTTGTTGTTTTATTATTAAACACTAATTATGCTAATAGATAGACAAAATCAAAAGTATGCTATGCTAATATAGCTTGCACTTTTTAATATATATATATAATTTGTTTTTTTTTTCATTTTTTCTTTACTGCCTACTTTACTGTTCTACTATAAGACGTTTCAAGGTTATCCATTAATTACCGGACACCTTGTATAAAAAAATAATTACTATTTATATGGACGTTCAAAATTTCAACGAAATATTATGATGTAATCATACTGACTTTAATCAAATTTGATTAATCTAGTACCTACTCAAGTTTCCGTTTTCCTATGCAGTCGCGTACCTAACATTTTAAAAATAGGTCAAAATGATATCAAGCTATGTTTTTAAGGTAAACATTTTCCAGAATAAACAGCATTTTTCTGCAAGAAAACAAAACCATTATACGAAACTAAAACTCATTATAAAAGTATATTCTGCAAAAGATAAGCACAATAAATAAAAAAGTAGGCCAGTATTGTCCTACAAACCTAGTACGAGTCGAAAAGTTCTCGATCTTTGTGCCTAGATGTAAAAGAACCCTTTCCATGGAACGGAAATTAATATTTCCTTTGTGGCTTTGATAAACAGATACGAACATGTGGGCCAGCTTAAAATTTTAATAATGAAAGCTTATATTATAATATATTGTTGTTAATTATCTGTGTGCTTATATGAATTACATAACAGACCTTTTAAAGGCCAAGGTGAATATGATTATATTCGTTATGGCAAACATTTTTTGGATTGTATGCAGAAACTAAAAGCTTTTCACACATATTAAAGTCTGCGTTAAAGTCTTTTTTCTGTACGATCCTGCAACCGAATTTTCAACGCTCTACTAGGCCAAACAAGGATTCACTAGACATGAGTAGAATCGATACAGTTGTTAGGTCTCGCAATTTATCGCGATCGTGAGAATCGCAAAAATATAATGCAGCGTCAAAGATGGGTATCAGGTATCAATTTATCGATTGCTTATGCTAAAAGTAGCGTGGTTTACCTGAGGGTCACAAACTAACCACTCCAAGTTGCAATATATATTTGTGTCTCATGCTTGACCTCCACTCGTGCCGAACCATATTCGTTTGGAACAGTTATGTTTCGTAGTACGGGTTATCTTTAACATAGTCAAATGTAGAATTTAGCATGTGTTTTTTCACACACATATAGTCGTTAAAATTTTATAGGACTCTTTAACTACTTAAGCTGGGTTCCTATATCAAGAAACGAAAAATATGTTATAACTTAACTGTCGATAGGTAAGGAAGCATAGGTATGAAACGTGCTAGTTAAGTCGATCTTATAAAAGACATACACATTTAAGTATATATGTATATACTTGTACGAGTAGGATAAGAATGGGATGGTAGAAATATATCGTTAATATTTAGGTTACGTGTCGTCTCTCTAATACACACTCTGGTGACAAGTATATTAGTCTTACATCCATCATCTATCACCCCGAAAGGTTTGTTTTTTGAGGTAAATTTTATTAATGATGAAGCTATTGTCAAGAAGGTCAGGCGGAGTTATATAACATCTATATTTCGTCAACTGTAGTTTTAGATCCCACGTAATATCGAACAAGAATATTGCTACAGGGCAAATTTGCAAACTGCATGATGTATTTCCAACTCAGATACGCAACTAATAAGAAGTGTTCCTAATAAGTTAATGCTTCGTCTTAAATTTGTGACTTTTTATGTAACAAAGCATCGTCAGTTTTGGATGTTTCATCAATCTCCTTAAGACTTATTATTTATAATTAATTTTCTCGTGTCAGCATTTTGACGTCATTTATAACATCTGTTAAATTAATTTTACAATACATACTAATTTTAGAAATGCGAAAGTAAGTATCTGTTTTTGACGCGTTGACGGATAAAACCATGATTTGTAGCTTTCACAAATCTTAAAGTATATTATAAACATTTACAGTTAATTTTATAAAAAACGCGTGTCGCGATTAAAACGTCTAATTTGTCTGTAAAATAAAAGATTTACACTATTAAACACCCGTAATGAATTTTATATAATTTACTTTATTATATAATATATTGTTTATTATTAAGATCGAGATAGAAGTACTTTAAATATGACCTGAGTCCAAAACACATATAAGTAGATTAGTGTTTGGACATTATATTATATCTGAATAAGTCTTCAAATAGTTTTCAAAGGAATCGAATACCATTAAAAAAATATTTTAAGGCATATTAATTTATGTAAAGATTACTAATTTGACACAAGGTTTCGTTAAGACTACATTACCATTTCGTTTGACTCGAACAACAAAGGATAATATAATTAATTTAATAGACACGTTTAGTTCACTGGCAACTTTGCTAAAGCAAGGTAAAGGCTTGAATTCAAATGTTAAAATAAACATCTTATTCAGTAATTAGAAATGGAATGTTGTCACAGCATTAATTTCTCACGAACAATTCCGGAACATGATTTGAACGTTGAAATCTCACGAAAGATCTATTAAAATATACCAAAGTAATACCATGATACCTCTCTAACTCGAGATTTCCTTTTATTGGTAGAACTTCTGTAATATTACTGTTAGCTTCCAGCATTATGTAGAAACTTCAAGATACACCAGAAGATTGAATTCGTCTGCAGATTTGGAAGAAGCTTTGGTTAGTTCGGTTCACTCTAAGTATGAACGCCAAGCATATTGAATAGAGTTTGGTGTTCTACCTTACAGTGAACTGATCGCCAATCGATCATCACAACTTCGGAAGATACATCGAGCAAGAAAAACGAGGGGAAGAGGTATGAATATATTTTATTTCACGATAAGTTATAGATAAGGAAGTAACATAATATTTAAACGTACATTTTAATTTAATATGCCTTATGTAAACGTTTATAAAATGTGTAAATGTATCTATACGAGAGATATCCTTTGGCCAAAAATTAATGGGAGTTCTTGTAGCGTTTTTTATTTCCACAGCAAATTTTTGAGTAGCGTAAATCATTTACCGCAACATTTTAAATCTTTTACTGTTGCTATAAAATATTCAATAAAGAGATACTTTGCGGCTTACATATTTAGTTGTGCCCGTAAAGACATGGCAGCCGAGTGGACCGTGCGGTCGACGCGCGCGGTGCGCTAGCGGTAGGCGGCCGCGCTCCTATGTAAATATTTTATTTAGATCTCACAGGCCGACCCGGTAATGGCATCAGCGTCAGATTTCCTCGCAAGGATAAGTGCAGAAATATTAATAAAAACGGCCGGCCTCCGCTTGTTTACCTTAATATTTATGTCGCATGAATCCTTGAGTTCTTTTATCCATGTTTACTATGTTCCAGTGATTAAAATTTTCCTACGATATTTATAGATTTCTTTCTTACTAGTCTCGTTTAGAAAACAAATGTGGCGTGTTAGTAATTAGAGAGAATATATAGTGACCCTCTATGAATGATTTCTATGAAACTCATATTTTTACGACTATTGATTAGCGAACGAATATCGTCTGAATGCAATGATTTTATAATGAGTTGTGTGTTTGCCAAGTAAGACTAGTAGAAAACATAGTTATATGTGATAAATTATTTGTATTCTGTTATTAACTTCAGAGTCTTCTTCGGAGAGGTTAATGAAAACACTATGTGGGTATTTGTGTCTGTCTGTTAGTGTGTTAGTGTGTGTGTTAGTCCGGAACCACTGGACCGATTGACTTGTAACTTGGTGTACAGACACCTTGGGTCATCCCTCGGTCGAGTTTGAATATGGGCCCTGTGGGTCAAAAGACCCTGAGATATAGGGGACACAAGGTCATAAGATCAGGGGATATCCACCACCAGAGTGATTTGGAAGTCCAAGGGAGAGGCTTTTGCCCAACAGTAGGTTATTACAAAAAGCTGATGGAAAAGAAAGTCACATGAAGACGAACAGGTTGAATCCTGGGGTTTTACACCCATCTCGTTTAAAATGTAACTTTATTTGGACAAATATATTCGTTATTATGTCAAATTAAATTAATTGGGTGATTTACATGACATCGTAGAAAACGTACATACATGGTTCCTTTATTACAGCCTTTTCTTTTTGTATTATATGTAAAGTCAAAACTCGTAATTATTAAGAAATATTCATCTATGTTCAAACCAAGCCCTCATTTTTAGTCGTTTAGTAGTCATTTCTTTACATTTGAAACAAGTAACGAATTTTTCTTTGATATCAATTTTGTTGTCATTCATTTGTTAGTAAAACAAATATACATCTTATTTGTTTTAAAATAAATTAAACTAATTAATAATAATTCGCATAGGTACCCGTTAGAAGTAGAAACTGTATACAAAGCTAAGTTCAGTAATGATCGAAACTGTCTGACTTACGCTCAAATGAGCACTTAACGAAGCTAAATAAATTAATAGCCAATAAAAGGGCTTGGTTCGGAGCCTTCTAATAACAATAATGAAATTTATTTAGTAGAAAAATTCAAAGGAAACTTTTAAGACTAACATAATATGAGCGTTTAACTTGGCATCTACTTTAGTTCCAATATATGTTTAAATTTTCAGCTACTGCTACGGGTATATAATTATATCATATTTGTGGTGTACAGATATATTTTACTATGATTGTTTTATTTATTTTACACATATCTTTCTATAGGCAGACTCTTAAAGATACTTCCTGAAATAAAACGTTGTAGTATTTTTAATTGATGCAATTTTTGTACTTATTTATCTATATTAATTAATTTATTAACTCTTCTTTTATTTCCATAAGTGCAATGTTCAATTATAATTAAGTTAAATCATATTTGTAACTCTATATGTCACTAGCGCTAATTCATATAGTAAATATAGTGTTATATATTTACTTTTCACTTTAATAAATGTAATCTTACAATATATATTTGTGCATTAGTGTTACCGTGGGCATAATTGAAATATGTACTTTCACCAACAAACACGCACACACAAGTAAAATAACCCATTTTCGAATAATCAAAAGGCTTAACTTGCGTGCAAATATAACAGTTATATACTTATATTAATATTTTACGTATGTACGAAGTATGTATACATTGATATATGTATATGTCATTACAGATGAAGTATGATGCTGTCAGTTCGTGCCGACCGGCGGCCGTATGACTTGATGTTTTAGTCGGCCTCGATGGCGTAGTGGTTGGTGTAACCGACAGCCACGCCTGAGGTCGCGGGTTCGATTCCCACACAAGTCAAACATTTATGTGCATGAACATGGGTCTTTGTCTTGGTCTGGGTGTTTCTTTGTATAATATATATGTATTTACAAAAAAAGGCTTATATATGTATGTTTATCCATTGTCTAGTACCCATAGTACAATCTCTGCTTAATTTGGGCTAGATGGTGTTGTGTGTATGTGGTAGAATATTATTATTATTAAACTATACTTCATGACTGGAAACTTTAGAATTAGACCGTGAAATAAACATGGTCACTGTATACTTCACGTTTAAAACAAACTTTATGTTCATAATTTTTATCGCATATATTATGTAACAATTTAACACACTTATATTTTCAGAATATTTGCAATATATTGTATATTTTCAAGGTTTATTGTGTCCTTTTGGAATTCTGATAATAACAATAACCTTTTCCTTAAACAGATGAATTCTGCGAGGAGTATCCACACAGCCTGATCCCTACTCCTGGCTACTGGATCGAGTGCTCGCGTCAGAAAATCGCGACTGATACTATATGGGACGAGTCGGAGTCAGAACACGACAGTGGGCCGGACAAAGATAACGCTGACACTGGTAAGTATTTAAATAATATTTTCCAACCTATCATGTGGTCCAGAAATGTAAACAATAATCAAGTGAGAAAAGAAATCTTACGGTTAATTCAACGTTTTGAATTAAAAATAAATTACTTTGTACCGTAAGAATAGACGATGAATACTGACTTAGAAAGTATATAAAGCTTTAGAAAACTTAAAATACTGACACAAAGAGAATCCGAACTGAATCAAACAGTTTATACCTGTTTAATGTAACAGGTCAGGATGTGGGTCCGAATAATATTTAGCTAAATAAAAATTGTATGACGGAAAAATTACTGCTTTATTATATAACTTGAGAATTATATAATAAAGCAGTAATTTTTTATTAATTTAATTTTTTATTAAAAGTTCAAAAATGGGCTGGAAACGCCCATTTTTGACAATAAAACTTTTCACAATAGTCTTATAAACTTTGCATCGAACAACGATGATCGCTCCGAAAGGTAAGTATTCAGAGAAAACTGAAAACCATAAGAGATAGAGCACCCTATTTTATATCCTCGGAACAAGAAACGACGAAATCTTGAACGATCGTCACAAAAAATAAAACACTACTATACCCGATAACAAGTAAACCACTTTTGAGGTCCGTTTTAGATATCAACAATGCAAATTCTGTTTAAACGTTTTATATCCATTAGATTTGAGAGAAAATTCACGCAAGCTACAGATGCATAAAACTACGAACCCACGGGAAATCGAATTTACACTGCCTACTCAATATACAGCGCCATTTTATTACAGCAAATACATTATTCACTCAATATAATGCAATCTGTTTACCATTTTGTTTCAAAATAAAATGGATTAAATACTGAGGACGACATCTCTAAAACGACAAAACATGTATGGTGACCTTTTTTCTTTGACATGTCAGTTTCGATTCTGGCCAAAAAAGTTTTGTTTACATATTGGGAAAATTTTGGGGCCTCATCCTTTATATGTAGGGGTGGAAACACGACGACGGAAAAACCGTGAACTTTTCAAATTAGACGGACCAGATAATTTATTGTACAACATTTTGTACTAATTAGAAATACATAACATAATTTTATATCTTCTTGTAATTTGATTGGTTCGTTTGCACATATACATGCAGTCTGATACCAAGCAAAGTATATTTATTTGGATTACTAGCAATTTTGGTTCCAAGTTACTATCATTCTCGTTAACCTCTCCAGCTAAGCTACAATGCTTGTGTTAGGAGTAGTTCCGCGGCGGTAGTATGACTTGTAATTGATCCTCGACTTTTCGATCGCAGCTCTAATACCTTATCTATACCCACCACTTTCAAGTTAGGAAATATAATAGTAGATGGCAAAAGGCTCCTACTCAGATGAAACCAAAATAAACCAAACGAAAATATATACTAGGTGTAAGGGCATCGTCCCTTACACCTAGTATATATTTTCGTTTGGTTTACCGAAAACTGAAACAGTAGATTCAGACCATTATTCTAAGTTAAAGTCGTTGGAATTTTTTTTAGGAAAAGTCATAATACTTTTCTGCAATTTTTATTTTTTCTGATTGTGAATCATAATCATGTTTAGGAAAAATCAAAGAATACCACATTTTTAAATACAGCAATACATATAACTAAATCGTCACAGGTCAGCTGTATTTATGCGCGCGGAACGCAGAGATCATTCCCGCCGGCGCGAGCGGTGCGTTGTATAGGTAGCAATCCATTGCGTACCGCGTAATAATGTTAATCAAAATCTTAATTTTGCGTTTTTTTATTAATAGATGTTTGCGTTGAGATAGGTACCTATAGAAAGACGTCTTGCTAAAGTTTTCGGTGTGCCGTCCCTTACACCCAGTATGTGCAATATACATTTGCCTATACCTTTGCAAAAACAAGTATGATGCTAATTAAAAAACAGTCATCCAAGATGCCTAATTCGGCAGCAGTTATACATTTAATACCTTTAATAATTCAGTCTTTAATAACTTTAACATAAAATCGAAGTGCTTTGCTATAAAGTATTCTTCGCAAAGTTTTCTCTCGCCGCAGAATATTGTACATTAAATAAGCCTATTAAAGGAGCATCGAAGTAGCTCTGGCCACCACAATGGGCTTTCAGACTCCACTCCCCAAAGTGGACCTCGCAATTACTTTACCTCTGATGCTCTCTGACTGCATGTTTTTATCGCTTTTATAAAGTTAGCTTCTTATTTTCTAGTAAATTAGGCTATGCATACATTTGTTTGCCAGCCTTCTTAGTCTCTTTTAATTATGTTGACATGCGATTATGATGTGATGAATGCGAATACCGGATCGGGCAATTGTATAACAGGTTTATCTATTAAAATATTCTCTATTGCATGGAGTATGGCAAAGTGTAAATACATGGTAACAGGCTCATTAGGAATACTCGGGTTGGTATGATATCCACATTTTATTAGTAAAGTATGTTTTAGGACAGAGGTAGTATGGGACGAGCCGAATCGCTATCTTATTGGGCACATATCCAGACTCCATTCTGCTATTGAGAATTTTCTAACTGTACATATTACCAGTCGAAAACAATATATTTTAGACTTAATTTGACAAACAGTAAAAAATATGGAGTGAAATTGTAACTAATATTACAAATGTTAATGTTAATTTTTTTACGCTTTAATAACTGCTCAACCGATCATCTTGAAATTTCACATACACGTTGTCCGGGGTGCAAAAAAGGACATATGGCAAAAACAAGTACTATTCCTTAAAGATAGAAAATTGACGTAACCTACATTTACGCAAGTGAAGCTGCGGGCAATATCTAGTAAGGTATAATACTTTTTTAACAGCATGGCAACCCTGGTCAAGTGTCATATGTGTATAAACCTGGTATAACTGACATACAACGCATCATAGGAAGGTGTGGCGATATTAAAGGCGCGATGATTTGATTGCTGCATTCACTTTATTGGTAGAATACGCCCCAGGACGAAAGTTAACATCAAAAATGAAATTATAATTAATCGTTTTTACCATAAACATTTGGCGATATTAGTATACAGTTATCATAGTAGTAATAAACATTACGGAAGTCGATGAAATAAGTGAATTCTTTTTACTAATCTTATTATCTCTACATAAGTTTTTTATACATATGAATGTATAAAAAACATATATCTAATAATTTAATAGTAATTTTTTTCTCTTTATTGTGTAAACTAACAACATCACAATAACAAATTTTAAAATTATATAGTTCTAAACATTATAACTAATTGTGACATCCACACCGTTTACCACGAGTAAAGTAGATAACTTACCAGATTATAACAGCGATTATATTTACATAACCGGTTTAAGCGTTATAAAATTCGTCAGCATCGCTTTCATCTAGTAGTGAGTCCCAAAAGGCTAGCAGCATTACAACGTTGAATGGCAATATGCATTCTTTGGGCCAAGAAAACACCAGCGTGTTGATTACGCAAAGCGATAAGATTATATTATTAGAATCAATCTAATTAGATGAGGGATGTTTTGGAGAAAGGCCAAGCTGATAATGAGAGTTGCATAAGCCAGAGAGGTAATTTGTGTCTGGACCGCAATTTATGGTAAACCGTAGTCTTATTTCCTAATATTTCTGTAATTTTGAAAGTTATAGAGTGGAGGTTCCCTGCATAGAAGGCGTACTGACTGAAAACAATTCAGTAGTGCCTCGCCAGTGGTTTGATTCCCACATGAAACAAAAAATGTGTGATCCACGGATGATTGTTTCGAGTCTGAATGTTCTTTATATCCGTTGTTTGAGTTTATGGCATCTACAAGAGTTGTAATTTTAAATAAGAAAATAAATAAAACTAATTAGTAACAGAATGCATTATATGACCACACATGACTGTTACACCCTATAACAATATCACGCACTCCTCTACTTAATAGTTCAGCTTTGCATCAACCCTAGATAAACCAATTCATAGCACGTAACACGCCTACAAACAATGTCAATATAAAGTTCAATAACCATCAGCCATATTGTAAAGCTGTGGCCATAGTGAATAATCCCCTGAATCGGTACACAGGGCCAAATTAACATTTCATACGGGGCCAAATACAACTATGAGGTAAGCCCCTGCCTCCGTGACACCTCAATTCATTTGTCGTGACTAGAACATAATATACCTAAGCATGGAAATACGGTTCAGGTTTTATTAAATAAGGGATCGCTTCGTCGGTGATTCCTCCCCTGTCATATTAGCTGTGAGATGAAAATGAAATTTCATACTTTCCCTAACGCCCCCATTCCGTCGCAGCGGTTGAACTCAACCTTTGAATGAAATTATGAACATTACACGGTACATACTCAGTTACAAGACAGTCGTGATTAATTATTCTTGAATATTAGTTACCTTCATTGTACAAAACACTGCATATATAAGAATACAAAGAACAGCGTTTAGGTAAGAAGCTCACATCACTATTGCGACTGCACAGTGTTCTGTATTTGATCATGAAAATCAAAACAGGAAAAAGAAAATATGATTCTCGGTTATGGTTCTAATTGTTGGTGTAGTTTTTCAAATTTGACTGCACTGAGAAAGAAACACAATGGTCTAATTAGTTTCTGCGCCACTGCCACCGCGACTAATGTGGTGAATTTGAATCCCACTCGGAACGAAAAACTGTGTGATCTACTAATAGTTATTCCGATTGTGGGTGTTCATCCTGTCCCTTGTTCGTAGTTAGGGTTTCGGGGGGAGAATTACGGGTCTCCCCCTTAGGATTCTGATCCTACTACTACGGGGTCAGGCTAGCCCACTACGCCTCAAAAGGCGTGTTCGGCTGCCGATTAGAGTGCACGGTGCCTGAGTGGCTATGTGGTTAGCCGCAGAGTACGACATGTTCGTTGCTCGGCAAAGCGTCGGACTCATGCGCGCCTAGTGCGAACCAGTCGGTCGCGTGAGGCACGGAGATGTCTTTACCTACGTGGTGGTGTGGATTCACTGCCTCAACGCATCTCGGGTGCTTGCCTTCTCAGTAAGTAAGAGTCATAGCTAGTATGACCCGGGCAGTACCTACCCGGCTTGTAGGCCAAAATGGGTAGACGTATGGATGTACGTCGGGTAGTGAGTGTGCGTTATACATCTCCGACCGAAGATATGTGAAGCGACTTCTCCATCGGCTTCAGCGAGGTTATCGTTAGCAACTCTCAGAGTTGCGAGTAGTGAGCGGCTTTATTACTCCGGCTCCTATCTGGACAATAGGTAGTGCCACTTGGGCATGAGGTAGCTCGCTATAACGAGAACTGGATCTCTGGATTTGGGGACAAGACCTGTCTATAACTGGTCCCTGAAGGTGCTTTCGGGCACTGGAAGGTACAGCGGCTCTCACTATATACCGAAAAGTGGGTGAGTGGGAACGCTATATCATAAACTTGAGTATTCAGTAGAGGAAGGGTCTGTCCCTTGTTCGTGACACATGAAATATCACAAGACCGCGTTATCTCTTTAAGAAAATATAACGTAAGTTTAGCACAAGACCGAAAAAACTATTAGTCATTCGTTAGTTGATCGACTAAACAATTGACCAAAAGAGATTTGGCACTGAATTCCTGAGGAGATATGAGGTATTGTAGTTCGATACGATTACAATATGCCAGGTCCCGAAAATGTGGTAATGCATTAACCAATAATATATCAATATTATTCGTGACGTTGCTGCCAATATGTATATAAAGAAGTACTCACGTCCACAAAACTTTGCTTAAATATGTAGCATATGTTGTTGTAAAAATTACAGTTCTTCTCAGTCATAATTTCAGAAATTCAATATAAAATAAATAATTATGGTTGATGTTGTAGACACCACTTACATAAAAAAATAAACCCTGGTTTAAAATATTCTCTTTTTTCCATTCGATTCGAATCTAATAATACTAAGTTATGTACTTATACATTATTAAAAGTCTAAAGTTTTCTCTAAACATTGAAAAGAAAACTAACATAAACACTCATTAATTAATATTAGACGTATATAGGTACATTTCTTTTCTCAACATTGCTCAAATACCAAATGTCTTTAAAAAAAATACCAAAAGCCCTTTTACGCAAACGTAAATGGTTATAAAAAATTCTAACGCAAATGGCGGTGTCACACTGAAACAAAGTTAGTGTTCTCTTGAATAATACTGAACGTAAGAGTTGGCGAAGATAATTCTTCCGATGTCACATTAGCTACGAGTCGAGGCGAAAATTAAATTTGCCTCCCTTTTTTCGGCGCATCGATTCAGGAAAAACTCATACAATATGTAACAACCTTTACAAATCTCGACGTGAACATTCGCAGTTCAATTTTGAATGTAACGGTAATTCAATGAGCAAGTTACAGAGTGCTTGAGACTATAACGAAGTTCGTGAAAAATGTACTTTCTACACTCAATTTGTAGAAGCAGGTTATTCTTGAACAACAATACGAGCTAGCTTTGCGAACTCTTTGTTCTCGGACAGAATACGTCGAGAGCCTATATCGATCTTTTCGAATCATGTAAACATCACATTAGGATATAAAAACATTTCTACACGCATCATAATACACAGGTGCGTTCTTAGTTCTTATTATGACAGACACAGGTATCATTTTCGTATCCTATAAGCATTATTTTTCGAGGGTATATAGTGTATGATACTGTCAAACAGAATGATATATCCCCAGGCTTGAAGAGCCCATCCATCCAAAAAATTAATATTAGACGTCTATAGGTACATTTCTATAACGTACATTTTGGAAGGCTTCCGATGTATATTTATTTATTTCTTATGGAGTATTATTCAAAGAAACTCGCTTATAGTCTTATAATTATAAATATAAGACGTAACCTCAACTGCTATTCAATATTTTAGACGAGAAACTTAACTCAATATACTACTATAGGTAAATATAAGCAAAGGCTTTTGATATTCTAAGACTGCGAAAAATAACAATTCCATAAATGGATACGAATCTCTGTAACATCCCTTCGGCCTTCTGGACAAAATAGTTTTTATTATCCAAAATCGAATAGAAGCAAATACCCAATCAGTGAGCTTCCTTACAATGTAATAAAATCGATCGCTTATTGTATTGAAGACCATAAAATTCTCAGCATTCCCAAAAGTTTTACGCTTCCACATGATAATTAATATGCCTCATTTGGGACACATTTATGGCCTCTCTTGTTATTACAAAGTTAATACCACAACGCGGTCCAATAAAAATAAGTTATTTAACGAGAATTTTCAATTTATTGCTCGCGAATAATATATAGTGAATGCATTAAATGCGGGTATTTGTGAGCTAATTAAACTGTAGGCTCTTTGTTAATATGACTACTATGAAATGTTTCATTAATGTGGGTATACAAACGTGGAACATTTGCGTAATCTGTTTTGTAAAATAAAATGCTTGCTTTTAGTTTACTTTATGTAGTTACATAATGAGTTGTTGGTAGAAGACGAGGCTTGAATAGCACAGAGACGCCAAACTTCGAAGCACATTGGTTATGCAAAGCGGATTATTTAGAGTACTCGAGAACAGAGGAGTGAGCAACGATGCTTTGCTGGTTGTCTTGTGTGTAGTTAGTTGTAGCATCTACGCCTTGTCGCCCGTGTATCTCGAGCGACATAAAAGTTTAGCAGCGCTTTAACTAGAAGCTATTATTATGGATGAAGCCGAAACGTTTCGCTTATTTGAAAAGTTTCCTTTAAGTTGTTGCGAGGTTAAAGATAAAAAGTAAAGTTTGTATAGATAAAACGTATAGTAACCCGAAGTCGTAATAAAAACGTTTGAAGCGCTTTGTTTGGAAAATTTAATATACGATTATATTTATAGATATTGGAAACAGGTACTGCTAAAGCCAGATAAAGTCGCACGAATTTAATTTTCTAGAGCAAGCAAGTATAATATTATATTTAAGGTTAACGTAAGATTATAGTGAGTTACCAATTTAAGTTGGCGTATACTATAAATAGTGTAGTATTTACATACACAGTCTCACACTTATATCCCCAAAAGGCTAAGCAGATATGTTTATTGGTCCCGCTTAATAGCCTATTGCCGCCATTGAAATCAACAGCTTAATTAAATATATTTTATAGTTATTGCCTTTATGTGAAATTATATGAAATGAGCGTTTTATTTCCTATAATTTTAGAAATAAATAAATGAAAATATAATCAATGCTTATTAATAATAAATTATAAATACATAATCATGAAACTTACTTAAGTGATTCTTGGCAAGGTAATATTTAATTGTTGAGGAATCCTTTTTAAAAGGCGAGCAATGCATTTGTAACTCCTCTGGTGTTGCGGGTGTCCACGGGCGGCGGTAATCGCTTACCATCAGGCGATACGTCTGCTCGGTTGCCAAATATATAATTTAAAAAAAATTAAACATCATACACACACATTTTTTTAATTAGTAGCAAATTAGAATAATATATGCTCCAATCTTTTTTTAAGATCACTATATAGTTTTTATATATTATATCGAAAAAACATCAAGATGTTTTCTCGTAATTTTTTTGTCGTTGGTGTCACAGTGTCCACTTTATTATGAACATACCTATAAAATTTCACCACACATTATTGCACGCTGTATAAATCTATACTAATATTATAAAGCTGAAGAGTTTGTTTGTTTGTTTGAACGCGCTAATCTCAGGTCAAATTGGAAAATTATTATTGTGTTGGTTAGCCCATTTATCGAGGAAGGCTAACATCACGCTACAACCAATTGGAGAGGAGCAGCAATGAAAAATTTGCGAAAACGGGGTAAATTCTCATATCTTATATGAAGCAGACGAAGTTGCGCGGGTTAGCTAGTACTATAGATAATTGAAGAATTTTACTAAACCCACGCATCGCGCACTATCTCCAACAATAAGCCGCATCATACTCCCACATTTCCTCAACACGATCTTAGCTTTATTATACACATAAGACCAGTATTACTGTCCCTGATACCCAATATCTCGTTGTAGCCAAGAATTCATGTACACACAGGAGGAGGTTTGTTTATCTATTTTTCCAGTTAAAATGTTTGCCCGGACACCCGGACAGATTGTGTAAACGCCCTCGTTCATCGGCGAAGTCTCATTCGACACACGTTTTCAATTTATCGGCGTTCTCCTCATTGTCTGTGATAGTGGGGTTGGAGATGCGAGGATCTTCGGCGCCCGCCGTCGCGTCTCCGCCCTTATCGGCGACGCTATTCAAAAGTCACGTCATGCTTTAGAATACCACGATACTGTAATGGCACACTGACCCGTCCTCCTGTTTCCCGCTGTTGTGTGCTTTTCATCTCAATCGGCTAAGGACGTGACCGTAAAGCGTTTACATTTTCTAGTGATGTCACACGAATTTACTTTGCTTTGTGCTTTTTTAAACTAATTATTATAAAATAATGATTCATTTAACTCGTGTAAAACAACGTAAAGTATATAGATAGACTCACGCCCTTTCATTTTCGAAGGAGTAGAGAAGTTTATATAACATTTACATTTCACCTGCTACGTGTTTAGCCCAACGTAATGGATAGGTAGCTAAGCTGTTGCTATCTAACGGTTAAATTTCTAAAATCTCCGCAGCAAGTAATCACATTACATATTACTAACAAGATTTTTACAGAAAATTCAATCTTTAACCGGCCTGGGAATTAAATCGTGGTCTTCTGATCGCACGCAATCAGCAACGCAAGCTTTAAACCACGAAACCAACAAGTAATAACATTAATATAGTAAGAATAATAATAATAATAATATTCTATCCCATACACACAGCACCATCTAACCCAAACTAAGCAGAGCTTGTACTATGGGTACTAAACAATGGATAAACATACATAATATACTTTCTTTTTTGTAAATACATACATATTATACATAGAAACACCCAGACACACATGCACACAAATGTTTGATTTGTGCGGGAATCAAACCCGCGACCGCAGGCGTGGCAGCCGGTTATACTAACCACTACGCCATCGAGGCCGACAGTAATAATAATACTAAATAATTAATAATATTATTATAAAATTTTCATATTTTTGGGAGCTATTATCATAGTTTCCCTATTACACTGACGGACACATAAACTGCATCCAGGTTAAGGATTACTTTCGAATTAGATAATATTTTTGATAAGTATGCAAACTTTTTAGATTAAACTAAATGAAAATGTCAAGACCGTCCATTATTCATTAAAAAAAAACTGCAGTAAAAGATAAAATTATAGCCGGGAGAATAAAATTTATGCATAGTCTCAAATTCTTGTGTAATTATAATAAAGTTTGAAATTAATCTTTTCGATTTTATTTCATTTGCGATTTAAATTATTGTTACCAATATTATTGATTATTAGTCTTTTAAACTCAACAAAAGTTACGTAACCATAAATATAGCTATTTCGTCCGAACAAGCCGCTCAAATTGTGGCATTGGTGCAGGAAGGCTTGGATCAACGAACGATTGCTAGAAATTTAAATTTAAACCAGTCTACGGTTTCTAGAGTATACCGAAGGTTTGTAGAGACAGGTTCTAACAAAAGGAGACCCGGTACCGGCAGAACTCAAGCAACCACCCGTCGTGACGTGACGACCGATTTATTGTTTCAAATTCCCTACGAAATCGTTTCCTCACGTCAGTAAACATCAAAACAGAGCTGAAAGAAGTGCGTGGAATAAACGTGAGTGCACGAACAATAAGAAAGAAGCTTAAGGAAGCGGCAATCACCACTTTAAGACCAGCAAATGGTCCAAAGCTGTCTGCAGCTCACAGACAAGATCGTTTAAGATTTGCGCATAAACATCTTAATTGGACTGAAAAGCAATGGGCCTCCATATTGTTCACCGATGAGTGTAGGACATGTTTAAATGGTGCAAACGGTCGCAGAAGAGTCTATCGTCGACGTGGGGAGGGATATGCTCAAGTTGCATTGAGGAGCGTGTTCCTTTTTGGAGGCGGTTCGTGTATCCCTTTCGGGCCCTGTACTCACTTTTGTGAGTATGATTTTACGATTTTTTATACGCTTATTCGAGAACGGTAAGCGAACGGGGACAAGCTCGCACGATAGTGAGGGCAGTCCTTTATGCCTACGATTTTTTTCGCGGCGGAGGGTAGCGTCTCTATGGGTCAGTGTGCGTCCGCGCTCGAGCGAGGTGAACGTGTCGGGACCTGTCACCGTGCTGATATTTTTTTTTGTTCTGGTAAGTATTATTCATATTTGTTTTTGTGTTATTATGTTATATTTAAAAATAGTGGATTACTGATTACGTTCAATGGATTCTAGTACCGCAAAAATTACGCTCACGAATGTGAGGGCTCGGTTTGAACTTTAATATTTGTTAGTATTTTCATACAAATTAAATACTGTTTTGTGCTTTGTTTTAGGCATTGTTTCGATGTTAAACAATCACTATGAGTAGAAGAAATTTAGTACTTGACGACGGTGGTGTCTTGGACGCCTTAAATGACTCGGACTTCGGTGGCGACTCCGATGAAGACGAAAATTGGATGCCCCCAGGGGAAGTACCCGACAGCCCATCTGATGAAGACCAGGAGGAAGACAATAGGACTCCTGTTGTGGCAGCACCAGCTGCTAGAAATACCTGGACCAGACGGGTGTTTCGTGGGAAACCTATGCCTTCAGTTACTACAAATGTGGAAGAAGTATGCATTTTGTTTAGTAATCTGGTTTTACGTAAATCCATGTACTATCTTACTTTTTTCAACACGTGTTTTCATTTTTTTAGGTACTATCGCCTGCTGAATACTTTGAGCAGTATTTCACAGAAGAAGTGTTCGAAAAACTCGCACTGTGCACAAATATATACTACCAAACAACTAAGAACGAGGTGCTGAGACATCCTATTACTGCAGCTGATGTAAAGAAGTTCTTTGGTGTTAATGGTATCCTTGGCTGTGTGAAATATCCTAGGATCAAGATGGCGTGGCTGCAGCGTTTTAGGTTGCCGTATATTACAGATGCACTGACAAGGGACAGGTTCTTTCTGATTAGGACCAATTTACACATTGTTGACAAGTCAGCTGTTCCAGCTCAAGAGAAAATTCAAAATCGGCTATGGCTCGTTCAACCAATGATTGACACAGTTCGTAACAGATGCTTGGAGTTGCCCAGGAATCATGGTACGTTTTCAATAGACGAGCAAATGGTACCTTTTCTCGGAAAATGCCCAGTCAAACAATTTGTTCCTGGAAAACCTAGACCAGTGGGCCTGAAAAACTTTGTGATTACCTCGTCAAGAGGATTAATTATGGATTTTGAAATATACCAAGGTAATACTACGCCTTTCCACGACACGACACTTGGTCTAGGTCCATCTGTTGTACTCAGATTGATATCTACATTACCTAAAGGCAGTTTTATATTTTTTGATCGGTATTTCACGACCATCCCCCTGATGGAAAAATTGATTGACGAACAAATTGATGGCACCGGGACTCTGATGACCAACAGATTTAAAGGATATTCATTTACGAAGGATTCACAAATGAGGCGAGGTGATTATGAAGAAGTAGTGAACGCAGAAAGAAACGTTTGCGTAGTTAAATGGAAGGACAACAAATCTGTTTTAATGACTTCCACATGCCTCGGTGCTCAGCCTGTGGAGAACGTACAGCGATGGGATAAATCGAGTAAAAGCTATGTGACTGTCCCATGCCCTAATATCGTCAAAAAGTATAACGAGAACATGGGTGGAGTAGATGTCAGTGATCAGATGTTGGAAGCATACAGGTCTTGGCACAAAACACGGAAGTGGCCTCTAAAAGTATTCATGCATCTCTTCGATATGTCGCTCGTTAACGCATGGTATGAATATCGTACAGCGTCACAGTCAAACAGACAGAAACCTATGGATTTTTTAGATTTCAAGCTGACCGTGTCCGATTTTTTGCTAGGTGGAACTACTAGAAAGAGGCAACGCGATCCTACAGAGGATTTGGCTGAGATGTCTGAAACATCTCATTACAAACCAGCTACGATTCCAACAATGGACAAAAGACTCGATGGATACAATCACTGGCCAATATGTGACACAATAAAAGCACCAAGATGTTGTAGACTGAAGAGCAGTCGGTCAAAAGTTAGATGTACAAAGTGTAACGTTTATCTATGTTTATCTAAAGATAACCACTGTTTTTACGTATTTCATAATGAAAAATAAGGAGAGGGCTATAATTTGATTAAAGTTACGACCAAAGAGAGAATTTTGATGAAGACTGAAAAAAATGTTCCTAATAAGTAATAAATGCTAGTTTTGTTAATTATATCTTAGAAAAATACTGCCATAAATGTTAAATAATTAATACTGTTCATTTTATGAACATTTTTACTGTTTTCATGATGATTAAAGTTTAATTTCCTACATTAAAGGGTCTTATTTCTCAACCCTCACAATTGTGTGTGTACCAAAACTTGGCCCGATCCCTCACAATCGTGAGTATCGTGAAAAACCGATTTTCAGTTTTCTTAGATTTTTTTCAGTAGCATATTTTCTTCAGCTACCCCAAATTAGCTAGAAACAGTAACTTTCATTTTGAAATACCTTTCCGTTTAGCGTCAGGTCTGAAAGGGGTATGGTGTGGGGTGTCATTTCGATAATCGGGCGAACGGAACATTTCTTCTTCGCCATGGTTCGTCAAAATGGTAGAAGAGGTTGTTTGACGTATGACGGCACAACGCTATATAACAGAGGATTTAGAAGCTCACGTGGTACCTTACATGGCATTAATAGGCGAAATTTTTACTCTAATGCATGATAATGCCCGACCCCACGCCGCTGCACAAGTTCGACAATATTGCGAAGAGGTTAGGATACGTACCATGAATTGGCCAGCACGCAGCTCGGATCTTAATCCCATTGAGCATGTTTGGGACAGTTTAAAAAAAGCTGTATATGCGAGAAATCCTGTGCCCACAACAATGGCAGCACTAAGAACAGCGATTTCACAAGAATGGAAGAATATTCAGCAAGACCGTTTTTAATAACCCTAATCAGATCTATGCGGAACTGATTAGAATCTGTAATAAGGGCACGTGGAGGCAATACACCTTATTAAAAGAAAATACCTGTGTACCTTTTTGTTTATTGTAAAATCCAATTTTTCAATAAACCAACTAAAACCAATTTTTGTTACATTTATCGTATTTGTTCAAAAAAATTTAATGTTTCTTTCGAGTATACAAACATACACTTAAGAATATGATACTACGCTGTTATAAAGTTAACGAACCAAACTATAAGTTTCAATTTAAATTTGTATAAAAAATTTGAATACTTGGTTAAAATGTTTATTTCAAAAACATTGATACAGTTTATGAGTCCGTCAGTGTACATTATGTGGTTTTACGAAATATATAACAACACCTATACTCATATTCGGCCAAAGTCACGCAAGAGGTAAAAATAAAAGCTAGATAAAAACTTGAGTGGCCCTTTGTGTTAATATGTACTAACTTCTTAAGGAGACAACTCAACTATATACATTGTAACATGTGTTAGAGTAGAATCAGTAGTTAGAGAGTGCATGCGCTCTTTATCGCATGTTACATGCTATCTAGTTGAGTTGTCTCCTTTAGTAGGTAGCACATAAAAGCTCAATGTTGTGCGATCTGCTATGTTTAGCATCTCAACTAAGGATTTAGAAATAATAATTATTAAGCCGCTCCTATGGCTCACTGCTTAATATTATAATATATAATTATAATATAATCCTAACTAATATTATAAATTTGTTTTATAGCCTTTTACACGTTGTCAGGAATTACCATTCATCCAGAAAAAACTGTATGTATACTGCACACTTCCCCAGGGATAGAAATTTATTTAAGATTATCGCATGCGAAGTCGCCGGCAAAATCTAGTTGCATAATAATAGTTATGTAGGCGTAGACCTCCTAAAAGTGTTCAGTCCAGTTTTTATTTTCACGCTTTCATCATCAACATTTTGATTGCTTTTAGCGGCTTTGGTTCATAATTGATACTAGTACCTACACAAACATTTTTCATAGAAGCGTGTTCGAAAATCTATAAATCGCGAATATTTTGCATCGCTTTGTAAAATAAATTCTAACTCAGCTCAAAGCTTACCTATTTAATTAGTCGTCTTTGTTTTCGAATACAAATAAATTTTTCAAGAGAATAAATAATGGTGAAAAAAATGTGTTTGATGTTCACAACAATGAGGCTTTGTATTCGTACTTAACTTCTAAATTTGTTGTGCCCAACTTTATTTGCAATCAGACTTAATTAAATGTTTTTAAAATAGAATATAAACAGTCTCCTATAAAACAAATAGAAAAGAATAGAATAAACGTAATTTATAGTTTTCTATACAGACTTGTAGGTTGTGGCGCACACTGACATCCCTGCATAAAAAGACTCGAAACATCTAAATCAGTTGGCGACCCTTATTTGTGTTTGTTATTATTATTTAATAAAAGTAACCACAGAATACCATTGCCAAATATATGTACTTATCATATTGCTATGGTGGCAAACTCCATGCTGTCACTGATTGTCTGCAAGAAAACAGAATTATTATACAAATTCGATTTTCCAAACATTTTTCGTTTAACTTACTAAGTATTCCTTATGAAAGTCAGAGTTTTTAGTAGATAGCGAGTTTACCAACGTTACCAAACTGGAGAATAGATTTCAAGTATTTCTGTTGAATAATGTCAAAGTTACAAGCTATAGAACCTTTATATCGCTCTCCTGTAAAGTCGTGTTATTGCACTTGCACTAGTACCTATACGTAGGACCCATCGATATATACAAAAATATCATCATATCCGATATTTCCATATGTTTTGTATTAAATAACTTAACTTGATATATAGGGGGACATAATTAAATCATTAATATAATATATATACAAATTATTTACAAGTAATATAAACTAGAGTTATAACTGGAGTTATATTTATGTTAGTAGGAAACTAGGAAGATTCAGGCAAGACTTCGTCCTATAACAAGATACAAACAAGATTATTGAGCAGACACTCTTTTTAAATCTTCTTTGAATTACAATATTCTTATTTTACTACTGAATACTATAAAATATTGCAGTTATTTCTCCATATCAAAATACCACATGTAAATAAAGCGCCTGGCAAATCCAAAATCAAACTGACCTTAGAATCGGACATCATGCTCATTCTGAATCCCAGCGGATCAAGCCATTTTCATATTCATAGAAAATATAATATCACCCCCTACTATTAAGTAAAGGCTTCCTATGCCGTAATAATGCGCTAGTATCCTTGCATGACGAAACATTATTAACGTATAAAACGGACTATAAAGACAACGAGTAAACTGAGAATCCACTTTCAATAGGCGATTACTCCAATAACATTGGATGACCGAGCGACGTCATCTAAAATATAGTTATAGCCTTTAATTACATCTTAAACTAGGACACAATTACTTGTAATTATAGAGTGTCAAATCGTACAAGCTCAATCTAATGTATATTCGGTGGTAAAGTGAAGATGTAGATATTCTATATAAATCTTAATAGAGCCTCTAAAATTCGACACCCTATTGTTACAAGCAAGACTGTCGTGTAATTTGCCGAGTAGAATTACCAAACGTTGTATTAAATGGACGAGTTGTTTGTCAGCATGTAGCTTCATATGTGGACATAGGTCACTGCAAATAGCTATTTCAATATCCTCATTCTGTCCTTTGAGTGAACGAGGCACTTTGTGTATTATACGATATAGGTTGGCTGTCTTGGGTTCTGTTGTATTGACAAATATCCGATTATCTAACAGATACGATTTGATACGATAAGACAAATATTTGTGACGTCACTAGACTACAACAGGTAATTGCTATGTATAAAGAACGTAGCCTAGAACGTAGAGTCGCATTATATTCTAGCAAGCATAAAATAGTCGCACATCTATGTATATCCTAAAGGGGTGAGCAGATATGTATTACACCCAGATTTTGCTGGCGATAGTTTAAGGCTACAAGAGGCAACACTATAGCCGCCTACCATGCACAAGTTCAGTCACCAAAGTGTTAGAGAATTTCTTAACAGAAAAATCCAATTAACACTTTGCCCAACCTACGCATTTTCATTAATACATATATAATCTTACGACTAAGAAAGAGGGGAGAGGTTAACAGTGTTGCTATTCTTAAAGACGCAGCAAGGGTCCCATAAGGTAGACCGACGATCTGCTAAAAGACGCGGGAAACTTTTGGATGCGGGTGGCGAAAGACCGGTCTGTGTGGTAAACCTTGGAGGAGACCTATGTCCAGCAGTGGACGTCTTTCGGCTGAGATGATGATGATGACTCTAACTTAGCTTCCTATAAGAAATTGTACTACCCCGGGCAAAGCAGCTCATTCGAACCAGCACCGAATAATTGCCAACAGTGCCCTCTATCACTCAACTAATATATTTTCTAATATCATAAATGCGAAAGTGTGTATTTGCTCATTTTTCCTTCATTCGTAACAATTCGCGTCACCAAATCGACATTATTTTTACATAGATATCAACTACGGACCAAATATATATTATGGGAAGATGATATACGCTATTTTTCTACACTGGAGCGAAATTGTTAATAAATTCTAGTTATTAATAAGGCATATCAATTAACTAGTTAATTAAATCAGTTAGTAAGACAAACCATAACATCAGCAGAAATTACATTGATAGAGAAATAGTTTCTTTGGAAAAATCTCCACTAGACTCAAGTCATAAATGGGTAGACAACCAAGTTGAGCTGGATGCGGGAGTGCTTTATCGTTTGCTAGGCATACCCCTTTCTAAAGAATGTCTATATTTAATCGGCTGTGTGGATAACAAATAATTATCGATATGCAAGAAATCAATTATATAATTCTTCAAACCTTGTGTATGTCACTGAGCTCCTCCTAAGCGCCTGGGCCGATTTTAATATTTGTTGTGCGTTTGAATAGGGTCGTGGATGGTTTAGATTCACAATTTGACCTGGACCTACCAGGTCGCTGCTGGCTCGATCGCAGGGCGCTGCAATTGTGTTGCAAGCAAACATCCAAGCAAGACAATGTCTACTGGTTCTGCTAGTAATCGATTATATAGTATTTCTGAACTTCGAGCTCTTAAAGCATTGATTTTTTTTACATAAGATAAAAATATTGAAAAAGTGAGCTCTGAATCCACAATAAGACTGCGAGGCAGAGTTCATTTTTGCTCCAAAAATACATTTGCAATTCTATAAACATTGGTCAAGTTTAATTTTAATTCTCAAACTGGATTTAGGCAAGACCCTTTTAATTAGAAACATCATAATCTCTGCCTCCTAATTATAGTATTTATTTTTAGCCTGCAGACAGTTATATCGAGACACAAAAAATGTGTAATTAACTTTTAATTAATTAGTAAATGACTCTGAAAATAACTAAGCTTTAGTGATTCTCACTGGGCTCAGTTTATTTGTAGACAAGCGCGTGTGATGCCATTAGATTTTATCAGCATTAAGAAGATTGACGTAAGAGAAGCCATCTGTAATGCCCACAGAAAAGAAAATAGGGATCACAATAATAATATTAGACTAGCATTATATTTTAACATAATTTTACTAATACATACATGTATGTATGAAAAGATACTATTTGCAAACATACATTGATGCCTACATCTCTTTTCTACATAAGATGTGACTGAGTCCGTGTATTGAAAAAGTTTTATTTACGCACTACGATTGAGAATAATCTTAATCTAACGTTAACGAGAACGTTTCAACATGATTAAGTCAGAAAACGATGGACACTTTCTCATTTAATCAATCAATTATCAACCAGGATTTTCTCGTTTATAACAATTTCTATAGTTGGGATGAAGATATCATATATCTATATCCCATAGGCAAAAAGAGACCTTAAACAAGCAAAGCACTGGACCAGTTTACAGAAACTGTAGAACTGACAGACTCTTAAAACCGCGGGCGAAGCTAGTCAATAATATTATTTTATATAAATAATATCTTTAAATAACGCCAGTTTTATAATAAATATATCTAATACTCTCAATCAACTGGGGCCTACCCCAGCTCAATAGCAATAAACCTTAAAAATGCTCTTCAATATAATTATAAAAATACTGCTTATAAATTTAGGTATCTCCTTAGCGGTGTGTGCCTTTTAATATTATGAGACATAATTTCAATATAGTCGTTTACCATAGATGGACAGCGGTTGTCGCAGAAACCCATACTCGTAAAACAGCCCCCAAGTCTGTCAATAAATTTAATAACGCTGGTCAGCGGTATTGTGTCGTGCAAGGGACCCTTCAAAGCAACCCTTCATAAAGTTTGTTTCGCGAGTTACATTTAAGCACATCAAAGTAAATAAACGTGTTGTTTGAGTAAGGCTTAGAAAACATTTTCCATTTTATAAATCGTCGTCCATAGATTACTGCCAAAGTAATCTCAACCTAATCTGCTCAATGCAAATAACAAGATTGAAGTAAAAAAAATTGTAAAGAGGAACTTACTGATAAATAAATGAAAGCAGTTTGATTATTTATATATTTATTAGTACATAAAGAGAAAATTTGTTTCTCTTTATATGCATATTGCGCGCATGTAGGCGTAGCGTGTGAAATTTGACACATACTTAGTTAAAGTTTATATGGAGAAAGAAATGAGAAAAATTATAAGTAACCTAATTCATTTGCATGGACATGGATGTTTGGCTTGGTCTGAGTGTTTCTATGTACAAAAATGAAAAAAATTATATATATATTTATCCATTGTTTAGTACCCATAGTACAAGCTCTGCTTAGTATGGGCTAGATGGTGTTGTGTGTATGTGGTAGAATATTATTATTTGTTTCTCTTTCACGGGAATTTCCCTAATACGTTAGGAAAATACCCGACCCTTTGGGAGGCTTACACGATGACATGGGTCCAACATATTATTATTATTTATTTTAAGATTCAATAAATTACGGTCCGGGCCACTACTAAATATAATTTAATTATCAAATTCAATTACTCACTTACTTATTACTTCAGTTTGATGATATTCATAATGTAACAAAATCGGTTGGAAATTAAATAAAAATACGCAGATAAATACGTTAGCTAGACGTAGCAACACTAAATGAAGAATAAACTACAATATTAATGAACCAATAAATCAGAAAACATTTAAAGACCTAATAACTTCTAGTATACAATTTCATTCAAACACCGCTTGTGTAACGATAACCAAATATCACGCTCTGGTAGATAGCGCACGTGTAAACAATATTAATAAGAAATATCATAAGTATTCAGTGAGACGAAATATCATGAAGCTTTGAAGGTCGATCTACATGATATTAAACAAAATACACACGTGAAGAATTAACGGTAGACGGTGAATGTTACATAAATACTAATGATCATTGAATTGGGACTAAGTAGTTCTGTAAAGACTAATTAAAAACAACAGATCATGAACTAGCATCTACAAGTACTACATAATTTATTCGTTTACGTCTTTACTCCTTAAACCTAGTGTAGCTCTAGGTGCAAATGTATCATAGCATAGAGGTTTCTGTACCTACACGACATAACTAACACGCATGTTGATACACTTGCACGGTATATAAGTATCATATATATGATCCTTTGTAAGAAAGATGTACATAGATTCCCAGCCAGACTGTACCAAGCTTACGCAGAGAATGTAAAAGTAGAGCTCTTCATTACTTTTAAAGACAGTTAGTGCGCTAAACTTCAATATAAATACATAGTTAAATACGCAATGAAATTACTATATACATATAATACGTTGTTTCTTTTTGGGATTAAAGTAAAAGAGCTTTTACTTTAATCCCGTAAAGAAGCAACGTAATTGCGTTTATAAAACTCCCATTAACATACGGACCAAAACTACTAACAGATAACCGTAAGCCGAACCAAAGTTGAAATCAATACAAAGATCCACCTTCCGTTGGCGAACCCATTTCCAAATTAGATAGCTATCGAATTTGTTTCCTTTGCCTTGCTGCTTGTTTGTTTTCTTTTTTTCTGTCGATGCCCGCGGGAGATCATCAATCACTGCATACCTTCTTTGTACATACTTACAGATTAATGAATTACTTTTGTATCTGTACAGGTGAAGATGATCTGTTATTGCTCTATTTTCATAGCTATAAAAGTATGTATATCCAAGAACATACTTTTACACAGTTTGTTATATTTGAGACTAGATTTTACACGCAGCTTCGCCTACGTAAGTGTAGATTAGATAAGTAACAGTGCTTTTTTCTGGTTGAAAGGTACCCTAGGTTTTTTCTGTTCCCGTCCCCTGAAGATCGGTCGTATAGTTAAGGCGTGAAAGTGTAACAAACAAAGAAGCAAATCAACAAATATACAAATGCACAGTCGCATTTATAATATTAATTAGGATTATAATACTTGTAATTTAATTTTACGTGGTTATTCACTGGGTATGATTATAATAAAAATAATGTATTTCTTAATTTACAAGACACAAGACATGATAATGAACCTACCATTTTTAAATAAAACAGAATTAGGTTTGACTGCTTGGATGGCGTAGTGATTAAAGTGGCCACCTCGCACAAAACAGTAAATTGTGTGATCCACAGATAGTTGTTCCGAGTCTGAGTGTTCGTTAAATGTTTCTTAAGACCCCCGCGACACGACACCGCGACACTATTCCTAAAGTGGGAGTTGTGTTTTATAAAAAAGAATGTTTGTTTTCTTCATGTTTATATCTCAAGTCCGTCACGACACAAAAAATATTACAAACATAAATATTATTTCAAAAAAATATTTTGTAGTTTGCTAACGCTGTTACTCCCGAGAATTGAAAGCGGTCTCTGCGTGATTTTCCCCAACGTAAACTACCCCAGTAGCCATGTGAAGTGCGTAAACAGGCACGGAATATCTATTTAGAGCGGTAAATCAGGGCTGACAACGCACCATGCCTTTCGTTCCTTCCTTTGGGAACTCACTAGTTTCCCTGTTTACATTTGGACGGACAGCATGCAACCGTTGTTCGCTATCGTTTTAAGTAAGGCCAGATTTCAAGATGACTAGATCCTTCAATCCTATTCGGCGATAACCCCAAGAACATTCTAGTTGTTTCTACCAACCGACAGTCTTTTGTCCTATACATTGTATCCTATGTACTAATTTGTTCTACTGTTAAGCAAATATATTGCACAGCAAAGGGAGTGAACGTGGGTATGACGGACCTCGTGACCATTTGTTAAAAGAAGTCAGTTCATCACGCCAGTGCTTTCTAAGCCTATCTCAACCACGACTCTCTTTATATTCCTACTGCGGGACAATCCACGTCTACGTGTGCAGATACGAGTATAAACTATAAATATATCACATCCAAAGCTTCAAAGGAAACCCCAATTACTACCGTAAGGTCAGGCGTAATAGAAAAATGCATTATCTTGTATAGTTCTACCTATAAGAGATTATTAACAACAGCGTAATATAATTACTAACTTAGCAGAAATGTATTACATACACAATATGTCAGCTATATTTCTAGATCCCACGTAATAGTATGTAATAGTATGAGACCTTATTGTCGTATATCAAGTACATTTCCAAACTTCGTGCTGCTTCTTAAAATATCCTACCAGTAAACCCCAAAAACACTTTGGCAAAGTGAACCAAAAACATTACAATTACATGCAAAAATAACCACAAACGTATGGCAAAGAGGCATTAAATGACTATCACATAATCCTAACTAATATTATAAATGCGAATGTGAGTTTCTTTGTTTCTTGCACTTTCACGCCTTAACTACTTGAACGATCATGATAAAATTTCGTATACACGTTGTCAGATGTACAAAGAAGGACATATGATTTTTATGATCCTTTGATCCAGAAAAAACACTTTTACTTATCTAACCTAACCTACATTTAAGCGACAGAAGCCGAGGGCAAAATCTAGTTATTAATATGGAAAACAATTATCATATAACATTCATATCGTTGTAAAGGGATCTGCCTCGAATCGAATAACAGCTATAGAACGATGTAAAAATATCTCTAATAAAATTATACGACGTCCCTAGCAGCTGTGTCTTAAAGCTTCAATGTGATAAGTGGCATACTTATTAGATTACGTTTAGGTTTTATTACGTATTATATACCGTTGTTTAACGATAATACTCACTGAAGGGTCAGGTAGAGGCGTTTTACATGCTTTATGGCACCGGCTTTGTTTAAATATCACACATAATAGGAGGCGGAACTATCCATGTCGATTAGTCACTTTACCAGGCTACTCGAAGTTATTGTGTGTTTAGTTCAATCTTCAACCCAGCGTCTCAAAACAGACACGAAACTGGATTAACGATACAGCGTTTTTGATAATGGATGAGTAGAGCCGATCAGATATTTCTTCAATATTAAATTTAGTAATGTATCAATTATTTACTTTAAAATATATGTACACATGCACATAAGATTAACAGAATAATAGACTAAATCAATACACACATAGTTTTATGCCGCTGTGGTGTAATACACACACATTTCGCCAGCTATATAATTAGCTCCCACGTAAGGCGTACTACTAACAAACACCGCGCTAATAATGAAATACAGAAAGAACAATAACAGTTTTCCCAATCAGGCTCTTATGCCAGCAGTCGTATTCACCATCCCTAAGCCACCTAGTAAGTCTCATCAATACATATATAGTTAAGGTTTTAAGTAACAGATATGCGAGACTATTGCCGCCGACCAAACCGGTATAATTATGTTGCGATTTATCCCATTTCGTCGCACTTTCTGGAAATAACAGCGCATAAAAGAGTCTGCCCACTACACCGTGTCATATCATGACCATGCTAGGAACGTATCAGACACGAAAAGCAACACAATACGCCCTGCTATAGGAACTGCTGGTCGGTGACGTAACGGTCTATTGGGCATAGTCTTATACATTTCCTTACAAAGAATATTTTTTTGCCTGACACGTTCGTAGGACGGTCATGGTATGAGACGGGGTAGTGGGCAGACTCCTTAACTCTTTGCTGACTGGACTCAACTTAATCTAACAACACATTGATGAATGATTTTAAACCCGCGACGCAACTGTACAAATGTTTTCTTAAAGTATAATAATAACACAGTCTTTCTTTTTAATAATTTTGTATATTACTTAGAATCGACAGTAACTGTAACATTATGCAATTGTCCCTATTTTCAAGATAACAGATACTAAAAGACAATTATTTTATTTAATATATCGCCGCACCTAATGTTTTGATAATTTTCTTATACGAAATCCAAGCAAAATGTTATTTTTATATTCATTTACATGCAAAATATTTTATTCTTATACTTTTCAACTCTATTTATAAAGGTTCACAAAATATTGTATTGGCCAACGGCCGTAACAACTTTACCTCATCAACATAAAATTTTCACTTAAAGTTCAAAGAAAATTTTAATATCATTGATCAAAGATTGATTTTCTTTTAAACACTTCGGTTATTAAATTTCTTATATTTGTCTTTTTAGGGTAGATAAATGAAAGACACTTTCGAATATTTAAGCAGTACGACTCTTTACTTTTTACGACGAGGCTTTAGAAATGTTCGAACAATGAATGGCTCAATTTATGTCTCGTATGTTGAAAGAACCTACAACACATGGCGCAGCAGCACTGGCAAGGCAATCATTTAAACCACTACTTCTCCGTCTTCTTTACCTTCTTATTTGAGTAAACCCTAAAGCAAATTGATATTTATATTTAACATACTCATATATCTGAGTTTTAATTGTTTCGCTTTCATATTATGTACCTAACAGGTCTCAGTTATATACTTTGTAATGTGCTGTATTGTTCTGGTGCATGCAATGCGGCGATGACACAGCACATCTTCTTGACACTTTTTATTCATCTTAGAAGTACACAAAGCAGCGGCTTTGCTTGCAATTTGGTGCTAAAATAATACGAGCCTTTTATAAGTCGATCAAACAAGTATAATTATTTAATAGGTAAAACTCTATAACTAGAATTGTGTTTAATCTTTTCTTCACGTACTGTATTTCAAGTTCAGTCAGGTGCAAAAGGCAGCTTAAGATATTATGCCTTTGTATCTTTTCAACTGGCGCTAAAATATAAACGTATTGCTGAGGATTAAGCTGACAATATTAAATCAGTGGATATTAACGGATTATTATTTAGTTTCCAATCAAAATGGATTAACAAATCTCACCATCGTATTGATTACGTCTTTTTGACTCGAATTTTGTATGAAATTTCGTTAGTCATAAGACAGGTTTATAGTTCTGTTTGCGCGATCATTGTCGTATTTTTAGGATTTGTTGTTAGGGAATTCTTAATAGCCGCATTGAGTATGCAACTATATGTCTGGAATTGTGGAAATGAAAAATCTAAAAACATAGCTGGCCAAATTTGGTTGTTTGTACACTTTACAGATGGATAGGCGTCAGTCTATGTTCGTATGTATGCTACGAGTACATACAATAAGCATACAATCACTACATATTATAAAAAAGAAACCACCGCGTCTGTCTGTCTGTTCGCGATAAACTCAAAACTACTGAACGGATTTTCATGCGTTTTTCACCAATAGGCGGAGTGATCCATGAGGAAGGTTTAGTAAAATTATTTGTTAAGGTTTTGTGTAAATTAGTTGAAATATGAAGATAATACTTGAAAATGTCGGACAAATGTCAAGCCGCCTACCTGGGCGCTTTAATTGAAAACGCTGCCTAATACCTTTGAGATGTAACAAAACATAGCCGTGCGAAGTAAGCATTAAAACAAAGGCATTAAAATTTTGATGTGGGCAGAATCCATGAAACTAAATATAACCAAAATTTTATGCCTCAATAACTACAGACGTGGATAATTTTAACACCAGGAATTAATATTGGGTTTACCCCAGGTATTCAAACAGCCCATTCGCTGTCAAACCGCTAGTGGCAATGCCGACACCAGTGAAACGTAAGCATAGTGTCGTATTTCAAAAGCCTTCATAGACGTTTCTAATAGACGAGGTAGGGTAATAAATAAACGGACGTACGGAACTCCCATCAACCCCTAGATTGTTTGCATGGGATTGTGTTTCATAGCAATTTGCCGCTCTGACAACGATGCTATGCTAACACAAACAGACGGGCTTTTGATATGGTAAAAATGGTATGTTGATAAGGGCCACATTTGCCTTCATTTATTTTGCAAATATTATCAAGTATCGTCGAAATAAATACTGAATATACAGGCAAATGTAGTTCTTTTAGACTTGAAATATCAATCATTTGTATATGATTGATTACCAATGCCCGGCAGGTAGCAATGGAATTGCGCCACGTAAGTCTAGACTAAGTTATACGTTGCCACCCCCACTGTAAAATTTATACGCAATTTTCGCAAGCTCAGTGTGAGTCTGTGAAAATGGTGAATAATTTTAAAATGGAACAAGTGAGAAACGGCAATGAATTGCCGTAAATCATAGATTCTTGAAAATTGAAAAAATGGTTCAAGTAATATGCAAAGGTCACGTGATACCACGTGATCTTGAGGTCAGAGGTCAAAGGTCATAGTCATTTCACGGGTATATCGACTATGTTGAGTCGAATGGCGTTGACCGCGAGTCTCTAGCTCTTACGGTTCTTAAGTTGAAAGTTGTGTAACAGACAGACGGACGGACGGACGGACAAAGCTGTTGTATAAGAGTTTTTGCGAACTCTAAAATTATCATGTATGTAATATAAACTTGTATCATCCATACTTTGAATAAAAAAAAATTAACAGCTTATGTTTCTTTTAACTTATTAAGTCGGATCGGGCACACCGGTGGCCGGACACAATATTTTTTTTATTATATCTGGCTATCACAGACTTGACAGATTAATGCAATGCAATTATATGATTTAAATTCTCTTATTAGCATCACATCTTTTTAATAATTTATTGCTATACTATATTGACACCTGCGTTCGTATCATAGCCGCCACTACTCATGAAACTTGCTAGGTATACAAAATGAAATTGAATTTCCTAATAATAAACACATATGAATATACAGATATGTATGTAATAGTAATCAAACCATAATTACTGTCAAAAAGCGACTAAAGCAAACACAATCATTTTAATAAACCAAAATTGTTGTCGTATAAACTGAAAACGAAATTAAATTGTGTTATGATGTAAATGATACATACATCGCAGTAGACGCAATCAAGGCGCCATTGAGCGGCAAATTCATGAGACACAAAATATTTTCTCTGAAAATTAATATGAGCTGTACAAACATGTGAACTGAAGCGTAAGTGACATGGTAAGCTGAGCTTTGGCCAGGCAGCCGTCATGCAAACTAACAAGCCAGCCCGATAACCGTTGGCAGTTGCCTACCTGTCCGCCGGAGCCTTTCAACGAGATCCCGAAAGGAGCAATGAGTAAAATGCGATAATTAAAAATAATAAATTCATGCTAAGTCATATTTTAAATCGAATAGATTTAAAATATGAATTAGCATGAATTTATTCTTTATTCAAACATTGATTTGTCTTTATACGTTTTAGTTATTTATGACGTAAGATTTATTCTTAGCCCATTTGTTTTAGTAGTGTTCACACAGCGGTCGAAACACGACACTAATCTGTTACGTCTAAAAGGAACTGTTTACATATTTTTTCATTGCTAATATTAAATCACGACAAAAGCTAAAACAAACAAAATAACAAATAGAAAATATGTTGCCAAATAGAAGAGAAAAAGATACTGCATTGTTTTGTCTTTGTCTATTTATATACAAAAATTAATTGACGACCTCACATTTAAAATTATTTCATAAGAACTGATTTTCAAGTTATACTTAAGGTAATCTTCCTTCCCTTCTTATGAAGTGAATTTTCGATAAAACGTTTGGGCAATTAACATAATGGAACAAGTTCAAAAGCGATGGTACAAATAAGTCATCTAACACGAATAATAATGTTCGTAATTTCACGGCGGCACGTCACGTGTCACATTCAAAATAATCCGATTATCTGCGCTTGAATTAAAAATGAGACTTGGACCTCGACAAAAAATAAAAGCTTTGATGAAACTCTTGTTTCATCAAATGATATGACAGAGGCGTTAGACGCCGATTTTCTTATTCACGTACCTACCCGTTCTATTTGTAATTTGTGAATTCAAAATCTAATGGAAGATTTTTTTTATCATTGCGTACATTTTATATGACTCCATCTGGAACACGCACTGCTGAAAGGCAAGGATGTATTATAAAAATAAGATTCCATTTTCAACAGTTGTCTTCCACATTTTGGAAATGTTGCCAGTATTTACGGGTAAAAATTCCTGTGAATACTGGCAACATTTAACTTTAAGTCGTAATTTTTAAGGTTGATTTACTTTACATCGCTGTCGCGTGACCGAATTGGCTGTAAAGAAATCGCTCGTGACATATCGAAGCGTGACAACACTGTTTTATCGATGTCATTAATCTCAAATTTAATCTAGAGGCTGCGTCATCGTCCTATATCTTTACATACTACGCTTTCAGTGGGTCTATTGTCGCAATGCTATCTTAAATGTAATTAGGAACACTATTGCTACAGAGATTCTAATATGAAATAAGCCTTTGTAATGACTAATTTACCAAATCTGTAGTAGACATGCTTTTCATTGAAAGGTTGAAATTTACTACATACATCAGTGATTTAATATGGTAGTGGTTACAACTGAAGTAATTTTTTTTTAATTTTCTTATTTATTAATTGCTTGTAATAGGCGTTAGAGTATATGCTCTCTAACTCACTTGGACAGAGCCATGTCCTTACTTAAGTGCAAATTAAATTAAGCCTATACATTTTGTAAATAAGCGTGTCACGTTGTAGTAAGTACGTAGTCCAGACTCAGTGAATTTGAGAGCACGCAACCTAACGTATGAAACAAAGAATTCACTAAAGTTCTCTCCTATAATGATTCAATCATAAATATAATTTTAATACGATCTCTGGCATAGATTGACGTAATAGAGATTTCTAAATATCGTATTTTCACAGATCGTCACCGAAAGTCAGGGTCACTCGACGAGGCAGCTGAAGACAGCAGTGACAATGGCGGCAGTACGCCGAAGAAGAAAACGGCTATTGAAGAACAATGGGATAGATCCGGTGGCTTTGAACTCACATCTGTGGAACAAGAGACGTATGAGAAGTATTTCTACGGAACAGAACATTGGAACTACTTCACAAATGACGAAGACCTCGGTCCCGTTATACTGTCGATTAAGCAGGAGACGCTTAATGCCAGAGATCAGTTCAGGTGAGTCTATTTTATTGGCTATCTAATTCTCACTCTAGGGATAATAAAAAAGGACCACTTAGGTAAACCTCTGCACTGCCAGTTTACCCTTTCGAGTGTTGTAAAGATTGCACTCCTTTTTGTGTTCTTAGACAAGTAATTAAGAAAAATAGAGATGTTATTTTTTAGTAAGTTTCTTTACTCTACATTGCCTCACAATATTAAAGTTTATTTTTATAATTCGCTACTAGTTTTCTATTGATAACATTGCTTTGTTGACCGTTTAGTGTAGATGTCCAATTGTTATATCGGGTATAGGGTTTTATAGGATCAGTAAATTAAGAGCATTTCAGAACCATGCCTAATAAAGAGTGTATAATTGACCCCTATTGCGTGGTATCTAAATAAAGCTAACGAAACAAGCGTATGACAACCTGTCTCACACGCATGTTATGGTGTTTTGTTATGTAATTATCTTAGGTAATTGAATTAGGGTAACAGATGACAAACATATACGTCTGTGCGTAATGCTGATCAATAATATGTATAAATACAATTCCTACTAGACGCGGTTAGTAAAAAAAATTAGGCAGAGAGGAACCCTTATTGCCCACCCCAACTATTGCAATATAAAAAACTTTACAATACCGAACTCTGCTGGATAAGGTTATGACGTGAGACCCGGGCGCACTCCAACTTGCAGTATGCCCCTACGAATATAAGATATGCGACTTTGCTTCGCCGTTCATTGATTCAATATACGGTTAAGAAATGTAAACTGAAACTAACTTATTATATTTGTAATATAGCATACTATTATTACTCTCATTTATAGGTTACATCTACTACAAATTATTTATACCGCGTAGTTTCAAATGAAGGTTATAACTCTTCATCTTTGGTAATTGCATTCGATCATAATACAATACGCGCTAGTAAACATATTTATTTATTTAAAACTTTATGCACAATATAGTACGATGGCGGGCTTAATGCCGAGGACATTATCTACCAGTCGACCTTAGGGTGATGAGAGAGATAAAAAGAGGTAGATGCATACAGTAACGCAAAACATACGTGTAAATATACTTAAGAATATCACAATAGTAATTGTATATTACATAATATATACATACCAATAAACATATTTTATAATCTAAATAAAATCTATATATTAACAGGTACGAGAAGCAAAACCTTTGTACCCCTTTTTACAAAAATTGCGCGGTCGGAGGACTATGAAATTTGGCAAAGTTAAAGTTTATATGGATAGAGTTTATAAGTTTATATTTAATGGGGAATCCTAATATTTTTATAAAATATGCATTAAAAATACATTACATTAATGAAAAAAACACTACACGCACACAACCATGCATTTGACACACGAAAAGAAGAAAAAGAAAAGCAAAGAAAGGGAAAAGCCCAGTGTCAAGAGAAAAATGTACGATATAGGATATGATGGGAAGAAGTTGATCCAGAATGGGTGTGATCATAGGACGACTAATACCGTGACAACCTACAGCATTAGATTTGATCGACAGGATTATCTTTTTGATCTCAATCGGTTTTACTGAAGAAAACAGAAATGGACCAATGTTGGGCCTGGGTAGGTTAGCTAAGTAATCCACAGTACGATGCTTAACTTGTTGATCCAGCAAAATGGAAGAGGTGAAATATTGATTGATATCATCCAAGTCAGTCGTCGCATGCGAATCACCTTGTTGCTTGTTGCCTAGAGTTCCAAAAAACCGCTAGATATCAGCAGGAGATGAGGATGTTAGATTATCAAGAATATGGCACTGATTCCTTAGAACCTTAAAAAGAGCCTAGTTGTCATAAGAGCGATTTTTTTTAAATTGCGGTGTGCTCTGTCCCTACTCTGCATTGCCATCCGAATACCCCTCAATATCCAAGGGGCGGGTGGACTCTTTATCTTATTTCTACGGACGGGAGCGAGGACATTAAAAAGATTTACAAAGACGTTATTAAAATACCAACCTTTTGGTCCATCGTGGAAGCTGACTCCGAAAGATTCCAGTTAAGAGCAGAAGCATCCTTACGTAGCTTGTCCACACCCATCCGCCTAAAACAACGCCTGTGCAGAATCCTAGGACAGGGTTTGGGTGATTTAAGGTTATAGGAAAGGAATATGAGATCATGGTAGGAAAATCCAGGAGCCAGGTGTTGGCCATGACGTCGAACTAAGGTAGGAGCAGAGGTGAGAATAAGATCCAGCCAGGTATCCATCCCATTCATCAACCTAATTCTAAAATGGAGTGTCATAGCTACTTTTGAAATCGTGGTTATTACTTTTAAATATCTGTATGGAAACAAAGGTAACTAGATATTGATACATGCTAGGCCATCATTTAATAGTACGAATAAAATTCATAATAAAATATAAATTAGTATTTCATTCCATACGAATTTCATTATTGCCGACACAGATCTAAAATTATAAGAGCGACGATGAATCGATAAGGTATTCAAGCATTTGTAGCTATCGAAACACTCGGAATGTACCGAATCGCATCGTCTCGCTGGGAAACTGCCGGTAATGGAATTTAATCAAATATAATTATGTTAAACCGATATTTCAGTGCACACGGAGCCGACGAGTGGTTAGCAAAATATGAAATTCCTGTCGAGGCCGGCCGTCTCGGGAGCCATATTGAAAATAATTGCCGTGTTATTAATGCTAATCGTAATTAATTTTATGAACTTGTAACCTTATTACGACACATTAATATTTGTATATCCTATTGACCTAGTTTCATATTTATTGCTATCTTTTGAAAAATATATTGTGTATGATATTAAATTCGACTTGACATAGAAATCTTAAAATACTTCTAAAATACTGGTTGAAAACAGGCACGCAATTGCATTCGGGATTGCAAGCACCAATATGATAATCAGAGAGTAGGCAATGTTCTAATCAGAAACATCTTGAAAAGGAAAAATATCGACCCTTGAATTTTTCTTTGTTTTAAAAACGGTTACAAGTAATTTATATTTAGAATATCTTTATATAAGCAAATTGCTAATAACAAGTATCGATAATAAGATTTTCACCCATTTCTTACCTCCCTTCTCGAACTCCTTTTCCCTAGGATCGGCAATACGCGAGTGAAAATCTTGGAATTTATTATCGATCATGAGTTATAGTAACTGCTTACCACCAGGCATACCGTATGTTTATTAATCATCTAGAAAAATTATATTAGTAAGTTTTAAATAAGGCTATTGTATCACTGAGAAGCATTACTATGTTGCGACATCTTTACAAACTTGATATTACAATGACAATAAGCATCCAAATTGCGATACTCAATATAATGTTAATGACGTAGAGACTGTATAAACCATAGTACTATTGTGTGTATCGTGTATCGTAATTTATATGGTTCTAGAGTTAAAATACAGTACTCGATCCCTCGGTCAAGAGAGGCGACTTTGCACCCTAAAGTGATCTCAGTACATTGCACTTGAAGGGTCTTGAGAGCGGTTAATAGAAAGCTTTTCCACCTCTCAAGCAAGTGTCCACTTTATTTACGTATACTTCACGTAGAGTATCTTTTTAGGTTTTTATGTTTGTTTTTTTTTTGTAGCTGCCAGTAACGTCTGAGATGTGCCTATAAAAAAAGTTTATTATAGCTGAAAATACTTGATTAAAGTTCTTTAAAATATAGATTAAGATATATAATAACATATTAGAGATAAATATAGATTCTCTTATAAAATTTTCTTTGTGAGATAGTTTAGATTTAATATACAGTAACTTTTATAAAAATAAAAGTACTCGTACGTTGCTTCTAAAAATATTTTTCGAGCCAATCGACATATTTTTATTTCTGTTAAAATCATAATTATATTTGTTTTATCATTCAGTAGACACAAGACAAACAAACACCCTTTCTCTTTTATATTGAGAATTTGATTGTTTAAAATTTATAAAATGCTATTTTGGCATTTAAACACTTTTAATTAAATCTTTGTAGTCGCAGGATTTCGGTGCAATGCGAGAAAAAGGATTTACATTTTTGTGTTGTTTCTCGTAAAACAAATGAACTTTGTCGCATTTCACTCTCAATATAAAAGTGTTATCTGCTAATGTGAGGTACATTTTAATTAAAAATGGCAAGGTATTGTAAAATAGAATGGGCCTTTGTAAATTGTTTGTAGGTGCTATAATTAACTGGCCTGTAACGGCGATGACCTCACTGGGGTTTACCTCCACGACCCTCTCGTAAACCAAGTATTCAATTAGCATAATGTAGCAGAAACCAGGTGTTAAACAACTAAGATTAACTGATATTGTATAGTGTGAATATACGTTTTATTACCGCTATGAACAATATCTAGTTTCTAACAAATTCACCTGCGATGGCAGACTTAAAATCATTTCTTTAATTAAGGCAATACTCATTAGGCTTTTATATCTTGCAGAGCAAAGAAAATGCGCCTTACAGCCAAAGCCGTCTGTTAGTCGCAAAAAGCAATAAATGTCACCAACGATCTCTCATGGCAGCACTCCAGTGTTAACGCGCTAGACGACTCTAATGTGGCCTCACCCTTCCACACATAAAAGGTGTTATTACAATTCAACCGAATTTTAATTATACCTTAAGGTATTTTATTAAAACGAAATTCGCATCACAAAGTTCGGTAAATTGGCAGCACTGAAATGTATTAGAAAATTTTCATAACGAAGTACTTTCTCATACCATCTTTTAAACATGGCATCTTTACGAATAATCACATTCCTGCATGTCAGAAATATGAGAGAGCTTTGCCATTATTTTATAGTAATAAAATACCTTTGGCATTTCTTTTCAAAACAATATTTGAGGCCCTCCGTCATCGCTTTGCTTTTTTGGATAATAATTAATTTTAACTTAAATTAACTTGATATTGTTTTAGTTCATAGTTGGTTCACAGGATCGTTCTAGTACATTTTAATTGTTCGGTATAATACTCTGCCTTCTCAGAAATTAAATTAAGCTTAAATATTATACATCACCTTCAGTTTACGAGCTCCATTCCTTAACGTTAACTTAACTTTGACATTTTATTACAGACCCCTCAAAATGGTGAAATTGTATTATACCGACAAATTACATGCTTTTTGTTCATGTAGGTATTCGTCCCTACTTATAGTCTATCAAGGATTCAATTTGTTATGTATTTTGTTGAAGTAATTACAAGGAAATCTCTTGCACTTTGCTCTTTCTTGACGACCTCTCCAATAAAGCTAAAAGCATGTGGTATAGATTCACTTTGTTAGTTCAGTAGACGAGAATCGACCTATGATCGACCGATGAGCAGTGATGACCTCGCGATCAGAAGCCTGAACCAATGGGCTACGGTCGCTTCAAGATAGTAATTTGTGTATCAAGCGATATATTATGCAGAATAATATTATTCTGCATAATATCAGAGTGTTCCTTGAAGTCTTGCAGAGTATATCACTGCAAAACTTCAAGGAACACTCTGTAAATATACAAAAAGTACAAAATTGGTATCTACTTTTAGACGCAATATGTCTGTACGTTTACAATTTTACTAAGTTTCTTTAAATATAATGTAAAAGCATGCCTTTGTATTATTGAAGGTAGTAAGTTGGTGGTTGTTGGTTTCCAGATTGGCAATACGTCTTCAACGAGACTATCGCGTGTCCAATCGTCATTAACCCTCGCGTGGTCACCGACGAAGGCCAATTGTTTTACAAGATCATACGATCAGCTTTGATGTTTTATTGTAAGGCTGTTTTATTTTGTAGGTTTTGCCAACTTATACCTGCAATACCGCATAATAATTGACATAGTAGTGAATTTTATTAGAAGTGAAATCTATTTTTGTTTTGACACCAGCTTTCTTAGAATGCAGTTGAATAGTTTTAGAAAGCTTAAGTTATATTAAAATTAAACTGCTTTATACGAATTTCCTCGCGTTGTTTATTAACACTTTTAATACATAAATAGCTATTGCCCGCGGCTTCGCTCGCGTAAAAGTAGGTTAGGTTATGATAGTAAAAGTACTTTTAAAAATTAAATATTGCCAACGTACTCGGTGATAATATAGCTTTCTAATCGTGAAATAATTTAAAAGTGAATAGTGATTTTGAGTTAAATCCTTACAAACAAACAAACAAAAAGTCAGATCTCTCCTCTTTATAATATTAGTATAAATAAAGTAAAGTCGGTCCCGGTTGTTGCCAAATTGACAGCAGCATGTCAGAGGCCTACGGCTTGTACAACTCTTGATAACAGGTTGGCCACTAACCACACGAAAAGAAGAAGAAGTATTAGATTTTGAAATTATTATTTGAACTATTTAGATTTTAATTTATACTTTCTCTGACATTTCGGTTGCTTTTCAGCATGTTCACGGGGAAAAGAAGACTCCCCTAAACAAAACGTAAAATAATATTACGCTAAAGTTAATTTGTGTGCAAGTAAATTTAGGTACATGGATCTATCCATCTTTGACTTGCGAGTTTATTCTTCTATAACCTTAATATTATTAAGTAACTATTGATACAACAAGTCTGAGGCCACTTAAATCAACATTTCAAATGAAGAAGATAGTTTAATGTTATTATGATAGTTTTCAAGTTAATTGTGATATCTAGGCAATTTAAACTTTATTCGAATGCCACATGGGATTTATTTGTGTGATCCACAAATGATTGTTCAGTCCATCCCTTGTAGGTTTGTGAAGTCCTCCCACGACACAGGGCCTTTATATTACAAATTGATGGCGCAGCAGTCATTTTTAAACAGAACTATATGTTCTGAAATCCTTAATTGCTTTTAGAGAATGTCATTCAGAATTTGTTGTTAAAATTCTTACTTGATTATACGTCCACTACGTTTACTGCAAAGAGCTCTTTCTAGGCTGAACAGCAGATACGTATTTTTTTATACAACTCAGATGGCAAACAAGCATACAGCCCCACTTGGTGGTAAGTGGTCACCGTAGCCTATGGACGCCTGCAACACCAGAGGCATCACTTGCGCGTACCTGACCCTTTAGAAAAGGAAGAACTTCTTTTTCACGTCGATATTTTATGAGAGGGTAGTCCTACCCCGGTCGAACTGACCTAGTCATGCTGAAATCAGCTCACATCACCTCCTCCACCAATCTCGCTGATTATGAGTTACTACTCATATTCAGCGAGGTTAACGTCCAATTCGTTCTTTAAAGGACGTAAAAATTATAATTTCTATTGTAACCTCTGACTGCACCGATGGTGTAAGTGATCGCCTTACCACAACTAGTGAGCTAAGTATTGTGGATTAGTACGATCCCACATAGAACAAAACAAATTTATCTGATATACACGTATTTGTTTTGAGTTTAGGTGTTCTTTGTGTCCCTTGATTCCGTGATTGTTAAGACTGTGACAAGGAAATTATACTTGAGGCAGGAAATGACTTATTTCTAAACAAAGAAGTGTATACATAATGTCTGAGATCTAAGTCTGTACGGAGATTCCTTTATTCGCTGTTATAATTCAATTTACAAAACCAAGAATCTCATCTCGGATGAACGTAACTGTATTCGATATGTAATCTTGTCAAGGGTACTCATTCCAGGCATCCAGTTCTCTGAACCTCAAACTCAAGTCCCGAATACATTACAATTTAAATACATTAGAAAAATCGTTCAAGATGCGCCCACTTGCTATCTATATTCCCAATTTATGTAAAACAGTGATCAACCATTCGGGATCCGATTCGTCAAAGCGTAGTTTCCACTTCAGAATAGATTCGTATAGAGAGGGCATTCGGAAAACGTATTTTGTGTCAAAGACAACTCCCGCATAACGAATAACTTCTAAAAACACTATACAAATATAAAAAATAAAGGACATAAAAAATACAACTATTAGTCCCTAAGGGTTTAAACCTACAATGCTCGAAACAGTGGCAGCAGTGAGATGACCACTTAAATCATCGACATCCGTCCAGCAGGTAATTTTACAAGGATCCTGCAGTAACCATACAGAAGATGTGCATCAAATTGTAACGGGAGATTCCTTAAGTAAGGACCTTTAAAATGTGCTAAATAAAAAAATTATGTTGTGTTGCTGGTCAAAGTTACAAGATTTTCTTTGGTGCAAAAAAATACACCAAAATAATGCTGCGATTTCAAAATTAGGCCAGTTTTTTAAAAAATCGTTTGTAGTTTGACGAATCAATCCTTCACAAATAATAATAGTGAAAAATGAAAATTAGCCATAAACGAAGCACCTGTAGTTAAAAGTCTGAAAGAAGTCGTACTTTTTTAAAAACGTTTATTTTTTTATTTTACCAAATGTCTTTTTCCTACTTTTTTATTTGGCACCTTTGAAATGTACCTAAGGAATCTCCCGTTACAATTTGAATCACATCTTCTGGGACACTCTGTATATTCTTTTGAGAAATAAAGTTCTTAAACCTAAAACAGAGCCGAGCTTACACTGATACAAAGAAGTTTGTAAATAAATCATCATTTATTTACAAACTAAATGTACATTAAGTCATAAATATTGTATTATAGATACTTTAAGATTAGCCGGCTTTTATAGTACCTAGTTGCAAATTTGAGGGCCGCCCGTCTTATAATAAATATACCTAAAGATAGCTAGTTTACTGATAAGTACGGGACAGACAAGTGAAACGACTGCTCGCTAGTAGTGCACTGACGTTTATTCGTCTACGCAAATTAGTGGTGCGTAGGCACACGCACACATACGTAACATTCCTCCCCTTAGCTTAAAAATACAAATTAAACGACTAAGGTATGGAATCCTACGACTATTTCTACAAATAAGTACTCTAATAGAATAATTTGTAATTCACTTTAGGCCGATTACGTTTAGACCGTGGTATTGGTTCAGGCTCACTTCCCTGCTGTTGTGGCGGCTCTTCGTCAGTATGCCCTGTGCTAGGAGAACCGGGTAATGCCTCCTGGAACTCCTCCTCGGCCGAGTTGTCTGGTGATGATGACTGTGGAATCACTGTGGGTGTAACTGTCGGAGTAAATGCTCTTGCTAAGTCTGAACTATCTGCAGCAATCGGCGAGTCCTCACCCCTTTCACCCGTGCCAGGACACGTCCTCACCTCGGTAGACAGGGTCTGTGCCGTTGAACTTTTACTTTGCTCCTCTAGGTCTATGTCCACGTCTTTATTGTCATAGTAATCGTCGCCTTTATACAAAATAATTTGATTTTTATGCTTCCTTAAGGTACCATTAGTCACTAAGTCTCTAATTAAATATAATACGTTGCCAATTTTTTTAATCACTATCCCTTTGCACCACGTGTATTTACCATTAACAGTATATTTTTTATAGTAAATTATGTCCCCGGTGCCAAACACTTGAGTATTATGCCCACCCGTCTTATTTTGCGAACACTGTTTACGTTTAACCACATTAGCGAGAGCCGTGGATGATGACGATGGCGATTCGGGTTTTATTAGGTCAAGACGCGTTCTAAGCTTCCGACCGTAGATCAATTCAGCTGGAGAAAACCCGGTTAATGTGTGGACGGAATTCCTGTAGTCAAACAAGTATTTTAAAAGATTATTATTTAAATTTCGCGTCCCTTTACCACTAAGCAGGCTTGTTTTAATACCCTTTTTAACTATCTTCACAAAGCTTTCAGCTTGGCCGTTGCTGGCCGGGTGGTATGTCGGTGACGTCACATGAGTAATTCCGTTCAACCTACAAAAAGCCTCGAACTCACGTGATATAAACGATGTTCCATTGTCACTGACCAGCGTATGCGGTACACCAAATCTTGCCATAAACTCATATAACCTATCAATTGTTGCTGCAGTGGAAGTACTGCATTTCATATTGTAAACCTCGACCCACTTGGAGTATGCATCGACAACCACTAAAAGTGTGTGACCATTTACAGGCCCCAGAAAATCAATATGCACCCGGTAAAATGGCGTTGGAGGATATTTCCAGTGCGCAATCGGCGCCCTCGCCGGCGATGGGCGCAGTTGCATGCACACGTCACACGAACCTATCAAACGCTCTAAAGCCGCGTCTATACCCGGGAACCAAATACGCGCCCGCGCCTCCGCTTTTGTCTTGACAATTCCTAAATGGGATTGATGCAATTCCATTAAAATTTTACCTCGTAACTTCTCTGGAATTACAACTTTGTGTCCTCTCATAACACATCCATCTTCATAAGATAATTGCGTCCTACATGAATGATACGGCTTCATACTACAATCAGGCGATTTCCTAGGCCATCCATTCAACACACAGTGTACTACCTTACGCAAGGTCACATCAGCATCCGTCGCCTCGCGTAACATTTTTAAGGTCACTGGTAAACTACCGTCCAACACAAAATTAATGTACGAAGCCCGGTCTGGATCAGGCATCGACGCATGAATGCCCCGCGCGCCTCTCTCCGCCCCTCTCTCCTCGGGCTGGCAAGCGCGCGATAAAAAATCCGCACTGTTATTAGCGCTACGCACATATTCGATTTTATAATTATAACCGCTTAGGAATAACGCATATCTCTGTAGCCTGTTTGCCGAAACTTCAGGTATACCCCGGTGCGCCCCGAAAATCGACAACAGTGGTTTATGATCGGTACGAAGGATGAACGGAATTGACCTGCCATATAAGTATTGATGAAAACGCCTAACACCAAAAATAATCGCGGTCGCTTCTTTTTGAATCTGCGAGTAACGTTTCTCAGCAGCGTTAAGCGTCCGCGACGCAAACGAGATCGGCCTCTCTGTCCTATCGGGTTCTATTTGCGATAATATTGCAGAAAGACCTGACGGCGATGCATCAACTGTTAAAATTATAGACGCGTCTGGGTTGAAGTGAGCTAATACTTGATCTGACGTTAAACATTTTTTTATCGCGGTGAATGCTTCATCGTGCTCCCGTGTCCAACACCACCTGCTTCCCTTTTTTAACAACTCATACAAAGGCCCTAATATCGAAGACGCGTTATGAACAAAGTTTCTATAATAATTTACCAGCCCCAAAAATGACTGTAATTGACTAATATTAATTGGCACTGGTGCCTCCACCATGGCTTTTACTTTCAGTGGTGATTTATGCAACCCATCTTTATTTATCACGTAACCAAGGTAATTTACTTCGTCTTTGAAAAACACACACTTATCCTTTTGTAAGGTGAGTCCTGCGTCTTGTAATTTTGACAGCACTAGATGTAATCTCTCTAGGTGTTCAAATCTAGTCGTCCCGGTTATTAAAATATCGTCAAGCATACAGAGTGTGCCGGGCACGCCAGCTAGTACGCCCTCCATCGCGCGCTGGAACACAGCCGGCGCGCTTGCAATACCAAAACAAAGACGTGTATGTTTAAATATTCCCCTATGCGTATTTATGCACGTTAATTCCTGTGACTCATCATCCAACAAAAATTGGTTGTAAGCATTTGACAGGTCTAATTTAGTGAACTGTTGACCCCCACACAACTTAGAAAAAAGTTCAGTTACCGTTGGCAAAGGATATTGATCTATAACTAATTGTTTGTTTACACCGGTTGAGTAATCGGCGCATATACGTATAGATCCATTTTGCTTCAACACCGGCACGATCGGTGACGCATATTTCGCGTGATCAACCGGTTTCAAAACTCCTAACCCTACTAACCGATCTATCTCTTTATCTACGTTACTTTTTAACGCGAAAGCTATCGGTCGGGCCCTAACAAAAACTGGTTTCGCATCTTCTTTTAATTGTAACTTCACTTTAAATTTATTGAATAACCCTAATTTGTCCGAAAAGACCGTAGGATAACGGTTTTTCAACGTGTCGAACAAATTATTTTTATCTAATTGCTCACAATATTGTATCGGCAACAATTCTAACCTGAATTTTGAAATAAAATCGCGACCGAGAATCGGCGGACCGCCGTGTCGCACAACATAAACATAAAGTAAATGTGAAGCGCCCGCGTAACTTACTTGCAACCGCGCTATACCTAAACAAACGATGTTATCACCCGTATATGAAAACAAACGTTTCTTAGTCGTTGACAATGGTACATTATTAAAATATGTTTTATATGTTTTCTCAGAAATAGCTGTAACGGCCGAACCACTATCTATCTCAAATTTCAATTCAATCCCCGAGACCGATACCGTTTCTGTCATTGGTTCCCCTTGTACTGACCGAATATTAAAACACTCACCGTCGTCATCGCTTTCATCCACCGCTCTCGATTCCACATAATTTATTTTTTTGCACATCTTACGCAGGTGCCCAGTGGCATGACATTTCCTACATTTCGACTTCGCAAACCTACACTGGGACGACTCGTGATTATGGTAGCCGCACACTTGACACTGCACTTTTATTCCCGAACTAGGCGCAGCTTCTCGATCCGGTGGCGTTGCCGACACCGTCGCCCGCGTAATCTTAAACAGCTGGTCGTGCGCCGTGGCTTGCACACCGGTGCCCGCTGCTGTCCGAGCATTCCGCGCGTTCTCCGCAAACTCCATTGCCTTAGTTAAAGTCAGACCCGAGAGATCTTTTGCGAATAGCTTCTCTCTGTCGGGTCCCGCACACATCCCCATGACAAATTTGTCCCGAAGAGCTTCTTCCACATTCGAGAAACCGCAGTGAGCCGTCAGACCGCGCAACCTCGCGGCCCATTGTGCATACGACTCCCCCTCTTGTTGCGTAGCCGCGTAAAACTTATAACGTTCGCCGAACCCACACCGCTTTGGAATAAAATGATCGTCCAATAGCTTCAGTATATCATCGTACGGAACATCCTGCAGCTGCTTTGGCAACGCGAGATCCGCCGCCAACTTGTGTGTGCCATCCGCGAGTGCGCTCAGCAAGACAGCTCGTCGCTTTGTTCCCGTGGGATCACTTGTCTCGGTGATGTCGTTTGCCACGAACCACTGTTTAATCCGGCATTTGTAGGTCTCCCAAGACTGTAAGGTGTGATCAAACACCGATAAAATGCCAAAAACTGAACCGGACATTTTTACTTATTATTTACGTGGGTACCTCCTCGTCGCCAATGATAAGTACGGGACAGACAAGTGAAACGACTGCTCGCTAGTAGTGCACTGACGTTTATTCGTCTACGCAAATTAGTGGTGCGTAGGCACACGCACACATACGTAACATTTACCAAAAGACTCTTTATCTTATTCGTATGGGTTTTAAATGCGTTTCCATGTAGACTACCTACTAAAGTATAACTTAGGTCCCATATCTTAACTAATATAAGGCTAGTGTAAATAAAACAGTCGCAAGGGGAAGAACTAGGCGAACGTTTCTCTATCAGATCGGAGACGTTCTGGACAAAGAACAGGTTAAGAGCAGCTTAAACCGGCGAGCGTGTATGAGGAATGTGTTGAAAGTGAATGAAGCAAGAGAAGTGTGTCAGGATCCTAGCAAATGGAAATCCGTAGTCTCTGCCTACCCCTCTTGGAAACAGACGACTAACTTATATTATAAGTGCGTATAGGAGTTTGTTTGTTTGTTACGCTTCCAAGTATTAACAACTCGACTGAATCATCATGAAATTTCGCATACAACGTGTATTTCAGGGGTACAGCAAAGGACATATCGTTCTTTTATCCAGAAAAAGTGCTGTGTCCGAGGGATCGAAAATAAAAATAACCTACATTTACGCGAGCAGCGCCGCGGGTTAATCTATATAATTATAAATGGAAACTGTAACACTAATTTCCTACATATAATTATTCGTAGCTCTGTTTACTCACTATTCTGACGATATATTAATATGCATACGACAGTTTTCAAGGATTTCTATAAATATCACGTTTATTACCGAATAGACTACAATAATACCAGCACAGATTGCTCAGTAATCCTCTGCATTTTTGTGGTGTGGCATGGTGATATCATCTGGGATTTATCGACTTAAAATAAAGCCATAAAATTAGAAGCATTTTCTGTATTCGTAAAACGTTTATATAAATATTTTATGTCAACAATGAGATAAGTATATAAAGCTCTATGTAAAGTTCTTCTACGAAAATATTATTTCACAGCTGATAGTTATATGTTAAGTAAATTTTTTTTCCGGAGATTTCGGGGTACACTATGCTAAACGTGTCTAACTCAATGGCGCAGCAGATTAATAGTCACAAAAACAGTCAAATAATATTTATATGCCTTTTCTCTTTTCTCTGTACCATCCAAAGGTTGTCTGATGATATAGGACTAAAATCGCTTTAGGTAACGTACCAAGAAATGGAGTAAAAATACGTCGATATTTTTCACATTACCTCTAACAGTTGTACTGGAAAAGATAGCCTAAAAAAGTAAGCACTGCCTATGTTTTCTTTTGTGTGTGAAGAATAAATTAACCACCAATATAATAATACTTAGCTATTTTTATTTAAGTTCGTCGAATTCTATATTCCAATTGCCTTTTTTTGGTACTCGGCAAATACTTAAATAATGCATTAAGTTATTTTCCTCCCAACAAAAACTCCCTGTCAATCAATTTCACAGCGCAGAACAACTTTACTGACATCTTCGATGGGCGAGTACTTTTCTTATTCGCGTACTTTAATATTTTTTATTCTTATATATATTTACATTCCATTGTATTAAATGCCTTTCTCAATAAAATTTTCTCCTTATATTAATGATTTGCTTTAACAAAAGCCTAAAAGCATTTAAAGCGGGTCAGAAAGAACAAAACAGTACATCATATAAAATCAAGACACGCCACAAAAATGTCTCCCTTTTTACATAGGAATTACTCGCAGGGAGATTCCACGGATGCTCACCGTAAATTCCGGCATTTTCATTATACTCTGTCATAGGAAAACTGAAACGCGACGAGACAACGAGAGAATTTAATTAAAAACGTTGGCTGTTCAAATTTTTAGACCGGTTTGAGGGAACTCAAATGTTCAGCCTTCATTGCAAAACGAAATTAACTGAGCTTGTGTTAATTAGAAATGATATTTGATAGCTGTTGTTGTTTTCGTTATAATTGGAAGATGTGCCAATCTTTATTCATTAAGGTTATGCTCATTTTATTATACTTGTAATGGCTATGAATATCCAAATTATCACAAGGTTACTAGCAAGTTTGGCCGTTACATTGAGGATTGCAAGACCGCTAGAAATCGCTTCTAATCCCAGACTGAAAAGTATACATTATACGATTAAACTTCGTGATGCAGTCAATAATTTTATATGTTTGTTGCGTATTTATTGCCTAGCGGCCGAACCGATTTAGACAAAATATGAGTATTTTGTTGATTATATTTTTATTTTCTACATGTGTTCCTTGTAATTTTGATTATAAAATACTGGCTGTATTCCTAGTACTCATGAACCCCTCTGGCTAAGCTAATATGCTCGTGCTAGGATTTGACTTACATAAGACGATAATACAATGTAATAGTCACAGATACATAATGATTTATAAGCAAAAGTATGTACCTACGTAGCCTTTCGTCACAATAAAAAAACGCAACGACATTATTAAAAAAAGGTAAAGCTTAGCCAGCAAAGAAATTAACATAACCTACTTATTACCTTAGTAAAAACCCCTAATGATGGCGCTGTATTAAATTATGCAAAGGGTACCTAAAACTAGCTGTTACTTGCGACTTGGTTTACGTTCCTATAAAATATATAAAGCCTATATCCTTACCCGTAGTTTGAACTTTATTCCATACCAAATTTCATCAAAATTCATTGAGTGGTTTAGGTACACCTAAACCACTCAATGAATTTTGATGAAAAAAATTTTGTGACAAATATCCACACATTTATAAAACTAGTATAATACCTTCTATAAGACATACACAAACAAACCCTCGATGGACGAATAGTATAACATAATTAAGTTGCATATTCCATAGCACTATTAATTGTTGGTAACAAAAGTAACTAATTGCTAAGTTTTCACCTCGGGAATAGAAACCATTAGCCCCGATAACGTCGCGCCGTTGCATTACTCACTAGTTCATTAAACTATTAATAGTAAAAATATTGAAGCATTATTTAAAAGCATCGTTAGACTATTCATCGTGAGCACGATTGCTGATTGCGAAATGCTTCGTGTTGAATTCTCTCGGGATTAGTGATACAGTTTACTGTCGAGAAACTCTCGGTAACAACGTAGTTATAAGAATAACTAGATCCCTTCTTGTGTATTTTAACAAATTTTCTTAATAAAATTCATTCTGTTTCCAATAAGATTAAAAATATTAAAAATATTTTGTATAGACAACTGCTTGTGGTATTATTTGGTGCTTACTCTTGGAGCCGATCGAAAATTTTAAGGTGCTCCATAAATAATATTGTTAATAGATCTGATAACGTGCCTAATATATGTGTAACACTAAACGTGGGCGACAAAATGTTCTACCCGGGAGCCATGATAATATAGATATGGCATGGTATGTAAATAAGAAAACGTAGAGCAACTGTAGGTACTAATAGTAATAAAGCAGATATACTATAATAACTGTATAGCATATATAATTTGCATGTCAAAACATTTAGGTGTGAAGTTATATACTTAACAAAAGCATATTCTATTGAACACGTAAACGAACTATATTGAACTAGTTCACTCAATGGTTAAAATGCAATCGGAATTCTATGTCAATTTTCGTTTTCTTCACTCCTATTCCTTGTAAACATTAACTATGTCAAATATTACAATTCTCCATGCGCGCAATATGCTTAAAAAAGTGTCTAAAGATTTCTTTACACGTATTAATATATAGACTATGTAGTTATTAATTCCAAGTAATTTGTCTGTTAACCAGCTGAGCGACCTTACCATCTGTAAAAGCTTACTTCTCTTATCGTATATTATTGCATTATTACCACTCACTGAACAGGTAAATTGATAACCGCTGTTTGATGTTGACAATACAGCCATCTTGAATATTCTGTTATAACTTATGACACTGCTGGATTGTCTATTAACCGTGGCATTTTGCTCATACTGAAGGAAGGTGAGAAGTTAAAGCATGCAAGATGAAATGCCTTCATTTTATCTTTGCGTGTTTTTCTGCTGGTTCAAATATTATATATGAATAATATTTGAACCAAGTGAAAAACCATCTAGGTTGCTTAGAAGTCTGTAAAATCGCCTGTGAAAGTCCTTTTTGTGTGTGTACTCCTACCTGATTCCGGCTCTGACCATTCTACAGAAGATGCAGCCGCACTTTTTAGAAGAATCAAACAACCCTGTGATATGTAAACATCCAGCCAAATTGTTGGCAAAATAAACGTTTTGCCCACATTTGACTGCACGCATTACGTTGTTATTTTAGTGTTCACCTCGCCATTGCCACTGCGCCGAGTGTTGTGGATTCCTCACATGGAACAAACATTTGTATGATATACTTATAGTTGTTCCAAAACTAGATGGTCTTCATGTCCGCTGTTTGTATTCATGTAAAGTCTCTCGTGAGACAGGATTTAGGAGAGATTGTCAAGTTGTCTTTTGAAAGAAATAAATAATTTGACTATACATGTAAATTGATACAATATAGCCAAAATATTTCTTTCATCATTGATAATATTATGTTTATGACGTACAAACATGATATATCAGACACATATTTAGCCAACTATGTTTTAGTTCCAGTACGGGAAAGGTCTATGGCCGCTAATTGACCACAGCTTTAGATTCTCTACTGTTACTAAGAAGACAAATAGCACAACACTATACCCAATTCGGACCACACTCGCGCATAGAGCACACAAGAACTTTACTTACTACTAGACTGACTAAGAAGTCTTAAACATTATAATCATTCTTTATTTCGTACTTCTTACCTTTAAAGGGTTTTTGTACGTGTGTTCATGTGTACAAAAACAACAACCCTGTTGTATCTTATAACATTCTTTTACATAAAAAGCAAAACAACCTAGGACAATTATTAGATATAGATACGTACAATACTGGTATATAACAGTTGCCAAACAACACCATCTTTTTGCTACCTTCGGCTTCTGATATGATAGGATATTTCAAGACACCTTCACTATTTATTTAGACTATTTTAATGCTTGAATATTAGGAAAATAATAAGTTGGCGTAAATTTTGTGACGTCCCTAGGCTACCCTGATCCCCTTCATACCCTATCTCATTATGTGGACGGCATTCCTCCCCAATAACATGTGACATAATTAACGAATGACCCCTACTAAGTTCTAAAACTAACATTATTACGCACGCAACCAGCTGCCCGCATTTCGGCACCCCGCTTGGCCGCACCTCTATATTTATTCCAAAATTTTAAATGATTTTATAGCACAGCACTGTAAAAAGTCAGTGCTATTACCTGCGTAAATGTAAGGAAGTTACATTTATGGTCACCAGATACATGCAAAGGAAGAAACTCAGTCTCTTACTTCAATCCTTACAAATGTTTTAAACACGACATCGTGTTTACTGGTTTGTCCGTTGGTTTTTGATGTTATATAGAACTAAATATAGCATAGCGACAGATGATAGGCCTAAAAGTGATATAGAATTCTTATCGCTTAAAATTCACAGTTCCTATTTTTAGAATCAAGAAAGGGAAACCGTTGGTAAATGCTTATTGACCATAAATTAAAATAATATTAGTTATTATACTTTCAACAAGTTATAATTAACGACATGGTTTTACTACTATTTTTTTAACTATATTGCAAAGTTTTACAATAATTTCCTTAAACTACGGCTTACACCAGGACGTCAAAAATCTGCATAAAGTAGAATTTAGTCCAAGTATCTCGCCTGGGTAAACAGAAATGTTTGTACATGTACACATATAATATAAGGCGATATAAGATAGCTACACGGAGCAAACCTATTGCCATATAGCTGGCACAGTAAGAAAATCCGTGCAAGTACTGAGAATTTCCACCAAAAATCTCAATAACAATTCTGCTAAGTCCGACCCTCGTAAACGCAAGCTTATGTTATAGAACAAAGAAAGCAATCATACAATACTACGAGTATACCACAACACATATATTATATAAGTACAGAACCTTGTCTCAATAAAAACATAAAAGTGAGAAAATTTTCAAACTCACACATAGACACGTGTGCACAGTGCGAATTCAAGGGTCTTACCTGTCATTGCATACGCGACAAAAAGACAAAGCAATAGGCTTATAACGCGCTTTTACATATTCTTGGAATGACAATGCTTTAAGAGATAGTACTTAGGCGTTAAAGGCCACTGTCTTTGACTGACGCACTCACACACTGACAATGTCAATAGTGATTAACATTGTCAGTGTGTGAGTGCGACTGTTATCACATTTTATATTGTTGATACTACTACGATACTAGAACATTTATAAATATATATTTATGACAGTGGCAAGACCCAAAGAAGAAATGACAACTCAAGGAAATGTGTTTCAAGTGATTGCGAATTAGTGTGTGTGTTATTTGTTATCGTTTTCACTTATAAATGTCCTTAGTTTTGGTTTAAAAAGAGGCAATTTTTTTATATCTTGACACGACAATGTGATTTTAACGGACCTGATGGTAAGCCCAATTACAGTCCAGAGACAGTGACGACGAGGAGAAGATAGATGTCTTCTAGTCGTCGTCAGTGTCAGGCCAATCTGACTAGATGTTTCTTCACACTACGTTTGAAGGACCCAATGTCATAGAAGGGAGGGAACACATGTGCCGGAAGACTGTTCCAAAGTTGTATGGTACGGCATAAAAAGGAATTGTTGAACCTTTTGGTGCGAGACGGGATTGTGCTAACCGTCCATCGGTGGTTACGAAGACCAGCACGTGTGGTTCTCAAAAGGAAGGGGGAAGGTGAGATGAGGTCAAATAACTCTTTGGAGCATTCGCCATGATAGAGGCCATTTCGTAAGTCATTAAATATTTTTGTACCAGCCTGTAAAATATTTTTCTATATTCAGGTGTACGTATGTATCGTGTAATTCTATTTGTATTTCTTAGGTTGTGAGTAAAGGTCCTTTAAGTTAAAACTGTTTAAGTGTGGATGAGTCCAGATAACTTTTTAAATTAGAATGTGTATAGTAATATTTTTGCTAAGAAAGTCGCAATTGCATGAAGTAATCTGGAAATCAGAACCTCACCTAATACCAGGGTATTAGGTGAGCAATTACGACTTTCTTAGCAAAAAACTTACTATATGCATTCTAATTAAACAATATAAGCTTTATGTATATACGTAGTCGTGGTGTAGATCCATTCGCCATTAAACGTACAGGACAATCGATATATCAGCCCTGTATTAAACTGTCCTACTGCTGGGCATGGGCCTCTTGTCAGTGTGAGCAGGGTTAGGCCGTACTCCACCACGCTGGCCTAGTGCAGGTTGTCAGACTTCACATATCTTCGAGAACATTATGGAGAACTCTCAGTCATGCAGGTTTCCTCATGATGTTTTCGTTCACCGTTAAAGCAAGCGATAATATATATTTAATTCGCATATAACTTCGAAAAGTCAGAGATGCGCGCCTTGGGTTCGAACTCGAGACCTCTGCGTGGCAGTCAACGGTTTCCCACTAGGCTATCGCTACTTATACGTACTCGTTAAATATATGTATTTTACAATCGATATGAGTAGTTAAAAATAAAATACATATATTTAACGAGTAGTCGTCGAAATAGAGCACCTGAACCTACGAATGACTGGAAAACCTCTAAAAATAATGACGAACAACATAAAAAGCAGCTTCTCTAATCCTGTGAAAGCGCAATACTTTCTGCCGCTATTATAGCCCAGAACGGTAGCTATTACCAATAAATGAAGATCGACTCGCCCTTTTCACGCTGGGAATTGGCCGCATAATATATAGATGTATTGAAAAAAGTTTCCTGTATCCTTCGGGGATTGCTTTCTCCAATTACTAAAACCGAAAAGGAATAATATAAAAAAGAAACCCTACCCGGTTTCTTTATTATGAATTATTGTTAGTATGACTTTTGCCATCAATTATTTCGTCCAACTGCGTAAGGACGCCGCGCTGGCGTCTCGACACAATGATTTTATCGTTATGTCTCATAATAGTTAACAACACGGTTTAATTTACATTACATAATATTAGCATCCGTGCTATCACCAAAAGGATCTAGTTGAAAATCAGTGCCAGGCTTCCTTAGCCTGGCATATGCTGAACTAAGTCCCATTTTGCAAAATTTAATTATTTTCAGTCTAAATGTTGCTTTTGTCCAAATAAATTCATTTTCTTTCTTTCTTTATATCTATATGTGATAATTTTTGGAATTATAACCTAGGACCTAAATTAATCTATTAGGTCTCAAACCTTTGAGAATATTCTTACAGCAGTGAAGCTTTAAACAAAATAATCTCTAAATTGATTAGTCAATGCAATAGCTATTCTCCTAGGCTTATGTTTATTATTTCACATAATTCGCCTCCGCAATAATACTAACACTGAGCACAGAGCACAATATTCAAAAGGTATTGGTTGTCCAATTGCAATAGTATGAAAGCCAATATTAACCAACCTAGCTTTCGAACACTACGGTGACCTATTTCCCTCACACGACACTTATGACTGCCCACTATTGTACCAATAACATGTCTGTATAGGTATGCAGATAGATAGGGTATGTACAAATATACCTACTAACATACTTAATATGATTTGTTTTGCATGACTTTTGAAATATATGTATGTATATGTCTACATATTTTATTTACACACACACACACACACACACACACACACACACACACACACACACACACACACACACATACACATAGGAATTGTATAAAATGCAACAATAGTATGTACATACCTATATATGTTGCAATGTATACAATTCCTATGTGTGTGTGTGTGTGTGTGTAAATAAAATTATAATGAAACCAAAGAATGATGACCAAAATCTATTTTGCTAGATTTTGCCTGCGGTTTCGCTCATGTTACTGTAGATTTTGTCAATAAATTTCTGTCCTCCGAGAACAGTACTTTTTTCTGGATGTAAAGTATTTTATGTCCTTTTCTGTACCGCTGACAACGTGCATGCAAAATTTTATGATGATCCGTCAAGTAGTTAATGCGTGCAAGCGTAACAAACAAATAAAAAAATGAACTCACATTCGCATTTATTATATTAAGATAGAATGGTATGAGTGGCGCAATGTTTTATGTGGTCACTCGTCACTGGCAGTGCGGCGAGTATTGTAGATTCAATTCCCTTAAGAACGAAACTTTTATGATGCCACAAAAACATATAGTTGCGCTACATGTAGCAATTTCTTATGTCAGTTGTTTTAAAGCTTTTCCTCGTTTTAAAGAGATATTTACTAAAACAAAAATGTATTATTGCGAAAACAAGTAATATATAAGTATAAAAATACTAAATTTTTTGTGTCTGTTGTTTCGGTACAGGCATATGTCCTGCATTATCATTGCAATTTTCTTTTATAGTATGTTGTAAGGTATCGCCAAAATTTTCTTCTTCTTTTCTACCTTCTAAAATCCAGCGAACCTTGATGCAATGAGGCTTCATAAAATATATCTGTTGGTTATTACTGTAATTAATAACTACGTCCGATAAAAGATTACCTTAATACGTGTCCCACAAACATAATTGCTGAAAGAGTGCCAAATATACGTCAGCTTCACCTGACGACATCGTTTGCGCCATTACTGACTACTTAAAATGTTCTAACAATGAAAACTGTCAAAACGTCAAACTTATTCCCCAGATAAAAGTTATCTAAAGATTGAAAATCAACCCTTAATAATAAAGAAGTCAGCTTTGTTTGTGTCGCATAGAACTTTACAAATATTCAAAGTACGGAAACAAAGAACGTCTAGATCAGAACAACTATTCTTGTCTCGTGTCCCACGGAATAACTATTCTTTTTCTAAATATGTTTGATCGCCATTGCCACAGCGTCGAGTGTTGTACAAAGGAACAAAGATATGGGAAGGACAACACTTGACGCAATGGTGGTGGCGAGGCAACCACTTATGAACGTTAACGTCTTGCGTCCTGTTCCCACCGCAAACGTCAACAAATTTTAAGGTTAATAAATGTAAATAATTTACTTGGGCTTTATTTAAACATAATTCTTACTACTCTCTACAGACTAAGATAAAAACGTATCATAGATGAAATATAAGTAAGTCCTTGTACATATTACGCATCGAAACCTTTCGACCCAATATTTAGAAAAGGACATTCCATTCCTAACAGGCCGCGAAGCGGTAATGCTCATAACAATATGCTTTTCATGCACCAATACATAATTAAATAGATTTTATTCCTTTCAGAATCCTGGTTCGAGCAATAAGCTACACAGTCCACGGTCTGATCCCGGCGTCATGCGTGTTCGCGGACCGCTACAACCGGGAGGAGGTGGTACGCTCCCTCGGCAAGGAGGTCAACATCAACCCACCGCTCATGCTCGGACAGTTGCCGGACACGCCGGAAGAACTTCTTAAACTTGACCAGGTAATGGTAGGTCATCAGAATTGCGCTCGAGGTAATTGACTCAATTCTCATCTATTGAATCAACGATGTGAACCGTTAGCATTTAACTTAACTAAAGAGGTTAGCAAAAATACTAGTAATTGCACGGATGGTGTAGTGGTTTAAGTGATCGCCTCGCCATTGCTACTACGCCGAGTGTTGTGGGTTCGAATCTCACACGGGACAAAACTTTATGTAAGCCACAAATAGTGTAATACACCCATTTTTGAAAAGTGTCTCAATTAGATTCTATAGTGCTAATAAAGCACTAAAGTTCACAAAATTTTTATTCAGTCCATTCAAATTTTGCATTTTCAAATATCACGTGTAATTTGACGAAAACGCTGGACGCAGTGGACGCCTTATTTTTCTGTGGTCATGACGTCAGTTGGCTGTGTAAACAAATGCAGAGATATTTTGTATGTTATGTTAATTGTAATTATTTTAAAAATGAGTTATTTTCTACTTAAAGTTGGTGTGCTGTTCATGAATGCAAAAATAAAAATAAAAAAAGCCAATAGTGATAAAAGGTACGCTGATCTGTTGACACTATTGACAGTTGACACTTCTTAGTTTACACAGCCACATGACGTAATAACATGGCGGCTACGATACTGGTGTTTTAGAACAGATAAAAAAATTGAATTTGTTTTTCAATTTTATGAAGTAACACTAACGTTTTCCGACTGCCTAAGCTATGCCTGACTTTTTGCCTAAGCTATCTCAATAATATACTTTTTTTTTCTCATATAGAGTAAAATACCCTCTTGTTGTTCCGAGCCTGAGTGTTTTTGTGTCCATTGTTTAAATGTTTGTGAAGTCCCCCGCGACACAGGAATTATTCTAAGTGTAAAAGACGTATTAAAAAAACCTTGCTGTCTAAATTGCTAATATTCCTTAAAGGAAAGTAGTTCGTGACATGATTCCTTCATTATGAATATTCGCAGTACAATAGTGTGAAAAGCAAAGCGCTCGCTAAGGAAGGAAGTCGACATCACACCGCCACTCATCGTAGACAGCTGTCCGACATAATATGCTAGCAACTGACTATTCTTGAACAGTTCATTATTGTAAGATTATTGTATTGGACTGTAAGCAATATTGGCTGGTATACCAATAGCATATATATATTAAAATCGTAACAGTACTTTATACTCGTAATATCTACAAAATTCGTACTTGTATTCCCATTACAGATACACACAGCATTTACCAACACGATTATATCGGTATTTTGTTGAAGCAAGGTTTTTTTGAATAAGGAATGCATATTCGAATATACATTCATTTTTTCAGTTGAAATGATTTTATATCAATTATAATAGGTAATATAATACTGATTTGGTAACTACAAACGTAAATAATTTATTTTGACATAAACTAAACTAAAGTAATTCAAATATTCAAATAATTTTAATTTGTAGCCATGCACTTACTAAGTACTTAGTTGTACGTAAGAATTTATAAATTCCGTAACTGAAACACAATATTTGTTTAAATATTTATTTCATTAAAACTATTATATATAGCACGTTGTACGTTTTCCAACAATTAAAGGGCAGCAGAATATCTGCGTTTAATAAAAATAGTCTCGTTATGTAAGCAGCTTACACGTGGCATTACAGCGCTATGAATCAGCATGTACCAAAGAAAGGGTGAGCACGCCACCGAGAAAATAAAATAAACAAAAATCACGACGAAATTTGGTTTATCTCATTTAGCATTCGACCCGGGCGAGCTCAGGATCGCAAGTAAATTAGCAGTAAAACTTTTCCTCCGTCGCTACGATTGTTTTTTCAGTTACCAATTACGAATAAACGATGCCGCCGCTTACAGCCGTGAAACATTGATGAGGCCCGTTAGGCGCGAGCAACGCCAGCGTAGGGAGACGTCTTTCGGCGCACTCTCTCGGCGCACTCTCTCGGCGCCCTAGGGGGAAGCTCTCTCCATAGCTCCCACTAATCACGGTAATGGAGTAATAACAAGTTAGACGCCCAACTACTTGTCTCGGCTTCATGTACAAACTTGATGCTCACATCAAATGTATGATGGGACACATTAAAATGTTAGCCAATTTTGTAACTTTAAAATTGAAATGCGACTTACTTTGATAACGAGTATGTACCAGCTAATTACTGAGAGTGGATCTAGACGTGTAGTCATTTAAATATACTTCAATTCTCTACCCTTGATCTCGCTTGCCACTGTGTTATTTACGTTAACATTGTTACTCACTTAAACTTTCTTTGAAACCAATCTAAAAGTTTCTTCTTTTATCCAGCAATACTGAAAGAACTAGAAAGAAAATTTACGAGTCAAGTCAGTAAGCTATTATTATAGTATAAAACAATAAAGCTCGACTCTTTGAAAATAAAACATTACCGTTTGGGATTTGATACCATATTTCTCATTTAAACATTTATTTACATCTCGTTAAATATATTATAATAAATTTGAGGTAGAATTTTATATGTACAAATGTCTAATATCTCCCAACACAATACAACGTTATAAAAGTTCATCTTCAAATAAACCTATGCTTAACTGTTGGTGATATCGTAAGTGCTTGACACAGAAATAAATAAAAGACGCTTAAATATCTAGGGCAAAAGATCCACTTTCGAATGTTGTATTTGTTAGAAGCAAGTTTGTTCGATCCACTGAACTGCCAATTTTCATTAGGTAACGCCGGAGGTACGCTTTTAAGTCGGAACTTCGTAAGCCGACGAGGCCCTGTTCGTCCTTTACATTTCGGATTCACTGGCAATGTCGGATTTTATGAATATAACGGTGAGTGGGCTCACATGTATGAATTAATCCTTGGAAATGGAATGGAAGCTAAAATTGTTTCAACGGACAAACCAGACAAACAAAACATTTTAAAGCACGTCCATATTGGCGAGTTAAAAATACGTTATTTATATCACAATAGCCTCGTTGTATTGAGAATAACAAAATGGAAGCTCACCGCTGTTGAACGAATAATCTTATTGGAAAGGCAGTTGTCATTGACTTTTACCTAGCAACTGTGCATCAATTTCGACTCTAATTGGATTAATTAATTAGATTGAAGATTAGATTACGTAGATGTTTATTGATCGCAATAATCATTAGCTAAGTATATCTTTATTTTATCCCAATATACATTGAGGGCTCGTAGCCGTACCTACGTGTAGCTGATCAATATATTTATGCGGTAAAACAACGCACTGCGCTAGTAGAACTTAGGTAACTGAAGATCCGGGTCTTTATTACAGCCTAAAACAATAGTAGCTTCATTAATTACTACAAATGCTGGGGAAATAGTCTAAGTTAAGGCAATAGTGAACTAGAATTCAAGCTAGATTATTTAACTAGAAGTTTTGTTCAGATTCTTTGTTTATTATTTTTGCAAAATCGACTTATGTACTGTATGACTTATATTGCTGAGGAATTTTACGATGCTGCCTAAACCAGTCTAATTGCAATCATATTTTGTGTTATTCCTTTTTATTTTGTACTAGCCATTGTTTTCTCCCCGTGACCATGGCTGCTGAAAAGCAACCGAAACGTCGGGGAAAGTGTAAACTTAAAAACAAATAGATTTGATAGTTTTAATAATTTAATTAGCTTAAAATTAGTAAAGTTTAATAGTATAGTATAGTAGTGTAACAGTTTCTAAATTATGTAATAGAGTGTTAAATAAACAACGCGATAAAATCCGTATATAGTAGTTTAATTTCAATGAATAACATTCGCGTAAACAGAAGACAATATTATTAGTTTAGATTACTTATAACTAGTTAGGTTTGTTAATATTAGTTAAACGACATTATGATTACCTATTGCTTTTGTAAATGTAAATATGTACTCTTTAACGTCATTTAATCAAAAACTAAGTTGCTCTGAAACTACAATGTCAACAATGCACAACCAGTCCATCGTTTATCTCCAACGCCAGTAGAGTGATTTGATTAATTTCACACATCCAGCTTTCATGAACAAGGCGTGATGAACTAATACTGTTTTATATACTAAGCTTGTGGAGTTCATTTTCGTGGCGGATGGGCATATATGGATTAATGATTGATAAAGATTTTAAATGGATATCATTTAAGACGTTTTACGTCCTCTACTAAGATAAATCACAAATTCCACGGCGATTTGCGTTGTGTCGCCTGCATCCAACGGCTTCCTGACACTTAATAGCGATGCGCGAAAGTAACTAAAACTAAAATCATTCGAAAGAAGCATCCGAATGTTAATTGTTTCGTTATACTTATTACTGATATTATTTGAATAAAAAATATATTAAATATTGTTGTTGATTGTTCATTCAAATACTATTCGATAGTTTTGTCTGATGTCATTGTCTTTGACATTAGCATGGTAATGTGCTTCTTGCCCCCCCTCCCCGCTCCTCCCCTCTAGATCTTATTTGCGTATCAATACGTAATCAATCGTCATGAATAGTTCTTTAAATAAGAATTACTTGAAAATGCTAATTATCACTGATACTAGCTATTTTAACCAGGTCATAGATCGAATAGACTTTATATTATGGTCAGTTAAACAAAGAAATGTAGACAGACAAAGGAAGCCCTTCCATCCTTAGACATACATCTGTCACGCAAACTGCAACGTTCTTCAAGGAAAAACCTGCGACATCTAGTGGGTATAATAACAGGCCACTGCTCACTCAACAAATACCTGTTTAACATCAGCATCACTGACAGCCCCTTATGTAGAGGCTGCATGGAGACCGAGGAGACACCGGCTCACGTGCTGCTACATTGCAAAAGCGTGAGCAACCAACGGGCGAAACTACTAAACAGTCCAGAAACGATGAAGGAAGTACTGCGCAATACCGGTCCCCTATTGTCTTTCTGGACGGAGCTGAGGTAGTATGAGTAACCGAACAACTTTTCGCGTCAGTCACTTACGCACAATGGCCCGATTGTGTGGCTAAGTGCGGATAACAGACGTCCAACTAAACTTAACTAATGGTCGGTCGGTCAACAACGTTTATAATCAAGTGAAGTTTCTAAATAAAAACAAATTCGTGTCATGAAAAATATAGGTATATATTATAATTATATAGAGCGATAATATGGCTTAAATTAAAGAGAGACACGTTCCTAAGCTTTCAATGATAGCCTAGCACAGAACGAATATCCAATTTCATGAACTGTATCTATTACGAACCGCCGGTTCGAAGACTATTAATAATGACGTTTCAATTTTCTGTTTTATTTTATACACTTCTCTTGATTGAAATCTGTACTTAAGAGAAATGTTCGAAACACGTCTAGCCTGACAATAACGTTGTGCGGCCGTAACGTGTATTACAGTAACGCACTTTGACATGGATGGTTTGACAAAAAACGGGCCACTATTTCGAGTCTATTCAATATTCTTTCTGGATGAGATACTGTCTGGTAACATTATTGACGACATTTTTCGCCTGAACGACGCACGCTCTCGTATGCTTAAACTTTTATATTTTCCCTTTATTCGGAGAAAATGTTTACATTTAGTTAAGTGTCATTTTATGGAGTTTCGAATAGGTACATTTTACTTTAGAATCGAAAGCAATCTGCGTTGGTATCACAAATGTTTTACAGACACATTAAATAGTCGCTAAATAAAAGAACGACTGAGACAAAAATCGTTTAAAATTGTCTTTTAAAAGCTTAAAGAGAACATTAACCTTCCCTCACTTCTGCCACACCTTATCTGGCTGTTTCCCCTCGAACGTTAACAATGTCATAAAATGTTTTTCTTTTGCCGTCACTCCCGCAATCGTGGGACGTCGATCGTTGAGCTCGTTTTATGCAGCTTTAGATTTTCACCTTATAGCAATAATGACTATCGAATAAAAATAAGATCCCGTAGGTAAGTATATGTTTTTTTTATGTAAAGTTTCTTCCATAAAGTGTTTCGTTGCGCAGGTACAAAGTGAATAGAATTTCATTAACAATTTCTTTTTTTACTTGATAACTTAAAAAAGATGTCCGTTTTAAATGAAACCATTTTATACGATATTTATCATTGGATTTATCATTCTATTTACATTTATTCGTGATTTCGGTTGCTTGTCAAAACACCACGGCAGTCATGCCGTAGTTTAATTTTAGTACGTAATATTCGCGTGAACGTCAAACTATATCTGATGAATCTTTCATTGATTTTAATCAAAATTGGATAATATTCAAATTTTCGTGATTCTGCGCCATTCATGATCTTACTTTTTTGCTAAACCAAGAATAATATAATCCCTTAGTATTTAATAAGTTGAAGAATAAGACCGATTTATTACAACACCTAGTTTCACAAATCATTTATTTCATTACATTGCCACATTGAATTCATAAGTAGCATTTATTAAAATAATTATTTTACAAACAAAGTTGATGAACAATTACTTACTCGTTACATAAAATATAATTTAAGAGCGTTCTTACTACATACACGTAAAGATGGCGAGAAGCAGACTCGAGCGGTTAGCTAATAAAAGTAATTAATTAAAAATATTAAGCAATAACAATATAAATTCGAAATTGCGTACCCGTGTTTGATGCAAGACTTCTTTGTGAAATAATTCGTATCGTAATGTCTGCAAGTAAACTTTGTATTGCCTAATCAGAAATTACAATATTTGGCAAACTCAATATATTCAACTGCAAAATGCCATTACAAATAACTAGAATGTTAAATGTTATGATTTGATGTCAAGTGAAAGCTATAAAATATTTTTTAATCTTGTAACGCAGTGTGCACTTTAATATTACAGCTATAAACGTATTTCAGCTGTGAGAGTTAGTTGAGTTGATGTAAATCTAAACAATTAAAAATGGTTTATAAGTGAAAAAGTTATTCATAGTTCAAATATGTAGTTAAAGCCTGCTCAGTGGAGAAGAGATCCGTAGTAATAATAATACTTTTTCCTATCCGAAAAGTACCCTATCTCGTGTTCCGTACCCCTAACAACATGTGTGCGAGTCAATTTCGTGATGATCGATCGTTTCATTTAAAGTCTTAAAGCGTGCTTCGATTTAAGACTTTTATAGCATCCTAACTATAAAGCAGTGATAGCTCAGTGGGGAGACCAACAGACTGCAATGCAGAGGGTCTTGGGTTCGAATCCACGTCGCGCACCTCTGACTTTTCGAAAGTTATATGACTTTCGAAATTATGTGCGTACTGATTGACAATTATCGCCTACTCCGTGCCTCGGAGAGCACGTTAAGCCGTCGGTCCCGGCTGCGATGAACATCTATGGCAGTCGTTACTGGGAAGTCAGTGCGCTATAATATCCTGAACCTGGTCTAGCCTTAGGGTATCGTTAGCCTTCGGGTTGCGGAGGTCAGGTGACAGCTGCTTCGTGTAAAAACTGATATCTAGTCAAATCTGGTTAGACCAGAAAGGCCGATCCCAAGTGACTTGGGAATAATAAACGCTAGGGAGAAGAAGATAGCATCCTAACTATATATATTACATAATATGTATTAGCTTAGCTTTACCATAACTAAAACGATACAATTTTTGAATATATGTAAGTCACTCTTTTAAATTATATCCATTATCATTCATTTTCATTTGTATTTTATTTGCAATTCACCTCCATCTACTTTAACATGTACATTTAAGGCATACAAAAACTAATAATATAGTAAACGTAAAGTATTCGCGGGCGCAGTGAACAAACTTAGGGTAGTACCTACGTACTTTATGTCTCCTTTATTAGGTAGTAGAACGGCAGTAAAATGTGTTCTCATCAAACGAAATGTTCGTCTAGTCTCCTGTTGTTTTGTAGCTGACGTGAGATGTTGAACCGAGCTACTGATATATCACATTAACTAAGCTACAGTGGCTCAGGTATCTAATTAAATCTAACTCCTGGATTCTGAATTGAGGAAAGTAACAAATCTCAATGAATTACAGTTTAAGTAAACTTGATAGAAAAACCAAAATCTATGTTTAGGTAATACTTTGTTCTCAACATGTAACTCTGAATTCAGCAACTTTATATTCTTTCTTTTCTGCTGAATACGTTAAATAGTGTCAAATATTTCTGAACTTTTCACGGACTTTAATATTTATTTATTTATTTATATACCTACAATCTTACACGATATCAATATAGGTTTAAGCACTTTAACTACTAAATTCTCACTATATTTATCGTAGAGTTTCATCATTCAGAATAGATGACTAGAGATATATGTGGTGTGTTATAACATACCGTATATATAACATAGCCGGTTACTATAGTAACCGGCTGGTAATGATACTTTTATTTTTATTTCATTTTACGATTGTCACTTGTGTAGATCGTCACTTGTACAGAAAGTCATACTTATAACACTGGACGAACCAACCGACATCAGTAAGACTTTATTGAACTTGACCTATAATAAAACAGATTTACAATTCCCAGAAATACTTTTCAAAAACAATTCAAAGATTTGATCATTATTAGCACGTCAACACTGCTGTGAACACTAAGTTACTCGTACACTGACTAAACTTCCAGAATAACTAAAAAAAGCACGTTTCACGCACTAGTGAAGGATGACTATCGAAATATACTATTATGTACATATATATATTTATTCTCCTCGTCTCTTAGAACAACTTTGTTTTGGGCGAGGCTGAGTGTATTTTCGTGTCGCTCACATTTTGCTTTTGACATGCTGTCTATGAAATGGAGTAGATACCTATTGAACCCACTTAAATATTAATTAGGTACTCTAACCACTAACGGTGAATAAACTATTCATCGCAAAATCGGGAACGTGGGTATCGAAGCGTTGTTGAAGCACTGTTGTTACAAAATTCTGGTAATCCGTTACGGTTAATTTTTTATATAGTTTTGGTTTCACGCATCCGGTGCTTAACAGCCTGTTTAATTTTGCCACACTGCGGACAATGGATAGTATTATTAATATATAACGCTTACATTAATTGAAAATAATAAAATTTTGCTGCATTAAAAATTACTATTACTTTGGCTATCGGTCTCGACACTCGGCTCAAGATTAAGACTTGTGTTTCCAAGACCTTGAAAGTTAACAAGAAGCTTACACTATGAATAATTTTATATATTTACCCGACTGTGTCAGAAGGAAGGTAATGTTTTTCGAGCGCATGTATATATGTATGTGTGTATGTAAGTACATTTCTTCGATACGCCCTACAGCCCAAACGGCTGGACGGTTTTTGACATATGAGATGTCGTTGAATTCATCAGAATTGTGGTAGTGACATAGGCTACATAAATTTTCAACCTGACGCCCGCAAATGAAAAGAAAGGTTTGTTTTTATTTTTCTTACCTTGGCAATATCAAATGAAGGATCGTATAAAGACCATTTCAAAAATATATATATCATATCACGTTTATATTACTGTTTTAACACAAATTGTCAAAAAGCGTACCAATTATATATCGGGACGCCCGAAGTATCATTTTCTAGCAAGAATGTATTAAAGACAGGAATGACATTGCCTGTACCTAGTTATATATTAAAATAAAACTATGTATATATTATGTTATGTTATAATATTACATAAGTAACAACAGAAATAACTTGACGACTACTAAACTAAATACTTTATGGTGCTGCAGGCGGGGATAAACAATACTTTGTTACCTACGGGCAAAGAAAGATCTACTAAAACTACGTTTGTCACCGCATGCGGCACCATAAAATATTTAGTTTAACTTATTTGAATATTCATATGTAGTTATTTCATTATTTGATAAAGTAAGCTTACAAATAATGTATTAGTCACTCGAATTTTATATAGATATTGTGATACTTGTTTTTCTCTTTTCAGATCATTACTTTTAAGCAGTCGGGTTTTATGTTTTTATAATAATTTATACCTATGGTTAACATAACAAAACAAATAGTTATTCTTGCATTTACAGTATTTGTTCGACTATTCAGATACGACACTTATAACAGGAACCTCAATAACTAAAACAAAAAGAATACTAAAAATAATACGCTCTATTTTATAAGTAGGGACCAAATTTGTCTTATTGTCAATTTTGTATCAAAGTCGACCAACGAGAACGTGCGACGTTGCTCTTTAGCAAATCAACTCAGAAAAATATACTTGCCTTTTTGTACCCTCAATACATTCAAATAGGCATAATACCTAAGCTCCTCTAGGGAGGCTACACTCGATACCGGAAAACGTGCCGACTCGTATTAATCCGAATTGAGACTCATCATTATATTTGTACTCGGTATTGCCAGGTATTGGTCTGTGTAATTATGCTACTCCTTTGAAATAATAAAAGAACATAGAGACGTTTAAAATGTGGAATGAAAGCCTTACTATAGTATTTCGTAGAGTCTTTACACTAGGGGTTCTTCAAGAAAGACATTAAAGACAAGGCTAGCGATACTCCCATAGATTCATACGGCTACAGTAGCCGCTTACCATCATGTAGCCTACCAACTTTGTTTGCCACCTAGAAAGTCTTAAAAAGAGATATGTGCAATAGACTCGGTACCCTGCATGTATCAAGATAGTCAAAACGTATCTGTATATTTTCGAAGGTCACGTCTACGTGATGTTTAAAAGCAGCATTTTCGAAACACGCAAAGCATCTGAAAATATTTATTATCTTGTCAATGTTTCCGTACTATTTTTATCCTAATAAATATTAAATAACTGAGGCAATCACGAAATAAATAGCCAATATTTATAATGCCCATTTCTATTATAATGCTAGCTGATGAACAAACATTGGACTACGCTTTTATTATCACCGTACATTAGGGACCATTGTATGAAAGCCGAGATGAGAAAGATAATGAGTGTCTTCCCGGAGGCCCACTGCGATCGAAGTACAGACTAACCGATCAAAGACTGCGTACAATAAATGGCTTCCTTATTTTTCATTTAATCGAGAATAATGATGCAGCTTCAGAGAAAATATTAAATAAAATAAAATATAATAAGTAAACTTACAAGACGGGATTGACCTACCTTTCATTTTTTAATGAGACAGGAAGTTTGTCTTAGAATACTGCTAATATTATACTTGTAAATGTTTGTAAGATTGTCAGATGTTAGATAAGTACTAAATCACATATAAACGACTGAACCACAGTATATATATATACAGTATTGTAACTCGGCCGTATCCTTGAAATAAATGCCTACAGCCGTGCGGTACGTAAACATGCGATAGGGCTGCCCACCTACAGCATTTTAATTAAATGTGCCTACTTTGAGTTTCTATCTATTTTTGTGATTGTAAATATTTTTTATTTTATTTAAACAAATAAAATACTTTGTGAATGGAATAGGAAGTGTTCAATAAAAATGCATATTGCTTTTTGTAAGTAGATTTAATAAAAAAAAACATGTTTATGTTAGATTTAAGACTTAATAACAAATCGGTCTTACAAACAAATCGGCATTTTCAGTCTGTGTACTATTTTCATTTCCTACCAACGGAGCAGTTTGGGTTTGTTTATCTTCTTTTAGAGAGACTCCTGGATCAGTACTAGCTAAGCTTGGCAGCATCAACAATGGTAGGGCATTCTTTCTTAAAAGTTTTCTATTTGATGAATGTAATACATCCTCCAAATTAAAATGTTGCACCGCGCCGCGTCGCGCTCAGAGCCCGCGATAAAAGCTATGCAATAGCTTAAAAATCCTTCTATAGAATAAAAAAAATGTGCTTTCTCCTTACGCGTTACAAAACTCCAATCCTTAGAAACTCCAACACCTACCTACTCAACTAGAATGCAAGAAACAGCTGACGAGTAAGTAACTTTTTATCTTAGCTTATTAACGTCTCTATAAATTAGGTACCTACCTACAACTCGTAACAACTCAAAACAAAAATTCTTTGGTCACCAATTAATTAATTATTAAAAAGCTGAACAGCTGACTACGAATGTTTTAAAGTCACAACCCTCAAACATCTAAATATTATATATGAGTCTAGCTGTTGTTGTTAATACCGAGAAAATAAAACCAGTTTTTAGTGGTATATGTTGTTATAGTAACAGCAGAAACACTTTGTGAAAATTTCGAAAACTATCTAATGTCACACAGACGGTAAAAATATATTTCTAGTATTATTCATACACACAGATAATAAACAAATATTATTAATAATAAAATACCACGTCTTTACTTTGAATTATGCCAACTAACAAAACACACATGCACCGAAGTTTTAACACAAGCGTAAGTAGGTACCTACCGTATCATGATTCATTCAGAACCGCATATAACTACCTATTTCACTCGTCTCAATAATTTTCCGTTACTCTATTCGCTTTATTTATTAATCCAAACACCTTTTTTTTCGTGAGATAAAAGGAAATACTTATCCATTAAAAAGACACACATTATGTACTTACCTACTAGTAAGTAAAATTATTTTATAGTCTTACCTTTCAGAGCTACCAGGTAATTTAAAAAACTTATGTCTGGATGCGTTATTGACGAATTCATACAACCAAAAACAGCACAATATTTCCTACTCGTCATATTAACTGATTTTTAGAGAAAAAATCGCGCGGTTATTGTTAAAAAAACAACACACCTTCCGTTCGATACTGCGGTACAGCCGTGACTGTCTGCGCCCCGAGCGCACCCCGAGATCGAGGCGCGTAGGTATAGCTCGCGTTTCGTCCGTTTGTATGAAGTTGGAGTACTGTATTATAATAATTACCGTGACTGAACGGATCTAATAGACCGTGTCCGATAAAAACAAGGGATACTTTTTAAACAAGTGGGTATGCGGTCCCTTAGAATACATGCAATTGAAACCGCTGGCAGAATTTAATACTCGCGTATTAAATAATGTTTAAATAACAATTATTAATTAATTTTGTATATATAATATGATAATAAATCAAATAAGATTGTAAATGAAAAAGATAATTAATGTCTTTTGATTACAGAGGTGCAAAATAATAGTCATTAATTTTGTTATGAGCAAATTTTATACAACGTTAATTTTATAAAACTTACACGTCATATTTAATAGAATATATTGTGCAAATAATTAACATATAAACCACCTGTAGAACGATCATGTTCTAACAAATAAAACTTATACATTTTAATTTACGAAGTACTTAGAATATTTTAGAGTTTGTCGTTTACCACGTGATTTTTACAGTAAAATACCGAAAATGTTGTGTAATAAATGCTAAAATATTTTTTAGGCATCGATAGCTTTTTTATTATTTGGTAATATCGTCACGTATGGATATAGCCATGTTCTCTTATATTGCTTCTATAAAACGCAGTCAAGACGCTGGCGGTACTATAAAGTAAGGGAATGAAGGAATAACTTAACCGCCCTTCGACCGAAAACAAAATCTGCTTAGTAACTGGAATAAACATAACCTTTTTGGAGGCAGCAATAATTAGGCAATTACAATAATAATACGGGTCTTTACCACCACTCTTTTGATAAGAGAGGGAGAAAGGAGTAGGACTCCAATACCGCGGATTAAATTTAATCGGGTGTGCTTCATTGATGGTTCGAAGAGCCGAATTCAAATACACGAGCCACCTTTATTGTAATCGGTCAGTCGAAAATCAGAATAAGCAGAAGCTTAGCTTGTAATCAGAAGATTACAATTAGGAATGAGAAAGATTGTAATCATGTTAAGATGTTTACTACTCAATCACGCGTATTACTACTAACTATTGAACTGGATGAAGCTTGGATTTGTTTATAGCCACCGATATAAAAACAAACGCAAGCTATATGTAATCATAAATATATTTTAGCATTAGGCTAAAGGGTAACTTTCATTTACAGGTATTCATAAAGTCGGAGCTAAAAGTTGGTGTCATTTACGTGAAAGAGAATCAATACACGGAGGAAGAAATTCTGGACAATAACGAAAACTCACCGATGTTCGAGGAGTTTTTGCAAGTTTTGGGCGAAAAAGTCAGACTTAAAGGTAAATTATGCATATCACGCTACATCGACTGTGCCAAATTTAGAATAAAACAATTTAATGCTTACCGTTTAGCCAACGCCGTTACTCAAAAGCCATTAAAAAAGAAACAAAGATTCGGTTCCTTAATAAAACAACCATAAAATTACGGCTTTAACTTTATTGTTTGTGGGTTTTAAACCGTTTTGCTTCTCTAAGAAGGTAGGCGGTGTTTTAATGGTCTCGAGTTACACCGTACACATTAGGATTAAATAAAACGTTTTAATTAATGTGATGTTCTTTTTTATAGGTTTCGACAAATACAAGGGTGGTTTAGACACGGTCCACGATTTGACTGGTCTATACTCCGTATACACGAACTGGCGAGGCATAGAGATAATGTTCCACGTGTCAACTTTACTGCCCTACGAACGACACGACCCTCAAAAGTTACAAAGAAAACGTCATATAGGCAACGACATAGTGTGTGTCGTGTTTTTAGAAGCGGACAACACTGCTTTCTCCCCGGCTTGTATCAAGAGCCACTTCTTGCATACTTTTATTCTAGGTAAATGAAAATCGTATACGTTCTAAAAGTGTTCTTAATCTATTTAGGTCTGTCCTAAAAGTTGACTAAGTAATGTTTTAGCTGTTCCGAAATTATTTTCCCTAATCTTAAACGTAACTTTGGAGTAATACGAAAGATACGCAAACTTTCTGTTCTGTCACAGCCTATGAATAAAGTTACGTAATTCTAGCACCCTATTTGTGTGTTCTAATCAATTATCCACGCAATTACTTCACAGTCCGGGTATCAGCCAAAATCAAACGTCGTCCGACCCGATATGAAGTGTCTGTGGTTACTCGGGATGAAGTCGGTGCTTACAAACCCTACCTTTGGGAGCAAAGCGTCTTTGACAAAGGAGCGATGTTCAGGTAATCTATCTGCTTTGTGGAGAACTATTCTCGTTGATAAACTGAACGCACCGATTCACTAGAAATGAGATCAGAATATTTCTGTGGATTTGCGAAACTATTGCAATTAGGTTAAATGAGAAGATTCAGGTTAAAGTTATAATTGAGCTGAGTGAAGCCACAAACAAGCCTTTGACATTCACATGTTACAAATTGCAAGATTTATTAAACATAAATCAAAAATGACGAAGGAGGTCTCGATCCATAAAAAACATAAACGGTGAATAACATTAGGTTCCGTTTTTAAATCATCAAATAAATACTTACGAAGAAGAAAATAAATAATGTAAAATACAATAATTTAATGAATTTAAGAATTTCCTCATATTCCCTTACCACTTCTGAGTTTCTAGTTCGATTCAATAAATGTATTTAATAAAAACTAACATGATAATTGACGATTTAAAATTTTAACCGTGACGTACACAGAAGCTATAATGCAAAACATGTGCTATAAGTACGAGTATATTTTGCTATTATTACCCCATTTTTCTTACGACCGAGCTTAACTTTTACCGCTAATCATGTTTGTTAGGATTGATTAAACAAAGGATAATAACTCAGGTAACTCACATTTTTTTACTATTCCAGTCAAATAATTACATTACATAAACTCTAAAATTCAAAAGGAATTAAAATTTACTCAAAAATAAATAAGATAAGTACAATCATTTCAAATCAGATAGTAGGTAGGGGTAATTGTCAAGTGGTAGACAAAAGTTGCACAATACTAACTGTGACGTCACCGCTATTTAAACGCTGCTGTTCGAAGGAGATAACGAGATATACTACATCTCCAATTATTTATATCAAACTTTAAAATATTAATTATTCCCTAATTTTGTAACCAATTTTGATCCCTTTTTTTTGCTATTGGCTCTTATGTGTAAATTAATGTACAAATTCAGACATAGGCAACTACCCTATTATGTATCCTAAGACTTTGAAATTATATTTGATCCCAAATTAGCGCTTAATGTAACTGATAAGACGAGATGTCTTTGCACAATTCCGTTCATGTCTCACGTCAAATGATTAACTTTTTAGGGAGTGGCTACTGACAAAAATAGTAAATGGAGAAAGGGCATCATATTCAGCGCCTAAATTTGCGCGAATGCAAGAAAGAACACGCAGTCAAATGCTAGAAGATATTGTCGCCAACTTACAGAACCACGCCGAAACTGGACAAATACCTAAACCGTATCGAAGAGGTAAGAAATTTACATATAATGTTTTATTAGTTTACTTATCCATACAGATAAAAATAAGTACCTGTTTATGGTTTTCTTTACACATTCTTAAGACTGGATGTAAAACAGCTATAAATATAGTAATTGGAAACAAAATAAGGACTATCTACTGACTTCAGTTTTTGTATTGCTTGATGCTACGAACCATACTTACATATAAAAGATCGCTCCGATCACGTACTTCTCGACCACTGACTTAATTTAATCAAGCATGATACATAACAAAAACGATTAATTGATAATCACGTACACTGTTTAGCTTAAGATTGTCACGTACTTCTTGTCAAGGTGACGCTATTCAAAAAAGGTTAATTCGTACCAAATGTACCTTATGAACTGAAGTTTATAGTTTTCGCCGTAGTTCGTTATTCAAAACTACTCTGTACCTATGTAGTACGAAAAACTATTTTTATAGTTCAGTTTTGGAAAACAATTTCTAAGAAAGATTCGTTTATGTTTCAACAGACTAAAACAAATTATTTAATTGAAATTCTTCAGGATCTTGGCGTCCAATCGGCCACATGAGACCTTCGTCCCCTCTGCTTGACTCAGTACGCGATCAATTCGAGGATTACGATCAACTTGCTAAGGACTTCACAAGAGTGTTCCTGAACAGTGAACTAAACGCAGCGCAGAATGCTCAGCTGTTCGACGTGGTCTTTCTCGTGGGACAATCTAAGCAGAAGACTAAGTTTATTGGCGTGAGAGCCATACTTGGTGTTAGGAGCAGGTAAATTTGTATATATAAGTATTAGAGAGAATTTATCAAAGTGCGGGATTTGTACTTAAAAAAAAAAAGCTTAGATTAAAGTAAAGCACGTGACAGAAAATTATTTTATTTATTATGTAGCCACATATACTCTAAAAAAGAACTGATCTATATTTATATTTAATGTTACCATAATATGTAACGTGTAACAGTTTGGTGTAGTCGCATTTTAAAGTCCTACACTACTTCATTTTGCGTCTCTGGACAGTACAAAAACGTTGCGTTGGTTTTAAACATTTTTATACATATATTTCTAATAATCGCTACACACTTGCAAGTTTTCTATTGGCTCTATCTTTCAAAATAATAAAAAACGTTCGTTTCTTTATAGCAGTAGGTAATAGTTAAAAGATGGTTGACGTATTTTCAATTTATAAAATACTTTGACGAATTTGTTAAATGGTCAGCTACTTATTTTATTGCCTTTACTTATAACACAACGTCTTTGTGGTTCATAGAGTATTCCAAGAAATGCTGTACGGGATACAAACAGGCTTCGGGTCTCCTCAAGTTCCTGTAGCCGAACTACTTGCGCGACCGGCGCCTACACTACTCTCACCAACACCTGCCAGGCAGAAAAGTAGCAACTTCTTACAAGTTCCTGACATTGAATCGCCGAGGTAAGATTTAAAGAAATTGCAACAATTACACACATAAAACTAGTTAATATTGAATCTGTAAAATATGTACATTGTACAGTCTCCATTAAACATAGTATATTAAAACCGAATAAGTTTGCAGAGGTGTCTAACATTATTACGAGTTTGTGTCAAAAATCTTAGTAGCAGCACATAGCGAGAGATTGTGGTTATGATTTATGATATTATATTATCTCATCGTTCTATTATTCAGACAAAAGGATTCCTTATAACGCTCGGACCCCAGGCTGGCAAAATAATTGTTGGTACGAAATTAAAATAATTGAAAAACATGCGGTCGGAGCCTGGGGTCTGAGCGATGACTAACAGATTTACATGTTATGTACTAATAATTTCAGACCAAAAAGCGTCCCGAGTTCACCGATGGTGAAGCGCGCGTTTTCACGCCTGGGGACTATCACGGCTGGTTGGGGTCGATCAATTCGCAAACAACATTCCCAACTCAATGCAGAAGATAAAAAGAAATGGGCCAGTTCACAGGATTGTTCCAGTAAGTATACTTATTTATTTTTTTGGAACAAAACGAATTTGGATAGTGTTATTTTTAAAATGTTTGTAAGTTATATCAAAATGTCCATGATCGATATAATGTTAAACATACTATACAACTATCGCGTCGTCAAAACATACCAAAAAATACAGAGTACTTTATATTAATTATTTCATATAGACACTCCCTATTACAGTATAAATTGTAGGTATTATCCATTGAAGCACTGTACGAATGGCGATCTTAAAAATAAAACGCCTTACAAATAATTCTGAGCATACAATGCTTCGACAACTCTAAATATCACGTCACCTGTACCATTACAGGCGATATCGACGTTGTATTAAAATAAATTACACTATTAAGAAACATAATAATGACTTCTCAATTATTCTAACAGATAAAGAAGGCAAAGACAAAGAAAAAGAGAAAAATGCAGCACTTGCAGTGCCAAGGCTTTCAGTATGTGCAGATGCACAAAAAGTTGATCGTGCTAAACTAGCACAGACTGAGGTAAACAAAACAAAATATAGATTTATCATATTTTAATAACCTGAACTAAATGTTCTATAGCTTAAATTGTATTTTTCTAGTTCTCAATAATAGAATTCGACCCAGAAACATTCCGGATTCTCTTGGACTACTTGCACACGGGCAGCTGTCCGTTGACCTGCGCCTCCATACCAGGCCTTATCTGTGCCGCTGAGCACTATGATCTGCCCGAATTACTGCAGGCATGCTTCCATCATGCTAAGCAATTTCTTAGAATAGAAGTGGTAAGTATTAGATTACCGCAATACTTACTCGAATTGTTGCAATTAAACAGGCGAAGTACATTTATTCAAAATGGTAACAAAAATTCAATTTACTTATAACAGTAGAGGTGCAGAACGTCGTATCAAATTAAATCCAAGCAATATTGTTTACATTGTCTGTTAGTTACGACGATTGAGTTACAAATTGTTGAGCGGCCTCGTAACATAAAAATAGATAATAACATATGTTCTCCTATATTTCAGGTATGCACGATGCTCATATCATTAGAAAACTACTACTGGCGATATACGTCAGCCTCGGAATTGGTAAACATGATCCTGGCCTTCATTGAGCAGCGAGCTTACGCTTTGTTTCAAACACCCGAGTTCCTAAATCTCTCCGAGTCCATGGTCCAAATGATCATGTGTAGGAACCTCGAAGTCCCCGAAGTGAGGAAATTCGAAGCGATGCTCAGCTGGGCCAGGAATAAAATCAAAGCCAAATCCGCCAATAAGACTGATGCCAAAAATGAATTTAAATGCATTATGGAGAGATTAGCAAGAGATCTGAAGCTGTACAGGATCTCACCGCAGGAATTAATAAAAGTGGTGCTCCCGTCGAAGGCTATCAAGAACGAGCGCATCCTGGAGACGCTAATGTACCAAGCCAACTCGGGGATGTACAGGATCCAAGACAGCTACATCGAGGCCTGCCAGCAGCGGCTGCAAAAGCAGGACTCGAGATTTTCAGAGTTCGAAAGTTTCGACTATGGTATATAAAACTTGGAGCTGTGAGAAATATCAGTGTACCTATTAGATAGATTATGAAGAGTGACTGGGCCGGGTCTTTCTTATAATGTGGTATGTTGACGCCTTCTAAAAGTATTATTGTTATAGATGTACTCGAGTACTGTAGAGGTACGAGAAATATTTGTACACTTCTCGGATACCTACTCCTTGTTGTTGTTCATTGATACCTATATTTTTTACATCTAGCTAGATGTGTTCAGCATAATCATCTCTATTTTTGGTACCAAAATTGCGAATAAAATGTTCATAGTTGGCGATAACAAAATTACCGCAAGATGTGTTTGTATCAATGTATGTCTAACACAAGTTAACCTTTTCCTTCTGTGATTCATCAACAAATTAAGAATCGTGCATAATATGTACCTACAGTGTAATGTAGCTGAAACATTTCAGTAATTAAGAATATATTATACATAGATTATATGTTTCTTGTTAAAACCTCAATGTAGACGCAATCCTTTTCAAATGACTGATACATTACCTGTTATTCAATGTTAACCTACAATTGTTCTCAAAGACAGTAATTTGTACAAAACCTAACTTATTCATAAAACAGACTTAGCCGTATCTTATAATTCCATATATATAAAAATGAATGTTATGTAAGTCTCATTCTTGAGATCCCTTCACGATACCATAGATTACTGCTATTGCCTTCAGAAATATAAAATATTACTTTTTAACCTAACAATATGTATACTGTTGTTGTATAACGGGATAAGCAGAAAGTTGTCACCAATTTTTCTTATGGAAATGTAAAGCATATCGTATATAAATATATGTATGATGGATATAACCGCATTGCGGCTTAATATAAATATATGTACGTGTACCGGAACGGGTATAATTTATTTTCTTAATATATTGCCGATAAAATTGGTGACAAATTTTATTCTTCGCACAATTTATATTCACATTAAAGCTTTAATTTATCACTATCTTAAGCTCAGTGAACATGAATGGATGAACATGAGCATTTACTTTAACGAACAAGCTTCCTTTAAATGTGTCACATAAATAGATATTGTTATCCGTTAAAAATATAATATAAAATCCATAAAAAATTTGATATTTCTCAAAGTGCGTGGATGTCACATTTGGTCGTGTTCGATAAACAAGAAAAATAATTGTCATGCTGTTCGCAATAAAATTGGATAATTTGCGTCAAATTAGTTTCTTACACAAATCTATCAGCTATCAAGTAAATGAATGTTAATGCCAAGATTTTTAAAATTCTACTTTAATAACGATTAAAATCTGTGTGTTGAATACACCGCCCAATAGAATGATATATCACAGTTTTTGCCTGCGTTTGATAAACAGATTTGGCCACCGACCAAGTGTAAATGACGCATCACACAACTATTGTGTTTGTCTCAAATCTCAAATACTTCTAATGTGAACGACAACAGTTCATGGTATAACTGATTATGATGTTACCAATTCTATGAAAAAAATAACTGATTTGTGCAGTCTGTGCTTAGAATAAGTACCTATAACCTTATGACGTCACATACAGACTGCATAGCTATAATTTATTATATCTAGAACCTTTCTTATTCTCACTTGGATAAGTAAGTGTACTTTGTGTTAATTGTTAAAATGAACTTCAGAACCAAGTGTTATAGTATTTTTTATTGTTCTATACTGTATAAATACTTTTAGACCCATTTCGCTATGTTATATAATGAAAGAGACTTTATGCAGTAAATGTCAAAGTATGTAAATAAATGTCTTCTTAAAGAATACGACTATGATAATAGATATGTATATATTAAAATCGTTCATATTATGTATTATTTCTATCATTAATACATATATGCTAACATTTACTTTTATTATTGACACTAATTGTACTGTTATTTACAGAGACTGTCGTCTAGCAATTTTACACGATATTCCGACATCCTAAATTTAGAAAGTACCAAGGGACATCGTCACTTACCTTTTCTTGGTAATATCAATTACCCATAATATAATAATTATATTTGTATGAGTGAAACCGTTATATGCAAAAACAATATTTGGGTATTGTTTTAATTTATTAAATGGCTATGGATTTAAACATGCTAAATAATTAAGAATATGCCAAGTTGGTATACATTATTTCAATCGTAATAATTAAGTTAAAGAAATTAATAATTATAATGACTAATGTTAGGAACATTTGATTTTGGGTTTATAAATGGTACTTATGACTGTCGCATTTTTATTTTATGAATTGCCATCTTTATGATATCATTAAAAGTGACATTATGTGCATCAACGTTATGGAGAACGAAAACTGTGTTTGACTCTCGATTGGAAGAATATTATTTATTACGACACTTCTGGAGTTGAATGCACATACATACCTTAATTTCAATATCTCCGTTACGAGCTATTCGACAGTTTGACATCATATTGTTTAAATGTATTTAATACGCATAAATATAGTATAATAATATTACAAAACTACAATCTTAGTTTTTTATTATTGTTTAGGCACCGAACATCAAAATATTTTTGCATTTTTATCAACAATCATCCCAGCCTTAGTGCCAAGTTCCATTTTCGTGAGCACTTGCTGTCGACATTCTAAATAATATAAGTAAATATATATGAAATGGGTCTTCTGAAACTTAATTAATCTTCTAATAAAATAGATGTTAATATATCAATATATGTAGCCTAAATTCAAACGTTTCTAACGTTCTGGCGAATGACATAAAAGTTGAATTGTCAGTAAAATTTTTATACTTAATGAAAATTATACATGATGATTAATTCTTCTATTGTCTATAGTTTTATATCGTTTAGTTGTAACTTTGCTCAAAGCTTCTATGAATACGCCGATATGTAATATTCAATGGATGTCATATAACTGTGTAATGCATGAATACCCGATGTCTTATGAGTTTTACATATATAATACTCATGTATGTATCTATAGGTTTAATTTGTAGGAACACCAAATTAAGTATCAAGTTCTTCGATGGTAAATAAGTTTTCTATTCCAAAATTTTAACCTTCCTGTGATCGTGAATGTTGCTATAAGTATGTTAATATGTGGGATCTTCAAAAAATATAAAATTATAACTGTTATTTTGCATGAGCAAAGCAAGATTATTATCCAATGAAATTTTATGTGGTGAATAAATTTTTTTGTGTATTTTATTTGTTGTTTCATTTCATACTTTGGTGTTTATCATTACTTGTTGCGTTGCAGAGGTTACACATGTAGTCAATTTTAGAGAAAATGTGGTCTTACTTTGGTGTTTATTATTTGACTTAATTATTTATTAACCTGAACTTACCCAGATAAACCTAAACGCATCATCAATTGCTACCAAAAAATATACACATATTTTTGTAGCCTCTTGCTGCTAATGGGGTGTATGGCTTCCAGATTCTTGAACTAGGCAATATGCTGTCCGCAGGTAACCACTTATCGATAGGCCTTATGCTAGAATAGCAAATTAATTTAAACAATTTAAAGATCGGTTACGAGCGAATGTTTTTGCAAGCTACCGCTAAGGTTCTAATTTCTCTACTACCAGGCAGGCCATACAATTGTTTTTCGTTATAATACTATAAAAAGGAATAAGCAAGGAAATCATTTCTTTTATTCAGAAACCACCTTTGTAGTATATACTTAGCTTTTCTGTAATATACTGTATTATCTTATGTACTAATAATAATCAACCTCTATTAGTTTTCAAAAATAAATTCAATGTTTGTACAATGGAGTTATTTGCGTAAAAAAATGAGGCCGACTATTTCAATTTTTCGTATATATATCTGCATATATATTTGTATCGGCCATCATCATCAATTTTGTATAAAAGCTTGTAGGACTATCACGTCGAGGTCACCAATGTAGGTATTCATTCATCTTTTTTTAAATTCTAGAAGAAGTGTTCTTGTGGTTGATCAAATAAAATAGTTCTTGATAGGTATGGATGTTATTACTGGACCATTTACATATATTATAAATACATATTTAGCAACGACCTACCTCAGTGGTTGCGAGGAGACGACTGCCGCCGGGAGTACTGCATATATAAAACTAATGCATCAGAAGTAAAGCTAAAAGCAAGGCTCGTAAAGGCATCTCAAGATTCCCAAACTGTTTTGAAATATAATTGTATAATGAGGTGTCGATGATGTAACTCTTAAAAAATACCTATATAAATAAAAATCACTCAAAGGATTATAAGGCAGATCTCACAGCTTTGTAGCTCGTTGCTTAATAACCTAATTCAATTTATCTTATTTCATATTCAGAGATATGGTGCATATTGTAAACTGCATAATTAAAATCCTAAATAACGTAGACGAAGCCGCTGGCAAAGACGTTATTCACACGACGTTGTAGACATTCTAAATACATGTTGTGTTAAGCTGAGTATGTACATACGATCAAACAAAACATGTCGAACAAGAACACATTTATTAGTTCTGCTCCATTTAAGAACATCTAACAATCTGTTTGTAGAATGTTAATAGCGATCCAATTTGAATTAAACTCATGTGTTTTGTTTGAAACATGCCAGTTAGCATCCACATAGCAAAAAACATGTCTGAAAATATAACCAAACCACATTACAGTCTAGAGTCTAGACAATAAGCTATTTATGATTGTAGACCGAAATTCTGCAGCTTTTATGATATTTCGCTTGGAATACCAAATAAACTTGGACAGAACAGTAAATCACTTTAAATTAGCAATGTTTACGTCGTCCATGACAGTTTCTGTTTTAATATAAATATGAAGTATCAATTGCAAACAATACTATAGTCCCTTGTGAGAGGTGGTAATTCATAAATCCTAACTAATATTAAAAATGTGAATGTAAGTTTGTTTATTTGTTGCGGTTTCACGCCTTAAGTAGTCGACCCATCATCATAAAATTATCCATACACGTTTTTATGGGTACAGAAAAGGACATAAGGTACCTTTCAGAAAAAGAACTACTCCCAAAGCGAAGTCGCAGGCAAAAGCTAGTTAAAAATAAACACGGTCTGGTGATTTAGCCCTGAGGGACCCCATGTTTAACTCAGATCCGCAATCGTTTTCCATTAACACCAACTTTCTGTATCTCAAATATAAAACAAGAAGATTCAGAGCTCTGTATTTTACACTATAGTTAGTGGTATAATTTCCTGATCAGTTTCAATGAACACAAACTTCAAACGCCACGCAACAGACCTAACTATTATTCACGGACGCCTGAAGATCGCAGAAGCATTCAACATCTCAAACATTTAATGGAGGTATACTACAAAAAATTAAATAAGAGTTTTTTTAACTGTATAATGTGTTAAGAATAGTATTTAATAATGTATTAAGAGTAATTTTTCTCGCTATAGTAATTAAATTACTTGTCAACGGTTTCTTGGCAATCTATCAAAAGGGAAAATAAAGTGAATAGATATTCAATGTTTTATAGTGGTTGGATATTCGAATGTATCTATTTGTAAAAGAATACTTTGGACTTATTCGAAAATAACATGGACGTCGATCACTGGAATCTTACACAGGGAAACCTCTAACAAACCTGTGACAATATGACTGGAAAGTACCACGTTCAGAAGAAATAAACTTTATCTGGTGAACTACACTCGTCATCTTAATCTCTAGCCCTGGCAAAGCAAATACAATTTCTTTTATAGCCTACATCTCATATTTTTCTCCACTTCTGGTTTTGCAAGTGGCCATATACTGCAACAGCCGCTTATGATGACACCTACGGATTTAGCGAAGGCATATTTGTTGAACGCTTACATAGTAGTATTTAACGAGTTTGAAAATATGACGTTTTAAAAATGCACATGGTGTTTTTGACACAACGTAGTGTTCAATGTCGTAGAGTGCTCTCTTGGCTTAAAGAACTGGAATACTGCTACTACTAATTAATTGTTCATTACACATACTTCGCTCCTTCACATTATTAAAAATATTTCTTTATTAATGTAGTAATATTATATTACGGAACAATATCTAACGAGCTAAAGAATTTCTGGAAGACATGGTCAAAACGTTCACCTATTTCTTAAAAAAAGGTTATTATATCAAGTTGAATATCAAATAGAAAGCAAAGTCACGATAAGTGCAAGAGAAACATACGACTAGTACTAGGTCTGCAACTATAATATTATGTGATACGCAATCGATTGCACAGAGACCAACAAAAGTCCAAACGTTGGGAAGCTAGGTCAGAATCCGCTGACCTAGTTTCAACATACACTCGTTTTAGGTCTGTCAATTAATATGATCAAATGACTAACATTCTTTATTTGTATTTTTTTTTATTCTTGTGCTAATATGCAACTGTCTTTTGTAATATCGATAGATATTTCGTGATAACATACAATTTCTGACATTGACATGTTGATCTTACTTTTTCTGTGCATATTGAAAAGTATGAGAATAGTCGGATAAATTGTGACAAATTAATTAAATTTTATAAAATCCAACGTTTAAAGGTTTTGTTGCCAAAGTCAAATAAGTTTAGTAAATGAAAAACTATTTTGAATGTAACAACTCTACCCCGAAGGTCTTACTGTTTTTCATGGCCATCCAAAAACCGCGATCAAATCTGATAATATTACTGGCCGCCAAGAATTATGTAATGTAACCTTCCTTAATAATTTCAGAATGGTTTTATTATAGGAGAACCGTTCAAGTATTTGTCATTTGGGTTTTAAATTTGCTGACACTGCAATTATAAAATATCTTCTGACAGAACATTCTCATTCTCAAATTCTTACATATGTAATGTAGTATGACAATTCGTAACTAATGAACAACAGCCAGACAAGCACTTTGCTGAGTTAATTTTGTCACTGTAATTTGGGTTTTCAAAATACTTGTAATAAACAAAACAACAATTAAAAATTCTCATGAACACATTGATTTTGAAAGCAATCTGAACATTAAATAATAAAATTCATATTACTTTATTTCTTCTATCAAATGTATATAATATTAACTGCCTCCGTGTTGCGCAGCAGTAATGAACGCGACTTCTGTGCATGAGGTCTCGGATTCGAATCCCGACCAACAAAAAGTTGAGTGAGAATGAGTCAGGCCAACAAAAAGTTATCGGGTTTTTCTGTTAAGAAATCTCAATAGCAGCCCGGAGTTAGGAAGTTGGCGGTGATAGACACCTCCGTGCCTCGGAAAGCACGTAAAGCCATTGGTCCTGCGCCCGATCTCTCTCCGGTCGTGTCGGATTACCGTCCCATCGGATCATAAAGTGAGGGAACAGAGAGTGCAATTGTGTTTGTGCACACACTTGTGCGCTATAATATATCCTGCGCAGATGGCCAGTCTCCGTTAAGACAGGCCGCTCTGAAGGACTTTATTATTTTTATAATATTACCTTAGGGCAGCGCATATCATAGATAATACATAGAGTATGTACAATGATTCCCTAGTATATAGTATAGACTAGGGTTTAATTGCATATAGGTACCCCAGTGTCCTAAGCGAGAGGTAACTGTCAGATAGACTTGGTTCAAAAAAATCTTTTGAGGTTCAAATGTACGCTTTTTTTTCATTGGCTGGTACTTACTTCTACTGTCTTGTCTTACAACCGCCGCACTAATTCTCTATGACAGTGCTTTCGGTAGCTTTAGCTAAACTGTGACTTACCATGTTTCGCACAATCTACCATAAAAAATCATATTAGGGCTTAAAACATCTTCAAAGTGATCAGCATCGATAGTTCGTATTTTGACCAAAAAGTTAACATAGAATTAATTGACACTCTTCATTACCTATTTTAACTATCAGCTGCCATCTTTGAATTCTCTACTAACAACACAATCCCTATTCCTATTGTATTAATTGTTTGTGTATATCCCAATACTATTTTTATATCGCCTCAACATTCTTATGAGTGTAGGATGCAATGTTATCCATCTGTAACCTTATTGGAACTTACCAGCATTCTTACCTGGTTATATCAGTAGTGTTTTGTTGGCATATGTTTGTATTGAATATTTAAATGCCTGGTGCCTTGTTGCGTTTCCACTGACGCGGAGCTGGATGGAGCGGAGAGGAGCGGTCCGTGAACTGGTTAATCACAGCGCTCGATATCTCCACTACGCATCAGTAGAAACAGTGCAAATGGAGCGGAGCGGAGCTGAGCGAAGCTGAGCGGATTTTCACATAAAATATGTATATGAACATGCGGCCCCGAGCCGGACAGAACGGAGTCGAGTAGACTGTGGTGCCGAACGGAGCGTACAAAGCGAAGTGTAGAGGGACTGTGCGTTGCGGCGGCTAGCGTAGACTTGTCAGGAAAAGACGCGTGCGCTGCATTTAAGTTTAGTTAGCGATATTACGTCATACACTTCACACGTCATCAACGTTGTATGTAAATCAAAATAGATGAAAAACTAATTGAAAGTGTAAAAAAATATACATTTTATGGGATACACGACTGACAACATACAAATGCAATAAAACCAAAGCAATCAGCAAACATATGGCGTGGGAAATCATAGTGAAAGACACCGGATTACAAGATCATTGCAGATCTGGTCTGCTCAGCTTCACTCCGCCTCGCTCCGCTATGCGCCGCTCCGCTTCAATGGAAACACTTGCTACTTTTCACTGCTCTTCTCCGCTCCACTCCGTCCAGCTACACGTCAGTGGAAACGCACCCTAAGTATGGAACGCACTGAGCAGTGAAAACGATTGCACACATCTGAACTAGAAGTTAATATTGAAGAACGGACAAAACGGATAGTCAGTCAATTTATTTTTATAAATCCAAATTAAATTAATTACTGAAAATTGGACTTAAATTCTTTTGATGCGTTCAGTCTTAATTAAAATTTCACGCCTAAATACTAGACCGGAAATATCATACTTCTTAAATAGGTATGAAGTCTTTGTACATGTTGATCAAATTAACGAATTTCCGAACACCACGTATCGCCTAACACTTATACTGGCAAAGAAGTCACGAGTAAAAATTAGCGCTAAATAATATATCCTGCCCACGCATTATAACGCCAAAATGCTATTTACAGATTCGCTAAATACGTAACCCTCCACAGCATATGAAAAGTCGGGTAAAAATAAAGTAGGTTAAGCAAAGTTTGTTCCACTATGCGCCGCGAATATGTTTGTGGTGTTATATTCCACAACGTTCCATTCCTCGCTGCGGATAACTTTGACAGGTGTGATGGTGTAACGAAACGTCATTGGAAAGTTCGTCACGCCGCCGCGGGTAGCGCTTGTGCGCCAGTCTTCTTGCAGCGGGCGCGCGGCCAGCTGCTTGTTGCAGTGCGCGGTACGAACCAACACACGCGAGTTCGCGGTCATAGGCTCGAACGAACATCGAAATCGACGGTCAGTGCGGTGACCATGATGATGGACAACGGGGTGATGACAAATAACTATGATGGGGGGGTGTATGGGGATGGGTACATGGAACAGGAGGAGGAGTGGGAACGCGAGGGTCTACTAGACCCGGCTTGGGAGAAACAACAGAAAAAGGTCAGTTTCACACACCTCACACAATGTTGACACACACGTATCGTGGGGTAGGTAAACGTAAACTTTGAATAATTTTAAACATGTATGGCGAGCTCGCAATAAAAAATGTATTGTCAGGAAACCCTTATCTTATACGTGACTCATGTTTGTATATTTACAAAAAATACGTACTTTATCTGTGAATCGATAAAACAGAGTTCCTACTGTTAGCACAGCTTACTACTCGTTTACTACATCTGATCTCGCACCTGGCTTATTCATTAGCAGGACTGATATAATTATCAGATTATGAATCTATTTTTAGATAATGCTATCAGTAGTAATAGACACCGCTGAACATTTTTTTTTATATTAATAAATCAATAAATAAGGAATAACATATAAATATGACAAATCAAGATATTTTCAAATTTTGTGAATACGCGCGCATTTTCAAAATTCGAATCTTCTCTTGCACATTTCCCGCCGCTAGTTGAAAGTAGATCGCGGCCGTGGACACTATTAAAAGATTTCTTGAAGCTTTTCGTGCGAGCGAGACGAGCGCACGCCGCTTCCCACGGGAGGGAGCGGGCCAGAGAGAGAGGAGTCGAATTTCCGTTAGTCATGTCCTAAAATGGGTCCAGCGCAGGCGCCGCTGAAAGCGCGGGCGTCCGACTTTACGTCACCATGAAACCCATATTTCAGGAAATTGGTATGGCTACAGTGTCTGCGTAAACTGCATTTTGAACGTTCGCTATTTACGCGATGACCTGGTGGTCCGTGACGAACGCTCTGACGCACCCCGGCAGCGCAACCTGTGGAATGTCATTAACGACTTACGACACACTCCACACGCTCTTCAGCTTCAATTAAATTTTATTTAGTCCTTCCATTCAGCTTTTACGATATCTAAAAATAAAAGTAAGCCTATAGCTACTGATAATATGTTTTAGCTAATTATTAATATGACAACCCAAGGGTGGCACAAATTCTATTTACAAGCGACGAGATGAGACGAAAATTAAATGTGTTAATGAAATGAAATATGTTTAGAGCGCGAACAAGTATTTAAAACAAAATATGTCACTAAGAAAACAATAGCAGTTGGCGTACCGTCAAGGCTCTCTGCGAAATAACCTTAAACACTAGTCGTTTGCACCTCTAAGCATTTTTCGCAACAGAATGTCACGAGACAACCCACGCGAGAATGTTTGAAGTTAGTTGTTGCTCTAGCTAGATGACTTACTCTGGAAAGAGGACAATGAACGACCGAGGCTCGAGGCCTCGCAGGATATAAACAAAGAGCCTGCGACACTCGGTGCATTGGCCGATCATGTATGGCGGGTCAATGTCGCGGTCGACCAACTTGAGATGCGTCTGCGCGGAAAAGTCGCCCGACGAGTCGCACTCGCACTCCCAACTACTGGAATCGGTCTTCCGCAAGGAGGTCAGTAGCGCACTCAAGCTACACATGCTTTCCTCAACGAAAGGTCCCAAGCATGTAGTACTAAAGACTCCTACGTGCGATCGATACTGATATATAACTCACTTTCTAAAATTAATTAACCAGGCATCACCGATAAACATAGGTGTTACATCATTATTATAAATAAGTGATTTTAGTGGAAAGCTTCACGAATAGTGGTTTAACATTAATTTATCAAAAGTAACATCAAGCATCTGGTTATGCTAGAAATCGGGTGTGAAAGTGGTGAGGAAGAGCTCTTAAACTGGTTATAAAATTAGTGATTTACATAAAACGCTTCAATTATTCTGTCCATATGATCAGGGTTCATAGATTATAATAACTTACTATTTGCCTATATTGGTATTCTATAATATTTCTGTATAATAATGACAAACACAACATAGACTAGCTGGAGCTAGACTTACTAAATCGATTTGAGAACATGTTTATATACAACGGCCAGAATATAATTCTCGGTATTTCTAATTTGATTTGATCTAACACACAGTTTTCTCTATGAAATGGAGACAACAGTTGGTACATCCATAATATTAACCTTGTCATTAGCCAAATAATCATCACCTTGGCATACCTTTCGCCAGAGGGGTCATCGACATCCGATAAGCTAATACGTAGGAAATCTGTATAGGAATAATATAGGACTTTATATTTTCCTGCTACACACATTGTAATGCCTTGCATTTTAACATTATGCAAACATTTGAATGAAGGTTTGATATTCCAATTCGTAATAAAGCTTTTTGCGACCTTATATATTAAGGACTCAAAATGTCTCTAAAACAAGATTCTACATTGTTTGGTAGTCACTTTTATTTTAAATTCAAATTGAATAACAACTTTCTTCTCAGCGTGAAACAATACAAATCAATATCAAATCATTAGTTATTTTTGTAAAAAACATTTCTAGCAGAAAATTGTTTTTAAAGTCGATCAGAAATATGTTGACGTAGACGTATAATATCAGTTACATAACATTTGACATGGCTATTTTTTCCTTGTCGTTGTTAGCTCGCTTTTGGCACGCGGTCAAAAATCGAGGAACACGAATATCGCCTCCCAACTCTCTGCACCTCTGAATAAATCATTAAAATACACTTAAATGTAATTATGATTTTGTATGCAGGCGGACCACAACGTTAGTTTAAAGGGCCGTATTATGTTCGAGAACCACATCCGTGGTGTCAAATGTTTATTAAGGTGTCTACGTCCGCCTACACACCGCTGGCTGAGAATTCAACTTCCTTCGCACAAGGTGCGCGTTACATTCATATTTCTCGGTACCTAGTCACTCATTTCTCGGAGGCAATTAACATTCAATATTGAACGAGGACGCGGTAAAGAATTATCAACATAAAAAGAACGACTCAACGACATACTGACTCGATTCACTCAGAAACTTTAGTGTTCTCGGAGAATGTAGATAACTCATTTAATTTGCTATCCTAAAAGAGGTGCCGTTAAACATGGTGTAGGTAAACACGTACTGTAATTAAAAAGTAAATGTCACCTTAAGCTATGTCAACAAAAAACATATTACAAAGGTCTCAAGTAGGTATGAATGGCCAAAATGCAGACGTCGGTTCTAAACTATATTTATCGATATTTACATTACCTTGCGATTGTTAGACGCCATTATGTAAATATACATAGGCAATCGATACCGATTGGCAAGCAGTTCTCTACCGAAAGTATATAGTTTACGTTCTTTCGATAAAATCAAAGATAATGTTTGCAGAGAACAGCATTCCTACTGATGGAAAAGTGACCAAACTTCTGGAACATACAAACCTTATAGTGAATTAAATTAAGACGTTCAATTCTTGTCATACCAGTTTTCATGTCATTGGTATGCAAATAACGAAACAAAATACAAACGACCTTGAATATTGAACTACGCGGTAGTAAGTTATCTACTAATTAACATAAACTAAACGGTGAAATTAAACTTTCTAAGAGTTTATCAGAAATCGCTTGTATCGACCGAGCTGAACCAACTCTCGTGACAATCCCATACTACACAACCAGTTCCTACAATGTACTTAACCGATAAACTCTCTTTAGAAAAATAACAAATGTATGAGATACGATAACTAAATAGAAGATTAAATTATAAAAAGTAAATAAAGTCATCTAATGTAAATAAAAAGGTACGTCAATCAGCAGTATTTGAAAACATTACAATAAGATTAAGATAACAAAGACTACGTTATATCTGAAGTTCTAAAGCAGTAATGTTTATGGTATCATATTAAAAGTCGAAGACACTTCAAAACCAGACCTGGTTCAGTGTGATACTCCAAACTCCGTATTCATTTTAAATATTCAAAGCTTATTTCGTCCGAGATTTGCCTGTTCTACAAGAGTTTTCTTAAAACCTTTTCGTATTTTTCAACTACCAAATTTATTCCTCAGTTAAGGTCAAACAAATTTGACATTTTGTCAGTTTTTGTGTAGGCAATTAATTTAACATTTGACTTATTCCTTGGGGGAATCAACTGAAGATTAAATTTGTTCTACATCATCATAAAATGTATGTTAAAATATTTCACGAATAAATGTATGTTAACCAAAATCGTCACGGAAAAACACAATACCATGGTATATTCGTATATCAACTTGTAGTTAAGTAATAAAAACGCAACATTGTCACAGCACAAATACACTATAAAGCTCTAAATGTTAAAATTGCTATAAGTACGTCAGTTTGTTTACAACTTATCACGAGCAATATCGTCAGAGAATCCTTTACAACTTGAATCATTAAGTGAAAGTAAATCTACGAAACCAAAAGAACAAAATTACTCATTGAATTTCTAGTAAAAACCGCACCGCATGAGTACGTCGTAGTAGGCATGTTGTTTGGTCTCTGGACCACGTCAATAATATCATTTTAAGTGGACCGGTTCTCCCGCGGACAATCCCACTAAGCACGTAGACATATTAAATTATAGACCCTCCGTATTACTTAATTGTACTGACAGTAATGACGATATTATATTAGTATTTGAAACTTCTATTACTTTTTGAGACATATTGTTGTTTTGCCTCATTGATTCCGTTTAAGGTGAATCCAAGACTTTCACTTAACAGCGATTATGGATAGGAATATGTATATTTACTCGATAAAAATAATACTGGCCAGTATGTTTATGATATACTTCTTCTGTCAGAGCGGTGATAAAAGACCTTGTTGAAACGTAGTTAAGTAATAATATATATTAAGGGTATACTCTGATGGTGATACCTTCTTGTTGAAAATTATGTACCTAAAAGCCGAATCTTTTTAATTTCATCGAGAGGTTTAAGCTTAGCTTTTTAAGAGGTTTCATCTTCTCCACGGCTACACCTTACATTTGTTTTGACATTCAGTACTTGGATGACATGTTGCTAATTGCTACTAACATCTGCTAACGAACAAGATATACTCGTTACCTCGCAGAGTTATTACTTTCTTTTTCTTCCTTAGTACAAGAGGCAGTCTCGTACTTCAATTTCAATTTTACATTGTTATGTGATATCAGTTAAGCAACACTGTAAGCTTGCAGAACTTGATCGTAAATACGACTAAATAAAGCATCAGCGCTACAATGAATAGCTCCGTCCATGTTAAAGTTAGTGGATAGATGGTTGCATCTCGGTCGTGTCGCTTCGTTATCGAGTCGTGTCTCATTATTCCTTAGGCGTCGTGTGTTTCAAAACGCGGAGAGTAGATAAGTAGGCGTCGCTATGTCCGCCCACTTACTGCACCCAGGTGCGTTCCGACCTGCGCGAGCGCAGCGTACTGTCAACCTTGTCTTATCGTTACACAATTGTGTTGTTACATTCTACTATATTGTGATATTTTCAACTAGTTTTTCATTCTAAAGTTTTAGTGGCGTTTTTGAGCTGCTGCTATAGCGCGCTAACTATTTCATTTTAGAAATAAATTCTATTATCATCGCAAATTCAGTGATCTTCAACCCAAACCACATTTATGTGTAGGTAATAGTTCAGTATACGTATGAATACTTTTGTCAATTTGTCAGCTGATATTAACCAAAGGGACAGCAATCGTAAGTGGAGGTGGAAAGTGTGGCCTGTTTAAAAATAACTTATATAATATTTTCGAAAACAGACATTTTCATCAAGACTGACAGACAGGATCGTACGATTCCGGACAGAGTGCAAACCAGCCGATGCCAACATCATCTATTTTTGACTCCGACCAATCGCCCACGCGAAATGCTTACACTCACTTGCTATTATAATTAGAAAATCGTAGGAACCAAATTTAATTCCGACGCACGAAAGGCGTTAGCATCTGAAGATACATTTTAACTATCTGCAAACTTTTTTATGATGTGTATAAAAGTAATTTTGCCAACAGAACTGCATTCAAACTTCCATGTCTAATATCTCATGGGTTTTAGTTAAAGAAGTGTTTGACTACGTAATAGTACTCTAATACATGTCATTCAAAATGATGGTTTTTCTGTGTTTATCACACAAACGCCTAACCACGTGTGGCTATACCAAGCTATCTTCGCCGATTATCTATTTAGATAAATGAAACAGCCGTCGCGAGTTAGCGAGGGGACTGTCTTTTAGTTGTTATTCATTCGGACCCTCTCTCGTTCACAATAGAATAAGCTGAGGGTAAAGCCAAGCAAAAAACACCTGAAAGGACTTCGAACGAATGGAACAGCTGTTCACAAAATTCGTACACTGATTGGTAAATCTTCTCAGATTTCAATGGCAGACGCAACATTTAGTTCCGCAATGTTCGTAATCAAACGATGTAATCAAGCGAAACACAAAATCACTAATCCAAAATGTGTACGTTCAGGATTTCAAACGTTCGTCAATGCAATCAGTGTCGACACATTCTTGCGTCCAGTGTCAGATTCCAAACGGTGTTAATAAACAGATACCTATGCGTAGGACGCTTCCGCTACTACATCGCATCAATACGATTCTACGCCAAATATATCAAACTTTACATTGAACACAAAGTCGCAAATTAGTGGGTGGTTGCGTCAGTTACAGTGATGTAATTAGTCATATTATTAATTATAAAGAGGCGTGCCATTTCCCATGCAGAATAATATGACAAATGGTGACTACAAATCTTAATTATAATTATAGCACGTCGGATAACATATGATCAAACAAGATTTAAATCGGCGTAAATTATATAAAGTCAATTATTCCAATTATCAAATAGTTCCATCGTTGCATAAGCGATTACAGATTATCACGTTCGCTATAAAGATGCCGATTTCTGCTTTGGATTCCACGCACATGTAACGTAATCAACGTTTTTATAACCGCGCAAACGGTTCTAAGAAGCATGAGCGTCATTCTAAAATAGGGCACTCTCAGATTTCCACACCAAAACTAGAAGTAATAGATGAGTTTTTGCATGAGGCACTTTGTATTACATATATGGATCGTGTTCGCGAATCTGTTTTTATTGCTGCTCCACAGTTCGCTAACAGGATGTCTGGATCACAAGTCTCTTCCTCTATAAACTTATTCATTCGCTACCAATTTGTAATGAAGTATTATTATTATCCCGAACACGTTGTTAGATATTGAGTGCAACAAGTGATAAGCTGTGATTATCTATGCCGTCATATCTTTTATCTTACATAACAATAACAATAGTCTATATACCTACTTAAGGAGCATTCATATTATTATCAGCAAAATACTTTGCCTCATTTATAAATTCGGCAGATACATCACGAGTTCATTCAACTACAAAGTCGTTCAATTACAAATATGGTTTATTTACAAACGGTCTACATTTGCGGGCCTTCTAATATCATAGTAAAAATTTATTTAGTCGAAAAGATGAAACCACGCTTCACATTTTTAGGTGACAAATATGGCAAACGTCGTTATGTTCACAACATTAGTATGTATTTACTATTTGCCATATTTGCACGACTCGAACATTAGCAGACATTAACGAAATCATGACAAAGACATTAAACCGGTGAAAAGAGAATAAAATATATTATGTTGTTTGAAAATATAGTCATTAACATCACGATGGGATAGAATGTAGAAATGCAAATATGTACTTGTTAATTAGCCGACGATAGTTACATTCAAATCTATTATGTATGAGCTGTAACATCTCATACAAGAAGTACTAAGAAATAGGACGTCTTGCTGTAAGTACATGATCTAAATCTCGAGATGTACAAAGGACACAATAAAGAGGATCAGCGATGTAGGCGAACTAGGCAACATTGCAGTAGGGTTGTCATTCAACAATAATAATCTCTGCGTAACAATGTATCATAAATTCATAATTCATAACCATTGTATAAATACTGAACAAAAACTACTAAACTTGGGTCCCACGTACTCATGCCATAAAATCCAGGTAGGCATCCCTCCTATACACGCCTAGCTTCACATAAATACGGTTGATATCAATATTCTTAGTGTATTCGACACACCTGACCATAGAATGCCCAAGTTCTATCTTTATGACCCTTAAGCATTTTATCAGAGCTTTGTTCAATCTGTTGCTTCCTTTCCTTTCAATTTGTTTCGTCCTGTGCTAGTAGTAGGGTGTTTGGTGGTACAGACTGTACCACAAATATCAAATTAATATATTACTATGAATCACCTTGGACCACTGGCATCCTTGAACACATTTAACTGTGTAATTTGTTGAAGCTTTGTGTCTCCAGTGACATAATTTGCACTCTGTTTATTTTGTGGCAAGCCCACGATGCTTAACAATAGATCACAAATGAATGTAGTGGCCATTGCCAAAAAGCCCAGTTTAGAATAAGTGGGTGGGTCTAACAATATTTAATTAGATCTTAGTAATTGTTATGCTAATATACAAAGTCAAAGAGATTACGAAAGATTACACGGTACGAAAGGACGTTGATAGGTTGGTACATTTACACGACTTGAAGTGTCTAAATATAATTATTGTTGATGATTGCTTTCCAAGAAATCGCTTAAAATAGATCTACGATTGATCTGTACATAACATGTTTATTTTATAATAGCTAGCTACTCAATCCCTACTATGTTTTAATGACAAGCCCCGCGAGGGATTCAATACAAGCTGTGGACGGCAGCTGGTCTTGAGTAAGTGGTAGGACTCAATATAATTAGCTGGATAAAAAAGCTTTTTCGCTACAGAAGATCACAACCTTATGTTTTGTTCCTGCAGCGAGTAAGACGACCAATGATCTTTGTGCCTCGCTATACAGTGATTCCTTTTGTGGAAGATAACAACACACGAGTGTTAACCTTCATGTTGAAGTATCCACTGGTTACTGAATAGGGGCAGGCAGGCTGCATTGTTTACGTATACTAAATATTATTCAGTATGCAGATATAGCATACATACACATAGCACATTAATTTTATTTCTTAAATATTATTAAAAAAAACAACGAACTAAATTAACTGTACGACCAAAACACAATAATGAAATTTAGCTACATTATATTTTATAACCTCTAATCTATATTTCACAGGCCTCGTGAAAGAATAAGATCATAATAAATAAGGTCCTAATATTACATTGAATGACGAAGCGTGCCAGCGTCATAACAAGCCAACCTCATTGTAGTCGTGGCGTGAATAGCTGACCGCTCTCTTTTGTTTCGCTTATTTAAAATAACACATTGTCTACAAAAGGTAAAACCAACCGCAGCCCGACCAAATACAGGCTGCTATTTTATTACCCTTCCAATCTTAACCAGTTATAAAACTATGAGTAATGTTGATAAAGCAAACCATCCTAAACCGTAAGGCGCTGATACCCGGGCGAACGTCAGATGCTAGACTGGTTGCCTGGAAACACGCAGAGACAGATCAATACAGTCAGTCTGAGCGGAGGCTACTCTGTGCAGTTGCTACCTTTACAACCGAATACGCAAATGAATGCCGGAGGAGAAACTGTAACAATAGACTTAAAGCCGCTCATTTAACATGCCCCGAGGGTCGACGGCATCAAAACAATGGACAAATATTTGGTGCTTATTAAGATCGAAAAGTATAGAACCATTATAGAACGTAAATTCCAATTGAGTTTGAGGTAGAAATGACCTTTGAATGTTACTGTTACTTTTAGTACTAGCTCTATACATTAGTAATGAGCTAACTGCAAATCGTGTCACTACTTACGTGAAGTAATTGTTCAAGGTGACATAGAAAAAAATAAAGATCACACGATCGATATCTACATTCAGCAACTGCGTATGTTTAACAAGCTACGATCTCGGCCGCAAGTATTCTGTGCCGAAGAGTTAATTTTTTGTAACATTGCTAATATTGAAAATGAGAGAACGTCGAGATAAGTGACATGAACCAGAACACGCATTGATATCGGATTGTCATTGTTGTCCTTCGTGCGGAACGCGCTATTGTCCTGTCTCTTCATTTACGGGTTGTTTAAAAATCTAAGATAGCAAATCTATAACTCATAAAACAACAATAAATATCCACACAGCCGTTAGATGGGCGTCGTGTTCAATTACACCTAATTGGCGCGTTATAAAAGTTAACAAACATTACACAACGTGATTTGAAGAATTTGCCGTCTACTCACTGAGCAATTTACTTTTATTTTGTAATCCCCCCCTCAATCAGCTAGGCTTGTTTATATGAAACTCGGTTATTTATTGTAAATCAGTACGAAAACAGGTGTACTAAAGAACAGAACTGGTATTTGAAGGTTATAGATCTATCCAGCTTTACGTAAAGCGTACTGCGGTGCTTTGCAAGTGCAGCTTTGCAAGTATCAACAATTTAGACGGGCAAAAGTGAAACGAGTTGTATTAATGAAATATGAGATGTACTGGCTTTCCACGTCGTCTTCACACGACGCAGCTCGACATAAAAGCGAAAACACAATAGTGTTTTACACCTGGTTTTAATTACTACAAAACCTTCTGCTAGTTTGTTGTAAAGCATATAAAATTGTTACTCATGCAATTACTGGAGTGTTTTAATTGCTACATTATGGTTAACTTGATTATTGATATCACGCCGATAAGGCTGTGAGATTTTGCAGGTATATAGCTATAGACATAACTCTACAAATCCCTATAAAAAAGATCAAATGTATTTTATTATAAATTGGTATCATGTCTAATGTTCTACTTACTGGTCTCGAATTTGTTTAAACCACAGACCAATTAAGATTACTATTTAGAAACTAGTTTAAAAATTATTAATTGATTAAACACGATGTGTCAGTGCGAGCAATCGTAACATCAGTGACTGATCCAAGATAATTTTGGACTATGTAAAAAAATTGCGGAAGAAACCGTCGCTGTCACTCTAGCGATCTATATATAACTGAAAGTTCACAGCTTGGTGAAACAACTGGGTCGACTAGTGGATATTTCAGTCCAAATAATGATATATCGCTTGTATGATCCAGATCGTCATAAAGCCGATCAATAGCCCATAAGAACTTTATTGAAGATTATTTTATAGGCAGGATGCTTTATTGCTTAGAAAAGAATTAATACTTAATAGACTTAAAGCTACTTGTATTTATCTAATCTTTCAAGATGTGGCTGAGATTTGAATCAACAGTTTAATATTATAGAACGTTAACCTGTTCTTGAGATCGTGTACTTGTGAATTACGTGTAATAATGATATGTGTTACAGATTTAGCTTAGAAACCGATTTTATCCGTCTTATTTCCCAGAATTTAAAGATCTTTCTGATGATTCCTAGCGATTTAGTACTTTCTTGTTTGCTAGATTTGTTTATTTGTAATATCTAAATATATTGTAGCTTCAGTTTTATATGTAGAATGCTTTTATTTCAATCCATTAAACAATAGACGCAACAAATATTTGGTCTGTCAGAAACACATTGATCTCTATAAACTTTTAAAATGTTATAGTTCTTCAGAATAACGGAAACTGTATACACATAAGCAGACTATTACTGAGCCTGCTAAATATACCGGTGTGTTGCGGGGTTACCGGATTGAGCATTACCAAGACTCAATAATTTATGATTTGACCGACGCTGCTCTTACATCATTATTTACATAAGGAAGTTTTCAGACGGGCACGTAAGGTTGCGAAACATATTTTACTGAAACTTTATTTATAGCTAACCCATGGTTGAGTAAGTGGGTTTATGGCGGACGTATTTTTAAAAACCAATTGTAATATGGTTCACAGTCCTGTTAACCGAGTTCACGTTACATTATAATCAGTTATTTATGTGGTTTTGTTGCTGCGCCCTAACGATTGTCCACGAATCCGCTTGTGCAATTTATTTCGTTAACATCTTGTTGATGTCAAGAATCAATAGATGACTCACATGATTTGTTGTACATTCTCGAGGCGTCGGCTCATTGCAGCTGCTAAATGTTGACAAATTTGACTCTCCATAAAAAATACATATGACGTCTATTTCTAGAGATGACCTCAAACAAACCATGCTTACATTTACGGTTATCGGAAGTAATACTGGATTATTAATTAGCATTAATAGCGGGTTTGTTTCTGATAATTTATTATATCTAAAGAAACAGCATTTTCGATTAACAACGGCGTCTACAAACAACTGCAACGAGTGATTGTAGGTCAATATTTTCATAACTACCAGTTTTGTAGTAATTTAACTAGCCTAATGACAAAACATACGCCAAACGCAAACGAAGGTTTATTTTGATGAAACGACATAAATAATCATAGGTTAAACGTTGTAATCTAAACAAAATCGTAACCTAAATGAACCCTCTTTAACCAACAAATTATGTGGTTGTTAAGTGGATTATGTTTTGAATGTTTCGTTCATTCTTTTCGCATTCCCGCGCCGACAAACTGAAGTTGTTCTCTTTAACAAATAGCCTCCGGTGGATGAAAATATCTGCGGCGCCGGATTCGTTCGCCCACACGAAAAGCTGCCTATCAACATACAATCTCCCAGCTGTTCCCATGGCAGATATTATAATATTATACTTATTCTAAAGCCGTCATAGGTTATTTTTCGAACGATGCGCATTTATCACCTTTCCCGAATTCCATTGCTGTGACTCTTTTAGATGCCTGTGATTTATAAGATGCAATAAAGAACTAAATCCTCACATGATGCAATGTATATATCTTATTTATTACCTACCTCTCAACCATATTTCTAAGATGACATTGAGACATTTTAAATAAATCGTTTGAAATTGTTGTCGTAAAAACAGCCTACTAAATAATAGAATACGAAATTGTCAAGTTCTTTTTAATCTTAATTACAGATATATAAAATATACATCATTTATTTTTCTTTTACATTTAAAATGTTGATTGATGATATTCGCTTTACTCATTGTTTTTTTCTTTTTGCAGGTACTAAACTGGGTTATCAGGATACATTCAACAAAATGACACATCATACTAAATGTGAGTGAGTGTCAGCATTCGCAAGTTAACACCGACGCGCAAATTGTTCGCTCGCTTTTACAACATTCCCAAAATGTTTTCGGCTGATATCGTCGGTCGTTGATCTTAGTAGTTTGCTATCAAGATATGAACGTTAAAAAATCTCTAGACAATATTTATAACTTGGATCTAGACGTGTGATGCACGCCGCGTCTGTGTTTACAGAATACTATATAATGTATGCCGTCAACTGCTTTCTAACGGTCACGTTATTGTTTATCGAAATTACAGTGGGCGGTTTGGCGCGGGGCCCGATAGTACCACCTTCGCAGGTGTGTCAGTACCTATTAGTATTCCAATAGTAGGTACCACACCGACCAACCGAATGCCTAATTACACAGCGCCATAATCAAACCTCAATTGAACAAATATTCGTCATTTATTTACATTATCCAAGCCTTATTTGAGCGTGGCATTGAAATATCTTATTGTAAATATGTGATTCCAAAATTGGCCTCGTTACGAGTGTCTTGGTTAATTCTGCTTATTTCAACATTGATAATAAATGATACAATTATTTTTTATGTATCGACATTCAATGTAACAAACGCAATTTCTATTAGGCAAACAAAATGTTCATACAATAAATTGTTGCATAAGATCGTTTAGAAACTTTTTAAGTTGAAAGCTGTAAAACTGCTATCTTTTTGAAAGACATTCATATTTTAAATTATATTACTTTACTCAAGTGAAGTCTAAACATCGGTTATTCATACCGATGTTTAGAGATTATATGACCTCCTTATATTTTTTATGACAGCCATGGCCTTGTCTCTTTTAATATTTTGAGAAACATGTGGTGACTAAGGTGACAATAACGTTTAACTCGCCCTATTAAAGTCTATGGCGTTAACTAGACAAATTAAATATCTACTACTAAGGGGTTTGTTGAATGTAACTGTATTAATGAGACATATGCGCCAAAAGTAAGTACAATTTAATAAAATATACCCATGGATTATAAGAAAGTGATTCGATACTCGATTTAATATATTAAAGATACACATTATATAATAGATGCTTATATTATAATCAAGTTTATAAATACATGCTTATACTATAGATACATATTGTTTACTAAACAATATGTATCTGGGAGAAAGACAATTGATTGCAAAATAGATTGCAGTAACTCGCTTCAAGAGCCTTATAACTGATAATTACAATAATGTGGTGAATGATATTCTAGAAGAAAGTAAGCCTGTCGTTTCTTGTTATCGGTTGCTACTGTTCATGTTATAAATCGACCTGACTCATCTGCATAAAAGAGCAATTGAATGAGTAATTTGTGCTAATCGTATCAACACACCGTTAGGATCGATCATCATCGCCCACTACCGAAGTACCCGTCATCAATCAAAATAATCACCAATTGTCTTGCCACTCTTGTATTCAACTTCATAACAGTTTTTGTTTGTGCCTCCGTCATTACACTATGAGCTCAATGCTGTTTAGAAAAGTTTAGTATTGTTAGTCAACCAAACATGTAATCATAATTTGTAAATAATTGAGGCAATATATTTTCATCTAAACATTGATTAACATACCTATCTATTAATAGCTGCCAAATGAGCGGCCTTCATTTGCATATTCATTTATTTAATTCAATTTCGAAGATAGCAGTTCATGCTTATGACTTATTAGGCATTTTATTACAACTTTTTAATTTTTCACTTCACTTTCACTACCGATTTTGTCACTGCTTATACCTGCTTAAAGATATTTAAATTCTATGCCTAACGGCCTCAATGACCGAATATAAGCTAGTAATTTACAGATTAAACATATAAATGTTAGAAATAGGTAGGTATATGAATGTCCAAGTCATGGCATGTATATATACATTTATTAATTATATTATCCTAAATGTCATCAATTGATTTCATAAGTAAATTACGCATGGCAGTAAGCATGCGGTTTTATGCCATATAGGATATATACCTAATACCGTACACTACCGCGGGGATTTGACAAACATTATTCGAGTACTAACAGACAGAAAGACGTAGAGAAACTATATGTGTTAATTACTATAGTAAAATTATCATTTGCCCTAATTATATCTTATATATAACATAATATGAATATAAATATAAACATACTACGCTAAAATACTATACAAAAAGCAATACCTTTCCAGTGTAATCTAGTAAATGGACTATTTGATCTATGTAGGTACTTACATTTAGATTGACTTTAATCCGCCGTACTCTAGTGGTTTGACGTCACAAAAACACGTATCTTCAGGGACCTCAACGCTTTACGAATACATGGCCTTTGACATTTTACTGGCAACCCCCTGAATAAGAAATAGTAGACGGTTTTTAGCTGGTCTGAGATAAACTTTCGGTCCTTATTCTGTCTTTTATAATGCCTACATCTAATATTCTATTGAAGTTCTTTTCATTAACATAATATAAATAGTTATTTGCATTAAGCCTTTCTAATATAGATTCGAAAGCCTACTTTGCCATCTTTTACTCTTCATACTTATTCACTTTATTTTAGTTTTGATCAAATAGAAGGTTCAGCCGCTTTCACGCCTAACAACATTTTCTTCGCTCCATTAAGAACCGAGTCGTAGAAATCTAGATGTAGGTACATGTTAAAAACCATCCGTGTAACAGTACTGAGACCTTAATACCATTTGACACGAGCACAACCTCTCCACGAACTATTTAAGCTAATAGTGCAGTAACAGCTGCACGACGCAAGTTGCACCTTGAACCGCATTTGTGATTTGCAGTGAAAGTACCTGTGTGCAGCCGTTCAAACGCTTTTGAATATTAGCTTTTGCAAGCAAATGCGCTAACGTGACCTACATTTGGAGATAAAGAGCGTCATCATTTTCCATTAAATATTGATACTAATTTTATTCAAATTCGTCTTTTAGTTACGACGCCACTGAATAACAAATTTCGATTCCTTCACATTTATGATAGGTAGGTATTATTTATTCGTTAAAAGTCAACCTATTTTTAGTATCGAATTAATGCTACCAAATATCTAGTCTACAGCGTATTCCAATCGCCATTATACATATATTTTAATCTCTTATGCACTGAAAGAAAAAGCCAAACTATAAAAATTCAAAGATAGGAAAGGATTTTCTGGATTTGACGGTAGTATCAGCTTTATATGGTCTTTTATATGTTTTACCGTCTTACTAACATCAATAATTTTTTTGCATGTTATGTTGTTTTAATGCCGACAGAATACCCAAAGGCATTCAAAGGAATGTACTTTTACATCTTATCTTCAGCCATGTTATAATTAATGCTTTCTCGCAAATTGTCTTGCAGTATTACTAACTAATGTATAATCAGTCATAAATTAATTAGAGTAATTTATTAAGGCAACTGTATATAAATAAAACTAGCTTAAACAGGAATTCTGACAATATGTCATTAAAAACTTACTAAATGCATAGGGGTATGCAACAAAATTACGAGCAATTTATTAAACTCTCATAATTATCTTACAAGTCCTTCGTTTAAGTACTGAACTGAGACAATCTTGTAAAATACGGGCCGTTATAAGAATTACAATTAATTTATATTTAAATAAGTACATAAAAGCAGTACCTAAATTTGTTAATCATGGCAGCTACTCTCACATAAAATTTTATAAGGCAATGCGTCGTTATTGGTTGCAATTAAGAAAATAACAGCACTTATTGTCTTACAAAATACATTAAATAGTCAAAAAGAATCATTAGAACATTAGTAGAGACATAAATCAAACAATAATAATTAACAGTAAATGTATTTGTTCATCGTTGATATTAACGTTTTACCTAAATCGACTGAATGATTGGCGTAGTAGTTTATGTGGTCGCCTCGCCGCTGCCGCTGCTCCGAGTGTTGTAGGTTCAAACCCACACGGGACAACAATTTGTGTGAACCACAAATGGTGGGTTCTTTATGTTCGTTATTTTCATTTTTATAAAGTCCCCCGCGACACAGAAATAACACCTAGTGCGGGAGTTATCTTTAAAAAAGTAACCTAATGGAATACAACTGACTTTAGGGTGACACGGTAGCATTAGTTTATAACCAGACGTCTCTATAGTCGAAATTTAGTGCGTATATGGTCGCAGTAGTCCAAATAACTGATACTAACGGCCTTACAGATGTGCCCGGTATGTCGAACTAGGCTTTGCATGATGTAAGCATGACAATGTTTACTTGCACTAATGTATAATACCGTTTACAGAAGTGCGTAATTATCAGCTATCCTCTTAGTAATTATCACTTCTGATTGAGTAGCACCAATCCACATTATGGGGAAACCCACATATCTAAAATTTCATATCTATCTTAAAAATAAGTTATGTGTGTTTGTTCATGACCCTATTATTCGAGAAAATATTTATCTACTACAATGTATATCTCTACCAGCGGTAACACAAGTTTCGAAAAACAGGGTATTTTAGAAGCAAATTAATATACATATTGGGTAATCAATTACATGAAAATGACGTTTTTATTTTTGCTTCTAAAGTGATGTCTACTAGCATAACAGTGGCAGTTCCTATCAAAACATGGATTAATTTTTTTATCGAATAACAACGTTATTAATAAGCATAATTTATTCGAGTCGTTTCTCTATTCGATAATTTAAAACGAGTCGTGCTTTCCGTGATCTGAACATTTTTTTTAAATTGAATATTCATAATATACATATAAGCGATTGCTCAAAACAAGAAACATCGGCGCCTTTCCAAACATGGCTAACATTAAATATTCACTTTCATATTTTTGTTTTTATGATTACCTAACTTTTCGTCACATAACTGTGGTATGGGCTAAATAAATCTGATGGTAAGACATGCACTTTTTGTCCCTTGATTTTCCATATTTAATTGCTATGATTACCATACGAAATATAGATCACCAATTCAAACAACTATGGTTCTTTCTTACGTAATCTATACCACACAACATGGAATTAATAATATTCAATAGTCATGAAACGAAGCCGTGAACGAGACAAAATGATGAATGAACATTCCTACGGCCTACGAATCGAGTGCTAAATCACGCCAAATGCACCTTACCTGGCACCTAATTGCTCATATAAATGCAGTTTGGCACTCTATATGATTTTGCATAAATCATAACCAGCTGACAGATTTGTTATTTACTAAAGACAAATAGAGGGCACCTAATAACAGGCGTCATAAGCCAAAGCACGCGCTCTGCAAAAAGTTATTGGCTTACGGGCGCTAGAAATAGCTTTACTAACTGGATACAGCTGCATTCATCTACCTCATCAACGTACAATATGTACAGGTTTAAAGTTTCTTGGCAAATACTATTGTAGAGGTATTTGCGTAAAACGTCCTTAGAAACGCGTAAAATAAAATACGACCTACATTTCTTAATTAACGAAATTAGACATTATCATTTAAACGACCTCAAAGAACAATGTCAACAGAACTATTGTTCGAAACGATTTCAATGAGCTCAATAACTTCCTTTCGTTATTTACGTATCAGTTTAGTCATGTGTTCCTTTTCAATGTCACCCGTAATTTCAGATCGTTGCGTTGTTATTAAGACACATCGGTAATTTGGGACAATTATTTGTCACTATCAAGAGAAAGTGACACGTTCTAACGTTCGAAGCGAGTTATTAACTCATTTAGAAATTCACAGCAGAGATTTTATACCTTTCTTAATTTTGTATATCCTATATTGTTTATTTGTTGAATATTCTGTCCGCCACTATTTAGTTTATTATGCTCCTCATTATTTAGCTAATTTGCTAATTTTAAACGCCTCTGTTGTTCGATGTTTAACAGACGCTGACAAACTGACAGCATAACATTCATAGCTCTCTATGACAATATAATTCAAACAATTCAGTGATGCGCCATCTTCACTCTAGTTCCCATTCTACACATCTTAAACAGTCCGCTGTCTACACCTGCGTTCCTTATTTTAGATCAACGCTGGCCGTGATGGTAGCCCGCAAGGTGACGCCAGATTATTTTCATATTCTGGGTCACGATGTGTGTTTTGTCTCAGGGACACTGATATTCCCGTTTACACGAGGTCGCGCGCACTATTTATGTGACAACGTTATAACTAACTCATATTTAAATTCCACCTTGCACAAGGTATCTAACATTGAGATTTCTGACTACTATATGTGGGTTACGAGCCAAACAGATGTAAAATACAGAACGTACTGTATACATGAGGTCGGCTTTATTGTCAGCATTAACAAAGGTAGCAACGCACAGCTATGTACTTTTACGTAAACAACCATCTCTTTAATGTACCATGACGTCGTCTCATCCATAAATCGTAGGTAACTACTTTTGCATATTTCCAACGCTATTAACGTTTTCCCCAATAAATCACCGATACTATCAATGATTCAAAACTTTCTTTTTTAAACAAAATATCACATTAACCATTATAAAGCGTCTTTACGAGCTGCGCTCCCATTCGTGGCCCGTTAACTGCACTTTTAATTTACGACATATGGTAGCTAGGCAACTTATACCTTCACCTGCATGCTGTAGGTCAAGTGGTCATGGAAGGTAAGATTATTATTATTTTCTGTCCTGTGCCAAGACGCGAGTTCCAAAGATGATTCATACATTACGATCTCAGAATGCAGTTCGGTCACTTTTAATGTTCCGCAGTGATGGCATCTCTGCTAACCTCGCATCGTATCTATGGATATAGATGCTTAATAATTCTATGTCACATGGCTTTTATTGCAAAATACTTTTAACTACATCGGCAAAAGAATCAAATTTATGTAACGCGAACCTTTGAATTCAAATGTGCTTGCAGGTAGAATTTTTTGCTCATGTCTCACATGCCTTTGTTTATGTCTACTTTGTCTGTGAACTGGTTAACAATAGCATAGTTATCTATGTGATTGGCTTGTAATCGCTCGGGTATCTATAAAATCTGTCTATAATACCATGGTTTTCTATTTCTTTGAAAGGTTTAATTAATCTGAAACTTAGCACTTAGCCTTCGTGCGCAGGAATGAATTGATGACGCAACATATTTCAATTGAACTGGTGGTGTTCTTTGAATTAATTGTCACCATCAGCTTTACTTCGGCGCATGTTCACGCAATCTGTTGAATGTATTGAATTCTATTTATCAGTTTCGACCTTGACGCCACCTCCGGAACCAATCGTGTTTGTAAGTTTGCATAGGAGCGCCATTTGTGAACCATTATTTCCTTTCAGATCTTATTCAACATCCATTACAATGGATTACTGAGGCGCTATTCGATTCAGACGAGTTTTTGATACTTGCCTAATGATATAATCTACCGGAATGACGAATGCGTGATCTATTATAAAGACTATTGTCTATCATCTAATGACAACAATACAAATACACGCATACAAATGTACGTAAATTTATAAATGTATCCGCTTAAAACGCCACAGTTAACTCGTTTAAAAATCAAACCCGAACCTTTTTTTTTCTGTTTATAATTCCACGAACGAGTACAATGATAGCCACAGAATACAAATAAACCAAAGAGCTGAGAGTCGTAATGAAGATCTGTCCTCTTCAAAATATGTAAATTGTACTTACACAACGATATTCCGTATAGCCATTGCTATGAGCGACAAAATTGCAAACAGAAAGCGGCGAATGGCTAATAACCGTCCGCGAATTCGGCACTACGAGGGTCGAACCCCTCGACCGTTCCCCTACCTGATGCAACTGCAGTATTGATTAACAGCACTTGTACATTCGAAATCGTATTTCCGATTTCATTTTATGGACCAAATTATCATCTAAATTAAATCTCTATGAATTAGCAAGCGATTTGAATTTTAATGTATTTAATAATATGATTGAACTTTTATATAATCCGCTTATTAACCTCAAAATGCAATTGAATAGAAGAATAATATCAACTTTCATGTAATCAATCTAAAGAAATCGGTGTATTCACTTGTTGACCTATACAAAACAACTAACACGTTTCTTACTTTCCATTTCAGACCTTCACCGCATGGTGCAACAGCCACCTGAGGAAAGCCGGCACCGGTATCGAAAACATCGAGGACGACTTCCGCAATGGCCTGAAGCTTATGTTGCTGCTGGAGGTTATCTCTGGCGAAACCCTGCCCAAGCCCGACCGCGGCAAAATGCGTTTCCACAAGATCGCTAACGTTAACAAGGCCCTGGACTTCATTGCCTCCAAAGGTAAACAGAACTTAATTAAATATAATAATTCTTTATGTCAAGTATCGCCAATCATCATCAATCAGCTTTGTAGTAGGTAGGTAGGTACACTTTTCCTCCAACGATTATAAACCAATAGATCTGACTTCATGTAATTTACCTAAACCTAACACTTAAAATAAAATCTATTACTTTATTTATTAATTAGAAATTTGGAAGATCCATATCAACAAATGTATTATATCAATGTTATCTTACATTCTCTGAAATTTAAAACAGAAACTACACATCTAAAAATAGAGTACAGAATCAAAGTACTGTCTATCAAATTAGTATTTAGTTAGGTAATTCAATTGAGCTTTGATGTCAATTAATCTCTAACAGATATTTGACTTTAAAAATAGAATTATTATTGTATGGATTCTATAACTCCGATAGGTAGCGAGTTACAAGTGTTTTACTGCATTACCTACCTAACAATACGTAGGCGACGTACTAAAAGCCTATCCCTTACACCTACACTCAACATTTTAGATCGAATATATTGTGCATAATGTTACGCAGAGGTGTATTCACAATAGATCCACACCTCAGAAAAATAACCGTTGTCTAACACAGAATGTTAAAGATAAACTCGACTATGGACGTAATTAAGCAAAGCTAAAGAAATTATCGACGATACTAAAATATTTGTGCATCATTCAAACTAGTGAAGCAATAATATTTGCCGACAGTTATATCTAGTAACTGTTAAAGTAGTCGTTTGCAACAGTGCTAAGTGATAATTATATGTAGGTTTATTTATTTAAGAAGTAAATATTGCTAGCACAACCTGTTCTAATAGTAAGTCTAGGAATATAGTCGTGTTATTGTCACTTAGTCTTGCCGGGGCATAGAAAAAGATGCCTATATATAGGTAACTATAGAAAAAGATAACTCGTCGTTTTCCAAGTAGGTATCGTAGTTTTTTGCTGCGTCGTTTATACGAAGTAACTGCAGTCTGCTGTTCAAGGCTTAGACCAGTTATCAGGCTTCTGATTCCCTGTAGCGCCAGACGTCGATCGCAACGAACGATAGACGTTGTTATGACAGACGGGAACACAGCTTATCAAGCTTAACAGGAAATATTCGCGCCATGTTCATATCTTCGTATTTATACGCTATGGGTTGTGACTAATCGTAGCATACCTTCTATAAAAGTAAAGCTTCATATAATATTATCCAAAGGTGGCTTAATGATATGACGTCAGTAGGTAAAACTTAGGTCATACTTTATTTAAGGATATCTGCCGTATTTATATTATTGCCATAACTAATTTAGGCGTTGGAATTATTTTGGTACAGTACCGATTTTATGGATGCCACAATTTTACAAATATGTGTATGATTAAATTTGAATTTTCAGGCGTGAAGTTGGTGTCCATCGGCGCCGAAGAAATCGTCGATGGCAACTTGAAGATGACTCTGGGTATGATCTGGACCATCATCCTGCGATTCGCCATCCAGGATATCTCAGTTGAAGAAATGACCGCAAAGGTAATCGTCCAAGCAATAATATACCTACTCTTTTGTGTACGACTATGTAAACAACTGTATTAGTCACCAGCAAAAATGTGCGTGAACATGAATGTTTTATTTCTTTTAGATTATTATACCTATAATCGATTTTCTACACATTGGTGTATAGTAAGTTAATGAAATAGTGGTGGACCGTAACTCACTTTGTTGTGGAACATTATTACCAAATAAAATGGTTATAGTAAATGTCTGCGCAACATTTTTGTTATAATAAAAAATAAAAACACATAATTATTGTTGTTATACGCACGGCAACTCAACCTTGTTTAATACAACAGGAAGGTCTGCTGCTCTGGTGCCAACGCAAGACAGCGCCATACAAGAATGTCAATGTCCAGAACTTCCACCTGTCATTCAAGGACGGTCTGGCTTTCTGTGCCTTGATCCACAGGCACAGGCCCGACCTCATCGACTACAGCAAACTGTCCAAGGACAATCCTCTCGAGAACTTGAACACGGCTTTCGATGTGGCCGAGAAGTATCTCGATATCCCCCGCATGTTGGACCCCGACGGTAAGGTGTCTCTTTATAAGCTTACACGCTTTTATTACATATAGCAAATCTAAATATGTACTAGGAAAAATATTCATTTATTTACTATGTATGACGAAATTAAACTACTATATACGGATCCGTATATAGTAGTTTAATTTCAATGAATAACATTCGCGTAAACAGAAGACAATATTATATGTATGACGAACCCAGGAATATCGAAAAGTTTATCCTGTTTATATTATTTAAAAAAGTTGAACATTTATTGTTCAGCTGATGCTAGATTGATGCGATGACGTAATCTATAATATTGAAGAAACCATGAAAATAAAATGTGAATGCATATTGCAGACCTAATAAACACACCAAAGCCGGACGAGCGCGCCATTATGACCTATGTGTCGTGTTACTACCACGCCTTCCAAGGCGCGCAACAGGTACAAAACAAATAAAATGGCCGCCAGGCGTCACCGCCAACTTCCGCGTTTGATACCCAAGCCCCTAACGCCAGGCCTTTGTGTGTAACTTATAGCATGATGAGTGCCTATCGCTTTATTTGTAAGGAGCTCTTTTTTTCAGTGTTCAGAAACTAATCTAAGGAACTTGGACGAAATTTCCGTGATAAGATCTTCTTAACCTTAGTTTGTGGTGGAAATAGTTATATCCTGCTGACTACTGTCTCAGATTTAATATCACTATTTGTAACTACAATGGAAACATCTAAAGTGGTTATATTGCGTCAATATTAAATACATGACCTACTAAAGAAAGGTCGTCCGAGTTCAAATATTATAAACCCGCTCTATGGATTTCAGTATTATGTTTAAATATTCCTATTACACCATTGTCGTATAGTTACAGAGGTCCTTTGAAACCCTTAATTTATAATCAATGATGACCTTTTTGCCTAATCAATCAATTCATAAAATATCCAATTGATATAGAAAGGAAATAAGCTTTATGTTGTTAACTACCATATAGAATCTTATATTGATGAAACGAAAGAATGCTTGTGTTCGAATGAATCGCTTTCGTAATTCGCAGCTATTCGAAACAACGCGTCATTTACTTCGTTGTCTAGATATTCAGTTAAACTGACAATTAGCGCAGCATTTAATTTTCCTGTTTCAGTTGCTATTTTTAAATGTGATAAGACAATGCGGGCGCTTCAAAACGCGTTGTTTTTATCATGTTTTGCTTCATTCATTTTTTAATACAACGCTCTGGATATAAATAATGATAGACGAAGGCACTCTTCAGAGGATAAAACACAAGCATTCTAATAAAGAATAATTCATGATACATCGCATGAGAACTAACACCGTGTCGCTTGCGTGCCGCTTGTCAGATCTGCAGAACACGGCGATGCCGGACGAACGTGCCGTCATGACATACGTCTCTTCATACTACCATTGCTTCTCTGGCGCTCAAAAGGTTTGTATTGACTAAATACACCTACTAATAGGCAGATGTTGCAACATTCAAGTTATGGAATAACTAAGCAACAGCAGTTTTGAGTGAGGTTTTGAAAATCATGAACTAAGAAGTCATAATCCAACATAAATCATGTAGTTATTTCAAGTATCTAATATACCTTATTGTAAAAGATAATATATATTGATAGCTGTTGCAAGTCATGACAAAAGTTTTGTTATGTTACCAGGCTGAGACCGCCGCGAACCGCATTTGCAAAGTTCTCAAAGTCAACCAGGAGAACGAACGCCTCATGGAAGAGTATGAGCGTCTTGCCAGCGATGTAAGTATCCACATAAATCAAAATAAATTATGATCTATCTATTTTCAAGTAAGAATGCGCTATTTATCGCATACCTTTATTTTAATTTATAGCTGTTGGACTGGATCAGGCGTACCATGCCTTGGCTGAACAGCCGCCAAACCGACAATTCTCTTGCCGGTTGCCAGAAAAAGCTGGAAGACTACCGTACTTACAGGTACTAAATCAAAATACTCTTTGAAGTTTATACATTGCAATACATGCAATTATTCAATTAGTTTTAACTAAAATGAGCAAATGTTTTTAGGCGTAAACACAAGCCACCACGTGTGGAGCAGAAGGCCAAGCTGGAGACAAACTTCAACACTCTCCAGACTAAGCTTCGCCTGAGCAACCGCCCCGCTTACATGCCCACCGAAGGCAAGATGGTCTCTGTAAGTATTACCACTCTATATATATTCATAATGACCTTCAATAATCGAATACGGATATATTAAAATTGTTTTTTCATATTTAAGGACATCGCTGGAGCCTGGAAGGGACTGGAGATTGCCGAGAAGGCATTCGAGGAGTGGCTGCTTAGCGAGATGATGCGCCTTGAGCGTCTTGACTACCTGGCCCAGAAGTTCAAGCACAAAGCCGACATCCACGAGGACTGGACCAGGGGTATGTTTCAAACATAAATAAATATTCCCATTTCTTTTAATACATACGCCGCTTGTATAGCACCGAAATGGTAATTAGAAGCAAGTTTATCATGCAACCATTAAGGGTAAAGGTAGGTAATAGGACACTGCCGCTTACTAGATATTTGCGGAAAGCAAGGTGCTACTGAGAATTTCATACCTAAAAAGCCCAATAATAGTTTTCCTGACCTCAAGATCAGATGCAAACATAATGGCAATTTGAAGTTGCGACAAAACTGGTAATACAATGAGGCAGTTAAACTACTGACCTATATTAATTCACGAGTTGACTTTATTTTAGGTAAAGAGGAGATGCTGCAATCTCAGGATTTCCGTCAATGCAAGCTGTACGATATCAAGGCCCTGAAGAAGAAGCACGAGGCCTTCGAATCAGACCTCGCCGCGCACCAGGACCGTGTTGAGCAAATCGCTGCTATTGCGCAAGAGCTCAAGTAAGAAACATGTTCATTTAGTCCATATTTTTTTAAGACACCCAATACAAACTAGTGGTAACTTAAACGTCGCCAAATCATTAGATTTATCATTTTTAATGGAAAACTGAGTATCTGCTGCCTTTATAATTTATTACACAATTTTTATTTCATTGCTTTTTTAGTTGTCGGTATTTGCAAGTCATCAATAGCCCCAATATTAGTCTGACATCCAATCTAACTTTAAAATAGTGTTAGCCGTCCGGATTTCGAAGATCGAATGTCACTTCGACGCGAACTTAGCCGAATTCAGTTAAACAAGAAATCTCAGCCCAATAAACTCGGGGGCAAAAATAGGATGGGGAACGAGTCGGTCCGTATAAGGGTAAAACTGTAGGTCATAACTGGCGTGGTATGGCTCGCAGCACGCTGGAGTACCACGACGTGGCGGCAGTGAACGCGCGCTGCCAGCGCATCTGCGCGCAGTGGGACCGCCTGGGCGCGCTCACGCAGCGCCGCCGCCTCGCGCTGGACGACGCCGAGCGCGTGCTGGAGCAGATCGACCTGCTGCACCTGGAGTTCGCCAAGCGCGCCGCGCCCTTCAACAACTGGTACGTGCTGTCCGATGTCTAATGTTTCATACCGATACCGCTCCGCCACCGGTGTCTGTGTTTGGTGGGCTTAAAAAAAGGATAAGCAATTGAGCTATAGATCAAAAATGATACGCGATCCTTAATAGATCTATGCTGATCTGACTAAAAGTAACTAGTTTAAGACCTTTCAATGAATATGGTTCGAGAATGAGCAGTCTATCCGAGCCTACCTAGTTATTCTTTTATAAGTAGGAAGATATAGAACATTTACATATATTTTGAAAATGTAATATTTAATTACTCGTTTTAGGTTGGACGGAACCCGCGAGGACCTTGTGGACATGTTCATCGTGCACACCATTGAGGAGATCTCCGGTCTCATGGACGCGCATGCTCGCTTCAAGGCCACCCTTGGTGAAGCTGACAAGGAATACCAGGTATATTAACTAACATACTGCTTAATCGGACTGCTTAAAAATGCCACAATTAATAATAAATACGTGTCAAATAGATAACATATACTAAGACATTTTGAATTTTTACAGGCGATAGTCAACCTGGTACACCAGGTTGAGTCTATCGTGAAACAACACCAGATCCCCGGTGGTTTGGAGAACCCCTACACCACTCTGACTGCTCACGAGCTGAACCGCAAGTGGTCGGACGTGAGACAGTTGGTGCCCCAGCGCGACAACACGCTCGCCGCCGAGCTGCGCAAGCAACAGAACAACGAGACCCTCAGGCGCCAGTTCGCCGAGAAGGCCAACGCCGTCGGACCTTGGATCGAAAGGCAAATGGACGCCGTCACCGCCATCGGCATGGGTCTGCAGGTAAACATACCGCCATATTTCTTGTGATCATCATCACGGCAATTAAACATGCAAATAAACTATAACGTACAAGAATAAAATTTGGTAGGTAGTCAATACTAATATATTAATATCTTGTAAGGGATCTCTGGAAGACCAACTCCGTCGCCTCAAGGAGTACGAGGCTGGCGTTTACGCTTACAAACCACACATTGAGGAACTCGAGCGTATCCACCAGGCTGTCCAGGAGGGCATGATCTTCGAGAACAGGCAAGTTTTCAAGATACTTGGTATACCAATACCAAAATCTTATCTAACTGACAAAATATTAACAAATGACTTATAACAGGTATTCGCAATACACAATGGAAACCCTGCGTGTCGGCTGGGAACAGCTCCTCACTTCTATCAACCGCACTATTAACGAAGTTGAGAACCAGATCCTGACTCGCGATTCGAAGGGCATCACTCAAGAACAACTCACGGAGTTCCGCGCTTCATTCAACCACTTCGACAAAAACCGCACCGGTAAGCAAGAAACCATTGTGGAGTATCATGTTGTAATTATTTTGAAGAAGGCTTCTATTTAACCAATTGTACAATTAACAGGCCGCCTAGCACCCGAAGAATACAAATCGTGCCTGGTGTCTCTTGGCTACAGCATTGGCAAGGACAGGCAAGGAGAACTTGACTTCCAGCGGATTCTTGCCGTCGTTGACCCCAACAACACAGGTATGAAGCACTTTCTATTTGCTCTATCCATTACGAATAAACGTCTATAGCTGGAAATATAAATCTGACGGGTATGTTTGTTTTATTTATAGGTTACGTATCGTTCGATGCGTTCTTGGACTTCATGACAAGGGAATCTACAGACACAGACACCGCTGAACAAGTCATTGACAGCTTTAGGATCTTAGCTGGCGACAAGGTAATAATATTTCAAATGGATCTTAATTTTTTGAGGTTAATAACGAATTGAATCTTATTCACTATTTTACTTTTCAGCCTTACATCACCGCGGATGAACTCCGACGTGAGCTGCCTCCCGACCAGGCGGAGTACTGCGTAGCACGCATGCCACCGTACCGCGGCTCCGGAGCCCCGCCCGGCGCCCTAGACTACATGGCATTCTCCACCGCGCTCTATGGCGAGACCGACCTTTAGGTACTCACCGAAAATTGTAATTTGTATTAACCAAAAATCTCAAAAATGTTAATTTATTCTATAGGTAATAGTCTGGAAATAAAATCTTAAAGAAATCTCATAGGCTTTCAACTTTCCCAAGTACACAATGGTATTTGGCAAGCATCCAGTTCGCGATTGGGCCACTGCCTAACACCCACTCTGTTTACATATTTTGTTGTGTTGGTATATTTAGAAACTGAAACGTTTTTTACTCAGACACAGGTCACAGATGTCGTATCATAGGACATAGCCATCCACGTCATCAGTCAAGGAGGGTACCTAACGAGACGGCGCGGCATCGCGCTTACTAACACCACGGCCCGAGACTCCAGCGGCGACGTAATGGCGCACAAATATTATTTTCCTTACACTGACCCACATCTCAGATATCGCCCTAAACCAGGGTCAGTGTAGAGCAAACAATTTTTGTGATATAATTTAGTCTATAAAACAGTTCTATATTAAATATTATGTGCAATGTTCAAACCAAAAATGCCATTAACTTTCATACCATAAAACTCCTTCCTAATGTTTAGTAACCTTTTGGCTCAAATCAGAGAAATCATTTTATATGTTTACAACACTCTATTTATTATTACATTAGCATTAGGTATTTTTAACTTTTATAAGAAATTCTCAGAGAAGTCACAAAAAAATTATTTGTAAGATAAAAATGGTGCTAATGTTAGGCTTGACTAATGTGTGACACCAAAATAAGACTCATTCAGATTGTGAGAATGTTTTTGTTATATTTTTTTTATTTATAAGCAAACATTATTTATACAAGTTCGATTTTTATTTACTGCCATTAGTAATTATAGTATGATGGTAGGCACAATATTGTTTTAAGTTTTCTAAATTTATTATAAATGTTGCAGGGAAGTGTCACACAAATTATTTATATCATAGATTGCCATAGCTTGCCTGCATCTATTTATTTATCATTTTTATATGATTATCGTTTGTGAGGGTATTGGAATGAGTACTCTAAATAAATGATCTGCCATATCTTTGTCTTTTAATAATGACTGTGTTGTAATCCAACCAATTATGTTACACAAGACAGCAGCGGTATGTAGAATAAGAATGACTTATGTGCCCAAAAGTATACTAACTCGAATGTACAGCTAATTTAATAAAAAGCTCTTAAACAAATTACCTTTTTATTTGCAAAACTACCTAACAACTAAATAAAGCACTATTCAAATACAAATAAAATGGTTTGAAAAGAAGTAAATAACATTTCATATATTAGAAAATGTTTTGTGTATGAATAGTACAGATCAAAGTTTTATAATTCAAAGAAAGTATGCCATATTAAGCAAGTAATATACATATAGAAATATTTATACAATATTTCAAATTAAATTTATTTAACACATTCTATGATAGAGCCACAACATGAGATATTAATAAATTACATAATTAATTATGCTATCAACAACTATAAAAAAACTAAGACTAAAAAACAAAAAGAGGTCTATTGGTTTATTCTTTTTTCTCCTGCTTAGACTCTTCAGCTGCTGTTAATAGGGCACTCTTTATGCCAACTTTCTTCAGTTCCTCAATGAGCTCACCTGATTGGTGCATCTGCAGCATTATGTCACAACCTCCAACAAACTCACCATTGATGAAAACTTGAGGAATTGTTGGCCAGTTAGAGTAATCTTTAATACCTGAAATCAAAATATACATTAGACTACTTCTATAGATTCAAACTTATATATCTGGATAGGGAATAGGCTGAGACATTATACCTACATTTGGCCAGTTATAATATTTCAGACAATAACTTATTTCACGAGTACATCCAAGCAAGACAAGCCTTTTTTTTAACCATCTAATGCACTTTATAACAGCTGTTTGTTTTTTGAAATTACATCTTCAGCACTAGATATAATTCCTGTGTCTCAGGGGACTTTACAAACATTCATACAACATACATAAAGAACACCCAGACTTGCAACAACAGTTTGGGAATCACATAATTTTACTCCTGTGTGGGGAACTCAAACTAACAACATTCAGTGGTAACGGTAAGGCACGTAATTGACTATACCATCAAAACCAAGAAAATGAAATTTACAATTTTCAAGAATATCTACATATTCTGATAAATATTCCGATGCAACATTTAATATTGATTAATTGAGTATTTGGCGATACACAAATAGATATGTACATATTGTACAATATGCCATCATCAATACAAGTTTTAAATATTCAATTGACTCATTGACAATTAATTGATCAATTTGTTCATTGTTTTCCACAATTACCCCAGCTTTATATTTGGACAGGTGGATGCCACATCATTTAAATTTATTTAATTTTTGATTCCCCCATAACTGCTAGGATTTCAATCATAATTTTGTGATAATGAATTAATTAATTCAATGAGTTACAAAAAACATTCTACTGCTCTGAAATAGCAATATGTAAAATTACATGTAAATTTTATTCAAACATATAGATTACACATAAGTGCTTGTGCTTTGTCCTTGACCATGATATGTAGGTATTGCATTCCACACACCTGTATTTAAACATTGCTTGAATGCAACTATATGCATCATTACTTCATTACACACGCTAATCTAAAGATAAACGTTTTTAATGCATATAATCCATCTGACACACATACTTTTAAATTTATAAAATCTTGTAATATTTATGTCGATTTTATTTTTTTATTATAAAACCTTTGCTTTCAATATTTTGTCTATTTCATACTATTATGTAGTCTGAAATCTAAGAATACTGTGTCTGACCACCAGTATGCTGCTGGGACTCAATAGGTTAATTTCTATATCTAGATATAATAAAAAGCATTGTCTGAACACCAACATCCAAATATTCAGTTAGGAATTAAATTGTAATTTTGTGTTGTTTTGGAGTCTTAATACTATATAACAATATCTAATTAACTAACCATGTTATCTAGTTGAAAAGTAAGAGGTCATGAGTCAAAGTAATTGTTATAACAAAAAATCTTTGCATTACTGTATTGGTTATCAAAACATTTTTTTAAATCCGCATTTTATAATATGTTTAGAATTAATTAATTTAAAACCACGTAGTCGTTTTCTAAGTCAATATATACATACAAGTGAAAACTAACCTTGTCTAAGATTTTCATCAGCCAGAACATCGTGACTGTCGTACGTAACGGCGTGCATTCTCATTATCTGAACAACTGCATTACTAAATCCACATCTCGGGGCATCCGGGACACCTTTCATGAATACTACCACTTTATTATTCTTAACCAAAGCATCAATTTTATCTTTTGTTGGAGCGTCGGCGAATAATCGACTTGATATCTTCAGGGTATTGTTGTAAATTGGAAAAATACTTCTTCGTAGAATGCTCGTCATTTTCATTAATATATGATAGACTTTATTGTAAATCTATTAATTTGTAACCAATTAAATAATAAATTCTTTTGTTTTAATTTATCAGCTCCAGAATAAGTGAAAACTGTCACGTCTGTCTGCTGTCAATCACCTGTCATCTGTTTGTTACGCCACACGGCTGTTCAAGTGTCAAAGTCATTAATACCATAAAAAATAATATTACCATAGACATAGTCATCGTTCGACATCTTTTAGTTATTGTCCTGAGATTTTCATGGTTCTAAAAAATAGGTAATAAAGTTAATATTATAAGTTCTCCATCTTGGAATGTATCGCTATTTCTTATGTCTGTGGTATCCAATGAGATAGCGTAATAATAATTATGTAAGCATATCATAAAACCCATATAAAAACTTTTCAACCAATTTATGTATGGCAGTGAATACTTGAGTATTGTGCTTGAATAGCATAGTACATTTAAATTTTCAAATTGCCAAATCAGCTTTACATTGTACCTAGATCCTTTGTCAATCAACAATAACACGTACTCATAAAGTCAAGTTGTGTCCGAGTCATAGCTATGAGAGTCGTAAATATTGGTCAAATAAATAAATAACACCATTAGTTACACTCACTTTTATAGTATGAAATATATACAGAATGTCCGGTAATTAATGGATAACCTTGAATGTCTTAGTATTAGTGTCTCAGTAGAAATGATGGCCGTTCAGAAAAAAATATGAATGAAACAACAGACCTGTTGTCTGTGCTTTTTTGTATTTTGTTTATGGCACGAAAGTATCCTTGTCTATAATGTCTATGATTATGTATAGTCTACGATAATTTTGTGGTTTGTTGTGTGGATTGGTGTGATTTTATTATTTTTCATATTTTATACACTTACTGTTAAGATGGAAAACGCTGAAGAGATATTTAACTTCCTTGAAGACTTTTCCAAACGCAAACCTAAAACTATTCCACTAGAGCTTAATGAATATTTGGCATACGTAGCGCGTACCGGTGATCCAGTCTACCAATGGTCTCTTGTAAGACCTTTATTCAAAGAAAAACTTGTATCTGTCATAACCGATTTCTATGAAACTTCACCGGGTATCGACATTCCACCTTATCCTAACGTGGACCCATTTAATTACGATAGTATGAAAAATGCTCTGTTAGAACGCCTCGATTCTTTCGCCTCTGCCCCATTTACAGTTCAAAGAATTTGTGAATTACTTACATATCCACGAAAACAGTACAATCGCGTGGACAAGTTTATGAGGGCAGTGGAGAAAAATATTTTGGTCGTAAGCACCAGAGAGCCGGGTATCCAGCGACACCCTGAACCAGAGAATGGTGAACCTAATGAACCCATTGTGAATGGTTCTGACAACAATTCCGAATATAATGTAGATGTTGAAATGGAAGACATGTCATGGAAGGAAAATGCTGAACAACAGCAGATGTCTGAACCACAGCCTGGCTCATCAGATGGTCACATTACAGTAGATGATATTGAAGCTCGACTGAAAGCTAAACAGGACGCTCCAATGGATACTCAAGATAAAATTGCCACTCAGTATGAATCAGTTACACCCCCAGAATTAAATGTAAATACTGAAGAACAGCCAACACAAATAAAAACAAATGCAGATATAAACCCTCAAGCATCTGTATCCACAGAGGAAGATAATAAAATAGAAGCAACAACTTCATCAGACCCAACTCCTGTAGGAGTAAAAGCTGATGTTGAAATGAAACCTGAAGCCAGCACACAACCGTTAATCATTCCAGAAATAAAGGTAGATGATGCTGAAATGACAGAGCAGCGTCTTAGTGAACAATCTTCTGTAGACAAAGTTGAAGATACAAATGAAACTAGTGAAAAAGAACCTGCTGTCACACAGACAAAGACTGTGATAGAAACACAGTCTGTAGCTATGGATGAAAGCAGTTCCGATTCTACAACAAAAGAAGATATAGAGCCTAAACTAATTTCAGAAGTGTCTACCTCAAGTGAGGAAAGTTCTTCATCTAGTGACAACACAGATGGGAATAGCAATTCACCCAAAACAGATGAAAGGCACATAGATGTGCAAGAAGAGTCTAATCAGTCAGACACTCCATCGGAAACTACCTCAGAAGAAAGCAATGTTAAAGAGCCTGAGCCTGAGCAAACTCCAGAGCCTGAAAAACCAGAAAAACCTGCTGAAGATTCTCCTAAAGTTACGATAGAATCAGATAACTACTCAATATCTGATGTGAACTCGGAGCTACCTCAACCACTGGCTGAAAGGCCTAAAACACCAGATGTAGTGAAAGAAAAAGAAAGTAAGGAGCCTGAAAAAACTGAAGAATCAAAGTCTGAGAGTGTTGAACCAGAGCAGAATCAAACTGAGTCATAGACTTCAGGGCTCTATAGTTTAAAGTACTGTTTTATTCTGTGACTGTTAGTTCATAAGTAGAAAAAGTGATTAAATTACCTTTAGGCTTGAAATCCATAAACATTCTTTATCATTCTATGGTTCAAAATAGTCAAATATATACTTAATCCTCTTTTTGTCTTTCATGACTAAGTATTTGTACTCAACTTTATAATAGCTTAATATAAACAAGTACTTTATGGAAAATTATCTATGAAATAATTTGGATTGCACATGAGTGAATGTAACTTAGTATTATTTTATACCATTAATGTAATATACGAGTAATAAATGATGAATCAATTTCTGCCATTTTTATAAAGTTACATCCTTCTGTCACATACCTATTCACAATGATCTGTCTGAATGTTGATATTTTTGTTGTAATTACTATGTACCTATGTTGGTATATATTTCTAGTCTGTTGCAGGAAAATCTCAGTAATAGTATTCTTATCCTGTAATAGTACAGAAGACCATGCCCTGTTGACCACAGTACACTTATGTTGGAAACGGGTGGAATGTGGGTATAATTTGACTTCATGAATCATTTTACTTTTTTATAATATTCTATCACATACACACAGCACCATCTAGCCCAAACTAAGTACTAACTACATTGAAAGGTTATTGCACTCAAAAAAAAGATGCGTTTTAAAAAAATATATCAAATAAGAAATAAAACTATAAAAAATAAACTTTTTATTATTTGATCAACATCAAATTTCTATTTACATTCACATAGGTGTTGGAATAAAACTTAATCTAAATTTCATAGTAACAATTCAGTCCTATTATTCTACATAAATATAGCTCACAAGTCATTAATAGCAACTAGTATTACAAAAATACTAAAATAATACTTTCCTTATTTACAAACTAACTAATGTTTAGGTCCGAGAACTTTGAGTTCATTTCTCAATATTTTACCAGCCACGTTCCTTGGGATCGCGTCTAAAAATACAACGCCTCCTTCAAGGTGTTTGTATTTAGTTAGTTTCTGTGCGACCCAGTCATAAACGTCTTTTTCTGTAAGTTTGTGTTTAGGCTTGAGTACGACGAAAGCTTTGGGCACCTCGCCTGCTAAGGAGTCCGGAATACCGACGACTGCCACGTCAGCTACCTCAGGACGTTCCATGATTACGCTTTCTAATTCTGTTGGAGATACCTGTACAAAAGTTTTAAAAGGATTATAGCTTAAAGTATAATTTATTAATAGACAAAAAGGCTTGATAGGATTTTAGTTTCTTTGACATTGCCTTGCGTTCCTATTAAAAGTGTCTAAATAAAACTGCTTTGTAATGCTGTCTAACCATCTAATAATGTTTACGACATCCACGGAGTCAATCAAGTCTATTCATATATCTATTTATAAATAAATTGTAGGTAGACTGCCTCATCTTACCCGTACACATAGACATTCTTGTGTATTAGTTCCATGTAGCAAGGGCTTGTGATATAAGTAGGTGTGGCTAATGAGTGCAACGGTCAGCGGTCTACCAGTTAGTATTTTGCAAGCGCCTAAAATATATTGAGCGCTACTTGTGTCTGCGTACCTGATTGCCCTTAACCTTAATGAGTTCTTTAGTACGATCGACGATGTAGAAATAGTATTCGTCATCGTAGTAAGCGACGTCGCCCGTGTGTAACCAGCCTTCGCTGTCCACTGTCTCTTTAGTAGCTGCTTCGTTGTTCCAGTAGCCTTTCATTACCTAGAAGATAATGACAACTAGTTTAGGTACGAATATGAGAATATTAAATACTTATGTGTATCTTATTATATAGGTACATCTTATATTTTGACGATATCTATGGTTTGGTTTATGATCCCATTGTAGGTACCGAACGAATATCTATCAATACCAATGCGCCGAGTGCTAGGTACTGGTGCAAAGGCCCATTCGCACATAGATCCACAAATAATCGAGTCCGTGCCATGTGCCGGTTGTTTTTATATTTGTGTGTTCCAAACTTATTGCTTTTGTTGGTAATTAAAATTCTTCTAATCTAACGTGCAGTATAAATAATTTCAACCATTGAAGTGTGTCCATTTTTTAATCATTCAAATTACGATAAAGAACACCCAGACTTGGAACGACTATTTGTGGATAACCTACGCTACATTATTTGTCCCTTATAGGAATCGAACTCGAAACGACATCACTATACACTTATTACTATTTCTAACTGTGTTATATTATTCAATATAACTAAACAAATTTATTTATTCTTAAAATGAAAGTAGATCGATAAGTTAACTATTTACAATCTTGTTTGTACAACAATAACATAGGTACCTACCTATTTACCAAGCGACTAATGCCAGAATATAAATAAAAAAAAATTTTGGTTTTCGTATTAATGAAATGCCGTACTGGAACGTTGTTGTGGTTTGGAACTAGCATTAGGTATCTATTTAAATACGAACGGTTTTTCACTGCTCAAATATCCCTCGCGTACCCGCAAAATATTGTTGAACGTAGGTACAAAAATTGTCACATGTATAATATAGGCTTCAACAGTGCCTCAAACAAAACTAAAAAGGATAATATTAACGGTTCCAATTTGAAAACTACTCAAACCCGTACTACAGGCCTTAGATGCTGTTTCGTTCAACTTGACATTGTTATCTCCAGACTGTGCCAAGGTACGACTTCGTCTCCTTCATTAGTTCAGACTAATTTTCGTACGTTGCTATCTTAATGGTTCAGACCCCTAACCTGACAGTCACATATAAGATAACGGTCCTTCAAACTATGTATGATAAAGGTCGCTCAATATATCCAATAAATAACTGTAAAACTTACTATTGTAAGTACTCTTGGAGCCGTTCCCTTACAATGAAGCCTCGACAATCCAAAATGATAACATTGGCCATATCTCGTGAGGAGATCATTAAACAATTTTACGTTGAGTTTCTGCAGCGAATGAGGAATCCAGTCTCCTCATAGAAGCATTGTGCTGGCAGCTCTAGTAATTTTTGTCTCTTGCGCTGGCAACACAGGGTCTCCTTTTTTTAAATGTTGACAACGCACAAGTGATACTTCTGGTGTTGCGAGAATCCAAAGACTACTGTAATCGCTTACTCACAGCCAATATGCAAGGTTAGTAGTAAAAAAAGAAGTAGTTCTCGAAATCTACATATACGATAGGAGCAGCTAAAAATACTTTTACTTACTTGTGGTCCCCTCAACCACAGTTCTCCAGACTTGTGTGGTCCCAGCATCTCTCCAGTTGTAAGAGACACAATCTTCGCCTGTGTGCTAGGCACCAGTTGTCCTACTGAGCCCACTTTACTGTACGGATAGATGTATGGAGTCATCAGAGTGACAGGCGAACTCTCTGTCATACCATAACCTGGGAGTAACGTTTAGATTTAAATCCACTAATCATATTTTGTTACGTGTAAATATTATCTACAGTTAATATCCAAGACAAGAGCTGATTAAAACATATTACATATTTTATGAATTGCAATCAGCAAAGTTGTACATTATGCTAATAATTCTAATTAATTTAATAAGATTTAGTTTGAATTATTAGCTAATATAAGTACCTACAATAATAATAAATTCTAGAGACTCGCATACTGCGTGATGAATAATAATAATATTCTACTACATACACACAACACCGTCTAGCCCAAACTAAGCAGAGCTTGTACTATGGGTATGAATGAAATACACTTTTCCTTGAGGCTTTATCAAGTGCGAATAACTACCTATAAGAATATCATCTATTATATTGTAGGCCGTATTAATAAAAAACAACTCTATTTTAATGATTTTATATACGCCACAGTAACATATTTTATACTTATTGCATTTAATTTCACTATAGTCAAGAACTTATAACTGCAGTTGTAATGGCTTTCTTTACAAGCTTCAAGCAACTTCACCTCCTTTTACCAAAACAATGGCAGCGAATACCAACCTTGCAACAATCTTATCTGGTCCTTAGTCTTCTCGCATTTCAATAAGAACTTCTCAAGCATACTGTCCGTGGTAGGAGCAGCTCCAACCATGATGGTCTCGACTGACTGCAAATGTTCTTTCTTCACTGAAGGGTGAGTAGCCAAGAACGCTAAGAGAGATGGCACCACGAATAACGTGGTCGGTTCGTACTCCACCAAGCACTTGATGTAGTCATCTGGTGTGAATCTGGAATGACGAACAGAATATGGATAAATATCAAATCTATATCTAATATCTGAAATTCTGAAGCATCGTTTAGGCAAAACAATATCGAATTATTAATATATTAGCAAACGCTCTCGGAGTGACACTTTAAGAATAGCTTTTGTACATTACTCTATTTGTAAATTATGCATTTGGCTTCTGTATATGATATCTATTACAGCATCAAAATGATTCCTTTTTCTGTCGGTAGACCGAATTGTGTACTTTTCTAGATAAATAAGGTAACCTATTATTAGCCATATCTGTATCGCTGTTGGGTTGTAGCAAATCCCTATTAATAATATTATAAATGCGAAAGTAACTCTGTCTGTCTGTCTGTTACGCTTTCTCGCCTGAACCACTGAACCGATTTTGATGAAATGTGGTACAGAGATAGACTAGACCTTGGGAAAGGACATAGGTTTGTATTTAGGCACTTGATAAGAAGGCAATAAGTAAACATTGGTTACAGCGATTTTGAAATTTCGACGTAGGTACATGGGGATGAAATAGGCGACGAAACTTCGTGTGGAAGTCCAAACGAATCTGTCTGTTTTTACAATACTTATATTTATCGCCAACATTTATAATTAGTAAAAATTCCGTCTTAATATTATACACGTCGAATGAACGATGCGCCGGCGGTGGCGCAGCGCGACGTAGTGAGGGAGTCTGTAACATTAACAAATGCGGTGAGCGCGGAAAAATGTTGCAGCAGTATAAGCTGTTGGTTTGGGATAAATGTATGTACGATGTCCCACAAAAGAGCAATCGAAGCACTACACCGCACCATGAAAGATATCATTCAAGCTACCAGGGTATCATGGGAAGGATGGTGGTACTTTTAGCTGGTGACTTTAGATAGACCCCGCCGGTCATTACTAGGAGTACACAGGCAGATGAAATAAATGCCTGTTTGAAAGCGTCTGTATTATGGGTACACGTAAAAAAGTTTTGTCTGTCTATAAATATGCGACTATAACTACACAACGATTCTCAAGCAGGGCAATATGCGGCTGCTTTTCTAAAAGTCGGATAAGATTGTACGCTAACAGAAAGTAACGGCATAATCATGCCATTACTTTCTGTGACTAAAACGTGAATACTGTCAAATTGTCCATAACACAGATGATTTAAATAATAATGTCTATCCAGATCTACAAATAAGTATGAGCAATCGAGAATGGTTGTGTGACAGGTTAATTTTGGCGCCGAAAAATGAGACAGTAGGCCAGATAATCGAACTCATTATGTCAGATGTTGAGGGAGATGTTGTCGTGTACCTCTCCGTCAATATTATGGATACTGAACAAGTGACATCCTACGCTCTAGAGTTTCTTAACTCTTTAGAATTATCAGGAGTGCCTTTCCATAAGTTAAGGTTGAAAGTTGGTGTTCCAGTTCTGTTAATGTGAAATCTTGACGCACCAAGGACATGTAATGGTACACGGCAACAAATTACTCATCTAGGACGCAATATCATAAAAGCTATAATCATGACTAGAATGGCAAAAGGAGATAATATTTTAATTCCCCGTACTTATTCCGATAATTCCGACTGATTTGCCATTTCTGTTTAAAAGAGTGCAGATTCCTCTAAAAGCAGCAATTACGATAATAATAAATAAAACTGTTTGCCATGGGCATCTCTAAGTGGCGTGCTCACGAGTATCAAACCCGCAAAATCAATCAAATTTATGTTTTAGTAAAGGATGGAAAAACAAAAACGTAGTTTATAAAAATGTATTAAAATAAGCTATTTGCAGTAAACCACAGCATTTTATAAGTGAATTATTTTTTAAATATGTTTCTTAAAAATTAAAAATGCTGACCAAAGTAACTATTCCACGCGGATGAAGTCGCAGGCAAAAGCTAATAAATAAATCATTAGTACCTACTTATAAAAAGTGGACGTAGAGCAGTTAGCACATGCAAACGACACTTGGTATGTAAACAGAAAATTATCACTTTTTACTAATGGTTAGTCATTCGTGTACACAAACGATTTACCATTATTCAAAACGACCTTTGGATATTTGGACTCTGAGTCTTACGCAAACAAGAGATCGGTGCGAGCAACACTTGTAAAACTGCCTACGAGAAAGCATAAATATCTATCAGTATGATATTTCAGATTAAAAATAAGTGCAATGTGTTGTTTATTACCTGGGCATTGTGACTAAATGGTAGCCTAGTGTGAGATTGTAGTTGAGTATTCCGTTGAAACCGTAGATGTGGAAGAAAGGTGGCACAGTCAACACCACATCACCTTTACCTAGACAAAACAATGAAAATTATAATAGGAGTTAATGTATGAAGTTGCCGTGGTATAGTAATAGATACTTTGAATTGACATAAACCTTCATGGTGTGATAGTTTCGAGTATACCTTTTTCACATGTGATACATATAAAATTTTTTTTTTTTAAATGTGCTACATTCGGACTTTCAACTGTTTTTTTTATTCAGCTTAGAAGGGAGAGATGGATAATTCAAAAATCCGAGTCATTTTTGAATACGAGTTCCGACGCGGAACTAACGCGGCAGAAATGGCTCACAATATCAACGCTGCGTTTAGAGAGAAGACTGCTAATGAACGCACCGTGCATTTTTGGTTTAAACGCTTTCGTAATGGAAACTTCGACTTAAAGAACGAACCATGTGGTAGACACACAGGTGAATAACGCTAAATTGAAGGAGATGGTGGATATTGATCCGAGTCAAACTACCCAGGCATTAGCGACATGGTTTAACCTAAAATATTGGCTCACTTGCATCAATAAGATAAAAGAATATAAAAAATGGGACACCTCATGATTTGACTGATCTGCAGAAAGAAATGCGTGTTGAAACTTCTGTTGCCTTGTTGAATCGGTAGGTACAGATATGAAGGAATATTGGATCGAATTGTGACATAAATAAAAAGGTAATGAAAAATTTTCTTCCTAGGAGGCAGTACAAAATGCTTTCACACAGTTTGTCAAATCTAGATCCCCGGAGTTCTATCGTAAAGGCATAAATGAACTTTCTGTTAGATGGCAGCAATGTAGGTATAGATAATAAGGGGAACAATTTCAATTAATTTAATATGGTACTACGATATATAAAACGAGTTTCAATTTTTCAGTACAAATCGGCAATTTCATACTTTAACCCCTAATATTAAGATTTGTCTATGCGTGAAGGGGCAGGCAGAGGTGTAATACTGCTAGGTACACGCATTTTTGGAATACCCAATTTTAGTTGTACCGAAGTGCAAACTTCACACGCATTCAGAATTCTACAAATATTATATGTCAAACTAGCGTCGTGGTATGCATTTATATTATTTCTCGCTGACCAGGACGAAGCCAAACCTGCTGGCGTACTTTTTTCTTTTAGCCTTTACATTTTAATTTGCATTTTACTCGGAAAACACATAATTCTTCTATGGCCTTAAAATCTTTTCGCAATATGAATAAGTGGATATGTTTTACACATACCTTTCTCTCCTTCATACTTCATCATCTTAGGACAATGGACTTGTTTGAGGTTGCACACCAAGTTCTTATGTGTCAACATGACGCCTTTGGGCATACCAGTAGTGCCACTCGAATAAGGAATCAGACAGACATCGTCGCATTTCACTGTTGGAAGATCTGCCTTGTGGTCAGCCATCAGCAATGATCGGAGACCGTACACTCCTGAAAAAATAAAAAGTCATTAATTTGTCAAAGAACTTACAATAATACTGGATGTTACAATAAGGTAGGTATGGTGATATAGTATTGGTGATATATATCATCGTGACCTAAAACAGATTTTTGGATGTAAAAATACAGTTACTTTCAAATTACGCAGGTGTGCAAATCTTCATGGGATTTTCTAATGAAGATCACGATTCTAAACAAATTGATTTCTTTTTGGATGATAATACCAGTTGTTTATTTAAATTATATGACTAAAACTCCTTAATGTTTTTAAACTACTGAGCCGCAGCGGCCCACCTGCGGCCAGACACAATAGATTTTTAATTATGTCTAGTATTCTAAAACTTGACAGGTTGATCACCTCTTTCGAACAAGTTGGATCCACAGACATGCTATCAATATTAGTCGAGTAGTGTTGATTATAATCAGTTCTCTCAGATCATCATTTTGTTGTAATATTTAAGACTTCCCTTCTGTTCTTCTTTATTCTTAAATATGTGTACCTACGTGTTTACCTACTAACATACGATTTCTGAATATAACTACACGCGCTGTGTATGGAATATTGCTTTTAGTCATCTCAATATGCCAAATGTCTTGTTACTTATCAATTCTTAATAGATTACGCTAGAATCTATATATCGGAAAAGTAAAACAAATGTGTATCAAATTTCCTCCATTATTAGACTCACGCACGAGTGGCGCAGTACTTTTAGTAGTAATCTCGCCACTGCCAATGCACCGAGAGTTGTGGTCTCAAGCGCTTTTGTACATTCCCTAGTGGCAAATGAACTAGGGCCCATCAAAGAGTAGCTAAGTATTAACTGCTGCTCATAGTCTATGCATTATAGATTTAGCGATTATTCTCCGATATCCTTACTAATGTTATAACTGCGAATCTGAGTTTGTTTGTTTGTTACGCTTTCACTACTCGACCGATCATCGTGAAATTGCGCAAACACGTTGTCAGGGATACAGAAAAGTACATAGGGTACCTTTCAACCACAAAAAAGTACTGTTACTAACATAAGCTAACCTACAATTACGCGAGCGAAGCCGCGGCCAAAATCTAGTGGAATATAATGAAATATATCTGAATGCAAATAACTTTAATATGCTCTTATTTAGTGATGATTTTTGCTTACGAGCTAACTTGTTCGTCATTTAGTGCCTTTTTTTTTTTTTTTTTTTTTTTTTTACGTGGGGGAATGCAATGACGCATATCCCTCCGCGGGGGCGGGCGGAGGGATTATGTCGGACTCGCCGGGGTAAACTAAGATGTTAAAAAGATAATGTACCTCCCGGAATACCGACTAAACCTACCACGGTGTTCCTCGACAAAACCACTATCGACGGGGCCGCGCGAATCACTTTCGCATACGGTCGCGACCCCGCCGAGGTTCCGGCCCGCCGTATGAAACGGCAGGCCCCTACGCAATAAGACCTACCCAAGATAGGTACTCAAAATAAAATTCTACTGTCTCCCCCTAAAGGGGGAGACGGACACGAAACAGAGGCGCGCGTGGGAACACGCACGCCGCCTCTCGGACCTGGTGCTGAACGGATGGCGGGCAGGCCCACAAAGCCCGCCACCCCCAGGTCAAACCTCAGGGTGGCTGGAGGTCATCGCGCGCCCTCCGGCGCCCGGCTCTGCGGTTGGGGAGAGGGTTTAAACGCTCCCTCTCCCGCTCCGCCGCCTCCTTGATGGAAATTACTTCCTCACAGAAGGAGGCGACGGCGTTCCATGACCTCTCACTCCGGACCATAGACTGAACTACGGCCGGGAGTCATTTAGTGCCTTCATAGAACCGCATCAACGTAGGATGTAATTATATATAAATAATTACATTTACGCCTAATTGAGGGTCAAACGTATTATTTTATTCTGAATAATTTACCACATATTGAAAAAAAATTTAAGTTAAGTTCTAGATAATCACTACGATATAAATCTAAAACATCATTTACCTAAATCTATGTACAAACCTACATTACCGTCACAAAAAAAAATCATTATCATCGTCAGTTGTATTATTATGTACCTATTTAAATATACCTGCTATCATGAAGTATTGTATACATATCTATTCCTTTCTAAATTGTTTCCATAATTACCATTTTGATTCGACCTTTTTAAGGTTACTTACATACTTATTATTTTACACTAGGTGTACCCTTGATATCCAAGTAAGTGGACATTAGGAACGAAACCGATTTAAACGGAACAGACGCATAATTTATAAAGACATACATACATATGTATACCTTCTAAGAGCGTAAAATTATATCGTTACGTAATTATATAGAGCGTATAATTTTAATATATTACGACTTCAAGTTCAGTAGTTAGACAAAGGGGCTACATGACAAAAATAAATTCCATCAATGTTTGCAATACAGATAATCGTTGTCATCGTATTCAAGAACAATGCCCTGGTAGTTGTTATCTACCATAACATTCGAAGGGTCTTCTACTTTAGTCTTATTTTCTAAAATAAGATTGAAGATTGATTGATTGAATAAGCAACTTAATTCAATTCAGTTTCTATTTAGCACCTTTAAATGTGTGCAAAGATGACGATACTACCATCTATGTTATAAAACATGTGAGTACAATATCTTATTTTGGAATATAGGTAGTTTTTAAAGTGTTATTTTTATTATACTCTATTTATGGTGTGGCATACAAGCAAACGGTTCATCTGGGTAAAGGGTATTTATTACGCACGTACCTAGTGCCGATCCTATGGAAAAGTAATAGAAGAAAGGATGAAAGAAAAGACAAAGAGTAAGGTCAGCGTCTAGAACTGAACTTATACAATATAATGATATTCTAACTGTGTTACTACTTTTACCTACGCCTGTTTTCTGTAAAAAAGCCGAATTTACTTTTGTTACCTAATAATTGACAACATTAAATTAAAAACTATTACCAAGGTAATGAATAAAAGTTGCGATCATGAGAAAAATAGCGGATTATGTTAGGAGCCCCGCCTATTTAAGACGCAACTAGGTCATGTCATGGATGAGCTAAGTATCCTGGCATACCGCTGACAGGTCAGGCGCCTAACTACAGGTCCCCTTTGGGAATTGTCGTTGCGCTTGCAATTATCGTTGAGTAACTACATTATACCAACGTGGGGTCAAAACGTTTTTATTTCTATTAAAATTAATTTATCGATAGATGGCAAGGTCGGGCGATATTTATTAAAGTACTTGCAGCTACCTATAGTCGCGAATAGTATTTTCTTAACGTTTTCATCACCTACTTAAAGTCATTTCGACATTTTTAATAGATACAGTTACTGTCGAATGACTAAAGTTTCGAGTAGCTAAGCATAAATTTCTAGTAGGTACTACTACGTACAATGGTTACCATAGAAAACTGCAATTTTACTGCCATTTTAAAAGTAAGTTTGATATTGAGTTTATACAGAATTTCACAGCAGTAACGAATACTATTAAACCATTGCATTGCATTTACAGTCCCGTAAATATAATCGATTTCAGCTATGGGTAACATATTTAATTTAAATTTACAATAGCTTATTGAATATACATTGTCATGTAAATCAAAATTAAGGTCAGTAGGTCTAATGTTCTGTAAACAAACAATTATAGAGGCGTCGCGGTCATATTATCCGTGAACCTCGTGCATTGTACCAATGACATTATACTGCTAGTGTACTTTTGTAGGGATTTAGTCCATTAATAATCACCAAGTATCTACAAAAGCAATTACAATTTTATTACAGCAATTTTATCCTCTGTTTCGATTTAAATGACGATCTAACAATGCAGGTTATTTCTGTAAATTGTCAACTAAATTGCTAGGTTGCTGTAATGCTACCTACATGATATAATTATGATAACAACATATTATCCTTTAGTTATATTTTGGAAATCAATATAAATCTAATGCTTGGATATATTCCACATTAGGCTGGCATGTCTGCGTCGCAGGATACATATTTAGTTAGGTAGCTACGGCCTACGTGATATACCTACATCAGTCAGCTGATTTATGTGCCTAAATCTTATTAGTACTACCACCTCCAGATAGCATTTATCTATAAGATAAAAATCTCGCCATCTCTCTTCTTTAACCTAACATGAGTGAGACAGCATGTGATTTATCTTTCGGATAACTTTTATTTGTTAGTTGTAGGAGTGGCCATAAAACTGTTTTACTTTCAAAATGTTTTACAAATGCTGCTGTCGTAAAACATAAATCAGCAACACAATAAATTGTGGATTGCTTCTCTCTAATTAATTCAACCTATTGAGTCGCACACTGGTGGCCAGACACAATAGATTTTTGATTATGTCTGGTATTCTAAGACTTGACAGATTAAATACTTTATACATAGCAACACTGTAACATAAAAAAAACTGTAAATTTTTATTAATATCATTATTTATATTACTTCCATATCTGCCGTAATAAATGCAATACGTACACCTACGCATATAAATATGTAAAATAAAACTTAAATAATCTCGGCAGCTCAGCAAAAAATAAAAGTAAATTAAATCATGTCGCCATCTAAAACTGGTATTGTAAAGGGAATGTTGAGTCTGGTCTAACATTTCCTAACGCCGACCATTCAGTAACAGGTCTATGGGTAAGCAGGTATTGGAAATCATATATTGCAAAATGATTTCTATACTCGTTTAGTAAATGATAAAGAAATCTATATTTGAAACACGTAGTACAGTGCACAGTACAGCAATAACTATACCTACAAACAATAATAAGGATATTATATCAAAGCACGTATCTAAACTAATACCAAAGGATTATTTAGGATTAAGTCGAAGTGTCGCTCCTAAATTTTGCCACTTCTATTTAGGTTCACCAACGAAATCTATTATGTATTTAGTTGGCAACCCTTTTATCGTTAGTTAGCTATAGTATCTTCTTACAGAAAACCCCTAAAATTTTTTACGTATCGGAAATCGAATCCGAAGCCTTAGAATCAGCATGCACTTACCCTTAAGCTACTGGACACAATAATATAGTTAATTATTTTAGAAAATAAGAGAAACTGTAGCATATTTTCCAAGATCATTTTACCATTTGTGAAATCAAATATCTTTGAAGTACGATGCCTTTGAAATGAATGGAGTAACAGAGCTACTCAAACGGAACGGCCTTACGTTTGATCGCCGTCTTGTCTGAGGGCATACGAATAGTTCTCTTAGCTCTCGGCCCATGCGAGAAAGAGAGGAGGGAAGAGTCTTGCCATACATTTTGATAATTACATGGACGACATTTAAAGAAGCGCCTTCAAAAATGAAATAAGGCATGACATGTCGTCGATGACGTATTGAGTTGCATCCTAGGGTGGTAACAACCACCCTTTCTTAAAGCACTGTCATTGCATGCGTGACTACTAGGCGAAGTTTCTCTTTGTAACGCGCTGTCTCCCGTATACCATGATCATGCTATAAGATGATGGTTAAGTCCCAGAACTATCACAACATGTGGTACACCAGCATATTAATAAACTTAAACGTCTCTTAAGCATATTAATTCACCTACCGAGCGGCAATACCTTGTACGGCCTGATCTAATAGATTTTTAATTATATCTATAATTCCGACATTCTACAGGTAAATAGAGAAGATGAAAAGAGATTAAGCAAATATTTACCTTTAGTCTTATCGTCTTCACCGCCAACCCAGATAGTGCCTTTGTAATCCTTCAGCGCCTTTCCGACCTCTTCAGCGACGGGCATGAACATTTCAATCGTAGCGATGGCCTTCACGTTGCAGTCTGAGAACTGGCGCTTTACTTCCTCTGCAATTAACAAAATATATTTTACATACTGGCTCACGATTGCATATCCTCCAAGCCACAGTAGTGTTACATCAACATCGCTAGATTTATTTTGGATAAGCTTTCCGCTGCAGTTTCACCTACGTTTATGATTATTGCTCCACTTATGAGGCTCATAAAGTGATGTTATATATCCTATGTTACTTTTGGATAAAGTAGCTTGCCTGTGATACAAGTAGGATTTAATCCCTTCTGTAGTTTTAGAGTTTACTCATTACTAACGAAAATACAAACCAAACAATAGCATAAGTTACGGATCTGATAGCCGTCAGCCAGGAAAATTGCTCAATAAAAAATGCCTTACAAAAAGTCTATAAAATAAAATCTCGCTATACCCGATCCGGAAATCGACTCTAGGGCGTCACAATTAGATATCAGCGAAACCGTAATCTATGCCACGAGTTCAAGGAAGAAGTTTACGTAAGTATTTTGTTTTGAATATTAAATTGAATAGGTATGTAGGTACTATTTGTTTATTGGAATTTTTTGTACAAATGATTCTATCATTATTTCCTAGTTTACTTCTCTTCTAAAGAGAAATCTGGAGTTTGAGCAGTATTGGGGTGTTTGTGTGAGGTGTTACTCTGATGCAAAAGAAGAATCGAATCAGACCAGGTGATCGTAACGAAAATGAGCCTGGTTATTTCAACATTCATCTATGCTAATTTTATTAGGCATATAACTGAACAAACATCCACCATCCGCTTTTGTACACAAGCGACACATCAACCTAGACTGTTTGGACTTTGAACTATTAGAAGTTGAACGCTGCGAATCGTGCGAGAGAGTGCGTTATATTTTTGTTGCGCTCTATCCTTACATTCCTTACCATTACGTCGGCACCACTATGCACTGTCCTTTTCCGACAATTCTCTATTTTGTATGTAGCGTAGTTATGCATATATAGGGTGTCTAACTTGACGTGTAGCCTTGTGTAGGTACCTATGCCAGAAGATATAGGTATGTAAATTAAGTTTACTATGGACCTATAACAGCCGAAAGCGACTACTTTAGAGCTAAATAAATGGGGAGATAAAATGAGAATAGGATAGAGCAAAAATTTTAAAGAATAAAAATAATATAGTTATAATTTGATTCTAAGAATTGCATTAGTATATTTTCTATTTCGACTGGGAAGTAAAAAGTGTTAAAAGTACTTGGAATGTAACCTATTTATTTGCTTGTGAATGGGTAAAGTTAATTATAGATATATTGGAAAGAAATTTGTGCTAAAGTAGTATTTGCTTGACAATATAACCAAGTATCCGTTACCATATTCTGTTGTAGTTTTCATAGTTTTATTGACTATTCATATGATGAAGGAAAACTACATAGTTATGATCATTATTATGGGTCAACAGAGCTATTTTGAGAGCTGGGATTACAATACTTATCGTTAACTCGTTACTAATATCGCAACATTACCGTAGCATGGCTGGTTTAAATATAATGGTGAATGTCTGTTCAATAATTCATTGAATGTAAAATGATAAAGACTAGGATTGCCGCTGAACGGTCTGAAGCGGGCTCAACTGTATATCTATGATTTAACTAGGGTTGTCATCTATAGTTCTTAGTAAAATTAGTTTTATATTAAAGAAATCTTACTAATACTACAATATTTCCGACAAGTACAATAACTACATGCTTTTTGGCAACAGGTGACGAATGTTTTAGAAATTTTACATACGTTATTTAAAAGTAAATCCATAAAAATTATAAGTAAATAAATAGGTACCTACTAGGTTAGGTACAAGCAAAGGAAAAGCTCTCACTAAAATGAAATGACAACTACATTTTATTCTTAGATTCTGTAAACTAATATTCTATTTAGAATGTTGTTATACTTAGTTCCTTAAATCATTATATAAATAATGATTGCAACTACATAATCTTGTATATACTTAAATATTTGCCAACCCTATCAACCCGGAAATTACTCCACCGTCTAAATAAACATAGGTACTTACATGCCTTCACACAAGTTATCAGACTAAATATAAAGTCATCGCCGTTCATTAGAATCATCACATTGCACTTTAAACCTTAATTACTGCCGTGAACTGCAAACAGAGATAACGTAGCGCACGTGGCAGTTGGCTAAGCAGCCGTCTGATTTCCTCGACCTTGACTGCAGTTGAGTAATCATTAACTATCGTTAATTGGTTGCTAGATCAAATGCATGTATTGTGCCGTACTCTCTATGTTGTATACACGTTTTCTATTCCTTTATAATTGCACGCTGCAACACAATGTTACATGAATCAATTTAGTTTAATAGTGTTGTTAATCGATTTGTTACATTCTGCATCCTTTACACATACATCATGAAGAAACGATTTGAAATTATTTACTACTTTATAGGCAGTTGATAGTAGATAGATATATTATGTATTTGATATGATCTTGATTAAAGGAGATAATAATATAAGCCCACTTTATAGATTATACTTAATTATTGGTACTTAATATATAAAATAGATTTTACTAAGATATTTGTCAAAATCAATCACGCAATATAAAATAAGTAGGGTAGGTACAGACAGATCGTTAATTAGACTAGGCATTACGCAGATATTAGAACAGCTTTGCTAGGGAAGTACTTCTAACTTTTAGAAGACCGTAGCTCAATACTTTTGTGGTGATTCTGCGAATAGTAGGGTGGCCAAGCTCCTCAAGGAGACGCTTAGGTATCAAAAGGCAACCGCAAAACTTTGTTCCTGGCGCTGTCAGCACAGCGTTGTGAGCCGCACAAGTGCAAGCTATGTACCTACTGCTAATGTTGCAAGCATCTATAGTTTACGATTAACCTGAGTTGTAGAAAAACGTGTGTTGAAAAGACAGGTTTCCTATTTAAGATCATGATGAAGCATCGCAGTTGTATTAGTTTAGCAGTTGAGTTGCGTGCTGACTATGCAATTACGTGATACAATTTGGTTGCAATCTCTCTGTTTATGCTCTAGGTTTGATACAATGACTACCTATACAGTTTATTACTTAGCATATACTAATATTATATTATGCAAATTAATCTGTAACTGATAAGTAGAATATAATAAGTCCACTTTTTGTAATAAGTTTTTTACGGATTTGGGATCCCAAATGTGGACTTTGGAAAGTGGTCAACCAAAATAAGTCCTTTATAAAGTGGACTTATTATTATTTACCTCTCAGCTACAATAATATTATATGGAAAATGAGAAAGGATTATGACAATTCTTATTGCGAATTATTACAACTTAGCTTTTATTAATCTAGGGTATTTAAAGACTTTAGCGATATCATGTAAATCGGATCACGCCTTGAAAAGTTATCATTCAAAATCTTGCGTATTAAGCAATGATGTAATTAGTAGGCACAAAAGAGAATAGTAAATACTTATATATTGATAAAAATTAACTAAATAATAGTATTTAGTACCTACGTACTGTGTTGTCGATTACATTAAACGTTTTATACATGCAACAAAGCCGAGCCCTTTCCTTAATCTTATCTACGTTGGTAGACATGACAATTTGAATGGTTTTATCTAATCATAAACATAGAATAAGTAAATATCTGTAGTTGTAAACAGTTATTTACCTTCAAGATAACACTTCTCAGGCGTACTGTGATAAACTAAACAATATTTTAATGATACGTAGGTATATGGCTATTAAAATTATGGATTAAAGACGAGACGGTTTCATTGTATTTTTGTAATTTCCTCATGGTATATAAAAATGTTATAAATAACATCGTATAGTTATAGATATTAATGATATAAATAAGTCAAATATAATACTTTAAGGCCATTAATACCCTAATCAGGTAAGATACGGACATCCGTATCTTACCTGATTAGGGTACATACCTACTTCTGGAAAAACGTGTAAAAGTGATTATTACGGCTGATAAAATACTGGATAACGGCTTAATGAACCAACATCAGTTCAGACAGGCCAAGGTTTATATATTAATAGGTGTTATTGTAATTATCATAGCTAGTTAGCAATCAATATTTTAGCTTACAAGCTTAAAGCTTAAACAAATTGAAGCAGTACCTAGGTATCATCCAATTCTCTTATATCTATGCAAAATTATAACGCTTATGTATTTTGTTTAGAATTTCGGACGTGTTTGATGACTCTAGTCACTGTGTGTATGATATGATGCTGCAAAGAAACCCAGATAAATAGAGTTCAAAAGGCGAACAACAGAATAGCGTGAATAATTAAGGATTTCGGCCCGTAATTTAATTTATTTATAAATAAGAACTGTACTGTCAATGCAAATAGCAAAATTAATATGAATAATATATAAAATTATTTATTTAATACAATATTTGCTTGACTTGAATTATAGTCCTTTTATTTCATATGATTGATCAACATCTTCTTAATCCATCAGAATAGACCAAATAATGGCTATGATATTAGGATAAGACAAGATCCTTCGTTCAGGTAACATTCAAAATAGCTAATGACAAGATGACACCAAAGAAAAGATTAAGATGCTACTAGGAAAAAAAGAGCCATCTTATAATAAAAAAAATACTTTTTGTATGTCCTAAAATGACTAAAATATTAAAACATGTATCATGATACACAAAGTTTTGACGAGAACTTACCTGCCGTATACAAGGGGTTGGCAAAGGTCACAACCAGTCCAGCCTTCATAGCTCCATGTATAAGGACGACAAACTCGGGGATGTTCGGCAAAATGAGTCCCAGTCTCTCCCCTGGTGCTAATCGCAAATGTCCAGCGAGTGCACCGGCGCATCTCTCAATCATCATACGCATCATGTTGTAGTCGTAACCACGACCTGAAGCGCCGCATGTCTAAATTAAAAATGAAATCATTAAGGGATTAGTAACAAGTGAAAGTCAATTAATCGATCTCGGGTCAACTACTATTTAGCGTACCTGCTTCTTCTTCTGTCGGTCAACTGATCTTTGTCTAATTCTAACCTGTTTCAGTTCTAGAGCATCTAACCTGTTTCAGAATAGAACCTCATCTTAGTGACTCACTAAGATTAGGACTAATGTTTATGGCATTAAAGGTGATAATTTTATTCCGAAAAACAATCTTATAGGATTCAGTTCAGGTTCCCTGCTGTTGTGAATTACATAAGAGAAATCATTTAAAATATCGACAGTATAATTTTTTTTTCTGTATTTTTTGAACTTCGAACGAGGTTAATTTGACACAAAACAAAGTCACCAGATATTAGAGAATAGCCTAAAGTAGCGTAGGTACGCTATCTGTCTTTCTACAAACGGCCAACCCTTTGGCCGTTCGTAGAAAGACCGATAGGTAACGTTTGAAGGTCGCGAGTCCGAGAATAGAGACCGTACCTTGATAAACATAAGGCACACCGACGACCTAAAAACAAAAGCCGGGATAGACTGTATGCGAGAGTTCAATGTCAGGGTGTTGTGTCGCAAACTGAAAGAGTTCAGAAAACGTTCTGTTATGGGCTACGTAAGGCTGCTTGATTCATAGGTCAGGTGTATTGTGCTTTGACTGACGAGTCAGGCGAGTCAGCTCATGATGTAAAACTGGATCACCGCTCATCAACATTAGCCATCTCAAGGAAATACGGCCAATATGGCTGATACCGTAAAGAAATGGGAACAGAAACTTCTAGGCTTTTTTACAATTGTAATAAACCAAATAGTGGTACGGTACGGCTAACAAACCACATGGTACCAGAAATAACATTTTAAAACAAATCTATAAGAAAGTTAATACACAATAGTCTCATTGGTATAACTACATTAGTAGTACCTATACGGAGATGATGGCCACTTAAAACCATGCTCAGGCCCAAAGGAGTGGAGCAGTAAACATAAAAATCTTATAACGCAGGTGATACCGCGAGGCATAGCACGTTTGTAAATAAACGTATCCCAGCTCAATGGCTATTGCCCTAAATACAGATAAACTCGTTATGTAATCTATATTAAAGAAATCTGCTCAAAGTCCAGCATTTGATATTGAAATAACGTATAAACGTGTACACAGAATATTTGGCACGCGACCATATCAGTGCGGGCTCTTATACTTCATATTCATAAATGAAAAACTCAAATGAACTTCTGAATAACAGAACCACATTTCTGATGTCACAGCACTGTTATAGTAAAGTTGTTATTGGAGGTATTTTGGAAGTCATTAAACACAAATAACAAACCTATTATTATAGCTTTGAACAAAAGTAGATACCGTCAAACAAAAGTATCTACTTATCTGCGTACTAATGAAGATGATGACCAAAGTTCTAGAAATTAGATCTGTGCCAACATTACTATGGATACCTACAATCAAACAAAAAAATATACTTATTGCATCTGGCGCCTATCTGATTAAATTGTAGGTCATGGAATTATTTTTTAATAATATTAAAACATATATAACACTAATGCATAACTAACTTTGTGACGTGTCGCATATTGACCATGAAAAGTCTAATGCACTTCTATTTTTTGTCCTCAGCTGTATTGGACTGACGTTCGTTTTTAATTTGGGCATATTTTGCATAACTGTAATTCAAATCACAGGCTGCTTTTAATCCCTTCAAACTTAGAACAATATGGTAGGACGTTCGTTATTCGTTTTAGAATCAACAGAAACTAAGAAGGTAGGTATTAGAGTTTACAAATTGGAAGGACAGGCAGTTAAGTGTATCTCGGCACGTGCCTACCTGATATTTACGTTTGTAGTACATTATATTATATTATATGGCCACAACAACAATTGTCTATCTCAAGGTTAGCTATAAATGACGACGTTTTAACTTATAGTTAATTCAAGTAATACACTAGTACCTATGAATAGTGTTGCCGCTCGATAGACGACTATCGATAGCCTATCGATAGACTACAAAAACGATAGTAGGTATCGAGAGCCTATCGATAGTATCGATACCATCGATTTCTGTTTTAATGCAATACTATTGGTAAACAGCAATACTATCGAGTATTGATCGTCGAAAACAAAAAAGTAACACTTCAAAAATGCATAAACTATCGATATTATCGACAGTATCGATACTATCGATAGTGACATTTATTTCAATAGTATTGGATGCAGGATAAATCCGCCAGATCTTTGAAAACTTCTAGGAGGACACTGGTGAATAATTTGGGAGAGAGCGGATGTCCCTGTTTGACACCTCTTTCTATTTTGATCGGCTGACCAGAGGATTGTAGTTTTACATCAGCTGTGCTATTGCTAGTGCTACACCAATATTAATATATACTCCTCACACATTCACACAACGGCATCTAGTCCCATACTAAACAGAGCTTGTACTATGGGTACAACTGATAAACATACTTATTTACCTTCTTCTTTTTTTGTAAATACATACATATTATGCATAGAAACACCCAGACCAAATCAAACAGTCATGTTCATGTATACAAATGTTTGACATGTTTGGGAATCGAACCTGCCACCACCGGCGTAGCAGGCAGATACACTAACCACTACGCCATCTGATCGTCTAATATTATATTATATATAACAATACTATTGAATCACAACCTGCTATCGATAGCGCAACCACATCGATAGTATCGATATTATCGATAGTAATTCCGATATTTAGCTTCAATACTATAGACACTTTAATAGTATTGCAGTATACTGAAACTATTGTATCAAACTGAGCTATTGATACTATCGACAGTATCGATAGGCCTATCGATATTATGGAGTTATATTGGAGTAAGATGCTTTCTACTCAAGCTATTCAGAAGCTACCTCACTGGCCGAACACAAATCGTTACTATTGACAACCACAAAAGCGATTAACATCCTATATACTACGGTGACCCACAAGGGAGTATTTTAGGCCCTACATTATTTCTTGTGTTCATTAACAACCTTTGTGATCTCAATATCCATAATGGAAAATTGTTTCTTTCATAGACGATACCGCCCTCACTTTTGTCTCAGACTCATGGTCAGAACTACAAACTATTGCACAAAATGGCTTCAATTCTGCCTTAAAGTGTCTCTAATCACATACTCTGACACTAAACCCATCTAAAACTAATTACGTCTCCTTTTCTCTCAATAAATTATCGCAACCAAGAACGCCTATTACTATAGTAGCTCATCGTTCTCCCACCCACCTAGAATCTCCATGCAAATGCCCAGCTATAACTTAGGTTAGAGAGATCAAGTATTTTGGAATAGTCCTAGACAAACACTTAAATTTTAGGCACAACATCAATATAGTTTGAGGCCGTATCAGAAAGCTAATCTACATATTTAAACTCTACGATATGTAGCTAATTCTTTCATTATACGAAACGTATATCACGCACTTTGTCAGTCTATTATCGTTTATTATCTCTTGCTGGGGGGTGCAAAAAAAACTATAATGATGCCGCTAGAGATAGCTCATAGAGCTATACCAAAGGTTGCTATATTTCGGCCAATCTTGTTCCCAACAAACGAACTTTATAAATTGTGGAACGTACTCAATGTAACGCAACTTTATATCTTACAGATAGTTATGCTCCAACACCGCTGAACGCCATTTAAGGTAACTACGAAACGAAGAAAATATAAAATTTTCACTATTCCACACGCACATTCCTAGTTTATTAAGAAATTCGCCATCTATCTTCGACCATTTTTATGTAACAAAATTAATGCAATTTGTCCTGTCTACGGTTTACCTTATTTCACTTGCAAAAAAACTGTTGTGAAATACTTATTAACCTTGAATTATGTTGAAATTGAAATCCTGGTAATAAAGTGACAACACATTCACAAATACATACATACACACACACACACACACACACACACACACACACACACACACACCAATTCACACACAAGACTGCACACTAATTTAAATAAAATAAATGCCTTTGTGTAGACCATACATTTTGAACTACATATGTACAAATCTAGGCATGTATGACGTGTACCGATAAAATTAACTACAACTAGTAGGGGGGCGGCATTGTAACTTCTTAACACAGGCTGCTCAGTAGCCTATCTAGGAGAACAGTACTCCACCCACCATTATTGTAGTCAATGTACCTGTACTGTCATCGTGTATAGCAATAAGACTGTCTGTATAACTACAATTTAATTTTATTTTAATTAAATTATAATTATTATTTATTATAGATGATTTCCGAGGTCAACTATCGATAGTCAAACTATCGATAGTTCGGCAACACTACCTATGAAGTAATAATTTCGATAATTTTTTTATCTATTGTTTATGATATCACCTTATGTGTAGGTCACTTTAAATAGTTTACCTCGTATTCCAAAAAAAATGAATAGGTAGGTACCTAATGCAACTTAGAAAAAATCCATGGCAGATAGGTATACGAAGTACATACAGCATTGAATGCTGATACACAATCTTCAAATGCATACACCGTAACTAGGTCAGAAGAAATTTTGAGCAATTTCTATACCTAAGTCTATACCCATAACTTAGATTGCGTTAGGTCTGACCTTGAAATATTATATTAGAACCCACTGCCGTACGGAAAATCTGTCAAATTACTTATTCTGCTACACCAAAAATGGAATGAGGCCGCAGCATAGGTCCCGGTTCTAATTGGGAGAGATATACTTAACTCCCGGACTCCCTTAATCCCGGTGATAAAGGATGCATAACGGATTTGATCATAACAAAAGTTTAGGCATACAACTTGACGATAGATTGAAGACACATATTAGCAATTTACTTGAAACGGTCTATTTAAATCGCAATCAAAGATAGATTTATTCATCATAAACGCACAAGAAACGCCGGGATTAATGCTAGTGAACATGATTCTTTCCAATTTTATTGAGATGCATGTTTGGCACACCGTAGACATGTAGCCCTAACCTTCAAATAGGTACGAACTATTTATAAGTCCCTATCACTCTCGTCTAACATCCGTATAGAATAACGAACTTTGTACTAATACCTACCTAACAGTGTAGCGATGCAATGCACACAGATTTAATAGTACGTAATTGGACGTAAATAACAACTACACTCGGTCTACATACTTAATAATAAAATACTGTGCAATTTATTATGCTGGAATAAAGCTGGAACGAACATTTATTTTTTTGTATGTGGCTCTGGAATCTTATACAAAGTGTCCAAACTAATGTTAAACTATTTTTAATTTAATAAATTCTATAAATATACTTACTACTGAAGGTTCATCTGCCCAAGATTCGACGTCCGAAAACACATAATCGGTTAAAGTTTCATTTCCAATTTGTATTTCACCCCATGGCGAATTTAAATGTTTATAGTCCACAGCTGTCGCAGTTTGAGTAGATAAACCTCTAGTCGAGAGACGATTGCATAAAACACGAATTACTTTAGGCTTCTTGCCTTGTTTAGCACAAGATAACGAATTAAATATTTGCCGTGACACATTCCCGCGCAAAACTTTCAAATGAGACATGTTTCCGCTGACAATGTTTACCCGCGAAGCGTTGGCGCGTAAATGTTACCCGCCGCTTCCACTGGCGAGTTTTGGCGCGTTCTCCGCACCCGACGAGGGCAAGGTCCATTTACTTATTTAACCTGTTTGTTGTGGCTGTGATGGAAAACTCATAATAAACAGTAGGGTACGCATTACGAAAGCGACGTTATCATTGTAATAATGAATGAGACACGATACTGCCTGCTCTGTGTACCTACTACTTACCTACTATGTAAAATCATTAGGACAGCTGTTGTGAGCGTTGAACTGATAAATAGATTAGCGAATATTTATTAATTTTATAATAGAGACAGGGTTCAATAAAATAGAGTATTAAAATAACAACAACCATTTTATTTGTGTCAGACAAAAATATTCCTTGACCCGTTTGTCACTCTATGATTTAAACCTTACTGATAAAATTTAATAAATTATGTAACAAATCAGGCATTTGGACATTTTGAACACATAATCGTAAAGCCCATATTTATATTTGTTCCATTCCAAGACATTATAAATTAAAATATATAAACTATCACCTATATTTTATCACAAAATTATTAATGGGAAGAGTGTGTACATATACATATTTACAGAACATTTTGTATAAGATAATATATATCACTAACGTCAGGAAACAAAGAGCAATCATTAAGGTACATCATACACTAGGTACAATCAACTAATCTATGTATTATATAATAATCGTATGTACTACTTATTAGAAAGGCTGTATAGCATCGAATATTGCTTAAATCTTGATACATAACTAACCGAATCGTATCTAAACATAGCCAAACCAACCTGATTGGTAAATAATATAAAACAATAAACAATCTCTTTAGTATATATTATATTATATAATATACTTTATACTTATAAATTTTGGTAAACAATAACGTTTCACGATTTATGCACGTCTTGCTTCTGTTGGTTCTGCTTGGTTTTTGCCGTAAAGTTCTGATGGGTGATGAGTTCCCGGAAAAAGCCATCCTGCTTCGCCATTAGATCAGCATACGAACCTTTCTCAACTACAACACCGTTTTCTAAGACTGCAACCTCGTCGGCCGACTGTATAGTGCTCAGTCTATGCGCTATAGTAAGAACCGAACGATCTTTGCTGATCTCTTTTAAAGCTTTGTCGACTAAGTACTCCGAGTATGTATCTAATGCTGAGGTAGCTTCATCTAGTATGAGGATTTTTGGATTCTGCAACAAAGAGTATGATTAGAGTCAAAAGTTATTCAGCAGATCCGATGTTTTAAGTAAGAATCATACACGACAGGTATATAAATGACTAAGTTATATTAACAGCTGCATGCAAAGAAGCACGTACTGTCGTCTACTATTATTATTAAATAACACGTTAATGTGCGAAATGGTGACCAAAACAGTTATTTTATAGAATAGGTATAGAATAGGTTGTAACTATATTGGATTTCAGTAAACATACGCAAAGCACTGTTCCTAATAGTAACGCTGTGGTTTTCTTGCCAATATTATAAACAGGACATTCTATCATCGACGTTAGTCATTAACTTATTGAATGGCAGCGGCATACCAGCGGCCAGATAAAATAGGTTTTCAATTATGTCTGGCATTCTAACAATTGACAGGTTAGGCAAAGATATGTTGTCAAATCCTACTTGCTTCTTAAAAAAGTCTGGTAGCTCAGACTTAGCGTGGTTACACTGTGTGTATGTTGTATAGCCCATATGCAGTTAATCAGTCAAAGTCAAAATAATTTATTTATTTAGGTCACAAAGTCGAATGAACGTCAAAATATATAGGGTAGTGAGTTTACTAAGTTGCTGAAGCTATATTTAGGTTACTTGCTAGGTTCAGGCAAAGGGTTGAGCCTATGAGAAGAAACCTGCAAGAAACTCACGGGGTTATAAGGGGTATCGTATAAACCTAGAGCTCCATTACCTTAACTATAGCCCTAGCTATGGCGACTCTTTGCTTCTGTCCGCCACTGAGTTGTCCGCCCCTCGCCCCCACTTGCCGGTCCCACCCGAGGGCGGTCGCTGCCACTAGTTCTTGTAGATGCGCCGTGCGAGCTGCCGACATCCAAGCTGGCTCTTTCTATTAATAAAATAATATATTTTAACAAACATGTATGTATAAATAATAAAATAATATTAATATCAGCTTTGTTTTAAACTGTCCTACTGCTGGGCACGGGCCTCTTCTCAGTGTGAAAAGGGTTAAACCTAGACCATAGTCATACTCTCAGACATACAGGATTTCTCACGACCTTATCCTTTACAAACTCGAGACCTGCGCATGGCAGTCCAATGATCTCCCACTAGGCTATCGCTGCTAGTATATGCATACATACCTTTCCTAATTAGTCTTACTAAAATATAAAATCTTTATATAATAATAACAATTAAACAATGAACGGAAAACGATAATTACCTAGATTTATTAAATTAATTAGGGGATTTAAATTTCAGTACCTTTTTTTAAATAAATTTATATATTATGATATAACTCGCTGTTGTTTGCGTAATATCCTAATAATTTAATTATGTAAGCTATTTTCTAGATATAATAAAGTACCTGTTAGTATATTTCACCACATTATTTAAGGGCTTAGATATATGATAAAGAAATCTAATCGATCCCAGTTTGATTACAGAAATTACAAACAATGTCATTTTTGCATCTATATATATTTATAGTTTTATTATCAATGAGAAAATATGTGTGTCTGTTTCTTACGTTTTAACAATAAAAATTGATAAACTGATTGCGATATATTTTGATATGGACCTTCAACCCCGAATATTAACAGCTAGAATGTATATAGCGCAGCGTTGAAATGTTATCTTGTTAAACACATTTTTGACATTAGGTCAAGTGCTAGATAAAGGGTGGACTTTGATACCTGTACGATAAAAATGTTGTATTTTTGCAGTATTTGCGTATTATGGCAATCAAGCAAAAATTAATGCGCATGACATTAGTTTTAAAGTCCGTCTCAGAACGATAACAACACATTAAAAATACCGTGTAAAAATAACCTCAACGACGTAATAAAAACGTATAAATAAAATTAAAATAGGTGCTGTTTTTTTTAACAAGATGGTTCGTCCGAATTCTGTTTCGTTTGTAAAAGGAGCATCAGACGGTTTATACTAATAATAATGTCCCCTAGACCGAATTTCGGTCACGGCGGCCAGTCTTAAGGGAGACTGGCCATCTGCGTAGGAGATATTATAGTGCACAAGTGTGCGCAAACACAAGTGCACTCCCTGTTTCCTATTTCTAATGATCCGATGGGACGGTCATCCGACACGACCGGAGAGAGATCAGGCGCAACCAGGACCAACGGCTTTACGTGCTTTCCGAGACACGGGGGTATCTAACACAGCCTAACTTCCTAACTCCAGGCTCGTATTGAGATATCTTAACAGAAGAACCCAATAACTTTTTCATGGCCCGACCCGAGATTCGAATCCGAGACCTCGCGCACAGCAGTCGCATTCACTACCGCTGCGCCACGGAGGCAGTAAAATATATGTATTTACTAACGCAGTCTGAAAGCGTCTGCAGAAATAATAGACCTGGCGAATAGAATATCCAAAGAAATACGCATCGGAGATGTTTCCAGAGTCAGTAGTAGGCCGTAAAATCGTTCAGACCCACGTCTCGTTCAATATAACCCTTTTTGTTTTTATTTTTATGACGTCGGTACTATCCCTTTAATATTTGCGCCCAGTATTTTAACCGCAGCTGACGATGAAACTGGGTGATGGATGGATCTATAAACCGTTTTGCGAAATTATGTTTGTAGCGACATACTTGCGTATGCAGACGACTTCAGTTCAACAACCGGTTGGCAGAGTTTCTTGAGCAATCACACACTTATATGGTGGCACATGCTTCTTTTTCCACATTTTGCTTTGTCCTACAGGTGGTTTGTTGGATGGATAGCCTGGATGGACTAGTAGAGTGCACGAAGCTCTTATGATTTTTAAGTTTGGTGACATTTGTAAATATATTTGTATGTCAATATCAGCTGAAGTCACTGATTGAACTGCTAAAGCCAAGTTACTAGCACACAGAAAGTGCTGAGCATGTTGGATAACAGTATCAAGCAGTACATGAGATATTTATCCTCAGTAAGTTCGATTCAGTAGTCGCAGCGGCACATCAGCGGCCAGACACAAGAGGTTTTTTAATTATGTATGGTATCACATTGACAGCTTAAGCATACGCTTTACCTAAACACACAACATGTTCGCTATCTAAAGGATCACTTCTTAAGTAATATTTGCCTTACATCACGCGGTTACCGACGATATGACGACATCCCTGGACCATATGATAACTAACATAACCAACACCTGGATTCAGCAAGGCAGATCAATAGGTACAATATTTTATTACCAGACTGTCTGATTATTAGCAACAGCCAATAAAATCGCTTGACATGGACTTGATTTTGACACATCGATGATGAGCTTTTTAGGAACCGTGTGTAGGTAAGCCCTGCTAGCACGTTACCGACCGTTCACAAACTGAAAAGAATTTGTATACTGAGAATCATCCAAGGACCATTATTCCAATCAGTTCTCATAGCATACTCTTTAAGAAGCTTAAAGATCCTGACCACCAACGAACAGCACCAGGTTGTTTGGCTGCGATCTTCTGCTTGATAAACGAAGGTACTTTTGAGCATCTCAACTATAAATAATATATATAATAATATTTCCAATGAAAGCAGAGATTTCGCTTAGTCTCAATTCTATTCTTCAGTCTAAGCGCAAAAGATCCTTCTATAATATTCATATTATTGTAGTAGTATTTGTACCTATTATGTTTTTAAATTTATTTCATTAAGTTTAGGTTATTTGTTAAGTCGTTGTATATTTTGCATTATTTGTTCTATTGTGCCTCCCTGTCTGTAGCAGTAAATATTTATTTCTTTTCTAGCTCACACATCTCAGGTTAGAACAATAGACAAACACGAGGGGTCACTTTCAACAAAATCTAATACCGTTGGTTTATTTCTGTTCTTTGTCTGTCTTCCATCAAGGCTAAGCAGGAGTTTTGCCAGTTGGTTGTATTTACGCCGAATTTGTTTATTATGACGTGTGTGTCTTTAGTTAAAGGACGACGTATGAAGGACGCTAACTGACTCTTATTTTCTTCTGACTAACTTAAGTAACGTCTTAGATACACTCACCGGCATGGAAACTTTGCCACGCGTAAAATTGACAGTAATTTGTAATCTCATGTTTTTCTCACTTCATTTTCACCCAATAGGTGATTATTAGGGTGATTATTATTATTATTATTACTATATAAAATTAACACAAGACTGCACCATTGTGAATGCTTTTAAAATTAAGCACACACTATTCATTAGAAACTGTAAAAAATTTGAAAAACACTGTTTTTATTGACTGCTTTTTAATATCGAGTGTTTCCTCCTCTAGCTCTAATAACCGCTTGCATTCGATCTGGCATGCTTTGAATGATGTTTTTGACATCAAATTGTGCAATACTTTCCCAAGCGGCCAGTGCTGCGTTTCGGAGTCGGTTAAGAGTTTGTGGCGGTGTACTTTATCTTCCTTTTAAGCATGTCCCAGACATGCTCTATAGGATTTAAGCCAGACTGCGAGCCGGCCATTGAAATTTTTGAATACCAACCTATTGAAGGTATTTATTAACGCAATTTGCAACGTAAGGGCATTATCGTGCATTAGGAGGAATTGATCGTGGCAAATGAATCTCGAATATGTCAAAACATGTTCCTGAAGGATCTCTTCGATGTATCGGGTTGCAGTTAGCCGGTTGTCAATCATAACCAACTCCGAACGACCATCAGAACTTATTCCTCCCAAAACCATGATAGAGCCTCCATGAAAACACACAGTTTGTGTGGTGTGGTGGTATTGTGTAGAAAACTCTCTACTCTTCTTCTCCACACTCGCTCCCGACCATCTGGAGCACGCAAAGCGATTCTGCACTCATCTGTAAACAGCACTCGAGCCCATTGCTCGTGAGTCCAATTAGCGTGTTCACGTGCAAATTGAAGTCGCGCTACTCGGTGATGTCTGAGAAGTTCAGGAGCGCGTGATGGTCTACGAGCTTTTAAATTTACTTCTTCCATACATACGTCTTCTCACAGTACGCTCACTAACATTGACGCCTCTTATGATTTGAAGTCAATTACGTATCTCAACAGCTGTCAAGTAGCGATTTCTTAAAATTTCGTTCACAATACAGCGGTCGTCTGAGGCAGATGTGCATCTGACGCCTCCACTGCCTGGTCTGCGGGAGTATTGACCTGTCTCCTGGTACCGTTTTATACTGCAGCGACGAACGTGATACGTCAAGCACTACAGGGACTTCACGCTGTGTCAGTCCTTGATTAATTAATGCCACAGCCTGTGCAACCTGTGCTGGTGTTAAGGGCATTTTTATTTATTTTTATTGGCACGAAACTACAATGATTAAATAACCTAACCGAAATCTCTCACAATACACAAATTTCAACTTGCAATTTAACGGGTCAAATGCAATGATATATAAACTATAGATATGTTGCCCGCGCTCTGTAGTGGCAACATGAATGCAAGATACCTAATTACCAGAAGTCCATTTAGTCACGTACCAACCACTGCCGCTTACACCCGTACGTGACATTAAAATAAATTGAATAACTTCCTCAACAACAAAAAAAAATGCCAACCTGTGTTTTTAGGAAATGTAAAAATTATACTGCAACTGTGAAAGATAAAAAGTATCATTTCATGCGTAAGTATCAAGAGAAATGGATTTTATTTTATTTTTTTCGATGCCTTCTATAGGCGGCTGGCGCCTGCGTGAGGTAAGATACACCACAGAATGACAACGTAATTAAACAAATATATTTATGTCTCTCTAACAACAGGAATTCCGTAGATGACATTTAATTTTCTTTCCCTTTCTTCGTGCGTCTAAGTAGCTGTCTAGCTACCGACAGTATTTACGCTGTTTTCGACTTCGAGTGCCGTGATGTTCATGCATGACGCGTCTATTTATATTACGTCATTGGTCTATTCAACTAAAAGTTAAAAGTTACACCATAGTGCATAATGCACTCAAACGTAATGAATTACCCTCTTGAATTAAGGGTAAACATATTTTAGAGCTACCTTCATCATAAATAATCATTGGAAACAAATAAAATCTCTATTATCGCATAATTCGCGCTGGCCAAGATTCCATGTCGCTAAGTGTATATACTTTTTGACAGATAGACAGCATTGTTGTTATGTGTGCATAAATTCGACGTAACTTGATTGCTTAGAGATTATATTTCAAACCAGCATTTGCCCGCGGCTTCTTCGCATGGACGCCAGCATTCGGAAGTCTTAATTTACGTGAATCTCACTATGCATTGTGAACCGGAGATTTGTGCACTGTAGTGAGCGCGCTATAGCTGAGGTTACACTGACAGTATTTAGATTTAAAGCCAATCTGTAAAAACAACATAATCTGAACTGTGGTTTCTACGTCTATCATCGACATCATGTTTTATTTATACAGTATTACAAATACTTATTCGAAGTCAAGTAATTTGGCGATAAATGTCTGTTTCTTTAAAATATATAGATTACTCTTTAGTAAAAAGAACATACCTACGGGTTTGAAACCGTGTGCAACTCGATATGCATAAATAATCACAGTTTCGATGTGATTAAATTAATTGCGTGTGATATTTACGCTTTCATTATTGCATACCCTCATAAACATAAAAATGGCATAATTTTAGTTTTAAATAAATAATTTAAAAAGTTATTGACTGCAAAACGAACTATATTCTTCATTCCTTCTATATTCAGTTCTATATTCTTCCTTCCTTCTATATTCAGTTCTATATTCTTCCTTCCTTCTAAGGCAACATAAACATCATCTTGCTCTTGCCAGTAAAATAAACATGCAATGCATTAAAAAACTCATTTAAATTTAGTTCTGAGTCGCTTGTCGTTTCTTTGCTGATTTTTATTAATTTTGAGTCATTCTCTAGTTTACGAAGTCTCAGTATACGCTCCTTCAATATTTTTCTAATAATATATTTGTACACATCTAACTATAGAACCTCAAGTATAACTGCATTTAAACAGCACTAAGGCGCAGATAATGCTTAAAAACTGATGATCTTTGATCCAATATCTAGCAATACATTGATGAGCTCCATTTAAGCTGGGGTCATATTTAATTATGCTTTTATTACATCATTTTGCTGTTAAAGCTTTATAAATGGCGTATTTTATTTAAATTAGTTCTCACGACTTTTATTTAAAGACCGCCAGAATAAAAATTCCTCTAGGTACACGTAATTGTATAAACTAGCGGTCGCTTGGTGCTCGAAATTCGACCAAAGTTCGCCTGTAAGATATTACTGATAATATGTCATTATATAATGATATATGTAACCATAGTTACGCGCTTCGACTGCGTGTGTCAAATGCATGGTTGTGTGCGTGTAGTGCTTTTTCATTAATTTAATGTATTTCCAATGCATATTTTATATAAATATTAGGATTCGCCTCTCCTTCTCCATATAAACTTTAACTATGCCAAATTTAATATATAGATATCAAAATGTTTGCTTAAGAAAACGTTCTTTATGCTATTTTTCAAGATTTTATCATCAAAGCTCACCCACTATTAAACGAACGTCGGTTTCGCAAACCTTTTTTTTTTCTAGAACATCTCCTTTACTATGAAGCAGTTGTGATGCTAAATATTTACTACTATACTTTTAACTAATACCGTAGCACTGAAATCGTAATCTCAAAATTATTTATTTATCTGATAAATGTACTCAAGTCAATCAGATTGTATTTTATACCATATCTTAAATGTATATTATTTGAACGAGTGAGTAAACATGTCAATCATTATTTAACATTTTAATCTTAATCTTGCGATATAGCGTATCCCCTTTATACATATTGGAGACATAATATACCATTATTTTATAATATTAATATATTATATTATATTAATATTTTATAATTAAGCTAATAAATAGTGAAATTGCGGCGGTAGATATTTTTAATATAAAAAATGGTAAGAACCGGTGACAGTTTGTTAACATTCTTTCTCTCGACTCATTAGGTTGCCTAAAGTAATTATACTTTACGTATATCCGTGATAAAACACAATAAATTACTGACTTTACTATGTAAGAGAGACAGATTTATATTTGCTTTACTCATACAATTTATGTTTATATGTCGTGTCGTTAAATGTCGCCTTTGACCGAATGCAGTATTGTAAGCCGTCCGGCTGATATTAGGGGAACAATTTCTAATTTGAGAGGTGATTCTGATTACTACGCCTATGCTGAAAGGACTCTATAAATTTTGTTAAAATATGTTCTTAGAAAGGAGGGAGGACAATTTCTAGGTTTGTAGCTGCCTTCTATAAATTCATATGTCTATGCTAAAAGGACAAAGCGCGCAGATGTCTTATTTGTAACGATTAGATTCCATTTTGTTTTGACTTACTTTATGATCACAACTGTGTATTATAATTTACTTTTATTTCAGAGCAAACGAATTGTAAATTATTAGTATTCTTGTTAAGCCTTCTAGCTAAGCTAAAATGCTTGTATTAGAAGTGAGTTCACGTCGGTAGTACAATGAGTAGGATGCGTACCCACGATCTCTTGATCGCGCAAGTCCATTGGCCAATCGTGATAATTCAATGGATAAGGCATTAAAATTGCGTTGCGTATTACTTTCAATCACTACATATTATAAAACAAAGACCCCGCCGCGTCTGTACGTGATAAACACAAAAATTACTGAACGGATTTTCATGCGGTTTTCACCAATAGACAGTTATTCATGAGGGAGGTTTAGGTGTATACTTTGTTAAGGTTCTGTACTACCCGTGCGAAGCCGGGGCGGGCCGCTAGTACATTAATTGTAGTTCTTACTTTTCCATCTCCAATTGATACATCCTCTTCCATATCTTCAACAGCACCATATAGTATATTTTCTTTAATAGTTCCACTAAATAATACAGGTTCCTGAAATAATAAAAGATAATAAAAGACAGGTTCAATTATTATTTCGAAATGTATAGTTAACTAAGATCTAAATAGTATGCACGATAACCTTATGTCAAAAGAGATAAACAATATGGCCGTTTTAATGATTTGTTATTTATTTTATCCTACACTTGTTATCTACACTAATATTACAGAGAGAAAAGATTTGTATTTTTGTTTTAAATAAACTCAATAACGACTGGACCGGTTTTAATAATACTTTCATCGTTAGAGGTATTATCCATGATGTAATATAGACCATATTACCTATCACGAAGTAACACAGGCTATATTACATCACGCTACAGACTACGGGAACGGAGCAGTAAGCAAAAACGTGAAAGAAACCACAGGAGACATCTAGTTAGTCTCTAGTTAAAAATACAGTGTGTATAATAAACCCTGTCCGATCCATAAAGGTGTTATATAGTAGCTTATTATAAGTACGTAAATGACATCCTTTTATAAAATCGATAAAAAAATTACACCAGTAATTTTAATTTTTTAAAAATAATATGTTAATAGATTACCCATGGCAACACTGACAACTTATTAATGATAATACCTAGGTATCACTAAAGTTCATAAAGGTTCACCGATGCCGCGCCGCGCTACGCCGCGCCTACCTACCTACGCCTTAGGAAAATGCCGTCAAAAGTATGCCACGTTCCGCGTCCTTGTCAAGTTTAGTAGAATGTTGCTAGACTGTGTGAAAAAATGCTGATCATTACTGTACTTAAAATATTATGAAGACGTTTTACGATGATATAGTTCTTTTTTGTTATTTTTCTTAGCATGATTGTTATGAGAGAAACAAGCCCTTAATGAATCGGACAGGGTTTATTATACACACTGTATATTCATAGAATTTCATTGCTTAATATAAAATAAATGCATGTCTAAATACTACCTATTAAATTTTGAAATACGTGTGAAGTCTGCAAACTAGCATTTTGTCATCGGGTACCCTATGGCTTTACCCTTCAATCTGAGAAGGCCCGCACCCAACAGTACGGCAATTGTTAAAGTGGTTGTCTCGCCAACGCCAATCCGCCGAGTGTTGTAAGTTCAATTCCAACACGGACCAAAAATTTGTATGATTTTCAAATAGTTGCTCAGGGTCTGGTCGTTCTTTGTGTGCGTTGTTTGAATGTTTGTAAAGTCCCCGCGACAAATGAATAATAATACCAGTGCGGGTGTTGCCATTTTAAGAAAAAGGAAATACGGCAATTATTTTTATTCATTCATCGGCAGACAAAAGTTGATTCTGATGGTTTATTATCCTTAAAGTTGTTTTGTTACTTCATTTTAATAAAATACACTATAAAGTTTTTAGATTAAGCGTTTTGATTCCAGCATAATGATAATATCAACAAATACAGTTTGTATTGGATGATACCCAGATATTGGTGCCTCTGTCACATTAATCATTTAACGTAAATAAAGGACAAAAGACACACTAGCGCATTTATTATATTAATTAGGATAATGTTGTTTACGTATCTTCCGCAGGTGGGCATTAAACGTAATAGAATAAATATAAACTTACCACAAATCAGATTCATCATATTTATTATAGGCAAAGGTATTGCAATCTGTCAATGGCGTAAAATGTTCAAAATCTTATTTTATATGAATTGATATTGAATTTTGATAATAATTTATTCTAAATACTGAGCATGTTAACCTCGTAATTGTTGGTATACAAGACATAATTGAAAACCGATATGCCTCTGCGATTTAATAGATTAAAAATAAATTTTCTGAAGCATCAATCTTCGCGCTGATAGAAAACTACCAAGATTTATGTCTTCCACGTATTCAAGACAAATAAACACTTTCCTTTTTCTAATAAACACTCCCACTAAGGATAATCTTTTTGTCGCGGATACAATAGAGACAAAGAAAACAGACTGAACAACTATTTATTTATCATACAACTTTTTATTTGTATGACGTTTGGACGGTACCTACCTAAGCGGGCTGGCAGTGGCGAGGCGAACACCTAAACAACACCATCTATCCAATCTCAGGTAAGGCATATGAGTATAACATCTACTTTCAATCAACTAGAAATCTCGTTATATACAAAAGGCTAAAGGTCTTAAACTATGTTTCTGTTTTATTTTACTTTGTTAATGACAACTGCCGCACTAGAAATAATTCCTGTATCCCGCGGGTCTTTAAAAACATTCAAACAACAGACACACAGAACATCCAGACTCAGAACAACCATTATGGATGACACAGATGTTTATTCCGTGTGGGATTCGAACCCACAACACTCGGCGTAGTGGCAGTGGTAAGGCGACATTTAGACCACTAAGCCATTCGTGCACTCAAACATAATTTAATGTTAACATAATTCTCAACTCACCTGACTAACATAACCTATATGACTCCTCAGCCACACTGGATCCAAATCTCTGATATCGATACCATCCATCAGTATTCTGCCCTTGTCCGGCTCATATAGCCTCATGATTAACGAAGCGACCGTACTCTTGCCACATCCAGAACGCCCAACCAGAGCTATCGACTTTCCAGGTAACAGATGCAGGTTTAAACCCTTGATCAACGGCGCGTTTTGGTACGAATAATGAATGTTTTCGAGTACAATTTCGCCTGTCGGCCTCTTCGTTGGTCTTAGACCTCCTGAAAAGAAACAGCAATTTATTGAGATGCAGAGTATAGTAGGTTTTGCCCTAAATCTTTGACTCAGGCCGATTGGAGGAGAACCTCTACTATACAACAGATTCGAGATCTGTAAAGACCAACGGCCATATTTTTAAAACTTACAAGGGGGTTATAACTTGGGTTGCCAACCGTACTTTATAATAAAGTACATATTGTATGTACAGTCTACAAACAAGTAAAGGTACCAGGCACGCACACTATAACATTATGTTGGTCTGTAAAACTATCCGCCACGCATGCACACATATACGGTACAGCTACGCACTCATGACCAAAGCAGCAGCCAGTGCACACACACGTATGGCCAATGCGTTAAAAATGTAACTCGTAATACCAGATCAATATTTAGCACATTCTACGCATAGCTTCCGCGGCTGAATGGCTGAATCCGTGGCAACACGCAGTAACATGTACCCTTACATTTCGAACCTCACACGATGGTGATACGTTATATACGTATACTTTTTGAATTATGTATTAGATATTTTTAGTAAAATTATTCATTATTATAAACATACGGTTCCACATATTTTAGTTGTCCTTTTATAAGCAAACTACTCACTTATAATATGATATTTATGTCTATTAGGATATACGTTTCCTCTACGAGGTCTTTGGGCTTATATTACATATTTATCCGATTAAAATGAAACTACCCACATATATTTAAGATTTCTTCACGGCTTTCGTTATTGAACCGTGAGTCACTCTGCTTTAGAGTCTATTACTGATAGTTTCTTTGCTTGATATTTTTCGTTAGTTATTATATGCATCACTTATCAGTGTTCCACAAAGCTGAAATCGTTTTGTTGCATCAGGAGAACATTTCGAACAGCGAAATAGCAAGACAATAATTGATGATATCGGTAAGTAATAAACAAGTTAATAAGTATTAATTTATAAACGTGCACAGCGGCCACTGGTAGCCGGAATCAATAGAAAATCGAATGTGTTTATTTTATGATGGGTGACTAATTAGCTGTATTATTAATTTATATTTACAATAAGTAACAATATGTTTTTACCTTAATAAACTAGTTATATTATTGGAGCATAATATAATGTCATTTAAAATACATATATCTTAATGAATTATAGGAAATTAGTGATGTCATTATCATTGTCGAATGTTCAAGTATTGTATATCGCATATATTTAAATGTTCTTTTGTATGCTTTTTCATTAAAGAGGAAAGCTGTTCGGCTATGGATTAGACGTTACGCTGAATCTGTCTTAAACCTGGTCCAACAGTTGTGGCTTTAAGAAATGACTCGGTTCGGCATCGAGAGATTGTAGCAGTTCATACCGCCGATCCGTTTGCTAACACCAGTGTGACAGCAGCAGCACACCGTGTGCTCACGACTCAAACGGTACGGAACCACCTACGAACTGATGACTTGAGACGTGGAGACCGGCGCGAAAATGAACGAAGGCGTACCTTTTAATTATTTAACTTTTTATTTACTTATACTTATTATACTTACATACATTATAACATTATAACATTTTTAACAAAATCACCAAACTACACACGCAGTTTGTTGGGAGGTGCTCTTACTAAGTATAATTATATTATTTAAAGTATTTATCAGTAGAACACATTCTCATTAGTGACATGAATAGGCTGCTATTATTTCCTTTTTATTTTTGAATAGTAGATTATAATCTTCGTTCCTCCTAAAGTGGCAGATACAACATAATCATAATGAAGCTGTAAAAGATTATACATGTGGGTGATGTTATTGTTACTGATGATCAAAAATATTATTATCTATGTAACATGTTAAATCACTTCCATTGTATATTAGAAATGCAGAAAAATATACTTATATTTAAATATAGTCCAATATTTTTGAAATTGAACCATTTAATGAAGATAATAAAACATGCTTATTATTAATAATAGTTTTATTAAGTTTAAAACCTTTTGTAAAATTAATAAAAACAAATAAAATAAATGAATTGTTTTAATTATGTAATTTAAATAATTAATTTATATTATTATTCTACAAATTTTAGGCTAAATTAGGTAAGGCATTACCTAGTTAGCTAAAACTTTTAAGACTCAAAAAGAAAACGAGACACTCGCTGCGAAATAATTTTAATAAAAACGATTCACCTTTGTGTGAGGTTCGAACCCTCACACGTTGTCTGTCGCCACGATTCAGCCATTCAGCCATGGAAGCTATACGTAGTTTGATCACTATATTGATCGATTGATTACGAGTTATGTTTTTAACAAACATAGGCCATACGTGTATGTGTGCGCTGGCTGCTGCATTGGTCATGAGTGCGTCGCCGTACCGTATATGTGTGCATGCATGGCGGTTAGTTTTACAGACCGATATAATGTTATAGTGTGCGTGCCTGGTACCTTATCTTGTTTGTAGTCTGTACGTTAATTCGAGTGAACGTACTTTATACTTTATTAGGAAAATAAAGCACGTGAAAATACTTTATTTAACCTATGTCAAGTTTTGCATGGTTTATTTAATTGTTTACTTAAAACAACGTTATAGAGATTCCCTAAATTGAATAAAAAGAATTGTTAGTGTATCTTAATATAGAAATATATTGTAAAGATCCAGTTAAGACGTTCCTTGATAATGCATATTTATAAGAAGTTAGATAAAATAATATGGTAACAAAAAGCAGGTTCATAATACTTTATTTTTAGATCATGTACTTAATTTTTTACCTCATATAGTAAATGTACTCTTTTCGTTTAAAATAAAGGTGGCATCCCTAGTTACATCGTCATTATAAGTAAAAATTCTACAAGTATTGTTCATAATAATGCATAAAAATGCTAGCTCGCAAAAAAACAGAAAATTAATGAATAAAACTTTTTAACAATGAATTAATCATACATATTAACTATGTAAACATCGTTTTAAGCCTTTAGTAAGATATTTCTATGACTAAGGACGTTCATAACTTCATGTGGTCTAAGTATTCCCGCAGAGAACAAGGTTTTCGAAGCTCTTTAAACCCTAACGTCTCCGCGCAGTAGTTAATGACGTCATGTATCAACGGTTTTAAAAGATTTCTAACGTTTAGGGAGGTGCAATAGATACTGTTAATGTTGGGCATGGATAATGGCTTTTCTTCCTTGCATTAACAGCCGTACCACTCCATTTTGCAGAACCCGCATACCACTATTAACGCTCTAGAACTGCTTACGAGCAGACCGCGTGCTCTTTTACTATACAGTAGCATAAAAATTATATTTATATTTCCGTGCTCATTCGATAAATGAGCATTAAATATTTGTTCTATAATATATGACACCGATAAAACTTAGTAAAAGATGTGTAACGCAATAACATTTTTGGCAACCAAATATTGATGTCGACTAGAATTTGTGATGTCGCTGAGATTTCGCCGACTTATTAAACCTATGCCAAAGATTTGGAACTTACGACATTACGATTGTCAAACGCAAGTTTTCGCTCTTAACCTGTCAATTGTTGGAATGCTAGGCATAATGTATGTAAATGAACCTATTGAATCTAACCGCCGGCGTGCCGCTGCTTTCAACAGATTAAAATAAAAAAACTAAAAAACACCCTTTATTAAATAAGTAGAAAATAAAATAATAATTTTAATGTAAAAAAGCGTAGGGTGAGGGTTCTCAAAATATCTTAGAAAGTATCCCACGCTTATTTACATTAAAATTATTAATTTATTTTCTGCTTCTTTTAATAAAGCGTGTTTTTAAGTTTCTTTTTTTAAGTAATATTTTTTTTATTTTTTTAAACAGTAATTTTCAAAATTTTGTGTGTTGTCATCGGTCCTCGATATGTGTGCAAAGTTTCCAATCAATCCGTCGGTTTGGAAGGGGTGAAAATCACGTTCAAAGATTCCGTTACATAGATTCATAGATACATACCAAGCTAATAAAACGTGTTAAAAACGAGGTAGCCTCACTAGCTAATTATTTAGGCTAAATGACTTATGCATTTAATATAATCTCGATTACGTAAATATTTGAACGCGGCAACGTTCTATAAAGCATGCTAATGTATCTCTTATCTCTGCGTCGCACGTTTCACTACAAACAGCGAAGATCGCAGACCCCATGTGAGCGTACTATCTATACATTGTATTACTTTATCAGAATTGATATTTGAACGCGACTTGTATTGAATATAAGTATGCCGACAGTTCCTTTTATTTGAAATGATACTCTTTACGTCTTGAGGTAACTAGACAACAAGCAAGAGCAAGATATGTATGTATATAGTTTTAACGGTATTTGTTTCAGTTCACTTTCATACAAATATAGAGTCAGGGTCGTATATATATACTTAAACTCGTAGATGTATTCACCGAATTTTCGACAACTATGCTTGCATGTCCTATGCGAGGCGAAAACGACCTAACAGAAAAATTCAATAACACGACTGACGGAGCGTGTTATTGAATTTTTCTGTTAGGTAGTTTGATGTGTGCGTGCGGTCGTGACGGCCCGTTGACGACTTCACGATCGCACGCAGACATGCGCAAACTTATGGCACGAAACCAACGAGGTAGCATCCTATTATACATTAATTGTATTTGTACTAACCTGAGACAGGAATGGCAGGTTCTCTATCTATAATTTCCCATAACCTCGTCGCTGCTCCTACGCCTTTGTTCAGCTCTGTATAGAAGCTACTTAGGCCTCCAATACTGATGCCCACATACGCGGCGTACAGTAGGAAAGATGTGAGGTTCCCAACAGTCAACTGTTCAGTAGCTACCATGCCACCGCCATAATATAGTACAAGAATTATTATTGTGTTTCCAGCAAGGCCTGTCTGTAATTACACAAGAAAATCTAATAAATTGAGTGCACGGATGGCGTTGTGATTGAAGTAGTCGCCTCGCCACTGCCACTATGCTGAGTGTTGTAGGTTCGAATCCCACACGGGAAAAACTTTGTGTGGTCCACAAATGGTTGTTCCGAGTCTGGGTGTTCTTTGTGTCCGTTGTTTGAATGTTTGTAAAGTCCCCCGCGACACAGAATTTATTCCTAGAGCCGGAGTTGGTTTTTATAAAAACAAGTTATTTATTATATTTATGCTAAAGAAATAACTACAGTCAATAGGCTTTATAAGGCAACTCTTGGTTTAAATGTGTTTGTAACAGAGACTTTATAAACATTGAAACAATGGATATAAAGGACTCGGAACAACTATTTGTAGATTACACAATTTTTCACAAGCAGAAACAATCAGGCCATGCGTTAAAACGTGATTATGTATCTTTATCTTTTGAATTAATTAAATTTCTCGAAGACCACGTTTGAGAGTAATTATCTGTGGGTCATCACAATTGTTTATTCTGTCTAGAGGTTGTTACAATTTAAAATTCGAATATTTTATAACTTACGATACAAGTTCAATGCTCCAGTGGTAGCATTGAACTTGTATCGTAAGTGACTGCGTAATGGCATCCTAAAGAACATTATAGCATTATAAAAACTATTAAGGTTGCAAATGAAATCTCTAATATAATATTTAATAGGTGAAATCGACAATTAACTGAAGTAAGGAAGGAAGACAAAAAGCAAATGCATACCAATCCGTAGAAACTGCCGACAGCCAAAGACTCCTTGTACGCAAGCTGTAGTAGATTTTCTATTCTCTGGCTGTATGTCTCACATTCTGCGCGTTCTTTACTAAATGCCTTAACAGTCTTTATGTTTGATATCTTCTCTTCAGCTAGCTGTAAACAGAAGGATTTGTAAGTTTTTTAGGTATTACAACTTAGACAACAGTACACCGACCCAGTGTTGCTCAGTTAGTGGTATGTATATTTAGGCATCATAATATGGTATCTGTTTGAAGGACACACTTGAGTAAAAAAACTCAGTGTAAGAAAAAATTCGGTACCAATGTATTAAAGAAGAAGAAGAAGTACGCGTATTCGATTCTTTTTCTCGAAGTGATACTCCGAGAAAATTAATTAGAAACATAGTAGATCCCTATTGGTTTTTTCTGAGTATCTAGTAAGGCACGACGAGGGACATGAAGTATTATTCTATTTTCCTGACCATATAACAGGTGTTCGTAATGGTTAACAAGCATAACATGGAAGTGGGTCTTACATATTTAACATTTATTAACTATTTATTGTATTGAAATTACCTACTTGATGAAATATAATTGAGATCAAACAGTAAGTTAAATAAATGACGATTTACAGTAGTTCCTACAATAACAAAAATGTTGCTTAAGATCAACACGAGCCCATGTCGCAATCAGTCGAGCTATTAAAAATAACAGTCTAAAATATAAATTGGCACTGCCGCATAAAGTAAATGTTTGCAAGAGACGTAAAGTCATTGACCTCGCACATCTTACTACATGAAGGAAATATTATGCCATAATGTGTAGCATCGAATATAGAATATTTTATTAGTTTATTAAACTGCGTGCCGAGGTGCATAGCTCATCTTTATTGATCAGGTTGATGCTAAATTACATTTCGCCAATTCGTATTGTAGTTAAATCATTGTAGAGTTGATATTGCTTAGTTGTTTAATCCCTTTAATGAGTGTGTGTTTTATTGTTACCAGTCAAAATAACTATATACCGCTTGATGGAAAGCCCGGGGTCTCTACTTTGACGGCCAAAGAAGGCTTTTTCTCGCCCCGCTTTAAGGACTCAGGATCCAAGAAAACTTGAAATACTTATTTCAATACATTTTAGTTTGTTTGTCATTTATGCATATTCATTAATTAATAATTGGAATATTAGCTATTTCAATTTTTGATTGATATCCTTAGGTATTTAAAATGTTGCGTAAACCCCGGTTACCGAGAAATGTGCATAGCCCATAATCCAGTTAAACAAATAAGGTAATAGACTAGTAGTCACACAGTGAGTATGCATTTTGCATACAATGTTTTATATTACATACTTACATTACATACATTATGTAGACAATTTACAATATTATTATTTGTATGCCTCGTGTCGTTCTTTTATCTATTCCATTAAATTGTAAAAACATAATATATATAACATTCTCCTTTTTATTGAATACTACAATACATCACAAAAAATTACAGTGATCATGAAATTGAAAAACCAAAACTACGAAATCCATCGAATGTTATAATTCTAGAAAATATCTCTACTGGCTTGTGACGTCAGACGCTAGTAACAGCGAAATAGTTGTTAGGTTTATAATAATAATAAATATATTTATTGCAGACCAGGGTCCATGAAGTGTTAGTAACAAACAAAATCTTTAGCCTAATGTTAGTTACATTTCAATTTTACATGTAACATCACAGTAACATTATGTGACAGACCCGGTTTCTGGACACTGTCTACGTCGTGTGTAATCGTATCCAGCGTCCCAAATCGAACTGTCCCGCCGATCACACAATGTGCTCAACATGCTGTGTGAGCTACCACATATTCTGAAGCACACCGTTTGCTGATAATGGCATGGAAACCATCTACCCTTGACTCCGCAAACATCCCAGAAGCGCTGGAAAAGCGCGGCAGCCCAACCAGCATCCTGATATTCCATTTGCAAAGCAAAAACGATTGAAACGCTAATAGTCTCTTGATTATACGCACTTATTTATTAGAATTTACTTAACTCATTTATTATTTTAACTTCTTTCTAGAAAATACATAATTATTATTTCTGTTAGCGTTAAAAAACCAGACAGGTTTTATTTATAATTATGAATTTTATAAAATTCATTTAATTTCTTGCAGAAAAGGATTGTATACCTCACTAGCCTCCGCCAAAGAGTCTTGCAGCTGTCTCGTGATGGCGCGTACAAATCTTCCATATATTACAGCCAGCATCGAGACAGGTGGTACCACACATAGCCCAATGAGTGCCAGTGATGGAGACATATAGAACTACAAAAAATATTAACATATTAATCTGATTTTTAAAGAATTCATTGAAATTGATCAGGTTAGACTTGAAGAATATACCTACCTTAAAAGGTCACACTTTATCAGCATTCTAAATGACTTATTGTTTCTATTATTTTTATTACTAATCTTGACTCTATTTGTTTTGTAATACATTGATATAAATCAGTTATGTTTTGCCTGTACTGATGCTAATATGTTGAATGTATTACAAACTATATGCATTCTTATTCACTGTAGTCCACCATAGGAATAAGTAATGTCCAAGACTTCAAAAACTTCATCAGTATGGTTACATGTAGAATCTAATCTGAATACTGAATATTCGGCCAGTTTGCCAAAATATCTAAAAATTTGTACTATGTGGAATGCAAAACTTCACAATGACTGCTGATTGAGTTATGGATTTAACATCTTTCATATGCAAATAAGCACATGAGCAAACGGACCGTCTGATAAAATGTCGAAGCATTTAGGCACTTGCAACCTGAGAAAAAACACTGGCACAATGCCAATCTTTTAAAGGAAGAGCAGCATACTTTACGGTGTGGTCTCCCTATGAATAGTCAAGAACTTTCTCAACATCAAAACCTTTGGATTGCTATAAAATCGTTTATATCCAAACTTCTACATATATGTTGGATAAGCCATCTCTTTACTAATGCTCTACAATAGCAACTTAAATAAACACAAGTGCTTATTATAACTTGCTTACCATCATTCCAGTACCAGCCCCCACCATAAATAGTGACCGTAAGCCATCACTAACATTTTGACTAAGATTTCGACCAACAAGTTGTGTGTCTGCAGAAAGCCTGTTGACCAGTTCTCCTGTCGACGTTTTGCCAAACCAAGCAGCCTCTTGACGCAATATGGCACTATATGCTTGTTTACGGAGTGCCTGTGTCATTCTTTGACCTAAAAATATAATTTATGAGTTGTCACCTACAGCTTTGCTTAAAACATAGGCATGAGAGGCATTAAGGACATCCAATGTGAGTAATTTAAGGAAAGTACACTATCCTTAAATTACTTTTACTGCTTTCTAATAATTAAAGATATTCATTTTCATTTTTATCACTTCGATATTATGTCCTGTGAACTCATATGCCCAAACAGACAATAATTAATCAGATCAGAATACACAATTAAATTCTTGCTAGGCTGATGACGTGATAACACACATGATTATAAACGCATCATATTTTGAAGCAATTTTGTAACATATTTTCATAGTAAATATTTAGTAGAAAATTACATAGTGATCTAAGGAAGCTTCATAAGAGAACATACCGAGCCACATCGTCATCCTGATCTGACCTATCAAAATGTACATGAGCTTTGTTGTACATTATAAGATTGTGTGAGGTTCAATCTGTCAGTCAAGACTTATTGTGGCTGTGGAAAGTGACACTGATATATAACAGAATGGATTTTGTGAAGTACATATGAATAATCAAGTGTCTCCAAATTATATTATAGCATAATGAATAGGAGTAAGATTTACAAGAATCAGAGGAAATTTTTTTTCTTCCTACATTTAGTAACTAGATCACAGATTTAGTACCAGAACTGTCAGAATCAGGTCATAGTAGTCAATGCAGTAAAATTTCTATGTTAATATTCTATGATCTGTAAAGGCTGTTAATTTGCACATTGCCAACATAAATAAGTTAATTAATATATTCTGGAATAATAGTGTATTTATTTGCAATATTTACCTGAGATAGACATCAGATATACTCTACCAAAGTTGCAAAGACCACCAATAAGGAAAACTCCACATAGCATAAGACACAAAGTATCCAGTTTCTCTCTGGCAGCACCCAAGTCACTGGTACTGCTGTATATAATATCTAGAACCTGTCCTAACGAAAAGGGTATGGCCATAGTGACACTGGACGATATAATAAGAAAACCAATAGCACCTGAAACAAAAACACAGTTTCATCATAGGCTTCTTCGTCCCTGACGATGAATATTAAAGGCAGATACTTACCAGCCAATGTCCGTTTTTCTGGTTCTGCTAAACCAAACAGTCTTTTTAATTCTGATGTCTTTAATTTGACATTGATCTTTTTCGATGTTTCTAAGGCAGTTTTGTCTTTTATACTTTCGATGTGCTCATTTTTTTTCTGAGTGTCCACTTGAGTCGTGTAATGTCGTAATTTGAAATTAAACAAACCATTTCTGTTATAAAAGTTCCTTGCCAAATAATTCCGTAGAACTGGCACCTTATGACAAGCATATAACCTGGTTCCACACTGATGACACGAATTACTTTTGGTCGAGATATTAAACAACGATCGTGTTTGTTTACTTGATATTTTTAGCTCAAATTTACATAGAATAAGACGTTGTAACATTTTAATTTATTTTTATATATATCTAACCGAAACCCAAAAAAAACGACTCATCTCTCTGTAAACATGATATTTTGATAAATAAATGTCACATTTGACATATTTTACAATATTCAAGATAGTCAATGGTGAGAACATAGATTGAATTATTTATGAATAATTACATAAATCCTCAGACTAACTCTATAAATCTATTGGAATATGTACAATTTGCATAAATAAATTACAATAGTTTATTTTAATATATTACACGGAATATTTTTTAAATATTAGTCGACAAAGCATAAAATTATCAAGTAGATAAAGGTAAAAGGGATATATTCACATAATAATTTATAAATGTCAATATATAAGTTCTTTATACTTCTTTACCTACACGCTCAGAGAAAATTTACTTATAAGATACAAATTAGTATTAACCACTCAGTCGCTTCATGTAACACATATAGTATATTATCTATGATGTAACACTAGCTACATGAAAAAACATCGTTGTCTTGCTTCATGTGACTAGAGTTACATGGAGTAGGTAGTTGTATGAAAAGAACGACAAATGCGGCTTTAAGAATGAAACTGAACGAATCATAGACTAAGTAAAACTAGAAGTGCCAAAAATCAGTGACAGAATCATAGATTGACAGAATCCAATCAGACAGTTTATTTCAGTGAAGTGTAAAGTGGTGCATTTGAAAAATCATGAACGGGTGAGTGTTTTTCTATTGGTCGTAAATAATTAAACTGTTGTTTATTTTCCAGTGATTTATATATCAAAAGATTCATCAGTTAATATACTATATTGATATACATTGATTTCTATTCATTTTGATCGATTTTGTCCGTAGTATGTTTTAAATAATAGCAAAGTGTAAATCTATTGTAATGGAGCCGGTTTTCCGTTCGTGTAATTCTGATAAATCGTTTTAAATGCATATTTATTGAAAATATGCATTTTAACGGAAGAACAATCTAATAAGCAGTGTTTTCGTAAATAAATAATTTATTTTAATATTATTCTCTAGGAGGATTCCTTTGCAAAACCGTATCGTGGTTACAATTCTGTACTGGTATTCATTGTATGTGACTTGAGTTACATGAAGCAATTTGCACTGTTTGAGATTAGGCTGGTGGCACAATTATTTTTATCGTCTATTAGTTTTTTTTTTTATGTTGTAGGAGGCAAATGCGCAAACTGATCGCCTGATGATAAGCGATTACCGCCGCCCATGGACACCCAAGGAGTCACAAGCCCCCAAGTGCTACTAAAATGCGCTATGCGTTTGGTGCCGAAAATCGCACTCGAGATATATCTACAAGCAATGCATCGTCACGCTTTGTTTGCAGATATGTTTCGAAAATTACCATTCTAAACCATGACGCTGTTTCTGCACATGGAAATGACCAACTTTCTTTAAAGAAGCATTTAGAGACAATTCCCTAGAAAAAATTGCCTTGGCATACAAAATTGTCATGAGCTGATCAAAATAAGAACGGAAGGTTTAAATTTTGTTTTGGAGTAGACTATAACTTTCTTGGAGAAAGTTTTTCATTTTTATGGGCAGAAGCAGTATTCATTGCCGTTTCACTCAGTATAAAGTAGTTCTCGAAATTGTGTATTTAAAGGTAATACATATAAAAACAGCAGTAGTAGTATAGTAGAACCTATTTTGAATAAAACTTATTATTAAAATGGTTTCATTAGACTTAACCCAAACTTATAACTTAAACGTAAGATCGTCAATCACCAAACCTTGTGTGCGCCCAACCTTAACTCCTGATAATGGGCTCGACGCCCCGCTGCGCTACGCACTCACATTTTTGTGTGATTTGTCGTCGTTTTACTTAAGAACAAATAACCTAATAAAAACACGAGTAATTTCTTTAAAAATGATATATAGGTATTCAGCAAAATATCGAACAATCCGGGTATATTCTTGTTTGTGAATTTTGATGGCAGTTTACAAATTATTTCTATGCTACACCATCAAGTTTTTAACTAAGGGTCGATTTTTCAATGGTCAGATAACTTTTATCTGAAGAATAAATATGGTGGCCCTTAAACAAATAACCCGTTTTATCAGCTACTCGGAACAGTTATTTGTTTAACTTAGCTAGGCTTGAGTGGGCCACAAATCAAGTTTTTATTAGCTACTTGCTACGCGCTCCCATAAGGCCGCACTCACTGGCAAAATAAGTCGAGGGCGCCGCGCAGTGGGAGCGATCAAGAATCAAGTGGTTAAGATTATTAAAATACAAGTTAAAATAATAGGTATGGATAGGCTCTAAATTCATGGATAATCAATCATATTATGCGTATTACGAAACAGAGAAATTGGATACCTACGCATTTTATAATATTATCATCTTTATCCCAAAAATGTAAATAAGTTTATCACAGACTATGTCTGTGATAAACTTATTTACATTTACTTAAGAAGTAATTTATTTACTTCTTAAGTATGTCAGTAGAGCTTATAATTATATATTATGTATGTATCGATCGAGATCGGGTTGAGAATGTATGCAGAAAATATTCAGCATGATGAAAAATATTCTTGACACGGTATAATAATAATAATACCATGCTTAGTGTATGTTTTCATAATTTATCGATGATCGATCGGCGGCGCACATTTCTATACATTTTGATTACTATTCGTCGTATGGCTTATCTTGGCACGGCCACCATCGCAAACTGGAAATCTATATAGGTACTTAGGGCCGGTTTTTCAATCGTCAGATAATTGTTATCTGGGGAATGTTTTGACAGCTTTTGTATAGAAAATATGTCATACCGCCATATTTATTCTTCAGATAAAAGGTATTTGACGATTAAAAAACCAGCCCTTAGTGAATTAGTCAAATTTGGTCGTAAAATGCCAGAATTGGTCGGTCCGCCGCCGTTTAAAAGATACAAGGGGGTATTGGTGGCTGTGTCAAAGTGAGCGCTCATCTTGGCACAGACACCATGTATTTCCAAAACCACAACACCGAACGAAGATCTAACTATATCAATAATTAGTCGACATTGATCACAAAATATCAGCTTTCTATGAGCCCCCGTTTGAAAGATATAAGGGGGTATTGGTGGCTGTGCCAAGAAGAGCGGCATCTTGACACAGCCACCTCAATATCTCGGAAACCACAATACCTAGCGAAAATCTGATTGCACCAATAATTATTCGTTAATTGGTCGACATTAGTCAAACTGCCAGAATTAGTCGGTGCTTCTGAAAAGAGAAATTCAGGCTAATTTTTCACATAGATTCGGTCGATAGACAGTCACCTACATATTGACTTATTGAATGAACAAATGGATGAATGTATTAATCTGTTTATCTTTAAAAATTTTGCAGAGGTGTAGATCTAAAAATCATCGCGCATTTTGCATCATTCTATATTTATATACTTATTATTGATGCGATGAATAAAAATAATGAAAAAATGTAATTTTAAAAATGCCGATGTCGCATTGCAGATTACTTTTAGACAGCCGAAAGGATCGCCCATCAAAAAACTTAGACGACTTTGATAAATGTGCCATTAGGCAAAAAGTACTTTTTTACTATTATTAAACTTCTTAGACTTACTTGTTTAACCCATTCGCTGCGGCAGTAAAAAATACTTTTATTAGCCAGGTGCGGGGCGGTTTTCGTCGCAAACGCCGATGGGCGTCCTCCGCACCTCATAAGGATAATATAAAACGCCGATTGGCGTTTTCAGCACTGTTTAAAAAAATGTTGCATTCTTCCACTAAAATCTTAGAAAAACTACAAATACGCGATACGGGTGGTACGATAACGACCGTATTTGGTGTTAAAAAATAAATTGACATCGATTGGGAGCATTTTTGTGAAGTTTTTGTTCTGTAATAGTTGGATTGTGAAAATAAGGAGAATATGGCGATAAATGAATTAAATAATTGTACTTTACTTTTAAACTACCGTCTCATACATTTTAGTTTTCAATGACAAGAAAGGCTAAATTATCATTATAAATTAATATCAGAGGTTGTAAACCTTTTTTTACTTTTATGATACTACTATTAATTATTTATACACATTATTTTCATGGACATTTCCACGAATTCCACAGCGATAAGACTAGTCTTGTTATTGTTTTCGTTCCGTTTTAGTGAATTTTAATTTAAGTAATATAATATGTAAATATACGTTTCTCTATTGATTCACAAAATATTTTTAAAAGTCATAGCTAACTCGTTATGTCAAAGTGAAATAGGAATTAAAAATAATGCGAATTAAAGGCATTCCTAAAAATATCTCAATTATAGAAAAATAATATTAACTAAATATATTTAGTATCAAAAGTTTTTAAATCCTGGCAAACGCCCTTAGGCGTCATCAGCACCTAAAAAGGAATTCGCAATTTTTCTAAAAGTTAAAATTCCGGAAACGGCCAACAGTATCTTGATGTGTTTTAAAAAATATGTGCCCTTAATATTGTCTTATGTTTACGCGAATGATAGACATTGAAATTAAACACTTTATACCATATTAGTCTCCCCGTGAACATGGCTGCTGTAAAGCAACCGAAACGTCGGGGCAAAGTGTAAACTTAAATATAAATAGTTTTAATTAGAAAAATATATAGCTTAAATAGTAGTAAAATTCAATAATAGTAGTGTTAGAGTTTTCAAAATTATGTAATAACAGTGTTTAAAGTAAAATAAACAACGCGATAAAATCCGTATAAAGTGTTTAATTTCAAAATATGTGCCCTTGTTGCAATTTTTTTTTGTGACTAGTTTTCGCAAAGATATACCTAAGCAATTTAAAAAAGACGCCAATTGGCGTATTCCGCACCTGAATATTAAATAAAAAAACGCCGATAGGCGTCCGCCGCAACGAATGGGTTAAATGTTATTTTTAACCCCCGACGTAAAAACGACGGGGTGTTATAAGTTTGACGTGTCTGTGTGTGTGTGTGTGTGTGTGTGTGTGTGTGTCTGTCTGTGGCATCGTAGCTCCCGAACGGATGAACCGATTTTAATTTTGTTTTTTTTATTTGAAAGGTGAATTAGTCGGGAGTGTTCTTAGCTACGTTTGATAAAAATCGGTCCAAGATGGCCGCCACCACAAAATGGCGGATTATATATTTTTTCACAACTCCCTCAATATGGGTATCAAATGAAAGGGCTTGACGAGTAGAATACTATACACTATAATAAATTTCAAATCCAAGATGGCCGCCACCAGAAAATTACAAATTTCCACAAATTAAAATTGTTCAATATGGGTATCAAATGAATATTGTGTCGGGGGTTTTTTAAATTTTAAATTTAGTATATATTATTATATAAACATGTAAATGCACATTTTGTTTTTTTATTACACAATTTATAGATCTTAGTTGTATTGATTATCAGCTACATAAACCGGCAATATCAGCCTTATAAAATTAAATAAATGCTAATTAGAATGTGTTAATTGACTTTTGTAGTCTTTCAGTCAGTCTTCGTTTTAATTACCTAGGCATGGAAATTATAGCTAAGTACAATAATATAACTTTATATCGATATAATATATTCTTTGATATACTTACCTAATTATATTATCGCGAAGTAAGGTAAGGCTTGAAAGCGTAACAAACAAACTCCCATTTGCATTAGTAATATTAGTTGGGAAATAAATTAGCAAAACTTTTGATATTATTTTATTACGATACTGGTAAAATTCAAACATCAAAATTAGTGGATCGCATGCTTCCTGTGTTGCTACATGTATGATGCTAGCGCCCTCATTTAATGTCTACTCTTTTATGTGACACTGTAAATAGATTTCCAGTTTGCGATGGTGGCTGTGCCAAGATGAGCCATATCTATTCGTCGATATCCTTCGCGAGAACATCTATCGAACATGTCAAGAAGGTATATCGATAAATTCCCGAGAAAAGTGACCTCAGATTAAATTATCGACAAAATGTATTGATTAAATCGAAACATCTATATTCAGCGGAAAGATATGCTATCGATCCAGAATGTCAAGTAGGTAGGTAAGTATATCAATTCGTTATCGAGCGAACCGAACTTATATTCGATCCGAATCTCGGGCAAAATATATTCATTAAATCGAGTATTGAAAAGCGATCTTCGATTATTCAATTAAAATTTAGGCACCAAATCTATTCAATAAAACGTATTGAATATTTCAAAGAAGATTTTTCAAATAATCGACAATAATTCGACTCGATTGATAATTATTAAGTTTCTATACCTACTTTTCAAATAGGACTAATGGAATGTTGGCATTTTGGCAATAAAATAAAACAATTTTTCCATTTATATGTTTACTTTATTTATATCCAGTATTGTACATACATTTAAACGACTGCTTGAAATATAATTAAACTTCACTGGGTAACGTGAAAATAATGCATTCAATAGATAGTATAATTATTTATACTATAAAATTCTAAAACAAACTCATGGCGTAATGTAACAGTCATAAGATCAATCAATTTATGCAATTAATCAGGTACGAAAATTAATTGATGAATAGATCTTGAACATTTGAAGTATACCTAATAACTTTTTCTTCTACCCAGTAAGTGAGACAGCCATCTGTATACATCAGAGCATATAAAAACCTTCAGTCCGATCGATGAACACTTGATTGCCTTTAAATTTGATTCCATACATATAAACCTTGTTCCAATAAGGAGAGTAAAATCTTCACCTCAGCATTCAAAACCACAATAATTTTGTCAACAAATTGTTGTAAAAGCAAGACTTGATTCATATTTGCATAACTTTATTTAAAACAACTACAATAAATAATTAGGTACCATAATTCGTTTGATAAAATAGAGCGGCAGACAAACCGAATCGATTAAATCGTGTGATCGCTGCGATCAGATACTTGCGATTGATGCTATCACTTCCACTTGACCGGGGCCGGCAACAATTTTGCGTTGCTTATTGATTGATGTATACGTTTTGACTTATTGATGGATACCGGACAATGAAATAATCAATTTACTGTAAATCGATGGTAGATCAGGTCAGTAGAAGTAGGTCGATGTGATGTAGTGAAAACTCACCAGTTCTGTCAATACTGACATTATTCTATTATCGATCAATGGGTTCGAACTATGTTATAGGGCCTGATTCAACTATCGATCCGTGGTATCAATGGAAGTCAATCAGATGGGTGTGGTAATACCAGCGGGCGCCTCGACAACAACTATCAGTCCCCAACTGGACACTTTATGATCGCTAATGTAGCACGCGTCGTGATCGTTTCGGTCAGCGATCCGCTTTAGAGTAATGTATAATAATATACAACACAACACTAAACATATAGGTTATTGAACTAACATTTCTAGACATATTAAATGCTATATAATACTAACATCGTGTCGTAACTAAAGTGTATTTATTTTCTATTAATATGTTGACATCCATTATTTTATAAACATTTATATAATGTGACCGCCTTACTAATGTATCTAATAATTAACAAATTATTCTAGATACAAATAGAAGCTGTAGAAAATGCGATAGATATCAACGTAACGCATTTGTAAGAGTTTGTTCAATTATTTATCATTTGATTTATATTTTAAATACCATAGGATCATACGGCCCGTTTCATACTTGATTTGGCAAAGTCGGGGGCGTTGCCGCTTCTTGGGAAAAGGTATTAGAGATGGGAGGGGCAGGTATGTGAGCGTCCAGAACTGCAAATATACACAATACATTTAAAAAAAATTATCAAAGAAACGAAAACAGTTACAAAACAACGGTTTAAAAGATCACAGTAAGGGATAGACGCAAGAAGTGGCATATATCTTCCAGTTTAAAGCTGATCTTATGAAGAGATTTGTAAAACTCAGATCTCAAGCCAATAGCATAAGTAAATAATTCAATATATGTACTGTAATTTTATAGTAGCACATACGACTGCGTTCGTAATTTTTATAGAAAATTGCAAATCTGATTTTCATAATTACAAACTTCAATGCCACTTCGAAACAAATCCATCTTAAAATACCGTGTCCTAAATAATGTCACATAAGAAAATTAAGCACGTTGCTAGACGAAAATAAATTTATTGTGACGTCACTAGTGTTACCTATGTAACTTTATTATACATTTAGGTATATAAAATTAAATTGATAGTAGTGTAGTCTCAATCAAAATGGAGCTTATAGCAATAATCTTTATTCAGATTACATTTGATTTGTAAATATTATTGAAGGCAGCCGCCAGTTACTCTACAATGAAATTGCCTTAGAATAAATAAATAAAGTATTTCTCAAACACAAAAAAGGAACTGGTATCACGTATAACAGACATTTAACACATACTTAACACAGTTTAAGTACTTACCAATACCATTACTCCTTAACCCTTCTAATGGCACAAAATATAAACATAGAACTAGTTTTAGCCGGCGGCTCTCCTCTCTTGGATCATATTATAGCGTTACAGTATACGTAGTTGCGAGTCATTCTAGAACATTCATTTAACATATTTTCAATGTATAGATACCCTACTATAACGATATGACCAACACAGTATAATTAATAAAATAAATAAATGCCCGATACTCACAAGCAAGCGCAGAAATAAATATATGCACTATACACTAGTAAGTCATAGAATAACACGGTATTATTCAACCTGTGGGTTTACGTGCTTTCAACTCATATCCATACATATGAGATACAAATAACAAGACCGACTAACATAAATCCATGTTTCTTCAAAACCAACCTAAAATCTCATACAGCATTCTTGTAATTTCAAAGCTTAATAATAATAATAGTCTTAAAAATCTAAATAAGCAACTATTGCACTGAAATGTGTTATTATATTTCGCAACAAGAACATAACGGAGTCAAAAATAAATACTGGCAGTACAATATTGGGACAAGTCATTGAAAATCTCTATTTTCCTGGCAAAAGGCGTCACAAAATTGTCTATTGGACCATCACAAACAGCAAATTTTTTCCCATATGTCTGGTATACAGACTAACCTCACATCACAATGAAAGATTCTGCAAGGTTTAGACATTTTCGACGAGTTGTAGCTATCATAAATATGTGGCGCGGATAATTGTATTCGAATTATATTCGAATACAGTCGTGAACAACGCAATACTTGCATAGCTTGGTCAAGGATGTAGCGCATGTACACTAATGTTAACCGTCGTCAATAAATTCGAATGTAATCCAAATACAATTGTGCACATCGCCGTTATAAATGTTATAGTATCAAATAATTTAATATATATATTATTTTCCATATAATTCTTTGTCATGGGTCTACAATAATTTCATAATTTGTATAATTTACTGTGTATAGTATACTTTGTAGTAGAGTGTTTTGGATCGCCATAGACTGTAGGTGTTGTCGAACTTGAGTAAATATACCCCTTCACCTGGATATGTGTGTGAACCAGCATAAACCTGAAAAGTAAATTACAGGTACTAACTTTCCAAACAAACAATTAGTGGTAGTGAAAATGATAAACAAAATGAACAGCCAGCTCCAGGTAAGGGAACAAGGTGACTCGTGCTTTATAATTTTAGCAGGTATAATATCCAGGTAAGTATCAGGTATGTGTGTGAGATAGTACCTCAGTGTGACAGTCCCGGCGGTAGATGGGCACGACGAGGCTGAGCGGCGGCGGCGGCGGCGCGGGGCCGGGCGCGCGCGCGCCGCCGCCCAGCTCGGGGTCGGTGCGCGTGCGCGTGCCGTGGATCGTGTACTCGTGGATTGCGTCGCCTGCCAGCCACAGACAAAACATACGGTTAAACCAGACATTGTAAACGCTACTCAACTATGCACAAGTATGATATACGCAAAAGATGTCCACGAAGTAATGTAAACCCTATAGGTTACAACATAATGCTCAATATTGCTTGCAGTGCGATAAAATCTCAGGCAACCCCACGTCGCTAGTGAGATCTCACTGGCCGGACTGATGACTAAGCTTTGACCCGGTAGTAACTAATATGATCGAAAAATTTTAAGATAAGACTTGCATATCATTTTACGAACGATTGGCGTCTTTGCAAGCAGTTTTATTGATATTTTGTCATTACAAAATTTCAGTCGCAGCACGTGCTCTAGATACGTCACCGGCGCGGGCGAGCCGATTGCCTTTCGCACCAGGCTCGCTTAATTTTCAATGAAGCTACTATACTGACAATTACGTACCTAGTATTTTGAATAAAATACGTACCATCATCTTGGTAGTCGGGCGCATCAGGATCTTTAACGTCGTCCTCGTCATCACTCTCCGAAACGTGAATGGTGATCTCAGTAGTGTCAGACTTACTCCACTCGAAGTACAATCCGAATCCTGAAACAAAGCAACAAATTGTAATCATCTTCAGTAATTGTACTACAAGAGTCTTCAAATTATGGCAGTGTGAGGCGTAGCATTACACCTTACTGCTAGTTCGACTGCTAAAGCGATATTTGGAAATTGTTATGTCATTATAATTTTCTGATCGGTGCCGTGTCCTTGACCTGCATTACCTATATCGTAGTTGTCGGTGGCGAACTCCCACCGACAACTACGATATAGGTAATGCAGGTCAAGGACACGGCGCGCGCGGGCGGCGGCGAGTTCGCCAACTCCCAGCACAGGCAGCGCGCGCGCGGGTGCGTGGGCACGCGCACGGTGACGGTCTCGCCGTGCCCCACGCACAGGCGCCCGCCGCCCGCGCGCGCCGTGTCCTTGACCTGCATTACCTATATCGTAGTTGTCGGTGGCGAACTCCCAGCACAGGCAGCGCGCGCGCGGGTGCGTGGGCACGCGCACGGTGACGGTCTCGCCGTGCCCCACGCACAGGCGCCCGCCGCCCGCGCGCGCCGTGTCCTTGACCTGCATTACCTATATCGTAGTTGTCGGTGGCGAACTCCCAGCACAGGCAGCGCGCGCGCGGGTGCGTGGGCACGCGCACGGTGACGGTCTCGCCGTGCCCCACGCACAGGCGCCCGCCGCCCGCGCGCGCCGTGTCCTTGACCTGCATTACCTATATCGTAGTTGTCGGTGGCGAACTCCCAGCACAGGCAGCGCGCGCGCGGGTGCGTGGGCACGCGCACGGTGACGGTCTCGCCGTGCCCCACGCACAGGCGCCCGCCGCCCGCGCGCGCCGTGTCCTTGACCTGCATTACCTATATCGTAGTTGTCGGTGGCGAACTCCCAGCACAGGCAGCGCGCGCGCGGGTGCGTGGGCACGCGCACGGTGACGGTCTCGCCGTGCCCCACGCACAGGCGCCCGCCGCCCGCGCGCGCCGTGTCCTTGACCTGCATTACCTATATCGTAGTTGTCGGTGGCGAACTCCCAGCACAGGCAGCGCGCGCGCGGGTGCGTGGGCACGCGCACGGTGACGGTCTCGCCGTGCCCCACGCACAGGCGCCCGCCGCCCGCGCGCGCCGTGTCCTTGACCTGCATTACCTATATCGTAGTTGTCGGTGGCGAACTCCCAGCACAGGCAGCGCGCGCGCGGGTGCGTGGGCACGCGCACGGTGACGGTCTCGCCGTGCCCCACGCACAGGCGCCCGCCGCCCGCGCGCGCCGTGTCCTTGACCTGCATTACCTATATCGTAGTTGTCGGTGGCGAACTCCCAGCACAGGCAGCGCGCGCGCGGGTGCGTGGGCACGCGCACGGTGACGGTCTCGCCGTGCCCCACGCACAGGCGCCCGCCGCCCGCGCGCGCCGTGTCCTTGACCTGCATTACCTATATCGTAGTTGTCGGTGGCGAACTCCCAGCACAGGCAGCGCGCGCGCGGGTGCGTGGGCACGCGCACGGTGACGGTCTCGCCGTGCCCCACGCACAGGCGCCCGCCGCCCGCGCGCGCCGTGTCCTTGACCTGCATTACCTATATCGTAGTTGTCGGTGGCGAACTCCCAGCACAGGCAGCGCGCGCGCGGGTGCGTGGGCACGCGCACGGTGACGGTCTCGCCGTGCCCCACGCACAGGCGCCCGCCGCCCGCGCGCGCCGTGTCCTTGACCTGCATTACCTATATCGTAGTTGTCGGTGGCGAACTCCCAGCACAGGCAGCGCGCGCGCGGGTGCGTGGGCACGCGCACGGTGACGGTCTCGCCGTGCCCCACGCACAGGCGCCCGCCGCCCGCGCGCGCCGTGTCCTTGACCTGCATTACCTATATCGTAGTTGTCGGTGGCGAACTCCCAGCACAGGCAGCGCGCGCGCGGGTGCGTGGGCACGCGCACGGTGACGGTCTCGCCGTGCCCCACGCACAGGCGCCCGCCGCCCGCGCGCGCCGTGTCCTTGACCTGCATTACCTATATCGTAGTTGTCGGTGGCGAACTCCCAGCACAGGCAGCGCGCGCGCGGGTGCGTGGGCACGCGCACGGTGACGGTCTCGCCGTGCCCCACGCACAGGCGCCCGCCGCCCGCGCGCGCCGTGTCCTTAAACTGCGCCATGTCCGCGCGTGTCCACATGCGGGCTTCCTCCACGGCCAGGAATCCGTCTACAATGTTTCAACCACTACATCATACTTTTGGCTAGTGATCCACATCTTCTATGTTATTATTTATAGCTATACTTATTTCTGTCATTTAAGTTGAAAGGTGTAATCTGTGTCCAGTTATGCTGTTTGCGTTCAATGAAAGTATTCTCGGCATGAAAAAATAAGCTATTTCAATCAAAATATTTTTGTTTTCAATACTACTTAGTCTGGCCATAAATATCGATACAATTAAAAAAAAACAATACATTTGAATTTGGAATCTGTCATTCTTATAAAGATATTCATTGTTTTCTCATTTTCGTGCCATTCAGTATTAAATATTTTTATGATATTAAAATGGAGTGTTACCTCTCATAATGGTTATACTCAATTAATTTGTCAAATTACCTATATCAAAATCACCCCAATACTGAGAATGTAATTACAAAGTAAAGTTCACAACACTAGATGACACCTTTAGTTGCCTACGGCGTCACAGATAATATGTATCTTTTTAGAAAAAAATAGTGTTGCGATTACTATAATATCGATAGATACAAAAATAATCTTATATAATCTCAAAGTAGATTAATAAGCTAAATTTTATTCTTATTAAAGATACAATAAGTGAATAAAGATGTTGCTGTTATTAAAAATTATGAATTATTTGACAAACCTTTTTTACTTAAAATATGCTATTAGCAATGAGCACTTTTATTTTGTTTGCCACGCCTAACCTAACGCCACCTACCGCGAGATTACAAATGAACTCATTCAAGAAAAGATAATCTTTTCTTAACGTATAGTAACAATTTGTGAAGGACAAATGATAAAAAAACAATATTAAAAAATTTAAATATACATAATTAAATATACCTACCGTTTAATTATTTATTTAAGGCTATCTTATCTTATCTTATCTTGTGTGGTAGCCAGTCAGTACAGACCGGTGACACTTCAACCCAGTGGGATATTTTGTGTCGACTTCCCCAATAACGACTGCCATAGATGTTCATGGCAGCCGGGACCGACGGCTTAACGTGCTCTCCGAGGCACGGAACAGGCGATAATTGTCAATCAATACGCACATAATTTAGAAAAGTCATATAACTTCCGAAAGTCAGAGATGCGCGACGTGGGTTCGAACCCGAGACCCTCTGCATTGCAGTCTGTTGGTCTCCCCACTTAGCTATCGCTGCTCTCTATTTAAGGCTAAATAAACTGTCGAATTTTCTACCTGATCAGCGTAAACTGTTGCTTCAAACCGAATCGTACTCGCTTATGAAAAATAACAAGAACAAGACCTTACAAAAAAATGTAGATAACTTTTATTGCAAGTTATTGTATTTTTATTTTTAATGTCTTTATTTTTATGTAAGTACAACTCGTACTTGGTAATTTTTTAGTATTCGTTATTTAGCGACATTATCACACCATCACTAGCTGACATCTAAAGTTATCATCGGCGCCAAAAAAAGGGATGATATAGTTAGAATTCAATGCTTACTTCAGACACCATTTTTTACGTTACTATATAAATTTATTACACAACATTAATTTTAAAATGCATTTTCCCTTTTATGAATATTTAAAACTCCATAACAGTCAGTACGTAATCTGATACAAACCAAAAATATTGTTATAAAAATAGCAAAATTTAGACAACTTTAGTTGTCGGTGGCGTCTCAGCCACGCGACCGTTTTGCAACTTAAGTGATCAATGGCGTTCAAAAGGTTAAATCTATACTAATATTATAAAGCTGCAGAGTTCGTTTGTTTGTTTGAACGCGCTAATTTCGGGAACTACTGGTGGATAACCCATTTATCGAGGAAGGCTATAGGCTATATAACATCACACTTCGACCAATAGGAACAGAGCATTAATGGAAAATGTTGCAAAACGGGGCAAATTCTCTTATGTGAAGCAGACGAAGTTGCGTGGGTCAGCTAATTCTTAATAAATAGTGGTTATTACCTTCTTCGTCGGAATTTTCATCCCTGGTCTCTTCTGTATATTCGTTAGAATCTATTTTATCAGTAGTCTGCTGAGCTCTGTAACAGTAAATTTGCCTATAAGAATAATTCGACAACACAGCAATTCTCCGACAATTCAATATACAAATCCCCTTATTTTATAAGAAACTACAATAGAAATCTGCAAGCATTCAGCCTCACTAACTGGTTGTGAGAATCTTCTGTTTCATCGGACAAGCTGGTGTAACCATTTAAAGCTTTCATTCTCGCTGGTTTTCTGAGCCAGCGAAGGAAGGAAGTAGGCCACCTTCTGCCGGCAGAATAGTAAATAGGATAAGGTAACTAACTAAACCAACTTAACTACTCTACACCTGCTGAATTATATGTATGGCATTCATACTCCAAAAATAATGTCTTATAACTGCCTACTTAGCTGATCTTCTTCTCTTTTTGTTAGCCATATACAATTATATGAGGGGCAGGCTTCTAGTATAATACAATGCAGCTGTAAATTACATTTTCGTAGATTGATTGCTATCTAACATCCACAACCCAACATAATGAAATTATTTAAATTCTTTCTTCTCCCAAATTTTAATACCATAAACAAATTGCAAATGTAATATTACTGACTGTCTTTATTTCACTGAACCATCAAGCATTATTAATAAAATTATAATAATAATTTATAAAATTAATTTGTTAAATACTAGTAAAAATGTTATTACTTTTATATAGGTCAAGGCTCAGTCACGGAATGTCAATTTCGCATAATGTCTTCTAGACATTGTGAGAAGTGGACATTCTGCGATTAAGCCTCCAATTCCGATTTGAAAAACATTATAATGAATTTTAGATAGAAAATCAATTAAACACTACATTTTAACCTCTTGAATAATGTTGCGAACACATGCTTCAGAATTATATTTAAAAGTTATATATTTCCTTTTCTATACAAACTAAGTAATGCATTGAGCACAATTGTATTCAAACATAATTCAAACGCCAAAGTCGCGCATGACTCCAGGCCACTTTTACATTTCAAATGCAAGTTTAATGCATTATATGCTGCTACAACTGATGCGATTATCGATTGTATGGGAAAAATATTTATTATTTTTAACACCCACAATCGATAATCGCATCAGTATTAGGTACACCATAATGTGCTTTCTTGACAACATTTCGTAAATAATGGTTCTTGACTAAATTAGGTATGAGTTGTATTACAAATAATACTTACTTGTTATTATCAATAATGTTGACTGCATTTTCATTTAAATTGTAGTCAGATACTGTGGCTCCCTCTACCTTTGTGTCAACATTAGTATTATTCTCATTTTCCTTATCTTCAGTTGTATCTTTTATGTTTGAGTTAGCAAGTCGCTGGTCAACTGCTAACTGTTGTATGTATTGCTGGTAGTGTCGATCTTGTAGTTGACGAATGAGTACTGCTTGTTGATCAAAGTTGCCTGGGTACTGCTGTTGGGCATATTGCAGGAACTGGTCGTATGTTTGGGCATTAAGCGCATCTTTAATTCTTTGCCTGAAATTGTTATTCACTCAATCAAAATGTGAAACTTACAAAAGAAAACTAATGTGTATTTTAAATAAAGGTAGTGAGTACCAGTCCTTGTATTTGTTATCAGCCTTTAATAGTTATGCATAAGGTTTTGGTAGCAACATCTTGCCTAGCTATTTATTGCTTAGTGAATAATACCTTTATAAGCAATTATGAACTTTCAAAGTCAAATGTATTTAAACCTTTCTTATAATGAAAAGTCTTTTTAATCTTCTGGTCACTCTTGGCAATAGGTAACTGTTTTTTTATATTGACTTACTTTTCCATATGTAAACATCAAACTACAAAGGAGAATTTTATAAACATTTCACTATTCCTACTATGTAATAGGTACATATCTATCTTATCTTATCTTGTGTGGGGGGCCATCCCATTTTGTCTACGACTATCCCAGTTTATGATATAGCGTTCCCCTAAACCAACCGTTAGGTTATAATAGAGGAGCCGCTGTACCTTCCAGTGCCCGAGAGCACCTTCCGGGACCAGTTATAGACAGGTCTTGTCCCCAAATCCCGACTCTCCACCCTAACCTCAGAGATCCGGTTCTCGTAAGCGAGCTACCTCGTGCCCAAGTGACACTACCTTTTCTCCAGATAGGTACCGGAGCAATAAAGCCGCTCACTACTCGCAACTCAAGGAGTTGCTAACGATAACCTCGCTGAAGCCGACGGAGAAGCCGCCTCCCATATTTCCAGTATGGTACCGGAGCTGTGTAAGGCACGCTCACTTCCCGACATACATCAGTATGCCTACCCAAATAGGCCTACAAGCCGGGTGTGGCCCGAGTTACTCCAGCTATGACTCTTACTTGCTGAGCAGGCAAGCTCCCGAGATGCGTTGCGGCAGTGAAACCACACTGCCACTTCGCTAAAGGCAACTCCGTGCCTCATGCGACCGACTGGTTCGCACTGGCCGCGCCTGAGTCCGACGCTCGAACGCCACGTGCTTGCCGAGCAAACGAACATGTCGTCCTCAGCGGCCAACCACATACCCCTGCGAGTCCAAGACCAATGTCAGGCACCGCGCACTCTAGTCAGCGGCCGATAGAACACGCCTTTCGAGGCGCAGTGGGCTTCCTGACCCCGCAGTACCCTGGTCCAAAGGGGGAGACCCGTAGTTCTCCCCCCGAAACCCTATCTACTCGGGTCCTGAAGATAGGGACATGTGTGTCCAGTCAGTACAGACCGGCGACACTTCGACCCAGTGGGATCTTGTGTGTCGACTTCCCCAATAACGACTGCCATAGATGTTCATGACAGCCGGGACGGACGGCTTAAGGTGCTCTCCGAGGCACGTAAAAGGTACATATGTATATAATAATTAGTACTAGTTTATTACATTTTATTATTTCAGAACATCGATCAAATATACCATAGATGCACGATCGTCGCTCTAAGAACGGCAGTTTCGCTCGCAGCCATTTTACGACCGCGCTAGCAGTGTGGCTTTTCACGATGCCAAAGTGTGTAGTGAAAATGCAAAAAAAGGATGGAGTGTCGTACTTTCGGTAAGTATAGTTTTGTTATGATATATTTATTATATTTTGATGAATATGGCACTTTAAATAATATATTTGAAAATATTGTCGTTTAAAATTTAAATGCATGTATTACGCACCTGTCCCGCTCACTCTTGCGTGCGCTGCCCGTAAGCGAGAGCGAATCGACACTACTACTTTGGAACAAACACCATATAAAATGGCATGTAGTCGTTATAAGTTGTTTTAAATTATTAATATAATATTTGTATTAATTTATTTTAGCTTCCCACGAAATGAAATTGTAAGGGAGAAATGTTGACGTATTATAAGCTTGAGATAGAGATGACGAATTTTACCAACCAAATACTTCTATACTTCTAGCGTAATTTGTTCAGAGCATTTTAATATTTTAATGAAGAATATATATATATTCTCTATTGAAATTGGGATGTTTTTTGATTTCAATAGCCTCGCGAAGCATCCTTGGTAGGAATCGGTGTTCTTTAGCGATTGAGCTATTGAAATCATAAAACATCCCAATTTCAATAGAGAAGATGGTTGGAATGTACCACCAGCTTGGGATCCAGTACTTCAAACAAACCACAGCTAGACTTCATGATACTTTGAGCTCATTCTGCGTAAATAGAAACACCCATGATTAAATTATGTTCGGGTACTTTGAAATAACTACACTGGAACATTGAGGCAACTACCATCTTAGTCTCCCCGTGACCATGGCTGCTGAAAAGCAACCGAAACGTCGGGGAAAGTGTAAACCAAAAACAAATAGATTTAATAGTTTAAATAATTTTATTAGCTTATAAATTAGTAAAATAAAATCAATAGTAGTAGTAGTGTAATATTTTCAAAATTTTGTAATACAGTGATAAATAAACAACGCGATAAAATCCGTATATAGTAGTTTAATTTCAATGAATAACATTCGCGTAAACAGAAGACAATATAAGGGCTTAATAAACTAAAAATATAGCCGTACCGAATATAGGTAAAATATATTGTCATATAAATTTTTTTTTTACCTGCGGAAATGCATTGTCGCATATCCCTCCGCGGGGGCGGGCGGAGGGGCTATGTCGGACTCACCGGGGTAAAAGAAAGATGGTAATGATGATAAGAATGGACCTCCCGGTAATACCGACTAAACCTACCACGGTGTTCCTCGACAAAACCGCAATCGGCGGGGCCGCGCGAATCATTTTCACATATAGTCGCGACCCCGCCGAGGTTTCGGCTCACCGTATGAAACGGCAGGCCACTATACGATAAGACTTAACCTTTGGTCACCACTACTTTTAAAATCCCTACTGTCCCCCGCCCTCAGAGGGGAGACGGACACGACACAGAGGCGCGCGTGGGAACACGCACGCCGCCTCTCGGACCTGGTGCTGATCGGATGGCGGGCAGGCCCACGAAGCCCGCCACCCCCAGGTCAATTCTCAGGGTGGCTGGAGGTCATCTCGCGCCCTCGGGCGCTCGGTTCTGCGGTTGGGGAGAGGGTTTAAGCGCTCCCTCTCCCGCTCCGCCACCTCCTTGACGGATATTACTTCCTCACAGAAGGAGGCGACGGCGTTCCACGACCTCTCACTCCGGACCATGGACTGAACCATGGCCGGGAGCGAGAGGGCAACCATACCGACTGCCGCGATCAACTCACGGCGCTGCGATGCCCAGGCGGGACAGTCCGCCAAAGTGTGCAGCGACGAGTCCTCAACAAAGTCGCGGCAGTCGCCGCAGTGGTGACAACCAGGCGTCTCTTGCCGGCCTATGCGACACAGGAACTGGCCAAAGCAACCGTGGCCAGTCATTACCTGTGTCAGCCGGAAGGTGAGAGCGCCATGCCGTCTCTCCAGCCACTCCTCAAAAACGGGTCTTATCGCAACTATTGTGGCGTGTCCGATATTAATATTTATCCTACATCTTCCTTATATATATTATTCTGTATAAGTAGGTAATATTTTCTAAAAATATTAAACATTAAAACGACTAAACTATGTAATGGAACTTGAATTAATTTTTTATACAAAAGTAATACGAAAAGTAATAAAATAATTATTTTTATCTTTGCAAGATTACATTGATTAACTTAAAGTAATATCTATTATCGATGTATCGAGTTTCTGTGTTTATTATGGCAGCACCATCTCTAACTTGTCAGACGCCGGATAACGTCAATGTCAATATCATTACTTATTTTTCAACACCATTGTAACTGTTATTGTTTATTTATTGCGGTTAATATCGACCAAAGACTACAATATAATATGCGGGTATAGACAGGCAACTCTCTCCATTCACATTTATATTAACTAGCGCCATCTAGTTTCTAGCTACCAGAAACCACTGACATGTAACATACATATCTATAGTTATATTTATATAATCTGTACGGTTATGTTATGTCTGTTATAGTACAAATAAAACAACTAACTTTGTATGTTGTTTAATAATTTAATGAACTACATTTCTTTAATTAATTACATAATGGAATGGAATTATAGCACCCATTAAATTTGTCTCCTTTTCCTGCCTTTATTTTTGGAATAGTGCCTATGAGCTTTTTCTTTCATTTGGTCCGTCATATCCCAAAAAGGTGATACTATCTTTTTAAGCTAACTAACTGCTATACTGTTTAATCTATTCTTTGGATACTTGTGGATGTCTTCAAAATGTTTGTCAAAGACTCTTCTATTGCGAAAGACAACATCAGCATCCAACTCAGCTATGTTACCACCAATATTTGAAATGCAAATATTGAATTTATCAGTACTTGTTTCTGGGTTTGGAAATCGGTGAACAGTAACACCTGTGGAAAAAGAATAAAATACTTGTAATAAATTATTAAAATGATAAAATATTCATAATTATTATTAAACAATTAAGTTATTTATCTCTACAATCTGCTTGTCTGTACAAAATCACATAAGACACAGTAAAACAATTTTTAATTAATTTTTTTAAACCTTCTTGAAAATAATTTTTGTCAATTACAAAATGTCTTACATATTCATAGAAATATATTTTTATCATAATCATCACAACTTTTGTTTCTTTTTATATAAGTATCTGCATCGATCAAATATACTTGATCAATGAGTATCTGCATAAAATCTATTTGTTTTTGTTCATTCTGATTTGATGAAAAGCAGGTAGGTTTTCCCAACTCTTACAGACCAAACAGAAGAAAGATAATCAGAGAAGAGATAATCATGTTTCTTATTAATATGATCCTGTTTCTGTATATTATAACAAGTTTAGATCAACCTAATTGGACACTGATAGAATTGATGGTGAACCTGAGCTCACAGGTGACTTTAATTAGAGTCTGGGGGGAGATTTTGCCCCTCTACACCTGCATTCTGAAGAGCTTTTTAATATGGCGAGAGGTGCTATTGCTAACTTCTTGGACTTCTCGGCAGTGCACCTCTCTCTCGCCATCGAAAAGATGATTATCAATTAAGTTCGAAACGTGCGTTATGAAACGAATTCTCTGTTCAGGTTATCCCAAAGCACAATAGTATCAGGTTCTTTACTAAAGGGTCAACCATGCGCGGGCGATACTGTTTACCTTTAGAGGGCTGTACGCTTGTTTGCCACTAACATTGGCACTATCTATGTACCAAGGAAACAGCTGCACAGTATAAGTTGCTGAATTGCACATCTAAAAAGAAAATACATACCATCCTTCGTAGTCACTTGGCAACCAGGCACGCAACAAGATTTCTGTGACATGACTGAAGTTGAAGTTCACTGATCACTATACGCAATTATGGGTCCAAACCCTTAAAGAAGAGCGCCGTTCTAGATTTACAGTAACTTCACAAAACTTTTTGATGTATGTAAATACGGCGTCGCGGAGGAGCAAGCTCAAACGCAACGCGGACGTTTGAAAGTGTTTGTAACGCGACACAACTATACGGAGAAACACAGTTCAACTTAACGTGGATAGCAGGTACACATGCGAAACAAACAAGAAAATTACAAATATAACCGACAGAAGGAATACACACTCCTACGCAGCTATTTGTAATGTAAGTGTTGCCATTATAGAAAATACACATCGCCATGTTATTTTTTAAAATCTGCGTTTAATCACGTTTTTGTTTCTATGTTCTGTATTAAAGAGTATTTTTATTCGTAATAAATACAAATTATACATTCTTGTAATTTATTTTAGACATACCTATCCAATTTGAAGATATAAAAATAATTATGATATATTTTATTTACCCGCATTTTTTACTTCATCAACACTCTATTTTTAATGTCATATTGGTTCTGGTAGCTGACGGGTAGATGGCGCATTTATAAAACAAAAAATTCGGTGCTCCTTATGTTCTAAGTTGCCATAGCATGATATCGACGACTTTTACCTATAAGCTATAAAACGGTCTCGATAGCGTAGTGGTTAATGTAACCGACTGCCACGCCTGAGGTCGCGGGTTTGATTGCTGCACAAGTCAATAATTTGTGTGCATGAACATGGATGTTTGCCTTGGTCTGGATGTTTCTATGTATAATATGTATGTATATGTATTAAAAAAAATATATATATATGTATGTATGTATGTTTATCCATTGTCTAGTACCCAAAGTACAAGCTCTGCTTAGTTTGGGCTAGATGGTGATGTGTGTATGTGATAGAATATTATTATTATTATATTCTATTTTATTTTATTCCTAATTGATTGTACTCATAAATAAATTAAAATAATGTATAAAATGATATAGCACATATTTAATATAAATTGTATAGATGAGATATAAGAAGATATGATAACTTTAAAATGCCAAGTTTTTTTAATTCTTTTGCTAATTCATTATTGGCATTGCTTACTATTATTATCATTACCCTTTAGAGGTGTGCACTGTGGGCCCAAATTACAATGGCGTCTTGGCATGCCCCTTTAGTTAATTTTATATACGGCCTAATGATTTATTAACTATTGTTTTCGTTATTTTTATAGCAAGAAGAATCAATAGTGCAATCTGAAGTTAATGCAATAACACCCAATTTGACAGTAAGCATAGGATCTACATCCAAATCGGGGCAAGCTACATTAAATTTAAATTTAGATAGAAATAATGAAACGCCTGAATCTTCAAATACTGTTCAGGTACTAAGTAATGTTATAAGTAAATTTTTCTGCATTTTCCAACTATTTTTACAATTTAACCATACCAATGTTTTCATCGGGATAGACGAACACTGCCAAGTACAATCACCGAATCTTGGTCATAAGGTAAAGTTAATAAAAGTCTTAATTGTAAAATATATTGACATAAGTCTACAATACGCGGCAAAATGGAAAAATGCAGGAATGAAAGAAAGAAAAGTCTAGGCGGCAATTTTTAAATAAGTTGATATTGTTGAAAGGGACATAAAAACATTATTTTAGTAAAGTTGTGCATTTTTTTTACCTAGTTCCTTCCTTAACGATAGAACAGTTAAAATTTATATTTTTACCATCTATATCAACGAAAGTATCCTGGTAAAATATATCTAGTTTTGTTAGCTAATTCAACCACTACGAGTATATAGATTTATTATTTTTTATTGAAACTACATAGAAAACACACTTATAAATATTTTAAATAATATGTAAAACAATGTACGATAATTATTATTAATACTGTAAATTATTGGCCTACTTAAATATAAATATATTATATGCTTGCTTTTTAACGCTATATAACGTCTTCCTTACAACTGTAGTAGTAGTAGATAACTATCTACTATAATTTAATTATTATAAAATTAAAGAATATAACGTAAATTTAGTTACACGTCCAATCAAAGATTTAAAAAATATATTAATATGAATAATGACTCCATCATTCCTTCTTTCTATGTTCCGAGTGGTAAGAATATCATATGTCTACATACAGTCAAAATAATAACACTCGCGTAATTGTTGCGACGAGTTTACACTTAAGGCTGGGGCAGACCAGATGCGTGGCGTGACGTGACACGTGACGTGATGTGTGCACGCGCGTGCAAGCTCTGTCACAGTACACCGGCAAGAGCGGTGCAGGAATACGTCACGCACGCACGTATCACGTCACGTAGGTAACTTCTGCACGTGCGTGCGAGCCATCTTTTCAGCAGCCATATTGAGTTGGCAAGAAGATGTTAGACTACAGCAGTTCTTCTGATGAAGATGCATTATTATTGCTACTATGCCAAGAATCTTCTGCTGCTACAAAGAAACTTTGGATCCATGATATCAATCAAAAAAGCGAAATAAAACACTCGTAAACTATATTTTGTTTGTAAATAAATACAACCTGCCGTGCGTGCGCACGTGCAGCACCGACCGATGCCTGTGCGCGCATGCCCGGTCTGGCATTTTACAGTAAGCGACATATAATACAACGTCATCATTGCTCGCGCGTGAGCGACGTTGCTGTTCCGCTATTTACGCGCACGGACTCGGTTTGTCAGTTAGACGCGGCTCTGCGTGCGCGAGTCACGCGCGTGCACACGTCACGCATCTGGTCTGGCATCTTTCATACAACTTCATACATTACAACTGTTGCGTGCGCACGTCACGTCACGCCACGCATCTGGTCTGCACCAGCCTTTAATTGTAATTACTGTAAGGTTCATTTCAAAATGTTTTGTTTACATAATATGATATTTTTACCATAGTGAGAGATTGAAGAAAACATTTATGATACTTTGTCATAAGTATTACGACACTATCACGAAGTGTTAAGGTTAATATAAAGTTAAATTTATATTCACTTTAGGACTATTTTTAAATAGTCGAATGTCGAATGTTTATTACATAACTATAAGTACCTACACTTCAATTTGTAGACATTAATTGGGTATGATTTAGTACAAGAATGTGCATCTATGGTATATTTGATTGATGTTTCAGAATAATTCAAATGTCACATGAATCTATATGCTGCAGATGTAGATTACTGTTGTGGGTTGCCTTAATCTGTTGTCAAATTCAACAGCAAGTAAACATACACAAGTATAACAAGTTTACTAATTAATAAATAAATAAAAAACTTAGATAATAAATTAATACATACACTTGCTGTTCCTCAGTCACTTTATTGCTCTGTTGCTTCTGTTTCTCAAGCATAATTCTGTTTTGAAGCTCTAAGTGCACTCTTGCCTCTTCTTTTTTTTTTAATCTATTGTACATAGAAACACAAAAATTAAATAATAAGCTTTTATAACTGATATAGAAACTTAAAACAAACACCTCATGGCATTTGATTCACTACACAAAGAACTATTGATTTCATTAAATATGAATGCAGTATTGATCTATGTGATTAAATATGCAAAGACATATGTCTGCAGTTGTATATCTATTTAATTTTGGAAAACCTACTGTCTGTAAGTAAAACTCACTCTTGTTGTTTTTTATCTTCAAAATCCTTTTGTATTGCTTCCAGGTATGGCTTAAATAGTGGGCACAACCTGGAAAGGTAAAAATAATAGGTAATGAAATTATCAGCATGATTACTATAAATTCATATAATAGTCAATCATCCAAATATTTGATTAAATGTAGAAAAATCACAGATTTTATCGTATTGAGTTGTAATTTTGCCTAAATCTTTCTTTCCTAAACTATTTTTTAGATCCAATTTAACAGACACCTCTGCACCTTTGTCCATTCCTCAGTAAATATACAAATGTGTTATTACATTTTATTTATTTGGTTTATTATTATTTTAGTTGAACCACACTAGCAACTTATTGAGCCAATGCATGCGTGACTTGAATTGCCAACAAAGGATACACAAATCTAATATTTAAGAAGAATCACATATACATGTATTGTGCTCATTCAATAGGATATATTTTCACAATCAGAAAAGTAATGATTCTTGACTGCCAAATTATGGATTTTAAAACCAATTTGCAATAATGTAGTATTGTATTATTATTATAATTTTTTTTACCATAATGCCTCCAAAGCTCTCCTTAATTTTTTTTTGTTGTAGTCTATTTGTTTGTGATTGTTTTGTTTTTTTTACTTTGATGTCACACTTGTTGAGTGCTGTCCTATGTATTGTGTTACATCAATGACTGCATATTGCTGGAGCTGCACACTTTGCAAAAGGTTGTATAGTATTAACCTTATTAGATATGTTTTCACTGCCTACCCTTTCAGGGATATAAGTGTGCGACTATGTATGTATGTCAATTGCTGGAATGCCAAATATTTAAAAAAAAGCAATTGAGTGTGGCCACTTGCAGGCTGCTGCTGCTAAGCAAATTTTATTTGAAATATTCAAGACAAGCATTCTTGTCAAGTGTCAATACCTGTCTAAAGTGTGCACAAAGCCAGCCATAGCTTGAATCTGAGACATTTGTCCTAAAGCTTGCCAAGCAGCCCGTCTATCTCGTCCAATAACATCTAATACGCCTAATGGAGATGCTGAGTTTGGGTCCAATGGCCCATGAGCTGTCTGCTGCGTGTAAGCCACAAGCTTCAATCTATCCTCATAACTCAGGTGTAGAGCTTTACCTTCCTTATCTGTGAACAACATATTGTAACCGTAATATACTAAGCAGGAAGTATGAGTAATGTGTTATACATACAATAAAAATTAATGGACACTAGATATACCGCCCTAGTACAAGATAAGTAATATTCTAATATATGTTAAATGCAGTGTAGGTAATAGAGAACTAAAAATATTACGTTAATACATGTAAAATATATATACTATCTTGACTTTTATAGAAATGAATATCAGTTAGATACATCGAAAATTTACCTTTAAAAAAAGTGAATCCATGTTTGTACACTTCTTTCAGTGGCATTCCCCATTTTCTTTCTTCACTGTCCACAATACCCTGATCAGTTTCGAGAGGAATCTTTTCAGGGTTCACTTTATAGTTATATTCAGTTTCATGAGCCATTTTTGCAACTTGAAGATTTTCGCAAAGCAAAATTTTCGGATTTATCGCATTCTAGTTTTGACAAATGATTTGTCCTCGTTGCTTTTTAAAGCACTTGTACAAAATCAGGTCTTTTAAGACAACATTTTTCACACCAAAGACAAAAAATATTAAAAATAACTTTACGAACAGATAATATAATATATTATAGATACTTACCGTTATAGCTATGGATAGCCGATCATGTAATTTTATTAAAATAAATGTGTAATTCCTTTTAATTTGGATGAGTTGTCATTTAATATCGATTCGATAGTGCAGTAAGCAGTTTATTTATAAACTCTATTTCGTGACAATGCAGGTCTGTAGACTGTAAGATATTCAACTTTGACATATCAAGTAATCTATACTAATATTATAAAGCTGAAGCTGTTTGTTTATTTGGTTGAACGCGCTAATCTCAGGAACTACTGGTACGAATTAAAAAAATCTCTGTGTTGGATAGCCTATTTATCGAGGAAGGTTATATAACATCACGCTACAACCCACGGGGGTGGTGCAGTAACTATCAACGCGGGTGAATCCACGGGCGCATCTATAAAAATAAGTAAGTAAAAATTGATATGCAAAAAATATGGAACGTAATCGAGCGTAAATCCGATGACAAGTATGACATCTACAAGATGACAAATGTTTAGACGTCACAGAGTGCATGTTTTCTCTATATTCTTGGAAGAAAAGAATATAAATAGTCATAAATTGTAAACAGTTGTGTAATATTTCGAGAACTAAAGTAAACTACGTGTTGACATACAAGTGTAAAATGTGCGAAAAATTTAATGACACCAAACTCCCTTTGATTACTTTGTTGCTAAACCTTTTGGTGGTCACCTTGTTTACTACAAGTTATTCATAATTTACCTATTTAAAAATTGCGCTGTGATAATGGAAGTGAATCCTTTGAATATCTTTTTTGTTAAATCGGATAGTAAGGGTGATAGATTGCTGTTTAGATATCCGAATACAACAGAAAACAAGGATGAAAGTAAACAGAAAAAATATGGTCGTCACAATCCTTACGCCGTTAATTCCACTGAGGACTTGCTGCAGAATCTTCAGTCGCAGACATCTAACATTTGTAAAGGTCAGTTCTGTCTTACATTATTATTTTTAAACAAATTAAATATTTATTTTACCTTTTTATACTATAAAATACTACCAAAATATGGTTACCGTTAACAAATATTTTGCACTGATAAAGACAGGCATTCTGACATTGATTAATGAACCTTGCCTTCTTTATATTTATGGTTATATCTATTGTAATGTTATCTCTATATTAAATTTTATTTGATAAGTACTTATAAATTGTTGTTTGTTTTGTTTATTAATTCATATATGTGTAAACAATGCCCCATATAAATAAACAATATACATATGCAATAACAATTTAAAACTAAAAATTACTACATTATTGTCACTATTTAAATCAGAAGTATATTGATCTTGTATTTTATCTATTATATTGGTAGTCATAGCATGATGTTATATGGCCTATAGCCTTCCTCGATAAATGAGCTATCCAATACTAATATAATTTTTTAATTTGAATCAGTTGTTCCTGAGATTAGTGCGTTCAACCAAACAAACAAACAAACTCTTCAGCTTTATAATATTAGTATAGATAAGATTTTTTATTTTTTATGATATGGCCTTTTAGTACTTGTTTTTTTTTATTATATGGATAAATGATTTAAGATTCTACTTAATTATATATCAATGCACAAATGCAATTGTTCCAATACATATTAGAACAATAGTTCCAATTGCATTTGTGCTTTGATATATACTTGACTAGCTGTCCCGACAGACGTTGTCATGGACAGGCGAAAAAAAAACAAATCTAAACCATCCTCGAATCCACTTGAACACACACAAAAAAATTCATTCAAATCGGTCCAGCCGTTTAGGAGGAGTTCACTGTCAACACACGTACAGAAGAATTATATATATAAAGATATATAAATGTTTGGTCTGTAGGGATTTAATATTTATTTATTTTACATCAAATCAATGAATATCATCAAAATGACTTGGGATATTTCCGTACGGACCAAACATTAATTTGGTTGATAGTTATTGAAGTTTGGTGTTCATTTAATCAATACTGTCAGTCCTGTGTATATACTGTCCTGGGTCTCACAGGATGAGTAGAGCTAGGCTCTAGAGCTAGGTTATTACATATCCAAATGTTAAACATTTATGACGATTCCAGAGCTTGTGTTAGGATAAATGGGACTTACACAGAATGGTTTAACATCGAAAAAGGTGTTAAACAAGGATGTCTAGTGTCACCCTGGCTGTTTAACCTATACATGGACAATTGTTTGAAATATTTAAAAGATTGTGAATGGGGATTAAGAATGAATAAGTTACTTGTCAAATGTCTACTTTATGCCGACGACCAAGTAATACTTGCGTCATCGGCAGAACAGTTGCAGGCGATGGTAACTATTATGCATGATGCTTGTGAGAGTAAAGGAATGAAAATGAATGTAAGCAAGACGAATGCATGACGATGTGCAGTATTATGATTGATGGAGAACAAGTGCAGCAAGTGAAAGAGTTTGTATATCTAGGTACTTTGTTTACAAGGGATGGTACACATGAGGGAGATAATGAAAGAAGAATGATTGCTGGCAATAAAGTGAATGGCGCTCTACGCACTTTTATGAACAGTCGAAATGTATCCGAAAAGGCACGTTTGGCTGTTCATAGAGGACTATTAGTACCTACACTTATGCATGGTAGTGAAAGTTGGGTATGGCAAAAGAAGCATGAGAGTAGAATAAATGCTGTAGAAACGAGAGCGCTGAGAAATATATGTGGTGTGACTCTGAAAGATAGAATAAGGAATAGTATGATTAGAGAGAGATGCGGCATAAAAGTGGATATAGTGACGAGAATAGAAAAGGGTATGTTAAGTTGGTTTGGGCACGTAGAAAGAATGGACGAGAACAGACTGACTAAGAAAGTTTATAAGGCTAGTGTGAATGGAACAGTCGTAAGGGGAAGACCTAGGCGAACGTTTCTTGATCAGATCGGAGACGTTCTGGATAAAGGCCAGGTTAAGAGCACCTTAAACCGGCGAGCGTGTATGAGGAATGTTATGAAAGTGAATGAAGCCAGAGAAGTGTGTCAGGATCGTAGCAAATGGAAATCCGTAGTCTCTGCCTACCCCTCTGGGAAACAGGCGTGAGTTTATGTATGTATGTATGTAAACATGATAATACTTCCAGGTCAGTTGAGTGGCTTCACAGATGAAATGCTATCCACCCTGTTTGCGGTAAAGGCAGAGCTGTGCAATATGAAGTTTGAACTTAAAGTCAACGATGTAAGGTTTGTAGGGCATCCAACCCTGCTGCCTTACAGAACTAACAAAGATGACACGGCCACCATGATCCTTATTAATATTGTGTTTGCACTGCAAGCTTCCGCCAGTCATTCAGTTGGTAAGTTATCATCAAATTGTATTTGAATGTTCAACTAAGGAGTATTATACAATGTTTTTGAGTGTAGTCTTATCATTTTTCTTTTAATTTGTTGGTCCTGCTACTCTTTTTTTGAACTCTTAGGCATGATGCATAGCAAACAATATACACCCTGCCTTATAATTGACCAGTGCATCAATATTTACTATGTAACACTTTATTTTTCAGTCAAATGTTATTATGATCTGAGTAAAAGACTGGGCAATGCACTGAGACATGAAGAAAAGAGATGTTCATATTTGACTGAAGAAATGAAAATAATGGTAAGTTTATTATTATTGTTCTTGTTTCTAAGTCTAAATTTACATTTATATTTAATTGTAAATATTACATATGCTTTCATCATTTAGACAAAAAAACATGTACAAGTGTGTAAATATGTATTTTGTACAATGTTCTTAGAAATTCAAGAAGTGCATTATAATATTTAAATTGTAAATGACCAAAGTACAAAAACTATTGAGTCATAGAAACTAGAACATTTTCTGAAGCTCAAACTGATTAGTCACAGCATGAAACAGACTCCACAAAAGTGCCATAAAGGCATTGTAATTGAACTGCTTTATATACATACAAATTCTTACAATCTGATAGCATACATGCACCAGCAGCTTACTAAGCTTGTGTTTGATAAACACTATACAGGGTGATTTTGAAATCGTGTAATTCCTTTTAACCACGCATTCTACTGGTGATATAGAATAACCCTGACCATATTTTTTCTTAATTAGAATAATGGTTTCGGCAAAATTAGAGTACAGATTTTTTTCATGAAATGATTTCAAATAGTCATATTTTAACCACCTGACACAATGTTAATATTTTACTAATTTAAAAATAATAACATAACAATAACTGATGTCGTAAATAATAAGGGGCAATAAAAAGGACCGCCTGTTATTATTTACGACATTAATTATTAATATGTTTTTTTTATTTTAATTAGTAAAAAATTAAAATTGCCTCGGTTGGTTAACATATGACTATCTGACACCATTTCACGAAAAAAACGGAATAATAATTTTTCAAAAAAAATAAATCTAATTAAATAAAAATATGGTCAGGGTTATTCTATATCACCAGTAGAATGCGTGGTTCAAAGGAATTACACGATTTCAAAATCACCCTGTATACAGGGTGATTTTGAAATCGTGTAATTCCTTCCGTTTTTTTCCTAAAATGGTGTCAGATAGTCATATGTTAACCAACCGAGGCAATTTAAATTTTTTACTAATTAGTATAAAAAAACATATTAATAATTAATGTCGTAAATAATAACGGGCGGTCCTTTTTATTGCCCCTTATTATTTACGACATCAGTTATTGTTATGTTATTATTTTTAAATTAGTAAAATATTAACATTGTGTCAGGTGGTTAAAATATGACTATTTGAAATCATTTCATGAAAAAAATCTGTACTCTAATTTTGCCGAAACCATTATTCTAATTAAGAAAAAATATGGTCAGGGTTATTCTATATCACCAGTAGAATGCGTGGTTAAAAGGAATTACACGATTTCAAAATCACCCTGTATAATAATAGTAATGTAACATAATCAGCCAGGACAGTAGCACAGAGACTAAAATGATACCTAATAAATGGTAATACGAGTAAAGCCAGTCCATATTGCCTGTGGCCTAACTTGAGTGAAATGTGACTATGACACACCATATCCTAATCCTTCAGAGATATGTAGGCTTAGCAGTAACCTATTGCATAACTTTATTTTATTATTTGACTAGCACTATTATGTGGGACCTAAATATGGCTGGAAAATACACAGGCCTTTACCTACTCTTCCAGGATATATGTATTATATACATATCTGTTATCTTATGTTACTTACTTAAATCACCTACAGTCTATTGTATTATAATATACATGAATATCATGATATATAGTTTTCTTTATGCATTTATAACATTATCTTAAAATGGAGCTTTTTATCGTCTGTGCAAATATACTAAAAATCTACAATCTATAATTGTAAATCATGAAGGATTAGCACACTTCTTGGCATAGCCAAAACAAAAATATGGTTGAAACTGCTAACATTTACCATGAATTGGCTTTCAACCAAATACTGTATAATGACTCATTGGTAAAGACTGTAATTTGTAATGTAGAGGTATTTTGTATATAACATTTTCCTACGAAGTAACGGCTTTTACGATCACCACACATGGTACGCCCACGCTTAGCATACATTCGTGATATTCATAATGGGTGTGCTACAATGCATATAAAAAATATTTACCAAATTGAATTTAACTAATATGTCGCGATTGGTTTCATCTTCACAAACATTTAATTATTCTGCAGTTTTTACAAAATTTTATTATACTCTGAACTTTGAACATACTCTCTCTCGTAAGCGAAGTTTATCGTCAAAGGTTGAGTGCAAAGGGTGCTAGTGAACAGGCAATTATTTATTATTATAATTATTAAATTTCTAAAGAAACACCATTGAATTTTAACATAATGCAGAATACTTAATAGGATGTTCACTCTAAAATACATATAATTATGTAAATAAATAGTTACTAGTCATAAATCAATAAATTACAATATCGATAGCCTAGCACGTCGCAGGACATGTCTAAAGAACTTTTATCTCTGTTTTTTTAGTGATCTATGCTAACGAAGTTATTAGCTGTTAACTAGCACGCGTGCTTTGTTTCTTTTTTATATTGTCGATGAGCTCAACAAGCGTACCTGATAATAATCTGCTATCGGTATGATCCTTTGCAATACTAGGGTTATTAATTGTCGGAGGATTATGGTAGGTAGGTACGTGAGCCTCCGAAATGTATAAAGCCCGCCACACACAGACACCGGAGGCGGAGCGGTACCTATGGCGTTTTTGTCGTATACAGGGTGATTTTGAAATCGTGTAATTCCTTTTAACCACGCATTCTACTGGTGATATAGAATAACCCTGACCATATTTTTTCTTAATTAGAATAATGGTTTCGGCAAAATTAGAGTACAGATTTTTTCATGAAATGATTTTAAATAGTCATATTTTAACCACCTGACACAATCTTAATATTTTACTAATTTAAAAATAATAACATAACAATAACTGATGTCGTAAATAATAAGGGGCAATAAAAAGGACCGCCCGTTATTATTTACGACATTAATTATTAATATGATTTTTTATTTTAATTAGTAAAAAATTAAAATTGCCTCGGTTGGTTAACATATGACTATCTGACACCATTTCACGAAAAAAACGGAATAATAATTTTTCAAAAAAAATAAATCTAATTAAATAAAAATATGGTCAGGGTTATTATATATCACCAGTAGAATGCGTGGTTAAAAGGAATTACACGATTTCAAAATCACCCTGTATAACATTAGTATAAAAGATTACACACAATGGCTCCGGCTCTTGTGTGAATGTGTGGCGGGCTTTCATGTTACTTACTGCTTTTGCACCATTTTCTGCTAAATTATGTTACTTCTTTGAACGAGCCGGCTCCTTCATGCCTGCACCAAATAATTAGTAGGTAACAGCGGGCTCTTTCACTGTGAAACAGTAATTGCATTTTATCTGACTTTCAGTTGGCAGCTCACGACGAAGTATCAGCCCTGGACAGCGAAATGAATGGCGACGGCGATGACGAGGAAGATAATCTCCGTCATTCAGTCAGTTCAGCTACTTACAGTAGTGAAAATGGCACTGACTCCACACCAAAGTCTGCCTTCCATCTCATACTGCAGCGAAGCTCGCTGGCGAGGTCCATGAAGGCTGTGTTCGAGGAACTCAGTAGTACTGGTGAGTATGTATATAGTAATACGCATTTTCTATATTCTTTTCTCTGCACTGACAATGACCTCTTCTAACTGATTTGAAAGACGTCTCCCTCATTTATTACTAGCGAGTAGCGACCCGCCCCGGCTTTGCACGTGTAGAACAAAATCTTAACAAATTATACACCTAAACATGACAGTGTGATACATGGGGAAGCCCATGTATCACACTGTCTATCGGTCGGATATCGGTTTATCGGTTAAAACCGCATGAAAATACGTTGAGTAGTTTTTGAGTAACGCGAACAGACGCGGCGGGGCTTTTTTTTTTATAATTTGTAGTGATTGAGATATAGATATAAAAAAGGCTTTGTATTTTGTATTTAAGGTAAAGCCCGTCACAGACGTAGCTATAATATATATTAATATATCGAAATATATATTATAGTATAGCAAGCTATCACACACGGGAGCTATACTATAATATATATTTTGCCCTCACTCAGTCTGCGGTCGTCCTTGCAAGCGCACGATTTTAAAGCTTAATTTCTATACATGATGTTCAAATATTGAAATAACACTGTAATCAATCTAGGCACCTAAATGAATTCGACAAGAGCACTTCTTTTAGATCTAATTGAAAATACCTCCGAGGATGATTCCGATACTGAATTTGATATGCATGTTGCCTTGTCAGGAACGAAAAATAGAACCATCTGGGTTGAGTCGCATATAAAACAAAAGAGAACTCGTGGCGAATTTAATTTGTATCATGATTAAAATTTATCATCGAATAAAGGAGACGTTTCATTTTTGTATGGAACTCCGGCTACAACATGTACGTGGTTAAAAATCCTAGGAAATTAACCCATAAACATATTTAAACTAAAAATATCCACATTAAAACAATATTGAAGATGGACAAAATAAAAATCGAAAATATTTGACGTTTATCTGAACAATCATGGTGGAATATTATGACCTTAAAGCTATGACATTTACATAACCTATAAAGTACAAAAAAACTAGTCAGTGAATTGAATCGCTTCTATAAAGCGTGTTGCCACGTACGACTCTCTAATAGGCACCATTGGAAAGTTCACATTGTCATTACATCACGACTAGTTTATAAAAAGTAAAAACGTATGAATACAAGGAACTGAAATAGGTACACTTAAATGAAACAACAATTTGGTTTTTTAATATTTATTATGTATCAATCCATCTCATCACTACCTTCTAGTATTAACACATCGTCAAGAAATGATGCTGGGGCTTCAATATTACTTTGGTACCGAGCCCAGCCAAGGTACCAGACTACTGTCATCACATGAGCACAACATCCAACAGTTCGCATTCCACATACGCAACTGCAATAATAGCCCTCTATACTGTTTGCCCAATTGGATGGTAGAGAACAAACCGTTAAACAAAGCCAAAGTCGTAGGGAATCGGTCAGAACGAGTAAAACAAAATAACAGCAGAAGTCACGAAAATCTAAGCGCACGCGCAAACGACAATACATGACTAAGAAATCATTGACAGAAACATAATTGTCAAGTGTTAACGTCAAAATGTCATCAAGAATATTTCGTTCCGAAATGCACAGGACCTGTAAGACTGGTGCAGTTCTATAAATATACTTTTATCATAAGGTTTGGGTTCTAACAATTACTTGTATTTATTTGTATTGTAGTCGCAATATGCTACAATGTAGGTATATATACCTAAGTATTTTTATTTTATATCTTTGTGATATTTATCTTCTGTCAGTTCATCTTATACAATTTCTGAACGCATTATCTAATGCTACAATCCATTGTACCGCCATATTGAATATGGCAATAACAGAAAAAATATTTTCGTCTTGTACAATCTCAATTACAAGTAAATTCTTGGAATAGCATTTTTCTCTGATTTCTGGTAATATTTCCTCTTTTTTGACGTACCGTACATTTTGTAGCCGAAAATGTAACATCTCCTTTGCACAGTATTTTAAAAGTTCAAGATCGACATTTATCGAGCTTCATGAATTGATAAAAAATGATTTAATAAAATGCGATACGGTTATGTGCAAAAGCATTAGTTCTGAAGAACGTCTGTAAGAAGTATGCTTGAGGAAAGAAGTAAAAACAAATCATATTTCAATCATGTATTATAATTGCAACACTTGTATTTTAATTAAATAAAGTACGTCATTTAAGCTCGTGCGCATCGAGCACGGACGTCGAGCAGGCGTTCAAATGGAACACCCCTATCCTCAAAATATAATCAAAATATATATTAATATACCGAAATATATATGTCGACATATTTTGGTGACGTCATAGAAATATATATTATAGCTGCGTGTGCGGTTACTCGAAAATTTATATGGAAAATATGTCGTAATATGCCTTGCTATGATTCATATTAATATATATTATAGCTACGTCTGTGACGGCCTTAACAGACACATAAAAATTAAGTATTCAAAAGGAGAATGCTCTGATTTGTATGGATTCTAGTATTGGTTTATATTGGTATAAATATTTTTTGAGTCGAGATGTAAGTTACTTCATTATATAGGGTATTATAAACATGTATTTTAAAGAAAATAAATAAGATTTACGAAAAGCACCGAGATTTAAAAAAATTGCTATTTTAAAAACAGTTACCGTACACCGTTACAGTACTTTTTACTTTATTTTAGATGTTAAAACAAGTTATGAGTAAAAATTAAAAGTCATATTTTTAATACCACTATACATTTAAGTGCAAGGAATTGCAAATCTGAGTTATATTTCACAACATTATAAGTTAATAAAACTACCAAATCAAGTTTCCACCCTCAGTGTTGCTCATGTGGGAAGTCATAATAGAGGGATTGATATGGCCTCCATTTTGAATTACTTTTTTAATATATTAAACCCGGTAATATGTTGTTGCTCTTGTTGCCATAATAAGAACATTAATATATCGATTTTGGAAAATATATATTAACTGCTTTTTTCATTAGGTAGGTATATATAAATTGTTTGGCAAATTATTAATAAGACGATAGTTGATATTGAAAAGTATAATTAGGTATCGTTTCTGCAATTATAATACGTTTCTAATATTTGTGAGTGGGATATTTAAGCAACGATGTCTTTATTCCTGTAACCTGATAATCCTTCGCAACTATTTTAAACAAACAACAACAGTTGTGAAGTCAAAATAAAACTATATGAATCGATTCAAACCTTAATATACCTATTAAAAAAAAGAATAGCTTTTAGAACTTAACAGTACAAGACAAAACATAAACATTTAAAAAATTAACGTGGGATTTCGGAACATAGGTAAACTATGCCTAGTTCTCTTTCAAGGGTGATTTTACGATTGCCCATCCTCCTTCAGTTATATGTAGGTAGTTATTTAAAAAGCAACTCAAGGTTATCAATATAACTTTATTTTTATGCCCGTGAACTAGTTATGCATGTACCTACTTGAATTCATATAACACACATTTACAGTTCATTGAGTTACGATAACAGGTCACACAATTATAAGTGCGTAATGTCGGCCTTGCGCATATGTTGTTTGTGTTAACGTGGCCTTTTACACCTACGGTGTGCCAACTGGCTGCTTTGTATGGTAGGTGGGTCGCTGAAACTGAAAATACATCACCAAACAGTGCCTAATGCAGACAAGAAAATATCTGCGGGCGACACTCCTGGGCGACTCCCCGGCACGACAGACCTGTTACCCTAACTCAATAACCGCCTGTATTACTTCTTTTCGAATAATTTGTAAGTTTTGCTTCCAGGTATAGTTCAAGTTCGTATAAACAAATGGGTATTGCTTTCATTCTGTTTACCACATAAAGCGCACCAAATACACAATAGAGGTTTGATCATAGAGCCAGAAACTATAGACAAATGCTTACAGAAGCTTAGGCCATATCATGGAATACTGCTTATGGTAAGAATATAATCGTTATTTGTTTGATGAATGAAGTATTTATTTTTACTTCTCTTTGCCGTCGAAGTAATTACGCCAGAGATTTCAACTATGTTTTACATTTTAGTTGCGTATTATATAGTAGCGAAGCGCAACAAATAGTAATGGTAATTTATAACTTATCAACATGAAAAATGATTTTATTATTCAATCTGTAATATAAATTGACGACTATAAGTATATTGTAATATTTCAGGTAAATCCCAATGACCTACTAGCATCAATACCTCTAGACAGCAGTTCTGCGTTACTAAGACTGATAAAGCTTTACAGCCCACTGAAGAGCTTACAAACACTTGCCATAGAAGCCGACCTTTCTTTGAAACAGGTAATATAAATAGTAGGTATGTAGCACACTTAACGGTAGGTATATATACTGGGTGTTTCTTAGTATAGTGAAAATCTCTCAGGGGGTGATTATACTTGTTAAAAAACAGCTGTTCCATACATTTTGTCGAGGTCAAAGTCCAACTTTGTATGGAACACCTGAATATTTTTTCGTTATTTCGGCAATGTCCCGGAGCAAAAGTTGTTCATAATAACAAGTATAATCACCCCCTGAGAGATTTTCACTATACTACTAAACACCCAGTATATTACGTAACAGATATTAACGCGATCATGCATGTTTACCTTTTAATGCTTTCGTTTGACATTTCGACCAGGTTACACCGGCCATGGTCACAACTCATAAGTTCAGTCGGTCAGTCAGCTTGTGACCACAGCCGGTGAGCATGGTTTTAAAAAAAACTTAACGATATGTTACTTAAGTGATAGGCTAGGACAATGCTAAACGGAGCCAAATTAAGCACTGTGATTGAAAAATAATTATTATTGTATGCCACTATATATACTCTGTGGCGCAGCGGTAGTGAATGCGACTGCTGATCATGAGGTCTCGGGTTCGAATCCCGGGTCGGGCCAACATAAAGATATTGGGTTTTCCTGTTAAGAAATCTCAATACGAGCCCGGAGTTAGGAAGTTGGCGGTGTTCGACACCCCCGTGCCTCGGAAAGCACGTAAAGCCGTTGGTCCTGCGCCTGATCTCTCTCCGGTCGTGTCGGATTATCCGTCCCATCGGATCATGAGGGTAAGGGAACAGAGAGTGCACTTGTGTTTGCGCACATACTTGTGCACTATAATATCTCCTGCGCAGATGGCCAGTCTCCGTTAAAATTGGCCGCCGTGACCGAAAATCGCTCTGGAGGACATTATTATTATTCACATTTATTCACTATTTATCAATAAAAAATTCATTTTTAAATATATAATTATAAAAAAACACATTTAAAATTATAAACATTATGGATGCCCACCAACATCGAGACAAGGTCCAAGCTGTCGGTGGTTAGGGGTCCAGAGAGAGGAATCTCCTCACTATTCGTGCCGTATCGAGGAGGACCGCCTTCTGCATCTGACCCTTGACCCAAGCACCTAACGCGAGCCTCTTAAGATGTTGGTCGAGGCTCTTGGCTATTAGACCGTTTACCGTAACGACTATCGGTACAATTATTGCCGAGTCCACATCCCACATATCGACAACCTCGTGTGCTAAGTCCAGGTATTTTAGTTCTTTTTCCTTCTCAGCTTTCACGAGGTTGCCATCATGAGGGATGGTAATATCGACAATCATTGCACGGCGCTCTGATCGATCTATTACCACAATATCAGGCTTGTTGGCAACAACAGTCCTGTCTGTGATAATCAGTGATCGGAGTAGGTAGATTGATTTTTGGTACTTGTATCATAAATGCACACAGAAAGAATAACATGGATAAGCCATTTTCCCGGAAAGTAATTCCGGTATTTCCGGATTCAATTAAATATTGTTAATGTTGGTAGTGATATTATTCCTACTCAATTCAAAATTTAAAGGAAGGTATCAAAACTAAATTAATTCATTATTTATCTGTTGAATAATAAAAACAATCGAATTCCGATCGAAGCTTTAATTTTTATTTTTAGCCTTTTATGGCTAGACCTTTTATAGATAGACATAAATTGTTGCACTTAAATTTAAATATTTTCATAGGGGTCATGGTAATTTGCATTAAGGGTAGAATAAATTTAATGACGGGGCCCCATAGAGGGCCAATGCCTGCTGGGGTCGTGAGACTGTTCTAAGGATGCACCACGACTCTGAAACGTAAAGGGCATACGAAGAAACAGGTTGATTTTAGTCAGATTTTAGGACCAAAAAAAAGGGGTAGAATAAAGAAAAAAGATAAAAATCAAGATTGTTTATTGTTAAATATGTACATTTTACATTTATTCACATTTTTAATCTTCATCGATTACAATGTCAGCATCCTGGTAATCCTGATCTTTACAATTAAAATATATAACTATGAGTTTCTCTATATTTTCTATTTTCAACCTATTTCTTTTAACATCTAAAGTCCATTTATAAATGGAAAAAGACCGTTCTACATCTGACGATGTCAAAGGAGCACATTTTAAAAAAGGTATTAAATTATGTGCTTCATTTTTTCAATGGCCTCACTATATTCTCTAAGTGTGTCTAAATCTGGGTTTCGTTCCATAACACGTTCTATTTTATTTTTTATATTTTCTGAATTGCACTGATTTATAGCATCTCTGACGTTGTCAAATGCTAAAAGTGAATCTGTCAACGATAAATTATGCTTTTGCAATTCTTTTAAAGACAAATGAATTATAAAATAATTGTCTTTAATGTAATTTAAATCTTCTTTTAAATTTTCTTTTTTATAATATTTTTTGCCTCTCGAATAGATACCGCATCAGAGCTGCTTAAACAAGATAATACTTCTTTTATTTTTTCAAAGTTTTGAGCGTAATAAAATGCTGCCTCTAACCAAGTGCCCCATCTTGTAACAACTGGTTGGGGAGGTAGCGGCAAATCTGGATATTTTTCTTTTAAAATTTTGACTCTACTTGGGGCTTTCAAAAATACCTTTTTAACATTTGCTATTAAAATGTTAACATCGTGATATTCTAACCTAATTTGCTCAGATACGCGATGAAGAGAGTGCGCCAAACATGTTACGTGCTTCATTTCAGGTAAGTATTGTTTTAAATTTCGTCCTGCAGACAGCATATATGCAACGCTATCAGTGCAGAGGACAAGAATGTTACCTACCTTCGATTCAAAAGAATCTTCCCAAAAGTTTTCCAAACATTCTAACACAAATTGCGTGATTGTTTGTCCATTAACTACAGTTAGCATTTTACATGCTACCAAATAAGGTCTAGTCAAATTGCTAGGATGTAATGGTTTTATTAAAAAATGGACTATATAGCGACCTAAAAAGTCTGTCGTTTCATCTAATGATATCCATAGTTTCTCATTTTTATAATTTTGCCGAATCGAATTGATTTTATTCTTAAAAAACTTGTCCAAGTAAACTTTCCGTAACTGTGATTCATCTGACAGAGTACGATTAGTACACGTACAACAACAGGTACTACACATATATCTTTTAAAGAAATCTTGAAAAGTAGTATTTTTCATCTGAGACCACGGAATATTGCACAAAATGAGAAATTTTATAAGATCGAAATAAAATTCCTCTTCGGGCCGCTTAAACTTTCCCTGGTGTACTGCTCCTTCGATATGTCTTTTAACGTTTCCTTTATTTATGGTTTTCAAATGGCTTTCACATTTTGAACAGTATATTGTACCACTAGCGTGATCGTAAAGTAGTTCGGGATGACCGGATATCCATTTTTCTACAGTTTCAGCCTTGACGTTTGCCATATCTGAACTTTGTTTTAGAGATGGAACCTCGTATATATCACCTAAAACAAAGACATGAAAAAATTACATTTTATTTAGTTTATTTAGCTTACTCCGTTTGTTTTATTTTTCGTGGATCAAATTTAGTCATTGAAATTTCACCCTCTTCCTGTCAATCCAAAATGGCTGCCGCTACAAGATGGCGGACAATTTTTTTTTTTTACAATTTCATCAATATATATATATATCAAATGAAAGGGCTTGTTACGTAGAATATTTTGTAGAGAAGTAGATAAGGCCTATAGTAATTTATTTTACCAATACATTGCAAGAGGACACAGGGCATTCAAATTATATATGGATTCCAGTAAAATGTCGGTTAATAGTGGAGTTAGCTGAATTGCGACTACATTACTAGAATATCATAATTTTGTTTCGCACTAAGCTCACTGGTTCATACTCTATTAAAGATTTAACAATATTAAGACTCATGGTATGTTCAGCAGGTTAAGCGAACAAACACAATACTAAAAATATTCTTATAGTACATCCAAACATGCTTTATACTCCTTGTAACTAGTAAAATATTACTTACCAAAGCTTGGTTTAAATATGTAGATCCAATTCAATAGTGAAAAATCTGAGTCCGTATATTCGAGCCAAATCGTGGTTTAGAGCAGATTCCAGAAGTCAGTATGTACACAAGCCAGGGTCAAGTAACGTTTTCACGACACAGTAACAAACAAAGATGCGCACTCTACGAATCGAAGTAAACGAGTGAGCTACCTGGCATGTCGTCGGCGGGCGTACGCATTGTTCTGATAACCGGTTATTGTACCACCCATGATCCTTTGTTCTGATTGGTCGTTGGGTTTTGTCAAATCGTGACTGTGTGCCGTTAAAAAAAATATGAAGAATAATAAAGAATAATATTGCTCATTTTATTACAACTCCTACCTTTTTTTGAGGATGGCAAATCATCAAATGACTCCTTCCACTCTGGCAGAATAAAATTCCTACATAAGTTCCGGTTTTTTTTTAATAATCCACCAATTCCGGAGGAATGTCCATATTAATATATACGTTTCGGATCAATGACCCCATTTCAATCTACCTACTCCGATCACTGGTGATAATAGATCGATCCCAATACAGTGTGATATGGTCCTTTTCGAGAACTGGTTTCGCTACATACCTGTTTGTAAGGCACCTCGACCTCTACAAGTTTGTACTTCAGAGCAAGTTGCTGATGGATAATTCTGGCTACTTGGTTATGTCTGTGCAAGTACTCGCGTTAGCAAGACGAGAACAACCGGAAACTATATGCCTGAGGGATTCACCGGGTTGGTGGCACGCCCGACATATGTCAATCGTACCATCCCTCAGGATATATTTCCGGTAGTTATTCGTCTTGATAACTTCGTCCATAATTGCACAGACAAACCCTTCGGTTTCCCCAAAGAGGTCATCGAAGTATAGCCAGTTCACGGAGGCGAGAACGTCTACATCAGGTCCACATAGGGCCTTGTAGAACCTACCGTGATGCTCCTTGCTCTGCCATACACTCTTGCGGTCGTCAATGCTTAGGGATGCGCCAGTTCTCTTTAGCCAGATTAAGCGGGGTGAGTCCGTTATCCACTGCGACAACATCACGATGCATATCCACGTTCGTTTGAAGGAAATATTCTCTAAGGTTGCACACCTCACGGTTATGGAGGGTTTTGGCATTTAGAAAACCTCGACCCCCACATTTCCGCGGGATGTACAACCTGATGACAGACGAACGAGGATGATGCATTCGGTATGCCGTCAACAGTGTACGAACCTTCCTGTCCAGGGCATCTAACTCAGTCTGAGTCCACTTAAGTATGCCAAAGGAGTACAAAAGAAGCGGCATGACCCAACCGTTAAAAGCGCGTACCTTGTTGCCGCCTGATAAAAGACTGTTAAGTACTTTTCTCAGGCGACCAAAAAAGCGCTCCTTCAACGATTGTTTCATGTCCTCTTCATTTATACCTAAGGCTTGTGACATAACCAAGTATTTGTAGGTATCAGTAATGAGAAGCGATCTTAGGTTAATGGAATTTGAAAGTTCAATGCTCTCAGATTCCACCATCCTTCCTTGCTTTACATGCATGACTGCACATTTATCCACACCAAACTCCATGTTGATAGATTTACTAAAGCAATCAGTTACTCTTAGTGAGTCTATCAAATGTGAATCAGTGCGGGCAAACAGCTTTAAATCATCCATGTATAGCAAGTGTGATACGACCTGACCGCCTCTCTTTAACCTGTAACCTAGCCCTGAACCCTCTAGTAATGTACTGAGAGGGTTCAACGCTAGGCAAAACCAAAGAGGACTCAGACTGTCGCGTCGCCCTGAAATATACCTCGCTTAATCTGTATTAGCTCGCTGGTCTCCTGGGTCTGTCGACACCCTGGATAGTAAAGAGCCGTTTTCCATTGCCCCATACATAACTTCAAACAAAAGGTGCATAGAGTTGTATTTACTTTATACAGCTCTAGCACCCTCAAGAGCCATGTATGCGGCACTGAATCGAACGCTTTCTTGTAATCTATCCATCATGTCGCCAGACTCCTGTGATTACGGCGAACCTGTTGGCTAATGGCCATATCAATAAGGAGGAGTTCCTTCGTACCACGAGCCCCCTTCCTACAACCATTCTGAGAGGCCGACATAATAGAATTGATTTCAATGTTTCGAAATTTTGGCTCTCAGAATAGATGTAAGAAGCTTATAGACCGATGGTAAACAAGTGATCAGTCTATAATTTCCAGGCTCGTAAGTACTACCTGCTTTGTGGAGCAGGTGCGTAACTCCTGTGGTCATAAAATCTGGCAACGACCCAGATTCTACGGATGATTGAAACTGCGATGCCAAGCAAGCATGCGAACTACGTAGCCACTTCAGCCAGAAGTTATGCAGCCCGTCCGGACCTGGAGACTTCCAATTTGATAACGAACGGACTGCACTGGTAACATCCTGGTCTTCAATGACTACGTATTCCATCTCTGGAATTCGTTCAGTCGCTCGCTCGACATCACGGATCCAATCACCCTCTGTGTGGCCCATGGGCACCAACCAGATGCTACGCCAAAAGGCGTTTGTGGTATCAGCATCCGGCAGCCGCCCACCAATCACACATTGATCCGGTCGTTCCCAGATTCTATAAACACATCTCTGGTCTCTTTGAAATGTGCAATTCACGGTATATCGGTCCACGCGTTTTTTGTATCTGCGCAAACGGTTTGCCCACGCATAAACTTTCTGCTTCAGGAAGTCAATGCGCTCTGTGACCCAAGATGTGTAGTCTTGTGGGCTGATGTTAGTTCCCAAGAAAGCTCGGCTCACAAAGCGCATCACTCTAGGGCGAGTATTGCCCTCCCTGAAGCAGATTAGTTTACCAATAAGTGCCCTTGCCTTAGCGATACGACGCTCAATCCTGCATTGCCATGCCGGAGCAGCATTTCGCCATACAGCAGTGTTGTTCAGAGGGAACTTGACGCCTGCTGTACGACATGCTGCTACAGCAGCACAATACAGGATTGAATGGGTATCACTGAGATTCTCGCTATTGTCGAAATAACTAGGTAATTGCGAGTCAAGGGCACTTACCAATGCCATATTTTTCTATGCGTAGGCAACCGCGGCAGTCGAGGCCTAATGGTATGGGGTGTTACATTATTAGTCATGTCATCCATATCCTCGCTGGTAATGTTGTGGGGCAATGACGTAACCCTATCAGTTGTTACACCAGGTTGGACGTGAATGGCACGACTCGTACGTAAACACTCTGAGCGAAGCCTATCAAGTACGTTATCATCCAGCATCCGATTGCGCTGGATAACTCGCACTTGATCCGATAGTCGTTGTGCCGTGACGTTGAAGCCTGGTTCAAGAGCCTGAAACAAAGGCAGTATTCGATTACGATACGCACTGAGGTTGGTTCCTCCCTCTGTAGCCACAAAATATGCCTGCATGACGTTTTCATTTATTGACTTCGTCCATCTTATGCGGCGCACATCACCACCGACAGCGGTAGCCCTGTTCGATGCCGGCGGGTCTCGGGGTCCCAGGCAGGACGGTAGCCGGCGTCTCCCCTGCCGACGTACAGGTGCTGGCGACGTCGCGCGGGGAGAAATACTCGTCGCTTGATGAGCTCGACGCCTCACTGCCCGTCGTAGTCGCGGGTGCAGGTGCCAACGGCTACGAGGCGAAGCTGAGCGACGAGTCCGGGGGTCTTCTTTGTGCCCTGGCTCTTGTTAGCATTCGCGTGACATTATTTTTCATGCATTTATAATTTTCATTTTGACATGTGTTGTCATTATATGTGCGTTTTATTTGTTTGTATAATGCTTGATATTTTCTTTATGGATGAATAATTTTAAAATGAAGACTTATTACAATGAATTATGCTTTTAATTATGAAATTGTGGCCAAATTATTATATATTTTATGGAAAATAAAGAGAGCTGAAAATTTTGTTGTGTCACTTACGCTGGTGTTCTTATTATTATTCTCTTTATTTAAATATTTTCAATATATTTTTAATTTTTAAATATACATATATCTATAAAAATACATTATTATTATTATTACTGTAGGTACTCTGTGGTACCACAGAGCACGTACCTAAACTATGCTACCCTATCTTGTCTTATCTTATCTTGTGTGGGGGCCAGTCAGTACAGACCGGCGACACTTCGACCCAGTGGGATCTTTTGTGTCGACTTCCCCAATAACGACTGCCATAGATGTTCATGGCAGTCGGGACCGATGGCTTAACGTGCTCTCCGAGGCACGGAGCAGGTGAATGAATGCTACCCTAAATGGTAATCCTAATTATTTTAAATATTATAAATGCGAATGTGAGTTTGTTTGTTTGTTACGCTTTCAAGCCTTAACTACTTGACCGATCATCATGAAATTTCGTATTCGTACACGTCGTCGGGGGAACAGAAAAGGACATAGGGTTCCTTTGATCAAGAAAAAGTACTGTTGCTAACCTAACCTACATATACGTGAGGGCGCAGCGGGAAAAATCTTGTAAAGTATATGTTTGATGCAATAATTCTATCGAACATGTTGCTGATCTTACATAGCGCATCAGCATGATGATCAATCGCTTAGTTGTGGCGCGAAACCGTAGCAAAAACAAACTCACATTCGCATTTATAATATTTGTTAGGATTTTAAAGTAGGTTAAGCAAATATATTTTATTAAGATTACTGGCGCATACATTTGGCTTGCTAATCACTAGTATTCATGCCAAGCTAGTAATTATATGATATAAACATTGGTAGTGCCAACTTTACTCTTAACTTTATTGTCTTTAGCTAAATTTGTACTGAATAGTTCAAAATACTGGGGCATGAGATGCAAGCAGTGAGTGCATTAATCATTTGCTTACGTATAGTTCATTAATGAGCTTCTTATATAGCTGAGATAATATTGATATAATTATCTGTTAAGCCCGGTTCCTATATCAATACACGAGTCGTTTGACTACATTTGACTGCACAGATGGTGACTACACCATTACCACCACCACTAAGTTTAAGTGTTGTTTGAATGTTTGTAAAGTCTCCTGCGACATAGGATTTTGCGGGATTTTACTTTTTATAGAAAATGTGTCATAATTAACTATCATGTATATCAACTAGGCCCAAAAAATCTAAGTAACAACCCTTTATAGTGTAGGTAAATGCTGTAAAATTTTGGGTGTAATATAAACTGCTTCTGCTTAATTGTTTTTGATTAGCTTCTTGCTTGAATAGTCCTGTCGTCACTGCGCCAATTCGCCGCGTGTTGTAAGTAATATCACTATACACCTATTAAAAAATGTGTGTGATCCACACATAGTTGTACCAAATGTGGATCATTTTTGTGTGCCCACTTTGTTTTAATGTGTGTAAAGTCCCCTTGCGATACAGTAAAAGCTCCTAAGGGAGCAGTTTTTCTAAAATAAATTAAAACTATACATATTCTTAAGGTTTTATTTGTTGTTTTCAGGTGTCCCAGTTAACAGGCCATTTAGTATATTGGGCAAAAGCAACAGTGATATATCCGCTATGTGAAAGTAATGTGTACGTGGTTGCGCCAGGAGCTAATGTTCATATTCATTCACCGCTTGTTGAAGAGTTTGCTAAGGAGTTCCCAGGGTTGTGTCTATTGCAGGTCAGTGTAATTTTTTTTAATTGTCTATTGTTATTTATTTATTTCTGTAACTTTAATGTTGCCAATTGTGTACGTTTTTAATTATATTACTTACGCATTATTATAGAATATGTTTTAGTTGGTTTGTACGTTGTCTCGGCCTATTAACAGGTCTACAGTCCGATGAATCTCAGGTATGGCAATATGTTTTTTATTATGTCGATTACGGACCAGCACCAGGGCTAAGTTTACTGTTCAATAGTTATACCTATCTAAAATCCGTATAATTTAATGAAGTACGAAATTATATCCGCTGTTTGTATTTCAAATGTAGATTGTATTCGTTAAAGTTTTCCGTCCGTCGCCTAGATGCCGAATTACCTAAATATCATAATAGAGTTATTTAGAATACTTATCATTTAATTACCATATTACAGAAGCTTTTCAATTCCGTCATAATCGTAAGTAAAAAGCCACAAGCATGGCACAGAATTGTGGTAGTGCTTTACTTTAAGAATGGCGATAAAAGCCTCTTAAAGAACTACAGACGCATCTCACTTCTGAGCCACGTCTACAAGCTGTTTTCAAGGATCATCACGAATCGTCTCGAGCCGTCTCAGCCCGAACAAGCCGGATTCCGTAAAGGCTACAGTACCATAGATCACATTCATACGCTGCGGCAGGTTATACAAAAATCGGAAGAGTATAACCGGACCTTATGCGTGGCGTTTGTGGATTTTGAAAAAGCCTTCGATTCGATCGTAACTTGGGAGGTGCTGCAGTCTGTCCAAAGGCGCCAGATTGACTATCGGTATGTCGAAATGCTAAAGTGTTTGTATGAAAACCATGCCATCATGTCAGTCCGTCTCCAAGACAAGAGCTCGAAACCTATACGACTACAGCGAGGGGTGGGACAGGAAGATGTCATATCTCCGAAATTGATCACCGCCGCGCTGGAAGATGTTTTCAAGCTCTTGGACTGGAAAGGACTCGGCATTACCATCAATGGCGAGTACATCACTCACCTTCGATTTGCTGACGATATCGTGGTCATGGCTGAGACCATGGAAGACTTCAGCATAATGTTCGATTACCTCTGTAGAGTCTCCCGACAAGTAGGTCTTAAAATAAATACTTATAGACAAGACGAAAATCATCAAAATCGACGAAAATCAACCAACGTCCATGTTATACCTACTCTTATTAGGGTTGGGAACTATACTCTCGAAGTTGTCGATAAGTATGTATGCTTGGGACAAATGATCCAGTTTGGTAGGTCCAACTTCGAGAAAGAGGTCAATCGTCGAATCCAACTTAGCTGGGCAGCGTTCGGGAAGCTACGATATATCTTCCCGTCCAATATACCGCAATGTCTCAAGACTAGTCTTTGACCAGTGGTTGTTGCCAGTGTTAACATACGGATCCGAAACGTGGTCGTTCACTATGGGCCTTATCAGAAGGCTCAAAGTCACTCAGAGGGCGATTGAGAGAGCTATGCTCGATGTTTCCTTGTGGGGTCGAATCAGAAATGAGGAGATCCGCAGAAAATTAAAGTTGCCGACATAGCTCTCCAGATAGTCAAGCTGAAGTGGCACTGGGCAGGGCACATAGCGCGCAGAACCGATGGCCTTTGGGGCAGAAAGGTTCTGGAGTGGCGACCACGCACCGGAAGACGCAGCAGGGGTAGGCCTACAAGGTGGACCGACGACCTAGTAAAGGTCGCGGGAAGCGGTTGGATGAGGGTGGCCCAAGACCGGTCTGTGTGGAAGACCTTGGGAGAGGCCTATGTCCAGCAGTGGACGTCTTTCTACTGAGATGATGATAATCATGAATGACCATATTTTATTTTGGAAACAAATTTAAAAAGCTATCTGCCTAATGATGAATGAATAGGAGGGATAGGTACCCACATCCAGAATAGGTATTGTGTCCGTTTTATAGAAAACGAGATTTCACTGTAAGTGCAAAACTGAGACTACTGCTCTCTCTGTGTTGACAGCTTTACTGAACCCGAACATAGGTCACTAACACGTCATTTTATCACTTCGTCTCACGAGGTCAACATATAACTAATCACTGGTACTGCTTTTTTTTGTATTGTATCTTTTCACATGATAACAATCATCCCTCTTATTACCAGTATAAGCCTCATCAGATATAGGATTTGTATAATATTTCTGCAGTTCTCAAATTTCTGAACAGGGTGAGGCGGTTCTTCGCGCCTGGGCAGTTGTGCCTATTGTATAAGGTACAAGTGCACCCTTGCGTGGAGTACTGTTCTCATCTTTGGGATGGCTCCGCTCAGTACTTGCTAGACGCTCTTGACAGGTTACAGCGGCGGGCTGTCCGTATCTTCGGAGATCCAATGGTCACGAGTTCACTGGAACCTCTGCAACTCCGTAGGGACATTGCCTCATTGGCATGTTTCTACAGAATAAACCACGGGGAGTGCTCTGAAGGGTTATTCCACCTTATCCCGCCCTCCCCTTTCTTATCCAGAATAACGCGTGCTGGGCTCAGATGCCATCCTTACACGGTGGAGTCGACTAGAGTGCGTACCATTAAGCTTGGGTCCTCATACCTCTGCCGAACGATCAAGGCATGGAATTCTCTGCCAAGGCACATGTTTCCTTCTTCCTTCAGTCCTGGGTCCTTTAAGCGGTGCGTGAAAAAGCACCTTCTCAGGCCGTCAAAGTAGAGACCTCAACATCGCCTCGGCTGCTATGAGGACGATGTGGAGGCCACTGCTCTTAGAGCACACGACTGCTTATCATCAGACAGAGTGTGGTCATTAGGACGAACAAAATAAAAAAAAAAAAAAACACCAACTAGCAGTAACCGTTCGCAGTGCCGCCATGTAAAGGATGGTAAAAAAAATATGTTGTGTTTGCGACGATTAGATATATTGTGTCATATTATAATTGTTACATGGATTACATAGTTATGTGCTAGCTCTTCACGACAATCATGACATTCTTTGTTGGGCAGATGTTAAGCGAGTTTTCTCTGCCGGCGCCGCTGTGGTACGTGTCCCGCAACGGGTGCGGCGGCGGCGGCGGCGGCGGCGCGAGGCTGGCGCGGTGCGTGGCGTGGCTGCTGCGGCGGCGCCTGCTGCTGCAGCTGCATACTTACGTGCAGTTCAACTCGCCGCACTGGGGAAGAGACCCAGGTCACTACACTTTTATTACATCATTTTGACCTATAACACTACTATTAATAGTAATAAAATTGTTCTTAAATAAACAACGCGACAGTTTCCGTATAAAGTAGTTTTAATTTAAATGTATAACATTCGCGTAAACGTAAGACAATATTAAACTTTTATTATTTATAATATTGTCTTCTGTTTACGCGAATGTTATTCATTGAAATTAAACTACTATATACGGATTTTATCGCGTTGTTTATTTAACACTGTACCTATTACATAATTTTGGAAACTGTTACACTACTACTACTATTGAATTTTACTAATGTTTATTTTATGAAATCTGTTTCGTCGAATTTGATTGCACAGATGTCTTATGGTTTACTTATTTGTCATCGCCACTGCCGAGTTCGATCCCTACACGAGACAAAAAATTGTGTGACCCACAAATACCTAACTGTTTGAAGTCTGATATCTCTGTGTCCGTTATTCGAATGTTTTTAAATTCTCCTGCGACACAGCATTTATACGCAGGGATAGTTGTCGTTGAATGGAAAACTAATTACCGAATTTTTTCTTTGCATGTAGAGGGTAATTTTCACAACCACTGCACCCATATATTTTTTTTCTATTTGGCATTGACATTTGCTATATATCGTGTTATACCCGGTGGTATATCGTGCTGGACCGCAGCCGCTAGTATAGTATAAAAATAAAATTTATTATTTTAACTATTTTTACAGATGGCAAAGAATACTACTGTGAGAAACACGACATGTACAACCAATCCTGTAGCGTTTCATTCTCATCCCTCAACCAAATGCAGCTCAATGTTCCCGAACCCGTCGAGCCCAGAGAAAACAACAACATATTCCCAGATTCCGACGAAGACTACCCAACAGCAAATAACCTTAACCAAACAGATTTCTCTCACACTAAACCTATAGTTATCGATTCAGAACACACGAAATACGATAAATTCCGAGAAGTCGATTCTGCTAACCATTCGTTTGATGACGGGATCGATGTTGTTGATGGTGCGAAGCCTAATACAAACGGTTGTGATTATGATACTAAAGGAGAAAAGGCACAAAAGAAAATACATGGGAACTCAGTTGATAGCGGCATCTCGAGTAATATGAATGGTGCTAACAATCATAATGGTGTATCAAATGGTGACGTCATTGAGAATGGACATACTGATCTTGCGAAGACAGATATCGATAAGTTAGAAACTGAAAAGAAAGGGCTACCGTCAAGGCTGTCGGATCTTTCACTGAAAGACAGCGAAAGTACAGTGAACAGTGGAAATAAGGACACGAGTAGTGATGATGATAAATTTGAAGGTGATCAGGATATATCACCGCGGTTGAAAACCAATGGTATGGTCAACGGAACTGAGAAGAAAAATGGTGTGTCCCTAAATTTGAAGTTACAAAGTGAGATGAGGTGAGTTTTCAGTCAAGTTACTTTTATTATATACAGGGTGTCCCGAAACTCATCGATAACCTGGTACCAGGCGAGAGGTCAAAGTATACCAGTTATGAAAAAGATAAGAAAATCCATGTCACTTAGTCAAGCGATAATAGAAATTTTTCGAAAAAGTTGAAAATTTGACACCTCCGGTCGCATTTTTAAGTAATGTGATCACAATTTTCACAACTTTACAGTGATTTTTTTATTAATGTAATCTCAAATAACAGTGCTATTAATCGCAACCATAAATCAAAGTAATAAACATTGTTAACTAAGTAAAATAAATTAAGTCTTTACGAGTTATGGTTTACAAAATTATTGTCAGTTAAGTTTGACACGCCATGTTGGAAAAAATGTATCACACTACCCTTGGCAAATTATGGCCCATTTAGTCTAGATTTCAAAATGGTACAACACTTGCCACTTTTCTTGCCAATGAAAGCGCTACTTCGAATATCTTGCGAAGAAATCCCTCAATTAAAAAAAAATATCCTTTTTTTTAAAAAAGGTCGGCGTCTCCATCATTTGTAATGAACAAAAGTGATAAAATGAGATAGATAGTAGTTATTGTCTGTCACAGCGAAACAGATTGTCATTCGACTTTTAGGATGAGTGAGACGAATAGTGACGCCGATGTTTGATGAATCGTTCATAATAAAATAAAAATAATAACATTTAGTCCGCATCGTTTCTTCGTTTACTGCGCATCTCTTGTAACGTCAAAAAAGTAATAGCGTGCTGTCGGCGCCAAGCTACGATTTCATCCTTTAATTTGTCATGTTGTCGTGACCGTGGAGAGCCGGACACATTTTGCTTTGTCATGTACTTATACATAACTGGCGGTCAAAAGGTTAAGTTCATTCGACGGATCTCACCGGTCATATAACATTTCACAGCTTTCAACAACCAACCGTATGGAACGTACCGGCGAGTTGTGACGTAGTAGACGCGTGTAGAATACCGAACGAGCCGCCCACCACTGAGTCGCTACTGGACACGTTCACTGCGGAGGAACGCGCCGCACTCGCTACTATACCCGCCGCCAAGAATACTGATGATCTTTTGTTACTGGCTCAGTTGCATAAGAAAGGTATAGTATTATACTGAATCAATTTATAAGAAGAATATAGTTGTGTATTCAGATATTATGAACTATATTTTTCCCGCGGCTTTGGTCGCGTAAATCTAGGTTAAGTTAAAAAAAAAAAGTTGAGTAATAGTACTTTTTTCTGGATGAAAGGTATGTCCTTTTCTGTTCTCATGAAAACGTGTATGCGAAATTTTATGATAATCGGTCGAGTAACTAACGCGTGAAAGCGTAACAAACACTCACATTCGCATTTGTAATATTAATAGGAGACAATAAATTGAGACACACCATCTGTCCAAGGAGTAAGAGTATAGGACCAAACATATTAGTATATATCCATATATTTAGCTATACCACATACATATAGCAATATATGTTTGTGGAATAGCTTAAAATATGCGATATATTCTACCGAAGCAATCCTTTTTTTCATATACTGCACTCGTGTTACTTACATGCCAATTTTAAGATTGTATGCTGAAAGTAAAATTTCAATAAATTGTATAATTATAATTTTGTTTAATCAGGTTACCTCCGCGGTGAACAGCATTTAGAAGAGATAATGTTCATGGAGAACGTAAGCCGGTCGCAACTGATGCAGCTTCTAGACAAGTTTAAGGATGTACTCATCACCTTCGAGACTGAGGACCCAGCAGTCGCCATGTTGTATCCCTACCAATAACTCATTTATGAAGTCTGACAACTATATCAAGTTAGGTGCTCCCTCTGACGTTTACAGTACTGCCATTTAGGACTGTGAATTGCTGTGCTAAATAAAATGGAATAGCATTTCTATAACACCTTATAATAACTGCAAAGTGGATTCTCTATAGCAGTTTTGATAACCAGAGGCAAGTCAAAACTGCTACTAAAATACATATTTATTATTTTAATTTGATATGTTATATGCATAGACAATGGACTGATTAATGTCACAAAATTGACACCTCTATAATGAGACAACGACTGTGCTACTTGTTTCCTTTTTTAGGTCTGTATGGTCATAGTTAAAATTGAAAAAGCCGCAGTATTCGCCTATAATATTCTTCCGCGAAATATTCTCTGAACGTGAGACTACTGGCTGACACTACCGCTTTGTCTCTCTCATACTGCAGGTTTTTTACTTCTTATTTTAATGAATGACCAGTCATTCTTTATGGATATTTGTGACAATTTTGACATGTGTCAAAATTTGTATGTATGCACATATGTTTGCATAGTGTTGGAAATAATCTAAAACCAAATGCATCTGATTTTTTCGAATGATAAAACCTATGTTATAGAGAGACCATGTCATGTGACTTGTATGCCGCCTCATAGCTGTCAGATAGTACTTCCATAATGTATCATAGTGCCTTGAAGCTTCAGTGTTAAGATCTATTGTAATATGTGTGCTTTTACTGTTGTCAGCACTGGTATAAAATGAAAATAAAGCTACATATATCTACAAAGTTATTGATTTATTTATATTGTGCTAATATTGAAGATTCTCAATACATTTTTAAAATGTGTATAATCGGTTTTCAGTGTAAATGTGCTCTCTAATACTGCACAACAATAACTATGTAAATGCATCACCAATTGTATCAAAAATGTTTTCAAACATGATTAATGTGGCCTGGGTATAATTGGCACTACTAAATTAATTATAGTTGGCTGTTCCTAAATTTAATAGAAAATACCTAGGTACTTATTTATATTTTAGATTATTTATGTTTAGCGTTTAGCGAATTTTTATGTTTCGAATACATAGTTGTCTAGATTGTATTTAAAAAATATATCTTGTGGCGAGGTGCTAGATTCAAGTTTTATGTTATATTATATAAAACTTTCAAGTGAGTGTGTTAATTTTCAACAATTTCCGTTTTAACAATATTAAAATACTTTGTGTTGTATCTTTACAGTTAACTAAAGCTATTCATTATAATAACCGACAATTGATAATTTGCAATTTATCGTTTCCAATCTTTAACAGTAAATATTGAATATAAATACCATAGTCCATAAACACATTTTTGTATTTAAACCAATAAAATAAATATATAAGAAACATCGAAGTTTTATTTAAACGAGACCTTAAGAATGAACAGATTTATTTAATAATAATAATAGTATTTATTTATTTCTCCCAGTTGAGAAAAAATAAGTACCTATATACTTTTTTGATGACATAATAGTGAGAGAGTGGTTTCCAAACTAGGTTAAAAACCTGTGTGATGGATAACCAGGCCCCATTTCAAATTTACATTGATGTTGCAAAATTTACAGTTACGGAAAACGAAAATAAAGTAAACAAAAAAAAATGAAAACTACAAGAGAATAAACGTGTGTGTGTGTGTGATGTGTGTTTGTGTGTGTGTGTGTGAACACATACATATTGTTATATTAATTATGATATTTATTAATGTTGTACTTTTAGTAAGATTTCGGTTTGTTCATAACCTAAGGTAAGTAAGAATTTTGAAACAGCCTCTTTTGAACTTATTTTAGTTTTAGGATATATATTTAAGTTCCTGTTTTATATAGATATCCACCTGTAAAAGAAAAGGATCTATGGGAGAAAGAAGAACAAATTGCGGTTGTGCATACACTATACTTCCGTCGTTTGGCCAACACGGAAGGGTAGAAATATAATTCGATGTGCTGCTTATGAGACGCGAACAGTATAAATATCTGATGAACTGAAAGCACAGAGCATTTTCTGTATAGTTCCACTGTGGGAAAACGAAATGGGCGAGAGAATGCAGTTTTCAGTACTGCTCTGAAAACTGCATTCTCTCTCCCATGTCGTTCCCATTTGATCTTCGAGTTGTATTATATTTGACCGTAACGGCAAATTGGATTCGGCAATGTTTTATCTAATAACAATAAGGACACTCGAACATTCCAGACTTCAACATAAACTGATAAATGCACACCGAGTCCCTAATGAATGTAAGTTTCGATGATAAGACTATGGGTGCGTTCCACTTAGCGCTCACGACACTCACGCTCACGACCACGGTTTTTCCCGTTCCACTTGCTTCCGAGCGTTACAATTGTAAACTCAAGTGAAACGGAGAATGGAGTGTTTTGAGCGTTGATGTAAATAATGAAATGAAATGACGAATTAGAAAAAAAGCGAATGCTTAAAGAGGTTGGGTTACAATTTGTAATTCTGACCAATAAACTCTTATACAAGTTATTGGTTAACTGGATTTATATATATATATATATATATATATATATATATATATATATATATATATATATAATAAATCTACTAATATTATAAATGTGACAGTGTAAGGATGGATGGATGTTTTTTTCTCTTTCACGCAAAAACTACTGAACGGATTTGATGAAACTTTACAGTATTATTGTTTATTCGTTGGAATAACATATAGGTTACCTACTAAAAATCTATTTTAAGATAAATGTACATTAAGGCGAGCGAAGCCGCGGCCAAAATCTACTATTATTAATATTGTGGAGTACCTATTTAATTAAATATACCTATTCAAAATGTCTTTTACGGCGACACTTGGATATTTGGTAAAGCATCGTAATAATGTTTTAGAAAGTACTAGTTCATCCAGTTCAGATGAAGAGTGGAATACCATTATACAAAATCATGATCGTGAAAAACGGTAACTTAGACCACGTAAGATAATGTAATTAATATTACTCTGATGAAGAATAAAAAGTAATATAAAAAAATGTAAATTATAAAATGTTTACTTATTAAGTATTCATCGTTTCATCAAAATCGAATCAAATAAAGTAATTTTCATTGTCGCAATCTGTGTTACATACTTTATATTTTTAAAAATGGCGCCAAGTTTCTCAACTCTCACGACGACTCACCTCTCAGCATGGGTCGTTGTGAGCTTTGCGTGAGCGTGAGTAATGACTTCATGAGTGACGTTTTCGCCGCGACCACAACGATCGTAGTCATCATGTGGAACGGGTAAACGAGCTTTAATAGGCGTCGTGAACGCTAAGTGGAACGGATCCTATGCCATAGGTATTATATTATCTGTGGCCGTGGTAACTATAATTTCAAAATTTTTTGGCGTAGTGAAAATATTCTAAGTCTATGTGTAATAATATTCTTATCACGAATAAGGATTACAATAATACAGACGCTCTCAGATGTTTCCTACCTAAACGAAAAAAAAGATCCTAGAGTCTGTTCGCAGTGTCACCTATCTGGTCGAATTGTGAGTCTTAATCATTCAGGGACTTTAACACACACGCGAACCGAAATCATTCCTTCTAAAACGATCTGACGCGCGCTTAGCAGTTCTCGCACGCAGGCTCGGATTGCAAGCTCGCCGCTTCCAGTCAGTATTCCTTCGACTAAACAAATTAAAACAAACAAGTTACTTTCGCAATTATAATATCTGAGTGTTTTTCATTTGTTGAGTTAAATAAATGCAATTCTCACTATAGAAATAAACTCTGTGGAAGAACTATAATTTTTATATCAAGAGATTATTATCGATTAAGTAATCGATTTACAGTTGATATTCATTCTAGTCAAGTCAACACTTATGTCACAAAACTCACAATACTACAGCTGTCAACAACGTCATTGTCAGTTGTGTATGTGCAATCGCGAAATTGTTATTGTTTTCTGTTGTGTTGTTTGCGAAATTAAACTAAAAAATGAAAAACTTTCCAGTATTCGTGTTTCCAGTATCTTTAGAATTCTATTTAAATGCACGGCACACTCACAAACAGTTGTTAACTGTGTACAATCCTTACGACTTCTCTGTTAATTTCAAAGGTAATATATGAATCTAAGACGTGTCGTAATTATCGTGTTGATTTTTTGTGTTATGGGCGTGTGGTTTTTTTACAGTTCTATGTACGTCTCCGAACAAGTTCACGGTGATCGACCCCGAGGGTGTGATCGCCCCTCAGAGCTGCATAGATATAGTTGTTCGTTATACCCAACCATCTGTCTCCCACTGCGATACCATAGAAAAATTTAGAATAACAATGTATGACAAAAACACCCAGCAGGTATGAATAATTATTATATGATATGCATGTATTTTTAATTTCATTAACTTAAGAAGTTTGATATATTTTTATAAAAAATTGCCAAACAATATAATTGGGTCAAGGCTACAATAGTTGTATGTATAAACGGGTCTATAAGTATGATGTCTGTTGCAAGTAAAGCATTTATTAACATATTGATCTGAAATAAAATCTAACAAATAAGCACCAATCAAATTATATTAACCAATAATATTAACCACAGCTACCCTTTGTTGCTGCTGCATAAGAATCACATTGTTCATTTGATTGTGTCTCATTTCTATCAATGTCCTAGTCTTTTAGCATTTATGTAGATACATAATCAAAGTTATTGGATTTTATCTGCAGAAACAACTTGTCATATTGTACACAAGTGCAATTTATTGGCCAGCTTTATCAAATCATATCACATTACAGGCACTGGGTAAAAGAGATATACCAACAAAACTAATAGAGGGTGAGCCGTCAAATACAAACCAGGAGAGTTTAAGTGACAGTTTCCACCCTCTGGTATCACGGGTGGCACCAATGAGACCTGTTGAGGAACATTCAAGAACAACTTGTCAACATCCAACACATCATAGGTTAGTTTCACTCATAACATATTATTATAATACAATTACCTGGATGGGAACTAAGCAGTTACTTTGCATTGTGAAACATATTGTGTTACATGAAAAAGCAGCCCAGTATGGGTTGCTTTACACATGATGTATAGTTGTGTGTGATCAGTCAGGTTATGTGTTTGAATATTTGAGGCACTGAATTATAAAATTCTGACTATCCATAGTACCTGCCAGTTGGTGATTTAGGATGTGGCCTACCTGATAGTACTTAATGGCAATGAGCAAGTAATACCATGCCATGGTGTTATTAATAGGCTAAAATAACCAGTTTGTTGCTGTTGGCTGCTTGTAGCATCAAGCGTATAACTTGTATTACTAACTACACAAAACTGTTTATGTGCTTTATGGAGAACTCGTCAGAAAGTATTCCACTTGAATTTAAATATCCATAGAAGGCAATTTCTAAAATATTTGTAGAAATACTGTTTGTAACATAAGTCTGCTTTTTTTAATAAATTTCAACTAAATATTTATATTGATGGATTCATTTTAAGATCTTTGTTTTACAATGTTATTATGTTGATAAACAAGCTAATGCGATACAAATAAACAATTAAAAGGCTAGTGACCTTATATAATAGATAAATGTTAAGCATGATAAGAACAATCCTTATATAATGCCTATATTTATATTACATTTTTAGATTTTATTTATGTTTTTGCCTTTAAAATGTAACCATAATTTGACAACTAATTTTGTTAGATGTCTTGTCTACAAAAATATGAATCGACTAATGAATTTATTCATCAATGGACTTTAGACTCACAATAAAATAAATAAAATATAATATTCATACAACTTAACACTGATAACCTTTTACTTGCTCTAAATTTTAATAGTGCCAAGGTACCAATGGGCCAATACTTATATTTTATTTAATTATTTTAAAGTACAGTAATTATTTTACTATATCAGTAAGTTATAGAAAAAGCTACCTATTATCTTTCAGTGTTGCTATAATTCATATGAATTACCGATTGAATTATTTTAGGTTTTGCAATATTTTTCGGACGTAACTCATGTGCAACAGACATTTCACTAGTGGCGCCTAATAAATTAATCATATTTTTATTATTTATTCAATCGTAGCCTCTCGCCTATATCTCCAAAGGGGTGGATGTTCATTACCTACATTTCGCCAGCAAAGGCTTTGTTTTCACGCAATGGAGGCGCGTCTATTGCCGAATAACAAATTTTTGACAGGAGTACCCAATAACACTGCCCGAGAAACCCGAGAGTTTATGCACAGCAGCTGCTATGAATACCGCTGTGCCATTCAGGCAATCAGCTAATTTAATTCAAAGAAAATATCGAATTCCACTACTTTAAAAATTCGGAATATGTTTGTTTTGTATCTATTTACATTCAGACACATGTTACAATTATGTTACGATAATGTTATCATAACAAGTCACTATACTGATTAGTCAAAAACTGTAATCAAACGTAATTCCTTATTTTGTTACATTGTTCACTATTATTATATTGACATCGAAGCATAATCTTTTGCTATGACGTCAGCAAATATACTTACATAATGTTGGCTAACAAAACATTTTGTTATGGTAATAAAGTTATCACTTCATGAAGCTATTAGTGTAAATAACTTCATAAAACATTTAAATTGTATCAATCGTAATTAAAACATTGTTGTCATGTTAATGAGTTATTTTCATCTAATTTGGAGTTGATAACATTCTTCTATGCAATCAAATCATTGAAAAATATCGACCTTTAGGTACATATAAATAGGTATATAATTATGTTAATTTAATACATTTAGAAACTGTATATATATTTTCTTCATAACTCTTTACACCTAGGTACCTAGTTTATGGACAGATTACTCGCAAATATTCAAATCGCTTGTAGGTATAATTCATAAGATGTCATACAGTCATATTAATTATAGTGATCCAATATATTAGTGTACCTACCTAATTACCTACAACTATATAAGGTGCAATAGCATACAACTGTTCCAGCAGCATACCTATACTTATATGTAGGTATTATTCGTTAAACAAGTTCATGACGCAGACGCGGACTCGTTATGTACGTAAATGTAGGTAAATGTATATTCAGTAAATGTAATAAACTCACTAACTCCTTTGACGTTCATAAGTGTTACTTTGTGACTTAAGTGAATAAATGATTTTTAACTTTGACTTTGTTACATACAAAGTACGAGTTACGATTGTAAGTGACCCCTTAGATAGAAAATAGATATTGACAATTACTATTGATCTTATTGCTAAAAACCAAAGCGAGACTACATTTTTTGGAAGATTTCAAGCTGACAACATTTACCTGCGTGCTTTATTATAATTTCATAAAACACATAAAATTGTCAGCCAGACAAAAGTATAATAGAAATGATAATATATTTAAGATTTGTACAATGAATGTTGGCCTCGGGCCTTTGCGTTACCTTAACCTTATGTGTTTCTCGTACTTACCTAGTAGTACCTACTCCCATCAATGTACAAAGTGGTGCGTATATTGTGTGGGACATAGGATACTTAAAAATGCGCGCGAATTTATTTATAAGAATATTTAAGTAGGTACCTATATAATTATATAAAGCTTTCACTAGATCTGGACACATTAGAAAAGCTGATTTTTTTATATTTCAGAGACCAACCAGTAAATGTGGTAGCAGTTGCAGTCAGCATATGCTGTATAGCCGCACTTCTTTTACCAACGCAGCCAGAACAAGTAATCAAATCACAATGGCCTGACTGGCTCCACATTGGCTCTAGCCTCAAACTGGTATTCTCTTTCGTTCTTGGCCTGGTCTGTATGCTTGTATTACGACCATAGGACTTGTATTCTTTGGTAAAATACACAAGTTTATGTTATGAAATTTTATTGCTATATTGTTAAAAGGCAATTATCATGTAAACGGAGTTATATTAAAATAGTTAGGTGAATATAGGACCATAATCGATGTATTACATGAGCGTAACCAAAATAGGACGTATAGACGGCCTTAGTCAATATGTAACTATAAAATAATAGGAACATCCTGAAGGAAAACCAAATTATGTTTATTTCTTCGTAAACTTACTCATTTTAATTTATATTAAAAAATACGACAAGAGATCGAAGAAGGAACTTATTTCTGACCCGTTTAATTTTTTATTATTCAACAACAACTAAGCTTTGGATGATCTTTTGCTTTTTGAAATTGTTACTCCTTGATTTATTAATTTAATGATAGGTACTACTTAGTATTCCTTATTACAGTATATTGTTATTAAGTTAAAAAGAGCAAAGCTCCGAGTGTTAACTCGCTTCATGATGCATATTCTTCGTAGGCACTTACTTAGTTTTTATAAGAATATTAAAATGCTTTAATCAGCGACATCCTTGAAGCTTGTAACAGTTATAACTTACAGGCAATTTACGTTAGTTACGTATACAGACATTTACGGTGTTGATACTTCCATAGACTAATAAAAACTATTTTATTTAAGTTTTTAATAAGCAATGGTAATAAAATTTCATGATATTAAACTATTAATTAAAACTACGACAGTAAAAATTGTGAAATATGATTTGAATCTTATGATTTTATTAACTTTAAAAGATTAAAATAATGTTTGTCCAATCAGGCAGCTTGCATGCGATTATGGTGGTAATATAATGCAGCAAAAATGTATAAGTTATATAAACAATCAATTCTACAGAAAGTCGGCAGTACCTACAATCAAGTTTACTACTTAATTATTTAAAAAAGGGACAATGAAATCTGATTAATATTGTCATAAATTACAACTTGCTTACTGCAACCTAAAAAAATAATTAACTGAGTTAATAGATTCGATGAGAAGTAAATGTTATTACCTTTTCTAAGATTTAGAACAAGACTTGTTCCATATCATGAATCTGTATTTTTTAACATACATTAATGCGGTATCAGATATTCGCTGAATACAATACAATTGAAAATGAAAGGAATTCAAAGGTAATTGATATGCTATGAGAATATTAATTAAAAAGGTTAAAACATTTCGCAACTGCACTGCGCAGGTGAGAGCCGCAAACACGTTATGTTCGACGTGTACTTAATCACTCTAAATTACCTTAGCATTAGAAGCTATACATTTGATGCTGAACGTCAGAGATAATAGCATCTAATGGCAGAGTTGTACGAAAAAAAACCGTTTTAACCCTATGCCAATCCCGTATCGCGACATAGTGCAAATCTTTTAATGAACTAATTAAATAGGTTGTAATGGACCAATAAATGGTGTGTTGTTTGAATCCATGTCATTCCTTGGTCAGGATTGTTTTAATGTTTGAAAAGAATCACAAAGATGTTTTAACAAAGCATGTTATGAAATATTATCAAAACATTGATCTGTATTTTTATTCTGTGTGCTATTGTTTAAAATGGTTTATGGTTAATCTACATTAATTTTAACATTTTAGTCATTTAATTTGTGATAGGTGTATGGTGCAAAATTTTAACATTGTGTGATTTAAATTTTTAGATAGGTGCTAATAATTATAATTAACTTTAATTTCGTGTTTTATTCTTAAATTATTCTCTATGTTGACGTCGTACCTTGCTTTTAAAGCTACAAATGAGTCGAATTATTGACATGAATTACTCAATATGTGTAAAAGGTTTTGTGTATAGCCTGACCAGAGAAATAAAAACAATTCTTTAATCGTTGGTTTTTTATGTTAGTCTGTAGAAATTTCCAACGAGAGATACAAAATAAAGGATTTATAATAGCAACCATTAAAACATATTTTAGTTTATTATTTTCCTGGCCAGACTATCCTGGTACCTAAGCTATGGTATTTAGAATTTAGTATTGTAAATTTAACATTGTATTGTAAATCGAACAGCTGTATAATATGCTGCATAGGTATGGGCTAGATTATTGTGTAAATAATTATAGATTGTGTAGTAATTATAGAGCTCCGTGCTCACTGATGAGACAGCATGACGAAATAATTATTAAGACATAATTAAACATTTTCACTATAGAACTTAGGAATGCTGAAAGACACGCAAATTGTTGATATCGAAGATAATGTGAACTCCCGTGCCTATAAACTATTTTATTATGTTATTTCGTCTTTGAGTGCCATCACAACTAATTATTACAGTTGTAATATACTTTAACGGTGTACAGAATTGCATAAAAACATTGAAAGGTTTTTGTGATCAATGTAAATATAATGGAAATTATTATCAATGCTTGTATATGCAGATAATTGTATTTTTTATTAGAACTCCCTGTGATTTGGGACCACCTGCTGTGAAAATGTTCATGCCAAATATATCTAAAATCAAACTTATATTGTTTTATTCTGATTAGTATATTCCTAGAGTATTTTCGCTCATATTTGTTAGACAACTGCTGCACATATTGCCTACAGCCACGTTAAACATAAAATGCTTATAAACCTAGATGTAAGGACAAGGGATGTAAGAAGAAAAAATACAACTGAAGTATACATTAAAAATATAAGAATAACACAAGATCTACCGTATTTTTAGCAACAAGTAAACAAAGTATACTTGTTGCTAAAAGCACGTAAACTACAGTGTTCTTTTTGGACTATTTGTCTAGCCGTTTACAGATGATATTGAAACACTGAAATAATTATTATGAAAAACATAGAAGATGAATTGTGCTTATGACGTTTATATATCCAGAAGCGATATTTGAGCCAGTGACTATGCATGACATGAACTTGAACGATGCAAAAGGATGAAAATAATGTTTAAAGAAATGTGACATCTATATTTAAAGGTACGTTATAATTACGATATTATAGAGATCTGAGGAATTATAGATTGATTGAGCGGAAGTACCAATATTATACAATAAATAATATTGAAAAGCTAGCAATATTCTAACTATAGTACCTAATCATCCATTTCAGTTCCTATAACTCTCGGGGCACCGCAATAAAATGAAACTATCAGCAAGGAAATAAAAAGACAAATTTTATATTTTTTGGTAATTTTATTGTCTATAAAAAGTTCGTAGTGATATCAAACGTAACAGCGTGAACTTCAGAAAATGGACTAGCTAGAATTTGTATCCTGTTAAATATAAGATTAGGCCAAAGTCTATGACTATGTAACACTTATCAGAAAAGCGTCAGATCCACCGTGTTAACACTCCAACAGGCTCCAGAAATTAGCGATATAAATTTACGGCCATATTCATAAAACTTACAAGACGGTAATAAGGTTGTTATAAGTTAAAATTTCAAAAGCATTGTTACGAGCTGGGTTCGATAAATAAAAATGTAAACAATATTACCGACTAAAACACGTTTTATTCTAACACACAATTAACCACAACACACACTATACTACACTTTTCCACTATAACTAGCTTTAAACTGTAGTATTTTCGCTTCGATTTCGCTTTGATGAATACTTGACCGCTTAAGATTGTAAACTGCCTCGGCGAGCGCTGGCATTTCTGTTTTATACGCGGTTAAAGCGTTTCTGGAGATTTCTAGAAACGCCATACCCGGTATGTAAACAGTACGAAGATTCGACAATGTGCCAGCGTTCTCTCTAACCTTTTGACCGCCACAGTCATGTATACACGACAAAGCAAAATGTGTCCAGCACGCCACGGTCACGACTACATGACAAATTAAAGGATGAAATCGTAGCTTGGCGCCGAGAGCACGCTTTTACTTTTTTGACGTGGCGGTCAAAGGGCTAATCTTCGCGTATCGGCAAGCTACGTAGTTCTGTAAGACGTCAATAGATGGCGCTGTAATATATTATTAGACGGAACTGCCGAATCTTCCCCACAGTGCCGATAGAAGGCACTGGCTGTAACAGTATTGTTCATAATATTACTTAACAATAATAGCTTGCTTTAATAACGATGTTGTATGTAATAAATGTTTACAGAAAATTGATGAATAGGTAAGTGTTTTTTAATGTGTTTATTAGACATTAGTACTTAACTGTTCATCGTATTAAGCCGTTAGTGAGATTTTTTTATGAATAAGGCCGCTAAATTATAAAACATTGGAAGATAATGCGGTGGTTCGCTTGCTCTCGTATAGTTGAAATGTATTTAGTAGATACTAAGAACAAATTAGTCTTCGCTAAGCAAGCTTGCAGTCTCCTTATTAAATAATTAAGTACCTACTTATAAAAACTAAAGGTGTTGGTTTTGGCTTGCAATGATATGCTTTTTATAGCAATAATTTAACTAAACTATTTACTAATTATAGACTATATTTTTAAATTAAAATACAATTTATTCGTAACAACTGAAACAGTATAGGTAACTACCGTAAAAAATCTGCAAAACCTTTATAAACAATACAGTAATAATAATTCCTATTGATTCGAAACTTAAAATATATATTTTATAATAGTTTTGGTCTTAGGCACAAAATTCATTAATTTATGCATGCAGCCGTTAGCAGGCAATGATTATTTTATTTTGAAATGCAAGCCTCAAATCTATGAGAACCAGAAAAACGAAAGTTTTAAGTACGGTATAGTATAGCCGACAGGATCGATATACAAATTTTACTTTTCCGTGTTTACAAGAATGACATATTAGATTAAGTAGGTACCTATCTAAGTCTCTAAGTCTAGAATCTTATTTTGATCCCAAATATGAAGTTATTTTGTGTGATTTGGATCCAAAGCTTTTAAGCATATACAAATAAGACTATTATTCAATGCTCCATAATTATTACTGCCCAGTATTTTGTGCTCATAAATATATTTATAATGATGTACTTATATTAAAAAAGCGTAAGTACATGTACTCATTTGGTTTCGGGCCCTATTATGCCTCCGAAATTTAACAACAATTTTATATAATTTTATGATATGCAATCATTCTGCATAACTTCAAGTACCAATACCAACTAAACATAAATAGCTAATCAATACAAACGAGTCAACAATTTAAATCAATATCATTATTTCTTACAATAGCTTACGTTAATTGCACTAGTTTATTTTGTATTATAGGAATTTAATGGACAGAAATAGTACAATCCCTCAACAACAATATCACAATGATTATTATTTTATTATTGCTATGAAAAATTGTTTTAAATTATTTAATAGGAACAGTATTCTTAAAATATTATTAGCTTGGTGCTCAAAGGCGAATAGAGCGAGATTACAAAGTATGAAAACATCTGATGTTACAAAAATTATACACCAATGAGCGCCTGTGGAAGGCAGATTCAGAATGTGGCTGACATTTACAGTCATTTACGTTTACTTTCTGCAGCTGACAGGAACGCGCGTGTAACGTTACGTTAACATTTTCACAGTAAATCATATAAATTTTACGTCGAGTTTTAGTGTAATAGTGTGTTTCGTTTCTAGTGTTTAATTTTATTCTAAGAACAGTAAGGCTCAAGATGTTTGGCTTTATTTTCACATGTATTATTAGGTACTTATTTTTGTAACATTAGGTTTTCTGTTACCTATTTTTAAAATGTTAGAGAATACGTATTGCAGTAAGACTAGATAACTTGTTCGAAATATTTGCCATAAAGATTAATATCACGTGAAACTAGTTTCTTTCTATTGTCCTAATTTACATGAATGTAGTTTTGTAAAATATTCCCTAGCGAAACATGTCCTGCTTCTATTTGGGAACGTGATCTTCAATTCTAAATACTACTTATAACTAACCTGTGAACTATGTGGTTTATAACTACTAAGGGATTTTATAACATTGATTTATTATACTTAGAATAAAAGTATAATCTCTAAGTACATACTTAAATTAGCGATGTACACAATCGAATTATATACGAACGCGTTCACCATAAAAAGCAGGTATCGCGTTGCCTGAACTATATTCGAATACAGATCCGATTATCATTCGAATGCAGTACCTAATGTGCATCACTAATTTAAATATTATATATAATAGGTATTTTGATACCTTTAGTTAATTAGGTATTGTATAACAATTGTAGTCAGTATTTAATTGTTGAATAATTGACAAATAAACATTAACAATAATTGTTCATAATACTTACCTACTATATTTATAAAATGCAAGAGTACTAAACGGAAAATGACACCTATACATTACATGTACTTTACCACTTTTTCAGAAAACGCATTTAGGTATTCCATCATACATATTTCCGGTAAATCAACCTAAAAAGGCTTTGTTATGTTACAATATAATATGTTCAGTAATCATAGTAATTTCACACCATTTCTGCTTAGTACTCTCTATTTTATTGCCTATTAAAACCTACATCAATGAATTTATTACCAATCGTGAATTTGATAGAGCTCTCTTTCAACAGCCAAGATAAAGCTATAAGTACGAGTAAGTAATTTTAAATACTAATAAGACAATCTAGCTCACTACTTATCAGTTAGTGGTTCTTAAAATTTCATTATTAAAGCGAAATTGAATAAGTGATATGAATGTAATTTTAGCAATATTATCAATCGTCACGATATGCTACAAGTCGACCATGATATGGGTAAAAAGTGGATGAAGGACTGTCGCTACCTCAGTGTATTTCAATGAGTTTAAACCATCGATGTCCATCCGCTCCTTGGAAAAACCTAATAGCCTCTTTCTTTGTTCCCTGCAAACATTATTTAATTTAATTATAATTCATTATTTAATAATATTTTTCATATACATATTAATTCGTGAAGGCTTCGTACTCCTTTAAATATATGACGCGCACAGGTCAGTGTATTTGACATACTCAAAGTTTATTGAGAAGAAGTGCAGAAACATGAATAAAACAAAATAAATAAATTACGGTCCAACTTGAATCACTGGGCAGTTCATTCAGGAACGACTTTGCTATCACCAGATCAACCACGGAATACGGTGCAAGAAAGGTGGTCACAATTGTCGTCTGTACCTAAAGACTCGGAGTGCACATCCGCACATCCTGAGTCTTCGGCTAGGTCCGAGTGCAATGAAAACAATTTAGTTTAATTGAATCACACGAACAAAAAGACTTCAAAAATGCCGACATAGAGATTCACATCTCTATGTTTGTCTATACGACATTCGATGTTCGACAATGCAAACAAGGTCCGATTTAGGAGTAATTTGGAGGTCTAAGACATATTGGCAAGCAAAATAACGTTGTAAGTGGAACTTCGCATTGACATAGTGAAGTTCATTTACAGGGCGGACACTGTTACCACCTTCGGGCAGAGGCTTCTCAATGCCAGCTTTATCTACTTCACACCCTACAAAGACTTCGAATCCTAACTATCCTTAAATGCGAATGTGAGTTTGTGCTTGTTACGCTTTTATGCCTTAACTATTCTATATTATCATAAACATTTCGCATACACGTTGTCAGGGGTACAGAGGACATAGGGTACTTATTATCTAGAAAAAAAGTATTGTTCTCAAGGGATAGAAATTTACTTACAAAATTTAGAATAATGCGAACGAAGCCGCGGGCAAAAACTAAACTGGAAGTAGATCATAACTCCAATCTCAGACACGGACGTATCTAACGTTGAAGCAACACAGTCTTTGGATTCAGCTGCGTGCGTCTATCTTCTTTTTTAAGGGAAGTGCTTTAAGAAATTGTTCGAATTGATACAGTCAACAAAAAAAGTCGGTAAACATTCCCGAGATTTGAAAGTGCTCTATTATACACAATAATGGTAATTCCTCATACTCTACTGCAGTAACAGTTAAAGTAGAGTTATTTGAATCATTTTTATAGAACAATACATATAAATGTAGATTTTCATTATTAAAATACTGTTACAAAGTTTAATGTTCAGCTAATTATGTCGCTGACAGAATATCATCTTACTTCTGCTACCGTCCACTCAATACCGCAGTAAGGCTCACCCGGTCCACACGGTTTTAGATTCAGTGATAACTTCTCCCATGTATGTATACTATAACAAGTATCAAAGTACTTACGTTTTTCTTCCTGGCCTGTGCGTGACCAAGTGATACCGACTTGTATCTGGATCAAATCTGCACAATTTAAGCTCACGTGCTGCTAGTCGTGAGTATAAATCGACATCCTCTCCCTCCCAGCCATAAAATTCATTGCTCATACCATTTATTTGTTTATATTGCTTCGATGCTATTGCTATGGCGCCACCAAAGAGGTTCAGATGAGGTAGTACAAATCTGAAAATAATATACAGTAAAATAGTATAAGTAGTATAAGTACATAACAAATCCTAAGAAATATTGTACGTAAAACTATGTGTCGTTAACAAGTTGCCTTTCTCTGTATCGCGCGTTAAAAAGAGACAACAATGTTAAGGTTTCCTGATAATTAAAGTATTGTAGGTATTAACATAGAAACTTAAAATTTTGTCTACATGGTATTTGTAGGCATTAACTGATCTAGTATATTTTTCCGTGAATTCGGTGTGTAGTTACGCAAAGCCTCATTAGTCGTGACTGTCATGAACACCTAAAAATACCTTAACAAATGATAGTGATGCTGAAGTCAAAGGAATATGGCTGACATTAAATTTGGAGGTAGCAATTACACGAAATATCTTGCAGTACAGAGCAGTTCTTTCTAGAACTGCTCTGTACTACTAATAAAAACCCAATTACACTGTGCAGGAATCGAACCCGAGATCTTGTGCATAGCAGTCGCTTTCACTACTTCTATTCCTTTGTACCTAAAATGTAGGTTTATTATATCCTCTTCATTTTAAAATGCAAAGTTATATAAGGAATAATCTTGGGGCGGATGAATATTAACGTGATCTTCGGCCGTCTCATGCCCATGTGTTGTGGGCAACTGGAGGAACACCAATAATATAGGCAGGTTTTGACAAATCTACAACACTAATACATTGACAGTGGCAAATTGACTACCTAAACTATTGCACAGTCCTTGTAGGCATATCTTACAAGGTGTAAGTCACAAAGTAATGTATGGATCATATTTGGTATACCTAAAGCCTAGATGCAGGGTCACTAATAGCAGAAAAATATGATAGATAATTACTTACATTTATTGATAATATTAAATTCATAGGAAACTTAATGCTGATCCCAATGTTGCTGGCAAAGGCTAAGTATGGATGCTACATTAGCTATTTATCTATCATGTATGGAACTAAAAAGTAAACAAAACAAGCATAAATTGCACTGTATGAATTTGTACATTGATCAGACACACCTTTTCAGAGCAGTGGAAAAGTTAGGGGCTATGTAATTTAAAAAAGGCTTACATTCCAATTAATCTTGAAATTGCTTATAGAATGAATAAATAATGTAAAAAAAATATAGGTACATATTTGGAACTCTAATGCAATGTATTTCTTTAGAAATATGGTAATGAACTGGACTGATAAGAAAAAGATTATTGCAATATCAAAAACAAAATATAATAAAGCAAATATAAAGAATAAAGATAGCTGTATCAGATATTATCTATGTTATGTCCATAAAAAAAAATCTATTTAACTGAGCTGTAATATCAACACATTAAAAGAAATTACTGACATTTATACATACCTATATTGATTGATACTAGATGACATATGTCTGGGACTGTCAGTGCAAGCATACAAATTTGCTGGCCTCAGTGGCAGCAAATCTACATCATGGAGTATTAAACAAGGATAACCTGCTTTTATAGCAGCAACAGCCCCTATATTCATAAGCTTAGCTCGATTGAAGGGACGTGAATCCACTTGTTCTACAACATATATTCGGTAATGTATATGTTGGCGATGGAAAAATGTATGCATGTATACTAAGAATCCTCGTAATTCCTCTGCTCTGTCTCTGTAACATAAATATTGTTATTATTTAGAATGGTATTATTTTCTAAATAATAATGTGAGTTCTCATTAGTACAGTAGTTTAACCCATTAATTCTTAAAATGCCACAGTAAGTAGGTTAAGTAAGCCTTAAGTGCATGTGATGAATATGACAATCTGGGTTTGGTAGTCATGTGCAGTCTTAGATGTAGGGGTCTCATTGTTCTCGATAAGAATTCTGGACCTTTAGGACCCAAACAAAGCTGGAAAATGAAGGTAAGAAGCAAATCTGCCTAGTGCTGCGTACATGTTTGTATGTTACATAGGATGTTCTTTACCTTTTAACTTATGTACTTATTGTTTTAATAATTTAAAGGTTATTACACTCACCGATAAGGTACAATAATGGCAGTACTATACTTAGGCTTGCAATCAGATGGCGCATATTCTCCACCCTCCTTTATCTTATGGCCCTCTATTAAATCACCATCAACTAAGCTAATAGACAGAGTAGTTTCGTCATGTATAACGTCCTCGTAATCACAGTCAATTAAAGCGGTACTTGAGAAGTTCACAGCTGTTTCTTCATGAAGACTATTAAGAATATTTTCTTTTTCAATATACTCGTAAGTTCTACGTGCATTCATATCAGGATGCAGCAGTATTATCACTGTAATCATAACTATAACGCAATATAAAATTTTCTTTTTATACGCATAACGCATTGTTTTTGTTTACGTGAAGCAATTGACAAACTTATTAAAATTACTAAGCTGTGTTCTATTCCCTAAAATAATTAATAAATAAAATAATACACCGTCTTGTTTACGATCGATTGATAGGTTGATAATTTTGACAGTAAAATCTGGTACTGCACGAAACAGCTGATTGTTCGTTCTGAACTGCCGACCGCTAACAACAAATTCACATAGTATAATTCAAAACAATAAAATATTAAAACTGATTAAATTAAAGTATAGTGCAGTAAAGTTCTTTTCGTTTATAATTGTTGGAAAGAAATCTATTTCTAAACCTCGCAACGTCGTAATCAATTTATATTTAAAATTAATTTAGACTATTCGTATAAACGAGGGTAGATATCGTATATTGTTGGTAAAATTGCTTTAAATATTTAAAGATTGCTGTTACCTATTTGAGGGATAGCTCTGAAGTAGTCAAAACATGTTTAAAACTGAAATCAGTTTTAATGCTGGCTTTTTACCTGTTAATATAAAAATGCCATTTACGAGCGAAGAAAATACAATAGCTACTGTCATTGATACTTCTGAAAAAAGGGGATATTCCACTATTTCGCCAGAAGTTATACGGAAAAGCTCTCTTACAGACACGCCTAATACATCATGGGATCCTAGATTTCATGTAACTCATGATATCAAAGAAAAAGAATACGACAAGACACCCCCTTTTGTGAGCATAATGGTAACTGAAGAGTCTGATGATCCTGGTCCAGCACTTGGAAATACATCGACTTGTTCAACTCAAACTGAACCTTATGTGAGCCTGCCAGTAAATTGCAGCTACGTTGACGTGAGTCTTTCTTTTAGCAAGGACTTCAATATACAAGATTCCACCTCTAATGACAACTCTGAGCAATCTTTAAGAAGTAAACGCTACAGACGTGACTCCAGTGACGCAGAACATAAAGAACTCCGACCATGGAAAAAAACTAAATGCATTGATTCGTGTTCATCGAGCTCATCTGATTTCTCGAATTCAAAACATAAGTTTGGGCCTTCTTCTTCTCCAGTGTCTAGTAATTCAGAAGTGTCTTTTAAGTCTATTAACAGCAATCATTCGTACAAAATTAGAAAAAGACGTATGAAATCTGAATCGGATTTATTTAAGGATGCTATTCAAAGATCACGCAGAAACACAAATTTTTCAAAACGAAACTATTTGGACAACTCCAATTCAGGTAACTTTCTTGTATTAACTTAACCTTTTTAAGTAATTTGTTACTTTATTAATTTTGCCTGCAGTAAGTCATTATCGTTTTGAAACTAATCATTTTTGTAGTTTGCTATTCGTTGCCCAAGTGTTAATGACCTGGGACACAAAGCTGTCAAATACAAACAAAATCATACACACTATAATGTTATCTAACATTACCGTGTATATGATGGCGCAAATCATTTATCCCCTGAACCGGAAACTGTAATTTACTCTATTTTATTTAAATTATGAAAGAAGGAATCGGAAAGTATTTATTCACTGTAAAACATTATAAATATAGGGTTGGCTTTAGAAACGGGCTGATCGAAACGGGGGTTGGTGCTGGTTGAAAAATATGTGGGTGGGTTTTCCATTCCCACCCCGCGCACTCGCGTAGTTTTTTTATTAGGCATTTTATAAACACGTGAAATGGAACGGCTTTTTGATGACACCAACGTAATTTGTTTCGTCTTTTTTTGATAAAATGTGATACAAAGACCTATTTTTAATTATTTATATATGTAACAAAACATTTATTGTAAAATTATAATTTTATTTCACCAAATTTGGTAAAAGATATTATTTTTAGGGGAAACGAAACGTAACTTTTGTCGCGCCCGAAAAAAATACCTATTTTAAATTCCTACTTATCACTTTCTTTTCAAAGTTAAAGTGCTCTTAAAAATTGACCACTGAATCGATCCACTCCTTAGCCTACCCCGACTCTCCCCAGTACTTTATGCCCTACCCCTAGAGTGGTTATAAAAAGCCGGAGGCGCAGAGGGTGGGCAGCCTCCGCCAGCTGTAACTAAACGCGAGCGCCGTACGAGCCGTAGAGGCTGAGGCTGGTCGCCGAAGGCGACCAGCAAGCTGAAGGTGCGTAGGCGACTGCGGATGCTTGCGTTTTGTTACGCAATGGCGTAGAGGTTGCACTTCCCGCAGCGCCGGAGACGTCCCAGTTATAAGTTGCTTCCAAAACAACAGATTTTATGCAAGTCAGAATATAAAATGTCACAATCTTGAGGTTGTGTATGAACAATTTTCAAATTTTTTTCTCGGGATCTAGACATTTGCGCGCGATAGGATTAATTGGGGGAGGTTCAACACTCCCCCCTCCCTCCCCTCAAGCACTCTCAACCCTTAATTAAATCGGCCCGTTTCTAAAGCAATCCCTAAATATATAACAATGAATAAATTTGCCAAATTGCAAAACAGTTTGTTGGCAGACCTAGCACCCAAATCATTCAGTTAAAAAAGGTTTACGATATTTTACTATTTCTTATTTTTACACACATTCGTATCTGTAATAAGAAAAATAGGTCATATCTTGGGTAATCAGCCAAGTAAGCCAATTTTATCAACCATTGCTCATCGTGCAATAGTTCAACAAACGGGTCTGGGTAGGCGCGACGACGGTGCGGCGCGGTTATGAGTTTCTCCCACCAACGTTTTATTTAACTCTCGGACAGACCGCGGTGCCCCGTTGACACTTCCACGGAACCCCAGGGTTCCGCGGACCATCATTTAGGAATCGCTGCACTATAGTATTCAGGTGTAGTGTCGTTGCTAATAATAACGTATGAATTTGCCCGGCGAAGTCTTGAGAATAAATACTACCTTGTTGATCCAGTGGCATAAGTTTTCGCTTTTGTTTACGTGCGAACGCGCGCCCGGGTTTGAATGCCGGCCAAAAGTATTGGAGCTATTACTCAGCTTTATTGAGTTTATATGTATTAATATGTAGTACATAATTATTAACTTAATATAAGCAGCATGGATTTTAGAAATTTTAGTCTGGAATACTTTCGTCAGTTTAGTGTCGCCCCTAAGTTGCATCTTAGGTAAATATCTAACTAAAACATCTATGTTTATCCATATGGAGATTATTAATCAAGTCAATAGATCATTGAGCACATTCCACCGTTTCGTTTAATTAGTACGCAGTTATAGGTAATAATTCAGTGTAAATGGTACAATTCACATCAGTTAAGTACATACCTACTATGACGATATTAAGACAAGAGAATAGGTACATAATATGTATACAGTTTACGTATATTAACAAGGGGTTAGTTTAATAAACTTGAACTTGTTATCACACAAGATAACTCTTTTTATTCCATACATCGATTCAGTCAGCTGCTAATATAGTAGTGACATCATCGGGTCGTTTGAACATTCAAGTCTGACTTGTAACAGCCAAAACAGACCAGTCGCAATATAAGAATTTTTAAAACCAACAATAACATCATACGGACGGGGACTTGTTTAATGTGTATAATCCCATATGTGTTATAGTTTATAGACAACTTTAAGCAAGTTTTGACGCGAATATCATCTAGCTTTTTCTGCTAATTTGTTGTTTTAATTATGAACGGTCTAACAGAGAATAGCATTAAAGTGGAATTGGAGATTGAGTGTGCTTTAGATACGACACAGTTGAGTGACATGGAGTGGTTTATGTTGTCAGGAGGAACACCACGCAAGGAGAGGAATTATTGGAGGAATAACAAGTCTAAACCATGGAGGATCGTGGATTTGTGCGCCTGGATTGGCAGAAAGGTAGTTAGTATCTGGACTTTTCTTTATTATTTATTATATTTTTGTAAGATTCATAATTTAAATATTCATGCCCAGTTGTTACTATACTTTACAAAAGTTTTAAAAGTTATATTTTATTTCTAATCCAAGATTAACGTACTTTTATACAACGTTGTACGTTAAACGAGTTTCGCAAATCTGATATCAAACTGCATCCAACGCTAATTATTACAAACTGATCTATAATCTATTAATAAATTGATCTAAGTATTATGAAAGCATCAAAACAACATTTAAATGTGTGTAGATTATGTAGGTACTTACGAGATGGAGATAACGTCTGTGCTTCGATAACTTGTGACCATATTCGTCATTAGTAGATAAACTGAGTTAAGGTGACCTACAGTGTAGATCCTAACTTATAAATGTGAATGTGTGTTTGTTTATTTGTTTGTTACGATTTCACGCCATAACTATTTGACCGATCATCATGAAATGTCGCATACACGTTGTCAGGGGTACAGAAAAGGATTTAGGGGATATCTTTCATCCAGAGAAAATTACTCTTCCCGAGGGACAGCTAGTAGTCATTAATACATTTTCAGGCATTTAGTTAATTTCCTTTTAAGAAATAGATATCGATGTCGTTCTACGTTTAAATGTGATCCCATCTTGGAAAGGTCAACGAGGCTATCGATTATACATATGTATATTGATATGATTTTATTGGTGATCGTTAATATAGATCATACAAAGTTGTCAGACTACTAAACAAGTTTTGCCCAACCTAAAACAACTATGGATATAAGTAGGTCATAGTTATATTTGTGTCGTCTGAGATCGAACCTGTTGAATACCCACGTGTTGTATTTGATGTTTAAAACTCGCAGTGGAACGCCCTGCAGTAGAACGGCAACGGCATACAACGGACATTAAGTTGAAATAATAAGTCTAAATATATAAAACTAATATGCAATTAAGACGATGAAACGCCGAACTCCTAGTTTATATTTTTTTAGGCTACACAGCTGTAGTGTATTCTAGCATGCATTTACTATATCTACTCACGTTGTATATTGACGAGTTCGAATCCCGGGTCGATAACATAAACTTATGGGGTTCTTCTGTGGGTAAATTCCTAACAGCAGCCCGAACTTAGTCGACGGTGTTGTACATTCCTGTGCCACGTAAAGCACGAAAAGCCATTGTTTCTACGCCTGTTTTCTATTCGGTCTAGTGAAGGAATAAACAGTGCACGAACACTTGTGCTCTATAATGTCCTGCGCAGATGACCAAGCTCCGTTGAGATTGACTGCCATAACTGAATTTCGGTCTAGGGGGCCTTCTTAATATGAAGTTCAGAACTCTGCTCAAATAATTTCAATTTTATCAATTATATTTGTAGTATTAGTAGAAATATTTGTACTTAAGTTAATATACTTTTTTAATTGTTACACAAAAATTTAAAAATAAATTACTTATCTTAAAAATAGAATTCAATTGTTTTTAAGATGTCAAAGACTATAAAAAGGCGTGTTCCAAGTATTTTTTCATTATTTACGCTAATAATTTTGAGCAATATGGGTCGTGGTAAACCTATCGCGGTAGAAGTTCGAAAAATTATTATTTCAAGCAGTGATAATGGGAAATCTGCATACCAAATCGCCAAAGACTTATTATTGCCAAGATCAACTGTCCAGTCAATAATCCAGCATAGCAAAAATAACGGCACAGTTTCGTGTTTGAAGAGATCAGGCCGCCCTCGTATTACGAGTGAAGCTGAAAACCGTGTTTTAAAGAAAATTATAAAGAAAAACCGTCGTGCTCGTGCAGGAGAGCTTACCGTACAATGGCGTGATATGATTAAAAAAGATGTCTCGGTCGATACTTGTAAAAGAGTCCTGAAGAGAATGGGTTACGACTTTTACACGGCTAAAGAGAAACACTTACTCACATTACTTCAGAAAAAGAAAAGGTTAAAATTCGCTCGTGATCACTTAAACTGGACTGCTGACCATTGGCGTCAAATAATATGGAGTGACGAGTCCAAATTCGAGGTGACTGTCGGTGATGTACGAAAAAAAGTTAGCCGAAATAAAGATGAAGCATTTCACCAAGACTGTATCAAGAGAAAAGTGAAGTTCCCTGCGTCTGTAATGATATGGGGCTGCATGTCAGCACAAGGTGTGGGTCGCCTGCAATTTGTAGACGAGACTGTTAATGCAGTAAAATACCAAAACATTTTAGAAACGAGTTTATTGCCGTTCATTCCGATTTTGAAACATCAAAATGCCTATGTTTTTCAACAAGATGGTGCTTCCTGTCATACTGCAAGGACAACAAAGGCTTGGTTCACCTCTAAACAAATAGGTACCTACAATGGAGTGGCCGTCAAACAGTCCAGATTTGTCTCCTATTGAGACAATGTGGTGGAAAATGAAGAAGATGTTGCGAAAAAATCCATCAAGGTCAAAAAAAGATTTAAAGGAGAAAATTAAGACTGTTTGGGATTCAACAACTCCAGAAGAATGTGAACAGTTAGTAGCGACGATGCCACTTAGGATTAAATCCGTTATTGATAGTAAAGGAGATACAACCAAGTGGTAGACGAACTGTTTTGCGTGTTCAACTGCGATAGCCGAACTGTTATGAGTTATAATTGATGGAAGAATTCATATTTTTTTTGTAACGACAAAATATTTTATTTGAGTACCTACTTCACAGTAAATAAACTTAACTTAATTTACTAATCTCATTTTTATTTGTTAGACTCATTAAACCGACATTACTTATCTATATTACACTTACAATACATGGTTACATTAAATTTTCTTAGTAGACGAAAATTTTTGCATTGGGGCTCGTAAAAAGACCCATAGGTATGTCATATTTTGTTAGTTAACAGTCAGGTCTAGTTAGACCTGATAGAGAAATTTCAGTCACAGATTTGAAATTGTCATTAAAAGTTGGACTAATACCATGTAATACTTTTTTTTTTTTTTTTATGTTGGGGAATGCAATGACGCATATCCCTCCGCGGGGGCGGGCGGAGGGTTTATGTCGGACTCGCCGGGGTAAAAAAAAGATGGAATAATAGTGAAGTACCTCCCGGAATACCGACTAAACCTACCACGGCGATGACGGTATGAAACGGCAGGCCACTACACAAAAGACCTACCCAAAATAGGCACTTCTAACATTATAAAAAACCCTACTGTCTCCCCCCTAGAGGGGAGACGGACTCGACACAGAGGCGCGCGTGGGAACACGCACGCCGCCTCTCGGACCTGGTGCTGAACGGATGGCGGGCAGGCCCACAAAGCCCGCCACCCCCAGGTCATACCTCAGGGTGGCTGGAGGACATCGCGCGCCCTCCGGCGCCCGGCTCTGCGGTTGGGGAGAGGGTTTAAACGCTCCCTCTCCCGCTCCGCCGCCTCCTTGAGGGAAATCACTTCCTCGCAAAAGAAGGCGACGGCGTTCCATGACCTCTCACTCCGGACCATAGACTGAACTACGGCCGGGAGCGAGAGGGCAACCGATCCGACTGCCGCGATCAACTCACGGCGCTGCGATGCCCAGGCGGGGCAAACAGCGAAAGTGTGCAGCGCCGTGTCCTCTACAACGTCGCGGCAGTCGCCGCAGTGGTGACAACCGGGCGTCTCTTGCCGGCGTATACGACACAGGAACCGGCCGAAACAACCGTGGCCAGTCAGTACCTGTGTCAGCCGGAAGGTGAGGGCGCCATGCCGCCTCTCTAGCCACTCCTCAAACAAGGGACTTACCGGCACGATCGTGGCGCGCCCGAATACCATGTAACATAACCCAATCATCAGACACGCTGTTGTGCAGTATTATGTATTTACTTACATAAACGCAATTGATTCTCATTATCAAAGTACATATGTAATTATCATACTTTAATAAAAAAAGTTTAAAAGTTATAGGCTCATTTGATAAAATTCGCATTTTACTTGAAACCCCACGGAAATATTTTATTAAAATAACAAATTTTGTAGGATTCTATTAAATATCGGTATGCTATGCGGTTAAAGTACTATGGACAGTGTTACTCTTGCAACTAGAAGTACCTAATGTCATCTAAGTATTTTCTAATAGAACCTAAGTTTGTTTAAGTAGCGAGTTAGGTTACGTAGGTAAACGAGATGGATGTAAAAACCCAGGATTCAACCTCTTCGTCTTTATGTGACCTTTTTTATTTCATCAGCTTTTTGTAATGTCCTACTGCTGGGCAAAAGCCTCTCCCTTGGACTTCCAAATCACAGGTGGATATCACAGGGCACATATTCATTATTAAACTCGACCAAGAGAACAGTACATTTTTCCTAGATGAGAGATAGCTTATGTCCTTTCGTGGGTCGTTAAAAACGTCTATGCAACATTTCATGGTGATCGTTGAATTAGTAAAAGAGTAACAAACTAACTCACATCGCATTTATAATATTAGCTACAATTGAGATGCAATTTCGGGCAAATTGTGTTAGGTTGATAAGTATGAACTGTGCCAAAATAAATTATATAATAAGTACTTATGGCTTTTAAAAGCGTTTCAATTAAGATAGACTCCAGGTGAAATCTGTTTTAAAGTCTCTAAAGTGCCTAACAATATTCTATGAGCAAAGTAGTAGAAGTATGATATTAAATCATTGCACATTAGGATCTTTTTAATCTTAGGACCTACTGGCTACTTATATGACTTTTCGAAATTATGTGCGTATTGATTGACAATTATCGCCTGCTCCGTGCCTGGGAGAGCACGTTAAGCCGTCGGTCCCGGCTGCCATGAACATCTATGGCTGTCGTTATTGGGAAGTCAGTGCCCTATAACACCCTGACACTGGTCTGTACTGGTCTGGCTAGCCTTAGGGTATCGTTAGCCTTCGGATTGCGGAGGTTAGTCTATGATAAGGGGTTTTTGAGTTATATTAAAATAATGTCAAGAGGTCACCACTTACACTTAGTCACACTCTTTCTATGAAGCCATTCTCCACATTGCGCACCGGTGCAAACCTCACACGGTTTATTTTGAAATCTCAAGAATGTGGTATGTTTTATGCAATGAGGCTGTGTTTGACTTGAGGTTTGTTTATAAATCCATTAATATTCTCTACCTATTTAAAATATTTTCTTATCTAATTAATTGTCAGGTACATTGTTAGCCATATTGGTATTAGGTACTCTAATATAGATTACATAATATTTATACTAAATAACACCCTTATATTTAACCCAGAGTAGGACAAACAAGCTATTAATTTTTTGTCCATTCTCAGCAATAGTATCAACCTATGTTAAACATTGTTAAAATATCGTATTTGTTTTCTATAGTGAGTCTACTTATTCTGTGTAGGTAAGTTGCCTTCGTCTTGCGAAAAGGTATACCATCGATCAAAAATTCTATATTTGATCTGGTATATTTGATCGATGGGTAATACATTCAAAAAAACATCTTGTCGTGCCTACTGTGAAAACTTGGCAACGTTTTTTGCTCGTTTATCGCTTGTTTATCGCTAAATGGATCAATATTTAAATGCGGTAGCATACCATTTACAAGACATGACCTGCATCCTTACTAATATTATAAATGCGAAAGTTTGTATGGATGTAGGGGGCACTCCTCCATAGAGTCAGTGATGTTATCCACCAGGATCCCCTCGCCCGATCCCCCAGAGGATCCTCATGAACTCATTAATACATCAGGATCCCCTTTAAAAACATATAAGTAAAGACAATATCACACTGGGTATTTTTATTTACAGAAAATTATTTAACTATTTCTAAAAAAATTATCTATTGTTATGTCATTATTTAATAATTCTAACTGTGTTTCCTGTATAAATGTATCAGTTGCAATTTGGTCTACGTTGCGATGGTTTTTAGGTTGCCTTCGCTTTATTTCAGCATCTCTTTCTAATGCGTTTAGTAACTGTAAAATATTCGGGCGTTTTCGACCAATTATTTTTATTAAACCCGAGTTCCAACATTCGCTACAGTTATTAGTCCGATGTCTTTCGCTGAAAACTGACCACATTTTCTTACATCTTCATTTTTGAAGTAATGCGTCCTTCATGCTGAACACGGAGGCAACCATCCATCCGGACGTCAGAATGGCTGGTCAAAAAAATATTCATAGTTCTCTGAATATATTGTATGTAGCAATTATTGAAGAAATGTAGCAAATATAAGCAATTGGATAGCAATTCTTGAATATACTTTCACAGCCACTTGCCATAGGCGACCAGCCATTCTAACGCTAACTAGTTATGCACCCGGGCAATATATATGGATATACAGGGTGGAAAAAAAGGATTGTGCCCTGGAGGGAAACTATTTTTAAATTCTTAAGATAGATTATTTTAATTAAAGGAAACATTATTTTATTTTAAAAAGAAACAAAGCTGCACACATATTTTCTAAAATTCACTTGCTTCACCAGGGAATCGAACTAGCTAAAAATTAAAAAAATAAACATACTTTTAATATTGTCTTCTGTTTACGCGAATGTTATTAATTGAAATTAAATTACTATATACGGATTTTATCGCGTTGTTTATTTATCACTGTATTACATCATTTTGAAAACTGTTACACTACTACTAATACTGAATTTTACTAATTTATAAGCTAATAAAATTAGCAGCCATGGTCACGGGGTCCCGTGACCATGGCTCCTGAAAAGCAACCGAAACCTTGGGGAAAGTGTAAACCTAAATATAAATAGTTTTAATAATAATAATAATAATAATCTATCACATACACACATCACCATCTAGCCCAAACTAAGCAGAGCTTGTACTATGGGTACTAGACAGTGGATAAACAGACATATATACTTTATTTTTGTAAATACATACATAATATACATAGAAACACCCAGACCAAGACAAACATACATGTTTATGCACACAAATGTTTGACTTGTGCGGGCATCGAACCCGCGACCTCAGGCGTGGTAGTCAGTTACACTAACCAGTACACCATCGAGGCTGACAAATAGTTTAAATAATTTAATTAGCTTATAAATTAGAAAAATTGAATAGTAGTAGTAGTGTAACAGTTATCAAAATTATGTAATACAGTGATAAATAAACAACGCGATAAAATCCGTATTGTATACCTAGTAGTTTAATTTCAATAAACATACTCTACTTTATGTTACTAATCGATAGGATCAATGTTCAGAATGAAATCTCTCTCTAATAAACATTTGGTATTCTTAGAAATAAAAAAGATCATAAAATCTAACTTTATTTCATCATCGATTGTAATACGAAGGACACGTAAACATGAAAGAAAATTATTACCTAGCAAGACATTGAAACTATTTGAAATATGCAATATTATTATGTTGATTGTTTATTAATAATTATTTTTCTATTCAGGCTATAACCCTCTACAAGCGCGGTCCGGCGTGCTATATGAAAATTAATGGATCATATTTATAATGAAACACAATGTTACTTACATCGACAATCAGATAACCACCGCATTTCAATTTTCGCCAATTAGTACAGCACTGCAAATCATCGCCATTTTTGTAACTTTTCTTCTTGTGGTATTTACGTCCATCGTGAATCATCACTTCTCCATGCTGTTTTATTATACGGATGGAATTTACGTTATCTGCCATTAAATTTCAATATTTTTTATAATTACTACGGGAAAATAAATGTCAACTCAATGAAAAACAAAAGGAAATGAATGACATTGAATTGACATTATTATTGGTAAAGTCATTTGATAAACAAGAAGATTACATTTAGTTGCACCTTTGGCAGTCTGGGTATGTATGTTTGTATGTTCCACCGTACCGTTTAAACTACTGAACCGATTTTAGTGAATGAAGTGTCAATAGATTCGTAATAATGGCCCGAGGCTATATAAATTTTAAATTCGTCCTTTTCAGACCCCTTTTTTTACGTAGTCGGTTTAAAGTTTTTAAACTTTATTACCACTATTATTTAATTAATGTTTATTGTTTTTTTGGTAACGAAATTTATTTGACATTTCCAACGATACCGCTAATAGTGTTAGATATTTTCTGGTAATCTAGTTCGCGAATAAACATAGGAATCTCCTTTAACTATTATGTCATTAAATGAACCTCGTCAACGTCGCTACCGACCCGTGGTACAACTGCGATGTTCAACTGGTTGTACCACGGGGAAGTAAAGTTACCCATGGTTCAACTATTGTAACATATTTTTTGCTATTTATGATTATGACCCGTAGTACATCGGTGGTATTATGTCCAACTAGTTGTTCCACGAGAATAGGTACCTAAAATAAGTTACAAAGAAATATGTAAACCAAATGAATTGACATTGTCCATAACTCTTGAAATATTTGTCCAGTTGAAGTGTCTTTAAGACAAATATTATCGTAATTACACATCAAACACATTTAAGTAATCAATATTTTATTCAACAAATTTAAAAAATACATGAAACAAAATTATATTACTGACTTTATGGAGAAGTGCCGATGGATGTTTGTTACTCTTTCACGCAAAAACTACTGAACCGATTGTGATGAAACTTGGCATGTATGGTTTATGGTTTAAGATTTTATTTCCTCATAAGAATTCACAATAATTCACTTACTGAGAAACAATTTTTCACATCATAAGCTTAAATGAGTGTACAGAAACATAATTAATTATTACTAACTAAAGTAAACAACAAAAGAACGCAACATGAAAATTAATAATTAAATGCTACAAAGTGGGTATATTAAAATAAATTATATCTAAATGCTCGAACGTTGTCAACAGTACACGGATGTTGTACCTACTCCGCTACTGGATGTGGCACGCACGGCTACGCACTGCTCTTAAAAATATATTAGGTTTTCGTTTATATCTATTAACATATATATATATATATTTTTTTATATTTTCGCTACTTATATAATTTGATGTTTATTGTTATATAGTGTTTATACATATATATATATATATATATAGGTTTTATTCTGTTTTATTATGATTATCTATTTTATGTTTTGTCAAAGATATATGATTTAAGCCTTTTTTTAAAAACATTCATGCTAGCAGATTCTTTTATTATCAAGGGCAGCGCATTGTACAATTTAACTCCTTCGTATTCTATGCTTTTTTTGCCGTAGTTAGTTCTGGGTGGACGTGTTACCAGGTAGTTAGAGTTACGTAGCTTGATTCTTTGGGCTTCTTGTTTTTTTGTAAATGATAAAGTTGTGTGGATGTCTTTATTCAATATTTTTCGTATTAGTATGCATGTATAGTATGTGTAAGTTTGTTTTATGTTCATTATCTTTATGTCGTTATATATTTTTTGAGTGGAAGTCCGATATTTATAATTATATAAGATTTTTATTAGTCTGTTTTGTGCCGTTTGGATTGGTTCAAGATTAGTTTTAGCCGCCGTCCCCCAGACCTCTATTAAATAATCAATGTGAGGTTTTATTAATGAATTATATATTAAGAATCTTACTTTATGGGGGAGAAATTTTTTTATATTGTGGAGTGCCCCCGTGAGTGATATTAATCTAGATCTGACACTATATATGTGAGGCTTCCAGCTCAGGGAGCTATCTAAGATTAGGCCTAAATATCTTTCATTAGTTTTTCTATGAATTAGTTGATCGCCAAATTTAAGCTCAATATTGTCAGGAATATTTTTATTTTTTGCAGCAAATATAACATAGTTAGTTTTTGTAGTGTTAATTGTAAGGAGGTTTGATTTAAACCAGTTGTTTAATAAATTCAAGTCAGTTTTAACATAGGGTAAAATACTATCAACAGAACGACCAAAGTAAAAAAGGCTTGTGTCATCGGCGTAAAGCGAAATATCCCCTGTGATTCCAATTTGGGATATATTATTTATGTAAATGAGGAACAATAACGGACCTAAAATCGAGCCTTGTGGCACACCGAAAGTTATAGAGCTGGAAGAACTTTGATGTTGTCCTATCTTTACTATTTGCCGCCTATTGGTCATGTATGAATTAAAAATGTTGAGTGCTTTGTTTTTCACTCCAATAGCGGATAATTTTTGGATTAATATATCTGGACTAATAGTATCAAAAGCCTTTTTGAGGTCAATAAAAATGCCTAGAGCCACTTGTCTTTTGTCAATGTTCGTTTTAATTTTTGTTATGAGATCTACTGTGGCCGAAAGGGTGTTTGACTTTGGTCTAAATCCGTACTGCTTATGGTAAAAGAAGTTTTTCGAGTTGAGAAACGTTTCTAGGCGGTTATAAAGAATTTTCTCGTAAATTTTTGAGATGACCGGGAGGACAGATATTGGACGGTAATTACAAGGATCTACTTTGCTTCCAGATTTATAAATAGGAATTACTTTTGCTATTTTCAGATCGTCGGGAAAGATGCCTTGGTCAAAACAGTAGTTGATAGAATGTACGAGTTTAAGAGCAATAAACTTTTTGATACATTTTATAGATTTGGTGCTAATGCCGTCAATGCCACAGCCAGTGTTTGGATCTAAGCTATCTATTATTTTAATAACTTCTTCCTCAGTTGCCGGTGTAATGTATCTCAGTTCTGTTTCGGTGTTTGCTCTTGCTTCATATAAATATTGATCATATGTTTCAGCCGAGGTTCCTATAGATGTATTGGCGATCAGATTTGCCAAGGATGAACCGATAGTCGAGAAATAAGAATTGAGACTTTCACATATAATCTTTTGGTCTGTAATACTGCCATATTCAGTTTCAAGTTTGCTAGGTCCATTCATGTCTCTTGTTTTGTTTCGTGAGAGATCGTTGATTAACTGCCACATTTTTCTAGGTTTGGTCATGTTTTCCTTGAAACGTTTGAAGTAATAAGCATTTTTTGTTTGTTGTATATTATGTACTACACTAGCTTTTGTTTTTTCATATTCCCTTCTTGCTTTAGTATCTGATATATTTGATTTATATATATTCCATAGTCTATTTCGTTCGTTAATGCCATCAATATTTTCTTTTTTAATCCAGTCTCTGCGTGGAGAATTTAATACTTTTATTTTCGTTAATTTACTCTTGTTTAGGCCCAGCTGCAGTTCTTTGACCAACTTCTCGTAGGTTGGCTCTTCGTCGTTAGTATTGGGGAGTTCTTCAAAATACTTAAATAACGTTGTGTAATTGATTGCGGTGTATTCTAATTTCGTAACCGGTGGCGGATTGTAGTGCTTGATTTCTACGAATATTTGCTTATGGTCAGACATCGAAGAGTCTATGATCGCAAAGTGGATGTTATTGTCTTTGAGGTTCGTGGATACGTGGTCTAGTATAGTTTTGGTGGTAGCTGTTTCCCGAGTGCAGTGATTTCTGTTAACTTTGTTCAATATATTATAGTTGCTTTCTTTTAATGTCTCCTTATATTTACGAATAGTATTATCTGAACTTAGTAAATCCAAATTAAAATCGCCGAAAACCACTGCTCTCTTCATCTTCTGGAGTTGCTCTGAATATATCTCAAGAAAGTGCCTGATGTTAGTTTTGTCGGGTTTATACACCGCACCGATATTCAAGGAAAACTTCTTAATATATATCCAGAGGTAGTGTATTTCGTTGATGCAACATTCTTCAACAAGGTTATGCTGTATGCTGTTATGGGCATAGATTGATACACCTCCTCCTCTTCTATTAGATCTAAAGTTGTAGTAATGCGTGTAACCTTCAATATGGAGTCTTTTAGCTTCTTCTTCGCTTTTGATCCAGGTTTCCGTTAGTATAATTAAATGTGTGGTAGATTGTAATGAAGTAATTATACATTTCAGTTCATCAAGCTTACCAGGCTTTACAATACTACGTACATTAGCATAGAAAATTTTTAGTGCTTTTTTAGTGGAAGTCAGGTCTGCATAATTATTAATAATTTGGTATGATATTTTCTCTGTATTCGTAATTAGTTTTTTGAAGTAGGAGTTGAATTGTCTGTAGATTTTATAATTTTAGGGGTACCCTTAATGTATTTGATGCTGAGATTAGTTTCGCCATTAGCTGTCCGTCTCTGTAGATTTACTTTCAGGTCTTGCAAGTACTTCTTTTGACATGGTGTCTGATCGGAATAAAGTCTGATGGAATCCGTATTAAGACTGTTTTTATTTCGCAAAATTGTTTTAGCAGTCACATCAGATGAGAAACATATTTTTATTGGTCGCGTAGTCTCTGATTTGTATTTTCCAAGACGAAAGATTTTATCTGGTTGGGGACAGTCGTTATGTATCAGGTTTATGATTTTCGCAACTTCTTTATTTTCATATTCTTGCCGTTCATGTGTTGAGTTCGATTTGCACTCAGGGATGTAGATAGCTGGAGACCTGGATTTTAACACATAGGCTACTGTTTATCACGATCCTGATCCCAGACGTCCTTTTCAGATCCCTTTTTTTACGTAGTCGGTTTAAAGTTTTTAAACTTTATTACCACTATTATTTAATTAATGTTTATTGTTTTTTTGGTAACGAAATTTATTTGACATTTCCAACGATACCGCTAATAGTGTTGGATATTTTCTGGTAATCTAGTTCGCGAATAAACATAGGAATCTCCTTTAACTATTATGTCATTAAATGAACCTCGTCAACGTCGCTACCGACCCGTGGTACAATTGCGATGTTCAACTGGTTGTACCACGGGGAAGTAAAGTTACCCATGGTTCAACTATTGTAACATATTTTTTGCTATTTATGATTATGACCCGTAGTACATCGGTGGTATTATGTCCAACTAGTTGTTCCACGAGAATAGGTACCTAAAATAAGTTACAAAGAAATATGTAAACCAAATGAATTGACATTGTCCATAACTCTTGAAATATTTGTCCAGTTGAAGTGTCTTTAAGACAAATATTATCGTAATTACACATCAAACACATTTAAGTAATCAATATTTTATTCAACAAATTTAAAAAATACATGAAACAAAATTATATTACTGACTTTATGGAGAAGTGCCGATGGATGTTTGTTACTCTTTCACGCAAAAACTACTGAACCGATTGTGATGAAACTTGGCATGTAGATAGCTGGAGACCTGGATTTTAACACATAGGCTACTGTTTATCACGATATTCCCAATGCATCGGGACTTACGCGGCTGAAACCGCGGGGCGAAACTAGTATTAAAATAATAGGGCTCATTTCTCGCCCAACCGTATCCATTCTTACCGTCGCTACCTACTGGCGTTATATGGAAATGTGATAATAATATATAATAAGTTATCACACCTGGGCCCTATTCAATAAAGCTTACAATCCAACAATTTTGTCATTAAGTGATTTAATTGTTAAATTGTCTTACATATGTTGTTCAATTAAAACTACAGATATGTAAAAACATTACCGTCGAATAATTGTAAATTGTTGCGCCTGTAAACTCTGTTCAATAAAACATACTAATTCTAAACATTTACAAATAGGTATGTCGTGGTATTTTACATTTCTACATATTATTATTGTAATTCTACGTATAAAACAGTATTGAGGGTAAAACAAAACCATTTTGTTTTATTGTATATGTATAGGGAGGGGAAATACATATTTCCTGTGAAGAATAAAAATGGAGCATAACAACAAATTAACTTTTCTGTCGTTTATACATAAAAACAGAGATATTTTGTTCGGCCAGTTTAGTGAGAAATTGACTCACGGGATGAAAATTAATAAGAGGAAGGAAAATATCGCGAGTCAATTAAATGCTTTGGGAATTTTCAACAGGGACTGGGTCTTAAAGACACGACATGGCAAAACTGGAGGAAGAATAACCGCTTTTTAAAAATTAACCGCTTAGTTCGCGTTATAGTCACAAGCGTTATAGTCAGAAGCCTTCCCGGGAGTATACTTCCTAAGATTTAATATTTAATAGGTAGTGTAGTAATGTGTTTCTGTTGTGTCATGTTTTAGGTCATGTCAAATTTTACTCAACAAATATTTGATGGTTGACTTGCTTACCCTAAACTGCTCGTTAAATGAGAAATCAGACACATCAACAGAAAAATTTATTGTTGTTTTAAATATTATTCTTTGTCGTACTACGTACTACGTTTTCATCATTATCACTACTCTCACTACTTGATGAAGAACCATTTTGGTAAAAAAACAGCTAAAACAAAACAACACTTACACAATTAATAGGGTATTATGAAGAGGTATTAAGTTTTACCTGGGGTAAGGTCACCTGTCAGAAATGTATGACAATTAATGAAACAAAAATGACTGCACGGTTGGCGTAGTGGTTTAGACGGCCGCCTCGCCGCTTGACACTACGCCGAGTGTTGTGGGTTCGATCCCCACACGAGACAACACTTTGTGTGATTCATAAATTGTTGTTTCGAGTCTGGGTGTTCATTGTGTCCGTTAGTTGTATGTTTGTAAAGTCCCCCGCGACACAGGATTTAGTCCTAATGCGGGAGTTGTCTTTATTTATAAAAAAAAAAAAAAAAAAAAAAAATTCTACAAACATGTAAACTTGTAAATACAATTATTTGTTCAATAAATATAGTTTTCCGACAAAATTGTAAATTGTCACCTGTCACACGAAAATGTTTAATAAGCAGAAATATGTAAAATTGTAAGTAGATACAATTCGAAAAATATTTAAATTTTCCACCATTACAAATTTGTAACTTTACAATATACAATTACAATTTACAATTTTTATTGAACAGAAACTTGTAAAATTGTCACCTGTCAACAGTTACGTGTAATTGTAAATTGTAACTTTTATTGAATAGGGCTCTGGTGTTTTATGTTTTCATATTATTATGCAACCTTAACCGCCATCAGACTTCTTAACCATCTTAGTAAATGGTATTACCATTTACTAAGATGGACCCTAACTAAGTTGCTGCCAAATTGCCCCAGGATGTATCGAAATATTTGTTTCCGAAACAAAATAATTGCAAATTATATTGCGCCGAGTGTTGTGGATTCGAATGCCATACGGGTTCTTTGGATGTTTGTAAAGTCCACCGCGTCGCAGGAATTATTCTTAATGTGGGCGTTGCTTCTTTTAAATAGAATTCATACAAATCAGTGCTATGCAAACACCTTTAACGGCATAAAATTATACTGAGAGAAGTTAGCCAAGCAGTGGGCAATATTGCTAAGAAGAAAAACTCATAAGTAATTTAGTTTATTTTACTTCTTCAGGGATATCAATCCATTACCGGCCTCTATACCGACGTACTACGAGAACCGTTAGTGCATAAAAAAGACAACGAATATTCCGACGAATTAAGAAATGTAAGGAATATTTTAGAAGAAATGGACAAGAAGCAGGGTCAGCTCGCTGAGGAAAATCAAAGTCTGAAAGAAGTGATGAAGAATATGATGAAAAAGATCGAAGAACTCGAGGGTAAGCTCAGGTAAAACTTCTAGCACTATCTAACTACTATTACAATAGTAACTTCAACATTTATTATATGCCAACACTTATACAGATACCTACAGCCTGAGTAAGAGAATGAGTTTAAAGAAACAGCCTGCCGTTCCAATCATTGGTTCGAATGAGGCAACTTGTCTGGAAAAATATCAATCTCTTAAAAACACCCGATTACAATTACGGGTACAATTGTATTTTATTTGATCATTACATAGATTTGCGTTTATGTTTATATGTAAGCTTAAATGATATACTGGCATAACCCTCCATATCATAAGGGTTTAAAAATGTGACTGCGGTGATCTAAATCGCACTTGCAGAAGCCGCTCTACCATATATCGCTGGCAAATAACCTTATGGAGTAACCTTGTGTTATGTTCCATTGTAAATTGCCATTGCCAACAGTGAATTGTCATGAGTTGAACTAACCTCACCGATTACTTCAACTGAAACGAATCGACATTTTTTATCATACAAATGATTATTAATGGTATTCAGTTCTAATCGTATGTCATCAGAAAAATCTCGTGATGGACTAGGTACTTATAATAACTATTCTTTCATTTACATGCTTATTATTGAAAGTAAAATTTAAAAAAATATATTGAATCTCTCCATTCTAACTCTATTAGATTATATTATTTGTATAGAAGCAGCAATTTTGTTGCTCATTTATAACGATAATATGTAACAAGACATTAAAAAAAAGTTTATTACCTTTAAAATATATGAAAAATAATGCGAATACGTATAAAATCGGAACAACTATTAGGGAATCTCACCGTACTCTTTTGCACTTTATCATTTTAGCCGAAATAACGACGCGTGTGTGCACGCGAAACCTAAAGAGACGCCACCGCCACCACCGCCACCCCCTCCTCCCCCACCACCACCACCTCCCCCCACATCGAAGCTACCAGTTCGATCGCACACGCTACCACGGTGTGGCTCCGCGCCGCCGAGGATACCTGCGCCAAGGCTCACTATCACGCCGCAAGATATAGCTAATGTCAAGCTGAGAAAAACTAAGGTACTGTACCATTACCTACTTCTTTCTTTACAAAGGTTTTTAAGGAAATTCTTCATTAAGCTTTAATGAGGAAGTGTGCGAGCGCCATTTATCTTGTTAATACGAGATTACCCTTTAAACTACTAGAATCAATTCAGGAGCTACATTTTCCAAACAACAACATTTTCCAATTATTTTCTTTAAAAAGACAACTTCCGCACTAGGAATAAGCGTGTCGCTTTATAAACATTCAAACAACGGACACAAAGAACCACCAGACACGGAACGACATTTGTGTATGACACAATTTTTTGTTTCTTTTGGGGATCGAACCCACGACACTCTGCGCCATGGCAGCGGCGCGACCACTTGAACCACAACGGCATCCGTGCAATCCATAAAGTGGGTTCCATAAATTTCATGTGTACGCGTGTTTTTAGTAAGAGGTTGACTTGAAATGTTGAAAGTACGATGCAGTTTAGTGCTCCGCACGTTTTGTGGACGGCAGTAAACGAACGCACGCACCTATATTAGTAATCAATACTGCGTAGTTTCTGGACAGTATTGATGAAGATGATGTTACTAAATCCGCAGACGTGTTAATACTGCAGATGTACATAAATGTACTAAACTATCATACGCTCATGTGCACAGATCATATTAAAGAGTAATTGTATTGTTTATCTGAGCAGTCACGCCACAATGATTATGATAAGTGGATTGATGAAGGGGTAAGTAGTAATACATTAAAGTATTATAGGACTATTACATACTTATTACCGTTATATAGTTATAGTCAGAATTATAATGTAGAATTGGAAACAATCTGGAATTGCTCTGTTTCTGGTTTAAAAAGTGCACGCTTAACGATTTCTAGGGCTCATTTTTTTTAATTCTTTAGTGTCAAAACAAAAATATCATTTATGATTATGAACCATATAAATCAAAGAAGAAAGCCAGAGTTATTTACTAAATGTAACATTAATGCAATGATAAGCTCTTATGTACCTTAACTGCCTCGTTGGTCCAGTGGTAGTGTATACGACTGCGGATCGTGAGGTCCCGGGTTCGATTCCCGGGTCGGGCAAAGTGTTATCGGGTTTTTCTGTTAGAAAATTCTCAGTAGCAGCGCGGCGTCTGGAAATGTGCCCGGTAGACGGCAATAGGCTCGCCTCCTATTACGTGGCACCAAAAACATATTTGGCGAAATGTAGGTGTGTTATACACCTCTGCTTACCCCTTCGGGATACAGGCGTGAGACTATGTATGTATGTACCTTAAGTAGTATTGTTTTGCTATGTCGCCTGAGGAGGATGGCTTCAGGCTGGTAACCAAACAGTCTCAACATAATATGCTATATGAACAGCATGACATTATAGCAAAATAAGAAGCAAGCTCTTCTCTGCGCGTTATTAAAACTGATATTAAAGTATACCTACCTAATCCTAAAACGCAGCATCAGTTCACTGTTTGACTGTTTCAAAATGTATCTAATCTATCTACTGAAATAAAGCGAGCGTGCAAGCAAAATATTGATCGCACATTTTTGTACCAAAAGAAGGTTTCGTTTAGGTTTGATTTCGGTAATCAATAATCAACCAAAAAACTCTTGCTACACCAACACCTTGATAACATGTCCAAGTACGTGGTGATTAAAACAAGTAACTTTGGACAGCATACGCTGGTAGGCTTGGCAAGGATTTACAAGCCACTCTTCTTAAATTCCTGATTAGACACGGTGGCAGTTTATTCACCAAAAAAAATGTATACTCAAAAAGTTATTATCAATGAAGATACAGAGTGACTTCGTTTATGAAAACAGTCGATAATATTAAAACAATGCTTTGGATACTGGTGATACGCAAGAAGCGTTGGTTAGGTTAGGTTCTTAAACTTCGTATATTATGTTATACGAAGTTCCGCAAAAAGTCGAAGTGCCCCAAGAAGGTATGCAAAAAATAATGATAATCACCAACATATATGTATAATCCTCTTGTTCATGATAACCGAATTAGGAAACTTAAGAAAACTGGCATAGATATAAATAATTTTTTAGATGGTGCGTATAAATTTAATTTATTTTAAAGTAATATTTACGCATGAACTCAGAACGTAATATCAAAAAAATTATTAGTTTTTATATATATATTAGAAAATCTACCATATCTAACGCTTTTACATGTTGCATTAAATCATATTTAAATTCATAAGCTTAAACAGCTCACATCAAAGCCTCGTAGCCTCCTAGACAAATAGGTAGTTGTTAAAATAAATGATACACTTATTTATTTTATTCGATTTTGTAGAATTCATATCTGAAGGTAATCAACTTTCCTCTTGTTACAATTGGCCATTATAACACGATATCCTCAAACACATAAACTTAAAGTCATGCTAAAATATCTACCTCGAGCAATTGAGTTACTAAGTGCCACGTTCTGGTGTGTCCTCATTTTTTTCGTTATTGGATTTCGAGTGCATGCTCTAACTCCATTAATCCGAGGCGATTACTGGAATAATACGTTTGAGTGCAATATTAATTAGGCAGTAGCGTAATACATATGATACCATGTTTAAAGTATTAACATTTTGCAGTCAAACGTGTCGTTGCAACATTATCTAATCGGCTAAATGAGTAAGAGAGCAAGTAACCCGTGCTACAATAAAAAATCTTGTGTAGTCTCCTCTGGTACGTAATACATAAGTTAATACCCCGAGCATCACATATAGTTTCGTCAAGTAGGTTTTGTTCCTTTAAAACCCAAATAATAAAGCTAGCCATCTCATGAGATTTGCCATCAGGTGGCTTGCCAGGTATTTCACTGGCACATCTGACACCAAAGGCAATACAAAGTTGCTATTTATTATCGGTGCTTAGAAGGAAATAAATTTAAAACAACTATAGGTCATAAAATCATTATTTTAGTTTCACGCATTACGAACCTATTTCATTAGTCCAAACATAAATAAAATCATGCTCATATTTTAATAAGGAAATGACTTTGTAATGGTTATGCATTTAAGTTAGGCAATCAATGTGTAAATTCGTTTTGTAATTTATACAAAACAAAACCATAGATTCGAAGATGCAAATTGTTTTATTCATGTAGTTCACAAAGTGATACTTATAAATGTCAAGGAACTATTTTATACGCATAGCAACTACCTATGCGTAGATTTCGCTAGGAGTGGCGTGGGCTAGCTAGCCTAGCTAGGGGTATGAGTAATGACTAATGACAAATAGGGACAAGTTACTATATTTTTAAAGTAAATAAAGCTTAATATATTTTTAAAGTATAATACTTGCTATATTTTTACTTCTCTAGTCACCTCGCCAGTAACAGGACAATTGAGTTTTATCTACTGGTAAGACCTGATCGCGTGATAAAAACTTGTGATCTAAAGATAATGTTCTGGGACAGTAATGAGTATACTGGCAGACCTGATAACCTGATAACTGCGTAAAAGTATTTTGTACATTGGCATTGAAAGGTGGTGTAAGTTTTATGATTTTATTACTCGAATACGGACATAGAGCCTGACTTCTGCTTGATTTATAGGATGGCAATGGCATAATTCCTTGTAGAGTTGGCAAAATATGGGCGTGATTCCTTTAGGCCTAACATGTTGCGGACAAAATTATATAATAATTTCTAATAACATAGATTTTTTTTTATTATTTTTACGTGGGGTATGCTTTGACGCATACCTCTCCGCGGGGCGACGGAGAGGTTATGTCGGGCTCACCGGGGGAAAGATACCCCGGTAATACCGACTAAACCTACTACGGTGTTCCTCGATATAACCATAGACGGCGGCGCTGCGCGAATCGCTTTCACATGCAATCGCGACCCCGCCGAGGTTTCGGACCGCCGTAAATAATAACATAACACTTCCATTACTGTCCCCTTGTGGGGGAACAAAAAAAAACACGACTCAGAGGCGCACGTGGGAACACGCACGCCGCCTCTCGGACGTGGCGCTGATCGGGTGGCGAGCAGGCTCACGCAGCCCATCACCCCCAGGTCAAACCTCAGGGTGGCTGGAGGTCATCCGGTCAGGCAATGATGACATCCGGGCGTCTCCTGCCGGCCTATGTTACACAGGAACTGGTCAAAAATACCGTGGCCAGTCATTACCTGTGTTAGCCGAAAGATGAGGGCGCCATGCCGCCTCTCCCACCAGTCTTCAAAAACGGGACTTCCGCCACGATCGTGGCGTGCCCGGCACTGGGGTGCACAATTCGTTCCTTCCATTCGTCTACCAGGACTTGGCGAAGCTCGCACCGTGCCGCCTTTAGAGCGAGCAGAGCAGGTCTTTCGCTCTGAGCTACCGCTTCCTGGCGCCAACGGTAGAGAAACGCCAGAAGCGCTGCTTCCAGGTCCCATAGCATTGATCCGGCGAAGAGGCTCGCAGCCTCGAACGAGATCGTGCGGTATCCTCTAATCAACGTGACGACCATGGCGCGCTGTGGCGTACGAAGCGCCGAAATGTTACGGGCCGTCAGGTGGTCCGCCCAAACTGGGGCCCCATAAAGGGCCATGGACCGCACGACCCCTCGTAGAGCCTCCGGTAGGAGGTGCTTGGCCCCCATGGTTGGGCAGCAGGCGTGCGAGCGCACCTGCAGCGCCCCGGAGACAGGGTGTCAAGTGACGAAAGTGAGCTGCAAAATACTTTAGGGTTGAATCGACCCCGATGCGGATTCCTCCTACGGGTATATCCTGTATGGGTCCCAAGAGTGTCCTGGTTACGAGAGCCGTGAAAACAAACGGCCTCGGACTTAGACAAGGCCACTTCGAGGCCCAACAGCCGGATACGACCAACGACTTGTGCGACCCCAGCGGTCGCCAGTATGGCCGACGCCCGGCACGACTTACCCCTCGCCGTGACAAGTGTGTCGTCGGCGTAACAAATGATGCCAACGCCACGGAGGAGCGCACCTCGCAACACCCAGTCGTAACCGATGTTTCACAGTAGCGGACCCAAAACCGATCCCTGTGGAACACCGCACGACATCTCTCGCCGACTCCAACCGTCGTGATAAAGTGTAATTAACTGAGTGCCTCCCTAATACAACTCCAGGACCAGGTGTTAAAGGCATTACCTCACCCCGGGACACCGCATCCGTCAGGCTCCTCACACGCAGAACAGCGGCGATAGTGGTGCGCCCGCGACGGAAACCATACTGGTTGTCCGCCAAATCCGGGCCCACTGAAGAAAGATGCTGGATGAGGCGCTCCGCAATGATAAATTCAAACAATTTAGCGACCTCGTCCAGCAACATGATGGGCCTTGAGGAGGACTAAAAATTTTTTTGCATGTGATTTATTAATATATGTCTCCCGAGTGACGTGTAAAAGTTATATTTCTCTCGTTTCAATGTGCATTTAATAATAAAATACATCATCTATTTAACACCACTTGTGAAAAATTAATTCACATCACTATATATTCAGTTCTAGCATCGCTACTACTGGGGGCATATTAATTTATTTTTTCCATCTGTCACTGCTGGTGGCAACTGGGAATAAAATGAGTGGCCACTCCCAATCGCCACCCCTGGTGACGCCACCACTGGTGGCAAATGGGAAATTTTTGGAAAGAAATCCCATTTGTCACCTGTGGTGGCGTCGACGGTGGGGGCAACTGGGAATAACCCACTTACAGAGTTCACGAAGCTGTTTACCACAGGCTAGAAGCTTGTTTGATGTCTTAGTATAAAAAAAGATTGCTAACTTTAAATTAAATAAAAATAATATATTCTCTGTCCGGTGACCGAGTTACCTACTTAAAGGGACATCAAACGTACCTACTTATTTATTATGCGGTAATATTCAGCACAAGGAAAATATACCTACTTTATATATTATATAGTGTCAGGGTTAAGATAAATGCTGGTATTAATGACCCCGATATTCTTCAGCCTTTAATATAGCATTGTAAAATGGCGTGAATGACAGAATGACTTGACCAAGAGCGCGAAGGTTTTAGCAATTTTAAGATTTCTTCCTCTTTGTGCCTGACATCAAATAATATGTACTTACTTTGCTACAGTAGGGATTTTTACAAGGTGATGTTTAAAAAGATGACGGACTGTAATGGTCATGGCGTACTTAGCAGTTCACTATTAAATAGAGATCCAAGAAGGGAATTAATTACAATCCCACGAATCAATCTAATACGTTAAAGCCAATGATAATTAACCAGTATTTATTACGCACATGACTTTGAAAAGATTGCACCTTGGAACCTATCAATTTACACATAGATTTAGTTATTGGAGTGGTCTTCTCTTCTTTCTAGACTTCTGTATTTTACGTTACGTTAGGTACGTTACAATTAACAAACAAACAAACAGACGAATAAATTAATTTTATAGTATAATAATATTACTTTTTCTTAAACAGATGTTTTACTCTTATCTGAAATAAATGTTGAGTATTTAATCTTATTTGAAAAGATTGTAAAATATTTACTTAATGATATTACGATATGGCAGCCACGTTATACGTGAATTTAGAAACAATCACGCTTCAATGAAAATATTGCCTTCTGTGCATTACGAAATAATCTCTAGTTATCTACTTTACTCAATGATATTATATACGTCCATTACTCTATGAAAGTGACGTATCTAGACGTCACTTTCATAGAGTAATGGACTGAGCCAATAATGGAATCTGACCCATACAATTTTGTTACGTGTGTTAAAAATTGTTTAAGTAGCGCATTAGATAACAAAAGAAATGACGTAAAGGAAATAGCTTCTTCTTTTGTGGCCAACCTGTTGCCAAGAGTTATTCAAGCCGCTCTTAGGCCTCTGACACGGCTTAACGACTGAAATACCAGCGGTCACCCATCTATAGACTGAACGCACCCAACGTTGCTAATCGTTTACCGATCAGTGAGTACAATTGGCTATGAGCGCCTCAAGGAAATAGCTATCATTCGTACAAATATGCTTTGCAAAGGATTTGAACCGATTTTGTTTACAGAACAATAGAATAAAGACAATTGGTTCGTTTCTAAGTCTTTACTTTTCGTGCGCTGGTAACATAATATCTACTTCTGTATATAATATAATTAACTGCACTACAATATAAATTATCTCCGATAAATGTTTATTGGTTTAGGTATACTTACTCCTAACTGCTATTTACATAAGTACATAGGTATACAAGTATTAAAACAAACCCATTATTTTCTCACACTCGGTTTATTAATATCTTTACCACATTGAGTAAACAAAATAATATAGGTACCTATACACTTTGTCCGGCGCCAAGTGACAACACGGCAAAGCTATATTATACGCAGACTTCTGTAATGGCTCCCCTCACTGTTCCAAATGCTTAGAAAATTACATAAACTACTCTGTATATAGCCTTGGTATGCCGTCACTTTCCAGTCAAATGTCCGCATCAGTTCAGTTCTTAGAACTCTTTTAATCTCGAATTGTAAATGTAGTTTCCTACGTGCATACATAATAATATACATAGTTATATTCCATGCCACAATAAAGAACAAGAATACATTTTAAAATATGTTTGTCAAGTACATATGTAGGTATATGTGTATACCTACTGTACACCAATTACAGACGATGCAATATGTAGACAGCTTACTTCAAGGATCGACAAAATATTTTTTCTATAGAAGTTTATACATAGTATGTTTTTATAGGATACGCTTTAGTGTAGGTATTTAATTTAATTTTAAAACATTTCTAACTCTAAATATGTTAATTGTTTCTACAGATATAGTGTATCTACAATTGAAAATGAGGTTTATTAAATTAAAAGCTGCACAACTGACGACGATAGAAGTGAAGAACCTACGTTGTGTATTGTTGCCCTAGAGAAAACCAGAATAACGTTCACATAAATAATTTACTAACGGTGTGAAATACTGCGCTCAATTTTTAAAGAAACCATACCATAAATATGACTTAACGTGACAGGAAAATACTAACACTTTCTCAAAATTATTAAATTTAATATGTCTTCAAAACCACTTTACTGCAATGAGCACTATTTAAAGAGAGGGAGTTCTAAATTATAAACATACTTAATTTTACTGGTATCAAGTACAATCTTAATAGACAAACTAGACATAATCAAATTATTAAAAATATAGTTTAAGAATTATGATAAACAGGTGTTTCAATACTTTAAAATCTTTGATTCAAAACTTTTGTTGCTTTAACACATATCGCCAACTGTTATTGTTATTTGTTATTATGCTTCTTTGGCTCATAATTTAGAATATATTATAAACCAACAATATAAATATTTAACTATTATTCATCCTTATATATACTTATTTTAGGTAAATTTATTATATAGTTATCAGGCGAGATAAATCGAATCATCAACGTACGTGAGTTTATGTGACTCTGGCTATATTGATATTAATACTGTCTTATAAATAACTATATGTACAGCACACACGTATTCATAATTTAATTAAATTGTTGCAATTTCACAATATTTTATTAATTTGTTCGTTACATAAGCTGCAATGACCTTATTCTTATTATCTTAAATTTATTCCTGTACAATGTCCGCCAACCGGCTGGTAGATACATAACTACATTTGTCTCACTAATAATTATTATCATATAAAATCATTTCTTTTCACTCGATTTTATCTTTTTACCAAACTGTTCACCTTCTTCTATAGTGGTTGTTAGTTCACAGCCTTTGGTTTCGGGTAAAACGAAAGTTACAAAAGCAGCAATTAGTGGTACGATGGCAAAAATGACTGGTGGCATCCAGACTGCTACTTCTTGCAATTCTATTACAAAAGGAGCAACCATGGAACCGACTCGTGCTGTCATAGACGAAACACCTATCGCTGCGTTTCGGACGACTGTTGGGAATAACTCTGAACAATATAGATATACAACTACGAAGACAATAAAGCTAGCTACGACACCAATACACGCACATATAACTGATCCTATACCAGAAGGTATGACGGCTAATACAAACAAACAAAGAGCGCACACCAGGTGAAATATTATTACAATATATTTTCTACCAATAAGTTTCATTATAGGGATGGATGCCAGAGTGCCGAGTAAAGTGACGCTGGCGCTTCCCAAAACGTTTAGGAAGACGTTGCCACTTAGTTGACCTACGTATTGCGAGACACCGTAGAAACAATAACTGCACGCCAACCAGTTGAACATCATGGCTAAAATGTTTTTCCTCAAGTTAGGTGTCCGGAAAAGGTCGACAATATTTCCTTTCTTCAGTTGATGTTTTTCTATGGCCGCTTGGTAAGCTTCGACGTCGGCTTTAATATTTTCTGTGGGGCGTTTGTTTCTGTAAAAGAAGTTTGTTCGTTAATATGGGAGTCTAGAGTTGTTATTGTAATGGTACGTACTTATGTTATAGAAAACTTACACTTTAGCGACACGTTCTAAGAGGATAATGGCCTCGTCTGTTCTTTTCATTGCTAGGAGCCATCTTGGCGTCTCAGGAACCAAAAAGAAATATATTAGCAGAATAACAACAGGCACTGATATCGCTAGCTGAAAGTCTGAATAATCTCTGAAGAAGTAGGCAATCATTGGCACCATCATATGGCCTAAATTGAAGGGTATTTGATATACCGCTGAGATGACATCTCTGTACTGTGCGCCGACGAATTCCATAACGATAACAAATCCTGTGACCATTGTACCGGCGACGGACATGCCGACCAAGAATCGCAGGAATGTAAATGTCCAGTAATCTGTGGCATATGCAGCTGCCACTCCAGCTGCTATTTGTATAACAACCGCCACTAGGAGAGGATTCTTCCTTCCGTATCTAAAAACATTAATCTCCAATTAATTTTCAATTCATTACGATTTGTAGATGTACACACAGCGACACATCAATCTAGAGTGATTGGACGTTGAACGCTGCGAAAGAGTGCGTTATATTTTTGTTACGCTCTATCTTTACCATTACATCGACACCATATATTTTGTATGTAGCGTAGTTATGCGTATAATGGGTGTCTAACTTGATGTGTAGCCGTGTGTATATGACAAAATTAAAATGTCGGAAAGGATGTCGTTACCTGTCAGCTGCCATTCCAAAAATAACACTGCCCACTAGAGTCCCCAATTGAAATAACATCTGTGTTAAGCTGGTCAACCACCTCTTATCACATATCAAATCCCATTCCATTATAATGGTTCTCGTAAATATTGAGGTGTCGTAGTCTGGCTCTGGACAAGGACATGCATTGTCTCCTAAATCACCACATGAGTATGAAACTCTTGGTGCCAAAAACAAAATGGCCAGTTGATGAAAGGCAACGGGCAATTTTGTCAAAAAGATTAAGAGACATAACCATAAATGGTATTTGCCGAAAGCACCCATTACTTTTTGTATTAAGTCCATTTGCACTTCCGGTGCAGGCGATTTACCTGAAAATAAGAAATAAAATTTTGCTTAGCATGGCTTGTTACATTACTATTAAATAATAATTAGGTATGACAAATCGTAAAAAGTAACAAAAGTTCTAATGCTTTTAACATAATATATTCTTATAACGGCAGCGATAGCCCAGACGGGAAACCGTTGGACTTCCACGCAGTGGTCTCGATTTATGTGTTTCGTGTTTCAAAGATATGTTCGTTTTAAATAATTAAAACATCGAGAGGAAACCTGCATGTCTGAGAGTTCTCCATAATATTCTCGAAGATATGTGAAGTCTGCCAACCGCCACTGTGCCAGCGTGATAGACTATTAGCTTCTCACACTGAGAAGAGATCCGTGACCAGCACTAGGATAGTTTATATACATGACCATTATTATTTTATACTTATTAAAATCTCTTTAGTTAAAGAAGTTAAGTCAAAGATGTTTAGCATTTTATCTTAATAAAGAAGCTTTAAAAAAAATTCTCATTTAAAATAATGGTACGATACTTCTCTTGTGGTCCTTTATTTGTATACGGTGTTAAAGTATGATCGCTTCACCCTTTCTGAAGACAGCCCTCTGTCTGTAGTGTCTGTACGAGCTTCATCTCCGGAATGGGTGAATAGGTAAAGAGGATAAGCTTTATATTTTTATAGACCGAGTTTAATAAAAGACTTTCATTTTGCTATACTTTTATGATTCTAATCGAATGGAATAGATATCCATGTGGTATTCGCATGCTATGAAATAGAATAAGTTGCCTTAATAAATGAATGCATGCGCCTAATATAAAGAAACTACACGTGCCCTTTCTTCATTTCAACAAAACACTTGAGTGGGTAGAAAATTGAATAGATATAGTACATTTTTGATCAATTATTCAAACCATACAAACACTTCATGAAGCAAGAATTATGTTTTGTACAGTCGTAGTAAATATTATTTAAACTAAAGTGTTTATAGCCACATCAAAGGTCAACAGAAGCAATATACCTAATGACGTTCATTAGATGCCAATGGCCGCCAATCACAATTGATCTATTTAATTCGTTTTTTTATCGACGTACAGTCAAATTGTTTCACGAGACTTCTTGACTGATGATGACGAAATAATTAAGTACTCTAATAAAGATGTATATAACATGTTCACTAATATTATTGTTATGATAGAATATTACATTATATTTGACTAGTGCAGTAAACAATAATACGACTCGCTTGATAAGCGGTTATCACAGCATATGATATGAAAGCTTGCAACGCCAGGAGTCGCCGCTTAGATAGTAGTAGTTATAGCTTAGAAGAACGCAAAACTATAATACATGACGACTGTTTGCTAAAATCTTGAATAAATCTAAAAAAATAGTATTTGGTTGTCTATCTCTAGACAACCAAATACCGTACTATTACCGTAGTATTATAATTTTATATTAAAACTAGATTTTGCCACCGTCTTCGCGTAAATGTAGATTAGGTTAGATTAGTAAAAGTATTTTTTTCTGAATAAAAGGTATCCTATGTTCTTTTCTGACGAACTTTGCTATCAGTAGATATTAATAACTATGTTTTTTAAATATCATTAATTGCTAATCTATTTTAAGGACGCAAAATGACTTTCGTAATTAGAACCAGAACATATCTACAATATTGTTGATAGTCAAATCAGTTGTTTTAAATAATTGATAACAAAGTTATCTTTATATCCACCATGATTCGATGAAAAGGCCAATTCATTCGCTGACCAGCAATATATAATATAGGTAAATGCTATATATTATATCGGTAAATAAGCAGAGGGCAGATACATACTAAGATATGCCTTATCAAAACATACCTTATTATCTACGAGTCAGTGATCTGTGTCTATTATTGACCATAACATATCATTTGTCAGTCGACAAGAGATATATGTCAATCTTTCACCTCATTATTTATACCTATATAAGACCGCAGTGTGGTTTTCTAATAGATTGTAATATAATAAATCTGGTGCATCTTTGCGGGATTCTTGATTATAATTCGTTTGACACATATTCCCATCTAATTTGTAATTTAATCCTGCAAACACCACAAAATGATAATAAGATTACCGAGAGATTGTAATTTTTTACAAGGTTTTGTGCGTGTAATAGGAACAAAATAAAGTTGATTAAACATATACATCTGGGAGTTACTTATACTGTTTTTGAAGACGTTTCTTTATAAGAGCACAACTCCTGCACTAAGAATAATTCCTGTGTCGCGAGGGACTTTACAAACATCCAGACAGTCTTTTTGTTTCGGGTAGGGGATCGAGCCCGCAACACTCGGTGCGGCGGCAGAGGCCAGGTGACAACTACGCTATACGTGCTTACTATGTGCATTTAGTCAAGCTATATGATTGAATTTAGATCCTTTAAATGGTCTATTTATAATTTTGAAATGTTATCCATGTAACCGCAAATATTTTCGAGAGGGCTAGTTTTAATTTTAACATATATATCACACATATACATAAATGCATATAAATGTTTACTTGTACGGTTACAAAATAATAATAATAATATCGAGAGAATACCTACTAGCTATTTTGTCGAGTAGTCAGCTAGGCTAACTTTCGCAAATGTGTGTAGATAATATAGACCACAAAACCGAGGACTTATCAGTAACAATGTCACCGAAGTTTAAAAGTATGTGTCACTATTTTTCTATCGCATTCTGTTGGTATACCGATTATTATACTATAAGTTACATCATGTATGTATGTATACCTAGTAAATTGAGAAGAGTATGTAAATGAAAACAGACTAATACTAGAACGTATAGAGAATAGAAAAGGAAACATAATTAGTCATTTACTTTAGACATGACAAAGGAGATCCCCCATTTTTTCTACATCTTTGGGCCTACTTGTTACAGTCATAAAATTGGTGGCATTTGTTAGAAAAATACACTAATTATACTTTCGCTTTATTTCATTAAAATTGGCAATTGCAATAATGAGATATATAGATACTCCATTTGGTTAGGTACTTAACTAAAGGTAAACAATCTTGATGTGATGTGATGTTGAAAAGTTTGCAAGTCGCAGTATATTATAATAAAATAATTATTCTTTCAGCTTATTTTTAATGAGAAACTGAACAGAAACCAATTAGCACCGATACTTAATACGAAAAATACGAATAACATAACAGAACACATCACCGGCGCAAGCACATTTTTTGACGTTAAAAGTCATGTCAACCTGAATGGTTGAATTTTTAAAATCTGGCACTCTGGATATAATAATTCATGCAGTGTACCTAATTAATTAACATAAAACATAATTCTACTATCGTAAATTGAATATTGTTCTTAGTGATTTTGTATATTGATAAAATAACAAACATATTACAGTAAAAATATTGATTGTAACATATGACTTTAACTACAAATTAAGTCGTAATTAATAAATATACAATATTTATTTTCCCATTACATAACCATTGTAAAAAACAAATTAAGTGTTTTTTATGATTTTGTTTAGTGATAAAATGACGCTGTTTTGCAGCAAAAAATTTGGCTGTAACACGTGGGCCCAGAAATGTTCCTTTATTATCAATATTATGGAAGGGAAAATAGAGGCAAAGAAAAAGAGACCGTATCGAGTATTGACTTTCTTCTTGGTCTCTTTTTCTTTGCCTTTTTCTGAACTGAAGGATTTGGCATCGGACCGAGAAAGATGGAAATTGCGACAACGACTTGATATTTGTATTTTCGAACCTTTAGAGAAAAATAAGTGGCACTTCTAGCCCAAGTGTATGTTTAGTAATTTATGACAAAGGGTTAGGACCTAAGCATCAAATTACGTGATATTAGATAAGGCAAGTTCTTTGTTTAGCCTTTCATAAAAAAGTGTTTTGTTTGGGATATAGATGTGGTTTTTATGTTGTTTTAAAACTTATAAGACAGCGATTAATGTCGATTAATAATAATTAGGGGCAATAGGGAAGCATTGCTGAGTTTCTAACGACGTTTAAAAAATACTGTGCGGATATCAGTTTTGCTGTAAAATGTTCCTTAATTTTATGTCACTGGCATTTTTTTGGGTATGAATAGTATTGCGTCGGTATTGCCTATACATTCACTATTATTAATGTTTTTGTTTCAACACGATTAACCACCTAGTTCAAAAGTTACAAGGTTTTCTTGGTACAAGGTCCATAACTACTAAAAATATGTAAATGTGTATTACACGTATTCACGGGAGCCGCGCACTGCAGCGATAAAAACGCTCGTTTTGTCATTCGAACTCCAGCTGTGGTGCATATAAGTCATCGTTACGGACTACGATACAAGAGTTGCTATCTGTATATATTTATTATTGCGTAAAACAGGATACCCAAACGGTATTGGGTTCATTTCTTGACGGCCTTGGAGAGGTTTTTTTTTTCGAAAGATATAATGATCTACGTCCTTATCCAAAACAGTTTTCCGTGTATTACAGAATGAGCGTTAAATCTTTTGATAATTTGCTAAGAATTGCTGGTGCTGAAAGTTACCACAAAGAAACGAAAAGAAACGCCAGGTGACGATATATCTGTGTCGAGTGCCAACAGCAACTAACCGAGTGTCTCAGTGCGTTTTTTTCACCGCAGTGCGCGGCACTTCTCGAGATCTCTATGCGATACAAAAATATACATATGTGCAGTAGGTTCACCGCAAATTTGCAGCGGGAGGTCAACGATGACTTTACCGATTGCGTTTATTTCACCGCAATGCGCGCACTTCTATGACACTATATACTTCACAGATAATTCGTTAAAAAAACGCATGGCAATGCGCGCTGGGCCTAATTCCTTCGAACTAGATACCTACCGTTTTTTTCGGTTGCCTTAAAGGATGTTTGTTACCTTTCGTTAAAGTATCTGATTAAAAATATCTCCTTTGAGTTTGATTGATATGATGACTTTTTTGATACACTTCCCTAGTTTTGTGTTTAGATGCTTTTTGTTTGATATAATAATATAATGACTAAAGAGATTAATTTGCCGATATTATTAAGTGTGGTAGAAGAACAAATAAGACATTTGCCTTTTTATTCGCTGCCTACACAAACATTGTGCAATGTATAAATTATTTAAAGTACCTAACATTGCTGGAGAGGACAACGTTATACAATACACAAAACTAATTTAACTCGACACTGATAATCGTTTACTTTCACTTTGATCGATGACGAAATGTAGACTAGTTAAGAAATAATAGACATGTGACACAATGACATCATATATTATCTAATGTTTTCAACGTCGATTCAATTGGATATTTTAATGTTTGTTTATCATCGAACCCCGGTTTATGTAAATCAGTCAGAATCCTTATTTACAGAAAGTATGCCCAAGCTTTCACCTTTATTTTTAGGTATTCGTAAGACAAAGAACTAGACCAAAACTTGTTTCGTTTGACCTTTTTGGCGCATGTGCAGCTCGTTGTACAATAAATTGCACACACAACGATTTTTTTATATTACCTTTGTACAAAAATGCGAGCAGAGCAAGAAGGACCTGTTTGGCCAGTGCAGGATATAAAAATATACAGGGTGTCCGGTAATTAATGGATAACCTGGAAATGTCTTATAGTGGAACTGATAGCCGTTCAGAAAAATTAGAAAAAATCTATCCTAACTTAGTAGTTAATGATAACCTGAGATATGTTTTTTTTAATTACCAAGTATAACTTTCTTGTATACTTCGACCATAAATGAATGAAATCCATCGGTTTTTTGTTGTTTTATTATTAAACACTAATTATGCTAATAGATAGAAAATCAAAATTATGATATGCTAATATAGCTTGCACTTTTTAATATATATATATATATATATTTTTAATTCATTTTTCCTGAACGGCCTTCAGTTCTACTATGAGACATTTCAAGGTTATCCATTAATTACCGGACAACCTGTATATAGCAATACTAGCAGACCCCGCAAACGTTGTCCTGCCATATAAATTCATTCGATAGGCACACTAATCACCTAGCGGTATGAAATGTACTTTACGACCTATTCTCATACCTACCAAATATACCTATATAAAAAACTTCATAAAATCGGTTGAGCCGTTTCCGAAGTGCGACTACAAAAAACCGCGACACGAGATTTTTATATATGTATAGATATAGTTTAAAATTCGTTCCTATTGTTTGAAGTATAGGCAGCAAAAGTAATTACCTGAACAAATACGTTTCAGACGACATGTGACACAATATATAGTTTCACAAAAGTAACTAATTATGTTTCTTTCACGAATATTAAAACAAAATATGTTGTTAATGTCGTCTCTAATTTAAAGACCGACGCAGCGACGGACGCGACGATATTTTGTTCTATAGGTAAATATGTATAATTTGGCTCTATTTTTTTTCGACACGTTTCGTAAAGAAAGTCTTATAAACGGATAGATCAACATAAGACTTAAAGAACGGGGTGCATTCAAACTATACTTAGGTATAAACATTTTCTTAATTTTCCTAGGTACATACGAAACGAAACAACTCGGTTACTAGCAATTTATACAAAACCAATGGAAGTAGAATGACAGTAAACTTGTTTTCCCGTAAATAATTATAAACCAGAATTATCAAATTAGGCAAGTATTAACAAAGTACTCGTCATACAATAGGTACTTATAACTGATATAAAATATTTTTGCGTATTTAATGTTCCGCATTTTTTTACTATCGAGGTTAATTTAAGAAGGTCTCAACTCGGGCACGCCACGATCGTGGCGGTAAGTCCCGTGTTTGAGGAGTGGCTGGAGAGGCGGCATGGCGCCCTCACCTTCCGGCTGACACAGGTTCTGACTGGCCATGGATGTTTTGGCCGGTTCCTGTGTCGTATACGCCGGCAAGAGACGCCCGGTTGTCACCACTGCGGCGACTGCCGCGACGTTATTGAGGACACGGCGCTGCACACTTTGGCGGTTTGCCCCGCCTGGGCATCGCAGCGTCGTGATTTGATCGCGTCAGTCGGATCGGTTGCCCTCTCGCTCCCGGCCGTAGTTCAGTCTATGGTCCGGAGTGAGAGGTCGTGGAACGCCGTCGCCTCCTTCTGTGAGGAAGTAGTTTCCATCAAGGAGGCGGCGGAGCGGGAGAGGGAGCGTTTAAACCCTCTCCCCAACCGCAGAGCCGGGCGCCGGAGGGCGCGCGATGACCTCCAGCCACCCTGAGGTTTGACCTGGGGGTGGCGGGCTTTGTGGGCCTGCCCGCCATCCGTTCAGCACCAGGTCCGAGAGGCGACGTGCGTGTTCCCACGCGCGCCTCTGTGTCGAGTCCGTCTTCCCTCTAGGGGGGAGACAGTAGGGTTTTATTTGAAGTAGTGCCTATTTTGGGTAGGTCTTTCGTGTAGTGGCCTGCCGTTTCATACGGCGGGCCGTAACCTCGGCGGGGTCGCGACCGCATGCGAAAGCGATTCGCGCGGCCCCGTCGGTAGTGGTTGTGTCGAGGAACACCGTGGTAGGTTTGGTCGGTATTCCGGGAGGTACATTATCTTTTTTTTAACATCTTTATTTTACCCCGGCGAGTCCGACATAATCCCTCCGCCCGCCCCCGCGGAGGAATATGCGTCATTGCATTCCCCCACGTAAAAAAAAAAAAAAAAAGAAGGTCTCAACTGATTATTAAAAATTAAAATTGCGTTTGGAGTACGAGTCGTGTCATATTTTAAAACTAAACAGGTTTCAAAGTAACATAATATGACAAATCTAAAGGTAGTTGAACTTCAGACTTAAGGCTCGATTATTCTGAGCTATATGTATACATAGATTATACGTCGTTGAATTTGCATTTTTGCATTTTTAGTGGCGCCTAATAGCAGATAAGTAGGTACATTTTACTTTCGAATGTCTTTTGCCAAACTTTGTTGTTAACTAGTAAGTACTGACGTTAGCGTTAGATAGTGGCTATGGCACAGAAATAATACTATTTTTGTGCCATAGCTACCGTTATCTAAAATATACATATATGTACATAAATGAATTAGGCATTTTCTTATCCTTTCAAAAAAGCCAATTCTCGTCATAGTCGTAAATATCCTGTATCGTAATCGGGAATAAAACTCGGGAATCTAAACAGATTCAAAATTTACTTGTGAATCACACAACTTTTTGTACCGTGTGGGATTCAAACCTGCAACACTCATAGTGGCAGTGGCGAGGCGACCGACCTGTTAATCCAATACACTACCACCACCGCAATCTACCTAATTTACTATTTTTTACTATAGTAACCGCTGAGATTATACGAAGACCCTTTTTTTTTACGTGGGGGAATGCAATGACGCATATCCCTCCGCGGGGGCGGACGGAGGGATTATGTCGGACTCGCCGGGGTAAAAGGAAGATGTTAAAAAGATAATGTACCTCCCGGAATACCGACTAAACCTACCACGGTGTTCCTCGACAAAACCACTATCGACGGAGCCGCGCGAATACGAAGGCCTTGGTCCAACATACCTAGATACAGAGACCCTTAATAGTTTGTTCAATACCCATTTAAAGTATAATAATACCTACCCAATGTTAATTTAGCGTCATGATAAATATTCTATGTCTAGTAGTTACAGTAATTGACAAATCGCAAAATAGGTCCCGCAGCCATCGCCACTTCGTTAATAAGGCTCTGCTAATCGCTCTCTATTATCCTAAATTGGAAATATCTAATAGCAGTTTATTGTGCTAAACTGTAGCTACTACATGGAACATACAGAGAAACGATCTGTTGAAATGTCATGTGGTTTTATAAAATATATTGTAATTTAAAGTCAAACACTTGCTTATTTAATTGAAAAATTATTTTATATTAGTCTTGTAATTTGTGTTGGTAAACACAACGCTAATTTGACTGGATCATACTATGTATTAGAAAGTAAGCAGTTCAAAAAACCATCGAATGTTATAAAAATGGTGATCTGAAATGGCATTTTAATCGATAATCATATGTCGCTTATATTGATCAGCAATTTAACAACGCAAACGCATTTCCAGCTAAGGATCTATAATACAATTATTGCAAAAAGAGGTAAAATTTGATTGTATACATACTTATGTAATAAGTTTGTTTGTTTATATTTTTAACACTACTAAACTGCTTCTGCCACTAATATCACCATCAGCTACAATATCTGTTAGTAAGTAACGGGTTAGTCTGTTAATAATAATGTTAAATAAACTGTTTGTAAATAATTTTTACGTCTAAGGATTTGCTAAGTACCTAATAAACAAATAAATCTCAGAGTGATGAACCTCTCTTCGCTAACTATTCTTAAACTTCGGTAAGAACAAATCATTTAAACAATAGATTTCTTTGCGTTTCAAGGTTTTAATTCAATTCTTTAGGTACATCTGCGTGTGTTAAAATGTTTAACGTATTATAAGGATAGTTCTTCGAAATTTAATTCTTCGACTGATTCATCTGGCCAAAATTTAATTTCACTTTCAGCTTACAGAGCACATGTTTATATGAAAAATGGTATATCAAAGAAGACCATATATTTGAATAAGGGTCTCGTTTTTATAAAGTAGTTTTCAAGATATCCACGTTCAAATATTTTGTGCCCAGATGAATCAGAATTTCTTACAGAAACAAAAATAAAAATGTAAAACTATCTGTATTAAGAAAATAATCATTAATCATAAATATCATAATATATGAACTGGGAATATACGGAGATCTTGGTATAATCACAAATTCTGGAGATGATTGTAATTCCAAATCTAAAGGATCATTTACTTCGGTATTGTCTGCTAGATACCATTCGTCAATTATTTCCTCTTCTGAATGAATATTACATTCTTTTATTTTCTTTTTAGCATACCACCTTCGAGTACTTTCTCTGCTTTTCTTCCTAGCTAATTTTTGTTGTTTGGATGTCAAATTCTGAACTGATACGATTTTCCCTGCTCTTTCGTTTCAAATATATTTCTCTCATTTTTAATTTCCACAGTGCATATTTGTCTGGATCTTTTCTTATGTTTTCCATCCTTCTGCATTCTGCGAGTCTCTTTTTCTCCTTTTTATCTTCAGTTTGTGGTATTGTTGTGAACTGCGATATTAAAATAACAGATATTAGAGAGAGACTTTGACTTATGAATAAATAGGTTTTTATAATTGTTAATAAGGAAGATTAATGTCAAAAGTGCCATTTAATTAATACCGATATCAATTTTATTACATTATTGTTAGTAATAAATACACTGATATGTTTGTTAATTCTAAATACTTAACAATTACTCATTCTTAACTAAGACTAAAGCCTCGTTTCCACTAGGCAACATTTGGCGCTCGACATGTTGCTCAACGTGTTAAACGTCAGCGCGGAACTTTTGTTTAGCAACGTTGTCTATCTACACAAGATTTCGCTCGCATCAGTCGTCGACAACATGTCGCCAGAGGAACTAATGTTGAATTCAGCGGCTTTTACACGTCTCCACTTGTCAACATTTGATGCTCAACTGCACTTGCACGGAAACAAACAATAAACTGCGCGTCATGTTGCGCGTCAGCTAGCAACGTCGCGCGTTGTTGTGCAACGTTGATGATCTTGTTGAGCGTCACGTGTTGTGCGTCAATTGTTGCCTAGTGGATACGAGGCTTAAGACATTTCAAAATTGTCATATGTAGAATAAGTTTATACCCCTGTAATTTTTTAATTATTTAAAAGGTTATGCTAAGTTAATATAATAAACGGGCACGCCGCAATAGTGGCGATAAGACATGGCGCCCTCACCTTCCGGCTAACACAGGTAATGACTGGCGACGGTTGCTTTGGCCAGTTCCTGTGTCGCATAGGCCGGCAAGAGACGCCCAGTTGTCACCACTGCGGCGACTGCCACGACGTTGCTGAGGACTCGGCGCTGCACACTTTGGCGGATTGTCCCGCCTGGGCATCGCAGCGCCGTGAGTTGATCGCGGCAATCGGTCAGCCCTCTCCCTCCCGGCCGTGGTTCAGTCCATGGTCCGGAGTGAGAGGTCGTGGAACGCCGTCGCCTCCTTCTGTGAGGAAGTAATTTCCGTCAAGGAGGCGGCGGAGCGGGAGAGGGAGCGCTTTAACCCTCTCCCCAACCGGGCGCCGGAGGGCGCGAGATGACCTCCAGCCAACCAGAGGTTTGACCTGGGGGTGGCGGGCTTTGTGGGCCTGCCCGCCATCCGATCAGCACCAGGTCCGAGAGGCGGCGTGCGTGTTCCCACGCGCGCCTCTGTGTCGAGTCCATCTCCCCTCTTTTTAGGGGGGGGCAGTAGAGTTTATATGTGAAGTAAGTGCCTTTTGGTAGGTCTTTTTGTGTAGTAGCCTGCCGTTTCACACGGCGGGCCGTAACCTCGGCGGGGTCGCTTTGGGCCCCGTCGGTAGTGGTCGAGGAACACCGTGGTAGGTTTAGTCGGTATTCCGGGAGATACATTATCTTTTCAACATCTTTCTTTTACCCCGGCGAGACCGACATAATCCCTCCGCCCGCCCCCGCGGAGGGAATATGAGTCATTGCGTTCCCGTAGGTAAAAAAAAAAGATCTTGATAAGTAAATCATATAATAACACGGACATAGATATTGCTGTTATGCTTAGTATTATTCCGGCTCCATTATAGATACGTAAAAACTGTCTAAAGAGAATATACAGATCTCGTTCTGCTGATTCCGAATATGTGCTTAACTCAATTCGGCTCAAAACTCGAGTTATTGCACTTTTCGTAAGGACGCCAGAGTACCTATTGTCATTTTTCTACACAAATCTATAACTTAAAAGCATCACTCGGCACACACACAGACTGAAGTTGTAATGTAAAACAATAAAATAAATTTTATAAAGTAGGCTTTGTAATCAGAATGCCCCCTGAACCAAGTACAGATATGAAACAGATATTTACCTTCGTAACACTGGGATTTAAGCCAACCAGCCGTAGCAGTACTTGTACACCCTTCCAGCTCGTCCGTTGCACGACGGGCTTTACCCCGCGCGGGAAGCCAGCCTCTCATTATTATTACCCGACTAAGTGCGGTCAAGCTCAAGCGCAGCTTACGCCATATTAATCAGTAAATTACACGCCGAACACTTCTTATTTACTTATTTATAAACACGCTGAGGTAATAACAATTAAAAAAAAAGTAATTTATAACTAATACACTTTCTTTTTGTAAGCAATTCATTTCCTTTCGATAAGATAATAATTTATATTGATTTATCAAAGGGAAAATGCGACATCGACCATTTTGTTCCGGAAAATGGCAGACGGACGCGTTTTATTCAAACCAGAAGAACGAAGTTCAAATATTTTTATTTTGTACCTAGACATAATATAATAATTTCAAAAAATATAATTTGTTCCCGTTACGGATAAAAGTGAACTGTACAAAAAAAAACTGTTCGTTTTGCTAGTTGGTTACAGAAATATAGGTACCCATAGAAATCGAAAATGTTGTCTCTGGAGAACTATCCATAAAAATTATCATCCTTGGTTGCATTCCATCGTTTGGTATTCCCCGACGACAACCGTAGGTACTCGGTACTAGGAGCGCTGTCGTTTGTGAGGCTTTTTTTTAAGCCTTTGCGTTTCAATGCACTCTACATTGTACCTATATCGGTTTCACACACGGATATCTATCCGATTTGTTGCGGCGCCCATTTTCGAATGCTTTTATCTGTGGCGGCGAACAAATATTTTGTGACACGGCTGTCGTGTCAAGCGCCATATAAGTTAATGATACGGCTATCGTGCCGTCAACCATGGACAAACCAAATGCCCTTTTTATGCTTTTTTTCATTGTTTACTCTTAATTAAGTTCAGTTGACATCAAACATCGGATGCATTGTGTAAAGTGGTTTTACAGTGACTAACTTCGTGTTTTAATGAAAATGGCTGGTAACTGACTTTTTATTCGGATGTTGTAAACAGTTCACATCACATCACGTCTAATTACTTCGAATAGCAAAAAAGTTTTTAAACAGATTCAAGATGCGCCGGTGGTTATTGTTTACTAGCCGGCCCGCAAACAACAGACGCGCCGGCACGGTTTTTATTAGTCCGTAGTGTTTCACGCAAAAATAAACCATATCATACACTAGCATACGGCAGGTATTTCGTTGTCAGGGTTGTCAACTCCTGAAATTGTCTGATTTGCATTAGATCCAGAAACGAAGTCTATAGGCATGATCTAAATTCAAAACAATAAATGCTTAGTTCAAGAAGCACCTCTTAAAATCTCAATCTGAGCGAGTTATCAGGAATTTAAATATTACACGACTATCGTGTCACCCGCCATATGGGAAAAAGTATGGCACGCCTGCCGTGTCATCCGCAATGAATCGGCTATGGTAGTGCATAATAAAGTTTCATAAAGTGTAACACGTAATGTATAATAATTGTAATAAAATTATTTATACCTATAACTAATATTTTATTCTGTCTTTGTGTTTATTATTATTATTGATCTTTCTTTTTACCGAGACTGTTCACACTTTTCTTCTAGAATGTCACCTAAAAGTGAAGACTTGTAATTGGCTGTCAGGATACTAGAATGATCAGTGATCACTGTTATGTTAAATTAGCTGTAAGTTTTCTATGTATAAAATAAAATAAAATAACTTTAATACAGTAATAAAAAGCGTCATAGTCAGTTGTAAAGCGAGTGGGTGACATTCAAATGTAATCATTTAATCATACAGTGGTTTTAATCTTTACAAAATTCCAGAGAGCTTCTCTAAAAACATTAACAAATTAATAAGGACTTGAAATTTTGCCGCTGCTATGGGTATGTATATTTTCATCATCATATTTTCAGAGTCAACATGACATTAATAATAAAACTCGCAGACATTAAACAATGTCCAGATTTGTCACACAATGTTTGTGTAAAAAATAATGAAGTCGGCAATCCATATAAAGACTACAATGTTAGGACGGTACCTACTATGTTAGGATCTGTTAACCTTCATGTCAATAAATATTTACAAAACATTTCCTAAATAATTTACAGTTTTAAGACTAGATCAACTCATTATCTACCTATGTACATATGTACTATGTTTCTATTATGATCACGCAATAAATCATGGTAAAATTACAACATTTCTATCGAATTACAAGAATCAAGCACGATAGGTACTAATTGTCTATAATTATTGTAAGTGTTAGGTGTATCGCGAAAGTAAAAAGAACAAGACAGTAAAGTTTCACTATGGGCTTTCTAAATTATTATCTGTGTTTTGCTTCGAATATTGAATGTGCACGCAATCAAAATATTATTTACAATATTTACCATGATCATAACTTTACTAAGAGATAAACAACATCGGAAGTCATACTTAAAGAACAACTACCCGGAACAATATTGCAACAAACAGGTTCATAAGGAATGGACGAAAGGTGAACGAAACTAATGTGAACAAATGCGTGATCAGTGATCACGTTATTTCATATTATACACCACTACCTATGTATGATAATAAGCAATAAATGCTAAAACACTTGCTAAACAGGACCTACCAATTGGAAAAATATGCATGGACACGTTCAAGAATTCGCAACACTTTTCTCAGTGTCAATGCTAACTCGCCAAGGCACTAAGTATCGGGGTCAACACAAACTGGCTTAACTAACTTTCACTAGGTACTGGCAAATAGGCTTACCGTTTTGGTCTTGCATCTCCATCATGTGTTTATATTATTGACACTTAAGATATTACGATATACAGTCATGCACGAGATATTCAATGGCACTTGGTTGTCGATTGTGCCCACGCAGCGTACCGTGCGAGCTGCGGTTATAAACTGACAGAACAACTTTGTTTGTTGCCTCACAATGCTGCGCTTGCGCCGCACCGCAGCCGTTCTCTTAACGTTATCAGTGTTATTTATTTAGAGGAAGTTGTTTTATGTAAATTGTTAAGACAGTTTTCGCGTAATGGATGCTAGTTTTGTCATTTAGTATCTATGAATGAAAATGAAATATAATGCCCTCCGTCAACCGGTTTGCTGGGGACGTTCACTCCGTTTACCATATGCGTCGGCCGAACTCGATAACAGCCATACTTTGACCTGTATAATATTAATTGTGACAACAGTTTATGTAAGAAGATAAATAACAATAACATTAATGTTAAAATAGAAAGTATAAAACATAATTTTGAATGTAATAGAAAGAATAATTTTGGTGACACCTCTTAATAGCCTTTTAAAAGCAGTTGAGCACTTTTCTACAAGAACACAACATAGAAAAATGTGACTTCTCTCAGTATAGGTAAATGGCATGAGTGAGAGGAGTTAAACTAGCGTTGCAATTCTCTTAAAGTTTCATCTCGAAGTCAATTCACTCCAACACTGACTATAGTCTAGTAACTTTGATTGGACTTAAGACTTTGAGATTGGGGGTAGTTTCGAATTGGGTACTCTATCTAATTCGGCGTAATGATTACGTTACGTATTTACCAAATTGCTCATATAGCCATAAATTTACAGCATAATAAAGTGTCTTCTAGTTTAATAATGATATTGAAATCGGAAAACTGAGTTTGATGTGAATAAGATCTTAAAGAGTATTGGGGTAAAGGCAAGTGAGGTAGCCAGACTTTATGTCACTTAATCTGTCAAGTCTTTAAGAAATATATTGTGTCTGACCACCGGTGTTCCGCTGCAGTTTAAAATATTATTAAGGTTGCGGTACGATTTTTTACGTCATCGTCAAAGCAAGCAATAATTAACTTTTGAATAACGCATATAACTTCGAACAATTAGTTAGGTATGCAGTCGTTTCTTATAGAATGCATGTATTCAAGTAAGTAGGTATGCATGTATGTAAGATGAGCAGCTTAACGCTGACTGAACATTATAAAGACTTAATATGTATCTATTGTAGCCACTACATCTATTTATTTCGGTTTGTGTTTAAGAGTCAATTGTCTCACATGCAGTAGTGTATCGGCAACCAAATAAGGTAGATACGTGTCTATAATATTAGCCCTGTATCAACCTGTCCCACTGCTGGGCACGGGCCTCTTCTCAGCGTGCGAAGAGTTAGGCCATAGTCCACCACGCTGACCTAGTATGGGTTGGCAGACTTTACAATATCTTCGAGAACATTATAGGGAACTCTTCGACGCGGTGGAGATGTTTTCCTTCGCCGTTAAAGCGAGCGCTAATTAACTATTTAATATGCACATAACTTCGAAAAGGCAGAGATGCGCGCCTTGGGATCGAACTCGAAACCTCTGTGTGGCAATCCTACGGTCTCCCACTAGGCTATATGCTGCTAGTACCTACGTGCCTAAAACATTTTTTAGAAGCATGATGAATCGAAAGCCGTACTTTTTTGATCGTGAAAAGTAGCTAATGCCGTTTATGCTTGGTGCAATATGTGCGCGTTCTATTTTCGTGGTATATACTTTACCTTATTAATCAAAAATCCTTACTTAAAGACATACTACGTTAAGAGGAAACACAAGGGCCGTTTTTCCATACAATAGTAGTCCCCTGTTTCCTCCCTGGATATTGCCAGTAGAGCAATAATATTTTTTCAAAAAATGTATGGCCTCTATTGGCCTGTCCCTATGTTTTACTTTTTTTATTAATTAATTATTAAAAGAGACATGAGCTTTCAAAATCCTCAGAAATTGGTCAGATTTTCCGCTGTGTTCAAACATCCAGAAAACAAATTTGAGTAGATTATATAAAATAAGGAAAACATAGAAACACGGCCAAAGCCTTTCTTCAATTTTTTATGAAAAAAGTAGTTAAATCGGTCAAGTGTTGGAGAAGAAATCAGGGGACTACGAAACATTGATTTTGTGTACTTTTATAGGTATTTTTGGTCCAAGCTGCAGTTGTCTCTATCACGCTCTGCTGGCACTCCGCGACAGCAATAGATTTTACAAATACCTATTTTTGAATTCTCTCGCCCGTGGTGTTTCCTCTTAAGTAGTTTAATAGACAATAAATAAAAAGTTTATCTAATAAACGTTCTGTATAAATCATTATTCGCAAACGTTCTTTATCTAAAGTATCTTAATTAGGCAAGTAGTATTAAATCTATATTAACCCGGCGAGAATGTCGCAGGGTATTTTACACCCTGCCCATTACTTAAACTTACATATATTTTTTATTTCGCGCTTAGCAACAACGCGACGCTCAGTAGCTGCAGGTAAGGGAGTGCGGGAGGAGGTAGTGTCGTGATCTCAGTGTTGCATGCGCCTGTGTGTGTGCCAACCTGTCTTGGGTAAGTTTTACCCTACCACATAGCTGGTGTATGTGTTTTGAAATATGTTTTAATTTATTTATTTAGATTTTAAATGCTAATAACACATGCTTTTTTTCAGTTTTCCTTCAAAATTATTAACGAACGAATCAAATTTATGTTAGAGAAAGTGCTGAACGATTCTTTCGACGAATCTAACTCTGAAGTCGGCTCTGATCACTGTAGCAACCACGAAATTAATTCTGAAACGGAGCTGGGAGACGGTAGTGTAGAAGATAGTAGTGACGATGAAAATAGGCGTGAGTACGTTGTCATTATTGAGAAATCGCAAAACTGACTTCGGTTCATGCTGGAACAAGTACTAGAAAATACTTACCATGACGCGAGCTGTGGAAAACACAAAATTGATAGTGCTATGGGAGACCACAGAAAGCCGGATATAATAACATTCTACGAATCTCAAGCTGGAGTAATTTATTACCAGATATTAAATATACTGTTAACTTCAATATTAGTTTTCGTGAAAATCAGGGCAGAAGCACCAAACGAACTGATTTCATCCGTACCTTACGATAAACTTTAGTTTACAAACACCTAGAGCTGCGAAAGTACCAAAAAATATTATTTAAAACTCAAAATGTTCCTAGTCGTTACGTTAGATGTGTAGACTGCCCGTACAAAAATAATCGAAAGACAAAATACGTATTTGCAAGCTGTGGAAAGGCTATCTGTATGGAGAATGCCACTTCCTTTTTGCAAAAATTGCACTGATTTGAACTCCGGTTCCTAAGATATTTTGTTATATTAATTTAGTTTACATAGACACTTATTTCATGTCCTAACATATTTTTAAGCTTTTATTATAGAAAAATTGTTTTCTTTAGTTTCTTTGTAGTTTTTATGAGAGTGTGAAAATTTTCGTTGAATATTCATTGTGATTTGTTTCCAGTTTAGCAAAATATAAAAAAAAAATTGTTGGTATAATATTGTATTATTATAATAAAAAATAATTAAAACAACGTCTTTTCTTATAAATCAAATTTTACGACCAATTTTGTGAACGGGTATTTTATACCCTGACACATACTTCTTGTTACATTTTTTCACCACATTCTCGCCGGGTTAATATTATAAAGCTGAAGAGTTTGTTTGTTTGTTTTGGAACAAGTGGTTCCAATTGAAAAATTCTTTCTGTGTTGGATAGCCCATTTATCGAGGATACAACATCACGCTACGACCAATAGGAGCAGAGTATAACGGAAAAATGTTGCAAAAACGGGGAAGATTATCTTATGTGAGAAGCAGACGTTGCGCGGGTCAGCTAGTATATTATATTTTAGAAATTTTTATACATGGTTGATATAAGTTTTATAAATAATACCGTAAGTAACTCAAAACTTCTTTATTTGATATTATACATTGTCTATTTACGGTTCGCTGGATGTATTGTCCTTACCTGGTAGGTAACGGGAATTTACAAGGATAACATTGAAGGAATTTTATTGCTAGAATTTGCCCTTCCTTGAATATTTCCTGTACCTACTTAAATTACTTGTAAAGAATTTGTTAAATCGGCTTAGAACGTACCTACTTAATTTTCGCATATTATTCTACCACATACACACAACACTATCTAGCCCAAACTAAGCAGAGCTACTATGGATACTAGACAATAGATAAACATACATTTATATACTTTTTTTTTTGTAAATATATTCATATTATACATAGAAACACCCAGACCAAGACAAACATCATCATGCACACAAATATTTGTCTTGTGCGGGAATCGAACCCGCGACCTCAGACGTGGCAGTCGGTTACACTAACCACTACGCCATCGAGGCCGACAATAGGCATAGGTGTGCCGTTAAAAAATAATACGTGTCTATATATTAATATGGCTTATTCTAATTTGTACATTCTTGTGAACATTGTAAGAGTTTTTAGTTGCCTCAACTCATCACCCGGAATCATTTTACCTGGCTGGTATCATCTAGTTAAATGTTTCGACTATTTTTTTTATTAATCTTGTTTCATTATTCATTATTCACCATGTACATACATTTATTTTGCTATAAACTTTGTATCAAAGCCCTATTATAACGTAAATCAATAATGTAACTTATAAAAAGAAAAATTACTGACAATAATTATTATTTATATAACAATTTAATTGCCCCTATTATGCGTAGTAATTAAATTGTCATATAATTATGACAAACGAAAAATGATGGCTTAGTAGTCGTTTCGCACGAATTTGTTCGCACATATCGTGCGAATAGACACTTGATAAAATAATAATTTTTTTGTTGTCGTTTCGCACACATGGAATATATTTTCGGGCGAATCGTTCCCGTCTGAAAACGCAGGTGTCCATTCGCACGATTATCACTCGCCCCTTCGAGTAAAATGGTTGATTCGCTCCTTTTTGGTGTACTGATTCACCCCTTCGCAAAGGGCCAATAAAAATTGAATATATAAACTAATATTTTGGTGTATTTATTCGCCCCTTTAAGGAATTTGTATAGGGACTAGCGCCAGCTATGTACAGTTGGCACGAAAAAAGGTAAATAAGTACACACATAAAATGAATTTGTTAAAATACTCAATTCATAATTATCCATCCATCCCATTGCCCTTATTACATATTAATATATCACTGCGAAATTACACAAAATGATACTCATTCAAACTGTGATTGTTTAGATCTCTAAAAATGTTGTTTTAATTAGTAGTATAGTAACTAAGTATCACAAAGTAGCCTCTCAGGCTAAACTGACATCCTAGACGTAATATACTTTAACTAGACATGAAAGTGAGATTGTTGTTCTGTATTTTTTTTAATATAAGTATAAAAAAAAGGTTTCTAATATAAGCACTTTTTTGTTTCAAATCCTATTCATTTGTTGAAAATTATATTTATATAGCAATATACTATTGTAATAAGGCCACTTTATAAAAATAGCATGCGCTATTTATAATTTTGTTGCTAACAGCTTAAATATTATTAATTTCAAGTTGGGTTGTTTCATTTATCGCCCGCTTTTTAATTCCATTCTACATCTGTCTGTAATCGGCAATATGAATCGATTACAAAAAATAACCTTAGTGAATATTTTGGTTTTAAGTTTAAGGCATCAAAAAGTACTCAATTGCAGTTAAAATTGATAATATTCATGTGGACATAATATTTATAGAGCGTTCGTAGTCTGTTTTGTGTATATATTTATCTTATGTATCTTATGTATGGGGGCCAGTCAGCACAGACCGGCGCGACACTTCGACCCATTGGGATCTTTTGTGTCGGCCCCAAGATTTATCCCTTAGCTATCTCCCTATGAATGTACTGCATCAGTCGTAGCGTACACTTCAGAGGGAGAAGCCTGAAGTCCTCAGGGTTTGGATATGCCAATCCCATCAGACCCATCCTCTATCCGGCCAACGCGTCGCATTCACATAGTAGGTGCGATATGGACTCGTCCTGTTCACCACAGGCTCTGCAGATCGAATTGTGAGCCAATCTCAACACTCCACTCTGCACAGGAAGTCGTTGGTGCCAAAATGGCCAGTGAACGCTCCTGTGAGCAGGCGTATTTGGCTCTTGTTATACCCGCAGAACTTCCGGGTGAAGCCTGTGGCTCTGTTTGCAATGAATTTCTTGGAGTGTTCCAGACCCCTCAGGGCCTTCCACTCTAGCCTGTGTTTGTCATTGCCATGTGCATTCAAAGCTGCCTTGACGGTGCTCTCAGAGAGTCCCACGAATGGCTCGGGGCCCACAAACAGTTGCTCCGAGCCCTTTCTGGCTAATTCATCAGCCTCCTCATTGCCCTGCACCCCTGCATGCCCCGGAACCCACACCAGTCTGACTGTGTTCTTCCTGCCAAGTTTGTTTAAGGCCTTAACACAGTTCAGGAGCAGTCTGGAGTCTACCCTACATGAGTCCAGAGCCTTGAGAGCAGCTTGACTGTCACTGAGAATATACACAGTCCTGTCAGTGATATTACTGTAGATATTCTCCTGAGCACAGGCAATTATAGCATAGGTTTCCGCTTGGAAGACCGTTGCATATTTGCCCATGCTTTGGCTCACCTTGCAGTCGTTGGTATAGATACCAGCGCCCGATCCTGTTTCCATTTTGGAACCATCAGTGTACCAGATGAGACAACCCTTGTCAGGGGATTGTAGACCTTGTCTCCATTCGTCCCTCGTGGGGACCTTTATTTTAAAATTCCTTTTGAATATGTGCAATGGTTGCATTTTGTCGCATCCCATGCTCATAATCCTTTTGAGATCCTTTGAAATCTCCAATTTTGTGTGTCGTGTTACCGTCATGTTGACGCTCCACAGCCTATGCACAGATAGTCTGTGTAGCGCCTTTATCGCCTCTGACTCCACAACAATGTGTAGCGGCGTTAGATCCAGCAGGACCTCTAACGCTGCCGTTGGCGTAGTCGGGAACGCCCCTGTTATAGCCATGCAGGCCAATCGCTGCACCTTTGACAGCGCGATCCTGCATGTAGCTAGTTTAGTTCTTGGCCACCAGACAATGCTTCCATACGTGAGTATAGGTCTTATCATCATCGTGTATAGCCACTTGATGACCTTAGGCTTTAGCCCCCAGGTCTTCCCATAAGTAGAACGAATCATGCCGAAGACCCGCTGGGCCTTCTCTATGACTTTGTCTACATGAGGTTTCCACGTTAGTTTGCTATCTAAGGTCATGCCTAGATATTTCACCTCCATGGACCATTGTAACTGCGTACCATACATGGAGAGAGTTCCCAACCCTGTCAGATCCCTCATCCTAGTAAACGGCACGACAGTCGTTTTCCCTGGGTTGATCGATAAATGATTGCTACTGCACCATTTTTCCACCGTAATCAGGGCCTTCTGCATGAGACTAGATACCGTACTCGGGAACTTTCCATTGACGAGTATCACCAAGTCATCCGCATATCCGACCGTTAAGTACGGACCTTTGTTGAGTTGTTTTAGGAGTGAATTGACTACCAAGCACCATAAGAGTGGTGAGAGTACTCCACCCTGAGGGCAGTTCTTAGTTGTCGTTGCATACATTTCATCTCCTAACAACTCATACCTAATGATTCTACCCCTGAGCATACAATTGATCCACTTGCAAATGGTTGGCTCTATGCCGTGATTTGTGTATATATTTAGTATACAGTATTTATACAACACAAAAGACAAAAAAGTAATGCTCATCTCAACTTTACAAAAGATTGGGTGAACAAAGTGGAATAAACCATTAGTATTGATATCGCTTTGTGTACAAGAATGTTATTACTTGTTATCGGCTTCCATCGTATTAAGTCATAAAGTCCAGTAACGTCGATTTTTCTATCTCGAGGCACAAGTGCGTACGTTTGTTTATTTGTAATTCGTAATTAAAACTCTAAGATTTGTGTTTATTATCTTCTTAATCCAATTTTTGCCAATGTTCGAATGCTTTGGTTATAGGTACACATTTCACCGGTTTTGCGAATAGATATTGGACATGGATGCATGGTTATATGGACATAATACAATGGATTATATGTATTGTTTTAGTTTTATGGTAACTATAGCCTCTTTTGTTTAAAACTTCTTACAAATATGGATAAATCGAATAACAAAAGTAAGTACGTAAAGTAATATAAGTGCCTATAGATATTTCATTGTACACACATTGCATTTAGAATGTTTTAAAGATTACTGTTTGGATCCCTGGGAGACACGAAAACTATTTCTTTAAATCTACTTAGTTTTTGTTACTAGCTATTCCGCGCGCTTTTAACCACGTGTATGATTACTGCTCGTCTCCTGTCGCTTATAGCGTGATGTTATATACATATAATATAGCATATGTTACTTCTGGATAGAGTAACGTTCTAAAGATAAAAGAATTATTAATATTTGTTACTAGCTATTCCGCGCGCTTTTAACCACGTGTATGATTACTGCTCGTCTCCTGTCGCTTATAGCGTGATGTTATATACATATATAGCATATGTTACTACTGGATAGAGTAACGTTCTAAAGATAAAAGAATTATTAATATTTGTTACTAGCTATTCCGCGCGCTTTTAACCACGTGTATGATTACTGCTCGTCTCCTGTCGCTTATAGCGTGATGTTATATACATATATAGCATATGTTACTACTGGATAGAGTAACGTTCTAAAGATAAAAGAATTATTAATATTTGTTACTAGCTATTCCGCGCGCTTTTAACCACGTGTATGATTACTGCTCGTCTCCTGTCGCTTATAGCGTGATGTTATATACATATATAGCATATGTTACTACTGGATAGAGTAACGTTCTAAAGATAAAAGAATTATTAATATTTGTTACTAGCTATTCCGCGCGCTTTTAACCACGTGTATGATTACTGCTCGTCTCCTGTCGCTTATAGCGTGATGTTATATACATATATAGCATATGTTACTACTGGATAGAGTAACGTTCTAAAGATAAAAGAATTATTAATATTTGTTACTAGCTATTCCGCGCGCTTTTAACCACGTGTATGATTACTGCTCGTCTCCTGTCGCTTATAGCGTGATGTTATATACATATATAGCATATGTTACTACTGGATAGAGTAACGTTCTAAAGATAAAAGAATTATTAATATTTGTTACTAGCTATTCCGCGCGCTTTTAACCACGTGTATGATTACTGCTCGTCTCCTGTCGCTTATAGCGTGATGTTATATACATATATAGCATATGTTACTACTGGATAGAGTAACGTTCTAAAGATAAAAGAATTATTAATATTTGTTACTAGCTATTCCGCGCGCTTTTAACCACGTGTATGATTACTGCTCGTCTCCTGTCGCTTATAGCGTGATGTTATATACATATATAGCATATGTTACTTCTGGATAGAGTAACGTTCTAAAGATAAAAGAATTATTAAAATCGGTCAAGTAAGTAATTTTTGGATTGATTAATTACAAACGAAATAAGTACAAATACTTATTTTCTTTTTATAATATTAGTGTACATAATTTACACTTATTTAAAGTTTAGAATTTCAAAAAGAAATTCGGAGAATAAATAATACTAGGTACTTTGAGTTAGATACGGTGTTATACAAAACTTGAATCGAAGTGGTAAATGGGGAAGTGTGACTTATATAACGCGCTCAAGATTAAAAAATAATTAATGGAATTGTAACACACTACTGTTTTAATAGCTATGTTTCATATCAGAATGAATGCATATTTTTAAAATTACTCGTAAGTAAATGTAATTGTAGCTATGCATACCACTAGCCAATTAGATATTTTACGGTTTAATGTGACGCTGTGTTATTTTTTTTTGTTTTGTTATATTATATTAGATTAGGAGCGCGGCATCGTTCGCGTGATTGTAGGTTACGTTGTTTAGGTTAGATTGGTAGGTAACATTACTGTTTACAGGATAATTGCTACCTTATGTCCTTCTCTGTTCCCCTGACAACGTGTACTTATGCGAAATTTCATGATGATCGGGCGAGTAGTTAAGGCGTGAAAGCGTAACAAACAAACACAATCGCATTTATAATACATAGATTATTTTTATGATTAATCTATATTTCTATACTAATATTATAAAGCTGACGAGTTTGTTTGTTTGTTTGGTTGAACGCGCTTATCTCAGGAACAAGAAAGGAAGGTTCGAATTAAAAAAATAATTATATATATATAATATAATATATATAATTTCTTATTTATAGAGGAAGGTTAGGCTAAAAATTAATATAACATTACGTTACGACCCATGGGGGTGGCGCAGTGATCATAAACGCGGATGAAACCGCGAGCACATCTAGTAGGTATATAATATACTTACTAGTGAATGTAGAGTCACGCCTATATATCTCCTAAAGGGTCGACAGAGGTCTATAACAGCCATATTTCGCCTATTGTATTTACCCATGAAGTTTGTGAGCATATCGCCGTCCGTTGGGCAAATTTCTAGTCACCGTGCTGCTACCTAGAATTGCCTAACAGAATATCCCAATATCTGCTGGTCCGAAATTAAACCAAGGACCTCACAGTCGCAAGTATAAGTAAAACTCATTAAATGACGTCACTGAAATGATAAGTTATAATTTAATTTAAAGCAGGAGTATGGCAAGTTACAACACCTGTTATAATAAATATAACTACATACGTTGTCATGTCCTACAAACCGCATTTCGGTCATAGCAACCAATTTTAAAATAAGTGAGCCATTTTTGCTGGAAGTGCAGAGTATGCAGACAACAGCCCAATGCAGGCTGCATTGGACTGTTGTCTGCACACTCTGCACTTTCCTTTCATTTACTTTCTTCCTTCTTTGCTCTTAGTTCTAAGAGACGGCTATTCGTCACGAGCAGAGATAGATTAAGTGTAGGACTAACGACGTTTCCAAAACACAGGGATCGAAAATTGTTAACATTTCTTCTCCCGGTTGCTACTCAAAATATATTTTATACGTAATGTGAAATCTTTGTACGTGTTTTTAAGCATTTTCCGCGCATGGAAGATTGCGGGTTTTAGCATGGAACGATTATATGGAGAAGGAGCGCAGATAGCTGAAAAATATAACTCTTATTTATTACTAGCTGACCCGCGCAACTTCGTCTGCTTCATATAGGAGAACTTTTCACGTTTTCGCAACATTTTTCATTGCTGCTCCTCTCCTATTTGTAGTAGCGTGATGTTATATAGCCTATAACCTTCATCGATAAATAAGCTATCCAACACTGAAAGAATTTTTCAATTCGAACTAGTAGTTCCGTTCAACCAAACAAACAAGCAAACAAACTCTTCAGCTTTATAATATTAGTATAGATGATGTACTGCAAAGATGGCGTTGTGGTATAAATGTTCGCTTCGCCACTGTTGCAGTACCGACTGTTGTTAGTTCGATCCGTACATGGAACAATAAATTGTGTCATCCATAAATGTTTATTCCGAGTCTGGAAGTTCTTTGGGTCTGTTGTTTGAATGTTTGTAAAGTCCCCCGCAATACAGGAGTTATTTTTTAGTGCGGGAGTTGTCTTGTTTAACCAACCAACAACAACAACATTAGGTGTGATTACAATATCATATTAACATCGTGTGCAAAAGTAATAGCATAAAATGATAATTAAAAATGTTTATCCGCAATACCTTATATTCAAACTAGTGTGAATTAATGTGACGTATACTTCTACTTTTACTGCAGTACATCACCCTCTCAGACATTGGAGCAGCATTTACGCGTGTTTATCGTTAGAAAATGCTAATTATCTTCAGTGGAGACGTACTGAAGTAGCTGTTCTATATACGCTGCCCTACAATGGTACAGTTTAATACAGGGCCATACCGTTAATCCGGTAGTTTTGTTATTTATTCTTGGAAAATAGCAGGCTAGGAATAAATCCTGTGTCGCAGGAGACTTTGCAAACATTCAAACATCGAACACAAATAACACGCAGACTCGGAACTACCATTTGTGGATTACACAAAGTTTTTTCCCGTGTGGGATTCGAACCCACGACACTCAGAGCAGTGGCGGTAGCAAGGCGACCACTTAAATCACAACGCCATCCGTGCTACCTTCTACGTTAGGTAGACGTAGGTAAGCACTTCAGCTGGGCCGTCGAATTCGGTTCGTGACATTTATATACAGTATCACATCTGTATAGGTATTATAGTTATGCGTTTCGCGTTCCCATGAGTAAGATAAGAACGCATTACGTTAACGCACTTTGCAACAGTACTTGATCTTAACTTTAAGTGAATAAATAATTACCATAAACTTATAGGTGACGAAATACTGAGTTAATAATTGATCTTGTCACTTGAACCACGTAAACACGCACTCGTTTAACCGCATATAAACAAATGTATCCTACCATTAAGTCATTTCTTTTGTCAACTGCTCAACAAGACTGTACTCAACTTGTGTTTTAGTTAAATAAAGTATTTATTTCTTTTTTAACATAAATCAAGTGTTTATATTCGACTAGGTACTGCTGACACTAATTGTTTGTAAACTTCAGAACGTTGGGACAACTACCATCTTAGTCTACCCGTGAACATGGCTGCTGTAAAGCAACCGAAACGTCGGGGCAAAGTGTAAACTTAAATACAAATAGTTTTAATTAGAAAAAATATATAGCTTAAATAGTAGTAACATTCATTAATAGTAGTGTTAGAGTTTTCAAAATTATGTAATAACAGTGTTTAAAGTAAAATAAACAACGCGATAAAATCCGTATAAAGTGTTTAATTTCAATGTTTGTAAACTATTAATTTTACAAAGAAGCTTTGTCATGGCGGTATTTACAATGACTATAATGAACCTGTCTATTACTATAAAATAGTATGTATTATCCTACACGGCAGTTGTACAATATATAATAGATATAGTATAGATAAGTCCAATCTAATATTATAAGCACGATAGTTCTTCTTTCTATAACTATGCTACGTTTTTACGGCCAATCGATAACCGGATTTCTTAAAGTTTGATTTGTAGCTCTTGACAAAGAACATAGGCAAATTTTCTGAAGAACCTGTTCTTTTAAATCAATCTATTGCAGTCCACTGAGTCTGTTTGTTCTAAACGTCGACTTTTTCCAAAATGCGCTTCCATTATAAGTGATACGGTAATTTCTTTTTCATGCTTAACGGTCCACCTGGCTTGTGGTTGTGTCTTACCTGGCATTTTTCAATACGCAATGTCCAATTAAGTCTCTTATTTAGCGAGCTAATGCCTGTGAGTAAGGTTCTGTGATAGATAAAACCATTCGAAAAAGTGTCTATTAAAGATATCAAAGTAATTCCATACACAGTTCTCAAGCAATAATGTATTGCAAGCAGTAGTACTTTTATGTAATGTGTATATAAAATTAAGCATTTATCTTCAGGACAATCCAATACGTTCGAAGCCAGCGGCTAAGGATGGCCAACAGCCCCTCGTGACGCAACAAATGCTGCAGTCCACACGCGCCAAGTTAGGACGCGCTCGACCAGTGGCCTCCTCGACTCCTAAACAACAACTCAGCGAGCTGGAAAAGTAAGTTAGTGATGCCTCAGGTTGTTCATAATAAAGAGTATTAAGGTGTTTTCTACCGGAATCGTGTGATATACACTAAAAGGATGGATTTATTTTCAAGTAGACCAAATTAGTTCCGGTAGATAACTTTCGCAGTTTAACTTAGTAATCGCCGCGCGCGCAAAAATAAGATATGAAAGAAGAGATGCTAGTGGTATAGAACGTTATATGAACTATACAGTACAAAGTTGAGTATACGTTGCTGTCGTTTATGTGTCCGCGGATGTTACTAAAGGTGGAGTGCCCACGCTGTGCATTGGTTAGCTCGCGTCGCGCATTTGCAACGCACCGCTAATTCCTACCTGACACATTTTCACGCATATTCCTTGTAGAATTATTAGTAGGTTCTTTATTACGAGTAGGTACATACGGCAACACATCAAGTTAGACACCCTACTTACGCTTAACTACGCTACATACAAAAAAGAGAATTGTCGGAAAGGGACAGTGTAGTGTGTCGATGTAATGGTAAGAATAGAGCGTAACAAAAATATAACGCACTCTCTCGCACGATTCGCAGCGTTCAACTTCTAATAGTTCTAAGTCCAAAATGTCTAGGTTGATGTGTCGCTGTGTGTACCTACACACTGCCTTGTTAAGATTAATAGGACACATCAAATATTTTATTTTTGTATAAATTGTTTATCTGGTTTACCTTGACTGAACAATATTTCAAATAAAAACGAAGGAGCTTATGGCTATTGTTTATTTCTTTTTGTTTTATTAAAAAGCAGCTTCCGAATTATGGGGAATGTCTATATAAATCTACTAGATGTTCCCGCGGTTTCACCCGCGTTTATCGTTACTGCGCCGCCCCGTGGGTCGTAGCGTGATGTTATATAGCCTATAGCCTTTCTCGATAAATTGGCTATCCAACACTAAAATATTTTTTTTATTCGAACAAGTAGTTCCTGAGATTAGCGCGTTCAAACAAACAAACAAACTCTTCAGCTTTATAATATTAGTATAGATATAATGACGTGGGGCAGTGGCTCACTTGAATGATTGCACCGGTCAAGCAGCCAAGTTACACACTTTGATCCAAACAAAAGTTTGTATGGAACACAAATCTTTATCTGTTGTTCTAATATTTGTAAAATGTCTCGCAAACAGGGGCTATTTAATTATAGTACCTCAAATATACTCGCGCACGATATTCCTGGTTCAAGTAGTTACCTCACGTCCACTGCGACGAGTGTTGTGGGTTCGATCCCCACACAGGACAAAACTTCGTGTGATCCACGTATAGTTTTACTGAGCCCAGGGTGTTCTTTGTGCATGTTTTTTGAATGTTTGTAAAGTCCCCTGCCACAGACGAAATTGAAACTAGAGTGGGCATTGTCTTAAAAAACAGGCTTCTTTAAACGAGGTGTGACCATATAAATAGTCCGTCATGCCATTTTCATGATATCAGTACTTGTCTTTTCTATTGGCCTAAACGAATGCAAATATAAGTCTGCATTAAGTATTTTTTATTTAACAAGCAAACATTTTAACTTTTTATTGTTTTAATAGGTAGGTAGGTAAATATATCGATGGTAATGCATAATTATACATTTGTGTCGCCACATTCTGCAGTACAGTATTCTATATGAAATAAATAATTCAAATGGGGTGCATATTAATGTTACAAACAATTATGTAAACTATAGTATTTATGAAACGAACCAAGAAGAAAATACCTAGTACAATAAGTCGGTCAAGGTATGATAGTTAAGTGTCAGTTAAATATTTAACCCTTTAGTCTTAAGTAAATATTATTCTTATAATAATAATCAGTCCTGTAAATAAACTCTTCTACTAGGCACGGGCCCCTTCTCAGTCTGAGAATGGTTAAGCCATAGTCTATTGACACATCTTCAAGAACATTATGGAGAACTTCGACATGTAGATGTCCTTACAATGTTTTCCTTCACCGTAAAAGCGAGTAATAATTAACTATTATATACACACATAACTTCTAAAAGTCAGAGGTGTATGCTTTGGAATCGAACTCGAGACCTGCGAACAGTTTAACAACTAGGTTTGACGGATAATTAATCATTTACACTGTAGTATATGCACTTTAGTCGGTATTACTGGGAGGTCCATTATCATCATTACCATCTTTCTTTGACCCGGTGAGTCCGACATAACCCCTCCGCCCGTCCCCGCTGATATGCGTCAATCCAGGTAAAAAAAAGGTAAAACATAATTAAGTGCAAATCAAATTCTTTTTCTATACGTGATTAGGTCATGTGTGCGTAGACTACTCTGAAGCCGAGGTTTGTAGTATTTATTTTTAAAAAGAGAACAAAGTAGTACCTCATCTAAGGCTATATCACCATCTCTTACAAGCATTGTTATTACATGCGGCATAACGTAACCAAGCTATACATTTGTGTGACGCGTTATTTCATTCTCTCGTACGCTGCAATAATGCTATACATTGAGTTGCTTTACACCCCAGAAAAATAATCACAAATGTAAGTTCACTAACATTTTTCATTGTTGCATTACGTATGGCCGCTAAGGACTTTTTTTATTGCGTATGCTGTAAACCCTTGTAAAACATCGAAAGTATGCGTCTGTGTGACCTAGGTTTAATGTTGCGATTGTTAGATCACTTAGAGGTCAAAATACATAAGTGAAATATTAAGATTATTCCATCTTTAGAGTTTTGAAGTTAGACCTCATAAGTGGGATGTTTTTACCGATAAAATTACATGTATTTACCGCCCCTAAAGTTTTATTACTACATGCGCGGACATATTGTATAATAAGGTTAATAAGAAATGGTGGAACTTAAACACTGTCGTCTTGTTGGCAGATTTCGATGTCGGTAGTAGGTACCTCGAATAGTGGGATAAATATGATTATGTTGATGTTTAATAATAGTACATGTATAGAAAGTCGCCGGAGGCCCAACCCCCTCCCACTTTCTCCCCAGAAGGGGGATATTCCTCTGGTGTTGCGGGTGTCCATGGATGGCAGTAATCGCTTACCATCAGGCGATCCGTGTGCTCGTTTGCCACATGTAGCAAAAAAAAACTCTTAGACATGCAGGTTTCCTCACGATGTTTTCCTTCACCGTTAAAGCAAGCGATAATTAACTATTTAATACGCACATAACTTCCAAAAGTCAGATATGCGCGCCTTAGGATCGAACTCGAGACCTCTGCGGGGCAGTCTAATGGTTTCACTTACCACAAAAAAAATAAAACTTGACTGTATCTCTGGCTAAAAACACGGTTGCCTGTTGATGACATAGTGCAACTTTTGAGAAGCTTAAAAATCCTACCCACTACTAGAACATAACAAAACCCTCTGTTATGTTCGAATCGTGAGTAGGGATCCAGTGCGATCTACAATGAGATGAAAAATGGGGATATTTCCATATTGCTCCAGATTAAACAAAATCCTTGTGTTGACCCATGTCCCGAAATTATACTTATTCATTGGAGACATTTGATTAATAATATTACAGAGAGTTTGCATTCATAATTATATTTTGTATTTTACTTTCAGGTGCCTCTTACAAGAAACAACAATAACATCGTTATACCGCCGGCGAGTGGCTCGCAACACATTCCGTAGTACAGAAGAGCTGCGGTCTCGACCTTATCCCGCTGCACGGTGTTCCCGATCACCCCATTCCCCACGATCCCCCCGAGCTAACTCTTTGCCTCGAACAACAATGTCACCCCTTAAATTTCCTGACGGAAGTGCACTCGGAAACAATGAATTAGTCACGAAGTAATTTATAATTATATAGGGATTTATTGAGGTTTGGACTGAGAATGTTAACAGTATAGACAATGAGTTTGTGCTTCATCTTTTTTATTACACCAGAGTATTAAAAGACGTTGGTTTAGGATGAAAGAATATTTTATTACTAGATGTTCCCGCGGTTTCACCCGCGTTTATCGTTATTGCGCCGACCCCGTGGGTCGTAGTGTGATGTTATATATAGCCTAGCCTTCTTCGATAAATAGGCTATTCAACACTAAAATAATTTTTCACTTCAAACCAGTAAGTAGTTCCTGAGACTAGCGCGTTCAACCAAACAAACAAACTCTTCAGCTTTATAATATTAGTATAGATAAAATTATGCTGATATAATTATTTTACTTAACATATGGATCAGTTGTTATATATATTTACTTAATATTTTAGTTAGCGATGATAGTTTTGAATTTGTGCATAGGTACTTCTTTGGTAGGAATCGCAGGCGCATTCCCTTTAATTCAGATTTTTTGTCGTGTGTAGATTTATAATAAACAAATTTATTGACACAATAATCACGTCAAATAAAAATAATGGTAGGTCATGATTCATGATTAATGTTGATTGCGCATAAAATAAAGCATAGACTCCTAAAGTCTATGCTTTATTTTTATTGTACGAAGAAATGTTTAGTTAATGGAGATCAATCGGGTTTAAGTTTATGACAGCATTCGCTTGTAACTATTTATGTTAAATTATAACGAGTTATAAAACAACACCACGTGTGTTTATTATAAATAATTTATATGTATGTACATGATTGTATGAATCTAATAGTAATGATTATTGTATCTGATAATTGGTATAATGACTTTTAAATACATGATTAAAATATTTCTTGACTCTGATCCGTTTTTTTTAATTGTCGGCATGCCAGTATGGGTTATACCTATTAAACGACTGAATACTTTTAAACTGCAGATGTTTTTGAATCTATTGAATCGTCATGAATTAGTTTTAGTTCCTATAGCCATTCCTCTAAGGGAAAGGTTACTAACAGCATCGCCAGTCAATGGTCAAGAGGGAAAGGGAAGGCAGCGTGTTGCTTAGAGAGTAACATGACAATACACGATTGACCTCACTCGTATCTACATCTATACCTAACTAATCCCTCCTTTTATACAAGGAGAAAGGGTTAGATGAGCTGTGCAGAATAATCTGGTGCCACCCACCCCAGTATGTTGGTAACATTTTTGTTCTTTTTGCTTATCGAGCAGATGTACGGGAAGATAATAAATATGCGAAATTATTTAGACTATAAGCCTCATGCCAACTTTTCAAGTCACAGGGACACAAGCCTTGAGCTTAGTGTCGAGACCATCCATTATCCATTATATATCTATGCCACCGATAACCAAACTAAATGTTAACTTTTTAATGCAAATAAATGATTTTGATTCTTAGAATACATTTTATTTGTTTGTTTATAAAAAAAAAACTGATTAGGGTACGTTAATTTTTACTCGATTATGCAGAACAGTCTACTGGTCTTATTTAAGAAATTAACTATATTTTCTCATTGTTTTAAGCTGCTTTGCACGGTATGATAAAATTTGATTCTTAAATTTGATTCCAAATATACTCTTTTAATTCTACAGGCGTTTAGGCATCAAAATAGTAAATTGATAATAACTTTTTATCCTTCTAAGCTATGAGTCCCAAAACCATGTATATAAAGGTAGCAGTCTAGTAGCAACTATTGGTTAAAAAAGTACTCGATTAAATTGCCCAGTTTGTTTTCACTGGCTAAGTGACCAGCCATCCTGATATCAGAATGGCCCGTAACCTGTAAAAGTAGTATACTTTTAAATAAACGGGGGTAGCAATTATATGACGATTAGTAGCAAATAGAAGCAACTAGGTAGCAATTTTCTATAATTACTTCGATGTAAAATATGGGTAGTGACACGCTATTCTGATGGTCACAAAATTTTGGGGTGTAATGACAATCATGGGAAATGTTGTGTTTTAATGAATTGTAAGTAATGAATTTTATAGTAAGTACCTACGTATTTTATGTAGGTAAGTACATTAATTTCATGAAATCAGTTTCATATTTTCAAGTACCTTATTAGCAATTATATAATAATTATATATCAATTATTAAAACAAAGACGTTAGGTACTAGACAATAATTCAAGACCTAGAATAATGATTACGGGCCGGTTATTCAATCATCAGATAACTTTTATCTTAAGAATAAATATGGCAGTATGACATATTTTCTATACAAAAGCTGTCAAAACGTCTAACATATACCCCAGATAAAAGTTATCTGACGATTGAAAAATCGACCCTAAAGCAAGTAAATTCCTTTTGCTAATATTCAAGAAAATATCAGACAGTACCTACCTACGCAGAAAATAAACATACTGGCAAATTTATTTCTTATTAGTGGTGCTAATCACGTTTCAATTTTAATTATTTACTTAAATCGTTCTATAGTAAGTACACACAGTTGCGTATTGATTGACAATTATCGCCTGTTCCGTGCCTCGGAGAGCACGTTAAGCCGTCGGTCCCGGCTGCCATGAACATTTATGGCAGTCGTTATTGGGAAGTCAGTGCCCTATAATATCCTGATACGGAGGTCAGGTGGCAGCCGCTCCGTGTAAAAACTGATATCCAGTCAAATCCGGTTAGACTAGAAAAGCCGACCTCAAGTAACTTGGGACAAATAAAGACCAGGGAGAAGAAGACTTATAAGGTGTTAATAAGAATATTTTATTATTAGAGGCGATTACTTGGTCCCATTTAGTTTCGAGGCGGTGGTTAACTATTGCTGCCTGTAAGAAAATAGGTAATAGTTCGCTCATTAGGTACCTAAAGAATAAGGGATAGGTACACTTTGGTCTGAACTATAATCTACGGAACTAACCATATAAGTATACAAAATGTCAAAATAACAGCTTTTTATTAATGCATATGAAAGTATTATATTAAAAAATGTTTGTCTGTCTGTCTATCTGTTTTTTCCGGCTAATCTCTGAATCTTTTTACGATTTTGACGGGTTTCACTGGCAGATAGCTGATGTTATGAGGAGTAACTTGGGCTACTTTTATTTTAGAAAAATATGGGTCCGCAAAAAAACTTTTTTGTTAAATCCCACGCGGACGAAGTGGCGTAACATTATTTTCAGTTATCAACCGAGTTCAATTGACTACCGAACTACGATAATAAGTTAGATTCCAAAAAGTTGTAACGTATAATTGGTATAATATTCAGTGGCTATCAACAAATGATATCTATGTTACAAAGGATAATCGGTATCCTTTGTAATATTATGCATAATTCGTAGATGGAGTAAATAATGGAGTGTTTACGGCACAATTACTATGCGCTGGCTAAAGTATAATACATCTATGGAACTAACATTTTTAATCATTTGGTTGGCAGCCCGAGCATTTGACACTTACTGTCACCCACAGTGACCCTATGTCAAAACTGTCAAATGTCTATGCGTTGTTAATAGTGTAATCAATAATGTAGGTACCTAGCAAAGAGTAAAGTAATATAGAGGGAAAAGAGAGCCCTCTTACGGGATAAAATTGCAAACCTATTTGACAATACGCCATCTACAAATTGGCCCCAAACTTATCACATACCTACATATCTATAGCTATGAATGCATGTTACTTATCTTTCAAAATTTTATTGGGACTATTTTGTTCCGTCCTATTTTAGGTAACATGTTCTAGTAATGAAACAAAATAGTCCCAATGGAATGAAAATAGTTAAAGGTAGAAAGAAAACAATGGATTATTATTTATTACTTTTTATTTTTAAAATGAATATGTTTATTATACACACCGCCTAGGCTAGGATTCGCCTAGGATTCACAGAACAAAACGTAAAGCATCTATAGGTACCGCACGGAACAAAGCGTCTATATTGCACAGAAAAGTACAAAAATTTCGGAGTAAGGTCCCAATAGTAACGCGGAGGAACACAAGACTCAACTCAACGCACTTACTTGCGGTAATTACAACGAAATAAAATAATACGGATCGTGAACGACAAGATGCGCGTATGCAAAGTGCAGCCGCAACGAGCCGCCATATAGTGATTTTTCCATTTGTTTGTTTCTAAGAACTGTCACTTATCCAATATAGGTAGAATCTGGCGCTAGGTCTTAACGTCTAAGCTAAGCTGGTATTTGTGCTTTATGAAATTATGTTTTATTTATGTATCTATTCCAATTTGTAAGAAGAATTTAATATTTTCTCGTACTTATCTTTAATTAAAAACACATCAATAACTTTATTTTACAGTAAAAAATTTTTATACTGTAGCGCCATCTGTTGATAATTTAAGGTAGTCAGTAAATAGTTCTTGGGCCAACTATTAGCGACTTTTTCTCTCGTAAGAGTATTATTGTTCTGTGCTCTTTCTTTACTTAGCTGTCAAAAGGTACATAGTGTCCCCCCCTGGTACCTAGGTAATATAATGACATGACATACCAGTTGAAACTGTCTTATTACATTGTTTATAATTACCATAAAGTACCTATTCACATAATGTAATAGACGATCTTATGTTCTATATAAAATGAGGACTGGGTTTCTTGATATCTGCTTAAATTATTGATCTAAGGATATATTTGAATATAAAGACATTTAAAGGAAATATGGATTTTAGTTCACAAAACCCTGCTACATCAAATGTACTTAATCTAGCCGCGAGAAATAACGACGTTAATAATGTGGCGCGATTACTTAAAAAATTAAATCCAAACTGTGTTGATAACAGAGGCTGGACATGTCTGCACGAAGCTGCTTATTCCGATAGCTACGAGAGCTTGATGCTGATATTAAAGTGCCCTCGTATTAGAGGAAGAGCTGAGACTCATGAAGGTCATACGGCTTTGTACCTAGCTTGTAAAAATAACTGTTCATTAAAAACAGTAAGAGCACTTCTTGACTCTGTCCACAATATTGCAAATTATGGTAGCACAGAAGGAGTGACTCCACTACATATTGCTAGTTCTCAAGGAAACGTGGAGTTAATAGAGCTATTATTGCAATATGGTGCAATTATTGATGTGCAAGACTTTGATGGTGACACACCATTGCATGAAGCTGCACTTGCAGCTCAACATGGAGCTTTGGTTACTTTGTTGTATGCTGGTGCCGATCCAGAGATCAGGAATACACCTGGAGGCTTCACACCATTTCACTTGGCATGCTGCAAGGGTTACTATCCAAATGTTGAAAGTTTATATCCTTTTGTTATTGATATTAATCATCAAACAACATCAGGAGAAACATCCTTACACTTTGCACTGCATGGGTCAAATGATGATATTGTATATTTCTTATTAGATAATGGAGCTGATCCTAATATTATGAATTGTAGTGGTGAAATGCCTATTGATCTAGCATTGACTACAAGTGCAGCAATATTAAAAAAACTGTTAGCTGTTACTGATAGAGATAAAATAAATAAAAACATAATTATCACTGCTTGCAAGCCACACAAATTTCAATTCAAGATCTTAGAAACTCTATTGTATAGTGATTTGGGACCAGAGTTTTATAATGTTGTTAAACCCTTTAACACAGATATGACGAGTCTAATTCACACAAGATATCTAACACATGCACCATTGAATCATTATTTATACATATGTGGATATATTTTTAAGAAGTCACCTGAAAGGTTAAGGGAATTCTTGTATTTGTTTTTGATGCAAGGTGTGAATGTAAATCCTTTACATGCAACAGAATGTCCACCTCTTGTGTATTTACAAATCATTCATCAAATTGACCCTCACATATATCCATCATGTTTCAGTGAGGTAAGTTCTAAATCTCAAGTCAATTAGAGCCGACTTTATGGCAAGGCCACTTAGGTTGTATACAATATTTTAAAACACTAAATGTTACCAAATTGTTGCATGTTGTAGGTATATGTGAAAATAAGATTAGATTACCCCATATTCTCCCTTTGACAATGAGCAATAGGTAACTATTTTTCAGGTAGAAAAGAACTAATTTTTGGACATAGCTTCTTAGTAAACAAAGACTTCTGTAACTGGGTGCTAAATCAAATAATTATATTGCTCACTTGACTTCTTATGGAAGTGACACAATTATTTCAGATATATAACTAATATAGACATGATTGACACTTTTTATCTTGGTTGTCTCTAAATTAAAACCAGTAAACAAGTTTTAACTCTAAAAGCTGAATTAGTCAAATAAAATTTAAATTAAACAGCTTAATGGGTTCCATCACTAATCAACTCTAATATTTTAATTAAATTTTAGGTGTTCAATATACTTCTAGAGAATGGTTGTGATGTAGATTTCTGTAGCTCAGAGAAATGCTGGTACAATGGTATTTGTATATCCGATGCATTCCTCACAGCCCTGGATTTTTGTCCATGGTCTGCTCCAGTCATGATGCCATATAGCCTCTACAATGAGCCAGGGGGTTACCTACAATATGCTATCAGAAATAAATTTATAGGTACCATGCCTATGCAAGTAAGTAATAGTACCAAATCTTTCTTTTTGTATTAAGCCGCAGCAGACAAGATTGGTCAAGGTAATGAATAAACTTAATGCTTAATTTATTACATAAGCTAATTATTGAACAAGCTATATGCTTAGATTATTTAATGTGAGGTTATCATTTTATTAAATTGCTTCTTGAAAGGCCTGCAAGCTATGTATTTATAATAATATCAATATTCTTAGTTAATGGATCCCAAGTCCATGAAAATATTGTTTTACTTGAATTTTATTTTAAGACTAAATGTTCATAGTTGAATTTTACCTGTTTTGTGTTTTCAGGTACAAAGGGAACTATTGATGATGATAGATGAAAAATTTAACAACATCACAGCTGAATCCCTTGAATACTGCGTGCCAAGCCTAAAACATCTTTGCAGATATAGAATACGTAGTTTCTTCAGAAATAAAATGAGATTCAGAAAGGATATTACAGTAGAATTCACCACAACCTCATTTTTAGATTTAATCAATCGTCTACCTGTACCTCCAATAATTAAAAACTATATAAGGTACATTGAGAATTAGGTCATAATTATAATATTTAAAACAACCAATTGATATTAAGTGAAAATGTGATCTTGCTTGGTAAATATTTCACTGTCAAATCAAACTCAATTTAGTGAATAATAAAAATAATTTATTCATTAATATACTTGCACTTAATTATATTATACAACAGACTATCATTGTTTGTATAGATTACAATTTACAAGTCCCAAAAGCCCAATATATTATACATTGTTTCTCTGATTATGCACATATATTATAAAGTTATACAAGATTATTTTTTAAAGTTAGCGCCGTTCGCCATGTGCTCTTCGATTTCAGCAACTCTGTAAAAAAAGGTTGAATTGATTAGTGGTCTAAACTTATTTAGTTTTTGGTCTGGAAAATGGAAACTTTATATATTTACGTTTTATTTTGAGGGTTTAATCTCGTGTCTAACATAGTAGGTTACTATTCCTATTTCCTTCTTCAGATTTTATGATACTACTGAGAATTCCTAAGAGCAAAACTGAATAACTCACAACCTGAACCGAGACTCGAGTCTCACGATCGGATCGGAGTCATTAATAACGCTGACATTTATTAAATGATTTTTTTTAAAAAGGTCTTCGAATTAGTAGTAATTCCTGTGTCGCGGGACACTTTATAAACATTCAAACAATGGACACAATGAACATTCCGATTCGGAACAACCATTTATGGATCAAACAAATTTTTGTCCCGTGTGGGATTCGAACCCACAACACGTGGCGCAGTGACAGTGGCGGGGCGACCACTTAACCGCTTAATCCATCCGTGCAGTCAGAATTCTAGTATATCAGTGCTCAAAAGTGTGGCTTGCCTTAAAAATATTATATTCAATCTAGCACTAGAATCACTTTAGTACCAATGCATTGTTGAGCTTATTGGGGATCACAACATGGTGAAGGTAAGTTTACTATTTTTAGAAAGACGTATGGACTTGTATTACACTGAAATTCTACTAGACACCATCAGGGTGCCTAGTGAGAGTTGTTTTTACGCGATCGCAACGTTTACCTTTTATTTGGCTCTCTGATTGGTTAAGAGCTTGAAGGGGGCCAATGGAGCGCCGAACATCATAAACATGTCGATGGCGTTAGCGTAAAACAACTTGCACTAGGCACTCTGTATCTGACTATACCAGGCTATTACTATTAGCTGGCTACCAATCATGATGGCACATTACAAATAGTTTAACTTACGTTCTGGGTACGAAAGTAAGGTTCTCGACGCCTTGCTCGGTGATTACTACATCGTCTTCAATGCGTACGCCGCCGAAGTCACGTAAGCGGTCTACCTTCTCCCAGTTGAAGAATACTGACTGTGCTGGGTTGTTCTTTGCACCGTCTAATAGCTGAGAGACAAGGAACATGGAATTAATCTAGTTACTCAACAATGGCAAATATATTAATACCTACTAGACATTGCCCGCTATTTCGCTTGTGTAAATGTAGATTAGGTTAAGTCAATAACAGTACTTATTTCTGGATAAAAGGTACCTATGTCCTTTTCTGTTCCCCTGACAAAGTCGGAATTTCACGATGATCGGTCGAGTAGTTAAAGCGTGAAAGCGTAACAAACAAGCAAACTCACATTCGCAATGATAATATTAGTTAAGATTTTAATAAAATAAAATGTTACAATAAAAATTACGGTCCTCAAATAGTTGTTCTAATCTGAATGTTCTTTGTGTATTAGGTATTTTGTAAGATTTGAAAATGTGTGTTTTCTTTTAGTAGTAGATTTTATTACCCGCGACTTTATTCGCCAAATTTAATTAAAAACCGTTCAGTGGTCTAGTCATGTAATAAACATAATAAGAAACAGATTTTTTGATACATTTATATTTGCAATAGCGTGTACACTTTACTAGCATAAGCAGTGCATGGCGCTTCACAGTGTCTGTCCCATCTTACCTAATTAACAAAACAAACATAGAAACTCACATTCGTACAATATACATATATGCGAATGTCAGTTTCTACGCTCTCACGCCTTATCTGCTTGATCGACTATCATTCGATTTCGCATATATATAGTCAGGCGTACAGAAAAAGACATACCTTTTATCCAGAAAGTACTGTTGCCGAAGGATTGATTTTTAGCTAGTAAGAAAAAATGAGCAATATATGATAGTCACTCTAGGTATAAAATAGCATCCCGGCTCGATGGTAAGCGCCATGCCGGCCTCGAGCGCCCTGGCCGTGCGCAGGCGCGCCAGCACACCGGCGGGCCGCGGCGGGCAGTGCGCCAGGTAGCCGCCCACGTCGTGCACGTCCAGCCCGATCAGGTGCCCCAGGCCGTGCGGCTGCAGGATGCCGTGAATACCATTCTACAAATAATAAACTCAAACTCAAAAATCATTTATTTTCATAAAAATGTGTAAACAATTCTTGGACACGTCAATTAACTGATATATTTTAATAAAATTTAATTAAAGTAATTAAAAGTTTAGCATTGAAAAAAGCCTGTTCGAAGAGTAGAGCTTTCATAAGAAGAAGCAGGCAAGAAACTCATTCTCACTTTAACTCAAAAACTAAAAGAACCATTATAAAATTCTTTCAGCGTTAAAAAACTACTTTATCCAGAGTAACAAAGGCTATAGGTATAAAAACATTTTGTTATGAACCACGGGCGCGGAACAATAATCATAAAGGTAGATTAAACTGCGGGGAGAGCTAATTTTTGTGAGATATTGATAAGCTACCTATTTTTCAAAATTATAAATATGATTTACAGCTGTGATAGTTAATGTAATCACTTTAAAATTACAAAATATTAATTAAGATTCATAATTCATAAAATACGTTTACAAAATGTGTTCAATGTTCAGCTACTCATGTTGCAAGTTGTACCTAGTTAACGCATGCATTAATACGCAAGTATAAAATTTTACATTATCGTTATATTTACATAATAACCTTTGTTGTTTATTATTATTAGAAGAAAAATCGATGGGAAATGGAGAGTTTTGGTACCTTGATCATGTCTTCAACATTGCCCTTGAGAAGGTTGCCAGTTTTTAAATGTTCAAGCATTGCTCTGTTAGCTGTCAGGTGCATTTCGTGCCACATTACTCCAGGTTTAGCTTCTCTGTAATTTAAAATGCAACGTTATAATATGTAATCCATAATAATATTCTACTACCTACCTACTAATATTCTTTTTATTTAAATTACCATTTCATAAGGTTTTGATATGTTAGAAGGATAAGTTTACCTAAGTACATTAAAATAACTGATGCAAAAGAAATCTTAGACTATACGCAAGGCAAATTCAATGTAGATAATTATTTAATAAATCATTGTATGATTTAAGCACAGGACATCAGATAATGAGCGTCGTTCTTCTAATACTAGAGACGGAAGTCATAATAACATTTGTGACGAGCGATGGAACGGGCGCCAACGTAGTTGTCACTGACACGCTTGGGCTATTCTAACAAATATAAGAAATGCGAATGTGAGTTCATTTGTTACGCTTTCACGCCTTAACTACTCGACCGATCATCATGAAATTTCATAGGGTACCTTGCACCCAAGAAAAAAATATTATTCCCGAGGGATAGTTTGTATATAATATGCTCGTTTAGCGTATTCAATTGGCAGCTAGCGAGTTGTGTGCTTTGTGAATGTATTAGTAGGTATGTTGAAAGTAATATTTCGCTTTACCTAAATATTTATATTTTTTAAATTCTTATATCCGATACTGAATTATAAACTTGTTGGACTTGAATCGACCTACTCTTTATACTTAAATTTTTAACCAATTTATAAAGTAATTTAAAAATATTTGCAATATAATTGGTAAGTAGGGAAACATTCATCTGTGAAATGCATAATGTTTTGTGCCATTATGCGATCGCATCCACAACACGTCACATTACTAATGTGTGTGTAATCAGGATTTAAACATTACGAATTATGACAGGTTCGATGATCACCTGATGACAGCATCTCTTCCCGCTAATACTGCCTCATAGATCAGTTTCTGGTCTTCGGTGAATTTACCGTTGGCGGGGAATGAGCACGTTATGTCAGCTGCGTACCCGGCGTAATTCCCTCCCATGTCGAACAAACTGGAAATATAATATTAAAAATAATTAGGTACCTACCTACTTAATAGGTTCTGAAATATTGACATAATGATTTTAAAATCCTTAAAATTTATTACTAATGTTTAATATATGCTAATTTTTTTTTACTGAAAAGACATTTGAGGTTATGGCAATATTCCAGGTCATAGCGTTTAAACTACTAGGGCTCTGTTCCACCATCAACAAAACGATCGATTTAGCTACGGACAATGAAACGACGAATTTTTTTTTTTAATTACCTCTCCTATCTATGTGTAGTTCCTGTATCGCGGGGGACTTTACAAACATTTAAACAACGGACACAAAGACCTTCCAGACTCGGAACAACCACTTGAAGATCACAAAATTTTTTGTCCGGTGTGGGATTCTAACCCACAACAATCGGCGCAGTGTCATTGGCGAGGGACCACTTAAACAGTGAACACGTCTGACAAATGAAAATATTTACTTATTTATTGTTTATAATAATAATAATAATATCAGCCCTGTATTAAACTGTCCTACTGCTGGGCACGGACCTCTTCTCAGCGTGAGAAGGGAAGAAAAAGAAGAATTGTTTATAGATAAGTGAATATTATATGTGTGTCAAAAATGAACTGTTCGTAGGTAAAACGATTCGTTTCTTGATATAGAAACTGGACCGGACGAAATCTATGGATTTTGACGCAGTTTGAACCCGTTTTATCTGGTGTCCACATTAATAACGACACAAGTCAAGGATAAAGACTCATAATAAAGGTCTCACCACATATCGCCATCCTGTATGAGCTTGGAGTTGGGCGCAGCGGCGTGGCCGTAGTGCAGGACGGCGCCGTTCTCGCCCGAGCCGCAGATGCACGTGTACGACACGTGGCGGCAGCCGCCCACGCGGTAGCAGTGGTCCAGGAACACCGACTCGCACTGGTACTCCTTCAGACCCGGCTTAGCGTATAGCATCACCTGTATATGGGTAGTTCTACAATAAGAGGTTTCAAATCTATAGAGGATACGGCCAAGGAGAAAAGTAGGCGGTTTTTCATTTATCAGTTATATTACGGTTTATGTCCCATTTATGTACCTTTTCACGGAAGGGCAAGTCACTTTATACATATTTTGTTATTTTTAGAAGGCCAGGCTAAATACATCGGGCAGGGTAGAGACATCAAGATCAGGGTAGATACATATTTGACCAGGGGAGAGGCTTTGACGCAATAAAATAATGAATACAATTAATAAGGTCAACTTTTATTAAACATTGTACTTAACTTATAATCAGACAATCATATTATAGCCATTTCTTAAATTTAAAACAAGAGTGTCATTAGTTTCATTCACTAAAACATATGTAACTTACAATGCCATCGCATCTTCAACATCGCACATTCACAAATTTATTATAATTAATTAAATAGACTAGCGCCTTTTGAGTGATAATCAGGATAATGTTCATATTAGCTGTATCTAAGCTATGTTTCATTAAATGAACAAGTTTTACTCAAAACATAAAATTAAAACAAAGACTAAAATAAAGATAGTCTCTCGCTTCCATGATAATTTGATAAAACCGAAGTTTTAAAGGAGTAAAACATCATCTGTCCTTTCAAACTAAGATTTGGCGTAGGGATTGTCTGGACGATCTGATCTTCTGAGATAATTAAAATATCTTGTTCATCAGCTATAAATAATTTTCCAGTTTTGTCCAATTTTTTACAGAAATCTACCTGTATCTCGTCATCTTTCAAACCCGTGCACATAGCCATTTAAAGGTACTCTTTTTTAAAATAGTAGCATTACTAGAATAAAGGCGCCATTCGTGAATGTTTTTATGGATGTCGACTGCTGTTATTCCATTGCATCGTCTATCTGATGCTTGCCACCTTTTGGTGTTATGATTTGTTCACTGTCAGATGGATTCTTTTTCTCGTTCTCGGACTCTGAATCCGGTTCGTAAACATCCTCAACTTGGAGACGAGATTTTTTTTAGGTGAGTTTATCATTACACCTATTTAAGAAATTATCATAATTTAAATTTTCTTTGCAAAAACAGCTTAAAGCCTTCATTTTTCATTAAAATAATTTTCTATGTTAATGTTCCATGACACTTGATGAACACGCAAAGTACAGAGGATAAAGTGTATGTTTTCTTTAGCACTTGAAAGCAAAGCATCTTTCTTTAGGATATTTTTGTCGTCAATAAGGAAAACATTGATGCTAGGACAGGTTTTCTGAAGAACATCTGACAAATCAGTCAGGGATGTTATATCTTTGCCACTCAATCGGTCTGTTGATCTCTTGCAAACAGCACCCACACCATCAAAAGCCTCCTTACCGTGTCCAGCTTCATGGTAATTCTACGTAAAGTGTATAAGGGTTGAGTAGAATTCTGTTAATGAGTGATAATAAAGTGAAACATGTATTTGTTGCGATATTGTGTTACCGGTCCATCGCTCCAAAGATGAAAGATCTACTTCGGGTGGCAAGCTGTTCAAAATTGGCTGTAAGTGTGCCCGTAGAGCTGGAGGCGAATGTAACAACTTTTATGACATTGAACAATATCATTTAATCTTTACTACACCTGATGCCTCTTCTTTCATTTAAGTTACAACCATTGCAGACTTATCTGTTGACGAAAACCTCCAAAATGGAATGCCTGAATCTCTTCTGTGTATTTAATTAAGTCATTCTTACTGAACTCCATATGAATCATAGCTTCCTTTTCTGTTAAATTTGTCTTTTAATTTTAAAAGCAGAAAGCGCGATGCCATGTCTGTAACCATATTAGACAATAATATAATAACAATATGAACTGAGAACATACTTAACTTTTTATCATAAGAATTCACCATAATTATTTAAGTTATTTAAACCGTCGTTGATAGAAGTTAGCTATATCTGAGTTAGTTTGCTCAAGCATCTTATGATGCATATTATCTCCCCTGGTCAGTGAATATCTCCCCTGGTAGTTATCTTGCCAGGGGAGAGACGTTTTCATGACAAATGCAACTGTTTTAATTAACATAAGAAATTGTTGGGTTAATTATATATCACATTTTAACTATAAAGATATTATTAAATAAGGGTAGTAAATGCAAATAAATTAAGTGGATATTATAACTTTTACAACTTACCAGTGGAGAGACACAATCACCTTGCGAAACCAGTACACCGCACTGTCGCATCGCAACAATTACCAAATGGCGGCGCTCGAATTGTTCGTGTGTTTAGTATTGCGAACTTGTCGATAGATGTTCTTGAGGGCTATTTGGAATATGCTAGTCTTTTATTTATGTTTGTAGTAGCGGAACCAAATTTGCCAGGGTAGATACACAAAAAAGCGGGACTAAAGTTAAAGGTAATTTTTTTTAAATAAACAAATGTTGTTGTATGTTTCCTTTATAATACTTAAGTATATTTATTTAAATTTGTGCTAAACATACTTTGTTTAGCAACTGATACAAAGAAGGTATGTTTTGTCTACAAGTTAAAACTAAAACCGGCAAAGGGACAGGCCAGGGTAGAGACTTTATTAGACTTTATATGGAATTTTAGAAAAATGTTCTTTAATTGGGCATTTCATAGTGATGTTATTTAATAAAGGACATTAAGATGATGTGATTAATTGCAAAAAATAACAAGACATTGAATAAAAAAACGATTTTAAACCGATTGCCGCGTAAGTTAACTCTTATCGTGTAATCACCCATATAATAAATGATTTGTGTTTAAGAAATTGCTTTAAAGAAAATAACTATGTTTTATGGAGTTTATTTTCTCTAAGTTATCTCTTAGCATCGACCAACAGATAGCAAGTAGCAAGAAAAACGACTGAGGTACTTGCCCAGTTGTTTTTCTCCTTTCTTTTATCTCCACTACTCATACACACTCGACACAAGTTAGTCTTACTTCAATGTTTTATACATTGGAGTCAGACTAACTTGTGTCGAGTTTCAGAAACCAGTGTGATCGTTGCCACTTGTGTTGACATCACAGCAACTCATTTGAGATATGGCACAAGATATAGACCTGTTATTTATTATGTTATACATATGTTTTACCTACGGTCACCGCTCACCATCAGGCGGGATGTCATTTTTTTTTGGCAACTTCATTTTGTTTGGTATTTTGAACTCCCGCACTAGAGATTAAGACTTTACGACGGACTCTTAAAAAAAATGTGATCCACGAGTAATTGTTCTTTATGTTCGTTATTTCAATGTTTGTTAAGTCTCCCGCGACACAAGAATTAGTCCTAGTGCGACAATTATATTAAAAAAAAAATAAAGATAATGCTTTTTCTACGATTTCCTGGGGCGAAGCTTGTCTAAAAGGCGTCAGTATACAGCAAAAATGTATATACTTATTATCGGCATTAGTAAAAACCGTTAATCTTTTAATAGCTCATCGATAGCTGCATGTGTTACATGAATAGTAGGTATGGGTAATAAAAATATGACCTGTTTGTGCGCGTCCGATGATACTTTGCACACATATCGCATTACTTCAATCTCCTCTGGTGTCTTGATAACACGCCTGAAACATTTACATACAATATCATAATTTATAATAATTTTATTATAATTCATATAAATATTTACAAGTGTATAAAATATGACATATGTTTAATAAAGGTATTCTATTCTACAAATTAGGGCACGACGTATAGCCACTTAAAATTAGGATTTTGTTTATAAAGAATCAGCTTGACTAGGAAAATTCCTTTAACATACACAACAACATCACAGCCAAAGAACCTTGAGTTGTATTCCTGCTATGAGAAGAGAATTTACATGCCTTAATCCCTAAGCAGCAGGGTCTTCTTGTGCTGTCAATGGGGGCCGAATGTGGTAACTGTTCCTTACGTGGGCAGCATTTCGATTCCTTTTTCGAATGCAACTAATGAGACACGTCTACAAGATGATAACCGCTTACTGTTAGACCAGCGAGACGTAGGTACAGGCGGCCAAAAATGTGGTCTACCACACTACGGTGGAGATTAATTTGAACGTCATGAAATAACAAGGTCCATTGTCCTTACTGACACCCCCTATCTTCAGGACCCGAGTAGATAGGGTTTCGGGGGGAGAACTACGGGTCTCCCCCTTGGACCAGGGTACTGCGGGGTCAGGAAGCCCACTGCGCCTCGAAAGGCGTGTTCTATCGACCGCTGACTAGAGTGCGCGGTGCCTGACATTGGAGTTGGACTCGCAGGGGTATGTGGTTGGCCGCTGAGGACGACATGTTCGTTTGCTCGGCAAGCACGTTGCGTTCGAGCGTCGGACTCAGACGCGGCCAGTGCGAACCAGTCGGTCGCATGAGGCACGGAGTTGCCTTTAGCGAAGTGGCAGTGTGGTTTCACTGCCGCAACGCATCTCGGGAGCTTGCCTGCTCAGCAAGTAAGAGTCATAGCCGGAGTGACTCGGGCCACACCCGGCTTGCAGGCCTATTTGGATAGGCATACGGATGTATGTCGGGAAGTGAGCGTGCCTTACACAGCTCCGGTACCATACTGGAGATATGGGAGGCGGCTTCTCCGTCGGCTTCAGCGAGGTTATCGTTAGCAACTCCTTTGAGTTGCGAGTAGTGAGCGGCTTTATTGCTCCGGTACCTATCTGGAGAATAGGTAGTGTCACTTGGGCACGAGGTAGCTCGCTTACGAGAACCGGATCTCTGAGGTTAGGGTGGAGAGTCGGGATTTGGGGACAAGACCTGTCTATAACTGGTCCCGGAAGGTGCTCTCGGGCACTGGAAGGTACAGCGGCTCCTCTATTATAGCCTAATCGGTTGGTGTAGAGGAACGCTATATCATAAACTGGGATAGTCGTAGAGGAAGGGGATGTCCTTACTGACAAGTGTCATAATATTATTATATTATGTGACACTTGTCAGTGATACTTCTTTATAAGTAGCAAAAAGATTTACTCGAAAAAACTCGAAATTGAAGGGAAGATTATATTATTGCAAAATAATAGCCTATTGCATTGATAATAAAGGTCAAAGTACCATTACTAACCTATGATTTCAAGGGTCAGGCATCACGGACAAAACTTTATAATTGTGCATCTCTTACATTCTGTTAGAAAAGTCAACCTTAGCGATAATTCGATTTCACAGAAACCATTATCAAAACTGGTAGACCACTTTCTTAGCCGACTGTACATACAATCGAATCTGTTGACAACTCCACACCGCGTGCGTCCTTGACCAAAGTAGGTATCGAGGTATCGCCTCATGCGTGTATTCGAAAATCATTCGAAAGCTATTATGCTAATCATAAGGCTTGTACGCTTTGATAGTATTAAAGAAACGAAGTATATAGGTACATAATAGAGTTATATAATGAGCATGTAAACAATAAAATAGTAGGTACATGTAAGTATCAAGAGTTATGAGGTATTTTAACCATGAAAGGTCATTGGAAACAATGGCTACTTTTATGGACTATTGTAATAATATCATGTACTTTATTGAAATACATAAATATCAAATTGTAATACATGATTATTTTCTTTATCATATCAAAAACAAAGCGATTATTACTATGTAATACATTCGATAAAAGTGATAAGTGCATTTACATAAGATGTAGATAAATAAATAGGTTCAAGCAGGCTTACATTTTTTAAATACTTACAGTTCTGCGATAATAGGGAATAAAATCTCGTTGTCAACGTTGAAACTGAAAAAATAAAGCGTTTATTAGAAAAACTATACTTATTAAGTTTCATTATAAGGTGCATGTAAAGTTTATCTTCACGTCACTTGGGAGAGGCCCATCTCCGGCCCATCGGCGATAGTCTCATGATACCTTCGAAGAGGTAGAAAGAGTTTTATTATAGCTATATTTGTCAGCTATAGTAGCTACGGATGGCGGTGGTCTAATTCGTCGCCTCGACACTGGCACTGTGCCGAGTTGGTTTCGAATCCCACACGAGACAAACAATTGTGTGATCCATAAATGGTTGTTCCAAGTCTGGATGGTTTTTGTGTCTTTTGTTTGAATGTTTGTACCCAAATTTGAGCCAAATCTTATGACATTCGACCAACAGAGAGACTACGAATTTACGAACTTCTCTTGATAAAAGAGTCTGCTATCCCGTCTCATACAATGACCGTGCTAGAAACGTGTCAGACAAAAAAATATTCTTTGTAAGGAAATATACAGGGTGATTTTGAAATCGTGTAATTCCTTTTAACCACGCATTCTACTGGTGATATAGAATAACCCTGACCATATTTTTATTTAATTAGATTTTTTTTTTTGAAAAATTATTATTCCGTTTTTTTCGTGAAATGGTGTCAGATAGTCATATGTTAACCAACCGAGGCAATTTTAATTTTTTACTAATTAAAATAAAAAATCATATTACTAATTAATGTCGTAAATAATAACGGGCGGTCCTTTTTATTGCCCCTTATTATTTACGACATCAGTTATTGTTATGTTATTATTTTTAAATTAAAAAAATATTAAGATTGTGTCAGGTGGTTAAAATATGACTATATGAAATCATTTCATGAAAAAAATCTGTACTCTAATTTTGCCGAAACCATTATTCTAATTAAGAAAAAATATGGTCAGGGTTATTCTATATCACCAGTAGAATGCGTGGTTAAAAGGAATTACACGATTTCAAAATCACCCTGTATAAGACTATGCCCACTAGACCGTTCCGTCACCGACCAGCAGTTCTTATAGGCGTATCGTGTTGCTTGTCGTGTCTGATACGTTCCTAGCACGGTCATGGTATGAGACGGTATAGTGGGTAGACTCCTTAAAACAGAAACGAAATTTGAAAATTGGAAGTTAGGTAATTTGAATTCTAACTTACACACTATTAGATTTCAATTTGCCTAACTTCCAAATTTCGAGTAACGTCTCTGCTTTATCAAGAAAACGGTAGGATCCTAGCACCTTACTTTCATTCACCATCACCATATTCTTAGAAGCACTTCGTTTTAGGGTATTCGTTACATTAACTCGTTACGAAATAAAAAATTTAAATATAGAATTTTTAGTTATGTCTATGTCATAGGATTGCAGCGAAATTCGAATTACTTGTTTCTTTTTAGAAGACAGAACTCTATGTCTATGTTTGGACAATTCTACGCATTTATTACATCTGTTAGAAAGACGTCTCTGAGTATTGTATAATTATCTAATTTACTTAGCGTAATATCGTATTTACTTACTCATTGATTCCATCAAACGCCGCCTCCTTAGCAGTGAGACCACTGTCAGTGTTGGGTCCGGTCTGAAGAAAAATGAAGATAATTATAGTTAAAAAAGCTATGATATAATTAAAATATTAACCAAGACAAATGTAATGTGGTCATAATCGTGCATGTTTAAGATTAGCCATGGAAGTATAATGCTACTTACCTTCTAGCTCCATGAACAGAGTATTTTGTTCGTAGGTCAGTGGCGTAGCGTTGGTGTCAGCCGCCCCAGGCGGAAATTCTTTTTGCCACCCTCTTATTTAGGTATTTCAATTTAAAACACTATAACTTTCAGAAATTCTAAAGAACTTTAAGGCAAAAACAGTCATCAATATTTTGTATTAAACAGTTTAAATATTTACAAGATATTATTACTATTTTTTGTGAAATTTCGCCGCCCCCTGAAACTGCCGCCCCCACTACGCTACGCCACTGTCGTAGGTAACATAATTATAAGCGTCATTAAAATAATTAAAATAAATTATGTATTGTTGATAACAGATGTTTCATTAAAGTGTGCAGTATTAAATTCCTTTTATATATTTAAACAGGCATACAATAAAAACGTGTCAAATAAATAAATCAGTCTAATACAACTGTGGATATATAACAGCATTTAGAATTCTAAATATTTTCATGAGGCTGGCTCAAACACCAACACCGCATCCTTCAGTACCAAATATGTGACAGTTCTAATCAGTATTCTATTAGACTCTTTAACAGTTACAGTTGTGCATCTACAGTAACACTTAAGATACATGTCAATGTAAATAAAAAGTAGACCTATTTATTTTAAGTATTTTTAAGTCTATTTAACTTTAATTAAAATTAATGTAAATAGTTATGTTTATGTTGTGTATTATGGCAATATCAATAGAACAAACGACTTTCAAACTCATTCCTCAATAGCAAATAATAGGTAAGCTTCGGAAGAGTTGTAAATATATAACATTGCCAAATGTATTTTAGTATGTTTAGACATCATTATGTATATATATCAAACCTGTCAGTTATTGGAATGCCAGACATAACTGATGTGTCTGGTGGCTAATATGCCACTGCTACTCAATAAGTTAATAGTCATGCACAATCTAAACAACGTAAGCTAATGCATCAATGTAATAACTTTTATTGTATTCTATTATTTTATACTCTGAATGAAAATCATAAATATTTGTACTTACCAAAGTTAATAATTTATCTGGATTTAACTTCTTGAGTACATCATAAAGCTGAAAAGAAAAATCAAAAGTAAACATTAAAAAATGATAATCAAATTCCTGTTACAATGAATCGGCTGTAATATGAAAAGCCCAAACAATAATCAATAGTAATGTGATTCCTTCTTAATATAATGATGTTCTCTAAATTGAATTTAATCGTAAACAAATGCTTTTCAATATCATAATCTCAATATTCATCAACCAATATCCCAGTTACTTTAACTTTGCTTGATGGGAGCACTAGAATATATTGAAATTTGTCTCTATTAGCTAACTTTTTGGTGTGATGGTGAATGAATTCTAGTAAGTAATAATAATAATAATAATAATAATATTTTATTGTCACAAAAAGATACATACAAAGGAATAACCCATGTGGTTATAAACATTTAAACATGTACAATAATTTTGTTGACCACTGGTACCCAAAGTAAGATTTAACTTGTGGTATGGGTACCAGGGCTCTCACAATTAATTGCAACAGGTAGATATGTGAAAGTGTAGTGTATCGTAGATGCATATGCATGTGCTGAATTGCTAAGGTAGGAATAATATATAATTATATAAATATTCATATTAATATTATAATTATATATATCGTATATATATGTATATTATATATATATATCTATATCTGTGTGTATGTGAATGTTCGTGTTTGTATGTGTGTGTGTGTGTGTGTGTGTGTGTGTGTGTGTGTGTGTGTGTGTGTGTGTGTGTGTGTGTGTGTGGATACATTTTGGATTTATAGTATACTTAGCTTAATCAAATTTTCTGTGTCTTCATAAGATTTGGACAAGAGCCATATGGTAACTTTTTTCTTGCATTGCGATCTATTTAATGAATAGATGTTGCAGTATTTATTTGCAGTGTTATATAAATGACAGCTTACAACAGTGTGGTGACGCGCTGCTAACGCACTTCTGAAGCTATGAGCCTGGCAGACCTTATATGCACGGCGCTTTTTTGTGACTTGAATGTCATATTCCAGATCAACATGTTTTCTGCAGATTGTTTCAAGCACAAAGAGCTGTCTGACAGTAAGCAGTTCACATTCGTGATATAATTGGGCAGTCGAATATCTAAAAGGCTTAAATGTCATAACTTTAAGGACTGCTCTTTGTGCTCGTTCTAGGGGCAGAAAAAACGATTTCATAGCTCCACCCCAAACAGAAATACAATATGTTAATATAGATTGACATAGTGCATAGTAAACTAATTTTAGTGTCTCAAAATCAGCTGAATAACGTAATTTTTTGAAAAAGAAGATCATCTTGCGGACGCGGGCAGTAATATTAGTCAGGTGGTATTTCCATGAAAGAAGATTATCAATATATACCCCCAGATACCTTGTGTGGGCAGATCTCAATATAGTTGGGCAGTCGCAGATGTTAGTGGATGTGTTTGTCGAACAAGTATGTGCTCTTATATTGAATGTTTCCAAATATGGTTGGGTTATAGCTGTCTTTGAGAACGTGATGTATTTGGTTTTGTTGAGATTAAGTGTAAGTAGATTGTTTGACAGCCACTGCATTACATGACTAAGAGCGCATTCTGCACGAACAAACACTTCTGACCAGTTTTTGCCACGAACAAGTATTGCAGTATCGTCTGCGTAGGTAATGATAGAAGAATAGGGAAGGGATAGGGTGCACAAGGAGTTTATGTAGAGTAGGAAGAGAGTTGGGCCAAGGATTGATCCCTGTGGGACGCCAAAAAGGAGGGGTGCGTTGTCACTAACGATGTCATCTATTTTTACACACTGTGTCCTATCAGAAAGATAATCTTTAAAAATACGAAGTGCATATCCACGGATGCCCATTCTCTCCATTTTTAATAAGAGATGTGGAACAGAGACAGTGTCAAATGCTTTGGTAATATCTAGGAAAATCGACAGACATTTTTGTCCATTATCAAGACTGTTTACTATTCCATCAACCAGAGAAGCGACTGCATCCTCAGTCGATATTCCTGTCCTAAAACCAAATTGATTCGGCGCTAAAATACTGTTTCTCTTTAAAAAGTTTCTTAGGCGGGTGTTTAGCACCTTCTCCAGGATTTTAGACATCGCAGGTAGGACAGATATAGGCCTATAATTATTGACACTGTCTCTGTTTCCACTCTTAAAGATGGGATGCACAACGGCCCTTTTAAAAGATTTGGGGAAAATTCCTTCTGCCATAGAAACATTGCAAATGTGGGTAATTATTGGTACCAGGATGTTTGAGCACTTTTGCAATAGATGAGCAGGAATTGCGTCCCACCCGACCGCAGCATCTTTACGCAAATTTCGAATGATTGACTCTACTTCAGACTCATCCGCAGGCAAAAGAACAAAAGAATTAGCATTAATGTTATCATTCAGCAATTGAGTATTTTGAATTTTTGAAGTGTGGTAACACTTAATAGAATTCACTCTCCATCTCACCATCCTGCACATGACCATTATAGATGATAAAACATAGGTCAATTTCCTTACCTCATCTACAAAATACACTTCATCAACACCATATAGTTTTCTAAAGTCATTGCAGCATAACAGTTTGCCCATCCAAACCTCATACTCTTCAGGGAGACGTGGCACAAACAATATTCCTTTGTTGGCCTTCACATCTAGGGCAAAATAGCAACCAGGTTCACGGACACCACACACCCAGGTAAAGTAGGCTTCCTAAAAGTAAAATATTTATTTAAAAAGACATGATGATAATGATAGGACATGAATAACCTTTTTGTTATGTGAGTTTTTCTGTAGAAATACAAAGGCATAGAATATTCAAACTTAGAATAGCTTTCTGGATGATGAAAAGATCTAACAAAAGTACATCAGGATTCAATGGTATGAAACTTATATATCATAATTTTTAATCATTCAGAAGCTAAAATCAAGATACATAGGAAAAGTATTATGTACAGAGAGAGAACTAAATATTGGTAAATAGATTAAATGAGTACATCAAAAATTCATTATATATTTTAGAATTTGAAGTGTGTGCAACCATTCACAACAACAAAGACAATGAACAGTAAAGTGAGCATATAGAAAATCATAAAAAAGAGGAAATTATTTTAAATGAATAATAAAAACAGTACTAAAATCCTTAATTTAACATATTACTTGCATCGGATATGGTCCAAAGAATTGTTGAAATCTCTAAAAGAAGAGTTACAAAACATTCACATCTCTTTAGAATAATAAAGTTACTTGTAAGCAGTAAAACTATAAATATAAATTTCATGAAACAGAAATCATATTAGTAATGTATTGTTGGGTTCTGTTATCTCCTTGATTACGTTAGTTAGGTAATTAAGGACTTTGTACTATTCTGCAATTGAGTAATTTATCAAATTACAAATACCTGTCTGAACACATATTGAATATCGGTATCATAGTGGCTAATGTCTTCACCGCCTTGCAAAACGACTACTTGTCCACTTTTCAGCTTTTCTGCTAGCCTAGCTCTGTTTTTCGCGAACAGAGACAGCGGCACTTCGTAAGTTCCAGGACCCATAGACCACGTAGCTGCCATCTTCGTTGACAAACTGATACTAAACTTAGTTGCCAGCCGGCACAATAGAATCCTTTGACACGATAAGCGTAAACTATGTAATTGATAGAGATTGCGATACACGTTAACGTTCTGCTTGATATGAGGAAATTTATTTGACAAACATTGTTTACTGATTATATTATATAAATATCTTGTTTTTAACATTTAATAAACCCAATTCGAAAGATTATTAATATGCTAAAATAACAATAAAAATATTTACATTTTGCGTAAATGACAATGTCATAATTTTAGAATACCGTATGCTGCTGAGTAATTGAAAGAGACAACCATAGATAGAGATAACAGTCCGATGACAGAACTCGATTTGAAATCTAATATAATTATGTTTACTGTCAGATTTTCCAGGTACCAAGAATCCTTATTAAATCAAAGCTATTTTCTATCTAAATTTGCGTCCCTGTTATGAGCTAGGTATTGGCATACCACTAATTTTCCACGATATTATAAGATCATTGCTCTAATGCATTATAATGTCTTAAATTAATAACATTTCTTATGGTCAAACAGTTAGTTTCTATTTTTTAAATGTTTATAAATCTATATCATCTAAATAGTTTATCGTAAACTATTTGATCAGCATTAACGTAGAGGCATTATAATCTTCGGATACGACAGTAACACTTTTGGTAAAGCGGGTAGCAAAACATTTGTCTCGTAAATAATAGGTAGTCAGTTGTAAGTGTTGTAACATTTGTTGTTCGTTAGCCAGTCCGAGATATACCTTAGATAACAGCAGTTCAGCATTCGTAATCTTTTCGCCAATGACGGTTACTGTTACTATAGTATAATGGATGGATCATTGATATGATGTTTTAACAAACACAGAATGGTTTATAAATTTTTCAGATGGTTGATTAAGAAAATTTTAGAGCTAACTGCTGATTCAATTAAATGCTATTCTGTAATAAGCTGATAAATAAACTAATACCCAAACTTCTCAGTACATGACAATTTCGAAATCCGTAGAAATTATATTTTACAGAACCCATAAAACTATTTGAGTTCTTTTATTTTATTTCTGTCATTCGCGAATTGCACTGTAATCTGCCAGTTGCCTCTTTATTGAGTTACTAGTGTAAAAAATATTTGTTATGTGTAGTTGCCTTAAACAAAAATTATAAAGTCAAACAAGCCAGCTACTCACCACTAGATGGCACTAATAGTAATGGTTAGCTAGGTATAAAGTCAGCTGTTAGGCTAAACAATAACCGTAATAAAGATTAAGGCACGAGTAGCGGTGCAGAGCATGCTTATCGTATTTGTTATTTTACAGCACTAGTAAGATAACAATGTCAGTCTAAAATTGTTGTGCATATACAACGATGACTAATAGCGGTTATGAGACTATTCCACGTATTGGTGCAATTCCGGATCTGAGATTACAATACTTTTACTGTTGACTCATTATTATTGAAAGTAGGATAGGCAGATATTAGTTTGTAGGTTTACAATCAATAGTGATGAGTCAATTCATATCTACGATAAATCGTAAAAGTACATGACTAGAAGCAGTTACAGTTTACTCTGCATTCTACAAGATAATGAGGAAAATTACCACGTGGATAACTACAACAGTTAGGTACTGTTATATGTACCGTTACAACATAGGTAGATAGGTAATAAAGTAATTGTTTCAAATGGGTTTTACCACTGAATGTTTTATTATAAATACAGGGTGTAAAATAAAAGAAATAAATAAAATCATCAAATATTTAATAGACGAAAAATAGATCTAACACTGAAAGGTTGCGTAGATTGCTATTTTCAATATTTTGTACAGCTAAATTCAAGAATGTAATTCAAAAAATTTATTTCTTGAAATTCATTCCATTTATTACTTAAATCTTATCTAAATCACAAGATCGACGATAAATTAAACTACCTAAAAATCACAAAATGCATTAAAACATGCACACATGTAATATTATAATGATTTTTATACCATATTTGGTACAATTGTACATAGTTACTACAATGATGAAATAAAGTATTAGCTAGATAGGAATTTTATAACTATATTCTACAAATTGTCTAGGTTGCACTTTGACCGTCACAACAAGTAGATACTTTCTGAAATCGCATTGTACAACGTGTAAAATCGAATTTACCTAAACTACTACATGCGAGGAAGTAACTGTACTTGTTACAATGGAAATATGTACTGTTATCTCTACAATCACTTTTTGAAAGTTTTATATACTAACAATGACCTAATTGAACGAAAAATTAAGTATTTCGCTAGTGAGTAAACATTTCTAACGAAATATCTGATGTAATGTAGATCATTAATGAGAGATATTTAAAACTAATAAAGCAGTTCACTTAAACATAGAAACATTATGTAGGTATGAAAGACAACGAACATTTACTATCGAATACTTTAAATAATTACATAAACAATAGTTAAAGCTCTTGAATTATACTTCATATTAGCTAATTTAATAAGTTGGAAATGTCTTTAAACGCGACATTCAGTCAAGTTGTAATAATTAAGAAGTAAGTAGGTACTTTAGAATGCATAACAATACTAAAGGCTAGTTACGTCATTCAGTACTTTGATCATGATCAGTTAAGGTCACTATAAAACGAAGAATAAATATTATGATTGTAGAGTACGCGCGGCCATTTTGGTTCGTTCTCGTGACTCGTGTCGTGCGGGACACGTCATTGGTGGCTATCTCCTTCTCGCACACTCTCCGCATATAGCACCATTGTAACCCGACACGTTTCTTACACACAAGCGATTTCACAACACGTTCGACACTTTCACAACTAAAATGTTTTGTTTATATCTTATGAATCTACAGAGATTTCATGACACGGTTGTTTCTTTTCTTGTAATCTCCGAACAGCTTCGGCGACAAGGGCGCGTTGCTCTAGTAACCTTTCTACAAGATCGACAGGTTCTTGTTTTCTAATGTAGTAAGGTGCGGCACGAGCTCGAGCCTGCAGGTGAAGCTTTTGTTTCAAACCAAGGGTTAGTTCCTCAATCGCTGGTAATCTACTGGATGCTAGCTGACGACCTTCTGCTTCAGAGGAATGACGAGGGTCATATCTCGACCTCTCTTTCAACATAGTGAAGTGAAGAACAATTTGAAATTTGATAAATTGATTTAGCAAGGGACTAGAGATCTCACCGGTACCGTGGGCGGCGAGCAACAACGTTTGCGAATCACGAATGCCGAATGAATGAGCGAGTGAGCCAGTCGAGTCGACTCCAGCGTAGGAAAGACAGGTCTCAGCGGGGGTACAAGTGAGGGGGGAGTAATGACGTAGTCAGATGCGCAGTCGTGCCGGGCTGTATACAAACAATACGATGGACGTAAATAAACACAAGACAGACTCGATATGCCTGTATTGTGAACGGTGTTATCTCTGTGTTAGTTGGGTTAGCTATTCGACCGATTGCCTTGTCGAATTATGAAAAGGTTTTAATAAATACAACTATAGGAGACAGGTAGGTCGTACGCTCAATAATAATTAATAACATAACAGACGTGTATACACAAACGAATGCTTTATTTACAACTTGTATGTATGTGGTGAGTAATGAAAACAGCATGAGTAATAATAACAACTAATAAACTCCATTTGAATAATAATCATTATTTTCTCTGAAGTAAACAATAATATTTGGGTACAGAAAACTTAAAATACCGAGCTGCTAAATTTACCTAAAATATTTACATTTTATAGCAATTTTAACTTAATTATCATGAATTCATGACTAATATAATTACTTAAGCGTGCAATGTTAGATAAAGTGGGAATGTATTTCAAAATATTAATCATCATTTTCCTATACTTGCCATAGTATGTTCATTGATAATAAAACAAGTTTATCGTTAATTGTGATTGTTATAATGAAACATTAATAGGTAACAACTAATCTGACGCGACGACGTTGATCTGTATGATGCGTAGTGTGTCTCGTGTATTCGGTTGAAACAAATCTAAAAACGGGCAATGCCCTCGGTTTTTTCCAGACTATGATCACGTTGATTTCGTTTGATGTTATTATGATTGCCTTACTACTTCATATTATTATCTTTTTCTTTTCATTGAGACTTCACGCGTTACTTGTAAATACCTACATGTTATTGTTAAAATATAATAGATTTAGGTCATTGTTGACACAGAATAGCTACCGTAAATTAACCTTTATAGGTAGTCTACTACACATATAACATTTCAACGAATGATCTGCTAATAATCACATGGCAAATAATTACTAAGGTAATTTTACAGCAACCGCCACATGGTGTCATTGACTTCTAAATGGTGCGAGCGATGCTTTCTGTAAGCACGTTTTTTACCACTCCAGTGTCGTTTTACAAACATTCTATAACTATTATAAATTTAATATTCTTGCCACGAGGTTTACTTGTAATAATATTACAAACGATATTTTATTAAGTTTAAATGAATAAAATAATTCTACTAACTGTCTGGCATCTATTACATCTATTAATAGAGTGGTATTTCAATAATGTTTTGCACGTTTCTAGCTGTGTCAAGAGCACGTGTTCCTCTATACATCCTACCAATACATAGTTCCAACGATAATATTATACTTAGTTATACAGCTATCGACACATTTAGAATGCACGTGTTTAACAATTTTGAAAGTAACTAGGTATTTTGGGTTAGATTTATATTTGAAATAACTGCGGGCAATGTAATATTGGACGACAACTTCCGACCTTCAAATAAAGATAACACACGTTATGTACATACTGCGTTTAATTTTATTTTATAATCACTGGTTACGTGATCCAAGTAGTAAAATGATTGGAACAATAGTTATAATTATGATATGTCTAGTTACATAAACATCCGGCAAAAGTACCTATTAAACGCAGCTAACTAAGTACTTAATTCAGACTTATGAACTACCTACATAGTTCTTACATATTTGTTTTATTACATTATCCTGTCTATGATTTACATGTTACTATAATATTCAACATAATTCAAAATAAGGAAAGGTTTCAATAACAATATTATTATTGTAAACAGTTTTATTGCCTCGACAAGTCAGCAATAATGAGCAAACGTAGGTTTGATTGAAAAACTATTGATTGAGCAGTTTTTAGTTATTATAGTTTATAGATGTTGACATAAATAAGTAAACCTATTGTAATTATATATTTAACTAGACATTGAAATCAGAGCAAGGAGATATATTTCATAATTCATTAGTGCAATTTTATTGATCGAACCTATCAAAATAATCTCTCACGTGTACGTATTTAAGTGACCCTATCGAGTAATAATACTGAAATGAGTATTTAGTCCATATAACCGCAGTATTAAGATAATATTACGCAACATACAACTGTCTCAACCACATGGTAATATTATTATACACTTTTGTTGTTGTAATCAAGATTAAACTGGTATGTTACAACGTGACATTTTATTAAGTAGATAAAGCGGTTATGTATGTATTCATTAGGTATTGATGTTTACATAAGTAGGTAGATAAAATGTCTACCTAATATTTTGTGCAACACTTAATGGTAATAAAACATTTGTGTACTGCAAGAATTAAGTGTAACAACAAGACTTAATATAAATAGTTCTATTTATTACAAATTTATTTATTAGATAAATAGATATGATATTGGAATTGGTATTTATTTCGTATCAAACTTGTAGTCGTATTAAATTTAATGCGTTTCAGCTGGTCTCAAAAACGTGTTTATAAACTTGATATGATATAGGTAGGTATTTTAGTCTAATAATATTTATGTTTTGCGAATCATACATTATTTATACAGAAGGTATATAATGTGTGGGTGTAAATTAACATTATTTACGCTCATTATTATTTAAAATCCATTAGGTTGTATTGATTTATAAATACCTAAGTATTTAGTATTAGATGCTGCCATCTAGTGAGAAATAGCTAAACTAAATTATATGTAGTTCAGCTATTCAACACATGAGTGAGGTGCTCTAAGTACTTTTATTTTATCTGTGGCTGCTGTTAAAATTAATGATAATAATAATAATATTCTATCACATACACACATCACCACTAGCCCAAACTAAGCAGAGCTTGTGTTATGGATACTAGACAATGGATAAACATACATACATATATACTTTTTTTTTGTAAATACATACCTACATATTATACATAGAAATAATCAAAGATATTGTTACAATCAAAGATGTCTATATGAACCTACTTATACTTGACCTATACAATATCTTTGGTCAAAATCCTGTAGCTTCAGAGCATGGAACTATTATGCGAAAGCATCGGAGGAATAAGAACTCTCTCCTAGTATGCAGCATTGCCAGAAACATTACATACATTTTTCGTTTTCCAAAAAATTATAAGACACGTCTTATCGCATATTAAAATATTTGGCGTGATTTTGATATTAATGTTGACTGGTGATGTCTGTGATATTTTATTAGAAGCCTAATAATTATGGTCATTTGATAACAAAAGTCAATTGTTGTTCATCACTCATTTTAGTTCCAAATACACTCATTACTGCAATGGCAAAATGATGAGAATTAAATGGAGTCATATTTTTGGGTGGCTTGTCTACTCTACGTAGTAAAATAGACGTCAGTAGCTTGCGCAGAGTAACTAACTTCTTATTTAACGTGTTAAACGGACGGATGATTCTGTCATTTTAATTAGTAGTTCTATTACTTTCAAAGGCTAACGATTTGTGGACGTCCTTTAATAATCCCAAGAGTGCATTAAACAGAAAAAAAGTAAAAAGATAAAATATGTTAACAATCTGTGCTAACGATATCTATGTGAGGAGTTTTTTGGGCAGCGAAAATTTCAAGCACGTTTAGTACAGAACTTAGAGGAGTTAAATATGTTGTGGAGTAGGAGACGTTAAGGTAGAATAGGGTGAAGTGGATGCCCATCCACTTCACCCTATTCTATCTTAATGTCTCTTATGCATATAGCCTACTATTTAAATAGCTGTGCTATGCACACTAATCAGTGTAATGAGTAATGACACTAATGACTAATATAATTGCACTCTAGGCGCTGACGAATGGGTATCTAGTAAGTAGAGAAAATAAGTGGATTAAAAAAATAAGAAGCGTTCATGTCTGTCCAGAGGTATTACTTATTCTTTAGAAGAATCGCTGACAGCAGTGTGATCTTTACCCTTTGCGCTTACTCGTTGATGACTCGTTTTTGAAAGATCGGCAATGCTTGAGTATATTCTGATAAGTAATACTGTTAAAACATGCACATCTCATAAATAACTTAAAATAAAAATTATTGTTACCGTTATTGAATTAAATAATTTTTATTTAATTTATTATCATATCATAGAGAGCAAGCAATGACTTGATCAATCAATATTGAACTTTCTTAAAAGCGCCATCTATGTAATTGTTATATAACTATTGTAAAATAAATTATACTTACGCGTATAGATGGCATTGTAATACATTTGTAATATCGAATATCGAAAGAAAATTTGTCCGGATACCAAATAGTACTCTTACATAAATTCATATAACCGTATGTGCATAGTTGCATACACTCTCTCTTGATGATACCCAAGTGTAGGGATTTGCAGAGGCATATATTGTCAGTTACACTAATGATTAAAGAAACGCATTCCTAAGTACCTAATTTAGCTGTACGTCTAAGCTGGTCTATCATCGTTACGATATCTTTGTGTGTATAATTCCTCTGTATGTGTATATGTTACTTAACTTCTAAACGGGTGGACCGATTCTAATGCATTTTTTTTGTGTTTATCTGGGTCGTGTGCGTTACCCCAGCGAAATAATGTCGGAAATAGTAATTTAAATGTTATAGATAATTAGTTGCCCAGCATCTGTAACATGTAACTGTTGCGCACATTTTTAAATTTGTTGTGTAGTTTTTTAGTTAATTCACTAAAACATTTCCTGCTGGGGTAACGTTACCGCAGCCAGATATTTTCTTTTTTAATAGGAATATTATAAAACTAGATAAATTTCGCAACTTTTTTCTTATTTGTTCTTTCTTCGGCTGCGAAATTATTCGAGATCCTGCTGGAGTAACGCTTGTGCTTTTGCTGTATCTCTGAAACGGTTAAGCGAATTCTAATCATCTTTTGTACATGACTTCGTAAGAATTAGTTATAATTAGCTGAGCAATAAAAAAACAAAAATAATGCGACGTTTAAAAATTATTTAAATTAAATATAAAAACGCTTCAATACGTTCTAACACTTTGGATAAGAGCTGTAAAGACTTACTTCAAATGTTATTTTGTAGCTTGAGCTGCCTTCGAATGTATATCAAGTTTCATTAGTATCCTGTAAGTAATTAACAAATTATGATGAAATTTAGTTCTCCACGTTCACGGTCACAATGCTCGCGGAATTATTTAGCCACCGATAACCCTGTATGGTGGATATATAAACTGAATGTTATATCAATAATTTGTTGGTTATTTCAGTTTTATACCTGTAAAATTTCAGCGTAGTACATACAATAATTAACGTGATATTAAAATAAAAGTCATTAGGAAGTGTAAGACCATGGTAACCCGACCATGTTTAGGTGGTTACAAAAAAGCGACCGCGTAGTACACACAGCGACACATCAACCTAGACTGTTTGGACTTTGAACTATTAGAAGTTAAACGCTGCGAATCGTGCGAGAGAGTGCGTTATATTTTTGTTATTTTGTCTTATTTACGCTGGTACACACACAAACACTAAAATCTTTTCACATTTAATAAAAAAACATAGGCTAAATAAGTAACATATCACACGAACATTTCAACATATGTATTTAAATAAGTGTTTAAACACTTATTTAGGGCCAGGGCTCTCGCTGGATATTAATATAGCCCTGGTACCCAAAACTCAAGTTAACTCTTACCTTGGGTACCAGTATTTCAACAAATGTATGCTGTAACTTGTTTTTAGATTGTAAGTTTTTTCTGTGTTCATACTGTTTGTAACCTTTTTGAGAAATAAATTATTATTATTATAAGGTTTCGGGTTCGAATTCGGAGTGGGCCAATCAAAAGTCAATAGCAGCCCGGAGTAAGGAAGTTGGCGGTGTTAGACACCCCCGGGCATCGGAAAGCACGTAAAGCCGTTGGTCCTGCGCCTGATCTCTGTGCGGTTGTGTCGGATTACCTTCCTATCGGATCATGAGAGTTAGGGAACAGACAGTGCACTTGTGTTAGCGCACACGATTGTGCACTATAATATCTCCTGCGCAAATAGCCAGTCTTTGTTAAGATTGGCTGCCATGACCGAAAATTCGGTCTGGAGGACAATACTATTAATTATACAAAATTTCGGCAAATACCCTAACGTCCTTTCTGCTTCCGCGCATAGACACGTAGGTACCTTACATGGCTTGTAATCACTAAGTCATAAAAAATAAGCAAAGCAAAGACCCCTCCAACCTTATTGGTGCTTACGTAGTAATACTTGGACGACCTCTAATCATACAAAATAATTTTACTGATTAATACCAAGTTTCTATTTAGCAGAATGATTGATTTTTTAAATTTTATAATGTAACAAACCATTACTATGCACTGATTATAGGATTTATTTATTCCGACTGACATATATTTATATTACATTATTAATACTAAAATGGAACTGTTTTATCAGACGGTTGTGTGGCCCTTACCTTGGATGCGACATACTCTCGTCAAAACCTAGGTCATATTTAATTGTAAGAGCTAACTAGGCAGTGTTTTGCATGTATTAAATAAAAACAATGCGAGGAAAGCTGCATGTCTGAAAGTTCTAGCTGCTTACGACGATAAGTAAAATATGCAATCAGCACTGAACAGCAACAATGCTGTATATAATAAAGGTATACAGAAAATTTATGAAAGCCTTTTGTACGATGTTTTTTATGAATAAGGCCGTTAGTTTACACATCAAACATTTGTTCACAAATACTTTTTATGCGTACTGTAAACAGTAAATTCTCGTTAGAATAATACTTTTTGGTATTAAAGTCAATATTTGGTTCGGCATACAAAAACCTCTTTGGAAGGTATGAATTATTAAATACCAAAGATATTTTGTTAAAACGTTTAAAAACGCTTTGTTCATTATTCCGAACTACATTGTAAATACCATGACAAACTATGGCACACTAAGATATTTCTTCACTTACTCAATCAGTATTGCCATTTGGCAACAGCAATTTGATGTAGGTAGTGGCACTTATTGTATACGTATAGTATATTTGGATTGTCTTGGTGGCGCAGCGGTGGCGAGTGCAACTGCTGTGCATTAATGTCTCGGGTTCAAATTCAGAAACCAGACAAATAAAAAAATAAGGTAGTATTTTTCTGTCAAGGCATTCACAATAGCAATCCAATTTTCAGTAGCACCTGGCGTTGTTGTATACCCTGACGGCAAGTCAGAACAGAGATATAAATCTCTGTTCTGTGATGGAATGGTATCATAAAACACAGATCGTGACCAGTGAGTGGAAGGGCTATCAATATTACACTAATGTCTTTATCAGTGGATAAAGTGTAAATGTCGATCGCCCTTATCGATTGAGATAGATTGCTTCGCTTGGACGATAGCACTAAAATCGTTCATCCTTTTAATGCGACTTACAAATAGAACATCCTAATTCTGTATTCTTGACTTGTGTCTGAAATGCTGCTGTCGCCTTGCTAACAGAGTCAGCTTACCTAATCGCCGGGATTAGGTAAGCTCTCCTCTCCCTTTAGGTTCCTAGATTGCCCTGAGTCAAGTCCTGGCGATATAATCTATGCTAAATATTATAAAGAGGAAAGATTTGATTGTTTGTTTGTAAGGATTTAACTTGAAAACTACTCAACCGATTGTAAAAATTCTTTTACCATTGGAAGCTATATTATTACCGAGTAACATAGGCTATATTTTGTTTGAAAAAAGTACTATTACTAACATAACCTACGCTACTTACGCGAGTGAAACCGCGGGGCAAAGCTAGTAAATTATATCCCTAAAGGTAGTAAATTGGATAGTTGCCTTGGATGCGACAGGACCCAGGCTCTGCCAGGACCTAAGTTCATGTTTAATTAATAATAAAATTATAAGAGCTATTGTGCAGTCATTGTAATACAATCCACATGAATAAATATACCTATTATATATCTAATAATATTATAAAATATGTGAAAGTTTGTGAAGATTAAGAAATAAACATCAAACTACTGTTTGTTAATCAATTTGTCATTAACTATTGAACGTACTTGGGTAAAACTTGGCATGCAAATAGACCATGTTCTAGGTAGGATGATTTTGACCTCTGTATGTGTTCCCGTAGGATTTACGCAGGCGACCGCGACCGCGGGCTGTCATCTGTTACATGTCCAAATATATGTTTTCCCTTTCCTTGTCTTGGGCTGCAATTTACATGTAGGAAAGTAAGTATCACGTTTCCAAAGAGAAATGGGAAAATAATAAGAATTCAAAACCATAAACAAACATTTAAAAATTAAATTTAAGGTAATAATTTTAATCGAGAAAAGGAAAAGACTAGTGAGGGCGAGTATGCGTAACTGTTTCGTACTTGGCCGCTTTGTTTACATGCTATGATTAAGGGGAGCATATAAGCTATAACGCATGTGTACTATAATGGTAATATTTGCAATAAGCAGCAATGCATGCAGTCGGCCGGTTAGATTTTATATTACGCCGCGGTCCAACTGTTACCAAGGTGTTACCTCACCATACCTTAGTGTTGTGCACATTCGATAAACTTTCTTATCGATATGTAAGGATCACCATAATTAAATTATAAAAATGATCGTCATAATTTTATCGTACACAATTTAGTAAAGGTATATAGGTTACAACTCTTCAAAGATTTAATGAACCCTACTTTTCTATATAAGACGATTCTCTTTATTAAAGTGGTATACATTATTATTCCAAAACGATCAGTAATGTTTAACTTGTTCGGAAATCATAATAACACATGTTTGTAGTTAAATATTGTAATTAATATAAGCATCTATAGATAATCTTCATGGCATTAAGGATATACTTTGAATTTTATGATAAGATTTAGGTCAATAAAATGAATTATAGTCTAATAGATAGATATTTTTAACATTTCAATAATAACTAGCGACTTATTTGTGACAAAGAATAAAATGTATAAAACTTTTGCCACTAGGATCTCGTATACCAAATATTCGCTATCTAAATGACCACATATCAACTCACTATATATGAGTAATCTTATCATACTTTATCTATTAGGTACATGCGAAATATAGATCAAATGTTTACTGATAACTGTCTTAACTATTTTGTCATGGTGTCCGGTAGTTTATTTTTTATTAATTGAAAGAAATATCTTTGGCCTACCTACATCACTAGTGGTAATGTTGCGCAGACAAGCCACTAAAATGTCGAAAGAAAGTGAACGCAATAAGCGGCGACCGCGGCATAGCGTCAACTCGGCAGTATGCTCAGATGCCTTCGCCTCGATACTCGTCGTATCGCAACGAAGACGGTTAATGCGCGAAAATTAAACAATGATATATCACATAACTAACATAGGGACTATGTTATGAATAAAAGTTGGTATTTAAAATAAAAATTAACAGATTAAACGTGATTTTCTTTAAAGTATTCTTGAGTGATTAATAGTAAACATGGATTTGGATAGCGAAGCATCTCGTGAGTCGCGTGTTCTTACCGCGCGTCACATAAGTGCAGACAAAACTCTTCCAGAAAGCAACAATGAAATTAATTCGACGCTGTTGTGCCATAGTTACAGCAATTATCCAGATTTTGCATCTTACTACTCAGGTAATTTTATGTTTCTTGCTATAAATATTGCGAAACTGTGCCGTAACATTGTTTTGCCATAGTGAAATCCATTTATATCGAACAAAATTTTGGTCATAGCGATTGTAATGATTTTGTTGGGTATAATTTATAAAGATCCCATAGACAAGATAAAAATGCTTGGTAAATACTTTTTTAAATGTAAACATTCCAGGAGTGTTGTGTTAAACCTAAATTATCTTCTATATACTCTGTACACTAACTAACTCTAACTTTCATGATCCTTATCATAACTTTTTAAATATTGGTAAGCATGCATAAAATACTACCGACCCTTATACTCCATAAGGAATAGTAACAAACAAAGTTTTCCCGAGAGACTCTTATTAATTATGCCGAGATTCCACCAATATTCCACCGATTCCTCCGTCCAAATGTATTTAACAAAATTATTATTTTGTTTGACAGATGCGAATGTATGATTTTAATAGACAATTGAATTATTGTTTCTTAAAGATATTAATATATGTATATATACCACCGCATCTGTCAGGTTACACACCCGCATATAAATACAAGTGGAATGTTTAAAATGTTATGAAATCTCTGAATTATGAAATCTGTTTCATAATTTTTGTTAATTTATTATATTTCAATGAGATTTTCTCTTTTGACCGTAACCTTGCATTTATATTTTTGTCTCATATGTTATCAATATCATATATTTAGTTTGTAAAAATAAGTGAAGAATTACGTACCTATACAACAAAATGGATGGAGATGGAGGGATATTGTGGGGAGTGAGAGGAGATGGTTTTATCGGTTTTGAAACCTATCCCATTTCGTTCGGTAACCTCCTTTTAGCGAATGTATTATGATATGATACAATGTACTCCTACTTGGGAATACCCTTATGCATCGTTAATATCAATATCGGACCCATAAAACTAATTAGAATAATAAATTATTAGCATGTGGAAATCAGTTGTCTCTGTTCTGCGACAACAAGCGTGTAATGTTTAATTATTATTATTTACAGTCTAAAATATAAGTACAAAACTATAGCGATGAAGAAGCGTGTGGCTTTGGCGGTTGCGTATGTAAAATGTCTCCAAATTGATATATCGAATCAGGTGTTGGCTTTAACGGTGCAATTTTAATCGGCGGCACCGACATAATTATTCGAAATCGAGTCTCGTATCTTTCCTAATTTTGTTAGACGACCCGGCAAAAATGTATTACATATTAAAATCTGTCTCCGTATAAATTGCATTTCGATGTCAAAACACTGGCATATAGAAATCGCGGCTTAAATTGATGTAAATATTAACGTAACATGACATAATAACACGCCGGTATAATTTTGCACAAAATTGCAAAATTTTGTGACAAATGGCAGGGGTTAAAATAATATATTTTTTGTTTAGTTCTTGCTAGCATAGTTAAAGCATGCTTGAGAAGAGATAGCGCGTTTGAACGGGAAAATTCGCACGCATAGTTCCAGACTTCGAGCTAGTATTGGGAATTGCCCGGTTGAAAAAGACAATTGTAATTGACCGACATCTGAATCAGCAAAGACTAGGTCTTCATCTCGATTCAGATGTCGGACAAGTCGTACCAACAAAGTAGTTCGGTTAAAAGCGATTGAGAATTACCATATAAACGATCGTGATTTAATTGATCGTGGAATCTTGATTGTTTAGCTTCACTTCACAAAGGACTCGTGACTTGTATTCTGTAGCTTTTTGCAGCTTTATACCTATAGTAGTTTCCAATTACCTCAAATTTACATTAATCCTATGTGAACGGTTCTGCTTCCTTGTTAGGCTAATAAAGTAATAACCATCAAATTATAGATATATTGTTTTATTTTCAAAATGTCTTGTCACGCACTAGCATTAACGGCGGACTTTCCAAAAAAATTAATAACTGAAAAAAGTAGCAATGGATGTAAATGTGAATCTATGTTAAATATGAGACCTCAATGTACCGTATAATAAGAAATAAATATGAAGTATAAATAAATTTATAATTATAATAAATTTTAAATTTGTAAAACAATAATTTCGCTATTAACAAAAAGTTGTTTGTGACTAACCCTATTATATTTAGAGTGAGTTTCATATATCAATTTCATTACTTTCTTAGAAACTATATCTCAAGTTTATTTTAAATATATTCTATTCTAACAACTATAAATGTTGTTCCGTGTGAGGGTCGAACCTATAACACACGGTGTAGTATTAGTGGCGAGGCGGCCACATAAACCATTACGCCACACATGCAGGCAAATATAACGAGATGTGTGTAAAAACCCAGGATTCAACCTCTTGGTCTTCATGTGACTTTTTTTTCATCAGCTTTTTGTAATGTCCCATTGCTGAGCAAAAGCCTCTCCCTTGGACTTACAAATCACTCTGTTGGTGGATATCCTCTGACCTTATGACCCCTATATCTCGGGGGTCTTTTGACCCATATTCAAACTCGACCGAGGGATGACCAAGGTGTCTGTACACCATGTTACAAGTCAATCGGTCCAATGGTTTCGGAGCTATGCGTGTCACTAACGGACAGGCACACAGACCTACATAGTGATTTCATTAACTTCTTCGAAGAAGACTCAGTGGTTAATAAATCATATTTTTTATATAATGTTAAGTTGATGTCGAATTCTAATAAAATGTTACGTAGTTGATTTTGCAACATCGAAATTACTAAAATTATGTAAGTATATGAATATTAGTTATTTTGTATAATAATATGGGATATGGTGTGTTTAATCGTATGCTGTTACGGTTGGTATGTAGCCTATCATCTTTCTAAGTAAATTATACGGCGTAACAGCCAGGTTTGTGAGTGGTTAAGATAATGATTTAAAAAAATTGATAAAATTTATATGGCCTATGTCACCCGGGTCATTATTACGAATCTATTGCCACCTCATTCATTAAAATCGGTTCAGTAGTTTAGGCGCTACGGTGGAACATACAAACATATGTACATACACAGACTGCCAAAATTATTACCCTTCCTTTTGGCTTCGCCGTAGTCGGGTAAAAACTAACGCAGAATCCAATCGGGATGACAGTTGCGCCGGTTCTATTTAACGGACTAGCTTGCCCAATCAACACCACACTGTTTTTTTTAACTTATAGGTAGCATTGCTAGATTGCGATTGACATGATGTCAAAGTAAAATGGTAAAAGCTATATACTTCCTTAATTTTATGTACGTACCTATATGTATATTATTAAACGATGAAGATATGAAATGATGAATAGGTACATGCCTATATTATGAGTGATAACAACTTCCTTTCCTTTACGAAAAATAATACGTTTCCTGAATCGTTAAGGTTCAATAAAAAGGTCAAGGTGACTTACGTTCAACACTTACTGATAAATAGCCTGAGTTCATTGTATTTATTATTTTACATAGTTCTTTTATCATCTGACCAACATACTTTTTTCATTTAGCCCATTCTCGAACATAATTGGTAGGTACTTCACATGAAGGTACTTTATAAAATATTAATTTGGTCGTTGTATCTATTTATAGTATCTTGACATTTATCGTATCATTAATCGCATTCTATATACTTGAGACGCTTGCATGTGCATATATACCGCAGTTCGTTAATGGTTTTTAACTATAAGTATACAGTGTGTATACAACATAAACATTAACAGTCATTTATTTTTTAAAGTTGAACTTATCATACAAATATTGATAAAAAAGGAAGAATAATTTATTCATCAGGTTAGACAGTTTTTGTTATAGACTAGCTATCTCTCGGAAATAGTACTTTTTCTTGATGAAAGGTATAAATGGTCTTTTCTGTAATCCTGACAACATGCATGCGAAATTTCATGGTGATCGGTTCAGTAGTCAAGGTATGAAAGCGTAACAAACAGAGCCTCATATTTGCATTTATCTATACGATATGTCTGTTTACCAATGTCGGAGACTTAAGGTTGGTAAAATATGGAACTTTTATCGACAAATCACTATCTCAATTTTCTCTTGAACTCCATGATAAAATGGCAGCCATTTTGACTTTTTACCTCGAAGCTCGGACGCCTGTACTGTTTTAATCATTGCTATTGATGTAAACGTCCTAGGAAGACGAAAGATGTCTCATTTGAAAGTTAACAATGTAGACAATCATCTAATGATACACTTTAACTTCACTTTAAATAAATACTAGGAACAAACACAAATTTGTTGTTCCTAGAACCAGGCTCAAGAAAATAGGCGGCTCGTTTAGATGCCAATGTATACGTTTTTATAATAAACTTCCTAGCCACATTCAAGAACTAAGCCTTAATAATTTCAAATCTTTTATAAAGCGGAAACTATGCCAGAAAGCTTTTTATACTGTGAAAAACTATATTCAGGACAGGCTTGGGATTGAGCTGCTCCTATAAATTTACACAGTGAATGTTTTGACTTATTATTTTAAATTTGCCTTTATTTTCATTATATTTTTTTCTCGGTATATAATTTTAACTATGCGATGACATGAATATTTACTTTGTAAAGTATTATATTGTTTTAATTTTTGTGAATGTGAGGAGTTGAGGACTATGTGGGTTTTTATTTTTTTATTTTTTTTCTCTCTCAGTATTTTTTTGTGATGGTCGGGCAGTTTGAGTACATTTTGCGGCCTACCCAAAAGTCATTTCTTTGGTATTGTTCGTCGAATCGTTTAGCTCCCTAAGTTTGAGTTGAGCTGCTCGATTACAGACAAATGCGTGCACTGACTTGACAGGTCCACTCAATCTGTGTGGTACTTTCCTTAAAAGAACATTTCAGACATCAATCTGCATGGTATTCACATGATCTGACCAAGATTATGTCGGGACTTTAAAAGAGACTGTGACCTCTGAGTTTGTTTCGACCTTTATTCTCAGAGTAGTCAGATACCGAACGCCGGCCTCATCTAGTTTTTAAAATATGATTGACATGTAAAACTGTTTCTACAAACCTACTTACAGAAATAAATCATTATTATCATTATTATTATCATTACTATTATTATTTATTTAATGTATTATTCCGTTGATGGCTATGTAACCCTATTGCAGGATTACGTAGCCATCAACGGCGATGTGGCAACCCGTAAACCTACATAATGCCCACTTTATTTAATGCCATTAAATGGGCACGTTTTTCAAATTCTTAAGATTTTAACACAATAACATTTCATCCAATCCAAATCCAAAACCTCTCGATCGACCAAAAAATTAGAAGAAAGAAAATTAAATCATACAAAACTTTCTGATGCCGGTTGTTTCTGCATGTTATTTTCTGTCGAATGTTGCCACTAACGGGTACAGCAGTAGGGTAGGTAATATAACTTTAGTTTTGAATATAATTATAATTTACATTGTCTAAATAAATGCACACATGTAAAATTTTAGTCAGTGTAAATTTTTGTAAATGTACTTTTATATTCATGAAAATAATTTCTTGTTGTATTGTTTTATATAATATATTAATTATGGTTTTATAATTTGGTATACAAATTACTAGTTAATCAATTCTTGTTAATACCTCTAGCTAAACTAGAATGCGAGGTTAGATGGGGTTAAGTCTGGGCTCGGGCACGCCACGATTCGGGCACGCCACGATCGTGGCGGTAAGTCCCGTGTTTGAGGAGTGGCTGGAGAGGCGGCATGACGCCCTCACCTTCCGGCTGACACAGGTACTGACTGGCCACGATTGTTTTGGCCAGTTCCTGTGTCGTATACGTTGGCAAGAGACGCCCGGTTGTCACCACTGCGGCGACTGCCGCGACGTTGTAGAGGACACGGCGCTGCACACTTTGGCGGTTTGCCCCGCCTGGGCATCGCAGCGCCGTGAGCTGATCGCGGCAGTCGGATCGATTGCCCTCTCGCTCCCGGCCGTAGTTCAGTCTATGGTCCGGAGTGAGAGGTCGTGGAACGCCGTCGCCCCCTTTTGCGAGGAAGTAATCTCCATCAAGGAGGCGGCGGAGCGGGAGAGGGAGCGTTTGAACCCTCTCCCCAACCGCAGAGCCGGGCGCCGGAGGGCGCGCGATGACCTCCAGCCACCCTGAGGTTTGACTTGGGGGTGGCGGGCTTTGTGGGCCTGCCCGCCATCCGTTCAGCACCAGGTTCGAGAGGCGGCGTGCGTGTTCCCACGCGCGCCTCTGTGTCGAGTCCGTCTCCCACCTTGGGGGGAGACAGTAGGGAATTTTTGAGCGTGAGTCCTTTGGGTAGGTCTCTTCGGGTAGTGGCCTGCCGTTTCACACGGCGGGCCGTAACCTCGAGACGCCCGGTTGTCACCACTGCGGCGACTGCCGCGACGTTGTTGTGGACACGGCGCTGCACACTTTGGCGGTTTGCCCCGCCTGGGCATCGCAGCGCCGTGAGCTGATCGCGGCAGTCGGATCGATTGCCCTCTCGCTCCCGGCCGTAGTTCAGTCTATGGTCCGGAGTGAGAGGTCGTGGAACGCCGTCGCCCCCTTTTGCGAGGAAGTAATCTCCATCAAGGAGGCGGCGGAGCGGGAGAGGGAGCGTTTGAACCCTCTCCCCAACCGCAGAGCCGGGCGCCGGAGGGCGCGCGATGACCTCCAGCCACCCTGAGGTTTGACTTGGGGGTGGCGGGCTTTGTGGGCCTGCCCGCCATCCGTTCAGCACCAGGTTCGAGAGGCGGCGTGCGTGTTCCCACGCGCGCCTCTGTGTCGAGTCCGTCTCCCACCTTGGGGGGAGACAGTAGGGAATTTTTGAGCGTGAGTCCTTTGGGTAGGTCTCTTCGGGTAGTGGCCTGCCGTTTCACACGGCGGGCCGTAACCTCGAGACGCCCGGTTGTCACCACTGCGGCGACTGCCGCGACGTTGTTGTGGACACGGCGTTGCACACTTTGGCGGACTGCCCCGCCTGGGTATTGCAGCGCCGTGAGTTGATCGCGGCAGTCGGCTTGGTTGCCCTCTAGCTCCCGGCCGTAGTTCAGTCTATGGTCCGGAGTGAGAGGTCGTGGAACGCCGTCGACTCCTTCTGTTAGGAAGTCATGTCCATCAAGGAGGATGTGGCGGCGGAGCGGGAGAGGGAGCGCTTATACCCTCTCCCTAATTGCAGAACTGGGCGCCGGAGGGCGCGAGATGACCTCCAGCCACCCTGAGGTTTGACCTGGGGGTGATGGCCTTCGTGGGCCTGCCCGCCACCCGATCAGCACCAGGTCCGAGAGGCGGCGTGCGTGTTCTCACGCGCGCCTGTGTCGTGTGTCCGTCGGTACCCCCCTCAAGGGAGGACAGTGGATCTTAAAAATAGTGTTGCCCAAAGGGCAGTCCTGTTGTTTAGTGGCCTGCCGTTTCATACGGTGGGCCGAAACCTCGGCGGGATCGCGACTGCATATGAAAGCGATTTGCGCGGCCCCACCGATTACGGTTTTGTCGAGGAACACTGTAGTAGGTTTAGTCGGTATTATCGGGAGGTCAATTATTATCAGCATTACCATCTCTCTTTTACCCCGGTGAGTCTGACATCACCCCTCCGCCCGCCCCCGCGGAGGGGTATGCGTTAATGCATTCCCCCAGGTTAAAAAAAGGCCTTAATAGGTTTCTGTTTTTAACTTAGTTTATCTAATTATTATTTTACTTAAAAAGTTTACACACTAATTTTGCACTAAGAAAATAATAATACCTTTTGCCGATCTCCGCGGAGGTAACCATGCAAACTACCTGTCTGTATGACATGCTTTTTACACAACTAGCAAATTAGGATCTCATTCGTTCTCAAAGCATCAGACAAAGGTCACTGAACCCTTTACTCCTCAAAAACTCAACTTGAAGCTTTGGCAATACTATCTAGGGTAAAGAAAGGATTTTCTTGTTCAGACGAGCAGTAGAAACTAGAAAACAGTACCAATGCCTGAAACATCTTTTTGTCTTAACGTATACCTACTGTACCTACCCTTATTGGTCAAAGGCGACATTTCTCCAACAGTCCCTATCGTACCTATGGAGCTTCGGTCTGCCAGTTGTTCAAAAATGGGTCCATATCATTGCGCCAGTGTTTCAATAAATATATGTCAATTCTAAAGGACATTAGCATATTATATAAATAGATGATTTATGTTCGCTCGTATAAATTCACACACGCACACCTTATATATAAATAAATAATGACAATAGGTTACATTGTTGTTGTTATTATTAAAAGTTATATCTATGATAGCTACTATGAATAATTGATAAGGTAATTAAGTATATATACAATTGGTCATAAAATACCTAATTGAAATGACGTAATTAACCTCGAACACCCATGGGGTAGTATTGTTACCTTCATTATGAGATTGGATTATGTTTAATGTTAGACAATGTTATTGTAGTAAAACAAAATTACCTAATGTTATGACTGTCATATAAACGAAAGTAACATACTAGCAATATTTTTTACAGGGACCAGAAGAATGACTTTATTATATTTAACCGACCTTATGACGACGACGATAAATTTATTTTACGACAGCCTAGAGCATAATCGCTCAACGAAATATAATGATAGACGGTATTAAGTAAAACACAGAAAGTATTTTTATTTTTAAACTGCACGAGCATCTTTTTTTTAGATTAAGGGCTTGTACTACAACTTCCAGTTAGCATTTATCTATAAAATAAAATTCTCGCCATCTCTCTTCTTTAACCTAACAGGATTGAGACAGCATGCGATTTATCTTTCGGATAACTTTTATTTGTTAGTTGTGGGACTGGCCATAAGACAACAGTGATAATCACTACTATAAAATATTTTAGAGCTAGTGATTTTGGTTTTTAAAATAAGGTAATTAATTATAAAACTCAAGAGATTTTGTCCGTTTGTTTTAAAATATGTGCGTTAAGTTATCTACTTTAAACATATTTAAAAAAAGGTAAAATAAGGTAAACCGTACACTATGATCGAACTGATTGAAATCTCAAAAAGCTTATTGTTACCTTTAAGAACAATTTTGACGTTTAAGATTGATGTAATAATTGAGTTGGCATTAAACGACTTCCTAGATTTGTTTACGTATAATAATAATAAAATTATTATCTTAAAACTTAAGTGATAACAGTCTCTTATAAATACATGTAAGCTTTGACCACCAACGTCATTTATATTTGTATCTTTAATAACTTAATGTAATAATATTATGTCAGTATTTTTGACGTAGGTACATATGTATATAGCCATCTATACAGATGACATGCAATCAAAACATATAATAAATTACACTAAAAGGTCAATCACTTGATGTTTTCAATTATAAAGTCGATTAAATTTTGCAAATAATTATAATAAGTGGAATACATTTTCTATAGTAATTTGTAACTAGAGTGACGCAGAAGGACTAATTTATGATCACTCAATGGTTTTATGACATGACATTGAACTCAACAACACTTAATTGGTTTAATTGGATTAAAGGGGTTCATGTACCTACATCTGTAATCTTAAATCTAAATAGCTAGACTCAATAATTATTCCCTCTCAACATCCCACTCTGAATAGTAGTCTAGACTCAATTTGCAAACGTAAAGCTATTTCGTTCGTATATTATTATATTAACATCTCCGCAATTACTGCTTTGCATACTTGCAAAGCTAAAAGTACAAGTTTTAACTTTAGGAACTGGCCAATTCTCGAAGAAGATGTAGTGTACTGCCTTATAGTAACATCTCTACGAAACTCTTTTTTTATATTGAACTAAAAGTAAACGTAAACGAAAATATTTTGAGGTATACTATGGCTTAACTGCGCTTTGTATAACTTATCAGGTTAAGTGTATCTCGGAAAATTAGTATTATTCATATGTATTATGTAGTAACTGTAATTAATTAGGATGGTTTGAGGTAAACCAAATATTTTAGGTAACAATCATTATCTTTATTCCAATGTCATCATTGATTTAATTGAATTTTTACAAATCAGTTCCTAATATCTAAGTGTGATAAAACATTAATGTCACTTCTAAGCTGTGATTTTTATTTATAATTTCTCAGTTTAGTGTCTTATCTATGTTTATAATTAATGAAATTCCTGTCAAAACCAAATGTCAATACCTACTACGAGATACTGTGGTGTACCACTGATATAAAGAAAGACAAAAAGTATATATTCGCTTGTAAATCAAAAGAACGAAATCAAGAGAACAAGAAGACCTTGCTTCTAAGAATAAATTATTTTTCCTTTTATAACAAGTGCTATCTCTCTTTCTCGGATGTAGGTGTGATACTATGTATGTATATTAATCGACGCTTTATGTACGAGAATGTCTCAATCGTTTGATGAGTTCTCACACATCAACCGAAGCTAGGAATGTAATGGCTCGTTACGACTAATTTGGACATGCCGTGCTGGAAAGTGTCGTTGGTGCTGGCTTACAGCAGTAACTATTTATAGCCAACATTAATGTACAATTAACTTTTCTGAATTTAAAACACAGTTAGGTACCTTTTTGTATAATATTATTTATAGCAGTATAGTATGAAACTGAATATATTTGGTTTAGAATCAATCTATACTAATATTATAAAGCTGAAGAGTTTGTTTGTTTGCTTGCTTGAACGCGCTAATCTCAGGAACTACTGGTCCGAATTGAAAATTTATTTTAGTGTTGGCTAGGCTATTTATCGGGGAAGGTTATAGGCTATATAACATCACGCTATAACCCACGGGAGCAGCGCAGTAATCATACACGCGAGTGAAACCGCAGGCACATCTAGTAATAAAATATATTTCAGAAATTATTTTGAGCTAGGTAATAGTTTACGTAAAAGTATTTTGTTTCAAAATTTATTACCTACTAGATGAGTTTGTAAGTTGTAAGTTTTTTAATTATGTAATAGTCTATTTTTAACCCCCGACGCAAAAACGACGGGGTGTTATAAGTTTGACGTGTCTGTGTGTGTGTGTGTGTGTGTGTGTGTGTGTGTGTGTGTGTGTGTGTGTGTGTGTGTGTGTGTGTGTGTGTGTGTGTGTGTGTGTGTGTGTCTGTCTGTGGCATCGTAGCTCCCGAACGGATGAACCGATTTTAATTTTGTTTTTTTTGTTTGAAAGGTGAATTAGTCGGGAGTGTTCTTAGCTACGTTTAATAAAAATCGGTCCAAGATGGCCGCCACCACAAAATGGCGGATTATATATTTTTTCACAACTCCCTCAATATGGGTATCAAATGAAAGGGCTTGACAAGTAGAATACTATACACTATGATAAATTTCAAATCCAAGATGGCCGCCACCAGAAAATTACAAATTTCCACAAATTAAAATTGTTCAATATGGGTATCAAATGAATATTGCGTCGGGGGTTTTTTAAATTTTAAATTTAGTTATTACTTATGTAAAGAGGATAGGACAAGTGATAAATTATTTATTATATGTATAATAATTTATAACTTATCATGTTCTTTCCTTGGTTTCGAGACAAGTTAGTTTTTATCTGAGTATCGTGAGTGCCCTGGTTCGGGAAGTGATAATGGGTTTTTCTGTAACGATATTCTATTGCAGTTATACTTTGTCGATGTCGATATACCTAGCTTGGTTTATAAACTTTCACACTCCGCGTGTGTAAACAAACCGTAAGTAATATAGTTGCTACAGTAATCAACTAATCACCTCACTTCAAGGTCCACGTCACAATATTTTAGAAGAGGGAATCGTCAGGCTAGGGTTTCAAAACAAACTGTTACACCAACCGACGTTGATAATCCATTAGCTGAACAATATTGGCGTTATGTTACGAAGATTATAGTGCGTACTTTAAGTAAAAATAGCCTATTCCGTATCTAATAGGAAGGTGGGCACACATAACAAGTAGGTATATGAAGGATAGTTTATTGGTCTATTTGTAGAAATGAATAATTTCTTTGAAAACGCATGGCGTTTTGTAGTTTATCAAGTTACAACTGGTGATATTGTAAATATCTTTAAAACAAGAACATTACTACGGGTACCCTAATTTAATCGTCGATTGGATCATGTTAGAAGGAAAAATAACATAGGGATTTAATTCGCCGTAAAACTTGTCGACATGACCAATTTTTCTTTTGTTAATGTTTGACTGAGATATGAAAACAAACCCTTAGAAAACATCTTCCCATTTTCTGCCCAATTATGTCACAAATTCACTTGCGGAAGCACGAAGGAAAGGGATACGCATACGCATCTTGCAGTCGAGCGTATTTATGCTTTGATGATATACAATACGGCAGTTGTGTAATTAACATAACACGTCATTACGCCTGCGTATCTTTGATATTTCAGACATAAACGTATGTACGTAGAGTGCTTTTGTGTAATCAACTCACCTATTGCAACTATAATAAAATCCTAATCAGAGCGATACAAACAGCGGGTGGTACAATACTTAAGAGTGGGGACATTGTCGCTGTATTGACAGGTTGGCACTTAAAAAGATACTTGCCTGTGCTTATAGAAAACGCCTAACACGGCCGAGATATATATAGCCGAGATCAGAGACCCAGCGACCGCACATAGGCCCTAAATCTAATAAACCTAAAGGAAGAATACTAAGATAAACCTTTAGAATGCGATGTCTTCTAAGAAGAAACTAAATACAAAGAATTAGAAAATAGGAGGTATCATATAATATACACATACTAGCGATCCGCCCCGGCTACGCACGGGTAGTAGAAAACCTCAACAAACTAAACACCTAAACCTTCCTCGTGAATCATTTTGTCTATCGGTAAAAACCGCACGAAAATCCGTTCAGTAGTTTTTGAGTTTATCGCGAACACACGCGGCGGGAGACTTTGTTTTATAATATGTAGTGATGAGGAATGCTAGCCCCACCACCATGTGAACTAAAGTGGGAAAGAAAGAGATAGAGATAAAAACACGTGTGTTTAGAAAATGAGGGGCATTGTTGTTCTAAATAACCTAATAACCTGACTTGCCTTAGCGGAAAGTGAAAGTAGGTATACCTACCATATTTAGAAATTGTGTGAACGTGTGTTACTGCGTACATCACCGATTATCGCAATGTAATAGTTTATTGTTCTGTTTAATGAACTTAAAATAAAATTAATAATTAAAATATATCAAAATGCACTGCCCACGATAAATCCTGGATTCTCATCTAGTATTTAAATTTTAAAGTAATATATCGTTATTCTAGTTATTTGACAAATCTTTACTCATAATACATTAGTATTACTACGTAGTACAATATTACATTATCTGTTTTATTTCTAAAATAATAGATAATGATTACTACAGATATGAGATATTCTTGAAACTTTCGTCTTCAAAAACAGTAGCATGATTTATTTAAGTATACTTACAAGTATTTTAACACGTGTTACCCAATGTAATAGAGTAGTATCATTTTATTTTATATTAATAACAAATAAAGTACACAGCTTATGAGAAGTCCACATCACAACAATTTGTGTATCGTGACATACTTATTACTGACACAAATACATAATTATAGTACTATCTAATCGTTGCAAGATCTACAAAGATAAAAAACATATACTAACAGTAAAGGAACGAACGCTAAAAATCTATAATTAGTGAACCAATTATTTGTATCTCGTCGCGTCGGTCGCTTACTCGGCGCAAATAAAAATAAATGGGTTTTCGTCGTTAGTGCTTCTTATTTTAAATATACGTACCTTAAATTCCTAATAATAATATTCTTTAGTACTTTAGATTAAGGTTTTGTTTGCCAACAGAGGAATTATTTTTATAATCTTACATCTAAAGGTTTTGGATTGGATCGATTATTTATTTCGATCGTACACCTTTTAGTTTACGTATTACATTTTAGTATTAGTTACTAGTATTAAATTTGGCCCGTGGCTTCGCTCGGTACGAAACAGTAGATTGTCCCTGGATAAAAGGTACCTTATTGCCTTTTCTGTATCCCTGACAACACGTTTGTTAAATTTCATGGAAAACTTTTTCTTTAAAATCTTTTCTGTCATCGTATTTATTAGAAAACCAATATAATCGGCAAGCAGCAAGTAAAAATCATTTAAATAAATTATAATGTGATTATTTGTTTAGCAAATAAAATACGTAAGCAAAAATCGTAACAAATATTATAAATGCGAATGTGAGTTTGTTACTTCTATACTATATAATATTATAAAGAGTAAAGATTAGATTTTTTGTTTGTTTGTAAGGAATTAACAGGAAAACTACAGAGCCGATATAAAAAATTCTTTCTCCTTTAAAAAGCTTTATTATCACAGAGTAACATAGGCTATATTTTATGTAAAAAAGTACTTTTACTAACATAACCTAACTTACTTTTTCGCGAGAGAAGGCGGGCAAAAGCTAGTGATCTACTTATATATTGAATGTATACATTAATGTAAACATAGATTTATGTTTATGCACCCTGACATGTACTTTTTGGATCAAAAACAATTATTTGCTAATTTAAGTTCAGCTAATGGATTATCAATATGCCTTAACTGCTTGTTCAGAAACCCTAACCCAAGCATTACCGATATAGCTATATTGATATTGCAGCCTTCAGCCTCATCATTAGTAAAACAAAAAGAGTAGTATTTTGGGCGTGGTTATCTACTCAACTCGTGAAGCTAAAGACCAATTTGTGAGTTAATGAAGCTTATAAATACTTATAAACTAGTACCAGACTAGGCTTTCCTACACTCACGACAAGATTAAATTTGTTGTGACATTCCTTTGGTTAACTTGCGACATCTCATAGATCAATGAACTATTAAGGCATCTTTGTAATCATCGTTATTTGATGCTGGTCTGTAAAGCGAAGGTTAAACTGAATATCCATATTAATATATAGTGGAGAGTGGCGTAAGAGTGTGTTTCGATCGGCGAGTAAAATTTCTGCTGCCACAAATACAATTTTTTTTAAAACAACTTGCTCACTTTGGTTAAATCTTTTGTTGCTGGGATCCCGACAAGCATTTAAACAACGGACTCAAAAACATCCACACTCGGAACAACTGTTTGTGTTATCCCGTGTGGGGATCGGACGTGTTAGTGGGAGTGGCGTGGCTACCTCTTAACACTTTCACTGCCAGCTGAAATTCCTGGTGTCACGCGGGAGGCCAAAATATTTTTAGTCTGTTTTAGGTACGTAACGTACGTACGCTCCGCAGATACGCGGGGCTGGTCTCCCGCGCATGACTCGCACCCCGCAGATATGCGGAGTTGGCAGCGGCAACGCTATCCATAGTATTTACCCTTATTCATATCCCTTCAACACATTGCATGCTTAATAAAACAGCGACTTAAATCGAAATTTTGGAGTATGGCAATTCGAACTCTAATCTTCTGACTATAAATTCTAATAATATATTCATGTTAAATTATTGCAACAGAGTTCAAATTAGTTTGATCCAAAATACTCAGATGGGTCTCTGTTTTATTACGAATGCGACATGTTTACCTAAGGATTTCTACCTCTCGTATGGTACGAGGTACGTATTGAAAGTGATCGTAAATTACGATATTGCTCCCCATACGGTGCCGGATACTTTTGACACCTTTGTTGTGAACAAGTTCAAGTGAAACAAGTAACATTTGCGTAAACATTAGAGAATTGCATATGGTTGAGGATTCTTATTACACTGTTTCAAGATACGTAATACCGCTGATATCACAGTTTAGTTTACAATAGTATACCTAGTAGTGTTTGGACTAATAACTTGAACTATTCCAACCGTCAATAGATCCGTAAAAGAATAGGCCACTATTCTTTTACTTATAAAGTCCACTCAATAAATTCTGGGGTAAAAGGGGTGGAATGGTTTATTAGTCCAAGAGTTCAAGTTATTAGTTCAAACTCTACTACGTATACTATGTGGTACTAAGGCCTCTGTATGATCCTCAGATATTTGTTTTTTTATGAAAGTTTTCTGTGGTTTTTACAAGGCTTGCAATGTTAGCCGCAAATATTGGGATTATACATAAAGCAAAATAAGTTATTACCGATTATTATTCATTGAAATTAAACTACTATATACGGATTATATCGCGTTGTTTATTTAGCACCCGACGTTTCGGTTGCTTTCCAGCAGCCATGGTCACGGGGAGACTAAGATGGTAGTTGTCTCAATGTTCCAGTGTAGTTATTTCAAAGTACCCGAACATAATTTAATTATTGGTGTTTCTATTTACGCAGAATGAGCTCAAAGTATCATGAAGTCTAGCTGTGGTTTGTTTCTTCTTGGGTTTGACTATTTGAAGTACTGGATCCCAAGCTGGTGGTACATTCCAACGCGATATAATCCGTATATAGTAGTTTAATTTCAATGAATAACATTCGCGTAAATAGAAGACAATATTACGATTATTATTCGGTAAAATTATAAATGATTATATTGAATGCTATAAATAATGAAAAGTAATTATTGCACAAATGCAAAATCACAAATAAAATAATATAACAAAATTAGTTAGAGGTCTTTAGCGGCAATATAGAAAATATATTGAATCTTCTTACGAAATTAGTTTAATCATTTTTGTAATTGAAAACATCAAAAGTGATTGATTTTGTTTTTATCATTGTGTTGTTTTGATCGTAAATAACCTATAATAATTGAATCATTCACTTTATACACATGTTATTAAGTTTATTAAAGTGTTATAATTATAACACTTTAATATACTTAAGTCATTAATTTGTCTATGTAGACAGATTAATGACCCTATTATTAAAAACTTATGTATTTATAACTCATAGTTCATTGTAATACAATTTTTATACGATTGTGGTGCAAGTTCATATTGCCGGCATATCCTGGATCTGGGTGGTGTGGGTGGATGGTCGCCGTAGCCTAAGGACTATGATAGAGCCCTATCTCGCAAGTTGCACAATTTGTCCAAGAAAGGTACCGCAGACAACTGACTCATGCCGATAGGAAATCATTTTCGTAGGATATCTTCAAACCGTGCTTCACGTCGCGTATAAGTAATAATATCAGCCTTGTATGTATATAACCTCTGCTCGGCACGGTTCTCTTTTCATTGTGAAAAGAGTTGGGCCACCATCCACCATGCTGATCCACTGCGGGTTGGGAGACTTAAAATATCTTCGATAACATTAAGGAGAAATCACAGACATGCATTGTTTACTTACAATATTTTTGCCTGCACCGTTATCTTTAACGGTTTAGTTAAATATCGCTTGCTTAAGTGAATTAATACGCACATATCGTCAAAACGTCAGTCCAATGGTCTTCGACTAGGCTAGGCGTCGCATCTATATCTCAGGGGTGGTGGAAGTATAATATAATATTAATATTTCTGTACCAATAGACTTGCTCAAGAACTGAGCAAAAGTCGGCCCGGTCCGTGTATTATCAATATTTTGAAGACATTGAATCCGCAGGTCGAGTTCTAACAACAGTGGCGTAGTTACACGCAACATTAGCTAATTTTGAATTGTAACCAAATTTAGGAATTGCTGCCACTATTTATGATAAACTAGCTGTGCCCGCGGTTTCACCCGCATCTACGGTTAAGGCGCCACCGCCGTGAGTCGTAGCGTGATGTTATATAGCATATAGCCTTCCTCGATAAATAAGCTATCCAATACTAAAATAATTTTTCAATTCGAACCAGTAGTTCCTGAGATTTGAGCGTTCAAACAAACAAACTCTTCAGCTTTATAATATTAGTATAAATTATACAGAAAATGTTAAATTATACGGTTTTAGCAATGATAGGGCCGCCAGGCTTATGAGCTTATATACGAAAGTATTGCCTTTGTGGTCAACGACAATCCAAATCAGCCGGTCCACGAGCTTTCTTTTGTGTTTACATCTATTGTATATTTTAGAATTTTGTGACAGAAAAGCCATTAACATTTTGAACGATCTAGAAATTAAACCCAGAGCTTACAATTCTCAGTTGCGTAATTCTCTGCCTTGTGCCACTTGACTAACGAAGCAATCAAAGTCAGAGACATAACAATTTGCGTAAATACAGCATACCTTTTCCAGTTACATTAAACACTGACAACAATTTAATAATATATAATTATATCACTTCTTTTATTTAAGTAACCACGTCCGTAAAGAACATTCACAAAACACAGAGAGATTGGAACAAGGACAAGAGAGGCCATGCAATATCCACTCAAACTGGGGCAGTTACTTGGGGGGAAATACCTCCGCATTGCTGAAGATCTTAGCCAAACAACCTTGTGTTGAGTTCCTGTGAAGAGTAGATCAAAAAAGCTTTTTGGGGAAATGGTGCCCTGTCAGTAAGAGGGCTGTCTGTTCTTTTTTCCTTACGTTTAGAGTTGACAACGTCCGAGTGATAACACTCGGGCGTTGTCAACGGGGATATCCCTGTTGTGGCAAGCGTCCACTTCAGTAACAGCTTACCGTTAGGCGGACCGCATGCTTGTTTTTTAAACTTAATAGTATAAATATAATGTTAAATATCTGTAAATATTGTAGACGTTATGAATATAATAAACTATCAAAGAAATTATTTTCAATGTAAAATTCAATAGTGCGTAGTAACTGGTTGAAAAGCTAAAAGCCATTATAAGATTGTACTATCCACTTGAGTCCGCATTCACACACTTCTTATTACTTACACTTAAAACATCTATATATCAATGTGTCCTGTGCTCAACACAATGACACGTGGTAAAATAATCGGGACTTAAAATATGTATGTCTTTCCTAGTATTCTTATTAAAATTTACGAATGTGTGCACTTCTAGTGACAATACAAAAATACGTTAAGTAATTTCATGATGGACTGACACTTACATTTTGTCGATAGTTTGATTAATGGTACCGGTGTAATGTAATGGATATATAGAATGACTGCTAGTAATTTAAGTTTAAACTTCATTTTTACCACTCATGACTTTAAAGATCTGGACTGATACTCGTAATAAAATCTGTTCGAAATAAAGTTCTGATCCACTTTAATAAACTTTATGTTGATGCATTTGACGTTTAGTTTAATTTAAGAGACTACAATATTTATAACACTGAAACAAGAAAGGGGATTTCACCTTATTACGAGAAGTGGCCCCGTGATGAAAGACTCACCGTGTTGGCCCTTTCTACCTCCACTTTCTTAAAGCCTTGTAATATACCCGTGTCCTTAAATTTCTTGGTATAAACTGTGCTGGTAACCTATTGTATATAAGTAAATATATATTTTGTTTTTCTTTCGTAACGATGACTTGTCTCTCGTCATTAACCTATATTCTACTTCCCTATATACTGTAACGCTTACCGCATACGTCTACAACATTTAGTAAATCTAATAATAACACTAACTTCTCTCTTCTTGAATAAAAAATACTAGAATAGAATCCTTTCGACGTGGCAGCACACATTAAGCCATTTGCCGCTTACCACTGCTGAAAAGCTGCAACAACTGAATAAACGTAAAACTATAATATGAAAAAATTTACAAAGAAAATAAAATCGCAGGTATTTATCATTACGTGGTAATCAATCCATTAGAAGACAGGTTGATTGTTTCATGTTTTTTTTATAGATATTTATATATTTTATCAAGACACTAATAAATTAATCGTAACTAATATTATCTATAAATTATGCGAATGTGACTTTGTTCGCTTGTTACGTTTTCACGATTTAATTAATTGACCGATCATCATGAAAGGGAACTGTTCATTAGTGGCTTAGCGTGAACAGAATTCATACATAAAACAATTATCGACGATCCTACGGTCGACGAACAGTAGGTTGCTGCGTCCATATAATGACAATTGCTTGGTTTTTGAGTAGGGCAAGATATCAAAACAATTTAAATCCATCAGCCCAGTTCCTAGATAACATTTTAGTAACATATAAATCAGAATAATACAAAAAAATAACATTAAAACTATGATTTTTTATTTCAAATACCTATATAAAACACCACAACAAACGAATTAGGATCACCTAGACACAAAACTTTGTTTTTTTTTTAATTCCTACTAGTTAATGCTTTTAAATTAATATATAATTATTATTCTCATATGACTGTACATTCCAAGCCAAAATCCCATACAAAGTGGACAGTTCCCTTTCACATACAAGTTGTCAGGGGAACAGAAAAAGAAATAGGGCACCTTTGATCCAGGAAAACGTACTGTTACTAAACTACCCTGACCTACATTTATGCGTGGGAAGCCGTGGACAAAATCTAGTAACGATATTATATTTGAAGATATGGAACAAAAAGTAAGGTAAGGTAAGCAAGTTTATGTTGTATCAATTAGTCCAGTAATGTCTATGTAAGTCTTACGTTTATAATTAACCGGCTGTGCCCGCGGTTACACCCGCGTTTATAGTTACTGTGCCGCCCCCGTGGGTCGTAGCGTGATGTTATATAGCCTATAGCCTTCTTCGATAAATAGTCTATCCAACACTAAAATAATTTTTCAATTCGAACCAGTAGTTCCTGTGGTTAGCCCGTTTAACCAAACAAACAAACTCTTCAGCTTTACAATATTAGTATAGATAATATCAAATTACATGCAATAAAACAGTTTTAAACGGTTTAAACCCTAGCGACTAATGAATTATAACTATTAACCGAAAAGTTCATGTAACAAGACCTAAGAGAGGCCTAATATTTTTAATTTTCTATTTACATTTGTGTAGTGTTACTACAGTTTAGCATAACTACAGGATATAGAACGAGTTTACTGATAATTACTTAACAATGTAATGATAAGTAAACTCGTTTGCTCGTTTTATTAATATAATAATATAGAAGCAGCGATACTCTAGACCAGAAGTTCTTTTTTTCTAATAGACCACTTTAAAAATTTTGCTGGTTCTCCCTTGCAGCTACATTTCTATTTTTTTTTTAGAAATTCTCGTGACTAAACATACTACGGTTGGCGGGCTGACTATTTTTTTTTAATTTTCTTGTCGTAGCATTCCTCAAAATAATTTTCGTGGACCCCTGCTTACGAATTGTGAACCCTCATTTTTTGTCACGCCAACATAGACCCCCGTCGAGTCTCCCGTGGACCCCTTGGGGTTGACCTGGACCACTTTGGGAACTACTGCTCTAGACCGTTGGATAACTACGCCTAGAGTTCGATCGTGAAGCACATCAAATTTTTCGAAATAATGCGCGTTTCTATTAAAATTTTATATTCCATGTTTATTCTACTCCCGCATCAGGAATATTAAATGTATCGTGGGGGACTTTACAAACATTCCAACAATGGACACAACTAACACCCAGACCCGAAACAAATATTTGTGGGTCGATTATCGCATACTGTGAAGAAAAACATCGTTAGGAAATAAGCATGTCTGAGAGATTTTCATAATGTTTTCGTAGTTATGTAAGTCTACCAAGTTCCGCACCGTGCAGGACTATGGCCTAACCATTTTCACACTGCGAAGAGACCCGTGCCCGGCTGAGGTACAGTTGGACTGATTGACATAATACTAACAAAGTGCTGCTTGATTTATACTAACTGTTGTTGTTGTAGTTGTTGAGTAGAGAATTTATTCAAAACATCATTATCGCCTCAGGAATTTCAGATCTTTTGCTACATATGGACGTCCAAAAATCGATCGCATTTCCAATTATTTTGAAATTGGCATAATAATACATATAACTTAGTGTATATTAAGTAAGGTCGGGATATAAATCCGGAGCAGAAAGAACAGCCGAGTAAACCCGTACATAAAATTTGATAATATTTTTAAAGGCCTGCTTGCATTCAGGCTTTACTAGGCGTAATACGATCTAAGAGATCTTTCTATTTTAAGAGAACAGTTGCTCGCTGGATACGAATCCAGCGAGCAACTTTGTGAACCGAACAAAAATATAAATTAGTGTATATGAGTATTAAATAGTTATTATGTTAAACATGAAGTTGTTAATTTCCTACTTTTCTTCGCAATATTACTCGATACTGTAATCAACCAGCACGTTGTTGTTATGTTTTTTTTTATTAATGACTTTACGACACTTTAATACGCAAAAACATAATCATTCAAACATTATGTGACGTGCTGACAAAGAGAAAGGGTGTGCTTCGAATGTAGGTGCATACAATACAAACCCAGCGTTAATTTTTTCGATATACATACATAGTTATACACACATTTTTTTTTATGAGCAGCTATAGTTAGTGGGGAGCCAAACTGACTGCAATGCAGAGGGTCTCGGGTTCGAACCCACGTCGCGCACCTATGATTTTCGGAAGTTATATGACTTTTCGAAATTATGTGCGTATTGATTGAACAATTATCGCCTGCTCCGTGCCTCGGAAAGCACGTTAAGCCGTCGGTCCCGGCTGCTATGAACATCTATGGCAGTCGTTATTGGGAAGTCAGTGCCCTATAATATCCTGACACTGATCTAGCCTTAGGGTATCGTTAGCCTTCGGGTTGCGGAGGTCAGGTGGCAGCCGCTTCGTGTAAAAACTGATATCCAGTCAAATCCGGTTAGACTAGAAAAGCCGACCCCAAGTGACTTGGGAATAATAAAGGCTAGGGAGAAGAAGAAGTTATACATACATGTTTTATTTAAGAATACAATATAATACAATGGTCTTGCAATAAATCCTGTGTCGCGGGGAACTATGCAACCATTCAAACATAGGACACAAGGAACACCCAGACTATATGTGGATCATATAAGTTTTTGTCCCGTGAGATGATCGAACCCACACCATTTGGCGTAGTGGCATGGCCAGGCACCCATTTAAACCATTACACCCTCCCTGCAGTCTGTGCAGTTTATTATTCGACCTGTTGAAGAAGTAATCTGATATTAATTGCTTGGTCTATTCAGTATTGGTGTTTTAGAGTTCGAAAAACTCTTATACAACAGCTTTGTCCGTCTGTCTGTAATACAACTTTCAACTCGAGAACCGCCGCCGCCGTAAGAGCTAGGAACTCGCGGTCAACGCCATTCAACTCAGCATAGTCGATATACCCCGAAATGATTATGAACTTTGATCTCTGACCTCACGTGATTTCATTTTGTCGAACTCTAAGATTTACAGTAATTCATTGCTGTTTCTTACTTGTTAGATATAACTATCTTATTTTTAAATGTATTTAATGTGATGTAAAAATAGACCGAGGTTTTTTATTCGAGGAATTGATTGGATCGTCGTTACAATTCATAATAATATTTTGTAATATGATGTTTATGATGTCTATTAGAGAGAACCAGGTAGCTGATGAAATACGATTTAGATTGGATTAATTTTAGCAAATGACCAAGCAAATGATTGCGCCCCGGTGGAAAATTTAATTAACTGTTATTGACGCATGTGATAAGCTTCACTCACTCGTTTTATTTTTATATTAATTTGAGTATGGTTTTTTTATTAATTGTAATAATATGTGAAGAAATAAACTGTATAAAAATATATGAGCTAGATTTTGAATTGAAGTAGGTATTTAATTAATTTTTTGATGTATTTTGGTTGATAAATACTGACAATTATTGGTATTTTATGTGCACTATAAAAATATGTATGAAACTGTCAGCTCAATTCATTATCGGGTTTTCCAAAAGGTGTTTTCTATGTTTCCTGTAAGAAATGACTTATTTGTACGGACTGTGCCTATGTATGTATGTACTATATATTAGATAAATTTTCTAGTATGTGGGTGACATAGAAACGAGACGTGGGTTCTAAACATGGCATATTTCTTTAATATTTTATATTAGATCAAATAAATCAACATTGGGTACATATAATTATAGCTAGGTCAAAGATATATGAAAATCCAAGTTAGATCTTTAGGTATTTAGCTATTGATATTTCGTAATCAATTACATATTAATTATACCGACAAGGAAAATATTAGGTAAAATATTTCAGAGAAATCTGAATGCAATGAATTATTACCGTTTACAGAAAATAAAATGAGTAATTTATGTATATTGTAATATTGATGTTGACTATATTGTGGTTGGAAAAGGTCTCCAAAAATCACGATAATCATTAACAGCCTTACTTATAAACCACTCTCAAATATTAAGAGGTAATTAAGTATTAGTACTAGTGCCTAATCAGGAAAACACATAAACGTTACTCAAACTTAAATTTGAGTGTAAGTTATAGGTAAGAGCGTAAGTCTGACTGCCCTGTTTATATTTGACATGTCCTACATATCAAGTAGTACTAGGCCCAAAGTGCTGTAAAATTTAATCTAGATTGTGTGTTTTCGTAATTGTCATATCGGGCAAATTGTAATTGAGTGTTACTAACGAGTGTTAAGTACGTCGTAGTAACAACACCAAGTCTAGAATGTGTTGCAATATGTATGACGCCTTGCTTGACTGTCGTAAACGTCAGTTATATGAAAAATATAGGATCCTCTGGAAGTATGGCGTTCCCTACCAAAACCTTGGGATTTCCCCATTGGGGAATTACAGTATCCACCTTACTGAATCTTATAAGTATTTATTGATATTTTATGTCGTTCGGAGATGAAAGGTCTTTCAGAGAGCGTGTGTTGGTAGGTGTATATCGTCTCTTTATTGCATGGTTTTGTATCTACTTTCCCTGCTGTTGGAAACTTGCAAGCGTTGTCGTATGCTATTAACCTCTGGCCTGCCGTATACTTTGCAGAAGCGAAGGCCAACAAGTAGGTATACGCCAGGCCAGAGCAGAATACCTATGTAATGCAGAAATCTAATTGGATATTGATAAAACACAGTTTTCTAATAGGTATTAGGTAAAATGAAAAAAAAAAACGCCGCTGTGACGACGCCTATTCTTAGTGAACAATGGGACTCTCAAAATAATGGAATGAAAACGGCAGGTCGTAGTAAATAATATTGCTATCTATTAGAACGTAAGCAAAGGTATTTGTAATGATATAGAACCTGAATTGGATGTGTTCCAATTGCTATTTTATGTACGTCTATAAATTCTTTAATCATTTGTTCATTAGCATATTAATTTAGATAGGTATATCTTGTATGCCATGTAGAGTAGGTTATACCGAACAACCCTACAAGCTATCTAATGCAAATTGGTTTATTTGCACATCTTTGCCTAGATTAAAACAGTGTTACGCTACATATCCCTAAATGAATAGGTACAGTTGCGCTAGCGTGATGAATGACGTATCGATACGCTCCTTCATTACTTTTGTAGTGAGACTATAGCATGTCCTTTTTCACTACATAATTTTATTACTACTAACTACTGTATGCAAGAGGTAGGTTTCTTAAACGATATACAAGAGAGGAATCATTTTCTCTCTGACTATTAATCTTTGCTACCAAAAATGTTATAGTAAAGACTCTATTGTTTGCCAGACAGTCAGTTCGTTCTCGTTCGTTACAGTCTGTGCATACAAATATTGGAAATACATATTTTTGAAAGACTATTAGGGAATAAATATATAGCCTGTTTAGAGACCTTTGTCTTATATCCTTTTATCAGGATAGTTCTATTATCGCTTACTTTAATTGTGAAAAATAGTGACAAAATCTGCATGTCTGGGTGTTCTCCAATATTATGTGATATCGGACAATCTGCACTGGGCCAGCATTATAGATTATGACCCAACCCTTCTTATATTCAGTTTATAAATAAGCTTTATATTATTATTGACGACCTCGATGGCGTAGTGGTTAGTGTAACCGACTGCCACGCCTGAGGTCGCGGGTTCAATTCCCGCACAAGTCAAACATTTGTGTGCATGAACATGGATGTTTGTCTTGGTTTGGGTGTTTCTATGTATAATATGTATGTATTTACAAAAATAAAAGTATATATGTTCGTTTATCCATTGTCTAGTACCCATAGTACAAGCTCTGCTTAGTTTGGGCTAGATGGTGTTGTGTGTATGTGATAGAATATTATATTATTATTATTATACTCTTTATTTAAATATTTTCAATATACTTTTCATTTTTAAATATACATAAACCTATAAAAATACATTTAAAAATATAAAATATATGGTACCCCACCGGCGGCATCGGGAACAGGGTCCAAGCTGCCGGTGGTTAGGATTCCAGAGATAGGAACCTCCTCACAATGCGTGCTGTATCTAATAGCACTGCCTTCTGCATCAAATCATTATTATTATTATTAGTATTATATAATAGGTTTGCCCGCGGCTTCGCTCTTGTAAATGTACATAGGTTAGGTTAGTATTTTTTTGTATAAAAGGTGCCCTATGTCCTTTTCTGTTCAGGGTAACAGAAAAGGACACAACGCGTTTGCAAAATACCATGATGATTGGTCGAGTAGTAAAGGCGTGAAAGCGTAACAAACAAACTCATATTCATAATTATAATATAAGTTAGGATACGGACCAACTATATAAAACTATAAAAGCCATTGTATTAGGTTGGAAAAGAAATTCGTAGATTTGGATATAGCGTTTTAGAAAATCACGTCGGTCTTTTAGACCTACCTACATAAAAGTAGTGCACTAAGTTTTTGGAAGACTGACATAGATTAGTTTAAAATACTTAAGTTTTGTTATACAAAGTTTCGGCTGAATTGCCACAACTCACGTCACTGACTTTTAGTAGTTATGAGCCTATTAAATAGTTAATTATCGCTCGCTTTAACGGCGAAGGTGATGTCGGCAGAAACCTGCATATTTGGCTTTAACCTCTTATCTGCTAGCATTTCAGCTACAATGGAAAGGTATTGGCTTGCTTAGCTCTATGTTCTGATTCGCGAGGAGTTAAATGATAAACAATAAAACTAATCAGTTAAGTCAGCAGTGTCCCTACAGAACTATGAATTGATGATCAGATTGGAAATGTGTCCGATTGATAACAATGGTATCGGGACATAACACGACCTTAATAGCTGGCAAAACGTGGGTGCAACGCACTTCTCGTTGATATTTAGGCGTGGCGCCGATAAGTTTTTGAATCTGATTATGATTACCCACCATAGTGAAAAAGTAAATGAACTTTTTCTCACTGATTATCTGCACATACGTCATACTAATATATGTATGTAAACACAGTCAGCTTATAATTTATGAATAAAAACTTAATTTAGTGGTAAATTCTCAGTATTGTTGTATGTTGACACAGGTGTAGAGGGAAACTATATGTATAGTTATCGAGGTACTTGTTGATTTATTGCTATTCGAATCGCAACAAAAAATATCCTGCAAACCGATTTTCCACGCCGCACGGTGTATTTCTTGGCCTTTAGATTTTTTAGTCTTTTTTGCTTTTAATATCTACGAGTTTTGCTATAAATAGCCTTCGCAACAGAGGTGGTCACGATCATTGTGCCAATATGGAGCACGTACTTGCGGAAAACCTTCTAGACTTTTAAATAATATCTCGGTACTGTGTGGTTTGTGTGGATCTATGGATCGTTGTGTATGTATGTCTGTGGGTATAAATAAAATTGATTCGTCCTATAAATATGTTATGCTATTATATTATATATTATTGCAAGGCGCTCTATAGATTCCAGGCAAAATAGGCAATGATACCTTTGTGTTAAACAAACGTTCAAACGCATCTTGGTACGAACGTTCGAAAGGCTCGCATAACGTCCAATCGACGCTTCGTGTAATCAAAAGGCTAATCATTTCTTGGCTCAGAAAATCAGCATGCTGTCCGTCTTCTGGGCACGTAACCAGTTGACAGCGATGCTGACGAATTGTTCGATGCTTCACCAGTTTTGTTAATATTTACGTAGTCTTATAATTATATTTATTTTTATAATTATTTTGACTTTAATAATACACGTGTAATATGCTTAATTAGTGTAGTAATAATGATAGAGGGGGGTATAGATAATAGTTTAGGTAGTATCAGTCATTCATAAAATATAGTGTTACACTAAACTTGAAGTACCTACTCTGTGTAAATTGAACGTAAAGTAACACTTGAATTAAAGGACTATTATTAATATGGATTGCTGGGTAATCAGTACATTTTAGGTGCATATTGAGTGGTCTGTTATTACTTATTACAATAATATATAGTTTTCGTAGTCCCAACACAGTTACCTTGTCAAGTACCTTTTAATCATCTAAATACCTACTAAGTTACGCATGTTTCCTGGAGTAGGAGGCTTTGACCTCGGTTTATGCATCAGTGTAATCTAGTGAAGTATAATAGAGAATTCATTAGACTGTTCTTCAGGCTCTATAGCTTTGCAGCTCTGTCAAGGATGATTTAGTCAAGGAATAGGTATCTTTTAATTTTTTTATTTATTCACTGCCCTATATCTAGTTATTTTGGATTACGTATAAACTTAAAATTATTTCATACATTTATTAATGACTTACAGCTATTTTTAATCATCAGCCTTACCGTAAAAGATTTTATTACGGGTTCTAAATGGACAATATTCTTTTATATTATTATTTTTCATAAGGTCAGCTCGAAAACATTTAAATTTATTAGCCACAGCTCCATACATAAATTCTTTATATAGGCATATGCAAAACTTTAACTTGTATTCTCTAATATGGCTGCTGTTGCTGGCCAGTGTATTGAAGCCGCACATTGCAGAAAATAAACCCTTAAAGGCGGCCCTCAAAAGAAGACCCTAAATAATGTAAAATAGTAGTTGTTATTATTGAATGCTATGAAGTATTATAGCAAAATTCGAAATTTTACAGAATTGCACATCGTCTGATTTATCCTTCAGTTAAATTCGGTCATGGTAAATCGTTCCCAAGTTAATATATAGGGTCTTCTCCCTAGCCTTTATTATTCCCAAGTCTCTTGGGGTCGGCTTTTCCAGTCTAACCGGATTTAACTGGATATCAGTTTTTACACGGAGCGGCTGCCACCTGACCTCCGCAACCCGAAGGCTAATGATACTCTAAGGTTAGACCAGTGTCAGGATATTATAGGACACTGACTTCCCAATAACGACAGCCATAGATGTTCATGGCAGCCGGGACCGACGGCTTAACGCTCTCCAAGGCACGGAGCAGGCGATAATTGTCAATCAATACGCACATAATTTCGAAAAGTCATATAACTTCCGAAAGTCAGAGGTGCGCGACGTGGGTTCGAACTCGAGACCCTCTGCATTGTAGTCTGTTGGTCTCCCCACTGAGCTATCGCTGCTCGGATTTATCCTTCAGTTAAATTCGGTCTTGGTAAATCGTTCCCAAGTTAGTATACAGGTGTCAGGTAATTAATGGATAACCTGAAAATGTCTAATAGTGGAACTAATGGCCGTTCAGAAAAAAATATGAAAAATAATCTAACCTAACTACTACCTGAGATATGTGTTTTTTTTTAATTACCATGTGTATCTTTCTTGTATACTACGACCATAAATGAATGAAATCCATCGGTATTTTGTTGTTTTATCATTAAACACTAATTATGCTAATAGATAGACAGTCAAAAGTATGCTATGCTAAAATTTAAAAAAAAATAAAAGAAGTTCAGGCTTGAACTATTTAAATTTTTTAAAATTTTATTTTGTCATTTTTTCTGAACGCCCTTTAGTTTTACTATAAGACATTTCAAGGTTATCCATTAATTACCGGACACCATGTATTTCGGTAATGTTAGCTCTGTCAAAATATGCTCCTTTTTCATTTTGATGTTAAAATGACAAATAAATTCACTATTAGCATTTATAATAATATCTTGCAAAGAGCGCGCCGCTAGGTGCGTTTGATTGTTTGTTGGACAATGACTTTTGGTTCTCATCTCCTAAATGTAATATATAATGTGTGTAAAAAAATAAGGTCTTAATAACCAATAGAACTGCACGGATGACGAAGTACTTATTTATCTTGTTACTATCATTGCTCCAAATGTTGTGGGTTCGGATTCGGCACAGTAAAAAAGATCTGTGTAATCCACATATTATGTAGATTTTTCGGGCTCGGGCATCCTTTGTTACCTTTGTTTCCATGTTTCTGCTGGCTTAACACAGAGAGTATTCCCAACGTGGCAATTAAGCTTAAAAACATCACAACTATCAGAATTTATCCATGTCCCTTTAATTAATATGCTCATGGACAATAAACTTACCATTCTTCTTTTTATTTCCAGCTCTATCATACCCGTACGCGTGGGTGCTGTGGGGCTGCGGTCTAGCAATTGTGATCACAATATGCATTTTGTACGTCATCACAATACGCGCCGCGATGCGGCACTGGCGGCAATTCATCAACCATGTGGCTGTGGTACTTATTGTATATCCTGTAAGTATTTTATACATTCTTTATACGCGTTTTTTGGTCTCCTTCTCTCTCTTCTTCGTCCTGTTATACGATGATTATGGCTTCTAGGAAAGCATATCTTTATTTAGCTGATTTGGTCAATTTGGATACTGCAAGTGTTATAGTACCATCTATCTATATTAGTATTAAAAAGAAGAAAAATTATTTGTTTGTTTTTAATCGATAAACATTGAACTACTAAACTGATTTCAATAATTATTTCACCATTAGAAATATACTTTATCCAGAAGTGACTAAGGCTATATAATATTACACTGTGATATTACGTTACGAGCTCTAGGACCGCAGCAGTAATCATAAGTTTGGATGTTACCGCGGGGGCAAGCTAGACTGTTGTACTGATTAAATATAACATTTCCTTGCGATCAGTGGGCTTTGGCTTAAACTATGATTTTGGTATTTTTTATAGATTCGACTATAAGGCATACCTGACTAATTTTGGGGCTAAATTATGTTTTTCAATCTTGTCCTTGAAGTGGGTCTACCGCTTATCTTAAACCCTGTCATATTAATTAATAGAAAAATAAATAAATTAACAATACATTATCTAAATTATGTCATAATAATTATCTTCAATCTCGTGATAACAGTAGCAAAACCACTTACTAGGTTCTTCGTAGCCATTCATTTATAAAACTTAAGCATCTGCTTATGAAGGACTTCCGCATTTAAAATGAACGAGTCAAACAAAATGATTTCACGGATCACGTCTTTCTAAATCAAGTGACTAGGTCAATAAACTATTCAGGCCATTTTCGACGATGGCAACAAAAACTTCGTCACAAATGTTTCAAATAGTATCTATCCAATATCAGATCGAACTAAATGAAGGTCAAATTTTAGCTTTTAATTTAACACACGACAACGATAACGAGCTTTTAAATTGGGAATTTTTATTTCCTTGAAAGTGGTTTTCTCAATTCGTGTGTGGCAACTAGATGTGCCCGCGGTTTCACCTGCCTTTATGATTACTGCGCCGCTCCCGTGGCTCATAGCGTGATGTTATATAGCCTATAGTCTTCCTCGATAAATGGGCTATCGAACACTAAAATAATTTTTCAATTCGAACCAGTAGTTCCTGAGATTAGCGCGTTCAACCAACCAAACAAACAAACAAACTCTTCAGCTTTATAATATTAGTATAGATAATAATGTGAGCTAACTGATTTTAAATAAAAATTTAATTTTATAGTTTACTAGCTTTTGCATGAGACTTCAAATAAGGAGGTGGAGGCGGAGGATAATTTATTAATACTTGATTTCTAGATAGCATATCGAAATGAAATATGCACCCGATTTAAAGTCCAGAAATACAGTTGTCAAAATTAATACAATTTCGTGCAATTAGTATTTTGGAATTATGTTCGTACAGACAGACAAAAATGCTTAAATGCTTTGGTTTATATACCTCCTATAATGTCATTTTCTAAGATATATCCTATGTTCAGACATCAATCCAGTTACTATTTTATTATAGACATAGATAGGGACAAGGGGATAAGGGAGAGAATACAGAGAGACAAATGAATAAACAAAATTTCACTTTTATAATGTTAGACAAGATGTTGGTTGCGGTTACTTACACGAAATAATATGAAGTAATTATCTACTGTGTTTTGTTATGAGATTTTCATGTCAAGGATTGATGCGATATATGTTATGTTAAGCACAAAGAAAGAAAACGATTATTAATGCAATTGACGGACCACAACGGATTGTGGTTGCTTTAAAAGAAATTAAGTTGCGAAATTAGTACATTTTTATAAAAACGTCCAAGACTTGTTGCTTGCATCAAATGCTGAATGACTACATAGCGAATTTCGTATCGTGGCTTATACGAAATTCAAACGTAACATGTAGGTAAGTACAATATACTCGTATATCAACCCATCTACCTACTAGATTTTGTCAAAGAATTTCTATCCCTTGGGAACAGTACTTTTATATTGTCATTTTTTTCTAATGTTCTTGCCAAATCTTAGACAAATGCCTTTCAAACAGTAAGACATTTGTTTAATCGGCTCATCTTATTTTTCATTTACATTAAGTAACGTACTAATATGTTTAACTAAATTAAAGTAAATAATAAGTGTATCTTGCCGCCGTGAAGCAAAGTTGATGCAAGGTTTGTAGTCATTTCAAGTCAGGATTATTGAATAATTAATCAGATAGCAAAATTATAGTTATAAAACTGCACAGCATTTATAGTTAATTGACGTAAATGCTTAATATACATTGCGTGTTTATTATATCTGCATATTATGTAACATACACATTAACATGCTACCTATTTAATCAAGCTCAAGTTATCTTAAATAAAACAAGCATCATATCAGGCGTGGAGATAACAGTATCTTCTATATGCAATTCACGTGATAATAAAGATGATTTAGTATTCTGTTAATATTGATATAAGAATTACCTTTTGTCACCGAAAATCTAATCTAAGATATGTTTTGCTTATTTACTTTATGTGTTTAACATAAAAAATTCCAGAGAATCCAAATTTTTGCACGGCCTGAGTTTTCTACAGTATTAATATAATAACTTGTTATAGATTATTTTTCTAGCCTACTTCAGACACTAGTCTCTCACAAGTTAGTTTACAATGTGCCATTTACACTGTTGCCTGTACATGAGTAAATTATAAGAAACTATTGTGAAGAGAGAATGAATGATTTTATTATTATTGTCGGCCTCGATGGCGTAGTGGTTAGTATAACCGACTGCTACGCCTGAGGTCGCGCGTTCGATTCCCGCACAAGTCAAACATTTCTGTGCATGAACATGGATGTTTGTCTTGGTCTGGGTGTTTCTATGTATAATATGTATGTATTTACAAAAAAAAGTATATAGGTATGTATGTTTATCCATTATTTAGTACCCATAGTACAAGCTCTGCTTAGTTTGGGCTAGATGGTGTTGTGTGTATGTGGTAGAATATTTATATTTATTATATAATATTGTCTTCTGTTTACGCGAATGTTATTCATTATTAAACTCATTTATAAGAAGCAAACCACAGCTAGACTTCATGATACTTTGAGCTCATTCTGCGTAAATAGAAACACCAATGATTAAATTATGTTCGGGTACTTTGAAATAACTACACTGGAACTTTGAGACAACTACCATCTCAGTCTCCCCGTGACCATGGCTGCTGAAAGGCAACCGAAACGTCGGGGAAAGTGTAAACCTAAATATAAATAGTTTTAATAATTTTATAAGCTTAAAATTAGTAAAATTATGTAATACAGTGTTAAATAAACAACGTAATAAAATCCGTATATATGAGTTTAATTTCAATATATATCAAAATAAATATATATATATATGCTATACGTTGCAAGCTATGTAGCTTGCATTGTAAAGAACATATGTATTTAGTCAGGCTGTACCTTTTTTAATGCAGTTCATGCGTATTGCATTAAAAAAGGTACAGTCTGATTAAGAACTAGCCAGTTTTAGTTATGAAGGACTGTATGCTCTTTTGGTTTTAGGTGGATAAGTCTTTCGGCTAGCTGATTACATGGGTAAATAGTCTTTAAAATGATATAAATAAGTTTATGATTTAATACTATAATGTAGATATAGTCAAAACCTACTATGCTACGTAACCTTTATACTAAATAAAACCGCTATTCGTGTACAAATTCAGCTTCTTCAAATAATTACTAAGTATGCATTTTTTATTATTTCCATTTTCGTTGCGGTCACCTATCACGTCGGGGTCACCAATGTGCGGGTTTTCTTATGTGTTCTTGTATGGTTAAATAAAGTAGTTATGGATAGATATATATTTATTGGTACCATTTGTAAATAAAAGAAATACAATAAGACATATTGAATTACGACCTAAGTGAGTGGTAGCGGGGAGACGACTGCCGCGCGCTAGTGCATACTTGAGCCTGATTATACAAAACTAAAGCGTCAGCACACCGCTGTCGCTACACCTAAAATACGCGGTTTACTTATACGCGTTTCGAATCTAGCATTATAAGCTTCCCTGCATTACCCGAGGTTAACAATTGCAATATCAATCATCCTTTTTAAGTCGCCTTTAATATAATCAAGCACAGTATATAATAACGTCATGACACTCGATTTACAAGTGTGATACTATCTACCATATTGTACAGAATACTAAATGTATATAATTTGGTTGCTTTAACTTCTTTATATAGCTCAATCTACTTAATTCAAACAAAGCACTCAGTTAGACTTTTTTTTACCATCCTTCTCTATTTATTGCACATCCAATAAACAAATAATTAACATAATATATATACAAATTATTTTCAAGAAATATTAACCAAAGAGAAAAATAAAACAACAAAATTAAAATCGACATAAATGTCATAATATTCCTCCGCATCGTCGTCAATTGGCAACGTGCCCAGAAGACTGGCAGCATTGCCACGTTGAATGGCAATACTTATTCTTGGTGCAAAGAAAATACCAGCCCTCTGGTCACGTGACGCGTCGATCAGCCGCTTAGCTAGACCAGATCTAAAATAAGAAGTTATAGGCTGCCTTGTTATTATGGAGTATATCAAAAATAAATACATCAATTTATTTTTCTGTCATTAATTTGTTATGCAATAAATGAACTACGAGGGTGCGTTTTTAAGTTCGCGGAATGGAATAGAAGGGGATGAAATAATATTACAAAATTATTTTTCCTTTTCAATATATTCACCTGAAACCCTAATACATTTCTCAGATCTATGAATTAACTTATGAATACCTTCATAAAAAAATGTTTTGTCTTTCTCTGAAAAATACGCCGAAACTGCATCCTTCACTTCTTCATCGGTTGAAAATTTCTTTCCTCGAAGCTCTTTTTTCAGATTTGGAAAGAGATAATAGTCGCTGGGAGCCAAGTCTGGGCTATAAGGTGGGTGATCAATGATATCGAAGCCCACCTTGTGCAAAGCAGCCAACGCAACTCGACTCTTGTGAACAGGAGCATTGTCGTGCAAGAGCAGGACACCTTTGGTCAATTTTCCTCTTCTTTTTCTCTGATTGCCTCTTTTAACTGCTCTAAAATTGAAGCGTAGTGTTCTCCGGTTATGGAAACACCTTTTTCTTTGTAATCAACCAACAAAATTCCTTCTGTGTCCCAAAAAACTGTCGCCATGAGCTTTCCCGCCGATTGCGACACCTTGAATTTCTTAGGCGGTGGTGTACCCTTTTTATGCCACTGCATGGAATCTTGTTTAGACTCAGGTTCATAGTGATGAACCCAAGTTTCATCCCCAGTAACAATTCGCTCCAAAAAACCATCCTTGTCTTCATTACACTGGCTCAAAAACGCACGCGAACACTCGACGCGCTTCTGTTTTTGAGGCGGTGTGAGCATTCTAGGCATCCATCTTGCACTGACTTTTGTCATGCCGAGATGATCATGGAGAACCTTGAAAATGGTCGTTTCAGATACTCCAACCATCTCTGCGATTTGTTTTTTCTTCAAACGTGCATCCTCCAATATTAATTTTTCGATTTTTTCGATAAGATCTGGAGTGGTGACCTCAACAGACCGCCCAGGCCGGGAATCGTCTTCAATTGATTCCCTGCCTTGCTTAAAGAGGTTGTGCCACTTGTATACCATGGTTTTTCCTGGACAAGAGTCCCCGTATACAGATGACATCTCTTCCAAAATGGTTTGAACATTTTTTCCTTGCTTGGTAAGGAACTTTATAACGGCGCGGAACTCGATTTTCTCCATACTTCACAATTTCTTCCAGATTGAGTTGCTTGAGGGACGATAGTTCAAAGACTAATGACCTCATTATGATAATACTCGGTATATATACTAATTATTAGTTGCTAAACACGTTAGTGACTAAACAAGCACCCCCACCACCTTCCATACCCTCCATTCCGCGAACTTAAAAACGCACCCTCGTACATAATAATATTATGCGACGTCCCGGGACGAATGCCCATAAATTCCCTTATTCCACAAACTTATAAATACCGAAGATTCCATAATGATCTCTGAGATAAATTGAGTGTATAATAATAATAATAATATTCTATCACATACACACAACACCATCTAGCCCAATCTAAGCAGAGCTTGTACTATGGGTACTAGACAATGGATAAACATACATACCTATATACTTTTTTTTGTAAATACTTACATATTATACATAGAAACACCCAGACCAAGACAAACATCCATGTTCATGCACACAAATATTTGACTTGTGCGGGAATCGAACCCTTGGCCTCATGCGTGGCAGTCGATTACACTAACCACTACGCCATCGAAGCAGGGTATAAGTATATGATACTTGATTCACAAACACAATTAGATTTAGAAACAAATATGCTAATAGTCAGAAAACAGGAGTATGACCGTCTGTCTGAGGCTCATTGGTCATAATTGCGTAAAGTAATTGTGTTGTGTAGTGTTGTGTAATCGTCTGACGAACACCGCGAGTCCGCGACACCACCTGATGACTAGACGGCCACGCGGACAAATAAGAAAGTTGTTTTTTACAATTAAATGCAATATAACTAAGGCTGTTCGTATTTTTGTGTAATTAATGCAGAATGTAGAATAATGGATATGAGATCAAGGGATCTTGTTGATAGCAGAAACTCGAGTCGTTTCAATATTTTAATAATTCTTAAACCGCTAGAAGTTGCACACAGGGCCATACTAAAGGTAGCAACATTTAGAACGATTATGTTCTCTACTAACTTATTGTACAAAATATGCAACGTCCTCAATGTACGACCGTTATTTTTATTACACACAATCCTTTTACAACACAGAAACACTTCATACAAAAAGGTAACAAAACGTCGAAAAGACAAAATTTGCTTTGTTCCTAAACCGCGGACAACTTTTACAAAGCGTTTCTCCTATTACTTGGCCCCCTATCTATATAATAAAATAAATTTAACATGTGGGGTATATGGTTCATCACACTTTTTATGTAAAAATAGTGTCCGATCATTTCTCCTAAACAAATCCTATGATGAAACTGAGGCATTCCTGTCATAACCTTTAAAATTAGTAACATAATTCTTATATTTACATCATTACATAAACACACACATACACACACACACACACACACACACACACACACACACACACACATAAACACACACACACACACACACACACACACACACACACATACACGCAAATACGCATACACACACGCCCACGCGCAAACACTACACATACATATTATACACTAATATACACACTTTTTCACTGCATGGAAATATTGTAAATGTTAACCTTTAAATTGTAGTTTGAATTGTAATTACATGGTTATACTTAAGAAATAATTGTAATTGTAATTATAATACATACCGGAGGGAAGAGGACTGTTAATCCTTACTACAGGTTACTAACTAACCTATCAAGGATAACAGAACTTCACCCACAGGATTGTACTTAAAATAGTTGTAAGACCTACCATGTATAATTTTCATTTTGTACTACAATCACTATTTCGTAAATAAAATCAATATTAGTTTTACGATACATACTTCTCCATTGTATTTTTAGAATAGGTTTTATTTTGTAGATTACGCAGTGGTTATATATGAGTAAGTACATGCGCAACTTCTGAACGTTAGGCTTGCCTTTGATTCACAGATCGGAAAATGTGTTACTTGGAATTTGTAAGATAATCATCAGTGGAAATATGGAGGTGGACACTGTCAAAACTAACAAAAACATATCTGGCGAAATATTTAAATAAAAGCCTGGTTATTTTTATTAGGCTTTCTTGCGTAACCTTTCGGGGTATACTTCTACAAATACAGACCGAGCCTAATAAAAGTTTGTAAGTGAATAGTTTTTAAAGTAAAGTGTCTATTGCACTGTAAGGTTCGTATACTCAGAATGTCTATATACTACTAGAGTTCCCCTGAGTTAGTACATTCGAATGTTGGCACAAATTACTATTAAGTTGCGTAGGTATCGGTTAGAATTGAAAGTCACGTCAGTAAAAGACAATGTTTTGCTGGTTTCTGTACAAACAATATCTGTTAAGTACTTATTGTTTTCTGTTTATTTTTAAACCTGCATAGAACTGATATAATTAAACAAATAATAAGAAATATGAGCAGCGTGTTAAGTAATAGATTCAATAGATATAGGTGGTCATATAGGTATGTATGAAAAAAATATATGTCTATTGTTTAAATACTTAAAATTGTAGAAGCATAGACTGTGATGCTAACATATATGAGATCAACCAGTTTAAAAACAAAATACTAAATCACTTATTGTCTGTAAATGCCTTGTGAACAGCGTACTAAAAATATGTATAGGAATAGCAACAAAAATATTGTTAAGATATTTAATATTATTAAAACTCCTGTAGGGTGGACATTGGTCCTGAACTGTCTTAAAGCTCTTAACAAACTTGGCAGGAAAAATACAGTCAGGCTGGTGCGGGTTCCGGGGCATGCAGGGGTGCAAGGTAATGAGAAGGCTGATTTATTAGCCAAGAAGGGCTCGGAGCAACTATTTGTGGGCCCCGAGCCATTCGTAGGTCTCTCTGAGAGTACCGTCAAGGCAGCTTTGAATGCACATGGTAATGATAAACATAGGCTAGAGTTGATGGCCCTAAGGGGTCTGGAACACTCCAAGAAATTCATTGCAAACAGGGCCACGGGCTTCACCCGGAAGTTCTGCGGGTACAACAAGGGCCAAATACGCTTGCTCACAGGAGCGTTCACTGGTTATTTTGGCACCAACGACTTCCTGTGCAGATTGAGATTGTCAAACAATTTGATCTGCAGAGCCCGTGGTGAACGGGACGAGTCCATATCACACCTACTGTGTGAATGTGACGCGTTGTCCGGACTAAGGATGGGTCTGATAGGATTGGCGTATCCGAACCCTGAAGACTTCAGGCTTCTCCCTCTGAAGTGTACGCTGCGACTGATGCAGTACATTCATAGGGAGATAGATCAGGGATAGACCTCGGGGCCGACACAAAAGATCCCACTGGGTCGAAGTGTCGCCGGTCTACACTGACTGGCCCCCGAACAAGATAATATTATTAAAATTACTAGTAATTTATTTTTAGTATAATATAGTTCTATAAGACGAAATCCTAGTTTATACATATTTCTGTCCTTATTTAGTTGTGTGGATGGAAGGAGATAGACAGACTGAACAACGTCATTACTAAGTGCTTACGCATTTTAAATATTCTTGAGAATAATATGACGTGCTTGTATTGTAGTGTTTAAGAATTTAGTTTTGCGCAATACGTCTAAAGATTGGATGTTTGGTAATCTCATATCGTAAGTCATCCCTCACAGAGAGAATGGTGTATTGTTTGGTTAAATCATTGTTAAGCAATTTGTATTTGCGGTCAATGGGCCAATAGTATGGTTGGTTGGTAGGTATCATCAATTTGTTGACCCAAGACGTCGCAAATAGGTACTTACAAATATAGATACGTAGGTTATGTGTCACAATAATTAAACAACAAAAATAACAAAAATAATTATGATTAAATAAGAACACTATTGGAAAGATTTATAAAGTTGTATAACACCAATTTATATAATTTATGGCTTAACCAACAGCGGGTTGTGTGAGTGAGTCATAAATATACTGTGCTAATATTTTTATAATTGTCATCTACATAATTATAACTAACTTACTATAATTATTTATTACTACGACCGATAACAACTAGTCATTAATAAATATAATCGTAATCTAATTCGTAATCAAGTGTCATCAAAAGTATTACATATAATTTATTCTTTCAATTTGTTGTAAAAGGTTTTTGGAAAGTTGTGGTTTTATGAAAAAGCTAATTGAAAGAACAGCATGTTATTTATTAATAGGTTTTTGTAGGCTTTATATTTTCATCACAGTGCTTGGACGTCGCAGCATGCGGTGTATTTAATAATAAAATATTTAATTATAGCAACTACGTAAGTGGGAATATACTTATTATAACATCTGAGTCTTCTTTGAAGAGGTTGATGAAAATACTATGTGGGTCTATGTGTATGTCTGTTAGTGACAGTTTGTTAGTGACAGGCATAGCTCCGGAACCACTGTACCGATTGACTTGTAACTTGGTGTACAGATACCTTGGGGTCATACCTTGGTCGATTTGAATATGGGCCCTGTGGGTCAAAAGACCTCCGAGATATAGGGGTCACAAGGTCACATGTATTTTAAATGGTAAAATATTGACTTGGTGTGCAGACACCTTGGCCAGGTCTTTTGACCCACAGGGCCCATATTCAAACTCGACCGAGGTATGACCCCAAGGTATCTGTACACCAAGTTACACAAACTAATGAAAAGAAATGACCCCTATATCCCGGGGGATATAAGGGTCATTCCTTTTCATTACTTTTACATTTAAGACGAAGAGGTTGAATCCTGGCTTTTTACACCCATCTCGTTTTATTATTGGTTTTGTTTTGGAATAAATATGCCGCTCGGGTGGAAGCGGCATATTTATTCTACCCGGCGGCAAGCCTGCAGTTCGGAGGTACACTCGCTTAATTAAATTTAGTTATTAATTGTTCCGAACGTGCTTAAATTATTAAGAATACACATCCACTCCGCATACTCTGAAATTACTCAATGGGAACGACACATGACGCCAATGCCTTTTGTGCCGCGTCGTCAATGTTGTTCCGGCTTGCAAAGTTCAGAAGATGCCGAGCTATGTTTGGTGTGTAGTGTGTATACCTTTAGATATAAAACGTTTGCTGAGTAGTATGTTATGTTACAAGACAGAAGTAAACCTATACAAAAGAAGTCAAATTTTTTTACGGACAGTTTAAATTAATATATTATAAAAGCTAAGCGCTTTCATGTTCATATTTCTTTGTTCTACTATTTATTTAATAAAAACATAATCGTCACTCTGTAAGAAGAAACCAGTTCTAATGTCATCTTAGACAAATCACAGAACCGATTTACGTTCGCAGTAGACAAGATGCGTAGATTAGGTACGCGCAAGATCTACTATACTCAGCGCATCTAACGTCTTATGTTCGTATCCCACAAATACATTTTTATTAGTACTATTTAATTATCTACACACAGGCCCTGCGCTTGTTTCGGTACTGAGATCCCATGAGCAGTTGACATGACTATGAAAATTTATTAGGTAGGTACGACAATAAACTCGTAATACAATGGCTTTGAATACTAAAACAGCAAATTGTAATGCTTTGTACTTGACCGTATTTAAATCATTAACGTTAACGACGCGACGCGACGGTGGGAATCATTGACGAACAAAATTTAATTAAATTTAAACACAATGATTATTATGCAAAAGTCTATGAGAGATACTTTGACCGTTAAACATTCGCCGTAAAAGATAAAGTATGCACGACGTATTTTACTGTTAGCACAGACCAGAAATCCACAACCGTGGTACAATGTGGTAGAATATTATATTAATTATTTTTCTTTTTGGATACTGCATGTCTTTGAAGTAATGGTATAAGATGAAAATAGAATGCATTGCCATCCTTTTAAACCCTTTGTTTCCCAATTAATAGTACGCGTACCCCGTAGGGTATTTGAAGTTGCTTGAAGAGGTCTATATCTCCTGAGAATAAATCTATAGTCGAATATCGAAGAAACTATGTCGTTTGATAACAGTTATCCGTGTAACTCTCGTCTTTAAGATAACTTGATTGTTAATAGTAGGTAGTAACCTATACCTAAAATAGCTTTTGTGTTAAAAAGTATGATGGGATTATCATATCTGATATCGATAAAACCCCTAAATACAAATAAGAATAATAAAACGGATTAGCAACTTCTTTCTTTCTTTAAATGTTAATCGTAAATAAGCCATTACTGTTTTAGACATGTAATTAAAAGACTACGAGCCCGTACGCTCCTTGACTTTCACCCCTTTCATAGAAAGACAGAGCCCCGTTTCGCGAGGCTTCTATTTTTGGGTGGATTTAAGAAGACACCTAACAAATACCTACTAGGGTGCGAAACTTGAGGGGCGAAAGGGTTCGTAACTAATTAAAATATAGAAATAAAACGTCTTAAGTCCCGAGCGAGATTGGTATCACTTAGCCTTATATGGCGGCTATATTGAGTCGATGAGTGACCGGCTTATTAGTTCTTACACAGCAGAAACGTATGCACCCAAGGGGAAACGATTCAAACAGGATTTGAACAACAATTCAAATCAAATTCTGAATAATTTTATAAATAATTACTGTATGTCCTTCAACCAAAATCAAATTAATAATAAACATCAAAACGTGTCTGGACACCGGGGTTTCGAATCCCGGCGGCATCACAAACACTTTAATAGTTTTGATGGTCAAACCTAACAAATATTATAAATGCGAATGTGAGTTTGTTTATTTACTTGTTTGTTTGATAATCATCGTAAAATTTCGCATATACTGGTTGTCCGGTAATTAATGGATAACCTGGAAATGTCTTATAGTGGAACTGATGGCCGCTCCCAAAATTTATTGTTTCTTTTTCTATTTTTGTGTGGAAATCTTAATGCGGTTCACAGAATACATCTACTTACTAAGTTTCAACAGCATAGTTCTTATAGTTTCGGGGAAAAAGTGGCTGTGACATACGGACGGACAAACAGACAGACAGATATGACGAATCCATAAGGGTTCCGTTTTTTGCCATTTGGCTACGGAACCCTAAAAAGAGAATTGTCGGCAAGAGACAGTGTATAGCGGTGTCGATTTAATGGTAAGGATAGAGCGTAATAAAAATATAACGCACTCTCTCGCACGATTCGCAACGTTCAACTTCTAATAGTTCAAAGTCAGGGTATCGAAAAGGACGAGTGTACCTTTTACTCAGAAAAGAGTTATTCCGGAGTAATAGAAATTTATTTACAAAATCTCTACGTCTACTGGTCAGACCACTTCCCCTTAGAGATGATTTGTAACCTTAATATTATTGGGTGTAAGATTATAATCGCTAGTCAAGTTAATTTATAAAATAATGTGGTATGGGGTGAAAGAAATAATAAACAAAAATATATATTATAATTTATGTACAAATAAGTTAAGAAAAATACATTTTCCTACAAAGTTAAGTAGTTGCTGTGATAATATATGTAGTAATGTGGATCACCATTTGATAATATGTGAACTATACTATAGAATAGTAAACTCATTGACGGATGCGGCTGCTAGTACTCATGAGTCAGGGGGGATCAAGGTAGGCCGACAGGTATCGGGGTGAAATAGGCACGTTCTTGATGCGCACAGGGAGGCTCGTCGCTATTTTCTTGCATGGAAATCACAGGGTATGCTACATTTGGTCCTGTTTATAGTAATGAGAGTTAGTAATAAATAAATTATTTAAAATACGATTAAAATTTTGTCATAATAATAAAGAACAAATATTAGCAGATAAGTTAGCAGATCTACATGCAATAAAGGATTTTTCAAATTTTTAAACAAACTATTAAAATGAATTCCAGATCGAGTCAGTAAGTGTTAATGGAGAAACAAATTCTGAAAATATAGCTAACATTTTAAAAATAATTTTTGCGTCCAGCCTCTTTTGTTTCCTAGGGAGAAGGTGGACAGTGCTATTCCGACGATGTCGGTGACGCCCCTAAGCTTTACTGCAACAGATGTTGCACATGTTATTAAGAGCATGTCTACGGGTAAGTCGCCGGGACACGATGGATTGAGCATTGAACACCTTCAGCACGCGGGATCCCATATCTATCGTATCTTAGCGATGTTGTACACTCTCTGTATAAGGCATTCCTTTTTACCTACTCAGCTGATGGACACAATTGTTGTGCCTGTACTAAAAAACAGAACGGATGAAATAGGGGAAAAGTCTGATTATAGACCGATATCTTTGGGGACTATATGGGGAGTTATAGGTAAAGTTCTTGACAGCCTGATTGAGCAGCAATTGCATAGGTATGTGAAAATTAATGATGCACAGTTCGGTTTTCGATCCAGACTATCAACTGAAAGCGCTATATTGACGCTTAAGCAGAATGTCAAATACTACACGGACAGAATAACACCTATTTATGCGGTCTTTCCTGATCTCTTCAAGGCATTTGACTTAGTCTGTTATGACAAGCTTTGGCCTAAATTAGCAAGTCTAAATGTCCCTAATGAGTTAATTGGTACATTAAAATTAAAGTATGATAATCAGAATAACTATGTTAAATGGGCAGGCAAGTACTCAGACGTGTACAATCTTAAATGTGGCGTAAGACAGGGGAGAATAACGTCACCCACCCTTTTTAATGTATACATTTACGAGCTGATTGAGGAGCTAAGCGGTGCTAATGTCGGATGCTCTATAGATGGTGTATTTGTTAATAACCTGAGTTATGCAGATGACATGGTGCTGCTTGGTCCCTCAATCAGCTCGGTTCGAAAATTAATTAAAATATTATGTGGGACTTATTCTGTTTCTCATGGACTCACATATAATGTAAAATAGAGTGAGTTTATGGTGTTTGGAGGGAAAAATAATATACCCTTTGACTTGCCTAGTGTAATTTTGAATGATATCCCCTTAAACGCGTAACTCAATTCAAATACTTTGGCCATGTGCTATCAGAGGATTTCCCAGACGACGCTGACATGGAAAGGGAACGTAGGGCGCTGTCGGTCCGATGCAATATGCTAGCTCGTAGGTTTTCATGTTGCAGTGATCTTGTGAAAATCACACTGTTCAGAGCGTTCTGCACATCGTTTTACGCATGTAGCCTATGGGTGAAATATACGCGTCGGGCCTACGACGCCTTACGTATTCAATATAATAACGCTTTTAGGGTATTGTGGGGTTTACCCCGTTACTGCAGTGCGTCAGGTATGTTCATGATAGCAAATACTGACGACTTTTATGCTATTATGTGCAAAAGATCTGCGTCTCTGATGAGTAGGGTACGGATGAGTCCTAACAGTATTCTGAAAGTGTTATGTGCAAAGTATGATAGTCCCTTTCTGGCACATTGGGCACATATGCATGTGTGTACTCGCCGTAGTTGAGTTGAGTTATGATTTCAATTGTTATTTAATTTATTTTAGTTTCTTTTCTTCTTATTTTGTAATTAAATTCAACATATTATAATTCAATATTTTATAATGTTTATTGCTTTATTAGTTTTATTTATATTTTGATTATTTGTTATGATGAATTAGTATGTAGATATTAAGAATTTGTAAGCTATGCAAATTTGAAATGAAGTTTGTTATTATTATAAACCTAGAGTGTTTGGACTTTGAACTATTAGAACTTGAACGCTGCGAATCGTGCGAGAGAGAGCGTTATATTTTTGTTACGCTCTATCCTTACCATTACATCGACACTACTATGCACTGTCCCTTTCCGATAATTCTCTATTTTGTATGTAGCGTAGTTATGCGTATATAGGGTGTGTAACTTGATGTGTAGTCGTGTGTACGTGAATGAGATATAACATTTAAGGAATATATCGGAAAGGCATAAAAGAAATTAGGTAAAACTTATCATAATATGATTTGTTTAAATCCGCATAGTAGAACTGATATTTATGAAATACTAGATTCTGGCCGTGGCTACGCTTGTGTTAATGTAGATGTAAGGTACCGTATCATATCCTTTTCTGTACCCTTAGAACGTGTATACATGCAAAATTTTATTATGATCGGTCGAGTAGTTAAGGCGTGAAAGTGTAACAAATAAACAAAATCAAAAAGTTTTTTTTTTGCTTCTTTTTGCGTTTATAATATTTGTTAGGGTTATGATTTTATCTGTGAAAAGAAACCTGCTCCCTCTCCTTGGATTCTGAAATACAGAGCAATGCGCATAATACAGTTCTGCACAAAGCTACAGCTACTTTGTACGAACCAACTTTATACTTTATCTACTGAACTGTACCTACGGCAATCTTTCTACGTAATATTTGTACTTGCAAATGCAGAATACATATCTTATTCAGAGCTTTCAAAATAATCGCAGTAGTAAGATCGCGAAAAATTCTACCATTATACTTTAATATGGAATTTTTGTAAGTAATGTCTGATTAAATTTACTATATTTTGTGTTTGTTTAGATCGTCGCAGTGGGAGCTTTCATAGCCATCGTGGTGCCGCGGTTTCGGATCCCAGCTGAGGCGATAGCACAGCAGATTGTAACAGTGGCGTTGTACCACTTCTTCTGTCTCGTCATTGCGGAATGTGGTGGAGCTGAACAACTAATCAGGTCAGTATCAAGAGCAAAGTGAACAATTATTTTCTTAGTTGCAACTGACATGTTATTTTTGCAAAACATTTAATGAATTCTATAAATACAGCTTTGGAAATGGCACGTATACATAGTTTCACGCCTACGTCCTTAAAGGAGTAGGCAGAGATTTACTACATACTTTTTTGCCAACTACGGTTTACGTTCCACGTATTAATAGACGGCAGATATTTTGGACATATTAAAAGACCTTATAAGAATTATTTTTACAGAAAATTCCTGTGTTCCTGTAAATATGCGTTGCTTGATTTAGGAATTAAACCCAACACTTAATGCAACAGCCTTTATTACTACCATTGCGCCTTTGAGATAGTAAAAAGAAAAATATTATTAGTTGCATAAAAATATTTAAAATGTTATGTCTTTTGAACTTAGTCTTGAACTTCAATAACAATATAATTGCACTTTCTTGCTTCTATAGTGTCTATTCTAATACTAAATTGATTACTTCTACTACGAACTTCATATACACAAGATAAAAGCATTAAATTAAAGCGAGCACTTCCCTACTAACCATATCAGGAAATTAATCTTCAGTATTATTTTATTATAAATAACATTTTGTATATGTCGTATCTCTGCTATTATAAACTTAAAACCAATCAGTAAATCAATTTGTACAGATACCTAGTTCAAATTTACTTCCGCTTGTACCGCATTGAGTGACTATGGTTTATTTTTTGCTGGTATACTAAATTGGCAATCGTGCCTACAAAATGTAGACGAAATGCCAGAAACCTTACAAATAAACAACACGCAAAACTGGTTTTTACGTAACTTTTACGTTTGCGTTAAGTTCGTAATATGATGTTATGATTTAGATTAGATTCGTAGACTGATTACAACACTACAAATATAAGTTGCTTGTAAAGGTGAAAAGTTTCGGTGTCAAATATGTAGCTTTGAAGGTCGAACTTTCATTGTTTTATAAGGAAATTGTTTACGTATACTTACAACATGCGATTGCATGTATAATTGGAAAATATTAATAAACCGTGACGTATACATATACCTTGCTACAAACGTGACATACATACTTCGTTACAAATTTGTAGATGGAGGCGCTGTTCGGGAGGCATTATAATCTTCTTATTAGGAAATAATTAAGTTTTGTAAAAAATTGTAGAACAAAAGTTGTTAATTGTTATGTAAAGAAGACGCGGATAAAAGGTTATTAATATTTTTTCATTTAACCCTGAACATTCTGTGGTTTTGATGTAAACACAAAACTATTATTAATCATTTTATCCTATTAATATGAATATGGAAGGTTAGATATTTATACATATGTTTGGGTGTTTGTTACTTAATCACAACAAAATCGCTAAATGTTTTGTGATGAACGTTGGCACGTAGGTAGATCAAGACCTGGATACTCATGCAGGATGGATTTTCATTCCGGGTTGAGAACAGTTACTCGAAAAATATATCAATATAATATTTATTTGACGTTCTAAGATGATGAAAGGCGAGGTTAATTATTATATGTCTTAAACCGACATGCGCAATAAATGTAATGATAGAGAGTGAAACAAGAAGAATATGCTAGGCTCGTAGAAAGTGGAAATCTAGAATCATTTTCTATCCTTCCGGAAATAGGCATGTGTATGTACGTTTTGCCGTAAAGTAAGTACGTAATATGGCAAAATGCCAGTAGAAGCTTGACCCTAATTACGTGGAACCTAAACACATAGTTGGTATAATGTATTTGTAATACACCTCTGTCTACCACTTCGTAGAGATACGAGCGTGACTATTTATTTATGTGAATCGTGATTCGCCAAGCGATTATGTGCAACATAAGCTAGCAATGCTTTACCTAACGCAACGGTGTCAATAGTGCGTTAAGTAGGATTGATATTCGATTTCTCTCCGCTAAAATGTAACGATTTGCGTAACATTATATCTTTGTGTATCCGCATCTGACGATTTAAGGATAAACTTCGCAAAACCTGAGACGCAGATACTCCGTTAGATCGTGAAGGGTTTAAATGTGAATACGCCTTACCTTTTTTTTTACCTGACTGTGGTTGAGTCCTATGGCGGCTATTGCAGTTTAGGTACCAGTCATCTACAATATTAACTAAAATATGCAACTAGCCGACTCAAATTGCTCTAAACGAGTATATTCTGGTGAAAATTGCTAATAATAATAATTTGACTTTAATATAATTTGAATTTATAAAGATGAGGCGCTGTCTACAAAGACAGTATTTTTTTTTATAAATCCCGTTTCAACAAGTCAATTCCATAGAGTTAGCAGCTATATTTAGTGCACATCTAATAGAGTAAGCATGTCTGTTGTCGTCAAGAAGGCATTGTTACACATTATGTTAATATCTCAAAACATTTATTCGTACCTAATGACTATGCCCGAAAATCTTATCTGGAACCTCTAGACCAGCAGTTAATTATTCCATCACGGTTACGTTAATAAACAGGTCGAGGTAGTGGAAGTTGTGAATAATTAGTTATCAACTTATCATACACAGGGTTTCATTCACAACACATTAGTAGGCGAATATTCTTGGGAAAATATACATAAGATTTGCTACTTGATAGCGATCGCTTATGAAAAAGAAGATGGCAAGTATTGCCGGTAAAGACGCGGAGGAACAATCGATAATACACTTCGAGATTATTACGCGCCGGTTGAGCTACTGTGGATGCGATGCACAGTCTGGATTTTGTGTTCTTATTATTTACTCGTGCTCGAGAATACAGCCGCAGCCTCGAGAGGATTTTTTTTAAAAGCAGCAAATGTTCTTTTTAGAACTGTTTCATTCTTTACTTGCATACTAATTGGAGCGAATTAAAAATAGTGACGTTAAATTATATTACTTTATGGCTATTTCTAATTTTAGACGTTTTAGGGTTAGTTTAATATAATCGATCATCGTTGTGTTAAGAGAAATACAACGTCTTGTCTTGTCATTACATATTACAAAGATAAAGAAATGCATCGGCATTTGTTTATTTTTGTATCTTAATATCTAACGCGGTAATCGGATCATAGAATATGTAATTACAAATACGGCATTTGTCGGGCACCTAGAAGGTAGGCTTGGTGAGAACTAAAATGTAAATAAAGAAAGGAGGGACAATATCAACCAGTTGCTCAGGCGAGATAACATCAAACCCTTATGACCTCATTGAACGTGAGTCGTAACTGACGCAGGTAACTCAGAAATAGGTTAAGTAAATATAGGGGAGCGCTATATTCAACAGTGGAAAGGGATAGAAAACTACTATCGCGTTTCATTTCCTCATTTTAAACCGAGTCATTGACATGAGCAAAGATTCTACATTGCCGCGTTTTCTCATATTGATTTTAGCAAATTCTATTTGTGGACCAGAATGTTTTGATGGGTTGTACCGTATTCATCCTATGACGTTTCATCCTACGCTGTTTTTTTTCTAACTCAACCTATTTATGTTCCTTACTCAACCGACAGCAATTATTTCAATTTTTAATTCTTGGTTCATCCTATAAGTATTCCTAGCTCAACCGATTACGAAATTACCTAAAAGCTTTAAGTTTTGTTTTGATGGTCTGAACAAAAAATACTGCTTTCGTAATCTATACATACAAATAAATAAAATTGTATCTGTAATGTCAAAATAACAGCTTTGTACTAAACGCATATGAAAGTGCATACGGTACGGCATAAAAACCCTTTTTTATACTCCTAAGGCGGCATGATGATGGTAAGTGGTCACCGTAGCCTATTGACGCCTACAACATCAGAGGCATCACTTGCGCGTTGCCAATCCTTTAGGAAAGGAAAGGAAGTGGGAAGGAGAAGGAGCGGGAAGTGGGAAAGAGCATGATCCGGTGCTTTTACGCACCGCCACATTATGCTACCATCCTTACCACCTTTATACCCATAACAACATTTGCCGACCTCGTTGCGATTGCACATAACGTAAGTCACTGTCATGGTCGTGATGCATTTTGAATAACACGAGATGCACTTATCGCGTCAGTTAGAGGTAAACTATAAATATATGTATAAGTGTCATGTTTAGATATTTGACCATATTGCAACATCGTTAAAACAATTAAAACCGGTTTGAGGGTGTAGATAAGGTAGGATGATAAAAGCAAAATTTTATATTGCTATCTCTTTCACTCGTGTGCATAATACCTAGTTATTACAAAAAATAACAATGCGGTGTGCATTACTGAGCCTACTTTCGTAAGGTCTATAAGTGGAAGAGAGAACGAAACACTCGCTGTACCACTTCCACGTTTTATGACTGTTACAAGTGAGTGAGTGTACACTGTACATGTGAAGCAAATATTTTATTTATACAAATAGGAAAATAACTATTCGTTATACAATATTCTAATAAAATATTAAAGATTGTTTTGCTATCCATACTATTTTCGGTAATATTTGCCACAGGTAGAGTAAGGAACACATTTCGGTTGAATAAGGAAACTTTATTAAAATATTGTAATCGGACGAGTTAGGAATTCTAGTTTGGGATGAATAAAGAAATAGGATGAGACGTCATAGGATGAATACGGAACAACCCGTTTTGATAGTTTAGTAGAATCAGCTGACTTATGAGTATTGTATCTAAGACTATTACCGTAATTGAACACTCGAAACGTAAATGAAGCCAATATGTCTCAAGTTGCCTTGTTTGCTTGCGTTGCCAATAGGTACGCTTAGTAACTATTGCACACGCAATGATTAGGAGTCGTCACTTATTAAATGAACATATTATAAAATAAGGTCACCTACCGCGTGTGTCTATCTGTTCGCGATAAACTCAAAAACTGCTGAACGGATTTTAATGAAGTTTTCAGCAATAGACAGAGTGATTCATGAGGAAGGTTTAGGTGTATAATCTGTTAAGGTTTTGGTACTACCCGTGCGAAGCTAGGGCGGGTTGCTAGTATACTATAAAAACAACCATTGCGCTTTACAGGCAAAGCTTAAGGCAAATTCAAAAATCATTAATTCATTTAGGTTACTAAGTAACACTTATAAACGTCAAAACAACCATTGTGCTTTACAGGCAAAGTTTAAGGCACATTCAAAAATCATTTATTCATTTAAGTTACAAAGTAAAACTTATGAACGTCAAAAACAACCATTGCGCTTTACAGGCAAAGTTTAAGGCAAATTCAAAAATCACTAATTCATTTAGGTTGCAAAGTAAAACTTTGAACGTCAAAAATAACCATTGCGCTTTACAGGCAAAGTAGGCAAATTCAAAAAATCATTAATTCACTTAGGTAACAAAGTAACACTTATGAACGTCAAAATATAAAGTTAGTAAGTTTACTAAGTTACTGAATATTAAGGCCATCTGGTAAACCCGTATTCTTAAATTTTTATGCATTCCTCGTTCTTATCTATGTGTATATCATATATGTATTTTAACTACTCCTTATTTCAATATTTACAGAAGTACCGGTGGATCAAATTTGCAAACGCGGGTTTTACCGTGTTGCTGTTGGCCATGTTGCGTCATACCGAGGCCGAAGATAAGCAAGTAAGTTACCATGCTGATTATTAAACAGATTCTCGTGAAACTACTGTTTTAAATGGGTACAGATGTCAAACTAGCTGATGGTATGAATCTTATTTTTTAATCTACTTCTTAGGAATATCGTCCACGGCATAATATGATGATAATATGAATACGAGTTTTTTAATTACGTCCAGATTATTTGTCATTCTGAGGTTTTTTATAGGTATGCTTACAATTAATAGCTCGAATTGAGCTAACGTTTTCCATTGATAAAGATGAGATACTTGATGATGATCACTAGACTATGAGAAGTAATTCTCAATAAAGAAATATTGACACTTGCGACTTATGCAATAAAGATATATAAAAGAAAAGTCAAATCTGTGTGTCAAAATCGTGATTGGATGTAAGTCTGGAGCAAATTGACTGTTTTCATTGGTCGAATATTCTCAGTCGAGGCGCCTGGCAAGAGAACGTTCAGCTTTATATCTAAAAACAACAATGCAAACCACAACTATTGGCCTTGAGAAGCTTGTCTCCGGAGACAAGAGTTTATGCTCTATATAGCTTACGACAGAAGGGCCTAGTCACATTTGTATTAATACACAGGTATTAAAACAATAAGACATAAATAAATAGCATATTTCCAAAAATACACGTACCTACCTCCATACAAACAAATTCAATAATTTGTGTTCTGTGTTTTAAATAATGATATAAGCAGACAAAAACGGACATGCCATCAACTTATTGAGAATTATTAATATGCAATGATTAAAAGAATGTCTGAGTGGTTAAAACAATGAATGAAGCTTAATATATGTACCTATATGTTTTTATGTAGTAAATAGCAGCGATAACTTAATGGGAAGATTGATAGACTACCATAGAGATCACGAGTTCGAACCCAAGGCATCTCTTTGTAATGGAATAAGGCCATAATCTGTTACGTTTTAGAATACCAGACATAATTTAAAATCCATTGTGTCTGGTCATGGGTGTGTCGCTGCGAGTCGATAGGTTAATCTTCTAATACTGAGATCGTAAATAGCAGTGGGACTGAAGAATAATGTTATTAAAGACACGATACTAAAGTAAAAAAAAGTAAGTCAAAATAGTACAAAGTCTTCAACTAAACTTGTTCCCGTATTCATAAAATTTAACTTCTTTACCATCAGAATGCCTTCTCAGCAAGGCTGCATATTTATTATGCAACTAACTTTTGCGTGCTAGTCAAAAAAGTTATATTATATTCGTACATTTAAAAACGTTAGCCCTTAAGTGGTCGTTACCTGTTTCTTTCTAGGTATGACTAAGCAAGTCACGACACTTTATGCATTTAATTATTATTATGCGGAACTGACCCAGTAGAATGGTACCTAATACAAGTACTTAATTGTTTGCAGAACCTGGTTTATTATTCTGTTTAAATATTTATGATTGAATTAAAGACAGCTAATAGCCGTTATTTTGCACAAGGAAGGAACACGCTTTATTAAAAAGAACTACAAAGCAAATTAAAAAGTAGAAAATAATTTAATATTTTTTATGTAAATATCGTAGGGTGGGATTTATCAAAATATCTTAGAAAGCACCCGACGCTTTTTCCATAAAAAATATTAAATTATTTTCTACTTTCACAACTACTTTACTACAAACAAACAAACTCTTCAGCTTTATAATATTAGTAAGTATATATAATAGTAAGGTGAAGCAAGGATTCTCGCAATCGTCGATACTAACGGTTTACTTTGCAGTTATTATACAAGCTATAGTCTCGATTCCCTCACACGTAACGAATATTTATGTGATCGGTTGCGTGTATTTGCTGCCACTGACTATTCAAAGTACTTGTCAATGGGAAATCATATAATTACACATAGTCGTTCATCAAAGTAATTGTGTTCAATAAACAATAATTATTGTATCATATAACACAATTATTTGTCCGACCTTTTGATCCAATTAATTCGAGTGGTAATATGAGAAAATTGCTAGATTACAATGGATTAGTTACTAATAGTATTTATAGTAGGAGTCCCGACACTCCTAGAGCAATTTTCACAGAAATTCAATTAAAATTGTGTTACTTTGACTTCACAAGGACGAAATACTTTGTAGCTCTGACCTTATCAGTCACACCTTTGCGAGTATCCACAGAATATTATTAAACAGTAGTTAAAGATCCTAATTTTAATCCTATATTTATGATGCATAGTAATTATTACATTTGACCGCGGCATCGCTCGCACAAATGTTTAATAATGTTAAGGTAATGTTATGTCAAGTTTCAATCAGAAAGGTAACCTATGTGCTTTTGTGTATTTCTGGCAAGCTGTATGCAAAATTTCATGTTGTTTTGTCGAGTAGTTAAGGTGTGAAAGGGTAACAAACAAACTCACTCTCAGTATAATATTAGTTAAGATTAGGATTCAATGCTCTTGATAATTTATCACTTCTTTGGTCAAGAACACAGCGACATATCAACCTAGACTGTTTGAACTTTGAACTATTAGAAGTTGAACGCTGCGAATCGTGCGAAAGATTGCTTTATATTTTTGTTATTTTGTCTCATTTACGCTGAACGGGACGCGACGCTCTATCCTTACCATTGAATTACCATTCATTACCATCGAAACCACTATGCACTGTCCCTTTCCGACAATTCTCTATTTTGTATGTAGCGTAGTTATGCGTATATAGGGTGTCTACCTTGATGTGTAGCCGTGTGTACGTCCAACAGATCGTATGCGCATATGCTTATTGTTCAGTTATATTATGCGGTCGAACATAGTGTTATTGGACTTTTTTATGACTAACACAGTTTCCGAAAGCTGACAATGTAAGTGTGGTACAAAACCACCAACACTTTCAGGGTCAAACACTGTATAAAAATAAGTGTACTAATATACCTTTTCTTCGTAATTTTAGTTATATAGTAGGTAGGTGATATTATTATGATTGTATAGTGTCAGTTTAAGGACTATAAGTAACTAAAATGTTTCGATGATATTAGGTTAGACCAGTTGCCTGAGCATTTGTACGGAATTTCTGACAGGCGCACTTACGATTTAACCCATTGAGTCGCAGCACTGGTGGATAGACACAATAGATTTTCAATTATGTCTGGTATTCCAAGACTTGACAAATTAATGTGCTTTATGAGGTATATATGATAGATGTAGCTTTTTGCAAATTCTCACTTATCTCGATACATATTATGTAATCAGCGATCCATGTCTACGGTTTCCTCCACGTTACAGCGTTACAGCTACTCATGTCGAATGATGCTCAATTGACACGAAATTACTTCTCTAGAAATAAGTCACATGATCTCTGTTTCAGTTCGATAAAAAAAAACACTATGACACTAGATACTTTCCAGTAACCAGGCTAGCTTGCTTAGAGAAATTATCCTAATTTAACAAAACATCAGAGATCCCGTAATAAAAAATTATTTTTATTTATTTTTAGGCGCAGCTTGGCGTGGTTGAATTACTTAGTTCTGCAAATGCCAATCATTCAAGCAATCATTTACCTGCTCATACTCGCTTTATGGGCAGAAGATTTTGTAAGTACCTACTTTCTACTTTCAAATACGGTTAAATTATAAAAACTGGAATCGAAAAACCAAGTCCTGTAAAATGAACTAGAGCAATGCACCGCTGAGAACAAGATTTACTTTGCCTTGTAAGAAGGCGCTTTGCTGTCAGCAGTTGGACCAGTAATGATTATTCCTCATAGAAGTAGATCAACGTTCAGTGACTCCTTTTATGTGAAGTTGGCAATGCCCAGTACCTTTGCAAAAATGTGTAATAGAAAGGTGTATTCATATTTTAGGACCGTAAAGTATATCTGAAAATTACCTATGTGCCCTATCCCTGGACCAAAACAAATTATCATAAATTATATTTAGTCATTATTTAAACACCGAAACAAACGCGTTGCTTCACTATAAAAATTGCGCCTGATCATTTTCGGTTTCAAGCAGGTCATCAAGTAAGCTGTTAGTGTTTTTAAAGAATCGACTAGAATGTCCTGATATTGATATAGCATCGACTAAATATATATTTCTTTTTATATCGGCGTAAAGAAAACGCTATACCTATCTTAGTGATAATAATGTGTACGGATTTATTTGTTGAGGTTTTTCATTGTACAAGAGTTTTATTATGTGACGCTAAAATACGACCACACCTTTCTGTTACACGCTGTATATGCTGCGATAATTGTTTACCACTTGACTTGTATAACAGGTTGTGTTGTTACTAGGTAATGTGTAACCTGATAAAATAGTCAAATAAAACCACTATCAGCTCATATAAGGCTCTTGTTTGATGTTTCTTTAATTTCTACTGTAACAATAAAAGTTTTATTTGCGTGTCAGCGTGACGATATAATTCTGAGTTATAAAGATTGTGTGTGCTACCTACAAAATTTACTTTATGTTAAGTTAAATAAACCTTCTCGTAATGCATATATCTGCTGCCAATTACTTCTACATTATCCGTTATATATAAGTATGTTGACTTTTGGAGGATAATTAGATATGAAGCCGTCTAAGTATGTACTTAAGTCTACGTATATTTCTTTGCCGAAAGAAGCTTACTACAAGATATGAAAATTTATTTAGTGAATGACAATAATTTATTTATCCTCGTCAAATGATTTTATGCTAAACATAAGTGCGTTTACACACATTTCAGTTGCCGGATAAATTGCTTTAGATAATCAATTTTAAGTCAATTTTCATAGGACGTATTGGTCCAATTACTTGAAATTTGAAATTGAAATAATTGAAGTATCGATCGTAGTTGTATAAAGAAAATTACTAAGGTAAATTGCGCTCATTTCATTATTACATTTTGATTGTGTGTATGCCAGTGCACTTTGCATTCGCCACAATTCGGCGCGTACTGGCAGCTTGAGCGTGTGAAAAAGCACTCAAGTTAGTGTATTTGTAGAGGAAATTAAATTGTTTTTGTAATTGCAAATTGATGACTTTCACAATTTAATTCGTAGTAAGGTAAGGAGATTGACTAGTAATATTTTTGTACTAATGTCTGTAACACAGTTAATACTAGCACAGGTACTGACTCGCACACTCACTCTATCTCTAAAAATACATAGCGTTGTACATAATGTATTATTATTAATCTTATATGCGTGGTGTCACATCTGTTAGCTTGTAAGATCAAATGAAAAATTAATAAATAATGGTACTTTCATATTTGATTGAGGCGGCAAAACTGTATTTGGCTTATTGATAATAGAAAAATATTATATACCTATATAAAATGTCTTCAGTAGTAAGTAAATGTAACTTAACATTTCTTTTTATTAATTCCAGAACCTGTATAGCCGTAACTTCATATACTTCCAACCGTTCGTCGCAGCATCCATCCTCTCTGGTATGTGGGGTGTGGTTATGTGTGTCCGCACTGCCATCTCAATAGGCCACAACCCGAAGCCGAGGTTCTTAACCATACAGTTGGCGCTCATCATCGTTAAACTTCAAGTCGGAATAGCTAAGACCCTCGCAGAAGTCATCAACGGACCCTGCCTAATGAAAATGCATCCCATCGTTTTTGCTAGTAGTAAGTATTTTAAATCGGTACCTCATTAGAATTACACATGTTTAAAAATAGACCACCTTTAATGCTGTGTAATTGCTCTGAAAAGAACCTAATGATTCGAAAGTCATGTATGATTTCCATGGAATTAATAAGTACTACAGTACTCCTTAATATAACATGATAATTATGCACCTTTACGTTGTTACTGATTGCTGTCAATTCTTTGTCTCTGATTAATAATATAATAGAATTATTAGATTTCCACAATCTGCTCGCGACTTTTCTCAAATGAATGCCACGAGACGCTACCGGTATAAAAAATAGTCTATGTGTTAATAGGACAATAGTTCTAAAAATGTTCGCAATAGGGTTTGATGAAGATAGAGGTTAGATTGACAATTAGCGGTCAGTCGTGACGAGTACAGCTGTAGTACAGCTTGTATTTATAGGTCTTTACGACTGCAATAAAAAACAAATAAAACACTAAAATTAATAGTCAAACTTTTGGCGACTGTATAATAATTATGACGAATTCTATCTAAATTATTTTTTTTTTAATTCCAGTGATTCAAAACTGCATCATGTTGGTGGAGATGCTTCTACTATCAATATGGGCATGGCGACTATACAGCGTACCCCCAGGAAAAGACTTAAACAGTCCACAGAAGGAAAAATCAATATCGACACTCGATGACAACATTCGAGCCATAGAAGTGAAGAATATAAGAGAGGGCATTGATAATAAGAATTTCAATAATAATATAAATGTTGATGAATGAAAATATTGAATCTAAGATCGTTTACACATTTTACGACATAATATCGGTTTTTGATGCCGATAACTTCTCTTCTTCGATACCATGTAGCCTCCACTTAATTCTGATAAATAGTTTGAACGCGTGGGCAGGATGCTTTATACATAGCTTAAATTGATGGTAAACTTTATTGACTATATTTGACGTTATATTAATCCACTGTCAATCAAATCAAACAATAATTAATTATATAAATAACTGGTTCGGGCTAGCTGGTGTTGTGTGTATGTGATAGAATATTATTATTATTAATTATAAACAGTCCGATTATAGTTATTATAACGTCGTGTCCAATATCCGATTGTGCGTTCAATATCGATATTATATCGGATAGTGTGGGATCTCTTTAGTTAGTGTTGTACTTTATTAAATACAAGACTTAGACCTTCTAAGCAACGGTGATTATGTTTGAGCCATCTTTGTAGTAGATCAAATAAATTTTGCCAGTTCCAATAATTTTAAGCACCATAATTATTCTTATTTCGAATAAATAATTTAATGTGTTAGAATTTTAGACCCATCATAATGTTGTAGTGACGTTTAATTATAATTATTGTGATATATGTCGTAACGTCGTCGATGAAATGTACCTGAATTGGTATTTTAATATTTGTAATAATTTTTGTGTTAAATAATAATAAATTAATCTAAAATAAACATTTATTCTCGATTGAAGTTTTTTTACAATAATTAATAGATTATACCAAATTTTGTTAATAATATTGCCGAATGTAATTCGGCAATATTATTATTATATTTGTGCAGTGATTAGTGTTACTTTGAAAAATACTATGTTATTCTTCTGGCGATTCATTATCGTTATTTTTCTCCTCATTTTCTTCCGATGGTGTACCAGCTCTAGAATTCTCTGATCCGTAGATGTTATGCAACTCATCCAGTTTGTAATTTATCTTAACTCCTTTTGATGTGGTTTTGTTCACTTTGTTCACCAGTGATTTAGTTTGTTCTTCCAACCTTCTCAAGCGCAGATCACGTGCAGCAAATCGAGCTTCGTGGTCAATATCGTTGGATGTCGATGGCCCCGAATCTTCTCTTTCGGTGCTAGAATTATCCTCTCTTGAATGTTCTTCTGGTGTAGTATCATTATCATTACTTTCATGCTCATTATGGAGAGATTCCAATTTTTCAATCAATTTGTCTCCCGAATTAAGAGTGCTAGATAAATTGTTTATGACATCAGAACAATCGTTCTCTAACCTTTGCAGCCTTTCGTCTTTCTGTGCAAGTCTCTCGTTTTGTTTTTTGACGTTTTCTAATATTGCTTTGAAATCCGGGGTTGACACATTATTGGAATTTTGTTGAGTACTCACAAAATTTGCATTTATAACCTCGATTCTTTGTATGGTAACTTCTGAATTTGTAGACTCAATTTCATTAATGTCCATAGATACTGCATTCGCTAAAATCGTTTCATCTGGCTCATTGATCGTTTCTGTAATATTTAATTCAGCTGTATCACTAGATGTATTGTCGTTTTCATGATTATTTAAAGTACCTGTGGCAGGACGATTGATAATGTGATCCAAAGTACTACATATTTGTTCACCAATTGCAACTGTAGCTCGTGTTTTGTCCATTAAAGCGGCACTATCACTTTCCAGATTTTTTAGCCTGACGTCTTTATGTGCTAAGTGCTCATTTTGAATTCTAACGTTTCTTAAAATTTCTGCGGGGTCAATTAGTACAACATTTGATGATAGTTCTTTGGACGGAATAATTGTAGTAATTACATTATTATCTTCGCTACTAACATTAGTAGTAGTCGTTGTTTCATCATCTAACGGGTCTTCAGTGCAGGGTTCTTCAGGACAAGAATCGTCGTGAGTAATATCTGCCACTTCATCTTCAGTTTCCTCGCATATCTTTTCACTCTTAGAAAAATGACCACTTTTGCTAGGTTCTGATACTAGTCCATGATTTTCCTCACTATCTTGTGTATCCAAGGGTAAATCAGCTACATCAAGCATATCACTAGCGGGATCCTCTCTTTCCGCTGCTAAATTGAAGTCCGTACTGGAGTCCAGAATGGTCTCAAAAGATTTCTTTACTTTCTTTTTGCATCTCACTAGTGGCTCCGCGACGTATTCACTTTCATCATTAGATTCGGATGATTCATCTGATGGTCTTTCATCACTGTATCCACTTTCTCCAGAATGATTGAATGCCGGAGATCCTGATTTAGTTTTCCTACTAGTGAACTCAGCTCGTAGTTTTCTCCAATCTTTTTCTGATTGTGTGTTCTTTTCGCGCGCTTGTTCCCATTTCTCTCGACAGTATTCAAGCTCTTCTTTAAGCTCATTTAATAATTTTCTTTTTTGTTGCAGTTCGTATTTAAGTATTTTCTCGTGAGTATGTAACTGATGATGATGTCTTCGCAATCGTCCGACAACATGCCATGTCTTACTTAACTCACTAGTAACAAGACATAATCTACGTTCTTGTTCTTCAAGCCTCGTTTCTAGATGTGTATTAAGTTGTTTCATACGATTAACCTCTTTAATTAGACCCAATTTTTCTAATATAAGATCCTGAAAGTAAAATAATTTGGTGTAAGTGAGACATAAAATAAAGTAATTACCCAGCGTAACAGTGGGTTAGATAATACATTTTTATTTTTTTGTTTTCGAAGAGTATGCCAAAGATTGGCTCTGTACCAATTTAAAAAGTTGCGCATTTTTCTTGCAGCAAAATATTGATCATGAACTTGTTTATTTTTAAATTAATTTACCGTGACGCATAATTTTGACGCATAGTTATGAACAATTATTGTATATAGTTACAATGAGTTCATCGCTTACCTTTAGTCTGATGTACGTCTGACTAACACTTGGCACTAAAACAGGTCCTGACGCTGTGTCAACAGATTTGTAACATGTTGTAACCTTTTCTGCGGAGTCTACATCTGATGCATTTTGATGACTCAATAGTTCTATGAGTACTTTCCAAACTTTTGGAAGATTCTCAACTATATCTTCGGCAGTGGTGGCGGTTTTCTGAGGTTCTAAAGGGTTAATTAAAAACTGTTAGTCTTCAAATAATTTGTTAAATTATTTTAAATAAAATAAATAAACAAATGTTCTTTACCTGACTCTTGTATTGTCACTACTTGTTCCTTTAATAATTCATCTACAGTCTCAGAATTCTCTTCAGCTTGGCGGTCATTGCTTTCATCAACTTGGCTTACTAATTCCAACAAAAGTTTAGGTAACGCTGAGGAGACTTCTGATCCATTCTCTCTCTCTGCCATCTGTGTCAGTATACCATGATTTTCTTGAAGTCTGTGAACTAATGTGTCCAAATCTTGCTTTGTCTTATAGCCGAGCAATACTTGAGAGAAAAGCTAAAATAAAATCAATATGTTATTTAGATGCACAAACTCTAATAAAACATGAGCAACAAAAATTAAATGTCGGTAAACGGCACTTACTTTATTTACAACTGCCATTTCTGCTTTCAATACATTTGTTTCTTCTTGGCATAGAGTTATTTGCGAGTTTTTGTTGTCGATCGTTTCAATTAATGAGTCTATTTTATTTTCAAGTTCTTCTACCTTTTCTGTTAGATTCTTACATCTGAAACGGGGTATTCATTATCATTAAGACCCTTAAACTAATTTATAACACGTTATAGATAATATACGTTAGAAAATGTTGCTTACTTTTTGACTTCCGCTTGATATAATACTTTGTGTTCATCCAGCTCCCGAATTAAACCTTGTCTGGTAACTTCAGCAAGACGAGCTCGTTCTTCGTACAGACCTCGCAATGTACGAATGTTTTGCAATTGCCGCTCATATTCTTGTCTGAGATCAGCGGATAGTAGATTTGTTTCTCTATCAGCTAGTGTTCGCTCTATTTCATTTAATTTATCCTTTAGCTGTAAAACAATTGCCTTTTTTATCTCTGGCGTTGGTTGACATAGTTATGAAAATAAATATAATGACGGTCGACATAATATCTGTGATGAATATAATTAATGGCCCTATCATGTTTATCTAGGAAGGTTTTATTGCAGCTGTTTGTAGTGTAGTTGGCATTTTGTCAAGATGGGCAACGACGCAAAGTACAATGATGCGTTCGTGTGCCGTACGACGGTCCGTGACCGGGTAAAGACTTGCTGCCTCCAGGTCGTTGGCTCGTAGACATGACATTGGAAATGATTAATTGTTTATCAATAGACTTTTGTTGTAATGGTAAACAAATAATCATTATTGATTAGATGTTATGCTAAAAAGCGTTGGACAAAAATTTCATAAAATGGTGTAATTAATAATGGTGGTTTGAGACTATTGAAATATATAAAATTATTGTGTGTTGAGTGTAAGTTTAAAAATAAAGTATTTTCTGTCATCATTTCTAATGATAGCATACTATAATAATATTAAAGGCAAACGGAACATTACAGAATCTTCTTGTTTACCTAATTAACCTTAAATGAATAACTTACGATTGTTATATAGCTATGAACAGAGCTTATCAAATCACAGGTAGGTTTTAATTAAAGTTATGAATATGGGATTATAAACATTTACCTCATTTAGTTGTTCTTCTCGAAGGCTTATCATAGTTTTACTGACTGAAACTACATCTTTCAATGCACGTATCTGCTTTATAGATTCAGTATTTTGAAAATTAAGATCTGCTATATCTGAATATGCACTTTGTAGAGCATTGTTCGTTTCAGCAAGATCCTTTCTCAGTTTTGTGTTATTTGACTTTATTATAATGAACTCCTCTCTCATTTGCACTAAAGTATTCGTAAATTCAGAATTTCCTTTGGGTGCTTTGAGATTTTCAGGGATTTCAATATCATTTTTCATTAATAATTCGCAAAGTTGTTTGTTGCTTTCACTTAATTCTAATTTGGCAGCTTTCTCACTCTGTAATGATCTCTCTAATTCTTCCTTTTCAGATCTATGACGAGCTAATATTTCTTTTCTCTGTTCACGTTTTAGTGTAAGCTGCCTTTTGAATTCACTCATTTCTTTCTCTTTAGCCTTAGCTCTAGCTTCATCTTCAGTCTCGTTATCAGCATCGTCGAAAACATCTTCATTTTCCTTGGCGTCATTGCAAACGTTTGTGTTGCTCATTGTTTCACTTTCACTATTGACGCGTTCTGCGTTTCCTTCCCTTGTTGGGGCACTACTGACTATATTTCCCATTTTGGAATACTTTTATAAACAAGAGGTACTTTCATCCGCGCAAGTACAGTTCGCTGATGTGTGTATTTAATATACGTAACGACCGGTACGTTTTTAATCAGACAAAGGACTGTCGACTCGTTGGACTTACGCGTATGTTCGACGAAGCAAGCGTTTCCCGAAATAGATCCCTCGTCAGCTCCAGACGTTCGCCGCGCACACGTATAGTGCGCTTTAGTGTGTGTATGCGCGAAGATTTTTCCGGCGAATCTCTGTCAATATCTTATTTTTAACAGGGTATTTCCAGAGTAACTACCTATAGCGTACGTAATAGGTATACCCACGCCTATATTGTGATGCGTCGGGGAAAGTCGACCTTGGTTGAGTTTCGGGAAATTCTTTTTGTGTCGTACAGTCAGGTACCGAAATGGAAAGCTAAACTGTTTTGATGCCTTATAAAAATAGTATTGGACAAAACAACAAAGGCAGTGTCGTGTAATTTAAATACTTAGATAGACTGTACAATAAGTAGATATTCTTGAAGGAGTTTGGTGGCAAATGTTACAAGGATTTCCTAAACTAAAATAGCTTACGATAAGTATTTAAGAAAATTATATATAATTAACCGAGGACTTCATCTTTGTGGGTAAAGGGATATATAAGCTTCATGTACCTACCTAGTATCCGCAAATCTCTATAGTTTTAAAAAGCTGTATTATAATGTCTACAAATGACTGTACATTTAAGTAGTTAAAGCTACATACGAATTAGGAATAAATCGGTACCTACATACTTATACTTATTTGCAAAATGAATATTCTTCTTTATAATACCTGATGTATTAAACCTAATGTATTATCACATTAGGTTTTTATTTAAAGATGGTTGTTAGACCTACAGAAAATTTAAACTTTTTTGTCAAATAATCCTTGTGATTGGACTAAGGACCCAGGTATTGATAGTTCGAGATGTAAAGACTAAATACTACCCTACACAGTTCTGGTGTTATAACCGCTGTTAACGCAATAATATTGGTTAATGCTGCATTGCATGATTCAAATACATATATCAATATATACGTCAATCAAATATTGTTTTATGGAGCAGCAATGGGTATTAATACAAAAATCACACAGAAAAATAAAGTACCGTCACATACAACAAGAGACATGAATAAAAATTGAGACAAAACTTATATCCACAATCCACATATAATTTTATGTCCACAATTCTGATGTTCTTAATAAATTAAAAACATAGACTCGTGTTTTTTTGAAATTTGATTGAATTTTATTGAGAATGTAAACAGATATAGTCAGTTGAAGTTGAAAACTGTCTGATGTTGTATGCGTTGACGGTATTTTCTCAAGTGATAGGTTTTGTTATTAACGCGCAAATAATCCTAGCAATTTATAAGATCGCACGTGTCTCGTCTGCCACGAAAGTGCGCAAATTATGTAAAGTTTTATTAAATTTAAATACATTTTTGAATATGTACGCAGTATAAATTTGAGCTTATCTACAATCTTACTTATATGTAGAATGCTATGTACGCATAGTATTAAACATAGTTAAATAAAGTAATAATAATAATGTTTTATATACGAAATGGTGATTGTAGTACAAAAAAGAAAGGTGAAAATTATACATACATACGACTATTTTCTATTTTATGTACAATCCAATGGGTGAAGTTCTGTTACCCTTGATAGGTTAGTTATTAACCTGTAGTAAGGAATAAAAGTCCCCTTTCCTCCGGTATGTATTATAATAACAATAATTCTATAAAGTATAAACATGTGCAAAAGCTACAAAAAGAAGTTATAACATATTTCAAATAACTCGATGCAGTCAAAAAGTTAGTTTGTGTAAATGTATTAGTGTAAAATATGTATGAAAAATATACTATGATTGATGGCGAAGTGAACATAGGCTTCGAGATTAAAGAGTAGTATGGATACTCGAACACAGTTCTGTAATTGTGAAGTGATCTATGAGTATGTTTATGCACGAATGCTATTTTCTACCTTCGCGCTGCGGAGACCGCATCTGCGATTAAATTTTAGGTACACGTGTTTTTAAACAAAATATAGATACAAAGGATATTCCTAGCTACACGTTGTATGATTTTGTTTTTTTTTATACATATGTACATAATCTCATAACTCTACCCCAGGGGAAGGCATAGATGTACACCCATATTTCGCTATCCAAGATTTTACGTAGGTATAGTAGCCCATATTACTTATATATTTACTTATACATATTATATTTTACACATATTACTTGGTGAAAGTATTGAACTAGGTACCAACCAGGCACCGTGCCGCGGCAAAGAATTTCTCGACAGAAAATCCCAATAACACTTTGCTCGACCTGGGAAGCGACTGCTGTACTCGGGTTCAATTCCTGATAATAAGGGTTTTTTTAAACCATTGTTGTTGTTGAAGTTTTTAGTAAGTTTTTAGAGTGTCAGCGAGAGCGCTGCTTCTCTAAAAAAAGACTCTCCTACATCCATTTGTACTTTATCAGCTAAGTTTTATAAATTATAGAAACAGCGTGCTTTAATTTATAAAATTGTGATCAAAATCAAATAGAGCGTTACGTGCTTATACCAGTCTCTAGCATAAAATGATAATATTATATTACATACTTACATAATGTCACGGCTATTTGTTATATAACCGGCATAAGCCGAGAATATTTTTTAATAAAATTCCAGTAATTAAGGTTACAAGTTATTAGCATTGTTAACCCTTCTCGCTTAGCTAGAATGCTTGTGTGTGATGAATGGGATTCGAACCTCTCTCGATAAGTTCTTTGCCTTACCCGTTGGATTACCACCGTTTTATATATGTTACTACACTCACTTCGCCAGACATAAACATACTTCATTCATACGATATAGGTTAGTATAGGATGGATCATAGATATAATAAACAACAACAACTCTTTTTTATATTTCTATGGGATGGATAGACAGGATGCTGATAACGACTTATAAATGATCATCTAATGATATAACATAAAGATAGAGTACAGTACATGGTAATATAGTATATCCCTGGTATATCCCTGGATTTAGGTCCCAATAGCGGGCAAACCTAATGCCATCTATAAGGTACATGATCAAACTATGTATTGTTATTCACTTTGTGCTCTTTTTGTATTCGGTGTATAGTTTTAATCTTTGTTTATTTCATAACCTGTCAATTCTTGAAATGGCAAAAAATCATTTAGTGATAAACAAAATCATCAGTATCGATACCTACCTACTTACTACCATAATCTCATTTCGCCTACTAAAGACGAAAAAAAGCATTACAGATTTTTATTAAGTTCAAATTAATGTATCTACCTATAGGTATGTACATATTTTACGTTAAAAGCTTGTTGCAGATTTCCTACAGACTCGAAATGACTCCAGGTTCTTTGACACATTAACCAATGTAGCGGGTGCACTGCCCTGCACAAGATTGAGTGTTTTATTTTTGACTTTGCTGGATGCAGGTTGCAAAAATGGTGACGTTATTTTGTACATACGATGCAAAATACAAAAAAGGTATATAAATTACCTTAAAATAAAAGTCAATGCATTTTAATCCTAAATAAATTCGACTGCACGGATGGCGTAATCGTTTAAGTGGTTGCTTCGCCTCTGTTGCTGCGCCAAGTTTTATGCACGAGTCAAAAATTTGTGTGATTCGCAAAGGGTTGGGTCCGTGTCTAGGTGTTCTTTGTGTCCGTTGTTTAAATGCTTGTAAAGTCACCGGCGATACAGGGATCTTGCGTAGTGCAGGACTTGCCTTTTTTCTTTATAAAAGCTATATTTTTTTGTAAAAATGTACCTATGCATTTTGTATTAGTGCTACATTCTGCCTCGTGTTAACCTATGTGTCTTCGTACGGTAAGTTATCTATACAGGGTGATTTTGAAATCGTGTAATTCCTTTTAACCACGCATTCTACTGGTGATATAGAATAACCCTGACCATATTTTTTCTTAATTAGAATAATGGTTTCGGCAACACAAGAGTACAGATTTTTTTCATGAAATGATTTCAAATAGTCATATTTTAACCACCTGACACAATCTTAATATTTTGCTAATTTAAAAATAATAACAAAACAATAACTGATGTCGTAAATAATAGGGGGCAATAAAAAGGACCGCCCGTTATTATTTACGACATTAATTATTAATATGTTTTTTTATTTTAATTAGTAAAAAATTAAAATTGCCTCGGTTGGTTAACATATGACTATCTGACACCATTTCACGAAAAAAACGGAACATAAATTTTTCAAAAAAAATAATTCTAATTAAATAAAAATATGGTCAGGGTTATTCTATATCACCAGTAGAATGCGTGGTTAAAAGGAATTACACGATTTCAAAATCACCCTGTATATTAGCAGAACACTTAACTTTTATTTCACTTATTAGACTTGAAAGCAGCGATGCAAATTTTATTCTGGTAGCTATTTGTATGTCAATCGAAATCCTGCTGCTCTAGCGAAGTACTTAAGAACCAACAGTCGTACATACTTATCCAATGACTCATTACCTGTTACGCTGAAATAGCAAGGAGTCCACAATAAAATAACATTAATTTTATATGAGGAGAAACTGTCTATATAAAACCTTTATATTGACGTTACGAATCTATATAGGTTCTAATATCTATCTATAAGGTATCTAAGTACCTACTTATTAATTTGGTTTTTTGCGAGTTGTCACAAACTTGCGTAAGTAAAACAATTTTTATACATAAGTACCTACCTATAAAGAATTTAGCTTAGAGCCTACAAATAAAAGTTTACTACATACTCTCTTCTTTATATCTAGCAGGGCGAACAGAGATGTATTACAACAACGTTTTACCACTTAATATTAGGTCCTACACACCAAACAGAGAGTAAGCTTATTATCTTCCACCGAGGACATGTTCTGAATTCGTGTTGCTATTGGGAATTTGTTAACAGAAAATCCAATAACTCATCATCATCACCCGACCCAGAAATTAAACCCGTGTTCTCTTGATCTATTGCAAACTTATTGGATCGAGATCAAACGGCAATCCCTTTTCATCTTGGCTGAAAAATAAATCCAGCATTGGCTTTGTAAAATATTAATGTAAGGATAGAATATTACGCAAAATAAATTATCTCAAAATGAGATATATACTTTACGCAAAGGTTGGATCATTTTATTCAGTCAGTTCCAACGAGGTAACATCTTATTGCGGTTGGCTGTCAATCAATGGGGATGTTAGGTGAATACCTATCATTGGTAGTGTGCTTTATTTAAAAACAATTATATTTAGTAGCGTAACATTTGGAAACATGAACGAATAATTTTGCTCAGAAGCCATTAATTTAGGTAATCATTCATAATTACACTCATTACTTAAATTAATAGTTTCTCGAATAGATGCTGGCTACCAGAAACATCATAGTATTTATAGTCAATGCATAAATAATATTATTGCAACTGTATTGCACCCATTCTATGATTATACCGTATACAATTTATACGGTGCGGTGCGGTTCTTCAGGTATAGTTACTATCAATATCATTAGTAGATCGCAAGACATCCTCCTGACAGCAGTAGGTAAGAAGTAATTGATACAATTTTACAGTTATATCGAATGATCTGAAAAATAATTATATTTATGTAAGTAGGTACATGGTTGGAGTGTACGAAACGGGGCACTGACGAAAAAATAAGTTTTCGCAAAAACTAACATTTTCTTAAATTGTTGTTTTTTATTCTATCTTAATAAACGACTAAAAATAAACCAAATGTCATCTTGGAACTTTTTGTCTATGATGAGTGGTTTGTGAGACAATCGGCGTTTTTAGTACTATGTGTATAAAACTTTGAATCGCTTTTGCCGTGGAACTATTAAAAATAGCGAAAAATTGACAGGGGAGAACGATGGTTATTTCTTACCCCTGAATACAAAAGAATGCTCAAAAAACTTAAATGACCATATTTTACCGTGGAACTATTAGAAATAGCGAAAAATTTACAGGGGAGAAAGATGGTTATTTCTTACCCCTCAATACAAAAGAATGCTCAAAAAACTTAAATGACCATATTTTCGAAACACTGAAGAAAATATTTTCAAGTCTTTTTGCAATACGCGGGTGAGGCTACAGGACAATTCCCAAAAAGTTTCACACTTTTTGCTATACTCTAACCCTGAACTTTTAGTCAAGTTAACAGAACTTGAGGTCAAGGTCACTGAACTTGAGGTCAAGGTCAGTATTTATTTCGTAAGGTAAACACCATGAGTGGCTATTCTTAGGACTCCGACTTGGATAGGTTAGGTCAGAAGGTGGAGGCGGGAGCTGTGCTCCCGCCGTAGCCTTCGTGGTTATTTTTTTTGTGACCACCCAGAAATAGGAGCCCCATGTAGCGAGGCTCCGTCGACACATTACAAGAGACGATACTAAACTTGAAATCAAGGTCACTGACCTTAAGATCAAGTTCACTAACCTTGGGGTCAATGTCACTGACTTTGAGGTCAAGGTTACTGACCTCTATCACTGACCTTGGGTGTTCCCCACCCTACTACTCCCACTTCCTACCGGGTCCCGAAGGATTGATTAAGCGATCTATTTTGTTAAAATTTCCTAAGTCTTTTTCATAGTGCCCCGTTTCTTATCAATTGACCAGATACATAACATACCTATTATAACGTGACTTAGGTCGTACAACTGCAGACCGGGAACGGTCTTACAAAATAAACCGTGTAACGCTTTTTAAATCTATAATACTCTTATAGCCTGAGTAATTAAGAAAGATGTTTTATAGATATTGAAGAAGAGAATGCATAATGCTTAGTTTTCAGTTAGGTTGATTAACTATATGCTTATAAATAATATATACGGTCATCAATCGTGTTTCATCAATGGAAATAAAAACCGTGTCTGGTGGGAGATTATTGCCGTATTACCTACTCTAGCTACTACTTATATGTCACTGATTCAATAACAATAATTCTTACCCTACGCCGTGCAGTACCCCATGCTGCGATATCTTTTCGGATTAAACAGTGTGGGTTAAATAAATATCCTTCAAACTTAAATTCATTTAGACTTTAAATTATGATAAAGATTAGGCAGTTTGCGTTAAAGCTCATACAAAAACACATTGTGGCGTATGTATATGTATACGCACAGGCAACGTATGAGATTATGAAGAACCTGGAAACGAACAGAGCATCATACGTCTAGCCGCGCCGAAACCAACTTACTAAACGAACTGAGCGACGCGCGAAGCTGCTACCCGTTTTTATACGTGGTAGTATTTATACGCCACCAAGTGTGTGCATGCGACACATGCATAAGAATTTCCAAGAATTACCTCGTAGATATTAGAATTTTGTTTATTTGTCGCTGATTGGTTCAAATGAATATTGTGCACATTAGTGCAAGCGCTACTTGTAAGAACAATAAATTATATATAAGAAGGCTAAAAAAATTGTAAATATTTTGTCAGTTGAATCAGTCTACGTGTTTCACTATAACCCTAACGGTTACCAGCTACGGACCTGGCTTATGCACGCCGGCTGATAATGCTTTAAAACAATAACATACGACTTCAATTAATTTTAGATCAAACGTTATCACATAATTATACCAGTGTTAAAACATAGATGAATCTGTTTTTAAGGTGATGTTTCATTTTCGGCTAGAAATGTACTATCAGCCACAAATTGGTTCACAGAATCGACACCCAACCTCGGTTGGTTTTCGGCCAAATCTAGAACGTACGAATACGCTACCTTATCGTCATGGCACAAGAAAAAGCTGAAGAACTCACCGACAAGCAAGTAACGAATCCTTTCCACAGTGATATCGCTACGATCTCACTGCCTGCACGTCTACCACCATTCTAGCGTCACATCCCACGACTATGGTTCGCACAGTTTGAAGGCGCCGTCGCCGCCAGGAAGATGGGAGAAGAAATTTAACGTCGTCGTCCCGTTGCTAGGCTGTAGCGACCTCGAACAAATCGGCGACATCATATTGAACCCGTCATCGACCAACAAGTATATTACTCTAAAGAAAAGACTGATATCGACGTACCAAGAATCAGACCATCGTCAGCTACAGAAATTACTCAGCGGCCTAGAACTCGGCGACATGAAACCTAGCCAGTTACTACGTAAGATGCGCGATTTGAGCGGTAAATTACTAACCGACGAAGCACTGAAAGTTATGTGGCTTAACCAATTGCCCAGACAAGTCCGCGCCGTACTCTCGGTGAACACCGACTCGTCGCTAGAATGTTTAGCCGTGATGGCCGACAAAATGGTTGTATCATTTCTAACCTGCAACAGTCGCCGCAGTCCACGCTACAACCACTACTACGCCGGCGCACACATCAAGCCCGTCGTGTCTACATTGCCCAAGTCACCAGAAGCCACCAAGCTACAGAAAATCTACAGTTCGACCTATTATACGAACAAATAGAAAAGCTTACGCTGGAAATCGCCGAGTTTCGAACCAATCAACCACGTGCGTCGTATCAGTATGGCGCCACTCGTCCGCATAGCAACAACCAATCGCTATCGAACTCGAGCTACCGTTTCCGCTCAAACCGCAAACCCGGCGATCCCGACTGGCTGTGCTATTACCACCCGCGCTATGGAGATGAAGCTGGTAGATGCGAAAATCGTGCGCAAAAAAGAAGCAAGTAGCTAGAAAATACATCGATGTTAGCAAACCAAGCTACCGCCTCTGCGTTATCGATCTTAACAACAGAGAGAAGTTTCTAGTCGACACGGGTACCGACATATATTATCGTACCGTATTAACCGCAAGAAATAAGAAACACGCAAAGCCAACTGAAAGCACCCGCAAACTGTTTGCTGCGAACGGTACGGAGATATGTAACTATGGCGAGAGCACACTTGAGCTCAACCTAGGTTTACGTAGAAGCTACAAATGGACATTTACAGTGGCCAACGTGAAAACATCAATACTAGGCGCAGATTTTGTAGCAAAGCACAAATTACTTGTCGGTCTACATTAAAGAAAACTTATCGACCGCATTACCGACCTCAGCATTCACACCATCAAAATCCATAGCACCGAGGAAGCCGTATACGTTATCAGCCACCATCACGCCTGTCACGATAGCCTAACGGCCGTTTCCAATAACCTATCTATCTGTAGTTCAAGCTACTAGAGATAAACAAATCTATCCTTTTGCCTTTACTTGATTTTCAATAACCTACTGTCGGATAGCATTTCCTACCGAAGTTGTCTATCTATCATCCGGAGGACGGATAGGTTACTAGAGATAGGAGCGCTCATACAAATCAGTCTTACTTGCATTTCAATAAAAGTTTCATGTTACTCTCCGGTAGGCGGAGCTAACTCTAGTAACATCATTTGTTTATCCGTCAACTTGGAGCGATTACGAATGCGGATAGCCGTTTGAAAATTAATTTTACTAATATTAAATACTCTTTGTATTAGTAATAATGGAATATTATAGTAGCGATGACAGTGATATGGAATTATTTCAAATGATAAAAGATTGTGATGAAGGCAGTGACCGTGATACTTCTGATATACCGTTAAACAAGGAATATAAGCCACGTGTGAATTATATGACAAAATTAAATGACTACGAGTTTGCATACAGATTTAGACTCAATAAAAGTACTGTGAATCAATTAAATACTTTGATACAACCAGATATAAGTGTGACATATAAAAGATATATTTAATTTTAACATAGACTCTTTTGAATGCCTTTTGTTTTATGATAAATAAGACTCATTCATTTTATTTCTACAGAAATCATGGTATAAATTAAAAATACAAACAAACAAAGTGTAGCGTCTACTCTCTGAGTATAAGTGTTCTGGGAGCGTCTAAACGTCCTATTTCCTGAACCAAATGTCAGTACAGCTACAAAACGTTTTGTTTCGTGATAGATTTTGATTGAAAGCAAGTAATAGTTCGTGAAAACTGTTATAATGTTTTAATTCTTTGTTCTAAAGTAATTTTTACACTAATAAACATTTCGAAATACACATATTAAAAATAACTTAATTAAAATAAAATATATTGGGTGTAATAAGAATTACGTAGTAGCAAAGAACGAAACGTTTGAAAAGGGTCGGATAGATGAGAGGACAAAGCTATCTCTTGTTCGCTAGGGATAGATAGTACTTATCCTTGATTGTGAAACGTAGACTATGGATAGATAACATCTTACTGGTAGCAGAGGATAGTGATCTATCCGTAAACTTAGTTTGAATATTGGAAACGGCCGTAAAAGAATATCCCGACGTACTGCGACCCATGTCACTCAAAACTCCGACTAAGTACAGCGTAACTCATTGCACAGAAACAACCGGCCAACCAATCTATTCAAGGCTGCGCCCCCTGCCGCGTGATAAATACAAAGCTGCGAAGCTAGAATTTGAAAAGATGATGGAGATGGGAATCTGTAAACCATCAAACAGTCTATGGGCCAGCCCACTTCACGTCGTTAAGAAAAAGGATGGTTCGCTACACGTGTATGGCGACTATAGAAGATTAACACTGTTACAATACCCGATCGCTACCCTATTCCAAAAATTTAAGATTTTACGTAACAGCTACATGAATAAAATTTTTTTCGATATTAGGTCTCAAAATGGCGTACTTCTGGATACTTATTGAAAAAGAACATGCTGCGAAGACGGTCAAAATAACCCCCTTTGGCCTCTTCGAGTTCAACTATATGACATTCAGCTTACGCAACTCCGGCCAAACATTTCAACGTTTCATGCACGAAGTACTACGAGGGCTCGACGACAACGTATTCTATTTCGTCGATGATTTACTAGTGCACTCAGAAAACCCAGTGGATCACAAGCGTCAGTTACAACAAGTTCTCGAACGACTCGACAACTACGGCGTCACTCTAAACATCGATAAATGTGAGTTCGGCAAAGACAAGATACAGTTCCTCGGCTATGAAATTACACCGGACGGAATCAAACCCACAGAAGAACGCATTCAAGACATATTTACGTTTCCTAAACCAAATACAGTGCAAGAGTTAAGAAGATTTTTAGGCATGATCAACTTCTACCGTAGCTGCCTACCCCATCAAGCCGAATACCAAAATTTACTAAACAAGTATATACAATGGACACATGTAGCTGGAAAAGCCTTCGAACAATGCCGCACTATATTACTTGATACATAACGCTCCGTTATGTTTACTCACAGACGCGTCTGACATTAGCCTCGGCGCAGTCCTACAACCGAAAATAGACAACGTGTGGAAACCACTCGCTTTTTACTCAAAAACAATGAGCGAGACGCAGAGAAGATACAGTGTATACGATCGCGAACTTTTAGCAATGTATACAGCTGTTAAAAATCTACGCTGACTGATAACTGCAACCACCATATGTACGGATCACAAACCATTTACGTACGCACTAACAAGAACGCCGAGTAGCAGCGACACCCTGCGTCGAGAGCGACAGCTTCATTACATAAGTCAATTCCGCACTAACATCATACATTCACAGTGATAAGAACGAAGCCGCTGACGCGTTAACACGTATCGCGGAAATCGAACTACTCAACGCAACGATGGACTATGACAAGCTATCTCAAGAACAAGAAACCGACGCCGAGCCACGTGACTGCATGAATAACCTCAGACTGAAGTTTTCCCGCGTAAACCTACCGGGAGTTAACGACCTATTTGGTGCGAAACATCGACAGGGAACATTCGACCATACCTACCATTGCCTTATCGTGTCGCAGGCTTCGAAGCACAACACGAACTAAGTCACCCCGGCGTTCGTACAACAAGAAAAATAATGACATAGTTTTTCTGGCCATCTATAAACAAAGATACAGGTATATGGGCCAAGGCGTGCATCAGCTGTTAACGCACGAAAGTTCATCGACACATCATTAGCCCGCTCGACGAGTTTCAACAATCATTCCGTTTTGAACACTTGCACGTGGACATAGTTGGGCCCCTCCCGCCATCAGATGACTATAGATACCTAGTTACTATGATTGACCGCTGCATTAACTGGCCAAAGGTAATACCTACTCGTGACCTCACCGCCAAAACGGTCGCGAAGGCCGTGTACGAGGGATGGATGTCGCGGTTTGGATGTCCCCTGCGACTTACTACAGACCAAGGGAGACAGTTCAAATCGTCTTTATTTCAAGCTTTAATACAGAAAATAGGTAGGTGTCACTTGAATACGCACTATTGCATTTCACCCGCAAGCTAATGGAAAAATCGAACGATGGCATCGATCTCTGAAAGCGGCCCTGATGGCAAGAGCGACCGACAACAGATGGATCATTGAATTACCTACAGTATTACTAGGATTTCGCAAGGCCCTACGTGAAGACTCAACCGTCAGCCCGACCCTGATGACGGATCAACGTTACGCGTCCCATCTGATTTCTTCGCACTTATCAAGCCGAACATTGAAGATGTGGGATTTTTCCGTTAGCTGACTGAAATAATGTCGTCATTATTACCAACATCAACAAGACGTGCGTCAAGGTTAAACACATTCATATACAAAGACCTCGGGACATGTATGCATGTGTTTGTGCGCAACGACATCGTGCGCAGACCTCTCGTACCACCATACGATGGACCATATCAAGTACCTAAGTACTTCAACGCAGTACCGACGGCAAGCACTTCATACTGTAACTTCCGCTTCGCACTGCAGTAATTTCAATCGACAGCGACAAGTTGAATCCAGTCCATCTACTCAACGAGGAAGACTGGCTAAAAACACAAAATCAACAACCTCGCCAGCCCCGGACACATCACCCACACCAATGCGGACAGATTCATCACCTTGACTATGAAATTCCTACGTCACCAGATTCGCTTAAACAGGAGTGATGTGGCGTATATATATACGCACAGGTAACATAATATGAGTTTATGAAGAACCTGGAATCGAACGAAGCATCATACGTCTAGCCGCGTTGAAACCAACTTACGAACTGAGCGACGCGCGAAGCTGCCATCCGTTTTTATCAGGGGTACTTCTCGTAGACCCGTATGGGGTCTCGGGGTAACCAGACCAGGCCGTGGGCCTGTCTTGGTGATGGTCGTCGCCGCCTGCTAATACAGGCGGGTCACTGGGGTGGGCCGTTGGTCAGTCCGGGTCATCAGAGCCGGTGGGTAGCGCAGCTAGCGAGGTCCAGCCGCACAGGTGAGTCCCCGCGGGCGACCAGCGTGCCAGCAGCGCTTAGGTCGTGTCCGATGAGTCCCTCCGCCCGTCAGCCAGCGTCAGGGGTTGCGTTGATGTAGGTCTAGTGGGGGTTTCCACGTCCATCCACGTACATCCGTTTTTATACGTGGCAGTACCTATTTATACGCCACCACGCCGCGCCGCACTGTGGGCTGAAAATCGACCTCCATAGACATAGAAATGAAAGTTGCTAGATGTTCGTTTTGTTGACGGATATGGCTTCTATTAGCTATTATACACATAACAATGTCATCTTTTTTTTTTTTTTTTTTTTTTTTTTTACGTGGGGGAATGCAATGGCGCATATCCCTCCGCGGGGGCGGGCGGAGGGATTATGTCGGACTCGCCGGGGTAAAATAAAGATGTTAAAAAAAGATAATGTACCTCCCGGAATACCGACTAAACCTACCACGGTGTTCCTCGACACAACCACTACCGACGGGGCCGCGCGAATCGCTTTCGCATGCGGTCGCGACCCCGCCGAGGTTACGGCCCGCCGTATGAAACGGCAGGCCACTACACGAAAGACCTACCCAAAATAGGCACTACTTCAAATAAAACCCTACTGTCTCCCCCCTAGAGGAAAGACGGACTCGACACAGAGGCGCGCGTGGGAACACGCACGCCGCCTCTCGGACCTGGTGCTGAACGGATGGCGGGCAGGCCCACAAAGCCCGCCACCCCCAGGTCAAACCTCAGGGTGGCTGGAGGTCATCTCGCGCCCTCCGGCGCCCGGCTCTGCGGTTGGGGAGAGGGTTTAAACGCTCCCTCTCCCGCTCCGCCGCCTCCTTGATGGAAATTACTTCCTCACAGAAGGAGGCGACGGCGTTCCACGACCTCTCACTCCGGACCATAGACTGAACTACGGCCGGGAGCGAGAGGGCAACCGATCCGACTGCCGCGATCAAATCACGACGCTGCGATGCCCAGGCGGGGCAAACCGCCAAAGTGTGCAGCGCCGTGTCCTCAATAACGTCGCGGCAGTCGCCGCAGTGGTGACAACCGGGCGTCTCTTGCCGGCGTATACGACACAGGAACCGGCCAAAACATCCATGGCCAGTCAGAACCTGTGTCAGCCGGAAGGTGAGGGCGCCATGCCGCCTCTCCAGCCACTCCTCAAACACGGGACTTACCGCCACGATCGTGGCGTGCCCATAACAATGTCATCTGAGCTAACTCCGCACAAAAATGAATTTATTATAAGGTTTTTTCGAAAAAAATGTATGGAGCTAGCATGAAAAATCTGAATATCTCTGAACTTGCAAGGAAAACCGTAATATCCTCAGAGATGGTTATAGGACTAATTATTTGTGATTTTTTGACATACTTCATATAACGGTACCTGCTGCAGATTTTTTTTTTTAAATCATCTAATTTTTAATTAATTTTTTTTAACATTAAACGATTTGTTTTATTGTAAAAGTAAAGAAACAACACGTTATATGCATATAATACTAAATCTTCGCCAGTTATTTGTTAAAATATCAAGAAAATTATTTTTGCCTTACATAGTATATATGTTTTAAAACAGGTAATTGGATACCATTACTAAACTTTGCATACAGGTAAACCACTGAATATTAAATTAGCCTTCTAATGAGTTCTGAATAAGAGATTAAGTGATTTGCAATATCGCACAATGGTAATTACGGAGTACACTAATTAAATTCTTACAGGTAAGTACATAAGTAACTTAAATAGTTAATTAGATATGTTACGAGTTCTAAGAAATATTTTCGACAACTGTCTAATTATTTTATTATTATGTCTAAATGAAGGTATTTTTTTAAATCATTAAATTCTACTAATGTCAAAGTAAAGATCAATCGATAAGTTAGTTATTTTATTAACGCTAATAATAGGCATTAAATAAAAAGAAAAATAAATTAAAAAGGAATTTTTTAATAGTTGATAAAATTTATATAAAACAAAACATAGGTACAAAAGTATGCAAAAATATAAATAGGTACAAGAATAGTAATATAAAATATTTAAAAATAAATCAATTGCAAAACATAGTTACGTACCAAAGCTAAATAACGAAAGATCATGAAAAAATTACATTGAATAGAATTATAATTAAAAGCACAAAAAGTTTCTAGTTTTCCTTATCACTCTCGTCGATTTCTGAATCAGAATCTAGATTGCCTAGAAACTCAAAGTCAGTTTCTTGAAACTGAATTAAATTGAGGGTTTCAGGAAATAAATCCTCCTTTTTCTTGGCATCTAACTTGGGCCTTTGTACATTTATAAAAGGATCCGAAGAAACAACTAACATATTAAGGATATCATGATTCATTTCTATGTCTATGGAGGTCGATTTTCAGCCCACAGTGCGCCGCCGCATCCACACACGCATAAGGATTTCCAAGAATTACCTCGTTAGAATTTTATTTACTTGTCGCTGATTGGTTCAAATGAATATTGTGCACATTAGTGCGAGCGTTACTTGTAAGAACAATAAATTATAAAAACTTAAAAATTGAAAATATATTCTCAGTTGAATCAGTCTACGTGTTTCACTATAACCCTGACGGTTACCAGCTACGGACCTGGCTTATGCCGGCTGATAATGCGTTAAAACATTAACATACAACTTCAATTAATTTTAGATCAAACGTTATCACATAAATATAACAGTGTTAAAAACATAGATGAATCTATTTTTAAAAGGAGATGTATCATTTTCAGCTATGAAATGTACTATCAGCCAAAAATATAAAAAATACCAGCAATTGGGGGAAAATATTATTGCCTGAAGTTAAGTCGTTTGCGCTTAAAAATAATAGATTTTTTAATATTGCCATTATATTCAGTATGGCGGTGGTTCTCGGTAATTTTGTATGCGTTTATAAATGATATCGAAAGCACTAAATAATAATGTAAATAATATATCAAATATAATAATGTAAATAATATATAAACAGTCAGCAATAAATATGTTTTAGAATATCATTTATTCATTTCAACTATTATACACATATTTTTAACAAACAATTAATATAAAAAATATATACATTTAATATAATACTGATTTTGCAGGGAGCACTCCGGCACGAAACATTTTGTTTATGTTTGACATTAACTGTCAATGTCATATTAACTGATAATAAATATTCCAATGCTGAATTGGTGTTTCATAATCTTAAATACACTTTCCTGAATTCATACGTTTTCCTTTCATTTTTACAAGAATTATAAATTCTTTGGTGAATATTATTCCAGCAAGAGTTCTTTTACTTCTGACAATTCTAGTATTTTTTACTACGGGTCAATTTTTCAATGGTCAGATAATTTTTATCTGGGGTATATGTTTGACGTTTTGACAGCTTTTGTATAGAAAATATGTCATACCGCCATATTTATTCTTTAGATAAAAGTTATCTGACGATTGAAAAACCGGTACCTACTTAGTCATCTACCAACTTGTCACAGATAGTCCGCACGACAAACTTCAAACATTTTATATTTTATTTTGCGCAACGAAAATACTAGAAATTAATAAAGAATTGCTTAATTAAATGTATTTAGGGATACATTTCCCAGGTTTCCTGAAGATGTACAAGTTATAGCCGGAGTCCTATACAAAAGTGAACCATCTCCTTTACGTATTAAACATATCAAATATAGCTTTAAAAGATAATAGAAGTGTCGTAGCTGTAGAATGCAGATACCGCTCAAATGCCAATGTTCCGAACATAGCTTTTTCACAGATTCATATAAAATTGCGAATTGTCAAACGTCAGTTACTTATCAGCCACATAATCGAAATTCACATCACAGTACGAATTGTCTTTTGGGAAAATCCAATTTTTAGACATATCTAAATGTATAATACATTTCCGAGTTTTGTGTTGATATTAGCTTCATTTATATGAGTCATTTAAAATTGGCAGCTGGCAATAGCGTATAAAATAAGTAAATATTTCACGTTGTGTCAAGATTGATTTTATTTTATTTTGTTTTAACAGTGGCTTATTGGTAATAATCGCTAATAAAATCACTTTGTGTGTGACGTCGTTCAATTTATTCGACAAATTGGATATACAATAATCTGAAATGTGAAGTAGAATTAACGCTTGTTGAGCGATGGATGAGAGTACTAAGAATTCCCCTTGTAAGGTAAAATTTACCAATGTTTTGCTGTTTAGTCTTCTTCTGACTGTAGAAAGATCTAAGCTGACTTTTCTTATTGTTAATAATTAAGTATTAATTCATTTTGCTTTGATTAGTTATGCCATTATTGCATACAGTTTTAGATTGTGTTAATGGCTATACATTTATGTAGGTACTTTTAATAAATAATTACTTTTGTTCTAATATGTGTGTGAAACCATAATATATGGTTTGTAGTTGAACCATCAAGGGGATATAGTTATCAAACTATTTCATATAACAGTTGGAATTTCTATGCTTTAGAATGGTGGTACATTGTAATACCAGATTATTGTGAATGCAAGATTTTCTTAAGATGGTAAAACTTTTATTATAATTCATGAGATAATAAATAAAAAAAAGAATAAATCAAATATTAAAGATAGAATGCACATTGCTTCTCTTTCTTAATTTGCATTTATTACACAGTAAAATTGATTATTTTCACAAATTTAACATAACTAGTTGTGACCTGTAGTTTAATTGTTTTTCTGTTTTTTAACTGTGTGTGTTTAGTGGAACATAAATGTGTTGAATTGAATTTATTTTATTAAGAGTATAGGTTGTAGTTTCTTGTGTGATTTATATAATATATACATTTATTTGTATTATATTAATTTTACATTGTTCTATACTCTGGTTTTTCTTGTATTAATGTCATCCATGTTGTATGTGTTTCCTTTCAATATACAAGAGATAGTTCAAATCATAGTAATGGCACTAAAATTGTTGTTATTCAAAGCAGAACACAACAACAAATTTTCATGTCATATGGCATGTTGAACAATAGTGTCATGTATATGAAAATAACTTGGTATCTTATCTCTATATTTCATACAAAAGCAGCTGCACATGTTTGGTATTTACAACAGATGAGCATAGGTAGTAAATATTACTATAGTTTTACCATATCAAGTCCTGAAATGTCAAACATAAATAAAAACCTATTGTCTGGCTACAAGAGTGCCTCTGCATCTCAAAAGGTTAAAGACCAATTGTGTCTGGTCGCCAGGGAGCTGCAATTCAAATGGTTCTTACCTGTGACATCTTGGAAACTGTGTAAAAGCATACATCTATACTTAACAAGAATTAGGCAAAGCAATCTTTTAAACATTTTTAAATCCATGCTATATGCAAATCTTAGGCATTACTTTCAATTTTACAGCTAAATAGAAGTATGAATTCAAAAATAGTCATTTGCTTCATCTAAATCTTAGGTAAAAGACATTACATACCAATATTGTTTGTGATAAAAATATGGTTTGTGGTTAAGTACATTTGGGTGATACAGGTTCTTGATATACTATTGCAATAATGATAATGATTTACATTATATATACAATGTATAAGAGGCCCTGTTTTTACATTAATTTGTGGTTTGGTAGGAATTTAAAAAAGACAAATCCAAATAGTGATGTAATATGTTCAGTTACACTGGCATGTATACAAGAGTTGTTTTATGACTTTATTCAAAGGGTTTTAGTGAAGGTATAAGTCATTGTTATTATTCCTCATTCTAAACCTCATACAATAATTGTAGAATCAAAGTCTGGACCTACAAAACATATTTTGTTGTTAAAACAACTTGTCTTTAAATATTTGATGTTAACTAACTGAGTGACATTTCTGAGAAGGATTGCTTTAACAGAAGAGCCTGCATTGGCAGACTTCAGTTTTATTTATAATAGGTTTAGGTTATTGGGATTAATGCCTAAATATACATATTGGTTTACATACGAACATTTATTGCTGATTGTTACAAACTAGGTTACCAAATCACAATTTATGTTCCTCTAAATTAAAACCACAAATTCGAAATTGGAATGTCACTTCTACACTCGCTTGTTTTTTTTGATGTTGCACATCCTTGCTAGGAGTGTGATGGTGTGGAGGAGCTGCAACTACATGCTGAGGTAGAACATTTGAGGCAGCATCTTGCAGAGAGAGACGCGCACATTGTAGCTCTTGAGGGCGAGTTCATCAAGTGCACTAGCCGAGCTACAGATCTTGAAGAACAGCTTGGAACTTGGCGGGAGAAATATGAAAGGTGAATAATATCTTTATACAAAATGTTGTGTTATCATAGATGTAGTGTTATTATAAGATTAGATTTGGCAATAGAAACTTACCAGATCACCTAGGTCATGCCAAAATGCTATGCATGCAGGCCATGAAATTTGTTGTTACTTATACAGCAAAAAGTTTCTTTATTTTCATTTTATATCTAATAATCGGCTTTTCAAATCTTATTTAAATATTCCCACTCTGTTTATAATGGAAGATGATTACATAGATGGTTTAATATATATCTTATAGATAGTTTAAACTCACTTGTGTTAAACTACAATAGATATAACAAGACCCGACCCAACAGTTTATATTCATACAAAAACTATCCAAGTTTCGTATCAAAATTGAGTCATGATAGAACTGAAAGACTAGACCAGTGTAGGGAAGATCAATTTAAAATCTAAATGGAATACATTTTTCGTTGGAATCATCTCAAATCTGTTCTTTGTGTAATTCAGTAATAACTATCTAGATCAAACTTTTAAATCTTTACATTTCAAGGTAGTGATTGCCAATAGCTTTTGTTTCATACTTCCACAGAAGCTCACTGATCACTTATTTGGATTAAATCTAGATAGCTTAATACATACTACTTATTCTTAATTATATATTTTCACAGATTATATGATTCTCATAAAAGAGTACAAAAACTGAATCAAGTGCTTGAAGATAAACTTTTGCAAATGGTTGACAAAATGAAAGGTGAAAAAAGTCAACTGACCAAGGATATTGCAACTTTATCAGTGAGATTAGCAGAGTCTAAGCATAACTACAGTATGCTACAAAAGGAAAATGTATGTTTCTTTTTTATGTTATTAAATATTATATTAGATGAAATTCGTTATTATAATGGCAATTCTTTAATTACAGGAAAGATACAAGAATGATATGAATTTAGCAATTCAGTTGCTCCAATGTAAGCCTGATAATTTTGTGTCCCAGAAATTGGATAATGTAAGTAAAACTTCATTGCTAAGACCAAACCAGATTTTCTCAAAATAAAAATTAGAAAACACGGTTTTGTTAGTATATTTGCATAATTAATTCATTAATAATGAACGCAGAACTAACGTTAAAACACTTAAATTAATAATTCTTGATTTTATTGATTAAATAATCCCATATGGCATATTTTGTGTAATTTTTTTAATTTATTTGTCATAATAGCTAGATTTTAATTTTAATGTATGTTGAGGTCCAAGATTGAGATAACCTGGTTTAAATGAATGTCTTTTTGTTTATGTGTCGCATAACTTGGTTTGTCTTTTTTTATAGCTGCCTGTCGATACTCAAGCTCGTGTATCACAATATGTGATGTCCAAAACGTCTAAACCCTCTGGTTCATCAGCTCAGTCCAAAAACGGCAATGAGATTGACACTTTCGATGCTAGTGAATACGAATTCAACATCTCCGCCTCACTGATGTCGAAGATTCTAGAAGACAGCATCCAAGATACCGTGACGAAGCACTGTGACACATGCACTTGCAGTAAATCTCAAAATAAGCCTTTCTGTTATAATGAGAGTTATTATTCTGTTGCTACCCAAACGATGCTGGGCGGCGAAATGAAAAATTCCCTTTGCTTGAGTTGCAACGCTGACATAAAGTCGATTCATTCCAATCTCAGTATTAGAAGTAATTCTCCGCATGCTATCAAACTTATTACCGAAAAAGCTGTTAGTCATGGAGTTGTCAGTCCATTATACATATTACCGCAAACCTCTGAACCCATCAAAGAAGTTCAAACGCCAGTTATAGACAAGCCGAAGAATAACGGGGTAGTAGTGGTCGATAAAATAAAAGTAAGTGAAAATAATGTATTGGAAACAATGGTACAAAAAGAAGTTCCGTCTAAAATGGAAGATCTAAAGCAATTCAGGAAGACTAATAGTGTGACTATGGAACCGGCTGTACATCACAAACTTTGTGATCGAACGAAAAGTTCTATTTCTAGTAAAAAAAGTAGCGTACACAGCGCTGGTAATGAAGATTTGCTCCATGCTAAAGATATGTTGAACAATAAAGATATTCAACCAATAATCGAAAAGACGACAGATAATATTAGTCTAAGGAAGAACTCTCACAGTTCCATGGGTGCCGTCAGCAGGACATCATCTATAGCTAAGTCTACGGTAAGCACACATAAATCTAACACACAAGTCGGGCCAGGTCCAAGGTTTTGCCATTTGCGTATGCAGGCTGGCTCGAAAAATATTCTTCTCGACAATGCCGAGCCAGATGTGCCTCCTGTCTTGTATCGGCGACAAAGCAAATGCAATGAAAACTCTATATTTAAAGATCTCACTGATGATGTTGATAACTTTATTGACCTAGATAAAACTGATGATGATACTATTAAAGAAGATATTAAAAATGATAATATCGTTGTAGAAACCACTCTGATTGACGTCCATGTTGACAATAATATCAAAGATACTAGTGTCACCACCAAAACCTCGTCTATTAACCCAGTCTTATTGAATGTTTCGTCTTCCCCATTGCAACCGTTAAAAACTCATACATTTTCCAACAGCTCAGAAAATAATAACAACAAGTCCCAAAGCATTGAAAGTCAGCAGAACACATCTGAAATTGATAATTTGTTGAATGATTTTAACGCAGACATTAATAATGCTCAAAATAATAGCAATCCAACTAATGATGAAACTAAAAAACTCGATGTCATTACTCCCACCGATAATCATGATGTGAAAATATTTAATTTTGATCGCTATGAACAGAACAAATTGTCTAATCAGTATAATAAGCCTCTAAGGAAAATAGATATGTCTCAACTACACTCCCTTGAAAATACAAAAATTTCAAAAGATTTGCCACCTCAAGGCGATTTACCAAAGATAGATAAGAAGCCAGAGATAACAAAGACTCCTTTGCCGCCCATAGTTAATGTTTATCCAAACCTTACTCAAACTCATTTGAAAGTAAATGAAATCACCAAAGTTTTCACAAATGAACAGAGCACAAGTTCATTATCGAGTGACGACAGTGCAGCTTTATTGCAGAAACAGCAGTTGCTCAGAGTTGCGGAGTGGGTGGAGAAAAATTTGGAGCAACAAAACAGTTACAATGAACCCTTAGATGAGGATGTTACTTTCGCTAATAGAGCTTTGAGAAGAGATAGCAAACTGTCAAGGCTTACGGAGACTCTGAACGAACTGGCTCTTAATATGCCCCATCCTGTCAGCAAATATTCTAAGTCATACGCCAGGGATGGTCATAACGCACTAGTGCACAATAATGTATCGGCGCAAAGTCAAGACAAAACAGTGAAACAGAACATCTCCATGCCGAAACTAGCCAGTCACGTAATTAAGGAAACAATATTTCCTGTAGAATGTGGAGATGCGACAGTTACTGAAATTACTGATACCAATCCAAAGAATAGGGGAAACGTCGAGGAATACAACGTTACTGAAGGACTCAGAGTGAAAGCTGACAAAGAGATTACGCCCGAAGATTTGGCGCGAATGGAGTACAATGTAAAGAAGTTTTTGTTGAGTGGACCACATTGGGTGAACTCGGGCTCAGTGGGGAGGAGTCGACGCACAAGCAGTAAAACTGAGACTGATGTATAATTCCACAGTAGGTAGCTACGATAGTTGAATCAACTTGCATTCCATTGTAAAGCATAGGTTGGATACACGTATATCAGACGTGCTCTCTTGTTTATTTTGCAGCTTCTGTCAAAGTGAATTAGATTTTGATTTATATAAAATCGAAACTATTGGATTTTATGACTTATAAAAAATCGTTTTATAACATGTTCCTAAGTGTAGATATTTCTCGTTTCTTCGATGTGTTAAGCATACTGAAGATTATTTACTGCTCATATTGATCTATTATTTAAACTAGTCCTTCGTACGTGTGTTTCGATTATTACGCATAAAAGATTTATAATATAAGATTTACATTATATAAAGTTTCGTGTTTTGTAAGGCATTTATTTTATTTATACACTTTTATGGAACGACCGTGGAGAATGAGTACACAGACATGAAATGGAGTTGATGTATGAATGGTGGCGAGCACAAATTTTGATTTCAGAGCTTCGTACATTTCGAATTTGTTTCGTGTAAGGTAGTCCACGTCAGTGTTAGTCGTTTGAAGATCGATACTGATTACAAACAAGGCTGTCGTTTGCTAGAGTAGTTTAGAATAGGAAAAAAGCATCGCCAATATTAAAGTAATAAGAATACGAGTAATAAGAGCTATTTGTAAACGTTTGGCATCACTTAGCGAGCGCCGAGTGCGCGGTCATTGTTCACTCAGCATGACTTTGTTTGTACCGTGTGTCAGTGTAGTGTTCTAGTTTTGTATCATCTCAGATTTTTACTATCACAATATTAGTACGCTTTCAAATAAATGTGATAAATGCAAAATATTAAGATAGTATTTAAATTCGCCTAACGTACAAAATATTCTAGCAATGGATTTAGTCAAAACTATAACTAAAATTATGGCGCAGAAATTATTTTCTTATGACTCATTGATGTTACCACAAAACTTGATGACTATGTGTCTTTTCTGAACTTGGTAAGACAAACAAACACATTTATTTTATTAAAATTTGCAATATGTTTAAGTGAGTTAAATGTTTTCCTCATCCATGAGTTCTTTCGTGACACGTGTTATTACATTTATTGGTTATATTAATAAAGTGTTAATAGTTCTTTAATGTTTTTTTGTGTTAAATGTAACAAAAAGTATTACTCTTTTCGTTAAGTGTGTTTGTGATACATTTCTTCGTATATATTATATATTACAGTCAATGTTAAATAAGTTTAAAGTCAGTTGCAACAGTCAAAAGCGGTGACAAGACATTTCAATTTATTGAGCAAAGACGAATGAAAATATGAGCAACTTAACCATAAAAGAATTTACTTAAATACAAGTGCGTATATTTTCCACATTACTCTGTAGGTAAAGATTTACACATACTATTCGTACGACCGCTGTTGACGATTGCAACAAGCTAGTATATATTTAAAAAAAATCATATGTTTTGCAATACTTATTATTCTCCCTAATACCTGTATTATTCTTACTCAGATTTTAATATTTATTCAAATATAAGTATTTGAAGGATAACATTATCAGTGTTTAGTATAAAGTATTGAAAATGTAATCCTTGACACTAATCTTATGTCCTGATACTACTTCATACACAATGTATTATCTTGCCTCTGCTTACACATGTACAAGTTTTATATAAAAATATATGTTATATCAAAATGGGTGTCTTTATGCATATTTTCCTATATCAAAGGAAATTATATTTTTAAATTAGTTATGTGATCTGTATACAGTAGTTAGGAGATGAAATGTTAGAGAGTAGAATATACCTGGCCACGAAAATGGGTAATGTTTAGCGTATTGAGCACAAGTTAGTGTCGTCATGTGTTAGTGATTGTGTCAACCAAGTCTCGGCTGCGAGAACACATTCCTCGTGCGTGTACCCTATACGTGTAGGCATGGCTTATATTTATACCCAAGTATTTATTTTAAACCTTTACATTTCGTATTTAGTCTCGAAAATGTTGAACTGTGATTTATTGCGATTACCAAACGATCAGGAGTGTCATTTTAATTAGCCCACACTTATGTACATTTAAAAAGAAAGCTTTTTATTCTTAAACACTGCTTTTACAATGTGTATTATTCCGTAATATAAAGCCGGTATAAAGATTTTACTAGTAGATAAATGTTGACACTTCAGGTTAGTTTTTGAATTCAATGGTCTCATTGTTTTGATTATAATCAAATAATAATTTGATACTCCATTATTCATGAAGCTTGTGGTGCCCCTAGATTTAAGTTAGATATAGTTATATGCTTTCCAAGGAATATTCACACAATGCTAGGGCTGCTCCCACTGACTAGCTTCAGCGGCGTAAATGTAATATGTGTTTATTTATTAAACAATATGGTGAACATCTAAGGGTTTTATTTAAATGTCCTTTTTTAACATCAGTTACTTATTTTCTGTAGTTTAAACTTTTTCACGCGCAAGACGAATAGTAAGTACTTACTACAGTGGCGTAGCGCGGGTGTCAGCCGCTCGAGGTGGAAGAACATTTTGCCGCCCTGAATTGAAATACCTAAATAAGATTTAGGTATTGCAATTTAAAATACTATAGGTAATATACGGTAATTCTAAAAAACTTTACGGCGATAACGGTCATCATTATTGTGTACAGTTCCAATATTTTCAAGATATTATTATTATTTATTATGACATTTTGCCGCCCCCTACAAGTGCCGCTCGGGGCGGGCCGCCCCTGCCAACCTCACTACGCTACGCCACTGACTTGCTACATATACGGTTGTTTCATAAAATTTTATCGTACTCGAATAGCGATGATGCGGAAGTTCATGTCGGTTCAAATTCATGTCGGATGTATTAAAATAGTTTGATATGTGTGGAGCATTATGTTTAAAATACGATGGAATACATGACATAGGTAGCTACGCAGTGCGTGAAAGTTAAAAAAAAGTACTACATGTTATACTCGAGGTCTGACTTGCGTTTTAAATCTCAGTGAAACCACGACCGACGAAATAAAGTACCTGTTTACGCGAATGTTATACATTGAAATTAAACACTTTATACGGATTTTGTCGCGTTGTTTATTTTACTTTAAACACTATTATTACATAATTTTGAAAACTCTAACACAACTATTATTGAACATACATTACAGCAGCCATGTTCACGGGGAGAGTCTTAGTTCTCTAAATCTCTCCGTGAACATGGCTGCTGTAAAGCAACTGAAACGTCGCCGCGTCGGGTCTAAGTGTAAACTTAAATATAAATAGTTTTAATTAGAAAATATATAGCTTAAATAGTAATAAAGTTCAATAATAGTTGTGTTAGAGTTTTCAAAATTATGTAAAAACAGTGTTTAAAGTAAAATAAACAACGCGACAAAATCCGTATAAAGTGTTTAATTTCAATAAAGTAACTGAGTATAAACATACATAAAACGTATTGTCAGTTGTTTTTATCCCATCGTAATAAACATGGGGTTGTGCATATTCACGGTAGCGTGAAATAGGTTATCGTTGCTAATAAGAAGGAAGGGCTTATCATGGATCACGACACGGCTGACCTTCGCATTTCCAAAATACTACGGGCAAGTCCATTGTGTTCTCGACCTTGCACAGAGCTTAACCCATTGTTCATAGCACCGTCTTGAATTTTCGCTTTAACATAAAATTTCACCTTGGATGATTAACAGGCGTAATTGTGTGTTTTTATCTGAGGATGTTTGTTTTTAATGTTTATTTATGCGACCCAGTTTAGTAATAATTTTAAAGCGTATTCGTTTCACTGTCAGACTTATCGAAATAGAGACGTGAGCAATAAAGAATTGAGACGATAGCGTGAGTTAATATTACAACAGTTGTAGTGCAATGTCGCATGAACGACAAATTTATTTTACATAAGTCGTAAATAGCGACGTGGTCTTAACAAAATCGATCATTTGCGTACCTATTGGTAGGTAGTAACTTTGCTACAATCGTTAATCTCGCGTTCTTGCACAACAACGAACATTTATGACCTATAATTATATATAATAAAGTAGGTACGGTAGATGTATTCACCGGATATGAGCATCACTATTCCAGGTGTCGCTTAGTAGGAGACCGTTGAACTACCACGCAGAGGTCTCGAGTTCGAACCCAAGGCGTCTTTGACTTTTCGACGTTATATGCATATTAAATAGTTAATCCTTTATCGCTTGCTTTAATGGTGAACGGGTAACATCGTGAGCAAACCTGCATGTCTGAGAGTTCATAATGATCTAGAAGATATGTGAAGTCTGCCAACACCCATTGAGCCAGCGTGCATACTCAAAAGAGGTCCGTGCCCAGTAGTGGGACAGTTTATTACAGGGCTGATATGACGATGATGGTTCCAGGAGTATTTAATGCTCATACTTAAATAGTTCCGAATGATATTCGAATAAAGAGGTGCACAGTGTGATACTACTTTTCATGAAAAATTACGCAGAGAACGCTCTCTGCGTAATTTTTCATGAAAAGTAGTATCACAAGTAGTTCAATGCATTGATATCACTAAGTATGCGTGAGCGCGTGCTCACGCATACCTAGTGATATCAATGCAATCTAATATTATTTGAATGCAATTGTGGAAATAAATAACAAATATTTTTAACTTGAAAGGTCACCCTTATCAACTTATTTAAATTCTTCAACAGTTTTCTATGACCCGCGTGTGGTGATGTTATAATAACCATTATTTTTATTTTGTCTGTGTAGGAAAAGGAGCCTACCCAAGGCATTATTTAATGTATAGCCGTCCACACTGTATTATCCGCACTGCCATGGCAGTCGTAATAGCGATCGTAACATCACATGTGAACGACTGTGCGATTCGCGCCACGCGCCAGGCGGCCACTCCTAATGCCAAGGAAAGCATGCCACTACAATGGACACCTTGTATACCTTCTTTGTGTTTCCCTTCCTGAATCGCTGATTGATTATGATGAATGATATAAAGTAGCAATCTTGGCAGATTAAAAACAGGTTGTTGAACGTTTTGTTGGTAGAATAGGGAACTATACCTACTTACTCGGTTTGTTTAGGTATTTAATTAAAGGTAAACAATCTTTTTTATCTTATCTTCTTATGTAAACTCAGTTTAAAAATAAAATGCTGCTTAAGATCAATGTAAATACAACAATAACGATTACTAAATCAAATTGAACCGTTAGTTTAAGCAGTAGTTTATTTGTTTAATATGTGTTTGTGTAAAAATCACATCAAGATTGTTTACCGTTATTTAAATACCTAAACAAACCGAGTATAGGTACCTACAGTCGCTCAATAAGATGTTGTTATAATTACGGAACAGAGCATCATTATAATTTGTACACCTCTTATGCCAAAATATAGTAAACCTATATCTATTGTGGCAAAGCATGATATTTACCTACTGTAGCTAGCTAAGTCTAAATAAACATCTGTTCCAAAACTTTGTAATCTTGGATGTTACATAAGTTTGTATGTCCCTGATAATCGAAGTATAGCTTATTAGTTATTAAGAATGTGGGTAATTAAAATAGGTGTTTACAATACCTTTTGGATCTCTGTTCCGTATACATAATCTTTGGTTGCGACTTTGACTGTTTTGATATTTAGGTATTGTTGCTCTGTAAGTAGTATAAACTTTAGAAGGCATACCAATCAGTAGGTCCTATAAACCTACCTGCTTAACATGCATAAGGACCTTTTATATTTCTGTCTTTCTCGGGCTTTACTTACATTCAAACAACGGACACAAAGCATACCCAGTCGCAAAACAACCATTTGTGGATCTTACTAATTTTTGTCCCGTGTGGGATTTGAATCCACGACAGGAGTATATGGAGTACTTAGTAGCAGTGGCGAGGCGCCTACTGTAACAACTATTGAAAACATAATATGGTTATAGGTAGGTACACTGATTGCCGATCCCATTTCTATAAGATTTCAGGTTAGTTTATTTATTTACTTATCTACTTACTTAACAATTTTACTTTGATTTCACAAGATTGTCGTGTGAACTGATTGACGTGTGCGCTAGAAACAATAATTAATGTAACAGTCATTGACAAAAATATTGTATAAGGTTAGGGTAACAAAGTTTACCTCTATCATTCTATGACTTATTTTTGGAAAATTCTTCCCTCTTTGATTCTCTCCTGAGGTCATATTGAAAGCAATTTGTTTTAAACAAATACTGGAACAAATGACTGCACAAGGCGGATAATCCATGTTTTTGTTTGAAACCGCTTGAGCGTCTACTGTACAACAGTTTTACAATCAATCAATAAGACATCAATTTCACGGATACACGATACCGGTGTTATTGAAGCGTTATAAAAGCTTTCGGTAGAGTATTAAGAACATTTAGTTACGGTAAGAGTGCAAAATATGTAGGTACGTATATGAATAGCATAACTGCAAATAAGGTATCATTGTCTTGGATAATTACTCAGTAAGTACTACTCTTCGAAATCGGAGTTATTATGTGTCCTCCAGACCGAATTTCGGTCACGGTGGCCAATCTTAACGGAGACTGGCCATCTCAGGAGGCAGGAAATATTAAAGAGCACAAGCGTGTGGGCAAACACAAGTGGACTCTCTGTTCCTTAACTCTCGGTCGGGACTGTATTCCGACACGACCGAAGAGAGATTAGGCGCAGGTTCAACGGCTTTACGTGCTTTTCAAGGCACGGGGTGTCTAACACTGCCAACTTCCTAACTCCGGGCTGCAATTGAGAATTCTTAACAGAAAAGCCCAATAACTTTTTGTTGGCCCGACGCGTCATTCGAACCCGAGACCTCAAGCTCAGCAGTTGCATTCACTACCGCTGCGCCACGAAGGCAGTGACAGTACTGCATTTCGCCCGGTTTACATATCTAAGTACCTCTCCCATGCCTTTCTTTTCATTACATCTTTTATTCCTTCCTTAGGTCGGCAACTCGTGAGCTGCTACTCAACTAATTTGGTTAGGTTGCATACACCTTTGAGTATCTTTTGATTAAGTTCTTCATTGATGCTCGAGCATTCCAAGGTACAAACCCAAGCAAGTCTCTTAGAGTCGACTAATTGAGGAACTGAGTAGACCTACGAAACAATCGAAATATCAATATATTGTAGTACTACGCCATACCGGACCGCTCGCACCATGACGGCTGCGCGCGAGATGGAGTGGTGGGTGGCGTCCATCTCCGCCTCCGCCGGGCAGGAGCAGGTAGCGGTTAAAAGTGTTAATTGTTGTACTATCTTATAATCTCTGCTTAGCTTAATCTCAAGACACCACGTCCCTACAACTTGGCTTGTCCTATTTCTAGATAAATCTGATCTACAGTAAATAACTACATAAAAGGTTACACAGCTGCTATCATCGGTCACATTATATCTAAGTCATCTGTAAAAATTCTTAACGACGTGACTACATATAACACATTGTTGCATGACTTTTCGCATGTGTCCAATTCGTGAGGCTCGTTATGTTCAAAACAGTTATATGGTTATGTCAGTTATGCAAAAGATCTGCTGAGCTTTGCACGTAGTTGACCATGAGTCCATGCATCGAGTGACGTTAAGACTTAGCTTTATGCGAACTGTATTACGTTGGCAGTGACAATGAGGTAAAGTATAGAATTGTCATTCACCGTTACACCACGGGTAACTGTCTACCGTGGTAATATGAATTAGTCGAGTTCACACTGTCGAAAACACGCACGCAGCGCAAATGATAATCGGCTCGTAACATACGGGTATGAGTCCACTGTAGGATATGTTACGAGTTCTGTTGTGTTGTATGTACATACAAGAGTCGGTACATGAGCAACAGTGACCGCTTGGCGAACGGTATACTTCTTTGTCACTTTAATCGATTCAATTTCCTATAATTATGATAATAATATTCGTTTATAATTTTGTAAATTACAGATATGTGAGTGGGCAAATCCTAAGATTAGTTTTTAATATTCTGTTGTGATACACAATTAATGTTGTATAAAGAGTTGTAGATGTAGGCATCTTGATCTTGACGTATAAATGTAGGTAAAATTTAAGCACAATCGTTTGAATAGGATAATTGACAACTGCTGTAGTGTGTGCTGTGGTGGCGTAGCGATATAGGTACCTAGTAGCGACAGCAGTCGCTTCTGAGACCTCATGCACCACTGTGCATGAGGTCTCATGCAAAGCAGTGCATGACGTCTCAGGTTCGGTTCCCGGGTCAAGCAAAGTTTCTTTGTCAATAAATGCCCATTAACAGCAGCAGCATCTGAAACTGTGCCCGGTAAACATTTCATAAACCCAATCATTGTTAGACTGTAATCAAACGATGTGGTATACGTAATTTACAATAAGTGAATCGTATTTAAATTAGTATTTACGTACCTATTTCTATAAGAAATTTGAAAAATAAATCGAATTTATTAAGATGTAAAACAAAATCAAGTTACGCGTTTTAATTCTATTAATACATATTTAGTTTAATATGTTTGCTGTGATAATCATCCGATAGCAAACTCGAATTTAGCGTAGGGAAAACACGTTATAAGTAGATGTTTCAAATATTTACAAAATAAGACGAAATTTGGAAAATACAACCGGTTGCTAATGGTCTTCGGTGTTGCATTAAAAGCGGTACCTACGATTTGGAAGAATATTGTCTGGTATCTCAACAGTCACAACGACAGTAGTAAGGACGATGTTCATATCGGATTGTGTGATATTTTTATTCATCTTACACGTGACGATACAATGGAAACGCACTCAACAAAAAGACACGGCACTTGTAAGATCCGAAAGAACCTGCCACAATAGCGGAACGGTATGGCACAGCGCAGTAAATTAGGGCCATTTGACATAACGATTATCTCCGAAACAAATTAAGCTATAATTTGAACACATTAGGACGTTTGGAAAAGCATTCAGGTGACGAGTTCGTATATAGAATGTAATGTTAGTGGGAGAATAAACCGCAACTGTTAGCTAGTGAAGCAGTTATTATCTATATAATCTACGTCTGTCTGGTTATTATTATTACTTTTTAATTGTAAAGTTCGGTTATTTGGGGCTTTTACGAATTAGTTTGCTTTAACGCGACAATACTGCAGCTACTTGATATACACAATACACATGTAGGTGTTAAACTGCCCGTGTGAAGCCTACTTATCAGGAACAAATGTATAAAAATCACATGTTCGGAATGTTTTTGTTATGTAGGTACAACCAGTGGTATAGCGTAGTGGGGCGACAGGGGCGGCACTTTTAGGGCGCGGCAATATATCTTGTACGTATTTAAACCATTTTATGACGAACTAGAGGCAAGGGTAGATGTCCAATACACAATAATGCTGATTGTTCTTGCCGAAAAGTTCTTTAGAATGACTGTATATTATAGTCTTTTAAATTGAAATACCTAAATAAGAGAGTGGCAAAATGCGGCTGACACCCACGCTACGCCACTGGGTACAACTAATTTGCATCAAGTCTGCGCGAACCCATAGTACTTTGAAGGGTGGGATAGTTAGTGCGAAAAAATATCGTTCAAAGTGCTGTCGGCCTTAAAATTGTTTATAAAAGTAATAGCATATGGCTTTGCATATACTATTTCAGATTAAAGGCAGTCGAACGTTCTTCGAGTAGATTGCAAACATTCGGACATTTTGGGAAAAGTCAGGTTGTATTAGGATACAACCTGAGACTTTAGACATTCCGCAAAAACACAGGTATTACTTGCCTTTTCCTCGAATGTTTATGTATGTACATAACGAATAAGATGAGCGTGAATGAAGAAAGAGACTTATGCCAGGATTATAACAAATGGAAGGTTGTAGTCTTGGGACTCGAATTCACAATACTTAGCATACGACGGCCACACGGCGACCACTTAAGCCAGTCCGCCATCCGTACTGTGTTTACGCGAATATTACACATTGAAATTGAAGTACTTAAAACAGATTCTACAGCGACGATTTCTTATCACACCTTCTTATTTACCTTGTGAACATAATAATAATTTAAAAGTTGTTAAAACTGAGAATCATACCGTTTTAAGTAGTGTAATCCCAATCTACTATCTATTTTGTCATCATTTACCATGCAACGCGTTGCGTTTGATTTTATAACGTCTATTTGCCCCAAAAAACACGAATAATTAGGTCTGCATTTAGTGTGAAGTGCAGGCAGTGTTGTTTCGCACGGTGACCCACCAGGTACGTGCTCGGTAACAGCCGGTTACCAGGCCAGTCGCCCAACTACTAAGAATGCACACCACTTTCAGTCTACGGAAATAGGTTGTAATAGTGTTTGTCTATTATTTTTATATGTGTACTTTCAATTTTGCGTTCAAATGTTCGTTGGAATGGAAAATTGGTAATATTAGTGGTTAGGTATGTCATTTGTATATGATATGTGTTTGCTTTTTGTTTGTAAACATACAACACTTTGAATGCACAAGACAAAACTAACTGAGGTAGTTCACTTATAATAAATTATAACAGTTAAGTTATTAACAGTTATATTATAATTTATAATTATTATAACTTACGTAACAAATGAACTGCTCTTAACGATGATATCTTAATCGACTATTAATGCTATTATAGTCAGATTTGGACATTATTCGAATAAATTGTTATCTAGATAATTATTCGAATAAGAAGATATCCGCGATATAATTATTTGTGAATAATTTACTTATAAATAAATTATTTACAAATAAGTTGCTTACGAATAGGTAAATTATTCGTGATTTTATACGTTATTTTAAATAATTTTGCAAAACTCATTTATAACTTATTCGCAACAATTTTTAAACTCACTTATTCGCACTTTAATGATGGCATGTGCCACCGAGACGGCTCACGCTTTTGTGCTGCTAATGTATTGTCTACGTAAGATAAAGCGGTAAGACCATGCAAATTGTATTTTGTTAATTATTACCGGCTACACCTACCTGGCCACCTGACTTCGGGGGCGAGGGCGCCTACGGCGCGTGGCGCCGGCGTCGGTCAAAAAACATCTGGAGCCACGTCATATGTTTACGTTATCGCCGCGTGGTACTTGAGTTAGCATATTGTGATTTACGACGCACTCATTGTTCGTAGAATAAAACAAAAGGGACTTCTGGGAAGCTTATGATGTTAGCTATATTGTACAATATCAACAAGACCATTTGTGTTCAATTGTTTATATTATAAGACCGGTTGAAATGAGAGAATGTAAACAAATGACGACTTAGATATATGATATGTGTGCTGATATAAATAAAATTATTATATTTAACCTATCGTATTTATATTTTCGTAATATCATATGATATTTCCTTTACAAAATCATAAAATAGTGACTACCTACACTTGTTTAGAAAAATGTTATAATTTTAGCGTTTGAAAATAAGTTTGTCCAAAAATACGAAAGATTCTTAAAATCGAATTAATGCTGATCCAGAAAATTCCATTTTTGACTTCGAATCAGACTCGGGTAGCGAAATTGATTTACAAGTGCAACAAAGACAATCACCGAAAACCAGAGCTGATGTGATAGTATCACAGTATTTTGCCGAAGAATATCGTACCTACCTACTTTGAAAGTATTAGATCGCTACCCTGAATTCAAAACAATATTTATGAAATTTAATACACCATTGCCTTCATCGGTATCGGTAGAACGAGTTTTTCCGGGTCGGTACCCGTTGGTCCCCTGGAATTCGCACCCTGTGCCCATTCGTCGCCCCTCAAATATTTGAGGTGCCCACTCGTCCCTTTATAAATTATTTATTTAAAATAATTTATATTTCCCATTAACTCTGCTTTGGCTTGTTTTCTATCAGGGTACCAAAGGGCACCTGAGCGGGTTCCTAGTCTATAGCTTTTATTCCAAAGGACCAATGAGCTCCTATATAGGTGCTCAATCTACAACTTTTATTCTGGGGGACGAATATTAGGGGACCAACGGGTTTCTACCCGTTTTTTTACACTACCATGATAAACCTGCCAAAGTCAAGCAAACTGTCTGACAATATGTTTGAACAAAGAGTTGTAATGAAAACAAATAATAATAGCTTTAAGAAGAAATAACAATGTACCTTACAATAAGTAACTACTAACTGAAAGCAAATAAATAATTGTTATACGAATACTACTTGCTTTATTTTTATTCATTAATCAAATACCGAATAAAATTATTTTGCTTTGAATAAAGGAAATTATTTATTATTCGTAAATAATGAATAAAATCATTTACCTATTTATTCATTATTCATTAATCGAATAAATTTTGCACAACTCTGATTATAATTTAGGGTTTTCCTTCAGTAACAATGGCAATGACAGTTGGTTGCTATGTTTACTAGAGAGGCGCTAACAGAGCATAAGAAGAGATTTGTCGGGTTAAATACTGATGTTTTAGCCGTATTTCAATAGGCTAGAAACCGAGACTATCACGCGATTTTATTTAAACCGAAAGTCTTTTATGTTTTGATACAGCATCACAATAACGAGATACCGATATTTTCCGTTATATTTTTCAATAACCCTGTGCCATAACCATAAGTATTGCATCAAAGGAGGTCTGCTATAACTATAAACAAATGTACATAATTATGTGGCACAGAAAAATAAATAAAAACCGTCATTTGGGAAAAATACTGTTTTATCGTGACAAGTGATCCGTCAACGCGTTTGTTATTATATGTTGTTTTTATCTTGTGTTTTTACAAAAATTCACCGTGTTATGTGTACAATTTGGTATATTCAATAGAAGTAACATTTTATTTTCAACTACTTAAACACTTTTTATTATTTAAAGTGTGATTACATAAAGTTTTTATCCATCCCCGTCATTGAAAGCCATTTGCAAGGTTTTCATAAGGTTTATGGTACGTTAAAAGGTAGTTCTATCTCTATAGGTTACAGGAGATTTAAAAACATTAAAGTCTCTAACTGTCTAAATCTAAATTAAATATAATGTAGTAATAATTATCCTTATACCTACAGTTAGTTACTCAGAATATTCATATTTTATTATTTATTTTATTCTATGGACCATACTATTGTGAGATTAAAGCTACAACAAATATTGGGTCGTCCGTGTAGCCACTGCAAGTTTGATTTCCCACGAAACAAATTCCTTTATAAACGATATTATTTTACAAAGTATAGTTTCGCGGAATTCCATTCGCCGGATCCTGGCCTATGCCAGGCGACGGCTGATATATGGCTGATAATATTATATTGTCCATGTATGTAATAATGTCAGCCCTGTATAAGAACTGGCGCACTGCGGAGCACGGCCCTTTTCTTGGGGTGAGAAGGATTTGGCCAAAGTCCACTACGCTGGCTTAGTAGAGATACCTCAGACATGTAGGTTTCCTTGCGAGGTATACCCTGCTAAACAGCCTTGTATAGATATCTGTATTTTTTTTTCGATAGAACAAGTCGTAGTCACATGTGCGATCCAAAGCCTGTTGATAATGTTGAAGAGCACTTGTCGACGGACGTCTTGGATTGGAGGCGAAAGTGTGGATGCATCCGGACCAGCGAGAAACTGAAGAGGATTCTTCACAAATTCCCTGCACCGCCACCGCCTACGCCTTTACCTAACCTAGGAACCAATACACCAATTGAACGCAAGGTAAGACTTAATTTATTGCCACGCAGAGGTTCGGCTTTGACTTTTTGAACTTATGTGCGTATTATCGCTTGCTTTAACGGTAAAAGAAAACATCCTGAGGAAACCTGCATGTCTGAGAGTTCTTCATAATGTTCTCGAAGATATGTGGAGTCTGCCAACCCGCACTGGGCCAGCGTAGTGGACTTAATTACAATGTCGTAGTATGATGGTTTATAAATATGTAGTTAGTACTAATTAATGCTGAAACACAAGATTTTTTTAGTAGACGAAATATTTTTCATTTTTACCTTAGTATTCTGATATACTTAGGGCTCTAACTTTCTACCGGAAAAGCGATATTTCATCTTATAGTGTACGAATTTATTATTTCCAATAACATAATTGACGAAGTAAATTTATTAGTTATTATTTTAATTATTATTTATTGAAAGTAATTTGCCATGCTTTGCATATTTGCATTTTCTTTCAGTGTCCTAAATGGCACGCGGCGAATTATTACTTGTACCCAACAGGCAAGACCTGCACTAATTATGAACCAACAGAAGAAAAAAAAGTAGTCCAGGTAAAGGTAACATATCAATATAATTATTAATTAGATAAAATTATAATGATCTCCAGACCGAATTTCGGTCACGGCGGCTAATCTTAACGGAGACTAGCCATCTGCGCAGAAGATATTATAGTGCACAAGTGTGTGCGCAACCACAAGTGCATTCTCTGTTCGCTAACTCTCATGATCCGACACGACCGTAGAGAAATCAGACGCAGGACTTACGTGCTTTTCGAGGCACAGGGGTGGCTAACACCGCCAACTTCCTAAATCTATTGAGATTTGTTAACAGAAAACCCAATTACCATTTGTTGTCCCAACTCGAGATTCGAACTCGAGACCTCATGCACAGCAGTCGCATTCACTACCGCTACGCCACGGAGGTAGTTAATATAAGGGTAATATTTAACTGTACTTCAATTTTTTGCCTTTGTTCCACCAAAAATACTAATTGCACAGCAAAATATGCTTACCAAAAATACTAATTGCACAGCAACATATGTTTAAAGAGATCAAACTAAGTCGACGGAGCTATTTTTGGGTGGGCTTAAGAAGGAACCTAACATAACCTAACCCTTCCGAGACGGAATGCAGTGATTTGAGGCGTGTAGGTGCTCGTTATGATATATTTTAGTAAGCATAATTTGCTGTGCAATTTGTATTTTTGGTCATTATATTTAATCCCTTAATATAATACATAAAATCATAATTAATATCTAGCAAACCTATTTTTTGTGTAAAATATAATCATATTTAAATAAACTTTGTTTGTTTCCGATTTAAACTTGGTGAAGATACATGATCTTTGCACAAAAATATAGGTAACCTATGATTTGTGCACTCATTGTTATTAGGTATTTCTAGTGTTTCTTCTCTACTATTGCTGAGTCTACATTAATATAACACATACACAACCAAAAAACTATCTAAAATTATCTTTTTACAGTTTCTCGTAGCTGATACTGTTTTCATATTGTCTGATTGGGTCTCTTGCTTTTGACGCACTTAGACACGTTAGACCATCGGTATGTCTTTCAATTCTGAAGTGTCGCTCATAATTAGTAGAATTGATGGCAATGATGGCATCGTCATAAGCATTAGTTTAGAGGTGCGGCGCGGTGCGGCGCGGCGCTGGCGTCGGCGTCGATCGTGAGCGAGGTGGGCGCTAGTCGTGCGCCGACTATCGACCATCGCTCCTGGCGCTACGAGCCCCGCTGTCGTTACTCAGGAATCTTGCCCTTGTCTTGTAACAACGTTACAGACACGCGGCGACCTGCCCTTTGACTACCCGCAGGAACCAGGAACTCTCAGCGCTTTCAATTGTATCTAAAATATTTTAATGATATAACAGGACCGACGGAAAATTCTGGCGTTTTGTTTAAATAATGACCTTCTTTAAAACGTGATTGGATACCGTTTTTATTATAAGGTTTCATTTCAATCACGATTAAGTAGACATTCGTTAAATGGTGGATGAATTGAGAACAAAATGGAAACGGATATTAAAAAAAAATCCTTGTATCCAGTATAATAATATATAGGTATATAAGTAATATAGTTCTAAAACACACATTTTTAACGTAAAGGAAACCTTGGTAATCAGTCGATTATCATGGAGACCCATGTCTTAGTTTTATAGCATACAATAATGTTCTATGCTATCATTGATAGCAACAATGTTTATTATGACTATCAGTGTTTATAGGCAGTGAATTACTGACCGAAGCTGTAATTTTTGATTAATTTGCTTTTGAGAGATCATTTAGGTGTTCATTTTGAAAAGAATTTAGTACCTTTGGAAGTAACAAGAGGATTGATTTATTATTATTATTGAAAATATACAATATTTTAGCTAGATACAATTATAAGATTGCATAGTACTCCCCATGGTGTGAAATTGATTAAATCATAAATGCACGTGAAAACTAAATATTGTCTAAAAGCTCTGAAAATAACTAATTTATTGTACCTAATTTGTACCTGTGGGAGAGGCATCATTCGAACTTTAGCTGGTAGTTTTACCACAAGATGCGATATAACCACTGATATCTCAACTTCCAGTACCTAATGTGCTCATTTACTATTCTGCCCTTATCATCTGTTAAATCGTTCAAAGAATGTTAGTTCTTCGAGAGCTTCCAGATAATCAGCTTGTTATGAATATCGTAAAGTAGGGATTGTAGCGATAATGTAAGTGAACGTGGCGATGTTAGGGCGCAGCGGCGTAGGAGTGAGGCCTTAGGTAATGGATGCTCGTGAAGTGTGATAGCATCGAGACTAGGATCGTGACGCGGCCGCGCCTGCGCACCGCACCACTAACATTCCCACTGCGAATGGACATTTTAAATGCTTACGTAATACTAAGTTTTATGACTTTTAATTTGGGAGTCGAGGATGCTAAGGATTTTAATTTGACGCCTTGTAACCGGAACGCGATTTCAATTCTCGTTTAGATCAAGGATTTATTGGGTTTTCTTGTTAGAAAATTCTGTCCCAGCACGATTATAATTATGGAAGTATTCTGTAGACCCAATTAGGTACGTGGCACCTAAAAACTTAGTTAAAGAAATATGGGTGTAACAAGCGTTAGGCATATATACAGATAAAAATTCTTTATTTGTTCTCTCACACAGAAATTACAGAATATTGTATAGTATTTAATTAATACCACATTAGAGTGTCAAATTATCTATGTGAGAGACTGGTATCTATACTAGGAGACCCTGATAGATTACCAGCCTCTCCAGACTCTGGACAAGGATGGACAGTTTTATACTAATTTATGTGTGCGTGTGTGTGTGCGTGTGCGTGTGCGTGTGCGTGTGCGTGTGCGTGTGCTTGTGCGTGAGCGTGAGCGTGTGCGTGTGCGTGTGCGTGAGCGTGAGCATGCGTGTGCGTGTGCTTGAGCGTGAGCACGTGCGTGTGTGTGCGTGTGCGTGTGTGTGAGTGTGAGAGGTTTTATGTGTATTCATAAGTGTAATTAGGTACCTACATAAAGTAATTTTCCTGTATCATCGTTGCTCAGGGACTTGAGCCACGTTGTGAGAACTTCTTTGCATTTAAGTTTTATTAGGGAGTAGATTTCATTGTATAGGTTTTATTGTATAGGTATCCTTACATAAAACCAAAGAAATTGTTGGAGAACCCTGTTGTCCAATGTTTTTCAGAGAAACATACTGTGTTTGAGACGCTTGTTTTAATTACATACTGGATTGTATTTAATTGTAGTGTGATGTTTAAGAATGATTTTAAAACATAAAGTTGTCTCACTGTCAGCACATCAGAAAGCTCATATAAGTCTTTAGTGGGGTGCAGGAAGAGCAATGATAGACTAACCTTTAGAACCGCTCTTTGTAATTTTATCAGATTAGTCTTACACGCTACCACCACCACCACCAGATAGAAGATCATGCCTGTCTATGTTTAATTATATATGTACATTAGAGATTATGTAACAACTACATCTAGAGTGCAATCTACGACCTCTAATATACGTACGTTGAAAGAATCAGGTCAACTTATTTATAGTTTTATATACTTTATACGACAAATTCAGGGTCCGACATTTTTGTCTGTAAAGCGCAAACGACCTAAATTGCACCCATTTTAGACAGCCGACTGTGATAGTCTTACTTTTAGGCTCAAAACCACTTTAAGTTTAAAATAGGCTGTATTAAATAATCATAAGATTCGAGAAAACAACGAAAACACCATATTATTTCGAATTAGCGACGGGTCTCATTAGTGCGTTGCGTCGTCGTAACGTAAAAGGGCGACGCACGCACTGATTTTAGTCTTCATTCCACAATGGATCGGAACGGAACACTGTCCGTCGTCGCACAGGAGTTCCGACAGCGCAACGCAGCACCCTGCCCCGCGCTTCGTTTCTCGTCCGTCGATCCGTTAAAACGTCGCATGCGAAGACGCAACGCATTAATGTGGCATGTCACAAAAAATATATGGAAAACGACGCAGCGTCGAAGCTGCGATGACGCAACCCACTAATAAGGCATCACCCTTATTCTTCCGTAAAACGTTTAATTTGTCGAAACCCTTGACGGCTTCGCGATTAAAATATGAAATGAATTTCAAGACACGTTTAGTTTTTAAATAAGTAACTTAAGTAAGTTAACTATTGTTATAAATACAATTCGTACGTAATACTGATAACGATTTACCGGATGATACTGCGGATGGTGCGAAGGTTTTTTTACAATTACATTAGGCAGTAAATTAAAAAATATGTTTATCTTTTTTTATATAATCTTTATTATAGAAATGTATCTTACTTGTTGTTGCCTTGTTTGTTTAGTGGTGTAAGCGTAAATGCTGCTGAGCGTGACGTTCCGGGAAAGATTTTGCGTCTTACAATTGGTTTGTAATTTTCAGTAGTAGCTTTTGTGTTCAGTTTATAATAATAATAACCATTTATTTCGCGTGACATAGACGCATAGATAAATACCTTATGGACTAACATACATACATACAATTTGTGTTATTATTTATATAACTTATTAACTATGTTAGTAATGCTTCACTTGCACTCTATTGTCGTGCGTTCATGTGGCACCTGTCCGCGGGAGCGACGGAACACCACACCCTTCGGCTAAAAACCCTCCTTCATGAATACAGGCAAAAAGCAAGTCGGGACTCGCTCTACGAACGCCTTGAAGTTGACGTTGCGACGCGATTGCAGCAGCTGTACTCTTGGCATGTACTGAGACTTCTGGCGTACATACTCCGCGATGTCCTCCGCCTTAGTGGTGTAGTGCAGGCGAGAGATGTACACCGGTGTGTTTGGTGCTGCAGCACGCAGGTTTGCACTAGGCTCCACAGGAGCCGTACCGCTGCAGTTCTTGTTGGTTTTCTGACGGCGCTTCCTCCTATAGTCTAGTCAACAAGTGCCTTTTGGTCAACCTTTTTCAGCAGTCTCGGAAATTTATAAACGAGGTGTCATTCGATTCGCAATGATAGACGATATGATTTTTGAAAATTTAACTTTCGCTTGCAAATATTGCAAAAGTTATAAACAGTTAAGTAAAAATATGGGGTTTAGTTTTTGCAAATATCTCAAAACCCAATTAAGGATTTCAAAATCTAAAAAAAGATTAGAAAAGAGGAGGCACTTTCCTAAAAAAAGGTCTCGACTCCTGGAATTGTAGGACCAATATTTATAATTTTCCCAGAGGGATGAAAATACGGCCGAAAACGGGTACTCTAGCTTGCGCAAGCCACGCCAACTTCGGACACTTTATCAATAAAAATTATTTAAGTATAAAATTCAAGATATAAAAAAAATCAGGGGCCTTCTGGATAGATAAATGAACGATAATCCGCGGGTTTTTTTATAAATATACAATTTTTCAATTTGTTATGCAATAGTTAATTAATAATTTTTTGGGGTGCGTCTCATAACGTATAAACTCATTTCTAGTAGGTAGGTCTAATTTCATTTTATTATCGTTCATAAGATATAATCAACGTGAGATATACCAACTGTTGATATAATTTCTTTACATATAACATTTATTTATTCTAAAACTTAATTAGTATAACGTTGTTTGATATAACGTTTATGTAATCGAAAATCATTTGGTCTAACGTTTAATATGTATATTGTTTATTTAATCGAAAATCATTAGGTCTAACGTTTAATATATATAAACAACGTCATTATGGTTAACACCCCGACTCGGATAGGTTAGGTTAGAAGCGAAGCGGAGCTTCCGCCTTAGCCTTTGTGGTTATTTTTTTTTAAACCACCCAGAAATAGTCCATCGACCTATCTTAGCGCAGGTGGTAATCAGTTACTAGTTATGTTTAATATCTACTTAGGTTTAGACCAAATAAGTTTTATATCTTTTGAGTGGTATGTCAAACGATTTTATAATTAATGTATGTTATGTCAAACGATGTTATATTTAATGTATGTTATGCTTATAAAAATAAGTTATTTTAAAATTATATTAATCGTTTATTATTTTAACTAATCGCTATATTAAATAAACTTATAGGTTCCGTTGTTATATGTTGTTGTTGTTGTTATATCATCTATTACTTACCCAATTTTTTGCTGCTTGAACATGAACATTGCAAGTGTGATAATTGTTAAACTATAAATTTGAGACTTTTTCCTTTCTTGGAGCTATTCCTGAAAGGCTTCAGAATAGATACCAAATAGAAAAATTTTAAAAATAATTTATCAGTTTTTAATAACAATTATCGTAGTTACAAAATTTAAAACTTAAATTATTCATGCGGGGAGGGGGCCGGGGCTGCAAGGCAGCAGTCACAACATTCCGGGGCGACAAAACTGCTGACGCGAGATTTGCGACCGATGTATCGATGCAGCCTGCACCTCGACGCGTGTTGATACTGTTACTAAGCGTCGGTGATCTACTTAAAGCCACAGAGTTGCGTAACTCGTCAACCTCCTCGCGCAAAACCATGACGGTGTTCTGGAATGCCTCGAACTTCTTGTTTACTTCCACTCAACTGGCCTTAAGGAAGATGATATCCATCGACGTGGGCGAAAGTGACGGGAGGTAATTTACTCAAGTCCTTCGCCACAAACGTCGGCACGTCGTCAGGATCGGTCTCCTTCAGCAGCATGATAATATCCTGCAGACTTTTCTTTGTCCCGTCACGCCTGCGAGACACCATCTGGTCTGGATACTTGATAATAATTATGTCAGCTGTCTCTCGATTAGCTCTTGTATTGAGCTAGTAAAACGTATATTAATGCTGCCGTCCATTAACTAAAAAGACGTGATATGGAACAAAAAAGTAATAGAATAGAATATAAATATTTATTTGCATAGAATGTAGGTTAACAAATTAAGATGTTTATTAGTATCCTTTAGATTCACGTGTTTATTAGTATCCTTACACATTCTACCTTACGGTACGGTATGCAAAAGTTATTACAGTCATTTAAATAAAAATAGAGATAATAATGAACACAAAGTAAAAATGCAGAAAATAAATAGAATCGAAAATAAATACTAAAATTAACCTGATAAAGATACTTTTACAAACAGTGGCATATTTATAGTAACAGAATATGTATTGTAATGTATCATTCAAAAGGCCTCAAGACGCTTTAAATGGAATAACAGATTGCTCCTTAATATCGTTCAGCACTTTATTATAAATGACAGGCCCCATGCCTATTACGGTCTTTTAAAATAGTGAGGTGTTATATCCACTTTTGAAGAGTAAGCTCTGTTATTGAGTTCTTAGAGCCGTTGTTCGAGTTCTATTTTCCTTAATAGTCGGGAATAGTTGTTTATTACTTTCACAAGTATGTCTATTTCCAGGATATAAATGCAGAAAAGGTAAGCAATTTATAAGTTTTAAAACTCGGTACACAACTACATATTTGTAGCATTTAAGTTGAAAATTGATCATATGCAACGTTTTTGAGAATTGAAACACTTTCTCTATAGCTACTGTTTCTCCAAAAGACCACAGCAAATTTTAAGACAGAAATCACTAATCCTTGATATGCTATCAGTATAGTGTGACGTTAACTTTTTTTGCGAGGTTATAAAGAGGAACGCGTATGGCTTAAAGTCTTTAAAGTAAAGGACGTTAAGCTTATGTAGCGCTTGTTACATATAAAGAAGCTATTCAGGGCTATCTTCAGTTACACCATCATGTTGTATATCGTTTTATATGTAAATTTATTGAGATAAACATCAGCAGATGTCACTCGCCGTTATTTCGGCGGTTTCTGTAAAAAAATCTGCGTTTCGCTAGCCTTATTTAGGACCTACTTAATAGACTAAGAGCTTTATTCTTTACACTAGATGTGCCCGCGGTTTCACCCGTGGTTTATAGTTACTGCGCCGCTCCCGTAGGTCAACAAACAAACTCTTCAAGCTTTATAATATTAGTATAGATTTAAAGACACCATGCTACTATTTAAAAATGACCCGTGAGAAATATCTCTTTACTTTTAAGAGTTTGAATCGAAATCGTCACCATTAATCCCAAACAGATACAACTCTTGCAATCGTAGTTGAAGTAAATTCGAAAACGTACATTGAGCGGTGCAACTAAAACTATCGCGGTAATGCACAAAGCTTTCTGCAGCATGTAAAGACCTCAATGATTTATTATTGAGCTAGTGTAATGCTTCTTTAACAAAAACAAGAGACAAGAATCTCTATAGCCGAATATTATCGGCATTCTTTTAAGTGACGTAAACATGTTCGGTCTTGCCACTGATGCGAGATTCATTATCTTTCTGTAGCTATTTAATCTATAACGTGTTACAGAGGGTTGTGATAAAGGCTTCTAAAGCGTATCCTAAACTTATTCTTCCAAATGTAGTCATGTGAAAATAGCGTGGGCCTTTACACCAGAAAATCTTTAAATCTTAAAACCTCTTTAATCCTGGTATTTCGCTCAAACTATAGCCGCTAGACTAGAATAGTAACTCTCATAACTAATATCATGTTCAGTCAAAGCGTAGTATGGCCGGGTGTGGTTAGTGTTTAATAAAAAGTACATACCCATTATCGTGTATATATAAGTACAAAATTACGCTGTTTACTAACAAACAATATTTTGACGGCCACATTTCCAGCTAATATACATTTTTGGTCGATATAAGCCGACGAGATTTCAATGTTCGTCTTACTACTCGCATTGCCTAACCCTTGCAAATGCTCGTTAAAAGTACCGTGTCTTGTCTATATGAGTGTCTTATGCACCTAACATAAGCAATAATGAGTAATAAGACTAATATCGTAGTATTTTTACTACATGGTGGTGGTATATATGTCCCAAATTTCTTACTTGACACAGAAATCTAATGTTGTGGTCTTACAATGCCATCAGATTCCTTATAAAGGCCTGCTATGCTATTGACAGTTGGCATCGCACTCGTAATACCATTGATGAGCAAGCTATTTATAAATAATCATTAGCTCGTAAAAGTAACTACGAGTATATAGTAAAATAAATTTACTCTTCGTAAAATTGGCGTAAAAGGTTAGTTATGTTTTAACAAAAATAATTGATAAATATTGCGAGTATGTTTCCATGAAACTTGCTTAGTCAACCTAAGCAAGTTTCATGAAATTTTAAAACATATCCATGTTATTTTTGTTACTCCTGGTTTTTGACTTAATAAAAGCTTCAACGTTTTTTGTACTCTGAATCAGCTTATTCTTGTGAAATAGATGTAGAGTCTAAACTATATAACCTATTTATTTAAAATAAATAAATAAATTATACAGCACCCCAAAAACTGATTTCCATCCATGTTGATATATTGCTTAATACGATTCGAAGGATCAAATATTACAATTTAAGTCATAGGTGAGTTCCTATGACTAAAATATCATTGTATTAAGCTTATTTAAAAATAATTAAGACACATCACACACGATACACAAATCGAAAGGGGAAAAGGAAGTATAGTGTTATGAAGTGTTTTATTTACTAAACGAAACCTTGTTAGATGAACCCAATTGAGGTTGCGCCGCGTAATGTTTGTTAATGTGTAATTAAAGTGTGTAGATAGAGATCTCTCTAGGTTAAGACCAAGTACAGTAAGTGAACTAACTTGTGTTTCTGCCGACCGCTAAATTAGACGGTGCCGGTCATTCATTCACCTGATGCCGATCGAGTTCCTTGAATAGCAACATGGGTTTTAAGAGAGCATCAATTGTTTTTTTAATCTTTGCTTGAATCAACTCACGCGTGTATGGTTCTAAGTGAGTAAATGGAATTATGTAGAATTTATTTGATTACATTTAAGCGAATACACTAATATATTTATCAAGACTTCATTGTTACAGAAATGTAGGTGTGTATGTTTATACATTATTACATCGCAAGAATACATCTTGTATTCTTGCGAATGAAAATGTATGATTACATTACATGATAGATATTATGAAATTTTAAAAATATACATTTCTTACTACTACTTCTGATAAGTGTAGATTAAAGCATTGTTTAGAAACTGCATACTATTCCTATGGTTAGCGCATTGCTTTCCGATCAGGAAATCTTGGGTTTGACCGTCATCCATTACACTACTGTCGTAAAACCATAAAATGTACTATTTTATTATATTGACCATTTTTTATCACAAGGAAAACCGCGTATCCTTTTAAATTTACCACTTGATTTAAAAAGTAATTATTTCAAATGAATTATAATGGGTGTCATCTTAAACAATAAAAGAAAATAAAAACTGCCATAGTAACTTAAAATTAATAATATTCATCTTATTACGACAATGTTTTTGTTCAAAAGAGTACATACTCAATAAAGACAATCTAGGTGTTTCAATTCAAACTCAGAAATAACACTATTTAGATTACAATTCTCAACTCTTTTCGTACGTAGATCGAATTTTCTACACTTTACGCATGGGCAATAACTATTTAAATGATTGCCCTGCAGACAGTTAAATTTTTCCTCTTCTTTTCACCAAACACTGTATTAACATTGTAACATTATGTAAGTAATTTCAGAAATTATTCGCGTCTTTCACATTTTCTTTTGTACTATAACATTGAAAGGTAAACTTTTATCGATGGTAGCATGCCATGAAACCTTTTATATTCAGCTGAAGCAACAATGTCATCTTGAAAGGTTTTGTAAATTTAAGATCTAGATATTTTAAAAAGGCTAAACAATCACCATATCGGTGCTGTGGCTAATCGTTTAGTCTGGAATTTACAGCTAACAATCTTACAATGTGATGTTTAGGTAAGTGACAAATGTAGCGCTACATTTGTTTTTTTTTCGGCCAGTTGCAGATTGTATTGTAGATAGACTAGGCTGATATTTTAGGCAATTTAAAGCAAACACACAACATGAACGCTAACATTTTTAGAGTAATTTTCCGCTGCCAGCATTTGAAGAGTAGCCTGATCTCTACATGAGTCTGCAGGGTCGATTCATGTAGAAATGAGGCTCGATTCATGTAGAAATGAGGCTCGAATATAGATGCTTGTTCTGAGTACATAATAAATAAAGAAAGAAAAATAATTTATTAGGACAAAATCAGCATAAAGAGAGAAAATATAATCTATATATATAAAAAGCTCGTGTCACGGTGTTTGTGGTTGCATTCCTCCGAAACGGCTCGACCGATATTTATAATTTTTTTTATAATTAACGGTCATATGTCATAGCTAGGTAAAGAAATAATTTATACGACAGAACAACTTTTGCCGGTCAGTTAGTAAATAAATTAGTTAGTAAGTAAATACATTTTGTCAAATGGGACCTTTTTTTTACGTGGGGGAATGCATTGACGCATACCCCTTCGCGGGGGCAAGCGGAGGGGTTATGTCGGACTCGCCGGGTAAAAGAAAGATAGAATAAGAATAATGTACCTCCCGGAATACCGACTAAACCTACCATGGTGTTCCTCGACAATACCACTATCGACGGAGCCGCGCGAATCACTTTCGCATGCGGTCGCGACACCGCCGAGGTTTCAGCCCACCGTGTGAAACGGCAGGCCACTGCACAATAAGACCTAACCAATATGGGCACTACTTATTTAAAAGCCCTACTGTCTCCCCCCTAAAGGGGAGACGGACACGACACAGAGGCATGCGCGGGAACACGCACGCCGCCTCTCGGACCTGGTGCTGAATGGATGGCGGGCAGACCCACAAAGTCCACCACCCCCAGGTCAAATCAGGGTGGCTGGAGGTCATCTCGCGCCCTCCGGCGCCCGGCTCTGCGGTTGGGGAGAGGGTTTAAGCGCTCCCTCTCCCACTCTGCCGCCTCCTTGATGGAAATCACTTCCTCACAGAAGGAGGCGACGGCATTCCACGACCTCTCACTCCGGACCATAGACTGAACTACGGCCGGGAGCGAGAGGGCAACCGATCCGACTGCCGCGATCAACTCACGGCGATGCCCAGTGCGATGTCCAGGCGGGGCAAACCGTCAAGGTGTGCAGCGCCGTGTCCTCAACAACGTCGCGGCAGTCACCGCAGTGGTGACAACGATGGCGTCTCTTGCCGGCATATACAACACAGGAACTGGCCAGAACAACCGTGGCCAGTCAATACCTGTGTCAGCCGGAAGGTGAAGGCGCCATGCCGCCTCTCCAGCCACTACTGAAACACGGGACTTACCGCCACGATCGTGGCGTGCCCGGCACTGGGGTGCACAAGTCGCTCCTTCCAATTCGCCACTAGGACCTGGCGGAGCTCGGACCTTGTCACCTCGAGAGCGGGAAGAGCCGGTCCTTCGCCCCGTTCTAGCGCCTCCTACGATAGAGCGACGCCAGGAGCGCCGCTTCCAGGTCCCATGGCATCGATCCGGCGAGTAGGCTCGCAGCCTCGAACGAGATCGTGCGGTAACCTCTTATCAACCTGAGGGCCAGTGCGCGCTGTGGCGCACGAAGCGCCGAAATGCCATGGACCGCACGACCCCCTCGTAGAGCCTCCGGCAGGAGGTGTTTGGATCCCAAGGTTGGGCAGCGCCCCTAAAGTCCCATCGGCTGTCGAGCAAGAGACCTAAGTACTTTAGGGTTGACTTGACGCCGATGCGGACTCCTCCTACCATAATATGGGCCCCTGGAGGTGGCCGGTTCCGAGGGCCGTGGAAACAAACGGCCTCGGACTTGGACAGGGCCACTTCGAGGCCCAACCGTCGGATACGACCAACGACTTGTGCGACTAGTGCCCCAGTGGTCGCCAGAATGGCTGCCGCCCGGTGCGACTTACCCCTCGCTGTGACAAGTGTGTCGTAACAAATGACGCCGACGCCACGGAGGAGCGCATTTCGCAGCACTCAGTCGTAACCGATGTTCCATAGGAGCGGACTCAAAACCGATCCCTGTGGAACACCGCACGACATCTCTCGCCGACTCCAACCGTCGTGACCCGGGTAGACTATCTCCGAAAGATATGCCCAGACTATGCGATAGGCACTCGATGGAAAAGATGTTGAAGGCATTCGCGATGTCCAGAGACACCGCGAAGACGACCTCGCCCGGGACACCGCATCTTCCACCAGGCTCCTCACACGCTGCACTGCATCTATAGTGGAGCGCCCGCGGCGGAAACCATATTGGTTCTCCGCCAGATCCGGACCCACAGAAGACAGATGCTGGACGAGGCACTTTGCGATAATAAACTCAAACAGTTTAGCCACCTCGTCCGGCAACACAATGGGCCGGTAGGCGGACGGACTGTCCGTCGGGCGCACTTCCTTCCTAATCAGGACCAGTTTCCCCACCTTCCAGTGACGTGGAAACTGGCCTTGCACTAGACACTCACTGAGGAGCCCCCTGAGTCGGGGCGCGAGCTCCTCAAAGACCAGGGCCAATGCAAGACCTGGAATGCCGTCGGGCCCTGGGGCGGTGTTTTTCGAACGATGTCTCGACATCGCCGCTCGCAACTTTATCTGGGTCACTTCTGAAATCTCGTCGGCGTCAAAGTCCGCGCTGGACGCCATGTAAGGCGGCACCATCTGCGGAGGAGTGTGCTCCACCCGTGAAGGAAACAGATCGGCCACCACCTCCTCCACCAACTGTGGCCGGAGACTCTGGGACAAGGGGGGCGCCCAGTAACGAAGCTTGCCCCTTACCATAAGGTATGGACGCCCCCAGGGATTACGGTCCAGAGTCCCCAGCAGCTCTTGGCGGGCCTGATCTTTGGCCGGCTTGATGGAGATCTTCAGTATCTTCTTGGCCGCTCTGTAGGCCTCATACAATGCCGCCTCCCTGACGTCAAAATCGGGAGGGCGGCGACGCCTCCTGCGCAGCCAGATGTACTGGCGTCTAGCCGCCACGCAAGAATGGCGTAGATCGACGATATGGTCCGACCACGAGTACACCCGACGCCTAGCTGTTACAATTAAAGGAACTCTGGGCATCGCCGCATCATAAACTTTAGTTATGGCCTCCCGAAACCACTCGGCCTCCATCTTGACATTGTCAGGCGTGGCCGGTGCTGGCCTGAACGATGGAGGCTTCCAGGAGAACCTTCCGATTTAGCTTCTTTAAAGCCCAACGCGGACCGCCCCCAATCGGGGCCCTTGGGCCCTTGGGGGCTTGGGCTGGGGGGTCGGAAGTCTGGGTGGAGTCGTTGAACCGTATATAACGATGGTCCGACAACGTCTCCACCTCCTCGATGACGCGCCAGCCTTGGACACGGCGTGCTAGTGCGGGGCTAGCGAAAGAAACATCGATGACGGAGCCGCCTCGCTATCGCACGCACGTGTTGACGATTGAGGACTAGCAGGCCGTTTTCTACGGCCCACTCCTCGAGCAATTCACCCCTTGCGTCCGTGGTCGCGGAACCCCAAGCCAAGAAATTGGCATTGAGGTCCCCGACAAAGAGCACGGGCCGAGGGTGGCTTCGGGCGACGACGACGTTCAGTGCGAGGAGATACTCCTCGAAGTCGGCGAGAGGTTGGTTGGGTGAGAAGTAACCACAACCGCTTCTCCTACGAGTGCTGCGACGCAGCCCCGTTCTCGGACGAATTATTCTCGAAAGAGACGATTTATTCTCGAAGGACGGGGTGCCGGTGGCGGCAGGTGAAATTAATGCCACCAAGGCATCGAGGTCCCCTTGCCAGTCAGCCCTGGGAGGGACAAAATAGGGCTCGGCTATGACGGCGACATGAATTGACCACTGCGCCATGCTCTGGAGCATGCCTGAACCCTCGCGCAGTGGTTTAAATTTTCTTGGAGGAGACGGGGGCGTGAAGGCATTACGTCTCCATACTGACCTCCGCCCCTCCAACCGCGGAAGCGGCGACCCTTATTGTTGCCGACGACGAGGCAGGCGACTTACGGGGTAGTTTTTCTGGATGGCGGTGCTTCGCTGGCTTGCCCACCGCCGCACATAAAATACAGTGCGGCGGGGCCTCACATGTAGCGGCCATGTGCCCAGGCTAGCCGCAGCGGAAACAGCGGCCGGAGCAGTCAGCCTGCGAAGGGTACATGGCCGTTCGAAAGACAGCGATAGCACCGAGCAGGCCTAGGTTCCAAGGCCTTGACTTGCGCCGACACCCAACCCACTAATATTCGGCGGCCATCGGCCAGTTTTATGGCGGCGACCACGGGACAGCTTATAATAGCCGTCCCCATTCCGGCGCGGCCCTGTTTAATTTCGCCACACTTGATTTGATCAACAGGACACCCTCCGATCTTGGCGACGGCGGCGACAACTTCTTCTTTAAAGACAGAGTCGTCCAGGCCCGTAATACGTAAATCAATACATTTTTGCGGCCTGGAGACGCGGACCTCTTCTGGTTCAAAAACCTGGCGGAGACTTTCCGCCAGACGGTCCGCTTGATCGCCGCTTGTGACTCCCGGCATTTCAATCAGGCGGGCACCGGTCTGGGTAGTCCGGCACCGCAAGCCTGCCGTTATTCCCAGTTTACCGGGGCCGATCGCCATCCGCGCCTTCTTAAGGAGCTCCGCGTAAGTGGTCCCTAGCTCGATGGCAGTCGGCTGCAGTGTGAGAACAACTGCAGTGGAACGAGGGGCCTGGAGCTTCCTCGCCACCTTTTTGGCCGCCTGCCTATCCTTCTTACCCGCCTTCTTCCGCTTCTTGGCCTCCTCCTTCTTCTTGCTGACGACCTCCCAGTCGTCGGCTTTGCGTGCAGTGGCAGTTGGTCGTTCCACAGGAGGGGCGGGGCGCTTCTTGGGAGCTACAGGTGCGCGCTTAGCCTGTTGTCTTTTCCTGCCCTTCTAACTGGCAGGAACACTTGTGACGGCCGCTGGAACAGCTGCTGGGGGCCGTGAGGCTCTTACTTTGGGCCGCGTAAGAAGTTAGCGGTGCAGACGTCGGGAGAGAAGGCGGGGGAGGCTCTCTCCGATCTGCTGCTAATGGAGGGCGCAGCAGCCGGCCCTCCATAACAGAGAGTTTGGCACGAAACTCTGCTAGCTCCTGTCGGACGAGAACCACAAGGTCAGATTCGGCCTTGTTTGCGCCCTGGTCGTGCCTCATCTCGAACGCCTCCTGGCGTCTCTTGAGCTCAGATAATTCGGCGGCTTCTGGATCTCTTTGTTGGCTGTTCGGCTGAAGACGGCCTCCGCAATGTCCCGAATGGCCTCAATCGACTCTTTAAGGGCCTTCTGGTACGTCCCCTTCAGTCCCTTCGATTTCTTGGAGACCAGACGGATTGCCTCCAAGGCGTCGCTAAGCTGGGTCTTCAGCTGTGTAACCGGCAAGTCTTCAGCCAGCCAGCGCCAACGGCTGCTTTCGTCCCGCGGCGACTCTCTGGGCTGCCGCAGCAATTAGGCTGTCCCCGTCGGACGTGCGCTGCTCAGCGTCGGCCTTCCGCAATGCGGCGGCAAGTTCGGCCTTCGCCTGGCCCAGACCCATGTATCTGCCGTGGGTGTGCGGACGACCGCGTCCTCGCCGTGCTGTCGCAACCTTTGGAGCCGGAATCGTGTCCTTGTTTGAGCCGTCTGACTCAAGTTGCTGCGCGGACCGCGACCGTTTGCGCGGAGAACTCTCCATTGTAGCGTCCGAAGACACAACTTCAACTTCGTGCTCCGAAGGCACGTACTCATCATCTCCTTCCGATCGCGCAGAACTGGGCGTGCGCGATCTACTCTCTCTTACTACCTTCTTCTTTAAAATTGATTGTTCTGTTTGTTCCATAATTAGACCCACGAGTATGGGAGAAATAAAGGTCGACCCGGGCAGAGATCCCGACACCCGGGCAAGCCTATTACACTCAGGGGGTCGGCTAGTGCCCTGAGGGGTCCGCACTAGTGACTAAAATACCCATCAGCTACGCATCTCCTCGCCGTGCGGCAGCAACTTGAGATTCAGGGTGGTTTTTATAGAGGGCCATTCCCTCGCAGTCCAAGCGGTGAAGCCAAGACCCTCGGTCCCGTCAGCAGCAGCGAGACGTGATCCACGATGTTGCACAATACGGTGTTACGATATGTTCTAGACGGTGACAACGGGGACAAAAGTCAAAAGAAAGGGGGGACAACAAAAACAAAAACGGGGCAAAAACAAAAGGGGGCAAGAAACAAAACTGGACGCAAAACCAAAAAGGGGGGGACTAAAAACAAAAGGGGGACAAAGAGAAGAAGAATCGTGAGTGACGAGAAGAGACCCCGTTGTCTGTTCAGCGGCAGGGTGAGTGCACGCTGAACCCGTCAAAGGGGCTCTCCCATGTCCACTCTAAGACAGAGCGGTACAGGGAGAGCCGGGCCCAAAGATAGGGCCTCCGGGATGGGACTAGCGTCCATCCCCCCGCCTCTGGTGCCAAACGCGACGGCAAAAGACACCGGTTGTCAGAATATTAGCCGCCAGCAACAATGAAAAGCATTGTTGCTGGCGCCCAGGGTGAACCACGGGGAGGTTTTCTGACACACACCCCTAGTTCAGCATATTCCAGGCTAAGGAAGCCTGGCGCCGGTTTGAACTAGTTCCCTTTGGTGACTAATATTTTGTAGTTAATAAATAAACAAAATAAAATAATAAATAACATCCGATAATATAATAGTACCAATTGTTTCAGAGTTCAAAAGTTAAGTGTGATGTTATAGCTAGTTCGAGACCTGTCTTTTAAGAGGCTGTAGTAACCACACAAATAATTAATTTATTTCAAGCAAGATAAAATACATATTTCTAAATTGTGTCATACACCTGAAAGAACTACTCTTTCATTCTAGTTTTCTTAATCACAGTTAATATTTTAGGTTAGCTGACAGTACTTACCCTTCCTTATTGTTGTTGCAGTTGCGCAGTACATGTTGGCAGATAATTACTGAAGTAGTGCAGTTGGTGCAGCTGTCGGTGACTGCGACGGCACTGGCGCTCTACTACATCATCTATTGCTATATGCAGCTCGTATACTACACACTAAGAAGTGCCCTTTACTTCCACAATGCTGATGTGTAAGTGCAGCCAGGGTTCAGTTTATACATCTGCTAGTTGTTTGTTATTGGTACGTGCAACGCACTGCACACCCATAAGCGTCTTTTACCGCAATACTAGTGTATCAATGCTGGTTATAATTTATAGAGATGATGCAGTTGATATATCGGGCAATTATTCTTTATTGCGATATATGATTATACGACTATACCTACCCAATACGTATGTGAGTAGTCCACGAATTCAAGGAACACGTTCAAACGTTTCTTTTACTTCCAAAGTCTATCAGACAGTTCTAATGATTATATTTTTATGGTCTTAATTTGTAATTTGACTATCATGGTCCATGGTGAAGGGATCAACAACTTTAGGTGCTCTCTAAAATTTATTTTGCTTGTGACATCGTCCACTGGTCTTCCTGCTACTATCGAAAATATCTTGTAAATGTTATGTGTGACATTCTCCTAAAAATAGAAACTCTTATTAAATTTGAGTTTCTTTTATATGCCTAAGTGACAAAATCTTAAGTAATTAAGTCTGTTGCCTAGCTGGGCAGTATATATGTACGCAGTTATCTTAACTGGGTATATACTGTCCAGCTGATCTGTAATAGACTCTGTTCTTTAAGTAAAATGAAACTAATGTTTCTATGAGCAGAACTGTGGTACACATTTTATTTATTTCTGCCTCATCATTATTTCGTGGACTTGAGGTAAACTGCAGCAACGTTAAGTTCAGTTACGTCTTTGTTACAGGCCAATGAAAATAACCATCGGAGTTGTAACAATGACATCGCTCGTGGTCGGAATGAACCTACTGCTGCGTATGGAAAGAGTCATCGGTTTTCGATACTAAAATGTTATTGAATATACCAACTACGTCATAATCATTTTTGTTATATAAATTCGATAAAATAATAAAAAAGAACATAACGCAAAAAGATTTAATTGTAACTAAACTGATGCTTAGCAAGTTACAGCCCAGCCGAAATCTGAGTTACTTTTTTGAAATGAGAAATTATATAACTACGAAATCGTTATTGTATTGTGAATGAAATAAAGTTTTGTTAAAGACGCGATATGTGACATTTTTATTATATTTGCACTATACGGTAAATAAGCATACAATTTTTTGATGGCAAGCAGTTAAACATGGACTGTCGCGACATTAAGGGTATCGATGACATGGTGCCGAGCTGCATTTACAGCGCAAGAGATAAAATATATCTGACAATACAGTTCCTTCAGCCTCCATAAGGGCTCAAAAGCTATAGCTAACTATTAACTAATATACAAATACTAACTATTTCCATCGCAGAGAAAACCCAGAAGATTATTTAAATTTATAATATGTACCTATGTATTAACAAAAAAAGTATATAGTCTAGTAGGTATCCATAGTACAAGTTCTGCTTATTTTGGGCTAGATGGTGTTGTCTGTATGTGATAGAATATTATTATTATTTGTTTCTCTTTTTTTCACCTTTCACGGGTATTTCCCTAATACGTAAGGCACTTTGGGAGGCTTACACGGGGACATGGGTCCAGCATGCAGAGGCCCTTGGAGAGTTTTAGTTTAGAGTGAGATGGGACACTTACCGAGACACTAGCCGCGGCAGGTGTAGGAGACTATTCCTACATAAATCTACTTATTCTGGTCTATGGGGATGGGTGTTAATTGGTTTGATAACATAAACCAATTAACACCCATCCTCATAGATCTTGATTCCATATGTAGCAATTTATCTATATAAAAAAAAGCGTTCGCCGGACATACTGCCTCAGTACAAAGTCGGAATGGCAGACAGTGACTCACTAGATGGGCCCCCTGAATATCCGCTATAGGCATACAGGCCTTAAAAGCAACAAGGGGCAACCGGTGTCAAGCGTCTAGGAATGTTGAGCGACGCGGCACCGGTTTCACCATCACGGGTCTTGTTGAGACTCGGAGCAGGCTTCCCCAAAGTTATGCCCTTGAAAATGACACTTCCATCCCCAAGCATATAGCTCTAGCGGCCCACCTCTGACCGACCAACCAAAGCAAGCCAGTGTTGAGAGTTCTACGGGCACTCTTGAAGTGCCACCCTAGCCAACCAGTGAAGGCAAGCCGGGGAGGAGGCTCCAACCGGCTTTCTGAGGCATTTAGGACCGCTGTGTCGCCACTCACTTTTAGCTTGCCACAAGCTGCCCTGCGGTTTGCGCGCTTTAAGGTAACCTGGTGATACATTTTTAGTTTATTTCACAAGGTAAAGGTGATGTTTAAAATAGCTAATGTACTATGCCCTCCGAGATCGCGTTCATGATGAGATAACGACTGTCTCAGAAGGGTTAATTTTTTATTATTATTAAATACCATCTTCTATACACACGATATCACGTCATTTATGGTTTGAGCGGTCACTGTGTGCGCACGCAATTTTGCGCCATAGATTATTCTCTTTATCGATGTGAAATGTTTCTATATGACCATTGCTGTCTCAACTAAAATGTGTTTAGGCTAGGTTAGTCATCGACTCATGCAAATTTTTTATGAGCACTACATTAGTAGGTTGCAAGAAATACGTAGTTTTTATAGACTATATAACATCACGCTACGACCTACGGGGGGCGACGCGGTAACTATGAACGCGGGTGAAACCGCGGCACCAGTTAGTTATATATATACGTATTTGTATGCCTCATGCAATAGTCGTACTTGCGACACACCATGCTCTGCTGTTATCAAGATATATCCCGAAGGGGTGGGCAGACTTTGTTTTTTTGAGTCTACGCATTTCATCAGCTATAGCTTTATAGATCGCACGTAATAGGGATGAGCCTTTCTTGACAACAAAAACAATAAAGCTTGCCCGATCTAGGACGAATTATTCTTTATCTGTATAAAATGAAATCGAATACTTGAAATATCTTTATTTTAAAAAGGGCAATGAAACATTGATATTTGTATATATACATATTTAAAAATTTTATAATAATTAATGTCCTTTAATTATTATAATACATACATATATAATGACGAAGCCGCGGCCAACAGTTACAAAACAATGTTTAAAAATAAGTAGTGAGCGAGCTTTTAGTAACCACTTGACTGTGATTTCATTAACAGGCTAATTGCTTGAACTGTCATTAGTCGCAACGGATTGAGCGTGACGGCGGCTAAAGCGCACCTGGACATTGTTTCTTTCAAATGGTTTTGGAAGTGATTAGCCCCTCTCGTCGGGCCAAGTATTACGCGGATGAAGGGGCACGGTGGAGGCTGACTCGACAATCACGGACCAACACTTTATTGTTAGACGCCGCGAGAGACGCGCGCGTGATAAGCACCACTGATCTACTACTACTTCTCGCGAACTTACGTACGCTCTTCTCAACTCACGCGTACCTATAGTGATTAGAATTAAACCATTGTGGTGGCAGTGTTATTGAATGAGCCAGTGTTACTGTGGTTCGCTAAGTGCAAAATGGTGCTAACCCTGAGGTAAGTAGACTAGAAATGTGGTGCGTGAAATGGCTTTGGATGGTTGTTTTTATTTTTGAGTTGTTGTGTTGGTAGGGTTAAGTAATTGCGTTTATTATCGCTTAGATTGGCAAACAATGTAATTGTCAGTTTGTTTTGTTAGTTATTTTTTATCATATTAATGAGAGAGGATATTTATGATGCTTTATAAATAAAGAAGTTGATGCATTATATAGTATCATATTACTAGTATTCTTCATTATGGGGTACCAAATAATTCATGTTAGCTAAATCAGTTGTACAAGGAGTTAAGTGAATACGTATCCACAACCTTTCGATGGTAAAATATACTAATTTAATTATTACATGACAATTTTACTTATAAAAGTTCTAGAGATGTCAATATACGAGGAGTGCTTTAAATTCTTTTGCTCGCAGAATTATTATTGTACGTTCATGTCATCACCTTGTCACTAAACAGCGATACTTAAACTAGATCTGGGCAAATATAGTTGTACACAATGATCCTCGTCCTACACAATCAATTTCATTGCCAAATAATGTACAGTTGAACAAATAAATAAGGAAATTCGCGACGCTACAACAAAATTATATCTGTACTAGTTCTGTGACCCCGCTACGCTTGAACGGAATAAAAGCCATGGCTTATTTGCATCGAAGCCTGCAAAAGCAACAATTTGAGCAGCTGCCACAGGTTTGAGGCCGATGTTTTCGTCTATGGATTTGATAGTTTACCGCAAGATAATTTATTGTGCTATTGTTCTCATTTTTCATAGCTATAGTGAATTTATTCAGGGCCTGTGTTACTTTTCAAATGTAACGAATCATTACTTGTTTCGCGGCGGTCGATATTTCTGAAGTTCTTGGTAATGGAAATGAGACAACATGGTCGTTTACCATCGATCAACTTGGAAATGATTGCAACCGGTAAAACTTTTGGCCAAGAATGGTATTGGATATCGTTAATTTTGATCCCGTTGACTACGAAACATTGGTTGTAATAACCTAAATTAAATTTTAGACCGTGGGAATCTACCGCTTTCCACAGCCTAAACTATATTTTTCTTCTTACGAAAAAATTCAAGTCAAATGAGTTACTTTATTATTAGGTATAGTGCTTATATTCCATTATAACTAAACCTAAACCTAGCTTTAAAGCCTTCGCTCCGTTTCTTGGCCCCGTGTAGATACACTACGTCGTTGGGTCCAGTAAGACCTATCGAGCTTTTCAATAATAAAGTCGTCTTTTGATGGGAACGTCGCCGCGTCGGTAACATTTTCAGCACAAGGCAAATTTCTCATATCCCCAAATCAGTTAAGTTGTAAACGTGTAGTGTTCTCAGAATCGTGTATTGACACACAAGAGAGATGGGTGTTCACAGATAGAGGTCGTCGTGATGTTTGGTGACGTCACTCGCCAGGTCACAGAGCCGGGTTAGTGCTGTGCAGTGTGGAGGTGTGAGCCGCTTGTCATGCCACCCGTGCACTAACGGTGCGTTCCGCCCGCCGCCCTCACTTAACTCGAGAATGTGTTAAATCTTAGGACTACCCTACGTGACATACGTGAGAGTTTCTGAGTGGCTGCTCAATGAACATTTCTGTAAAGAGGCTCCAGTATTCATTCAATGTGTGTCAAGTGTTTGTTTATTAACTGATCTTTAATTAGCCAGCTCAGTTACATATTTGTGTGTTACGGGTACGGGGTAGAATGGCGAAGTTCACGAGCAAGAATTATCACATATTGAAATAATAATAACATATAAATTTCCTATTTAATTTTATACTTACTTACTTGATACTTACGAAAATTGTGACTAAATTGGCACCAACATGGCAAATATTGATAAATATGTTACACGAGTATAATATGTCAGTATCAAATATCCATTACATAAGCTAAACAATTTAATATTTATTTAGTATAAATTTAAAAGATACTTGCGACAATGTTATAGTTAATTTAAGTAGCTTATTTCATCTCAAGTTTAGGCAGGCAATGCGGGTAACTAATACAAAGAACTACTTAATACAATGATTATTATGAAAATTTATTTTTATTTTGAGCAAAAGTGTATTTCGTATTATAAAATTCATCTATTTTCATTATTTATAATCAACATTTTTTATTTTGTGTGTTTTGTGTTCAATGACCCACGCTGACACTGAACGACGTATCGTTCAGTGTTAACGCAGGTTCGTTGCTTCAAATAGCCTTAATAATATGATGCAGTATTTTTTTAATAATTTAAGTACAGAACATACTTGGCTTAAAGTCAAACAACTATAGGCATGTTAAATAAACATCATCGAATTCACATTAGTTATTAAAAATATAATTAAAGTGAATTCGATATTATTAAAATCTATAAATATCAAAATAAGTAGGTACAAGAACTATAAAATCTACTACCTTATTTAAAAAAAATACATTTTGTACATCAATACTTAGATCCAAAGACTTTACTTAGTTGAGTCAGACCAAATCAAAGAAACCACTTTACTGCCAGATTTTACTAACCGATGAGGACAAATAGGGAACCAATATTATGTAATGAGAAAATTAAGGCACTCTCGAAGAGAAAAACTGTATGCTTATATAGAATATTATGATATGGTTGCATTGTATAATATACAAAAAGAAGGCGTCCATTAAGTACCCTTATATTTATTGGTGCCCTGCTAATGTGGACCACTAACAAATGTAGAACATTGTGTGACAAATACTAACATGCTAATTTAATTAATAACATGATATTTTATCTATTAGACAGCTTTTTTGAAAACTTACGAACTTTGAGGACATTTAGTCAACGTCCACAAAGTTCTAAATATGCAAAGTCTTTTCAAGTAATATTGGCATAATTTGTAGTCCATACAGTCGTCTAGTATTTCAGAGCTTAGAATGATTTCGATATTTTTTTTTTTATTGAATCCAATTTACAGTGTTAGATTTCGTACAAAAATTCTCTCGCCAAACTTTTACGTTTGAGGGCGAGATACGCTCATTTTCTTTTTGTTTTTTTATATTTTACGCTGTCTTAGATACTTACAAACTATTTACTTGCATTAATTAAACTATGTAATAGGTATTACAAACTACATATGATTTGAACTATATTCTTAAAAAAATAAAAAGAAAGAAAAACACAGAAGAGAAACAAGATATTTCGTAGCAATTATTTCTTAATGACAAGCAGACATTGTATGTCACTAAGAAACAACTCCTTCAGCTTTGATTTTAACATACCTAAAATGATTAAGAAAATTGCTGAAATGTAGCAAACATTTCGGAAATTTTCTTTATAATTTTACTTTATTAAATATATTAGGCACAACAAATTTGGACATTCTTTCGCCGTAATAATTGGTGACCTTTGGTTGGACGAGTTTCTTCTCTCTTACACGTCTAGTGTTATATTTATTGCTTACAAATAATTTAAAGTCTTCACTAAAGTAATGTTGCAATGCAATTAAATAACAATTTTTTTTATTTTATAATATGCATATATCGTATACCCTTTGTCGCTGACTTTACACACTTTGAAAGAACAAATACGAAAGACAACCAGGCACACGACTATTTGCGGCTCGCAAAAATCTTTGACCCGTGTCGGTATCGAATCCACAACACTCGGCACAATGTGTACAAGCGAGGTGACCAGCTTAATCACTGCGCCATACTTGCACACAATGAGAGTCTAGATTCACATGGTGTCATCTACCTTAAAACATGACCACGTGTATTTTCCACGTTGCATTTAAATCGGGATGAACGTCCTTGGTCGTATATTATGACCTAGTTATATCGAATTAAATGAGCATGCATGTAGAATGTTTGTGAGGAAGCGGTAATGAGGCCGTGCGATACGAGATGTAGGAAACGGCGCGAGGCCGAGCATTTCCGACCATTGCCGAAGACCCCTGAACGTGCCCGGGAGATCCACCAAATATAAATGATTATGCAATAGAATAAAATTAATTTCATAGAGGAACTGTTTCGTATGATATAATAAGCTTCCGTTTTTTGTAATTTGACCGTCACCTTTGTTGTAGGTAATGTATGTAAGTCGACTAGAGCGTGAACAATGATTTATTAGTTTAGTACGCTGTATTCGTGTAGTTTAAATAATAGCTGTAATGACTTTAGTAAATATGAACCTGCATTATGGTTGTTTTTTGAAGGCGATTTCTAGTCTGCTTTGAACTGCATTGGCCTTTAAGGCACTAAATTAAAGAATTAAATAGATACTTCGACTGAGCTATATGTATCACAAAATGTATCACTAATTTTTGTATGTTTTAACCAACTACCTAAATATAACGAGACAAAAAATTGTCTTTTCCATAGTATAGTATTATCTGTACCGCTATTTCAATGTTCACAAAGTTATCTACTTACGAAAAGGATTTTGTCTGAAACCTAACAGGTCGTGCGAAGATCGAAACTGCATATGACTACGTAAACGTCTGCGTCATGAGTGCAAAAAATTTACTTACCTACATATAAGTACTGAATTATAGTGCGATTCTACGCAAATGAAGTTTGCGGGAACAAAAGACATAAACGCAATCGCGCGCTCGCAGTACAAGCTTCAATATACAATAATATGACAACAGGATTATTAGGGACGAATTTTCGCTTAACCTGTTAGCTTAATTTTATGGAAACATGATAAAATATATCTGGAAGCCGATGGACAAATTTAACATACATATTATGTGAAACAGTAAATGTATTTTGCCTAAACTTAAAGGGTGCCAAGGAAATCATATCATTTATGTGATAAGATTTCCTTTTAAGTTGAAAATATGTATTGCCATATTATTATGGCAATACATATTTTTAACTTAAGATAACAGATAAGACCAAGATAAGTGTGTCAGTTAAAAAATCTTGGAACAAAACTTATGCATACTCATTTTACAAATCGACTTTGCAAGAGTATGCAGTTGTCTTATCCTAAGAAGATTTAATTACTTATAATAACAGTGACTACCCATATTGACTAAGCGCTGAGTAAGGGGCTTTGTTTTAGATAACATAAATTTTACCACTTTATTGGGTTATTTATACAAACACATTCAACAAAAAAACAATACAATGCACATTAACACTGTTCACATATTCTGGAGAATATTATGAAGAATTATCCAAAGGAAATTCGAGATTTTCATTTGTGTTTAACACAAAGTTATTAATTTTTGTTTTCCAGTAAATATTGCTGTGGTGATGTTTTAGGTTAGTGTGTAAGTATCTTCGCGCATTTTCTGTTCTAACTCTTCCAATATTTTAACTTCGATCATTGTCAAGTACCATAACTTAATTTCCATACGCATTCGTTAAGCAAACGGTATCCTTAATATACCAAATATAGTTTTTAATCACTATTAAATCACAGGGGAACTGTGGACTATCGTGCACTTCAGTCATCTCGAAGCCTGCCGCGGGCTTTTACAAAACGGAACATTTCGTATATAAAGCCTTGTTTCTACTTAAACATTACTCTGATCATGCCAAGTAATAACAGTTATAATTATAAGCTGTTCTTCACTAGAAATGTTAAATTATAGGTATAAGTCGGCAATTGGAAACATACGACATTCGATTGTGTGGTCCCATTGATCAACTTGTATCATTGATAGACATTATACAGACACTATATATAGTACAACAAACACAATGTGATGTATGATATGTATATGATAGTAATAGCTGGTCCTGCGCGACTGTTTGTCGGAGGGGTAGTCAGAGACTACAGATTTCCACTTCTTCTATGTCTTTTAATGTGTCACTTTTCTCCAGAATGTCTCCGGTCTAGTCAAAACCGTCTATGTAGCATAGTTTAAGATGTAATGTTAAAATCTATGGAAATAATAACGTTTAAAATCTGAAAGGTAAATACTAATATATAATAATCCGTATCTTTACACGTCAATGAAACTTTGACAGGATTTTTAACTTATACTACTTATCAAATTATGTATCAAGTACATGGTGGTCTTGGTGGTCTATAACAGCTTTTAACAAACATAGCCAGTCTAGTATCTATGCGGTACAAGACTTTATAAACATTACGCCATGTCGCCCCCTGGACACACGAATAACGGGCAGCGGGCCGATCACGAAACGAATAACGATTATAACTCAAACGATGATCGACCATTAATTTTGGTTCCGATCACGAACATAGCAATGTGAAATAGTGATGTAATATGCATCTCTCTTTTCCTCTTTTGCTGAAGGTGCGGCAGCAAAAGGAATAGTTAGGGAGTCTATTGCTTTTTCTAACGGTTAAACACGCATTCAAAGTGATCGGTTTGAGAGTTATTCTTGATGTATTAATGTCCATAGCGTCTTCTCTGTCTTGTTTTGCGGACTAAAGCCTTTTATAGTGCAAATCCTATGCCGTACTTGAATAGTTACAAGTCTGGATGTATATAATGTTAAGTTGTGCCAATCACTAGCAACATTGTCAATTGCTAGAAAACCAAAAGAAGTTAGCTGCTATCCATAAACATTTATGACTTGAAATTTTAGCCATCATATTTTTTGATAAACGGCTTCTCAATTTATCTTTTTTATGTTTCAATTTAAAACGATTTGGTAAATATATATTAGAAGACTTTTTAATTATATATAGAGCACATTGACTTGAAATAATTTAAGCGTAACAGTCACTTGTATTTTCTTCCATCAGCAATGGATATGTACATAAAATTATTTAAAATCTTTGCTATTCTATTGCTAGGAAAGAGGTTTTATTACTTTGTATAAAAATACATTAAAGTGGCACCATAGTCTAGCCTCCTAGTCTTACGTCGCGTATGTCTGGCCAGATTCTAAAGAAGCCTGTTATCTTAAGAAAAATAATAATAACTAATAAGGACTGTTAAATGAATTTAAGTAAGTACAGAGTGCAATGTCCGTCATTCAAACCAGACCGTTCTATAGCAATACATCCTTATTGAAACCTCTAGATATTAAGTTATCAGATCTTCAATAAATAAGACAACTTGATTGACTGAAATCAGATATAAAATCTACATTAAATTAAGCTTGTTATACTCGGTACTTTTTTTTTTTAATTCAGTCCTCCGATGGCTCGTTGCACAATGATTATTCAGTTTCGGTTCGATTCGTCTTTATTGGTCTAAGGACACGAAGGTCACGGTCTATTGCTAAGGCCACTGACCCAGGGACCACAGAACATTATTAGAAATGTAACTATCAAGAAACAATAGACATTACTGCCCAGATGAATAAAATATGTAACGGATTATTGAAATGTAGTCGTATTAAATTTTATGGTGACTGTTGTTTTTTGCAGTTTACCTTTCTTGTAGGTATTTCTATAATCATATTAATGTGCCGTTATACAAGGTCGAATTATTCGATCATTCGGTGCCACTATTTTTTCGTATCATGAGATAATTCTAGTGTTGGCACTTTTTTCTGTTGGAGAGTTGTTTAAATATGTATGTATATTAGTTATTTCCCTTAGTAATAGACCTATGGGATATAGACTATAATGTCTAATAAATCTTTATGAAAGATGCTCCTCAACCATTAAAATATGGTGGGTTATTATATCAAAGGTAATAAAAATAATAAAACTTGCAGCTAACTAATATAAAAAAGCATTTTAGCAAATTATCCGCAATTTGTAATGAAAACACGTTTAAAGGGGAAAACGATTCCTTTTTTAAATTATCCAATGTGAATTTTCCAAGTCGTGCTAGATTGAATAAGAAAAAAGCAAATCTATCCTTTTACCCAATCGGGCAAGCGGTAGTCAATTTTTGCTTTTCTATGGTCACAGGAAGGCAAAGGCTCAGAATAAATACAATATATAAATTGCTACTAATGAATGGAAAACTAAGTGACTGCTTGCGATTTAAACGAGTGACTCGTGACTAACAATTTGTCAGCGGTAATGTGTTTGAATAGCATTAGTCATTGACGGCTGGCTACTCGTCTTAAGTTAGAACGGAAGACCTGCGGTGTCTCAACGCGCCAATGGTTTCAACTTGCCGAATGTTACAAAATTACCAATTTTAAAAAGTATATTTTATTTTGTAGTTGTATACTTACTATCGATAGGTATGCATATTTAGAACATTCCTTAATGTGTTTTTGTCGTCTTTGATGCATTTCTCAATTTAGAAAAGCAAACGTCATGTCATAAAATGGCAAGATTTATAGTATCTAAAAACAGTAGTGCATGTAACTTTAAGCGATACTTAACATATCATACTTTGTTACTTCTGTTCTCCAGGCAGGTTAAAATATTCTTAAATATTACATTGCGCTGGTAGGGGTGTATCATAGTATACTCTATCTTTATGATTCACAAAAATCAGTTTCCTTATGCATCAATGGAGAGAGTAACGAAATTTTATTCTAAAGTGCGAAGCATTACCAATGAACACGACTGGGTGAATTATAGTCTCGTGAGTCAATATTTTTTTAATTTGTACAGTGTAATACCTACATTCGGCATATAGAACGTCCTTATGTAAACAGAAATACTTAATCAACTTAATAATAAAGCTACAAAATTCCATTTTCCGCATAAGAGTGCTACAGAACCACGTCATCTAATTGACTTTTTCTGCATAAAGTTCATTACACGACACGCAAGATTCGTTCACCTTTAACATCTGCCGAGAGCTCATCACAAATAGAACGAACAAAATATCAATTGAAATGGCGTAATACCGTATTTACGTTACGTACGTGATTCAACATTCAACAATTTTATACGTAGACTGATTGATATTGATTCTCTGGGATCAATCCAATTCCGTGGCCTGTCATTAGCCTGCCGTGTCTTTTGACCCGTCATTAGATGGAAGCCGTCGTCGAGAACAATGAGCCCGCCGGTGCTGAAAGTCACGATACCAAGTTTAGCCACGTTTACTTACATTTGTTTGCCGATATAAGTAATCATTAGAATGTATCACGATTCAATCTCATCCGTCCGCAAAACATGTTATTGTATAAATTTCTTTATTTTATCTGCGGTTGCTAATCTATGGTAATATGTGAGCTGGGGTTATTTATGTAATACAAGGGCTGTAAGGTATCATTTTATTTATTTTGTTTCAGATTTATCATCGTGTGCAGTTATCTCATTATATCGAGAGTAAGCATTTTTCAAATCTCTTTTATGGTCAGGGATCATGGATTAAAAAATAACCGTATTACTTTTCTAAGAACGCGCTGTTCGACATTAAGTAGATTTCATATTTTAAAATGATTCAGTTACATCGTAATCGAAATATTTTTTATACACACACCAAGAGGCGAAGTATCTTTTTGTGCAGTTATTGTGATTATTATTTATCCCAGACAAAAGTACTTTCACGTAATGTAGTAAGTGCAGTCATATTTAGAATTCTTTTTTGTAGATAATACTTCAACCTATTATACATTGGTTTGAACCATATACGTAGTTTTCAGAAACAGTTTGGTACTTATTATGCCTTTATATACTAGTATGCCTTATTATTCAAATATTAACAGTTATACTAATTAATTATTACATCACCACTATCTGGCTTTTCAAATATTCTATTCTATTTTAATTAAAAGTTACGAAAAAGCTCTGTAAGTAAAGTTTGTTAAAATGATAAAATAGTAGAGTTCATTACATTTTGATAATACATCATCTAAACAGAATAGCGAACAAATCTATGAAAACTTTAGAGCTGACTGAGTACATTATACAGTGTATTTTTGCACCCAGCATGCAGACTCCGCCTCACAACACATCGACTCGGCGGATTACTCCGATTCTACGGAGATATCGGTCGTGTCGTCTGCCAGTTCTTCATCAGCATCGTCAGAACTACACGAAGGGTCTGGTGATGATCCACCTGACCCATCGTCTTCTAGTGCTAAGGTTGGTTGCTTATTTGTTCTGCATTTTGAAAGCTCCCAAGGTAGGAATCTAGAATCACACTATTATCTCTTAATGAACTGAGATAAGAGCTGTTTCGTTCTTCTCATAGAATTACAATCTTTTAAGACATGATGATAAGCTGAACAACAGCTATAGAAGTAGTTTGCAGCAGATAGTTTGTACTTTTGGTATGAACCTGAACTAAATAACTATTTTTGCAATTATTATGTTGATCTGGTCATCTTCTGTTGTATGCCATATAAATCTTGCTAAAATGAACTCGAACTAAGTTTTGGAGGTATCTAGCGGCATTCACGATGGAGCGAGGAAATAAGACGACGACGATATGAGAAAAATAAGACGACTACATGAGAGAGGATGGAGAGAGCCCGTCCTAGACCAAAGACTACACCAAATAAATTGCCATACATTTAGCTAATGAGTTAACATAACATGCATACATTGTATCCTTTCTTAGAGTTAGAAAAGTTGGGGATATAACGCTCCTGACACTATTAGACTTTCTGCAGCTGCTGAAAATGTCTTTAATGTCTAAGTAACGTCAATAGAATATCGACTTACCTTAAATGCATCATTAAAATATCCTATTAAATCATACTCTTATTTTCGCAGAATGAAACACGGGAAGCCCTCAAATCTGATGGCAGTGAACAAGATCCGGTGAGTTAACTTTTCATTGTTCGTAATATAGCTTAATAGCTTGCAGCTTAAACGTTTTGAGCTAAAGTCAAGTTTAATATAAAATTCTTGTAGGTAGATACTACTACTTTCTTAAAAATACTGTATTTAGAACCACGAAGGTTGTAAATAAGCGTATGGCCCACCCAGTGGCGAGCGGTTGCTAAGTTAGTTATTGTTATCTTACCTGGTTAATAGGTATGAACGCTTACAACTCCAGAGGTATGTATATATAACTTGACAGTTTCTGAAATAAACCACTTGAAATGTTTGATTTCTTGTATATAATAGTAGCCCTACAATGTCGCACAGAATAAACTGATGAAATGCGTTGTTATAAAATGAAAATGGTTTGGTATCAACTTGCTTGAATGGTGGTAAATACATTCAGCGCTTACACTGAAGGTTACAATGCGGTGCATATAACCTCGTAAGTCGTCTTCTATGTTGCCTTTTTTTAATATTGTTTATTGACTTTCATATCAGGCGATATTTTTTTCACAATTAGTAAGTACATAGTATGCTTTCTGTTAGAGTAATCTCTCGAAACTCTCTTTTAGGCATAATATTTAACGCGGCATTTTGTACATACACTAAAATCAGCAAAGATATTGCGACATAGATTTGTATCTGTTATGTTCTCAAAAGTTAGAAGACAGTATAGGTAATTTATTATTCTTGAACATACATATATTACTGGTAATTAATCGAAGACAGACAGTTTTTGTTTTTTAAGACAAGTGGCTTATAGAGATTTTTTCTAAACGGCATTGTGCTGTCAGCATTGTTATAAGAGGTCTTGTCCTTTGTGCAAATAAGCCCAATGACTCCTTTTAGCAGACTTGGTAAATTGCGAGTTACACACCAAACGCTGAAACCGCTGGTGACGCCTACACCATATTAATATTCCTTTTGGGTATAATAATATAAACCACAATATCATAGTTGTTCAATTAAAACATACTTAATAATTAGTCTTATTATTTGATGCACTAGACAGCACCAAAAAAAATGCTTTACAAAGAAAGTGAACTCGAAACACATATTTGTACGTTGTTTTCACTTTCTTGCATTCATAGAGCGGCCTTGAAACTGGCTATATATATTCGTAGTTTAGGTACATAACGAGTAATGTAACCCATACGAACAATGAACCATCTCTAGATATAAAAGAATACACCACCGCTCAACCCTGTCTCTTTCATCGTGCTTAATGGCTCTGAAAATAGCCGCATTTGTTAACTACACCAAATTTATAACTCAATTATTTGCAAGATTTTTAGATTGCTAGATTCTTTGTGTAGCCGAACTCTGTGTGGACAATTGAAAACGATTGTTGTTTTCTAAACGCTAGGGGTATCACGTATCACCTCGTATATACATGACTAATTTTAGTATTAAAGTTTACATAGAAAAGTTAATAGAGTAGAAACGCGAATTATGATAGCTTTCTCGGCGTTCCAGAAATTTTAATAACACTAACAAGTTCATTAATGGCGAATAGAACAACCAACGTCGAAATTTAATACATACATTATATGCACGGTTTGACTGACTACCTAATTACACATTAATTTCGCTTTTAACAAACATTATCATAAATTGGACTACAAAGTAGTGAAGTGAAGTGACTGTTCAAATAATCGCCACCATGATCGCACAATTACCCACGAGTTTAAATACAAAAATGGGTGAAAGGTGCGACATAATAGACCAATCTTCACCCATTTGTACTACTATTGATGGACTGATTGAAAGAATTCTTCTAAGAATACACGATTCGACGCAGTCTATCTTTTCCTTTCGTTTTGCGGGATTGCTGCACTTATTTGTGGCATTGGTTTTACGGTCAATTTGTATTGAACGCGAATGGTATGATGTTTTGTTTGACATGTAATCGGACCTACTTTTAGTATTGCAATTAACATTCAACAATACGCATGCGCGAATATTAGAATTAGATTTAAATTATTTCTCAGTGAGCTTTTTAAGGAAAACGTTGGTCTTAAATGAAGTTGGTGGAAATGCGTGAAATGAACGTTTTTTAGATTTCGGTAATCAAATATTAAAATATCAAATACAATGGGTAAAAATGCTATTATTTCTTTTACACGCGTGAGTACCCCTGGGCGGTACGCATACAGTTGGCTCGGTAGCTAGTTGCTTAATTCACTAGTACTGCAGTGCCCGACTGAATGGAGGAGGCCACACCACAGCCTCACTGAGGGCTTGTGCAATACAATATTGAAGTTGCGAAGGGCTTTTCTAATCTGATTAGGTTATCATCTGTAGTTCCGTTCTAGATTTGATGTGTTACATCCACGTGGAAGTTTACATATCAATCACTTTATTATTTGTTCGTTTACTGTTTTGATAATAACTTGTGTAGTTAGTATGGATCTAATTGCTCCTTCTGTCTGTTATTGCAGTAATGTACAACATATTACCTCGTGATTCTTATTTGACTAACGTTGACGTACAGATTTGTGCTTTAAATAAAATATCCGTGATTTTGAAGTACGTTTTGCGGAGTTAAAGTATAAATCGATTTTGCCTTTGTGACAGGTATAATTAATTATATACCTGGATAGATTCATAATCACTTCACCGCTCGAATGTATAAATATTTTAGGTACTTTAATCGATTGCACATTTTTGTCCATAACAATATTTATAAATTAACGGTTCTTCATTTTTTATTATGTTTCTTTTACGACCGGTATTTTTCTAATATATTATAAGAAAAATGCCGGCCCTTTGTTTGGGAGGATTACACGGAGACATACATAGGTCCACTATAAAAAGGCCCTTCGAAACTTTTAATCTAAAGTGGAATGGAACACCTACAGTGGCGCTAGCTGCAGCAGGCGTAGGACTATCGCTACGTATGGACTCTAATATATCTGGGCTTTGGGGATGGATGTTTGGTGGACTGGTATTATTAGACATTTAACTATGGATGAAAATCGGCGTCTGCCCTGAATATTCTAATTGCATCAAGTAACTTGCCTTCTTCTAAGGCAAAATAACCCTTTGTTCTATATTCATTCATTTTTCAATTGCAAAACACTAACATTTGCTATTGCTTAAAGAGAAGAGCGGAGTCATCTAATACAAGCAACTCCATGCTTAAAAGGTGATCTCCTAATAATGTAATTTAAAAGTTTGTTTGATTGAAACAAAGCTTTTTTTTATCAATTCGTATGGGCAGTCACTCGCCAACTTACTAGATGACTTGCCGCTATAGGCATATAAGCCTTAAAAGCAGCAGAGAGCAACACCGGTTATTATTATTATTATTATACATAGTTTCACGCTTCTATACCTATACAGAGGTGCATTACACGTGCCACCAACTAACATTTTTGATCCTACGTAATAGAGGACAAGCCTATTGACGTCTACCGGGCAGAGTACCACATTTTCTTGATAGACTAACCCGTAAAACGTTGCCTGCCTCGGACATCGAACCTTAGACCTCAAGCACAGCAGCAGCATTCACTACCGCTGTTGCACCGAGGTAATAGGTTCTTCATATAAGAGCAACGCTGTCTTGTTCAGTCGCTATCATCTGTCAATGAGAGATACAGTTTTTATGATATAGTCATTGTTAAGTAGCGAATGCGACTGGTATGAATGCGGTCAAATAATCCTGAATAGGCTAAACTGTTATTGGATTTACTTGATAGGAATGGTCAGGACCAGCACGAAGTATAGAACTTTGCCTGAAATAGTCCCTCGGTCCCTCGTTATAACGGACAATAGAATAGCTCCCTTTAACGAAGGACCTTAAACCATACCTGGTAAATGTGTGTATGTAATAAACCATTAACATACATCTCTGTGTGGATCTGCCTTTTAGAATCCGGGTTCAAGGGTTAAATGTATTCATTGTTTTAATATCTCAAATTCCTGCGTCAGAAAAACTTCACCGTCCATTTTATTTCTTCAATGTTTGCAATGTATTCGTCGTTTTAATATCTCAAATCCCCTGCTACATAGAAAACTTCAGCATGCATTTAATACAATATTTTTCAAAGAGAGCCATTTTCTGCCTTAAATTTTAACCGATCTCTTTAGACGGTAGTAGTCGTGAATGCTTCATACCCTCGTCACCCTTGCCCAAGGAATTAGCGTAATCGAATTACATCGTGAGAATGAGCCGCTACTGTTACTCTTGTGTTTCAAAGAACCAAGTGTTGAGATATCCATCTGTGACCTGCGAGTGTCGCGGCAGCAAAATACCAGTTACTTGTCTCACATTGCATTTAAACCATGAACAACGGTGAGTCGTGTGTCCTACATTAGACTTCCCTTTCAGCATTTAATTATTATTATTTAGGTGAATGTTTCTATGTCATTATTCTTGAATGCAACTTTTGTGCATGAGGTTCTGAAAACAGTTATTATCTATGCTTTTCTGTCAAAAAGTTCTTAGTAGCAGCCCGAAGTCGTTGTTGCAGAACGCCATGCCTCGGAAACCATCTAAAACCGACGGTCCTGTGTCTTTCGCCGGTAGTGTCGGTTTGCCGTTCCATCAGACTATGAGAGTTATGGATTAGACGTTGCACTGCACGTTTACGCACACGTAAGCTCTATCAAAGATATTATAAGTTATGATACCTCCTGCGCAGATGGCAAGTCGCCGTGAAGATTGGCCGTCGCGATGAAAATTCGGTCTGGAGGATTTTAACTATGTCATTTGCCTATTATCTGGTAAAACATTCAAAGACTTGAAACATGAAACTTATCACTTACATATGTAAACGTGACTGCTGTGATAAATAAACAACGCGATAAAATCCGTATATAGTAGTTTAATTTCAATGAATAACATTCGCGTAAACAGAAGACAATATTACGTGACTGCTGTGTTGATTTGAGTTGTCGCCTCGCCTTTACTTACGCCAAGTACAATACTTGGCGCATGCAATAGGTTCATTTCTATGGAGGGAACATTCAGGAACAATTTTGTGATCCACAAATGGTTCCTTTATCTCGTCTATACTTGAACAGTAATGTTCCGCTCTCACGTGAGTGCAAAGAAAAGCTTTTTGGTGTCTGCCACCCGCGGTCCCTGTTCCTAATTACTAACAGTTTTCTAACAATTACACATCTTATCGTATCCAGACAATGAACTCGATAGCTAAAAACTAACAGATGAGAAATCGCTCAATATATTCAATATTTAGGGTAGTTTTATTATAAAAATAACGACATGCATTTTCTAAAGGTCCATTAGTAGTGATTTTGGAATCATTCAAATATCGATTTCGTGATCTTAACAGTAAGTAGGTATAAATTAAGCACTTACAAAAAGAAAAAACTGTCAAGTGCGAGTCGTTCTCGCACGTCTATAGTTTCATACCTATAACCATATAAAATGTTGATTTGTCGTTATTTTGATGTTGTTGTTGTTTTAATGTTCCCGTTATACTGGTAGTATACCTAGTGCCAATGTTCTCATGTTTGAATAAAATTTATAAAAACAGGCGTGAATCTATGTATGTATGGATGTAATAAAAACATCTTTCTATGATGGTATAATTTATTTCTAGATGGTGTTGTGTGTATGTGATAGAATATTATATATTATATTATTAATTCATCCTAGTAAGATACAACTTGCTAAGAGCTGCCGTCGTTGGACGGTATGCAGAGATGATGTACCTATATTTTATAATGTCTCAACGAAACCTTATGATAGGTACTTAGTACTACTAGAATATGATACTTTTCTACATCACTACAATATGGTACTTTTCTTGACCTAGGTACCTTTTGAGCTTAACTTTCTATTTAGGCCGGCTCTTAAATAAAATATTTTTACATTTGCATTTATATTTTTACGTTGGACAAACTTTACTTAACACTATAGAACTATACAAGTTGATAACCGATAGATAGCCAGACAGGACCAGTTCAAGCTAAACTCACAGCTGTCTCCAGCTTTGTCATTTAATACAAGGAATCCTAACATTTTAAATTATAAACGCTCCGTGAAATACCGAGTTGTTCCAGTTTTATTCTTAAGTTATTTCAATTTGTTAACAGTTACAAAATAATTTTACGTTTAGATTATCGTAGGAGTATAACAAATTAGACGTAAACAACTGTCTTGAAAACGCTACTTTTCCTCAATAAATTCCTCAAACATCTTCATGCCCTAAGGTACTTTAAACTTGAGATATTTCTGTTAATCGATTTAAATAACAAATTTTACAATATGTTTATAAGTTTAAGCTTGCCTCGACACTGAGAGCCACAGCCGAATTGATTTAGCCACTGCGGAGATTACCGTGCACAAATGCACAGACAAAAAGTCTACGATTTAGTCATTTTATTGGTTATGAAAGTGAATTGCTCCGAATTTGTGTAGGTAATTTCTATTTCTATGGAAAATCTCTGACACTGTGTGGCCTCGTTTTATTTGTTGTTTTATTGGAATCAATTTGGCAAAGTGATGTGGCGACGACGGCAACAACGGCGCGAGCGCCGGTGACACGATGGCGCCTCGCTCGACACTCCACTGGCCCAATTTGATAATGCGTAGGTAGGCGGCAAAGCTGCGTGGCTGCCGTGCGAACCGCCCTGACATACTTACGGCCATTTATGAGTTTTTGTGCAAAACTTTCAAGGGGTCGTGACTGTGAAATGGTGCATTACCGCCGTCGTAATTCGATAGTTTGTTTTGAATTTTTTGTTGGTGCCTAGTGAATGCTTTAGCACAATAACCGGTAACGGTTTTACTTTTGGGATTTTTATTTGTTTTGTTCTTTAATAGTCGTTTATGCGGCTAATTAGCGGAGGTTGTAAAATGCGTTGAAGGCAGTCAAAAGTCGCGTGTGCCGGAACTTGGTAGTTAGGCTTATGTTATCTCAGGGCTATCTGATGTTGCACCACCTCCGCGCCAGCTACCCGCTAGGCAGTGCGCTCTTCGTGTAAGGAATGTTTGTACAAAATGAGTCATTTAGATTTAATATCGTAACATGTATTTTGCCGCTTCACTGTTATTGCGTTTATATTTTTTCTAAGGGCAAATTTTGCAACTATGAATAAGTAACTATATCCGGATTAGATCTATAACTTTGGGTCTTCAGTGTGGAAGTTTTCAAGGTTCTGTGGTGTAATATGAATCCTTAATATTACTTTAAATGCAGTTGTTTAAAACATTTAGTACCTACGTGTTCTATCAATATTAGTAACCCTTGGCCTAATTAAAATATTGTCCGTATTTCGACTTTGGAGGTCGTTACGGACTGTGCTAGGTTTATTAATAAAATTGTTGACGCAGCGAAGCCTAACTTATAATATAAAAGTAGTGACTTTTCTACGATTTCCTTTTTTATTATTTAAGTAATATATTCGTTTGGTCCCCTTTGAATACTAACTATAATTAAATTTTTATATTAGCGACATCATGACAAATGGTGGGGTAGTTGACGTATCTATTTAAAATATTCAAGATAGATTATTTTTATTATATAAAAACATACTTATTTACCAAATATTTTATATAAGTACCCATGTTTTCAAATAGTATTGTATTTACTTTTTAATTAAAGAAGAAAAACATATTTTTAGCAACCTGTCTGTCATTGCCTGCGAGCACCCTTTATAATAATGCCCGCGTATTTGATTGTTCAGGTGGTGTTTCTATCAGACAAGAACAGTTACATCCCGGTGAGTATAAAGCCTCGCTCGCCGCAGGTGGACACTGCGTGGCGTGAGCCGCCTGCCTGGGAGCGCGAGTATAGAAGACATCGCACCAACGGTAGCAGAGTGCAGTGTGAGTACCTATATTTACTTTGTTTTAAAAGACATATCGGCATCTATTCTGATGTCAATATTGGCGTTATAATATTCCACTGGACAGCTCCATCTAATTTATTTTTATGATTGTCTATTAAAATGAATTACATTACTGCGTGCTTGTCTTAGGAGTCGGTTTACATTGATGGTCACCACTTGGTGACCACTTTGGTTCACCCTTGACGATAGAGATCGCAATTTAAATTTCTTAATTATTAAGCAAGCACCGCTCTATATAAACAAATGCGTTCAAAATATTAAACATTGTTTTCTTATGGCACATATCAGGTACAAATCCAGATAATAAAAAAAGGAAGTAACAAAACTGAGGGGGCGTTTTACTATCAATTTCTGTAGTAAATATAATATTGTTGTGACGTCATTGACTTCACCTCTTTGCTGTTCCTAGAATATAAATTGATAGGTTATTGATCAGTAATTGTCAATGACATACATATGTATCTGTAAATTATTACAATGTATATTGTAATGTGATATTGTAAGCAAATCATACACAATAGTGATGAAGATGAAGAGATGGTATCTAGTTGGTATTTAGTTTTAGATACAATACGTATTTAGTTAAATAGCAAGTAAATTTATCTATAAACTTATAATATGACAGACTGATAATCATGACGTCGAACTGGTATTGTGCAACCGGACAAATTGAGATGTTATCGAAGGCGCGTGGCGGCGCGCTTACGTAACCCTTTGTTTCCCTTTTTATTAGTTTTTATTGAACCATTCAAACTGGCAGGATTATAATGGTTACGATCTTCACGATACCATTGTCCGCGCATGACAGAATGTGATAGTTTTAAGAATACCTTTACACGTGATGTGAAATACTCATTATTGTTTTAACAGATATCGAGGCGGAGTGTCAAGATGATTTTATGAAGATTAGGGTCGGTTTCAACGGGTCTTTCGCAGGATTGGTCTATTCAGCAGGTAATAAAACTCTGTATATCTACTTAAATTTTACTAAAATAGGCTACGTTATTTCAATATTAGATAAACCTGTCGAAAAGTGGGCACCCTTTTTGTGAAAATTTTCCACTTTTCGCGTATGTTGGTAAAAATGTCTTCTACTATTGTGACCCTAAAAAAGACTAGACGTCTGGATAATTTGAGAGTGAAAATCTATTAATTCATTTAATTAAAATTAATTGATAGCCTAATTGAGTATTAAACATATTCAAACAACAACTTTTGTGAGCTGTTCAAGAAAAAAAGACGTGTCGCCCTAAACTTTAAGCTGTAACTACCACTGGTAATTGCCATCCAGAAATTCAATAGAATTATAAAACAAAAGTAGATACAGAGCCTTTAGCCAACAAACCCTACAGTATTACGATTATCAGTAGAATAGTTGACGAGTTGTTATCGGGGCTGTTGTGTTAAGATCAAATAAGAAGTTCCACCTAACCGTTACATTAATACAGTTGCTAAGGGAACCAGTGTAATTGGTCATCAGTGTCATCACAAGCCCTATGCCTATTGTGTAGATATGTGGAACAATTAAGCCACGAGACTAGACAAGTGTCATTACACCGTTATTGTTACATACGTTTGATGCGCCTGCGCAACTACCACATTGTACTATGTGTTTTCGTATGTGTGCTCGTTCCGTACGAGTCGGCTTTGTGATCGCGTATCACGGTTCAGAAGGGCGTGAGCATGTTGGATGTTATGATGTGATAATTTTGCGACGTGATAAGCTCGGTTCTCATACCCCTTGGAAGCATGATGCTACTTTATGAATATAAATAGGTGTATTTAGCATGTTATCTTGCAGAATACCTCGGTCGACATGCTTAAATATAAGTTCAACATGTTTTTACAATCTTCTTAAAGCTCTTTTATGTTTTACAATTTGATATTAAGTTGTAAGGATTTGTTTCTCTTCTTTACATTTTAAAATTAAATTTTACTTTTATTAATAAGGTATATATTTAATTTTAGTCTTTATGGGTTAGATATCTATTATGGCTACATAGAATTACAGCTACGTGTTTTATTTTTTTATGTTAAACTTTATTATGTTTAAAATTAAATAAGTAATACACTTTCTTTTAATGTTCGTAGCAGTTAAACTACGAATTACATATCATAAAGCAATGGTCTTTCAACTCGAAAGTATTACAGCTGGTTGCACAACTAAATTGCTATGTGAATGGGCAAATAATACAAATCAATAAAATCACAGTACGAATTCAGCCGAGAGCCGTTTCAGGTACAAAGTCGCCCTAGTAAGACACTCGATCAACAGATTACTAGGCATTAAACGTACAGTATTATAAGTGCATATAATTGACTAGTATTACTCTATTACTGTGAGATTAAATTCATCATTGTTTAGCCATACGTGAGACAAACGTTTAATTCGCTGTCCCGTTGTAGCAAATTACCGCCATATTAAATAAACACGTAGTGAGAAGGCAATTAGTTGTAACTTTTGACCGTGTTTTAGATAACCTTTTTACCTAGATAACGTAAATGTACTAGTTTGTTCGACGGTTTCGGTCTCTAAACACTTTCTTCGGTGTAAATGACTGCGGCGACGACAATTTAGTGAATTACTTGTGGTGAGATGAATTACCTACAGTCATGTTTGAGTTCGTCGTGACATTGTTTTGCGATCAGATGTTGCTTGGTAGATCGTGTTGCTACTCGTGTAACTTACTTATCTATGATTCATAGTAGTGGTTCTATTATTATCTTATCATGGTTAAATCTTTATTAAGCTAGGTTGGTATCATAGAATCTTATCTAGTATATAAGTTCTTGATTTGTTTGGATGTTGATTTAGGTTATTCAGATTGTTGATTTTAAGCATCTAGAATATAAATAACTGCTTCGCTTTCAAGGGTCGTAGCGTGATTTTAGATAGCAGATACTTAACTATTCTCAATAAATATTTTCAAATCTGGCTGGGCATTCAAGATATTGCCACGTTTAAACAAACAAGCAATGTGTCCAGCTTTATAAAAAGGAAAAAATAGCATAGATAAACAAAAAGGCAAATCGATAAAAAAGAAAACCCTAAAATAGAAACAGTTTTAGATGTTTATAATAACCCAAAATACATGTGTATTTTCGTGCCCGCTAGTATTTTGTTTTATTAGACACCCTGTTTTTGGAGAAAGATAACATTGCTGTAGGTAGCAACATAGTACAGTTGTTTCTGAGGTTGACATATTTACGGTCCTTTTCATGTATCCCAATTAGTTCATTTGCTTAACTTTATGGTCGGCATCGCGCGCGTGATAGTGATGGTATTGTTAGCAATAATAGGTTAGATTAACTGCTTACCATAAGGCAAGTCATGTATTCGCTGGCCACATTTTCGAGAATGGGTGGAGCTGATGTGAAGTTGTAAAATAATTTTCTTATAGGTAGAGATGTCTACAAATTTATTATCTATAGTAATATTATAAAGCTGAAGAGTTTGTTTGTTTATTTGTTTGGTTGAACGCGCTAATCTCAGGAACTACTGGTACGAATTGAAAATTCTTTCAGTGTTGGATAGCCCATTTATCGAGAAAGGCTTTAGGCTATATAACATCACGCTACGACCAACAGGAGCAGAGCATATATGAAAAATGTTGCAAAGTTGCGCGGTTAAGCTAGTATAAAATAAACTTGAAACCAATGTAGCTTTTTAAGCGCAATATATTAATGCGTCATATGTTGCAGGCTACTCATATGATCCGGACTGTATGTACATAAACGGCACTGGTCGAGACTACTACGAGTTCTACATCCAACTGAACAGATGCGGAACACTCGGACGGAACGGACAACACGACGACAGCAGGAAACATCCCACTGTGAGACAATTTACAATCTCTAAATACATTTCTTGTTTACTTCACGCCCTTGTTATTTCACACTTACTTACTTTTTATTGTAAACATTAGTGCAAGATTAAGGTTTACGCACACAGATGCGGTGTAATGGTATAATAATATCATGTCATCGTAATGTGTTAATGCAACTTTACATACTTTCTGAACAGCTGTTGACCTGTATCAAATAAAGCTTATCAACGATCCTCTACAACATACGGTTGACTGTCAGTCTATATTTAAAAATAAACAATTGAGTCTGTTTATTAATGAAGGTCTGTAAGATTAAAATATAAGCTCTCTTCAAAACAGAAGCCACAATTTCTGACTACAGCAGATAGAAACGTGCAGTAATAAGATCGCATGCGTGCTAAATGTCTTAATACAAGAGTTACTGAAAATCGATTGGATAAAGCAAAAGTTCGCCTGCCTTAAAGTTGTATTAGCGTATAAGCAAATCATATAGAATGCTTTATAAAACAAAATGTACTAAAACTTTAAAGGCATCACAAATATTTCTAAATGTTATTTACGTAGAAGACAATACCTTTATTACTATATCTGCCACTATTCACGAGATACGACTAGGGTCGGCGTATGTGAAATATTGTAGTCAATGCTTTCGACAAATAGGTGAGAGTCGTACGGAGGAGGAAGTATGTGTGTTAAATAAAGTAGTGTAAACACTACTATTTGTTTGAATACAGATATTATATCAGATATTAGCCATGAAATCTGCTTAAGATGGTATGTTCTATGTGACAGAAGAACCTGATGTGGAACACGATCACGGTGCAGTACAACCCGCTCATCGAGGAAGAGTTGGACGAACACTTCAAGGTCACCTGCGAATATGGTTACGACTTCTGGAAGACTGTCACTTTCCCCTTCTTGGATGTCGAGTGAGTAAAAGAAGAAATGTGCATTTTTATTTTAAACTGTCTTTAATGTGTTTAAGGCTCTTTTATACGTCAATGGAAGTAAGTATAAGTGTGTATTAGTAGGTAAATGTGCGCAACATTTTATCTTCATGTTAAGTAGATCGAAAATATATATTAAAGAATATGTATTATCACTTGCATTATCATTTATCAGTGTTTAAATTTGCACGAAGCCAATATTTATGAGATATACTTATTCCCATGATTTAATATCGAGAAAAGTGGTTTTAAGGGGATAAACCTGTAGACGACAATATGCTCGCTCTCTATTCTACTCTACACTCTACTAGAGTGTACCTGCGTCAAACAAATGTCCTTTTGGTAGCTTATTATTTTCAAAACCAGAACAGTCATACACATTAATATTTATTAGTATTGATATCGAATATTAATTTATAGTAATATTCTTCAAACGTTGAGCAAAGCCGTTTTACGCTACTTATCAGTAAAAAATTATTAATATTGCAAATAAGTCGATATTATAGGTAGCCCTAAAGCTTCAAATAGAACTTAAGTTGATTTCGAAAGGCCTAAAAACTCGAAAGCGTAAGGTTTTGTTTGTTATGTAAATACTGCTATAGCATGGCCAGCCGTGTCCTGCCTGCGTAAACGTATCTTTGATATTGACCAGCTGTGTTGGAATGGTGACGCATTTCCCCCAAGCAGTATCTTAGAGGTATCTTTAATCGTAGAATGTTTTTTTATACAGAAGAAAAAAGTGAAACTAGTTGGTGTTTATTTTATTTTAGCTTCAAACCACAGTAGCGTCCGCAAACCATAGCAGATCAGTGGTAGCGCTTGTCGTCTTCGACGTCGCGCACGCATGATTTTGTTGACATAGATACCGACCAAGTAATCGATAACTGAATATCGATTTAGATACTGACGATAACTTCATAGAAATATAAAACCTTTAGAGAGGGTTGAGTTCTAAACATTATTTTTGTAAATCGTCTCTACTGTTACTTGCTTACAGCTTAAGCTTAAGCTTAAGCAAGATAGTCATATTCATATTAATTAATTTCGACCATAGGTTTATTTTGTTAAACTTAGTTTTAAGTAGTTTTATATCTATAGGAGACCAGGTTCGTCAAAAATGTGATTTCACTTTACGGAGTACCTTATAACGAAACTTTCAATTCTTATCATACAGAGTGGCGACAGGCAACCCGGTGGTGTTCACTCTTCAACCACCCGAGTGCTACATGGAAATCCGCTCGGGATACGGAGCCAACGGCGCGAGGGTATCAGGCCCTGTACGTGTCGGCGATCCACTCACACTGCTCATATACATGAGAAGCGCTTATGGTTAGTAACAGCCTATACATTGGTAGTCAACACGTCAGCTTAGAACTTTTATGTCTACGAGTGCACTGTATTATGTTTGTGAATTTGTGGTGTTCCCTTATTGTTCTTAAAAGGTCATCTCATTAAAACCTATAAATTAGTCAATTTCAAAGGCAAAGAGATTGCACATTAAGACTAAACTAGAATACATATGTATTTTTGTTCAGTTTAATCGGAATAATGTAACCATCACTTAAATACCTCTAGGTTTCGTAAGTTAATACCTTCACGTAAAGATATCGCTCACACCGAAAACACATCCGATCGTTTTGGTGATGCTACTGTTTTTTACTATGGATAATTCATGTTCTGTATTAATAGACAATAGAAAAACTACTTAATATAACCACATAAAAAAAAATCAAGGTATAGTATCCTATTTATATAGAATTAAAAAATACTTTTATTATACATGAGGCGCACTGAAAGATTTGCACTTCTGGTTTCTCGGACATATTTGAATTTAGAATGTTATATTTTTTGAAACATTACAACATTCTAAATAATAAAAAGAAAAATTGAGCGGCAATCATTTGTCAATTATTTTTATCACACATTAAAGTGCTCCGTACGCAAAGAAAATGGAATTGATGTGAAAAGATTTAAGTGCTTTCTCGCCGCAAGACTGCGCCGTTCGTCTTCAAATGCTTTTGGGAGGGAAGCACCTCATTTAAGCACCGTGAGGCGATGGTTCGCTGAATTTGAGAGAGGCCGAATTTCTTTAAGTGACGAATTTCGTGAAGGCCGGCCGTTAACTGCCACCAACGATAATAATGTGGCTACTTTTAAGCGACTAATTTAAGAAAACCGACGGATTACCTATGAGATGATTCGAGGACTGTGGGGATTCGTATGAGCCAAATTAGGAAAATTTTATGTGAAGAATTAAAAGTTAGGAAACTTTGTTGTCGCTGGATCCCTCATGAACTGACGGCGGAGCAGAAGCGGGCTCGCGTCGAATGGTGCTCACAGATGTTACTGAAGTACGAACACGGAAATTCAAATGCTATTTATGACATTGTCACAGAAGATGTAACGTGGATTTATTGTTTTGAACCCGATAAAAATCAGCAATCTTGTGAATGGGCGTTTGAAAGTGAGAACAAACCAAAAAAATAGTGGCAGGCGAGAAACGTAGGTAAAAAATGATCGCGTTTTATTCTCGGCTACAGGTCCCATTTGTTTACCCAAGGTGTTAGAAAAAGTTCGCTAAAGACGACCAAGAAGCAGCATTATCTTACACCATGACAAAGCTTCTTCGCAGACGGCCAACAAAGTCATTTTAGTTACCGAAAAGTAGAACTCGTCACCCATCCTGCTTATAGCCCGGACCCAGCACACTGTGATTTCTCAATTTTCCCTAAAATCAAAGATTTGATGAGAGGTTTCACTTTTTACCAACATTGAAGAGGCAGTGATGGCTTTCAAACACGTAGAAATCATGCATTCAGATCTGTGGTCCTCGTGTTTTGAAAAATGGTTCGATCGAATGAAAATATATTTGAAATGTAAAGGAGAGTACTTTGAAAAACAATAAACATAATATTTTGGTTATAACGTGATTTTTTTATAAGTTACGCAAAGCTTTCAGTGTTACTTACGTAGTGGTCCGGACTTCGTCCGAACTCGAAAGTCCGAACGGACAAAAACAAAAATAATCCTATACCTAAACCTACTGCGGGCAGATGCCTCTGCAAAATTGTTAATTAGTTCCAGATAATAGCCAGATAAACGCACGTGTAACAAGTGGAACCAACATTTATGTTCCTATAAAGCGGTTTTTAAATAATCGTCTTTCAAGAAAACTGACCGGTTTTTGTCATTATAAAATAATTACTAGACATTTTTACCGTAAAGTTCGAGTGAACCAAATATGCCAATAACAATTAAATACCGTAACTTAAGGGCAAGGTTTTACGGTTTTTATTGTTAAGATTGCATGTCTAAGTGCTATGTGGATCCAGAAATATTTCAGCAATTCCAATCAAATGCTCTTGCGTTTTTGGTAATTAATTAAATGGAACGGTATGGAAGTAATTATAAAGCGATGTAAATATGCTTGAGTAGATACTGGTCGCTTTTAAATAATGTATTTAAACAAGTTCGGGAAAATATCTATAAGTGCACTTTATGTTATTGTTAAGATGCAAATGTAAAACTAAGAATTTATACTAAAATAAATAAATTATTATTATTATTAAAATTTAAACAATGAATTGTAATCGATTAGAAAAGTTAAAACATAATTTTGATTGCCTACTGTGCAAAGCAGTTACAAGAGAAGAGTCGAATTTGGAAAAAGAGGCGGCATGTGTTCAAAAATATGATCTAACTTGTCATGGCATTTATTGTGGTGAGAGTCGACATCTTTAAAAATAACTACCTATAGAAGTCCTGGTTAGCCGATTCGTTGGTGCAGTTGTGAATACGACTGCAGTGCAAGAAGGTCTCGGGTTCGAATCCATGGTATTTTAGGCTTTCCATCTAGAAAATCTTAGTTGCAGCATGGACTTTCTCCTGATCTTCCGTGACTTAAAACAATAGCTGGCGAAATGTTCGTGTTATTACGCTTACATTGAGCTGTTCCTCTGCTTACCCGTTTTAAAAATATCGAGAATACAAGCATGAGACTTTGTGGGTATTTATTTGGTAAAAAGTAGGTACCCACGTAAGAATATGCACGATCAAAAGAACATATGCATTATAAGTATTTCCAAATAACATAAAGCACATTGCCGCCAAAAGTTAGTTGGTAGTATAAAATCCGTTACGTCCGTCTAGCAAAATTTTAACAGATCACGCAATACTTGTGAAACTCTTCTCACGGGATTTTCACTGTTATGAAGTAACTTACGAATGCGAATATTTCTCCTTATAGATAATATATTCGTGTGCTAAATCGTAATAAAAACATACTCAAAAACACCTTAAGAAGCTTGTTTCAAAAAAACCAAGCAAATGTATCACACACTAGTTTTGGCTGGGCATATATAGTTATTCTGTAAAAAGAATTGCCTTTTCTTATCGCGTACAATACATACGATATACGATACGATAAGAATTGCCCAGAAACGCCCCAAAACCATAAAACCTTTCTTCGAAATACACTAGACATATATGTACATATAGTAGACCTCGAACTCGGGTATATAAAATATTATTTTCGTATTTTCAGATGGATTCGATATTGTGGTGAATGACTGTTTCGCTCATAACGGTGCTACGAAGCGGATACAACTTATTGATGAATATGGGTAAGTTATTTTATGAATACGTGACTTATGCCTAAATTTGTCGAAATTTAGAGATTTTCATATTAAATCACAGGATTTTAGTTAATGAGCTAAGAAATATAAGTAAACTACCTTTAAGTTTGACTAATGAATTAGTTTGGTGGATCTAGTCCTTGATGTTGTTTTTAATTGGGTTACTTTAACCTGTCGAACTAAACCGCATGGAGACATAATGATAGAAACATAGTATCTGGATGCCAGCGTACGTACGCCGATGTACGAATAATAAAATGTAATATATTTGGATAGGTGTCCAAATCTATGAATGTGTACTTTATCTTAGCCAAACTATTAAAACTATGTATTCTCTGCCAAAACACGGGATCCTTCTTCCTTCATGTGAAGCGTAAAAATGCGCCTCCTTTAGCTGTAATGAGGACGCGTGGTGTGGAGGGCTCTGCTGGTGGACTACAGAACTGCTTACCATCAGGCGAAGTGTAGTCATTTAGACTGATAGCATTGAAAAAAAGACTCACAAGAATTATTAATCTTCCTCAGCTGTCCGGTAGACGACAAATTGATTTCTCGTTTCCGCGGCTCGTGGTCGGAGTCTGGTGTATTCGAAACGCAGGTGTACGCGTACATGAAGACATTCCGCTTCACTGGGTCGCCGGCTCTTTACATCGAGTGTGACGTTCGAATGTGTCATGGAAGATGTCCTGTGAGTAATTACATCTTATTTTACAGTTTCTCTTGCCACTGGGACTAAGACAACGTCACATGGTTTAACGGAGATTCAGTATATATTGTACGATTAGAAAAATATTACTATGGCATTTTCAATTATTGTGAATTTATTATTTATATATTTACTTCCACTGTAAAAATGGCACAATTTTTTCTAAGTGGCTTCTTCACTGTCGTTGAAGCGCTTGTTTTAAGATTAGACGTAAAAATATACTGCTATATCAATGTCTATTTAGTATAACGGACTTTCAAAACCATTGTTTGTATTACTATATGCCCTTGTCGTCTTCGTCTACCCACCTAGAGATAGGTATATATTTAGATTTCGAAACAAATATTAAGTATATATTATTGTAATTTGAAATTAATATTATAGATATGATTTTCTATTTCTAGTCACAACCCTGTCACTGGCGCAACATGAAAAGCGTGAAGCGTCGTTCAATCGAAGCAGCCGTGCCCGGAGCGGATCCGGCTGCAAGTGTCGCGCCGCGCCTCTCCGAGAATATCTCGCTGTTTCAGTCACTCAGAGTCTTGCAGGAAGGCGAGGAAGACTCCGAACTAGCTGCCAGCACAGGTAATTTATGTAAGGATTTTTTGTATGTTCGAAAATAGCGCTGATTCTTGACCTGGGCCTTCTGGCTATTCAAGGAAGTCTTTTGGTAATAGATATAACAGACAGTTGAATTATACTGCGTCTCCTGTTAAAAAATAACAATACAAGCCTTTAATTCTTATTAAATATCATTTGTTTAGTCGTTTCTCCGATGGATAAGTGTGTGAATATACTTACATTAAGAAGAAAAGATATGCTTGATATGACTGAACATGATGAAAAATTATTATCAGGGTCATCAAAACTTAGACCGTTACAAACCGTACAATTCTATTATTTTAAATCAACAGGAAGTCCAAAGACAGAATCATAGCAAGATCTTCGCAGTTTTACAATTTCTTATGATTGCAAACAGCTGATATATGGCTTGGCTCTCTCGAAACATACACTACTTACCATATTTTGATTGTTGATTATTAAATAAATATTTATTTTGCAGCGGCTCCCGAAGGCCAAACTTGTATGAAAACATCAGCGCTCTCCGCAATGATGGCGTCATGTGGAGTGTTAATCGCGGCGTTATGCGGTGGCGTTCTGGCTGCTGTGAGAGGCTGCCGGCGTGAAGGTCGATCACCTCATCATGCATACGTGCCCCATAAGGGACGAATTAAATAAATTAATAACCTAAATCGCTTCGAATTTCTAAAGTGACAGAATAGATAAATTAACTGCTTAAACAAGTTGGCATTTGTTGCAAGATGATCTGATTAAGTCTTTAGACAAAGCTTGTTTATAAGAAATGCATGGTTTTGACCTGTTGGATTCAGCTCAGCCAATCGTTAGGTAAAGCAGACATCCCTAGGCATTATACAGATATTACATGCTCTTCAAAACAATAAACGCTTATTAAACTTCTTTTTGTCTCCTGTAAAGATTCATATAGGTATAATACATAGCTAAATTGACGATTATGACTGTATGGGTCGAAGGCGGAAAACATTATCATAAGAATATTTATCAACCCCTGAATTTCATAACCGAGAATAAAAATGAATACACTTGTATTATTATATTATATTTAATGGATGTAAATCTCTTTTTGCGTCTACAGAAAGGGATATTTCATTTTACTAAGGATTCTAGACAATTAATAAGTGACCCATCTGCGGAATGTACCATGTACATGTTGAAATAGTTTTTAAGAAAGTATTGTGTATCGTGGAGTATTAGCTCGACTCGACCGCTCCAATTTGATCCGCATTTAGTTTAAAAATAGATAGGTTTCATGTATCGGTGCCTTTCTAAGAGATTAATTAAAGTTATACGATTAAATATAATTAGTAAGGCTTGTATTAGTAACTAGGCGTGTAACATTAGTTAAGGAACCTATTAATTTATAATTATTATAATACTCGGACAAATTGAGAGGATCTATATTTTTGACATTAAAAATTACCTCCTCCGTTTGTCTTGCACTATTTATACATGCAGTTCTCAAAGTTGTGATAAAATAAATATTAAATAGAATTAAACATAGTGTAATACAACGAACTATGCTTTTTAATTTTAAGATGGCAACTTTCGATATCGTTACTTGCGTCGCCTGATCGCCAGCTTATCAATATGTGGATAAGAATAGATATTTAATAAAGCTTAATTTCAGTGTCTTTTAATATAATAATTATCATGATCCAGTAGCTTTCATAATAAAATCTGAATTAATAGATTGCCTATGGCATACCAAGTAAATTACGATATAAAAGATTTTATTTTTTATTCATAATGTTGCAGTTATTTATTACATACCTATAACATTAAGTGTAGGACACTAAAGAATCAGGCTAAAATTTGTTAACAAAGCCAGAAGATTTCACCAGGTTTCTAATCGGCAAATCAAAGTAGTGTCAATCAATCTTTCTTTTCTCTCTCTTTATCTATTATATGTCCACCAAGGATAGGTGAGCCCAGTCAAGTGATATGATTGGCTGTTGCTAATGCAGTCAGCCAATCGCAGCAATTGCATGCGGTAGACCGTTATTCATCAATGTTTTGTGTTGATTCGCCTTTCAAAAACTTGGCGTTTAATATGAACAACGGACGAGTGATATGACACGGAACGGAAAGGACTTAGTTAAAAAATAATTACTGTCATATAATTTAAGACTTGCATGGTAGGTACTTTATTCATCATAGAAAATGTTTCATAAAATCAGTGAAGCCGTTGTTCTGCAAAATGTTGACGCTGACATAGTTTAATCATGTCTTATTTCTACAAATTTATTCATAAAGTAATTTACGCATTATACCTGTAAATATTAATGTAAGACTCATTTTATAATTAGATAAGTTATCTATACTTTTATTTTTATAATATGTACTACGTTGTAATATTTAAAAGGCTAATAAAATATATACATTATTATGTATATTTTGAAACAGGAAATAAATCATTTTTAATAATAAAGATAGTTTTATTTGTTGAAACATGAGTAAAAAACAGAACTTTACCTATGTGTGCATACACATAGGTAAATTTGTTTGTTTATTGAAGAACTAGGTAGGTCTAAATATATTACATTTTCTTTTGAAAATATTGCTTACTGTTTGGGTTAAAAATTATAAGTGTTCTTGTTAATTTCTTCAGCTAAGCTAATATATTTGTGCTAGGTTATGTGGCGGATTCGAACCCACAACTGCAAATCTGATACCCTACCTATTGGGAAACTGACCATGTTTCTTAAAGATTTAAAAAAAATGTATTTTAGGCAATAATATTGTTTTAGGGCAGGCAATTCTAAAAATGTGCCTTACGTCAATAGCCTAGTCCCTTAATACGTGCGACTCTAAGCATAGCTGGGGACATTGTGAATTGTAATTCACCTCACCTCATGCACACGCATTCAGAGAATATGTAAATGACGTAACGATAAAGTCCGAATAGTAGTTGTAGAGTTACTCTGTTACACTTTCACACAAAAACTACTGGACCGATTGCGAAAAAACTTGGTATGTACATAACTGGAGACCTGGATTCACACATAGGCTACTTTTTATCCCGATGTCTATTTAATAGACAAGGACTGAAAATGGTAAGTAGTTACCGATGCTGTTTCTCGAGTCCTCTAGCTTCACTTACCCATTAACCACTTAATAAATAAGTTACGCGGGGTGTCAGCGCTAGAGACAGAAGTTGGTCTTTCGGCTGATAAGAAATACAATGTCTCCTAAAGCACCTCTTCTTACTGCAATAACACAATGTAATATTAATTGAAAGCGATTTTTATTAGACTGTATGTACTCTACCTCAATTTAGCTATCCTATATTAAGAATGCGCCGAGCGTAAGACGCGGTTGGACTGAATGACAGAGCTCGATATTCAAATCGGTGCGCGGCCGCCATAGTAAAATTGTATGGAGGATTTGAAGTCCTTTTTTGATGAATATGTATCTTTATTGTCAACCAATAACTTAAATATTTGGGACGGAAAAATTGTAATATAACTATTTATGTTTCGTTTAAGCTGTAAAATAGGATAGATTTCTACTGTTATAATCTAAAAATCACGTAACACGAGCTTACGTTTTTGCATTTATCGTGTAAATTTATTTAATTTTGTAGGCGAAAATATTAAATATTCTAAGTTTTTTACACGGAGTAATTGTAAACGCATAATTATGGTCAATGTATATTTTATATTTGTATTAAACAAAAAGTGTTGATTTTATCAACTTAACTGTGACCGCCTGTTTTGGCACATTTCGCTCGACGCAGTCTTAAGGTGGCAATTATACTATGGGTAGGTACATATTTGCCACTAAAATACTATTATGTAAGAGTGCTTACAAGTTCATACAAGCTAGCTTGCTTGAATAGCTGGGATACAGACACAATGACAACCGGGCTGCTTCAGTTTAAGGAAGAATTATGCGCCATAGTTTGCTGATAATTTATTGCTACACCATATTTTGCTAATGTATTAGCATCAGGCGCCTTGTTCATACATGAGCACAAAATAATATGCTACACTTTACAGAAATGCCTGTTGTAATTTCACTTTGTGAATTAAAATTGCAAAATTTTAAATTATGTATGAATTTTCAATAGCTGATATCGTATATTCTACAAAATACCTGTAGAATTGCTACATAACATTAAACATAGTAACAATTGCAACATAGGACCATTAATACCTATTTAATTTATAAATGCCTGATATTACAATAAGAAGGACGTAGTTGGTTTTAGCAGGTTTTCCTAAAAACGTCGTGATTTTATTTGCTTTTCGGCGCTGCAGTAGTTTTCCATTCGTTCGTGATTCAGTGGAATTTCTAGGTTTATGGGATTTCACCACAATGGAAACGGACATATACACTTATTCCTGAATTCAAAGGAAGTCGCAGCTAAGCTAGATGTTAATATAAGTCAAAAAAGGAATCAAGGTTAATAAAACGTAATCATAAGAACACATTAAGTATATTAAATAATTGCACACCAAATGTAAGTACAAACTAGAAAACAACAATAAACACGCTAAATTATAACAAAAATCCCAGTAATCGAAATTCGTTGTACAAAATATTAAGTAAAATTATGAAATGATTTGTAATGAGGTCTTAAAACAAAAATACTGTCATGATTTGTTCTGTGTAAATCACATTAATATACATACATTATTGTAATAATAAATATAAACAATTATTTATTTATTTGTTTTGTCCTCTCCGGTGGGTAGTTTACGTAAAACTTCTTCTAAATGCTTGATGGCACCTTCTAATATTTGTACTTCGCATTCTTTTAACAGCTTTATATTTTGCCTGAAAAACATATTAGGTTTTACATCTATACGCACAAAACGAAGATATCGCTAAAAAGAAAAGACAGGGCAGTGACAATAAACATTTACATGACAATCCTTACTATGTACTATACTGTCTATACTATACCGTCTATACTATACTGTCTGTACTATACTGTCTGTCTGTTACCTCTTCACGGCTAAACCATTCAACAGATTTAAATGAAATGTCGTACAGAGATAGTTTAAAACCTGGGAAGAACATAGTTAGCTACTTTTTATTGATATACCTACACGCGAGCGGAGCCGCGCGCAAAAGCTAGTTTGTAATAAGTCACGAAAACTAAATTATTTGATTTTGTTAATAATTTATGTAGAATTAATAAAATCGTAGATTTTATTAATTCATAACTGATAGAATTTTATTTCTTGGCATTATGCACTTATGTTATTATTATAAGTACTTATATCAGTATGTATAAGTAGCGATAAATAAGCCCCTCTACGCATAGTAAGTTTCGCGTTTTGCTTCATGTTACACCGTCTCATCGTTTGAGGACTTTTATAAATCTTTGTTACACTATCATCACTATCGAATGCACTTTTCAATGCAATAACTGCTGAAACCGCGCTCATTCTTGCAAGGTGGTCTACGCAATGCATACTACTAACGAAGATGTATAAATTTTCGCTCATTACTAGCGGCCTGTAAAAGATTTGTTCAACCGAGTAGAATCGTTAAACGTCACCATCGATTTACTAAATATTTAAACATTAAATATAAAGTTTAACAGACAATAAAAATATCATCAACACTCACCTATGTAAAGAATCAGCAATCTCACTGCCCTTCTTATATGAGGCGGCAATGAGCTTGCATCGTGTCAACAGGTATGTGTACGCGCGACGATCGATAGCAGTTCCAACCGCTTCAGCGCTTGACCCGTCAGACGACACGAGATCTCCTGGTAGTCCTTGTTCTGACCATTTTGTTAGCTCCTCTGAAATATAATGAAGAGCGATAGATATAGCCTGTTTAACCTGTCAATGTTTGGAATGTCACACATAATTTAAAAGCTATTGTGTCTGGCCGCGGTGTGCCGCTTCGACTTAATAGGTAAAGCAATAGTTCTGAAGGAACGCAGAATACATAAATCGGACATTTTTAAATGATAACGAAAATACACAAAATGTCCATGTAGTGAGCTGGATAGTTTTAAACATGTCATTTTTGACACATTACTTGGAAAACCTATAAACATAATTTTGACCATGATCACAGTTACATCACCAAACTGTAGATGCATTTAAACCAAACGTATTTAAGTATTATTTAAGTATCCCCCTTCATTAGCCCAGACGGGTAGCCTGTATAGGCCGCAATACAGGCTACTAAAATAAACTATAAATATACTAAAGTGTATATGACTATTATTTTTTAACGTTGTGTTTGGAGATTACCTTAACATAATATAATGCCTGTCGTAAGGGTTTTAAAAGCAATGTAACAAAATTTGAAGAACCCTTAATCCTCTATAAACCTGCTAACTAAATCAAAAAAGAACATACGATTCGAATAGATCCTGTAAATCACACAGATATCTTACCAGTGCGGGTTTTAAACTCTTTATAATAACGGTGCCTTAGTAAAGAAGAGATGCTAACTAATACCACTTCACCATTCACGCTGTCAATAATTGTACCCAATATGATTAAGACCGGTAATTATTATAACTGCCCTATGACAATTTTAATGACGACATTGTTTTTTAGACGGTGGGAATAAGATTGCGATAATTATGTATCAACTCTCGTGTCTCGTGAGTTATCTCCGTGTGCAAATGTATGGAAAAGTGAAAAAGATGTCATTTCTCATTTTAATTTACCTATTGTTGCCGTTAATCTTTAAATGAAAACACGACTATTATGGGTAAACGAGTACATCAACAATACCAATGAGCCGTGAGGAGCTAGCAAGGGGGATTCTACACAATACATACACAATAACTTGTGTCAAAAGGGGATAAATATAAAAGTTCAGTGTTGCTAAGTATTCCAGCTATTCTAACTAATATTATAAATGCGGATGTTAGTTTGTTTGTTACGCTTCCGAGCCTTTACTACTCGACCGATCACCAGAAATTTCGCATACACGTTGTAAGAGGAATAAAAAAGAAATACCTTTCATCTAAACAAAAGTACTGATATTAACCTAACCTAAACTACGAGCGACGACGCCGGTAAAATCTAGTAAATTATAAGTAACAAATAATATAATATCAGGTAAGGTTATAAAATGCCCATTGTTTTTTCAGAATTATATGCGTTACGACGTATCCACCCAGCCGGCCTTATGTGGATATGCAGACTTTACACATCTTCGAGATCATTACAAGTTATGTTTTCCTGCATCATCATCAAGCAAGCAATAATTTATTATTACAAAAGTCACAGGTGCGTACCGTGGGATTGAGATGAACATCTTTTTGTGGCAGTCGCAACTGTCTCTCTACTACGATGTTACAAACGGTTACGCGAATGTTAGGTACACATTGAAATTAAACTAATTTATACAGAGTTTTACTTTCTTATAATATATAGTGTATAAATGCCCGACGTTTTAATTGATTTTCAGCAGATTTTATTAGTTTAATTTATATACAAATTCCAGTGGTCTATATAATATAATTTAAACCTATCTAAATAAATATAACAATTGAAATGTGTAAATTTGTTATCATTTTATATAGATAGAATCAAGTATGTTGGTCGGAGAAATGGGCAGAGATTATGTATTAAAATCCACTACATATTACACGTTATGCATACTCGTCTGTATAGGATACTATTAACCTGACTTTTATCTAGAATATTTTTATTATCTGACTAGAGCATTGTCACCAAGGTATTCTTCATCCATTGTCATTCTGAATACCCTTATTATTCGCCTAATACATATTTTGGGTTCATCTTTTGTCGTCCAAACTTTTCCCTTATTGTATATACATATTACCCCGCATATCTCGAAGGTCGCTTCGCTACTGCCATTGCGCCGATTGATGTGAATTCGAAATGTTCGAATCCAACACGGGACAAAAATTGTGTACTCCACAAATTGTTGTTCCGAGTCTGAATGTTCTTCGTGTTCATTGTTTGAATGTAAAGTGCCACGTGATACAGGCATTATTGCAAGCGCAGGAGATGCAATAAAAAAAAATTGTACCTTGATTCATATTAAATATCCTGATGAAGGCCAGCAACTCGGCACTTATCGGGTTGTCTCCGGTATACAGGTTGAAGTGTGTCACTCCAGCTAAGCCGAGCTTATTCAGCAGTGCCAACTTGGTGTCACGGAGTGGGTCGCTTGAAGATACGCCCAGCGATAGGGACAGGCTATCGTGCTGGTTGTTGGGATACACGAATCTGTAATAAAAAAAACCAAGAGGCTTGTGAGCTGTTGTCGATGTTTGTATAGTTTTAAGCACAACTAGTAACCAAGTACTGACGTCACACCCGTCAGATCAGTTGCTTGCAAGTGATGTATCGAGTAGCTACAATGTTATGTATAACGTAACAGTCACGACCTATGCCTATCTACTTATCAGTACTAAGCTACCACCTTCCATACTATTTGACGGATGTGATAACGAGTGTACTGTAGCCGTGGCAAGGTACGTGATATAATATACAGATGTTTACGGCAGTATACCTACTAGATAATTTGGCACACCGGCGGCCAGACACAATATGTTTGCAATTCTGTCTGTCATTGGCAGATAAAATCCAATATGAAATTACATTATTCAGCTGCTATTAATGTATAGCCCGTCAAAAAGCAACAGCTACGTAAATTGTATTCTAAACATGACTATTCGATGAAACTAAATTAAAAATGCAAACTTTCTAAAGATAGTTTAATATATAAAAAACTGTTGGGTTTAAAAATTAAGACTGGGTGTAGATAGCCTTAGTATAGCTAAGTATGATACCACTCGTAATAATACTGATGATTCGCGCCTTTCTTACGTCAATTTAACGCTACATACATTTGTTTGCAACTAAAATATTAACGAGGGATCAAACGCACAATGAGCACATATTTTGTATATTTGTATTTATTTAAGAATAGAGCCGGGTATTTAATCCTCTCTAATATTTTAAATTAAGTTTGTTTGTTACCTTTTCACGCTTAACTACTTGACCGATCATTATTTCATTATTCAATTTCGTAAACACGTTTTCAGGGGTACAAAAAAGGACATAGGGTACCTTTTATCCAGAAAATATACTGTTTCCAACCAAAACCGCGAGCTAAGACAGTTTTTAATAAAATTTCCATATTGCTATTCCAATAATATACTAGGTTTTGCTCGCGGTTTCGCTCGCGTAAAAGTAGATTAGGTTAGGTGTATCTGTAATTTTTAAAAATAAAATATAGCCTATGTTACTCGGTGATAATACAGCTTTCCAATAGCGAAAGAGTTTTTAAAATCGGTTGAGTAGTTTTTGAGTAAAGTAATTACAAACAAACAAAAAAAATCAAGTGTTTCCTCTTTATAATATTAGCGTAGGTAGATTAAAATAAAATATTTTTTTGGGTATATTATATACTACCGTTTTAAAGTCATTTACCTTTTACCTTTGGAATCACGAAACCCTAAAATATGCTATAAGCAATTCAATAAATGTCTGCCGAAACCAAAGAGCATGTAGTTATAAATTATATGAACCGTCATACCGTTCACAGCAATGACTTACGACCACTGAGTGATATAATCAATAGCACACGATAGTTACATCAACTGTTATGAACCAGGAACAAACACTTGCATGCAGATTTGTGGTTATTTCTGTATCAATCGTTAGCTTATTTACCAATGATATAGTTTTCTTGTGCAAATATGTATTTATTTTTAGAAATGGCATCAGATTGAGAAAGGAACGATACCGTTCTACTTTACACAATCACTCTCGCCACTCTTTTCGTCTGGCGCCACGATTAATTTATGTACCTACATTAGTAATATTGTTACTAGCTATCTGATTTACAACCCGAATAAGCTTCGCAACTCTGCAATTGTAAAGCTTATTCGGGATGTATTATATCTACAATAGGCAAAAAGCAATGTTGCGAAAATAGTGGGACTTCGCATTCGAATGATATACTATTTTAATAGTATTATTCATTATTTATTTATATCAATTTCGTTTACTCCTAAATGTTGTATATTTGTTAGGAAAACGGGTACTGTATCACATTACTTAACGTATCCATGTTTATCAAATGTCAGTACATTTAATAAACAATTTGTAGTGCTATCTAATAGCGTTTACATTACAAACACTATCAAAATGCGTCATAGATAAACCGATGAAGCCGTGTGACGGTAAACGAGACCCACCAGGACCTACTATGTAGATTTTACTTGTTCAAGTTGTTGCTGAATTATTTCACGAATAGCAGTCTTTCACATAATAGTGAGTATGCATAATACAAGTTATACATTCGAATTTAAATTAGCATTTCATAAACGTAGATAACAACTATACATATGTATTTATTGTTTCTTTTGTGTTATACAATACCGGGATTGTATAATATTGTGTTATTTATGTTACGTATTGTGTTTTATTTCAATAACATTTGATTTTAGTATTCGTAATTTCGTATACAAGGAAAAGAAAACGACGAAATAATTTTTGGAATTGAGTCATTTAAAATGTATTAATCTATCTAAACTAATATATGTTTAAGCTGAAAATATCATTATATCGCAATGATTTTTGGAACTATATTGTGTAATCCATTTATTATGGAAGGACTAGATTTTACCTGTGGCTTCGCTTAGATTATTATTTAGATTTTGTCAATAAATATTTACGTTGAATACTGATAATTTTGGTGTGCCTATCAGAGTTTGTTTGGATCGATCTGTATAACGATTATAATGATCTGATCATGAGGTATTTTTTTGCCGTCCATGTGTGTTACCGTCTGTTATGACAATTCAATGATTAAGATTACATTACGCATGTACCTAGATGATCATACTTAATATAATGTAACCAATTATTACTGTTTTGGTTTGCTAAAAATGTTAATATATTCACCCATTATGTAGGAACAGGTCTGCGTTTGGCCTCGCGCCGTAGAATATGAAGATCTGCTCGCCAGGCTTGAAGTCACGTAGGGCATAGCATTCGCCACGGTTTAGTTCCTTATTGAAGTCCGTAGTTATCTGTAACAATATAAACGAATGTAAGCACCGTTACTGTGATTACAAGTTCCTGGGTTCACGATTCGCGAACAGTGCATTTTTTCTATTCTCATTTAGGATATCTTTAGTAGTAGCACGCAGTTTGGCATTGTGACTCTTTAATAAATAGGTATATTATAATAATTAGAAAATTTCCGTTTTATATATAAATGCGATTGTGAGTCTGTTTATTTGTTTGTACCAATTATCATGAAGTTTAAAACAGAAAACGATATAAGATTCACCCCTTCATCCAGGGAAAAAGCCGTGTAAAAGCTGGTGCTTCATAAACCGTGTCGCTAACTGTATCAAAAAAATCTAATCGCGATAATTTAACATTTAATTTTCTTGTCCGGGAAATATTTCGCTGAGATATCTTGAAGTATTAGTAAATTACGTTACCAATTAATAAATTAACAAACAAGTCAACAAGAATCGATTTCTTCGGAATAATGTTTAAGTGTATGCGGATAGAAAGTTAGTTCGTTAGTTCTACTTCGCCTGTCGTTAAATATCTATATAATATCTACATAGATATAGACAATAATTTATTAGGTACATAACAATATGGCCGCTGTCACGCAATTTTATTTTATAAATAATTATAGATAAAATAATAACTATACCTACCTATGCAGCAATTATACTGAGAAAATAACCTTTAATGGGAAAATTTAGATATTATGGAGAGTATATCCGAGGGGGTGAGCAGAAGTACATCCATATTTCTCTAGATAAGGCTTTAGACCCCACGTAGTAAGGGGCAAAACTATTGCCAGTTACCGGACACAAATATAGACTTCGTGCTGTTAGTGAGAATTTCTTAACAGAAAACCAACAATTTAACCGACCCGAGAAGCGGACCCGAGACCTCATGAAGAACAGTCGCGTCGCATGTAATCCTGCTGCATCGCGGTGGTTGTCAAAATTTGTATGAGCGTGATGAAATAAACACAATATTAATGTTGAAAGTCAGTATTTCAATCATTCATCAACGCCGGCGAGGAAGGGACTAACTATCGGCAATTTGCTCGCTCAAGAAACGTACAATAGATATACATTCCGTGTAAAAAAAAGAGATGCATATATTAATAGTTGATCGCTGACTATTTACACTGCCGGCGAGGTCTCGCTCCACTAATTTGTCGCTGAGCGACAAAAGCTATTAAAGATAATACTCGCTCAGCGATACTTGCAAAGCAATGCTCACTTGGCGGTCAGAACTCACGCCGATAGATCAACTAGCGGTTATTTCTCTACAGAGCGGCTTTGAAAGTACACGTATTGTTATTTGTTATGGATATCGAACAATCATTTAAACTCTCATTGTTATCTAGTTAGTCTAGTTACTTGGAGCAAACTTTAACACAGCGCTTTTCTTGTTGGAAGTACGTTGTAGGTTTGCGCAGGACTGCAGTCGTGATGGAGTGGCGAGAGTAATCGCCTGTATCACTCGCATACTCACTTATAGCCCAGCGACAAAACTATAGGAACTACACACTGGCTTCCCGCTGCTCGCCAACTCGTTTCTAGTTTCTAGCTTTACTCGCTTCTCGTTAATCGTCGGCGGTGGGACAAATGCCTATGCACTTACATATTGTATTTTATTTTTTTATTATTATGTTCCTTTTGATATATGAGTTAACTAACGTATCCAAGAAGTGTTTACAAATAAAGATTTTTGATAAAAAACATATTAACGAACCATAAATTCTATCTTTTAAATATTTATTAACGCATAAACACGATTTAAAATATCTGTTCCTTAATTCCTATTGTGCTATCTGTCTAAGGGTGCTTATACTATTGTTATATTTGTAAAAATAACGTAATAAATAGATGATTACATAAGAGCAAGCACAAGAAACAAGAAAATGAAATTCAATATCTAAAATCGGAGAATTCGAGATTTACATAAATTTATTTTAAAAAATTTATAATGTTTTGTTTTCTGATTCTATTTGTTTTTTAATATATCACAAATAAAATAGACAATTTTGTTTTTTTATTATTTGCATAAACGTCGCTTATGTAAACAATACGATTTCTCTAAACGAACCTAAGTCTAGAATCCGCGTGAATGCTCTTGCTGATAGTGATTGGACAAAACATAAATTACAAATATAATACGAATAAAAATTGCTGAATAATATATTAATTACTTTTACAATACAGAGACAAAGTATCTCAAGCCGCTATGCCTAAGAGGTATACAGAGCCCACATGTCGACGACTATGTTTTAGGCCACTTACAATTGAGGGCGAGTCTATTGCCGATAATTGGGCACAGTTCCAGAAATAAAACGGGTTATTGCGTTTTGCTAGACCCGGAAATCGAACCTAAGACCTTGTACAGTCAGTTGTGTAGTCTCATTCACTACTGCTGTGCCACCAGGCAGTTAAAATATAAAATAATATTATTAATACAGTAAACAAAATAAAACCACGATACGAGTACAAAATACATTAATTAAAAAATTCTTTACCTTGCCATGTTCATGATTGCACATATCCCATAAAGGAATAAAAGCCGTAACATCAGCGTCGGCCAGTTGTATGTTGTTTTGTCTAGTCATCACCGTGGACACGGCCCACCTAGAAAAAAAAACAATCCTTAAATTGTATGTCTTGGTACTGAACAACTAAATTACTTAAATGAAAAGAAAAGAAAATTTATATATATTTTTTTTTTGTTACCATAACCCTAGAGATTTTTTTAAAATTTGTGGCTTTATATCTTAATTAATCGTTTTCCCCTCTTCAAAAAGACTCACGCACTAGGAATAAATTATGTATTTCTTCGGTCTTTACAAAGAGTTAAACAAGGGACACAAAGAATAACATCACGGGCTTCGTGCTCCACAGCGCGCCATGGCCGTCAGGTTGATTAGAGGTTACCGCACGATCTCGTTCGAGGCTGCAAGCCTCCTCGCCGGATCGATGCCATGGGACCTGGAAGCGGCGCTCCTGGCGTCGCTCTATCGTTGGCGCCAGGAGGCGCTAGTTTGGGGCGAGGGACCGGGCTTTGCCGCAATCAAGGCGGCAAGGTCCGAGCTCCGCCAGGTCCTAGTGGCTAATTGGAAGGAGCGACTTGTGCACCCTAGTGCCGGGCACGCCACGATCGTGGCGGTAAGTCCCGTTTTTGAGGAGTGGCTGGAGAGGCGGCATGGCGCCCTCACCTTCCGGGTGACACAGGTTCTGACTGGCCACGGTTGTTTTGGCCGGTTCCTGTGTCGTATACGCCGGCAAGAGACGCCCGGTTGTCACCACTGCGGCGACTGCCGCGACGTTGTAGAGGACACGGCGCTGCACACTTTGGCGGTTTGCCCCGCCTGGGCATCGCAGCGCCGTGAATTGATCGCGGCAGTCGGATCGGTTGCCCTCTCACTCCCGGCCGTAGTTCAGTCTATGGTCCGGAGTGAGAGGTCGTGGAACGCCGTCGCCTCCTTTTGTGAGGAAGTAATTTCCATCAAGGAGGCGGCGGAGCGGGAGAGGGAGCGTTTAAGCCCTCTCCCCAACCGCAGAGCCGGGCGCCGGAGGGCGCGAGACGACCTCCAGCCACCCTGAGGTTTGACCTGGGGGTGGCGGGCTTTGTGGGCCTGCCCGCCTTCCGTTCAGCACCAGGTCCGAGAGACGGCGTGCGTGTTCCCACGCGCGCCTCTGTTTCGAGTCCGTCGCCCCTCTAGGGGGGAGACAGTAGGTGAAGTAGTGCCTATTTTGGGTAGGTCTTTCGTGTAGTGGCCTGCCGTTTCATACGGCGGGCCGAAACCTCGGCGGGGTCGCGACCGTATGCGAAAGTGATTCGCGCGGCCCCGTCGATAGTGGTTTTGTCGAGGAACACCGTGGTAGGTTTAGTCGGTATTCCGGGAGGTACATTATCTTTTCAACATCTCTATTTTACCCCGGCGAGTCCGACATAATCCCTCCGCCGCCCGCCCCCGCGGAGGGATATGCGTCATTGCACTCACCCACGAAAAAAAAAAAAAAAAAGGGACACAAAGAACACCCAGACTCGGAACATCTATTGTTGGATCACAAAGAGATTTTTGTCCCGTGTGCAGATCGAACCCAAAACACTTGTCGCAGTGGCAATGGTGAGATGACCACGTGAACCACTACGCCATCTGTGCGGTTCGATAAGTAAATTCCTTATTGCAATGCAACTCATTGATTTATTGCAATCAACAAAGTGCATTCCGTAGTCATGCATATTTAACGCCTAATGCTAACTGCTATTGAACATAGCATTGTTCACAGTTAGTCATACAGTAAAGTTATATTAAGTTAGTCGTTTCTGGTTAGACTTTGACTAGGACATGACGTTTCTTTATATTAAGTAAATATACACACATCAACAGAATCTAGGGATACCTTAATCCAAAATTATTTACGACTTTATAATTTAAAATCTTTTTACCCGACTGCGTCGGAAGGAGAGTAATGTTTTTCGAGCGTATGTATGTATGGGGTATCTATGTACATTTCTTTGGCACGCCGTACAGCCCAAACGGCTGGACGATTTTTGATATATGAGGTGTCATTGAATTCATCAGAATTGCGGTAGTGACATAGGCTATATAAATTTTCAAAATGGTGCCCTCAAATAAAGAAAAAAGGGGAAGGGAGTTTATTTTTTTTGTCTTACCTTAGCAATATGGGTATCAAATGAAAGATCGTCAAAAGACCATTTCAAAAATATATGTATTTTATCACGATTATATTACTGTTTTAACACAAATTGTCAAAAAGCGTACCAATTATATATCGGGTCACCCGAAAATATTATTTTCTAGCAAGAATCTATTCAACAAAGGAACTCAGGATTTACATTGCCTGAAATTAAAATAAAACTCGGTTAATATAACTAAAAAGTCTGAAATAAAATTATTATTATAAAAACAAATAAACCCCGACTGCTTAAAAGTAATGAACTGAAAAGAGAAAAACAAGTATCACAATATCTATATAAAATTCGACTGACTAATGCATTGTTTTGTAATCTTATTTTATCAAATAATGAAATAACTACATATGTATATTCAAATTAGTTAAACTAAATACTTTATGGTGCAGCAGTCGGGTTTTTTGTTTTTATAATAATTAGTTGCCATAAAACATTTATATACAGCATGAAAACTCTTTTACACTATTTTCAAAATTTATAAATGTAAATAAATAAACAGGAAAAGCAAAATACATTGGCAAAATTGTTAGTAATTAGTTAAGACAAGAAAAATTAAAATTGTTTTATTGATATTAATTAATGAAAAGAGATTAGATTGTTTTTCTTTTTAAATTTAACGTGCCGTGCGCGCTTTAAGAATCATGTCACGTCGTCATTTGAGTCGAGATGAAATGTTACGAGCCGTGGGCATGTTAGAAAATGGTGCTATTCAACGCGTCATTGCTGAGGCCCTACACACCAGCCAAAACGTTATATCTAGGTTGTGGCCACGTTAATACAGTATTGGGTGAACGGCACACGGGTAGATAATTATAGTGTTACTATGCAAAGACAGGATCGATTTCTCCAAATAACCGCCAGAAGACAACCCAATATTACAGTGATGTAACTAGTACCTACAAAGGCTCCAGGAGGACCATCAACTGCTGGTAAGCGACTAAACCGTGCAAAGGATGTTGCATGAAATTGGTCTCATGCTCGAAGTCCGCTACGGGTTCCAGCATTGCGACATGGCAATCGCGGTCGGCGGCTTTCGTGGGCTCAAGAGCCTTTACTATGGAGTGAGGAACAATGGTCTTTGGTGCTATTCACCGATGTGTCCCGGTTTGAGTTCAATTTCAATTTAATTAAAATTAATAGTTTTATAAGAAATTAAGTTTCTTTAACATACTAATTTCCAAATCATCATCAAACTCACATTGAAAATTGATTACTGTCGTTTTCTATAATATAAATGTAATGTGTGAGCGCCGTCTACTTAATGTAGACACTATTTCCGTACGAAATCTTTCACTAATATCTCAATAAATTTCCCAGAAGAAAACCTATCATTGTGTTTTACAGCAGCGTTTATTAAATTAATAGAATTATAAGCACTGTATTACATATGTAAGTGCCAGTAACTTGGAACAATAGGTGCTCAATCGTACTTTTACTTTCGTATAATGATATTTCTCTTATAGTACCTGTTTACCCATTGTCTGTATGGGAATATAGTCGGTTATCTAATGTTATCTTTTACTTCATTAAGTCTGGGACGTGTTTCCATGTTTATTGCGGTTTGCGAACGGACGAATAAACGTTACTTTCACAACGCTATGTACATTGTTAGGTGAGTATTTACAAATACGTGCGAAATGAGCCTAACAATTTCAAACCCGCCGATAAAACTTCCACTACGACGTTTTATAGATTTTATCAGAATTTTCTGTTACCTACTGTAGAACGTTTACTCCAAAATAATAAGCCCTTATAAGAAAACGCTTTCATTTATATTACAAGATAAAGAGAAATGAGCTCAGTTGTTGACGAAGTAATACCACAAAGCGCATACTTTGCATAACATACAACATATTCAGTTTCTACTTGACATATCTAATATGATTTATTTTAATAAAGGTACACCAATTTGGATTTTGTAACGAATTGACAATGATATGCGCTTTTTATGTACAAGCCCATTACCACAGCATTTATGTGTACATGTGAGACGTATGTATATGAATATGACTTGTAACTTTGTGCAATCATACGATGTCGACATTTCAATCTGGCCTACTAATAGATTATAACATAGCTTATATATTTTATGTCTTATTTGGTCAGGTTCGAAACCGTCTTATTGATTACTTGGAAATTCATAATCACTAACACATGGTATTAGTTAGTAGGTATTATTTCAATGTTTCTATTAACAAAATTACCTAATGTTGCATTTATTGTAAATATCATGTTACCTATATTATATGGGCGATATATTTTCTTGGATTTTATTATTTAAATAAAATTTTTGAAATTAACTTAATTTTTTTAAATAAAGATGTAGTACCTACGGGATTTACAAATAGTAGATGTTAATGCACGAATTAATGAAAAACGCAATGCTTAACAAACTTGATGGGATGGATTGCAAGTGTTTAATTTTATTTCGATGAATAATTATTGTAACAAAGAATATTTACAACTTCACATTACGTATGTAAAATACATTTACTCGTTTATCGATGATGTAATCAACTAACTGATATCATCTTACAATCGCGTCATACCACCCAAACTTTATTGTGATAATATCTAGCAATTTTTATTGTAAACATATTGTGTTTTATAAAATTGTTTACTAATAGACAAATGGAGACAATTAGAGGCAGTTACATCTGTTGATACTAAATAATATTTTTATTTATTTTCTCAAAATGCTGATGTAATCGAATAGCTACGTTATAAGATTCGTTAGCAGATGACACTTTCATTTTGTACGTTTTCTAATTATTACTAAACCGCACATTATACTGTTCGTCTTTGAGACTTTTACATTCCCACCAAATAATATATTTCTTAACAAAATCGTCTACTGTATTAATTTGTAATAATCTGTTACATCATGTAACAAATAGCACCTAATTATAAATTTTCTCTTAATTTAGTCAAGACTGCATCATAGCTAAACATTAACTAGCGCCTAATCAGGAAAAATACTTATAAATATTATCCAACGTTGAGTGTGAGTTGAATAATGGTTAAGTAACAGCGACGCGGCGGGTCGTTTATCAAAGGTTAATCATTGATCGCGTATTTCAGAGCTGTTCAGTTGAGGAGCAGCTAACTATTTTTTATAAGTAAGGCTATAAATATGTTTTATTTATAATTTTCACAGGTTGTGTTTAGTCGATCCGATTGTTCAATAATGATTAACGCAAACGCCTACACTTTTAGCGATATATCAAATTAGCATACGCTGTGGCGTTTAGTTAGTTCACACAGCCTATGATCATCTATGTGTACGCAGACTGTGTGAAATGACATATCCTGTTATTTTCTTTATTTACACGACACATGGAATTTTGCGATTCGAATAAGAACATTAAAGTATAAACGAGACGACCGAGCTTTCATTACAATGATATAAAGAGGTTAGAAACACACATACATCATGTTCCGCTCGACATTATCAATACATGATCGGGCACAATTTTACAATCTACCTCGACTAAATAAACGATGTTCAGATGATACGTGCAGATCACTCGATGTATTTCTATAACGAGCTTTTTGCTAACGCAACGATCTCACTAAATCAACGGTATTATTCGAGTTCTCTAAGAGACAGCACGCAACGTGAATGTTTTATCGGCCGATAGTTGACCTACTCAGAACTAAAACAAAAAGCTTAAAAAAGCATGAGTTGACGCTAGTTCAAATTGGAAGCACAAAATGTATGCTTGATTTCTTATTTATGAGCTAAGTTAAAGGTAATATTTCTCTATGTATGACATGAAAAATTGTAATGACGTTTGATTATCTACGACTCTGGTTCATTTTATAGAAAAGAGTCACAATAAATTCTATAAAATACATATATTTCCAATCAGATGGTATTTCTACTTTAGAAACCATCGTAAACAATTTATATTCAAGAGTATTTAAGACCCTTACATACATAAACAATGCAAATAGTCAAGTTGCTGTGCGTTTGAACCCGTTAATAATGTGAAATAGGAAAAGTTCTAAGCTGTAGATTAATATAAGTAGAACTTTAGAAGAAATATAAGCCTTTTTAATCATTAAATACATTTAGTATTAAATTTAAACATATTTTGTGCATACTCGAATATGGAATCAATTCCATGCCAATATGCTCCTAATTTTTATTTAGATAAAGTGATCGGGATTGCCAAGCGATAAAATAATTGTCGTATGCGTGCGGAGGCTTAGAGGAAAGTAAGAGTCGGGGCGTGAGAAGTGATGACGTTAACAATGACCTATACATAAACAGAGATTATGTATGTATTACTTAGTGTGTTATCTATGAAAGCGGCTGTGAATTTAAGAGTGTCTTGTCAGCAGATGAGTAACTATCGTCTTATGTGGGATTGTACCACAATACATCTCGACGATGTGACTCGTTTCGCATTTCTTTGCATTGCTGAGTTACATTACTAGCTGCCACTTAGTCGTACATATTTGAAAATAAACAAATCAAGTCAAATCATATGCGTGTATTTGGTGACATACGATATTATGTCTATACTAATGTTATAAAGGTTGTTTGTGTGATTTATTTTTCTTTTAAGATTATTAGCAATTTGGTTTTCAAATTACTAGTATTCTTGTTAACCCCTCAAGTTGAACACTCTTCACTTTTTCGATCTCTGGAACTACCAGACAGATAAAAAATATTATTTTTGTAACATAATTATAGAAGTGTACCACGCTACAAACCTTGGAGCAAATGAAACCGCGAGACACTTCTCAGGTTTATTTTTCATTTTATTTTGATTGACACGAGTATTCATTACTATGAATACATGTGTCAATAAAAAAATAAGAACACGCAGTTGTGTCAATTTATTTATTAGACTACATCAGTGTTACCAAAATTCATTCATAACAACACAGACTAATAACATTATCGTTACCCTTCTTGCGTTTTTTAATTAACACCTCAACGAAATAATTTAAAACTTTAGGTTTAAAATTATTTCACCCATTAAAGGTTTATGGTATTTTTATATATTTTTGTAACATTATTTACGCACGTAAGTATCGGCACTAAACTATGGTACGGCGATTCAAATTAACGTAAATAGCCACTGTTAAATTAGCGAGATACGATCCACACATTTTTATATATTAAGTGAATATCTCAAAAAGGTGTACTTATATAACATAAGTTAAATGTTAAAATACAAATATATAAAGAGATAGGTAACACGACTTTTAAATTTAGCCCATACTACGAAAAAAGACAATCTCTTAGACTCACAAATATCATGTAAGTAATTATTAATCATACTTAGTTATATAAGCCTCCTAATGATAGTTATCAGAAATGTTCATGTAAAATAATAACGAAGCCAAGTACGGTAATATTAGTCATGACAATTAATACATAATGCTATAATTTCTGTACCTTCACACGAGAACTCAATATATACGATTCGGTTATTAGCACGTTACGGTTCGCCCCCACATGACTATACCTTATTGTTATCACACTGCATACGAACATAATATAAGACAATTCACGAGTAATCATAAGCTCTAGAAACCATACAAACTAGTTTACTCTTAAGTCACAGTTAACTAGTAGTTGGTTTACGTAAGCCGAGTAATTCAACATCTTCTGTTTGCAGTTACACAACTAAGTTTAGCGGATTAATGTTAGAAAACAGATGGAGAGAAATGCCGGTGCGCAAGTGGGCGTGAAAATTCAAATTCTTACTTTGTCACGACGCTACGCGGAACCGTTCAGTACACGCCGTTTACAAGAAACTATTATCAAAGGAAATAGATACATAAAAAGACATTTTCTAATCGCGGAAGTGTATGATATTCAATTGTCAAGCAACAAATTGACAGTAATCGACCTACGAAATTGAAAAATTGACTAGAACGATGCACCTGTTAACGTAAACTTTATGATGAAGTATACACGCCATAAATTTGATACGCGTATCCAATAACCGTTGAAGGCGGAATTATATATTACGCAGTGATTTATGTAACTGTGGTACTTGTTTGTATCTGTCTGTACTTTCTTTATGCTCATCTGAGGGCTATGATATATTACCAAGTTGTTTAAGTTTCGTGTCAGCACTTACTTAATCCTACCTAATATTATAAATGCAAATGAGAGTTTGTTTATTTGTTCGCATACACATTTCATCATAAAATACATTTCATCCAGAAAATAGTACTGTCACTAATCTAACCTAATCTAAATTTAGGCGAGCGAAGCCGCGGGAAAATTATATATTAAGATATGATATAATTATATATTAAAATATACAAAAAAATTGCATGATCAAGATTTTTAAATCTCAAGATAAAACAATTTCTAAAGATGGTCGCATGTTATTTATAGCTTTCCTCTGCTGCATAATAAAAATGAAAATCCATAATTATCGCTTATAGTATATCAACATAATGATGAATAAATAACTTACTAACACAAGTTTACGACGAAGAAATGCTAAGCTAATCACGATTAAATTTTAATGCAAATACACTAGTAGAATTTTTGTGTTGTATGAAATCATTTTGCATTTTACCCAACCAATGTTTATGAAATAGTCTGGTCTATGTTTATGAAATGGTCTATAACATTTAAACATGCGTACCTGTACCCTAAAAAAATAACAAACATATCGTCATCCATAGTACACATTTCCAGAATCCAGGCCGCAACTAAGAATTTTTGCCTTCTAAAATAACATTGCAACAAGGCCTAGCGCGTACTGGAAATCCCCTAACCACATATTTCATTTCAGGTAAGTGATGTGCATAACTATATTCAAATAATAATAAATAATCGATTGCAGTTGTGGACAAAGCAATATTTACTTTGCATACTCGAGCAGCGCATGCAATTAGGTATTGTCAAAATAGTACAAAAATAGTTCATTACTATAAACATAGTAAAATTTATAAAAGAAATCATCATTACTTAAAATAGTGCCTGTACCACAGAACCAATATGCTCAGTGGAACTGCATACATTTTGCAAAGCTTAAATTAGTTATTAAGGTTAAATAAAATATTATATTGTGATACTCTCTTTCCTCTACAAGAACTTGACCGACAAGTTATTTTCTTATAAAACAGCATTAAAGTCACGACGTGCAACCATTTTCTACAATTATAAAAAGTACCGAAGCGAGTTTGACTACTAAAACTGGCAATGTAATCTATTGTTTCTGTATATAATATATTTTACCATGTATATAACAAGTATATAAAGATATTATTAGATGTTCAAGTAATTGATGAATAATCGTCGGTAATTCGCGCATGTGATCGTCACGGGCTGCGCGCGCATTCCGCCGGGGAGGCGGCGCGGCTCGTGCGCACATTCCGTTTCACATAATACTCTGAGATGTACCATCTTACATGGAAATTAAGGGGCTTAGAATCTAATAGATGATGTTTATCATAATTTTTATAATATATAAAGTTATACGGTGATGTTATACTATGTAAGAATTTAAAAATTATGAAATGCTAACTAGCTCAATAAATAGTTATGTAGATTTTCAAAATATAGCCTTAATTTATATAATTAAGTACACCTGCTTTACTGGTATTAATATGTATAATATACATAAAATAAAAATATAAATTATTATGGTGTTCGAATTCGCGCGAATGGAGGCGAATGCACATCATACTCGTTGATAGTCGCCATACTTGAGCTATGTAAAGCAGTAGATAATGACATAGTCTGCCACGGTTGATTGACAACATAACATGGACACAGCTCGTTAAACTTCACGGCTCTCCATGAAATGAACACCATGCTTCAGTAGCGGATCAACGATCGCGCTGAGTTGAAAAAGCAAGCAGGCGACACTCGTAACTATTCCTTAATGATGTGGTTAGCTAGTAACTCCGAGAACCGAATACCGAAAACAAAAAATAGTATAATTGTCGTGAAATAATCTAAAGCACATTATTCAGTCTGGTATAAAATGTATGCGCATAATCTCGCAAAATACTTTATACAAAGGATAAGCATATGAGGAAACGCAGGCATAAAAAACTGGTTAATAAATCCATAGCTATCACAAACATTTAGTTAAAGCTGGGCTTTAACGAAATCTTAATATGAGAAAGAGTTTGCCAATTTTGCATAGGTATCTTATTCCTATAAAATATATAAAATACAATTCTCCTGTTTCTTCCTTCAACACAAAAACAATTTTAATATGTTGTCATAAACAATATAAGTAAGATTTTGGCTATGCCTGTATGTATTTATTTTGGGCATATTATTAAACTAAGAAATAATATTCTATTGTGTAATACAATCAAATTCATCAAATTATTACAAAACATAGTTACATGCATGTAGGTATATTTTGCTTACTGTCAATATTCACGGAGAAAACAGAAGAATAGGTTTTGGATGGCCTAAACGCAGCCCGCTTTTTTCTCACCTAGATACTTATACTTATAATTCAACTAGTTTTTTGCTAATGCCAAGTCATAAATTAATTGAATAGTTGATCGCTAAGTTAGAATTCAATTATTGTGTTCTAAAAATATGAAGTGTGTAAACTATTCCTTGATCTGCACCGAGAAAAGTCAATTGCATATCAATCTTATGCAATATGCATATGCATACTCGAGAAGACTGCTTCATGGCAAAAATAACGGTGTTATGCTCCAGTGAGTTTTATCGACGTTTAATCGTACATTTCAGACGTCACTGAGCAATGTTGAAAAACAAAAAATGCAGTTGTTATTGAAATACAAAAGAAAAGTAAAAATTGTAGAAGCGCGGTGCCATAGCTGCTGCGCATTTGCGCTTTGGTTGAGTTAGGAGTTACCACTCGAACGCGCTGAGTCGCCTCGCGCAAACGTGTGCCGCGAACGCCACCATCACTTTCACGTTCAGATATTTTAAAAAACGCGGGAAACCTGCTTGAGAAATCTCACATTTTTCTTAAATAATAACCGAGCTGTATTACAATTGGTTTGCCCGACAACAGCTGCGGTATTGGATTGTTAACAAAAAGACAATCATGATGTGAAAACAAAATTAAATCGAACTTAGAATCACTGGAATATAGTGCACGCGTTTCAGAAAAATCGACGACACCCGCACGTGATTTTCGCGGGCTTCTTTTTCCCCTATTTCTCTTTCCTTATCTTCGATTCTTTCGTCTCCTGCATACTGAGACTTACGTTTTATTCGGCTATCAATTGTGTTGCGATAATTCCGTGATTTATTAGACGTTATTGGAACTTGTTAGAAGTGCAGTGTTAGAATTGTGCATCAAGTCGTGTAGACGTACTAACAGAGTGCGTTCTAAATTTGAAGTATTCTTGTTGAAATAATATGGGTATGATTTGGAGATCTGCAATGCCTTTACTGACTACGTTGGCTGCTTTGGTAATCATAGTACATTGTGTCGAAGAGGATTTGGAAACTGAGTACCGACACGATTTACGACCCAGGATATTGGATACAGGAACACATAGTAATGACCAGGTAAACAATTTTTTATTTCTATTAGATGAATAATAATAAATATTTTTTACAAATGCGTTTAGTTATCAATCGTAAGTTTTAAATGGTTTTATGGTGGGACGATCTATTATGTCATATAGTCGTCGAGGTAAAAACCTGTTTTATTGATCGACGTAAACAATCTATCCATAAGAAAGTTATAAACATTTACATAGAATATTTCTTAGTTAATATTTTTACTCTTTCACTTAAATTATTCCTGTTTAGCGGACGACTGATCAAAAAATTGTTATGTCAAATTAATTATTGTCGTATGGGATCCGAACCACTTGGCATAGTGGCAGTGGCGAGGTTACTTTAACCACAATGCCATCTGTGCAGTCATATTAATGTCGTCATTATAATAGGAAGACGGATTATCTAATAAGTGCTAAGGTACTAAAAACCCTAGGACATTAGATGTTCTATGCAAGATGTTAAAACGAAAATTCAAAATCAACGTCGAAACAAACATTAGTGTCTTATCGAATGAGTTATCGCAGAACAATATTGTTTAGTTCAAGTCAACATATTATGCTCTAATTATCCGCCTTGGTTAAAACTGGTGTGACCGGTTTTGACCTAGCCGGACAGTTGGAAGCTCACATGAAATATTGACCGCATGCGTGGAATAGCAGAATAGGTACAGGTGTATGCCAATAATTTCACCTGATGAAAAATAAGTCAAAACTATTTTCTTAAGATAGCATATTAATTTTCTGATTAAATTGTTTTAAGCAAAATCTAAGGAACCTTAAATTTTGCTTTATGGATGTCGAATGCGGCTTTGAAGGCAATTGGTAACACTCTGGAATAATGAAGCTTTTTATTAGTGACAGAACTTTATAAACAGATTAGTAATTACAAAAATTAAAACAAATAAATTTTATATCTTCATTGTATTAACAGCTTGACATTAATTTGTAACGCTGACTTCACGGAACTTTGTCATTATCTACTGAGAAATTCATTAACAATTCAGGAGCAAAGAGTGAATGTCAGGAAATTGATTAGTTTACAAACGGTGCATTCTTTTTGCCTTCGATCTCATAACAATGGAACCGTTGTTTTCTCTTGAGTCTTTTATTTTTACCAATTTCACTTATGTGCGTTAAGTTAACATAAACAAACAATAATTATGGTGAAGATGATTTTAGGCAAATATAATTTGGTTGTTATGAATAGTTTAAGGTCTATTCGAATCTATGTTTTTCACGTGCGAGAGGTCATCTATTTGGAAATATGAGCAAATGGTGCATTGGTTCAATTTACGTATGCCATGACATATTTGAAGAAAAGTCATATAAATATTACAAGTTTCATACAAAACGAATACGCTTTAAAACAAATTACTGGAGAAATGGTATCTTTTTGAGTTTTATATAAGTATAGGTTCAAACGCCATAATTTAGACTAAGGCATCAGGACACATATAATTATAATCTATACAAAAAATCTTTCTTTTTAGTTAATAAACTACGTTTTATATTCACTCATCTTTAGATCAGATGCCATTTCGATATATAGGATATAAAACAGACGAACATAATATGAGCATCGAAAGTTATTGTGGCATTTGCTAAAACCGGTTTCGCCTACACGAAAGTCCGATCGATAACGTTACACACAAGCAGTCTGCAGATTTTAAGCTCACATAACGTATGTACGTGCAAAATATAGGACGTACTGAATAAGGTATAAACATTAATAATGGAATAAATCATGTGCATACATATGCGCAGTTGGCCAGGATGCCAACCATAGAAAAGCGCCTAAGGTATCCATGATTTTAATTCCATATCACGTACACCTCTAGGAAGTGGATACATCATGAGCTAAAAAAAATGATTTTTAAACTTTGAATGTTTGACTATCGACGACAAACTTATAGAAAATATTGTTATACGTCCTAGAAGAACTTGATGACAGTTCTTTTAGAACACACGCAGACAGTCAGCAGATCTAGATCTAACAAAACTAATCTAAATACTAGTATTTAGATTAGTTTTGACTGCGTTGACTATACCACTTAACCATGACCAAACGTTTTTACTCGCAGTCGGCTGCGTCAGAAGGAGGGTAATGTTTTTTGAGCGTATGTATGTACGTGTGTTTATATGTCCATTTTTTGGCACGCCCTACAGCCCAAACGACTAGACGGTTTTTGACATATGAGGTGTCATTGAATTCATCAGAATCGTGGTAGACATAGGCTATATAATTTTTCAAAATGACGACCGCAAATGAAAAAAAGGGTTATTGTTTTTTTTTTGTTACCTTAGCAATATGGGTATCAAATGAAAGATCGTGCAAAGACCATTTCAAAAATATATGTATCATATCACGTTTATATTACTGTTTTAACACAAATTTTCAAAAAGCGTACCAATTATATATCGGGACGCCCGAAGTATCAGTTTCTAGCAAGAATGTATTCAAGTCAGGAATGACATTGCATGTACTTAGTTATATCTATGTATATTAAAATAAAACTCGGATAATAAAACTAAAAAGTCTGAAATACAATTATTATTATAAAAACAAAAAACCCGACTGCTTAAAAGTAATAAACTGAAAAGAGAAAAACAAGTATCACAATATCTATATAAAATTCAACTGACTAATGCATTGTTTTGTAAGCTTACTTTATCAAAATATGAAATAACTACATATGTATATTCAAATTAGTTAAATTAAATACTTCATTACTTTTAAGCAGTCGGGTTTTTGTTTTTATAATAATAATTTTATTATGAGCGTAATTTGAAATTAGCATTGGTTGGTCGGTACTATAAAATTTTGTCAACAACAAAGCGTGGTTGGTTTCTTTACAAAAATACTACACGAGTTACGACTTTAGGCGTAGTATAGTTTGGAATAAAACCGGCATTTATTCAGAAGTTCGATAAAGGGGTATTATTAATTCACATGCCAGTTTTGAAATGGTTTAGGCTGGTTTCAAAAGCCAAATTCTGCTTTGAAGTCGAAACTAGTCGACCCGTTGTAACGTGCTGAACTTATCGAAACAATTTAACGATTTATTACATTTAAAAATTATTAGTCCGCAATTTTATTTACAACTTCAAACAATAAAACGGTTTTTACTTATTACGTAGTTAAAGTCATTTCGTGGTTAGATGTTGTCGATTAGAGATTGTTTGTTTTTAATACAACCAAATCTCTCATTGATAAATATTACGTACGTGGCAGTGTCGAACGAATCTACAGTTGCCAAGTATATTCAGTCTGAATAACTATGTACCAATACGCTAAGTTTGTATCCTGTTCAAAGACTGAACCACAATACTTCAAACCGTTGAAAATTTGGGAGTAGTCTACTATCTCAATATATCGATGATTCCGCATTCTATAGAAGAATTCCATGAACGAACTAGACAGTAAAAAAAGAAACTTAGTACCAATTTAAGCTTTGAAACTTTCAAAATGAAAGTAAAATGCTATCAGTCTAGTAACGGAAACAATTTCCATAATTCAACTGATAGTCGGTAAATCAGCATCATTTATTACAATGAAGTGAAATCCAATGAGAAGCAAGGGACCGGAAGCCTTAGCTCGTAGGCTAGTTTGACAGGTGACGAGACTAGAAACTGGTCTAGAAATCTGGGGGAGTAGCCTGGATAAGTGGAGCGTGGTCGATTCGCACATCAATTAGACAATTGACGTGGCTAGATTAAGGCCAACGGTAATAGCCAATAGTACAAATGTAACTATACTTTCATGTTGTTGTTAAGTCAGTAGTAATTGATGTACTGCCTCGGTGTCGCAGTTGTAGTGTTTGTGATTACTGTGCATGGAGTCTCGGGTTCGATGAGCAAGACAGGCAAAGTGTTATTGGTTATGTCTGACAAGAAATTCTCAGTGGCGTTCGGATGGTGTATTGGTTTAGGTGGTCGCCTCCCCATCGCCACTGCACTCTCCGTTCCTACACGGGACAAAAAAATGTGTATTGCACATTGTTGTTCCGAGTCTGGGTGTTCTTTGTGTCTGTTGTTTGAATGTTTGTAAAATCCACCACGCCACAGAAAAGCCACATAGTGCGAAAGTCGCCTTTCAATAAAGAGATTAAGTTTATTGCAGTCTGATGTTTACTAGTCACAATTATTCCTAGTAATTCGTTAGTTGAGTTGTTTTGTGAGTTGTAATAAAGCTCTGCCTATCTCTTCAGGTATATTGACATGAAACTCTGTAAATATGTATATAATTGATGGAATGATAAAAGAAATATAGTATAATGATTTAAATACAGTCATCGAATTTTAAGTACCGGCTTCGATTGGCAGGTCTTTTAAAATATGTTATTGGGTATTTTCAGTATAGAACTGCGAGTTTAGTACTGTGAATATAAGGCAACAAACTATTACAAGAGATCTTAATATAGCTAAAGTAATGTATATACGATACTTACAATGCAGTTGAAATAATAAGTATAGTAATGAAGGTAAATGATAAAATAAATTAAAATATACATATATTACTTTATAAGATCTTAATATAACATGTCTTTTTAGTAATAAAATAAACAATTTAATCAATTTCATAACACTGATATTATGATTATAAAATAATATTATTAAACTGATAAAATTATACCTAATAATCTTTTATTATTATGTGACGTAATTATAATGTATAAGTAATACTATTGAAATATGTTACCAATGTGTAAGATTTTAATACATTCAATATTTAAACAAAGATAATTAAAGACTCGTAGGCCCCGTATTAAAAATTTGCGTTTGTATCACGATTACTAGGACGGGTAGTGTAGTTGAATTTTTTATAACGAACTTTTCAGCAGTAGTGGTATTACTGGTAAGCTTTCCTCTAAACTTGCTATTGCCGTCTGCCACTCTTTATTTGACCAAAAATATAGCTTACGAAATGTTAGTATAATACACCCATATCCTTTCAGGGATATAGAGGTTAATGTACATATGTTATTAATTATTTTAATTAATATTAATCATTGACTGCATTCCTGGTCTCTATCATTACTCAGAAATCGCCTACGATTTGTAATACATTACGTGCAAAATATTGTTCAAAATAGAGAGATACTGGAGTCTATGGTCAACGTTCTTTTTAAATTTTTTGTTGGTTCACTGGTTTAGGTACGCACTAGCCCGTGATATTATGCGATAATAATTAAAATTCAACTTTTTACCGAGGGGCACGTACGTCGCCCCGTCGCCCCGTCAATAAGGCAAGCACAATATTATACCTACTTAATTACAGAATAAATAAGATAGGCAACAATAGTTTTACGATCGTTCTAGAGGTACACTGATTATTTTTCTCTTTTACGTTTAGTCTTATGCTAGAAATACGGAATGATAAAACAAATTTTATTCTATAAAAGTAAATGAAACATTAAATGTCGTATGAGACGTCACCATCAAATATTTTTGGTGATTCTGGTTGCTCCCACAAAAATGCATTTGAAAACATTTATATACTGTAAGGATTTTTGGGCTATTGTAACCATTACTATGAGACGGGGCGTATACTTTTTGCCTTAGTGTTATAAAAACCTACTTAATGAACTAATAAGTAAAGAATATGGTATCAGTTGTCTTTATTTTTTTATTGCTAGCTATGCGTAAAGGTAAAATCGTAAGCTGATATAATTTCTAATATTTTATTAATATCATAACTGTGAAAGTTTGTGAAGCCGTTGAGACGTTTGTTACTGAATCACGCTCAAATTTCGAACTAAATTATAAATTTTGCATATAGGCAGACCATGCCTTGAAATAACACATTTCAGCCTTTTTATCCCGATATGCGTTATTATGGGAATCATGCGGGCGAAGCACGAAGAAACTAATTACTTAACCCTTTTCTTCCTAAAAAACCAGCAGGGTCTTTTGTCATGGAATATAGCGAATGTCCTCTCAAAATAGTAACCCAGGTTTCAAACGAAGTGAGTATTTTGCCGTTAGTTTTCGATATACAACTTTTTATAGGGTCAAGCACAAGATCCTCAACAATACCGTCATATGGAATACCCGACAGATATTGTAGATGCATTGCCAGCTTTCTGAATGTCGAAGCCTTAAAATGTCGTCAATTACCCCCGTTCTAAACCTATAAATAGATGCTGGCGTTTCACAAGACTTCCAATGTGCTGTCTTACTTTATTGATACACAAGGCTAGGTTTCGGTCAATTGCATTGCTATGCTGATGACAGCACGGTATGATGATGATCATGATGCTTAATATATTGTATATAAAACAACAAGACGATCGAAACGCGGTTTTGACAATCACATATGTTTATTATGCTTTCGGCACTAGAGACTTAAAGTTATAGGATCCATAGCCATTGCGAAATATATAAATAATAACATATCAATATAATAAAAACATAAAATTATACAAAAACGCCAATTCAAAGTTATAGCTTACAGAAATTCGCAATCCAAAATCAGTTACGCAACATCACACAATCTTACCATAATCCTTTAAACACGTGTTAATATTACCCACTTTCTAACTTATTATTTAAGAACAGACGTATAAATAATAATATAGTGTTACGTATAAACGACCTCTATTAACATAAGTCATATAGCTCCGAGGAGTAGCGATGTTGATTCAAGTTCGCGGACCGGTACTCGGCTTTCAACTTTCCTCGGTGATGCGATGCCATAACATCGGTTTTGTAACTTTCTTTATTTAACGATGAGATAACAAAGTTATATTTGAGTAGCCCTGAGGTGTGATCTGCAAGTTTTTTTGCTAAGTAGTTCATTAGAGTTTAAGATGACTTTGGTTTTTATGTGTATGTTGTTTGTTGTATTTTGTATGTTCTGTGATGGACACAAAATATGGTTTGGAGATAAATAAAACTAATTTTGAAAATGTTTGTTAATTTTGTGTAGGTGTAGGTACGTGATGTGAATGATGTATAATTTCTTATTAAATGATGATGATATTTTATATTGATGGTTTAATGGCAACCTTGTAAAGACTCTTCTCTTAAGCTGTACGGGCATATATTCCTAGTATTTATTTTTAACAATAAAATGCAAATCACTCTACTTATGAAGAGTTAACCGCAAGTTGACAACGAGATACCTCTGGTTTCTAAACGCTATTGTAATCCTTTACTATAAGAAGGCTGTATACTTATTAATCTATTGACTCACAGCGGCACACCGGCAGCCAGACACAATAGGTTTTCAATCATGGCTGGCATTCCAATAATTGATGGGTTAACTGGACGTATAAGAAGAAATATTGATGGAACAAGCTCTAAAACACGCAGGCTTAGGATAATTTGTGGAAATATTGCTTGAATTATTGTCCCGCTTGGTTTAAGCTCGTAAAAGTTCTTGCATTGCAAGTGGGAACTAAAGTGACATAGACATTGTTCTTGTTTCCCTATCATTGACACAGTGAGCTTATGGAATATTGTTAATCGATCGACCTAGATCGAGAGTAACTATTGAAATTATAACTATTTTTATTTAAACTTAAATATAAATAGTTTTAATTAAAAATATATAGCTTAAATAGTAGTAAAGTTCAATAATAGTAGTGTTAGAGATTTCAAAATTATGTAATAACAGTGTTTTAAAGTAAAATAAACAACGCGACAAAATCCGTATGAAGTGTTTAATTTCAATGTATAACATTCGCGTAAACATAAGACAATATTATCGAGAGTAACTAGTTTATTGCGTTATTTTGCTAAGAGACACGAGCATTATATAATCAGTGTCTGTCTCCGATAAAAGTCAAAATATCACTAAAGTACGCAAACCAGGATTAACGGGACTCGAAAGTCAAACTAAAAAATAATGTATTCATGTAGATTCCCAGTAGTTAGTGAGTTCACTTAAGTTACATTCAGCCTAGTGACCAGCTTTAGGCAAAAACTTGAGCCTATTAGAGGATACATGCGTGAAACCCAAGGTTACCCTTTTTCAATCGCTATTGAAATCTAGTACTTTACAAATAATATAAGAAAACCTAAAAGGAAAATAGACCGAACTCCCTTCGGACCTTCTCGGAAGAGCTTTCCTTTACTATGTCTTGCATTACAACAAGCCAAAGCAGCTTACATCTTTTTTAGAGACGGAAAAAAAATATTGGAGTTATCTCTATTCTGGGCATAATTAATTTCTATGTACATTTTCACTTGTTTTTACGATATGCAGACATTACCTTCGTGCTGTTCTTCAGCTAACAGTACAAGATACAAGATACCCATTATATATTATATCTATTTGTAGTTCTATGTAAAGCTATATTGCAAATGCAGCAATTTCGGTTTACAGTAAAAACGGTACATTCAAAGTTCTCAGTACAAACGGTAAATTTTGCGTGTCATGTCGCTTTAACATTCGCAATTAACAACAGTTAGAAATGTTACATGGTATCTTAATTTGTGCCGTCGATAATTTGTATTGTAATAGTTTACGGTTGTTTTAATTATGTAGGGTATGCAAATATGCTATTATGTCCACATGCAATCACCCATAGCCAGTCGGTAGTAGATTTAACAAAAAATTTATTAGATACATCTTTAAGGTAATCCATTATATGACCGAAAGCTACGTGGCATCCTCTTCTTTCATATAAAAATATTTAGTTTTTCTCTAGCTGCAGTGATATTCGCAAAAACAAAACTATTAAAATACAGTTTTAAGAAAATGTAGTTACTGCATTTTGGTACGGCACGATATAGGTACACAATTATTTTTCTTATTTTTAATTGTCTACGTTATAGTAAAACTTGTAGAGGCCTGCAAAACCTGTTAGAAAAATATCTTGTAGTAATTAGGTGTGGTAAAGACTACATTCTAGACTCGTTTTCTATTATGGCAACATGTTACGGTGTATTGAATTAAATATACAGTGTATACCTGATTATTCGATTAAATTATGTCATTTGGAGCTAACTAGTAATACATTTGAAATAAACAATATTTATTTTATCTAGTGACGAATAGGTTTAGACTACAAATGTAGTAGTTTCGTGTACCTACTTATTTAACCGATCAAGTCTTGGAATGCGAGACATAACTAGGAATCCACATTTTCTGACCGCCGGTGTGCTGTTGCGACTCATTAGGTTAATGGGGAAGTCTGACTTTGATAACACAGATATGTGTATCTCGTTAAATAAGAATAATGCCTTAATAATAGAGCTTTTTAAGAAATATATAGGTAGGTATTATGGTCTGTGCAATACTGTTGTTTGAAACATAAGCAAACACTTTTACTTTTAAGTAATACTGTTACGACTTCCTTTAAGGAAATTGTTTTTATAGTATAATTATCCTACTGGCACATATCTACAGTGTCTTAATTGCATAATAAACATAATTGGAAAAGTTCTCATCGCGGTAATGACCATTATAAGGCGAGAAGGTTTGATGTTGGTTAAAAACAAATTTGTATTGTAAAGAGTTAGACCTGGATGTACGTCTACTAAATTAGTTAAAAAGTTACTTTAACCTTAAACTAAAAGACAATTTTTTTTTATCGTTGCTTAGCCGGAAGCTAGACAATAAAAAAGCATTTTGTTTTGAAACCGTGGTCCAAGTATTGGCCGAGGGGTTGAATTACCTCACAGTGTATGTTCCAAATTATATTTGAATCTTGTTGGTAATTAATATAAGATTTCTATGAAAGTTTTAACAGAGCTTAATTTTCTAAAGAAGCATGCGTACCACCAATTCATGTTCATTTGCTCTGAGTTGTGGCAAAACCGCTCGTTCCGTCAAGCTTCATCAATATTCCGTGCGTGCAATCATATATTATATTAATTGTCGTTACCTACGACAAGTGACAAAATACAACTTGTCATCTAATAAATTAATTGTACCTAACAATAAGTGACAAATCGCGATTAGTCATGTACACGAACAATTGCAATAAAGATGAGCGAATATTGAATACAAATTCACGGCCAATGCACTCTTTGGTATTCAAAGCATCTAATCCGTTGTTGTCTTTTAGCCACAAAGAGATATTTGTTATGTAAACATGAAACAATTGGCATATCTGTGCAAAATTCAATTACACGAATTCCTTTACCATGCGCTTAAATTACAATAGTAGTCACAAATTTGATTACGAAAATAGCCACAAACAAATTCTCTCACTACATAATTAGTCGCGCAGGATAAATTGATGATAATCATCGCTAACAAACAATCTTGTGGATTTGACACAATACTAAAGTAATGGAAAGTATTATTGAGTTTTCGGCCAGGTATTTTTGACAAAATACTAAAACCAAATCCAAACTTCGAAAGGTAGTATCCACCTTGTGCCTTGGCGAGCATTCACATTATACAAACTTAATTTACCACTCACTTACTGACTGACTTAGAGAAATAGAAGTCATACAAGGGCGATCCGTAGGAAAAAAGTAAATAAAGCGTCGTATAGAGAATCATTCAGAAGGCCCGGCAAAAATGCCTGACCTTCGGAAGGTCAGCTCTTGGTACCCCATCGGATCTCGGAAACGGTGATATCTACGGGAGTCGTTCTCGAACGAAATGTTCCTAAAAGTCATCGATGATTTTTGACTTCGGGGGTTTTAAGGTCCCTGAAACCGAATCTAAAATTAGTTTTTTTATTCCTTCCCCTCTCGCTGTATACCCCCCTCGCGGGGCGCACGCGGCTCGCGCAACCACGCGAAATGCTGGTCATTTATATACTTATAGAAGATGAAGACAGGCTTTAGAGCTCTTTAAGGCATGACGTGGATATTATCTCTCGAAGTTTGGAAACGGTTTCAGACTTCTGTCTCTTGTCAAAAATAACAGGCAGAAAGACCAAATAACATTTTACAATTCTGTACTACTGTTAAGTTGGCAAACTGCTCCCTAATAATATAATATGGCTTGCGTCTATCGAACCCCTAAAAATAAGGATTTTATTACTACTTTGCCAGTCATTCTTAATGAATAAGCAAAAAGCCACTTGACCAGAATATAATAAAAAACGTATCGTGCTTCAATACACAAATTGTTAAAGGAATCTAGTTACATTTTGCTCGATCCTATAATAATAGTTCCATGCAATCAGTAGTTGTTCATATACTTAAACTTTCGCCATTAATTACAATTTTATATGTTGATGTATTTTCATAGATAGACCGTTGAAGATGCGGCAAATAACTTAGGTAAATTGATCTCTCGGGTAAACGACAGCTAACTGAACTCATCTATTAAGGTGTAATTAAAGGCGCTTTCGCCGTGTACAAAGTACGCGCACGCAACACCGTTCAACTGTCCAATCAATTACAAATTTACGCAATTGCACAACATGTATGTTTTTGTCGTTTATTGTGTACATTTTCACACGAGACTCGTCGAGAATTTGTCGACATTTTTCCATGATTATCAAACAATACGTCGTATTTAGAGCACAGAGAGTCGCATCGTCTAAATTTACGTAATAGATGTGCTCAGTGCAAGAAAAGATGTCTAAAATATTGCAAATTGTGGCTATAAGATCTTTGATGCATTTTAAGTCTCGTAATGTTGTAAATGATGTAAGTAATGATCTAATGTGTCTACATTAGAACAATAAATATAAAGTGCCTACTCTGTAGTAAACGACTGCAATCTTTGAGAGAAACTTGTGTTTTGAGCTTTGGAGCTCTAACTTACTGAGCGGAACGCAATGACAAAGTTATGCCTAAGCTCGTCTCCAAGAGGGTGGGTACTAGATTGGGCAAAGCCGCTAATTTGTATCATCATCAAACTGCCCCAATTGGCATTGGGGCATTGCTGTATAAGGTGGAGAGCCTGGTGCCTTCTCAAGAATTAACCGGTGCCCATCCCAGGATCTTAAGTTTGAAGTCAACATTCTAGCATTTTATATCAGCCATCGCTGTTTAGGGTCCATGTAAGTAAAATAACCCTAGATACGCCAATGCTGGCTTCTAACACTAAAGTCAAAAGCGAGTTCTATAAATGAAATATCAGCACGTTTTTTTTTTCAATTAGCTTGACTACAAACATGTGCATATTATGTTAAGCAGCATATGTCTACTTTCATCATGTACTCGCACATTCATAATAAATAATTATGTCCGTCTAAAAATTACTTTTAAATAGCCACGCCTTCTCATTACATGCTTTTAAACAATAGAGTTTTCAGTTTATACTAAATGCATATTGTGACAAGTTAATGTTCTTGATGCGCACCAGAAACCAGAAAATATGTTAAAACCATAGCGAAAAATTGAGTCACGCTCGCTTACAACAATGTGGTAAAGAATATAATTATTTTAGTAACTGTCAGTCTAATTTTAAGTTTAATAACCACTATTATTACGTAGCATTAAAAAAGTTGCGTATAAATAATGTTTTATGTTGACATATAAGTTAGTTATCATTTCTATCCATATTGCAAATAATCATTGCGTGGGCCGGTGACCGTAATAAGGGAACTTACAAGCAAGCGGTACTTTGTCTAATCATCTTGAAAAGCGAGCGACAAGTAAAGACGATGTAGAAACGCCTTAGTACTACCTACATTATTTTACTGATTAGGGTAGTTGACTTTTTACCAATTCATACTAATAATAGGGGTTAAAGTACGAAGTTACCGTTGTATAGTAATATATACTTTGAATTGACATGGTGTGGGATTTTCGAGTGAAACTTTTTCTCGTGATAGCTATAAGATTCTTCTTTTACAAATGTGCTACATTAGATTTTCAAATTTCAATTGTTTTTTTTATTCAGCTTAGACGGGAAAGATGATACTTCGAAAATTCGAGTCATTTTTTAATACGCGTTCCGACGCGGAACTAACGCGGCAGAAACAGCTCGCAATATCAACGCTGCGTTTGGATAGGAGACTGCTAATGAGCGTACCGTTTTTGGTTTAAACGCTTTCGTAATGGAAACTTCGACTTGAAGAACGAATCACGTGGAAGACCGCCCACATAGGTGAATAACGCTGAATTGAAGGAGATGGTGGAAGCCGATCCGAGTCAAATTACCTAGGAATTAGCGGCATGGTTTAACGTTACCCTACCTACAATATTGGCTCATTTGCATCAAATCAATAATGAAAAGAAAAAGAAAATGGGTGCCTCATGATTTGACTGATCTGCAGAAAGAAATGCGAGTTGAAACTTGTGTTGCCTTGTTGAATCGGTGCAGAAATGAAGGAATATTGGATCGAATTGTGACATGTGACGAAAAGTGGAAGTAAAGCAAAGCTTACCAATAAAAAGGTAATGGTAAATGTTTGGTGGTCTCTTCGTGGTTTTATTTACTAGCTTTCTCAGGTCTGGTCAAACAATAACAGCAGATGTTTACTGTGCCGAACTTCGAACAATAATGGCGAAACTGACAGTGAAACAGCCCCGACTCGTGAATCGATCTTCACCATTATTGCTCCATGATTACGCAAGACCTCACAGTGCACGGGAAACCGTTGTAACTTTACAGGAGCTGCAGTTAGAAACCATACGTCATCCTCCGTACTCACCAGACCTTGCCCCAAAGGACAACCATTTTTTTCGTGATTCGGACAATTTTCTACGTGATAAAAATGTTTCTTCCTAGGAGGCAGTACAAAATGCTTTCATACAGTTTGTCAAATATACATCCCGGAGTTATATTGTAAAGGCATAAATGAACTTGCGTTTAGATGGCAGCAATGTATAGATAATGAGGATAAATATTTCGATAAATATGGTACATCTTAGAAAAAAACGAGTTTCAAATTTTCAGTACAAATTGGCAATTTCATACTTTAACCCCTAATATTAATATTGTTCTGACCATTGTTTGGTCAGCCAAATATTGATCACAACGGCCAATCCTGATGAAGTCTAGCCATATGCGCAAGAGATATTACAGTGCACGAGCGTGTGTAAAAACACTAGAGAGATCTCAACTTAGCCATAAACCACAAGTTTAGCGTTATTAGAATTTTTTATCAAAACCTTCTTAGCACGGCACCAAAAGTCAAAGTCAAAAATAATTTATTCATTTAGGTCACAAAGTAACACTTATGAACAGCGCTTTTTTCGAAGTTCCCTTCCTATGGGCTTCCCGAGAGATTATGCGAATGGGTCACTAGCTTTTTAGCAGACAGAAGCATTAAGGTCGCAGTCAACGGTGAATGCTCTAACTCCATGCCTGTAAATGCTGGTGTCCCGCAAGGCTGTGTGCTATCGCCTACTCTGTTCCTCCTCTATATCAATGGCATGTTGCAAATAAGCAACATTCATTGTTATGCGGACGACAGCACGAGCGATGCGCTCTATACCGGCCGCGCTAACATCTCTCGGGAAAACGTAATTGAGAGCCGAACCAAACTTGTGTCTGAAATTAAGACCTCTTTAAAGAAAGTCTCAGATTGTGGCAGACTTAATTTGGTCCGATTTAACCCCACAAAGACACAAGTCTGCGCGTTCACCGCTAAAAAACTCCCGTTGGTCGTATCTCCTCGTTTTGAGCACATCCCCTTAACTGCCTCAGCCAATATTGGAATAATTGGTGTTGACATATCGAGTGAAGTCTAGTTCCGCGGCTATTTAGAGGGTAAGGCTAAATTAGCTTAGAAAAAGCTTGGCGTGCTCAACAGATTGAGACAGTATTTCACGCCGAGCCACCGCCTACTACTTTACAAGGCGCAGGTTCGGCCTCACATGGAATACTCTTCTCATCTTTGGATCCATCCCTATCTTCAGGACCCGAATAGATAGGGTTTTGGGGGGAGAACTACGGGTTTCCCCCTTTGGACCAGGGTACTGCGGGGTCAGGAAGCCCACTACGCCTCGAAAGGCGTGTTCTATCGACCGCTGACTAGAGTGCGCGGTGCCTGACATTGGTGTTCGACTCGCAGGGGTATGTGGCCGCTGAGGACGACATGTTCGTTTGCTCGGCAAGCACGTTGCGTTCGAGCGTCGGACTCAGGCACGGCCAGTGCGAACCAGTCGGTCGCATGAGGCACGGAGTTGCCTTTAGCGAAGTGGCAATGTGGTTTCACTGCCGCAACGCATCTCATCACTCATCATCGCTTACGAGAACCGGATCTCTGAGGTTAGGGTGGAGAGTCGAGATTTGGGGACAAGACCTGTCTATAACTGGTCCCGGAAGGTGCTCTCGGGCACTGGCAGGTACAGCGGCTCCCCTAATATAACCTATACAGTTGGTGTAGGGGAACGCTATATTATAAACTGGGATAGTCGTAGAGAAGGGGATGTTCTCATCTTTGGGCAGGGGCACCCCAGTACCAGCTTCTCCCTCTAGACCGCATTCAACGGAGAGCGACTCGAATCGTCGACTGCCCGGTTGTTTCAAATCGGCTAGATCCCTTGGCGCTGCGTAGAGATGTGGCCTCGCTATGCATCTTCTATCGCTTTTACTATGGGGAGTGCTCCGAGGAATTGTTCGGACTGATCCCTGCTGCCTCTTTTCGCCATCGTCCTACGCGACAGAATTTCCATTCTCATCATTTAGATGGTTGGCAGTCCACAACTGTGCGCTTTTCCAGAAATTTTTTGCCTCGCACAACTAAACTGTGGAATGAACTGTCCCCTGCGGTATTTCCGGACCAATACGACCTACAAACATTCAAGAAAAGAGCGTACTCCTTTTAAAAGGCGGGCAACGCATTTGTAACTCCTCTGGTGTTGCGGGTGTCCATGGGCGGCGGTAATCGCTTACCATCAGGCAATTCGTCTGCTCGTTTGCCACCTATATCATAAGAAAAAAAAATACATTTGTGGCACACAACGGTCCGTCATTACTAATCAGTTTCCAAAAAGTTAAACCTATATAGGTATCAGTTTACCAAAACTACATACAAATTAAAAACGAACTTACATAGTCGCTAAGAAAATTAAAAAGGTTCTTTAAAATAAAACGAAATCCGCAGATAAACAAACTCAGATTGGATCGTAACCTAAGATAGTTGAATGAATATTGAGATTTCGGTGATATTCACTATTGATGTTTTACTATAAACAGAGACGGGACAACTACACTGATACAACATTGATTGAGTTGATAATTGGGATATAAAATCGGCACTTTCATATATTCTGGAGACTTGGTCTAATCTACGAACATCGGTAGCTATTTGTGATGTAAGAATTAAATTCTTTGTATGTACAGACGAGACTCGTTAAAGTAGCCACTAGATACACTGGAGAACATTGCATTATGAATTACACAACAATTTATGCCCGACTGCGTCTGAATGAGGGTAATGTTTTTCGGTTGGGAGCAAATATTATGTATGTCTATGTTTTGGCACGTTCCGTTGCATGCAACTTGATAGTTTTTAATCAATAAGGTGCCATTAGATACCTGTTAAGCTATTGAGAGGCAGGAGCCCGAAGGCGGCCAAACAATTTGGTTTAATTTTTTTCTGGCATTTCAGCAATTAACAGGTAGAAAGTGCGAGGGATATATTGTGTTTGGGTAAAGATATGATCGCGGAAGCAGCCAACTCTTCAAGTCCTTTTGCATTTAGGTATCTTATGTCTAATCTTTGATGGCTTATAAGTTATTATTCGGGATATCTGATAACCTTATTTAATACAGCCGCAATTAATGAATTTGACACTTTTGAAATAACCTTTTCTTGAGATTTCAAAGCGCGAAATAAAATTACTATGGATCGACAAATTAGCACTATTCACCAATATATACATATTAGCGGACTCGACAGCCGTTGCACTGAACACAAGTTTTTTTTTTAATAAATACCATTCTCGAATCCACCTGAACTCACACAAAAAATTTCACCAAAATCGGTCCAGCCGTTTAGGAGGAGTTTAATTAAAACAACACACGCACAGAAGATTTATATATATAAAAATATACTTATATAAAAATGCGACGAATTAAACGCGACACGATTTCACGACTAAACCGTTGAACCAATTGCCATGAAATTAGGTATGGAGATAGTTTGAAAGTTGAGGAAGAACATTGGTTACTTTGTAAAGAAACGTAAATAAGGTCGCGGGTTACAACTAGTGATACCCGATCACGTAAATAAAACCACTACGTTAATGACGGAATTACGGGCATTTCTAATTCCATACATAAACATTATAAATTAATAACCGGATTAAAGAAATATCGAGGCGGGTCTCTTGTTTGTAAATCGAGCGAACGTATTTTTTGTGTCTTGCAACGAATCGCTGAACAAGATATTCGCTACGATGCCGTACTTGGTCGGACTTCAATTATGGACTAAAAAAGTTGGCTTCTGTCGTAAAATATGTTCCAATGGCGTGACTAAATACCTACACAGTTTTAGATATTAAAGCAGTGAAATAATAAAAAAGTACATGACCAAACTCGATATATAAAAATAGATCGAGAAATAGCATGTTTGAGTCCAAAGTAAACATATTTGTACAATATGTGTAGTACAATATGTAAATAGTTGAAACGGGTCTAGTCTAGACGTTTTTTATTTTGATATATTTTTTTCTTCCTAAGATCGAGAATAATAAAATACTATAGTCTTGGTATTCATGTAGTTTTTCGTATATACTTATCAGTGTAAAATATTTCTTTCAGCCTTGGAGAGCGATGGAGGAAACCCCAGAGATACAAGAACGCCACACCGCCAATTGGGATGAAAACTCACCTGACGAAACCCCTAAACGCCGAAGACCTGGTCGCAAGCGAAAACGTCGTCCGCAAACTCCACCCAACGAAGACCTTACACCTCAGGAAAGATTCGCTTATCCCGATGAACCACCTCGACCTTATTTCGACGTCGATTATGAAAATAATCGTCAAACAACAGAAATGCCTAAAAGAAGACGAAAGAACCCTGAACAAAGACCTGTTCGCTGGACAGACGACGACATGATGGTTGTAGAGCGACCGTTACGGAAAAGATCGGGCGCACGAAGAAAGAGACCATCGCTTGATAAATGGCCTACTTTGAGTGAATTCAGTGACTTCCCCGGTAATCACGAAGTATTCATAGAAGATAAAACAGATACACCCGTTCCAGTCACCACAGTTAGCATCCATGACGTTAGTCTACACGAAGTAATACAAACGAATTTAGACAATGTTCGCGAAAAGACAGGCGGTAAAATACCAAATACAAAACCGAACCCACACTCGTTTAATTCTCGAACGAAAGGAGGAACGCATACTGAGCAAATTACGAAAACTCAATTGGCTGATGACAAGTCTTTATCGGAGTTTTCTGTGGAATTAGTTAGCGATTTAAGAGCTACAAAACTCAATGCATACGAAGACCATAACTCTAAAGACCATAGAGAATATAAAGACAAAGGTATAACTGTAAATAATGAACAAAATAAAAGCCAGGTAAGCAAATAGTATTACGCAATAATCAAATATATCAATACTCAATTATAATATCAAATAGGGTAGCCACCCTGAGATAGACGAAGCTCTATGAGCTCACAGCTGATCACAGGCCTTACCAAAGATTTCAACTTTGTTCGATATTGTATTGTTTGCATACTACATATTTTTCATTTTGGTCAACCAGTCTCATCACTCATCATCTGCCCATGTTTTGGATGGTTTAATCCACCACTTTCCTGTGTGATCAGTCAAACTGCTGTCGAAATCCTACTCACTACAACAGGAACGTAACAAACTTATTTGTCTGCGATCTTTCGTAAAGTGGAGATATTCCAGGGCCACTGCAGATTGACTATAATTTTAAAGGTCTTAATATCTCTTAGAAATTACTAATACGATTATCATGTTATAGGGCAAGAATTGGTCAGCATTTATATATTGGGATTTGCCGGGTGTAGGAAATATAACCGTTGAACAGAGAAATACGAGTGATGTAATTACGTATTCCCCTAAATATGCTGCAACGGAGAAGCTTAAAAGTGCTGAAAAGATGGAAATAATAGTCAAAAATCGTAACATAACATTACAACAATACGTGGAATTCATCTCAGCTTTAGTGATATTTAAATCTAAAGACAAGATTCCATTTAGTCGTCATGACATGCACAACGACTTAGCGAAAACCAATGAAGAACCGCCAGACTATTGGCAGGATGATATTAATAGGGTATACAAGTCGATAATGATAAATAAAACATTTTAGATGCGTCTATTAATTAAAATGTAGTAAATCATTATAGCAAGTATTGGTACCTAAAACAATAACATAATTTGTATTTTGTTAAGATTGCTTTAAATGCGTGTTTTAACACAGTTGTTTAGCAACTATTAGAACAACTATTAGAGTGATTAGATTTGTGCCCAGGTTAATAAGGCTAGCGGGAAGATTGATCAAATTCCCGACTAGATTCATATTATCGTAATTCACTAACGCCTTATCTATCTGCAATGATAAAATCCGCGTTCGTATCTTGCCGCCATTAACGTCATCCTAACCTTCTCTTTAAATATTTATAGCGTAATTGTAATATTAATACTGTTTCATTGCTGTCTGCTGATTGTTAGATGTTATTTAATATCGTCTACGTCTACGTATTGATGCTATAATCTTTGTACACTAACACACACTTTCACATTTAATTAATAAAATACTAATCCTTCTTTGCGATGCATTTCTAGGATCCTGTGGATCCATTAACTCTAAAAGACATACTAAGGAGATCGAATGGAACCAGTCTAAGCGAAATATTACAACAACACAATCTGTCTCTGGCGGATTTGCTTCATGGAAAAGAAAACGCTGTATCTATATTTAAATCACAAGACTCCATCGAAACTCAAAATAAAAATCCTTCTGAGATAAGAAACGATCTAATTGACAAAGAAATAGAAACAAAACCAGATTTTAGACAAGAATCAGAAGAACAAATATTAGTGAACTCAGAAACGAAATATGCTACAGAACCAGTAACCGAATTCTTTACCACGACTGAAATAGTTCAAGAGAATAAAAATGAAGCTCAAGCTTTACCTACAACTACAGCGAAACCACCTGAAGAAAACATGCCAAAAATATCAACCAGACGTCGTTATCCACCAGGGCTACGTAAGAAATTGCGTATGAGACCCGTATTAAATGTCACTAACACATATAAGGGACAATTAAGCAGAGACCTAATAGCGATAAATGCCAGAAAATACTCACACCATAGAAGAATCACAAATAAATCTAAAGAGTGGAAGGATATATTACCATCTATGAGACAACATAATGCACACAATGATAATAACGACACGACGGTGCACGAAACAACTACTGTAACAACTGCACCAGAAGAAACAACAATTATATCATTTGAAATTGAAAATAACTACAGTTCGTCTGAAAACATTCGTCCACAGATTGAAATAGATAAACTTGACGATATTAATATGGACGCCACAGAATCTATAGCACCAACAGAAACAACTACGGAAATTCCTAAAAATATAACTGAGAAACCAGTGGCTGTAGTAACTATGGCGAGACCAACAGCAATATCATCAGGTCTAAGACGTCAAGCGTTTAATAACAGATTGAAGAGAAAACGCCTAAAACACAAAAACTCGACGACTGAACCTCCACAAGATGATCTCATAAAACATCTGTTCGGAATGGGTAATTTAGTATCATCATCAGAATTTATTGCAAGAACTCAGGAACCAAGAACCACAAAAGATGATAGTAACGAATTTACCACTTTAGATGATTTTGTGACTACTGAAAGTACAAGTCAAACAGAGGGACCAATGCACGTGAAGATAATAACTACAATATTTACGACACCGAAATCGATAACACACAGCACGACAGAAGAAACAGCGAAAATTGAGATAGATGAAATTCTTAACGACACACTAAGTAAGTAAATAATCGAATCGGGCTTCTTTATTTTATAAGTAGATTTATATTAAAAATAATGGGTTATTGTGCCTTAAACATCCAATGTAAAATATAATTAGAATAATCACTCCGAAATTCATAGAGAATTTTATTTTCCTAATGTTATTTTATTATTTTTAGCAAGTGCAAAACTGTCGCGAATATTGAAGGAAAGGAACATGACGCTAAGTGAATTAGTGGAACACAGAGAACGTGGATCCAGCCATGTACACTTGGCTGACATATTCCACAACGCATCGAGAGAACCTAATCCACCAGAGCCTTTCCTGTCTAAATCTCTTTTGGAGCCAATATCGAAAGAGACTTATCCATTAAGGGCTATTTTGGAAGCCAATTTGCATGATTCAAATGGCAAAGTAACGACAATTGATCCAACTGTTATCAACAATATCAACATACCAGTTATAATGGACTACCGCAATAATGTTAACGAAAATGCGGAAAACATGGGTATAATGTCGCTGTTTAACAATTTCACCAAAAATACGGCAAAAACTACTTTATTGCCTGATGTTGAAGGAAATAATCACAAAGTATCAGAGATTGTACTGAATGGCATTAATGCTAATGATACGGTTCGTGAAAGTCGAGTGTTAAGCGAGACTCAAGACGATGTTGTTAGCTGGAATGAAATATTTTCATTGATGGGCAAAACTGGGCATAATGACACTGACGGTATTTATAACTCTGCCCTTATTCATAATTATATTAAATATTATGTAATGAAAATTAAACTTAATAATGTCTTTCAATTTCAGAACCGTCCTCAGACCAACCGTTTAAAAAGATCACAATAGAAGAAGACGCCGATGGCGATGGTTTAATAGTGTTGGAGGATTTGCAACATCTCAAAGATTTCGACAGCAATATAGCACTTGATTCCAACGAGAAGTTAGAAACAGACACTTTCCAAAAGAAAGACCAGCAAAAAGGTATTCTAGACAAAATACCAATTCAAACCAAATCTGTAACAGTTGCTACTGCGAGTATTGTAGGATTGGCTATGATACTATTCTTGTTGACATATGCTGCTTTTAAATGGAAACAGCAAAGGTCAATGATTCGTAAAAAACGCAGTTTCTGTGATGAAAGGATTCCTACACCTATATTCGAGAATAGAAAAGGTCATAAGAATAACAGTAGTAGTCGCAGTATTAGTCCAATGCTACAAACCTCGAACATATATACATTGAATACACTAGACTCACAAAATGGTAAAGAATCACCAGATTACATGTGGGATTCCTTGAGAAAACCATTTCAATGAATAGGTAAAATAAATCATTTGTTTGTTATAGACTGAATGGAGAAAGAGTTTGGTTTAATTAGTGTAATAATGTAATATATTAGCTAATAATGGGAGATTTCTACAATAATAACATGCTATAAGAATTTTTTAGTCTAATATTGTGGAAAGGGCCTTATAATTTAAACTAGTGACCTGATATTGATTAAGATTTTTATAAAATAGATCAATATTTAATATTAGACTATGTTTTTAACTATATTCCTATTACTTTAACTATACAACACAAGTAGATGTAATAAAGGGCACTTATTATACAAGGAACAACAATTCTGTATGTATTTACAAAGAAAAAAGTATATATGTATGTTTATCCATTGTCTAGTAACCATAGTATAAGCTCTGCTTAGTTTGGGCTAGATAATGTTCAGTTGTGTGTATGTGGTAAAATATTATTATTATTATTCTAACCTTGTTCCATTATTGCCCATATTGCATATCTGACTAACAATGTTAAATCATAATATTTATTTGAATAAATTGCAGTATTATGCTCTCAGTGCAATGTGACATATCAAATACATTTTTGTGTTTTCTTATTTTTTTAGATTTTCTGTGAAAATAAAATGTCTAAGAATTAAAAATAACTAATTTTATTTATGTTACCTGTAGTTGTCGTAAGTGAATACGTCTTGAAGTTTCTTAAGCACTGGTATATCCAATGAGTGGATTTTGTTGTAGAAGTAAGCATACTGCCTAGCAATACTTCTGTAGAGCTTGAGCGATGACTCAAATACAGGTGATGGCTGGAAACAATGATGTTTACACATTAGTATTTCAGAAAAGTTTTCCACCTGATTGTGAATATAAATCAATCATATCGATAGAATAATGGCTTGGTTGTTCACCCTATCACTACAACTACAGACTGATTTCAAATACAGCTTGTCTCTGTCTCCCTTACCATTTTACATGTTGCAGTGAATTGCTTTTATTTTCCCACCAAGTACTTTTAAAGATTACTAGCAATGTAACTTTTCAAATCGTTAGTAATAATAATAAGTATTCTTGTTAACCCCTCCAGCTAGGCTAAAATTGTGGTGTTAGGAGTTCGTCCATAGTGCAATGAGTAGGATTTAAACCCGCGACTCAAGTCCAGTCCTTATCCTAATGGTTTTGATTTTATTTTATCTTCTTATAGCTGTAAGTAATTTAATAATATCATAGAACTAAAACATATATCACTACATATTATAAAACGAATCTGCATCTGTTTGTTCGCAATAAACTCAAAATCTACTGAACAGATTTTTATGCAGTTTTCACCGGGCCGGGGTGTTTCTAGTATTACCTATAGGATACAATTGAACTGGTAATAACATTATGATAATAGATTTTATTAGCAGCACTTACTTTCAGTTCAGCTAATTCTTCAGCATTGAAATACAGTATAGTGGAGTATTTTTCAGGAAGTATGTCAATGTATGGTTTCCAATATGATTCTGAAAATATAAATAAATAAAGTTACAAATAGCAAAATTTAAATTTTTAATCCAACTGTAAATATGTCTTCATAAAAATGTCCTCACCAATGCTTTTATTCATTTGAGTATATAAAAGACACAATTTATAAAAATATATTTTGTAGGAATCAACTAGTTAGCTATCAAATAACCATATTATAATATTAAGACCCAAGGGTGTATTGGTTGTTCTGTTTGATAGTAACAATTGTAGATACAGTTTACATAATGACTACTTGACTATACAATATATAAGAAGAATACTCTGGTTGGAGATTTTTTCCATCCTCATGTATGAGATTTTTAATTTATTCAGAAGAGCAAATTTATAAAAAAATATATCAGGCATGTAATAATAATATGTGTGCGTGTGTTAATCACACTTCTATTTTCAATTAGCAGTGTTTATAAATGCTCCATTAATATTTGAAATTGTAGCATATGTTTTACATTAAAGTTATCTCATTACAGAAGTCATATACACTTAAAACAATCAAGTTAATTGTGTGTGTACTGTTAAGACTTAATGACATAAAGAGTGAATCATTAAATTATAAGTAGTATAATATTCTAATATTCTACTACATACACACAACACCATCTAGCCCAAACTAAGCAGAGCTTGTACTATGGGTACTAGACAATGGATAAACATACTTATATACTTTCTTTTTTGTAAATACATACATATTATACATAGAAACACCCAGACCAAGACAAACATCCATGTTCATGCACACAAATATTTGTCTTGTGCGGGAATCGAACCCGCGACCTCAGGCGTGGCAGTCGGTTACACTAACCACTACGCCATCGAGTATGATTAATATATAGTATGATTATTAACAATTATCTTTGTGTAATTTTAACTAGGCACAGTGAATGTGAATTCAACGTAGAAGCAGTACTTTCATACTTATCACAGTTTATTTTTAACACCACAGCTACTTACTCAATTCTACTATTCAAAAATGGATGTTACTGTTAATGAGGCAAATTAGCTGTTTTATTTTACAGTTTATTTATTTGCTGTCAATGTCAATACATTGACTTATTAATATATTTTATAACAGTATGGCTTAGTTTTATTATGTCCCGCCTACTTTATGTAAATATTGTTGTGGCATTTTTTAGCAGTAAAAATACTTTCATGGTTTATTTCTTTCACTGAGCAACCACTAAACTTATATATTGACTACATTACACATTTATCTTATTACTTTATTACACTTTACTATTGCTGAAGGCTTTTCACTATTATAGTAATGTACTCGAATTTCCTATTTTCTTTTTAATTTATATTCACTATAAATAAGACCCTTTATTTTTTAAACACAGTTAAATAGTTAGTTATCTGATAATTTATTATAAACTGTTACATATCTATGCAAATAATAAATTTCAAATCTATGGCACAGGTTTGTTTTTAAAAGATATGATAATGATGTCAGTTTTTTATTTATATAATATGTCATAATTACAACATAATTATTGTTAAAAGGAATATTGTGTAATAACTCTTTTAATGCTTCAATAGCCGGAGTTAAGACACAATAAAAAAAGCATTGCACCTGGGCTGTCTGAGAGTAGGCTATAAGTGATTATTACTTCTTATTTTAGGTATTTCAAATGGCATAACTCTAAAATAATAGTCTACAACAAGAAAATTATATAATTCTTACCTGGATTATATTTTTCTAATAACAAAAACAGTGCTAGTGTTATATTTGGCATGTTCTGAAGCAGTGGATCAATGTTAATGAAACTCGCTAACTCTGACTCTTTAGCATTTTTCTCAGTCAACATCACTTTTGATGGTATTGTGAGTATCAGTGATCCTTCCTTAAATTCTTTTGTAGCTTTCAGACCAAGTTCATAACCCTTGAACTCCGCGATTTCTACTCCTGTAATATTAGGAAGAAAATATAAACATTAGGTTTTTGGTAGATTTGTATGTATAAGGACATAGGCTATTTTATTTGAATGCTCATTTTGAGACTATGTGACATTCATATTAATACTTTTTAACGCGAATATTGATATTTTTGATAGGGGTTAGGTACAGATGTAATTCTTAGATGTTAGTTGACATTATTCAAAAAAATCTGTTAGTAAAGATAATGTTTATCACCTACATAATAAAGTAATGGCTAATAGAGTAAGAAACTTACCCTCAAGTTGAACCTCATTTTCACTTAACCACTTTAGATACTTATCAACGTTTAATTGCCGTTGGTTTTGTGGACTCTTGTGTTGGGAGATCTCTAAATTTGTTATCTCTTTGATCAAAGCTTCGATTTCTAAGTGGTGCTCCCAACTTTTAGTTACATTGGTAGAAGCTTGGAATATACTCGTCAGCCTCAACACCTTATCCACAAGAATCGCGAGTTCTTTTCGTTTTTGCTGTGTAAACTTGTTGTTTTCTTTTCCACCGTTCTTCTTTGTATTCTGTTTTGATTGTGATTTCCTACCCATTCTTAATTATCAATAAGTACTTCAAAGTAAATTAAACTAATATGTAAAAGTATCTAAATCTATAACGTGGGAATATTATGAGCTAAAAATAGAGCTCCAAAATTTTTGAAATGTTTTCCTTTCTCAAAAGTAAAATGACATGACATTAGGTATATTACACACGTCTTACAGAGTATCGTTTTTCAATATGAAGCACTTTTATTTATTTTAGCTTTTGTCAAATAAATATTATTTTAAACTTAACTACGTACTAAAAATACGTCTGTTTATTCAGTGTACCTGAGATGACTGTTCTTTACTTAATGTTCACGGTGAATACTGATGAATGCCTAGCGTGTAATTATACATTTAACATTTAATTACTAAACCATGGGTTTTATAATTCAATTGTAAACAGTGTAGTACATAACGATTTATGAGTTGAGTACCTAATAACAGCATACTTATAGATAGACGGGTAAGGTACTTGTTATTGTCATGCTTGTGATAATTGATAATTATTATAAATAATTAAATACGTACTGTACCTACCTACTGTAGCTACTAGACTTTATAGTTTATAACAATTAATATCTCTATTTATTGAAGTTCGTTAAATACGATATTGTAAGGCTCATTTTGAGTGATATAATCAAATAAATCCGAAATTACAAAATGTATTAGATAAACTAGAATTAAGTTTAAGTATTTTCGAACAATATATTAGGTATTTCCCCTTCATCAATATTAAGTTATAAAGAAATTACTATTAATTAAGCCTGGTGTATACAGTGCTTTATAGTTGCGTTCCGTATTCACATAGCAATTGATTTCAAGCTTTTGAAACAAATGAACATATTAACTACACTCGCGAGCAAGATAGTCGACGCAAGCTTTAAGTGCGCATAAAAAGTTATTTATCTCAGAAATCAGTTTATTTAGCTGTACATTATAAAGATTTACATAATTATAAAAAATATTCTTCAATTCATCTTTAACCAGCGACATCTATCGTGTTGAATTTCATAATTCCACAGATAATATAATAATACTAAGGAACTCCGTTTAAATAGTTCATAATTTATCCGCTCTTGCGCTAAAATCGCCTGTTCAATCAATAATAATTGTAAATATTAATTTACCTGTGATAGGTACTCGTGGTTATGTTCTTCGTGATTCTTCAGATTTCCAAGGGATGTACCTATCACAGAGTACCTACGTTTTATATACAGTAAACTTATAAGCTAAACGTACTCTCCGGCATCCGAATTGGATGATCGATCCCTCCCAGTTGTCATGACCATTTATACCTAATGGTCGTTATTGCTAGCCAGTAATTACTTTCTTCCTCTTAGAAGTTTATATGTATAATATCATCTGATAATACCTTAGTATATAGTTTTCCTATGATAGCGGATATAAGATGAATAGTGCGGGATCCGGTATAACAAATTTATACCCTCATCTATTATTTATTAGTGATAAGAAATAAATGATAGATAATATACACATAGACATATTGCGAATAGGTTGCCTAGTTAAATTGCATACGGATGATATTAAATAATTATATGTATAATAATTAATTTCTTAATTCAATTTATTTAATCTACTTCTCTTATTAGTTATTTATAAAAATCGTACACTAGTTAAGAGAACATACCCAACAGAATTGAAAAAGTAAAGGTTGCCTTCTTCTCCCTCTACGCAACTGTGGAGTTACCTGGTTTAAGCCGATGAGTAGGTAAATGTTATTAATATACTCATTAGTACCTACCTACAAAAAAAGGTTATGAAATATATTAATGAAAAACTAAACAAATCATGATTCTGATTAGAGTACCTGGACATCATCAGCACAAGTTCTTATCAAACAATATCGTAACTGCTAACATCCCGTCGATTCGTTTTTTGACTTCAGATGGGCCTTGTTGCTGCCTTCGAAACCGTTCTTCATCCTTCAAAATACAGTATTTGGGTATTCTGTTTTACATGGCAGTACCTGCGCTATACAACCACGCATTATGAGCTAGTCCAAAGTTTTGCACTGATGGAATAACTGCCTCCGTGACGCAGCGGTAGTAAATGCGACTGTTGTGCATGAGGTCTCGGGTTTGTATTCCGGCTCGAGCCAACAAAAAGTTCTTGAGTTTTCCTGTTAAGAAACTCAATAATAGCCCGGATTTAGAAAGTTGGCGGCGTTAGACACACCTGTGCCTCGAAAAGTACCTACATTAAGCCCCTGCGCCTGATCTTTCTCCGGTCGTGTTGGATTACCGCCTCATCGAATTATGAGAGTTTGGGAACAAAAAGTGCACTTGCGTTTGCGCACACACTTGTGTACCTACTTTAATATCTCCTGCGCAGTTGACTAGTCTCCGTTAAGATTTACCGCCGTGACCGAAATTCGATTCGTAGGACATTATTATATTTCCTATATCTCTTGTCAACTATAGATTCAGGTAATTACCCCATAATAGGAGGCGAGCTTATTGCCGTCTATCGGGCACAGTTTTACATATTGTGCTACTTCTGAGAATTATTTGACCGAACAAAGTAATAGCACTATGCCATCCTCCAGAAATGTGTTCTTAAACTAAGGACCTAAGGGATATTGAACTCTACTGAATACACACTGAACTTATTATAGGAAACTGCGCATATTATAGGAATCTGGAATTCTCACTTAACCTAGAATCTCAACAAAACGTTATTTGACTGCGATCCTTGTACCGTGAAGAGTTAGCCAGTAAGACAGTCCATAAATTACAAAGTAGGTAATCGCGCCTAATTACATTGCACAATTATAATTAAGTTATTCCTACAAAATTGCGTGTTTATAGGTCTATGGACCGCTTTATTCTGTTTATGCAAAGGTTTTGCGATTTCGGTGTGGTCACCAACCATGGTACCTAATCCTTTTCATTATGTTGGAATTAATGTAGCTTAATGGGATACCGTTGGACTGCCAAGCGGAAATCTCACTTTAACGGTGAAGAAAAACATCGTGAAGAAACCTGCATGTTTATGAGTCCTCCATAATGTTCGCGAAGATATGTGAAGTCTGTCAACCCTCACTGGGTCAGCGTGGCGGACTATAACCTAACCGAAGAGGTGGAAAGTAAAAAGGAATAGGCCCGTGCCCAGCAGTGGGACAGTTTAAAAGAGGGCTGATATTATAATACTTATAGGTATAAGATTTATAAAGAGCTCTTAGTTGGTAACGATCGTAGATACCTACCTAGTATACTAAGTAGGTCAGTCTAAGATTCCGGATGAACCCATAAAGAATCGTGAGTATCTTAGAACAACAATAATTTGTTAATTGTTCTTGAGTAAACATAAATTATTCCACAGCTTTATGATCCGATGGCGCCAGTCAGATGCATTTGTGGTAGTAAACTCTTCTATTGTTTCTGTCCGACCAGTTCCGTGAAAACGAATGTCTACACTACGCATAATGATCTTTTGTTCTTAATTTGATATTTGTTTTTTTAAAGACATCTCCCGCACTAGCTATGCTGCCTGTATCGAGGGGAACTCTATAAACTTTCAAACAACGGACCTAAAGGAAATCCAGACTCGAAACAATAATTATCGGATCACACATTTTATTGTCCCGTGTGGGATTCAAAATCACAACACTTAGCGTAGTGGCAATGGCGAGGCCACCACTTAAACCACAACGACAGCCATGTGTATCCTAACTAATAATCTAAATTTGTTTGTTTGTTACGCTTTCACTCTAGTAGCTAATAATTATGAACTTATGAATGACCTATGTATCTTACCAAGCTGTGTGTATGTTGAAAGGGAGCTGCTTCAATAAAATATAAATTTTTTAAAAGTTTTGTATTAATATAATAATAAGTAAATAAACAAATAAAAACCAACAAACATATTTAGCGGATATCCATTCACAGATCATATCATCTGTAGGTACTTTATTTACTCGACTAAGATACCAACGAAAAATAAATAAACAAACAGAGTTTTGTTTAATAAAACGCCACGGCCTATTAGGCATTGATAACTAAACTTTGTTTGGCAATGGCAGTGGTACAGCGAACACTTGGCACCGTCGCACTCAGTTCGTAGAAAAGTTATTTGAAATCGCCCCAGTTTTTGGGCCAAAGAAAGAATTGTTCTGTGAATTAATTGCATCTCAGAATGTGGCATAGCTGCAGTAAATTATTAAATACATATCTGCAGTTATGAAATATGTTTGTAGGTCCACTGATAGGTAACGCCATGTGTCGTGTCCGAAATGAAATATAATGCAACGTAAAGACATATTTATATGTAAAAGCGCTAATTATTAGTAACTCATAGAATCGGATCCTCGTAATAACTATAATCCTTATGGTGCAGGAGCTTTACAAACGGTAAAACCCACATGAACATAAAGAATACCTAAATTTGGAATAACTACGTATCCCGAGAGCACACATTTTCCTGCAGTAGGTATGAGGCAATCGAACTTGTTATCATCAATGAGGCGCACGATTCACTGCGTGGGTGCTATTGTGATGTCTTGACACATTCGCATAAAGCTCAATGATATCTGCACGAAGAATGCTGTCAAATGGTCTGCGATGTACCTTAGTAAGCACCGTGAGAAGATAGATATACCTATGTATATGTATGTAGGTATATACACATATGTATGTGTACTTGTACGAAGATATTGTTACAAAGTCGTTGCCTTAAGTCACTTGCAATGAAGAAGTTAGCATATGGAGAAGAATCCCTTAACCATGGATACCTACATGTACTAAGGCCTATATATCTGCGAAGGGGTAGGTAGCAGTGACTCCTACATTTAGCTGGATATGTTTTAAGGCCCACGTAATTGAGGTCGAAACTATTGCCGTGACCGAGACTATTATTAACTACGGAGTCCATTGCCAGATTCCTATATTTTAAGTTTCCCTTGCAAAAAGATCTCAAATCGAACACGAGAAACATTCAATCATAAGTGCAAACTTAGTTATGGCATGTGTCTAACAAAACAGTTGACATATTATAAACAAGTACATATAAATCTTTTCTTGTATTTCAGTAGCTGCCATTATGAGAATGGCTCATAGACAACGATTTTAAATAACGAACACACATGTGTTCCTTATTTAAAATTTGCTCTGAAAATGTCAAGGCTTGCAGATGTTCTACTTCTCTTATTTAATCTAACATAGTGCGAGGGATTTTGAGACGCTTGAGAACACTAAGTCAATCATAGGATGATGATATTATTGATATGATTCATCTCCACACTATTCCCGATTTGGCCTGAGTGCAGTTATCTTAATTTAAAGTTACTGATGTTCCGCTGAGACTGATGGTTTTACGTACTATTTAAGGCTGAAATATTGCCCTTATCCTTTATACGCAATTATATACCTACATATTTCATAGTAATGGATGTCAAAAAACCGAACCGTCCAATTTTGTTTTAATAACTGAAGTTGTGTTGAAAATTTGATAAATAAATAGCGCGATAGATAACAAAAAAGACTACGTAAAGGCAAAAAACTATAATTAGAAAAATGTGCTTTGACTGCTTTGCTTGAGATTTTGTTGAAACGATTTTATTTCGAGAACAATAGAAAAACGACAAATTGAGTCTTATCTGAGTCTTCACTTTTCGTGCGTAAGTAACACATCTATTTACTTCTTTTCTGTATATAATATTATTGCCAATCTTCTTCAGGAATCGAACTCGGGATGTCGCGCTGGTGTATAAAGCTTGCAAGTACGCGATTAAGCCTGTTATTAGCACCGCGGATGTAAAAATATAAAATTTGCATTTCATAACTTACATCGTCCATTATTATATAGGTACGTATTAATTTATCAAATGTATTTATGTAAATGAATCGGATGACATGTATTACATATTATTATAGATATGTATTTGTTCGTCTTCATTGACGATGAATATGAATCATAAATAATGTAACTATTATAATTATCTGGTTAATATGTAGGTATTTGAAATTATAAATAAATTTGATTACGTCATTATTTGAGAATTGTACGTATATACCTACGGATGTAACATGTATGAACATGATAATACCTAAGTTGTTTTTCTTCTTGCTATATATTCGTGATATTAGTCAGAACTCGCCATATTATTGGTTCCTGTTATGGGTTATCGATAAGATCAGCAGACATAATTATAACTAAAAGCTAGCGGTAATACCATATCACACCATTTACATCCTATTGAGATAATTTCTGAAGATGTTCGAATGTTGGTATGTTTGTTACGCCATGACGCATTAATTTGTTGAACGGATTTGAATGTAACTTTGCTTACAGATAGACCATACCCTGGAGTAACACATAGGAGTATTACAGAATGCGTTCCTATAACGCAGGCAACGCCGCGGTCGCAATATTATTTTGATAATAATAGCCCTGTAAATAAACTATTCCACTGCTAGGCAAGGACCTCTTCTCAGTCTGAGAAGGGTTAGACCATAGTACACAAGCTGACCCAGTGCGGGTTTCACATACCTTCAAGAACATTAAGGATAACTTTTAGACATGCAGGTTTCCTCAGGATGTTATTCTTCGCCGTTAAAGCTAGCGACAATTAACTTATTACCTAATACACACGTAACTTCGAAAAGTCAGAGGTGCGTCCCTCGGTATCAAACTCGAATCTCTGCGTGGCATTCCAACGGTCTTCCATTAAGCTATCGTAGACACAGATTGAAATTTGTGTATATAAGAAGGTGTGCCTAAGTTTTGTTTAAATTTCCTAAAAAGCTCAATAACAGTTTGCTACAGACACTTCAAAATGCATAGCATGTCACAAGAGTAAATTGTCCACGTACCTACGTTAAAATCAATGCTGTATTATCAACGTGAGGAGAAAACAAATAAGTATACTTTGCAACTGCCAGATTATTTAGTCTTAGGTACAAGCTAATGCTTGCCAGAAGTATAATTTCATGCGTGATGATAGTTTGACCACTGGTTAGCCTAAATACGAAACTATGATTCAGTCTGCAAACAAATGCGGTGAACCAATCCTGCCGCGAGATGTGGTCAAGAAGTGCGAGGAATCTCCTTTCCACATTCTCGCATCAGTCGTCGAAAGGTCGACAATCTGTGTTTATTACAAAGAGATAGCAGGTAATAAACTATGAACTATAGTGAACAGAGGCTTTCTATTACTACCTCCTTTAAAAAAATACAACTCCCGCTCTAGGAAAAGCCTTTGTCGTAAAAGTTCGTAACGACTGGCTTTACAAACGTTCAAACAACGGACTCAAATAACATCTACACTCACAACTACTATTTGTGAATCATACAAGTATTTGTCGCGTTTGAGGATCGAACCTATAAAACTCGACGCAGTAGCAATGACTAGGGGGCGACATAAACCACTGTATAATTGGTGTAGTCATTTTCCATGGCTTATGTGAAAAAAATCTCATTTAAATAGCGAATTCCACACAAAGCCGTACTACACTTAATAACAAGAGATGGTGCTGTAATCAGTTACTCACTATACTCCATTTGGTTAAGTACTTAACTAAAGGTAAACAATCTTAGTTGGATCGCAGCTTTCGAGGTTCTTTAACCTAAACTGATCGGCGGATCCTCTCTTTGTATGGAGGAACATCACATCTTGTGTCTCCACACAACATACTATGGATCTTATTGCAAAGAAACTTTTTTACCGGTTCTGTCACAATAATATATATTATCTTTTGAGTTTGAGTCCCGGCCAATCTTTCTCTTTTTGGAATTATTTTTGTTATAAATTGCCTACCTGTATCATTTATCTTGAAAATATTGTGGAAATCTTCTGAAATTTTCTGATCATAATATTGTCTTATGTTTACGCGAATGTTATACATTGAAATTAAACACTTTATACGGATTTTGTCGCGTTGTTTATTTTACTTTATAACACTGTTATTACATATTTTGAAAAACTCTAACACTACTATTATTGAACTTTACTACTATTTAAGCTATATATTTTTAATTAAAACTATTTATATTTGAGTTCACACTTTGCCCCGACGTTTCGGTTGCTTTTCTCCCCGTGAACATGGCTGCTGTAACTACTGTGCTAATTTACTTAAGTCTACTAATATAAAATATAATAAACATCTAATAGATAATGCAAAGGGTAATACTAAAAAAGTCTGGCAAGTCATAAAATCCATCACGCACACAGACAAAAACACAGCGGAACCTCTTGCACTTCTTTCCTCATGACCCAAGATGCTCGGTGAATGAAGTTAACTTATACTTCGCTGATATTGGACGATCACAAGCCGATAGTGCAGCCACTGTCACTCTCTGTTCGCAACCGTCAGACATTCTTCCTTATCATCAATACACATTCGCTTTATTAGAAACAGATGAATCTGAACTTGAGATTCTCATAATGAACTTGAGAAGTGATTGTGCAGTTAGTAGCGATAACATATCAGGTATGTTCCTGATAAATTTAAAGAATATCTGATACCATCTATTAATTTCTTATGTAATATTTCATTTAGAACGGGTACATTTCCAGAAGCTTTTAAACTTGCAGTGATTCACCCGATACACAAGGGAGGTGACAGAGACCGTCCGCATAACTACAGACCTATCTCTATTTTACTCACACTTTCAAAACTACTGGAAAGATTAATTAACTTTCTGGCTCGTCAAACGCCTAGAGCAAACCCAAGTATTGTCCCCACGACAATACGGATTTCGCTCTGGACTATCCACGAGTAACGCAGTCCTAGACTTAACCAACGTAATAGTAGCTAAGCTTGACCACAAACAGAAAGCTATAGGTGTCTTTTTAGTTATTGCTAAGGCATTTGATACGATTTCAGTCTCTATCCTTTCCGCAAATCTCGAAAAAGTTGGGATCAGATGTACTCAAGTGTCCGTCTTCAAAAGCTATCTTGACAACAGACGGCAGTGTGTTAAAATCGATAATTATTGTAGCGATGAGCTTCCTGTTAAAAATAGAGTCCCACAGGGCAGTATTTTGGGGCTTACGTAATTCGTATTGTATATTAACGACCTCTGTCAATTACAGCTACACTATACCACTATATTTACGTACGCTGACGATACTGCCCTCATATTTTATGGTGATACTTGGGAATCAGCAATCCCGAGTGTTCAGTCCAGTCTTAACTCAGTAACTAATTGGTTGGCTGGGAATCGGCTCACCCTCAATACTGGAAAAACTAATTATCTTACCTTTTCATTGACCACTCCAGGCAAGTCTTCCTCATCTTCTCACTCTCTCGTTGCTCACTCCTGCAATGTCCTGGCCCATCTGTTGTGTAATTGCCCTGCTCTGTCTCGAATCAAATGTGTTAAATACCTTGGAGTACAAATCGATGATCTTGTTTCCTTTCACTCAGGTGGTAAGTTATATATATACTTTCCTCACATATTGACATACTTACCTCCAGATTGCGTAAACTTATATTTGTATTCAAAGCTCTCAACAATGTAGTCGATACTCAGGTCCTCAAGCTCACCTATTTAGCTCTTTGCTAATCAATCACGCAGTATTGCATTGTCGCAAGGGGAGGAACACGTAAAACACATCTCCTAAAGCTAGAGCGCGCCCAAAGAACGGTACTAAAAGTATGTTGGAGGCTCCCGTACCGATTTGCCCACCACCGATCTTTACAAGACCTGTAATGTACTCTCGGTGCGAAAATTGTTTATTCTGAACCTCATTCTTACGACCCATACAAATACCAAATACGATCCATCGAAGTTAGACCACGTTCGTCGGAAATACAACGTTTGTCCCATGATTTCGGTCAGAACTAGTCTAGCCCAAAAGATGTTTCTACTTCCTCGGAAATTACGTGTACAATAGGCTAAACAAAATTCTAAGCTTGCAACCCAATGACCAAGAATGAGTGTAAAAAGACAGTTACTCACTGGCTATGTGATGGCACTGAAAATATATATATATATTTTTTTATCGTGACGTGGCAAAATGATTGTAACGGACCTGATGGGAAGCCCAATTATAGTCCAGAGACAGTGACGAAGAGGAGAAGATGGATGTCTTCTAGTCGTCGTCAGTGTCAAGCCGGACTGATCAGATGCTTCTTCACACTACGTTTGAAGGACCCAATGACCGTTCCAAAGTTGTATGGTACGGCATAAAAAGGAATTGCTGAACCTTTTGGTGCGAGACGGGATTGTGCTAACCGTCAATCGGTGATTACGAAGACCGGCACGTGTAGTTCTCAAAAGGAAGGGGGAAGGTGGGATGAGGTCAAATAACTCTTCGGAGCATTCGCCATGATAGAGGCGATAGAAAACGCTAAGGGACGCAATGTTTCTACGAAATTGTAGCAGTTCGATGTCCTTCGTAACCTCCTGGCTGTCGATTATACGTACGGCATGACGCTGCAGTTTATCTAAGGCATCGAGTAGGTACTTAGCGGAACCATTCCAAAGGTGCGAACAGTACTCCATGCTGCTACGGACATGGGCCTTATACAGCAGATACCGCTGTTCAGGAGTAAAGAAACGCCGCACCTTGTTTAGAATCCCGAGTTTGCGTGCAGTTGTGGTTATTACACTCTCGATGTAATTTGCACATTAAAATAGACGATAAATGTATATTGCTTATGTTAAAGTTGCACTATATACACACACATATACATACAACACACAATTATCACACATTACACTTACATATATATACACACACAACTCTCATACGCAACACTCACACACACCCACAAACCCACAGAGACAAACACACACAACTACGGTTTATAAATTATCTCTCTTATATTGTTTTTGTGAAACTGTTTGATAGGTGTAGCTACTAAGCAAATTTTTGTAGTGTTCTGTGGCAAGGACTGGAGAGTGTCCGAGCTAGATTCGAAACCTGTGTGACAGACACACAGGTTTCGAATCTAGCTCGGACTCCAGCTGTCAACACGGATCTGTTTTTGCTGTATCTATAAATATAAGAATACCATTGTACCTTTTTGAGAGAAATAAACAGTATTTATTTGTTTCTTTTTTTCTCAGCTCGTGGCTGATTTTAACTACATTTACGGGCCAAGACCAAGTAAGTGTAGTGTGTGCTTAAATATTATGGTATAGATGTTGTCTGTGTTATATCGTTTTCGTCCAGTAACATGCATTTTCTGACAACTCTACAAGTATTCAATATGGCTGTTTTCTGGAGAATTATGTAAACAGATTTATTATTATTATTATTATGCGTCAAATTTTATATTAAAATGTATGTAAATATAATAATTTAAAAAAATGGTATAATGTTTGCTAAGGTTTGCTTGCACCTAGGTACCTACTTGTACTCTACATTATTGGATTATGGTGCTGGTTGTGTAATTACTTAATTTGTTATAAGATCTATGTAGCAGTATTAAACTTTATTACACAATTATTGTTTATTAAAAATAGTAATAATTTAAAGTTTTAAAATTCGACCGACCCACAGCAGCCCTGGGTGAAGGCGGTATATCAATAAAAATGTCTCGAATCTATAATTACTCAGATTTATCAGGGAATAAGGAAAACAATACTTTCCTGATGTGTCTACCATTAAGAGAGAAGATCATCCACAATCAATTCAAATCGGTCAGATTTTATTATACTATCAATTGACTGCAAGTCTTTGCTCAGAAGGTTAAGACCCTTATGCTGGAACCCGATCATTATGATGTTGTGTGTTGTGGCTTGGCTGTTGTATCCAAAGTATAGATACAATAGTATAGATTCCGGTGACTACGAATATTTCCGTCACTAAAAGGAGACTATATTTTCCCCAAGTTGCATTGAATATCGCACCTAGCATATAACTACGCCACAGGTATTGGAACAGCACTTGCCATAATTTGTAAAATTATAGGCTGCAGTCACATTAGCTAAAACAATAACGCTGTCATTCTGCGTCATGCATCCTGCTTCGCCCAACTGCACCCATTGTTCACTTTCACCAGACACGTCTTGTGCTACTAATTCTACTACGAAGCTTGGTTTTTGGTATTCACTTTTCTTCTAGGAGTGGTGATAATGTGAAAAGTGATTCCGTTTTAAAGGATGATAAATGATTCATTTATATTTAATTAACAAAACTTAAACTTGATGGTAGGATGTTTATAAGGTATTTGTCGATTGTTGCATGAGGTTTGAACAGGGTGTAATAATTCATTGTGGTCATATTTTCGGGTCGTAAAGTATTGGAGATAAATACATAGTTCGATGGGTTACAAACAAAAACTATGAAATCTTCAACCTTAAGTTTTTTCTAATACTTATATTCTTTTGCCTTTTTCAAATAAGATACCTACACAATTTTGAAAACAGTTTATTATGTTTGCGTGACAATATCAGTAATGAGATATATTAGTTTTTACTCGGGCATTATCGAACTTGGACCGAAATAAGACATGCCATCATATGCATCATCTCAGAATATCAGCTATATATATATATATATACTTACAGTAAATTCAAACGAGTTCATGAATCTGATGAGAAATTCGCTTACAACTTTCAAAATATATTTTGTGCGTTACCTTTATTACTGGATACACTAAACATTTTACAAAATGACCACAACTAATTGATACACGGTATCCTTTCTAAAAGTTTCATCGCCAATAAAATCCTAACTATATTGTACAGTCGTAGATTATTCGAGTTTGTAACTTTATCTGAACAATTCTAGTAAATGTAACCACCTGAACATACATTAGGGAGATCCGTATCTGATTTGTATTCGTATCTCGTTACTGGTTGATTGAGCCCTTATTCTCGCCGATGGTAATTTATTTCTACTTTACGTTTTATCTAGGGAGATTTCACAGAACCACGCATAGTCAATGGAAATAGCGTTAAAATATGTAAATGTTATTCCCTGTTTAAATCACGGGTTTTAAACAGCACGATTTGATGTTAAATATTAAAAGTACATACTATAGCAATGAGTAAAAGCCGCTTAGACTGTTGATGGTAAGAAACATGTCAAAGTAGATCATAAATTAGCTATTGATTTTCTAGATAGCCTTAATCTATTGAGTCTCAGTGGCACACCGGCGGCCAGATACAATCGGTTTTTAATTATCTCTGGCATTCCAAGATTTAAAAGATAAATTTAATTTGTTTGAATGCAAAGTTGTTTGTATGCTTATGGTATGCTTATGATGTCGTACACGCGTAAAAGCTTCATACAGTCTTAAAGTATCAGCTATGGTCGAAATAACACGACACAATTCTTACGAAAATTACTTGCTCGCTAAGTCTAAACAATAAAAAATCAAGAACTGTTTTAAATCGATGACAATTTTACTCTGATTATATTAATAGCCGTTAAACTTACCCATTCCTTCATTGTCAGGTTATAGCGATTATTAATTGACTCTTTATGATGTATTTTAATAATAATGTACCATTCAAATCCTTATGTGAGTCATTTAAAAGCTTACATGATTACATCATATATAAAGTTAACAAAAAATAAGAACATGAAAATGTCAAAGTTAGATCACTAGTGAGGATTATTATTGTTTGCTTCCACAACATATTAAAGATCACAAAATTTACATTCATAATGGCACCGTATGTATTCTGTACTGATTTATTAAAAGTACGAGTACTTCCTATACTTACGACGAAACAGTGTTGAATTTGAATGCATAATAATATACGACCATGTCACATGTACCTAATATTGTAATGTCCCTCTTCAATCAACAGTTTAGTAGCCAAGTCCACTAACGGCACTGGTATTCCGGAATGATACTTGTTTTACAAATAAAATTAATTCTATGTTATGTTATTAACCTATTTTATTATAACGAGTGTCATTGTCCTCAAAATTAGTCGACACCCAGTTATAAGAGAACGTGCCCAGCCACACCCTGGTGTCGCCGTTATGATGCCGTGAGCAATTCAAACGACTTTTATTCGCCAGACCTGGCGTAAGCCGGTTCACCAAGCAGTTTGACTTCCGAAGAACTCGTGATCAAGTTACATGTATGAGTTTCAGAACCTGTAACAAAATGTAAGGTTTATGGTAAGTCGTCGTAGTTTTACAATAAGACGTGAATAATGCACTTCTGACATCATCTGCTAATAGATTATGAATGGAGTTTAAATGTTTCTACATCATATTTTTGTTGCTACTATTAACTACTAGCCACAAATTAATATGACCTTATTTCTCGTTGGTAAACAAAAACCATTCGAATTGTTCAAGTGTTTTAGTTATTCGAATGTATTCGAATGACTATTGTCGGATTTTGCTAATTGTTTGATTATTGCTCTGACTATTGTTGGCATAATTACACACAAATAAAAAAGCAAATGTGTCTGACCTCTGGTGAACTGCTGTTGCTGAAGACGTTAATGCCAATACGCGAGGAACAACGCATTACTGTAATAAAAGTCAGAAAGATTCAAATAGTCACAGGTTTAAATAGCATTAATAAAGCTTGTTGGCACGATGCGATATAATAAATTCTAAAGAAGATAAGTAGTTATGGCGTTGTGCTTAATAATCGATTGTGGTTCGAATATTAGGCAGAATTGCGCAATCATAGTTACGCCGTGTTTTTTTAAGTTTTAGTTGGCTTGCGATTGACCGCGATGTCATCTGATGTTAAGTGACGATGCAGTCGACGATGCAGCACGCTTACCTAGAAGATACCTATTCACTCGCGACTGGAAGAGTCCCACATTGTACTCATCGGGAAACACAGACTTAAGTAGTTCTTAGGTCACGCAAAGCAAACTTTTTTTGCATATTCAATAGTAGGAACAAATGTATGTCATACACAAAACTAAATACAGACTTTCAATTGACTCACGCTTAGCTAAGTCGTGCGACATTGGCTAAAGCGTTTCTCTGTATAAATGTAATATAATCGAGTAAATGCGTATCTCGATTTAACAAATGTCACAAGCTCTATGTTACGCCTGACGTTGTGCGAAGTTTATTATTGAAACTTTATGTTAGATTAATGGTATGTCTGTATCCATATAGTGAAGTAAGTAATGTTTTAAGCATTAAACTTATGTACCTCTGTCTGATTTCCGTATCTTAAAAAGTTACGAACAAAGACAAAGGCTGGTCAGGCAGAAGACATTCCTGGAACCTCGCCACCGATTTTTAAAGTACAGAAATCTTTGGAAAGCTCTGTCTCATTCCTGTGCATACAATGCTTTAGGAAGTAATGGTAAGAAGTTCTTTTTTCATAGTTCTTACTAAGAACTATGAAGGTTCATTATTTCTAAGACTGATTCTGATATCTCATGATGTTGGTATACGGCAGTTGTTGAACTCTGCTTTACAAGCATTCTCGTTTGCTCATTGTATTCTGAATAATATGACAGTGGATTCAGGCACGTCCCGTTGCTATTACACAACTTAAAAAGAAAAATAATGCTTGCATTTGCATCCTACGGCATCAGGTTATGCCATAGAGCGATATGAGTGAACCTACCACAAGAAACCTCTGCCAAAACCACTTCTACTTCCAGTTTTTTAATTCCAGTGATGACGACAATGATTATAATTTTGGACAAAAAGTATTATGAGGTATAAATGTATGTATTTAGAAGTCAACGATAATTCTATTCAATAATAAATTCATGCCTCACGTATTCAATTCGCAATTCTAATCGATACGTTAAATAATATCAAAGCGTCTACCGTGGAATTCCTTCGCGACACACCTTTCATTACGAAGTCAATGCTAGCCCTAGGTTCTGTTCGAAAGTCTCTCGTCCTCTAATATGTATAATATAGTCGAAACATTTTGTTGATTGAGAATTCTAATAGGGGCTATGAGCTCACAGATCGTGGCATACATTACAAACGCGTGAACTTTGCGCAAAGCTTCGTGCGTACTGTTTAATGCGACAATTTAACTATTAAATTCATAATCACTATCCTGATTTTCAATTAAGCTTAATGTCCACGTTATCACTCTGTTATTATCTAAGCAAATTGAATGTTGTCGGGTGCCTCGAGGCGGTATGTTCAATATGGTGTTCAGGGTTCCATATATTTTTAGAAATGATGTCAGACTATCAACGTTTTAAGTTTAATGTTATAGAACAGTTGTCGATGGCGGGTTTTTCTGGATTAGTATCTAAGTTGTTCAAATTACCTACTTAGTTCAATGAAAACATTGACTGAATAGAAATGTCTAGTATTGTGCGTGTAACTGTATATTGCAAAATAATGTAATTGTTGGTGATTTGAATTAACATTAACATAATATAATGCCTTTTTATCGCAAAGAGCTACGTAGAGATATCAGAAGAATAACTTGACAGTTATGTTTATTGGAAGTACAGCGTACGAGCTTTTTGGAGAATAAGCCTTCTAAATAATAAACAGAACTGATAGTGAGCATTTCACGACCGAAAATTCTAATAACATTATGTTCATGTTCATTCTTATTAGGTTTAAATTTGAAAGTTGCTTGAACTCTTCACAAAATGGTAACTACTAATAATGGTCAGTAAGTTGCGCATTGGATTACCGAACGTGACAAATTATTGTTAAATCAGACACATAACTACTCCGAGTCCTCAATACGGGGATTATTCTTAGAGTATAAGATATCTTAAAATTAATCTACAGTAATAGTATTTATTCCTGATACTTATTATACTATAGGTTTTCAGATCGATTTGACATAAGTTGTACGATCTAAAGTTGCATGAATTTTAAAAATATTGGCTATTGGGAGACCGGGACGGCTACACAGAGGTCTCAAGCTCGATCCCAAGGGATTTCGAAGTTTAAGTAAGCGAATATTAATTATAGCTCGCTTTAACGGCGAATAGACAGAAAACAACGTTAGTAAAACTGCATGTCTGAAAGTTATCAAAGATATGGGAAGCTTGCCAACTCACATCGGGCCAGTGTGGTGGACTATGGCCTAACCCTTCTCACATTAAGAAGAGGCCTGTGCCCCGCAGTATTTTTTTACAGGGCTGGTATTATTATTAGGTATATGTTATCTACAATTTCATTCCCGATTGGTCTTAAATAGCAAATTGCCAAGCCCATCTGTGTAAGGAAGTACTCCTACCATACATAACATTATTGCTTAAAAACTTGTGTTATTGCTATGGTACCTAAGATTTACAGTGTTTCCTTAGAATAGTGTGAGTACTGTCAGCTGAGATGCAAGTCATCTTTTGCGCTGAGAGCATAGCGACTCTATTTTTGCGATGCAACATTCATTCTTCCATACTCATTAACTACGGTAACTGCATAGTATTAGTACTATATACTAATCTCTGCTACTACATATATTATACTAAAATCTGTGAATCATTCGCCAAACTTGGTGTAAACAGATATCTCAGTACTTAAGGCGTAATTATTAGCTCACCAGAAAAAAGTGATATATTAATAGTGAACTAATTATACTATAGGTACACATAAATATCTAGAAGCCGATACCTACTTCTTCTTATAGAGCTCAAAATATATCGGTCATGTTGATTGTGTTGAATATACACTGATCATCAGAAAAATCGAAACACCTTGCAAGTTTATGTTTTGTAAGGATTATCAGAAAAATATAATGTCAAATTTCGTTTAATAGTGGAATAATATGAGGTTTTCAAATACTAATGTTAAAGTTCTAAATTCAATTTAAATTTTCATAGGTTTCATAAATTTTGTTTAACAAGTCATTTTTACACTGTATGGTGTATGAAGGAAATTGATATAACAACACACGTAAATAAAAAAAAGGTAGGATACGTTTATTTAATAACTTGTATTCCCTCCCCAAGCTCTTATTTCTGCTTCCATACGATTCTTCATCGATCGGATGAGAGTCACGATCAAATGTTGTGGCATTTGATGAGAGATGGAATGCATCTCGCTCAGAAGTGACCCGATTCCTGCCAGATCCTGAACGGCGCGTGAACAAACCAGTCTCCCGATAGCGTTTGTAGACTCTATGAACAGACGACAGGCTTAGATGCAATCTTTCAGCCACAACACGTTGACTAAGTCCAGAATCCAGCAATGCCACCACTTGGGCGGCTTCTGCGGGCGAAGTATCCATATGTTTTAGAAAAATTATTTTTCAGACGTCCCAAAGTCACAGTATACAGAACATAGAACGCTAATTTTTAGTTTTCAAAGGTGAAATGTGCTCAACTCTAAACACACATTTGTCTTAAAACAGTGAATCATTTCATTTATAGGATAAACAAATGAAATTCTAATTTTGAATTTAGAATTTTCGCTTATCACTGTAATGGCCAAACTGCCAGCTATACAATCATGTGATTTTTTTCATGGAATAAAAAGTCTTTTGTGTTAAATTCGGACAGAAACCATAAAAACGGAAGTGTTTCGATTGTTCTAAACAGCCTAGGTGTTTAAAATTTTTATAGCCAGAGTTATTGTAAAATCTCAATATCTGACTTGGATGCTATGCTTGGATGTGAGTTTGGTATTGACATTTAAAAGAATTGCACAGTTGTCTTTCGTTGCGTAAGCGCAATTATCAATCAAGGTTGGCGGTTCCATTTCCGATTTAGACAAAGTTTTATTAATTTTTTTCATCAGGTAAAGCTAGCTAAGCAAGTCGCAGCAATAATTTTGCGTTCTGCGTAGTAAGTAGTAATATAATATATATATATAATATTTTAATATATTCTATCACATACACACAAGAACATCTAGCCCAAAGTAAGCAGAGCTTGTACTATGGGTACTAGACGTACAATGAATAAGCATACATAATTATATACATTTTTATTGTAAATACATACATATTATACATAGCAACCAAATATAATAAAATAAACAAATACATATGTAAGTATGATGAACTAATATTCGATATAGTTGGTGGTTCGAAATACCATTTTCCTCGAATGAATATTATTGACTCCGACCCAACTTAACTATAAGTGGCAAAGGTAACTAGGTAGCCGCTATGTACGCTAAAAGACAATTCCGTTCTTAAATAATAAACGAAGTAGGTATGTAAATTATTTGTAATCTGTGGTATTACTACCAATGCCAAGGCAAAATGAAATCAGACCTAAAAATATATTTACAGCTATGAAATATAGCTGTTTTGTTATGCGTACAGAATATTTTGGAACGTTAGATACTTTATAATGGAACTTGTTCACGTGAGTTAAGTAATTTGGAGTTGTTTGTACTGGAATGCATACTTAACAACCATTTTCTTTTTAACAATATTCTTGCAAAATGATCATCGACGTAAAACTCGGGCAATCGAAATCTATACTAATATTATAAAGCTGAAGAGTTTGTTTGTTTGTTTGGTTGAACGCGCTAATCTCAGGAGCTACGCGATCGAACTGAAAAATTATTTTTGTATTGGATAGCCCCTTTATCGAGGAAGGCTATAGGCTATATAACATCACGCTACCGATAGGAGTGGCGCATCAATGGAAAATATTTAAAAAACGTGGCAAATTCTGTTAGGTATGTGAAGCAGACGAAGTTGCGCGGGACAGCTAGTTTAAAATAAAACTGTTTAAATTCGATTGCCTACTGAAAATCTGTGTAGAACTATGTACTTTCGTACTTAGACAATCTATTTAATTTAAAGCAACTACATATATATTTATTTTGAAAATGAATCTATAAAATAATTTATGTGTGCGTTCGAGGTGGCCTTATAATGTGTTCGTGAGCGGGATGTAACTACATTTGCCAATTCGCTCGCCAACCAATCACGTTCATCGTTATTTACCCACACACGTGCGACTGCCATATACGCCTGAGTTTAATTGGTATCTTTATATGTGTGTGTTAGGGTTCTGTGCACTATTACTATAAGGTTCCATACTGTTAAAATATCCTATAAATACGTCTGTGATTGTGTTGTCTCTTATAAATTATAATGTAGCTATTGAATAACAAAACAAGACTCTTGTTAACAGAATCTAATTTACTATAGTAATAATAAATACATATATAATAATAATATCCTCCAGACCGATTTCCACCACGGCGGCCAGTCTTAACGGGGACTGGCCAACTACGCAGCAGTTATTATAGTGCACAAGTGTGTGCGCAAACACAAGTGCACTCTCTGTTCCCTAACTCTCATGCACCGATGGGACGGTAATCCGACACGACTGGAGAGAGATCAGGCGCAGGACCAACGGCTTTACGTGATTTCCGAGGCACAGGGGTATCTTACACAACCAGCTTTCTAAATCCGAGCTGCTGTTAAGATTTCTTAACTGAAAAACCCAATAACTGTTTGTTGGCCCGACCCGGAATTCGAACCCGAGACCTCATGCACAGCAGTCGCATTCACTACCGCTGCGCCAAGGAGGCTATAGATATTATGTAGGTTCAGTCACCAACTCAAATGCTAGAAACTACTATATATGTATGTAGGTACTATCGACTTCAGCGACGGTTGACCATTTCAGAAAAAATTTTGCTTACACATGTTGACTTTAAGTGACTCTGCCCTTAATTTTGTTAACTAATCAAAAAGGAATCTTCAAACAAAAAAGTGTACTAACCGTTTGTTTTTATGACATTTCTTTTCTTTTGACAAATGTAAAGTGTAAAAAAACTCAAACAAAAAGGTCGTAGTTGACCAACTCAAACAAAAAAAGGGGCGTGTTACGGGTCTACCAAGTGTTGGCTTGCTATGCGATTTTAACCTTAGGAGTGGTCAACCGTCGCTCAAGTCGATAGTACATAATTGTTTTTTAACTAAGCTCTCAGTCCCAAAATAACAATCCTTTTTTAGTTCACATTGTAGATATAATTGGGAAAACCTATATTCTAAAATAAACAGATAAAACTTCTCAACTCGTTACTTATAAATTAGATGCTCAGACGTCAAACTTATTATCTGGGTAATCATCATGGCATCAAATTAACCTAAATAAAGACTTAATTAATTATTAAACCAAATATTATTGTCAAAAAGTTGTTTATGACATAAACTAATAATATTCCAATATACGTTTAGATTCGGAAGGTTAACTTCTAATTAGCACGCCTTGGCATTTTACTTAGATGTCCCTAGTTCAATATTAATGTGCAAATAAAAACATACAACACGGAAATTCTAAAAATGTATTGACGCGTCTTCTTAGCATAATGCACGAAACGGCAAACATCATTTGGTATGCTCAACTTATGCATAAGCTAAGTAAGGAAGTAATAAATCATTCTTTAATCGATCACTGATTCATTTAGACTTTGTTAATTGCAACCACACTGTAGTGTCTATTTATACCTATTACTATTTTATGAACAAATACGCCTTCTGTCTTAGTGTAACGAACGAGATGGGTGTAAAAACCCAGGATTCAACCTCTTCGTCTTCATGTGACCTTTCTTTTTTTTTACATCATCTTTTTGTAATATCCCACTGCTGGGCAAAAGCCTCTCCCATGGACTTCCAAATCACTCGGTTGTTGGATATACCCTGACCATAAGGTCAGAGGATATCCACCCCCGAGATATAGGGGTCAAAAGGCCATAAAACCTTGTGACTGATATATCTCGGGGGTCTTTTGACCCACAGGGCCTATATTCAAACTCAACCGAGGGATCACCCCAAGGTGTCTGCACACCAAGTCACAAATCAATCGGTTTAGTGGTTCCGGAGCTATGTCTGTCACTAACAAACTGTCACTAACAGACACACAGACCCACATAGTGTTTTCATTAACCTCTTCGAAGAAGACTCAGAGGTTAACAAGATTTTAACCGCGGCTTTGCTTACGTAAATGTAGGTTAGGTTAGGTTTGTAACAGTCCTCAGGGAACTGTTTGACGCGTGTCTGTCGGCGAGGAGGTTCCCTGAGTGCTGGAAGGTGGGGAGGCTGGTGCTCCTGCCCAAGCCGGGGAGAGCCCTGGACTCGGTCGCGGCCTACAGGCCTATCGTACTGCTGGACGAGGCGGGGAAGTTGCTGGAGAGGATTCTCGCTGCCCGCATCGTCCGGCACCTCGAGGAGGTGGGGCCCGATCTGTCGGACGCCCAGTTTGGTTTCCGCGCCGGGCGTTCGACGATCGACGCCATTTTGGCCCTGAGGGCTGCGACCGAGGAAGCCGTCAGAGGAGGCGGCGTGATGTTGGCGGTGTCCTTAGACATCGCCAACGCATTTAATACTCTGCCATTCGGCAGCATCGGGGAGGCACTCCGATTTCATGGGGTGCCCGCATACCTGAGGCTGCTGATGGCAGACTATTTGGAGCGGAGGTCCGTGTTGTGTGAGGACCGAGCAGGCGACGTCGTGCGCAGGGCGATATCGCGCGGTGTTCCACAGGGGTCCGTCCTTGGCCCTCTCCTGTGGAACATCGGCTATGACTGGGCCCTGCGCGGAGTCTTACCCCCCGGGCTGAGCGTATTCTGTTACGCTGACGACACGTTGGTAGCAGCCCGGGGTCGCAACTTTGAGGAGGCGGCTCGCCTGGCCACCACGGGGGTCTCCCAGGTGGTCGGGCGAATCGAGGCGCTGGGGCTTAAGGTGGCCCTCACCAAGACGGAGGCCCTGTTGTTCCATGGGCCCCGTCGCGGGCCGCCTGCCGGCGCCTCGATCACCGTCGGCTCGGTCCTCGTACCGGTTCAGGCCCAGATGAGATATCTGGGCCTGGTGTTGGATGGACGATGGCTCTTCGACGAGCACTTCCGTCAGCTCGAGCCCAAGCTGGACGGCGCGGCGTCCGCCCTGGGGCGATTATTGCCCAACCTGGGCGGACCCAGTTTGGCGTGCCGGAGGCTCTACACGGGGGTAGTCCGGTCGATGGCGCTCTACGGCGCACCGGTGTGGGCGGGGTCCCTGACCGCCCAGAACCGCGCGCGGTTAAGCCGACCGCAGCGCACTTTGGCGGTCAGGGCAATACGCGGTTACCGCACCGTGTCCGCAGACGCGGCATGCGCCCTGGCCGGTACTCCCCCGTGGGATTTGGAGGCGGAGGTGCTCGCCGACGTTTATCGTCGAGCGGCCGAATTTCGGGCAGGCGGAGGCGGTCGCCCTCTGCTCGAGCAGGTGCGCGAGTGGCGCGAGGCCGCTCGACGAGCCATCGTGGCCCGATGGTCAGTCCGGCTGGAGGCTCCACGTGCGGGTTTTCGCACGGTGGAGGCGCTCCGGCCGGTCCTTTCGTTGTGGGTGTGGCGACAGCACGGGACCCTTTCCTTCCGGCTGGTGCAGGTATTATCCGGGCACGGGTGCTTCGGATACTACCTGCACAAGGTCGCGAGGAGGGAATCGAGTCCCGCCTGTCACCACTGTGATTGTGACGGGGACACGGCGCAGCATACGCTGGAGTTCTGCCCGGCGTGGGCGCAGCAGCGTCGTGCCCTCGTCGAGACCATCGGTGCGGATCTCTCGCTATCGGCCATAATCCGCTCCATGGCCGATAGCGACAGGAATTGGAACGCAGTCGCCTCCTTCTGCGAGAACGTCATCTCGCAGAAGGAGGCGGCGGAGCGGGCCAGGGAGGAAAGTCTCCTCGCTGACCCGATCCGTCGCCGGCGAACTGGGCGGCGTCGGCGCGCCGATGCGCGCCTGATGCCACCCTGAGTAGGGCTGAGGGTGGGAGATCGGGGTATTTACTCTCCCACCCTCACCCTTCTGCGTAGTGGCGGCGTCTCTGGTGCACCCAGACGCCGCCGCCAGTGTTGGTGCCCGCGGGGCGCGGGCTGTCGCTGGGTGGGTCGTTGATGTCGTATCAGGTTCCAACGGCCCACCCGTCACGGTGAGGTGACGGTGCACAGGGGGGTTTTAGTCGGTATGCCGGTCGTGTCATCTTGACCGGTGAGCCCGACATAACCGTCCCACTGCCCCCCGAGTGGGACGGTATGCATCAGGAGCATTTCCCCCCTCAAAAAAAAAAAAAAAAAAAAAAAGGTTTGTAACAGTAGAAGTGGGAGGAAAGGCTGGCCCAGCCCCGCTACGGGGTGAGGACCGTCGAGGCTGTCCGTCCGGTGCTAAGGCAGTGGATGGACAGACGGCGCGGACCGCTCACCTACCGGCTTACTCAGGTGCTCTCCGGACACGGCTGTTTCGGAGAGTACCTGTGCAAGATAGCCGGTAGGGAGCCGACAACCAGGTGTCACCACTGCGAGGAGTGCGACCGGGACACGGCGCAGCACACGCTGGAGGAGTGTCCAGCGTGGGCCGAGGAGCGCTGTGCCCTGGTCGCCGTGATTGGCCCCGACCTCTCGTTGCCGACCGTCGTATCCATGATGGTCGGCGACGACAGGTGCTGGGGCGCAATGAGGTCCTTCTGCGAGGCTGTCATCTCGCAGAAGGAGGCGGCGGAGCGGGGGCGTGAGGAAGATCCTTACGCCCCGGACATCCGCCGCCGGAGGAGGGGGCGCAGGAGACGCGCTTATGTCGCTCTCCTGCCCCCCACCTAAGGGTTCTGGGTGGCAAGGCCTCAGGGGACCCTGCCACCCGTGAGTAAGAACCCACAGAGGGCGCGCGCGGTGTTCCCGCGCGCCTTCTAACGTCGAAAGGGGAGAGCGGTGAAATTGCTCTCCCCCGGGGACGAGAGGAGGTCGGGTCCTATTGACCCGGCCGGCACCCACACGGGGGGGCCTGCTATGGATTAATCTTTTTAGACTCCCAACAGGCCCCCCCCATTGGGTGAGAGAGGGAACACCCCAGGTTTTTTTAGTGGGTATCCCAGCAATAGGCTGGTGAGTCCCACACGCCCCGCCGGTGCCGTCCCCTAGCCGGCGGGTAGTGCATCAAGCATTTTTTCCTGGGAATCAAAAAAAAAAAAAAAAAAAAAGGTTTGTAACAGTAGGCGTCGCTCGCCCAGGAGTCGTAGTCTGCTGGGTGGGTCGCTGAGATAGTCTCTTTTCCAGCGACTACTTATAATTCAATCCACTATACAAGGCAGCGAGTAGGCACACCGTGGGGTTTTGGTCCGTAGGCCCGAAGTACGGGAGAGCCGGATATAACCCTCTCGCCTCCCCTTGTGGCGAAGGGGTATGCATCAGACGCATTTACCCAAGAATAAAAAAAGAAAAAAGTTTTGTAACAGTATGTCCTATTACGTACATCCGACAACGTGTATGCAAAATTTAATGTGGATCCGTCGAGTATTTAAGGCGTGAAAGCATAACAAAGAAACTCACATTCGCATTTATAATATTAGTAAGGATGTATGTATGCTTAAACAACATGCATCAGGAATTTGTTTTAGGCATATAACTTCTAATATAGTCTAAAGTCTGAGAAATCTCAATATCGATTGGAGAATGTCTGTTAGCATATTTCGTACTTTCTATCCATTAGCAATAAATTAAGACGCAATATAAACATTGATTATCACTACAGGTGGTCGGTCGCAGAACTAACCTATGTCGCCTTCTCATAATAAAGTCTCAGTCATATTATTAGCTTAACAATATTATATAGACATAAGAATCGTAATCGTATGCAAGACCACATATGGTTTACATGTAAGGCCTGATAAAGGTATTGGATGATATTGGCAGATGGCAATAAAATCAGTTTTGATATGCAATGTGCAAAATGCCATGGGCGACAAAAGGATAGGCAAAAGATAATATATTTTTTCGCATTACCTGAAACACAGTATTGCAAAATGTAGTCTACCATTATGAAATCTCATAATAATTTCCTCTTAAGCTCGTCACAAAGCACTCATACATTTCTACCAATCGGACTTACGCACTAACTAAGCACGTACATTTTACAGCTCACTTTCCATGTCATCTTCATTCGGTAACAGCTATGAAGTCATTGGTGACGTAGAACATCTGACGTTCTATCTGCGGTTAGCAGTTCAGTGATGTGCGACACTCTTACTACTTATCGATATCGACATTTGTATCGAACATTCGCGACTAAATTGACGTACATACATATTAATATTTTGTTGTAAGTTTATTTTTAACATCTCGATCGCGTTGTATAACGTGATTGATTGATTAGTGACATCATTGTAATGTGTCATTTCCGCATCTCCGACCGACGTTTCGAAATGATGTGACTATTAAATTGTTAATTATCGCTCACTTTAACGGTAAAGGATAACATTGTGAGGAAACCTGCATGTCTGAGAGTTCTCCATAATGTTCTCGAAGATAATATATGAAGTCTGCCAACCCGCACTGGACCAGCGTAGTGGGCTATGGCCTAACCCCTCTCACACAGAGAAGACGCCCATGCCCAGCAGTGGGACAGTTTAATACAAGGTTGATATAATTAATATTACTCTCTTTTGCTCTTGGAAAATAATATTCGTGTTTCTCGTCTTGTCGTGGGTTTATTGCGTAGTTGTATGTGACTCAATGCATATCCACTTTGTACACTTTATGTTCTACGTAATTGGTGTTAGTGTTAGTAATCACTTATGCCAATTCGTACAGCGTCTATAAAATGTCGGCTCAAGTTTCAGGTGAGTTGATTTATCAGTTATCTGAATTAAAATCTTAAATGCTCGATGGACTAGGTATGTACTGTTTTGCAGTTCGGTAAGATCTTAATATTAGACGTTTCGTTACCTGATAGTTCTTAGCCATATATTTGCTCAGCTTGTTTAAGTTTTAAGTATTTACGCGATTTATAGAGATAATCGATATCATTAAGCATGTAATTTTATTGGTACTGCTACATTATCATTGCCATCTATGTCCAGCTGGTAAAGTCTAACACAGTATTTTAAGTCGTCCGTGACTTTTGTAAACTCACGTGATTTCAATTTCTTCGTACTTTTCTTTTTTGAGTAATATCCAAATAATCTTGTTTATGCTAATAATAAATAATTATAATAGCTTTATTACTTATCAATAATTCTGCCAACTTCGACTATATGAAATTTACATCACACGTTCTTTGGGGATCGGAAATAAATTATCGAATCGCCGGATAGCGAACGCTCCAAATAATAAAGTTGTAGTGTATAACATATATGTTATTGCTTTCAAGAAAATATTAATTTTAAGTATGATTTAACTTTATAATAAAAAGTGCAAGGCGATGTAACATTTAAAGTATAAAACATAATATATAGCATAAGAACACATTTACAATATTCTGTTAAACATATTAAAACAGTTTTTGCAGAACAATCATTTCTATGACATTTTTTGGTGTAAGCCAGCAAAAATGTCAACATTGAAATTAAGGGCTTAAAGTACAAAGTCAAACAGATGTAGGTACTTTTAAGTCGTAAAGTAAATTGGGAATGGCCGTATCGTTTTATGCGTCGAGTTATACACTTAACGCATGCGCCAATTGAGCGGCTTTTATTGTTCAAGTCGAGAAAGATTTAGATGATTATTTAACTATGTTTTGGCACAATATTGTTCAATTTATTTTACATAGTATAAAATTATTACATTAGCCAGCTCTCGTGTTCTATCGTTGGTCATCCAAAAATGTTTGGTTGTTCTCAAACATCTCTAAAAATGTCGTCAACCAATCAGTGTGTCTTAGTACAATGCTGAACATAAGCTTCTAAAATTTCATAACGTGCTGGCTTCTGTCAGTTCAGAAAAGATTTGAACAACGACTCTTCTACGAACATTGATCTATTAAATACATCAGTAATAATAAATTTTATAATAATCAAATAATATGATACCTAAAGCCACTAAATACATAGTCATATAACTTTTATACTAAATTATAGATTAATACTTTATTTCTATAGCGGAAGTGCAGAGTGGGTATGGTCAGTGTCCTACCTTATTTTAGATGGTAAATCTCCTAGATCCACTACGTTATGGACCTAAGTACGAATGTAATCCTCGCAAAATATAGCTACAAATATTCTAAAGCATATTAAAAGCCTGGCATATGAAGGCCTACATCATGAAAATGATGTGTGCATAATGAGTAATTTGAAACTATCTAACTGCTGCCTCGTAAGTCAAATAGCGTGAGTGTAAGCGCAAGCTGCTTGTGCGCGAATGCCAACTATGAGATATCAGATTCCATTGATATAAAGTGTGTAATTGAATTTTCTGCGAGGCAATTTCAGGAGCAACACGGAGTTTGGAGTTGTGCCCAATAGAGTATTATTACACTTAGGTAAGCGGTGGTTGGTTTCATACGCTGCTATTGAACCTGAAATGTATACACTGTAATATCCTAATCCTGTGTGATCAAAACTGAGTCATATCAACGTATCGATAAACTATTACAGCATAGATCTGTCCAATCCCTATTACACGCGAATCATCGACTCAATCACGAAACGTTACATCATCGAAGGATTGAGTCATGGTCACGACCTGTTCAGCTTGGTCCTTTTGTCCGTGGGTTGGGTCCTTAGTCATCTTGTACCTACGTCCAGCTCACAGCCGACCGCAATAGTTGTAAACAATTATACTCTGACGTCCACGGTGATAAATAATTGTAAAATTCAACTGCATTCGTGTGCTGCCTCCGCAATCCCGATTGTGTTTTCATTGTTCACGATGTATGCCTATTCTAAATTTAACTATAGTAGTAAAATATGTTACCTATATAGAAAAGCTACATAGATTGTATATTTATTTATGTATTGTGTAATGATTACACAAATGGTGCAGGGGTTTAAGTGGCCTTGCCGATGCATCAAGTGTTCTGGTTTAAAAAAATGTGCGCATCTGAGATGTTTGTTCCGAGTCTTTGTGTTTATTGTTTTAATGTTTGTTAAGCCATAATCGTTACATGGTATTTGAGATGGAAAAGTGTGTGTGATACCTATGCCGATTATACATAAAACCTTTACTTCTGTCGGTGTCAAATAGGCGCAAAGAATTAACATATATCTAGTATCAACTGTTGGTTGGTTATGCTGTTCTTTGTATTTATACCAGCGGAAATGTTTACCAGTTTGAGAGTAATTTGTAATAAAGCAGCATCATTTATAATTTTCTTTTAATAAACCTCCGCACTAGGAATAATTCTTGTGTCGCGGGGACATAAAATAGACTCAGACTCGGCACAATTATTTGAGGATTGTGTAAATTACGTGATCCTCCTGTCACTTGACAGAAAATGTTCACTTTGCCCGACCTGGGAATCGAACCCAAGCCCTCAAGCACAGCAGTCGCATGCACAACCACTGCGCCACCAAGGCAGTAAGAAATTCATGATGTTAGACAACAAACACTTGTATCAAGAAGTACGTAAAGTCGTTGGTCCCGAGTGTTATGAACATTTACGAGAGATCGAGAGTATAGTTCTGAACTTGGTCTAACAGTAGATTATCGTTGTCCGTTTGTATTGCGGATGTCTAATAGCAGTTGTAGGGACGAATAATTGGGGCCGTACCATTTCTTATGACATTATGATTGCACACAAGAGAACGAGACAGCACGGTATAGAGTGTATTGTTGTCTTTTTTGCGAAGCATAATAATACTTTCCAAAATATTTATTTATTTAGCTCCCAATATAACTAGTTTTTAATTTCCAAAGACAATTTACGCTATAGGAATATCTCCTGTGTCGCGGAGCACTTTACATACTTTCAAACAACGAACACAAAAACCACTGATATTATACACGAACTCTGAACAATGGAGATTTGAACGCACTACACTCGGCATAATGCTAGTAGCGAAACTACTACCTAAACTACTACACCATTTGTGCAATTAAATTATAAATATAACAGTTTAGTGGAATGAAATAAGGTACAGCCTCGCATATCCAGACTTTGGTAGGAGACAAAGCCGAACTAATAATTTACGAACAGGTAAGGATAACATGTTGAACCAAATCAATGCATCTCAATCCTCACTGGCCATTGAATTTGTAGTCTTTATTAGGTATCCAAGATGTCATCCCGTACCTAAAGGTAGATAGTACGATCTTTTTATTTTTTATTTTTTAAATTTATATATAATCGTTTATGTATATGATGTTATTATACTATAATTATAATTACATCATATACATATATAAACGATTAATTAATAAACTACTAGGTGTATAAATAATTAATTAAACTATTAGACTTGTGATTTAATTTTTATAATAAAACAACAATTAACTGACAAGAAATGCTGATGTTCCTGCACTTAAATAAGAGGGTTTTTAGAAGTACAGGAGACATAATCATTTCTTTTGACATTACACTTGATTTACTTCGTACCAACCGAGAAGTCGCAGCTTGGAACAGATTCTCTGAAACTGTGATAACGGCATTGTCATTGAACTGCTTTAAGAAAAGACTCGACAGTTTTCTCGAATCTATATCATGCTTTTTGAACTGCTAGTCTATATAATATTACTAGATGTGCCCGCGGTTTCACTCGCGTTTATGGTTACTGCGCTGCCCCCGTGGGTCGTAGCGTGATGTTATATGACCTATAGCCTTCCTCGATAAATAGCCTATCGAACACTAAAATGTTTTTTAATTCGAACCAGTAGTTCCTGAGATTAGCGCGTTCAACCAAACAAACAAACTTTTCAACTTTTATAATAATATAATATAATATAATATAATATTCTACCACATACACACAACACCATCTAACCCAAACTAAGCAGAGCTTGTACTATGGGTACTATAAAGTGGATAAACATAGATATATACTTTTTTTTTGTAAATACATACATATTGTACTTAGAAACACCCAGACCAAGACAAACATCCATGTTCATGCACACAAATGTTTGACTTGTGCGGGAATCGAACCCGCGACCTCAGACGTGGCAATTGGTTACACTAACCACTACGCTATCGAGGCCGACTTACTTTATAATATTAGTATAGATATAGAGGACAAAATTACTTTTTGATTGTTTTATGGATTTATCTCAAAAACTACATAAACGATTATAAAAATTATTTTCCTATTAGAAAGATATATTATCACCGAGTAACATAGGTCTTTTTTATTTAAATAAAAGTAGCCACAGACAAAAGCTAGTGTGTTTATGAATATAATAATAATTAATATCATTACTTGATTTATACATATGTTTAATTTTTATCCTAAGTAAAAAGCTATTACCTACATTATTTTAAATTCTTCACTCGGTCGAGTCTTAGAGGTTGGAATTAGTAATTGGTTTTACACCGACACAATTTAGTCAGTTTTATAATTTCGATGCATCATTTCTAACTATAACTGTGCTTGTGACTATAACCAGAATAAAGTGGCAGAAACATCAAGCGTCCCAAAAAGGTATGTTCATACTTAGCATGATCGCGTTAATTCCCGTTACGTAATAAATAAATCGTTTGTGATTTCTATGTATGTAGCTGTGTGACTGACATTGAGTGCACTGACAACATTTTTTATCCATCTTCTATGATTAATAAAGCATTACTGCGTAGTTAGACCGCAGTGTTTTTCCTTTATAACTTTAAAACGTGTGAGATCTTCAAAACCGCTCTTACTTGAAGCCTTGACGGTACTTAAATCTATACTTAATATTATAAAGCTTGAAGAGTTTGTTTGTTTGGTTAAACGCGCTAATCTCAGGAACTACTGGTTCGAATTGAAAAACTATTTTAATGTTGGATAGCCAATTTATCGAGAAAGGCTATAGGCCATATAACATCACGCTACAACCAAAAGGAGCGCAGCATCAATAAAAAACGTTACAAAATCTCTTATTTGAAGCAGACGAAGTTGCTCGGGTCAACTAGTAATTTTATAATAAGCTTGTAAATCTTGATGTATTAGTCTAGTAAAGTAAGTCATCCATGCTTATTCATTAACATATTGTTTTATTTACGGCTGTGTCGCCATTAATATGTGTTACATCATAGTTTTATAATATCATGTATTTGTTTGCAGATTTTAATAACTAATCTTCATGATATTATATGGTCGTTATGATATCATCTGTTTATGGATTGTAAAGGTCAATTTGTTGTTTTATTTTGGATAATAATAAAAATATCGAAAATATACAAAGAAAAGCTAAAATATTGAAATGTAATCAAAAATCTTATTTAAAATATATGTAGGTATAAAATTTTAATTAATTAAATTGAATGTTTTTATCTTGTTTTTCTCTTGCCAAACTGTATTCTCTGTATTGCTATTTTACCTTAGGACATTCTATGGATCAACACAAAGCCAATGAATTATTTATTGCAATAATTTTATTTATATAATGGCTATCTGTAACAAAAAATACCCTGCAAGATGCCCGGCACTTCTTATGCATTTCATGTAAGTTACGAGCTGAAAATATTTTTAAACTTTTAGCTGTTTCAGAATTTTCAACACAGTGGTATGAGAATAAATTAATAAAGTAATCAATGTTATAGCAAATAAGCGGCCAAAATTACCACAAAAATATGACAATTTAATATCATCTTCCATCAAAATCTAGTGAGAGGTGTGCCTAGTTGGCCATACGCAACATTGCGTTAATCGACAGAAAACTACAGAATCTTGTATCAATAATTATTGGCGCTAGTTATCATATGCATTTCGGCGAATTCACGGAGTACGATGGAATTGCAGTTTCATTTCCTATACTTTATTTTTTGCCGTGGTCTGTGTTGCTTGTTAGGTATAATTATACCATATAATATATAGGTAAAATTTAAAGTTCGAGCGAATAGGTTTTTACCGGGCAATTGTGCTTAATTGTCGAAACGTTTATATACCTTTCCGTGACCGACACTCCTTCGCGTTGATTTGTATGTATGTTTTATCTGGCACTCATGGAAGATCTCGGGGAAATTATCGTAAGTATTAGACAGCAAAGAACCAATAGGTAATAATAGGTAGGTACATCAATGTAGGTAAAACATAACAAGTTTTTCACAGGTTATATTTTTTATCATCAGTAGCTAACTATTGCAGAACGGGCACAAATATTTTATTTTAAAAATATTTAATTTACTTCATTTTTTGTTATCAATAATAATTTTATAATGTTGATAATTATGTAAACGCGAAGCAAATTTATGTTATCTATGTATAAGTAGTATATTTTTAACAGAGGTAAACTGAATTTGCTTCTTTTTGAATAAATGGGTAGGCGATTAGAGTAGATTTAGATAAAGTTTAAAATATACACGCTGCTAGTAAATAACTACTTTAGAGCCTATTGGCTAAAATTTAAAGACGGTCTTTGAAGATATTTCAAATCGACATATCGTTTGGAGGTTTTCTTTCTCCTTTGTTCTTTGAATACTATGTAAATCACAGCATATCTATAAGACTTTTAAAAGCGTATATCGTAAAGTATATATCACCTTCAGTAAACTATGCTAGTCAGCTAACGAAACGGATTAGGATTGGCTTGGTTGTAGCAATTTTTTTATATAATCAAGACTTGCTTGCAACTCCAGCAGTGTCAAAATATCAAACGCATGTTTGCTAATCTCCAAAAAGGTAGTTGTCGCGCTGCCGGGACAAAGATTTCTAGTTCTTTGCTGACAACTTAATACCTCTTTATGACTCATAATAACCACATATATAAAACACAATTTAAAAATGAAGTTTTAAATTGCGTTTAACTAGATTCTCCATATATCTAGTAAGAGGCCTGTCAAGTTCACCATGAAATGTTGCCGTTGCGTTGATCATTGCAAAACTACAATATCTTATATTGGCGCAGCGCAGCTAGTTTATCATTGTTTAAGATATCATATGCATTTCGGCGAATCTGGGATGGAATTGCAGTTTCATTTCCTGTATCCTATAATATATATATATATATATAAAAGGCAATCTGTTCGAGCGAATATGTTTTTTACTGAGCAATCGTGTTTAATTGTCGACTGCATCATCGTCTTAAGCATACCTGATCGTAAAAGTTTAGGTAGCCCTAGAAAATCATTCAAAATAAAAATCTATGTTGTCTGATTTAGATCCGTGACTACAAAAGCGTTGCAGGAATAAGGTGGGCCATGATTTCTTTAAAAATCTATAGCGATATACTTACTCCTAAAATAAATTTTATCATAAAGCTGCCAACATTCAATAATTATATTAAATCTTTTTCTAATCGAGTCATAAATATTCGAAGACAGATCCGGCTAGCTTAAACATGAATTAAACGTAAGCTTAGTACACGTTTACGATGTTTATTTATGATTTTATTGAGGTTTCGAAACTTTAAACGGCTTATTGGATAACAATCATTGCTTTTAACATACACACGTTTTAATCCTGTTCAAGCCGTGCGCCTACGAAACATATGTGTCGTCTTTTCGTTCACTTTTAAATGCCAGGGTCAGACGTTGAAAAATCGCAAGGTAAGGTTACTGAAAGTAAAAGCTTAGTTCCTTAGTTCGTGTCGATTCATTTGTTGATTGCCAGTTACATGTGGGATCAATGTGAAGTTTAGTATTTCGATGAATTGCTGGCTATTATCAATAAATGTTTAGCTATAAAATTATTACCGCTAGATGACTTCCGCGATACGTTAAAAGGACACGGCACTACTAATGTCGATGCAAACGTTACAATACATGCTAGCTCGTTGGTAAGCATCTTGAACGTATATATTATTATTACATAGAAGGAATTCTTGTAATTAACATGAAATCGTATAACAATAAATATAAAACAATTTTTTTTGCAGTTTCAAACAATCATCAAATCTATAATGGTTTGCATAATTAAACTGTTGGCGCCTTTTGATGATCGATACGGAGCTACTGTTCAGAATTAAAAGCTTTACTATAATATTTATTTCCATATCCATCAGATTTAGTGGTTTTTATGTAGGTACTACATATAAGTAGGTATTGCTATTGATGTGCCGAATTAGTATTGGCTTATTGCATACTAGTTTCGGTGCTTCCCTCGTGAATCCTACGGAAACGTAAATCGGGCTAAGTAATTCTGGATTAACACATCGTGTTACCTAGTATTAGCAACAGTGTATATGAAAATAGAAGATAATTTAAGCTAACGCCGGTATCCGGTATTAAAGGGGCAGCTGCACTATAAGACATGTGGATGTAGATCTATCTAATGTAGGTATGTTATACACAATAATAACGGTAATAATAAAGTCTCTAATATTAGCTTTACTTTATGAGATATCATAATTAAAAGAACAGAAAGAGAGAAATATCTATTCATATAATTAAATTCCAGTACATTTGATAGTTTTTGCTTTGTATAATAGAATAATAAACATATACTTATGTACATTTGTGTGTTTGGCTTAACTAATAGATAAGACTAGATGCATGGAGTAGCTATCTCATATACGTAAACACGTAAACGTGTGTGGCCTAACATAAACTTAAAAGCTGGGTGTGGATCACTTTACAGTGGATAGTGGACTAAATATAAAAGTACAGAAAATACTTCGAAAGAAGGCTATAATATTTGTTTGACTTCTTTTTGCATGAATACAGGCAACGAATAAGCATACGGTATATTTAAAAATTGATAAGTAAAGAAATAAAAATGTAATGCAGGCTAGAGTTACATAAGTTTGCTATATGAAATCTATTTGCAACACACCATTTTGCTATCCTATATTGGCTATCCAGGTTAGCTATGGACAGAAATAATATTCCATTGTGAGTTTGCACTAAATTGATCAACGCGTGGTCTACTGACAATATAGGAGACAGAAACTATAAATTCAGTATATTCAGAGAAAAGTGACAACGGGCAATCGACGTGGTTCAGCGAACAGATAAACATTAAGGAAAATAACTCTCTACTGTTGACAATGGACAGGAAAGTTCAGGTTATAACGTTAGATGGCCGTTTGATAAGTTATCTACATGTGTGGCGCTTTTTAGCCATTCATCACGCTAGCCGCTACTACTAAATTCGCGTCAACTTGCGCTGTTCTGCAAATAATTTCTTAGTGCGTAATTTATCAGGGCAACTACCACTATTGACACTACTAAATTTGCGTAAACTAAGCGCTGTTTTAAAAAGGATTCTTTAGTAATCTTTCCTGGCACAGTAGTAGAAGTATTTGGCAAAAGAGATCACTAAGGAATTCTATGAACGGATCCTATCTTCCTGCGTATAGAACGCAATTCCACGACTAGCGTAAGTTAGCGCTAATTTTATTGGTACGAACCCAAAGCAACTTTCGTGCAATAATTGCGTCGCACTATCCTTATACTCGCTCTCATATGCTCATGGGATTATACGATGCATCCTATTACGAACTTACGCCAATCGGCTTGTGTTTGTGCGGTACTCGCATAATCATACCTATTCCATTTGGACGATGTCTTTGGATTCCATAGCAGAAATAATATACGGAGAAATTGCTCTTAATATATATTATATATAATATATATTCTTATAGATAATGCTTACCGTTTAAACATTTAGTGCTAAATGGCATAACTAGTAAATCTGTCGCTTATCTAATCTCCATGTCTACTTGTTTCGCTGAATCAATCGTGATAACTGAATGTTGAATGTCGATATCACTTAGAATTGCATAAATATATTGGCAGGGACTGCATTCCGACGGTGCTAAAGCTTTTCTACACCGTTATGCTTTAAATGTTGACCTGTATTACGTAAACCGTATAACTTTAGAAGATCATTAACCATTAGCATTTACTTAAGATTTGTTCGATTTGATGCTGGAACAGGTATAAATAGACATGAAGAACTTACTGCCGCATCTATTAATTCCTGTGAATGTTTGACAAACTATTGATTGTGCCGAAACTGAACTAAAACCTAATCTCCTCCTGTAGAATGCCACAGGAGAAGATAAGGTTTTTATTTCCGTTTATATTACGGTAGGCCATATGTTCATCAAAACATATTTATTGAAGTATCAACACCTGAGAGTGTGTGGCTCTATGACTACGATGCTAGCCCACCTACTAGTATAATATCGCCTTCCTAGGATACTTCGTTCGGTACACATTACAGAAACAACAATTGAAAGTGGACGGAAGAACATGACATAGACGATTGAGTTGCAAATTAGGATGGGCTGGCTTGCCCAGCAGTGTACAAGATAAATAATAAATAAATTATTTACCTAATCGTGTTATATTTTACCTTGCCTCTACGCCATAATATTGTGTATATAATAGTTGAGATATAAGCGCGCAAATTGAAATCTAATAATAACCTACAATAATCTCCATAAAACATGTACCTATCTATACAATGAAGACGTAGTCGTAAATACATTTTAATGTCTTTTACAATTACCTACATAATTAAACTATTGTACATTTATATGTACGTACTTGAACAGTTTCCACGACTTAAGTGTTCATACAAAGCTGCCGCGACTAGTACTGGTACCTACTTAATTAATCAGAATATTTCTTAGAGTGTGCACTTTATGTAATAGAGAATTATCTCTAAGTTACTTTGATAAGCAACATTTAATCTCGAGTCAAAAGTACAGAGTGTAACAACATTTAGTTAAAGCGAGTTTTAAATAAATGAAGTATCACAACTTGCACTACACAAATCCTTATGAATTAGTGATTCTTGTAACAAAATGTTACCTATCCTCATCTCATATATGAACCAAACCAAGGTAATTTGTATATTTTTTAATTTTTACGGTTATTAAAATAAGTTTACGGTCTAATGAAGGCAGTTATCGTAGACTATGGGTCCATGGCGTGCCAAGGATTGCAAGATAAGACAAGCCTGGTATTTTTATTAACAGTAGGTGTATGTATGACGTGCAATTTCTTTATTTAGTAACTTTCATTTGCACGGCGCGTCGTAGGCATGAGCTCACCACAGCATACAGAAACCATGTTAGCAGTAAATTTAATCATCATTTTAGTAAAGAAAGACAGACTATTGAACTTTTACAATAGATCCACTGCTATAGATGCTAGCAGTACCAGGATTATCAGTAATAAAGCCAACCGCAAAAAAGTCATTGGGCCTAAAACTATTAGTTCCCTGGCTAAGAGTAAAGCGGCTTCGTATAGGCCTCTGAAAACTAAGTCATTTCAGTAAAACAATAGAAATTACTTAGCAACGATATTTTTTTAAATAGAGTTGTCATCGGCAGTCCGATTGCCCTACATTTAAAGAACTACTTACACTTACTTTAAATCTTCCCGTCTCAGATCCTAAATGTAGGTTTTAAGAAAGCACTCGATTCTAAAATATCTTTTAGGACCTGCGTAAATTCTGTTACAGCCTGTACAGAATCAAACTCCACCTTGAAGTACAAGGTATCTCAGCCTTATTACGTAAGCTTGAGTGCTTCGAATTAATTATAATAACGGTCTATTCATGGTGTATTTTATTATCGAAACTAATTGCGTTGCTCTTAGCTGTTATTAGGTGCCCAGTTTATTATTATCGGAATATTTCGCACATAACACTAACTACAGAAATTGGTGTTGCCAGGAGTTTTCTGGGTCATCCCAGAAAAAAGAACCCTAAACTCATGTTTACGGTACTTTTTGTAGTTAAGTTTATAATTATGGTTCATATACTTTTTTAAAGACTACTCCCGCACTAGGAATAATATCTGTGTCGCGGGGGACTTTACAAACATTCAAACAACGAACACAAACAACATCCTGACTCGGAACAACCATTTGTGGATTACACAAATTTTTGTTCCGCGTGGGATTCGAACCCACACCACTTGGCGCAGTGGCAGCGGCAAGCCGACCACTTAAACGCCACTAACTTAACGCCATCCGTGCAGTTAAATTAAATGAATTTAAGAGTATACATAGGAATCAATATTCTCTTCTTTTTAACCCCCGACGCAAAAACGACGGGGTGTTATAAGTTTGACGTGTCTGTGTGTGTGTGTGTGTGTGTGTGTGTGTGTGTGTCTGTCTGTGGCATCGTAGCTCCCGAACGGATGAACCGATTTTAATTTTGTTTTTTTTATTTGAAAGTTGAATTAGTCGGGAGTGTTCTTAGTTATGTTTGATGTAAATCGGTCCAAGATGGCCGCCGCTACAAAATGGCGGATTACATATTTTTTTCACAACTCCCTCAATATGTGTCGGGGGTTTTTAAATTTTTAATTTATAGTTATATTTATGTTAGTTACCTACTAAAGTAAATTAAGTTTCAACATTTTATGCGATGTATCGTATGACATGGAGATGCGATCTAAAAACAGACTTTAGACACGTTTATTGAATCACGCCTATATTCCTGAAGAAGAAGCTAGACTTATATTACATCCATCTACATTTCGCAAGCCATGGTTTTAGCGTCGTCAGCAAATCACAGCATGACTTCATCTTAAGACTTCACTTAATTCTGCGTAAATATTTTTTCTTTGCAGAATTAATATGTTATTGTTTACGAAAAATTATATTACGTTGGGTACTTTAAAATAACTACACATCTCGACGATCACTATCTTAGTTTCTCATTGACCAAGGCTACTGAAAAACAACTATAACGTCGGGGAAAGTGTGAATATAAATAGTATCAACAATTTAAAAGCATATATTATGTATTTAGTAGTTTAATCTTAATATAACTTTTACTTTTGTCCTCTCACAAATTACATCGCTTCTTTTGAAAAGCACTTTTTTACATTACAAAGAGTATATAATCTAATCCGATAGACTTGTCCAATAATATCTTCTTTTTTAATTTATTGTGTTTGTTCGCCATGCTCGTTTCTGCAATTTACGATGATGATTGGTTATTTGAGTTTAATCATTTCTGAGAGTTCTACTTAATATTCTCGAAGGTATGTGAAGTCTGCCAACACGAAGTGGGCCAGCGTGGGGCCTATAGCCTAACCTTTCTCACACTGAGAAGACGCCCGGGCCCAGCGGAGGGACATAATTATTATATTATAATCATTTCGGTTCACTTTCCGATAGAGTATTAAAGGACGTAGAGATTTTTGTGTGGAATAACCATCGCTGCTTATTATAAAAGAAACACCTAGTTAATGGTTGGTTTGGCTGGTGACTTTATCTTTGATTACTAAATGAAGGTAAAGATAACTATAACTTACGCTGCGAATATTACATTGTATAATTTTAATAAAATTACTACAAGAAACATCATAATATGTAATAATTATAGTTGCCTGACTATACTTTATATAGATATCGAAGGTAGTTGAGCTGCTCCCTATCGAGTGAGCAGCTCAATGAAAATATGACAATTGGAAGGTTTATTGCTAATAGTTACATAAATAATTCCTTTGTACGTATTACTAAGATTTCATACAAGACCTCTCGCTCATTATGGATCAAGCCCTATGTCGCGGGGGATATTGCAAATATACAACTAACGTAAATGATTGATTTGATTACGTATGGGATTCGAACCCACAACAATCGCGTTCTGGCCGTGATTACTTGATCCTCTACGCCTTCTGGGCAATCATTTCAGGTTCCTTCTATCAATAGGGACAGAAATGTGTTAGTAGTAAGAACTGCTAGGTGTTGTTAGAAAAAAAACTAATGTAGCCACTAATAAGGCGTCGACCCTGTTTTTTTAAAATTATCTATGTTAAATATTTTCATTACTCAAACTCTTAAATACTAAAATACAAAGAGTTTTTGAAATCTACCGTAATTAAATAAGATGCAAGTGTTTAAAATATGGTAGTAGGGGTGTATAGTTATATTGTCAAATGACAGAAAAAAGATGCACGATACAAACATTGACGCAACCTACCTATATTTAATCGCAGCTGTCTGAGGAATATAGAAAGAAATCCCCATTAAAGCTCCACTTATTCTTTAATCCAAATTTAAAATATTAATTACTGTCTTATTTTGCAACCAATTTTTACTTTTAATTCACTTAATACGTAATATTTAAAAAATAACTATAGCCACACACAGTTTCAAGGCTAGAATATTAAATACGAATTTGTTTTTAGGTTACAATTAATAATACGATAAATTCTGTAATAGCATAATTACGATAAATAAAAATAATACATTTATGCAAATACAACGTATTTATGTTTATTGGGTACTCATATCTAGACTATCTAATATGTCATACGTACTGCTAGAATTGCCAGAATTAGAAAAATAAGAGATTTATTCAATTTAAACATGTAAATACATGTTTTCCGGCCTGAATAAATCTTTATATAGGTACCTACCCGTTTTGAAAAGAAATCTCTCACATTATGGCACAAATTTTACATTTGTCAGGCTTAGCACATCGGCGATGCACCGTCCCAATAATCAAAGTATTTATAAATAATAAATAATAACATTTATTCGCCTAAAAGGAGTACAATGGTGGGCTAAAATCAAATTTAAATTAAATCTTAATATCTAACAATAACTTAATGTCTTAAGAAATTAGTTTACAACCATAATAATAGCCATAATTATGGCAAGAAAGAATACTTTAACACCTTTACATTATTATAGCCTGAACTAGGTTAGACCTATGTTTCAGACGATCACTTGACTATCTATTTTAAAAGTGGAAATTTATTTAAGTAATCTATTGGAACATTAATATGACTAAATATAAACTTAAGCTAAATCTGCCTGTACACGTACAAGCAACTGTGTCATACACTAAAATGCTTAGGTACCTAAAGTATAATTACATTATTTTAATATTTGTAACAAATTCTCTATGTCTGCATAATTGAGTTTACCTAAATATTCCGTTATCATAACATTACAATTTTTATTACTGACGCTGTATATACTTAGCAACTTATTAAACTTGTTATACAAAAATGGACCCAAGAATATATAAAATCTGTCAACAAATGCATGCCTAGTCTGAGATTTGTTACAAAACAGGTATTTCTTACTCTTATCTGATTTTAACGTTATCTAAATAAAATATTAGTTTAGTCTGAAGTCAATTATTACTTATGCCTGCGGCTTCGTCCGCGTTAATGTAGACTTTGTCGATAAATTTCCATCCTTCGGGTACGGTACTTTTTCCCTGGATGAAAAGTACCGTATGTCCTTTTCTGTATCCAATTTCATGGTGATCAGGTCGGGTAGTTAAGGCGTGAAAGCCTAACAAACAAACTCACATTGACAGTAGGATTAAGATATTCGGTACCTACTGCATTGATATAAGTAAGAAAGAAATGACCACATAGAATAGATACTTCTCGGCAACAGAGGTGAGCCTAATGCACTTTCCAGACCTCGGCATCGACCCCGAGATCTCAGGCACAGCAGTCGCATTAATTACTACACGCGGTAGTAATAAATGCGACTGCATCTATGCATCCTAAAGATAAAAGGGTAAAAATTCTCCCGCGGAGAATTTTTTCAGCTCGTCTCTAGACTATTAAATTGGAAAAAGGGGATACGGGAGATATGGAGTCTAATCTTGAAATATAATTATTATTTCAGAATGTGCAGCTCTGATAGCAGTTTTTTTTGTAGAAAACTAATAATAAGAAATCTTTATATAATCAAGAACAGATAAATATCAAATCAGAATCTATAATATTTAAGTCTTATTAGTGTCTGGATATCTGCGTGTCTAAAAAAAGGACTACATGTACCTCTTAACACTGTAGGCATCCTTCTAATATACCTCCACTTAGTCGTGACCTTTTTGCTAAGTATCATCACTTGATCTAGAAAAGCAGACTAGCATTAGATTTAGTGATGACCCTCAGCATATTTCCAGACTTTTCGACATTATATGAGCCCACCTAGCTGGCATACGATCAAACATTCTATGCTTTGATATTGCTCGAAAAGAATGAATCATTCCAGATCATTCGTTATTCTTAGTGTGATGTGTTCGAAATACTGTAGCATCCTGCTTAATAATTGATATTGTACCAAAATATATTATTTTAAGCCACGTTGTACAGAAATATATATTTTTTTCTATCGACTTTACATTAGAGTATTTTGATTGCGTTTCACCGGTAAGTAAGAGTCCCGGAGTCTCACATACCTATACAACCCATTCCTTTCCATATTTCCCATTTTTTTAAGGGTCGGTAACTTACGACTGATACCTTCGGTATTGTAAGCAATACTTAGCTAAGACAACGGCTTACTATCAGGCGGGCTATTAGCCTGTTTGTAGAAAAAAAAAAAAAAAAATGGAATCCTAATTATTATTAATATTATAAATTTGTTTGTTACGTTTTCACGCCTTAACAACTCGACGAATCATCATGAAATTTCGCATACACGTTGTCAGGGGTACAGAAAAAGACATAGGGTATCTATCATCAAAAAAAGGACTGTTGCCGAAAGATAGATAAAATCATAAAATCTACTATTGCGAGCAAAACCGCGAACAAAATTGAGGGTTAATTGGGAGGGGCCTGGTACCCATGACACAAGTTAAATCTTACTTTGGGTACCAGTGTTCGAACAATTATTGTATTCACCTAATATTGTGTTAATTTTGATGTTTTTAAAACTGTGTATTTATTCTGAGAAATAAAATGTATTTATTATTAGCTGCGCCCCGCGGTTTCACCCGCGTAAATCCCGTTGCCGTAAGAATATCGGGATAAAAAGTAGCCTATGTGTGAATTCAGGTCTCCAGCTATCTACATACCAAGTTTCATTACAATCGGTTCAGTAGTTTATGCGTGAAAGAGTAACACACATCCATACATCTATTGTCACAAACTTTCATATTTATAATATTAGTAGGCTTTTTTATGTATTTAAAATCTAGTTATAGATAAATGGGGTGTTGCAAAAATGATCATCTTTTTATTAGGTAATTAGTTATATCTGCGTTTTCCCTTAGGTATATAAAATGTGAAAACAGAACGCTTTAGATGCAAATTGAGAAATTCTACATTTGGTGCATACATTAACATTTTCTGACAAATGTAAAGGTAACACAAGAATGTATCGCACGGTCCAGTCGCTTTGATAACTTGTTAATATAATCAGTTAAACTAATAACTGTCATATGACACTGATATAAGTATAAAGATGACAGAATTAATTAATTTTATCATATAACTAGCTGACCCGCGCAACTTCGTCTGCTTCACATTTTTCAATTCGAACCTGTAGGTCCTGTGATTAGCGCGTTCAACCAAACAAACAAACTTTTCAGCTTAAGATAGACATTAATATTAGTATTCTGTATTTCTGTATTTCTCTTTGCTGTCTGTCCTATTAGTATCAACAAATTAAAGTTGTACATCCTAACGACCTCTACGAGATACACGGATGGCGTAGTGTCGCCTCCCCACTGCCACTGAGCTGAGTATTGTGGGTACGAGTACCACACGACACACCCTACAAAAATTGTGTGATTTTCAAATATTTGTACCGGGTCTGGGCGTTCAGTGACCGTTTCTTTTTTGTTATTAAAGTCCCTTGCGATTTTCGAATAATTACTAGAGCAGGCATAGTCCCTTTATTAAAAAAAAACACGCCAAATTACAGTCTATTTATTTAACCTATTGTGTGGTAGCAGCACATCGGCAAGCAGACACAAGAGGTGTTCAATTATGTCTGACTTTACAATATTTTCTGCTTTTAACAGTAATTGCAAATCATAAATTTAAACGCTTGTGCGCTAGTTGTGTTTCTGTTTTGATATTTGTTGAGATGTTAGTAAATGTCATCGCTATTATGTTCGCGTCGAACATTGTATCTACAAGGAAAATATTACCAGATTTTATACACTTTTCTGCTAATGACATGTGTAGTCATGAGGGAACATATGATAATGGTAGGTTTAATTTTACTACTATAGAACCTTTTGTTATAAATATGTGTCGTATTACAGACCTACCTACCGAATTTTACATTAGTAATTTTACACTAATGGAGGTTTCGATAGCATATCATTCATCACAGTCATCAAACATACTAAAAAAATATTTTTTTGGCCTATTAGAATTCTATGTTATTTTTCCTGTATAGTTGCATGTATTTAGGACACTATGGTTAGTCTTAAATTATCAAAAAACATCAACCGTTATGGAATCATGGCAAACCAAAACAAGAAATACGGGCAGATATCAAGTGATATAACTTTAATTAAATATAAATTATATAATAATAATAATAATATTCTACCACATACACACAGCACCGTCTAGCCCAAACTAAGCAGAGCTTGTACTACGGGTACTAGACAATGGATAAACATACATAATATATACTTTTTTTTTTGTAAATACATACATATTATACATAGAAACACCCAGACCAAGACAAATCCATGTTCATGCACAATAAATGTTTGACTTGTGCGGGAATTGAACCCGCGACCTCAGGCGTGGCAGTCTGTTACACTAACCACTACGCCATTTTGTATATTGTTATTTATCTATATACTCGTATTAATACGTGAAGCAAAAACTTTGTACCCTTATTTATGAAAATTGCGTGTATAAAATTTGGCACAGTTAAAGTTCATATGGAGAAGGAGTGGCAAGACCTAATATTTTTATAAAATATGCATTAAAAATACATTAAATTAATGGGAATACACTACATGCACAAAACCATGCATTTGACACACGCAGTCGAATCGCGTTCGTAGTATTTCGATATTATTCGTCTGACGTCGTACATATTTTCGTAACTATAGTTACATATACTTACCTTATTTATATGTAATAAAGAAAAAGAAAACAAAGTAGCAAGTTTAGAAATATCATCAATGAAAGAGTATAGTTAAATAAATAATAATTTGTTTAAAAAAGATAGGTAAATTAAGCTGTATAGCCTTGGTGAATTCTTAATGAAATGTTATTATAAGGGTAACGTTTTAGACAATAAAACCTTAATAACGATCAAACTTAAAATTTGAATCAATTATGGTCGAATTTTGACCATTTGGCGACCGCTAGTTATTATTAATACATGTTATTAATAAAATAAACAGTCAATTCTCGAAGTATAAATTAATTTTTAAAATAACCATCACTTTTCTTACAGAAATCATGATATAAAATGTAGGATATAAACGACAATTCCATGGGTAAAGACCTAATATTTTGTGGGCTCTAATAGTTCGGATTCTTAGTATCTGGAAATAAGTTTTGAACACTGAATGACTGGCTTATGGGCAAGCAATTTTGTTCATCGCACGAATACATAGCGTTAAAATCTTTATGAAAATTAATAAAGATTAATTGTACATCAAATAAAACTAGCATTTCTTTATCAGATGATTATGCTATCATTATAAAACGATACTTGGCATCACACTATTTAGATACTTCCATAAAGGTCAACATTACCAGGCCCTGTGTTGTAACTGAATCTCAATCAACTAAGTGTTAATTTGTTTACCATTACCGAAAACAAATTTCTTGGTAGCTTCATTAATCAAATAGACAGAACCTTGGTAAATTGATAAAAAATTAACACCTTCGTATCTGAAGGTTTTGGATTACAGATACGATTTGTCAACAATTTGTTTATCAAATAGTAGCTTATCGACATACCTGACAAGAATAAATAATGCCATTATCTAATTTCAAGGTGTCATCATATCATCCGTATGACTTCCATAGCTGAATATGGCCCCCCGTAATTATATCCACAGCGATTGATGCTTGCTGCTTGCACCTAAAGATTATCCGCCATTTCGCCCAGAAGTCTAATTCTGACAAATAGATATTTATCTGAAGGCGATATTTTGTCGAAATATCGAAGAAAGTGTAAATATTAATAGTATGAATGATTAAAAGAAGTGTTTCACAATAAACCACGAAAGTCCTACATCGAATTAAAATAAAATAAAACGATTTTTGACAACTTCCGCTATTTTGTTTCAATATACATATGTTACATAAAATGACTTTCTCTCTAGTAGAAGATGCTTCAAATTCGTTGTTGCTTCTAGAAAAACCTTCTCAACTATTTGTCAATTTAGCAGACTATTTTAGCCATTATTTAAAAGAGCTATGTCGATCACATCAAAGTATATAATATATTAACTTAAAACTTCACACAAAAGAATATCTTCGACAGTCAAAAGTTGTATAGTGATTAAGAGCTTTATAAGAAAAATTTTGAATTTAGTATTATAAGATGCTATCTTTAAGTTCCCGTAGAAAAATCATCCCAATTGATTAATAATATATCTTTTAATAACTGAAAATTGTCCTAGTGTCGTATTTTTCTTTTTAATCTTTGTTATTGTAATCTTTCAATATCGTTACTGTATGTACGTGTATAAACGGTAGTTATGTGTATTTACTGTCTTAATATTATGTGCATGCTATATTCACATCTAGTAGATGTTAATCTAAAGTGGATTTCAGTTTTTTGAATTAATAAAAATATTATCTTTGCATTCAACATTCGATAACTTTTTATCATAGACTAGATGTGCCCGGGGTTTCACCCGCGTTTATGATAACTGCGCCGCCCCCGTGGGTCGTAGCGTGATATTATATAGCCTATAGCCTTCCTCGAGAAATAGGCTATTCAACACTAAAATATTTTTTCAATTCGAACCAGTAGTTCCAGAGATTAGCGCGTTCAACCAAACTAACTCTTCAGCTTTATAATATTAGTATAGATATACATTTTTATTGATTAAGTGCTATGATAGTTTATATTTTCTTTTCCTTTTCCTTCACGGTAAGTCTTTTATCGTTAATTCTTTTAGATTCGTAAGCGATCTTAGTGCACCTTTCCTAAAACTTGCTATTATGATTTACTAGATTTTGCCTGCGGCTTCGCTTGCGTAAATGTAGGTTAGGTTAGTAACAGTACTTTTTCTGGATAAAAGGTACCGTATGTCTTGTTCTGTTCATCTGACAACGTGTATACGAAATTTCATGATGATCGGTCAAGTAGTTAAGGCTTGAAAACGTAACAGCGAATATTCACGTTTATAATATTAGTTAGGATTCATATAAGTACTTGTCAATGAGAGATGGTAGCAAAATAATGTTGTTTTTCGAATCGAATGCAGTGAGATTGAGATTACTCTCTAATATATTCTACTTGTATTTCTTTTCCCCTAACTAACTATCACGAACATAAACAAGTGTGTCACCGATACTACTACTAATAATTTAAACATATTTAGCCTAATTTTAAAATTACTTTTTCGGCGTATACTATTTATTCAATAATCTCATTTTACCATCCTAACTAATATTTTAAATGTGAATTCGATTTTTACACTTTTCGCCTGAACTACACGACCGATCATATATACTGATCATATGCATACACGTTTTTAGGGATACATAAAAGAACTTGGAGCACCTTTCATTCTGAAAAAAATACTGTTCCGGAGGGATAGCACTTCACTGACAAAAAATAGTTTAACGTGATCGAAACCGCGGTCAAAATATAGTTTCTAATAAATAAAGGACCTAAATAGTAACATATGATTCCCCACTAATTGTTCTACTCGTCGTTAATTAATCATGCCAGTACAATCAATATTGATAATTTTAGGTACCATTATTTTAATACATTAAATAATTTTAGAAATATTTAACTTTTCATCAAAGAGACAGAATAATCGGCAATGTAATTCTACTATCAGTGTGTATATCACCTTTTATGTTGTTATTTTAGTAAAACATATGTTACCCAGAACCTAGAATACAAATAATAATATTTTCAATACAATTAATAAAAATAAAATTTGATGACAGATACCTACAGTAAACACGATGCTATCTTGTGACGTATCGCTATTTAATTTTAAGCGTAGGAAGAAGGTAATGAAGCAGGTCTACCTACTACGCTTATTGTTTTCATATAAATAGGTAGGAACGATAATGCATACCACAGGACATATAACAAAAAATAGTCCGGCTTGCCTTACTAAAGTAAAAGCTTTCAATCCAGAATAGATAATAGTTTGCTTTGGTGAGCTCTTCAACAAAATGCATGTGAAATCGAAGAATGAAGAGAGAGAACAAGGCGGGTTTATTTACTGTAGAAATGTATGTTCTCGGTCTTGTCTTATTCTAAAATCTTAACCACACAACTGTATATCAAATTAATAATTTATATGACATGTTCCCTTTCATTTGTCACTTCAATCAAATACGTTTGCAGATTGCACACATCAACCAGTCCGCCTGATTAATTTTACATAGGTATATTCGAACTGCTGTATTTGCACTGTGTACAAAGTAATTAATAAATCCTTCCCTTAATTTGATTTGTTATGGTCTACTGAAATTAAACACAATACTCTAAGATTGAGGTTAATACTTCTGCCACATAAAACCTGTGTAGATAATTTTTATGTGTAGTGAAAGTTATCTAGAAAATGTTCACGCATGCATGGAGTTATTCGTCCATAAAAATATTAATTAAACTGTTTCTTACAATATACGGCAACATCTAGACATTTATCAAATATTTGTTTTTTCCTGCGGCTTTGTTCGGTAACTATACGTTTTGATGAATTTCTTTTTCTGTACCCCTGACAACGTGTATGCGAAATTTCATGATGGTTATGGTATGGTCGAGTAGTGATGGCATGAAAGCGTAACAAAAAAACACATTCTCATTTATAACACTGGGAAGTGGGAAACAAAAAGATATATACTTTCTGCGGCATTAATTTTGTTACTGGTTTTAATAAACACCTTCATCAGTCATACTCGAAATGTATTTACTTTGTATGGATTGACTCTGGTTCTGAGATATTCAACATAAAGAACGGTTCCATCAAGACATTAGAACAAGGAAAGAAAGATACCAAGGCCGATGGGACAGCCATATGATAGCAGACTATTGCTTGAGTTTAATAAGGGATTGTCCTGAACATAAACACAATAGAAAACTTACAGTTAAGGTTTTTATAATAGTATTTTTTTAAATGCTTTTTGTTAATAACATATGTATTAGGTTTTCTTGTCGTTATTTTATAGCCGCTTATAAAGTATATATTTAATATGTAATTGTAATTTTATTTCGACCTTTTTCAGTCAAATGGTTATTATTAAGTCTTATCTCATAAACTAGAGTGAATTTAACAAATCTGATATTTTTCTATAATTCAGCATACTGAACTTACACAAAATTGACTTCAACTTACCATGCCGCAAAATGACTGTTCCCCAGTATAATATAAGCTAGGATTATATATATTATACTGGGGAACAGTTATTTACTACAAAATACGGAATCTAGAAATTTATCAAATATTCTAGATATTGAAATCTCACAAGGGCTTTCAATATCACGTGCTTAACTCTTATAATGTTAAATAACTGTATATTTCCGTTCTAAAACGAAATTACCTACAACAAAATATAGCAGCAACAGTGATTCGCAGGTGCAAAGGCAGGTGAAAATGTCTTTGAGTTATTAGAGTTACAAAACCCATTATTTTGTTAGACACCTGCTTTCTATCAACGATCATGTCAAGGATTTGTCGCTTCTGTAAATAAAAGTTGTAATATTTGGGCTTAATGAATGAACCGGTGCAAGCTGTGGGATTTTAAATATGGAAGTTTGTTACTGTCAAAAGTTTAGTATCTCATAAGTCTTTACCAATTTTGATATCTGCATACTTATGTATGTAATGATATACTAGTAATGTGTTGTTATTTCTGTGATAACAAAATGGAAAGATTGATTTAATCATGTAGTCTAAGCATTATACTTTATTTATAAATTTTGATTCTTAAGGTAGGTTTTATTTTTTATTTCTAAAAACGTTCTGCAGACTCGAAAATAAAAAATAAAAGTAAAATCCCACATTAAAAAATATAACGGCTCCTTCGAATATTTGTTTATTTTTATAAGAGACAAATCCTGCGCTGGGAGTAATTCCTATGTTATGGAGGATTTTACAAACATCTTTTCGCTGTCGCGCTCGTGATGTCATGCAATCATAAGTCCAAAGTTTTGACGAGAGATCAACGAGGTATTTAAAATATTTTTCAGCTGACGGTAAAACAAAATTCCCTACAAAAAGACAGGGACAAAAAGGAACATAATTTGCGACGAAATAAGAATTTCATGAATAAATTATTAATTTTTGAAATTTAGGGCATGTTAGGAACAATTTTTGGTATGAATGTGTATTTCCAAGTTTTGGACGAAACATGAGGGACGAATGACGAACAACTCAAAATATTCTGTATCATTGTACTTATATGTCATTTGAGCTACAAAACAGTCTGTTTAGCTGAAACATTGAAGCCACAGAACTATTTCATCTATCGTTAAAAATGAACGTTCCACACAGTTGTTTCTCCAAACTTCATTACAAAAATAATTAATAACTTTCAGAGTTTCGGTAACATCGTTACTCTAAGATGGCAGTATCTCATTAATATTTTCAAACACCAAATAATCTTAATGTCTTCCCATTATCGTACGTCGCACGTGTTACCATACTTTCAGTTTCCAGTGAGAAATTCCGGACATGTTATTAACGATAGGGTAGCGCCGTCTGCGCCAGATTTACAACTTAGAACAAAGGACATCAATTCTTACAGTGACATGTGAACTATGGGGCACGAATGATGTGATTCTTTGTGGGTGAGCCGCGATGGCAGTGCAATGAAATAGTGTGGACATGTCGTGGAATAAAATAGAGCAACTATTAGTTAGGTGTAAAATAAATATAATTTTTATATAGTACGTTTAGTAAGAGTTGGCTATATAGTATACAGGTCGATTAGGTTAAGAGAGGCATGTTAAGTGTCGTACAGGTAAAGCGATGTAAAAAAGCACATATTGCTTGCCACATAGCTAAAATTAAAGCTTTCTTTTTTTAATTTTTGTAATGTGGCAAACCAGGTTGCTGGCGTGACCAAGATATGTAATAAAACACATAATATTTAGGGCAACAGGTAAAGAACAACATTTTACAAATGGAAATACTTTTTGAAACTTCATCAATGACACAATACATAGTCTTTGGAAGGTAATAATTAAAAAATGCGAGTACAAAAATAAGAAAATTGGTTGACAAACTGTGGAGGAAAAGGTACTGAACTATTTTGTCTTTATATTTCATTATTCTAAGGACGAATTATTAATTACTTATACAATTCGTGAAAATTAATTAATAAAATACAGACCAACCAATATTAGTTGTTGAAAATATGTGAACTTGGGATCCTTATCCCAAGTTCACATATTTTCAAATAATATGAAATACAGCAATAAACGATGATTTTAATTATGCTTTTTAATGTTTCCCGATGATTTCCATTTAAGATTGAGAAAAAGTATTTAAACAAGCAGGCAATTAATATTAAAGCTTAAAGTAAAATTCAAAACAAATTACCTGCTAATGCAGTAACGTGACAATAACAATGATTTTCATAAATTTCTACATTCTTACATACAGGCGTCATTTAGCCCGTTTTCCTTAACTGACATGCAGAAGAATGATTAACAAACCAAATTAGCAGAATATTTTGCCAATAATTGTAATTTCTCAATAAGGGCATTTCCATCTCCTTAGTCAGAGTTACATATATTTTTACATAATTCCATGCAAATGTTTAATTTATGCTTACCGTTGTCAGAAGTGTGTAAACAAGAAATACTGCTGAGCGTGGAGGGAAAGCCAATAACTACAACTGGAGATTTTATTAGAATTATCTTCTTCCTTGTTCCGTCTTAGCATAGTATAGATGGCGACAGAAAGAGAGAGAGGGAGAAAACCTTAACTAGTAAAAGATTTTAAGCAAAACCTCGCTCATCTGTTTGTATGCCTTTCAAAATCAGAGAATCACTCGTGTGTTGATACTGATTTAAAAGAGGAAAGAAGAAAAAGAAAGAAAGAATAATCGCTTTTTTGCCACAGATACAGTATAAAAGAAAATAGCTTAAAATAAAATGGGTAAATACAAAAAAATAACTTATACATGCAATCTGTGAAAAAACATAGCATCATATCATATGTATGTATGTGTGAAAAATCATATCACCTGAGTTTATATCAGCAGCGCTATGCTGCTAACCAAAAAAAAAACCTCTGTCCGTTGTTAACAACCGTCCTTTAACAACTGGAACTGGAAACCCTACCTATTTCAAGGCAAGATAGCTTCAACATAGATAGTTTGGCTGCAAAAATACATCTCCCATCTTTCAATATAACAATTGAATGTGTAATCATTTACAACATAACAATAACATAGTGATGTTATTAAATAAATTTTCAAGTTCACGCATGTTGTATGTTCAGTTACTGTGTCTAAAAAAACATGCGCGTTACGCATTATCTAACTACAAACCACGAATTATAAAACATCAAAGATAATTAATTTAAATTACTCACTGGAGATACAATGAGCTTATTTTGTTACGTATAGTAATTCAGATAATCAGTTAGCAACTATGTAAGTGCCGAAATTATTATTTATCTCTTCATATCGACATATAGACAGTTTGTATTATCTGCATTGTGGTTCGGGCTTCATTCTGAATGGTTCGGAGGCGAGCTATCAAGTGGAAACTATGTGAAATCGTCCTACGATTGAATAATAGCTTTTTTTAAATGATTACCTCATTAACTTATCTTATATATGATCTGTAAGGACTTATTTATTATTGGTGTAAACGTCTACAACATTATTTTATTATTTTTTTATCGGATTTACAAAACATGTTTATATTATAATTTCGATTTTATTAATCATTACGTCACATCATACATGCATCTTTAGAAAAGTATGGAAAACTTTTTATGAACTGAAATGATCCTTACTATATAAAAGTTTGATGTAATAAACAACAAGACTTTGATACCGAATCTAAAGGTCAATTTTGATTAATAATTATGTAATTTATTTTAATTAGAATTTTATCATTGATGCATTGTCGATCCTGCAGAACAAACAGTACTGCATGCTGTCTACACATAAATTTCTTAAGGAGCTCCTAGCATCTTTACCTACTGCAAGAAAATACCAAACTTTACTATTGTAAAAAGATCTTAATTGAATTTTACCGATAATGTAAACTGGCACTACACAACCGCGAGCAGCTAAGAGCAAAAGTTTCCCCGCAGATCACAATATGTAATTTTTATTAGACAGCCTATTATATTTCACTAGCATGTTTAATTTCCATACATACATTGATCCACCCACGTAAGTTTTAAATACGGAAGAATAGCAACACTATTCTCATGTCTCGTCTCGTCTCGGCATATAAATTATGGACGTACAATCTCTTTGTCCCGTCAATATGTCAAGTGTGGGCCTCCTCACTTTTCCTGGTGCTGACATAATAATTCCTTTTACTTTGAGCTTTAATTGTGCAACAAAAAATATTGGTGACATGGCTTTGTTTCGGTAAAAGGATATTTGTTTTTCGAAGAGGATTAATTGGGAACAAGAGTTGATACAGAATAATGTTGTCTTGAATATCTTACTTATATATATATTCGTGAAGATATCTCTTGCAGTATGCAAACCTAATTATTATATATTTCGAAGCTTTACTTAAAATATTTATTTAAACATATATTAAAAATGTACGGTAAAGATTATTGCTCGCTCATGTCAGCAGGGCCGCCCGCCGCCTTTATACCTATTAGGGAGGATATCCAATTCCAAAACTTTATTGGATATCATGTGTACATTTTGGGTGCTACAGTTAGGTATACTTCAATACAAGAAATCCTGTCAGGGTACGACAATTATACAATAGTAATGAACATACTTAAACATATAGCTAAAATAAAAATAAATACACTGCAATAAATTACACAATTCAAAGAAACAAATTAAAATTAACTAATAATCCCCAATCTGCAGGATGCCACGCTAACACAAAATACAATACCGCAACTAAATGATCTTATGTTGTGTTCTTGTGTTGAATCGGACTGCCAGAGCGTTCTTAAGATATGCTGTGCTGTTGGCAGAGTAACTACCAAGCAAGTACAGCGCAGCAACAAATTTTTGACGTGGTTGTTAAACAAGTGCAGGAGTCTATAGCCTACTACAGGAGTTGTCTTTAAAATGTATGCTTCTGATAATTACGATTCTAGTCAATGTAATTTAAAGTACTTTACCTTATGCACGTGCAACGTTGACGTTTTATTTTAAAAATCATCGTGTTTTTAAACCACATTTATTCTTACGCAAACACCCATCACATTAAACATACAACAAGTAAAAAATGCACGTCCGTATGCAAAAGATCAGCTAATCACCCCATCATGGATTAATTTCTTGACATTATCTTGATACCGAACGTGACACTTCCGTCGTCGTAACAAAGTTTGTCTAAAGCTGTAATGGAAGGTTACACAAATTTATTGTGGTAAGGACATCATGAATCATCTAATGCAGTTAGCGTTCATGACAAAAACTTGAATAAATCATTCAACTAAAGTGACTGAGAGTGCAGTTTCTCAGAAATAGAAACACGTGAATATGTACTGAGGCTTGGCACTTGTTTACTACAAATAGGGGTTCGAACACGTGTATTGATAATATACATTATGATGCTATTATGCCTGTAAAGGTTCGCCAAAGATTCTACATTTACGAAGCGCCGGGTTATTTTTACTCTACTAAAGTTAAACTTTTTTTCGCATAAAGCTTAAATTTTAGACTATGGGAAAATTCACAAACATTCTGGAAACCTATTGCGTGATTCGGAAATCGGAATTCACCATTGGCAATATTACAAACAAGAAAACAATTTTTTCTATTTATAAAGCTTTTACTGTTAAACCGCTGTACTCCGCGTCGATAAAATTGAATGTAGGGATAGCTCTAGGCTTGTCCAGGGAGATGGTAGAAAGCCCAATATTCCCATTGAAAAAGTATACCAGTAATTTTAAACTAAAACGCGATGCTATCATTTGATAAATAACAGTTAATATCATGAGTAACATGTTTGTGTGAACTTATAATTTAAGCATAAAATTAATAGGTATGTTAGTTAGAGTTAATTGCTATTGACGGTGCAAACGAAACGATGTACTTAATGATAATTTATTCATATACAATTATGTTAGGTGGCAGGCAGAAGCTTGAGTTATTAATTAATCTGATTCTAATTAACTATGTATACATATATTAATGTGAATGCGAGTGTGTAATGTTCTATTTAATGTCGCTTTCAAATGGAGTACTGAACAAGGAGAATATGAGATACAAAAAAAATGTTTATTCAGCTTTACAAGGAAGTCTTATTTTACTAATCCCACCCTTCCTTCTCCCACTAACACCAGTGAAGCCGAGCTGAGCAGTGACCACAGGAAATTCCCTTGATACTGTCAATATAATAATAATATTATTATATATTATTATTATATTCGTCAAAAGACAGCTTAGCTTTCCTTAGGACTTTACCTAAGGCAAGTTTAGCTGTCTTTTGACGAATTTAATCAGAAGTATGTATAGCAGAAATGGTAAATTCAAGTGGAATTCTACAACGACCTTTGTCAGTGAGGTAAATATTTTGAAATAATAATATGGCACAGTATTATTTGTTTCAACATTTTAGAATATGAATACAAAACAAAAATATAATTTTTAGATAACAATTAATTAAAACATATTATCTAATTTATATAATTAAAATACAAACAACTCGCCACACTCACTCATTAACACGTAATTAGCAAATAAGTTTTAGTGAACTATTATAATTAGGTACTTCCTCGTTACGCCAATCGGCTTAATGTATATTTAATTATAAGTATTTTCTCTGTAAGTGATTTGTAAATCTTTTGAGAAAATAAATGTCTTAAACCTTAAAATATAATAATGATTTATTATTATGTGTATTATTTCAAAATAGTGTGTATTGCTGCTAAATATTTGTAGGTACCTCATAGTTTATATATATTTTACGTATATTTAATTTCAAAATTCAATAGAATCCTAAGAAAATAATCCAATTTACATTCTACTGCTTAAATACCTGTGTATTTATGTAATATTATATTCGATAGTTTAGAAGGAAAGCCACTCTCTGCCACGCAGAGGTCGTGAGTTCGATCCTAAGGTACGCATCACTGACTCTTCGAAGTTATGTGCGTATTAAATAGTTAATTATCGCTTGCTTTAGCGGTAAAGGAAAACATGGTAAGGAAACCTGCATGTCTAAGAGTTCTCAATAATGTTCTCAGATATATGTGAAATCTGCCAACCCGCATTGGGTCAGCGCAGCGTGGTGGACTATGGCCTAACCCGTCTCACACTGAGAAGAAGCCCGTGCCCAGCAGTGGGACAGTGTACTTTATCCAACGCCTACATCTCTGAAGTGTTAGGCAAAGACGTATTACACTCACATTTCGCAATCGATGTATGTATTGAGATAAGACATAATATGCATATACGTGTTTATTGCCCAAGTTACTTGTAATTTTTTTTAACAGCCTACCCAACTTCTTTTTCTATCGAACCTAAATCTCTTGTACAGCACTCGCAAACACTACCGCTGTGTCACGGAGCATAGCACAAAAAAATAGATTTATTCGACTTTCATTCCCTATAGAATCCAGTTTTAAAAATTGCATGGTAAACAAAAATATCTATTTTATCCTGCAAATATGCAACTGTAGTATATATGCACATAATGAAACGAGTATATGGTGAACGCCAAGTTAAGAGGAACATGCTTGTTTACTAGAGAGTTAAAGAAAAATTAGTTCTATTGTTATTTTAATTCCAAGTACCTATACTATGTTTGTTATTCAATGAATTAACTTGCGGTTACTATACTGGTGTCAAAATAACACGGTCATCTTCAATTGTAGATGTCTATTTATTTCAATATAATATTTATTATTCGCAATATAAATAAATCGTTATGTGACTTTACCTAACAAACACTGTTTGTTAGTTTAAACAAGAATTAATTTTATTTACTGGCGAAATGTGGAAAATTTCTTTAAGGAGTATCATGACATGTTTTTAGTAATTCCTGAAACCCGAGGTCGATTACTAGGTCGGGTAAAGATATCGTGATTTTTTTTTAATGTCGTTTCAGCACGTAGTTTTGTAGTTTGTCCGATAGATGGCAATACACTTATCCTCTATAACGTGGAACTTATAGCAAAGCTGGTCAGTACAACAATTTTCCCATGCCTTCCGGTATATGCGTAAGTCTATCTATGTAGGTACATACATATATGTATATAGCTTATGTATATTAGGTTGGACTGACACTCAAAATAATTAAGAGGTAACAAATAACAAGTGTATAATTACACATAGTACGACATGTTTTATTTAAAAAATACAAACTATTTAACTTCAAAAACTAATTATTAAGCATTTTTACCAAAACAAACACTAACTTCAAAAACAGAATACTAAAACATATAGCAGTATATAGATAACTTAGATATGACTAAACATAAGCTTTGCAATTGAATAAGAAGCAAGAACATAAAAACAAAATTGTACTGTATATTAAGAAATGATTAAGTCGTAAATTATAGAGATTAAGAACGATTTAATAATAAGCAAGTAAGCTTGGCTCACGAGAAGCAGCAAAACATGTCTCGTATAACGTAATAAGTACTTATTAAGCTGTCTTTAAACATAACCACATAATAATATTACTCAGACAGAGTACAGTATAAACAATAGCTTTTGAAATATATGCGTATAAATCAATTTATTTATATTTTCTTACGTTTACGCGAATATTATACATTCAAATTATACTACTTTGTTGATTTTGTCGCGTTGGAGGGTAGAGTCTCTCCGAGGCTGCTGTTAAGCAACCGAAGCGTCGGAAAAAGTGTAAACTTAAATATAAATAGTTTTAACGAATTTAAATAGCTTAAATTGAAGTAAAGTTCAATAATAGCAGAGAGCTCAAAATTATGTAATAAAAGTGTTTTAAAATAAACAACGCGACAAAATCCGTATAAAGTAGTTTAATATCAATCAATTAATCTATTTAAGACCGAAATACAATACAACAGAAATTGATTGATTTGATTAGAAAAGGAAACAACAAGAGAAAGTAGGAACAAAATATAAACACATAACAAGTGAGCAACGGCAATGTAGTTCGAAAAAATGGTTCAAGTAATATGCACAGATCACCTGATAACACGTGACCAGAGTCAGAGATCGAAAGTCATAGTCATTTCGGGGGTATATCGACTATGCTGAGTTGAATGGCGTTGACCGCGAGTCTCTAGTCTTACGGTTCTTGAGTTGAAAGTTGTATAACAGACAGACGGACGGATAAAGCTGTTGTATAAGAGTTTTCTGAACTCTATTGAAATTTCGCATATATTTATCAGATGTACGGAAAAGGACATACACAGCTTACATCCAGGAATAAAGTATTGTGCTTGAGGAATATAAATTTAATGAGAAATCTACAAAAATGCGAGAGAAGCCGCGGGCAAACATAAGCGGATTCATAAAAAACTGAGGAGTACCTACGAAGAAGTTAATTAAAATGATTGCAGAAAGAGAGACTTTCTGCAAACGTTTTTGCTTAAATCCACTGAATCCACATATTCTTGGCCGCAGCTTCCCTTACGTTCGTAGGAGAAAGAAAAGCATAGTCTCTGCTTACATCTGGGAACCAGGCGTGAGTCTATGAATGTATGAATGTGTCCGTTAGACAGGGCGGCAATTGGTTGGTCGTCGAGTAAGTGGGATCTTAAATATAGATGGCGAGAGATCCGTGTAATACAGCGCAATCTGTCTCTTCAAAAATACAAGCAAAAGTTGATCTAAATATGCATAAAATATAGTAAAACATAATATTGAAAAACCAGAAAATCTAAACAAATAATTACAACAAAACAAACCCTTACTCATTAGTATAAACTTTTACTCAGAGATGCCAAGCAGCTCAAATGTTGGAGCTACAAACAATAAAATTACTACTACAAATTTTCAACCTGGAACAAGCGTCAGTTTACTACCAACAGAAAATCTCTTAAAATCTACAAAGAGACAATAACAAAAATTCGACGACGAAAAAATACCGTTAACATAAATTTAGCCATAATAATGGTATGAAGCTAAGTTGGTACATAGATCGCGAGAACAAGATCTTATTAAGATGGTCCGTGAGGTAGACGAGACAGATCGATCGATCAGTTCATTGACACATGATGGAAAGGTGACAAATACTAAAGCCGCCCTTAAGAGTTGCCGAACATATCTATCAGTCTGCACGGATGGCGTTGTGGTTTAGATGGTCGCTGAGTGTTATGGGTTCGAATCCCACACAGGACAAAAATTTGTGTGATCGACAAATGGTTGTTCGGAGTCTGAGTGTTCTTTGTGTTCGTTGTTTGAATGTTTGTAAAGTCCCCCACGAGACAGGAATTATTCCTAGTGCAAATAGTAGCCTTTTTAATAAAATGAAAGATACAAAATAAAAATGACTTAAGATAACTTGATAAGGTTAATTTATGATATGCCTAGCAGATGTTTAAATAAAAGTATGTATGTCTCAACAATACAAGAATCTTATTTCTCTTTGGACAAGAACAAATAGAAATGCAAGAATAGAAAGGCCTACGCAGATACATATAAAATGCAAAGATCTAGGAGAGTTGAAGTGGGTTCAAATTTGTTTGGTTTACATGTGAAAGAAATGTAAGCATTTGATAAGATCAATAGGTATAACAATTACGCAAGAGATTCAATCCGTGACGAATGTAACAAAAACACGCGCAAAAAACGGAACTCCGTGAAACTTGACGATCATCTAATCATAGTTGAAAGATTTTTAAGAATATACGTAATATCTATAATGATTATAGTTACAAATGCATACTTTAATACAAAGGAAAACCTAAAGATTTGATAATGTTTTAACATCGTAACTTATAAACAAATAAATTAAATCTTTCCATATAATGAAATATATCATGACAGAATTTGATAAATAAGGATAAGCAGGTACTTAATATTCATAATTCTAGTTCCTATTATTTTTCAATATTAATGAAGTTTCTAATTAAATAAAGATACAAACTATGCTAATACAAACACCTGAATGCAATATTAATAATTTTCAATTTAATTAATATTTTAATATTAACTTAAGAAGAATCAAATTATTTATATATTTAAGTACCTGAATATAAGATAAAAATCCAATTGCCATATTTCATATTTATCGCTTATTTTTTTGTTATTTATAAATTGTATTGAAGCTAAGTGTTCATTTTAATATTTTAAAGTTGCTATAATAATCGAAAATATGTGAAGTCTGCCAACCCGCACTAGACCAGCGGGGTGGACTATAGCCTAATCCTTCTCACAATGAGAAGAGGCCCGTGCCCAGTAGTGGGACAGTTCAATACAGGGCTGATATTATTATTATATTATATATTATAATACGTATCATATTTATCATTCATCGTCATTTCGTGTCATCTATATGCACTTTCAATAGTTACATTAAAGATCACACAAATCCAGTAATAGCTAATAAATCTGTAGATATATTGACGACTCGATGGCGTAATAGTTAGTGTAACCGACTGCCACGCCTAAAGTCGCGGGTTCGATTCCCACACAAGTCAAACATTTATGTGCATGAACATGGATGTTTTGTCTTGGTCTGGGTGTATTTATGTATAATATGTATGTATTTACAAAAATAAAGTATATATGTATGTTTATCCATTGTTTAGTACCCATAGTACAAGCTCTGCTTAGTTTGGGCTAGATGGTGTTGTGTGTATGTGTAGAATACTAGAATAAAAGAAAAAAAAAATAGCCTGCGTTTCTTTTTACTAATACTACTTAGATCATAATTAAAATAATATAAAGTCCCAAATAAAGCTAAGTAAATTTATTTGCATACTTATCACACGTAGTGACGTGCTAAGCACGACTGATAAAGTTGGAAAGTATGCAAAACTGTAGGAAATGGAATTTATTATAAGTAATGGCTTTTGTAATCATTAAGATAATAGTATTCGAATAAGCTTTCAAGTTTATAAAAACAGTATTACAAAGCAATACGCATCTCGTTAACATCATAACATTCATAACTCAACTCTGTCCTTGAAGACTCTAATTTCCAACTTAGAAGTACCTAACAATGGTGAGGAATTCTCAATTGGGAACTTATGAGTTACGACCGCATTGTCTCTTCTGAAATATTGAGCGCATTGTCATTTAATTTATCTCAGTAACTGCCACATTTATTAGCCGTAAAGTGGAACATCTCTAATTGCTTTTATTCAGTTTTGACACCATTTCGCACGGAAGAAATATGCTTCGGCGAACCTTTAGCTTCTAATGTATATAGGTTCGGGCGATTATGAGAATACGATGATACTGAGAACAATGATAATCAGAAAGAAGTATCAATAAAAATGATGACAACCGATTATCTATCTAATGTTTTGCAAATGTAAGCGCAAGCGTATGCGAGAACTAACAAGACAGTCCATATGTTGAAATTAACAAAATATTTAATTTCATAATATATTTCATCAGTAATGAATGTAAAATAATGATTTTATTTATAAAAGTCTTGAAGTCCTGGGACGTCGCTGGCTTAAATAATTTCCATTAAAATGTTATTAAATCGTGAGCGTAGGTTGTCTTGCGAACCGGAATATTATATAACGTCGAGATTTTTTAAACTATAGTAGTACAAATATATATTTTCTTCATAGAAGTATATATAACTTATTTACGCTATCAGACTAACAATCAAAGATTTCATAATATGCATATTAAAATGGAAATCATATCAGTAGAAACAATTAACAAACATCCCAAACGTTTTACTTCCTGAAATCAAGAGTCACTTTGCCTACCTTGAAGGATAATTAGGCATGACCACTAGGTAGCACATCTCAACACGCGTACACATGACTCTCACATCGTGAGCTATGGACTTCTATGCCGGAAAATGCCAACGAAAATATGTACCTATCTGTATTGACGATGTTTACCACTATGTAAAATAATTAAATATAATACCTATGTCTATCGAAATAGATAGCAACTTTGATAGCAAAAGGCAATAAGTTAATAGATATGGAGTCCATTCTGAAAGATAAGGAACCTATTGAGAGTTTTGATAAACTCTTTCAACTCTGCCTGAGCAGTGTTGGAAGTTGTAAATAGGCGATGGGACGATGACTGTTCCCATTCGACAGCACGTAGTCCCTTTTCTAATTTAAAATTAACCTTAATTTATTAATACAACATTTGAATGTCGAGGTTACAATAATAGTATCTACTTGGCTAATGCAATTTTAACTCTACTAATTGTTGCTCTACCTTACTTGAATTTTCAAGTAAGATAAGATGTAGGTAAGACTTATAGAAAGAATGCCTAACGAAACGAAAATTATTAAATCTTCTCGAACTGATTTCAAATAATTAGTACCTGTTTTACAAATTAGATTTGCAAGAAAAGGTTCTGTACCCATTACACTATTTACTACCAAACCTCATCTATTGGGTACAGTTCGAGATGATACTGGAAACTTCTAAGAATCCAGTAACATTTAGTTTAATTCAAGCAAAATAGTACGTTCCTACGATATCTAATAAAAAATGTCGGTGAACTGCATAATTATTCTATAGTCTGCATCAAAAATGCAATACCAGAACCGTTTTTTATAATGCCAGAAATATATTAACTTCGATTTTTCTGTTATATAAAATTCGATTCATCTATGAATTATAATAACTAGTTATAAAAGCTCACGAAACCTACCTACATACAGAATTAATAGTCCTTCAACATTTTAAAGCTGCGCACACGCAGACGCACTCACACATACACAATCATCGTAATAATCTATTAGCCGCACCATTACATAAGTTTTTTTTCTTGTGTTCTATTTTTTAATATCAACTTTAGCACTCGAAGATAGAGTTCGTTTTATGCCAGCAACGTTATGTAAGGACCGGTGATCGTGACCCCTGATTTCAATATACAAGCAAAACACTGTTTCTACGTGTGTACTAATCTAAACTTGATTTTAAACCATATATTAATAGAATAAAACACAATTAACATTCTGAATATGTGTTATAAAAGTAATAGCATAAAATTTCTTTACAGGAACTTGAAATTTGTAAAGCATTAAAATTGGATTATGCTTCCTGGAACTATAAATAGTATATGCTATTTGGAAATTATATCGTTTAATATCACTATACAAGTACCGACGATTTTTCTTTCGAAATCTAGACAGTCAGTAGGTAATGTAAGACAAGGCAGTCGGTTAATGATCGCTTTGATTAGAATTCGCGCCAAACTTTATTGCGTTGAGTATTTGAGCAGGTGCTCTCTGATCTCTACGGTAAAGTGCAAAGTACTAACTCTATTATACTCTTAAGGATTTCAGAGATAAAATAAATGTTTTCAACCGTAAAGATTTCATATCAGTTAAGTTTTTATCAAAAACTTTCAGTTAATCGCGAATTGAAACGCCTTGTGGTAGCCAATCTATCAATGGAGCCTCAACCGATCAGAAGTCGTTATGGCGTGATGGAGCCGCGTTGTGATTGGTCGAAGTTGACGCGATATCTATTTTGGTCGCAAGCCAGAATGCGCGCGCCGTACCGAGTGCGCATGTGTGCGCGCGATACGTGTCTTATCGATGTGTGCGTGTGTTGTTGAGGCGCGCTCTCTGTTTACAGCGCGGTGCTGTGGCCGGCGAGCGCACGCATTCGACTCTGTGTATCGTGCGAAATCGAGTTTTCCGGCGGCTGCCGAGCTGCATTAGCGTCGATGGTGTTTTTCTCTCAGTTTGTTGGTGTAAATATATGTCGGACGTAACGAAAACATTCGGTAGCCCAGTCGACACCCAGTTCGGAGCGTACATTTAGTGCAGCTCATAAAAATATACGTGTTTTCGGCGGATGCGATGAATACATTTTGCAAATCGAGTCTGTGTGTCGAAAAGGTTCGTGAGAGCTATGTTTTGATCGGTCGGCGTGTAGTGGATGTGCCGGGCGGTGCGGACGCGATACGGCTCGCGCTCCTGATCCTGATCTCAGTGAAACTGAGGCTGTGCTGCAACTTGTTCTCGGAGCGAGTCCTTGGTGCGGGGGACAGCTTCGCCAGGAACATTCGCCCGAGAGTGTTGGACACCCGGCACACAGTCGCCGGCACGTGCTGAGGTAGGCGATGCCATTACGCGTGACCTTGGCTTTTTCGCTTCGCTATTAAGTGGTCCAAGAGCCAGATGTTCGTTTACGAATTTATCTTCCCTCTTTATTATAATATTTTCTGTTCGTTAAAAACGCTATCCTTTTCTAATTAGCACCGCAGTAGATCTTCACGAATGTGTTTCTTCACATACTGCTGTTAAACGTTTATATTTGTTTATTCTTAAAATATACATGTTATAAAATCAAACACACAAGATATTTCTTAAGATAGCTGTGGTTTATTCTATAATTTAGTTATATTATGTTTACACAAATTCTCACAAAATCAGATCATAACAGCTAAATAGTGAATCCGTCTCTATCTAAAATATTTAGACCGTACCTACCTGCACTAGAAATCCTTTATCTAGATTTCTCACGCACATCTAAAATCTGCAAATGCGATAAAGAACTGAGATAATAATAAACATTCCTGCCATATTTGCGAACGCATGGCACAGCGTTGATATCAAGCGGCATTCCAGGATTGCATAGAATGACACGTTTTTATAACAAAACAATGTAATTGAGGCATACTTAATAATTTTTATAGGCCAAGACTTTATTACCACTACCCTGATAAACGTGGTTTAATTAATGCTGCCGACAGAAACTGTATCAAAAATATCTATGTTTAAACAAAATGCATTTAAATAAAACAAATATTTACATATTGTTGTTCGCCGTCGGCGCATGATAATATTGAAACATGTATGGCGATAAATTGAAGAATTTTCAATAAAAGAAAACAATGAAAAGCGGTATCAAAAGAAAATAAACAATAGAATTAAAACCTCTTGTAGTCGCAAGTGTGAATTATGATTATCAAAAACAATTTCTTGCTGTTGATATGGTTTTGGTTAAGTAAAATAAACAAGAAGTATTAAAATTCCAACAAGAATTACTATTGTATAGTAAAAACAAAATATTGAAAAAAGGAAATATTTTCACAATAAATAATCATCTGCGCATCTTAAGTTTATAGTTCAAGACAGTCGCATGTGACTTATCCAATTATCATGCGTCCGAAGATCAAATTATTTACATAGGTACATAGAGTCAGACCTGTTTCCAAGAAAAGTAGACGGAGATTACCAATTTCAACGATTTCATACAATAATTTAAGACCAGTATTTATATTTATATTGACTATCGTCAATACTTTTCTTACACTATATACTATTCTTACAGTCAATACTTTTCTTTATGGAAATTTATTTTTTTAATGGATTTGTGATCGGTCTTTTTTCATATTTTCACTTCTAACGATTGCAATAGAAAAATTTTGCAGTACCTTCCTTGAAATTAAACTACTATATACGGATTTTATCGCGTTGTTTATTTAACACTCTATTACATAATTTTGAAACTGTTACACTACTATACTATACTATTAAACTTTACTAATTTTAAGCTAATTAAATTATTAAAACTATCAAATCTATTTGTTTTTAAGTTTACACTTTCCCCGACGTTTCGGTTGCTTTTCAGCAGCCATGGTCACGGGGAGACTAAGATGGTAGTTGTCTCAATGTTCCAGTGTAGTTATTTCAAAGTACCCGAACATAATTTAGTTATTGGTGTTTCTATTTACGCAGAATGAGCTCAAAGTATCATGAAGTCTAGCTGCTCATTCTGCGTAAATAGAAACACCAATAACTAAATTATGTTCGGGTACTTTGAAATAACTACACTGGAACATTGAGACAACTACCATCTTAGTCTCCCCGTGACCATGGCTGCTGAAAAGCAACCGAAACGTCGGGGAAAGTGTAAACTTAAAAACAAATAGATTTGATAGTTTTAATAATTTAATTAGCTTAAAATTAGTAAAGTTTAATAGTATAGTATAGTAGTGTAACAGTTTCAAAATTATGTAATAGAGTGTTAAATAAACAACGCGATAAAATCCGTATATAGTAGTTTAATTTCAATGAATAACATTCGCGTAAACAGAAGACAGTACCTTCCTTGTTTATATTACGAGTACACTAGATGTGCCCGCGGTTACACTTGCGTTTATGGTTACTGCGCCGCCCCCGTGGGTCGTAGCGTGTTGTTATATAGCCTTCCTCGATAAATAGGCTATCCAACACTAAAAGATTTTTTCATTTCGAACCATATCATCAAAAACGCTTTGGACTTGAAGCAATTCATTAAATAACAAACTAATAAAAGTAGCCAATAAATCACTTAAATAATGCTATGTGAAATGCTTTCCGACTTAAGAGAATGTAGTGTAAGTCAATTACAACATTTGATTTGATCGATGAATGATATCATAAAATAGGATTTAAATTTCATAGAGATTAGTATCGTTGTAGCCATTTTGTCATTTTTGTTTTATATATCAATACATGGTATGTACTAAGAAGAATGTGTTAATTGATACGTAGTAACTTTAGTAAGAATTAGGCTTCAAGAACTAAAGTTTTAAGCGATAATATTTTAAAGCCTAAAGGTTGTAAGGTAAAGCAAAATGACACAAACATAAGCGGCAATAACAATTCCAATTACCTCTCAATATTTTACTTACTTTCCAAATTTTGTAGGTTATTTGTCGAACTTGAACTTATTTATCGACAATCGTTATGTTAAGTTAGTTTAATATCAAGTTGCGTCGCACGTCGCGCGTCGTACTTAATGGCGCCAGTACCCCGCCGCCAAACATTATACCACAGAACAATGAAGAATTAACGAATTTTCAACTACCTACTGTATTATATAATACAATATAGTTATCGATAAATATCGCATCCGTGTATTTTGGGTGCAAGTGTAATAGAACTCTTTGGCAAGCGAATTCGGTATTACTTTTAGGTAGTCATATTGTATGGATTATGAAACTTGCATAATGAATTTGGCTACTTGTGAATTTGTGTCAGTCATTTAAACGTATCTTGTTGTCAATATGTAACTGTTAGGTACCTGTAATGTGTAAAGGATATCAACCACTTGGTGTGTAACTATCAGAAAATTACTTTTTAAAGGTATGACACGAGAAATGCAATGTATACCTATACGAAGGAAATTGCTACTTAATAAAGATTATCGCAGCATAAAAAGTCCGATAACATTATGAAACGCAGTAACGTAAATAATTAATTATGTATTTAATGGATCTGCATTGCAAAATTGGACATTTATATTTTTGGCACTGAAGGTTGTGGGTAACATTCATTTGATCATGAATGAATATAATAAAAGGGATCTGGAACGAACTCTACCTACTTTATATCACTACAAAGTGTCGCTTACAATGCAAAATGTAAAATGAATAAACATAAAATTAAGAATTTAATTGTCATTTGTGGAGAAATATGCAGTTAAAATGTCGTAGGTGGATTTATAATTATAATGGTGACCAAAGATGGATTCCAATAAATACTACCATATAAATGCAAGACGGATGAACGCATTTAACTGAAGAATTATCTATTTACCATATACGGATGGCAGAGTCTGTCGACATGAGATTAAATACTCATAAGGAAATAATAACGGTGCGCTAGAAAAAAGTAACACGTTTTTTTCTAAAGTGAGTATTTAATTATATACTAAAGAGAGAAAAGACCTAGTCGCATTATAATATAAATGTCGGACCTATATTATATCGTTGACATTGTTACGGATTACAATTTCATTAAAATAATGCTAGGCTTATTTTTACAAAGTGTACTGACTACACTGTACGTATGGGACGTAGGGTCACCAAATATAGCCGAAACAGATTTTCCATTACCTGTTCTTTTTGTACGTTTCAAACTAAAAGGACAACCAAGTTTTGGGATACGTTTATGAACATTGTAAGAAAATTTGACTCAAGAGAACAAATTTTCGTAATAAAAACTACATATTTCAAAAAGTATATCACAAAGCAAGAGCCTCGCATTAAATAATAATTTACAAAAATTATTAAGCAATAAATTTATTCCTTGCCTCTTAACTACAAAGTCATCCTTTTCAAGCATATTAATGTTTACCCAACAACCAAGTACTGCCGACCATTATGTAATATTTTCAGACAGTATTGAACAAGACAATGTAATTTCATTATCAGCCTTGCCACAACTTATAGCTATACAAACAAGTATAGGTACATAAGTGGTATTACAAAACTGGACACACATGAACATGAATGGTCCTCTTCGCCCACGCAATGATTTTTTATAGCAACCGTACATCGAAAATAATCGTTTTACCAGTGCGCTCCCAGCCTCAATATAAAGGTCAGATCTGTATTATCTACGGGTTTATTGTGCAATAATTTCTAATGAAAACAATATCAGACTACTCCGGATAGTATAACCTAGTTCTGCAACAGATGCCTATATTATCAAATTATATTTTTCCAGCCTGCCAAATAATGCTATTACAATATATCAAGAATAAAACCTAAATTTAACCGCTATGCTGCTTTATGTGACACAATTTTGGAACAACAGCGACCAAATACTTATAGTGGTAAAATATTCGTAATAAGTTAAAACTTATTTCTAAGCAGCGATACGTTGACTTGAATACCATATTGCATTTAACGCTAAGAGTGCACACATCCGTGATAAGAACGTTCAAGCAGCACACATGAATCAACTTGGCCTCCACACATCTGAATGGATGTTAATTAGTACGTTTGTTTTAACACTTCAACATTCACATGTGCACACACATACGCACACACACAGACACGAGTCTGTACTCGCACCATGTATAATGAGCCTTCGCATTTAAGAATTGTTACCGATTGGTAAAAAGATAAACAATTTAAAGGAACATATTAAAATATAATTTATTGAATTGTCAGGTGATACGGCGCTGCGCGAGTACCCGCACGTCCACATCAGTAGCAAAGTAAACAATCTGGAAAATTCATAGCGTACTGCAACTAATATTGATCAACACATATAAACCTTCGCATATATATTTGGTAGGCGTTGTTTGATCGTGAGAATAATAGTATGTTGTAAGTTTTGTTATTTCTTATATTGAAACAGTACTTAATCACTTCCTACAGCTCAAAAGGGCGGAAGTCATGCGTTTACAGAAATAATAAATGAACGCTTTTGGGTGTTTCAATTCAATGTTTCTTTGGTATGTTGTGACCTTGACGGAAGGTCAATTCGAGTGCTTCGTTTGGGAGGAGCAACGTTGCGACACGCATTACAACTTTAACGTATCGAACTTCGAAGTCTGTTTGTTTTTGTTCTGTGTATTCGGTAATTTTCGAGTGGACGTCGATCACTTCAAGTGTGTATCGAAGGACGAATGTCGACGCCCACGCATATTAATACATCAACAACAAATCTCATTGTTGATTGAAATGTCTGACCCTACACAAAAATAGCAATCATTAGCTATGATTAATAAATACTGGTAATGTAAAACAATAAAGGTAGATGTGTTGTGGGAATTTAATGACTGCTTGGAATTGACAATAATATGTGCAGTATTTACTACAGCAACTCCATAAAACACCTCTGCATTATTTATATAGATACTACAAAAGGATTCTGCGGTTCTATTATAATCTGTTTATCAATACTACATTCCATTTTCAATTCAATAAACAACTTATTATAGGTACACAACTAATTTTAGGACACTCTTTATGTTATTTCGTATATCAAAAAGTAAACCTAAGCTATTAATCGTAGCACACCTTAGAAGATAACATAAACTTTAAACATTAACATTTAAATATTCTTTGTTTTATTTTTATAATGAAAATGTTTCTCAACAACATATTAAGAATCGATATAATATAGTATTGCAGATATTTTATTAAGTACTTGTAAAGCTAATATACAATAAATCCGTGACTCACATACAAAGTAAACGTTAATATTTTATTTTCATTATAGCAGAACGATTTATAGTCGAATAACCATAAGAATAAATTAAACAAAATACTTTGAATAAATTGATTAGCGTGGGCAGGGAAATGGAAATCTCTATTATAGTCACACGGAGCTGATTGAATAGAAATTATCGATTTAAAGGGATATGATTTATACTATTTATAGGTAGGCAAGCTTCATTCATAAAAAGAGATGGTATTTCGTTGAACCTCTGGCTAACCAGCTTCTATACAACTAGTAGTTAGATAATTATAATATGTGATGCAACAATTAAATGAATTCACCGCTTCACTTCAAAAAGATAGCACGTATTATCCATTCTCGAACCACGTAATTTCAAGTCATTACTATAATAAAAAGTACTTAATAGAATAAAGAATTTAGGTAGTGACAACGGACACATTTAGAGACATCTTGTAACAAACGCAAAACAATTTATAAGACAATATTTTATTAAGCTAAATGCATAATATCAATTAAATTTCATTTCATACTAAAATAACCTTTTCTTTAAATCATCGATATTTTGAAGCATCGAAACCCGTGTTAGTAATAAATTATCCTTATTCTCTCGAAGGAGAGTAAAACCATAATTGTATATTTCTCAGCTTCGTATATAGTCATATTACGTTCTATACTTTCTACATTGAACGGAACGCAATTTTCTAATGAACATCCAATACGTAAGTAAAGCTTGGCATACGTACCCCTATATGTGGACCGGAGTAAACGGACTCGCGGATAAGATTGTTTGCTCACGACAAATATTTGAGATCTCACAAACAGGTCAGGCCGAGATGGCTCGGACGGCCATTTGCAAATTTTCCAAGATAAAAATTATCTAGCGAAGCTTAAATAAGATTAAGTGATAAAGATACAACCAATAAATTAGACGCACTGGGTAAAAACGAAAAGCTGAAGGTTTTATACATACTTAAGTACTTCAGATTACTGAGGTTGCGTAGTGATATTAGTAAACTGATTCGATAATCATAAGTTTCATCGATGTTATCTTTTAATGAAGGTGGAGTTTCAATTCTAATTATATAGAATCCAGTCAGTTATTGGTTGGATCTGATTTGTTGCAATTACGAGTACGACAAATAGCTTAGATAAATTAGACACTGTTTAATCACTAGCAAACCATAATTATGACTCAGTGTGGAATAATTATATAAATATTCGAGTAATTTTAAACGGAAAACTACGAAAGACTAATATATTAAGGATGTGTAGAATTGAGATTATTGTAGATTGAAGAAGAACAAATCTAAATTTCAAGATGTCCTCAGCAATTATACAACAAAAAAAAAGAGACAGTATCTAAGTATCCCAAACCGAAGTAAAGTCTCTTCCAAAGTTCATTAATCATTATTTACGTTTACAACCGCGCGTACGTTATTTCAACCATTACTGCCGCACATTACCGCTTGCGATGATTCTGGTTCGTCGGCAGATGAGACTGGCACAAACAAACAGTGCCACTTTAATTCTGCTACCGATGTTAAAACTTGCGTGCTCTGTGTATTTCTGAAGCAGTAAATTTGTTAATTTTATAAAGCCATTTGCTTTCGAGATAAAGCGGGAGCGTTTTAATAATATAATTTGACATTATCATTTATGTTTTACAATTTTGAATTCTGCTAAACTGCAAGCGCTATTATCCTTTATCATTATAATGAGCTACGAGTGCAAGGCCAAAATCCGTATCTAGGTATTGTTTGCATTCAAACTCAGCGAGAAAACATCATCAAAGATACCGCGCAGATAAAGAAAGGAGTGTCATTGCCACGCGACCCGAGACGTTGTAATCAGGTTACAGGTCGAGATGGGAATGACTACTTATTGACGCCTCTATACTGTAACACTCAACACATTAACCTTGCGTGCTATTTAGGCGTTCCATTTTCGCCTCACAGATTATATCCAACAATTTCTAATGGAAAACGAGGCTCTATTTGCTAAGTGGATATTTGCAAGGTTCGTGTAAATAAAACGAGGGCGATTCCCAATTAGAGTGATTAATACCGCTCATGGATAACTGGAACAAACACCAAAGATCCTATTGTAACTCGAAATAATTAAAAGTACGGCTGTTTAAGGGGTAAAACTTCTAAAGATGAAATAAAATGTTGGCATAGTGTTCTAGTTAACTTGCTAAAACCAAGAACAAGAATCTTCAATATTTTCCAAGGCCGGGAACTTGTGAATTAGTGCAACGTTCAGCGCAACTGGGTCGATCGATAGCGCACTCTTAATTGCGATAAAAACTGCTTCTCTGTATCAGGCCATTAATTCTGTAATTATCGCGCCGTCTGTACATCAAACGTGCCGGGCGACGCCATGACAAATTTGTACAGACCGTTGAAGAACGTTGCTAATGAGGTGAATATAATAGTAGTACACTAATACCATAGAATAGATTACCACCTGCAACTGAACACAACTATTGTGTTTGTAATAGTAGATATAACTCTTTTAAGGTACATGACATTACTGAACTGTTTTTCTGTTTACATTATCAGTAATTTTATTTTATTTTTACTCTCTCTGATAAATTCAACAAAGAGATCGTTTACTGTCACTTTTAAAGACGTCTTTCTGTCGTGTAGTCATAATAGGTAACAACATGGTGTAAAATGTAGGTCAGTGGAAGCAACATCAAGTCTTCTATTGTTTAACCAAAGCAAGCGTGGCCATTACGCCTTGTGTTGACTTTAAGCGTGAAATGGCTTTTAATTGGAAAGTGAGTTTGGATGATAATAAAGCGTTTTGTTTTTTTTTCGTAGGGTCAGATATCGCAGTATCTAGAGTACAGCTCAATAACAATTTGTCGTCGGACGTCGCCGGTGTCTGATAGTGATAACGACGTCGTTTCCCAACTGGACGCTATTCGAAGGAAATTGTTGGAGTCGGGATGTTTCGTTTAATAGTAATACGAAGAGCATTTTGCGTTATTTCGAGACGGTGTTTTTAGAGGAAGTGTTCGCTCAATGCTAAAAACTGTTGGTGTATACTTGTCTATTAACACTTCGATGCGTCCAGGAATAGACAAAAACACGTTGATAGATTTCCTGTATGCGTAGATTCAAATCAAACTGAAAATACTTTAATCGACATTGTAAATGACCATGGTAATTTGAGTACATAATGCAAGAATTTGCCATTTAAAGAATTTTAATATGCGTTTAAGTTTCAGCCGAGTCATAAAAATATTTCTTTTATAAACTGCTTCAAGGAATAATGTAATGTTAAGCGTAACAAATGCTCAACAGCGCGCACTACAGAACCATTTATCCATTGTTGGATACGATCATTAGTACAAAATTATGCTACTGACAATAGGCGTCGTTCGTTAAGGAATTGAGTAAAATATATGTTGGAGATTACTTCAAGTTCACACTTGAAGTGACTGCATAACCTCAAATCGTGTGAGGTCGGATATCTTCAACTGATTGATAACTACTTAGTGACGAGTGAATTATTTAGTAATATAAAAATAAGAGGCTCATAAATTAGGAATATTCATATAAAAACTTGAATGGTGTCCTCAACCTCTTGCAGGTGTGGCCAATCACGAGGTTGGCCTCATTTGTTAGGTTACACACACGCGTATTACTGCATATGAAACGTTTTATTTACTAACATACCTAAATGCCAACATTATATTTTTTAAACTTCTTAAGACATAAATTACATAGAAAGATTAAATTATCTTACTTACTTATTTAGAGAAAATTATATTATCTTACTTACTTATTTAGAGATGAACAAAATTTATTTGGTCATTTAACATTTAAAGTTAATTAACATTTTGAAGGATTTACCAACTAATACAAAAGCGTGAAGAAGAGTGTCAGAACAGTGAATGGAATTAATTTTGACTTTGATCATTTTAATACCGTTGCTGCATTAAACAGAAAATAACTAGAAATTTGAATTTTTTATTATAATTTAAACCTGGCCGTATAATACGAGTAGATATCAAAATTTATCCTAAAAAGCACTCTCCATATTTCAAGGAATAAAACTAATGAATTTGCTGGCCTTTCCAGTTGAATTTGACCGCATTATATACAAACAATCTTTTGTTCTTTGATCCGTTTACCGAATTTGGAATGTGCAAACAGTTATTATTTTACGTGGATTTATTCTAACAAATCTCTAAAGTACCATCATCTTATTAATTTTACTAGGCATGGCGTACAACTCTGTAAAAACAACTATTAATTAGCAAGTTACTAAACAATATTGTTTATGCTTTTGTATGTAAAAATATTATTTCTTATTTTAGTATATTCAAGGCATACGCTATTACAATTCTTATTTATGACCACACCCTCTATTATACTGTAAAGTACACACAAGTTTAGCCATGCTAGCGAAAATACAATAAATAGTTGTAATTCTTTTGATATTTCTCATGTGGTTGCGCCCTTGCTTCCACGCCTTCACACGTACACGTATATTACATATCACCTGTCTGATATATTTTGACATGCGTTTAGTTTCAGTCCCAGCTGATTTACGAAGGTTGTTATAAGCACGTTTGTATTATGTTTGAAAGTATTTGAGCTAGACCTAGCTATTAAAGACATGAAGGTTGCGTGTGGGTAGACATTGTTTTTATATCTTTATGAGCAGAAATTGTATATTAGTGACAAATTTTACATTACGGGAATATCAAGTTACTATTTTTCTCACTTATATAAATAGTGACGCCGGCCTTAAAAAGTATTCATGGTATTGCGGGGTTTTAGAAATATAAAAATTACTATTTAACTATCCGACGAAGACAGCATTGTTATGCGTGTAGAAAGAACAATGCAGTTTTGAAGTTTGTGGTTTTAGATATCCCCGTGTTGGATTACTATCCCATCGGATCATGAGAGTTAGGGAACAAAGAGTGCACTTGTGTTTGCGCATACACTTTTGCACTATAATATCTCTTGCGTAGTCTTCGTTAATATTGGCCGTCGTGGCCGAAATTCGGTCTGAAGGACATTATTATTTTGTGAAATCTAAAATTCGAATATTTTTCATATGTAATCATTAATGATAGCATTATATAATGATTTTGAACAATATCAGGGCAGATTTTTAAATTTCCTCACTATGTTTATGTGTGCAGTTTATAATCAATTAATAAAGCTCAATTTAAATAAACTACGTTCACAACGACTGGCAATAACTTTCAATAGGTATTGTCATTTTAACGTGGGCGAGAATTACCATAATTAAGATCTTATCAAACCTATTCATAAGTATTTATGAACATATTAAAACACCTTCCTTACTTTAAAAATACTATAGATATATAAATTAATTTGATGGATAACTTGAATATAAAATTGTCTTGATTATGCATATTCGAGTATTGCGGCAATAAAGCAGTTGCCCATTCAGTCATAAAATACATGAAAATGAACTGTTATTTGGTGAATGATGATTGAAATTGACAAAATTAATTTAAAAATTATAGTATTATCGTAAATCTTTTGGAATATATATTGGATTTTGATATTTAAGGTATAAAACAAGTCTCGCTCTTCGTCGAAACTACTTTATCTTTTATATAGTCAGTAACGTAACATTAGGACGAGAATAATAGTCATAATATGGGTATTTGAGTGCAAAGTTATTCTTATGGAGTGTATAAACATAAATATGCAAATTATTTCGTGTATATGTTAAGCGGTTTAGACGTAAAAAATGTGGTATATAAAACTATAAGCAACTCAAAAAAAGGTTCATTTTGTCAAACTCAAATTCGCATTTATTAGTTACACAAAATACGGCTTAACTACTAGACCGATCATCATGAAATTTCGCTTACACGTTGCACAGAAACTGACATAGTGTACCTTTCATCCATAAAAAGTAATGTTCCTAAGCGAAGCCGCGGGCAAAAGCTGGTTTAATATAATCGCCTAAAATAAAGCAAGTAGAAAATGTAAAAAATATTCAAAGCTTCGCAGCTTTGAATAATATTAGTTGATATTTTTATATTTTCACTGCCTTGAAACTTGAAGCTATCTGTAAACTGTTTCAAAAAAAGATTGACAGTTTAAAAACATTTATTGTCTACTGTTTTGCTAGCTCTGAATCTATTATTATTAGAACAGTTATATAAAAAGTCTTTGATCACTAGTTAAAAACCAGCTACATAGCAAAAAAGTGACAAATGCAATCAAATTAAAAGACAACAGTGTCCGTTATAGTAAATTATTTGAGTTTTTGTTTCATATACTTAACATGATATTTTGAAATGATAAAAGATAAACGGACAATAGAGTTGTCACTTTCCAATTTCATTATTGTGTTATGTAAGTATAATTATGTAAATATGTATGACAGTATTTTTTAACAATCGGCGATTGAGTAGGTGTTTGACTAAACGGCGGATTCCTTTAACATGTTTTACATAAAAAATAACAACATGATTAATGTGGAGATATTCTCTCAACAACATTTTTGCTGAGAATATCTGGGTCGATTTCGTAATATATATTTTATTTTGAACTTAGTTATGAGAACTGACGAAGGCAATTTATTAACAAGGGTCGTCTCTAGGGAGAGCCGCCTGCTCGTCGGCTTCGCGAATAAGTACACACAAACACGCTATTATTTGCTAAATTAATTACTTATTATTAATTTCAATTTATTTTATGAGAAATAGGACGGGCAGCTGTTTAAAACATGCTAGTTTTTAATATCACCTTAATATAAATGTAGGTTATTATGTCTCCAGGATAATTCAATCTTATAGTACAGTTATTTTGCATTGTATTCGAAATGACTAAATAAAAAGAAAATATTAACCAAAATAATAACGGTAAAAATGTTCCTCAGTATTGTGGTGCGTTACTTGCAAGTTGCAGTGCTGCTATTTTCAAGTCAGAGACATTTACTTTAAATGTTTTATTGCTGCACTTTCAGGTGTGCGGGCATGCTTTTGTATATATATGTATATGTACATATTTACCTGATATATAGGTTTTAAAATATTATATTATATAAATTACAGGACCGAGATGGGAGAAAGATGCGATGCACATTTGATGAAAATCGTTTGCTAATGTAGTTTGACTGAATACACAAAATTATATAACCAATATTGCAATAGATCTGTGTTTTTGGAGTTCCCTTCATAGTTCATTGACAGAGATTATCTCATAAAATAGTGAAATATGAATGTAAGGCGATAGGTTTTGGCATCAGAATATTTGCGTTATTATTGGTACTTTTATTCTTATCCATGTATGTCACGGTTTAGTGCCGACTGTTGTACGCCTCTTCGTGGAATCAACAAAATATGCCATAAAGCACAACAGCAACACTAGTACGGAGATTTTATTACTCCAAATTACATGTTCCGAAACGTTGAACTCATTAACTAAATGTTACGTAATCATAGACCGCCCACAACACGTTCAAAAAACTTCAATAGAATAAATGTTTCAATGAATGAATTCAAATTGGTGCGTTCGTAAATTATTACATGGTTCGAAATTGTCATAACATGTCAACATGTGTCTACGCAAAGAAATTTACGCTGCGAATTAAAAATCTTGAACCAATGAAAACAGTGGAACCAATTTCAATTTATTTTCGTTCCAATGATTAGAAATTTTATTTATTTTGTGCACGTAAAATTTTATTGGTTCGTTTTTAAACGACTGGCTATAAAACGCCTATATGTGTAAAATTACAAGAGACAACCCAAGATACAAACCCAATATCGTCAGAATACGAGGGCAAACGATTATAAATGAAGAACAAATATTTATTAATGTGTCGGATGTCGAAGGACCTGAGCCATGCGCAGCTAACTAAGACAAATTGAAGTTTATAAATCACTTCGCCTTTTTAGATTTGATAATTAGTAAATCAATCAATTTCTATTATAAATATATGTGTAGTCATACAATGCGTCTATGCGATTTGCGAGCTTAGAATTTCAAGACACGTTACGTATGGGATGTGCCAAGTAGCTTGCTAAGGCTACCAATAGAAGCTTTAGGTAGTCGCTCGAAATTCTAAAGCACTAGATATATTATAGGCGTTTAACTACAAAATTTTATGTTTAATTTAATTTATAGTTTGTTTAAGCAACTAAAATTACAATGCTTTTCAATACTCTACAAAAATGTACATTAAAATACAATGTATATTTATGTAATATATAGAATGTACCATTGCAGAAAACATATCAATTTGTAAAATGTCATCATAAATGCTTTTGGAAAGAAGACTGTCAAAAACGTACGGATGAAAACCCTAAGCTAGTGTGAATAAAAAATCGCGATCAACGCGCGCAGCGGAAAGCCGCTGTTGTATTAAAACGAAAATAACAGTGGGCCTTGAGCTATTATTTAATTTTAATGTGTATATTGGGTGTGAACGTTACCCGTGACACGCACGTGCAGCGTAGTCTACTGGTTATGTTCCCACTAACAACGAAAATTTTGCTAAAATGTAGCTGCCAGTACTACTTAAGCACGCTTATTTATAAATGCAAAACAAAACGCTTTAGTCTCGGCAGCACTAAATATTGTGCATAATCATTCTTTTGTTATCCCATCGTATATTACCTCATTGGTAGGCTCTTATAACAATAACTTTGTTTGAATTTAACCGTCTTATCCAATTTATGTCATAGCGTGTCTGTTTACATTAACGTTGCTAAAAGTCTATTTCTCAACCTGCCGAACTAATTCATTCTTTTCTAAATTATTGTACTGAGTAATACCCATTTTCAATATGTTGTACTTTCTTGCTTACCAAAACATTGGCTGTTGGCAAAACGCCAAGTGTCAGGCACAGGTTGATTTAAAAAATATATACTCGTGTATAATGTAATACACATAATATAAACAGCTTGGTTTGTTTATTTTTACGTAGACAATACAAATCCGCCTTTAATTTTTGCTTCATCGCTTTTGACGTGAACATTACGCATACGGATTGTATATACATAGATTTATAAATAGACGTTACACTTTCTGCAATGAGACTTCTTCTACGGCACTTGAGTTGATTCAAACATACAGATGAGTTATGAATATTAATGAATGTCGTGTTAAGTATAGGTACAGTACCAAGGTTAGCCTAGTAAGGATAGGAGGGATGAAACTCATGGTCTTAATTTATAATAATAGAAAGTTTGATGGTGGTTTCTGGTTCAAGTAAGCTGGATCTATAAGTACAATAATACGACCAGGAGCTGAAGAAATTTGTAAGCGCATTCAACAAATATAAGATACCTACTCATCGACTTACTGTGCAAAATTACTTACTATTTAGGATATTAGCCACGATTATTTTATAAGCCATGATGTAAGGAGCTACAGCAGTATTAAGTCCAAATACATATAAAATCGTTAAAATTTATAAAATATTTGATTTGTTTTAGGCTTAAATATTTATAAAAAGATCTTTAAATATTTACACTATCGCTACAGAATCTCGTAACTGTCTTAATAAATTCTCGATGAATTGTTCACCAAATACTAGCTATTTGTTAGTTTATTGGTATCTGTGCACAAAGTACTATGGTATTTTAATTATAACATATCTACGATCGTATAAATAAGTTAGTTATGTAGTTTTAACGTAAACACATGTCATGTTGTAAATCCTAAACAATGATTATCGTTTTCTATCGGTTCTCTATCTCTGCGATGTGTTCATCACCTTATGAGTGTTATAATAAAGATCGTGATAAGGATGTCCGACCATGGTGTAATGTTAACAAGACCTTTTTAAATTAACACTGCCTGTCTTCAACATTTTAGTGTCTATCAATCTGTCAAGGTGTTAAAGAGAGACGTTAGCTTAAGATAGTGACATGTATGTATGTGATGTTAATTAGAAATTATTCCGAATCAAGTACCCACAGTTTAGGAGTGCACTAGAGTATTTGGTAGGTATGTTAAACTTTAGCTTCAACCGCGACTTCGTTTATACTTATAATATCAATATGTCAATAAGTGGCACTGTATGTTGTTCAGCAACTTTCAAGGCCTGTCTGGCAATTTTTGTCTATATCCGTTAAGTTGTTTAATGGGATTAAATTACATAGAAACTTCTATGCTTTTTATTAAAAATGCCAGTTTAGTGTATACATATCAAAATAAATTACATACATTCAAGAAAATCACATCAAAGACTTATTTCGATTAGATTTTCATATCATGTACAGATACATCCGATCGTAAATTATGGGCTTTTGGCAATGTCCCATATACAACACCGTAGCGTTAAAAAAGCAAATATAATTACAATAAATTTGAACTCGTTGGAATATTATAGACAAGAATAGCCGGATTTGAGTAAAACATACATACATATGTTGTATATTAGCGTAATATTAGCGGTTCAATAATCATAAAGCGTCAGGTAGTTTGGGTGGTCCCGTTTGGCGTTCCTCCAATTAGTTAAAGTGCGAATGAGCATAGAATTTGGATATGAAGAATTGAGACGCCAACTGGACACATACGAGAAGGTAGATGAATGAGAAATGGACAAAGTGACAAATGCAGATTAAAAACAAGAGTGGAGTGCATCTGAGGTTATACAATTCTATGCTCTTGAAAGATACCTAAAAAATAGAATGGCTGCGTCAAAAATCAACAAAGTCAATGTGTTTTTAAAGGACAAAGTACGCATAAAACTGATGTATCATTTGTCGAAGTATATTTAGCTTAGAGAATAAGAGTGTGAGAAAATGCGCAAAGAAATATAAAGGGTTAATTGAATCAGGTCAAAGTATAACAGATGAAGCTGAAATTCTAAGAACAAAGACAGTATCATAAGCGAGAGCGACATCACAGGAACTACAAAGGAACAATAAAATCGAAGTGAAAAGAACGATAACAAACTAGGGTACGATTTAGAATAGACAAAGTTCAGTGAAGGAAATCGGGGATGCGCATTTTACTAGGCAACACATACCGCGCTTATATTGCGCAGTTACGTTAGACAAGACTGCCATCATCCTGTGAACCATTTATACGGATTTCATAAGAATGGAGCTCCAGTAAAATAAGTAGGTCAATGTTTTGTTCGGATTTTATTAAGCACCAAGTTGATAATAATAGCCCCTTGTTCAGAATTTGATTGGCGAAGACTACTTCAATAATGACGCACATAAATATAAAGGAAAATTTATGTGATTAGAATTGTTTTAATATTAATTGGACGAGGAAAATATTACCCAACGTCGTCGCCAACTACCTCAGCTAAATACAAAAACTAAACAATTATTTGATGGAAAGGGCTCCAACGAAGTTTTTGTTGAATAGTTATGACATTATTATATAATTATCAAATTAGTTTTCTTCAAATCCATTAACAAGAAACTGATTTTGAAAACATAATAGGTGCGTGGGCATGGTGCCAGGAGCGAACACCACAAATAAATTGTAAAATATTGCTGTTAACGCCGGCTTTGTTTTTGTACACTTTTTGTTGTTCTTTTTGCTTACGATAGCATGTACATATATATTTAATTTTTTTGGGAAAGTTAACGAAATATTCTTTATACATGCGTTTCAATTTAATTTCATTGCATGTAAGTTTTATAGTTTTCTATTAACAAAAACTTATTTACCCAATAAAAACTGATGGAAAATAAATTACTAGTGCATTTGCATAAAGACAATGCGGGCTGAGGGCGTAATTTACTATTACCTATTTATATTGCGAATTAGAATTACTTTCTTCTGAATTTACGGCAGTTTAGTAATAAGTTTAATAACAGTTAAGTAACAATAAAGGTTCTATTATGTACCCAGGCAATATAATAATTATGTGAGCGATACATAATTATTATATTGCCTGTGTTTTTGTACATGTGTCGTAATCTCGCTTAAAACTAACACGGTTTTTACCATACAAAAAATATACAGCCTTTTGTATAAATTATGCTTCTGCTTATCATAAAGAAAAATAAATATTGTTCTTTTATGGGCATCCCATACAGTAATCTTTAAATGTCTTTTTTGCTGATTATTAATTATCTCGTTATCAAATTGCCGCTAATTTAATCATTAAATTAAAAAGCACGTTTCAGCGTTAATCACATAACGTATAAACATTTAGGGGGACAAGATTAGTAGCAAAATTCTATAAGATTAAACATAAAATGATACTAATTTAAAACATGTATATTTGTGAATATTGTCTGTCATTATTGGCTAACTAAAGTTATATTATTTTATCTTAACTGATTCCAAAAGAACTCTAGGAAACATCTAAATTCATATAAAGAAATATAATACAGCGAATAGAATCGCACCTAGTCTTTATATGGAAAGGTCTTGTATAAACTTAGAAAGGGGAATGCCCTGTCGACTCATCACAACATAATATTTTGTTTTATTTGCATGTCAGGTACTCATATGCTGAGAATGCATCCATATGCAGCTGCGGACTGAACTTGTTTAGCTTAAAGACGATCTCAAGTTTCTTAACAACGAAGCTTCAAATAACCAAAGAATTCGCTACATCAGTAGTTAATTTCCGAATACATTTGTGGCGTTAAGTGGTTACCCTTGTTGGATAATAGGTACCGAAAAATGTCATTGTCAACTTAGACGTGTACCAACATATATGAACGTAAATGCATAATTAAGACGCAACAGGTTGAAAGGTGAAGGAAATTACACACGTTTAGACAATTGTGTAAGCATTAAACATTGATGGATGACTAAAATATATTAGTTTAATGTCAGGCGTCAACGGAATCTTATTCCAATTATAGTTATCAAAGTCATTCATATCCATAGCATCTTACACCTTAATAGTATGGGTAGCTCGGTTTTGTCTTCGCCTGTTTACTGACAGTAATAAAAGTAAATTTTGATAGCAACCTTATTTGGGTCGGCTTTTAATCTCACCAAATACGGCTAATTCAACACAAAGGGAGAAGAACTGTAAATGTACTTTTCAGAATATTCAACTTTTTCCTATTAGCCATTGAGCTTATCGCAGCAAAATATATGCCTATTTCCTAGCGGCTTATCAGCTCATTGCTTAAGATTGTCCAGGAATCTAATAGCGCGCCGTCATTGCGTAAATCACTATCAACGCCTAACAAAAATACTGTTTAATTATTAACATTTTGCTATGGTTTCAAGGATCATATTTCTAAGATAAATAAATTAAATCAAACCTTTTACTGATTTAAGATACATTTTGCTTTTATGCTACAGAGCCAAGGGTTAAACGTGATACTCGGCTGAATTAAAAACATATTAAAGAAATTACCAAGCATATTAAATACCTAGTCTTTTTTTAGCAATCAATTCATCCTACCATTAATTCGCTATTAATTCACCACTGTGCACGGTTGCATATCGATTTGTGTTTTTCAAGGGCGGTTTATAAATCAGGTTGTTGGATTTTGCATACCACGGCTAATGGTCAAACTCAACTGACAATGTTTACTCGTTAAGAGGTAGCTAAATTAAAGAAGAACAGCTTATTCGCTAATTGGAGATTGCTTTGAATAGCACAGTATAATGAAATGACGTCCACCTAAATACTTATTACCTTGGTTGGAGATTTGACCATTGAAGGCTCTGAGTTTCTTTTAAAGCGGGGCCAAACTGTATTGTTAAATAATGTACTCTATTCAGGTCTGATTGGTAATAAATGATGTTACCATTGAGTACGTGTTCGGCTTCTAACATTTCCTTTACGTACCTAAACATCTTTTGTTTGTTTTGATATTAAGTTTTAGTTTTGTGGAACATATTATAAGAATATTTAAAAACGTTTAACAAGAAGAAATGCACTGTCTTGATAAAAAGTATTTTCTTGCTTGTGCAGACACCTGAAATTTCCTTTACATATTGCTGCAATAGTCGTACATACCCTCATAACAAAAAAAGTCAAGTTAAAGAAAGCCATTGGCGATTTCATAATCACAGAAAACTAGTAACGTTTTATGACATGGTGAAATCTCCAAGTGTATGTCAAGCTGTACCAGGTAGTCGGTAATAAGTTTGTCAGGATCTTAAAGATAAGTCATATATCAACAAATGTGATTATATAACCATATCTTTATATAACCTACCGTATCCTCCAAAACAGAAGAGATATAAGGCAAAAATGTTTGGTGAATATAAGTATGTCAGGTTCAAACGCGGTTATATTAAACTAAACAAGAAACGTGTTTTAGCAACTTTGATAGAAACTGTAGCAACACAAGGTAAAAGGGTAGTTGTTTTAAAATAACACTATTCTAATATTCTACCTATAGACGGGTGCTTGTCAATCGCAAGAGGACGTTGTTTAGACAAGTCTGAAAATATTCATAGCGTGTTTGTTTTGAATTTATTCTATTCTATTATCTATTCAAACCCTTTGTTCTATTCGTTTGTCTATGATTTGTCTCATTGTCAACCGAAAACATTGCTCTTGTATTTTTGTCGCGGCTCGAACGTATCTGTTTGTTGTTATTTTGGTTTGTAATATCAAATGTAGATCTCAAGTATTACATCGAATACTTCAGGCCCACGTTCTTTAATTTACGAAACAATACACCTATATAACAAATCAAAATTCCCGCATGCCTTACTGAAATAAAGAGGGATCAAGGTGAATTTCACTTAATTTACTGTAACAGAAAACATATCGAGATTGCATTCTTTTAATACAGTAGACGCCCACTAAAATAACAAAATAGCGGAACCAAAACTCATGTTTTAAATTTGTCATTATAATAGCGTTATGATGTTATGTTGATGCTTAATATTGGTAGGCCAAAGATTTCATCATCCCGATCGACGCTTGAAAATTTATTTAAATCCTTGCTTATCTAAACTGAAAAAGAGAACATTGTTTTATTAAGGTGTTGCTGACCTTAATTTAAATATTATAATGTCTAATAGGTACATATCAAGGGGTAAATCGAATCACATATTTCCTGAATATTTATTAATGTTAACGGGAAGTTAAAATGTATCAGTTTTAATTATACTTATATTGTACATATATATTATTCTATACCTACAGGAAGGTAAATTATGCAGATATTTTTATTTAACGTCTCTGTAGCAGATTTCAGTTTTATTTCCTGCATATATTGGATAGCTACAGAGGGTATGGTTGTTGGTAAGGCAAAATGTTTAGTAGTGCGATTATTGGTCACGCCAGTAGACTCTATACTGCTGTGGTTGGTGAAAAGAAGCCTACCCTTTCGTATCAGAAAGTTGTAGTTGTAGTGGTTAGTGTAACCGACTGCCACGCCTGAGGTCGCGGGTTCGATTTCCGCACAAGTCAAACATTTGTGTGCATGAACATGGATGTTTGTCTTGGTCTGGGTGTTTATATGTATAATATGTAAGTATTTACAAAAAAAAATAAAGTAGTAGTATATATGTATGTTTATCCATCGTCTAGTACCCATAGTACAAGCTCTGCTTAGTTTGGGCTAGATGGTGTTGTGTGTATGTGGTAGAATATTAATACCGCGTTTACTTTTTGTATGTGATCGTGTTGACTGCACTGTCAGTTGTTTAAGTGGTCGCCTCGCCTCTGCTACTAAGCTGAGTATTGTGAGTTCGAATGACACACGGGACAAATCTTTGTGACTCTGATTTGGAACTAGTTGTTTGTGGACCAGAAATGGTTGTTCCGAGCCTGAGTGTTTTTTGTGCCAGTTATTTAAATGTTTGTAAGGTCCCCCGCGACACAGAAATTACTGCAAGTGACGGAGATGCCTTAAAAAAAAGGTATAAGTAAATAACGTGCATTGCAGTAAGTAACACACACTAGAGAAAAATGGTTTGGTAACGTATTGTTGATAATAACTATGACATCTAGAGGCTATTGATACTTTTCAGACGTTATAGAGATCCAAAGCGTCACAACGACTTAAGTTACTTTTAAGAACTTAATGACTATAATGATTATTATCATTGCTGACGAAAGAAGGACGGGAACATTATTACTTTTGCTTTAAATTAATTAAAAAGAAAAATAAAACTCAATTTGAGGTAGATTTTAAGTCTGCCGTTGTATTGAAATTTATCAAAGGAGATGTTTCATTTTCGGCTATGAAATGTACTATCAGCCAATAAATAGCAAAAAATACCAGGAATCGGGGAAAAATATTATTTCCTGAATTTAAGTTGAATTACGTTTGCGCTTAAAAATAATAGTTTTTATATTATTGCCATTATATTCAATATGGCGGTGGTACCCGGTCATATAATTTTGTATGCGTTCATAAATCATATCGAAAACTACGAAAGTAGGTACTATATAATAATGTAAATAATATACAAATATATATGTCAACATTAAATATGTTTTAGAGTATCATTTATTCATTTCAACTATCATACAGATCTTTTAACAAACAATCAACATAAAAATTTATTAATTTAATATAATACTGATTTTTAAGAGTGCACTCCGGAACGAGACAATTTGTTTATGTTTGACATTAACTGTCAATGTCATATTGTTTCTTATTACACTTTCCTGAATTAATACGTTTTCCTTTCATATTTACAAGAATTATTAATTCTTTGGTGAATATTATTCCAGCAAGAGGTCTTTTACTTCTGACAATTCTGGCATTCTAGATTATGTATAAATGTCATCCACTAACTTGTCATAGATAGTCCGCACGACAAACGTCAAACATTTTTTATATTTTATTTTGCGCAACGAAAATACTAGAAATTAATAAAGAATTGCTTAACTAAATGTATTTAGGAGTACATTTCCCAGGTTTCCTCAGGATGTACAAGTTATAGCCGGAGTCCTATACAAAAGTGAAACATATCCTTTATACAAATTCTATCGCGTTGTTATTTTTTTATAAAACACTATTATTACATAATTTTGAAACTTTATACTTCTATCGTTGTATTTTAGTAGTGTATATACAATTTACTTCTATTAAAGTGATTTAGATGATGATAATGATGCGTGAACTAAATGTTACAACAGTTTTGAGAGTTTGACAAAAAGAGTCAAAGGGATCGACCGCATAGTTTATGCTTATTACTGTCATATATTATATTGGTCTATTTTTTTAATGGCATATTCCTGTTTCGTTATACCACAACGTCTAAATCTTTGAACGTAATATTGTCTAATATCAAAGTCTCGTTTCCGAATAACATTTACGACTATTTTTATCTTATCCATTTATCATAGCGTGTCTAAGTTTCAGAAGAAGGAAATATTAATTTACATTTTGTGATATGTTTTAAATATATGCGGTTGTTTGAATATGAATTAGATTTTTGTAAATGACGTCTACTTAGTGAAGCACGTCTGCTATTTGCATCGGAATGTTAGATATGCGAGGTGAACGAATCTTTTGTTTCACCGCCTACATAACAACAATAAAATTTACAACGTACTTTTCGCGATAATTGTAAGCGCAAATACTTTAACTATGCTAATACTAGCGCAAAACGCACGGTTTAACTAGCTATGCGTAATTCGAAAAATTAGCCTTTTAATTAGCATTCATAACAAGTACGAAGTGAAATGCAACTGCCTTTTATGTTCCGCCAATCAGAGAGCGTGTTCGCGAACCGAGGCCACGCCTACACCGATGTGCACTGACCACGGTCGCAGACAACCACACGTTTAGAGGTAACGATCTAAACCTAAGCCGGCGCGCTCATTACGTAACTAAATATCTATGAGTCTGCACTCCGCATCGCCGCAAGACGAATCGTCACGACCCATCAAAGCGGATTCGATTTTCACACGCGCCCGCGAATTCTACGTAAACAGCGTTGCTAACGCCACACTCTTAATTTAAAATTTAATTGAACATATCTAAACGTTCCTCCAGAAGGTTCTATCACCAAGCCCATTAATTAGTGTCGAAGTTAATATAAAACGGATTTCTATTTCAACGTAGAATCACAGTCGTGAGTAATATATTAAGCACTTCCCATTAATCAATATCATGCAAGGTGACTTCGGCGTGACCTTGTTGATTATTATTTTATCTGTGATCGCGTGAGATGGAATGAATTGTAATCAAATTATAGACAGCGTGGTATTCTGAGACCATAAAGTATGTTGATGTTTCCTGCATGAGCGGGTTGTTTTATCTTTCCAGTAGCGCGACTGCGTTCGGCAGAGCGTGTCGAAGTGAGCCAGACACAGGATTTGCAAAAACTTGTATAATGTGTGATATCCTTATCTATTTCGGATACTTGTTTTGCTAAAGCAACTTTTTTGTATGCATATTTTATGTCTATTTCCTACCGTGATACTTTTTATACATAACTCGTATACCGATCGATCTTCAATCTTTCCAAAATTAAACGGCACGTGCGATAAACACGCGATAGCTGCGAGGAGATCTCGCGCTACAAAATCATCTCAGCTTAATTGATCGTATACACAAAGTGGGTGCATGAATCGCGATCGTCAAGTTACATAATGAGAGTGACTGACCCACATCCGGCGCCGCGGCGCGTAACGCGCCCTATATAAATCTCTTTGTAGAGTGTAGACACAGCACCGTGGCACTGGGTAGCGTGGGCGGCAACCTTAATGGATTTCCATTACAATAAGCAAATATTACGGATTCATGGATAATAATTTTCTCATAAAAAGGGACAATGACATGGAATATTAAAAAAAATACGTTGTTTCACTCCTACACTGCTACGCTCCTATAGATTTATTATTATTACGTTTGGTCATTTTTGTTCGCGACTATTAAAGTTGGGCACAATGCAGTAACGAACAAAAGAGCTTAACATTTTATCACATCCGCTCATTTGTTTTAAAAACAAATTCGAATTTCATTTTGAAGCTATTACAGTGAAAATGTGTTATTGAAGACAGGGCTGAAGATTAAAATGTAAATGGACCACATTGTAATGTAACCCGAGTATCGGCAATAACGTTGATGGTTTACGGCGTCGCATACAAGGTATCTAAACTATAGTTATAAAATTACAATGTTGCTAAAGTTTTACAGTCCTGCATTCGATTTCATGCTAATAAATAGTTTTACTATGTACTGATCAAGTTATTTATCGCCTTATATGCGTCCATACATATCTATGATACAAAGACTCGTAAAACTATACTCGTGCTGGATTGAATACGTGTAGGTATACCTAAGATTATGCCTAAGATTTATCTATGCATCACGCAGTATCTTAGCTGGCTAATTATAAGGGGAATTCCCTGTTCATTTAAAATTTAAACATGTTAACGGTAATGAGTATTTTTGATTTAAATATGTACGTACATTGGTGTCTACGGTTTTATTAAGCATAGTAATTGCATACATAACGTCAATATTGTATTATAAGTACTATCGTGATGTTTCTACATGCACAAGTTTACCGTGGATACACCTATAGATTAATAAATATTAAGTATAATCGGTTTTTATTACCACTTGTTTTATTATATAAACAGGTACTAAAAAAATTAACAATGCTGTTTGTCTAACATTTTGTTGACAAAACATGATGCCGTATGAAAAAATAGTATTATATAAATGAGGCATTCCTTTTCATATAAAATCTAACGAAGTCTAACGGATGAAACGAATTTAAATCGTGTATAGAAAACAGTACACTTAATATAAATGAGACATTCCTTTTCGTTCAAAAACTAACGATGTCCAACTGATAAAATTTCTTTAAATCATCACATTTTACATTAGCTCTCAAGTCCTTTATAAAATCACCTAGAGATTCAAACTCCTATACCATTACTCAAGGAATCTTATATTAAGTCGACGTTAATATCCACAAAGCAGATTAAGTTGCTCAACGAGGCGGAGAACGACTGCGGAACTTAATACTTCGGGTGTTGTAGTCTATAAATCTTAGCGACGGAGTGCCGACGTCGTAAAGAGACTTAATCGGGTCTCTCGCAATTACTGTGTCTTCACCAAGGCCACTTTATACTGTAAATATCCTAGTTTGTTAATACAATATACGGCGACGACCTCTAAAGCTTGATGATAGTTTATAGCTTAAACAGATTTTCGCTGTAAACCAGATTATTCTGGAAAGAAACGGCCGCCTTTTGTGAAGTTTGGAGGAGATACGGAGAGAGAATCAAATTCTTTCTATAGCAAACGAAGCGGACGTGGCTGTTTTTAATGGTTTAAGACATTTGTATTACCTATATATCGGAAAAGCATCACATTTAGGACTTATATCTTTGAAGCGTCTGTATTTGGATAAATGTATTGACCTGGCCTAAACAGGACTAAAGATCTAAACGATCACCTTTTTTTATATACTACTACATTGACAAACAAGCATACGGCCCACCTGATGGTAAGTGGTCACCGTAGCCTATGGACGCCTGCAACACCAGAGGCATCACTTGAGCGTTGCTGACCCTTTAGGAAGGGAAGAAGATTGGGATTCTTTGTCATTGTAGTCAATATTCTGCGGGTCCAGCGAGAAGTAATTCCAAATAATGCTACATGACATCAGTAACATGTAATAGATACTGATAAATTAGCCTGTGTCACCGAATGACTAACTTTGATTAGAATACCACCCGATCAATGTAACTCTTTAGCTCAAAATGCGTTATGTTAGATATAGCATTGGAAGTTTTTAGATTTTAGGAGTACATAGGATACTTTGAATGATGGGTGAATAAAGTCACAAGTAATAGCTAGTAAGTAACATCTTTTATCTCTAGTATTTTATCTTTAGTAGCACGATTCTTCTCTTGAAGATCATGACTTCAAACATTACCGATACTAATTGCTTTGGCACAATTCAAAGCCACGTTCAGCAGTAAATACCGTGGTAACGATCGCTAGTACATATTTATTATGTTGTCAGATAGTTCTTACAATTTATTTAAACCGACTTGATCAAACGTGAGAAGCTAATGCACCTCGAATATATAGCACGGATTCGACGAAGACACAGAAGACAAATAGAAGAAAATAAAGGAAATTGAAAAGACAAATCTATTGTCTTTCCTCCTTAGCAGTGGTAGGTAGGTAGACAATTTGTGCTATGTGATACATAAAACATGGACGTGTATTAAACTACGTAGAATGAGAAAATTCAATGACCCATATAAAATTGTACGTGTTATATATTCATTCTCGAGTTATCAGAGAGACATTGAAGCACGAACGCCGTGGGTAGCATAGATTAGGCCGAGTTCGATATGGGTCACTGTTTTAGTGTCAATACGTGAATATCGTAATAACTATTGTTTTGTCTATTATAGTAGGTATATATTTCGGCTTTAATATATTGTACTTAATACAGTAAAAATAAATGGACGTCTAAAAAAATGTACTTCAATAGATTATTATTATTTTACTAAAAACTACTAAATAGCTTTAGCTACATGAAATCCGTACCCGTAAACTTAAGTGGTCAATTTTTTGGAATGATTTTACAAATTCCTATTCGTTGCTTTCTTCATTGAACTCTTAAGAGTGAATATGGGTCAGTTTCATAATTATCGTATCAATATATCGATATATAATATGTCGAAACCGGGGTGTTCGAGCAAACATTACAAGTTAAATAATCCATAAATCATGCGCTTAAAGCAATATTTACATTATACGAATACTAAAATATCGCGCGACATGATATCGAAACGGCTATTTTGTTATTTACGTTTCTTCAGTTTTGTTTTTCGTATGGCAACTCTTTTGTGACATCAAAACAGGTTCCACACCCACAAATTCTCGGTCCACGAAGCCACATTCGCGAAAGTTTGGAGCTTCTCATATTTTGTCTACATTATCTTGTTAAATCATGGCGTTTAGGATCAGGTTCACTCTTAAAGCTTGATTTGTGCGCGTTGTTAATCTAATGTACGTTATAAGTTACTTGATCTACGTAATGTAGGTACATATATTACGTAAATCAGGTTTATCATCGTTATAATAATTAAATTGAAAGTTGACGTCAATATGATTACGAAACAGCGTTCTTTTTTATGAAAAGCCTTGCATTTCTGCATTGATTTATTACAAATTAATATTTAAATAAGTTGTCATTGCTATGCTAATCTTCGACACTCCCATCTTGCTGGATTCTTTTGAAGTCGCATTTTTGAAGATTCTTCTTGTTTTAATAATTGGATTGCGTATTAATACATGTGTTTTTTAAACTTGTGGTTAGTTATTTTTTAAAGTGTAGTTTTGTGGTTACACATGTCGTGACCTACTCAATCTGTGGTTTTAATTTACCTATAGTACACATTTCTTGAAATTCACTTATTTATAGGAGCTTACATTTTCCTTTAACCCTAATAAAGCACGTGTAAAAAATAAAATTAAAAGCGTCATCAGTAATCACATTTTTGTTCAAAAGACACAACTTCACAGCTGAGTAATTTTATGTTTATTTCAAAATAATCAAAATCTTTTACATTTCTACATTTTGTTTAAAACCTACGCATTCAAGACGGCCATAATTTCTTATACATTTTGCGTAAAAAGGGTTACTAAAATACGTTTTCTGGTGTCAGTTTAAATTATTTCTTGTCTGTATATCTTTGGCGATTCAAACGGGACACAACCAAAAATGTTTTCGAAGTAATTGCAGTGAAGTATCTCAACATGGTATAATAAGACTCCTGCGCAGCTCAACGTCCTACTTCTTAGAGCCTTACAAGTCCATCCCGTTAGAACATTATGCACCGCCTTTTACAATTCACATATTTAGAACTTGTTTACCTGTCTAGACGAATTTCATTTTGTTTGATTTGGCTCTTGTTTGATGTCTTCATACTTCATACATTTTAAAAGTAATGTTGAAGGAAACAAATGGTAATAAACTTTTCGCTTTCGATATGAGTGACGGTAACTAAGAATGCACTGGAAAAATAAGCTTTGAAAGCAATAATTCCTGGATCGCCAGGCTATAGTGTATAAAACAATACCAGGTATGCTCGTTATCACGTTTCGTCCAATCTCGACTAAAGATTATCTACATGGGCAAAAATTCGGATAGTTTAAAACCAGACATAGTGGGTCCACGTAACACATGCAGAGATTAATTTGGTCGGTTTAAAGTTAGCCTTCCAAGAAACAAGATGTGATCAAACATCCACATTGCAATATGATGGCATACACAGAATAATTAAAACAAGTGTTTAAGTTTTAAGAGGCAACCGGCAACGGGTTTCTATAAAACATAAATAAAACTGATTTAAATAGCCTAGCCAAGTGACCTTCACGAGATGATGATGATTAAGTTTAGTTGTGTACTGACAATACAAGTACCTATGCTATTGATGGTCACCGACTCATAGGTACTGTGTGCATTATCCAACTATTGAAATTCCATCGGATTGGTCCTAGTTTCAACAAAAATTGGTTCCAGTATTGACTATTAGATTTACTTTTAGTTGATTGAAAATATGTAAAACTTTTGGCACCGACCCAGGCTTATGATTAACGAAGGTTTCGATGACCTAAATATGTGTCGGTGTTTAAATTATATGCGTCAATGCATTTAGTATTAGAAGAAGATATACGAGGGAATGTACAGTTTACCTATATGGCAACTTGTTTAAGCGTTGAAGGTAATTTTATTCAGACCACTATTTTCCTCCATATCTTAAAATTGTGTGAAGTTTTCTCGGATATGTGTTGAATGCCAACTGATACGTCCCAGTTTATAGCTAAGACTTACTTATTCTGGGAGGAGGCTTAAGTGTAGCAGTAAAACTAGAATTAGCTAATGAATGGTCAATGTAATACATTTAAAGTTTGTCCGATGTATATATGAAAACATGGCAAATGTTAGTACATAATTAACCTAGTGCTTTGTCAGTGTCCAGGTATTATCTTTTTATTGGTTTCCTGTCGTAAAATGTTCGAGGTCGCCTAACAAAGTGCAGCCCATCGTGATCAATAGTTGCAGTTTTCCGCGTTCATACGTGCGCAGGTGGAACATGTTACTAGGAAGACCTTCCGTATTCAGATTGCTTTTTGATATCAATTATATTTATAGTTTATACTTTTTACAATATCCAACGGTTAACAACTTAATAGATTTAATAACTTTATTTTCGTTTTGTTTTGTTTTTGCTACGAACAACGACAGCATTCCAATGTTTATCTTTAAAGTTCGTGTCCATTTTACAAAACATCTAAGAATTTGATGTAATAATTGATTGTATATGGCGTTTGTCCATAGAGCCTCCATCGTGCATATCTAATAAGTTATTCATGTTTAGCTATATGAATGGTTGACAACGGTCATTAACAAAATATATTATTAGATAAATAAAATACCTTCAATATAGAAAAATAAAAATATAGTATGTCAAATTAAACACATCAAACGTGAGTGAGCAAAGTGCGCGCATAAAATGTTAATAATGCTGTATATATGAGGTATATAAAATTATACATATATGTCGGTGAAGGTTAACATTGTTGGATATCTATGTATCTGCACGGAGATGGATGACTTCTTGAATAATTAATGAGGAAAATATTAAAGCTCAACACTAGAATTTAATGTTGTAATTTATTCTGTTACTTTTGTCTCACGTCTACTATAATGAGCATTTGCTTTTGATGTCGTGTTAGGAGCGGAGCATGGGTTAGATACCTGACATTCTTGACTTTAATTATTCAGACTTTAATTTATAAGCTAGTTTGGATACATTAAAAGTATGTTAGCACGCCATTTCTATTCAATATTTGGTGATCCTTAACTAAAGCGTTTTTGCTCGGTTCTCTCACAGTAGTTCTTTTCTGTATTGTTTTAATCCACTATTTTGCAAATTTAACGATATCGTTTGACTATCAGGTCGGTGGACTTTTATCCATTTCTTCGCTTCTACTCAGTTTAGTTAATTTAATCCATTTATTGTTTGATTCTGTGTTTTTTGTACGTTAGTATAGTTTCACTGAGATAGGACTTATACAATATATATTTTATTGTGCTTAATTCTGGTCGCAAGGTTTTGGTACTATAAATAATTATCTATGTAACTAACCTAAGACGTAGTAAAAATTAATAAATCATATATATATTTCAGTATATTGAAGCCAAATGTTGCTATATTACATCTGTAATAAAATGAATATAATCAAAAGCCATATTGTCAGCAGAAAAGAGAGATTTAGTTCGTCTGGCTTTCTTTACAAAAAACCAATAATCCGAGACGATTCGTAGAGCCAGCACTAGTTATGTTTTGGGCTTTTAGCCAAAATGATGGCACAGACACTTTTACTTCAAGAACTAGAAATTAGGTACTAACGTCTCCACGCATAGAATCCATGTGTTGGGTTCAAAGATCGAAACAAAGTAGATGTAGTGCCAAGTAGACAGCTCATCGTCCACAATCACTACAATTAACAATTTCCCTCAGTTGGCGTCTACAATTTGTACCAGACAATCTAGTTATATTTTTGTAGCTCTACTATGATTAAGAAGTTAGGTATATTAATGCTAGATTCAAATCAATGGTATAGAACCGCCTAGTTGTACAATATTGATGAGGAATTACTTTTCAAGCTATTATATAACTTAAAAACTAGACCACTAACAGCAATATCGAGTCATTCATAATTATGTTAATATTAAATATGGTACCTATTCACTTTATTATTTAAATAATTTAGTACTTTACTTACTTATAGCGTATTTCACTAATTTGGTTTTACATTACCTTTATCTTATATAATCATATCATTAATGTATATTGTATATATAATATACATTAGGGATTAGACAAGGCTTTATGGCCTCATGAATATAAATAATCTATTATATTATTAAAAGGTATTTATTGTCATGAAAAGATATTAAATAATTTATAGTTACTAACGCATAATAATATCAGCAGATATCATTATAGTTGGCTATCTATAAATACATTGATTTACCTGTTTTATTTGCCGTTAAATTGAATTGAATATTTTAGTATCCGTTTAAATCAACCCATGAAACTAGTAATGAGCTATATGTAACACAAGTTATTGATATGTATTAATAATATTTTACTACTCCGTCCACGTATAAAAGCTTTTAAATACTGACTAGATTTTAATTACGTAATTAATGATTATCTGATTACAGATAATCATTAATTAAATAATTAAGTAAAAAACAATGTACTATAACTAATAATTTAATCCTTATATAAATAAGTTAGTACTTTCTTAGTTTAGTTAAGATCTCCCTCACATAATTAAAGTAGTCACTTTTATTGTTGCTTGACTTATATTTCAGTAATAGGTATTGATGTATAAAATACTTTACTATAACGTTCCTTAATCTTTGCCAATAGACAACCACATCTGACGTTAAGACGTACGATAAAGAAAATACATTAGTAGCAACCCTTTCTTTGCAATCCAATATTTATCAATATGATGAAAATCAATGATAAAAAATAAATTAGTGATACGCAAACAGACATGATCATGTGATAATAAAAACGACAATCAGAATGAGTAAACAATACGCACTCAAAAATAAATTGCAAAGGAAGTCTCATAGCATAGAGTTTTATTTTACGACGATTATAACATGTAGGCGTTAAATTCGTACATGTGTTTGAATTGCAAATTTTTCGTCTACAGCTCGCGAGACTCGAAAACTTGAGTGCACGAACAATACGTTGCCAAACTTCCTTTGTTCCTTATACGTGAATACACATACACATGAGTAAATAACGCGGCGCCGATGTAGTAAGTGATAGCGGATGGTGTCAGAACCGCCATGCTTCGCTTTCAATACCTACGGGAATAAGTCTCATAAACTTAAACATATTGTAATGTTTACTTGATTAATTATTTTTACTACAGTAACGATGTGTGCGGATTTAGAGATGTAAAGGCGATATACAGTTATTTGTAAAATTACTTGCTAATTTTCGACTATTTTAATATTGATAGATAGACAACGTTTGCACTACTGGCTTGTGACGTAGTAACGTCGAGGAGGAAAGTAGGTAATATTAGTTTGTTACTGTTTTGGTTATCGGAAAAAGGACAAAACCTAAACCCAAAATTCTAATGTCCCTTAGTGTTTTGCATCTGTTTTCTGAAGTAACATGTAACTAACATGATTACAAAATTATGAGCAAATGTATAATTTTGTCAACATTTTTATTGATGTATAATACTTTATTGCTGTTAGAATTCTGTCTATACACACCAAGCAAACAGCTGTTCTAAATCAATATTTGTAATTCGCGGTTTAGCGTGACTTTCAAATCAACCATGAAGGATTTTTACTAGCAGCGAAGTACGTCCATAATATTAAAATTCACGTGTAATATAAAAATTATGTAATTTAAGGATGACCGTATAATTTATGTAATTCGTTTTATTGGTGTTGTAACACCGAGTTTAGTTGCCAGCAATTGACAGAATAATAAAATTGTAATGCAATCATAATCTATACTAATATTATAAAGCTAAAGAGTTTGTTTGGTGGAACGCGCTAATCTCAGGAACTACAGGTTTGAATTGAAAAATTCTTTTAGTGTTGGATAGCCTATTTATTGAGGAAGGATACGGCCTATATAACATCACGCTACGACCCACGGGGGCTGCGCAGTAACGATAAATGCGGGTAAAACCGCGGGCACATCTAGTACGCAATATATAGAACCGAATGTTTATAAATACTTGAAACGTTTATATATAAATACATCATATATCATGTTGATTAGTTTGTTTAATTATTAAAGTTTGGACGATAGGCAGGGGAAAATTATAATCAAGGTAACCGTGATTATCAGTTTGGTCTTAAATTGTCTTTGTTATTTGGATAATTAACAAAACTTTGCGAACTATAAATTTTACTCACAGTCAGAAATAACTCATACCTAATCATATTTTATAACAATGAGTTATGACTTATTTGGGACTGTAAGATTATAAATGTAATAAATTTTATATTTATGTATTTTATTATGGTTGAGGTTTTAAGGGATTTCCAAGACGAAGAAATTATAATCAAGTTGGTCCCAGGAGATGGCGTTGACAGGAGCATAGCTAGCTTCAAATTATTGGTCTGAACTTCCAAATAAATACAAACAGGTTTGTTGGATCAGTGATGGACCTCCATAAAATATGACTATTATTGCAAAACAACTAAAACATCAAAATAAAGGACCATGTAAAGCGCTCATAAATAGACAACATTCTAAATTTAAACCAGGCGAATGCTGCCTAGTTAAAAAAGGCGCTTCGTACAATTATAATCTATGGCATGGGATTATGTTAGCGTTGTGTGCGTTAGTTCGGACGGAACACACCCACCGACCGACGCGCCGAAATTACGACCGATAGTTTTTGTCCGCAGCCGAGTGTCAAGGACGAACTTCTGTTGCTACACGATACCGTCGAACACGTTTGGACTGACTTTGGATTTGACTTTGTAAGAAAAAGGAATACAATTTGCATTTTAAGTTCGCAAGGGTTTTGATGGCTCGTGTGATTCACAGTATAATAAGCGCTCATTCACTCCTCCAAATTTAAAATTAGAAATTATTTTCTTTTTACTTGTATTACATAAATTATTACCATTCTTTTTTCAAGTTTTAGTTAAGTGCCTTTAATATTACAAATATAAATTTTTGTTGCTGCAGTTAATAAAAAGAAAGTTTAATTTACCACTAGCACGTAATAATAAACTTATACGATAATTAAAACTGGTTTTCGTATGTAATGAAGACAGTGCGAAGGTGCTTATAAACTATTAATATAATCATGACTATTTAGATAAGACTTATTTATAACAGTATTTCTGTTAGATACCTATATCTTAGTTCTATATTTAAAATATGTATATTACTATTTCAAGTTAAATTTATCATGTCTTCAAAGAAAATATTTCCATGGGAAAAGTGTGTTTTTTTATACTATCTGAAAATAGGTAGCTACGCTATATTTTTATAGGTAGGTACGTACGTAAATTCACGCCTGTATATTCCGAAAACATCGAGGACTTTTAAGATATATCACATATTGCTGGGTGCATGATAGGCTACCGGTCACATTCCGTGCTGCTTCTAACAATTACTGAAAGGAAAATTGTTTCCCAAAAAGCATTGCATACCTGACAATTCACGATTGGCCGCAAACATGTGTGTAATCACCTAATCACTATGCTACACGACAAACAAGAAAACGTTTGAAAACGTTATCCGATTATAAAATTACTTCAAAATCAAAAAGACTAAACACGAACCTATAGAACATCTAGACCCGTAACATCAATTTATGGGCCACTGCTGATGGACACTGTGACGCTGACCTGTAGTGTCAATAAAATAACTGTATTTATTGAGTTACAATACTTAATAATAAATTAATTGAATAAATTTTAATATCTGCTTACAAATTCTATTAATTGGAAGTTAATTAACATGAGTGCCATTGACCTTAATCAAGTCAAATTGTCCGTTCAATCCCACTTAGGTACCATTGGCAATTAAACCTTAAAAGGAGTCGAAACCGAGTTCAATTTATTCAATTTTGAATCGCCATAACAAATCTATAATCACTTGGTATACTTTCGTCTTTTTATTTATTTATTTTATAGACAGTGCTGTTTGGTTTCTTAATAATTGGCTAGTTTGTTATCTATTTTTAAATCGATACCGACATCCGCTGATAAGAGATTGAGGTTAATAATATTAACCAAGTAATTTAATTTTATTGCACTTAGGTAATGTTACGTAAGACCGGTTAAGAATATTGACATATGTACATAAATGATGACTGGCTGATCGTTATCGGCTATCGGTTTTAAGAGCACTCATAGATCTAATATATAGACAGGTTCCAATATTAGAGACATGTTGACAGACAGACAACGCCACTTACGGCTACATCGTCATTATTCGTGTTTTAGTAATTTTCTCGAAGAACAGAGTGCCTACATTCGTGTTGCTTGATTTTTTGCTAGAGAGGACCTTCGGCCTGTCCTGAGGCTATTAAGCTAACGGTTTTTTGTATCTCTTACCTCCACAATTTATTTAATTCTCGAGCATAGACGCATCTCTGTATGTTAAAGGGATAGCTAGAAGTTACAAACTTTCACTACACCTATATCTGTTATAAGAACCACGTATGTTTAATCCATTCTACTGATGGATCACAATCTCTCCTATTTTATGCTACTATGTCCGGTCTTTCGCATCCAGTCCAACCCAGCCACCATTTCAGGTCATCAGTTTACCTGATCCAAGGATATAATACCACGTTACTTCATTGATGTGAATTAGGCATACTATAAGCAAATATGTATATTACCATTTATAATATTGGTTAGAATCGTATACGCTGCTATGTACGCCTAGATAAAATAATAGGTAATTCTGTTTCCTCTGTGACTAACATAGTTAAAGCGCGTTGTTATAATTCAACATCCTTACTCATTATTACTATTCATGTGAATTACTGACTGCCTCATTGGTCCAGATGTGTGAGCGTATGCCTAAACGCGAGTGGCTAATGAGCTAGGGTGAAAATTCCTGGTCTGTAAAAAAGCTTTTGCTTTTTCTCTCAGTGAATGTTCAATTTCCGACGCTGCGTGCAGATTAATAATTGCTCAATGAAATGAAATGAAAGTTTATTCGCATGAGACATGGATACAGAGGATGTTACAAGGTTAAGGTACATCATATCTCGCCTTTAGTAGGCGTACGAATGTTGTTACATAGTCCAAAAATTTAGATATTAAACATCATATTCATTATTATCAAGAAATGTCAATTATCAATAGTAAAAACAATTGTAAAAATGCGAAAGGAATAAATAATATCGTAACTGTATAAAAAATATTATAAACAATGTCAATTTCCAGTTTAAAGTATTTATTATTTACATTGTAAATAGGCACTTCGTTTTAAAGAATGTGTGAAATTACATTGTTTGCAATTAAAATATTCATTTAATGTATAAAAGCAATTATCCAGAAGCCATATTCTTATTTTTTATTTGATGGTTGGTAGTTCTCTTATATTTATAGGGATGTGGTTATATACTTCTATAGTCATAACTAGGCTGTTTTTTATGAAAGCTACTTCTACAAGTTTCAAACTTTAGTGCTGTGGGATCCCTTGACTCCTATTTACTTATATTTAATCATATTATATGCCCGAAAGGTCGGGAATACGGGCCTGCCTAGTATTATATAATTACATACACAGTCTAACGCCTACATTACACCGATATGTCGCCTGATATGATATTAGGTTCCATTTAATAGAGGGCGAGCTTTCTGACGTCTAGCGGGCAAAGTATCACTTCCAGAATCCTTGCCACTACTAAGAATTTTTTGACATAAAATCTATTTTGCCATACTTGGAAATTGTGGCCGAGACCTCATGTACAACAATCGTATACACTACCGCTGCGCCACGGCTTCAGTTTTGTTATTCTTTTTTTGGAAGGTCCAACACTAGCATAGTTTAGAGTTTAAATTTAAAATTTACTAAGAATGCTTTTAAATCGAATTTAAAAATAATAAAAACAAAGCAATATGAATGTAAGCAAAATCTAAGAAACTGATTTTCTTGTGAAAACATTGAACGTTGTAAATTGAACAGCTTTTCAACATGGACAAGCTCGCACGCAAGTCGAGCAGTGAGCACTTAGTCGATATCGCAATGATAAATGAATGAACATTGCATCATAAATAACATTATATTATACAATACTGACAAGAAATTATGATGTGTAGTATGTCCACAGTATATATGTGATGTATAGCGAATACGCATTCAATTATAATGTTCGAGAAATTTATATATTATATGTCGCTGTCGATCGGCTCTCGGGCTAACAAGTGCAGCTTTTACTTATGTTTTATGACAAACGAGTACTCATTCCACACTGCAGACACTGCATCAAACGGATCTTTGAATTATTTGTCGTTTTGATGCTGTCACTTATACTCCTCAAATTTAACGCATGCGATTCTTCAGTGATGCCGATTCGAATGGCCATCTTTATTATAATTTTAGTTCAGTTCATGCAAGTCTGACGTCTGAAATAGAATGCCAATGCCATAAAAAATTCGGATTCACGTTGGCTATGCTAATGAGTAATGATACAGTGAGAGACGACTTACTAATCCTTACAAATCCGTTTGAAGTAATACGTGGGACATATCAAACCTAAACTATAAAAATCTTTGTTAACCGAACACAATGTAGTTTGATAAACGAGATAGTTTTGCATGACTAACTTAGATAAACATCCGTAATTTTGTAGGTAGGACATTTTTGATGAAGCCGTAAGATACCATTCATGGCTACGGATGGCCTTAACCTACATATGTAGCTCTTATTATAAATTCCATGAAGTGGAATTATTTTTATTAAAAAATAATTAAGGAAAAATATGCGCAGTCTGACTCCTGACCGCATTTTATATGAACTTATAAAAGTATGCCACTTGTGATGCAACAATAATATGAGACAATACTGTGGTTAAACCTCAAAAAGCAATACACTAATCAACAGGTAAACGAAAATGGTAAAAAGAAATTGAGTAATGCGTAATGGCATAGTAAAGAAGATTTTAAGGAACTTAAAGCGTTAATTAGTGGTTACTTTAAAATATTGCAAAAGCCTCTACATTGGATACTAGCTAGGCGTAAGAAAAATAGAAATTAGAATTATCGATGTAGAACCTATGAATAATTACAAACATTTTAATAAAAAGTAAGTAACAATAGCACCGTATAAAACTCAAGTAATAAAATTAGTTTTAAACAATTTCATACGTTTATTTGTGTTCAAGTTGAATTTTATATTAAATTCGACCTTTTAGACTGTGAAATTTATAACATTTCAATGTGATGTGAATATTATCTTCGACAATATATACATACTTAATATTAAGTGAATATCGATAAAATTGATTATAACGATAAATAAATGTAAATATACATTTAACAACATTATTAGGAATATTGAATCAATCGACATCCACGTATAGATTGTAATAATTACATACAATAGATATCAGTATTGACAAAGGCTCGTTCGGGTCGTGTGCTGTTTGACAGTTTAATTGATGATCGCGCTCAGTCGCCTTCAGAGCTGACATTGTCCAACTAATCGCGTAGCTGGGAACAATGGCGCCACTTGTTTCGTTTTAGGGTTCAATACGAGCTTTATGCGTTCATTTCTTTATTTTTAAACATTATAATTGGAACCGAAGGCATAAATACACTATTCTTTTTTAATGAACTTTGGCTCATAGTTAGCAGTTGACATAACAGGTACATAATAGAACATACAAGGTTTATGTATAAGTTAAGTAAAGTAAAGTAAGTTTCTATCTTAACTTGCAAAAACGTGTTATTTATGATTCTCCGTTTATTGGTATTTCTATAGTTAGAATTGCAAAGCATAATCCTATAACAAGCCCTGTTTTTCCATTTTTCGAATTTTATATATTGCACATGCGTTGAACATTTTTGGATAGTTTATTTATATATATACTTGTATACTTTTCTTTATAAAGTGTTGTGGATATGTAAAACCTTAGTATAGCTGTTCCATGATATGAACTTGACATTGAGTTGCTACGTATTATTTGTTTTAAGGATAATATAATATTCTTAAAACAGAAACAATATGTGGCGACAACAGACACCATAATATAGGGCAAGCAAGACTGCAATTGACTTTAAACTAATTATTATTGTAAATAACTTTCCTCAATGCGTACAGTATTATTACAATTAGTTTCAATCGTATAGTAACAACCTATGTTAATAATATATTTACAATCACGTGTTACACGTGCCTGCGGTCTGATATAAACAATGTGGTCGATATGATTTGAGTAAATTATTTAAGTAATTTATGAGTTACAAATAAAGAAGTTAACAAAACGACTAGATCAACGGAACCAGTTATAGAATAAAGTTAATAGCTCGCTGCCTTATCAACTAATTTTGATTCGTTAAAATTTGTTGTTTCCGTTCCACTATAAATGTTAGTTGCATTGTTTTGTACCACGAGCGATGTTAAAAATGGCGTCCTCTACACGTGAATAATAATGAACCTAAACACTGCAGACAGATTTATTTCATTACTTGATTGTAAAGTACCACCATCAGTTACGCTTGTCAAAATTGTGTTGTGCAAGTATTTCCTATTAGGTGTTGTGCATTTTTTGTTACCCAATGTTTTTATACGCTATTGTGGTATATTTTAGCGCTACAACGAAGATTTTAGTATGTTAATACTTTATGATATTCTAAAGAGACCTCTTTAGAACTTATGCGAAATTTGATCTGACTTGTATGTAACACTGACAAAAAATGCCAGTTAATTCACGATAATATCTACAGCAAAGAATTATTAAGATAGCAACATGGTTGTTGAACAAGATAAACACAATAACATAGAGATTTTATGCGTATAACAATGCATATAATCGAACATTTTGACATGCAACTTTGAACCGTGATAACATTACGTAGGTAGATATACCTACACTGTTCACAGAGATACTTATTATTTACAAAGTAACATACTATTAGAAATCTTAGCAACAAGAGCATCTGAAGATTTAACTAGGTAATATTAATAACTACCCGACCCGCGCAACTTTGTCTATTTCACATAAGAGAATTTTCCCCGTTTCTGCAACATTTTCATTGATGCTCTGCTTCTATTGGTAAGAGCATGATGTTATATAGCCTTCCTTCATAAATTGGCTATCCAACACTGAAATAATTTTATAATTCGGACCACTAGTTCCTGAGATTAGCGCGTCCAACCAAACAAATAAACTCTTCAGCTTTGTAATATTAGTATAGAATATGTGAACTACGTTTTGTATCTATTAATAACAAATATGACAGTCGAATTATACAGAATAACATCTGTATTAAATCTCAGTTCAGTAACACGTCAGTTATGAACCATTTAGGAAAATTGTTCAGATTTAATACGTACACACCCCCGTAATCAAATTGGATATGTATTTCTTACGTAAAGTCACGTTCCATATAAATGTGGGTGAATTGAAAATGGAATATCATTAAAGCGCGTTACGGGTCACTAGCTCCTTGCCTACGCCAACATATCTACGTTCGTATAAATTTCGTCCGGTTAAACATTATCTTTGGACATCCTTAGATCCGTAAATAGTCCAAATAGGATGGAGCTACGAGGGTGCGTTTTTAAGTTCGCGGAATGGAGGGTATGGAAGGTGGTGGGGGTGCTTGTTTAGTCACTAACGTGTTTAGCAACTAATAATTAGTATATATACCGAGTATTATCATAATGAGGTCATTAGTCTTTGAACTATCGTCCCTCAAGCAACTCAATCTGGAAGAAATTGTGAAGTATGGAGAAAATCGAGTTCCGCGCCGTTATAAAGTTCCTTACCAAGCAAGGAAAAAATGTTCAAACCATTTTGGAAGAGATGTCATCTGTATACGGGGACTCTTGTCCAGGAAAAACCATGGTATACAAGTGGCACAACCTCTTTAAGCAAGGCAGGGAATCAATTGAAGACGATTCCCGGCCTGGGCGGTCTGTTGAGGTCACCACTCCAGATCTTATCGAAAAAATCGAAAAATTAATATTGGAGGATGCACGTTTGAAGAAAAAACAAATCGCAGAGATGGTTGGAGTATCTGAAACGACCATTTTCAAGGTTCTCCATGATCATCTCGGCATGACAAAAGTCAGTGCAAGATGGGTGCCTAGAATGCTCACACCGCCTCAAAAACAGAAGCGCGTCGAGTGTTCGCGTGCGTTTTTGAGCCAGTGTAATGAAGACAAGGATGGTTTTTTGGAGCGAATTGTTACTGGGGATGAAACTTGGGTTCATCACTATGAACCTGAGTCTAAACAAGATTCCATGCAGTGGCATAAAAAGGGTACACCACCGCCTAAGAAATTCAAGGTGTCGCAATCGGCGGGAAAGCTCATGGCGACAGTTTTTTGGGACACAGAAGGAATTTTGTTGGTTGATTACAAAGAAAAAGGTGTTTCCATAACCGGAGAACACTACGCTTCAATTTTAGAGCAGTTAAAAGAGGCAATCAGAGAAAAAAGAAGAGGAAAATTGACCAAAGGTGTCCTGCTCTTGCACGACAATGCTCCTGTTCACAAGAGTCGAGCTGCGTTGGCTGCTTTGCACAAGGTGGGCTTCGATATCATTGATCACCCACCTTATAGCCCAGACTTGGCTCCCAGCGACTATTATCTCTTTCCAAATCTGAAAAAAGAGCTTCGAGGAAAGAAATTTTCAACCGATGAAGAAGTGAAGGATGCAGTTTCGGCGTATTTTTCAGAGAAAGACAAAACATTTTTTTATGAAGGTATTCATAAGTTAATTCATAGATCTGAGAAATGTATTAGGGTTTCAGGTGAATATATTGAAAAGGAAAAATAATTTTGTAATATTATTTCATCCCCTTCTATTCCATTCCGCGAACTTAAAAACGCACCCTCGTACTTTTGCCTAAAAATAACCGTAGCAATTGCAACAAAAGCTTTAATGGATGGTGCGTTGAAATTGTTCACTTCGTTTAGTTGTATATAGAAGAAGACGATCAATTTTAATATAGGTTTCGAGATTTTTCTAAACTTGTGTTGTAATTAGTCAGACACATGAATATTTTAACATTAAAACAGTGCTAATTAAGAGTGTGCTTACTCAGAGAAATGCAATTAACTTGACAAGCATTAACGTAGTACGCAGCGGGTGCGGCCAAAACTAGGTTACCCATTTCTCGTTAACTCGGTAGCGCTTCGGGGACAAAGAGTCGTAACGACCTCGCTTTTATTGCACTCCATGACGTTTTAAACATATAGAACTCGACCCCTTTGCTTGCGGACTCGTGGCAATCCCATCGTCTCTCTCCTTCACCCGTATTTGTTACCAAGATATAAGAAAGAGTGAGGACTAAAGTGCCCCCGTATAAAACTTTCGAGACGATATAACACGTTAAATGGGGCTGAATTTGCGCAGTTATTTCGTCTTTATTCGTATAAACTATAAAAAAACTCGATAAAATTTATTACCATAAAACGTGTACCTACTTTTGTGTGCATTTTATATTGAATAAAACAAAGGACCGTGAGATGTAATAACAAAAGAATTTGATTATTTATACGCAGTCTGATAAAAGCAAAAAACGATTTGGTTGGTACTTCAAAATATTACTCAAACTAATCTGAAACCTACGCAGAGCGGAGCGGATACATTTATATATTTCTTTTCCCCTTTTCGGGTACGGACGTCCTACTACCTACCCAATATAATTTGCATATTCGTTATAAGGCAGTTATTGAAACCCACGCCTGCCTAGCCTCGCTTGACGTAGTGCACTCAAGACCTGGGTGTAGATACCTTTGTCAAGAGCGCGTTTTACATACCAATTGCAATTTCTCTCGTAAAGATTTCCTTCAACTTTGCTGTGTTGTCGCTTTCACCATTAGAATCCTATGTTTATTGTACGAGCGTAAAATCTTTGGCAACTTACGCGCTCATGTTTGTACAGATGTGTTTCGTTTACTCACCAAACATGCTAGCTACTGGCTACTGATGGACGAAACATTTTAATATTTCGCAAAACGTATGTCCTCTACTTTTTGCATCATTACAAGATGTACAAGTGTAGGTATTGCATCTATGCTATGTAGAAAACTTATCACTTTGAAGGTTTAATGTTAGTTTGCAGTGGCCGAACGTTATATGCATATGTATTGCACAATTGATATTTCCTTAAGTAATTCCTATCGTTCATTGTGTTCAATATTCGATAATAGATATGTATTAAATCAGATAAGATTATAAGTTGATATTGAACAGATATATTGAATACAATATGGTGACAAAAACTATGTTGCCGGGACATGTTTAGAATTAAATATGTTAGCAGAGCGCATAGTGTCCTACCTATTCAAATGATTCATCAGCAGTGGGATAATAAACATACAAAATAAAGTGAATACAAATGGAAACCCATTTGCGACCGAAAACAATACATTGCTGCGGTCGCAGATATCTGGCAACAGACGCGTTATTTTCCGAGAATAACATCGACCTTGGGAATGCCTGTCCATATCTGGTACCTCAATATTTCTGGCGTCGTGGCACATTTTCCTCCGCGAGTGGAATAAGCAAAACCACATCTAGGTTACACAGACTCCGTGCTTTATTGTGTTTACGTGCCACAGATATGAGATATACAGATACAGGCCAGGTCAAGGCGCCAGACAGCTTTCGAGTCGACTAGCTATATATGGACTATTGTATTTAGCTCCTGTTCGATCACACGAATGGGTTTGTCACGATGCGTGTCCTATTTATGCGCGACACCCTAATTTCCACATAATGCAATCGCGACAGAATCTAACGTGGACTCGTTAATTGCTTAATCAACGGATGTCCTTGCGTTAGCCACTAATCCCCGCTGATACCGCACGTTTTGTGCCGTGCTACGGAACGAACAATAGATGAGACAACACGCGGAAGAGCGTTACAAATGCGTCGTAAAAAGAGCGCGATGTTTAAATTTTATGGTTGGCGTTCAATTGGGGCCTGTAAAAACGCGTTTTATTGGAGTCGCATCCTGACTGCGAGGCCGCGATGTTCAGATATGTCTAATTAAAAACACACCGCGTGCTCTCTTGCGAAAGCGGGCCTCTGCTGAATCGCGACTTGCGAAACTGCCCTTCAGAAGTTTACTGACCACATTTTTAGAACAGGATTTACAGGTCCTAGGTATCTCGCTTATGACTTATACAATACCAAATACAAGATATGCCTAATTATTGCCTTTACCAAGAAACAATTTCTTGGTAATTTAATTTCTTTAATGACCCCTTTTATTATAATGATAGAGTATTTACCAAGAGGTCACGGTTCAAGATCCGGTTTAAACGCTTTATCTTTAGGTCAATTTAACTATTGCATACATATGAGATAATTAATGGATTTTATTTATTCTTTACAGATTATCACAAAAGTGAAACGAACGTTACCCGTGAAGACTTCTCGTTGAAGAAGACTTAAAGTGCCATTCATAACAAGTTTACCACACACAGTGATATTTAGTTATATGTTAGTGATAGTGTGTAACCGTGATATAGTCATATTAATATTTAGTATAGGTGCTAACCGTTGTCGGTAAATTTTAGTGCAAAAACGTTACCAAAAAGATACGAAACTGGCTCCCTACAAGGATATCATGAATTCGACGAGCATGAGCTCTGCTGTGCCGACGATCAAGTGCGAGGATACCTCGCCGTCGCCGGCGGCAGCGGTGGGCACGGACGGCGACAGCTACAATCTCAGTGTCAATGTTAATCTGAGCGCTGCTATGATCAACATGTTGACAGCCGAGACCGCCGCGCCTACCACTTTAAGGACGCCTGAAATCGTCAACGACGTCATCACCATGACCAACCCTTTGGACCAGTACAACTATGAGAAAAATTCCAGTTTCAAGGTGAGCAACTGTTTCTTTTTTGTTCATACATAATTATAATGTGATAGGTCGCGTTTTTGTTACCACGTGAATGATTAATGTAAACTTCAAATGAAAAATGACGACGCGAGTTGGAGTATAGGTATTAACTCTATTACCTACGCGTTGAACAATGAGATGAGTAATTAAATTTCATTTGAATAAAATAATTATGTAAGTGGAACGTCTCTGAGGAAACGTACCAACTTATGAGATATATGGCTAATTAAGGGCAAAAATAAATTGGCAATAAAATAGTTTTACTGAAAAAGTTTTCACCTGTACCTATAGGTATTTTTCTAAATTTCAACAGGCGGCGTCTTAAGAAAACAGAGTAAGACGAAATAAGAGTGTAGTCCATCTTTGTCCAATTGTTTAGCAAGACACTTACAACAGATGTGATGCTATGTTATGTAGAGATATCACGTTTCCAATTCATATCAAGTTTATATTCGACTGTCAAATTAACGTCGTTAGATCGATCAATTGACGAGCACAAAAACGTACATCGTAATAAAATATTGATTATAGTTCTGGAGATTTCGAACCAGATTGTTTATTAATTTCCGCACCTAGTTGTCACGACAGGCAATGATAGATCGGTTACGCTGCGGCGAATATCGAGTAGCGATTGATAGACTGTACTTGAAGCTCTCATTACTATTCGTGCTTTCACAGAGCCGTTGGGCGATCACAATGCACGTAGGATCCTTCCAGTACTTAGGTCACATCCATGCACGCTCGTTAGAATGTAAAATAAGTGTTACAAGTATTTTGAACGGTTGCCAAGTGTTAGGTGCCACGTAACGCGCGCGGTCACGTGACAGGCCATCACTCCTCCATTATAAACATTGGATAACGCAGCATGCAATGGCATGAGGTCATGCACCTTATGTAGATATCATATTTACTATAGTTTGGATTCTTGTTTATTTGGATTGTTACTAACTAGAACGGTGTAAGTTATGATAGTAGGCAACTAAACTGGGATTTTAATCTAAAGGAACTATGCATATTATTGTTTATGGGCGTAAGTGGGTGTGTCCGTGTGTCGATGTGTACGTTACATAGGTAATATCGCAATTGGAATAGTAATCTGCTTTATGTAACTGCGTCGTTCGTTACAGACGTTGAAAGCACAGACGCATGTGCAATAACTGACAATGAGATTCCAATTTCGATTGTTTTGGTTTGGCGAGGTGTATTGGTGCTTTTTTCAGGAAAATATGAGTACTTAGGAAAGTCCTGTAGACAATAATAGTGTGATCACAAATTACTTATGACCTAAAGTAACCTCATAAAATGTGGCTCTGATTCACTACTGTTGAGCCCTTCAAAGATATCTACATAGGCGTCATTGTAACCGTACATTAAGTAGAAGCAGACTCAATGGCGCCAGCTGCACTTGATATCAGGTTATCTATATTTAGTTATCGTATAGTTAGATATGTTGTATTTGTTGTGTCGATTATCTCGAATCGTGCGCCGCTTCATGAATGAGTTTCATCACACTGAAATGTGAATGGCGGACAATTCAGAGCGTAAAAACAATGACAAACTGACAATTAATTTATTTGATGACCCATTTGATATAGCTGTTTTGATGCCATCCGCATTTCTGTTGACATTGAGTTTATTTTTAAAAAGTTTTATTACCGGACACCATCTTTTAAAAAAGAATCAAAGTCATTTGACGTTTAAGTACTTAGACATATTAAGTAGTTGACGAATTGAATACTCTGCGGTGATTTGTTCAGTGTATTATATTGAAATACTCAATAATTTATTTGTTAAGAAAAATTACGTGTAATAATAACAGTGTTAGGTACGATCAGTTTCTAAATTCTTATCACACATATCAGAATATATCGTAGGTATATTACGTTTGAAATCACCTATGAGGCACATACCTATTTAAATACTCCATGGCTTAGTTACGAAAACGATATTACCAATAATAATCAGTAAGTAGGTAGTTTGTAACTAGATATTGTATCTTTAACAAATATGCACTATAGATGTGTTATAAAAATTTTAGGTATTAAATTAAGTTTAAACTGCTCCAATTTGCCCACAATTAATCCAGCCGTTCGGTATAATAATTTTAATATCCTCGACATGCCTGTTAAATGGCGATCTAAAAAGAAAGGCTGTGTAATTTGTTTTCAAGAATCTTTTCATAAGTATCCTTGGCTTCTATAAGCTGATACATTCTTATTATTGTTGGTTTGTGTGTACGGTTTTAATATACAGAATTAAAACATACCTAAGTATATTCTTATAGGAACCGGGCATTCCTTGCCAACGTTAAATGCTTTGATATATTTTGTTTACAACTTAGATGTTAATACAAAATCAATATTGTCTGTATAAGCAAAGGAACATTGATGTTCAATTGCTGTAATTGGCAGCACCAAGGTAAACAAATATTGTTCGGTAATACAAGTTTGAACAAAAAATGTAGGCGCTTGTTTACTTACCGGATTAAGAAGGCGTCATACAACCAACGTAGCTTTTAATTTGGAAAAACATTTTAAAGAGGTTTTGTTCGAGCATATTTGTGTTTAAGTTTTTCGGGTGTTCGAGTGGATATAATATAAATACTACGTGAAGGTACAGTGCAGTCATGTTTCATAGTCGAATAGTTTACCAAAATCCAATTTTAATAGTAAAAGCCGCTAACGTAACTTATGATATAAACTTCAAAAATTTCGTTTATGCCTACATCCAAAAAATACAGCAAACGCAGGACGATCGCCGCTTGACATTATTGCCGTGTCAATACGATATACAGTGCTAAAACATCGTCAACTGCCTAACACCGAGCTAACAATTTCCTGACAGAACAACAATACTAATAATATTCGGCAACCGTATTACATACAAGCCGCTAGACCTACGAAACATTAAAAAACATTTCTATTCCTGGTATGCCCCATTTTTCTGTTACTTGTCTATTTTTAATAACGAATGAAATATCGCCACCTTATAGAGATTTTCACAATGCGGCAAATAAGGTTACTTCGTTAGAAAATACATAACCAAATTACCTACATACTTACGTAAATTGCCATTTCTTACTAGGTATAATCCTTTGATTTATATACCCTGCGTAGAAGGAATACCAATAAAGAAGTCAACAGGTTAGATAAGGTAATACCTCAGCGACGACGCCGTAGTCGTGTATGTTAAATAGAATATGAAACGTCGAGATAAGTGCAAAACAACTAATCAAATCAATATAACCAGCAATAACATCCGAAAAAATTAACCATATTGTTTTTTTATGAATCACATATGCGCAAACGTTAAGACAGAAAACAAATTTTACCCTCCCGAAGGCAATATCTGAAGTTGGTACTTATACATTTCGTGCAACAGTAAAAAATATAACTCAGTTTCACCTTTGTCAATTTATTTAAATGTCATAATATATTATTAATTCATCAATGGTAAAATCTTTTTGTAAAATATGTTCACTTTAAATTGTTATATCAAGATTATATATATCACTGTAATTGTAATAAAATTAAAGTGATCTTAACCCCTCAATCCCCGCTGACGCCGATCGGCAACTTCAGATTTGTACTGTCAAACCCCGGTGACGCGATAGGGCGTCGAGCACACTCGATTGTTAAATTGTGGACGATATATTATAGGACGATTCCGAAATAGTGCCGTTATAGCTGGAATTAAAACGGTAGATATTGAAATCTACTGAACCCCAAATAGTTTTAGCTAATCAACAAATCGGCATGGCCATCAAGAGCTTCTGTGAATCGCGTGCACTAATGGCATTCGCGTGCAAACTGTCCCACATATTATATATAACACACGACAGACAATGGTCATCGAGTTGGAAAACGTTCCATTAGCGGTGTGATGTGAGGTTTCATTTCCCTGTGTCGTTTCAGCCCGGAAGCGGAAATGACTCCAACTCCTCAATGTCCAACGGGTCATCGGCCACCTCACCAGCTTCTAGCACTCCACCCAGCATACAAAAGGTAATTTGATTTTGATTATTATATTTTTTTGCTTGTTCTGTAATATTGGATATCAACAGATGATACTGATGCGAATGTTTAAATGAGTATAGCTCACGAATAAAAAAATTGCTTCTAGTCTTCGCTGAATATTTTTGTTGATATTATGTTTGTTTATCCCTTTGCGACACACAGATTATGATCTCTAGAGGATAGCTGAACCGTTTAGTTCAAGTGATGTCGCAAAATTAGGTAATTTTAATTAAGTACTTATACGCTTAGGAAAACAATCCTTTACATGGATAAATATTTCAAGTTCATCTCCATAAAGTATTTTATAGGAAAATACATATTTAAACTCATTAACGCATACATAATGCTCGTTGTAATTATTACAACATCCTGTTGAGATACGTTTCTATAAATGAACAATAAATGCATCTCAGGTTCATATTTTCTTAAAACTCTCACGATTCGTAGCAATTCATGTTTGAACATCTTGGTTATTGTTAAAATCAAGCAAAAAGGTCTCATGGTCACTAACTTAGGTACACATAGACGTATACTTAAATATTTACAATAATTTGGACGAGCATTTTAAAGCAATAATCTTCAACATGTTTTTATGGTGTTACATATAAAAATCAGCGGCGTCAGCAGCAGTTTTGGTTCGGCCTTGCGATCGAAAAAAGATTGATTTGAACCCCGTTATATAATGTACTTTTAAGTTTAAACTACTTCTGGGTTATTTACTCAGTTAGTTGTTAAAAAAAAAGATATTAAATGATAGTACTTGTCTGCCAAAACTACAACGTACCTAGTCAAGTTTAAAGATGCATTATTTGTAGATTTCCTCTGACCTCGTATTCAAATTAACATTATTAGTAGCTATTCAATGAATCGACCAGTTTTTTCTTGAGTAATTTATGTAGGCACAGTTCCAAAGGCGATAGAGTCTAGACAATGGGCGGACGTTGAAAATGTGAGAAAAACAAACCACCTTGATAATTAATTATTAATTGTAATATCAATCGTGTGTTTATTTTTTCCTAACGCTTCAATTGGAATTGCAATTGTATAAAACCGTAATTGCATACTCGCAATACCTATGTATTGAATGCATGAGAAATACATCTTTATTTACGACCTTCACAATCAAGGCATGACTGTGATTCATGTGACAGAAAAAACGGACGTATTAAAAATTCCTTACATATGTAATAACAAAAATTTGCTTAAGTAGTCAAAAAGCTTAATTTAAATTGAGTTGATTAGTTCGTTAAGGTCGCGTTTCTAAATTAGTGTTGGGCAAATTGCTCTCTAATTCCAAGACGCCCTTTTGGACTTATGTACATCATTATACTTTGAAATGACCAGTGTATTCACAGACAAGCTTGGATACTGAGATAGAATCTTGATGCAGTATTTGATAACAAATTAACGTAGAAAAGAACATGTCGCACAAATAACTGTACAAGACGATAGTTGTACTTTTAATTACAACTATGTATCGATATAGATTATAATGAAGTAAATTATTAATTTTATATATGCATTAGTAGTGAAAATATGTTGTGTTAAATAACGCTAATATTTTTATTACTCAACCTGTACATAATTAGTAGTAATTATTTTTTGTACTTACATATTTATTATTTAAATCACCTACCTAATTTAAATATCCATTTATTTGTTGTTTCGTAAGTAGAAAAACAACTTATTTAGTTTACAAACAAATTAGTCATCTTACCTTATAATGAGCAATTACTTTGTAAAATTATAATTAACTGTTTTTGTACTAACAAAAAACAAATCTGGCTCATTATGTAATATTTAAAAGCTTTAACGGAGTTTATGTTAGGCACTTATATTAAAAACGTAGATACGTTTAGGTGTTGTAAGCGGATATAAACTATATTTTATCTTGGCAATAAAATTAAAGTATTTCCTTTAATTTTATATATCGAGATTTATTACATGATTTAAAGCTGCGTGATTTAGATCGCGACTATCGACGTCTGTGCGCGTGTTTCGGTGAAAGGAGATTATATATCCTGCACGAGGTTTTAGGGATAGAAACACAAGACTATATAAGGCTGACAAGTATAAGTATAGGATAAGCCATCCTATACTCATACTTATCAGACTTATATAGTCTACTTATTAGCTATAAAAATACATCATTTCGAAATAATCGATGAAAGTACATCTAGCGTATAGGTGCTACTTTCAAAACCAGCTTAGCAGGTAATAAAAGGGAATTTGGCAGATTTTTAATGACAGTATTATACATCTCCTTTTAGTAAACAGTTTTTAATTTAGTTTAATTGTTTAATAAAAGGATGTCGATCTTACAATTACCTAAGATATAACTAAAATATTTAGAAGTATTTCAGTACCATTTAGCTTAAAATAATCCATGTATCGAAAGAGCTTTACAATCATTGGTAAAAACGAACATATGTAATATATACTCGGTTTTGAGACTGCGTTTACATTGATAAAAGCAGGTTTGACTGCAACGTAAGGCACAAAATGCCGTATGCTGTAATTATATCCACCGCAACTTTATAGGACACAGCAATATTACTTTTGGATATGCCATTATTGTTCTTTTTTAAGATTATTTCTGCACAGAAGCTAAATTCTGCGTGCTGGTATTGCTTTACTAATACAAAGACCGAACCCAAAAGATTATAGATTTTTACTGTCAACGTCAATTTGCATTTGACTTTATGATGAAAATTCGAATGTAAGTCAATTTTCACATGACATTATGATAATAATCTTACGTGCAAGTCAATTTGCACTTAAACTTATAATAAAAAAGTCAAATGCAAGTCAATTTGGTATAGCAGTCACCTCACTCATACCGTCTAGAGTCGTGGGTTCCATTTTACACAGCAAAAGTATTGTGATCCACTAATAGTTATTCCAAGTTTGGGTTCTGTGTACCTCTGATTGTCTCTATATTTACGAGACATAATCTTAATTACAAGGGCAGAAATAATCTTAAAAAAATTGTAAGTATAAAGACGTAGCCTTAGCAACGTTTTGTATTAAGTCTAAATATGTAATGGTTTGTTTGCAGACGTGTTCGGAACTAATAAAGGCTGGTCTGAAGTTGTCGATAGAGTCGAAGCGCAAGATGTCCGGCAGCGACACAGACGTCGGCTTCAAGCGGCTCAAGAAGGAGGAGAGCGACGATGAGTACGACAGCAGTCACACGAACCATACTAAATCTGAAGGGGTGAGTAACTCACTACTCATACACTTAGATTACAAAGCAAAGGCAATGAGCCTAGTTATATATAGGAGCATATAGTCACTTGCAATATCATGGGTATAGGTCGCGCGTTGGCACCTGAAGCCTGGCCTTGGAAAATTTTTGGATCTTTTAACACAAAACAGCCAATCAATTCCTATCTATCTGTCCATATGTGTGTGTACTAGAAAGAGTAATATTACAAATTAAGATGTAATTATGATCATTAAGTGTTTAAGGCTTATCCGCTGAACCGACTTGGTTAGTATTGGGTATAGAGAGAGCTCAAACTCGTCATATGATTTAAGACAACGAATACACTATTAGGTATATACTACACCAACCGATTCACTGATAACAGCTATTACCTATTTAAATATGTTTAAATCAGGTATCTGGAGAAAGTAATAAAGGTATACATATAGTCACAATAAAATCGAATTAATGTAATGATTACGAGTATAATTACGCGCCAAAACATATATGTACTTACACACATTATTATTTACTCGGTTAAAAAAAGACATATGTCCCTACGATAAAGTACACTACAATTGCGAAGTTGCATAACGGGTATAATAGATCAACACGGGATGTCGAACCCTCTGAGGTCGGTCTGAAAGTAGAGAAGAGCTTAATAAGTATATTAGAATGCTGAAATGTAGGAGATTGCGACGAAACTCGATATTTAAATATTGTTGTAAACTCTACTAACTACTAACGTTTACATATAGACAACATTTATTATTTTAAATCTTTGAGACTAGATAGAACGGTTATCGTTATGACTTTTATGATCAAAGTAAGCCCTATCCATCACAGCACAATAAATAACATAATAAAAAACATTGCTAGGTCTATAAAAGCACACCTAATAAATAAAAGATAACATTACAAACTGATGCAACACTCAAACCGTGTAACTGATAATAATTTCTTTTAGAAAAGTAATAAAAGCGGGTAACTGTGTCACGTTTCAGCAGTCGGGTTTTTAGATTTTCTTAGCATGTTTATTGCATCATTTTAACCGCAATTAAGTCGAATCCTAAGCATATTGTAGGTAATATTTAGTCACGTAGGCTTCACTAAGGAAAATATATATTGAGGAATACACGGTACCTTGATTAAACCTAGTTTTGACGATAGTTCATTGACTATACATTCTGTAGTATCCCACTGTGATATAACAATATATAGGTACGTGCAACATATTTAAATTACGGCTTGCTTAAGCTATAACAATTGCGGCATAACCATAAAAGCCACTCCTTAAATTGTTCTAAGATTATGATATTCAATTCGAGGAATTAATCAAAGCAGTACAGATCCTTGAGTTCTGTCGGTAGACTACAGCTAATATGAGTTGGTAATGTGAATATTTACAACGATAAATAATAATCATATCAGCCTAAAAGAGCAACGTTTCTTTTTATGGAATATTATATGTACTATCTGTACCAAATTTAATTAAAATCGGATTAGCAGTATTTCGAAAAAAAAATGTAACGAACAATCATAATAATATTTTTTATTTTTATATTCCGTAAACAAACATGTTTCAATATAGTCACTGTACAAAATCGGGATAATTAATTAACATTTTCGATACCACATTATAATATTCACGGTCTTCGATAGTAATTATTGTTAATTACGTTTAATCAGCTTTCTAATGTAGCTACGCTGTCTGTTGGAACTATAGTAAGCCATATACGCTATTAGAACATATATTAAAAAAAAACATTTTCTTTTTAATTTCGAATAACATTGGATGCTATTCAAGAAGAACTGCAGCCAAAATAAATATACTCTATAAAACGTAGCCTAATCTCCGACAGATGACTGATTACTAGATTTATACTAACGGTGCTAAAGCTTATATACGAACGGTAAATTTGCTCTTGTCCAAGTCCTGGACTTCAAACTAAAGTGATATTTGAAATTTAATTTAGAAATTGACGGCACCATTATCCCTGTGGCTGAGGAATGAATGATTTAAAGTATCTTACTTTACTTTACTATGGGTAGAGCCACATTAGTCGTGAAAAAGGTAGTCACTTTATTACAGCAATCTAAACTTACATTTTGTAATAATCGTAAATATGATGTAAGCCTTGAATCTAGCTTCAAAGTTTAATATCTACTTCTAAAATCACTAAATAGTGGGTATACTGTCCATACAATAGATAGTCTAGCTTTATGTTTTATGAGTTTCGATTGCATCTCCGAAGTGTTAACGATAAATGTGTGTGCGGAAGATTGCAAATCGTATCTAAACGAAGTTTTATAGCGCGCGGCGCAGCATTGTAATTCAACGGCATCATTGAAGTTTTACGAGCTTACGAAGAAGGCATCGCCAATGGGGCAGCGGTCGTGACTTCACTTCCTGATTTTGAATGGCAGCGATATGGCAATGAGAAATGATCGGCGTATCGAGTGGCTATAGATTGAACAGGATTTGATTGGTTGTTTTGTCTTTGTATAATGCTAATTTTTGCGGCGGATAGTGGTCAATAAATGCAGTGTTCCGAATGCAAAATCATCTTTGGAAAATATTTAAAAATGGCCACCCGTTGTTATTTAATGGTACCTAAAAATTACTTCAGACAATAGAGACCCAGCTTATAACAATATTTGTACAAATACTTATTAATAATCTTATTTCTAGCTTACACCAGAAGACGAGGAACGTAGGAGGCGTAGGAGAGAAAGGAATAAAATTGCAGCCACAAAATGTCGGATGAAGAAACGCGAGAGAACTACCAACTTGGTCACAGAGAGCGAGGTCTTGGAGAACCAGAATGTGGATCTTAAAGCACAACTTAAGGTACATATATTTTTAGTTTTTGTAGTAATCATTATTTACCTAGCAATAAGATACTAGAGGTATAATTCTCAAATGGAGGAGCACAGATTTGTGTAAGGCAGAAATTGAATATATGTCTTCTTAAAATATTTAATTGTTTCTGATCAGAATGCTAGATAATTGTCCAAGTTCTGTGTTTGCCCAATGGTAATAAACCATCGCAAAAGTACCATCTCATTTATTTTAAGAGGAAGTGCGTTCTAGTGGTTGGTGATTTGGTTATCGATTGGTAGCCGGCTCAAATTACGGCGACGCCTCGTTGTCGAGACATGTCGTATGAATAGGTAGAATTATCACCAAGTGGCTGAACTTTGTTTTAAGTAACTAGTAATTATACAGATATACTTAATTTGCTTCTCTATTGAAGAAATGGTTTCCTGCAATATCAAATCAAAGCCTTAGCCATATGCATACTCGATACGATTTAAGTATCTACCTATATTAAAGAGATCTATAAAATATTTTAAAAACTGGTCGGTTGCATTGTTTGTAAAATAAATTTCAACACAAGGATAACACTATCAGTTATGACATTTGAAGGATGATAACAAATGCAGTCAACCACTTGGTGTTAATTGTAGAGACAGAAAGATAAGCCATTTAAACTATATAGGAAGAAACATGTATAATTTAACCATTTCTTTCATTATTTCAGGATCTGGAGCTACAGAAACGTCGGTTGATGGACATGTTGAACATGCACGCTCCATCATGCGTGAAATCAAATAACACAAGGACATCTCCGACCACGCCTTACATCAATATTCGATCGTTCGAATCGCCAAATACATTCCCAGGGACATACGAATACAGGCAGACAGACAATTCGTCCTCGCCCTACATTCGACCAGAGTCGGCCAACATACTCGCGTCCAGCTATACCTGCGTCACTCCTTTAAACGGAGACTCTTCCATAGATTCGACTATATCTTCCCTCGACACCATCTACGTACCACCTCAGCTTGCAGATCCAGAATACAATCGACCGGATAGTGTTCTCAGTTTGCCACCAACAGCAGAGCATGCGTATGTAACTACCGACGGTTACCTCCCAAAGTCGACGACTCTTCTCGTCCCAGTCGACTCCGAGACGGAGTATTATGACCCGGAGGTGAACTACAATCTCGGGGGTACACAGCAGTGCCACACGTACCCCAGTACGGTCTCCGACGGGCAAAACAAACTCAACAACGGCCTTAATGACGGATGCCTTGTTTAGCTAACAACATAAATTATCAGTAACCATTTTACGTCGGGTCCAAATTTATTTTCGACATGTATACGTATAATTTAAGCATTGGAGTTATTAAAATTCGAAATAGAGTCACCGTTTAAAATAATTCCAACCATCCTTCCGTTCATACTATATGAATTACTTTCTTTTTTGTTACATAACTACATATTTTTATTCTTAGTTCGGTGGCAATATATTAAAACTTGTGATTATAATGAACTACAAAAATGTAACAAGTTTAAATCTTTACTGAATCATCTTCTGTAATATAAATTTTGTAATCACACCTACAGATGTGATAAAACATTTAAAAGTCTTTTTGTATATCATAAAATAGCTTGTAAAAGTGCCAGAAAACGACAAAGGGCGGGGAAATTTATTTCGAAACGAAATCATATGTCTACTGTGTAGAACAACAACGTAGAGATAGTTCGGTGCCTGTATAACGTAGCTAGTATGTATGTATAAGAGATGGAATGTAACATTCGACAATTGTAAACAGTCATATTGCCAAGTATAGCAAAAGTCCCAAACATACAAATTTCTCATTTCCACAGGTAGCCACTTATCTGAACATTTCAATCACGTATATGTTACATTTTCTTCAAGTGTTGTGAATTTAAAAGTCCCAATTCGATTGTAATTACTACGTTAACAAGAAGCAGATACTGTGAAACAGTTCATTCTCTAGGTAGGTATTTCACATAATATTTTATTTTATCTAAGTGTCTAATTCTAACAATTACCATTCGTTTTATTTTTTAAGTTCTTTAATTTTGCTTTGATCTGTTTGTAATATTTATTTAAGAATGACGATCTGATTTTACGGTGCAATGTAATATAAATTATTTCGGTATTACCATTGGCGTCTAGTCTAAGTATGTGACTCCAAAATGCCCACTCCAGGTCCCAAATACATCACATAGCCTATAACTTCCAGTACAATGATAGATATAGTTAAACAGTACCTCCTGTTGAAATTCCAAAATTATATTTTTTGTTACAGATATATTCACAGATTATTAAGAGATATATTCCACATATACATGTGTTACAATTCGTGTAAGGTAATATTAGTTTTAAGGTGCTTTAACTCAGAGTAAGACGTGATATACCTAATATAATTGTTAAGTGCAAAAAGCGTTACTTGTTACGAACGATAATTAATCAATTAATTTTAAGAATTTGACATTTCTATAATTAAGTACGTACATGTAGCGAATTGTAATGTGCACACAAAGCATCATGATGACGAATCCGGCCATTTGTCAAATTCAAGTGTCAAACGACTAAGAACCTTGTTATAATTACACAAAGACAGAAATAAAAATAATGTTGGCTTTTGACTTTGACAAATGGACGAACGTATTATGTGTACGTTATGTCGCTTCACGAGCGTCCACAAAAACACCACTGTAAAGTGCCTCTGTATATTAATTTCAAACTAAAACGGTTTTATTGTTCTGTTAATACTTTTAGATGAGGTTAGTAAGTTACGATACGAAGTAAACGTCTGGGCGTCACATTGGCGTAAGATATAAAAAAGTCAGGGAAGGATAGAGAAAGAAGGTAGGGAAACAGATGTACCATTATTATTTTGCGTAATAACCGGAGTTGTACTGTTATGCAATATACAATAATGTACATACATTCGAGGCCTTCATGACACCCAGACTGCGTGCAGACCCTTTCAAAGACAGTGCCTTCTGCATACCAGTGATCCTAGTCTATTTGGCTGCCTACCGAGCAGTCAGTCGCGCGAGCATTTATTTTTATATTGTTGGTAATGTGATAGAAAGAGAAAAACTATTTATTAACACAGAGCACAATTTGAACTAAATGTTCATTGTTATTTCTTGTGTAACAAGAATTTCAAGTCTCCAACTTAGTTTGTAGAAATGCCATCATTATGCGAAATGTAATGAACTTCCCTTAATATGTCCAGCGAGAATTGATAACTATCGAGCTAGAACTATGTTACGCCGAGGTATGCTTGTTAGTCGTATAATTTGCATAATATTTTCGACTTTATTTCTGTTATCTTAAGATTTACTATTGCGATGTAATAAGTCGCCTTCGCATATATGTAGAACTAAGAACCATCTAATAAAATATAGAACTGAGCACTTACGTTCCCAGATCGCGTACGTGACTCAGGAGATGTAGGTATAATTTTAGCTTAGCGAAAACAAACCGTAAAGCTAAAATGATGTCAACGACAATCTATGACACCTATAATATCTATTTATTGTTATTTTAAACCACGGCTGTAGAAATACCTCCCTCTCGCTCTTTTAAAGAAATGAGAGAATGAGATAAAGCTATACACGCTGAAACGCGTTGTCTTGATCTTGCATGACATTAAAATGCTTTAAGGGATTGTGGTGAGGGCCCAGATTTATATTGCTATTTCATACAAATAACAATTCTATAGCTGTCATGGATTGTCGTATACAGTTAGAGCTTTCTAATGGGGTATGGAAAGTGCATAAAAATATTAAGAAATATGACAAGATCAGAACCGCAGAATATTTTATCAACCCTCGCTGGACCCTTTATATTTATAGCTTTTCTATACTTAAATTATATTCGGTCAATGTTAAATTATGAATTTTTATTGTTTGAAACTCGTAGTAGGTATTTTGTATTTCGCTTTTGTAGTGTGAATGTACCGTCGTAGTAATCTTGTGCGTAAGATTAACTTTAGAAGGTATAGTTTAGAGTTTCTGAAAGGTCTTATGTTTGTTATTTTATAACGTCGGGATTGATCAATACATAATTGCAGGCGATTGATTACACAAGTAAAGTAAGCGTGTCTCCAAATATGTCTTTACTTTCGCTTCAAATTATCAATGAACTTCGTGGACGAATATGGCTTCCATTCATTTAATCTAATTATGTTGAGGACAGATCGAGGAAATGAAAATGACTTGTATGTATACATTGGCTAAACTTTAAGTTTCCCTTTAAAGTTGTTTCGAATACTGTCGCAATGATATGAATAGGCGAACGGGATGACCGCAGAGAAATGGACGGGGTGGAATTGTGCTGACTTCAGGGCGAGCTAGAAGTTTGACGCAAGGTATTCCTATGAAGGGAACATCTTTAGGTATACGTTTTTAGCAATGCTCATCTAATGGTTATATAATAAGCAATTTTTTCATTCTTGGTCTTACTTTGACAGTGTAATTATTCATACAATTATATTAGTTGATCAGTTCCCGACGTATCATATCCCTACCTACTTAATTTGTCATTGTATGCGCTCCCACGCACGTGGGCCGGTGTGATAGTACATTACTATTGCATAACATTCGGTTGTAAGTTAAAACGACTAGTATTACACTTTGTTTAACGATTTATTGTTGTTACAAGTTAAGATTTAACTTTATAATTTATATATATATTAGTATTCGAGTCGACTCTTATATGTTGTTAAATCTCTCGCTATTTAAGTCTTCTATTTACTAATGCTTTGATATTCACGTTTTTATTAAATTTTCTATAGATTTAAATATAATTTGATCAACTATATACTATGAAAAAAACATGTAATGTCACAAAGTGATTAAAATGTAATCATATTGTACCATATTCAACTTTAAGAAGATTGTTGGTTATATAAAAAAAAAAGAAAAATTGTATTAGGTTTTGTAAGTGTTGTAAACATCACTTGTACCTGCTTCATAAATATAAATATTTTGACAGTCAAAGCAAAATTATTGCGCTTATATTGAAGAATAAATCATTATATTGCATAGAAAATATGTTTGATTTAATTGCTCCCATTCTTAACCCCGTCCAAAGAAAGCCTATCAAAACTGGGAATATAATTTCTATTGGAAAGGTTGTAAAAAGAAACAATTCTAAAACAATGATATTATTTAATATCACAAAAGGCTTACATTTAAAAATGTATTGAATATCTTACTAGGCTAATGTAGCGAGCATTATGAATAAAAATTTCATTCTTACAACACAAACTTCCATTTTGTCATCAATAGTTACATGAATTGGCCAAAACTGAGACTAGAAACCTTCAATAATTGCAATTCTCAAAAAGTGTTTTCCTCAAGAAATCGACATGTTCTAGGGACACGTAATTATTTAGATAATGTCTTTGAATGTTATTTATTGTAAAACTCTACCAAAAATGGCTAATCCAATTAGTTATAGTAATTGCATACGATACACAAGAACGCAAAATACAAGTTAAATGTTCCTTTTAAAGCGGCCACAACAGTTCGATCGTATCGCCATCTAGTATAGCTAAACCGCAACTATTACGAGCTTTATCAAAGCTCGACAACATTTAGTTTTATAAATACTATATTTACACAAGATAAATCTAACTAGACTGAGAAGAAAGAAACAAAATGAAGTGAAATTTACAAATACCCTGGTAAATACAGATTAAAAGCGTTTAACATTACGTACGAGGTAGAATACACAATACTTTCAATACATTTTGTACTACCTATTAATATGGGATAATAACTAACTACACTCTTTGAGAAATGCCAAATTATTACCTTATAAGAAACTACAGGGTACATTGTAGAACCAGCGTATACAATACGTTGAGCTGCGGACTTCTCGACGTTTGCGAACACGCGCGGCCCTCACCTAGAAGTTTATAACAAAGAACATTAAAATTGTGTACGATATCAGCCGTTACAATATTGGTCTTCTTTGTGTCAAGCATGTTTATGTGGCTGCTTTGCAATATAGTAGCAGGCGGCATACAGTCTACATGAATGCTCATCAAATCAGACTTAATTTTTATGTAAAGACAGGCAAGGGAATAGTTATACCACGATCCTGGGTGAGTGAGGGTAGATAGACATCACACACCTTTATGAAAATGTTGGGAATCATTCTGACATGCACACGCTTGCCTATATCTTGTGTCGTGACTCACAGCACAATTGAGAAAGGCAAAAAAAATCCTTTACCATAAAAGCGATTAAATATAAATAGTTTATGAAAGGCAATTGTGTCTATGATTGTCAGCTTTATTTTGAATTCTGTTTGAGTTAAAATACAACACCTAAAAATAAAATATTATTTATTTAAAATGTTTTTACAGTTTTCTTGCTTTTAAAAACGAGTAGCAAATATTTATTATCAAGGAACGTTTTCACCATATCTTTAAAATCAATGTTTATATTAAGTTGGATAAATATTTTATTATTCAATTTAGCAAAGTTCTATTGCATTGTATTCTGTTTCTTAAAATAAACAATAAAATAAAACTGTAAAAGTCGACATAGATCAAATAAAGTATTATCATGAACTTTGTGTTCCTCATAAAGTATAAAGTAGGTTTTCCCAAAAAAACGTACTATAGTTTATAATTAAGGCAGGTGGCACCCCACCCTTGATTGCGTTTGAGGATATTGGATCTTTAATTATATCCTAATACTACTATTACTGGTTATATTTACGGTATAATTATTACCCACACTTCATCCACACATGGAGGACCGGCGTCAAAACAGACTTGCTTGACAGGAAAAGAGCCAAAATGAGTGTATTATGGAAAGTGTGGAAGCAATGCAGATGGGATTCGAATCGTACTACAAAGTATCCTCGCACGTACAACTTGGTATGGCACGTTAAAGAGCCGACAAGTCCCGCTTCACCATATATTTGCACTATTAGTGTGCCGTAAGTCATCCGATATTGCAACGGGCCGACATATGCTGAATATAAATTATTATTTAAATATTGTACTAGCATGTTCGGCGTGCATTCAAAAGTGGCTAATCTGATGAAAGGACTACTAAGTCAACATTACGAAATAAGAAAATGTGATGTGCGAACTAATGTGAAAGAATTTCTTTTACATTTGAACCAGACAGTTATTTTAAAAGTAGTTAATTCATTTATTTATAATTTTTTTGGTTGTATAATTAAGGTCTGATTGGTATTACAAATATGACTTTATAATAAGTAAAATTGAAAAATGGTACGCACGACGCGCTTATTATATAGCAGTACCTGGGTTTTCATTTATAGTGCAATGGGTAGAGGCACTGGAAACTGGGTATCCCGGGAGAGCCTCTATCGTCTGCTAAAGAGATGGCATTCGGCAAAGGCCGTCTGCCTATGACGGAGAGCATTATCAAAGAGGGTTGAAAAGCCAGGCATAACACAAGGTGGGCTATGCTATATAATATACATTTTGAAGGCCTTAATTATGTCGATGAACATATGTAGGTTGAGAGGAGATGGACTCGGTTAAATCGATAAAAACGGTTATAAGTTTCTATGCTAGTTTTATTTCTAATCATAAAGATACCTCGTTAAGGTCAAAAACAAACTACCTAAATCTATTGGGCGACTACATACATTCTTATTCCACGAAGACAAATGTGAAGGTAAGTATTAATGAATGAATGGAAATTTTTTTTTAAATAATGTTAGTTTTAAAGCAATGTGAAATGCTTTTATTCAAACGTTCAAATTCAACGTCCCTTTTGAAACCTATACTGTAAGACACAATTTCTATAAAAGTCGACACAAGTAAAATATATATTTCTATTTATTGCTTTGGAGCAGGTTCAATCATTTTTATTAATTTATTCATGTATTCCAAATTCCATCTGTGCCTATCTATTATGTCATAGGAAGCTGACGTGTCACGGGTAGCTGTGTGTGGTGTGGGCGGCAAAGCGTTCGTCTTAGCGTAAGATATAGCCTGTATATATGTCTATGTGGGTTAATACCTATATAGTTAGCAAACTTAAAGATTGCAGATTTCATAACGAAATTCCATATATATGGTTTTATCAATGCACAAAGATACAAGAGAATCGGTTGTGTCTCTTAGCAACCTACAATAATTTACAAGTAACGAGATACTGGCATTTGAATTTAGACTTTATTTACTATGCAATTATAGTTTATATTACTGAATCATAAAATTGCCAAGATACACAATGATTCCCTTATATCTGTATAAGCGAATACAATATAGATTAATAGTAAAATAGTCTAAATACTTGTATTAGTTAGCACAAGCACCGTTCTTAGGTGACGATATAATATATTATAATTTTATGTACATAAGGAAATGGGTTAAAAGTAATTATTTTAAATGATGGAATTACATGCATATATATTCATTTGTGATTACGTATATGATGAATAATGATTAAATATGATTAATTAATTATATGATGATGAACCCAAAGCCAGTTAGCGATGATTATATGAATGATTTTAATGATTAAATGCTTGTAACGTAATATAAATGTTAGGTACAAAATGAACAAACTGCGTACGTTTCGGAAGCCAGAGTTAGATAGCTCGCATCTTCGTTACACTCTACGACTTCAAACGCTGGTGACAAAAGAAAAAATTATACTTCAGTCTGTCGATATTAAAACTAATTTTATCTTCGTGAGATTTAGAAACTGCGTTTGATAACAGACCTGATATAGAGTTATTTAGAAAACGATGATATGATTAGAAAATGATATGAAATTTTAAAATGGTGTCTGTCTTACCATTTGGCTCGTTTTGACCAATCTTTTGGCGTCCAATGCAAACATTTGGGGTCGATACGCAACGTTCGTGTCTCCATGGCTTTTTCGTGTTGCTGCATAGTTTCCTATAGTCATTAGAGGAATATCAAATCATTGGGGCGGGTACATTGTCCTTAATACTGATAAATTAACAAAATATTTCACCTCATTTACTGAAATAATGTACTGTCCCTTGTAGTAGTTGATTAAGTTTAAGTTCTGCAATGTGCTTATGACGTCTTCTTTCTTTATACTGGTTAGCTCGCAGATTTCACTGAAAATCATAACAGTTTAATATTATTTCACCGATATAGCTACATCGAATTCGGAAAATTATATAAATATTACCATACTTATATTTATATACAATACTAGCTGTGCCCGCGATTTCACCCGTTTATAATTGCTGCACCGCCCCCATGGATCGTAGCGTGATGTTATATAGCCTATAACCTTCCTCGATAAATAGGCTATCCAAAACTAAAATATTTATTCAGTTCGAGCCAGCAGTTCCTGAGATTAGCTCGTTCAACCAAACAAACTCTTCAGCTTTATAATATAAGTATAGATATTTTGTTATACTTTGAGACTACAATACGACTAATATTATAATACTCGGTTTATGAACAGCAGATGAACAAAAAGTGGATACTGTTAAGTGACGGTCAAACGCATGTCAACTGCTGTGATTGGTTGATTGAATTAACATCTGCCAATCAAGTCACTTGAGTTGAATTTGACACGTCTTTGATTGCCTTATCAGAAACTAGATTGTAAGCGTTTTGTTTCGATGTTAGTTACGCCCGAAACATGGAACGGGGTCAGGTATAATTTGATGAGCACAGCGTGTTTTGTGTGAGTGTGAAACATGAATCACAAATATCTTAAGTTAGTAAGTGAGTAACAAAGTTCTTAAGTTATCTTTCGAATATACCTACTATGATTTGTTTAATCCCTAGTAATAATATAATGCGAATGTGATTTAGTTGTTAGTTTCTTTATTTTTCTATGCCTTCTTATCTAATACTAACTTGCTTAAACAGTAATTTTTTTAACTTAGTACTGGAACCACTCAAGTACTCCACGAGACAGGCCTGACATATAAACGTCGTTATAGTGTGGAATTCATGAGCAATTTTTCCTTAATCTACAAATTATGATTTGGTATGACGTTGTAGCAAACATAAACGAAAACTAATGTGGAATTATAGACTAAATCGTAATGACGTAAATAAAATAAAATTCAAAAAATATGCTAATTTATACAAAAGAATAATTCAACTAACACAACGTGCACAAAATAGTTATAAAATAAAAACTTCATCAAATAAAACAAAAGCAACCTGGGCTATTATAAATGAATCGAAAACAAACATACCAAAGGATTTGATTCAGTCTATAAGGGTAAAGGATAAAACCATAACTAGTCCACAGAAGATTGCAAATGCATTCAACAATTATTTTATAGAAAAAATTAAACCAATATCAGGTTCTGGTAAACAGGTAACCGCTAAAATTGTTAAGTCGAGTGGGTCTATGTTTATGGCCCCTAGCACACCTTACGACATCTTAAAAATCATTAGATCGCTTAATAATACTTTAAGCGTTGGACACGACGGAATTTCAACAAAAATCATAAAATATGTTGGGTATCACATTTGTGCCCACCTTAGTTATATTTTAAATATTTGTATAAATACAGGTTTATACCCAAACAATTTGAAAATCTCCATTGTCAAGCCATTATTTAAAAAAGATAACAAACAAAACATGGACTGTTATAGACCCATAGTGCTTAGTTCAATACTATCTAAAATATTCGAAAAGTATATATATTCACAATTGTATGATTATGTAGAAAAATTTAATATTCTCACTGATTGCCAAAAAGGTTTCCGTCGAAATAAAACTATAAATATGGCTGCATTCGACTTCCTTGGTGAAATAATGAATCATATGGATAAAAAGAATCCAGTGTGTGCCGTGTTATGCGATATGACGCAAGCCTTCGATTATGTTAAACACGATATCTTGCTGAGTAAATTGGAAGCATACGGCATTAGAGGCAATGTATTGAAGCTTATTGAAAACTATCTAAAAGACCGTAAACAATACACAAAAATTACTAAAATAAATTTTAAGACTAAATCTGAAGAAACATATGAATCTGACAAACATATAGTTACATGTGGTGTCCCACAAGGGAGTGTATTGGGCCCTTTACTCTTCATAATGTACATTAATGATTTGCCTACAATAACTAATTATCCAATGTCTCTTTTTGCTGATGATAGCACGGTCGTCATACACACAAATAATAATAATAATGATAAATATGAAAATGATATCAATAACACACTTGAATCAATAATTAAATGGCTAAATAATAACAATTTAAAAATTAATCTGGTAAAAACAAAAATAATGTTTTTCAGTCAACGCGTAACTCCACCAGTGGTGCACGTTAACTATCAAGGAACATCTATTATCCATGTAGATAAAGCAAAATTTTTAGGTTTAACATTAGACAAGAATCTAAGTTGGAAGGCACATATAGGGGAACTAAACAAACGAATAAGTTCCTCTGCTTATGCACTTTTCAAACTCGCGCCTGTTCTAAAGATTGAAGCACTTCTAACTGCCTATCATGGTGTCGTGGGTTCCATTCTGAGATTTGGTCTCATATTTTGGGGAAACTCAACAGATAAAGAAATAATTTTCAAAGCACAGAAAAGGTGCATAAGAGCTATGTTTGGTTTGAAAACAACCGATAGCTGCAAACCTTACTTTATTCAGCATAAAATCCTAAGCTTGCCATCTTTATTTGTTTATGAAGTAGCTTGTTTCGTAAAGAGCAACCCCAAATACTTTAAGAAACTATCAGATGTTGCAACACGTAGTCGCCGTGATAATGACAGGTTGTGCATCGTAAAATCTACAACCGCGTTAAAACACAAGAGCATTTTTTGTTTGGCACCCATTATTTATAATAGAATACCAAAAATAATCAAACAATGCCCTGTTTCCCAATTTAAAATACATTTAAAAAAATATCTTATATTGAAGTGTTATTACAGCTTAACAGAATTTTTGAATGATATTGTTTAAGTAATAATATATTACTTCTTATTATTATGACATAATAGAATTAATAGAAACTGTTTCTTATTATTTATATTTGACATGATAAAGTACTAATTATTATTTTGTTTTGACATAATTTCCAGTTATTATTTTGCTTTTTTGACATACTTATATTTTTTAAATTCATATGTTTTTTTGATATTAATTATTATTCCTTTTTTTGATATTATTGTTGGGTTATTTTTCAATTTATTATTTGATTCTGATAGTAATCTATATTCTACCAGTGTTATTTTGTACGCCGTACTTGGCAAAACATGCATGAACATTCCTTTAGCAAACCACCATGTACATAATATGTCATACCTACTCATGTTTTTACAAAAATAAATGTCTTTGTCTTTGTCTTTGTCTTTGGTAATTTTAATACTATAAGTACATTATAAAGTCTATTGTATAAGGATACCTCTGTATAAATTTTTGGCAAAAAAAATCTTATCTTATTTGGTACGCTTTCACGGTTTAACAAGTCGACCGATCATCATGAAATTTCTCATACATATTACCTTTCATCCGGACGAAAGTACTTTTACTAAACTAACCTAACCTACAGTTAGACGAGCGAAGCCGCGGGCAAATTCTAGTACTTTATAGTTTTTAGTCTGTCACTGATTTCAGAATTGTAAAGCAAAAAAAGTAATACACATTGTACTACTTTATGTTGTGCATCGAGTAGTAAGTACTCTATACTTACTTGATAGTAATGATAGGTTTCTCGTTGTCGCCAACAGGTTTGATGTGCGTGAGTATGTCTAGTATGGTCTGCGCCCAGTAACTCCGGTACGACAACAGTCCAAGATCCGAGAGAGGTTTCTCTGGCGACCCTGTCTTTCCCTCGAACTTTGATAATTCGTAACCTGATGAATAAGAAGGATAATTAGTTAATTAAAATAAGTATGGCGCGTATTTATAAAGAGTTTCACATCACGCTACGTTCAAAAATGTGTTTTAAAATTCATAATTCATTTATTCATTTGCGAATATACCTAGGTATACATTAGCAAATCTTATTAGCTAAAACAATTATTGGTCACCATCACCATATTCAACCATAAGGCATGCAAAGGGAAAAACAGAGGGAAAAATTGTAATTAGCATTAAAAATAATATACCTAAAAGTAGCAATAAATTAATACTTAATGTAAGGCTGTCACAATAATTTTCTAAAATTTTATAATAATGTTAAGCGCTAATAAATTTGGCAGGCTTATAGCTATTTTTTTCTAGGTAACCTTTAATCCTACCTATACCTTAAATAATAAATGAGAAAGTAAGTCTTTTGTTACACTTTTACGCTTTACTTACTCGACTGATCATTAAGAAATTCGCGTACACGTTGTATTGGGTACAGCAAAGGAAATAAGATACCTTTCATCCAGAAAAAAGTTCTGTACCTGAGAGACAGCTATTACTGAATAACACAAAATGACGCGCGCGGCAAATAATATTCTACAACAATAATTAAGTAATAATTTAAATTTGGAAAATTGGAATAATAATGCCTTACAATTTGCATAAAGCTTTGCTTCGCATCAAATGGCAACTATGTAATATTATTTGTGCGAAAAACTAGATAGATAATGACTTACTAAATTCTATGAGAAGTTTTCCATAACCCTTTCTTTGGTATGGAGGTAGTGTCAGTATACACGCTACGTTGTAGTCTTCTGTGCTCTCTTTCTCTTTTGAAAAGTATCCTACTATGTGAAATCCTGTAAACAGAACCAACATTTTATTTTTAGGTGGTTGCCGAGTTAATTTGTAGACGTAGGTATTGTAATTTATACAATTGCAATACAAGTGACTCGGGTATGAGACATTGTCTTCTTGAATCATCGATACCGCATACCTTCTGTCCTTTCTACAGTATAAGAGTCCACTCTATACCTCTCTATGCCCTTCGTATTATAGGAGAAAGGGGAAAATCTAAACGGATTTGTCCTGTCAATTCTTGGAATGCCAAATATACTTAAAAACCTATTGTGTCTGGTCGCCGTTGTGCCGCTGCAGCTCAAAAGATTAATTAGAATTTCTCATGAATGTTGGCCTCGATCAGATTCGTACATTCAGCCTCATTACCCAAGCAGGTGTGGCTCCTGACTGACGAAAAGAATAGCTAGTCCTGTTCTCTCTTCCCTTACGGCAGCGATTAACTGGCGTTGTTAAGAATATAGCAATGACCTTGTGGCTGTTATTACTTTTTTATAAAAAAAGGAACTCACGGGCTAGGAATAGATAGTTTTCCCTTAGTCGCGGAGGATTTCACAAACATTCAAACAAAAAACACAAAGAACATCCAGACTCGGAACGACCATTTGTGGATCACACAAAGTTTTGTCCCGTGTGAGATTCGAGGTCACATCACTCGGCGCAATGGCAGTGGCGAGGCGACCACTTGAACCACTATGATATAACCATCGGCGCAGTGCCGTGTATTATTTGATGGACCGTTGGACAGAAAGACAATAACGACAATTTAAAAAAATGGATGTCCTGAATCTTACCTCTAGCGTCAAATTCGGTCATAACATAAAACAAGAATGGGTCCGTATCGTAGTACAATGTCTTGTGGTCCAGAAACAGTTTAGCGAGTAGACAGAGATTCTGAGCGTAGCACTTGTTCTTTCGACCGTCGATCTCGAAGAACGATATGCTGCTTTTGCGATATATCTCGTTGCCAGGGGGATGTTTTAGTTTGCATTTTATCTAAAATAAAGAGAAATTGAAAGATAATATAACATAATTGATATATTTGTGATTTATTTAATTTTATTTCTTATTATTATTATTATTTCTACAAGTAATTAAATATTTTTGCTAGTATCGTCAAATAGTTTTTATTTTCAATCTAGTATCAGTAGGTATGTCTTTAATATGCTTTCTTTGTACTAATGCACGACAATTGGGTAAAATTGAAATGTAAAGAATATATATATATATATATATATATATATATATATATATATATATATATATATATAAGTATATAATATAAGAACATATATAATATATGTTCAACAAACAATCAACAAAACTACATTATTGTCTCTTTACATTTTGGGCCAATAGAAAAACATCTCCTAGAATAAGGCATGATCTTACCACTATCTTAACTTATAGGCGTAAAGAACCATGAAAACAAAGTAAAATCTTGAAACCTAAATACATTAAAATAAACAGAATTAGTGCATAAAGTTTACTAACCAAATGTCGTTCTAGACATTTTTTACTTTTTCTATATTTCAAACAGAATTCGCAGATGTAAATACAAGGTAGATTCACCATTTCCTGAAAAACATTGAATGCGGTTAGTTATCTGGAAAAACATTGAATGCATTTGTCGTATGTCATTATTATACCTAATATGTATATAGTACCATTTATTAGCGAGAGTACGTCTATTTCTTGCACTCTGTAGAGCATTTACGTAAAATAAATTGTTCATGCCACCCATATAACAAAATTCGATAGTACACACGGCTACACATCAAGTTAGACACCCTATATACGCATAACTACGCTACATACAAAATAGAGAATTGTCGGAAAGGGACAGTGCATAGTGGTGTCGATGTAATGGTACGTATCAAAAATATAACACACTCTCTCGCACGATTCGCAGCGTTCAACTTCTAATAGTTCAAAGTCCAAATAGTCTAGGTTGATCCGTCGCTGTGTGTACCAATTTCATTTGACTAGTATGTGGTTTTATTTGAAAAAAATTCTGTATTTGACGCTTGCGGCTTACCGATAAAGTACTAACTTATGTATATACTTGGAGCGTCTATTTCGTGGCCCTCGGATAGGACTACAAGACCAGCCTTTCCGTCTTTAGTATATATATAATAGTCCACAGTGAAAATCATTACAATATGTTGCCAATGAACAAATCCGTTTGAAAAACATTAGCAATTACACAAATTAAACGAAAAAGTCTTTAGAGGCTACAAAAGCCTTCAAGCTGGCAGACAAGGAGCTAAATAGCAGTCGCAAGTTAAACAAAGTAGGTAGCTTCTTGAACACATCTACTATAGATTGTTCTGGAGTAGACTAACTGAAACAGCATTACAACCAGTCATCTTGTAGGTACTTGTAGGTATATTACTACTATATTTGTAGGCATGTTTATAAGGTGAGTTTTGACTTCGATCAGTCTAATACAATGCAATATCCATGCCTTTAAGTTTTATGATAGTTGTCAACTTTACGTAGACATGGGCAATTATGACCTAAACCTTCTTACACTGAGTAGAGGCCCGTGTCCAGTAATGGGACAGTTTAATACACGGCTTATATAATTATTGTATTATATATAGGCAACTAAATAGGGCTTTAATATTTTTTTAAGAATTTTTTATCGCATACACACAAAAACATCTAACCCAAACTAAGCAGCGCTTGTACCTACAATGAGTACTAGACCACGGATAAACATACACATATACTTATTTTTGTAAATATATACATATTATACATATAAACACCCAGACCAAGACATCAATGCATGTCCATGCACACAAATGTTTGACTTGTGCGGGAATCGAACCCGCGAACTCGGGTGTAGCAGTCGGTTACACTAAGCACTACGTCATCAAGGCCGCCAAATTAAACAACAGTTGTTGATATGACATCTTTTATACCTGTGGGTAGGGCGCGAAATACCACGGTCGTATTCTATGGCGGCCCAGCTCGATCATTTCAATATTCTTCATACGAGTCACGAGGTCGTCGTGACCATGCGCCACCATACTGCCGGACTGTCTAGGCCTCGTGGTGGGAGTGGCAGTACCACTCACTGTGGTTTCACTGCTCTCCGTCTCGACCGACGGTATGGGCTCTGACTGAAAAGTTTTTGAATTTTGTTTTGGTTCCTGTGAACAATGGACTGAAGTTTAGGAATAATTTTAAAATATGTTTTGATTGATTAACTGCGTCTGTGGCGCAGCGATAGTGTACGTGACTGCTGTGCATGACTTCGATTTCCATGTCGTGTTGTTGTATTTTTCTGTAAGTAAATTCTCAGTACCACGTAGTCTGGAACTTTGCCCGATAATAGGCTCGTACACAATTACATGGGCTCCAAAAACTTTGTTGGCTAAATATGTGTGTAATATATCTTTAGCGACCCCTTTAAAGATGATAGGCGTGGAACTATGAAGTATTCATTGATTAACTAGTTTGATTCTAGGAAGAAATGATGCAATAATTGGGATATTTGATACTGGCTCTATTTTTTAAATAGGTAAAGCCGGCAATACATGTTGGGCCAACTTTGCCGAGTGACATCCCCTTCTTCTACGACTATCCCAGTTTATGATATAGCGTTCCCCTACACCAACCGTTAGGTTATAATAGAGGAGCCGCTGTACTTTCCAGTGCCCAAGAGCACCTTCCGGGACCAGTTATAGACAGGTCTTGTCCCCAAATCCCGACTCTCCACCCTAACCTCAGAGATCCGGTTCTCGTAAGCGAGCTACCTCGTGCCCAAGTGACACTACCTATTCTCCAGATAGGTACCGGAGCAATAAAGCCGCTCACTACTCGCAACTCAAGGAGTTGCTAACGATAACCTCGCTGAAGCCGACGAAGAAGCCGCCTCCCATATCTCCAGTATGGTACCGGAGCTGTGTAAGGCACGCTCACTGCCCGACATACATCCGTATGCCTACCCAAATAGGCCTGCAAGTCGGGTGTGGCCCGAGTCACTCCAGCTATGACTCTTACTTGCTGAGCAGGCAAGCTCCCGAGATGCGTTGCGGCAGTGAGACCACACTGCCACTTCGCTAAAGGCAACTCCGTGCCTCATGCGACCGACTGGTTCGCACTGGCCGCGTCTGAGTCCGACGCTCGAACGCAACGTGCTTGCCGAGTGACAGCCAGTACCAACGTATAGACGGTGTAGTAGCTTTACCTTGCCAATGCTTGGTATCACTCGCCTAGTTAGGCGAGTGAAGGCAATCGCCAACGTGTATAGAGCTTAATTTGCGTAGCTTGTAACAACTCGCAGTCGCTTGCGACCACTCGTCTCACTTTGGAGCAGTGTCGGTTTTTCTACATGAATCAAAGGCGTTGGTCTGCGCTCGGCCAATAGCGTTCACATGTTGGTCAGTCTGTCATTCCGCGCTTAGCGAATATCGCCGTTACACGTACAAAATGTTTTCTTTTTACATGTCTACTACGGTATACACTAGTATAATAATTATATGCGCTTAATGATCGATAAGTCGTTGGAGTGCCATAATTAAATAAATACCAGCAGCTGCAATAACTTTCACGACGTCCATATTGTTTCAATGCTCAATGAAGACTGACAGCGCCCAACGTGTGGACAGCTCCACAAAGCTCGTCTACATTGGCCGTTTGCACTGGTTTTCTTCAAACATGCCGAACGTCTAGACCCTTAGTTCCCAAAGTGGTCTAAGTGGACCCCCAGAGGTCCACGGAAGACTCGACAGGGGTCTACGTAGAAAATGGGGGTTCACAATTCATAAGCGGGGGCTAACTAATCTTGACTTCACCTATCAATGTAGGCAGATAATGACGAAGATTTTGAGAAATACCAATAGCTGAAGACCCGAGAATATCTAAAAAAATATATAAGTTCAGCTCGTAGAGAGTTGATCAATTTTTTTATTTTAACCCAATATTTAACTTTTTCGTCCCAATATACCGATTTTACTTGGCGGATTAAATTTCTAGCTGCAAGGGTTCCACCACCAGCTAAATTTTGAAAGTGGTCTATGAGAAAAAAAGTCTGGGTACCTCTGGTCTACGGTAGTAGGTACTTGCTTGTATTATATATCAGTTTGCCTTTGCTCGCGTTGGTCTACGCTTGACCAACATGTATTGCAGACTTAAGATTATATACAAATATGCAATAATGCATAGTAGCGATGTGGCAACTGAAACCATTGCCCTATCCGTGCATTTATTTAATTAAAACGTTTTAGCTGTGCTAGAAAAATTGTTTTTGTCCAACAGAACATAGTATAGTTAATAAATTCAAAGTTATAGAAGCTTACCTCATTATCTATAGAGGCAGCTTTCCGTTTTCTGTTAATTTTTTTCTGTAGAGCAGCCGCTAGGACGGCACCACCATTGACAAGCGACGACGAGTCGTTGCCTAGAGTTGGACTCGCTGGTCGAGAGACCAACTGTCGAGGCTCACCCGCTAGAACACCTTACATGAAGTACATCATATTACGGTATGAATGTAAATAAAAAAGCGTGGGTGGAAGTATCTTTAGAGATATGTATATTAACTAGCCAAACGCAATTGTAAAGCACAGATGCAGATAGAGGAGGCGGCGCGATGGCGGTGGCGGAATTTTCGCGTTTTTCGAATTAGTATAAAACATTGCAAATATCATGTGTGTAATGTTTCATACTAATTCGAACAATGCGAAAATTCTGCCACCGCCCTCGCTCCGCCTCCGGCACCGCTCCGTTTCCGCTGTCTGTGTGTGATCGGTTAAAAGGTACGGCAAGGTTGAAATTTAACGTCTTTTCGTTATTTAAAGATATTTCCACCAGTATGCAAGACGTTACAGGCGAAATCAAATTGAAGCTAGCATTATATTTAAAAATATAAAATGATTACATATTTTATTTTTTAAAGTTTAGTACGAATTTTTGTCATTCAGCAGCATTAACGTCCTATGTAGTGGCCCATATTACATCAGTCCGCTATAAACTAATTTTACTTTATTAGAGATTGAGTACTGGTCTACGGATTTTCAATTTTATTATAAATATACAAAATGCTATGTTAAATAGTGAACACAATATAAAGCTGGGATTTCACACATGTTGGCGCATTGCTGGAAAAGTGTCGTCTTTTGTTATTTTCCATTCTTTTATTGCCGTTGGTGCCATATGAGCTAGCAACATTGCGTTGTAAAAACAATGTCGTAGTTACACAATAACGTCAGAACGTAAATCAGCTAGGCGACTGATATAAGCAAGAAGGTCCCAGTTCGGTATCATCCCCTTTTCTCTACGACTATCCCAGTTTATGATATAGCGTTCCCCTACACCAACCGTTAGGTTATATTAGAGGAGCCGCTGTACCTTCCAGTGCCCGAGAGCACCCTCCGGGACCAGTTATTAGGTCTTGTCCCCAAATCCCGACTCTCCACCCTAACCTCAGAGATCCGGTTCTCGTAAGCGAGCTACCTCGTGCCCAAGTGACACTACCTATTCTCCAGATAGGTATCGGAGCAATAAAGCCGCTCACTACTCGCAACTCAAGGAGTTGCTAACGATAACCTCGCTGAAGCCGACGGAGAAGCCGCCTCTCATATCTCCAGTATGGTACCGGAGCTGTGTAAGGCACGCTCACTTCCCGACATACATCCGTATGCCTACCCAAATAGGCCTACAAGCCGGGTGTGGCCCGAGTCACTCCAGCTATGACTCTTGCTTGCTGAGCAGGCAAGCTCCCGAGATGCGTTGCGGCAGTAAAACCACACTGCCACTTCGCTAAAGGCAACTCCGTGCCTCATGCGACCGACTGGTTCGCACTGGCCGCGCCTGAGTCCGACGCTCGAACGCAACGTGCTTGCCGAGCAAACGAACATGTCGTCCTCAGCGGCCAACCACATACCCCTGCGAGTCCAACACCAATGTCAGGCACCGCGCACTCTAGTCAGCGGTCGATAGAACGCCTTTCGAGGCGCAGTGGGCTTTCTGACCCCGCAGTACCCTGGTCCAAAGGGGGAGACCCGTAGTTCTCCCCCCTATTAAAATAGGACTAATAGTAGGTATAAGACATCAATGGCGAATATTAAATAGTGTGTCGAGTCGCCGCGTCGGATACCTACCAACGTCACCTATTTTACAAACCGGATAGATTACAGTCTCTGTCTTTAGATTAGAACATTTTCATGTGAAAAATATAAACTCGGCTACTATATCGAGTGATGCGATGATAGAAAACTGACAGTGACAAGCGGTTCCCCAAATTAATCCATGTGAAAAATCGATAGATCACACAGAGTGACTCAAAAGAATCGCCGCTGCTTCAGTGAATGTAATCATAGAGGGCTGGAAGATCAATAATCCGAATACTACGCCTGTGTAGGGAGCCAGGTATATGGAGCTGATATTTGGAGGCTCAGGAGCTTCAAACAGATTGAGTAGTAAGTACTCTATGCGTAACTAGACCTGTGCTTTACAATGAATGAATGAATTTTCTCCAGACCGAATTTCGGTCACGGCGGTTAACCTTAACGGAGACTGGCCATCTGCGCAAGAGATATTATAGTGCACAAGTACGTGCGCAAACACAAATGCACTCTCTGTTCCCTAAGTCTAATGATCCGACAGGACGGATGATTCGACACGTCCGGAGAGAGATCAGGCGCCAAGCTTTTACGTGCTTTCTAAAGCACGGCGGTGTCTAACACCGCCAACTTAAAACAAACAAAAACACAATAACTTTTTACTGATCCCGAAACCTCATGCACAGCATTCGCATTCACTACCGCTGCGCCACGAAGGCAGTTAAGAGTGTGCTTTATAAAGCACACGTCGTTGACCTAAGGTGAAGTAGGTGAGCTTGGCCTAAATACGAGCAGCTTATTGTTCGCCGATTTAGGTATTTGCCGTCCAAATAAAACTTAACCTATCTCGCAATTTCTTCACTGAGAGTACTCTCGGTTTAAAAACTATACTTTATAACAAGCAGTTAACAATTTTAACATCATTGCGGTGTATGATATGGGCCACTACTATAAGGATGCAAGCATTATTGCATATATTAAAAACACAAGACAATTTTCTTTATTTAAATACCTTAAAAAAAAATGATTACCTATATAAAGGACATCACAAAGTGCGTTAAAAATAATTTGGAATAAAAATACTTTTAAGACGAATAAATGGAATAAAGAACTTGGTTGTTAGCCTAGAAAAGCAAAACACTAGGTATTTTTAAGTAGGTATCCTGAGTAATGTTTAAAGTACGTAATACCTAAATACATTGAACTAGGGAATATTTGTATAGTTCAACAAGATGACAGAAACTGATTTTCAAATTAATTTAACACTGCAATAAATATATATTATCGTATTTTAACTATTTAATATTTGCAGCAACACTTAACTAAACCTGCAAAAACTGCAGATAAAAAGTATTAAGTTCTACTCCAATATCCATATTTAGCACCTATAAATATGATCTATGATAATACCAATACATGTATCATTACAGAAAAGAAAAATTAACAGGAGTACCAATACAAATTTATCTTTTATAAGAAATTTAAAATTTCCAAGCACTGTACTCGCCGTCCTAGCTTACTTATTGTCCGATAAGAACAAACTATGTCAAGAAAATATTACATTAAAATTTTAAGTAGTAAAAAAGGAGCAGGATTTATAGCTAATATTAACAATATTCGATGGTATTTATTGACTGCCATGTAGCAGACACAACAGAATAGAAAATGTATTGTTTTCGGTCACTTGTGACCGGCACGACATAGGATGTGTTAAACATGTAAACTGGACCAACAGTTTTTAGACAATAATACAAAGTTGACACCCCTAGTACAAATTAAAGCGATTTGCCTTGCCCATAACCTGACACCATTAGGTACTTAGTGAAAACTGTAATAATGTTATCTATTTGAATAAATAAAACCAATTTGGCCATGGGCAAACCAATTTAACCTGAAATCTGAGACACGAAATAGAAAAAAAATACAAAGAATAAAGAAAAATAACACAAGCAGCATGCCGTAACCAAGTGCACAACTAACCCTATATAATTATGTATAAAAATCTGTTTCATTAAACTAAATCCAGTTTTAGCTGATAGCAAATGTTGTTAATGCTGGATAAACTGTAAACATGAATATAATATTGCATAGAACATACACAAATTCATCATAAATTTCAACATACCAAGTGCATTTTTTGGTGCAGAACCATTGAGTGCATTAAAATGGGTCTTTTCAAGTATTTTGGGTGGGGTTGGCTGAATTGTTGGAGTTGGTTGGGGCGCAATAACGGGTCTACTTGTATTGCTACTAGACTTCTGACTTTCGTTGCAGACGCTATCATCTGCAGACAAAACATTATGTTTTAATGGCCAATTGTTATGATAGTGACTTCCTGCGTGGTGTTATTATGATGGTAAATCGAATTGTTAGTCAGCAAATTAAGATAATGACGAAATATTTCTATAAGATTGATATTTCTATACAGGAAAGCATTTCTATGAAATAGTCATGCATTATGGTTTAATTCATTTGATCTAGAAGTGATAGTTAATGGCTTCAATCTACCATCATAAAAGAAATGATTTTTGAATAAAATGTAAGCCAATTGTAGTCAAAAGGCTAGTAATTATATTAAGTATTTGAACATTTTGATTACATTTATATTATTTATGGTCAAATAATATAAATAGCTTTTATTATACTATGTATGTGCAGTGACATATCTTCGCTGTTCTAAGGATGAGACTTTTTGCATACTTATCTAATATATTAATTAAACTAAACTCCCAACAAAAAAATAAATACACAATAAACTTCAAAATGCTAAAAATATCTAAATATGATTCAATGGTTTTTAGTTGTACACAGTTCTACAGATTATACCTAAGGTTTGTTTTTAAGCGCCATACAAGTTTTAATACAAACACTCTTAGAAAAATAATGAAATACTACTCAGAAATGTTAAAATAAAATATAACTGATAAATTAAATGATCATACTGTAATCTGCAGAACCATGTTACATGTAAAAAAATACATTTAATGTGAAAGAGATGGTGAATGTTCTAGACTATTCTAGAACCAGAGAACCAAAAACACATACTAATAAAATTAGGCATGATGCCACCTCCTGATCCAATGTGAGATTTCTTCGGTGTAGTAGTACCCCCAGTTGCGACGCCATCTCTCTGTGGAAACTGAACCTTCCTTGTGTCCAACCATGACTCACCAACCCACTCATCCAGACGTTTATTGACTAAAATAAGAAAAAAATATATGTTACTATATTTCATTCAATCATTTAAATCAGGTATAAAACACATTGTTTATCCACTCTCCTCCCTATGTAAGAATAATAAGGCTTTGTTATAGTATGTTGAATTAAATGTACATAGAGTATCCTACCCCACATAAATTTAGCAGGCAGAGATAAATTACACTCTCCATTACAACCGGCTAAGGTTTGTATGTCCAAGATAATAGGTGATAAACCTACTGCTACCTACTGAGCAGTTCCAGACTAATATAAATGGGAAACCATTTACAGAAACTCGCATCCTCCTGTGATGAACAAATGAATCAGAAAGCACATAACCAAGAGAAAAACCCATATTCAGCAAAACCCGGTTCAATAACAATGTTTAATCTGATACAATAAAGCCAAAGAGTTTGTTTGTGTTTTTGTTTGAATGGGCTAGTCTTTGCAACTACCAGTCAGATTTGAAAGTTCTTTTTGCATCTGACAGTGCAATTCTTTGGGCAAGTAAAAGGCTATGTTGTATAAGCCTTATGTTTAATGCTACCAGCCACGGGTGCAGAGCAGTAATCATAAATGTAGCTGAAGCCGCAGGTGACAGCTCATTAGTCTTAATAGGGAATTGCATAAATTATCCTCTACAATAACATATTGATTGATTATGGGATCTACTGGTTAGGCACTTGACAAGGCTTACTTACTTAGTAAGCACTAAGTAAGCTCCCAAAGGCTCGTCAAGTGCCTACCTTTAGTAGATGCAGGGGTCTAAAATAGACTGTGACTGTGGACTCTCATACATTGTTAAACCAAGAGAAGGATAGGCACCCATATAACAGAACACATAGCTGATGTAATACACCAACGCTAGATGAAGTCTGCTATGTGTGAACATATGCAACAGGGACCAAACATTATCTGAGATTTGATAAACCATGGAAATTCACACAAGAGCATAAATTCCTACCAGGGATGCTTTGCAAGGATATTGAAATTAAAAAACATCCTAATATCAATAGAGAAGTTGCTTGGAATGTACCACCAGCTTGGGGTTTAGTAATTTAGGTATTCAAACCCATGAAGAAGCAAAACACAGCTTAGACTTCATGATACTTTGAGCTTATTCTGTATAAATAGAAACACCAATAATTAAATAATGTTCAGAGAACTTTGAAATAACTACACTTTAAGATATTGAGACAACCACCATCTTGGTCTCCCCATGAACATGGCTGCTGAAAAGCAACTGAAACTTTAGGAAAGTGTTAACTTAAATTTGAATAGTTTTAACTAGCGAGACGCCTCGGCTTTGCACCGGCAGCAGAGCATCAGTGTTACATTAGTTTGTTGAATCAAGCGAATGCAGTCATTGGTCTGAGACCTGTTGAATTTATTTTTGTTTTTAATTTGCTATATCTCCTATGATATTCATTTAAATTGTATAGTGTAAAAGACTATCACAATGTGCATGAAATGCTTAAGGTGACTAACATATTTAAGTTGATAAGGATTACTAATTACTACTGTATCCGTCTAAATAGATTTCCAATTACCGAGTTAAGCTAATAAGCTATCCTTAAAAGATAGATATGTACATGTCATCGCATACTATTCTATAGACCTATAAAAGAGAAACAAACCCCCAATACATTGTTTTGTTATAACTCAAAGGGATAAGGCTGTGTTTTTGATTATAGCTCCCAGTCGGCTTGATTTATACTGATATCTTCAATAATTATTGTCATTTTCAACCAATTTACACAAAAACTTGACAAATTATACATCTGACCTTCCTCATGATTGACTCAGTCTATTAGTAATTTGTTTAAGATTTTTAAAATATATAAAATTTGTGTAAATTACTATTACACAAATTTTATATATTTTCAAATCAACAACAATATTAGCTAAGTAGCTCTCAATAGAAGTGGTTTTGTACTTCTATATTAATCAACATAGATAACATTATTCGGGCATTTTAATTACAAATTGTAAATATTCTTCACGATCAACATATTAAGTAGAAAACCAAATTATTTATATCTTCTTATACTCACAAAGGGGAATATTTTTATTTGTTTTAAGATGGCATTTAAAGTTGCATTCAATTTCATCACTAACTCAGCTAACAATTTATGTCTGATCAACTCGATACTTAACAGTACATGTTATCAAACAAGCAAATGAAAAATTGCTCATTGTAAGCGTAATATTTACTACTATTAGTTCCAGGAGGCTTATTTGTTACAATTATACGGGCAACTTCTGTCTATAATCCATGTTTTTGAATATAAATAAGGATCAACAAATTCATGAATTTGTTACCTCTGGGTAAACAATACTCACAGTCAACATAATGCACGTAATAACCCCTTTGACCACGTATTTCTTTGATACTTATAATTTCAGCCAGTGGCCAATCATCTCCACCTTGCATTCGAACTGGTAAACGGCATCCTTCCACAAGAGATGCCTGGAAAAGTATCATAAAACACAAGAAGCATAAAATTATTTTCTAACAATTATATACTATTTAGAAATAAATTAATTACCGCTGAATCACAAAATGTAGTGAGCTCATCATCATTGTCGTTCATTATATAGAAAAACGTAAAAATTGCCAGAAAATAGATGCTTGTTTTTGATCCGTGATCTGTCAATGTCAGAAATTATGACGCCATGTTTCACAATTCACGTTCCATGTAGTAATAGTGAGGAGATCTGAAGCATAAAAGTATGAGTACATTTTATTTTATTTTACAATTTTAGGAAAACTTACTCAGCTAAAGTAAAAAAGTAAAGTATCATAGATTTGTCCTTATTCATTACTTTACTCACTCTTTCTTATTCAAACTTTTCGTTAAAATATCAAAGTGGTACGGTTTGAATTAAAATAAAATTGTCTACACATATGGCACAGTTAAACAGACTGGAAAAAAAATCTTATACCTATTTCGACAGCTTAATTTCACGATGCCTATGTAGCAGTATCAAGTCAGCTTAGATATCTGGAAGTCATTATAGACCAACACCTCTCATTTAAAAAACGTATAACATATCACATGTTTTTCAATGCAAAGGACCCATAAGATTTGCGTGTTTGCAAAAAAATTACTAAGACTGTCGTGAACAATTTGTAAGTAATAACAATTGTTCACACCGTGCAATTTTATAAAAATGTGATTTGATTGTGCTATTATTAATTTTATATAGGTAGTACATATTCAGTACTTACCAGAAGTTAAGTCAATTATATTAGGTTTACATAATTGTTCGGGAACGCCACGATTGTTGCCCGAATTTGAAGAGTAGCTGGAGAGGTGGCATGGCGCCTTTCTTCCGGCTGACAAAGGTAATAACTGGCCATGGTTATTTTGGCCAGTTCCTGTGTCGTATAGGCCGGCAAGAGGCGGCCCGCGGGCTGAGGATCTAGAGATGGGTTGTACTAGGTAAATCAGGGACTAGGTGCACCTAGAGTCTGTTTCCATACGTGATCCAAATACCTGTTCCACCTAGTCCACCTAGTCCCAAATATACAATGCTCTTATGAGTTCCTATTTCGTAAATCTAGTAGAGCAATAACTAGGTACTAAGTCGATGAAATCATTTCATAAAAAAATAAGAGAAGGTTCTCAATTCGGTTGTATTTTTTTATGTTTGTTACCTAATCATAGAGTCATTTATGAACTGATTTGCAAAATTATTCTTTTGATTGAAGGGGTATAATTCGCGAATTCCGGAATTCGGCTTCCCCGACAATGGCACCGATTTTATTGGCCCTGACTTTAAACCAAGTCAATAATCACAATAATCTAAAATAAAACTTAAAAAAAACACTAATTTCATAATCATTAACCACAACATCTAATCTTCTATAACAAAATTAAAACAAAAGTTCGTAATCACCAATAGAATAGAATAGAACTTTTATTAACGTTTTAAAACAAAATGTTCGTACTTAATTACTTAGTACACGTAGTCCAAAAGCACTTCGTATCAGGATCACGATATTAGTCACAGTATCAGGAAGACTAAGAAGTACGCGATCTTCGTTAGCAATCAAATACTCCGAGTCCGCGATACGTCATGTCAAAATATTATTGTGAACTCAACTTACGTAAGCTCAACTGACCGACAAAGACAATTTGTATTGCGTCGTGTCGTTCTCGTACGTCGTACGTGAGCAAGATAGCATGACACGTTTTCAAGTAAGAGTAAGTGAAACAGTACAGCGAATGCTATTATTGTACGAGATCATACGGACTTAGTCTTGAGTAAATTGGACTAAGTACCACCTAGTCTCGTAAAATACCTAGTATTAGGATCTGTTCTAGTATATACGACTCACCTCTATGAGGATCAGAAGGCTGCGAGCAAGCCGAAGCTGCGGTGGTGAGCGAAACCCGTCTGTGACGATTAGCACGCGTGGGATCGCCGAAGACTCGCAGCGCCGGAGCCGTGACAAAAGCCGTACTGCTTTTGGATCTTTACTATTTATTTATTGTATCAGTTGGATTTGGTAATATACTTTGTAATACAAATTTGTTTTAAAACATTATTATGTTAAATATAGTATATTGTATTACATTAAATAATTTGAATTTAGGATTTATAATTTTTATTGAAAAAGGTTTTAAGTCTTTTGTATATTATTGATTCTAATATTTATGACAAACAAATTTAGGGCATATTGTATTTAGGGATTTCAATGTTATGGCATGTGATATACATTAAGTTTGGGCAAGTTATTATTCGGACAAATGATGATTAGGACAAAAAGGATTATGGCACTTTAGATTATGGATAAAAAAGTTAGGGAACACAATAGAGAACTAGCATTAGGTAAAGGGATTATCAAATACTTAACAAAAACTTCCAAATTCAAATAAGTTTGTTGGGACATCCTAAAGTTTGATTATAAAATATAAAAGATATACGTAATACTTTTTAACGCGTTAACAGCCGGCGGGCAGAAACCAGGTCCGTAGCTGGTAACCGTTAGGGTTATAATGAAACACGCAGACTGATTCAACTGAGAATATATTTACAATTTTTCACCTATCTTATAGGTATCCCATTTATTAGTCATGCAAGTTACGCTAACACTAATGTGTACAATAAACATTTTCACCAATCAGCGACAAGTAAACAAAAATCTAACATTTACAAATGATTTCTTAGAAATCTGTTCGCGAGTATAAAAGTAATGCCATGTATAAAAAGCAGAGGAAAGCTTCGCGCGTCACCAGTGCGAATGTTGATATCGTCGCGGCTAGACGTATGATGCTCCGTTCGATCGCCTTCGCGCATCGCTTGGTTTCGGCGCGGCTAGTTGTACGATGCTCCGTTCGATTCCAGGTTTCTCGTAAAGCTATATGTTGCCTGTGCGTATATACATACGCCACATCACTCCCGCCTAAGCGAAGCGTACGTTTTGTTTCACCGCGCGGCTGGATCTGGTGACGTACGAATTTCGCGGTGAAGGTGATGACTGTGATGAGGCTGTCCGCATTGGCGTGGGTGATGTGTCCGGGGCTGGCGTGTTTGTTAATGTTGTGTTTTCTAGCGAGTCTTCCTCGTTGAGTAGATGGGCTGGCTTCAATCTGTCGATTGAAATTACTGCGGTGCGAAGCGGAAGTTGCACTGTGAAGTGCTTGCCGTCGGTACTGCGTTGAAGTACTTGATATGGTCAGTTGTATGGTGGTACGAGAGGTCTGCGCACGATGTCGTTGCGCACAAACACATGCGTACATGTCCCGAGGTCTTTGTATATGAATGTGTTTGACCTTGACGCTTGCCTTGTTGATGTTGGTGATAATGACGACATTGTTTCAGTCAGCTGACGGACAAATTCCGCATATTCAATGTTCGGCTTGGTAGGCGCGAAGAAATCAGATGGGACGCGTAACGTAGATCCGTATGTGATCAGGGCCGGGTTGACGGTTGAGTCTTCACGTAGGGCGGTGCGAAGTCCTAGTAATACTGTAGGTAATTCATTGATCCATCTGTTATCGGTAACTCTTGCCATCAGTGCCGCTTTCAGAGATCGATGCCATCGTTCGATTTTTCCATTAGCTTGCGGGTGAAATGCAGTAGTACGTATTCGAGTGACGCCTATTTTCTTCATTAAAGCTTGAAATAAAGACGATTCGAACTGTCTCTCTTGGTCTGTAGTAAGTCGTAGAGGACATCCAAACCGCGATATCCGTCCCTCGTACACGGCCTTCGCGACCGTTTCGGCGGTAACGTCACGAGTAGGTATTACCTCTGGCCAGTTAGTGCAGCGGTCAATCATAGTAACTAAGTATCTATAGTCATCTGATGGTGGGAGTGGCCCAACTATGTCCACGTGCAGGTGTTCAAAACGAGATGATTGTTGAAACTCATCGAGCGGGCTAATGACGTGTCGATGAACTTTCGCTCGTTGACAGCTGATGCACGCCTTGGCCCATATACCCACGTCTTTGTTTATAGATGGCCAGAAAAACTTTGTCGTCATTATTCTTCTTGTTGTACGAACGCCGGGGTGACTTAGTTCGTGTTGTGCTTTGAAGGCTGCGACACGATAAGGCAATAGTAGGTATGGTCGAATATTCGCTATCGATGTTTCGCACCAAATAGGCCGTTTGACTCCCGGTAGGTTTACGCGGGAAAACTTCAGTCTGGGGTTATTCATGCAAACACGTAGCTCGGCGTCTGTTTCTTGTTCTTGAGATAACTTATCGTAGTCCATCGTTGCGTTGAGTAGTTCGATTTCTGAGATACGTGATAACGCGTCAGCGGCTTCGTTCTTATCACCGTGAATGTATTTGATGTTAGTGCAGTATTGGCTTATGAAATGCAATTGTCGTTCTCGACGCGGTGTGTCATTGTTACTCGGCATTCTTGTTAGAGCGTAGGTCAAAGGTTTGTGATCCGTACATATGGTGAGTTCGTTGCCCTCTATCAGTCGGCGTAGGTTTTTAACAGCTGTATACATTGCTAGCAGTTCGCGATCGTATACACTGTATCTTCTCTGCGTCTCGCTCATTGTTTTTGAGTAAAAGGCGAGTGGTTTCCACACGTTGTCTATTTTTTGTTGTAAGACTGCGCCGAGGCTAGTGTCAGACGCGTCGGTGAGTAAGCATAACGGAGCGTTAGGTATCGGGTGCGATAATATAGTAGCCTCGAGAATGCTTTGTCGGCATTGTTCGAAGGCTGTTTCAGCTTCATGTGTCCATTGTATAAGTGTTTTGTCGTTTTTCTTGCTATTGTGTAGATACTTGTTTAGTAAATTTTGGTATTCGGCTTGATGGGGTAGGCAGCTACGGTAAAAGTTGATCATGCCTAAAAATCTTCTTAACTCTTGCACTGTAGTTGGTTTGGGAAACGTAAGTATGGCTTGAATGCGTTCTTCTGTTGGTTTGATTCCGTCCGGTGTAACTTCATAACCGAGGAACTGTATCTTGTCTTTGCCGAACTCACATTTATCGATGTTTAGAGTGACGCCGTAGTGGTCGAGTCGTTCGAGAACTTTTTGTAAGTGACGCTTGTGATCCTCTGGGTTTTCTGAGTGCACTAGTAAATCATCGATGAAACAGAATACGTTGTCGTCGAGCCCTCGTAGTACTTCGTGCATGAAACGTTGAAATGTTTGGCCGGAGTTGCGTAAGCCGAACGTCATACAGTTGAACTCGAAGAGGCCGAAGGGAGTTATTATGGCAGTCTTCGCAGCATCTTCATTTTCAATAGGTATCCAGAAGTACGCCATTTTGAGATCTAGTTTAGAATATTAGTCATGCAAGTTACGCTAACACTAATGTAATAAACACAATGTACAATAAACATTTTCACCAATCAGCGACAAGTAAACAAAAATCTAACATTTACGAATGATTTCTTAGAAATCTGTTTGCGAGTATAAAAGTAGTGCCATGTATAAAAAGCAGAGGAAAGCTTCGCGCGTCACCAGTGCGAATGTTGATATCATCGCGGCTAGACGTATGATGCTCCGTTCGATCGCCTTCGCGCATCGTTTGGTTTCGGCGCGGCTAGTTGTACGATGCTCCGTTCGATTCCAGGTTTCTCGTAAAGCTATATGTTGCCTGTGCGTATATACATACGCCACAACTTCTTTGAAAACAATTTACATTGTTTAGATTATTATTTATGTAAATAAATAATAATATCAGCCCTCTATGTAAACTGTTCCACTGCTGAGCACGGTCCTCGTCTCAGTGTACGAGGGGTTAGGCCATAGTTCCCTACGCTGGACCTATCGGGCTTGGCAGACATCACATATTTTGAGAACATTATTGTAGAATTCTCAAACATATAGGTTGCCTCATGATGTTTACCTTCATCGTTAAAGCGAGCAGTATTTAACTATTTAAGAAGCACATAATTTCAAAACGTCAGTGATGCGCGTCTTGGGATCGAACTCGAGAGTTCTATGTAGCAGTCCAACGGTCTCCTACTAAGTCTTTAGTCTAGGTTATGTTATGTGGATATGTCTCCATAGAGCGCCTTGTGGTACAAGGATACGTCGAGGGCAAACGAGCACGTGGTAGATCACCTGTGCGCTGGACCGACCAATTTAAGGCAACGTTAGATAATGGTCCCTTGTATGAGTGCACTAGAAAGGCAAACCTTAAAGATGACCACGACCACTCTGTCAAGAGTGAAATGACGTAGAAGAGAAATTAATGATTAAACTATAAAAGAAATGCTATAAACATTATGAAAGCGAATGAAGTAAGAGTTTTTTGCCAAGACGGAAGCACGTAGAAATCTGTAGTCTTTGCCTACCCCTCAGGGAAACCGGTATCAATTTACTTTGTACATGTTTTTATATATACATATATATAATATCTATTTTCAACCTGAACGAAACGAAAAAAGATAAAACAAAATATTAATTATAGAAGAAGTATATTCAGCATGAGTAACATGACATAACAAGCAAAATTACAGCTCTCTCAATCTAGAAGATGAATTATTTGATACTATCATAAATATTAATATTATCATAAATTCAATACATTGGCGGATTTGTTTTTTTTAAATTGAAATGATTACTTTATTGAAGAATTTATGGAGACAGATTACTCAAAATTAATATTCATTCGGCCCATACAATTATCCGGTACTATCGTTTCGTCCCCAAATTTAGACATACCCTTCGATCATCACATTTTTGGCAACATACGATACTATTAGCAAAAATAAATAAAAAAATATACAGGACATCCGTACAAAAATATTAAATTTTGCCATGTACGACCGAGCGTGGCTACTTGCGGCATTACATCTTCCAAGTACAACGGGTTGTGCTGGTGCTGTTGCTGCATCAGCCGAGACGCTCAAACGGTACAAATATAGTAACTTTATTGGTGATTACACATTTGAGCCGTTTGGTGTTGAAACACTATAGCCATGGGGTCCAAGTGCTCGGTCTGTTTATAGAGACCTAGCTCGCTTAGCTAGATCTCTAAAAACAAATCTAGCACTAAAGATAATACCAGCCTTCTAGTCACACGAGACTCTCGTCGACTCCTCGTGTGACCAGAAGGGTGGTATTTTCTTTACGCAAAGAATAAGCATTGCTATCCAACGTGGTAATGCTGCCAGTCTTCTGGGCACGTTGTCAATATAAAGCGATGCGGAGGAAAACTAGGATTTTTTTAAATTTTGTTTTCATTTACTGTAGTTTATTCACTCTAAGTGAAAAGTGGGAAATGAAAGAAACATGTTTCCGGCTCCACTTTTTTAAATTATGAGTTTTTATATTGAACGACTACTAATGTAGGGTTTTTGTAAAATAAAAACAGAAAAATATACATAAGTAAAGGGTTAAGCTTAAAATCAGTTTAAAATATGGACATACCGGTATTTGATGTACGCTAGGGAAATGTAACGGAGTTTAAAAAAAATACTTTGGACTTGCCGGGTTTTGAAAAATAGCAAATGGACTTACCTGGTTTTGCCGAATTCTAATATTAAGGGACTTATTTAGGACAAAAAAAAAAGCTACATAATAATATTTTATGAAACCAAATAAAAATAAAGAATGAAATTATTATCATAATGCTTTATTAAAATAAACAAAAATTAAGAATGTTTATATTGCTGTAAAATTAGACAAAATCTAACACTTCTTCCATGGCTTATGCTTTCGAATTATTTAAAACGTTTTCTTCTGTCTCTTCAATCGCTGCAATGTTATTATGTGAAATATTTTTATAATTTTGATGTTGAGGTAAAGTAAGGAACCCTAAGTATAAACTTAAGATTCTAACATTTAACATTCGTAGTTTACAGTGCAATTTCGACAGTTTTTGCGTTGCTTTAAAACGTCTACACATAGTTTATGACGTCATTATTCTTACCGAATGCTGGCTGACAACTTGCCCAATAATAAGACAGATGCAAGGCTACACAGCTTTCCACACAGCCAATAATCTAAACCAATGTGGCGGTGTTGTAGCATATGTCAGTGAAGTTTGGAATCCCACAGTCTCGGAGCCGAATATTAAAGATGCTGAATGTCTCATGGTGGAATTATCACATGATATATCTTTGGTTGCCATCTACCGTTCTCCGTCGCATAGGCAAATTGACAATTTCATCTGTTCTTTAGACCATATAATTAATTCGATTAGCACTAATTCTACAATTATTGTAACGGGTGATATTAACATTAACCTTCTGTCAATGTCGGATAGTTCTACCTCTGATTATTCATGCCTTATGTCTGAACATGGTTTGACACAAGTAATCTCCAAGCCAACTAGATCGGATTCGTGTTTAGATCACATATTTCTTAAATCTAAATCTACAAACACAATTGGACTTGTTTGCGACGTAGACATAACTGATCACCGCCTTATGATGGGATATAACGCTGACACTCTTTGCGACAAAAAAAATGACCAGCGCATTATAAACAAACTTAATTTCCCAACACTCATCAAGGATCTTAGTAATACCAATTGGACAAACGTCTTATCTGAGGATGATGTTAATGTTGCCACTGACTCATTTCACAAAATTATACACAATGCTTTGCAAAAAAACACAACCAATAAAAAAATTTGCCGTTCTAAGCTCATATGGAAGCCTTGGATTACACTCGGTGTGGTTAAATGGGTGAACCATAGGGATAAACTTAATTTAGAATCCAGAAAACACCCAAATGACAAAACAAAAAAACTAATTTACACTAGATACAGGAACTTTTTTACAAACATAATACACAACTTAAAGCGGAATTATTACAGTCAGCAATTAAAAGAAAATAAGAACAACACAAAGGGATTATGGAAGACAATAAAAAACATTATCGAGCAAACTAGCAACAATAGCAAAAATACTGATTTACTCAAGTATAAATTCACTCCACAGGACTCAGTCGATAAATGCAACGAATACTATTCCACAGTTGGTGTAAGCCTGGCTACACAGATACTCGCAGACACAGGTGAAACTCAAGAAACGGTAATCCAAAAACTAAATTTAGGAGAACCAGCTGGCACTACTTTCTTTATGCAACCAATAGATGTCTATGAGGTGAACGTTGTACTTACTAATCTAAAAAGTGACACTGCAGCTGGTCCTGACAACTTTACGCCAAGAATAATAAAGGAAATCCGCCGCGAAATTACGATCCCACTTACACACATCATTAATCTTAGCTTAAGCGCAGGTACTTTTCCTGATAGATGGAAAGAAGCCCGCGTTATACCTATACATAAAAATGGCTTAAAACAAGATCCTTTAAATTATAGGCCAATATCTTTGATAGGGTTATTTGCAAAAATTATAGAAAAATAGTTAATAAACGTTTAATCTCCTATCTTGAGATGTAAAAGCTGATTTCTGACAAGCAATTTGGATTTAGACCAGGAAAATCTACAGAAGATGCGGTAAGTCTCCTAACAAATCTAGTAACATCCCACCTGGATAGTAACGAGCATTGCTTAGGTGTATTTTTAGACCTCACGAAAGCGTTCGACACCGTTGCTATCCCAATACTTCTTAAAAAGCTGGAATTCATGGGAATTAGGGGTATACCACTGAAATGGTTTAAATCTTACCTAAACAAAAGACGTCAGTATGTAAAAGTAGGTGATTACATCAGCTCAAAACAAAATATTACTTATGGTGTGCCGCAGGGAAGCGTACTTGGCCCGACGTTATTCATTCTCTACATGAACGATATTCATAGCACTATATCACAAAATGCAGACACTATTTGCTATGCCGATGACACTGTCATCATATTTCATGGCAAATCTTGGGCAACAGTACACGAGTCAGCACAAAACGACTTATGCAATATAAAACAATGGCTCGACTTGAACTTACTTTCTTTAAATGTCTCAAAAACAAACTTCGTGCGCTTCTACAAGACACACTCATCAGCATCCAAACGTGTATATACTATTAAAATTCGCCATACCACGTGCAACCCGCTTCTATGCACCTGCGAGACTATTAAACAGGTTGATTGTATCAAATATCTCGGTATCTTAATTGATAGTAGGCTCTCTTTCAGACCACATATTGAGCTACTAGCAAAACGTGTCAGAAAATTGATTCACATAATGAAGCTCTTACGTAACTCAACCAATAACAATGTTTTACACCTCGTTTATGTGGCATTGTGTGTATCGATTCTCAGTTACTGCATAACAGTCTGGGGTGGAGTCGGCATTACCGCTATGTTACATATTGAACGAGCCCAGAGATCTGTTCTCAAGGTCATGTATAGGAAGCCTTTTAGATTCTCCACAGACTGTCTCTACAAAGAAGCCTCAATACTCAACGTGCGACAATTATATATCCTGGAAATGGTTTTGAAGAAACACAGGATAATAATACAATCACCTGAATATCCATCCTTACACGGTGGAGTCGACTAGAGTGCGTACCAATAAGTTTGGGTCCTCATACCTCTGCCGAACGATCAAGGCATGGAATTCTCTGCCAAGGCACGTGTTTCCTTCTTCCTTCAATCCTGGGTCCTTTAAGCGGGGCGTGAAAAAGCACCTTCTCAGGCCTCAAAGTAGAGACCTCAACATCGCCTCGGCTGCTATGAGGACGATGTGGAGGCCACTGCTCTTAGACCACACGACTGCTTACCATCAGGCGGAGTGTGGTCATTTTGACGAGCAAAAAAAAAAAAAAAAAAAAAAAAAAAAAAAAAAAAAAAAAAAAATCTAGTTAAAACTACATTTGCCCAACACATGCAAGAATTCTTGCTTATTTACATATATAATAAAGTAGTCAAACTATGTAATATCAAGCACTGCAAAACGTATCGAGTCAAGAATATAATTCATAAATGGCTTCTTACTTTATCATATTCTGAAACCGAAAGTATCCTAAAAGTGATATCCTAAAAAATATTTACGCACACACACACACACACACATGCATACACACACGCACACACACAATTTTTCTATGCCTTCTTCTAATACTAACTTGCTTAAACTGTAATTTTAACTGTACTGTAATTTTAGTTTTTAACTTAGTACTGAAACCACTCAAGGACTCCACGAGACAGGCCTGACCTAGTGTGGAGTTCATGAGCAATTTTTCCTTAATCAAAAAATAATGTTTTGGTAATTCTAATACATGAGTACATTTTAAAGTCTATTGTATAAGGAAACCTCTGTATATATTTCTGGCAAATAAAAATCTTATTCTATTCTAAAAAAAAAAAGAAGGTATGAGATGTTATTCAGTACGGTATGAACTTTCGCCAGTTACTTTACGTTTTCTCGATAGAATTTTTGTTGCCAGTGCGCTAAAATATTAGGTTGGTATTAATATAAATGGTTTACCGAAATCTAAGTACAACCCTGTGCTTCAGTGTATAGGTTTTAACACAGCTACTGTGCCGGCATTTCACTTACCTTTTAGCTTGCTCCTTTGCTCGTTTTATCTTAGTTTTTGACACGGTTTTCTTTTTGATAGTTATTTTTGTTGTGTATGTAATGATTTACGTGCCTTGATTTGAAAAAAAATTTGGCGCCATTCATAGTTCAATTTCGAGTAGGGATGTGACTTTCCGGCTTTTGATATTTAACTATACAAATATAGATTAAATTAAGTTTTGTTTGAGGTCACAGTGAGTAGCTCGGTTAAAAATCACGTTTGGTTCAATCATCTCCTTTGCTGGGACTAATTAAAAGACACTTGGCTCTTCACCTCACAGAAGCTCGCATTTAAACATTGTGTACTGTTACTACTTTGTACTGCCAATAGGGTTACCAGACTTATTAAGCAAGTGCTGCTATACCTGTACCTAAGGCATTTTGAGTTATTTGCTTTGCTAACAGCATAGCGACACTTTTTCATTTAAGAATTAACTAGCAATGCGCGAGTGATATTTCTGGTAGGTATTGGACAACGGCAACTGGTCATAATTATATGCGCCATCTAAGTCTTAGCCATATTGGTAATCAGAAAACCGGGCTAATGTGATTCGGACTGACGTACCGATATTTCGCTAAAAATTTAGCTAAATATTACCAATTCAAGCATTGTTTGCAATACTAATATTTAAAGCTACATTATCTTTACATATAATTTTCTCCGGATACATTATTTTACATTTAGTTATCTATAACTAAATGTAAAATAATGTAACCTTGAGCTGAACATTTGGGACACAGTGTTAATAAGACGGATAATAGTCCAAACTACTCGTATAATAGAATTTTATAGTTACGTAGTACGTTAATAAAATTATCTGTGTCTCTGTACTTTTACACTCACACATAATACGTACGTGCCAGATATTGTTTTTAGCTCATTAATATTATCAATAATTAGCGTTAAATTATTACGATAAGTCGATGAGTTGTAATACTTGTAGCTTATATTTTCAAATGCGTAGGAAAGGTAGATAAAAACGAAAATACACAAAAGTCTAATATGCATGTAGACGTTGGTAAACTAATATAAGCATTGTCGGGTATAGAAATAAAATGAAATTTATTTATAATAATAATAACTGCTCAGGACATAGGACAGGCGACGGTACTGGTACTACTCGATTTCTCCAGAGCCTTCGACACCTTAAATATTTCACACTTAATATCCAAGTTGACATATTACAGTTTTGATTACCTAACAGTACGATGGTTAAACTCCTACCTGAGTAATCGCTCTCAGTTCGTAGAGATCCGCAATAATGACGGATCGGATATATTTAGGTTTTCACTTTCCTCGACGTTTCGGTTGCTTTTCAGCAGCCATGGTCACGGGGAGACTAAGATGGTAGTTGTCTCAATGTTCCAGTGTAGTTATTTCAAAGTACCCGAACATAATTTAGTCATTGGTGTTTCTATTTACGCAGAATGAGCTCAAAGTATCATGAAGTCTAGCTGTGTGTTTGGTTCATATTGACTATTTGTGAAATTAGGATGTTTTTTGATTTCAATAGCCTCGCAAAGCATCCGTGGTAGGAATCGGTGTTCTTTAGCGAGAATCTGTAGTTTGTCAAATCTCAGGTAGTGGTTGGTCCCCCGTTGTACATGTTCACACACAGCAGACTTCCGAGCGTTTGTGTTTTACATCAGCTATGTGTTCTTTTAAGCGGGTGCCTATGCTTCTCTTGGTTTGACTAATGTATGAGAGTCCGCAGTCACAATCTATTTTATAGACCCCTACATCTTGTAAAAGTAATTGGCACTTGACGGATGGTAAAAATTGACTTATCTTCGTTGGCGGCTTGAAGATCTCTTCAAGATGTAGCCAATCTTGTCAGTGACACCCCTTACATAAGGCAGTATAGCAGGCTGGCGCTCGACTGTGGCTGGCTTTTCTCGGGATCTGTGACAGCGGCGCGGCTGTTGGAGCTTGTTGTCTTGCCGTACTTGCTTGACATGTTGAAACTCGGCGTTTAGATGTTTCTTGTCACAGATCCCGTGGGCTCTCTGAAACAAAGACATTCCCCAGGGTAGCTAACTGTTTAGGATGGTGGTGAGGTTCACCGTTTAAGTACCTATTTGTATCGGTCTTTTTCCTATACACAGTGAAGCTCAAAGTATGATCAGGATTCCTGATGACAAGTACATCTAAGAATGCTAATGAATTATTTGGTAATATTGTATTAATTTTTACAATATGACCAACAGATAGTGTTAGTGTATTCCTAGAACATCTTAATTCCATTAATAACAACATCCAATTTACTGTGGAATTAGAGGCATTAGATATTATTTATGTGTTTAATATGATCTCCAGTTCTACACATATATGTAATTGCCTGTCTATTGTACATTATATTTACTCTATCTATTAAGTATGTTTATAAACTGTATGCCGAATAGTCGTTCGTGACTAGCCCTTGGGTTTCGGCTGAAAAATAGCGCTGCAGTCATCAGCAAAGGCTAAGCTGAAAGCTTTTGGACACACATTTTCTTTATATTTTTTGTGTTTTCTTTTTGTTTGGTTTTCGTTTTTTTGTTTTAATTATACTAATTATTAGAAATAGTGAACACTTGTACTATAACCATGTTAATATGTTGTGTTTTTATTGATGTGTCTAATAAATTACTTCTCTTTCTTTCAATTATGCTGAAGGCTAATGAAAATACACATCTCTCCTTCACCTTATCTTCGAAGTATGCAAATATAAAGCGATGTCTTTTGCGAAAATAAAACATGTACTTACATTTTTTAAGACATCATCATCATTATAGCCCTCGGTATTCAAACACCGTTTAGTATTTACAGACTTCACGGATGGCTTGGCGTTTTAAGTGGTCGCCTCGCCACTGCCACAATGTCAAGTGTTGATGTTGTGCACTCGTGTTCGAATCCCACAAATCCGCGACATAAATTAGTGTGAACCACACAAATGATTGTTCCGATTTTGGATATTCTTTGTGTCGGTAGTTTGAATGTTCGTAAAGTCCCCCGCGATGCAGAAATTATTCCTAGTGCATCAGTTGTATTCAATAAAAAAAGTCTTCGATACATAATTTTCGAAATAGATTGGTCCCTTCAAATTTATGTCAAGTAAATAACGTTCCATGCGTTGTCGTTTTATCCAACTCTCATACAACCCGTTTGTAATTGTAAATGCTTGTATTGACCACAATCGACACAATGTGATTAATGATGAGGCAACTGAACATGTTGATTATAGACGTATTAACGAGATTATTGATATCGAAAAACCAAACAAAGATTGATTGATCATTACATGATGGGTTTTTACAGCGTATTATTATATTATACTAGCGTTTACCCGCAGCTTTGCAAGAAAACAATGCTTTTCTTTTTTTACTCTATGTCCTTTTCCGTACTCCTGGCAACGTGTACGATCGGTCCAGTAGTTAAGGCGTGAAAGCGTAACAAACAAACACACTCACATTCGAATTTATAATATGAGTTAGGATTACGGCGTATACAGAGTGCTGATTTATTTATACTTCTGTATGGTGTTTTGTATTGTTTTCATAATACTATTCTAAATAAAACACGACGTAATGTAATTAGTATTTATTACAAACGGACGCAATGTGTCCCTTGACCTCACGCGATCAACCGTATTATAGGTGCTGGTCACACGTGCATATTTTCAATGTACTTCTTTTTTGTTTATGTTGGTAATACGTCATGGTCAAATTCACGCCTTTCAGTCTTGCAGGGGCTTAAAACGGCACTTTTTATACCTACATAATTTACTAGAATTTATCCGCTCCTATATCTACGTGAATTCTATACCTACGTATATAGTTCGCAATTTAATTCGTGTTATTTTCACTGTGTACCAAATGTTCGATTCAAGACGGTCATTGCAACATCTGATAAATATTAACAAATTCAACTTAACTAAGCTCCCGAAGTAACCTAGCCAATGCGTAGTCAATGCAAAGTAATCGAAATATCTTTGTTGGCTGTTTGTTAGGCACCGACTCTAAATAGGAGCCGATTTGATTGGAAGCTTAGTTAAGACTTATTATGTAATTTATTACTATGAAAACCGCATCATAATTCATACAGTAATTGGACCACGACGGTGGAAGAAATACAGGCAAATACACAGCGTGACAAACAGAAAAAACTGTAGAATATAATATATATAATCTTTTTAACTCACATTTGCTATACTTATGCCGATTATATTTGTAAGTTAACGATTAAGATAAGTGATATCAAAAAAATCGTGTAAAACCAAGCATCATATCTACCTAATACGGAGGTATTATGCAGCAATCTTTTAATGATTTCATATAAATATGAATGAGGCAATTGGATTAGGCACTCAAAGACTCAATATCATGAGGGTACTGGTTATATTAGCTTTGGTTGCTGCTGCCTACGCCAACACCGCACCCGCGGTTGTCGACGATGTGCCCTTCAGTTTAATTGAGAACTATGTGATTCCTTTGGGTGAGAAAATCCGCAAAGCGGAAGAAGACATAGCAGCTGGCAGAATTATTGGCGGCGTTGGTTCAAGCCTCGGTGAATTCCCATACCAGGTATACTTTATTTTTAATTTGTAATTTCATAATCACACGGCACATTTAAAAAGTTCTAACGAAATCAAGAACTAAACATCTGTTATTATTCAAAAATATCACAAGTTGCTTTTATACGTCCCGCTTGACAGGAGTTCAAGTTAGTATACTCTATGTAGGACTGGAACAGACGATAGAAGAAGCCGCAGTGCTACTATTGCAAGGGACAAAACTTGAGAGAGATTAAATCAAACAACGTAATGAGAAATTTGTGCCTTATTTAAGTCCTATACGTTAATAAGAGTACAACAATAGATAATAAATTCAATTATGCTTTAGTATATAATTACGAAGTTAGATTACACACCGTAAAATATTTATACTTTAGTTGTTTTACGATAAATTTCACTTAGCTCTTACTTCTCTAAACTACAACTCACAGGTTTGCTGAAAGAAAAGTAATTAACTTACTTTTCGTTTAGCAAACCTATGAGTTAAGAACAACTTTGAGATCTTGAAATTTGCCCTTTATTTTTCTATACTCTATGTAAAACATAAGTAAAATCCATTAATAATAATTTAAAAAATGAATCATCATCAACAAGATCATTGTAACATTTGCGTAAACCTAAGACATCTAAGGAATACAGTGCCAACATGTTGATGTTATTAACTAACAATTTATTTCTCTCATTTTAGGCCGGTCTTCTAGCTAACTTCGTTGGTATCACTGGCACCGGTGTGTGCGGAGGTTCTCTAGTCAGTTCCAACAAAGTTATAACCGCAGCTCACTGCTGGTTCGACGGTATTAACCAAGCATGGAGGTTTACCGTTGTCCTTGGTTCCGTAACTCTTTTCTCTGGTGGTGTCAGACAAGAAACTAGTGTAGTTGCTATGCACCCAAATTGGACCCCTACCTTCGTCCGTAATGACGTTGCTGTGATTTATTTGCCAAGCACTGTTACTTTCACAGGTTTGTTTTTATTATTATTACCTTTATTTTTAATATCACAACTGTCTTTAACCACATACGTAAATATGTTTAGTATATGTATGTGTATATTTCGTGCTAATTTATGTACCTTCTATTTTTATCTCTGCATCACCCAATGGTTGACTGGTAGTTAATACTAAGTCTACCGATGTACACTATTTTGTGCATAAAGTTTTAAATAAATATATGCATAAGCTACTACGCGGTCTATATGCGGATACAACCTAAGTCTAGTTATTGGCTTTTGACATTGTTAAAAGTTGGTTAGAATATCATACGATGATTTGATTAACTAATCAATATGTGGAAAGACATAGACGTTCAGCGAAATAAATATATTAAAATTATGCCGCAAAGGCACTGGTGCTTGCTTTATAAACACACACTTCCATGAGAGCTATTATTTAATGGATTAATTTAGTATAACGTTTGATCCAATAGCCTAATATTGCTATGGATGGGAAAACTAAGAAGTTTTCTAGGTAATATTATAAGGCCGACGAAACTATAGTAAGCTGTACGTATTGGAATAAGATCTTTTTAAATTTCTTTTACAACTATACTGATATATATTACAAACCAAAAGTTTAAAAGTTATTAAACCAATTCTCATTTACAGGTACTATCTCCCCCATCGCTCTGCCTACTGCTGCTGAACTGAACCAGGACTTCGCTGGAGCCAACGGTATCGCTTCTGGATTTGGATTAACTGCTACAGGTAAGCACTTACATACATAGGCTTAAGGCACGTGAATTAGCCAACATTGTAACAGCTATATTTAACTTTTCACGGCATAGGCAAATGTATTTATTTTTCCAATAGTCATGCTGTTACTGAGAAAATTCTTACAGAAAGGCACAATATAATTTTCTGACCTAGGATTCAAGCCTGAGACGTCACAATCGATCGCCATTATAATGGCAAACTTGCTACTAAAGCAACGAAGCTGAAAAGCCTTTATCAGTTTATACGATTATGTCAGATTTTAAGAATATTATGCACGTCTCATTTATGCTACCAACAATGAGTTACGCTAATCAAGGATATCATCCAGCATCATAAACGTGAAAATAATAAAACTGAACTTGAACTAGAAGGCTGCTACACTAACTGATTTTTGCCTTCTTAGTCAGAAACGAGTGTGGTAAAAAAAGTCAGTCAAATACCTTATATAGACCTAAATAAAATGAAACTTTTATTAAGCTAAGTATTAAAAGAAGATAAATAAATAAACAAGTATTTAAATAAGGGAACTGTCTATCTGTAAAGCCTAATCTTCAAAATAGCTTAACCGATTACAATTAAATATGGTGCGGCGATGTGGAAAAGAATCATGGTCGGAGTGATCAAAGCTTCGGTATTTTTACAACCCGTCAAAACATTAGCAAAATTACACGCTCGCACTGGTGAAATCGCAAATTGAAATTAGTTATAATATAAAGGTGATATTGTTAGTTGAATAGGATCCTTATTTTTGTTATGTTTCAGGTGGTTCCGTTAGTGGCAACCTTAATCACGTGGCCCTCAATGTCATCACCAACAACGTCTGCAGGTTCGCCTTCCCCTTGATACTGCAGAACTCGAACATTTGCACCAGCGGCATGGGCGCTGTTAGTACTTGCCAAGGAGACTCTGGTGGTCCTCTCGCAGTTAATTACAACGGCAGACGTGTTCTGGTAAGTTCGCCTTACTTGTTATGCCCTAATCAATTAAAGATGATCTGTTCCAATCTGATTTAATAATATTACAGTTCTTCTCATTTTCTATAAAAGCCTCATTTGCAAACAAGAGTCCATTGGTATGCAGTAAAGTAAGGGAAAAGGGAAACATAGAATATTTGACGATACATTTACGTTAATCTGGCCACTAAGCAGAAAATAATAGGATTGTTGTATAAGTAACAAGCCTTTTTTTTTAAAGATTAAGTGCCCAATTATTTCTTCTAGTACGTACAAGAACTGTAATACACAAAATCGCTGAATGTAGTTCAGTTTTTAGAAAACGGAACTGTTTTATAAAACAGCTAGTGTTTATGTAAAACAGCTAAATAACCGATCCATCTGTGACATACTTATGAATAATATATTTAATGGCGGATAAGACCGGGATTAATCACCATTCAAGGTCATGGTTACGTTCTGTTATGAACTTAGGTAATTTTTTTTCTATCCAGCGGATTTAAATTATGGATTTCTTTTTCTATAATAATTGAAAAACAAGCATTATTCCTAGTGTCTCAGTCCTATACTGTAATTATACGTATAGCATTTCGGTAGTTTACAATTTTTGTAGTTATTAAAGACAATTTGTCGATATTGATTGTTATAAACATTGTTCAAGCTATTCCAAATGCTTGTGTGAAATAGTTGTTCAATTGAAATAAAACCATATATAGAAGTCGTTCAGAATAATGTATGCTATGAAATTAACGAACTAATAAATTTGATATTTTCTCTTCTCAGATCGGTATCACATCTTTCGGCTCTGGCTTCGGTTGCGACGTCGGTATGCCCGCTGTCTTCGCTCGAGTCACCTCGTTCATGGATTTCTTCAACCAGCACGTTTAAGATATTAAACGCTGCCGCGGTCACTATCTATCCGCGAACAACAGATTTTCTGTTGCGTCTGCTCCACGGGGTTTATAGTGTCAATCTACTATAATAATATTATTATGACTATAATATATTATGGCCTCGCAATACTGTCTTTCTTTTTATCTCTATTCAAATGAACAATATTATCTAGTGTTTTATATTATATCAGTAGAATTCATATTATCTTAAATTAAGTGTAGTATATATAATAGTTCAAATGTAGGTGCCATTCTTATAATCATGAAAGGCTGATATATAACAGTACTACACCATTATATGATATAGTACAAGTCAAAAGTACCAACTAAGTCCTAAATTATAAATATTCTAAGCTAGCAACCCGCTCTGGCAACGCACGGTTAGTATAAAACTTTAACAAATTATACATCTACTTCCTCATGAATCACTCTGTCTATCGGTAAAAACCATATGAAAATCCGTTTAGTAGTTTTCGAGTTTATCGCGAACAGACAGACTGACGCGACGAGGGACTTAGTTTTATAATATGTAGTGATAGTGATATCGTAGGTAGGTATATAGATTAAATTATGCTAAAAATGAATGAAAATATACATCTCTCCTTTACCTTAGCTTCGAAGTATCCAAATATAGAGCGATGTCTTTTGCGAAAATAAAACATGTACACTTTTTAAGACATCATCATCATTATAGCCCTCGGTATTCAAACACTGTTTAGTATTTACAGACTGTGCAGATGGCGTAGAGGTTTAAGTGGTCGCCTCGCCACTGCCACAATGTCAAGTGTTGGTGTTGTGCACTCGTGTTCGAATCCCACAAATCCGCGACATAAATTAGTGTGAACCACACAAATGATTGTTCCGATTTTGGATATTCTTTGTGTCGGTAGTTTGAATGTTCGTAAAGTCCCCCGCGATGCAGAAATTATTCCTAGTACATCAGTTGTATTCAATAAAAAAAGTCTTCGATACATAATTTTCGAAATAGATTGGTCCCTTCAAATTTATGTCAAGTAAATAACGTTCCATGCGTTGTCGTTTTATCCAACTCTCATTCAACCCGTTTGTAATTGTAAATGCTTGTATTGACCACAATCGACACAATGTGGTTAATGATGAGGCAACTGAACATGTTGATTATAGACGTATTAACGAGATTATCGATATCGAAAAACCAAACAAAGATTGATTGATCATTACATGATGGGTTTTTACAGCGTATTATTATATTATACTGGCTTTTACCCGCAGCTTTGCAAGAAAACAATGCTTTTTTTTACCTTGCCTGTGTATGTCCTTTTCTGTACACCTGGCAACGTGTACGATCGGTCCAGTAGTTAGGCGTGAAAGCGTAATAAACAAACACACTCACATTCGAATTTATAATATGAGTTAGGATTACGGCGTATACAGAGTGCTGATTTATTTATACTTCTGTCTTGCACTTTTTATACCTACATAATTTACTAGAATTTATCCGCTCCTATATCTACGTGAATTCTATACCTACGTATATAGTTCGCAATTTAATTCGTGTTATTTTCACTGTGTACCAAATGTTCGATTCAAGACGATCATTGCAACATCTGATAAATATTAACAAATTCAACTTAACTAAGCTCCCGAAGTAACCTAGCCAATGCGTAGTCAATGCAAAGTAATCGAAATATCTTTGTTGGCTGTTTGTTTGGCACCGACTCTAAATAGGAGCCGATTTGATTGGAAGCTTAGTTAAGACTTATTATGTAATTTATTACTATGAAAACGGCATCATAATTCATACAGTAATTGGACCACGACGGTGGAAGAAATACAGGCAAATACACAGAGCGACAAACAGAAAAAACTGTAAAAATATAATATATATAATCTTTTTAACTCACATTTGCTATACTTATGCCGATTATATTTGTAAGTTAACGATTAAGATAAGTGATATCAAAAAAATCGTGTAAAACCAAGCATCATATCTACCTAATACGGAGGTATTATGCAGCAATCTTTTAATGATTTCATATAAATATGAATGAGGCAATTGGATTAGGCACTCAAAGACTCAATATCATGAGGGTACTGGTTATATTAGCTTTGGTTGCTGCTGCCTACGCCAACACCGCACCCGCGGTTGTCGACGATGTGCCCTTCAGTTTAATTGAGAACTATGTGATTCCTTTGGGTGAGAAAATCCGCAAAGCGGAAGAAGACATAGCAGCTGGCAGAATTATTGGCGGCGTTGGTTCAAGCCTCGGTGAATTCCCATACCAGGTATACTTTATTTTTAATTTGTAATTTCATAATCACACGGCACATTTAAAAAGTTCTAACGAAATCAAGAACTAAACATCTGTTATTATTCAAAAATATCACAAGTTGCTTTTATACGTCCCGCTTGACAGGAGTTCAAGTTAGTATACTCTATGTAGGACTGGAACAGACGATAGAAGAAGCCGCAGTGCTACTATTGCAAGGGACAAAACTTGAGAGAGATTAAATCAAACAACGTAATGAGAAATTTGTGCCTTATTTAAGTCCTATACGTTAATAAGAGTACAACAATAGATAATAAATTCAATTATGCTTTAGTATATAATTACGAAGTTAGATTACACACCGTAAAATATTTATACTTTAGTTGTTTTACGATAAATTTCACTTAGCTCTTACTTCTCTAAACTACAACTCACAGGTTTGCTGAAAGAAAAGTAATTAACTTACTTTTCGTTTAGCAAACCTATGAGTTAAGAACAACTTTGAGATCTTGAAATTTGCCCTTTATTTTTCTATACTCTATGTAAAACATAAGTAAAATCCATTAATAATAATTTAAAAAATGAATCATCATCAACAAGATCATTGTAACATTTGCGTAAACCTAAGACATCTAAGGAATACAGTGCCAACATGTTGATGTTATTAACTAACAATTTATTTCTCTCATTTTAGGCCGGTCTTCTAGCTAACTTCGTTGGTATCACTGGCACCGGTGTGTGCGGAGGTTCTCTAGTCAGTTCCAACAAAGTTATAACCGCAGCTCACTGCTGGTTCGACGGTATTAACCAAGCATGGAGGTTTACCGTTGTCCTTGGTTCCGTAACTCTTTTCTCTGGTGGTGTCAGACAAGAAACTAGTGTAGTTGCTATGCACCCAAATTGGACCCCTACCTTCGTCCGTAATGACGTTGCTGTGATTTATTTGCCAAGCACTGTTACTTTCACAGGTTTGTTTTTATTATTATTACCTTTATTTTTAATATCACAACTGTCTTTAACCACATACGTAAATATGTTTAGTATATGTATGTGTATATTTCGTGCTAATTTATGTACCTTCTATTTTTATCTCTGCATCACCCAATGGTTGACTGGTAGTTAATACTAAGTCTACCGATGTACACTATTTTGTGCATAAAGTTTTAAATAAATATATGCATAAGCTACTACGCGGTCTATATGCGGATACAACCTAAGTCTAGTTATTGGCTTTTGACATTGTTAAAAGTTGGTTAGAATATCATACGATGATTTGATTAACTAATCAATATGTGGAAAGACATAGACGTTCAGCGAAATAAATATATTAAAATTATGCCGCAAAGGCACTGGTGCTTGCTTTATAAACACACACTTCCATGAGAGCTATTATTTAATGGATTAATTTAGTATAACGTTTGATCCAATAGCCTAATATTGCTATGGATGGGAAAACTAAGAAGTTTTCTAGGTAATATTATAAGGCCGACGAAACTATAGTAAGCTGTACGTATTGGAATAAGATCTTTTTAAATTTCTTTTACAACTATACTGATATATATTACAAACCAAAAGTTTAAAAGTTATTAAACCAATTCTCATTTACAGGTACTATCTCCCCCATCGCTCTGCCTACTGCTGCTGAACTGAACCAGGACTTCGCTGGAGCCAACGGTATCGCTTCTGGATTTGGATTAACTGCTACAGGTAAGCACTTACATACATAGGCTTAAGGCACGTGAATTAGCCAACATTGTAACAGCTATATTTAACTTTTCACGGCATAGGCAAATGTATTTATTTTTCCAATAGTCATGCTGTTACTGAGAAAATTCTTACAGAAAGGCACAATATAATTTTCTGACCTAGGATTCAAGCCTGAGACGTCACAATCGATCGCCATTATAATGGCAAACTTGCTACTAAAGCAACGAAGCTGAAAAGCCTTTATCAGTTTATACGATTATGTCAGATTTTAAGAATATTATGCACGTCTCATTTATGCTACCAACAATGAGTTACGCTAATCAAGGATATCATCCAGCATCATAAACGTGAAAATAATAAAACTGAACTTGAACTAGAAGGCTGCTACACTAACTGATTTTTGCCTTCTTAGTCAGAAACGAGTGTGGTAAAAGAAGTCAGTCAAATACCTTATATAGACCTAAATAAAATGAAACTTTTATTAAGCTAAGTATTAAAAGAAGATAAATAAATAAACAAGTATTTAAATAAGGGAACTGTCTATCTGTAAAGCCTAATCTTCAAAATAGCTTAACCGATTACAATTAAATATGGTGCGGCGATGTGGAAAAGAATCATGGTCGGAGTGATCAAAGCTTCGGTATTTTTACAACCCGTCAAAACATTAGCAAAATTACACGCTCGCACTGGTGAAATCGCAAATTGAAATTAGTTATAATATAAAGGTGATATTGTTAGTTGAATAGGATCCTTATTTTTGTTATGTTTCAGGTGGTTCCGTTAGTGGCAACCTTAATCACGTGGCCCTCAATGTCATCACCAACAACGTCTGCAGGTTCGCCTTCCCCTTGATACTGCAGAACTCGAACATTTGCACCAGCGGCATGGGCGCTGTTAGTACTTGCCAAGGAGACTCTGGTGGTCCTCTCGCAGTTAATTACAACGGCAGACGTGTTCTGGTAAGTTCGCCTTACTTGTTATGCCCTAATCAATTAAAGATGATCTGTTCCAATCTGATTTAATAATATTACAGTTCTTCTCATTTTCTATAAAAGCCTCATTTGCAAACAAGAGTCCATTGGTATGCAGTAAAGTAAGGGAAAAGGGAAACATAGAATATTTGACGATACATTTACGTTAATCTGGCCACTAAGCAGAAAATAATAGGATTGTTGTATAAGTAACAAGCCTTTTTTTTTAAAGATTAAGTGCCCAATTATTTCTTCTAGTACGTACAAGAACTGTAATACACAAAATCGCTGAATGTAGTTCAGTTTTTAGAAAACGGAACTGTTTTATAAAACAGCTAGTGTTTATGTAAAACAGCTAAATAACCGATCCATCTGTGACATACTTATGAATAATATATTTAATGGCGGATAAGACCGGGATTAATCACCATTCAAGGTCATGGTTACATTCTGTTATGAACTTAGGTAATTTTTTTTCTATCCAGCGGATTTAAATTATGGATTTCTTTTTCTATAATAATTGAAAAACAAGCATTATTCCTAGTGTCTCAGTCCTATACTGTAATTATACGTATAGCATTTCGGTAGTTTACAATTTTTGTAGTTATTAAAGACAATTTGTCGATATTGATTGTTATAAACATTGTTCAAGCTATTCCAAATGCTTGTGTGAAATAGTTGTTCAATTGAAATAAAACCATATATAGAAGTCGTTCAGAATAATGTATGCTATGAAATTAACGAACTAATAAATTTGATATTTTCTCTTCTCAGATCGGTATCACATCTTTCGGCTCTGGCTTCGGTTGCGACGTCGGTATGCCCGCTGTCTTCGCTCGAGTCACCTCGTTCATGGATTTCTTCAACCAGCACGTTTAAGATATTAAACGCTGCCGCGGTCACTATCTATCCGCGAACAACAGATTTTCTGTTGCGTCTGCTCCACGGGGTTTATAGTGTCAATCTACTATAATAATATTATTATGACTATAATATATTATGGCCTCGCAATACTGTCTTTCTTTTTATCTCTATTCAAATGAACAATATTATCTAGTGTTTTATATTATATCAGTAGAATTCATATTATCTTAAATTAAGTGTAGTATATATAATAGTTCAAATGTAGGTGCCATTCTTATAATCATGAAAGGCTGATATATAACAGTACTACACCATTATATGATATAGTACAAGTCAAAAGTACCAACTAAGTCCTAAATTATAAATATTCTAAGCTAGCAACCCGCTCTGGCAACGCACGGTTAGTATAAAACTTTAACAAATTATACATCTACTTCCTCATGAATCACTCTGTCTATCGGTAAAAACCATATGAAAATCCGTTTAGTAGTTTTCGAGTTTATCGCGAACAGACAGACTGACGCGACGAGGGACTTAGTTTTATAATATGTAGTGATAGTGATATCGTAGGTAGGTATATAGATTAAATTATGCTAAAAATGAATGAAAATATACATCTCTCCTTTACCTTAGCTTCGAAGTATCCAAATATAGAGCGATGTCTTTTGCGAAAATAAAACATGTACACTTTTTAAGACATCATCATCATTATAGCCCTCGGTATTCAAACACTGTTTAGTATTTACAGACTGTGCAGATGGCGTAGAGGTTTAAGTGGTCGCCTCGCCACTGCCACAATGTCAAGTGTTGGTGTTGTGCACTCGTGTTCGAATCCCACAAATCCGCGACATAAATTAGTGTGAACCACACAAATGATTGTTCCGATTTTGGATATTCTTTGTGTCGGTAGTTTGAATGTTCGTAAAGTCCCCCGCGATGCAGAAATTATTCCTAGTACATCAGTTGTATTCAATAAAAAAAGTCTTCGATACATAATTTTCGAAATAGATTGGTCCCTTCAAATTTATGTCAAGTAAATAACGTTCCATGCGTTGTCGTTTTATCCAACTCTCATTCAACCCGTTTGTAATTGTAAATGCTTGTATTGACCACAATCGACACAATGTGGTTAATGATGAGGCAACTGAACATGTTGATTATAGACGTATTAACGAGATTATCGATATCGAAAAACCAAACAAAGATTGATTGATCATTACATGATGGGTTTTTACAGCGTATTATTATATTATACTGGCTTTTACCCGCAGCTTTGCAAGAAAACAATGCTTTTTTTTACCTTGCCTGTGTATGTCCTTTTCTGTACACCTGGCAACGTGTACGATCGGTCCAGTAGTTAGGCGTGAAAGCGTAATAAACAAACACACTCACATTCGAATTTATAATATGAGTTAGGATTACGGCGTATACAGAGTGCTGATTTATTTATACTTCTGTCTTGCACTTTTTATACCTACATAATTTACTAGAATTTATCCGCTCCTATATCTACGTGAATTCTATACCTACGTATATAGTTCGCAATTTAATTCGTGTTATTTTCACTGTGTACCAAATGTTCGATTCAAGACGATCATTGCAACATCTGATAAATATTAACAAATTCAACTTAACTAAGCTCCCGAAGTAACCTAGCCAATGCGTAGTCAATGCAAAGTAATCGAAATATCTTTGTTGGCTGTTTGTTAGGCACCGACTCTAAATAGGAGCCGATTTGATTGGAAGCTTAGTTAAGACTTATTATGTAATTTATTACTATGAAAACCGCATCATAATTCATACAGTAATTGGACCACGACGGTGGAAGAAATACAGGCAAATACACAGCGTGACAAACAGAAAAAACTGTAGAATATAATATATATAATCTTTTTAACTCACATTTGCTATACTTATGCCGATTATATTTGTAAGTTAACGATTAAGATAAGTGATATCAAAAAAATCGTGTAAAACCAAGCATCATATCTACCTAATACGGAGGTATTATGCAGCAATCTTTTAATGATTTCATATAAATATGAATGAGGCAATTGGATTAGGCACTCAAAGACTCAATATCATGAGGGTACTGGTTATATTAGCTTTGGTTGCTGCTGCCTACGCCAACACCGCACCCGCGGTTGTCGACGATGTGCCCTTCAGTTTAATTGAGAACTATGTGATTCCTTTGGGTGAGAAAATCCGCAAAGCGGAAGAAGACATAGCAGCTGGCAGAATTATTGGCGGCGTTGGTTCAAGCCTCGGTGAATTCCCATACCAGGTATACTTTATTTTTAATTTGTAATTTCATAATCACACGGCACATTTAAAAAGTTCTAACGAAATCAAGAACTAAACATCTGTTATTATTCAAAAATATCACAAGTTGCTTTTATACGTCCCGCTTGACAGGAGTTCAAGTTAGTATACTCTATGTAGGACTGGAACAGACGATAGAAGAAGCCGCAGTGCTACTATTGCAAGGGACAAAACTTGAGAGAGATTAAATCAAACAACGTAATGAGAAATTTGTGCCTTATTTAAGTCCTATACGTTAATAAGAGTACAACAATAGATAATAAATTCAATTATGCTTTAGTATATAATTACGAAGTTAGATTACACACCGTAAAATATTTATACTTTAGTTGTTTTACGATAAATTTCACTTAGCTCTTACTTCTCTAAACTACAACTCACAGGTTTGCTGAAAGAAAAGTAATTAACTTACTTTTCGTTTAGCAAACCTATGAGTTAAGAACAACTTTGAGATCTTGAAATTTGCCCTTTATTTTTCTATACTCTATGTAAAACATAAGTAAAATCCATTAATAATAATTTAAAAAATGAATCATCATCAACAAGATCATTGTAACATTTGCGTAAACCTAAGACATCTAAGGAATACAGTGCCAACATGTTGATGTTATTAACTAACAATTTATTTCTCTCATTTTAGGCCGGTCTTCTAGCTAACTTCGTTGGTATCACTGGCACCGGTGTGTGCGGAGGTTCTCTAGTCAGTTCCAACAAAGTTATAACCGCAGCTCACTGCTGGTTCGACGGTATTAACCAAGCATGGAGGTTTACCGTTGTCCTTGGTTCCGTAACTCTTTTCTCTGGTGGTGTCAGACAAGAAACTAGTGTAGTTGCTATGCACCCAAATTGGACCCCTACCTTCGTCCGTAATGACGTTGCTGTGATTTATTTGCCAAGCACTGTTACTTTCACAGGTTTGTTTTTATTATTATTACCTTTATTTTTAATATCACAACTGTCTTTAACCACATACGTAAATATGTTTAGTATATGTATGTGTATATTTCGTGCTAATTTATGTACCTTCTATTTTTATCTCTGCATCACCCAATGGTTGACTGGTAGTTAATACTAAGTCTACCGATGTACACTATTTTGTGCATAAAGTTTTAAATAAATATATGCATAAGCTACTACGCGGTCTATATGCGGATACAACCTAAGTCTAGTTATTGGCTTTTGACATTGTTAAAAGTTGGTTAGAATATCATACGATGATTTGATTAACTAATCAATATGTGGAAAGACATAGACGTTCAGCGAAATAAATATATTAAAATTATGCCGCAAAGGCACTGGTGCTTGCTTTATAAACACACACTTCCATGAGAGCTATTATTTAATGGATTAATTTAGTATAACGTTTGATCCAATAGCCTAATATTGCTATGGATGGGAAAACTAAGAAGTTTTCTAGGTAATATTATAAGGCCGACGAAACTATAGTAAGCTGTACGTATTGGAATAAGATCTTTTTAAATTTCTTTTACAACTATACTGATATATATTACAAACCAAAAGTTTAAAAGTTATTAAACCAATTCTCATTTACAGGTACTATCTCCCCCATCGCTCTGCCTACTGCTGCTGAACTGAACCAGGACTTCGCTGGAGCCAACGGTATCGCTTCTGGATTTGGATTAACTGCTACAGGTAAGCACTTACATACATAGGCTTAAGGCACGTGAATTAGCCAACATTGTAACAGCTATATTTAACTTTTCACGGCATAGGCAAATGTATTTATTTTTCCAATAGTCATGCTGTTACTGAGAAAATTCTTACAGAAAGGCACAATATATTTTTCTGACCTAGGATTCAAGCCTGAGACGTCACAATCGATCGCCATTATAATGGCAAACTTGCTACTAAAGCAACGAAGCTGAAAAGCCTTTATCAGTTTATACGATTATGTCAGATTTTAAGAATATTATGCACGTCTCATTTATGCTACCAACAATGAGTTACGCTAATCAAGGATATCATCCAGCATCATAAACGTGAAAATAATAAAACTGAACTTGAACTAGAAGGCTGCTACACTAACTGATTTTTGCCTTCTTAGTCAGAAACGAGTGTGGTAAAAGAAGTCAGTCAAATACCTTATATAGACCTAAATAAAATGAAACTTTTATTAAGCTAAGTATTAAAAGAAGATAAATAAATAAACAAGTATTTAAATAAGGGAACTGTCTATCTGTAAAGCCTAATCTTCAAAATAGCTTAACCGATTACAATTAAATATGGTGCGGCGATGTGGAAAAGAATCATGGTCGGAGTGATCAAAGCTTCGGTATTTTTACAACCCGTCAAAACATTAGCAAAATTACACGCTCGCACTGGTGAAATCGCAAATTGAAATTAGTTATAATATAAAGGTGATATTGTTAGTTGAATAGGATCCTTATTTTTGTTATGTTTCAGGTGGTTCCGTTAGTGGCAACCTTAATCACGTGGCCCTCAATGTCATCACCAACAACGTCTGCAGGTTCGCCTTCCCCTTGATACTGCAGAACTCGAACATTTGCACCAGCGGCATGGGCGCTGTTAGTACTTGCCAAGGAGACTCTGGTGGTCCTCTCGCAGTTAATTACAACGGCAGACGTGTTCTGGTAAGTTCGCCTTACTTGTTATGCCCTAATCAATTAAAGATGATCTGTTCCAATCTGATTTAATAATATTACAGTTCTTCTCATTTTCTATAAAAGCCTCATTTGCAAACAAGAGTCCATTGGTATGCAGTAAAGTAAGGGAAAAGGGAAGCATAGAATATTTGACGATACATTTACGTTAATCTGGCCACTAAGCAGAAAATAATAGGATTGTTGTATAAGTAACAAGCCTTTTTTTTTAAAGATTAAGTGCCCAATTATTTCTTCTAGTACGTACAAGAACTGTAATACACAAAATCGCTGAATGTAGTTCAGTTTTTAGAAAACGGAACTGTTTTATAAAACAGCTAGTGTTTATGTAAAACAGCTAAATAACCGATCCATCTGTGACATACTTATGAATAATATATTTAATGGCGGATAAGACCGGTATTAATCACCATTCAAGGTCATGGTTACGTTCTGTTATGAACTTAGGTAATTTTTTTTCTATCCAGCGGATTTAAATTATGGATTTCTTTTTCTATAATAATTGAAAAACAAGCATTATTCCTAGTGTCTCAGTCCTATACTGTAATTATACGTATAGCATTTCGGTAGTTTACAATTTTTGTAGTTATTAAAGACAATTTGTCGATATTGATTGTTATAAACATTGTTCAAGCTATTCCAAATGCTTGTGTGAAATAGTTGTTCAATTGAAATAAAACCATATATAGAAGTCGTTCAGAATAATGTATGCTATGAAATTAACGAACTAATAAATTTGATATTTTCTCTTCTCAGATCGGTATCACATCTTTCGGCTCTGGCTTCGGTTGCGACGTCGGTATGCCCGCTGTCTTCGCTCGAGTCACCTCGTTCATGGATTTCTTCAACCAGCACGTTTAAGATATTAAACGCTGCCGCGGTCACTATCTATCCGCGAACAACAGATTTTCTGTTGCGTCTGCTCCACGGGGTTTATAGTGTCAATCTACTATAATAATATTATTATGACTATAATATATTATGGCCTCGCAATACTGTCTTTCTTTTTATCTCTATTCAAATGAACAATATTATCTAGTGTTTTATATTATATCAGTAGAATTCATATTATCTTAAATTAAGTGTAGTATATATAATAGTTCAAATGTAGGTGCCATTCTTATAATCATGAAAGGCTGATATATAACAGTACTACACCATTATATGATATAGTACAAGTCAAAAGTACCAACTAAGTCCTAAATTATAAATATTCTAAGCTAGCAACCCGCTCTGGCAACGCACGGTTAGTATAAAACTTTAACAAATTATACATCTACTTCCTCATGAATCACTCTGTCTATCGGTAAAAACCATATGAAAATCCGTTTAGTAGTTTTCGAGTTTATCGCGAACAGACAGACTGACGCGACGAGGGACTTAGTTTTATAATATGTAGTGATAGTGATATCGTAGGTAGGTATATAGATTAAATTATGCTAAAAATGAATGAAAATATACATCTCTCCTTTACCTTAGCTTCGAAGTATCCAAATATAGAGCGATGTCTTTTGCGAAAATAAAACATGTACACTTTTTAAGACATCATCATCATTATAGCCCTCGGTATTCAAACACTGTTTAGTATTTACAGACTGTGCAGATGGCGTAGAGGTTTAAGTGGTCGCCTCGCCACTGCCACAATGTCAAGTGTTGGTGTTGTGCACTCGTGTTCGAATCCCACAAATCCGCGACATAAATTAGTGTGAACCACACAAATGATTGTTCCGATTTTGGATATTCTTTGTGTCGGTAGTTTGAATGTTCGTAAAGTCCCCCGCGATGCAGAAATTATTCCTAGTACATCAGTTGTATTCAATAAAAAAAGTCTTCGATACATAATTTTCGAAATAGATTGGTCCCTTCAAATTTATGTCAAGTAAATAACGTTCCATGCGTTGTCGTTTTATCCAACTCTCATTCAACCCGTTTGTAATTGTAAATGCTTGTATTGACCACAATCGACACAATGTGGTTAATGATGAGGCAACTGAACATGTTGATTATAGACGTATTAACGAGATTATCGATATCGAAAAACCAAACAAAGATTGATTGATCATTACATGATGGGTTTTTACAGCGTATTATTATATTATACTGGCTTTTACCCGCAGCTTTGCAAGAAAACAATGCTTTTTTTTACCTTGCCTGTGTATGTCCTTTTCTGTACACCTGGCAACGTGTACGATCGGTCCAGTAGTTAGGCGTGAAAGCGTAATAAACAAACACACTCACATTCGAATTTATAATATGAGTTAGGATTACGGCGTATACAGAGTGCTGATTTATTTATACTTCTGTCTTGCACTTTTTATACCTACATAATTTACTAGAATTTATCCGCTCCTATATCTACGTGAATTCTATACCTACGTATATAGTTCGCAATTTAATTCGTGTTATTTTCACTGTGTACCAAATGTTCGATTCAAGACGATCATTGCAACATCTGATAAATATTAACAAATTCAACTTAACTAAGCTCCCGAAGTAACCTAGCCAATGCGTAGTCAATGCAAAGTAATCGAAATATCTTTGTTGGCTGTTTGTTAGGCACCGACTCTAAATAGGAGCCGATTTGATTGGAAGCTTAGTTAAGACTTATTATGTAATTTATTACTATGAAAACCGCATCATAATTCATACAGTAATTGGACCACGACGGTGGAAGAAATACAGGCAAATACACAGCGTGACAAACAGAAAAAACTGTAGAATATAATATATATAATCTTTTTAACTCACATTTGCTATACTTATGCCGATTATATTTGTAAGTTAACGATTAAGATAAGTGATATCAAAAAAATCGTGTAAAACCAAGCATCATATCTACCTAATACGGAGGTATTATGCAGCAATCTTTTAATGATTTCATATAAATATGAATGAGGCAATTGGATTAGGCACTCAAAGACTCAATATCATGAGGGTACTGGTTATATTAGCTTTGGTTGCTGCTGCCTACGCCAACACCGCACCCGCGGTTGTCGACGATGTGCCCTTCAGTTTAATTGAGAACTATGTGATTCCTTTGGGTGAGAAAATCCGCAAAGCGGAAGAAGACATAGCAGCTGGCAGAATTATTGGCGGCGTTGGTTCAAGCCTCGGTGAATTCCCATACCAGGTATACTTTATTTTTAATTTGTAATTTCATAATCACACGGCACATTTAAAAAGTTCTAACGAAATCAAGAACTAAACATCTGTTATTATTCAAAAATATCACAAGTTGCTTTTATACGTCCCGCTTGACAGGAGTTCAAGTTAGTATACTCTATGTAGGACTGGAACAGACGATAGAAGAAGCCGCAGTGCTACTATTGCAAGGGACAAAACTTGAGAGAGATTAAATCAAACAACGTAATGAGAAATTTGTGCCTTATTTAAGTCCTATACGTTAATAAGAGTACAACAATAGATAATAAATTCAATTATGCTTTAGTATATAATTACGAAGTTAGATTACACACCGTAAAATATTTATACTTTAGTTGTTTTACGATAAATTTCACTTAGCTCTTACTTCTCTAAACTACAACTCACAGGTTTGCTGAAAGAAAAGTAATTAACTTACTTTTCGTTTAGCAAACCTATGAGTTAAGAACAACTTTGAGATCTTGAAATTTGCCCTTTATTTTTCTATACTCTATGTAAAACATAAGTAAAATCCATTAATAATAATTTAAAAAATGAATCATCATCAACAAGATCATTGTAACATTTGCGTAAACCTAAGACATCTAAGGAATACAGTGCCAACATGTTGATGTTATTAACTAACAATTTATTTCTCTCATTTTAGGCCGGTCTTCTAGCTAACTTCGTTGGTATCACTGGCACCGGTGTGTGCGGAGGTTCTCTAGTCAGTTCCAACAAAGTTATAACCGCAGCTCACTGCTGGTTCGACGGTATTAACCAAGCATGGAGGTTTACCGTTGTCCTTGGTTCCGTAACTCTTTTCTCTGGTGGTGTCAGACAAGAAACTAGTGTAGTTGCTATGCACCCAAATTGGACCCCTACCTTCGTCCGTAATGACGTTGCTGTGATTTATTTGCCAAGCACTGTTACTTTCACAGGTTTGTTTTTATTATTATTACCTTTATTTTTAATATCACAACTGTCTTTAACCACATACGTAAATATGTTTAGTATATGTATGTGTATATTTCGTGCTAATTTATGTACCTTCTATTTTTATCTCTGCATCACCCAATGGTTGACTGGTAGTTAATACTAAGTCTACCGATGTACACTATTTTGTGCATAAAGTTTTAAATAAATATATGCATAAGCTACTACGCGGTCTATATGCGGATACAACCTAAGTCTAGTTATTGGCTTTTGACATTGTTAAAAGTTGGTTAGAATATCATACGATGATTTGATTAACTAATCAATATGTGGAAAGACATAGACGTTCAGCGAAATAAATATATTAAAATTATGCCGCAAAGGCACTGGTGCTTGCTTTATAAACACACACTTCCATGAGAGCTATTATTTAATGGATTAATTTAGTATAACGTTTGATCCAATAGCCTAATATTGCTATGGATGGGAAAACTAAGAAGTTTTCTAGGTAATATTATAAGGCCGACGAAACTATAGTAAGCTGTACGTATTGGAATAAGATCTTTTTAAATTTCTTTTACAACTATACTGATATATATTACAAACCAAAAGTTTAAAAGTTATTAAACCAATTCTCATTTACAGGTACTATCTCCCCCATCGCTCTGCCTACTGCTGCTGAACTGAACCAGGACTTCGCTGGAGCCAACGGTATCGCTTCTGGATTTGGATTAACTGCTACAGGTAAGCACTTACATACATAGGCTTAAGGCACGTGAATTAGCCAACATTGTAACAGCTATATTTAACTTTTCACGGCATAGGCAAATGTATTTATTTTTCCAATAGTCATGCTGTTACTGAGAAAATTCTTACAGAAAGGCACAATATAATTTTCTGACCTAGGATTCAAGCCTGAGACGTCACAATCGATCGCCATTATAATGGCAAACTTGCTACTAAAGCAACGAAGCTGAAAAGCCTTTATCAGTTTATACGATTATGTCAGATTTTAAGAATATTATGCACGTCTCATTTATGCTACCAACAATGAGTTACGCTAATCAAGGATATCATCCAGCATCATAAACGTGAAAATAATAAAACTGAACTTGAACTAGAAGGCTGCTACACTAACGATCGGTCCAGTAGTTAGGCGTGAAAGCGTAATAAACAAACACACTCACATTCGAATTTATAATATGAGTTAGGATTACGGCGTATACAGAGTGCTGATTTATTTATACTTCTGTCTTGCACTTTTTATACCTACATAATTTACTAGAATTTATCCGCTCCTATATCTACGTGAATTCTATACCTACGTATATAGTTCGCAATTTAATTCGTGTTATTTTCACTGTGTACCAAATGTTCGATTCAAGACGATCATTGCAACATCTGATAAATATTAACAAATTCAACTTAACTAAGCTCCCGAAGTAACCTAGCCAATGCGTAGTCAATGCAAAGTAATCGAAATATCTTTGTTGGCTGTTTGTTAGGCACCGACTCTAAATAGGAGCCGATTTGATTGGAAGCTTAGTTAAGACTTATTATGTAATTTATTACTATGAAAACCGCATCATAATTCATACAGTAATTGGACCACGACGGTGGAAGAAATACAGGCAAATACACAGCGTGACAAACAGAAAAAACTGTAGAATATAATATATATAATCTTTTTAACTCACATTTGCTATACTTATGCCGATTATATTTGTAAGTTAACGATTAAGATAAGTGATATCAAAAAAATCGTGTAAAACCAAGCATCATATCTACCTAATACGGAGGTATTATGCAGCAATCTTTTAATGATTTCATATAAATATGAATGAGGCAATTGGATTAGGCACTCAAAGACTCAATATCATGAGGGTACTGGTTATATTAGCTTTGGTTGCTGCTGCCTACGCCAACACCGCACCCGCGGTTGTCGACGATGTGCCCTTCAGTTTAATTGAGAACTATGTGATTCCTTTGGGTGAGAAAATCCGCAAAGCGGAAGAAGACATAGCAGCTGGCAGAATTATTGGCGGCGTTGGTTCAAGCCTCGGTGAATTCCCATACCAGGTATACTTTATTTTTAATTTGTAATTTCATAATCACACGGCACATTTAAAAAGTTCTAACGAAATCAAGAACTAAACATCTGTTATTATTCAAAAATATCACAAGTTGCTTTTATACGTCCCGCTTGACAGGAGTTCAAGTTAGTATACTCTATGTAGGACTGGAACAGACGATAGAAGAAGCCGCAGTGCTACTATTGCAAGGGACAAAACTTGAGAGAGATTAAATCAAACAACGTAATGAGAAATTTGTGCCTTATTTAAGTCCTATACGTTAATAAGAGTACAACAATAGATAATAAATTCAATTATGCTTTAGTATATAATTACGAAGTTAGATTACACACCGTAAAATATTTATACTTTAGTTGTTTTACGATAAATTTCACTTAGCTCTTACTTCTCTAAACTACAACTCACAGGTTTGCTGAAAGAAAAGTAATTAACTTACTTTTCGTTTAGCAAACCTATGAGTTAAGAACAACTTTGAGATCTTGAAATTTGCCCTTTATTTTTCTATACTCTATGTAAAACATAAGTAAAGTCCATTAATAATAATTTAAAAAATGAATCATCATCAACAAGATCATTGTAACATTTGCGTAAACCTAAGACATCTAAGGAATACAGTGCCAACATGTTGATGTTATTAACTAACAATTTATTTCTCTCATTTTAGGCCGGTCTTCTAGCTAACTTCGTTGGTATCACTGGCACCGGTGTGTGCGGAGGTTCTCTAGTCAGTTCCAACAAAGTTATAACCGCAGCTCACTGCTGGTTCGACGGTATTAACCAAGCATGGAGGTTTACCGTTGTCCTTGGTTCCGTAACTCTTTTCTCTGGTGGTGTCAGACAAGAAACTAGTGTAGTTGCTATGCACCCAAATTGGACCCCTACCTTCGTCCGTAATGACGTTGCTGTGATTTATTTGCCAAGCACTGTTACTTTCACAGGTTTGTTTTTATTATTATTACCTTTATTTTTAATATCACAACTGTCTTTAACCACATACGTAAATATGTTTAGTATATGTATGTGTATATTTCGTGCTAATTTATGTACCTTCTATTTTTATCTCTGCATCACCCAATGGTTGACTGGTAGTTAATACTAAGTCTACCGATGTACACTATTTTGTGCATAAAGTTTTAAATAAATATATGCATAAGCTACTACGCGGTCTATATGCGGATACAACCTAAGTCTAGTTATTGGCTTTTGACATTGTTAAAAGTTGGTTAGAATATCATACGATGATTTGATTAACTAATCAATATGTGGAAAGACATAGACGTTCAGCGAAATAAATATATTAAAATTATGTCGCAAAGGCACTGGTGCTTGCTTTATAAACACACACTTCCATGAGAGCTATTATTTAATGGATTAATTTAGTATAACGTTTGATCCAATAGCCTAATATTGCTATGGATGGGAAAACTAAGAAGTTTTCTAGGTAATATTATAAGGCCGACGAAACTATAGTAAGCTGTACGTATTGGAATAAGATCTTTTTAAATTTCTTTTACAACTATACTGATATATATTACAAACCAAAAGTTTAAAAGTTATTAAACCAATTCTCATTTACAGGTACTATCTCCCCCATCGCTCTGCCTACTGCTGCTGAACTGAACCAGGACTTCGCTGGAGCCAACGGTATCGCTTCTGGATTTGGATTAACTGCTACAGGTAAGCACTTACATACATAGGCTTAAGGCACGTGAATTAGCCAACATTGTAACAGCTATATTTAACTTTTCACGGCATAGGCAAATGTATTTATTTTTCCAATAGTCATGCTGTTACTGAGAAAATTCTTACAGAAAGGCACAATATAATTTTCTGACCTAGGATTCAAGCCTGAGACGTCACAATCGATCGCCATTATAATGGCAAACTTGCTACTAAAGCAACGAAGCTGAAAAGCCTTTATCAGTTTATACGATTATGTCAGATTTTAAGAATATTATGCACGTCTCATTTATGCTACCAACAATGAGTTACGCTAATCAAGGATATCATCCAGCATCATAAACGTGAAAATAATAAAACTGAACTTGAACTAGAAGGCTGCTACACTAACTGATTTTTGCCTTCTTAGTCAGAAACGAGTGTGGTAAAAGAAGTCAGTCAAATACCTTATATAGACCTAAATAAAATGAAACTTTTATTAAGCTAAGTATTAAAAGAAGATAAATAAATAAACAAGTATTTAAATAAGGGAACTGTCTATCTGTAAAGCCTAATCTTCAAAATAGCTTAACCGATTACAATTAAATATGGTGCGGCGATGTGGAAAAGAATCATGGTCGGAGTGATCAAAGCTTCGGTATTTTTACAACCCGTCAAAACATTAGCAAAATTACACGCTCGCACTGGTGAAATCGCAAATTGAAATTAGTTATAATATAAAGGTGATATTGTTAGTTGAATAGGATCCTTATTTTTGTTATGTTTCAGGTGGTTCCGTTAGTGGCAACCTTAATCACGTGGCCCTCAATGTCATCACCAACAACGTCTGCAGGTTCGCCTTCCCCTTGATACTGCAGAACTCGAACATTTGCACCAGCGGCATGGGCGCTGTTAGTACTTGCCAAGGAGACTCTGGTGGTCCTCTCGCAGTTAATTACAACGGCAGACGTGTTCTGGTAAGTTCGCCTTACTTGTTATGCCCTAATCAATTAAAGATGATCTGTTCCAATCTGATTTAATAATATTACAGTTCTTCTCATTTTCTATAAAAGCCTCATTTGCAAACAAGAGTCCATTGGTATGCAGTAAAGTAAGGGAAAAGGGAAACATAGAATATTTGACGATACATTTACGTTAATCTGGCCACTAAGCAGAAAATAATAGGATTGTTGTATAAGTAACAAGCCTTTTTTTTTAAAGATTAAGTGCCCAATTATTTCTTCTAGTACGTACAAGAACTGTAATACACAAAATCGCTGAATGTAGTTCAGTTTTTAGAAAACGGAACTGTTTTATAAAACAGCTAGTGTTTATGTAAAACAGCTAAATAACCGATCCATCTGTGACATACTTATGAATAATATATTTAATGGCGGATAAGACCGGGATTAATCACCATTCAAGGTCATGGTTACGTTCTGTTATGAACTTAGGTAATTATTTTTCTATCCAGCGGATTTAAATTATGGATTTCTTTTTCTATAATAATTGAAAAACAAGCATTATTCCTAGTGTCTCAGTCCTATACTGTAATTATACGTATAGCATTTCGGTAGTTTACAATTTTTGTAGTTATTAAAGACAATTTGTCGATATTGATTGTTATAAACATTGTTCAAGCTATTCCAAATGCTTGTGTGAAATAGTTGTTCAATTGAAATAAAACCATATATAGAAGTCGTTCAGAATAATGTATGCTATGAAATTAACGAACTAATAAATTTGATATTTTCTCTTCTCAGATCGGTATCACATCTTTCGGCTCTGGCTTCGGTTGCGACGTCGGTATGCCCGCTGTCTTCGCTCGAGTCACCTCGTTCATGGATTTCTTCAACCAGCACGTTTAAGATATTAAACGCTGCCGCGGTCACTATCTATCCGCGAACAACAGATTTTCTGTTGCGTCTGCTCCACGGGGTTTATAGTGTCAATCTACTATAATAATATTATTATGACTATAATATATTATGGCCTCGCAATACTGTCTTTCTTTTTATCTCTATTCAAATGAACAATATTATCTAGTGTTTTATATTATATCAGTAGAATTCATATTATCTTAAATTAAGTGTAGTATATATAATAGTTCAAATGTAGGTGCCATTCTTATAATCATGAAAGGCTGATATATAACAGTACTACACCATTATATGATATAGTACAAGTCAAAAGTACCAACTAAGTCCTAAATTATAAATATTCTAAGCTAGCAACCCGCTCTGGCAACGCACGGTTAGTATAAAACTTTAACAAATTATACATCTACTTCCTCATGAATCACTCTGTCTATCGGTAAAAACCATATGAAAATCCGTTTAGTAGTTTTCGAGTTTATCGCGAACAGACAGACTGACGCGACGAGGGACTTAGTTTTATAATATGTAGTGATAGTGATATCGTAGGTAGGTATATAGATTAAATTATGCTAAAAATGAATGAAAATATACATCTCTCCTTTACCTTAGCTTCGAAGTATCCAAATATAGAGCGATGTCTTTTGCGAAAATAAAACATGTACACTTTTTAAGACATCATCATCATTATAGCCCTCGGTATTCAAACACTGTTTAGTATTTACAGACTGTGCAGATGGCGTAGAGGTTTAAGTGGTCGCCTCGCCACTGCCACAATGTCAAGTGTTGGTGTTGTGCACTCGTGTTCGAATCCCACAAATCCGCGACATAAATTAGTGTGAACCACACAAATGATTGTTCCGATTTTGGATATTCTTTGTGTCGGTAGTTTGAATGTTCGTAAAGTCCCCCGCGATGCAGAAATTATTCCTAGTACATCAGTTGTATTCAATAAAAAAAGTCTTCGATACATAATTTTCGAAATAGATTGGTCCCTTCAAATTTATGTCAAGTAAATAACGTTCCATGCGTTGTCGTTTTATCCAACTCTCATTCAACCCGTTTGTAATTGTAAATGCTTGTATTGACCACAATCGACACAATGTGGTTAATGATGAGGCAACTGAACATGTTGATTATAGACGTATTAACGAGATTATCGATATCGAAAAACCAAACAAAGATTGATTGATCATTACATGATGGGTTTTTACAGCGTATTATTATATTATACTGGCTTTTACCCGCAGCTTTGCAAGAAAACAATGCTTTTTTTTACCTTGCCTGTGTATGTCCTTTTCTGTACACCTGGCAACGTGTACGATCGGTCCAGTAGTTAGGCGTGAAAGCGTAATAAACAAACACACTCACATTCGAATTTATAATATGAGTTAGGATTACGGCGTATACAGAGTGCTGATTTATTTATACTTCTGTCTTGCACTTTTTATACCTACATAATTTACTAGAATTTATCCGCTCCTATATCTACGTGAATTCTATACCTACGTATATAGTTCGCAATTTAATTCGTGTTATTTTCACTGTGTACCAAATGTTCGATTCAAGACGATCATTGCAACATCTGATAAATATTAACAAATTCAACTTAACTAAGCTCCCGAAGTAACCTAGCCAATGCGTAGTCAATGCAAAGTAATCGAAATATCTTTGTTGGCTGTTTGTTTGGCACCGACTCTAAATAGGAGCCGATTTGATTGGAAGCTTAGTTAAGACTTATTATGTAATTTATTACTATGAAAACGGCATCATAATTCATACAGTAATTGGACCACGACGGTGGAAGAAATACAGGCAAATACACAGAGCGACAAACAGAAAAAACTGTAAAAATATAATATATATAATCTTTTTAACTCACATTTGCTATACTTATGCCGATTATATTTGTAAGTTAACGATTAAGATAAGTGATATCAAAAAAATCGTGTAAAACCAAGCATCATATCTACCTAATACGGAGGTATTATGCAGCAATCTTTTAATGATTTCATATAAATATGAATGAGGCAATTGGATTAGGCACTCAAAGACTCAATATCATGAGGGTACTGGTTATATTAGCTTTGGTTGCTGCTGCCTACGCCAACACCGCACCCGCGGTTGTCGACGATGTGCCCTTCAGTTTAATTGAGAACTATGTGATTCCTTTGGGTGAGAAAATCCGCAAAGCGGAAGAAGACATAGCAGCTGGCAGAATTATTGGCGGCGTTGGTTCAAGCCTCGGTGAATTCCCATACCAGGTATACTTTATTTTTAATTTGTAATTTCATAATCACACGGCACATTTAAAAAGTTCTAACGAAATCAAGAACTAAACATCTGTTATTATTCAAAAATATCACAAGTTGCTTTTATACGTCCCGCTTGACAGGAGTTCAAGTTAGTATACTCTATGTAGGACTGGAACAGACGATAGAAGAAGCCGCAGTGCTACTATTGCAAGGGACAAAACTTGAGAGAGATTAAATCAAACAACGTAATGAGAAATTTGTGCCTTATTTAAGTCCTATACGTTAATAAGAGTACAACAATAGATAATAAATTCAATTATGCTTTAGTATATAATTACGAAGTTAGATTACACACCGTAAAATATTTATACTTTAGTTGTTTTACGATAAATTTCACTTAGCTCTTACTTCTCTAAACTACAACTCACAGGTTTGCTGAAAGAAAAGTAATTAACTTACTTTTCGTTTAGCAAACCTATGAGTTAAGAACAACTTTGAGATCTTGAAATTTGCCCTTTATTTTTCTATACTCTATGTAAAACATAAGTAAAATCCATTAATAATAATTTAAAAAATGAATCATCATCAACAAGATCATTGTAACATTTGCGTAAACCTAAGACATCTAAGGAATACAGTGCCAACATGTTGATGTTATTAACTAACAATTTATTTCTCTCATTTTAGGCCGGTCTTCTAGCTAACTTCGTTGGTATCACTGGCACCGGTGTGTGCGGAGGTTCTCTAGTCAGTTCCAACAAAGTTATAACCGCAGCTCACTGCTGGTTCGACGGTATTAACCAAGCATGGAGGTTTACCGTTGTCCTTGGTTCCGTAACTCTTTTCTCTGGTGGTGTCAGACAAGAAACTAGTGTAGTTGCTATGCACCCAAATTGGACCCCTACCTTCGTCCGTAATGACGTTGCTGTGATTTATTTGCCAAGCACTGTTACTTTCACAGGTTTGTTTTTATTATTATTACCTTTATTTTTAATATCACAACTGTCTTTAACCACATACGTAAATATGTTTAGTATATGTATGTGTATATTTCGTGCTAATTTATGTACCTTCTATTTTTATCTCTGCATCACCCAATGGTTGACTGGTAGTTAATACTAAGTCTACCGATGTACACTATTTTGTGCATAAAGTTTTAAATAAATATATGCATAAGCTACTACGCGGTCTATATGCGGATACAACCTAAGTCTAGTTATTGGCTTTTGACATTGTTAAAAGTTGGTTAGAATATCATACGATGATTTGATTAACTAATCAATATGTGGAAAGACATAGACGTTCAGCGAAATAAATATATTAAAATTATGTCGCAAAGGCACTGGTGCTTGCTTTATAAACACACACTTCCATGAGAGCTATTATTTAATGGATTAATTTAGTATAACGTTTGATCCAATAGCCTAATATTGCTATGGATGGGAAAACTAAGAAGTTTTCTAGGTAATATTATAAGGCCGACGAAACTATAGTAAGCTGTACGTATTGGAATAAGATCTTTTTAAATTTCTTTTACAACTATACTGATATATATTACAAACCAAAAGTTTAAAAGTTATTAAACCAATTCTCATTTACAGGTACTATCTCCCCCATCGCTCTGCCTACTGCTGCTGAACTGAACCAGGACTTCGCTGGAGCCAACGGTATCGCTTCTGGATTTGGATTAACTGCTACAGGTAAGCACTTACATACATAGGCTTAAGGCACGTGAATTAGCCAACATTGTAACAGCTATATTTAACTTTTCACGGCATAGGCAAATGTATTTATTTTTCCAATAGTCATGCTGTTACTGAGAAAATTCTTACAGAAAGGCACAATATAATTTTCTGACCTAGGATTCAAGCCTGAGACGTCACAATCGATCGCCATTATAATGGCAAACTTGCTACTAAAGCAACGAAGCTGAAAAGCCTTTATCAGTTTATACGATTATGTCAGATTTTAAGAATATTATGCACGTCTCATTTATGCTACCAACAATGAGTTACGCTAATCAAGGATATCATCCAGCATCATAAACGTGAAAATAATAAAACTGAACTTGAACTAGAAGGCTGCTACACTAACTGATTTTTGCCTTCTTAGTCAGAAACGAGTGTGGTAAAAGAAGTCAGTCAAATACCTTATATAGACCTAAATAAAATGAAACTTTTATTAAGCTAAGTATTAAAAGAAGATAAATAAATAAACAAGTATTTAAATAAGGGAACTGTCTATCTGTAAAGCCTAATCTTCAAAATAGCTTAACCGATTACAATTAAATATGGTGCGGCGATGTGGAAAAGAATCATGGTCGGAGTGATCAAAGCTTCGGTATTTTTACAACCCGTCAAAACATTAGCAAAATTACACGCTCGCACTGGTGAAATCGCAAATTGAAATTAGTTATAATATAAAGGTGATATTGTTAGTTGAATAGGATCCTTATTTTTGTTATGTTTCAGGTGGTTCCGTTAGTGGCAACCTTAATCACGTGGCCCTCAATGTCATCACCAACAACGTCTGCAGGTTCGCCTTCCCCTTGATACTGCAGAACTCGAACATTTGCACCAGCGGCATGGGCGCTGTTAGTACTTGCCAAGGAGACTCTGGTGGTCCTCTCGCAGTTAATTACAACGGCAGACGTGTTCTGGTAAGTTCGCCTTACTTGTTATGCCCTAATCAATTAAAGATGATCTGTTCCAATCTGATTTAATAATATTACAGTTCTTCTCATTTTCTATAAAAGCCTCATTTGCAAACAAGAGTCCATTGGTATGCAGTAAAGTAAGGGAAAAGGGAAACATAGAATATTTGACGATACATTTACGTTAATCTGGCCACTAAGCAGAAAATAATAGGATTGTTGTATAAGTAACAAGCCTTTTTTTTTAAAGATTAAGTGCCCAATTATTTCTTCTAGTACGTACAAGAACTGTAATACACAAAATCGCTGAATGTAGTTCAGTTTTTAGAAAACGGAACTGTTTTATAAAACAGCTAGTGTTTATGTAAAACAGCTAAATAACCGATCCATCTGTGACATACTTATGAATAATATATTTAATGGCGGATAAGACCGGGATTAATCACCATTCAAGGTCATGGTTACGTTCTGTTATGAACTTAGGTAATTTTTTTTCTATCCAGCGGATTTAAATTATGGATTTCTTTTTCTATAATAATTGAAAAACAAGCATTATTCCTAGTGTCTCAGTCCTATACTGTAATTATACGTATAGCATTTCGGTAGTTTACAATTTTTGTAGTTATTAAAGACAATTTGTCGATATTGATTGTTATAAACATTGTTCAAGCTATTCCAAATGCTTGTGTGAAATAGTTGTTCAATTGAAATAAAACCATATATAGAAGTCGTTCAGAATAATGTATGCTATGAAATTAACGAACTAATAAATTTGATATTTTCTCTTCTCAGATCGGTATCACATCTTTCGGCTCTGGCTTCGGTTGCGACGTCGGTATGCCCGCTGTCTTCGCTCGAGTCACCTCGTTCATGGATTTCTTCAACCAGCACGTTTAAGATATTAAACGCTGCCGCGGTCACTATCTATCCGCGAACAACAGATTTTCTGTTGCGTCTGCTCCACGGGGTTTATAGTGTCAATCTACTATAATAATATTATTATGACTATAATATATTATGGCCTCGCAATACTGTCTTTCTTTTTATCTCTATTCAAATGAACAATATTATCTAGTGTTTTATATTATATCAGTAGAATTCATATTATCTTAAATTAAGTGTAGTATATATAATAGTTCAAATGTAGGTGCCATTCTTATAATCATGAAAGGCTGATATATAACAGTACTACACCATTATATGATATAGTACAAGTCAAAAGTACCAACTAAGTCCTAAATTATAAATATTCTAAGCTAGCAACCCGCTCTGGCAACGCACGGTTAGTATAAAACTTTAACAAATTATACATCTACTTCCTCATGAATCACTCTGTCTATCGGTAAAAACCATATGAAAATCCGTTTAGTAGTTTTCGAGTTTATCGCGAACAGACAGACTGACGCGACGAGGGACTTAGTTTTATAATATGTAGTGATAGTGATATCGTAGGTAGGTATATAGATTAAATTATGCTAAAAATGAATGAAAATATACATCTCTCCTTTACCTTAGCTTCGAAGTATCCAAATATAGAGCGATGTCTTTTGCGAAAATAAAACATGTACACTTTTTAAGACATCATCATCATTATAGCCCTCGGTATTCAAACACTGTTTAGTATTTACAGACTGTGCAGATGGCGTAGAGGTTTAAGTGGTCGCCTCGCCACTGCCACAATGTCAAGTGTTGGTGTTGTGCACTCGTGTTCGAATCCCACAAATCCGCGACATAAATTAGTGTGAACCACACAAATGATTGTTCCGATTTTGGATATTCTTTGTGTCGGTAGTTTGAATGTTCGTAAAGTCCCCCGCGATGCAGAAATTATTCCTAGTACATCAGTTGTATTCAATAAAAAAAGTCTTCGATACATAATTTTCGAAATAGATTGGTCCCTTCAAATTTATGTCAAGTAAATAACGTTCCATGCGTTGTCGTTTTATCCAACTCTCATTCAACCCGTTTGTAATTGTAAATGCTTGTATTGACCACAATCGACACAATGTGGTTAATGATGAGGCAACTGAACATGTTGATTATAGACGTATTAACGAGATTATCGATATCGAAAAACCAAACAAAGATTGATTGATCATTACATGATGGGTTTTTACAGCGTATTATTATATTATACTGGCTTTTACCCGCAGCTTTGCAAGAAAACAATGCTTTTTTTTACCTTGCCTGTGTATGTCCTTTTCTGTACACCTGGCAACGTGTACGATCGGTCCAGTAGTTAGGCGTGAAAGCGTAATAAACAAACACACTCACATTCGAATTTATAATATGAGTTAGGATTACGGCGTATACAGAGTGCTGATTTATTTATACTTCTGTCTTGCACTTTTTATACCTACATAATTTACTAGAATTTATCCGCTCCTATATCTACGTGAATTCTATACCTACGTATATAGTTCGCAATTTAATTCGTGTTATTTTCACTGTGTACCAAATGTTCGATTCAAGACGATCATTGCAACATCTGATAAATATTAACAAATTCAACTTAACTAAGCTCCCGAAGTAACCTAGCCAATGCGTAGTCAATGCAAAGTAATCGAAATATCTTTGTTGGCTGTTTGTTAGGCACCGACTCTAAATAGGAGCCGATTTGATTGGAAGCTTAGTTAAGACTTATTATGTAATTTATTACTATGAAAACCGCATCATAATTCATACAGTAATTGGACCACGACGGTGGAAGAAATACAGGCAAATACACAGCGTGACAAACAGAAAAAACTGTAGAATATAATATATATAATCTTTTTAACTCACATTTGCTATACTTATGCCGATTATATTTGTAAGTTAACGATTAAGATAAGTGATATCAAAAAAATCGTGTAAAACCAAGCATCATATCTACCTAATACGGAGGTATTATGCAGCAATCTTTTAATGATTTCATATAAATATGAATGAGGCAATTGGATTAGGCACTCAAAGACTCAATATCATGAGGGTACTGGTTATATTAGCTTTGGTTGCTGCTGCCTACGCCAACACCGCACCCGCGGTTGTCGACGATGTGCCCTTCAGTTTAATTGAGAACTATGTGATTCCTTTGGGTGAGAAAATCCGCAAAGCGGAAGAAGACATAGCAGCTGGCAGAATTATTGGCGGCGTTGGTTCAAGCCTCGGTGAATTCCCATACCAGGTATACTTTATTTTGAATTTGTAATTTCATAATCACACGGCACATTTAAAAAGTTCTAACGAAATCAAGAACTAAACATCTGTTATTATTCAAAAATATCACAAGTTGCTTTTATACGTCCCGCTTGACAGGAGTTCAAGTTAGTATACTCTATGTAGGACTGGAACAGACGATAGAAGAAGCCGCAGTGCTACTATTGCAAGGGACAAAACTTGAGAGAGATTAAATCAAACAACGTAATGAGAAATTTGTGCCTTATTTAAGTCCTATACGTTAATAAGAGTACAACAATAGATAATAAATTCAATTATGCTTTAGTATATAATTACGAAGTTAGATTACACACCGTAAAATATTTATACTTTAGTTGTTTTACGATAAATTTCACTTAGCTCTTACTTCTCTAAACTACAACTCACAGGTTTGCTGAAAGAAAAGTAATTAACTTACTTTTCGTTTAGCAAACCTATGAGTTAAGAACAACTTTGAGATCTTGAAATTTGCCCTTTATTTTTCTATACTCTATGTAAAACATAAGTAAAATCCATTAATAATAATTTAAAAAATGAATCATCATCAACAAGATCATTGTAACATTTGCGTAAACCTAAGACATCTAAGGAATACAGTGCCAACATGTTGATGTTATTAACTAACAATTTATTTCTCTCATTTTAGGCCGGTCTTCTAGCTAACATCGTTGGTATCACTGGCACCGGTGTGTGCGGAGGTTCTCTAGTCAGTTCCAACAAAGTTATAACCGCAGCTCACTGCTGGTTCGACGGTATTAACCAAGCATGGAGGTTTACCGTTGTCCTTGGTTCCGTAACTCTTTTCTCTGGTGGTGTCAGACAAGAAACTAGTGTAGTTGCTATGCACCCAAATTGGACCCCTACCTTCGTCCGTAATGACGTTGCTGTGATTTATTTGCCAAGCACTGTTACTTTCACAGGTTTGTTTTTATTATTATTACCTTTATTTTTAATATCACAACTGTCTTTAACCACATACGTAAATATGTTTAGTATATGTATGTGTATATTTCGTGCTAATTTATGTACCTTCTATTTTTATCTCTGCATCACCCAATGGTTGACTGGTAGTTAATACTAAGTCTACCGATGTACACTATTTTGTGCATAAAGTTTTAAATAAATATATGCATAAGCTACTACGCGGTCTATATGCGGATACAACCTAAGTCTAGTTATTGGCTTTTGACATTGTTAAAAGTTGGTTAGAATATCATACGATGATTTGATTAACTAATCAATATGTGGAAAGACATAGACGTTCAGCGAAATAAATATATTAAAATTATGTCGCAAAGGCACTGGTGCTTGCTTTATAAACACACACTTCCATGAGAGCTATTATTTAATGGATTAATTTAGTATAACGTTTGATCCAATAGCCTAATATTGCTATGGATGGGAAAACTAAGAAGTTTTCTAGGTAATATTATAAGGCCGACGAAACTATAGTAAGCTGTACGTATTGGAATAAGATCTTTTTAAATTTCTTTTACAACTATACTGATATATATTACAAACCAAAAGTTTAAAAGTTATTAAACCAATTCTCATTTACAGGTACTATCTCCCCCATCGCTCTGCCTACTGCTGCTGAACTGAACCAGGACTTCGCTGGAGCCAACGGTATCGCTTCTGGATTTGGATTAACTGCTACAGGTAAGCACTTACATACATAGGCTTAAGGCACGTGAATTAGCCAACATTGTAACAGCTATATTTAACTTTTCACGGCATAGGCAAATGTATTTATTTTTCCAATAGTCATGCTGTTACTGAGAAAATTCTTACAGAAAGGCACAATATAATTTTCTGACCTAGGATTCAAGCCTGAGACGTCACAATCGATCGCCATTATAATGGCAAACTTGCTACTAAAGCAACGAAGCTGAAAAGCCTTTATCAGTTTATACGATTATGTCAGATTTTAAGAATATTATGCACGTCTCATTTATGCTACCAACAATGAGTTACGCTAATCAAGGATATCATCCAGCATCATAAACGTGAAAATAATAAAACTGAACTTGAACTAGAAGGCTGCTACACTAACTGATTTTTGCCTTCTTAGTCAGAAACGAGTGTGGTAAAAGAAGTCAGTCAAATACCTTATATAGACCTAAATAAAATGAAACTTTTATTAAGCTAAGTATTAAAAGAAGATAAATAAATAAACAAGTATTTAAATAAGGGAACTGTCTATCTGTAAAGCCTAATCTTCAAAATAGCTTAACCGATTACAATTAAATATGGTGCGGCGATGTGGAAAAGAATCATGGTCGGAGTGATCAAAGCTTCGGTATTTTTACAACCCGTCAAAACATTAGCAAAATTACACGCTCGCACTGGTGAAATCGCAAATTGAAATTAGTTATAATATAAAGGTGATATTGTTAGTTGAATAGGATCCTTATTTTTGTTATGTTTCAGGTGGTTCCGTTAGTGGCAACCTTAATCACGTGGCCCTCAATGTCATCACCAACAACGTCTGCAGGTTCGCCTTCCCCTTGATACTGCAGAACTCGAACATTTGCACCAGCGGCATGGGCGCTGTTAGTACTTGCCAAGGAGACTCTGGTGGTCCTCTCGCAGTTAATTACAACGGCAGACGTGTTCTGGTAAGTTCGCCTTACTTGTTATGCCCTAATCAATTAAAGATGATCTGTTCCAATCTGATTTAATAATATTACAGTTCTTCTCATTTTCTATAAAAGCCTCATTTGCAAACAAGAGTCCATTGGTATGCAGTAAAGTAAGGGAAAAGGGAAGCATAGAATATTTGACGATACATTTACGTTAATCTGGCCACTAAGCAGAAAATAATAGGATTGTTGTATAAGTAACAAGCCTTTTTTTTTAAAGATTAAGTGCCCAATTATTTCTTCTAGTACGTACAAGAACTGTAATACACAAAATCGCTGAATGTAGTTCAGTTTTTAGAAAACGGAACTGTTTTATAAAACAGCTAGTGTTTATGTAAAACAGCTAAATAACCGATCCATCTGTGACATACTTATGAATAATATATTTAATGGCGGATAAGACCGGTATTAATCACCATTCAAGGTCATGGTTACGTTCTGTTATGAACTTAGGTAATTTTTTTTCTATCCAGCGGATTTAAATTATGGATTTCTTTTTCTATAATAATTGAAAAACAAGCATTATTCCTAGTGTCTCAGTCCTATACTGTAATTATACGTATAGCATTTCGGTAGTTTACAATTTTTGTAGTTATTAAAGACAATTTGTCGATATTGATTGTTATAAACATTGTTCAAGCTATTCCAAATGCTTGTGTGAAATAGTTGTTCAATTGAAATAAAACCATATATAGAAGTCGTTCAGAATAATGTATGCTATGAAATTAACGAACTAATAAATTTGATATTTTCTCTTCTCAGATCGGTATCACATCTTTCGGCTCTGGCTTCGGTTGCGACGTCGGTATGCCCGCTGTCTTCGCTCGAGTCACCTCGTTCATGGATTTCTTCAACCAGCACGTTTAAGATATTAAACGCTGCCGCGGTCACTATCTATCCGCGAACAACAGATTTTCTGTTGCGTCTGCTCCACGGGGTTTATAGTGTCAATCTACTATAATAATATTATTATGACTATAATATATTATGGCCTCGCAATACTGTCTTTCTTTTTATCTCTATTCAAATGAACAATATTATCTAGTGTTTTATATTATATCAGTAGAATTCATATTATCTTAAATTAAGTGTAGTATATATAATAGTTCAAATGTAGGTGCCATTCTTATAATCATGAAAGGCTGATATATAACAGTACTACACCATTATATGATATAGTACAAGTCAAAAGTACCAACTAAGTCCTAAATTATAAATATTCTAAGCTAGCAACCCGCTCTGGCAACGCACGGTTAGTATAAAACTTTAACAAATTATACATCTACTTCCTCATGAATCACTCTGTCTATCGGTAAAAACCATATGAAAATCCGTTTAGTAGTTTTCGAGTTTATCGCGAACAGACAGACTGACGCGACGAGGGACTTAGTTTTATAATATGTAGTGATAGTGATATCGTAGGTAGGTATATAGATTAAATTATGCTAAAAATGAATGAAAATATACATCTCTCCTTTACCTTAGCTTCGAAGTATCCAAATATAGAGCGATGTCTTTTGCGAAAATAAAACATGTACACTTTTTAAGACATCATCATCATTATAGCCCTCGGTATTCAAACACTGTTTAGTATTTACAGACTGTGCAGATGGCGTAGAGGTTTAAGTGGTCGCCTCGCCACTGCCACAATGTCAAGTGTTGGTGTTGTGCACTCGTGTTCGAATCCCACAAATCCGCGACATAAATTAGTGTGAACCACACAAATGATTGTTCCGATTTTGGATATTCTTTGTGTCGGTAGTTTGAATGTTCGTAAAGTCCCCCGCGATGCAGAAATTATTCCTAGTACATCAGTTGTATTCAATAAAAAAAGTCTTCGATACATAATTTTCGAAATAGATTGGTCCCTTCAAATTTATGTCAAGTAAATAACGTTCCATGCGTTGTCGTTTTATCCAACTCTCATTCAACCCGTTTGTAATTGTAAATGCTTGTATTGACCACAATCGACACAATGTGGTTAATGATGAGGCAACTGAACATGTTGATTATAGACGTATTAACGAGATTATCGATATCGAAAAACCAAACAAAGATTGATTGATCATTACATGATGGGTTTTTACAGCGTATTATTATATTATACTGGCTTTTACCCGCAGCTTTGCAAGAAAACAATGCTTTTTTTTACCTTGCCTGTGTATGTCCTTTTCTGTACACCTGGCAACGTGTACGATCGGTCCAGTAGTTAGGCGTGAAAGCGTAATAAACAAACACACTCACATTCGAATTTATAATATGAGTTAGGATTACGGCGTATACAGAGTGCTGATTTATTTATACTTCTGTCTTGCACTTTTTATACCTACATAATTTACTAGAATTTATCCGCTCCTATATCTACGTGAATTCTATACCTACGTATATAGTTCGCAATTTAATTCGTGTTATTTTCACTGTGTACCAAATGTTCGATTCAAGACGATCATTGCAACATCTGATAAATATTAACAAATTCAACTTAACTAAGCTCCCGAAGTAACCTAGCCAATGCGTAGTCAATGCAAAGTAATCGAAATATCTTTGTTGGCTGTTTGTTAGGCACCGACTCTAAATAGGAGCCGATTTGATTGGAAGCTTAGTTAAGACTTATTATGTAATTTATTACTATGAAAACCGCATCATAATTCATACAGTAATTGGACCACGACGGTGGAAGAAATACAGGCAAATACACAGCGTGACAAACAGAAAAAACTGTAGAATATAATATATATAATCTTTTTAACTCACATTTGCTATACTTATGCCGATTATATTTGTAAGTTAACGATTAAGATAAGTGATATCAAAAAAATCGTGTAAAACCAAGCATCATATCTACCTAATACGGAGGTATTATGCAGCAATCTTTTAATGATTTCATATAAATATGAATGAGGCAATTGGATTAGGCACTCAAAGACTCAATATCATGAGGGTACTGGTTATATTAGCTTTGGTTGCTGCTGCCTACGCCAACACCGCACCCGCGGTTGTCGACGATGTGCCCTTCAGTTTAATTGAGAACTATGTGATTCCTTTGGGTGAGAAAATCCGCAAAGCGGAAGAAGACATAGCAGCTGGCAGAATTATTGGCGGCGTTGGTTCAAGCCTCGGTGAATTCCCATACCAGGTATACTTTATTTTGAATTTGTAATTTCATAATCACACGGCACATTTAAAAAGTTCTAACGAAATCAAGAACTAAACATCTGTTATTATTCAAAAATATCACAAGTTGCTTTTATACGTCCCGCTTGACAGGAGTTCAAGTTAGTATACTCTATGTAGGACTGGAACAGACGATAGAAGAAGCCGCAGTGCTACTATTGCAAGGGACAAAACTTGAGAGAGATTAAATCAAACAACGTAATGAGAAATTTGTGCCTTATTTAAGTCCTATACGTTAATAAGAGTACAACAATAGATAATAAATTCAATTATGCTTTAGTATATAATTACGAAGTTAGATTACACACCGTAAAATATTTATACTTTAGTTGTTTTACGATAAATTTCACTTAGCTCTTACTTCTCTAAACTACAACTCACAGGTTTGCTGAAAGAAAAGTAATTAACTTACTTTTCGTTTAGCAAACCTATGAGTTAAGAACAACTTTGAGATCTTGAAATTTGCCCTTTATTTTTCTATACTCTATGTAAAACATAAGTAAAATCCATTAATAATAATTTAAAAAATGAATCATCATCAACAAGATCATTGTAACATTTGCGTAAACCTAAGACATCTAAGGAATACAGTGCCAACATGTTGATGTTATTAACTAACAATTTATTTCTCTCATTTTAGGCCGGTCTTCTAGCTAACATCGTTGGTATCACTGGCACCGGTGTGTGCGGAGGTTCTCTAGTCAGTTCCAACAAAGTTATAACCGCAGCTCACTGCTGGTTCGACGGTATTAACCAAGCATGGAGGTTTACCGTTGTCCTTGGTTCCGTAACTCTTTTCTCTGGTGGTGTCAGACAAGAAACTAGTGTAGTTGCTATGCACCCAAATTGGACCCCTACCTTCGTCCGTAATGACGTTGCTGTGATTTATTTGCCAAGCACTGTTACTTTCACAGGTTTGTTTTTATTATTATTACCTTTATTTTTAATATCACAACTGTCTTTAACCACATACGTAAATATGTTTAGTATATGTATGTGTATATTTCGTGCTAATTTATGTACCTTCTATTTTTATCTCTGCATCACCCAATGGTTGACTGGTAGTTAATACTAAGTCTACCGATGTACACTATTTTGTGCATAAAGTTTTAAATAAATATATGCATAAGCTACTACGCGGTCTATATGCGGATACAACCTAAGTCTAGTTATTGGCTTTTGACATTGTTAAAAGTTGGTTAGAATATCATACGATGATTTGATTAACTAATCAATATGTGGAAAGACATAGACGTTCAGCGAAATAAATATATTAAAATTATGTCGCAAAGGCACTGGTGCTTGCTTTATAAACACACACTTCCATGAGAGCTATTATTTAATGGATTAATTTAGTATAACGTTTGATCCAATAGCCTAATATTGCTATGGATGGGAAAACTAAGAAGTTTTCTAGGTAATATTATAAGGCCGACGAAACTATAGTAAGCTGTACGTATTGGAATAAGATCTTTTTAAATTTCTTTTACAACTATACTGATATATATTACAAACCAAAAGTTTAAAAGTTATTAAACCAATTCTCATTTACAGGTACTATCTCCCCCATCGCTCTGCCTACTGCTGCTGAACTGAACCAGGACTTCGCTGGAGCCAACGGTATCGCTTCTGGATTTGGATTAACTGCTACAGGTAAGCACTTACATACATAGGCTTAAGGCACGTGAATTAGCCAACATTGTAACAGCTATATTTAACTTTTCACGGCATAGGCAAATGTATTTATTTTTCCAATAGTCATGCTGTTACTGAGAAAATTCTTACAGAAAGGCACAATATAATTTTCTGACCTAGGATTCAAGCCTGAGACGTCACAATCGATCGCCATTATAATGGCAAACTTGCTACTAAAGCAACGAAGCTGAAAAGCCTTTATCAGTTTATACGATTATGTCAGATTTTAAGAATATTATGCACGTCTCATTTATGCTACCAACAATGAGTTACGCTAATCAAGGATATCATCCAGCATCATAAACGTGAAAATAATAAAACTGAACTTGAACTAGAAGGCTGCTACACTAACTGATTTTTGCCTTCTTAGTCAGAAACGAGTGTGGTAAAAGAAGTCAGTCAAATACCTTATATAGACCTAAATAAAATGAAACTTTTATTAAGCTAAGTATTAAAAGAAGATAAATAAATAAACAAGTATTTAAATAAGGGAACTGTCTATCTGTAAAGCCTAATCTTCAAAATAGCTTAACCGATTACAATTAAATATGGTGCGGCGATGTGGAAAAGAATCATGGTCGGAGTGATCAAAGCTTCGGTATTTTTACAACCCGTCAAAACATTAGCAAAATTACACGCTCGCACTGGTGAAATCGCAAATTGAAATTAGTTATAATATAAAGGTGATATTGTTAGTTGAATAGGATCCTTATTTTTGTTATGTTTCAGGTGGTTCCGTTAGTGGCAACCTTAATCACGTGGCCCTCAATGTCATCACCAACAACGTCTGCAGGTTCGCCTTCCCCTTGATACTGCAGAACTCGAACATTTGCACCAGCGGCATGGGCGCTGTTAGTACTTGCCAAGGAGACTCTGGTGGTCCTCTCGCAGTTAATTACAACGGCAGACGTGTTCTGGTAAGTTCGCCTTACTTGTTATGCCCTAATCAATTAAAGATGATCTGTTCCAATCTGATTTAATAATATTACAGTTCTTCTCATTTTCTATAAAAGCCTCATTTGCAAACAAGAGTCCATTGGTATGCAGTAAAGTAAGGGAAAAGGGAAACATAGAATATTTGACGATACATTTACGTTAATCTGGCCACTAAGCAGAAAATAATAGGATTGTTGTATAAGTAACAAGCCTTTTTTTTTAAAGATTAAGTGCCCAATTATTTCTTCTAGTACGTACAAGAACTGTAATACACAAAATCGCTGAATGTAGTTCAGTTTTTAGAAAACGGAACTGTTTTATAAAACAGCTAGTGTTTATGTAAAACAGCTAAATAACCGATCCATCTGTGACATACTTATGAATAATATATTTAATGGCGGATAAGACCGGGATTAATCACCATTCAAGGTCATGGTTACGTTCTGTTATGAACTTAGGTAATTTTTTTTCTATCCAGCGGATTTAAATTATGGATTTCTTTTTCTATAATAATTGAAAAACAAGCATTATTCCTAGTGTCTCAGTCCTATACTGTAATTATACGTATAGCATTTCGGTAGTTTACAATTTTTGTAGTTATTAAAGACAATTTGTCGATATTGATTGTTATAAACATTGTTCAAGCTATTCCAAATGCTTGTGTGAAATAGTTGTTCAATTGAAATAAAACCATATATAGAAGTCGTTCAGAATAATGTATGCTATGAAATTAACGAACTAATAAATTTGATATTTTCTCTTCTCAGATCGGTATCACATCTTTCGGCTCTGGCTTCGGTTGCGACGTCGGTATGCCCGCTGTCTTCGCTCGAGTCACCTCGTTCATGGATTTCTTCAACCAGCACGTTTAAGATATTAAACGCTGCCGCGGTCACTATCTATCCGCGAACAACAGATTTTCTGTTGCGTCTGCTCCACGGGGTTTATAGTGTCAATCTACTATAATAATATTATTATGACTATAATATATTATGGCCTCGCAATACTGTCTTTCTTTTTATCTCTATTCAAATGAACAATATTATCTAGTGTTTTATATTATATCAGTAGAATTCATATTATCTTAAATTAAGTGTAGTATATATAATAGTTCAAATGTAGGTGCCATTCTTATAATCATGAAAGGCTGATATATAACAGTACTACACCATTATATGATATAGTACAAGTCAAAAGTACCAACTAAGTCCTAAATTATAAATATTCTAAGCTAGCAACCCGCTCTGGCAACGCACGGTTAGTATAAAACTTTAACAAATTATACATCTACTTCCTCATGAATCACTCTGTCTATCGGTAAAAACCATATGAAAATCCGTTTAGTAGTTTTCGAGTTTATCGCGAACAGACAGACTGACGCGACGAGGGACTTAGTTTTATAATATGTAGTGATAGTGATATCGTAGGTAGGTATATAGATTAAATTATGCTAAAAATGAATGAAAATATACATCTCTCCTTTACCTTAGCTTCGAAGTATCCAAATATAGAGCGATGTCTTTTGCGAAAATAAAACATGTACACTTTTTAAGACATCATCATCATTATAGCCCTCGGTATTCAAACACTGTTTAGTATTTACAGACTGTGCAGATGGCGTAGAGGTTTAAGTGGTCGCCTCGCCACTGCCACAATGTCAAGTGTTGGTGTTGTGCACTCGTGTTCGAATCCCACAAATCCGCGACATAAATTAGTGTGAACCACACAAATGATTGTTCCGATTTTGGATATTCTTTGTGTCGGTAGTTTGAATGTTCGTAAAGTCCCCCGCGATGCAGAAATTATTCCTAGTACATCAGTTGTATTCAATAAAAAAAGTCTTCGATACATAATTTTCGAAATAGATTGGTCCCTTCAAATTTATGTCAAGTAAATAACGTTCCATGCGTTGTCGTTTTATCCAACTCTCATTCAACCCGTTTGTAATTGTAAATGCTTGTATTGACCACAATCGACACAATGTGGTTAATGATGAGGCAACTGAACATGTTGATTATAGACGTATTAACGAGATTATCGATATCGAAAAACCAAACAAAGATTGATTGATCATTACATGATGGGTTTTTACAGCGTATTATTATATTATACTGGCTTTTACCCGCAGCTTTGCAAGAAAACAATGCTTTTTTTTACCTTGCCTGTGTATGTCCTTTTCTGTACACCTGGCAACGTGTACGATCGGTCCAGTAGTTAGGCGTGAAAGCGTAATAAACAAACACACTCACATTCGAATTTATAATATGAGTTAGGATTACGGCGTATACAGAGTGCTGATTTATTTATACTTCTGTCTTGCACTTTTTATACCTACATAATTTACTAGAATTTATCCGCTCCTATATCTACGTGAATTCTATACCTACGTATATAGTTCGCAATTTAATTCGTGTTATTTTCACTGTGTACCAAATGTTCGATTCAAGACGATCATTGCAACATCTGATAAATATTAACAAATTCAACTTAACTAAGCTCCCGAAGTAACCTAGCCAATGCGTAGTCAATGCAAAGTAATCGAAATATCTTTGTTGGCTGTTTGTTAGGCACCGACTCTAAATAGGAGCCGATTTGATTGGAAGCTTAGTTAAGACTTATTATGTAATTTATTACTATGAAAACCGCATCATAATTCATACAGTAATTGGACCACGACGGTGGAAGAAATACAGGCAAATACACAGCGTGACAAACAGAAAAAACTGTAGAATATAATATATATAATCTTTTTAACTCACATTTGCTATACTTATGCCGATTATATTTGTAAGTTAACGATTAAGATAAGTGATATCAAAAAAATCGTGTAAAACCAAGCATCATATCTACCTAATACGGAGGTATTATGCAGCAATCTTTTAATGATTTCATATAAATATGAATGAGGCAATTGGATTAGGCACTCAAAGACTCAATATCATGAGGGTACTGGTTATATTAGCTTTGGTTGCTGCTGCCTACGCCAACACCGCACCCGCGGTTGTCGACGATGTGCCCTTCAGTTTAATTGAGAACTATGTGATTCCTTTGGGTGAGAAAATCCGCAAAGCGGAAGAAGACATAGCAGCTGGCAGAATTATTGGCGGCGTTGGTTCAAGCCTCGGTGAATTCCCATACCAGGTATACTTTATTTTTAATTTGTAATTTCATAATCACACGGCACATTTAAAAAGTTCTAACGAAATCAAGAACTAAACATCTGTTATTATTCAAAAATATCACAAGTTGCTTTTATACGTCCCGCTTGACAGGAGTTCAAGTTAGTATACTCTATGTAGGACTGGAACAGACGATAGAAGAAGCCGCAGTGCTACTATTGCAAGGGACAAAACTTGAGAGAGATTAAATCAAACAACGTAATGAGAAATTTGTGCCTTATTTAAGTCCTATACGTTAATAAGAGTACAACAATAGATAATAAATTCAATTATGCTTTAGTATATAATTACGAAGTTAGATTACACACCGTAAAATATTTATACTTTAGTTGTTTTACGATAAATTTCACTTAGCTCTTACTTCTCTAAACTACAACTCACAGGTTTGCTGAAAGAAAAGTAATTAACTTACTTTTCGTTTAGCAAACCTATGAGTTAAGAACAACTTTGAGATCTTGAAATTTGCCCTTTATTTTTCTATACTCTATGTAAAACATAAGTAAAATCCATTAATAATAATTTAAAAAATGAATCATCATCAACAAGATCATTGTAACATTTGCGTAAACCTAAGACATCTAAGGAATACAGTGCCAACATGTTGATGTTATTAACTAACAATTTATTTCTCTCATTTTAGGCCGGTCTTCTAGCTAACTTCGTTGGTATCACTGGCACCGGTGTGTGCGGAGGTTCTCTAGTCAGTTCCAACAAAGTTATAACCGCAGCTCACTGCTGGTTCGACGGTATTAACCAAGCATGGAGGTTTACCGTTGTCCTTGGTTCCGTAACTCTTTTCTCTGGTGGTGTCAGACAAGAAACTAGTGTAGTTGCTATGCACCCAAATTGGACCCCTACCTTCGTCCGTAATGACGTTGCTGTGATTTATTTGCCAAGCACTGTTACTTTCACAGGTTTGTTTTTATTATTATTACCTTTATTTTTAATATCACAACTGTCTTTAACCACATACGTAAATATGTTTAGTATATGTATGTGTATATTTCGTGCTAATTTATGTACCTTCTATTTTTATCTCTGCATCACCCAATGGTTGACTGGTAGTTAATACTAAGTCTACCGATGTACACTATTTTGTGCATAAAGTTTTAAATAAATATATGCATAAGCTACTACGCGGTCTATATGCGGATACAACCTAAGTCTAGTTATTGGCTTTTGACATTGTTAAAAGTTGGTTAGAATATCATACGATGATTTGATTAACTAATCAATATGTGGAAAGACATAGACGTTCAGCGAAATAAATATATTAAAATTATGCCGCAAAGGCACTGGTGCTTGCTTTATAAACACACACTTCCATGAGAGCTATTATTTAATGGATTAATTTAGTATAACGTTTGATCCAATAGCCTAATATTGCTATGGATGGGAAAACTAAGAAGTTTTCTAGGTAATATTATAAGGCCGACGAAACTATAGTAAGCTGTACGTATTGGAATAAGATCTTTTTAAATTTCTTTTACAACTATACTGATATATATTACAAACCAAAAGTTTAAAAGTTATTAAACCAATTCTCATTTACAGGTACTATCTCCCCCATCGCTCTGCCTACTGCTGCTGAACTGAACCAGGACTTCGCTGGAGCCAACGGTATCGCTTCTGGATTTGGATTAACTGCTACAGGTAAGCACTTACATACATAGGCTTAAGGCACGTGAATTAGCCAACATTGTAACAGCTATATTTAACTTTTCACGGCATAGGCAAATGTATTTATTTTTCCAATAGTCATGCTGTTACTGAGAAAATTCTTACAGAAAGGCACAATATAATTTTCTGACCTAGGATTCAAGCCTGAGACGTCACAATCGATCGCCATTATAATGGCAAACTTGCTACTAAAGCAACGAAGCTGAAAAGCCTTTATCAGTTTATACGATTATGTCAGATTTTAAGAATATTATGCACGTCTCATTTATGCTACCAACAATGAGTTACGCTAATCAAGGATATCATCCAGCATCATAAACGTGAAAATAATAAAACTGAACTTGAACTAGAAGGCTGCTACACTAACTGATTTTTGCCTTCTTAGTCAGAAACGAGTGTGGTAAAAGAAGTCAGTCAAATACCTTATATAGACCTAAATAAAATGAAACTTTTATTAAGCTAAGTATTAAAAGAAGATAAATAAATAAACAAGTATTTAAATAAGGGAACTGTCTATCTGTAAAGCCTAATCTTCAAAATAGCTTAACCGATTACAATTAAATATGGTGCGGCGATGTGGAAAAGAATCATGGTCGGAGTGATCAAAGCTTCGGTATTTTTACAACCCGTCAAAACATTAGCAAAATTACACGCTCGCACTGGTGAAATCGCAAATTGAAATTAGTTATAATATAAAGGTGATATTGTTAGTTGAATAGGATCCTTATTTTTGTTATGTTTCAGGTGGTTCCGTTAGTGGCAACCTTAATCACGTGGCCCTCAATGTCATCACCAACAACGTCTGCAGGTTCGCCTTCCCCTTGATACTGCAGAACTCGAACATTTGCACCAGCGGCATGGGCGCTGTTAGTACTTGCCAAGGAGACTCTGGTGGTCCTCTCGCAGTTAATTACAACGGCAGACGTGTTCTGGTAAGTTCGCCTTACTTGTTATGCCCTAATCAATTAAAGATGATCTGTTCCAATCTGATTTAATAATATTACAGTTCTTCTCATTTTCTATAAAAGCCTCATTTGCAAACAAGAGTCCATTGGTATGCAGTAAAGTAAGGGAAAAGGGAAACATAGAATATTTGACGATACATTTACGTTAATCTGGCCACTAAGCAGAAAATAATAGGATTGTTGTATAAGTAACAAGCCTTTTTTTTTAAAGATTAAGTGCCCAATTATTTCTTCTAGTACGTACAAGAACTGTAATACACAAAATCGCTGAATGTAGTTCAGTTTTTAGAAAACGGAACTGTTTTATAAAACAGCTAGTGTTTATGTAAAACAGCTAAATAACCGATCCATCTGTGACATACTTATGAATAATATATTTAATGGCGGATAAGACCGGGATTAATCACCATTCAAGGTCATGGTTACGTTCTGTTATGAACTTAGGTAATTTTTTTTCTATCCAGCGGATTTAAATTATGGATTTCTTTTTCTATAATAATTGAAAAACAAGCATTATTCCTAGTGTCTCAGTCCTATACTGTAATTATACGTATAGCATTTCGGTAGTTTACAATTTTTGTAGTTATTAAAGACAATTTGTCGATATTGATTGTTATAAACATTGTTCAAGCTATTCCAAATGCTTGTGTGAAATAGTTGTTCAATTGAAATAAAACCATATATAGAAGTCGTTCAGAATAATGTATGCTATGAAATTAACGAACTAATAAATTTGATATTTTCTCTTCTCAGATCGGTATCACATCTTTCGGCTCTGGCTTCGGTTGCGACGTCGGTATGCCCGCTGTCTTCGCTCGAGTCACCTCGTTCATGGATTTCTTCAACCAGCACGTTTAAGATATTAAACGCTGCCGCGGTCACTATCTATCCGCGAACAACAGATTTTCTGTTGCGTCTGCTCCACGGGGTTTATAGTGTCAATCTACTATAATAATATTATTATGACTATAATATATTATGGCCTCGCAATACTGTCTTTCTTTTTATCTCTATTCAAATGAACAATATTATCTAGTGTTTTATATTATATCAGTAGAATTCATATTATCTTAAATTAAGTGTAGTATATATAATAGTTCAAATGTAGGTGCCATTCTTATAATCATGAAAGGCTGATATATAACAGTACTACACCATTATATGATATAGTACAAGTCAAAAGTACCAACTAAGTCCTAAATTATAAATATTCTAAGCTAGCAACCCGCTCTGGCAACGCACGGTTAGTATAAAACTTTAACAAATTATACATCTACTTCCTCATGAATCACTCTGTCTATCGGTAAAAACCATATGAAAATCCGTTTAGTAGTTTTCGAGTTTATCGCGAACAGACAGACTGACGCGACGAGGGACTTAGTTTTATAATATGTAGTGATAGTGATATCGTAGGTAGGTATATAGATTAAATTATGCTAAAAATGAATGAAAATATACATCTCTCCTTTACCTTAGCTTCGAAGTATCCAAATATAGAGCGATGTCTTTTGCGAAAATAAAACATGTACACTTTTTAAGACATCATCATCATTATAGCCCTCGGTATTCAAACACTGTTTAGTATTTACAGACTGTGCAGATGGCGTAGAGGTTTAAGTGGTCGCCTCGCCACTGCCACAATGTCAAGTGTTGGTGTTGTGCACTCGTGTTCGAATCCCACAAATCCGCGACATAAATTAGTGTGAACCACACAAATGATTGTTCCGATTTTGGATATTCTTTGTGTCGGTAGTTTGAATGTTCGTAAAGTCCCCCGCGATGCAGAAATTATTCCTAGTACATCAGTTGTATTCAATAAAAAAAGTCTTCGATACATAATTTTCGAAATAGATTGGTCCCTTCAAATTTATGTCAAGTAAATAACGTTCCATGCGTTGTCGTTTTATCCAACTCTCATTCAACCCGTTTGTAATTGTAAATGCTTGTATTGACCACAATCGACACAATGTGGTTAATGATGAGGCAACTGAACATGTTGATTATAGACGTATTAACGAGATTATCGATATCGAAAAACCAAACAAAGATTGATTGATCATTACATGATGGGTTTTTACAGCGTATTATTATATTATACTGGCTTTTACCCGCAGCTTTGCAAGAAAACAATGCTTTTTTTTACCTTGCCTGTGTATGTCCTTTTCTGTACACCTGGCAACGTGTACGATCGGTCCAGTAGTTAGGCGTGAAAGCGTAATAAACAAACACACTCACATTCGAATTTATAATATGAGTTAGGATTACGGCGTATACAGAGTGCTGATTTATTTATACTTCTGTCTTGCACTTTTTATACCTACATAATTTACTAGAATTTATCCGCTCCTATATCTACGTGAATTCTATACCTACGTATATAGTTCGCAATTTAATTCGTGTTATTTTCACTGTGTACCAAATGTTCGATTCAAGACGATCATTGCAACATCTGATAAATATTAACAAATTCAACTTAACTAAGCTCCCGAAGTAACCTAGCCAATGCGTAGTCAATGCAAAGTAATCGAAATATCTTTGTTGGCTGTTTGTTAGGCACCGACTCTAAATAGGAGCCGATTTGATTGGAAGCTTAGTTAAGACTTATTATGTAATTTATTACTATGAAAACCGCATCATAATTCATACAGTAATTGGACCACGACGGTGGAAGAAATACAGGCAAATACACAGCGTGACAAACAGAAAAAACTGTAGAATATAATATATATAATCTTTTTAACTCACATTTGCTATACTTATGCCGATTATATTTGTAAGTTAACGATTAAGATAAGTGATATCAAAAAAATCGTGTAAAACCAAGCATCATATCTACCTAATACGGAGGTATTATGCAGCAATCTTTTAATGATTTCATATAAATATGAATGAGGCAATTGGATTAGGCACTCAAAGACTCAATATCATGAGGGTACTGGTTATATTAGCTTTGGTTGCTGCTGCCTACGCCAACACCGCACCCGCGGTTGTCGACGATGTGCCCTTCAGTTTAATTGAGAACTATGTGATTCCTTTGGGTGAGAAAATCCGCAAAGCGGAAGAAGACATAGCAGCTGGCAGAATTATTGGCGGCGTTGGTTCAAGCCTCGGTGAATTCCCATACCAGGTATACTTTATTTTTAATTTGTAATTTCATAATCACACGGCACATTTAAAAAGTTCTAACGAAATCAAGAACTAAACATCTGTTATTATTCAAAAATATCACAAGTTGCTTTTATACGTCCCGCTTGACAGGAGTTCAAGTTAGTATACTCTATGTAGGACTGGAACAGACGATAGAAGAAGCCGCAGTGCTACTATTGCAAGGGACAAAACTTGAGAGAGATTAAATCAAACAACGTAATGAGAAATTTGTGCCTTATTTAAGTCCTATACGTTAATAAGAGTACAACAATAGATAATAAATTCAATTATGCTTTAGTATATAATTACGAAGTTAGATTACACACCGTAAAATATTTATACTTTAGTTGTTTTACGATAAATTTCACTTAGCTCTTACTTCTCTAAACTACAACTCACAGGTTTGCTGAAAGAAAAGTAATTAACTTACTTTTCGTTTAGCAAACCTATGAGTTAAGAACAACTTTGAGATCTTGAAATTTGCCCTTTATTTTTCTATACTCTATGTAAAACATAAGTAAAATCCATTAATAATAATTTAAAAAATGAATCATCATCAACAAGATCATTGTAACATTTGCGTAAACCTAAGACATCTAAGGAATACAGTGCCAACATGTTGATGTTATTAACTAACAATTTATTTCTCTCATTTTAGGCCGGTCTTCTAGCTAACTTCGTTGGTATCACTGGCACCGGTGTGTGCGGAGGTTCTCTAGTCAGTTCCAACAAAGTTATAACCGCAGCTCACTGCTGGTTCGACGGTATTAACCAAGCATGGAGGTTTACCGTTGTCCTTGGTTCCGTAACTCTTTTCTCTGGTGGTGTCAGACAAGAAACTAGTGTAGTTGCTATGCACCCAAATTGGACCCCTACCTTCGTCCGTAATGACGTTGCTGTGATTTATTTGCCAAGCACTGTTACTTTCACAGGTTTGTTTTTATTATTATTACCTTTATTTTTAATATCACAACTGTCTTTAACCACATACGTAAATATGTTTAGTATATGTATGTGTATATTTCGTGCTAATTTATGTACCTTCTATTTTTATCTCTGCATCACCCAATGGTTGACTGGTAGTTAATACTAAGTCTACCGATGTACACTATTTTGTGCATAAAGTTTTAAATAAATATATGCATAAGCTACTACGCGGTCTATATGCGGATACAACCTAAGTCTAGTTATTGGCTTTTGACATTGTTAAAAGTTGGTTAGAATATCATACGATGATTTGATTAACTAATCAATATGTGGAAAGACATAGACGTTCAGCGAAATAAATATATTAAAATTATGTCGCAAAGGCACTGGTGCTTGCTTTATAAACACACACTTCCATGAGAGCTATTATTTAATGGATTAATTTAGTATAACGTTTGATCCAATAGCCTAATATTGCTATGGATGGGAAAACTAAGAAGTTTTCTAGGTAATATTATAAGGCCGACGAAACTATAGTAAGCTGTACGTATTGGAATAAGATCTTTTTAAATTTCTTTTACAACTATACTGATATATATTACAAACCAAAAGTTTAAAAGTTATTAAACCAATTCTCATTTACAGGTACTATCTCCCCCATCGCTCTGCCTACTGCTGCTGAACTGAACCAGGACTTCGCTGGAGCCAACGGTATCGCTTCTGGATTTGGATTAACTGCTACAGGTAAGCACTTACATACATAGGCTTAAGGCACGTGAATTAGCCAACATTGTAACAGCTATATTTAACTTTTCACGGCATAGGCAAATGTATTTATTTTTCCAATAGTCATGCTGTTACTGAGAAAATTCTTACAGAAAGGCACAATATAATTTTCTGACCTAGGATTCAAGCCTGAGACGTCACAATCGATCGCCATTATAATGGCAAACTTGCTACTAAAGCAACGAAGCTGAAAAGCCTTTATCAGTTTATACGATTATGTCAGATTTTAAGAATATTATGCACGTCTCATTTATGCTACCAACAATGAGTTACGCTAATCAAGGATATCATCCAGCATCATAAACGTGAAAATAATAAAACTGAACTTGAACTAGAAGGCTGCTACACTAACTGATTTTTGCCTTCTTAGTCAGAAACGAGTGTGGTAAAAGAAGTCAGTCAAATACCTTATATAGACCTAAATAAAATGAAACTTTTATTAAGCTAAGTATTAAAAGAAGATAAATAAATAAACAAGTATTTAAATAAGGGAACTGTCTATCTGTAAAGCCTAATCTTCAAAATAGCTTAACCGATTACAATTAAATATGGTGCGGCGATGTGGAAAAGAATCATGGTCGGAGTGATCAAAGCTTCGGTATTTTTACAACCCGTCAAAACATTAGCAAAATTACACGCTCGCACTGGTGAAATCGCAAATTGAAATTAGTTATAATATAAAGGTGATATTGTTAGTTGAATAGGATCCTTATTTTTGTTATGTTTCAGGTGGTTCCGTTAGTGGCAACCTTAATCACGTGGCCCTCAATGTCATCACCAACAACGTCTGCAGGTTCGCCTTCCCCTTGATACTGCAGAACTCGAACATTTGCACCAGCGGCATGGGCGCTGTTAGTACTTGCCAAGGAGACTCTGGTGGTCCTCTCGCAGTTAATTACAACGGCAGACGTGTTCTGGTAAGTTCGCCTTACTTGTTATGCCCTAATCAATTAAAGATGATCTGTTCCAATCTGATTTAATAATATTACAGTTCTTCTCATTTTCTATAAAAGCCTCATTTGCAAACAAGAGTCCATTGGTATGCAGTAAAGTAAGGGAAAAGGGAAGCATAGAATATTTGACGATACATTTACGTTAATCTGGCCACTAAGCAGAAAATAATAGGATTGTTGTATAAGTAACAAGCCTTTTTTTTTAAAGATTAAGTGCCCAATTATTTCTTCTAGTACGTACAAGAACTGTAATACACAAAATCGCTGAATGTAGTTCAGTTTTTAGAAAACGGAACTGTTTTATAAAACAGCTAGTGTTTATGTAAAACAGCTAAATAACCGATCCATCTGTGACATACTTATGAATAATATATTTAATGGCGGATAAGACCGGTATTAATCACCATTCAAGGTCATGGTTACGTTCTGTTATGAACTTAGGTAATTTTTTTTCTATCCAGCGGATTTAAATTATGGATTTCTTTTTCTATAATAATTGAAAAACAAGCATTATTCCTAGTGTCTCAGTCCTATACTGTAATTATACGTATAGCATTTCGGTAGTTTACAATTTTTGTAGTTATTAAAGACAATTTGTCGATATTGATTGTTATAAACATTGTTCAAGCTATTCCAAATGCTTGTGTGAAATAGTTGTTCAATTGAAATAAAACCATATATAGAAGTCGTTCAGAATAATGTATGCTATGAAATTAACGAACTAATAAATTTGATATTTTCTCTTCTCAGATCGGTATCACATCTTTCGGCTCTGGCTTCGGTTGCGACGTCGGTATGCCCGCTGTCTTCGCTCGAGTCACCTCGTTCATGGATTTCTTCAACCAGCACGTTTAAGATATTAAACGCTGCCGCGGTCACTATCTATCCGCGAACAACAGATTTTCTGTTGCGTCTGCTCCACGGGGTTTATAGTGTCAATCTACTATAATAATATTATTATGACTATAATATATTATGGCCTCGCAATACTGTCTTTCTTTTTATCTCTATTCAAATGAACAATATTATCTAGTGTTTTATATTATATCAGTAGAATTCATATTATCTTAAATTAAGTGTAGTATATATAATAGTTCAAATGTAGGTGCCATTCTTATAATCATGAAAGGCTGATATATAACAGTACTACACCATTATATGATATAGTACAAGTCAAAAGTACCAACTAAGTCCTAAATTATAAATATTCTAAGCTAGCAACCCGCTCTGGCAACGCACGGTTAGTATAAAACTTTAACAAATTATACATCTACTTCCTCATGAATCACTCTGTCTATCGGTAAAAACCATATGAAAATCCGTTTAGTAGTTTTCGAGTTTATCGCGAACAGACAGACTGACGCGACGAGGGACTTAGTTTTATAATATGTAGTGATAGTGATATCGTAGGTAGGTATATAGATTAAATTATGCTAAAAATGAATGAAAATATACATCTCTCCTTTACCTTAGCTTCGAAGTATCCAAATATAGAGCGATGTCTTTTGCGAAAATAAAACATGTACACTTTTTAAGACATCATCATCATTATAGCCCTCGGTATTCAAACACTGTTTAGTATTTACAGACTGTGCAGATGGCGTAGAGGTTTAAGTGGTCGCCTCGCCACTGCCACAATGTCAAGTGTTGGTGTTGTGCACTCGTGTTCGAATCCCACAAATCCGCGACATAAATTAGTGTGAACCACACAAATGATTGTTCCGATTTTGGATATTCTTTGTGTCGGTAGTTTGAATGTTCGTAAAGTCCCCCGCGATGCAGAAATTATTCCTAGTACATCAGTTGTATTCAATAAAAAAAGTCTTCGATACATAATTTTCGAAATAGATTGGTCCCTTCAAATTTATGTCAAGTAAATAACGTTCCATGCGTTGTCGTTTTATCCAACTCTCATTCAACCCGTTTGTAATTGTAAATGCTTGTATTGACCACAATCGACACAATGTGGTTAATGATGAGGCAACTGAACATGTTGATTATAGACGTATTAACGAGATTATCGATATCGAAAAACCAAACAAAGATTGATTGATCATTACATGATGGGTTTTTACAGCGTATTATTATATTATACTGGCTTTTACCCGCAGCTTTGCAAGAAAACAATGCTTTTTTTTACCTTGCCTGTGTATGTCCTTTTCTGTACACCTGGCAACGTGTACGATCGGTCCAGTAGTTAGGCGTGAAAGCGTAATAAACAAACACACTCACATTCGAATTTATAATATGAGTTAGGATTACGGCGTATACAGAGTGCTGATTTATTTATACTTCTGTCTTGCACTTTTTATACCTACATAATTTACTAGAATTTATCCGCTCCTATATCTACGTGAATTCTATACCTACGTATATAGTTCGCAATTTAATTCGTGTTATTTTCACTGTGTACCAAATGTTCGATTCAAGACGATCATTGCAACATCTGATAAATATTAACAAATTCAACTTAACTAAGCTCCCGAAGTAACCTAGCCAATGCGTAGTCAATGCAAAGTAATCGAAATATCTTTGTTGGCTGTTTGTTAGGCACCGACTCTAAATAGGAGCCGATTTGATTGGAAGCTTAGTTAAGACTTATTATGTAATTTATTACTATGAAAACCGCATCATAATTCATACAGTAATTGGACCACGACGGTGGAAGAAATACAGGCAAATACACAGCGTGACAAACAGAAAAAACTGTAGAATATAATATATATAATCTTTTTAACTCACATTTGCTATACTTATGCCGATTATATTTGTAAGTTAACGATTAAGATAAGTGATATCAAAAAAATCGTGTAAAACCAAGCATCATATCTACCTAATACGGAGGTATTATGCAGCAATCTTTTAATGATTTCATATAAATATGAATGAGGCAATTGGATTAGGCACTCAAAGACTCAATATCATGAGGGTACTGGTTATATTAGCTTTGGTTGCTGCTGCCTACGCCAACACCGCACCCGCGGTTGTCGACGATGTGCCCTTCAGTTTAATTGAGAACTATGTGATTCCTTTGGGTGAGAAAATCCGCAAAGCGGAAGAAGACATAGCAGCTGGCAGAATTATTGGCGGCGTTGGTTCAAGCCTCGGTGAATTCCCATACCAGGTATACTTTATTTTTAATTTGTAATTTCATAATCACACGGCACATTTAAAAAGTTCTAACGAAATCAAGAACTAAACATCTGTTATTATTCAAAAATATCACAAGTTGCTTTTATACGTCCCGCTTGACAGGAGTTCAAGTTAGTATACTCTATGTAGGACTGGAACAGACGATAGAAGAAGCCGCAGTGCTACTATTGCAAGGGACAAAACTTGAGAGAGATTAAATCAAACAACGTAATGAGAAATTTGTGCCTTATTTAAGTCCTATACGTTAATAAGAGTACAACAATAGATAATAAATTCAATTATGCTTTAGTATATAATTACGAAGTTAGATTACACACCGTAAAATATTTATACTTTAGTTGTTTTACGATAAATTTCACTTAGCTCTTACTTCTCTAAACTACAACTCACAGGTTTGCTGAAAGAAAAGTAATTAACTTACTTTTCGTTTAGCAAACCTATGAGTTAAGAACAACTTTGAGATCTTGAAATTTGCCCTTTATTTTTCTATACTCTATGTAAAACATAAGTAAAATCCATTAATAATAATTTAAAAAATGAATCATCATCAACAAGATCATTGTAACATTTGCGTAAACCTAAGACATCTAAGGAATACAGTGCCAACATGTTGATGTTATTAACTAACAATTTATTTCTCTCATTTTAGGCCGGTCTTCTAGCTAACTTCGTTGGTATCACTGGCACCGGTGTGTGCGGAGGTTCTCTAGTCAGTTCCAACAAAGTTATAACCGCAGCTCACTGCTGGTTCGACGGTATTAACCAAGCATGGAGGTTTACCGTTGTCCTTGGTTCCGTAACTCTTTTCTCTGGTGGTGTCAGACAAGAAACTAGTGTAGTTGCTATGCACCCAAATTGGACCCCTACCTTCGTCCGTAATGACGTTGCTGTGATTTATTTGCCAAGCACTGTTACTTTCACAGGTTTGTTTTTATTATTATTACCTTTATTTTTAATATCACAACTGTCTTTAACCACATACGTAAATATGTTTAGTATATGTATGTGTATATTTCGTGCTAATTTATGTACCTTCTATTTTTATCTCTGCATCACCCAATGGTTGACTGGTAGTTAATACTAAGTCTACCGATGTACACTATTTTGTGCATAAAGTTTTAAATAAATATATGCATAAGCTACTACGCGGTCTATATGCGGATACAACCTAAGTCTAGTTATTGGCTTTTGACATTGTTAAAAGTTGGTTAGAATATCATACGATGATTTGATTAACTAATCAATATGTGGAAAGACATAGACGTTCAGCGAAATAAATATATTAAAATTATGCCGCAAAGGCACTGGTGCTTGCTTTATAAACACACACTTCCATGAGAGCTATTATTTAATGGATTAATTTAGTATAACGTTTGATCCAATAGCCTAATATTGCTATGGATGGGAAAACTAAGAAGTTTTCTAGGTAATATTATAAGGCCGACGAAACTATAGTAAGCTGTACGTATTGGAATAAGATCTTTTTAAATTTCTTTTACAACTATACTGATATATATTACAAACCAAAAGTTTAAAAGTTATTAAACCAATTCTCATTTACAGGTACTATCTCCCCCATCGCTCTGCCTACTGCTGCTGAACTGAACCAGGACTTCGCTGGAGCCAACGGTATCGCTTCTGGATTTGGATTAACTGCTACAGGTAAGCACTTACATACATAGGCTTAAGGCACGTGAATTAGCCAACATTGTAACAGCTATATTTAACTTTTCACGGCATAGGCAAATGTATTTATTTTTCCAATAGTCATGCTGTTACTGAGAAAATTCTTACAGAAAGGCACAATATAATTTTCTGACCTAGGATTCAAGCCTGAGACGTCACAATCGATCGCCATTATAATGGCAAACTTGCTACTAAAGCAACGAAGCTGAAAAGCCTTTATCAGTTTATACGATTATGTCAGATTTTAAGAATATTATGCACGTCTCATTTATGCTACCAACAATGAGTTACGCTAATCAAGGATATCATCCAGCATCATAAACGTGAAAATAATAAAACTGAACTTGAACTAGAAGGCTGCTACACTAACTGATTTTTGCCTTCTTAGTCAGAAACGAGTGTGGTAAAAGAAGTCAGTCAAATACCTTATATAGACCTAAATAAAATGAAACTTTTATTAAGCTAAGTATTAAAAGAAGATAAATAAATAAACAAGTATTTAAATAAGGGAACTGTCTATCTGTAAAGCCTAATCTTCAAAATAGCTTAACCGATTACAATTAAATATGGTGCGGCGATGTGGAAAAGAATCATGGTCGGAGTGATCAAAGCTTCGGTATTTTTACAACCCGTCAAAACATTAGCAAAATTACACGCTCGCACTGGTGAAATCGCAAATTGAAATTAGTTATAATATAAAGGTGATATTGTTAGTTGAATAGGATCCTTATTTTTGTTATGTTTCAGGTGGTTCCGTTAGTGGCAACCTTAATCACGTGGCCCTCAATGTCATCACCAACAACGTCTGCAGGTTCGCCTTCCCCTTGATACTGCAGAACTCGAACATTTGCACCAGCGGCATGGGCGCTGTTAGTACTTGCCAAGGAGACTCTGGTGGTCCTCTCGCAGTTAATTACAACGGCAGACGTGTTCTGGTAAGTTCGCCTTACTTGTTATGCCCTAATCAATTAAAGATGATCTGTTCCAATCTGATTTAATAATATTACAGTTCTTCTCATTTTCTATAAAAGCCTCATTTGCAAACAAGAGTCCATTGGTATGCAGTAAAGTAAGGGAAAAGGGAAACATAGAATATTTGACGATACATTTACGTTAATCTGGCCACTAAGCAGAAAATAATAGGATTGTTGTATAAGTAACAAGCCTTTTTTTTTAAAGATTAAGTGCCCAATTATTTCTTCTAGTACGTACAAGAACTGTAATACACAAAATCGCTGAATGTAGTTCAGTTTTTAGAAAACGGAACTGTTTTATAAAACAGCTAGTGTTTATGTAAAACAGCTAAATAACCGATCCATCTGTGACATACTTATGAATAATATATTTAATGGCGGATAAGACCGGGATTAATCACCATTCAAGGTCATGGTTACGTTCTGTTATGAACTTAGGTAATTTTTTTTCTATCCAGCGGATTTAAATTATGGATTTCTTTTTCTATAATAATTGAAAAACAAGCATTATTCCTAGTGTCTCAGTCCTATACTGTAATTATACGTATAGCATTTCGGTAGTTTACAATTTTTGTAGTTATTAAAGACAATTTGTCGATATTGATTGTTATAAACATTGTTCAAGCTATTCCAAATGCTTGTGTGAAATAGTTGTTCAATTGAAATAAAACCATATATAGAAGTCGTTCAGAATAATGTATGCTATGAAATTAACGAACTAATAAATTTGATATTTTCTCTTCTCAGATCGGTATCACATCTTTCGGCTCTGGCTTCGGTTGCGACGTCGGTATGCCCGCTGTCTTCGCTCGAGTCACCTCGTTCATGGATTTCTTCAACCAGCACGTTTAAGATATTAAACGCTGCCGCGGTCACTATCTATCCGCGAACAACAGATTTTCTGTTGCGTCTGCTCCACGGGGTTTATAGTGTCAATCTACTATAATAATATTATTATGACTATAATATATTATGGCCTCGCAATACTGTCTTTCTTTTTATCTCTATTCAAATGAACAATATTATCTAGTGTTTTATATTATATCAGTAGAATTCATATTATCTTAAATTAAGTGTAGTATATATAATAGTTCAAATGTAGGTGCCATTCTTATAATCATGAAAGGCTGATATATAACAGTACTACACCATTATATGATATAGTACAAGTCAAAAGTACCAACTAAGTCCTAAATTATAAATATTCTAAGCTAGCAACCCGCTCTGGCAACGCACGGTTAGTATAAAACTTTAACAAATTATACATCTACTTCCTCATGAATCACTCTGTCTATCGGTAAAAACCATATGAAAATCCGTTTAGTAGTTTTCGAGTTTATCGCGAACAGACAGACTGACGCGACGAGGGACTTAGTTTTATAATATGTAGTGATAGTGATATCGTAGGTAGGTATATAGATTAAATTATGCTAAAAATGAATGAAAATATACATCTCTCCTTTACCTTAGCTTCGAAGTATCCAAATATAGAGCGATGTCTTTTGCGAAAATAAAACATGTACACTTTTTAAGACATCATCATCATTATAGCCCTCGGTATTCAAACACTGTTTAGTATTTACAGACTGTGCAGATGGCGTAGAGGTTTAAGTGGTCGCCTCGCCACTGCCACAATGTCAAGTGTTGGTGTTGTGCACTCGTGTTCGAATCCCACAAATCCGCGACATAAATTAGTGTGAACCACACAAATGATTGTTCCGATTTTGGATATTCTTTGTGTCGGTAGTTTGAATGTTCGTAAAGTCCCCCGCGATGCAGAAATTATTCCTAGTACATCAGTTGTATTCAATAAAAAAAGTCTTCGATACATAATTTTCGAAATAGATTGGTCCCTTCAAATTTATGTCAAGTAAATAACGTTCCATGCGTTGTCGTTTTATCCAACTCTCATTCAACCCGTTTGTAATTGTAAATGCTTGTATTGACCACAATCGACACAATGTGGTTAATGATGAGGCAACTGAACATGTTGATTATAGACGTATTAACGAGATTATCGATATCGAAAAACCAAACAAAGATTGATTGATCATTACATGATGGGTTTTTACAGCGTATTATTATATTATACTGGCTTTTACCCGCAGCTTTGCAAGAAAACAATGCTTTTTTTTACCTTGCCTGTGTATGTCCTTTTCTGTACACCTGGCAACGTGTACGATCGGTCCAGTAGTTAGGCGTGAAAGCGTAATAAACAAACACACTCACATTCGAATTTATAATATGAGTTAGGATTACGGCGTATACAGAGTGCTGATTTATTTATACTTCTGTCTTGCACTTTTTATACCTACATAATTTACTAGAATTTATCCGCTCCTATATCTACGTGAATTCTATACCTACGTATATAGTTCGCAATTTAATTCGTGTTATTTTCACTGTGTACCAAATGTTCGATTCAAGACGATCATTGCAACATCTGATAAATATTAACAAATTCAACTTAACTAAGCTCCCGAAGTAACCTAGCCAATGCGTAGTCAATGCAAAGTAATCGAAATATCTTTGTTGGCTGTTTGTTTGGCACCGACTCTAAATAGGAGCCGATTTGATTGGAAGCTTAGTTAAGACTTATTATGTAATTTATTACTATGAAAACGGCATCATAATTCATACAGTAATTGGACCACGACGGTGGAAGAAATACAGGCAAATACACAGAGCGACAAACAGAAAAAACTGTAAAAATATAATATATATAATCTTTTTAACTCACATTTGCTATACTTATGCCGATTATATTTGTAAGTTAACGATTAAGATAAGTGATATCAAAAAAATCGTGTAAAACCAAGCATCATATCTACCTAATACGGAGGTATTATGCAGCAATCTTTTAATGATTTCATATAAATATGAATGAGGCAATTGGATTAGGCACTCAAAGACTCAATATCATGAGGGTACTGGTTATATTAGCTTTGGTTGCTGCTGCCTACGCCAACACCGCACCCGCGGTTGTCGACGATGTGCCCTTCAGTTTAATTGAGAACTATGTGATTCCTTTGGGTGAGAAAATCCGCAAAGCGGAAGAAGACATAGCAGCTGGCAGAATTATTGGCGGCGTTGGTTCAAGCCTCGGTGAATTCCCATACCAGGTATACTTTATTTTTAATTTGTAATTTCATAATCACACGGCACATTTAAAAAGTTCTAACGAAATCAAGAACTAAACATCTGTTATTATTCAAAAATATCACAAGTTGCTTTTATACGTCCCGCTTGACAGGAGTTCAAGTTAGTATACTCTATGTAGGACTGGAACAGACGATAGAAGAAGCCGCAGTGCTACTATTGCAAGGGACAAAACTTGAGAGAGATTAAATCAAACAACGTAATGAGAAATTTGTGCCTTATTTAAGTCCTATACGTTAATAAGAGTACAACAATAGATAATAAATTCAATTATGCTTTAGTATATAATTACGAAGTTAGATTACACACCGTAAAATATTTATACTTTAGTTGTTTTACGATAAATTTCACTTAGCTCTTACTTCTCTAAACTACAACTCACAGGTTTGCTGAAAGAAAAGTAATTAACTTACTTTTCGTTTAGCAAACCTATGAGTTAAGAACAACTTTGAGATCTTGAAATTTGCCCTTTATTTTTCTATACTCTATGTAAAACATAAGTAAAATCCATTAATAATAATTTAAAAAATGAATCATCATCAACAAGATCATTGTAACATTTGCGTAAACCTAAGACATCTAAGGAATACAGTGCCAACATGTTGATGTTATTAACTAACAATTTATTTCTCTCATTTTAGGCCGGTCTTCTAGCTAACTTCGTTGGTATCACTGGCACCGGTGTGTGCGGAGGTTCTCTAGTCAGTTCCAACAAAGTTATAACCGCAGCTCACTGCTGGTTCGACGGTATTAACCAAGCATGGAGGTTTACCGTTGTCCTTGGTTCCGTAACTCTTTTCTCTGGTGGTGTCAGACAAGAAACTAGTGTAGTTGCTATGCACCCAAATTGGACCCCTACCTTCGTCCGTAATGACGTTGCTGTGATTTATTTGCCAAGCACTGTTACTTTCACAGGTTTGTTTTTATTATTATTACCTTTATTTTTAATATCACAACTGTCTTTAACCACATACGTAAATATGTTTAGTATATGTATGTGTATATTTCGTGCTAATTTATGTACCTTCTATTTTTATCTCTGCATCACCCAATGGTTGACTGGTAGTTAATACTAAGTCTACCGATGTACACTATTTTGTGCATAAAGTTTTAAATAAATATATGCATAAGCTACTACGCGGTCTATATGCGGATACAACCTAAGTCTAGTTATTGGCTTTTGACATTGTTAAAAGTTGGTTAGAATATCATACGATGATTTGATTAACTAATCAATATGTGGAAAGACATAGACGTTCAGCGAAATAAATATATTAAAATTATGTCGCAAAGGCACTGGTGCTTGCTTTATAAACACACACTTCCATGAGAGCTATTATTTAATGGATTAATTTAGTATAACGTTTGATCCAATAGCCTAATATTGCTATGGATGGGAAAACTAAGAAGTTTTCTAGGTAATATTATAAGGCCGACGAAACTATAGTAAGCTGTACGTATTGGAATAAGATCTTTTTAAATTTCTTTTACAACTATACTGATATATATTACAAACCAAAAGTTTAAAAGTTATTAAACCAATTCTCATTTACAGGTACTATCTCCCCCATCGCTCTGCCTACTGCTGCTGAACTGAACCAGGACTTCGCTGGAGCCAACGGTATCGCTTCTGGATTTGGATTAACTGCTACAGGTAAGCACTTACATACATAGGCTTAAGGCACGTGAATTAGCCAACATTGTAACAGCTATATTTAACTTTTCACGGCATAGGCAAATGTATTTATTTTTCCAATAGTCATGCTGTTACTGAGAAAATTCTTACAGAAAGGCACAATATAATTTTCTGACCTAGGATTCAAGCCTGAGACGTCACAATCGATCGCCATTATAATGGCAAACTTGCTACTAAAGCAACGAAGCTGAAAAGCCTTTATCAGTTTATACGATTATGTCAGATTTTAAGAATATTATGCACGTCTCATTTATGCTACCAACAATGAGTTACGCTAATCAAGGATATCATCCAGCATCATAAACGTGAAAATAATAAAACTGAACTTGAACTAGAAGGCTGCTACACTAACTGATTTTTGCCTTCTTAGTCAGAAACGAGTGTGGTAAAAGAAGTCAGTCAAATACCTTATATAGACCTAAATAAAATGAAACTTTTATTAAGCTAAGTATTAAAAGAAGATAAATAAATAAACAAGTATTTAAATAAGGGAACTGTCTATCTGTAAAGCCTAATCTTCAAAATAGCTTAACCGATTACAATTAAATATGGTGCGGCGATGTGGAAAAGAATCATGGTCGGAGTGATCAAAGCTTCGGTATTTTTACAACCCGTCAAAACATTAGCAAAATTACACGCTCGCACTGGTGAAATCGCAAATTGAAATTAGTTATAATATAAAGGTGATATTGTTAGTTGAATAGGATCCTTATTTTTGTTATGTTTCAGGTGGTTCCGTTAGTGGCAACCTTAATCACGTGGCCCTCAATGTCATCACCAACAACGTCTGCAGGTTCGCCTTCCCCTTGATACTGCAGAACTCGAACATTTGCACCAGCGGCATGGGCGCTGTTAGTACTTGCCAAGGAGACTCTGGTGGTCCTCTCGCAGTTAATTACAACGGCAGACGTGTTCTGGTAAGTTCGCCTTACTTGTTATGCCCTAATCAATTAAAGATGATCTGTTCCAATCTGATTTAATAATATTACAGTTCTTCTCATTTTCTATAAAAGCCTCATTTGCAAACAAGAGTCCATTGGTATGCAGTAAAGTAAGGGAAAAGGGAAACATAGAATATTTGACGATACATTTACGTTAATCTGGCCACTAAGCAGAAAATAATAGGATTGTTGTATAAGTAACAAGCCTTTTTTTTTAAAGATTAAGTGCCCAATTATTTCTTCTAGTACGTACAAGAACTGTAATACACAAAATCGCTGAATGTAGTTCAGTTTTTAGAAAACGGAACTGTTTTATAAAACAGCTAGTGTTTATGTAAAACAGCTAAATAACCGATCCATCTGTGACATACTTATGAATAATATATTTAATGGCGGATAAGACCGGGATTAATCACCATTCAAGGTCATGGTTACGTTCTGTTATGAACTTAGGTAATTTTTTTTCTATCCAGCGGATTTAAATTATGGATTTCTTTTTCTATAATAATTGAAAAACAAGCATTATTCCTAGTGTCTCAGTCCTATACTGTAATTATACGTATAGCATTTCGGTAGTTTACAATTTTTGTAGTTATTAAAGACAATTTGTCGATATTGATTGTTATAAACATTGTTCAAGCTATTCCAAATGCTTGTGTGAAATAGTTGTTCAATTGAAATAAAACCATATATAGAAGTCGTTCAGAATAATGTATGCTATGAAATTAACGAACTAATAAATTTGATATTTTCTCTTCTCAGATCGGTATCACATCTTTCGGCTCTGGCTTCGGTTGCGACGTCGGTATGCCCGCTGTCTTCGCTCGAGTCACCTCGTTCATGGATTTCTTCAACCAGCACGTTTAAGATATTAAACGCTGCCGCGGTCACTATCTATCCGCGAACAACAGATTTTCTGTTGCGTCTGCTCCACGGGGTTTATAGTGTCAATCTACTATAATAATATTATTATGACTATAATATATTATGGCCTCGCAATACTGTCTTTCTTTTTATCTCTATTCAAATGAACAATATTATCTAGTGTTTTATATTATATCAGTAGAATTCATATTATCTTAAATTAAGTGTAGTATATATAATAGTTCAAATGTAGGTGCCATTCTTATAATCATGAAAGGCTGATATATAACAGTACTACACCATTATATGATATAGTACAAGTCAAAAGTACCAACTAAGTCCTAAATTATAAATATTCTAAGCTAGCAACCCGCTCTGGCAACGCACGGTTAGTATAAAACTTTAACAAATTATACATCTACTTCCTCATGAATCACTCTGTCTATCGGTAAAAACCATATGAAAATCCGTTTAGTAGTTTTCGAGTTTATCGCGAACAGACAGACTGACGCGACGAGGGACTTAGTTTTATAATATGTAGTGATAGTGATATCGTAGGTAGGTATATAGATTAAATTATGCTAAAAATGAATGAAAATATACATCTCTCCTTTACCTTAGCTTCGAAGTATCCAAATATAGAGCGATGTCTTTTGCGAAAATAAAACATGTACACTTTTTAAGACATCATCATCATTATAGCCCTCGGTATTCAAACACTGTTTAGTATTTACAGACTGTGCAGATGGCGTAGAGGTTTAAGTGGTCGCCTCGCCACTGCCACAATGTCAAGTGTTGGTGTTGTGCACTCGTGTTCGAATCCCACAAATCCGCGACATAAATTAGTGTGAACCACACAAATGATTGTTCCGATTTTGGATATTCTTTGTGTCGGTAGTTTGAATGTTCGTAAAGTCCCCCGCGATGCAGAAATTATTCCTAGTACATCAGTTGTATTCAATAAAAAAAGTCTTCGATACATAATTTTCGAAATAGATTGGTCCCTTCAAATTTATGTCAAGTAAATAACGTTCCATGCGTTGTCGTTTTATCCAACTCTCATTCAACCCGTTTGTAATTGTAAATGCTTGTATTGACCACAATCGACACAATGTGGTTAATGATGAGGCAACTGAACATGTTGATTATAGACGTATTAACGAGATTATCGATATCGAAAAACCAAACAAAGATTGATTGATCATTACATGATGGGTTTTTACAGCGTATTATTATATTATACTGGCTTTTACCCGCAGCTTTGCAAGAAAACAATGCTTTTTTTTACCTTGCCTGTGTATGTCCTTTTCTGTACACCTGGCAACGTGTACGATCGGTCCAGTAGTTAGGCGTGAAAGCGTAATAAACAAACACACTCACATTCGAATTTATAATATGAGTTAGGATTACGGCGTATACAGAGTGCTGATTTATTTATACTTCTGTCTTGCACTTTTTATACCTACATAATTTACTAGAATTTATCCGCTCCTATATCTACGTGAATTCTATACCTACGTATATAGTTCGCAATTTAATTCGTGTTATTTTCACTGTGTACCAAATGTTCGATTCAAGACGATCATTGCAACATCTGATAAATATTAACAAATTCAACTTAACTAAGCTCCCGAAGTAACCTAGCCAATGCGTAGTCAATGCAAAGTAATCGAAATATCTTTGTTGGCTGTTTGTTAGGCACCGACTCTAAATAGGAGCCGATTTGATTGGAAGCTTAGTTAAGACTTATTATGTAATTTATTACTATGAAAACCGCATCATAATTCATACAGTAATTGGACCACGACGGTGGAAGAAATACAGGCAAATACACAGCGTGACAAACAGAAAAAACTGTAGAATATAATATATATAATCTTTTTAACTCACATTTGCTATACTTATGCCGATTATATTTGTAAGTTAACGATTAAGATAAGTGATATCAAAAAAATCGTGTAAAACCAAGCATCATATCTACCTAATACGGAGGTATTATGCAGCAATCTTTTAATGATTTCATATAAATATGAATGAGGCAATTGGATTAGGCACTCAAAGACTCAATATCATGAGGGTACTGGTTATATTAGCTTTGGTTGCTGCTGCCTACGCCAACACCGCACCCGCGGTTGTCGACGATGTGCCCTTCAGTTTAATTGAGAACTATGTGATTCCTTTGGGTGAGAAAATCCGCAAAGCGGAAGAAGACATAGCAGCTGGCAGAATTATTGGCGGCGTTGGTTCAAGCCTCGGTGAATTCCCATACCAGGTATACTTTATTTTTAATTTGTAATTTCATAATCACACGGCACATTTAAAAAGTTCTAACGAAATCAAGAACTAAACATCTGTTATTATTCAAAAATATCACAAGTTGCTTTTATACGTCCCGCTTGACAGGAGTTCAAGTTAGTATACTCTATGTAGGACTGGAACAGACGATAGAAGAAGCCGCAGTGCTACTATTGCAAGGGACAAAACTTGAGAGAGATTAAATCAAACAACGTAATGAGAAATTTGTGCCTTATTTAAGTCCTATACGTTAATAAGAGTACAACAATAGATAATAAATTCAATTATGCTTTAGTATATAATTACGAAGTTAGATTACACACCGTAAAATATTTATACTTTAGTTGTTTTACGATAAATTTCACTTAGCTCTTACTTCTCTAAACTACAACTCACAGGTTTGCTGAAAGAAAAGTAATTAACTTACTTTTCGTTTAGCAAACCTATGAGTTAAGAACAACTTTGAGATCTTGAAATTTGCCCTTTATTTTTCTATACTCTATGTAAAACATAAGTAAAATCCATTAATAATAATTTAAAAAATGAATCATCATCAACAAGATCATTGTAACATTTGCGTAAACCTAAGACATCTAAGGAATACAGTGCCAACATGTTGATGTTATTAACTAACAATTTATTTCTCTCATTTTAGGCCGGTCTTCTAGCTAACTTCGTTGGTATCACTGGCACCGGTGTGTGCGGAGGTTCTCTAGTCAGTTCCAACAAAGTTATAACCGCAGCTCACTGCTGGTTCGACGGTATTAACCAAGCATGGAGGTTTACCGTTGTCCTTGGTTCCGTAACTCTTTTCTCTGGTGGTGTCAGACAAGAAACTAGTGTAGTTGCTATGCACCCAAATTGGACCCCTACCTTCGTCCGTAATGACGTTGCTGTGATTTATTTGCCAAGCACTGTTACTTTCACAGGTTTGTTTTTATTATTATTACCTTTATTTTTAATATCACAACTGTCTTTAACCACATACGTAAATATGTTTAGTATATGTATGTGTATATTTCGTGCTAATTTATGTACCTTCTATTTTTATCTCTGCATCACCCAATGGTTGACTGGTAGTTAATACTAAGTCTACCGATGTACACTATTTTGTGCATAAAGTTTTAAATAAATATATGCATAAGCTACTACGCGGTCTATATGCGGATACAACCTAAGTCTAGTTATTGGCTTTTGACATTGTTAAAAGTTGGTTAGAATATCATACGATGATTTGATTAACTAATCAATATGTGGAAAGACATAGACGTTCAGCGAAATAAATATATTAAAATTATGTCGCAAAGGCACTGGTGCTTGCTTTATAAACACACACTTCCATGAGAGCTATTATTTAATGGATTAATTTAGTATAACGTTTGATCCAATAGCCTAATATTGCTATGGATGGGAAAACTAAGAAGTTTTCTAGGTAATATTATAAGGCCGACGAAACTATAGTAAGCTGTACGTATTGGAATAAGATCTTTTTAAATTTCTTTTACAACTATACTGATATATATTACAAACCAAAAGTTTAAAAGTTATTAAACCAATTCTCATTTACAGGTACTATCTCCCCCATCGCTCTGCCTACTGCTGCTGAACTGAACCAGGACTTCGCTGGAGCCAACGGTATCGCTTCTGGATTTGGATTAACTGCTACAGGTAAGCACTTACATACATAGGCTTAAGGCACGTGAATTAGCCAACATTGTAACAGCTATATTTAACTTTTCACGGCATAGGCAAATGTATTTATTTTTCCAATAGTCATGCTGTTACTGAGAAAATTCTTACAGAAAGGCACAATATAATTTTCTGACCTAGGATTCAAGCCTGAGACGTCACAATCGATCGCCATTATAATGGCAAACTTGCTACTAAAGCAACGAAGCTGAAAAGCCTTTATCAGTTTATACGATTATGTCAGATTTTAAGAATATTATGCACGTCTCATTTATGCTACCAACAATGAGTTACGCTAATCAAGGATATCATCCAGCATCATAAACGTGAAAATAATAAAACTGAACTTGAACTAGAAGGCTGCTACACTAACTGATTTTTGCCTTCTTAGTCAGAAACGAGTGTGGTAAAAGAAGTCAGTCAAATACCTTATATAGACCTAAATAAAATGAAACTTTTATTAAGCTAAGTATTAAAAGAAGATAAATAAATAAACAAGTATTTAAATAAGGGAACTGTCTATCTGTAAAGCCTAATCTTCAAAATAGCTTAACCGATTACAATTAAATATGGTGCGGCGATGTGGAAAAGAATCATGGTCGGAGTGATCAAAGCTTCGGTATTTTTACAACCCGTCAAAACATTAGCAAAATTACACGCTCGCACTGGTGAAATCGCAAATTGAAATTAGTTATAATATAAAGGTGATATTGTTAGTTGAATAGGATCCTTATTTTTGTTATGTTTCAGGTGGTTCCGTTAGTGGCAACCTTAATCACGTGGCCCTCAATGTCATCACCAACAACGTCTGCAGGTTCGCCTTCCCCTTGATACTGCAGAACTCGAACATTTGCACCAGCGGCATGGGCGCTGTTAGTACTTGCCAAGGAGACTCTGGTGGTCCTCTCGCAGTTAATTACAACGGCAGACGTGTTCTGGTAAGTTCGCCTTACTTGTTATGCCCTAATCAATTAAAGATGATCTGTTCCAATCTGATTTAATAATATTACAGTTCTTCTCATTTTCTATAAAAGCCTCATTTGCAAACAAGAGTCCATTGGTATGCAGTAAAGTAAGGGAAAAGGGAAGCATAGAATATTTGACGATACATTTACGTTAATCTGGCCACTAAGCAGAAAATAATAGGATTGTTGTATAAGTAACAAGCCTTTTTTTTTAAAGATTAAGTGCCCAATTATTTCTTCTAGTACGTACAAGAACTGTAATACACAAAATCGCTGAATGTAGTTCAGTTTTTAGAAAACGGAACTGTTTTATAAAACAGCTAGTGTTTATGTAAAACAGCTAAATAACCGATCCATCTGTGACATACTTATGAATAATATATTTAATGGCGGATAAGACCGGTATTAATCACCATTCAAGGTCATGGTTACGTTCTGTTATGAACTTAGGTAATTTTTTTTCTATCCAGCGGATTTAAATTATGGATTTCTTTTTCTATAATAATTGAAAAACAAGCATTATTCCTAGTGTCTCAGTCCTATACTGTAATTATACGTATAGCATTTCGGTAGTTTACAATTTTTGTAGTTATTAAAGACAATTTGTCGATATTGATTGTTATAAACATTGTTCAAGCTATTCCAAATGCTTGTGTGAAATAGTTGTTCAATTGAAATAAAACCATATATAGAAGTCGTTCAGAATAATGTATGCTATGAAATTAACGAACTAATAAATTTGATATTTTCTCTTCTCAGATCGGTATCACATCTTTCGGCTCTGGCTTCGGTTGCGACGTCGGTATGCCCGCTGTCTTCGCTCGAGTCACCTCGTTCATGGATTTCTTCAACCAGCACGTTTAAGATATTAAACGCTGCCGCGGTCACTATCTATCCGCGAACAACAGATTTTCTGTTGCGTCTGCTCCACGGGGTTTATAGTGTCAATCTACTATAATAATATTATTATGACTATAATATATTATGGCCTCGCAATACTGTCTTTCTTTTTATCTCTATTCAAATGAACAATATTATCTAGTGTTTTATATTATATCAGTAGAATTCATATTATCTTAAATTAAGTGTAGTATATATAATAGTTCAAATGTAGGTGCCATTCTTATAATCATGAAAGGCTGATATATAACAGTACTACACCATTATATGATATAGTACAAGTCAAAAGTACCAACTAAGTCCTAAATTATAAATATTCTAAGCTAGCAACCCGCTCTGGCAACGCACGGTTAGTATAAAACTTTAACAAATTATACATCTACTTCCTCATGAATCACTCTGTCTATCGGTAAAAACCATATGAAAATCCGTTTAGTAGTTTTCGAGTTTATCGCGAACAGACAGACTGACGCGACGAGGGACTTAGTTTTATAATATGTAGTGATAGTGATATCGTAGGTAGGTATATAGATTAAATTATGCTAAAAATGAATGAAAATATACATCTCTCCTTTACCTTAGCTTCGAAGTATCCAAATATAGAGCGATGTCTTTTGCGAAAATAAAACATGTACACTTTTTAAGACATCATCATCATTATAGCCCTCGGTATTCAAACACTGTTTAGTATTTACAGACTGTGCAGATGGCGTAGAGGTTTAAGTGGTCGCCTCGCCACTGCCACAATGTCAAGTGTTGGTGTTGTGCACTCGTGTTCGAATCCCACAAATCCGCGACATAAATTAGTGTGAACCACACAAATGATTGTTCCGATTTTGGATATTCTTTGTGTCGGTAGTTTGAATGTTCGTAAAGTCCCCCGCGATGCAGAAATTATTCCTAGTACATCAGTTGTATTCAATAAAAAAAGTCTTCGATACATAATTTTCGAAATAGATTGGTCCCTTCAAATTTATGTCAAGTAAATAACGTTCCATGCGTTGTCGTTTTATCCAACTCTCATTCAACCCGTTTGTAATTGTAAATGCTTGTATTGACCACAATCGACACAATGTGGTTAATGATGAGGCAACTGAACATGTTGATTATAGACGTATTAACGAGATTATCGATATCGAAAAACCAAACAAAGATTGATTGATCATTACATGATGGGTTTTTACAGCGTATTATTATATTATACTGGCTTTTACCCGCAGCTTTGCAAGAAAACAATGCTTTTTTTTACCTTGCCTGTGTATGTCCTTTTCTGTACACCTGGCAACGTGTACGATCGGTCCAGTAGTTAGGCGTGAAAGCGTAATAAACAAACACACTCACATTCGAATTTATAATATGAGTTAGGATTACGGCGTATACAGAGTGCTGATTTATTTATACTTCTGTCTTGCACTTTTTATACCTACATAATTTACTAGAATTTATCCGCTCCTATATCTACGTGAATTCTATACCTACGTATATAGTTCGCAATTTAATTCGTGTTATTTTCACTGTGTACCAAATGTTCGATTCAAGACGATCATTGCAACATCTGATAAATATTAACAAATTCAACTTAACTAAGCTCCCGAAGTAACCTAGCCAATGCGTAGTCAATGCAAAGTAATCGAAATATCTTTGTTGGCTGTTTGTTAGGCACCGACTCTAAATAGGAGCCGATTTGATTGGAAGCTTAGTTAAGACTTATTATGTAATTTATTACTATGAAAACCGCATCATAATTCATACAGTAATTGGACCACGACGGTGGAAGAAATACAGGCAAATACACAGCGTGACAAACAGAAAAAACTGTAGAATATAATATATATAATCTTTTTAACTCACATTTGCTATACTTATGCCGATTATATTTGTAAGTTAACGATTAAGATAAGTGATATCAAAAAAATCGTGTAAAACCAAGCATCATATCTACCTAATACGGAGGTATTATGCAGCAATCTTTTAATGATTTCATATAAATATGAATGAGGCAATTAGATTAGGCACTCAAAGACTCAACATCATGAGGGTACTGGTTATATTAGCTTTGGTTGCTGCTGCCTACGCCAACACCGCACCCGCGGTTGTCGACGATGTGCCCTTCAGTTTAATTGAGAACTATGTGATTCCTTTGGGTGAGAAAATCCGCAAAGCGGAAGAAGACATGGCAGCTGGCAGAATTAGTGGCGGCGTTGGTTCAAGCCTCGGTGAATTCCCATACCAGGTATACTTTATTTTTAATTTGTAATTTCATAATCACACGGCACATTTAAAAAGTTCTAACGAAATCAAGAACTAAACATCTGTTATTATTCAAAAATATCACAAGTTGCTTTTATACGTCCCGCTTGGTAGGAGTTCAAGTTAGTATACTCTATGTAGGACTAGAACAGACGATAAAAGAAGCCGCCGTGCTACCATTGCAAGGGACAAAACTTGAGAGAGATTAAATCAAACAACGTAATGAGCAATTTGTGCCTTATTTAAGTCCTATACGTTAATAAGAGTACAACAATAGATAGTAAATTTAATTATGCTTTAGTATATAATTACGAAGTTAGATTACACACCGTAAAATATTTATACTTTAGTTGTTTTACGATAAATTTCACTTAGCTCTTACTTCTCTAAACTACAACTCACAGGTTTGCTGAAAGAAAAGTAATTAACTTACTTTTCGTTTAGCAAACCTATGAGTTAAGAACAACTTTGAGATCTTGAAATTTGCCCTTTATTTTTCTATACTCTATGTAAAACATAAGTAAAATCCATTAATAATAATTTAAAAAATGAATCATCATCAACAAGATCATTGTAACATTTGCGTAAACCTAAGACATCTAAGGAATACAGTGCCAACATGTTGATGTTATTAACTAACAATTTATTTCTCTCATTTTAGGCCGGTCTTCTAGCTAACTTCGTTGGTATCACTGGCACCGGTGTGTGCGGAGGTTCTCTAGTCAGTTCCAACAAAGTTATAACCGCAGCTCACTGCTGGTTCGACGGTATTAACCAAGCATGGAGGTTTACCGTTGTCCTTGGTTCCGTAACTCTTTTCTCTGGTGGTGTCAGACAAGAAACTAGTGTAGTTGCTATGCACCCAAATTGGACCCCTACCCTCGTCCGTAATGACGTTGCTGTGATTTATTTGCCAAGCACTGTTACTTTCACAGGTTTGTTTTTATTATTATTACCTTTATTTTTAATATCACAACTGTCTTTAACCACATACGTAAATATGTTTAGTATATGTATGTGTATATTTCATGCTAATGTATGTACCTACTACTTTTTATCTGTGCATCACCCAATTGTTGACTGGTAGATAATGCCTGTGGCATTAAGTCCGCCGATGTACACTACTTTGTGCATAAAGTTTTAAATTAATATATGCTTAAGCTACTACGCGGTCTATATGCGGATACAACCAAAGTCTAGTTATTGGCTTTTGACATTGTTAAAAGTTGGTTAGAATATCATACGATGATTTGATGAACTAATCAATATGTGGAAAGACATGGACGTTCAGCGAAATAAATATATTAAAATTATGCCGCAAAGGCACTGGTGCTTGCTTTATAAACACACACTTCCATGAGAGCTATTATTTAATGGATTAATTTAGTATAACGTTTGATCCAATAGCCTAATATTGCTATGGATGGGAAAACTAAGAAGTTTTCTAGGTAATATTATAAGGCCGACGAAACTATAGTAAGCTGTACGTATTGGAATAAGATCTTTTTAAATTTCTTTTACAACTATACTGATATATATTACAAACCAAAAGTTTAAAAGTTATTAAACCAATTCTCATTTACAGGTACTATCTCCCCCATCGCTCTGCCTACTGCTGCTGAACTGAACCAGGACTTCGCTGGAGCCAACGGTATCGCTTCTGGATTTGGATTAACTGCTACAGGTAAGCACTTACATACATAGGCTTAAGGCACGTGAATTAGCCAACATTGTAACAGCTATATTTAACTTTTCACGGCATAGGCAAATGTATTTATTTTTCCAATAGTCATGCTGTTACTGAGAAAATTCTTACAGAAAGGCACAATATAATTTTCTGACCTAGGATTCAAGCCTGAGACGTCACAATCGATCGCCATTATAATGGCAAACTTGCTACTAAAGGAACGAAGCTGAAAAGCCTTTATCAGTTTATACGATTATGTCAGATTTTAAGAATATTATGCACGTCTCATTTATGCTACCAACAATGAGTTACGCTAATCAAGGATATCATCCAGCATCATAAACGTGAAAATAATAAAACTGAACTTGAACTAGAAGGCTGCTACACTAACTGATTTTTGCCTTCTTAGTCAGAAACGAGTGTGGTAAAAGAAGTCAGTCAAATACCTTATATAGACCTAAATAAAATGAAACTTTTATTAAGCTAAGTATTAAAAGAAGATAAATAAATAAACAAGTATTTAAATAAGGGAACTGTCTATCTGTAAAGCCTAATCTTCAAAATAGCTTAACCGATTACAATTAAATATGGTGCGGCGATGTGGAAAAGAATCATGGTCGGAGTGATCAAAGCTTCGGTATTTTTACAACCCGTCAAAACATTAGCAAAATTACACGCTCGCACTGGTGAAATCGCAAATTGAAATTAGTTATAATATAAAGGTGATATTGTTAGTTGAATAGGATCCTTATTTTTGTTATGTTTCAGGTGGTTCCGTTAGTGGCAACCTTAATCACGTGGCCCTCAATGTCATCACCAACAACGTCTGCAGGTTCGCCTTCCCCTTGATACTGCAGAACTCGAACATTTGCACCAGCGGCATGGGCGCTGTTAGTACTTGCCAAGGAGACTCTGGTGGTCCTCTCGCAGTTAATTACAACGGCAGACGTGTTCTGGTAAGTTCGCCTTACTTGTTATGCCCTAATCAATTAAAGATGATCTGTTCCAATCTGATTTAATAATATTACAGTTCTTCTCATTTTCTATAAAAGCCTCATTTGCAAACAAGAGTCCATTGGTATGCAGTAAAGTAAGGGAAAAGGGAAGCATAGAATATTTGACGATACATTTACGTTAATCTGGCCACTAAGCAGAAAATAATAGGATTGTTGTATAAGTAACAAGCCTTTTTTTTTAAAGATTAAGTGCCCAATTATTTCTTCTAGTACGTACAAGAACTGTAATACACAAAATCGCTGAATGTAGTTCAGTTTTTAGAAAACGGAACTGTTTTATAAAACAGCTAGTGTTTATGTAAAACAGCTAAATAACCGATCCATCTGTGACATACTTATGAATAATATATTTAATGGCGGATAAGACCGGTATTAATCACCATTCAAGGTCATGGTTACGTTCTGTTATGAACTTAGGTAATTTTTTTTCTATCCAGCGGATTTAAATTATGGATTTCTTTTTCTATAATAATTGAAAAACAAGCATTATTCCTAGTGTCTCAGTCCTATACTGTAATTATACGTATAGCATTTCGGTAGTTTACAATTTTTGTAGTTATTAAAGACAATTTGTCGATATTGATTGTTATAAACATTGTTCAAGCTATTCCAAATGCTTGTGTGAAATAGTTGTTCAATTGAAATAAAACCATATATAGAAGTCGTTCAGAATAATGTATGCTATGAAATTAACGAACTAATAAATTTGATATTTTCTCTTCTCAGATCGGTATCACATCTTTCGGCTCTGGCTTCGGTTGCGACGTCGGTATGCCCGCTGTCTTCGCTCGAGTCACCTCGTTCATGGATTTCTTCAACCAGCACGTTTAAGATATTAAACGCTGCCGCGGTCACTATCTATCCGCGAACAACAGATTTTCTGTTGCGTCTGCTCCACGGGGTTTATAGTGTCAATCTACTATAATAATATTATTATGACTATAATATATTATGGCCTCGCAATACTGTCTTTCTTTTTATCTCTATTCAAATGAACAATATTATCTAGTGTTTTATATTATATCAGTAGAATTCATATTATCTTAAATTAAGTGTAGTATATATAATAGTTCAAATGTAGGTGCCATTCTTATAATCATGAAAGGCTGATATATAACAGTACTACACCATTATATGATATAGTACAAGTCAAAAGTACCAACTAAGTCCTAAATTATAAATATTCTAAGCTAGCAACCCGCTCTGGCAACGCACGGTTAGTATAAAACTTTAACAAATTATACATCTACTTCCTCATGAATCACTCTGTCTATCGGTAAAAACCATATGAAAATCCGTTTAGTAGTTTTCGAGTTTATCGCGAACAGACAGACTGACGCGACGAGGGACTTAGTTTTATAATATGTAGTGATAGTGATATCGTAGGTAGGTATATAGATTAAATTATGCTAAAAATGAATGAAAATATACATCTCTCCTTTACCTTAGCTTCGAAGTATCCAAATATAGAGCGATGTCTTTTGCGAAAATAAAACATGTACACTTTTTAAGACATCATCATCATTATAGCCCTCGGTATTCAAACACTGTTTAGTATTTACAGACTGTGCAGATGGCGTAGAGGTTTAAGTGGTCGCCTCGCCACTGCCACAATGTCAAGTGTTGGTGTTGTGCACTCGTGTTCGAATCCCACAAATCCGCGACATAAATTAGTGTGAACCACACAAATGATTGTTCCGATTTTGGATATTCTTTGTGTCGGTAGTTTGAATGTTCGTAAAGTCCCCCGCGATGCAGAAATTATTCCTAGTACATCAGTTGTATTCAATAAAAAAAGTCTTCGATACATAATTTTCGAAATAGATTGGTCCCTTCAAATTTATGTCAAGTAAATAACGTTCCATGCGTTGTCGTTTTATCCAACTCTCATTCAACCCGTTTGTAATTGTAAATGCTTGTATTGACCGCAATCGACACAATGTGGTTAATGATGAGGCAACTGAACATGTTGATTATAGACGTATTAACGAGATTATCGATATCGAAAAACCAAACAAAGATTGATTGATCATTACATGATGGGTTTTTACAGCGTATTATTATATTATACTGGCTTTTACCCGCAGCTTTGCAAGAAAACAATGCTTTTTTTTACCTTGCCTGTGTATGTCCTTTTCTGTACACCTGGCAACGTGTACGATCGGTCCAGTAGTTAGGCGTGAAAGCGTAATAAACAAACACACTCACATTCGAATTTATAATATGAGTTAGGATTACGGCGTATACAGAGTGCTGATTTATTTATACTTCTGTCTTGCACTTTTTATACCTACATAATTTACTAGAATTTATCCGCTCCTATATCTACGTGAATTCTATACCTACGTATATAGTTCGCAATTTAATTCGTGTTATTTTCACTGTGTACCAAATGTTCGATTCAAGACGATCATTGCAACATCTGATAAATATTAACAAATTCAACTTAACTAAGCTCCCGAAGTAACCTAGCCAATGCGTAGTCAATGCAAAGTAATCGAAATATCTTTGTTGGCTGTTTGTTTGGCACCGACTCTAAATAGGAGCCGATTTGATTGGAAGCTTAGTTAAGACTTATTATGTAATTTATTACTATGAAAACGGCATCATAATTCATACAGTAATTGGACCACGACGGTGGAAGAAATACAGGCAAATACACAGAGCGACAAACAGAAAAAACTGTAAAAATATAATATATATAATCTTTTTAACTCACATTTGCTATACTTATGCCGATTATATTTGTAAGTTAACGATTAAGATAAGTGATATCAAAAAAATCGTGTAAAACCAAGCATCATATCTACCTAATACGGAGGTATTATGCAGCAATCTTTTAATGATTTCATATAAATATGAATGAGGCAATTAGATTAGGCACTCAAAGACTCAACATCATGAGGGTACTGGTTATATTAGCTTTGGTTGCTGCTGCCTACGCCAACACCGCACCCGCGGTTGTCGACGATGTGCCCTTCAGTTTAATTGAGAACTATGTGATTCCTTTGGGTGAGAAAATCCGCAAAGCGGAAGAAGACATGGCAGCTGGCAGAATTAGTGGCGGCGTTGGTTCAAGCCTCGGTGAATTCCCATACCAGGTATACTTTATTTTTAATTTGTAATTTCATAATCACACGGCACATTTAAAAAGTTCTAACGAAATCAAGAACTAAACATCTGTTATTATTCAAAAATATCACAAGTTGCTTTTATACGTCCCGCTTGGTAGGAGTTCAAGTTAGTATACTCTATGTAGGACTAGAACAGACGATAAAAGAAGCCGCCGTGCTACCATTGCAAGGGACAAAACTTGAGAGAGATTAAATCAAACAACGTAATGAGCAATTTGTGCCTTATTTAAGTCCTATACGTTAATAAGAGTACAACAATAGATAGTAAATTTAATTATGCTTTAGTATATAATTACGAAGTTAGATTACACACCGTAAAATATTTATACTTTAGTTGTTTTACGATAAATTTCACTTAGCTCTTACTTCTCTAAACTACAACTCACAGGTTTGCTGAAAGAAAAGTAATTAACTTACTTTTCGTTTAGCAAACCTATGAGTTAAGAACAACTTTGAGATCTTGAAATTTGCCCTTTATTTTTCTATACTCTATGTAAAACATAAGTAAAATCCATTAATAATAATTTAAAAAATGAATCATCATCAACAAGATCATTGTAACATTTGCGTAAACCTAAGACATCTAAGGAATACAGTGCCAACATGTTGATGTTATTAACTAACAATTTATTTCTCTCATTTTAGGCCGGTCTTCTAGCTAACTTCGTTGGTATCACTGGCACCGGTGTGTGCGGAGGTTCTCTAGTCAGTTCCAACAAAGTTATAACCGCAGCTCACTGCTGGTTCGACGGTATTAACCAAGCATGGAGGTTTACCGTTGTCCTTGGTTCCGTAACTCTTTTCTCTGGTGGTGTCAGACAAGAAACTAGTGTAGTTGCTATGCACCCAAATTGGACCCCTACCCTCGTCCGTAATGACGTTGCTGTGATTTATTTGCCAAGCACTGTTACTTTCACAGGTTTGTTTTTATTATTATTACCTTTATTTTTAATATCACAACTGTCTTTAACCACATACGTAAATATGTTTAGTATATGTATGTGTATATTTCATGCTAATGTATGTACCTACTACTTTTTATCTGTGCATCACCCAATTGTTGACTGGTAGATAATGCCTGTGGCATTAAGTCCGCCGATGTACACTACTTTGTGCATAAAGTTTTAAATTAATATATGCTTAAGCTACTACGCGGTCTATATGCGGATACAACCAAAGTCTAGTTATTGGCTTTTGACATTGTTAAAAGTTGGTTAGAATATCATACGATGATTTGATGAACTAATCAATATGTGGAAAGACATGGACGTTCAGTGAAATAAATATATTAAAATTATGCCGCAAAGGCACTGGTGCTTGCTTTATAAACACACACTTCCATGAGAGCTATTATTTAATGGATTAATTTAGTATAACGTTTGATCCAATAGCCTAATATTGCTATGGATGGGAAAACTAAGAAGTTTTCTAGGTAATATTATAAGGCCGACGAAACTATAGTAAGCTGTACGTATTGGAATAAGATCTTTTTAAATTTCTTTTACAACTATACTGATATATATTACAAACCAAAAGTTTAAAAGTTATTAAACCAATTCTCATTTACAGGTACTATCTCCCCCATCGCTCTGCCTACTGCTGCTGAACTGAACCAGGACTTCGCTGGAGCCAACGGTATCGCTTCTGGATTTGGATTAACTGCTACAGGTAAGCACTTACATACATAGGCTTAAGGCACGTGAATTAGCCAACATTGTAACAGCTATATTTAACTTTTCACGGCATAGGCAAATGTATTTATTTTTCCAATAGTCATGCTGTTACTGAGAAAATTCTTACAGAAAGGCACAATATAATTTTCTGACCTAGGATTCAAGCCTGAGACGTCACAATCGATCGCCATTATAATGGCAAACTTGCTACTAAAGCAACGAAGCTGAAAAGCCTTTATCAGTTTATACGCTTATGTCAGATTTTAAGAATATTATGCACGTCTCATTTATGCTACCAACAATGAGTTACGCTAATCAAGGATATCATCCAGCATCATAAACGTGAAAATAATAAAACTGAACTTGAACTAGAAGGCTGCTACACTAACTGATTTTTGCCTTCTTAGTCAGAAACGAGTGTGGTAAAAAAAGTCAGTCAAATACCTTATATAGACCTAAATAAAATGAAACTTTTATTAAGCTAAGTATTAAAAGAAGATTAATAAATAAACAAGTAGGTATTTAAATAAGGGAACTGTCTATCTGTAAAGCCTAATCTTCAAAATAGCTTAACCGATTACAATTAAATATGGTGCGGCGATGTGGAAAAGAATCATGGTCGGAGTGATCAAAGCTTCGGTATTTTTACAACCCGTCAAAACATTAGCAAAATTACACGCTCGCACTGGTGAAATCGCAAATTGAAATTACTTATAATATAAAGGTGATATTGTTAGTTGAATAAGATCCTTATTTTTGTTATGTTTCAGGTGGTTCCATTAGTGGCAACCTTAATCACGTGGCCCTCAATGTCATCACCAACAACGTCTGCAGGTTCGCCTTCCCCTTTATACTGCAGAACTCGAACATTTGCACCAGCGGCGTGGGCGCTGTTAGTACTTGCCAAGGAGACTCTGGTGGTCCTCTCGCAGTTAATTACAATGGCAGACGTGTTCTGGTAAGTTCGCCTCACTTGTTATGCCCTAATCAATTAAAGATGATCTGTTCCAATCTGATTTAATAATATTACAGTTCTTCTCATTTTCTATAAAAGCCTCATTTGCAAACAAGAGTCTATTGGTATGCAGTAAAGTAAGGGAAACATAGAATATTTGACGATACATTTACGTAGATCTGGCTACTGAGCAGAAAATAATAGGATTGTTGCATAAGTAACAAGCCTATTTTTTTCAAAGATTAAGTGCCCAATTATTTCTTCTAGTACGTACAAGAACTGTAATACACAAAATCGCTGAATGTAGTTCAGTTTTTAGAAAACGGAACTGTTTTATAAAACAGCTAGTGTTTATGTAAAACAGCTAAATAACCGATCCATCTGTGACATACTTATGAATAATATATTTAATGGCGGATAAGACCGGGATTAATCACCATTCAAGGTCATGGTTATGTTCTATTATGAACTTAGGTAATTTTTTTTCTATCCAGCGGATTTAAATTATGGATTTCTTTTTCTATAATAATTGAAAAACAAGCATTATTCCTAGTGTCTCAGTCCTATACTGTAATTATACGTATAGCATTTCGGTAGTTTACAATTTTTGTAGTTATTAAAGACAATTTGTCGATATTGATTGTTATAAACATTGTTCAAGCTATTCCAAATGCTTGTGTGAAATAGTTGTTCAATTGAAATAAAACCATATATAGAAGTCGTTCAGAATAATGTATGCTATGAAATTAACGAACTAATAAATTTGATATTTTCTCTTCTCAGATCGGTATCACATCTTTCGGCTCTGGCTTCGGTTGCGACATCGGTATGCCCGCTGTCTTCGCTCGAGTCACCTCGTTCATGGATTTCTTCAACCAGCACGTTTAAGATATTAAACGCTGCCGCGGTCACTATCTATCCGCGAACAACAGATTTTCTGTTGCGTCTGCTCCACGGGGTTTATAGTGTCAATCTACTATAATAATATTATTATGACTATAATATATTATTGCCTCGCAATACTGTCTTTCTTTTTATCTCTATTCAAATGAACAATATTATCTAGTGTTTTATATTATATCAGTAGAATTCATATTATCTTAAATTAAGTGTAGTATATATAATAGTTCAAATGTAGGTGCCATTCTTATAATCATGAAAGGCTGATATATAACAGTACTACACCATTATATGATATAGTACAAGTCAAAAGTACCAACTAAGTCCTAAATTATAAATATTCTAAGCTAGCGACCCGCTCTGGCAACGCACGGTTAGTATAAAACTTTAACAAATTATACATCTACTTCCTCATGAATCACTCTGTCTATCGGTAAAAACCATATGAAAATCCGTTTAGTAGTTTTCGAGTTTATCGCGAACAGACAGACAGACGCGCCGAGGGACTTTGTTTTATAATATGTACCTAGTGATAGTGATATCGACTTCCTTTTCCAAGTTGGCTCCTCTAAGCATTATTCCAGGTTGAGGGTATAGTAGCGGGTTTTTTTTATGGTAGGTATATAGAAGAACAGGTATTTGTAAATTATACAAGACGTTGTATAACGCATCTTTTTTACTTATTGATCAAGTGATCGTCATATTGGGCCAACATTATGAAGATTTATTGCAAATATGTCATTAAATAAGTCGTAGTAATATGTTCTATGCGTCATAAACAAAAATTGGAAAAAGAGTGTTCCTGTGACATAAAGCCGTTACTTTGATAATAAATTAACAATAACTGCATTTAATAGTTACTCCTTTTTGATATAATTCATGATTTTAAAAATCGTACTTATTGATTCGATGGAGATTTTATTTTATAGTTCTAAAATTTTTTAAATCTCCCTCTGTATACTGTTCGCATGCTAAGTAGATGAGTTTGAGCGTTAAAAATAAATACAGTTTAAACTATTGGTACTGTTATTTCATTCCAAAACGTCGGATATATTATCAAAAATATGTTACACAAAATAATAAAAATAAAACAATTGCTGATTGTTAATTATAACGTATAAATAAGTAATTCGCAAAATATAGGTCTACTCCTATAGACGCATAAAACACACAGAAAATTGCTTAAACTGAATGCATCGAAAATATTTTCTTTCTTCAGTTAGTAGCACAGTGTTCTCTCTTATTTGCTCAATTGAATTTGACGTAAAGAACGTGTGACGGCAGAAAAATATAATTAAAATCAATTAAACAAGTTTTCGGTCGAGATCAGTGTTTCTCTTCTGCGCTAATTATACCTAAGTAAGAAGCCTTTTCAAATCAATAAAGATATCAGCGTCATACATACGGCAGAGTGTCGTATGCAATTATATTATTACTTAGATTCTAACCTCTTGCTGTATCTTTGCTTTTATCACAAACTGTTTCCCTTGTAGATATCTTTACTGCAGGTCTAGTGTCTACAGAAGAGACATATGTCTTCATGAGAAAGAAGAAAAGATTGTATTCAGACGAGTCTGAAGCATTTATGATTAACCAAAAAAATTTCGGTGACATATCCATGAGCGGAGTTTAACACTTTGTTCCTAAGCCATTATCTATAACGTCTGGCGATGATAGGCGGAAATCTGGGGATCACGGGAATTAAATATGAATGAATTTGTTTTGCCTGACAATTCCTATTATTCTGCTGACTGTTATTGCAATTCCGAATACGATCATTACACTGACTCTAATGACTACTATAAAAGTTACGACTATAGCTATACTACCGACCCGAGTTATTGTAATGCTACTTATGACAGTCAGATAACAAGCGGATAGAGCCCCAGTCAGGCCCTAGCTGCGCACCTCATAATTAGGATTTTCAGTTGGACAAGATATCAAAAGAGCAAAGATATATATTGACTTACAGACACCAGCGCTAGTCACTCTTTTATTAGCCCCGAGGCTGTACATATGTTTTTTTCCTAACAATCGTCTTAATTACGATCCTTTCGAAGTAATAAACATACCCGGTGTTAGCAGAAGTGACCATTTTATTACGTTGTCATGTTTTAGCGAATTTAATGAGAGTAATGGCATTAAGCTATTCGTATACCGTTCTCATTAATAGCCCAAATGATAACGGTAACGTAGAACGACTTCATTCTACTTAATTAGAACATATTAGAATTCTTAAATTACAGCATAAAGACGAACTTATAGTTAATCTTATGCCTTACGCCATCATAGCATATAACAGCTCTATTCACAGCTGTACGAAGTGTAGACCTTTCGATTTATTAAACGGACATTTTGAGCCTAGAGACCCAATCGACCTATACCTTACTTAACACCTTTTGCAACAGTACGCGCAGAATCATATGCAACAGATGAAACAGGTTTATGAGATAATTAACGAATCCTCTCTTATCTTATCTTATGTGTGGGGGCCAGTCAGTACAGACCGGGGACACTTCGACCCATTGGGATCTTTTGTGTCGGCCCCAAGATTTATCCCTTAGCTATCTCCCTATGAATGTACTGCATCAGTCGTAGCGTACACTTCAGAGGGAGAAGCCTGAAGTCCTCAGGTTTGGATATGCCAATCCCATCAGACCCATCCTCAATCCAGCCAACGCATCGCATTCACATAGTAGGTGCGATATGGACTCGTCCTGTTCACCACAGACTCCGCAGATTGAATTGTGTGCCAATTTTAATCTGCACAGGAAGTCATTGGTGCCAAAATGGCCAGTGAACGCTCCTGAGCAGGTGTATTCGGCTCTTGTTATACCCGCAGAACTTCCGGGTGAAGCCTGTGGCTCTGTGTGCAATGAATTTCTTGGAATGTTCCAGACCCCTAAGGGCCATCCACTCTAGCCTGTGTTTATCATTGCCATATGCATTCAAAGCTGCATTGACGATGCTCTCAGAGAGTCTCACTAATGGCTCGGGGCCCACAAACAGTTGCTCCGAGCCCTTTCTGGCTAATACATCAGCCTCCTCATTGCCCTGCATTCCTGCACGCCCCGGAACCCACACCAGTCTGACTGTGTTCTTCCTGCGAAGTTTGTTTAGGGCCTTAACACAGTTCAGGACCAGTCTGGAGTTCACCCTACACGAGTTCAGAGCCTTGAGAGCAGCTTGACTGTCACTGAGAATATACACAGTCCTGTCAGTGACATTACTGTTGATATTCTCCTGAGCACAGGCAATTATAGCATAGGTTTCCGCTTGGAAGACCGTTGCATATTTGTCCATACTTTGGCTCACCTTGCAGTCGTTGGTATAGATACCAGCGCCCGGTCCTGTTTCCATTTTGGAACCATCAGTGTACCAGATGAGACAACCCTTGTCAGGGGATTGTAGACCTTATCTCCATTCGTCCCTCGTGGGGACCTTTATTTCAAAATTCTTTTTGAATATGTGAAATGGTTGCATTTTGTCGCATCCCATGCTCATAATTCTTTTGAGATCCTTTGAAATCTCCAATTTTATGTGTCTAGTTACCGGCATGTTGACGCTCTACAGCCCATGCACAGATAGTCTGTGTAGCGCCTTTATCGCCTCTGACTTCACAACAATGTGTAGCGGCGTTAGATCCAGCAGGACCTCTAACGCTGCCGTTGGCGTAGTCGGGAACGCCCCTGTTATAGCCATGCAGGCCAACCACTGCACCTTCGACAGCGCGGTCCTGCATGTAGCTAGTTTAGTTCTTGGCCACCAGACAATACTTCCATACGTGAGTATGGGTCTTATCATCATCGTGTATAGCCACTTGATGACCTTGGGCTTTAGCCCCCAGGTCTGCCCATAGGTAGAACAAATCATATCGAAGACCCGCTGGGCTTTCTCTATGACTTTGTCTACATGAGGTTTCCACGTTAGTTTGCTATCTAAGGTCATGCCTAGATACTTCACCTCCATGGACCATTGTAACTGCGTACCATACATGGAGAGAGTTTCCAACCCTGTCAGATCCCTCATCCTAGTAAACGGCACGACAGTAGTTTTCCCTGTTTTCTTTTCTGTTGTTGACCGATAAATGATTGCTACTGCACCATTTTCCACCATAATCAGGGCCCTCTGCATGAGACTAGATACCGTACTCGGGAACTTTCCATTGACGAGTATCACCAAATCATCCGCATATCCGACCGTTAAGTACGGACCTTTGTTGAGTTGTTCTAGGAGTGAATTGACTACCAAGCACCATAAGAGTGGTGAGAGTACTCCACCCTGAGGGCAGCCCTTGGTTGTCGTTGCATACATTTCATATCCTAACAACTCAGACCTAATGATTCTACCCCTGAGCATACAATTGATCCACTTGCAAATGGTTGGCTCTATGCCGTGATTTGCCTATGCCACACTGATGGCATCAAAGGTGGTCCGATCGAAAGCTCCCTCAATATCCAGGAATGCAGCAATGCAAACTTCCCGGTTCTCTAATGCATATTCTGGCTTACTTACCACAAAATGTAGTGCCGTCTTAGTGGATTTTCCCGACTGGTAGGCACATTGTAGCCTGTGGAGGGGGAATTTCCATAATGCTCCCTCCCTGACATGTCTATCTACTAACTTCTCCAGGGCTTTGAAGAAGAACGACTCAATACTGATAGGTCTGTATGCCTTGGCTTCTTCGTAGTCCGCCTTGTCGGGTTTTGGTATGTAGATGACTATAACACGTCTCCATATCTTTGGAATGTATCCAAAAGCTATGCAGGCTCTGTATAATCTGCACAAAAGCGGAACCAAGAGTGCAGCTCCCTGTTGTAGGATGATGGGGAAAACCATGTCTGGACCAGGTGACTTGAATGGCTGAAAACCATTAAGAACCCAGCCGACCTTCCCTTCATCCACTACCTTCCTAGCAGTGTCCCAATCTGCTTTGGTTGTACGACAGCTTAGTTCAACCAGGTTGATCGGGTCCTCCTGCTCCTTTTCTATTATCTTACAGTCTGGAAAGTGTATGTTTAGCATCATTGCTAGTGTCTCCTTACCAGACCCTGTTCGCTGCCCATTGCCATCCTTAATTGTTGTCAATGGGTGTGCTCTGACAGTCGAAATAGCTTTGGAGAGCCTCATTCCTTAAGGTATCGTACTGATATTTTCGCAGTGTGCTCTCCAAGCCTTCCGTTTAGCTTTCCGCACAACTTTGTTATAGTTGGTCAAACAACGAGCGTAATCGCTGTAGTTCCTACTGGTCCTAGCATTGTTAAATGCTCGTCTGGCTTTTAGCCGCAGTTTCTAAGTTCCATCTCAGGGCAGTTGTTTGTCCAGGCCGTATTCAGTCTCACCAATTCAGTCACCAATTTGTCTGCTGTACACTCGATGAATTGAGCTTTCCCTTAGAATCCTCCAAATCTATTCTGAGGTCACTCCTAAAGGAGTTCCAGTCCGTATTTCTGGGATTCCTTCTACGTGCTGTAGGAGCTGGAACCAGCGTCTTGTACTTAAAGCATATGTAATTATGATCTCATAAGGTAATCTCATCAGACACATGCCATTCGACAATCTTAGTGCTAGCCCTGTTGGAGGCTAACGTTATGTCAATTACCTCTGCTCGCCTGCAGTCAGCGAACGTTGGCCTGTTTATTTTATTTAGAATTTGTAAAGAGGTACTTACCACATACTCCATTAGTTTTTCCCCTCTTACATTCACATCCGTGCTCCCCCAGACTGTGTGGTGTGCGTTGGCATCGCACTCCAAGATCATGTCCAGGTTCTCCCGGCTGCCATATCCAACAAGGTCCTTTATCTGTCCAGATACTATTTCCTTGTCCATGTAGTCGAAGTATGCAGAGGTCAGGATTACAGTATCCCGCCCTCCGCTCCCTCGCATATCGATCTTAACTGTCGTAAGATCCCTAGAACAGAAATTGTATAAGGGCATTGCGATTATGCCATTTCTGACATATACACATGTCCTCATATTATTAGTGGAACAGTTATGAAAAATTACACCTCCCGTCCCACCCAAGCCCCTGATCTTTCCCTCTTTAACATAAGATGCCTGAATCAGGGCAATATCATATTCATTCATCCGCAGGTGGCGGGCCAGAACGGCCATCGCCCCGATGCAGTGATGAAGATTTATTTGTACGCACCTTAGTCCCGCCATACGGTCTGCCTATATGGTAGCGCCTTCGGTGGTAGCCATTACTGGCCGCCCCCCCTGCTGTCCTCTTCCAACATCGCCTCCGCAGTACCCGGTGACGACGACAAAACCAGATCGTCAATATGACCGATTATGTCGTCAGTCTTCGGTGACGCACAAAGCGAAGAGGTGTAGAGAGCCGTACCCGACTCTACAGGAATTACGGGCTCCTCCCCGTCCTTTGCCCGTGATTCTGTCAAAGCAGGGGCCTCCTCCCCCACGCCGGCATCAAACGGCACCTTCTGCACGTTCGGATCCTCGAGGATCTTGAAAGTGCTCTTGTCCATGCCAGCATGGAGACAAAAGCCGCCTACCTTGATGACCGCGGCTGAGACGCTGTCCACCAGGATGATGCGCCTGGTGTGCGTCTCTTCGAACTGCGTGCCCAGCACCTTCCACTTGCATGTCCTTAAGGAGGGATTGAGGCGTTGCAGCATGGTCAGCACCCTAGAGGCATCTAGGCACCAGGTATTTCTGGTCTTCCAGGCCATTTTAATTGGCCTTGGAAGCTCCTTTGCGCTGACCACTTTAAGCTTTACGTTCCCAACGGTTTTGCCGTCGAGACCGCGAAGCCACTCTGCAGCTCTCTCTCCCTCACATGTAATATGCAGAGCTCCTCCGAGCAGTGCACCGACATTAATAGCCGGCAGAGGACCCGACGTGGCCTCTAACAGGTCCTAAATGGTCACCGTATAGGCTTCACCTGCTCCCACACACACTTGGTTTATGTTAAATAAAATAAATAATTTAATTAAAACATAAGTTGAGTACAGTCTTGGCTAACAGTTGACAAAAGAATGACTTAATGCTATGATACATTGGTTTATATGAGGTTAAATCTTATTATACATGTATGCTGTCCATGTGAGACCTCACGGGTTGCTTGTTTACTTAGTTCACGGGACAGGGTCAATTAACTTTGTATTTCGTCGCCTTTTAATATAGAGTAATTATTTAAGCGATGGTTTAGATGGATTACCTTTGTATTTCGTCATCTTTAAGTTTATGATCATTATTTATGTTATCGTTTACATGGAGACTGTTGCTAAGTCCGGTGACGTGATACGTTCTTATTTTACTTACATCGTACGATGTGTGGTCTAGGAACGTGGGAACGCATAACTACGTACACATGACACTCATTATTACTAGATTATTTATTTGTTTATTTACTGCAGATAACCTCGGGTCACTGGATTATGAGTATACTGCGGCTGATTGCGGTCGCTGTGCTTGAACATATTATAACAAAATCTGCATAACGACATAGGATAATTAAATATGATGAATGTTCATAAAAAATGCTGACTGACTATACAAATGAAGTAGTGGTTTATGTGGTTGCCTCGCCACTACGCCGAGTGTTATGAGTTCATTACCCACATGGGCAGAACAATTGTATGATCCACTATTAATATTTGTTCCGAGTCTGAGTGTTCTTTACTGTTTGAATGCTTGTAAAGTCCTCCAGGACTTAGAAATTATACACAGTGCGGGTAAAGTGTTTCTAAAAAGAATGTGCAAATATTCAGAAGCTAGTTGCTAAGTAGTGCTAGGTTTAGTCGGTAGTACTCAGGACGTTCCATCTTTATCCGGGTGCGCCCAATATAATCTCTCCGCTCCCCTATTCCGCGGAGAGGTATGAGACAAAGCATTACCCCAATAAAAAAAAAAGGATTCTACTTGCGAAAACACCCTCACTCCATCATAACTTTCAAGCTCGGTGGGCTGTACCGGCGTTGCTGCTGCAGCCGCGGAAACGCTCAAATGACTCAATTACCATACTTTATTTGGTATAGTTGTTTGTTGGTTTATGAGCGGTTCGGGGTGGAGACGTTAGTTAAAGACGTCTGGACGCTCGTGGTCACAGAGATCTTGCACAAGGGCTATTCGATGCTTCGACTGGCCAAAAGGCTGGATATTCCTTGGCTAAAAGAAGCAGTATTATCATTGAATGTTGCAATCATAGTGGCAATGCTGCCGGTTTCAAGCCGGCCATTTATTTCATTCTTCATTTATTCATTGAACTTTTTGTATATTCTATTGTTTTGTTTATTTTTATATTTAATTATGTATTATATTGTGACTTTTGATAACCTTATACGTAACGACAAGAAAATAACTAAGCCTTTAAAAGCTATTGCATTCTTATATGTATATAGTGACCACTACGAATTCTTCGCAAAAGTAATCGTGCATATTGACAAAAGTATTTTATTTTTAAAGACTACACAAGAAATAAATGATCTTATCAATCGCGATGGACGTAAAAAGCGTTGGAACAAAGAAAACAAAGAATACCTCTCTAGACTCGGAACAACTTTTAAAGGATCACAATTTTTTTTTTTTATTGGCGGTGGCAACCGTCTATGTGAATATCGAGACGGATATACTAAATAATATTATAAATGCGAATGTAATCTTTTTTGTTACGCTTTCATGCCTTAACTACTCGACTGATCATCATGAAATTTCGCATATACGTTGTCAGAGGAACAGAAAAGGGGAATATCAGAAAACCCTATGGGTACCTTTCATTCAGAAAATATACTGTTAATAATCTAACTTAACCTAACCTACATTTACGCGACCGAAGCCGCGGACAAAATCTAGTAATCCAATAAAAAGTAGCACAAGCGGAGTTTTAATAGTTTTAATAATTTAATTAGCTTATATATTAGTAATTTTTAATAGTAGTAGTATGTAATGTAACAGTTTCTAAATTATGTAATAAAGTGTCAAATAAACAACGCAATAAAATCGGTATATAGTAGTTTAATTTCAATGAATAACATTCGCGTAAACAGAAGACAATATTATATCTAATATTGTCTTCTGTCGGTCCTATCTATACTTTTCTTTCTTTGCATGTAAGCAGAAGCTGATCTTCATACATAATACTCGAATTATAGGCAGCATACCAAAATTTTTCATTTGCGTTCAATTTCGTGCAGTAGTTTTTGCGTGATGCGTGTACAAACATACAAGCAGATAAAAATTCTAAACTAATTGTTTTCGCTTATATAGCTCTTAGCACATACTTCAAATATTTATTTCTTAAATATCGCCTATGTACAGATCATCCCGTGTTGACCAATAACAATTTTATTGTAAGTATAGATTGAATATTGAAGAGTATGGGTATATACTCATACCTAACTATCTCTAATTTTACTTTTTAATTTGATTATACTATAAAATTATTTAATTTTATAATCATAACTTTCATCACAGATGCTTAGAGTTAACGATAACTGTTTATTTGTTGCTTAATCTTTAGGTGCTGTAGATAATAATGATTGATGAAAACTAATTATTGTCTGACCGATTACACATACTAATTATATTATCAGCTCCGATATAAAGGTACAGCTGCAAACAAATGGAATCAGAGTAAATATCGTTTTCCAATGACAGTTGATTGATGACGCATCGATAATAAAGTGAGAATACATGTATTGATCATTTTTGAGGGACGTTTGATGACATTTCCCTTTATGCATAAAAACGTAGAAATTAGTTTAATATAATTATAAATAAGTATATATAATAATAATTTATTAATAATAAATTATAATAATATTGTCTTCTGTTTACGCGAATGTTATTCATTGAAATTAAACTACTATATACGGATTTTATCGCGTTGTTTATTTAACACTCTATTACATAATTTAGAAACTGTTACACTACTATACTATACTATTAAACTTTACTAATTTAAGCTAATTAAATTATTAAAACTATCAAATCTATTTGTTTTTAAGTTTACACTTTTCCCGACGTTTCGGTTGCTTTTCAGCAGCCATGGTCACGGGGAGACTAAGATGGTAGTTGTCTCAATGTTCCAGTGTAGTTATTTCAAAGTACCCGAACATAATTTAGTTATTGGTGTTTCTATTTACGCAGAATGAGCTCAAAGTATCATGAAGTCTAGCTGTGGTTTGTTTCTTCTTGGGTTTGACTATGTGAAGTACTGGATCCCAAGCTGGTGGTACATTCCAACCATCTTCTCTATTGAAATTTGGATGATTTTTGATTTCAAGGATAGGATAACCATAGGATTTTACCACCAGCTTAGGATCCAGTACTTCACATAGTCAAACCCAAGAAGAAACAAACCACAGCTAGACTTCATGATACTTTGAGCTTATTCTGCGTAAATAGAAACACCAATAACTAAATTATGTTCGGGTACTTTGAAATAACTACACTGGAACATTGAGACAACTACCATCTTAGTCTCCCCGTGACCATGGCTGCTGAAAAGCAACCGAAACGACGGGGAAAGTGTAAACTTAAAAACAAATAGATTTGATAGTTTTAATAATTTAATTAGCTTAAAATCAGTAAAGTTTGATAGTATAGTATAGTAGTGTAACAGTTTCTAAATTATGTAATAGAATGTTAAATAAACAACGCGATAAAATCCGTATATAGTAGTTTAATTTCAAAAAATTATAATAAATTATTTTTGCATATTGATTTTGTTATCAATGGTAGACAGTGGTTTTCATTCGTTGTAAGTTTAAAATAGTGTAGACCTTCACTTACCACTATCATATACCATTTTTCTTATTGTTTTATCTACTCGTAATGCTTACTTAACATATTGAGTCGCCAGTAACAATTCGTTTTCATTATAATAAAAGTATTGGTAAGAAAGAACCTGCCACGTAGCCTTGGATTGCCCACCCCGACTATAGCAATAGAAAAAGGTTGACAATACCGAACTCCTCTGAATAGAGATAGCAAAATAGGCCTGGGCGTACTTCAACATGCAGTATTCAGCTTTGAGCGCAAAATATGCGTCGACACTTGTTTTGCCTCAGCGCAAGGCATCTTCAGGACCGTTTGTAACGAACGAGAATGAGAACTTTATGGTATAGTGGTTAGTGTAACCGACTGCCACGCTGAGGCTGCGGGTTCGATCCCCGTACAAGTCAAACATTTGTTTGCATGAACATGAATGTTTGTCTTGGTCTGGGTGTTTTTATGTATAATACGTATGTATTTCCAAAATATAGTATATATGTATATTTACCCATTGTAGTACCCATAGTACAAACTCTGCTTAGTTTGGGTACTAGTATAGTATTATATTATCTGTGGTTTGGGCTAGATGGTATTGTGTGTATGTGATAGAATATATATTATTATTATCTCACGTTCCAAGCTATGCCTGACCTTTCCTGTACCCCTAAAAACGTGTGATTTCATGATTATCGGTCGAGTAGGTAGTTATGGCGTGAAGAGTAACAAACAAACATACTCACATTCGCATTTATAATATTGGTTACGATTGGTATCTTGCTGTGCCGATTAAAAAGTACTAAATTAAACCGAGCAATTTTATTTTCGTTTTCACTACTTTACGTCGATACCTAACTACGTTTACTTGCCTACTTTGAATATACAAGTGAGGTTAGCAATACTTTATCGATTCTTACTAGAACTTGGATACATTCGAACCACTTAAAAATTCGAATGTTTAATCTTGTGTAAAGTTTTGAGTAGTGGATGCTTTATCAAAAACAAAAGAGCATTTTTGATTATTATTTAGATTTGTTGTTAATTCTAACAACAAATCTATCAAAATGATTTTGATTATTCGTGGCTCATTAATGTACTTAATAGTTTAGATAGCCACAATTTGTGTTTGTATTTACGTTCAGCCTTCGTCAGTCATGTCATAGAACAATGAGGTTTGATTGGCTCGCTCCCGGCACGACACCGACGAAGCCTGCCGTTGTTAACGTCCATCATCAAACTGAATATATCTCGACAACATGGATGTGTACGCCGCAAGCCAAATTTCTATTACAGTTTGGATGTTGGTTATACGGCCTATTCAATTCTACTGTTGCGCCTTAGGCCCGGCATAAATACTTTTTGACGGCAATCTGTGCCATGCAGTATATCCAAACTAAAATTATAAGTGCAAATGTTAGTTTGTTTGTTTGTTACGCTTTCACGTCTTAACTACTGGATCGATCATCATCAAATTTTGCATACATATATGTTGCTAGGCGTACAGCAAAGGTCAAAAGATATCTTTTATCCAGAAAAATACTGTTCTCGAGGGATAGAATTTAAAGACAAAATCTACACTTACGCGAAAAATAAATGACATTCTCATTTATATTGTTAGATAGGATAAGATCCTTACATGAAATATAATGTATTAGATTAGGTTATATTACATATCGTAGGTTATCAGCGAATCACAGAAATGTTGGGAAAGTGTTCCTTGTCTTCTTGTATCTTTTTACCATTGCCGTACTAGGAATAATTGTAGGACAGCTTGCTTTACAATCATAAAAGAAGTGTGTCATCTAAATTCACAACGATATTATCCAACAAAACATGCGTGACATAATAATAAAAAAAGATAAGTGTGGCACAATTTAACCAATTAATTTGGATATTTTATTAATGGTAAATGAACAAGATATTGAAAGGACAATGACTGTTTATAACAAGTTTATTAGTGCGGTAGTTGTTTTTCTCAAATCGAAACTTTAGGCGAAGTTAACTGTGACATAAAAGATAACGCAAATAAAACATATAAGTTGAAAAGTATTAAGATGATGAAGAAAAAAATTACACATTGTATACTAATGTTAAGTTCACATAGTTTTGAACTTACACCTAAAAATCAACAATGTTGGATGTCACACATTTTCTGTCCGACTTACCAATTTAAATATTGATAGCAGAAAATACATAGATATTGTGGCAAATTATGTTAATATTCGAAAACGAATTTCGTAGAGGATACTACGTAGAGAATTTGAACCAGGATTTGAACCACCGTCATTATATTTTATTGATAAAGTGAGAAGACTCGTTGACCGCGGCTCCGCTATCGAAACCTGCGATACGTTAGGCAAATTTAAGCATTACTTGGAATTGCGGATACTGTTGTTGAACATAAGGGATAGTAGTTATTATAGTTATATATACAAGAACTCGTTTTTGTCTCTCCTTGCGCACATGCGCAGTGCGAACTTCATCTACTATCATTACATTGAATAATGTTTCATTGTTTGTGTTAAAACATCACACACACACACAACTATATTCACTCGGGTCAGTATTCGAATGTGTACTTTACGATGCTACTCCACTTTTGTCTTTGCCCGTACATAAGCCACCAAATTTTAAAAGTCACTTATTGTACATACCTCGTATATTAGATTAATTAATGTAGTAACGCCTATAAAAACAACAAAAAAGTTATTGAAGTTTTTAACTTTAAGAAAAGTAATATGTGGTATCTATTGCTCATCGTCTTAATAATCTTATATCGAATTGATAAATAAATAGACTGTGATATTTAAAATTGCAAATCCACAAAGCAGCGAAAGCTTAGTGAGGGACAGTTGGACTGCTACGCAGAGTCTCGAGTTCAATCCCAAGGCTCGCATCTCTGACTTTTCGAAGTTACGTGCATGTTCAATAGTTAATTATTGCGCTTTAACGGTGCAGGAAAACACAACAAACCTGCATGTCTGAGAGTTCTCCATAACGTTTTCAAAGATATGTGAAGTCTGCCAACCCGCAATGGGCCAGCGCAGCGTGGTGGACTATATATATGGCCTAACCCTTCTCACACGGAGAAAAGGACTGTGCCCAGCAGTGGGACAGTTTAATACAGGACTGATATTATTTATATATGTATATTACCTATACATATATATACCTATATAAGTGTCAAGTGTATAGTAATTAAGGCAAGGAAATGTTTGTTATAGAATCTCTAACAATTGTAACATATCTTAATCATTCTACTGCTATTGTGATATTAACTGATAAACTCAGAAGTCTGCAAAAACAAGTCAGTGAAGGTTGATTTTACTTATAAAGTCTTTATAAAATACAAATAAGAACCGCAATTTAATGAGTACCGGTAATTTTCTAAAGCAACCTAGTTTTATTATATCTCATTTATCAGCTTGGACAGCAGGTGTTTATCTATAAATCTTCTGTTTTGAGTTCCTAACAGTCTTTGGGGACTGCCGATAGAAGTGAAAACTAAATAACTAGCGTGCAGTGACGATGACACGAGTTTTACGCTTTTTGTTCACCCAAAAAGTACACATATATACACAGTATACATATAGCTCATGGAAGGCGTTAGGTGACGATGATGCGAGTTCCATGATTTTTGTTCACCCAAAAAGTGCTCAACGCGCCTAAAAAAGTTTTCACTTCAATAAGAAAACTTAACTTTGTATCAGAATATTGGACTAAGTACACGCTTTTGTCATTTAAAAGCAGTATTTGATTCCTCTTATGTAAAAGTGTCAACTACATGGAAATATTTTTTCTTCTGCTTCTGCAGGATTGAAGATATTGTAAAATCTAAATCTGTTTCGTTTATTAGGCTGCTAGTACTCCATCATTGATGTTGTACTCCTTGACCAATGATAGCTATGCCACCTAAGAATATAACAGGTCAGCAATATCGGAACTTGCCTGCTCTTTGGAAATATATTAGAGGCGGGAATCTTCTGTGTTGTAGTATGTTTAATTAAATTTTGCAACGTAACAGATAATAATAATAATAATAATAATAGTTTATTAGCAACATAAAGGGTTCAGAGCTGTATACATCATCATATTTAAATAAATGAAATCGGTCGGATACATCTGAGGTATACAATGTGAGCAATGTCCCCGAGCTAAGAAATTCCTGTGTTACGGGGGACATCCCTCCATCCTGTGTAATGTCATGAAAGTACAAAAATAGTTTTGATTATATACAGAGTTGTTGATGCAAATGCGAGTACGATGCTGTGCTTAGTAAACTGATTTTCAAACAATTAAAATAGACTAATTTAGAGAAATTAAAAGGTTTATTTTTGTGTTTTGTTTTATGTACGTGTGTGTATGTGTGTGTGTGTGTGTGTGTGTGTGTGTGTGTGTGTGTGTGTGTGTGTGTGTGTGTGTGTGTGTGTGCGTGTGTGTGTGTGTGTGTTGTGCGTGTGTTGTGTGTATGTGTATATGCCTGCGTGAGTACCTATGTGTCGTATATAAAAGTGTTTGTAGGGTGTGTGTATGCGTGTTTTAGGCTACGTGTAGGGACGTTTTAATATTTTTCCATGTCGTCATAATTAAGGGTAAGTAGGTATTCTCTTAGTTTTGTTTTGCAATTATACGAGTTAAGCGAGTGTATGTGTAGCTTATCATTAATTTTGTTATATAATAGTACGCTTGAAAACCGATAATGGCGTATGTTGTGCGAAAGTGGTATACGTGAATACACTTTTGAATATATTGGTTTAGGTCTTCTAACGCTTTGTTGATGGAAATTTTTTTGCAATGTTGTACTGGAGTGCTTTTTCATTATTGTATGGAGGTAATACATCTGGCGTACTGTGAGCACTTTATATTCTGAGTATAATTGCTGTGTGGGGAACCTGAAAGCTCTGCCCAGAACTGCTCGTTGGGCGCGTTCAGCTTGGATGATTATTGTTTTTGCGGCGCCTCCCCATGCTGTGATGCAGTAGTTTATAAAGTATTTGTATAAGTAAAGTAGATGTCATCATTTCTGGGTAGAAATCTGGCGTCCTGTTTTTTTTAAGAGGGCTGTACCTTAAAGACACTTCACCAACAAGGGAAAGTCTTACGCGTTGCCGATTTTTATATAAAACCGCGTTCAGCCACCGCTGAGGCCAAAGATCACACTTTCAACATATCGACATTACAGCGTCTAATGAAATATAGTATATAATTATGCCTAAATTAAAACATGTTTAATAATAATTCATTAAAATGTTTAATTTAAATATAATAGCGATTCCTTTTTAAAATAGATTTTTCATCGTGTCGTTACATATACAAGACAGATAAGCATTGCTGTAAACGTACAAGAAGAAAACTAAAAGACATTAATAATAACTGTATATTTATTTTAATTAATAATAACAAACTATATAATAGCTAAAAGTTAGACCGAATTAATAAAAAAAAAATGTCTTTTTATCCGACTTCAAAAAAGGAGGAGGTTCTCCATTCGACTGTATGTTTTTTTTTTATGTGTGTTAACCTCATAACTATTTTCTAGGTAAACCGATTTTGATAATTCCGGTTTTTTATTTGAAAGCTGGTGCTTTCTATTTGGTCCCATTTATTTTTGATCAGGATCTGACCACGAGTTATCCTTAATAATGCGTATTTGGTTGAGTTTGGCTACATTATGATGTTCTCATTTTTGGCCGAGGTAAAATTAACAAAATAAAATAAACAACTGAGTAGGATGGTTTGTAAGCCTCTCGTAGTATTTCGAGGTGGTTCCATTCTAATTTGGTGATGTTTGATAAATAGCTTCGGTTTTACACAACGGAATTCTTTAATAAATGACAGCAAATCTGCCGTGATTGCTGCAATCACTTACATATATGTATTGTTTACACACTTCCAAATTGGTTTCTGATAGCATTTAATAGTATATCCCTATACTATTAATTAGTATAGGGTTAGGGTGTTCTGCAAACAAAATATTTTATTAAGCCATTATGTTTAAGCAAGTATGATCGTTGCACATCAGGCTTGTCTGGTGCGAGTTAGTATCCACCCTCGCAACTCAAAACTATAATGATATTCTAAAATATATTTGTTTTAACATGTTAGTCTGTCGGCATTCCTAGTTAAGACAGACAGAGACAATTACTCCCCACTCGCAACGTGGAGTCGTTTCGACCGTTTTTGGATATTTGACGAATGTCTATAAACGTTTCGTTACAAGACAGTACATATAAGTCGATGCTCCCTTACATGTATAGTTATACGAACTATAAAGTTCTAGCCTCCGGCTACCAACTCACATATGACCACACATATTTTCTATACATACATGTATAGAAAAAAGGAAAATAATAAATACCCTAAAAAGAAGAGGTTATTTTTTACATTTAGAGTAAACAATTATGACCACGTCGTCTGACATCCTGAGAATAACAGATATAAGTTGAGCATAATTGAACTGTGAACGCAAAGTTAGGCATGGTTTAAGCAGACTCCGTAACGTATCACGTTCGGTGCGAATGTTACGATAGTATTTTAACAAAGGTTTCTTTTCATTATATTGCTAACTAGCCACCCGCCCCGGTTTCACACGGGCAGTACAAAACTTTGACAAATTATACACCTAAACCTTGCTCATGAATCTCTCTGTTTATTAGTAAAAACCGCATGAAAATCCATTTAGTAGTTTTTGAGTTTAACTCGAACAGACAGAAAGATATAAATTGTGACCTCGTTTTAGCGATAGCCGATGCAACGCAAACTGTGTCATTCTAACGCTTCCGTACAATATATATGTGCAGTTTATTAGTGAAAGTGTTTACTGTATGAAGATAAAGCAAGTAATAACATGGAGGGCAGTCCCTTTAATACAAGTAGCAGGACCGTTTCGCACGCCACCTCCTATGGCTGAAAAGTCACCTGTCACCTCACCGAGACTTGAAGCCTCAGGTCAAGAAGAAGATGATCTTGAAATAATTACAACGCCTGAAATCCAGTCATGGATGACGTCGATTGAAAAGTACCTAAAAGAAGTGTGTTCTATTGTATCAGAGGGCAAAATGAAGTCTGAGCAAAAATTAAGGATCAACACTTTATGCCGTAAAGTTGGACACGGGACTTCGCAGCTAGCAGTACAATACCAATCACTTAAAATGAAAGCCGTACATGAATATTCCTCTGTGAAAATCCTAGAAGACCAGCTTGATGTATCACGGCGGCTTCAGGACCTGAAGAAGTCAAAGTCCAGAAGAAGAATCGTCAAAACCAATTACAGGCCCTTCTTTCGCAGACATGGTGAAGACTAGTACCAATACGTTTATACAGCCTTCAAATGTCAGTTCAGAGGCGATCTATCCCAGTGATAAATCAAAGTCGAGTGAAGAAACATAATCTATTGTCCGGAAGATTGTCCGTCCTGAACAAATGAACGAAAAACAAAAGACGGTGGTATAATTATCAGTACTGATTCTAAAGATGACATGCAGAGGCTTAAACAGCAGATCCAGACCATGAACATGGTTCTTACAATCGACGAGCCCTTTAAACGTAAGCCTAGAGTGGTAGTAATAGGAGTTCCTTCGTCCATGCAGGATACTAAATTTTATACTTGCCTTTACAATCAAAATATTGCCGGCAAACTTCAGGATACTAATCTCGAGACGTTTCTTAGGTCTATTAAATTAAGCCATAAATCAGGCAAAAAGAACGCCGAAACATGTAATTACGTCCTTGAAGTTTCTGGAGCAATACGAAAAGCTCTCATCGTTAATGACAGAGTTTTCATAAAGTGGTCATCCAGTCCGGTGAAAGATTTTACTCTGGTAACACGCTGCTACAAGTGTCAGCAGTATGGGCACGCGGCAAAGACATGTCGCGAGAGCAGTTATACTTGCGGCCATTGTGGTGATCAATGCCATTCTATAAAGGACTGCGCGAAGCGAGAGGGGCCTAAACGCGCAACATGCTTGCATTTTAAGAAGCCTAGTAATCACATTACAGGCGCTGCTGATTGCCCAGCGAGACTCATGACTGACAAAAGATACATAAACTCGATCGATTATGGAGGCGCCTAAAGATATCCCTAAATAATATATATTAATCATATTGTTTATGCTCTACTTAGTGAATAAATTGAACTCTATATTAAATGATTTCTTATAAATTAATATGAGTGTTACGTAACGTAGACAAAGACCCAGTGTTGCGATTTGCTGATGCACGATTTTATGTCGCTAACACACAAAACTGTACACCAACAATTATTATTATAACACGAACAATATGTACCTATGTTTTTAATAATGAATTAGATAATAACCTAGATTCTTACCCATACTTTATTTACGAACTTTGTTATTTCGGCGATGTGTTTAATTTAATTTAATATTTAAGTATTTACCATATTTTAGTTATATATATATTTATATAGCACTATATTTGAATATATCTTAAGTCTGTTCCTTGCGTTAGTTTACTGAATGTGTTGTATTGGAAGGCTCCGTCACCTGTGATGCAGTTTCTTAACTAGTAAAGGGATGGGTGACCTTTCTACTAGTTTAATTATTTTGTAATTTATTATATTATTATTATTATATTGTTGACAAGATTTCTCTCTCCATACTTGTATCAAATTTGTAATCGTTTTGTAATTTATTTTACACATCGGCATATCTTCTTTCGTTTCTCCTCGTGGTTGCGAAGCTGGTGTACCTGCAGTTTATGTCAGGATTTCCTCATACTTTGCTTGGATGAATCCAAGACGATTGTAAATTGCTTAAATTTGTAACACTTTTATTAAAGATATGTCTTCAGGTGTTGTTTGTTCTTTATTTCATCATTCTAGTCTTTGTTTTATTCGTCAGAGTATATATTTTCCTAAAAGCCACGTATCAAAAGTGCCTTTTCACAGCTAAACCAAACTAAACCAATATTGGTAATTAAAATTTCTCAAGAACTGGATGATCAGTTCGACGAATTTTCAATTATAATCCAAACGGTATCATAATTTAAATTCAAAGATTTCAATACACTTCTACGAAACAGTTTCATAAAATGCTTAAAAACATTTATAATCAAACATATGTCTACGTTTTTATACATTAAGAGAAAATGTTATCAAACGTGCTTCAAAATATATCAATACTTGTTGTCGCACTTTATTATCGATGCGACATCAATCAACTGTCAGTGGAAAACGATATTTAGTCTGAGTCCATTTATTTTCAGCTGTACCTTTATGTCGGAGCTGATAATATAATTAGTATGTGTAATCGGTCTGACAATAATTAGTTTTCATCAATCATTATTATTGATGGCATCTAAAGGTTAAGCAACAAATAAAAAGTTATTGTTAATAAACTTATATTTAGATTTGCCTAATTTTCAGTTTATATTCAATGTCTGTAGATAGGAGATATTTAAAAAAAAGTGATTTACAAGCCGAAACAATTATTATTGGAATTTTTGGCTTCCTGTATTTGTACGCGCATCACGCAAAAACTGCTGCACGAAACTGAATGCGGTTTTTACAGTTTTATTGCTGTCTAGTCTAATGTGGGGAGTTGCAGTAACTCTTTCCACATTATAAGAAGGAAGCTCGTAGTTACGCAGTCGATCCCCCAGCGAGCTGGATTATTTGTCGTGGTGTACAAATTACTAGTATTTTTGGTAACCAGCTAAGCTAGAATGTTTGTGTTAGGAGTATTCACGTCAGTAGTGTAATGGGTGAGATTAGAACCCGCAACCGCCAGACTGCATTTCCTATCTCATATCTGTTGCCTTACGAAGGTGCTCATAGTAATATCTGAACAGAATATGTTGGTAAATTTAAGAAGCGGTCTCCACTATCGATTTCTTAAACTTGACTACATCCTAACATTATACACTGTGTATAAAGATAGAATTGCTTTTTACAATAATAACATCAGCTCTGTATACAAACTAGCCCATTGCATCTTAGTGCCGCTTCTTAGTGTTAGAAGGGTTAGGTTATACGAGAAATCCCACGCTGGCCCATTGCGGGTTGGCAGACTACACATATTACCGAGAACATTATGGAGGACTTTCTGACTTGCAGGTTTCCTCACGAAATTTTCTTTACCGTTTAAGCAAACGATACTTTACTATTTGAAACGCACATAACATCGAAAAGGCAGAGGCGTGCCTTAGCATCGAACTTAAGACATACCTATGCATATACATGAATATTATCTTTCTCTACAACACAAGTCAATAAAATGTTTTAAATAATTAACAAGGTATTCTAACCTAAGCTATAAACTAGTAGATATAAATCCAAGTAACATATTTCATGGCTGTAAAAATACAGCATAGAAAACACATGTACTTTATGTAATAGAGATAGGTATATTACGTAAGAGACGATAAAATCAAATATAATCCTAACTCTGGCTTAGCAATACTAGTAGTTAATATGTCGCAATAACTCCACGTGCTAAACGATAATAATGATGGATGATGCCTAATACCAGATTAATTACATACGTACTAATTATATTACCAGTCGTGATATAAGTGCAGGCTACCAAATAAATGTGCTCTGAGTGCAGATCGTGTTTCAGTGATAGTGAAACGATGACGCATTGATGATTAAGTGCAAATCCGTGTACTGGCAATTTCGAGTAGTGCATTTTCACTCTTTATGTATAAAATATATATGAAGTAGTCAATTTTGACGTTTACTGTAGTTAAACTTATTTTATTACCGTATTGTGTTTGGTTTGGATACTGCAATGTGTTATCGGTCTGAGATTCAATATTACGTCTACGTCTGCCCAGCGATAAGTACTAGAATAGTATTTCAAAATATTACATGTTGATTTTTATAATTATGATTGTATTATACAAATGGGATAGTGGGTTAAGTCATAACCTTGTCATTGCAAAGGTCTAGGAACAAAAGTATAATATACATTTAAATAGTGTTCCAAATGTGGATATTTTTCGTGTCCGTCTTAATTATGATGTTTTAATTCCCCGGCAATGCAGGCGCTATGCCAAAATCAACAGTTGCTTAAAAACGACAAAATTAAAACACCTAAAATTAAATGAACGTTACTGTTTGCTAATTTCGTTTTTATTACTTGCTTTTCCAAGCGGTGCTAGCATAATGAATAAGGCATTGGTCTTGCGATCGAAAGGACGCGGAACCGAATCACCTATTACTACCGACATCAACAGTAATTTTTCTAACGTGGGAAAATGCTACTTATGCACACCATATTATATTCCATATTTTCTTGAAATTTTATAAGCCTATGGTAAACAAAGTGACAAAACTATTACATACGAGAAAGATCTTAATAATTAAATATTAAAATACATAATTTGTACATATATAACTTCACTAAAAGTCAAAATAAAAAAGCTCTTTAATAAAGAAACCAAAAATAATATACGTGATTAATTTTATGTCCTTTGATTTGAATGCCCAACGACCTCTGTCTCAAGTTTATCTTCTCTGTATTTTTGAATATAGCTGCTCTATTAATAAACCATGTTTATATTAGAGTATTACCTTCTTTATTATCTATGATAAAGCATGTCGTATTAAAAACATAATACCTAGTAGTTATGTAGTATAGTAATTATATTATAGTAATATACTAGTAAGTTCTTGTTATAGATAACAGGTAAACATATGCTCTGCCTAATTATATGCGGCTGTCGTAGGCATTATAGTGGCAAAGGTTCATGACGCTTGCTACGTAGTGTAGCAAGCGTCATGGTATGGTTATGAACCGTGTGACCCTTTATTATTGATCCGTCCACGCAAGAATTAAAAAAACGCTTACCTTACTTATTGAATAGTATATCGGCAGCTATTAGGCATGAAGGTAATCTACGTATATTAAAACATAAAATAAAACAACACTACCTAGACACCTTATGTGATTAGTGTTTATATTTATTTATTTATTTATTTATTTATTTCAGGAAAAACAAACAGTTACACACACACATTGATAAAAAGTAGGTATAGTTAACAATATTTTGGTATATGTGAAACCCACAACGTTTTCCACGTATTTTACATAATTGATTTGTAAAAGCAAGAACTGAACTTGAGTGAATCATTACTGTCTTTATAAATAAGAAAATTACAATCAAAGTAAACAAGAAAACAAATAAAGTTATAGCAGACTACAAGTTATTAATTTCATTAATTAAAAGCTTTCGGAACTGACCAGCAGATAAGTTGAATAAATCCAAATCGGTAAAATGTTCGTTGTAGTTTTTTGTAATGCGACGCAGAGGTGCGCGGACGCCAGCATTTGTGCGACAAGATGTAACAGCAAAAAGATTATGTCCGCGCACTTCACGTCTCATCACAGTTCTCGGCACAATATAACATAACTTACTCGTTAAATCTAAGCAATCGTATCGGTTATTACATAAGTCATATATGAACATTGTCTCTAGAAAAAGGCGTCTGGCTTTTAAATCAGGTAATTTAGTGTTACTCGTAATATTTGTTTCGGCTATGAAATTATTGCGGCAACGGTATTGCAATGCCTTGACGAATTTACACTGTATCCTTTCTAAGTTATCTGTGTATTTCTTATACAGAGGATTCCAAATCATAACGGCATACTCTAATTGGGACCTGATGAGTGCTTTGTACAAATGAATATAAGTACTAGTCCTTTTAAAATCTTTGCTGGATCGCATTACGAAGCCGTACATGCGGTAAGCATTGCTGACAATTTTTTCGATATGTTGATCGAGGTGTAACTTTTCATCGAGTATTACACCGAGGTCTCTTACAGAGGAAACCCTCTTCAGGTCTGTTTGGGATAAATTGTAGGTGTTATCAAAAATATTCCTGTTTTTGGTGAACGTAATAGATATGCATTTAGATAGGTTAAGATAAATTTTGTTTCTAGTGCAATATTCTGTAAAGCGATCTAAATCAGCTTGCAATAAGCTACAATCTGATTGTTTACGAATCGTACGATAAATTTTGAGATCGTCTGCGTATAACAAAAATTTTGAATTAAGAAAGCAGTTAGCGATATCGTTTATGAATATTATAAATAGAAGTGGTCCCAAAATTGACCCTTGAGGCACCCCAGATGTAACAATTACAGAATCAGATTGGTGACCTCTTACAACAACTCTATGCGATCTGTTTTTTTTTTTTTTTTTTTTTTTTTAATTTATTTAGGACAACAAACAGTTACACTGGTAGCTTAAGCTAATACATATAAACGACAAATTACTTACTTACAGTGAAACCAACTACATTGTCCGCAAATAATTAACAATGAATGTACCTTTACCGAAAGTACTTTCCACTATCAATTACATAGTATACTTAACATATAAGCAAATTTTGTAACTCTATTCAGAAGTAATTATATTTCTTATGTGTTTTTTAAAACTAGAGGGCAGACATGCAAATATATCAACGTCAGTAAAACTAGTGTTATACACATTCATTATCCTACGCAGGGGGCAGCGTTCTCCTGCATTGGTTTTACACTTTTTTGGTGCAAACAGACAACATTTTCGTGTACTTCGAAGTGTCGAACGATGAGGTATACGAATACTTATTTGATTTACTAGCTTATTACAGTTAAATCTATTATGGCAGATGTCATATAAAAACATAATGTCTAAAAACGTTCTTCGTGATTCTAATGTAGGCAAGGAAAACTTCAATAGTAGATTATCATAGGAGGACTTAGAGCGATAACATCTGTAGTTCATGGATCGTAAAAATTTTCGTTGCACTGTTTCAATCTGGTCTTTGTATTTAGTATAATAAGGATTCCAAACACATGTTGCATATTCTAACTGGGATCGTATCAAGGACTTATACAACAGAAGATAAGTAGATTGACGTTTAAAAGGTTTACAAGTGCGCATCACTAACCCATACATCTGGTACGCTTTATTTACGATGTGGTTAATGTGGTCATCAAGATGGAGTTTGCTATCCAGATATACGCCTAAATCTTTCACGATGGTTACTTTTTCTAATTTACTGTCTGACAAGAAGTAGTCCTGGACGGAATTGTTATATTTTTTCGTGAACGTTATTGATTTACATTTTGAAACACTAATTTATTTATTTATTTATTTATTTATAAGGTTAACCAACAATTATTTACACGGATACATTCATTGAAAACTTAAATAACTACAAAATACATTAACAAGTGTAACAATTATTTATAGGTTAACACCACATGCATTACAATTAAATTAATTTAAATAAGCTTTAAATTATATCATTTCTAATTATATATATCTTGTATTTATATGCTTTAATTACAATATAATTACAGAAAGAGAATAAATTACAATAAAAATAACTAACATTTACAAATAACATAACAAATAGTATCCATAATAGTTATAAAAGCATTACTAACATTAAGGTGAAACTCTGTATATGATTAAGTATTTGAGCAGAGATAATATCAAGTAAAAAATAGCAACAGTATGGTTCATAGTTATAATAAATTATTATTGACAATTTTATCATTAACAATGTGTCATATTTATGTTTTATTATGGTTGATAATGCCTGTTACTATTTTGCCTATACCATCAAGATGGATGTCAATTAGGTCGCTACATCCGTTTACAATCCTACACATCCTGACTATGGGTGAGTTTGCCCCTAGAACAGTCCTTCTCAGGGGTGGGCACAGTGGTGTTATACGATTCCTGGGATACCTAGCTGGTGCACGAAATCTAAAGTGACCCAGCAACTCTGGACAGTCAATTTTATTTCGGATGAGTTTGTATGCAAATATACCGTCCGCCACGTTCATGCGTAAAGATAGTGATTGCATTCCGAAATACTGCAGACGTGCATGGTAGGTGGGTAGCTGTTTGACCTTATTGTTCGCAAATGCGAGGTGCCACAGGAAACGCTTTTGAACCCGTTCTACGCGCAACATATGCACTGCATAGTGGGGTCTCCATACAACACTGCAATATTCCAGGATACTCCTGACTATGCTGTTATATAACATGATTTTTGTGCTATTTTGGCGAAATTCTTTAGTATTTCGTAGTACAAATCCTAGTATTCTTGATGCCCTCTTAACGACACTGTCGATATGTGGAACAAAAGTTACTTTGTTATCGAAAATAATACCCAAATCCCTAATATAGTCATGTTCCTGGATTTTGTGTTCTTTTATATAATAATCCCAGTGTATATTATGGTGCTTTCTAGAAAATTTTATGCTATTACATTTTTTAACATTGAGCTCCATTTTATTGTTTTTACACCACTCCACAACACGGTCTATGTCTGACTGCAAAAGCTCACAATCATGTATGGAATCAATTGTCCTAGCGAATTTCAAATCGTCAGCGTATAAGAAGTACTCTGTAAAATTAAGGCAATCGGGTAGATCGTTGATATATATATTAAACAGTGTCGGAGCTAGATGAGAACCTTGAGGGGCGCCAGAGGTTATGCTATAGTCCGCAGATCTATAACCGTTTACAACGACATAGAATTCACGATCCGTCAAATATGAATTAATCCATCGTAATAAGGGACCGGTGATCCCATAAGCCGAAAGTTTATAGATTAATATGGAGTGCGAGATTTTGTCGAAAGCTTTGCTCAGATCTGTATAAATTACATCATACTGTTTATTTGCATCCATCGTTTGTATCACAGACTCTGCGAATGTTACCAAATTTGTCGCTGTGGACCTTGATGCTACAAATCCGTGTTGGTGCTCACTGATGTACAGCTTAAAGTGACGTTGGATATATGGACACACCATCGACTCAAAGATTTTAGCGAAAGTTGACAAAATTGATATGGGCCTATAGTTGCATACGATATCTTTCTCGTCAGATTTATGGATAGGGACGACTTTAGCTTTTTTCCACTCTAAAGGAAAGATACCTGACGCCAATGATGCGTTGTAAATATATAATAGGGGAGAGACTAAGGCTGTCGCACAAGCCGAGATGAAGAATGGTGGAATACCATCTGGACCGGATCCCTTATTAATGTCTAGGGATTTTAGTGCTTTGAGCAGTGATTCCTGTTCTAATATTGGGTAAGTTAAGCTCTGACTGTTGTTTCTTAATGAACGTAGACCTGCAGAATCATAATTGTTAATTCCCATATCACGACAGTAAACAGATGAGAAATAGCGCGCAAAGAGTTCACAAATGGTAGACCCGTTAGATGTGGTGGTCTGTCCATTTGTCATGGTCAAAGGGTAAGCGCTAGTACCACCGCGTTTAGTTTTTACATGAGTCCAGAACAATTTAGGATTATTATTTCTAATTTCCGATTTCCGATTTCCGATTTCCGATTGGGTAAGGTACTAAGGTGAAGTTTATTGTCTAAGCAGTAACTAGACAAGCGATTTAAGTCGTCTTGAAGCTTATGACAATCATTTAAACAAGTGATTTCACGGTAAACCTTCAAATCATCAGCATACAGTAAGAAATGTGAATTCTTAAAACATTCATTTATATCATTAATAAATAATACAAAAAGGAGAGGACCTAAAATGGAGCCTTGCGCCACGCCTGAAGTTACCTTTATAATATTGTCAGAAGTAAAGCCATTGATAACGACTCTTTGCGAGCGATTTTTTATATAAGAGGTGAACCATCTTAGCAAATTTCCTCTGATTCCATTAAAAGCTAGCTTCTTAAGTAGCAAATCATGATCCACCTTATCAAAGGCCTTGCAGAAGTCTGTGTAAACAGCGTCAATTTGTACTCTTCTATCCATACCGTCAAATAAAAAATTAACATACAACACTAAGTTGCTAATAGTTGATCGCTTCTTTACAAACCCGTGCTGCTCTGCAATAATAATATTATGTAAATAAGGATAAATGTGGTTATGTATTAGACGTTCTAAGACCTTTGATAAGGTTGATAATAGTGAAATTGGACGGTAGTTGGTGACGTCATTCCTATTGCCACTTTTAAATACAGGTATGATATTCGCCAACTTCCAAATTTCAGGAACTAAACCTTCACGTAAACTATTGTTATACAATATATGTAAAGGCAATGCAATGGTATCAGCAGTAGACTTTAAGAAGAACGGCGTCAGACCATCCGGCCCTGGACCCTTGGTAATATCTAAAAGTTTAAGTTCTTTAACAATAAGCTCTTTCGTAATATAAAAATTTGATAAAATGAAATTACAATTGTCATTAAAAGGTAAAGATTCGAGATCCACTCCAAATCCGCCCTGTTCATATACTGATCCAAAAAAGCTAGAGAAAAATCAGCTATAACTTCCGGTTGATCAGATTCCCGGCCACTATATTTTATGGAAGACGGAACACCCGACTTCTTATTAACATTTTTTATAAATGTCCAAAATTTGTTTACATCCCCCCTTATGCTATCCTCTACAGATTGAATATAGTTTTCATAACATTGTTTACTCAAAAGTTTAAACCTGGCACGAAATATAGAGAATTCTTCACAGTACAACTTCGAGTTATATTTTTTCCATTTAGTCCACGCTCTTTGTTTATCTTTAAATATGTGTTTAAGTGGAGTACTAAACCAGATAGGAAAATCACTTGATTTTATAACTCGAAGTGGTATATACTGTTTGATGATTTCATAGATCTTTTCATAAAATACATTCACCGCAGATTGTACACAAAGACCATTGAAAATATCATGCCAGTTCGTGTTACTTATACACTCATTAATAAGTGTATAATTGCCTTCTAAGTAACAATATTTAGATGTAGGTGTCGTTTTTAAGGGCTTAGTTGAAACATTACACGTAATCAATACATAAAAAGGAAGATGTAGCGGATCGATGGGCACTAATACGTTATGAACTGGTTCACATATACAATTTATGTCGTTGGTGATAAGTAAATCCAAGATACGATTCATGTTATTCTTTAAAGTATTACACTGCACACTCCTAGTAGATTGAAAAAATGTATTAAAACGGTTATTGATAACACTATCTTGGGTACTATTAGAAGCCACGTCATGCCAATTCATAAGAGGTGAGTTAAAATCTCCTGCAATATAAAAAACATCAGATTTACTAGCACGGGTCAACTCAATTTCTATAGCATTCAAAAATGTGACATATGTGTCTTGGGTCTGTTTGGGAGGTATATATACACCACAGATAAATAGGCATGTTCCTATTAAATGTAACTTCAGTAAAACATAATCTATATTTGAAGGTAACGACATACCTGGCAAATTATAGCCGGATTTCGAGCCAAGGGTCCAACGTTCACCTGAAATACCACCGCGAACAGCCACAAGCACACCACCACCGTCACATTTACCTGTCGCTGCCCTATCTCGATCACAACGGTAAATTACATATCGGGAATCCATAATTTCACTATCTGAGATGTTTGGCAATAACCATGTTTCCGACAATATGATTATATCATAGGAATCAGCTAAAGTATTCATAAACAACGTATTAAGTTTCGTTCTAAGTCCCCTACAATTCTGATAATAAATAGACAATTTATCTAACATTTATCACTACATTCTATAAAAAGTATTACTGACACTGCAACACAAAAGTAGCAATCGCAATAAAAAATAACTCTTATGATTACATTATTAACACAGAAACTAGTTTTACCGATATTAACATAATATAGAAAACTTATAAATAACATTTCGTTAATTATTTGTAACATTAATATTAACTGCTTAAATACGACTTTTAATAATTGAAATAAGTAGGTATACATAAAACAATTTTTGTTCAACCAGTACGAGGTAACTAATGAAAGTAAACGTATAGAGTAGTTAGCAACACAGAGACTGCACTCACTGTTAACAAACAAGTTTAATATTTGATTGATACATATTATACTAGTTATACACAATACTTTAGGTACTAGATTTGATTTTACACATATCCTGCTCAGACCGTATAGCAATGACAGGCGAGGTTTCGTTAGCTTTAACCAGAATGGTTCCATGCTTGACCCATACAAATCGATAATTGTGTTGCTTTGCTCGCTGCCGGGCTTCTCGAAACAAATGCTTGTTTCTCAACGTCAAGTGTTCGTTAATATAGACCTTGTGAGGTGAACCAGCAATGCCTATATCTTCAGAGGTAATGCCCTTTTTTAGGCGTACAGCAGATATAAAATCGTCACGTAGGGAGCGGCTTGAAAATTTAACGATAATATTTTTAGGTCTGGTATTATTACTGGCAGCTGGTACCCGGTGAATAGAAACAATTTCCTGCTTGTTCAATGGATGGTTCGCAAGGTTAGCAATATTCTCCAAAATGGTGTGCAGATTTTCGCCACGTTTTTCAGGTACATTTTGAACCTCTGCGTTGCACATACGGGCTTGTTGCTCCATAACATCTATCCTCGATTCCAAAACAGCTATCTTGGATGAATCAACTATATACGATTGCGAGCGTTGTTCCAGTGCTTCGACACGCGCTGTTACTTTTTCAGTCGCGACTTTCAATTCCTCGAAGTGCGAATTTATAAAGTTCATGGACGACTTAATTTCGCCAAACTCATCAGCGAATTTAGACATCATATTTTCTTGCTTTGAAAACCAGCCATCAAGTCTTGCTAAAATAAATGACTGAAATGATTGAAAATCGTCTCGAAGAGATTGAATGTCCGAGTTAGATGTAACTTTCCGAAATGTTATTTGAGGTGGAGGTGTTTCATGTTCAATGAGTGAACCATCGATGCTCATTTCGCCAAGGTTAACCTGTTCACTTTCTTCACACTGATTATAAGTACTATTCAAATTATCCATAGTTTAAGAAGTCTCTGAATTGTAGACTACTCTGTGGAATTATGCTCAGCTAAAAAGGCGGTACACTTAAACACTCGATCGGCGATGCGCGGCCCGATGACGTATTGGGTACGATATGCGAGACACGGCCGGCACTTACCGCGGAGCGAGACGGAATGTGTTTGCCACATACGACGCAAACCAGCGCAGAAGATGTCCATTTTATATAAAACGTTACACGGAGATCTGATCCCAAACTGACCTAAAATGACCTTAAACTACTGATACTGATACTTTGAGCTCATTCTGCGTGAATAGAAACACCAAAAATTAAATTATGTTCGGGTTCTTTGAAATAACTAGCTACACTTCAGAACATTGGGACAACTACCATCTTAGTCTCCCCATGAACATGGCTGCTGTAAAGCAACCGAAACGTCGGGGCAAAGTGTAAACTTAAATAAAAATTAAATAGTTTTAATTAAATTAAATAGCATAGTAAAGTTCAATAATAGTAGTGTTAGAGTTTTCAAAATTATGTAATAAAAGTGTTTAAAGTAAAATAAACAACGCGACAAAATCCGTTAAAAGTGTTTATTTTAAAGAGGCATATTACGCCCTGGGTTACTTACTCAAACAAATAAAACAAATTATTGCCACGAAGAACGGCGACACAATGTAGGTACATACTATACCATCACCTCTTGCACGACTGAATACTGCTTCCTAAGATACAGGCTAAACGATTTCTTTTTAATATTTTCTTTTATTTTCCCTTGTCAGGCGCGGTTTACAAACATTTGTACATTTGTTGTTTATCCATTGTCTAGTACCCATAGTACAAGCTCTGCTTAGTTTGGGCTAGATGGTGTTGTGTGTATGTATTATAACATTTTATAATATGTAAATCTAGGTTATGGTATTTATCTATGGGCCTATGCAGCCCGAAATAAATGATTTAAATGAAATAAATGATTTAAATAATTTAAATTGAAATAACACCCCGATTTAAATTCATCTCATAAACTTTTGTTTCATGTCAGTATTTAACACGCAACACTTAGCATACTATAAATGATGCCCCATCCATGTTCACTTTACTATTACGTGGCTTTAAAGACCACCGTACTTAATATTCTACTAGTTATCGTTCTCACACAGAGTAACAATAGTCTTATTCACTTTGCTATATATTTATTGACAATAAACTTTTCTAAGCGATTTCACAAAAGTTTACATAATTTAACACCCATGGATACCTCATTAGTTAGTACTAAATGTCTCACTATGTAGACACAATACTAGGGTAAGTATCGAAATGTTGCCTTACAATGTTTAGACGCACTTCCTTATCGTTAACCGATTTATATAATGGAAAAGCTTATTGTGTGATTGAGTTACCCTAACGTCGAAACGATAAAGACATTACAAAAGTGTATAAGAAAATAACATAATTCTATTACATATAAACGATATTACCCACCCACGTCTCGGGATAGGCAATACGGACAATTTAATAAGTACATTATTAAATATTGTTAGAGGAAGTCTGGAGTGCGTCTATTTCAGTCGCACTTATTGAAATTCCGTATTGTTTCATCTCAATTTTCTAGTGAACGGCAACGGGGCCGCATGTTACTGACGTTTAATAAACTTGCACGCCGGATTATAGAGTTTACGGTGATACGTTTTTGAAGACTACGAGCGAACGATCGAGGTACTTTCGTACTGGAATAAACGTATTATTTATTTGTGTTTTGATCATAACTTGTGGATGAATGTATGTGTTATTTTATTTATGTAACGCAATTTTATACATATTCTGATAAATGTCATGTTCATGTTTAAAAATTTAGAGGGAGGTGTCGACGAAGCGTTAAAGGGTTCCGCTGGTGGATTAAAATGTCATATAATTATATTCATAAAAATAAGCACTATTTTTTTCCATGTGTAATTTGTCATTAATTATCATATATAAATATACGTTGGTAGATAATTATAAATTGCTGGGTATAATGTCTCAGGTTCAATTAACGGGTCGGGCAAAATGTTATTGGATATCACTGTTAAGAAATTTTGATAGCATCTGTTGTATTAAATACTGGTAACTACAGATATGTGATTTATATTTAGTGTTAACAGAATCTACAACATACTTGTGTTATGTCCCCAGTAAAAAATGCATTTCCGTGAATTGCATTTCTTATAACATTACACATTAACATTTTGGTATCAAAGAAAGTTTTATTTCAAACAAAATCGTTAGTAAAAAAACCTGCTGCAGTAATTTCTTGAAAATATCTATATTTGGGATGGACTTTAAAGAGATAAGTCGCTTGCTAGGGACAGTTTCGGTCGCAGGTGACCTTTACAAACATTGAAACAACATACACAAAAATACCAAAAATCCTCGATTGGGAGCAACTATTTGCTGATAGATAATTTTTGTCCCTTTAGACTTAAATCCAAAGCGCATTAGGCAAGGCAATATTACGTCACATTGAGTCACAGCGGCAATCCGGCAGCCAGACACGATAGATTTATTTTGTCTGGCATTTCATAACTTGACAGGTTAATGGATGTTTTAATTAGGTACTTTGAAAATGCATTTTCATTTCAGTACACCTTACTCATGCTGACAAGATGTCAATAGAAGTAATAACTAGTAATAATTATTAACAGTATAATTTAATTGTGATTTAAAAGAGTCGCAGTGAGTTTTTACAGGTTCAAACTCAAAGGCTCAACACGTTGCATGAATTTACAAATAACATAAACATATCTGTAGTAAATTTTTCAACCGAAATCTTTGAAAAGTTCATAAGTATTACTTGCTATAGATTTTTGATTTGTTTATAGAAAAATAATTTATGAAATCCTAAGGTCACGATAAGACTAAAATATCGAATTTTTATTATAATTTACCACTGTTTTTAAACACCCGGATCGAATGTAGTAGACTGTGAAGTTGAGATCAGCTCATGATAACTACATGAGCAGAAGACATCAGTACAAAGCTCGTTACTTTTAGAATAATGTATGAATACCTTTTGCGATTATGCTAGTGTCAAGAAATATTCCACAGTATACAAAATGACGAGGATACGTCAAGTTCACGGGCGGGCGTAGAGACTCTCGATGTCTACGGGTCCCGTCGTCTACGAACTTCTTGCCTGAAAACTGCTACGATGTGCTACGAAATGGAACTATGTTTCCATTTTAAATGGCATCGAAAAATTGGTGTTGTTATTACTATAAGTAAAATTTTAACTCTTATTTTATTGCCTTTAACATATTCAAGGGCGTGCCGGTCTATAATACATTTTCTATAGTCTCTCTGCTATATGGCGTTCATAATGCTAAGCTAGAAACAATTTGAAATAGTGAATCATACAAAAAATCACTACTGATAAAGTAAACACTTTAATATCTAGGCAGGAGGCACATGAATATATTTATTATTATTTTATCAGACTCAAGTCAGTTAATGGGCCTTAAACTTATTCATTACCAATCAAAATAAAAATTTCGCCGCGATTCATTAATCAAGTCTCAGCCTTTTCTTTGACAAGGGTAGGCACACGGGAACGAATCGGCATTAGTTGGCTAACCGACCAGTTCCACACGGCAATTATCACGCTAATTAAATTTACGCTGTGTTATGACTAATTTATTCCATAACAACAACTCTCAACTCGAAAACTACACCTAGGTGTTAAAAAACCGCCATCGCGAATATCGAAAAATTAATATGTCGTTTGTTTACTGGTAACTCAATTAATTTTCAGTCATAAAATATATACAAATATCAGTTTTAATCAGTGAATTAAATGAACATTAGTCAAATGTGTCTCAAATGTAAAATAAAATAGCATTTGATTGACCACTACATGTGTTATGTTTACTTAATATTCTATGGATTCAGAAGTTTGAGCCACTTTCAAGAGATAAAATACATTAGTTATTCTTTCACGAGCCCTTACAATATCGCGGAGCAGCTATCAATTAGTATCTATAACTTTTTACAAAATATACATGACAAAATTTTTTTTGCTGCTTAGTGATACAATATCTTAAGTAGACTGTCATTCATAATTCTTATTCACGTAAAGTAGCAAGTTCTGTTCAAGACAGATATTGGTATTCAGTATACAATTTGTGACGTACAATAAAATATCATTAACAACATATACATATACATTGTCAATAATATTTTATTATGATGATGAAGATGAGTTAGAAACGGAATCCCTATTCTGTTTGCCATCCTTGGTGACGCAATAGTGTTATGTGTATTTGGCTGCAGCAACACGGAGTCTCAAACTATACTCGGTAGATGGCAAAGGCACGCCTTCTCACTTCTTTTACGTGTGATCCAAAACGACAACTCTTTTATTGCCATTAGCAGCAGACAACTTTAGTAATATAAAGAGTCTACAGGGCAAAAATCTTTGCATGCCACTTCGAAAATATAGCAGTAAGTTTGATTACTAATATTCTTGTTAAACCACATAGGAGTGGATTCATGTCGATTGTACAATGGGTAGGATTCAAAACCATGACCTCTCAATCACAAGTACGATGCCTACTCTATTGGGCTAAAACGTAAAAGTATTTTTACGATTCTTAACACGTGCAATTAGCAAAAAAAGAAACACAACTTCAATAAATATTCGATATCGATTTGAGCCAATTTGTAGTAGAGAATTTTTAATTCTTCGGATTTCAAATTTCGTATCATTTTAGCGGCGTTGGATTTGTGACGTGGCAATGATGACGCCGCGTTATGTGCTGATTCTAATTGGCGTCGGTGTTCGGTGGCGTCAGTCCGTACGGCGTGAGCTGACTTGGCGTCGGCGAGTGCTAACGAATGCGCACACGAGTATTTTGTTTACGACCTCTGGCCGTGTAACGCCAATCAAATTATTTCAACTTTTAAAGCTTGGACTCTAATTTGTAAGTGAGTGGGGCAATTTTTGTGTCGAGTTTCATGTTATACAATTCTGCTTTGAATTTCGTCTATACACTGCTGGTTCAGCGTAGGGAAAGATGCATATTATACTCACTTTTCACCAATAATACTTAGGTATAATTGGTGAAAAGTGATTAAATTTATGTAATATAGGTGACAAAAAATCCTCATGTTCTGATTATTCAAATTTATTATTATAATTATTTGTTTATATTTATAACACTTAATAACTTAAAGCTCTGGCAAAAAATGGAACCTTATTTACAAGAACGCTTGGTTTGATATTTATAAATTTGAATTATAATTTTAGAACTGGTATTCCTTAAACACAATACTTTAATTATGATAATTACTACTAAGTTGTAAATATAACTTCTTGAAAAATAATTAAATCTTAAATTTTAGCGCACATCCATATTGCCATTGATTATTATAATCAGAATACTAAAATACTCTTTCACTTGCCCGATGTAGTTCCAAGGTTTATAAGCTATAAACCATTATCATCACATATTACTGTTAGGTACATTATTTATTTAAAGTTGCGGGCTGATCCAGTCAATGAAATAACTAACACGGGTGTAGGCAGTAGGATGACCGGTTTCACAGCTCTCTGATCCATGAGAGGTCAGACCGATCTGTAAGAAACAATAAAAGTTTTAATACAAAGATACACTTAACAATATAAGATTTACCTTTGAAAAGAAAGCTTACCAAGATATGTCTGTTATTCCTAATAAGAGTTAGGGGGCCGCCAGAGTCGCCACGGCATGTGTTCTTGAAGTTAAAGCCCAATGTGCAGATTTTGGAAGGTAAGATGTTGCCGTAGACCTGATTGCATTGCGCGTTCGGTATCACTTTCAGATCGACGTACCGCAAAATCTTATACGGAGTGAAATCACCTGTATAATAAAAATAATGATTAAATCTGTAATTCGAGGTTAACCTATTGCTGTCTATGAGGCCCATTTTCAGACTCTTAAGAATTTATAAACTAAACTAGTAACTTTTTGCTCGACCGGGAATCGGGAAACTCACTCAAAGCTGTCGCAATTACTACCGCAGCGCAATAGAAGCAGTCTTATAAATTAAAATAATAATTACACGTAGAAACGTAACTAGCAATTTCAGAACTTGTTGCACAGGTCACCATGTTGGTATTTAGAATAAAACTTGCGCGTTTGAACATACCATCCCTAGTATTTCCGAAACCAGAGGCAACGACTGTTTGACCTACAAAACTCTCCTGCAGCTCATAACCAGACGGCAACGCAATAGGCTGAACGATATCTGTAAAATAAAAGTAAAAATGTTTTCTTTATTCGGGTTCAAGAGTAACGATTTGTTGGCATTTATTGATAAACACATAAACTCAACACTATGTTTTCTCAATTTGGTATGTCAATACATAAAAGTAAACTAGTAAGAAAAATACTTACTTGAGAATTGGACAGGATACGGTAAATAAACCATTGCAATGTCGTTAATTAAACCTCGAATGGACCACTGGCTATGCGTGAGCACTTGAGTGGTTTGTAGCCTAGTTCCGCCAGTGAAAAGCGTGACTGAGCCAAGGACAACAGTGAACCTCCAAGCTTGATGTTCACCATCCCACCAGCAGTGGGCAGCGGTAAGAACCCTTCTTGCGTTTAGTAAAGAACCACCACATGCACTCTGGCCACGATCTGTTAAGTCAGCAATTAGACCAGCCTACGAAAAGTTAAAGAATAGATCAGTAAGAAAAATGAAATAGTTTGTCAGTTCACATCGAAACACAAAACATTAATGAATATACACAGTGAATGTAAACATACACAACATACGATGAGAAACAAGAGAAATAAAAATTCAATGAATTCTAAAAATCTGACGATGTGATCGAAATAGGATCTAGTCCAGCATAATATGTTTGACGATTGCCTGACGCTGATCTTCAACTGGACCCTTTAGTGACTCGAGATTCACACTATATGAACCTATGTATACTACATACTATAATATATAAAGATACATAGTGCCCATGTGGCGGGACACCGTACCTGTCCTACGCAGGTACCAGCTTAGCAGCCGGCTGCGCCGCTTATAACATTAATTACAAAATGGAATGAATATCCTACATACGGATTGGAATAGCCCAAAAACACATATACCAATTATTCTTGTCTATAATTTATAAATAAGAACATTATAAAAATAACAAAAGAACAAACTATCGTCGTCTACTTGTTTGTACTTATCGAAAATAATATACAATACAATAAAATAAAGCAAAATATGTATATAAATAAAACATCGTCTATCTGTGCACTAAGTTTTCTCCAAAAAGTTTTTGTTTGATTAAATCAAACATCAAATCATCTTCACAAACTTTTACATTTATAATATTAGCTAAACATGTTCGTTAAAAAAACCTGAAGTACCTGGTATGGGAACTCTCCAAGATTAGCACCTCTACCTTCAACGATCTTTGCTGATGGTCCTACAGCGTTTTGGACGTCACCAACAGAAGACTTTGCCTCCATTTCACGGATTCTATTAGCCAGTGGCACACCAACTTTGGTCAGATATCCGTAGGCAGGGTTACTACTCAGGTCAATTGCATTTCCATTTATTACGCTTTTCGAGGTTACTAGAACAAAAAATGCAACCGCAGTAAGAAACAACATGATGGAGAATTGTATTGCAATTAGATAGTTTGCCACGGTGCAATGAATATTTATACTCAGTTGGCCAAGTAGTAGTTTAATGCCTATACACATATACGTATACACTGATTCACACTTTTATTAATTTGTAATAAAACAATGAAATACCATGTTTCTTTGGGAATACCTTTTGATGAATCAAAAATGATGGACTCACATACAATAAATCCAGATTCGTGCGTCATTATACCTTACCCTAATAAGGCACAAAAAGAAATTACTATGTATTCAGCGTTCTACGTTCTTAGTATAAGCTCAGATGTATTATGCTGCACTTTGCTGTCTATAGGTATAACTATAGCAAATATAATTAATATGCAGTTAGTCTTCATCTTACTATTAACACGCCACGCGATTGCCTTAAAAAACAAAAATCAAGTCAAGTGTCGTCATTTGATCGAACCGGTCATTGGGAGACATTTGACGCCAAAATCTTCTGCGGCCAGCGTCTGGGCGCATGACGCGTGACGAATATATACACACAAAAATTAATTCGGATGCCAGTCTGTATTAAATTTTTGGTGGCGTTTAGATCATTAAACCCAAAATCGATTGAGATAATTATGTACATTCTGTATCTCGTTGGTATGTATGTTCCAGGCATAATTATACAGAAATAATTTCGTTCTGGTTTTACGGATATTACACGCCAAATATATAATCTTCTTAAACTTTCGTCATCAATAATATATTTAATTGATTATTATTATGATTGGTTACGTTAAAAATTACCAAAATATCATCCAAACTGTCTTTTTAAAAATCGTTATATTTGTAATTCATCTGTACGTGTGTATGTCACTGAACTCCGTTTGAACGGCTAGAGCGATTTCGATGATTTTTTGTGTTTGTTTGAGTGGGTTCCTATTTGCAAGCCAATGTTCCGACGAGCCAACGTCTGTCGGGTCCGCTAGTTTTACTATATTTTAGATAGTTATCTGATTCTCAAAATCACTGGATATAAATGTTTTATACATAGCAAATCCATTTTTATTGATATTGTGGAGTTGTTTCTTTTTAGCAAATATCTCTTTAGAAAGATTGGTGACATTAGTCGACTACAAAGGGCCTAGGATGTACAACAGGAATACGTATTTTTGAATGGAGACTGCGAAATAAAATACTTATGAATATCAAAAACCCTTACAACAGGGAGCAATTGTTTTTGAACAATGAATGACAACATTTGAAGGCTGATGGTGAGAATTCTGGTGCCTTACTCGGCATTAACCCTGATCTTGTATTGTAATATTCGGCATCACAGCATTACGTGTCTCATACACAGTACAACTTATCACAGTACCTTTTTGTCCCAGGATCATATTTGTATCCGATAATAGTGTGCTAAATATTTTTAATTCCTTTTATAATTTTGAATAAAAAGAATAAATTAATGAAAATGAATATATATTCATTAATTGAGCTTATATATTTACATATATATAAAAAAAACAAAGATAATATTTACATAACTGGTTTAGGCGTCATAGAATTCGTTAGCGATGTCGATTAACAACGAACACAGAAGGTTGGCAGCATTGCCACGTTAAATGGTAATTCTGATTCTTTGAGCTAAGAAAAGAGCAGCTTTCTGATCACACGAAACGTCGATCAGACTTTCTTTATTAAATCTTTTTACTTATATTGAGTCATGCATATCTGCCTCTCGAGATGTTGAGAACGGAGGTAGTACCTGTAGTTAAGAATAAAACTGGCGATATAGCCGATAAAAGTAACTATAGGCCTATATCTTTGGCGACAATTATCTCGAAGATATTTGACGGTCTGCTTAACACGCAATTAAATAAATATATAAGACCACATTTATTAATATCGTCAAGTTCTGGTATAGAAACCAGGTCAATAGTGTCAGATGGGCAGGGGTCAGATCTAACGCCTATGGGTTGGAGTGCGGGGTGAGACAAGGAGGGTTGACATCGCCCGCGCTCTTCAACCTGTATGTGAGGGAGCTGATTGAGGAGCTCAGCAGCACCAGGGCGGGCTGCTATATAGATGGAATTTGCGTAAATAATATAAGCTATGCGGACGACATGGTGCTGCTGAGTGCGTCGCCCTGTGGCCTCAGCAAGCTGTTGGGGATTTGTGAAGGGTATGCATTACAGCATGGACTTGTGTACAATGTGAAAAAGAGTGAAGTTATGGTCTTTGAGGCCGGCAGCAGTAGTGTACCTATTGAGATGCCTACCATTAAACTGAACGATGTTCCTCTACAGAGAGTAAACCAATTTAAATATCTAGGGCACAATCTGACTGCCGACCTTAGGGATGATAATGATATTGAACGGGAGCGAAGGGCGCTGTCTGTACGTGCTAACATGATAGCTCGCAGGTTTGCGCGCTGTTCGAGTGAAGTCAAAGTCGCATTATTCCGTGCATATTGTACTTCATTCTACGCGTGCAGCCTGTGGATTCATTTTACACTAAAGGCATACAGTGCCCTTAGAGTTCAATATAACAACGCGTTTAGGGTGCTGATGGGGCTGCCACGTTTCTGTAGTGCTTCAGGGATGTTTGCAGAAGCCCGCGTAGATTGCTTTTATACAGTAATGCGTAAGAGATGCGCATCCCTGGTACGGAGGGTGCGTGGCAGCACTAACATCATCCTAAAAATGATCTCAAGCCGGCTGGATTGCGCGATCGTTAACCGGTGCTGCAAAATTTCTGCTGGACCTGCAGCATAGTGTAAGATGTGTCTTAGTTTTTCCATTTTATTATTTGTATTTTATTTATTTGTTCATTGTTTGTGTATAATTTAGATAACTAACATAGTTATAAGTCAAATTGTTACTAACACTATGAGTTAATGTTACTTGAATAAATAATTTTATTATTATTATTATTATTATTAAAACTGTGAACTAAAAAGATTTTAACTGAAATGTTCACGTTTAAGCAGATACTTCTGAAGTGAAAACTTTACTCAGAATTGTTATAGAAGACATTGGCGTACAACTTACTAAGTTGTCATGGAGGCGTGTTCGACAGAATGGTAACCGTAACGCCTACTTTACAAATATATTAAGTTGTCGATGAATACAGGTGATGAGTGAGATGATTCCATGTTTAACCCAACACATAAAATCACAACAGTTTTCTAAAGAAAAACGCGGGATTATATCCTGTTTATGTCTTATATAATAAAGGTGAGCAGATTTATGTTGTATACTCGTACATTATCATCGACTGATAGGATTAATATAACTCTTGGGTCTAGTGTCATTATATTCCTATTTTTGAGGGGATAAAATACTGCCATTGGCTTTAATCATCAGTATAGCATAACTGCGAAAGAGATGCAGCAACAATAGACCAACCGCAGTTTTCAATTATTTTTTAAATTATTTAAAAGTAAGCTCAACAAGATTATTAAAATTATGTTTTACATAATCAATATCCGGTTTCTAAAAGGCACATCAACACGCTTATTAGTAAACTAGCTTTTGCCCGCGGCTTCGCTCGTTACAGAATAGTAATAGGTAATAAACCAATATTTTTTTTAATGATTTGGTTGTTATATTTTTGTCAATGGTTTAGTATAGGAAGAGATTAATTTGCAATGTTTTATCGACTAAGGTCAATTAATTTCAATAAGGAGAACAATGATATGGTTCGGTATCTTCTAGAATTATTTAAAAATGTTTACATGCATGGTTTTTGCTTAGCGCTTTAACAACAGTTATGCAATGCTATTCTTATGCTTGATTAGATTTCGGTTGATAGTGCTGAAAATCGCCTGAATAGAAGAAACATTGAAGAGATACGAGGAGCATAAGTTAGCCTATGGACTGTGAGGAGGAGGCTTTTAGCGGCTGATATACGCAGTTGACGACCAGCGCAAGCTTCCAAGTTACTCCGTAAGCGATAATAGAATCGTATTAATAATGACAAAAATATGCTCAAATAAATGTCCCAATAGCAACCTAGCCAAGTGGACTGTTGTATGAATTATTTAATAATTTAATACCGACATTTTCCATGTATTTAAAATCACAATATAGAAAATGGCTTGAATGAATGACGCGCTGGGTGCAGTGTATCCGCGTATAGCGGTTCCTCGACGTATCAATCATAATTCCATATTTGGTACACCACCGCACACCGTAATATTCTGATATTTCCGTTTGCATGTGCAATGATGGCGTGATTTTAAACTGGAGAAAGACAAATCTATCTTACAATCCAAACTAATATTGTAAATGTGAATGTGAGTTTGTTTGTTTGTTACACTTTAACGCCTTAACTATTTGACTGATCATCACAGCAATTTTGCATACACGTTGTCAGGGATACAGAAAAGGATATATGATACCTTATTCAGAAAAAAAGTATTGTTACTAATTTAACCTAACCTTTATGCGACTGAAACCGTGGATAAAAACTAGTCTTTAAATATAATCCACAGAGATTTCCTTGTTTATATTTAATTGTAATTTATCCCATAAATAAAGAAGATTGATATAAATAAAAATTGCCTTTTACATAAATAAAATATTTAATCGATAATAAATTAGTGGTCGAAATCCAATCGTATTTTTTTTAAATTAATCTTATTGCCTGCATTTCTTTTCTTTATAAACTTTAACTATCCCAAATGTCATGTCACAACTTCTTGCGTGCAATATGCTTAAAAAGAGTATAAATTACTCCCTGGTATAAATATTAAGTAGGATCGAACCCAAAACACTCGACGCAGGGACAGTAGCGAGGGGACCATTTAAACCATTACGCCACCTGAGCAGTCGCATTATATTAGTTATCTAACATTGTGATAGTTACGTGTAGTATAGTAGACAAAAGATGTTTCATGTCTGGGTATTCGTTTTTTGCTTCGGTTAGTTCTATTTTATGTATAATTTTATTTATTATCTTACATGCGGTCATAGTATTTTTATATTTAATATAATAAAAACAGCTAAAAGTTCCCAAAGTAAACGTAAACTACTTAGGACTCATATATTTGAGTTTACAGTAAGTACGTCAATGTATCTGCTTTGCGACAACCCTACGCGTACTCTCTGATAAAAAACTGAGTGCCGAATAAAATACCAATGTTATATAGAAAACACGTCATTAATAGCATATGTGCCGAAATATTCAAAAATGACTGACTTCACGGATAACGTAGTGGTTTAAGCCTCGCCATTGCCATTGCACCGAATGTTGTAGGCTCGAATCCCACACGGGACAAAACTTAGTGTGATCCACGAACGGTTGTTTTGAGTCCCGCACAAGTCAAACATTTGTGTGCATGAACATGGATGTTTGTCTTGGTCTGGGTGTTTCTATGTATTTACAATATATATATATATATATATGTATATTTATCCATTATATATTAACCATAGTACAAGCTCTGCTTAGTTTGGGCTAGATGGTGTTGTGTGTATGTGACAGAATATTATATTATATTATAATTATTAAAAAAATATATATTATCGAAACGAAATCGCTCTACAAATCTCTGACCAAACAGTTAAAGCGCAACTCTTCTAATGATAGCTACTCTTTCATGCAAGCTACTTTTATATCTATTGCGCTACTTATTAGTACAAATTAGCAGCACAAGTGCAGATATAAAATAATATACTGAACATGATTTTCGGCGCCCATTGCTATTGAAAGATTTGGTTGTAGGTAATAAGATAAAAAACCGATGGACGATGACGCACAAAGTTCTTTGAGTGGCGGCAACGCACCGGCACACACAGCAGGACACAAGGCCGATGACCTGGTAAGGGTTGGGCAAAAAAGCGAAACCTAGGGGAAGTCAATGACCAGCAGTGGATGCCTCTCGGCTGAAGTGATGATGTAGTATGTTCAAATGTATGTAAGTAATAGTCAAATGTTGACAATCTGAAATTTTAAAAAATTAGTAGCTATTACAGTAGTTTCTAGATTGATACAGAATTGCTGCAGAACATTTATCGTGACAACTTACATCTAGCCATTAAATCAAAATACTGTATAATTACCGGGTTATATAGTGTTATAGCATGCAGTCTCGGTTTCGAATTTCAATCCCGTGAAAATGAACGTGAATTCTCTGAGAAAAGTTTATAGGGTTTTCCTGACAAAATGTAATGCAGCGTCGTGGTATTCTGCGTTGAACACAAAATATGCTTTGATATGGATTTCACCTCAACTGCTTTTTATTTCTACCAAAATCTAAAACATTTCTATCACAGCGTACTACTTCGTAAACATTTATTGTAACGTACAAGAATATCATACTAACACAGACAAATAAAGGTATTCCCGTAAATACGTAAGTTTAAAATTAAGAATTCTTGGTTAATTATGAATTTGTTATAGGATGAATCATAAGTACTCACACATATGTATATATTAGGACTAATTGAGCCGCTGCATATAAATATGCAACAAACTCCAAGCAATGCCATTACAATAAACCAATATGAAGTCTCAGGTCGTGTCGATTTTAGCACTAGTGGCTTTCGTAGCCCCGACAAGCATAACGACAACAGACCCAATTACTCTAAAAGAAAATACTGCCTTTGGTTACCTTACCAAAGTGGGCATGCCATTGGCAACTAGAATACGTGAAGCCGAGACACAATCTAACAGTACCAATAAGGGAAAACGGCAGATCCGTAATGCTGTGGGACCTTCTACAAAAATCGTCAATGGTAACGCTGCTCGCCTTGGCGAATTCCCATACCAGGTACTTACTTTATTATTATTTAAATTTATTTTTTTATACTTTTAATACACTTCTATAAGAACATACCTTCCTGACTTCTGATACTGAGAATATCCTAACAGGAAAATTTATTAACATTTTGTCTGAATCGGGATTTGAGCCCATAACTCAGGTTAAAATTTCATACATCTGCGCTGTCGAAGTAGTCTTTTTTATTAGTTTCAGAGGAGTTAATATATTTTATCACGTTAAATAGAAATAACACATTTTGAGGTTTAAAATAACTAATTGTTTGCGTGTTACACCAATCTGCCGTTTTCATATATCGAATCTATATTTTTGTTTTATTGCAGGCTGGTATACTGATAGACTTTAGTTATGGTGAAAGCGTATGCGGTGGTTCTTTGCTTAACACTAGGAGAGTACTTACAGCTGCTCACTGCTGGTGGGATGGCGTAGATAAAGCTTCGCAGTTCACTGTTGTCCTTGGCTCGGTTAAACTATACACTGGCGGTATTAGGCTTAAAACCTCTAAAGTAATCATACACAACGAATGGAACCCTAAAAATTTTCATAACGATATTGCCATGGCTTTTTTGCCAAAAGCTGTTAAATTCTCAAGTAAGTTTACTAATGACTATGTTAAGTAAATAAGTATACGGAAAATATTTTGAAAATTCACACGCGCTACGTGCCTATATATTTTTTAGAAGTCCTTTAAAATGCCAAATAATTAAACGACATTCAATTTTATTTCCAGATATCATCAAACCGATTGCTTTACCGTCAGGCTATATGCTGCAGGAGAGTTTCATTGGCAAAACCGTTGTTACCTCTGGCTTTGGACATACACAAGATCGTAAGTTTATACTAAAGTATTAACCCATCATTTAATTAAAATCTTACATAAGAAAGACTAATAATCATGAAATGGGTCAACACATAGTCGCTTTACAGTTTAGTCTATTTAAGGTCAGCCAGCCTGCTATAACGTTACTAATGTGTAATATGCCTATTTAGTTAATTGCTGTAAGATTATTTTATGTATTTGCTGCAATTTGAGTTTAAGCTATTTTCTTTAAATAATATATATTATTTTCAACTATCCAGATGATATTATCAATCAAGCTACGTATCTAAGCTACGTCAGCGTACAAGTGATCTCCAACTCGAAGTGCGTGAGCGCCTTTTACAATGTCTGGCCTTTAAACATCTGTACTACGGGCCTTAACAAGAAGAACATTTGCGGCGGAGACTCTGGCGGTCCCCTAGCTATCACTCGAGAAAACAAACGTTTCTTGGTATGTCTTATATTCTACATGTGATCTTATATTTTATTAATTATTTCGTCTTATTAAATTTTTATTGTTGTCGGTTTCCAACAGATTGGTGTAACCTCCTTCGGATCAAACCGCAGCTGTGAAGACGGATATCCTGCTGGTTACACCCGGGTTACTTCTTTCGTGGGCTGGATCAGAAATCTCCTGTAAACCGTTAATGTGTCTGCAATAGCTATATGTAATAAGAACTGACAACTCTGTATTTCAAAATCTAAAATGTGTGATATTATTACATAATGAAAAGTGAAAATAAATTATTATTATAACTATACTTATGCTATTATTTATTTATCCTCGATGTATATTAATGCACCTTAAAACTTTTATTTCACTTGATTTAAATGAAAAGAAATAAAAAATCGCATAGTGTGCACAAACGCAATAATGAAATAAATGAAAGATTTTATTTTACGATTATTTTACATCAATTATATATTTCTGGGCTTTATAAGCAACAGTTGATAAAACACGTCACCTTATTTTAATATGTATGTAAGTTGTATCTAAATATTCGATTATCGTACCATACCATTATAATCGTATCCATTATTGATTGATTGAACGAATGAAATGCACTTAGTTGCTGTTCGCCTGTTATAATTGCTCACATATTGTACACAGTTTTTTACATATTTAGGCACACACAATCACAACAGGCAATTGATTCAGATCAGTTGCAACGCTGGTATTCTAGCGTATTTGTTTGGTTAACCAACAACTGTTTACAGTTTACATAAAATAAAATGAATGGAAACGTTAGCTAGTGTAACAATTAGTTAGAGGTTAACAACACATGTACAGGTTATTTGAGAGACATAGACTTAAAATAAATTGCATTATTAATGTATAAACAAACATGTAACATTTATGAATGAGCTATTGTGTATAAATCTTAGATTCATGCATTACTTCAGCGGGACTGGTCGGATGTATATGTGTATAATATAATAGATAATTTTAAGAATCCAATTTAACATACCTAAATTATTATTGATTGGCATGTATCACATTAATAGAACATCACAATTTCTTTAGAATAGTTGGTAACATTACATAGATTTATAATTATTTCACATTTTTCAACTTACGTCAGCTTATTTCAATATCCTTATTTATATAATTAATATTAATATGAGTTTGTTTGTTATAGTTTTCCGCCTAAATTACCCGACCGGTAATCGAGAAATATAGCACACACATTGTCGGGGGCACAGAAAAGGACATAAAGTACCTTTAATACAAAAAAACAGTACCGTTTCTTAGGGATACAAAGAGCAGCGATAGCTCAGTGGGGAGACCAACAGACTGCAATGCAGAGGGTCTCGGGTACGAACCCACGTCGCGCACCTCTGACTTTCGGAAGTTATATGACTTTTCGAAATTATTTGCGTATTCATTGACAATCATCGCCTGCTCCGTGCCTCGGAGAGCACGTTAAGCCGTCGGTTCCGGCTGCCATGAACATCTATGGCAGTCGTTATTGGGGGGAAGTCGACACAAAAGATCCTACTGGGTCGAAGTGTCACCGGTGGGTACTGACTGGCCCCCACAGAAGATAAGATAGGGATACAAATTTATTCACCAAATCCAAATTAAATGCAGGGAAGCCGCGTTAATATAGATTTTGTAAGTATCATCTAGAGTAAAGGATTTCAAATAATTGAAAATAGTATTTTACAAATGCTCCCATTTCGTATAAGCATATACGTGGATAGTAAGGTTTATCTTAGCAAAAGGATGTATACATATTTTCTTAGATTTTAATATTACATCCCAAACGGTTGAGTTACCTCAAGAAATAATGCCATACTTTAGACAAAGGTAACTGTCATCCATATCTGGGATTATAAATAAAATTGAAGTGTCTATTTATAATGTCAAAATACAGCTTTTTCTAAATGTATATGAAAGTATATACGGTACGTGTAATCCCAGATATGAATAACAGTTAACTTCGTCTAAAGTATGGCATCATTCTTTGGGGTAACTCAACAGACTGAGATGTAAAATTGAAATAAAAGAAAATAATTATGTATACATCCTTCTGCAAAGATAAACCTTACTATCCACGTATATTTTTATACAAAATGGGGGCATTTGTAAGATACTATTTTCAATTATTTGAAACCCTTTACTCTAGATGACACTTACAAAATCATCATCAATCATTCAATCAACCAATAATTGATATTAAACTATTATAATGGTATGGTACGATAATCGAATATCTAGATACAACTTATATGTAATATGCATATTAAAATAAGATGACGTGATTTATCAGCTGTTGCTTATAAAAGAAATATATAATTGATGTAAAATAATCGTATAATAAAATCTTCCATTTATTTCATTTTTGCGTATGTGCACACTATGCAATTTTTGATTTCTTTTCATTTAAATCAAGTAAAATAAAAGTTATAAGGTGCATTAATATACGTCGAGGATAAATAAATAATAGCATACGTATAGTTATAATAATTATTTATTTTCAATTTCATTAAGTATACAATAATATCACACATTTTAAATTTTGAAATACAGGGTTGTCAGTTCGTATTACATATTAAAGCTATTGCAGAGCCGTTAACGGTTTACAGGAGATTTCTGATCCAGCCTATGAAAATATCAGTATCACATATAGCTTTGCAGTAAAATTTATGATCTATAGGCGTTTATTGATGCAGTCCAAGAAAGAAGTAACCCGAGCGAATCCAGCAGGACGTCCGTCTTCACAGCTGCGGTTTGATCCGAAGGAGGTTACGCCAATCTGTGGGACAGCAAGCAAAATTTAATAAGACAAAATAATTAATAAAATATAAGAACAAATATGGAATATAAGACATACCAAGATACGTTGGTTATTCCGAGTGATAGCTAGGGGGCCACCAGAGTCACCGCCGCAAATGTTCTTCCTGTTAAGGCCCGTAGTACAGATGGTAGTTGGCCAGACGTTGTAATAGAAACTTGAGCACTGCGTGTTGGTGATCACTTGTAAGTTGACATAGCTTAGGTATGTACCATAATTGATTATTTCGCCTGGATAGTATAAATTAAAATAAATAAATTGAAATATGTACAAAAAATAAATTAGAAAAGAAGAGAAAATTCAAATTGCAGATAATAAGAAAACCGTGCATTAATCAAATAATAGATTTATTACACGATAGCGATAGTTTAATAAGCTGGCTAGAAAAATACTATACTATAACGATACTATGTTTCAAGGTTTTAGTCTTCCATATTTACAATCTAAATTAAGTGCTGGTTAAGTCTTTTTGGGTAAACTTACCGTCTTTTGTATGCCCGAAGCCAGATGTAACAACGAATTCACCGGTGAAACTCTCGTGCACTATATGGCTTGACGGCAATGCAATGGGTTTGATGATATCTAGAAACAAAATTATGTCTGGTTAATTTTTTGTTCTTATAAAGGACTTCATAAAAATGTTGTAGGCAAATAGCACATGTGAATTTATAAAAAATTATTATATCGCTATTTAGTAATATAATAATTCGTAAACTTACTTGAGAATTTAACAGCGTTTAGCAAATAAACCATAGCGATATCGTTACGAAAATTTATAGGATTCCATTCGCTGTGCGTGATTACTTTAGAGGTTTTAAGCCTAGTACCACCACTGTAAAGCTTAACTGAGCCAAGGACAACAGTGAACTGCGAAGCTTTATTTTCACCATCCCACCAGCAGTGAGCAGCGGTAAGTACTCTCTTAGCATTAAGCAAGGAACCACCGCATACGCTTTGACCATTACTAAGGTCTATCAGGATGCCAGCCTGTAAGAAAATAAAAATATAGTATCAAAATAAAAAGGCCGCTTGATTGCTCGCGTGAAAAAGACTTTCTATTCTAAATCCACATAAAATAATATCTTTTATCTATCGTGATAGCGTGACAACGTGGCTGTCAGATTTCTGGGCACGATTTTATTTGATAAGGATGCTAAGAAATTCTAGTCTCACCGAAACTAGAACTGCATTGGTGGTGCAGATCTATTGAAGTCACTTGTTGTTCTTGAGATGCCGAGACCAAAAGTCTAGCCAGATAAAATATTTTTTATAAAGAGTTTTCCCTGTCAAGAAATTCTCAGCTGCAGTAGAATATAACTGTGCCCAGTTAAAATGTTATTTCTTGAAATACCAAGCGTAATTGTAAATCTATTGTGTCTGGCTGCCGGTGTGCCGCTGTGACTCAATATGTCAACGTATATAATTTTTTCATATACAATACAACTATTTTTTAGACTTCTGTATGTATTTGATATATAAGTTACCGATGGAAGAAATAATTTGATTAGTAAAATCTGACAAAATCAGACATCTTTAAAATCGCCGCTGCAATTCAATGGTTTATGAAATGCCTGTGAACACTTCACTATCGTATGTATTATAGATATAAATTGAATTAAATATAAATAATAATAAAGTAAGTACCTGGTATGGGAAATCGCCAAGGCGAGCCGCATTACCTTTGACGATCATCATAGAAGGTCCCACAGCATTACGGACCTGCCGTTTTACTTTGTTGGTGGTGTTAGATTGTGTCTCAGCTTCACGTATTTTAGCTGCCAGTGGCGTGCCCACCTTGGTATGGTAGCCAAAGACAGTATTTTCTTCAAGAGCAATTGGGTCTTCTGTCGTTATGCTTGCTGAGGCTACGAGAGCCACTAATGCTAAGAAACACACAACTTGAGACTTCATATTGGTGTATTGTAATGTTAATATTTCGAAGTTGATGCATATTTATATGCAGTGGCTCACGTAGTTTTAATATGTATATACATACATATGTGTGAGTACTTTATGATTCAACCTAAAATTTTAATTTAGTATTGAATTAAGGATACTTATACCTACGTATTTACGGGAATACCTTTATAATAGAACACCAATATGCTATTTCAAAAACTTGTGTGTTAGTTTTTTATTTTTAGTTACAATAAATGTGTACAAAGTGCTGAAATATAAATGTTTTAGATTAAGTAGAAATAAGTAGAGCATCAGATGCCACTATAGTGGAGATTGTGGGCGAGAGAACGGGCATCTCTCGTTCATAGGCCATTGAGTCGGTGCGATGCCTTGTGTCGTGCCGGGGCGTCGCCCAGCATACCTGCAGGCATTTCTGGCCTACGCTGGGTACTGCTGGGTGGGTTGCTGATGTAGTTGCAATTCTAGCGACCCAACCACCATTTAAGGCAGAAATTGGCACACTGTGGTAGGTTTAGTCGGTAAGACACGAGACTTTCCATCTTTCCCCGAGTGAGCCCGACATACTCTCTCCGCTGCCCCTTTTCCGCAGAGAAGAATGAGTAAATGCATTCTCCATCATCTTAAAAAAATATGTTTAACCTTTAAGTAATGATGTGGGTGTCTCACAGACGGCGGGCGAATAAATTTGAGTTTTATTTCGTCATTTTTAAAGATACCTCCGCGCCCTTCCCGGTACCTTCGGGATTTTACTCGTTGATTGGTTATCGAGCGCGTGGAATCGGCGCAGTGATCCGTACCGCTGTGCTAGGCAGTGTCTCACCTGCCCCCCACCTAAGGGTTCTGGGTGGCAAGGCCTCATGGGACCCTGCCACCCGTGAGTAAGAACCCATAGAGGGCGCGCGCGGTGTTCCCGCGCGCCTTCTAACGTCGAAAGGGAAGAGCAGTGAAATGCTCTCCCCCGGGGACGAGAGGAGGTCGGGTCCCATTGACCCGGCCGGCACCCATATGGTACGGCCGGCACCTGCTATGGATGAATCTTTTTAGACTCCCAACAGGCCCCCCATTGGGTGAGAGAGGGAACACCCCAGGTTTTTTTAGTGGGTATACCAGCACTCGGTTGGTGAGTCCCACACGCCCCGCCGGTGCCGTCCCCTAGCCGGCGGGTAGTGCATGAAGCATTTTATCCTGGGTATCAAAAAAAAAAAGGCAATGTCTCTGAGAAGTAAGGTCAGTATTAATATTCAAGATCTGTTAAACGTCAGGCCATTACCAGTGTATACTTTTTTAAGTGTCTACGAGACGTCACCTCATTATTAATTTTATTTTTTTATTTATTTATTTATGGCACTCCAACGACTTATTCACTAATACTCTCTAACATACTGTAATGTTAAACATAATTATACAGAGTGAATTTGCCACTTATAGGTGTGCACAGCACTTACAAAATTCAAGGTCGTATATACAAAATGAAATTAATTAAAATAAGATTAAACTAGATAAAATTCAATAACAGTAAATTAAATTTAAAAATTCTATTGAATTGAATAAAATTACACAAAATTAAATCTAAAATTAAATCAAATTAATTAATAACCATTTAAAATAAAAATAATAATTAAACTTGATATAACATTAATAATCATTAATTAAGTAAACAAAAATAAATCAATTTCAAATTAAAAATAATAAAATAGAAATATCAAACAACAAAATAAAATAAAATAAAAGGCCAATTCAATTAGCCTCTGATGAACAGTACTTTTCGAAATTGTGACAGAGAGTTAGCGTAGATGTCAATACTATTGAAGCGTGTTTGGTACTCATTGTACGTCCTGATCAACCGGTTCATAGGCGCTGTGCGGCCGAGATTAGATCTGGATGTGCTTGGGGTGAACACATTTAGCTCGCGGGCATTCCTTGATAGGCAGTGACGTGGTACGGAAATATTAACTTTTTTGAGAAGCATTGGGATTTGTATATTTCCGTTGACAATTTTATAAAGTAAAGTCAAATCTTGTACTTGTCTACGGTTTTCTAAAGATATCATATTGTGATGAGCGAGCCTTCCTGAGTAATCAGCGTCGAGAGAGCAACCGTTACATTTGTATCGTAGATAGCGTGTAAAACTTCTTTGGATACGTTCTATACGATTCACGTGTGTTTTGTATATGGGATTCCACACAGGCGATGCGTATTCCAAGGTACTACGAACAAGTGCATTATAAAGCACTGTTATGGCTTGAATGGTTTTAAAATCATAGCAGGTCCTTTTTAAAAACCCTAGTGTTTTTGCTGCCTTGGCAACAATTGTGTCAATATGTGGTATAAAGGTAAGCTTACTATCAAGGATAATCCCTAAGTCACGGATTGAGTCAACTTTCTGTAGTGAGTTTCCATTAAGCGAGTATGACGAATTAAACGCAATATGTTTTTTTGTAAATGTTACCTGATAACATTTAGCAGCATTAAGGGTCATATGATTTTCAATACACCATTGATGCACTAAGTTTAGGTCATCTTGGAGTAAAACAATATCAGCGGTCGAGTTAATTGCCTTATATAATTTTAGATCATTTGCAAAAATGCTACAGGTACTATGTTTGATGCTACTTACGATGTCATTTACAAATACAATAAAAAGTATGGGACCCAAATGAGAACCTTGTGGGACCCCTGATGTTGAGCAGTAAAGTGAAGACTGGTGACCCTTAATGACAACTCTTTGTCCTCTTTTGATCAAATAGGATTTATACCACAATAAAAGTTCGCCAAATATGCCAAAGTTAGAAAGTTTTTGCAACAATATTTTATGATCTACTTTGTCGAACGCGCTGCTGAAGTAGGTATAGATAGAGTCAACTTGCTTGCGTGAGTCCACCAATTTGGCAAGGTCGTTCACATAAAGAACTAAGTTGGTTGTAGTAGATTTGTGAGCGCAAAAACCATGCTGTTCCGGAACTATCTCTGCTTTAAGGTAAGATGTTAAAATAGGACATAGGAGTGACTCAAAGGCTTTTGAGAATACCGACAAGATAGATATAGGTCGATAGTTCATTACATTGTCTCTCTCTCCCTTCTTGAAGACAGGCACAACATGAGCTAGCTTCCACTCATTAGGAAATATTGAAGTTTTAATTGAATGGTTGTAGATTATTTTGAGAGGGAGGGACAGACTGGCAGCACAATTTTTCACAAATAATGGTGGGAGACCATCTGGACCTGCACCCTTACAAGCGTCTAGTCCTTTCAGCACTCCAAAAACATCTCTTTCTGAAAAAGTAACTTTGCCTAAAGATTTCTGCAGATAGAAGTGCGTACTTTCAAAAATAACATGTTCAGAGCACAATTCACCCGACTGAATGAAAGTCGAAGAAAAATGACTTGCAAACAGATCGCAGATGCCGTGCCCAGTAGTGGCTGTAACACTATCTAACTTCATCTCTGACGGTATTTCTCTAGAGACTGACTTTTTAGTTTTAATAAAGGACCAAAAGAGTTTAGGATTGTGTGTTATACCCTCTTCCATGTTCTTTACGTAGGCATTATAGCTATTCTTTATTATTACGTTCGCTCTCTGGCTTAATATTTTGTATTCGTAATTATCACGAGGGGGGTTTTTATACTTTTTATAGCGTCTTCTTAGTTTCTCCTTTTCATTAAGGATATTTATAAGACATTTAGGGAACCATATAGGGTATTTACTTTGTTTTATTTTGGTTTTAGGTATAGTTGCACTGATGATGCCGTTTACTGTTTTATAGAGTACTTCAACCATAGCATTGACATCCCGACATTTGGCAAAGTTATCAAGTCAATTGAACTGTCCAAACTTACTCTACGATATATGGTGTACCTGGAGTCAAATATAGTCATTCAGTTTGTTGTCTGGATGCATTTTATTGTAATTCATAACGGACGTTAAGATTTCATCACGAATCGTTATATGTACTATTCAACTTGACAATTACTGCACGTGGAGTATTATTTTGTGGGTCCAGTTTTCGAACACGAACAGCGGATATAATATTGTTCTTTATTAGAGTGCTTGAAACAGTTTTGCCTATCTGCATAACAGTAGTAATTAAGTTCTCGGACTTGTTCTCAGGTATACCATTGATTTCGATGTTCTGTTGACGAGTGTTTTGTTCTAGAAGGTTGACTCTAGTGGACAAGTCAGATATAGTGTGCTTGAGACACTCATTTTCTTTTAAAATGTATTTATTGGCGTCCTTGCAGTTTTAGAGTTCGTTTTTAACCTGATCAAACTCATCGCTTATAAATTGAATTTTAGATGAATCAACCGATTACGTCAGAAACTGGTCACAAAAAAAGACGAGTGGTGGCTAGTAACAGTAAAGACATCGAAAATACCCTACAAACTTGGTTAGAAACAGAAATAGACGGTGACTTTAGCGACGTTGACGATGAACAGGCAGACCCAGACTTTTTCGTGATCACGAAACGGAATCAGAGCAGTCGGAAGATAAACAAGATAAGAAAAATGATTGTCGGCAACAAAACAGACCGACCTCCAGCTCTCTCGTCGATGCGGACCAAACTCCAAGATCTGAAACTGTAAGAACGTCGTAGTTTTATCTGGAAACCAAAAATATTATTACAGGAAAAATGGGTTCAAGTGGTCAGCAGAGGAACCTGTGAGCAGATCGAGTCGTACAGTTAGTCACAACATTGTCAATATACCTCGACTGCCGCCTAAAATCTTCACTGACTCAGAAACACTCTGGCTTGAGCTATTTGACACAAAAATGATTGATACAGTTGTTATTTATACGACTCAAAAGTTATCTCTGGCTTGTTTGAAGTACAAAAACCATAATAAGATTGAACTAAGGCCTACCGATCGCGAAGAAGTGAAAGCTTTCTAGGGCTTATTAGTTTATACACCAGTCTTCAAGTCCAATCATGAGAAAGCCAAATTCATATTTCAGTAGCAAATATGAATTTGGCGTTCTCATAATTGGACTGGATGGTTCTGGGCGTGAAGTGGAGTCAACGCTTATGCTTTATATAAGACTTGTATTGCTGTCCCTAATATTTCTAGAGCTCAATTTCTCCAGAATCTTGCTCGAAGTTTAATTTTACCACACTTAAAACGTTGAGTATACAATGACCGATTACCAAGAGAGCTGAGATCGATAATATGGGTAGGGATTTACCCCCGGAATCTGAAAGAGCTGCCCTTGCAAATACAAAACCAGTCAGGAAAAAGTGCAAAACCTGCCCATTAAAACTCAAAACACGTACGAAGTACAGTTGCGTTGAGTGTTGCAAACCTATCTGTCTCCGATGTTCGAAAACAGTATGCATCGAATGTGTAGAAAATAAGTGATTTATTTTTAAATATTTACGATTGAATTTCTAATTAGTTAAGTATTATTATAATAATGACTGATATTTTAATAGTACAAATTTGCCAAAAATATTTTTAAATAGTTTAGTATGGTTAGATTATAATAAATGTGTCTCTAAGAGTGCCAAATATATGTTGCTTAGTTCATACCAAATAAATGTTGATTTCATATGAATATTTTATTGATTTCTTACATGTCCAAGTAAATAAATAATAAATGTAACATATTTTAAATAAATAATATGGTTACAAATATACAATTTATTAATTATTTATGTAGCCGTCTAAGATACGTCACGTCACTATGAAATGGCCAAACCACGTCAGTACTCAAAGGTTAATGATGTCTCATGTTAAAAGAAATAAAATCAAATAAATATCACAACTTTGTTGGCTAAGACTTAGGGGTTTGTCACGTCCAGTTTTTACTTATTATTCAAGGTTCTTGGCAAGACGTTTGTTATTAATTACTAGTATTCTTGTTAACCCTCCAGCTAAGCTAGAATGCTTGTAGTAGGAGTGCGTTCACGTCGGTATTGCAATGAATGGGATTCGAACCCGCGACCTATCGATCGCAAGTCCAATGGCTTATCCATTGGTCTACCGCCGGTTGATGAAGGCATTGATAATGAAGAGACAGAACATTGTAACCAAACAACGTCGAACAAGTAGATTCTCTACGTCACTGCTGTCAGAATGAGGGCTATTGTATTTGTGCTCACCAGTGGGCGCCACTAGCGAGTACGGTCTTGACATCCTGTCATAGCTGCTGTCAAAAGCCGTATTTGACGGTGATCACTGGCGGTGGCGACGTCTAGAGAGCTCCACTAGCACCGCAAGCGGTGAATTCATGCGCGACAGCCTAGATTTATATTTGCAATGCCTGTTACTTATATTTGCAATGATATCAATGTACCTTTACTTTTTAATAATGAATAACTGTTTAAAGATACTCTACCTTTCGTGTTAAGCTTTATTCACACTGTATTTTAGCTAAGTTTATATTATGAAATGAAATGAAATGAAATGAAATGAGAATTTATTGTTTGTCACAGGTACAATATAGATATAGGTCGTAAGATTTAGCATGTTTCACTGCAACATACCCATAGGGTGTACAATAATAAAAATGTAAAATACATGATAATTAATTTAAATGCATAATCAATAATGGTTATCAATATTCTTAACATGTCAGATAACATACAAAATGAAATAAAATACATTATCATAACAAAATCAATTACAATTATACGACACTTATGGAAGCATGAGAAGAGGTATTACTTATATTTTAAAATCATTAATGAGAAAATCCGAGATACTGTAAAAACATTTCTCAACTAGATAACATTTCAACCGCTTTTTGAAAAGAGTGACATTTAAATCTCGGACAGCCTTTGGTATTTTATTATATATTTTTGGAGCAATACAAAATATACTTTTATGTAGTAGGGCAGTATTTGACATTTTCACACATAATTTTGTATTGTCACGTCGATTGCGATTGTTAACTTCCTTTAATGTTGGAAACAATTTGGGGTTAGTCTTAACAAAAACAGCAACCTCATAAATGTAAAGACATGGCAAAGGTAAAATTTTGTATGTGATAAAATAAGGTGGGCATGAGTCTGTGATCTGTAATCCGAACATTACTCTGATGCACCGTTTTTGCATTTTAAATATGGCTTCTTTATTAGTAGAGGCACCCCAAAAGATGACACCGAATCTTAAAATTGATTCAACTATGCCATAATAAGCTGTGATCAGTGCTTCAATGCTTAAAATAGGAGATAGTTTAAATAATAAATAAACAGACTTACTTAATTTCTTGCAAAGAACGTCAATATGTGCTTTCCAGTCTAACTTTTGATCTATAGTAATGCCCAGGAATTTTGCCGTATTTACACAACAAACATTGTTGTTCTGGTGATTTATATTTAGTTTAGGAGCAATTAAACGTTGACTAAATTGCATCAATTTCGTTTTACCAATATTTATTTTTAAATTATTATTATTTAGCCATGATACAATTGAGTTCAGTGTGTTATTAACGTCTCTTTCGTAATCGTTCTTATTGAAACATTCTACGGTTACAGTACTATCGTCAGCAAATAGAGACATAGGATGACTAGTTGCTTTCGGTATGTCATTAATGTACAGAAGAAATAACAACGGGCCCAGTACACTGCCTTGTGGTACACCAAATATAATGTTGCGTTGATTTGACATACAAATTAATTCATTATGTGACTTAAAATCAATCTTAACTATCTCAGTATACTGTTTTCTATTACGTAGATAAGAATTTAATAAATGTAACACGTTACCACGAATGCCATAGGCCTCGATTTTGCTAAGCAATATTTCATGATCTACGTAGTCGAAAGCCTGAGTCATGTCACAGTATATAGCACAAATAGGTATCCTTCTATCCATGTCAGTCATAACTTTATATAAAAAATCATAGATGGCCATATTGATTGTTTTATTTCTACGAAATCCTTTCTGATTGTCAGCTAATATATTCTTGCGTTCTAGATATAAGTAAATTCTTTCGTAAAGATATTTTTCAAAAACTTTAGAAAATACTGAAAGTAATGCAATTGGTCTGTAAGACTCTAAAAGTTCTTTATTTCCTTTTTTTAACAGTGGTTTTACTATGGCTATCTTAAGTTTATCGGGATAGATACCAAGAGACATACATAGATTGAATATATGACAGAGATGTTGACTAATTTCTTCCGCCACATATTTTATTACTTTGGTTGAAATGCCGTCATGACCAACGCTACCTGTGTTCTTGAGATGTTTTATTATTTTTAAAACGTCATAATAGGAACATGGTGCCATGAACATAGAATTACCATGCTGTTTGATATTTGAGGTTACATTTATACCAGATCCTGATATGGGTACAATTTTATCTACGAAGAAATCGTTGAAAGATTTTGCTATGTCATGAGGATTACTTAAAATAGTGTTATTGGTTTTAATATAATGTATGTCTCTAGGTAAATTTAATTTATATTGGTTAATAATGGACCATGTTGCCTTACTTTTATTAGAAGACGATGTGATTTTATGTGAGTTTTGTGTTCGTTGAGTCAATTTAATAATTTTTTTAAATGTCTTTGTATAAGTTTTATATTTATTTTTATTTATGTCATTTGGTTTAAGTCTGTACCGCCATAATAATTCACGTTTTTTCTTACTACAAGATCGGATGCCTCGTGAAACCCATTGGGGTTTGTTTGAAGTTTTTATTTTTATTCTATTAAATGGAAAGCATAGTTTATAAAAGAGAGAAAAAGTTTCTATAAATAAATTGTATGCTTCGTTTGGATCTTCGGTTTCGTAAATTTCTGAAAATGATATATTTCGCAAGCATTCTTTAAATTTTTCTAAGTGTTCATTTTTATAATTACGCCTCAGTATGTACCAATTATCTATTAGACAAGTATTTTTTATAGGGCACTTTAATATCTGACACGTATGGTCTGAAAGTGCTAATTCAATCACGTTAGAACTACATTTATTTTCAAAATCACAGGCGAAGTTATCTATGCATGTCCTACTTTTTATTCTTGTAGGTTGTCTTATTTGTAATTTAAGATTAAAATTAAGTAGCATACATTCTAACTCCAAAGAAATGTTATTATTTTTTAATATATCGATATTGAAATCACCGGCAATTACAATATTACCCTTGTAATGTTTACATATATATTTAAGAACATTTTCTAAACAGTCAAAAAATACATTTAGATTACCTGTCTTTGGGACTCTATAAATGCAAAGTATAACAATTCTATTATGAATCAATTCCACGGCGCAACATTCAAAAATATTACTGATAGAGTACTTTGTTACTTCTGTTATTTCTCTAAAGTGGTGACCTTTTTTCACTAAGATGCATGCGCCACCTCTTTTGCTGTTTTCTCTAGCGAAACATGCTGCCAGTATGTAATTAGGTATAGTTAGGAGATCTTCATAACCGGACATCATAAAGTGTTCAGTTACGCAAATTACATCAATATTTATTTTCTTTAACAAAAATTCTTCTAAGCATACTATTAAAGATTCAGATTTATTAATGAGGCCAGCGATATTTTGGTGCATTATATGTAAGCATTTATTAGAGAAAAACCTTGGACTGTCGTGGTTTTGAAAATTGTAATCAGTCGTCTCATGTCCCATCGCGGCTGCTTCACAACATTGTAATTGTTGTATAAAATTATAAATGTCCCAAAATATAATCTTCATGCCATAATTGTTTATTGCACCGCTATGTTTTGTAAACATTTTATAGTCATATGTAAGGTTTTTATTAGAATCTATGACGTATGCATGTTCATTAGCTGCAATGTCATGATATAATAAATCATTAAAATTCTCCACACGCCAGTTGTACATATTTGAATGAGGACTGTATTTAAAAGTGGGTACGCAGATAATGACATTAGTATGGTTTAGGTTTTTTAAGGACTCTCTTATGTTACGTACAATACTGACATAATTGCTGGACGTGCTAAAGTCCTCTTCACCTATCATAATAATAAAGTAATCGCTCATGGTTAAGTGTCGCAACTTAATACCTATATCATTCATCATTTGCTGAGTGCCACAATTTGTCATTAAATAATGACATATTTCGTAATTCCCAGAAAAAGTCGTATCTGCGATCGGTAATATCTTGTTTCTTTTATTACTGCTAAGAATATGGATTTTCTGTAATCCCTTATTCATAACACTGCGTTGTTGTTTATGTGCTGTAACTGCTATAGACTGTGGCTGGATTGAGGCGCTAAAATTATTATTTTTTGTTTCTCTACTGTGAATTACTGCGGGCGTCTTGTTAATTAGAACAGAGTCTTCTTTATTTTCTTTGTTATTAGTTATAGTTACAGGGTTCCTTCGTATTGGACTTGACATATTACTAAAACTTGCTTTTAATCCTGATTTTTGCGCTGCTCGAGGTGTAACACGTAGACTTGTGTCTGAGGTAACTTTCTTATAAATTTCAATAATTTTGTTTGATTTTTGTAGGTCCAATTTCAATTGCGAGTTTTCGCTTACAAGGTTATCTATTTCTTGGTTCGCACTTTGTAGATCGGCAGTTAGTTTACTAATTTGTTCGCTTAATTTTAGAACTATTTCATTATCAAGTGACATCTCGGGTAAGCTTCTCACTGTGGAGTTAAACAATGATGTCATTGAATCGTCCAATGAGTTAGAACGTACGTGTTTTCTAAATGTAATGTTCTCAGAATATTCCATTTTTCTAAACTATTAAAATAACTCCACAAAAACCTTTTCCGAGTGCCCGGTTGGATTCGAACCCGATGCTCACTCTGTCTTAGACCGTTCGTTGGCCCACCGGACTACGGTAACAGTTAGGTTAATGTCTAAAAAGGTTGTTCATATGTGATGATTAGATTGAAGCTACATCCAATCACCCAAGAGATGACTCTGTCATTAGTGCTGTATAAAGATTAAGCTTTTTCGTATGTTTTAGCCGGTTACTATGCTTGATAACTTGCAGTTGTTCCGTGCGGTCGCTAGATGTCGCTTTTATCAAAAAATAGTAACACAGTGATCATGCACTATTGATTTCGAATTGTAACAGACTTTGTGAAGAGAAAATTTTTGATTATACGACGAATAGTTTTACTGTTCACTTGTAAGTTTATATTTATATTCACTATAGTGTTTTTATATAGTTTATTGTCTAATTTGCTGTAATAACACTGTCAAAACACGTCACTTTTCTAAAAACTCAATTCGAAATCACTGTTCAACATAAAAGTACGAAATATTTCCCTTCAATGTTCCTTAATCGTTTGGATAACGCTTACACTGACGAGTCACTTTATTTGTTAGAAGAATTAACTTAGTTTACTTTATTTCACTCTCTTTTACTATTTTTACGAATTTAAAATATACGGAGTCGATGTTTACTCAGGCACAGCGCCCTCTGTCCCAAATATTCCCAAATATTGCTATGTATATTTGTACCATTTACATTTAAATTTTACGTGGATAATGGTGTGAGTACTCATTAATTTGTATGTAATTATTTAAGCTTATTAGATTAAGGATATTGCGTAACTGTTTACTTATACCAAATAATTAATAAAATTAAAAAATTGCTCTCATTGCAGAAGTGGGCTCTTATTGCACGTAACAACCTACAGGATCGTCAACGCACAAATTACACTTTTAGTATCAAGCTTTCATAATATGCTGTGTATACTATCGTAGATAATGGTTTGTAATTGTTTGGCTTATAACAATTCTAATTGTATCTATTTGGTTCGCAAATAAAATAAAATAACATAAAATGATGCTAAGAAAATATTAATGATTGAACTAGTCTGGTAAGTTTACATACATATTTAATATTACAACATTGTTTTAAGAGGCAAAGCGTTTTGTTTTGTGGTTTCTGATCGTTATAATAATTGAACTACAAAAAAAGCAAAACATAGAGACATAGCAGTGGTAAATAGATTATAACTTGTTTTTTTGCTCTAATGTCCTCATTCAGGGAGGGAGCTCAGGATTACGGTTGTATGGCAATAACTCCGCCCGCATTTTCTCTTAAAAAGTGCTTAAATAACAAATGCAGTAAAACTAACAAGCAAATAAATATGACAGAGCTACCAAACCTAGCTACGTCATATTAACACAGCAATTCTTTTTACAATAAATGTATCGGTACATACAAGGTATTCAAAAAATGTCAGCTTTGCTAATATGACGTAGGTCTGGCGGCTGTAGGTTTTCATTCTAATAGAAACACTGTGTAATGGTTTTTAACCTGTCAATTATTAGAATGTCAGACGTAACTGAAAACCTATTGAGCCTAGCCGCCAGTGTGTCGTTGAGACTTAATAATTCTAACACGCATTAGAATCAAGCTCAATTTTATTTTCCTTCCAATGTGTCCTTGGATATAGACGGAAATTAATTGTAGTAGCATTGACCTCTTCAACAATTGTTATTATATTTTACTTGTAGTTTTACCTCAATGGACATTTATTTGTGGTTTAATTTCAAATGTAAATAGCCAAAACAAATATCCGTGACTAATTGTAAGCATGTATCCTGGTAAGGTTTTATTACGTTAATGTAGGAAATTACGTTATTTGTAATAGTATAGTGCAATGACTTTAAGTTTTGTTCAACAGTATTTTGTTTCTTGAAAATATAAAAATACCTAAAATGATTCATACATTTCTAGCGTTACACGCAGAAATGTATTTGTCTATCTGTCATAGCTGCATGTCCCTACTAATGCTATAATTTTTTATATTTTTAATCACTAAACCTACATATTAATTAATAAATACTTTCTAAAATTGAATTAATATTTTTATTAAATCATGCCTGATTTATTATTAGTGTTGGAGTGCCTCAGAGCAGTGTTTCTGACCTTTCATTTATACTATTTTAATCATTTAGGCAGACGAGCTTCCATTCTATCCGCAGCTTATACCATAAGCATTTTTTAAATCCTAATATTTTTCTTTCATGTGTAAATTATATGGCATTAAAGTAAATCCATTTTATAAACAGGATTTTATTATAAGAGTTGTTGGAAACCCAAAATTGTTAAAAAAATACACTATGACAAACTCATTTGTACAGCGGCAATGAATGCAACAGCAGTGCCATGAGTTCGATTTTAATGTGTGTTAGAAGTATTAAGTCGCAACGACACACTGGCGGCTAGGCTCGATACGTTTCCAGTTACGTCTGATATTCTAATAATTGACAGGTTAAAACCCATTACACAGTGTTTCTATTAGAATGAAAACTTACAACCGCCAGACCTACGTCATATTAGCAAAGCCAAAAATTTTTTGAATTAGTTTTATGTACCGATACATTAATTGTAAAAAAAATTGCTATGTTAATATGACGTAGCTAGGTTTGGTAGCTTTGTCATATTTATTTGCTGGTGAGTTTTACTGCATTTGTTATTTAAGCACTTTTTAAGAGAAAATGCGGGGGGAGTTATTGCTATACAACCGTAATCCTGATCTCCCTCCCTGAATGAGGACATTAGAGGAAACCAACAAGTTATAATCTATTTACCACTGCTATGTCTCTATGTTTTGCTTTTTTGTAGTTCAATTATTATAACGATCAGAAACCACAAAACAAAACACTTTGCCTCTTAAAACAATGTTGTATAATTAAATATGTATGTAAACTTCCCAGACTATTTCAATCATAAATATTTTCTTAGCATCATTTTATGTTATTTTATTTGCGAACCAAGAAGATACAGTAAAAATTGTAATAAACCAAACAATTACAAATTGTTATCTGCGACAGTATACACAGCATATTATGATAGTTTGATACTAAAAGTATAATTTGTGCGTTGACGATCCTGGAGGTTGCTGTAAAGTTCCTATTCAAAGGCAAGGGTCAAAAATTAATCGTCCCCTTCTGCAACGAGGGCTATCGCGCATGAGTTCACCGCTCGCGGTGCTGGTGGGTAGTGAGGTCTGTAGACGTCATACTCTATTGTAACTTCAACAGTAACTATAGAAACCGCCAGTGATTACCGTCAAATACGGCTTTTTACAGCAGCTATGACAGGATTGCCAGGACCTTACTCGCTAGTAGCGCCCACTGGTGAGCACAAATACGATAGCCCTCATTCTGACAGCAGTGATGTAGAGACTCTACTTGTTCGACGTTGTTTGCTTGCAATGTTCTGTCTCTTCATTATCAATGCCTTCATCAATCGGCGGTAAACCAATGGATAAGGCATTGGACTTTCGATCGAGAGGTCGCGGGTTCGAATCCCATTCATTGCACTACCGACGTGAACCCACTCCTAATACAAGCATTCTAGTTTATCTGGAGAGTTAACAAGAATACTAGTAATTAATAACTTAATTGATAATAAACCCAATATAAACTAAAAATATAATTGTCATATTGCTATATTCAGGTCTACGCAAAGATAAACCTGAGCCACAATGCTGATAGGTGTTTTTCATCTAAGCACCCCACAAGCTAAATCACAACAATATAAACAACTAATTCTTACGGCTTCTGTATTTGCTCATTATATAACGATCTCAATAAACGACATAGTAATGATTAACATAGCACTAGTAACATACGATAGCTCTTTATGTATTAAGAAATAATAATCTTAATGTGCATATAATAAAATTGTAACTGGTAAATTTTTACATAGGCGATGATTAAGACAGTAAGAAATTTTTGTCTGTTTCTGTCTGTATATTTGCACGCACGTCACGTAAATACTACTGCACGTAATTGAATGCGGCTTTCACAGTTTACTGCTGGAGGTCTAACTTAAAACCTGGTGCATGTTTCATCTTGATACGCTACCTAAAAGTTAAGTATTAATTAAAAGGATTTGTTTGGTTGTGCATATCAATTAATCTATGTATCTTCTTACATGCAATGAAAGAAAAGTATAGATAGGTACTTAATCACAAACATAATTTTTACGCGTACGGAAACGCAAAATCTTGTTAATAAAGTTGTGTAATAATTACGTTAACATTCAATTATTTTACTGAGTCGGTTGACCGTATTAATATTACTGTTATGTATGTATATTATTAACCTCTGAGTCTTCTTCGAAGAGGTTAATAAAACACTATGTGGTTCTGTGTGTCTGTCTGTTAGTGACCGACATGACTCTGGAACCACTGGACCGATTAACTTGTAACTTGGTGTGCAGCTTAGGGATGACCCTAATGTATGAACCTCAGTCGAGTTTGAATATGAGCTCTGTCGGTTAAAGACCCCTGAGATATAGGGGTCATTTCTTTTCATTACTTTTACATTTAAGATGAAGAGGTTGAATCCTGGGTTTTTACACCCATCTCGTTGTATATGTGATACAACTAAATTAAAGTAGCACACGACCCAGAAAATTGCAATAAGTTCCATTAATTCTATTTATTATTCATTTTATAAAATTAAGTGTGGCCTTATAGGCTTACTATAACAAGAATTCATTGTAGTATTAGGATTGCCTCCATACTGTAGTGTTTCAGAAACACAGATAGTTAACTACACGGATAACGTTGTGGTTTAGGGATCGCCTCGCCACTGCTACTGCGCCGGGTGTTGTGGGTTCGAATCCCACACGGGGCAAAAATTTGTGTCATCTAAAAATAGCTGTCCCAAATCGGTATGTTCGTTGTGTCCGTTGTTTGAATGTTTGTGAAGTCCCCCACGGCACAGGAATTATTCCTAGTGCGGGAGTTGTTGTTTGAAAACAAAAATAACAAAATATAGTACGTATATAATATAATATTAGCCCAGTATATATATAAATTTGCCCGCTGATGGTCACGGGCCTCATCTCAGCGTGAAAAAGCTTAGGCGGTAGTCTACAACGCTGGCCCAGTGCGGGTTGGCAGACATCACATATATCTTCAAGAACGTTATGGAGAACACTCAGTTCATGTTTTCCTTCACCGTTATAGCAAGCAAAAAATCTATTTAATATGTATATACGTAAGTACACATAAATTCAAAGGTTAGAGGTTCGTACCTTGATCGAACTCAAGACCTTTGCGTAACAGCAGGTTTCCAACTGGACTACCATTGCTCTTTTTTGTTAGTCCTTTTTATACGTGCAGCATATGTGCTAACAACAAGAAACATACGTTCAGTTTGCCATAAGGATTATCCGGACTCTGGTTCACATATGCTTGCAGAAGTTCGTGTAGATTATTTTGGCCCAAATGATATATGATTTCTGAAGCGTAGGGTACGAATCACAATAAAAACCATTTTGAAAATATTTAGTGATTATACTCGTGTTACGAGTATGTGAATTTTTGCAGCTTGAAGCATTGTTGCAAATGCGAAAACGATGCTAAGATTAATGATCCTGATCCTAACTATTTAATATGATAAATTTTGCATACACTTTATCAGGGCGTACAAAAAAGGGCATAGCATACCATTCGTCCAGAAAAAGTCCTATCTCCAAGGGATAGTTAGTATGATGTAAGACTAAATTAAGCCTTCCTTCATATTTTACTTCTTTCTGCCTTTTTAGTTTTCTAATCAATAGTGGATACTAATAAGCAATACCAATTATTATATATTTTCACTTGGCTATGTCTTTGTACTAATTTACAATGTGCAGTCTTCTACGAAGCTTGAAACCCAAATTGTTAGTAATCTTAAAAAAAAGCAAGAAAAATAGCCAACTACAAATACGATAAAGATAATTAGTAGGTACATAAATTATTTCTTTTTAAAGATAGTTAAAGATCAATGAGTTCTATTTTTTATTAATCATTTATTTTTAAAGTGAATTCGTTATACCCTCAATGCCAATAGAGCTATTTATATAGAAACGCTTGTCGCTTGCGCTGTCGGCGCGCACCATTAATTTCATTCAAAAGCACAACCAATTTCCGTTTGGTTTAGATACATAGATTCAAGTTAAAAACTAATTAAAATAATTTACTTAAAATTTAAATTAATAATCAGTCAGTTTCTAGTCTCTAGAAGAGTTTACAAATTAGATATTAATATAAATTAAATGATTAATGGTTTTGAATTGCATATAACAATCATACAAGTATATTTTATAGGAGATTCGTGATCCAGTCGACGTAAGAAGTAACTCGGGTGAAACCACCAGGATGCCCCTCTTCGCAGGAGACTGATCCAAAAGAAGTAATGCCGACCTGTTGATGACGACAAGAAGAAAAATAAAGTAATATATAGGATGAGGCAATAAAGAAATAAAATCAAACATAGAATATAAGACATACCAAGATACGACTGCTATTCGAGGTGAAAGCGAGAGGGCCGCCAGAATCACCACCGCAAATGCTCTTATAGTTAACTCCAGTAGTGCAGATCATAGTGGGCCAGATGTTTTCGAAGACTCTAGCGCACACCGCGTTGTTTATCACTTGCAGGTGAACATAGCTCAGGAATATATTAGGATTGGCTTCCTCACCTGTAATTGTAAACAGCATTCGCTGCAAAGTTACAAGTAATCATAAAATATATCATTAGTCATCTTCACACGGGACAATAGTTTGTGTAATCCACACATGGTTATTTCTAATCAGAGTGTCCTTTGTGCCTGTTGTTTAAATGATTGTAAAGTTCCCAGTGACACAGGAATTATTCTTAGTGAGGGATTTAAAAAAGGAAAGCTACAACTTAAAGGAGATGAAGAGAATATATTTATAAGGCAAAATTATAACCATGACAGGGATAATCTCTTAATCTAAACTTGTAAGTCAATCCGTGCCCTGAGTGTTAGTTTTTCTCTCTATAAATTGAATGTTGGTTTAATCTTACCATCTCTGGTTTGACCGAACCCAGACGCAATAACGGTTTGTCCGTTAAAACTCTCCTGCAACATAGGGCCTGACGGTAGAGCAATGGGTTTAATGACATCTGCAAAAAAATTTAATGTAGTTTCATTACTAGTTTCATGAATTTACCTACAACATTGGTATAATAATTAGTAAACTTACTTGAGAATTGAACAGGTTTTGGCAGGTAAACCATTGCGATGTCGTTAAGAAAGTTACGAGGGTTCCATCTGCTGTGCATGATTACTTTAGAGGTTGTAAGCCTAATACCGCCGGTGTACAGCTTAACCGAGCCAAGTACAACAGTGAACCTCCTAGCTTTATTTTCACCATCCCACCAGCAGTGAGCAGCAGTTAGTACTCTCCTAGCGTTAAGCAAAGATCCACCACATACGCTTTGACCTTCCTTATAATCCACCAGTAAACCAGCCTGCGAAATAACAAGGTTATAGGAATATTAATAACTGTTTTTAAACGGTTTGAGGGATCAAAAACTGTATCAGTATTTCAACTCATCATAACAAGATAGGTAAGTATTGCTATTTAATAGTAGAGTATTAAGTAATGGTACAATATGAAAAAAGTAAAGTGAAATAAAAATAATAATATATTACCTGGTACGGGACATCTCCAAGACGAGCGGCAAAACCTTTGACGATTCTCGCAGAAGGTCCTACAGCTTCACGTATCTGCTGTGATGCTACACTACTGGTGCTAGACTGTGCTTCGGCTTCACGGATTCTTTTTGCCAATGGCAGACCCACTTTGGTTAGGTAGCCATAGGCGTTATTATTTTCTATGTCGAATACATTATTCGAGACTACGAGGCCGATTAACAGCGAGAAAACCACAGCGAGAAACTTCATGTTGGTTGGTTGTAATGAAATTATAATGCAATTTGGAATGCTATGCATATTTATACCCTCTAGTTGACGTAGTATTTATACACCTACATTTATTGGTTTTCTGCTTCATGATTCACAAGTTTGTATGAAAACAATCAATTTTGTAAAACTATTATAACGTTTATTGAGCTAGGGAGTCGTAACGGTACACTAGCGGCCAGACAGAAAAACAAATGTTTTCAATTATGTCTTGCATTGTAATAATTGACCGGTTAAACCGACAATAAAGAAGATAATAAAATAAATCTTTTAGTTTTACAACATACCTCACAATCATAAATCAAAAGAATGCTGTGTCGATGCATCAAACTATATGCATTATCGATCATTTCTTTAAAGCAATTTGAACGACTAAGATTAATTTTGTCGCATTAGGTTTTATCCTGTAAAGATAGTATAAGTGTGATTTAAATAAATAAAATAAATAAATAAATTTTGTTTTTATTCTTTGGATACTTTATTTCCGTGATTATATTTTTTTATATCCTGCCCATTGCGTGGATTTTTGAAACTAATTTGTTATATAAAAATAAATGATTGGTCGTACATAAAGAAAACTTGAACCATTTAGTCGTCGAATTGCGAACTCCTTTTTCATATAGTTTGAGTTTCGTCAATAGAAATCAAATAGGTACACTGTCTGGAAATACCCAAATAATAAATATCATGACATTACAGAAATATTTAGTCGAATAGAGTTGCATCATGTAGTGAGTAGTGTCTCAATGAGGAGGTACGGGTTAACGGAAGAACATATTATAATAATACGCCAGGCGGACTTTTCAGCAACACAAACATCCGTAAACTTCAGCTTGTATACTACCTAAATATTTAAAAATTAGAAATTTAAAAACCCCCGACACATATTGAGGGAGTTGTGAAAAAAAATGTAATTCGCCATTTTATGGTGGCGGCCATCTTGGATTTTAAATTTATCATAGTGTATAGTATTCTACTAGTCAAGCCCTTTCATTTGATACCCATATTGAGGGAATTGTGAAAAAATATGTAATCCGCCATTTTGTGGCGGCGGCCATCTTGGACCGATTTTCATCAAACATAACTAAGAACACTAATTCTAATTCACCTTTCAAATAAAAAAAACAAAATTAAAATCGGTTCATCCGTTCGGGAGCTACGATGCCACAGACAGACACACACACACACACACACACACACACACACACACACACACACAGACACGTCAAACTTATAACACCCCGTCGTTTTTGCGTCGGGGGTTAAAAAAAGCCTTTACTGCGGGATATTGCTGAGTTTTCTGGTAGAAGTGTCTTGTTTTCTTGTGTTTTATTTAATTATTTAAAGGCACATCTACAGATTACAAATTATGTTTGTGAATAGGATATGAGTTCAAGGTATACATGTTAATTTGCAACCCGATTATCGGCGTGAACAACATTTAACAAATAATAGTAACAAAATAGGGCAGTATCACAAATAATAATGTTTAAAAAGACAACTTCCAAACTAGGTAGGAATCCTGTGTTGCGGGGCAGTTTACGACCATACAAACTACGGAAACAAAGAACACCCACTCGGAACAACTACATATTTGTAGAACACACAAGTTGTTGTCCGAGGTGATCGAACCCACAACACTCGCCGCAGTGGCATTAGCGAAGTGACCATTCAGACTTAGTAGTGTTATAGTTACCATACATGCATTTGTATCATAAGGTTTGCTTACACAGTGAAGATCTGGATAATTGAGACCTGCTAATTCACAAGTAGTCAGCATACAATATTAATTATACAAGGTTATTCTTAGTAAAGTGAAAACCTCTCAAGGGGTGACAAACAGCTGTTCCATTCAAAATTGGACTTTGACCTCGACAAAATGAATGGAACAGCTGATTTCTATTTCGCGATTTCGGCAATGTCCCAGAACAAAGGTTGTTCATAATAACAAGTATAATCACCCCCTGAGAGATTTTTACTGTACTAAGAGTAACATCGTATACATACTTACAATTTTAATTATAAGGGCTAATGTTATACAGGGATATTATCGGGTATACAGGGATATTATCGGGTATAATAAGACGTAAAACATGATTGACCAATAGCGAAAAAAAGTAATAATAGGTGGGCGAAGATAGTCTAATGTATAAAGCTATTAAGCTTGTTATCGAAAGGTCGCGGGTTTCAATACCAGCCATTGTACTGCCAACGTGAACCTACAACACAAATAATCTCGGTTAGCTGCAGGGGTTAACAAGAATTAGTAATTTGTAACCCAAACTGAAGTTATTCTTTTAAAAGAAAATAAATCTTTAACAAATAACAAATAAAATATACACAAGTATTGTAGGTTGCTTTTATTTACCTATACAGATCCATACATATGTTTTCATTTCAAAACTCATATTGAGATATATTTCTGAACGGCGTGGCGTCAAAAAAACTATATCTAATTACAATTGAAGAGTATTGTGGTAGTAATGTTAAAATAAATTGTGTTTTTCTTCTTCAGGTTGCGTCGATCAATTAGAATAATATAGACATCGCCATGTTTTGATTTACAAGTGTTGGGTGATGAATGGCATGTAGGAGGTGACGCGAGCATAAGCAGCTGGCATGGCAGATTCACAACCCAACGGTGAGCCGAATGACGTCACACCGATCTGAAAATTAAAGTAAGTAAGTAATGTAACTTACAGTTTCTCATGCCACGCAGAGGTCTCGAGTTCGATTTCAAGGCGCGCATTTCTGACTTTTCGAAGTGCTATTAAATAGTTAATTATCGCTCGCTCTAATGGTGAAAGAAAACATCGTAAGGAAACCTGCATGTCTGAGAGTTCTCCATAATGCTCTCGAAGATATGTGAAATCTGCATGGCCTAACCCTTCTCATACCGAAAAGAAGCCCGTGCCCAGCAGTGGTGCAGTGGGACAGTTTAATACAGACTACTGATATTAATATTATTATTTATATTAGTATATTTATAATAATATTTTTTATATTTAGTAAGAGTAAGGTAAATATCTCATATAAATAACTCCAGAGATGCTTATATAAAATAATTTAATCCTTTAAATAATTCTAATTAGTTATTATTTGAAATGAATCTAATTGTAATAATTATTTTTATTTTTAGGATGACAACGCCCGCTCTATGCTTTCAATGTCTATTGGTCTTTACACATTGAGACAATTGACGCAAAGAAAACCTAGAGTTGGTGCAACTATTAGTGGATCACATAAACTTTTGTTCCGTATGAGTATCCCAGAACACTCGAGCAGCAGTGATAAGATGACCATTCAAATCACTACATCATCCTTGTAACTCAAACTCAAAATAATATATACTTGCCAAAAAGACCTCTCTCTTTTCATCTCCAGATATTTAATAAAATGTAGAATACTTACCAAAATGTTTACACCGTTCCTTTGAGCCATCAATGGACCACCAGAGTCTCCATTGCAGGGACCGACACCACCAACACCGCTGGTACAGATGTTGGTACTGTGGAGAAGCAAGGGGAAGGCGAAGGAACACACGCTGTTGGAGATTACGTTCAGGCGGACCTGGCTGAGGCCCTGGTTAACAGTGATCTGTCCAGCTGGAAAATAAAAATGGTACCCTAAGTAAGTTATCCATTGACATGTTATAGTTTATTTAAAGGTTGCTGGATGGCTAAGTTAATTGTTTATAAGTTTTTTGGAGAACTAGAATTATCAACAATTAACTTAGCAAGAAGTTATGTTCTTTATAAGTTAATAAATTTAATATAGTTTATGTTAAAAGAGAAAAATAATCACATCCAGGATATGTTTTACATATGCGCCATGTTTACACATCCAAACATCTTTGCAAACTTTGTGTACCACATTTCAACCAAATAAATAAATAATTATTATATATTTGTAGGATGTAGAATTATTTGAACGACGTAATTTGTTAGTTTTGTTATCGGCTTATATTCATCGATTTGTTTACTTAGTCCTACTAAAACAATAAAACAAATGTTTACTTACGGTCACTAGTTAATCCAAAACCGGTGGCAATGACGCTTTCACCAACAAAGTCTTCATTTAGCTGGGCGTTGGAAGGCAGGGCAATTGGTGCAATTGTGGCTAGAAAAGAGTGAAAAGTCATTATACATAGACTAATTAGAATATCAAATAGTCAACGTTTAAATAAGTACTAGGGGCCATAGGTAAGCTAGAATTTGCAATATGACTAGTAGAAGTCTAAGTGCAAATAACATAAATAATTTAAGATTACGAAGGAAAAATTTAAACAATGTAAACGTCACAAGTGGGTATATAGAATAATACTTACGAGAAGTGGCGACAGATGTAGGCAGGTAGATGACAGCGATGTCGTTACGGATAAGTGTAGGGAACCAGTTGGGATGCATAGCCACTGCACTACTGTCGATCCTCTGGCCACCGGAGAAGAGTAAGACAGAGCCAAGAACTATAGTAATTTTCCAGACCTGGTGTCTACCATCAAACCAACAGTGGGCAGCGGTTAGGACTCTGTTGGTGCTGATCAGGGAAGCACTGCAGACACCCAAGTTATCAAAGCCGATGATGGACAACAAAAGTCCAGCCTGTCAACAGAAATCAGTATTGAGAGGTACAGACTAAATGGTATTTTAGCAATTAGATTCAGTTTTAATAGTTATATAACAATGTAAATACCTAAATTCTAAACAACCAATGTTATTTACACCGTAAGTGTCATTCATATCAGATAAAATACTATTTATTCAAAAAATTATATTGTGTTAATATGTACATATGATGTGGTTGTGCTATTATATAAATAAATAAATAATATAAACGAGGTAGTTAGTACTACACTTATAGCTAACTAGCGGTACTTAGAGAAAAGTGGTAATAAGAATTTAGCATTTATATATTTTTCATCACAAAATTACATTAGTACATCATACAATTTATACAAGCATAGACATTGTTAAGACTAAGTATAAATCAAGTAAAATAATAGCATTTACTCTGTATCACACGTCACCTAATAAAAACATATGTTAGGCCATTAGATCTGTAGAAAAAAACAAGTAACTTATAAGTAATACTGTTAATGTGTTTCGTTTATAGTTGTACAGTTTCAAAGGCTCACATACTTACCTTTTCTATTCCTTTCATCCCACATAAATTTTTCCCCGCATGCAAGGCGTAAGTTGTATTCTTGGTATTACAAGCGATTATAGACTACGGTAATCGCTTACTAACAGGCGAGCTGTATGGTTATTTGCCACTTTGATAGTTACACTTCTGTTATCTGGTTCATATTCAAATGTAAAAAAGTAATGAAATTTCTTGTTAACTTACCTGATGCGGGTATTGCCCGAGACCAGCGGGGAGGCCGCCGACGATTCTCTGCTGAACCTGATTTTCTTCTTCAGATTTGCGGATTGCCTCAGCTCTAGGAATAGCAATGTCCGTCAGGTAGCCATAGGCAGTGTTTTCAGTGGAAGGTACATCCTGAATAAATTCCGCGCAAGCGAAACTTGCTAGTGCAAGCAAAGAAACGACGAATATTTTCATTTTGAACTGGTTTCGAACAAAACTAAGTAAATCACTTATTTTGCAATTTATATACTTATTTTTTTATACAGATAAGAGACTTATTTGACGCTATCCATAAATAATTATTAATTATCACCAGGATAAAAAGATTATCGAGTTTGTTTGATTCATATCGCTTTGCGTGTTAACATTATAATTATACTTAATTATGTAGAATACTTTAATAGATTTATTACAGGTGTGTACAGGTTGTAGGTTAGAGAGTTGAAGGCGAGATTTAATTTTAATAATAAATTTTATTATTATTGAATTTATTTTGGTGTTAGCAGTCACTATCTATTTATACTACACTAGTTTTCTCCGCGGTTTCACCCGAGTAAGTCCCGTTCCCGTGGGAATATCGGGATAAAAAGCCTATGTGTGAATCCAAGTCTCCAGCTAACTACATACCAAGTTTCATCGCAATTGGTTTAGTAGTTTTTGCGAGAAAGAGTAATAAACATCCATACAAACTTTCGCGTTTATAATATTTGTAAGGATATGACGCTTGTCTGTCCGAAAACGAAATATGAGGTAAACAATATACTATATTTCGTGTGCTATATTTAGAGACCAGGACATTGAGCCAAACTTATTCACAGCTTTTGAACGTATTAATAAGAGCGCCGAGTACCAGACAGTTTGGTTTTCCTTTAAAATGTAATATTGTTTTCATGCATAATGTATTTTGCTTTTTTGAGTATGATGCAGTGACACATAATGTTGTTCTTTGGACTCGCGCACGGTACGAAAAATTCCATGTGTTATAAAATTTAGGTATTGTGCACTTGCACATTACCTATAGTCTCTTTCAAATACGAAGTCCCATTTGACAGATGATCGCTGGGCAGCAATAATGAAGACACCGTTTCAATCGACACAGCACGAAATCGATTACCGATTAGTTTTATAAAGAAACTGCGTGCATGCGTTGAGAATCGATACAGAAATGATAGAAACAGAAAAACAAAAGGAGGAGTCAAGCCAAGTTTGACATATCGAAAGAATAGTTACATCAATGTTATTCTTATCGTGTTTATTTGTAAATCTATGAGATATTTAAACTATAAGTCCAATATCGCTTCAAATCCATTTATTGATTAAGAAAATATATTAAGGGTTTGCTAAATGAGATTTAAGGTACGTTGCCACCTAAAAATAATTAATACCGAATACAATTTTACAAAAGTATTTCTCGGGCAATTGATTTTGTCCGATTCATGTTGTTGCGTCGCTATGACTGAAAGTAAAAAAATCGCGCCTCTGTGTCGTGTGTCCGGGGAGACAGCCACACGTCAATGGGACAGTAGGGTTAAAATGTAGAAGTGCCTTAAGGGTAGGTCTTTTCGTGTAGTGGCCTGCCCAATTAAGGCGCGGCCTGGCTGACTAAGGTTATGTCGAGGAACACCGTGGTAGGTTTAGTCGGTATTACCGGGATATCTTACCCACGGTGAGCCCGACGTAGCCTCTCCGTCGCCCCGCGGAGAGGTATGATTCGAAGCATTCACACAGGTAATAAGTGGTTAAAAGATACCCTATATTCCTTCCTGAACTCCTGACAACGCGTATGCGAAATTTCATGATGATCGGTCGAATAGTTAAGACGTGAAAGCATAACAAATGGATAAACAAATTAACAAACTCACATTCGCATTTAAAATATAAGCTAGGATTTGGCATTTCGTATATTTCAAGTATTCAATAAAAGTATAGATATGCCTTTCATAAAATGTCCTCCCGACCGAATTTCGGTCACGGCTGCCAATCTTAACGGAGTACAGAGTACAAGTGTGTGCGCAAACACAAATGCACTCTCTGTTCGCTAACCCTTATGATCCGACACGACCGGAGGGAGATCAATCGCAGGACCAACATCAAACCTTTGTTTTTTTTTGGTTCTCAGAAAAAATGCTTCATGCACTGCCCGCCAGCTAGAGGTCGGCACCGACAGGGTGTGTGGGACGGTCCCAGCATGTAGTGCTGGTATACCCAGTAAAAAACCAACCTAACCTAATACCGCCAATTTCCTAACTCCGGGCTCGTATTAAGGTTTTTTAACAGAAAAACCCAATACCTTTTTGTCAGCCCGATCCGGGATTCGAACCTGAGACCTCATGCACAGCAGTCGCATTCACTACCGTTGCGCTACGGAGATTTCATATAATACGCTATTAAAAAGAATATTTCGGTGTATGTTTTCTTTACTAGGACAAAGCGCAACTGCGCGGATGGAGGAGTATGAAATTTGGCACAGTTAAAGTTTATATGGAGGAGGGGCTAATCCTATTATTTTTATAAAATAAGCATTAGAAATACATTAAATTTATGAAAAAACACTACACGCACACAACCATGCATTTTACACAAGCAGTCGAATCACGTTCGTAGTATTTCGGCATTGTTCAGTTGACTTCGTAGAATGCTTCGTAACTATGGTTACATACATATGTAAGTGGAGTAGGTGATTAAATGAAATGTGATTATAAGGGTATTAAGTTATAGACAATAAAACTTTAATAACAATCAAATTTAAAATTTAAATAAATAAATTATGGGCGAATTTCGACCACTTGGCGACCACTAGTCGAATTAAATATGTAATTATAAAAAAACATTGTGTTCATGCTATTGATAACTATACACATATATAGTTATATCAGTAAAATATTATTAAATATTGTTTTAATTTATTTAGAACAGTCTATAATTCAATGTTATTAATTTCATCAAAAGATATTAATCTATACATTTGTTTGTTTAATTGATTCTTAGGAACTACAAGTGTCGGTTGATAAAATCTTTGTAGGATGTCACTCTTGCGTAGACAGCTGGTAAACCTCTCTCGCAGCCAAACGCTGATCCAAAGGATGTCACGCCAATCTTAAAATATATACATTTACTATAATCTTATTTTATATAGAATTGAAATTGACAATATTGTCTTCTGTTTACGCGAATGTTATTTATTGAAATTAAACTACTATATACGATACTATATACTATATACGATCCAGTACTTCAAATAAAACCCAAGAAGAAACAAATCACACCTTCATGATACTTTGAGCTCATTCTGCGTAAATAGAAACACCAATGACTAAATTATGTTCGGGTACTTTGTAATAACTACACTGGAACATCGAGACAACTACCATCTTAGTCTCCCCGTGACCATGGCTGCTGAAAAGCAACCGAAACGTCGGGGAAAGTGTAAACCTAAATATAAATAGTATTAATAGTTTTAATAATTTTATTAGCATAAAAATTTAGTAAAATTCAATAGTAGTGTAACAGTTTTCAAAATTATGTAATAGATACAGTGTTAAATAAACAACGCGATAAAAGCCGTATATAGTAGTTTAATTTCAATGAAATTGACAAAATAAACGTTCAATGTCACTTAAAATTGACATGTCCTTTTGTGGACATGTCATTTACAAATTATATGCATAAAAGATTAACTATTAAAGATCTACTTGAATCTATTGTTTTTCCGAATTTGAAATATTGTCTTTATAAAAAGTTCTTTCATTGTTTTTTTTAAAGAATGTCTTGTCTGTAGCCTCTCTGTAGTGTACGTGTCTGCTGAGGTCTCGGGATGGATTTCCGGGTCAGGCAAAGAGTTATTAGGTTTTTCTGTCAAGAAATTACCTTAGCAGTACGGAGTCTGTTACTGTGCCCGAAAAACGGTAATAAGCTCGCCTTTATTAAGTGTAATCTACAAATATAGCTGAACTGAAACAAAAACGATTTTGTAATATGGATGTTATACACCTCTGCTGCCTACCCCTTCAGAGACTTAAACGTTAGACTATGCATGTATTGAAAGTTTACATGTTAAGTAATAAACAATCAAAAGCAAACGAGTTACTTTAGAATTATTGTGATAATTGTTGATTAATGATTTGTAATGGTACCTTAGTAAAGCCACAACTTTTTCCATTACAAATCATTCCTGTAATTTAATATTCCAGCCTTACCTAGTGTGCGTTTGCATACATACCAGGATCTGTCTGTTATTCCTATTAGCAATCAGAGGTCCCCCTGAGTCACCGTTACAAGTGCCAACACCTCCGATGCCACTGGTGCAAATATTAGAAGCCTGGATAACAAGAGGAAAACTAAAGGAACAGGCTTTGTTCGTTATCACTTTCAAGTTTACTTGACGCAGGTTTTGGGTACTTGTAATATTGTTATCTGAAATAAATAGATTAATTAGTAAATAAGGTCTTTCAGATCAAAATTTGGCCAATATTAATGGACTGGTCATCTGCGTAGGAGATATTATAGTGCACAAGTGTATGCATATAATAGTAACAGATAAAATATAAATACTGAGAAACAGAGTACATACTAAGTTTAATGTTGGTTTTAAGGTAGCAGATTTATTGCAATACAATTAAATATGATAAAATATCCAAGTTATACAGTGTATGTTATAGAGTCTCCTCAATTTCACGCAAAAGTAAATTTACGATAATATTGACTACTAAACAGTACAGTATACTGCAGAGGCTGTTATTGTTAGTTGGATAGATCATTAACGATATCGTTAGTGCTACTATACCAGGCACATTTTGCTTACACGCGGTTTCTATCGTTGGACTCTGCTCCTGTTAACTCAATTAAAATTTTGCTGGATGTAAAATAGAAAATAATAAAATAAAATACTTACCATCACTCGTCATACCGAAACCAATTGCAATGGCGCGGCCACTAGAGAAGCTGTCAAAGACTTCATCTCCCGTAGGTAATGATATTGGAGCAATAGTAGCTGAAAAAGATAAAGTTTATAATACGAGGCACGAGGGTTCGATACCCAAACTGGATAAAATATTGTGTATTTCACAAATTTTGATGTTTCCGCATCTAAATGTTCTTTCTGTCCAATGTATTTTATTTTTGTTAAACGCTACAAGAATTATTTAAAGTACATATGTTATATAAAAAGGAACACTTTTTTAAATTAAGCGACTTTATATATTAAACTGTATAAATTAAAATACTTTATAGTAGCGGTAACGTAGTTAGTACTTAAACAACGATAAAAGCCGTATATATTAGTTTATTTTCAATGTATAGTATTCGCATAAACGTAAGATAATATTATATAAAGAAGAAATCATGACTTCTTTACATCTTCTAATATTTTTTGTCTTCTTATCTTCGAATATTTTACACTACATAATGAAAATAACTAATATGAACTTGTACGGTATCAATTTCAATACATTTGGTTAATATAGCTAGTATATGCTCCAAGTCTGTTGTAATGTCAATAAAGCTTGAACAATTACCTGAATACGTCACAGCACTCGGCAGATATAACACAGCAATATCATTACGAACTAACGCAGGAAACCACTTTGGATGAGATGCGACTGCACTAGTTTCAACTCTAGTACCTCCTTCGAAAAGCTTATCGGAACCAAGCACTATAGTAAATCTCCAGATTTTATGAACGCCGTCGGACCAGCAATGTGCCGCCGATATAACGCGATTGTTGCTGATGAGGGAACCACCGCAAACGCTGGTGCCAGTTAGACCAACGATGTCGCCCAAAAGACCAGCCTGTGTAATAAAATAATGTTATAAAATAAAGCACCTGTAGTTTGTCAAGCTTTAGAATATCAGACATAATTAAAACTGTATTGTGTCTGGCCGCCGCCGGTATGCTGCTGCAACCTAATAGGTTAATAATAGAATCTTTAAAGACAAATTACTGATTCTTGTATACCGTAGCATACGTTTCGCTTATTTTTATTAGATTTGATACAATTGGGCAAATGTATCTTGAGTTTTTCTGTTACAAAATTCTTAGTAACCTGGTAATCCCCAACAGGCTGCCGGCCCATTACATTGCGAAGTATGTATCTCTCTGCTTACCACCAGGGAGATACAGGTTTGAATCCACATATGTATGTTAATAATAAAGTTATCTGTATCAATGTCCCAATGATATTTTCATTTATTGAGGATAAAGCTTTATCTAAAAAAATATAAGTTATATAGGCCAACAAAAATAGTATATTATTAAAATCATAACTTTAGTTCCATTTAGATATATCGGAGAGGAATCTTGAATTTTATTTTGTCTAGATTGGTAATGTGTGCTTAAGGACATTGAACGATTTTCTATAATAATATAAATATTTATTACATAGATATACATTTATTATTATAGTTTAGTTTAGTAACAATATAATAGGAATCACCAAGAATAGCCAATGTTTATATTTGAACATACCATGAAGGGGTATTGTCCGAGCGAAGCGGGCACGCCACCGACGATTCTTGCGTTTGAATGTTCCTCCGCTTTGCGAATTCTCTCTGCCAACGGCATGCCAATGTTCTTTATATACCCATAAGCGAGGCTGAATTTGGGAAATTGTTGCACATTTTCTGCATAAACAAAACTGCCGAGTACAAACAGGCATACAAAGAACCGCATTTTAAGAATTCGGAACAAGACTGCATGCCATACTAACTAAATATAATTATCAATGTTGCTTTCATCATTAGATAAAGATTGTTGAGAAATTGTCTAGGATTACTTACGTATTATCATGCTCTTGTGCAACAACTGATTGTATATCTTTTGATAAATAACTATGCATTGTGCAAATGGCTTTAATTACAGTTATACTATTATTGATTAATATCCTATTTGTTTAAATGTATGGCGAAAAGAATTCAAAGATAATTTCACATAATCTGCAAGAAGAAAAATGTAGGCGTATAAATACATACATACATAGATTCACGCCTGTTTCCCAGACGGGTAGGCAGAGACTACGGATTTCCATTTGCTACGATCCTGACACACTTCACAGGCGTATAAATAAGTCTTTAAAATTATATGACAGATACAGTAAATATTTTGCATGTGGTGTTTATCTATAATTGGTTGTGCAGTTACATTTAAGACACAAATAATTATATATGTTCCTATCTGTATTATATCTGTCTTCTATTGTTCTGTTTGGGGTTTTCTGACACAAGTATTCCTTACTATACTTAAAAGAAGGCCACTACAACGTTTGTGTTTTAACCTCTTGATAACGAAATAAATTATTTTATTATTTTATTTTTTATTATTTATTATTATTATCTGTTGGTAAATCATCATGGTATCAACTGTTGGTAAACCTTAATTAAATAAACAATAATTATTTCATTATAATTGCGTGAAATAAAATATTAAACTCTTCTCAAACTCTATTACCCCTGGGGTAGTGGCCATAGTTATAATTTATTATTGCTACGAATGCACTGTTACTATAGAGAAACTGTAGTGTTGCTGCCTTCTTGGTATTAAGTTGATATCGAGATTTTACTGGATTGCATAACTGGTATTATGTCTACAGTACGAAGTTGTATGCTTGTGTTTTATAAAACTAACTAGATTTTGCTTTGCTCCCGTAAATGTAAATTAATTTAAGAACAGTGTTTATTCTGGATGAAAGGTACTCTATGTCCTGTTCTGCACCCCTGAGATCATGTTTACAAAATCTTATGATGATCGGTTGAGTAGTTAAGGCGTGAAAGCGTAACAAGCAAACTGACATTCAAATTTATAATATTAGTTAGGATAATGTTCATACCACGTTTATTCCTTAAATGGTTAATATTGTGTATCTATATAGTAAAGTTAAAGTACCTACTTTGTTATTCGTCACTGCAGGAAAAAGGAACGTCAGTAAAACACGTTTCCTGTTTAAAACCCTCAATGTGCCATCGTATACCTAAAATTAAACACAAAAGGATAACTTTTACTATAATTAAGTGTACTGATTACTTACCTATTATATGAATGACTGATTGAAAAACCGAAAGTAATGAACTTGACTAAGTTACGGTAATATGAAAGTGTTTGCGTAGTTTTAGATGAACAATCAGAATAAGATACTATGTAATGGATGATGATAATTAATGGTATGAATACCTACACACAGTATGAGTATCGATATTTTCAATTATGAAACTTAATAATCATTTCGTTCAGTAGAACCGAAGACAAGGTACATAGAGACATAGGCCCCATTCCTAAGTCTGTCAACCTACCACGGCATATTAGAAAAAAATAACTCAAAATATTTTGTCTCTTAGTAGCAGTAGCTATAAGAATAATTTTATTGCCACGATAACTGTATAGAAACTCTAATGTAACTGTTCTCTCGAAAGTAAGTTTTATATTAAGATTTTATCAAATCGCCCAGCTGTTGGTAAGTCTACGAGTTGGAGCCAAAATGTATCTATATTAATATTATAAAGCTGAAGAGTTTGTTTGAACGCGCTAATCTCAAGAACTACTGGTTCGAATTGAAAAGAATCTTTCAGTGTTGGATAGCCCATTTATCGAGGAAGGCTATAGGCTATATAACATCACGCTACGACCAATAGGAGCAGAGCATAAATAAAAAATGTTGCGGCAACGGGGCAAATTCTTTTATGTGAAGCAGACGAAGCTGCGCAGGTCAGCTAGTATTTTATTAAAAGGATATTCGAATCGCCCTTTTTTTTTAATTGTTAATAATATGTTTACTAATGATAAGCATATATATATTGTCATAAATAAATATAAACATTGGCATAACTAAATTCAGTATAATGATCATTACGCATAACATTATCTGGCATAAATGTTTTGCCTTAAATACTGTTGGTATAAGAATAAGGTAGCATCGGGCACGCCACGATCGTGGCGGTAAGTCCCGTGTTTGAGGAGTGGCTGGAGAGGCGGCATGGCGCCCTCACCTTCCGGCTGACACAGGTTCTGACTGGCCACGGTTGTTTTGGCCGGTTCCTGTGTCGTATACGCCGGCAAGAGACGCCCGGTTGTCACCACTGCGGTGACTGCCGCGACGTTATTGAGGACACGGCGCTGCACACTTTGGCGGTTTGCCCCGCCTGGGCATCGCAGCGTCGTGATTTGATCGCGGCAGTCGGATCGGTTGCCCTCTCGCTCCCGGCCGTAGTTCAGTCTATGGTCCAGAGTGAGAGGTCGTGGAACGCCGTCGCCTCCTTTTGCGAGGAAGTGATTTCCATCAAGGAGGCGGCGGAGCGGGAGAGGGAGCGTTTAAACCCTCTCCCCAACCGCAGAGCCGGGCGCCGGAGGGCGCGAGATGACCTCCAGCCACCCTGAGGTTTGACCTGGGGGTGGCGGGCTTTGTGGGCCTGCCCGCCATCCGTTCAGCACCAGGTCCGAGAGGCGGCGTGCGTGTTCCCACGCGCGCCTCTGTGTCGAGTCCGTCTCCCCTCTTTTCAGAGGGGGGACAGTAGGGTTTACTAGTGGCGTAAAGTCTGCCTATTATGGGTAGGTCTTGTTGTGTAGTGGCCTGCCGTTTCACACGGCGGGCCGTAACCTCGGCGGGGTCGCGACCGCATGCGAAAGCGATTCGCGCGGCCCCGCCGATAGTGGTTTTGTTAAGGAACACCGTGGTAGGTTTAGTCGGTATTCCGGGAGGTAAATTATTTCTTTTCCATCTTCTTTTACCCCGGCGAGTCCGACATAATCCCTCCGCCCGCCCCCGCGGAGGGATATGCGTCATTGCATTCCCCCACGTAAAAAAAAAAAAAAAAAAAAAAGAATAAGGTAGCATAATTTTATAAAGCACTAGCTGTGCCCGCGGTTTCACCCACGTTTATGATTACTGCGCCGCCCCCGTGAATCGTAGCGTGATGTTATGTAGCCTTCCTCGTTAAATAGGCTATCCATAACGAAAATAATTTTTCAATTCTAATCAGTAGTTCCTGAGATTAGCGCGTTTAACCAACTCAAAAATCTCTTCAGCTTTATAATATTAGTATAGAAGTATTAGATAATGTTATAAACGCATCAAATATTTACACATAATGCTCTTAGGAATAAAAATAAATATACCTAATCATTTTTTTTTACTTGATGGGATGTATTGACGCATACCCCTCCGCGGGGGCGGGCGGAGGTGCTACCGTGGCCAGTCGTTACCTGTATCAGCCGGAAGGTGTGGGCGCAATGCCGTCTCTCCAGCCAGTCCTCAAAAACGGTCTACATACACCCAATTGTGACTTTTTATATTTATGGCTCATGGTTAGAATAAATATTAGCTACAACTATAGAAAAAAAAAATGCAACTCCAAATTAGCCCAATACAAATTAGACAATATTATGGATATTATGCTAACCTTTGCATTATGCCAAAGTATTATTATGCCATAGTATTATTATGCCAAGTTTTATTATGCTGATAAAATTTATGCGAAAACGTTATGCCAAAAAATATTATGTTTTAAAATGTTACGCCAAGAGGGGGGATTCCCTTAATTTTATGTGTCTATATAGTAAGGATAAAACGTACCTACTCCATGATTTGTCACTGCAGGTAAAAGGAAATTCAGTACAAACACATTTCCTATTTTAAAGCTATCACCATCAATATGCGGTTTATTATAGGTATAATATAAACGCAATATACCTAAAATAAGCCGCATAAGGATAACTTATACAATAAGGAATACTTATGTATTATATGTGACTGATTGAAAACCGATCGTCAAGAAAAAAATGTTGAAGTGCTTGCGTAGTTTTTGAGGGACGCTTAAAATATGGTCATATGCGTCATACGTATATAGTGCATTTCTGGGATATACATATACCGAATGCTGTTTTTTTACTACAGTAAATTAAACCATATATATTATTAATTTATTAATTAAATAATGTTTTGTTGGTAGTATGTTCTATAATTGCAGTAATGATTGTTGATTCAAATTCTCTTAGAATAAGTTTATTCCGGTTTATAAATATGGAGCAAAACATTTTTTTCTAGCTTTTATCCGCGGCTTCGTTCGCGTAAATGTAGGTTAGGTTGACACTCTAATCACCTAGCGGTATGAAATATACTTTACAACCTAATCTTATACCTACCTTTATGAAAAAAAACATAAAATCGGTCGAGCAGGTTTCGGAGCAGTGCGACTACAAACACCGTGACACGAGATTTTTATATATGTATGTATATAGATTTGGCTTTTACGAATATATTGCTATTGATGCTATGGTGGGTAGAAAAACTTAATATTGTATTTGTGAGGTATTAGCAGTCCTATTTATAAATTGTTCCACTGCGGGGCATGCGCTACTTCTCAACGTGAGAAGAGTTAGCGCATAAGTCAACCACGTCTGCAGACTTAACTGTCACCGCATGCGGCACCATAAAGTATTTAGTTTAATTAATTTGAATATACATATTATTATGTAGTTATTTTATTTTTTGATAAAGTAAGCTTACAAAACAATGCATTAGTCAGTCGAATTTTATATATATATTGTGATACTTGTTTTTCTTTTTTCAGTTCATTACTTTTAAGCAGTCGGGTTTTTGATTTTATAATTACCCAAGATCTTATCCTTCACCGCTTACAAAGTAACTGTAACATGTAGATAATACTATTTTATACGCATGTAACATTCAGACTTGCGTATGCTGTGAGATCGAAATTGAGATTTTAGCGTGGCAGTTCAATGGTTTTTCGTAGCTCAAAAATGTTATCTACTACTACGAAAAAAGTACATGTGACAAAATGGGATTGTTTATTCACGAGGTTAAGCTAAATTATGCCCCTTAATATATATTGGACATATTTAAGGGTCAACTTTCAGTTTCACGTCGTACAACGGTTAAGAATTGGCGTTATTTCTTGGATTTAACAAAATCAATGTCAATTACAAAACTTGCGCCTGAAATACGCATGCTCAAGTCAATTAGCATAAATAAACATTAAAATGTTTTGTGGCATTGAAATCCTCGACTTCACGAAATATTAACCAAAAATAGCAGAAATTTTAGCTTGGGATGCCTGTAAAAGCAATTTCGATACAAACACTCTACCAAAAATCTGGAATGACATTTACAAGGGATGCTCAGAAAAGCTATGTGTATACAGTTTTAGTTGATAGGCCGGCTCTCCGCAATGCGCTTCTACAAACAATTTCAGTCTCTGCCTTGCACAGGGGACTGTCACTCAAGCGCTCGCGCGGAACAACCCAATGATATTAGCTGCCCATTTAGTCCTGACCCCTGACTTGCTTACCTTTAACCCTTTGATGCTCGTTAGCTTAGCCAGAGTAAAGGGCGCGGCAGTTCAAGTTACACTGGACTGTCTGTTTAGTCTAAAGTCAAACTCTTTAGTTATGCTGACATTGTATTCAGATTCAATTCGCATACTCGTGTCAGTTTGGTTATCTTTCGTTTTGGTAAAGGTTGAGGATTATTTGTATGACAATAGACGAGAATAATTGGGCGCATTGTTATCGCTTCAACGTTGGAGATTGTAACAAGCGTTCTTTATTTACGAATGGAAGATATTTTATCAAAGAATATAAAAGCCCTGAATTTTTTTTAGGATATTTTCACGTTTTCTTTTTAAATATTACCTTTGTTGCAGGTGCATAATAATAGATAGAAACTCTCGGAATACGTCGTACGTAAGTGTATGTCGAATTGAGATTCGATTAGTCGTAGCGAACTTGAAACGGAGTGAGTAGTGGCGGGCTCAAACATTAATCGAATTTCGGTCTTCGCCCGGCAGACGATCAAGTGTGCGTTAGTTCACATTACGAGACCTCTCGAGTCTCACTCGATACTTGCGTTCAAGTGTTCGATATACGATATCGACTCGAGATGTCTGCTACGAGTGATTGCAGGATGTCAAGGAGTCGTAACCGAGGATCAGTGCAATACGATTCACTGCGGTCAGCACATAGGTAAAGCACTCTCTTCATTTTCGGTGCATATTGTGGTTCAGTCAGTTGAGATGTGATAGCTATCCTGCAAATGTACGTCTTACGAAGCATCGGTTACCTCACATACGTACATATGCGTTTATATATTGAGGTGAGTTGAATATACTGCTTTAGAATGTACGTACATACTATGTGTATTTTGTACAGCATGGAATAAAAGGTGTGGCGATATAGGGGTCGTAAATGATATGATGATATGATCGTAGATTAGTCATGGCATAAAATGTTTTATTTTAGTTACATATAAATTTTAAATGGTATTTTCTAAACAACTAACATCAGTGTAGTTATTTTAACTGACTTGATAACCAGAGTAAGTATTATATTTATTGAGATAATCTTTTTTGCTTTTTGATTTGTCAATTTTGTTTGTAAAATATCCAGATGTTTGAAAATGTACTTACATACTCAGAGTCACGGCTGTTTCTAGAAGATTCATTTTATTTAAAAACGACTATTACCATAGTTATTCTTAGTTTAAAGAATGTAATTATTTAGTGAATACTTTGTAGGACATTTAATTATAATTAATTAATTAATAAATATCTACACAGGTTTTACTGTAACTGGAGGCTTTAGAGGGAGGGGGAGAGGCTTTTGCCGTTAGCCTCGATATCGCTAAGGCATTTGACAGGGTCTGGCATAGGGCCATTCTATCGAAGCTACCATCTTATAGAATCCCCGAGGGACTCTGCAAATAGATTGCCAGCTTTCTGGATGGTCAGAGCATTACAGTCGTCGTTGATGGCTGTAGCTCCGAAACCAAAACCATTAACGCTGGTGTTCCTCAAGGCTCGGTGCTCTCCCCAACGCTGTTCATCCTGCATATCAATGACACGGATGACAGCACGGGTGATGCGCGTTATACCAGCTATTAGTATATCCCTCAGAGCATGATATAGGAAAGACGAACACAACTTGTGTCTGAATTCGAGGACTCTCTTGGGCGGGCCTCTAAATGGGGTGAAGAAAACTTAGTTCGATTCAACCCCTCGAAGACACAAGTGTGCGCGTTTACTGCCAATAAGGACCCTTTTATCATGGCGCCACAGTTACTCTCCGTATCTGCGAAAGTATTGGAATCCTCGGTGTGGAGATTTCGAATAAAGTCCAGTTTGGGAGTCACTTGGAGGACAAAGCTAAATTAGCGAGCAAAAAGATGGGTGTACTGAACAGGGTGAGGCGGTACTTCACACCAGGTCAACGTCTTGTGCTTTACAAAGCACAGGTCCGACCGCACGTGGAGTACTGCTCACATCTCTGGGCAGGGGCCCCTAACTACCAGCCCGACCCACTTGATTCCCTACAAAGACGGGCAGTTCTAAACGTCGATGATCCCAATCTCACGGATAGATTAGAGTCATTGGAGCAACGGAGAGACTTTGGATCCCTCTGCGTGTTCTACCGACTCTTTCACGAGGAGTGCTCTGAAGAACTATTTGATTTGGTACTAGCGGCCCCTTTCTATCACCGTACCACTCGACAACGAAGCAGGTTTCATCCATATCACCTGGAAGCGTTCAAATCCAAGACGGTACGCTTTCAGCGATCATTTCTCCCACGTACGTGCAAGCTCTAGAATGAACTGCCTGCTTCGGTGTTTCCCGAGCGCTATGATATGTCCTTCTTCAAACGAGGTTTAAAGAGAGTTTTTATTTCACGGTAGGCAGCGGCTTTGCTGTGTCCTGACATTGCTGAAGTCTATGAGCAGTGGTTACCACTTTCCATCAGGTGGGCCACTTGCTCGTCTGCCAACAAAGGCAATCAAAAATAAAATAAAAACTGAAATTATGTCTTCTTTGACCTTACTACTTCTTTATTGTATTAGTATGAACAAATGTGGAGCAACATTTGTAAAGATATTTTTACTTATAATTTTTATATCTACATACGAAATGCAGTAAAGAAACCCTGCTTAATGAAGATTGATTTTGATATGACTACGAAATATGAAGTAGTTGAAGCAATTAACCCTTAACTGTTATCTTGGGTTCATTGCAACAATGCTCAATTTTTTAACGTCTTTGAAAATCGTCACAGTCGCTGCTACCTCCTCCACTTATCAATACCATCCTGCAATAAGCCTAAGTATGCACAGTAGGACAGACGGGTTTCGCTAGCTACTTTTAAGGCTGGCCTTAGGCTGACCCACGTGTATGACCATATTAATATGGTCATACACGTGGGTCCATTGGACCGACCACATTGTAAGTTTTTGCTTTAGTTCTTTCTTTCTTTTACTTTACATAGTACTAATGGCAAATTAAAGCAGGAGCTCTAGAAACCAAAATAAAGTAATCTGAGAAAGGACCTGAATTGAATTTGTTTTATATAAGAGAGAGATTACTACTACAACCAAAGACTTCCCGTAAAACTCAGGTCAAACCACTTTCAATATACTATCAGCACTAGTAACTGTCTCTGACCTTTGAAACTGTGTAGGAATAAAATAAAGTGATGCTCATTATGTCCGCCTTACAGGAGAACTTTATTCTCCTGTTATGGCTTCACGCTTATGCACTAATTATGTACGTATTGTTTATTTGCATGACTGATGCAAAATATTAGACAATATTATTTTCCTCACTTTAACGTCAAAGTTTTCTTTTTCAGTTCTCCTTTGATGTTTAAGTAAGGAAAATAATATTGTTTAATGCGCACAACTTCAAACTGTCAATGGTGTGTGACATGGATTTAAACCAGAGATAATTTATTTTAAAATTTATTACTCAGTTAATTATACAGTGTAATATTTAGAACAATATTACAACAGATGTCAAAATTAGAAATTCTAATTGATTCAAATTTCGAATGTAGACTCATGTGCGTGCTAGTGTTTTGACGGCACAGATTATAGCAGTTCGATAAGCCGAAGCTTAACATCAGTTTGCACATAACTAGCCGATCCATCTCGTCTGATTGACAGCGCGACGTGTTCCAATACTAACGACAGTACGAAAACTATGTATTTACATGATGTATGTAGTGATGCCGTTAATTGATTCAGTTAATTAAATTAAATGTATATTATATATTGATACATGGCGTAGTGGCTTAAAGCGATTGACTCCCCACTGCCACTGGGTTTGATTCCAGCATGGGGTAAGTGTGTTCCACAAATAGCTGTACCAAGTCTTGGTGTCTTTTACATCCGTTGTTTGAATGTTTGTAAAGTCGCCCGCAACATAAGTATTATTCCTAAAGCGAAAAAAGAAAAATATAGGCTATAACGAGATGGGTGTAAAAACCGAGAATTCAACCTCTTCGTCTTCATGTGACCTTTTTTTCATCAGCTTTTTGTAATGTCCCATTGCTGGGCAAAAGCCTCTCCCTTGGACTTACAAAACTCTCTGTTGGTGGATATCCCATTACCTTATAACCTTGTGACCCCTATATCTCGGGAATATTTTGACCCACAGGGCCCATATTCAAACTCGACCGAGGGATGACCCCAAGGTGTCTGCACACCAAGTTACAAGTCAATCGGTCTAGTGGTTCTGGAGCTATGCCTGTCACTAACAAACTGTAACTAACAGAAAGACACACAGACCCACATAATGTTTTCATTAACCTCTTCGAAGAAGACTCAGAGGTTAATAATTAATTAAATTAAAAATCGTAATGGGAATTAACGTGGTAAACAATTTAACTTGGTTACCACGTTAACGCCGTTACGAATTGTTTATTCGTATAATACAATGCAAAAGTTTAAAAGGTATCATTATTAATACTCAATATATTTATTGCATGCCCTAATGTTAGTTTACGTGGTACGTACAGCAATTTATTTAATATTAACTTATCATTTGAATAGACGCTTTCATATTAATGTATGATTGAAGTAATGCAGACTTAGGGTAATAGTAACCACAAAGACTAAAGATACTGCCTCAAGATCGACTCCGTAGGTTGTAAAGTACTTGCACTACGATATTAACTTAAACGTAATTCGAGGTGTGAGCGCGTATTATGCAGCCAAGTTTCACAAAGGTGGACTTCTAGCCAAGAGGTATCGCGTCTAGACATGGGAATATACTATACAAGCAATAAAATGCTTTGCTGTTTATATCTGATCCATTTATCTATTAAATACATAGATAACCGACTGCAACGCCTAAGGTCGCCGGTTCGATTCCCGCACAAGTCAAACATTTGTGTGCATGAACATAGATGTTTGTCTTGGTCTGGGTGTTTCTATGTATAATATGAAAGTATTTACAAAAAAATATAATATGTGTATGTTTATCCATTGTCTAGTACCCATAGTACAAGCTCTGCTTAGTTTGGGCTAGATGGTGTTGTGTGTATGTGGTAGAATATTAGAATATATTATATTTATATCTTTAGTAGGATTGTAGTGCTATCTCTAGTATTTCCCCATGCGTCTAAATGGGGAAATACTAGAGATAGATTGATACATAGATAATACTATAATCCTACTAATAATATCTTTATATACGTGATGTTGATATAGTAACAAGAATAAGAAAGGGTATGTTAAGCTGGTTTGGGCATGTAGAAAGAATGGACGAGTAAAGACTGACTAAGGCGAACGTTTCTCGATCAGATCGGAGATGTTCTGGACAAAGGCCAGATTAAAAGCACCTTAAACCGACGAGCGTGTATGAGGAATGTGAGGAAAGTGAATTAAGCCAGAGAAGTGTGTTAGGATGGTAGCAAATGGAAATCCCTTGTCTCTGCCTACCCCTCTGGGAAACAGGCGTGAGTGTATGTATGTATGTATATATGTGAAAGATTGTGAAGATGTTTTAATATTTGTAATTCAGTCACATGTAAACTATTGAATGAGTTTGCATGACACTTGGTACACAGACCATGTCATGGATTATAGCCTAGGTTACTTTTTATTCCGCCATGCGGTCTATAGGGTGCCATTTATAATTTGTAGTTATTTTTATCCAGCTTCAAACAGGCAGAAAGCGATATTGTTTTATTTATTTTATTCATTAGGTACAATAACAGACAACATATTAGCAACTAAATCTCCTAGAGATTTATGTCAAAAAGCACGCGTCTGTAAGTAAGTAATAAGTAATCTCCTGGAGATTTCTTGATTATGGTCGTATTTAATACCAAATATTGCCAGTCTAGGGTATACCTTTCGTACTCTAACTTACACAAATTGTAGGAAAACGAATAAGAAAGTCATACAATATCACATGCTATACATTCAACAAAAATTTGTTACGGAATGTTACATTCAATTTAATCTGTGGAGACGCTTTGAGTGACGCCTTCATTACGTTTTTATAAATGTTATTGAGGAAGGGTGTTATTCAATGTGAAGTGTTTGTTATATAAATACCATGGACGAGTAAGTACTAAACAGTTTTTAATCGCTGCATTGCGTATTGGGTAAAGATTTTAGACAGAATTTATTATTTTACGAAACATTGTTTCGAAATTTGCGCATCACGCTGGCACATTTCTATTTGTTTTGAGTAGAAAATACACTAATGACGACAAAATTTTGTTAGAAACATGATTTAGATACGTTACTACGTATGTATTAGGCATTTTATTAGTGAAATTCGATAAAATAATGTAAATATTTGAAATGTAATCGAAAATCGCATCTCCGTTTATGACATTCAAGCCGCCATCTTGTTTTGTGTTTCGTACACAGTAAAGGACAATGGTCAGTAAAACAAAAGTGTTGACCGACGAGATTTAAACGAGGCGAGGTTAAATTATATATTATATTTTATCTTTTTATTTTTTTTGGTTATATTGTATATTATATATATATTTTTGGACGGGACCTTTGTTCGTTTCATTGGTGAATTGATTTAAATTTAATTTTTTTTTTTTATTAGGGAAAATAACAGCTTAGATTTATATATTAAAAAAGTAATTACCTTTAATATAATATTATAATTTTAAATTGGTACCTCTGTTTGAAAATCGATTCATTTTCATTATATTTTTATTTTGTTGTTCAGATATGACCTACTGGTTGTATTCTGTATTGTGTACTTGGAATTCTTACTAAAATTGCCTTGTTTTCTGTTTTTTATTTGTTGATTTTGTTAATGATTTTGCTAGGCAACATGGCCTTGTGTTGTGTTTTCCCATTAGTAAATATCATCATCATGTGGTTTGTAAAATAAGATTTCAAATAAATGTAATAGTACTTGTTCTGTGATAAGAATTATAAAAGGGTCTTTCTCAGAGCTCTTTTTCAAGTGTTTACATTATGAGTCATAGTTCGTAAGTTAATCAATTCTAACAGCTAACACTTTGCCTGCGATAAGATTGTTTACCAAACTATGTAACAAGATATTATTGTTAGCCACTTGGCTCACAAAGATCGCAGAATGAATGTGTAAACATACCCTTGTTTTTTGTTCGGCGTACGGGTCAACTACCTGACCCGAGTTTTTGTTTAGCTTGCAGTGTGTAAAATATGTATGGAGATGTTTGTTATTTCACTTGATTATTGTAACATAATGTGTTATTATGTAAATAATATAATAACTTTCGATAAAAATGCTTTTATTTTATTAATATGACGACTTTTTTACAAAAAAAAAAAGTAGCTCACCTTACTTTCAACTTCGAATCAATAACAGATTTCACAATAAAACTGTACTAAACTATAGATAATCAGATAGCTTATTTCATAACAATTTCAATGACATAGGTTTTGTCGAGTTGCGATGCGTAGTTTTAGAGATATCATAGTTTTAATGAATGCGGAGAAATCGCACGATTTCGGCCGGGCGCGTTGTTACAGATGCGGGTAGTTTCGCAAAAGAGGCGTTACGGTTTAGGGGATAATACAAATAATGGTCTTAATAGTACACAATAAGTAAATCTGTCATCCAGTTCCATTTGTCCAGAATATTTGTAATATACAGTGCGTACATGTAATTTCACATTAGCTTAAATCCACGCAATATACCCACTTTTTTATATCCATATTTAAAGTATTATTAATAATTCATTTTGCAACCAATTTCGAAACAGTTTCACAAAAAAAATCATTTGTATTCTATTTGCTCTTGTGTGTAAAATTATGTACACAATCAAACATAGGCACTACCCTATTCTATTGTCCAAAACGCCGATGATACATTTTAAAACAAATTTCCCTTCGAGCACTTCACCAATTGAATCATATTTCATATTTTCCTTCTCAAAAAAGGGCAAAAGCGTCACGTTACAATAAAACGTCATTAATGCCTCATCGCATTACTGCGCGGACCACGAAAGTGACAACCGCTTGTATTGCTAAATAAATATAATTAAAAGCGAAGTGTGTTCGGTACGTGACAGCGGCGGGACGTTAATGCTACCGGACTAAATAACGTTAGAGCACCCTTGTTACTGCAATTACGCCCGGCCGGTTAAAATGTCCGACCGTTTTAAAGTTTTCATCCGGATTTGACACGCGACAGGCTATAAAGCATCAATCAGCCAGACGCCGAGTTGCTTTTTTATTTTATGTTTTTATAGTATTTTAATTAGTTATGTTTTTTTAACGGCGCGACGGAGGGCATTTTAATGACGGCGTGGAAATGTCAGAAAGCGAAGTTATATATGTACTTAGCATTTACACAGCTTATTGGTATTTAACATACAATCGAAGGAAGCGGTTCATTAAGTAAAGTTTCATTGGTCGATAAAAAGTAGGAAAAGGTTCTCACTAAAAATAAGGTTATCTTTAAATGAATCTTGTTTATACGGATCTTATTGAAGTTTATTTTGTTTTTTGACTTTTTGTACTGAAGTTATTTATATTTTAGTGACAATTTATTATGATTGTTACATTTTCTACTACGTTTTGGTTATGTTGCAGCAGGCAGGCTCATGGCGAAAGGTCGGCAAAGTGATATTTAACTATAAACAATTACCGAAATAATTTGCGATAGAATATTATCTTAATTAATTGTAATTTGACCATCGGCGAACGAACATCGTAGTCTTCTAGACTTTATATCGAGGGCTTCATAACGAATGGGCGTATAGACAAAAGTTCAGTTTTACAGTAGGGTCAAAAATGTGAATAATACAAAATTGGTTGATTGTACAAGGCTAAAATTTGGAACGAAAGGAAAGAGGCGATCTTTCTAGGCATAACTTACATACTGGTAAGACTTACCTACTTGTAACACACGTAGCTTTTATTACACCTCTTTGTTTGAATCATAATTTAGAAAAGTATCTGCAAAATAGGGCAACATTTTAGTACTAATTTGAGGCGTCTCAAGCAAATCTTTGTGTAGGTTGGACCGACAATTTATTATTAAATTTCTTTATTAATTACGTACTATTGTAACAAACATAAAGTAACATGAACAAGAAACTTAATATAGTTAAAAAAAAAAAAGGTTTTGTATGCCCTTTTGTTACCTCTAAAATTATGCTAAATAATTTACAAATGACGTGCACATAAACAAGATAACCTTGCTTACTTATTTAACTTCAATATTTTATTAAATTCTTATAGCCCTGGGTTATAGTTTTACTGCAGCCACTTAATTCCTAAATTAATTACAAGTATATCGTGAAAACAGAATCCCTATAATTTATAATATCCCATCAGATATCTTTTCTTTTTGCTTTAATTTACAAGTTTCAGTTAGTTTAAGTAACGTCTTTCAATATAATTTAGGCATGGTAAAAATTTACAGCATATATTTCATCAATTCCGTTATCAATTAATCAATCAGCCTATCGCAGTCCACTGCTGTCCCTCATTATTCGCCACAACATTTATCCTAGCTTTTTCAGATCATTTTTAATTCCAATATGCAATCTCTGAAAATCAGCGTAGATAGGTGGATGGGTAATTATTTAAATAACAAGCAACACAAATTTTATTAGTACGATTTATTCATCAGAAAAGACATTTTAATAAAAAATAATGATTTAGTTTCGCCTGTTTCGTCTACGATATGCAGACCTGGATGCCATCAAATTTGTATTATCATCTTCATCGTCACTTTGTGAGACAGTGCGGGTCGAGGGTTTACGTGGCAAACTATTGTAAAATGAATGGTATATTTTAGCATGATTGAGTCAACGGAATTAACTACGTTCAACAGCTTGCTTTGCTATTATATCCATTGCACTTAAAAACGAAAAATGGCACTTTTGCGTGTATTTTTGCTTATTTAATATTGTCTTATATTTACGCGAATGTTATACATTGAAATTAAACACTTTATACGGATTTTATCGCGTTGTTTATTTTACTTTAAACACTGGTATTACATAATTTTGAAAACTTTAACACTACTATTATTGAAATTTTACTACTATTTATTTATATAAGCTATATATTTTCTAATGAAAACAATTTATATTTGAGTTTACACTTTGCCCCGACGTTTCGGTTGCTTTACAGCAGCCATGTTCACGGGGAGACTAAGATGGTAGCTGTCCCAACGTTCTGAAGTGTAGCTAGTTATTTCAAAGTACCCGAACATAATTTAATCTTTGGTGTTCCTATCTATGCAGAATGAGCTCAAAGTATCATGAAGTCTAGCTGTGTTTTGCTTCTTCTTGGATTTGACTATTTGAATGACTGGATCCCAAGCTGGTGGTACATTCCAACCATCCTCTCTATTGAAATTAGGATGTTTTTTAATTTCAATAGCCTCGCGAAGCATCCTTGGTAGGAATCGGTGTTCTTTTGCGAGTATATGTGGTTTGTTAAATCGTAGGTAGTGGTTGGTCCCCTGTTGCACATGTTCACACACAGCAGACTTCAACGAGCGTTGGTGTTTAACATCAGCTATATGTTCTTTTAAGCGGGTGCCTATGCTTCTCTTGGTTTGCCCAATATATGAGAGTCCGCAGTCACAATCTATTTTATAGACCCCTGCATCTTGTAAAGGTAATTGGCACTTGACGGATGGTAAAAATTTACTTGTCTTCGTTGGCGGCTTGAAGTATGTGTTGATTGAAGCTTGCTTCAAGATGTAGCCAAACTTGTCAGTAACACCCCTTACATATGGTAGTATGGCAGGCTGGCGCTCGACTGTGGCTGGCTTTTCTCGGGATCTGTGACGGCGGCGCGGCTGTTGGAGCTTGTTGTCTTGCAGTACTTGCTTGACATGTTGAAGCTCGGCGTCCAGGTGTTTCTTGTCACAGATCCCGTGGGCTCTCTGAAACAAAGACATTCCCACGGTAGCTAACTGTTTTGGATGGTGGTGAGATTCACCGTTCAAGTACCTATTTGTATGGGTCTTTTTTCTATACACGGTGTGGCTCAAAGTATGATCAGGATTCCTGATGACAAGTACATCTAAGAAAGCTAATGAATTATTTGTCTCTAATTCCATAGTAAATTGGATTATTTATTCATTATTATCCTGTGTAAATGCATTCCTAAAACATCTTAATTCCATTGAATTAAGATGTTTTAGGAATGCATTTACACTATCTGTTGGTAATATTGTGAAAGTATCATCTACATACCTCTTATAATATAAATCTTGGGTGTGATGGTGGTATAATATATATAATATATATAATAGTAGTGTTAGAGTTTTCAAAATTATGTAATACCAGTGTTTAAAGTAAAATAAACAACGCGATAAAATCCGTATAAAGTGTTTAATTTCAATGTACGCTTATTTGTTATGAAGCCTTCGATATACCTATAGTATATGTCTCGAAATAGCGAATCTGATAGGGACGAAATTTTAAATATTCTGAAATTTCTTTAACCTAAAGCTATTCTATGCAGTTTGATGCATGCATATGAAGATGATTTTACTGGTTTACCACGAGGTAAGCCAAGCAACTTTTTATGTAAAATTGGTAGAAAGTAGGATCGTAAAAATTCAATGATAAATGTAAGATAGGACTTTTAAATTATATGGTCAATCACTTATTAATTACTCTGATCGTCTGTTCTCTAGCTTAAACTTTAGGTTCCAGTGAATCGAAAGGCCGCCTAAATTTGAATAAACTAAAAAGACATTGTTTTTTTTGTCATAAAATTTGCAACTTTAATACTACGTAACTACTAGATACGACTTGAAAGACAACGTAAAAAGATAAAAAGCTTAATAACGAATTTTAATTGGCTTTACGTTATTTTAACTTTACGATATCAAGATTCCAATTAATTATAAACAAACCAGTATTGTAGGAAAATATTATTATTAAATGTTTTCCAAAAAACCGTGCCCTGCGCTCACAAGATATGCAACGAATAAATTCAACCGTATGCCAATGAAAAAAAGATTAACATCCATTAATAATAAGTAAACTCACTCAATAAAGGGCTTTGCTCGGATATTTTAAAATTTATATCGAAACTCGGATAGTGTTTCACAGCATTGCCAAATTAATGTCCATCCGCCTATAAATACTTTATATTGACAGCGAATAAATGAGTCAATCAGTGGACAATTATTTAAAATGCTCTACTTACCTTCATGATACGTCACCATATATTTTTATAGCATCGGATATTTGGACTTTTTATTGGTTTCAGGTCGATGGTAATATTTTGACGTTCGACATTATAAAAGTTATGTATTTATTATTATGAATATTATGTTATTTAAGTGTGTCAGGTTTATGAGGATAATAAAACGGGCTTGTAAAACATATCAAGACTAGTTGTGCCCCTTAAAGAGCACAATAACTGGGTAAGTGCTTTCACTCTACAGAAATAGGGCTTGTGTTTTGTTCTTACGATGAATAGGGCCTTAGAATTTACTTCTTAAGGGCGTGTTGTATAGTCAACAAGGACCAATGATCTAATCCTTACGTTGGCAATACAGTAATTACTTTTTGTAAGATTGAGGAACCTATGGTAAAATATAGGCAAATAATAATTAATAATGTTCTCCAGACCGAATTTCGGCCATGGAAGCCAGTCTTAACGGAGACTGGCCATCTGCGCAGGAGATATTATAGTGCACAAGTGTGTGCGCAAACACAAGTGCACTATCTGTTCCCTAACTCTCATGATCCGATAGGACGGTAACCCGACACGACCGGAGAGAGATGAGGCGCAGTACCAACGGCTTTACGTGCTTTCCGAGGCACGGGGTTGTCTAACGCCGCCAACTTCCTAACTCCGGGCTGCTATTGAGATTTCTTAACAGAAAAACCCAATAAATTTTTGTTGGTCTGACCCGGGATTCGAACCCGAGACCTCATGCACAGCAGTCGCATTCACTAACATACAATATTGGATTTATCTTACGGATAGTAGAGTTTGACCGCGGCTTCGCTCGTGTTCATCTGGTTTTTGTCAATGAATTTCTATCCCTTGGTAACAATACTGTTTTTCTGGATGAAAAGTAACTACATAATATGTCCTATACCTGTCTTATTCTGTACCCCTGACAACGTCGAGTAGTAAAGGCGTGAAAGCGTTACAAATAAACAAACTCATATTCGCGTTTATAATATTAGTAAGAATTAAATTAGAAAAGCTTTCACTAAATAGCCACACACAATTCCATACCATTGACAGCAAAGCGCGTCGATCGCTATCCGGAATCTTGGGCAATGAAATCATATGTACAAAGATATTGAAATGTATTAGTCACCATCTTATACAAGTTATAAAAGGAAGGGAAAGTAAGAGAATATAACAGAAATATTGAAAATGTCTTATCACTTGGCTGGAAAATAACCACACATTTCTTTTTAACAAAACGTCTCACTCGTGTTTGAAAGAGTGATAGTTAGGCGCGCGCGACATACAACATATTTTCACTAGTCTGATGGTGTAGTGGATTAAGTGATCGTCTCACCATTGCTATTACACCATGTGTTAGGAGTTTGAATCCCATCCGCTTAAAATTTGTGTAATCCATAAACGGTCGTTCCGAGTCTGGGATTTCTTTGTGTCCGCTGTTTAACTATGTGCTAAGTCCGTCGCTATATCCAATTATTCTAGTACGGCAGTTACTCTTAAATTCTTTTTTAATATTTGCCTTTTATAGTTGGTATATAGTATTTTAACTACATAATAATGCACAAGTGACGTATGAGGGTATAGGTACTTGTATTATCACTGCCACACGTGATGTTGTGGTCATTAGTATTGACGCACGACAGTATTACCGTAAGTTTGAAATTGCATAGGAGTATTAACTGCTTGCCTTACCAGCTTGTCGCACAGTAGCTCGTGCTAATTCGCCTAAACCTCGGTCTCTCGCCACACTCACCGCTCTCCTTGTGGACAACACTCAGTGTGATATGTTTGCGGATGAATGGAAGAAGATACTGTCAGTGTGTAAGGAATATTGTGAAAAGGTAGTATGATAGTTGCGTCCTTAATTAGTATAAGTGGCTTGCGGCCGTTCTAATTAAGTAAATATATAAATAAATTAAGACGCTTTTGACATTTTGTTGTTTATTTCCCTATAGGTTAACCTTGTTGCAAACAATTTGTTTCTATATATTATGCTCATTAATATAATTACGTAATTCTTTATCCTAAATCTAATACTATAAATGCGGATGTGAGTTTGTTTGTTACGCTTTCACGCCTCCACTACTCCACCGATCGTGATGCAATTTTGAGTACACATTGTCAGGGGTAAATAAAAATGTACTCTACCCTTATTGACAAAATATATATTAACGTAAGCGAAGCCGCGGGCAAAACATAGATAAAATAACATTCCTGAACATTATGTACCTCTAGTTGTAATATATTTATTTAGAATTTGTATAATGTAATAGATAAACTTTATTTCGATGTGTCTATTATCTTATATACTTCAGCTATTGTCTTATACTGTGCAGTTATACTTAGCTTAAGTTATTTAAATTTTTCGACAGTTCAAATATAGCTGCCGATGTAACTTTGCACTAACGTCTACTAATTTATATTTCTTACAAAATAATACGTTGTAATTGGCAATGCCTCTTTACTTAGTAGGTACATCATATAATTATGTATAATAAGTTCTTTAAGTGCAATGGTAACCTACTTGAAGTAAATATACTAGGTACTTAAAAATAGTAAAGATGCGTTTTTCTTATATATTTTAACTTTAATAGTAGTCTGCATAGAAAAGCAGTGGATGAAAAAGGAATAAGTTCCTTATTTATGTATATACAGTACTATTTAATTGGTTCGATTGATAATCAATTCTTTGTGTCTTTTATTGGAATTTGAAAATCTGCCGCGATACAAGAAATTATTTCTAGAGTGGAAGTTGTCTATAAATAGAAAAAGAAGAATACAGAAAATAAATAAAGTATGCACTTCAATACTTTCAAAATTGAACTCAACTTTAGCAGGCTGGGATCACGTGTCAGTTTGGTTGTATTTTATTTATAAATTTAATAATTGAATTTGTTACTTATTTTAATTCATATAGACTAATTAAAGTGTCACTTATCGAATCTTTAATTGTCATACTATAAAGGGCGGATAATCCGACCAGGCTGGGTGATCATGCCTGGCGTGCTGTGGCACGACGGTTTATTGTATAAATTAATTTAGCGCCATCTCTTGACGTGTGTCATAACTTTTTGGTCTATCTTACACTTCTATTAAATTAGAAATTAACAAGCTATTGTCTCGATAAGCTATATATAAATAATTTTCCGTCATTAACTGTGTCTGTCGACTTTACAATAAATAAGAGGCAGACAATTTATTTCCAAGCACACCTAGGCGTACATCTTACAAGTCTTTGCTTGTACTCGTATTTAGTATACAACAAAATAAATCGCAAGCAATTCTTCAACGTGCTCCACCAATAAAGCTACGTGCTCCACCAATAAAGCTATGAATATTTTTACACAAGAAACACGTCAGCCGTATGCAAATTACCCGTTATAACTAGTTGTATTCAGGCCTTTAGAGGGGCATCAGTAGTGAGTGCTTCCACTTGTCCCGCCAACTTACTTCCGACTTCCCGGGATGGAACGGTAACTGAATTAAATAGTTTCCCCTTAAAACTGGGTTGTCGTAAACAATTTGCTCGACTTAGATGGACGATGGGCGATGGCTGGCACGGTGCGAATATTACGCGACTTAATTGACATTTACTACACTTTGTTACCTACTTCGATTGGATTCTATGATGGAATCTTGGAAATGTGAATGTATGTTTGTTTCTTTGTCCTTTCTTCGGTTCATAGGATTCAATGAAGTGTTTAGATAAAAATTACTTATTTTTAAGAACAAAGACTGTTCTGTGTTTTGTGAAAATTATATAAGTTACTAGCTGACCCGGCAAACGTTGTTTTGCCATAAAAAAATGTTTTGAACAAAAGATTAAAAAAAAGAAAAAAAAATAGATGTTGGCCGATTCTCAGACCTACACAATATGCTCACAAAATTTCATGAGAATCGGTCAAGCCGTTTCGGAGGAGTACGGAATGAACATTGTGACACGAGAATTTTATATATAAGATAAAACACGGGCATGCAGGCATTTGAAAATTCTATATTTATGTAATATTTTTACAAAATTAGATAATTATCAATTATACTTACTCTTATTTCTTAAATTATTAATATCATTAATTTTCTTTTATATGTAATAAATTCTTGTGTTTGTTTTTTAATGGCTTGAGTTTATTTTTTAATATTCCACTATTTAAAGTATTTTCGTTTTATATCTGAAAATATAAAGCTGCTAACATTAAAGTTACTACTAGTCCTATTTTATTCTGTTACTACACAAAGAAGAACCTTAATGTAAAGAAAGTATCATAGAACCGAAGTATCAAAGGATGCTTAGTAATCCCTCGGTTATTCTTTCCTCAGATCAAAAGTCCCCGGGGAACATAAAGCTCTTATGACTTTCCTATCATAGTTTGAATCCATTGTCCGAGCCATTAGCAAAGTTAAATCCGAGGTTTGCCATCTTCCCACAAATCACCCTTGGGAAAATGTTCAGAGGTTTAAGATAGAGAGTTCATAAGGGTAATTAAAATTAAAAAGTTTTTGTAATCTGTTTTGATGTTTCGCTTCGTTGGACCAGGGACTTAAGGGTAAGCTTCAATACTGTATTTTAGGAGCGTCTTGCATCTTTAAACACGCGTTCAATTTGTTCAAGCAATTGTTATATCTGGTATATTTCGATGAATTTTGAGGCCTCGATGGCGTAGTGGTTAGTGTAACCGCCTGCCACGTCTGAGGTCACGGGTTCGATTCCCGCGCAAGTCAAACATTTGTGTGCATGAACATGGATGTTTGTCTTGGTCTGGGTGTTTCTATGTATAATATGAATGTATTTACAAAAAAAAAGTATATGTTTATCCATTGTCTAGTACCCATAGTACAAGCTCTGCTTAGTTTGGGCTAGATGGTGTTGTGTGTATGTGGTAGAATACTATATTATATTATATTATATATTTTGCGAGCATAGATGGCGTAGTGGCTTAAATAAATAGCTCGCCATTGCGATTATGCCAAGTGTTGGGGGTTCGAATCCCATACGGTACAAGAATTTGCGTGATGCACAAACTCTTGTTCCAAATCTAGGTGTTCTTTGTTAAATGTTGGAAAGTGCCTCGAGATACAGGAATTCATGCAGATGTCTTTTTTAAAAGAAAGGAAAAGGTAAGGGAAACTTTCTTGCTGATCGCATAGTTAATAACTATCTGATAGATGACGGGTAGCATCACCGTAGTTGCTATACAGAGGCAAAATTTCAATCACTGACACGGGAGCCATATAGTTTACTCAGATGAGCGGCATCGCAGGTGCATGTTTTGTATTATGGTTTTTTTCCTATTTTTTTCTTAATCCTGATGATTCCCTAACAGCCGTTTTCTGCTACGCCATCGGTTTTAACCATTTTCTGATTAACTTTATGGAATATTTATATTGTCTGGCCGGATGAGGGCAACGTACTATATAGAAAATACGATTTGTAGTTAAAACTGGTAAATATGGACTTTGATTTGTACAGTCATGATTGATATATTACGTAGGTGATCAATTGCAGTTGGTAAGCAAATTGTTTTTTATGTAAATACCGGTCGTAATGCTGATATGAAGAGATTAGAGTATTATCATTATCCGAATTTAATTCCGTTATCGATACGTGATTGGTGGGACCATCACGGCTCTTCTTAATCGTCTATCAAATCTCAAATACGTACCTATTGACTCATCGATAACAACAAGTTACACGCTTAGTTGCAAATATTTATTTAGATAAATCTTATGTGCTTCTGTGTTTGTAATTAAACTCCTCCTAAACGGCTGTACCGATTTTGATGAAATTTTTTGTGTGTGTTCATATGGATTCGAGAATGCTTTAGATTTGTTTTTCCCTGTGTACAGGACAACGTCGGGTCCGCTAGTCCTATATATATATAATATATATACTTCCTTCTATATATAATTCTATAGCTAGCTATAGCATTTAATCTATCGCCGTAAGCCTATAAAATCGCTAAGGTAACTAACGGGGTGAGTGAGATTCTTTCGGTTTAACTATGTTTAAATTCTTGATGTAATTTTGTGTCGCGGAGATTTTTACAAATACTAAAACAATGGATTCTAAGAATACCTTGACTCAGAAAAACTATTTATGGGTCACAAATGCTTGAAAACTACGCCACCCGTTACATGGAATTTGTAACTATTACACATATGTATGTACATTGAAATACTAAGAACAGGATTTAGTCAAAGTTCAAACTGTAGATCACTGACTTGGTACTAATATTATGATATATTTGGTTCAGTACTTAGAAACTATACAAGATGCATTAAGAAAAATATCGAAACAACATAACACATGACTTTCATATCACAGATCAACAAAATCTGATACAAGTTTACATTTACATATAACTGAATATAAAATACATTTGAATATAACTGCTTTAAACTGATTTTATCTCCGTTTATTTTTAAAGACATCCTTTCATGTTATTTAAACTATTTATGATACGTTTTCTCCGTATATAAGAATGCTTTTCAACAGAAGTGATCACGGGCAATTCAGTTTTTTGTGTGTAACATTCATGTTAACGTAAGACAATATTATGTAAACAAGCTTCGTTTTATAACACGCTCAAAGTCAGATTACTTTCTCAGAAAATGATAATACTTACACGATCTAATTTCACAACTCCAATAAGTCAAACTTTAACAACATATAAATTAATAACTCGATGGGCACAACTCTCGTACTTTAAGAACAGATAATTCGACCGCCAAAGTTCAGTAGGGACCCTTGAACTTAACCCTTCGCTAATCTGCCCACAAGAGACGACACGCGTGCTTAATCCATCAGGAGTGTACTAATAAATGATGATAAATAGTTCTGGCAGATAGCCACTGAAGGGTTAATAAAGATTTATTCCGATATAACGTATATTGCTCTTTTATGAAATACATTGTGTAAATATTGGTATAGTTTTTCTGCGTCAAAATTCTAACTTAATATTATAAATATCAATATGAGTTTGTTTGTTATGCTTTTGAACCTTAACTACTCGGCCGATCATAATGAAATTTCGTATACACGTTGTCAGGGATACAGAAAAAACAAAGGGTACCTTTAATTTAAAAAATAAGTGCTGTTCCCGGTCTAGCAAAAACGTGTGCACAGTCTGGTATCACATCTATGCTTCTCTTAAGGAGCAGGCAGATTTTAATGATAGGTCAAATGCTTGTTATATTTTATATTTATACGTAGGCGAGTTTTTGACGTTAATCTATATTTTTCTTTTTACAGAGAACTCTCGCTGTAAAATTACTTGCTGTATTGCCGGACTCTTTACAAACATTCAAATAACATACACATTAAATACCCTTTTTACATTTATGACTTTTGTGGGGATCAAACCCGCAATACTCGGCGCGGTTGCAGTAGTGAGACCATCACGTAAACCACTATACTATGCTGTCAGTAATTTTCATTGTACAGTGTTTTTGTATTATGGTTTCATATAGCTCTCTTTTATCTTGTTTTTATGTTTTTGGAATGAGTGCAGTTATCTAGTCTTGAATGTTGAAGCTTGGTTTAATCAATACTTTTGCTCTTTAATTGTGTAGTTGCACATTGCCACTGTTGTAAGGGTAAAACCTTTTAGTGCCTATTTTATTCGACAGTTGATTAAAATCCTCACGATCGGCAAAATAGCGGCAGCTTACTCTACTGGATCAACGTAGTACCCCTTGCTGGAGAGGTGTAATTAAAAAAAAAGTCTGGGAAGATTTTTTTGACATTAATTAACTTAAGAAGTACGTTAATGGTAACATCTTATATTTTTGTTTGACATAAGTGTTCCCTCACGACTTCATGGACGAAAATATATAATTGAAGGCATACATTTAATTGTTGATATTATCCTATTCTGTAGGATTTTGAAAAAGTGGGCACCGTGCATTTCAGCTATTTTGAGTTTTCTATTTTTTTATATATTTTTTGGAATTATTATTCCTGTATCGCGAGAGACTTTACAAATATTCAAAAAACGGACACATAAACATTTAGATTCCGGAAAACTATTTATGAATCACACAAATTTTTGACCCGTGTGGTTTTCGAACCCACAACACTCGGCGCGGTGGCAGTGGCGAGGCGACCATTTAAACACTACGCGTTCAACAATTAAATTCAAGGGTTTGGGCTAGAGCTGGGTATCGAGTTGAGTCGAGTCATTCAGGATTACTCTATTTACATATATATTGGTAAGAAATCACACATAACCTTAATATGTAATTGTCTTAGATCTCCAAGAACGCACGTAGTGTAATTTTACATTGTTTTATTTGATTTTATTTGACGAATGATTTCATAATGATTCAACATAATATACGTATATCACTGCTTTCATTGTCCGTCATAATACTAAAAAGCTATTCCGATATTAAAGTGAAAGTAACGATAGCATATTTGTATCAATTACACTTAACAACATAACATATAGCAAAACCAATAAAAACAAAATCCAGCTCTTAAAAATGTAGCTCATGTATTTTATTTTATCAATTCGCATTGCACACCATTTCTACGCTACGAACAACACAAAATGCATCAGCGAAAAACTCTAAGCAATAAATCATTAAAGGCATCGAGTACAATCGATACACGCAAACCTCATTGGAGTCGCGTTGTTATTCGCTGTTCGCAAACAGGGTGCTCGCATGACTGGATTTACCCGAAACACCACTTAGTCTCGTATAATTTTCAATGAGTAATGGTTGCAGTAAGGAGGTCGACCTAGGTCAACGCATTACTGGCCGGTGGAGCCGCTTCCGTCACGAACTACGATGCTATGGAGCTGCTATGATTCCGGATGTCCACTGATAAGACTGCTTTTGCTGCACCGCTTTTCGTGTGCGCAAAAAGTTTGACTGTTTTATTGTGTTATACTGACATAACACTTGTGGGTTATTTCTTTGGGGGTTAGTTACTTTATAAGCAACACTATTCTGTATTCTAGTCGAGTTTAGATGTGATAGTAAATATAGTGTTACTAAGGTCTATTCCTATTGTAAATGTTCCTTGGAGGAAAGAAATTGATTAAAAATCGGTTTGAGTAAATATAAAATTACTGTAGTCTGTTGTTCAATATATTGAAATAGTGAACGTTTTCCAGATAAATATACTGTTTCAGAAATGTCAATAACAAAATTAAATGTAAATTCAAACGACTTTATTCACCGTAAAGTTTTAATATCCTCACAATATTAAAAATTTTCAGTTACATTTTAAATTTAAATGAATAAAATTCGTTCTGAGATTGCAATCTGAAACGTTTTAATTACACATTTATCTGTTTATATTTTGCTGCCAATTATAATTTCACCTATTTCATTGTGCAATATTTAATTTAATCGTTTCATTTACACAATTTTGTTGAAAGTAAATGTATAATTTGGTGTCCATAAAATGTTTATCTCTATAATTATGACATTGATTGGTATATTTAATTCAAGTTTAAATATGAATAAATATTCTATAGTATATTTAAATATGATTTATTATCTGATATTGATAAATTAAATTTAATATATAATTAATATTCATAAACAGTTGGTATAAGGAATAACTTGCTATTGTCAGGTTACTGAAGATGGTTTAAAATGTTTTTCTTTGCCTTAAATAGCAGACAAGCCAACGGCCAACCTGGTGATAAGTGACAACAGTAATAACTTCCCATGGTCTTCAGCAATGCCAAGATACTACACATCTAAATTGCTGCCTATGGTGATAGTAGTGCTTTTTCTGCCACGATTAAAATTAGACATGGCGCTCGGAAAACATCGCAGCAGATAATATAATATAAACAAATATCAGCAAACTCCAAAACTTGCATTAGGCAGAATGATTTCAGGATGAAACCATCTGTGTTGTTAAATAGTAGTCAAACAGTACTTTAGAGCATCTACCATTAAAAGACGAACGAAGAAAGCAGAATATGGAGACTGAATGGCAACATGGAGACTGAATGGCACACATTTGTGCGCAAATCCGTTCTAGGGAGTCCTCAATTGCACACACTAAATATGACTGTCTTTTCTAGACTATGTACGGAGTAACTATTTATTGGCAGTCATAACATGCATTGCCCGTGCTGTTACTTGAATAGCTATGACATGCATGATGAACAACGTTAGGGAGAGCACCAAGCTTTGCGGCATACCAGTATTAATTTGGTTTTGGTTTCAGTGAAGTAACTTATTACAACGTCTTTAATTCTTCGACTATCTAGAAGCCTGGCCTGTTTTATTTAAGTGCAGGTTTTCTCGAGGATTTCAGTAGAAGGGTGTTGTACTAGACCTTGTCAAATAACTTAGCTATATTGAACTTTAGGGCATAAGCCTTGACCTAGCCTTTAAAGGTTAACCTTACGAATTACCTCACAGAAGTAAGCTAATGTTATAACTAAGGTAAATATAATAAAATGCCAACACATGGATAATAGAAAGAAATGCTATATTATTTTATAACAATGGAAAAACGCTTTTACTGAGTACACACAGTACAGTTACTTAGTACTCACACTGTCATCATTTCTTATGATAACTCAACGTCATATGTAGAAATGTGACTTATGCAGTATATTACTAACTAAATGAAACGTCATACATACAGAAGTATTTCGTATTAAATGGAAAGGTACGAAATGCATCTGTAATAATTTCTTGATCCCATTCGATTTAACTCCGTCTGTTTTCATTTTACAAACATCACCGGGCAACTGTTGTTGATAAAAAACCTATAATTATTCTTTTCTTCTAATATTTTTGACCATTACCAATAATTTTTATTTAAACTCTAGGGCCTCTCAAAAAAGCTTGTCATTTATTCACCCAATCTTAAAACGGAATATATAAAAAGAAAAATACAAAGAGTCAAATTATGCATACAATCACGAAATCTTAAAAAAATACATGGGCAAAATATCGATTGAAATGACCACGAGTTACTTTATGAATACAGGTATACAATGCTATGACCAAAGACTAAATTTAAAGCAGTTACAGCTTCCCAATAAATAAAAAACAACATTGACTCCATAGCTGTCTAATTCGTCACTTCCTGCACAAGGGCGTCCACAGATCGGTCACGCTTATCTCGCATTGTAAACATGCACGGTGACGCTTATTCAGATGGGCACCCGCAGATAGGGCGGTTTTACTTGGGGATGATGTCCACAGTCAGTTGCTATAGATTGATATCTAACGGAAATGTCGACACTAAGATGTTGTACATAGCTATTTGTAGATATCAACTATAATTCCTATAGTTATATTGATTCAACCGTTTTTATGGTATCATGGACGAATTCTACTGTTTATCTATTCATGGTTGTATTGATTAGTTGCATTGGGAAAGTGATTGCGACTACTATGCATGAGGCTTCCGTTGCGGATCCCAGATTAACCAATGTGTTTTTTGTCAAGGAATTGTTGTCAACAAACACGGAGTTTGGAACTGTAGGTACCTGGTATATGAACAGTAGGCTTGCCCTCTATTACGAGGGCCCTGAAATTATAACAAGTGTGGATGTACTACACGTACACGTCTGCCTTTCCTTTTGACCACAGGCCTCATACTATACATAAAATAATAGATACAAACAAACTTGCAAAAATTATGTACATAGTCCACACATTTGTTTCGTATGGGGAATAACGCTGAAAAAGTTGTATTTTTTATTACCAAATAGAAGTAAATATCATTTGTGTAAAATTTTGTTAACACAGTGTGCTATACTTAAAATCTAATTTTCGTTCTACCTGACGTTTAGTAATAATTTTGGACCTACATATATCCAAATAAGTATGAGAGTAGCTATGTATATGTGTAGCTCTATGTATATATGACCAGTTATAATTAAACCCCATATGAAATAGGTTTGTCCCAATAATGCGTTGTAGTTGCGATAAATGCACCTCATGTTGTAATGACAGATAATTTCTTCCCTTTGGATGTATGTGTTCGTGACACACATAATTATTCCGTTTGTAACCAGCAAACACAAAGTGCATACACATTGTCTCCTTGATTGCGTGTATTTCCAATTTTGATTCGTGCATGTTAAGCCTTAGGTAAATGTACGAAGATTATACTTGTCTGAGATTACTTTTCTCTACTCTTGTAGACAAATAGTGTATTTGATTTCATTTTATATTGTTACTATATTTTGCCTGCAGATTTGCTCGCGTAAATATAGGTTAGGTTAAATTAGAAACAGTACTTTTTTCTTAATTAAAGGTACAATATGCCCTTTTCTGTTTCTCTGACAACGTGTATACGAATTTTCAAGATGATTGGTCGAGTTAAGGCGTGAAAGCGTAATAAACAAACATACATTGACATTTATAATGTTAGTTAGGCTTTAAATCAATGACTTTAATCAATTTATCCAAAATCTAAAAAAAATTGCTTTTGGAACTGACTGACTCTATAATAAAAAAGACAGAACAGGTAATTGTCACTGCCATTTGACACTTACTTCCTTTCAAGAAGGGGTTTTTTGAGAAGTAGTGCCAATGGACAGTGCAAAATAAAAAAGTACGTACGATACTATTTTGTGGCGTAAACACTATTTAAATACAGGCGTGCGAGGCAAATAGCAAACTGCTTCCACTACGGCCTTATTTTTCAAGACCGAAATTTAGAATATGAATTGCACCTTCATTTTGCAAACTATTTCGATGCAGATTGTACAAAAAAATCTATTGAACGGCGTTTGATGTTACTTATACATATAATAACCAGTTTTTTGTAACTCTTGTTTTGCAACTCTGTCTATAGACTTGCTACGAATAAGTACTTATTTTTTTTCTTAACCCGCGTTACCCTCATCTAGTGCTATGACTATTTATTGTTTTGTATATCTTTGATAATAACGTACAAAATCAAAGATAAACAACTACCACTTTGTACAGAAAATAGTACAACCGTATCTATCGATCGGTGTTAGAAAGTTCTTAGCATTTCTCAATTCACAAAAACCTGCGTCAAATTCAACTCCTTCCTATCTAAAACTAAAACAGAGAGTTATTTTTCAAAATACGTGGCTTTCTGGCATACGCCACAATATTCGTTGAGTGAAAATAAATAAAACAATCCATTGTCTTTAAATGCACGAGAATAAAGGAAGTTAATGTACAAAGCTGTAGTGAAAATCCCCGCTCATGTTGGTGTACTAGTCTATACTCTCTAATCTCTACTGTTTCAATTGCATGTGGTGTTTGTTATGAACCGCAGGCGTTTGTTCAAACAGAACAGTTGTTACGACTGTTTGTGTTTGCATTTTAGTGGAGCAGCTAGATGGTAGCTTATTCTTTTTATTTGGATGATTGTTCTTTAATCAGGCGGATTTCGGTGTCTCGTATTAACGCAAGGTACTTTGTACCCATATGGGATAAAATGTATTCTTTGCTTTGCCATGAGGTTTACGTGGTAGCGCTCGCTAGCTAGAATTTCATACATATTCCTGTTGGCTATAGTGAGGAGTAGGCATACGGTGCAACCTGTGGGGGAATTTAAAAACATCGAGTTCTTAGTCGCCGCATCAATAATGCTTGTAGTAACTATAATATCTAATATGGTTTGGTCTAGTATAAATTAATAATTAGTATTTAATTCTTAAATTGGGACGCTTAATTGTTTAGAATCAGTGTTACTTAGATGTAATAAGGTAGCTGCTTTCTACTAAAGCTAGCTAGAAATCATATAATCTTTTAATGAATTAAAAGACATGAGGAACATCCAGACGCAGGTATGGGTGTACTATGTGCCTTATATTTTTTTTTATGTCTCCTTTGCAACAGTGCTTGTTCCTAGTACATAAGTTGGATAAAAAATATTTAATACATTATGTAAATTCTAGTGAGCTTCAGTAAAAAGCAGTCATCTTATAACATCGAAGTAATACTGATTCTATACTATTGAGCATCTCAATTTAATAATTAAATACTAATAATATGTTATTGTACGTGTTGTGATATCTTAAATTTAAATTGTACAACACAATGTCTTAAATATAAAAATGCGAAGTTGGGAGGGCGTTGGGTAGAAATGTGTCATTGACGGTTTTTTAATTAATTTAATATAAATGTTTTTCGTCAATGGTCAACAGGTTTAAAGCTGTTAAATCGTCAACGTCATTTTCGTGGTTTTTCAATGAACTGATTATTCATTAGATTCGTATAAAGTTAAATTATTGCATAGGTATTATGTCAACGTTTTCGATCGCAACTTTGAAAACGGTTTTGTGGCTACTAAACGTATTAGAACAAAACCGTTTTCGTTATTTTATTAGTTGTTTTATGAGATGAATATTATTTATATAATGCGAATTTGCGAGTTGCGACGTGCGTTGCGAAGACGTTGATAGAATTTATTAGGTTTATATTTTTAACAGGTATTTTCATTTAAGAAAAACAGTTGATTCGTTAAAGAACAAAAAGCCGTTAAAAAACAGTTTATTGATTTAACGACCACCTCTAGCGTTTGTGTCTGTCACACAGTTTATACTAGTTCAGATACCATCGTATATGTACAGTTTTATTTGTTTAAGATAGATTAACTATGCTACGTTTTATGTGCAAATAGAGGTTTTATTATTATTAATTAGACAATCATCTACACTTCACACAAATAATTGTCATGTGTGAGAAACCGAAGCAAATAGGATTAAGCAGGCCAAGCTGTCACCTTGCCGCGAATATGCCTAGTTCAAATAATGTGCATTAAGGGATATTACTATCGTATACCAATATTATGCTAAGCTTGCATACGATATTGTAGCTACTGTTAAATATAAATACATTTTAATCCCCACAACGACATACAGATTACGGTCTACCATCAAGGGTGAATTTATTGACATAGTAAGGGTTATAATTTCTAAATGATTTATTGAAAAACGAGCGATGTATGAAGAATCATCTTCGCTTATAATTTGAGCCGCCTCTTGGGGGTAATGCACAACACATAGCACTCACGCGCTGCGATTGTTCTTTTCTGGCGAGGAATTAGCAAACATTTCCAAATGCTTTTTAATACCGCGCTCAGAATATCTTAACAGATTATGTATGGATGCTTTTAGCCCCATGCAATGATATATGGCACATGCAAATAGAGAACTGCGAGAGGTGCGCCATGTTTTTGATGACTTTGCTAAGTCGGTTTTGTGCGTACCTAATCGTTTATTTTAGCCTGCTAGCAAGGTAAGTGTACCTACTACTATGGGGTAAATATGTCAACTATATTTTTATCAAAGACAGAATAATTATATACCTGCTGCTGTTTTGAGAAGACAATTTATCAGCGATGCTATCGATATGAAAGACTTATCAGGACCAAGGCAATAAAAAATAGGAAATATTCTAAATACGGCCCCGATTTCAAATTTGTGTATATATTTGTGAGATGTTGTTTACCTAAATATACATATCTATTGCAAATCTTCAGCATCGTGTAGCAATCAATCAAGAAAATCTAACCATCTTAACTTCACTGAAATTACGTGGGTAGGTAGGTTTAGAAGTTACTTAGTATTAATAATAATAACCCCTCTGGGGCAGTGGTTATCTCATCATGAGATAAATAAAGGTATTTCAGGTATGCTGCTTTTTGTTTCTTGCAAGTCTGTCAACACGACAAACTTTAATAATCACCCAAATGATGTATATAAAATTCAAGCTTACATACTAATAACAGTGCTTCTAAAGTTAAAGAATGATAGAATGCCTGATTAATCTCGTATGCAAACTAAGTTAGCAAACAAAACGATATCTATCTTCACAGTGAGTGGGACTCGGAATCCTTTGGCTGCCACGCTTGGATAATATAAAGTAATTTGTTTTGCTTTATCTTGTATATATTTCTAGATTTCAGTTTATTTAAGTTATTTACTAGTTGAATACTGAGTCGTTATTATCTTTTAATCTTACGTTTGCGGGTTAATAATGAATTCTATTATGCACTCTATTTATTATATTGTTGAGAATGTGGCCTCATCAAGGCATGCTCTTCATTCCAAAAGTCCAAAGGACAGCTTTTTTCTAAATGCTTATGAAAGTATGTATATAAGGTACTTACAAGAAAAAAACAATATTTAAAATTTTTGTCTGTCTGTTCGTTCCGGGTAATCTCTGAAATGGCTGGACCGATTTCGACGGGACTGGCAGATTGCTTATGTTATAGGGAGTAATTTAAGCTACTTTTATAATAGAAAATAGGGTACCGTGAAAAATAAATTAAATCTTTTTTGTTAAATGCCACGCGCCCAAAGTTGCGCGCTAGTGAATAAAACAAACGCCTGTCTGTATATTCCCAAAATGATTGGCATATTTTAAAGTTAGTTATATTTAAAACTTGATGTATAAACGTGAGCCTATTGCGGTGTACTGTGCACTTTGCAGAGTTTTATTAAGAAAATTGTTAGTAACAGCACGTTATTGAGAATTGTCTTCTTAAAACCCTATAGCATTTTGTCCGACCCGAGACTGTATGATTCCACGAAAAGTTATACCACGAGAGTCATAAAATAGTTGCATTAGAAACAGATGTTGTGAATGTAACGGGTTCATATCTTACAATGTAATAACTTATATGTAGAGGTCACAACGATGATAAAATGAAGAAGCTGCTTTTCCTATCAAATTGTCGTATTATTTTCTTACGAGATTAGGTATTAAAATTTTCTTTTTACGGATTGTTTTAATAATATATAGTTTTTACTCGCGGCTTTGCATGGAATTAGGTTAGGCTATGTTAGTAACAGTACTTTATTTAAAATGAAATATATCCTATGTGACTCGGTGATAATACAGCTTTCTAATGGTGAAAGAATTTCTAAAATCGGCTAAGACGTTTTTGAGTTAAATTCTTACAAACAAAAATTTAATCTTTTCTCTTTATAATATAGAAATATAGACAATGAAATTCTATGGCGAACGGGATTATACTTACCTTAACGAAGTTAAGACTTTGTTTGATTTTTGTTTGAACGTGCTAATCTCTGAAACTACAAGTCGGATTTGAAAAATTATGTTTGCATTTCATAGCCAAATTCTTGAGGAAGATCGCCAGCATCACACTACGAGCCACGGAAGCAGAGCAGTCAGAAACGTGGATAAAACCGCGGTGGACAGCTGTTAGGAAAACGCGTCATAAATTGGGTGAGCTTTTGCCACTATGCATTTTATATTTAAATAGTATCGGATAACACTAAATCCATAAATCTTTGAAACTAAATGCATATCCATACACATGCAATGGCACTAAATCCACCGAAATTACACTAACTGTATCCACCAGTGCTTATTTCGGAATAACTTGTTTCATAATTGTATCCAAATTGTATCTAGCATAATATCAGTGAGGTGAGGTTTCTAGTTTATATTTACAACACTCGCGAGAGAATGGTTTATTGTTTGGTGGTGTCGCTTACAATGTATTAACTATACTAATATCATTACTTTTTTTTTTTATTGCTTTTGGTGGCAGACGAGCTTGCGGGCCCACCTGATGGGAAGTGGTAACCGCTGCTCATGGACTTCAGCAATGTCAGGACACAGCAAAGCTGCTGCCTACCGTGACAGAAAGTCAAATAATAACTTCAGTTACCATGTTTTTTCTACAAGTGTAATACAGTAAGACAGTATAATATCTAAAATACTTTCAATTGCTATTTGTAAATTGTTTGCTCGACTGGAATGACAGTTCGACTGTATCAATATAGTCATACAATTAATTAACCTATTGATTCGAAACGACACACCGGTGGCCAGACACAATAGATTTTATGCCTGGTATTCTAAGGCAACAACGCTTATCGGAACCGGTTTGCGCGTGTAATCAGCGCAGGTAGCAGGGTACTGGTTTGGCACATTGTATAGAAAATCAGCCTAAGTCTTGACAAATTCATTTGGTTTTAATATAATTAGGATTTTTATAGAAAGAGTACAGAACAGGATTCTAAAAATAATTATGTTTTATCCCGTTTATGAATTTAACTCGTAATCTCTATTGGCCATAATCTTCATCGTATTTGTGGGTTATTTTAGGATTTTTTAAAGGTTATTTTAAAGCAACAGACTTAAAGAACACCCAAACTTGGAACAATTATTTGTCAAACACACATTTTTTATTCCTATATTGTGCCTCTCGAATCCCCTTCAAGCATCGACTAGCCACGGTGACGTGACCGCTTAAACCTTTACGGCACATGTTGTAGGCCTGTATAGATAAATGAGTGATTTAATCGTGATATGTATTTGAATTTGAAGATAAAAGTTTTAATTCTTTTCCCTTTCAAAAATGTAATTTCTTGCTTTGCGTAAGTTAAATACTACAAAAATCTATTATTTGCCTTAAATAGGCAACAAATTACGCATACACATATTCCCAAAATCACGTCGACAATTCCAATCGTGGAGTAATGCGGTGTGAATGTTGCAATGACATTGATACAGGGTGCGTTGCGCGGTGGCACGCAGGCGGCCGTGCGGTCGACACATGCATCGCTCAGCGACCGCAAATGTAACCGGACACCTGTCTGAATACGTCTTGCGTGCCTTACTGCACGGCATTGCAGCGGTTGGATGCTTGAATGATGATAGCTGTGGTCTGCTACTACGCTGACGCTGTTCGTACTTACAAGAATTTTGCAAAATGTCACTGGAATTGCCTTACATTTACGTGAAGTAACATATGGGAATTAAAATGCTTTATACGGATTGTACATTAGAAAAGTTGGTTGGGAACACCACGGGCTTGGAATCCAGTGATTCATTTACTTATGCCTAAAAGAACAAATAGGCAATAGTTCAAAGTATAAGTTATTGTAAATAAATGATACCTCCCTTTCTTTGTACAAAATTTCTTTTTTGCAGAAATGCTAATAACATGTACGCGAATGGTCTACATTGAAATTAACCTACGATACGGTTTTTACCGTAGTTGGAACTATTTTTAAAACTATCTACATTCATTGACACTTCCTCCAACGTATGAAGATGGCGGTTAAAATAACAAGATAAGGTGACAACCACTATCTATCGACATGGTTACAGGAACAGAACCTGTGACCATGTCCTGAGCAGTGGGCCACAGTGTGTTGTGAAGAATAACAATTATTTGCTATATAAGTTACCACAATTACATATTTTTATTAGCCTATTTCAACCGAATAACCTCACTACCTCACTCATGAGGCAAGTTCAATTAACAGTTGAAAAATAAAATCATACCACACCATTTGCTAACATTCCTCTTTAGGGAAATAAACTTAACCTAGAATCGAGGTTTATATTTTTGCCGTCGAGGCATTATTATTTAGTTGAGAGAAATTATGAAAAGAATAACGGTTGCTTTAAACTCACAGCAGCTAAGTAAATTATCCTAGCAAACACTAAGGAGCTTTCAAATACTAAATTCAAAGTACTCAACAACTAAAATACTTCTTTTCAAACTAAGTGTTAAGTTTCATTATTTTATCTCACTAAAGGATTTTGAAAAGCGGCTTGACTGACTTGGACTTCGTTTATTTGTAAGTTATTTAAAAGTCATTGATGCCTTCTTTAAAAGTGAACTAACTAAATATTAGATGAACGTGCAATTTTGTGAATCCACGGGCCAAAGTAATGTAACAAGTTTTATTTATTTGTTGAAATAAAACTTGTATTTTCAAAGCAAAATATTTAAAATTCTAATATTCTGCTTCGTAATAATTTATTAATTATTCTACCGAAGCAAATAATTACAACTTTGACGACTACCACTAACCCTACCCAATCGTACTTCTTTATTAACACGAAATATACCTAATAACAGCATCATGTAGTAATATTTAGGACAATAGTGCCTTTATTCTTAATAAACACTTAGCTCTGTATGCATATGTTTTACGGACATAAATGGTTTTCATATAGACTCAAGCTCACGGCGGGTACTTGCCAACGATTACAAGAGGGCTTTTTAAAGACAATGAAATCCTAAACGAACACATTCATGCAGAACCGCAAATCAGAGTATTCCGTTTTCATGTTGAAAATACTTCCTTAATATCTTTTAGGTGAAATCTAGCATATAACCATTGTTCAGTCAAAACTAAAAACTAGAATGTGCAAAATATATGACGTTCTCCTTCCTGGGTAATAGTCCTTATATTGCAAGTGTAAAAGTTGTGTCTGTTGGTTACTTCTGAACCAATTTAACTTTGGCGGTGAAAAACGTTGTTAAAGAACTAGCATAGTTTTGTCATTGAATCACGGAAGCAAAGTCATAAGATGACGAGTAATATACTGCGTATAACAGAAAGGTGCGGTCATATTTTAGCGTCACATATTATAGCTCATGTACAAAGAAAAACTGCAACAAATATATCCGTATACATTATTTTGACTGAAATATAGCATTTTCATTTTTATCGACGTATCATTATCAGTACTTTCTATTCGATACTTAAACAACACTAATAGCTAAATCGGTAAACTCTAGTTAGTAGTTAGGTTAGGTTAGGTGGACTAGTGATTTAAATCGTTTGTTTTAATGTTTAAATAATACATAAATACTTAAAATGATTGAAATTGTCATTTAAAATCACACATAATGTTTGTAGGTTATTTTTCTTATATACATTACGGCCCTAAAATATGACCACACATTTCTAAAGCACGCTGTAGAATGTAACTACTAAAGAGAAATAGCATAATTAGGCTAGAAATGTCTCGGTGGTGCAGTGATAGCGAATGCAACTACTGCAGGTACATGAGGTCTTGGGTTCGAGACTCGGGTTGGGCAAAGTGTTATTATATTTCTTTTCAAGAAATTCTTAGTAGAAACATGGCGTCCCAATTAGTGTCTGGTAGATTGCAACAAGCTCGCTTTCTATTACGTGTGACGTAAAGCAAAGCTGATAAAATGTATTTGTAATAAACCTCCACTTGTGCCTTCGGGGATATATAATTTAAGGATTCTAATTATTATACATAACATAGTATATAATGTGAGACAACTCTTATGCGAAAATCCTATTTGTTCCAATTTTGGAAAATTCCATATTCCTTGTCATAAATGGAAGCTATCAGGAAAAATCAGTTTTCTGGCTCCAAGGGTTTAGGCTCGATTAGGCGTTGATGAGTCAGTGAGTGATTCAAGACTTCTTCTACATTCTAACTTACCTACTTGCTTGTCATAGTTCTTATGTATAATATATATGTACGTTAAAATCCAAACATGTTCAATAATTCACCACACATTATGTGTATATAGCTGTACAATAGTTATAGTACTGAGTGGCTTTACGTCCTGCCTAAACCATAAGCAACACCACTGTAATGCACAGAATGGGACGTTGGGCTCAATTCGACTGTGACGAGGATTTCCAATAGCCATCTTGTGTGAATCTGTTGATATGTATATGTTCATTATGTTTACGTAGCATAATATTATGATGATATATTGTATAGCATCGTGTGTAGAGTGATGAAAATATAATATCCTATAAAAAGGAGTTGCAAGCATACGTTTTTTGTAGAGGAGGGCAGAGATTACGTGTTTCCACTTCGCAAAAACATCTTGTCAGTAATTTTGCATTATAACATTAAGTACAAGTGACGTTTGAAATCGTTTTCTAATGTAAGAAGCATGTCAATTTAGGTCCAGTTTATATATATGTCGTTTTAGCTACGGACAGTTAAATTTTGACATCTTCTTCATAAAATATGGGTCAAAATTTACTGTCCGTAAGTAAAACGACTCGTATCTTGGTATAGGAACCGGCTACTACATACGATTGTCTCATGAAGCCCGTATTAAGATTTTTGCATATGTTTGCACTCTATTGTTAGATCCTGAATTCGATTCCCAAGTCGGCCAAAGTATTTAGGAATTTCTCAAAAGCTGCATATAATTATGTACCATTGTTAATGAAAAATATCTTGAATGGGATCACTCATAAGCAATCAGGCCATCCATTATCGTATTGCGTAATAAAACACAAATATAATACTAAAATAAAATACCCAATATATTAGTAAAATAACAATTTTTACCTAATAAACAAATACAAAGGTATTTCTTCCTTATAATAATAGCAAAAGGATTTTTTGTAACTGTCGAATTATTCCCCGTGGTCGTCGTTAGCGTAAATTTTATTTCCATATTTATGGGCTCTCTAATTTTACGTCCACGAGAAAAGGGTTAGATTATATACTCGTAGTTCCTTTTTTGAATAATTTGATACCTGTAAATTCTTGAAAGGTATAATAAAAATATTTAACCAATGGCGATTAAGACACCTTTCTTGTATGTTGACGTTTACCGAGGACTGTTAACGTACCGCGCAGAGTGGTAATTTGCTCCTTGTGTTAGATTATACGTACCTAATTAATACGAGAAGCGTTATTTACTTTAACCAATTATTTTAATAATAATAATAACGATTTTATTTCGCGTGGCATAGACGCATAGATATTTATCTATTGTATGTATGTTACAATTTTTGTTAGTAGATATTTATATAATTTATTAACTATGTTAATAATGCTTCACTTGCTCTCTGTTGTTGTGCGTTCATGTGGCACTTGTCCGCGGAAGCGACGGAACACCACACCCTTCGGCAAAAGTTCTCCTTTATAAATACATGTAGAAAGCAAGTTGGGACTCGCACCACAAAAGCCTTGAAGTTGACACCACACACCTAACTGTTATATGTTCAAAATAGAATTTCGATCTAGTCTAACAAATGGCAAATCTGAACTGAAATGAAATTTACGATCACATTTGACTTTTAGTTGAATTTAGGAGAATGCTATTTAGTGTGATAGTTATAATCATAAATTAATTAGTCTCAGATTATAAATATTGTATATAACAAAAATTGCTAAAAGATTCTTAGTAACGGAATAGCATATAATGCCTAGAATAGCAAATAATGCCTAGAAAACGGCCATGATTTGTACAGTATTGGATGTGGTCTAAAATAGCTGAAGACTATCCTTCGAAGAGAAAGCTTTGAGAATATACTGATGCGTTAACTTTTAAAGGTTTTTAACATAATATAAGGCACTATTTTAAGCTAAATTTTGTGTCGGTACTATCAAACTATACTTGAACTTACCAGTATGTAGGTCATAATAAGAGGAAAACAGTACACCGTTTATTATCCGATCGTCAAAACCTTTGAAAGTATATTAGCTGCATTTACGCCACGAAAATTTGTGCAAAATGAAGGCCAAAAAATATTACTGCAACACTTCGTAATTTGCATTTGCTCGCTTTTAGGTAACAAAACACTTTAACGTATAGAACTTTGTATGCAAGCAAAGCCGAGGAAATGTAATAAACTTATTTTTTTAGTTTCATAATGAAATTGTTGGTTTATAGCAGTGGTATTAGCCAAAAATGTTTTAATTTTTCTTTCATCATCTAAAGTTAATTATGTAAGCTAATTAAGTAGATTGTAGTATCGTTTACGGACGTTTGAATAAAATTATATTAAGGAACACTTTATATTTTAAGCGTATTTTATGTTCGTAATACAACTTGTAAGGAAATCATTCTTGTATTTTATATCTGAAACGTAATATTGTGGGTACTTTTATGAAACCTATGGTTAGACATTGACCATTTGTCTGAACGGATGGACTTGAGGTTGAAGTGGTCGCTTCGCTGCTGGCAGTGCACCGATTGTTGTGGGTTCGATCCCCACACGGGAGAAAAGATATTGTGCACCTCAAATAATTGAACCGAGTCTGAGTTGGGTCCGCTGTTGGAATGCTTGTAAAGTCGCCCGTGACATAGACATCAGACCTAGTGCAGGCGTTGTCTTTTATTTCATTAACATATAAAGAAATAGGAAATTTGGTTGCCTTGTCGTTTATTTGGTAACTTTCGCTTAGGCATCGAACTGTTGCTTGACTCCCTCAGAATACCTATTGGTACTATATGTGAAAGTCATTGTACTGAAGATATGAAAATCTATGTACCTTTGGCTTCGATCCGTCCTCCCTTTACGCAAGGTTATTCCAACAAGTATTTTTTTAGGAATAGGTACATATAAACCTGCGTCAAGGGTTTCACAATAGTGACACATTATAATGTAATTTATACTGAAGCGTTATAAAACGGTATACATTTGTTACGGCTGTATGTTAGCATAAACATGGTCACTAATTAGCTACAAGCATTCCTTATATGAAATTATACTTCTTCATTTTTCTATGCCTAAATAGTATATTGACGAATAAAGTGCATATTTTTACGTGTATTATTTTATGACAGCAGTATTAATGCCTTCAACAATTGGTTACACTAATATTCTACTATTCGGGCGTACACTTAGAATGGTGCATACAGGTAAAATTATTTGCCTATCGTTGCCTGGCGATAAATCAGGTTCTTAAGGCCTTTTAACGATTCGTGTAAAAGTTCCTTGAACTTCCTTGTGTTTAGTTGGACAGCGCCTAAATCTTGTAACAAATTGTCGAACAGATCGACATATTTATGGGAGGGCGCAGTTTGAGTTAAGAGTTCAATCCTTGTTTTTGAGTTACAGAACTGTAAAAACACGAGTGATACATTTTTTAGATAAAGTTATTAGGAGGAGTCTTTGGTATTTGCCCCACTCGGATTCGGTCGTTGAGCGCCACTCTGCACTAAATCTGTGCGAACATTCAAATAAACAAAATTTAACCCCGACGCCGCTGGAGCTCCTGATTAACTGGTGCCAACCCCTCAATGTATACACACACACACTTACACACCTTGATTTGATTCGTTCATATGATAATTGGCTAGACGAACAAACATAATTTCGAATTACGAAAGTGTTCGTAGTAATTAAAGTGAGTGAGGTGCATTATAATTATTTAGTTTTAGGCGTAATATTATAACTTATTATACATTGTGGGATTTATACTTGAATTATAAGAATTATTTGTAATTTTTTCTATTTGATGTTATTTTACCTATTTATGTAGATTTATTTTATGACAGACGTAGACGGAAGGTAAAATTCTCATTTGAATAAAACATAAAAGAAAACGCAACGTGTGTTTGAATCTTTACGTTATGGTTAGGAGTTGCGTTATTCATGATTACAGTTTTATTGGGTACTCGTTCAGCAAATACTTTTACGTATAAACATGTTTTATTAATGAGGTATATCCAATTTTAAAACCATGTCATGTAAGCTTAGCGAATCGTTGTCTATGTTTACAGAGACAACGAATACACATAACATAACATTTATGTTACTGTTTTAATAAGCAAGTTATAAGGCTGTAGAGCAGCGGTAATTAACAATTTTATCTTTAAGATCTTGTCCGATGTTACTTGTGTACTGTAAGTATTTGCATAAATATTCAAGTGACGAACTCTGCAGAATTGTCCTTGGATCACTCAACATAAAGTGCGCAAAGCAACAAAATCTTATATACATCAAGTGGGAATTGGAAGGACCTAAGCCAATCATTTTTGACTAGATCAGAGATATCCTGACGAAGGGCCAAGTTAAAAGCAGTAACCTGACAATAATTTGATTACAGTAATTTAAAACGTAACAGACAGACGCGGATTCTCATTCACTTTTACCAACTACACACTCGATCATCATCATGGAATACTTAAAATAATACACATCATCAAATCCTATTCGATAGAGGTAGCAAGTTTGCATACAGCTTATGGTCCCCTGCAATGTTGGTACAAAAGTAATAAAGAACACAAGAATGCTCCTGGGAGTATCATTAACGCGTCACCGGCCCCGAGGCAAAAGAATTAAAATTTATTAATTTGGGGTCTTCAACAATGAATACGACTTACATGCTAAATAAGTACAATAAGAATTTACTCCTCATGCTTCTCCTTCTTCGTCATCTTCAAGATGAAAAATTATGAGAGAGTTAGGTACATAACTAACTTACGAATCTAACAGTGGGCTTTTTCAGCCACACTTTGCTTGCCACTCATTATTTCGTATGAAGAGTGAGCCAACGGCATTTAACATTTTCGTTAAAGACTCCATCTGGCCCTGATTCTGAGCGGCTAGATACAGAAGTTTTCCATCTAGGCTACTCACGCCGAGATGGTATAATCGCCCAATGGCTACTGGCAATAATGAGAGGAATGCGTCGCAGCCATTCCCATCAGGATCGGCCATCTCCTGGTTGCACCACTCCCAGATTTTTAAATATATTCCCAAGAATTTTTCTCTTAACAGAAACATTTAAAAATATATTTTGATATATCGTTTGTGCAAGTGTTTAATAACACGGTTCGATATAAAATGTAATTTACATTCGGCCTGACGTTTGGATGACATATCGAGATTTTAATTACTTATAAAATTAATTAATATCATGCAGTTTAATAATCAGATTGTATTAATGATATCAATGCAATTTATCTATTAACCTGTCTTTGACATTTATCATATAATAATAAATTAATCAACAACATTCGACTTGATAAGTTCGTCACATTAAAAAACATAAGAATCTTAAGTATATTACGTTTTATACAAGATTTGTAATACGATGCTGCTTATGTATATTGCTTATAGGTGAAGTGTCTGTGTGTAATGTCAAAATATACGGTACTTATGTCAAAAAACCAATTTACAATTTTTTTGTCTGTCTGTTTATAATCTCTAATCTAATCTCTGAAACGGCTAGACCGATTTCGACGGGACTATCACTAACAGACAGCTTATGTTATAAGGAGTAACTTGGACTACCTTTATTTAAAAAAAAATCTTGTTTACATTCCATTGGGCAAATTCGCTGGTATCAAAGAGATGGTTACAATTATTTGAATAGTAGCGCAAAGGTTGAAATGTATATCAAATTTCACATTTTAAATTAGAATTATTACATATTTTGAAGATTTCATTACTCAGAAGAATACACATTTTTAGGTTTTATTAGCGACGCATATTTCTACACTTAGCTACTTTTATGGTTAATGACACTCCCATGCAAAGTTGGGGTACGTAGTATGAAAGTAATCCGCAATCCTGTTATTCGATTCACGTTTCGTCGATACATCATTAGTATATTACATCGAATGAACTAATGACCGATTCACGTCTTTACGACTTGTCGAAACACAAAGTCGTGAAGATGTTATTTCTTGACTGAACTAACTGCGACGCACTTTTACGTCAAGAGCATGTTCATAGAAAGACGTGCAGGTAGTCCGTTTTAAATGTAATAATTAATAGTTTTTATTGTGTTAATCGTATTTTTAACATAATATTTCGATTCTTGAACATAAAATCCCATATTTGCCGGATAGCTGTTCTACTGTTCATACATTCAATTAATCTTATTCAAAACTACATTTTTCCCTCCACTTCACTCGCGTAAATGTAGGTTATATAAATTTTCAATTCTTCTTTTTCATGATGCAAGAGACGGAAAAGCGTAACAAACAAAAAAACAAACTCACATTCGCATTTATAATATTATAGTTAGAATACAAGAGCAGTTTATAACAAAGCCCCTACTTTACATGTAGTTTAACCATTATGTCGCGTTTCAGTATACTTTCAACAAAACTACTCCCAATTATCAAAACTAGTTAAACGTCAGTGAGGCTGCAGGGTTCCACGTACACCTAATAAGGTACAATGGCTGTACCCAGAGGTATATGGTACCCGGCGTCATTAGCAAGCGTCCACGATGCGTGACTCTTTATGGTCCGTGACTTCCATTTCACCCCTTCGCCCTAAACGAGGACACGTGTGCGAATTAATCGTGATTTTTTACCAATAAATCTTTGCTGGCAACGGAGCTAAAAGGTCCAATTGCTATACAATTCAATTTTGTTGTGCTCGCGGCTGTGTTATATTTTTACTAGCGATCGCGATCGGTTTGTGGTCTTTTTGGTTGAAACAATCCGTTTATTAAGGTCGATGGTTATTATTAAATAAAATGGAATATACATGATCTAGCAATGTAACAGGATTGTTTCAAAAGTAATTTTATTTATCATTGTCAACTTTTGTCATAAAGTGTACATACATATTTATCGAAGTCTATATATATAATAATAAATGCATATTGCTCACAGACTATAGATTTAGTATCTATAGATACAAATACGAAATATTAGGAAAACCAACCTACAAAATTTATAAAATCTGAATACCTAAGCTTTATGATGATATATATTGATGATATATGATATATATTAATGATGAGAGACTAGGTACCGAAAGAATATAGGTGTTATATCTAACAGTAACTATATTACCTATATCATCAGATTTCACGATTAAATGTATAAGTAACATGTAAATTATTTTTAGTAATTTTCAGAAGGCAAACGTAAATACAACAATTTTATAGGTTTGCAGTCAAGAGTTAAAATTATGTATCATCCAAATGATAATCCCAAACGTTAGAATGCAATAAATTACAATTATGGTATATAACCAAATTCACTTTCGGTGTCGGGCGGGTGTTACGATGTGTGAACACATTTGCCGGCCGCGAATTCTTCATTACGCCGATTTAAGAGCGGAGCTAACACGTTTTATGGCCAACAATACGTGCTTATAAAATTTGCATACCTTCATTCGCACTCTTCCTCGACCATTACCTTTCCATTTGGTAAATAATTTAGGAGCCCTCTAGGACGCCGACCAAATATTAAAAGTGATGGGTCCCTGAGGTTTAATATTAGATTCCCCTCGTATTAAATTTTCTGTCACGCGAAATTCCCAAATGCATACGCCAGATATTTTTTGCACATGTTCATATTCTCTCTTTTGTACTCGTATTCGACACAGAATGTCATACTGGCTGTCGTAATTTCGATTGGGATTCGGATTCGAAATACGCGATAGATTTCTCGTACGTTCCACATACCTTGCACCCCTTCAATCCTTATATTGATTCTTATGTCCTATGATATTACTGTGGCTCTAGTGTATCGTATTTAGTAAGCCATCTGATAACAAGCTGCTATTTAATTTTTATTAAAATTATAAAGTTTCTATTGGTAAAGAAGTATAATCAAAAGAATATATTTAAAGTCTACAATTACTTTAAAAGGGGATACATAAAAATACGTTCACTTTTTCGATTCATGACTAAATAATGTTCCATAACAATGACAGACAAGTCTTACGCCATCATTTGGAATTCATATTTGCAATGGGCACAATACTAAGCAAGTTACGCAGGGTGTTGAATAATCGAGCTCATTTTATATGCATCAAATTCACAGAACAAAACTAATCTAGAGCTTGGGGGCAATAAAAATGTCCCACTTGCCGGCGCAGCATTAAATATAGATGAGCACAAGGTGTAATCTCGGCGATTCTTATTATAAAATTTTGCATCTTAAATATTTCACATTTTTCAACACACTTCGCTTTGTGACGACGACGCCCCGAAAGAGGGTAATGCTGCTATTACGTCAGACAAAGTAGACTCGAGAATAGCGCTGCTGGCTTACCTATATAAAAAGCTAATTGGACGGCTTGATATATTTTTATAATAGCACAATATTTTTTATACCGTCAAATATTTTATTCTACGTTTATTTGATTATGCTAGCATTAAAAAAGTAGGCGTATCTCTCACTTGATTGGTTCAACTTCAATTCAGTGAAAAGGTTGACATCAGAAGCAAACATAATAAATTTCAACAACAATAAGCGTTGATTTATCAAAATTAAATCTCTTTGTCGAGAGGAGTAATCAAATTTATCGCTCATTTGAATCTCCAATTCGTTTTAAAGGGTCTGTTCGAGACTTTAAAATCATCACTGTTTACTTTCTACTGATGCCATTACGGTAATTAATTTTCTTGATGTATTTTTGTTAGTACCGTTGATATGAGCTCAATAACGATATAAAAAGGAAAGAGAAGCCTCGTTTACCTGTTCGCCTACTTAAAGACGTGTTCCGCTGCATCGTCAGAAAGCGGACAAATATGGCTCGACGTCCCCTCGTCTTGGGATAACGGTAACATTGTTTGTTCTTCGTATTTTTATAAAGCCCCGCAATAAAACGTTTGCATTTTACATTTTTGGGGGCCATAAATAAAAGTACTCACGTAAAATTGCATTTTAAGCATTTCTAAAAGCGGCCGTCACCTTTGGCCGGAATTATGTTGGGTTGTGTATGGGGACGTTAAAGTTTGGAAATAACGATGGGACTGTGCGTGATGCGTATTGTAATTTTGAAAATTTATAGTGTATCTATAATAAAACACGCCTGTATATGAATTCCATTGGTTTTGTATGACTTTATGTGGAACATCTTAATTTGAATGTTTTTGTTAGTCATCAGTATATAATAACGGACAATAAATTAATGACATAAATTATCGTAGCCCATGTCCTGCGCCGCCTCCGGCGAAGTCGGTGGGGTTCAAGTGAAATTAAATTACGAGTTGACAAAATGAGTTACGCCCTTTTCTGTAGATTAACAAACAAAAACTGATGGTATGAGGGTCAGGCTGGCATTAATGTTGTTAGAAGCAAATGACTCTATTCTTTGTGGACGTGTCGCCTGCTGTTGTTCGCTCACAATGCTACAATTTAAGCTTACCATTGTTCTTGCTTATTCCGGTCTCGATTTAGTTTCGCGCTTTTATCGTTGTCCATTTGAATCACGGGATGCGAGCCCGTATCTGTCCTCGCTTCAATGAGTCTCGTTCGTCATAACGTTGTCACAATAAGTTAATGATGAGATTATTTCCCGATAGCTGTTATTGTTTTAACGTTGGACGTCGAAATGTGCTAATACATTTTCAGATTGGTGTCAGTGAATTTATTGAGTTAATTGATCGATAATTGCAAACTCAATAAAATATTAAATCATTCTTTGTTTTTAAGGTATCTTGTAATAATAATGAAACTCCTAGAAGTAGAAATTTTAAGACTTAAGTTCACGTAATACACGAATATTAATCCTAGGTTGGTTTTGGTGTCCGTTCATTCGGTAATAATTCTATCTAAGTTTTGGTTTTTCTTTCCAATTTTTTACTTGTTGACTAGTAGTGCTAGTATTTCTATGTAAAAATTTGGAGCAACTTACACAAAATGCAATTTTATCGATTGTATCAAAATATCCTGTAGTGTTGTTGACAAAAAGAACTAAATAATAAGTAAATTCGTCTCTTCACAAATAGACTTAGTTTCACTAGTCTACAGAATATTTTAGGTACATCTATATAAATGCACCTAGTAAACAGAACTATTTATTAGGTGCATAATCATTATCATGACCTAGTTTGTATCAAATTACTAATTCGTATTTGATATTTACCTAACTGCGCCTCTGTCAAAATGTAACTTTAGATTCAGCAGCAAAATATATTACGGCATAATATTATGAAATTAGACCCAACGACCACGGTCTAAATTTATAGTATAATAATAGTGACAAGTAGACCACTTAGACTATACTAAAATAAAAAAGATTCAGGGTATCATTGTAGTATCGATAAATAAAATCTGAACTCGAAGCTTTTAATAACAGTTGAACTGTAGACAATATTTTACAATTGAACACAAAATATATAAGGCTCTACGAGCAATAAATATAACTTTATTATTGATCTCAAAATAATCTTGTAAACTTTAAATTAATGTAGTTAGTGAACATTCAAATACACTTCGCTGTCTACGTAGATAAAAATCAAATCGTCGAGTTTCCAATATATTCTGCATCAGTTACTGACCGCGAGTTCGGAGGGCGCAGCGCCCACAAATATTCCACGGTTCCCGAACCAATTAATTTAAAAATCGCCATAACAAACGTTGGAAAGGGCTTTATTGTTATGTAAATTTGTGCAAACTTGGTGGCCAGACATGGTCATGACTAATTGTTAATTCGACTAATGCTCTTAGCTGAGTGGGACACAGTGGCCCATCCCGTCGGTGTAATAAGGGATTAGTCGCCTGACCTCGCAGCGTTCTCGTCTTCCCATCTTCCGTTGGATTGCGGTCGCTGTTGATCAGGATTGGGGTTGATGACACTTTGCTGTAAAGTTTTAGAGTAATCTCTTGTACTTATATGATTAGGAGTTACGATTTATAGAGGCTTGTATAGCTTAATCTTGTATATATTGTATATTTCACTGAGCCATTCACATTCTACATAGGTAAACTTAACGTACGTATATTTGATTTCTCATAAAATGTATTGAAGCAGCAAATATAACTATTATTATTGCACGTGTATCAAATTGGAATTCGAAGATTGCGCTCAGTGGCTTCTTTGACCTATCTGATTAAAATAAAGGTTATCAACTGGTAACTTTACCAATAATATTAATAACCTACTAGGAATCTGTATGAAATAAATTTCACATTATTGATCCCAGAGGATTGATATTAAATATTAATGAGATAGACTGTCTTGTTGGTTCCGCAGCATAAGTTTGCATAATATGATCAAGTTCGCTTCCCAAGTTAGGCAATGTGGGATTTTATTTTAAATAATTCTCATTTGGAAAAACACATCTTAGGAAGATGGCAATATATTGGATTGGCTATTACATTGAATCTTATATAGTGAAATATGGTGAACACTTTATTTCTTCGGAGATATAGGGAACTGACACGTATAACCCGTAGGTACGTTTGGATTTTGCCCGATATTTCTCAGTTTAAAATATTCTGAGTCGCTCTGTAATTGTACAGGAGTACTAATATATATGTTCACTTTGCTTTTGTCTGTATATCGCTATTTACTCGTACATTATAACAGTTTGTACGGCCAAAGTACAAAAATCGATGAAATTTTGAATTGAGTGGTAGTGGCACACAGGCGGCTAGACAAAATAGGTTTTAATTATGTTTAGCATTCCGATAGAGTAGCAATATATTTAGGACAAAGTCCACTGATAAAGCAGATGAATCTCCTTGTAATAAAATTGCTTGGTAAATAACATGTAATATACCTATATACTATATTTAGGTTATGATGGTAGCTATTTATGTATCGTCGTTTTGGCAAACCTTCGCCAGCATGTCTCTAAATGTTTACAAAAACATAGACAGTCATTTTAATAACCAGTAAATCAAAAAATAGTTGCTTCTGCAAGGAATGCTTAATTCATAGCCGAATCGTTAACCCGCTTAACATTAGGGCTCGAAGCCATCCATCTTAAACATCCCTCTATTAATAATTGCGTTCAGTTTTACGCTGTGCGTAATTATTTAATGGAGACGAATTCCGCAAAGCACGCGCCGGCCGCACCGTGAAATGAAACGTTACATGCTTCAATGGAGCTATTGAAGATACCGTTTTTATGCAGCAGTGCCTAATACCCACCCTCCATTTAAAAAGTTAATTTTTTAAATATATTTTTGAGTTAATTCCTTTTTGTTTTTGACTGTGATTAATTGTCGGTTTCTGTTTGGGATGTTTTCATTGAGCGTGTTGTTTGATATGCCGGTTGTTCGTTAGAGGGTGCAGAAATATTCATTTACCTATGTTGCGATATTTTGTGCGTGTACCCCTTTTGTTTTTTTATATGAGCCTACGTCTTCTTCACATAACGATTTGTATAAAAGCGTAAATATCTATACGCTATTTGTTGGCGAACAAGACGATCTAATAGTTCTTTAATTATTTAAAAGTTCTCTAGCAATTTGGGTTACGAAATACTAGCATTTTTTCTAATCCTCCTTGCTATCTATATTGCTTGTGTTACGAGTGCAATGAGTGGGATTTGGCCCCACAACCTCTCGATTGCAAATCTAATGCCTAAATCAAAGGGTCATAGCCACATCAAAATTTTTGAAATATTTTTCTATTTTTCTTTGTAAAACATTTTTAAAAGTAACGTACATTTCTTCACTTCATCAACAGTATGGAACTGTATCTGATTTAAATATATAATTCATATCCAGGTTAACAAATAATAGATTGCAGCTGCATGCTTATTGTTGTATTCATTGAGAGTACAAAAATAAGTAATATTTTAAGTGAATACTTAAAATATTACTAATTTTTATAAAGCGCCGAAGACTATGTTGTATTTTTTGAGTTTTATTTGTTGTATTTGCTCCTATTACGTTTCGTTCGAAAGAAGTTAGTTTAGAGTTCAGTAAAATGTTACATTTAAAAACCACATATGATAGCTAGTTGAACGGTAAGGTTAAAAGGTAATAAAACACTTATTCAGTCGTTCAAAGATGACACGGTTGCTTAATTGTAGACTAAGTAAGTTGTTGTTGATAATTCTTTAACGCCCTGGCGATAATTATTTGCATTGCAATCTTTATAAACCCCTAAAAACAAACAAAAGCGGATAAACAAGTGCAACAATTAAACCACTCAGTCGTTGATGTAGTCTGCAACTGCAATTTACACAACTGCGCACACTGTAATGATAATTGTTCCACAACTAGAACACCCACTACTATATTACACATGGTAAATATTAAATCTCCTGTGTGTCCAATCTACAGTCTAATCTTCGGTTGTTCTCGACTACGGCCAAGTTGTCACTAGTTAGTTCTGACTTACAAGTTACAATGCATGCGGTTCGCTTAAATCTTGAGTGTACTAAGCTCCGTATTCTGGAGTGACTCATCGGTTTTCGATACTTTGCTTAGTATAGATATCACTTTAGAATGTTGCTTGTTAGTAGTTCTATATACAAAGACTCGGAAATGTTATCGAAGTGAGAGGTAGACTTATTCCATACTCACTTCGCCAGCTTTGTGGCGGGCCTATATATGTCTACCGGTTATTTTCAGGCTTCGTGGTGTAATTTAGAATTTTCTAAGAGAAAATGCTGAAGTGTTTGGCTGATTCGCTAATAGAAAAAGTAAGGTGCTCTCGGGCACTGGAAGGTACAGCGGCTCTCTCTATTATAACCGAAAGTTTTGTGTAGGGGAACGCTATATGATAAACTGGATTAGTCATAGAGGATGGGATTGATCCGGTAATAGAATCTGAGATTCGGCAATTGCTTTTAAACGTGAGTATACTGTATTTCACTGGATTAAGGCAGCAGTCAATAATGATTTAAAAACTTAAGCAAGTTATTACTGATAACTGTTGTGCATAAGTTTGATTGGCGGATCGAACAAAGTATTATTGGGCTATATTGTCATGAAAATATCACTAGCAGCACGAAGTCTAGAACTGTGCTCGGTGAATGGCAATAAGCTTGCCCTCTATTGATGTGATATATGTATATCTGCCTACTCTTATAGGCCTGTAGGCGTGAGACTATGCAGAAACGTACGTACGGTTCATCATACAGGTACTCGTATTATGAAATATATTGAAATCGTTAGGATAAGTGAAGCCAAACACACATAAAGCAAGTAAACTAGGAAGCCTGTTAAATAGTTTACTTCTTATGTGTATCATTAGCGAAATGTAAAACAATAGTAGGATATTATGTTTCTGCCCTATTATTGGATAGATAAACGATAAATGGAAAGCCTTAATAGTTTTGTAGATATAAACTTCCAATAATCTGAATCACATTGAAGTTTAAAACGATAATTCATTGCAGTCACCAATAAAAACAAGCTATATATATTTAAATGGAGTATAAATAGCTATTTAGACATGAATAATTGATTAAGTAATCAACTTAATAGATAGACAAATTACAAACGTAAAATATCTTGTAATTAGAAATTATTAGACCCCAAATCCACTTAGAGGATATGGACTCAAGGTCACTCAAATTAAAGTATCAAATGACTAAGCGTAGTTTGGCATGACGTTAACAAGCTGTAATTATCTAAGCCTGACATGTTTCGTAAACATAAAGTATGCGACGAAACCTTGAAACACCGAAGGTCATTATAGTCAGGGTCCCTTCATTAGCTATTCATTAATATTGGGGCTGATTTCATCGTAAACACGTAGCTACGTGCTACCAACACTAGCGATATTAGCAATTCATATGAAATAACACATAACAATAGTAATCAGGTGTTTGGTTATGAAAGAAAAATCACATTTCGTTGTGAGGCGAGGCGGTGCCAAGCACAGATTTCGTCGGCAATGTATCGTGAAATTAGTTTAGTGGCACTATATAATTACGCGCCCTTTTTATAGTCCCTCGGTCGTCGAGGGGCGAGCCGGCCCCCGGCCTGTTATGACGAAAATGTCAACCCGGTATGCGACTTGATGAATCGACACTATTTTAAACATTTTCTCGTCGCCGTTACTGTGATAGCTCTATAAGTTACAACAAACAATACTCGGGTGTCAAAATGAAACGCTCACACGCTCAAACTTACATTTCATAGATTTATTATATAAAATCTTAACGCTACATTTTGAATTTTTAACTTAGTATAGTAACATATGAAATTTACAGAGCTGGTACATTAGTATAGATATAATAGTAATTAGTTTATAATTATTGCGCAAGAACTTCCCAGTTTGTGGGAAATCTATATTTTATTCACTAAATACTTAAGTACAGAGTCTTAACTAAATACATAATAAACGACGAAGCTCAGATATTTCTTACGAATTTATAAACTATTTCGATTTATGTATTTACATTATGATATGAGAGAAGTCTGAAAAATATTATATATTTGCAAAATGAAAGCTTATTTAAGCACCTATTAGGCTATACTTTATTACTACTATAGCAGATATAGCGAAGGGCTCCTTGTAAATATCTGTCACATTTATTTTTATCACTTTTCTACAATACGTACAACAAAATGCAATTTAGCTTTAAACATTAGGTAGATACTATAATGAGCAATTTAATAAATGAACACCCTTAAGTACTATGAAAGTATAAATGTTTGATGAACACACTATAAATAAAATACATTTTAAATAAACGAGTACAATGAGTTTTTGTATAGGTGAGGCCTCCAACACTGACTGCTACAAATAGCGTGCTTGTTTCAGAATAACAAATGTTGTTATTTTCACAGGTTACCATATTATAGCTAATATTTGTAAATAAGCATGCTAATTTCATGTAGCAGAGTAGTTGTTGGCTTAACATGAATCATCGTATTCAATACATTTTTTTGCCTACTTGACGGATTACCTTCGAAATTAAAATGACGACAGCGGATATTCAATGGCATTAATCGAAAAATGTTTAGAAAAAATATGTATATAGATTACTCATATAATTTAGATAAAATTTGATATTCGACCGCTGCAAATGTAAATATTATGTATAATGTATATTGATGTGACGATGAATATATGTACAAGCTCTTAGGTACAACTTTATGATATGGAATCGAATAACTTGAGTAGGTACTAGATGAATGATATTTGGGTTAAAATGAGTACAGGAATTTTGTACAAAAATATTCAGAAGTATTCTAAGAATGCATGTTTACTACTTCGTGTACAATCTATATAATATATTAGTAGAAATATTGTTGCTCTCATAAAACTGTATTAACATAAATAGATGCATAAATTCTGTAAAAACATTTCAAGTAGTTATTTTAATCATTAAATATTATCATGTTGGTAGTACAAACGTTACAGAATATAAAATAATTAATTACTAACAAATGCCATATTGTAAATCACTAGTTTTATGAGAGCTTTCACTTCGATGATAGCTAACTACTATTCAGCTATTATAGTATCTTATTGCTGTGATAGTAAACAATTCATGAGCTTGTGCAATAATAAGTTATGGGAGTACTTCATAATTATATAACACAACTATTAAATCTATTAAAATATTACCACTGTTTCTGATCATCTGTGATTTTATAAAAATAATAATAATACTGCAACTATATTAATGAGTGATAATTTAGTCTTAAGTCCATGATCAATACTTAAAAATATATTTTCTAAACGAGTTTCTTATATATATCACAGGCTTAAATTATACTCATTACCATTAGGGACGTGCATACTATACATACACTTATAATAGATACAGTCGAACGAAATTAGGTAACTATTTACACAAATAGGGGAAAAATAATGAGGCGAACCCTCCCACAACCCTCGGAGATTTCAAATTACGACCGCGGTTTACCAACACACGGCAATACGTATCTTTTTATTCGAATCGTTAGTTTACTACGACTAATGAATCTTGATCCGATTGGCATCGCATATTTATTCCGATCAACGCTCATCACTCGCACACATTAAACTTAAATATACAGGATTACAATTATAAATGCAAAATAGGACAAATTATAATTTATTTAACAAAATTTCTACATACATAAAAGTAATACCATCCCATAAATCTAACAATTGTTCTATCACTTAGCCAACGAACAAAGCGTACTTATAATTTCGATACTAAATATTTTACATTCCATTTACCAACAAAGCAACGCACAACGCTCTTTATATCGTTCCATTTAAATTTCAATAATAAAAGTGTTCGTAAAAATTTCGAGTGTCCAATAATCACCTACTCATGTTCCCGCCGAGTGTTTGGAACGATGCACTGTTGCTACTACATTCAGTTGTCACTACACTTTCACTTTACAAAAGCTAGAGGGAGTCACATTCGGTTGAATACACTAGTCTTGAGCTCGACGTACACAACTACGGAGTCGCTATGAGATCTGTAATGGAGCGGATGATATTGACGGATTTCCTCACGAGAATATATTGAAGTACTTCAAGCCGGCCGAGACGTAAGGTATCGGTATAGCCCCTGCATAATAATTAACAGATTGAAACATGAGATAGGCGATGTTTAGAAGCTATCACACTATTTCGTTTGGATGTGTGTTCTGATTCGAATCGTTCTGTCTGGCGCACTGCTGTAAAGAAAAGAAAATATAACATTAGTATTTTATCGAATATCATTAAATATAAGAACATTCTAATTTAATTGTAAAAATGTAATTCAAACATATAACAATTACCTCTTGTTTACGTTCCCAAGTTTTCATGGCAGTTTTGTATTTCTCAAATTCATGACACCAATTTGAATATATTTTCTGATATTCATTACTCTTTTCCGGAGGTGAGCACCTGTGAAAGTAGCAATTTTATTAATAATACTCATAATTATAACTATTGACGTTAAAATATATGTATTGACTTAATATTATACCTGTGAGTGTCCACGGTTATGTTGTAGGAGCAAAGCAAAGATCCACCCAACCAGCAGTCGTATCGACCCGCGTCAGCCTCATTCACCGAAATAATCAGCAAACCATGTTCAGAAGTCTCAATATATTTCTCCGGTTTACTGCAAAAAAGGGTATTTAAATATTTATTAGGTATCAAAGATCAAAATTATTTTATCCACCCGATGGTATTAAATATTGTGGTTTGTAGATTTGATGTTTTGTATTATTTTAAAATTTTAATGAGACGTCCAACGGGGAATGCTTTCAATATTTATGAAGGATAAACTCGCCTGTGATTAATCTATATCTGAAATGAGTCTGTTCATTATAGACTTTGTTTATTCTAAGCTTATGCGCATTGCATTGCCAGCATCATTTAGAAGTTTCAGACATTTTAATATGCACAATGGCTACCAAAGTATTTATTTAATAGCTCTTGGCCAACGCTTGGACTCTCAGGCCACATAATTCTTTTTCCATTGTGTCTACTTTCCGGCTAATTGACTTTTTAGACACTTAAATAGAACAAAGAATTGTAAATAAAGTTGTTTATTAAAGTTATTACCATAAAACTATTCAGTAGTAGCTCATTAATTAATACAATAAAGCAGAATTTCAATGCTTTTTCCACACTTCCGACTATTCCATCAAAGTTTACAAGTCAGTGGGTGAATAAAGCATGGTAAATAGAACATTCCGAGTTCCCCTTGCACTGTAATTGTACGGCGGAAGCGCGATAGGCGAAGATTTGGAAGCCCTTTAATTAATGTTGTTGCATGCGTGTTCACTAACACTATTTTACGTATTTTAAAGGCTATTTAAATTGTATTTATCTTCGAATTGAATAGCTCAGGTGGGTAATGGAGTTGTTTAAGTGGTTTAAAGTTTTCGGTTTGCGGATTTGTAAGTGCGGACGTGTATGTTTATTATTTTCGTATGCGTTTCGGGAAGAAGGATTGTCGTTTTGGTACTATACGAAAAATAATACCTAATTATGATCATATAAGGTTTCTTATTGTATACAAATATACACAAGGAAGTATAGAATAAAGACGCACAATATTCTGTTTACTTATTTTACGGCAATAATTTAGTGTGGCTTGACAAAGCAATAGCTTCAAAATTAGAACATGATATAGTATTACTTTATAAAAACTGATTCTTTTTAACTGCGTGCCTGTTCAAAAGGATATATGTATGGTATTTATCCTACTATGTATATTGATAAAAATAGAGATACTCACTTGAACGTGATAGGATGTCGTCCCTTCTCCCTGGAGTAATGGTACCACGTCACAGCTCGGGGCTGCAGCACTTCTGGCATCTTCACGAAGCTGCCGAGGTGCAAACTCTGGCCCCAAGTGGCAGAGACACTCTTCCGAGATATGGATGAGTCACATATATCCGCCGTCTCGTTGGCCACGTCTTGTATCAGACTATATTGGAATGATTATAGGTTAGTTATGTCAGACTCTATATGCTATCCAATTTCCTAATAAATAATGTGTATGTTTCTTAGAAATGTAGTTATTGTATGTAAAGTGTGTGATACAAAATTATCACATAATTAGTTAGAAAATTTTACTATATTGAGTAAAATCTCAAGCAAAATTTATTTTACAATGATATAGTACGTTTAATACTTAACGAAGTACGAATTTATATTTAGGACTACGGAAACTTGTTTTAGTTTGTTTATATTATCTAAGGCATAATTACTTCATATATATTCAGATACATAGTTTTCGTGTCGTCTACGCGTAAAGTGCTACGAATTGCTGTAGCATGCGTAGACCAATGCATACGTGTACGGTATTTCCAAACATTAAACATAAAACAATATTTGATTAGCTATGATTAGTAAATTAGTCTGAGCTTACCCAGGCATATATTCTCTGCAAACGCCGGCATCTCTGTCCCAGCCGCAGTATGGATCGCGTGCGCATCTGACGCATGCGTCGTAGCGACGTGCGCATAGGGCCAGGCGTAGCTGAAGCACGCGGCGATCTGAGGCGGCGTATAGAGAGCCGTGGACTCGAGATATTGCCATGGCCTAGAGAGAAGATATAGTTTTATTTACATATTTGTAGTCTTACAACGTAAATTAGGAAATGTAGTCTTGGGACTTTTGGTCATGCAGGTCAAGCTTTAAAGTTTGTTGATTATGAATTTATTGAATGAAAGTTTTCTTACTTGTATCGGTTCTCCAGGGGTAACATCAAAGATGTCAAGAAGAGCAGACTGACTGTCGCCATTGCGAGTCCACTGCGCGATCTTATGGATTTTACCTTCATCTGTAATAAAACAAAAATAAAGGTAAGTACGAAGTTGCCAATACTTGGTGGCGGTATGAAGCACACGAATGCTGTATGAAACTGGAATAACAGTAGTAATACAGTAACTGCGTTTCGCCTGATGATTCAGTTTTAGAGGCTCGCTTACTGTCTCCCTTATTCCTTTTACTTTATCCTATCTATAATTCCTTTTCTCTAACGTCGGTTAGTAGTGAATACCCCTAGTATTTCGAGAAATCTTAAATGGTAACCGCTAATCAGCAGTCAAAACGTATGCCATAAAAGCTTATATGCGGTGCATATCGCATTTCTTATACCATTAGTATAGACAGAGCATTATGTGCATAATCGTACAAAAAGTGCGTTACGAACGAAAATGAAAGCACTACATACACTGACGGTTCTATTTCACACGTCCAAAAAATTCTACTTTAATAGGTCGGTTGATGCTTCAATGGACATGCGTTTTTGTTTTTATCCTAAGTGCCGTGTCCACCTTCAATAAAGCTTCCGAGAGGAATGTCCGGTAGAGTTACCTGTTACTAACATGCGATAATTGAAACCTCTCTCGAAAAGCACTTGAAATTTATCGACATTGACATGCTTTACCGTTTATACTTGCAAATTTGCTAACAGATTTTTCTTCTGGCAGCTTATGCACCTGTGAAGATCAGGTGAAAATAGAGAGTAATACTTGAGATAAATTGATTTAGTCCTGTAAGGGCCCTTTTTAGTCATAGATATAACAGTGATACCATGAACCCTTTTTTTTTAATATAACGTCGGTGTCCTAAACGTAATTATGACTAACAATCAAAATTTAATTTATTTAAGAAATAGTAGTTCTTTAATTTTTAATAAATTATCATATATCCAGCCGTTTCATCACATTCTTTGAAGTTTAGCTAAGAGAGAGCGACTGCTCTTTCAAAAGAAATACCCGTAGTTAAACATTCCATCCGTGCAGTATTTAGATAATTAATAGAGAAAGAATATATAGATGACTTTATACTAAGCCTGGCTACACAAGTATGGTGACCATAGAAAACACCGAGTTTTGCTACTGGTGAAGTCCCGGGGAAAGTCAAACGGTCTTGTCTATATATAGGCGAAATTGAAAGCAGAATTCCAATTCTCTGCTTAATAAAATAGAAGACAAAATAAAGAATATTAATAAATACGAGAAAAGATAAGCACTGCGGATACGAATATAAAATGGCCTAATTGTAAACTTTATTCCAGTTATATGTATGGCAGATTGTTATCATGTTATGATTTTTGGATTTTATGATCATCAAAGGCCCGGTATTACGGCGGCGTCCCTCTATTCTACCTTGCATAACTGAATTCCATATCTATATCGCATCCATCAAATGCCTTAGCGACGAGGTTCACTAAGCACCAGACGCGGAATATATTTAGCTATTTATATAATTAGCAACATGTATGTAAGTGACACATATCAGGAATTCCGGCGGTTCATCGAGTTCCGCTTCAATTACCAACGTCTTAGAGATGTATTAATCGCTATTAATATTATAATTGAGTGCTAATTATTCCTTAATGTGTATACGTAAGGACTTGATGGAGATACATTAAGCGTCATTTGTCCTAATGAATTAATTTAGTATCTTACGTAAATGTAGGCCAAGTATCAGTTTAATATATGATCGTCTTTGAGTAGCAATACAAATGCGTTAACTTAACCACCTTCTCAGCAGCAATTACTGGCTTTACCTTGATTTACGGCCAGCAAGATACGCTTTCAATAGCTGAAGAATCAAAGAGAAAACGCTTGCCGCGGTGTTGTGAATTGTAGGTACTTGTTCAATCAGAGGATACTATATTTTGTGTCTTATTATTTCTAAAATTCATAAGCAGGACTTAGCATTAAACGTTAGGTGGGCCGCGAGCATGTCTACAGCAATACATGTATACATAGTCACAGCTATATCCCCGAAGAGATGTATCAATGTCATAGGGGGCGAACCTACTGCCGTCTATTGGGTAAAGTTCTAGTCACCGTGCTAATACTGATAATTTCGTGACAAAAAACACAGTAACGATTTACCCGACCGAATATTGAACTCGAAATATCGTGCTCAGTAATCGCACACACTATCGCCATCAAGGCAGTGACTGTTATAGAACGTGTTATAGTAATTTAACCTTTTAACATTACTATGCGTCCGGCGCATACGCCTATCTTGCCATGATTAGCCTGTCAACAACCCTTCATCCCTTGCGTGCGACGTGTGGGGCACTTTCGTACGGATCGGAACATTTCACGTTTACCTTTTAACATTTTATTGACACATAATTTTTTTATACCATATTTATCTTTTTTATGTCATATACATATGACGGTTTTACATAATATTATTATTATAAGTGATTTTTTTACAGTAAATTGGGTAATTTATAATACGTAAAGAGTCCAACAAACTGCAATGCAGAGGGTCTCGGGTTCGAACCCACGTCGCTCTGGCCTTCGGAAGTTATATGACTTTTCGAAATGATGTGCGTATTGATTGACAATTATCGCCTGCTCCGTGCCTCGGAGAGCACGTTAAGTCGTCGGTCCGAATAACGACTGCCATGAACGTCTATGGCAGTCGTTATTGGGAAGTCAGTGCCCTATAATATCCTGACACTGGTCAAGCCTTAGGGTATCGTTAGTCTTCGGGTTCAGGTGGCAGCCGCTCCGTGTAAAAACTGATATCCAGTCCAATCCGGTTAGACTAGAAAAGCCGACCCCAAGTGACTTGGGAATAATAAAGGCTAGGGAGAAAAAGTAAGGACATTTCATAACTATTTTGTTGGGTCTTATTCCACTGGCACTTCCATCTCTGCAACTCCTGTGTAGCCAGGTTCATTAGTGGTGACCATGGAAAACGCTGAATCCTCATACTAATAAAGTCCCAGGAAAAGCTAAACTGTATTGGAAGCCGCGACGAATTCAATCAGAAGTATATAGAAGTTGGAGGACGATATTGCAATAAAGTAACATCAATCACTGTAAAAGTAAACTTTTAAAACGATCGTACTAAATTCATTGTTCTATTTATGACCCCACAAAGCAAAAGTTTAAAAGTCCCGTCAAACAGAAATAAATAATGACTAAGCTTTACGATAAAATACAGACAACGCCGCGGGCAACACCTAATATATATATAAAACATTCATTGTCTCAGTAAACGTCTTGAAACGTGTGAAATCACGAACGTCACCCGAACACTGAACAATTCTAACAGCTTGTTCAAACTGATAAATGGCGGGGACAACTCGGAGTGATGGCGCCAATTAATTCTGCTCCCTACAATAGTCACGAAACATTCTACCTTATGTTTATCAGATTCAAACTGTTCGAATAATAGAGAAAACTGAAATACCGCTTAAAACTAAAACGGTTCTATTTTCAAATTTAAATAGTGGAAGGAATACATATTCAATTTTAGAAAAATAAATCGTATGTCGAAACATTAAAAAAAACAATATCCTATTTAAATAGAAAATACACAATAAACACGAACGAATAGTTGATATGTTATTTTGTGAATAAATGTTTTAGTTAACAAAAGTAACCACCAAATGTACGACTGTATTTGTTATACATATAAAATATACTCTAGAAAATTCCACGTAACCAACGCCAATATTTCTGACCTGACCTTATAACATAAAACGTTATTCGTACCAATAAAATAGAAAACGGATCACACATCATACATATATTACAGTAGAAAATCCGAGCGAATTTCTCAAAGGTCAGAAAATACAGAACAATCTTTGTAAACACAATCGGGAGGCACAATCGTATTGGCACGTGACCACGGGCCTATGGCGCCATGGAAGGCATTGAGGCCCATTGTACATAAGGTCACAGTTCCCAGCTTCCTTACAAAGAGGCCGAATCAGGAGCGAATTAATATGCGGCCCACGGATCTTAATAGCTAATTGGATTACTGGCATATAGCGAAATTACCTAACCGGGTTACGTACAATACTAAAGCTACGTGTCTCAGTTCAATGTGTCGCATTATAAGACGAAATGGCGGGGTCGTATTATTGTGTTCGTTAAGTTATAGCTGAGACATAAATCAGTAATTATATTGGGACCCTTGTCGCTAATGAATGGTAAAACATTGATTATGTGAGGGCTTGCGTGTTATGTGTCAACTTCATGTTTACTACCGTAATATAGTAGAGCCTTGTTGTAAAAATTGGCACGTATAATATTTTATACGTTATATTATTATTATAATAACTGTTGTCCACTATTTCGTTTATGATCACCAAGGTCCAGACTTATTTGACCTACCAGTACTATAGATTTAGCTATCAACAATAGTTCATTACATTTTAAGTAATTATAGTTTTAATTGTCTGACTGGCTTTTACCCTGGCTTTTATCGTTCCTTTTCAAGTTTTTAGTTTTTCAGATATTGAGATAACGAAGCTTCAGTGAAAAAGATTTAATAGGCATAAAAGTGGCAGCCTTCTTTAAGTGAAATTAAGTTAATTCGTGAACTTTGACATTTCAAGGGTAGATTTCGCTAACATTCTTTAATATATTTTCATATTAATTTTAAAAAACTTATTTATTATATTTTCTCGATGACCTTAAACACTTTACGATTTATATACTGACATAAGAAATTATCACGATTTGAAAAATATAATTACTGTAGCGTCAAAAATTCTAATACAAAAGATACATTCTGCATATTCATGAACTTTTTATAAACCATAAGTGAATAATGTCTTGTTCCCAATGAATTGAAATATTATGTCGGACACATCACATCACATATCATGTGTCAGAATAGTAATAAAATTAATATTTCAACTATCCTTAGGGTAATCACTTTTGATGATTTATATACATATATCCATAACCTTGTTATTTAATATTATAAATAAGAAAGTGTGTTTATAGGTTTGACCTTAATTCACGCTACAATAGATAGAGCCAGAAAGTAAACAAATATTGCAACAGATTCCCAGTATTACTAAGCCACAGGTAGAAGCTAGTGTACACCTTTAAATATGTCGAGTATATTATTTTAAATAAATATATAACGTAATTATTGTTTAAAACTTATACATAATCTTATACATGTAAAATTTCCAAATTCTGTGTCCGTCGCGGTTCCCTCGGCACCTGAATTTGAAATGTCCTCATCAGCAAGTCTAAACTCTTAAAATCCATAGGTAAGCTTATTCGTGTCCGAATATTTATGGAGATGAACATCCATCCGAGTGTTTACGCCTTTGTAATATATACTTTTACGTTGTCGCCTTCTTGTATTTTATAGAACGAAATTAGATTTGTTAGACGTCCTCGTAAATTTCGTTTTGTTCGTTATACTATGAAATATATACGCTAGCAGGACGTTTCCGAATTAAATTTAAATGGAAATAAAGCTATAAGATACAATATTAAATTACTCGTTGAAACTTTATTGGCGTATCAATTTATTATATTTAAGTGAAACCATATTGTCGTCGGCTTCTTATGAAACCTTGACAGACGATAGACTCATGAATAGTTAGTTTTAGCTGGTTGGGCTACCTGTTATTCTACCATCCACTAACTAAGGACGTTAAGTTATATGGAACGCATATGGGTCCTTTTAGTTAGCGGACGACAGTATTGCGGTTTCTTCCATTAAGGAACGAAACGAAGTACAGACAACGGTGAATTAATGATCTAAATTTAAATGGGAATAATTTAAATAGTATCCGCAGAAAATCAGTCAGCACTTTACTGCAAAAATCACCACTTGATATTTTTTAGTTATTTTTTTTTTACTTAAAACATGACGTTTACACCTCATTTTTTATACTTAGTTTCCTTTTTAATTTATTGTTATGTAATTAGAAATAATTTTAAAATCACCTGTACTGATTACCTAAAATGTTATACTACTTGAATTTGTTAACAATTTATTTTTAATATCATATTAAGTAGAATAATAATTATGTTTTAGTATGTTAAACACAGCGCATGTAGTGTTTACTAATAATTGTTTGTTACAATAACCTACAGTTTCCAAAATCTTACATAGTTATATAAGAAACATTGTATACAAACGTTAGTGAACTTTATCAAACAAATAAATAAATTATCGCAGCCATTGTTTTGATTGTAAGTGCGATGTTTTTATATGGGCTAAAGCCGCTTCCAGTAGCCTACAAATTCAGTCAAACTTTCAACTGTAAAACTATTACATACACAAAAAGTTGCACTGTGCCACATTCCACATAAAAACTGTACCAAGATTACCTTTATTCAAAGCAACTTCTCAAGAACGTATCAAGTCTACTGTTATAGTGTATTGAAATCGTTTCCCTAGCTCGGCTCTTACAAGTGGCCCGGGCCGATAAGCAACGATACACCCTTGCACTACTTGCACCCGTTGCACCCCTACACCGCCTGCACCCGATACCCCTTTATACTTTTAATATCACGTCATGTTTAATCTTTAGCGTATTTTGTCAGAACATTTTAGTGTGACGGTGATAGATCGTTTGCGAAAACTTTTGAAAGGTAGAATTTAAAAGACGTTTCGTATTGAAGAATAAGCTTGTTCTATTGGCTTGTACGACTATATATGCTACTAGTAATATTATGAAGTTTGTAAAGATTGTTGGATGTTTGTTACTCGGTCTTACTTGAAACTTGGCATACAGATTGTTATATATATAAATACATTAGGTGTTTTTATTCCCACACGGGTTAACCCGCGGTCAGGTAGTAATTTATATTGTTAATCCTTTTCAATCTTTTACTGCATCATCAACATGGGCATTCAAATTAAGCGCTATTTCTTCTCACATTCTGCGAGAAAATGTCCTAGCTTGATATGTTTTGTTGTATCCCACAGCTATATCCCTTCGCTTATCTAAAAAATCCCATAAGTGCTCGAGTTGGCCGTAAGTAACTCTTCGGCGCAAGTGTTCTCTGTATACAAGAAAAACACTTAAAATACCAACGACGTTTTCGTTAAGATGCGGAATCTATTTATAGGTTTAACATTCTGCATAATAGGTATCTATTATAATATCACCTATAATATTCATAGAAATTACTTACCCCATTCTTTCTTACCCCATTGTTTAAACACTTTTAACTTAAATTACACACTCAATAAATCCTAACTTAATATTATAAATGCGAATGTTGAGTTTGGTTGTTATGGTTTCTCAATATTACTACTTCGATTATTATGAAATTTGGCAAACACGTTGTCAGCGGTATAGAAAAGGACATAGGTTACCTTTTATCTAGAAAAAGGTACTGTTCCAAAAAGGTACTGTTCCCGAGGGACAGAATATAGACACAACTTATATTGACGTGAGCGAAGCCGCGAGCAAAGTCCAATATCAGATAAATTACAAATGTATGGTCACAATAACATCAGTTTAAGGTCTATTCTAATGCTTTAATTATCAGAGTGCCGGATAACAGTTCAATAATGAATGCAATGCACGAAATTGTATCAATCACTAAAATTCTATATTCAAATCAATCGAATACACACACCTTAAAATTTCTATATACCAACACATATAAATCACCCACACAAAGACAATTTCGTGTTATAGTTCGAGTTGGTGAAATTTCCACATTGAATTAGCGGGATTAGAGTAATAAGTAACAAGGTGAGACACAGGCTGACACAGGCACATTACTGTCGCACTGACTGACGGCTACAACCACCGGTAATTATGTTCTCTGAATATCGTATAGGTTAGTCTATAATTGGTTCGTATAACACGAAGTTTAAAGTACAGTTTGCTTTTAGTGTATTTATGTGGCACAAATCAAAATCTGTTATTATACTAAAACTATAGTACAATTGTATATATGTGTGTATCATATTGAAAAAGTTATCCATGTACATATATTTGTTCTGACTATGGGCGTGCTTTGTGCGTTGCCTAAATGTACATAAATTGACAATATTCAGGCATTTTCTTAGAAATGTACTTATTGGACAGCATAGGTATTGGAGTGTTAGACATCTAGCAAAGCGTTAGTCTATTTCCTAAAAATAATAATGAATAGTTGACTGCACGGCAGACGTAGCGGGCAAGCGGTCGCCATGCCGCGGCCGTAAACATCGCTCTGTGGGTCTGAATCCTATTTGTGTGGCCCACAAATAATTATTCTGAGTCTGGATCTCCTTTAATTTAAAGTTTATAAAATTCTCCATGATACACGGCTAGTATTAAAAGTTTAGTAGATGCCATTTATAAAAAGATTGTGTAATCCACAGATGATTTTTTGTTGTTTATGTTTATGTATGTAATTATAATGTCCTTAAAGATGTGTCACCGCGCTGTAGGTATTAAACATAGTAAGACACACTTCTTAATACCTCTTCAAGTTTAAATACCAATTTGCTACAACATACAATGTAAGAATATGTTAATGAAACAAGGTATCGCATAAAATTAAGCATAGTATGGACGTATATGAGACTAGACAACACCTAAGCTTAGTTCTAAAATTGACAATGATAATATATTCTGGCACCGCAAGAAAGTCTACATTTTGACGCACAAGTATCTTGATGCGATAATAGCTGGTACACGGGAAAGCATTCAACAAACTTGTCTGCAAGCAAATGTGGGGAGGCGATACAAGGTACCCGACTCAAATCTGTTTACCAGAACCCTGTTACATGTTTTAAGCTTTAAGATGTGACACTATCTAATGTACGCTGTCAAAGATATATCGAGGTTGTAACTGGATTAGTTACTTTATTTTATCTTAAATGTTTGCATGGGTGGCATAGTGGTTAAAGTGGTAATCTCGCCACTGGCACTACGCCGAGTGCTGTGAGTTCGAATTCCATACAAGACAAATATTTGTACTATCCACAAATGCTTGCATCGAGACTGTGGGCTGATGTGTTTGTTATTTTAATGTTAATAAAATCGCCCGCAATACAGGAATTATTTCTAAAACGGGAGTTTTCTTGTTTAAAGATTGTCTAGATGAACGTTTTCTGGACAGTATTGGATAAAGGCTAAAAGTTAAGCTACTATGAACCTTCCTCGCTTTCTATGTCATAAAAAATGGGATGAGAGTGATCAAAGCAAAAGTGATACATAATCATACAATATGTGTATGATAACTATAATTCGCAGATTAAAATTTAATAAATGTCGGTGTTAGGTATACAAGGAAATTATAACTAAGGATTAAAAGAGTCGTTCGGTTTAATATAATCGATAAACAAATACATAATGTATAAGTGTGCACGGTGCCGGTATTGCCGTTGCCTATAAATATATTTACTTCTAGTGATTAATTCCGATCACGGTCGGGCCGAGCAAAATAATTAAACAATCCCACATTGGACGTGGACGGACGGGTCCGCTCCCCGAAGACCACCCTCGCCTAAACAATAACGAATTTCATAAGGAAACATCCACAGAAAATGGCAAACAAGGAAATCTTGTCTGAAATGTCAAAAGAAAACTACCGATGCGTAGTCACCTACACGCCCCACGCATGTCAAATAGACAAATTAAACAATTTATTGTGAAGACAGATACTACTAACACAGCAGTGAAACATTGGCGTGGGGAATGTGCCGGTTCGTAACCCACCCACTATATGTATGAAAGCGCTTCGCAAACAAACGCTACCTTAATGAACGTCATTAAAAATATAGTGACGGCAGCACAAATTGATTGATCTTTAATGTCACCGCTATATAATTATATAGAGTATATAAAAAGTCAATATTTCTTGCGTCTCCAAGCACAAAAGCCGTCAGTTTCAGTATGTATATCTATGTCATTCTATATAATATTTACAACTTCAAATATTCTGAGAATTGGTCTAATCTTTAGATATTGCTATCCTTGTAAAGTTCAGATAACAGTCCTTACGTGGCAAACATGAATTGAACCTGAACTGATTTACAGTCGACCTAAAAAGGTATACCTACTATAAATCGAAACTTAATATGTTTGACAATAAATAAAGAAGATAGAAAAAAGAAAATAATAATTTAAAAAGAAACTAAAATAGTAAAACAATATTTAAAATATTGTAATGTCTGTATTTCCATTGCATCGAAGCTTACAAAGTAATCCAAGGTACGTCAACAGTAACTCTTTAATTATCTTTTCGTATTATTTTCCTTGCGACCGATCATGGCTCCCGATCGCTCAAAAGAAATAATCTCGCAATTCAATAAAGATTTCGCTTCGACAGGCCTAAGTGAAAACTTTTTGCGATCCCCGAACAATATAAGTTTTATTCCTCCAAGTGGTATAAATTCCCAAACACAAAGTAGCTCTAACATCTTTATTGCTTTTCATAAAAAGTCCACGTTTAACGTATAGATTTGCCAGTTAGAGATCGGGTAGGGTCCCTTCATCTCGACGTTTAGACCGTGACGTTTTTACCTTGTATTTTATACATTACAGCACCTGTAACTAAATTTACAGTATAATATTTTAGGGTGTATTGTAAATTCCGTGGGGGACGTTGCTTATATTTTTATCGCGTTAACTTTATATTTTGCAACATCTTGTTATAGTTTATATATTTATTTATATTTGTTCTAAAAGTAGGTTTAAAGAATGGTTATTATAATATTTCGTGGAATCTTTCCAAGAGCTGAAATATTGATATGATTCGTGTTCAGCACTCCTGGTATTGGTGGCCGCCGAGACCGCCAAAATATATTTCATAGACAGGCCAGATAAATTCAGCGATTGGCGGTATGAACGAATTCAGTAAGGACTTTTATCACGAATCGCAATATGTATTTTATAGGTGTCGTAAATCGGAAAACGTTGGATTTTAACGTTTGCCTACGAACTCTCCGCTGACTTTTACGAGATACGGCGTACAATTTTTTATGTTAAGATATATTTTGACCCGATTCATACTTGGAATCAATATGAGTAATTATTTTCTCAAGTAGTTAGAGGGCGTTATCGGCCTGCAAAGTTTCAATAACACTTATTGTAAAGTTGTTGTGTTTCTTTGTTATAGCGAAGACCTTTACAAGCGCGCGTTCGATAAAATGAAGCGAGCGCGTGATTTACGTTTTCATGTTCATAAATCATAACGAACCTATAGATTCTTGGCAGCGCATTAAATTGACATAAAAATATATTTGATAAAGTCACTATCCACTAAAATAAGTATTATAAATTACTAATTTAAGCAATTTAGATTCAGTCTAAAGTTGCAAACTTTATATCGTCAAATAAATTTTGATTTACGAGATAAACATACTTAGCCTTTGAACGCACGATTATTCCAAACACGTTCCAAAGGTATATTTTTAAAGAAGGCTTTCACGGTGGCCGATATTAGGGATGCCGCGACCGCTCCCGCCTTCCGAAACTTTCTCGTTCGTGCACCTTTTGATATTCAATATACTGTGGGACCTAAGCAATCCTTTGATGAGATGTTTTATGCAAAAAACGTTGGGAGCCGTTAGCGGGGCGCGAATAACCGTTCAAAAGTGAACACATTAGTATTCCCAATCTCGTCCGGAACCGCGGCCTCCCTCCAGTTTTGGGGGAATAAAAAATCAATGTTTATTCCCGTTGAACGCGATTCGAATGCTAATTATAGGTATAACTAATTGCTTTGTGTTTGTGTGAAGGCGCGATCGTTTTATAAATGGTCCTGGGTTGCGATGCGACGAATTTGGATTGAATTTTTCCCTTGTTTGGGATAATTTCGTAATAGAATAATTAATGTATTTTCGGTCCGAATAGTCCCCCGTCTTTTACGTGACACGGAGTGTCAATTTAAAACTTTCCAAATTGTAAATAATAAATAAACTACGGGCGTACTACCTAGTGATTCAGAACTATTTAAAGAATTTTCTCCATGTTCGACGTGAAATCAAAATTGAACCATGGCACGAGTTCGGAACGAAGCTACGACGGCAAGGTGTTTCGAACTATAAATTACTTCGGAAATTCCGTTCCGGCATATCGTACCGCAACTTGGCAATAAATATTGTTCATTTTCGTCCTGTGGGCAATGCACGTCGATGAGGCACGGAGCTATGCTACGTTGGGGATGTACCGTTCGAGCTCGATGATACACTAACTCCTCGCGATTGCGGCCACAACGGCAACTTGCTCGCATAAACCCGCCTCGCTATACCTCACCTACACCTTAACATATCATTTTGCATGGACCGCATTTCATGTTTATGGCAAAACTTGGACTTCATGCACTTAGGCAAATGGGTTTCCGATACTTATAAGAGCGATATACGCTACTATCGCTACATTTTATGCAAGGTAAGTTATTTTATAAGTTATTGCTGACATTATTTTGGATGGGTAAATAGAGCTGTTACGATGGGCATAACTTTGATGTAAAATTAGGTTACTCACAAGATGCATTAAAGTATACTTTGTAAAGTATGAAACTACAGTATAAAAGAAGGAAAGAAATACGTAATTCTTCTCTTCCGTTGCACTTGTAATATATAATATACGTGAACTATTAGTCCTTTAAGCCTACTTACAGAAAGATCCTTTTATTTGTATAATATTGTTTCTTTAAATGTAATGCTATTTGTATTCAGATTCCTATAAATCTGTAGTTTTCTTCTTATATAATTAGTTGTTAGTAGTAACTTCATTTAGGTGAAAATAATTATAAATATACATAATATAAGACCTTTCAATGTCATTATTAGCGTGAGCTCTGTTTATTTGATCTTCTCGGTGAAAAGATAATGAAGCCCGTGTTTAAGATTTTGATTTATAGTATATAAAATTTGCGTCGTATATGCTTTTACAGTATTTTGATATTATGTCAATAAACAGTATGTCTATAAATATAATTTATTCACATTCTGTAAGGTAGTTCTGAATCTTCAGCGAACACATTTTCAGCATTAAGCCTCATTTGGTTTATCAACTCATAATGTTTGTCAGAAATGGTTGGCTGAATTGAAATTTCGAACATTATTATGCATACTCTTATCTAGTTTCGAGTAAGTCGAAAACTTGTTAGGCAGTACATGCAACACGCGAAATTGAATATCTATCGGCATATCAGAGGGTTACGAGTTTTGCGACTTTGAGCTTACATAATTACGTCATCAAATTGCTGTGATGTTCCAGCGACGATTCGGCAGTTAAGCCTTCTGTGAATTTTAAATCGTTTTTAATAGCAGCGTCGGACTACGCCACATGACGTCAAAGCCCACCCTTTACTATGCAATTTGATTGCCGATATCCAGTTTTTCGTTAGTCGCACCGACTCATCTATGACGGCAAACTGGCAACAGTTTCTTTTGTGAGTTTAAAACAAACGCCTCGTAATTACGTTTCGAGTTGGTTGTTAACACAGTCTGTATTCATGCGATACGTTAACATTAATATGTTCGTTTGTTTACAAAGGCGCCCTTGATACTAAAGAGTCGCGGCGTCGACATCTAACTCGGAAAATTTAATTAACTTCGTTAACTTCTAAATACTCTTAACGTCTTTGATACCTCTGTTCCCTTTCATTGACAAACACGACCCCTGCGTATGTACACGACAGTCGCTGTCAAACTTTTATCAACCTCGGCGGCGTTCAAAAGTTGTCTGGCAACAGTGATTTAGGCGTGATAAAACAAATGGGATGAGGAGAGACGTGGGGCCCGCATTGCGGGAGCATCATACGCTCATTTCTCATTGTCTGCTAGCACCTCGAGCGGCGCTACAACTTTCTGTCACTGCAGTTTAATGCATATTATAACGCGGTAAGCACTCAAAATGGAGTAAGCGGCGGGGCAATATTGCCGCGGTAGACACCAGCGCACGAGCGCACTCTTTATTGAAAGAGTAAACTGTCCTTTTTCACGGGACGCCTCGGGCTCTTTGTGACGGAATTTCGTTCAACTTATTTTGCGCTCGAGTGTAAATAATAGTGAACTAAGAGCGCTACGGATTTTCGGACGCTACCCCTTCTTTGCGGTTTTGAATATACGTTGTCATAATATATTGTACCCATTATGCAACAGGGTTGCGCTTGAATAGTATTGTTGTTCAGTTCGAGTTGTGTAATCAAAGGCCGCTATTACTAGTACTGAGCTTGTCTTCCAGCACTGGCACAAAGTTGTAGTGTGTAGATTAAGTTAGAGTAATTATGCTACGTGGCTATGCTACGAGAGGGTGCGTCAAAGGTAACGTTTAAACAATTTAATATTCTGCACACAAGCATTTCAAACGCCAACTCAAATGTAGCTTCTCCTTTCGTAAAAGTTGTTCCGTAAACGAACCCCCCTTCGTTAGATATCTACGTGAGTTTAATCCACTCCGTAGAACGTTTTGGTTGGGAACGATTTTCGAGGAAAATTGGTGAAAATTGCAACAACATAGGCGAAAATTACCACTTAGAAGCGTTGTTTAGAAAGGCGACGGCGGCAGGCCGAGTTTATGCGGCAATGGAAATGTGACGTTGACTCTCTGTGGTCTACACTCAACCGCGTAGACGTACCGTCCATCGCTACGACGTATGTAGCACATGCTACGAAAATGTGGATATAATAAATGTCGAAATACATTTTCGTGATTACGTAATGCCTATTACCAACTTAATTGTTGTTGACAAAAACAAAATGATGAGCCTTCAGAGGGGCTTCGTGAAATACATGTTGACTAACAATACGAGGATATAATATGTTTATAAAGATGTTTACATCAATGTTTGAACGTGTTTATTTTTAAACAAACAAGCGCTCACCTGCTCTATAGATAGGGTCGATCGTATTTACGGATTTACAAGCTTTAGTGCGAGCTTTTTAGGAGTCAATAAAATTGAAGTACCAAAAGCGCTTAAAACTATAGAGTATTCGCACGCCATTTTGCTACAAACAATGAACGTATAATCGGTTTTTCATGTTTTGAGCCAAATCCCCTGTTTCATAGCTGCATGTAGAGTGTAGGTGGAACACTGATGGCATCCAGACGGACTCGACGTCCAGCCGTCACGGGCGAGACGAATTATGGCCTTTGTGCCACTTTCACTCCCACCACTTTTTAATTTCCCAGTGGGAAGGCATTTTTTAATTCGTGAGGTTTTATGAAATTTTATGTCCTCCCGTATCCGTCGTACACTGATTGTTCGGAGTGTTGCTTTGCGTTTCGGTATTCGCTAATTGTTTCAAGCATCGGACGTGGACTGTTTATTTTGTGTTTTTTTAGAACCAAAAAGCTCCCATTACCCTTTGTTAGCAAGGGTATGGAACATGACGTGCCTATAAATGCATTCTCAGACAATTGGATATCCCATTAGTAGAGTACTTTTGCATGTATAAAAGTTAAATTAATGAGTTTAATACATTTGATGTCATTAGTCTATGTGTTTGACAAAAATTATATGTACCTCTCGAAATAAATGAAATTGTTTTATACTAAGAGACTCACAAAAGAATGGAAGTCTTGCCAAAATATTGAAAATGTTCGACTTTTCAATTACATTCTATTTCAGAAGTTAAGTTTCTATTTTACTGAACTTTTTTATTCTTTAGGCTCGTGGTTTGCGATCATAATTATATATAGTATAGTATATAGTATTATACAATTATGATTGCAATTACTTAATAATTATAATAATGGACATTATTCATTAATTAATTTTATTCAAATAGGCGTTTCAAATGTTTAATAATATCTAATATTATTATTATTTTGGTACCTATCTATATTTCAAATACAATGTAATTTGTTGCTGAATAAATGGCTGTCTCTGAAAGTTGTAATTTGCGAATAACTAACAGTAATGGACTTATAATTAATGTGTTTTTTTGTTTAAATCTCATCTTGTTTAGTAGTTGTAGGGCATACCAGATCCAATGAAATACTTGTTTGCCCTTCATTTAAGCTAAATACTTCTGATTATAGTAAGTTCACGTCAATAGTTTAATATAATTTATAAAATCTCTCATGTAATTATATTTTGTTTAAATAATTAAGAATCAAAATGTGCATTTCAGTGTATAACAGTGTAATCAATTATAACATAAATTGATAATCTATATATTAATCTGCGAAGCAAAATCTTTGTATCCCTTTTTACGAAAGTTGCGCAGACGGAGGAGTACGAAATTTGGCACTGTTTAAATGGAGAAGGAGTGGCGAATCCTAATATTTATTTAAAATATGCATCAGAAATACATTAAATTAATGAAAAAACACTACACGCACATAACCATGCATTTGACACACAAAGTCAAATCGCGTTCGTAGTATTTCGGCTTTGTTCGGCTAATGTTGTACTACTCTTCGTAACTATGGTTACATATATCAATATATAATTACATATACCTATCAGCAATATCTTACAGGCAGCCTTTGGGTGGATTGGAATTATATACGAGTATATATAGAACATATTAATATCTAATAAAAAAAAGAAAACAAAGTAGCAAGCTTAGGAATATCGTCAATTAAAGAGTAAGTAAATAAATAAATTTGTTGTTTGTTACTTTGTATTAACAACTGTGAAGAGATCAAACAAAAAATTATTATTATTATTATAATTTGTTTGAAAAAGATAGGTAAATTAACCTGTATAGATCGAAATCTAAATGAAATGGGATTATAAGGGATAGTTCTAGACAATAACACCTTAATAACTATCAAACTTAAAATTTAAATCAATTACGGTCGAATTTCGTCCACTAGGCGACCGCTAGTTATTATGAAAGTACATACAACATATCTATAGAATATAATATCTGTATCTGACTAGTTTATGTTTACACTCTCCTAATGAGCTCGACAGGGTCCATAATAAACTGTCATATTATTTAACTTACTACCAAAGCCTACATTGAGGAATGCAATAAACAATTGAGTATAGTGTTGCGAATTTCGACGCCACGCTTTCATAAATATGAACTTCAACTTGCAGTAAGTCAATAAACAGTTACTAGAGTACCAATATCATATTATCTTAACTACACTTACTTGTGCCGGCGTAATACACTGTGTAGTCTAGCGGGTGTCCCATCATGTCCACCTTGACTCTGTCTACCACCAGCCTCGTGAAGAAAAGATCACGTTTGTAGTATATTGGCTTCTCATTTTCGTGGGATACCGCGCTGTCCATCAGTGGGTGAGATCTGTTGAACAAAAGAACAAATTATTGAGATATGAAAATACTATACGGGTATCAAGAAAAAAGTATTAGGTTATTCTTGTCGCGTCTTGGGCGCATGGCACCAAGCGACCGCAACGCGGTTGGTGTAAGTTAGACCAGTGTCAACCATCAGCACAGCCATATATAGTTCACAGCTGAACATCGGCTTAATAATGTATTACTATTGATAGTTCGCTTGTACCGTAAGCTTCGCCGCCGTTTCGACTTTTGTCCCTAAACACACACTGCACACATACCTATATGTATTTATAACTAACAATAAACGTCTTTCTCTAAATAATAATCTTAGTCATATTAATTGATCATCATATTTAAATTTCATTTAAATTCATTTACTTATTATTTCGTTACCAAAATAATTTTAGTTGTGAAATAATAATTTATAATTATGTGAGACATAATAGTTGTACAGTTCAATATATTCGAGTAGATTTAAGATAGATAGCCTTCAAATGCGCCACAATTATAAAAATAAATCTCATATTATAATTTGGTACCCGCAATTGAAATATTACAAATTTTAGTTTCTAATTATAAGCAATATATATACAGACAGCGTTTATAATTAATTGTAATTCAGATTCTGGTTTTAATTGAAGCGGAGTAATTTAGTGCGTACACTATTTATTAAATTAGGTACTAAGATATTGTTAGCAGTAATATTGCTATGCGAACAGCAATAAGAAAACTTAGAGAGTTAATGTGTTAATCTACATCATAAAGAGAACAAGCCAGACGACATTTATTACTAACGTCAGCAATTTCGATCGTAAAACGGTATTAAACATTCGTTTACGGACTTTTTAACGTTGATTGGTTCGTGAAGGAATGCTATTCTAAGTAATATATTATGGAATAGCTCGATCACGATTATATGGCGTGTTATAATATAAGTCGCGTAAACATTGATCGATAGTGGCATTATCTACCTAAAAGTGATTATTATTCGTTCTAGTCTTATATGAAGCCTAGCCTAACTAGTCAAAAGTTGTCCACATATTTCGCTACAGAGGTGAAGCTTCTCCTAACACTAGCATACTAGCTGGAGGGGTTACAATAATACTAGTAATTTGTAACCCAAAATTCCAGTACTTTCTCAAAGAAAACCCATATTGCTCAAATTGTATTTCTTCTATAAAATGTTGCTGAGAATCAGTTTTACATGCATCAAACATGCAGATAGAAAAATCCGCGAGTTTATCCTACGTTACCTAATATCATACTCATAGACAGATAACCATTTAAACGTTCACCCCTGCCTGCATCGAGAACGCTTAAAGCTGTCGAACCCATCATGAAAATGTCTAATAGTCGATGCAGGGACTCTATACCCCTCAAATAATCTGAAAATAGTCTAACTTAAAAATATGAAACGCACATTTCCGAATCTATAATATAAATAAAATTAGGATAATGGATGGGAATGTTAATAATGCTCTTCAATGTACATATTCATATGTGTAGATTAAAGAGCATTATTACCTATTTCTCGTATCTCTCTCGTTTAGGTATATGAACAAATTAAAATAAAAGACATTGTTTTTAAAAGTACCTAAACGAGAGAGATACGAGGGATAGGTAGAACGCCGTAGAAACCTATGTTCCTTTTTATAGTAAAAATGAGTAAAGACTGTTTAAATTGGCAATTTTCATATTGGATAAATGTCGTCATAAAATATGCTAGAAGTCTGTGCCTATGAGGTGACTGGCATAAGAGATGATAAGGAACATTCAAACGGAAACATTACAGCATGTTGATAACAATGAGGTTGCAGCCGTCGCAAGACAATCGCAGCGACGATAATGTCGTAGGTGCAAGTCGCACAATACAAGTCTTTGCTTCGACGTCAACAACAAAATACCATTCATTTAATTAAAATCTCTGCTCTCGTTATGAATAAAAAATTATACTATTTTCAGCAGACTGGTTCAGGTGAAGTGTTAAAATCTCAACGTTTCCACATGAGGATCATGGAAAAGCGGGAAAAAAAATAATTGAACGCTCTCGGGGTGAGAGCGTCGGATAATTAACAGGACGTGTCGCAGATAAAAGTGCCTGTGGATTTCAATGAGCGTGGAATTCTGGAATCGCTAGAGACCTCGTCAGCGACAGGATCGTGTTTCGCGTTTTTAAGTGACGATTTTCTACTTTGTTTACGTCCGGCGCGCTTGTTACAATAACGACAGTCTCGCCTTTTGTTCTTTTTGCGTATCCGGAGAGAGACCGTTTTGAAAATAAATTAATTCAGTGTTACGTGAAGGCTGTTTTTAATATAAAACTGAACAGTGTGTTGCAAATTTCGATAAGCAACTTGAAGTGAAGCTCTTTGGTTTATATGTAGAGGATAATGGAATTTAAAGTGGTGTACGAATAGTTTGGCTAGTATGAATTTGAGGACCACTTACATGTGTTTTTAACTTTATATAATGCGTTATTAATAAATGTTAAATTAAGTTTCACCTATTTTCATGTCAAGGTGTATATTGGAAACGTACTAAGTACTAAACATTACCAAACCTATGTATTTATTTGAAGTACACTATATAATTACGCAAATTGACGAAGGAACGTCGGCGTCTAGATCCAATACTTTTATCATTAAACGTAATAAAATTAAGGATAAGCTGACAGGTCATTCCTGTCAGCTTATCCTTAATTTTACTCATTATAACGCCCAATGGTATCCCAAATGTTATGAGTAAATCACATCCACTTTTATCTGGTATGTTACATTGTAAATAATAACCTATTGTATCATATTACACAATGCGGAGAAGTCTTGACTTTGTTTGTTGGTTACGCTTTTACGCCTTAACTACTCGGCCGATCATCATGAAATTTCGTATTCACGATGTCAGGGGTTCAGAAAAGAACATAGTGCACCTTTCAACCAGAAAACAGTACTGTTACCGAGCGAGCAAAGCCGCGGGCAAAAGCGACTATAAATAACTTTAAGCCGCTGTACATGTACTTTAGATTGTGATAATTACCTTATGAAATTCAGGACTGTGTCTGGCAACGACGCTGTATCGTTGACGCACTTGCCTGGCCTGGGCTCAGGGACTTTGCTAGTGATAACTGGCAACCACGCCGAGCTGGATGACGCCTGCTCCTTGAACTTTCCCTCAAAAGCCTTCTGGATATCGCCGATAGTAAAGGTACAGATGGCAGAACCCATAAGACCGGTAGAAGCGGTGGTGAAGACTCCGTAGAAGCGGGTGTCGTCTCCAGGCACTTTGTAGATGCTCTCTGTCAGAAACAAAATAAAAGAGATTTATTTATATAATTTCAAGTATGTGAACTTATGAACTGGAAAACGTAAAATAATAAACATGTAATACAACCCACTATGATTAAAAAACCTATTAATAACAATTGTTTTTTTTAGTTTTTTATCCTATCTAATATTATTAATGCATTTATTTGTTGGTTTATTTGTTACGCTTTCACGTCTTAACTACTAATCACCATGAAATATCGCAACATGTATGCATGTCAGGATTACAGAATAGGACATAAGGTAGGTTTCATCCAGAAAAAGTGCTGTACCTAAGGAATAGCCAGAACTTCATAAAGAGCAGGTGTAGGTTTGCATGTTTGTTACTTAGTCACACATAAGCCGTTTGAATTGAAGCCGCGAATGAAACTTGGCACACAAAAATAACTTATTTTGCATTTACATATAGGATACATTTTATCTCGATGTGTACCCGTGGGATTCATCGGCGAAGCCGAGTGCAGTAACTAGTATAATATACGCATTCCTATATATAAATTATAGTAATACTGAGTACATATGTATAACATTAACAATGCACGATACATAATCTATACTAAATATTATAAAGCTGAAGAGTTTGTTTGTTTGTTTGGTTGAACGCGCTAATCTCAGGAACTACTAGTTCGAATTGAAAACTTTTTTTAGTGTTGGGTTGCACATTTATCGACGAAGGCTATATAACATCAAGCTACGACCAATAGGAGCAGAGCAGCAATGAAAAATGTTGCAAAACCGGAGTAAATTCTCTTATCTTATATTAAGCAGACGAAGTTGCGCGGCTCAGTTAGTTACTATATAATATAGTAATTATGTATCTCGAATTGTTAATGTTATGCCACTTTTGTGCTGTAGTATGGCACCCATTTTATTTTATTTTACAGAGTAATGAGGCATTTGCATGCCATTATATGAAACTTAATTCTATTTAACAATTTTATATATTCGTAATTAATTAATAATTATTTAAATCGAGCGTTATTTTAATCAAGGTTTATGTAATTTGTTTATTTTTGTGATTTTTTGTTAATATAACGCCGATACTATTAATGTAAGTATTTACGCCGTTCTAAGACCGTTATAAGACCATACCCGGGGCAGGAAGAGGCGCAGTGGGTGTGCCAACCGCAAGCGGCGTGAGCTGCAGCGGCAGTTGGCGCTGGCACCCGATGCAGTCTCGTCAAAAAGGGTCAGGGAAGTGAGCGACGATGCTGTTGCTCAGGCAGATGGCAATAAACGTGCCAAGACCCAAGGTGACTCCTACAGGGAGGCGCTGATGGGGATTAAAATGGCCGTTGTTGCCGACAACTTCCCTGACGCTCTGCTTAATGCAGAGCTGGTGGAACCCATAAGGGTTGCCATTTGGGACCAGCTGGAGGCCACACCGGATCCTCTGCCGGCCATTAGTGTCGGTGCACTGCTTGGTGGAGCTCTGCACGTGACGTGTGAGGGTGAGAGAGCCGCAGAGTGGCTTCGCGGCCTCAGCGGTAAAACCGTTGGGGACGTGTAGCTCAGAGTGGTCAGCGCCAAGGAGCTTCCAAGGCCAATAAAGATGGCCTGGAAGACCAGGAATACCTGGTGCCTAGATGCCTCCAGGGTGCTGACCATGCTGCAGCGCCTCAACCCCTCTCTGAGGACCTGCGAGTGGAAGGTGCTGAGCACGCAGGTCGAGGAGACGCACACCAGGCGCATTGTCCTGGTGGACAGCGTGTCGGCTGCGGCCATAAAAGCAGGCGGCTTCTGTCTCCATGCTGGCATGGACAAAAGCACGTTCAAGATCCTTGAGGATCTGAACGTGCAGAAGGTGACAGTGGGTGCCAGCGTGGAGGAGGAGGCCCATGCGGTGACGGCACCACAGGTGGGGGACGGGGAGGAGCCCGTGAACCCAGTGGTGATTGAATCAGGTACGGCTCTCTACACGTCGTCGCCATGCGTGTCTCCGAAGACCGACGACATAATCGGACATATAGATTGTCTAGATCTGTCGTCGCCGGAGGCTGCGGGGGCGCTGATGGAGGAAGGGAGTGAGGGGGGCTGCCAGCAGTGCCTGCCACCGTAGACGCCACCATAGGCAGACCGAATGGCGGGACTAAGGTGCGTACAAATAAACCTTCATCACTGCATCGGGGCGATGGCCGTTCTGGCCCGCCACCTGCGGATGAAGGAATATGATATTGCCCTGATCCAGGAACCTTATGTTAAAGAGGGAAAGATCAGAGGTTTGGGTGGGACAGGAGGTGTAATTTATCATAACTGTTCCACTAATGATATAAGGACATGTGTGTATGTCAGAAATGGCATAAATGCAATGCCCTTATACAATTTTTGTTCTAGGGATCTTACGACAGTTAAGATAGATGTGCGAGGGAGCGGAGGGCGGGATATTGTAATCCTGACCTCTGCATACTTCGACTATACGGACAAGGAAACTGTATCTGGACAGATAAAGGACCTTGTTGAATATGGCAGCCGGGAGAACCTGGACATGATCCTGGGGTGCGATGCCAACGCACACCACACAGTCTGGGGGAGCACGGATGTGAATGTAAGAGGGAAAAAGCTATTGGAGTATGTGGTAAGTACCTCTTTACAAATACTAAACAAGGGAAACAGGCCAACGTTCGTCAACTGTAGGCGAGCAGAGGTAATTGACATCACGTTAGCCACCAACAGGGCTAGCACTAAGATTGTCGAGTGGCATGTGTCTGATGAGATTACCTTGTCAGATCATAATTACATATGCTTTAAGTATACGACGCTGGTTCCAGCTCCTATAGCACGTAGAAGGAATCCCAGAAATACGGACTGGAACTCCTTCAGGAGTGACCTCAGTATAGATTTGGAGGATTCTAAGGGTAAGCTTAATTCTATATTAGACATAGAGTTTACAGCAGACAAATTGGTCCAGACTGTAAATACGGCCTGGACAAGTAACTGCCCTGAAAGGGAAGTTAGGCCCAAGAGGGTACCGTGGTGGACGCCAGAGTTGGTCAAGCTGAGGCTTGAAGCCAGAAGAGCGTTTAACAGTGCTAGGACCAGCAGGGACTATAGCGGTTACGCTCGCTGTTTGACCAACTACAACAAAGCTGTGCGGAAAGCCAAACGGAAGGCTTGGAGAGCCCACTGTGAAAACATCAGTACTATTCCTGAAGGAATGAGACTCTCCAAAGCTATCTCGACTGTCAGAGCACACCCATTGACAACCATCAGAGATGGCAATGGGCAGCGAACAGGGTCCGGTAAGGAGACACTAGCAATGATGCTAAACACACACTTTCCGGACTGTAAGATAATAGAAAAGGAGCAGGAGGACCCGATTAGCCTGGTTGAACTAGGCTACCGTACAACCAAAGCAGATTGGGACACTGCAAGGAAGGTAGTGGATGAAGGGAAGGTCGGCTGGGCTCTAAATGGTTTTCAACCGTTCAAGTCACCTGGTCCAGACATGGTTTATCCCATTATCCTACAACAGGGAGCTGCACTCTTGGTTCCGCAATTGTGCAGACTATACAGAGCCTGCATAGCTTTTGGATACATTCCAAAGATATGGAGGCGAGTTAAAGTCATCTACATACCAAAGCCGGGCAAAGAAGACTACGAAGAAGCCAAGGCATACCGACCTATTAGCCTAGAGTCGTTCTTCTTGAAAGCCCTGGAGAAGTTAGTAGATAGACATATCAGGGAGGGAGCATTGAGAAAATTTCCCCTCCACGGGCTACAATGTGCCTACCAGTCGGGAAAATCCACTGAGACGGCACTGCATTTTGTGGTAAATAAGGCAGAACATGCATTAGATAACCGGGAAGTATGCATTGCTGCATTCCTGGATATTGAGGGAGCTTTCGATCGGACCACCTTTGATGCCATTAGTGTGGCATCAGCAAATCACGGCATAGAGCCAACCATTTGCAAGTGGATCGATTGTATGCTCAGAGGAAGAATTATTAGGTCTGAGTTGTTAGGGGATGAAATGACTGCAATGACCACCAAAGGCTGCCCTCAGGGTGGAGTACTCTCACCGCTCTTATGGTGCTTGGTGGTTAATTCACTCTTAGAACAACTCAACAAAGGTCCGTACTTAACGGTCGGATATGCGGATGACTTGGTGATACTTGTCAATGGAAAATTTCCGAGCACAGTATCCAGTCTCATGCAGAGGGCCCTGAGTATGGTAGAAAAATGGTGCAGTAGTAACCATTTATCGATCAACCCAGGGAAAACTACTGTCGTGCCGTTTACTAGGATGAGAGATCCGACTGGCTTGGGAACTCTATCCATGTATGGTACACAGCTACAATGGTCCACGGAGGTGAAGTATCTAGGCATGACCTTAGATAACAAGCTAACGTGGAAACCTCATGTAGACAAAGTCATAATGAAGGCCCAGCGGGTCTTCGGTATGATTCGTTCTACTTATGGGAAGACCTGGGGCCTGAAGCCCAAGGTCATCAAGTGGCTATACACGATGATGATAAGACCCATAATCACATATGGAAGCGTTGTCTGGTGGCCAAGAACCAAACTAGCAACATGCAGGAAAGCGCTGTCGAAGGTGCAGCGATTAGCCTGCATGGCTATAACAGGGGCGTTCCCTACTACGCCAACGGCTGCGTTAGAGATCCTGCTGGACCTAACGCCGCTACACATTGTTGTGGAGTTAGAGGCGATGAAGGCGCTACATAGACTATCTATACATGGGCTATGGAGCGTCAACATGCCAGTAACTCGACACACAAAACTGGAGATCTCGAAGGATCTTAAAGAGATTATGAGCATGGGATGTGACAAAATGCAACCAATGCACATATTCAAAAAGAATTTTAAAATAAAGGTCCCCACAAGGGACGAATGGAGACGAGGTCTACGATCCCCTGACAAGGGTTGTCTCATCTGGTACACCGATGGTTCCAAAATGGAAACAGGATCAGGCGCTGGTATTTATGCCAACGACTGCAAGGTGAACCAAAGCATGGGCAAATATGCAACGGTCTTCCAGGCGGAAACCTATGCTATAATTGCCTGTGCGCAGGAGAATATTAACAACAATGTCACTGACAAGATTGTTTATATACTCAGTGACAGTCAAGCTGCTCTTAAGGCTCTGAACTCCTGTAGGGTGGACTCAGCACTAGTCCTGAACTGTGTTAAAGCCCTTAACAAACTTGGCAGGAAAAACACAGTCAGGCTGGTGTGGGTTCCGGGGCATGCAGGGGTGCAGGGTAATGAGGAGGCTGATGTATTAGCCAAAAAGGGCTCGGAGCAACAATTTGTGGGCCCCGAGCCATTCGTAGGTCTCTCTGAGAGTACCGTCAAGGCAGCTTTGAATGCACATGGCAATGATAAACACAGGCTGGAGTGGATGGCCCTTAGGGGTCTGGAACACTCCAAGAAATTCATTGCAAACAGAGCCACGGGCTTTACCCGGAAGTTCTGCGGGTACAACAAGGGCCAAATACGCCTACTCACAGGAGCGTTTACTGGTCATTTTGGCACCAATGACTTCCTGTGCAGATTGAGATTGTCAAACAATTCGATCTGCAGAGCCTGTGGTGAACAGGACGAGTCCATATCACACCTACTGTGTGAATGTGACGCGTTGGCCGGACTAAGGATGGGTCTGATGGGATTGGCATATCCGAACCCTGAAGACTTCAGGCTTCTCCCTCTGAGGTGTACGCTGCGACTGATGCAGTACATTCATAGGGAGATAGCTCAAGGATAAACCTCGGGGCCGACACAAAAGATCCCACTGGGTCGAAGTGTCGCCGGTCTACAATGACTGGCCCCCGGATCAAGATAAGATACGCCGTTCTGCTGATTAATGCACTGCTGATATGTTTTTTTCACTTTGGAATCATTTGGATTAATGAAATGGTGTTTTATGACTCTAGATTTAAATGATATCTATCTCATGGTCAACGTATAACGTCAAAACACACAAAAACAAAAAATAAATTGCTTTCGCATTGAAAATATGATTGATATTCAATTATATACTTAATTTAATTTTCTTTCTTGTTTTGAATACGCCCGCGTGAGGCCTATTTTGTAGGTGATTTTATAAACATACAAGTCACGCACGACAGTTAGTACACCAAGACTCAAAATAATAATTACCTGTTTAAGATTCAAACCTAAAACATTCGGCGCGGCGTCGGCGGTGAGGCGACCACATGCTCGCTACACCATCCGCGCATATCTACTATTGACATCTATACTATTTTTGACATCAACAATTACCAATTCTGTTAGATATCGGCAGTTAGATGCGGTGACCAAACGCTCCATGCCACACACGTAGATATTGAGAGCTAGATTAACTTAACTCATCAATTCTACTCTGTATTCACGTTACCAGTCATCATAACGCAATGCAGTATTAATGCCGTCGCTACTGCGCAATTTTTATATGAGGATCAAATGCGAGTCTCAAAAATGTGATGCAGATACACAGTACTGATCTCTAGAAGTACTGACGTTTACTTATACGATATCTTATGGTAATTAGATAAAGTACATTAAAGGTAGATATTTCACTAATTTTAATTCAGTCTGTAGAGAGGCCTAATTTAAAACAAAATGCGTAATGGAGAAATATCTCATATAATTCAAATATAACTTATTTATATTTCATTAAAATTATATGAAATATTTACTAAGTAATAAAATATATTTTATGCAAAAAATTCACTACAATTTATGTTTTTATTTACAATTTAAATGTCTATGCAAAGATTCAGTATAGAACTTTAGGATTTCAATTTAAAAGTACTTTAATAAAACTCAATAACTGCTCAGGTGTAAGATGTCAAAGAGGCATAAAAGTAATTTGAATTTCAATGAGACGTTAAACTATTGGAGGGCTATGGGTAAACAGAATCAGGCACTGTCGCGATGTTTAATCTGATGTTAGAGATTTCGTGCACTAAGCGACCGTGATCTACACCGGTGGCTGAAGGTATAAAGCCGTAGAACTGGTTAGCTGATTGGAAGCTTTTTCTCAGGTGAGTCAAGTAAAAATGTACTATTTTACTACTTTTGAGGATACGTGTACATATTAACGGTGTTCTATGTCTTTACTATCTATAACATATTGTGATTTATAGCTAAATATTTTAAAATAAATAGTTAAATATGTACTTGCATTATCTATCCATTGATGTGTATTAGCAATATAAGTAATACCGATCGATACAAATTTACAAAATTTTATATTTTACTCCTTTATAAGTAAACAATTAGTTACATTGGTTAATTACATACACGTCTGTGTGTTGAGGTGGTGATAGAGGCGTATTTAATTATACACACAATTTGGAAATTATGATTATAGCTCTCATGTAATATGTACGCTCAATGCAAGAGCCAATTGCCCTCTATCTTTTGCAGGTTCATACTTCGTGCTGACTACTGAGAATTTCTTAACAAAAAGCCGAGTAACACTTTACCCATCTCGGCCATCGAACCTGAGTACCTTAACTACCGAAATGCGCCATTCATAGACTCATTCAATATATTATTAGCATTATAAACAAATTCGCATCGCAACTTTTGTTCGTAATACCGTTCCTAAACAGTTTTAAGAGACTTACACTTGTATGATAGAAACAACAATATTCGGCTAGTAGTCACATACGCATAAAAATCATACCAGTTAACTACTAAGCTATTATATTCTTAAAACTTTTTAGCCGGCACATCCCTCTCGCCACTAGCTCACGAACAAGGGACTTACTGAGTGCGTGAGTAAGTCTCAAGTCTGTTTGAAAAGGCAAAAATATGTTTACATCGTTGTAACATGGACATATCTTATTAATCGCATTAATATGAATGTTATGCCTTTATGTATAATTTAATTTTCCACGAAATCTATTTAAATATAATATGTTGTAACTTAGTGGAGTAGTGCGCGAGGCTTCTAACTTATTCAAGCTGAAGTTGAGTATCAAATTGTTATAATAGTGGGCTCCCAACTTTACATCGCATTTAAAGTTGCACAACTTAACTAGTTGGTGCAATTACAGTAACTCGCTTAACTTTGTACAATTAAATTAATTAATCAAAACCTTTCCATGTCGATGACGATAAACGGTTAACAATTAAAATGTATTTATGATATGTAACAGGGCAAAACTTCACAAACAATGCCAATGTTCGTAATAAATAATATACGATGTCCATATAATTATTTCAATATTATTGTTTATGTAAATAGCCAGCATTAAAATTGACTGCAGCTGCCTTTAATTTCGTTATACCGATATCAAAATCAAATACGTAATACCTATGCTTCATCATTAAAAAATACAGCATCCTTTTTAATAAGTTTAATTTTCATTCACAATTGATCACATTGCGATAAAAACGGTTCCCAAGTTTCCACTGCATACAAATCCAATTCCCAAGCAAGCGATCAGCCAACGCGCGAACCTAATTGCGCTCGAACTGACAAGTAAATAACACACCTACGGCAAATACTGAGCACTTGAGTACCTATTACATCCTCATGAGTTATGCAGGCCAGGTAGTGGAGCGGCGTGAAAAACGTACCGAGAAACTCCGAGCGGTGGCACCCCGACGAATTAATATTATATGAACACAGTCTGAGAGGACCCTATACCAAGTGCACAGCGAAATCGGCTAGACTCTTCTCTCGTAAAATCCCACTATGCACTTTAGAATTTGGAGCTTGAAATGTTTGCGAGGCTGACAATGTCAATATTTGGATGCTTTAGAGGTAAGGAACGGTAACATGACATTGGATGGCCCTCTTCGAGCATTATAGAAATAATGACGCGTATTGATTTGATTATTATTTCGAAATAAATTATTGATATTAGCAACGCTTTACTTACATAGTTTATTAACAAAAAGTTTAAGCTAGCATATATATAAAATAATGGCTACGGTAATGTAAAAGTATTTATAATAGGGGTTTACATAATATGAAGTTGGCTTGTATACCTACTAATATAGGCCAATTAGAAAGTAATACTTTTATAGGCCAATTAGAATTCTGTTTTTATGTATATTTGATTGCTTTGTGTCGAAATACAAAGCAAGCAAATATACATAAAAAAGGCCTTCGGACTAAGCCACTACAGTTTGTCATGAATTAACAAAAACGTTACCCATCATGCAATTAAGGTGAATTGAAACAACGAATACGCGTAGACGCGACGTAACTTAAAATATAAATTGTCTAAAAGGCTATTAATAATATATGGAATATATATGTATATAAACCCGAAATATAAATACATTTTAAAATAACCATTGTATTTAGTATAAAAACCACGAAATGACATTTAAAATAAGATACCGCACATTAAAGGATTTCTATTATTTAGATGACGAAATTACTCAACTTGTAATCAATTGCCAATATTTAAACGCATTACCTAATGTATAACAAAGATAGACTGAATATCAAATAGATTTATTTATTAGCCCTGTCGGACAAAATAATTGTTTAAAGTAACGCGTATTACCAATCATATTTTACTATAAAGTAAGTTTTAACGTAGTTTACTTACGGATTTCGTTGAAGTAGAAAGGAAATTCTCCAGGTATGCTGCAGTTGAGCCGTGCCTTCAGATACGTGGCCCAGTTTTGGCTCAGAATATTCTTGCCGCCAGTGTCCCTCTTGCACACCCTAGCCACTCGAGAATATACGGCTTTACCGCAATTGATGTACTCCACAGCGGTCTCACGGAAGAAGAATAGGACGTAATCACCCACATCGAATGAACCGACGAAGTTTGGTTCTGAAACAAAATAAAGTCAATTAGTAATGTATAGTCTTATTGTTGATCCAATAATAAAATAGGAGCATATTTTCTTTTCAAAAGGTCACTCCCTCACTAAGAGTTTATCTTACGTCGTCTATGAGCGAATCTGACAAACAATGGTCACAAAGAACACCTTAGACTCGGATCAACTATTTGTGTGTAGGTAACTATCGAACCCACACACTCGACGCGTTGGCAATAACGCGGCAACTACTTAAAGCACTACGCCATCTATGTTGTCAAGAAATATTAATTAAAGTAAGATATCAGGCAACATCGAGGCACCTTATATTCCAAGCGAAAAAAGAAATCAACATGTAAATAGGTCAATAGATTTCATAAAACAAGTTTAAGTTGATTAAACAAACGACACCTCGAAATGACCTGACTTTTAAAAATAGCTTTTGGAAAATCGTTAAATAAATAATAAGCATTAAAACTTCGGTTTAATAGTGCTGTAGTCAAGTAAAATTACAATAATCACGTCGACGTATAATCATTTTATAAAATATGAATATAAATTTTGTGTACGCGGCCCATTGCGAGCGTGCGTTCCCACAATTGCAGTTAATTCCATACTATCCAATTGCTGTTATTCCATGTGATATGCAATAAATATTAGATAGATCCATGGGTGACAATTATATCACGCGGGACGTTCATTGCCGGCATTAATAAGTACTTATTTGTCGGTCCCATAATGAAAACGCCACGTGTCAAGGATTACAGAATACGGACGCATGCCTTACTAGCAATATCTCTATTCACATTGTTGAATATTATCATCCACAACATACGTCACAATGCCAGTTAATATAGAGCTTAAGAATCAAACTTTAATAAGGTCTCAGGTCTTTTAAAATTATTACCGCTATAAATTTGGCTTCATATAATTAATAGTGGTGATAAACTTGGGGTTGATGAATACAGTGAACGTGAATTTATTTAGTGATGACACATAAAGTACATAAAATGGGATATTACGGTAGTAATAATAATTAAACCGATAACGTGTTCTAATGTACATTTAAGATTAAACATGTTTTACGAGTAGACATTATACGTATAAGTTCACTGGTTATTATCTGTTTAAACGTTTATGTAAAAAGTATTTGATTGTAGCAAATCATCTCCTCGTCTGTTTATTCGTTATTGGATTAATGATTGATGTCAAAATACTCAATAGCTAATGATCTGTAGTTGATCATTCTAACTATTTTTATAAATGCAAATGTGAGTTTGTTTATTACACTTTCACGCCTTAATTACTCGACTGATCATCATCAAATTTCGCATACTCGTTGTCACGGGTACATAGGTAGTAGGATATAGGTTACCTTTCACCCAGAAAAAAGTTCTCAGTCTGTTCCCTAGGTATAGAGATTTATTGACTAATCTAGATTAACGCGAGCGAAGCCGCAGGCAAAATCTAGTTAATTTAGAAACATTGGTTTTTAACTATACCTATACATTGTTTTACCAAAATAACGTGCATATTTCTAAATCTGTGCTTTAGGTTAATTAATAGTCGATATTGGCGCACGTGTCTTCATTTCAATAAAATTCAATTTTATTGTCTAATCTACATTACATTTCATGTGTATTGTCGTTATTTGTCGTTTATTTTATGACGTGACACTAAACTTGATCACGTGATAGCTTGTATCAACTCTGCCATTGAAATGAGTTGTTTTTATTGAAATTTCACTTACTAAAGCACTAGTTTTAGTAATAATGTTCTAAAATCATAGGCTGTTATATGTTGAAATACTGTTTTTATCTAGAAATAATGTTCGGAGATGTAGTACTTTACTCATATTTGGTTATGGACTCTGCTTTAAAAAAACATTTGAGTAAAATTTTTAACTTGAAAATCTATCACGTTTATTCGTTACTCCACAACGACAATTTCATTGAAGCTCGCTCAAAACGAACCAACAAATTATTCATAACAAAATATAGAAAACATAATGAATACTAAAAAGGGTTGACTTACTAAATGGAAATTAAATGAAAATAATTAACTGTTAGTGGCATTCAAACGTTTGCAATAAAGGGCCGAGTGTAATGAACACGACGATATTAACGAAAATTAGGCATAATTTGCCTAAATACGTACACAAGCCTAATTTCTATTTCGCCGGTTGCAAATAAACGGGCAAAAGGGTTTGTCCCAATTGTTCCAATACGTATTTTGTACTAAAATCAGAACAATTAAGCCATTTGCGCGACAAAGGTGCCGTTAATAAATATGAATTTCATTTGATATTTTGTTCCATTCGGATATTTAAATACATCTGAGCATATTATTTTGTTTACAAAATATAAAAAGACAATGTACTGTCATAAAATAGTTTAGGCAACATTACTGTGTGCGTAATGTTTATTGCTTTCAAAACTCGTTTACAAAGCATTTTCAAATAAAACTTTGAAATGAAAAATTCACAGGTAACTAAACAACTTTTCGAACTTGACTCATCATTTGAAATATAATTTTATGACTCGCATATTTAAGAGACAACAACCAAATTCGAAATGTGAATCAAACTTCTTATTAATACAAATAGGAGGTAAAGCGGGTATAATTGGTCTAAATGGAAGCAGCTGATGCATAGATCCGAGAGACATCGGTGCTCATTAGAGCGAAAACAGTTTAATTTCCATTGTTTAATCGCAAACAGGTCAATTTCCGTGTAAATCGTGTAAGCTTCGATAATTGTAACATTTGTGCTAATGATTACCAGCCCGCTTTCAGCTTATTGGATAGCAACTCGTTATTAAGCAGCAATGGTCACGCTTATTTCGATATTGATTTAATTTTGATAACCCTTCGGATTCGGTTGACTGGGTCAGCGTGCAGTCGACCAGAAAATTTTGATATGGTGCTTAGAAAGGAATTATTGTTCAGTAAGTATATATGTAGATATCGACCTGATTAATAATAAAGCATTCAGCTTTTGGGAATTGGGAATTGTATTGATATTTGTTATAATTAGCGTGAAAACTGCTTTATGCTATTTCTATATATTATAATTATTATTTACGTGTTTCTGTGTTTTGGGCAAGGTCGTTTTATTCGTAAGATATAATTATTATTTTAAACCAAGTTTTTAGAACATCGATCTTGCGATTAATATTCAGATATTTTTGTAAATGTATGACTACAGGAAATGCTAAAATTTTTATAAATGTGTGTCTACAGGATAAGAATCGTTTGCGGGTATCAAAGTTATAGTTAACAATATAGTGAGTAAAAGAACTAAATCATTTTAAGATAACATACAAACCTCTATAATAGAAGTTATGTTATGCACGGGCTTCATTATTTTGCTATAGAACGATAAATACAAAATAAGCAAACAATACTTACTATCAAGCCACTTCGAATCATACTTCAAGGTTCTCTTGAAAGCAAATTCTCGTCTTCCAGTCGTCAGATTGTGAAGATCAGTTCTGAAGATGACCGTGTCGGCCTTGGTGAATTCCGCATTCGTACCGGAGTACAAGGCAGGCAGGCTTCCAGGGTTGCCCTTTTCCACCCATAGTGCAGTGGAGTTGTCAGCAGGGTCGTACGGGCACTTGGCAACACCCATACCAATTCCTGGCACGTATTCATGGCGCGGCAGGTGTGTTAGATTAGACTGCAACAAAAGAAACATTACAGAAAATTAAGTAATGGTGTTTAGAAACATTGCTTCAAGTTTGTTGTTAATGAGTACCGTACATTTCTGGCTAGCATTACTGTTTTATTCTAGTGCCTAGTTTTAAGGCTTTGTGGTGTAAGTTGGTGCTTAGGTTTACTGTCGATTACGAATTGATCTTATATTCTATTCTACGGTCCAGCACAGTGTTATTGGGTATTTTTTGCACAGAAAGAATTCCTAATAGCAGCATAGTGCTTCGAACAGAGCCATATGCTCGTTCTCCAATATATAGAACTTAAACTCAGATGGTTGACTGAATATCTTGGATATATTATTATACAAGTAGGTATATTATCATATCATACGTAAGACGCTGGTTTTAGATAGAGAGGTAGAGTAGTGGCAACTAGTTTGTCGTTTCCTTACTGTAATAATAAACAGAAACAAATTGTTCTATATCGTCAATAACTGTATTATAGTCTAATTAATTAATATTATATTGTAATATATACAACATGACGAGACAGGCTTCTATAATTATGATCAAATACTGATAACTTAATGTTTAATTAGCAGACATTTAAAATATAAATGTATGAATTTAAAATGTTATTGCTTTAACACACGCATATTCTACATACAGCAGTCGGTCCAATTAAAGGTATAAATATTTAATTGGCTTATATTTTAATGTATAATTATGTCAACTGCAAAATTCAATCTGATTCGTGAGTGGCGTTCAAAGTACTTATCTCCAAAACTGTTTGTGCATAAGGGTGTGCGTTTTAGTAAACACGTTAATTAAAGCTTTCAAACACCCCAATTTCCGAAACATCAAAGTGGGGATGTTAGTAGAGGGTGAATAAAAAAGTTTTCCAAAATATTAAAATTTCCACGCGTGAACGTTTCGATTTTATGCGCCATTAATCAAAAATATATCTAAAAAACAAAACGTAACGAGTGAATTTATGCGTTTCAAAGTCAGTAACAGCGCACTGGCCAGTTGCCCGCCGGGGGCTCTGCGGTCCCCCATGCAACTCAACAACACATCTGCTATTAATTTTTCCAAAAATTTATGTTCGTTTCTCGCTGAACGCGATTTATTAACCGAAACTTATTATTTTGAAGGCGGTCGCATTTTTTCGGCGTAATGCAGCGCGCTCGGGAGAATTCCTCTATTAGTATAATGCGATGGGTGGCGGTACGGTTTTCGAAATTATCATAAAATTACTAAATGTAGCATAAACGTGGGGTGGGCAGCGGCGCCCGTCGTCGTGGATTGAGACTTTATGTAAATTTTAACGACGCTGCGACCATCGGGGCCACCTGTGACCCGCCCTCCCCCGCCGCGAGCTCCGCGAGGCCTGGCGCCCGCGGCACCTGTCGAAAACCTATGTCGTTTTTATTTCAATAAGCTGAGGATTAAATTAGGCATGCGAAGACGTGCCGGCCCAACCGCCCGAGGGCAAGATTTTCCTCATTCCTTCCTTGTATTCTGACTTTTATCGGAAAACCATTTGTAGCTTTACACGTTATTTAAACTGGACACGCGTATTTCGTGTTTGATGATACAAATAATCGACTTAAAGTGAAAACAAATACTTAGGTGATTAGGGTCGAACATCTTTTAAAGACAAGATTTTTTTATTACGTTTTATCTTCTGCTGGTGATGGTTTCTTGGCTTACATGGATAGTGTATGAAAACTATGCTGCAAATATGACCATTGCAATTATTACCAATAAATTTTTATAGTACATTTTTACATAATTATGTAGGTATACAAAATGTTACTTTGTAAAAAAAGTTCTATTAACTTTACTCTAACTAGGCCAAAGAGCCAAGAGGAAAGCAATATATAACATAACAAACATAACACATAAAAATACATGTTTCTTTCAAACCGGACAAACGTTAATGAGTTAAATATACCGGGAACTTTACACCAAACTGTGAAGCTCTTCGCAACATTATTTTCCCTTTCAACATCGAATCGGGCTCCTAAGTCCAGGATAAACAAGCAAATGGACCGGGCGGAAGAGCCCGGGGCCTCCCTTCGGCTGAATAAGAAAGTTTGTCTACGGACCCGTAAGGCCCCTCATTAGGCCTTAGCTTTTGTTTGCCCACCAAATTAGCATCTAGAAAGCTTTTCATTCGGTGAATGAAGCGGTGACGGTCTAATGATGCGAATTGAAACTTTGGTGAGATTGTGTCTTTGAATTTATTATGTCTATCTATTTCTGTTGTGAGGTATAATAAAGGTATAAAAAATAATAGGAGAACTAAAAGAAACATCCATAATTTCTTGATTTTAATAGAAGCCTTTATATTTGTTGATACTTTGTAAGATACCATTAAGTTTCTTAGCAGAACTACTTTTTTGGCAGTTTTATTTTATAATATACAAACACATTATAACGAGACGCCAAAGTTTTCGTTGAGCTCATTTTGGCAGTCTTGTGTTTAACCAGGCCTTAACTTCACACGGCCTCACAGAATATTAAGTCAAAGTTCTACCGTAAGGAGATTGAATAGTCACACATACATAGTGTCACGTCTGTCTCCGAACAGGTAGACTGAGGCATACCATCCAGGTTTGGACCCGAGACCTCCACTCCAAATTAGCATTTACTACTATTGCATGGCTTTAGCGGCTGTAACTGCGACGGATCCAGAGAACACCCAGAACACACCCGGAACACACCCGGAACATACCCGGAACACAGCCGGAACACACCCGGAACAAACCCGGAACACACCCGGAATAAACATTTATGGACCACGACCACCACAAGTCACAACACTCGGAGTAATGAGCAAGGCGACCACTTAGACCACTACACTATCACTGTAAAATGCATTAAATAGGTTATTACACTCGAGGGGCTCGGTGTATCGCTATGGGCTAAAGGCTCAGTGAGCCTTGTGTTTGACGTGATACAAGAAAGTTTGACGATTCAATTCTCTACAAGGATGTCAAAGTCAAGTGTTCTTAACCCTCGAAACCAATACGAGGACTTTTGAACTGTCTAACTTGTTATACCGATTGTAATGATTACAAAATAATTTCAGTAATAAAATATTATAGTACCCAGGCATTATTAATTGAAGAGGGAATATTTTAATCGTTATTGATACTGCTAACTAGTTTTAGTTTTATGCTTTACTGAGAATATTCTGTCATCTTCTAACTACAAACAATGAAATTTGTGAGTTTACTACTATAATATCTTGCAGTAATATAATAATGTCATACGTTGTACGTTGAGTATAATAATATTATTTGCGATTATATAGGTAAATATATTTAGCTATCGATGAAAACTTAGTATTTGGTTTCCTTTTTCACTTGTTCTTATGTGAGTCAAACTGTTAAAATACGGTTTTAAATCCTGATTATAAAAGAAGTATACAAAATTACATATAAAATATAATAAACAAGGAATTTTAACGTTATTCCTCATGTTTTCTCCCCTTTCGTATGGTAACCAGTATATGTACATTTTAGTTTTAACCCGTAAAATGTTGTACTTTTGAAACAAAAACCGAAAAGTCTCAGCACTAATAGTTGCTTGTATTGATATTGTCGCTAAAGTTGTCATTTACTTGAAAACATCGAACGTGTTGAAAACTGCTATCTTCAAACAAAATACATTTCAAACAATAATATTTGTAGCGTTTTTATACAAAGCTACCATTAGTTATTGTTGAGGGCTACGAACTTAGCCGTTAAACTGTAACCTAAAATGTCCGGTAGGCTCATCTACTTTAATTAAGGCCAACGAAGCACCTAAAAACCTAAAAACGTTGTTTAGTCTTCATAATATCACGCCATCACGGAGACTCTCCCCCAAAGGGTTAGAAAGATGTGTTAAACAAATGGTTATAATATGTCAGTCCTGCGTTTATGTTTGCTTTTGCTGGCTAATGAGTTGAATTAAGCACCAGGCTTGGCTTCCAATGTATCGTAATTATAGTGGTCTAAGTGGTCGTCTCGCCATTGCCGCTGCGCCGAGTGTTGCGGGATCGATCCCTTCACGGGACAAACATTTGTGTGATCCAAAAATGGTTATTCCAAGGCTGGATGTTCTTTGTGTCCGTTGTTTGAATGTTTGTAAGGCCCCGCGAAACAGAGTACTTCAAACACAAAATTATTATTAGTTATTAAATATTTATTAATTACTCATAAACAAGACAGTTTTATCTCGGTTTATTTTAAATACTACTTATTTAAATCGATGAGCGGCTTCTTTTTTTTTTTTTTTACCTTTTTGGTGAGTACATATTTGAGCCATTTGGTGTCGAAACGCTGGAGCCATGGGGTCCAAGTGCTAGGTCTGTTTATAGAGACCTAGCTAAGCGGCTCATCGACGCTTCGCGTGACCAGAGGGCTGGTATTTTCTTTGCACAAAGAATAATCATTGCCATTCAACGTGACAATGCTGCCAGTCTTCTGGGCACGTTGCCAAGTGACGACGATGCGGAGGAATATTATGAGGCTTTTTGATCTTGCAGTTTTATTTTTCTCTTCAGTTTATATTTTTCTTGTAAATAATTTGTATATATATTATGTTAATTATTTAATTATGTCATTAAATGCCCTTTAATGACAATTTATATTTGAATAAAAACATTACATCACAATATGATCACATCAGTGTAACAATGTAATACACTTCTAACACAGTTATTCGATAGTACCTCCGTGGAGAATTTCGTTACTACGGTTTCGTCATCTACATAACAAAATTGTAAACAGGCTTTTGTTGGTTTGTCTATGTGTTTGACCGCGCCATCTCCAAAATAGCTTGAACGTATTCTTCAGTGATATAGGTATCAGAACTTTATTTAACATTGAGTGTTTAAATAAAATCGGTCAATAAAAATAATAATAAAATATTATATCAGTTTTAGAGTAAGTATATTGGGATGCGTAGATGATTAATATTCGATAGATCGTGCGGACGAAATCGCGACCATAGCTATGTAATAGTATATCCATATTAACTATGACCTATTTTCACCTGTTCCCATTTCCATGCTAACCTTATATGACTAAGACTGACCGTCACCGCAGTCACCAGGTGTTGCAAGCAATAGATACTGTATTGAGTCTGAGTGTTTCAAGAGAAGAATATGATTTAAAACAGAAGAATATGAGAGAAGAATATATAAGCTCTGATAATATAGATGCACCTAAAGATATACAAGTAGGAAAGAAAAATATCAAAAAAACATTATTTAACAATACATATTAATATAGCATTGAAGCTCTAATAAAAAATAACCACCCATAACTTACTAGTAGAGTAACTTGCCAATCATTTCCGTGCATTATCGCGACAGACATGATTATAAAAGCTACGTACAAAATTACCCCAATCTTCCAACACATGTACCAAAACAGAGAACAGCCGTTTAAAAGTTTACGATATTACAAAGTAAAACACGGCATCTAGACAAGAGAATAGTTGCCACCTGCAGATACGCGGTTGCATGATATACGACAATGGCTTCCCGATACATTGTGAATGCGAACGTTACCTACGTAATATCCTACGGGAAACTTTCGAGACATTCACTACGAGTTTGTAGAGGATAGGTAATGTGTGAATATTTATTTAAAGAGTAGAGTGGTGCTTACTTTGTTTTTAGATCGGCACTGTGAAACAATGTTTGTAGTTACTGAGAAGCTTCAGTATTTGAAAGGGTTTTAAATCAATATAACAACTAGCCTTATACATATCGAGTTACTCATCTATATTCTGTAAAGTTTAGCCAGAAGGTTTTCATTTTAACATAATGCCAGCTGGTACTATGAATTTCCTAACAAAAAAGCCCAATACAATTTTGCCGGTCTTGAAAATTAAGCCCGTGGTTTAATGATCGTATACAAAATAAATATAAGCGTCATCATCATCATCATCTCAGCCGAAAGACGTCCACTGCTGAACATATGCCTCCTTCGATGTTTATTAGCCTAATTTACTATATAAGAGGAACGTACATGATGTATAACTATATAAAGTGAAGCTTAAAATGCTATTTTTAGATACTAGAGTCACATCAAAATCACTTACAGTTAAAAAAAAAAAAAAAAAAAAACAAAAAAAGGTATATGTATGTTAAAATGACAAAGCAATGCAAATGATATTTCAATAAGTCTAACCTTTTAATTACACTAAATATTATTTTAATGGCACCGTGGCAGTGAATGAGATGAGCTTGCATGATGGTCTTGGGTTCAATTGCCGGGTCGAGCAACTTGAGGGCCCGTAGCCCACTGCGCCCACTGGCCACCGCGGCACGGCATGGCAAGGGATCCTTAGACATACCTACGCGCAGACGCATACTGACGGCTATTATTGCCGCGGAGTCCTCAGGCATGGTGAGGTGTGCTTGGGAATACTGAGGAATTCTCAAGCATGCCGAGGTGTGCTTAGGAATGCCGTGGAGTTCTCAGGCTTGCCGAGATGTGGTTAGGAACGCCGAGGAGTTCTCAGGCATGCCGAGGACTGCTTAGGAATGCCAAAGAGTTCTCAGGCATGCTGAGTGATTGTACAATATTAATTAATTTTTCATCTGCCATCTTTGCAAAACTCTGCAACTACGTGGGATCAGTGACGGTATCTTAAAGCAAATGGCTGCGTTCGCGGCGGGGTGCGGACAATTCCCAGTGTTGACTCGGTGTCCCGAAGACTGCCGAAACTAGCCGAGGGTTGCTTGGACTTCCAAGATATACCGAGACGTCCTTAGGTATGCATCACGCTGTCGACAGTCAGTCTTGACAGTCTTGACCTACCATACCGTGCCGATAGTGGGCGCCGGGCCTTACTGGATTTGACTGTTAAGAAATTCTAAGTATCTGCACGGAGTCTGGAACTGTGCGAAACGCGCGTGCCCTTGACGTGTGTATTTTTCTTATTATTATTTTATTAATAAAATATTTACAACACCTGCTATCATTGACCTTACACTTATGCACGAATATATTTAAACCGCTAATTAATTCACTGCATTCGCGAATTCCAAGGACTTACATCACCTACCTAATGATATCTGTCCAATTTGACCTGATTGTACTTGACACGTAATCTAATTAGCTGGTTGATAATACTGTAGGCATGCGATCCGATGCTAACTTAGTTGATTAGCTAATTCATGGTATTAAACGTGTAGGACAATAACTGGTAATAGGGATATTATCGTAGGCAGACGTGCTTCAAATTGTACTCGTAGCTTCGAGATTACTAGTCGGTGTGTTCTAGTGATGTAAAGATGGTTACAATCTTTTTAAAGTCATGCGTTTTTCTGCCGGGATTTTGCCCGTAGCAGCATTTTAAGATTATAGTGGGCAGATGTAATAGACTGGTACCATGAGTAAGCTTTGACGTTACGACCGTTACGTCCTAGCTAATGTTATAAATGCGAATGTAAGTTTATATTTATATTTTAAAAGATTACTTGCAATTTATATATATATACAGGATGTCCGGTAATTAATGGATAACCTGGCATTTTATAGTGGAACTGACGGCCGTTTAGAAAAAATATGAAAAAAAATCTATCCTAACTACTACCTAAGATATGTGTTTTTTTTTTTAATTACCATGTATAACTTTCTTGTATACTACGACCATAAATTAATGAAATCCATCGGTTTTTTGTTGTTTTATTATTAAACATTAATTATGCTAATAGATAGACAGACAAAAGTATGCTATGCTAATATAGCTTGCACTTTTTAATATATATATAATATTTTTTCTTTTTTTTGAACAGCCTTCAATTGTACTATAAGACATTTCAAGGTTATCCATTAATTACTGGACATCCTGTATAGTTTCTTTGTTTATTACGATTACACGCCTTAACTATCCGACCGATCACATGTAATTTCGCATACACTTTGTCAGGGGTACAAAAAAGGACATAGGGTACCTTTCGTCTAGAACAAAGTACTGCACCCGAGGGATAGAAGCTTATTGACAAACTACACTAACGCGAGCGAAACCGCGGGCATAATCTAGTTTTATATAGGTGTCACCTAGTGACTGAAACGAATTAATGATTATGACTTTGCACTTATAACGTGAACTTAAAAATAACTGAAGCTAATTGTAAGTGTGAGGCTCAGGCCACATTGATACAACAGAAGCAACACGACACCAAAATATGTATATTATTATCATAGTTCATCATTCGGCAGTGCGGCTATCGTCACACGTTGACATGAGTTTGTTTTCAGGTAGTCGCCATCGCATCGCTATTGCCATACTAGTGCGGCGTCAAACTGATACAATAGGTATTGTCTACCTTTGAATACAGGTGAAAAATTGTATTCTAGTTTTATATCAAAGTTCTTATAGAAACTGATTAATTTAATATTATAGTAACCGGTACAGGATCTGTACAAAACCGAAGTAAAAGCTTTGTCAAAGTATCAAAGTAAAAGATAAAACTTAGATAGCCAGTTTATGCTGTTACAACGCAAACCTTTCCAATTTTACTTCATAGACTGTAGATCCAGTAAGTGATATTTGAGAGCGGCGATATTTCCGAAAGCACCTGGAGTTTCAACCGTTGTCTCAACCAAACTATACAGGGTGATTTTCAAATTGTGTAATTCCTTTTAACCAAGCATTCTACTGGTGATATAGAATAACCCTGACCATATTTTTTCTTAATTAGAATAATGGTTTCGGCAAAATTAGAGTACAGATTTTTTTCATGAAATGATTTCAAATAGTCATATTTTAGCCACCTGACACAATCTTAATATTTTACTAATTTAAAAATAATAACATAACAATAACTGATGTTGTAAATAATAAGGGGCAATAAAAAGGACCGCCCGTTATTATTTACGACATTAATTATTAATATGTTTTTTTATTTAAATTAGTAAAAAATTGAAATTGCCTCGGTTGGTTAACATATGACTATCTGACACCATTTCACAAAAAAAACGGAACAATAATTTTTCAAAAAAAAATAAATCTAATTAAATAAAAATATGGTCAGGGTTATTCTATATCACCAGTAGAATGCGTGGTTAAAAGGAATTACACGATTTCAAAATCACCCTGTAGATGTTACGTTATGTCATAGAGTCTTGAACAGCTTATGCATACTACTGATTATATAAAGGTTATTTACAGTATAAGTGTATTTCAGTAATTACCTCCGTGGCACAGCGGTAGTGAATGCGTCTGCTGTGTATAAGGTCTCGGATTCGAATCCCGGGTCGGACAAACAAAAAGTTATTGGATTTTTCTGTTAGAAAATGTCAATAGCAGCCCAGAGTTAGGAAGTTGACGGTGTTAGACACCCCTGTGCTTCGGAAAGCACGTAAAGCCGTTGGTCCTGCGCCTGATCTCTCTCCGGTCGTGTCGGATTACCGTCCCATTGAATCATAAGAGTTAAGGAACAGAGAGTGCAACTGTGTTTGCGCACACACTTGTGCACTATAATATCTCCTGCGCAGATGACCAGTCTCCGTTAAGACTGGCCGCCGTGACCAAAATTCGGTCAGGAGGACATTATTTTAATAACTAGCAGCGATCGTGCAACCGCCCTGCATGAGGGGGGTTCAATTCTCGGATCGGGTACAATGTTATTCGGTTTTCTGACGAGAAATTCTCAGTACCAACACGGTGTCTATTATAGTGCCAGGTATGGTAATAGGCACGCTCTCTATTAATAATTAGGTCCTACAATCAAAGCTGGCGAAATGTAGTTGTTTTAGACCTCTGGCTCCCCCTTTCACTATTTATGTATGTAGCTTTTAACCGGCTTTGCCCGCGCAAAACCTTCTCGATGACCTAACGGGTTAAAAATATATTATCTGCTTATTTAGGATGTGATCTACCTATATGTCATATTTCATCTAAATGCACTCAAAGATTTTGGTGTGATGTAATATCAAATATCCAACATCTTCACAAACTTTCACATTTATAATATACTAGCTTTGCCCAGGGCCTGACTCGCTTAAAAGAAGATTAGGTAAGGTTATGTTAGAAAAGAATTTTGTAGATTTTTTTTAAATCGATTGGTTAGTTTTTGAGTTATATCCTTACAAATAAACAAACAAAAAACAAATATATCCTTTTTAAATATTAGTATAGAAATAGAATTAGCGTGGTAATTTAAACGTATGATGAATCGCTCAAACTATTATAATGAGTTATACTTAAAGCGGGCGCACATCAACAGCGTAACCGGCCTGCGATCCATTTCAATAGTAAGTGGTAGATGCGATTCCTTTGCATTGCCAACACTTTAGAATATGTTGATCTAAAACGTAGAGCTTTTGCTCGCATAAAAGCCCCGAGGTAGATTTTCAATCACGAAAAATACCATTACCTTGGGGTTAAATTTAGTTATAACTTTTTTACAGGCAATCTGTAAATTTATTCATTTGAAGAGCAATCTGACGATCTAAAAATCGACTTATAATCGAGTAGTCAACATTCCCCATGATTTTATAATACACTAGCGGCCCGCCCCTGTTTCGCACGGGTACAAAACCTTAACAAATTATACACCTTAACCTTACTCAGGAATCAATCTGTATATTTTTAAAAACCACATGAATATCTGTTCAGTAGTTTTTGAATTTATGGCGAACAGACGCGGCGAGGGACTTTGTTGTATAATATGTATTGATAACATAGCATCTGTATCGTCGGAAGGGTTAATCAGAGGTGTACCACTCCCATACCTCACCGATTATCTTCATTTCTCATATAATAGGGGCGAGCCTATCTCGATTTCAACATCATGTTAGTCGTCTGACGTATGTACATTATCTTGAATATGCCCCGACTAGCTATATTCAGAGCGATCGGTATATGTAGCTCTGCTTGTATTTAAGGGATCATTTCTAAATTGACTCATTCCATACTTTTTATTCGTCTTGCCATTCATCTGTATAAAGAGAAAAAGAGGGAGGGAGAGAGAGAGAGGGATGCAAAGAGAAAGAATCTTCTAAAGAGTACCCACAGTGTTTTATTCTACCCATGGTCATCATATGACGTGTACATAATAGATAGACCTTCAGTCATACCTGTAAATAAACTCCATTATTTGTCTTGTGACTTAATTTTGAGCAAACGTATACAAAGCGTTATATTTGAGCACCGATTCCTACTAGATAGCGCAATAAGTGATTTGGTTTGCCAGTAGATGCACAAAGTCTTTGAATGCCTGCAATAGGTTCGTTTTCTATTATGTAAATCTAGAATATAGCAAAATAAGGATTTTGCCTGCTCTTTCGGTAATTTAGAGGCGAGTGTTTATGTATGTATGAAAATATCCTGACGATAAATGTCTTCATTCATAGAAAATAGTAACAGAAATCTCTTTAGCAGCACTTACATATAGGTACCCACTCCAATTGTCGTCAAAGAGCTTACTTTAAACAATAATCGTCAAGTTCCAAATACTCAACTAGTTACATTACGAAAGTTATCATTGTCAGTGCGTATATCGGCAAGTGGTAACTTTCAAACGCACAAGGGATCCTGCAAGATTGTAGGGGGAGCGCCAAAGTTTTGACAACGCGTCACTATCAGTTAATAACCTGAGGGATGATCTGAATTTATAACGACATATTGGTATCATACAGCAAGTGTAGCATTTACACAAATATTAATTTAAAGTGACTTTAATCAAAATTGTGCTGAGTTATGCAATAAGCTTTGGTTTGTTTTGATTCATGTCATCTTGGATTGTGAAGTGTATGAAATTAGATTATAGTAACAAGAGAATAATATACTTATTTATTTAGTCTTTCTAGAAAAGCTGAACTATACAAAAAATAATTAGCGTTATAAGTTACATTATTATCTGATATTCTCATTAACCACAATAACTGAATGCTATAATAATATAGTAAGAAATATTTTGATGGCAGTAGGCCAACAATATATATACGAGTATATTGCATCGTTTATTTTTATTGTGAATAATATTAGAAAATATACGAGTTAATATAACTTACCTACAATAGTTTAGGCTTAAAATAATCTTTTGTTTATTTATATACACAATATATACAAAGGATTTAGACTTTTTTAAGCTTCTCCCAGGCCCTTTATCAACTTGCATGTAGTGGATGAATTTGAGTATGACGCCTACTTATTATCATTGCATTACAAGTATAACTTACTGATTGGATACCAATTTAAAATAGAGATAATATATTAATATCTATAAATTCTTTTTAAGTTAAAAAGGATTGAAAACAATTCAAGAACAACACATTAATAAAGCCTAGGCAAACTACAGCGAGTGTGAGTCAAAATATCCAAGTTAGGCTTGAGTTTCGGCGCCACAAATCTCTCCCAGACTGAACACATTTCACATGCTTGAAATAGAAATAAGCACTGTCTACTTCACGTACGAAGGGAGGCCTGGCTTTGGAACGAGTAACACTATACGTATTAAATATTTAGATGAGCATTTCTAATCTGGTGTAGAAATAAACTCGGAAGGGTTGTTTGTGAACGATTTTTAACATTAACTTTAAGTTGTACCAGATATTGCTCACGATTCGCTCGCATTCTTTCGCTTTTGCATAAATGTAGGTTAGGTCAGTAACAGTACTTCTTACTGGATAAACGATACCCTATGTCCTTTTCTGTTCCACTGACAGTGTGTATGCGAAATTTCATGATGATCGGTCATGTAATTAAGGCGTTAAAGCGTAACAAACAAACTTACATTCGTTTTTATGATATTAGATAAGATAGTTACGATTTCTTGATAGTGAGTGTTTAAACTATTGTCGCAACGACACGCCGACGGCTAGACAATAGGTTTTTAATTATGCCTCGTATTCTAAGACTTAATAGATTAATAGCAGTTTGATTTCAGAGCTGTTAAGGCTTATGGCCATTTTGCTTATAGCTATACTTTTGTTATTCATGATTAGTTCGAATCTGAGTGTATTTTGAATCTTTAATTTATATCCATATAAAACTATCTCACGGGTAAGTATAACCAATAAAGCATATGGCTTAGTTGTCTGCTTACATTGCATACAATTATCACAATAGTGGCAGAGGTAGATTCTAACAGTCTAACCTCCTCCGATTTCAATAAGGCGTCTAACTTGTTGAACAAATTAGTTTGATCTCGACTCAAAATTTTGTTAATAGATGATCAAATGCATGCCAAGTGCCGTGATTGGTTTACTGAATTAGCAACAGCCAATCACATTACTTGACATGAGTTTGATATTGACACGCCGTTGATTAGCCTTTCAGAAATCGGGTGTATGTGTATTTATCAAAGAATATGTATGTGTTCCATCGCAGTTCTGTATACTCCTAAACTGATTAGAGCTATTAGTTAAGTAACTTATATAGAATTGCTTTTTTATTACATGAAACGAAAAATATTCCACAAAACTAAATTGGTATTCAAGCTCATTGATAGAAAATCCAAACTCTGTACAAGTTAATAAGTATCGCCCGATAAGTAAAATATATTATTGGTTCACTCCCACACATAATCTTATCTTATAACTTTCGTACACGAAACACAAAAACAGCCACACCCAGAACAATACCTGTACATTTCGATCAAAAACTTCTTCGTTCCCAAGATACAATAGTATTAAACTACGAGTCCCGTTAACAAAGCAGCAGACGCCACTCGTAAACTGCTCGCGATATTGGCCACTAATTCCGAATGAGATAGCTGTTGCACCTGTGCACTGACTAGTTCAATGAAATACGACTATAGGTTTTAGATCAATAAAAAACGTGTTCCGTTTACGAGTACGTCATATAGAGATGGGTTTATTGATGATGCTTTTTGTTAACTGTGCAATACACTTGGTGGTAAAAAGCGTGTGCATTCAGTGAGGTATTTTTAGTTTGCCGGAATATGCTATGGCTTTGGAAAGGAAAAATGTCATACGGTTTATTTTACATCACGAGGGATTTGGTACTTAAAGTTATTCAGTCGAGTGGAATCATTTTGATAGGTAAAGTTAAAACAACGTTAGGAGTAGTATGCGCAAATATAGTCTTATATTTAGAACAAATTTTCTTTTAAGTAATCTTCTCAAAAGACAACTATCGCGGAGGAATAATTTCTGCGGCAGACTTTACAAACATTCAAACAATGGACTATTTGTTTATCGTACAAATGTTTGCCCCGTTTGGTGATTGAACACACAACAGCGGACACGGTGCAGTGGCAACCACTTATCATGCCACCTGTATAGTCATAAAATAAAAATACAGTGTTATTTTTAGAACAAAACGTTACCTAGCCGACTGTCAGTGGCGGTTCAAAGAAAATCGTTGTGTCGTCAAATATTTAGATCGAAACTAGTCAAGTACTGTCGTTACCTAAAGTGGTAACTACTAGTCTCGTTTAAATAACTGGTCGGTGGTACAGTCGACATCAGAAATACACAACTGTCGCAGCTGACAGCACATGACATGTGTGGCAGTTCTCAAATATATTAAGCTGTCATTTAACAAAGGCAATAGTAACATAAATATACCCTAACTGGGTATCGAGTGTATTAGCTCGATAGGTAGATTATCGGAGGTTTTTGATTGTGTCTTCAGTGGAAAATAACTAAGTGCGTAAACAACTTGTCATGACAATAGCAAAGATATTATTGTTATTTCTATTGTTATGTAGAGCCAGTATACAATTCATTAATCTTGTATCAACATACGTATTAAGTCGAATCTTTATTTATATCAATCAGTCTGTCAATCACTGGTATTATAAGAAATATAGTAAACAGCATAAAATTTATTATAAATTTTTAATATAATTGGTAGTTGGGTAAATAAGATTGCTGTAAGAATTAAATAAATGTGACATAAATATTCATAACATTACTACCTATTTGGGCTACATATTATTAGTATTCTTTTCAACTCCTCGAGCTACGCTAGAAAGCTATTGTCAAGAGTGAAAAAGGTGTGATTCAATCCTACAACCTCTAATCGCAGGCTTAACGTCTTATTGCATATATTATTTTTATTATGTATTACATTTTATCATATCAAAGCTGACCCCAAGTGACTTGGGAATAATAAAGGCTAGGGAGAAGAAGTACATATATCACGCTGACCTAGAATAATATCTAGTCTGCCAACCTACACTGGAGGGTTGGCAGACTTCACATATCATCGAGAACATTACATGGAAATCTCAGACATGCAGGTTTCCTCGCAATGTTTTCCTTTACCATTAAAGCGATCATGTGTGTGTTGCGTATCACATAATTAAGTACTTGCCAATTGCCTTTTATTGGGTACTATGACAGATTTCATGTTGTTGATGTTAATAATCTTACGACGTCAAGTGCAGTCGTCGATCTCGATATTTGGTTTACACTACTAATATTTATTTGTAAAATATATTATACTTAGTTAATTAATTTTACGCTATTAAAGTAATTAAGGGAAAGCAACGGTAGCCTTATAGATCAAACTTGTGATCGAGAGTAGAGAGAGTAGATGGAGTGGGTTTGAATACCACTTATGGCACTAACTACATAAACGCACTAAGTAGTTAGTTTAGTTTTTTTTAGTTTAGTTTAGTTAGGGGGATTAACTAGTAATCTATAGCCCAAACAAAGTGTAGTCTTAAAAAAATTATAGTGTATCGATTTGTTGATATTGTAAATCGGTTTAAACTGCCTCCGTGGTGCAGCGGTCGCATTCACGCGACTGCTATGCATGAGGTCTAGGTTTCGAATCACGGGTCGGGTCAACAAAATGATATTGGGATTTCCTGTTTAGAAATCTCAATACGAGCCCGGAGTTATGAAGTTGGCGGTGTTAGACACCCCCGTGCCTCGGAAAGCACGTAAAGCCGTTGGTCCTGCGCCTGATCTCTCTCCGGTCGTGTCGGATTACCGTCCTATCGGATCATGAAATATATGGAACAGAGAGCGCACTTGTGTTTGCACACATACATGTACACTATAATATCTCCTGCGCAGATGGCCAGTCTCCGTTAAGATTGGACGCCGTGGTCGAAATTCGGTCTGGAGGACATTATTAAATCGGTTTACAATTCAAAAATAACGTGATATAATGAAGATTAAACTAAACGTCCTATATATAACCTATAGTCAGTGATTACTCCTTTAAATAAACCCACTATAACAAAATCGTTCCAAGAACTGAACTATTAATGTAAGATGAACGTGAGTGTACTCTAAATAAGCATATGAATATGTTAACTATCACTATAAGAGTAAGTCTGACTGAGAATAGGTACACTTGCGTTCAATGTTGTTTGTATAAAATTTTACGGCCAGCTGTCTCATGTAATGCACAAAAATGGTTATGCGGCGTCGGTGTTCACCCGAATGCGGCGCTGCATAGATTATAAAGTGATTTTCCAAAGTGCACTCAGCAGTGCAGCGCGGGAGTTGAATCGCCACCATTATTATGGCATGCACATTATTGCGTGACATACCTAACAAAAGCTCGTTGATCTATCGGTATAAATAATTATCACACACAGAGGGAAATTACATCGAAAACCCGGTTGAGTTTGTGAATCGACAGGCTGTTTTGTGCCGAAAATATAAATGCCGCACGAATATTGGCGTGCATTTTTCGCTTTCAAATTTAAGCAGCTACGTTTCTTTTTATTCGTTTTACTCTTTATACAAGCCTTTGCATAACTATATATCAATATAGGGTAAAGTAATGTAACATTTCTTTTGCCAGTTGAAGGATTTGAGTTTTATGTAACATGATAATATATAATATTAAGTGGAAATATATTCAAAATCTACTTACCGTACAGGAACACAAACGTAATACGTATGATCTGACAGTGTTCTATCAACACAACTTAAGAAACAAAAGCTACATGCAAAAATCAAAATCTAGAGCACATCAAAACGGTAGAACTTGCTTTGTATAAGTTGGACTGACTTGTTCATTTACAGTAGTGGCTATAGTTGGCACTTAGTTCTACGCTTCCATATTTGCATATTGCAGATTTCAAAGCATACAGATATTAGTAAAACATTTTAACTGTATGTCGTGAAGTATGCAAGTACAGAGTAGAGAAAAGTGTTAGTTGTGTCTCATTGGACATGTTCCAGAAAACCTAAATTCCTAAGTTTGATAGATTCGGTATTTCAATTTGGATTTTTAGGCGTTCTTATTTCCAAATGTGAATAAAACTTACCGAGGCACAAAATTAAACACATATTACAGTACTTGTGTATGTAAATTCAAATATAATGGCACTTTTATTCGCGTCGGTAGTTTATGGCCAACGTTGTAACTCTACTTATCATACGTTCCGGCGCATTCATTTAGAATCTATTATTCAGAGTGTGGCTTGTTTCTGTATTTTCACCCATTGTTGATACTGAATTTAAGTTACGTGCCTTTTGTGTAGCTACTTGTTAATATTTCCTATTTTATTCACCTTAAAACATCGTGGGGAAACTTGCATGTCTGATTGTTCTCCATAATGTTCTCTAAGATATGTAGAGTCTGAGTTCGCACTGTGCCAACGTAGTGGGCTATGGCCTAACCCTTTAAACACTGAGAAGAAACATTATAGTTTGAATCTTGACAGTGTTGTTTAAGTTGCCCGGAGGCAATTGTCATTATTAATTTGTAAAGTACTTAGGCGTCTATCCGGTTAATTTAACCTCTCTAATTGTGTTCAAGATCCGCGAGTAGCAACTCATAGTTTTTAATTTCTACTTTAAGCACAGACAATGAAGACGGGTGTGAATCTTTTAAAATACCTCAGTTTTACTAATTTTGAACTCTAACCACAATAAGGATCCATTTTTTCTGCTTATGGCCTAAGCTAAGGCCTTTTAATAGGATTTTAATATGTGAGTAATATATAATATCCTATTTCATTCTAATTCTAGCGAATCCCATGGTATCTCTATGATCCGATCAGCTTTTTAATCGTGAGGAGGTAATAAAACAAATTGTCAGCCTTACTCTTGAATTTATGTAACGTGAAATGGGACAGTCATCTTAGAGAACAGACTTAACAAATAGATCGAAAAATGTATGCACATTAAAAGAAAGTGAATACCATTTCACTACATTATACCAAACATTATAAAACGGGTGAGTCTAATGGATAAATAGTCTTTAAAAATAAACTCTACCACAACTTCACAAAGCCTTAAAGTTTGGCGATCCCCTCATAAGAGAAAACAGTGAGAAGATAAAATACAATAAACGCGAGAGGGAAGGACCTAATTGCGCGGAATAGGGCTCGAAACTTTTTGAATCAACACAAAATCCTTATGATAACTACATACATGGAGGTGGACAAAAGTTCTAAAGGTCCGTATGAAGACTCCTACGGTTTGTGTTCGTGGTAAAGTTTCGAGTAAACATCGCTAGAAACTTTCCAACAACTTATTTTAGGGTAAGTTTTCCTTTACGCGTGGAAGAACATTCATTTTTCTAATGTTTCACATACCGACCGCCGATTTGGTTACGGGAAAGAATATATAAATAATATTATCCCTTAGAGCTGGTATAATGCCTTATGGATACTGTAGCAAAGGGTTGCATTGATGTTAGACGTACTGTGTTCGATTTTAGGATAGTATTATCTATAAGAAGATTTTCAGTAGCAACGAGAAGACTACAAATGTGCCCGGTTTGCGGCTCGGTTTATTTATCTAGAATAAATAAGGTCCTTAAGACGGAATTTTGGATATGGTGGCTAAATTAACGGCAACTAAACATCTTCTCAGATATTATAGTGCACAAGGATGTGCGTAATGAGAAATGCAGTATATAAGCAAGCTCTTATAAGACGGGACAGCAATCCGACACAACTAAAGAGAGATTATTCGCAGGAGTTTAGAGTGCTTATCGAGACACATATACTGCCAACTGCCTACCTCAAAGCTTGTATTAAGAATTTCTTGACATAAATGCTCAATACACTTTTTTGGTCCGATCCGAGATACAAATTCGTAACTATGTGGTTCCAGATTATAGCCGGCACAATTTGTACAATTGTTCCACCAACAATGTCTAGTATGTTTGGGTAATATAAACTCAAGAACTCTAGAATATGGTTATACAACAAGATTGTTAAAAACAACATGTATTCCAGCAATAGCGAGAACATACAAAATAATTTAGTATCTACATATTATATTGTATTACAATCGTCGCTTTCAATATTGTCTACTTCGTATTAGATTCAAATGTATACAGACTAGTCTAAATAGCATTCTGAGGGGTACGAATTGAGGAGGACTCAGTCCATTTATCTTCCTTATTCGCGAAAAATCTTACCAAACCAAGCACCTAAAGCTTTAAGTGTCCATGTTGAACTCGAATATGCCATATATGTATTAGTACTTTTATACAATGTATCATTGAGAGGTGTGTTTACATTTTATGTTCAAAGCGTCTATGTCAGGAAGTTAAGAGATTTATAAACTGGCAATGTATTACGAAAATACATGCTGCAAGAATTTCTACTATAACCCGGCAAGCTCTGCATTTTGCATGATGGTGATGCTGCATTTGAATACATCGTCCATACTAAAAGTAATTATTTGGATAGCCCAAAATATTGACGTGTATTCCATAATACGAGTATGGTTTTTATTGCCAGACCAGTATATTGCAATAAAACAATGCCTGTTTAGAAGTCTCTTCACTGAAATATAATAAAAAATACTTATATTAATTTCTAATACCATCTTGAAATTAGTTGATACTACAATGTTAATAATGCTTCAGAAAGATAACTGGCATTAATTTTTCTTTATAAGCATAGATAATATTCAAGGCACGTTGGCAATTATTTGGAAGATCTATTTAATATTAAATGAAATGATTGACAGTGACTTGAGAATTTAAATTAATCTATTTGTTTTTGTATCTGCTGCCAAATGAAAATGTATTATATCATCATAATTTTATAATTATTTAGGCAATCTAAACGAGCATATCTAAAACTGGTACTGACGAAAGAAAAGGGTTTTAAATGACGATAAAAAATCTGATTTAACAACGACATTGTTTTACGTTGCGCCATGAATGCGTTAGCTTCCCCAAAAATAATTAAAGTTTAATTACGAACCGATAAATCTAAGAACAATAACTACAGTACGACGGGCACAAAGAATGAGGTACAAAGACAATTTAACGCGCCCGTTGGCAACACTCGAGCTAAAAGAACGAGTGTGATCAAACGAAAAAAATAAAAAAGCATTGGCCGTTTGTTACCTGTTTCCCTACAATACAACCATTTGTACGCTCAATAGCAGATTTAAAACACATCACATGAATCTTGTAAAAAATGCGATAAGCCCGCATTATTGATTGTACCCATTTAAAATGAAAACGTTGAATCTGTTTTTCGTCACACTTACCAAATGAGCTGGAAAAATGTAACGTAATCACCATAAAGCTTCTTGTAACGAGTATTGGATAAAGATAAATCATTAAAAAGTAATTTGGATATTCTCGTGAATTTTATGAAACAAGTTTTTCTGATGTTATCCTTTTTGTATCTAATTTATTTTCAAGGTAAAAAACAAGTTGATTATTTCTTGTGTTCATAAGGCATAATTAATAAATTGTTAAGACAAAACTGCTGGCTTTTTTGTTCATTGTACCGATTTGGTGTTATAATTAACATTTGTTAGATTGTTTTACATTTTATCAATACTAAATTGATTAATGCTAGTGGTAGGATTAAGTAATGTATTATTATTTATTATATAGTGGTAAAACTTTCAGTATTTTCCACATACAATAATATACTTCATTGTGTAACAGACTCAGTAGTACCAGTACATACAATTAAAACACATGATCTTCAACTACATAACGGTTTGTTTCATAAAACACTTCACATTTGATTGCGCAAAACATTACTGGAATTACTCCCAAAACCTCAAAAGGACATCCCTTAAGCCACATGAAGTGCAAAAAATTCCAATAGCGTTGTACAAACAAACTACCGCGTCGTTTATTTCCAATACCCATCCAATCGGCTACAGCCATTTGTAACAGAATAGATATAAATCGGTGGTTGCAGCAAATATGAATCGCTCGGTCGATTTCGTTCATGCGTCTCCGCAAGTCGCATTCGCCCACATTTGCCCTATCAATCCTGTATATGTGATTTCACTCAATTTTTGAAACTGACGCGCCCCTTCTAGGGCTGGGAAACATTACTCATACTTGAAGTACAGATAATGGCGACTTTGCACTTTGTATTTATTTTATTTATTGTCGCGTTAAAGATTCGCTAGTGACTGCGAAGTAGATAGCTGATAATAATTTTTTCATCAAATTAGATTTAATTTAAAATAAAAATGTGAACATATTGGTAATTGGCCTAGATATAAAGTAAAATACCAATTATTTATTTAGTATAAATATTTATAGAGCGTACCTTTTGTTGTGTTGTGCTGTGATATCAGCAATAGTAGCAAAAATTACTATTTTTATGGAGTACTATCCATAAAAATAGTAATTTTTATCCTTTGCGAGGGTCGCATAGGCAAAGTGACTCTGTTTTAGAAGAGTCGGTACCGCGCGAATGATACCGTAACCTAATATATTTTGTTAATTCATTTTATACTATAATACAAAAGCTATATTTTAACTTAATATAAATTAAATATAAACTAGCACAGTAGTTGAAATATGAACTAAACCGTACCTTACCAATCTATCTTTCAATAACATTTCTAACCAATCCAGACAGTTAATTAAATCAATTTTCAAAGGGAATTAATATCCAGTCATATTTAAATGTGCAACTATCTCTGTTTTGACAGTACTCTGTACAAAAGAGTTCCCGGGATCAACGCGGGCTCGTTGTCCCCTCCCTATGAAAGTATAAATGATATATTTTCAATTTTTGGCTTCCTATTAGTGTGAATTTTCGACTCGTGTGATTTATTTTTATGCCAGGACGTGAAACAGATAAATTTACTTTGGCTGTTTCGTTTTTTAAACCGTAAAGTGTTTTCTCTAATGTATATCTTTATTTATTGATAGTTTTGTTACTATTTAATTATGGTTGTGAATAAAGAGAAAATGTATATACTATATATACTATACTATACACTTATTAATATAGCAACGTATTTCAGTCCTACTAAAACAGTGTTACAGGCAACATCTATACTGAGATAAGCTTTTATAAGTGTAAAATAATGACAGATAGGCTGTCATTATTTTACACTGAGATAATGTCAAATTTTATAGAAGATGAAACCTATTTGGTAATGTATATAGTAATCTAAAATAGAAAAGTTATAAACCAATTAAAGTAAACCGTAAACAAATATAAAGGGACTAATTCCTTTTTCGGGTCTTTTTCATACGCCGGGGGGCTTTACAAATATAAATTTAAAACGTGAAAACTCACTTTACACGTGTATATACGGTTATACGTAAACGTTACATTTTTATATAGAAGACATAATACTCCTTGGCTTCATGGGATCTTCTGCAATTCTCATTATAATTCCATTTTCATATATTTGGATGCATCTATTAGACCCTGAAACTGCTCGACTGTGTCAGGACCGCGATAAAACGTGTGAAGGGTCAGAACGACCGCCAATACATCATAAAATTATATAAAAGTCAAGAGCAGGGTAAGTGAGAGGTGAGCGGGCTACACAGAGATTTATTGCGGTCTGCTTTCGATACCTATTGTGAAAAGTTCGTTTTATGAGTTTTAAAAATTATTTTTATGAAAATAACTCCACTTATCGTCGCATCGCGGGAACGCAAATGGCATCCATTTGCGCGGCGGGCATGCGACGCTGGTCAAAATGTAAGTCATAAATAATACATCTGAAGCGGTCGCATAAAGATGTGGTGAATTTTATTTTTCAAATTTTACGCTGAACATTTTCCAGTTAAAATTTCATTGGAAGGGATCTAGAGGCGTTCGGTTAGAAATTTCTCGACGACGTAGTGAAAATCTTCGTTCATGTAACGGCGTCATTTGGACTCGCTCCCCGTGAAATTTGTCGCGGTTCCTGCTTGGAAGCAAGTGCGTTATGTACTGGGCGCATCTAGCTTCATGTAGAATGGGGGCTTAATACCGTCTCGTTGAGTTTGCCGACGGTATAAACTAGTGGAATAGAAATTTAAAGAGCATCATAGTGCAGCGTTAGGAAAATTCTTGTCTTAGAGAATGTTAAAATAGTTTTCTCTAAGAAGTAATATTGCTACAGTTATCTTACACGAGGCTTACTTGTACAACAATTGCGAATTCAAAATTTGTTTGGGTTAAATAAACATACTCCTTTTCAAAGTACATAGTACATTAATATTACGAAAATTACTTGACTAGATAATTTGATGACACTTTAAAAGCCCGTCGGATCGCAGTTTAATAGATCTCACTGTTCCTCTAATTTTAGTGTGAATCCAGGCAGATTGCAGTACGATATGCCAACGTCCTTTATTTCTGTCCTATTAATTGATCAGCGGGTGGGCACGTTCTACTTGACGGATCAAAAGGTAGTCGGAGTCTAAATTACTCTTAATGGCAATTTTATGGTTGTCTGTTTAAAAATTGCAAGCGATCACCGATATAGTTTCAAATTGGCAAACGAATCAGATTTTCAGACGCTTGAAGAAATTTCTTAAATAAATAGGTCTTCTCCTAAAATACGATGCTTTTAGTGTGAAATAACAACAGGATTCGCGCGGGCGACATATACTTCCCGCAGTTTACCGCAAAAGATAGTAACAATATATTTTAAATGTATTGTACTACCACAAATATTCAATAGTATCGTCGTTTATCTCAACACAAATATGTTAGGGACCTGTTGGAGATCTGTTGCGTCCCTGGCTCGTGTCCAAGGCTCATGTCGGGATCACTTCGAGTGGGGTCTTTAGATAATAGCGCGCATTTCGTTGCATGTGCACCCTGAGTGTACGACGAGATATCCGTGTTGGAACGTGTAATAGATATCACCCAGTAAGATATACCTACTCATTTCTCTTGGACATTAAAACTTTTAAAGAGGTTGTTTTAGGTGATCAAATTGAATTACCTACTTCTTTTAAACAGGTTTTGTTTTCTTTAAGTAATTACAAGATCTAATTATAGACGATGGATATTTGCCTTTCTTTGTTGTTAATGTACGTAGAAAGGATAATTACTAGTGCTCCACAAAGTTTGAAAATAATCAATGATTAGTAGTAAAGTGAGGAGTAAGTTTAATGAGTCTTATCTGATTAAGAGGCCAATAATTTAATGAAAGTAGTTTAAAGTATACATAGATACTTACATATAAAACCCAGTCTTTAGGACTATGAGCATTAGTGCCGCATACGTAGAGCCGGGATCCATCACCCATGGGCTGAATCACACGAACGTGGTTTCGGCAGTCGAAGTGCTGTAACAAATAAAATAATGAGGATTTAGGTAAGATTTCTTTGACTAAACAATGCGACAAATATATTTTATCTACATGCCTGCGGTAAGATTTCAAAGGCGAATATAACTAATTTTAGCCATTGAAATTAAACAACTTTATACGGATTTTATCGCGTTGTTTATTTTTTACAAAATACTAGTATTACATAATTTTCAAACCTTAAACTACTTACTTCTATTTCAAAAGTTTAAATTTTAAAAAAATATTTCGATTTAATTTTACACTTTTAAAATTAAATCTAAATATTTTTTGGTTACGGGGAGACTGAACAGTCTCAGCCTCATCTCACACTCACATCTCAGTCTCAGTAAACAGTAAGTAGTAAAAGTGTTTAGTTATAGTAGTTTCAAGTTTTAAAATTAAGTAATAATAGTGTTTTATAAAAATAAACAACGCGATAAAAGCCGTATAAAGATGTTTCATTTCAATGTATAACATTCGCGTAAACGTAAAACAGTATATTTTTATCCAATTGGCATGAAATGGCATGAAAACTTTTCAAAATATATTAAAAATTATTTTTGTTGCTTTGGTTTGATGGTTGCTTTATTCTACGTAAACAGTATCTACTAAGATCGTAAATGCTTGAACGGACGGTCTGTCTTGTAGGTTTATTTACATAGCTTGCTAAGCGTTTAGTACAATGGTACTTAAATGCATATGACGCAAATATCTGGTGCGGGCTCCATGCGCATCAAGGTTGCACGTGGAACTTACACATGCAACCTAGATGTGCAATTTAATGTTAGAAGTTTTGTCACAGAAATGAGAGAGAAGTTGAATGAGAGAGATTTCTCTGAGAAAGTCTTGAGTGGCACTAGGGAGTCTGAAACCATATTCCTTAAATGGGTATAGAGTGCCACTAAAACTTCAAAAGTATCTAGCATAATAATGCAAAATGGTGGCATCTATGTATATATATGGATCTGTTTCGGCTTTAAATTTTATATTTTATAGAACTGATTAAATAAACTAAATACAAACAGCATCACATAAAAAGTAAATATGAACAATAACCTCGTTGAACAGCAATTCGATTTTATTTGATAACTTAAACGATTGTGCTTAACGATATAACTGTAAATATGGCTCATTGTCACCAACAAAAATACACAGCAACGTACAAGCGAAGCATCAATGGACGATGCTACAGTACCTCGGGCAAAATTCATTGAAATAATAGTAATTCCGAGGTACGTGGATGTGTATGAGTGCTCACAGGCTGTGATTATGCAAATTTGCCTCCGACATAAATATTAAACGGCACATTAATATTCCGTACGACAGGAATGCATTGCTCGCTTTACCGGTTAAAACAGTATATTGGTCCATTTCAGTTCATTACGGTTCATTAAAGTGCCATTTAAAAAAATCGACGTATCTGGTCGATTGTTTGAATATTGATTGTGTTTTGTGGTAACGGTATTTAGCTATTACAATAATAAACTCCTAACTATAATCAATGGTACCGAGGCTAACCGCAGTGATTGAGTTAACTCCACAATACTGGCAGCTAATAGTACATGGCACGTATGAGGTTAGAAGAGAATGAGAATAGAGAATAGAGAATCTAAACTATTTTAGTAACTATACCAGTCGATATCTCATTTGATATCTGTATTGTTATTCGTATATGCACATATCTAACCTACAATATTATTTTTAATGTATGACAAGAGTTGATTGTTTTAACTATGTTCTATAGGTTTTTTAGTACTTTAGGTAGTTTTGATCAATGATATATAAAATATAGATACATTGCCCGCGCTCTGTAGTGACAACATGAATGCAAGGTAATTACCAGAAGTCTATTTAGTCACGTACCAACCAGTGCCGCGGGTGTACGTGTCACTAAAATAACTTAAGTGCATAACTTGCTCAGCAACAAAAAAATGCCGTGTTTTTAGGAAATGTAAAAATTATACTGCAACTGTGAAAGATAAAAAAGTATCATTTCATGCGTAAGTATCAAGAGAAATGATTTTTTTATGCCCTCTATTGGCGGCTGGCGCCTGAGGTAAGTCACGTGTTCGCGCTCGGCCAATGAGCATGCACCACAGAATGACAACGTAATTAACGAAATATATTTATCTCTCTGCAACAACAGGAATTCCGTAGACATTTAATTTTATTTTTCTTTCTTAGTGCGTCTAAGTAGCTGTCTATTGTCTATATGTATTAACTCTGTTTTCGAGTGCCGTGATGTTCATGCATAACGCGTCTATTTATATTACGTCATTGGTTCTGATGCAGTTTTCTATAAGTTCATTGAAGTGTTCCTGTAGTTCGTGTCGACTGGACAGATAACGCTCTTTTTTGTGAGACAGCGGTAATACCACATAGTAATCGTATGTAAATGTCAGCGTATATCATTATTTGGGCGGACTGATGTTATTAATCGCTTTGCCATGATTGCATTGATTAATCGTCAATATCAATGTACGGGGTAAAAAGAGTGATAAGTTTTACTCTCACACAAGTCAGCTACTTAGCGGTACGTAGACTTTCGGTTATTATTCAGAATTTGGATATTCTTTGTTTTCGTTGTTTTAATGTTTGCTTTCACTACACAAGGATTATTCCTAGTATGTGTCGGATTCTGTTGAAGATAAAAAAAAATATTTACTTTGTGAAGCTTTGTTAAAAGATACATTATAATTTTATAAAGCTTTACGTAAAATTTCGTACTATTTAAAATAGGCGTCTACTTTCACGTCTGCATTTGCCATTGTCGTTGGACTATGTTCGCCATCATGCGTGTATGCAAATTTTATTTTATTCATATTGCCAATAAATGCCAACCAACAGCATAATTTTTTTCATATATAGTATTAACCTAAACCTCTAAACGCCTTGCTGCATTGTACCACCGCATGAACCCGTCTCCTGCTACTCGTAAGGAACTTGCAAGGGCCAAGTCAGTTCTGCAGCGTAACACTCGCTTCTTTGCAAACAAGTACTGGCTTGACCTTTGTCGATTTATCTAGCGGAGCGCTAATTCGGGTAATTTTGGCGGAGATCATTCGGGAATAAAACAGGCACTTGGCCCTGTACCTAAAAAGACTGCTCTACTGAAAGAACCCGACGTTACGATCATTAATGACAGTAAAGGTAAGTTACAAAGATAGGTGGAACACTACACCGGTCTTTGCTCGCAGCCGGTGGACATACAGCCTGAAGCTGTAGACTTAGTTCCTATACTGACAACCTGGCAAGAGCTACACGACGAACCTACAGTAGAGGAGCTCCGCAATACAATAAGACAGCTCAAATGTGGCAAGAGACCTGGTGGCGACTGTATATACCCCGAGTTACTCAAATTTAATTTCATAGCTCCACTCCTGCATAATCTTCTAATTAAATGCTGGTCTGAGGGCATGGTGCCTCAGGATATGCGCGATGCCAACATTGTTACCCTCTATAAAGGGAAAGGTGACCGCGGCAACTGTAACTCATGTTGTGGTATATCCCTTCTGAGCGTCGTTGATAAGCTCATAGGCCGTGTAGTTCTCAAAAAACTACAACATCTCGCTGACCGCATTAATCCTGAGGCCCAATGCGGGTTCCGAGCCGGGTGATCAACCATTGATATGATCTTTACACTACGCCAGATTCAGGAGAAATGCAGAGAGCAACAGACACCTGTTTTTATAGCGTTTGTAGACCTTAAAAAGGCCTTCGATACAGCAGGTGCGATACAAGGCACTCTAGATGCTAGGCTGTCCACCAAAACTTCTCAGTCTCATTAAATCATTCCACGAGGAAATGAAAGGGTCTGTAGTCTTTGATGATAACTTATCCGATCGATTTCAAATGCGCAGAGGCGTGCGACAGGAATTTTCTTTGCGTTGATTTTAAGGGCTGCCTTTGGCGAAGACCAACAAGGTGTCCATCTTCATATAAGGGCTGATGGGAAGCTTTACAACATTTTCTTCCTAAAATCAAAGCGCAACCGAGACGACCTATACGCTAATAGTCTTCTTTTTGCCGATGACGCCGCTTTTATTGCAGCATCTGTATGCGAGCTTCAAACCTTGATGGATAAATTCTCTCATGCATGTGATCTGTTTTTCATGTCCATTAATGCCAAGGAAATTGTGATACTTGCCAAGGGTGTGCGCAAAAACCAGCAATACCACTGGGCAGCATTCCATTACATGTAGTTGACAAGTTTTGCTACCTTGGTTCGACCGTAACTAGCAACCTCTCGCTTAACGTGGCAATCGACACTCGCATCGGCAATGCCGCGACCATATTCGGGAAGCTTCGTTCTGGAGTATGGGACAATAACCACCTCACAATCAGAACCAAAATATTGGTCTATCAAGCGTGCATTCTCAGCATGCTCTTGTACGAAGCTGAGACATGGACCTCGATATATGGATACACTAAACATGAACGTCGACTCAACTCTTTTCACATGCGCTGCGTGCGCATTATCTTGGGCATTACGTGGAAGGACCGGGCTACAAATAAAGCAGTTCTCGCGAAAGCTTAGCTGCCCAGCCTTACTGCACTGCTTAAACAACAACGATTGCGGTGCATCGTATGGATACTTCCAGAGTGCCAAGGCAGGTCATGCTGGGTACTATAGCCGACGCCAAGAAAAGTGTCGGGCATCCATTACTCCGCTTTAAAGACTGCGCAAGGCGTGATTTGGCTTCTTTCAATATCGAGCATGGCGCATGGGAGAAGCTTCTAGACGATAAAGACGGGTGGAGAAACTTGGTTACGCAAGGCATGAAGCTCCACAATAGAGCGTGGTTCGACAAGCTTGCCGAAAAGGGGACCAAAAGGCACGAAAGCGACAATCTTCCATCAAGTCCATCAGTCGCGATATATGTACGTATGCTCTGTTTGCGATCGATCTTGCCGCTCTAGAATTGGACTAAATAGTCATTTCAAGAAGTGTTTAAAACCATCACGCACTGCTTAAAACATCTTAAATAGATAAAAAGACAATAGAATAGCTTTAGTGTTAATAGAAAATAATTGCTATTGGGTTTTATGCAAGTTATTATTTAATTGCATTTGCTCCATTTTTGACGAATTGACAGAGGCTGCTTCCGAATCCAGGAAGAAAATCGCTCACGCAAATAATCCTGGATAATGGTATTTTATTCAGCGGAAACCGAAACCGATAACCCTTATGGTCATGCAAAATGTTACGCACCAGTATAGAGATATTTGTTCAAAACAACACCACTAGCGAAGTTTTGACAGTAAACACAGAAGTACTATTATGGGTGGAGTAGAAAACAATGTTTATTTAGCAGCAGATTGGTATGTGGTCTGTGGTCGGTCGTCAAGCTCGAAACTAATTTTCTCTACGTCACAACGACAGGACCACACGAGCGCACAATGTTCTGTCAGTTTCTCGAATGAAACTACACTATGTTAATAAAAATATTAAACTTTAGACTGAAATCTATACTAACTTTATGAAAATGGTATAAATAAAATTATATATAACACTGTCGTGGTTAGTTAATTTTTTGCGGCAATATATATATTTTAAAGCACCAATTAGCCTTGCCCAAAATCATAATACAACTTTTTACAGCTGATGTTGAAAACTAGGCTAGAGTAAGATTGTTTTATAGTTTTTCTGAGAATTGCTTCTCTAATAAAATGTGTTGTAAAAGTTAAGATGGTAAATTAGGAAGCGTTGTTCGTCAACTTGTTAAAATGTTGCCGACTTATAACGTAATACTACAAAAAGTCACTTGGAGGCGCCAAATTTTATGACCGCGAAGCAAATTCTTTATTGGCCGATTAACAGACAGTCGTCTAAGATTTCGGTATCCGACGATACAAAAATATCACGTCACGAGAATTATTACCATTGGAAAGCATTCACTGCTTTAACTGCTACTTTTACTTATTCAAAGTTAATAAATTTAGTAATTGTTAACGACTACCTAGTTTAGATAATATTGTATGCAAATACATGAATGTGTAGCAATATTTTAGTAAATAAACAATAGAAATAGTGGTAATTATTGTGCTTGCATTAATTAGCGAAACAATCCATTGAGCCATTCAAATATAATATAGTACGAAATATTGTATCTTTTGTTAGTAGTGCAAAATAAATTATACTATTTGCAATAAACATAGCAAACACATAAACTGCAGTTTGCAATAACATTGATTTATTTTGTCATAAAACTGGGACTATTAAGTATGCTAAATACATTTACCACCGAATAAAGCAAGCGAGTTTCATTATTAATGTGGTAGTCATATAAAATACAGATTCAATATTTGACTAGACGGTCACGTTAAGTTATTGCTTTTTTACAGTCTTTGCTTTATCAAAAGTGTATAAGGTTAGATATACGCATGGACAATTTGAACTCAGACTGGGTGTACTTCGTTACAATTATTTTAAATCCCCATACGACCGTAGATTGTTCTTTCATGACGTAAAATTTAAAATATATTTTTTCGAAGACCATAACTGCACAACTCGGCATTTGGTGGCGACAAAGTGACTAATTACTCCACTGTGCTATTCATAGAATAAGCTTTCGACGACCGAACAACTAAAGAAAATCGTACGCCGTAATGATTACAAGAAAGTTAGCTCTTTGTTTGATTAACTACGGCCTGTTAATAAGAAACCATAATTATATTACTTGGTACATAAAATCACAAGACGAAGTAAAACTCGATTTGGAATAGGTACGTGTAAGTAAGCAATTAACTGAGAGCTTTGTTTGTTAATAAAAAGTTTTGCTCGGCGTTTCTTTGGTTCGGCCGAGCGAGGTAACTTTCCAAGAGATTGTTCTAAAGTAATTATCGGATTAATATACTCGGAGCGTTCAGCCGTCGTACTGACGTGAACACTGTACTGTTTTGCACTCAGAAACAATCAGAATTAAGCAAGAGAACAATCAAGCTCACGTCTAAGTTTCTTTTAACGGCACTTAGCCGGGAGCGCTCGCATAACTTCACTCGGAACTAATGCCTTCGATTGGACCATTTCGTTAATTATTCGCCACTTTGTACGTAAGTAGATTTACGGCGGGGCTTTCCTCGCGTTTTTCCACCAAAAAAGGTTTTATTCTTGTTTTTCTGTAATGGTTTTTATTAGGAATTTAAGAGCGCTGATTTGCATTACCAATACCGAACATTTTATTGCTTTTGCCACGATACTGCTATATACAAAGGTCGTAATAAGTACTGGAAAATTAAAAGAAATTCATGCTAAGTGGGGTTTTTGTGAACGCAAAGTCCGTACCAATGTTTATGTCTTTTACTTTTTGGTCTGTTGTTGTTATGGGCATTAGAAAATGTCGATTAGAATACATAGCTTGTTTAATTTTATTAATTTTATAAAATCTAAGTACTTTATAATACACATTAGTAAATTAGAATATCATTTTAATATTGTTGTTTTCATTTTATTTTTATCATCTTTATGGTAAATAACCCACTAAATATGAAATTATCTCTGCATCGCAGGATAATTAATAAAACAACGGATACAAAGAAAACCTAGTCTATAAAAACGTTAATAACATATTTTTGTCTGACGCTGCACATAAGAACTAACGGTATTCGCTCTTGAAACAGTGCGCTATACACACAAATAATCCGTCAAATCAGGATTTGTTATCCATCCGTCGTTTTATAAATTTCGTCTGATTTACCTAAGCCAGTGAATTTTCCTTAATAGCGTCACAAAGAGCGGTGAAGTTAAAACAACAAGGAGAGCGCCGGGCCGGTGGCCGCCTTACGGAATTTGCCGACGGCATTTTTCCAGCCTTTTTCGTGTTACGACATCGTGTTTAGAGAAAAGAAAACTCGCCGACAGCGAGAAACTTTGATTATAGCCTTCACGAGTGGCCGTTCCATTCGCGATCGAGGTGATAGACTCGGGGATATTTCTTTTTTATAGCCCTCTTTGATACTAATAAAACAAATTTACTTTTTTCTCTATCGGAAGAGTTGGAGTGGGTAGCATGTGGTCTATTGCTTTTCTTCTCACGCTATTGCAGAAGTTTGACCTTTTATTTGTCGGTTTACGGTACCGCGATATTTTGTTGCAGTAAACTTGTGAATTTGCTTTTGGCAGTTTTTGCCTCTGCCGCACCGTAACGGTTCACCTTTTAGAGTCGCAGAGAGGGTTTATTACTTGCCGCGAGACTTTATACATTTCGCATGAGACATCCTATTTCTGGTTGCGGACTTTATGACTCTCTTATTAGATATAAACGTGTCTGAGTGAGCCAACAAAGAGTTATAAATAAATACGACACCATACGGTGGGCTGGTGCTACTTTATGACGGTAACTCATAAACAAAGGTATGGCGAAAACAAAAATCGAGGAATTACGATATGGATAGAAGCATAAATAAAGGAAACCATTCAAGTGCAACGCCTCGCGTAGAGTGGTATGTTATCGAATTAGCCGATGACGCACCGAGGCAAGTCGCAATAATCGCCGTTCCCCGATCTTCGAGACAGCCTCCCACCGCCGAGAAATAAAACAAATATTGCTTTTACGTTGCGATTGTAAATCAAAATTAACGGCCTTAATATAGCGAGGCAGGGCATGGCTGTAAGCCCCCCGCTATGAAATATGCTCACCGCCCGCCGCTCACTGTTAAAAATGGGATTAACCCTTGATGGAAATAGTGCTAGTTGCGAGTAATTTTGCTGAACGCGGAAGTTTTAATCACTTGGGTGTAAACGTTACTTATGACTGCTTTTGTATGACGTAGTGAACTTACCTCAGATTTTCCTTTAGATACGCATTGTGCTACGTTGCTTGGTTCCAGATTTATTGAATCTCTCTGTGAACAAAAAGGCACGTATAAATTGTATATTAAGTACGAAGCATATTATTAAGTAACATAATATATCATCTACTATTTTGGTATAGTTTCCTATTGTTTAAAGTTAGGTCTATTAAAGCTAAATGAATGTACATACATATTTACATTCATTCAGCGTAATTATGTATGTTACAAATGTAATTAATATAAGGAACTTCGTTTCATCCGGGTGTCCCTTGACACCTCTCAATTTTTTTTCGTAATATTTTAAATTTGGTAATAAAATGATATAATGTTAGTTTGTAAAATAATTTAAATATGTATAATTATGATAATAGTATTACTTACTTCACAGTGCGAGGCGCTTATGTTATTCATATTCAGCCGATAGAGCCGATCCCTGCAAAGAAAGTTCCATAAGAAAAACATAAAAGGAATGTTGTAAAACTCTTTCAACTTGGGCTATTTGAATGGAAAAGTTGAGTCAATTCGCTGCGGACTAAAGGGGATACGTTACAAACTTGCGTTAAAGTTACCATAACGTTTATAGAAGAATCGTTTTATAGCTGAAAATGCGGCAGTATTATTCCTCGAACGAAATTAGTTGCCTTCGTGACACACACGATTGACCTATATCACCTCTTTTTATTGAATCACCAGTGTAAGCTGACCCTCCTGACTCCTCAGAAACTCTGTAATCGCGTCGGTGTTTGTATAAAACTATGGAGCATCAGGGGTCAAGTTATAGTTGGTAATGGTTAACTGTAGCTAACGGAAGGTAAAGCTGATACGGTGGCGCACTCGTAAAAATAGCTATTTGATTGTATTGGACCGATTGGTTTTTGTTTTGTGTCGAGAAAATGATAGATACGTGTAGATTTGAATTCAAATATGGAATGAGATTTGTTTTTTTATTTTATTGAACATTTTTGCCTTTTTCATCGTTTGCTTATAATATACTTTTCCATTCAAATACCTATGCTGTACTCGTATAAACTCGTCCTGTCGCCAGGAATCTGAAAAAATTCACACATGAGAAATCTGGAAAAGATATTTAAATAAATGCATGCGACATTTATTAAGATATTTTATTCCAAATTTCGAGTGTTTTGAGAATTTTCAGATTCAGTAACAACTTTAAATTGTTGCCTAATTTATGTTTTTATCATCTTTATGTTTAGATATTATACCGATTTAATGATTTTGCTCTTTATTTATACATCATAACTATTATAGCTGTGGTTTGCATCATCATTTGCGAAATCCTGAAAGTCCGGGACCACATGCAAATCAGAATGTCTGCTAATATTACTATGCTATCGAGCCTATACAAAGAAGTCGTGTCTATTACTATAACTACGCCATCGAGCCAGTTTTAGTGGTAGTCAGCTTACTATGATGACTTCATATAACGGAGTGGCAATATTAGTGCTATCTGACTAGTAGACCACACAACATATTCTTTTAAAGGAAGATACGTAATAAGATGTTTTATCATCTTGGTTCTGAACAGATAATATAAGGTAAATTCCCATTGACCACATTTCACTATAAACAGAAATATTCTGTAAAAACGTTGAACTTTATACTTACATAGCGCCGACATAAAGAGCATCCCTCTTGGTATCCACAAAGAATGTTCGGTAGTACAGAGTGCCGCAAGAGAATTCGCGAACATGATCTGAAAAGATGGAAATAACGGTGAGTATACTGAACCAAATATTTTATCTTAGACTAGGAATTCGAGATCAGCAAATACATTATACAACGTTATTCTTAGTATAGTACAAACCTCTCAGGAGGTGATTATACTTGTAAAAAGCTTTTGTTCTGGGACATTGCCGAAATCGCGAAATAAAAATCAGCTGATCTATTCATTTTGTCGAGGTCAAAGTTCAATTTTGAATGAAACAGCTGTTATCTGCCGCGGTTTCGGGAATGTCCCAGAGCAAAAATTTTTCATAATAATAAGTATAATCACCTCCTGAGAAGTTTGTACTATACTAAGAATAACGTTGTATATCTGAGATCCAATTTTGATAATAAAATGTGTTCAAAATAGAGTTTGAATCTAGTTCAATAAGTGTTAAATGAGAATAACTGCACTAATGGTGTAGTGATTTTAGTGGTCGTCTCGTCACTGCTAATGCTGTGAGTGTTCACCACATGATAAAAATTTGATCCACAAATACTTGTACCGATTTTGAATGTTTGTAAAGTCCTCTTTGACACATGAATTATTTTCGTTGAGCGAGAGCTGTCTTTTTTTTAAATAGATGAGGTAGGAACGGTCTTTATTGCAATATTTGTTCACAGAATACAATTTGTGATAGTTTTTACACTGGGACTAAATCTCTCTCCCTCTATTATAAACAGTTTTTATTACGAGAATTCACTATCTGAATAGATATTAAATAAAAGTATATGTCAAAGTCAATTCGACTTGTATCTAGATTTTATTTAGAATACAAATGGAAAGACGGGTTGTACATTCCGTCCGAGTATTATACAAAACAGTAGGAGTTAGCGTATACATATACTTAACCGACAAATGATTAAATTAATTTGGCAATCGTAAAACGTTTTAGCTGGCTATATTTAGGTGTAATATCCTATAGGATAGAGTAGAGTCTGCCTATCCTTCTATACATTTCCATGTCTGTGTAACCCTCTTTAATTACCATGGTATGTTATTTATACATATCTAATGTATGTAACGTCATAAGATTCATTAATATCGAACTTTTTGTAGCAATCCATTACTACCGTACCGTATTTTATTAAAAACACGGTAACAAATTTCAGCTCTTTATATATGGTATGAGTATAAAATATATATCACAATATAACGAAACACTTCACCAAGGTAATATAAATGCGTTATTTTACAGTTAAAATGTCACACTTTCTTGTATCGAATAACAACACAGGTTTTGACAATGAGCCTAGTTACCGTTTCGTTTGAAATCCGAAATCCTTTATCTATAAAAGTAAACAGTTTAATTACATATCTTTATGCGTTATTTTACGGTTAAAATGTCACACTTTCTTGTATCAAATAACAACACAGGTTTTGACAATGAGCCTAGTTCGCGTTTCGTTTGGAATCCGAAATCCTTCATCTATAAAAGTAAACAGTTTAATTATATATCTTAACATTACATCAACAAAAACGTATTTGATATCGTTTAAGCAATAATTTGATATTCTGGTACACAAAAAGTTCAAAGGGCTATTGAAAGAGTTCGCGTGTTCACAGATACGGAGCTATTCGAGATGAAACATCAAAGATACATTGTTGACGAGAATTTATATTTCGTTCAATGAGATAATAAAATAAATTTATAATGTGGTTTTGTAAGGTAGAGATCAAAATGTAATGGTAAACTTTTCTCAAAAGCTGTTTAATTCAAATTATTGTTTAAAAAAGATTTAAAGTAGAAATAGTTTTTTTTTTTGCATGCATTATATTAATATTATATTATATTGTCATAGCAGGCACATCAGACACCGTGTTGCTGCATAGCTGAGATCTTTTAACTTACATTTAACCCAACCCTGTAATTGTGCCTCTACTTGACCGGATCGATCTCTACAATGAGCAGTATTTATATATATATAATTGTTGTTAATACGCGAATATTCAAATAAATATCTAATAGAACCCATAAGTAATATTGTAACAGATTATCCGTCATGTCATAACTGACATTTATTGAAATATTTAAAGGCACGTTTCATTCTTGCGTGCTTCTAGTTTATTGCTTGGACTACATGCAGTCAGCACACGTAGGATAAAGTCACGCACTAAAAACCAATGTTTACTCCAACAAACGACGAACATCATTGAAATTACGAGCTCTGTACAAATTGAACGAAACGTGACTACAAAGCTTTTTACTGTCTTAGTAAAATGTTCTTAATATATGTTATACGTTTTTAAAATGAAGAAATACTTTGCCTTCATACTATCCCCTGTAATACTCTTTTATTACAGGATGGTTATAATGCTATAATAATAGTAATGAATGATGGTCGTAAAATCTACGTTTAGAATAAGTCTACTAAGATGAGACGAAAAATCTTTCAGTCAAACTAGAAGCTCCAGAGCTTAACTGACAGATTTCTGTCTTATATCCAGATACAAAAAAAAATAGGTTTATAAATATCAAATTTAATACTATGTGTGGCAATTTAACTTTAACTCAACATTGTCCCTCATAGCATTGCAAAAAAGACAAACGATAAACAGACCAGATTTTATAAATAAAATTGAGTCTATCAAAAATTAATAGTGACTGAACAACCAACTTGTGAAGTTGAAAATGTGGAAGTATTTTCGTTCGCTGTAACGTACAAACGTCTGTCAGTTCGTGGAATATATTTGTACTCGTATTTTCGCGGAGCCCGCTGTCTGCTTCCCTGTACGAGTTTTGATCTCTCGAACGAACATCGATTTAGGTTGTTTGGTCTTGTTCATGTTTAATGCACAATTGTTCCTTGAAAGATATTCGCTCAGAGGTGAAGGTAAGGTATTTGGTAGAATCGAACACTCTATTGTATATTCAAAAGAACAGAATACTATACATAGTTAAATGTAAGACAAAACAATGATTGAGAATTGCCTTCGTTTTGTCTACCTTATAACTGTAATTGAAAATATTTAGCAATATCGAGAATTACCTCGTTTCACCAAGGTTGAAGTATTTCCAATAAAATACTGTTTATTAATTTATTTTGTTGAAAATCAACATAAAATAACATAGAGTACAAGTAGCTGAACTCTACAGTTAGTAGATACAGAATATTAGTTTTGGCTTTAATACTGTTGAAATATAGTTTCAATTGGAAAAGCGACATCGTAGGGAATCAAGCAGGTGAGAGAGAGAATTCAAGAATCAGTATTGCTTGCAGGCTAGACGCCTCTGGGACTCTATTTGGGGCCTGTTGCAACAGCAATTTGCATATACTGCAAGGCGTAAGTTGGTCTGTCTGGCTGACAGTTATTGTTATTTATAGTACTGCTGTTAGTACATAAGAAGTTAAAAATTTGATATACAAGTGTTCGTCAGAGTAGACATTTTTATGGATTATATAATTTGGACCCAAAAGCTGATACAATTTCTTGAAGTGAAAACTTCTTTAGGCGCGTTGAGCACTTTTTAGGTGAAAAAAAAATCATGGAAATTGCGTCATCATCACCGAACGCTTTCCATGAAGCTATATGTATACTGTGTATATATGTGTACTTTTTGGGTAAACAAAAAGCGTGAAACTCGCGTCATCGTCACCGCACGCTAGTTACTTAGTTTTCACTTCTATCTGCAGTCCCCATAGACAGCACCGCATTTTTTTTATGACAATTGAATGTCGATATTTTTATTACTAAGAAATGTTTGGCAATTATAAAGCTAGCTAGGGTTGAAATTATTAACGTAATTAAATTTTAGGGCTTGCTTTTGTCGTCACAAACATGTTATCTCGTAAATGTCCATACGACTTTAGCGACCCTTGCACGCGGCTGGAATGAAAGATCTTGGGGAGATTTCATCATAATCATTACGTTTGACGACCAGATTTTGTGTTTGTGGTTAACTGTTATTAGTACCTACACAGGAAAAAGCCACTGTATATCTTCTTGATATATCCCCTAATCACCTTTTACGAGACTCACGGGGAATGATGGGGTGTTTCATCCATAACCAAGCCTATGAGACAGCGTAACAAATATATATCTTATAATGTATATGGTAAAAGAAATTGTAAATAAAATCTATATAATAGTAAATGTAATCAGAAGTAATAATATTGTTTGAATAAAAAGAAATCTGTGCACGGAGTTATTATTAATAACTTAGTAGCACTAAACAAATATAAAAATTGAGAGAGAACAACAGTAACAGTAAGAAAATATTAATGGCTTACGAAAGCTGAATACACGTACAAGTTATTGTTATGATGGCAGACAGACTGAATTTGATATACCTAAATGTATTCATTTTTATGGTCGCGTAATTCTAGATCGTTCCAAGACTGTCATCGTCTATTAAAACTTGTACCGTGGGTTTTAAGTTTATGTCATTATAAAATTGTTATGGGTGCATGTCAGCACATCGAAGAAATTTCGTGCTCCACGTAATTTATTTCGTATTTATGTTTTACACTTAATGCTATTTAAAAGATGATTGATATATTTTTGTTATGTATTTATGTTTAATCTCATGATTAATATATATGTATACACAAAAAAAATATTTATGTATGTGTTTATCCATTGCCTAGTACCCATAGTACAAGCTCTGCTTAGTTTGGGCTAGATGGTGTTGTGAGTATGTATTATAAAATTTTATAATATGTAAATCAAGGTTAAGGTATTTCTCTATGGGCCTATACAGCCCGAAATAAATGAGGAAGAAAAAAAATGGATAAAAAAAAGACAAACATAATAATGTTATTATTTATCATAAAAACAATTTATGGTTGTTATGAGATTTAATTAGGTTTTAGAATGTATTACAAGCAAACTACACAATTTCAACATAATTAACTCATTTGTGTAACTGCGAGCCTAGCGAGATACCCTGTGGGATACCGACAACAACGAAAAAATATTGTGATCCTCCTACATGATTGAACTATGAAAAATGCACTACCACTGAATATCTGACAGGAGACGCAGTGAAAGATAGGAACAACAGTCACCGCCATGCGATGAAATATGCAAAGTTTTGTAGAGTTTTAGCGTCGAATCCCTCAGCGAAAAATATTCATGTGTAGTTGGTCTTTCAGCGTATACCTATGGAGAAATCAACATAACATCATGTGTAATATATTAAAATTTTGCAGTTTACGTATTTCGAAATATGTTATTATATTAAACTGTTGCATATAGCCTAGTACCTACTCTATTAAACATGGAGTATTTAACAATAAATAGTAATTTCGAATAGCTGAAATTATCGAATGGAATGGATTTATACTGAAATACTGGCTAAATCACGTCACTTATTATTTTCATCGCTGTGTACAATTTAAAATATGGTTAGTTTTCCAAATAATTGTACAAATTCTAGACAAAATGAAGTTCTCCATGATCTACAAACTGGAGTGTAATTACAATAACTAGTCCAGGCTGCGGGTAATAAGCAAAACTATAATTAGCTAGTTCGTCGTATCAAGATCTTGTGAGCTTAAACTAGCACGCGATGTGTTTAAGCGGTAACACGACAACGTACATCTGATATAAAAAACTACCTTTTGTTACTACCAGATTATTTTTTCTTTAATTAGAGCCTTATTTAATAATACGATATAGTACCTCAAATGTACTTCACTTCTAATCTATACTAATATTATAAATGTGAAAGTTTGTGAGGATGTATGGATGTTTGTTACTCTTTCACGTAAAATCTATTGAACCGATTGCGATGAAACTTGGTATGTAGATAGCTGGAGACCTGGATTCACACAGAGGCTACTTTTTATCCCGATATTGCCACGGCAACGGGACTTACGCGGGTGAAACCACGGGCGATTCTAGTCTCTAATAATGGTGCTATAGGTTAATATTTAGCCTGTTTATAAACTTCTGTTATGTACTATTTTGTATTAAGTAGACTTTCATTTTTGTTTTACTTAGTACAATAATTATGATTAAAGTTCGTTCATTCCGAAAATTTGTTTGCTATGTATATCAAATAATCGTGTTTAAACATTACGGCTCTACCCGTCTGTCATTCGTTTAAAAGTCAAAGTCTCAATCAGAATTCTTTTTGGTAGTCACATGCTTATAAATAGAAATTACTGACTGTTAGTAATTTAGCAATTTCATTCGCAGCAATATGAAAGTTTCACTATTTAAGGTTTGTGAAGTTACGTAGAGCGAACACGACTTCATTGTGGTAATTGTTTTATCGCATGAGCACGGTTACGCTGGTCAGGTGAGGGGGAGAGTGCGAGGTGCAGGGAGGTTGACGTCCCTCACAGCTGGAACTCTTAGTAAGAAAGTTATAATAAACCTGCGCACGTTTCAAAGATCCTATCACACGTTATTATTTTGGTCAAGGGTAGTTTGAGCAAACAACATGCTTTGTATTTTATGGATACCGTAATTTGTAAGGGAAAGCACCCCCGTTTTCATTGTATTTAGGTTACTGATATAGTTTAATGTATTTTACGTAAAATCATGAACAGGTAGGCAACTATTCGAAAACAATAGTAGAGATAACATTTAGGTGAAATGTTGCTCGCGGGTACGTATAGCTATCGGAGATAATATAAACAATACGAACAAGTCTTTGTATGGTTATGGTTTTATATAAAAATCTTATTTTTCAATCAATCAGAACAATACATTGTAAATAACTCATACATCAGTCGTATTAAATCGTGACAATACGTAATAAGGCTGACTCCGTACGGTAAGCAAAGCGTTCAACATCGTTTCATTTGATGGATTACATAGCGATTACGGTCGACAGGAAATCCGCGTATTTTTCATTTGGCAATTGTAACGGTAGGGCCGATATCAAAATATCGTTATACACGGCACCGATTAGATTAACGGCACACAATTGGCTTACATGGAAACTTTGGCCCATTAGCTTTCTGTAATACCTATTACGTGTATACCTGTTATAACATTTAATACTTGTTCCAACTATACCTATTCCGTGGATTGGATTAATTCAAAACGCACCCCACGGGTGTTTGTATTTCGTGTCGTTATCGCTACTGTCTTTAACAATAACTTGGAACAATTCCAAATTAAAATTGAATACTTCATATTGTATGAACAAAATATTTATTTGGCTTATTTTATCACGTGTATGTGATAGAGAGCGAGTTAAGTGCTATGGTACACAGCTATTATATACGTATTATATATGTATATTTAAAATTGCGAATATCACTGAATAATAAATTGGGTTAAAAGAAAACTCTCGATGCTATATTTTATCGTCCATACTTTTGACACTAAAATATGAATAGTTACACCTTAAAAAAAGAAAAGAGTATAGTCAAACATCACACATTTCATCCAATGCCTTCTTGCTGCATTTTTGCAACTAATAATAAAACGAAATAGGAACCTAAATTCAATTGTATTTACATAAGTTTAATGTAAGACGCTCCCCTCATATAGACACACACATTATTAACTAATATGATTAAAGTATTAATGAAACACGATTGACGTAACACCACCAATATTCGTACAAGTTTCACATTCTTCATAACGAAACTTAGATGCGGGGGAACTAAATGAACTCACTATGATATGATATTTCAGTCACGATCTCACTGAATACGCAGTTACCAGTGGCAAGGCGAACTGAGTTAAGTAAGAGAGTAATCGCGACACGTGTTAAGGTAATGTGCCGAATGAATTTTGGATACAGCCAGCATATACACACGAACCTACCTACACACCAGTAAAGTGGTACATTATTGCTGTATTAACTATGTACAGCTCTTATGAAGCTTGTTAATACTTTCGGGATTAGATTAGAATAATTTATTATATTAATAGTTATGTTTTTGTTATCAGTTTGTAATCTTAAGGACGAAAAGGGGCAAAGGTTTAATTTTGAATAATTAATCTAAAAACTTAATCAGTATCCGAAATTGTTTGGGCTTATCTTTTAATCAGCGAAATTAGGTTTACATATTCGTTCAGATTAGATTTTTGTAATACTTTTAATTAGGTCTGTTAGCTGAGCTGTTTCGTTGCACGATAAATTTTTTTAAATTGTTAATATTACACTAAAATAATATTATTATTAACATTTTTTTATATTTATTATGTCCGTACTAGAAAGAATTCCTATGTTACAAGGGACGTTACAGACATTCAAATAACTTACACTACGAACATCCAAACTCGAAACAACTATATAGGTATGTATTTACGAATCAAACAAATTTTGCCATTTTTTTTTATTGAACTCATGACACTAACGCGCGGAGACTTAAACCATTATGCCATTATTAGGTATTGTTATTTTTGATAGAATATACATCATGTGCTAATTTATATAATCAAAGGTAAAAGTTGTTTGGTGCGATCTTTACAATTACTGAATCCGTAGTGTCTATGTCATAAAATATATTCCAAGTATAACGGAAACCTTTACAAGCATTGGTAGAGAACATATTAATGCGAATCACAACATGATTGTCCTGAGCGACTATATAAACCGCAAACACTCGGTGTATTGGTACTGGTGAGGTGATGTTTTATTGCACTGTGCGTTTCATACAGTCAATTAATATTATATGATATGATGTAATAAACTTACATAAATAATTATTATACTTGACTGCTTGGTTTACTGCTGATGCTGGGCCATTTGCCAGGGTTTTATTCCCAGGTCAGAGCAAATGTTATTGCATTACTCTGGTAATTTCCAGTAGCTATACGGACTCTGGCTCTGTATTCGATAGAAAGCTACAGACTTGTCTGAGACCTCGAACTATAGCTGGCGATATGTAGATGTCTAACACCTCCACTCATCTCAAATACAGGTGTAGGAAAGTAATTATAGCGCGCTACATTATAAGTGACTATAAGCATTTCATTTTCAAACAACGTTTCGACACGCCAGCAGAAACGTTGAAGCTCCTATAAAATAAGACACTCAACGCTTTTCACGATTTAATCATAAACTGAAACAATCTCTGGCCGCACTAGCCATAACATTTTACATTTTTAAAACGTCATTAAAGTTGAAATACATTTCAAATATTAATAAGAGTCTAAAGGTCGGAGTTGAGGGAGTGAGTAGCCATTAAAAGAGTGTCATAAAGTCAGCTCAGTTATCTCACATGGACCGTAATAAAGCATTAACGGGACTTCATCTCGGTTAACCCTTTTATAAACTTATTTTGCTAAATTAGATATTTCATTTAGCTATTATAATGTAGTGTATTTGGGTTTTATATAATGCCGCTTATATGAGCTGCTTATAAAGAACAAATGTACATGGGCTAAGGTCCGTGCATCTCAAACAGGATAGGTGGATTCGTATCGTATAGAGCTGTCAAGTAGGTGCACCACTTGAAGGCTTTAAGTAGTAACGTTCAAATACTTAGAAAAAGGAATTTGAACCTTCATTAGAATGTTAAATTGTGAAATCGAATAAACAGTATTTATTTTGATGATGACGTGAAAGATAAATCTTGATCGATCGTGCTGTTGAAGTTCTCATTCAAGAATGATAGTTATGATCTATTTTGTTTTAATATATTTAATATATCTCTCATACCACCTGAACAATTTGGCACTATGTGCATTCATATTTGCATATGACTAATAGGTAGGTTAACAAGGATTAATGAATTCGAATAACAATCGAATAATTGATTTATATATTCAATTGTTTTTCTATCGATAACTACACATCGTTTGTTTTGGTCACACGTAAAATAATGTAAACCTTGGTTCTCCATGTCTGCTAAATATCCAGATTACGGGAGGCTTTTAACATTTTGATTGTATTGTACCCGAAACCTTAAAATAAGTACAAAATAATAAATTTAAATTTAAACAACGTATTGAAGAACGTATATGATAAAGTATCCTATTTTAGGGTGAAATTTTACACAAATTTTAGTAGCTTAACCATTTGAGATACAATAATTAAAGCGTTGTATCTGCACGCCGGCGGCGTCCATATGCCGATGGATTTATTAAAAAATACGCATCACTGTTTAGCGCTGCGCTGGGTGCAATAAAATATTATAATTTATATGTTTGCTAAAGGCAGTAAAAGCAGTCATCCACCCGCACGCTTAAGCGTTCTTAGTGAAAATCTCGTGATGTCGTTACAATTTTACGTGAAAAATAACAAATAAATAAATAATCAATAACACTTTCGTATTTACTAATAGTTATCGTCCGTGACTTCACCTGCAATCATATTTTCGTGGATCATATGCACGATATTACCAATTCTATTAAGCAAATCCAGACAAAATGTTGCTTCGATTTTAAGCCCTAAACGAATAAACCAAAAATACCGTATAAAATTATGTTGCCATGTATGCCAATTTATGGTTTGCCGGAATAAATACATAGACAGGCCAACCAATAATAATCTAAAATCCAATGTTATTAAGCTTTATTACGTAATTTCTTTTTTATGGATTTCGACTGGTTTTTTTTTGACAAATTTTCCTATTAAAGCGATAAACTCTAAAATGTAGGAAAATTTCTCGATTACCATTTAGTTTAAAAAATATCTTCAATGTATAGATACACTCTCTTTGAGATTCTGTAATAGTATAGATAATCTCTCAAGAGAGCTTTTTCACTAAGCGAAACTAGATAGCCAGATTACCCGAATCCACTCCATGCTACTTATTAACTTCACTCTCTTGATTAACGTATAACATTCCCGTATGCAAAAAAGATGTCATCTACAAAATCCTTTACTATCAAATACTTTTCGTTAAAAAGGGTTCCCCATTTTCGAAACAGGAACACGAGGGAAAATTGTTTTCTAAAAAAGCTAACAATATCGTAAACATTCACCGTCTATGCTAGCAAGAACTTCAGTAGTTTAAAAGCGAGCATTATACGCTTTTCGCTTCGAGTGTCAAAGTTGTGTGCTGTTGGCGTATCGATTCCTCCAATCTTTATGTCAGGGAATTACATGAATTGGATTTTAGATTGTAAAATGAAATAATGGTTTCGAATTTAGAACGAAAGAAAAATTCTGTCATTGTAATCCTTTTACCTTTCGTCGTAGACACGAAAAGGCTCTCCCGATGGTGCGGACTAATTCAGAATGCACCTCCAATCGTAAAAGAAGTCGTAAAGAAGCGAGTCTCCCCTCGAACCGATGCACGGGAATCAGGGAAAAATAGTTGATTTCTTATTGGCTTCCACCCAGACTCAGATTGAAAATTCGCCATAAAGACATTGGGACACGCCTGGCCGGATTAAAGGGGGAAACTAATAAAGAAAACTTTTGCGACACCGTATTTTTATCAAACGCGCACCTAAAACTTCTTAGCCTTTATTAGGTTCGCGTTGGTAATTTAGAAAACGCTCTGTGGTATTACTAGCGCCTTTTCCTAAAACTGCCATAAAACGGGTATCTAGTTTCAGTTATAGCTTTGTGGATTTGATTAAGCTTTGTTCAATCTTCGCAAGTTTAATATAGCCGTTTAACTTTTATTTTAAAAAGGAACCACCGGCGTTCTTATATACGGCTTTTCGAAAATATATTTTAATGTTGGCGGCATTTTTCGTATGCATACATACATCGGATAGCTTTTAGAGCGTGATAAAAATGAATTCGCAGTCGAGAGCAGCAAAAATTATGAAATACGGCGACGCGACGACACATAGGATGAAAGTAGTGACACAGGAGACGAGATAATAAAGACAAAACACGGCAATAAACATGTACTGAAAACATGTTAGCGTGTATACCGCTGCGAATAGGAAACAGGGTAATGTGTATTTCATTTACATAAATTATCACACGGAGAAACGGTGTCTATACGGGGCGGGCGATACCGCAGCCACTTTCGAGAGACGCTTATTTACGCAACATGTCGCGGTCGCCCGTTGGGATTAATTTACTTGAGGCTTTTAAAGCATTAAACAAAAGAACCGTATTTAGTTCTAAATTTAATCGGCAGACTAATAAAATACTATAATAAAAATACAGGAAATATTTTGTTCATTGTGAGATGAAAAAAGTACGTCTCTAGCTACGCTAGCGAAAGCAGTAAATTTCGCCACCACGCTGTAGGTACATAATTTCACACACGCCTCGACTCATCGTTCGGCGAAATATTAAGGTGTATAAAATTTTATTACTAACATTACCCCCTTACCCTGTTCTCTCTATAAACATTTTGTGTGTCGCGTTTCCCCTCGGTCGCGAGCGAGCCCCGCGCGATGCAACTTTCGCCTTTACCTTATTCCCTCTAATGCCACATTTGTGTCTTAATAACGAACGGTATTATGTTACGAACGTTCGCATTGTTTGATTTTCAATCTCTTGAGATTGCAGATTTCCTTTGCTCCGCTAATGGTCCGTGCCGGCGAAATGGAATATTTGAAACACTATATCGGAAGCTTGAGTTTTATTGCGTATTATTTAAACTGCTATTGATTATTGAGCTCGTGAAACGCGGGATTGGATGCATTTTTAATATTGTACTACTTTGTACACCGAACTGAAAAAGTGATATTGCATTATGAAGTCAAATGAGATGTTTATTTTCATTGCACTCGATTGAAGCGGCAGTATAAACAAATTGGCACGAAAGTGTTTGCTGTGCGAGAGCTATTTTGATATTATTTGCTTATGGACTGCAGATAACGTTGGAATGAATGGTATAATTTTGGAAGATTAATGATGTTGCGAGTAAGTTTATAAGGTAGTTGCGTAGGGAGCAGAGTGGTTCGAGTTGATAGGAATCGCGCGGTAATCGTCGGCAATCTCGACAGAGCACGCGCACCGCCCCTACTTTATCTCAGCATTTCGTCGCGGCATCATGTCGCTTATTGATATCACCGGTGTACTCTATGGATGTCCCGATATTGCTACCTGTTTGTCTTGCATCCGCTATATTGACTATCACGCAACCTTGTTTGGTACAGTTTTTTCTTATTGCTTCTTCCATAAGAATTCATTGGAACGGGACGCGCTCGGATACAACTATTGGTTTTATTGTCGTTTGAACGAATAGGGGTTCCTTTCCAATATGTCAGCCTGAATCGGTTTGTTTTCATACGCCACTGATTTGTGTCGCAGGGCAATACGTATAACTAGACGAATTAGGTAAGAATTCATGATTTAGAAACCTTTTACAGTAAAACGGTTTATGACGTCCTTTCCTTAGTAACATTTTATTTATTCCTCAAGTTGTTTGCTTGTAATTTGTTAGGCACTCGTTTTATATACAGAGAAAATGTTTTCTAAGAATTCGGCGCCACCGAAAAATAATTTACATAAAATCTTAAGCAAACGCAGTGAATTGGGTAAACTTCAATCATAGAATCCCGTCGTCTTCATCATCAAGCAAATCTATTTCAGTAGCAGCCTGAGAGTAAAAAATCCCAACTTAAACAAAATCATCATCGATATCATAATAATCGTGGACATTCGATTGAAATGTCAATCATTGCGTCTTATCGCAATTTGTTTGATTGAGAACAGTGTTAGCAACGAACCACGGCGGCTATCTCACCCTCAGACTACAGATTTATAAAAAATAAATATTTTAATGTTAACCGATATAAGAGTTTAGGTTGTAGGTAAATCTTTGCACCTTTTCTCGTCGGGAGATAGGCGGTTCACAAGAAAAATTCGGGACCATCCACCGCGTGGAATCCTATTGCAATTTATGCTCATTGAACTGGAAAAAGTATATGGGGAGGCTAAGGTCGGCGTCGATTCTTTTATTGCTACATGAAATCAATAAGAAGCGTGACGCGGCAACTGTTTTTGAGGACCGTTTCATGTAATAAAACTCATAAAATCATACTCACGTCTGGTCACGTGATCAGTTTGCACGACGTCGCGATGGCGGCGTGGCGGCCACATATAAATCATGACTTAGTGTCTCCTGTGAGCGAATTCTATCGAACGGGTCTGTACTATAAACAATTATTCAAAATACATTATTGAAGCGTCACTCGGATGCGCTGCAATAAGTCATGAGGTCCTCAAGGGAGCCGAGACCGCCACTCCTACATGGGCGTAATTGAAAATTGAAATTTGTTTAGGACTACGCTGGACTCCTAATTTGATTTAGACGACGGTACGCGCGCAATCAGGAACCAATAACAATAAATATAACCACTAGAGGTAAATCTGTGTGCTCAATCCCACGTGCATAGCCCTTGTTACAATTTTGTTTCTACATTCAATTGGTAGTAGGTGACACGTAGGGGAATTAATTTCGTAAAGAGCCCTGCTCGAGTGTGAAGAAATAGCGCATGCATTATTTCTGCCTCACTTGTTCCTTGCACACACCTGACAAATTTCTCAAACGTGTTTACGTGTATAGAATTTGAATACTTATACAATGTTTCGCTGGCGAAGTTTTGAATTCATTTTAAATTACGAGTCTTTAACATACGGATGTGATGAAATGTATATAGAAATTAACGTAAAACAAATGTAGATCTGATCTATAAATACACTTAGCAGGGTTGTAGTTGATTAATCAAGCAATGGTTGATTTTGGGGCACTAATTATAAGCACATGAAACTGCAAAAACAACGAACGTAAGAAAACGGTAAAAAAGTGGTTAAAGAAAAAGTAGAATATTTTTAAGTTGGGTAACTGTGCAGCTATATATGCAGTTGCTATTTTTTATACAATATCAGACGCGATCATATAAACTTTCTCTTGCAAATACTTAAAAACATCTCAAATATTATTTTGAAGCTACAGTTAGCCCTACGTCCATTGTTACGACACCCGGGGCATATACATTTGGTCCAGACCAAGTCACAGAAAATATGGTTACGAGAATATATCTAGATAGAATTAAACTCAAATATCATATGATATGAGCCCCCGTTTAGCCCCATTCCTTACCAAGCGTTTCACTTTTAAATTTGGTAATTGCTATCAGCTACACATATAATAAAAGAGATAACCACATTTGTAACAGTCTAATATCTAGATGTAATCTTTCAACATATATATATTTGTAGTTATATTGGAATACATTCCAAAAGAAGTAAACGAAAATACGGCCAGGTATAAATCGAAGTCCCCCTACAACACAGCCCCTTTACCTTGGGAGTCGTTCTTCTTTGAAGACATCCCAAGGAGCGTATAACTCCAGTATATAATGCATCCCAAACCAAGCGAGTAATAAAGTGCAAGCTTCACTGTGTACCATGCTGTATATTTATATGCCACCACTAATACAACAAGCATTAGTTTCCATAAGCTACTACTACTTGGCTTTGTGTAAATAAACGTAGGCTAGTTTAAAGTTGAAATTGCTTCTATTTTCTCTACGCCTTTATAAAAGGTTGTTGAAATCATGCTACAGATATCCAATGTACTGTGTAGAACTATTCTATAATTGCATGTAAAGTATCTAATAGCTTATTTTCTTACCGTATAGAAACCCATCTGGTCGTAAATCACACGAGTATCGATGCATTATGAAATTATATTTTTATGGCCCTAATATTATAAATGTTACCCTTTGAATGGCATCCCTCGTCGAACATTAACCGAGCCGTGAGCCTCTATGACAGAAACAAAAGTGTGTGCACGTGAACACCCCATATTGGCAATATCCAAGAAATTTCGCCAATACTACAGAGAGATACTAGCATTATTAGCTAGGGGTTCCTCAGTTCCATGGCTCCCTCGCTATCACTCACCTATCCGTATCAGTGGCTGGGGGGAGCACCTCCACACGACTAATCACTGAGGATGTGGCATAGACGCGCTATGCATATTTATTATTGCCTCCGACGAATTCTCACCGTTCGTTCAATACGAGCGGCGCGTGGATGTTTTTCATTTACTCCAGTTATTTATTTAGCGAGGGCCCCAGGTACACGTAAGGGCTTAATGTTTGATGAGCTCAGATTCGGCCTCCTTAATTTCTATACGCATCTCACCCTGGTCGGAGTTCAATCACGTCCTGCGGTTGTTTGTTTTCCACCCGAGATAAGTGAATTAAATTCGATTCAATTAATCGATATAATGAATCGGTTATGAGTCTGTAGGCGCTTGATCCGATATTTGGAAAATAATTGTCGTATTAGTAAAACGTGTTCGCATTGCCAATGTTCGGTAATAAATTATGTAGCCGAAATCAACAAATTTACGGTGTTGCCAGGGAATATGAGCGATATTACAACCGCAACAAACAATTAGCGTCCGAGCGAGCCGAGCGCACACCGGCTTATAAAACATGGTTACACACGCTTCCACTCGCACCAGTAATTAAAACTTCTCTAGCGAAAAGAAAATCCAATAAAAATTAATTATCTCCTCTATGCTTAACAAACTGATGTATGAGAATAAAATAAATTATGTCAAAAAAATATAAGGTAGGTATATATTGTTTAGAGTTGCCCTCGAATTAAATTCTTGACGAATGTTAATGTTTAACCGGGGAATTCTTGTACAGTTTAATAGGGGGAGGTCGGGTTAATTAAATGGGCCCGGAGTTCATTTTCATAAAATTATTTGATCTTGGCCCAACACGAGGCCAATTGGACGCGATTCATTCGCTTAGATCGCAGACTTTAATTTCATTTTTGCGTTGTGAAGATTTCACTTGCGCCCGAGCTGTGGAGCCATCGCTCCGGTTTATTCGTTGGCAAACTACATAAACACAAGTTTATTACTGTCTGTCTGCCTTCACTTTTGACTCAGAGGGCGGTTCGGCAAATTGACTAAAGTGCGGTCCCGTGTTGAAGTAATAAACGTCTTTTATTATGCAGGGCTTACATCGTACCAGCGACATGTTATAATTGAATATGAATGTTTTGCATACTTTATTGTACCTACTGTACGTACGTATTATAAAGTAAGGCAGAACACCAGTGTGTCTCTGTCGCTTAAACGTTTTTAGTGGCGTCATGGACCAGGTTACGTTCTGTCTTTATTATGACGAGGAAAAGATCATCATGTTCCTACATAGTGCTGTCTATAAGGATTGGTGGACCTATCGTGGATTTCGAAATAGACGGATTTATCACGTAATTTTGCAAGTCTGGGTTTTCATCGTGTTTGTTGTTTCAATGCTTGTAACGTCTTTCGCACTACAGGTATTTTAGGTGCATAGTATCAAAGATGTCTTATACAAATTCTGCCACAATCGGACAACGCGTGACTTTTAATCTTGTACGTCACGTAATGTAAGTGAATGCACGAGGGAAACATATCATTAAAACTAAAATAAGTACAGTGGTAGTCTGTTTAAAAGTAAGTTTTTCAAGCATTATACCATGCTTGAAAAAACTTACTTTTTAAATTGTGCTTGCAAAAGAACTTAACGCTCTCATTGGCGTTTTCTATCACCATTTTATTTTGCGAATCCAAGCATAGATTAATTTTCTCTATATAAATTATGACACACGTAAAGATTAATCTTTACAGTTTGTACCGGTCAATACAGAGCTCTCAATCGATACTAATGGTATCTTGTACAATTAAAATTAAGTTACGCCTATAAAACTGAACACTTAATATGAAAATTTAGTGCACATAGTGTACAATATGCATAATTCACTTCGTATCCCACTCACACAAGTCCCATCGCATTTCCTAACTAAATATTTAGAAATTATGTAAATTTTACACTCATATCAGCACAGTCAAATATAAACCGTCCAAAATATTAGCAGATGTTCACTTTGCGCGGGGAGCTTGAGACTATAACGATAAACAATATAAGTTGAAACTGAGTATTACCTAAGCAAACGTAGGAGATTTATAATCGTGGAGTGCATACGACAGGCTGCATAATTTAATTACTCCCTCACACCCTTGATTAAAATTTTGCAATAACGCATTAGCGCAGTAAGACGCCGAAGGGCGTAGGGCAAGGAAATTAAACGGTCCATAATAATTTCGTTACGCCAGTACCATGATTAAAATCTTACAATTAATTAGGAAAAGTTTGGCGTTCGCATAGGGGATGCTCAAGACATTAATCGCAGCTTCGACCAACACTGCGAGAAAAACAGCGATAACGACGTGTTATACGATTCCTCGAGTTTCTTGTTAGGAATTAATTAATGGTGCCAAGATACGTATAAACCCCTTCCAACATTTACGAAAGTAATTAAAATTATTCTTCTTATTTTGAAAGGTTCGTAGTCAACCTTTTTATTAGACGGGCTCGGTTTCTTTGCTGCTAGCCATTAGTGTATAGTTTTCATTAGAGTAAGATCATAACGCACTTCACTCCATATTATTAAACGATCATAAACTGCCCATGCCGGTCAATGTTCAGCGTAGCGGACTATATGTCGCATGATTACTATCGTTTTCAAATAATGCAGTACAATATATATCAATTATATTTGAAATTACTATAGAACCAAAAAATCTCGAACGCGTTATACATTTTCAAATATTGAAATGAGCAGCATGATTATCAAAATTCCTTAGTGTCAACAGGTCTGACCAACTTTACAACATCGGATACAACATGGATACGACATTTGGAAAACGAGCATCAAGCTTAACTTTACCAACGCGGGGATTGAGCTCATGACATTCTGCAATGTTACTACCCGGGTGACAAATGAAGTCACAGCGCCACTCTTGACATTATTAAAATAATAGTAATTACTTAATCCATAACTATTGGTACTGACAATGTGTTAAGACAACAAGAACATTTACGGTAAGTGTATATGATCCAAAATTCATCGTTACCCTTATCACGGCGTGAAAGGAATCGTGCAATATTTATTTGTTTGGGAAGTTGTTACGGAAATAGGGTAAACATGTAACAGACGTTAATCAGGAATAAGTGTTCGTCGATACGCCGTTAACTATACGCGGGTAAACATAGCTAAGATAACAGAGAAACGCCAACCATTAGATGTACTTTGGCTCCACGGGAATTATCTAATAAAACATTCAGAGGCCAAAACGGGGAAAACACAAAATCAGATTGTCTCAAAATCACACGAGTGACAGGGTAACGCGGCGAGCCTCGCATCTATAATTCAGGGAGTTCCCGGGATCGCGGCCGACGAGGCACGGGAATACTTTCCCTCTGCACTCAACTAACTTATACCAATCTATTCTTGTTGAATCGAAACTGCCTGCTATTGTTTAGATGTCGCTTCGTTGAGGTCGAAAATATCTTGAGTTTGAATAAAACAAGGAGAGCTGAACTTTTCACTCAATGTTTTCTTCTGTGTTTCAAAGGCCTTTCAGGATGTATCAGTTTTGTATTCGGTTTCGTAAATAGTATATTCGTCGAGCGAAATATTTATTCCTGAGAACGATAACTCGGTAATAGTTGTATTATTTTATTGGTTTTTCATAGAAATATGTTTTTAAATTAGATACTTATAAATTTATTCTTGTACACCAAGAGAAGTTTTTAGATTTGTTTAAGTTGAATTATAACTTTTCTATTCAGGTTATAATATTAGATTTTAAACTTCGAAGATATTCTACAGCTACTTATGTTACGTCACGTCAAATAGACCAATATCATCGCTTTATTTCTTTTTATCGTTCCCTTAACCATTTATTACATACATACGCTACAAATGGCCAATTGTGTGTAATGATCCAAAAAGACTATTCGCTTCAAAGTACATCTATAATATCTCTATATACGCGTCTAGATTGTTAGGCAATTGGTTCTACAGTGCCTATAAATTACTATTGTCTTGCATTGTAATTGGTATTAGGGTACTAGAGTATAATTCGCGCAATTACTGTCAAGAATAGATTCACGGCGACGAGCTTCATCTAGTGTTGCCAATAATTCGTGGATTTGTAAATATCTTATTTTATTTATGGTTCGCTACTTATGGTTATATTATACAGCATGCATGACGCTCGGCTTTAATTATGTAAGTAGTGAAATAACAGAGCTGGTGGAATGTAAATAACTAACATCTTAAACATTCATACATAGTTGCACGCATATGTGCGGGATATATAGCCATTGATATAATTGTATATTCTTAATCTGTAGTTTAAAATTTATATTGTATTTCAGAGCAGTAAACTGTAGAAGCCGCACCAAAATCCGTTTCGATGCCGGAACAAACAGACCGACGAAAATTGAAAGTCTATTGTTTTTATTTCAGGCTCCTTGAAAGTATTTCGTAGTAAGTACTTACCAATTACATAGTTTTACTTTTCGCTTACATCCACATTCACGCAAATGCAATACAAATAGACTTAAAGGTTTATGACAATAACTTGAAGAAGTTTAAGCAGTTTGTCGGGTTAACCACCCAACTAAACCAAGATAATAATAATAATATTCTACCACATACACACAACACCATCTAGGCCAAACTAAGCAGAGCTTGTACTATGGGTACTAGACAACGGATAAACATACATAAATACTTTTTTTGTAAATACTTACATATAGAAACACCCAGACCAAGACAAACATCCATGTTCATGCACACAAATGTTTGACTTGTGCGCGAATCGAACCCGCGACCTCAGGCGTGGCAGTCGGTTACACTTACCACTACGCCATCGAGGCCGACCAAGATGTTAGAGGTTAACAGCGTTGACGTGGAAATGGACACTTTTAATAGTGGTTTGCTATCTGACATCTCCTGTTAGAAGTTTTTGATTGAGTTGGGTGGTTTGTTCAACCATATAGAACATTATTATGTTATGTGTTTATTAACAATATTTTTTAATTATGACATCAATCTTAGTATAATTTATTTTTATTATTGGTATTTTTTTATAATTGTTTTTTAGTAGCTTAGAAACTTTGTCTGTCTTTATTCGATATTAGTTTTTGCTTGCAGCTTCGTTCATCATCCTACATATATCGGGATATGGGATATGGTCTAACTTTAAGCCAAGTTTCATCTAAATCTGTTTTATGGTTTACCTGTGATTGTGTGACAAACAAAAAAACATCTTAAAAAGCTTTCAAAGTTATAATATGTGATTTATTACTAACTTGTGAATGTCTTTTCTATCACAATGTCTCTTGTTTCCGGATAATTATTAAAAAAATGAAAGTGATAGATAGGTCAATTAGTCATCACTCTAGATTACATTTTTCGTCATAAGTAATATTTAGTCGTCGCATAACAGGCTGATTGATTGATTGATTGACTTACTTACAAAACTACCTTGAATGTCATACGAGTTCTTTTGCCATAGTAACGAAGATTATTCAATTGAGACCTGCTGACTTTTTCATATCTAAAGATATTTTCTCTGTATATTCACTATCACATGAATAAGAGCACATTGCATGTCCAATTCTCACTAACGTGAGGTAAACTGGTAAATTGCTATAACTTATCCCAATTTCATTACTCGACAGTTGGAAACACTAGACAACGCGGCGCGACTGATAATTGTTAAATTGAGCCCTCCCAGCCTACAGAGAGGGAATCGCGAAATTGGCACCCAGTTCACACTTGAGTAATTATCGCAGCTGAACTTTTACTCTGAATGAAGGTTTCAACTGGTTTAACCAATGTGGCCACGAGGCGAATGAAAAGTCTACGAAGCGCCAAAACTTTTAAAGTTAGTGTTGGAATACTTTTTGAGTTCAAAAGGTATCTGCGTGGCATTAGAATTAGCCGTCGAACGTACCTTAATGTAAAATAGTTAGTGATAACCTTTGTTTTGTAATCCATCAGTAAAGTGAGAGAGAGAGACAAAGAGAGAGGGAGCATTTATTACAGATATAAACATGGCCGCGGTGAGTAACACATCGGGCCGCATAATGTGCACTGCAATTAGCAAGTTGATCACTTAAAACACTACGTTTTTAGCAAAATTTAGCTGCGCTTTTAATGGCGTGTGAGCAAATTCTTTCTAAGTAATATGTAAAGTAATATATAAAGCAGCGATAGCCTGGTAGGAGTCCATTGCACTGCCACGCAGAGGTCTCGAGTTTGATCCCAAGGCGCGCATCTCAGACATTTCGAAGTTATGTGCGTATTAAATAGTTAATTATCGCTCGCTTTAAAGGTGTAGGAAAACATCGTGAGGAAACGATACATGTCTGAGAGTTCTCCGTAACGTTCTTGAAGATATGTGAAGTCTGCCAATCCGCACTGGGCCAGCGTGGTGGACCATGGCCTAACCCTTTTCACACTGAGAAGAGGCCCGTGCCTAGTAGTGACACTGTTTAATACAGGGCTGATATTATAATATGTAAACTGACTAAAAGTTATAGATTTCATTATTTACCAGATTTCTCAGCTACACGTATTGTGTACCTAACTTACAACTATTGACTAATAAAATCATAATAAGATAATTGTATACCAACACAATCGTATATATTATGCTAATCTTCATGTTATTCGTACACCTACACACATACATTAAGATCGAATATAAATCGGACCACATTTATACGTACCTATGCCTTGCGCATAAATTTTAATTTTATAACCTTCATAATATTAAATTTTGAAATAATACGGTCGTGCCTAATGCGGTCGCATTATATGAAATAAGTGCAACAAATTTCTAATAAAGGGTTTAATTACGGTGTGGCGAAATCGAAACAGTGGAGTGGCATAGCATTTCCCATGAGTCGTGGACATTTATCGGCGCAGAACGGTCGAGGATAAAACAATAAAGAATGGTTAACTGCGTTTTAATGTGAACAAGAACACGGGTGGACAATGGCCGCCGATTGGGGCTCGACCGGTGGTCACTGCGAAATCGTCGCGTTGGGCCTACGTAGTGAGGTACGTTTGATGTCGATGTCGATATTTTTATAGAGTTCTACGTTTTAAATTATAAAAAGAATATAAAACGTTACCTTTTTAACATTTTATTTAGTTTTGGTAAGTAACATTTCGAACTGCAGTCGTGTTCTCTACTGCGAGAAGTCTGTGTGTTAGTGGTGTAGTTTTTAGGTAGTATATAATGTACACACGGCTACACATCAAGTTAGATACTCCATATACGCATAGCTATGCTACATACAAAATAGAGAATTGTCGGAAAGTGGTGTCGATATAATGGTAAGGATAGATCGTAACAAAAATATAACGCACTCTCTCGCACGATTCGCAGCGTTCAAATTTTGATAGTTCAAAGTCCAAACAGTCTAGGTTGATGTGTCGCTGTGTGTACATACCTATTACGCATTAAAAATTCTCCTAAATTTTTCTGAAACTACGTAGGTATCTTTATTTTCACCTGTTCCAGTTTTTTGTAATGCTTCTACATCAGCCTGCTATGAGTAGGCATTATAAATGATATTGCAACATATTTTGTTAAAATTTTACAGACGTCATAAAAGGTATAGTATCGATAAAAATGTATACCTGTATTTTCATCGATAAAGATTACAACCACACCAATACGCAACACTATTTTGGGTGTAGGTAAGTAATAAACGTACCCGCATAAACCTTTGAATTGCTGACCACGGCATCGAACCTATGCGCCCTTTGTCTGTGTCCGGCCGCAAATTGTTTAAGAAATAAAATAAAATCTAATTTACCGCCTTGCTACGTTTATACGAACCGTTTTACGAGTACCGCTGACTAGTGTATTGTTTATTTTCAATACTTTGAGTTTTTATTTGTTTCGCCCTAATACGATTAAGGCTATAAAGTCCCGAGAAATAAAACTTATCCGTTTATTTTTGGGTACTTGACTTACCCATATGAATTTTGTTGTTATGCCGCTGGGAAAACCGCATTTCTTAGAAACTTAACTGGTATTTTGAATAAAATAGACCCTTATTCTAGCGTTAAGACAAATGCAAAAAACCAGTCGCTGCCAAATTTATGAATACTAAAGCCACCCCTTGTCACATAGTGGAATAAAGCAAGACATACGGAGACAAGCCAAACACTACGCTGAACTTATATATCTTATTTATGTTCATTGCATTCGCACCACTCAGATGGACAATAGAAATTGTGAACATATTTGCAGATAATACAGTTACCGTGACTAGAGGGAGTCGCACTGCGTTCATACAAACAGAAAAATGTCCCCAGGCAAGCTGCAAAATGTCCCGAAAATACATTAGTCGCATTAGAAACACCATTAAGGGTCGGGCAGACCGATAACAATTAGGGTGGATCTCGGATCTTAAGGGGAATTAACAGCGCATAGCGTGTTAGCACTGCTTTAAAAGATATAATCACCACGCTGCAATGTTTCCAGGTGTATTTTTATAAGTTTTCCTAAAAGATTTTCACACAGAAACGTCAATTAAATTATGCACACCACATTACCGTGCGGATTCTTGTCTACATTATAAAGGCAAGGTAACAACAAACGAGAAAAACAAATCATAATCATCATAAAAGGTGGAATTCATTCATACTAAAGCGAAATACATAAAAGGTATGAAAAACGAGACATCAACGACGGCAAGACGTAAAGGAGACGCCGAAAATTCTTCTAACCGCGACGCCGACTTTTACAATATGCATAACTTGTTGAGAGAGTAATCAAAAGGCGATATAAAGTGAAGAGGAAGACACGGCGAAAGGCTAAAAATGTAAACCCTCTCTTAGATTTCCTTCAGGCGAGAGCCACGACCCCTCTGGCGAAACTTGCCGTAAGATGGGAAAAATTACCCGGCACGACAAAACTTTTTTCGATTTGAATTATGATTCCTTATTTTATGGTTCGCTCTCACTAAGTTTGTATTATATCGGACCAGTCGCGGCCCATTCATTGGCGCTACACCAATAACCGGGACAAATTATGAACAATTATCAACAATATAAGTATATTTTATTCAATTCAATGTAACGAAGCAGCTTTTCGGTGCGATTTTGTTTCTTAAAACTTTCACTTGAAAGCACTCATTGTGGTCAATATTTGCAAATAATGCAAATTTTATAGAAGGTTCTTGACAATTTAATGTCAATTTGTATTAAAAACGAATGATAGTCGCATGACAATTTTGTTAGAATAGAACTTAACGCAGAGAGTCACTAGGGATTATTACTTTGAAAGAGGCTTTGACTTTCAACTTTCTAAAGAGTTTGTTGAATAAGTTTTCTGTATTACCCAGGGTAATATAATTTGTCAGGCGCTGAGGCAACTCGAGAGATTCTTATTTTTGTTGATGAAAGAGATTATATAATATCAAATAACAATTTTAATCATATTTTTTCAATATACTATGCTTTTGTTTGAGATGAAATGAGCACCTATTAGACTAATGAACTTTCTTTTATGAGAGTGTTCAACGTACATTTATGTTTTCAACACAAAATTACTTCCATAATATAAAAGTAATTTTGTGTTCCAGCTATAAAAGAATATACGCTTTTTAGTTTACATAAGTAGAATAATGCGAGGCGGCCCGTAGGCGCGAGTTCACAGTCTCACTGAGAAAATATGTAAACTTTTAAATTGTATTTGCATTTCATACAAGCCGGGAAATATTGGCTTCGTGCTTGTGGACCACTACAAAGACTCATGGTGGATTCGCAGGGGATACGCCGCGGGGTTGCACATGTCTGTTAACTGATACCTGCATCTTACTTGCAAATGGAGGCTTGGTATACGTATGGAATAATTTTTGATTAAAACGCTACTTTGAAGTTGAAACAGTAATAGCTATCTAACTATACTGATCCTAATCAGTATTATAAAAGCAAAAGAATTGGTTTATTTTTAAACGTGTTATAAAGCGGAATAAAACAAAATATATTTGTGTCTTGAAAATGTTAGAGACTAATCAGTTTATTTCTCAATGCAACTACCAATATAATAATATTCGAAATACCACTAGTGATTCATCCTAAATGAATTACGGTAATGTTGCACGCGGCTTATTAGTTGTCTTGTAAATATGCAGTTGAAGTCGCGGTAAATATCCAAAAATTAAGAAATGTACATATTTTTGAGTCCTTTGTTTGTAACTACCCGAATAGTGCATTGTTTTAAGTGATGAATGTGATGACAAATCTATTATATACATTATCATCGTGCCAAGTAAGCTACAAATATCACAGCAGAACATAATATGATGTGATTTATACATTTGTCTGAGATTTAAACGTTTCGGGTTTTTTTAAAGCCTGTGCCCCATGATTAATTATTATATAGTTCAAGAATAGTTTTATTATAAGAGATAAAGAAATGAAAGTCTGTGATAGTTTTAACTTATTTTTAAGAACTTATAAATCTAATTATATTTTAGTCCTTTTTGCATCCATATTCACCTGCAAAATTAATCCATCGTGGTCTATCTGCATGCCAACGGTTGTCTAAATCAGCTTAATAATTTAACCGTGTTTAACCAAAAACATCTTTACAAACTTTTACATTTATAATATTATTAAAATGATATTATGTTTCATAACGTTGAACTGCGGCGGCCATCATCCAAACACCAAGTTGTGAACTGGCACAATAAATCTGTTAAGTAAATTCGCAGAATGTCCATATTTCAGCAATAAAACATTCCAAACTCTCGATATAGGCCGGCGCAAATAAATTTTAAACTATAAACAAGCTTTGTTCCCAAATTTTCGAATAAATCTTTGTGGACTAATTTCCTACCTTTTAGATATGCTTTAAATTCTCTACGTCGAAAGGCTTTTATTCAATATTAATTGTTGAGAAATTACCTGGGGTCCGGGACCGAGTTTTGACCTTTCGTTTTGCCCTTTTGCTGACCATAAACGTCGAGGAACAATAAACGACTAAGGAGTGACCCTACCGAGTACCCTTAGTAAGTTCTTGGTACCGGTCACCCTCGGTGTCCACGACCACCCCTGTCAAAGGCCAGCCTGCAGCCCCTAGGGAAATTATTGTCGGGATTTAAAGGGCATTGCTTACGTGAAAGTAGAAAAAAACTGTACTTATAATAGAAGTTTTTAGCTGCAATAGGTTTTATCTGGTATCGGTCACGTGACCTGACAATATTCGATTGAAGTTATATTGACATGTCTATTAGGGCAAACGTATTCTTTTGATGAGCAGGGATGATAATGTTGATAGTAATGACTACTTAATCTATCGACCTTCAAGGATTCTTTCATCATATCACGTAGTTTACACTAAACATAAGCAATATAGTGTTATAAATAAGGTAACACATTTTTTTGGCCATTTTGCTAGTATTTGGATGTTACGTTCGAGGTAAAATGATTGCATAATAATATTAAATGGTTTTGTGATAGTTTATCTATATTAATATTCTAAAGCTGAAGAGTTTGTTTGTTTATATGTTTGGTTGAATGCGCTAATCTCAGGAACTACTGATTCGAATTGAAAATTTATTTTAGTGTTGGATAGCCTATTTATCGAGGAAGGCTATAGGCTACGTAACATTATGCTATGACTCACGGGGGCAGCGCAGTAGCTATAAGCGCGGGTGAAACCGCGGGCACAGCTAGTTTCATAACCATAATGGCGTAATAAATATAAAAAAATACTATTATTATAAAAACATAAAGTGTAGTTAGAGATAATCAAAAAGCTATTAAATTTAATGCAATTACCAAAACTGAATAACACTTTGTCCGAATCGGGAATCTAACCCGATACAGACTGCAGACTGCCTCAATGGCACAGTGGCGCCATTGAGGTAGTATTTACTTTAATTTTAATTTAAGCAATGTTTTTAATTGATATCCTTATTTATTGATGTCCTCTTAATTACGACTGTGAAAAAGCTAAATTGTTAAATAACTTATTCGAAGTGACGACACTTACTCAACTTAATTACATTGCGAACAGTAATGGCAGAATACTCGATTTGGTCATCTCTGATTTGCCAGAATTAATTCGAATTACGCCTACTTTACCTATAAGCCGTCAGGATACACACCACCCGCCATTTGAAGTAATTCTGCAAACTACCGCTCCCAGTTTCACACAAAGTGCCACCATCAAAAGATTATGCTATCGTAAAACAAATTACGACGGTTGTATCAAAGATATTGATAGAGTAGATTGGTCGCAGCAAGCCTTATATTTAGGATGTAATGACTTTGTCCAATTTTTCTATAACACTATTTATGAGATTATAGAAAAATATACTCCAAAGACCAAAGCCTCTAAAAGTAATTACCCAATATGGTTCAGTAAAAACCTAATCACATTGCTTAAACATAAAACTAAGGCTCACTCTAGATTTAAACGTTACGGAAATCAAAGGGACTATGACGAATTCTCTACACTGAGAGCAAAATCCAAGAGAATCGCGCGTTTATGTTTTAAATCTTATATTGAACAAATCGAGGATGAACTTAAGCTCAATGTTAAGGCTTTTTGGCGCTATACAAAGAACAAACGCGTGACCAACAATTACCCTAGCGCTATGTTTTACGAAGATAAAAGAGGTGAATCGGGCGGTGATATAGTCAATCTTTTTGCAGACTACTTCTCATCCGTTTACTGTTCTAGCTCTATAAACAAAAGTTATACTCCTACTTTCCCAACATTCAACTATACTATCGGTGAACTCTATATCCAAAAAGATGACTTACTAAAGAAACTGCAAAGTATAGACCTGACGAAAAGCGGCGGATTTGATGGAATTCCACCAATCTTTATTCGTCTTTGTGCGACTGCACTGGTAACACCTGTTCACATAATTTATGAGAAATCGTTAAACGAGGGCATATTTCCGGAACTTTGGAAAATCGCGAAAATAACACCAATTTACAAATCTGGCAACAGAAGTGACGTCTCTAACTACCGTCCTATCTGCATTCTCAACTGGTTCGCCAAAATATTTGAGAGTTATGTGTATAATCATATTTATCATCACTTAAAGCACCAACTAAGTCCTCTACAACACGGGTTTATGACTGGCAGATCAACTGTCACAAACCTCTTATACTACACAAGTTATTTATGTGACTCATTTAACGACAGAATGCAAGTAGACTCCATCTATACAGATTTTTCAAAGGCATTCGATCGCGTCAATCATTTTGTGTTATTAGTGAAAATCCAACATTTCGGAATCCACGGCAACTTGTACAGGTGGCTTTCTTCTTATTTATTAAACCGAACGCAGTTAGTAGCTTTTAGCGGGTACGAATCTGTTCCTTTTTTGGCTAAATCCGGTGTTCCGCAAGGATCTAACTTGGGCCCCCTCCTATTTCTTTTATTTATCAATGATTTGTTACAAGAGCTTAAAAGTGAATGTTTGGCATACGCAGACGATTTAAAAATCTTTAGACGCATTTCTGACCATCATGATTGCGAATATCTCCAGTCCGATATAAATACTATTATCGAATGGTGTGACAGAAACTCTATGTCCCTAAATATTAAGAAATGCCAAGTAATTTCATTCACGAAAAGCAAAAAACCAATTAACTATGTGTATTATATTAAAGATATCGCTCTAGAGAGGGTTAATATGGTTCGTGATTTAGGAGTGATTTTCGACTGTACGATGTCCTTTAGGCCTCATTACGACCACATCTGCGCTAAAGCAAACCGTATGTTGTCTTTTATACTTCGTAATGCGAGACCTTTTAAAAAAGCTAGCTCTTTGATGACTTTGTATTACTGTCTGGTCCGTAGTATATTAGAATACTGCTCCTCTGTATGGTTGCCTATCTATGGGACTCATATAGATCGAATTGAGGCAATACAAATGCGATTCGTTAGAGCGCTGTGTTCAAAGTTAGGCTTAAGGCGTAAGATAAAAGAGTACAATGATCGACTTCAGGAGTTCAAAATGATTACTCTTGAGCAAAGGAGATGGATGAGTGACTTGTGTACACTATTCAAAATTGTAAATGGCTTATCGGACACACAACTTATCGAAAAATTGAAATTCAAGGCGCCACTGCGATCTGTGCGCACACCACAACTTTTTGTAATATCATCTAGCAACAATAATGTTTCACACAATAACCCAATATCAAGAATGTGCAGTCAATATAACCGAATATGCTCTCAAATAGATATTTTCAATGATAGTTTGAATGTATTTAAAAGCTCTCTTCTTAAAAACAATATGTACAAACCCTTAAGATCCTAAACGTTTAATTACTGCCAATTAGTAAATACTATTTTGTAACCGCATCCTACTAAATATCTATGTATTCAATAATTATATATTCCCTAAATCTGATTATTTATTACTGTTCATCATTTAACTGAAGCTCTGTTATCATATTTATGAACGATGTGTATAGTTTTAAGTGGACTACAGATTTGAAGCTTTACTATGTTCAATTTATTACTATGAGATTACTGATCTGGTGTCTGTAACTATACCTATTATGTAAAAATAAAAATAAAAATAGCCGCTATATTCTAGTGGGTGATCGTTGGACTGCCACGCAGAGGTCTCGAGTTCGATCCCAAGGCGCGCCTCTAACTTTTCGAAGTTATATGCGTATTAAATAGTTAATTATCGCTTGCTTTAACGGTAAAGGAAAACATCGCGAGGAAACCTGCATATCTGAGAGTTCTCTATAATGTTCTTGAAGATATGTGAAGACTGCCAACCCGCACTAGGCCAGCGTGGTGGACTATAGCCTGACTCTTCTCATACTGAGAGGAAGCCCGTGCCCAGCAGTGGGACAGTTTAATACAGGGCTGATATTATATTATATAATGTTTTTTAATTATTCATTATGTGTTATATTTTTTTATATAATATAGATTCATCAACTTAAGTAATAGCACTTCGCTAATGTACATATACGTTCTTTATGAATCTTAGATAATCACCGCTCATGTACACCGGTAATGCCAGGGGCACAGCTAAAGAGCTACGTGTGATTTTTATTGTAATGCTTGCTCTAAACCTCATTAAAGGAGTACTAGTCATAGGCGGCAGGTAGTGTATGCTAAAGCAAATGCGTTTGCTTAATTATCGCTGAAAGTGTATCGCACTGGTCACATGGCGGTAATTAAAATAATGCCATAAAGAACATTATCATGCTTTGGTTTTGCATAAATAACCTAAACTTTAATTTTATTTTACTATCGTATTATCTATACCACAGATAATATAATACTATACTAGCTATACTAATTCATTTGTATTTCATAATTATTATTTATCATGGAGATTTATTGTTTATTCATCAATTTTTTTTTGTGATAGTATATAAACATATTTTTGTTGTGTTGTTTGATTCATCATTTGAAACGTGCCTTAATATGTAATGTTTGCCATTAAGTAGTTAACTAAATTTCAGTTTTATTATATTTAAATATCACTATAAAGCTTAGTAGACAACCGATTGCCATGCAGAAGTCTCGAGTTCGATACCGAGGCACAAACTTCTGACTTTTCAAAGATATGTGCGTATTAAATAGTTTTTCAGCGCTTACTTTAATGGCAAAGTTATACATCGTTAGGAATCCTATATGTCTGAGAGTTGTACATAATCTCGAACATGTGTGAAGTCTGCTAACTCGCACTTGGCCAGCGTGTTGGACAATAGCCTAACCCTTCTCATACGGAGAAGAGAACCGAGCCCAGCAATGGGACAGTTTATAAATAAACTTGATATTATAATAACTACAAATATCAACGTATTTAAAGAGTACCATACTATTTCTAAGTTAAAATATTTTATTGCAATAGCGTGTAGTATAAAGTAGGTTAACACATTTTTTTTGAGCCGCGGATTACCAATCAGGCTCAAACAACAACTTTCAAGTAAACCAAATATGTCCGGCAACAACAATGTAAACAATTTTTACGTAACATTTTAAAATAAAGTCTGCTTAAGTCAATTACGTACAAGGAAAACACTTCAACATTTTCAATTTTATACGAAAATATAAATGTTTACATTTTTGTACTTACCCCTTAGTCAAACATCTTACACCCTACATGTGTTCAGTTTATCAATAATTTAATTCACCCTACGATGACAAAATTTGTTTTGACAGCTTAAGACTTTCGGAAAAAATCCTCACCAATGTTATTTACATGGCCAGGATAAATTCGTCAATCAGGATCAAACGAACACTCTAACATGCACGTCAAAGTTAAAGCTCGAAAAGTTCGCTCCGATGGCTCCCCGACGAAAAAAGTTTTCCTAAATCATTGTCAGTTCCAATAAAATAAGCAAAATTAAATAAACAGCCCCTGGTGAGATAAAAGGTCTAGACGACGACTTAGACCGCACTTTTGATGGTCTCGTATTTTTTAAAGTTAGGGGAAAGCTGACACTTGGACGAATTTAACCTACCATTGTATTAATTATTCAAGGCGGCGCTTTCGTGTTTTAAGGTGCGCTTGCAAGGAGGGTAAGGTAATTTGTTTTTAGAAAAAAGTATACAGAAAAGAATTTTAGGGAAGTTGCACCGAGGCTCGGCGCTCCAACAATAGCTCGAGCGGGAGAAAAGTTTAATAAAATTGTTTTGGAATGCAACGCGGAACGAGATAAGTTCCGCCTAGTGGATGTATTATCGATTGTAGGGTTTATAAAGTTAGCTTAATGTGCAAAATAAATACGTACTTGAACATTTCTTACTACAAAGAATGTTTATTTCAGAGAAGTGCAGTACTTTTTGTATAATACGCGACACAGAATAACCTAACTAAACGAGAACTTTTATAAAATAAACTAGGCAACGGTACAAAAACACATTTTAAAAGCGTTCACATGCCAAGAACATATTAAAATGAAAATTGCTTTCTTATTTCAAACGGAATATTAAAAATATCAAACATAATTAAGCGTACAACTGTGACTGCACGGCATGGTGTGTACATAAAAGAATATTCGTACTCCGAACTCATTTGTAGATAGACGAGGGAGGCTTACGTCCCACCCGGAATACTTTAACTTTTCAATTGTAACTTTTGATGGGTTTTCGAACGTAATAATAATCGGCGTATCGTCGTGATGGGGCGCGTGAATCAACTAACGGTACATACAAAAGAATGCCAATTTTTATGCAGCAAATTGTGTTACGTCTTGGCTCTATTATTCACCTCTGTCCCTATGTTTGCATTTTTATTGTCACTTTCTTCAATTTGAAAATATAATGTGAAGTTGGGTGTATTTCAGGCCAATGATACAGATGATTATATGTTAGTAAAATGTGTCCGTTGTAATATCTACATTTTACTAACATATTGTTTATTGAAATTAATCTACATTATACGGATTTTATCGCGTTGTTTATAATACTGTATTAAAAAATAATCAAAGCGTATGTTTATAAGTTCGGGGAGTGTATATCGGTATATCTGTCTCTGGGTCCGTAACTTTGAAATGGATGGATCCAAATCAATACGGTTACTTTTAACAACGTGTATATGTCGGGATCTGGATCATTTTCGATGAAAATCTGAAAGCCTTTTTAAAGCAGCCAAATTTTAATCGTATTAATATAAACAGTTCCTTTTCTTATTTTTTTAAAGTCTAGTTCCGCTCTAGAAATAGAAAAAATAGAATCCTGTGTCGTGGTGCACTTAACAAATATATAAAAAACGGACACAAATTAAATCCAGACTCGGAACAACCATTTGTGGCTCACACGAATTATTGTCCCATGTGGGGATAGAACCCACAACACTCTGAGCGCGGTAGTGCGAGGCGACCATTTAAACCACTACGACATCCGTAAAGTTCATTAGAATATTTGTTATATTTTTATAAACATTATCTCTTATTATCAATAACTATAACGAATAGTATATTAAAAGCTACAAATAAAAGTACTTATATTAATATAAAGATCAATAGGTATAAATAGATATATAGCAGTGCTTCCCTAAATATTACCAAATTTAGACTATAAAGATCATCGTGAAACCAAAACTAAACTACAAATACAACATGTAATTTAATAAACGCACATCCTGAAAGTAGTTTGTTCATAATCGGCTACTGAGTCAATTCCAGCAATTTTTAATATAATTTTTTTTTATCCCTAAGATAATTAAAACGAATTAAATTATAGTCACCCATTTATTAAACAGCTGAAATAAACGAAATTATATCTTAATTCAAGGCAATAGGATTTTTGATGCAATAAAGCCAATTTAGATTTATTGTAATATATCCATACAATAAAATATTTAAGTACATAAAAGTAACATTTTAATGATTATATTATAATTACGATTTAATAATCTAATTGGGTTGTTTGAGGTTGTGCGTTATATCTGTGACATGTTGTATATGTGATAAAAGTAATAACATTGGTTATTTATGAATGATACAAATTTTCCAAATGTAGTGATAGCTACAATTTCATACATACATACATACATAAATTTACGCCTGTTTCCCAGAGGGGTAGGCAGAGACTACGGATTTCCATTTGCTACGATCCTGACACACTTCTCTGGCTTCATTCACTTTCATAACATTCCTCATACACGCTCGCCGGTTTAAGGTGCTCTTAACCTGGCCTTTATCCAGAACGTCTCCGATCTGATTAGAAAACGTTCGCCTAGGTCTTCCCCTTGCGACTGTTCCATTCACACTAGCCTTATAAACTTTCTTAGTCAGTCTGTTCTCGTCCATTCTTTCTACATGCCCAAACCAACTTAACATACCCTTTTCTATTCTCGTCACTATATCCACTTTTATGCCGCATCTCTCTCTAATCACACTATTCCTTATTCTATCTTTCAGAGTCACACCACATATATTCCTCAGCGCTCTCATTTCTACAGCATTTATTCTGCTCGCATGCTTCTTTTGCCATACCCAACTTTCACTTCCATGCATAAGTGTAGGCACTAATAGTCCTCTATGAACAGCCAAACGTGCCTTTTCGGATACATTTTTATTAGCTACAATTTCAAGTATAATAAATATTGTAACAGAATTATAATATTCATAATATCTCAATTTATAGTTATCTTTTATAATTTTGTCCAGTATAGGTATGCATATTTGTTTAACAAAAGAAGGATTATGCCACATACATTTACACATTTACATACATTTACACATTTACACATTTCTACCGAAGAAGCAGACACGTATATGTACTTCGACAATTTCTTCTCTTTTCAGTGAACAATGAAATCGTTATAATTCATTCTGACGAGACAAGCCGGTAATATTCAATTCTTAGGCACACATTTCATGGTAGATAAAACTCATGAATCAGGAGTCCATATGTGAAAACGAAAGGAGGTGGTTCGTTCGAAAAAATTCACTGCTCGAAGGCAAGAAGCGAGTCGAATTTCCTGCCTGATATGAATCTTCCCTACTCGCTTTAAGGTGATGTATTTTCCTATTTCTACCCTCCCTTGATAGGTTATGTCCCACGTAACAACAAGGTACGATTCCGGTGGGTAAAGGGCACTGAGCGATACGATACTATACGAAGCGTTTTATGCAGAAAAAAATTAACCATGCCTATTGGATTTCAGTCTAAGATAAGAGTATGTTAGGATGATAGAGATTATCTGCTTAATGTATGACTCTTTTTAGTTTCGTGAAATTTTATGTAAATCCTATTTGCACAATAAATCGATCACAGACAGAAAAGAATTCACCATTAAGATGTAACAATAGTTACTTTTTGATTTGATTATAATTACCATGTCGGAAATATAACTAATTTTGATGATTTTTTTAAACAGATTATCATAAAGGCTTCATAAATACATAAATAATAGATACCTATAAGCAAACCGAGCTGTAACAACCATTAGAATCGGAAATATTAATTACAATTAGTTTTATCCATTGCGATCATCAAACTCGAAAGAAAACAGGCTTGCGTAGTCTGTATTTTGAGGACTGAATATGCAATAAAACGTAGCTACTCATCATATAGGTACGTTAGCGTCGCATCGCTTCTGCGCTGTAAAGACGCCCGACTGGTCCGTTACTTCGAGACGTCGCCCGTCTATTTCATAGGGACCCTTCGTTAAATTGATTTTCAATTTGTTTGAAATGTGGTCCGCGGTGCAGTGGGCAATAAGGAGGCGGAATAGCGTAAAATTATTTCACCAAACTTACCCTTGATGAGATTTCAACTGAATTAGCCGATTGTAGGGTGCGGCAGCGGAAACACAATTTTGGTATTGTATATTTTATTAGATGGACAAACAATGGAGTTGGAATTGTAAATCAAAAGTCCTGCTAAGTTGAAGGAACAAAACATTATATAGTACATGCCTCTTTTATTTAACCGCTAACTGGCATCAGCAAATTCAATCATATTTTTAACCGACTTCAAAAATAGGAGGATGTTCTCAATCCGACTGTATGTTTTTATTTTTTATGTGTGTTAACTCATAACATTTTTTCTAGATGAACCGATTTTGATGTTTCTTTATTATTTGATTCCATTAATTGGTCCCATTTAATTTTGATAAAGATTTGACCATTCGTTTTCCAGTTATCCCTAATAATGCGTATTTGGCTACATTGATGATTGAAATTAAACTAATATATACGTATTTTATCGCGTTGTTTATTTAACACTGTATCTATTACATAATTTTGAAAACTGTTACACTACTATTACTATCGAATTTTACTAATTTTTATGCTAATAAAATTATTCAAACTATTAAACTATTTATATTTAGGTTTACACTTTCCCCGACGTTTCGGTTGCTTTCAGCAGCCATGGTCACGGGGAGATAACAGTTTTCAAAATTATGTAATAGATACAGTGTTAAATAAACAACGCAATAAAATCCGTATATAGTAGTTTAATTTCAATGAATAACATTCGCGTAAACAGAAGACAATACATTGATGATGTTCTCATTTTTGGCAAGAACAAAATAAACAACTGTGAAGGATGGTTTGGAAGCCCTTCGTAGTGTTTCAAGGCCCCATATTAATTTGGTGATGTTCTGTTAAAGATCTTCGGTTTTATACAAAGAAAATCTTTGGTAAATGACAGCAAATCATAAGTGATTGTAGCAATCAGGGCATGATTGCTACAATTACATATTTACATATATTATATGTATATTGTATATGTATTGTTTACACAATTCCAAATTGGTTATTGATAGTATTTAATAGTACTAAACTACGTGCAACTGTTAAACTCAACAAGGTATACACAAAAAAGCTAATAATAATAATAATAACAATAGATTTATATATTTCTCTCAAAAGGTTACAAGTTTTTACAAAATGAGTACAGCTTAGGTAATTAGGAACCTTGTGAGAGCTGGAGTCCATAGTAGTTTCTACGACCTGTGTGATAGATCTCCAGGCTCTCTCCTTTATTGATTAGTATTTAAAGCTAATTAGTACATTTTGGAGCAATTTGAGGTTATAAATATTTAATATATGCATGCACAGTGTGTCTGTGTGTGTGGCAAATAACAATTTTTTTTATATAACACAACTTTTAATATGACGCTGAAACCATTAGGCACCGGAACCACGGAATAAAACATATCATCCCAACCGTATTTGGAATTATCATGACATGAACTATGGCCAAAAATGATTTAAACGGTATATCCCGATTTTTTCTGTCCAAAACATTTTTCTTGTAAGCCCGCATTTTCGAAAGCCTATTTTTGCGCTCTTCACAGGTCTCTTTTGGATTGGCCCTGGAGGTAGATATCCTATTTTTTGAGAGACGTTTCCCCCTTTCTTTGTTTGTCTCATGTAAACGGCGCTGTTTTATATTATTATGAGCAGCGCGTTTAGTAGGTCTTCCCAAATTTAGACAAATAAAATCAGTTATCGAATTTCAGATTTAATAAAATCCGAGAAATAAACAAAATTTCAACAAAAAAGAAAACCGACCTCTAAAAGGAATATTCTAAAACAAAAAATGCACTAAAAATGTGCACTTGCTGCGCCTATATGTGTTATTGTGCATGCAAATGTTATGTTATGATTATAGTAAGACATCTCATGTTTAAGTTGTTATAAAGTACATCAAGTAAATCAAAGTTTATTTTCTTGCTTTATATTTTTTTATACAGTTAAATGTGTTACAATGATATTGTGAACGCCAAATTAAGTTGCAATTTTTACTTTTTACACTTCAATGTGTGCTAGAAATGTATTAAATGCATTGAAATGATATTATCACGACAAAATAAAACTACAATCATTTTAAAATGCGCAATGCCCTATAGTTAACAAGAATATATAAATGAAATGGAAAAGAAACTCTACGCCTATGTAAATAAGTTTGATATAGCCTGAACGTACCAATTTATTAAGAGCTAAATAAATATAGATGCAGTGAAACACTTCAAATATATATTAATCTCTATAAAATCTCTTAGAAACAATCATAAATTTCTATTAACTTCTTGTGATGTTACTTTCATTTTATTGTCAAGTGATAGGGATTAATTCATTTGACTTATAACTGCAATACATCCACTGTCTCCGTCGACGGGGGGAGTATAAAATAAAGCTTTCTTGAGATTATATTAATACGTGAAGGGGCCTCAGAGAAATGATCCAGGGTCCAGGGTTTTAAGCCATCTAAGTGATGTACCCGAAGGTTGTAAGTTGACTCTTTTTAGTAAACATTAAATAGAATATTATAAGTTTCTGATAGATGTCGTTATCTATAAATACGTATACTAGCAGTTTTTCGAGGTTTTTCTTGTAGGACGTAGAATATCGTATTAGCAATAAATATTTGTTCTACACAAACTTCACTGACATGCTTACAAACTTGACTTCATCACATTTAATATGACTCATATACTTATTCAAAGAAACCATTACTTTACGGATTCTTATCTAAATATAAATTCTGTCAGGTAGCTTGTTACCATAAATACATAGATTTCGAGTCTTTTGTTTTTTGTTCTTAGAATCTCTGAATGACCGTCTTGTCAGGGATGGTTTCTCACGGACTTTAACGACGCAAAGACCGAGCAAAATTGAAGATACTTAGATGGAAAGTGGCTCATGGCACAACTCTTTACTTTTTACTCCAAGCCGAAGAAGAAAATGCTTATATCTAATGCGTATAGCTCTGTTATGGTGAGTTAATCAGTTGAATTTTATTTTAACCCTAACATTAATATGGAATGTGGAGTTGCTATTCTTCAAATCATAATAGAACAGAACAAAGCATACTTTAGTTCCAAAAACAAATAATATAAATCTTTTATGAACACAGAAACGAAGGTAATAAAATAGAGAGCCTAATTATGTAGTCCAAACATCAAAGAAGCGTTTAAGATAACAATAAATCTGTCCCTTTGTTTATTAGACAATACAATGACATGTTGTATAGATGACTAGAGAAAGTGTAGGCACCCCGTGGGTAGCGAAGTTACCCTGATTAATTTCAAATGATATTTGATATGTTCATCTGACGGCGATATAGGGGAGAGCCTGACAAATGAGAAGATTTTCATGTCTTGAGGTCGAGGGAGTCACGATTAAACGTCTTCTGTATTAAATTGCATCATATTAATAGCATATCGGTAACTATTAATAGCGATTTATTTTATAACGATAACGAAACATATTTTAAAAATGGTGCAAAATATTTCAATTTGTTCATTGAAATAAAATTCATTACTTTATTTACGTCATAGGTGCATATGATAGATATGCGGTACCTATTATATTTGTATAATTTATTGATATTTAAGAATTTTCCATTTTATTTTTATTTTTTATTTCATATTCATTTTATTTCTATTGATACTATCCACCTTGAAGATCAGGTTTTCAAGCGTAACATAGTGAATAATTATTCTTCTGGTAAAAAAGTAAAACACTCAGCATGTTGCTGAGTGTTTAGGCACAAAAATATTTTTATTAGTTTCACTCACTAGAAAATATTATATAAATTGAAGTCAATAAGCCTTCGTAGATGATATCGAGTAGCTAATAATAGTTTTGTAGAATTAAAACTTTAGCTTTACAAATATAGTACATTATTTAGTTTACTGTTAATATATAATGTAAAAGATTTCTAATTATGTTCATAGGCTTGTTTTTCAAGAACATACATATAGACGGGCAATAATCTGCTTTTACTAAATTATGCATATAATAGTCTGAAAGGAAATGCTTCCTAATACAGCGAGTATTTTAAGAAATGTTAAAATAATACCAGAGAAAATGCAATCCTCGAGAGATTGCAAATAACAAAAGGTTATCATTTAAATATTCATGACTGTCATAAATAAACGATATTCTTTCTTATTACGTTTTCCTTAATCGTTGTTGCCGGAGAAAGCTAATTCCATCTAAGTCAAAAAGAAGTAAAATAATTCTGTTGTGGGAAGTTAACTTAACAATAAAAGGTAACGTAGCTCCATAAGAAATAATTTTAGGAATGGATAATGATATCGTTATATTATAAATACTCATAGATATAAATTATAAAATCTTAAATGCTGGTTATATGTGTAAAAGCTCTAAAAATAAATAGCATTCGCTTTTTTAATAATTCTTATTATTTTAGTGCAAGTCTTCGAGCAGTTCGAGAGTCAGCCAGGAAAAATAACTTCAAGTTCGTTTGGGTCAAGCATGCCACTATCCTCGTGCGAGAACGCGACGGCGCTCCGGCAATGGCTATCCGGTCAACAAAGGACATCGGTAAAATCAAACCTAGTACTTGTAACACATAACGATCTGCCTAAATTAAACACCGGTATATTCTATAGCCTAATTCCTCATGTACTAAATTATATGTACTTTTCTTTATCCATCTTAATATGTAATAACATAGTCAATTTTGTTAGTTTTTACGGTACTCTATTGATATATTTGTGTGCCTTTTCCTATACAGACTTTAAAACTTTCATAATTTTTTATGGTTTTATAAGTGCTACACATTGCCAGCTTAATTGTATTTATACACAGACTGACCTACTCGGTACCATAGAATCGTTCGGTTATGCTTTTTACTATCAAAATTTCTATTCTAATTACTGTTTGTGGCGGTTGGAAAACATTGATGGATACACTGTTTATAATCATTTATTTTTTAATGGATAAATTGGTAATCTACTATCAAAACTGTAGAGGTATCCGTACTAAGCTTAATCTCCTATATATGAACATATTATCCAATCACTACGACGTCATAATCTTAACGGAAACGTGGTTAATTCAAGAAATTTTTGACAGTGAGTTTATAGATAACCGCTACACGGTTTATAGATGTGACCGTAATCGTGTTGCTTCCAATAAAAAGGAAGGCGGCGGAGTATTGATAGCGGTTTTGAAAAATCTGGGCTCCTCTCTTGTGACACTAGATATGCTAACCATACCATATATAGAGCATCTACTTGTTCAGTTGCCAAGTATCAATAATACAAAGATACTTATTAGTGCGGCTTATATGCCTCCCAAATTAAATCAAGATATTTATTTAAGTCATTTTAATCAATTGCAATACACTATAGAGAAACATAGTCCAGAAAAATTCTATTTATTTGGTGACTACAATCTACCCGATGCTAAATGGCAGCCGCACAATATTGACAACCAAGCAGCACTGAGCTGTTCTGGTAACAGTTTGTTAATTGAACACATATGTAACTTTATGGATTTATTAGATTCTTTTCAATATAACCATCTCGTTAATCACAATGGCCGCATCTTAGATCTTTTAATAAGCAACGACGATTGCGTTATAAATACTCCGTCTTCTATTTTATTACCCATTGATGTCAACCATCCACCTTTCTGTGCTACTATTATTTTTAAATGTCATACAAAAATGATATCACAGGCAAAAATAAATAAGTTCAATTTTTATAAAGCAGCTTACGAACAAATTAACCAAGATCTCTTTCTAATTAATTGGGCGGACATCTTTAATTATACATCAGCCGAGGAATGCGTAGGTACTTTCTATGACATCATATACGGATCAATAAAAAAACATGTGCCACTGTCTCGCCCTAAATCCACAAAGTTTCCTGTGTGGTTTTCAAAAGCACTAATACGTATCTTTAATAATAAGCGTAGGGCATGGATAAAATGGAAAACTTACGGCAACCTGACAGAATATGAGCAATTTTCTTACCTTAGAAGAAGATTTCACATAGAATGTAAGAATCATTATTTTAATTATATGAATAGTGTAGAGACCAACATAAAAAAGAATGTAAAATGTTTGTGGCGTTACGTATCCAATAAAAAAAAAGATGCTTCTATGTTTTACAAATCTCATAACACCAACGATCCAGAAGCAATCTGTCATTTATTTTCAAACTTTTTTCATTCTGTTTATGAACCTTCAACGTTTGATAGTACTAAGTGGCAACCTTCTGAAGCCCATGCAGATAACTGTGATACTATTAACCACATTACTTTTTCGTCAGATCAAGTTCTAAAAGCTTTAAAGCTATTAGACATTACCAAGGGTCCCGGCCCTGATGGGTTGCCACCTTACTTTTTACATAAAATAGCCGATAATGTCTGTGTTCCACTAAAAATCATTTACAATAAATGTATCACTGAAGGTACTTTTCCTAGTGTTTGGAAGAGGGCCAATGTTACGCCGATACATAAAACCGGTTCCAAACACGACATTGAGAACTATCGGCCAATTTCAATCTTGTCCGCTTTGTCGAAGCTTTTCGAAAGACTCGTACACAATGCAATCTATCCGATTCTTCACCGCATCATACTGAACCAACAACATGGATTTGTGCAAAAAAGGTCTACCGTTACTAATTTGTTAATTTTCACAGACTATGTATTCAATAATATGGATCAACGGATACAGATAGACGCTATTTACACGGACTTTCGAAAAGCTTTTGACAAGGTGGATCATGAGCTCCTTCTTCGCAAACTTGCATACAACGGCATTCGTGGAGATCTTCTGCGCTGGTTTGCGTCGTATGTGGCAAACAGATCGCAGAGAGTTGTTGTAAGAGGTCACCAATCTGATTCTGTAATTGTTACATCTGGGGTGCCTCAAGGGTCAATTTTGGGACCACTTCTATTTATAATATTCATAAACGATATCGCTAACTGCTTTCTTAATTCAAAATTTTTGTGATACGCAGACGATCTCAAAATTTATCGTACGATTCGTAAACAATCAGATTGTAGCTTATTGCAAGCTGATTTAGATCGCTTTACAGAATATTGCACTAGAAACAAAATTTATCTTAACCTATCTAAATGCATATCTATTACGTTCACCAAAAACAGGAATATTTTTGATAACACCTACAATTTATCCCAAACAGACCTGAAGAGGGTTTCCTCTGTAAGAGACCTCGGTGTAATACTCGATGAAAAGTTACACCTCGATCAACATATCGAAAAAATTGTCAGCAATGCTTACCGCATGTACGGCTTCGTAATGCGATCCAGCAAAGATTTTAAAAGGACTAGTACTTATATTCATTTGTACAAAGCACTCATCAGGTCCCAATTAGAGTATGCCGTTATGATTTGGAATCCTCTGTATAAGAAATACACAGATAACTTAGAAAGGATACAGTGTAAATTCGTCAAGGCATTGCAATACCGTTGCCGCAATAATTTCATAGCCGAAACAAATATTACGAGTAACACTAAATTACCTGATTTAAAAGCCAGACGCCTTTTTCTAGAGACAATGTTCATATATGACTTATGTAATAACCGATACGATTGCTTAGATTTAACGAGTAAGTTATGTTATATTGTGCCGAGAACTGTGATGAGACGTGAAGTGCGCGGACATAATCTTTTTGCTGTTACATCTTGTCGCACAAATGCTGGCGTCCGCGCACCTCTGCGTCGCATTACAAAAAACTACAACGAACATTTTACCGATTTGGATTTATTCAACTTATCTGCTGGTCAGTTCCGAAAGCTTTTAATTAATGAAATTAATAACTTGTAGTCTGCTATAACTTTATTTGTTTTCTTGTTTACTTTGATTGTAATTTTCTTATTTATAAAGACAGTAATGATTCACTCAAGTTCAGTTCTTGCTTTTACAAATCAATTATGTAAAATACGTGGAAAACGTTGTGGGTTTCACATATACCAAAATATTGTTAACTATACCTACTTTTTATCAATGTGTGTGTGTAACTGTTTGTTTTTCCTGAAATAAATAAATAAAATAAAATAAATAAAGTCTTATTGGGTGACACAAACGTGATACTAAACGTGGCATTTCAAATAGTTCATACACGATAAAATCAAATTGGACTTCAGCGGTCAATTTCAATGTAATTTCATTCTAAGTATGTTGACTCTATTTTCTTCTGGTGCCAAAGCTTACGTTGTTTTTATTGGTAGTATGGAAACGGTTTTAGAACTATAAATAGACTGAGATTAACATTTTATTACTTTAAGATACAACACTGATAAATTTTAATTACTATTAATCGTTTAAGCCTTTGACATCGAAAGTAATTTGTAGTTAGAAAATCTCAAGATGGCAACTTCTTTATATTGACTTTCTGTGGAAAGGACTTTGAGTGCGAATTTGATATGTAATATAAGTGAGATAAATATATTTAAACTGTACATTTTTACATTGTGTTACTGTATCAATTACTGACACAGGAAATACCTCAAAAACATCATAGGATATATGTAAATATATTCTATACGCATTCGCAGCCTAAAAGCTACCTAACCACTGAAATTGTAAACTCTTCCATTCTTTTTATTTCAGTCATGTAAATATGACTAGGATCCAATAAAAACATTTAACATTAACATGTTGTGTTACTTTCAATTTTAAAACACATTAGGTACTTGTTGTAAAAGCACTTCAAATCTGTCAATAAAATTTATCAATAAATGGAAAATGAAAATTTTCCTATTTATTGTTCTTCTTCAGAATCAGATAAGTACAATGTTTATGAATATTATCTAAGTGTGTATTTCACTGATTCGTAAGTCATTTGAATCAAACACACATTAAACGGTTTGAGAAATATTTAAAGAGGCTCTTTGTATGTAGTAGGTACTTAAATTAATTAATTTAACGTTGAGTTATTTAAAAGGCTTCAGTTTTGTCACAATTATTCAATTTTATATTATTTAGTCGTGTAGCGGTTGCACTGAAGGAGGTTTTATTGTTCCCAATGCGGATAAGTCTCTTGGCTTCTTGTAATTTCACATTTTAGTTGGAAAGCGAGCTTGTCTCGTCGCCATCTTTTGTCGTTTCGTCGGAATATCTTTATGAATATCTTATTATGGACCTAAATTGAGGAGAAGCTTACCTAGTCCTTATTTGCGTAGTAGCAATTTTTGCTCGGATTTACTCAGCCATTCGCAAACAATTTTAATTGGGTTTTTGAGCTCCTCCAAAGTTTTGTCCACAAAAAAATTTATATTTTCAATATTTTATTTTACCATCTACATCTAATTTGGCAAGAAAATCGACACGTCGTATCAAATTTGAATGAAATTTAATCTGCCTGAGATTTTTTACACGTATTTACGCTCTTTATCTGAAGCATTATGTATATTGCTCATTATCAAGTTCCATCAAAAAGTAAACGCATCATCGCCATAATATCTTATTCCACATAAGCACCGTGTAGTCATGGTGACTTTTGTAATGACGGTACGAGGAGGCACCATCAAAAGGCGTCATTACACCGTCTCGCGTATATTACATCATTATTCGCGCAACACGCACTCGCTCACAACTCCGACAATCTGAGATGTTGCTAATGGAAAGAACACGGGAGTTTTGATAAATTCGCGCTCGTTTTTCCCCTCGCTTCGAGAGTTTAAAAAGCTTGGATCCCCGGTGTCGTGTATGATGGCACGTGAAACAGGATTGAGTGGAAATGAACCGTTCTGATAAGGCCGCTTTGTGGACCGTATCGCTGACGTTCACATGATTTCGACAGAAATATGTATGACATAAACAAAATCGTCACAATTAACCTAATTTTTCTTCGAATATTTCTATATAAATGGAGATGTAGATATAACAAATCTATAAGTTTATCTTTGCTTATTCCGTTGACTAAATACGTATGAAATTTCAAAAATATCACAGTTCAGTAAATCTATTTCCTGATACGAACAAAAATCCGTAGCAAGCGAGTTTTTTTATATTGAAGCAGCGGAAAAACCAGCTGCAATGGTTTGTTTACCTTGCGGCTGTGGATGCCCGCTCGCTGCAACATTTGGTGTGCTGCACCCTATGTATTCCTCAGGGCATTTCCGCCCCACTCATTATACGCGATAGTTATTACTGTCATTTTTCAACTCGTTATTTACTCTGCCAGGGCCGATAGCACGACATTTGCTCAAAGAACTTTAAGATTAGGGGAGAAGGATTTTCGAGCTGTAAGGATTTTTGTGGGCTTACGAGAAAATTGAAAATAGCCCTTTAATGTAAGCACGTCGTAGAAGCCCCTGTTTTTAGATCTTTGGTCATGATAATATCGTATTATCGAGATTACCGGAGTACTATACGAAAAGTCTAAATCAGAAACTTTTTAAATTAATCAGGTAGGATTTGCGTGCTTATTTATTTTAGCAAAATGCACAAAGGTATTATGTTCTTAATACCTTGGCAGTTTTAATGTGAACCATTTTAAACATTCTTTTAAAATAAATAAGCAGGTTTCAAGCAGAATATTTATCAAAGTAAGATAACAACATAAATGTCATCTGACGAGGAACGAGAAAAGTTTTTGAATGAGTTTTATGAAGACTTTTATTATACTTTAATTACTAAGAAGGTATCGCCTTAATAATATTTATAAATAAACAGCTTTCTTTATGTTGCAAACATAAAGAAAGCTTTTTATTGGGCCTTACAAACTGCTATTTAAATTAGTGAAAATCATAGTGTCAGGCCAATGTTAAAATAATTACGCAGAATTAAGTGTGTTATGTTATATTAATCGATATGTATGTACCCATTTCGTGTATACTCTGTACCATAAATTTAAAACACACATTACAATACACGAAATAATATAACAAAACAACTTCGATTCATCTCAAATCAATTCAAATGAAAACATCGATTATGAAATTGTTTTAGATTGTTATCGTTCGCAAATTTTCTTTCAAAGTTCATAATTCAGTGCACATTAATTATCCTTAAAAGGTTTCCCGGCCTAACTTCAACGATGACTTCACTTTGTCAAACATCAATTTACTTTTTGACAATGATCAACGATGAAATGGAAGATCACACAAATTCGCACCAACACTCAGCATTTTTGAGGAAAACGTTCGTATATCAATCAATGGTTAATAAGAAAAGTTTGCGACAAATAATTTCCCTTGTTTGAATGATTTGAGTCAGTCAATAGCGGAACTAATTACTATTATTGAAGCAATCATCGACGTCCAAGCACGGACAACTGAAATTGCAGTAACACTAATAATTCATAGGTTCGTGACAGCAAATACTGGAAACTAGAAGGAAAACTGAATGCGTCTAGACATGGCAACATCAATAAGTAACGATTACGAGGTAAAAGCGCCTTATTAAACGCCACCCCAGGGCAATATGATAGGGCGAACTTTTATAAAAGCCCATTTATAATGGATTCGCGGCCACACAGGATTAGGTTTGTAAATATTTTATTGGATCTATTATGGAGTGGCTGCCGAGTGATTGACAGCAGACGTCCCTCGAGGACTAGCCACACTCCATGAGAAAATTACTACATATTTTAGTTTCGGCCAAATGGCGAACGATTGCGATACACTGAATACAGTTAACGCCGAATGGTTTGCAACGAAACGAATGCCGAAATACTGTCATTTTATTTTGTTCGTAAAAAATATTTTATTGCGAGCTTGCGTGACTTATTGCTAACGTACTATGTCCAATAAAATTCAATACGACAACTAGTTTTTGTTTTACTCATTTACAAAGGTAACCGTGTTCCTGTTTCATATAGTACATATTTTTATGCCTTCAACATGTGAGTTTGATAATATCGATCATTTGTTATCTATATCGACGGTTTACGATGTTAATGATAAAGATCACTGTACTAAATATAAACGTTAATTTAAATACGCTTCTCAACAATACGAAGTTTAGAATGCAGAGCAATTCATTACGAGGTATCCTCACATCACATCGAAGGGCGCTCAGGTAAGCTTGAGACGGCTAACTACTAACTACTTCATAGTTGCAAAGTGGCTCCAAATTGAACACCTGAATAGCTTTCCTGGCCTTAGCCGCAGAGCGGCCCTAAAATGCACGATATTAATCAACATTTAATTCCATATCGCGGGCTAGTGAGTAAAGGCGCACGTACAATCGCCCAGGGACTCCTAGGAAATGAACCGACAGCATTAGTTCGTTCGCTCAAACTCGACCGACGTTGCAAAATATGCAAATGAAGAGGCGACTCATTTGACGAATTTTAATGGATATTTAACTGTGTTAATTATAAACTTTCAGCTTGACTTAATTAGCCAGAAAGGTTATGTCGCTACAACATATACCTGTGTACGTACATAGGTTTATCAGGAATGGAATATATTATATCTAGTACATATCTCGTTTTTGGAATTTCTGAAGTTTTACTAGAGTACATGGTAACGTAACCTATATAGCATGTGTTCTCTCAAATATTAATTTTACTACCACTCTGGTAAAATTCATATTTGATAGTTAAACCTATGGATTAATTCGGGTGTAGCAACGCATAGTTCGGATAATCATTACATTAATGTATGCAGCCAATATCGTTATATCCATAAAGTTTATATCCATAAAGGTAACATTATTTACGGCTAATATGTTCTGGGTAAGACCCGTTTATCAGAGACAATTGAAAACTCAGAGCAGAATTTAAACAGAGTAGTTTACGAAATTAATGTTTTGTAAATATGCACTGGTAGAAGATTATGTGGCTTATTTATGATTTAAACTGCACATATACTTCTAGTATAAAAGTCGGGTGCAATTGCATAAACAATGGAACAACTTAAACAAGGAAGGTTGGCCATAGGCATGGTGTCAGTTATAGAAACCAAAAGGTAAATGCTACCTAAAAAGCTAATACACAGGTCTGAATAATATAGAAATCAGCTCTATATGCTTAGAAAGAATTAACTTAGTAAAGCATTTTAATTAATATTTCCCCATATTTTGTAGATTAGAATCTGGATACTGAATTACTAATAGTACCTACCAAGAAATTAGTTGAAATGAGTCTTGGTTTGATTGTTTTTAGCTAAGTATAAATATAGTCATAGTTTCCTGTAAAATACTTTTGGCTATTGTACACTTGAAACCGCAGAATAGTGTTAAGTAAGTAAGCAGAGAACATATTCGTTTTGCTAGTATATCTTGTAAATGAGAACACACAATACAAGTCCATTAAGCAGCGTGAGCCCATCGTAATTCTTGAGGTTTATTTTAATTAAGAACTACTACTTTAATAAACAAGACTTTCATTTTAGGGTCTCGCCTTAGGTAATTACCAACATTTAATTAATTTTACCTTATGTTGTCAGCAGTTTAGTTGACTAAAATGTCTTACCTGTAAATAAAAGAAAGTACACATTAGTAATAATTAGGAACTGTCATTACATTCCTTATTCTAGTAATTGCGTCCGTGATTCTACTTAATACATAGATGGTTTAGAAGGTGCGTTTTAACGTATAAATAATACTTCATTTCATATTTATTTCAAAATTTATCGTTAAGTCATAAATACTCGTTTATTATCTCTTCAATTTTATACTGCCAGCGATGTACCTAATTATTCGAAAGCATATTAATTAACTTTGAAATTCACGGTATAATAAGGAGCAACAAATTTTGTAATAGGATTTGTTAGCAGACATATTTTTATCGAGAAGAGCTTTAAATCTGATAACGAAGACGGCACGACAAAGCTGGACAGATTTAAAATTTACGAGATATGTAAATAGAGCACGCTGTGTTGAAAAATTGTTCTAACACAATTTGGGTTAATTGAATTTTTGTTCGTTAAACTCGATGTGAAGCACACCTCCGCTTAATTACCAGCGAGGGTTTGTTAATTTATAACGTCCGACAGACTTAGCGCACTCAAGTCCGCGGAGCAGGATAACATCGAAACTCCCTTAAGATTAATTTGCCAAGTAGGCACTCGTGAACTTTAACTCGTTTGCCTCTGACCGAATTCCCAGGCGGCCCTTGAGAGTTTAGAATTAAATTTAATGAAATAAATTTGTGGAATCAGCAGTGGGAAGTTCTGTCTGGACGCAGGTCGGACGGACGTTAGTGGGGATAGTTGCGGCCGCGGCCGGACGCCTCCCTCGGTCCCGTCGCCGTTAAGTTTAACTGTTATCGACCCCAAACTCTCACTATAATAAAGTAACAACAGATATACTATTAACAAAACCACTTTTACACTCAAACTTGGACCTAGTTTTCTTCTCTGTTCGTTGAATTCTCTCTACAGTAATAACCGTTGAAATGTGAGTATTCAAAGAATGGACGCCATTTTGAGACAGGCAGCTTTAGAAGCCTTATACGAAACTTTTGGGTGAGTATTTGGGGGTACAAGGAAGCCGTATTGGAATCGAACGACAACCACGCATTATTAACTACGTGCTTACGTTTTGAGAATTAACACGTGTCGATGATAGCGTAAGTAGACTTATCAGTGGATTAGGGACAATAACATATAACAACGTGTGAATCAGGAATTACGGATTTTAACTTTAGTTTAGCGGTAATCTACAATGTCTATTTAATTTTATACTTATTTAATTAATTGTGTATTTTGGTTTGTGATATAGATTGAGTATACTTACTTAGTTCCTCTTCACCTATGTATTTAATTTGCTGAAGATGATTAAAAAGAAAATGGAAGGTATGCGAAAATATAGTCTGGATCAAATTGTCTGATTTCGGATAGGTTTACTAGTTCAAAGCTGTATCTGTATGTACTTATCAAGCGATCTGAAAACCGCCAGCGAAAAGTAATTTCTTTGGTAGTAGAAACTCATTAAGTCGTCAGTAGGCAACTGTGACGGCGCAATGAGTTACAACTTAAGTGTCAATCCGGGAAGCGATTGTCGAGTGTCGCCGCCGCGGTAAGAGGGAAATTAAAAATTGAAAAACTCGCCCGCCATGATGGCAGTGGCGTTAATGGCTGTACATAATAAATAAAGCGGGCCGCTCGTAGGCTTATGTGCGAGTCGAGTGGAGGGTGTGGCCGGGGCCCGCGAATGGGCTCTCCGAGCGACATCTGAGACGACCGGGCCCTTTGGAGTACGGATCACTCGGCTCGACCTGTTTCATATTGCTCTACCCGCTGCCTAAGAGCTGCTTCACTTTGATTTAAGAGAAAAAGCCGTTATGACACCACAGTCCGAGAAACTCGCTAGCGTAGTAAAAAGGTTCTAGGTCATGTGAAAATGAAAGTGTGGCCTTGTTTTGTAAATTGAAATGTTACAAGTACAAAGTGAACTGAAATGCGAAAAACGAGTCCATTACGACTACTAAGAGTTAAGAAGAGCGTTTTAGTAATGGAGTCTTTTACAAGTTTAATTGGTAATGGCAAAAACAACGGCGCATATGAAAACCGAATTCTAGCAATAAATAATACATCTTTATCTTATTCACGTAAACGTAAGACAAATTAAATACAAGATGTATTTAATATTAGCTTACGTCTTTCCTTGAGATTGACTTGGTAATTTCAATATTGCTGTTTTGCTGAGACAGGTACAGATAGACAGATTTCAAATTTAATTTTAACTAAAACAGTAAATTATGGAAGCACTGGTCAGGTTACAATATTTCTCGCATTTATGACATTTTTGTAAACAAATGTTAGAGAGTATATATACTGTTGGGCGACAATCTAAGCGATCGGGTTTCGATGACATGTGCTTGTACCCGCCAAATCAACATGCTAACCCCTTTTACGCGGCCATCTTGTATTTCTTGTTTCGCGCGTCAGAATGACGTCTGACAGCCCGCCATTTTGAAAAAAGTCGAGTGCGGCTTCCTTCCGCATCGGTGGGCCGTCAGCGTCATGAGAACTATCGTGGCGGCAACACCCCTTTCGTTTTACATACATCAGATTCATTGTTTTAGTAGTACATACGATAAACTTTTGTTGTTTGACGTGGCCATGCTAAAGCCGACCGGTAGCGTAACGTCAGGATACCGATAATAAACTAACGCACCCCTACGCTTTGAAGTCATTTATAGTATGGTAGGAAGTTTACAAATTGTGTGTACCCATCGAATTTATATGTGGCAGCATTCCTTTCTTTCTTTGTTGTTTTTAAAAAGAATATACCTCATGTACTAATTATTGCTAAACAATTCAGAAACATATAATTTGTACTTTGTACCACAATCACGGTTCCCATCACTTCAATCAAAAGTTTTACAAATTAAAAACTTCCCCTCATAATTGTACTCTAACTTACAAAAAACCCCTTTAAAATATTAACTGTGCGAAGTTTTTCAATTGAAACGCTCGAACGAACGTGACGAGACATAATTTACGCAAGTATGTATTTTTGTGTTGTGTAACAAGCCGTCGGAAGCGGCGGCGCGAGAGCCGTCATCGCTTCCACTTAGTAGTTACTCCCTCGCCCCCTCAACTCTTATGTTTTAATTGTTGCCCCTGAGAGGTGGGAGGATCTAAGCTCTCAACTCTTTTATACTTCAAGCACTGCGATGTGTTTAGTTTTACATACTTAGGTTGTTTATGTGTAAGGGCAGCCATTTTGGAGTTTGTTGCTTAGTACTTGATAAGTAAATAGATATTTCATGTACTATGCATTACGTATATTATTCATTGTTCATTGTTAAATCATGGTTATGCATAAACATAATTTTAACATTATACTTATTAACTGAAATTTGTTACGAATATATGGTAACTATATCTAATTTAGGCGATGCGAATGAAGATTTAAATAAATATATAATATCTAGAAAATGACAGTAATTTTACTGTACCCTATAAAGTAATTATTACTATTATAATAAATTTTTCAAAGCCGCTTACTTTCATGTAAATATCTAGAATAACACAAAAAATGCATTTATGGATATACATATAAGTGATTCAAACGAGCGTCCAATGCAGTTTAACCGTTTGCCATGTAAACATGGTCTTGTAAATCGCTGGTAATTACGGCTACTGAATACAACTGGTGTGTAGGAAAATAGCCCGCGGGTAAAAAAACATGGGGATGCTGCTGCGAAAACAATCCGGTAAGATTTAGTGACACGACATTAAAAGGGTCTTATTGAACAAACTCATGTTTTTTTATGTCCATTGATTTATTTTTCTCACATCGTATATTGTTGTAATTTTGTTGATGTGGCTGATATAATATTGTGTTATAAACTAATAACAAATCATCTTTATGTTTAAAATATTTTGACACTGGGCAATTTGTCTTAAGAAGCACTCATTGATTTTTTTAAGATAGTTGTAATATTCAGTATGCATGTTACTCCCAGCAAATTCAATAAAAAGGCAAATTATGAAACATGCTAAAATTACCTATTAAATTATTGTTAAAGTTATATGAACATCGACCATTATAAACCTATCGAAATGAAATTATTACTAATCAGACTATTAAAATTATCTATTGATCGTGAAGCGGAGATATAAAGTTTGGCAAACCGATATATCAAACCATTGGATGAGAAAAGTTTAAAGTGACCACCACGGACCTGAAAATATTTTCAAGTTCGATGTCACTTTCGAAGTTTTCATCGGCGTGGGACGATCTTGTATGAGATATAGACATCACTTTGCTGAGATAATTACTTTGCTGTTTGCTTGTTCTTTATTTTTCTCGATAATATTTTAAATTAACCGGCCTTTCACGTAAATTGTAAACATTAACTGTTTGAAGGAATTACAAAAAATAGGTAATATTATCTGTACTGTTGATCCCATCTATCACAATAGTTAGTAGTAGCTGTCAAATATAATACTAGGCCACCCTTAAATAATTACCTGCGTTCACCCTTCGAATATTATTTACCAAGCACTCAAACCTACAGCTGAAAATACGTCAATATCAATGTCTACATTTGATAGTTTACTCAGTACTATAGGCAATTCTTTGACAGAGAGGGATATAAATCAAAGGAGGAAAGATGACTCAAGTGAATGAAGATCGAGTGTTACGACCTCTTTCGTACCATCTAACCAAAGAGACGAAAAAGTTTTCCATTTATATCAATCGCAACTAAAGTAGCAGTGCGTGTTAAGTATCTCTCCTATGTTTGAAGTTCGGAGAAAATACACTTCGGGAAGGCTTGTATTGTGATTATTTTTGTTATACAGTATTCTCCTAAAGACTTTCGAAATGTAAGTATACTGTTTTATGGTAAGCATTAACTCGATACGTGAGCACTAAGGATTGCCATGTACTTTGGATAATAGTGTTAATTATGCAAAGCTAAAATTAAGCTTATTATCCATAGTTCGTGGGATTCCTTATTTGTCTTCAGTTATAAATGCCAATATAAGCAGACACTAACAGTGTTGATAGATTAGCTTTTTAGAAAGGAATTTTTGGTGAGATAGTTTATGATCACAAAGGCAAAATTAAAAATGCAAACGAAATATAGCTTAAGAAAGTAATTGCTGGTAATTTATAGTTCTACGTACACCGGTTGGAGTAACAAAGTAAGAAGGAAAGTTTATGTTAAACTCTGCAGATTAGATACGTTTAAAGGAAATATCGTATCCGTTTCGTATTACTTAGGAAATTCAAAAAATGTAGAAAGAGCTTGTCTTCAAATAATCGAAAAAGTATTTTCTACCTACAAGTTCTTGGTCTAAGTAGCAAATACCAGAATAAGAAAACTAAGTTTCTCGAAATAGGTCAGATTGACTTAGCAAATAAAATTAATCCAAGTTTTCTTGTTCCTTTTACACCAATGAAATCTAAAGTAGCTAATCAAAGGCTGAGGATTATACAAACAAAGTGTAGAAGCTTCTTTGGCGCAATCACGTCGGCGCCCTCACTCCAATACTGTTTGCTTGGACCTCTTTTAGAGAAAACATCGCTTGTCAATACACAAAGTACACAGTTGCACAAAACAAGGGGCACTGCGAACTCTACGATGTTCGCAATTTATTTTAGTGGCTATTTTTGTTATATTGTCACCTTTTTTGTCCAGTCTTTTAAACACTCCGCCTTTTAAAATGTTGAGTTGTACTAATAATTTTATTTTGAATATACGAAATAAAGTACAGAATCAGTTACATAAATAATTTCACAACTCAGTCCTAGCAACTCTAGCACTTATGAAGACTTTTTTTTAAAGTGAGTTAACATGAAATCCGATCTGTACCGGGAAATATGTGAACTACTAACTTCAAACAAACATACTCGAATAAAATAAGGCAGTTGTAAAAGGAATCGTACGTAAATATATGTGAACACAGAACACTATATTCCTCGGAGTCAGTAACAACTGCAAACAAAAAAAGGTCTGGCGACCGCTGCACCCGCAGAACTTTCAGTTCAAAAGTTAACTCTCCATCCCATAAATAAACCTTCGGTTTTGCTGGGATCTACGCCGATTGCAAATTTCGACGCTGTGGTGGAACTGCAAAGTCGCATAAATTACAGTTTCCGACGGTGGCAAAGAGAAAAACAATCGGGAAGTAGCACTTAGCAGCTTGAGTAATCGTTGGTCGCCGATGACAGTTTCGGCGAGGAGTTCGGACCAGGTTTAGACCGCAAGTCAAGTAGCCAGCCCGTGGACGATACGGTGAGACTAATGCATTTGGCTGTAACAAACTGTTGCGGAATAGCAAATTGATATACTGCGACCACGACTATTGAAATTATTTGTGTTTGACACTGTCTATACAGATAAAATTTAGTCAGCGAATTGAAGTAGACATCAATAGCAAAAAGACTCTCCAACTTTCAGTTTTGCATCTAAAGCTTCATACTAATATCAGTAAGATATCACGCAGAATCTTTAATATGCTACACTAAGACTGCAATAAACACACGCCTCACAATACATTATTAACTTCACCTTCAAATATTAACTACATTAAAACATTCTGCTCACGGCGAACTGCGAAAATTGCTACACATGTTTTAAGATATTCCGCACATAGCTTTCCCGTGTGATCTAAGACGCCTTCCTCCGTAGTTACAGCGCGGTTGCGTCGTAGATCTGACTCGGGCAGTTCGTTTGCTTCACGCCTCATACCCGCAGATAAATCAGCACCCCTTACGCGCAACACCGATACGGGGGAAAGGAAAATTGCAAGACTTTGCCAACGAGCAAAGTTCTCTTCGAGTACGGACTAGGAATTCGATGTAATATTCTCAAATCGGTTGGAATTTGTGTGGATTACTTGTAAGCTGAATGTGTGAGCTTTGTGCCTTTGGACGCATTGCTACACAGGGTTTTAGTAAGACGTATACGTATTTGCTACTTCTTTGAAGAGTACTGAGTATTTTATTTAACAAGTGAACAGTCATATATTGCTTTGCATGTGCACAAATAGTAATGTGAGTAGCAAATACGTGCATAATATATTATTATGCTTTAGACACGCTAGAATAACTATAATACAGCTCGAAGAATAAAATAAAAATTCTCAATTTAAAAAATACATGCTTTGAATATTTTATGTACTAAACCTTAGAACTACACAGAATTCAAAGCAAAAGGATTTCAACTCGAGATGTACTCTACAAACTCAAGTCTTTTAGTTTTCAAACTGTGTTTAAATAAAAGGTGTAAAAGAAATAGTGTAGACAAATATCGAGTATGAGAGAGAATGAAATAGTGAGAGATAACATAGTAATGGTTTGTTTGCACTGATTACAGAGAGCACGAGGCGTCGAGCAGACAGCCGGGTCCTAAGTCGGTTCACACACACCATTCGGCCGCAGCACGCTACTCGGCAACTTTCTTTGTTGCTTAACTATTGTTTGGAGTTAAACTTGCTCCTCCGGATACCGAATGGCCAGAGCTGAGTCTGTGAGAAATTGTTTTGTGTGAGTTTCGAAAAGGAAAACATTTTGCCAGTAGCTTAGGCAAATTGCTTAAACAGAGGACCAGTTGTGAGGAACAACTTGCGGTCCTTCCATATTTTAGTTAATGCGAGTTTAATTGCGACTAAAAAAATTTAAATGGCGCACAATTTTACACTTGTTAAACTTTACCCCTTTTTAAAACTTGCGCTTAAGATAAGCATTTCTTAAATCTTTGCCATGTTTGAAACTGAGCTGGTATATTATATATTTCAATACTAGCGTTAATTTTATATAGTGTTGTTTAAGTCAACGACGTGAAAAGATTAAAAGAGACATAACATTTGTAATTGCTGTATTTCATTCAATTTGACCATCTTTACTGCATAATAAATATTTTAATCTCTTAATTTCCTTTTGCATTTTATGTATTTAAGTACTTCGTTCGCATATGAGTTATTCTGAAGAAAGGTAAATACCCTAAATCGACGATCATGCGTGAAAATACATTGAAGGTGAATAAAGCAATATAAGCCAGGATCATAATAAAAGACAATCCGTAGTCTCTGCATCTCCCTCAAAGCAATAAGCGTGAGTCTACGTATGTAAAACAAAGTATCCACTTATAAGAGAATTTCAGCTTTCAAAACACGAAAGCTAACTTTTATCGTAATTGAAACTTGATTTATACACACTGCAACTGAACAACAACAAAATTTACAATACAATACCGGGATTACGTACAATTAAAAGTTTGCTTTCCTAATAACGTCCATATATCACAACAGATTCTCGTGAACATCTGAGTCCCGTCCTGCGGCGTAATGCAAATAGATTTCGGATACTTAGCTACCTATCGTAAATTATATGTTGGTAACAATATAAGCAGTGCATAAGCTGTATAATGTATTAATTTAATGTTATTGCTTTACGTGCATAGCGTACAACTTTGCGTAGATACCTACAGTTTTTTTTTATTTATAGGTGTAATCGTAATCGGTGCCTTAAACGTAAATAGGTATGAAAAAATTGTCTTTCCCAAAATTTTATTTTATTTTACTCAGGTATATGCCTATCAGAGGCACAGTTTATATACGGGGCTGATATTGTTATTATAATCTCTGATTAGCAACACGGTGTCTGATAATAATACTCAGTCAACGGCAATACGTTGAAACTTAAAACATAAGAAGAGATTTATTTATTTATTAAATTATAACCAATTACACTAATTCAGGTATTTACATTATATAAATTTAAGATAGCTTTTCATAAAAAGCATTGCAAACATTCATGACGACTTTCAAGTCAGCAGCAAAAATATCACAGTCCGGGTTGGCTTCCACGAGAGTATTATGTGCGGAGAGTGCACGCGGCACCGGTGATGTAGCCCGTGCCACGTAGGCACAGCGAGCAGTCTGTGTCTTCTGGCTCGCAAAAAAATGTTCAGTACGTTAAGTCGAACCAGCTCATTAAGGAAGTCTGGGCATCAATCAGACCGCAACATACTTTTAACGTGGTCCCTATTTGGTCACTTGACCGCCTAGTTTCAAGCATGTTGTAACCTAAAGTGCCTAACAAAAATTTGGTAGGATATAAGTATGGATAATATCCTAGAGTCCGCTTGTATAGGTATCTTAAAAACGCTTTTTGGACTTTATCTAACAAAATGCGTATTTCTATTCATGTGGACTCCACACACATAAACTTGCCTCAAGCTTGCTCCGAACCAAAGTGCTATACGAAAGCTGTAAAACTTGTTGGTTTTGTAAATCTTGAGCATTTCTAAGTACGAAACCCAATCTCTGAAATGATTCCTTGGCAATCGTGGTCACATGCTCATGAAACGTAAGCTTCTGATAAATATAGAAGCGCAACAGCAGCTGGTGCGGTGTTAATAACTCTCATTTGCGACATCATTAAATATTTTTATCTTACAGATACAATCTTGAATAGTGATTTAAGGCTATATTACAAATTATTGCTAATAATATCAGCCCTGAATATAAAACGTCCCGCTGCTGGGCACAGGCCTCTTCTTAATATGAAAAGCATTAGGCCACCATACTAGCCCAGTGCAAATTAGCTGAATTTAGATGTGCAGGCTTCCCCACGATGTTTTGCTTTACCGTTAAAGCGAGCGATATTAACTATACAAAACGCACATAGCTTCGAAATATCTAAGCCGTAGCCAGCAATCCAATTGCCTCCCACTACACTATTTCTGCTATAAAAAATTGCTAATGGTATTTAATGATTGCTTTATTAAAACTATTAAGCTGATTAAAAAAATGTCCTAGGAAATCCTAGCGATGATACTGGTGTTACCAGACCTGAAAGAGTAATAATTCGTTTACAATGTGAGGGAGACAGTGGTTTGGTTACGCGGCTGACAACACAGGTTTTCTTTATCAGATCTAGGAATCTTATTCATCGGTGAGACACAACATAACGTTTATGGCTTAGAGAAGTGGTACAATCCCAGTTGGGCTTCTCCAGATTAAACAAAGTCATATACTCCACAGAGATCAAACAACTTCAAAGATTGAGAATATCTTTTTGGTCTGCCATGTTGGCATAAGATTATAAAGTTTAGGATTCGATTTTCTAGTCGAAAAAGGTATTAATGAATTTTCTATTACAAAATTGTTAACAGCAGAACGGGATCTGAAATTATGTCCGTCAGGAGACTTTTGCTATATTTAAGGTACCACGTTATAGTTTCAGTTCCACTAAAACATAGAGCAATATAATATACGACTGTTTACAGCTTCGGGGATATAATTATGTATGTTTATAAATATGAATAAATGCGCTGTATATCAAATGAGACTCCTAAACACTTAACAAATAGTTGATAGCAATATTTACTAGAATCACACAAGGGTTGATTTACAGTTTTAAAATTCAAATGAAACAAAGTGGAATAATACAGTCGCTTTATCGAAGAATGTTTAAGCGGTAAATGTCGCAGGAGGGTGCATTCATTGCAACTGCTTATGCAAAGGAGTTGTAATGACGACACCGTCTGTTTATGGATAAGCCTCATACGTTGGTTTGTGGATTTGATTTGTGAAGTCGGATTGAAAATGGTGTTGTCTAATAATTCCAAAAGAGAGATAATTCTTTGCTTGAAGGCCTTTAAATGTAAATAAAATGTTGTTGTTTTGTAATTAAATTCAAGAGATTAATCATATTTTTGCATAAATCTCCCAAGGGCCTTTAAATATTTTTGTACTTTCTGTGCATAATAGTCTAGAGATGCAGTATTTATTTGTCTTTCTGAAACATTCTATTTAATTGTCGTGTAATAGCGTAAAGTACCATATAGTAATTTTTTTCCGTTTAGGATGCCAGATGCTAAATTAATCCCCGTAAGCCATATTTATAAAAATATTCGAAGCTGTGATTGTATTGATGTAAAAAAATGAACTAATAATAATTTAATCGTCATGTATAATACATTTTATAGAAAAACATTGTCCATAGCAAAATTTGATTTATTTTCTAACGAAACCAATAAAGTTGCTTTCTAAAACTTTGCATTACACTTTTCTTTGACAACCCACTATTATAATAATACATAATATATATGTTTAAGCATAAACTTTTATTATTATTGTAACAGGTTATTACAGAGAAACGAAGACATACTTACGATGTGTTATTGCATATTTCTTGAGCTTCGTTTATAATTTAAAATGTCATCGTAGATATCATAAAGCAAGAAGTCGTACACAATCGTCAATCGCCAGATGACATTTACTTATAAAATAAATACATTTAGAATTAAATCAGACTGAATAATAAAATAACCACTTTTATTATACTTATATTATTATTTATACTACTACCTTTTTTCCACAACTTCGTACGCTTGAAATTTGGAAGTGTTAGCTATCGATGTTTTTCTGCCTAATACCTACTCAAATTTTACGTATCACCATAAAACAGGCACCATATTTTAGGTTAGACCGCAAACAGCACTGTGAAAACCGCATTCATTTTCGTTATGTAGTTTTTGCATGATGCACGTACACAAATACAGACAGACAGATAGACAAAATTTCTGAAATAATTTGTTTGTGTTTCTCCTATGCATAGACATCGACCAGTTTCAATTTTATTATATGTATTGATATTATCCATACAATTCTTTTTCTAAAACAATTATCTCTAATTATATCTCTATATCGTTTTTGAACAAATATGGGTACTATGGGTACAAAGAACACTCACACTCAGAATCACTATTTATGGTCTTACCAATTTTGTGACCGTGTGACCATTGACTGTTGATACCACCACGACATCCGCGCGAAAGTAAAATTATATATGGTTAAAACTATGATTGGTAGTACGCTCCTTAGTCACAGTTGTTTAACTTGCTCAAATAACGTGAAGGCAGATTTGTGACATATTTTCACACTATAGAAGATCATAGCTTAACTACGACGTAACTTTGTATTGAACTTCTGTTGTAATTTCCAGAATGCCTTCAGGAGATAGTGTGCTAAGTGAAGAACCAGACGGTTTTGCAATTGGTACTGGCTATATACCTTTTTAAATCTCGATTTCATATTTCAATAAATTATTTTATGCAATTATTTCTTTACTATGTGAGCAACAAATTACTTGATTGATTGATTTATGCAATATTATAACGGTTTTGTAAGGGTAAATTTAATTAATTGCAGGCTTAGATGTATAAATCATATGATAATTATTCTAAATAATTGAAACGCACAAAATAAATAATTGCAAACTGTCTAACGGGATGATTACGGATACAGAGCGCCAAAAAATAAACATAATGTGTACGTAGTTACACACACTTAAACAAAATTGTCTGACACAATCAGATTAAAGTTAGAAATTTCTACACTACTATTACAATATTTATAATTATTATATGTATCAGTTTGATGATTAATCTCAGAAGATAGATTATTATACAAAGTATATACATTAAACGCCCTTTTAATTAAGAAAAGGGCGTTCAATCCCTACACAACTATCACTCGCCAGCTAACAAGTTACTTCTGATTATACAAGGAAAATCCTCAGAGTCAACCCGAACGAGCTTCGCATAAAAATGTTTTGTTTGTCCTAATTGCTTAAAGTGGCTGCTTAGTACGTACTTTCTGGCTAGTCATTGTTTTCGACATGGCCACGCGGTAATACGAATATTTTCGGTTGCCACCCCTCCAGGAATTCGTGACTTGGCAAATGGTAGTGGCAACGAGCTGGATAAAATGTTCGGTATTTACGTTTTATGTACTACATAGATGTTTAAGTAGTTTTAACTACTGTTTACCTTTGTACCTTTTTCAACGCATCTCGCAATTACATATTTATTAAAAAATTAGGAGGTTAAGAATGACCGTATAATCGCAATGCTTGTCCGGTATGATGAGCTCCAACGCATATCTTACTACTTTAGTACATACATATGTACCAAACGCTAAGTCTTTGCATGATTAGAAAAACGACTTAGACGTATTTAAAAAGCTCATAAGTCAGCAGTCTATTTTTTAATAACTTTAAACCTGCTAAAATTCTGTAAATTCTCAATGATCATATAAATACCTACACTACACTTTATAGTAAAATCTAGGGCTGAACAAATGTCTTACGCATGTGACATCTGTGTCCGGCACAAGAAGTTTATTTAGCGTTGCAATAGATGGCAATATTGTCTTACAGTGTAATGTCACAGTGTCTCTTCAGATATAGTATTGTTGCAATGTATGAATATCATTTTTACTTCAATCACATTAGAAGTTTTAAACTCTTGCGATTAAGATACTAGTTTAAAAGTATTAAAGTGATTAAAAAAGATTATAAATTTTCTGACATTTTACTATTGTAAAACTATTATTTTCTTTCTTCTTAATTGATCCCTTTGTTTCTTATTCCCATTTGTTACGTATTTAAATCTAAGTTAGTGGTAAAGATATCCTCACTCGGTAGGTGTTTACTTGATTTACAAATAAATGTAAACAGTAGATAACATCGGTTCTTTCTATTCACGTACAAGTTGTAGTCAACTGGGGGAAATGGAATAACTAAGAACTTGTAGACAAGGGCCCGAGCAGTCATTGTTAGATGTACTGCATTCGTTTTTGAAGTTCATGTTTTGTTTGCTTTTAGTTTTGTTAAGTTTGCGTTTGCGAAGTGTTCAACATAACAAGACACCTAAACTAATGCTATGTCTTACATACAAATAATAACTGTATTTTACCTTTGGTAAAATACAAGCTGGATAATATTTTAATAATTTATTCTCATACTACAAAGACAGGAAGCCTTGTCCGCCTAATAGTAGTCTCTTCGGTTCGATTGCCGAGTTGGACAAAGTTAGAGATTTAGATCTTCTTTTAGCAAATTCTCAGTAGCGCCACAGAGTACCTGATAGATGATAATGCGTAAGTACTTTATTACGTGGTACCTATAAACCAATGGTAAAATGTGAGTATAATACACTATCATATGCCCACTTCTTTGGGTATATAAGCGTGAGTCTACGTCAGTATGATTGTAAATAATATCAACTATAATGGTATAAGTATCAGTTACAATTCAAATTTATTTGAAAAAGAATCGCAATACCTATTTTTGAAGTAGGTACTGGTGAAAGGAATTTATTATTAGGTGTATTTAGAATAGTGGGTGGAAATTAATTTGATTTTCTTTGGTAGCGACATGAATATTTACGCTGCCCAAAGATTAATATTTCAGCCCAAATCAAACATTTGTTTTAAGAAAATTGAGAGGCACATTCCATTTCTTCCAATTAATGATATTTTCATTGTTCAAAGCTGATCTGTATAGCGCGTTACAGAAACAATCACTCAAACAGGCTGTTCATATTGAATATTAATCGCCAGTTTCACTGACGAATTGGAATAACTTGAAAGGCGAGTTGGGAGGTCGTGGCTGGAGAAAATAAATTTGTAATGCAAAGTTAGAAATTTCATTCCTATGTTACCGATAAGTAAACGCTCTTACGACGAGACGCGCACAAAGGCAAGAATACGTTTAGCATTTTACTTTCCAATCGCTACAGTTACACAAAGAAGAGACGGTAACTTTGCTAAAAATGATCCAGTGGAGCCCGACCGATTAAATGTTGAGCCAATAAGGCCTAGGTATTCCGCAATTTATTAGCCTTGCAAATTCGAAGCCGCCTCTCCCCCTCTATGAAATATAGCTGTGGCCGCAGCAACCTTCCCGTGGCCGACGTCGGCGCCCGCTACCAACTGGTATTACACCCCTATTTTAGCTCTAATTAAAAAGCCATCAAAGAGTTTTCAGTCATTAATCATGAAACTGTTAACGGTAAATGCCGACTTCCCTGAGACCAAGCCGAAGAAAAAAGAGGATTAGGATATTAACAAAATGCCTAAAATATTCAAAGTTAGTGAAGTGGTTAACCGCTTGTAAAAAAAATACGTATCTGTGGTACAGATTTCGCAGGTTTAACTTGAATGAATCTTAAGTTGTTTCGAGTGGTTTAAAGGATTGAGAACCCTTTTTTTGGAATTAGAAAGAAAATACCAGAGATATTTTTAAGCTTCGTAATTGACTGCAGTGGTTATGTATTTCTCGTTTTTTTTTCCTTTTCTTCCTTTCAATGGTTTGGACGGTCAAATTATATTTACGTTTAAATATTTGAGACGGGAGATAAAAGGAAAGTTGTTAATAAAAGTGGATTAAAAGGATCAGTTGATCTGAAGACATTTTTCGCGTTCACAATTTTTCGATAGATACGAATAGGGAAAATATTACGAAGTGCTTCGTTGGGTACAACAGACGTGTTTTTGAAATTTATTTTGTGATGTATCTCTAACAATAGCAGCGCTGTAAATAATTTTGTAGCTTTACGTTCCATACAAATTAACATTATGATAATGGTAATTTGTATGAAATTGTAAAGCTTTTGATTTTGTTTTGATTTGCAAGGTCTAGCTTAAATTGCTTCTTTTAAAAATTGCTATTTATATTTTAAACCTTGGAATAACGTTTTATAATTGATATATAGATTCAATATCTATATACACACATATACACATTATACAATTTATTAACTGATGAACTAATCTAACCCTTTGAATGGCAAATAATCCCATCAGTACGAAACAATAGTCCTCAATACAATAATCAGAACAGACCGCGTCCTGTAATGATAACCATAATGGCGATAGAACAGCGCGACAACGTTACTAGCATGCATTAGTTAAGGCACTTGCACGAGGCTTATGCATAGAGTACTCACGATAGACGTCAGTAATCGGAGTAGTTAACTTGCGCATGTAGTCCACACAGGTATATCAGGTATACACGCATGTAGCGCGCGAGAGAAGTTCATGCATGTAGCTCGTACCAGTCCATCACCGTAAGTTATCAAGCATCCTATATATTGCTAATTTGAATTTGTTTATTTGTTACGATTTTATGCATTAACCACTCGATCGATTATCATGAAATTTCGGTACACATTGTCAGGGGAACAGAAACACATAGGATATATGGTAATTGCACCCAGAAAAAATACTGTCCCGAGCGAGCAAAGCCGCGGCAGAAAACTAGATACCTATAACCTAAGAACATTCATTTGTCGGCTCCTGTAGACCAACAAGTATGATTCAGCTATGAAAAGGCAAGTGCTATTTATACCTACTTGTAATTTATATACTACAACTTCACCAAATACTTAAATATAGAGCAGTATTCTTCCCTGGAATAATTTTGTAAAAGTGTCACACCCTTTACATACCGTACTATAATGATGAAAATTAGTTATCATAACTTAGGTGCTGTTGTTTATGTTATATCACTCGCTCATTGGTAAATCCTCATAATAGAAGAATTAAATAGATTATATATATATGTTCTACTTTTTTATAGTATATCCATACATGTACTTCATCCACGATGAAAAAGCCTAAATGCTTTTCTTCGACAAGAAAATCAAAATTGCGATTTCGCTGTATAACTACAGATTAAACATAGTCTATACAATAAAAAAGTCAATTACATAGTAGTAAACCAGTTTATTGAAGTTGACATACGACAAGTTCTTGTAAACAATAACTTCTTTATCGTTTGGTGATAAAAGAAATGCAATTTATGTAAATGGTAAAACCATCCAAAACTATGTATGTGTTGTTTCTGAATTTTTTTAATAAAAGCATTTAAATAAACTTTACCAGACGTGAATTGAAATAGCATGATTGAGAATTACGCAACATTGTTAAATAAAATAGCTACTTCTTCAAAACAGAAATATAAACATGGCATATAATACTGAAATTAAATGAAATAATTACATTGTGTTCAAACTATATCCACAATAGTTAGCTACCTAACTAATAGTAGAGCAGACTAGAGCAAGTCGGTCGAGTGCTTGATTCGGTTGAAGTTCGCTCGACGCGAGCGTCCGTCGGCTGCAATCGCGTTAATTCGGCGTCGGGGCTAACTGGGTGACACGCGATTATCTAAACAATCAGGCGTCGGAAACGCGTTGATTTGCACCACCGCTGATGAACCGCTGTGTTTGTACTACAACGCCAATATTTCGAGCTTTAGATATGTACATTAGTTCTGTTTGAAATACAACTAATTGTGTTATTTATGTTTCATTGATTGGCGGTTTGAAGGCGATTCGAACTCAATGGTTTAGACTTTTCGATGGATTTTGTTTATATAGAGACTAGATAAATAAACGCTTAAAAATACTGTTCCCGAGGGATAGCAAAATTGGTATAACCTATAGTTATGCCAATTTTGCTATCCTCGGGAACAGTATTTTTTTCTGGATGAAAAGTGATCCTATATCCTTTTCTGTACCACTAACAACGTGTATGCGAGATTTCATGATGATCGGTCGAATAGTTAAGGCGTCAAAGCATCACAAACTAACTCACATTCACATTTATAATATTAGTTAGGATTAAAATCTTTCGATGTAATGGATAGCACTAATTTAAGTTTAATACTTTCACGTATTATTGTGGTTGGAACTGTTGGAAGTTGGATGGTTGATTTCAATCCATTTTCATCTCTATTTTGAGAAGACCTTTCGGTTCAATGCTTTGTTATGAAAGAAGATTATAAATATACATTAAATTCGTTCGAATAAAGTTTGGTGCAAATTTATTTATATCGAAATTTGCTATTAAGAGCTTCTTACAGTAACTATTGTGACAAATTAACTGAAAGCAGCTCATATTTTAAAACCAAGCAATGTCGAAATATTTTCCAATGAAATAAAGCTTTTAACATAAAATACAGTCAATCATACCAAAATCACATTTTTCATAGTCCTCATCGACCGACGCTGATGTCATTGATGACATATTTCATGATATTTCAGGATATTTGATTTAGCTAACGTTTTCAAGTGACAGATGTTCAAACTTCAAATTTCAGGCTGATCGAGTTGAAAGGTTTTCAATTAGCCAATGCTGTGAAACAGGACTCCGACTAGACGTGTCTCCCGGACGCTCCACGACAAGTATGTACTAGACCGTTGTGCGAACACGAGCATATGGACCGATTCGAGAGCCCTTCAACGCCCACTCGATAACTGATGCCGAATCGGCGATTCGATTGATATTGATTATTTCCGACAAACCGCGAAACAATGATCCTTTTATCATTTCTGTCAATGAAAATCGAGAACAAAAGGTGTTGAATAATTTTATTAAAGCTTAATATGCTGGTAGGTGGCATGACTTTGAATGTACTATAGATTCTACCTTAGGATTAATGTAATTTATTGAACGGTTAAACTCACATGTTGTGACGTTGCGCTCGTGATTAAGAACCCCTATTGTGTTCGAGTTCATCGTGCAAATCCGAAATGACATGTTAGTTTTACTATTCAATACATTACTTTATGATTACCTACCATTCACATAAGTTTTTATAATAAGATCTTAGGATTATTAATTGAACATCACTGCAGTTTTAATTTATACTTTATATTGCGAAAGTAATTTTATAAAATAAATTAAATATAATATGGTGCAATGGTTTAAGTAGTCCATTTGTCACTAAAATTACACCAAATGTTGCATCAAACCCGCTATTTTTGGATGAAACTATTTTTCGCTCAGTCAGATATTTATGTGATCCATAAAACCACGTTTTAAAAGATATATTATTGTCTCACATTTCTCTAATTTAACATAGATTGCAATGATAATCAAACAGCGATTATTCTATGGGCTATATATTTTAAATAGAACAGCAATTTTTTTGAAATTTATCGCTTTATTTTGGAAAATTAGTACACAACGACGATTACATTTAAATTCATTCATTCCATCATTCAATAGTAATCCAATTTTTTCATGGTGTAAATATTTTGTTAAGTTTCTAGTTTACATTAAAGTACAACAAGATTTTGCAAAACCATAACTGCAACTGTACTAACAATGCTTTGATTTCAGTGATCACCTGTTCGGGTCGCGTTCAGACTACATGTTTGCATATAGGCCGTAGGCAACTGTTTCGATTTTGCTACCTTTGATTGAATATCGCGCTAGGCTTGGATATCCCTAAAAGATATGTCACATATATTCTTTTCTTTCCTTTTTTTTTAATGATAACGCCTGCACTAGGCCTATAGCCTGTATCGCGCGGAACTTTACAAACATTCAAAAAATGGACACAAAGAACACCACTCGGAACAACTATTTCTAGATCACAATTTTTTTTGTCCCTTATGGAGATCGAACCCACAAAACTCGGCGCGGCGGCAGTAGCGAGGCGGCTACTTTAACCACTACCCCATGCGCTATCCGCCAAACAAACAGATAACACACAGCTCGCTTGTCTGTAAGCGGCTGCCGTAGCTTTAGAAATCAATCAGTACCAGAAATATTACGCGTGTGGTCGATAAGTATAGAATTTAAGGTAGGTGAGTGAGCTTTTGGAATTTACCCACCGAGTGAAATGCGGTTACAGTATTACGGTTTCCTTATGCCTTTTTTCTGTAAGAGGTATATTCCCGCAAAAACCGGCTGTTTCATTCGGGCACCCAATATTTGAAGAGGTCTAATTTGGCTAGGTACTACGTTTAATTTCTACGCAATAGCATATTATATCATATTATAGATAATTTAATAGAATAAAAGCAAACATTTTTATATCACGATTCAAAAAACAAATTGAAAATAAAGTCTTTAAATCCTTTGGCTTCTCCAATAGTGACACATAAATAAATGTTAGTATTAGTGGTCTAAATTATTATTTATTTTATATTTTGTTTCGTTTTCTTTTAAAATACCTATTGTTATTAATTCCTTTAAAATATTATTAATTAAGCAATTTCATGACACATAAGTATTTATAAGTACTAGTTAGCCTATAATTGGTAAATGTATCAGAAACTTATTTTGTGTCATGTATAACTATATATGTGTAACTCCAGTGTATCATATTATTGCTGTTTGCAAAACAAATAAAATAAAATTTAATAAAATAGCAGGTGATTAGCTAGTCTCTGTGAACTGTCCAGAGAATCTTATAAACATGTTCTAATTGAACCAAAAAGCCCAAAATATATAGTTTCTCATCATCATCATTATACGATATTAACATTTGATCATACCAGTAAACATATATACGAGAAGAAATGTGACGTTCACCCAACCACACTGGCCAGCAAGGTAGATTTATCCTTCTCATATTGATATTGCCTTGCTATAGATTACATTGAAATCTACGTCCGTGTTATAATCATGACTTATATTATAGTAATATAACTATGTACTTAATTGCAACAAAAATAAAAAGGTATAAGGCAACTATAAATGTACACCTTTAGTTTTAAGTAGTTATATTATTAACATACAACGTTTGTTACGTGTTCAGAACGGACCAAGTTTGCAAGTAACATTAATTTAACAGTAGTATAAGCACTCATGTAATACGATACGTACATTAAACTAATTGTAGAGCTGAAGGGCAAACAAGGAATGTCACTTAAATATCGAAAACGATTACACGAATACGGTTAACATCACGCATGGGTTTACTGCATACAGCTATACTAGTATTATAAATGCGAATGTAGATCTGCTTATTACGCTTTTACGTCTAAAAACCTAGTGATTAACTAACTTAGGAGAAACTATGTTCTCCAGAAACTATGTGATTCCTATCCTGGAAATTCGATTACCAACGTAATATAAAATACATCTTCTGTCAAAAAATTCTTAGAAGCTGTGCCGGGATTTTATGACGGACTTAATATTACAGCGAATGTGGCCAGCGGACACTTAAAGCTTTACTGAAGTAAAATGGTTTAATGTATTCAACTAAGAGTGAGTTGTACACTTATTAATTGATTTTTGCGTAGCAATAGTCTTTTGAAAACTAAACTTACTAGTCAACTATGGACGTGACGCTCCCACTACGTTATGTTACTGGCTTGCCTGGTTCGGTGTCAATGTAACACTGTGTTTTGCATTATGTTTGGAGATGCAGGCAAGATATATAATTTTGTTATAATATTATGAGAGAGTTACGTGCATATAAGTCTTTTTATTCTGTGCAAAATATACAAAAGACTAGTTAATTTTTACTCCAGTTGTTCGTCGCAAAACAAACATAAAAATTACCCCAAATAAAATTATTTACGTATAACTGCGGCAAAACGATTCCCCGTAATATTCCCGCAATAAAACTAAATACAAAGCCGCAATACCAATCCAATAGTTTATGACTACAATGGCGTGATCTCGAGCCAATTTACTTCAGTTTGGGGGAACAAAGAACAAAAAATAACAATAAACTTATACAATTTGGAAGTCACATGAGCTATGGGGCTCGTTCTAATTTAATGAAACATGGGATATTCAGATCAATGATAAAAATGTGTGTCATTATTAAGGTAAAACTTTCGGTTTAGGTTAATGGGACTGACATGAACAGACAGAATAATAGAAGTAAAATTGTAGCAGATTTCATGTAAGTAAAGTTTGAACAATGTAAGTTATTGTTGATTTAATTTACCTTTAAGCATTATGGAAATTTTATTAAAATGTGATAACTGCAATTAAACTTCCGCGGTGAAGTACGGTAGTGAATACTGCGAATAAGGTCTCGGGTTCGAATCCTCGGTCAGGCCAGCAAATAGTTATCAGGTTTTGCTGCCAAATTTAATAGCACAGAGTTAGGAAGTTATTGCTGTTACACAACACCGTACCTTGTAACGCACAATTATTTAATAACACAAATATCAATTTTTCACTTTGGGTCGTATACATAAGCGCAGTCTTATGTCAGAGGCCCTACATAGCCTTCTGACATAAGAAGACGTTCGAACAAGTTACAAAGCAATTACAGAGTTTTATATATAGGATTTTTTGATATTATAAGACATATGCACATGCTTGTCCTATCGAATCGATAGCATAATATAGCACTAACATATTTTTAATAAGGCAATATTGCACTAAAAAAGGTTTATATTATAAAACATCAAAATACGTATTTAAAAAACAATAACATAAATTGCAGTTTCATATTAGAAAACAGAACTTAAGACCACAATACCGCATTTTAGTCCAAACCAAATTAGCGGTTAAATGCTGTAACTGAATAAATTTAATAACACAGTGAAATATTTCTGATTTGTTCGACAATTTTTCACTTCAAAATGAAGTAATAAAATAATGTGATTATATACATATGTGTCCACGTTGCAATTCGACATTCGGACCTTGGCGGCGGCGTGCAGACACCGTGATTTTTCATTGTGTCTAGATATGAATACATTAACTCGTTAAAACTTAGCTGGCGAAATGTGGGTGTTTTACATTTCGGAGCTATAAAGGCGTGATATCTCACGGATATTCATAATAATAACTATTCTAACACACATGTTTAATAAGTATAAAGTTCTTATAGGAAGCGACGGTAATCCAATGGATAAGGCCTTGGACTTGATTGATTGACTACGGAAGTGAACCTACTCCTAATACAAGCATTCTAGCTTAGCTGGAGGGGTTACCAAAATACTAGTAATATGAAACCCAAATTGCTAGAAATTTTTTAAAGAAAATAATAAATATAAAAATACAATTATATGTGTTAAAGCACTGACTGTATGAGATGGCCAAACCGTGGGCAGATGCTAATAATTAATAATATAATCGATTTAGTAGCTACTTACTCTGTTTGGTAAAATAAACTCTAAAATCTTTTTAACGTTTAAACTTTTATTCTTAATAGTAACTGTAACATAAATTAGTAGGTATATTATGTTTTCGTCCCATTGAATAATGTACGCATATAACATCCTGATTCAAAACTCATTAGAATATCCGTTCTGTACCCGTATATCTCGAAAGAGAACTAAACCTACATCACTTTGCATTTTGTAGACTCATTACACAAAAGTTTTATTCGAAATGGTTAAAGTAATAATCAACATGTCCAATATTCAAATTCTAGTGTGTGGTGTTTTGAAACACGACAGATTCAAATTATACTAATTTTATGGTTCATCAATAGATCGTATTTCAACATATTTACCGCAATCGTGGATGCTGAGTGCGTATCGTCGCGCGTCGGGAGATGTGTAAATAATGAAATTGCAAAGCTAAATAAACCGTGATAATGTACGTAGTTTAATTTATTTACATAGAAAATTGTATTATTTTTAGACGGCAATACAGATTATTTATACTTGCTGTTTGTAGCAGCAGATAAATTCTGATTAAAATTAAGTTTTGGTTATAATTTAATAAACAACAAAAAAGCTCGGTCGATTATATTTTGATTTTTATTCCTTATTACAACTCAATAACACAATTTTAGTTTACATAGTTTTTGACCTCTCTTAAGGCATATAAATGCCGTGCCAGAAACTCCTTAATTTTCTGTATGTGTAATAAAAAACAAAGATTTAATAATTATGTTAATTATGGCGCATAACTAATTAGAAACTCAGATATTGTCGGAATTGCAGTATTTGGCGCACAAGTACTAATAAATTTTAATAAACATTTGAAATGTATATTAAATATTTAACTTACTTGCTATATATTTTATTAAGGTAAAACGTAATTCCTGTAACAATATGACGACTCCAATCTCCATTTAGTAATACAATTACTTAGAGTCGCCAAAATACTTGTATTGACGCAACTGTTAGTAAAAGTTACTAACAATAAATCTAATTAGTCTAATCTAAATATAAACGTACTAAGCATTCTTAGAAACCTGACAAAGCTGTTTTGCTAATACTTTTCACTTAAGGCTGACGTCTGCCATTTGCGTAATCGACAATCGTAGTAATGGATATTGGAAGCAAATTATTAGCATTTTTCGCGGTACAATTGCTTTTGCTTACAAAGCCGAGTTAAACATTAAAGAAATTTCTTTTTTTTCCTACTATTTACTAAGATGAACCGATTATAATCGAGTTATTAGACTGCACAGATGACATGCTTTTGATGGTCTTCTTGCCACTGCGCAAAGTAATATAATTCCGATACGGAACAAAAAATTTGTGCGGTTTACAAAAAGTTGTTTTGAGCCTGACCGTTCTTCTTATCCGTTGTCTGAATGCTTGTAAAGTCCCTTGCGATAGGGTAATTATTCGCGGTAAACGAATATTTAAAATAGGTTATTTTTAAACGAATATCATAACCGAGCTCTCCAATAAAACTCCATTAATCAAAGTGGATCCATCTGAATCTGAATCAGAATTTTTTCTACTTTTATAAATATGCTACATATTAATATAACTATTATATTAATATAACTATATATGCTACATATTAATTACGTACAAAATAAGACTAGATATTAAACAATTGTAATTTTAAAGTTATAAAATAAATTAATTTATATAAGGCGACTAACATTTGTTTTGTGAAGATGTTATCTAAATATGCTTGAATATACTATGTACCTACTTAGCAAATTCATTAAATAATTTTAATCAAATATCAACTACATTTAAACCGGATTATTTAATCTGAGCTGTAATATATATTTTGATTAATTTCTAAATCTTACCATTTAAACTAAGCTTTTGATTGCAAAACCTACTTAAATAAACTTTTGATTCGCATTATTTCATAAATTAAAATTATAAGAAGTATACATAAGTTATTTTAGTTGCTGCGCCGAAACCACCGCTACCCTTTGAGTTCAAAGTTAATTGTTAATATACTCATAAAAATATACAGACGAACGATACTTAAGCCTAAAAAGTTTCATTACTTTCTATGCTTAATATATGTAAGAATTACCTCTAGTTGCCATATTAATAGCCGTTATATACTTTGCGTTTTTATACCTATATACGACATTGTTTTTTCCTATGTCAATTTATTTTTCTGCCATTGATATAGTATGATAATCTGTAAATTAATCTTTTAAGTCGCAGCTGTACACTGATGACCAGTCACAATAGATTTTTAATAATGTCTGGTACTCTAAGATCTGACAGATTAATAATGAACATATTATATAGAGATTGTTACTGATATTATAAACTTAAACTGCCTTCATATCACGTCATCGTCAACTGCTAACACAAGACAGATCCCCAAGTTTAATTATACGGAATAATCTCAAGACATTTGTTTTAGATTGCACGAATCATTACTAAGTAAACATCCCGATTGAACGGCACCCTAAGGCTACACCTGATAAAGGCACTTGATAATTAATTTTATAATAAACCCTGTATTAAGTTCTCAACATTCAGTCGCTTCTGCTTTTGACGTAGTTTATTTAAAACTAACCGTTAATAAAATGTTATATTTTCTTTAGGTCAAAGAGATTAAAAGCACTTAAAAAGCTTTTAGTTTATTATCATCTTCCTCGTCTTTCGGGGTCGATACAGTATGACATTTTGTTTCGCTATTCGACATTCGCTATTAGCCGATATCTTGTCATGGGTCAATCCAGGCCACCGGTCCTTTTTAATTAGGTCACTATTCGCAAAAAGTGCGTCGTTCTTTGCTGCTTTTACATCCTAATTATATTTTCCTAGAAATATGAAAGACCACTATTCGATAATTTATGTTGAGTTAGGTATTAGCTTTTTACACGAAGGAAATGCATGTAATAAAATTAATAATAAACATTTATCATTCGCTTGGAAGAACAGGAAGGAAAAGATAACAACTACAAACTGTGCAGTAGGTGACCTAATGGGCTCACCTACTTTATATTAAGCTAGTCATGCATGTCTGCCTATTCAAGCCTATTAAAATAATATGCACTCTATGAATAATCCATTGCTTATTATGCATTCTTTCACAATGTATTCTATGACGATGAACAAGATAAGAAAATAAATAGCAATGTATATGCATGCCAATCGATCAAAATTAGCGAGTGAACATCAAAGGATTTCGCGATCTAACAGCGAAATAACGAACGTACATCGTGAGAATATGAATCATGTTCATCATCGACATAATAAGTAACGATACAATCGTGAATACCAAAATCGTTAATCGTTAACTTTCCTTTTACAACGTCATTAGGGAAATTGGCGTCGTTAATTTATAAAGCCCCCCCTTTAACTGCTTGGATATCGACGAATTTAAATCGGTAATCCTGCGGTTTGTTTTATGGCAACGATATCAGTCGATTAACATCGATGATCGTAAACGTACGGTTGATACACCGAGATCGATGTTTAATTCACGTTTCGAATGACACCGCACTACCAATTTCCTCTTATTTTTATTTTGTGTACATTTACAATAAAATTCACTGAAACTTGTATATAAATTTATTGTTGTCAGAACCCTACCGATACAGACATTACATTCCATTTTAATACAGATTTATTTTCTACTATCAGTATTTTTATTAAGGATTCAAAAAACGTACCATAATATATTGCATTATTCGTATAGCCGTTAATCGATTTTCTAAAAAAGCTTTCTCATTGATTCCATTCAACACACATGTTTTGATTGGAAGTGTCAATAGGGGGCGCGAAGTTCGCGGGTATAAAGTTACGGTTAAAACAAACTAAAGGCGCAATGCTTAAGTGCGAACAGAAAACGAACAAGATTCACGTATCGAATTACCTTTGACGAAAGCGGATTGCAGTCGAATAAAAGGAGACTCGATAAAGGAGACGAGGACTCTTTGTGTTTATTGTTTGGAACATCGAAACTGTTAATGCTAGCTCGCTGAAATTTACTTCGAACACAGGTAAAATATAATACAGAGATATTTCCTTAAAATGCATATATGGAACAAAGGTAATAATTTTTTTCATTTTATTGGCAACCAAAACATGGCTATCACATTTTAAGAGGGTATAATAATGACCATTACAGTTGCTGATAAAAACGCTATGAGCCCAAACCACATAAAACGTAAGTTTTTGTTACATCAATACATCAACTAACGCGTTTCTTTAGATATTCTAATTTAGTCCTTAAAACATCATTAGGTACTACGAAGTTCAAATCAATACAATCACTATACGCGACTGAAATTCAACTTCATTTTAGAGATTTGTATTTCTGTTTAAAAAACTTCTACTTCCGCTTCTTACTATAGAAGTGACACAGCTAAAGCTAACTAGACCTCGCGCAATATTACCCACGAGAAACATCAACAGTTCAACGAACAATAAAGCTCATGACTGTTCATTAAATGTTTTCCAAAGTAAATATTTGGAATTGGCAAGTAGAATAGGATTTGTAGGCGTCAGAAACAAACAACGGGCCTCTAACATTATGGCTGAAACCAAAGCTTAATTAAGACTAGGCACCTCTGCAGAGGAAACTAATTAAACTTATTCCATTATTCCTGCAAACGAAATTTTAAGAGAACGTCCGGGGACAATCTGCTGCAAGAAAGATTTATTATTATTGCATTAAAAACGTTTTGTCAAGTTCGTTTCTATTACTTATTTATTTAATATTTTGATTTAATCGCCGCACTTTTAATATAGGTAATATTAAGTAGGACAGAAATGTTTTATTAACTTAGATTTAATTTACGATGTGCACTTAGTTCCTGTTTTGCTGATCTTTCCATTATGTTTCTGAATACTTTTCCATGCAATCTTGCTTGTTTTTCTTTCTCTGTTGTTTCTTTTACTTATCTTGTGATTATAAACTGTTAAAGCAGATACAGTGATAAACATCACTGAAACTACTTGGTCTGCTAAGAATCTTAGTCAGATTATCCTATAAACGTAAATACTTAATGAGTTAATATTATTCTTCTAGCCATAGTCATTTTATTCGTTTAGTAATACCTATTTAGTCATTATATGTAACATAAAATTTTATAATGTAATGTTGCATATGTGTACGTCTGATCTCTAAATGAAGACTAGTATAATGAGTAACTATTATGTAGTAGGTATATTCAAATTACATAAAAAGTGAGTAATAATTAAAACGCGTATATTCATTGACGAAGCTCAACAAAGTGAAATGCACCGCCGCAAGGCAAAATCTCGGCCTCAATAAGCACCCGAACAAGCGCCAATCGCAGAACCCGCTCGAGGTGCAATTTCCGAAAGTATTGATGACTGGAACACAAAGGGGGCGGAGTAGACATTAAGTAAGTAACTTGCGAGGCTTCAATGTTCGGCCATTCGCCACACAAAGGCTGAAATTTTCCAGACACGAAGAATTTTGATGCTTTTCGGCGACAATGGTTCACAGCAAACGTCAGCAGGAGTTTCTGATGAGTGTTATACGACTGGAATTTGTGGATTCTCCTCTCGTTACCACAATTGTTTTAAACTGAACAAAGCGGCCGTAATACAGTTAATGTGGTCTGACTCAAGGTCCCGCCGGCAAAGGAGATAAAGTGCTGAACGAAATTTAATTTAGATTTCGCTGCACTTTGTACGGCTCGTGGATACGATTTTATGACTATATTGCAAATTATTAGCTGTATCCGAGCAGAGCGAGTTGTGGAAATGCAAACTTTTTATAATGTTTGCCGTATATTGCGCACTATTTTCCTCGATTTTAACAGTGCAATGCAGCAGTAAGTTAGGTTCGGAAGACTAGAAATAGATTAAGAATTGTTGGCGAAAATTGGAGAAGTGTCTTGTAGAAGAGTATCATAAGAAGAAGATTAAAAAACATCACAGCTTTCGACACAGTTACTAAATATCTCTGATAAACATGTTGCACATAAAAATAAACAAATATTTTAATTCAATAATATCGCTTGTTTTACGGTAAGTGTATATAAGTATACTATTATACAACTGGAACTATGCTTTTTATAATTTTCTTCTACCTTTCTGATATTTGTTCACATAAAATAAACCGGCATCACATAAAATGGGGTATTTGGATGCAGTATCCATCGTTTTGGTTCGCAACTATGGGTGTAACATAAAATCTAAGTATCTAATTCTGTAAAGAAGAATCGTGGATATAATACAACACTCATCACCATTGTCTACCTATTTAGAGATCTAGGCGAAACTATGTGTGTGTATAAAAGAGAGCACCATTTTGCGCCTGTGTACGAATATACTACGTATTACAAAGTACAGTAAAAGTTATCCAGAGCCGAGATAATTATGTTAATCAACGTTATCCATACATTTTTGGATATAATTCATTAAAAGCGTGTTTGTTTATATGACAACTGTAGCTTTTAATAAACTGATTATGTCCAAATTGTGACAGATTGTGTAATGTAAAATTAAAATAATTTTATTAATTAGTTTGCAACAGCGTTTCGAGTAAATGGAAGTTATCGATGAAATTACGCTTGGGGCATAATGCAATTATTATTGTTCGCCTGCATAACGGAACAAATGCCATGTTGCTAATTAGTCCGTTTGTTTAAACTTAAACCTCATTCGTATAATCTTGTATACATTTTACGCATACGGTTATTATCCAAATGTTTCAGTATAAATCTCAACAATGAGTATATTTAACCTAATTTATAAAGAGAAAATGATAAAGTATAGTTTTACTATTTGTTATGCAGTATCATATGTAATGTTTTTTTATGCTTGTGGTTCCTATCTCAGGCAACACTAAGAAGAATCTTACTTAGAACTCAGTGTGATAGATGACGACCTGTTCTTCTTCTTTAGCCGCAGGACAAGCAGTGACCTCTTTTTAGAGACGGTAACACTAAACAAATAAAAAGAGTAATGGAAGCATGCATAGACTACTGTTACTGCTTACCGACATGCATTTCTGACGCTTATACGTCAGCTCTCTATTCATATATTAATAATAGAAAATAATTTACATCTCTTTCTTAACCATATATGTATACATATGGTTACTAAAGAGAGGAATATAATTATGTATGAACATACTAGCTCTTGCCCACGGCTTTGCTTGCGTAAAAGTAGTTGGGTTATGTTAGTAACAGTACTTTAAAAAATAAAATATGGCCTTTGTTACTCTGTGATATTATAGCTCTAAGGGTGAAAGAATAAACAAACAAAAAAATACAAAAGTCAACGTTTTCCTCTTTATAATATTAGAATAAATATAGATAATGCTGTTATATTGTATCATTGCCAACCCAATAACACTTCATCATCTGTCTGTCTACTGTGTCATATACACAAACATGTCACATCTATTATATTTCGCAATTTTTACAAACAATGCACGCTGTATTTTTATATGAGGTTCCATCGCTATCAGGGCAGTTTCATCGACGAAATGTATCCGAAAATGGCCCCGTTTATAATATGCAAAACGCCGAAATATATGCAACTGCAATGAATTACTTAACTATGCCTGAAACGTTAATAGGCCTATATTTAAAATGCTTGCGGTATACGTTAAAATTAAATGTTAAATCATTTTATGTCAAAAGGCACAAAGCTCACCCGATGCGGAGTCGAGAGTTGTGTACAAACATAAAATAATTTCTTCTTTGACACTACATTAAACGAAATTTTCTCTGATAATGTTCAGTAATAAATACTGATGTGCTTCGTGAATGTTGAGAGCTGGTCTTTATAACAATCAGTATTTGAAACTCCGGGTTTATATTTAGTGTGCGTGAAGTAGATCTTGCCTTTGAATACGGTCATTTTCTGCTAGCAAATGAGAGGGTAAAAAAGAACGAACTCCGTAATAACTACACATGTATTTGTGAAGCCAATGTCCTGTTTATGGTGTTTATTTTCTTCTTTTGACAAGTGAAAACAAGTAGAGAATTTATATGGATATATAGTCACATCGCTGGCGTAGTCGTTTCAATTACTGTTAGCTGATAATTACATAATAATAATAATTTTATTCATTTTATCTCTTCACAATTGTTAATACAAAGTAACATAACAATTTACAACCAGCAATATAGTGCTTAAAAGCGCTATCATATTCTACTGTCATAAACTATATATTCATTGTATGTAACGCATATTTTATCTATAACTTTTATTAGAACTGAATCGCAATTAGTTTTCAATTTGTATTTACACATATTTAAACGGCTATGACTCATTTGCACACATAATTATTTGCTGTTAATTATTATAATCAAAGTATATAATTCAACATAATTATCTACCTACAATTATTTGATTTGATATTCATTATTATTAGTAAACACACTAATATTGTTGTGCATATGTAAACCAAATAAAACAGAGAAGCTGATGTTTTTTGTAAATGTTTGTATACTCGCATTCACGGTATTTATTCTAGTGGGTTTACTTATTAATAATAAAATCTTTTTAAACAGGAGATTAAATAGTACAGAATGCTTATACGGCTATTAACAAAGTTTATTTAAAAAAATCACTATTTATAATACTCTTAAAATTAAACTAAAACGTGGATATAATTCGTATAGTTGTTTCATTACAATGTGAATCGAATAGTATTCACGTTAACGTTAGACAATGTTAGATTTGCTTAGGTTGGCCTGACGTTTCATACGGTGGGCCGAAACCACGGCGGGGTCGCGACCGTATGCGAAAGTGATTCGCGAGGCCCCGTCCATAGTGGTTTTGTCGAGGAACACCGTGGTAGGTTTAGTTGGTATTCCGGGCGATACATTATTCTTATTCCATCTTTCTTTTACCCCGGCGAGTCCGACATAGTCCCTCCGCCCGACCCCGCGGAGGGGTATGCGTCAAAGTATTCCGCCACGTAAAATAAAAAAAATAAAAAATTAGTAGCCCAAATTTGAGTTACGTTAGAGGTAACATTTGATACACATGAACAAACCAGTAAAACAATTACTCTATTTATTATTATTATATATTTATTATAAGCCAAAGGTTATCCATAGAACAATTGTTGTCTAAAGAGAAGTATCCGATTAGGTAGGTATCTATCCGATTAGGTTAAAATATATAATATTGTACGAGTATAAGACAAAAACATTTACTATAATAGAATTGGCAACAAAGCATCCTTCCACGTATATTAGGTTTGTTCAAGAATCGTATACCTGCAACCGACAACATAAGATAAAATGTTCCAATCTATTCCAAATACCTGAACGTTTGATTCCAAAAAGCGGTTTGACGAAGGTAGGCTTCCTTAGAGGGTCCTCAACCCTTTTGTCTCGTGAGAATACAATGGACCATCGCAATGGTTTGAAGATGCGACATGGGACACCCCTCATGACTACGTGACTAAATTTTAAGCAAAATGTTTTGTGGCAAACGTATATAGAAGTAAGTAATGTCATGTCGTATGTTGTTTGGTGTCGCCTGTCAGATACCGTTGTTGTGAGAAAGGACGTTGAAGAAGATACTACCGTATGATAAGTATAATAAATTGTATATTATTTTAAAAGTATTTTATTAGTCGCTGAACACAAGTGGTTGTATACCTAGCAAAATACAATGACAGAATCGAGAATAATATCTACTTAAGGTAATAATGATGTTTGTCGTAATCCACAATCACAGCGGTTGCCACAAAAGCCTAAAAAACTTTTGTTTTATAGAAATATCTACTTTTAATATCTATAATAGTTACTGGTTAGCTTTTAAAATAATCACTGTCTTTAAACATACCGTGAAATAGCATACTTTTTTTTAACGAAGCGTTTCGCTACTTAATTTTTTTGTATAGAACTTTTAATCGAAATTTAAAAACCACGATAAGAAAACGTGCAGTTCTAAATGAGAGCTAAGTTCGATCAAATGAGTGGTCAGTGAGTCAGGGATCGTCCAAGTTTCGTCTAGTCCGGACGTGGCACGACGGGCTGCCTCCTTCACTTATTGTGTGATTCTTTTTTACATTTTTCTCTTTGCCCGGTTGAGTGCGCTCTTTCTTTCAACTCGGCCCGTACGTATTTTTTTTGTTTGCTCGCCACTAGCATGGACATTTGCCTCTCAGACTCATCCAGCTTACTCTTGGATCGTTTTGAGTGTTTCAGTTCATGGTCACTTAAGTTTGAAATAGCGCTCGTTACTTTTGTTAAATAATGTGTCCTTTAATACATCGTAAATGTTACATTCTCTTTTCGTTTAAATATTGGAGCTAGTCTTGTTTATTTTACACGAAGCTGCTTATTATATGCATTTTGATATACATCTTTGTGAATTTTGAACTTAGTCATTTCATCATAAACTAATGTAAATTATTTTTATATACTGTTTGTTAGTTATGTATTAAGCATCACAAAGTACTATGATAATATTATCTGTCCAGTTCATAAAATAGTTTCATAGTTACAAAAAATATGTTATTATTAAATTCTTTAAAACATTTTTTCGTCTCGTTCCCTAAAACATTTCACACAATAAATCAAAGCTGCAAACACAATAAAAACGTTAATAAGAGTTTCAAAAAAATATAATTATTATTCGAATACAATATTACGACCAATATTTGCTATTTGCTAGAAGCACTTACGCAAATCATTGGGCGCTATATTTTATTTGCAAATGTAGGCGCCCCTAATGGAAAACGATTGGTGAACTTAGGGGCGTTTGCTTCAGCTCAAATGTCATCAAAAGTGTCAATCACGGATGTTTTCGAATAGCAAAACCGATTATCGGGCGTATTAAGTCGGTTATTGTTATCGACAGACGCCGTCCCGTCCAACAGACCGTAAAGCAGATTAGGGACATCATAATATGCCCATATTTTTGGCGTCAGCTGCATACGTCGCATACACGTCTACCTTCCCTTTTATCAACAAATTCTTATTAAGTTTTGCATTTTCGGCGACGATTTTGTGGTTATGACTCTTCAAATCGGAATTTAACATTTCAATTTATGTATGGACTACTGAATATGACATGGAATTTAATACATGTCGGAATTTGCATGTCCAGGAAAACAGATTCATAAAAACACAGTCATTCGTGCGAGGAAATACTAAGTTTCAAATAGAATTTTGACAATTTTAACATGAAATGTGTTCAGGTTGCCGTAAAACAACGCTATATTTTTAGTAGTGTTATTTTTATTGCAAAACAAAAAGATTACGATGCATATTTTAGAGTACAAACAATTGATTCGTTTCTGAAAATTATGTACCTATTATGAATGTATACTGGTACTGTTAGTGAAAGCCACATCTGTGACGGGAATGGGATGGAAACATTGTTAAGTTAGTTTTAAATCGTATGAAATTATCCTAGCTAAATTATAAATACAAATGTGAGTTTGTTTGTTTGTAACGCTTTCACGCCTTACCTACTAGATCGATTATCATGAAATTTTGCAGACACGTTGTCAAAGGTATAATATTTTCCTGAACGTGCGAAGCTACAGTGAAAAGCTAGTTAGTCGTACAAAAAATTGTGAATTATACTTTTTCTTTTGTTCACAGTTTTATTTCATTATGTCATGAAGGTACAAAAGTAAATAAATAATTTACTACATACATATCTTCTTAGAAATGCTTCAAACAAATGGATCACAAATAAAACGGTGGAAATTAGTAGCGTGTAGCTAATTACAAGGGTTAGAACCTTCGAACGCTCAACATGGATAAAGGGATGAATAAGTTTGAGATCATTCTTTGGCGTACTCGCACCGAGCCTGTCATTAGTGGGCACCATGTTTTAGGAAAGTATACCATAGCTAATGTACAGCCAGCCTTATATAATGCCCTCTAAAAAGGTCACGTTTCGCTAAATACTTTTTTAAAGGTTCAATTTTAATAATTTTGTGCGGTACGCGTTTCATTTTGATGTTTTATTAAATGGTGTCTTATTTTTATTTTCGTATTTGAATTCAAATATATAATTATAAACGATGAACTTTATTGTTTTATTGGAGATATTATAAATCAAATAATTTACTGTTCTGCTTTAGTTTTTATTTGAAACTTGTCAGTATTATATTGGCTTTTAGGAATATTATCGTGGTATTATTAAATACGTATATGAACATAAAATTTTACTAAAAAGATATTCTAGGAAAGTTGATTGCCGAAAGAGAAAGGTTATTGAGTGAAGTTAATTCAAACCGACCGCAAATATCTGGACATGTTAGCATAAACATTAATCTGAATGTCCAAAGTGTTGCGGTAACACATAAAGTGTATTTCATTAAGTGCAGCGATGGTTAATGATACAAGTTTGGAATTCATTAAGCCTCTAACAAACTGTTTAAGTCCATAGTGTTTAATGGAAGCGGTAAATTTAACATTAATATTGCGGTATAGGATGACCACATCTCCACTAACCCAACTAAAGCCACAACAGCAATAACAATAATTATAAATTGTCGCTTACAAACTTAGGCATATAATTTAAATGGAATTGGTTGATAATTATATAAGTTTATGGTACATAAAGTATTTAACAACATATGTATATTATATACAGCCTGTAACATAAAGGTGTGGCCATGTTAAAAGACCGTAATGTATATCTGTAAAACAAATTATTTTTAATTTTATACAATTAAAAAGTTTTTATAAAACAGACGCATTACATCACTATCAATATTGTGCCTGGTCATTTTCAGTTTTACAGAGGTCACTGAGTCAGCTAGTAATGTTATTTAATTACGTGCTGATATTGATAAATCAATGAGTGGTAAATAATGTACAGGGGCTATTTAAAATGTGACGCTTTAATATGACCACACATTTCCGTTACTCGCTTTATATTAAGATAAAACCCTAAATTAAATACTAGTTAATTAAATAAAAATGAAGGATACATTATTGAATGGAATTTAAGTGACAGGAATATGAACACATATTTTAATAATAACGTTTATAGGTACTTTTGTTGTCATTCTGATATCGTTTCTTTTTTTCTATTTGTAACGTATACTCGTATTACGATGATTATGCAGGAGACTTAAGAATGCTTCTCAACGTTAAATAATTAAGTGTTGGTCACGAAGAAGATACTAAAAAGATTACGGTATATAATAGAATTAAGCACATCCCAGGACGTTACTGTGACAAAGTCAGGTAATTATCTGGATTGTTGAGAGCTTATAGCTAATATTTTTCAATATAATGTTTAACAGGTATGAAAATAAGTACATTTTCCGTTTGGCTTGAACTAATCTGTTTCGCGGTTCCTTTGTAATTTTTGTTGTATATTTTACTAGCAACTTATTCTTATTTTAAGAGATAAGAAACGAAAAAGTCTATCAGAAAACTGGATGTAATGTCACATTTTCTTTAAACAAATATCGCCGATACAATAATTAGGTATGTAAGTCGTTTTAATGTAAAATATACTTATAATTTTTTTTTATTCGATAGATAAGTATTTTTTTGTTACATTCTCTTTGCATACAAATCTCTTGTCACATAGCCATGGATTGATGGCACTCGCAAGATTCACAAGTGAAAATATTAACTACAACTGTATTAAAGTCTTCACTCTCGCCGTCACGGGGAGGGCAATGAAACAAAAGACATGTTTTGTCACGCTTACACCCGTTATGTTTACATATATTTCTTTCTCGCTTAACGTCATGTACCCTTGAAAGCGTCTCAATGTTGAATGTGTTAGTGATAGCAGTACTTATCACACGTCTGTGTGAGTGATTTTGGATGATTCACGTGTTACGAATTAGTCATTTACCTAAAGTTATGAGGTTTATTTCGGATATGCCCACATTTTTGACGACAAATCATTAAGTTTTATAGTTACTTGAGTTAAGGGTTATTCAAGTTTCCGATAAAAGTTATTGTGAACATATAGTAAAGACGAAATTAAATTCTTCATGGAGTTATTTACCCTGTTATATTTTATTATTTTTATGTAAATTTGTTATAAAATACCTGTATTATATACAAACCAAGAATAAATTCTGTCTTTTAGATATATTAAGAAAGGTTCTGTCAATTCTAAATAATGGAAAATCTCTTACCTCGCCTGTGCCTCATGTGATACTTGCTCTTGGTAATAGTTCCGGTACAACACGGTTGTTCATAGTAAAAATTATACGAATTGTCCACTTCTGATGTCTGTTGCACTGTCTGTGAATGTACATGCCAGCTGACGCCGATGAGCAGTAGAATTGACCACCTGACGATCACTGTTAACGCACCCATAGTCCGACTATTCAATTCGAACATTGTTTATAAATCACAACACTAAATACACTAAAAGTCAACGTAATCTAGTCTTTAATTCGACAGCATATCCTCTCTGCAAAAAAAGATACCTGTTTTGTACTTTCTATTATTAAAGGGAAAAAGTCACCGCATCAACCAACCCAGGCTTATTTTGTCTGCTATTAGAATTAGGAAACCATAAATAAATTTTCATAACATTACTCACATAGCCAATTGTGTACGCAGTAAGTAGATTACGCCTAGCTTTTAGGCCTAAATTTGGTCCGTCTAAGCGACGCGACGGGTTTCGTTAATAAAGAACTAACAACCACCAGTGAGTAAGTGCTAGGTATTTCTATTTAAATTTAAATAAAGATCGGCACGAAAATAATCGTGAATAACACTCATATCGTGTTATAAAGTTGCAATTAATTTAGATTAGGCGAAAGTAATTAAGCGAGCTATGGTAAATTTGGTGTTGAGTGCGTGTAATGTTTACAGTGAAAAATGGCAACTGATTAAACCAAGTAGAGTTGATAACTTTTGTTTAATTCATTTTACAGATTACATACAAATTTACAATGTTATAAATATGAAAATATTTGTTATTATATGATTGATTTACATTGCGTAACATAAATTTGATGCTAAATTAGCAGCGCATTATATTTTAATAAGATATTTACTAACAAATATATTGTTTCCAACCGAAAACGACATTCTCGTGAATATTTTGTCGAAAATCAACATTTGGCGAATCGTTACGGCTCATTGTTCGTACTCAAAACAATTTAGATTATCAAAAGACCATGATTTATCGTCGGAACCATCAAACCTGAATCAGAAAGAGCAAACGAAGCAAATATAGCAACAAATGTCACCCGCCAATTGTACCCCGAATAGAAATATAATGAAACCGATAAAGCAAAATTATGGGGAAGGAAAAAAACATCGCGAACGCCTATTTGACAGTAAAAATGACAATTTTGCTTGTTGAGTTTACATTAAAAAAGTAGCATGTTGTGGGGTAGCTTAATGGTAGCAAAGACCATTACAGGAACCGATGGCATTAAGCACACCTCGTGTAATGGAAACCGCATGGCGATATGCAACAGGGGTATATCAACTACCCTTTATTGCGAGTTCGCGGTCTGCATAGAAAATTCTGTTTGCTTTGTTTTTAAATTGCTGTATGCTAGATTCGGCAGAAAGTATATAGGTACGTTTAATTACAAAAATGGGTTTATTCTGTTAATTATTTTTATATGGGTTTTGCAATGTAGATTGAAAAACCTTGTAATGAGTTTAGATGAAAAGATATGGAAATAATTAACAGTACAAACAATTTTACCGAGAGGATAAAAGTATCTCGATCACGCCTTTAATTATGTAGCAAGTTATTCAGAAATATAACGCACTCTTAAATGACTAGTCAAGTTTGAATCTCACGTAAGAAAATAAATTCGTAAAATTAGTCATAGAATAAAGCCAGTAAAAATATCTGATATGACTTAAGAATATACCTACATAAGTTCATCTTGAACATTGGCACGGGTTTTCACTGACACAATAAAATTAATTAATAGTAACAATAGTAACATGCATTATTTTAAAATTATTGATTTATATATCTCAGTGATACATTTATGTACACAATTATTATATTTATCCAAACAATACAAACATATCTTTCATGTTACGAATACCCATAAAATTAAATTTCAGAATTACTACCATTATTTGAAAAATCTAATCCATTACTTCGTTATCAGCGATGATCCGTTATCGCCACAGTTACCCTTGGAGATGATTACCCGGGGCCACCACTGAATAAGTAAATAAATGTCTTCTACTAAATTTAACTCCAATCTTTCTCAGCGACCGTCATGTGACCGATATCTTTTGCTGAATGCGGTCAGGGATCGCTCGTTGAAAGAGTCCAGAGATGAATTAAATAGATAGGGCCCTCAAAAAAGGGACTACTGAAAGGGATAGAGACGTGTCGCGTAAGTTGGGTTTATGTTGGGACTGAAACTCGGATCTAAGTTCATCATTCATTATAGGCCATTAAATAGTTTATATTACATGTTTTAATGATACGTACATTTAAGCAACTGCTGACCTAATAAACCAAAATATAACGATTTTAACAAAGCTTTTATGAAGCAAATAGTACCTACTATTATTATGCTATACCCAACAGTAAAGTTCTCACCGACTCGTCAAACAGACTTCGTATCACTAAATTACATGTTGGCTCTTCTTTGAGAGACTGGCTAATAAGAAACTATTATCGTAAATTCCCGGTATAAGCGTGAGTTCCGCTCTTTGATTTCAAACAACTTCGAATTTAATTTGAATTTATAATAATGTAATTTAAAAGGCTACATTGCATTGTATTTTTGTAATACACTTATTTCTTTGTGAAATATTATAATAATTCAACTAGAACTTTCAATAGAACTTTGAATTTCATATATTTTATTTATATGAAGGCGTATTATCCTGGTCCTAAATGTTCATGATAATGTACTTTCGGTTAGGGGTTGTCAAATGTACAGGAGGGTTCAAATTTTATATCGAATGATTAATGATATCGGTAGTACTTATCACATCTCTATGAGTTGAAACGCCTGAGCGATTTTTGTTCAATTGACAGTAGATCCTTTGGAGTAAATATTTCAAATCTCCCCCATTTTAAACAACACTTAAAGGGTATCAACATTAGAACTCGTTTCTTATTTTGTTTGTATCCTTTGGGCTCAGAATGTGGTATAAAATTCATTTAAAATGATAAACGAGCTTTAAATCTTTTCAAAATGTGATACGATGGGTGACATTAACTTCCAAAAGTTTATAAAAAGATTGATGGACCGTTGAATGATAATATTTATCTCGGATTACACTAAGGTACCTGTTTATCCCGAAATTAAGAGCAATAAAAATACATAACATTCGACACCAATCTTATAAACATGCCTCCGGAGACAAAATTTAAATACAAATATGTAAGTTAACGATTCAGTCGTGCGTTAAATAACGATATAAAAAAATTTGAAGCTTCTGTCGTAATCTGTAGCCCCTCAGCCATTGGGACCGGTTCTATAATGATGTCTTCATTACCAAGTGATTCACTACGACTTCGCTCATGCATGTTGATAGGCAACTTTTTATCATGTAAATTATTATTATTTCTTTATCTACATCCTGTATCTCGATTCCATTTTCTTAATTATTATAGCGTTTCGTCTTTGTCGTTAGCGATTAGGTTTCTGATTTATAATTATTGAGTGTGTTACTCAAAAATGAAACGACGCGCGACGTGGGCGCTCTTTAAAAGTTCTTATCTTTCTTTATACATTTTACTCGTAGTTTATATACCTATAAAATTTTCATTTCGAACATTTCATCAAAATATTTTCTTAATCTTTCCAAAATTATCAAAAATTTTAATTAAAATTAAATTTAAACACCTCGCGCTGGTTGAGAAATGCTTGGAATTTTCTAAAATATTAAATCTTGTAATTTTATTACTTGGGTTCATTAAGCGGATTTTAATCTCCTTTAATATCTGTCGATCTCGTTTCGCAGTACAATTACACCGTTACTGGCCATTGCACGACAGCGTCTGCTCATTATGAACGAAGAATGTTAAGAAATTTCATCCGACAACCCATTGAGGCAGCCCTCCCAATTGTATGGAGGTGTTCCAATTGAATGCTGGGTAGGTGGAATGGGGTACGATTATAATGAAATTTCGCCTCGATAAAGACCAGTGAGCCCCGAAACACAATACTTGATGTTTCCTCCTCAACCCGTATCCATATCACGTCATTAAACCCGGTAAAAATATCTGCCGACACATCTCAGTTAAGTAAATTAACATTTGCTCGCATCATAATTAAAATGGTGTTAACTTTTTGATGATATTTCGAATTCATTATTTTCTCATAATGAGTGCGGTGTGGTGTTTGTGTAGGAATTTGATACATGAATTAATAAAAGTATCTGATGATGATTTTATCTTTTATCATTTCCTTTGTGATGTATCTCATTAGTTTTGTATTGTTTTGAAGTCAAATAGTTTTCTGATCATTACCATCTTCAAGGAAGCATATAACCTTTTAGACACTGTTTCACCTTTTTAATTCTTCTAAGGATTTCTTTTCTTATTTGCTTTTCTTTTTATTATATAATTATTTAGCTAGAATATCGAACATAATGGGGCTAAATACTATTACGATTGAGTTTTAAGTATGTAATTGTACAACTTTGTCTACCGTTACACGTACTCAATATACAGGGCGCTGTTATTTACTTACAGGTCTCAGAGGTTTATAATTTAAACTAAACAATGAACTACAATACTAAAGTGTAACTTATTAAAAGATAAAATTAACACAAATTTTGTGCTTGCAAAACAATTTGAAGCAAAGTTGAAATTATTATGTAACTTGCTAATTAGGAGACATTAGATAAACAAGTTAAGCATAAAATAACATCGTGTCCTATTGCTCTAAGACTTTAATTTATTATCCTTAATATCTTGATTACATTAGGAGCTTAATAAATTGTCGCGATTTCTTATATATCTACTTATTAGACAACTGCCTATAATATAACGATTTGTACATGGTTCATTCTACGAAATATTATAAGGTTGAAGAGTTTGTAAGCAGAAGTTACAAAATTTTTATGAAACATGTGTCTGACTAAAATTACTATTGTTTATAGCAATAAACTGTTAAACAAGTATTTCGTTGATTTTAGACAGAATAGATGCGCGACCTTTTATTTGTAATTGACTCTTTAAATTCAAACATTATTTACAATATTTTAAAATGGCGCCTTCCGATTTTCAACTACACTTTTTGAGCACTAATTAATGTCTGATTCTGTATTGAAGCAATAATTCAAGTCCAGTCTTAGCTACGGGCTGGTATATTTAGACATATTTATTATAGAATACGTGTCAAAAATTAACTGTCCGTAAATCATTTCTCTATATAGAAAACCGCGCTTTAGACACTATTCATATACGCTATGTTGTATATTCGACTACCAAACGAAACAAAAGATATTGTAATATTATGTCAGTTATATCAAAGCTTATCAATATGAGATTAATAAATAAAATAAAGAAGAGACACGTATAAATATTACAAGAACTATGCTGTCTAGAATTCTGATCTGACGTATAAACGGTGGTTATAAGATAGTCAAATGGCATATTTGATTTATTTTAGTTCACATGCTATTTTTAAATATGAACAACATGTTAAGACTATTCTTTAGGTCTTTATTTAAAAGAAGGGATTATAAATCAAATTTATATATAGTGCTTGCGTATAGACATTGTTACGGTACTTTTATACTTAAGAAACTACGATAGCAGTTTCATATTTATTTGTAATGATGCTTCGTAGCTAGTATGGTAATGAACATATTTGATACAGAACATTGGAAATCTAAGAGGCCGCGGGCTCTCTATATCTTCTAATAATACCGGACACGCTTGATTATTTTCTAATTTCTTTATACCAGAAAGGTATTCCATTGAGATTTATAATAAAACCATTTAGGTGTTTATCTATAGGTACCGTAGGTGTACGCGGTAATACTATGCTTAATGGGACAAAGCAATTAATTTAGTGCGAGTATCAATTTGTTGCGCATATAAATTGGCCTTATTAAAGGATTATTTTAGGCTTTATTTAGCGAAGCTTAGCTTGAAAACCTAATGAATTATTGTACAAAAACTAAAATGAACAAAACAAGTATTTTGAATTATTTAAAAGTATTCAATTTCGTGCGTATTAATTCTACTACTTACCTCAGAAAATAATATAGCGTGCATGATTATATAATAAATACTTTTGTTAAGCAATAAATTGAGGTTTAATTAATTTTTGAGTAACTTAGTGAAATATTTATATATATTTATTTTTATTGCAAAAATTATAAAGCAAAATATATAATTGAAATTTATTCCTAACAAATGCTTGATCAATGTTTAGTAAATGAGAAGTAAGTAATCCACGAAATGGTTGGTCAGAGGAGATACGGTGCGGACCCAGGAAATTTGCAGTGAATTATTAATACAATACCGTAACAGGGAATAGTAAGCTTCTTAGGAAAGGCACTGAATAAATATCGGTATACTCGATAGTATAAATTGAAACACAAATATGACAATGAATGATAATGTACGTGCTGGTGCCAAAACTTCGGATATGACTAAAAGCTTTACCTTATTTTTTAGTTGATACAAAACTGAATACAGTTATTACAGACATTTGCATCACCTAGATAATTTTTTTTTTGGAAATTTGTTAATCATACAAAATTAAAATTAAATCATTTCAAGATACAACTTTTTAATATTTTTTTGTACTAATCATACTATTTTGTCAGCAAGAGTATACCTCTTGCTGACAAAATTAAATAAATATAAATATAAATTTGATTGAGATGACGAAATTACTTCATGTCTATTCTAGATAATATTGTGGATAATATTTTGTTATTATTAATCCTTGACTTCATTTCACTTCTCGTCGTGTACTTATTTTATGATAATTATTATTTAATAATAGACAAATCAATAAGCTTTACGGCCACTCCTACCAGTAACAAGTAAAAGTTATCCGAAAGATAAATCGCATGTTGTCTCACTCATGTTAGGTTAAAGAAGAGAGATGGCGAGACTTTTATCTTATAGATCAATTCTATCTGGAGGTGGTGGTACAAGCGCTAAGTCATTTATACTGCAGTTTAAAATACAACGATTGCATATAAAATAAAATTATCGAGACAATATCAATTCTGATGCTATATTATGACAAATAATATCTTAGGTTTATCTAAAAATCTTTACAAAGGACTACTCGTCAACGTTCACGGTGCAAATATTAATTTATTCAATTAACCGAACCGGATTACTAAGACGAGATTACGTCAGGGCCAACACGATGAGTTATTAATACTGTTCGGTTACATAAACCTCAATTCTAATTAGTTTCTGTAGTACAAAATCAATTAAATGGTACTAACTGAGCTATCGGATCAAACCGCAACCTCAAGAAATGTTCGACTCAAAGGGATGGACAAATAACTATGTACATAGAGGCTCATACGAACACAAATTAATATTAAATTCCACTATAAGTTTGTAAACTTTGTGCTGTTAGTGCCTGTCAAGGGATTGTTGGTAACGTCGAGACAGTGTGCTATGTAAGATGCTTGGAGAAAAAAATCTCCATTGATTTGTTATACATGTGGGATATGAAGTATTATTTTTACAACAACCGCCTGATTTATTGCACTGATAACAATAAACCACAACTAAAATTAACTACCATTTTACACTGAAAAACGTGCGCCGGGCTGCGTATTTCACCAGAATATTGACTAACCCTGTGATTTAGTGCAAATAAATGCTTCAATAAAATTACAGTATGAGCATAAAAACGGTTATCGCAAATATCATTCCTGTTTATACCCCAAAAGCGATCCATAATCCTTGTATAAATGTCAATAGTTTCAATAAATGCTGCGTCCATTCGGCACTCGGTTGCTCCACTATATTCCAAGCACGTACAAAATACACGTAAACGTCTGCTTCCCATCTTATTGATACAAATAGAGATATCAATTGTTTAGGACAAGGAGAAACAACAACGTGGCAATGATAGTAATTCTTCTGACGGGATGTGAGGGGCCTTTATGACCACTTTGATATCTGCGGGGTAAACTTTAGTATGTTATGGAATGAGATTTTTACGGACTTTGGGACCGTCGTAATGCTGTTGACCTCTTTGATGGTGTCGACCCAGCTCTGAACCATATTTAAGAGCCGATTGAAATGAGCTCCGCTTAGATAATCATAATTGAGTCAGTGTTTACCTTTCCCTGATTATGCATTTTCCTTGTATTATTTTTATGCCAGGTCTCTTTTATCTTAAGGAGTTTTTTTTGCGTGATTGCTAAAATTTAATTAGGAAATCTATTTGATTTTGATGACTATTTATTAGGCTAATACTTTATCAATTATGCGGGATGTGTTAACTTCATCTGAGTTTTTAGCCAAATAACTTTGATAACAGTAATATCAATTATAGTTTTTAAGAGGGGTTAAAGTATCTAATAGTTAAGATTATAGTTTAAACTACACAACAACTAAAACAAACAGAGGTTTAAAAATGTATCGTACTTTAATCTGAGCTATCTATAAAATATTGATTGGGAGTTAATGAGGTCAATCCGATTTGGTTTTCTGTTTCTTTTCTTTAGTCCTACAAGTTTGGTTATATTACGCATAAAGATGTTTTACTTTAAAGGATATTACACGAGTGCTTTATGTTTTTGTAAATTTAAGAAGCTGGCATTATCATTTTATTTGTTAGGCATGTAATCGGTTCAAAGGGTAACATGTGACAATAAGTAAATGTTACAACATTTTAAAGAAAGTATATACCTACTTAAATTTATTGACCAAGATGAATCGTCATTTACAAGTTACCTTTGTTATTAGGATCTAAATAAGGCGGTTTATAACTTCATAAAGATACATTTCTTTAATTTTCTATATTTATAAATCACTAGCTTTTTCTGCGGTTTCACTCGCGTCACAGTAGGTTAGTTCTGTTTTTTCAATAAAATTTAGTCTATGTTACTCGCTGATATCGGCTTTATAATGGTAAAATATTTTTTTAAATCGGTTGTGTTGTTTTTGAGTTAAATTCATACAAAGAAACAAACAAAAAATATATTTTCTCTTTATAATATTAGTATAGAAGAGCAGCTAATATATTCCAAAGTTTTATAATGTCATTTATATATTATCAAGTTTCTGTATTTTAATGAGTTATTTTCTATTCTCTTTTACACTGATTCTATGTAATAAGTTTGCAATTATAGTGGCTACGTGGATTTATAAGTCGTATTACTTTATTTAAGCGTTTGTACCATCTTTTGATTAGTTATGACTTTGTAAATTATTATAACAGATTTACCAAGAACTACGTGAGATATTTCAATTATAATCAAATCTTTATCTATGTAATATTTTCTTTTGCCATTATAATTATATCGCACTCTTAATAAAATAGAGATATTAAGTCTATGTTTTATTATAAGTTATTTGAGTTAATTTATTAGATTCAAAATACTCTAAATCTGGGTATTTTGTATTTTATAAATTTAACTCTGTGCCAATTACTTAGCCCAAAAATAATATTAGAATTTATATTAACAGAATTAGAGTTTCAATTGCCTTAATTACTAATTTGGAAGTTAAGTCGCTGTTTTATAAAGAGTGCGAACTATTTAACTGTCTATGATACGGTTTTTAACAAGTGTATGTGATCATTTACACTAATGTTGAAAACCCTAATCTTAAGTTTAATTTCTTTATAGATCTATAAGATGGCAAAGTCTGTTACTCTATTTTTCTGTGATTTAAAAATAATGATTTCCAAGCTTCACATAGTCTAGTGATTGAACTCGAGATCTTCGTAGGAGTCCAACGGTTTCCCTGTGGACTCCTACGAAGCTCTCGAGTTGGATCCAACGCCACGCATCTTTGACTTTTCTAGTACTTTTGCAGTACTTATATACCTATTAAATAGTTTATTATCAATTATTTTAACAAGTAATAAAAACATTGCGAGAACGTTAATGTCTGAGAGTACACCGTAATGTTTTTAAAATATGTGTAAAGTTTCCTAATCTGCACTGGGCCAGTATGTTGAATTATGGACTATCATACTTCGAAGACCCGTGGCTACTAGTGGGATAATTTATAAACAAGATAATTATACTTTTTCATGTACTTATCTTCTTTTTTCAATTCACAAGTCTCACACAAGGAATAATTCCTGTATTGCAGAGGACTTTAACCTTTTGAACGCCACGTCATAACGCCAGCTCCATGTCCTGTACGCCAAGCCCGAAAATCGATATATTAATATATTGTTTTTATGATCAAATATTTGAATAACTAATATGCAAATTTTGTTTGCTGTGTACAATTAAGTAATAATTGGAGATTCAATTTTTATGTTAGATCAATAAAATACAGAAAGGTAATGATTTAATATGTTTATTTTGTATATTTCTGTGCCCTGTTTTTTGTCGAGTATAGACGACGTTGGCGCACAGGGCACGCTTGCGCATGTCGAGTATAGCCGACGTTGGCGTTCAAAAGGTTAAAAACAGTAATTCACTGGACATAAAGCTTAGCCAGACACGTAACAACTATTTGTGGAGTACTAACATTTTAGTCCCGTGTAGGAACTACTAAGATATGATATAGCGTCTTAGCTATGGTGGTTAGGGCTAAAGTAACTTTCTAAAGATGCGTACCGAATCAAGCAATACGGCCTTCTGTATCAAAGAATTTAATCCAACGATCTAACGTCTCTTTAGATTGTGCGCTCGTCGCGAGCAGTCCATTGCCCAATACTTATGTATATTATTATTATAACATAAATACAGTAATAGGTACAGAAACAAACATTATGACTCTTAAATTAAAGATTTACGCAAAGCATGCTCCTTCAGACCTACTTTTGGTAATTTTGTGAAAGAAAAACAATATTATACTTTTGCATTTGTGGTACATAAATGTATGGTTGTATAAATTAAGTATCTATAGCATTCAATTGTAATATTATGTCGTACTCGAGAATGAGTAGATTAGAGCAGTTTTTTTTATTTCAGTATCTCCAAAAATGCGATAAATAAATGTTTCATAAATTAGTTTTAGTATTATTTCATTATAATAAACTAAAAAAAGTTGATTTATTTGTATGGATGAAAATTTTATGAAGTAAAGCTTACACACCGTTCTAAACGAAACATCAATTTTATGTTAATGTTCAATTTATACAGTGGAAAATATTTAACGTTGGTACCTATCGATTGTAATAGTATGTAGGTATAAATATTGACAAAAATTTGGAATTCTATTTGATAATAATATTATGGCCATCAAAACGATTTCTTTGATAAATATTATGGAAAATTTCATTCTATTTTATTTAAGTATTCTGTAAACTCTATAGATGACTATCGTGGGATTAAAGATTCGATGCTTTTATCCTAGCTTTTTAAATATACCTTACTCATTTATTGTTATATTGAACAATCAGAAGGCCAATACTCGTAATAAATAATTATATTCAATATAGGGTTCAGATATAGTCAAATAAACGTCGAATCAAAACTGAAATGCAATTAAAAAATAAACGTCTAATGTGAACACATTAATTTTAATATAGACGAATACTATTTAAAATTTATTTTTTAATATTTATGACACAGGTAGGAACGCTATTTGAAACAGTTTTACGACAGGATTGGCTCTGATTTCGTGTAACAATAGACTGAAGTACATAATATTGTCTTCTGTTTACGCGAATTTTATTCATTGAAATTAAACTACTATATACGGATTTTATCGCGTTGTTTATTTATCAATGTATTACAAAATTTTGAAAATATTACACTACTACTACTATTGATTTTATTTAACTAATTTATAAGCTAATTAACGCGATAAAATCCGTATATAGTAGTTTAATTTCAATAGACTGAAGTTTAAAAAAAATTTATATTTAGTAGGTATGTAGACTTTAAAGCCTTGAATATCTTTATAACTACAGTATCTAATAGTCTAAGCAGTGAAGGGGATTGACAATGATTCGTAAAAAGGAGTGTTGCTTGCCGTCGTTCGCCGTATGTTTGAGTAGTCAGTTCTGTATCTATTTGTGTCCTAAGGTTGTTCAACTCGAGAGTGGTACGAAACGAATTTGGTGATATGATTACACAATAACACAGGCCGAGATTTATGGATGTTGAATCAGTTGATTTAATGTTTAGTTAGTTTGACTGCTGGCAGCTTTATTTATTGGTTTTGAATTTGGAATGATAGTTGGAACAGATATTTTAAGGTACGAGCAATTTCTAACAAACATTGTTTGGAATTTAATCATTGTTGTTTAAAGTTTATTTTTGGCAATATTAAACAAATCTAGTCAACGAAATATACATTCTGATACTACATTAAAATATATAATAAGTTTGGAATGAGTAATGCCATTTTAATATGATACTATTTTCAAAATAATAAAACTTGAGTATTCCTCTAAAAACTTTACGTTAAATGTTTAGTATCTTCTTCAATAAGAGACAAAATAAACCGGAGTTATTTGGTTGATGCACAATAGCCTATACACGAGAATACGACGACCAACCTCCTTCGTAGTCCGTTGAACCAAACACGTTGCAGTTTCACAGAAAAAAATAAACAACACACAATACGCTATGAGAGCAAAATCACTTTATTTAGCAGCAAATTGTTTATTGTCACCAACTAAAATACGATTCGAAAACTTTCAGTTATATTGTTTTAAAAAACAAGTTTTAATACTCGTCGGCTGACGGAGAAGTTGGACGCGAGCGTCCCACACACGTGCATCAAGCGTGCCGGCCGGCGCAGAACTAGCTCGCTGGTCTCATTCCGTACAAAACTTTTAAGTCATGGAGACGGCAAAGCTATGTCGCGCCTCTACAACTCACGCACACAATCATGCTCGACACCCTATGCACAAACACGAAAGCGAGCTTCCAAGTTCACTAAATAAACGAACACCAACACAAACGTGCACCAACACCGTCTACCCCCTGTTCATGAGACGCCCGAGCGAGATGCGTATATCAACAATGAATTTGAGCGCGCGAGTGCGAGTGAGAGGTCGACACCGCAACAGATGTATATCATTTTACGCAGGTAAGTATTGAAAATGTTGGTGTGTATGAATGAGACGGAGTACAAATTTAGCTTAGGCAAAGCCGGTTGTGCGGGAATGGGACAGGAACTGTTCAAGTCACCCACTGTACATTCCTTCCTGATACCGGCGCGCCGTCGTACCTTTCGATCGTTCAAGTGGCAGATGAAGCTTTTAGGGTTGTCACTTGATTATTATGCAAAGCAAAAAATAAGTGTGTTAATTGGTTGCATTTCATGTTTACAATACTAGGTTAAATAAGGTTCTTTTTGTGACAATTATGTTAAAAAATACGATATTTTTTCTAGTAATTACAATAATTCAATGGACACATTTAAAATTATACAAATAAATATTTATATATGTAAAATGAAAAAAATTTGATAGGTACAAACATAATAGTGAGATTGCAACATCTTGCAAACGTTCTGAAAAGTATTTTCATATACCACAAACATAAAACGGGTAGAATTATAAGGAAAGGAAAGAAACAAGAGGTGCGGCAAATGTTTACTTATAAATGATTCAGCGGTGCAGGTAGCATCCTTACGTCAAGATGTCATAAAGTAGCAGGTAGTGTAGCCAAGTAACGTGTGTTGCAAAATTTTCGGAATGTTTTTTGCATACAACTCTCCTGCTACTTTTTGTACATCTCACAATGAAGACATCTGCTTGTACAAAATGCGGTTTTTATACAACAATGTTGTTAGTATTATACAATTTATTTAATTGAGCATCACATTATACATAATAGAGTTCGTTATTTCGACCCCTGTATTTCATCATCGTCACCATATTATACAATTTGTGAGTGCCTTTATTCGTTAATTTAACACCTGTTATTTTTTTATTAGTTTAATAAGTTTTTAATTAACTTTTTTATTTATTGTAATCTTATTTTGTGCCATAATTTATGAGGTATTTCATTATAAACAACAATTTTACATACTTTAAAACTAATTACCTACCATACAATGTACTGATATAATAATACTTGAACAATGTTTTTATCTAATAAACATTAGTTTAATTAATAAGATAATACAAAATAATTAATTAAATCAATAGTGACGTTTAAAATTAACTAATGGATAATATTTATGTTGTTTAGAATGATTTTACTTTCAACTTTGATTGATCGGCCATATTTGATAATATAACTAATCTAATGAATAGATGTTTTAATTAACATCTGTCAATATCAACAAAATTAAAACATAATATTTCGTAAATAAAAAACATATACCTATCGTGATGGATAAATGTATTAAAAAATTTGATGAATCATTTTAATCAACTCTTGATTATAGTTTTATCTGCATCGGTTTTTCATTACACCGATATCATGACATCGCAGCAATTTGTGTAAAACAAACTCAAAATTGACATCTAAGTTATATCAATCGAATTTTTTACGTTGGTATTAAGTTTCCCAAAAAAGCGAGGGTCCGTGCGGGTATCGGAGAGCGTCAAGCGAAACACTTCTGCGAAACCGGAGCCCCGCTTGGAGGCCTGACGGTAACGTGGCACGACACCGTATCACAACATACAATCCCTTCCCGTGTAGCTAACATACAAATTAGTGTAGTGTTACGTATGTTCACGCCCTTTATTTTTATACCTTTGTCAAACTTCACGCGAAATGACAGCAATGGACTCACACGGTATACTTTTTCTAGGCTACGTTAAACGAATACGAATTCCCAATTTTATATTCCTTATGCGTCCTCCTGGTTCATAATCCTAAGCAAAATTGACGTGGCGATCGCTTGTAAAACAAAAAATAACACGTGAAATATGACATGGTTTTGACAGTTTGACACGGGTACCGTTTCTGGTACAGTTCATTAACTTTTATAATCTCAAATACTGAGTGCTGTGAACGGGCACTCCAACAAATACCCACGTGAATTCCTTTTTGTCAGACCGAGCTAAAATCCTGTGCTAAGCAATATCACAGCATTCTGTTTTGAAAATGTATATACATGAATAATCATATATAAGTGATTTTGCAACTCAGTAAGATAATATTTTTATTTTCTATCTACATACATATATTATAACCCTACGTACATAGACTCACACCTATTTCCCCAAGGACTTGGCAGAAACTACGAATTCCATTTACTACCACCCTGGCATACTTGTTTTGATTTGTTCCCTATCATCACATTATTCATTATATATAATCTATAATTTGACGTTTCTCTATTACTTTTCTGATCTCATTAAGTAATACTTGTCGACAACTTCCTTTCAAGAATATCCCTACAATTATACTCTTCAGATTTATTAAATACTACGTTAACCTTTGACAATCTCGTCTTACTAATATTTATTAACATATAATAATTAAAGGAAATAGAATAATTACTTTATTTTAAAAGCTTAATATCTACAAACAATTCAATATCATGTAACAGCGCACTATAATAATAAAATAAATGCGTCACAGCGTGTTGAGCACAATTTCGCTAATGCTAAACTGAGAACTTCTAAGACAATGTACTCGACAGTATAACGTTCAATTGTTTTGACATAAGGCGTCGCGCAGACTGTGGAAATGGAGTGAAAAGAGGGCCTGTGGCTCCATAAGCGCGAAATAATGACGACGCATTGTAGCTTCGCAGGATCAAGTAAGTCGCTATTATTTATTTCTTCGAAGGAGCTCCACAATAGCGTACCACGGCTTTGCTGTCAGCGATACAATAAGCAGCTGTTCTCGGTTCATTTTGTACGAAGTGCAGAGTAAGACGTACGGCAGATGACGTAACGTTACCTGACTTTAAGACATGATAAAAGAAATATGACAACAATGTCATCTTTTAACTTGTAGTCCTTCGTTCTTATCCTTTGTGTCCGCCAATATTGTGCTCGAAGGCAACTTTAATGCACTAAGATGTTATTCAAACTATATATTATATTACAAGTAGCTTCAACAACATTGATCAATGAAAACTTCCACAAACGACGGAATTCTCTTAGGAAATCTTCTTGAAAGCCGCATGGATAATGGTATAACCATAAATTTTGCACTATGTAAAGTTAGCGCAAACATACTTCACATGTCCATGAATTTTTACGTGAAAGGCAACGCCGCTCAACTGGCCAAAAAGCCAGAAATAGTCAGCGAAGCGACCGACGCGGTACGTCCAGAATATAATAGTAGCAATAACAAAAGTGAGTCGAGCTAACCATTGATTTGGATTTTATGTTAGTCGAACAAAAAAATAAGTGCCATTGTGCTGCATCCGCAAAGTCTGACCAGTGGCTGTCGCTTGAGAATGCATGTTGTTCGCCGTGGTAAGCCCGATGGTATTATTTCTGGGCGATAGGTGAATACCAAGTGTTGTTTTATTGTACTATGTGCAAGCTCTTATCAGCTTTGCGTGTACACCAGTTTCAGATGGATTATTACGTTTATGTTACAGATACAAAAATGTATTGCATTTTAAAATGTAATACTTTTGTTTATGCAACAATCTATTCCAAGTATGTAAAAGATTTTATCAGTCTCTACTTTATGTTACTCTTATTCTTAGCAATATATTTTTATGGCTAAAGTTTGCATTTACCTTTTATGATAAGTTAGATTATTACGTTGACGTAAGTATTTACTTAAGTTTACGACGGAACGTGAGGTACGGGTTTGATTCTCAGGTAAAGTAGAATTGTTTAATTATTCTTAAAATCTTGTTTAGTAGTATAACGTAGACTAGAAATATGTTCGCTAGATGATTATTACGAAGAAATCAACATACAATTCACGAAATGTTATTGTAACTACCCTGTATCTACCCTATCGCTGATATATATAATTTTATGTGGTATAATTAGCGCAATGTTGTAGTCCAGAACTATAATATAAATGTTTTTAAATATTCTAAAGAAGCCGAGAAAAAAAACAAAGATAAAGTACCCTGACACAACTGAAATGAGTAAATGCTAGTAGACAAGGGACTATGGTACATATATAGGCAGAGCTTGCTTTGTTAGACAAAAACCTAGGCTGTCGACTGCTACGTACAGGCAATATAAATAAACACGCCACTCTAAAACCACACTGGTACCTCTAAAACAAAGCGGAGCACACACTACACAGGTTGTCCGATATACAAAGCAATTGCGAAAGTTAGAACGGGGTCACCACTTAATTTATAACAACAAACATTCACTAAACATTGTTATAACAATTGTTGAACAATTTAACAGTGTGGGTGAGCAGTTCATCCGTATTTCCTACTTAATAAATGTCTGGATAGGAAGGCGAGGCTGGCCTGACGCTAACTTGACACGAGGCTGACGGCCCGCCGTTCATCGGCTAAAAATGACGTAGTTGTTCCGTTCCATGTTTTCCGATTAGCAAATTAAATAAGACACCGGTGGTATTTCGTGTGATTGATAAGGAAAATCTTGAAGGGTATTGTAAAACAGGTTTAATTTTAACCTTCAGCCAGTATTAACAATGTAAAGCTTTTGATTTTGTTATAAAATTTAAAATTTTGCGTGGTATTGTGTGAAATATGTAAGCTGAACGTATGTATATCTAAAATAATGAGTATTACGTTTTAGGTATATAAGGCTTCTATATTTCTTACTAGGGAACAGTATTAGAGATCGTTTTAAATGGTAAACCAGTAGGAATAGAAATGACTGTTCAAAATAAGAAATCTGTTTGTAGTTCGCTATTCGTGATTGTTTAGTATAATTACCTGGTCCAGTAGCATTTATTTGAAAAAAATCATTTTACAGTGAATAACACTAACAATTTTGGCTAGTTACACTAAATATGCATTTTTTAAGTAAGTAGGAAAAGATGATTGATTGTATGTAAATATAAATATTGTATTAACCTCTGAGTCTTCTTCGAAGAGGTTAATGAAAACACTATGTGGGTCTGTGTGTCTGTCTGTTAGTGATAGGCATAACTCCAGAACGACTGGACCGATTGACTTGTAACTTGACTTAATGTGCAGATGATGACCTTGGGGTCATACCTCGGTCGAGTTTGAAGATGGGCCCTGTGGGTCAAAAGACTCTCGAGATATAGGGATCATTTCTTTTAATTACTTTTACATTTAAGACGAAGAGGTTGAATCCTGGGTTTTTACACCCATCTCGTTTCTTAGATGACTGCACCGATGGCATAGTGGTTAAGGCGGTCACGTCACTACAGACACTGTAGTTCACACGTTGAATCTCACACGGGTCAAACATTTGTGTGATCCACAAATGTTTGTTTCGAGTCTGGGTGTTCTTTGTGTCCGTTGTCCGTTGGAATTCCTATGTCGCGATACAGGCATTGTTTATTGATTAAGTAGCGGGGGTGTCGTAAAAAAGTCATAGCTAGGACGATTTACAAGTAGATTACACAAGTTGGGCTAAAAACATGTTAATGAAGAATCAATCAGGTGTAACAGGGATCGAATTGAGTCCGTTGCTAAGGGTAATCAATCAGGCGTCAGTGTTATTGTTGTGATTTGTTGCGGCATCGGCTCCGGTCCAATCGGCCGGCCCTCCGGTGCCCATTAGTTTGATTAGCTCGTCCGTCCCACGCACGGTGATTGTGCGAACATTTGGCTTTGATTGATTTCTTCAAATGGCACCGTTTCTAGACTCCGCTTTACTGGAGCAATACATCGTTATACTTCGAAACGAAATACTTAAAGAAATAACTATTCTATAGACTACCTAACACAGAGTTTGTTTCGTACTAAGATGTTGCGTTAAATAGACCTCAAGTCAACCTTGTTTCATTGTTGTTTCTTGTTATTCTATTGCTTCTTTTTTTTTTAATACAACTGCACTACCAATACATCCTGTGCCGTGGGGCTCTTTATAAACATTCAAGCAATGGACACAAACGATGTTCAGTCTTGAAACAACTATTCGTTGATCACACAACTTTTTGTCCCGTGTGGGGATTAAAGTCACAACACTCGGCGCAGTGGCGATGGCGAGAGATCATTTATACCACGTCGCCATCCGTGCAGGAACCAGGTAAATGAATAACCAAGACGCTAAAGGAGACCGACCACCTTGTATTGGACCCTGGCCTGAGTGTAAACAATTTTATATTGTAATAAAAATATTAATTTTCAGAAGCCTAAACTAAGTAGAAAACATTATTCTATGAAGTTTAGTATCAAATTCGTTAAATAATAAAATAAAACACATTGTGCAAAATAAATATTAATTTTCATGTGTCATCATTACCTTCATAAGTTATTAAAATGTTTTCTAATAACGGGGCTGGTGGAGTGACATTTTCATATCTTGCCCAGCTTAGGTATCATATTGCAGACATTATGTGAGCACATCAACCAACAGTCCTTCGGCTGACTATGCAATTACCCAACACACCTTACTACCATTTTGTTACATTTTATCAAATATCATATCATTTTAAAATTAATTATTATTGTCGTAATCAAAATATGAATATAGTAAATAATGAAAAAAATATTTTCGTTGTTGTTGATTTCGTTAATATTTCTAATTTAATGTGATTTTTTTAAACACTTTCTTCCGATTTTTCTCCACTCTCTTTTTACTAGGCAACACAAACAAGCCATTTGGATTGTCCATTTCAGTTATACATTTTAAATGAAATGAAAATATTTTAAAATCATTTTTATTATACGTCAATTTCATACCTTTTTTTAAATAATAACACAACAAATGTATTTTATAAATTAATTAGTCATTTATTATAAATTATTGTACCTATTATTTTAAATAAATATTATTATTTATTATTATTAAATACTACTGGATAGTAACCAATATTTATTATATATTAAAACAAAACTTTTAATATTATACTTTAGCAAGGTTGTTTTGGCGGCGCAGTGGTAGAATTTGCGACTGTTTATTAGGTCTCACGTTCGATGCCTGAATCTTATTAGGTATATTTGTTGAAAATTCGCAGTAACAGCACGGAGTGTGGAATAGTATTCAGTAAAAGGCTTAGGTACGTGAGACCTACTCCCATAGTTAGTAACATGTCAAATACGCTTTCACAATTTAAGAAGAATCTCTATTCTCTATTAATTGAAAAATGTTATTATTCTGTCCAAGATTTTATAAATGATAGTTTTTAAGATTTGTTGCTTTTTTTTGTATTTTTATTGTTTGATTTTGTTTAGTTTTTAAGTTATTATATTTGTACGCCTTCACGGCAAAACATAGCGCCCAGATATATGTATCTAACACCTATTTGTAAATTTTACCTATGTTTCACAAATAAACATTCTGATTCTGATTCTGATTCTGACCTTTAGGGGATGTAAATGTGAGACTACGTGAGTGTTAGATATTAAGAGAGACATCAGCATAAATAACGTCCTTCGTGCTAGTTTTCGGACACAAGGGGCACACCAAAAATGTGACACTTTTGTATCACCACCGCAGTTTCAACAGGCTCAGACAAGACGAACAATATGGTCTCTGAAATTCAATTAATACATATAATATTGGCGGCCTCGATGGCGTATTGGTTAGTGTAACTGACTGACACGCTTGAGGTCGCGGGTTCGATTCCCGCACAACTCAAACATTTGTGTCCATGGACATGGATGTTTGTCTTGATCTGGATGTTTCTAGGTATAATATGCTTGTATTAATTTTTTTTATATATTATGTATGTTTATCCATTGTCTAGTACCCATACATAGTACAAGCTCTGCTTAGTTTGGGCTGGATGGTGTTGTGTGTATGTGATAGAATATTATTATTATTATATAAACTCTACAGCAGTCAACTGGTTGCAAAATCCATACAACGGTTGAGTGCGTCCTGGCAGTAGAATCTCTTGGGGTGCAATGCAATCAATGGTCTTGTATTCTTTTCGAAAGTGCAGAACTGATGACGTGAAAGGAAGTAGACGTAGAGATTAATAAGTCCATTTTCAAGACTTCAGCAGTCGAGATATATTTGAGTACAAAATCTTCGTTGATGTATTCACCAACATAAGTAAATTTAAATCCTTAACCTGATAATTTTAGAGATGTCTTCTAAGAAAGTCTACTTAAAACTACATAAATATTTCAGTAGTTCGTGAAAATATTTTAAACTATGTAGGCATTATTTGGACAACGTCTTTAATGATTTGAGAAACTTGTTGAAAGCACAATAAATACACGCTTGTTATTCGTTCGTTGTTAAATTGAATTATTTATTTGATTAAAGTGAATCTTCGCTCTTTAATATTCATTACTGTATTTCAAAAGTAAGGTCATATTTGAAACGTGTACAATAACAATCACAGGTTAACTCTTTTAATTATATCGGTGCAAAGCTCCTCACAGAGACTTTCTTTTACCGTCACTGGCGGACGTGCTAATGGTCCACTTGATGGTCAACAGTAGCCCATGGATATGGCTGTGTTCTCTTGACTGACCTTTAGTAAGAAAGCAAATCTTTAGCAAGTTAAACCGGGTCACATACCCTACCCTAATCAACCGTAGTACACTCAGGGTAACGTCGAACTAAAATGTATATTATATGTCACACAAGCTATTACGAAATTGTTGTTTTTTATAAAATATGGCTAGATTCGGCCCGCGTCATCAATCGCGTGAATCTAGCGGCAACTCATACCCGGAGAACAAGTGTTCTATATATTAATCCGGGTGTAATGGGTTCACCACCTTATTGATATGAGTTGTAAAATACTGAATTAGCGATTTAAAAGAGTGGCCGTGAGTTTCTCGCAGGTTACTTGACAAGGGCTCAACCTATTGCCTAAGCCTAACAACTAACAGCTTCAGTAGCTTAGTAAACTCACAAATCTTTGTATGTTGACCTTCATCAGTCTTATTTTGTGTCCTAAACGATCAAATGATTTTAGCCTTAATAAATTACTCGTGTTTATCAAGTAAGTAAAGCGGCTAAGACGAGTTCGATGTCCAAGAATCTTCACTATGGCATTTATATTATTAGTAAGATTATTAGATAGGCATTTCGGAGAAATATGAATATTGCAATAACTTTAAAGCTTTTAATCACCGTTATTCTTTGAAACGTGTCCCATAGTATTCTATTACAAATATGATGATTTGTAATTAATTTTTGGTAGATATTTTAAGGCTTCGCCCGCATTGGATAATGTCTGTACTGCTGGCAACTATAGGAATATTGTAATAACAGCCACTAAGAACACCTAAAATCAAGATACTGTCTATACCTATACAAATTGTGTTCTTTGATGACCGAATCCAAAACTCTTGTTACTATTGCAAATTGTGACTATTAAAGTGACGTTGATGACTTTAAATATGTCGGAAAGTAGGACGGCAACTCGTTTTTGACATGATGTAGCAACAAAATATAGGCGTGGTATTATACTTCGTACATATACTAATGATAAGCAAATACAAGAGAAATAAAACAATAAAGGTTGACTGTGATTATCTCTGATTTGATTCGTAACGCAGCGAGGTCATCACACCGAATGTGTCCGCGCACGTGTCTCTGGCGCTTGTATAACGTCCATATGACACTAACAGTTATTACTGTCACTCCAACTGACACATTGGCTCTGTGGCGACCTCACTCAAGCCTACGCTTGACGTTCCGAAACAAACTAATAGATGGCGCTTTATTCAACTCCAATTACAGAAATAAATTACATTCCAATGATTATTTCTTGATGCTCCGATAAATATAATTCCTTTACAAAGACTGAAATGGTCAACGTGTTTTAAAAGAGTTTCTAATATATTATTAGTAGATTGTGTAAATATTTAACCAACTGGCCAGTAAATACTTTTAAAAATATAATGAGACTCAAAGAATATCTAAGTCTAGTTGTTTTTCAATTCGGTTTTAAATAATGAATGCTAAACTAGAAACCAAATATAATTATATAAATTCAATAGAAACTAAGGTAATTATTCATTAATGAATAAACTCAGTTTCGGTTTCATGGTAAAAGCGTTTAAAGAATCCTTTTGTAAAAGAATATTTAATTTATTAGGTGGCTTAATTGAAAATGATACAACTACTGAAAAAGATACCATAAATATGGTATCATCTTTTAGCTCAAAAGAGATGCTTCAGAGCCATGTTTAATCTCAAACCTACCGTTAGTTACAAGCCCTTTTTTAAACAAAATAAAATATATACTGACGATGCCATCTATTTACACCTTAGGAATTGCGCTATTTGTAAAATCTAACCCAGACTTATTTCCTAGTATGGCAGATGTAAGGCTCAGAAATAGACGTGATAATATTAAACTATGTCTACACACTGCTAGAACAACGCTTATGCGCAAGAGCGTCTTCTGCATGGCTCTAGTCATTTTCAATAAATTACCAAAGGCATGGAAAGAGCTTAGTAATGAAACATTTAAAAATAGTTGAAGTTAGTCACTACTACAAGACAAAGTGTACGATAATATTTTAAAATTTTTGACTGACTATATTATAATTTGATTGCATGAATTAATTTTAATGGATTATGATTTTATATTTACGATTGAGTTCTATATTTTTTATTATTTTTTGTTTATACTTATTCTGACTTATATGACAATAATTTTTAAATATTAATATGATTTTTTAAATATTGTTATTATTATAATTCATTATTTTTTTATTAAATTCTATAATTATATTTGAACGCCACTATATGGCAAACATGTATGAGCAAAACAAAAAATGGTTCTAATGCTTCTAATTAATAGATAGTATTTAGGCTGTAATGTTAATTTTATAGCGTAAGCACATAATGTACTCAATTGTCAATAATAAGATTCGAAGTTTGATCGTAGCAAATATAGTATGAAGTAGGAAGCAGCAAGAACTAAACTGTTATGAGATTTTCTTTTTTTATAAGACAAATAAAACATTTAGTATAAGACTATTTAATGTTGCCTTTACAAATATTCATTGAAATTAAACTCATTTAAACGGATTGTATCACTTTGTACAAAGTATTACATAATTTAGAAACTGTTACACTATCTACTACTCTTGAACTTTACAAATTTTAAGCTAATTAAATTATTAAAACTATTTATATTTAAGTTTACACTTTCTCCGACGTTTCAGTTGCTTTTCAGCAGCCATGGTCACGGGGAGACTAAGATGGTAGTTGTCTCAATGTTCGAGTGTAGTTATTTCAAAATATAAAATCCGCATAAAGGAGTTTAATTTCGATGAATAACATTCGCGTAAACAGAAGACAATGTTATTTAAAATATTTTAATTTTATAGGGACAACCAACACTTATACAACTAATATAAATAACACTCGAAACTTGTGAGTCTCACAAATTAATATTTGTCCTCTTGTGTGGAGATTGAACCACCCTGCATTGAAAGAGGCAAGGTGATCACTAAACTATGGCGCTATTCGTTAATTCTGAATACTATATTCAAAAGCGTAAAACTGAACTGAAGAATAATCGGCGTAGAGTTTGCATAACTCAGGCAAATGATGTCCTTGTATTTATTGAAATAAGAACTGTTTTAGTTAACACTGCTTAAGCTTGTATTATTATTATATTCACTAATATGCCTTTAGTGTCCTTTTTTAGCTAGCTCTTATGATATGTAAATTTAAATTATAGAATTAAGAAGGAGGTAGACATATCTAATTTCTATTTGCTCTTTAAAAATATACCAGGTCTTTTTATAATATACAATATACAACCCGCACGAGGTATAAATCCTGTGTCGCGAATTTAGCAAACATTCAAGCAACGGACACTAACACTAAGAACATCTAGATTCGGAAAAACCATATGTGGCTTACACAAATTTTTGTCCCATGTGGGATTCGAACTAACAACACTTGGCATAGTGGCAGTGGCGAGACGACCTCTTAAAACACTACACCATCTGTGTAGTCTAATAGAGAAAATAAGGTCTTGCTTGTTCTTAAACATTGGCCCGCCCACGTGCATAGCTACAAAGGCTGACATCTGTAGGTCTCCAGAGAGGTATGCTATATTTAAGTACAAAGTATTACCATCGTGAATCGCAATACCATAGTCTAAGGAACAATTCTCGTAATAAAAACTGTTCAAAATATAGTGTCACTCTAGTAGTACTCTCAGTAAATATGCAATTTTTTTTTAATTGGGCTACCGCCGCTTATCAACTACTATCAATTACTATTGGTAATATTGGTGGTATTCTCCTTACTTTAAATTTAAATAAAAGTTAAAATATGTAAACATTAATTTCATTTCTGTTCATATTTTTACGTTTATAAGATTAAATTGAAACTTCTTCTGAACATATTAAAAGAATTGTCCTTATGACTTTTTGCGGCAAATAAAACATGCGTAAAAAAGATAATAATAACTCTACACGGGACCGCATGATCGACGGCAAAAATTGCAAACATAGCATATGTTTGCAATTTGAACTGAATCCACTAATCTAACTACACTAGATGAAATAATCATGTATAGCCCATTGCCGCCAAAGGTTACGTAATGTTCTACTTGCCGGATGGTTGGTTATCTGAATACAATCACCCAATCTCTTCCCCTGGGCGCCATATAAGACGATTAAGCAATTATCGAATGCAGTTACGTCCACCTGACGACTATTTCAACATACTGCGACCATCAATCCATATGCCAACCGTGACTATTAGACCGAATAATCCACTCTAAAAGGTCTTTGTATATCGTTAATCTATCGCGAATATATATATACTACATTAATGAGTGACTTTTTTAATTTTCTAATTTCTGATTCAGAACGTTACATTACCTGATGCCTGTATATCGCTAAATGCAGAGGTATATTACACCCACATTTTATCAGCTATCTGTTAAGGTCACATTGCAATTAGGAGCGAGTCCATTGCTGTTTACCAGGCTCAGTTTTTATTATCAAACGCCGTGCTGTTAGACTTTAACCGACTCGGAAATCGCACCCTGGCGACACGATGAGACACAGACGTGAGAGTTTATTTGTATACATTTATATTATAAATGCGTTCCGATCTGATCTTTTGAATTATTCGTAGCTAAAAATAACACAGTGGAAAACTTTAACGATAAAACTGGTCACTCATATTGACACCCGTAATCGTCTTTCGGACTGACACCTTCTAAGCCGTTTCATTAGTAACTAAACCCATGGGACCAAAGAATGGATACAAACAGTTTACCGTAACACGCGAAATACTTAATGTCGGAGTAAGGTAATACTCGGACGAAACGTTAGGGTGAAGAAGGAAGAATTGACAAAAACGAATGAATAAAAGCGAAATGTAGTTCTGTGGGTAGACACACACCGACAACTTGTTGTTGCGGTGTGTTGTGAGTTAATCGCATGGAAATGATCCATTATTGCCACGTGTCGCGATAACAGTTTAAATGGACAAAACGGGAAACTATAATTACAATATCTCTACTGAACATTAATGTGACTATAACATTGCCAACGCCTACTAAGTAGAATATGAATGCTATGATTTTTAACAAAAAATCTACTAGTTAATTAAATAGGACGAATCAGTAAAGATCAAGGACGAATAAGTTTCTGGTTCGTCACTTATAATAGTTACATTTGATGGAAATAATGTATTTCCATATCCAGTTTACTGCTATAATTTAAAATACTAATTCAAACACATAATATCCAGATAAAGTATCATCTTACTTAATTACATAGAATTATTTATAAGTATATACTTCCATAAAATTATGTTCTTTGATAATTCGCGGTTGAGTATACAAAAGTTTTCTTATTTTATTTAATTACTCATGTGTGTGCGTGTTCCACATCCACATATCGCCAGTGTTCAAAACGTGAATAACAAAGAACTGCAGAAATCGTTATGCCAAACATGACATGGCAACATAAAGTGGCCAGTCTACAGTCGGATTCGTACGGGCCACGTCTGAATGACGATGTCATGTCTATTTGCGTTAAAGGGAGGAACCTTTTCTTACCTGTGCAGGGAGTGAAAGCATGACGTTGAGGTCCACATGAATCTTTAAGGCGGCTTTAGGTAAACAGTTTTATATTTTTATCTTGTCCGTACAGCTTCATGAGAAAGTTATTTCTTTGTAGTGCATTCTAATTTATTCTTTAGAAAACAAGTTGAATTATGCTGTTTTTATAAACGAAATGCTGTTTCTTTTAATGTGCCTTCTATATTAACTGCAAAGCTATTATTCTTTAAAATTTAATGTGTTGTGGTGTTTATTAGTTAAAGCTGGTTTTAATTAGTGGTGTCAACCAATTCTGTGAATAAAGTTACCTGAGTGGATTTCCGTCCAAAGTTCTAAAGTAAGTAATTCCAACCCGAATACTTTCGATCGCAAATCTGGGTAACATTTTGTGTTCCACTAATTTATTCATAATAAAATACAAAAAAAATATTTTATTTTCGTGTTGTGAAAAAATATGGCCCATCATTAAAAGTCAGAATAAATTTATTTTTACAAAACCAAACAACATCATTAAATCTCCAATCACGGCCAAACTTTTACTTTTCTAAATCAAAAAAGTAAACAGGCGGGTGGTGTTTAATTTTTACCAAAAGAACTTCGGTGCTAAATTAGTTCCCGTTCAATGCTATACGTGATCGGATTGTATAATTACATTTTTCCCTTTGCGACGGCAGGTTGCGGACGAGATGCGTATCGTATCGATTGAGAGAGTTTTGCTAAATCGAACCAGGGCCACAACTCACGAAGTGGACCATCAAACTGCAGGAAAAAGGACAAAACAAAATGTATAAAGGAAATTGCTTCCACAAATCCACTCGTATCTTGAACAATAAACGTAGAGCGGACCGCCCGCCCTAATAGCAATGAAATCACGAAACCAAAACTGTCTCCCATGTCGGATACAGTTCGATCTGCGACTTAAGAATTTTATAGACTACCCCTCAATTGTCTCAAATAGCCACCGATGATAGAGGTATCGTTGTATATCGTCTAACTATTATTTTGTTGTGCTTTTTGAAGTACACTGTGATTTATTAAAATAGCAGCGCACAATTGGGTTTGGAATAAAAGTCTAATCATGCGGTGAAGTGTACGATTAGAAACTTGATCTATTCGTTTCGTCAATAATCGAATATTTAGACGATAATTGCGTCGTTATTCTTTGTAGAAATCATCTATAAAATAAAACTATTCGATATATATACATATTTGTCGAATGCACAGGGTCTCGGGTTCGAATCAACGTCGCGCACCTCCGAATTTCGGCAGTTATATGACTTTTTTAAATTATGTACGTATTAATTGACAATTATCGCCTGCTCCGTGCGTCGGAGAGCACGTTAAGCCGTCGGTCCCGGCTGCCATGAACATCTATGGCAGTCGTTATTGGGAAGTCAGTGCCTTATAACATCCTGACACTGGTCTAGCCTTAGGGTATCGTTAACCTTCAGGTTCGAGGTCAGGTGGCAGCCGCTTCGTGTAAAACCTGATATCCAGTCAAATCCGGTTAGACTAGAAAAGCCGACCCCAAGTGACTTGAGAATAATAAAGGCTAGGGAGAAGAAGATGTCGGATGTCTTTGGTATGTATCCAAAATTTTATAGATATAAAATTAAATGTAATTCTTATTTTGAATTTGAATTTTGAGGCTTAGACTGAGTAGCTACAATGGTCACGCATAAAACACTGAAATGTTTACGGGTCTGCTAAATCAAACAAGTTGCAAATTTCAAAATATTGCGGACAATGATCCGAACAGCTTTTTATCGCTGGCGCTGCTGTTACGATTTCATTTGACTAAACTATTATTAAGATTATAAATTGAAAACCTACTTAAAGTAAGAGCCAGGAAGCTAATTCAGTTCACAACGTTTGGCCGGCGCGGGCAACATATTTCACCGCATTTTATAAGCTTGTTTGTACTGCACAAAGCGCGCAATTTATTTTATTTCTAACAAACACAATGAAATTTACTTTCTATAACTTTGTAAAATACAATAACATAGTTTTCTTCGAAACACTACTTTCACAATGTGTCTTTTTGTACATTTCGAATTCAATATTTACTGATATAATATATTGTCACGCATTTTAAAGGGTTCTTTTTTTAAATATTTAAAATGCTATCACATTATAATATTTATATGACGCGTACATAATAAAATAGTAGGCGTCGTCAGGCAAAGGATTATGATGACGATAATCCTTAATAAAACTATATTATGCGCAGTACAGGTAACTGTATTATTAATGTTAATGGCTTTATTATAGCTATATGAATAATATAATAAACTAAAATGAATAGTAAATAAAATAAAGCCCGAATTATTTATAACTTTAAAATTGAATGTAAATAAACAGACATAACATAGGCTTACATTATATTGCTGTGCTTTCTATCATTGAAATTGATTAAGTAATTAATGATGCACTATAATGTCTGAGTAAACTTTTGAAACGGTTGTTTGTTGATCAAAATATTTAATTAATTAATAATTGCTTATTGTCGTTTGATCTATGCTCTGTGTTGTGAATACTGCAAACTAAATTAAAATAAACGTCAAATGTGAACATAAATTGCATTTCATTGAACGGAGCTCTATTTTGATCAGCTTTTATTACGAGAATTGGCCCTCCGCTGAAATTGTATTTTTGACGTTTGTATCTACATAGAAACACATTAAAAAAACATTAATTTTGGCTAAATAAATTTACTTTTTATAAGCAAATATGTTTCATATGGTTGATATATTGTACGAAATTATATTACATTATCTCGCAGCATTGTATTCTTAGTATTGTTTTATGACAGCCACAGAGATCGTTAGAGAGCGAACAAAAGCCACGTGTACTGAACATAATAATATAAATATACTCCATAATTAGGTTGTTACGCCTCGACATTTATACCACTATAGTTGTCTCCCTAATTTACCTTGAGCGATGGTTCCAACCACGCATCGATATAAATTTTTTATGCTTATCGATCGCCCATCTATTGACACCGAGTATAAAGGTCAAAATGACATTGAAAGATTTTGAAGTGATTGGAATTTCTAACTGTTACTTATTGACTACTTTTGATTTGACGAAAAATACAAAAAAGGAACATTTGTCGCCCGCTTTCACGGCTCTAAGAAATGAAAAGTCTGTGCCAATCAATTTATGTCCAATGAAAGTAATCAGAATAAGTACTTTTATGACATTTAATGACACAACGAATAAAACCAGCAGACAAGTTATTTGTTAAGTTACTTGGAGCTAATATTGTAAGTGTAAAAATAAAATAGACATCAATGTATTGAACTAAGTATTGTAGTAACGGTACTACAATACGGATACACGTCTACCCCGCAGTTTCACCAACAAGTTTATGATTACTACTCCGCTCCCGTGACTTTTAGCGTGATGTTATAATTATAGCCTATGTTACTTTTGGATAATTTAGTTCTTTAACGGTAAAAGTATATTTAATATCTATCTAGTACTTTTCCAGTTTATTCGTTACAAACACAAATACAAACATACAAAAAACATAAACACGAATATTTTATTAGTATAGATATTATATATAGACTGTAACAGAAAATAGATTCATAAATACTTTAGTATTTATGAATCTGTAAAAATGTATGGGTATATTTAGTTTATAAAATAAGATAAATTACATATTCACTAGGTTCGTACGATGCCTCAAAAGTGGTCAACCCACGCACCTACTACCTAGAATCATAAATCTAAAGCTGGCTTGAAAATAGATATACAAAACGAACTTAGAAATATTAATACCGTAATGATAATAATTATTGTTTTATCTTTAAGAACTTAGTATAAAAAGTGTACCTAACTTTTTACAGCACATGTCCATTTTTATTGTACATGAATAAAATAACACAATATCTTATTATATGAAAGTGGAATAAACACATAATAATAATGTAGAAAATTGCCTGTCAGACACACTACACGGTAGTCAAAGGATAAAGAAAGAGGTTGGCTTTCAAGTTATAAAAATACAAATTTTCTTAATTAATTTCTGGACTTTGTGAATATTATACCATTCTTTACTTAGAGTATTTAATAGAATAGTAATTTAATATTGCACAGACGAGTATACTGTAGCTTAATTTAATCTGCTAGAGTTGTTTACGTAGATTTTTATTTTATTGCGAAGCAAAGGAATCGGCTAAAAACAATTCAGATTATTCAAAACTTTGTATATACTTCTTAAATTTGTTGTAACTTTAATATAAGCTTTAAGAACATCACGCACCTAATCGTCTGTGCGTTGAAAAACAGTATTTATTGATATCAAAGTTCTTTCTACGGCTTTTATCGCAGATTGATAATTTTTATTTATGCTTCTTTCAATTTCGTCTAAGAATTACTTTTGTTCTATATATAAACGTCATTTTATTAGGCCGATTGTCAAGTTGGCTGACTAAAATTATGTTTAAATATACATATACTAATACTGACTGAGATTGTCTTCTTGGGGCATTGATTACAGTAGTTTTGCTAGTATCAGTGCACCAAATGTTACAACAAGATATTGATCGCCGTCGCCGTCGCCGATGAGGAATGTGATGGAATGGAAAAAGTGAAGGAAGCCAGAGAAGGACGTAGCAAATGGAAATCCGTAGTCTCTGCCTACCCCTCTGGGAAACAGGCGTGAATCTATGTATGTATGTTTGCCGTAATTGGATAATTATTTGAAATCTGAGTGTTTTTTGTACACATTGTTTCAATATTTGTTAAATCTAAGGTATGAACGAGACGTTATAATTCACGTGGCAATTTTTGTTTTCGTTAGAAACACAAGATTTATTTGTGACCAATATTTAAATTATAAATGTTTTCCTTTAGATTAAATCTACTTTCAATGTGAATGAATACAATAAGTAGGCTGTAATGTATTTCGTAAAGACCTTATTTAATTAATTTAAATATTATTATTGAATTAAATTGACCTGGCCCTGTATAGCTAACTTAATAATAATTATATTAATTTGAGTGCAAGAGATGTGTCAGCAGAATGAATTCGGCAGTAGCAGAATTATAGGTAGTATTAATATTTCGTCACCTTTGGGACTGCCAATCTTCTCCTCAATTTTAATTTATTGTTAAACTAGTTTTTGCACGCAGCTACGCTTGATTAGGAACAGTTTTTTTCTAAAGGAATGGTACCCTATTTTATTTTCCGTACTCCGGACGACGTGTATGCGAAATTTTATGTTTGATCGAGCAGTAAAAGCATAAGAAACAAACAAAGTCGCATACGTATTTTTAGATTTTCTTATCCTTTAACTATTGTATCATTCTTTTTAAAATATTCATTTAAAGGAAATCTCATTTAGCATTAACTTGATTTTGAATAATGTACAATTTGTAACTCTATTTAAACACCAAATTCAATAAGAACTGTTCAATTCAATATAGCAAAATACAAATTTACAGTAAGGTTAATCGTATAATACCAATTCGATAATCTATTTAACTTGCCTTTCTATTCAAAGGAAAGTTACCACTTCGGGAAATTGTTACCTAACTTATACGTTAGAAGTCTGCGAATAAGTTTATGATTACTCGTCTCTGGAATAGGTACTAGGTTCCTATTTCTGAGAACCGTATACTGCCTATAGGTAAGTAGTTTCAGTTTGAATTTCTAAAGCAACGTTTAGCATTGAAATTGAAGTAATATTACCTTTCGAAGTTGAACACAGTGCAATAATCGAGTCTACATTGATTTAATGTAGTTGTAAAATTATAATTCAAATGGTTGGAGACGACAATATGGTCGCATATTCACTGCTGCTTTAAATGATCCGTCAAAGACGTAAATATAATAAAAAAATATTTTGTTCTGATTACAAAAATTTAAGACATTGAAGCGCCTGATAATTTTTTTTTTAGATTAGAATTATTATTAAATAAATTACTAGTATTATATTTTTTTTGCTCCTCAATATGACCACTCACCGCCTAATGGTAAGCAGTCGTGTGGTCTAAGAGGGGATCCCTCCTTTTCGCATAATGTTTTTTGTCCTAATATACTTCGGCATAACGATTTTGGCACAATTTGTTTTGGCATAATAATACTTTGGCATACTTTTTTTAGGCATACATTTTATGTTGGCATAATCATGTTAAAGACTAATAATGTTTTGGCATAAATTTGATTCCCATAACGTTAGTAGGCCTAATGACTATTAGCATAACGTTAGTAGGCCTAAGGACTTTTAGCATAATAGAAGTTAACAAAAGTTAGTCACAGAACCGAATTGCTGCAAAACCGACTTCACGTAGTCTTGTTTGTCCTACCCCTAGAGTGTTATTTAAAATCGCGTAGGCGTGTAGGGGCGAGGCGGCCCGCGGGCTGAGGAGCAGGCGGCTGAGGCTGGCCGGCGAAGCCGGCCAACAAGCCGAAGCTGCGGTGGTGAGCGAAAGCCGTCTGCGACGATTAGCACGCGTGGGGCCGCCGGAGGCCCGCAGCGCCGGAGCCGTGACAGAAACTCATTCAACACATCATCAATTTATGCTTTAGGATATTATGCTTAAAAAAGTTATGGTTTAGAACTTTATGCTTAATAAATTTATGCTTTACAATATTATGCTTAATCATTATTATGGTTAGAGAAATTATGCTTAAAAAATTATGCGTAAGCTGTTATGCGTAATTATATTATGCGAAAATATAATTATGCCAAACAACATTATGCTAAGTTATATTAGGTCTTAAAATTTTATGCTAATGGATAGGGAACCGTCTAAGAGCAGTGGCCTCCACACCATCCTCATAGTAGCCGAGGCGATGTTGAGGTCTCTACTTTGACGGCCGGAGAAGGTGCTTTTTCACGCCCCGCTTAAAGGACCCAGGATTAAAGGAAGAAGGAAACACGTGCCTTGGCAGAGAATTCCATGTCGATCGTTCGTCGATTGTCGATGTATGATCGTTCGGCAGTGGTATGACGACCCAAACTTGTTAGTACGCACTCTAGTCGACTCCACCGTGTAAGGATGGCATCTGAGCCCAGCACGCTTTGTTCTGGATAGGAAAGGGAAGGGCGGGATAAGGTGGAATAACTCTTCAGAGCACTCCCCGTGGTATATTCTGTAGAAACATGCCAATGAGGCAATGTCCCTACGGAGTTGCAGAGGTTTCAGTGAACTCGTGATCTCTGGACCTCTTTTCAACGCTACCATCAAAATTCTAACTCTTGTGTTAGAAGTCAAGTCGTTAGTGCATTAGGTGGGATTTGAACCCACGTCTTCTCAATCCCAAGTGTTTTATTTTTCATAGAAATATAGGTGGAAAACAGGATATAATATTAAGTATTTCTTGACTTTTGAAAACATCCCTTTAAACCTGATTGTTGAATATCGAAAGTTAATGTAACCGTTTATGAATCTCAATTGATGGTCGCTTAAATTATGAAAACATACTGTGTAAATTATATTTATACCCTATCAAAAATAATACTACAGAATTAAAGAAAGTAATTCTGGCAAGAAAAAGACTTACTCTATTATTATTATCAAATGATTGAATTATATTATGATAGTAGGAATATAATCTAATGCATATGTATTTATAAATGACTTAAATGAGTTGAAGGGATATAGATAATAGGTACACCGACAGGCAAGTAGAATTAATGAGTAATCAGTTCCGTCACTTCGTCATATCCGCATGTAGTCTGTAGTATTCGGTTAGGACGACCTGTGCAAAGTGACTGAAACATGGAATTAACGTCAATGGCACTTTAAATAAAAAAATAAAATATCTTTATTTCGGACATTAATAGTACATGAACAGTCCATAGGTTTAACAGTGAATTTATTTCGTTGAGTACTTTATTGCTTAACTAGCTTTTGGTTAGGTTATGTTTGCTCTTGTAAGCTTTTCAAATAAAATTTAGGCTATGTTACTTGGTGATAACACAGCTTTTTAATTTTAAAATTGATTAGATAATTTTTGAGTAAACTTCTTGCAAACAAACAAACAACAAATCAATTATTTTCGCTTTATAATATTAATATAGATGATGAATTCACAATAGATGAAGATTCGACAGCGCAGAGAGTGAAATCTGCAACTTAACAGGCCAACGGCTTGCCTGCAATAGTTAACCTTAATACCTCACATTAACTCTATCCAATTCTAAACTTTCCAAACCTTTAACTTTACGTTTCTAAAACTTACCCAACGATAAGACATTAAAATAAGCGTCTAAGATGGAATCGACTTTAATTGAAATTATTATTCTGTCGCAAATTATAATTAATCCGAGAAGTGAGAAATGATATCCTAAAACAAAAAGCTGACAGTGGTTTTGTTGGACGGGCCAAGTGTCAAAGTTAAATTGAATATTACAGGGAGTGATCTCAGGCAGACGAAGTTTCGTGAGGTCGTGCTGAGTAGTTAATCCAATGCCACAATTCACTTCAAGTTATTCAGGAACAATTGGCTGTTACTAGCATTGCTTATTCATTGTTCATCGAACGCGTCGGCTATTTATGCTTAACTGCTGAATCAATGTAAGCTGTTCTTGTATCGATATCAAAACAATTTTATATGACGTTTCCATGAAGTTAGCTTTGTTATTGTTATAACACTAGCATTTTACACTTCTGTGAAAACCTAACTAATATTATAAATGTGAATGTGAGTTTATTTGTTTGGAACGCATGCACGCCTTAATTAATCGAGTGATCAGCATGAATTTTCACATACAAGGTTAAGGTTACAGAAAAGGTCATAGTACCTTTTATCCAGAAAAAGTGCTTTTCCCGAGGGATAGCGCGAGCGAAGCCGCGGGAAAATCTAGTATTACATGTTTGTACAACAAGTAAACATAAATCAACACAATCATTAGTAATACAACGAATTTCAATGCCGTCCAATTTTCAAGGAATTGCCTGTTGCCTTGGAAAGTTCAAAATGCAGCCATTATGGATAAGAACTCAAGATATAAATAAAACCTCTTTATCTGTAAGGTTAAGGTATTTATCTATGGGCCTATGCAGCCCGAAATAAATGATTTGAAAATGATTTTTATAACATTATAATTTATGTTTTATGATAAGAAATCGAAAGTATAAAAATAATATTAGAACATTTCGATTAAAATAGATTAATAGATGATTAGTTATATATAGTATAGTTGATGACTGAATTTTTTGATTAAACATGTTAGATTTTTACTGTTGAAAATGCAATTTGTTGAAGGAGCGGTGGACACTTCTCCCAAGTTCAAAAAGTAAGTACGTTACTCGAAACTACTAAAATTGAAAATATTTGTAAGTTGCGAAAGTTTCCTGTTCAATATTTATACTTACAACACTTATAAAATGTGTTAGTTAGAGCCATTTATTAAGAAACATATTTGTTGTAAATTAAGTCTATAAATAAATACATATATGTCTATACATAGACCATATTTCCTTCATCTTAATATACGTGAAACAATTACAAATACCCACATTACCCTCTATTTAACTAATTTCGTATAAATATGACCAAGTCTCGTTCATGATGTCAAATACTTAAGAGTGTACAGCAACCAAAATAGCTTTTTGTCTGTGTTTCATTCACTTGACCTGCTTTTGCCTTTCAGCCTGAAATCCTTTCAAGCATAGGAATAGGAAACTGGAATCACGTTTTTCGTGAATCGTAGATACGAAAGTGTAATGACCAAGTTGGTATACGCTAAGTATACGCCAAAGCAAAGTAAATTACCTACAAAATGGTCCTTATAGACTGTGGACTAATAGTGCGTTAATTATTCAAGAGCTAAACACGAAGTGAAACACTTAGGAGTTTCACTTGTGAAGTTGGTTCATGTGACAAAATAACATTTAGTAACGAATCCCAAATGTTAACTGGGAAAGCCTATCACTTGTTTATGATGCAAGGACTTGAATAAAGTAAACAGTACAGTACATTTCCATAAGTTAGTAGTAAAGCATACTCTCAAAATGTTGCAGATGAGGGATCTTTATTTTTATTTTTACCAATAATAATATAATTCCGAATGTGAGTTTGTCTGTTTGTAACGCTTTCACGGCTTAGTTGATCAGCCGATCATCATATTTTGCATACATGTTGACAGGGATACACAAACAGACATAGAGATAAAAGTACTGTTCTTAAAAGATAGAAAATTACTGACAAAATTGACATTAATGCGAGTGAACCCACGGGCAAAGTCGAGTTATTATTATAACGCTACATTTTACTGGATTACAATCGTTTTAGTAAACTTTAGATGTTCACGATTGAAGATTTTTGTGTTTGGTTTGGACGTAACAGTAAATATGCAAGCTTTATCAATTACCGTTATTGGCATGGACTACATGCGCAAACATCTCGTGACTTGCTAGTTATTCACATGGATTACTTGCGCGGATGGCTCGTGACAGTAGATTACTCGATGCATACAACCCACGCAAGTGCTTCAACTTGCGCGTGTTACTAATCCTGTCATGTACAAGAGGCTTTAGTCGTACCTATTTTTAAGGTAACGAAAGTATAAGTAATATTATATAGTAACTATTAAACTACTTCAAATAACAAACAACCGATAAAACAACGCAAAACAATTGGCGTAATAGCCAACCAATTTGTGCAAGCTTTATAAAAGTTGAATAAGACGAGGTATCATAGATTAAATAATCGGCAGTTGATTCCGGAGGCCGGCCACGTCCAATTAGGGTCGCGGTCCCAGGAGACGTGGGATCATATCGTGAGAGCTCGCCTACATACCATACGTACAACGTACGTGTTGTATAGATTTTTTCATGTTGTGTTTTTGAAGTATGATTTTCGGATGGTTTATTTTTTAACCTATATTGGTCTTGTCTGTTATTTTATAATACGTTGTATTTCTCTGAGTACATGTTTGTTAAATAAATACTAGTGAGCTAAATTTATTATTTGTTTTATGTCCCTTATGAAATATTATGTAATTTTAGTAAAATTTTATTATGCCTGGGGAGGCATGTTAAACCTTAATTTTAGCTCAAATTGCTGTGAAACTAAGCCGTTCCTACGCATAAGTTAAAAATACCGACTTGTATGTTTACAGCAATATAATACATAAACCAGTTGCAAAAAGAATAAAATTCAAACGTCAAGCGGTATTAGTAACTTCTCGAAAGCTTTGCATATTTACTTGTCCCAAAACTAATGAATACATAAACAAACGAACAGAGGACTCCTTTGTTGACTGTTGAAGAGACTTTTCCATAAACACAGCAAAGTATTTGGCACGTAAAAGTAGGTAACGTGGGTTTCGACTCGAAACCAAATTCGAAGTGACAGGATTACTTGTACATTTCAAGCTGTGCCGAGTAAAGAGCTTTGCACTCCTTTCTTCTGTCACATGCCTACTTGGCTGGTATAAACTCTAAAATCTAGTACCTAGTCTGCTCGGAAAGTTTTCTACGCATAAGTTTGCTTACAAAATAAGACTTGAACAATTACAACTTTTTTGCTTTCTCTGCTCAATATTGGGTAATCGGCAAAATTATAAAATAATACGGTTTCTATTTGTTTGATATTCACTGATTCTAAGCGACGTATGAATTAGCATGCAAATAAGAAAATTATACCAAATAAAAAATGGCAGTTATATTAAGAGTTAGTAACCTAACCTAACCATGACTACTTTGTCTTTGAAAAAGCATGTCCAATTTCCAAACATCCACAAATGACATTGCTAAATGTAAACAGTTTTTTAACGCCAGCCGTATCAGTGGCTTCAGAAGGGAGAAAAATTAATTAACATTGCTCGTCGTACTTATGTCTGTGAATTAGTATTCGGCTATTATGAGCCGGGGGGTCGCTGAACTGTATGCAAAGCTTAAAAGTAAACGTTAAAATCGTTGCTTACATTTAAAATCATTTAAAAATCAAAGCGGGCATTGCAGCGCCCCTCTCGTTACGAAACTCATTACAAGACGCCAAATAAGAAGTCATAAAGTAACCTTTCTTCAGCGGCTATTACTGTATACCAAATGATATTTTGTCTCCTTACTAGGGTCGTTTACATGGGGCGCACGGGTCTGTCTGCAAACACGAGCCGAATTTAATCTCTGCGCTTCTTTATCTCCGACCCAATGAGAAGAAAACTTTATTTTGTGCGTAAACAAGGGTAATCGGCTCCTTTTTCCACACAGTCGGGTTGGTTGCCAGTGATATTGAACGGTCAGATGGTGTTGTCCAGAATACGTTAAAAGATGAGAGTTGCCCCTTGTGGTCCGCTGAGGGTTAACCACAAATCGAATAAATCGCCTAATGTGGACAGAGACCATTATTGATTTACGTGATCGTAAATATTAACAGAATGCGCCCCTATTACCGCGGTTAGTTTTGCAGTGTGAACGGTTTTAGTGTAAACAGTATTCGGCTGATACTGATTAATCAGTATTGTGAACTGTAATCAGGAACTGTTTCGATAGTTACCGAATGATTTACTCTAATTATTTATAAGGTGATGACAGTGATTTTGATATTATAAATAAACCTATAATTATGATCTTTACTTTTCAAGCAAGAGGAACATTTATTTTCTTATCTCTTAATACTATAGCGGCTAACGCTTTTACAGAACAATGCTAAATTATTCCGGGACTTGAGAACTAGTTAGACTGAAGTGACAAATATTATCAACTTGGCATTTATTTGTTGTTGTTTGTTAAGGTACAGGTGTTCACAAAAGTAACAAACCGATAAGATTATGTAACATCAGATTAAAAAAATGCCAAACTTAATTACATTTTAAGAATTAAATAAAAACAGTAATGATGTAGCTGTATGAATATTATACTTCTTGCTTACTGTCATATAGTCATAGTTAAAATCTTTATGTCTACAAAAATGTATAAACAATTCTCGGACACGTCAATGAACTAATAGGTATATTAATTAAAATATAATAATATAAATAAAAAAGCCTGTTCAAGGAGAAAGGCTTACATGAGAAGAAGTAGGCAAGAAACTCATGGCCACTCTTTTCAATCGCCAAATGTTTATTAACAATACAATTCAGTTTTTTTTTTATATGAGCTGCTCTGTGTTATTGTTACTATAGTTTATTTAAATAAGATTTTAAAAGTAAAGGTTTTGTAAATCTATTATACATATTAATATGTAACAAATGAAGTATACGTCACAATAACTCATATTTACAATTAACTTAATTTAGGATTGTGATTAGTAATTATGATTAGATATAGCTTGTCAGTGAAAGCAACTCAATCCCAACCATTTTTATCTTCTATATATTCTGTGATTGAGTAATAGCCTTTTGAACTTAATTTACGTTTTACTACTGATTTAAATTTATTATAACTTAGATTTTGAATGTCTCTTGGGAGTTTAATGTATAAGCGCACACATTGACCTTTAAATGACTTATAATTTTTTTAAGCCGGCTCTTGTAATCTGTTATTTCTTGTATTGATATTATGTACGTCGTTTTTCTTATACTATAAGCCAATGTTCTTATATACTTAAATAAAATTTGTAAGTATGTATTGGCTGGCTACTGTATATACAGGTTGTCCGGTAATTAATGGATAACCTGGAAATGTCTTATAGTGAAACTGATGGCCGTTCAGAAAAAAATATGAAAAGAATCTATCCTAACTACTACCTGAGATATGTGTTTTTTTAATTACCATGTTTAACTTTCTTGTATACTACGACCATAAATGAATGAAATCCATCGGTTTTTCTTGTATTATTATTAAACACTAATTATGCTAATAGATAGACAGTCAAAAGTATGCTATGCTATATAGCTTGCACTTTTTAATATATACAGGGTGTCCAAGAACCTGGCGTCCAACTGGATTCCCACGATGCCCCAAGTTCTAACAGTACTCAGAAAAATATTTTAAAAAATCCACCCCATGTACTTACAGAATTATACTGATTTCAAAAAAAAAGGGGAAATGAGCACCCTGTGACATACTTTTGAATGCTGTGACTGCTAATGCTGATAATTTCGATATTTCTTGGAGGTTTTGTAATCTAGGGTATTGCTGTGTCTAAATAGAATGTAAAAATAAAGTACTTATTGTACCATTTTAAAATAAAATATTATTTTAACTAAAGGTGATATGGAAAACTATTGAATTTCGCAACTTTGACCGACTGTAGTGTAAAAAAAATGTACCAAAATAGTATGGCAAGTGACGTCAAATTTTGACGCGTTTATTCCTCTTTTTAAAAAGGTATAATACTTACACATTAATTTGAAAAAAAAAAATTTTGATAATATTTTTACTCAACAACCCAATTTTTACGATGTCTTACAGAATTCTTAGAAAGAAAAATTTACGACGAATTGAATCTAACCTCTAAAGAATTACTGTTGTATGCTCATAAAAATAACAACAGGCCTCTCAAAAAACAGGTTAGACCGTAAGGGACGGTATGTGCATGCATCTCACCATAGTGATTCGTTATTACAACAGGAGGGAGCAAGACAGAAACTATCTTTGCGATTTGCTGGTTCTTCTTTATGGTACCCCATTATTCAGGTAAGAGTGAGGGAGAAAAAGGTTAGAGGTGCGAGTGAGATAGATAGTGACGCTATCTGGGATCGTGCTATTTAGGATAACAGTACGGTCAGTACGCGTCACTGCCTCCTGCCGTTACTACGCACCTCTCTCTTATTGTTACCATTGATCACGTACTACGATTTAAAGCTTTGTTTATTGGACTCGATTACTCTTTGTGCTCTGGACTTTGAAACGAACTCTTTACGACGACCTTTGCCTGTGTTTGGACAGTTTGTGTTTTGTGTGTGCTACCATGGCGACCTACACTCCGCAAGAATACGCAAATATGCACTACATTTATGGAGAATGTAGAGGTAATGGACGAGCTGCAGCGAGACTTTACAGAGAAAGGTATCCGAGGGCTACGCGATATCCCGACCATCGAGTTTTCATTAATGTGCACAGATCACTATGTGACGGGCGGTTCCCCAATCAAGTAGCTGGTGAAGGACGACCCGTAAATGACTTCATACGCGATGAAGTTTTAGAGGCGGTGTCGGCAAATCCAAGCATCTCTGTGCGAGGAATAGAAGCTGATACGGGGATACCGAAGAGCACAGCACACAGTATTCTCCAAAAAGAAGAATATCATCCGTACCACGTACAGCGAGTGCAAAGTCTTTTACCTCGAGACTATCCGAGCCGAGTCGCGTTTTGTGAAACAATCCTGCAAAAACATCGAGAAGACGAAAACTTTATCGACAAAATTTTGTGGTCAGATGAATCTACATTTAAGAAGGATGGCTACATGAACCTACACAACTTGCACGAGTGGCATGTGGAAAATCCGCACTTGATGCGAGAAGATAGATCCCAGTACCGGTTCAAAGTGAACATGTGGACCGGTATTCTCTGTGGGAATATTATTGGTCCATTTGAGATGCCCGAGAATTTGACTGGCGAATCATATTTAAATTTTCTTCAAAATGATTTGCCAAACTTACTAGAAGAGACCCCACCAGATATGTGGTTCCAACACGACGGCTGTCCAGCACATTTTCGCGTATCCGTTAGAGAGTTTTTGGACGAGCAATACCCGAACAGGTGGATTGGGCGATCAGGAACAATCCCGTGGCCAGCCCGCTCACCTGACTTAAATCCGCTGGATTTTTTTTTCTGGGGAACTATGAAGGAGCTCGTTTATGCGAAGCCCATTAATGACATCGCTGACCTTCGTGAGAAGATAACACAAGCAGTGCAGGTGATACGTCAAAAAAGTTACTCGCGAAACATAAAGCGGTCCTTTTTAAGGAGAGTGAGAGCTTGTATTGCCGCGGGTGGTCAACATTTTGAACATTTATTGTAATAAAATATCTTTAAACTAACATTCTTTGCTTTTATTCTACTGGGAACCCATCTACCTGTGTGTATTTCCTTCTTGCTCACTCTTGGAACCGAAGTAAATAATAGTAGTAACATAACAGTTTCTAAGATAAGAAAGGGTCCGACAGTTACCGTTAGTAGGTAGGCACTTCGTAAAAATTGGGTTGTTGAGTAAAAATATTATCAAAATTTTTTTTTTCAAATTAATGTGTAAGTATTATACCTTTTTAAAAAGAGGAATAAACGCGTCAAAATTTGACGTCACTTGCCATACTATTTTGGTACATTTTTTTTACACTACAGTCGGTCAAAGTTGCGAAATTCAATAGTTTTCCATATCACCTTTAGTTAAAATAATATTTTATTTTAAAATGGTACAATAAGTACTTTATTTTTACATTCTATTTAGACACAGCAATACCCTAGATTACAAAACCTCCAAGAAATATCGAAATTATCAGCATTAGCAGTCACAGCATTCAAAAGTATGTCACAGGGTGCTCATTTCCCCTTTTTTTTTGAAATCAGTATAATTCTGTAAGTACATGGGGTGGATTTTTTAAAATATTTTTCTGAGTACTGTTAGAACTTGGGGCATCGTGGGAATCCAGTTGGACGCCAGGTTCTTGGACACCCTGTATATATATTTTTTTCTTTTTTATTATTATTTTTTTAGTTTTTCTGAACTGCCTTTAGTTCTACTATAAGACATTTCAAGGTTATCCATTAATTACCGGACATCCTGTATATTATATTATTTATTTCTTTGAATTTATTTCTTAACGTATCTCTTGTTTTGATGTAGTAAATTGCTCGAATAGCCCTATTCTGTAGTACGAAGATGATTTGAATGTCGGCAGCACTCTCATATAATCTTGATAACTACCATACAAAATATTCCCAATGCTACAAACGGTAAAATTGCTGACTCATCTTAAAACCAGTAAACCTTATGTAAAGTTACTGAAAGAGTAAAAGAGGCATTGCTTACTATGTGTTCGGCAAGAAAAAAATAATTTATAAAGCATTCTTAAATATTATCATTAGCGAAAAGTAAGCGACGATGAGTGATAAGCGAGTAGCTAGAAACTATACGAGGTGCCGAGTAACGACTGAACGAGTAGCGAGTATGTAGTTAAGATAGTTTAGTTGCTGAGGTATGAGTATGTGAGTGGATCGGGTGATTACTCACACCGCTCGTCAGCTGCAGCTGCCCCAATCACTTGTATGTGTACCAAGCAAGTGTTTCAGAACGCCTAGGGAACATCGCTGTACGAGTTTTCTTTGATATATTTTACGCTGGCCAAACTAGTGAAACCGTGGGAGCAAGGTATAGTGGGGTGTACCTGTTAAGTGTGAGAGCACAGCAGATGCATCACTACTACAGCACCATCGAGATAAACAGAGAAATTTACACAATTATATATGTATTTAATAATTATAGGTAATTTTAAAGTCAAACAAATGTACCTAATTGCCATAAGTTTACTAAAAATTAGTTTAGCGTTAGTAGTCATAACCTAAAAAAGTCAGAGAATCCAACAAAAAAATATATCGTTCAGAAATCTCGCTTGACCATTCTTCAGTAAGTTATATATACGCTTTACTTTTGTAGTGAACCCCGAAACTTATTGTACATTTTAAATTCAGAAAGAGCAATGAGAAATAAAATGAGGGAAGGAAAAAAACAGTCTAAATCTCTTAAGAAGTATCACACTGGCACTGCCTACTTGAAAAAATATAAGACGCTCAACGCTCATAATAATACTATTATATCCTATTTCACGAATACGAGAACACAAAAAATAAATTCGTCCAAAGTACATTTCATAAGTCTTCACTAACAACGTTATAATATTACGCGAAACCAGGAAAATATCGCGTATCAGAAATCGTATGTACTATATACTGTTACGCCATTATACCTTCAATTCGGGTATATACATAAGTTGTATGTAAGTTATATGTTGTGCATTGACCCAGAAGGCTTTTAGTCAAATGATCTATCAAAACCAAAAGACTACCGAATTTCTAGGGACAGACTCCTAAAAATCTTTAGAATTTAGATCATAGATATTTTTATTGGTCAGATTACTAATAGTATTTTGATCAGTCACAATAATATGTAAAATTTTGTACACACTATTGCATCTCAAAGTTCTTTGTTAGTAAGTATTTATAGATAGAATTTGGGAAATTGAGTTTTTACAAACGTGGAAATTACTTAGTCTGTTTTTTATCCTTTTCAAGATATCTTACTTGCTGTAAAACTTTTAAATGACTGCCGTTCTTATAAACAATACTTTTAGTTGTATTATTATTAGTATAGTAGCGAATGCTAAAAAGAAAAAAAAATTGTTTCCTATTTTATTTTATATTTATATCTATTCAGATACTATATTCAGAAACAAATAAATATGAAGATACATATTGTTTACAACATTACTTCAAGAATCTTTATAGGAAAAAGAGCTATCAATTGAATACTTTTGCCATCAATAATATGTTAAACAGCTTACACGCTTTAAAGCTTACTCGATGAAAAATTCACCTCATATTTTTTATTTTATAGCTTCGCTTTGGGGAAAACAGATGTTTTCACATCGAGGATTTGAGATTAACATCGTGTTTTCCTTTTGTTGACGGCCATGGCGATGCGATCGGCCGAAGATTTTACCAGAATCGAATCACGGAAACATGTATGTGATTATTCGAATATAACTGGATTTATACTAAATGCGAATATGAGAAATTCAATACGTGTACGTACAAAAAATAGGAAGAGACAATATTCCGACAATACCCCTTGAACAGCATGTAAATAAATATTTTTACCTTAAAACGAAATGTAACTTTGCTAAAATTATTAGCTCATAAACACGACACGAGCAAAGTAGATGTGTTAAAACTATTTTACGTCTTTTATAGACATATGAAATGACAATATAAACAATTTAGAAATTATTGCACGTGCTCACGTCTAGCATACCTCCGCGACCCACCAGTGCAAGTAACCCGCTCAATTTCCACCACGTGCGTGCTAATGGCCTGGGCTACTGGTATAATCTACTGGCTCGCGCTTTTCGCATAAGCTATTTGTGCGGATCACTGCGCAAGCAATGAGGATGACGAAGCATTAAAATTATGATAATGATTTTATAGAAATACTCGGCGGTAAAAAATTTACCCTACGTAACTCCTAGCTTTCTAGACTGTCTCAAATAAAACTAGCAAGTAATCTGTGCATGTTACCCGCGCGAGCAGCTTGCACGTGTTGTCTATCCCTTTTCTTGCACCATGTGAAAGTTAACAGTAAGTATAATTTCATGCCAGCTACTTGCATTGTATACAAACACCTTATAAGAAAGCATTTTATAACAAAATTGGATATCAATCCATAAAAATGTAAAGCGAGGGAATGTTATTAAGAACATCAACGATAAATCGTCGTATTAAAACGAATAAATCCCTTGAAATCTATACCAATCCATAAAAAAACTATTAAAAACATTGATCAACTACAAAAGATAGGACAAATAAAGCGATATATCGATACTTTTCGATTTCTCGGCGCTTAGAACAAAACTGGTTTGCATATCGATATTTAAACGTTTTATGTGCGACGTTATTTCGATAGGAGTTTTATGTGATCCCGTTTGAGGCATTTTATTGAATATCGGAAACGTATTTGGGGTTCAAATGAGATCTTTTCGTATTGTTTTTAGACGCTCTTTGTCTCACCGTTTTGAAGTTTGACAGTGATTTATTTTGCGTCTCTTTGAACCTGCAATCTCATTATTGTTCAATATAGTTTCTTTGTGGTGTGCTTTGTCAATATCGATGATAGTAAATTGCTATTATACTGTCTATTTCCTTGCTAAATATATTCAAATTGGTTCATGTTCCGCCATCGTTCGAAATAAAAAGATAAATACTGTTGAACATAGCAGAAATCATGAGATTTAAAATTCACGAGAATTAGCAGTGCTTTTATTTAAAACTCGACCAGGCGACCATTTTCTTTTATAAGATTGCATATTTTAATGTTTTCAAGCGAATTTGAGGCCAATATATCCTGAGACTTTTATATTCATACAGTGACGAGTATAAAAGTCTTAGGTTGTTAAGTCAAAAACAGTCACGTTTTATAAATATATTTTAAATCACTTAGAAGGCAAAGGGCGTTAAACCTGCCTGATGGCGTACTATCAGGTACCGCCTACTCCACCAAAAATATCACTCGCGCGGTGAGCGTCCCTCATGGTCTTGGGAACAGTACTCTCCACAATAACATAACACTAGGTTTTTCAGCTGTGACCTTTTGTGCGCAAGATGCAGGTTATAATGTAGACGCCGCTATGCCCGACTTCATATAGAAGTCGGGCAGTTAAAAGCTCAGCTCTATATCTCTTTATTACTTTAAATTACAAGAAATTACAATGTCACCTTACACATATTGTCTATATTGCTTCCTAACTCGCAGTAAAAACACGTATTACTTCTAATATCACTAATTAACTTGCGTAGACGTCCACAGCAAATAAGAGAAGCTATTTAGTTGTTATTGTGCGACAGACAATAACACTAAGTTGTGTAAAAGACGTTAATCATCCCAGCGAGCTACCCCAGGGAGCTCTTGGCACAGATTTCGTCCTTCATTTCCTTGGGTACATTTACTCTTTCCGACTTCTCAGTAAGTCTCATGTTATCAGACAATGACATTTCTGCCAGAAATGATAAAACGTTTCTCGTCTAAGTATATTAAGTGAAAAATAAATTGTTTTTTTTTTCGGGTTACAATTTAGAGGAAGAGTTTTGATTTTTATCTTCGCGCCCATTTTCCCTTAAGGGTTGGATAGGATTTAGAATTTTTTTACTTGCACAATTTGCAGTTCAATGCCTACTTAATTAGTTGTAAAATCACTCAGTCTCACTAAAAAAGTACAGTACTGTACTTTTAAATGATTACTGATTGCATATTGCAAAATAAACCATGTAATAAAAATATTATTCATAGGCCTGGGCGAATATCACATACCGTTATAGTTTATACTGCAACAATAGCTCACGCAGTTGGCTAATTTAATTTCCTTGCACCGCCTTCTGTTTTATTGTATTTATTATTATATCTTTTAGGATTGTGGAGATACAAATAAAACATTTCTCTTTCTTTCTTTCTTTCAAGTTTTGGTTTCTTATGACTTTTAGATAGACGGTCGGTTACTATAGAATATTGATTAGCTGGCAGCACTGTATTTTCATTTTTGACGAATGTATACATGACATATTATTCTGAACATACCAGATCTTACTTATTTCCTATTCGCGTGAGATCCGCACTAACTTACTTCCACGTGTTGTTTTTGCGTTACGCTTTAATATTATTAAAGGAACGCCTAGACAAGATTTATTTTCTATTAGTTCAGGATTTCTTTTAGAATAAAAGCTTTTTCCATAACCAACTAAGGCTATATTATAAGGACTAAAATATACCGTACGATTTTACGTTACATTTTATTTTTCACGGTGTCTATTTGAGTAGTTAGTTACTGCAGTTTCGGTCATGTCACTGTCGTCAATCGAGTGTGGAGCGCGCGTCATTTGTTTTAGTGTCACAAATCGACCCCAGTGAACAAGGGCCCTCGGTAAACTAGAACAGAGTGTTTCTAAACAGAAAGTGTGTGTACTTTCCGAAAAGATATGCTTTTATTTTTTAAATGCAGTAGTGGAATTAGGTTTCTATATTTTTTCCTTATTCAGGAGTAATATATTTTTGCTATAATACTACAAAATTATATTGTACTTCGTACCTTAAAAAATTGCAGTATTATTTTAATACAGTTCGCTTTTGCTTTAAGAAAATATCTTTATACAACAATTAGGTCTATTATTAAACACAGGTAGATTGTAGCAGCAATCTTTATTTCCGTTGTTCAAATGTTTGTAAAGTCCCCGCGACACCGGAATTAAGCCTAGTGCCTTTGCTTAAAAAAACTGTTCTCTGTCAAAAATATATTTTTACAAGTAATAATTTATTGTAATTACACGACGCCGACGCCAGAAGTTAACATCGGCTATAAACAAAAGTTATTCGGGCGGACTGCATACAGCTACTTGGGTGGCTCGCGGTCTTTTATACGATACTTACTAAAAATTGCCGCAAGTGCTTCAAGTTGTGTATGGTATCCGGGTCGAGTAGATACAGTAGTCATAGGCGTTGGATAAATAATACAATGAAATACTAACATTCAAATAAGTTTTATCCGTTGGAAAACGAGTATAATAATTGTTCCAATAATTTGACTGTACGTTAAGAATAATTATTTTTGCCAAAGACGATTAAAAGATCAAGGCTCTAATATTCAAACTTTGTATTTCTAAAATTCTAAATTTAAAACAATAGTTACAAAATAAAGTAATTATCAAACTTTGAAACAACCTCGCAAGTCGCAACATGAAACTCAACGCTCTTACACACACAGTAACTATTACTACAAAATAGTAACTTTGTATTCATAGCGAGTGTCCAAATTAAGGCGAGCAGAAGTGAAGTGGCCGTATCTTTTATACGAACACTCAATATCAACTTAAAACAATGTAAGCAAAATGTGAAAGCGAACCATGAAATTGCCCAGAACAGTACAAATGTAATTAAACTTAACAGTTAAACTCAGGCATTGTCGTAAAAGTTAAGTAAAAGCCCACAGAATCTTTGTTAGATTTACGTTTTATGATTCTCAAAAGAAAGGAGCCGAGAATAATTTAATAATGCTAAGTAATGATAAAATTAACGGTACAAAGATTTCTTATTTCGAAGTACTTGCGAAACTTAATAGAATGGTCGCATCGACCGGCTTTAATTTCTTCTAATTTTACAGATTCTTAGGGGTCAAAATGTTTAAATATGTAAATAATTGTTAATGGATATGATTGCATTACTAATTCTCCTGAGACTAATCCAATTGTGCGTAGCTCTAAAATTCAAATAAGCGTCATCTAATTTTACTAAATATTCTAATAAGCAAGAACTCTGAAAAGAAAATAACGTAAGTAAAATTAAAATGTAAATGAGGTCACGGGTTCGATTTCCGCACAAACATTTGTGTGCATGGACATGGATGTTTGTCTTGGTCGGAATTTTTCTATGTATAATATGTAGGTATTTACAAAAAAAATATATATAATATATGTATGTTTATCCATAGTACAAGCTCTGCTTAGTTTGGGCTAGATGGTGTTGTGTGTAGGTGATAGAATATTCTATATTATATTAAATTATTATTGAATGTTTGTAATTTTTTACATTCGCATGTTATTAATTTATATATTTTAATTATATAATATAATATAATGATAATTTATTTATTTTAGTATAAATTCTTAGTTTACAATTGCATCTTAACAATAACATAAAGTGCACTTATAGATATTTGCCCGAACTAGGTTAAACTTATCTCACTTAGGCTCGGCAACGTAAAATAATAATAACCATAAAAAAACCATAAAATGTATGCCTTATCTATTGCTTATTTTGTAAATTGCTAAATTGATGATTATTTTTTATTATAATATACTAAAACATCCGAAAACATCATAATTATGTATGTATGTATGTGGTAAGTCAGAGTTAAGTAATGCAAGCGCCATCTAGGGGTGGTAGGCAACATCTATGAAGTGTCAACTATTGATCATACATAACATCGATAATCTAAGATATTTATTTAAGAAATACAGTAAATGTAAGATAATAAACTAAAGGCTGTATTAATAACATGAATCGTTACTTTTATTTCACCACTTTTATAATAATGCAATACTTTTTCATGTTGATAGTTCAAAATTAGCCAAATGGGGTTGTAGTACAAAATCGAATTTAATACAATTATACCATTACGCAATTGAATGTTGATTAATTAGTTGCAATTCGATTCATAATCGACAATTTGCTAAATAATTGTTAACAGAGCAACATCTTTTTTCTATGCATTAGAATTCGAATAAGTATTAGGTAGATTAGTTTACTTTGTTCTACTAATATGTAATGAATATAATATATAATGCATTTTAGTAAATATCGATATTAACCGAATACCTTCGAATGATGTATACATTCGAATAATTGCACATTAGCGATGTGCAATTATCACAATAGTGATTTATTCGAATGCTGTCGCTATTGAATTCAAATGCTGCTAAGTACATACAAGTGTAAAATGTTTAAACGAATACTCTATAGCACCCTGTATTTACGTCGGATGCGGGTAGCATAAAACGCCGTACCGTGTCCGGCATCAGCCCCGGCCATTCGTCGCCGACATGTTACCATCTATACTTTTAATTGGCAGCCGTAGATCTACCGCTGCAGGCGCCAGACATGCTGATGTGTGGGACAAGTTCATATGGTGATGCATCACGTTGATGCATGTTGCTTTGTTCTATACGAAGATTCAGGTCAAATACCGGCGAATGTGTACGAAATAAAGATGAATAAGCTTGAATAGTTTCGATAAGTTCATCTGTGAATAAGACTGGGCACTTTACAATACTCTGACAGTTCTTAATATTATCGGAACTAATATTATAAATGTAAATGCGAGTTTGTTTATTTATTACTTTTTCACGCGGCTTCGCTCGTGTAAAAGTTTAGATTAGTTTACGTTAGTACTTAATAGTCCTTTTTTAAATAAAATATAGCCTATATTAGCCGGTAATAACATAGCCTTCTAGCGGTAAAATAGTTTTTAAAATCGGTTGAGTAGTTATTGAGTTAAATCCTTACAGACAAACAATTACAAATTTAATCTTTCTTCTTTATAATATAAGTATAGATATCTTACGCTTTCACGCCTCAACTACTTAACTGATCATCATAAAATTTCATATAAAATAAAAAGGATATAGGGCTATCTTTCATCCAGAAAAATAGTAGGTACTGTTCCCGTGTGATAGAAACTTATTTACAAAATCTAGATTATAGCGAGCGAAGCTGCGGGCAATATCTAGTACCTAATATATCGATATTCACGAATAATATGCCTAAAAATTGTTAATACAAAAACTGAAAACGTCTTTTGGGTACGCAGTAGGCAGTGTTTCCTCGCTGCCGCATCAGACATGCAAATGTGTGCTAACAATTCACACACAGTTCACACAAGTTGGGTGATGCAATACGGTGATGCTTGTTGCTTTGCTCTGTACAAAATATTTGGGTCACAATATGCTTTGTGCATAGCCCAAAATGGGAGAAGAAAGTAATTAATACATACCTACTACAAAGAAAAATATATCTACATAGATAACTAAATTTTTGTAATTTTTTAATAAAATAATGCGAATCTTTGTTTGGTAGACAAGGTGACAATTGTAGAAAAATATGTCTTGATGAAATCGAGGTTTATACAGATGGAAAATTTTACTTGGTTTTTGTTTATTGTTATGCTATATCGAATATTAATATAAAACATTGCTTTTCGCGCACCAGTAATCTAATTCACGTTGGTAACATCTAATAAGACATAATATTATTTCAAATTAATATTTTAATTGAATCTGCCGGCAGTTTCGCCTATGTTAATCCCAAGAGTTCGTAGACGGGATAAAAAGTCCTATTTAATAATCCAGGAAATTATATCATGAGTACTAAGTTTACGCGTGATTGAGAAACAAGCTTCCAAACATGTTCACTAAACTTCCTATTTATATAATTAGTAATATTAAAACATATATTTAAATTGACAATATACATGTGACGTCACCAGTCAACTCTGGTATTCCAATCTACTCGTTTTTCTGCATAGCTCATGCATATGACGCGACAAACTTCCTCAAGTAATCCGTATAACCGTACTCGCCTGGGCTAAAGCCCACGCGAGTATCTTGCACGTAATGCACGTCGGCCACTTGCTTTGTGTACAAGCACTTTGATAGTGGCCACTTCTGAAATTATGCGGCAAATAATATATATTTTATCTTTTTGACGTAGGATTCGAATAATTTGTTTGGCATGCCATAATGCAGAATACACCCATATTTTATAAAAAACGATTGGAGTTCGTTCTAATAATTTAATTCCAAATTTCAATATTTTGAAACATATACAAAGAAAATCGCAATATATTAATCTCTAAAGTTGAGTCATTTATCTATTTTGATGTTATAAATATTGTTGCAGCCTACTGCGGTAAAAGAAAATCGACGAATATTCGCTGTATAAAAGATTTTCCCTTGAACCATACAGCGTTGCGGTTTTCTGTTCGAAATTGGGCATATTTGATTCGTTTTGTAACGGTCCGAGGGTCGCCACCATTACAACATGGAAGATGAACATGTCGATTGATCAACCAGCTTAATGGATTTCATTATACTACGAACAACACGAAATAAAATTATATACACACTTGATTCTGCCCGCGGCTTCGCTCGAGTAAATGTAGGTAAGGTTAGGTTTATAACAGTACACTTTTCTCGAAGAAAGGTACCCTATGTCCTATTCTGTACCCCCGACAATGTATATGCTAAATTTCATGTTGATCGGTCGCGTAGTTAAGGCCTAAAAGCTCAACAAATAAACAAATTTCATACAGAAAATAAGTACTGTTATTAACAGAGGAGTCTTCTTCGAAGAGTTTAATGAAAACGCTATGTGGGTCTGTGTGTCTGTCTGTTAGTGACAAGCATAGCTCTGGAACCACTGGACCGATTGACTTGTAACTTGGTGTGCAGACACCTTGGGGTCATCCCTCAGTCGAATTTGAATATATTTAAATACCCCAGAGATATAGGGGTCACAAGATCATAAGGTCAGGGGATATCCACAAACAGAGTGATTTGGAAGTCCAAGGGAGAGGCTTTTGCCCAGAAGTGGGAAATTAGAAAATCTGATGAAAAAATAGTCACATGACGACGATGGGGTTGAATCCTGGGTTTTTACACCCATCTCGTTGAATCTACATTTACGCGAACGAAGACTCGGACAAAATCTTTTTATGTATATATATTCAATTCATGCTAGCAACTAAACTGTCTAACAAGAAGGATATTTAGCATCCGTACAAAAGGACGTGAAAATAAAACATGCAGTATCACGCATCCAAACGCATTTTCACGTTTTTTAATTTGACTGTTTGACGCTCGTAAAACCCATTCAGAACGTTAAGACTAAACAAATGACACCGTGTCCCTCACGGACTTGCAGCGAAAATGCAATATAAACACACACTAGGGTACAAACAAACATGTTAACATAGAAGGACATGCACACATTGTCACAACGTCTGTTTGTGTAAATCAATAAAGAATTTTATGTGCAAACGTTTTTCTGCTACTGTAATTACCTGAAACACTGCAAAAAGAATGCGTCTTCGTGTTTTATATGCCGACTGCGAGCTCTTAATTGTACCTTCGTTTCGTGACTTGCTTTTCGAGTTGTTTATAGGTTGGTAGTATTATTTACTTCATTACTGCTAGTGTATTGTGTTTTCATATGCTGATATTATAAGCTCTATTGCTATAAAATATCTTCGTATTTCATTAGCTTAAATGCATACAAAGCAATATTTGGTTTTATTGCAAAAAATTAAGATGTTCATAATTTGGGGTGAAATAATCTGTCATTTACAAACACTGAATAATGAACTGGATCTTTCAAGTTTTAATTATTGCTGTGATTTACTGTCAGTGAAGTCCCAACAACGAGGAACAATTCCGAATCCATTCAATTATTCAAACTTTTAATTAATATTAATAGGAGCTCTCACTTTCAAAAGAAAGAATACTGAAGGCACAGATAAAAACTCCTTAGAAATCCGCGTTACCCGCAGCTGTGGACTGTAAATTAATGCGAAAACAATAAAGCGTCGCAGCGGCACAGTCCGAAAATAGACAGCCAAGAGCTACGAATAAAAATTAATTCCAAATGGTTATTAGTGCCCGCGAACAAAAGTAGGTTGGATGTTGCCCTGGTGTGGGTGCGCTACTCCGTAATAAACGTCACGACAAGAGAGATAGGAAATTAAACGAAACTAAGGAGAAGTCGCTCGTGCCGACATCTGAGGGAGGAACTTTAGGGGAGTTCACGGTTCGGTCTAAAAAAACTAAATTAATACTGGCCGCTCGATTCTGTTTACACTCTGTGAGCGACAGGTTAGAACCTCCTTTGTTTTTATGTGCATTCTACTGTTGCAGTTTTCGAAATTAGATACGTGTTTCAAATTAACAGCGCCAGCAAATTTTCGCTTAAAATCCTTTGAAAATTGCTTTGAGTTACGTCGTAGTACTTCTAATTAGAATAAATATGTTCCGCAGACGTAGAGGCACCAATAAATTATTAATATTAGCTCGGAGAATTGTATTGGAAATCAGTTCAACACACACCTTGTTTAGAATTAATATTCACTTACCTTTTGGCAGGGGTTCTATAACAATTCTGACAGCGTGGACAGCTCCTAATCCTGCGAAGATCCACAGTAGAGCCATGGCGGTCCGTGCTGCACGCATCAACTCGTCCATTTTGATTCAGTTCAGTCTATCTGTTCCACATCGCAGGCGTACTCTGTGAATAATAGAGCTTACGTTAATGGATATATTCCCATTTGTATCATTTTGGGTACACTTGCAGCGCGTTATTAATTCAGATTAAAAGTTTGTCTTCGCTTAACGTTGGCATGTTCAACATTACTAACATAAATTAAATTGAGCTTTATATTATTCTGTTAGTTATAACCAATAGTGATTTTATACTTTTACAGCATTTTAGACTTTTAGAATAGTAAATTTATATACAACAGTTCTTGACGTATCAAAAGAAAAAGAATACAACATCATATATTATATGTAATATTATATTCATTTTAAGGTAAGATAATTTAACTATAATATTATAGACAAAGGGTTGCGATATAACATAATAATTTATTTTCACCCTTACATCACAAGCACAGAGCGAGCCGTAAACACCTTTACCTCGATATCGTATTTTTGACAAATCGAATGATATCCGAGCGCGAATAGGCAACGAAATAAAACATTATCGCATCAAAGGCGGTATCAGCCACAGTTCAATGTTATATTGACAAGATCCAATCCAACTCGCAAATCCAATCCTTCAACTTCAGAAGTGAGTTCGCCTAATATCTAGCGCCTTTGCATTTATGAATAATAACTGGAAAAAGTTAAACTCACAAATCCTACTCCATCTGAATATTGTACGATTCCAAAGATAACGCGCCAAAGGAAAGAGGATTCTCTTTTTTTTGTGCCACGGTGTTTATTCTTCAACGACAAAGTTTGAAAGGTGGATTAAAATTGTTATGAACCTAGATGGAGTTTTATATTTTTGCGGATTTATTACAGAATTTGAGATTAACTGCTTTTGTGTTATACGAGCAGAATCAATGTTAGGAGAGGTAAGAGGGTCACCTGCGTTCAGTATGATGTACATAGTCGAACCCTTTGTGGTTTTGTATTGAAATAAATATTCTGTATAAAATTTGTAGGCTTTGTTTTGCTTTAATCGTTTCATATAGACATGGATTACAATTACTCGACTTATAATTTACATTTCTCTAGCGAAAAAGAATTAAATATATATATGCGAAAGTATTGAATTTAATTCTTCAACTGTTATTAAAGAATGCAAAATTTACATACATAATAAATAACTATAACACTAAGATAAATAGCTGGTAATAATTTAATGTGCCAGAGTCAGGTGCCCGCTACGTATTTATTCATAAGTTTAAGAGTTTAAGTGGAAGTGCAATATCTTGCCTAATCTGAAAGAACTCAACTTATGATATAATTATTATACTTTCCTATACGTATATATATTCTATATTCCTTTGCATTCTACCTACCCTTTGCTATAGCAAAAAAATGTGACACGATATAATGTCTGACCAGAAGGCTCTAGACGTCTCATAAAATACGTGATTTCAACCTAAAGTGAAAAGTTCTTGTTAAACAACACCTTTTTTTTTAATAATAATAATATTCTACTACATACACACAACAACACAACCTTTGATAGTGAGATAAACACAGTCTATTTCGATTAATATCGTCGCCGTTTCATCATATCTGCCGTTACTCAAAATTGACCCGCCGTCATATCACTTTATGTTGTATGTCCACACGGTGAAACGAATGCAGGTGTCTGTTTGCAGCTTCACAAAAGTGTCTCTGCCTCGTTCAAACTATCGTTTTCGGGAAAAGCAATCGAATATCAGTTTTTTATTTGAACGCTGTAAGCCGAATGCTCGGAACGTCCTTTCTATTCAAATATTCGATTAACTGTCATGGCGCCTGATACCAGTTGACGACATATGCAATGTATCCATTTGATGCGTATGTGAAACCTTAATGCAACTCGTAAATATATTTTGTATTTGAGATTTAAATTTACATTTAAATGTGACTAGCATTAAAACTAAATTCTTCTTTTCTTTTTTTTTAATCAATACTTATTTTATCAACTATGCTACTATTATTAAAAATATTCTGTAGTGCAAATTCAAACACGCATGCCTGTTTTAAGTAATAAATATATTCTTCTATTTGTGTACTTAATATTATTTTAATAATATAAAATGAATAAATAAGAATATGTTTTAATCTAAATCTGTATGCTTGTATTGTTAGTAATAATAAATACATATGGTAATACGTAATATAAAATAAATATAGAATTTCACGTATCGGTCTGATTATGATCATTATATTTTATAATGGTGTATCCTTGCAGACTGCGGGGATCAAAATATGGCTTTATATTATATTTTCTAATCCATAGATATTTGATGCGATTCTAAGTGTTCTACGATTTTATATTTATACAGCTTAATGTTTATAAACCCATCGCAACATATGGTCTGGATACTCACCTAATATAGGCGTTGTAAAATAAATAACTGCATAAGAAAGATCAGTACACCTAATTAAAAGCACAATAAACCTGCCTAAATCGACATATTTAGTACCTTTTACATATTTAAGGTAGTAAGTCCATTTACAAAGCTATGACCAGCTGACTTACATAAGACAAAATTTATGTAAAGTAAAATGTTCCAGATTTGTTTTTTTTAACAGGCCTAAGCAAACAAACTCGGTTGTAATGAGTCACTTTAACAGCGGTGTAAACTTTATCTTTCTTTTTTTATGTATTTAATTAAAAGTGTATTTATATTGACGATGACATTGCAAGAATACCTTCATTAGCTAAAATAAATATATTTTAACATGACATTTTTATTCTATAGAAAAATACAAAGTTTACGAAAGTTGACACCTAGAGTATTTGACCAAATATTCTGAAGTTAGGTGGTGGCATTATCTTGAATGATGATCCATGTAGTCTCAAAGAAGAACGAAACTAGTAACCTACATACCTAGAAAACTAAAAGAAAATGCGATGTCTTAGAAAATGAAACCAAAAACAAGTTTAAATAAAGAGACATAAGGAAAGAACCAAAACATCAAATAGGACTTAAGCTAACAGAGAGGGTAAGTTTGAGAAAACGTGTAGAAGAATGTTGAAACTAAAACGAAAAAGTGAAAAACGCATTGTTGCCGAATGACGTCACAAGGCTTATTTGATTTTTTTTATTCATTAAGCACACCATTCGTTTGATTACACAAATAGCAAAACCTTTTTTTACCTAAATACAATTTCATTACACAAGTAATAGGTATGCATATACATATTTTACATATTTTCTTTTCTAAGAGAGATTACATGCATGCAATACTAAATACAAACTCATTGAAAATACACAAAAATATAAACAATTAAATTAAACATAAATAAAATTAATGTTAAGCTTTTTGCGTCGAACAGTCGAAGGTCGAACGTGATAGCCTCGTCATATCTTGGAACTAATATAATGTCTTAAAAATTCTCACCAGTCGTTCTACAACAAGTAACGTTCGCCTTACAACAGAAATATCAATAAAATAAAATGAACTGCCCAGTTTAGCCGACCGGTCAACAGATTGTGTCAATTCAGTAAATTTTATTGCCGTTTCAGTTCTACCAGATCGTAAATTTGTCACCTTGCAGTCACGCAACCGTTTTCTAGGCACGCCTCAGTGCAAATCTTCGGTACACTCTATCACAAATACTGTTAGACGCAAACTATATGGGTATCTAAACACTAACAATATATGGGTGTTTACTCATATAATATTCATTCAACTTGATTTAAACGTGCAAGACGAAAAGAAGATATTAAAATGTAATACATATATTCGTCATTAGTGTGTTGAATATAAATTAAACAGTATTAAAATTGAGATTGCAGCTTATATTCTTTAAATTAATAAAGTAAAAAGATAATATAATAACATATAACAAAGTAAAATAAACTGAACTGTATTTAATTTCAAATTTAAGCTATATTTATGGAAGAGAAGATATTTATTAAAGTTATATAATATAACTTTTTTGTTACTTTAAGCATGCTGCTAACTATTTTCAAAAAATAATATAGTTGAATGGAACATCTACATAAAGATTCTCTAGATTAAGAAATTATTAAATATTCTTACTTATCTATGTTTTTAGAAATACAAATAATACATCCTATGTTCAATGTTACTGTACATTTACAAAAGTATGTATAACAATGTTTATGGAAAGTAATGTTAGACCACTAGTTACTATGAGGTTTTTGCACGATGCAGATTATATTATAGGTACAGGTAAAAAACAATACAGCAAAATGTAACTATTACTATTTTTGGATAGTCACTTTAATAAATACAATTAAGAGACATTACATTTTTTTATTCCCCGTTTAGAAATCTTTATACATCGCTGTTTTAGGTAACAAAGTTAAAGTAACGCAAAAAGAATTATAAGCTGACAGAATATACTACTTACATAATTTTCAACTACATACTTTCATTGTAACAAAGTCGAAACAATGAGGGCTTCAAAAATTGCCATTTGCGCTACCCTTTGTACACACGAAACAGCAAAATTAAGCAAATGCATACATATAGAGATGCAGTAATAATAGATGGTTGTTTGTAATTGTGCTCGAGTAAGCTGCTGTAATTGCAATGTGCATCATTAGTACGACTGAAAGAGAACGCCGATATACCTTCGCACTCATACAAGCTAACTAAGCTTTGTCCTAAAGCGTTTAGAAAATGAAATTGCTAGTTGGCTAAGCCTATTTACCTATAAGCCCTTGAATTTTATCCCGCTACCGCTAGCCAGTTTAATCCTATCAGCTATTATTAATTTCTTTATTAGTTTCAGTGTAAAACCCTCTGTATATTTTTACCGATAAAATGAACGTGGGTTTTGAATAGTGCAATTTCTGATTGTAGTTACAAAAGCGAATCCAGCGACATCTAATGAGCATGACTCTCATCGACACCAAATTAAGTGTCGTCGTTATTCATTCGCATGGTAAAGGTGAGCGCCGTGGCTGTACAAGGAGACATTCTAATTACTGCAGTGGGCGAGGCTTCTCGGTCGTCACCTGATTAAGGCATCAAAGATTCTACCGTGAGCCAGTTCGTAATTATTTGGCCTTACCGTGAGACCCTTATGGGACGATGGGTTATTCAGTCCTGCACTCAATCAAGCGAACCATTAAAAAGAATGCTACTGTCGTCTCAATGATCAACTCATTTTAATTAGAGTAACTTTTAATATTTTGCGAATTTTGTTGAAGTCATGAAAATCGTCTTTTTAAGTTTATTAGTCATTAGCTTTCGCCTGCAGTTTTGTTAATTGAAACATAGTCTATGTTACTCAGAAACAATGCAGCTGTCTATTAATGTAATTACTAATATGATTGGTTCGTTTGTTTTACAGATTACATACAAACAAACAAATTATACTTGAAATTAAACACTTTATACGGATTTTGTCGCGTTGTTAATTTTACTTTAAACACTTTTATTAGATAATTTTGAAACTCTAACACTACTATTATTAATCTTTACTATTATTTAAGCTATTTGATTTAATTAAAACTATTTATGTAAGTTTACATTTTAACGTTGTCGACTACCATCTTAGTCTCCCCGTGAACATGGCTGCTGTAAAGCAACCGAAACGTAAGGGCAAAGTGTAAATTTATATAAATGGTTTTAATTAAATCAAATAGCTGAAATAGTAGTAAAGTTTAATAATAGTAGTGTAAGAGTTTCAAAATTATGTAATAAAAGTGTTTAAAGTAAAATAAACAACGCGACAAAATCCGTATAAATTGTTTAATTTCAATGTATAAATTCGCGTGAATATAAAACAAATTTTACTTTTTTATATTATTAGTGTACAATAACAAAATCAAATATGAATTTAGCCAGTTGCGGCGACGTATTAATATTTTAGCAGATATTTAAACCACCCAGTTGGCAAAATATTTAAAATGCAGCAAAAAAGGTACTAAGATGAAACATTAAATATTAATAGCATCTCGTTTTAGCTTGAACGTTCGCCTTAGGTAAACTGTACCGGAGTTTCGTCGTTCGTAGCACCTTGTCCTCTTCAAATCCTATATAATAATGAGACAAGCTCCGGTCCCTTTGAGGAAATTTTTAATGAAACACCCTAGAAAAGTTATAAAAGCCTCGTCTATCTTTTAAAAAGTAATTGAGCCTGGCAGAGAGCCGCTTTTTAAATGATTTGCGGGTTTTGTTTTACAATCATTGCGAAAAGTTACCAACTTTAAACATTAATTTCGTAATCAGAGTACGATCAAATATTTTGGTCGAAGCAAAAAGTGGAACTGCGCTATTTTCATCAATACAAAACCTGATACAAAAGTAACATCATTTAGTTTCAATTATTTCTAACTTCTAATGTACATTAAATGTGATTTAAATTGTTTTAGACGAATGAAACACAGACTATATTTAGACGGATGTGTATTTTGTTAGTGCGTGTTTGAACAATAAGCTTTTTGAAATGACTTAAATAAGTTTAACCTTTTTAGAATGGAAATACTTCTTCAGTGTTTTGTTTATAGTTACTACGTAATAACATTTAAAAGCCGAAACCCTGTTTAAATTCTCAGTTCGAATGTAATTTCTCGCAGCGAGTATAAGTTTTCGCGCTTGGAATTAACGAAATTAGTGAAATTGCTATTAGTGGGGGTGTGGAAAAAATTTAATTATGCCCTTCGTGGGTCATTAACAATAGTTAGAAAGCTCGTAGCACTCCGAGAGCGTCGAGTTATTGCCGTGCGAATTGCACTTCATACAATTTTTATAAAATCTTTTTCAAAACCCGTTGTCGCGATGTGTAGTACACATTGTTCGAGGATAAGTATTATTGCAACGTTTTTATAATGTTGTTAAAGTCACGTCTACATTTTTATACCTGGCAAGAACAAATTCAACTCGTTATATTATTACCTTTAATCTGTAAATTTTTGGTGAGCCAGAGATAATTGAAAACCTAATGAGTCTGGCCGCCGGTGTGCCGCTGCCACTCAATTAGTTAAAAATTCAATTCTAAGTCAGACTTGTCAATACAAGAAGCTTAAGTTTACTATTAAAACCTAATTTCGGGATAAATACGGTAGTATGACTTATTACTATACCGGATAGCTAATTTTTTTTAAGATCTCTCTCAGGTTATTTATTATTAGTATTTTTGAGTAGAATACTACTAATGCTTATTAATAATAGTGAATGTTTGTATTAGGATTTGATTCACGTTTATACCGTCGTTAGGATTCGAACCCACGATCTCACGGTCGTAAGTCTCATGCCACCAACGTCGCTTTTGCCGTGTATCTCGCAGACATTTATTTCTTTATGATTTTTCGCACTAATATTAGTCAGACTCGGTACCTACTGGTACTGAGAAGTTTATATTCTTAATTTTCTTTATCAAATTTAGTCATTACTTTGTTTATTGTAATATATATTACACGCAATGGTAACACAAACAAAGCTAGCAATTTAAGATAATCCGTCTCATGATTTACCATTAAATGCAAGAACGAGGACTCCCTTTGTCAACTTATTGACGCCATAAAAGTGAAGCCTTAACGATAGCCGACAGCGTCTTATTCTTGGCAAATAATCGAACGACGGCTTACAACAGATAGTCCGTCCGGGACAAAAGAATATTTTCTAGCCTATTATCAAAATTATAGACGGTCGGGATTAAGAAAGACAATGCTGGCGCCTCCTCTCGGTCTCGTTTTAATTGCTGAGTCCCGAGAGCTGTATTGCGTTTTATGAACGACATAATACCGGCTATAGGAGTGTTATCGTTCTAAGCACTTACGAGTACCGAGCTTAAAATATGACTTCACTAATTAACTGAACTATTAGACACTTACTCTGGCTTACGAGATTCATTTTATAGTGCAACCACAAAGGTAGTGGGAACGATGTGGGTGGATGCACGTGGCGGCGACGTGGCTCTTTGTACAAAGAAATTCAGTGGGCCTGACGCCGGCAACAAAGTGGTTTCATACGTACGGACATACATAGCAAGCAACAGAGAAAATTGAATTAGACCGACTACATCTACTCTCCTATAACTGTTCCACAGATTTGTTTAACAAAAACTAGTTCTTTTTATGATTGAACAATCGTTTATATTTTTATTTTGCTTTTTAAATTGGTTGTTGAATCAACTCTTTTTGCGCATAGGGATATGTGTGAATACTGGAGGGAGTAAATGACAGCACTAAAAAGTTATATCACCATAAAGGGGACAAAATTCAGTAAAAAGAGCAAGCCAGCACTTTTGATAATATCTCTAATTTATGTGAATGGAAGCAGAGAATGTGCTCGGCCTGACTAGGCCTGGCATTAGAACAGAAAGTAAAAAGCATGAAATGCGAGGTAGTAGTGCACACGGGTGATGATTGATGACCAGCAACGCAGTTATAACTCACTTAAGCAAATACTGTTAAACTGAACATGCACTTTTATGTTACGTAATTTTATAATACAGATTATTGTCATCATTTTGTTTTAATTTTACGCGATTGCGATTACCTACATTGAAATTAAACAACTTTATATAGATTTTGACGCGTTGTTTATTTTTTTATAAAACAATATTATTAAATAACTTTGAAACTTTAAACTACTATTTTTAAATACTGTTACTAGTTATTGTTTACCTTCTAGCATCTTAGTCTCCCCGTGAACATGGCTGCTGAAAAACAACCGAAACGTCGGCAAAGTGTTATATTTAATCTGGATCGATTTTATAATTTAAATAGCTTAAATTGAAGTAAACAGTAATTAGTAACTGTGTTTAACAATAGAAGTTTAAAGATTCAAAGTTACATAACAATAGTATTTTATAAAAAAATTAACAATAAAAAAAATCGCATGAAGTTGTTTAATTTCAATACTGATTATTTTTTTTTATCAAAGTGTATATCAGTTTCCAATACAAATTTTATTAGAATCAGTCCATTATTAAGAGATAGATTACTTATTATAATAATTTATGAGAGGTTTAAAAATAATTTATTATTTTAGTACAATTAAACGATGCGGTTATACTACGTAATTTATATTATTATATTATAATCGCCTTTAAAGTTCCAGTTATTGGCCAAGTACGTGTTATTATAGAGCGGTAGACGGTTTCTTTTTCCAATTTTGCTGGGAGACAGCCATGTGCATATGCAATGCGATAATTATAGAAAACTAATGTTCATAATACTCCATAATTGTATCATATGAACGCTCTGCGTTTCAATAATGCAGATTTCTTTCTGCCGACGTATTTTTGCCGTCCATAAACCGATACTGTACAGGAAAAGCTGATAAACGTATAAACGGATTAATATGAAATATTGGCGAAAAGCAACATAAGTGAGAGGAAATATTGGCCGTTAGCTTCCTTTGGGGAAATCCGAACAAATTTAATGTTGTGGTTATGCAACAACGGGGAATTATTATTTTTGCAATGTGTCTTGTATTTATTTATGCTACATTGATATTGTTAACTCTGATTACCACAATATAATTGACCTCCGACGTTTCAAATTTATGTGCGTATTAAAAAGTTAAATATTGCTCGCTTCGGCGGGAAACGAATACATTGCGAAGAACCCTTTACATTTCTCTACTTAAAGATGTGTGCGGTCTGCTAGCTAGTAGAACAGTATATAAACAGGGTTGATATTTTTGAACAGTTTATACTTACATAGTATTATTATATTTATATCAGGATGTTTCGAATCAACCGTAATCGACCTAATTTAGTACGAAAACAGATGCTTACAGATATGCGTTATTTAAACGAATGTAACCAGAAACTACTAAATGCTTCAGGGGATTGGGAGCTTTCAGTAGATTCTAATAAGAAGTGTAACTGAATTTTCTGATGTTCTTTATTTAATATAGAATAATGATTTTATTCTTTGACATGTTGTTCTTCAAATATTTTTATTCGGTTACAGGCACATAAATAAATTTATTTAAAAATATATTAAATATGGCGATAGCGATGCAATCACCAATACTAAAAATAATAGGCAATAATTCACTTGCAAGAAAAATAATAATGAATAGGATTACATTTAAAGTAACCTATTTAGCTTCTCGAGCATCCAACGCCGCAAATCTATCCTATTCGCGGTATTGGTCTGACTGCGGCTGGAACAGTATCCCACTACTTGTCACCTATTCTGTCAATAGTGTCACTGTACTTTTTATACCAGAATTTCGTACAGCGTAAAAATAGTTTAAACCAATTCGTTCGATAACACCATTACGTGTTACCGAACGGATTCGTTTAAACTATTTTAGTTGCCGAGCAGGTTTGCATTACTCTCTCCTTTACAATGGACATCAGCTTGTCCATATCCAAGCGTTGCTTCTGCAATACTTAGGTATACAACACAGCCATGACTATCAATGGCAGTTGCCACTTTAGGTAGAGCTGTCCACTCGTCTGCTACCAAAGACAGTAATATAAAGATAAAACATTTTTATTACTACGGAATAAAATAACTTTCACGTCAATTTCACTGGAGTAACATTATTTTTCTAATAATTTGCGATGCTCCGCGTTGATAGGATAATATGACCGAAAGCTAAATCGCCAAAATTCTTAATAGATAATCTAAAAATATTTATTTAGGTTTTCTAGATTTGAGTAATCAAAATACTTAATTAAAATCGAGCTGCCAACCTAAATCATAAAATAAAAGCAATATAATTACAGCTTTGCTCTGAAATTAACGTAATGTAATATTTCTTAAAATATAATTTGTATATTTTAAAGAGTTTGTATATTTGGGTACTTTGTTTACAAGGGATGGTACACATGAGGGAGATATTGAAAGAAGAACGATTGTTGGCAATAAAGTGAATGGCGCTCTACGCGCTTTTATGAACAGTCGAAATGTATCCGAAAAGGCACGTTTGGCTGTTCATAGAGGACTATTACCTACACTGTATATTACTAACTGTGCCTACACTTATGCATGGAAGTGAAAGTTGGGTATGGCAAAAGAAGCATGAGAGCAATATAAATGCTGTAGAAATGAGAGCGCTGAGAAATATATGTGGTGTGACTCTGAAAGATAGAATAAGGAATAGTGTGATTAGAGAGAGATGCGGCATAAAAGTGGATATAGTGACGAGAATAGAAAAGGGTATGTTAAGTTGGTTTGGGCATGTAGAAAGAATGGACGAGAACAGACTGACTAAGAAAGTTTATAAGGCTAGTGTGAATGGAACAGTTGCAAGGGGAAGACCTAGGCGAACGTTTCCTGATCAGATCGGAGACGTTCCGGATAAAGGCCAGGTTAAGAGCACCTTAAACCGGCGAGCGTGTATGAGGAATGTTATGAAAGTTAATGAAGCCAGAGAAGTGTGTCAGGATCGTAGCAAATGGAAATCCGTAGTCTCTGCCTACCCCTCTGGGAAACAGGCGTGAATTTATGTATGTATGTATGTATTTTAAAATTTTCATTTATTATAGCGATAGAACTCAACACTATTAAAACTATTAAATCTATTTATATTTAGGTTTTCACTTTCCACGATGTTTTGGTTGATTTTCAGGTCCCCGTGACCATGGCTGCTGAAAAGCAACCGAAACGTTAATAATTTTACTAGCTTAAAAATTAGTAACGTTTAATAGTAGTAGTAGTGTAACAGTTTCTAAATTATGTAATACAGTGTTAAATAAACAACGCGATAAAATCCGTATAAGTGAGTTTAATTTCAATGAATAACATTCGCGTAAACAGAAGACAATATTAAGAAAAACCCTATCAGCAAACCAATTCTTAAAACCGAAAGGCTGATTCTTCACTGATGCGGCGACGGCGATGTAAAAACAAAGTCATATTATTATCTTATCTTTCGACGGAACAGCCGCCACCATATTTTTATATGAGTTTCCTTTTTACATAATCGCTGATCGCGTCGCCATACCAGTGTGTCAACGCCCTAAGGTATGGTTGAACGGTTACGTTAGCTATGTTAAAGTTCAACAATATTTAAGGCGAGCCTAAATATAATATCGTCTACGAACCCCAGTGTACCGTATTTCAATACTATATATTACAGTAAACCCATGTTCCTAATAAAACGGATACATAAGTAAAACATCTATCCACTAAAAATCCCCCTATATATAATTTATAAGTTACATAAAATATGGGTTAGCGTAGTGCATTTCAACGATGGCCTCCATAATTTATTGACTATTACCGGCTTTAATCCCGCCACGTTACTTTTGCATATGATTTTGAGACTTCCTAAATCACCCTAACTCTACCCTCGGGAGCTGTAAGAGGCTAAGGGATAATTCTAAGGGAATGAACTGCAACGTTTACCTGGGAAGTAATAACAGAAAATAATCATGAACCCATGTCATGGTTATTGTGACCGTCGGAATATGTTTGGGTTTCGAGTCACATAGTATTGTCCATGTCATTGTGACTGTGTTTGTGTGTGTGTTGATTGTGTTGTCAACAATAAGTTTTATTGCAGCATTAAAGGTTGATATAAATTAAATTTATACTGTTCTAAGATTTAAATGAGGACGTAAGTATCTGTACATTGAATCTGTGTTTGAAACACAAATTGGAGTCTACTTTGTTTAGAGGAAACCAAGCTTTTTAGAATTTTTGGCTGTTTATTCTGGCATCACAAAAGACGGCTTTAGATTTTCACAGATCGGAACCTTAAAATTTAACTTGAATTCTTAAAAAGGGTCTACTAATAAAATGAATGGTCATGATCTAAACGGAAAACATTCTATACTAATATAATAATAATAAATTATTTATTGTAACAAAATAGGTACTACTATACTAATACCAATTGATTTAATTTGATAATATGTAATATTTATGGTGAATAAGAAATTTTGTATAGATATTACGTAGGTAATTTATAAAATTTAAAATGACTTGTTAAATTAGGATAACGGTTTTAATATTAATAGTAGAGAGCTATTAACATTATAAGCCAGAGCTGCTATGCTATGGAACATAAAACTGCTACATTGTCAATGTGTATCATTATTTTATCCTCTTTCATTATGATATCAATAAGGAAGTTATTTAAAATGCCATAATAAGAAATGGCGTCTGTAGAAGATATCTGCAAAACAATATAAGAAAACTTCGCGGAGTCCCCCATGATAGCGTCAAGTTACATCTTTGGCACGTTGAGCACAGCATTGCCATTCCACAACGATACCGTCATCTCTGCCAGACTGGCAGATAACAGCATGCCAGGCACAAAAGAAACCAGCCAGATAAAATGACCGAACAACATAAAACGTTGCTGTGACACTGCACTTCTAATATTTTTGCTTTTTAATTTGCATCTGTCGTCTGACGTCATTCGATCGTTTATTGTTTTACATTTTGAATAAAAATTTGTATTTCGAATATTCAAACTGTTTTCTCAACGCTTTGATCATGATTTGTTATTGACGTAATTTACTTGTTGAGAGCAACTATAAACTATGTTTGAATTATGATTATTCTATAATTAAACAGTAATTTAATTATAATTGAGGCCATTCGCAAGTCTGTCTTTGTTCAATATTGACACATAATCTCACTTTAATCTGATTTCAAGTACATAGTTAAGTCAAATTAATTTTAATAATCCTGACACACAATTAAGTTTGTTTAATACGTTTAAGGCATACAATTAATTTCAATACGTAATCACGTATGTTTGCACATATTTGCATTAAACCATATTCATGTCTGTACATACCGAAAGATCTTTTAAGTAAACATATACCCAGCTGGTGTTATGTGAGTGATGATTGACGTTTCACTAGTTGTATTTGTAGGTTCCATAATTTTAATAAAGGGCGACCATATTGTCATCTACTAAATAAAGTTGGACACTTCATACAGCTACTGATTATTTTCTAATGGCAAATAAAATTTGGGCTGATACGGGCACCCAATCTGAAATAATTTTTATAAATGTATGCTACTGGACACTGGTCCTCTGTTAACTGTAACCAGAAAAGTTAAATTATAATGTAGCTATAAGCATAAAGGCAGATTTATAATCAAAGTAACGTGAAGAATATGTCATTAAAATAAAATATTATAGAAAACAAAATATTATAAAAATATAATAGAAATTAATTTGTAATATTTATTCATGACCATTTTTATGTTTATTTTAGTGTAGCATTTTTATGACTTACTACAATGATTATACGGTAAAATATTATAAGTAGTACTTACAACAAAGTATTCTACGCAGACAAATCGCAACCGTAGCTACATACTTACATATGGATCCGTAGCTGTGCACAGAGAAAATAAGCAGCGAATTTTCACACCCTCCCTTTTAATGGTCTGGTTAGCAATACTGACAGCAAAAAAGTCCAACTGACGAATATGCAAACTAAAATAAATAAAAAGAATAAAATGTGGTTCAGAACTTACAATTCATTTGAATTAACATGTCTTATGAAATATTTGAAGCAATATATTTTTTAAGATTGCCAAGTAGGTTTACTAAAATTATCTCAGTTTCTTGCGAGAAACAGGAGTATTACACATATACTTTTATTACGGGCCATCAATATAAAATCCAATCAGGGAGGTAAACATTTTTTCCGACGGTACGGTCTAATTTCGCGAGCCACCTCCTCCGACAGGCGCCTCTCACAATCCACGAGGTAGCGCAAGTGGCGCAAAGTGCTCACCGCCGCGCAGACAATCCGACCCACCCATTGTTGTCTTTGATTTAGCCACCGCCGAGCACTGCACCTAATCTACTACGTATTGCATACGCATATGAGACAACTTCACGGAGCATACATAATAATAAGCCTTTCATCAATATAATCCAGACCCAAAAAACTTCACAAAAGACCTTTCGTAATCAACCATTCGCTTTAAATTAATAAAAAAAATCATGTTCCCAATGGTCCAAAATCACTCGGGATTAAACGACAAAAACGCCGGGACGTTTTCATTTCATCACATCGTTCATATTAACTTAGAGAGCTACCTAAATATGCACGCAATTTTCATCCATTCCGTTCCTAATGACTTTCACTGACACGGCGCAAAACCCCTCATTTTACACTTTGACGCGTTCACTTACGCCTAGTCCTGTCCCGATGACATTTTCCAATGAAAGCTAAAATAAAACGAAAACAGAAATGTCATTTTTGGACTTATAAATAAAGTCTATATTCGAACGAAGAACAGCGTCGAGCAGGGTGACTTTTGTCTATTCTGGGTCTTCAAGGATAAAGTATAATTTGCGCCGGGCATAATACAGCTGAAGTCGAGCAAGACTCTATCAAAACAGAACCCTGTATTTACCGCGTTAGAGCTGTAAATACTTTGATAGAACGTCATTGTTGTGGTAACAGTAGTTTGGTAGTTTTCGCTGTCGGATCGTTTTGTCTATCGGTAATATGAGACTTGGTTCGCACCTCTGAACAACAGAACCTTACCTTTTTTCACACTTTATGAAAATACGTCCCTATAGACGTGAACGTGTGTACCTGCGGCGCTAAGTATTATTTGTGTTAGCACAGCGTTACAGAAACCTTGTTCATTAATCTTAAATCACAGAGTAGCAAATTTACATGTTTGTTTAGAAGTCGTTCGTGTATAGACATCGAGATACACCAATCGTAAAATATTATCAAACTTTCTGTAATAGCCCATTAAGTTATCCGGTACCATCAAGTTCGCCAGCATATTTCTATAAAATAATAATGAAGCTAGTCAGAAATACCTGACGCTGACCAATATTCGACGTGCGGCCATTGCATGCCTCACATTCCTCGTCCAAGTATGAAATATGAAGTTGGACAGACACCGGCTTATATGAGCAATCTCTATATTATGAGGAAATTCTAAAACTAGGCGCCATGTTATGGCGGTAGAACTTAATTGATGTGGAATATGTATTGTAATTATTGTAATCTCATCGAATCGCAAACTCGAGCAACAAGATTAATTAACATTTTGTTTGCGTTGTGCGAGTAACTAAGTTTTAGCAATACTAAACTTGTACTTACGAGGGTGCGTTTTTAAGTTCGCGGAATGGAATAGAAGGGGATGAAATAATATTACAAAATTATTTTTCCTTTTCAATATATTCACCTGAAACCCTCATACATTTCTCAGATCTATGAATTAACTTATGAATACCTTCATAAAAAAATGTTTTGTCTTTCTCTGAAAAATACGCCGAAACTGCATCCTTCACTTCTTCATCGGTTGAAAATTTCTTTCCTCGAAGCTCTTTTTTCAGATTTGGAAAGAGATAATAGTCGCTGGGAGCCAAGTCTGGGCTATAAGGTGGGTGATCAATGATATCGAAGCCCACCTTGTGCAAAGCAGCCAACGCAACTCGACTCTTGTGAACAGGAGCATTGTCGTGCAAGAGCAGGACACCTTTGGTCAATTTTCCTCTTCTTTTTTCTCTGATTGCCTCTTTTAACTGCTCTAAAATTGAAGCGTAGTGTTCTCCGGTTATGGAAACACCTTTTTCTTTGTAATCAACCAACAAAATTCCTTCTGTGTCCCAAAAAACTGTCGCCATGAGCTTTCCCGCCGATTGCGACACCTTGAATTTCTTAGGCGGTGGTGTACCCTTTTTATGCCACTGCATGGAATCTTGTTTAGACTCAGGTTCATAGTGATGAACCCAAATTTCATCCCCAGTAACAATTCGCTCCAAAAAACCATCCTTGTCTTCATTACACTGGCTCAAAAACGCACGCGAACACTCGACGCGCTTCTGTTTTTGAGGCGGTGTGAGCATTCTAGGCACCCATCTTGCACTGACTTTTGTCATGCCGAGATGATCATGGAGAACCTTGAAAATGGTCGTTTTAGATACTCCAACCATCTCTGCGATTTGTTTTTTCTTCAAACGTGCATCCTCCAATATTAATTTTTCGATTTTTTCGATAAGATCTGGAGTGGTGACCTCAACAGACCGCCCAGGCCGGGAATCGTCTTCAATTGATTCCCTGCCTTGCTTAAAGAGGTTGTGCCACTTGTATACCATGGTTTTTCCTGGACAAGAGTCCCCGTATACAGATGACATCTCTTCCAAAATGGTTTGAACATTTTTTCCTTGCTTGGTAAGGAACTTTATAACGGCGCGGAACTCGATTTTCTCCATACTTCACAATTTCTTCCAGATTGAGTTGCTTGAGGGACGATAGTTCAAAAACTAATGACCTCATTATGATAATACTCGGTATGTATACTAATTATTAGTTGCTAAACACGTTAGTGACTAAACAAGCACCCCCACCACCTTCCATACCCTCCATTCCGCGAACTTAAAAACGCACCCTCGTACCAAGAACATAATACAGTTGTTCCAGACTGCTTCATTATGCTTCTGTATCGTTTGATTAATAATTAATACATTATTCATTAATCTGGAACTTCATCGATATATAATATAATTGTAACTGGTCGATGTCTGTAGATAGGAGATATATAAGAAAATTTATTACGTGGGGTTTATAAGAGCTATAGAAACCAAATAAGAACCTTTAGAAGTTTTGTCTGTCTGTCTGTATTTTTGTATGCGTATTACGCTAAAGCTACTTCACAAAATTGAACGCTGTTTCTAGAAGCGATAACAACAAAAAATTGCTGAAAGCTTATTATGCGTATAATTTTAACGTAAAGAATGAAAAATATAGTACTGTGAATATATTTCTTTCTTTGCATGTACTTTTGTACATACTTCCAAATTCCATGCGTACGAAGTCGAAAGCAAAAGCTAGTTTTAAACATTTTTACCAATTTCACTATAATATTAAATCACAAAAGCTCTACTTAAACTACAAAATTTTAAAAGGATTACGCACACCCGGCTAATTCAAAATTGTAATGTGGAATGATGGTCCAATTCCGACCCCGTTTTACGGCAAGGTACGGTAAAAAGCAGCATCGCCCGAGGTGATGCCTGTCATATGGGAGACATTCCCCTTTCCCGGGTTTCTCTCTTGTACAACATGCTTTCACACTTTTGGGCATCCGAAACGGCAGGGGAAAAAGTCGGCCTATGAGAAAACTTTGAGGATTCAACAAATGTTTATTCTGCTGAAAAAATATTTTATCCCGAGTGGCTGGTTAGTGTTGTTTAACAAGACTGACCGAATCTAGTGAGTTTAGGTTTTTATTTGAGTTTCACGAATTTAGATATAAGCTATAAGTATGAGTATAAACTATACATATCTATAAATATTTTTCTTATCAAATATAATTAATCACACACCTATATCCCGTACTGAATAGACAGTGCTGTCTTCTACCCAAATTTGGCTAGTTATGGTTTTAGGTCTCTCAAAACTAAGGATAAGTAAAAAAAATTATTGCCGTATATCGGGCACAGCTTCAGACCTGATCCTGCAACTAAATTTTTTTTGCCTCTTGCCATAATCCTAGCTAACATCAAAATGAATATCCTACTTTATAACAAAATTATCTGCTATGAAGTATTTCATCGTAAACCAGCGTAAGTACAAAATGTATTTTGTCGATGCATAAACAGTTTTAGCTAGGCAAAGAAAAGACAACGATATATTATTGCCTCTAGGAATAAAAGAAAATATTCATCCTTTATGTAAAATTGTAACAGTATGGATGATGGTGGCAAAATATTTTTTGCTACGCTCTTGAGAAATCAGACACAAGATATACCGTCATGTGCACATACTGTGAAATAAGCTATTTGTTTTTCAAAATACGTTTTCATATTGCAATGTTGATGTTATTATAATATTTAACGCCTTTTTACCTAGTAGCAGCATTAAACAAGTAAAAGAGCTTTTGACAGCATGATATTAATCCTTGTTATCACAATATAATACCTTAAAAATATTGACTAGTATGTATGTATATATAATAGTGTATAATATTAAGAGGTAGGCAACAGCGTCCCCTTTTAGAATCTAATCCTTGGAAACCAATAAGTAGGTATTCAAATTAATTGATACATCATAAAAATTGCAAAAGTTACTGAACCGTATTATATAATAACGTATTTGGGTAAAATATATTACGTAAGCGTTACGGATGGCGCAGCGGACAAGCGGTCGCCTCGCCACACTGCCACCGCGCTGGATACTGTGGCTTCGAAACCAGACAATTATCTGTGTGGTCTACAAATTATTGTCCTAAGTTTAAATATACTTTGCACCTGTTAGTTTTGTTTGTAAAGTCCCCTCTGCGAGACTCGAACTCTAGTGCGAGAGATAACAAATGATGATGATGATGAATGATTAAACAAAATTCAAAAGAAGACAAATTTCTGAAATAAATATGGCACCAAGCAACATAGAAGCCCATGTAACAGCGTATTTAACGTGGATTTACATCTCTGTGGCAAGTCACGGGCTATGACAAACGCGCGGCAATTATGCGTGTTCGAAGCGGTCTAATCAAAACTCTCTTGAAGCACAAGAAACATTTCGTACTGTCATAGATCTATGTACATGATATATGCGAGCATTAATTACATTAGTTTGGATGATGAATTTGTACTCTTATAGCTTCATACACTCTAACGTCTGATCCGACCGAAGTTGGTTGACTTTCCTGATAACGTCACTGGTCTGCGCCGCCTCACCGACCGACCGGTAGCATAAAGCTGACGACCTCACATTGCGCGACATTAAGCATGGTTAGCTATTCGTCGCGAGCAGTATGCTTTTGTTTTGCGTATCGGACTATACGATATTAGAAAACTGATCCACCTGGGCAAGTGGTGATATACCTACATACTTTGAACTCAAGTAATAGATCCATCTAAACGTTTTGATATCGTATAATTACATACAAGAACAATCAAAATACTACAAAAACATAAAAGTTAATATTCATATTTAAAATGGAAATAATGAATTAGACGTAAATTAATAGATTAGCCATTGTAAAATAATGATAGAACAGGCAGAGGAATTCATCACTCTGCTTCCGATTCCTAACCCGAACTCTATTTGCAGTTAACTGCAATCAAAATATTGCAAATTGTGTAATAAGTTGATACTGTTGCTATCAATCAACAAAGAGGCTGGCTCGTATTGATAATATTTATCTTGCCACGCTGCACTTGGCATTTTGAGAGACAGCATTTACTCATATAGTTTTATAATGCTATCTTGGCCTAAGAAAGCTGGTACTAGAACATGTAACTGAGATGACGCAGGCATAAACATGTTTGCTTACATTATAATGGTTTCGTTTGATAATCAATACACGTAATTGATTAAAATGCGATCAATTTTTATTTTTAGGCCGTTTCCCACCATTTTGTGGGACTTTGAATGTCATGTAAATATTGTCAACCCAATATAAGTTTATAGTTGTTGTATGCACATTGAAACGACGTGCACTTCAGTTTTTCACCGCAGTGACAGAAGTTATTAAAGTAAGAAACTCTCTTGAAAGTAAAGACTCCCCGAGCAAATGTTCTCTCATCATTTCCTTCGACTTTACAACCGGTGTGAGTTGTCGCTCGGTTTATTTGCGCACGTGCGCATTCGCGTAGCACACGTCGACAAAACCACATATAGGTATCTTATTGCTTGACAACTAGTTACGATTTTCCCGTTTTATTTATGCCTGGATCAGGTCAACTGGGGAGATACCTATACTGAATTTAAAAGATAATTAACTCTGCGTTGGGTTCTAGCAGGGCGCTGCCAGCAGTAAGATCTTTGTGGTTTACGTTGACAGTGCAATGACTTTTGTTTTCAAAATCAGCAAGATATTTCTATACGTTGCTGATTTTGAAAATAGAAGTTCGTAATTAATTGCTTGCAGCAACAACGATCTGTTTTTTTTTGCCATCATTAAATTTTCCAGCCAGTGTGCTTACCTAATACCAAGTTATTTATTTATTTATAATGTACTAGCAATAGTGCAAATAAATAATCTTTTTCTTTCTAAATTATAAATAAATAATCTTTATTGGAAACAGAATCATTTGTAACATTATTATTTATATAGTGTATGGTAATAGCCACATTAGTTAATAAAGAACTGTGTCGTAGCCATTGATGTTCAACATCCAAGATTAAAGACAGCAGCGTTCCGATTAAATGAATTCACTTTTTCATAATAATAATATTCTATCACATACACACAACACCATCTAGCCCAAACTAAGCAGAGCTTGTACTATGGGTACTAGACAATGAATAAACATACATATATACTTTTTTTTGTAAATACTTACATATTATACATAGAAACACCCAGACCAAGACAAACATCTATGTTCATGCACACAAATGTTTGACTTGTGCAGGAATCGAACCCGCGAGCTCAGGCGTGGTAGTCGGTTACACTGACCACTACGTTCGTAATTACTATATTACAATGTTTTTGCATTGGATATGGTAATCGCTTACATATGTCCAAGTATGATGCGGCTACAGATAAGTTATTTTTGGTATAAATGTTTGCTTTACAAGTTGTACAAAATAAATAGTCGTATTCGACGCAAGTAGAAAGGTTTCTAAGACAGTCGTCAAATAATACACAAGACATTTGTTATTACAATTCTACAGTCGAATACCAGGCTGATTAATTAATCAAATTGAAGTTCTTTGTTATTAAAATATTAACCTAAGCATTCCAGGTGGAATCATAAATTTTGATGATTGCTTACAATTGCTGTGTAATTAATTAAAAGTAAGCATATGTTTTAACTATTACGTAAGCTTTAAATATGGTGTAATACACTTTCTACATAACCATTCGATGTGATATTTATATGAATTCGCAATATTGTTATACTATATTGTATTGGAAGTAATCTATGCTGATATTATAAAGAGGAAAGGTTTGAATATTTGTTTGTTTGTTTGTAAGGATTTATTCTAAAACTAGTTAACAGATTTTAAAAATTATTTCACCTTTAGAAAGCTATATTTTAATTTAAAAAAAGTACTTTTAGTAACATAACCTAATCTAATATTACACGAGCTAAGCCGCGAGCAAAAGCTAGTATATTATAAAATACTTTTAATTTAAAACTTTGTTATTCTTCTACTCACGTGAAATAAAAGAACAATCATCTATGATGAACGGTCGAGTAGTTAAGGTGTGAAACCGTAACAAATAAACAAACAAACTGATATTCAAATCTACAATATTAGTTGGGATAGCTCAACACAAGAATTTGACCTAGACCCTGAAACGGGTAACTTTAACGGTCGCGCGTGATTAGACGAGGAGAACGAAGAAAGCATAATTGCATTATTTAAATACATCCTAAAACATGACAACAGAATTTTCAGCGTTCTTACGACAAGGTATGGCTCACGTGGTGATGTGTCACAATCCTTACACCCAGAATGTGTACTTCAAAACAACAACGAAATAGAATAGGTCCGAGAATTCAAGTAATCCCATTAATCATCTTTGAAATTCAATACATTGACACGTTACCGTTCGCACCGAGTGGGGTCGGCCGTTATCGGAATTCCATGGATTTTATGATGTTTCAGTTTGTATAGACAGTCATGGGCGGCGGGATAGTTGGAATATCACTTAGGTATTCGAATATGCAGATCGGCAATCGGTATGCCATCTCCGCGTCTATCTATTGACTATTGTACACACCTCAGTTTGTTAGCATTCCAGATACGATGTTTATTTAGCTTGGAGCATGAATTATGCATAATCAGCACGTACCGTTACATACACATTGCATATAGTATCAAATTAATATTTGTTGACATTCAGATATCCTTGTAGTGAACTTTAATTGTGTACTAGCTTAGGTCATAGAAAATTCATATAAATGGTTGTAATTATTCTAGCAATTAATCTACTTTGTCTGCCACTTTACATAACAAATGCTATAATTAAATTCGGTTGCGATATCTGATGAAGTGGATATAATTTGGATATAATGGATATACGACATGTTGTACAATTGCTTGTAAATTAAAACGTTAAGGGCTACGTTGTTTTTCGCGAACATCGCCGCGTTTGTAAACACATAATAATATTAATAAATGTTTGCTTAATCTAGTACTGTGATTAAGATCTGTACTTTATACTATAAACTATGGTACATTAAGGATACTTTAGATTTACGCTAGCTTATCTGCTATCGGTAATTAAGTGATTTAATTAAATTCGTCTTCCTCTGTACTAACCATAGGTAATTTAATATTAGCATGTAGTAGATATTGCTCCTACTATAATATAATAATAGTCCACTTGCTGCGGTCGGTTGCCACCGTCACAAATAAAGACGAGTGACCATTTACAGTATAGTTAAAGTTACACTTCTCCAAGTAACGTAGTGCACGTAATGTTCTTGGGCCTGACTTTCATGAATATCTATAACGTACGATATAGATATTCATGAAAGGGAGTGAGTATTCTCAAGTATTCTAACATCTGAATTAACTTTTATAACTTCTTTATCACTGTCTCTTTCAATTAGGAGTCACTCTGTTGAAAACTGATATTGAGGCAAATATCTTTAGACTAAGAAGTCAATCCCATTTAATGAGTAACAATAAAGCTGTGATAAAGAAGAATTAGACCTTTGGAAGAATACTATTATCTTTTTTTTTAAGTAGACACATTTGATAATTATTTAAAAAAATAAACTGATCAATGCATTTAGCGGTAGAAACAACTTACAGTCTAAGCAACTTACAGATTAATTTTGTAAACATATATTTTTTTGAAAATATTATTCATATTTTATCCAAAATTTATTCACTGCAAGTAATAGAAATCAGAATCTATTTCTTCCCCGATGTTTTAAGGGTGGTAGTGAAGAAAAAACCTAATATAATAATATGCAGTTCAAAGGAAATACCGAGGAGGAATAGTAATACTTTCGAGTACTTTATGGATTTAAGCGCCACATTTTTAAGGCGACAAAACGTGACCGGCATCTTTTAAGAGCCATTGTTCGGTTTCAGGCAGTAGACCAGAGAGTTTTATAAGTTTTTTCTTCTACATAAAAGCGAATTCACTTATTTGAGTTACTGCTACGTAATAAATTCTGAGTGGGGAGCTAATAAAAGAAGATAACAATGAGTAAAGCCTTCCGTTTGTTGATTAAGTGACTTGTAAGCTGCTAAACGCTTTTACGAATGTGTTTGTAATCGCTGAAAAACTTTAAAAATTGTCTTAATAATCTTGATGTATATTTTTTCAGCATTCGTTATTCATAAGTGTTTAAGGGTTGTGAAATAAATGTTATTATTGGCTTTGCACAGATGGTGAAAATTTGCTTTGTTCGTTTTTTCTCTCGTTTAATCCGACCAAGTGTAATTGAAGTATTCATAGCAGTAGCCGACAGGTAACGGTTCCGTATAAATATATATTCCGCCACAGATAGACAGTCTTAATAAAAACAGCTAATGTCTGAAAAGTATACTAGGTATGTACTTAAACTACTAGTTCACGTTCTTCATTTTCGTTCGTTCATCCATTCATTTGGTTTTAAATTGGTCCCTATTCTGTATTAGCCGAATCGATCTCGGTCTAAACACTAGTCGCCGAAGAGCACTGGGCTTAAAACGTACATAATTTATCACTTTTAATCCTATTGCCTTTTAATTAAATTAGGAATTTATACCCTTGATTTATATAAACATACTTAGATATTTATCTAACAAAGACTAGTGAAATAATGTGTTTAACAAATCTTAGTAAGATAAATTTCTCCGTATATGTATAAGTAGGTAGGTTCAGCTCTTGTTTTTTTATGAGAATATTTGGTCATACTTTGAATCAATTATAAATACTTATGTATTTCTTTGTACTTTTTTAGCAGCTATTGAGACAACATAATGTTTCAAATATAATTATTTGATGAAATATTATTGTTTACTTATATATTATTATGTTTTTATTCACGATATATAATTATTTGTAGAAAACAATTTATACAAACATATCCAATGATTTTTATGATATTTATTTATTATTGAATGAATGAAGAGAGTTCGGAAAATTATATAATGTAGTTGACGTAGCTTATATTATGAATCGAAAACAGATTATAACTTTAAAACTTGCTTGTTAGATTTCAACCAAATCCTACTAAAATGATAAATTATATTTTAATCTAAAACCACATTGAAATCGCTCCATACAGCTGGATTTACAAAGCCACAGACAAATATAATACGCGTCAAACTTACAACAGCCCTCAATTTTCGCAGGGGTTAATCATGTTTCAAACCCGAAAGTATACAGTCGGAAACCAATCCAGCAGAAAGGCTAAAAAATAGATAAAATATAATTTTATATTTATTTCCTAGCAGCAAAATTCTAGCCAAGCGCCTAGTCGTGATTTTATTACACTCTCGTTTTTAGTGCCCAATTGGATTAGGAATCGTTCAAATCATTTTCGTCACATCGAATTTCGGTCAAATAAAAAAAAACACCAGTCAAGTGCGAGTTAGAATCGCTCTTCAAAGGTTCCGTAAACCAGAAAAAAAATATTGGAAAATTCAAATAATAAGCACTACTAACGCTTATAATATGTTTATATACTATCCCATTAATAGGCACGGACCCTTTCTCAAGATTATTTAAAAGAGTAAGGCGTTCATCCATCTCGCTGTTCCAGCCAGAACTTCATGGCAAACTTAAACATTTACAGGTTTCATCACAACTTTATCCTTACAGTAAGTGATAATGAACAAAGTATTTAAAATGTACGTAACTTCGAAAAGTCAGTGGTGCGTGTCGCGTGTTACTGGATCGATCTCGAGACCTCTGCATGGCAATCCCATGGTCTCTTTACTAAGCTGACTATTTGGTTAGACATTTAGTTCAATTACTGAATTCGCACTTGAATACTGACTGCCTAACCGTGATTATTTGTAATACTTTTTCAATTTAATTTGTTATTTTATATATCTACATTTCTGTCTGGAGTTACAGTCATACGCGATATTTCTTTCATATTTAATTATAAATCAAAAAAGCAAGCTTTAACTTTACTACTTGCTAAAAAGGGGCTCAAAGATATTTTAAATAGATATATATTTTATACCATCTTAGCGCTCTTTTTCAATAATCAAAAACAGCTCAACAAGCTTTAAATGTAAAATTGCATAATAGCATTAGTAATAACTGGAATAAACAGATGTAATAGAAGAACGGGCAAATGGACGGACAGAGACCTTAGGACGCTGTTCTGCAATTTTTGAACGGATCCCTAAAAACATAATAACCCAAGGCTTTACTTGCGGTACCCAAGTAGCACTATTAAATTAGATTGTGAGGACAACCTTAAAAAAAATCGTGTTTGAGTATTTGGGTACTCTTAATGATTAAGGAAAAGATTTTTATTTACAGAACCTGCCCGTCACGAAAATTTCGTCTAAAAATAGAGTTAATGTTAACAGTACTTTTTGCAACAGCAAAACGAATATCTCATGTCAACTTACATCGGATTTACACATAATATTTGCACTTACTACGAACTTAACCCAATAACATCAGAATTACTTTTCAATAAATATTCTATCTGCATTGGATCCGGAATGGTATTTAAAACGAGATAGGTTCGCTCCGTCGCGGCGCATCGGTGATCCGTCGGCAATCGCCAGCTAATCTTTGTTTGATTTCAATTAACGCTCTCCATCTCCGCTTCCTACACTGTCCACACGGACATTTTACTTTATTTTTTCATTAGACTGTATCAATATAAAAATTAACTACTGCTATATAAATTAAACTTATATTTACCTATAGGGTGGTCTGAAAACATAATTTATTCGCTGATTTCATATCGAGGGTACATAAATGTATGTTCAGTTATTATATTGCTAGGTTAATTTGATATTGATTTAATATAAATTAATCATTTATTATCAGCTTATTTACATTATCGCTTGAGGAAATTTGTTTGGATACCAACAGATCAATAGAACCCATGAGTATTTTAGACTCAGACCGCGTTTTATGACACCAGGCCAGGCCATTTAAATCGGCCTGTACTGAACAATATTGATGTTATTGATTGCAAAGAATAAAGTTTGTTTTGATTATTTTTTTATTTCTAGCGATCAGAAATCTGATCTATTCTAATATTATAAAGCTGAAGAGTTTGTTTGTTTCTTTGGTTGAACGCGCTAATCTCGGGAACTACTGGTCCGAATTTAAAAATATTTTAGTGTTCGATAGGTTACTTATCAAGGAAGGCTATAACATCTCGCTATGATCCACGGCGGTGGCGCAGTAGCTATAAACGAGGATGAAACCGCGGGCACAGTTAGTGTTATTATAAAACGTCACTAAAATAAGTAACAGAAATTAAAAAAATAGGATAAACTAAACGTATAGCATTGGAAAGCATTTGGCATCTATTTCTAAGTACTTGCAAACTTAACGCCTTTCAAGAATAAATACCTACCAAATTACGCTGGAAAATACGAAATAAATTTTTTCAAACGAATGAATATACAAAGACAAAAATGTGTATGTTTTTTGTTTTACAAATGTGTTAAATTAATTTAATTTCAGTGCTAAAAGACGGCTGTCATAATATTGTCAAAATGGTATTACCGAAATATAAAGACGAATTACTAATTTTGACTACCACAAACATTGTTCATTATTCCAATTAAATTACTATGTACCAAAATTACGAAAACGCGATAAAGTTTGTTTATCGTTTGGATTACCAAAGTACACGAGGTGTATGTAAACAAAAATTTCAATCCTTTGTACGGGATGGGGTGTAAACAAAACGTAGACTTAATTGAGATAATGTAAACAAAGAATCTCGGAACAGATATCAGCGTTGCATCCGTTTATTTGAACGCCCGCCTGTTTATAAATGTAGTCTACTATGCATGGATACGTTTATCGTTAACATTTTATTGAATAGAGATGATTTCTTTAATACAATGCATCGAGCAAACTGTTATTGAGTTTTATGTAAAGATATTCTGAGCGGCGCGGAGTCTAGATTTGTGCCCGGTTGACTGCCAATAGGCTCGGCCTCACGTAAAACATAAATAAGGATGCAGAAAAGTGGTTGTGGTTTTTTGTCTTAAGATGTTTTCCTACAGATATTGTTTTTGAATTTTTATTATAATGGACCACCCGCATCTGCCTTTCCTTTTTACTACTTTTTAAGAGCTCATAAATCTTAATAAGGTTTTCAAAGAATGATGCATTTTGGTATAAAGCTGCCAAACTTTTCTTTAGAGACACGCTAAAGTTGCAAGCCGTTACGGCTCGTAGTGATAAGTACTACATAGTACCTTCACAAAATGTTTACAACAGGCGTAAACAACGTGCGCTGTTGTTTTGCCGTAGCGTAAAAACGCAACTCTATGCATCATACGAAACATTCCCTTCCATACAAATGTATGTATAACCGTACCGTGAAATATAGGTATAGTAAATTATACCCCAGGCCAGACAGCACGCAATCATCGCGCACCAGTCTGTTTCAGCTCATTAGCCGATATCGCTCCCAGGATCGGACTTTCAAACGGTCTATTACAAGTTTTCTTATTAGAAGTTCCCCTATTACCACTCGTCTAGAAGTAGAAAAGCCCAATCGACAAAAATCAAAGAGAAATCGGTGTATCTCATGTGTGTGACTAAGGTGGTACACGTGTGATTACTATTTATAAATTAATTAATTTATAATCAAAAATAACATAATTAAGCTACACTTATTATGACGAATATCAAGAGAAATACAAAATTAATATTTTTTTTTTTGGGTAATCGAATTCATTTGTTTGGTTTAGGTGCCTGTTTTGCGTTCAATCGTTGGCCTTACCGCCAAGTGTTGCTTAATACAATTTATAATTGTCCAAATATAATAATAATATCAGCCCTGCTTATAAACTACATACACTGCTGAACACAGGCACTTTCTTAGTATGAGAAAGATTAGGCTATAGTCAACAACGCTGGCCCAGTGTATGTTGGCAGAGTTCACACATCTTTGAGCAAATTAAATGGATTTCATAGACATTCAGGTTTCCACACGATATTTTCTTCATCGTAGAATTATAAATTGAAATATAATTGAATATGTTTTTTTTTTATTCTGTGACATATATAAATAATTAACATAATATATATACAAATTATTTTATTATTGTGTTTCTCCGCATCGTTGTCTTTGTGGAGAAGCCGTCGACAGTCTTGGTCACCATGGCCTATCATGCAGCAGGAGTGCTTGCCGTATATCACAACACGCTAACCTGAATAATATACTCCGTCGAGCTCTTGTAACGGCGTCCCGGCTCAGCTTGAACCTCACGGCTTGGTACGCGATAATGGCAAGAGACCAGATAATATGTCATTACTGCCATGGAAAATGGGTAGGCCTTTGGTGTTGAACGCAACTTGTGTCGACACCCTTGCGCCATCACAACTTTCTAGCACAGCGGGTTGTGCTGGTGCTGCTGCTGCATCAGCGGAGACACTTAATATTAAAACCCTATTGGTGAGTACATATTTGAGCCGTTTGGTGACGAAACGCTGGAGCCATGGGGTCCAAGTGCTAGGTCTGTTTATAGAGACCTAGCTAAGCGGCTCATTGACGCTTCGCGTGACCAGAGGGCTGGTATTTTCATTACACAAAGAATAAGCATTGCCATTCAACGTGGCAATGCTGCCAGTCTTCTGGGCACGTTGCCAATTGACGACGATGCGGAGGAATATTATGACGCTTTTTGATTTTGCTGTTTTATTTTCTCTTCAGTTTATATTTTTCTTGTAAATAATTTGTATATATATTAAATATGTTATATTTTTGTAGTACATATATAAACAGAATTACCACCTAGCTCACAATTATATAGCATTTATGAGGAGACTATCATGAAGCATTATGACTATTTTTTAAAATCGTTGTAGGTATAACTAATTTAGAAATATTATTATTGAACGGCACTCTGCAAGCATGGTTCTGTTATAGCTACACCATACATATAAGAATGTAGTAGCTTAGTAATAAATAGTTCGTCTACTTCTAGGAACCAGCCGACTATCGAAATCATCCGAGTAATATTTCTAAATTAAATAAATTAAACATATACATTTTTGACTGTAAAATTGTTCTTAATAAAGGGCACTAAAATAAACTAGTCACCTCAGTTCAAAGTTAATGTACTAATGAGACCCATTATGATAAAATTGTACAAACTTTTGCGCCAATGTTACTATAAGGTTACATTCCAACGCCTTAAAACAACATCTTAAGTTTAAAATCCCGTGATAATAAAAGTTTAAGTAAAATTCGCTTCAAACTGTAGATAGCCATTTATGCATTTTGTTTTAACGATCAGTAAAAATTTGCGAACCGTGAAATAGAACACAGGCGCCGAAATGATCGGTCGTTAATGAAAAATGTGTCTATATTTGTTATTCCCGAATTAATATTGAGTCTATAGAGTCCTTGCTTGCCACCCACGCAGTGTCTAGACCGCTAATTAAAATCAAACAAGGAATACCTATAAACCTACTATTGATAATATGTAGATGGTACCTACATTGCGTTCATCCGTGCTAATTGCTCAATAAATATTGGTTGAATGTATAGTTATATATAGTTATTTATAAATCCAGACTTCATTCAAGATGGAGTATAATGTGTTATTACAATTATAAGAAAACTAATTTTATCTTTTCACGTGGCCTAATGATAATGACAAGGTTTTCTATGATTAAGCTTATGTAGACATATTATATAAGTATATAAACAAGGAATCTTGCGTTTCACTTTGTTCGTGAGGGAATTGAACCCACAATACTTGGCGCAGCGTGGATGCGAGTTGACTATAGTAATGATCAATTGTGTCATCGTGCAAATAAGAATATAACTTAAAATTTCAATAAATATAAACAAAAAATCGTTGTGACTGTTTTCAAGGAATCATATTAAAAAATAAGGAGCTTGGCATTTTTTTGTGGATATAGATTATCGTTCTGATATTATTACTAAAGTGTCCAACAATTCCTATCTTATTAGGCGAGTTTCAGCTAAATACGTCATTTACTTTATCTAACTCTCTTATATATAGACACCTAATTTGCTCAAGACACTTGCAATATTTATGCGTTATTGCCTTGCTGTCTATATTTTTATCTGATATACTTTTGAATCTGTTCTGATGTATGTATATCTAGGGGACAAACTTAGTTAAACGTGTAGGAGATATATGTTTTGTAATCTTAGTTAAACATAAATCAAAACCGTACTAAGAACTCATAGAGGCATGAGAGGTACCCACTAATTCAAGAATTTAATGACGTGTGATAGGCCTCCCAACCGTACTTAGTTGTGTCGAGTTAAATATTTAGTGAAAACGAGTCTCACAATATCTGTGAGATATTTTCATTATTTGTTAAAAACCGAACGCCAAACACCCACATATTACTTTTATTTGTCTTTCCACGAATTCGAAAAGAAGCTGAAAAGTAACATCGGAAGGGATAAAAGCACTTTTACACGTATTTTCCCACTGACATTCCTTTCGTCGAACAAGGTAACTGGGTCAGGTAACGTAAAGCAAAGGCGACTTTTTCAAGGTCTCTGCGGGAAACTTGTCTAGCAAGATTTTACTCTGTGTGTTCCGTTTAAATATTAACAAGCAATTCGGTTATATGCTGCTTCTAGGTAGTTTGCTGCTCAAATAAGTTCCCTATTAGGGTAAATTATTGACAACGTACATTTTGCAATTTGGATTACATTAGAATTTGACTCATAATATTGCTATTGTTGATCATAATATTTGTATTATGAAACTATACGAAGTTTCTTTAACTCAAATATCATAACTTGTATTTCGAACAAAGTTTACAACTAATACTATGTTTAATATATAATTAAGGAATTTTAGTACAATTATTTTCATGAATTACAAAGCAAAAATCGAATCATTGAATCTAAAAGGGGAAGCTTAGATTTTCTTTTTTAAGGTTACAATTAATTCTAACTTCTGGACATAAAGAGCTCACTGAATTTACCTTTGCTACGACAGCCGAACTAATCCTATTAAGATAACTGACAGATAAGAATCAAATTCGCGATACTCATCAAGGGCCTAACAATAATCTACGTGGCACACAGGCACATGTACATCGTTAATATAGGGAGGGCAGGGTTCACCGAACATATTAAATCGTTAAGTGTTTTGATAAACACAGACAAGGGGGGTTTAGCGATGATGCGATTCGCAGTTGGGAATTTGGTAAATCATCCTCGATGGGGAAGCACGTAGCGATTTGAATTGTGAGCCACGCTTATCTAGGCACGTGAACGGATTATAGTTAGGTTTTGTTTGTAGTTTTCACTTTTTAGGGCTCGTAAAATGTTTCGTAAAACAAAGATTAGGCTTTGATTTACAAGGGTTTTATTATGATTTAGGTCCTTACTACTGTTTATGTATCAAATATCAAAGTATACAAAAAATTCACGCCTGAATATTTTTTATTCCGGAACGTCTCAATTCTTTCAAAAGGCCACAAAATATTTAATAAAGCTACATATATAACTCTGTGTTGACAGAGAAAAACGGCTCACTACCTTTTTACCCGTAGAAAGATATCAGATAGGCCAACAAAAAATATTCAATCGCAATATTCATGACTCCTCGATTGTATTCGTGATTTGAATGCAAATTCAAGGAATCTCATTTGAACTGAAAATTATATTGAAGTTGTTTCGCAAACAACGCCGAGCGCTATGTTATTTAATTAAATGTGTGAACACTGATTATCCTAAGAAGTTTACGTAGAATAGGCTGTTTAATAAACAGTTCGCTATTCTAATGACAAATCAAAAGTGTTCGTGTAAGAGACAGGAGGTCCCAAGTAGCCCCGAACGTACGGCTGCGCTCCCAAATTAGCTATCAGGACGGGCGTCGACAAAGAGCTGAGGGCTTATCTGGCGGATTTAGATGAACTGGAACCCTTGGCGACTATACAAAATAATAGCCGGCTCGATAGCGTCATTGTTTGAGCATGAAATTAAAATTGAACGGGGTTCACACGTGCGCACGGTCGAGATAAGGGGTTGTACCGAGCGCGCAATCGATTCGCGACTACCAATGTTTGCCTGTACGTTGATTTACTTAAGGGGTTTGCTCTTTTCTTTATTTGATCTCTAACAACTACTCTTATGCTTCTGTTCGGCTATACTTTTATTGAAGTATTGTTTGTTCAGTTCTGATTCACCAATGAGTAGGTAAACTTGGGGCAGTAGGTTTACATTATTTCTCATAAACTTACAAACGATTACAGCGAATAGTAGTTTGAAACGTATGTGTAGAGGAATATATGGAACTAAGTGTAAGCGAGAGTCCCTCTACACTGAAGTCATCTAATTGCAAACAATGTAATGTCATTACGCCGCGCCAAACACTAAATGTTATGACAATACACACTAGCATAAGCCTGAAGCCTAAGCACACCACATGCACATATCAAATCAATTTACAAACAAAGCGGGCCTATATTGTCTGAATGTAACGTGTCTATCCAAAATTAGATCTATTAGGGATTTGCCCGTCTAGCTAAACGTATTACAACACATACATACGTACATATGTGTATATTCTATTATTTACCTATTAACGTAGCCGGTAGTAGTGCGGTATCGGTGCAATTTAATTTATCGATACCCTGCATTGTGTGTTTTGCAGGAGTGCTTCACGAACCCGTTTCTGCTGAGTTTCTACCGGTATTTGTTCTACCCTTCGGGTATTAGATATTGCTGATGATTTAATTAATTGGTTTTCAATGTAAATAATGTAGTTTACATTAAGTTGTTTAAAGCCAGATTAAATAATACAACGTGCTGTGTAATCGTATTGAACGGAAATTAAACAATTTTTAGTTTTGTTGTGATGGCATATGAATATGTCTTAATAGGTAACTAGTATTAAGCAATTGTACTTGTTACAACTATACTTATTACGATTCGGCCATATTGGACGAGCCGTGTTCACAAGCAGACTAAAGCTATTAAATAAACATTTGTTATGGTCATTTTTGTAAAGTAATGAAGAATATTGTAAGAATATTGCCTTCTACGCGAATAATTTGAAGAAATGCAAATGGGTGTCCGAGTTGTTAGGTCAGTGGAAAACAACACGTGACAAACTATATTATACGAGTATACCTAATATCTATGGCAGTCGTTATTGGGGAAGTCGACACAAAAGATCCCACTGGGTCGAAGTGTCGCCGGTCTGTACTGACTGGCCCCCACACAAGATAAGATAAGATAAGATACCTAATATCTATAATTAAGCATTTGTATTGAAAGTTTTGTGCTCTCTCTCTATTTAACTATAGCCAGCGCATATAAACAATAAAATAATTTGGACAATGCTGTCATTTATAATATTATGATAAAATGTAACTTTTCCAATGCAAGAAGATAGCGTTAGAAAATATTTAGATATGCATATCACGTTAAAAGCTGCAACAGTTCAATGATACCATCACATACATTGTATTATTTATTCTAGTACAAGCTTTTATCTTGGTTACAAAGGGTTATATAAATAGCAATGTAGTGTCATATTGTTGTTTATACAAAAATAATAGGTATATATTATTATTGTAAGCGAGCAACTTCAAAGAATTGGCCAATTAAGCTCATAATTAAATCATGTTATGTGTCTTGTGAAGGAGATAGCTTATTCCTATGCTAGGATCCCATAGTTGACGTTGCAGTCAAATAATAGGGATACTTTAAAAAATAGGTAGTCGTGGGATCCATCTAGTACTAAAGTCTTAAGCTGTATTAATGGCAAGGCTTAGGAACTTAGATCTAAATGCGATCGAATATTTAGAGAGATCTGATCTTGAATCGTTTCTGGTCAGACAGAGATAGATACAAAATTCAAAAGATTTTGATATTTGTCTGTCTGTGTGTTTCGTCATCAGGTAAACATACTGAACAAATTTTGATTTGCTGTTAGATAACAGCAAATCAAAATTTGTTCAGATAGATATTAGATATCTATCTTTTGGTTCAACTTGAAATACAAGCTATGTTTTATTTAATCCCTTTCAGTCACGGGTGACCTAAAGTCCAATCGAAAGAACTCGCAGGCCAAGGCTAGTCCATTATAATAATTCGTTACCATTATCATTTAAAGGGAAAGGTGGGCTTCGAAGGTATGGATAGCAGTCGCTTCGTTTAAATACTGGCGATATCGAGAGCCTGATTAGATTGGATATTGGTTCCAATAAGGAAAAATGTAGATAGCAACGGGCGATGACTTGAAGGTCGTAGGCGAATGGACTCGTAGGAATGCGTAATCTCTTGTCACCAATCACATACTCAAATTATGTCTCTCTTTGTAGAATTTGGCTATTTCTTTAAATAATTTTGTTTTAAGCCAGTGTTGTTTAATTTCAACAACAAATTAGGTAATTTTATTTCGCGTCGGAATTAAAGTGTTATTGCTGTCACTAACCAAAGAAATAAATAAAATACATATAATAATTAAATAAATTTTTAATCTACTTGATAATAATATTTCGTGCACGGAAAAGATTTGGCATAATTAAGGTTTATATGAGGAAGGAGTCCAAATAGCAAACATTTATGAAAAGAAGTGCATTTAATTCAGTGAGTTTTGCTACTGGCTGTATATTATAATGTGCGTGATGCTGTGATTACGTTTCACAAAAGAAACAAAAAAATAATAATTTATGTTTTCGTATTATAGAAAATCTGTATACTTTTGGCCTATTAAGGTTTCTTTAAATAAACAACGAATGTGTTTTTATGAAAAATTTTTTTTTTTTATTGTGAACCAAGTAAACATTGCCTAATTATAATCTATAAAGCTTATGCAACAAATAACTTGTAGCGCCAGTTCAATTTCAAAATGAACTCATAATTCCTGCAGCATGATTGAAATTTATTTCGAAATTGCACTTTAACTCAAAGTTATCCTGCTTATTACTTAGTATTGGCTTGTAGTCTCAGCGTGCGGTTCATAAAATGAGATCGCAAGGGTGCTCGTAATGAAGCCGCTTACGTCATCCCCAGTTTATAATTGTATTTTCCTTAGAGATAGCTAATCCATTTCCATTTACACGTGTTCAAGCATTTAACATAACAAGGAAAAATAAACTCAAATCCTTTCACTTAAAGTTGTTGTTTCAACGGTGGGTAACGGTAGAAAGAAAAAATAAAATTAAAAGGGGTAAAACCGAACACAAATCATGAACTGTTTATGCAAATCCTTGCTCGGAGCAACCGGATTACACGGGAGCATCTGTATCTACACTCACTAATGAGATTAGTGACACCAAGCAGAGCTGAACTGTGCCGCTTTATGGTTAGGTTCAAACAGCTGAAATTATTTAGTGTTCATGCTCACATTCCGTGAAGATAGTAAATGAAATGTGGTAATGTCTTTAAGAACAGTGTCTATGATTTATGTAAGCATGTATTATTCCTTTATGTTATTTAAATGAACTTAGCTGTTTTGGTACGTGTATACCTTTAAAAATAGCTTAGTATATAGGTATACAGTACAAAGAAGTGGTTAAGGTGGTTTTAAACAATACCGTATATGGTAGTGAAAATTTGTTATGAGGGTAGTTTTTGTTATACGAATTAATTAATGAAACTAAGTATATTTATACTTGTCGATATATACATATGATTATTAGATAATATTGCGTAGGCTAAAGTCTTATTGTTGGCATTATCGGTGTAGGAAAACACTATGAGAAAACTTGCATGTTCTCGATGATGTGTGAAAGGAGACGGGGATTTCTGGGCCTGACTGCTTTAAGTTAAGATATGGTTTAAAAAAAGCGTTGTATTTTTCTATTGTAAAATATAAAAAATTAGCTTAATTCACAATCTGGAAGACGAGAAATCTTAAGAATAAGTTTATGTCACTAATAAAATAGGATATCGATTACTATAATCGATTAATGTGAATGTATTAAATAAAAAAACATAAAATCACTTGCACCAGATGATTGATTCAATCAAAGTAAATGTATTTAACAATAATTAACATAATGTAAACAGTTAAAAATATCGAAATACTAACTTGATGAAAATAAATCTGTAAATTAATTCTCGTTTACAGATCGATTTATTACCTGTGTTTGTCAACTGTATTTTTAATCTCTGCTAACAGTGACAGCTACCTGACTCTCAATCTATGATCACTCGTCTCGTATCGTTTACTGCGTGTGCGTTTTGAGTGTGTTTCCAGTTTTTTTATATATATTCCCCAACCAGTGCTTTCTTTCTACGGACTTCTGATCTTGCTTAACTTGTACGACCCCATGCTATCTTAACGGACACGGATAAACTCGTTTACTCGTCTGAATTTGGCTCGTTATTTTGGATTTTACGTCCTGCTTATCGATTGGATATTGACACCATGGATCGCTGTGTGAATTGTGGTATAGCGACTAGTCGCTATAATACACTGGGGCGACGAGCTTTAGATGATGAAACGACACTGTCAGTGATTCGTCAATGGCGTGCACCAGAACCTGTAAGTACAACCTTTTGTTTGTTGGCTACCCAGCGTCTCTCACTATAGGTTCCTTCCTATGTTTTCCATAACCATTATGCAGGAGCAATACTAATGCTTAACGTCGTTTTTTAACGCGTTATTGGATACCTACTAAACATCGATTTTGAGAGGTTGATTTTCCATAAATCCTTTCTTAGTGGCGGCTTCATTATAAAAGAAACCTACCCACTGTAAAAAATCATGCTTGTTGCTACAATAGTTGACTCTGCTTGTTAATAAGTGTTCCTAAACACGTTAATAAAACCTAAGTGTGGCCCCTGCATTATACTTACAAATAAAGTATAGATACTTAAATATATTATAATAGTCATATGAAGATTATTTACATGTAAAAACAACTAAAAACCTAAACTAACTGTATATTTTGCAGTAATCATGATTATTTTATTTAAATTATTTTCTCATCTTTCAGATAAACAGCAGTGACTATATTTGCCAAGCTTGTTGGGATTTGGCTCAATAACCATCTGTTGATGAACCACAACAACTTGGCCACCGTAGTGTATGTCTCCGCTGTGGTCGTTCTCTTGCATCATGAGTCAGTCATCTACCACCTGCGCACTTCTTAGATGATATTCTGATTATAATTGAAGATGAATAAAAGATAATTATTATTAAAAAAGTGATTTTTATTTTTAAACATCACATCCTTGTCTTTCCTATATTTTAATCTATTTGTGAGTTTCCTAATATCCTCCCACTCAATACAATACAATAAATACTACAATTTATATAGTAAATAACTGTCTAGTAAAACAAAGTAGCAAGCGCAGCTCAAAAATCAGCTGTTTAGTATAGATTGTTGTCAACCTTGTTGCATAACCTCAGTTTTACTAAATCTCTTATAGCTCTGCTCTCAGATTGCCAAAATCCGCAGAATTTTCAGAGATGGTTTGATAATATATAAGCTCTAAAATTATTCAACTTTCATCCTTTTACATCCAGGCCCAAGAATGTATGAAAGCGTATCCGTCTCCTTTACTAACCCGCACTGGGCGCAGCGTGGTAGACTATTGCCTAACCCTTTTCACACAGAAGAGGCCTATGCCTAGCAGTGGTACAGTTTTTATACAGGGCTGATATAAATCTACACATATTTTGTAATAGAAATTACACTATTTTAAATATATGGATGTATTTTTTTTAATATGATATATTCAAATAAAAGTATAAGTAACAAGTGATATGATTTAATAAATATCAAAGTCTGAACAAAGTTTGTAGCCCCAAATCTATGAATTTCAGGTTCATAAACTATCGATTTTGTGATATTGCTTATTACTTGATTTATTACACATGAGTTTTACATAAAGGTTGAGGAATGACTAATACTTACATAATAACGATAAACGTTTCCCAAAATGTAATATCTATTGAATTTTGATATTGTCGTACAGAGAATGTATAGAAAATGCATCAATTTAATGAAAGTGAGCGACTCGGCGTAATAGTCGCTCGGCACGGCAAACTTCTTGGTAGCTGAACCCCTTGATAATCAAGTACATATAAAGATTATTGCCTACGTGACTATCGAGGCTTAAAAAAGTTTTAAAATATTGTATATATCAAGCTATCTATCAGTGCGAACATAAATTTCATCATAATTATTGGCAAGAATTTCAAATTGTCATACCAGGTCTTGTCTTTTTCTTGACCGTTTATGTCAATGACGTAGGTATATAAATATTCAGAGTATCGCATTTAATAAGTAACAAAGACTAAAGTCCTTCTTTCGTATGTAATGCAATACTCTAAATTATTAAGTAAGATCTTACACTACAAAATTATGGCTATAGAAGTCGCCTAGTTAAAAACATTGCATAAGTAGAGTACATACTCTATTTAACATTACAATACCGAATGTTCAGCAAATTTCACGAGATAACATAAACTTAAATACGAATCCAATTTTTTATTCTAAGTTAAATTTAGCACTCATGTATATTATTCTGTCACATACACACAACACCATCTAGCCCAAACTAAGCAGAGCTTGTATTATGGGTACTAGACAATGGATAAACATACATATATACTTTTTTTTTTTGTAAATACATACATATATACATGTCATGTGTCTAAAAGACAATAAGTTACATTTTAAAATCGTTAGTTCATGAAATCAATGAGATTGAAAACGCGATTGCAAGTACACGGCTTTTAACGAAAACCCACTTTTAAACAAATAACATCTAATTACGATCTGTCAATAGTAGCAGCGTCAATACAACAATAATTTAATTGAAGGTGTAAGAAGCAGTGCTCAGAAAAAGTGAAACTTAAAAAGCCAATCGCATCACCAAACAACATAAGAAATGAAAATATCTACAATGCTGACAGAATACAAAAATATTATTACGGACAATGTCACGCACATAATCAAGTTAAATTATATTAATAATATCTGAGTATTACCTACCCCAATATGCGTTCCGTTGCCTTTTATTAACCGTAGCACGTTATATACAAACAGTAAACATCTTGAATGTGTGGGTAACCGAAACGTGCACTATTTATGTGTATGGGTTCGCATGTAAACAGCTCATAACCGCAGACACCGCACTAACACTATGAAAACTATCCCATTTCCAGGATTTTATTAAAACAAATAAATTACACTAGGGGAACCGAAGATCATAATGCACGATATGTAAATTGAATGGACCGACGAAAAACTACGTCCTTAAGAAACTAGAAGATGTTTATCTATATACTTTACTATTTATGCTTCAGTAAATTTTTCTATTTTCGGGTAAAATTGAGAACGGTAAGTATATGAGTATTTATGTATATAAAGATCACTAAAGGTTGACTTGACATCATAATTTTGTATTTAAATATTATTATAGGGTTCTTAGATGTTCTGATAGATTTCTTACATCGTTTATTTAATAGTATACGTATGCGAAAAATTTTTACTAGATTTTTCGGTTATTAGAAAAGTGAGGTTACATATTTATGAAAGGGATTAAATATAATGACAATCAAAAATACTAATTGCACAGCAAAATATCTCATTAAAATATATCATAGCGAGCACCTATACGCCTCAAATCACTGCATTCCGTCTCGGAAGGGTTAGGTTATGTTAGGTTCCTTCTTAAATCCACCCAAACAGGAAGCCCGCGAAGCGGGGCTCCGTCGACCTAGTTTGATCTCTTTAAATATATTTTGGTGTGCAATTAGTATTTTTGGAAAGCATATTTTGCTGTGTAATTAGTATTTTTGATGCAACAAGAGCAAAAAATTGAGGAACAGTTAAATACTACCCTTTATGAAATAGAGTTACAGACAAGACGGAAAAAGACATTTTTCCGACCTTCTATATTTGGCTGTACCGCTAGCCAAACATACATTAAACAGGCAGGCAATTTTTGTACTCAAGGCAATAAATATAGTTTACTTGTCCTCCTTAAAGAGACTGTCCTGTTAGTAGGGTAAGCATTGGAGTTTATCCCTTACGCTAGCAGCTTTGTTGCGTAGACAGTGACTGGCAAGTGATAACATGATAGCATACGTTTGGTGGTATCTTACGTGGCAGTGGTACTCTATGTGTTTTTGTTTTTTACTTAAGTGGTATAAACGTTTTGGAATAAAGCTTCGCCATCTTGTAAAATTTGACGCAGTTGTGACCGACCTTCGTAAGTGGTCTCGACATATCGCGGCGTATAAATTGATTTTAAATCACATATATAATATATAATAATATCAGCCCTGTATTAAACTGTCCCACTGCTGGGCACGGGCCTCTTCTCATTGTGAGAAGGATTAGGCCGTAGTCCACCACGCTAGCCTAGTGCGGGTTGGCAGACTTCACATATCATCGAGAACATTATGGAGAACACTCAGACATGCAGGTTTCCTCACGATGTTTTCCTTCACCGTTAAAGCAAGCGATAATTAATTATTTAATACGCATATAACTTCGAAAAGTCAGAGATGCGCGCCTTGGATTCGAACTCGAGACCACTGCGTGGCAGTCCAACGGTTTCCCACTAGGCTATCGCTGCGAATGCGAAACTTATATTTGAGCTACAATGTTTATCCGCATTACATATCAATTGTTCTTACAACTGATAACACCTTAAGCAAAATAATATATTTTTTAAGATATGCTTGTTTAATATTGTATTCCGAATTGCCGACAGCCATGACTTTGTTTGAATAGAGTGTTAAGAAAAAAAGCGGTTGTAAGTTTAGAGTATTGGCGTATTTACGTAATTTTCGATAGCAACGCGTGGCGTTGCTCGACTTTTTAATATTATTACTTATTAAAAGATTTCTATTTAATCAGATTATTATGTATTTAGCGGGTTGACTAAGTCTTATCTGTCCACATGCGATACAGGTTTTGGTTATGCGATCCCGGTTCCTCGAACCACCGTTGCAGCATAACTAATCAGTAATCACATACGCGTTTAAATCGCAATGGTAATTGAATTGCTTAAGATATTTATTGTAATCAGTTGAAATTAAAGCAATATACATCTATTACTTAAATGTTATGTCACACTTACTAACTTATATTAGAAGGCCAATATATAACTGTTCAAAATAGAGTTCCGATCTAGTTTAATAAAAGTAAAATGTAAACTGAATTGCAAAATATGTTAAAATTAGATTTTGACTGCGGCTTCGCTTGCGTAGGTTAGTTAGGTTAGATTAGTTGGTGTTTTCTGAATGAAATTAATCCTATGTCTGATTCTGTTCCTCTGACAACGTGATGCGAAATTTCATGATGATCGCTCGAGTAGTTTAGGCGTGAAACTTTAACAAACAAACAAACTCACATTCGCATTTATAATATTAGTTAGGATTTACCGTTTCGTTTTAATTTAGGAGAATACAATTTGTGACATTCAGACTAGATCGGTACTCTACTTCAAACAGTCTTTATTACGAAAATAAGTTCTTAGTTATAAAGTAAAGGCCATATTTTGTTTTACTGCGTTGACATGAAGCTTTTTAAATTACGGACCACTTTACAGTTTTCTTTGGTTCATAAAAACAGTTTTTGCCGACACAGCACATGGATGAACACTGCAATAACCGGTAACGATTGATACAGTAGCAATAACAGTAGGTATGAACGCACAATCATTATTCACACGCTATTTAGCAGTTAACGCGAACGCACGCAGTTTTATCAATGCGACATTTATATTGTGTTAATCGTGTTTGGATATTGAACCGACGATAGGGGTAGGGGATAGTGCTGTCAGTGTAGCGCGTCCCGTGATGTAGGAGGAAAATTATTTAATGCGTTTTGTTATCGATAATGCTTGTTAATATTGCTATTTTATGGACACTAGCACCCATTTCTAAATTTGAATGCCGAAGCATCGAACATGAACAATTTAAAAAATACTGACTCTATGAAATAGATTCAACAGATTAGTAAAATGCTTTGAACAGCTAACACTATCGTGACTCTCCTAAGGAACTATTAGCAATAATTACCGATTACAGAAATTAATTCGTATTTTCAATTTTTTATATTTATCTCCAAAAGGCTATTCGGAATGTTTATCGTTTAAAAGGCAGAGATGCTGCCGGGAAATCAAACTTGAGACCTTTGCGCGATAGCCCAACAATCTCTCACTAGAATGTCGTTGAGTACCATTTATTATATTACTTGCGACCCACCCGGCTTCACACGGGTAGTACAAAATCTTAACAAATTATACACCTAAACCTTCACAAATCACTCTGTCTATTGGTGAAAAGTAGTTTTCTGTTTATCGCAAACAGACGTGGCGGGGGACTTCGTTTTATAATATATAGTGATTAACGGTTATATTTTTCATACGTCGGGTATAAATTTAAATAAATATATAATTTTATATTGGAAATTTTGGGTGCTGGTGTTGACAACACTACAATCGGCGGAACTATTGTGGATAAACGGATGGATGGCGTGGCGTTGATAGCCGGTGTTGCAATAATTTATCGGGAACTTTTTATTAGTTTTGGGGTAGAACCATCCTGATTGTTAAATTATTGGGAGCTTATAATTACTATGGTGGGTGATTAATATTTTTTGTATAGTTAATTTGAGCAGAAAACATATTGTTTTATTTAACAGATTTTTAATATGGAACCTTATTAAAAACTGAAATACCCTTAAATTTATATTATTTTGATTAAATTAAACCATTCTGTATATAATTTAATGTAGGTGCCAAATTATATATGTACAAAAACCTTTGTTTAAATAATTAGTAATAGTCGTATATTAAATCTAAAATTTAATTAAAGCCGGCAATTATTTTACTAAAACCGATTCAGTAAATTTAGGTGACCAAAGTGTTCCTAACAGATAAATATACATATGTACTTAGTGTACAACCGACTTAAAACTTTACCCAAGGTTAGGAAACTAAATCAATTTCTTAGTACTCACAATACAAACACGAATATGGACTCTGTCTATCACAACTAACGTTTCTGCGCGAAGGCAAGTGATACACATAAATCTGGAGGTTTTCGCCGCACAACTCCGGGTCGCGTTAAGTACACACAATATGAGCAGCCGAACCATATTTAATCGTTATCAAGCGAACGGCCAGACCTCGTATTCATCGCCCAATGATTTACTCACAGCTTATCCCACCTCAGTAAGTGACTTATGGAATATAAGCGCTGCCAATGAGCTCAGTGTATATACAACTTTTCGCTTCATACTGTATTAATGCATTTGTGTGTGAAATTAATGCTATTGGAATTTTATTTAAATGTTGCATTCGGTTTTTCAGCAAAGGCATTTAATATTTCCTGAAATTGTTGTCACATTGAAGGAATGGTATTTTATATTGATGCGTTTATATTCATTATGTTTAAAGTTAATTGACATGATTTAACATATTATTTTTCTGTTATAAAAGACTAAAGGCGATTTTTGCAAATATTCAAACAACGGACACAAAAAATGCCCACACTCGAATCAACTATTTTTGTCCCGTATGGGGATCGAACCCACAACACTCGGTGCAATAGCAGTAGCAACGCGACCGCTTAAACCATTGCACTGTGCGTGCAGTTATTAAATATTATATATGAAGGTATTTACTGAATTTGGATTGTATCGATTGACGAGAATGATTCACCCATTCTCGTTATATTGCCTTTACTCAATCAAGTAAGCAAGTTATGATGGTAGCGAATCTCAAAGTGGATAAGCCGACGTATATATAAATGTAATACATTTGCCTATAACGTAAAATCCAAAGGCCCTTGGTCAGGTAGACTGACGACCTAAAAAGGTTAGATTAGATGCGAAAGGACTGGACTGGACATTGCGATGCATGGGATTGGGAAAGGCTATAATATATATGTCCAGTAATGAACTATAAAATACTAATTTGTTACTTTTACGACAGTCCGTTTCTTTTGTCTCCAAACATTCAGGCTTGGGATTAGTTCTCGGGAAGACAGTGCATAGGACGCATACTAGATTACTTGCAACGTTACTCATAGCTCTTAACAGTTGTTAGCTAGACACAATAAAAATAATTTTCATAAATAGAGTAATAGTTTTTAAAAGAAACTGGCTTCCGTTTGTTTGTCTTTGAAATCTGTAGGAGTGCAAAACATCACCGCCATACAAATTAGTGTGTGCTGAAATTCTGCAGTGTCTAGGCTTTTCTAAGCTTCATAACGTTACCACAATGAATTCTTTCTTAATGGTCAGCAACGAACAATGTTATTCTAAATATAATACGGCAATCGTCTACGGTAATTAGTGCGCTATCTTAGCAGTATAAAAAAATAAGTATAGTAAGTAAGAATATATTAATAACTTTATAATGGTATTTAAATATTTTATTTACATACAGATTGCTTTACATCCATAAATAGAAATATCAAACCGAAATTTGGATTTATAGATCTGTTAGAGAAAACTGTCAAATTTCATTAATAATAAATAGAATTCGGCAATACCGAATTTTGATTCAACTTTAATTATAACAACAACAAAATAAGTTTGTATGTATACGTACAATATCAGTATTGCTAGTTCAGTGGCGACAACATCGTGATCTCTCGACTGCTCCCCCGTCTAAAACCACCGGTCGACCGGACCGCAGCATTATCTTTGATAAGTCAACTGTCAAAATTTAATCTACATACAACGTGAAGCCACGAATGTGCACCGAACCATACGAATACGAAATGATTTTGCGCATAGGATTTGTTTTATTTTCAGAGACAGGGGTGCGCTCAGCCGCGGCGTCGATAATGGAACCTACCCATTGTTGGTGTTCTGAAAAGCGCCAACTGCCGTATGGACATCAAGCGATTAGAGCTCTTATTGTCTTTGTGAAAATGTGTGAACGTTTTAAAATAACTTTTTTCATTTAAATTGCTTGCTGAAAGAGTCGATTGTTCCGTGACAGAATATGAAAATTTCAGAAAGAAGTATTTCTGCGGCGCTATTGATATATTTACACTAATGCTCTCAAGGACATCCATTCTTCCATGTAAAAACGCTTAAATATCTATAATTTATATCTATTCTATTCTGTTCTATCACCAGAGGAACCAGTGACATGTGTTTTTTACGAGCATAACACTGCTGGTGTAAACTCCTTACAATAAATAAACAACATGAGAGTGATACTCTAAGCACAAGAGTTTCAAGCGCTTAAAGTTAAATATAAACTGTTACCTAAAAAGCAATAAAAAAAATTCAATACCAAGTTATATGCACTAATGAAACTTTGTTACTATGGACTACTTGCAATATGTGAACTGTCTTCGTTAAGGTGTACCTCGCACCTTCAGATTACATTGTCTCATCGAATCTCCAATTATAAAATGCAACTAACTAAATTTGATTTACCTTACTAATCGATAATAACACATAGGAATTAAACTTCTTTATACCGATTAAGTAATAAATATAAAAAAAATAAGTTTATCATCGATATTGATTGGATCACCATCTAATTAAAATGTTTAAACAAAATAAATCAAGGCATAATCCGTTTGAAATACTTCAATATAATGCAATAACATTAAAGTAAAGTTAAGTTAAGTTAAGCTGGCCATTCAATAATCAAAGAAATAAACTGGTTCAATTGGTTTATAGGTTTGCATAATCAAATTTAAAATGTGTCATCCTCTTTCCAGAATTGACTATTGTCCTCAGTCAGTATTAAATATAAATAAGCTACATGGTATTCAATCTCATCATTATAATGGCTACTAACATTACACAAAATAATTTCATCGAGGTGAGTACGCAAATCCACTTCAGGAATCAACTAAGGCTGCGTTAATCAATCGGTGGCCGCACCCTCGCCGACGCATCTGACGCAAACTATACAAAAAGCGTCACTGCTGCACCCGGCATTGATTCCGATGATGTGTCCGCGGTTGCAGACAGGGTCATTATCATTATGGTGCCGCGCGGAATCCATTAATCACGTTGGTATTCCTGAACCGTGTTTCATCACTCACCCCCACTTTCCCCTATCCCCCCGCTATACCCGATGCCCCAAGTACCTGGACGCACTCGTGCATTCACCCTTCTCTTATCAGTTTTGATGTAGTGATGACAGGACGGAACTCAAGATACAGAAAGAAAGGAAATTACAGACATTTCTTACGATTTTTACGTGATTTTTCTAGTGTTGATTTTTTTACAATACTTTTTATTGCAACAATATTTTAAATTTATGATTGCCGATTCATTTTTACGTTTAGCTATTATCATTAAATACATAAAATTAAAATACATTATGATACTTTGAATACCTACACAATTAGATATGCAATTCTATGAATATCACCTTTTTTATGGATGAAAGACATTTTGATAAGAATAACAGCTAAATTTAAATAGATGATACAAATTAAAGATCAAATGTAGTTTATATTGTGATATTTTGGAGATATATTTCACCATTGAAAACGTAATGCCTAAATCACACAAATAACCAATATTTGATATATATATACAACAAACTAACATTTTGTTTTTTTTTTTTTTTTTTTTTTTTATTCTTTATTTGTTTTTTGGACTTTTATACTACATGTATATGTCAGTCCGGTTAATCTTATTCGCTAATTACTTACTAAGTACTTACTAAGTAGCTTAACTTAAGTTGCCAATAGATTAAACAAAAGACAAGCTTCTTCACTGTTAGGTTTTGATAGTAAGGAATTCATGATTCCGACTTGCAAAATATCCACATCACATTTTTCCAATAATTCCTTTCTCTCCGCATGAAACCGAACACATTCCATCAACAAATGGTAAGTATCATCTATTACACCACAAGTATCACAGTTAGGGGAAGGAGCTTTCCCCATTAAGAAGGCAAATTTGTTTGATGGGATATGTCCGGTCCTGATTCTGTGCGCTATAGTAATCAGTTTCCTACTCAGCTGGCTATATGTACACCACGGTATACGAGGAGGCTGACATTGGATAGTTTTATACCATAAACCCTTTTCCAACGATCTCTGATCGAAATACTCTTTCCATAAGTCATAACACTGTCCATTGTATTTCGTTAATATTTCTGAATAATATGGTTTCACATATATTTCTTGTCCTTCTGTACTTCCAATTTTCGCCAATCTATCTGCCTCCTCATTACCACGTATCCCAATGTGTGAAGGGACCCATTGCAACCTCAGATCCACTCCTTTCTCCGCTAGTTCTTCAATTTTAGAGAGTATCTCGTATGCTATCGGTGTACCTCTGCGACCAGAGGCGCATCGAGCTATATGATATAACGCACTCTTGCTGTCTGAACATATAACAGCTCTATTTTCAGAAATGGTTTTGATATATGATAGTGCTTCTGAGATTGCAATGAGCTCCAACGACATGATACACACATTTCCAATTACTTTAAAGCATCCATTAGAATTTTCTTGCGAGCGAACGTAAAATGCAGAACCCCTACCTTTCTTGCTCTTAGATCCATCTGTGTAAATTACTACCCAATCAGCATATTTCTCTATTAATTCTTTCATTACAGTGTGTTTCAACAAATTTAATTCGTAACAATCTTTAGCTCGATGCATACTGTCCAAATCAACCGAGACTATGTTATTCGTGTCAATGTAAGAGACCCACGTTTTTAAGGTATACATCTCTAATGGAGAGGATGAGGCCACTTGTACATCTTTAATTTCATTTAACACATTTACAAGTAATGGAATCTTTTTCCGTGTCCAATAGCTGTTGTTAATAAACATATTTAATTCTTTTAATAATTTGATTGTTACATTATTATTCCAAGATAGGGATTTTAAACAGTATTTGTAGGCTAGGAATTTTCTTCTTATGTGCAATGGTGGAATACATAGCTCACTCTCCATGGTGTGGATAGGCGTAGATTTTATAAAACCACCTATAATTCTCAGTGCTTGATTCTGTACTTTCTGCAATTTATATAAATGTGAACTCGCACTGTTGTCGTAAATAAAACAACTGTAATCTATACGACTCCTGACTATCGCTATATATATTCTGTGTAAATGTTTGGGGTGTATACCCCAAGAAGTACCTGCTAGAACTTTGAGTATGTTTAAGTATTTCTGTGACTTTCTGACTACCTCATTAACATGACGTCCCCATCGTAGCGATCTGTCTAGCCATAACCCTAAATATTTGTAGCTGTCTACTAATTCTAAAGCAATATTGTTTATTTTCAATGTAATGTTTTGTCTCCTAAATCCCCTGCTAAAAATACATAGTTTTGATTTACTATTCGACAAACGCAATCCTAATTCAGCTAGACAAGATGAAAATATGTCTAATGCTTCTTGTAATTTAGTTGTACTTTCTGAGAGATTTTTGTCTGTACTATACAAGACAAAATCATCCGCGTACTGACACATATGTACATTGTTAATTTTTGAGAACAATTTAAATGTTACAACGTTAAATAATATTGGTGATATAGGGTCACCCTGGGCTAATCCTAAACTTGTATATCTAATCATAGTGTCATCTTCATTAGACTCATCAATTATTTTAAGATGTCTTTCATTCAAAAAAGTCCATAGATATAAACATATTTTGTTACCGATACCTATTTCATTCAATATCGATATCATTTTATTAACTAATACATTGTTGTATGCACTTTCAACATCTATAAAACACGCTATTGTTGCATAACTTTTCGAGAAACCTAATTGAATCTGTGTGGTCAATCTCGTTAAACAGTCTTGACATGATTGTCCTCTTCTAAAACCCGACGTATATGGAGACAAAACATTATTTTTCTCTATGAACCATTCAATGCGTTTAGTCAGTATGGAGTGAAGAATCTTACACAAGCATGATATTAAGCAAATAGGTCTTAACTTTGGATTGCTGTCGCTGGTTGTAGCTGGTTTAGGAATAGGCATCAGTACTATGTCACGCCACTGTACGGGTACGATACTAGAATTTAAAATATTATTATACAAATTCACCAAAAATATTTTTCCGTTGGTTGGTAAATTAAAAATCATTGAATAAGTAACCCCGTCCTCACCAGGTGCTGTATCCTTAGTTTTGAGTGAATTACACAGTTCATGTAATGTAACTGGGAGTTCCAACTCTACGTTGAATGAATTAAATGTTGGTTTCTCATAGCATACATAATCAGGAGCCAGACCACAGATTAAAGATACTTTCTGGTCCCTTGACGGGTATGATTTAGCCGAGCTACACCCTTTTAACCATCTCATTCGCTTCCACATTTCTGATACTGTTGTTGACTCATCAATGCTTGTGTAAAAATTACGCCGCTCATTTAATCTGGCTTTACTAATAGCTTTCTTAGCGATTGTTGTCTTTTCTTCTAGAATGTTTAAATTGAAGGGGGTAGGATTTGACCTAAAATTACTTAGAGCTAACCTCCTTTCAGCTACTAATTTAGAGAGCGTTTCATTCCAGTAAGTTTTTGGTTGGAAGCCCGGTTTACAATGCGCAAGCTGTTTTGTATACGGTATATATTTATCAGCTGCATTATTAATAATGTTAATGAAATAATCATAATTTTGTTGAGCATTTAACTCTCCACAGTATGGCAAGATAACTTCTTCTATAGTTTTTGTATATCCTTTCCAATTGGCTGATTTATATTTACGTTTTTTACCTATATATATAGCTTCCCTATAGATACTTTTAATTTTAATACACATATGATCACTGCCCAAATTCTCGCTCAATATATGCCATTCAAATTTACAAGCTAAATCTGTGGAAACAAATGTAATATCAGGGGACGTTTTCTGTAAATAACCACTTACCATCTTAATTCGCGTGTGCTTACCTGCCCCTTTGTTAAGCGAGATGTATCCCGCTTCCAAAGCAGCATCAAAAATCATCGTACCTCTTGTATCTGATTTACATGACCAATTATGGTGATGTGCATTGAAGTCACCAGCTATTAGACATTTACTAGTATATTTCGTGAATATCAAATCCCAATCTGACTGAACAGTATGTACCGAGGAAGGACAATATATCAAGATAATATTCTTAATTTCTTTACAATTTAAAAGTTTAACACATTTTATTTCTATTCCTGAATTACTATGATTTAAGGTTTCTAACTGAACTCTAATTGATTTGTGTATTACAATGGCGACTCCCCCATATGAATCGCTTCGGTCATTCCTAAAGATATTATATCCACTTATATTTAATGATGAATCAGGTTCCAACCAAGTTTCTGATATTAAAGCAATATAAATGTTCTCCTGACTTAATAAAGCTTGAAATTCTGAAATTTTAGGTCTCAAACTCTGGGCATTCCACTGCAATATGTTTATGAAATAAGAACTGTTATTAAAATTATTATCCATTATTGGAGAACGAAAGTATACGAGTTAAAATATCTTTACCATTTATTATTTTTAAACATAGTGCAATGAAATCCTGAACAATCATGTTGATAATTAATCCTAGCTTATCAGAAAAGTTATTTCTCGACATACATATATCTTTAATTTTTTTATATAGTCCATACCAATATTCTTTGCATTCACCTGGTTGCCTTTGTTTCTCCTCTTTGTTATTGGTGTTTTCAGCCTCACTTATATTTGTTTGTGAATGTTCCTGTTCATACCACCCTGTTTTTGCTTTTTTTCTTCGTGATTTCTTCTTTTTTGATTTTTTAGACTGCGTATTGGTTTTATTATCTAATTTCTGGCTGTCTTCTGTCTCAGATTCCTCCGATGTAATCATTTCTTCATGTATAACGGCTTCTGTAACAACCACTTCTCTATATGTTCTTTTTGGTTCTGTGTCCTGAGTCCCTTCTGTTTGTGACAACTGTTTATTTGTTTCATTATTCATAACAGCATCCGCATTATATATTGTATTATTTTCCTGTATTTTTCTTTCGGTTTTATATATTTCTAATCCTTCCCGATAGCTACAGTTCTTTTCCGACATAATTCTTCTAATTTCTTTTTCCTTCAAAAAAATAGGACATCTTTTATTCATTGCCATATGTGGACCTTCGCAGTTTATACATTGAAAATTAGTTGTCTCACAGTTTGCGTGATTATTTCCACACTTAGGGCATATGATCTTTTTTGAAGGACATGTTCTTGAAAGGTGTCCATATCGCCAACATCTTGAACATTGGGATACAGGGAAAATATAGGGTTCAACTTGAAATCTGCATCCAAAACCATAAACATATGACGGTAGATTGTGATTTTTAAAACACAGGCGAATTGTTTCCGAATTTACCCATTTACCATCACTATCCTGTCTTTTTAATCGTTTTGCAGATATAATCTCAAAATCACACCTAAGGTTTTCTAATATTTCTTTATCTTCTATTTCTAAGTCCACCTGTCTCAGTAAACCATAGCATAACGATGATTCACCTACTATATTGACATTATATTCCAAATTGGCTAATAATTTCTCACAATTTAACATCTTCACCGCATTTTCTTTTTTGTCAAAATATATTAAGGCCCTATAAGGGTTTTTGTATACTAATTTAATTATGTTTCCTAAATTATGAGATCTCAAAAGTTTCGCCATCCCAAATTGCCTCGGTAATGTTTCTTTGGCCGTAATACACACAATATGTTCTATGGGTTTCACATTATTATTCGAAAAACTCAATTGCAAGTCTTCAAAATTTTTTGAATTTCTTCGTGCTGGTCGTTTATTCCCACGTTTTATGGTTATGAATCCGTCATCACCTTCAATTACTTCTTCGTCATCCTCCTGTCTACTTCTTTTCTCCGGTAATACTTGTTGCTCTCTACTTAACTCAGTTTTTTTCTCCTTCTCCATCCTATTAACTTGTTGCTCGCTCTCCATTTCAAGATCCTCTTCCACAATCTCACTTCCACTTGAGTCACAAAATTCTACATTTTCACTCATTAAGTAGCATTAATTAATTAGTAAAAATGAGGGTAAGCGCAAACAGTTACAACCGCGTAAGCGTCAACTGCTAACTCGACCGCTCGCTACGACTACGCGCGCGCAACTGAACATTTTGTTGTAACTTCAAACTTCTTCATATCAAGTACACCGATAAACTAAATAATACAACAAATACTTTCAAACACATTAATATTATTAAGACTATTAATTATTATATATTATTAATTACAGTATCGTGCATTATCGAGGCGTCATGTCTACGATGCAGTGAAAGGTCCCAAACGCCCAAGTGCTCCCCTGTTCTATTTGCTATCTGTCTATTCCACTAATGCGTAGTAACAGAGCATTGATATTCCGCACACAATCCCGTTCATTCGATTCGCGATGAGCCCAGTTATTAAATCAGTTGGATAAACAGACACCTGTGTTCCTAGATGGATTTGCATACACACACATGCATGCATCACTATAATTTGCATAATTACAATGGCAACATGAAAACGTATTCGTGATTTGTCAGAAAAATGCATCAACAATGATTACTGTCGACGTATAGTGAATGTAGTATTTTGATGTTTTTCCATTTGCCTATTAATTTTCTGATGCGCGTGGGGTGGAACCGCCAATTACTTACTGCCTTAATTTGTGTTATTATAAATTCCTTTTTACCGTTTTTGTACCTACTTTGTGGCTGGCTGTTGGAGTTTTAATTATATTGCGATCGTACGTTTCTTTAATTTTAATACCGCGACACTTTATAACTTTTTTAATTATGGATTCAGTGTAATTATATTAAGCTGTACTATTATTAATTATTTTAAGCGATATAATTATATAGGAACAGAGCTACATTAGTAACTTTTTAACTTTGCCATAGCTAAACTGCTGGACTGATTTTTATAATATTTATAATAAAATATGTAGGTACGTATTTCTTAAAAACTACGCGAAGGTCGAAGAGTAACAGTCAGTTTAGTTCATACGTTATTCTGCCCTTATTCTAAACATGTACTTTCAAGAGCATATTAGCGTTTGTAACAGATAATAATAATAACTCACAAAGCCTTACATAATATCAATTTGTAAGTTCACCCTATAATACTGAAAGCATGCTATAGATAATGACAGCGATGAAAATGAGTTTCGCAATGATTATTCATAATTGACTACGTGGGGCATTTATAAAGGGAATCACATCTAAGGATAGCGAATAGAGTTGTTTTGAGCGCTATATCTAGTGATCTATATTTCTGTTTGTAATTGACTTAGACATAGACAGACTCGATTAATCTAAAATATGCTTACTGATTACGATTTGTAAATTAAGCTACATATTATATTTTATTACCATTGAATTATGCTACATTGAAAATTATAGACTGGGACAAATTACAACCATGGTACAGTCTCGTCATCAATTAAGATATATATGATATGGTAGAGCAGGGCCTTCAATTATATAAAACATTTATTTTAAATTTTAAAAAGTTAAGCTAATTTTATTTTATATTTAAGATATACATTTATGAACACTGTTTGTAAACATTTAACATAATTTTGTTGTCTCACTTATGAATGCTGTGTTGTCTCGTAAGTAACGTGTATATTAGAACATTATAATTAAATTTTCACTAAAATGTAACATTTATATGCTGTGAGTTAATCGAATAAATAAATAACAAATAAATAGCAATGCTAGCATGAAGTACAGAAATATCACGTACTATTACTGGTAACTGCTATATGGTTGTAATTGTTCCCTTTTTATAATTTAAATTATCATAAAGTAGCATTATGCCTGTTCATTGAAAGGTTTGAGCCATATTATACTGATTTATGGTAATCTATTAAAACTCATAAAATAGACTTCATCTATTGCAATCAATGAACAGGCGGCGTGCTGCTTATAGAGATTAACGTTACAAAATAATCAAATAATACCATAATATACCGTGATGGTAAAATGAATTCAGCAGCAGTAAGAAAGTATGACCTAAAATAACATATTATTACAGGTGACGTGAATATAATAAAGGAACAAGCCATTGCCCTGTATAAAACAAATAACTTATCCTACGCAGAAATTTAATATATGATGTTACGATAAAAAACAAAGATGCGCTCACACATATCAACGAGACGTTTAAAAAAGAGCGGGTACAATATGTATTTTATCTATCACCACTTATCCAAATGCTTCAATAACGCTACCCATTAACCTTATGTTAATTTGGTTGTGTACTACAAAGTAATGATTAACTATATAACTTTCAAAGTCCAGTAAGCTATGCACCGAACTGTCAATAACCTACTAAACATACAATCGAAACTAATCGTCAACGACAATCTCTATGAGACAACAATAATATGCCCGTATATCAGTCCTTAATAGCTGGCGACGACGTAATTGAGTCTAACCAATCTGATATTGGTCCAACATTACAGTGATTTACGTATTTATAATGCTATCTGTACATTGATTGGTTTCGTGTTGACATTGTAACTGGAGATGGTTAATATACCTGAGGTACGATCGAGAGAAATGAGAAATTGCTTGACGTAGAGATTAAGAAATATAGCAGAAATCGAAAGCTATGCATAATATCGTGATACTTAGAATAACTTTTGAATAAATAACTTATCAAGTTTTGCAAGATTTATAGACAAAGTCTTCGTATTTACATAGCTGCTGAAAACTAAAGCGTAAATATATATTTTATAATTTTTAAATAAATTTGAAATATTTTTAAAAAGAAATAGTTAAAATAAGCCGCAATAAAAACCATATGTCTATACATATGGTTTTTATTGACTCGACAATAAAAAAATCTGATTAAACTATTATTTAATTTAATCTGAATTTTTATTTTGTATTGTCGAGTAAATGTAAAAAAGAGCCAGATCTAGCTGTTAGAAAAGAAATACAGTAATTAAGACTTGTTTTTGATTTCTTGGACAAGGTTCAGAAAACTGGGGTAAAATGTATTATTTCTTTAGCACCTACCACCGCAGGCACTTGCTGCAGACCATGAATACCAGCTGCAAGACTAGTTTGTTGCAGTAGTAAAGCAGAAAAACGCCTATCCTTTACTTCTAGTAAAAGGTTTCAATGCTGGCAGCTTAGAATTCCATTAAAGGGCTCTGACGATCTTAATTACTCTTAACCACAGGAACTTAATACAAGGTTATTTTGCTGCGGTCTTTTAGGGTGAATGTACTCATCCTTTCAGGCTACTTCAAGTTTAAGTGAAATCCACTGCGTTGTTTCAATGATTCTGAAATATAAGTATTAAATATTTGTGCTTAATTTAATTAACCGTTTGTAATGTTTGCCGGTATGCTTACTGGTGAAGGACCAAATTAATAAAAAATATATCTATTATAGTTTTTCAAAATTATTTAAAAAGATTTCCTTGCTTAGAGCTCCTCCTCGCTCCCCTAAAATAAAAATTTATTAATCTTGACTTTGAGTTTCCTTATATTGTATAAAGCTTTATTTGTATTTTTTTTATACGTAGTATTACTCAATTATTCTTTACAAATAGCAATGTGAAAAGTTGAACTTGTATTTTAATTCGATGTAAACAGAACACCACTTGATCAAAATGTATTCGGTAAAATAAATTGGAAACTTAATATTATCATCAAGTCTTTTTAATTTCATAACACGTAAGCGTACGTGTTGTACGCTTATTTATGAATGCAATTCAGGCTTAATAGTATGTTGATTTACAAAATGAATCATTGTCATCATCATCATCTCAGCGGAAAGACGTCCACTGGTGGACATAGGCCTCTCCCAAGGTTTTCCGCACAGATCGGTCTTGGGCCACCCGCATGCAACCGCTTCCCGCGACCCTTATCAGATCGTCGGAAAATTAATACTGTAAAAAATATACACATTCCAGGATTGTATTACTATATTTAACATTTAGAGACAGGTGACCTTAGAGTAGATTTGACACAGTAGAATGCTGTCTATAACTAGAGTCACCTAACCCAGAGAGACCTCTGTTATCTTTAGTGCAGGTCACCCCTGATAAGAGAAGGGTAGGACAGTATAGATGTACTCTAATCTATCAGATCTGATGCGATCTTTCGCGGCCAAATAATGTTAGGCTGTGTTTCTATGGTGAATGTTTTACCAAAGATCCTAGAGGAGGCGCTGTGGTGTCATTAGGGAAAGCAGTACTCTTTGTCCTTTGAATAAGTTGCGCAGTGGCCTCAACTTATCTAGCAATACGCAAAAAATACCACTGTGGTTGCAAAGATACAAGAGCAAGAGAAACGTTTACAGTCAGGGTAACCATACATATATTATGCTTGTTTGTTTAAAAAGTATAAAAAATATTTTCTTCTTACCGATGAACTTAAAATCTTGTTGGCCCTTATGCTTCTGCACGAACTGCTGCGAAGCTTGCATTTATGGTTGCTGACAATAGCGAGATCCTTGTTTTTTATGTCTGGTCGAACAAAACGGAGGTTGGCAAAGTGTTACCACAATAAGTGGAACTTCAAAAAATATCAGTCGGAATGTGAACGCAATCACATCTGTCGTGCCGTACCGTTGGTATATAGGCGTGTGTATAGTACCAATATACGGTATATAACAATTGAAAAGTATTAACAATGTATACCAATATAATTGATGTAGGTACACAAGCGTAATAGATAATTAATTAATTGAATATAATTCTTGAAAACATTTATTTTCATATTTCTTATTGCTTTATTAATATATTCTTTTAAATGTACGCTAAACTAAACTACATTTATGAACAAATTTTCTTTCGTTATTTTAGCCTAAATTTAAATTACAGTTAATATAACTTTAACGAAATGCTCAAATTACGTTTTTAAATTCGATTGGAGTATCCCTCACGGTATCGGCTAAAACCTAACAAAATATTCAAAATTTCATTAGCAAAGACATTCAATAGAAATTTTAAAATAATTTCGTTGGTAAACTAGCCCTCTGAGAGGCTGATAAGTTCGGTTTCTTAAGCCCTTAGCCAAAAGTTACCCGATATGCACATGACTTAATCAAAAATTCATAAGCCGTACTAATGGCTTCTAACCGAATTAGTAAGTGGTAAAGTTTAGGTACAAATTAAATGATTCAAAATAAACTTTGATGCGCTACAAACTAAATAGATTTTGACGTAACTATTACTTATGAATATTAGGTGTGAAACTGAGTTTTGGTATAAGTGTCTGTTCTTCTGTTCTTGGTGTATATTAATGATTGCCACGCTAAATTCAGTACCCAATGGTCCTATTTGTTGACGACTCCAGCGCAATTATAAAATGTAATCAAGTCGAATAATATGAACATGTCATAAATCGCACCCAGGATATAATACATTGGCTTGACATGAATAATCTGATTATTAATTTATCAAAATCAAATATTATGCATTTCTTAATATTGTCTTCTGTTTACGCGAATGTTATTCATTGAAATTAAACTACTATATACGGATTTTATCGCGTTGTTTATTTAACACTCTATTACATAATTTAGAAACTGTTACACTACTATACTATACTATTAAAAGTAAAGTTTAATAGTATAGTATAGTAGTGTAACAGTTTCTAAATTATGTAATAGAGTGTTAAATAAACAACGCGATAAAATCCGTATATAGTAGTTTAATTTCAATTATGCATTTCTATCAACGGACATCAGTAAATAATTTATCCATAGAATACAACAAACGAAACATTGATCAAATACATGCGACGAAATTCTTAGGCATATTGATAGACAGTGGAACAGACAGCTAACGTGGAAACCTCAAGCAGAGAAGGTTTGTAAAATATTGAGCACCGCCGCGTATGTCCTCTTCAACTAATCAAAAAAAGTTAATACTGCCACAATATTAACAGCCTACCACGGTTTAGTAGCGTCAATTTTACGAATTGGTATTGTTTTTTGTGGTAATTGTAGTTTAAGAGAACACGTTTTTAAGGCACAAAAGCGATGTATAAGGTCAATGTGCGGTCTAAAAATGACCGATAGTTGCGTACCTATGTATAAGTCCCTAAAATTGTTAACGTTTTCTACAATGTATACTTTTGAAATCTCAGTTTTTGTGAAGCTTAAGCATTACTTTGAATCAATATCTGGAACTAGAAAAGGCTCTATCGGAAACCAATACAAAAATATGTTGCATACAGGTGGTTATAATACTGCCTTACTTAGGAAAAATGTGTATGGCATGGGCCCAATTATATATAATAAATTTCCTGATAATATAAAAAATGAAACTATTCAATTATTCAAAAAGAAACTGACAGGGCTATTAATTATAAAATGTTAGTATTCAATTGACGACTTTTTAAATAATAATATTTAATTGACAATATTTTAATGACATTATTTATAAATTTCGATGTATAATTCTATTTTATTTTCTTTAATGTTTTTTATAATTAATTCAATTGTATTTATCCGTAGTATGTTTTGGTTTTTACATTTAATTTAGTCTTACTCCTCAATGTTTGCATGCTTAACGTAAGGCAGATTGTACAAGGAACAACAAACAATTTTGTAACATCAATATTTCATGTACCTACTTTCTGTGCAAATAAATGATTATTATTATATTATTATTAGAAAATTAAATGGCGAAGGAAAACATTGGAGTAAAACTGAAATAGATACACTTCTGAATTGTTAACGAGGAAAACAACTAACCATGAAGCAGGATTGAATCCGTGATCTCGACGAACTATGTCGTCGCATTTAATGAAGGGTCATTAAATGCGACGACATAGTTCGTCGAGATCATCATCATCATGAATAGAAAATAGCCCTAATTTTGAAGATCGTAGGTGATGCTAAGTGTAACAGAAAGATGTGGTTACGAGAATATAACACGACTCATAAATATATGTAACTCTTGAAAGTTGATCCAAGTGGATACCCGCTGGAATTCGCGACTTATCTCAAACTGAGGCAACTTGACTATAGTAGGACCTCCAACACATAAAAGATCCTTGACTCAGTCAAAAAACCTTGTTCTCTTGTTTCAGAGTAGAGGCCAAGTTCCTTATGCTTGTACAATCAGCGTCATCTTGCCTTTATAGCTGACAACCCGGTGATTACTTTTTGGCAGGTCTTGAAATGAGCGAGTCGTTCGTCGTGTGTTGTAAATGTTAATAAGCTGTGGTAAACATTAAATATCAGCCTGTTTGCAATCTTAGCAGTACATAAATGTATTATTATATATATGTTTTAATGGTGTATTATCACTATTCTTAGTGCGATTGATAAAATATTACCCACGAATTTCTTTATGTACGTGATATCTATATAATTTGTGAGTCACTTTACTGAATCATTAGCTTCGATGCGAGCTCAAATAGGTAATTTCCTTTATTTCGACATCAAATAAAGGGTATAGTATTCTATTTACCTTTACATTTTAGGCGTAATTATTGTTTATTTTAAGGCTATGGATACACGGTTCCTAAAAGGGCGGTGGATGATAAAATCTTTCATTGGGGTGTATTATGACGATAGCTCCTCGCTGGCAAGGGGGAATCGATACCGCTATGAATATTTGAACGCATTTTGTGCTGTCCATACTTTTGTCGCGCCAGTCTATCGGGCTAATTGAAATAGTTTTGTGTATCAGCGACCCTCCGTAATGATTTCGAACGGAACATTTTTAGAATATGACTGTCATAGTTATTCGGGGCTACGTATAAGGTTATTACGTATTAAATTATTTCTATTGTACCAGCCATTATAGGTTGAAGTTTACTTTGATAAGTTTAAAAAAACATAAATTGATAAATAGAAAAATTTTAACAGTCGTTAGCATTATAATTGAAATAACTACATACTTTTATTATAGGATTATTACAACTTTTTGACATTGCCACTATCCATAGCCATAGGTCATCCATTATTGAGGTCATAAAGATCAAGTAAGACAAGTTTTATGCTAGCATTTCTATAACCATATAATCTCAAAATCGTGTGAGAGATATATTTTACGGAGGAACCTGCATACGAATTGCCTGGTATTTTGTAGAATCTTCGGTGCACCATATATATAGGAACACGCTAACTTTGAGCTCGTTTAATTTTTCTTGACAAGCATCGTTTATGTCATCGCTATTGTCTCTCATTGTCATTTAATATTGGTTTCCTTATGTAGACTAGAAGTGGTGAGAAATATCTCTATAATAAAATAAATTAAAAACAGTTGCCTCTGTTAGAAAAAGCTGTTGTGGCAGTAGATCGTAAAGTCTAGGTTCGCATATACCGAGAGCTAAATAAGCATGTTATATTACATTTTAGTCGGCCTTGATGGCGTAGTGGTTAGTGTAACCGACTGCCACGCCTGAGGTCGTGGGTTCGAGTCCCGTACAAGTCAGACATCTGTGTGCATGAACATGGATGTTTGTCTTGGTCTGGGTGTTTTTATGTATAATAATTATGTATGCATTTACAAAAAATAAAGTATATATTTATGTTTATCCATTATTTAGTACCCATAGTACAAGCTCTGCTTAGTTTGGGCTAGATGGTGTTGTGTGTATGTGTTAGAATATTATTATGTTATATTTCCACCGTTGCACCCATAAAATACGGAATAAAATTACGCTTACTCTCAGCTAGAGGCTTTACTCATCAAATTTTGGCAAATAATTGACTGTCCGGATGGCGTAGTTGTTTAAGTGGACGCCCGCCACTCGTTACTGCGCCGAGTATAGTGGGTTCGAATCCCACGCAGGACAAAACTGTGTGATCCAGAAATGGTCCGTTGTTTGAATGTATGTAAACTCTCACGCGACACAGGATGTATTAATAGAGCAGGAGAAGTCTTAAAAGAAAAATGCAAGTCACGCGCAATACCTGATAACTACTTAAAGAGGCTTTTACTTTAAGCAGTGGTAATTTTTTATGGTTTTACCCATATTATAACACAAATAAAAAAGTACTAACGCCATGAGTTTACAATAATATAAACTAATCACTCGTAATCATTAAGTTATCTATAAAACTATTTATTTACATTGTTACACAAACTTAAGCATACGTTCACAATTTAAGACGGTGTCCTCACACCAATGGTCACTGAGTATACTTAAATTCACCGTGGAAAGATTGCTGTTCCTTTGTTTTCAGGCGACAGCCTCATAAAAACTGTTGTTACAATATTCATACCTTTATTCGCAATCATACTTGGCAAATGAAAACCACACAATATATCATACTATCTGCAATTCTGCACCTGTCAGCCGATATTTTGGCCTACATTTTAATATTTTACTCATATTTCCAGTGTTCACAAACAAAAGAAGAGTCTCGCGTCGTTTACGCACGCGGTAGTAAATTACGCAACAATTCGAATGGAAAATGAAATGCCTGCTTCCGAACCATTAAGCAATTTGAATTTAACACTCGTCCCTTCATTTTCCTATTACCACAGAAATTGCGCGATTTACTCGCAAGCCCTTAGAAGTGGTATAACAAGCAACGCGAGACGTAAGACTGCAGCGATACAATTATAATTTGCTGAATTATTATTACCTAACTATATTTTAACCCTCAAAACTCTCAAAAGAGGGGTGGACTAAGTTTGAAGTCTTTGTCTGTCTGCGTGCCGTCTGTCTAAGATATTGTAGTTTTAAAAGGAGCGGACGTTTTTGAAGTTACAAACGGTTGGAGATAAAGAGAATATGTCAGCCTTGTTATTTAACTTTTTAAATATTATTGTTACTAGTTATCCAAAAACCTTGGAATAAATATATATTAACTACTGTCAGCAGTTTTAACGGGTACCATAAAAATGCTATTTGTATCATTGCATAAATTCCGCAGAATGGTGACCTCCAGGTAAACTACACGCCACGAAACAACCGTGATTTGGTTCCATGTTCTGTGACTGAGACCATCTTAACGAAAGTAGAATTTAACGTCGCATGTTAGGAAACTAGACTCACCATTTTTTTTTTTTTTTTCATAAGCTTTATAGTCGATATTACCTAACACTGTGCTAGTTACATGGCATGCACTTTGCAAGTACGGTACGATATGCCCCTTTCCGATTGTATCCTGCTGAGTAAAAGTCGATAAGTGCAATCTATGTACTGGTCATCCCTTTAGATGCTATCTCCGTTATAATCTTGCTTCGTATTGTGCTGCCAGGAAATTATAATCCAACAACCACATTCGTATTTATAATATCACTACGAATTAAGAATTAAATTTCTGAAAACATATTAACAACATTTAAGAAACGCAAACGAAACGTAAAACCGTGGTTTATATTTATCTTAATCAGCAGTCGAAATCACATCGCGCAGAAAACTTCCAAAATCGTTTACCAAATCGTTTGCGTCAAAGAGAAATGAAGTGATCGATGTGGAATAAATCAACAGAGAAGAAATTAAATACGTGTGTGGAGGAATAGAGCTGTGAGCCAATCCAACGCGTTTTATCGGAACTTCTTGGAGAAAAAAAGTAAAAGAAAATGAACGATATAATGTGCGGAACTGTTCCCGCTCCAACACGCTCCACGCAGATGTTATATTTCACTCTTTGATTTTATTTTTACAAATTGCGAGGGGTTCAATTTTTATTCATTTACTCCGTTTGCTACTTTGGAAAATTTTAAATTATATCTTCGGTCCGATAGATTTGATATTGTGAATTCAGCGTCGGCTGTGTTATGAAATGAAAGTACTGCTGATTGTAGCATAATCTGAATGAAGATTAATCGTAAATTTAAGTAAAGCAATTACAAGTTGTGACTACAACAATTAAAAAATAGATAGCCGGATCTATTTTTATTTGTGGTAATCACAATGTCACGATCACTGCACCAGTAATTTTTTTAACTCTTGATAAATAATTATTTTCGTAGAGTAGATTTTATCGTAAAATATATATCCGAACAGTAGCGTAAAAGTCTTTGATTTAATAATTTAAAAAACTAGTGGTCGATCATTCGGAAGACTATAAATTCTCCAGTAAACAATTATAAATGTAATACAAATCTGTAGTTAGGTTAGGTATTTCCAATTAGATAAGAAGATTAATATATCATGCGACTCAAACTACGTGATCGGTAAGCGCTAGTGATAAAATGGTGCAAGTGGGAGGCACTTATTGGAGTCGCGGCCGACTCTAGCCGGATTAGTATTCTGCCAGACTAGAAGGGGTGGCGAGATCAACTTGCGTTTTTTAATCAAACACATCGCAATCCGTCAATGGGACGCGCCACTGACTAAAACAAAACGATAAATTAAGGCAGGAAACGGGAGGCGAACGCTCGCCTCTCGTATTGAAAGATTTACTTCCTCTGTTTAATTGCAATAACGGCTAGGCACGTTGGTATCGTATTTTTCTTTTTACACTCCGCCTCTTATTGCCTTCGGGCCGTTAAATAAATTTATGACGCCCGACAAAGTTCAGCCCACCTCGGCAGCCTCACCGGGCTGAAATTAGGTGGAAATGTGAAACAGAAATAAAAAGCCCGGTCTCAGGTGCGTTGTTCACCGCGGCCGGCTAGTGGGATTAGCTCTTGACTCGCGGTTAAATGGCTCGGCCACTCATAAAAGTTTCTTAACGCTCATAGTTTGGGCTACCTTCCCGTTGACTAAAATTTTCCCTCTCTAAAAAGTTCCCGGCGCTAGTTTCGTTTCACATTACGAGAGCCTATCTGCTTTGAGATTTTATTATTACGCAACAGTTTAGACGAGCCGGACAAACAAACTTTACCATTTACGTACGAATATGCACTCGCAACTTTCGTATATTATGGTAGCAAAAAATATACATAAAATCGGCAAATTCAATTACATCGTATTATAATAAACAAAAGTAAAATTTGGAAACTCACATTAGCGCCCGGCTCCTTTAAAACCTCCGATGTAATCTGAAACAAGGAACAAACACGCCTAAATAACAATAAAATTGTAATAAAAACTTTGTGCACGCAACCGAAATTGTGGAAAATTGACCAAATTATTATTTACGGTTGGAAATTAAAACAAGGCATTATAGAAGATTACTTTCCCCCTCTTTAGAACAACTCGCGTTTGTGCTGTTACGAACGTGACTAACGTGTTGTCTTTCTATATTTGGAACCCTCAATTACGACAATTTCTTAGTGCCTCATGTGTTCGAGTTTCACCCTTATCACTATTGTATTAAGTTCATATTCAGTCAGTCTTCCCTTATCATACTGATTTATTACTTTAATAAAATATTCACAATTTGTACAGCGTAACCACAATCACCGACCAAAGATTTACGTTAAACTCAAAGTTGGAACAAATTTATGCTGAGAATTCAAAAACGATGATCATTATTTTCACTGGGCAGGTGTTTTCTCTTCAAAGAGCCACATCAAAAGGTAGCAAACATTAATTTCAACCGCTATCACTACGTGTGTTTGGTTTGTGGCCGCGGCGTAAAGCGTTTACTGCAAAACTCGTCCCAAGCCAACATTATCGAGCCCATTTCGATATAAACAGATATAAAAGACCAACTTTACCGTTCGTTCTCGAGTTTTAATAGGTCTCGTGAAAAATAATCACACAATAAACAATGTTCGATCGATACCACGTTGCGCCACCTCGAAAACTATTAATGAGATTGAACCTAACTATTCTTTGTTAAATTACATCGCAGAATTACTCTCAGAAAATTAATAGAAATAAAACTTACAGTTTTATGTTAAAATGTTCTTTTGAAAGCAGTTTTTAATTCTTAGTCTCTTCGCCTTAAGCTCAAAACAAAGTAGTTAGTATACATTTTTCTATGCGCTGGTGTGATATGCATTTATTATATGCCTATCCACGTACACGTTGAATCTCGTCCGTATATCGGCATAAACTATAAAATGTATAATACCAAAGTAAACCCACTCAAAGTACAAGCATTTAGCTTAACCCGCGGGGTTAACAATCGTATAGTTTGCAACCCAAATTGCTACTTATCTTTAAGAAAAACATGCTTATTTTTATACATAATTCTTCTGTACATATATATGTATATTACAGCACTTTTCTAAACAGCTGGACCGATAGTGATGAAATTTATTGTGTGTGTTTGAGTGGGTTCCTAGATGATTTAGTTTACAATTAGACGACAGGACAACCTCCGTCGGGTCTACTAGTTTCGTATAAATAACTTCTTAGAAATAGAAATAATTTTGTATACAAGCTGTCTTATTCGTTCTGCGGTATTCGTTTGCGTTTATCTTTTCGTGTGGTAGTAAGGTCTGGGAACTCCGTGGAGCGAAATATTATTAGGCTATCCAGTTACAATTTTCAATAGCAGCATGGATTGTGGAAATTTGTCGCCTATTCTGTGTACCCCATTGGGATATACAGCCGTGAGATATAGATAGAAGTTTTTGGAGCAAATATAATTTTAATCTTGCCACCATGTTCATCTGATACGGTGCATATAACCACGAAATCTCAGTTTCAAGGTAACAGTATTCAGTCCAGCAATTGCATTTCTTAGAGAGCACTAAACTACTCTAAAACCTGCGGTGATAAATTCTTCGTGGGTTCAGTGAACAGGTAAAGTTTCTTTCGACTTTCTGTTATAACAAAAGAAAAAAACAAAAAAGAGTACTTAGGTTAAAGCTATAAAAGATGCTTGCTATTTATTATAGACGGGACCTTCAAAATAAGCTTAATATACTTTTGAACGGCTTATGGCTAGACAGCAACTGTCAAAGTCGATCAAGGTATCAGTCCCGTTCTATCCGAAAAGCTGTCAAAAAATACCTTTTAAAAAAAGTAGCACGTGCAAACCTTCGGTCGTCAAATATTTCGTCCGAATTTACCTAATTCGTCGTGTGGAAGGGTTGAAATTTACATTTTGTTGTGGCATTTTATTCTCGTGTAGAAAGTTGGTGAGTGCGGACAACGAAACTTTTGCTAATGTCGGAATAATGTTGGCGGAGGTTGGTGGGCAGGTCGGCCCTTGCAACTGGTAATGGTACGGCAAACTTTTTATTTATATTGTATTGTAGGTTTATAGGGTATTAGGTAGAATAGTGGCAGGTCTATTTAAGTTTCCCTCGGGAGTCATTAGCTTTAAGGGCGAAAGGAACAATGTTTTGGTCACCATTGTGGTATAAACAGCTATTTGGGCTTGCTCATACATATGCTTATGTGTTACTACTATAATGTATAGTCTTATTTATTTATAATTTTCCGTATTCTGTAGGCTGTTTCAATACTTTTCTAATTTTGGAATAGGTAGCGTAGTGGTTAAATAATCATGTCATCACTGCCGCCGCGCTCATGTGGTGGGTTTGATCTCCACACGGGACAAAAAATTGTATGTTCCATAATCATTACGAGTATAGGTATTCTTTGTGTCCGTTGCTTAAATGTTTTTAAATTTAAAATACAGGCATTATTTCTACTGCGCCAGTGTCACTTTAAAGTAAAATAACTTATAATAATACTTAGATATATTAGGTATTATTCTAAATATAAATGCTTATAATTTTTAAAGGTTATTACGTCATTGTTGACATCGTATTCGTTTCCTTAGAATATAGAATATATTATAAATCGTTACCTTGACGTTTATATTACAAAAACCTAAGCAAACCTATCTGGAACACGATATCAGTTTATAATAAGCCGGCAAGGCTAACGAATTTCAAAATGAAAAGCAATACAAAGACATTTGAGTGACATAAATAAATTGCGTACATTTCACCAAAAAATATAACAAAATAAAACCTATTTACCGCTTTGTTATATGATTTCGCAAACTGGTAATATCTGTAAAGAGATGTAGCGGGATATGAGAGAATACGAAGAATCCTGAACACTCGTTAACTGAGTTGTCCCATGTCGCCGTCGTGTCGTGGACGTGGCCAAACAAAATGTAATTTTCCCCCGAAGCGCCCTCTTACGTGACCCGAGAAAGATATAACGCTTTTATTAAATTATTTCAGCTTTTATAAGTAACTGTTACGGACATTTCTGAAAAAATAACGAGTCCAAAGGCTAAAGAGATTATGCCGACGCCTAACAATTTACCTAATGCTCGTAACACACCTGTGTGGTCCGAGATTTTAAAAGCACTTTACGTTGAGTTTACAGTGTACCTACATTAATTTGTTTAAGGGTACGTCGGGCATTAAATGAAGATAATTCTGGGTAATATCGCTTTCACGTACTCTTATGGCTGATAACATGTTTGTGAGCGTATTTGTAATGGTTGTATGTACAGGTTTATTTTTATCATGTTATGTTTTAAATTTCTGCTATAACGTAAATACAACATCTAGGCTAAGTAGGTAGAGCACAGAAGAATTATTTTAGAAATTTGAGAAGTTAGTAATACATTATTCTGAGTATCAGTTGTATTATACAAAATATATTTTCTTACAAAATCCGTGATGTTATATTATTATGATACTACCGTATTAGAAGGCATCATGGTAACATGTTAGAGCATGTTTATACTCAATATATCAACCGTCAACGAGTTCTTAGATCGGGAACAAGTGAGTCATAAAATGAATTAAACAAAAATCTCATTACGCATCAGTATTCGCTAAGTGATATTTTTATTTATATATAGTAAATAGACGATAAAATCTTCTATTTACTATATAAATAAAGGAGTCCATCTAGGGGTACTCATGAGTGAAGACTTGTATTCGGTTGCATTTTTATTATATTATCAATAAGTCGACCTTTTCGTTTATAGGGAAATAATAATAGAGATACCTGAGCTACCAGTAATACTGGCTGTCTATACGAGTTAGACAGAGTCTTTCATTAATGGAATATGCGTTGTATGTTATATGGATGGCTGATGGAAGAGGTAGTGTATCAGTTCTATCACATGTAAATATGATCTCTATCTTTATTAAATGTAAGAACGACTATAACAGTAGTGGGCTATTATTTTAGAGCTTGACAGCATAATGTGTTTGGAAAACCACGGTACTCAATGCTAGTGGGCTGGATTCTCAAGCAGCCGAAGTGCAATCGTACCGCCTTCTCAACGTTGTGGCTTGCCAATACTTAAGCTTAGACCTATTCTTAAATACGTAGGAATTCAACCGACAGACGATTATATTAATTGCTATATTATAAGCTGCTCCAGTTGCTAAGGTTACATTCATCAATAAAATAGATAGATGTATTAAGTTAAATGTTCTGTATATTAGGTATTTATATCTAATATTTAAAAAAAGCGCATTAGATGTATTAAATTTAATATTTTTGTATTAGGTACAAATAATATTTTCTCAATTGCTAAAATATTTTCACGCTGATATTTCTACAAAATGTTAACCACTTTTAACGTTCAGGATTTAAAACATTATCATGAATTAATTTATATAAAAAATAAATATTAAACGAAAGATAAAAAGAAAACTAGATGTTTGGGTGTTAAAATATATTTGAAATTTATTTTAAGTATTTTCGACTTATTTTTATGGACTAACACATTTAAGCTTATAGACCCTGAACAAACCACAATAAAGCCCGAGAAAATATTTTTCAACAGCTCCACAATATTTAAAAAGTAAACACAAAGGTTTAAGCGTGCGTCGCGAAGAGCTCATCTTAACAATTTTATCAAAGCTTCGTGTATTGTCTAGCTACGACGCGAGTTCTAAACAACACAAGCACCAGAGCAGGTGTGACAGCTTAGCACGGAATCTTCCTAGATAAGTACCCACACCGACTCAGCGGAAACACACGAACGCCTTATCAAACTTCCGACGTTATGAAATAAATGTCCGATTTTATTTATGTCCGGAAGAGGGCGCGATGCGAGATTGCGCATCCGATTGTGACACCCCAATGTAACAGATATTCGCACAAAACTGCTCTAAATTATCATTTGGCTGCGATTTGTTTTACTCTCGGCCCATTGCGCGCACCTCGTTCTCTCGCTTTCATTCAATTAAGGCTCTTTGTACATCGCTCTGTGAAACTTTAGCATAGATTAAACTTTTAGGGTCGGATTTTTGCTACGTCAAAAATAAAATGTCAGATGTGGAGATGAGTGACAGTCGATTAAATTACGCCTGCATATTAGATTTTTCGCGTGCCGCTGTATCTCACATGATATCTTCTCTTTCATTTTTTTAATAGCTTTTGTCTTTGTCGTCGCTCGTGTAGAACCTCGATTCAGACAGAGACCCCATTCCCCAGGGAACTGTGCTTTATACCGGGGTGAAAACGTATCTTAAGTTGTTTTGTCCCCTTCTAATGTTTTTATTAGTATAATATTATGGTTAAAATTAGTTTATTATGTTCCAACAAGTAGTAAGTAATTGACTCGAAAAGGACGAATCATTTGTTATTTGTCACAGAATTAAGTATTGCTTTTATTGTATCACATAGCAACAATTATTCAGTATAAAGTAGGCAACTATATATTCCTTTTGTAAAGAAAATATAAAAGTGGTGATTACTTATTATAATAATTTTATTATAATATTATTGTTATAAGTTTCTTTTTGAGTGTGACACCTGTAGGTGCGTCTGTACTCAGTACTGTAAACGAATATGATGACAATATACACAAGGAGCAAACGTACGTTTTGAAAATATAAAATGTGTGTTTGAGTTCAAAAGGTTTCAAGTAACTTTAAAATCTCTCAGTCTAGACACAATAATCTACTAACCATTATTTATTATGATAAGGTACTTTTAATTGATGGACTTTTCTAAAATTAGCTTTTGTATTATTATCATTAATCTAAGAACCTTTAAACTTCTTTTATAACAAAGAAAACTGTCGTAAACGTTAATGATAACGAATTCTTAGAAAGTAAACGCCACAAATAATAAAATGTAACAAACCGATTACTTTTATAACTTGTTTTACGATCTCTTTAATGCTTAAGCACTAGTACTAAACAAATTTCTAGACTCACAAAAGATAGATAAGTAAGCTAAAGAACTTCTAGTTTCGTTAAGACTTTGTAGTAAGTTAGCCGGCAAATGAGTTAATCCTCATTTTCTCAATAAAGAAAACGTTATTTTAAGCCAGTTATAAATTCAACTAACAATGTTTAATTTATAAAGTAACAGTTACTATCTAGGTACTTATATTTGGTAATAATATAATTACTAAGGCAATCTGACATTAATTTATCCTCCTTTTAATCTTCCGCTTCATTACATAAGTTTAAGTTACATAGTTAGTAGGTCACAAGCAAAGAGTTAGCAATGAGCTTGTCTATAAAAAATAACGTCATTATGGGACAACAAACAGCTTTTTATATACTATTCTACTACAATACATAGTGATACTACAATATACGGTGATACAAGAATACGGCCCTCTCTATAGTAAGCGTTTCTTTGTTTGTAGTTTGAAGGTACATTTGCTATGAACGCAACTAAACCTTGTAAACCTTGCAAAGTTATACATAATCGCGCCTAATTGACTTTTTAAAAGGAGTATCTACACTGTCAGGAAAATGGTGAATCATAACACTACATAATATGCCGTTCTAATACAACAGCAACTCTTTAACTTTTTAGCTCAACAAATCTAGAAATCATCATAACATAAAATATAAAATAGTTTGCCGCGAACTCTGCATGGCACGTCTTTAGTTGAACTGCCCCATTTAGGGCTAAAATCCCTCGATAACAGTATAGATCCCGCTGTGCCCCTACCCTATCAATGGCCTACCGTAACGTAACCCTGTTTATACCATCGAGGATGTACGTGTGTAATTTATGTGTAAGTATTTTTCAGTGAAAAGCAAAATGAACGATCATAACGAAGTTTTTAACATGGATATTTTACTACTGGTTAGAAACCTATAAAAATTAAATGAATATTTTAAGTGATCGATTTTATTCGGCATAAACCAACTGAATGGAATCAAATATAATACTTATTATTTCAGACCGAAATATGTAACTTACATTTATATTTATGAATGCCAGGTTCAACCACAGCAAAGGATTGAGCACTTATGACAGAAATTGTGGCAACTAACACACAGTCCCTTATTGATCATTTTGGTGAGCTGGAGCAGACGATAGCACATATTTTGTTGGTTCTTGCCCGAGCACAAGCACAATATCTGAGCTTTGTGCGGCCACTCCTAACGCAATTAGAATGACTGAATATTATGCAAATAAAATATAGCTCACACAAGAAGAACCATAGACAAGAAGAAGAAGATTGATAAATTTCTTTCATAAGAGAAAAATTATACTAGACAGCAATGTAGTGGACAATCATTATTTATATTTCTTTATTATTTATAGTTTATAAATACTTTGGGTTCCAGCCAGTTGTATTATCTTTGTCTCTTTCTCTCTGTTTAGATCTTATAAGTAAACCTTCTTATATCTCGCTTTAAGACATATTCATTAGCGAGCTTGTAATTATTTGCAACCCTTACTGTGTCCCAAATAATGAAATTAGAATAAATATAAAACTTATCTCAAAAGATGCACCTATCATCACAAATTTCAAGAGTCTCGTTATATGGAATCTTTGGTACGGATTAACTAAGAATTAATTAAACCCGTTCCTTTTAATCTGTGACGTAATTTTCATCAACGCAATTTGCCAACAAGCCCGTCCGGAAAGGCTTGAATCTCTTAAACGGTTGTGTCTTGGACCGTAGCTATTTCTAGCCCGCTTCTACAATCAGAGCTTATGCATAAATTTGAATTTTCAATTAAGGATACTTTGAAGAAAATTTTATTAGACAACGTGAAACCTTTGGTCTCTCAAGACGAAATACGTATTAAGGAACAATAGCTCCGTGGAGATCAAATACTAAAATTGTTTTATATTCAATCTTGTCTTTATGGGTCATGCAAACGACGCCAGTAGCTCGTGCGAAAATCTTGCTCATGTAACTCGTGTCCGTTACCTGAATCGTGTAATAGCACCATTGTTACTTATGTAGTCACTTGTAATATTAGATGCGTATGAATATAAGCAAGAACATTGTTATATTTTTCATCTCTTAAAATCCATTTCCGGCATCCATCAACCTCATCAAATATTTATACATTTATATCTGATATACGTGTACTTTAACTATATTACTTTCTATAGATAGATACGCTTTTTGGATATTTGAAACGTTTATACAATACTTGATATTGCCTGTGGCCTCGCTTGTGTTAATGTATATTTTCAATAAATTTATTTTCTTCAGCAACCGTAAGTACATCTTGCCTGAATACCCTAATACTGTAATACTATACCCTTGACAAAATGTAGGCAAAATTTCATGTTGATCGGTCGAGTGGTTAAGGCGTGAAAGCATCACAAACAAACGCACATTCGCATTTATAATAAGTTAGGATTATGAAATGCTAAAATATTTGAAATTAGCTAGTTATTGCCTCATAAGCCTAACGACATAAGCATTTTTCTAAAAGAATACGGCTCTAATATTTGTACCTTATGTCGTATGGAACTTTACATACATACAATGAAAAATAAAGTACACTCTACAGACTCACAATACTTTTTGGATCATGAATGGATGGAGAAAATTGTCCCGTACGGAAACGGCGAGGCGATCGCGCCCGCTGCACCATCTGTGCAGTCAGTTTGTCCATAATATTATAGACCTGAGAATGAGTAGCAGTACGTAATTTAAAACCTTAATAGGACCTCCTCAATAGGAGCTGGTCTTCTATAGGGCAATAGGGTCATTGCGTATTGCGTGGGAATCAGACATAGTTATTGAGATTTATATAAATAAAGATGCTACACCTCTCTCTAACCTTTAGAGAATATCAAAATATATACATACATATATACGAGTAGTTGATGTTTAACTAGATATTGCCCACGGCTTTGCCCGCTTAAATGTAGGTTACGTCATGTTAGTAGCAGGACTTTTTTCTGGATGAAAGGTACCGTATGTCCTTTTCTGTTCTCCTGACAACGTATATGCGAAATTTCATGATGGTCGGTCGAGCAGTTAAGGCGTGAAATCGTAACAAACAAACTCATATTCGCATTTATAATATAAAGTTATGTATGTATTCATTTCGTAATGTCTTTTATCTATGTGTACATAGAAATTTCTGTTGTATAGCTCCATAAAATCTTTAAAGCCCGTTCAAATCCTCCGTAGAAGCAAAATTCTTGTTCTTGTATATCCAGATTAAAGTCCCAAAGTTGAAGCTAGGTCCGACGAATATGGGGGATGTCTGAATAATAAATCTCAGGGCTTCAGTCGAACATTTTGCGAACAACTATATGAAAAGGTTCAATTAGGCTAGTAAATACTAACTAATAATATAAATGCGAATGTAAGTTTATTGATTTATTTGTTTGTTATGCGTTCAAGTCTTAACTACTTGAGCAGTCATTATAAAATTTCGTATACATATTGTCACGGGAATAGAAAAGGGCATGTAGTACCTTTTAACCAATAAAGAAGTACTGTTCCCGAGCGAGCGAAGCCGCGGGCAAAATCTAGCTTTTAGTATATTTGCTACTAAATTTAAAAAATATTTTATATATTATCACACACTCATTTTGTTTTTGAGATTGAATGTCCTGATTTACTGCTTACTACTTACCTACAGCTATAATACTAACTGAAGTTTTAATACCCAAGCTACAGCTACGATACTCTTTTCAGAAACTTACACATAGGCTTCTCTTTTAAAAATAAGCCTGGTATCTTATAATGTCTTCCAGACCGATTTCGCACGGCGGCCAATCTTAACGGGGACTCTGACTCTGAAATCTGCGCAAAAGATATTATAGTGCACAAGCATGTGCGCAAACACAAGTTCGAGCTCTGTTCCCTAACTCTTATGATCCGATGGTACGGTAATCCGACACGACCGGAGAGAGATCAAGCGCAGGATCAACGACTTTACGTGCTTTCCGATGCACGACGGTGTCCAATACCGCCAACTTCCTAACTCTATTATTGAGATTTCTTAACAGAAAACCCAATAACATTTTGCTGGTCCGACCCGGGATTCAAACCCGAAACCTCATACTCAGCAGTCGCATTCACTACCACTGCGCCACGGAAATAATCAGTAGGTATGTGAATACCTTTACTCGCACAAGTTTCTGGACATACGAAGTTATTTTTTATTATAATAATGCTAAAATAAATATATTATTGGCAATACTCTACAGTCGTCCCTGTGCAATATAGGACTGCACCCCAAAACGTCTGAAAGGCGTCCGTGAGATATCTTAAATGAGTTTCGTTATCTACAGCAAAAGAAAATGGGATTAATAGTTAACAGAGATGTCCGAGGCGCTAAACCTCCACTAGAACGTTAATAGTAAGAACTCGTAAACATTTCTGCTTAGAAAAACAATTGTCTTGGTTAGTATTTCAAAAGAAACACTATATTACTTTCTAAGTTCATTTAAACTTTAAGTGTATTACAGAAAAGTTACATATTAAAGATAATCGTATCAGTCAGAATGTAATGCACAATAAAAGTTTTAAATTGTTTGTAGTGATTCCAAGAAATCAATCTTTAAATCTAGACTATTGAAAGTTTATTGGAAACATCTGCAGCTGTGATTGATGTGATCTTAAGGTTTATCATCTCAGATTATAACTTTAGTTGTACTTCAGTGGGTTAATTTTCGTTATGTAAACTGTTCCAAATAGAACCCCGATCTACATACATATATCACAAATAAAAAATTTCTTAATTCAGAAACAAAGCTTTTACTTGATGTGATCTCAATGCAATTTTAATTTACATTTACGTTCATTTAATTAACAATTATTAGACTAGATTGATATTATATTTTGTACATATTACGAGAATTGGCTTTCTGGCTCGATATATTTTTTATAAATGTACTGAAAGTAATAAGTACAACAATTAAATAAAGCCATTTAAATTATATTTGCACAAAGAACCGCATGTCACAACTGCCACTATCATAGCTCCAGTCGACATTAACGCTAGCGTATTGTCGCATCCGAAATAACATTGATACTGAATTCAAAATTCATGACCCTGGGCGGTCAACGGCAGCGTTGGAAAATTCCAAGCATTGGGAACATTGAGGCTTTATGCAAAAGGACCTAAGTCTATAAAGCGGCCATAAAGGGCCCGCGCACAAAGAATGCAAAGTGAGCTTCGCCGTAAACTGAGCTAACCTCTCCGCGGTGTCCTTTACGATAGATTTATATTCATGACACTATCTCCAACGCGTAAAATTTCGGGCAATGGCGATCCAGAAGCAGGCATATGTAATTTTGTTTGAATAAGTAAAGCGGGGTAAGGAACTAAGGACAAAGGCTATTTGATCTTTTCTGTCTCTACTCGAGTACGAATAAATAAAATCGCCCGCGGACTGGTTTATGTGATATTTCATAAATGGATTTCGAAGGCAAGTGTGTTATGGGATTATTGATTCCCCCTAGACACCGTCTACTGTCTGAAGTACGTTGGTACATTATCTCGGCAGTCTCTGGAGATAACCTAATATATCTTGTATCCGGCGAAGTTTCCTTCCATAGGCATATTTACTGATAAGTTCAACATTATACACGACCTTGCATAAATGTGCCTAACTAAATTACATTTACTACATTACATACTTACTGTTATATAGCCAGTTAATACATTCATTTATTACTATAAATATAAAGTCCTACCCGACTAATACTAAATATTAATTTTACTACAGATAGTTAAACGTCATAAATACTATGCCATTAAATTGCTATATTAACAACTTTAATGCTATTATGATGTCAGTTAAAATTATTCTAGTTCATAATATTTTCAAAAAGCAATTTAGTCCAGTTTTACGAGTAGTTAGCGGTATATGTTTTATTGCGGCGAGCGCATTCGACTCCACCTAAACCAACAAGCAGTTAATCATTCAACGTCAACGGCTACATAACGTTTTATTGCTCAGACGTCTGTGAAAAAACGCGAACAATGCGACGTCGTAAACGTTGAGACTGGATTTAATTTGGACAGTGTTTTCATAAATATTTATATGCTCGTACCGGCTGAAAATATGTTTAAGAATCTACAATAGCTTCCCGCTCCGGGCGGCGTGTGACAGCTACTCCGAAACATACGGAGCTCCGGAAATAAAAAAATATATGTACACACACGGAGCACTTAAAATAAAACCTTACAACGAACTGTAAGCAGCGGTTTATCTTGATGTAATATTTTTCCATTTCGTACTTCAGCTTTGTACTTACGTACTATTCACCGGTAGATATGGTTTAAGTATGTTTACTTTCATCTCGTGGATTATTTTAACGTTATTCATGGATTTGTTGACTACAGAAAACAGCTCTATTAGAACGATGAAAGAAGAACATAAAACAAAGTTATCGTGGCTATTTGTCATTTTTAATTCCTAGCTTTTTTATTACGAAGAAAATTATTGAAGGCGAATAATAGTAAAGTGAGCGAACCATAAAACGGATTTAATTAAAGATGCAACGCTAATCTCTATTCGCATCGAGAACGGACCAGGAGACGGAAAATTTTATGGCGACAAAAAATGTTAATTCATGTCGTAGATAATAAAATTTTACTGTTGATGGAGGGTCGTGAATGAAATTAGATACTTATATAAATATACCTACGTGTCTAGTACATATTTAAAATGTCTATTAGCGGCTTTCTTTAAATTTTAACGAGAAAAGTCAGTGCAAAGAGTCGTAAAAACTGCCATAGTAAGAGTTTTGTTTCTGGCTTGTAATCTAAAAAATCCGTCGGCCTAATGAATTTTCTTTTGGTTTATATACATGGTTTTAATGTCTATTACTTTAAAGGAATTAATATTTGCACTTTAAATTATTAAAAGCGAAACTGCGAATTAATCAACCGTCGTTTAGCATTATCGCATCCACCACTAGATTAAATTTTGTTATTCACAACAGCAACGAAAATGAGAGCTGACCACAATTTACGCGGTGCAAATGAAAATCTTTGCCAAATTGGTTAACCATTAATTTGGGAATAATCTTTTTAGATAGAAATGGATGAATGAAATCTAGTTTGTACTGAATATCAGTTTCATATTTTGTTTTATAAATAGAAACGGCTGCAATCGGAAACTTTTTAAAGAAGATTAAATTAAACAGGCTTATTTAATATATTAGATACTACTTGTTTACTGTACCTAGTATAGGTATTTTTGCCGTACGCTGTAAAAATATTTTACTAATTCATGTTTTTTAAAAGAAAAATGTTTATAAGTAATTACAAGTCGATATAATGTACACGTATAAGATAAAAATATATTAATAATGAATAAAGTAAGTAATAGTTTCACATTGGCATGTGTATATACATACAGGCATACAACATAAAGTGTTTAAAGCAAAAGCATAATTAAATTACAATGAGAACGATTTGTTTTGCTAACGTAATTACGGCAATATTTTGTCAGTGTTATTAATGGTCTTAAAAATACAATACAACTGACGTTTTTAAATACATGATATACTTGTTTAGCTTATAAAAAGCACCAGGTGATAAAAATAACAATTCGTTATGGCAACCGATACAGGCACTGTGCTTACACAGCACGCAGCGTGCGGTGACCTCAAGAAGTTATTTCAGATATTGCAGCCAGCATCATGAAAAATTCTAAAACCAAGCTCTCTTTAAAAATCGTAAACTACTAACTACAACAATAAGTAAAGCAAAAAGATCCCTTTAAATAAAAATATTTGTAGTACATTTTTGTATGTGAAAATATGTCATATAATTTTAATATTTCATCTAAAATAATAAGACAGTCGAGTAAAATTTTGCTAAATAAAGCACCCTTTGTCAAATAATATACATATTCATGGTGAGGTTTCGTTCATTACTGCGTGTGTGAAAATGTTGGAACTCATAATTAGAGTAAAAGCGTCGTACGGATCCGCCGGTGGGGCACCATCTCAAAGAACACTTACAATAGGTAATGTACTTAACGCGCGGTAGTGCCTAGTATCGTCATTACTTTGAGCCGTCATACAGAATAGGGGCGGTGAGGAGTCGACGATATGTCTTACAAGAAAATATTTCAAACATGAAGTTTTGACGCATTAGTCGTATATTTCACCTAACTTTTAACAATTATATTAAATTAAATCTGATTAATAAAATGTGCATTTAGATCAAAATTATATCTATAATTGAGTACAAAATTAAATTTCAATTTGTAACCTAAAAATGCTAGAAGGTGTATATGTGTACCTACTTTCTGCCAAATTTTAATATAGATTGCTGTAATATCAAATATTTTACATTCACCGGGTTCCGAAATTACTCGGCAAAAGTCCACAAAGTAAGGCAAAATTCGAAACACCAATATCGTCTCTATGCATTGAGGGTAGCGCCCCCGGCAAGATAAAGTACATTTAGATAAATGGAAGAGAGGCAACCTTCAGCCAGGGTGGGCACTCCGGCTAAACGACAGTCTTAATTTTCCCAAAGTAATAATTAAGAGTGAAGGCTCTGGGCCCCAACAAACTTGTGCCGAGAAAACTGGCGCTAAATTTTTAAACGCGCCTTAAGTACAAAGTCCGATACGTTCAAAGTTAATTATATTAATAAATAAAATGTTAACGATGGCGAAAGGCGTAGTTTTTGAGTTTGATGTTACTTTTGTTTTGATCTTAATTCATATTTCATACTGTATCCAACGGTGGGATTAAGAGTGATCTTCTGGACAACAATGTATATAGTAATGAAAATGTGTTCGTGAATGTTCTTGCATCTTTATATAGTACTTATCTTCGCACATCTGGCAGACAAGCAATAAAGAAGCTCTTTCTCTGTGAAACATTGTAACGTAAAGCGACGAAAGTATAAATAGGAGTAAAAGCTCTTTTATAAAATTAAATGCGTAAATAAAATCAAATATCATTTAAATTCAATTTATTGTTTTTAAATCGTAATAGTTTACCTGGAGCTTTTTATAATTGAAAACGAACAACGTCGACGACTTTATTTTCGTTTCAAAAGGACTTCAATTAATAAAAGCTTTTGCCCGTGTAAATTATTTTTTAACGAAAGTCGATTATGTGAAGTGCTTTTCCGTTATATTTTTATATTAAAACTTTACTTCTGAATATACTAGTTAAGATATATTTTAAAATATTTCTTTTACAACTGTATTTTTGACATAATATATATTTGGTAACCCATATTTATCTTAGTTCTATTTTTTGTAGGCCTTATCTAAACAAAACTAAACAATAGCATTTATTTTTTCACTACAATCTCATCTGGCAAATATTTTATTTAATTATATGTATTTTATGGATAATAAAGGCGCTTGTATCTGGGTTGATCTATGATCCTCAATCATATTATTTAAACACATTTATCCCTTAAAAATCATACGTTGGTTATGAGATAAATGTGTGAGATGGATATGTTAAAATTATTAGCTATCTATTTTCCCATAAAAATATAAGCTATATTGCTATGGGTTAAAACAAACCAACTAAGTAAAGCTATCCGGTAACCTACCAGCTTAAATATAAGTTTAATTATAACTTTCGAATGAGAACCGAGAATTGAACGACTTATATTTATGTTTATAAAAGATTATCTTTATTTTGGTTTGATAATTCAATTGTTAAGGAAACTGCTACCTAAACATAATCGTCGCATTTTAAACATATATTAATATGACACATATTCAAGTAAAACATGCCTAGTACAGTGTTAAAACACGCTAAAAAAAAGAAAACGACTTACAAATGAATAGTACTAAAACTCTAAATTAACTCAAAACAGGACTATAAAAATATGGTCGTATAAAAGTAGTTAATAAAATGGAAGTTTAGAGACAGTACTTCACTTCAGGTGAAACAAATTTGACGTCAGTCCTGTGAAACTTAATTACTAATTCATTGCCCGAGTAAAAGTTTTACGAAACAACTGTACCCGAATATTTCCATCTAGTCAGTGCCCATCGTAAGTTGCGGAACATCCATTTACTAACTTATTTATAAACAGCTTCATTTTAGGTGGTTTAATTTTGTCCGTCTAGATTTGGCCTTGTCTGTCATATTTTAGTTAAGGCTGTGGTCATAAATAACTGTGTTCTACGTCCGCGGGATTGTTATTTAAAATTAAAATTAATTTACATTAATGTTGGATAGCCCATTTATCGAGGAAGGCTATATGCTATATAACATCACGCTACGACCAATTGGAGCGGAGCAGCAATGAAAAATGTTGCAAAAGCGGGAAAAATTCTCTTATTTTATATGAAGCAGGCGAAGCTGCGCGGGTCAGCTAGTAGTATATCGAATGGTTTTTTAGAGACATAATAATAATTATAGTAATACCTACATAATAATAATACCTACATGTCTAAATAATAAGTATATGACGAAGCTCTTGATTACACGAACTGATATTTTTAGAAGTTTTAAATAAGGACACAATTAATTATTTGTATTATCGAATTCTATATGGATCTATTAATACTAATTCTATGTTTATTCTATAACTAATAAGATAAAATTATAATGTTAACTAGTAATGAATACCTAATTTGAAATGTTTATATCTAATCCTAATTTCATGGATTTTATATAATCTTCAATTCATTGTCCTACGGATTACCTCTTTAACAATTAACTATACCTATATAATGATTATAACAATGTTTCCTACTTACCTATCTTATATAATTGCTAGTCAGCTCTCAATATTGCTACGCTTGTAAAAGGCGCTAAGTCTTAAGCACATACCATTGTATACCATCACCATGTACACTTAGTTTTGCAATAAATGATTTGATTTGATTTGATATACAAACAATCAAGATCCGCTTGGCATTTTTATCGTTAGAGTAATGGTATATCCCGATGCTGGGCAAAAGCGTGTCACTTGGAATTTTAACCCGTCTGCTTGGTGATATTCCCTGCCAGTCCCTTTTAAAGACCTCTCCCACCTATCTGGGCGCATGCAGCATACATGTTTTTGCAACAATAGGAATACAATTTTCGATAAATAGTATTTCGGGTAAAATGCACAATTAGGACATGAAAATCCTTTCAAACGTAAATGCAGTTGAGCCTAAAAGAAATTAATTTTCAGTAATTCACCTGACATTTGCAAATGCCTAAACCATTTTTATGACCAAAAGTAAAAGGCAAGACTGGAAATAGTAGAGCAACAACATTATATTAAATACGTCACCGTATTTCACCAACGAAATGGCAACATAAATTTGTTAGTTGAGTGGAGTGACTGAAGATATTAATTACATTTATCCCCGGTATTACTCCAATTAACCGGGCAATTTCTTTGAATATTTTCTGCCCTTAAATAAGTCTAATTAAGTTAGTGACTAAACAAGATATGGCTTTAGCACCCCTCGCTTGCAAAAACTCCACAAAGTCAGATTATAATCACTTTAGTTTACACTTGAATCAACTCTTAATATCACGTCATTTTATATATAAGTTTTAGAGTATGTAGTATGTATGTATGGGCTGGTTTTATAAATTAGTTGCTATGCTCTCAAACATACGTACACTTAGCATTAAGATCATAATGTATATTGACCATTTTAAATAGACCCCTCGGTGCTATAGACATGCTCGTTAACTCAAGCTCATTAAACACCCTTATGGGATGTACCTACAGAGCTTCTTAGCAAGGACCTAATAGCCAAAAACATTCTAGCGGTATTCTTAGCTCTCAGGATTAGTCGTATGAGTCTAAAAATGTAAATGTTATACCATTTTAATTAGATACTTAACAAAGATTAAGTTGTGTCATTATCTTTAAATCCGTTAAGAGAAGATTTTTTTATCAGTATTTACAGTTGTTTCCTCATATCTGTAGCTTTTAGGATCATTCAAGAGGATATCTTAAGACCTATGGATATACTGGTACATAACACTTTCTGATCTGATGATTCTAATCTGAAGTGTCGATCAATATTATAAGTTATTAATACCTATATTTGCAAGTGCTATCCAATTATAGCTGTAGTCTGTCTTGGACATTAAACTATGTTACTTTTATTAAATACGAAAAAGAAAGCCTGGGCTTGTTCCAAATTATTACTATAAAAATGAAAAATAGTTAAATCTAAGGAATCTATACTTTGCAATGAAATAAACCAAAACTAGGAATCAATTTAAATCAACGTTTAGTACTTTTTAATTCCGAAATTTGTTTAACGCTGGCATCTCAATAAAAGATATTAACAAATGTCGACTTTGAACTGACTCTTGAGAAGGATCAATACTAAATAAACTAGCAGTACTGTATACGAGGCTGCGACATTAGTTAAGAGAACCACTTGCTTCGTATTGATGGCACCCATTAGTACTATAGGTAAATAGAGTGACGTGACATTTCAAATTAAACATGTTTGGGTATTCTGTTGTAGGTCCCTCGTCACGCAATACAGATTGCGTTCTTATTTGAATACGAGGTGTGACCTTTACCTTTCAACGTTAAATATATAAAAATCTCGTTACTTAAAATCATATTTCCAGTGATGTTGGGCAAAAATATTGAGAAATAGTCGGTTATATATAAAGGTGAGAATGGGTATAAAATAAGTTATTGGACTATGTAACGTCTCACTGAAAATGTTATGTGAGTATTTCGTGCCGAAGGGCTGTGATCAGAAATGGTTCAGTTGATTGGGTATTGAAGTAAAGTAATTACTTTAGTTATTTACTAAGTAGTAAGTTGTAATGGTGAGTAGTGGGCTGGTCATATTCGCCAACACACAGTGACTTGAGTCCATTCTACATGTGGGTACTTAATGATGTGGGTTCGGAAACTGTGATTGAGGAAAGGTGAGACTCGAAATAACTATCACAGCGATTGCGGAGTATCACTTCGGTTGGAGATTTATATCCATAGTTTAAATTTAGATAAAGTCCACATTTTACGCAATGATAGAGGTTGCCCTTAAATACTGTAAAACGTTGGCTGTAGAACGCATTTTGTATGATTTGTAATAGTTCTTAGAAAAACAATACTTTATTTAAACATGTAAAAGATAAGTTATAAAGATAGTTTAACTTTTTTACTCCTAATGGTGATTTTGATAAACTAATTGAAATGTCAGCCTAGACAGTGTGTTTTAATTAGTTTATAAAATGACATTTCGTTTTGTTCAAAAAGTTCAAATCTCATGTACCTAAGCCATTCTTAAAAGAGGGAGAGAGTTTTGGCTATCTAAAAGAGTAATCGAAAATTAAAACAGAAAACGAGGGGAAGAGATTGAGTGCGATGTCTGTTTTACCGTCATATTCATACAGAATATCTATTTTCATATATTGCTGATTTCGTGGTTTGGTACTCATCCATGAAATAATACGACATAATTAAAGTTCATATTTTATATAGGACTAGCTATTGCCTACAACTTCGTACGTGTGAAATTTGGAAGTAGACTATCTATAGGTATATTTTTTTACATGAAAGAATAAGCTGATCTACATAATAAGGTGAAAACTGCTTACGTCTCTCTTTTTCTGCATTCTTTCTTTTTTAACAACTTCTAGGTGGTGTATCAAATGTACCAAATTTTAGTTTGGGCTTCATTTATATGATTGTGAAAATAGCATTTAATTTTGTGCCGTAGTTTTTGCATGAGGCGCGTATAAATATTTTTTTTTTAAGTATCTTGTACATACATTGTCCTGTAGATAAGTTTAAGCCTTTGCACCCCTTTGCTACTTAATTACACCTACATATATTATAAAGAGAAAAGAGACAACACTAAACTAACCTTTCGTGATCATTAAGATAACGAAAGAGAGGCGTCACATTATCTGTAAGTAACGGTTTAAGGACAAATAATAATTATCTGGACATTCAACTTCAACTAAAGTAATTAGGAATTTTGAGTTCTGAATTTAAACAATTCAAAACCACAGAAGCGTTAACGGATCAGCATTAAGGCGCTCGTAAATGGCGCAAGTAGCTGACGCAAGCTACACGCAATAGCTGACCGCGTGGTTTACTTGCACAAGCTCATGAGGCCTAAATACAAGCGGCATTGCTCGTTTTATCAGGTGTTTGTGGGTGAAAGTTTAGGCGCGGATTATAAGAACAAGCTGTTTGCCCGAGATGAATTCGCAAGTTGTTGAAACAGGCTAGCTATGCGCTTTCCGCAAGTACAAGTTGCTTACAGCTTATTTTAATACACGACAATAGGTCAAATTGCGTCGCAAATCAAAAGTTTTTTATTTTAGGCAGATTCTTCAATCGTCGTCAAGAATCAAGATGTCTTGCATATGTCGATACCTGCACAAGAAGCCCACGTGAGCCACTAATCGCACGAATTACTTGCACGGATAACTCGCGTCATACATACGCTAGTCGCTGATACAGAATATTTCCTTAGGAGGCGCTTGACTCGGTGCAAGTAATTCGCATGACCCACGTAAATACCTAAAAATTATTATACGCACCGCTTATGCAACACATTCAGTGATATTTACTACCAAGATATAATAAATACGACTAACAAAAAAGAAGCTGCAAAACATCTCATTGCATAAAAGAAAGAATATCTGCAATAAAATTGTATAGAAAATATTGCAATATGAAACTTTATAGGGATAAAATTAATATCGAATAAAACAATCAGTCTATTCAATTTGAATAGGTTTAATCAGGCGTCGGATGTGACCAAATGAACCGGGGTTTGGGCTGCGTTTATTAAATAAGTTTGCTTTGAACCTATCCAAATGAATAATTACTGTTCTGTTCATACGGTTAGATTGTACTTTATTTAATATACAATTATTGATATATTCGAATGCGGTGAAATTAAATACGCAAGCCATTATGAATTATGTAGTTGTATTATCTGTAAATACTGAATGATGGATTGAAATATATTTTCTTTAATAGCTTTTTAGTATTTCGTATAGGCACTTGTAAAATTTTAAATTGAATTACATATTTGCTGTAATTTAATTTTTATGGTATTGATATTGGTTTATTAATATGGTTTTATTATAAACGATAGTCGTTAAAATATGAAAAGTACATAAACTAGGCTAAACCAATTTTCCCCAAAGTCATAGACCAAGCTAGATAATTATGACAGCTACAATTCGCAAGCTATATTTGACGGCCATGTAAGCGAATATAAGCGATCTTATTACCATCAGATACATTTTCAGACTCCGTGCTGCCACTGAGACATTCCTAACATAGAAACCCAGTTACACTATTCCCAAGCTGGCAATAGTACCCAAGATCTCAAAACGTAGAAAAATACGTGAACTTATGCTTACGGAACCGACGGAACTGCTACGGTGGTAGATACTTACTTACTTACTCCGTTGGTTCAACGACCCAAAATATGCCTTAGCCTCCGATAATCTGATACTCTGATACGGTGGTATATCATTAACAAAAATAATATTACGGTATGACGCGATAGATGAATCTAGCTATTGATCTTCCTTGTCATATTTTTCTGTATGACCATCAAAACGATGATTTGAACGAAATCATTAAAATATAATGATTAAAATCATTCCGTACAAGTACTGATACTTCAACATAATATGTGGGTTTCCCAAAGACTGATCACGGTTGGTTAGGACAAGATTTAATACTTCAAAAGCCATCATCGAGACACAATGGAAAAAGCATTATGTCTGATTTCCGGGGGCTGAGCGCTGACCATGTAATTTAAGGTTGTGATGATGCTAACTTTGTTACACATATATACTGTTTTAAAACTATAATACGACTGTGTCTGTTAATTGGTGTAGTTTTGAATAAATTATTTGGTTCGACTATTTATGGGATTTGAACCCAAAACAGTAAACATAACTTGTCGGCCTCGATGGCGTAGTGGTTAGTGTAACCGACTGCCACGCCTGAGGTCGCGGGTTCGATTCCCGCACAAGACAAATATTTGTGTGCATGAACATGGATGTTTGTCTTGGTCTGGGTGTTTCTATGTATAATATGTATGTATTTACAAAAAAAAGTATATATGTATGTTTATCCATTGTCTAGTACCCATAGTACAAGCTCTGCTTAGTTTGGGCTAGATGGTGTTGTGTAAAAAAAAAAAAAAAAAAATTATAATTATGTCTGTATGTTCGTTTGTTTGTGCCTGCTTCGTTGTACATACGTTTGTTTGTGCCTGATTCTAATGCAGGTTTCAAAGTTTTGTAACTTTAAGTGCATCTTAAAATATAAACCATGAGCTGTGTTCATCATTCAGTTCGCAGAGCCGGAGGTATAGTACATAGTCAGATTAACTGACATGTAGCATTGAGTAAACCGTTGTCCACGTGACAAACCTACGGTTGGTAGTACTCAATAAACATTTTAAATGTATAACTGGTAAGTACAACAACACAAAACACATATACGTATTTTTAATCTCAGTATTCCCAAACGTTATAATCAGCTTTACTTAAGTCAGATAGACACACATGTTTTCTTTCCCACAAGAAATATCGCCACATCTCAGTTTATTTATAACTAACTGAACCCCAAAAATCCTTTCTACTTGATTAAATAATATGACTCTTTGATCCAAAAAATGAATCTGCCCAAATCACGATACCGAATTCAACGGAGCGAACCAACTCAAATAGGCATTGCGTGTATCGAAGGACTTCCAATAAGGGACGGCGATGCCATCCAATACGATACGAGTATATTAATCTGCTACTAATGTGGTGTTCCTTGCCCTCTGGCGGCATACGACCGAACTAAACTCAGTTATATTGATGACGACACTTTGTCTACGTCGGCTGGCCATTCCGTCTGTGTAACTTTAACGTGTTGTTGCGAATGGATGCGACCTTTTCAAATGGTTAGGGCTCGCTCGTTTAATTCTACGGAAATTCGAATGTAATTTGGAGTGGGGATAATTCACGGTGTAATTTGTACGTAGTCTGGTTAGTTTTAGATTGCCTCCAATTTGAGTAGTTACAAATGAACCCAAAAGATAAAGCAAATGGCTTTTTAGGGGTTTTGTATCTCTGAAGATATAAATGGATCATTGTTATTTTAGAATCTCTTTGGTGTCAATTTCTTCGTCACTTATCTGTTTATCAATACCTTATTCAGAAATAACACCAATAGTAAGTTAGAATTACTTAAGGTTGGAAATATTTAAGTCTTACGACTGTATATCCGATGGGGTAGGCAGTCGTGTATTAGGTACACTCACATTTCGTCGACTACGATTTTAGGTCCCAAAATAAGTAGCTAGTCTATCGAGCAGAGTTCTGTTACAGACTCTTTCTATCTGACTGCTACTAACAATTTCTAGTCAAAAAAAATCCAGTAATAAACTGGCCGATCCGGAAATCGAACCTGCACTCATATGCAAAAGCTAAATTCAGTAGCGCAGCGGTAGTGAATATAAATAAAAGTAAATACTTCAGAGTAATCAATTTAAATAATTTTGTTACTAATGATTTCAATCAAGCTTCACAGTTTGCGAATCATTTATTTTTTATTGATCTATTTAAATCACCAAACAATAAAAAATAAATGATTCACAAACTGAATATCTGAACGGATGGTGTGTTGGATTAAGTTGTCAACTCGCTACTGCCTATGTTCAGTATGTACTGTGATTTCAATCCTGACACGGACAAAAAAATGTTTGATTCACAATTCGTTTTGCCAAATCTGAGTGTTCGTTGTTGCAGTTTGTAAAGACACCGAACACCAAAATAAAATGATTAATAGGTTTGACTACTTCTGCAAAACTCTTAAGTTGACTAAACACCTTTTATGAATCCATTAATTATTATAATGATTTGCACACCACTGTGTCAGTGAACCGTAATGGGCTATAATGTATGTATGTAACATCTTTGCACTGAGTTTCTAGCAAATCCTAACTAATATAAATTTATATGTGAGTTTGTTTGTTACGCTTTCACCCCTAAACTACTTGACCAAACATCATGAAATTTCGAATGCACGTTATCAGGATTAGAAAAGGACCTAAAGAGACTTTAATTCAGAAATTTACTGTTCTTGAAAAGTAGAATATTGACATAACCTACATTTACGCGAGCGGAGCCGGGGTCAAAATTTAGTTTATAAATAAACAAATAAATCAATATAAAGAATGCATATCCTATTACTATAGCCAATAATTGTGACATTATATGTTTCTTTATTAAAATGTTGTATTGTCTTAAACGAAACTAACGATTCTAGTAAAAAATAAATTCTAAATGTTGAAAATCTAAAGTGTTGACTAACTTTTACGTAATTTAGGTAACTAACTAAGGTACGAGTTTTACTTGAACTTGATAACTTATTAATAAATATTTTTCTTTATTAATATAGCGACCTATTAAATATTCTTATTTGAATTAGAAATATAATTATAACTATCAAATTTAGTAGACTCTCTTATCTTCCAGACATGTATACATAACCATAGCTAAACAATATTAGAATATATATTCATAACCCCATTTAATAATCCCAACTAATTAACCAGACCAATTTCCATAACCCGTGCCATAATCAACCCAAATCATGGCCTCACCTTACGAAGGTATTCCAAACATTTCAACGGAAAATTTTAACCACTCATGTTGACAAAACACTCCAAAGCGGTTCATCAAGAAGGATTCGAAATTCAAATTTGAAATTAAGACCTCGATACACTTAAGGTAACTATACCAACAGACCCCTGTCCCTAGAACCTATTAAACAAATGCATGTGTGCGTGACTGATTCTTGTAGGGTAGTTTGAAAATTGTGCGCCTCAGCACTAAAGTAACATAAGTAACTAAATATTGCCATTAGAATTTAGACCATGATTCAAATAAAATAAGGTTTCAATTTCCAAAGTTAAATCAAAATACTTAAGTGTACTGGATCGTATTATGCAGAATGCCACGTGCGTCACGGTTGCCAGGCCATAATATTGTTGTTGTTGCGGAAAAAAACATCCGTATTAACTACTCTAAATTTGGGGAACTGGCGATTTATTTGCATGAAAGGGTAGAACTTGATATAGCAGCTTTTGCTTAGTGCATTATTAAAAAAGAAAAAGTAATTTAAAAGGGGGTGTGATGCTACAATATTATAGGAGTATGCAGTAATGAAGTCCAACTACGAGTGCAACTGGTATACCCTTAAATAAACGTATGTAAAAGTAGCGCCGATGGTCATATATTCACCCTACTACATCGGTGGTGTAGCGGTAGCGAATGTGGCTGGTATGCATTAGGACTCAAATTTGATTTCCGGGTCAAGAAAAGTGTTATTGGGTTTTTGTCCTGACATTCTAGCAATATGGCGTTTTAAATGCCCAGGTAGATAGCAATACACTCGCCCGTAAAACGTGAGAACTAAAACAGTAGCTGTTGTAAAGTGATTACTACACCACCGGTACCCTATATTATTATGTCTGTACGTATTTTCATACACACAACCACAGTTATATCTTTTATTTTGACCATAGAACAAGTCGTCATTGAGTAGTAAAGCCTCGCTTTGAGTAGTAGAGGATGGCTGATTTCAGCATGAATGGGCTCGACCAAGAAAGTACTACTCTCTCACAGAATAACGACTTGAAATAGCAGTATTCCTTCTGTTGTGTTTCATTCGGTGAGTAAGAGTGCAGGAGGACCAATCACCCTCTTTCCCCCTTCCCGCTCCTTCTCCTTCCCACTTCCTTTCCTAAAGGGTTGGCAACGCGCAAGTGATGCCTCTGGTGTTGCAGGCATCCATAGGCTACGGTGACCACATACCATCAGGTGGGCCGTATACTTGTTTGCCAACTTAGTCATATAAAAAAAAGTCAATTTAAGCTTTTAGTAATCACGTATAAACCGGGCAGTGGCATAGGCTTCTTATTCCAAAAAACTTGTACAGGGACGTGTATAAGCTAGTAGTTTATAATATAACTAGATTTTGCCTGCAGTTTCGGTCGCGTACATGTAGGTTAGGTTTGGTTAGTACCAGTATTTTTTTCTAGATAGACTTCCCTATGTCTTTTTCTTTACCCCTGAAAACGTCTATGCGAAATTTTATAATGATCGGTCGAGTAGTTAATGCGTGAAAGCGTAATAAACAAACAATAAACAAACTCACATTCACATTTATAATATTAGTTAGGATTAGGTTTATTATTCTTAGTTAAGATTTAACATTAACCTTTGACCGTCTCAAATTAAGATATATTATAGGTAAGGCAATTGATAAACAATATTAAAATATAAAGACAGAAGGTAAAAATAGTTATTTATCTTATTATGCTTATTCATTGCTGAGGGTTTAAAGCAAGTCTGAAAACTTCTTCAGCAGCTTTTAAAGCAGCCCATTCCTTGATGTTGTGGAGCCAGGACATCTTTGATCTCCTTACCATTCTCTTGCCTGTAATAGTATTAAGCCAACCAGCAATTGCAAAGCAATTGTTTTAAAAACACAAATAAATCTATTTTAAGAAATATTTTCATATTTTTTAAATATTTAATAGAAGTATACAAATATTTTATAGTGAATATATGTTTAAATAGTTTTGATACGTATTAAATGGATATTTTATTTTTGAAATGATGTGATTGATTGAATTTGGCAGCCACACTTGTGCTCACTGTTTGTCAATTGCGCATTGATGGATTTTCAATTTCGACACATTATTTAATTGTTTTATTCATTTTTAATTAATTCCAAATTGCGCCAGCTGTACTGAATTTTATGATTAATATCGCAATTAAAACGATACTGTAGTTTTTAACACGTAATGACGTTTTAATTTTTACGCCAATGTTACACATTGAAATTCACTTATTTTTTGTAGCGACGCATAATTCAGTCTGGTATAAATAAGACTTTTAACAATAAGTATACTTCGAACCTATATACTTAAAATATGCTGATATGATTTTTAGTTTATTAATTACATGGAACTCAGTACTTTGTTTATTGAAGCAAATACATAATAAGACCTTTTGAAACTCGCTAGAAATCCGATATACCTAATCATGTAAATAGAAACACCAATAATAAAGCTATGTAAGATTATAATAAATTATGATAACTTACAATACAAGTTCTAAGACAATTAAGACTTAAGTCTTACCTTGGCTTTGTATTCGAAAATACTTTGTATCACAAAGTATCCGAAATGTCTACATTAAATAAATATTTTAAATAAACATACATAATCAAGAGTTCTTCTTCTCTCTAGCCTTTATTATTCCTAATTCACTTGGGATCGGCTTTTCTAGTCTAACCGGATTTGACTGGATATCAGTTTTTACACGGAGCGGCTGCCACCTGATCTCCGCAACCCGAAGGCTAAAGATACCCTAAGGCTAGACCAGTGTCAGGATATTATAGGGCACTGACTTCCCAATAACGACTGCCATAGATGTTCATGGCAGCCGGGAACGACGGCTTAACGTGCTCTCCGAGGCACGGAGCAGGCGACAATTGTCAATCAATACGCACATCATTTCGAAAAGTCATATAACTTCCGAAAGTCAGAGGTGCGCGACGTAGGTTCGAACCCGAGACCCTCTGCATTGCAGTCTGTTGGTCTCCCCATTGAGCTATCGCTGCTATTATACATAATCAAGAGTCTCACGCTTATATCGCCGAAGAGATAGGCAGAGCAGTATTAGACCAACATTTCACCATTTCTTATTTCTGGAGGACCCACGCAAATATACATACATACCTTCCACCGACAGATTGCCAGACCACGTCCTGTAACAATTTCTTGACAGAAAACTCTATAACATATTGCCTGCTTTGCTTGACCTGTAAATAGAGCTTACAGGCCCAGCAGTCACAGTCACTACCACTGCACTACTGAGGTTATCTTAGCTGTTGTTATTATATCTAATATTTATATTAAAAATAGAAGTTGAATTTAAAAACAATTACCTAGAAATGTTATAATTATGCACTATCTGTCTATTAATTATATCTACTCAATATTCCCCTTTACTTAACTAATATCATTAGTTCGTTCATCAAACCTATTCTACTGAATCATGATATTAAGCAAAGAGATTTATAGCTATTATAGTAGCAGACTGAGATGTAATTAAATTAATGTGGAATATTAATATACCAAATATAATTCTCAAACAAGATTTTATTAAAATGCAAATAAATTCTACCCATTTGACTACATGCAAATAAATAAAATGAATAATGTAAATAAATTGTAACTGTTTGACTATATGAAAATTAATAAAATGAACAAAATGTCGTCAACAGAGCACTGGCCAAAAATGCAAGCTAACCGCAGATTAAAATAAAACTTGTACGCACCGCGGCTATATTCAAATTGTTCCGCTTCGCTTGGTGCAACCGTAAAGCGGCATACGTTTTCATAACGTTTCGAAAAGCTTTTTATCTGAGTGCAAAGCCGTCGATAATGATGCCCACAACTAGAGCTGCCACACTTTCATTAAGTTTCCTAGTCCACAAACGTCGTATTAAATCCGTAGCCCCAAAGCTTGGCGTGAAGAGTGCGGAAGATTACTTTATAGTGTAGTGAAAGAGACAAAGCACATCGTACATCCCCGCACTTGATCCTATTTATCATGCACGAGACTTATTAAAGCGACCAACACGCGTGTTGTTGCTCCACAGTAAAACTTTAAAGTAGATATGAAATACTTGGAGTCGACAATTTTCAGCAAAATAAACTTGAATATGAAAATAATTTTGCGCATTACAAAAGTGTTTTTCATCTAATATTTGTCTAATAAACAGTTTGTTTTAAAATCCAAAAGTAAGTTTGATCACGTTAACTGTAAACTAATTTAGTAATATGCCTAAAAGCGAACTCAAACAATTTACCAGCAAACAAAGTGTAAAAAAAATATTTGCTCACATGCGATAATTACATTACGCTAGTACACACTGCGTGCAAATATTATTTTAGCTAGGTACAATGTAGGACGAACTAACAATGCGAGTCGGCTCGATACCCTCCAACGTCCAACAGATTGGCGTTCTATTCATATGTAGATTGCAACAAAAAATCCAATAAACAAGACACAGAGCACTCACATCTCCCCTAGCATCATTATTGAAAAGAATGTTAACAGTGCACCCGGCTTATCCCCGGCTCGTTTTACCAAAAGAGTTAGACTAACGAATGGTCGCCCTACACCGGCATGAGTGACTCTCTCGTTACGCTTGACACTTCAATTCGGATTAAATTCAGTTACGAATTTAAATCGGCAATAGTGTTTGTGTGAATCGGTCGCTTGTTGCTTTGTGGCGTCGAGTAGGTAGTCTGATGCCTGTACTTACCGGCGACTGAAGTACTAACAACAGTAATTTATCTGCTTACTCGAGTAACGGGTAGACATCAACACAATACAGTACATATCTGAGCTAATATCGATTACAAAGGATTCTATATTTAACAAAGAACCGTAAACCTGTATAGTAAATAGACGTTTCGTTAAAAAATGTAATAACTGAGCTGTGGCAAACTATTTAACCTTTAAACCCATAAAATAAACGAAATAAATAAGACAACCGCAAAATGTATTATCAAATTATTTTAGTGAGTCTAAACGCCACTTAATTATATTAAGTGTAAATTGACATGTATAAGAATACTATAGTGTATGTATAATTACAATGGCATGGATAGTCAAGTCGATTCCTGACAAATTGAAATTAAAAATGGTGATCGGCAAAGTTTTGCCCTGAATACGTACAATATAACGATAATTTTAATACCATGATAATATTGGTAAAAGTACCTTCCTTATACTATATCGATGCTGTGACGCCATTTATGTTGTTACCTAAATGTCCATATGCACACAGATGAACTCTATATAAATAAGAATTTAATGTTATTTGTGTCATCATGTACGAGTACAACTGAACTGTCTCGCTAGCTTATCTTAATGCTGACCTTTTATTTGTATGTAGTAACAAAATATGTTTATTTAACTGTGAACAAAATTCATCAATTGTGACCATGGGTGGTCGTCTGGAAGGTGCGGTCTCTTCCAGATAACCTTAACAAAGTGGACGAAAAATATTATAGCAGACAAAAAAAAACTAGGTATGTAGTTGTGTAATGTGTTCAATACTGTATCTTGTTTTGAAGTAATATACACATATAATAATATCAGCCCTGTATTAAACTGTTTTCGCTGGGCACGAGCTTATTCTCAGTGTGAGAATGGTTAAGCAAATTGAAGTAATACTTTTATAGAATTTCTGTCATCATAAATTTTTCTTACCAAAAACAGCCAGGTATTCGTAAAGGGTTACATGTTCGGTTGCTCAACCTTTCCTATGCGATTGAATACAGAATTTTTTCACAACGATCCCTCCCAGGCTTATGTATACCCGACCATAGGCGACAAATCCTCATACGGTGGTATTTCAAGTATTCACATATTAGCCGATGCCCGGCTACCATTTTTCCACTTCCATGCCGCTTAGCACAACTTCACAGAGGTGGATTCATATTGCCGCAACGGATGCGTTTGTTTTGTTCAAATTTATTTTATCAAGTAAACGTTGGCATTCCGCTCACTGAGCTGGACCTAATATGCAGTAATGCGGGCAAAGTACTGCACCCTTAGCTTCCACCTCCACCAAGTATTTGATGCCGACTAATGAGTGAAGTTATTCGCTTAATTATTTTTGTGCAGATTTTAACGGTTTGTTAACGTTTCGTTTGGCGGCATGGTTAATTCGATATAGGAATTTATATTAGTGTGCACTGTTAGCTGTAAACGTAAACGCGGCGTCAGTGATATAACAATTTAAACGATGCAACTGTTTCACTGTATCAGTGTTTGGTATTCCGTCGTTATTGCGGTCGGAAACACTGTTGACTGTTAGCCATGAATTCCTGGATTGCAAAAAGTATTACAGTTCTAGTTGCTATCCACAGTATCGCACGTGTGAATCCTATGTGAAGACACATCAAAAAAGGTAGGATATGTTCTTGCCTAGAATACAGTCTATCATCTGGCAAGTTTTATTAAGATTCGTTGAGCCGTTTAGTCTGTAAAATGTAACGACCAAAAAGAGTTATTTTCGCTTTTATAATATAAGTATGGATTAAGACAATCTCGGTAACAGGCCTTTAATTATAGATTAGTTATAAATAATATATTGTTTATACCTGTTTAGCATATATTTTATTTCAAGTTTAGAGTTATTTTGTATAAAAAGGAGACTATTACGATATATTTTGACGGCCTCGGTGGCGTAGTGGTTAATGTAACCGACTGCCATGCCTGAGGTCGCGGGTTCGATTCCCGCACAAGTCAGACATTTGTGTGCATGAACATGGATGTTTGTCTTGGTCTGGGTTTTACTATATATAATGTGTAAGTATTTACAAAAAAAAAGTATATATGTATGTTTATCCATTATCTAGTACCCATAGTACAAGCTCTGCTTAGTTTGGGCTAGATGATGTTGTGTGTATGTGGTAGAATATTATATTGTGGTAGAATATTTAACAAAATCATTTTTGTGGTTGAAACACGATGAAATCCGTCTTTGAAACAAAAGTTTTATAATAATCTGAAAATGAAGAGTTTGTTTACGATTTCAAGCAATAACCATTAAAAAAAATTAAAATTGATGATCACTCAAAACTAAACGCAGCACTTAACCCTTCCACCGCAATATGCATTCCATTTAGTTCTTATAAAACCGCATTAAGAAAAACCGCGTGCTCGCGAAATGAAATGGCAATAATAACAAAGTGCAGTACAAATTGCAGAATCACGCGTCGCGTACCATTTTAATCAGCGACGGGCGGCGGGTTCACTGTGATTAATCGCGTTTTCATTAGCGTCGCATCCAAAATGACATAGTTATGAATCGCCAGTTCAATCAACTCGGTTTCAATAACAATTTTTCATTCTCGACACACTAATTAAGTGCTTTTCATAAATATTCTGGCGAAATCACTCGGCAACACAAGCGAGATTGGGCTCTGTTTGCCGAAGGCCAAGTTTCAAATTCTTTTGTTGCCAAGTTTGTAATGCCAGACTTGAAAGCGACATCCTTAGTAACAAGTGTAAAATATTTTCCCCAATCGTTGTACCTGGCGCCCCCAAGGGATATTTCAAGGGTGAATAAGCTCGCATAATGGCAAAGGGTACAATATTTTAAATTTCAATCGCTGCGAGCGGTCCAGCGACTCCCCGGGTGGCGTAGAACAAAGATTTCACCCGGTGACTTTTGCTAAGTGTTATAATAACTTATTATATCGGGAAATGATTTGAAATATTGCGTCGTAATAGAAATTTTTCTTTTATAAAATCCTGCTTTAAAAATTCTAGGTAATAGAAAACGATAATGAAGTGCGTATATAAAGTATCGAAGAAAAGTTTTTAAACTTCGAGAAACCTTTGTACGTTCTTATTTTATATTCATCCAATTTAAAAACGTCTTGAATTTTTATTAGGGAGCCGATATCTCGAATATTAAAATAGATTTTGTCTTCAGTTTTAGTTTCATGTACATTTTGTTTACACATAGAATACCAACGACGATGTCGGTTGTTTTATAATGCTAACTCTGTTTTTATTCATAACGCTTTAAAAATAAATCTATACTAGACTTTGCTCGCGGCTTCACTCGCGTAAATGTAATAATTATGTTAAGGCTATGTGGGTTTTCAATCTCTCGGCAACGGTACTTCTTCTGGATAAAGGGCCTATGTCTATGTCCTTTTCTATACCCCTGACAAGGCTTAGGCGAAATTTCACGATGATTCGTCGAGAAGCATAACAAACAAATAAACTCACAATTGTATTCATGATATTAGTTAGGATAGTTAGAGATGTATAATTACTAACTATGCAGGAGAGATTTTAGTAGCTATTGCATCTGCAATAATCTATCTAGATTGTCGATCAATTTCGATTACATGGAGCCACTGACATTTATCGACGAGCCAGCAGCCCACTTATTGGTAAGCAGTAAATAGACATGACTTTGTTTTCTTAGCATTCCAATTCCTAGGAAGGTAAAGCAAGGGGGTATAAAAGGCTTTACTGCCCTTCAGTCGAAACGCAAATTAGCTGCGCGACTGAAATAGGCAGCATGCTCAATCCCTTAGAGCAAGCGTTAAATGAGAAATCTCGTTTAATACAGGACTTCACCATCTGTACCATGGTAGGACAACAATATACAGAATGTCCGGTAATTAATGGATAACCTGGAAATGTCTTATAGTGGAACTGGTAGCCGTTCAGAAAAAAATATGAAAAAAATCTATCTTAACTGCTACCTGAGATATGTGTTATTTTTTCATTACCATGTATAACTTTCTTGTATACTAAGACCATAAATGAATGAAAGCCATAGGTTTTTGTTGTTTTATTATTAAATACTAATTATGCTAATAGATAGACAGTCAAAAATATACTATGCTAATATAGCTTGCACTTTTTAATATATATATTTCTTTTTAATATTTTATTATTATTTTTTTCATTTTTCTGAACGGCCTTCAGTTCTATTATAAGACATTTCAAGGTTATCCATTAATTACCGGGCACCCTGTATACTGGGTATGGGACGGGGTATACTGTATTAATGACTCGAGAAGCCGGTGTCGCATGCTCGAATCACTTGCATTGCACAGGTAACAACTAGGTAAACACTGATAATAAATTACGAAATGAAAAATATATTCGCTTAGAATACAGTATGTAACAGATGTTAATTAAATGAAAATTAGCCAGAAATATTCACTTAAATAGAAATGCGTATCTTAATCTGAATAGAACAGCTAAGTTTAAGAGTACGTGTTTAAGTTATTTAAAATTACTATAAAGAAGTTTTAATGAAAGGTATTCTTAGATATTATAAAACCAACATACGTAATGCAAACTAACAATAACTATAAGTACCTAAAATTTACAGTATTCGATTTCTATGAGACAAGAATTTTATAATAGTGTAAAAACACCTACCTTATAGTTATTTAAGTAAATGTTTCCAAATATAAAATCTTGACGGGCTCATTATTATCATGGATTGATTTTGCCATCCCCATGTGATGGGTCGTGAGTATTGAGTATTTGAGCTTGCTTACGACCCATTAGTTTAGGTTGGTGTCGATTTTTAGTTCGGTTAATGTTATTGGGTATCCTTATAGGATATTCTCAGTTCTAGTATAAAGCCTGAGTTCCAGTTATTAGCAGACGATAAAAAGTGCTGGCGAAATGTAATTCACACACTGTTCCTCCATATTGGTGACCCCGACGTGATCATCCAGCACCTGATGTCATTGGAAGCAACCTTTACGGGGCAGATCAGCAGCAGCAACCATCGCCATCATCTTCACTTCTCTCACACAGCATTTCTCCAGACGAACAGTAATCAAGTCGCAGCCAGCCAGCCTTTTCGGCCTCAACAGGGACCACCACACGCCTGCAGCGAACGTGGTCTTCCCTACCCTAGCACAGGCACCCATATTATATTACCTATATTAAGTACTTTATGGACTGTATTCATGTTTTACCACTGTAATCAATAAATAAATTATTATTATTATTATTATAATTAAGGCTTAACCCACTGCACACACGGTCCTGACTCCACAACCTGATCGACCTTCGATCTTGGGAATACTGTGGCGACTCCGCATAGACGAAGAAGTTCAGCCTACATTTAACAGATGGCGATACAATCGCACTTCACATGACGTCATACTATTCTGCATCGCACAAGTGAAGTTTATACAGCGACTGAGTATATATACAAGCTCTCGACATCAACAGTTGGGGCACGACCCGCGAGGCACGATCAACCAGCCTGGTCGGAGGATCCTCCCTTTGTATTGAAGGGACTTCTGACACACGGTTCCTCCACATCTCTTTCCGACATAATATGTATATATACAGAAGTAATTAATAAAATTAATTTAAATTAGTTTATTTAAAGGGATTTTAGTAATTTTATCGGTCTGTATGCAGATTCTTATTTTAGATATTTTCAGTAACTTACGGCAGGATAAATACGTAGTATGAAATATATACCTACCTAACAATAGGAATACCTCTAAGTAAAGCATTTCGTAGTTTCTAGAATCCTGCATATCCGGATAGGATAACATTTTTCAAAGAACCGGCAGGTAAGAAACATTCGTTCGTTACGTTCGAATATGCTATGAATAGAAAAGCGGACCATAACACATTACTCTATAAGATAGTCAAACGACAAACTCCGTACGAAGAACTATGTAAATATTTGAATAACGTCACGCGAAAGGACGTGATGGAAATTAGAGAAGTCTCTCACATCTTATAATATTTTATTTGCTGCACACTGCAGCACCCAAACAAAATACACAAGTATTACTCTGCCCTTATACACCGTCGCTCCAAATCGTCTGTAAAAGGTAACTAATAAATATTAACTGCGACAAACGAGGAGCAATCCATCCGTGTTTCGCTCTCATTTCACGTCTCCCCAGTTCGTTTTTTCGTCGAGATTAATTTTCTGAATCGTTATCAGCGCCTTACGATTGCCGACGAATTTGTTACACTAGAGTTCACCTTTTCAATGAAATTGCAAATTTTATGCGGCGCACAGATAAAGTACCTATAATCATTATTATAACTCATAAATTTGATTGAAATTCGGTCACATTTCGAGCGGTGCTTATCGCTAGGTTGCAGTCGACTTGAAAAATACCTCGCCCCTAAATTCATGATTTGAGAGACGTCGAGTCAACGCTTCCGATCGATTTGCGTTTAGTGCGACAATGAACGTGTTTAATATCGACATTTGCAAAACAAATTTCACAAACGCGACATATTTACAAATTTAGGAAATTTCGGAATAATATTTGGATCAAGTTCGGCTCAGCCCTGTTTTAAATAAGCTTCTTACTGTACCGAAATAATACATATTCCTGCCTATGTATCCTGAACGTATTTTATTACCTAGTTAAAATATATAGTTGCCTATATAGCGACTTAATTAGATACGATTAAATAGTATAAGTACCCTACATTGTAGGTTAAGTCAATTAACATACCTAACGTCTAAGAAAATTCTAGTTCTTAAGTTCGCCGAAAGATTGAAATCTTACGGCGAACTATAATTTTATAAAATAGCGTTTAGAAAATATATTTTATATTATATCATAAATAAAAATATAGCCTAATTTATAGAATGAATGCAGTCGTTATTAAAATAACACCAGCATAATTTTAAATTCGATCATAAATTTAGTTATATTTTGTCAATATAATGAATTCTATCGCCAAAACCAGACAAATATATTTAACGATTAGGTTTGTTATTTTAAAGCTAGTTTTTTTTAACGGAGTATATTGATAGCACACAGGGTAGGGTTACATTTCAAACGAAGGTGCTATTAACAAACAAATGGATGCTGCCACTCACCTTACCGATCCAGTCCCTTAGCCACCTCTTATGATACCCACGGGAACAAAGGGTGGACTGTTCAAAGCTAAAACGGAGTTTGTGCACTGCACTAATTAATGTTGACACTATAAAATTTCCATTGTGCTTTTGTTGGAATAAAAACAGCCAGGTCTCTAGAGGATTCCTCTCCTTAAAATCTAATCTAATGTACGATATAAACATCTGGATACGTAGTAGTGAAAAGTTCATATGAATGGCTGGATTTTATAATGTGAACTATTTTAACTTGTATTTTAATGTTTAATATAAAAGAGAAACTATTCATCCTTTGAATCATATTATTTTATATTAATCATTTAAATACAAATATTATGAAACGGTGCGACGTGTTATAAAGTATAGATAAATAATAGTCAGTATATTTTTATATATTATTTTTAAGATTACCAGCATCTTTGGTTACAAATTTCGGTAAATGTAAATGGTGGTAGCACAATGGATAAAGCAATTGACTTGCGAACGAGAGGTCGTGAATACGAATCACACCCATTGCATTACCGACGTGAACCCACTCGTCACACATGAATTCTAGCTTAGCTGGTAGAGTTAACAAAGGATACTAGTAATCTGTAAACCATATTGCTACTAATCTTTAAGAAAAAGCATGCCTATTTCATATAAATACCTTGTAATTAAATTATTTTTCAGTATGCAAAGGCTCTGTGGCTTAAGTTATCGTTTATGTTTTTGTGTGGTCGTAAGGTTCTGGATTCATTCAACTAATATGTATCCAGTTTTGTGAAAGCTTTGTAAAGTTAAAGCGTAACAACAAAGAAACTCACATTCGCATTTATAATATTAGTTAGGATATTATCAGTACTTTATACTACTCGGTAGAGCCCAAATGATAGGTAGCCGCATCGTATTAGAAGAAGATGACTGGATGATCTGGACTCCTTTTTAATGCATTAGTAATTGGCAGCAGATCACGCGAAGTCGTAAGAGAATTTTAATTTGTAAATAACTTGTATTTCTTTTTTATGGTATAGGTGGCAAACGAGCAGACGGATCGCTTAACGGTAAGCGATTACCGCCGCTCATAGACACACGCAACACCAGAGGAGTTACAAATGCGTTGCTGGCCTTTTAAAAAGAATTACGCTCTTTTCTTGAATGTTTCTAGGTCGTATTGATCCAGAAATATCGCAGGCGACAGTTCATTCCACAGTTTAGTTGTGCGAAGCAGAAAATTTCTGGAAAAATGCACAGTTGTGGACTGCTAACCATTTAAATGATGGGGATGGAAATTCTGTCGCGTAGGACGATGGCGAAAAGAGACGGCAGGGATCAGTCTGAACAATTCCTCGGAGCACTCCCCGTAAAGCGATAGAAGATGCATAGCGAGGCCTCATCTCTACGCAGCGTCAAGGGGTCTAGACATTGTATATTCAAGTTTTGTTTATCTAATTATAGATATATGATCTATAATTAAATAAACAAAACTTAAGTCAGATAGCACGTTTCTACTAAAACTTACTTTGGGTCCAACATGCGAGCTAAAGCTTATACAAAATGCAGACATTGTTCCTACAAAGTTTATAAACAAGTATGCGTTTTGCCCTTATTCTATTGTCGATTATAGGATATATTCGATTACTATAACGAAGAATACCTAGAACACCTGGCCATAATTCATATATACTTAATCTTGCAAAAATTGCACTTTCAACTCTAGAACCAAATACAGCTTTAAATCCGTATATACGGTTTATGTCGACAAAATAACTATTACGAATAAATGTACAGATTTGCTTGACTCTCACATTAATACATACCAATGCGTAATGCGAAATAATAGATATACTTCTAACTACACAATTAGAAGAACACTAATTCGTCGTTTTAAATTTCGTTTATTAAACTGTTATTATTGAGTTCACTTATTAGAGCTTTCGACGGTTATGTTACTATTTTCACACTTATCCAAAAATATAATATTTCTAAAAGGTGTCAAATACATTGATTGTTGAAAACACCGTTCAAGTAGGTATGGTACCGAACATATCGTGGACAAACAATGCCATAAAACAAGCAATTTGCCTACAAAACCCCGCTCAGCATGTGGTGGCTGTAATACGATCCGGAACCTTTATTTGTGGTACATGGTACTCTGACGCAAACACCCGTGTTCTGCAACGGACATTCACGACCTAGGTATAAATATAAAGGTTGGCCAAAAAAATATTGGAACAACCTGTATCAAAATGTATCTCCTTTCAAATAATCGTTGCTTAATATTGAAATATATAGCTTGCTTTATTACTAAAAAGTTTTAACAGCATCGAATGACACATACAATAGTAAGATATTACAAATAACAAATCGAGTGCTTCCAGACTCATTCCAGTGTCATGAATATCATAAATAGTATTTGCTGAAATTTAAAAAAGCGTCAAATATTATTAGACTAGATTGGAAATCTATTTTGAACATATTTAACGACAATTAGCTGAATTGATATGTTTGCCAAATATTGCTTTAACAAGCGGAATTTAAACTACACGAATGGCAATGAACACCTTGTAACTGCCAATGCGTCAATTATTTTTATAATATAATCTAAATGAAGTTATGAAAACAGAAACGGATAAATTATTCCTATCACCAAAATGAAATGACGTTTTCGTCTGCATAGAGAACGTCATTAGTTTCGTTAATTTAGAATTCAAATGTACGTATTATTTATTTGAGAGCAATATTGCCTTGTGTAATTAAGAATCCCAACACTTTAATAACTTAAATTCGTATTTATTGCAGTCTGCACGACGATGTCTTTATTAAGATCTCTTTATTAAAGTCTAGGCTTTTTGAAATGTATTATTAAAATAATCATATGATAAATGATTAGTATTATATTTTATGTTTTCAACGACGTCATTGCCTCATGTAGTTCGATGTTCAATTTCTTGATCGGACGTGATATTTTATATTAGAAAATCATTTATATTGCACTGTTTCTGGTGTTTGCGAAGTACGTATCTAGAAAGTAACCTAAGGCTAAGAAGTTATAACCCATTCATATATTTTCTGATTATTTATATATATTTCGGCCTCGATGGCGTAGTGGTTAGTGTAACCGACTGCTACGCCTGAGGTCGCGGGTTCGATTCCCGCACAAGTCAAACATTTGTGTGCATGAACATGGGTGTTTGTCTTGGTCTGGGTGTTTCTATGTATAATGGGTATGTATTTACAAAAAGATATATATATTTATATGTATGTTTATCCATTGTCTAGTACCCATAGTACAAGCTCTGTTTAGTTTGGGCTAGGTGGTGTTGTATGTGGTAGAATATTTATAATATATTATTATTGTTAAATTATTATATTTATATTTTCGAAAAGGAATTTTGTTTACTGACGTCGTTGGTGAAAATTATCTATTAATAATTTATTAGCTTTTACTTTATTAAATTGTATCTCGCTTATGTACACTAATCGGAACTATAGAGTATGAATACAGCAATGTTTTATTTATCATCAACATTTATTACATAAGTCATTGATTGTTGAAAGTGTTAGCCTCGTCTCCAATTTAAATTACTTTCTTTCTTCTGATCTGCTACGTATTCATCCTTTTTTAATCAGAATTTGAACATGAAAACAATATGTTACTAATAAATATGCTGTTATGATACTATTACCACAATATTGTTCACATGTCGTTAAATACAAAGAAAATTAATTACTTTTGCAGTAGCAAATATAAAGTATTCCATCTAGCATAACCAATGAAAAGAGATTGAATAGAGTTAAGATAAGACAAAAGGCAGCAATCTTTAACGGTTTACAAGAGCAGTTAACTAAGTAGGCCAACTGGGCAGAAAATGCTTATTAGAATTACCAGTATTGCTCTTAATTAACAATTAATCTTGGCTACGCACTTAAAAGGAGTGAATTATACGATACTTATACAGAGTTAATTATAAGATACCATTCACCCTTACACTAAAATTCTTACAATAATAGTTAACACTTTTTACTAATTCTGCTTTATTCTATTCTTTTTAAAAGGTACTCACGCAATTATAATTATTCCTTTGTCGTAGGCATCTTTACAACAGTTAAACAACGGAAAAACAACACCATTTGCGGATCACACAAAGTTTTGTCCCGTGTGGTATTCGAACGGACAACACTCGGCGCAATGGCAGTGACGAGGCGCAACTTAAACTACATCACCATCCGTGCAGTCAAAGTTTTATTCTTATTGTATAAGAAAAATAATAAAAATCAATGCGGTTATTGTCAATTCCCATACGAGGCATGTCATTCTTACCAATAAAAAAATAAACAATGCTCTAGACACATAAAATAAACCTGTAGCAGAATATGACGCGGATTTATGAATTTGGTAGTCTGAAAATATTTTATACGGATAAATATTGTCAAGATAAAATATTTTACAAATGCAATTTATAAAAACACGTACTTCAAAAATTATTCATTTCAACGTTAAAAGTGACCGAGAAAGCTTCATGGTATTTTGCAATCGGGCCTGCATATTTTTACTGAAATTTTCCATTTATCAATTAAATGTCTCTATTATAATTGGCGGACATCTTAAGTGAGAGTGAAGGGTGACTGAAGACCCTTTTTGTTAAAGGGCGACAATAATACCTCTAATATACTCTTGTTACGGTCCCTAATAACACCTTTGCGATACGGAAATCATATTAACCAAAGCGTAAAAGGGTTGTTACAAAATTGGAAATGGACATAACAAAGACTCTTTGATTTTTCCGCAACTATACTAAAATTTGTAATACTATTTGCATTGTAAAATATTTATATCATATTTTTTTATTAATTACCTCTTAGACATTTTAACCATAACGATGGTTTTGAACTTGTAGCATCATCGAAAAATTACGTCACTTTAAACTAAATTATTTATGGTCATGTCATTGTATTGAAAATATTACTTACAATAATATATATATAAAAGTCAAATACAATTTACTATAGGTATAATTTAAATAACTCATGTCAGGCTTCACCTTTAGATTATTCACTACTTAAAAATTTTCTTTCATATTATTCATCAAATCTTCATCATCATTATATAATTATAGCAATTCACCCGTAACTTCGTAATTAAACCCTGCAATTTGATCATAATTTAGTTATAACAATATCAGAAATAGTATTTATTCACTTCATAATGAATTCTAATCAGCAGCCTATCTAATACGCATACACGAATACAGCTACAAACACACATTTCAATTAGCAGTTGAATCAATATAATATTTGCATGCAAATACGTTTTGATAGAAGCAACGTGCAGTCGAAATGAGAGACCGATTAAAAATTCACCCTCCATAACTTACTTTACCGACAGCTTTGATAATTAGGCGGCTTTAACCGCTTTCGCATATTAAATATACGTACTTACGCACTTACGCGCTTATGTACGTAATGTGATAGCAGATCGTTGATTTGTCAGTCTAAATATGTAATGAGACACTGATGGCGCTCGCTCAAATATCATAATGTTATGTGTAGATGAATGACAAAAGTGTATAAGCGTGCGTGTTTCACGGTTATATAAAATAAAGGCACGTTCATATTATACACGGCGATGACTAAATTATATGCTAGATCACTATTGCAAGAAGCGTTTCTATAGATATTACGACTCGACTTCTCAAAATATTATATTTATTCTGGGTGGTAATTCGCTCTCATTTAAGTCTGATGAAATGTATTCCATATTCCAGTATTATATACCTCTTACTAATTTAATATTATTACATAGTTATGTGATAATATTTAATTAGTGAGACGAGTACTAAATTAGAAACTAATCTTATCCATGTAATCGATAGATAGGTACATCGAATAAAACTAATATTATTCAATTGGAAAGGATAGTTCAATTACACTTTTATTTGAGTTTGAACCCAAGAGTATTATTCTTCTCCATCCGACAATTTAAAACAAAGTAAGGAGCGTATCTGAAGGTGAAGAGAAAATATATTAAATCTACGGAATATGAAGCAAGTAATAGATACCGCCACCCCTAAAAATGAAGTTATAAGCGCCCAATTCTTAGGACTCTACAACTACGTACCTACAAAATATTAACAAACAAAATAAATCGCATTTAACGAAACAAAGCATTCGTGATTCACCCTGGAAGATCTCGTTAGAGTCTTAATGAATCTATTGAGGGCTCGTCGAGCGAGCCGGACGAAAGAAAAGAGGGGGATGGGGGTTAAAGTTGCGCTAATAATTTGTGTTAGACTCGACACAGGGCCGCCGGTGTCGAGACACTCGCGCGCTCGCTGCTGGCTCTCGTCCCGAACCATTGAGCTGAGGAGCCTAATGCCATTTGCTTTCGCTCCAACTTTTACGTAAACATCGTACATTTTATGCAACCGTTTCTGCTAAGACATGCAATGTTTGGACAAAGACTTGTGATCTTTGCAACAAAAGACTCAAATGTAAATAGAACGAAAATCGGATTATTGCTTATAAACTTTTTGTTACGCTTTCATTTTACATCAAGAAATGTTTTAAACAAATTCTGTGAAGATAACATCTGGTATTATGTTAAATTAGATATGTATGCAAAAAGAGTTTATAAAAATAAATTCTAAAAGCAAAATTCTCTAAGAACGCCAATGTTATATTTCTAAATAAAATATTTACATTTCACAATTAAGCCAATTTTGTTTTGATAATGATCTCAATTACGACTGTCTAATTTTTCTTTGTATAATTACGAATGATAAAGAAAAAAGCAGAGAAAGCTCTTTATTTATATTAACATTTCCATCTTTTAATCCTCTAGACAGAATTGGATATAAGAGAGCCACCTACAATGTTAGCCGAGATTTTACGTCGGAGCTTGGAGCTAAAAGTTCATCCCGTATTTCATTAGGAACTACAATATTTTCTTATGAACACTCCGCGGTATAATCTTGTTAGGGCGCGAATTATATTTAGGTTGAGAGCGGGTGGTGTCGGGCGGTGTCGCGCGGTGTCGGTGCCTCGGAGTAAACTAATTGCATTTAGAGCGATAGAGCTCTGAGAGACGGCGCAAGCGATGCTAATGGACGGTATTAATTAATACGGGCGTCTCGTCAAATTTCAACTTAGCACAGTATCTCTGTTCACATCGAGGTTAACGTTAGAAATATACCACTTGATAATGAAATAAACAAAGGTACAAAATATCGCTAGTTCAATATTAGTTCTACGACACGTAAACGTACACGGTAAGTTGTCTTTTTGAACAGTGAATGCTCAGCTTTTGATTGAATAAATAGTGGTTACTTGTATAGGTTTTTATTGATTGTATAATAATAATTACGGCTCGCTCTCTTTTGTTCATAGTTTATTTCTTTGGTTTGTGTAAATAGACTACTCCTGATTTAAACTCAGGTTGGTAGAAAATTATCTCAATAGTAAGCCGGTATGTTTTATGGATATTTATAGGTAGGATATTCTATATGTACCGCAATATAACTGCATATTTATTTAAATATTGCCTTTTATATCTAACTTAAAGCACTAATATTCCTTTCTAAATCCCAAAAGTTAAACATCTAAATAAAATAACAATTTTAAACCCTTCCTTAACTAACTTTTGCAGTTATAATCTTAAATTCGTTTTTGAATTCAAATACTTGAGCTGAGTGATCATAAGTAGGGAATAAAGATAAAGGGGCAGTATAGCGACAATTGAATACTGTTATGGCTGCGGCAGATGGTCCATAAACGTCGAAACGTTAAAAGTTCGCAGATAGAAGTGAGACAACAACCGTGTTCGCGCCATCTAAGCGCCGTTTAAATAAAAGAAATGACATTCCACTTGGCAAAGCCAACAGCTGACGTCGTCACAAACGGGTGCCACTTTGATAATTGTTCCCTGTAATTATTTCAAATACTTAATAGCGTGTTCACTGCCGAGTTTCACCAAATTACAACGTAGAACATTTTGTTTTTACTTTTTCTTCGCGGTTATTATTTATGATGATGTGTCTGTTTAGATGAATAAAATATCATGGAAATTACATACGTGCGATGCACGGTGCTCGTGGCCGAATGTCTGTTTAGATCGGTTATGTGGTCTTGGTAATTTGTACCTCAGGGTCAATTAAAGTCAGTTTTGGAAACAGCATGTACTATTAAGGGTGAAAATAAGATACATAGGATACATTTTAAGTAAATTTAGACGTGTGCAAATAAATAAAATATCTTGTCTTAATAAGAACGAATAAAAATAAAACTACTCACTTGCACAAATCTTGAATGAAACTATATATACGACTTTCCCATAATTTCAAATATTTCAATGTTTCTCGCATATTAAAAGGCGGCGAAACGAAAGCTTTCCTTAGCAGCAAATCATACGACTATTTACCGAAAAATGTGCAGGAAAGCGGTACACAAAGATGCATTTGCTTCAAAGAACGAGTGAAGGGGATTCTGCACTTAGTGAAAATATTTGAATCCGGTCATTGGGAAAGTTTCCCGTGAAGGCTCGAGTTCGATCGATGCACCTGAAGAACTGTAAGATAAGAGTTCTACAACGAATTTCGCCATAATTTTGCAGCTGAACTGTGCGTCGAGTTAAAGAAAGTTGTACGTCTGTCCCAGTCGACACCGCCACCATTATTGAAGATAACTAACACGTTCATAAAGTATAAAAGCTCACCGAGCGAATAAAGATAAAACTCGTACGTGGTAAAGGGTTTAATAAGTGAGAGACAATTCCAACGTCCGTAATTCAAGTAGAATTTCCATTAGATATGTTTCTGAAGAATATGTACGCCTTATGAAATATGTATTAAATGGACGGGGAGAGACTAATGATGGCAATCGTGACGATATATCGTGAGCGAGATTATTTAATATATTTCTACTGGGTTCTACATGAGAATACAAATATAAGTGGGATAATTAAAAATGTAATTTAACTGAATATAAAATATAATAAGTCCTTAGTCATTTAAATATTGGGTTTTCACATATGAAATTGCTCATAATACAGTCTCTTTAAAATAAAAAGAAATGCCATTCAAATCGAAACAAAAAAAATTACCCGTGAAGTCCTATAAGCTCTATTTATAAAACCTTTTGGATTACAAAAGAGTAGCGGAAATTGGTATTAACACTTATGTTTAGCCAGCAAAGTTTAGATGTCACGAAAGTATTGTCGCATATCGAGCTCTATCCTGCATAGTCAGGCAATAAGACTGTTTTAGCTACTTTTCGTTAACAATTTAGTTAGTACAAACTTTGCAGACTATCTCGTCTGTTCCGTAACATCAGTTGGTGCTTATGTTTGCCGTCGATTGAGTGGTAGTTCGATTCCCTGTTGGCTGCTAAAGCGTTATTAATTTCTTTTTATGAATATTGGTACATGAAGACGATGACTGGCGAGATGAACTGAACTCTTTTTAGAAAGATTGGTCCTTAGCGACTTTGGATGATAGAGATGGGAGAAGAGTGAGGAGGGCTTTGCCCAGCAATGGGACGTAAAGGGCTTATAAAAATATTAAAAGCAGGGCGGTGCTTGAAAATGTCTATGGCAGAAGGCAATAAGCTTTAAAACTATTACGTGTGACTTTAAACAGCTTGCGTTTTGTACTCTGCTTGTCGTACTATAGATAAAAAAGTGTGAGTCTATGTGCGAATCTTTATAGGCTATGGCAAACTACGATGTGATAAGACTACGACCTTAGTGACTAGACGCTAAGCAATAAAGTGGACGATAAAGTAAAACAAATAAAATTCTGCCTTTCACAACATAAACAACCCCTTTTATTAGAACAGGAATTAATTGTATCTATTGTATAATTTCAATGGTTCGTGACAACTCCTTAAATATATTTTGCATTTTATTACTTTTAGTAGGTACTAAAAGCTACTAATCTAAAGATTATAAAATGAAAACAAAGTACCCATCCCATTCTAGTTAACAGGATTGAGTTTATATTAGTAAAAATTATTTTTAATATCAGTCCTCTATATAAACTGCTAGGCCTTAGGCGATAGGCCACGTCACTGACCCAGTGCGGATTCTTCGAACACATTATAGAGACCTCTTAGTCATGCAAGTTTCCCCACGATGTTTCCCTTAACTGTTGTCCTTTAAATGTCCCTTAAAGGAAGCGATATCAAATGGTTAGTTTCAAAAAGTCAGAAGTACAGTGAGTTGTAAAAATGCATACCCATTTCAAAACTAAAATGGTATAAATCAGTAATTGACGATCTAACGGAAATCGATACAAGAACTGTTAGTATTAAGTAGTAGTTTGTGTATATCGTAATAGATGGCGCTGCACTACTTTAAAATAAAAGGAAGTAGATTTCTTAATAACTTAATTTTGATAAATACATACTTTTAAAAATTTAATCTATTCACAATAGTTTGTTTAAAAAGAAAACACATTCCAGATTAAAACAAGAAACAAAGAATTACAAATGAATTTATAAATTTATAGTGGGTAGTTTATTTTATAGATACTTTTGATGACTCGCTATTCTGTTAGTACGCAAACTTTATTCTGTCCCTGTATTCCAGTGCCTTTTCGGTTTAGGTTATAATTTCTTATAAATTTCACTTATTTGCAAAAACAACGCCATCTAGTTCATTCATATTCATTTTAATTCGAGTCTTCACAGGATTTTGGACCTTAATGTATCCATGCTCTATTACAGATGACTGTACGTGCCTTGGGATCGAATTCAAGAGCTCTATATGGCAGTCTAACTGTCTTAAACTAGGTTATCGCTGCATTTTGTTCAGACAACTAATTAATATCCTGTATAGTATTTAAAGTTTATTACTATATATTATTATATAATACTTATTTACTTTGATATTGTACCTAAACAAAATATCCTTAATAATATTATAAATGCGAAAGCGAATTTCTTTGTTTGTCACGCGATCACGCCTTAACTACTCGACCGATCTTCATGAAATTTCGCGTAGGTACACGTTGCCAGAGGAACAGAAAAGGACAAAGGATACCTTTAATTCAGAAAGGAGTATTGCCACTAATCTAACCTACATTTATGCAAGCGAAACCGTAGGGATCTTCTCATGGTTTATATATCAAAGTAAAGTAGAAAAGCAGAACAAACACGCCATAGGCATTACGTCTAATACAACAAAGGTTCCAATCCTACATGGATGTTATTGTCAGTAATTTGCAACAGTGAGGGTAATACTCCCGCGTCTACTTCCATAACACCGAGTTGGGCTGCGCTCTTCTTTCTGAAGGAATGAGGTTATCGCATTAGGAATTGATTTAGATTTGACAAAACAATCTAGCAGTAAAAACCTCTCTTATAAATAACACACCATAATATTAAAGGAATATGATATAGGATAAGATGATAATTTAAATGTCAATTGACTTGTGACAAGCCATATTTCTAAAATATTTAAATATCTACATATACATATTTAATTATATATTAAATGTAGTAGTTGAATTAATTTTGAATATAACGTGCCGTATCTAATACATACTGTATGAACATAAATTTGTGGTTAGATATTTAGTCTTAATTAAATAATAATATTAATTAATAATTAATTCGTGTAGGAATAAGCATCAAACAATTTTTATAAATGATCCCAGTTAGAAAAATTATTATTATTATAATTAAAAAGATGATCGCCTTTTATAAGTTCGCTATTCATGTCATGAACAAAACACTTTTTATCATAATCATAGAACATTGTTGTTTCGTTCACTACTGAAAAAGTGTAAAATTGTTACGAAGATACTGGAATAAATCTGATGTGTCTTTATATTAATCAACATTCATATTCAGCAAAGGCTCGATGAATATACGCATAGCCGAAATAGTTTCCTTTTAGATTTAAATATTTAATAAGATTTACGTTTGCCTAAGTTTATACCTCTTTGTCACTAAAAACCATCTTAATCATTGCCATTAATCATATACTAAATAGAAATCCACTCACACGAAAATCCAATAGCATTGATGCAACAGTACAAACAGTTAATAACGCGGCTCCTAACAAGACACGCCCCGGCTTCACCTCCAAGAATTTAATATAGTTTCAAATTGGTAAAATAATAAACTGGTACGTCAGTTGCAGGAAATGCAATCACGTCAGTTATGGGGTCGTAATTAAATATGAAGCTCGTTCGCGATGGGTTACGCGGCGCCATTGTGGATTTTCATGTTGTGATTGCCCGCGATTTGTGCCACGCAATTGTGTACGAGATAAGTGCCGTGTGATGTTTATTATACATTAATTAACCACTCATATTTATTGTAGTTTACATTTTGTATTTATCCGCTATGCATAATTTAGCAAGTATATTTAATATTTCATAAAAAATTGGTTTATTTATTGGATTTTAATGTAAGTTTTGTCTATACATTGTTAATAAAAGCCATTGGTGGACAACCACAGAACATATTCATCATATATGTTCAGCGTGCATAAAAAAAATTTTTGAATGAATTTTATATATCTCTTTAATGGGTATTAACTGAATAAAAGTATTCCCTTGCTTGGTGTCACGTAATGACCATCTTGCGCTACTGTGCCAAGCATTATAAGAAGAAACAATATTATATTTTCTGCTTTTACATACATATTTCGTTTTGCGCTTATTTTCTGATAAGGGAGATGTATAGTCTTTATGTTACTTAAGGAGGTGTTATGATGTTCGTGTATATAAGACGTAAATAGACAGACAGAGTTTAGTGCTATCTTTTTACGTTCTTGTAAGAAAGATTTAAACACCCATATTTCGCAACACGATCATGTCATGTCAGTATTTAAATAGCCTTTTTTAAAGGCATTTCGGCTAGTTTGCACTGGCCGTGGTCGCTGATATACTTTTAGTTCCAGCGACTCACCCACCATTCAAGGCTGACGTAGATACATCATGGTAGGTTTAGACGGCAGGATCCGAGACTTTCCATCTATTCCCGCGTGAGTCCTATCTATCCTCTCCGCTTCCCCTTTTCGCGGAGAGTGATGCGTAAATGGCATTCCCATAGGTAAAAAAACCTTATAAATCTTTGTTACTAGCAGTAAGCTTGTTCCACAAAATCAAAATCCAGGTGGTATACAGTCGCGATTACACTTATTTTTCTAAACAGTTCTAAGCAAGCAAACGTTAGTTCCCGCGATAAATGATAACACTTATAGCGAACGAATATGTTTTCTAAGCTATGATCGGTTAGATTTGGCGAACGAAGTGGATCAGTAGTTCACTATCGTATTATAGTGTATACAAATATTCACTGTTTTAAGTCACACAATCATTCTGATAGCAACCCAAGACCACGCATGCAGAACAGACGCGTCCCTAATGTAATAATATCAGCCCTGTTTATAAACTCTCCCATTGCTGGACACCAACCTCGTCTCATTATTAGAAGGATTAGGCCATAGCCCACCACGCTGACCTAGTGCGGGTTGGCAGACTTCACACATTTTCAGAACATTACGTAGAACTCGAAGACATACAGGTTGCCTCACGATGTTTTGCTTCACAACCAAAGTGAACGATAATTAAGTTTTATTTAAAGAAAACAGAGTTTCCTTGGGATTGAATTCGAGACCTCTAAGCGGCAGTCCAACGTCCTTATTGGTAAAATAAAATTGAATTTCTATCTATCTGTACTATTACAAGACTGCAACTGGGCGTAATCTGTATAGACATTTTATAAAGATTACCATAATAATGTTAATGTGAACTCATTTTAATATATTTTATATTGCATACAGATGTATTGTTTTATAGTTCTATAATAGTTTATCTAAGGTTATAATTCGGTTGGTTTTATGTTCCTATTCAAGACAGAACATTTATTGCATTTCATACCTTTTGTGCTGCTTTTCTTAGAAATTCTTCTCAGGTTTTTGTCTTTAATCAAGGTGTTTTCTTGTATTTTAATGACTTAATTATTTTTGTTATACCTACATCTTAATAACAATTAATGGTGCATGTCATGATGGTGCAAAAATAAAAATCTTTATCTTCCTTCTTTTTTTTATTCTAATAAACGCGTGAAGAAATATTTAGGGCCAGCTTACTTTAAAATGTCTGAATATAACAGTTTTATATTTTTGCTTATCTGTCTGTTTCTTCCAGCTTTACGTATAAACAACAAAACTTAGTTGCTCTGAGTTCAATTTAAAATCTAAGATTAGTTTTATCAGAAGTTATTGAAGTCGTGGTCAAAATATAGTAAAAGGGATGGAATTGCGAGCAATATATAATATTGTCTCCATGTCTCCCACCGATATCCCCAAAAGTGATAATCAGATGCGCCTTACACTCACAACTCGCGAGTATCGTATGGCTTGAGGTCTCATGAAAAAAGGTCAAGATTATTGTCGCTTACCACAATATCAAGACAAAGAATAACAATAACAGACACAGCTGACGCTAAGCGCCCAGGTAACTATCTAGTTATATAAATTTTATTTGATAAAACAAAGAAACATCAACGGTAGCACAGCGGTGGCCCTTAGATAGCCATGGTATTCCGAAGTCCCCCAACATGTACATTTCAATAAAAGGAAATCTATACTAATATTATAAAGCTAAAGAGTTTGTTTGTTTGTTTGTTTGTTTGTTTGCTTGACAGCGCTAATATCAGGAACTACTAGGCTGAATTGAAAAATTATTTAGTGTTGGCTAGCCTATTTACCGAGAAAGGTTATAGGCTGTATAACATCACGCTATAACCCACGGGAGCGGCGCAGTAATCATAAATGCGAGTGAAACCGCGGGTACATCTAGTATAATATAAATAAATACAATTCTCCAACTAAATACATAAACTACTAGAGTACAAACTAAATAGTGAGTAATTGTTTTAATTTAACGACAAACCATAGTTGAACGGACTCATAGACTAGCCCGAACTAGTATTTAAACTTCCATTTAGTAATTACTAAACTGTATAGTTTTATCGCATGAAAACTATTTAATTGTATCCATTGTATAGCTAGCGTGTTTTGAAATAGGTAGTTATAATTATATTATATAATTTTATGTACATTGTATTAATAAAATAACTTAATTGAAAATGTATGCATACTAGTTCAGCTGTCAACGTGATCTAAATGCATTACTAAATATTTTTGAATATTTATATAGATCTATTTTAAAATCCATATTAGTCTCTCCGTGAACATGACTGCTTTTAAGCAAAGTGTAAAATTAAATATAAATAGTTTTAATTAATCTAAATAGCTTAAATTATAGTAAAGTTCATTAATAGTAGTGTTAGAGTCTCAAAATTATGTAATAAAAGTGTTTTAAGATAAACAACGCGACAAAATCTGTATAAAGATAAACAGATATAATAATTGATTTAATTTAATTTCAAACCAATAAATATAAAAAAAATATATAAAATATTTATAAATATATATATATAAATTATTATTATTATATTTCTAGACCAAGACGTAGCTAGCGGGTCATTGGGAAATAATTGATACTTGGTACCATGGCATAAGACTACAGTCGATTGTAAGCTCCTATGCTCAGTTCCCGGGTCAGGCAAAGTGTATCTGAGATTTTTACTTAGGACATTTAGTGCCATGATATAAGAATAAATCTTGTCTTATGAAATTTTCGTTAGTATTATGAGTTCTGGAAAAGCACCCGAAGCACAGCTATTGCCTCACTCTTTTTTAAAACATATTTTCCGATATGTGGATGTGATAGACTTTTGGCTTCCCTATCAGGAATTACAGACGTGAGTCCAATGTGTGGTGTAATTACACTAAAAGTAAAGTAAAAAGGGTAATGTAGAAACTCAATATACCTACTTCTGAAACGTACAATTACGCAAACATTAGTTAACCGACGATCAAACGCACGTCAACTACAGCTTTGATTAGCTGACTGAATTAGCAAACGTCAATCAAATCACTTGACACGAGTTTGACTATGACACGTCGTTGATTAGCCGTTCGCAAATCGAGTGTTTAATAGTCTAAATTTCGTTCTTGTTTGTGAACTATCCCAGGTATAAGCCTCGGTATGAGAAATGTAGACTACTACAAAATTGTACATAATTAAATTTGGTATGTTATTGGCATATATTTTTTATTATAAGAAACAACTCTCGCATTAGGAATAATTCCTGTTTCACAAAGAACTTCACAAACATTAATATAGGTGATACAAAGAACACACAGACACGAAAAACCTATGTGTGAGTGTGTATTTGTAACACTTAGGTATTTTGATACTTTTTAGTTAATTTTTCACGGCCTTTTATTACATACGGCCAGTAACTACTACAATATGACTGCCCGGATGATATAGTGATAAGCGATCACCTTGCCATGAAGTGCCTTTTTTGGATCCCCATACGCTACAAAAATGTGAGTTATCCCGAGTCTGGGGTTGAATGTAGAATTTATAGAAAGATCTGGTGCTGGCCATTGTTATAAAATATAGTATTAAATTCCCTCAAATTTTATAAATGTTCCATTGGTGACCTCCTTAAATATCATTAAAATAAATAGGTAGTTAACAACCAAACCAGATTCAATGTTTAGTAGAATGATATAGAAATATGAAAGTAGAATATTTCCCAAGGTACTCCGCAAAGTATTTAACTCTAGTAAAGCTAGAGCTCTCAATGCCTCTCAACGTCCCTTCTCTCAGCTCTTTACTCAAAACTACGAAAAAATATTTACAGAATAAAAAACATTGAGGCCACTCTCTACAGAACTTGGTTGCTTAAACAACTTTCATGGACTTTTCATGGAGTTATTTTACCATTGGACAACTTTAATGACTGTTTCATGTTTGTCAATGGGTATTTATATTTAATTTTTACTAACTTAGTTGTCTATTTAATAAGGATGGCAAATATTTATGCTAATAACAAACGTAGGTATATTATAATGTTGTAACGATAGGTTTATTTATTTTTAGAGTTGGTGTAATGTAGGTAACAATAACACGGGATGAAAATCAAACCGATCGTAATGTGTGTAGCGAGCGCATTAATTAAACCTAATTACTAAATAGACACGTTGCTTTTAACATCGACGGTCAACGATTTTGCAACTGTATCGATAATGTTTGCGACTCTCTATGCATCGATTTAAATGTTCTCTCTCAGTCAATTACATCGAGCTTGCAAAAAGTGATTTGATCACCATGATTAGTATTCATTCCTGTATTGAGTCACATCTGAGTAGCTTAAAACAGTGACTTAACCTTAAAATTGTACAAAAAATTTAATATAAAGACTCTATACACAAAAATATTATCGGGAATAAGAATAGTGGTTCAAATGCAAGATTATACATTACAATTTGAAATAGAAAGACGAAAATCGCTAAATGTTGTTGCCGATAATATAAATGGTGCAACTGCTTTGACCTTTGTCGTCGGGATGGCGTACCCACACACAAAACATGAAAATATGAATGTGATTGCTACCGCTAACTACCCTATACATCACAGGTGAACGTACTATTATCGTCTACGTTACATTGTATAAAAATATTGCTAAATGAAACTTCGTGAGTTCCAAATACATGAAAAAAGCCAATATATCAGACTTGTTTTTTAACCGTTGCTAGTTAACAACAGTCAACAATTACTATTTATTAGGGTTACATAAGAAACAAATTGATTATAATAATATTACACCTGATATCTCCGACCTTTTAGGCAAAAGTGTAACAACTTCATTTTGCGAGTTTTATTGGTTGATTTGAATGAATCACATGTGTCCCTTAATCCTAAAAGCAATAACAATACAATACCAAAGACATTCCAACCTGAGGGACGTATAATTATATATAAATCGAACAACCCAAGGACTAACAAAAGGTAGAAATAAAACTGCACGTACATAAAGCGAAGAAACGAAGCGTTCTTTTAAAAAGCCAATAACAATATGAGTTTAACAAACTGCAACATAAGGGTAGTTTAAAATCGATAAAGCCTTTTCCGCACCATCGATTCGCACGTACGAGTATGGTCCCGCGCGAAAGGCTTGCACCCCCGCTGCTTTCCTTTGTGTCTTAATAACTGCTACGGTCACAAAGGCCCCTCAAAAGGAATTGATAGAAAATTAGTATAAGCTGTACGTTTATTGTAATTAGAGTTTCAACTGAAGTAAAGGAAACAATAATGATAGATGTACCTATGTGGGCATGAATATGTAAAGATAAAGTGACAAAGGAACTGTAATTTCATTTATACACAACGTGTAAAAGTGTAAAGAATTGATAGGACTGGTATATTTGGAGATGTTAGGAATAAGAAGTACCGCTCTTTTACAGGAGTAACACTGGTACTGCGTTTCGTCCAGTAAGTAAGATTTCCAAAGACTTATATAACTACTCTTCCTATTTTTTTCCTATCCGATTATTTTTCTCTTATTTAAATGTTTGAAGGTTTTTGTAGTTATAAAAGCGTTCCTTGATTCACGTTTTGCTACCATTATTGTGTAATGTGTTTCTTATTTTTACATATTAATCGGTTATACATACCAGTATCTTTCGATATGATCACATATTGTATAGATTTAATTCATAGAATAAAATTGCGACATCAAACCATTAAGTCAGGAGCAGACCATCTACAATAGGCATTTACCCGAATTGACCTCAGGCTTACAAACCTTTAAAAAATACAATCTTAAAATGAATAAGTTCTCGAGTAAATTAAGTTTAAAATTGTAGTCTATACTTGGCATATTATTGATTATAAAATTAGAGGGCTGGTATTCCATAAAGGCCAGGACATCCATTTGACTTTATAATGCTACGTCGTCTGGTCAGCTGGCGACATGTGTTGTGCATACAGAGGAAACCAGATTTAGCATTTTATTAATATTTCAATGTAGACTGATTGGATTATTAGCTAGATAAAAGAATAACGGTGATGTTAAACATTATTGCGATTAAAAAATATATAAATAATTTTTAATTTATAATATTTTACTGGCGAATTTATTTTGCTGTTCTTAAAATATTGTGCTTGTGCTTTTATGCCTAAACCTTGCGAATTAAAAATTAAGTTATAGTTTAGCATAATTTATAATCATTGTTGTTGCCATTCTATCTCACTGCTACCAGAGTAAGAATAAAAACAAAGCTCCAGTCATATGAGGTTGTAGTATCGAATATTTTACCTATAATAATAACGATTCGGCGATCGCTTCGCTGAGACCGAAGGTTTTGTCTGTGCAATTATGGACGAAGTTGTTATGACGAACAACTACCGGAGATATATCCTGAAGAATGGGACGGTTGACATATGTCGGGCATGTCACCAGCCCGGAGAATATCTCAGACATATTATCTCCGGTTGTTTTCGTCTTGCCAATGGAGAGTACTTGCATAGATAGATACAACCAAGTAGCCAGGGTTGTCTATCAGCAACTTGCCTTGAAGTATGACCTATTACAGGTATGTGCCCGATCCAGTTCTCGAAAATGGTCGTGCTACTTTGTAGTGGGATCGGTCTATCATCACTGATAGGACAATTGTGGCGAACAAGCCAGATATTGTGCTGATAGATCGATTGGAGCGCCGAGCAATGATCATCGATGTCACCATTCCACATGACGGGAATATTATGAAAGCTGAAAAAGAAAAAGAGTTGAAATTCTTGGACCTCACTCACGAGATTGTCGACATGTCGCGTGTGGACTCGGCGATCATTTTACCGATAGTCATTACAGTCAATGGTTTAATACCTAAGAGCCACCACCTCCAGAGGCTCGCGTTAGATGGCTGGATCAAGTCCTTGATCCAAAAGGTACTATTCGACTACTCGATACGGCGCGGATTGTGAGGAGATTCCTCTCTCTGGGGCCACCGGCAGCTTGGACCCTGTTCCTGATGACGGTGGGTCATTGAAATTAACATTTTGGTTTTCGGTGGGTCACTTCAGATTTTATATTTTTAAATATGTTTAGTTATATATTTATATTTAAAATGTAATCATTAAAAAAAGATTAATTAAGAGAATAATAATAATAAATATATATCAGCCTTGTATTAAACTGTCCCACTGCTGTGCACGGGCCTCTTCTCATTGTGAGAAGGATTAGGCTATAGTCCACCACGCTGGCCTAGTGCGGGTTGGCACACTTCACATATCTTTGAGAACATTATGGAGAACTCTCAGACATGCAGGTTTCCTCACGATGTTTTCCTTCACCGTTAAAGCAAGCGATAATTAACTATTTAATACGCATATAACTTCGAAAAGTCAGAGATGCGCGCCTTGGGATCGAACTCGAGACGTGTGCGTGGCAGTGCAGCGGTTTCCCATTAGGCTATATTAAAATTAAATTGATTCATTAAAATATAATATATATATAAATCTGGTATAAATCTTGCTTTTATTATTTTCACAAAATAAACATAAAACTTTATTATTGCACCATAATATTTACTACTTACCCATCCTAAATAAGCACAAAAATTAAAATGAAATTCCAAGCGTATAAGTATTTCTCTTAACATTCTCAAATGTTAATACTTTCGTATAAAACTTAAATATTCTGTTCCGCGAGCGCAAAATACATACAGAGATGGCAGTATAAGCCGAATAACTGTTATTAAGCAAAGGCAAACAGCTTTTTTACGAGAAGTAAATGTTATGGGAAAATGTATACCCACTCTTCTGACGGCAAATGCCTTGAGGAAACCGAGTGAAGAGGTTCTTGTGTATCGTAAAGCGCCAAAATTATCTGTTTACAGATCTCGTCGAGGTGCGGCTTTCATGCACATTATTCCTATACCTCTTTTTAATACTAGCCTAGCTTGAAAGGCAGCCAAAGTTTGTTTAATAGTTTTGGAACGATGTCGAAATTAAATGTTTGTAGTCGCGAGAATGAACGCTGCTGCTTTTTAGCTTCTCTATAGGTATATTTATATTAACAGTAAACTTACTTATCAAATACCTAAATAAACAAAAACTATACAAAGTAGTCTATTTATTAATGTAGTACTTAATTATCTACATTTATAAATAAACTGATTTTATTAATTTGAAAATTTAATAGCATAGATTAGATAATATTGTCTTAAGTTTACGCGAATGTTATACATTGAAATTAAACACTTTATACGGATTTTGTCGCGTTTATTAGATATTAAATTATATTAGAGTTTTCAAAATTATGCAATAAAAGTGTTTAAAGTAAAATAAACAACGCGACAAAATCCGTATAAAGTGTTTAATTTCAAAGCATAGATTCGTTTTGGATCAAATAGCTGAATTTAATAGGTCTAGCAACTGTGGCTTTGACGCCAAGATGCTTTGCGCCTGATTTAAGGCCGATCGTATCTCATATAAAATGGTATTGTTTAGTGTGTGTATATATAGTAATTATTGCTAAAGGTCATCAGAGCTAAAATTTGGTTAATTAAAATTTTTTATAATATATTATTTTCCATTTGAGACGCAAAAGTATCTTTACGAAGCATTTTCATACATTTACTCTCTAATAGTTTCAAAATATGAATGAAGTCATATAAATAGCTCAGCTTTAACTGTTGCTGTTATTAATTCCAATCATTTACAAAATACACAATTATTAAAATAACACTAAGCTTACAACTCTCCTAAGTATAAAGTTTACTAAGCCGTTCAAAAGCTATGCATTGACAACCCTTTGTAGTCAAGACCTGCATGTGTGGAGCAGTGGGGATAAGCCCTTCTAACTTCCCTCCTTCATTGAATCTACCATAGTGATTCAATTATAAACGCTTAATAAAATACAAAACTCTGCAATACGATATTAAAAAGATAAAGTGATATTGTAAATTATTTATAGTGAGTTGGCAGTAGTTTGTTGGCACGGATCGCTTAAAAGTCAACTCATCACTGCCACTGCGTGAAGTGGTGTGGGTTCGATGCTCACATGGTACAAAAAATTGCTTCTCACAAAGAATTATTCCTTGGTTGGGTGTTCTTTGTGTCCGGTGTTTAAATGTTTGTCCTCAGCGATACTAGAGCGAGAAAAGTATTAACATAAAATTTGTTGGTAGTCGTTCCTATTTGCCGCTACTGACTGCTCGGGACTGCTGTAGGAATACTGCTTACGTATTAGTTTTGTATACTCAAGCGCAAGTATGCGATAACGCCGTGGAGCAATCTTTACGAAACCACATACTTAGTTCATAGTTTTATAATAATTAAGTAACTCATACCAATCAATATAATAATGTTAATTAAGAAGTTATTTCATTTGGCCATCCACAAGAACAGTCAATGGTACCCTTACAATATCTATTGAAGTGAAGACATTTTGGCAGGCCAAATATTCTATTCAGATTATTGTCAAAAGATAGACGGTTTAACCGAATTCTTAGAAACTCCTCCAATCAAGTTAAAATCTTGTACTGGAAGTTTAGATTAAGAACACATTGAATAGAATTGAAATTAGCTTTTTGATCTTACGTAACACCTTACTGATTGATTGATTTTAATCAAACTGACTTCAATCACAACTGTAAGATCACGCATTTTGGTTGAGGCGTATAGTATCTATGATTTAAATTTAAGATTACTAAACCTTTAAATTATAGATACGCCATACTACGTTTAAATGTATTTACCTATCTGGACTTCAAATTGTCATCTGATACACAATGTCAACACGACATCTGAATTTTAAATTAAGTATTATCACGCCCACTCATATTTAAAATTGTACACTACCCTTCTCTATAACCTCCATCCATTGCTCCATCTTCTAAGTGTGGACAATTTTCGTGCGATCTACGTACGATGATGACACATCTTTGACTTAAATCTCTGGAAGTATCAATACGGTTATCAATCACACGTGTATTATATACGGTAGTAATCAAATAAATATCCGATTACGCTCACTACCTACATGTAAAGTACTAGAAGTGACGTGAACCAGTTACTTACTTCATAGTATGCCTGCACCGCAACACGGTGTCTTTTTTGACATGATATACTAAAACATTTAGTGCTAATCCACTAAAACCAGGCAAGATGTGATTGAATTATAAACGCTTAATAAAATACAAAACTCTGCAATACGATATTTAAAAGATAAAGTGATATTGTAAATTATTTATCGTTAGTTGGCAGTCGTTTGTTGGCACCGATCGCTTAGTAGTCAACTCACTACTACCATTACACGGGTTCGATCCTCACACGCTACAAAAATTTGCCTTTCACAAATAATTATTCCTAGTTTAGGTGTTCTTTGTTAATGTTTGTAAAGTCTCCCGTGATACAGAAAAAAATCCAAGGGCGAGAAAAGGAATAAAAAAAAATCTTTGTAGTCGTCTTCATAACTTAAATTTTTTTAAATATAATTTATTTCGATTCATTATATTTGCGAATTAGTAATACAAACGAACAGAAATTCAAACTGAGATTCGTTTACTTTAGCTTCGTATGTTTGTGTCCGCATTACATGAAAAACAGTAGAAGTAGTCGCTAGATTAACTGGAAATGTGTACACTGCATTGTATTTCTATTTAAGAGGACTTTTATATAATTAACTTACCAAAATTCAACTTCGAGCAATTAAAAACATTCGTTATTTTTCGAGTTTAGTCAAGTGTTTTTATAAATAATAGTTTTCGCTTGCGGTTTCGCTCGTGTAAAAGTACGAAAGGTTATGTTAATAAAAGTACTATTTGAATAAAATATGGCCCATGTTACTTGGTATATAGATTTCTAATGGCGAAAGAATTTATCAAATCGGTTGAGTAGTTACCGAGATTTTCCTTACAAACAAACAAACAAAAATCTAAACATTTTTTTTAATAATATTAGTATAGACGAAGGTGTAACTAGATTTTAGCGTAGGAAATACACTTAGTGTAAGCTAGTTTCAGATTTAATTCTCAAATCGGGTGGGGTAGCTATTTCTGTATCTATATTTCAGTATTAGCACTGAGTCTTTATAAACTGTGACAAATTACATTTGTACACCCTATGTTCCTCAGCATTTTAATTGAGTAATTAAAATCATCAGCCACACACTACAGATCAGATAAGCACTTTCACAATATTAGTTTATTTACAAAATAATTAAGCACTAATACGTACAAGATTAAGCAACTGCAAAATAAATAGAAAATTAAAAATAGCTAAACAGAACACGCTTTAATTACAAATAGAGCTTAATTGCTGGCCTGTATAAAAGTTCTAATGACTACCTCAAGAAACTAGCAAATATTGTACAAATATTAGCTTTAACGTCAAAGATATAAAGTTCATTTTGCAATGACAATATAATATATTATTTTTAATAGCATTATGGTATATAGGAACAAATAACTAGAAATGCCATAGTTATATTGTTTAAAAGAGTCGTTGTTTGTGTTTCGGTTTTTTTCACATGCACCCTATGGCGAATATAGACGCGAAACGATAAACTCTGTAAGTGGTCTACGGATTCCGGGGACGGGCAAAATAGTCTGTTTTTTGTTTGTTAAAGAGCATAGTATTTGGAATTGTGTCTGCTACATCACGAGTGCCATGCACCCTATTATATGAGACCTCCGTGTGTTATTCGGTGATAGAAGTATGAGACTAGGTATGTATTATAAGGTGAAAATGTGATATAATAATCCATAAAATAGTATAAATTCATAATTATATCGATATAGAAGCAACTAAACAGTGCCACCACTGTGGCAGAGGCAAGGATTCCGCGCAACACACGCTTGGGACTCCGAGCGACGAGACCAATTCAATCATATCGGGTAATGGTTTGGAGATCCGTGACCAGTTTCCGTAAAACTAATGTACTGGTTAAGAAGGAGGCTACAGACTTGGGGAAGGAATAATCCAGCGGATAGGCAAGATCGTCGCAGAAGACGAGGGACACGCCCAGGCATATCAACCCTTTAGTGTTAAGCAGACAATAGCATTATGGTACGCCTTGTTTGTCGTAGGAGGTGACTAAATAGATTCATCGGGTTGCAAGTGGCCTGAAGCCGGAGTTCTGGTCTACCAAATACTATCAGTGCAATCCAAGGGAAATAGCAACGAGTAATTGTCCCCCGATACCATACTAAAATACTCCTTAGGTAGCCAGTAAACTTCTCTGAGTAGGGCGCCAGACATTGTGCGTTGAGGGACTCCAATGCGCTTCTTCTTAAGCATAATTTGTGGTTCTCCGTTGGGGTATTAAGGATGATTACAAAAGATTGGGTATATTATAAAAACTTCACTCAGTAAAATAAATATTTTTACTACCAAGCACATTTCTCCACCATACCATAAATTTCCTAAAAGAAAATACCAATAACACTTTTCGCGACCCAGAAACATAAACTATAACGTCAAAATCATACACAAACCTAAGCATAAACTTATACCAAGCCAAGTACAAGCCAACTCAGAAGCAAAAAAAGTACAAAGCAATTGCACAACCAGTAAATATGAATAAAGAAAATAAATACGAGCACAATTATATGAACTTACATTACTAGATACAACAGCAGAAAGCTATTACTGGCATACGTACGTACATTTGAAATTACTAAGGCGTCCACCGCAATCGTAAAGCCATGCGAAGCTAATAACTTGAACTGCATTAATTATACCCCTCCAACCACAATCTGAAAACAGTTGTTACAACTCTACAGCCGTTCAATAATTAGTTTTAATTGTTTTAATTACGTACCTGTATCGATTACTGGTTCATTCACCATCTGTAACAAATCATTTCTTGAATTAGATATCTATCTATACTAATATTATGAAGAGAAAAGATTCGATTATTTGTTTGTTTATAAGGGTTCAAAAACTATTCTACCGGATTGAAAAATTATTTCACCATTGGAAAGTTATATTACGGCTGTATATTTTAATAGCAGCGATAGCCTAGTGACCCTGAGGTTTGACCTGGGGGTCACTAGGCGGGCTTTGTGGGCCTGCCCGTCATCCAATCAGCACCAGGTCCGAGAGGCGGCGTGCGTGTTCCCACGCGCGTCTCTGTGTCGAGTCCGTCTCCCTTCTAGGTGAGGGACAGTAGGGTATAATAGACAGTGAGAGTGAGTCCTTTAGTTAGGTCTCTTCACGTAGTGGCCTGCCGTTTCATACGGAGGGCCGAAACCTCAGCGGGGTCGCGACCACATGCGAAAGTGATTCGCGCGGCCCCGTCGATAGCGGTTTTGCCGCGGAACACCGTGGTAGGTTTAATCGGTATTCCGGGAGGTTCATTTTCATTACAACATCTTTCTTTACCCCGGCGAGTCCGACATAATCCCTCCACCCACCCCCGCAGAGGGATATGCGTCAATGCATACACACAAGTAAAAAAAAAAAGCGATTGCCTAGTGGGAAACCGTTGGATTGCTACGCAGAGGTCTCGAGTTTCGACTTTTACGCGAGCAAAAGTTAGTATTAACATAAAAAAGGACAAGAATTTGTTTACTTAATATAATAATTTTAGCCAACGGGTTTTAATCGTGCTTATTAAAATATTATATTATTTAAAGGTAATAAATACCTCTTTATTGCTCATTTCGGACATGATATTTCGAACGAGTTACATTATAGTATATGTACAAATTTCGAAAGTCTAATAAACACTTTGTTTGTTTTTCTTGTTTGAATACGCTTATCTCTAGAAGCTAGTTCCTGAGATAAGCGTGTTCAAACAAGCAAAATCAGTTGGATTTCAAACAACATTTTGCTTTTCATAACCTTATTCTTGAAGAAGATTATAGGCTACATATTAACACGTTTTGAGGCACAAGCGTAATAATAAACGGAGATGAAACCGCGGCGGACAGCTAGTGAAGAATAATTATACAATTAGAAAGGGTTATAAAGACATTTTTGGCTATTTTCGTTTTAATTGCTATTCAGTTATAGGAGTTGGTACATACTGGGTATAAATAATTAACAGAATAACACACACAAGTATAATATATGGTCTATTTTCGTTGGATTATTTTGCGTTAGTCAAGTTTGTGCTACAGTGAAACTACATTACATTAAATATTGATATTAGGAAATTAAATTGAGCAGCATATTAAATGAACAACTAATATTGCACAATGTTATAGATTTGAAAACCTTTATAGTTTTATTTTATCCCATATTAAGTACTATATTTTGCCCACGGCTTCGCTCGCGTGAATGTAGGTTAGGTTAGATTAGTAAAAATACCTTTTTTCTGGATGAAAGGTCCCCTATGTCCTATTTTGGACCCCTGATAACATGAATTCCGAATTTCATAACGATCATTTGGGTAATTAAGGCGTGAAAGCGATTAGCCTTTACCAGCGACTTTTGCCGGGAACAGTACTTTTTCTGGATAAAAGATAAACTATGATCATGCCTGTACCCTTGAAAACGTGTTTGCGAAATTTCATAATGAGGGGTCGAGTAGTTAGGCGTGAAATCGTTATAAACCAAGAAACTCACATATAAGTTATTGCTCAGTAAGAAAATGTATTTTAATGTGTACCGTTTAAATGTGTAAACAGCACTGAAAAGCTTATTTAGAAATTGAATGTATTTTCTACATTATATTACATATTGTATACATTACATATCATACATTATATTATATATGAAATTAAACAAATCTTTAATCACGGTTTCATTTTATATGATATATTTATTTACCTCCAAACTAAACAATTTTTGTGCTTGATGAATATCTTGTGTTGTAAAATATGCAAGATCAAAAAGCTTCGCTGGTATAGCGTTGTGAATGTGATTTTTGCCTCACGTTTGGGCAAATTGTTATTGGGTATTATTTTCCAAAATTCTAGCAATAGGCTTGCTCTCTATTACGTGGGTATTATTGAATATTAGCAAGAAATAGCTTATAAAATATTTTATTAGTTATAATTACCACAATTTGGGTACACCTTAATATTAACTCATAAAACGAATTACATAAAAGCCAAAAGAATGAATGCGATCATAAAACCTGAATATTATTGTCATTAACTAATTAATATTAGATGATATTCGTTGTCTCTCTAACAGCCTACAGATAAACCACCCCGTGTAAAGGTATTGCCGTTGTTTGACAAATGGTAATATAAATAGCATGTCAAACGTAACCATTTTCGTGTCAGATGACTATCAGAAAATTGCTCACTTTTTATGGCGACGAGCCGACGCTGGCGCCCTCTGTCGTGACTGCAATGAAACCACAGTGCACACAATACAAGTGCTTACGGTCGCCACAATCAATATGGAAGTAAACCGATACCTGACATTCAATTTGTGAAGTGGTATTCAATGATCAGTTTGTTTCAATTTGCATTTCTGGCGTATTTATGAACGGTAATAAATATGTTGATATCAGTTAATAGGTTTTTTCTTTTTGATATATTGGCTACATTTTTGAGCCTATTTCATATAAATTCTGAATTTCAATTACGAAACATACTTTATTATCAATACTAAAATGCACGTCGTCTCATAAGTCCACGTCATATGTCAGAGGAACTGACATTTTGGAAAATTCAAAGTAATTACATTTATCCTGTATTATTTTCGTAGATATTAATTAGACACGACACATGTAGTTGCAGAGTTTTTGTTTTATTTTAAAACATTTACATTAACAGCTCTCATTTGAAACCAAGTGTTGCGCCACAGAGGTCTTACAAAAACAATTAATTGTGGATTCCAGAAATAATTATCCCATGTGGTATTTAAACCCATAACACTGTGTAAATATTCATCTACTAATGCGCTTAGCATTACGGATATGATCGCCGCGACCGATGTAAAAATTCTATGTAATTTTACTTTTACTGGTCCATTTAAGTCATTACTGTGGAGAGCATTAAGCTGTGCATTTAGATGTTGATTAAGAAATATCCTCATTAACATTCGTTATTACAAATATTTTGTCTTCATCGCATGACTTGTATGCGCGTGAGAAATACTTTAAATGTATACGATGGCGTAGTGGTTAGTGTAACCGGTTGTCTTGGTCTGGGTGTTTCTATGTATAATATGTACGTATTTACAAAAAAAAAAGTATTTAAGTATGTTTATCCATTGTCTAGTACCCATAGTACAAGCTCTGCTTAGTTTGGACTAGATGTTGTTGTGTATATGTGGTAGAATAATATTATTATACTGTTTATTCAAATGTTTTCAATATATTTTTCATTTTTAAATATACATGTATAAAAATACATTTAAAATATAAAATATATATGGTAAAATATATATAATTATTATTTCACATTTATTTACTATTAACCAATAAAAATTACACACTTAAAAATATAAAAATTATGGATGCCCACCGACATCAAGACAAGGTGGTTAGGGGTCCAAAGAGAGGAACCTCTTCACTTCGTGCCGTATCGAGGAGGACTGCCTTCTGCATCTGACCCTTCACCCAAGCACCTAACGCGAGCCTCTTAAGATGTTGGTCGAGGCTCTTGGCTATTAGACCGTTCACCGTAACGACTATCGGTACAATGATTGCCGAGTCCACATCCCACATATCGACTACCTCGTGTGCTAAGTCCAAGTATTTTAATTCTTTTTCCTTCTCAGCTTTCACGAGGTTGCCATCATGAGGGATGGTAATATCGACAATCATTGCACGGCGCTCTGATCGATCTATTACGACAATATCAGGCTTGTTGGCAACAACAGTCCGGTCTGTGATGATAGATTGATCCCAATACAGTGTGACTTGGTCCTTTTCGAGAACTGGTTCTGCTACATACCTGTAGTAAGGCACCTCGACCTCTACAAGTTTGTACTTCAGAGCAAGTTGCTGATGGATAATTCTGGCTATTTGGTTATATCTGTCTTTATTATTTGGTTATATTTGGTTATTTCTGTGCAAGTACTCGCCGTTAGCAAGACGAGAACAACCGGAAACTATATGCCTGAGGGATTCACCGGGTTGGTAGCACGCCCGACATATGTCAATCGTACCATCCCTCAGAAAATATCTCCAGTAGTTATTCGTCTTGATAACTTCGTCCATAATTGCACAGACAAACCCTTCGGTTTCCCCAAAGAGGTCACTGAAGCGTAGCTAGTTCACGGAGGCGAGAAGGTCTACATCAGGCCCACATAGGCCCTTGTAGAACCTACCGTGAAGCTCTTTGCTCTGCCATACACTCTTGCGGTCGTCAATGCTCAGTACTACAGGGATGCGCCAGCTCTCTTTAGCCAGATTAAGCGGGGTGAGTCCGTTATCCACTGCGACAACATCGCGATCCATATCCACGTTCGTTAGAAGGAAATACTCTCTAAGGTTGCACACCTGACGGTTATGGAAGGTTTTGGCATTTAAAAAACCTCGACCCCCACATTTCCGCGGGATGTATAACCTCATCACAGGCGAACGAGGATGATGCATTCGGTATGCCGTCAACAGTGTACGGACCTTCCTGTCCAGGGCATCTAACTCAGTCTGAGTCCACTTAACTATGCCAAAGGAGTATAAAAGAAGCGGCATGATCCAACCGTTAAAAGCGCGCACCTTGTTGCCACCTGATAAATGACTGTTAAGTACTTTTCTCAGGCGACCAAAGAAGCGCTCCTTCAACGATTGTTTCATGTCCGCTTCATTTATACCTAATGCTCGTGACATACCCAAAGATTTGTAGGTATCAGTAATGAGAAGCGATCTAAGGTTAATTGAATCTGAAAATTCAATGCTCTCAGATGCCACCATCCTTTCTTGCTTTACATGCATGACTGCACATTTATCCATACCAAACTCCATGTTGATAGATTTACTAAAGCAATCAGTTACTCTTAGTAAGTCTATCAAATGTGAATCAGTGCGGGCAAACAGCTTTAAATCATCCATGTATAGCAAGTGTGATACGACCTGACCGCCTCTCTTTAACCTGTAACCTAGCCCTGAACCCTCTAGTAATGTACTGAGAGGGTTCAACGCTAGGCAAAACCAAAGAGGACTCAGACTGTCGCCCTGAAATATACCTCGCGTAATCTGTATTAGTTCGCTGGTGACTTGGGTTTGTCGACACCCTGGATAGTAAAGAGCCGTTTTCCGTTGCCTCATACACAACTTCAAGAAGGTACATAGAGTTGTATTTATTTTATACAGCTCCAGCACCCTCAAGAGCCATGTATGCGGCACTGAATCAAACGCTTTCTTGTAATCTATCCAACATGTCGCCAGACTCCTGCGATTACGGCGAACCTGTTGGTTAATAGCCATATCAATGAGGAGGAGTGCCTTCGTACCACGAGCCCCCTTCCTACAACCATTCTGAGAGGCCGACATAATAGAATTGATTTCAATATGTTTCGAAATTTTGGCTCTCAGAATAGATGTAAGAAGCTTATAGACCGATGGTAAGCAGGTGATCGGTCTATTATTTCCAGGCTCGTCAGTACTACCTGTTTTGTGGAGCAGGTGCGTAACTCCTGTAGTCAAAAAATCTGGCAACGACTCAGATTTGGTTGAGAGAGAGTTGATTGAAACTGCGATGCCAAGCAAGCATGCGAACTACGTAGCCACTTCAGCCAGAAGTTATGCAGCCCGTCCGGACCTGGAGACTTCCAATTTGATAACGAACGGACTACACTAGTAGCGTCCTGGTCTTCAATGACTACGTCTTCCACCTCTGGAATTTGTTTAACCGCTCGCTCGACATCACGGGTCCAATCGCCCTCTGTGTGGCCCATGGGCACCGACCAGATGCTACGCCAAAAGGTATTTGTGGTATCAGCATCCGGCAGCCGCCCACCAGTCACACATTGATCTGGTCGTTCCCAGCTTCTGAGCGCCACGTGAAAGCGAGATAGCTACACTTCTGCAAGATCTACGGGCCCTGCCTACCGTTATCTACACAGCCAGTTGCGCCCACCGGTGCATACGCAGCTGTTTGTTGACTGAGCGACTGTCGTGAGTACCGCAACCGCATTTATCAATTATCTTTGTTTACAAACAATGTCTCTTAAACGTACGCCGCCAATGTCGATAAATCAGCCGAATCTATTAAAGACCCCCGTTACATCCTACGGATCTGATCCTCAATTACATGTTTCGTCGCAAGACCCTATGCCAGTCGACCGTACGGAGAATAACATCACTCGTAGAATGAAGCGTAGACTTCTTGTTGATAATGATAAATCCTCGGAAGACATTTCTATTGCTGACCAAATTAAGGACATGTTTGAGTCTTTTGAAAGTAAACACAACGCTAAGTTAGAGAAGCTTATTGAGTCCATACTGGTCATCCAAAATCAAAATACAGAGATACAAAAGAGCGTAGACTTTCTGTCCGCCAGGTACGACGACGTGTTAGAAAAAATTACAGAACTGGAACAAAAGAGCAAAAGCTATGAACTCAAAATTGAATCGCTCGAGAGTAAGGTTGAACAATTAGAACGAAACTCACGTGCTTCGTCCATTGAAATCAGGAATGTCCCCAAACAAACATCAGAAAATAAATTAATACTAAATTCATTGGTTAAAAGTGTAGGTGAGGTAATACAGCACCCTATATCGGACTTAGATATCCAGGACGTTTATCGCTTAAAAACCAAAAACGAGGCTAGTAACCATATAGTGGTAAAATTTTCAACTACCTCTTGTAAGGATGGCTTTATCAAGCAATGTAGAAGCTTCAACAAGACTAGTAAGGATAATAAGCTCAACACCACCCACCTCAAATTACCAGGGTCCTCTAAACCTATTTATATAGATGAATCTCTAACGACTACTGGGAGAAGACTTGCGTACCTGGCTAGACAGGCTGTCAAAGAGTACCATTATCACAGCACTTGGACCACATATGGTAAAATATATATTAAAAAATCACAAGACTCATCAGTGCTGCGTATAGACACCGAACAGGACTTACGAAACATCAGCCTTAAATGACTATCTATTGTCAAATCTATTTTTTGTTTCTTTTTGTTTGTTATTTTATTCTTTTGTAATGTAGTTTTAGAATCACCAACCATACATTTAATATACACTATCGTCTTACATACACGTCATTTATACACTCCATTACCCTACACGACTCTTAACTACCTACACAACTCCCTCCACACTTCACTAAATAATCAAGTTATTGATATAATTACGCCACTTTATACTCATGCGTCCTTACCCGTGTGTACTAAAGCCACTTATAGCACCGCAATAACTTTTTCACCGCCGAATTCACTACGCCTGATTTCACTTACTGACACTACCCATTTTAATTCGATAATACTAATGTAATAAATGGCATCCTTGACCAGTTCCAAGTCGCACAATCTTCAACTTGTGAAATAGACGAGTGCCCAAAATTAATCAATGCTCCTCATTTGAGCTTGAAAGTAATTCACCAGAATATTCGCAGTGTAAATTGCAATTTCCCTGGACTTCTAACACTTCTTGAAAGATCAAAAACTGACTGGGATTTAATTGTTATTACAGAGTGTTGGCTTCGTCACACGCATCATATACCGTCAATTGATGGTTATAGCTGTACACTAAGTAAAAATAACCTAACACAAAATGAAGGTGTGATTGTTTACTATAAAAACTCAATGCGATTAACTATACTTGAAACTCCTTTGCAAGACGCTAACTGTGTAACAATAAATCTGGACTGCAAAACAACCCTAGTAGCAATTTACCGGCCACCGGGTTATAAAGATATACAACCGTTTCTCGAGTCACTTGGCGAAATACTTAGTGGTCTTAAATCCCCTAACATAATAATTATAGGAGATATAAATGTGGACATAATGCCTAACAGCAAAGACCCCAACTCTTCAATATACCTAAGTCTCCTTGCCTCACATGGTATTTTACCTGGACATCAATTCCCCACACATAGTAAAACGTGTTTAGACCATATTATGCTTAAAAGTACACTACCAGCCTTCTGCTATGTTGCCGAGACTTCAGTAACTGACCATGATTGTGTTTTCATTGCTCTTAGACACAAAGACTCACTGAAACAAAAGTATTCTTTTAAGAAAATTGATTATAAAAGACTAGAAATCGATATGAATAACTTGTGCCTTAACTCCATCTATACCTCAACTGATGCCAACGTAGCTACTTCATTACTTATATCTAAATTAAACTCTACGATTGAATCCAACACTCGTATCATTACTGTCTCAAATCGCAGGCGTATTAAAAAGCCCTGGATAACCATTGGTTTGTTGAAATGTATGAAAAACCGGGACAAACTACATATTAAATCTAAGAAAAATCCGAATAATGAGACTATCAAAATCACTTACTTAAGATATAGAAACTTTTGTAACGGGCTACTGAGAAAGGTAAAAATAGACTACGAAAAAGACCTACTAAATTGTGCAGCTAAGACTAATAACAAGGCGTTGTGGGACACTATAAAAAAGGTTACGAATTACGATAAGAAATCTAATCCCGCCACGGATTTATTGACATCTACAAACCCAATTTCCTCAGTTAATAATATAAATAACTTTTTTACATCCATTGGTAAAAACTTAGCCGATAAAATTCACCCCTATAACTTACCTATAACATCAAACATTACCTCCCAGCCTTTCTCGTTCACTCTCGCTCCAACGTCCGAAGCAGAAGTTTGCAACTACATTCTGAGTCTAAAGAAGGTCAATGTAACTGGAAGGGACAATATCTCGGGGGCCTTCTTAAAACAATACCACCACATTTTAGTGCCTCCTCTAACGTACGTTTTCAACCTCATGTTCAGTACCGGTGTCTTTCCAAAGGAATTTAAACTCGCCGAAGTAATTCCTGTCCATAAGAGTGGAAACAGAGACTGTGTCAATAATTATAGACCTATCTCTATTCTGCCCACTATTTCTAAATTAGTAGAAAGACTTTTAAATAAACGTTTAATTGACTACCTAGAGGCAAAAAACATTTTATCTAAATCACAGTTTGGTTTCAGGGCAAACACTTCAACTAATCATGCTGTCCATGAATTAACCGATCACATTGTGTGTAAATTAGACGAAAAGAAAAAAGTTATCGCCGTATTCTTGGACCTAGCCAAGGCTTTTGACACAGTCTCTGTCCCACTCCTACTGGACAAACTAGAAAAAATGGGTATCCGGGTACTCAACATAAACTATTTACAGACTATCTCACTGACAGACACCAAAGGGTAAGAGTCGACGAAGTCATTAGCGATGACCTGCCCATTGTTTTTGGCGTGCCACAGGGCAGCGTATTGGGCCCTACACTCTTTCTCTCCTATATCAATGACCTGTGTAATCTCCAACTAAAAAACGGTAAAATTGTAACCTTTGCTGATGACACCGCGTTGATATTCCATGGAGATACTTGGGATGATACCTATGCCTTTGCACAGATTGGCTTCAATGCAGTGTCCTCGTGGCTTATGACAAATGGATTAACACTTAACACTGATAAAACAAAATACATACCTTTCACAATAAAAAACATTCCATCGAACACACTTCACGATCACTCTATTATTGCCCATACGTGCTTAGCTCATCACTCATGTACCTGTAATGATTTAAAAAGTACCTCTCACATTAAATATCTTGGTGTTATGATAGATAGCAGTCTCAACTTCAGTTACCATCTAGACCTTCTTTCATCAAGAACGCGCAAACTGATGTTCGTGTTCAAAAATTTGCGTCACATTGCTGATAAAAACGTAATCAAACTGGTTTATTTGTCATTATGCCAACCTATCTTGTCATATTGTGTCACAGTATGGGGCGGTGCCTGCAAAACCAGTCTGATTAGGGTGGAAAGAGCCCAAAGGGCAGTTCTTAAGGTAAGTCTTTCCTTGCCTTTTCTTTATCCCACCAAGGATCTTTACCAGCGTATGGATGTCCTAACGGTGCGGCAATTGTACATTTTAAACACAGTGCTAAAACAACATTCTTTGCTCCCGTACAACCCTTTACGTACTAATAAGAGACTAAAACATAAAGTTTGCCCTTCTATAGGGAATCGGTGGTCCACAGCATTGTCTGGAAAATTTTTCGGCTTCCTAGGAAAGTACCTCTATAACAAAATAAATGAGAAATTACAAATTTATTCACTTACACATTATAATTGTAAAAGAACTCTCTCTCTCTGGCTAAAGTCCCTTAGTTATGAGGAAACTGAAAATCTTTTGCATATTCCCTCTTAATAGATTGTTAAGTATTACATATCCATCCAGCATCAACAAGCTAACAGATCTCCTGGCTTGCCAGCAGATTCTGATCCCAAGATAATCTGTCCCCATTTGTCGTAGGGTTAGCACACACACATAAAACGTATACACATACACCCACACGTCACGCATACACGCACACACACGTACCCTTGTACACACGCATACTCACACACACATACACACACACACACACACGCACACACTCACACGCACACACACACACATACAGACACACACACACACGCACACACACACACGCACACACACACACATACAGACACTCACACGTGCACGAACTCACTCCATATCTTATAGTCTACTCAATTACTCACCTCACATATTAAAGGTACATAATTGTAAAATCAGGTCACTCCTATCCGAGCACTAACTTGTCTGGAGTCAGGAGAGGCTGGTAATCTGTCATACAGGTCTACCTAGTACAGATACCAGTCTCTCACACAGATTCACCCTTTTATAAATGTAACCCCTAGCTTAAGATTCTGATTTTTTGTAATTATTTCTGTGTGAGAGAGTAAATAAACGATTATTATTATTATGATTATTATTATTAACACATCTTTGGTCTCTTTGAAATGTACACGGTACACCGGTTCACGCGTTTTTTGTATCTGCGCAAACGGTTTACCCACGCATAAACTTTCTGCTTCAGGAAGTCAATGCGCTCTGTGACCCGAGATGTGTAGTCTTGTGGGCTGGTGTCAGTTTCCAATAAAGCTTGACTCACAAAGCGCATCACTCTAGGGCGAGTATTGCCCTCCCTGAAGCAGATTAGTTTACCAATAAGTGCCCTTGCCTCAGCGATACGACGCTCAATCCTGCATTGCCATGCCGGAGCAGCTTTTCGCCATACAGCAGTGTCGTTCAAAGGGAACTTGACGCCTGCTGTACGACATGCCGCTACAGTAGCACAATACAGGATTGAATGGGTATTACTGAGATTCTCGCTATTCTCTAAATAACTAGGCAATAGCGAGTCAAGGGCACCTACCAATGCCATATTTTGTCTATGCGTAGGCAACCGCGGCAGTCGAGGCCTAATGGTACCCATACCATACACACCCCAGTGTGTACCGATATTCCCGAATCGCACATTCCAAAGCTACCCTTACCTCATCATTGTACTGGATGCTTACATTATTAGTCATGTCATCCTCATCCTCGCTGGTAATATTGTGGGTCAACGATGTAACACTACTTGTTGTTACACCAAGTTGGACGTGAATGGCACGACTCGTACGTAAACACTCTGAGCGAAGCCTACCAAGTACGTTATCATCCAGCATCCGATTGCGCTGGATAACTCGTACTCGATCCGATTATTATTATTATTATTATTACTGATATGTATGCAAATAAAAACACCATATAATAAGTTACCAGCCTAATGTAGTTTACAAGATACATTGCCTAACTATGTGCTCTTACTAAAAAAGGTTGTAGTTGATAATACCAATAACACTTTTCTTGAAATTCAATCTATAATGTCACAATCTTAAAAACTTAAAACATATACTTAAAATCAGGATAAAAATAATTAAAAAAATTACGTGAAGAGCGTCTACATATCACTTAATTATAAACAAAAAATTGCAAGGGATTTAACTTACAATCGTAAAATGAGTTCGACAATATTTATCAACGCATAAACATGGTCAGACCGAAGTAATGTTTTCAACGCTTATCGGTATTTGCATTACATTAACACAAAATAACCGTTAAACAAAAACAATCCCAGCGAATATTAATATGGCTTTAAATCATATGCTACTGAGTGTTTCTGCAATTAATTGCGAAATAACGTTATCGGTGAATAGCCACATTATACCGTGAATTGTTTGTAAGCATGTTACTCGTAAATAACGGACACTAAGCTGATTACCATAAAACCGAGTCGACATTCACCGAATTACCCTAAAATCTGTTAACAAATGGTGGCTTTGCATAATTGAATGAGTGAAACGCAAACTCAGGCATATGGAGTACGAAGCCACCAAATAATTCAACTTTTCTAAATCATATTTGTTTTTGTTTGACCTAAAGACCACTAATAGGTACCTACTTACTGTGTCAGCTGAGAACCAAAAGTATGTCGTGGCCATTAATACAAGTGAATTCTCGTTACGTTTGATCCTCTCGCAGATCCGTTAATTATAAGTCTCAAATAAATAAATATTCGGCCAGTACTAAGCTTAAAATGTTTATGCTCCAGATTGCTAAGACCAATATTTAGCCTTCAAATAAAATCCACGGCGATACTCTAATTACGTATCTTTGAGTTTTAAAATCTATACCTGAAAATTAATCCAATTGGATAGCTTTGTGGAGGCTTGTCGTTAGCAAGATTGTGTTTTTTTTTTGTTAGCATATCTGTAAGCCTATTCAAAAATCAATAAAAATTAAACCAAAAAAATATGTGAAGTAGAACATATTTGAAAGTAATTAATAATAATAGTTACATTACAATTTCACAGTTTCAATTTCACTATATTTCACTAACGATAAAGTCCACATACCCAGTATTAGCCAGTATGTACTGTGGACTGAACTCGCTAATTGTATTAGGAAACTAAAGCCCAGCAAAAAGTAAAATGCAATGCCTGTGGAGATTGCATGACAAAAGCAATTAGATTCTCAATACACTTCATCCATAATTTTCTGTACGTTACGAACAAGCTACAAGTTCTCATGGGGTTCTGATAGAAAAATGTAGTTAAAAAATGTGTGTGATGCCTCTTGTTATCTTCATCTTGATTGCTATAAGCAAGGCCTGCTACTTTGGGGTAAGACCCATCCTATTATAAGTTTGATCCCAAAAGTTGAATAGCATGCCGCAACCGTACCTGTACCCAGTTCTAATTTAGAATTTCAGCGTAAAAAGAATTACATACGTTGAATAAATGATATTTTTTTATGTTTGATCGACAAATAACGACAAATTCTAAAATTTGATTTGTCCATTTGATGTTTGTCTAACTGAGAGCGACGGATGTTGAATTGTTTATGGAATCGGAATGGACGTAAACAAATTATTTGAGTGATCAATGAAAATATACTGCCTTTGTTTAGAATAAAATGGTAATTATTTTAAAGGTTATGTTGCGTGTTTATAGAAAATGCATAGTTTTAGTATATTATATACAACGTGGTAATTAATTAATTATCGCAAAGCCTCAAACAGGTTTTATTAGAATAAGTTGTATTACCTTTATAACTATTTATGTTTTCGTAATGTTGGTGTACACAAACACACACACAGAGCGCGAGCGGCGCATTCTTTTAAACACGTATCTGAGATGTTGGAAATTTCCATAAAAGTGCCAATACCGCACTAATTAAGTCAAAAACAACCGATTTATATAAACCCATATATCAATACTGCCGAATCTAATCAAAATCCTCTGAAAATAATTGTTTCACTAAAACCTTGTTTGGCACCACATTATAAAAAAACAATATATAAAAATTGTGTATGTACGTACCTACATAATTTATTATAATTTAAATATTTTATATTATACTGCGAAAATAGATGTAAAAATTAAAACTACCGCACTATCTGAGCTATCGAGGAGTCTACCAAGGTAAATTGGCAAAATTTATTAAATCATGTATAACAATTAAAACCTTCACTTTATCGAAACGTACATAGGTTCATTTTATTTTGAATAGAAGCGTATTCATAGATGAAAGTCAAATAGCAAATCAGCGTAGCAATCACATTCTGTACGTTTCGGCATCTGTTAGTGCTACGGTCCACGTTGCTACGGAGTGCTACGGCTACGTGGATTGCGGTGCGTTCAGTTCCGTTTGCGTTCTCGCCCGCCCGGGACCCCGCAATTAGATCCCGTCCATTGTTTCTCCAAGCACTTTCTGTTAGCAATTCCAGTTTCAATTCGAAGGCTGCGGCATTCCCTTTGGCGTCCGATATGCTTTGGCTACGACTTTGGAATAATAGAAGATATTAATTCTACTTTCAATTCATATGAAATATATTGAATAAAGTTATTAATTCGTACGACGTGTAAAGTCTCCTTATTACTTATTCACGCTTTGCTTCGTAAGAACATAAGCCTAGTTATAAGCACCTCTTGTACACGCGGCGGCATCGTGTTGGGTTTACCCCACTACTAAAGTTAAAAGGAATATGATTTTGACAGTATGTAATTATTCTGACTACCCAAAGTCTGTAATTAAGTGCACTATCTTCAAAATTGGAGTGGCTATCTCTGTTCGAGGTGACGACTGTAATTGGATTTCCATATACTGGTATTAAGTTGGAAACGCTGTTATTAAACATTACACTTAACTGAAGTTAATATAGTACTTTCTTAATAGGTGAAACGTGTTCAGCGCCGTTCACTTTAATGTATTTTTAATTTCTTGAAAGTGCTAGAAGTAAACTAATTTGTGTGATAATTTTTTATTCGTAAACTATTCCTGGCAGTGTTTCTCCTACTAGTATATGAAATAAAACTACACCATTAGTCATTAAAATCAATAAACAAATAAGTATACTATTGATTGAAATAAACTTATGGCGTAAGTGATTAGCAAAGCCGGCTTGAGAGTAACATTTTAACTGCTTTTCGCCCGATGAGTAAAAATAGGTATCACGCCTATCCCTTTCTTTCTATCCGTATTCTGAACTTGAAAAAAAGCGTAGAGGCTATTTACTATTGTTAGCTGCTATATTGCTTTAAGTAACTGGTACGCGCCAATTTTTCAGCGTAAAGCAATTACATGAACGAATTGTAAGCGTGACAGCGTACAAAAACAGTACGGAACTTATTGTAGAGTAATATAAACCAGAACTATTGTATAGTGATGGTCCTCACGTATTCTGCATTCAGCACGCGTTTGCGGGCCCTCGTTACAAACTCATTTCACCAAACTCGTGCGGTGCGTCATGCACAATCATATTTACATAAAAGCAACGCTCGGACCGACGTAAAATATAAATAATGAAATTTTAGAGCGACGCCGATGTCCTGTTTTTAATATTTTTGAATGCAAATTAGTGTACGTAGGCGTGTGACGCTTTGCTAGTTGAAATTCTTGTGCATTAATGGTTTTAACTTCGTGTTTTTGCGGTAAACGTGTTTCAGCTTTGTAGTGTTGATTACTGTTAAAGTTACTTTAAAATAATGTAAGTAATAAATTAAAAAACTAAGTGAACAAAATAGGCAATCTTATAATATGACAAGCTATCCCTCGGGAACAGTATTTTTTTATGAATATTATCTATCTATCTATCATTGCATATTTAAAAAAATGTGTGTGCGTAATTTCGTAATGATTGGTCGAGTAGTTAAGGCGTGAAAGCGTGGCAAACAAACGAACACACATACGTATTTATATTAGTTAAAGTTCCGAACTAGTCTAATAAATGCCAAATGTGAATTGAGATGCATTTATGTTTACAATTGACGTTTATTTTAGTTTAGGTGAATACCATTTGTGATATTGATGACACCGAGCCTATATCTGAACTCTATTTAGAACAGATTTTATAATGAGATTTGGGTTCTGTAGTAAATAATAGTTTATTTACAATTTTGTTATTTGTTATACGGCAATAAGAACATGTATGAAGATAAAAATGTATTTTAATAAATGTACTATTTTTGGTTTTCTTGAAACTTAGAGATAGACCTAGAAAGCTCTTATTTTGAAATCTAGATCTAAATTTCAAGGCGGCCTTTAAACTCGAATATAAAATCCTGCATAACATTAAAACAAAATATGTATTAGTATCAGGTCATTTTTGCAGTGGGTATTTTACGTATAATCTGTAAAAACATGTATTTTGTCAGCGTACACTAAAATTGATTAAAACAGGATTGCATGATTGTGCTACAAAAACAGGCACGTAAAATTTCAATCTGTCATGGATATTATATTAATAAATTACCGCAAAAGTCTGACTCGTTTATATATATTAATTAACTAGACTTTGCCTGCGGCTTCGCTCGCGATAGTGTAGGTTTTGTCTGTTCCACTCCTATTGGTCGTGTTGTGATGTTATTCAGCCTATACCCTTCTTCGATAATTGAGTTATCCAACACTAAAATATATGAGTCCTAGTTACTTGAATAAATGAAATTTATTATTATTATTATTCACATTTATAAATTAGTAACCAATAAAAATTACATTTTAAATATATAATTATAAAAAAACTCATTTAAAAATATAAAAATTATGGAGGCCCACCGGCATCGAGACAAGGTCCAAGCTGTCGGTGGTTAGGGGTCCAGAGAGAGGAACCTCTTCACTATGCGTGCCGTATCGAGGAGGACTGCTTTCTGCATCTGACCGTTGACACAAGCACCTAACGCGAGCCTTTTAAGATGTTGGTCGAGGCTCTTGGCTATTGGACCGTTCACCGTAACGACTATCGGTAATATGATTGCCAAGTCCAAATTCCACATATCAACGACCTCGTGTGCTAAGTCCAAGTATTTTAATTCTTTTTCTTTCTCAGCTTTCACGAAGTTGCCTTCATGAGGGATAGTGCTATCGACAATCATTGCACGACGCTCGGATTGATCTATTACTACAATATCAGGCTTTTTGGCAACAACAGTCCTATCTGTGATAATAGATCGATCCCAGTACAGTGTTATGGTCCTTTTCGAGAACTGGTTCTGCTACATACCTGTAGTAAGGCACCTCGACCTCTACAAGTTTGTACTTCAGAGCAAGTTGCTGATGGATAATTCTGGCTACTTGGTTATATCTGTGCAAGTACTCGCCATTAGCAAGAAGAGAACAACCGGAATCTATATGCCTGAGGGATTTACCGTGTTGGTGGCACGCCCGACGTATGTCAATCGTACCACCCCTCAGGATATATCTTCGGTAGTTATTCGTCTTGATAACTTCGTCCATAATTGCATAGATAAACCCTTCGGTTTCCCCAAAGAGGTTACCGAAGCGTAACCAGTTTACGGAGACGAGAAGGCCTACATCATAGGACCTTGTAGAACCAACCGTTAGCTCCTTGCTCTGCCATACACTCTTGCGGTCGTCAATGCTCAGTACTACAGGGATACGCCATCTCTCTTTAGCCAGATTAAGCGGGGTGAGTCCGTTATCCACTGCAACAACATCACGATGCATATCCACGTTCGTTAGAAAGAAATACTCTCTAAGGTTGCACACCTCACGGTTATGGGGGATTTTGGCATTTAAAAACCTCGATCCCCACATTTCCGCGGGATGTACAGCCTCATCACAGACGAAAGGATGATGCATTCGGTATGCCGTCAACAGTGTACGAACCTTCTTGTCCAGAGCATCTAACTCAGTCTGAGTCCACTTAAGTATGCCAAAGGAGTATAAAAGAAGCGGCATGACCCAACCGTTAAAAGCGCGCACCTTGTTGCCACCTGATAAAAGACTGTTAAGTACTTTTCTCAGGCGACCAAATAAATTGTCGCTTTATCTGTATTAGGTCGCTGATCGCCTGGGTCTGTCGACACCCTGGATAGTAAAGATACGTTTTTCATTGCCCCATACACAACTTCAAGAAGGTGCATAGAGTTATATTTACTTTATACAGCTCCAGCACCCTCAAGAGCCATGTATGCGGCACTGAATCAAACTCTTGTAATCTATCCAACATGTCGCCAGACTCCTGCGATTAAGGCGAACCTGTTGGCTAATGGCCATATTAATGAGGAGCCCCTTTCCTACAACCATTCTGAGAGGCCGACATAATAGAATTGACTTCAATATATTTCTAAATGTTGACTCTCAGAATAGATGTAAGAAGCTTATAGACCGATGGTAAACAGGTGATCGGTCTATAATTTCCAGGCTCGTGAGTACTACCTGCTTTGTGGAGCAGGTGCATAAATCCTGTGGTCATAAAATCTGGCAACGACCCAGATTCTACGGTTAATTGAAACTGCGATGCCAAGCAAGCATGCGAACTACGTAGCCACTTCAGCCAGAAGTTATGCCGCCTGTCCGGACCTGGAGACTTCCAATTTGATAACGAACGGACTGCACTAGTAACGTCCTGGTCTTCAATGACTACCTCTTCCATCTCTGGAATTTGTTCAGCCGCTTGCTCGACATCACGTATCCAATCGCCCTCTGTGTGACCCATGGGCACCGACCATATGCTACGCCAAAAGGTATTTGTGGTATCAGCATCTGGCAGCCGCCCACCAGACACACATTGATCTGGTCGTTCCCAGCTTCTATAAGCACATAATAATATAATTATTATGTTTCTCTTATCACAGGTACTTTCTAACATATTATATTAGAAAATACCTGGCCCTTTGGGAGGCCTACACGGAGACATGGGTCCAACGTGAAGAGGCCCTTCGAGAGTTTTAATCAAAGGTGTGAACATCTACAGCGGCACTAGCCGCAGCAGGCGTAGGATTATTGCTACGTATGAATTCTAATATATGGGCTATAGGTATGGGTGTTTGGTGGACCGGTTTATTGCTAACTATGGATAAAAAACGGCGTCTGCCCTGAATACTCTAATAGCATCAATGCAATGGGCAGACGGTGACTCGCCAACTCACTAGATGGACCCCCTGATAAGCCACTATAGGCATACAAGCCAGCAGCAGAGGGCAACACCAGTGCGAGTGGCTAGGGGTGTCGAGCGGTGCGGCGCCGGTTTCACCATCACGGGTCTCGTGACAACGGAGACCCGGAGCGGGTTTCTCCGTAGTTATGCCCTTGAAAATGACACTTCCACCCCCAAGCATATAGCTCTAGCGGCCCCCCTCTGACCGGCCGACCAAGGCAAGCCAGAGTTGAAAGTTCTACGGGCGCTCTAGAAGTTCCACCCCAGCCAATCAGTAATGGCAAGCCGGGGACGAGGTTCTTACCAACTCTCTGAGGCATTCAGGACCGCAGTGTCGCCACTCACATTCAGCCCGCCACAAGCTGCCCTGCGGTTTGTGCGCTTTAATTTAACCTGGTGATACATTTTTTGTTTATATCACATGGCGAAGGTGATAGTTTTAAAGCTAGTGTACTGTGCCCTCCGATATCGCGTTAGTCTCATGATGAGATAACGACTGTCCCAGAGGGGTTTATTATTATTATTAAAATAATTTTCAATTCGAATCAGTAGTTCCTGAGATTAGTGCGGTCAACCAAACAAACAAACTCTTCAGATTTATAATATTAGTATAGATTAAACGAAGTTTAAATAAATCTATTTAATTAACGTCTATGTATCTGAGACGAGCCGGTATTCAGTGGAATCATGGTGAAATTTCCTTCATCTCTCGCCCTCATAACATCCATATGTTCAAAGAAAATCTTACTAAAATCTTTAAAAAATTATAAATTTACAAGATTGTAAAAATGTTTCAACGTTTGGTTCTCAGTTACGCTTAAATTGTAGAACAGATGTATCTTAACCATAATACGCAAATAGATCATGTCCCGAATTGGTGCATAGCACTTTTAGTCTGATGAGCATTCCTGTTGGATTCACGCGTACGAAAACGTGAACTAAAGTTAGTAATAAATAAAACCTCTACAGATTTTTGTATCTGAGAACAAAATCAGTAAAAACAAATAAAATTTTCCAAATTCAAATATTCTAAATAAAAAAGCTACGTAAGACTCCCAAAGCGAGTATTCCAAAAATAATAACAGCAGTAATTATAGTTAATCTGACGTCGCGAAGTCATTTCAACTAGCTAGACCCATTGAATTGCAAATGTAAGGAAATAAAACGATGTTTGTCGTTTTCCTCATTTTCCTGTAAAGTTTCAGAACTTGCATGTAATTGCTTAATTCCACTGCGGCTACGATAAACTTCGTCTGTGGCACCAACAACCTATACAATATTTATAGGCTGAGAGCTGCTAGACTCAGTGTAAGGTACTATTGGTTTGTTTTGTTAAATGTTTTGTTTAGATTGTGGTGCATACTAAAACTGTTATTAGACTTTTTTATTCCCAGTTGTAGCACGGTGTCTGGCATTATGCTTTATAGTTTAAAAAAGTTCATTTTCTATTCCATGGCAGTTAATTATAAAGTTGAAATTGTTTTTAGTGAGGAAATTGTGGTTAGTATTCTATCTTATAAAGATAATTTTATCTATAGAATATCTATTCACCTTTAGATAGAATAACCTATGACCTATACTAGTACATAAGGAATAATCATATATAAAACAGTGTTGTATTAATATATACAACATACAGCTATTGAAAAATATTTACAAGCAAAATATGAACATAAAATATATGTGTAAGTAAAAATTTGTAATATTGTGGGTGTTCGTTGCATCCGTTGTATAAATGTTTGTAAAACCGATACAGGCATTGTTCCTACGTTAAATGATTTTACATAAGATGACGCTATATCAAATGGTGATAAGAACCATTTAGTGAAACATCCAATATCCTTAACGCTCATCTATTAAACCTGATATGCGAGGCAATAATTACCAGTCTTTGTAGGGGTGCAATATCTAGATATTGCACCTTAATCTGGAGTCGAATCTGGAGGCAAAAGCTAGTATGGGTAGTAACCCATACTAGCGTTTGCCTCCAGATTCGATTGCTTTTTTTGGATGAAAGACACCCTTTGTCTTTTGCTGTACCTCTGATAACGTCTATGTGATATTTCGTAATGATCTGTCAAATATTTAAAGAGTTAAAGCGTAACAAATAAACAAAGAAACTCACATTCTCATTTATAATACTATACCTATATATAATTAGGATAAAATAAACTGAAGCAAATATATATCTGCATGCGGTTGTGAGTGTGGAAATCAATTTAGCGATGTGGGTACAATACACCTTGTATTGCAACCACATCGGTAAGTTGATTTTGGTTGTACTTAAAGAGGATTACTTTAATATCTGCTGCGCATATTTAATTTTGTGCGTGTATCCATGCCTTGCATATTCCAACGGGAAAATCTAATAATACTTTACCCGATTCGATAATCTAACCCGGGATCGACAAGTCAGATTACTTTAACTTTCAAATGACGACGTAAACGGCATTAAAAATAAATAATTAAGACTTCTTTCCTATTTTAATTGTAACATTAATTATATCCAAACAAACGTTGTTAAACGCTCTTAAATACTGTAATGAGACCAATTAACATTCTTAACAAATCAAATACTAATAAATAAGGTCGATAACAAACTGGTGTACCGAGCCAAAATCTTAATTGGCGCCCAAGAATTTCAAGGATCACCACTTTATGTAAGGAATTCAATTTATCCGGAGAATTCGTAAACTAAAATAATAAACGGGTCCAATATTAAACCGATCCGATTGCGTCCTAAACAAAACTTTTTATGTATGGACCCTAATTACTTTTACTTGTAAAGGGACCAGCACTCTATAGTTGCAGAATAATCAACGGACAAACATAAACATAGAGGTATATAGTATTGAATAGATTCAGATATCACAGGCTACTCAATTGAAATTGTTTGTAACTCAATGTAACTCTATTGTAAGAATATATCACGTCACTCGTACCCATCAAGACGAAAACGCCGGGAAATGTTTAAAATATTACAATTATCGAACTGTTTATAATAGTTCAATAGTTGCAATGTCTTAAATAAAACGCGTTAAAATCACAATGTAACGTTCGCGTAAACGTAAGACAAATATTATTATGTAAATAAATAAATCTTTAAACCAAAATTAGGCAGATTTACGGTCCACTATCACTGCTCCACCGATAGCCGTAGATCGTTGCCCCCACGTTGATTTTTGAAACAGGAATGGACCTCCGTGACCATGGCTGCTGAAAAGCACCCGAAACGTCGGGGAAAGTGTAAACCAAAAATAAATAGATTTAATAGTTTAAATAATTTTATTAGCTTATAAATTAGTAAAATAAAATCAATAGTAGTAGTAGTGTGATATTTTCAAAATTTTGTAAGACAGTGATAAATAAACAACGCGATAAAATCCGTATATAGTAGTTTAATTTAAATGAATAACATTCGCGTAAACAGAAGACAATATTAAGGAATGGAATTAATTACAAAAATTTGGGCATGTGTTTTTTATCTTGCGTAATGTATTGTAATAGTATATTAAAAATCTTACTAATAACATTATGGTATTGATTTTTGTTGGTGATCAGATTATGATTAACAAGTTTTGGCTTCGCCCGGCAAAGAATATCTCATATTACACATACGATCTTTTGTTCCAGTATAGATTCAAGAATGTCGATTTTTAAAAATACAGTTAATCAGTACAATTTGCATGCCTCGTAAATCGAACTCGAGACCTCATAATTGTCTGGAAACTTATGTCATGGTACCACCGAGGTAGATTAAAAATTATTGAAAATAATATTTGACTAAATATTCAATAGGAGTCGGAGTCATAGTCATAGGAGTCAGTTCTTTGAAGTCTTAGCTCGAGTAAGATAATATTAAATATTTGCGTATATGTATAAAATAGACGTCCATACTGAAAGCGTATAAGTATGAGCAATAGTTTAACTTTAGGTACACACTAGCCGGGTCACAGAGGTCAGACAGTTGATCCGTTAAATCACCCGCACCAGATTACATTGAAGCCAACCTATTTGTGAAAAGGCAAAGGGAATACATAGAAGAATACCTACCAGCTACCTACATTACCCTACTTAGACCAACAAACATTAGTACTAAGATTGTCTGACGGAGAAAACTGATTTTGCTTACGTAGGTACGTACACGTAGAATCATATTCTAGTTTCGTTGGTTTTAGGAATTTATTCATTCAGCTTAGAAATTATTTTATTTAAAATTACGTTTACGTTATAACCCCTTATGAAAGATATTTTATAAGAACACATCAAATCGTTGTTATTATGAAAGTAGGTATGCTATTTAAATTGTTAAATTATAACATTTTCTTGTTTGAACTTCACAGAAATAGCACTGAATAGATTATAAATCGTGTTCATAATATCAGTAAAAAGAAGTTCAAATTAAAATCAAAGTCAAGTCTCATCTGATTCTTTCAATAATTTTGTGAATTAAAACTCAAAATATGGCGCATAGTGTACTCTACATAGATGACATTAAAATCCACGCAGACAGAGTAATATAAATAACTAGATTATGTATCTAATGATCTTTACTATGATGATCTGAAAATATGATATAATTAAGCATTATTCATAATTAGACAATGAACCTAACCATGACACAATGAAAAAGCATTGTGCAGCATCACCTTAGGATTTAAATATTACTAGCGGTCGCCAAGTGGTCGAAATTCGACCAAAATTGATTTAAATTTTTAGTTTGATCCTTATTAAGATTTTATTGTCTAACACTATACCCTTATAATCACATTTCATTTACTCACCTACTCTACATACATATGTAACCATAGTTACGAAGAATTCTACGACATCACCCGAACAATGCCGAAATACTACGAACGCGATTCGATTGCAATAAATACTGGATGTATAATCCTATATTGTATTGTTCACTAACCACAATGCATGCTTAATCCTCCTGGCCTACAAAATGCACGCAAAGCAATAGTTCGACGAAGTGCCAACAAGTTTGTTACGACCCATAGTTGTAATAATTTTTGTAAAAACTACCCTGCCTAGCTTGTTAGGTATTTAATTTTGTAATTGTTACGCTAGGGGACGCTAATAACAAACGTGGTGGTATTTTTCTGATTATTATCGCACATTGAAGTATGGCTCCGGCTATATACTTGATGAAAACTCTGGGAAAAACTCATTGTAAATACAAAGTAAGCTCGAAATGAAGGTATTGGGTGTATAATCAAGTCGGTTTGATAACAATGTTGCTCCTGTTTATACACCTAGCTTTATTGCGCATGGTATTTGGTATTGCTCGTAATTTCTAGCTTTCATTCCTGCGTCGGCGTAATCTAAATATCTACGCTATAAACTTAGATTAAACTAGAAATACACTCACAAAATTCCTTAGATATTTACATTTTCTTTTGAATGTTGTTTTATTATAACCAACATTGTGCTACTGAACTAATTTGAATATAATTTAGTAGAAGATGAATTTAGCGTAATGTTCGTGGTTTTTTGACTTTAGTGGCAGATGAACCAGTGGCCCAGTCAGTCTGTCCGATTACTCTGCACTTTAAACACTCTGCCCAGAACTCAAACTTGCTTGGTGACTGAAGTTGACAGAATGGTGGTAAGAAGGATTCTACCTCAGAGCCAGTATTGCCGATGAGACTGATTCTGTGCTACCGATGACCTGACAAATCAGGCCCAAATTCTCGAGTCACCTGTATTGTAAAATAACATGCTACAAATCAATCAATCATAGCAATACGATCTAATTTGAAATAAGATTAGAGTTAGTTTTTATCGATAAATCACAATGACAATACAGAATATAAAAATACATGGGACTGACATGTATTTTTTTTAAAAGAAAACCCTAAATATATTATGTAAAAAAAAAAATATCTTTAACTCTAAGAAATTGGAACGAGTATGTCCATTTTTGGATTAGATAACGATAAATAAATATGTAATAGATAATTTGATGATGATCACTTCCACGTTATTAGAACATTAAATAAAGCTCTGTCTTGCTTTAACTATTATATATCCAGTATTAGGTATATGACATTATGGTTTGATAATTATAATAGTGCAACTTTCTCCTACGTTATTTAATTAAAACCGGTATTTACTGGATGGTAGATATCATACATGTCCAACAAACTACGAAAATCACTACATTCAGGCGGACAGGTTTACTAACTGATGCATGCGATAATAATTTAGCTTACAATGTGATCGTCACAGTGAGCCAAAATAAAGCATGAAAGTATTTTTACCGCTAAAAATCGCACCACCAAATCTACACAAAGAAGGTGTTAATAAAACTAAGCCGTTTCACTATAGAAAGCGTGAGTTCTTGACATTGACAGCAAGTAACTGTAAAACAGAACAGCTAATAGCTGTCTTGCCCCATTAAGGCTGCCTGTCCATTGAAGCGGAGCGAGGCTGCAGAGCGAAGAAACTGAGAAATATTTACCAATAGGATTGTATAAAATTGCCACTCCGCTTCAGTATGAAATCCTATTGGTTTCTCCGTTTCTTCGCTCCGCAGCCTCGTTCCGCTTCAATGGACAGGCAGCCTAAACAACAAACAGGTACGTCCATTTTGATGTAGTAGAGCAGAGTAAATAGCTGTGATTTCAATAATAAACTGGTTAGTATAAAAGTACCTACTGCTATTTTGTAGACAATGTCGACACGGTAAGAAGACACGTGCGACGTCAATCGAAATTAAATGAAAACAAAGAAAAGTTAAATTAATTACTTAGCCATTGACATTTTCTTTATATTATTTTGTCTGTTCCTGCTATAAACTAGTTTATCTATAAGTTACTCAGCAAATTATTGAGTACTGCCTAATAAAGCATTTTAAATCAAATTTAGCCAACAGGAAAAGAACAATAGTGTGACTTTTATTGTTAATGCTGAACAATAGCGTCCTAACTAATATAAAAAGCTGGAAGGATGTTTATTTATTTGTCCTTCCTTTACGTTAAAAGACCAGGGAAAAGATGTAATGCTTATAACAGGCATGGTATCGGTGTATAATATATCGAAAATATATGGTGAAATGATGGCGATTACACATAAAATGTATTTGCAAACGTAATAGCTAATGAATAGTTACAAACTCAGTTTTTGCCACAAACCTAATAAATAAATATTCTATAGGCAGTATGGCATTTGTATCACTATGTTATCACTGGTAAGTTTGTAACTTCTACCTCCTTTGTTCTTTTCTATGCCAATATTAAACATACTTTGTTTAATTTTAAGTATATTAACATCGTCAAGGAACTCTATTTACCTGAAAACTCTATTTTTAAACTAGCTGTCCGGACAGACGTTGTCCTGACCAGGAGAAAAAAAAAAACCAGTCTAAACCATCGAAACCACTTGAAGACACACAAAAAAATTCATTCAAATCGGTCCAGCCGTTTAGGAGGAGTTCACTGCCAACGCACGTGCAGATAAATTATATATATATATAAAGATACTTCTACGAATAATTTACGTGACTCCATATTTCATTCAATAACTCGCCTTTTCGTAAAAAAGGACATACTAAAAAGTAATAAAAAGAAAAAAGTTAATGTTTTGAAATGGTTGAAGGTAAAACAGGAAATGACACTAATTGAAGATGAAGTAATATGATAATACCTTAACAAGGCTGTCCTATTCGAAATATATTTAAAACTAGCTGCCCGGCCAATAACTTTTGACAGAACGAAGTCTGTTCTGTCAAAAGTTATTGGCCTGTAGCAGTCCAATAGAAAATATTATATAAATAAAACGTATTTCGGAGTGACCACTTTATTTGTGTCTCAGTAATAAACAACGATTACCTCCAAAAATAAGTTTTCTATTTCGTACACTGCTAGAATGATATTTTCATTGTAATGCTTTAAGGTACACGATATTTTTTTTCTGATTTCCTGCCGCGTAAAAAAAATAATGCTGACGGTTTCCCAACGCGGGAGCAGGCAACATACAACTACTATTTTGTTCGACTATTTCGCGGAGGCTGAACTCAAAACGACGTTTTTAAGGGTGTCTGTCATTTTTATTACGTCATGTCACAAGAACTACTAAACAGATATTGATATATTTTTCAGTTTGCTACTCGCAAGTACATACATAAAATGTACTATTTTGTGCATAAAGTTTTAAAATAAATAAAATAAAATAAATCGCATTCCATTTTTCGATTCTACTCAGAAATATTAGAGATGAGACGCTTGTGATTTACGCTAATAAAATCGCAGGCGACCATTCACGCGGGTGAAATTACAAGCAAATCAAGGCTTATAATATGACTAGCTTTTGCCTGCGGCTTCGCTCGCGTAAAAGTGGTGATAATAAAGCTAACGAAAGGCGAAAGAATTTTTAAAATCGGTTGATTAGTTTTTGACTCAAATCCTTATAAACAAAAAAGCAAGTCTTTCCTCTTTATAATATTAGTATAGATATAAATAAAATGCTTAAAAATAATTGATTCATTCTTCTATATAATATACTTAAATATCAATGGATCTAAAGCATAATTATAATAGCCATAGATATAGAAAAATAATCGTAGCGCGGTAATCATCGCTGTCGTCTCAAGACTTTCTCCTACCATATTTTCCACAGTATCAGTCCGTAACAGTGCCACATTAACGTCCCCCTCACATATAACTATTAGTAAGTAATGGAACTAAGGGAAATTGCCGTAATCAGCACGCTTCACACGCTTGCTTGTGATTGTAGACTGTAAAACTACGTAAGTACGTGTCTACTATGGTAATGATAGGTTTCATCTAGCGTTTTCGACAGCATGCTTCGACAGATTAGTAACTTTCGCCATATGGCTCGTTGGCTGTTATTTTATTCCTTTTAAAAACCTTAACCCCTTTATCTATTTACCGCTTTCAATATATGTACTAATATTATGAAGCTGGATTTGTGTAAAGCTACGTAAGTACGTGTCTACTACGGTAATGATAGGTTTCATATAGCGTTTTCGACAGCATGCTTCGACAGTATAGTAACTTTCGCCATATGGCACGTTTGCCGTTATTTTATTCCTTTTAAAAACCTTAACCCAATGTTTTATAACCGTTTTAAATATCTATACTAATGTTATGTATTTGGATTTGTATGTTTAAATTAGGTAATCTCGAAAACAGCCAGTCAATTTGGAAGTATCTTTCAGCTTTCAGTAAATGCTTTTCTAAACTAACATCACACTTGGACTCCAAGGAACAGAGAAATAATCATAAGTATTACTTAACGTGGATGAAACTGAATTGGACAATAGGTCCTATATAATATTGAAAATGTGAAAACTTGTGAATCGAATCTGCTGAAATGATATCAACTGATTGTTTATAAATCAAACAAATCCCACCATGCTGTGTCATTGCCCATCTCAAATTCAATCAGTAATATAAAAGGTTATCTATGTGTATATATATATCATCCTTATACAATAAAATTAGTTTATTTACTTATTTATTTATACACATAAAACAAAATACAGACATAATATTACATAACGAATCGGTACATTTGTTCAGTTCTAGACTGCATTCCTGTACACAGCATGACTAAATAATTATAGAGTAGGACAATGTTAAATGTATACATTGCCATCTTACTCCGATAGCCACCACAGATATGTATAGTTGACCGTCTAAGGCAAGTCAGCAACACAGGATATTATTAAAAGTATAAAAAGAAACAAATACTTACAACTGACAACAAAATCGCAAGAAAAGGAAATGAAATGTTTAGTTCATACAAATCTATGCTTTTGATATAATACGTCGCACCTTATTTTTAAATGAAAAATAATATTTATACAATAATATACATACATAGTCTATTATTTAGTCTGATTAATATTATTAGGATCGCAAATCGGTAGGTAATCCGCCTGATTGCAGTAGAACAAGACTCAATTTCCTCTTTAAGCGAGTTATAAAGTCTGTGGACAGCACTGCCATAGTATAAAATATGAAACTAATAGTTCAGCGACTGTTAGCTAAAAGTTCTAAATCGGTTTTAGATTTGTTGCTCACCACCGAATTAAGTTTCTGTATAGCGCCATCTGTGTGAAAACTTGTAGTACTGCTTGCGTACAACGTTCCCACGCGCCCCAAATTACAATAGAACCTTGCACACACTAATGCCACCTTGCGGAAAATGAATGAACCAGCATCAAAACAACTATAGCGGGACGTATAGATGGCGCTTTTCAAGAAAAGGCCGAAAAGCATTTTCGCAATGTTATTGATTGTCCCTTCGATGCTTGTTTCTGAGTTTAATACAAATGATAAGAGTAAAAGCTTATTTCCTAATGGAACTGGCGGCATAACGGAGAACACAACAGTTTTCTTTGTAGGAGGTACCTATACGATATTATTTGGCGAGAATTACAAGTAATATACATTTACTTAATGTAGGTCGAACAGAGTGAATATAATAGGACGTTATAATAGAAAATAATACAAAGGAAATAGTGCAAACGCTTTGACATTACCTTCCGTTTAGGGCGTCCTTTGTTGATTTCATCCAGATACCTTTACTTGGATATATTTACGACAAAACCAAGTTTATATTTATCTGAAAGACATTTATATTTTATTGCAAATACAACTAAAATTATAATAAAATAGTGTAATCAATTGAACATTCATTGAAAAGGTAAATTTATTACATTGATTCTTAACAAAATAAAAATTGAGCATCTTTCTGCAAGTGATGCATTTTAAAATGTTTCGCACTCGTATAAAAATGTACCGTCTGGACATGACTTATTACATCTACGTTTACGATTATGCTGACATTTAAAAGACTTAAGCAAATTCGTTGTAGGTAAAACTCTTGTAAGGTACTGCACTGCCATGCATCATGTTACAATGTCTACCTTCATAAACAAGTTCTAATGCCTATTTTCCAGACCAGTAGACAGAGATTTTTGCTCTCTTCGACCCTAACATATCAAATCTCTCTTGCTTCATCATCTCAAATTTCAGCCGGCTGGCTATTAAGGTTTATCAGACGGACCTCTTTTAGGCAGGACAGACACTCGGACGAGGTAGGGTCTTTAAAGGTGGGATAGACAGTCATACGGTCTTGCTTGTACTGTTTGCTTGCAGTACACTCATAAATGCAAAAGCATCTACAGGAATATTTTCCATATTTTGTCGTCAACAAAATCTACAAAATCTACAAATTGCTAACTGTTGGCTCGTTTTTACGGCTAAATCGCTGAACCGATTTTAATTCAATTCGGTATGGATATAAAATCTGGAATAGTTAAAAGTGCGAGCGAGTTAGCGGTTCGTAGCTACCAATTTATTAATAAAATATATGTAGGCTTATCAACTATATACATTAACTTACCTATACTCGTATTCGAACATTAACTTATGGTAATATGTATACATTAATACATACATCTATCTAAATTAAAGTAAACCACAGCAATTTTTTATAATAATAAGTTTACCGATAATTTATTTAGTCTATACTAATGTTATAAAGAATATTTTCTTTTGTTTGTATTCATTTAACTCAACAATTCGCACTCTTAATAAAACAGCGTCTTAACTCGAAATATGGAAGTTAGGCAATTTGAACTCTAATTGCGTGGCTATAAATTCTAATATAACTTATATTTGTGTTTAGTAATTGCAACAGAGTTCAAATTTGTTTAATCCAAAATATTTAGATAAGTCTCAGTTTTAGTAATTTAAAAAAAAAAATTAAAATATAGAAGTTAAAGTGCAATGGTAAATCAGTCTTATGCATAAAGTGATAGTATAATAGTGTTCGGATCAGAAGATATCGTTGTTACTTTTATAATTGTAAAAGTGTGGCGAAACTAAGGATAGATGTACGCTATGTACTTACTATCGTATGCCTAATGAAACCGCTACTCAATAATTATTTTAATGTACGTGGTTTGCAGTTAAAGAATATTAGTTTTTTTCAATTAGTATATTAGTTGTATAAATTTTGGAACCCAATTTCACCTCTTTAAACTTTTAATTGTAATGCCAAACATAATTGAAAACCTTTGTGTCTGGCCACTAATGTGTCGTCGCACTGAATAAGTCTTTTTACGAAGTAAAAAGACTAAGGTGGTCCCATGTATTTTTTTACTTTATACCAACTTTGAATAAATCCTATAAAGTTATTCCCTTGGTGTGGCCAATTAAGGGATGCCTACTTTGCTTTTTATGAGGCACCAAAATATAAAAAGATGTGTTGAAAAGCTAGTCAGCCAATCAGTTTTTTTTTTTTTTATAGGTATAAATATTTTATTTTCATGCATATTATTCATACGCAAATAAATAAGACACAGACAAAACTAGTAAAGAATATGAGTACATTCATACAAAAAAAAACCCCCGCCGATACCACCGAATGGGTGGACAGAGGTATATTACACCCATATTTCACGAGAAAAGGGTTCTATTCCCGTTTATCAAACGCAATACTAAAGTACTCAGTGTTGCCACTGAAAATTTCTAAATCAATAACACTCTCCACAAAGCAATCGAACCAAAGATCTCATGCACAGCAGTCACATTCACTAGAGCAATGCCACCAAGGCAGTAACTAAACCCCAAATATAAATCAAAAGTAAAAACAAAAATCATACAAACGAAAAAGACAGGCTGAAATCCCGCAAATATTATTATACCTTAGAAAATATTTTCTAAAGAATTATATTTCAGTCAAGAGTTCAAACTAGGACGAAGTTATTCCAACGTATTGTTGTCTAGATATATAGGAGACAAAGGCGTCACCAAGAATTCAAGCAAACACGCCATTACTTAACAGCAAGCGGAAAGGCACAATAAGATGACCCAGTTCGCGAAGAAAAACGGATATACACAACATTTGCACTTTTTGTCGCTGGGTTACAACACTTGGGAAGTACCAGATTAACATCTACGTATATATAAAACTACCATCTTGTTTATATAAACTCGTAGATAACAATCTGTGTACACAAACAAACACGAGAGTACCAAGAAAGTATATTAAATTGTTATTGTTCCTTATCCTTAGTAGGAACAAACATACCTATTATAAACTACCCTTTGCCAGCGATTTTGCTCGTGTAAATCTCTTCGAAACGCATACTGGGATGAAAAGTACCTTGTGTGAATCCTGGAACGTAGTCTATCTGCGTGTTAAGTCTCATCCAATTCTATACATCTAGATTGCCACAGAGGGTAGATTTTATCCCAGTCATGTTTTCTTCGTGGACATTCTACTTTAATACTATATTAACACTAGGTCTGGATTTATCAATAGATGGCGCTGCCGCTGACGTAATCTAGGTTACGTTAAAGAGCATCTATTACGTTACTATGTGAACTCAAGAATAGTTTTATATACATAAAAAGTGACAGACAATCTTACGGCCCGCCTACTGTAGCCCTTAGTAACCGATACGAAAACTACTTGCGTGTTAGCGACCTATTCAAAAGTAATTAACGATGTATAAAAATAATGGTAGAAATGTTTGTGAGCCACCAAAACACTTACTCATCTGACAAAACGCAGTAACAGTGTTATTACTTTTACGCCGGTTTTCGATCAGAGCATGATTATTTCCTAGTCAAACCCTACCCGTAACAAAAAATAAGCGATGAATTCTTCCATTAAAGTACATATCTCTTCCTACCTCTGATGGCTGTAGAAATATATAGTTGTTTAGTAATCTAATATTTAATAGAGATGAAAATTCTTATAAGTGTTTTGCAGTCAAGCTGTTTTAGCTTAAAGCGATGATCTTATGGGGTTCTACCACTATAAGTTAAACCATATACGGGATACTGGTATTAGCTTTTAAGTAAGTCGATTATAATCAATGTTAGAGCAAAAACATAAACTCATAATTAAAACTTAAAGGATTTACCACTTAAATTTAAAATTCGTTTTCTTTTGTCGCATGTATTCTCTGACCCTCATCTCATTTCAATTGGGGTCGACATAGTGAGGCTTTTTATTTCAAATATCTCTGTTAGTCGTTATTACAGACTTCTTTTCCTTCCTTCTTTTTATATCATTCCGCACACACTCTAACCATCTCTTCTAAGGCCTACTTTAACCTTTCTGTCCAATCTAATACATAATTTTTTTGCATAGCTTAGTATTATTATCTCTCATAAAAAACCTATACCAACACATACTATAACCTTAACTTTTTTTATGTTTCAATGTACATATATAATATAAATAATATTTGTCAATAAAAGTATGAGACAACTATCATCTTAGTCTCCCCGTATAACGCAACCGAAACGTCAGGGAAAGTGTAAACTTAATTGTAAATAGTTTTAATAAGATTAAAAAGTATTAATAGTTAATAGTATTAGTGTAACAGTTTCAAAATTATGTTATAACGTATTAAATAAACAACGCGTTGAAATTCGTATAAAGTAGTTTAATTTCAACGAATAACATAATGTTATATAATATGGTGAGATGGTTATATTAGCATTTGCAGTAGGCAGCATCAAAAATAGCTAGTGGAAAATGTAGATATTGGAAAATCAGTTATTCCGTTTTTAATAAAAGGAGTCGAAAAGTGAGTTTCAATTGTAACAATAGAATTGGCAGCGTATGTACTATTTGATAAATTGTGTACATTTATGTCCTTAAATTACAATTGCTATTGCAATCATGCATGCATCCATTGAAAATATAATGTCAAATGGAGAATAATGAAGCATTGTAATATTCGTAGCGTAAAGGCTCTGGCATCGATTGGATGGTTGTTTTTATACGAGTTATAAAATACGATAAAATTTAGATATGTTATCCAAATTAATATTATAGATGCGAATGTGAGTTTGTTTGTTTGATACGCTTTCCAGCCTTAACTACTCATCCGATCATTATGAAATTTCGCGTACACGTTGTCAGGGTTAGAGAAAAGGACACAGTACAGTACCGTATAGTACCTTTGATCCCGAAAAAGTTCTGTTCCCGAGAGGAAGAAATTTATTGAGTAAACATTAAAACAAGCGAAATCTAATAAAATCATACATATCTACTGGTCTGTGTTTTTTTGCATGCTCATACAGAATAGCTAAGCTAATAAGAACGTGACCGTCATTTAATTAACAAACATTACCTAAATCAGTTGATAATTACAATAGATAGTAATCTCAATTTAAAAGTTCGTTAGGATACGTAAATGAATAATGTTTGTTCTTACAAAAGCAAGAGCACAGGTAGTCTGCTAGACGCTAGACAGGTCATGAGCCCTACACCCTTGCTTTGCTGAACGTGGCAGTAAATGTAAATTCACAGAAAAAAAAATCGTGTATCTTTGACATTCATAACTGTTACCTTGTAACCTAATTTGAATAAATTTATTTTGATTTTGATTTTTGATTTAGGTATACATCTACATTTAGCCAGTTACATAGTAGGCTCCGCGTAATTAGACGTAATCCCATAATTATCTACCAAGCACAGTTCAAGACATAATGGTATATTAAAAAAGCCGATATCCAATGCTAACGATATACAATATTATATAACATGGCTGACTCGGATATCTTCTTTTGATGATATTCCATTTTTTACAAAGCAAGAACAGGCGATACAGCGACGTAAGTACGAAGGAGGAAGCTTTCAGGCGATGGATAAAAGCTGTCAATTATGATAATGATGACGTGTAAGTATGTCTTAACAATATTACAACGCACAGAGCTTCGAGTATTATCATAATAACTCAGTAATAACGAGTTATTACTGAGTTATTGCGATAATACTCGAATTATCCTGACACAAAGTTAATACGCCGAGCTAAGTTTAACGGATTCGGTCCCTACACAAGGCAAACATTTATTTTGGTGAGATGCAGAATCTTTTCTAAGACTGACTTTCCTGGTGTAATTACTATCATTGTCTGAAAAGAACGCCACGGTATTAAACTTATGCCTAATGCAGGAGCTATCGATACATAAATTGTAAAATTCTTTACTTAAAATGTCCATTAGTCCATGTGTTGTCAAAGACTTTATTAGCAATAAACAATGAACCACGACGAACATCCAATTACGGTATAACAATAATATTATTGGTTCATTCAACTATTGTCTCGTGCGATTATCGAAACCGCAACAGTCGGTGCATCGGTAATGGCAATGTGACTATGTAGTAACCGTAGACTGTGTCGTAGATAACACTACGATACGTTCCCTTTTCCTATAACTATGCGAAACGAACATTACATTGACAAGCAAAAACTATAGATGTCTGTTACGGTTGCTAATACAATACCAACACTACAAACGGGACGTATGCTAGTTTGCTAAAAGTTGTATAAAAATTATATCCATTTCTTTTATATTTCATCAGTTTGTTTAAAACATAATCCTCCAGAAAATAGATTAATTTAACACGTGTTACAAAATATCTAGTTGACTTGTCTAGTTTAGTGCATAATACATAAGTATAGAGTTATTATCAGTGATCGGAGTAGGTAGATTGAAATGGGGTCATTGATCCGAAACTTATATATTAATATGGACATTCCTCCGGAATTGGTGGATTATTAAAAAAAAACCGGAACTTATGTAGGAATTTTATTCTGCCAGAGTGGAAGGAGTCATTTGATGATTTGCCATCCTCAAAAAAAGGTAGGAGTTGTAATAAAATGAGCAATATTATTCTTTATTATTCTTCATATTTTTTTTAACGGCACACAGTCACGATTTGACAAAACCCAACGACCAATCAGAACAAAGGATCATGGGTGGTACAATAACCGGTTATCAGAACAATGCGTACGCCCGCCGACGACATGCCAGGTAGCTCACTCGTTTACTTCGGTTCGTAGAGTGCGCATCTTTGTTTGTTACTGTGTTGTGAAAACGTTACTTGACCCTGGCTTGTGTACATACTGACTTCTGGAATCTGCTCTAAACCACGATTTGGCTCGAATATACGGACTCAGATTTTTCACTATTGAATTGGATCTACATATTTAAACCAAGCTTTGGTAAGTAATATTTTACTAGTTACAAGGAGTATAAAGCATGTTTGGATGTACTATAAGAATATTTTTAGTATTGTGTTTGTTCGCTTAACCTGCTGAACATACCATGAGTCTTAATATTGTTAAATCTTTAATAGAGTATGAACCAGTGAGCTTAGTGCGAAACAAAATTATGATATTCTAGTAATGTAGTCGCAATTCAGCTAACTCCACTATTAACCGACATTTTACTGGAATCCGTATATAATTTGAATGCCCTGTGTCCTCTTGCAATGTATTGGTAAAATAAATTACTATAGGCCTTATCTACTTCTCTACAAAATATTCTACGTAACAAGCCCTTTCATTTGATATATATATATATATTGATGGAATTGTAAAAAAAAAAATTGTCCGCCATCTTGTAGCGGCAGCCATTTTGGATTGACAGGAAGAGGGTGAAATTTCAATGACTAAATTTGATCCACGAAAAATAAAACAAACGGAGTAAGCTAAATAAACTAAATAAAATGTAATTTTTTCATGTCTTTGTTTTAGGTGATATATACGAGGTTCCATCTCTAAAACAAAGTTCAGATATGGCAAACGTCAAGGCTGAAACTGTAGAAAAATGGATATCCGGTCATCCCGAACTACTTTACGATCACGCTAGTGGTACAATATACTGTTCAAAATGTGAAAGCCATTTGAAAACCATAAATAAAGGAAACGTTAAAAGACATATCGAAGGAGCAGTACACCAGGGAAAGTTTAAGCGGCCCGAAGAGGAATTTTATTTCGATCTTATAAAATTTCTCATTTTGTGCAATATTCCGTGGTCTCAGATGAAAAATACTACTTTTCAAGATTTCTTTAAAAGATATATGTGTAGTACCTGTTGTTGTACGTGTACTAATCGTACTCTGCCAGATGAATCACAGTTACGGAAAGTTTACTTGGACAAGTTTTTTAAGAATAAAATCAATTCGATTCGGCAAAATTATAAAAATGAGAAACTATGGATATCATTAGATGAAACGACAGACTTTTTAGGTCGCTATATAGTCCATTTTTTAATAAAACCATTACATCCTAGCAATTTGACTAGACCTTATTTGGTAGCATGTAAAATGCTAACTGTAGTTAATGGACAAACAATCACGCAATTTGTGTTAGAATGTTTGGAAAACTTTTGGGAAGATTCTTTTGAATCGAAGGTAGGTAACATTCTTGTCCTCTGCACTGATAGCGTTGCATATATGCTGTCTGCAGGACGAAATTTAAAACAATACTTACCTGAAATGAAGCACGTAACATGTTTGGCGCACTCTCTTCATCGCGTATCTGAGCAAATTAGGTTAGAATATCACGATGTTAACATTTTAATAGCAAATGTTAAAAAGGTATTTTTGAAAGCCCCAAGTAGAGTCAAAATTTTAAAAGAAAAATATCCAGATTTGCCGCTACCTCCCCAACCAGTTGTTACAAGATGGGGCACTTGGTTAGAGGCAGCATTTTATTACGCTCAAAACTTTGAAAAAATAAAAGAAGTATTATCTTGTTTAAGCAGCTCTGATGCGGTATCTATTCGAGAGGCAAAAAATATTATAGAAAAAGAAAATTTAAAAGAAGATTTAAATTACATTAAAGACAATTATTTTATAATTCATTTGTCTTTAAAAGAATTGCAAAAGCATAATTTATCGTTGACAGATTCACTTTTAGCATTTGACAACGTCAGAGATGCTATAAATCAGTGCAATTCAGAAAATATAAAATATAAAATAGAACGTGTTATGGAACGAAACCCAGATTTAGACACACTTAGAGAATATAGTGAGGCCATTGAAAAAAATTAAGCACATAATTTAATACCTTTTTTAAAATTTGCTCCTTTGACATCGTCAGATGTACAACGGTCTTTTTCCATTTATAAATGGACTTTAGATGTTAAAAGAAATAGGTTGAAAATAGAAAATATAGAGAAACTCATAGTTATATATTTTAATTGTAAAGATCAGGATTACCAGGATGCTGACATTGTAATCGATGAAGATTAAAAATGTGAATAAATGTAAAATGTACATATTTAACAATAAACAATCTTGATTTTTATCTTTTTTCTTTATTCTACCCCTTTTTTTTGGTCCTAAAATCTGACTAAAATCAACCTGTTCCTTCGTATGCCCTTTACGTTTCAGAGTCGTGGTGCATCCTTAGAACAGTCTCACGACCCCAGCAGGCATTGGCCCTCTATGGGGCCCCGTCATTTATTCTACCCTTAATGCAAATTACCATGACCCCTATGAAAATATTTAAATTTAAGTGCAACAATTTATGTCTATCTATAAAAGTTCTAGCCATAAAAGGCTAAAAATAAAAATTAAAGCTTCGATCGGAATTCGATTGTTTTTATTATTCAACAGATAAATAATGAATTAATTTAGTTTTGATACCTTCCTTTAAATTTTGAATTGAGTAGGAATAATATCACTACCAACATTAACAATATTTAATTGAATCCGGAAATACCGGAATTACTTTCCGGGAAAATGGCTTATCCATGTTATTCTTTCTGTGTGCATTTATGATACAAGTACCAAAAATCAATCTACCTACTCCGATCACTGGTTATTATTAACTCAATGGTCTAGCCACAAGATTTCTTAAAATTATATCATCATACAGAGTACTAAGTACAAAATATATTTCTATTCCTAAGTTCAAAGCAAGTGCATAAATATATACGTTCGCACTATGTAGAGCTTTAGTAGGTATATAGTAACCGCACCAGTGTTAGTTCTGGTACAACGAGTTAATTAATTAGCGCAAAACCTTATACAGAATTTAGTCACAATAGAGAAACAGATCGTGATCATATAGGGGAGCGTGTGGACCCCACACGTTCCTTTGAGTAGTGGTATACTATACTTAATTATATGTTAGTAGTGTTGTACCTGCTGTACAATTGATAACGTGTCCGACGTGCAGTCTATAACTTGTTGAAATTGAGTCGCAGAGGCACATCGTTCGCCAGAAACAATCGATTTTTAATTATGTCAAATATTCTGAGACTTGACAGATCAATAGCGATTAAAAAGAGTAATAAATGTTTTTAGACATTCGTGATTTGTACTCATAGTTAATATAATATTTATTTAAAGGTAATAAATACTTTTTATTAACTGTGAAAAGAGTATAACTCAAAAATATAAATATGGATAAAATTCATAAACTGTAAAAAGGTTAAGTTAGTTTGACCTAAATAAATACATTTCGTATTTGAGTTTAAAACGCAAATATGTCTTCATTATGTATTTTAACGTTTTGGACTATTTTCGTCTACTGACGTTTACATTAATTTCGTAGGATTACCAAGGTTCCCAATTGATATCCTATCAAGGTACCTAAAAAACTTGATGATTTTATCATATCAATGTTTGTAAACGCTTATATTATGTATTGTTACATGAAACATAGGATCAAAGGAAAATAATTATTCTCTGCCAGCACTGTGTTATGGTGTATTACTGAATGAATGACACAGTTATTTACGTGGTCGTTTCACCACTACCAATGCGACGAGAGTTGTGGATTCATTTCCTTCACAAGACAAGCGTTTGTTTCATCCGTATAATTATATGTATTTATTCTGAACGAGTTTTCCATGTGACCACTATTTGAATATTCGTAAAATCTCCACTACGCTACTATAATCCCTAATGCATGAGCTATCTTTTTAAACATAATAAAAAGTATTCACAACAAAAAGCATACAAATAATACACCGCGAATTTCTGGAATGATCTTAAAAGGGTAACGAGATAATATTTTCTCATTATTTAAAACAAAAAGACGTACGTGTCACCACAAACTTTTAAAGTATAAAAATGATTGTAACATCAAGCACGTGTGTCCGATGTATCATGGTCGAAATAAAAATGATACGGCGTCTGCGGGTATAATTCAGTATTAAAACTTAATAGCGAAATAAAATCTTACCACGCGATAAGGGACGTGACATGCATGCTTTATAAGTCGATTAAACGAGGCTGTCAAGAACAACAGTTTTGATTGCCTTAGTTACGTAGCGGTAGTGTTTGCTGTACTCATACGCAGTTCGGTTTTGGGTTCGATTTCCGAGTCAAGCAAAATATTATTTGTTTTGAAAGGGATTATCAAAAACAGCACGGTCTCCGTGCTGCAAAATGCAGCATTCATATTTAGGCATATATTTGCGTACAACGTCTATTTCTTACGTAATAAAATAGGCTATATGTGTGCGTGAGCCTTTGCGTGTATGCGCGTATCGAGCTTTTTCAGTCTTAAAGAAATATCAGTTAAAAGCCCGGACCGTTCTCTCACATATCTTAATGGCACGCTGTTGTGAGATCGTAGTTTAGGTCCATGATGATGTGATGATGATGATTCCTATATAGCTATGGTATGGTGGCTGGTATGGTGCCATACCAGTAAAGTTGCTGGAATACCAAGGTCAGATTACCAGCCCTTGATAAGTTCGTAAAACATTCTACGCAAGCATTTAGCTGGAGGGCTTAATTCATAATCTGTTGCAAATGAACACGTATCTTTTCTTACACTATTTTGCTTCTATTCCTTCTTTCTTTAAAACCGAATTTAAAATTTCGTTCAAAACTACAAGCAGCTAATCCAGCCCGAGTCACAGTCAAAGTTTTATCATAACTTTAAAATGAACCTCTCTATCGTTTATGTGCAATGCATTGCATTACGGTGAATTTAAAATAAGATTATTGAGATCTCGAACAAAAGGTACAACTAGATTTGAATCGAATTTGATGCCAACAAAATCCTTACTAATATTATAAATGCAAATGTGAGTGTTTGTTTGTTACGCTCTCACGCCATAACTACTTGACCTATCATCATGCAATTTAGCATACCTACACGTTGCCAGGGGAACGGAAAAGGATATAGGGTAATCCAAAAACGTACTGTTCCCGAAGGATATAATATTGACATTATCTACGTTTACGCGAGCGAAGCCTCGGGCAAAATGTAGCAATAATAATAACTAGCGGTCGTTTAGTGGTCAAAATACGATCATAATTGATTTAAATTTTAAGTTTGATAGTTATTAAGGTTTTATTATCCGTAACTTTACCCTTATAATCACATTTGATTTAGATTTCGCCAAGGCTATACAGGTTAATTATTTACCTATCTTTAAATTATTATTTACTTAACTATATTTTTCATTGATGATATTTTTCTTTATTACATATAAATAAGGTATATGTAACCATAGTTACGAAGAATTGTACGACGTCAGACGAACAATGCCGAAATACTTCGAACGCGATTCGACTGCGTGTGTCAAATGCAGGGTAGTGGGCAGATTAAATTAAAAAAAAATATGACCACAGTGTAAAAATAAAAAAATCAAAGCTTAAAAAAGTACGACCTTTTCCAGACTTTCAACTACAGGTGCTTCAATTATGGCTAATTTTCATTTTTTTTCCACTATTATTATTTGTGATTATATTATTATTATATTATTTGTTGGTTTGGGCATGTAGAAAGAATGGACGAGAAAAACTGACTAAGAAAGTTTATAAGGCTAGTGTGAATGGAACAGTCGCAAGGGGAAGACCTAGGCGAACGTTTCTTGATCAGATCGGGGACGTTCTGGATAAAGGCCAAGTTAAGAGTACCTTAAACCGGCGAGCGTGTATGAGGAATGTTATGAAAGTGAATGAAGCCAGAGAAGTGTGTCAGTATCGTAGCAAATGGAAATCCGTAGTCTATGCCTACCCCTCTGGGAAACAGGCGTGAATTTATGGATGTATTAACGTATTATTTGTGAAGGATTGATTCGTCAAACTACAAACGATTATTTTTTAAATGACGTACTTTTGAAATATCAGCCTTGTTTTAGTGCATGTTGTACTTTTTTAAAACTTTGATTTTTTTATTTAGCACATTTGAAAGGTAAGTAATAAGTAATCTCCCGTTACAATTTGATTCACATATTCTGGGACATCCTGTATAGATAATGCTTTATTGTTACATAAAAAAATTATTGCAATACCCTATGGTATTGTTCTGACCTATGTTACAACGACCTTTTAAGTACGTAAATACCTAGGCTCAGCACATTATACGTTAGGAAAGCACTAGTTCATATTTATGGAGTCATAATAATCCTGCCTTAGCAGTAATTAGGCGTTTGCCTACATCCAACACACAATAAAATATACCACAATGGTATCATATCAGATAGAACGTACATTTTCAAACATGAAAACGGCTCCGTATATAACACAAAGGGGCGAGTTTGATCCGGTTCAGCAAACTTATCAAATATTTATAGTTGAATGTATAAAAAATCGGTCAAGGCTAAGAACTGTATCTGTAACCCACGAAGCTGGAATAATGTAATGAGATGTTAAATTCCGAATAGGGTCTAGGGTTTCATAAGTTTTATATAACCATATATGGTATCATTTTGGTACGTACTTGGCAAGATCTGCCAACTTTATTGTAACATGTTAGATGAAAACCACAAGTAAACAAACATTTACAAATTAACTTTTTAGAAAGAAATAAAGACAATTACATTTTTGACTGCATGAATGGCGTAGAGGTTTAGGTCGTCGCCTCGTCACTGCTTCTGCGCCGAGTATTGTGAGTTCAATCCCCACAAGGTATAAAAAATTGTGTGGTCAACAAATGTATGTTCGGAGTCTGCGTGTGTTTCGTATTCGTTGTTTGAATGTTTGTAAGTCCTCTGCGACACAGGATTTATTCCTAGCGCTAGAAATATAGTTTTTTAAGAAGAACTTTGACTGTCTTTTTGGTTACGTTGCTTAAACGATTTTCGCTTGATGTCGTCTGTCTGTGACCACATTCGATTCCTGGACTGGGTTAAGTGTTGTTGGGATTTTCTATTAGAAAACTCTTTGTAAAATTCTCTATCGTTTTCTTCTATTTATTATTGGGTATTTATACATTATTGAGATTTGTACAAACTGTTCTTGCTTTGTACGTATGAGTTATATCTTACCAAAATTGTTATTTAACTGCGATTTAAATGAGTTGTAGTGAGTTTCGTGAAGGTATTTTCTAATAGGCTCAACAATTGCCTAAACCTAGCATCTAAAATAAATGTAAACACATTTACTCCAGTGAACTCACTAACCACCAAACTTTGACGTTCATAAGTGTTACTTTATGACCGAAATGAATAAATGATTTTTGTGTGTGGTGTGATCAGTGCAACGCTGAGACTGAAAGTATGCCCGATAGATGGCAATAGACTTGCCCCCTTAAACGTATGACCTAAAATAATGTTCGCAGAAATCCAAACTAGTATTAATTATAAATGCGAATATGAGTTTGTTTGTTACAGTTTCACACCTTAACTACTCGAACGATCAACATGAAATTTGTAAATAATATCAAGGGAACAGAAAAAGTCACAAGATACCTTTACATAGAATAAAAACTTTTGCTTACTTAGCCTAAGCTACATTTATGCGAGCAAAGCCGTGGGTAAGATCTGGTTAATTATATACGTCTAACTGTGCCTTCATATTTACAAACGTATGTCTCTATGTGTCTTATAACCAAACGTAGCGTTGCCGGTAACTCGACTTTTCCGTATTAGAATTTAAGATACTGCTTTGTTTTATTCCGTGCGTATCTTTTGTATCTACCCTTCATTATTCTGTAATTCAGCATCGGCTTCTGATGTCTGAATATCTTTTTATGTATATTATGTCTAATATATAATTTTTTTATTTGAGAGAAAGACTCAGTTGAATATTTTGTCTCGTGTTTTACATGTGTGTAGTAAAAATAAGATTTGGAATATACGATGGGATTTATTTTTTATTATTAGAAGCGATAATTACGTGTATAATAAAGTTAACAGGAAAAGGAATAAGAAGATGTGATTTGTCAGCTATGTTTGTGGTTCCTTTAAAAAGGGAGTGACCTTAAAATAATCATCCCTGCCCATTCCAAGGTAATCTAAAATAGAGCGCTTTCTGTTGAGATGTAGCTGCCCATAATACTGTCACATTGTTGACGAGCAGACCCTACCACTCAATATACATTTCTTTATACTATACTAGTTTCCACACACGGCTTCGCTTACGTTAATTTAGATTTTGTCAATGAACTTCTATCCCGCGGTGCCTATGCCCTTTTCTGTAGCCCTTACAACATGTATGCGAAATTTAATGATGATAGGTCGAGTAGTTGAGGGCATGAGAACAAACGAATAAACTCACATTCACATTCATAATATTAGTTAGGATATGATGCTTAAGTAACTTTATATTCCGTTAAACCGTTTCAGAGACATACATAGTAGTTTAACTTTAAAGTTATTTCAATAGAACTTGAATTTTCAATAGTGAGGGAGCTGAGAATAACGTTATTTTACCACGCAGGCACATTCTTATCTAACTAATATTACTATCGGTCGCCTAGTGCTCGAAATTCGACCAAAGTTCGCCTGTAAGATATTGCTGATATATGTCATTATATAATGATATATGTTACCATAGTTACGCGCTTCGAATGCCTGTGTCAAATGCATGGTCGTGTGCGTGTAGTGCTTTTTCATTAATTGAATGTACTTCTAATGCATATTTTATATAAATATTAAGATTCGCCCCTCCTTCTCCATATAAACTTTAACCGTGCCAAATTTTCGCACAATTTTCGTAAAAACGGGTACAAAGTTTTTGCTTCACGTATTAATATATATAGATAAACGCGAATCTGAGTTTGTTTGTTACAATTCCACGCCTTAACTAGACGATCAATCATCATGAAATTTCGCATACACGATGTCAGCGATACTAAAAAGGACATAGGATTTTTCATCTATGAAAAAATATTGTTAAGAAACTAGCACTTTATAATCGAAATTTGCAAGAGATAAAATTCCAAAAGCAGTTATAAAAATAATAAAACTCGGTCATTGCTTCATACAAGTGCTACACATTACCCGCAGCTAATGTCTCCAATGTCTTTAATCCTGGTCTACTGCGGGACAGGTGGGCTTAATTTGTCTTCGTTAGAGGCACAGGAAAATGTCCTACACTCTATTCGGATTAAGAGATTCATCGCACTTGCGGTAGATCTAGAGCCTTTTATTACTGGTCGTTTGTGTTTTTATTTTGCCATCATTTATATCGTTTACTGCTGAATCACATAGACACATAATCCAGAAATGATAAGTAGAGGTGTATTACAACAATATACCAGCAGATATGATTTTAAGTCTTACGTAGATAAGAGCTAAATAAGCTTATCACCCGATGACAATATCGATCGGGCCGAGTAGAGACCCGACTTCGTGTGACTTTAAATTTACTAACAAAAAATTTCCAATAAAATTTTACCCAACTCGGCAATCAAAGTAGAGACCTGACTCCGTCTGTCTACAAAGAACGTATTAACAAAAAAATCCAATAACATTTTATCCAACTGGGCGATCAAAGTTAAAACTTCGCGCATAGCAGTCGCATTCACTCCTGTTTCTTTACTCAACCAAGGTAGTCACTGCTGAATTAACACTTCAAACGCCACGCAGCTGACACAATAAAAAATCTATTGTTCACTGACACCTGACCGCGGCGGCGCTCAACGTCTTAAGCTGCCATTATAAAACAAAAGAAAGACAGTTGCTGAGAAAATATGTTGACTACCTTAATGGATTTAAGAGCTTTAATAACTTCACCAATGATAATGTAACTTATGAAGTGGGTTCGGTTCTAAACCTTTTCCGAAAGAAAGATCAGCACAAAAAATTGTTAACAGACTTGAGTATGTCTAATGCTGTGAACGCATGTCACTGACTAAACTAGCAATAGCCAATCAAATTACTTGACTAAGTTTTATAATGACACACTATTGATTATAGCCTATTATTATAAATCTGTATCCTTATAATTGTACTGGGTCTGGGTGATATTCGTGTCCACTGTTTTTTAATGTGAGGCCATTTTATGACACAGGGATCACAATGTTTTTTTTTTTTTTTTTTTTTTTATTAATCAAAGGTAAGTTACATTTTATCTTATGACTAGTGAACTCGCCAAACGTATTCGTTTAACGGCGAGAAGCGCTCTTAAATTAATAACCCACCAAGATAGGATACATAATTATCAAAATTATCTGATATATAAAATGTGCAAAATATACATGTGATTAAGTTTATAAAATCTATGTTAAATGTGTTACTTTACTGCTCGACACAGTCATCGAGCAAAGAATCTTTAATTCTTTTTTTTAACAAGTATATGCTTAATTTAGGGTTTTGTCTTAATATATCTAAACTATTAAATACTAGTGGTACTATATACTTATTTGTTCTCTCTCCATAATAATTTATTATTTTTGGTTTAACTAGATTATCATCTCTTACTCTTTTAGTATTGTATCTATTTGTAACAAACACTTTGTACTGGTCACTATAATAATATTCCAAACCTATTAAATACTTTATTTGTTTATGTATTGGTAATATCTTACAGATGCTAAATAACTTTTCATAATCTTTCTTACACATATCCTTCTCCTTCTTTGTTACAATATATTTAAGCAGTCTTATTTGTAATGTTTTTATATCATTTAAATAGGTAGTAAATGTTCTACCATATACCACAATAAGTCCGTAGTTTATTAATGCGTGAGCAAGTGCGTAATATACTATTAATAGTGTGTGCTTATTTACTACTCTATTTAATTGATAGAACTTTCCTAAGACAGACCTTAACCTATTACAAATATCAGATACATGTATTCTCCAGTTGAAATGCTTATCTATATTCAGACCTAAATATTTAAATTGTTCTACATACTCTAGCGATACACAAGTACAATCAGCCTTATTATTATGCAAACAATCATATGAATGTCCTTTTATTGCTATATCCGACATATTTACAAATTTCGCCAGTCTATTGTAAGGCGAGTATATATGCATGCATTTTGTTTTTTTTTAATTTAGAATTATGCCATTATCATGGGCCCATTTTGTGATGTTTTCAAAATCTTCTTGAACGGAGTTTTGTACTTCTATGATGTCTTTTGAAGCGTAGACTAGACACATATCATCTGCATACATATATACTCGGCACTTACTTACAACATTAGACACGCTGTTGACGTGCATGACATACCCTACAGGTCCAAAAACTGAGCCGGTCGGCACCCCCAGACTCACCACCGCCTCTTCACCTGACACACCGTTAATTACTGTGCAGATTTTCCGATTAGATAAATATGTTTTAAACCAACTATTCATAGGACCGCGTATTCCGCATTCATCCATTGACTGTAAAAGTATACTATGATCGAGGGTATCGAAGGCTTTTTTATAATCAATAAATAAAGCTATAATTTGTTTTCCACAATCTAGGCTCTCATTAATATAATCGGAGAAAGACGTCAGAGCTGACACGGTACTCCTACCCTTCCTGAACCCGTGCTGTGTGTCTGAGAGCACGTTATGGCATTCTAGGAACTTACTTATTTTTCCAACAATAATTTTTTTTACGATTTTATCTATGACTGACAATATGGCTATAGGTCTATAGTTTACATATTCTAGGTGACTTCCAGATTTATAAATTGGACGAATCATTGCATATTTTAATTGATCAGGATATATATTTTTAGATATACACATATTAATAAAGTTGGCCATTACTGGACTAATTTCTTTCCGTAAGTATTTAATGTCTTTAAATCGTATTTTATCCAAGCCTGGTGCTTTTTCACAAGACAATATGTTGATAGTTTTCTCAACTTCCGTGGAACACACTTTTACGTACCTAAAGCTTACATCACATGGTTTCACATAGTTCTCCCTTTGCAAAAAGTTAGTGTTACATATATGCTTAATATTTAAAATCTCCTGAGTAAAAGTTTTTGTAAACTTTGTACATATTTGCTCAATACTCTCAACTTTGCCTAAATATTTTAATATAGTACCATCCAAACTATTTTTATTTTTACCTATCTTATGTGATTCCTGTGTTATGAGATGAAACTTTTTAATGGAAATATACTTAATTTCACAATTTTTTGTTAATTTCTACTGTTCCATATTGTGAGACCATCCCACGATACAGGGAACATATGTAGCGCGGGCATTATTTTAAGAAATATAAGTTTATTACGTTATGGATAAAACATCCTAAAGTATTCTGAGAACTGAGTCTCTCTGTAAGTAAATTCGCCATTTGTATTTTTCGATTACTATACGTAATCATTGAAATTAAACTACTATATACGGATTTTATCGCGTTGTTTATTTATCACTGTATTACAAAATTTTGAAAATATTACTCTACTACTACTATTGATTTTATTTGACTAATTTATAAGCTAATAAAATTATTTAAACTATTAAATCTATTTATTTTTGGTTTACACTTTCCCCGACGTTTCGGGTGCTTTTCAGCAGCCATGGTCACGGGGAGACTAACCAAAAATAAATAGATTTAATAGTTTAAATAATTTTATTAGCTTATAAATTAGTCAAATAAAATCAATAGTAGTAGTAGAGTAATATTTTCAAAATTTTGTAATACAGTGATAAATAAACAACGCGATAAAATCCGTATATAGTAGTTTAATTTCAATGAATAACATTCGCGTAAACAGAAGACAATATACGTAATCCTTTAGAATTACAAACAAGCTCATATTTAAAAGCCTATAAGCCTGTTTCAGACAGAAAAATATATATTGTCAATACTCAACAGTAAGTTCGCATTTAAACCCCAATTAACCACTCAAAATGACAAAGTTTAAACAGATTTATTGAGCTATCGGAAACAAGGCCCAATGCCGATGCAATGACGTGTCGCAGGTCGTATCCTGCTCGGCTGCTGACGTCATAATTCACGTTCACGTCCAACCACCGCGGTCGCTGCATGAAATATCGCCTGCTGCTCGCATTTACAAATGACAATGCAGATTTTAGGCATAAATACCTAAGAGCTGCTACGTTGATAGGTACAAGCATTTATAGGCTCGACAAAGTAATTTACTATCACTTTTATTAAAAAAATGATCCAACATTTCATCTTTTCCTAGATTTAAGAATTATAATTATAATTGAACCATCGACTTGAGAAAAAGGTTTATTCCTAGTTTGCGTAGGGTATAAAATCATAAAAAATGGACATAAAGAATACCTGGGTGCAACTGCACTGCTTCTGTGGATCGTGTGTTCTGCAGACACTCTTCTTTTTATTCCATAAAAGACAACTCATACTCTATGAATCATTTCAGTGTCGCGGGTAACACTACAGATATTCAAACAACGGACTCAAAGAACACCCACGCTCTGAACAATCAAACCCAATTGTTGTGCCTTGTGCCCCTATCCCATGTGCGGATTGAACCCACAACACTCTAAGTAATGGCAGTGTGACCACTTAACCTCTACACCATCCGTGCACTCCAAGACTAGTATTATTATACCTACTATAAATTATGTCATGTGCTTTAAATCGAGGTCATAGGCATAATATACAGATGCCCACCAAAAACATAAGAACTTTTACTGTTACTGATACTTTAACTATTAAACCATTTGCATATAGGCTTCGCCGAAACTCGAGCATATTTAATTTTAAGCTTCATATGTTAGTCTCTAGAGTTAGACTCGCATTTCATCCATGTACCTGTCTGTAAATCCATTCGCAAGTCATAATATTGCAATTTGTGATATAACTCCGCACCGTTTTCAACCAATTTTCGTGAAATTTCATAAAGATACTCTTTCTTTTTGTGTGTCCCGAAGGAAATGCGAAACGGATTTAGAAGAAAGTTTTCGGGTTAGAACGCCGTACGTGAAAAGTAGCTATGAAAAAAATTCTATGGGCTTATTGACGGGAATGTCCTTGTTAAGACTTCGAGTGGCGTGGAAATATACATATTGAATATGTATAGCCTTAAACAGTGCAATAAGTTCGGTTCTATATTATGGCTGCGTGAGTTTTTTTTGTTTGCTTCCGATCATTATGCTACAGTGTGTGTAATATTGAAGCGTATGCTGATAGATAGAACTAGTTATGGTAGGTACACGTGATTGGGCAGGCTTGCGACAACGACTGATGAAATATATCTTCAAGACTAAACTGATTCGTGCCATCTCTGACATTTCAAATGGATGACAGCTACAGCATGTTTCAAAATGTGTTTAAAGCTAAATATCTATAATAATGAAATAATATGATATCTATACTAATATAATAACAAGACAAGATTAGATTTTTTGTTTGTTTGTTAGGATAACTCAAAACTACTCTTTAAAAATTCTTAACATGGGCTATATTTTATTTTTAAAAAAGTACTGTTACTAACATAACCCGTACTACTTTCACGCGAGTGAAGCCGCGCTCAAAAGCTAGTTCGTAGTATAGTAGTAATCAGTTCGTGTGATGACGCAGCGGAAGTTGGGGTGCTACAGAGCGAAAAAGGCTGTAACAATACAGAAACGTTTAAAATACCACGTTAGTCATATAATACGGCAATCGCATTCAATTGCAAGAAGTAATTTTTTTAAAAACAACTCCTGCCCTGTATGTATTTCCTGTGTCACGGGTTTACAAATATTCAAACAACGGACACAAAAACACCCAGACTTGGAACAGCCATTTGTGGATCATACAATTTTTTGTCCCGTGTGGGATTCGAACCCACAACACTCAGCGCAGTGGCAGTGGCGAGGCAACTACTTAAACCACTACGCCATCCGCGCAGTCTTTGAATTTTTATCGCAAATGCGAGATATCAATCTAATGAATACGTATATGCCGCTAGCAACAACTGCTCGTACAGTTCCCGAAACAGTACAGATACTTGAAAACTCTTGACCAATTTTAACGTTTTACCTTCATACTGAAATAAAAAGTACATTTTCATAGCGTAGCCTGGCGAATTCTCGATTGTTTGTTATTTCAAAAAAATGCAGTTTCCCAATTTTGGACCTCGAAATTGTGAATTTATGACATACATTTCCAATTTTGGTGGACTACATAAAATTTTCGTTTGAATAACATGTAAGTTTTATATCAAGTTGCACTATAAAGGTAAGTGAAAGTAAACGACAATAGGCTTTCACCCTTGTTATGATTCAAAATCTTCTCCCTAGCCTTTATTATTCCCAAGTCACTTGGGATCGGCTTTTCTGGTCTAACCGGCTTTGACTGGATTTCAGCGGCTGCCACCTGACCTCCGCAACCCGAAGGCTAACGAAACCCTGAGGCTAGACCAGGATCAGGATATTATAGGGCACTAACTTCCCAATAACGACTGCCATAGATGTTCATGGCAGCCGGGACCGACGGCTTAACGTGCTCTCCGAGGCACGGGGCAGTCGATAATTGTCAATCAATACGCACATAATTTCGAAAAGTCATATAACTTCCGTAAGTCGGAAGTGCGCGACGTGGGTTCGAACCCGAGACCCTCTGCATTGCAGTCTGTTGGTCTCCCCACTGAGCTATCGCTGATTCAAAGTATAAATAAATAGCAAAATATATAATATACCTCTGTCTGGCTTTTCAGGGATTTACAGGCGTAAATCTATGTATGTAATGTTGGAAATAAAAAGTTGTACTTAGCAAGAAGTTTAACAATATCACCAGAAGGCTAATTTACGTACCTAATACATATTATGTTTAAAATAAAATGCCAGTTTAGAAGGTCTTAACATCTAATATGAACTGAACCGCTAGTTATTTTTTAAATTTGACGTGCTTTATATTTTAGGAGAATACCATTTGTGATATTTATTACTCTGAGACTAGATCAGCACTCTAATTTCAACAGTTTTTATTATGAAAATTGGCCTTCAGATATACAGTATCTAAAGGCCAATTTTCATAATAAAAACTGTTGAAATTACACTCTATATGTATGCACACCTATGTTTAAATCTACCTAATTGATATTTCTCTTGATTTGAACCTGAAACCTAATTGATATTTCTCTTGATTTTAAAAGCAACATCCAAGCAATTATACCTTAATAGTACATAAATACCAGTGACTTTTATTAATAAAAATGAATTGATAAATGGAAGATAATACAAGTCACACACGTAGGATATGACAGCTATAAATATCCCAAAAAACAATAGGCTTTTATTTTCATAGCATTCAATGTACTTCACGGTTCACTTAATTACAATAAACAACACAAAGAACATGCGCAGAGCAAATCAAATGACATCACCGAAAGGATTAATCCATTAAACCGTTGACAGAAACAAAATGAAATAATAATTTGTCGTGGGATTCGACGTGCCGACGTACATACGCACCTATATGTAGGTGTACCGACGTGTCATCAATCACAACCTTCAGTCGCCAGGATCCGCGGTGCCAGTACATTAGCTCCTTAATTAAAGCCTGAACATCTGGCGCATTGCCCGCGTCATACATTTCAATTAATTCTTGTCACCAAACAATTTTGGTTGACGACTATTTAATTATTAATCAAAGTTACACTGACAAATTGTTTTTGAGCCGTATTGGATTTATTGGCAAACAATAAAATTTCACACAAACCCGGTCACTGATACAAGCCATCACTTCCATTATGTTAAATTAATTTGAAACGTGGTTGCGATGGTTACACCACTAGGTGATTATATATTAATTATATTCGAAATTTCACGTGAAGTAGATTACCTAAACCAATAATGCATCCGTAGTTTGCCTACGTATAATATAAACGTCTATTCAACTTTCAATCTCTATGTATCATTGTTAATGCACAGAGGGAACCGTCATTTGCCTAAGCCAACAAAAACAATGACTACAAAAACCATTCACCGCCCTCCCCATTGTCCAATTCTATCCGACTTACAGCGCTTAGAAAAACAAGCGGTGCAAATTATGCAACTAACTTCACCGTATAAAAAATATATTAAAAGTCTCGCGCGTCATGCGCCGATAGCAGTCGTCAAACGGGCATGACGGGCACCCTCTAGTCGCCATAAGCCACTAATCGGCTTGTCAGCCGCAGGTCGCGGACATTGACTTTTAGATCACGTACTAGCAATCTGCATACCACGACATTGTCGAGGGGACATAAAAAAACACATTTTTTATGCCACGCGCCGTCCGTAAACTATGCACGGAATCACAAACTTTCATATTTTTATGATGTTGAAAAATGTTTTCCAACCGCGTAAAACTAAATCGGCAAACGACCAAAGCTTATAGTTTAAGTTTAGGCACCTATACTATATGAATACACACTGAAACCATACATCATAGCAACATAGGAGCTCGTTTGTCTTAGTTAACTTAATCAGCAGCCTCATTAAACACGAATATGATTAACCTAAATCCGGAGCTGGATGCAACATTACCCCTGAATATGAACCACGTCTTTCAAACCAAGAATCATAAACACTAAACGGTACGTTCACGTGTCATACATGACGTCATGACACCCGACAGGAGGGTAATTATCGCGACATATCCACACGATATTAAAGTCAACGTAAATTTGACATGACTTAAAATTAATCTCGAGACGTGATGTCGAGCCCAATACATGACGGCTTGCGCTTCGGTAAATTTAATAAAGAGCCACCACCGAAGCCTAGTCGTGCTGCCAAGATTGATGTGCCAAAAAACATTTCACGAGGAAGGAAATTATAAGATGCCAACTCTTGAGCAAAATCAAAAGTTTCATTTAACAACCAGCTTTTGGTTTAAAGAGTATATGAAAGACAGATCTGACAGGAGACGTTTTCAACAAAGTAATTTTGTTCCCGAAATATTGTAGTTGTATATTTTGACAGTGATTAACGTACGTATCTTTATGAGCTGAGAATTATAGTAGACATTATTTAAAAAATAATTGCGCTGTACCAGCACGAGATAAACGGTGAGAAGGGATAGGGTCATAATATAAATGAAATTATGTATTTTAAGAAACTGTATCCAGTCACTTTTTTCTATTGAAAGTATAGATATGATGAGGGCATTTTATACTTCTACATATTAAGACCTAATTACTCAATCTATTTATTACCTGCATTGTTTTTCTTTTATTTTGCCTCGAAAAGTAGACGTACACAATTTTCTTGTAAAAAGGCTTTAGTCATATTAGCTTGTTATAAAATACCTGTATATTTTCATCCTATTTACTTTTTATATGCTCATTCTTTAACACTCTAACTCTTACTTTATTTTCAAACAATATTTAAATCTATAGGTACTAATATTATAAAACTGAAGAGTTTGTTTGTTTGGTTGAACACGCTAATCTCAGGAACTACTGGTTCAAATTGAAAAATTCTTTACGTGTTGGATAGCCCATTTATCGAAGAAAGCTATATAACATCACGCTATGACCAACGGGAGCATAGCATATATGAAAAATGTAGCAAACAAAAAATTTATCTTATGTGAAGCAGACGAAGTTGCGCGGGTTAGCTAGTCGTAGATAAGGTAAGGCAAATTAAACCTTTGTTAAAAAATATACCATATACCATAAGAGCAAAACTCTTGGAACAAAAGATTTGATCAGTCGATGTCTAACTATATCTCATTAAGTAAAAAGGCAAGAGCCAAAAATATTACGGATAAATTCAAATAAAACAATAATGTGTCCGCGGAAATAACTGCATCCTGTGCTTTGAGTGATTTTTAAATGATATATGTAACTGTTGTTTAATACCTAGAAGAATCTTAATATACTGTTTCTCACCACGGTTTTTAAAAAACATACAAATCATAGGTATCTAAGTTATATGTCACTAGTTCACTCACCCTTTTGAGAGGACATCTTTGTCTGTCGTCCCATACCGAACGCTTTTGATGCATTATGAAAACTAGTAAAAACAATATTAAGCATACCGTATTGTATCCTCAAATTCCTACACCATCGTAAACATCTTATTCATTATGGCAGTTGTATTTAAATTAAAACATTCATCTTCACAGGTAAGCAAAACTATTTTAGATACAATCTACTGGTAATTTACTTCCTAGCTAGTTATTTATCAATGTCGGGTGTACCCTTTTCATTAGTGAACAGTGGTAGTTAGAACTTTATTTTGGAATAAGCACCTCGTGTAGTGTTATTTTTGTCAGTACCGCGACTGATTTACAACAACCGTTACTTCTGAGTGACGTTGACAAATGACGTCACACGACGGTCACGGCCCGTGTGTTTTGCGTCACTTGGCTGCATTCGTGACGTCACAACGTATCTTGCTGGCTTGTTTATAGCCGGCCCGTATGTTTGAGTTATGGCGTGTTTGTCTCACTCGTGACATCAGGGAAGATGAATTTATGAGCAAGAAGAATGTGGAACGCGGAATATTTTATACGTTTGAGTGGCGGCACTGAGTGATAAGACTTTTTGGGATGATTTAGGTACGGCCGTGCCATTACGTTATGAGCAGTTCGCACCCTGAGGATATGACGTGCGATCGGATAAAGCGAAACGGTAAAATATACGCTATTGACGCAATATACCTCGTAAAATAGCTTGCGTTGTATAACCCTTCTTCGTATCGAGTGCGTGAGCTAAAAAGAATATACACACATTAAAATTTAACAGATCTGCTTACAATTTTATTATAATATTTTAATATCTGTTTGAGATATAAAAAATGTGTGTCACTGGAATTACAGTCAAGAAAATCTGTCTGAGCGATGATGTAGTGGTTTAAGTGGTCGCCTCAACGCTGTTATGTGTTGTGAGTTCGATCCCCACGCGAAAGATTTATTTTCACTCTGTGTCCGTTGTTTGAATTATTCCTGTACCGCAACCTGCGGTACAACTACCAGAGCGGCGGCAGTCACTAAAAATTTTAAATATGACCTCTCCTTTACTGGACCCTGTTAAGATAATTACCAAATATTATCAGATTTTTAATTCTAACAAATGCATTTTCTGTATATTCAGAACGAGTAAAAATAATTTGGACGTATTTTGAAGCTTGCAGAAAGTACATTAAATAATTTATGGTCTTTGGTTAAATAAAGACAAAATATTCAGATATTTTCCTATAGCTTACCAAAACGATGATATGAAAACTGTGACCTCCACGCATGTAATTACAATCCTTAATTCATCGAGTTATGATATTACTGTCAAGTCTTGACGTCTTATTAATATCCCGTCTCATCCATCGTCTGTACGTTATTAATGATGGCCGTAATTATGCTGCTAAGACGAGAGTTCTCATTATACGCCACGAATACGATTCTGAATACGTGTTTAAACATGATTTATCATCATTAAAACTTCGACGTGTTAATGAAACTTGATGAGTCTCGGGCGGCCATGCGTTCTGCTTTTGTCACTTTCGTGTGTGATTTAATTGGTTTTAAACAAATGTATTTGATTCATGTCTTTCTTGGGAATTGAGAAGAATTTAAATGTCTTTTCATGACATTACTTTGTATTTAGGTGGAAGTACTCTTTGAAAATTTTCCGGTATTTGATGTATGTAGGTCACGAGTGTGCGCTGAACGTAATAAATGAAAAATGCTGCACCGTTTATAAATGTCATGTAGCACATAGCTGCGTTAGTGCCGAGTGGTAAAGATTCCTTCGTTATATTTATGTACCTTTTAATAATAGCTCAATTTATTGGCGGACATTATCATTACCCACAAACTATCAGATAATCTTATCTTTAATATACATTTATCCGAACTTCGGCAGTTTCGAATAATTATGCTTCATTAAGTCTGTGACTATTGCACTATGTAAACTAGTTGCATAAGAATAAAAGCATAATATTATTTTCAAGACTTCCAGATTTAAATGTAAGTAGCATTAGCTTAAAAGTTCATAGTTTCCAGAAGTGCAACAGTAACTCGTTCCTTCAGTCAACTCGTGCAACTAAACCGATCGATGAGTAGGTAGCTATCTCATCTCCAACATTTAGATCGCTTCCAACTTGATCTACGACTAAAAGGTTTTTTACTTGGATCAATTTAAAAGGACGCTCTTGAGTCTGTAATTGGCTGTTGTATCGGTTACGAATAGCGCTGAGGTATTCTGTAGCTACGTTTCATCTATTAAGGCTTTCATATTTTAAAACAAGAGTTGTGATGTAACTTCACTTTTATATCTTATATCAGGCAATCATTGACCAGAAGGCCAATTCTGGTAACTGATCAAAATAGAGTGTCTAATCTACGTAAAATGTGAACTGAAATGCTGTCTAGGTTGACAATTTTACGTTTATCTTACGTTAGGAGAATAGCATTTGTGATATTTAGACATTGTGACTAGATCTATACTCTTAACATTTTTATTAGAAAATTTATAGGCCCTCAATTCTAAAAAAATACACTGGTCTTAGTAAGTTTTAAGGTAGAAGGTTGGTTTGTATTTAAAGTCATATTGGATACGAAATATTTAGAGTCAAGGAAGTCCTAGCTTCTATAATGTGAAAGAATATCTTTTATTTGTATCGCGTTGGGAGGACTGGTCACGTATTGCATAAGCTGCGCGAGTACGTCATACGTAAATCCTAAGATCGAGTATTTCTTCAACTACTTTTCGAAATGTCCGTTTCTCAAGCTACATTCTTGAGAGTCATTAAAGACGCTAGCCGCTGCCTTTCTAGCTCTCATATAATCATTAACATAGATGCTGTAAAAGACAACATGAAAGTTAATGAAGCGATCCCCCAGGGCCAAACAAGTTTGTCAAAGTGGCCATTTTATCAGATCTTTTTGTTAACTGCTATGAATGGCCAAGGGTTTTTGTGACACTGAACCAAGATTTGTCTTGTATACCAGTGGCAAGTCATTGTGGTTTAAATCAGCGCCCTCTTCTGGACTTAATCCCTGTATTGTAGGACTTTGACATTGAATCAAAGGACGCAAGTATACTCAGATCAAAAACAATGCTCATCGGAACGGAATTCGTACGATGCTTACCAAACCACTCGCCATCAGTGTAGACCCGACAGTATAAAAGAGGCTCGCCACACACCAATTTAGCAGCTGTCATAAATATAAACTGGATATATAAATACATCAAAATCTATATATTGGATCAGTAGTCCAATAAGTACTACCTACGTGTTTGTAACAGGATATTTGTAAATGTGAAGTATTTTTTCAGAAATAGAGCTCACGAAGAGTGAACTTTGACAATAAAACAACTTACTATTTTAAGTACCACTTAAAAATACAATTGCCATGACTAAGGCACTTTAATATTAATCTATTCTATGATAAAGCTGTTGTAAATCCTAACTAATATTATAAATGCAAATGTGAGTTTTTGTTTGATTGTTTCTTTGTTTGTTACGCTGTTATGGTTAGTGGTAGTAGAGCCAAGCTGGTTACAGCATGAATGGGCCGGCTCAACCGGGGAAGTACTACCCTCTCACAGAAAATCGACGTGAAATAGCAGTGTCTCACTGCTGTGTTTCGTTCGGTGAATGAGAGTGCCGGAGGCCTAAGCATGAGGTGACGATTCTCGCAGCTTACGAGGGACCTGCAGAGTATCCGTAGAGTCATTGTGTGGGTGGCGCGAGTCGACCCGGCGGCCAGGGAGAGCCGTAGAAACGGTGTTCTGCTGGCCGCCCGCGGTATAGTCCAGAGGCCCAACCGAGTCTAACCAACTTGGTTGGCTGCCTCATCATGCCGCGCATAATCTCGAGGTGGCTCGTCGTGCCGGATGGTGACCGGAGGGTGGGTCCCGGCGACCACTTTCGGGAGGGTACGGGAGTCCTTCCGTCCGTTGGATCGGCTATCGCCATACCACACAGTAATATGACGAAACTTGCTCTGCGCCTTGCCCCACTTTGTTGCGAGAATAGCCGCCTCTTTTTTTTTCATGCTTTCCCTTCCTTTCACTCTATGGCAGTACGAACAAAGCATTGTCGTTTAACAGCAGCCAATCGCCGTAACCCCACCGCTGCTTCCTCTTCCGGTGTCGTGGAGTTTATTAACATCAGAGGACTCCACGCTAACCTTAATGCTGTCCATTACCACCTGGAGACGGCTCGGCCGGCATTGCTTTTTCTAACGGAGACACAAATACGCCATCCTGCAGACACGACCTACCTGCAGTATCCCGGCTACGTGCTAGAGGAGTGTTTCCTCGCGAAAGCCGGGGTATGCTTGTTTGTTAGGGCGGATATTTGTTGTCGCCGTCTACACTGCCTAGAGGACCCTTCCTTCTCTGTCCTTTGGGTACACGTAGATCATGGCTCTTTCAGCCAAATCTACATGTGCCTTTACCGATCCCATTCAGGAGACGCTGAGACAACTCGACTCTTTGATTACCTGAGTCAGGCGGCAGACGACGCGCAGGAGCAGTTTCCGAATGCTGAGTTGGTGTTCTTGGGAGATTTCAATGCCCACCATGAGACCTGGTTGGGTTCTCCCAAAACAGACCACGCGGGACGAATTGCCCATGCGTTCGCTCTCACGCATGACCTGTCTCAACTGGTACTCCAGCCCACCCGGATACCGGACATTGCAGGTCAGGCGCCCTCTTTGCTCGATCTGCTGCTGACAAGTAACCCGAACCGGTACAGTGTGTCGATTAGTGCTCCTCTGGGCACCTCAGACCACTGTCTGGTTTGTGCCACAGCTGTTGTTGTTACGCCCCCACGACCCGAGGAGGCAAGACGACGACTGTCGCACTACTCGTCAGCAGACTGGGATGGAATGCGGGAGTACTTCGCATCCATCCCTTGGGCTCAACGCTGCTTTGAGAACAGGGATCCTTCAGAGAGCGCTACTGCTGTCGCTGGTGAAATCATCCTAGGTATGGAATATTATATTCCATACAGTGATGTCACGAGCGGTGGCAGGAAAAGGCCCTGGTTCGGTCGTGAATGCGCTGATGCTGTTGAACGCAAACAGACAGCGTACCGCGCTTGGACCAGGGCTCGCACTCTCCACGACTCTAACGTGGATCACCTGAAGGCAGCGTTCAACCAAGCCACAAAGGTCTGCAAGAGGGCATACTTAAGAGCGGATGCCCAGCGCGTCGCACGGTTCGGCCAGGAGCTCATGGCCCATCCTACGGGCAGTCGTAGCTATTGGCGCCTGGCCAAAGCCGTGCAGTCCAACTTCTGCCAGACCTCGCTGCCCTCTCTGAGATATCCGAATGGATCACTGGCTCATCGGCCGCAAGAGAAAGCAGATCTGCTTGCAAATCTCTTTGCGGCCAACTCCCGAATCGATGACTGTGGTTCGCAGCCGCCTAATATTGCCAACTGCGGCTACACCATGCCTGATATACGTATCAGGCAACGTGACGTTCGTGCGATACTGCAGTCTCTCGATGTTCGGAAAGCCAGTGGACCTGACGGCATCCCAGCTGTGGTCCTCAAAAAATGTGCAGCGGAGTTGTCTCCGACACTTACGCGCCTATACCGGACGTCTTACGCCGCAGGCATTGTGCCTGAGGCTTGGAAGGAGGCGAACGTTCAACCGATTCCCAAAAAGGGGGACCGTTCCGAGCCAGGCAACTATCGACCCATAGCTATCACCTCAGTGCTCTCCAAGGTGTTCGAGCGGATTATTAACACCCAAATTGTCCGCTACCTGGAGGATCACTCGTTGATCAATGATCGCCAATACGGATTTCGGGCTAAACGATCAACGGTTGATCTTCTAGCGTTCGTCACGCACCTCTGGGGTGAGGCTATGGACAAGCACGGCGAGTCTTTGGCTGTCAGCCTAGACATAGCCAAAGCTTTCGATAGAGTCTGGCACCGGTCTCTTCTTTCCAAGCTTCCGGCCTATGGCTTGCCCCCTCAACTGTGCACCTGGATTGCAAATTTCCTGCAGAAGCGTCGTATTCGGGTCCTTTGCGACGGTCGCGCTTCCAAATTTATGCAAGTCAATGCAGGAGTGCCTCAGGGCTCCGTCTTATCCCCTACGCTCTTTCTTCTGCATATCAATGATATGTTGAATCTCGGCAACATACATTGTTATGCGGACGACAGTACCGTGCATGGGCGATATCTCGGACGTCCTGGAGCTAAACAGGCTGAGGTTGTGGGGAAAAGGCAGGATCTTGTCGTTGAACTTGACCAGACCTTGAACCGCATCTCTGAATGGGGTGCCAAGAACTTGGTCCAGTTCAACGCCAAGAAGACCCAGGCATGCGCGTTCTCAACAAAAAAGTCTCCGTTCCTTCCCCTCCCTTCTCTGAAGAACACTCCACTGGTGATACGTGACAGCCTCTCCATCTTAGGTATGGATCTTTGCCGCTCCCTTAATCCCAAAACCTACATCGAGAGCGTCATTAGGCAAGCTTCGCGAAAACTCGGAGTTCTGAACAGGGTGAGGCGGTTCTTCGCGCCTGGGCAGCTGTGCCTATTGTATAAGGCACAAGTGCGCCCTTGCGTGGAGTACTGTTCTCATCTTTGGGATGGCTCCGCGCAGTACTTGCTAGACGCTCTTGACAGGTTACAGCGGCGGGCTGTCCGTATCATCGGAGATCCAGAGGTCACGAGTTCACTGGAACCTCTGCAACTCCGTAGGGATATTGCCTCTTTGGCATGTTTCTATAGAATATACCACGGGGAGTGCTCTGAAGAGTTATTCCACCTTATCCCGCCCTCCCCTTTCCTATCCAGAACAACGCGTGCTGGGCTCAGATGCCATCCTTACACGGTGGAGTCGACTAGAGTGCGTACCAATAAGTTTGGGTCCTCATACCTCTGCCGAACGATCAAGGCATGGAATTCTCTGCCAAGGCACGTGTTTCCTTCTTCCTTCAATCCTGGGTCCTTTAAGCGGGGCGTGAAAAAGCACCTTCTCAGGCCGTCAAAGTAGAGAGCTCAACATCGCCTCGGCTGCTATGAGGACGATGTGGAGGCCACTGCTCTTAGACCACACGACTGCTTACCATCAGGCGGAGTGTGGTCATTTTGACGAGCAAAATAAAAAAAAAAAAAAAAATATAAGTTGTCAGTGGAACAAAAAAAGACATAGGGTATATTTCAACCAGAAATAAGTACCGTTACTAACCTAACCTACATTTACGCGAGCGAAGCCGTAGGCAAAATCTAGTTAAAGATATATATCAAAATAACTCAGATTATCAAATTAAGGTTTTCTGAAACTGAAGTCATATTTTATCTCCATGTTATTTTGTTTGTTCGAGTACCAAGGACAAACCATTTAATAGATTTTGCTAGTTTGATAGTTGAGACTCAAGTTAATATCTAAACAATGTTTCATCTGATTCCTTTTTGTAGAACAAGACCTATGGTGCATAGTGTTAGCCGTGTATAAGACTTTGCGGGCAAACTGTTACACTGGTATCCTAGTAAACTAGAGGCAAGCGAAGACGATTACGATTCGATACTTATGCAGTATAAGCAGTGAATAGAATAACTAATATACTTCGTTTAACGCGATAACACTGATCTCATTTTGGATCGAACATAGATTATAGAAATATAATAACTCACACTTAGTTTAGTAGTATAACGTTCATTCCACTTTTAAAGAACTGCCGAAGCATTCATTTATTAAGTGCTAATTTTAAATTAATTATCTTAAGGATTAAAATGATGAAATAATCTAAAGCTATAACCGAATAAGCCCTTGTTTAAACATTATCAGAATGTATAAAATACTGGCAGCCGGTGCTTCCTCCTAAAATTTTGATCTGATCTGCATTTTAATTATCTCTACGTTAATTTACGAGAAGTAGGCGATTCAGAAACTTTTGAAGCTTATTACAGTGAGATACATTAAATAATATAGTTTTATTTTACACATAAGTCTCTTTATATACCTACTCGTAGAAATAGATAGACTTATTATACCTACATTGGAGTACCGATGATTTTAGCTGCAAAGTTATTACTTTGCAGCTAATAAATGATTTGCAGATAAAGAATGCCTTATTGAGCATTCTTTTTTATACTATTATGATAATAACTAGGCTTCTTTATAGTACTATGATATGTGCCCTTTTCTCTATAGAAGTCTCATGGGTCTCTATGAATAATCGATACAAGGTACCGACAGTTCGGTACCTTGTATCGATTGTTCATAGAGCCTTTGTTAAACTGTACATACTGTCAAACTACAGTTGCAATTTAAAGAATACGTATTAATATATTATATATGTAAACTATTCTGTATACATACGGGTAAACGCTTTGTGGTCATGTATTATCGTAGCCGACTACGTGAAGTATTGCTACGATTTATTGTAGTATTTCGTCTACGACGTAGCACATGTTTCCTAATCTTAAACGTGATTGTAACACTTACTGGTGAGACCTATATATAAATAGACAAAGATAAAACAGTACATTATCTTTTTCTCCTCTCCTCTTTTTTTTTGTTTGTGTTATAGCTATTGACGAGCTTTATCTATCAATAAAAAAATGGATACAGTTTTTTTATATAGATAGGTAAAAACAAAAGAGTTCGGTACTTTTTTCTCCTCTATTATTCGACCGTTTTTTTTTGTTTAATATAACTAAATCATATATAAACGATATATATAATAATATAAAAGAGTACAAAATGAATTCATATATGACTTCCTCAAATTTTAATATTGAATTTTGACCACTGGGCGAACTAACTATTTGAAAGTCCTACTAGCATCGATCATCATTAATGTTCACACATATGACAGATCGTGCTAATATTTTTACTTTGGGTTTTCAATGTTAGCATAGACGATCCTTAGTGGCAAATTGTAAATATATGTTTGAAAAAGTGGCCAAAATACTCCGCTTAAACTCTTCGCTACTTTGTATTCTGTTATATGTACGTACGAAAACAAAAGAAATTCCAGCATATTTTCGGAAGTGTTTCATTATAATAAAACACTTGAGTGTATTAGCATGTCGAATAAAGCTATAGTTTATCTACATAACATCACATCACGACGTTCGTATTTCTCATAAAGTCGGCAATCTTCAAGATAGTGTGCTATTCAAGCTAAAACAGCGCGCGCCATACGCGTTGTATTTACGCTTCAAGGTAAACACTCTGAAAATGTATATTCCCCTTCAATATCCAAACATAATATCTCTTTACCTTCGTTTTCTTTGCACAAACATATTGTAAAAGTAATAACTCAGCAATAATGTTTTGTGAAGTTTCGTATAGCGATCAATTAAATAAGAAAATGCTATGATTAATGGGATCCACGCCCTTGGAAGCAACATATCAGTAACTTGAAGGACGATCGACACGAGCTAGTGTAATATTATCGGGTGCTAATTTAATATTAAAAAAGTGGGAGTCAGGGCGCTAGGGAAACATGTTATTTTAGTAGTTACGACAAGCAAATATACATGTATGATGCATGTTATCGTTAAGCAAGTGTAGTTGTTAACACGTAAACTAGTGTTATAGGTTTTGTGGTAGGATCTATTGTGTTTGCCAATATGTAACTTATGATATATAGTTTAGGAATATTAAAATAATAATAACAACTAATTGCATTACTAAATGAATTGTTACTATACAAAATTGTGTATTTATAGTTGACAATAAAATTTCCAACCAAAAAGATGTTCTTTTTATTTTAAACTAGCAGATCCGACAGACATTGACCTGCTTGAACGATAAAAATCCAATCGCAGCACTACCTACCAGGTCTTATTGTAAATCCAAAGCAAAAATCTGCTCAAACACACACAAATCATTTCACCAAAATCATTTCAGCCATTCAGAAGGAGTGCAGAGACAAACACACATACAAAAGAATTATATATAACATAATTATATTAACATAAACAATTACTATTATTTTAAGAATTCACTAATTTGTCTAATGACTAAAAATTGAGAGTGACATTGTAACATGGCAATATGAAGCAGATGTTACCGCTATCTAAACGCAGTTGAACATTGTCATACCTCCAAAAGTGCTACGGCTTGCTATAGCCCTTTGTCTCTAAAGTTTGGAAACAGACAAATTATATACCGCTTAGCAGTTATATGTTTACAACTTAGGTTAAGAGTAATTTGAGATTAATAGAGAGCCGAAATGATATAAAAAGATAAATAAATGAACGAAGATCTGTAATTATATTTATATGTAGTTAGCAACCAAGTCCAATATATACAAAAGTCTGCCTAGAGCCTACAGTGACTAAAACTGTTTTTGTTAAAAATACTTATACATAACCCAACTGTTATGCAGTAATACGTCATAGTTAATTCACGTAGTGGTTTAAGTAATCGTCTCACCACATTGCCACAACGCTAAGTGGTTCGTTCCCCACACGGGACAAAATATTGTGTCATCCACTAACAGTTTATGGAGTTTGGGTGTTGACACAAATGACAACCGAACTCGCAAAACATTCAAACAACCGTATTCGATTGTTCATAAAGACCCTCGCAAAACAAGTTATTTCTAGTGCAGGCGATGAAATATTAAATTGAAAAAAAAAACTAAAACAATGAATAAAGCAAGCTTTCGTCCACTTTACCAATCATTCATTTAAATGACAACTACATTTTCGTTACAATGACGAAGTGTTTAAAACGTATAAAGAATAATAGTATTTATTTATTACGAAGCAGCATATCATCAACATAAAACGCGAAAGTTTAAAGTTATTATTAGCATATACACATATACATAATACATATTGTTAGAATGACATATAAATTATACAGTAACTTGCAAAATCAACTTCTTTTAAAAATAGCGTTTAATACATTTCTACATGTTATTTTTATATTAAAGACAGCAGTTTTTAATAACCAATCTCATTTCAAACTAATCTTTTATCATAGCCTGTTTTCCTTTCAAAGTTGGTTAAATGTGTTCCAGATATTTTAGTTTACAGCGATAATACATCGCAAGTAAATGGAAATAGTGTGTAGTGTGTCATCCTATATCGATACAGCGAGCGGTTGTACGCGTAGGGACGTTTAATAGGCAACATCAGATTTAGGTTTAGCTGACCTCAGGCACTAATATCAGGCCCAAGATACGACCCGATATAATTACATTGCGGCTTAGGTCGTAACGTAAACCCGCAGTTAGGCAACAATAATATACCTCTTCAAATAGTTGATGTGTAAGAAATTTGATGCTTTTCAATAGAGAATTAATGAGAGAGTTCCTTTATATTTATACCGCAATGTAGCTGTGATTAAAACATTGTATACATAAGTAAATTCACACGTATGTTTTTCACACACAACATCCATAAAAGGCTAGACAGAAGTGTTTTACATTACATTTTACTGTTAAAGTTTTACGTCCCCTGTAATAGGTACTGAGCCAGTTAGCGTCTTTTGGGAACAGTACCAGACTTCGTGGTACTATTAAATTTCTTGAGAAAACCCAATAACTAAAAATAATAATAATAAATAAAAAATATAAAGATGTAGAAGGTGGAAAATCAGTCTATACTTACGCCTTGAGAAACAGGCTTTTATTTATGTATATACCTATATAAAGATAATAAATTGTAGTCATGTATAATAATAATTATTGGTCACACGCACCTTCATAAATCTTTTACGGGTTTTTCTTTATGTATGTAAGCAAATGCAAGACATATTTGTTTTACTAACTGTGGTACTGAGAGATGCCATGATTACTTAAGTGAATCTTTATATAACTATGTAAAATCTTAACTGAAGAATCATTTAAGTTATCAAATGTATCTCAGTACCGACGGCAGTAAGATTCAAACTCTGGTAATGTAAATTTTTTGTAGAATATTTTAAATGAAGTAAATTTTTTCGAATCGTTCCATCAAGGGCTATTTTACAATTAGGCTAGACCGTTAGTTTCTTCCAACTAAGCTTAAATGTACGAAAAATCAACTCATATCAATTGTATAAAGATAGTAGAAAGTTATTCACACTCGACCTTTCGACATCCAACAGCCTTCTGGCCACCACTACTTCAAAAACATTGGTAGAAAAACGCTCATAAAATACACGAATAACAAATCACCAATCATTAGGCGTAGCACCGGCAATCTATGAAACTATCGTTCAGTTGACGAGAGTCATAATCGTAATGCATTTATTTCACCCGTCATAATGTTCACTCACCTAAGGATCTTGACAGAATACCGTCTAGCTACTAGAACCTGTTTCTTAGTTGAAAAAAAAGTAAGGACCTTTAGGCAAAGCAAAGAGAATTTTCAAAGGAGGCAAAAGTGAAGTTGCTGCATTGAGTTAGCTTGTATAATTTTGAAGAAATCAAAGGAATTCTATTGGTAAGTGGTATGGTTCCTTTTTGTATTTAACTAGCTGTTACGCGCTGCTTCTCTCAGATAGTAAATGGAAATGCGATTCGTAAGACAAATATTGCTGTCGCTAGATGGCAATATCTATCATCAACAATATTTATAAATTTATTTCTTTATTTACATTATTTCTTGGCTATCTTGTTATCATCATATCATTTGTTTCTTTTTGACCTAAACGTAGGACAAGAACAAACGAATAAGTCTTCATATTTATTATTAATTCTCTCATTAGTACTTAAGGTAAGGAATTAGCGCTTAAACGAAAAAGAAAAAGGAACCTATAGTAGTGCCCAAATTAGTCACCCATTTTCTTTGCCAACAAGCCTCATGGCTGAGAATAGGCACTGTTGCAATGGAAAAATGTTAGCCATAGTTTACATTGCTGACGTCAGTCAAAAATGTTAAGTATAACCCTAGAGGGTCAGATATTCTAAAAATGTTACAGACAAATATTGATTATTAAATAAAGTATAAAATTTTTTGATTATTGAAAAATACGAGTTTGGGTTTTACTTTGGGCATATAATAGGATTTCTTAACCTGTTTTCTATTACTTGAAAGATGTGTTTATTATTACGTACTTAAAACTTATAGAGCAGCTAATTAGAGATGTAATAGTTATTATATCGATTACGGCTAGACTGTATGCTTGACGGGCTTAGTTACCTACCTTAATCCAGCTAGCACGCACAAGAAGCACTCGAGTTCCATTGCACCTACCAATTGAGCAATGAATTTCAGTCCATAAGATTAATAAATTGCAACCACGAGTATTAAAGTGAGTATATAATATACATCATTATGAAGTTACGAAATAAACCAACCAATTCATTTTTCGTTTTCCCCCCTTTTTTTTCCGCATAGATACCATGATGATTTATCACTTCCTAAGTAAAAAGCACTTGACACATTTATCAAAAACACCTCTTACAATTGACTCCAGAAACTGTTAATCGCAAAATCTTTACTTTGGTCTAGTCTTGTCCCAATATTACATGTAACTTAAATATTTGTTAGCAAAATGTGGGTATTATACATCGTTGCCTTTCCCGTGCGAGACTCTCCTTGAATAAGATACATTTTTGCAGCTTTAGATCTCCAGGTCAGATCCAGATTAGAATAAAAAAAACTAATAAACACGCTTAATTAAAAATCCAAACTAAAAAGTAGAAAATAATTTAATTATTTTAATGTAAATAAGCGTAGGTTGCTTCCTAAGATATTTTGATAACCACCACCCCACGCTCCTATACATTAAAATTATTAAATTATTTTCTACTTTTTAGTTTGGTTTTTTAATAAATCGTGTTCTTCAGTATTTTTAACAATAATTTTTATTTTTTTCTAAATTATTGTACTGTTATCAGGCCTCGATAAGTGTGCTAAGTTTTAAATCAATCCGTCGAACGTGGTGAAAATCCTGTTCAGAGATTCCGTTACATAGACACATACAGATACATACATACCAAGCTAATAAAAGCGTGTTAGAAAAGAAAAATCAATAACGAATCCTTTTGAGCCAGTGTTTAATGCTCCCAAGTGTAAGTTAGCAAGCATTGCAGTAAACAGTAATACATTACTTAACCCAGTCCATGTGGTAGCGCCCTAGCATGCCTTTATAAAACCTCCTTTCAAGGCACAGCCACTCGCACCTCGTACATAACGTGTTTGTTTATACGTTTCACACGTAGCCAGGCGCGACGTGTCGGCACAAGTACTGTTCGCTTTCAAGTATTAAAGGATCGCTTTTTACTGCGTACTGCTGTTTGACGCGGATGTTTGCGTGAAAAGAATGCAAATTGGATTAAAATGTCAATACGTGTTAGGTCATACGCGTGTTAACAACTACAAAAATTTCATGATATCTACATGCAGTTATGATTTATTTCACAACTAGATTTTGCCCCAGCTTGGCTCGCGTAAATGTGGGCTAGGTTAGGTTAGGAATAGTACTTCTTTCAGGATGAAAGGTACCTTGTTACTGTTACTGTTCCTTTAACAATGTGTATGCAAAATTTTATGATAATTGGTCGAGTAGTCAAGATGTGGAAACTTAACATACAAACAAATTCACATTAGCATTTATAGTATTAGTTAGAATTGGGATATTTAATAATGGTTGATCATAAACTGAGGGTTATTGATGTCATTAGGACTATGACCGCAGTTTGAGCAACAAGCTCTCTAATATGGCGATGCTCAACTCAAATGCCTCAATTTTGCTTGACCGTATTGCTATTTACCGATCAACGAATATAAGTGTCAAATCCAAACTAATATTTGTTTCTTTGGTTGAGTTTCTTCTGCTTTTACGCCTTACTTACTCGACCGATCATCATGAGTTTGATGCTGATGAATTGATCTCATATATATACATACAGTTTTCAGGGGTACAAAAGGACAAAGGGTACCAGGGTTTATCCAGAAAAAAAGTAGTATTTGCGAGCGAAACCGCGGGCAAAAACTAGTAATCTATACCTAAAAGAAAATAAATTTATTTAATACCGGTTACCTATGATATATAATATTATTAACATATGTCGTAGGTAATATTATAGAATTAATTGAAATCTATCGATCAATATCAGCCATATCTGCTTAAAATTACAACGATAACTCTTCAAACCAACATAGTTTCATGTATAGTATATTATATGCGTTTAGCAATGGACCAGTTACTTCTAACCTTTCCGCTAACAGTACAGTAACGCCGTCTTTATAGAGTTGGCAACGTAGTAGAGTGTTGCCCCCGGATCAGCCTAGTTACCCCTTATAATCGGACGGACCATATGCATGTCTACTGTTGGTTGTCGGCGTGGTAACGAAACAACACGCTCCGCAAGACCAAACTATGGCTAAAATCGCGCATATTAGGCAATCGCAATATCGATTCGAAAGTCCGCATTAGTGCTCATTTTATAAGCTGAAAGGAGTTAAAGTATATTTAAAGTTGTAGGACCTCAGTTTTTATTTTCTTGAAACGGATTATCTTAATCTTCTCTAATAGTTTTAAGTCTTATGATTCTAACGACATGGCTTCTGAAGTATTGAAATTATATCAATTTTTGTAATAAATATTTTTATTTTAGTACTACCAAGTAAAACTAGTGAAGAACTTCATACAATTCATGTGTAGATTCACATGAATTGTATGAAGTTCTTCACTAGTTTTAAGTTGAGTGTAAAAATAATACCATTAGCATTAAATATGTTTTAGATTAAAACGTATATTGTAAGTAATAAACACATTTTTGTGTGTTGTGAACAGAGATTCACCATATTCATTTGAATACGGCGTATCTATATTTACAACACTCTCCTAGAGACACAATCTTTCATATTTATTTTAAAGCCTTTATTCACAATAAGTATATTGATACGTTCATACCAATTTGCAGTAAGAATAATTTAAAATGAAAAGCACTATAATATACTTAATAATTTTTAACAGTATCACTTATTTTATAACAAAAAATTGCGTAAAACTGCCGAAAAAGCGATACATTTCATCAAAATGGCAAAAGCGAATATTGAGCGAAGTGACCGGAAAATTCAACAGTACTACGGGCAACGCGCCGCACAAGCGAGAGCGATTTTATACGCGGGGCGGATGCGCCAGCTCCCGACAAAATTACACCCCACTTGTACACGCTCAAAGCATCCGATAAAACACTTCCACTGAACTAAAATTTTGCTAAATTGAAAACCCTCGCGTTTAGCATCGGGTTTTCAGTGTGAAGCATTCATCGAAATTGTTATTTCGTATTCTGTTACAGGTATTTTTCAATTAAAAGCTTGATGGTTATTTGAAGTGGTGCTATCCAATCGCTCTTGTTTGATCTGTCTGGATAACATAATATATCTATTTGTCTAACTATGCACACCACGTTATTGTATCAGCAATAAATACATCGTTCTTTTTAGAGCTCAGAACGGTGTTCAGCTCATAACATATTTCTGTCTACTAACGGTTGGAAATATTTTGGATTCGGATTGACAATTTTTTTAAATTCTTTTTTAAGACAGAACTCCCGATTAGGAGTAATTCCTGTCCGCGGGGACTTTACAAACATGCAAACAACAAACAAAAGAACATCTGAATCATCGGAACAAGTGTTGGTGGACCACACACATTTTTATCCGGTGATAAGATCGAACCCATAACACTCAAAGCCGAGGCGACTACCTAAATCATTATGCCACCCGTGCAGTTTAGTTATGTATTAATTTTGATACTACTACCATAAACAGTAAGTATGATTTTATAGTATTATTACCTGACTTACAATCTTTACATAAAGAATATTATTTCATTAATTTCACTATAAATAATAATATTTTGAAGAAGTGTGAAGGTGGGAAGAGTGGAGTTGGGTGTGGACCTAATAATAATATTATTAATCCTAACTAATATTATAAATGCGAACGTAAGATTGTTTGTTTGTTACGTCTTAACGACTCGAGCGATCATCATGAATATATATATCAAATTTCATCAACATCAGGGGAACCGAAAAGAACATAGGGTACGTTTCATCCAGAAAAAAGGACTATTTTCAACCTATCTTAAACATGTACATATGTATATTGTTGTATAGAATAGCACTATACTTGTACTTCTGAAGTTGATTAAGCAAAGGATTTGTCGATTCGCATACAAAGGTATATTAGTCACACTAGATTGCATGAAATAATTAGCGTATTGCCGGCATTGTGTCGCTAAAACTTAATAGTAAAACACCAGAATACGGTTATACAACAAAATATTAATCCGACTTTTTCTTTCACTCACTAATGTCACAGTCTTTTACCATAACAATAAACAATAATTAACTACCGGTAGATTCTTTTGCCAAAATTACGAAAAAGCTTGATTATGGCACACACGACCCAGTCTGCCCGCTCGACATGTAACGAGGTTAGCAATTTTCTTTTATTCAACATTATTGCAACACCTACGGACATGAAAGGCGTGTCAATTCACCACTTCCGACGCGAATGTAGGGTGACCAGCTCGCATAGCCATCGGCGACGCCTTTATAATATTTGTATAATTTTTTTAATTTCTGGATTTTACCCCTTCTAGGCTTCACTCGCATAAATAATAGGTTAAATTAGAAATAGTACTTTTCCAGGATGAAAAGTATCCTATATCCTTTTCTGTTCCCTTGACAACGTGTATGCGAAATTGCATGATGATCGGTCGAGTAGTTAAGGCGTGAAAGCGTAACAAATAAGTTCAGATTAGCATTTATAATATTAGTTAGGATGACACTAAAATTATTATTCGCTAATACATTGATTATAACTGATATTTTATGATATGATTTTGTCACTTAGATTTGTGCACAGCATTGATAGAAAATACGTATTCATTAAATAAATTAATAATCAAATTATAGCATTGATAAAATATGAACATAAAAACGCTTTTAATTAAATGGTATTGCAACTATTTAAGTACTTTCATATATAATAAATGTTATTGAAAGTACATAAAATCAATCTTATTTTTTATTAAGCCTATGTGTGTAACGCCTACACGAAGTGGAGCACTATGTTTTTAGATTCCACGTAATAGGTAGCGAGCCAATTGTCGGCTACCGGGCTAAGATCCTGACTCCGGCTGTGCCTGAGAAATTCTTAACAGATAAACCCGTCAACAATTCGTGTGACCCAGGTATTCAGACGCATTCACTCTCATGTTACTTTTAGGAAATAGTTTCTATTTTAAATACACAACTACTCACAACAGAGATTTAATTTAGATCGGTAGTTATCTATTTTCAGAAGCAGATGTTGAACTTAGAACAATCTAGAATAAACTATTTAATCTTAAAGTCGTAAATCGAGTAACAAAGGCATTAAACAGCACTGTATCGCAAAGAGCATGAATATAAAAAGAACGTTCTAAGGATATTTTCTGTTCCATAAAATTCATTTCAAAAACATTCACGTTTCGCAAAACATTCAAAGATTTCGCCGATTGTCAGGTAAACGTACACAGCCCGACAAATTCTTCGTCGAAAGGTATTTCTAATTCAGCAAAGGATGTAAAAATACGCGTGTAATCCATATCCAACGAAATATGGGTGGGTTGTGGCATCCCTACCCTAGCGCGCTCAGGCGTACCGTCAACCACTAATTACTGCGTACCACGGTTCGTTCCGCATTTTTCATACAGATCACGGACCCACTCAACTCGCCGATATCGATTCGGAACTTCTACCGGGAATTGCTTGAGGTTCCGTCTAAGAATCGACGGTATGCAGTCATGGGAATGCTCTTTTGTTCTTTACGCAAAGCGTTTCAATATTACGTGACTATGTACATTATTATGAATATAATATAGGCAATATTCTGCTATGGTTGTTTTGTTGGTTTAGTAGCAGTGTATTGTACATAAGAATGACAAAGATATCGAACAACAGCATAGAACTGTTTCTATTAGATGGTAATAGGTTGGTACTTCTTGTATTAGGACTTATACTAGGCAGGAAAATTTTTGTATGAAACGCGATTGTCTTATATTTCGATAATAATTGGCATGCGATACTGTTTGTGGATTACACACATTTTTGTCTCATGTGGAATTCAATACCATATCACTACTACGCGCAGTGGTCGTGGTGAGGCGACCTCGTAAACTGATACGCCATCCGAGCAAATCTATGGATGTGTTATGTTTAATAGGTATGTTTGAATATAATAATTAATGAGACAAAAAGGTCCGAATACTGTCATCAAAAATAACATTACAATAAATCAAAAACGAGACAAAGCTTTTGTTACATTTATTGCCGAAGTAAAATTTTATGTATGAATGATGGCTCACATGTTTATTGAACGGCTGAAAAATTACAGTTAAAATAATGGATATTTTTACGAACGAAAAATGAAATGTTGATTTATTTATTGTTTCCATCGAGAATTTGCTTGCCGTAAAATTAGTAGCTCGCTGCTACTCGACATGGTTCGATATGAGAACCATCTTTACACGAATGGAGCAGTGCTTAAATTGTCATCACGTTTTTGATAATACGTCTACTCTTGCGGGTATAATTTCCATGTCGGATGGGTGTCGTTATTAATCTTTCTCTCCGGTTTTGAACTATAAAAGATATGCCAACCCTATTCTATAATTTACAATGTATTATAACAAAATTAGCTTCTACTCGCTGTTATACACGCGTTAATATCACAAGATCGCATACTGGTATAAAAAGTATCCAACTCTAAAATGGCAAATCTATCTGTGCCCCAAGTTCAATCATCCAGAATCGCCACTAATTTCAACATTTATAATATTAGTGACATGTAGGATAAATACAGAACGGAAAAAGTCTTGTATGTTCCCAAGAGACACAAGAAAATTATCTAAAGCACTGAGTGTATTATAAAACCGTTGTGTTTACCTAAGGGTAGTTACCATCAAATTCATTCATGTCATGCTCACCGGATTGATGAACTCAATAAGTTGGAAAATTACATAGGTGAACATTGCACTGTAAACAAAAATAACTCTTTTAATGACTTCTGAGGGGAAAAGTGCCTTATAACACTAAAATGGAATGCTTTTTTAAGTAAAAAAACTTACATTCATTACTGTTACAAAAAGTAAACAAAAAGTGGCCTTACCACCAAATATGGATTAACAGAAGTACGCAACAAAAGTTTGGTTTATTTATAAATCGGACACATCTTTGAATACTAACTACTGCTACTATACTTCAGTAACGTACAGAACAGATTCAAAATATTAGATTTGCGGTGACGTGTCTTATTCATTACCTTCCCGCTGAGGATTTTCCCAAGAGACTAAAGCATGAGGTTCTTCAAAATGGACATAAAAGGGTTTTGCAAAGTCGTCAACGCTCGAGTGATATCCTTGATACAGGCAGGTCGTATGCTTGTTAAAAAGGTTACGGAGACAGGATGAGCATTTTATTCGGTTCTTATAATATAATTCATTTTCTTTATTATTTAGTTTAACAGCAATCATTTGTGGAATTATTGTATAAATATATTAATTTACTTCGATATAAAGGCGATTAACATACATACATACAAAAAATATGATTTTAAATGTACTAGTCAATATTATTATATTATGTCTACTTCTACTCAGCAATAACAGGTGGTAATCATAATTAGTAGCGATTTCAGAAAAAACAGTATCCTAGCAAGTTTTTAATCGATTTCTTTTTATTTTATTCATATTTATTATGCCAAGCAAATAATAATCATAAACATTTATGAAACATTACTAAGAATCGGGAAAAAGTGAAGCCATATTTGATTAGAAATAACAAGGTCTGAGCCAAGTTAACATCACTTAACATCTTCAATTGGTTTCGTTTTGCGGATATATATTCTGTATCCATTATACACAGATGAATACAAATAAATTCTCATGCTAATTCAATAAAAAATAAATTGAATACTCCTTTAGACCTTTTCGTATAAAAGGCCAATTATTTATTTAAATATAGCAATTTAGCGATTACAAAGCTGAACCTTGTTAGAGAGTTACTTAGAAAATTGAAACTCTCGTGCAGGTTTGCCAGTCGACGTATAATCAATAGATAAGCATGTAGCTACTGGAAAGTTGTTACGGTAAATTACGGTACATCTAAAGCAGAAATACTTTCTTATCTTTATAATAATTATTTTATACGTGTGTATGTCACTGCACTTCTGCTAAACGACTGAACCGATCTTGATGATTTTTTTGTAATATTGTCATTTAAATTAATTATATGTTTCAGATTTAATCGTGGTTGATTTAAAAAGGTCACGGTGGCACTGTCTCCTCGTTACCATGGCTCGTGAAAAGTAACCGAAACGTTAGAGAAAGTTTACAATAAAATAATAATATGTAATTTACATAAATTATTTAGAAGGAATAGTATTTTTTGAAATAAACTGCTATTAACGCTGAAGACAGTAGTCCTTCGTATACTCGCGCGTCAGTCTCTCAGACCGACAAATCAATCATTCGCTGTTTTTTCATAAACTACCTTCTCGGCTGTTACTTCATTGCTGTTATCGGTCCGTGAGACCGACGCGAGTATAGACGTTACTATTTTAGGTAAGTCAATAGTTTTTTGTTTTCTAATTTTACTCCATAAAATGTACTATCGTCTAGTGGTCAAAATTCGACCAAAATTCCTAAACTTGCTCTACTTTGTTTTCTTTTCTTCTTTATTACATATGAATAAGGTATAGGTAACCATAGTTACAAGGAATTGTACGACGTCAGACGAACAATGCCGAAATACTACAAACACGATTCGACTGCGTGTGTCAAACGCATGGATGGTGCGTGTAGTGTTTTTTCATTAATTTAATGTATTTCTAACGCATATTTTATAAAAATATTAGGATTCGCCCCTCCTTCTCCATATAAACTGTGCCAAATTTCATAATCCTCCGACCGTGCAATTTTCGTAAAAAGGGGTACAACGTTTTTGCTTCACGTATTAATATATAGATTAATTAATTTTAGTGGTATGTACTATGTAATAAATATAATTTTTAACATTATTTTAGATCAGTTTTTATTTGTTTTTAATAAATTTTGTCACCACAATGGACGAAGATTGCCAAGAACACTGAGACAGAGGGCATAAGAAGTATGCAAAATTGATAATGCTAAACCTTCATCTTTTGATAATCATCAAGGAGGCCGATATTCATTACGCTCTTAAAAAAAATCTTAAGGCGCGATACAACTATATAAAAGTCAAGAACAACTTTGTCTCGAGCATGCGGTTACACCAATGAAACCTTTAGTGATTAATACTTTTCTATGCTTTATTATTGTTTTTACTATTTTAATTAATTACATTTCTTAGTTTTTTCTTAGTTGTCATAAAAAATAAAGTTTAATTGTTATTTACCTTAGAGTGCAAAAATACGTTTTATAAGCAGCTGAATTAAAAATGTGTTCCTACCAAATAAATGAAAAGTACAAATATATTTTTAATTTTTTTATTTAATTATGGTCTCGTCTTTAAAATAAAAAACAAAAAACAATTATATTATAAATAATATTATCACAATCATACAAACGAGATCAACTTTCGGTCTGAGAGACCGTGCGCGAGTATACAAAGGTTAATTTTAATAATTTTTGGTGTTTGTTTGTGTGGGTCCCTGGGTGGTTTAGTTTTACTATTTGTGGCGCTGTGATCGGTTCGTTCGGGCAGGCCAACGTCAGTCAGGTTCGATAGTTTAAAATATAAATAAGTAATTTGAGGACATTATAATATATACACCAATAAATATGCTAGAAATACGGTACCGCATTCATTAAATTTGTACAGTGTAGGATATTAATTATGACTTAAATTATTTATGCTTACGGGTTTTACAGAAGGCATAAAATATAAATAGTAATTACAATCAGTATAAGTTAGTTCATATTTGATAGCTATTCCTGTAGAATGCGCTTGTGCCATTTTGCCGTAACCATTTAGTAGTAGTAGATTTAGTAATATTTTAGAGTTACCGCTTCCGTGTGTGTTTTCATTATTGTATTTTTCTTGACATGTGTTCGGTAGTATTATTTAAATTGTATAATGAATGCTTTGTTAATCCTGTGCCTTAGGTTACATAGTACTTTTCACGATCATTCGTGACGATCCATATTCTACGTTGGGCTAGAGTTCTGTGGCACAATAGAAAGTAGGTTGATGCCATAACACAATCAATGGCTGTACGCCTAGATTATTTATTATTTTTTAGTTTATAAAATTTTATTCAAACAATAAAAGTTCAAACATACATTCAAACAGCGGCAACGTGTTTGAATGTTTGTAATAATTTAATGTTTGAAGTCCATCGCGATACAGGAAATACTATTCAAAGAACACCCAGACTCGGAACATTAATTTGTGGATCGCTCAAATTTTGGTTGTGGGAATGGCGAGGAGAGTACCAAAACCTCTACGCCATGTAGTCACTGTGAAGTCATTTTAACAGCATCTGGCATGAGGAAATTTGTTGAAGAACCAAAATGCATTACAGCTCTTTTTACCATTATCGGCTCACCGACAACTGATAGCAAATTTCAAACGACGACTATGGAAGTACGAATAGGAAAAGTCGGTAATAGCCCACACGACAGATAGATCAGTTAATCAAATAACCTATCACAATGCACTGCTAAACATAAAACTGTCAAAATTTTTACCAAAATAGTCTAGCAGCGGCATTTTGTCTCAGTCTGAGCCAGCTTCATTTTAGTTATTGCTTGTCGCAATGGCTACACTCCTCCTGATGGTACGCAGTCATGTAGTATGACCCAGGGTCTCTACTTTACCTAAGCCTAAAGACAATGCATTTTCAGGCTCCGCTTGAACGACCCGGCTAATTTCTTCATTTCGTTAGTAAACCTGGATACCTTAAGATAAAGCCACTAGTAATGGTTTACCACAACTATAGCTTGCTTATTTTGTAAATGGGTCATTAGCTCCTTTGTCGGATAATTTCCATACAGGCTACCTCTGTATCTGTAAATCATCCAACAAAGAAGACAATCACTTCTCATCTTTATCGCATTTTTAACAAGCTTTTGTTTAGTTGTTTTTGTTGTTTGTTTACTTTTGAAGTGAATACTTCTTTAGACACGTTGAGCATTTTTTGGGTGGACAAAAATCATGGAACTCGCGTCATCGTCACAGAACGCTTTCCATGAGCTATATGTATACTGTGTATATATGTGTACTTTTTGAGTGAACAAAAAGCGTGAAACTCGCTTCATCGTCACCGCACGCTAGATACTTAGTTTTCACATCTATTGGCAGTCCCCAAAGACTGCACCGCATGTTTTTTTTTAAAGAGATCTTTTGTTCTGGCAATGTCTTGTATCGCTGGGCACTTCACAAATATGCAAACAGCAGACGCAAAGAACACCCAGACTCGTAACAACGGTGACAGGATCACACCATCTTTTGTCCGTGGTATTCGAAGCCACAATGACTCGGCACAGTGACAGTGACGAGGCCATCACTAAAGCCACTACGCTATTTGTGTAGTCTTTAAATCCTACAGCTTGCACTATTTTTCGGTACACTACTTAATTTGTAAACCTACTGTTTTATTCTATCTGTTGTTTTTCCCTTTAAGTTTATCGCTCGCTTTGTTAAGAAAGCGGCATTGATACTTCCAACTTCGCCAACTCACTTACTCTTCCATTAGCTGAATAAGACGTTCCTGGTGTTATAATTCGTTGTTAAGTGTTTATGTAAATCTTCACTAAATAGACGTGGTAATAGTGGTGTCACGAAACTAAGTACTCAAAACCTTGCAGTTAAAGCAGAGTACTGTATTAATATGGTAGCTGCCTATGTTTGATTTCGTACATTATTATACACACAAAGATCACATAGCAATCAAAAGAAACCTTTTTGTGAAAAGAGAATCACAATTGATTGCAAAATAAGAAGGTAATTATTATTTAAAATTTGGATCTTATTATCTCTCTCCAACAGATGCATTTAAATAGCGATTACGATAGAGTTTATATCCTTTGTCTGTCATTTGATATTTACTCCTACTACCAGATTTGGATAACTTGTATTTTTTTTTAGTAGATTTATTCAATTTTTATTTATAGTTTGTGTAATGCAACTATTTGAATTAAATAATTTAAAAATATATACTTAATACCCTAGAATGGTTTACAGTCAGGCCAGTCTATGATTAAATGTGAGCCTATGTATGTATTGTACCATACAATAAAGTAAGCTCATACGGTATTAGTTAATTTAATTTAATAATTAATTGTTTGATTTTAATACTTTTATAGCTGTAAAATATCCGGCAAATTTATTAACGCTGAGTAAAAATAAATAAATTAGATAATATATTCCAGGTCGCAAAAGTCGAGATGACCACTTAAAATGAAACGTTTCTATCTCAATGGGAGCTACCGTTTTGTGCTCACTAGTCGGTGCCACTAGCGACTAAAGTCTTTTCAAGTCTGTCACAACTGCTGTCAAAAGACGTGTTTAGCAGTAAACATTTTCGGTTTCTTGGTGATTGAAGTGAGTCTAGAGAATGAGACCTAACTATCCGCTAGCACCTCTAGCGGTGAATTCAAGCGCGATAGTCCTCATTGTCTTGACTTTTGAAGCTTTCGCTAACAGCGCCTCTAGCAAAACCATGAAGAACTAATCAAAATATATAGAGAGACACGCCAACATCCAGCATATTCGAACATCATTCGAATACTGTCGTAGCTCATACTTATACATTGTTCTAACTCCAGTATTATATTGTGTTAGGCGATACAATACGAGCTCGGTAACCTCGTAGTGATATGGATATATACGATATGGACATAATAATTAGCATAATTAATATGAAGTCAATAATAGGAATAAATAAAAGAAAATATAATGTAAGCGTCTATATTATCTTTGACATGATTGTAATAAACAAATATATCTAAAAGAAAGGATTAAACAAAATAATGAGTAAAATACGATAGGTACACTACATTTTCGTAATTATTACATAACGGGCGAATGAATAAGACATTACATCTTTTGTCTCATATTAATTGATGATTCTCTCATTCGCAAAAGATATTGTCACCAAAATAGTAATCTGTCTACTAGGGCGCATTCTTGCGCAAAATATAATAAACTGGGGACACAAATGTACGCAAAGACACTTCCATGGTTATCAAAATCGAGAACTAAGTTACCCTCACACTATGTTTTACACTCGTACTAAAGGATCTGACACAAATACCAATAAGTATATTATATAGTCAGCGACATAAATAGCTTAACATTGTATTATTTTCTAACATTCATTTATAGATCAATACATATTAATTATTACTTGCGAACGATGGTTACTTCGAATTATAGAAGAATTGAGTATATTACTAATGGTTAGCACATTATGTCACTGACTGTACAGACTTCTATTTCCCAATTTAATAGATGTGGTAAACAACAATTGCAATAACAGATAATATTTTATTTATTACTTCAATATATTTGATAGATTTATATTTGAAACAAACCCTTCATCATAGGATATATTATTATGCTATTTATTTAATTACTGTATTAGGACAAAAATAAGACAGAAATTATAATAACAGAATCGAGTCGCTAATTTGAATTAAAATTGTGATCAAGGCAGCTTCATCATCATTTTACTTCAAAAACCCTTCATATACCTTGCAGTAAAACTCACATGAAATGTTTCCCTAAGTAATTGCAAACAGACTGTAAAGGTTCTAATTGCAATTTCATTCAACGAAAGTCTTATTAGATGAGCACACACAAACATTGAATACTAACATGCGAGCATAAGTAGTCGTGTACACAGAGGCGTGAAACAAACAGTAAATCAGTGTCGCACTTCAGTCATATTTGAAAATAGCTAGTTCAGGCGGTGTAAGCCGGCGCTCAGGCGTCTAGCCCCCATTTCACGCGTGCCACAGCTCGTTGTTTTCTTTTTTGCACTTCAACTACTCGGGTGCGTATCAACGCCATGGAGTGTCGGCGGGTGTAAATTGAAACACTTGCAAATTTACCCCATACATTATTCATATCCCAAACACCCTCAGAGCGAGTCTGACAGTTACAGTTGACGCAAAGTTCACAAAACTGAACGCGAAATAAACCCATATTGTGTCACAGTTTACGTAACCTTGAATTTTAGAATAGGAAACTTACATCGGATATTGAATTTAGTCCGCCTCTCAATAGGGTCTATTGTTAAATAAATGATAGGGTTCGAATAATTGTCTGTGGCTCCGCGACGCAAATCACACTCCATTCTAGCAGCTTCGTGGCACATAAGTAAAGTGGGTCAACCATTATACGTCTAACAAATGGGTACCCGCCTTAAGTCGGGCTGTGCAATAAGGAGTCGGTTCAGAAACCCACAACCTGCATTATTCTGACCCTAATAAATTTGCCGAGTCAAACGGGCATTGTAAGACAAATGAGTTTGAAGACATACAGTAGAGATACTCCAAGCATAATAGACTGGAGCGCAAACACAAACGTATACATAATACAACTATATTTCAGCTTATATTTTCGCTGCGTAAGAACGTGGCAGTATTTGAATACAGAAAATAGTGTTACGCTCCGGAAATAAGCGAGAACGTATTCTTCGATCATGTTTGTGTATTCTTTTATAAGATTTTGTGATACAACAACGTTATGAGCATTGTTTATTTAGGTTATTAACACTTCAACATTTTGTCATCTGATCCGAGTTCGGTTTGCCATCTGATCAAAAGAGCAAAATAAAACTACTTATCAAAAGCCTTAATTATTATTTACAGGTTGTTTTAAAGGTCCCATTACTATAATAGTACAGTTAAGTTATGGGATAGTAGTAGATAGCTACTACTATCCCATTACTTATCCTAACTAATTATAAATGCGAATGAGTGTTTGCTTGTATGTCACGCTTCCACTTATCATACAATATCGCATACATGTCAGGAGTACCTACAGAAAAGGACATAGGGTACCTTTCATCCAGAAAACTAGTACAGTAGTAGTTGAAGTACTGTTACTAAACTAATCTAACCTACATTTACGCGAGCGAAGCCGCGGGCAAAATCTAGTCGTGTATATTAATGCAACTAATAAAATATATATATATATATATATATATGGACAAGGACAAAAAATCTCTTTAAAATAACTAAATCAGGCAATATTTTGGTGACATAGTTAATTTTGCAATAAATTATTTACACGGAAAGGTAAACTTAATATTTAGATATATTACATAAGCAGTTAAGATTGATGGAAAGCTCCATTTGATTCGCAAGTATCGAGTACGGTAGCTAATAAAGTATAAGAGGCACTTAATGTATAAACGGAAACAGGTTGCTAACGCAACTAAGCATCGCTATAATCCGAATCCGTTTCTACGGCTTAGTGGTGGAGAGCGAACCTTCCAGTCCCTACCGCCTAGTTGGCGATGATTGGATTCGATCTCCTTCGGTCGAGCAACCCAACCCATAATTAAGTTAACTTGTTCCCAATTATCTAAGTTTCACCATAATTATACCATCTTGTATTTAACAAAGTTAAATTATATTTCGTTAAAGTGAAAATATAAAAAATATTCACATATCATTAGCACAAATATATTAGCAACATAAATGTTCCTCATTTCAACACTAATTACTCAATTTGTTGCCGAGAACGAACACAAATGTATAAACATAATTTAGAAGTGCAAATAAAAAATGTTCAACCTCAAAACCTATACAAGCGTAATGTTAATTTACAAAACACATTTTCCTTGGAGAGTTTAACGTAATTTCTTTCTCACCAAGGCGTTTCCTGAAATAAATTACAAGTGTAAAATTCACAACAACAAAAGCGTAACAACAAAAGGCTCGCGGCTCGCAACATCCGGACGACCCTTCCAAACTTAGCAGCCTGATTACGGATTTCCGAGAAAAAAATAAAGGGAGAAATAATACGCAACCATGTAAAAAAAACAAGTGTTTTCAAACAAACCACTCTTGTGTTGTTAATGTTCAGAATGGTCGAAAATTTGATCCAATCTGATATGAAAATCTACATTGTTATCATTCGCGATCGATATTTTCAACAGAGCACTTTCGTCTTAATAGTACATTGATATGGAAGTTCACATAGTCGAATAAGGCTGGTTCTGGTTTATAGTGCTTTACGTAAAGATGAAACCGTGGGTCTGCTGGATGAGATTGCTTTGTATATGTCGGTGTTGGCGCTGGAGGTGGTGGTACCAGCCGCGTTGGTGATCTTGGCGGCGTAAAAGGACCTCTAGCTGTTTGAATCTCCGAGGACCTCACATTTTTCCACAAAAAAGGCTCCTTATGTATCCGGCCATGGTGTGTCGCTTTATGCCTGTTATCCTCTTTTTTGGGAGCCGTACTAGTCAATTCGTACATATCGGGCAACGATAAGTACCAATAGTCGGCCCCGTCCCCTATTATTGGAAACAACCTCTTATTCGAGAAAGCAGGTCGGTGTTTTCTTACGAACTCATCATATTTCCGCTTCAATCTCTTCATATATTCGGTATAGTGGATGGATTTCAGGAGTTTTTCGAACTCCGATAATTCGGTGGTCGCTGGCTCGGAATATATCCCAGCCGATACGTATGTCCTAAGTAGATGGTGTAATTTGAAGACTACAAACGCTAACCATTGACGAGCTTCTTCTTCTAAGATTCTAAGGTCATCGGCTCGGCTTCTGACACCAAATTCTGCCGCCTCTGCAGCTCGTCTTTCTCCGCGTTCTTTCACGGTGTATAACCAGCGACGATATGTACGATAACAGAACTTGGTGCGTCTTGAATAATGTCCGCGCCATAAAGCCTAATGACCAAAATATATTAGACATTGAAAATAAAAATATTTTTATAAGTTGTAAAAATATAAAACTCACGAAAAATGTGTTATGGTAACGTTTGTATCTTAAATAAAATAAAATAAAAGGACTTACATTATATGTAGGTAACATATAATTTAAGTCCTTTTAACAAAGCCATATTATCTTATTCGGTTTAATAACTCAAAGCAATATCTAGTCGCTTCAACGCATTTGTAAAACTTAATGTTTAAAGCGTGTAACAAAATGGTGTCCAGGTCAAATTAAAGTTAATTTATTTTTTGTCGTTTTAAATGGATTACTAGCAATTTGGGTCAATGTGCTTGTATAATATGCTTGATATGTTAAGTCACGTCACGTCGGTAATACAGCGAGATTCGAACCCACGAGCTGTCGAGCTTTCGATCGCAATTGCCTTATCATTTGAGTTATTGCCGCCTATGAATTTTCAAATACTTTATTTCTTCAAATTGTATTCGTATTTGAAGAGAAAATAAATTTTAGCACAATAACGTAATTTATCATACTAATTTCAAGTATTTACTATTTTCCTACATGCCAGCAACATACTCGAGGCTTAATAATACCTATATCAATCGATCCAAAGGCTGTTTTTTTACTTGGGCACTGCCATATGACTTTCAATCTGGGCTCCAACTTTATCTTACACACAGTGTATTTTATACAATTATGTAATTATACCGCAAATCGTACCTGCATTAATAAAACCTCGGTATGATGTACAACGACTAATATTATTCGTGCTTACGTAATGAATGTATATTACCAATATAATATCCCATATATCGTGAGTAATGTATTACAAAATCGCTGCCTTTTAGCGATTGTCGCTTATTATAATATCGACACAGGGGTTATGCTTATGGATATATGGTTCAATCTAATCTTTTAGTTATAATAATAATGTTTTATCAGTCCTATATTAAACTGTCCCACTGCTGGGCACGGGCCTCGTCTTGGTGTGAGAAGAGTTAGGCCATAGTCCACCACGCTAGCCCAGTGCGGGTTGGCAGACTATACATATCTTCAAGAACATTATTCAAACAGGTTTCCTCACGATGTTTTCCTTTACCATCTAAGCGAGTGATAAATTACTAATTAATACGCACACAACTTCAAAAAGTCAGAGACGTGCGCCTTGGGATCGAACTCGAGACCTGCATAGCAGTCCAACGGTCTCCTATTAGGGTATCGCTGCTTAGTTGATATGCATTAGTTTTTGTCAGGCATTAATACTGTTTGTATGAACAAAGTCTGCGTTGCATTTAAATAGAGGTAAACAATGCAATGCAAATGAGGATAACGTAATGTAATAAAAACATACTTGTATTATCGTAGCAGCCCGCGCGTAATGTCTGGCGTGTTTATTTCTAACAGCTCTTCTCAAAGCTGCCCTGAACATCTCCCTTGCCTCGTAGACTCTGAACGCACATTGTATTATGGTGGCATTATGAGATAGCCATTTCACGTGTTTTCTAATGAGGTATCCACGAGCCATGCGTATCAGAAGCTTCGCTGCCATATATCTCTTGTGGCGGTTAGCCTCTGCCGCATCAGTTCGTTCTTGGAGTTCCGCATAGAATTCGCCCGACAACGGTAAAAGCCAATACACGGTAGCCATTGATCACCGCTGAACATAAATTTAATTCTTATCGGCGTTTCGTGGGTTGACATGAGCTATCAAATGTAGCCAAGGAGAATTTTAATGACGGTTTATTATTCATAACCAGTACGATTTTATGAAATCCATGGAGATTGTATTGATTTGGAATTATTTGGCGGTCAAATCATATTTATTTGAAATAATTTCCTTATTTGCATTATCAACATATTATGTGGGAATGTGCCATTATTGAACGGTAATCACGACTTGAACATTTTTTGCATAAAGCCGATTGGCAATTGCCGCGCCATTTTGTGCTCATGTAATTACTGTATTTTGTTAAAAGCATCAAAACAATTGTTTATTTTGTTAATCCAGTTAAATCAGACCCGAATTTTACAAAGTCCAAAGAAAAGGTAATCGGTTTTTTAAATACAATTTGAGTTGCAATTTGCTAAAATACCGCCCGCGCTTTAGTTCTGTCTACATGCTTAAAGTACTAGTCTACATAACTTTTCAGTGTGCTACAGATATAATGTTACATTATCTCTTATATAGTGAAATGAAGCATGTATCTCATACATAATAATTTTAACAAGCATGGTACTATTTATTTTTACAATACTAGTCTGTTAACTTATACAGTCATCACTGCTTATTTCCTGTGCTCACTTAATCATAATGACACTTTTGGTGCCTTTCAAGCCACCGTAATAAGTTCAGATATTTTTTTTATTTGGACCCTTAAATGAGGCGGTGTCTCGGTTGCCCATTTCGTTACGTGCCCCCCGAGCAACGATACGAGATGTTTGGAGAGTACTCGCGTTCCCCTTCGGCCCTCTCGCCCAGGTTACCTCGTGTGAGTCGGTGTGAGACATCATGAATAATTCAACAATCAAATTGGCAAGGTGTGTACGCTTGTTTATTTATTTTCACCCAAAATTTAGTGGTAATTTTCGTACCTATGTGTGTTTGTGAAATTGAGTTACTCGGTGAAGTCTAAATTAATTTCGTCAATGAGATTATTTTGTGTAATATGTAGGCATTCTTGTGAGACTTTATTTGCTTACTTAAACATATACGTAGACCTTTGGTTGGTTGGTAGTCGCAGTGAAAGAAATTTTTTTTATAACCTGGTTTCCTAACGTAATAAAGAAATAATATCGTAACGTTGAAATTAAACTACTATATACGGATTAATTTTATTAATCCTATATATTAATTTAATTTCAATGAATAACATTTGCGTAAACAGAAGATAATATTAAATATTGTAACGTGTTAAAGTAATAGACATCGATCTATTGCTTGAGTGTAAAAATTGTATTACGTTTAATTTATTATAAATGTTATATTGTAAAATAAAACATGCGTATCGTCGAACTTTAACGTCCTCGTAGACCAAGGATAGACAAAGTCAGAACAATTTCAAGCAAATCCGTTGCAATGGGTACGTTGGTGCCCACTTAAGCCTTCCTCCATCTAAACTGAAGCCATGGTCAACCGAATACTGATGATATTCGGTAGAATACGGCTACAGTTACAGTTTTAGCATACTTATTTCAAGTAAGTTGCTTAATGCCAGTTTCATACAATTAATGCTTTATGAAAACTATGTAATAGGTATGTATGTATGAAAATAACAAACAAAACTAGTGTTTGTTCTATAAATGTCCGTAGGTAATTTTATAAATAAACAAGTCGATTTTCTGTTTTTAAGTCGCTAACGTCTGTTTAAAAATCAAGACCCAGGGGAGAGAGATGGACTTTAATAATTAATAATGTTCTCGCAGCGAAGCTTCTCAACCGAGAAAATAATGACGACGGTGAATTTTTAAACATTTTAACATTTAGCGGGAGATTGCAATCAAGAAGGTCAAGTATTATGAAAAATTCAGTGGTGATCTGAAGGTGGAAGTCTGCTTTTTATTCATCATATACATTGCAATACATGCGATATTGTGAAACAATATTGGAATATACCAAGTTTCTTACCTAATCGATACACATACATGTATGTGTCTCCCTGATGGGATAGGTACGACAGCATTTATATATTTTCACATACATAAATGGTTTTCCATCTATACAGGGTGATTTTGAAATCGTGTAATTCCTTTTAACCACGCATTCTACTGGTGATATAGAATAACCCTGACCATATTTTTATTTAATTAGATTTATTTTTTTTGAAAAATTATTATTCCGTTTTTTTCGTGAAATGGTGTCAGATAGTCATATGTTAACCAACCGAGGCAATTTTAATTTTTTACTAATTAAAATAAAAAATCATATTAATAATTAATGTCGTAAATAATAACGGGCGGTCCTTTTTATTGCCCCTTATTATTTACGACATCAGTCATTGTTATGTTATTATTTTTAAATTAATAAAATATTAAGATTGTGTCAGGTGGTTAAAATATGCCTATATGAAATCATTTCATGAAAAAAATCTGTACTCTAATTTTGCCGAAACCATTATTCTAATTAAGAAAAAATATGGTCAGGGTTATTTTATATCACCAGTAGAATGCGTGGTTAAAAGGAATTACACGATTTCAAAATCACCCTGTATTTCCAAACGGAGAAGACGGCAGAGGTGTATTAAAAACTAATTTCACGTAATATTAAGCGAGCCTATTGCCGCCTGCTTGGCACAGTTCCAGACTTCGTGCTGCTACGAACAATTTCTTGACAAAATATCACACATACATAGCGTCTTACGCCTATATTAATATGTAGGCAGAGATGTATTAAATCCATATTTTATCACGGTTTCGGGTTCTAGGTATTAGGGAGGTTATTGGCATCTACCGGATACACTTCTAGGCTCCGTGCTTCTACTGATAATTTATTGATAAAAAACCCAATAACACTTTGCCTGACCACTAATAGATTAACACAAAAATAAATAATAAAACGCTGCAATAAATGGCATTGCACAACTTGGAAATAACTGAAAGACTCTTCATCGCTGAGTCAAAACCGCTACAACTGAAAATAAAAGATATAGCCAGAGATTTTATTTTAAAATTCCGTGAAGCGCTAAGGGGCTTTTATTTTATTCTTGTTCTTGCCTTCTACAGCGTCAGCACCAACGGTGGTAGTTGATTCATCTATGAATTAATCAACCACGTGCTGTCTACTGTGTTCGTAAATTACTCTTTATTGAATTAAGAAGTTCGGAGCAAGTAATTCCTATTACATTTTTTAACCACAAAAGACTTTAAATGCCGCTGCCTCGTGCACCTCTGACTTTCGCGATTCAACGGTCAAAGGAGACATCGTGACAAAACCAACAATTCTGAGAAAGAAACTAGGCCAGCTTGCTAGAGTATAGCTTAACCCAGCTAATACTGAGAAGAGTCCTGTGCCTAGATAGTTTATAAAGAGAACAGAGTATACTTAATACCACAGGTATATCAAACGGACTTTGCCAAACTTGCAAAAATAAAATAGGTGTACTCAGGACGACAAAGTCGACTGGTTTTGGTTCCGGAGTCTATTTAATCGTTCGTGAGTCATTTGTAGACTCAAAAACGTTCGGTAACGCTGAATTTTTCAAATGGACGGCTAGCTACTTTTGATTTACCTACTTTAAATCATGTTTTGTGATTTGTTTTATTAATATTCTTTAATATCTCAATAGTTTAAGAATCTAGTAACACCATAACAACATTTTAAATTTATATTATATTATTGTGATAAATAAGTGTAATTGGCGCAAGTCGTTCTATTAATTTGATGTATATAGTTTAAATTCCTCTTTGCCTTCCTCATAAAATATTTATATGTTTTACTCCATACCATTTTTATATTTTATCATTCTATACAATCAGATTTATATATAGTAAGGTAAAACATTCCATATATTTTCATTTTCTGTTCAATATCATATTGAAATCGACAAAGTTACTTAATTATTGATTCTCCATTCCATAAACAATGTGCCAATGATTGAATGACTTAATATTACTCAATACATTATTAAATAGTATAAATATATGAATTACTAGCATACAGGCCAATTACGTACAATTGAGCTTATTACTGTGGGGTTCTGTAGTCCCATAAGGGATTACGTACCAGGATTATGTTGAACTGGATTGGGGTGGACTGTTTTGACCAGAATCGTTACTGGGCCTTAGAGACGAATGGAGTTTTATTTAAAGATATATCTTTCGATTTATATTTCGTTATAAGTAGCGCATTGTTTCGTTTCTGATAATGCGCTGGCAATGAAATATAAATCTTTTAAAAAAACTAGAAGTACAAAGGCTGTTGCCTCTAGACATATCTAGACACGTGGAACTAAGTTAAGGATAACATTGCAACTTTTAATTTAAAGTTTTATTATTATCTTAGATATAAAAAATGAATGACCAAAAGATGAAGAAATTGTGTATTTTGGTAACTAATTACTAAATGTCTTATTAAATAAAACTCTTAGATTAAGAAGCGATTCACGATTCAACGCAAATGTATGGCAAATCCACGACTTCTCCATTGTAAGTCAGATACCTTAACCATAAGGCAACCGCCACTTATTCTAACTTATATGTCACAAGATTTTTAATAAGACTTTTTGCAGATCATTTTAACCTAAAGGTTATTTAATTTACTTTAATTACCTTTACGCGTCCACAAGTTGCAGGCACTATTTAAATCACTCCCTAGTTAATAGAAAATTAATTGATCTTACTCCACAAAGGATGTCACGAGCAAAATCTAATCTCCGGAACAAATATGCATGGATACTCAATTGCATCACACAAAGTAAGTTTCAACGTAGGCAAAATCAACGATGACACATCCATACGACGATTCTCCGACAACGACGATGTAATACGGATACGACAACAACGGGACATCGTGATCGAATTAAGTATTAGAGGGATACTAATATTTGCATAAAAATTTGACTTAACTTTGGCTGTTGATTGCGTAATGTTAGTTATAACGTTTCTGCATTGGGTGTTATGGCAACAAAGCCTAAATAGGGATACCATGAAACCTAAATGATGAATATTCTTTGTCCTGAATTTCGGTAGGTAACCTCTTGACTGTCATTAGCCTCCATGAAACAGTTCGAACAATAATGTCATTTTGGAAGGAAAAATCTAAAGAAACTTCTATGTAAGTTTTTTCGTTTGGCGCAAAGTTTTGGATCGATATTTTCATGGTAGACGTACAGCACACTGAGGCGATGCCCAGCGCAACATAAATAATTGTTCATAATTCGATTCGATGACATAGCGATACGAGTCGTGCCGTATAAGACCGCGTCGTATCGTACGACGGATCTTCAATTTAGAACACCAAATTAAACCTTTATGGTCACTTTTGCTACAATATTTAATATTATATTTAGGCTCTTCTATACTATCCTTAAGGTCAAAACACATTTCGTGTACAAAATACATCCAAATTCCATAACGTAGCTGTACATCAGAAGAGTTCGGTATAGCTCTGGATTTTCTATTGCAATGGCCAGCGAATGTTGCTGTCATGAACTACTGCCTTCCCCATCGTGGATATATGTATGTACGCAATAGTTATCATCACATGCAACATCCTGTTGTCGTACCGACCAGTGAGTCGACATCGCATCGTTATCGTAAGATGTAAAAACTCGAAACAATCGAAAAACAAATATCGTTATGTTATAAACATATCGAAAACGTCGGTAGGGACTATTCAACAAATACAGGCACATTTATCATTACGGCACACAGCTATTAAAACACTATTAGTGACTAACTTACAACATTCACGAGTGCCCATAGTGTCGCACAACGAGCTAATAGCAAACATTAAAAACAAATTAAATTGTTCCGATATTGGTTACACAGTTTGAAATTATAAATACCGTTTAGTTGATATTTTTTTCAATATGGCAGTTAGATACAATGTTATGGTTTGTAGAGACATTGGCACAGTTATTCGAAGTTTGAAAGTATTTTATGACTGCAGGGTCGGTGCATTAGGAAGGCGGTCGGTTACTAGAACACGGCACGGTTTGTATTTGAATTCAAAAAGATATAAACATTTTAGCTTATGTGTTTTACTTGGATCGATATGTTTTGTTTGAGCGTGCCTTTGTTCATCTGTTACATAAACTACCTACATGGTGACTAGAAACAATAAGTGTCAATATAATAGGTATATGAACAGATATAGATAAATAATGTAACAAATTAGTGAAAAACCTATCATTACCAGCTATTTGGTCACGGTACGAATGGAACAGCTTATCCAGAAACATACAACTCTCTTACAAAGGATGTAGCACAGTTACTGCGTCAGTAGTAACACTGAGTGGTAGTAACTTTGTATGGTAGTCACACCTGGTGGTAGTAACAACGGGTGGTAGTAACACTAGGTGGTAGTGACACTGGATAACAGTTACACTGGGCAGTATTAACACTGAGTGGTAGTAACTTTGGGTGGTAGTCACACCGGGTGGTAGTCACACCGGGTGGTAGTCACACCGGGTGGTAGTAAGAATGGGTGGTAGTAACACTAGGTAGTAGTGACACTGGGTGGGAGTAACACAGAGCGGTATTAACACTGAGGGGTAGTAATACGGGTGGTAGAAATACTAGGTGATAGAAAAACAGGGTGGTAGGAACACTGTTACTTTTGCCTGATAGTAAAGCTTTCAGAAATGCTTATATATAATACTAACACTGAGCGGTAGTAACACTCGGTGATAGTAAAACTGCGTGGTAGAAACACTAGGTGATAGAAAAATAGGGTGGTAGGAACTGTTACTTTTGCCTGTTAGTAAAGCTTTCAGAAAGGCTTATATATAATACTAACACTGAGCGGTAGTAACACTCGGTGATAGTAAAACTGCGTGGTAGAAACACTAGGTGATAGATAAATAGGGTGGTAGGAACTGTTACTTTTGCCTGATAGTAAAGCTTTCAGAAAGGCTTATAATTATATAAGTATATACCTATTACCTATACGTGTTTGGGTACGAAACACTTATAAAAGGAGAAATTCATTAGGTGAAAAATAGTAGTATTCATCCAAAACAAAATAAAATACCTACTTATCGATAGTTACAATGAAAATCACTTGAAGTGAACCCCAATGAACTTACAAATTTATAGGAGCATAAGATGAAAAGTGTAGTCAATTTTATATTCACAATAACAATTCCTGTAAAATGAAGGAATTGAATTTAATTAGTCACGATACTCCTTCGGTGGAAAAGGAAGGTATTCTCACAAAAAGTTGTTCATGTAGAAAATTACCATGGACTGTTGCCGTAGTAGGTCAAGAGGAAAACGAGTGCAAGAGTTCGATACTTAAAGTTGAATGCAGCCGTATTTCTATCTCAATATTATATCAAACTTGATTTTGCCCGCGGGTTCGCTTGTTAGATATAGATTAGGTTACATTAGTAATAGTACTTTTTCTGGACGATAGGTACCCTATGGCCTGTTTTGCACCACTGATAATAATGTGTACGTAAAATTTCATGATGATCGGTTGAGTAGTTAAGACGTGAAAGCGTAACAAACAAACTCACATTCGCATTTATAATATTAACTTAGGAAAGTTAGGATTTGCTGTTTTAATTTACTCACACGCCTATTTCTTCAAAGACTACGCAAAGGTTTATTACACTCACATTTCACCAGCTATGGGTTTTAATCTTACATAAAGCTGGCCGTAAATATACGGTTTCCTGATCAGGTTTCCGAAACAGGAATTCAGACTCGTCTTCCGTCAGATTTGCGCAGTCATTGGGTTATTCCATCAGGAATTAGTATTACCAGTACGTACGGTAACAGGACCGTGTCTAGCTAGCTTTCACTGCATAGTGCGAGTTTGTTTTACGTTAACGCGATCGACACGTTTATAACGTTCAGTGCTCCGATTGGTCCACTTCAAGCTCTTGGCCAATCAAAGAGCCAAACGCGGTTAACGTTTCGATCATGTTAACGTAAAAACAACTCACACTAGATACTATGATTTATTCAGAATGGAAATTTCCGTTCGTGTGCGGCGGTACATACAGAATGTTAGCGAGCGCTGCGTTCGGAATTCATTCGACGTCATTCGGTTTTTATCCGTTCTTCATTCAGAACACACCGGCGAGATTCCGAATTGAACGACTTGAATTACTTTCGCACGGAAAATATAAGAACGTGTGCAGTATTTAGCAAATTCGTATAAAATGTGTACATTCGGTTGTCTGAATCTGAATCCCTGTTTCGGAAACCTGATTAGAAAACTGTATGTTTGCGGCCAGCTTAAGTCTATTGCCGTTTACCGGGGACAGATCCATTCTCCGTATGATTGCGATTTTTCTTGACAGAAAATCCCAGTAATAATTTGCCTGGCCCAAAATCGTGCCTGAAACATTATGCACAACAGTGACGATCGCTATCACCTGCCGTGTCTTTGTAATTAGTAAGGTTATATAATATTGTCTTATGTTTACGCGAATGTTATACATTTCAATAGTAAGGTTATATTATGTGATTTTAGTACATGACTCAGGCATATCGGGTCATCAATGCTATTGCCATGTCTGCCCGATGCACGACATGCATGGAGGACGTAGTCGTTAAAGAGAACGTCTCTCTACTGCCACCGCGCCGCGCGCTGTGGCTTCGATGCCCACACACCAAAAAATTTGTTTGATTCACAAATTGTTGATCCGAGTCTGAGTGTCCTTTGTGTCCGTTGTTTGAATGTTTGTAAAGTCCGCCACGATACAAGAATTTGGGGGAGATGTAGTTTTATACATTAAAAGTTATTGCTATCCTACTCTATTCCGGGATGTTTGATACTTCCTAATATGGTACTAAAATTTGCTTAACAAGTTTTCTAAAAGTGCTATTACACTTTTTAATTCGTCCACCGGCGTTCGATCGTCATTGTCCAGACACTACATTTTTATCATCATATATTATCTTGATATGGTTAGACTGACAGGTTAATAAACGTGAAGGTAGTCGCAAATAATACAGACACTTCTAAACTCAAACTTTATATAAAGTCTCAAGTGGCTTTTTATGTCCTTATAACTTCACTTCTACTGAAATATATTTTGCTGTAGCATAAAAGTGAGTATTAACTTTAAAATTCTTGTCGCAGGCAAATAATAGGACGGTAAGTACGCCAGCACTAACACAAACGTAAGTATAACACACTTTTATCTTTTGTACTGAATAAATCAAAGTTCATATCCCATTCTTTTAAATCTTTATATTTCAAGTCTTAGTTATATAAGTTAATTTAATGGTAACTTTTGGTTTATCTACATATGGTTTCTTTTTGTTTATTTTTCACCGTTAGTATTTTGTATGATTGCTGTAACTCAAGGTAACTGTATGTATATCTACAGTACTTTTATACCTACTAATATATTTTAATATTTAGAAATAAATAACGCCCACACTTAGAATAATTCCATTAGATTTAATATCCACTTCACGAACATTCAAACAACAGAGGTAAAGAAAACCCGTACACGAAACAACCATTTATAGATGACATAATATGTTGCCCCGTGGGGCAATCGAAAGCACAACATTGAGCGCAAAGGGAGTGGGAAGGCGACCACTTAGACTTCACAGACATCCGCGAAGTTGTGAGTATTACTTTATATATAAATCAAAACTAGATATTAATAACTAGACTATATTAAAGTAACAAAAGCTAAATTTGCATGCGAGTGAAGCAGTGGTTGAAACCTAGTATTAAAATAGTTAAAACGATTACGGCTTTCGAATAAATGTTACAATTCCGCACGGAGTTATCTTATATCGCTAACAAAATACAAAAAAGCCTATATGTGTACCCTAGGGTACTAGCTTTTACAAGTACATAGTTTCGTTTGGTTCTAAAGATCTATCCCTCAGTTAAATGCCATTTGTCTGGATAAATACTTCAATTTGTCATTATTTAGTGCATAAGCTATTTTTACGCAATAAAAAAGTTAATAGACGTTATTTACAATTAAGGACCGTTAATTGTAATCTTATCTTATGTGGGGGCCAGTCAGTGCAGACCGGCGACATTTCAACCCAATGGGATCTTTTGTGTCGGCCCGAAGATCTATCCTTTAGCTATCTCCTTATGAATGTACTGCATCAGCCGCACCGTACTTTTCATAGGGAGAAGTCTTTAGGGTTTGGATATGCCAATTCCATCAGACCCATCCTCAGTCCAGCCAACGCGTCACATTCACATAGTAGGTGCGATATGGACTCGTCCTGTTCACCACAGGCTCCGTTAATTGTAATAACTTTATTAAGACGAATTGGCCAAAATATAACCTTATTGTAACACATAGATTGGTACCACTTTTTGTAATTGATCTGGAATTACTTACTTAATCGTATTTATAATGATTATATCTGTTCTATATTGAGATGTTTGCTTCGCAGTATTTCAATTTAAATAAGCCTTCTTATAGAAAGACTATATAGCTCCCAAGAGTGTATGCGTTATTCTTCAAAACTTTACCCGAAACATCGCCTTTTTCTGAATATAACCCAATCTCTAGTATGATATTTAGAACACGTACTAGCACTAATTTTATGAATCGAACGCCCCGTACGCACGCAATACATTCAAGATATGTTTGCGAAATGAATGTAGGGAAATGATACTAAAGAAAATATAGCACGTGATAAAAGTCACGTGTTGAAGTAATAAAGTGTAGTCGTATGACTGCGTATGTGTTACGCGACTTATTTGATTTTATAGTGGCAGACCATTATACTTTAGTGATACTGCTTCACGTTCATATCTCTTTGAGTACAGGTGGAGATCAATTACTTTTATGAAAAGGGTAGTACCTAATATTTTAACTGCTTCGTTGATCCCGTAGCATAGTGTAATAGTGATGTTACGTGTTTATTCTTATCTTTCTTTCTTTTAAAGACAACTCCCGCACTAGAAATAAATCCTGTGTCGTAGGGAACTTTACAAACATTCAAATAACGGACACAAAGAACATCCACTCGGCACAATACGATTTGTGGACCACACTAATTTTGAACCCACCACCTGGCATAGGAGTAGTGGTGAGAAGACCACTTTAACCAATACGCCATCTGTGCAGTCTGTTTGATTCTCTAGTCGATCATAGAATACTTTCATTTAAGGAAGGAAATTGTTAATAGTAGCACTAAGTTAGACAATGAGCTCGGTCAACGGCGACGCTCACCTTCTATTAAGCATGATAAAAAAATGTTTAAAGATGATGATGCAGTTGTAGGCTTCTAGCTTTTACCAGCGGCATAGCTCGTTCGAAAACAGTACTTTTTCTGGATACCATAGATCCTTTTCTGTACCCTTGTAAACAGTGAAGCACTAAAGGCACGACAGCGAAACAAACAAACAAACTTACAGTCACAATTATAATAGTACAGATTTCCAACAGAAATATCCTAATAACACATCTGAAAGACTGAGCTATCAAATCAGAACCCTATTTTTACAAATTAGTGTCATTTTAATGTATAGAGAGAAATGTGATCTGTTAACCCAAAACCTCCGCCATTCAACTTTGGTCTATTTCAACTCTCCATTGAACGGTCCTTTGTAGATGCGACTCAATTATCACTATTTGCTGGTTAAGTGCTTCTAGGTATTACGATTTGACTGTGTGATAACATTTATAGGTAGTAAAGCTTACTGTACAGTACAGCTAGGTGCACTGGCGTGCTATATATAGGCTGAGTGATAAATAGGGATATAATATGTACATGGCAGAAGTATGATACTGTATGTTATAATTATACTGGCCATTCGAGGATCAAATGTTTTAAAACCCGTTTTGACGAAAATGGGTATTTGATGTAACCATATTCAGTTTTGCGAACTGCATCGACCTGTGTAGGTATTTAAAATGTTGAAATTCGCAAAAAAATTATTTTACTATTCAGAAAAGACTGCAGCTTAAACACTTTAATCTTAAAAATAATATTGTGAATATTACTTTAAGTCGCCATTAATGCTGGTTAAGATATAATTTCATAATTATAAATTATAAAGAACAAAAAAATCTATGTTCGATTATTTTAGTTTTATTTTAACACTCAAAACAAAAAAGAGAAACGTAAAACTGGGATTTTTGCTTTTTCCGTCTCCTGGACCTGAATACTGAAAATGACTGAATACTACTTATTTTGGCTTTTAGTACTTTTCATCTTCGAAGGGTCAATATGTTCCAAGGAATCAAATGTGGTACTCACCTCATGTAAGTGTAATGCAAATAATGTACGCTGCTATTTACGTTGATGATTTGTTTATTTTGTAAACAGACGTTTGTCCGTCTTGTGCCGTTTTTGGCCCAAGCAGTGTTATTGCGGATTTCATTAAATTTGTATCTTGAAACACGCATTTATTGAGAATTATATTTTTATATATGTGTTATTTTAATTATATAATAATATTCAAAACATTATTATCTAGCCGCGTGACAGGCTGGCATAACTGAAGATGTCTTTTGTGTTATTTAAACAAAAAATACATTCTAGAGAAAAGCCAGAGCAGCAACACAATTTATATATTTGATTATAAATATAATTTGTTAAATAACCTGCTCCTACCCAGAAATATATTCGTTATGTTGTCAAAATCTATAGGATTTATATTTAAAGTTTCTGTGCAAGAAACAAAGCAGCCACCACAGTAACCTTTATTATTTTGATAGTCACGCTATTTTATTGAATAGATTGCATGTTTTAGTACAAAATAACTTTATATTTTTAGTTCATTGGCTACATTTTTACAATTGAAGAAGCAGTTTGATGTATAAAATAAAGCTTGAACTTACATTATGAGTGAAATTCCTTTGATTCACATATATAAAGGGTTTTTTGAATGTTGATGGACGATTTGTTGAAAGGCATTTCGAAGTTCATATGTGCCTGTGCACATAAATGAACAGTCAATTGGTTACAATCACCGATTCCCTTTGTTAAATTCCCGATTCGTATGCTGATTACAAGCATTACAGACACACTGTAATTTGTTATTTTCACATACAAAGTGAATCGAAAGTGAATTAAAATTAATTAACTTCTGTGCGACAGAGCAAAGGATTTGTATTTTCTGTATTGTTTCCCTTTTCAAAGGATTCTAGATTAGATGGCATTTTGTTTTATTTGAGTTATATTGTTTTTTAGCGAAGTATCTGTACTTTTTCCAGCTTTTTGTTACTCAAATCTGTTTTCCTTCTGCCTTCTATTTAACCCACGTCAAATGCTAGATAGTAATTTGCGGCTCATCTACATATCTCTTGTCAACTATCATTATTTTATTACTATTTTCTCATCATCTTAGCTCAAAGACGCTATTGCTGGATATAGGCCCTCAGGTTTTCCACACAGACCGATCTTGGGCTGCCCTATGATACTACTAGGTATCTATCTTATTTCTGCCTGAATCTGCCTAATTTAGCTTGTTTTTGTTACCTGTTTATTTTTTTGAAACTTCTTCGAAAATATAGCATTCAATTAGAAGTGAACGAATTTAGCAGTGCTTTTATTTAATCTAGTGACTCAATTTGACGTACCCGGCAATTATTCTAAAACCAGCCTGTTTATTATTTTGTACTGATAAAAACGAGTAATAGCAGCTAAGGGTGAAAACATAGGCTGTTTGCCTTGAATATTACAGAAGAAAATTGAAAACAAACTTCAAAGGCAAATACTATCATAAATAAACATTAACATGTCTGTGTCTTACGATGGATTATTCAAAGATGTATTCCATCTATATGCCCTTAGTTATATTAAGATCTTACGTAACTGAGACAAGCCTATTCGCGTAAATAAATAATACTTATTTATAATTCGGCACACTACCTCTAATCTAGAGAACTTCTTGGGAACATACAGGATAATCCAAATTAAATTATCATAAGACGTTCAAACTCTAGGTATCTGAAACGTTAATCTCTGAAATATGAGTGCTCTAAGTGTAACTCTCAACACGTGCAACACATCGCAAACTAAACGCGTACACAAATTGTACAAACTAGCACTAAAACGTTTTGCTAATTACGTTGCTGCTCCCGAGATCTGCAATGCAGTATTTGAAGTAATTTTCAGTAATATCCTTAAGACAATGCGAGTGGAGTTAGTGCGAGTACGAACTAGGTGGATTGGATGGAGTATGTATTAAGATTATATGAACGTGATCATATTAAACTATGCACACGTTGCTTTGCCACAAGCAAATGAAGCAAGTTCTAGACGGATGCTCGGTGCGTGCTATTCTTTACGCTGCTATTATGAACCAAAACTTGTGAGGAGAATGAAAACTGTGTATGCAAATACAAGTTACCTATATGTATTTCTTCGTACATTATAATTACTTACTGCCTCATCGGTCCTTGGCATAAGCTGTTTGGATGCGATCGTAAGGTCCCGAGTAGGTAAGATTCGGATTGCGAAAACGTTCTTGGGTTTCCTTTAAGGAAATCCTTAAAGAAAACCCAACCTAATCCTCCTTGGTAAAACACTTGCTCCCTATTACGAGAAGCCTAAAACCAAACTGGTAGCATGTGGGTGAAATAATATACAAACAGGAAGAGTTAAGAAGGGAGGAGTTAACATAACAGTTTCTAAACGGGCATTAATATAATATATTCTATCTCATACATACAACACAATCTAGCCCAAACTAAGCAGAGCTTGTACTAAGGGTACTAGACAATAGATAAACATACATATTATGTATATACTTTTTTTTAATAAATACATACATACTATACATAGAAATGCCCAGACCAAGACAAACATCCATCTACATGCACACAAATGTTTGACTTATGCGGGAATTGAACCCGCGACCTCAGGCTTGGCAGTCGGTTACACTAACCACTACGCCATCGAGGCCTTTATTTTTACTTTACATTATATTGAAATTAAACTACTATATACGGATTTTGTCGCGTTGTTTATCAGACACTTTATTACATAATTTAGAAACTTACACTACATACTACTACTTTACAAATTTTTAAGCTAATTAAATTATTAAAACTATAAAAACTATTTATATTTAAGTTTACACTTTCCCCGACTTTAAATTCTTCGGTTGCTTTTCATCAGCCATGGCCTGCTGAAAAGCAACCGAAAAATTAAATATTAGTATAGTTTGATAGTAATAGTATGTACCTAGTGTAACAGTTTCTAAATTATGTTATAAAGTGTCAAATAAACAACGCGATGAAATCCGTATATAGTAGTTTAATTTCAATGAATAACATTCGCGTAAACAGAAGACAATATTATTTACGTTATATTTTATCATAATTTATAGAGTTGCGACAATGTTTAGTTTTAGAACAATTATGAACCAGTAAATATCATGCGACGGATTTAAGCTTTTCATTGAAGTATTGCTTTTACCCTGAAACAACAGCACGACATTTTTTGTAAAAGGCATAAGAAGTATTTTAAAGGACAGCAAGGAGTACGCGAGGAAGCGATAGGCTAGGATAACCTCTACTTTGCCACTTAAATGGTTTAAAACATTATATGACGATGACTTCATTCGATCAAAGATTAATTTATCTATGTATATTTTATCGATGGTAAATATTATTTAGGCTTATATGAGTATCACTATGAGTTAATATAAAGCATATTTTTAAGCTGTTGATGCATATGAATCGTTTACTGTGCGTATTTGCTTAGTAGATTCTAAAGAAAATACCTCGTAAAATTAATCTGGTCTAATATAATGCCTTATCAAACTGGTGGTTTAATTACGTAATTAAAACAATAACAACACTAGGAATCAGTGCAAACTATATTTAAATTATAATAACATTACTAATTCCAGAGCTCATTACATATCCGGCAAATGGCCTCGGCTACAAAAATGCCCTTGAGCAGAAGTTGTCTATTTTTTAAAACAATTGCGCATAGGACTAATTCCTGCAACCGTCAAAATAGAATGATATTATATCTATTCATTGCCGTATCAGTAATCAAACAATTAAAATGTCTACAGTTTAAACTATCCCGTTCGTTTGTAATTCATACTAACATGACAATCTATTCTCACTAATATAAAATTCCACGCAAACAAATTGGCGGTAAATGCAAATTCTGTGAAAAAGCCTTATCACAGGGATCGACAACCTTCGGTACTATAGGTAAAAACGGTTAGTTGCACTTGCAATAGGAGAATAAATACATATATAGGCGAATCCTAACTAATATTATAAATGCATATATGAGTTTGTTTGTTATGCTCTTACGTCTTAACTACTCGACCGATCATCATAAAATTATGCATATACGCTATCGGGGGTACAAAAAATTGATTTCAAGCGAGTGAGGCTAGTATAAGCTACTTATGTACAAACTTGAAATCGTCATAATGTGTTTTCTCTGTATATACTGAATCAGTGCTATGTAAAGATGATTATTACATTTGCTACATCGCAGATAGCTGATTAATTTTGTATCGTTAGCGATTTCAATTACTCTACGTATGTTTGCAAAACAGGAAAAGTATCGTGCTTAAGCAAATTAGTCTGCTTCTCTTACAATCAAATCTTAAATAGAGTGAGAGGGAGATGTTTTTATAAAGAATATAATCTTTATAGAAAATGTGATAATATAACACCGGTATTCGCAGTATATAGTAGTTTTCCATGCTACGTTTTAATTCCTGACTGGGGTTGCCTTAACAGTTATCGGTTAGGTGACTGAGCACGATGACTTAACTAAAGTCATTTCAACTTCTTACGTAAGATCAATCACTGTAGATTAATAGCAAATATTGATGATTACACGGATAATGTAAAGCAGTCGCCTCACCATTGTGTCGAGTGTTGTAGTGTTGTGGGTTCCCCAAAACTGACAAAAATTTGTGTAATCCGCAAATAGTTGAAGTAGTCTGAATCTGTGTGTTCTTTGTGACTGTTGTATGAAGGTTTGTAAGGTTTATTAACAGGATTTATTCCTAGTGCGGTTATTGTCTTTTTATATAAAAATATAGTTTAAATGTTTTTCGCCACCTAAATGCATGTAAGTAGAAAGTCGCTTTGAGAAACGGTTTACCATCCCTGCTTTACCACATTTAATGTAGACTAACACGTAGATACGGCGGCTATATGTGTACCTGAATAATCTAATTTCCATAGGGTTTCACTTTGCAACCGCAGCGGTGTTATCATAACTAAACTATTAATAGGTAAATAAACCGCGGAATTGTATGGCAGATTCGATTTTAGACGATCTAAAGTATATAGTAGTAAAGTACGGTCAGGTGTAAAAATCGAGAAGCAATTTAAAAAAGCAACAGAAACACAAGTTGTACTTATGACCTTTTCCAATAAAATCATTGCACACATACACATAAACCCACCTCACTTATACTATCGCCTGTTCTAATTACGATTGTAAGTATAAATTTCAAATAAACAGTTAAGTGATGTGGTAGCTACGGTGGTAATATTGCGATTTAAAATGTAACGCTTGTTGGTTAGATCCCCAAGAAGTGATAAAATTTTAGTATATTTTTCATAAATTAGACAACATCGATGACTTGTTATTTTACTTTAAGTCTTATTTATATCGCAGTTATTCAAAAAATGAGAGTGGATTTAAAAATGTAATAATTTCTCACTTGAATAGAATTATGTGATATTGTTGGTTGGTGATCTTTGTTACGAGCGTTTGTGTTATTAAGTATTATTGCAATCATTTTTTTGATTGATTTGGTTGAAAGTCTACATTCAAAATGCAAACTAATATAAATATTAAATCTAGGGCAAATATATGGCATAATTATGGGCTTAATATAATTTTAAATTGTCGACGAAACTGGACTAAACTCTAAGATGATGATGATTTAGGATTTTTCTGTGAAAGAATCGCTATTTACGATTATGTCATAAGATTTTTGATTTTATTTCAGAGAAATACTGTAAGTCATTGGGTGAAACGATTTGAAGAAGAAGAGTGCTTAAAAAGTCGGGCGGGAAGTGGAAGACCGCTTAGACCGCGATAAATGGTGAACGCTTATGAATCAAATGGTATCATACCGACGAGACCGTTATGAACTATGTGTGCTAATATTGTGACCTCCATATTACATAGACGTCTCTTGAGCTGTATTAAGAACAATGCAGGTCACACTAAATATTAAACAATATTGTTTCAAATAGGGGGCGTGCTGGTTGACGATGTTAGAATTGAGGTTAAGTTCCAATCCTCTTTTCCTTGTGAAAAAGAATAATTAATAATAATAATAATAATAATAACTTTATTTCATAAATGTTTGAAAATACATATACAATAATATTCATAACTGGTCCAGAGAAACACAGTTTGTATCGATGGCACCTGTGCTAGTGAAATTCACTGTATTACAGGTGTCAGCGCCTTCCATTTCATATGTGTACAGTTAAAGAAGTTGACAAACTAACAAAAATAAGCATTATTGTAAATAAATGTTTATAAATATTTTTACCAACAGCGCTTGTTATAATTTTATGATACAATTCGTGTGTGCGCATGTGTGTGTTGTGTGTGTGTTTATGTGTGTGTTTGTGTGTGCGCGCGCGCGCGTGTGTGTGTGTGTGTGTGTGTGTGTGTGTGTGTGTGTGCGTATGTGTGCATGTGAAAATATGATTATGGAGAATGAATGAATGAAGAGATATGTATGTTATGACTTATGATGGTGTATTCAAAAGGTTTTCCGTCTGTCCATAGTCCAACGTTTTTAGCCAAGTTGTTAACGCTAATTTGAATCTACTTCTTGTTAGGGGATGTATGTAAATTACTTTATTAATACGGTTGTACAGAATAGAACTAAGAACGTAGAAACTTCGTCTAGCAAGAGATGTTCTGTGAGTAGCGATAACGCAAATGCGGTCCTTTCTGCGTTTGCTATTGCGATTTAAGGGTACTTCTGCATGTTTACGGAGTGTCACCTGGAGCACAAAAAGCTGTCTCACAGTGAGTACTGAACATTCTTGATACAGTGATGTTGTTGGATATCTGAATGGTTTCCGTAGTAAAACTTTGAGGACAGCTCTTTGTGCCCTTTCCACTTTAATCATATATGTAGAACAGGCACTGCCCCATGTGGAGATGCAATAACAAAGCACTGATTGTACAAGAGCAAAGTACACAAGTTTTAATGTGTTTAAGTCAGCTGAGGATCTTAACTTTTTTACGACATACATCAACTTTCTAGTGCGAGACGATATAGTTTCAATATGCTTATCCCAGCGAAGATAGGAGTCTATATGCACGCCAAGATACTTGATACTAGACGTGTGTACCAAGGGTAAGCAGGCACAAGTATGCTCATTTAGCTGGGTACAAGTGTGTCCCTTTATTTGAAGACCACTGTGCGGTTGGGAGGAAGCGTTGCAGGAGAAGGTAACATATTTAGTTTTTTCAATGTTCAGTGTGAGAAGACTGGTAGCTAGCCAAGACATTACTGTAGAGAGAGCTTTATTTGCGTGACTGTAGGCTTGCATCCAGTTTTTTCCATGGACGATTAATACTGTATCGTCAGCATAGGTGATTATTTTGCAATGTGGTATAGGCAAACGACTGAGGTTATTTACGTACAAAATAAAAAGTGTCGGGCCCAATACGCTCCCCTGGGGCACGCCATATGTAAGTGTTTCTTCGTCACTAATATGCTGACCAATCTTCACACACTGAGTACGTTCACTTAAGTAGCTCCTGAACACCTCCAGAACAGTTCCTCTTATACCTATGGATTCCAGCCTGTCTAGAAGCATAGGAACAGATACACTATCGAAAGCCTTTGAGAGATCTAAGAATATAGCTAAACTTTTAGTTTTCCTCTCTATCAACTTAATAACTGAGTCCTGAGAGTTAATAATTAAGGTATAACCTCAATCGTCATTATAATTGTAAAATATTATTTGTAAGTAAATGAATCTAAATAGTAAAGACTAAATATGTTTTTTTATTATATAGTATTGAAAAATTACGGAAAATTTAATAAATGTTCATTTTCGGTAATCATATTTTGATATTGTTTTTTATAATGAAATATTATTGTCATAAATTGAATAAAATTTTGTTTTTCTTAATTACAATTTGCATTATTTATTTAATAATTAAAAATAAAAACAGAATGTGTTGTTTTAGAAATTAAACTAATTCTGATAAATAATAATTATTATACACCAGGACGCTGAGCTTTAACATGTCAAGCAAGTACTGCAAGACAACAAGCTCCAACAGCCGCGCCGCCGTCACAGATCCCGAGAAAAGCCAGCCACAGTCGAGCGCCAGCCTGCCATACTACCATACGTAAAGGGTGTCACTGACAAGATTGACTACATCTTGAAGCGAGCTTCAATCAACACATATTTCAAGCCGCCAACGAAGATAAGTCAATTTTTACCATCCGTCAAGTGCCAATTACCTTTACTTTTACTAGATGCAGGGTCTATAAAATAGATTGTGACTGTGGACTCTCATGAATTGGTCAAACCAAAAGAAGCATAGGCACCCGCATAAATTAATATATAGCTGATGTTAAACACCAACGCTCGTTGAAGTCGGCTGTGTGTGAATACGTGCTACAGGGAGCCAACCACTACCTACAATTTAACAAACCACAGATACTCAAAATAACACAGATTCCTACCAAGGATGCTTCGCGAGACTATTGAAATTAAAAAACATCCTAATTTCAATAGAGAAGATGGTTGGAATGTACCACGAGCTTGGGATCCAGTAATTCAAATAGTCAAACCCAAGAAGAAGCAAAACACAGCTAGACTTCATGATACTTTGAGCTCATTCTGCATAAGTAGAAACACCCAAGATTAAATTATGTTTGGGTACTTTGAAATAACTAGGTACATTTCAGAACATTGGGACAACTACCATCTTAGTCTCACCGTGAACATGGATGCTGTAAAGCTACCGAAACGTCGGGGCAAAGTGTAAACTTAAATATAAGTAGTTTTAATTAAATTAAATAGCTTAAATAGTAGTAAACTTCAATAATAGTAGTGTTAGAGTTTTTAAAATTATGTAATAAACGTTTTTTAAAGTAAAATAAACAACGCGGCAAAATCCGTATAAAGTGTTAAATTTCAATGTATAACATTCGCGTAAACATAAGACAATATTTAGTTTAATTACTAAAAAACACATTTTGTGCTTTTTATTACCCTAGCGTACTAAGTAAACAAAATTAACGTTTACCTTAATTATTTGAAAATTTTAGTAATAAAAGACAAAAAGTGGAACTAGAGGACTCCAGGATTTGAACCGCCGTCATTATATTTTAGTGATAAAGTGAGACAGCTCATTGACCGCTCCGCTATCGCAACCAGCGATACAATAGGCAAATTTAAGTATTAATTGTAAATGCGGACTAACAGAGACACTGTTGTTGAATATAAGAGTTAGTAGTTATTACAATTATATATACAAGAACTCGTTTTTGTGTCGCCTTGCACACATGCGCATGATGAACTTCATCTACTATCATTACATGAAATAATGTTTCATCTACTATCATTACATGAAATAATGTTTCATTGTTTGCGTTAAAATATCACACACACTAAGATATTCGCTCGGATCAATAAGTGAATGTGTACCTTACGATGCTACTCGACTTTTGTCTTTGACCGTACGATACTTTATGTTCAAACGGCCTTACCTGTAATATACTACGAATTTATTTCTACGTCAACGATTATTATTTAAAGTCACCTTCTGCGCTAGTTATTATGCAATACATTACAATGTATGCAAACAACGGACACAAAGAATAACTATACTCGGAATAACTATTTGTGGTTCACACACATTTTGACCCAAGTGAGGATCGGATCACTACGCCATTTGTACAGTCATGTCTTGTCGTTAAATTATTTTAAACAAAGAATCTTTATTTATCCGCATAGTAACAGTTTTTCTGAACCTATTGTTTTAAATTCCAAGACTACAGTTTTATATTAGACTACTTATTACTTGTATAGGTTTGAATGCATAGATATCAAAAGTCGTCAGTTGGAACAACACATCACACTCATATTTAAATGGTCGGACCTGGGAATCAAAATCAATTCCTTGCAATTAGTAGTTAGCTTGATTTGATTCACGGCACCAAATCCGTTTATAATTCCTTTATATTTATATTTATATACCGGATCAACAATCCACATACTTTAACACACGTTAGCCTAATAGCATTCTAAGTCTATGCAAATACAAACCTCCATAAAATTCGTATCTTGGCAGTCTGCTAGGAGACTCCACGAAGATATGTCCTTTTTATTAGAGTGACATAAGCAACCTTAGTGCTAAACAATAGATACATTATAAGATTACTTGTCATTGCAGGCTGTACTGTACTGACAGGATAACTGTCCTCAGTATATATCTCTATGCATGTATAGCTAATCTATGCGTACGCCGTGTTAATCGGATTAAACGAAACATGAATGAAGGTCAGCCAACCAGATGGTATTAAATCAGACTTGGTTATGTTGTGGCTAAGCCGTTACGCATACCTAAGTAACTACCACATAATTCCATCGCAGGGGACTAAGCACTGGTAGTGTGTATGTGTATTAAGTAAACAATGATGTCTAATATAGCTAGACACACTTTGATAGATTTTAGTGTATATTAGATAAAAGGATTGAATTACTTGCATTAATATCAAATTAAGAGAACAATCAACAAACAGAGAACAAGGGGTAGACCTAAATGGAGACGGCAGTACGACATGGATGCCTTTGAAAGGGACTGGCAGAAGCTATCTACGAACAGAGTGAGTGGATGTCCATGGGCCAAGGCTTTTGGCCAACAGTGTCATATAACAAAAAACTAACGAAAAAGAAGAACAGTAGCAATATTTTTGTAACAAAACCAATAAAATAAATGGTACTAAAGTTAGAAAGTTGGTAATAAAGTTTCATATTGATTAATTCAAAATTATTTCTAGAATATTATTCCAAAAACATAAATAAAAATTACAACATTCAAGTTTATATTATAGTGTTATAAAATAGCAATAATTTACTTATATATGTATATCAATATCTGCAAAATACTTATAGTTTATTTATTAATTAATATTAACAGTTTGAACAGGTTTTAAGCCGTCATCTACGTATACAATTTTAAGGTGCCGTACCAAAATGGTAAAAAGAAGGCCCTATGCATTATGCGACTTTATCTGTATATTTGCTGCTTAACTGAGCGACTAAAAGCCTATTGACTATATAGAAAACAGCAAACATCCATTAAGAAACAACTTAATCACGAGGTCACCAAAATAACTTTTTATTCGTTAACTTCTTAAGTATAAATCCTCGGTGCTCGATTCCGAATCGCACTTGACTGATTTTTCGTGTAAATACATTATCAAAAATATTTGACTACCAGCTTTTAAAAGCTGGTCCGCTAAAAAACAATAAATCGGGGTGTCGGCGTGCAGTAACTCATAATATATTGTGAAAGAGATGAGGGTTGAATAGCGAAGTTCCACATTCTTCCAGCTCTTTTGACCGGGTCACCCCTCAACTTTCCGAACGTGAGCCATATTGCACAACGTCTCCATGAAAAAAGACCTAAAACTTTCCCCTCTATAAACTTAATATACGCTACGGACATTTCTTTTTTATTTTATAGCGATTAAAATGTAAAGTGGGTAGTTATAACTGTAATTTTTTGAAGTTCGTCCTGACTCAAATAAAATTTGTGCTCAGGAACTTGGTAATTATCTACTCGCATAAAACGAAAGTTTCAACATTCCTTATAACTTAACGTAAAGTAGTTTATATGCGCATATTTGATTAACTTTTCATAACTAACTTTGAAACGTAAAGTGTATTTTTATCTAGTAATGGAAATCATTAGCCTGAAAGTGAAGAAACATTAATCAATGGAAATACGCTGTGATGATAAAGTAATAAGAAACGAATCGACGGAAAACTTTGTATGGTAACTGGGCGGTACCTACAACATACTGTCCGAAAAATATTAAATGTTGTGTACGATATAGAAGGAACTACAATAATACCGCAAATATTTACGAGGCCCTATATTGTGTTTTTCATTACACCAAATAAAAGCTTATTCTTACGAGTCGAAGGAGACGGAGCCTTGATAATAAAGTAGGCAAGTTAGTGAAAGCCGATATCTCTAGTTACCGTTATAAATAACTAAAGCACACCTCAGTAACAAGGTCCATTTATGCAGAGTGATGTAATAAACCGTATCTAGTATATTGAATTGAATTTGCCCGTAAGGGCGGTTTATGAGGTGGGGCTCGTACCTAACAGGATACTAACGCATAAAAATGCCATAATTTTGTATGCAGCAGATATAAGCCTGACTTTACGACTCCAACACTGCTCTGATGTTTCCTACTACATGCGAAATGAGAAGTGCATTAGCCACGACGTAAAATTTTACACCTATCTCGACGACTAAATTAAACAGTCTTAAAAAGTAAATAAAAGAACAAAATTGTACTATTCTCAGGTAATCTAATTTTGAGGGCACTTTTTTCATTATATAAATCCAAATTTGGAAAGTTTTGAAGGTGATAATAAAATTCCATAGCGTTGGAAAGTTGACACCGCCCTGCTCCGAACTCTTGACATCATAACTGGGTTAGAGAAAAATGAAAACTTTCGCAATATGGTCCTGGACGAAGTTTGCTATGTACGAGAGTTGAGTAATAACAGTTCCCAGATAATATATTTGCAAATTTGCTAGTGAAACTCCATGCTCACTACACCTTGTTACAATTTTAAGCTGAAGTTAGATGAGAAGGTTATGTAGTACATTCATCAGGTGAGAATGATCTTAAGGGAATTTGGAATTTGATGTTATCGTTCAGCCTATATAATCGACTCTAAGAGGAAATAAAATGATTTAATAGTTCTCTACTCTTCTCCCTCTACTGTACTGGTTGACTAATGTTTATAAGGATTTTGGATAGATTTGCTACCTGTAAGAATTGAATTTGTTACGATGGTAATGAAACAAGAAATAAAAAACTTGTAATCCTACTACCTAGTAAGTATGGAAATTGGTTTTTGATACGAACATTGTTCATTCTAACGGTAAAACTTTATTGGAACGCATCTGTCCCAATGAAGCAACAAGGCTGTATAAAAATGATAAAAATAATTGACATATTAATAGTCTAGCGTGTATTTATTTTAACTCAATAACGAGAATATTTAAATAAATAATACTAATACATAACTGACAAAACCAATCGCCCTTACAAGGTAAAACAAATTAAGTCAACACTTGCTCTGATAACGAAACATTTGTACGTACAATAAGTAGCAACAGTCACGCACATTCAAAGAGCTAATACAATTTAACTTGAGCGAACCAACCGACGCGGAAGGGAACTCGTACGCTAACGTTGGATTTACTACTAAAGTTTTACTTAGTGCTTATTTTATGTGAAGACTGCAAACTTTACCTATACGGTAGATATATATAAATATACATATGCCTACTGTGATTTACTGTTAATAAGACATACCGACCCGACAGACGTTGTCCTGCACAGGCAAAAAAAAAAACAAATCTAAACCATCCTCGGATCCACGTGAACACACACAAAAAAATTCATTCAAATCGGTCCAGCCGTTAGGAGGAGTTCACTGTCAACACACGTACAAAAGAATTATATATATAAAGATAATAATATAAATATATATATAGCTGAGGTCAAGTTTATATATGTGTGTAAGAATGTAACTATATACCTATGTCTTCTTCTCCTTCTCTCTAGCCTTTATTATTCCCAAGTCACTTGGGGTCGGGTTTTCTGGTCTAACCGGATTTGACTGGATATCAGATTTTACACGGAGCGACTGCCACCTGACTTCCCCAACCCGAAGGCTAACGATACCCTAAGGCTAGACCACTGTCAGGATATTATAGGGCACTAACTTCCCAATAACGACTGCCATAGATGTTCATGGCAGCCGATGGCTTAACGTACCCTCCGAGGCAAGGAGCAGGCGATAATTGTCAATCAATACGCACATAATTTCGAAAAGTCATACAACTTCCGAAAGTCAGAGGTGCGCGACGTTGGTTCGAACCCGATACCCTTTGCATTGCAGTCTGTTGGTCTCCCCACTAAGCTATCGCTGCTATATACCTATGTATATAAATACATTATTCCGTTTTTACATGTCAGTAGATTATGCTGGATACTTCGTCCACGTGGACTATCGATAGCAACGTCATTTACGCGGAGCACGTTACAAACCATATGTACAGGTCTACTGATTAAAATGAAAATGATATAGGTATTGGACGGCAGAATATAAGTTGAGCCCTAAGCTATCAAACCGCGGGCATCGCATCAAAAGTGGCGTAGTGTTTTTTTAGATGAAGCTCGCAAACGGACGGATGTAATGAAAATTACATACATTTGGCTTTCGAAAAACTTAATTAGGCAAAAATGTTCGATATACATATATGACTTTTACATATGTATAATTTTCTTTTCCTTCTTAAAAAAGGCAACTTTTGCACTGGGAATAGTTCCTGTCGCGGGGGACTTTACAAACATTCTAACAACGAACACAAGGAATACCCAGACTCAGAACAACCATTTGTGGATCACACAAATTTTTGTCCCGTGTGGGAATCGAACCCACAACACTCGGTGCGGTGGCAGTGGCATAGCGACTACCTAACCAATACGCCATCCGGGCAGTCAATTACATACATGTTCGCAAGCACTTTCCAGACGCTGCGTAATTAGGGCGTGTTGCAGATTACTATTAAATATTGATGTTGATTACTAATAATAATATAAGAATAACCTAAGTGTAGCATCTATATTTTCAATTTGTGATGCAACAGGATCTTTTTAAAAATATGAAAAGGCACACTCTAATACCAACACAATGCATCTCGTTTGTTCCATATTTGCTATTTTATTATGACAGTATAATACATATTGATGTCTTGACAAGAACCCTTGAAGACAGAAAACTCAGGTAATAAAGGAAGAACTACAATATAGAATCTTTTTAGTTATAAGTCAATAGAATCGAATTTGATTAAGTACTTAACAAGTCGGTTAGAAACTTGATTCACAATAATGTTTTGACAAGAATGACATTTTGATAGAAAGTTTAGGTTAAATATCGCTTAAACTTTGAATAGTCTTCACATATAGTCATAAGATAGCAAATATTATTATCTAGGCCTTAGGGACGTAACGTTTTAACTCGAATTCCCTTTGATGTCTAACTGACATCAGCAAAGCGTTGCGTAGGTTTAATGCCTACAAATGTAAAGAGATAATGTAGTTAAGCCTGTTAAAGTCGATTCAGTGAAACGTATAGATAACTTCTGTAAGCTTAAGTTACGATAATTTTTAAGTTTCGAGACTTATATTCAAGGAGTAAGTTTTCGGCTACAACACATTTGGATTTAATATGGCACTCAGATAAACCATGTTCTGATCTAATATTTGTCATTTTCCTTCAAATACGGGTTGCCGTGGGATTCACGCGGGCGAAGCCATAGGCAGTGAGTACTCTATCTATATAATTGTAAAATGGTTGCCGTCTGTTTGTCTATCTGAATACGCAACACATTAAAACTACTGCATTGATTTTAATGAACCTGATAGGCACTTTAAAATATTATTTTTTGGTTCAACATGTAGGATGTATTATGATCGTTTCAATACGTTAGGATCTTGACCTCTATTTAGTGTAGCATTTCAAAGGACAGCATAACTGATTTTAATTCAAAGGATAGAGCATAACGTTCAAATACCTTATGCACAGCAATCACATACACTATCGCTATGCTACCGAGTCAGTCATATAACAAAAGATATAATTATACGTATATTATGATATGCAAACATATATTTTATTCCAAAGAATATAAACTAAACTTGGCTTCATCAGTTAAAAACAGCCCGAGGCTTGAAAAGCTTTGTTACATATTTAATCAAGGTTCTTCCATTATCTTAATTTTAATAATATGGTTGCTTTAATCCACCTTATGTATAGTGTGTTTAAACATGCATAACAGAGTGAACCTTTTTGATCTCTATCATAAAATGAAAGAACCTTGTCCGTATTCTGTCAAGGTAAATACGTCGAATCAAAGGCAATTTAAATAGCTTATTTAATTGGCGAATTTCTTTGAGTGAATCTGAAGGCATGTCGGTTTAAGAGGTCGATTCAGAATTTTATAAAGGTAAATGATTGTTTGAATTTTTGGGCATATTTTGTGTGTAGACTTTATTTCTTCTATTGTTGACAAAATGGGCAAAAATTGCGTTTTAATTATTTTACGAATGTCGAAGAACCAAACATAACAGCAAAATAAAAGCATAGATTATGTTGATAAACAGTTTCTAACCAGGTTTACTTTGACTCAAACGATACTGCCTTTGTAGAAACCCACTCTGTCTCTAGACGTCCTGATTATTACAATTGTCTTGATCTATCTCTTGTGAATTATTTTACGTAAATAATATCACCTAGTTGAAATGGCAATTCAATCCATAATTCAGCTTACTATTTTCTTACAAAATGATAATACTAATATCTACTATTACAAGGAAATATATCTTTTATCAAAAGTGGATTTGGTTGTTTATATTATCCCTCATTATAACGTAGAAACTTATGGGCAAAGCGAAGCCCAACTTGGCATTTTGCATAAACTTATGGAGCAACTTTAAATGTAATTCCTGGAGATGATAACTGGACCGAAAAAGTCAACTGACTTTCTCTGTTAGGTTCATAAGTGTCGTGTGGTTTATTTGTGTTGCGATACTTATAAACCGCATCTTGTTAAAAATAACACCCAGTCTCGTATATCGGAAGGCAATTGGTTCGTACTCGTACTATGCCGCCAGCAAACTAAACTTAATAGGTAAATTAGTAACTATATGTTACCTAGTATATTAAAACTTATTTTGCAACCGTGCCCTATGCTATAGTAGAATGCAAATTATAATAAAGGAAAAAGACAATCCATGAAGCAGGACTTGAATCTTAGACGTCGACAAACCATGTCGTCGCTAATTTTGCTAACCAAGCTATTCATGGCAGCGACTAAAACTATTTTGTATCTAAGGCGATACAATTTGACCGGTTTATTTATTGTCGTTTTTATTGCCAATTTACTATTTTTTAATATCGATATGGTTATTAGTTTGCTTTCAATAAATTCCATTACAAATTTCCCCTTTTTTTGTGTAAAACGACAAACAGGCTTGTATGGTATTGTGCAATGTCTTGTTAGGCTTCTGTATTAAATTCTTTTAAAACTTATTTCATGTGAATAATCACTAAAAATAATGATAGGACGGCATAATTACTATAATACTACCTACGTTTCTAACATTATCTCCACCACGATGAATTGAATGTTTGGAGCGCCAAATAATTTTCCTTCTACCTAATGTTTGAATAACAGTAATCGCAGGAAATGAAAACTTTCCGCGATGAAACCAACTTGTATAGATAAGTAACTCAGAAATCAGCGCACGGAAATGACTGGATCCGATATTTCTTTTTGGAAATGAAGTAATGTGGTTTGTCAGCAGTGATCGGCTGAGATACTACCGTTTATTGGTCTTTGTGCGATGTTATCAATGTGTGTGTGTGTGTGTATATAAAATACTTATAATCGAAATCTCTTGGGCAAAAAGCCAAATGTTTGTGGTAATTTTCTCGTTTTCATGTCTTTTATAAGCTACTTTATTGATTACTATATAGTTTTATTTTTATAATAAAACTAGCTGACTCTGCAAACGTTGTTCTGTCATATAAAGTCATTCAAAAGGGACACTCTAATCACCTAGCGGTATAAAATATACTTTACGACCTATTCTCATACCTACTAAATATACATAATTGTTTTATAAAAATGATCGAGCCGTTTTGAGGTATTGCGACCACAAATATCGTGACACGAGATTTTTAGATAGAAGAAGACTATAGCTTTCTAATGCAGAAAGAATTTTTAATCGGGCTTGAACTTTTTGAGTTAAATCCTTACAAACAAACAAAAAATGAAATATATTTGTATAGATTTTATTTTAGTTTTTAGCATTTGCCTTGAGTTCTGCCTTCTGTTTTTATTGAAGACTAATCAAAACTAGTGTTAGTAATGTTTTTGAAGCACTGAATTACAAAAAGTATTTATATAATACTAGCTATACCTTGGGAACAGTAATTTTATTTTGGATGAAAGGAATTCCATCTCTTTTTCTCTACTTTAAAATATTCTTCTTCTTTTCGTGTGGTTAGTGGCCAACCTGTTGTCTAGAGTTGTTCAAGCCCGTAGGCCTCCGACATGGCTTAACGACTACTGTCAATTTGGCAACAACCGAGACCGACTTTTGCGTACCCTCCGAAGCACGGAGACGCTCAGATGAAATACCACTAAACGGTCACCCATCTATAGACTGACCGCACCCAACGTTACTTAACCTCGCTAATCATTTACCGATCAGTGAGTGCAACTGGCTATGAGCGCCTCTTTAAAATATTAATAACGTGAAAGTAAATTTCATGATGATTGGTTGAATATTTAAGGTATGAAAGCGTAACAAACAACCATATCTCGAGATTGGTTAGATTTTTTTGCTTCCACGTAAATACCATGTTTCAGCACTAATCATCGTAATCACTTATATTATTAATATTGAATTGAAAGGATGACTCTATATCCTTTTCTGTACCCCTGACAACGTGAATGCATGTTGATCGGTCACGTAATTATGGCGGGGAAGCGTAACAAACAAAATCATATTCGCATTCATTATATTAGGATTACCCTCGGCTTTTGCTTATTTGTTTTTTAAAAAGCATCAAAAGCCGTTCAGTTATTTAGAAAAATACTAGTAAAATATTTAATTAACTTTTATATTTTCTGAGACTGGCTGTTAACAATACATATATGTACAATAATTGTTGATTCGTTTTATGCTCTACATTACTAATAACAAACATTCCATATTTTATAATACTTTCAAAACATATAAACAACATAACTGACTGTTATTAAATTAAAAAAACGGTACTCCGTACAGAATTTTATTATTGAAAAACCTCGCGTAGTTTGTATCTACAATAGCGAATATTTAGTGTTCGCCGCTTGTCAATATAGAATTTTAATTTATTTCACACAACACAACACGTCCAGCGATTCGCACGTTTCCCAATAAACGAAAAGCTTATTTCACTCACGCCTGACTTTGAAGCATCCTTCAATTGGAAACTGAAAAATATTTCCAATATTTTCCCACAGAAGAATTTTCGTTTCTATTCAAAAGTATGTGAGAAGCGCACTGGTGGCGGGCCGCGGCAGAACGCTGCGCCGTACCAACCAGCAACCAGAGGAAATGAATTTTATTTAGCCTAGTGACGCAACCTTGCAATTACATTTATGTAATTCATATTATAATAAATATAAAGTCTACGCCGGAATGAAATATCTCGTTTATTTTTATAAAACGTTCGTAAAACATCAATTTTGGAGGTAGACACTTTTTTATGTCTAGAATGATTTTAAATAAATTATTTGTTTAATGAATAAGGTTTAATCTGTAATTATTTTAATGTTACTATTTTATTTTAATGTTATATATAATTTAAATTTATTAAGTAAGATTATAATAATTCACACTAACACAACAATATCTAAGAATCTAGTAAATTGGAGCATTACATATTACTCTATTTATATATCTATATGAACATGAGACATTATTATTAGTAATTCACTGGTTTAACTATAATTTAACTTGTAAACATAATAATAAAGACGTTTTATCACTTCAAATTATAAACCACTGCATATTTTGTTCTACTATCAAGATGGCAGTCAAACATATGATGGGCAAGAGTTACCGTAGTTACGATAGTTGTTGACCGTCGTGCTCATACTCAAACAAAATTTAAGTAAAAGGAGAGATGGTTATGCGAGCTCTTGAATCCGGCAGAAATAAAGCAATTAAAACGGACTCCTGCCAGAGGCTGCTTTGATTAGATTTTACATTCTATGAGACTATGGCACTCAATCAAGATTGCTGCAGCCGAAAATGTACTCACAAAAATAGATGTGACTGCCCTGTCATCGACTATCTTGAAAGTAACACTTACAGTTAGTAGCTGCTACTTATGTGTAGTATTAGTTGGACACGCATACTGAATACAACACGTAATGATTTTCAAAACAAAATTCAATAAATAAAACAATGCAGTCAGTACGATTGTTTTCCCATTTCAAACAATTTCAGTGGTATTGTTTACAATAATCATCAGCTGTTTATACGGAATACAATCTATAAATGCGGTATTAAATCCCAAGCAAATCGACTCATATCGTATATTGCCAGTAAAGAGTTGTAATGTTTGCCTAGGTAAGGACCGTATGAATGGCTCGGCTTTTTGATGCAAATTTAATGAGGGAGGCTGGGGAAGGCCTTTTAAAACGACTGACCATTACTGTGAGACAAGGGGCCAGACTGAATACACTGTCCGACGGTACGCTTTTATCGCTGCTCAGAAAGATATTTTAGTTTTTCTGGACGATTTTATAGAAATAGCGCTGGTGCTATTCAGTTGGGTAATTAGTTGAGGTTTGATTTCGTCGGAAAATAGAAGCTATGTAGGTCAATAATGTTTTTAGTTTGTGCTATTTTTACGTTTTGTTTGGCATCTGTTTTGAAGCTTATGCATTTTTATGTAGTAACACAAATGAGATAGTGATCCTATGATCAATCGCTTACGAATGCAAGTTTATTAAAACTATATATTCACGGTAGTTTCTCAAAAGCGTAAAATCCTTCTTGATATCTCCTTTGCGTCTTTTACTCTCATCAATTGTATACGCAAGCTCGTTAGTCTTTTAGGGTTTTAAGGTTGTTTAATTGTATTATTAGTCAAAAATTAATGGCTAACTTTCAACCTAGACTTAGTTTGGGAACGGTACTTTTTTCTATATAAAAGCTACTCTGTCCTTTTCTGTACCCCTGAAAACGTGTATGCAAAATTTCATGATAATTCGCCGAGTAGTTAAAGCGTGACAGCCTAAAAAGCAAACCAACTTATATTCGCGTTTATTATATTAGTAAAGGTCAGGTAAGTATTCAATTATAATATTAATATCTGCTAAAATGTGCAAACCAGTTAGTCGCGCGAGGCACGGAGTTGTCTTTAGCGCAGTGGCAGTGGGGTTTCACTGCCACGACGCATCTCGGGTGGTTGCCTGCTCAGCAAGTAAGAGTCATAGCTAGGTGAGGTAGACGTATGGATGTACGTCGGGAAGTGAGCGTGCCTTACAGCGCCGGCACCATACTGGAAATATGGGAGGCGGCTTCTCCGTCGGCCTCAGCGAGGATATCGTTAGCAACTCTCAGAGTTCGCAAGACTCGTCAAGACTATTCATGCACGAATACTTACGAGATCTAATTTATTCTAAGTCACTGTGTCAACTATAAAATTAATTATAATTATATCCAAGTGCGTAAATCAAAGAGAATTGCAGCACATTTAAAACTGGGCATTTAAGACATTTGGAGCGACCCTAACAAGGTGCTTAACTATTCACAGATGAATGTTAAAGCCTTTTCATACTTTAACTTGTTCGTTAAAAACACGCAAACGTTCCTTTAGCGGCGTACAGGGAGAAAATGAGTGCTATTTTATACAATCAAAAGCGACGTCTCGGTAATAAGGTTGTTACTAAATACTATTAGTCCGAAGTATAGAACGAAACGGTTAATTGGAATACGAAATAAGAACGAGTAGAAGACGTATACTTGTGCCGACTACTCACAGTTCAGTAATAATTATGTAAAGGTTTTCCAATTACTGGATGCTGAGTGTTGGTGAGGATCACTGTGTTTATTATATAAGAATACTCGACGTATTACTTTAATTAAAACACTTAGCGTTTCAGGTTTCAGTAATAACTTTTATGTCTCATAATTAAAATTTAAATCAGTAGCGTAAATGATATTTACAGCCTCTTTCGATGCATTCAGCGCTTTATTACCTTTTTTGTATAAACGTTGTGTCTATAACCGTAAAGCCAAATTAAAGTGACTTGCTCATAACGTACTATGTATTTTATAATACATTCCCTTTAAAAATATTTATAATCTACACATTAAAATGAAAATATGAGCTTTATAAAATATTTTTCTTTCATTGAAAGCCATAAAGCATTCAGAAAACAAAAACGACGACGCCTTCAATTCTGTTTAGTTCAAAATCCCAAACACGTATTCAGCAAACATAGATGCGTATTCTGTTAACTTTTTACATTACACGTATTCATAGGACGAGTGGCAAGTCGTACAGAGTCTGTGTAGCATAAGTGCTCGAAGACGCTGGCGCACCCACGGAAAATACCGAAATGCAACGAAGTGAGCCGAGGCTTTACTAATAAGCCACACTCGTCATACAAAGACAAGTTTTATTGACTAACCCGGCCTTTCTCTGTAACTCATGAATAGAAACTTTGAGCTACCTCTAGGCAAACCTTTTAGATATATAGATACTGTCTTATTACACAGATAACGATTTCTTACCTCTGTTCAACCCAATTAGCTTTTATTGGAGGACCAGTTTGCAAAGAGGAGTTTAGTTTCATTGCCTGAACAAGATTGAGTAAAACTGTGATGAAGTCACTCATAAAGACATTCGAGCTGTTTGTATACATTTCGATTTCGTTGTGGGGTTGCTAGTCCTAGCTCGCTGTTTGTAGTAATTACTCGTGAAATAAGGTCGCGCTTCCAGACGTTTGTGATTACTCTCGAAACGAGGAGCATTTTTATTTAGCAGCGTTAAAGTGATTAACAAAATGACCATTTAGGCACTCGACGTTTCATTACTGCAGACCGAACACCGTGCTAAAGTGCGACTAAAAAGGCAGGTAGACTGTCCTTCACATTTTTCCTCTCAGTGCTATGGGTATACATATTCATTGTGTTCCTCCACTATACGGCTATACGCCTCCAGACGAAGGCTGCTGTAAAACAACGGGAGCGAATTCTCTTTTAATTACGAGCCTCGGACGTTGCATAGCGCGATGCTTAGAATACTCTTTTGATAACCACTCGCCTCTACAGGGCAATCAATTATGAGTCCTGTCCCCCACCTAATAAGGTCTAATTTAAACAGTGATGTCTTATGAGCGTTCTATGAGTAGGATTGTACAAGTTTTATTCTTTTCCGGCCTTTTTTAAATGACGGCGAATTTTTTTTTTTGATATGGCTGCATTTATTTTATTCTGTCATACATTAGTTCCTTGCGTCGCATTTGTTTAAAAATGGTGAATGATGTTTTACCTGCAACAAAGAAAAAATGTCTTAGAATATAATTCTCGTTAATGCAAAGTTGTTACATAAAAAAACCTTATAATATTTGCTAACTATGGCTTCCTCTTTGGTGACTCCCTTATTATATGTCGCGTAATACCAACTATATAAAAGAACTGAACATAGTTAATGGAATGTGGGTGTCATACATCATTATCTTGCCGTTTGGGATTACACAGGCGTAAATCTGTGTGTTCAAGTATTATTGTTCAATATTAAGTCTTTATAAATAATTTTATTATCTTGCCATGGTAATCAAACGTGACGTCACTGTTTCAACGTACGTTGTCACCACTGCGGTGACTGCCGCGACGTTGTTGAGGACTCGCCGCTGCCCACTTTGGCGGATTGCCGTGCCTGGGCATCGCAACACCGTAAGTTGATCGCGGCAGTCGGTATGGTTGCCCTCTCGCTCCCGGCCATGGTTCAGTCCATGGTCTGGAGTGAGAGGTCGTGGAACGCCGTCGCCTCCTTCCATGAGGAAGTAATTGCCGTCAAGGAGGCCGCGGAGCGGGAGAGGACGCGCTCCCCAACCGCAGAAACGGGCGCCGGAGGACGTGAGATGAGCCACCCTGAGGTTTGACCTGGGGGTGGCGGGCTTCGTGCGCCTGCCCGCCATCCGATCAGCACCAGGTCCGAGAGGCGACCTGCGTGTTTCCACGCGCGTCTCTATGTCGCGTCCGTCTCCCCTCTAGGGAGGGGACTTTCATATGGTGGGCCGAAACCTCGGCGGGGTCGCGACTGCATGTGAAAATGATTCGCGCGGCTCCGCCGATTGCGGTTTTGTCGAGGAACACCGTGGTAGGTTTAGTCGGTATTACCGGTAGGTCCATTCTTATCATCATTACCATCTCTCTTTTACCCCGGTGAGTCCGACGTAGTCCCTCCGCCCGCACCCGTGGAGAGGTATGCATAAAAGCATTGCAAAAGGTAAAAAAAATTTTTCGACGTACAAAATTAGATAGAGAATCAACAAAGTTTCAATAATCTCAAAGTTCTCGCCAAAGTGATTCGCCTATACATTAATCTTCGCTGCCTTCATTTTTCGGTATAATGCAATAGCGAGCCTATAGCCGTCAACCATCCTAGACTAGATCTTCCCAGATACCATTCTACTACTAAGAATTTCCTAACAGAAAAATAATTCTAGAATTTCCATATATATTGAGCATATCTTAATCAACTTGAATAGTAAGCAATCACAGACCCGAAAAATCGCGCAGGTAGTCGCATAAATTCTCAGAAGCATCATCTAAGTTACCACTATTATCACTCAATAAGGCGAATCTCACGTAAACGTGTTGGCGTAGCAGATTGAAATTCTGTTAAGCTACAAGACAGCGGTAGAGTTTGAAGCGAACATAAATTTAATTACCGGTGTACTGCCAAGGGTGACAGCCGGTACACCTACCTTGTTTCGTTGTTATTTTAACCACTGTTATTAAGAGGTTACTGACAAACTATAACAGCTTAGATAAAAACTAATTACTATCTACGACGTTTTTAGTGTTAAGTCTATTTGTCTTGATTCTATATGACTTGTCTCAATAATAATAATAAATATTTATTTCAGATATTCATCTATATTTTGTTAGTTACAATTACTTAAAAAACTATGTTAGTATATACAATTATTAAAATTAATTCATATATCTTTGCAGCACCGGCTCCGCCGCTATGCCTACGGGTCCAGAGCCAAAGGGAGGGACAGTACTGTTGTTGCTCCGGTGAATCTTTTGCATCAGAGATGCTGTCCTCTTCCGGATTATAGCTTCAAAGCTGTCTGTATGCAAACATGCCTGACACACTACAGAATCGTCGGAGCCTCAAAAGCACCCTGAAGGCGTTATTATATTGCATGAGAAGAGCGTTGTAGGCCCTCTGAGTATATCTAACCCACAGGCTGCACGTGTAAAAAGTCTGGCAAAATGCTTTAAAACAACGTGCAAACCTGCGAGCACCAAACGCAGTTTAAATACACATAATATATGATGTTTATTTTATTAGGAAATTTCCATTTCTGATATTTTGGACCCTGAGATTAGATTGAAACTCTATTTAGAATAGATTTTGCGACGAAAATCGGATCTTAGTTCATTGCTGTAGGCATTAAAATGTTTGTAAACATATGTTTCCTGCATTTTTAGTATAGATGTATTTCGTAGTATGGACGATTGGACATCATCTGACATAAACAACTTACGATATTTAGATTGTTTTACAATTAAATAAACACTATAAGCATAAGTTTAGTACTTAAAGTATTTTTTTTACTTAGACATTTGTTTCACTCCTATTTAGCTTTATTATTTAATATGATGTATTAGTAAATTTATCTAGAAAACGGTTAGTTTAAAATACATAGTATCGTTAGACATGTCCGAATAGTTTCCATCCAACCAGCATTCTACTGACGAAATCAGTTAGGCATTGAATTCGTCACTCTAGTACACACGTGTTTATTTGAGTCGCGTGAGAACTAGATAAACTCGAACACATACCTATCTAATCTTATTATTTCGAAGATGCTTAAATCCTTTTATATACTGTAGCACTTCTTACTTATTTTTTCGCCCTCTGTTGGATATGCAGATAACGGTTTAAGCAAAGGTATTTTATCACGCATATGTATAACGTAATCTTTTAGTGTTTTATGTCATATTAGATTTTGTCCGCGGTCTCGCTCGCATAAATATCGGTTATGTTACTAAATTTCTATCGCTCGGCAACAGTATATTTTCCTGGATGAAAGATTCCCTATGTCATATTCTGTGCCTGAAAACGTGTATGTGAAATTTCATGATGTTCGGTTGAGTAGCTAAGGCATCAAAGCGTAATAAACAAACAAACTAACTCACATCTATCTCTTTATATTTTTTTGTATGTTTATTTGTGTACAACAAGCTTTGTAACTCTGAACAGGCTTAAAATAAATATTCAAGCAGAGACCAAGTTACTATTGGTAGTACAATGCTAACCCAACTGTGTGATCCGATCAGTAATACCCAGATTTGAGAGCGCACTATGTCGATCGACGTTGCATATGTCATGACGTAACAATACTGAAGGTGAACTAGAACCATGTATTGAAGATTTAAATGGATTTTCAAGGAGGGATACGACGGTATTAGTGTCCATGCCGATGCAATAATTAGAGCACATTGTAGGTGAAATCAATACATAGAATAAATAGAACACGCTTTTTTTCTATTACCAAGCTACTAAACAAGCATATGACAACTGCTTCGATGGCGTAGTGGTTTAAGTTGTCGCCTCGCCACTGCCGTCGCGCCAAGTGTTGTAGGTTCGATCCCCACACGGGACAAAAAATTGTGTGATCCACAAATGTTTGTTCTGTGTCTGGGTTTTACATTGTGTCCATTGTTTGAATGTTTATAAAGTCCCTCGCAACACAGGAATCATACCTACAGCGGCAATTGTCTTTTTTAAAAGAAAGAAATAGAAGAAGAATATGATATGTTTTATGGTAAGAAGATACCGTAGGCTATAACACCAGAGGTAACACTCACGGATTGTTAACTTTTCTTAAATAATTATTTTTCTATTGCGAGGTCAAAAGATAAAGATTACTGATACCCGTTAACAGCACAGTGCCCCTGTAAGGAGCTCGATATCCCGCTCAATGGAAGAATCCATCTATAGATTGCTTGACTCCGACTTTCTGTGTGATGGAGTCAAGTCAAGAGACTGGCAGCTCCAGTTTGAGCGCGATCTTAAGCAAGCAAAGTTTCAGCTAAGCTCTAATTAACTTGACATTTGCAGATGAATTATTTAAGAACAAACAGAAAATAAGTTGAATATATGTATGTAGTGTCATTTTATAAAGGTAGATCATAGTATGCCTATTTTTAATCTAGGTCAACTTAACTAAAGATATATTTCGAGCCTGCACAGTAATTTCAATAGCGAACATAACTAAAGGAATTATTGTGCAAGCATCCTTACTGTCAACACAATAATTCCAAAAGCATTGGTTTCGAATAGTCGGCTGCGGTCCAAATACGTAAACTCCTTTGATGTTCAATTGCAAACGCGACACCTATGGTGCTGCATTGCAGCGTTCATAGTCGAAGGCTATCGCTGAACTTCGGTCGGATATTAAACATATACAACACTGTAAATGCCACAATTATAAAGCGCGTAAAAGTAGTTTAGATTAGGTTATGTTAGCAACAGTACTGTTTTTAAAGAAACATTTGTCCATAGCTTTTGCTTTCTAATGATAAACGAATTGTTAAAATCGGTAAAGTAGTTTTTGAGTTAAATGTTTACAAACAAAATTCAAATCTCCGTCTCTAATATCAGTGTAGACTAGTATAGATTAAACAGTGGGTGGTTAAACATTTGGCCATTCATTGAGTTTTTTTTTTTCTTTGTGTCATTGTCATAATACCCATGCTGGTTATGCCACGCCGTAGGTGATTAGCAAATGTATCAGTCATATTATTCACGAAACATGTACATCAATTTGAAATGCATTTGCTGTGGATAAACCTATTTAAATAAATAAAATAAAAAGCTCAGAATTTTATAGAAATATATCTAAAATGTTTATAAAATAGTTTCCGTACACAAATTCCGAACATTAGCACCGCAGTGACCTCACTGCTGTCCGGGATAAATTTAATTATTTTCGGGTGAGTCCCTAACTTGATCTAAGTGTTCCGCAGGCTATGTGACCACAGACAACCACTTGGGAGAATTACCAAAACTATACAACTACGTGGTATAAACGACAAAAGTTGGACAGATGGTCTTTATATTATTGAATTAAGTGGAGATTAAATGTATATAACAAATGTTGGCGTATACTGCTACGAATCATAACCAAGGGTGGGTTTCATTTGTTTATATAATTACTTAATTTCCTTCTTGAGTCAATAGCGGGGATTTGAGACTATATATATCTGGAAAGAATGAGATGGCGGGTTTGATTCTTGAATTTTAAGTTGGGCAATTTGCAATAAAATTGCTGTTAGCAATATTTATATTAGATTAGATCTAAAACCAATTTATGTAAGCATGTATTACAACACCGATGAATCCTTAGGAAATAAATGCGGTGGTGCATATTTTGTTAGTTACAGTACCTTTTTAATAATAAAATATAGCCTATGTTACTCGGTGATAATATAGCTTCCTAATGGTGAAAGAATTTTGGTTAAATAATTTTTGAGTTAAGTTTTTTTTTTCGTTTGTAGGGTAAAAACGAAAAAACAACAAACTTTCCTCTTTATAATATTAGTATAGACTACATTTATTTTACCAGTATGTAATGTATATAATGTATGTATAATGTATGTAATGTTTTCAGTTGGGTGATGATCCCTCGCCAGCTGAGCTGCTTATTATACACATTCAGGTTTTAAGAAAAGATCCCGTCACGTCCTATCTCCTAAACAACATGCTACACATAAAAAGAAACAACATTCTAACTAGTTTATGAAGTCTTTAAGTTTTCTTAGTAACACAATTAAAATCAAAGAAACCAAAAATGATCTATTAGACATTGTGTATGATCATTCAGGTGAATTTTAGCTTTCAGTTAATAGAAATGATTGGCTTCAATACAATTCGATTTAAAATACCGGTCAGTGAGTAATTGGTTTAGAATTGTACACGATTGGAACATAATTGGACAGCTGTCAACCAAACTCGATTAATTGAGTTTCAGGTATTCACTAACACGTACAACTTGTAAATATATTTGGTAGATAGATTGTAGTGACTATCATATGATCAACAACTGATTTAGTTAAATGGCATAGCAATGATAATATTTTGAACATACACCTACATATTTTATTATAAATTTTCTTATACATATTTTAATTTGGCAATGTGGCATACTTTACCAAATTAAAATATACGGCAGAGTAGTGTGATTTTCTGGAATTTATACTTTAAAACTATTGAGATCCAACTCTGATTTTGCAAGTTCTCATGGTTACCATTAACCACTTCATATAACCAGTTGGGTTGTTTGTTACGCTTTCATGCTTTACTACTTGACCGATCATCATGAAATTTCGCATACACGTCATCAGACATAGAGTACCTCATCTAGAAAAAAGTTCTGATCGCGAGGGATAGAATTTAACTGTCAAAATCTAGATTACCGCAAGCGACGCTGCGGGAAAAATCTTATAACAACTATTTTATTTACGTACAACTGAAACAAAGGATAAAACCATTTCGTAGAATCTGTATCGGTTTTTAATTAATGTAGTACGATCATAGGACCGTTAAAATGTCTAAATAAGTGAAGCTTACGTTCGCAGCTAATACGAGACCGAGGTTTTCATAGTGGGACCCATTTAGGCTCTCAATTGTCTGTTAAGCCAGCCGTTTGTTTCTACAGCCAAGTTTAGTTCAATGAAGCCTAAATTATAATGTCTATAAGCAGATCGCATATTCGATACAAATTTAATAGACTACATAATATGTAAAATAATAATATATATAAATGATTCGTTGCTTTTATACATATTTATGTATCAATAAAAGCAACGAATCATTTAAATAAATTATTCGTTGCTTTTTGTTTTTTCTACTACGAAAGAGGCAAGGTAGTATACGCTTATTATAATAGGCCTATAATCACTTGCGATATCAGTAGTATCTTTGATCACTTACGATTTAGGAGTACTCCCGCGATGCAGATTTTAGGAAGAAGGAATTGAAGATATTATGATGAAAGAGAAGACATGGAATAAGTTTAACCACCGCGGTCATCTTACTCATTAAATAAAACGCAGAATCAGTATTGCTACTCATACGCTTGTTTTCTGATCTAGTGTTACTTGCCTTATATAACACGCTTAGTATGAATGGTTGACGGCGGCAGCTTTGACCCTTCATCATATAGAATTCTTAAATGTGTTGTCAGGTTCTCAGCAAACTAGAAGTTTGGACTAAAAGAACTATGATATGCTATGTTATCCTATTCCTAACTAATATGATAAATGCTATAGTGAGTTTGTGTGTTTGTTTTTTTGTTACGCTCTCACGCATCAACTACTCGATTGATAATCATGGAATTTCGCATACACGCTGTTAGGGGAACAGAAAAGGACAAAGGGTACTTTTCATCCAAAAAAGGACTGTTACTAATTTAAACTAACTTATATTGACGCGATCGAAGCAACGGGCAATATCTAGTATAGGATAATAGTATTGCGGAGGTTCGCGTGTCATAACCTTGGTAGTCAGATTTTTGTTTCCAAACCGGCCAAAGTGTTATTGGCTTATTTTGGTTCCCTCTATCTGACAGAATCTTGATGCTCCGAAACTTATTTAGCATAACACATTTGGCATAATCTTCTTTAAACGAATATTAGTAAGACATAAAAAATATCTAATATAAAAATCAATGCCACTTTTCGTTGTAATTAAACTCCTCCTAAACGGCTGGACCGATATGAATGAATTTTTTTGTGTGTGTTTAAGTGGATTCGAGGATGGTTTAGATATGGTGTTTTTTATTTAATTTTTTTTTTCGCCTGAACAGTACATCGTTTTTCGGGACAGCTAGTTCCGTATAATTTCGTTTAACGTAACGTTCATTTAGATCGACGATTATATGGTATAATTTCACTTGGTATACTACGAAGATAGCAAAATTTCATATGGTATAATTTTATCAGGCATATTTCTATTAAATAGCATTTTAGCCTTAAATTATAATTAAAATACTGTCTTAAAAATTGTATGTGCTGTGCTGTACAAAAGATAGTGACAGAAACGAATCGCTGCATACCCGACTCCACGTAGTCTAGTTTGTCCTAACCCTAGAGTTTAATTTAGAATTGCGTAGGCGCGTAGAGGCGAGGCGACCTGCGAGCTGTGGAGCAGATGGTTTTCTACGCAGCTTCGGCTTACTGGCCGGCTTGACCGGCCAGCCTCAGCCACGGTAGTGAGCGTTAAAACCATCTGCGACGATAAGCTCGCGTGGGACCGCCGGAGATCCGCAGCGCCAGAGCCTTGACAGAAACCATGCTTGCTGCATGTTGCATGCTCACTTGATAAAAAGTATGAAGAAAATTCTAACTGTAAACTTTCTGTGATATGATGGTTCTACCTTTTAATGATTATATTATATATATGTATATTATATGATATTAAATGTATGCTAAAAGACGTCTCTGCCTATGAACTTTCTGTGATATTATGGTTATACTCTATAATTATTATGGATATGAAATTTATGCCTAAAGATGATTCTGACTTACAATATTATGAGGTTTTATTGTATGATAAATGAGTGTATACCAAACGATTTTCTGTGAAATGAAGTTTATGCTATCCGTTGTAATGCAAAACAACATTATGACATAAAAAGTTCTGCCATAAAAGGTGGACCTGATTTATTTATTTTGAAAAATTCTTAGTAGCGGCACTATGTTTCGGATGTTTTTAATAGTCTACAGTAGCAAATAATAAAAAAATACAGCATATCTACAGGCTCTGTAATACTACATTGTGAGGAATTTATATGCAATATAACTCTGGCTACTCTTTAGGCACACCTAGACGTTAGCTGTATGTATGTAAAAATAATTTAAAACGTGGGTAAACTACACACAGAGTCATCATAGTCAGAAATAAAAATAAATAAAATAAAAATATCAATTTGGGTATTTAAATGTTAATTACTATTGCCCAATATTTGATCAGCACGACTACACGATGCAAACTTTGTATAATTAATAGAACTGTAAATATTGTGATGTGCACTTTACACAAGTTTCTCATAACCGCTATGTCTATACATATTACGAGCGCTCGTCCATTTTGCTTATCTTATCTTATCTTGTGTGGGGGCCATCCCCCCTCTACGACTATCCCAGTTTATGATATAGCGTTCCCCTACACCAACCATACTGGTTATATTAGGAGAGCCGCTGTACCTGCCAGTGCCCAAAGGCACCTTCCGGGACCAGTTATAGACAGGTCTTGTCCCCAAATCTCGACTCTCCACCCTAACCTCAGAGATCCGGTTCTCGTAAGCGTGCTACCTCGTGCCCAAGTGACACTACCTATTCTCCAGATTGGTACCGGTGCAATAAAGCCGCTCACCACCCGCAACTCGGATAGTTGCTAACGAAAACCTCGCTGAAGCCGACGGAGAAGCCGCCTCCCATATCTCCAGTATGGTACCGGAGCTGTGTAAGGCACGCTCACTTCCCGACATACATCCGTACGCCTACCCAAATAGGCCTACAAGCCGGGTGTGGCCCGAGTCACTCCAGCTATGACTCTACTTGCTGAGCAGGCAAGCGAACGAGATGCGTTGCGGCAGTGAAACCACACTGCCACTTCGCTAAAGGCAACTTGTGGGGGCCAGTCAGTACAGACCGGCGACACTTCGACCCAGTGGGATCTTTTGTGTCGACTTCCCCAATAACGACTGCCATAGATGTTCATGGCAGCCGCACATAATTTCGAAAAGTCATATAACTTCCGAAAGTCAGAGGTGGGCGACGTGGGTTCGATCCCGAGACCCTCTGCATTGCAGTCTGTTGGTCTCCCCACTGCGCTATCGCTGCTGTTGTCCATTTTGCTAGTATAAGTACTTATATATTTATATGTTTTAAAATGCAAATATTTGAGATTTGAATTGATAAATATATTATATGCTAGTTTTTGCCTGTGGCTTCGCTCGCGTAAATGTAGGTCAGGTTAGATTAGTGACTGTACATTTTTCTGAATAAAAGGGCCTTATGTACTATTTTGTTCTCCTGATAACATGTATGCGAAATTTCATGATGATTGGTCAGGTGTTAAGGAGTGAATGCGTAACAAACAAAGAAACTCACATTCGCATTTATAATATTAGTTAGGATTATAGCTATTTCTTCATACACACATTAAAAAGTGTGAGGATGAGTATTCACAAAAGCTAAGTGATTTGCATAAACTGAGCACACGAATATTAAAGCTTTTGACCGAAATAAGAGCTTCGGTACGATGCTCGCTTAGAGATATGCCGTTGACGTCCTCTTCAAAGATCCTTAAGAGACCTATATATTGTTGCTTCTATTATGAGTAGAAATCAGGGTTATATAGAACATATTTGTGAAATATTCTGTAAGGTTGTATGCTGTATATCATTGTGAAAAGACTTTCAATAAAAAAGAAAGTGAGTTAATAATATTCTAAGAAGAAAGATCATTAGTCAAACAATTCACGGGTCATGAGCCAGCCCATCAATGTAGCAGCCTATTAAACATGAAAGGGTGGGCTGGCAAGTCAGCTTGTACCGTGAAAATTCTACGCATCCATTCCTAATTAGTTTGTAAGACAAACACCCGCCAGGTGGAACATTCAAAACAGGCATGCTTCGATTGGCCCATCCAATTACAATGTTAATTTAAAGGGACACACGCGTTCTGCCAAATATAGAAAAGTATTTACGTAATTTTGCAATTTCCTTCCGTATATTCCAATTAACGAGCCTGGCCTGTTCGAAGTTGTTTTTGGTGCCTACCTATAATCCTGTAGGTATGGTACCAAATATAACTTCGAACAATGAAAACCCGATAAAAACTGTTAACGAATACCGCTTCGTATGAATATCGGCATTATATTAATCGCTTTCTATTAACTGTGCGCTGAAATTTAAGTAATTTTGAACTTTTGGATAGCTTAATACGGCTATTTTAAATCAGACATGGACAATCGATCAATCTGAGTATCGAGATTCATCCAAATCAATGTTCAATTATTTGAATTAATCTTGATATTAATGATTAAGTTACAAAAATCCAAACATCTTAAATGATTTTTACTTTTAAAATGATACCAAGAAAGAGATAAGCTTGGTATATGTGTTCTATTTCTAAGAATTATATTTCACGTAAATAAATATTCAAAGGGTTAGCTAGAGGTGTATCACACACTCACTGCTCTAGTCTCACATATTGAGTCTTACCTAAGTACGAACTTATTACCTTGGTCACATATCTAGACTCTGTGTTGCTACTAAGAATTGTCTGACTGCAAACCGAATAACACTATCCCGAACTCGGCAATCGAACCAGGTCATGTCGATAAGCCAACAAAGCAGCAGAACGTTTAATATTAAATAATTTATTCGTGAACTTTAAAACACCTAAGTCTAAGGTTCAACGTATTATTTTTAATAACGTATATTAAATAAGTTTCCTGTTATTAAAGTTACGTAATTGATATTTATGAAAGTCTATATTGTAGACTCATTAAATTAAGTATTTTTTGCTTGCAATTTGGACTGCTATTTACCTCAAAATTTCATTAAAGTTGATATGAATGGTGAGTATTATAACGTTAATATATTGATAAGCTTATTAGCACGGGCTAATTAAACAGTCTAAGTCTGCAATGTACTTTCAAGTAATCAAATCAAAACAAAATTTTTGTGTTGCGTCCACACATAATTGTAGATTAACAACGTTAAAAGTCAGCAATTTCTATTGAGTTAGTGGTTCTAGAAGAGACATCTCAACTAAATTATTTGTAACACGTGTTAGAGTGTACTACATTTTAAATCCATGACTGTAACAGTGATACAGGCACTACTTAGAGTCAACCTTCGCATTAAGCATGCGTATTACTTTCAGCTAGCAGTAACAGCCATTGGACTGCCACGTAGAGGTCTCCCATTGGACTGCCAAGCAGAGGTCTCAAGAACTATCCCAAAGCGCGCATTTCTGATATTTCGAAGTTATATGCGTATTATATTGTTAATTATCGCTGAAGGAAAAGATCGTCAGCAAACCTACATATCTGAGAGCGTAGTTGACTATGCACTAACACAGGGCTGATATTATTATTTATATTATTGTTTTCATAAAACGTACAACGTTATGGAGGAATCTAAAACAATATATCAATATATTAACTAACTAACCTAACATACATACATATGTATAAATTTATATAAATAATACTAATTATATAATATATATATATATATATATATATATATATATATATATATATATATATTATATATAATAATGACAATTATATAATTTACCAAGCATTCTTTATCGCAACACCAACCATAAATAATATAATCCAGTATGATAAGCCTAGCGAACAAACAGTAAACCTGTTGAGTGTAGTGAGATGTTATTCCCGGTTCGTTGCAGAAGACGCTCTGAGCTATGCTGCAATACATTAGACGTAAGCCAAGCACTAACGACTTCATTTATATCCCCTTGTCAGCTATGAACGCCTGGTACGTTTTCATCGGTAACGCCAGCCTCTGCATGCTGTAATTTATCATTTTTAAGTATTCATAAATTGTACGTAGAAATTAGGTTATAAGAACTTATTGACCTACTCTATACATTAGTCGAGTTGTATTTGTAAAATGTATTTATGTACTATATATATTATTATTTGTCCTAGAAAATGTAGTTAGCTATTTACCTACTTTTTATTATAGTGTATCGGTTGCGCAGTGAGAGTGTATGTGACTGCGGAGCGTGTGATCTCGGGTTCGATTACTGAGACGAGCAAAATTGGGTATTTCCGTCTGAAAATTCTTGTAGCATCACAAAGTCTGGAACTGGTCCCGGTAAACGACGATAGACTCGCTCCTATTAAGTCACCTAAAATTATAGCTGGTGAAATGTGGGTGACAAACCTCTACCTACCCTTTCGGGAAAACAGGCGTGAGACTACATAGTCTCATACATACATAATTGTATGATCTATAAATTCCATACCAATTTTAAGGCCATTAAGTCAAGTCAAAAGCTCGCGTGTACTTAAAATAAAACATGAAAAAATGGGTCACTAGATTAGGTGCTAGTACCCTAGAACAATTGTATTTTCAGCTTAGAGCTAGATACGGTCCCAGCGCAGGACCTTAATCAAGAGCAAAGACGGGAAAATACAAAGTGAGGACAACCGTTAATTACTTTTATAATGAATTATATTTACAAAAATTATTGTCCTAATGGTATTGAGTACTATTGGAAAAATTAATTCCGTGAATCCTCTGCCATTATATTGTTGTCCGTGTCATCAGCAAATTATATGACAAAAAACAAATAGAGTAGAAATAAAAAGATATACAGTGCGCAACTCAAATTTATTTTAAACCAGTAATTTACATTTAAAAGCCTCGCATTCCCATTCTAAAATATAAACTGAAAATGTATAATTTAATACACAGACAGGCACGAACACGGGCGACTGCACGAAATACGTATTTGATTTTAAATAGCATCTGTGCCTGAGTTTCCTGCAACATTGCATCGGAATGGCCGGACGGCACCATGGAGTCCCCGATCTCGTTTCAGATAGCTCCATCAATCTTCTGCAACAGTGTATCGGCTTCCTATTTTAAAAACGAAACGCGAACGAGTTTTGTTAAACCTTTATCGTTTGTGGAAAGCGCTTACGTATCGCCTTCAGCTCGGGTAATGTCGAATCCTCGCAATTCGATTCGCGTTCGTATAAAAAGATGCCATTGAAACGGTTCAATCACTTTTACAAAAGTTTCACCACTGAAAATTCAATTGAAAAAGTAATTCCGTACATTTTTTCTAATCGTTTTTTAACGTGAAACTATTTCATTCAAAAGCTATTATAGAAACGTTTGTTTGCGCAGATTACGCTGGAATTCAGTCAACTATCAACACGAAACCGAGGGTTCGTTATGAGCAACATTTTTTCTTTGTTTCAAAAAAGTTTGTTAGGATCTGGACCAATTCCATTAGCAGTTGTTGCGGAAGTTTATCAAGCTTTACATTCATTTCGAGTTGCTCCTTATTTGTCTGGGGAGTTTTAAAAGCGTGCCGATTCGATTCGAAAGTAAATAAATACAAAGGGACTATTTGAAAACGTTTCTAATAACGAATAACTCAATCTGGTCGGGGCCGGTTGCGCTGAGCCACTCAATCAAGCGGATTGAACCGTGTAGGGTGGTTAAGAGCGAATACGACCGCTTGTAACGAATGTATTGTACTCTTAGTGCTAAAATAAAAAGAACATCAGCAATACCTCCTCCACTGTACCGCAGGAATTGCTCTGATGAACGAGCAATGCGGTTCTAATAGCAATAGCTTTTTTCCTCTCGTTGCAGCTCACCCCGACGTGAGCGCTTTTATAAGAAAAATTCGAATAGTCGGAACGAAACCAATATATTGTGATACCATTTTAATTAATGTTATGTTTACTACTAAATGAAATAGTGAATGTGTATCATCAATAACACGTATTACTGTGATTGGAAAATTTTATCTTAATGAAATGCCGTACTCATTAATGGCTATCATGTTTTAAAAGTTTTTAGAGGATTGTGTTTACATTCAAAGTAATCAGTATTACCTTTCCATGAACCAAATAAAGCTGAAAAGATTTTGATTATTCTCTATTGCGATGGAAATGAAAACTAATTGAAAAGCACCCCAAGTCTAAACAATGCGGATACTGTTACAATGGGAAAACGCCAATCAATCCTTTAACTGTTCGTTATTTACACATTCAAGTACAACAATCAGATGTTTATAAGTACAAATTGTCCACGCGTATATCCATTTTGTTCGTGTTTTAATCCGATTGTCTGGCTGCACGCGGTTCCTATCCAATCAAGCTTTTTATTAACCCTCATTATTATTGATTGCTGTGAAACTGCATGAATACGCATCCATGACTAACTAAATGTATAAAAAAATCTGTTTTCGTTGCCGCAGTTTTATATTTTAGTTTATAACTTTACGAAAGGACCTGTTTATTGGAAAATTGAGTGTGCGTTTTCGTTTACTAGCAATATAATATATTACGACACTAACATGTGTTTCTTTACAATGATATATTACTTCGTCTGTCTAATGCACCGCAGATATAATTTGTTATAAGTTGCCATTGCGTTATATTCTTTGTTGAGTATGTATTTAAGGTATTTATATTAATTTTATAATTAAAAGGCGTTGTTTACGTTAAACTCCATTTACATATATAATTATAAGTTTTGTTGCAGAAAGGGCAGGCAAAGGTCTTTTAATTACTTACACTTTTTCATCCAATTACCAAGATGTATTTTAAAACTCAATGCTGCTGTTCACCATTAACTAATAAAAAACCAAATGATATACTACCCGACCGAGAACTGAACTTGGGACGTTTTAACGACGAATTTCAAATCATTCTTAAGTAACATACTCTAAGTATCGCAAAAATACAACATGCAATGCGGTTTAACCAAAATCCATTGATCATTGACACAACTTTATACAGTGACGTATTGGCAGCATGCCACACACATCACAAGAGAACAATCGAATCATTGTATACTGTGACGTCACTTTCTATTATTTCATAACTATTTAATGAGTATATACATATTTATATCTTCTATAGACAAAAATTAAATTAAAATCCTAAAAGTAATTATATAAATGCGAATGTGTGTTTGTTTGTTTGTTCGTTTGTTACGCTTTCACGCCTTATCTACTCAACCGATCATCACATCCAGAATCACATTACATCCAAAAGTACTGTTATCGAGGGATAGAGTTTTTACTGACAAAATCTACATGAACGCGAATGAAGCCGCGGTCAAAAACCTAACTAATATTATAAATGCAAATGTAAGTTTGTTCGTTTCATTTGCTTTCACGCCATAAATATTTGATCAATCATCATGAAATATTGTATACACGTTGTCTTGAGTACAAAAAGGACAAAGGGAACCTTACATCCCGGAAAAGTCCAGTTCTTGAGGGATAGAAATTTTACTGACATAATCTACATTGACGCGAGGGAAACCACGAGAAAACTGATATAAAATACATTTAAGTAACATTTATGAAAATGTTACTTAAATATATTTTATATGAGTTTTATAAAAAATTTACTTTAACGAAAAACGGTTGTGTAAGCGTGTAAATCCATAGCCCATAGTACTTTTGCCTGCATATTTGAGATGCGTTAATCACTCGGTTCGGACGGGACCGCAGCATTCGCATCCGTAAACAACTCGTATCGTGATCAGATAACCGCATTAGCGCCGAGCGCGTGTCACAAACAGATCGCACGTACCCACACACTCAGATATGCTTGACGCCACATACGGCAATTGTAACTTTGTTATACATTGCTGTTAAATATTAATTTTGTATTTCACGTGTAAAGTCTTCTAGAACATACGTAGACTTGTATTATATGCACATATATTTATGTAAGTATAAAGCGATATTTTTAAACTCAACCTCGTCTGGTTCAAATGAAACTACTAATTGCGGATTTTGTCGCAGCTTATTTTAATTACAAATTTGGAACAATAATTTAATTATTTATGACTGTATATTCTACCTTGGTGGCGTGCAAAAATCAATAGTTATCTTTTTTGGCATTCACTTTGGAAATTATGATTTAATGAGTTCTATCTCAAAAATATTTTCTTGCTACGTAACTGGTTCTTTTTTTTTTATTTTGCTCCTCAAAATGACCACACTCCGCCTGATGGTAAGCAGTCGTGTGGTCTAAGAGCAGTGGCCTCCACATCGTCCTCATAGCAGCTGAGGCGATGTTGAGGTCTCTACTTTGACAGCTTGAAATTTCGTGGGAAGAAAAAAATTATTTGTACGTAACAAGTTTCGTAGCAAGAAAAATATTTCTTGACACGTAACTGGTTCTGTACCGTTGGTTTTGTAGGCGGCCGAAGGGATAAAAATGACTGCAGGGCATGAAGGCTCGGGTTTGATACCCGCGTCACGCAAAGTATTGTTGAGAATTCCTGTTCAGTAATTCTTAATAGCAGCATGGGTTCTGGTAATGTGTGCGGCAGACGACAGTAAGTCTGTCCCCTATGACGTGGGACTGGAACTATGATGCGAAATGTAGTAGGTATAACACATCTCTTGGATAATATTGTCTTCTGTTTACGTGAATGTTATTCATTGAAATTCACGGGGAGACTGTAGTAACAGTCTCCCCGTGACCATGGCTGCTGAAAAGCAACCGAAACGTCGGGGAAAGTGTAAACCTAAATATAAATAGATTTAATAGTTTAAATAATTTTATTAGCTTATAAATTAGTAAAATTCAATAGTAGTAGTAGTAGTGTAATAGTTTCAAAATTATGCAATACAGTGATAAATAAACAACGCGATAAAATCCGTGTATAGTAGGTTAATTTCACCTTCTCTTGGATTTCGACTTAATGGACCTCAAATGGTGGTTCATTACTATCATGATCTCTTATAAAATAGGAATATTTTGAATAGATGTGATGAATAGCCTTACATCTATTGTAGAAATCGGTTTATTATATACAAATATCTATTTGTGTTTGAAAAATCTCATGTAATGGTTAGTGTACAGTTGTCCGTATTCAGAGCGATCTTTATCGAACATTGGTAAAATTAATGGAACGGAAAATGGAATTCAACACGATAATTTGAAAAAAGTGGCGGAATTATATACTGAGCGAAAATAAAAGAATAAAAAATATAATAATCTTAACCAGTCAAGGTAATATTAGCCTGTGTTGGATCACCGTCTGCCACATTACAGCCTGTTTTATGTGACAAACTGAATCCCGCCCGCATTACCTGACGTCACTTCGATATGCGTGACGACGACCATTGAGTCTAATGGCAAAATTACGATGCTTCGGTTCGTTGGTAATTGAGTCATTGTGGATACACCATCAATACCGAATGAAAAACTGTCGACTAGTTCAATAAACCTTTACTTTACTCGTGATACTAACTATCTTTACGAATACTATAAATGCGAATGTGACTTTGTTTGTTACGAATTAACGCGTTAATTACTCGATCAATTTCAATAAAATTTTGCATAAACGTTGTCAGGATTACAAAAAAGGACATAGAGTACGATACATTCAGAAAAAAGCGAGCGTAGCCGCGGGCAGAATCTAGTTTTAAAATAAAAATCTGAGTCAATTATTTGTTACGAATTAGTCTTGAGCTCCTGAAGACATCGTACAGTTATGATAATAAAATTATGATTACGATGACAACTAATGGGCATGAATTCATTAATTGTGATTTTAAAATGATTGACTTATTTCGGACTGAGATTGGTAGACTTATCTCTTGGGATGCAGACATTACACATACTACATGTTAAATATTTTTTGCCAACCATGAAAGACACAAACATTGCTGGCTGGAGCTGAAACATAATCAGTAACGTATTTCAAGAATTCACTCAATAAGGTGTACTTTTTTAAAAAGAAATCAATCTGAAAACCGAGTAAACATAAAAACACATTGAAATTAAACTACTATATACGGATTTTATCGCGTTGTTTATTTAACACTGTATCTATTACATAATTTTGAAAACTGTTATACTACTATTAATATTGAATTTTACTAATTTTAAGTTAATAAAATTATTAAAACTATTATATATTAAACCTAAATATAAATAGTTTCAATGAATAACATTCGCGAAAATAGAAGACAATATTATAAAAACACATAATTGGAACTGAACGAGTTCAATCTGAATTTAACAGTAAACAAACTGCCTTTACTAAATCAATGAAACCGAATTTTGTTTAGTGGCAACGAATTAACGAGTGCGGTGTGACACAGACAAATCACACATGTTCCGGCACTCTGGTCCTAACACGGTTCATTACAGTTGATGAACCAGAGTACACCTTGGAGCCAACATTTGACTCTCAAATCAGCCTGTAATTGTCCAACATTGAACGCATAGTTATCGTAAAGTAAGAATGGATACACAAACATAACATGTTGGTTATATTTATTTGTGTCTACTGTTCAAACATTTGTGCAAGCGCCGTCTCAAAGTTGGTATAGTGCTGAAGAGATATAATAAATCTTAAAATGTAGTTTAGTTAATTTTACGTCAAACATTAAACACCACACACTCTCCATTTCTCTCTTACTGAAAATATGTTGAAGAGGCCACTCTTACTACTCTTTTTGATCGAAATCATTAAAAATACTAATTCTCGAATCCTGTAAGCCAGAAAATTTAAACATACGGATTATAAGAAAGTTATAAATTTAACCTCAGGTCAAAAATAAGATACTTATACTTATTTATAACACAATCCCTATATATATTTTTCTGTCTTCCTAAAACTAAATGGGCCAGTCTTACTTCTCCTTTTATATAATAATAATTTATTGGTAAATCGAGTAAGCCATAAGATTTTATAAGCATAAATATGTCTATTACCTGATAATATCAACTTTGAAAGTAAGATTGAACAGGATTATCTTAATCCCGTTCAATCTAATAACGGTTTTTAAACAGACTGATTTATCAAAAATAAATCAGCCTGTTTAAAAATAATTTTCATCACATTTTATGGATGCTTCAAACATTTTAATTATGTATTAAGCACTCTTGAGTGCTTATTAGGTTAACTTAATTTAATGCAAATTAATCACAAATAAATACCAGTTAAAAGCAAAATGGTTTTGCGTAAAAAATATATAAATACTTACAGTAAAGTTCTTATAGCGAGACTCTTTCCATAGTTGAGTCCGTAAGTTAAAAGTTAAACTAAGAATATTCTATTAGAGGAGTCAAACTTGTTCTTCAGAGTTGAGAAAGTAAGATGTCCATTTTGATATTTAAATTTCTCAAGTACTCTTACAGCTTATCATATAGTCACACGTTCTTAGAGTCGGAGAAACATTAGACTACTTAATATTGTCTTATGTCTACGCGAATATTATACATGGAATTTAAACAACTTTACACGGCTTTTATCACAGTTTATTTGAACAACAAAAAAGAGATAATTTTAAATCTACTAATCTTCTTAAATTATTAAACAATTTAAATGTTAAACTACACCTTCACCGATGTTTTGGTTGCTTTTCAGCAGCCATGGTCACAGGCAGACTAAGATGATGGTTGTCTCATTTTCTTTAGGTGTAGTTATTTCAAAGCACCCAAACATAATAATCAAATTATCCAAAATTTATGTTGTTAACATATACTGCGAAATCCGCATCTTTGTAGTTTAATTTCATTGGACTACTTTTTAGTCCAGTACTTTTCCTGTACAACATTTCTTTAAGAAGTGTTCTATAGATTTTTTTTATATATAATTAAGATAATAAACAATCATGTAGCTTACTAAAGTTAAAGCAGTTACCGTAGTCTATAGAATCACTCTAACATGTCTAACATGCATAAGACAGGAACAAAGACCATTAAATCCCTTGCTAACAACGCAGCGCCTTCTAAAGATCTCTGAGGCTTCCGTCTGTAGTACACAACTACTACATATCTCACGATAATCTGGCAGCTCTCTTCTAGTAATAGTTGTTGCTTTAAACATCCCGTGGAAAACAAGCTTACGTCCTGCCCATAACCGCTTGCAATACCAAATATAACATACTAGTAATTCCTCAGTCGAGCAATTCTTATTTCAGACGGGAATATGGTTGCAACGATTCAATCTATACGTTGCATATATACGCTTGCGTAATATTTCTGAACCATATATACGCGTACACGACTCAAATAGATATGGGATATTGTAAAGAATACCAGACAAAGCAAAATATTTAGAATTGGTTTGGTACGTTCTAAGTAATATTGTCTCACGTGTACGCGAATGTTGTTTATTGAAATTAAACTCCTTTATACGTATTTTACCGCATTGTGACTTACGGGTGGCTATCCCCAGGCATAGCTGCTAAAAACAAGCGAATGTGTAAAATTAAATCTAAATAGTTTCAATCTAAATAGTAGTAAAGTCTAACAGTAATAGTTTAATGGTTTCAAAATTATAGGTATATTATAGGTAATGTTTTAAAATAAACAACGCGATTAAATCCGTATGAAGTACATACATAGTACCTACCATATTGCAATCATATAAAATGTATGAAACTATTAATTTGGACGGAACATTTGAGTAAGATAAGACAGGCTTTTTGATTTACACCAAAGTACTGGTGTGAGCCTGCGGTGCTCTCAACCTAATCTTGGATACATGTTTCATCTATAAGTTAGTTCAGTTATCAATTAAACACTATATTATGTAGTCCACTCTATCACTTGCCCACAAGATAAGTCTTACTATTCCAACCACATCGCCAGAACTTACTAATTGAGACGGATTTAGATAAGTCTAAACTCTTAGTTCATCGGCTTAAACCAAGTCCACGTCGGCCCATCATTTATCATTAAAGTTAATTACGTTGAACGGCTCAGTCCATTCAACTAATTAGTCTCCTCCAAAAAAATCGTGGATAATTGCGAAGAGTGATTGCTAGGATTTTCTTTCTTGCGAGGACACTCGCTGATAAATGACTATCTTTGCTGTTCAGCGTGTTTTATTCTTTGTCAGAAATTATGCTGTTCTGATATTAAGAAGTTGATTGTTATTTTTATTGTAACAGGGTTAGAATGTTGACTGCTCGGATGGCGTTGTTTCAGTGCTTGCCTCGACACTGCCCCTGCGCCGAGTGTTGTGGGCTCGATCATCGAACACACAAAATAAATTGATGTCTCTTAAAGACAAAAAATTGTGTGATCCACATATAGTTGTTCCGAGTCTTCGTTGTATCTGTTGTTTGCAAAGTTCCCGCGACACAGGCATTATTGTCAGGGCGAGAGTTGTCTTTACTAATATTATAAACATATGATTTTATTGCTTATTTGTAAGGATTTAATTCAAAAACTATTACACTGTTTTTAAAAATTACTGTTACTAACATAACCTAACCTACTTTCACGCAAGCGGAGCCATGGGAAAAGGCTTTATAAAAAGTGTACTTATCAAGTAAGGCCTCTTGACCTGTATGAAATTGACTATGAATTTATAGGTTTAGAGCAGGGTTGAATTTTATATATCTGCATATTCCCAAATGATGAGTAGACGTATTTTACATCCAAGTTATGCCTATTAAATATTTAGGTAATAGAGAGCGACGTTTACTGGGGCACATTGCTAGACTTTGCACTGCTACTGTAAATTGCCTAACTGTCTCTGATAGACCTGTAATATACTTGCCGCCTATTACGAAGGCCTCTAAATAGCAAACAAAATGTAGGTGTTTTATCTCTGTCGAATATTTAGCGCTAAGCTATGATTACATATTATATGAACGCAAGTTATAATATACGAATTTTAGAAAGTTCTTATCAAAGCAATATTTCAAAAACTGGAACAATTTTTATGACGACTTTGTCCGGAAAATTCCGTATAACTGTCTTGTTATGTCACAAAATTGAATGATACTTTCGCAAAACTAGAATAAAAAGAGTAATAAATAATAACCTCTATAAAAGGTAATAAAAACAAACATAATATATATCTTTATATGTCAAATGTAATGGGAAATAAATCAAGAACCTTCAAAGACTAAAATAAACAGAAAGTATATTTTGACGATACTACTATAAAACATGCCACCATAAAATTAATAGTTTTATTTTATTAAAGATTCGATCTACTTTTTTTGAGTTCAGTTATAACATAAGATATTCTTTCTTTATAGCTTTAAATAATGAAGATTCACAGAATATTAAAATTCTTACTGACTTTATAGTAGATTTATAGAGCGATTTTGTAAAATAAAATAAATACACATAAATTATTCATAATTTTATATTTCATATATTATCGCAAACACGATAAAATAAAAATGGTATAGCCATATATGCCGAACAATTCATGGTGGCTGGAACAGACAAGTATTAGAGTGAAGACTAAGAATTGGTTAATATATGATACGATGTGCCTCGAACTGTAGGATCAACAAAAGAACCGATGCACCTAAGAATCAATACCAAAACACATATAATAACAATTCCAGCTTTAAAGTGTACCTATAAGTTTCGGCTTCGAATTAATACTTATATTATTCGCAGATATTGTTAGATAATAAGTATGTAATTTGTTCGCGTCGAAGAAGAGTTATTTCATAATTATTATATGCCCTTCAAATTTGTGCAAAGCATTAGAGTAATATTTGGTTAGAACTGTGGAAATTCGTGACTGTACGCTATTTGGTCAGAGATATCCTTATACACAAAATAAATAGGTATATAAAAGTGAAAGTTTGTGAAGATATTAAGATAATTGTCACTCAATCACGCATAAACGGATTTAAAAGAACTGAGCGCACAACTATATCAAGTCTTAAAATAACACGTACATTTACTGGGAACTGTTCTGTAAGACAAGTAACCTTGCCAAATAGTTACAGAGATATCAAAGTAACCTTATAGCCATAGACTGCAGCAATCAATTTCTATGTTGCGATATTTTAATAACAAACAACCAATTATTAAGTCGCCAAGATAATACATACATAATTTTCCATATATAATATACGCTTCGAGGGAGAGTAAATACCATCTCAGTTTGTATTCCAAACATCACCTAATTATTCAACTGCTAAGGTAATGGATACGTTCCACGTAGGATTGTTTGCGATATAACGTCTTATACCGTGTACAGATCAAGTAAACGAGACCGAACGACGGCGGGCACTCAAACGGACAAAATGGTATGTAGCGTTCCTTAAGCTGTTTGCGTTTGGCTCTGCTCTAGCATGAGTGTAGCAAGCGCTAGCGTGGTAGATCTAAATACTTAAATGTTTCGTATGAAACATTTCTTGCACTCTCTCATTTAATGGTAACTTAGTATAATATTGTCGAGGAAAGTATAAACCTAAAGCTTAATGGTTTAATAATTTCAATACTAGCAGCTTAAAATTTCTAATTGATGTCCTAGTAGTGTTTCAAAATAAACAACGCGATAAAATCCGTACAAAGTAGTTTATTGTTAGTATGTTTTACGTAAACCTGTTTAAAAATAATAATGTAGTCTTCAGAATTCAATTTAAAAATAAACTTCGCTATAAAACAACCACTCTAATGTTGCTCAATATACAGAAAATTATCGTTAAAACTTTATAAACGATGTTTACGAAAGTAATTTATTAGCGCTGGCGAACGGCCTGAGGCCAAGTTTATTTTCTGTTTAATCAAATTAATATTAAACAGTATACGATATTAACGGTTAAGGCGATTTCATCAAATGTAACGTGTGACGCAGATTTAAGTAAATCTCGCCCAGAAAAACTATTTCGCACGTGAATGAAATGACTTTCGCTCCTCGGCTCTGTGTCTCCCACTTACTTTCCTTAAGACACCAATCCTTGGCCATAGAACGAAATGAAAATTAATGGTGGTCGTGAGTATTTTTTCATGTCGGTTTGAGTATACACCATTACTTCCGTTTTTGGCGCTGAACCCTCATTTATTATGTAAGTTGGTCGGTAAAATGCTGTACGCAAAAATGCAGATGGTATGGTGAAACGAGCTTATTTCCGACGCAAAGTAAATTAAGTATGTCTTTCTCACAGATCTGTGCTACAACGTGAGCTTTGATGTTCTACCTCGGTAATTTATTAAAGTAGGTAGTTTATTCAAAGGAAGACAATCATCGTACCTTACAGTACGTAATACAAACATATAAATAAGCTTTATTTAATAATTACGTTATTCTCTTTACAAATTTATCTTTGTAACAAAGCAATTTAAGCAATGACTAATTTTCCAAGTTACCTATATATCATCTTCGTCCTGTCCAGTCCCATGAGCATTCAGAATTTTTTCGTGATTTTTCTCGATTGCGCCTAATTGGATTGATGGAGCGACTCTCGCAAATCTGTCAGCCGAAGATAATGAACGCGCCAGCAGAATGAACTTTTGTCAAGTTAGGCAACTATTCTTCGTAAAAGGGCGATCACCGACATTTTCGTCGTCGTAAAACATGGGCTATAAATGAATTATAGCGATAAAAGTTAGTCAGAACAAGCAAGGTCTGAGCCATAATCATAAACGTACGGTTCACCTTATTGTATTGTAGTTCGCGAAAATAAAATACCCGGGAGTGCTTTGTGAAGCAACAAAAGAAGGATCATATTTTGTGTTGAGAATATAAGCTCAAGTTATCTATATTACCTGTATACATAGTCAAATAAGCTCATAGTTATTTGATGTAGGATGCCGTATCTTGGCACTGATTGGATGAAATTAGAGGATCGTAAACATACGTGATCTGGAGCGATGTTTGCACATCCTCTCTCTTGAATAGGCCGGTCCGTGGAGCCCATTCAGAGGTTGATGAAACACAAACTGTGTCACTAGATACTGCCGAAATTTCGGATGGTGTTTGTAGTTGCAAACGAACTGCCTTGTGCCAACGTAATGGGCTTTTCGAACACGCCTAAGTAAGTTTCTATTCAGACAGGCTTGTCCACCTGCGCTAGATTAAAGATTAATTAATGCCCGTTTCTAATATATTTATAAAACCTTCTACTATTTATCTTGAGTAATGCTGCCAGCACTAGTAAGTTAATATAATTTTAGCTACAATACTATATGCTAATATACTTTTCTGATAAAGTATTTTTACATATAATAATAAAAACATACAAAATACAATCTCGTAGTTTGTTTTTGTTTAATAACATATAAAACTTGTGCCCTAAATTGCACTGCATGTGATATGTAACAGCTTTGTACATGTAAAACGGTTCTTTAATCCGTTTTACATGTACAAAGCTGTTTCATATAAACAGCAGTATTTCCATATAATATATACTTTAACATAATATTACGCGCGTAAAACTCTAAAGAAACATCAAAATAATAAAATATTTTTTAATTGTTTTACCCACTTACACTTCACTAAAACAAAAAGTTTCAAGCTAGCTTCTAATGCAATAAAAATATAATTCAATCCATCTAATAAACTATATCAAAAAGCTTAAACACCCAATCACAACACTTTCTATCATGTGTTTGCAGACAAGGCTGCCATTTGAATATTGCGGAATTTCATTTATCATAATTCACCTCTCTAGTAAGGGAACTAGGTAACGTCGGGGCACTTCCGCGGCACATGATTTGCATAATAACCGAACTAAGTGTACCATATCTTGCTTAAGGTCGAATCCGAACCATAAATTGACTATAATAAGGACTATTTTGCATAAGCCGTCCGAACCGAATTGCTCTACGTCCGATCAATTCTCACACACAGATTCAAAGACATTGAACGCATTAGTGGAATGTTAATAGACAGAAGTTGCAGACCATACGATTACCGTACGTTTAGATTTGCGTTTCAAGTATTTCGTTGAATAGTCAAAGTCATATGAGGCCTATTCAAAGTTCAGAGAAAGGGCAAGGAAGGGTCAGTTTAATAAAGGTAGTTGTGCGTTAATGTACATGCGGAAATGTTTACTTAATTGCCTTAATTTTGTTGTACAAGATAAAATTAAACCGTGCGTTTAATCCAAAATTAATTTTGGTACTTAGGCCATTTTATAACTTCTAATAGACCAACTAATGGATTGTTTTGAATGATTTTTAGACAGAGCACATTAGCACATCGTTTGTCAAATCTTACTAACCTCATTTCATATTCACTTTACAAGCAACCTTACCAACAAAAAGTGCAAGGCCGATAGTGAAGCTGATAGGCAAATACCCACCCCAAATCATGACCTAATATCGAGCAATTTATCACCGACAGACCTTTGTGCCTGTGCCATCAATCTTGAGCTTCCTTCGCACTCAACACTCCAACTAATTATTGTCGATCGTGTCTTGACAGTTTACTTGCAGATTTCAACATTTTTGTAATGTTTGACGTACGATTTAGACCGAATCAAATGTTTCTTCAGGGGTATAATTAGCCTCGCAAACGCGAGGGTGAATCCTTAAAATGTAAACACTAGCAATTCGTCACAGCGACTGTTGATAATAGATGAATGCCGGGGTACAGATCGCTCGAAAGAAAGGGGAGGGAAATGAAACCATCCATTATGGCCCAAGACGGACATCTCGAAGGCAGAACGTAGAAGATTTTACTCAGCACCGGGAAATGAGCAACGCAGCCGACGCTCCCGGTTAATAATGAAACAATACTCACATATGCCTACTTGTGTATACACATTTATTATTGTTCCCTTGTGCGACAGCCATTCTACATAACCCTAATGACACAATATTTCACTTAGTCAAGATCTGATAACGTTGTGTAATTCTGACGTGTTATATTCTGTGCTAAACGAGCGTTGTTTCCACGGAAAGAAAAATGTATCCCCAGGTAGATTTATTTACGTAGAGGAAGTAGCATAGCAACATTAAGTTAATAAAGCATAAAAATATTTTACAGCGAGTCATGGAGTGGCATCCATACACGCGAGTGGCAAAGAAGGGCCATTTGCTTTATTACATTTACATCATACGCCCGTTAAAGCAGCCAACTGAACAAAATGTTGCATGAAATTTCTTTCTCGTGTCGCGATTGATCTTTTTACTTCCTTTCAAATATATTTTCTTAGGGTTCCGTGGAATCATATTCACATTTTTGTTATGCTTGCATATTTCGCAATTTGGGCATCGCCGGAATTACTCAAATGATATCCCTTTTCGTAACTCTTTAAGATTGACATGATATTTTTATCGAGATAACAGCATTATCATTGTGTTAATATGAGAATATTATATATACTATATTGTTAGGTGTTAAAAGAGTAAATAATAAATATTAGTAAATCACTTAAGGTCCAGCAATTACTACATAAATGTTTATATAAAAAAATATTAATAGGTATACTTTTGTTGCTTGTTGCAGATGAACTAGCGACTGAGCTCATGATAAGTGATAATCGGCGTTTTGACTACGATGCCAATGTCTAATACGTGATTGGTAATTCATTCTAGGGTCAACATCCTAGTGGTCTACTGAGTAGATATGACGGCTAAGAGCGTACCGTCCTAGACAAGATTTGACTCTAGGTGATGTAGATGACTTTAGCTGCGAGATATTCCAGTTATCAGCAACGACCTTTGTAATTAAAGTTGATCTTAAAAACAACACGTTTATCATGCATGTATTTTTGTAATCTAAGGTTAAATTACTATGTAGCTCTCATTATCTCTGCTAGTTTTAATAATCGAACCTATGCTGCACAAAGTGATTTATTTACGAAACATATCCAATAATAAAAAATATATTATGTATGCCTCTAACAATACTCACCTTCATAATAACAGTTTCCTTTATTTTGTCCTCGATCATAAATTTTCATTACGAGGACTAGAGTTCAGCATCACATGCGTATATCCAATATATATGAAAATACAAGTTGTCTATGGTGGAATTTTATGCAATAGGACCATCGGAATGAAGAAATATCGCCCATTTGACATGAAATAATAATAACAACGTAACAGGAACAAAACAAGACGAACAGAGTGAATTATGGTATCTTATGTTATATTTATAGTAGACTAGCTGAGCCCGCGGTTTCAAACACGTTTATTGTTACTGCGCCGTCCCCGTGGGTTTTACCGTGATGTTATATCCTCGATAAATAGGCTATCCAACACTAAAATAATTTTTCAATTCGAACCAGTAGTTTCTGAGAATTTCTATCAACCAAACAAACAAATAAACAAACCAACAAACTCTTCAGCTTTATATTATTAGTATATATTTCAGATTGTAAACATTTATTGCTAACTAGATTTTAGCTTAGCTCGCGTTAATCTAAAAATTGACTATAAATTTCTATCGCTCGCATTCAGTCCTTCTTTTTCTTGATGAAAGATATTTCCTATTATGTACAACTTTCATGATGATGTTCGGTCGAGTTGTTAATGCGTGAAATCGTTACAAACAAACTCACATTCGCATTTATAATATAAGTTAGAATTAAACATAACATTAACATTTCGATAGAGTTCGATAAAAGATTATTTTTGTCGGCATTGTGCATGAGGTCTCGGATTCGAATCCCGGGTCAGGCCAACAAAAAGTTTTTGGGTTTTTCTTTTTAGAAATCTCAATAGCAGCCCGGAGTTATGAAGTTGGCGGTGTTAGACACCCCCGTGCCTCAAAAAACACGTAAAGCCGTTGGTACTGCGCCTGATCTCTCTCCGGTCGTGTCGGATTACTGTCCCATCGGATTTTAAGGGTTAGTGAACAGAGAGTGCACTTGTGTTTGCGCACACGCTTGTGCACTATAATATCTCCTGCGCAGATGGTCAGCCTCCGTTAAGACCGGCCGCCGTGACCAAAATTCGGTCTGGAGGACATTATTATTAAACTGAAGATAGGTTAACTGTTAAAGACAGGCACACAGGTAAATAAGAATAACAATAGTATTTACTATGATCTATGACACCAATTTTAAAGGACCAAATTCTTATGGTTGATAATGAAGATGGAAATTGATGCGAGTTAAATGTTTGATTAAAAGAATCAAACATTTAACTCGCATTAATTTTAGTTGATCATACATCAATTTGTTTTTAAATAAATTGTGTTCTGCTCATACCTATCTGCATGCTGTAGCTATCAGAACTTAATCTTGCAAACAAATACTAAAAAGACTTTAAAACAAAAAATATAAGAGACATTTCACGATGCAAACTGTGAAGGTAATAATATACAGCGAAGTGATTGTGTTTGGTTAGTCCGGCAGTGAACAGCCGCAGGACGTGCTCGGTACGCAACACTGAACGTGCGTTGCGCTGGAATTTTTCAAAAGCAATTCGCAATACCAAACGGGTATGCAAACACCCAGCCTGACATTGGCTTGGTGCAGATATTTACCGAAAACTAGCGTGAACTGTGAATGCATCCAATGTTCTCACGACCTCCAATACACCGTCAGCACTTACAGACGCAAATAAAAATTGAAAAATCCTCGGTCGCAAATCCCCTGAGGGTCGCAACTCGCACGTTCTACACGCACCGCCGTCCCCCACAAAGAGCTGAACTGCTACATTATTTATTTAATTATTTATTTATTAAAGCTCAACGACAAACTCGGCCAAATATTCCCTCTTTACGACTTACGTTAAAAAATCTATGAAGATGTGACATTAAAGATGTTGCGTACAAACAAATTTTGATCATAATTTGGGTGACTTTAAAACTTGATTATAGATGCATTTTTAATTTTATCTTTGTTTATTTATCAGGTATTCCTTATTTCCATGCGCAATATGTATGTATTCGTCACTGTTTTTTATTTGTAGAATGATATTCCTTTATTTTCTGATTGGTTCTATGATACAGATTTGCGCCTAAACTTACCACTAATTATGATATTACTAGTTTGAGATTTTCTCTTTGACAATCTTAATGACAGCATTTTGTTTGCATATATGCCCGGTAGAATACTAATAGACTAATTATACTATTAAGGACACGTTGACTACTCAAATCACTAAGCTATCCGTGAAGAAAAATATTCTAAAGACGTAAACAATACCTATAAATGGGTAAACAAGATTACCTGGTAGTAGATTGTTTATCTGCCAAGGTTAAGATGGCTATGAATTAGTAATTATAATTGAACTTGTTTGATGGCGAAGGCGCAAAATAATGAGACAATTTGCACACCTGAGTGTTGTGTGGAATAGTCTTTGTGCCTATGACTGAAATTGATTGGAGTAGTCTTTTATACAAAAAAACATAAGCTATTAAAACTAGGTATATTCGTAGATATATCTCGAAAAGGATAGGCATTGTTGCGTCATTACGTTGCGACGCCTATGAATGCAAGTATAGTAATAGCTTTTATCCATTATGATACAGTTCTAGATTAAGGTCCAGTTCCTACGTCAAAGAACGAGTCGTTTTTCCTATGGACAGTTAATTTTCCACCCATATTTTATGAAAATTATGTCAAAATTTAACTGTTCGTAACTAATACGAATCGTTTCTTTATATAGTAACTGGGCCTAACCGTTCTTATTAAAGAAAATATTATTAAAAGAAAACCATAATTAGAACAATCCGACCCAGGACACAATAAAAATTAAATTGATTAAATTGACAATTAATAACACCTTTGAGTCTATACTCAAGTTATAGAGCGCTTACTAAAATGAACATGTTGTATTCTATGGAGGTGACTGTCAAACCGTCCAGTGCATTTGATCGGCTTTATTTTCATATCCAAATAAAACAATGGGACATATTTGGTCGCCAATCCCGATGCTGCCGCACCTGATGCGAACGTAACCATTTCGGATTCCGGTATGCCGTAGTTATGCACGGATAATATTGAACACTGTCGTACCAAGAATACAGTGATAGCCTAGTGGAAAACCTTTGGACTGCCGCGCAGTGGTCTCAAGTTCGATCCCAAGGCACGCACCTCTAACTTTTGAAATTTATGTGCGTATACGTATAGTTAATTATATCGCTCGCTTTAACGGTGATAAATATCGTAAGAAAACCTATATGTGTAAGAGTTTCACATAATTTTTTCGAAGATGTGTGAAGTCTGCCACTCCGTATTGAACCATTGTAGTAGTCTATGGCCTTACACTTCTCATACTAAGAAGAGACTCCTGCACAGCAATGGGACAGTTAATAAACAGAAATACAAAATAAGCATATATTCGGCAGGCAACGGCATCCGGCCACTATTAAAAATAAAACTACGAAATATTAAGTAGGTACTATAAAAACTTTGGTATAATACTTAGACTAACATTTTCTGTAGCACAAGAAAACGAAAGTATCAAAAAAGTTGGCTTAGGCGTTCATCCATTTAGATAAAGCATGTTCTTCAAAACTTAGTGCATATCAAGGGCAAAAGTAAGTTTCAGAAATTTGGTTTCTATAGCAAGGGAGGTATGGCTATGCCGTGTGTTCTTTAAAATAAATTCACGGAAGCTCTAGGTAGATGCCTCAAAGTTTATAAAGGGAATAGTATAAAATTTTCTGACGGGTTTAAGTATCACCGTCATAATATTTGTCTTCTGTTTACGCGAATGTTATTCATTGAAATTAAACTACTATATACGAATTTTATCGCGTTGTTTATGAGACTAGACTAGACTAGAGTTCATGATACTTTGAGCTCATTCTGCGTAAATAGAAACACCAATGATTAAATTATGTTCGAGTACTTTGAAATAACTACACTGGAACATTGAGACAACTACCATCTTAGTCTCCCCGTGACCATGGCTGCTTAAAAGCAACCGAAACGCCGGGGAAAGTGTAAACCTAAATATAAATAGTTTAATAGTTTTAATAATTTTCTTAGCTTATAAATTAGTAAAATTCAATAGTAGTAGTAGTGTAACAGTTTCAGAGTTATATAATACAGTGTTAAATAAACAACGCGATAAAATCCGTATATAGTAGTTTAATTTCAATAAATATCACCGTCTTTTCATTTACCGCGAACATAAGATTGTATTCCATTACCGTGGCAATGTTTAATTATTTCCGGAAAGGAGATAATCTCAAGATAACAAAATATATTACAAATATTTAAACAACGGACCCAAGAAAATTACCTTGGCACAACTACACAGAATCACGCATCTTTTTCTGATATAACAAGATCGGACAAACAACACAAGGTAGTCATATCACATAGCTTCATTGTATCACACTAACAGATTTCCATAGCTACATTCGTAATTCTTTAAAATGTCTTTACCATATTTTAACAACATCGGGTTACTGATACAGCCGTAAAAACGTAACATACAAAAACAAAATTACTCGCATATATAAATATTTATATATATTCCAAATTTAATCCTAACTAACATTATTAACGCGATTGTGAGTGTCTTTGTTTGTTACGCTTTCACGCCTTAACTACTCAACCGATCATCGTGAAATTTCGTATACACATTGTCAGGGAAACAGAAAAGGATAAAAGGTACCTTCAATCCAGAAAAAAATACTGTTCCTAACATAACTAGACCTACATTTTCACGACCGAAGCCGTGGACAAAATCTAGTAGTTTATATAATGTAATTACGTAATATGTTGATTGTCCTGTAACAAAAGACTACTTAGTTGTTCAGTGTACTGTGTATTTGTAAGTATAATAAGCGTATAATTAAACAATTTTATTGTGATCGCATGGCCTTCTGGGCGATTGTGTTTTATATTTTCTGGTCATTGTCGAGCTTATAATTATGCATTAAATTATTATTACAGTAAAACGTAAACCCTTCAATATTAGTATTATAGCAGGCTTGATTTGATTTAATTTTTTTAGCTCTTTTGCAAATTGCTCGCTTGGGAACAGTACTTTTCTTCTGAATGAAAGATACCGTATGTCGTTTTCTGTACTTCTTACAATGTGTATGCTAAATTTCATGATGATCAGCCGAGTGGAGTCGTTAAAGCTTAAACTCAAATTCGCATTTATAATATAAGTTAGGATACCAACAGCGATATAATAAATAATTACTATGATAAAATACAATAATTAAAGTTTGGTTATAGATAGATTTTCTCGATGTAATATTTAAATTATGACAAGTCAATATTTTGAAATCTTTATATCAATACACATATTAATAGTACACATGTATGTTTAGTATATAATCTAATGGAACGAAACTATTGTCTAAGACACAGACTCGGCCTTGTTTAGACGTTAGAGTTCATTGAATATTGTATATCCAATCATCAGATAGATCACAATACATACAATTTCTTGATTATAGTCAAGAAATTGTATGTATTGTGATCTATCTGGTATCAATAAAGAATTATTATATATATTCATATTCATATCATTACTCCAAGCCATACAATTACCAAATGCACTGCATCCAGCTAATAAAGTATTGAAATATTATTATTTAAGTTATGCAATTTATGTATTTGTGGACTAATATTTTTGTGTAAAATTATACTAATTGTTTTCCAGAAACTATCTAGCTGTGCGTTTACCATGGCTAGGTTTTTATTAATATAATATTATAGCCTTTTTTCTTTTGTTTAAAAATGCGGTAAATCCAAAAAAAAAAAAAAATATTTATCAATTAATTTAATAATGAATAACTTCGATTATTTTATATTACGCAACTTATAAGCACCGCGTTCTTTCTTTTTGCCTTCTTGCTATGGGTAGAATTAACATTAGTAAAAATAATTATCTAAATATATCTAACACACATACACCACTTTGGCTACAGTTCTTTAACCATTGTTTAAGGCAATACCGTTATTAGAAATAAAATTAATAGTATGTGACCCTATTATTAAAATACAAAATTAAATAACCGTAATAGGTATTACGATATTTTACAGAACTTCGATTAAATGCCCTTCATAAAATTTTGTAAGCAGTCAAGTATGTATATTTAAATCAGAAATTTAAAAGTTGTTAGCCTCAGAATGCTCAAAGTACTCGTATTGTTTATATTGCACGAGGTTAGTATCCATTCCTACACAATGAAGAGCCCATATCTTAACCCTTAATAAAAATCTACCTCATAATAGCAACACCGTAAAATTGGTCTCATATGAAAACGTTCATCTTTTAAAGATAGATATTAAGAAACAAAATTAGCTTTGTGGTTCTACTAGAACAGTATTTTGTGTTTGATACTGAAATAGGATTATATTTATGAATAGCTTTTTCCTAGCCAATTATTCGTAGTTTTATAGTACCGCAAGTGTTAGAGCCATATTTATAACAAGAATATTTAAGTTATATTGTTTTTAATATTATATTTTATAAATGTATACGTAATATGAAGTTGTGTATTTTATCTAACCTTGGCTGCGGTTTCTTATTTATTAACAACCAGGCTAAGATTATACTCCTATAAATATATTTTCATGAGCCTCCCACATTGTCTGAACAGTTTTATTATAGTATGAACATTAAGAACAATAATATCTAGACATTGCCGAGATAAGTGAACAATATTGCGGCAATATTTTACCACCCTAAGATATAACCTCTTCGTCATAACAAACTGTTGGTAAAAGTCCATTTACAGCACCTTTCAACTTAGACCGTTCGTCAGTTTAATATTCCCACATCTTCCGTGTATCAATTCCAAACTCCTCATTTGCGTCCACCATAAGTTCTGCTTTGTGTCGCACACAATCCAGTTCACTGCAGGCAAAATTAAGACTAATGGCAAAGAAAACACGAACTATATTAGCTAAGCTTACAGTCTTACTTACTGACCTGTTTATGTTAGCCCCTATATCCTTTCTTTCATGTACTATGTTCTTGTTCTTTGCAGTATATGGCCTGCTTACACACGTTAGTTTATTTATTTTGTATTAAGTAAAAGAAAATCAGGAAATAGTTTGTCGTATGTGAGCCTTTGCAAGTCCGTAATCTACTTCATGTGACATACCGTACCCAAAGTCACTAAAGCATTCCCGGGTCGGCAAAGTCGTATAACTTTTGAAATAAAACACGCTTTTATATGTAGAAGGTTTTATACATTTAATTTGCGTTATATTCCTGACTGACTGAATTTGAGAGAACATATTTTAGTCATACATACACCTATTACTTTACCTTTTAGATAATCACTATTACAGAACTGAAATGTTATTACACAATAACATCACGCTAACATTTCACCGTTATCTATAACGTAAATACTGCCTGTAATACTGCGCGCGCGATCGCTCGATAGATAAAGAACCAGGTCAGCAACCTCATCGCTTTCTGCCATTTTACCGAGCGGTAATACCTCCTTGCGATGTTTGTATAATGCCGAAACTTGCTCTTTACTAAAACCAGCTGCTTCTGCAAAGGGGGTATTTGTTGCGCCGGGATTGACTGAGTTTACGCGAACTCCGTGACGAGCTAATTCTAGCGCAAGGCACTTTGTAAATTGATCCAGAGCCGCTTTAGACATACAGTATGGTAAGAAGTCTACGTCCTTAATCGGCCGTAGTGCTGCCACACTCGAAATATTAACAATGTTCCCTTTCGTTTTAATAAGATAAGGTGTAACCAGACTTGTAAGAAGATAAGTGGCACGCACATTAACTGACATAGCACGGTCATACAGTTGCACTCCATCCAAAATGCTTCCGCGAACACCAACTCCAGCATTGTTCACTAGCACATCAATTTGGCCGAACGTCGCCACTGTCTTTGTCACTATATTCTCCACGTCTTCATCGACGGTCAACTCCGCCTTGATAACCAGAGGTTTTATTCCTTTTGTGTCTTCACATTGTTTCCCAACTTTGTTCAAAGATTCTTCATTTCTTCCAACTAAGACAACTTTGGCAGACTGCTTGGCGTACAATAGGGCAGCAGCTGCACCGATGCCGGAACTAGCGCCAGTGATCACGATAACTTTGTTGCTGAAGTCCATTGTCGCCGGCGTCGCGATTTACACTAACCGGTTTTCGTTTTTATCGCTCAATTTTATGCATCAATAAACCAAGATAAAAACTCATCGTCTTTTCTTGCTCAATAACCAAACGATTACCGGGACTGTGGCACATAAAATAAACTTCTAGGCATTTTATTTATGTATTCGTGCTTAGTATTCCATTAAAAAGCTATTACCTGTAAGCACTAGGTTTTATTCAATTAATCACTTTGCTTATTGTAAGTGTATTTTAAGTAGTACATTTACATTATGTACCACATTTAAAGCCTTAATAATTACCAAATAGCGCAAAGCTATAATTCCTACTGTATCTAATCAAATCAGAACATTAGGGAGTGTTTATAGTGTTAAACTAAGCATGTTACGAGCACGGCTCACTTGGCAAAGCTCGAATGAAACTACGTACTTCCACGTAAGTGGCACGTAATAAAATTTTGCGGTTATTTGACGACGTCATGTTCGGGTGACAAAGTGAATGTTTTTAACGAAATATTTGAGCAATGACAGAGCGGTCTGCGAACGTCACAGAAGGGACGTGTGCATTACACCAGCCGTCACGCGTACCACGAATATTTCCGTACGGTAGCCCGTCATTTCATTATTGCCGGCGGACTCTCGGGAAAATGTGTTAGTAGAATTATTCGCAACCCACTATATTTTTATTAAAAATCGCGTACCTTTTCGCTTAAGCATTCGCATTCGCATTAAAAAAAACTCGCATTCCGATTATATAATTTAAATTTATAAAATTATGAAAAATATTTTCACATTTATAACGTACCATAAATCATTTAGACATATTGGACAACATTTTGTGGATATTAAAACACGAGTTAATACAGCGGTAACAACGCAGGATTCGCTTAATCCCATCATCCTGACTTGCTCTCGTATCGAGGGCAAACTACGTAATGTTGGTTCCGAGGCATGCCATTTACATGAATGATTATTCGGGCGGCGGAATAGACGCGTGCGATTTCAGCCTTTAAAATTAAGGGTGTAAGGTTGTTTTTGTGTGCTAAGTTTCTTAGACCATTGCGAAGTTTATCTGTGCTAGCCGCGTGGAAAGCATTGTCCGGGCCCGTTAGCCTGTGTTAACATGCCGCTTTCCTGGTAGGGGACATACAGTAGACATAAATCGAATTCCTTCAATTATTATATTTTCGAATAGTAAGTAATCTAACTTAGACTGCTAAATGGTACAGATATCGTGGTCTGAGGGTCTGTCTTGATAAGTGCCGCTAGTGAATGTATTCACTTTTCAGTTAGGAAGTTCCCAGAAGTAGTGTAGGGGCAATGCGGTAGAAAAATAGCGTGGTAATGTGGGAGTGATTTACGCTTAAAGTCATGGAAACAAGCGTGAGTTTTAACGAAACTGCATTTTACGCAACATGATGTTCACAATATTTATAAGACAGACTGTAAAAAGTATGTTATACTTACACTAATATTGTAAACTGAAAATAATTGTATATTTGTTTTTAATCAATAAACTCAAAAACTGCAGGACTTATTTTAATAATTTTTCACCATTAAAAAGTTTCTTTATTCAGAAGTAACATAGGCTATATATATAATATTACGCTACAAGTCACGGGAAGGGGCAGTAATCATAAGCGCGGGGGACATTTAGTCTTTCATATTATCGTACATTTCAATGCAAAAAATACTACAACATCGATAACCGACTACGGACATACATATACATAAAAGCTTTAGCGTTTTATTCTATATGTATTTATAAGCTACTTGGTTGTATTTTCTTGTCTATAGAAGTGACAAGGTTCTCAGATATTTTCCTAAACAATACAGAGACTTTTGAGATAGATATTATGTGACGACTTTTCTGTTGAGAAAAAGCAGGTTACAGGATCAGATCAAAGCTCTACTGATATATTCTATTTGATCCGTATTTTGTTTATATAAATGCGATTTTTGCTTGTGTAAGCCTTTTTGGTGAAATAATTTCCGAGTTGTTAATGCCTTATTGAATATATCTGATATTGACGTCCGTAAGTTACGATAACTGGTATTAATTCATGATATACATGGTATGGTTGTTTAAAAAAGAAACTTGAAGGCGTAACGGTTTTCTTTCACTCAAATCACAGATCTTAAAACCATTGAAACATATTTATATTAAATACTACCTTTTGCTAGCAAACAGTACTTTTTTCCTAGATGAAAAGTATCGTGTGTCTCTTTCTGTAGCTCTGACAACGTGTGTATGGCCGAGTAGTTAAGGCGTGAAAGCGTAATAAAAAACTCACATTCACATTTATAATATTAGTAATACTATAATTATGTAGCCTGCCATAATGGGCCAACGATGTAAGATTGCCTATCTAGGCCCACAAGTATTACCAAGCTTTTTAATTGGGCATTTCTTAGCCGCATAGATTCTGGTACACTACTTGATAGAAGGCTCGCTACCTTTTTTTGCTAGGGAATTAATGCTGTATAATAAAATTCTACTTAGCACTTAGGTGATATATAGAGGTAATCATATGATCATATCTGTTGTATTCTATTTTGATAAGAAACTTATCTCAAGATTGCGTAATGGCAAAACACTGTATATGTATGTAGTTCTGTTATTTGATAACAATGTTGTTTTATTTATATTCGTTATCAAAATATGGAATGATTATTTATCTGAGGTATGCAAATTTACTCATTTTCTATACAAACTCTCACTAAACGCTCAATATTTTGCATTTTTCAATTAGATTAACCCTAAGTGAGGAATCCGCCGCGATCTAGTGACCGTAATATTCATCTAGTTATGAAGTGTTCTACATTATTGTAATGTGTATGGATTTGTTATAATAGGGAAAAGAGTTACCGCTTGCTCGGTTTAAAAATTAAATGCCTTTGATTGCACGAATGGCGTAGTAGGTTAAGTGATGAACCTCGCCATTGTCTGCGCTGATAAGTGTAGGTTCGACCGACACGAGACAAAAAATGGTGTAATCCAAAAATAGTGGTTTCAACCCTGTATTTTTTGCTTATTGCTTATATATTCTAAGGATCTTTTTAAAGAGCTGAGGGTCTCTTTGAAAAACTTCTTATAGAGCTTTGTAAATAGAAGAACGTATCTAAAAGATGGCCAAAATCATCTTGAAACTTCTTAGTATAAATCGTCACCGTAGTAATTCAAACGTTAAACTCTAACAAATGTTCACTCCGTCAGTGCATTGGCAAATGAGTTTCTAACCTGTAATTAATGCAGATTTGAATACGGCACATTACTGCCTGTGCTGCCTCCCTAATTTGTACTGATTACTTGTTAATCCAGCGCTGAATGTTAACGCAGATCGGATAATGTACGTCTAGTGAGCAAAAATTACGAGAATGTAAGAACCGACCGAATTCTTCTAACAATATATTTGTACCTACTGCAATAGAGTTTGCGCGTTCGATGCCCATATGGGGCGAAGTGCTATTTTTCTGATAGGCAATTATTAGTAGCAATACGGTCTCTGGCAACGCAACTCGTAGATAGTAAATAGGATCGCATCTTATTACGGGACACCTACAAAATAAGCGATGCAATGAAAAATTCTATGACAAAGATAAATATAATATCAGCCCTGTATTAAACTGTCCCACTGCTGGGCACGGGCCTCTTCTCAGTGTGAGAAGGGTTAGGCCCTAGTCTACCACGCTGGCCCAATGCGAGTTGACAGACTTCATATATCTTTAAGCACAATATGGAGAACGCTCAGAGATGCAGGTTTCCTCACGATGTCCTTCACCGTTAAAGCGAGCGATAATTTACTATTAAATGCACACATAACTTCGAAAAGTCAGAGATGCGCGCCTGGGAATCGAACTCGAGACATCTGCATGGCAGTCCAACACCCTATTATGACTAAAAATATCAAAGTTCTAAAGTGCCATTAAACCAAGAAGGCATTCAGTCGATAAATATTGTTTTGGATTCCATAAGACACACATTTTTTCTAGATTGTTAAACAATGACAACTGAATTTCATATAATAAGCCCCAAACAAAAACCTTCTAAAATCTTTATTTGATTTTTTTTGTGTTTTGTTTTGTAACAAATAACAAATTAAGAAGATAAATTGAGTGGAATGGTTCATAATTACAATCATTTTTAAAAGAAAGGGTGGCGTTGGTCTTTTATATTTTTCAACTTAATTACGACGGTAGATGCAAAACAAAGAAAAGAAACAAAAGGTAATTAAGATGTAATGTTGGTAGATTTGACGTTATAAATATAAATTGCAAATTAATCTACTGGTGACAATCGAAGTATGGCGCAGTGGCTAAAGTAATCGCCAAGCCAATGACAGTTATTCTTTTCTTAAATTTTAAAATGACAGTTTCCTCTCTAGAAATATTTCTTATGTCGTGGGGGACTTTACAGACATTCAAACAATGAACATCTGGGTGTTCTTTGTTTGAATCTGGATTGAGAACAACTATTTGTAAATCACATAAAGTTTTGTTCCATGATCACATAAACCATCATTAATCGCCATTCATGCAGCCAGTGCGTCGAGAATTGTTCGATCCCCGCATAGAGTAATATTTGAATAATCTACATATAGTTACTTAGTCTTCGAGCATTTTTATGTATGGTGTCTCTGAATTCCTGTAAGCCCCCGCGATACAGAGATTACGTTCCGTGCATTTAACTTAAATAATAAATTCCTTTGCTTGCTAATATCAATCACCCAAACTCAATAAAACTTTGGCTATAAAGGTGTCAGTTTTTAAATAGTTCTTAAGACCTACAGCAACTTTGGGAATTATCCTTCATTAAGATCTTTAGGCAAAGTAACGATAGATGTTAAAGGAGCCAAAACAGATTTGTTATGATAATTTTTTCATATATCATCTAGGTATTATCTATTTTGGACATGAAAACCCAAGTTGTGTAGAACCCCTTCGATCGTTTGATTTGCTCTGCCCTAGTTAGGAAAGCAAATTTCACCGCAATATAGAAATATTTTTACAAGAAAACCAGCGTTTTTACAATAGACTTTGTTTCCCTCAGTACGTGAGGTACTAATTACGTTACTTTATATTTACGCTTTTTTTCTAGAAGAGTAAGCAGTGCCTACGGATTGCCGTATGCACTTGTTAACAACAAAATCGGCATCCATGGCTGAAATTGCCATAAAATAATTGCCAGAAATTAGTAGAATATATAAACCTTTTGTGTCGCAGCGGCACACCGGCGACCAGATACAATAGGCTTTAAATTATGTCTCGTATTCTAAGACTTCACAGATTAACATATGAATTAAAAAATAAGTAAACCGCTACTCCTATTTAATATTGTCTTCTGTTTACGCGAATGTTATTCATTGAAATTAAACTACTATATACGGATTTTATTGCGTTGTTAATTTATCACTGTATTACATAATTTTGAAACTATTACACTACTACTACTATTGAATTTTACTAATTTATAAGCTAATAAAATTATTTAAACTATTAAATCTATTTATATTTAGGTTTACACTTTCCCCGACGTTTCGGTTGCTTTTCAGCAGCCATGGTCACGGGGAGCACCATCCGTATATAGTAGTTTAATTTCAACGCTACTCCTATTGTCAAGGTGAATTTCGACATGATAAAGACATGAAGTGAAACCCCTCGCTGAGTGAGACCGGGAGACGTCGAGCCAAGCGCGCGCAGTGGGTGGCGACATCCGTAAGTTTCTTATCATAAATCTTCGCAGGCCTGCAATGGATCACCAAGCCCCTCATCATTTATACTTTATTATTGAACGCTCATATCTGTAACCCCTTCAAAATATTCAAATAAATGTTATCGTTCTGTGTAGTACTATAATTGTTTACGTTAGCAATATGTTTTTACAAATAAAGATAAATGATCCAATTAGAGGAATAAATAAGTTTTTATTGTTGTTTATGATAAAAACAATCTTAACCAATATCATAAATGCAAATGTGAGTTTTGTTTGTTTCATTGTTACATACACAGAAAACAATTTCTCCGTCAACTTTATTTCTGAATTAGTGCGTACTAACCAAAGAGAGGATTACTTTTGATGTTATGATAGTTACTGAATTCAAATCTATCCAAATATAAATACGAATGTGAGATTGTTTATTTATTTGTTTGTTTGTCCGACCCATCATCATGAAATTTTTCCACCTTCACCCAGAAAAAGTACTGTTACTAAGCTAACTTAACCAACATTTATCGAGCGAAGCCGTGGACGAGATCTAGTATTTTATAAAAAGTACTATGAACCGAGCGTTTGTGCCAGTAATTTATATAGCAAAGTTTATGAAGAATGTCTCAAGACCAATAGACATGCAACTCATGCAAAAAGGTCACTGTAAAACCAAACAGTTTGTGAATGAGAAGCATTTTTTGTGTTTATACTTAACTAGCTTTTGCACGCGGCTTGGCTCGCGAAAAAGTAGGTTATGTTAGTAACAGTAAATTTGTAAATAAAATATATTCTATGTTACTCGGTGAAAATATAGCTTTCTGATGGTTATAGAATTTTTTAAATCGGTTTAGTAGTTTTTGATTTAAATACTTACAAACAAACTAAACATCAAATCTTTCCTCTTTGTCATATTAGTATAGATTTATCATTACTCTTTAATGCTTAATTTTGGTAGTTACAAATGCCAAAATTAGCTAAATATTAAATTATAAACAGTAATTTGCAACCTTTTACCGCTGCCTAAAACATATGCTAAACTATTGCATACAGTTGTCAATAACAAAACATTGTGGTAAATAGAATTTGCACTAACTAACGGATATTATCACATGACAGTTAATCATAAAATGTAATTGAATTGTATTTTAAATGGGCCATCGACAGGAAACCAAAGGTTCGCACAGTTCACCACGCGTCGAATGTATGAATTAATTAAATGTCAATAACTAAAAGCTGTCAATATTCAAATTCATGTCCTACATACTCGTGCGTGACACATGCATATTTAATACAAACCTCGTCCGTGGCTTCTCTCCCGTTATATATATCGATGTATTATATTGCTCTTGCTTTACCTTTCTATCAAATAGCACATGAAACGGTTTTATACTACATTGACCGCTTACAGGACATATAGCGAACAGTAAAAATAAGGATATGGGTGTAAAAACCTAGGATTCAACTTCTTCGTCTTCATGTGAACTTTTACTTTATTTCTTTTTTTCATCAGCTTTTTGTAATGCCTCACTGCTGGGCAAAAGCCTCTCCTCTGGACTTCCAAATTACTCTGTCGGTGGATATCCCCTGACCTTATGACCTTGTGAACCCTATATCTCGGGGGTCTTTTGACCCACAGGGCCCATATTCTACCACATACACACAACACCATCTAGCCCAAACTAAGCAGAGCTTTTACTATGGGTACTAGACAATGGATAAACATACAAATATACTTTTTTTTGTAAATACTTACTTATTATACATAGAAATACCCAGAACCTTTGACCACGACCTTTTTCGCACGTTCTTATCGTACGTGATTCACTTTTCGTCACCAGTTATCAATCTCTTCAAAAACGGTTCGGTTTCATTACCTCTCAATAAAGAATCGCAAATGAGTATATCAGTATACGGTTCATTAGGTTTCTTTCAGTGAGCTCGTGTGGCACCCAAATATCGAGCTTTTTTGTATACCCAAATTTTTTCAAATGGGTCATATCTGTTTTGTGGTCAATTCCCAGATCTTTAGCTATGTCGTAACTACTGATATGCCGATCTCACACCACTTTTTCAAAAATGGCGTCCATTTTATCCGTGACAGGGCGACCAGAGCGAGGTGCATCTTTGACATCAAAATTCCCGGATTGAAAACGTTTAAATCAACTTTGTGCTACTCTTACTGACACCGCATTAGGTCCATAAACGTTACAAATTTATTTCTCGGCTTGCGTTGAATTTTTTCCCTTTTTTGTAATAAAATTTTAAGATGTATCTAATTTCTTTATTAGATTTACTCATTTTGACAAAAAGAAAAACAAATGAAAACCGGCGGCAAACAATATTTTACTGAATTGTTTCTTTTTTGAAATGTAACCTTTTTAATGGTATCAAAACCAGCCATATACAATTAGTAAACCCAAAGGGATTTTATTAAAAATGTATACAGACTATATGCGAAAAGACTTTCTCCTATTAGATAAGTTTAGAAAGGATAAGCTTTTGCCCACAGGTTTGCTCAGAATATTCATTTTTTAGATGAAAGTACCCTATCCCATATACCATATCTATTTCTGTACCCCTGACAACGTGTATGCAAAATTGCATGATGATCGGTCGAGTAGTTAAGGCGTGAAAATGTAACAAACAAATAAAAAATTCACATTCGTATTTATAATATTAATAAGGATTTAATTCAATAACTATCATAACATCAAAAGTAACTCTCTCCGTGGCGCAGCGGTAGTGAATGCAACTGCTGTGCATCAGGTCTCGGGTTCGCATCCCGGGTCGGGCCAACAAATGTTATTGAGTTTTCTGTTAAGTAATCTCAATAGCAGCCCGGAACTAGGAAGTTGGCGGTGTTAAACACCCCGCTTCGGAAAGCACGTCAAGCCGTTGGTCCTGCGCCTGATCTCTTCCCGGTTGTGTCACATTACCGTCCATGAGAGTGAAGAAACAGAGAGTGCACTTGCGTTTGCGCACATACTTGTGCATATCTCCTGCCCAGATGGCCAGTCTCCGTTAAGACTTGCCGCCGTGACCGAAATTCGGTCTGGAGGACATTATTATTATTATTATAACAAGTAAAATGTTGACGGTGAAATTGTTGATGAAAACATGTAGCATAGTGAAAGCAAACATTTTAAAGATTTGGCTGCTTCACTGCCAATTATTGCTGTCAGTTGTTTAATCGTCTCTATACCATGTTGAATTACGTTAATCTATCGTATGAAATGAGAGCATCATACAAATTTTAAAGGCAGTATAATATAATAGACTGAAAAATAGAACTTGAACATTCATATTACTTTGCAAATTCTCATAAGGTGTGCGTTCATGTCGCATTATCATTCTACTGCACCAAGATACACCGTATTCGTGAATAAATTCATATTGTTTTACATTTTGTAATGAGACGTAACAGTCCATTATGAAGTCTAAACTAGATTTTGCGCTTTGCTCTTCCTTTACCTATATTTCTCGGTAACTACATTTTCCGCCATGAAATAAGATCGCTATCTCTGTAAATTTGTTCAGTTGTGATTGTATAATAAACATACATACGTACATACGTATAAAAAGAAGTGTAAACATATTAAATATTAGCCTATAACAGTAAATATGATAAAATAACATACTTGTGACTAATAAAAATATACTTTTTAAGAAGTGTCTCTGACTGAATACCTTTGGATAGTATAACGAAACAAAAAAAATATCGTATGATATTTTTTCGTAATTATGACACGCCAGGACGTAAAAATTATAATTACATATTTTGAATATTGATTCATAATGCCAATAAGTCGATTTCATCAAATTATTAAGTGACCTATGTGTATAAAAAACTATTATTTTAATTGTACTTTACGCCATTTTATATCTTTTAAATATATACTTCTTATTTCTCAAATATCACGGAAACTTATCTCACACGCGACATAAACAAGCGTTATTATTTATAAATACGCATAAATCTTGTTTCCTGAAAAATAAACTGGATTATAATACAATTGAAAACAAAGTGCTATTTAACTTTTTTAACGCGGAAATTGTAGATAATGGTTTCGAGGAAATCAATCAGCCGACCATTGGCTACGGCTCAAGGCGGATGCGGTTGATGCTAAGCGTTTAACTCATTATTTGGCTCGCGTACAACTAGATCGATGTGCCAAAACACTCCCGATACGGAGTTTCGCTGTATAAGCATTCTTTGGCTTAATAGCTGGATGGAATAAAGTTTTGAAACGATTATTACAAGCAAACATGGTTGATGATAACTGGTTACGATATAGTTACTCACACGTTGCCATTCTTTGGAAATGGAATGTAAGAAAAGAAATGGAGAAAGCGAGTATGTGAGCCCCTGAAACGAATACTTTCCGAGATTAAATAACTGTGTTACTTCTCTTACCCCGGTTTACTGTAAGAATGGCAGGAGTATGGTAGTATTCTGGACAGAGATAGATAATATTACAACAAAAACTCTTTGGGCAATGCAGGCATTGAAATCACTACAGTTAGTGTTGTAATATTATTTAGAAGTTGAGCTGCTACTCGAATTATGTAAGCAAGTTTAATATCTTAGCGGTAAGGTAATACAATAATAAAACAAAGTACGAAATAAAAGCAAAACTTTTGTTATCAAGTATAATGGAATCGGTAATGATACTTTAAACATCGATATTGTAGCTTTTAAATGGAAACAGTAACGAGCAGTATATCAAAATATCCAAAAGCCGGAAAATATACTAAGAAATTTACATGGATGCTTAAATTATACACAGATAAATAAATAAGCTGTTGATAAAAAAAATTACAGAATATTGAAGATTACGGCGTAGAAAATATGAAAGTAGTCGACAGTCGACTAATATAGCTCGGTTATTTGACGACCAAACAGTATTCTAAACGTTAATAGGTTATAAACAAGTATTGCTATTCATCACTAATGCAGGTCTCATTTAAAACTTACTGAATGCAAAATGTTTATACTTAAATGTAAACTACCCGCTTATTAAGGCAGTCGTATTTGTCTATATGTGTCTTCACTCCATGTGTTATTTATTAGTTGAAATTTTGATATTAGCTATCATATTTACACTTGTTCCTTTTTAAAAACTACTCCAGCTTTAAAGATCGTGTCCTATTTTACGGAGAACTTCACAAACGTGCAATTAAAGGACACAAAGAACGCCTAGATGCAGAACAATCTTTTGGTCATCACGCAACGTGTGGGATTCGAATCACAATCAGCGGTGCGCTAGTAGCGAAAATACCGCGTGCCCGCTGCACCATCATGCAAATGAGTATAGGTATTAGTATAAATATGACTGGCAATCTTGAAGTTCTACCATCACTTTCAGGTCGGTGCATTCTTGTTAGGCAATCCTGACAGTGAAATCATTAATAGCACGGTCTCTGACAAAGTATTTATAGGTTTGGTCTTGACTTTAGTTTTACATGGATCAAGTACTAATTATACTGATTCACATAATATTTTGTCTTTTGTTTACGCGAATATTATTCATTGCAATTAAACTACTATATACGGATTTTATCGCGTTGTTTATTTAACACTTTATTACATAATTTAGAAACTGTTACACTACTATTGAACTTTACTAATTTTAAGCTAATTAAATTATTAAAACTATTAAAACTTTTTATATTTAAGTTTACACTTTCCCCGACGTTTCGGTTGCTTTTCAGCAGCCATGGTCACGGGGAGACTAAGATGGTAGTTGTCTTAATGGTCCAGTGTAGTTATTCAAAGTACCCGAACATAATTTAATCATTGATGTTTTTATTTACGCAGAATTAGCTCATGCGTAGGTATATTATAGAAACATAAATTACACAGAAATTATGTAATAAAGTGTTAAATAAACAACGCGGTGAAATCCATACATAGTAGTTTAATTTCAAATAATAATACTTAATAAATAAATACAAATAATATATATTATGGTCATGTATTGTAGAGAAAACCTATTATTGTTTGTCAAATGCTATTCCAAAGTCTGCGCTGTTAATATTTTCCTGACAAGTTGTGTCGCGACTATAAATTTATTAAGGAAAATGCGTGTCTTATACTTATAAACTGCATCAAGGCCATGTCTGGCATTAATCATATCGATATTATTCTCCGTTTGCATCATTGCGAGTAATACTTTTCACACTCAGTTCACAATTAGTAGGTGTTGTATGTGGATTTATGTATATACACGTCTGCATATCCCTTCGGGAAAATAGGTATAGGAGACTATATATTATGTAAGCTAAACTTTGCTAGTATGTTGGTATAATATCATTATTTTTTTTATTACAGTAATATCTTAACATTTATATATTTAACCAATTGATAAAGTAACGAGCGCCTACTTTGATATACAGAGCGAAAGAGCATTTTATTATGTATAATAAATTGTATGATACTTTTTATTTACGTTTCTTTAATTTGCCTTGCTTTGACGTAACAAGAACAGTGACCTAGTTCTACTTAAGAACCTTCGCGAAGCAGTGTATGTAAAGGTAATAGGATTTTAGCATGTTTTAACACTGTCCTACACATCGACGCCTACAATTTACTCTTAAAGAATTTCTTTCAAGCCAACCTGTGTTTATGTTGAGTACACATGAAAAAAAAACGTATAAAATCTACGAAAGGCGCTTTCACATGTGTATTTCACAAGTCAGTTTTAAGGTTTATATTTGGAACACATGTAAGAATGTGCAGTAGAATATACGGAGAAAAATGCGCATTGCGATCGTGGCGTCCCAAGTTCGATTACGGGTTTGGGTAAAGTATTGTTAGGTTATCCGAGTGGCATGGTTTTTTAACCATATTACGTGGATCTTAAAAACCAAATTATACACTAAAGCTATTTAGTTTATAGGTTTATAGTAAATATTTTGTTAATAAGTTAAAAACGAAGTAAATTAACTTAAAACATTTTGCGTATTATCTGGCAATGTTTTATTATTGTTTCTTGCAAGTGTCACTACACTACAGAACAGTACACTTACCTAGCCTACTTTTATATAAAGTAGAATGCTCTTCTAGTGAAACAGTGAAGCACGCTCGCCATCCATCAGGCTCTCAAGGCCTATGACAAGAAGGCTTACTTCCCTCATGAATATTTATCGCCCTGTTTATTCCCCAAACCAAGTGCCTTAAAAAACATATTATGTTTTCACTCGATTCGATCCGAAACTCAAACCTGTACTTAGAATTTCTTTGAAGATGTAAAATTGCGTGCACGCATTTAAAAGCAATTTTTACGCAAACGATCAAAGGTTAAAGGTAAAATTTTATAATATTTATGATGTTCGTTCTCCTTGCTGTGTATGTGAAATATTTAAACTGTATGAATATTTGCGTTCACTCCGATGAAGACTGTTATAATGATATAATAGCCCTCTATTTACATTTAGATACGTTGTATTAGCATAACCAAGGGACATAGCATTCTTAAAACAAATTTGAATTTGTAGAACACGTTTTCAGTTCATAGACTATGCCTAAGTTGCCGAATGTCGAACATCTATAAAGATCGTTTAAAAATGGATCCTCAAGTCATTCAATGATAAATTCTACAGATTATTTAGAAATTATTACTTATTACTACAAAAGTTTGAGAACAAGTTTGAGACAGTTACACAACTGAGTTAAAAGCCTTCAATACTGTATCCAAAAAAAATATTTGACAAAAGACGAAGGCTTTGTTACGGGACCTGTCTTTGTTTTGGCCAACTTCTTTGATCAATCATGACAAATTGTATTTTGTTTTAAGAGCACCCCGTCACAAAGTTTGACAGTTCTTTGCTGAAACTTTCCTTTCGTTTGAACAAACCACCAAGTACCTACGAATTAGTTCGCGATGTTAACTAAGCTATTATAAGAAAGATGTTTGATCTTTATAATAATATTTTTATCAAATACTTTATTTGAATTGTAGATATTTAATGTAATATAGAACGTTGAAATTTTGAAAATGGAACACGTATTAGTTATTGCATTGTTTAAAGATCTTACATATTTACGTACGTAATTATTAAGATATATAATTATATGTACTGTAATTTAACCTTATATTTGATGCTCGTATATAATGAATACCACGAAGTACATTACTAAAGTTCGCTCTTATTTCGTAATATTACTTACTACTAAGTAAAAATGAAACAACTCATAAATAAAGCTAACCTTCCCCAAAACATGGAGTTTATTAAATCATTCTCAAACGCTTAACATGGGCACAATAAAGCGGTATAATTTTGACGTACAACTTCACCCAAACAAACTGTTACGATAAAAGACAAAAGAAGCGCGATAAAAAAGAGAAAGGCCAGTGCTACGAGCATCCCATCGCCGTCAAAAGTTGTTCAATATATCGTGTCAGTAATATCATAATATCTGTTCTGTCCTCCTTCAAGTTTCACAATATTTTACGCCAGCTTCCATAAACGATGAATGCCTCGGAGGCCGCGCACAGAAATATGGAGAGCAATAAAAATGTCAAGTCAGGTCATCAGAACGGAAAGCCGAAGGCGTTTTGTCGCCAGATGTGGCACTGAATCAATGAAAAAGTGTTTTCTTTCGTGGCTCACATCGGCGATATATCAAGATGCGCCGGTCGTACTCGAGGTGAGGGAAACTACGCAACTGTAATAATGGCCGCTGTTATATTTGCTGACGGGACAAATTCTGAACCGAGCACTTGCTTGCGCTGACACGCGAAATGTGTGTATTCACGATAAATATAAATCGCGGATTTATAAGCGAATACTGTTTAATAAAAATGTCGTCCTTTTGACGTGAATGTTCAGAAAATAACACTTGTTACTTTAACGCGTTGCTATTGTGCTATATTATTGTGAACTGTTGGCTCACAGCTTGCTCACAGAATGCAAATCAACGTCATAGCCAACAATTACGTACAAAGGAAACAATCACACTGCCAACAATATGCTGGCAGGTCTTAATCCGAATTTACGGAAACGGGTCGCTTCCTATCGCCCGTGTTTATCCGTACACAGTACTTTAAAGAGGCAAGCCCATGGAGAGAACAATGAGTTCGGAACAGTTTTCATGTCGGAAGTGGCATTACACTGAACATTAGCCTCGACGATAAGGCGCCGACACAAATTGGTGTGGGCACGCGAACATTGCGATCGCATTAGAAGAAAACACCGACGAAATCAAGGTACACGATGGTTGCGACACCCAGTGCGAGCCACCTACTAAATATTGAGTAGATTATGCCCGCCAAAAAACCTTCGCGGTATCGACGGTACATTTGTTCAGTGCACTACTGGTACTTAACTATTGTTTCATTACAAAAACGTTACACTTCCTAAAGTAAGCTGCTGTTAACAATATTTCATACTAGATTTTGCCCACGGCTTCACTCGCGTTGTATCACATTTCGTCAATATGTTTGTAGATGTACTCACAGATATCTAACCAATGATAGTTTACTTGAAAAATATGTCATTTTTAGCCTGATATCCAGACGCTTATTTCTCGAAATAATTTTCCTGCACGATGTGTGTAATAACAGATATGACTGCACCGCTATAACTAATAAATTATGCTATGTTGTTCCTAGAAAAGTTAATACTGACAATGCGTACGCAAAATTTCATTATAATCAGCCGAATAGCTAAGGCGTGAAAGCGTAACAAACAAACTCATATATTACAATATTAGTTAGAATTATTTCCAAGCGCACCGAGAACTCTAATACATTGTGGTATAAACATAAAAATAGTTGAATACTACTTTATTCACTATTGCGGTCTAATAGCAAGACGCAGGTGTTTTGAATTATTACGATATTCGATTGCCACGGTGGCGCAGCGGCAATGAACAAGACTGCTGGGTTGCCCGTTCTATGGCCGATGTACAAAAATTGTTATTGGATTTTCTATCAAGAAATTGTCAGTAGCAAAACTGATCTTAAACTGCCTGTGCTATTCTGCTAAATGCTTCTGTTGAAAAATATAACAGCCGTCAAGGTTATGATTATGTTAATAAGATTTGTCAGAATTGCTCAGCTGTACAGCCACATTTGAATATCTATTTTAATTGACAGCAGGTCAATGAAAATAAATATTCAAATGTGGCTGTATGACAAAAACTTTAGGGTCGTGGGAATACTGTGACGCTATCTTCTTCCCTACAGAACGTTTCTATGGTCTTCCCTATGAATATCGTACATAAATATAATCAAAAATGATTTATTCACTTAGGTCACACAGTAACACTTATGAATGTCTGAATATGGTGGGTGGATCATGGAAGGCCATGCTCTTTCGAAGGCCAATTATTAAAAAGTCGTAGTTAGGTATAGACATGTGATAAGAAATGCCTTTTACTCACAATAACAACCATCGAACTAATGTGTTAGTGTGAGTAGAAGGTATTTGGCATCACATGGCAATAACTACAAGTTTTTAATAATTGGCCTTCAAAGAAGCATGGCTTGCCATGGTCCACCCGCCTTACATAGGTTAGTGAGGTTAGAATATTTACTAAGTTACTAAATCTACATTTAGGTTAGTTGCTTGGTTCAGCCGGGTTAAGCCTATAAGAAGAAAGTCACGGCCACTCTTTTAAATCATCAATTAAATATAATTTCATTTCATAATTTTACATCGTGGTGCAGCTAATATACCGTATATCACCGACTATAAAAAACGAAAATAATGATAATATTTGCTCAATAATATTCAGGAGATGAAATTAAGGTTAAGGTTCATTATAATATTATGTACCATATTCAAATAGAAGAAAGAGGGTATTTATCATACATAATTTATGTTAGCGAATGGATTCAAAGTTAATAAGTTAATCGCACTGGAATCAAAGTATTAAAAATGTTCCATGAGGTGAAAGAGAAACGATCCTTCAGTCACCGATTCTGGTGTGACTGTCAAATTTAATCAAAATAATTTAAATTTTAAATTGCCTATCCTAGAACTAATATATCATATCTTTCAGGTAAGTAACATACATTTGATATATAAATAATTCAATATGTTGACACAGATATTTTTATATTAAATCATCCCGAATAAAAGCATAAGCCTTCTACATTTACTAAACAAAAAAAGATTATAAATAAAAAAGATTGAATAAAACTAAATGTATTCAGAAAAAGTAATAGATCCGTTTCGTGTGCATTTGGTATTCACTGTACAGGAAGCTGTTATTCAACGCCCTCTCGCGGCGACCGGCAATAAATTAACAACGGGCTGGATAAATCCATTGAGCACTTCGATCTACGATCGTAACTGCACCGAGGCTGCATTTGAATAATGTACGGGGTAATGTATTACCCCATAATTTACCGTCTTTGTACAATTTTGCTTCAAGTTTTATCAAGAGTCGCGTTTAATATATTGTAACTGTCTCCCTTCCCGTTTGTTATAGAAAGTGCTTCGAAACATTTGTCTTCCAGCATTAATTACAAAAAATTGCTAGTACATCTAACTATTCATTATTCGTTTTGCTTTTATACGACTAGTGAACTGACTAATGTAGAACGTTTGAATTGTGTAGCATTTACACTAGTAAATAAAAACATTACCAACTATAATCACCCACAAACTTACATAATAAAGTAGATAATATTAGAAGCCCAAGCAATTGCTATCAAAAAAGCAGATATTATTAGAAGCCCAAGCAATTGCTATCAAAAAAGCAGATATTATTAGAAGCCCGAGCAATTGCTATCAATGAAGCCAACTTTTATCTGCAACAACTTTGACCACTACAGAAATAGTAATTTAAGCTTCACAATAAATCAGGTATGTATCTAGTAACGCGGAGTATAATATAATATAGGACAAAACAAAGCTGAACTGCCAGTGTCTGTGACAGGTCAGGTTTGATTTGTTGTATCTTGGTTTAAAACTGCATATTTTATTGCCACATTTTGTAGACATGTAACATTTAAATGACAAGTATAACAATTTCGTTACCCATTTCCCTGAAAATCTGACGTAGTTCTGCAAAATACTGACTAACTAAATCAAGACTGGTACTTTACAAGGACAGGTTTATAGGGCACTAATTCATTTCCAATAGAGAGAAATTTATAGTATCTTTGGCGACAGAACCGTTAACATTTATGTACACTCCCCAAGTAATACGAGTCCAAAACGCTGGAGGCTGCTTCCCATCCCGCTATCAGCAAGCAATCAAACAAACGGTACGATAATGACGTTAGAACTTACCGACATTCCCTTACATCTGCTGACATCAATATTATGTCATAAGCTGTCGTAACTGTCGATAAACGAGCCACAGATAACGTTCTGTTCGAGGAAATAATCAGAGTAATAACAATATTTATGGCCCACATATTATGACCTATATGAAGAGTCTACAGCAAAATATATTCGAAGCTATTTTATGGTACGAAAGTGGTTTGTTATAAGTAGATCATTAAGAAGTTTTTGTATATAATTTCGCTGATATTACCAACCGAAACGATTAAGGTTAGACTACTTTTTTTCAATTGCCTGACAGCCATTAAGGTCTACAGTAAAAAAATTTACCAGTGGCCAGTTATAATTTCTAATGTCATTTATAAACACCACCAAAATACTTTTTCTGGTTATTTTAGGTGAACGGACGTGAATTACTTGGCAATATTCTTTTTTAAGCTGCTCTTACAAACCTGTATTACAGTTAATAGCTTAGAAGTTGTATTTTTTGTTATTTATTAGTATTCTGATGAAGACTTAGTCTGTAAACGCACACATACGTAGTACCACTCTTAGCTTAGTGGAAATATAGCCTAAGACTATAAATTTTCATTTACTACAATAAAACAGACCTCTTTTAGTTGGATAATTCTCGCTTTATTCTTCATGCCTATTTGCCGATGTAAAATGTTCATAATACTCTTTACTTTACTTTAAGTAAAGCGTCTATAAATTGGTCAGAAATCGTTTACCAGAGTCACGGTAGTAGAATTTAAATATCAAAATGTAGGTACTTTCTGTACATACATAATAATTCTGACTACTTGCTCAACTTTTAACGTTGGTTTGATTTTAGGGACTCACCCAATAAAGCTCTAAAGTAGACATTGTCATTGACATGTTTGGTCCTTAGATATTCTATAATTAAATACCTAAATCATGTGTTTATTTCAAATAAACAATTTACTAAACCTTTATTTCAACTTTTATACCATAAAATAAGAAACATAAGTAGAGTTGTTATAACTTATTAAAAATTCCGCGCACTCGTAAGTAATTTTACTAAGTACTTATAAGTATTTGTTAGGCAGTTTTATCTATCGACCTCGAAATAAAAGCACTTAGTACTTCCAGATTACTTTATTCCTTTTTGTTCTTCTTATATTACTCGCGTCGTTGAGTTATTACCGATCGTTTTGGCTCAAGTACTTCACTCGAGTATTTTATCAGGATTGCGAGTTTGACTCCAATATCGATTTTTCCAATATCCGTATGACTTGGAAATCGTCGGGGAACTGGATAAACAATAAGTTAAATGTTACAGTGGCGATAGTGACGGTTTGTCTATTACATACTGAGATAAAAGTAGTTGACCTATGTATCTACAAATCTTTCTAATCGATTGATAAGACGGGAATAGAAGATTTATCGAATTAACAGAATAGTCAACTAGTTTCATGGTTATTCTCTAATTTTACGGTACAAACAACTTAACGAATATTAGAAAGAAAAGAAAATCACGGTACAACTGTCACTTTGGACTTACATGGATCGATCTCATCTTATTATTAATGTTAATTACTTACAATGAGATCTTTTAAGTTAAGTGAACTTAAAAGATCACATTATAAGTGAACATTCAAATGATAAACCGAATTTAGTATTCCTACCTAAATGACATAACGCTAACATTTACAAGCAACACAGAAGTCACAGAAAAACTAATTCGGCAACAATAATTTAGAGTCACGTCCTCAGAGCCCCCCAGTGTGCAATAACGCGTAAATTACACACACATTGACAAAAAACTCATTAACAGAATACAAAGCACAAAACGGCGTAGATCATATTGTGAGCGGACGTGACGTGGTGAAATGTGAGCGGGACAATCAAACGTCATTAGGGCAATAGGTCGACCGTTGTGATGTCACGCGCGGAATGTCGATCAATGGATAAATATTTTCGTTATTGAACCGCCCCTCGTGTGTCAATATGGCCGTATTACCTCCACAAACGTTATTGATAACGGCCTTTAATTCTAATATACTGGATGCCTCGGCAATACTCGGTTTCTGCTATTTAAAACGATCGCATATTGCGGTATACTGTTATACAATGACGTGCAATGCAGTTGGATGTCTGATAATAATATTGATGGGTATTGATAACCTTTATATATTAATATTCAGTTTTCATATGTTTGTTGCAACACTTGAAAAGTATCGGCTACTTTACTTTACTTCGAGTCATGCAAACATTGTCTTCAAATTTTTACACAATGTTGTATTTCTATTTGAGAGTATTTTCATATACTTTTTATTCCGAAATTACCTCAGGCACGGGAACTTAAAGATATTTGATCGAGACACAGCGAAGCGTGGCTAGGTTTCGTTAGTAGAATCCTAACTAAAATTATAAATGTAACTACGAGTGTCTTTGTTTCTTACGCTTCCACGACTTAAATACTCGATCGATCATCATGGAATTTTGCATACACGTTGTCAGAGATACAAGTTTACAGTACAACATACATTAAGGACATTGATCCAGAAAAAATAACTGTTTTGGAGAGACATCCATTTATTGACAAAATCTAAGAAAACTAGTATATAATATACATAACATAACTTTAAATTAAGACCAGTCCGCAGCTGGTATCGCAGTCAGATTCGATGTAGCTGTAGGCTTGCACCAAGGGTCGGCTCTTAGCCCATACCTCTGCCTGTTAATTATGGATGCTATAACATCGAACATACAGGCAGAAGCACCCTGGTGCATGCTATTTGCCGATGACATCGTTTTGGTAGTAGAGAGTGGACAACAGGTGCAGAGCAAGCCCCTGCTCCTACTTTCGCTACCTCGATTCATTCATGCAAGATGACGGCGAAATTAAACGGGATGTTAGGCAATGAATCAACACAGGTTGGATGAAATGGCGACAGACCTCGATAACAATATGCGATCCTAAATTGCTTCTGAAATTAAAGGGTCGCATATACAGGGTGTCCAAGAACCTGGCGTCCAACTGGATTCCCACGATGCCCCAAGTTCTAACAGTACTCAGAAAAATATTTTAAAAAATCCACCCCATGTACTTACAGAATTATACTGATTTCAAAAAAAAAGGGGAAATGAGCACCCTGTGACATACTTTTGAATGCTGTGACTGCTAATGCTGATAATTTCGATATTTCTTGGAGGTTTTGTAATCTAGGGTATTGCTGTGTCTAAATAGAATGTAAAAATAAAGTACTTATTGTACCATTTTAAAATAAAATATTATTTTAACTAAAGGTGATATGGAAAACTATTGAATTTCGCAACTTTGACCGACTGTAGTGTAAAAAAAATGTACCAAAATAGTATGGCAAGTGACGTCAAATTTTGACGCGTTTATTCCTCTTTTTAAAAAGGTATAATAATTACACATTAATTTGAAAAAAAAAATTTTGATAATATTTTTACTCAACAACCCAATTTTTACGAAGTGCCTACCTACTAACGGTAACTGTCGGACCCTTTCTTATCTTAGAAACTGTTATGTTACTACTATTATTTACTTCGGTTCCAAGAGTGAGCAAGAAGGAAATACACACAGGTAGATGGGTTCCCAGTAGAATAAAAGCAAAGAATGTTAGTTTAAAGATATTTTATTACAATAAATGTTCAAAATGTTGACCACCCGCGGCAATACAAGCTCTCACTCTCCTTAAAAAGGACCGCTTTATGTTTCGCGAGTAACTTTTTTGACGTATCACCTGCACTGCTTGTGTTATCTTCTCACGAAGGTCAGCGATGTCATTAATGGGCTTCGCATAAACGAGCTCCTTCATAGTTCCCCAGAAAAAAAAATCCAGCGGATTTAAGTCAGGTGAGCGGGCTGGCCACGGGATTGTTCCTGATCGCCCAATCCACCTGTTCGGGTATTGCTCGTCCAAAAACTCTCTAACGGATACGCGAAAATGTGCTGGACAGCCGTCGTGTTGGAACCACATATCTGGTGGGGTCTCTTCTAGTAAGTTTGGCAAATCATTTTGAAGAAAATTTAAATATGATTCGCCAGTCAAATTCTCGGGCATCTCAAATGGACCAATAATATTCCCACAGAGAATACCGGTCCACATGTTCACTTTGAACCGGTACTGGGATCTATCTTCTCGCATCAAGTGCGGATTTTCCACATGCCACTCGTGCAAGTTGTGTAGGTTCATGTAGCCATCCTTCTTAAATGTAGATTCATCTGACCACAAAATTTTGTCGATAAAGTTTTCGTCTTCTCGATGTTTTTGCAGGATTGTTTCACAAAACGCGACTCGGCTCGGATAGTCTCGAGGTAAAAGACTTTGCACTCGCTGTACGTGGTACGGATGATATTCTTCTTTTTGGAGAATACTGTGTGCTGTGCTCTTCGGTATCCCCGTATCAGCTTCTATTCCTCGCACAGAGATGCTTGGATTTGCCGACACCGCCTCTAAAACTTCATCGCGTATGAAGTCATTTACGGGTCGTCCTTCACCAGCTACTTGATTGGGGAACCGCCCGTCACATAGTGATCTGTGCACATTAATGAAAACTCGATGGTCGGGATATCGCGTAGCCCTCGGATACCTTTCTCTGTAAAGTCTCGCTGCAGCTCGTCCATTACCTCTACATTCTCCATAAATGTAGTGCATATTTGCGTATTCTTGCGGAGTGTAGGTCGCCATGGTAGCACACACAAAACACAAACTGTCCAAACACAGGCAAAGGTCGTCGTAAAGAGTTCGTTTCAAAGTCCAGAGCACAAAGAGTAATCGAGTCCAATAAACAAAGCTTTAAATCGTAGTACGTGATCAATGGTAACAATAAGAGAGAGGTGCGTAGTAACGGCAGGAGGCAGTGACGCGTACTGACCGTACTGTTATCCTAAATAGCACGATCCCAGATAGCGTCACTATCTATCTCACTCGCACCTCTAACCTTTTTCTCCCTCACTCTTACCTGAATAATGGGGTACCATAAAGAAGAACCAGCAAATCGCAAAGATAGTTTCTGTCTTGCTCCCTCCTGTTGTAATAACGAATCACTATGGTGAGATGCATGCACATACCGTCCCTTACGGTCTAACCTGTTTTTTGAGAGGCCTGTTGTTATTTTTATGAGCATACAACAGTAATTCTTTAGAGGTTAGATTCAATTCGTCGTAAATTTTTCTTTCTAAGAATTCTGTAAGACATCGTAAAAATTGGGTTGTTGAGTAAAAATATTATCAAAATTTTTTTTTTTCAAATTAATGTGTAAGTATTATACCTTTTTAAAAAGAGGAATAAACGCGTCAAAATTTGACGTCACTTGCCATACTATTTTGGTACATTTTTTTTACACTACAGTCGGTCAAAGTTGCGAAATTCAATAGTTTTCCATATCACCTTTAGTTAAAATAATATTTTATTTTAAAATGGTACAATAAGTACTTTATTTTTACATTCTATTTAGACACAGCAATACCCTAGATTACAAAACCTCCAAGAAATATCGAAATTATCAGCATTAGCAGTCACAGCATTCAAAAGTATGTCACAGGGTGCTCATTTCCCCTTTTTTTTTGAAATCAGTATAATTCTGTAAGTACATGGGGTGGATTTTTTAAAATATTTTTCTGAGTACTGTTAGAACTTGGGGCATCGTGGGAATCCAGTTGGACGCCAGGTTCTTGGACACCCTGTATAAGGTGGTTATAAGGCCTGTTATACTGTATGCAGCTGAGTTTTGGGCTACTAACAAGATGGATGAGAAACGATTGCATGTAGCAGAGATGATAATATTACGATGGATGTGTGGAGTGACGAGAATGGACAGAATTAGGAATGTATACGTAAGAGGTAGTCTGAAAGTGGTGCCCATAGACGAGAAGGTGAAAGGAAATCGTTTGGCTTGGTATGGACATGTTATGCGAAGAGATGATACGTATGTAGGTAAGCAAGTGATGAATATGAGGGTAGAGGAATGAAAAGGGAAAAGAAGGTCAAAGAAAAGATAGAAGGACTTTGTGAAGATGGATATGAAATGGAAAGAGATAAATGATCAGATGACGAGTGACAGAGAAGTATTGAAGCGAAGGACATACTGCGCCAATCCCAAATAAATTGGGACCAGGGCAAGATGATGATGAACTTTAAATTAAGTGAGTTTTAGAAAAAAGCTAAGCATTTCAGTCAATAGGTCTGAAATGACTAAGGTAAAAATATTGCAATCTCTTGGTATGTCTGGCCTTTTGGTAAACGGTTTTATTTAATTTCACCTGTCCCAGAGTTTGTGTGTAAACAAATCTTGCAGGTAACATTTGACCCACTTCCCGGTCTCCAATTTACCTGAAATTTTGTATACGTGTAGGTATACGTGGACTAACATTTTGACGAATAATGAATACTTTGAATTCTAATTAGTACTAAAAATAAATTCGAGGTCAAAGTATTGAATGTTTTAGTTAAATAAGTAATTAAAGGTCAAATATTATTTTATTTTGACAGACAACTTATTATTTAATTTTTGAAAATAAAGCCCTGTTGTATAGCTATCTATAAGAACACATTTTATTTTCTTATAAATTAATATACATAAAAAGAATATAATAAATATATTTTTGTCTTTTCAGTTCTTATTGCTTTAAATTAAAGCTTTTTAGTAGTAATTTGTGACGAGAGTAAAATATACATGTACGAGAGATCTATATTTCTCTCATATTATGCATAATCGCTTCGTTACGATGAACTTTACTAACAACAAACATTGAAATAATAAACATAGCGAACAGCCAGACTTGGAATAATATATCGATCATAAACTATGATCTAAACTAATACAAAAGATATATGTATAAGATAAAATTGATATTTTGAACGATGCTATAATAATTCAAATTAGAGAAAGCTCGAACTATGTATTAACTATATGTTAGATATCGTAATATCAGTGCATACATTTTAATGTCTGTTGTATAATCACGTCATTTACTCAGCTAAATCTGTAGACTTACTAAGATCAGACCATTATAGTCTCTAGTTATCGTTAGCATTTGCTGTCAACGCCTAGAATATAGAGTACCTACGACGCCTTCATCAAGATATTCTACAATACCCTCCTGAGTTTATTTATTACTCTACAAAGACGATAGTTATACAATTTTAAGTCTTAAATATTACGTTACTTAAATTAAATTAATATAAACGAACTATTTTAATTTTGTGGAAAACCTTCGAGGCAGCCTATTTGGACATCTTTTGGCTCAGATGATGATGTTATGACAACCTATTTTACAAGAATTTTCTAACAAGGTAGTAAATACTAATAAGATTTATGTGCATGCTACTCGTAGGCAGTTTAATTCAACCTGTCGAGTCTTAGAATGCCAGAAATAATTAAAAACCTATTGTGTCTAGCCGCCGATGTGCCACCGTGACTCAATAGTTTAAAGTAATAGTAGTCGACACAAGAAGCTAGCGGGAGTACATACGCAAGCAACTCCTGTTAGGCACATGCGCGAGTCATTTAAGCATATCGTTATCGTTACATGCGCAAGGAGCTCGCGTTGATCGGCTTTTAGAAAATGCATACAGCGCGCAAAGGCGTCATAACCTGCGCATTTCATCTACTTCGCATGTATACAAAACACAAAAGGCGACTTCCGCACGATTTGCCTTTTTTCTTGGAGACTTTGCAAATATTAAAATAAACATGTTTTCATAACACGATTTTTTTATCAAACTCACAACTCACTGCCTTTGCCAATGATGAGATAATCACTTTATCTACTCCATGCAGTCAATATTCTTAATACAAATCATTCCGGAAATATTTGCTCATCTTATTTGTGTGTAAGACGGCGCCTACGGAACGTGAGTCGTCTGTTTGTTCACATCACGACATCACGGTAATGAACCGTCGCTTCTATCTAATAATAATATGTCTAGATTGATATTAACTGAACTCATTTTCTAAGTATAAAAGCTTGCTTTCACAAGACAAGAGTAGGCACTGAGATAGTAGTTTAGCTATAGATCGTAGCTTCAGCAATGTGTTATGTCGTTTATTTATAAGGAAATCTCAATGGCTATTTGTCATGTCAGCTACGCTTAGGTCCAACGTAATTAAGAAGGAATTTATTGCAGCTTATTGGTACATTTTCAGGCCTTGTATTGCGAATAAGAATTTTCTTCAACAACATCATTTCACACTGAGTATAGGCCTGTGCCCAGCAATAGAACAGTTTAATACAGGGCCGATATTATTATATTATTAAACCAGTTATACTGTCTGACACGGTCATCGACATCTTAATCAACGCGACAGTACACACATATTAATACAGATAAAATGCTATCACAAAAATGTCTGTACCAAACTAAAATAATATATTATCCACGCATGATATCACTCATGCCGCTATTTAAATAAATTAACCATTGTGTACACAATCAAGTATTATTTATTCAGTTCAATGCTTTATATAGACAGTATGTAAATAGTCTTGTTAGTACAACGTATTGATTACATTGTCACCTATAATTGTCCTAATGTGTACGTAGGACATACACTCACCATAGATATCTGTTATCTCTAAACGTCGCTTTAATTCGAGGTAAAGGAAGGCTTAGACATTCGAATGTTCTGTAATCATATCGGAGACATTCAGACAAAGCCAGGTTCAGAGTACGCCAAACCGTCGAATGGGCATGAACAATATAATGCATACGATTGAAGCAAATTAAGTATGCCTGGCTCGAAGCACGGAAAAATCTGTAGTTTCTGCTTACTCCTCGTGAAAACACACAACAGGCGTGACTCTATATGTACGTTTGTATGTATGTCCCTTTACCTTACAAATTGAATGACTAAATATTCACATATATCACAATGAAAGTGGATAAATAGCGACTTTCAAAGTATACATTTTTGTAACCTAACTAATATTATAATGCGAATGTGAGTTTATTTGTTACGCTTTCACGCCTTAACTACTCGATCGATCACCATGAAATTTCACATACAAATGTTGTCAGGGGTACAACTAACACCATAAGCATACGTTTTATCCAGAAAGAAGTAGGTACTATTACGGGAGAATTTAGTAAGTGAAGAAGAATGTAGTAATATAAATATGTCAGTTAACATGGCTCAAAGGATTAAGCAATCGCAATGTCACTGCTAAAATTGTGATAGCTATGTTCAATCTTCAGATTAAGCATTTAATAATGCACAGATAGATTTTAAATTATCAGTAACACGTTTATTTGTTGTTCAATCAGCAACGTAAATCGATATACACTTGCAAGATTTCGAATTGCTTTGTCAATACACAGTAATGGTAATTCAATCCGCTTTTATTGCAGTAATAGTTAAAGAATAGTTATTTTAACCAGAATTTATTACTATGGAACAATAATAAGTAAATTTCATTATTTTCTAAAATACTGTTACAAATTAGTATAATGTTCAACTACCTATGTCGCTGACTGTACTATTTTTTTGTTACCTTAGTACAGTTAGCCATGGCAACAAGAAAACAAGATAAAATTGAGTTAGTTAACAATTAGCTCAAAATAATATAGTAAAGTACCAATGTTTGTTAATCCCCTAAACAATTTACGAATTAATCGCAGCGCGAGAGAACCCTATAAAAAATATTGAAGTTAATTCTAAGAATAAATATTGATTGATTAACACGGATTTACAGCAAAGACTAAGAAAAAGAACCAAGGTAAAGAACATTTTCCTTCGATATATAGAGGTGATAAAATCTGAGAGTAATTATTTATGAAGACGCCTAAGTGGTCTTACTCTGCAAACTGTTAGTATAAACTTATTGTCGTACGGTTTTATGCAGGAACGATATCTTTTTAAAACTGTTTGAAGATTTGATTTAAATATTTGATCGTATTCAAGAAGATACCGCCTTGTAATTGAAGTAAGTTTCATTGGCTTATAGCATTTATAATAATTATAGCAGCCCTATTAATAAATTGTCCCACTGCTGGGCACGGGCTTCTCCTCAGTGTGAGGGGGTAAGCCGATAGTTCAGCACGCTGGCCCAGTGAGGTATGGCAAATTTCCGGATCGCTGAGAACATTACAGCGCGGCGTACTTTCAGACGTACAGGTTTCGCCGCGAAGTGTTCCTTCTAGTTAAAACGAGGGATAATGAAATATTAAATATTTTTATATACATATTAAACTATCTGCAAACCAACTGTGAGTTTTATATGAAAGATAACTTTAGTGCCAACTTTGCCATAAAGTCGTTCAAAACAATTCAAATTAAAAACGTATTTTATCCGATATTCGAGTGACTGCTGACTCGTATTCAGTTGACCGAGTTTCGGATAACTCATGTTTGGATAAAACATAAAGCAAAACGCAAACACTGTTACGAGAACGCCGGTTCTAAACACAGTGTAAAAGGGACTTAACGTCAAAAATATAAACATTTCTAGCACATACGACCCTTTCATCAACACTGACCACTGGGTCGCTGTCCCGGTCTATATTTCATCTTTTCAACGGTTTATCGTACTCTACGCGCGAGAAAATCCGGACAATTGAGTATACTCTTGCAAATATACAAATAAAAGTGTTTGGGGTATGGGGGCGATAGTTGACAAGATAAGGGCGAGTTGCTTTGTAAAACATGCAGTTAATGTAGCAAAAATAAAATGCTCATCCTTTCATATTGTAATGCGATGTGGGATTTAGCTGCTTTTAACCAACAATTTAGTCTTTTTTATATTCTCTACGCCATCACAATGACTGAATATGCGTATTCGTACGACGCGATTGTAGTCAAAACTTGTTATCAGAATATTGGGGTTACTGACTATCCGTATTGACTGCATACATAACATACGGCTGTAACCGACGACTTTACGGGGCTTAAAGGTGGTATTGTCGGCCGACCGCGTAGATCAATCGTATTGCACGGAACTCTTATTCTTTGATAATTTATTTTGCTGTTTTATATAATTGCTACTAGCTATTGCCCGCGATTTCACTAGTTCGGCAACAGAAACTTTTTTCCAAATAAAAAGTAACCTATGTTCTTTTTGTACCCGTGATAACGCGTATGCGGAGATTCATCATGATTAGTCGAGTAGGTTAAGGCGTAAAATCGTCACAAAGAAACTTACATTTGCATTTGTAATATTAGTTAGGATTACAATTTTAATTATTTCTAAGGGTATCGGGACCAACTGTAAGTATATGATAAGGCTAAATATCAGTTTTCACCCGGAGCGAATGCTTATACTGATTTGATCTCGGCAATCTAATAGGCCGGCAATATGGTAATGTTAAACTAGCTATTAAACTAATTCTTAAAAGAATACTAAATTAAGTCTTAATGATAACTCTCACCGTCAGTCTTCACTGTCGTCAAATATGTAAACAGTCATCTACATTAGCCTAATAGATAAGGCATTGGGCTTGCAAACAGGAGTCGTGAATTCCAATCCCGAACATTGGACTACCAATGTGAACCTACTCCCAGCCCAAATACATTAGCTATGATTATTTACCCAAAATACTGGTACCATATATCTGTATGTAAAGGCTTTAGTAAATTCTCTTACCTTAGGCGCAAAGCTTATTAGAAAAACAACGATACCTATTTATAGAGTATTTTCGGGCAAAGCTTAAAATACGAAAAGTATACAAAAATAAACGATGTTTATATCACAAACAAACTCAACCAACATTTGGAATAAATGCTATATAAACCACACCTCTGTAGCTTTCAATCTCGTATAATAATTACAATACTAAACACCCACGACTTCTTACACCCAGACTTATTTTTACAGTTCTACTTATAGAATAAATGATATTATCATAAGAATACATCGCAACATTTAAATACCCCATCCAATACACACATCTTAGACATCACAGAGGTCACACAAAGATATGTATTAAAACTTCAAAGTAACGCCAAAAAACCGTAATTCTAACCTTTTTTCCTTCATGACACGTGACTTCAAAGGCAACAGGAAAATTCCACCCGGCAACGTAATAACAAAGAAAAAACATTTTGTTACAACTTCGTTCATGTAGCAACAGTAGAATACGGGACGTGTTAACATACGCCGTGACTTTGCATGAACATAATCTGAACGTGGCGTTTCCTCGGTTTTATACATAGTTACCGGCCGTGTAGGCACTCAATGATATACATGAATGGAGTGTCCGGTGGTAGGTCTTTTCATCGTTTATCGTGTAGCACGGCTGAGAGAGCGAGCACAATCGGCCGGCTTGAATACCGCGTCAGGTAAATGTCGAGCCTTTGTAAATACGCGTCTTGGTTCTGAGCTAAATTCTTTATCTTAACAACTATCTATCTGGCTCACTTGCTTCACAACCCTTATAACGTGCCTTATAATAGTCTATATAGCACCTAAAATTAAATTGAAACACATTGAATTTTCTTGCAACAAAGATAATCGTAAAAGATAAAGGGTCAGGTGTACCGCGAGGTCCGTAAACGAGCTAATGTAATGTTGGCCGAGGGAGTTCTGATGGTCACGATATACAATTTCTGTAAATAACTGCTCACTCGTGAAGGCGTGATATTGTTCAAATTTGGCGAAAAGGAGAAATATCTAGAACATCAATCATAAAAGTCAGACAAGGTCACGGGATATAAAAACACATTAGATTAAGATACCTTTCTATTTACACTGAAAGTGTGCTGAATATCGTTCGCAATAATAGAAGTAGATAAACAATTAATTCATGCTGAAACTGAAGCTGGTTTTAAAATGTATTAACTTAAAATACGAGTGGGAAACGAATGAAACAGAACACGAACTAATTTTAACTAGAAATCTCATTTTACATCAGAGGGGCTTTGTGGCTATAATTCTAACCAACAATAACAATATACAATTCAACATTAGGTGAAATTAGGTTTGGCATTTACAAATTTAACACGGTGATGTGTATACAAATATGAATATTATAATGACAGTGTATTACTATATTGTTTATCTATTAAAGTAAACACTATTGCTTTAAATGAATAACACAGTATTACCTGACCATTTAGTAAACTAATAAGAATATATCATATTATTGTTTTTAGACTTACGCGATTTGTACACATAATACAATGATATTTAGCTAATATAAATATGTAAAGGCATAAATACCTTATTTATTCCCCGACAATCCATTTGTATCATGGATATAGGTTGACTGGTGAGAGCTCAGCGGCGCCTTCGTGAAGCGCAGAATTCAACAAAAACACTCACTTTTCTGAACAATTGCACTGTCAGAAATATAAAAATACAACACTAATTAATAATATATTATATATAATTATGTCTACGCAATGACAAAATAAGTCACTACTTTAACACCTGCTGATAACTCGATTCCAAGATATAAACAAAGGCTTATTATCCATCGTCCTGGTTGAAATTGCGATGTTCCACAGAGACAGTTAGTCAGCGTTGTGTGTAGACAGTGAAATTATTCATAAAAATAACCAAGTGAGTGTAGTTGCCGAACCGCGTAGTTTACAAATGCGCCGCTGAGCTCAAACTAGTCAACTCATGACAACGATCGATGCAAGGCGATTAAAACGTTAGGCAATACATAAAGATTACTTTAATACTTTACGTTAATACTTACCATCGTGATTAAGACCGATTGTCTGATATTCTTATTATCATTGGTAGTATAAGAATTATATGATAGACTGCTATATACTATGAAATATACTAGTAGCCCACCACAGAGAGCTACGTCACTTTAGCATAGCTAAGTTTTCTACAGGAAATCTATACTATAGCAGTATAGATTTCCTGTAGAAAACTTAGCTAATATTATAAAGAGGAAATATATGTTATGATTTGTTTATATGCTTGTAAGGGTTTAACTCAAAACCTACACATCCGATTTTAAAATTATTTCCCTTTTAGAAAGCTATATTATCACCGAGTAACATTGGCTATATTTTATTTTAATAAAGTAATGTTACCAACACCTTTTTTTTTTTGACCCAGGCAAATCCTTTATGGATACCCTCTCCCTCGGGGGGTAGGAAAGGTATGTGTGACTCTCCGCCCCTGAAGGGGGTCGGTATACACACTAAAAACCTGAGGTTAGCAGTCCCTCCGCCGCCGGTGTAGGGCGAGATGGGGTAGGGCGAGATGGGGTCGCGTTAGCAGTCACCATCCCGCCCCGGCGGTTGGCCTGGCTGATGGTAACCAGGCCTCAGCACCTGTGGAGGGGTGACCTTGCTCACCAAGGCCACCGCTCAGACGTGTGAGGCCGTGCAAGCCGGTAGCGAGTCCCCCGACTCTGTACCAGTGACCCCACTATACAGGAGCGAGAAGGCGGGCCAATCGCCTCCTCCTCGCTCCCGTCCGTCTGCGCCGGAGAGGGTCAGCGAGGGGATTGTTCTCCCTGACCCTCTCCGCGGCCTCCTTCTGCGCCATGATAACCTCACAGAAGGAGACCACTGCCTGCCACCACCTCTCGCCGCCGAACATGGCGTTGATCACGCTCGGCAGGGAGAGATCCCCGCCTATTAAATGTTACCAACATAACCTAACCTGCTTTTACGCGAACGAAGCCGCGAGCAAAATCTAGTGTGTAATATGTAGGTAAATAAAGTATATGTACAAATATTCTAAAGAAAATCATCATAAAATAATGTAAAAGTATTCAGAATTATACTAAAATTAGTCTTATAAGTGAACATTTCAATGAACACGTACAGCATATTTATATCAATTTTTACGTGGGTTCTCGTCTATAAATAGTACCTACTTAATTGGTTGTCCAAAAAACTTTATAATTATAGTCTTTTGTAAGTGAGTAGCTTCCAAAGCTTTACTAAAAAAATCAAGACAAACTTTCTTTACTTTGTAGACTATTGTTGCTATACAATTACCGCTGCGGGCTAGTAAGCCCCTGCTAGACTAACTCAACGCAATAACCTGTTCCATTTTCATCTGGCTAAAGCAAATGCATTAAAACCTTGTGATATCTAACTTCGCGTAATCCTACTATCAAGTTGAATGTGCATGCAAACATTTTATTATAGTAAATTGTTCCTAAAACAACTTATCGGTAAACCACAAAACGTTTCATCCTATTCATTTTCCGCAAATAAAAATGTATTATGTTGTTACCGAAGTGACCACTATTGACAACAGCTCTTGAGTACATTTTCAGCAGGCACTTTGGTTCGACATCGCATCGATATGCTAATGCCTTCGTACGACGTGACGTAACATGATATTTCTACCTGCGACGAGCAATTTGCAAGCGAAATGCCGCGCACTTACACTCTACAGTTTTATCGAAGTCTCTTGTGAGATCGTGTTCGGTTTACAACGCATCATGGATGGCTTTTGCAGGCATGGCTGGTATTTTAAGTGAAACATGATCTAAGATAAGATAAGTGCTCGTTTTGCATATTAATATTATGTTAAGATTCAGGGCATTATAAAAGCAGATATTTAGGTGCTGTTATGTATCGTAAAGCTTTTGATGAAGTTGTTTAAATACATAAGGATCTCTAAAATATCCAATCATTTATCTAGTTTTTTTTTGTATAGGCTTTATTGTCGTTCAATAAAACAGCCAGTGAAACAAAAACGACTGTCAAAGAAGGGATCTTAATGAGACCAAACTGCCAATCATTAGGCTGGAAAACGAATAAAGTGGCCATTATTAAAATATTATATTTATGAGTAGCTTAAGGAAATCATTAAGATGCGAAAAATCTCAAAGATTCATTTATTAAAATATAATTATATAGCCTTTTGAATCGAGTTTGTCGAGCACAGGTTTAATGTCGTCGTTGTTTAATTTGGTAGCCTTATAATTTTAAATTGGTCTCCTGCAGATTAAGTCGTTGGATAGAGTGAGAGTGTTTTACCATAGCATGTGAGTTAGGTTGGTACCTAACTCATATGCTATGGTAAAACATCATGATAATAGCTATGGTTAGCTATCGGGTTTTCCAAGCTTAACAAACCAATAAACAATTACAAACAAGGTCTTTCATCACGCTGTAGTTTCATAGCTTTCCTACCGTCAGTTTTTTTACTATGCGATTTGGCTTGCCACCATGTAGGTCTTAATACCAGCAGCCAAATGAAGGCAAGAAGCAAGAGTAGGAAACTTCATAAAAGTTACGTATGCGAAATGAGTTTTATTTATTTGTTTATTCAAAAAAATGGTCAGAAACAAACCCAACACTTAAATATTCAGAAAAAACTTAGGCACACATTGCCGCTACGTTTACACAGCCGGAGAGTAGTAAATCATTTTAATAATTGATCCCAGTTGAAATATTCATGAAGTTCCAACTGAAGGTGTAGGAGGAAAACGGATGAAAAATGTTTCGGCCCCCGCTAATATTTCACCACTGACCGTTTTTCTAGTGACGTAGGCTAAACAATGTTTTATCATATTCTGCGGTATGAGACGTGGTTGGCTTTTAGGAAACTGCGTTCTTATTTTAGTGGCTTATACATTCGTAGCATTGGATGATTACACATATGACGTTTTATATAAATTAACGAATCAATTAGGAGATGTGGCAAATAGTTAAACAAGAAACGAAAGCGTTTTCAAAAAACCACAAGTAGAGAGAGAAATAAACATCTGTTGCTAAAGCATTTAGCAACAGATTTTTATTATTAAGACAGATTCATAGTAAATTACGTATGTTACAGGAAGAAACAATATATGTAATACAATATAAATAAAATGTTCATACATACATACATAAATAAATTCACGCCTGTTTCCCAGAGGGGTAGGCAGAGACTACGGATTTCCATTTGCTACGATCCTGACACACTTCTCTGGCTTCATTCACTTTCATAACATTCCTCATGCACGCTCGCCGGTTTAAGATGCTCTTAACTTGGCCTTTATCCAGAACGTCTCCGATCTGATCAAGAAACGTTCGCCTAGGTCTTCCCCTTGCGACTGTTCCATTCACACTAGCCTTATAAACTTTCTTAGTCAGTATTTTCTCGTCCATTCTTTCTACATGCCCAAACCAACTTAAAATACCCTTTTCTATTCTCGTCACTATATCCACTTTTATGCCGCATCTCTCTCTTAACACACTATTCCTTATTTTATCTTTCAGAATCACACCACATATATTTCTCAGCGCTCTCATTTCTACAGCATTTATTTTGTTCTCATGCTTCTTTTGCCATACCCAACCTTCACTTCCATGCATAAGTGTAGGTACTAATAGTCCTCTATGAACAGCCAAACGTGCAGTTACATTTCGACTGTTTATAAAAGTGCGTAGAGCGCCTTTCACTTTATTGCCAGCAATCGTTCTTCTTTCAATATCTCCCTCATGTGTACCATCCCTTGTAAACAAAGTACCCAAATATACAAATAATAAAATGTTCAGTGATAAATTAATAGACAATATAAAATGTTATTTTCGTTGACAATTATTATATTTTTTAATAATAGCCTTATAATTTACGACTAAAGGTTTCATGGTTGGTCATTGTATTACCGTAAAATAAATAATGAAAATTTTAAAACTATTTTCAAATATGTGTCCTCCATATTTGGTTGAATTTACGGTAACGAAACAAGCGAAGACCCGTATATCACACTATTCTTAAAAATACATAAAATTCTCTTCAATATTAGATAAGGTTATTTTGTAACGTGGGTGCAACCTTTAGTGCTTTTAAAGAAATTTGATACAGACTGATAGGAACAACTGCGCTCTGCTGCAAATAACTACTCTCAATAATGTATTGAATCGGGCATTCATAACCACATAGTTGCGGATAAAAAGTATTAAATATATATAGCTGAGGGCCGTTTTTACTATACCAACCTTAACCATGCTTTCATTATATAACTTTTTGTGACAACTTATAACATGAAAGTAATTTCGTATAGGTATTATGATATCCCGTAGATGTCAAAGGTGGTTTTGTTACGCTTGTGAGTTTGCTCCTTATCCCTTTTATATTCATATACTTTTAGTATAAAATATAAGATTAGGATACTGTACCGGACTTAGAAGCTGAGCAAAATATTTCGAGTCACTTTTTAATAAAAATCTTTGCTATCGATATAAGTATGAATGTGTCTGTACAAGACTTCAAAGTAATTAATAACGTTTTATATACGTATGGTATATTTTAATAGTCATAGTATTGACTATAAAATCCTGATATTATAAATGCGAATGTTAGTTTGTTTGTAACGTTTTCATACATTAACTACTTCACCGATCGTGATGGAATTTCGCATACATGTTATAAGGGGTACAGAAAATGACGTAGGGTACCTTTCATCCAGAAAAAGGACTCCTGAGCGAGCGAAGAAGCAGGAAAATGTAGTATTTAGTACATACGCCGAATGTTACGAGTAATATTCTTGTATTGAGATCTTCTTTGATCGACATGTATGTCCAATTTTTGTTATAACCATTCGGCTTAACAATATTGAGCAAATCAACTTGACCCAGACTAAGCTCTGTAGGTTCTAATTAAAGTGCAGCTATTTTGAACAGAAGCTTACATGCATATTCAAACGTAGCTATAACGTGTCTGGTAATATCTTTATCTTTTAGTTTTGTGTTCGAATTAGTTCCCAATATGGAATACTAAAATAACATATATACGCTTATCACTAAAGTGGTAAGCGTAAGTGTACTGCAATCTTATTTCGCCAGTTATATATTTTAGATGACATGCCAAAAATATTATTTTCAATGACGGTCTAAACCACGGCAAATGGAGTTAGCGTATTTTGGTACTATCACCTAAAAAAATTTAAATTAAGTTTCAAAAGTTTACAACATTTCACATATATTTCGTCATGATTCCACCAGAAAAATAAGAAATAAACGAAATATATTATTAAATGTCACAGGCGATGTTATAGTCAACCTAACAAATACATTTCTTTTCTCATAAATCACAGTATTCGTTTAGATAAATATTGTTAATATATTACATTTTATGAAGTCCATACAAATAATAACAGTAAAACAATTTCATGGAATACCTATTGAAGTACAAATAGAAAAAACAAGGAATCCTTCAAAGCCTCCACGGTGACATAGATATCATTCCATCCATTTCCGAATTCTCAAGTTGCAATAAAACAAGAAGTGGGTTCAAAAACAACGTCTCAGTTTCCGTCTCTAAGGAAATTTGGTAAGGAAATGCTAATGGTGGCTAGGGCCGAACGTGTCGTTGAATAAAATGCTAAAAGGGTCAACGCAAACTTGACACTTATAGTCGACGGCCGACAGTCGCACGATCGTATCGTGATACGGTCGCGCTATTTTACGACAAATTGCGTTCGATTGCGATACCGAAATCGCACGTTTCTGCGTAGCTAGTAGGCGTTATAATTACTCTGAATATTAAACAAGGTTTTGCTTGCAGCAATGCTTGCAGGAACAGAACTTTTGCTGGATAATAATTATGTCCTCTTCTGTACCCCTGACAACGTGTATACCAAATTTCATAATAATCGGTCGAGTAGTTAAGGCGTAAAAGCGTAACAAACAAACTCACATTCAAATTTATACCTATAGTTAGAATTTCTGCACTGGTCTAAGTAAAACGAGGAGAATGAAGTCGCGTACTCTTCTTTTGATACTTTATTTGACATATAAGTACAATATAATTAGGTTTAAATCGAAAACGACATAATCGCCAATGGAGTTTGTAGTTAAACGCTCGCCGAGCGATGAAGCTGCATCCAACTTCAAAAAGCTAAACAAAATCGATGCTACAAGTAGTAGCATCTGCTTTTGTCCTAAGGCAGGTCACTGGGGCATACAACTACTTAGAATCACACGCTGAAGTGGTTCACCGATACTAGGCTGATTGAGCTTTGACCCTCTCGATACGGCAAAGGAAAGTGACGAAGATAACTAGAAAATTCTATATTATGTACATATATAGTAGTTTCTAGCATTTGAGTCGCCGACTGAACCTACATCATATCTATAGCCTCCGTGACGCAGCGGTAGTAAATGCGACTGTTGTGCATGAGGTCTCGGGTTCGAATCCCGGGTCGGGCCAACAAAAAGTTATTGGGTTTTTCAGTTAAGAAATCTTAATAGCAGCCCGGAGTTAAGAAGTTGGCGGTGTAAGACATCCACGTGCCTCGTAAAGCATGTAAAACCGTTGGTCCTGGGCCTGATGTCTCTCCGGTCGTGTCGGATTACCGTCCCATCGGATCACGAGAGTTAGGGAAGAGAGAGTGCACTTGTGTTTGCGCATACACTTGTGCACTATAATATCTCCTGCGTAGTTGGCCAGTCTCCGTTAAGACTGGCCGCCGTGGCTGAAATTCGGTCTGGAGGACATTATATCTATGGTAAATAGAAGACCGTTTAAAAACTATGTAGTAACTAAATTTTGCCCGCAACTTCGCACGCGTAAGGTAAGGTTAGGTTAGCAACAGTGCTTTTGCCTGATGAAAGGTACCCTATATCCTTTTCTGTTACCCTGACACCGTGTATGCGACATTCCATGCTAATCGGTCAAGTAGTTAAGGCCTGAAACCGAAAACAACAAACAAACCCACATTTGCATTTCAAATATTAGGTAGGATAACAAACTGCGCCCATTTAAGCTAAAATCTCAAAATCCTGTAATGCTTTGTAATGAGTCACTTAGAATATGCATCCCAAATTTGGAATACTTGGTATTTTAAATATATCGACCGAATAGAAAACATTAAAAAACGGTTTATTAAGTATATTTGTTTTTATCAAAAGATAATAAATAAATACTGAGGAGGGGGCGTAATATTTTTATGCGTATGGCTGAAATTGATTGGTAGAAATGCATAAGCATAAGCAATGCGTACTACTTGATAGCAGATCTATAATATAATAAAACTCTAGATATGCTTTGTAAACTGTTAAACCTATAGTTGCCTTATCTTTGCTTAAACTTCCATTTAATCTGTAAAGTCTTAGAATACCAGACATAATTTAAAATCTGATGTGTCTGGCCACCAGTGTGCCGCTGCGACTCAATTGGGTAATTAATTATTTTAATTAATAAATATTTACTTACATTTAAAATAAAATTATTAAGAAATTATGAAATATAAATTAAGGATGACCTGGTCATGCTGCCAGCTCGATAAACTATAGATTACATGCAAAAAGCTAGCAAAATCTTAACTAATATTATAAATACGAATGTGAGTCTGTTTGTTTGTTACGATTTCACACCCTAAATACTGGACTGATTTTTACGAAATTTCGCATACACGTTGTCAGGGGAACAGAAAAGGACATATTTTACCTTTCATAATAATAAACTACATTTAGGCAAGCAAAGCCGCGGAAATATTTTTAAATCATAATTTCGATTAGCAACATAATAACTTAGTATCTTTTTGATAAAGATTGTAGTCGGAAAAACTAAGCATGCCACTATTTGTGTTAGGAAATATTAATTTAATGTTTCAAACAAAACTTATATCATGGCCGTTTAATTTTCATAATGGCTAACCATATGAATGTATCACACAAGCATTGGTTCTGTCCGGGTATTAATCTCCTACATGCTTTTCGTATAATAGCGAAGTTACTATATATACCACTGCATTGTTTCTCTATTTAGACGGTAATATCAACACACTATATTATGTGTGTTGATATTACCGTATACCGTATATATACAATATGAAATTTATACTACCAGCCAAATTTCGTCTAGACGTTAGGTATCAGTAATAGAACCCATTTTTCAAAAAGAAAGTATAATATTAATAAAATATAATTAAAACATTTTTTAAAACAAACATTAATTTAGCGTGGTCACCGAGTCAACGTAAACACATGATTCTTTAACAATGCATTGAATGAAAGCGGGGTGGCGCGCGGGGTGCGAGAAGGGCACAGCTGCAACACAAATGTCACAAATCGTAAATTTCGTTTAGTCGCGTGCGCACTTGTGACGCAATCGCTTACTTCCGTGTTTACTTTTCCCGCGCGCGCCGCCGCCCTATCTTTTGACAATGTATTCAAACCGCGAGTACTACGAAATGGTGCGTTGTTACATTTTGAGTGGAGAAAGTTTAAATGGTGTTCAAAGACTTTACGAAGAACAAAGTGTTCCTCGCCTCCGTAATCAAGGACACGTAAATCCAACAGTGCCAAATCGTGAAACGATTTTAGCTGCTAATCAACGGCTGTTAGACTACGGCCAATTTACTACACCTTCGCATGCCCAAGGACGCGGCAGGCAGAGACTGCCTGCAGAAGTCGAAGACGAAATCTTCGATTTCTTTGAACGCAAACCTCGTGCAAGTACACGAGACGCAGCCCGGCGCTTCGGCGTGAGTCAGTATGCGGTTTGGAAATTACTGAACACTACCGGCATGCACACTTATCACTTTCGGAAGGTCCAAGCATTAAATGATGAGGATGCTATGCCTCGTCGAAGATTTTGTGAGTGGCTAATTGCACATCCAAATGCTGACATTTTATGGACGGATGAGGCACTCTTTACTAGAGCCGGGCTATACAATCAGCATAACGAACATTGGTGGTCGTTTCGTAATCCGCACATGATAAGGGAGACCTATCACCAAGTACGATTCAGTGCAAACGTATGGGCTGGCATTATAGGCAATAAAATATTGGGTCCATATTTTATTGAGGGACGTCTCACCGGAGGCACATACTTGGACATGTTGCGACATGTCATAGAAGATTTTATGGACGATGTGCCTATAGTTAATTATCGTGAGTTTTACTACCAACACGACGGTGCACCACCACATTATGCCACCTCTGTTCGTGAATACCTTAACGCGGAACACGGCAGTCGCTGGATCGGTCGTGGGGGTCCTGTTCCATGGCCGCCGCGTTCCCCGGACCTTACGCCGTGTGACTTTTTTTTATGGGGTGAAATAAAAAGACGTGTGTATGTGGAGGAGGCTGAAAGTCTCGAGGCTTTAAAAGAACAGATAAACCGTGCATTTGACGAAGTGAAAAATAACACTACAGTGCTAAATAAGCTAAAAAACAATGTGCAAAAGCGAGCAAGACTGTGCCTAGAGAGAAACGGATTGCATTTTGAAAATTTATTGAAGTACAGCTGAAGATGTGGTATGTGGATTTTAGTTGTACGCCTCAACCAAAAACCTAAGCTGATTACATTTATTTTAAAACGCATAAATCCAACTATTCTACTTTATACTTTTGTTTTACGTATTTACAATTTTTATGTTGTGCCTAATGAATAATTCAATAAATACTTATTAGCCCTTACGTCGAATAGTATCTTGTGCAATCTCCAGCTAATGAAATAATATCTTGTGCAATCTCCAGCTAATGAAATAATAAAGAGTAGGTTTGAAATTGATTATGTTATCACTGATATACCGCCGGCCGCGCCGGCGACGGCGGGGCGCGGGGCGCGCGGGGTGTCTTGCCGCCTAACGCGTAGTGCATGTACCGCGCGTGGTGTCCATAATCATAGAAGTTTTTAAGACAACTTTGTAGTGGCTGAATTCATTAATTTTGTACTACTTAGCATAAAAATAAAAAATACGTGTCTCATTATTTTACTCAAAGATTATTATATTAAAGTTTAGACGGTGACTAAAAAATCAGGTTGTATATATATGTGTAGCTCGATATCAATTTGCATATTTATGTTAATTACCAACGTTGGTCACAATACCGATTTCATAACAAACCACATCTATGATACCAAAAATTATAATTGCGAGCCTAAATTACAGTAATTTTAAGCGTCTGCAAGCATTTATAATTTGAGGAATTTTGTTAGGTACCTATCATAATAGCCACTTATTAATTACATAATTGTTTCGATTAACCGTAACTTATCTTATCTATAACAAAATATTATATCCTTATAAACTAACTTTTAGAACGAGGATCGCAAAAGACGCCTAGATCCAGAACAACTATTTATGGGAGAATTATTTACGTTAACGTTTTTTTAAATATTTATTTATGCGAGAATCGAACACCCATTTCACTATCAGTGACGAAGTGACGACTGACACTAATACGATATAGTTCCTTAAAGTATTTTCAATACTATTATTTTTTAGTTAAGAGGAATCATGTTTAATTGCCTTAACATCATAAGCAGGAAATAAATTTACGTCTGCAAATGACGTGAATGAATAATTAATTTACGATTTGAATAACAATAGGCGCATTGCCTGGCAACGTGTGGGAAAGAGACAGAGACTTTCAATGGCAGCCTCTGAGTACGTATCGTTAGATTTGAGAGAGCCCTGAATGGGATTTAATAATATTAAACTAGAAACGTGTGAGTTAGTTAGCTTTTGTTGTTTGCTACTTTTGTGTGGTTTTCGTCTGACTAACTAATAAATGATTATATAGGAGGCGTGTGTTAAAATAAAATTATTTTAGTAGTGATGAAAGCAGCGATAGCATAGTGCAAGACCGCCATGTTCTCGAGTTCGATCCTAAGGCATGCACCTCTAACTTTTCGTACTTATGTGCTTATTAAATAGTTATTTAACGCTCACTATAACGGTAAAAGTAAATATTGTGAGGAAACCTACTATCGGAGAGTTAGGTAATGAAGATAAAGACTGTCAACCCACACTCGTCCAGTGTGGTGGATCGTGGAGTTCCTTGCCAATCAGCGGGACAGTTTTTATACAGGGCTGATATTATATTATTAGTAGTGAATGAAACCGCTGTGCATAGGGTGTCGGCTTCGTTTCCCATGTCGGATAAAGTGTTATTAAGTTTTCTGTCAATTTATTCGCAGTGACAGCACAGAGTTCAGGACTATGTCTGGTAGATGGCAAAAGGCTCGCACCCTATGACGTAAAATCTAAATTCAAAGCAAAAAAATTGTGGTATATCTGTGTATACAATGATTGTCTGCATGTTTTTACAAAACTTAGCTGATGCAATATGGGAATGTTTATGTATGCGACCAATGTTACATTTACAGAATCATTGTATCTTCGCTTGCGTAGCGATATGCTTATCTTCTATGAGAAGAAATCTTGAGATCTAAATATATTAATACATAGCCCTTTGCGTTAACATTTCAAGGCATGCTAGTCGCCCGCCAGTTCTTCTCTATGAGCTACTGTTCATACGTTGTTATAAAATTACATAGCTATTCATGACAGTCATGATTGCCGATACATGACAGACAAGTAGTAAACCCACAATATCTCTCAACTAAAGTATCGAACTAACCTCCTGGTGACGTCACGTGTTCACACATACTTACGTAATACGTACTTCATCTGCATGAGGTACTGTTTGTTCGTTTTATAAAATGAGATAGCTTTTCAAGACAGTTATGATAGCCGAGGCTTAACAGAGAAGAAGTTAACCCACAATTTCTCTCAACTACATTATCTAAACTCATGATGACGTCACGTGTTCACACATACGTAATAAGTAAAAATAACACGGTAGTTGAACGTCAATTCTAACATGTTGTAAGCCCCTGCACTGTAAGCTCTAGTGTACCCTACTCCGCATGTGGCGTTACAAACACAGCTCATATTACAAACACCTACGTGCCTTATGTTTCCAGTCTGAAGCCGGAACAGATATCCGTAGGCTATACAAATAGTTCCCACATTGAATTTGGATTATTCGAACGGCATACAAATAAAATCGTTGAAAATATTCGTACCTACCATTTTGCAAAAGTTTGTTTATATGAATATAAATGCGTAACTCTGGGCTGATTTATTATTCAAACCAATCAATAACTTTAGTACTATTTTTGTTAAACTTATATGTACACACTTTTTGATTTATTCAGTACCTAATATCGTACCTTTATTGTATTAAATTATGTACATAGAAATAATATTGTCATTATTCTTGCCAACCAGTGGTTCGAATCGGTTCTTTGATATATATGTTCATTACTATGAATAATGAAAAAAGAAAACTTTTATAGTTTAGGTAAAGATCAAGTACTATAAACTTAAATGTGAAAACATGTAAATGGTTATTAATTATTAAAGTATTTATGTAATTAGCTATAAGAAAATGTAAGATTTCCGAATAAATAAATAAAAACAAAAAACTTTTTACCACAATATAAATTCAGTTTCTTAATAACTAGTAATACAAAAAATAAATTATTACTTTCAATAAATTTTTAATAAATTAACTACATGTCGTTCCAGGTTCTGAACCCTAACTTAATAGTAATACTTAGTCAAAGTCTAACATGGTTTATTAATGTTGTTCACACTAGCACGATAACACTTATCAATGTCAAAGTTTAATAAAGAGAGTTGCTTTATGTTTAGGTTATCTGCTAGGTTTAATCAAAGGAGTTAAGGTTTAATAAAAAAATACCTAATAGGAGAGATAATCGATGGCGTAGTGGTTAGTGTAACCCACTGCAACGTCTGAGGTCGTGGGTTCGATTCCCGCCCAAGTCAAACTATTGTGTGCATGAACATGGATGTTTGTCTCTGTCTGGGTGTTTCTATGTATAATATGTATGTATTTACATAAAAAAAGTATACATGTATGTTTATCCATTGTCTAGTACCCATAGTACAAGCTCTGCTTAGTTTGGGCTAGATGATGTTGTGTGTATGTGATAGAATTAAAAACAAAACATAAAAAATATAAGAAGCTCACAGCTAATAGTTTATCAAACTGATTCTATGCTAGCACCAGATTGTTTAATTAGAAAATGTATGCCATATATGTATATGTCACTACATATCACATAACGAAACATATGAACAACTTTTGTTGTACAAAACTGCAGCTGACTCAACTAATTAGCTTTGCTGTCCCAAATTAATCTACTGCGGGGCACGGGATTTCGTTAAAAATAAAGTAAAGACTACAGAATCAAGCCTACAAAGTACTACTAGAAACAAATTTCGTTTCTCTCGAATATTAATCCAATGCGCGCATCGATTTTGATTCGCGATGCAATTACGCTTATTACGAACGTAGGAATTAAAAAAGTTAGTCTTGCAACACGAAACTTACCTTACTTAGTTAGGTCAAAGTCTCACTAGACTATCACTGTGCCTTGAATAAAACTACTGGCATAATTTAACCGTTGTGTTTTTCTTTTCCAAATAGTGTAGTTGGCTCTACAAATGCCGTATTTTCTTTTAAAGTGGAGCAACTTTCCATCCGGATTAAAAACAAAAAAGTCTAATATCAGTAGCGTATCTTCGCGTGCAACTAGTTAAAGTCAACCGAGGGAAATGTATTACTGCAGTATTGTACGATGACCTGACAACCCGTCACTACTTATATATTCTTTTTTAAATACATACATATGTATATAGTCTTTGCAGTTAACACGAACAACTTAAGTAGACTTCTAACACCTCAATTTTTCTTTACAAGGTTCTATTAATATAAATGAGAGGCGTACTTCTTATAAACCCATTTAAAAAACACTTTACAAAATGCAGAGGCGGAGAAGCGGGTTTGTTTTGCGAATAAACGTGTACGGGGAGGCTTTCAAATTAGTCCTGCTATTTACTAATTTTACTGTTGAATATTCGAAAGCCTGAGTTCAGTTTTGTACAAGTAACCGTAAAAGACTGAATCATGAGGTCTCGGATCTCGATGAGGATTTGATTTTCAGACAAAATAAATAAAAGGTTATAGGATTTGTACGTCAGGAGTTAAGAAAGTTAGCGAGAGAGAGAGAGGAAATGTAACTATTTTTTATATAATTACTGATTTGATATTGTGGAGTAGCTCACCGCTGCTAATGCACCCAGTGTTGTGGTCTGAATGTTAATATGGAAAAATTATCCACACATGCGTAGTTGTGGTGGTTGTTGGCGCTTAAAATTATGTCAATGTTTGTGACGAGAGCCCTGTGACACAAGATACGAAAAATGCTACATCAACAATTTTGATTGCAATGACGTAACATAACCTCGCATCTGTGCTGTCATCCTTACATCATAAGAGACGTTCTTAAACGAACAATAGCTTTACGGAATGTTCACAACTTTCTTAGTTAACTAGCATTGGAAGATACACAAAACACTTTATTTTTGTAACAAGATACGGGACATTAAATATTAAAAGCTCACGCAATATGTTTAGGCGCAGGTGTCAACGAAATTCGTGTTATGTTTGTATTGCTAATGGCTGTCCCACACTTGGAGGAAATGAGCGAGCCGAACATTAAGCGGCGTTTACCCTGAATATTGTATTACTAGTGATGTTCGTAATAATATTTAAGTCTCTTTTGGTATTGGAATAAAATATAATAGATACTCGGTATATTTCTAGTGGTGCTACAATAACACGGAGTAGATACCAAGTATAAATGAAAAGTGTGGTATTAACCAACTGAGATGGAGATCAACTCAATTTTATATTTGGCACCCTTATATTTTACTTGAAGGATCTTTAAGGTCAGACAGAGGTCTATGTCACCTACATTTTGTCAGTTATACTTAGTCACATGTTGCAACACTTTTCTTCCACATTCTTCTTCATATTTAAGAGCTTTACTCTTGTCAGTGGAATATATGCCATCTTTGTCGATTTTCACCTACTATCTTGACCTCCTTATAAGACATCACCTTCGCCTTTTCCTTTATTTCTTCTGGGTCTTCGGTCCTCTTTTTCCTTTCACTTTTTCGCCTATGATATTTTTATGAAGTCATCATGTCTTCTGCCTTAACAAAATTATAACTCATTCTTTGACCTAGAGTATACAGCTGCAGATCATTATGTCTCAGGTTCAAATACCGGTTTTGGCTAAGAAAATATTTTAGGTATTTCTTTCTGAAAATTCTCTACCAGTTGTACTGGACTAGGATCTATCGCACTATAAACGAGAGGTAATTGAGAATGAACTTATGTTTGAGCTCAAAATTAAGCTCAAGGAAGCAACGTTCTTTTAATTAATAAAATCCTCCACAGTAATAATAATAATAATATTCTATCACATGTACACACAACACCATCTAGCTCAAACTAAGCAGAGCTTATACTATGGTTACTAGACAATGGATAAACTTACATATATACTTTTTTTTGTAAATACATACATAGAAACACCCAAACCAAGACAAACATCCGTGTTCATGCACATAAATTTTTGACTTGTGCGGGCATCGAATCCGCCACCTCAGGCGTGGTAGTCGGTTACACTAACCACTACGCCATCGAAAGTTACATTAATGGGTTTAGAATGCTGCAGTCCTAACACACAAATCGCAGCGGCAGTGAATAGGTATCGTTTGATCGGTCCTGCAGTGAAGCTAGACAGCTTTCAGCAACTAGTATACAAAGCTTAGACCAAGGCCCTTAGTGTTGAAGACAAACTTTGTATGGCGGATGCTAAATCAATATCAGCAATAAAAGTTTAAGTCGCATTCTAGCTATGCTGTAACGATTTAATGTGAAAATACCTATCTGTCATCTAAAAGAAATAAAATGAATTTAATTAAATAGAACGAATTATTTTTATAATTAGTACCGCTGTTCACATTTATTAAGTTTATTTTGAGAACAGATTTCTATAGAACCATTTCACAGAGATAATTTTATTTGAGGAAAGGTCTGCATATATTTTATTTAAAGCAAAATTTCGTTGTTCTTTTTGCCTTTGTTTTCTTTGTCATCAATTTTCTTTTGTATAAAAAATTCACTCATAAAATGTATATTTGAAATCCATGCATGCATTTTAATTGACAAAATATGTAGCACATTGGCAATATCTACGTTTAGTACGATACGCAACATTTTAATGACAGATTTTTACTGAGTAAAGAATTGCAAAATGAAATTAAAAATAAAACATACTTTCATAGTAAGGGATTTACGAATATTGCGATCTCCTTATATTCGTTAATTTCTTATTATGTATAGTTTTTACTTGAGAATTAGTACATCATTATACCAGGTAAACTATAAGCCTATCTAAGCTCATAGTTTGCGGTGTCCTGTGGGATTGAAATCTAAAATACTCTTTGTATATGCTATGGCGAGACGATCACTTATACGTCATCATACATGCATCCAATTTTAAAATCGAGACTAACATTCCCAGTTCTCGGCATCACAATCTAGCGTTGAAAATGAGAACATACAAAATGTGATGAACCTTTCCTATGGCAGGGCTTATAAAGGCGATGCGGATTAGTAATCGCAATTAGCAGAAAATTACACAGGTATGACCAGTCTCGCTTTGTACGTCCCCGGAGGGTTAATACGGGTTGGGTTTCGTGCTTAGCCCGGACCACACGACCAATTCACGTATCCATTGCGACTGCTGCGAGGAATATGTATACGTATATACAGTAATACAAGATTAATGTATTACCATGATGAAATTAAAATGCTACTCATTAGTATATTCACATTGTCTGTTTTTTTAGAATTTAAAGATAGAAATACTTTGCTTATTATAAATGCAGTATTTATGTGATTCCGAAAAAAACATGTATTGTGGAAAAGAGTTCTTAAAATAATGAACATGAATCCGCTAATAAAAGATATATAAATGAAATCAATTTACTAATTAATCATCCCGCAATTGTCAGTCATTTTAGACTAGAGTATTAGTTATATTTGGTAGTTACGGTACTAAATAAGTCAATTCAGAAGCTATAGTTTAACTGGCTTTAGTAAATTTGGCAGCTAAACGAATTAAACAATAAAAACAAAAATTTTGGAGTCCAGAATCCAGCCTTAAAGTACCATATAGACTTACTTTACGTTTACATATCTACACTCTTACTTTGACAAGAGTAGCCACAAAGAACCTAGCTTACTTTAAGTGGATTTATTATTCGACATTGTTTTGGTTTTTATAAGAATGTGTCATTAAATGAATGTGTGTAATTAAAGTTTCTAAAAGATATCTTGGACATAATAATGTCACCTGATTTACAAAAATTAACATTAAGTAATGGTCACAAAGAATACCCAAACAATCATGTGGTGATAGCACAAATCTGTGTTCAATGTGGGGATCGAGCCGTCGCAGTAGCGCGTTTACTAGCCACTCCGTCATTCGTGCGTAGTATGTTTGATTTTAAGAACAGATATAATTTTCTTGTATATACATACTATTGTATTCTACGTATATACTCCATAAATTTGAATTATTAATTTTTTTTGGTTCTCCAAATGATTATAAAGATTTACTCACCTAGTGCTGTAACTAAGAATTGCTTGATAGAAAATACTACCATCACGTGAGCCCAGTGAACCAAGTACCCAATCGCTTAAGCTATTGTCAGTGGATGAACGAGACAGTTGCGTAGTATCTGTAGATCGTATAGTTACTTCAATATACAAGTACCGGTCTAGTGCGCTTGTCCGATACAAACGATTCATAAGCACCATGACAATGGATCTAGCGGTTTCGTTGACAAAGTTTACAAAGCTTTGTTCGCCTCCCTACGTAATAAGTGTATAGCTTATATTTGACATGTCACCGCTAATGGAAGAAAGTATATTTAGGCTTACTTAACAACACGTCCCAGTTCACCTTTTAATAATAGTCCGACGCAATCACGTGTTTGTAAAAGATTGATGTGGTGACATTAGATGCAATTATCGAAACTTTGTTTACTGATAACGAATGAAAAATATTGTGATGAATTTTATATTTTTATACTACGAATATGATTTGTTTATAATGGCCATTTACTTGAGTATGTAAATAAATGATTACAACTGTCCAAAACTATAACAATTCAAGGAAAATATTTACTCTCTTTCTTTAAAAACATATTCAGTACTTAGAATAATACCCATCGCTCTTTCTAGAAGAAGTTTGTACAAACATTGAAAGCTCAGAGAAATCAAATGATCTCAAATTGTTATAACTATCCGTGATTCGCACAAAATGTTTTATATTGTATACGATACAAACACACTCGACGCTTTGACAGTGATCACTTAAACTATTGAAGTGTGTATGCTCCTTTAGATTAATTTAATATTACCCCTAATATTACCCCCAATATTGCGATATCCTTGCAAACAATTTTTAAAACCATAGAAGTTTTCTTTGACCAGAACTAGCTAGTTCTAGACAGAAGTATTACATAACCTACGTACCTAGGTTATGTAATACTTTTGTTTAAAAGAAAGTATAATTATATACTGAGACTGCATTTTAATTACAGTTTAAACCTCAAAGGTGAGGTTAAAATACCTACATGTCAAGACTGAAATTTTTTTAAGAGAAGCGCACAATGAAATTTTACTATGCTCTAATAATACTTCAGCTACAATTCAACTGACTGGAGACTACACTGGGACTGGACTCAGGCTGACTGGAGTAATTCCTACGGTCAACAAAAATACAGTGACATATCTTGGCTTGTTGCATTTCTCCAATGAGTAAGGTCTCCGGAAGATAAAGAGACGGTGAAGTATCATCATAAAGGTAAACTTTACATATTTAGAAGGACCACACATAGGGCAATGTTTTCACTTATTAAATTATAATAACATAATAAGAGAAGATTTGTATAGAGTTTATTCATAATTAATTATTTAAAAACACAATGCACCTGGACCTTAATTTGAGTATTGTATTGAATGATATAACCGGCCATAGCAAAACAACACCAAATAATCACATAATAAAATATTGCGTCTATTTTTCCTGAAGGGTTACGTTGCCGTTTAATACGCCTACAACTGTTTACTTTTATAATAGATCCCGTTATTATAACCTTTACCAGATCTTGTACCGTGTCTAAAAAAATATTTACAATGTACGAACGTAATAATTGTGATCGCGTTAATACCCTTTATGAATTAATATTATATAAACTTAAATTACCACTCACTGACTCACTTAGAGAAATAAAAGTCATTCAAGGGGGAGTCGTAGGAAAAAATTAACATAGCGTCGTATAGAGAATCGTTCAGAAGGCCCGGAAAAAATGCCTGACCTTCGGAAGGTCAACTGTTGGTGGTGGTACCCCATCGGATCTCGGAAACGGTGATATCTACGGGAGTCGTTCTCGAACAAAATCTTCCTAAAACCATGGCAACTAAAAAAACATGGCTTCCATACAAAAAAACATGGCTGCCATACAAACTTTGACCTCAATATCTCCGAAACGGTTAGAGATAGCTGGGGCGTGTTTGAACAAATGTCATAAAGGTAGAAGAGATCTTTCCAGAAAAGGTTATTTTCAAGGTCACCGGAGTCATCGGTGACTTTTTGGCTTCGGGGGTTTTCAAGGTCCCTGAATCCGAATCTAAATTTAGTTTTTCGATTCCTTCCCTGCTCGCGCGAAACACTATTCATATATATACATATAAACAATGTGTTTATAACTTGTAAATATAAGTCTCTACATGTTAAATTTATATAATTCAATTTCATTGTGAATATATATTTTCTGCCTTAAAATATCCTATCTTAGGTACTATCTGGGTAATATATTTTATATTTTATATTGAGCCTTCAATAGGTCTTTTATAAGAGGTTTTAGACTTTACAATACAACCTGTATAAAATAAATCACGAGCTTTCCTTTCGTTTTCTGTCTTTCTTCTTTTCTTGTGTATATATGTCATGAACATTGTTATGTCATACCATTCCATAAATGAAAAGTAGACGTTATTTGCTAATAACGTCTACTTTTCATTTAAGGGCGACACAATAAACAACGAGTATTAACTGCTGTTAATACTCGTTGTTTATTGTGTCGCCCTTCAAATTATGCTTCACCTAGTTTTAGAAATTCCATCACGTACGCACGTAATTATGTCATGTTTATATCACAAGATGAACTGAAGCGAAACGAACACGAAGGTCAATGACACTATAAATACTTACGTATTATGTTTTGTATTGTTCCGTAAATGACACTTCTTTTTTTGCTGACATAGGTGGAAATGAATACACCACAACATACATGATCTTGTTTAATCATTGGGTAGATAATCGTGATATCAAGTATTTATTATGAATTATTACGGATACTACTTATATTATACATACATAGACTAACGATTTGCCGGTGTGTTAGGTTCCAAGTTGTAGGGGACAAAATTATCGAGTACATTTATTGACTCCGTATTGCTGCTGAGAATTTTCTAATAGAAAAATAAAATAACACTGTGAACGAGCCGGTATTCGAATCCAAAACCTCACGATGGTAGGCAAACATAAGCTCAAGCTTATGCCACCGCCGGACCGAGAAATTCAGATTTGTTCAGATAAAAAGTCTATCAGAATAACTAAAATTTTAATGAACCCACAACTATAAAACGTCCAATTTAAATAAAAAAATGAACATGTACCACGTAAATATCCCATCTACAGACCGTTTAAATCCACTATAAAATGCATATAACCGTCGACTGCAATCGAAAATGTAACACGAATGCTCGCATCAATGAAATTCTTATTCCATTTCAAACGTCGTCGTACAAAATACACATAAACTTTAACACCCCCCACAATTCTATCGACGGAAAAAGTCCCGAAACTCTATAAAGTTGAATTATGACTACTTGGAGGATTTACGTCGAAGAGATTGACTTTATTCGTTAGCCCATTTTCAGTAAGAGCCGCTATTAAAGAGGTATTCTACACAGAATGGTGTTATCAGAAGCGAGATAAAGCTTCCAAATAGGCCCGTCCACTTATCGCGCACCGCCCCACTGAGTCTAAATTAATCCCGCCATTATGTCATAAAAATACTGATGTACTTTATGGTTGTATGGATTATTAATAATATATACATGATCATTTACGTCTCTATGTGATTAACGAAAGCAATCTTATTTATATTTACGCTGCTTAAATATAGCACGTATTGTTAAAGACATTTCGTTCGTAGGGCTTTTAATGCCTCCACAAACACAACTTTCTAAGTACAGGAACAAGTATTAATAAGAAAAAGTAATGATATAAAATATACTGAATCATATGATTCAGTATCTTTCACGTGGTTTAAAATAATTCTCTCGCACCAAAAATATACTTGTATTCCGGGCAAATGTTCAAATATTGAAACTACGGACACAACGAACAACTGGTATTTTCATTGTTCTTTAAGCGCTATTTCTATTTGTAGATCACACAAATGTTTAGCCCGTGTGTGGATTAAACGACAAAACTCGCAGCTTTTACAGACATACTCTGATCACTTTAATGACTACTACTACAGATATTATGAAATTATCAAACAATGATCTTAGTGAGACCTTTTTAGGACTCATAATATGTTGAATTTTACTGACGAATGTACGTATTTGAACTTTTAATTGCAATTCATTCTTACTATCGCTCCTAATTATCATGCAAATGTCAATATGTTACTACATACATACAAGCAGTAGGCACAGAAATATTACACCCACATTTCGTCAACTATGTTTTCAAGTGGCATATAATAGGGGACGGGCCTGTAGCTGATTATCAGGCACAGTTCTTGACCTTGTGCTGATACTAAGAATTTGTTTATAGAATAATCTTACACGACTTTACTCTCACTCCTGCCTTCATGCACAGCAGTCTAAACAGTCAGCCAATATACTTACTGCAAAAAATTAAGACGTTGCTTGCTTTTAAAGTTGAGACAAAGTATTAAGTATTATATGACTATTGACTAGTATGCCTAAATAAAAATCCGTTTGTTCTAGAATACCCAGTTCGTGAGGTAAGTATTTTTTCATTCGTAGTACTCAACCGGTAATTGAGTAGGTGCAAGAAGCAGTAGTTCTGTACAAAGTGCGTGTACAAACATAATAGTATATCGTGGTAATACTATGCATAGAAAACAGTGTCAAAGTTTTACAACTTCCATAAATACAAACGCTAACAGGGTTTCTAACTTAACAACAAGCACGCAGGCGTCTAATTGTTTTGAAGTTATTAAGTCAACCTGTGCTTATATTTAACCTTTCTAAAATTACCTCAAACTTGAACATGGTATCCGCTTTGTATGAATACGCTGAAGTTTGTATATAATTATAGAATTATAACTGATAACTGTAAACATGCCATAAAATTACAATGTCTTACGTTTACGCGAATGTTATACATTGAAGTTAAATTACTTTATACGATATTGCGTTGTTTATTTTATAATAAATAACTTAAAGAGTTAAATATATTCAGAATTATTTCATATTAGTGTTTTTCAAAAGAAGCATTGCGATAAAACTTGTAGTTTAATTTTAATGCCTAAAAATATATATTTAACCTATCGAGTGGCAGGGGTACATCGGCGGCCAGATAGAATAAGTTTTCAACAATTGACAGATGCTATACACAATATTATAATGTTTATTATAACGTTATTTACACTCCAGCTAGCGACTTATTATAGTGTACCAGTGTTGTGACAATAAGTTTGTGATGTGTTTGCGAGTAGAATTACTACAGCTCCTGTGCTTCTATCCGGTGTTGTGGAAAAGCGGTTTTATACTTATATTATGCTGACAGAGGATTGACTTATTTTCTGTAGAGCTTGCATGACTTTAACGATAGGCACCTTATGGATTAATATTGTCTTCTGTTTACTCGAATGTTATTCATTGAAATTAAACTACTATATACAGATTTTATCGCGTTGTTTATTTGAAACTTTAGAATTTGACAATTTAGAAACTTTTCAATTACACTACATACTACTACTATTAAAGTTTACTAATTCTGAAGCTAATTAAATTATTAAAACTATTTATATTTAAGTTTATACTTTCCCCGCCGTTTTGGTTGCTTTTCAGCAGCCTTGGTCACGGGGAGATGGACATGGTCCTTATGGCTTTATTATGCGTGTTCATAAATTATGATGCATAAGTTATGGTACCTGCTGTATGAGGGTCGAATACTTATTTGCCCTAAAATTATATAGAACAATAAGAAATAAAAAACTTTGTTTATACAATACTTGTCTATATGTGCTATAGAATAAAACAAATGAAGAAATAAAAAAATATTCAGATTCAGTGCACATCATAATTGATTTACTAAAATATTTTGTTGCATAAGTCAATTAAAAATCATCGAATATATGTATTTTAAAAACAGTGTATTCATGAACTATATAACATTCCGTTGGATAAAAAATTCAAATGTTGTGAATTAAAATCGACGGACGGTGCTAAAACTATTCGATACATTCACATAAAGAATTGAACAAGGCGCCTTAAACCTACATTATTCTTATAATAAATGAGGACTGCATTTCTTACCCACCATTACACTATTCAAACTTTTAAAACGCGTACTATTGCCCTCCATAAACGTCTCGCAGATAGTCAGGGAACGACAATAAATAACAAAAATCCCTATGCTATGTACATCGCAAGTGAACCAACGAAGTGACACAAAATTGAACACGCACTATATCAGGCCAAAGTGTACTATTTTTATATGTAAATTGTATAAAAAGGGATTCGTCGAACGTTGACGATAAACGCCGGGAGTTGGAAGCGATAGGCAAGGAGTTTCTTGAGAGCAATCATAGAGCAGGCCCTCACACACTAAATCATGCAATAAATTATCGGGCATGAAATATTCAAAACGCCTCAACATACGCCAGGGTGTGAAGAACAATGGGAAATTTTGCCTTACCGTATTCCGTAGGGATGGAATAAAACCTGTAACTATAGTGCCTCGTGCCACTTAATGCAAATTTATGTTTTAAGCCCCATGGAACTACGCTTATACCCTGCTTTAAATGCATAATATTATCTTTGAAGCCATATTATTACTATTAGATATAAAGTACTATATTTAACTGTACACGGTGTGTTTTATCTTAATGTTATTAATATTGGCTAACGATTTATAGTTGCGTACGTCGTTGGTCTCATGTCTAGTCAATTTTGACCGCTTGCCCAATTGCCAAACTTGTGATCACAATTTAAATTCCTACGCTTAACGATATATTTGTTATTGTGTATTGGTCTCTTAGCTTATTGAGTCACAGGGACACGCTGGCGACCAGACACGGTTTTCAAAGTCCAGAGTTCGTTTGACTTTCGAGATAGTTTTGGAATTAATTTTCAGAACAAGGGTGCGATAATTAGATTAATATAGAGTACTAGCGGATCCGACAGACATTGTCCTGTACACACGAAAGAAAAATAAAAGAAAAACTAAATCTAAACCATTCTCGAATCCATTTGAACACACACAAAAAAATTCATCAAAATTGGTCCAGCCGTTTAGGAGGAGTTTAATTACAAACACTCGCACAGAAGATTTATATGTATAAAGATATCAGAAATTTTCACACAGATTGAAAAGATAAGCAATACGAAAGTTACTATGCACAGGAAGGGCAGAAATCGGTTACGAGTAGCATTTATCACCGGTTTAGATTTATATTTTAATGATTGGCGTGTAGCATTTTGCTACGTACCGTAGCGCATTGACCATTTAAATAATGTAGCGTAGTTAATGCCATCTATGTATATGCCACAAATAAAACAGTTTTATTGAATTCATAACATTCTTTTGTTATTTGTGACGACTGCTTAAAGTATTTAATATTAATTAAAAACAACTGTACCTAGTTTAAAATTTCTGAATTTCAGAATGTAACATAGACTCAATTTTAAGAGTTTTACATTTAAATGGTAAATAATAATAATATGTTTACCATACTATATAACATAATTTGTGTAGCAATCTCAAGGCAAGTTAATGTCTGCAATTTTATTATTAATGGTAATCATCCTTTTATTTATTATTTTACAACATTATTATTTCAATTATATTATGTAAAATATTGTTTTGAGAAACTCGCCTACGAAAGACAGATGGACACACACCGAGGTAGTAATGTAAGTCCACTTTATTTTAAGTATGTACCTTACTTTAAAGAGACATTTCATACTGTTACCGGGGCTATAAAACTGTTAGTCAGAAAACATAGTGAACGCAGTTTACAGCATTATTTCCATGCATTTTCGAGGCCGGTGCTCGAGGCGCGTTAATTCTCAGTTATTCGATCATCGCCCCACTGAGTCCACTGAACGTTAATTAACTATTACGTTTTGCACATTTCCAATTTTAACGTCACATTGAGCCTGCAAAAATACCGGCTTTACGGTGATTTATTGCCGTTTAATCAACTGCATAATAAAAGGATTTTGTTGTAAATTAAAAGAATATAGTGCCGTTTTTTTCTTACGCTTATTGAAATGTAACGCAGTGCATTTAATTTCATTTTAGCGCTATCTTGTTTCGTTGCACATGGCATCAAATGATCTTAAGTCTAATTGACATTCTCAAGTCTAATTATTAGTGGTAATTAGACTATAGATATTATGACTACACGAACGGCGTATTGGTTTAAGTGACTCATCACTACGACTTCACCGAAAGTTGTGGGTTCGAATCCCATACAAACAAAATGTATGTCATCACAAATGGTTGTACCGAGTCTAGCTGTTGTGTCCGTTGTTTGTAAAAGTCTTTCGCGATACAAGGAAAAATATTCCTAGACCGTCAATTTCCTTTTTTTTAATAGAATGGAAATCTTAGAAAACTTCTGTAAGGTACAAGAAGACTTCTAAACCGAGTTACTCCATTATGAGTGAATATTTTAATGGAGATCCTACTATGCCGTATTTGGAAAACAAATCCTCATTAAATCTCTGTCTCAGCGTGTTGCTAAAATAAGCAAAAATAAAAAGAAGCGAAATATTATTCACATTAACACATAAGAAAGCAATAATACATTCACGTACAGAAAGTACACACATTTTATAAAAGACGAATAACGTTTCAAGCGGCACAAGTGTTAACAGTTAGTTAATAACAGTTCGAATAGGTGCAAGAAATACACATGAAGTCAAAAACACAATATCTGCAGAAGTTATTTCTTGTGCAGAGAAGTTAAGCATTGCTCGCAGCTACAAAACTATCTCATACGAGTTTCTAATAACTCGTCTGACGTTGAAATCTTCCTTAGTACTTTATCCTGTATTAATATTTGAACTCTTCAATACGTAGTGATGGAGATAAGAGGTTAGTTTATTTGAAGTATCCTGAAATGGGTCGAGATTATGTTGGTACATGTCTTTCTTTTGTATGGATAGCTGCATCTTGAAAGGCCCTTTATGAAGTAAAAAATCATAGGTGCGTAGTACAACCAGAACTGAGATTGAAAAAAAGGTTCCACGTGTAGATGAAACAAAGATTTAAATCTCTACTCCATAGCTAACACTTTAGCAGATTTATCACTACTTTTTAAAGATATATTTACATACAACCGTTTTACGGAAGGATAGGCACAGATTATGGATTGGCCTTTACTACCATGCTGACAAAATTCTTTCGCCTCATTTTTTGGTACCACAATCCTCGTGCAACGTTGTTAGTTCTACCAATTTAATATTTCTCTGGAAACTTTTTGATCGCCAAAGAGTCAGAGAGCAATTTAATGTTATATATTTAAATGATAGCTGGAACGTTTATAAATAAAGGCTACAACTATCATTGAAGTTCGATATTGGGATAATCCCGAATTTCCAACTAGTTTCGGACTCAGTCTAAGGCTTTAATCATGACCAAAGTTTCCCAGCGCGCTTATGCTAGCAATCTAGGCTAGTCTTATACTTTATCTAATTTTCTGTTGTTTTTGTCAGAAGTTATTGGGCTGCCCTTATTTCAATGCAACTCAATGCTATTAAAAAAAAGTATTGGCATTCTTTATAAATATGGAAATGTATAAAGTGGTGGTGATCGTAATTACAGTAAGTTGGGAACGAAAAGTGGACCAAAGCTGTGACTAAAGGGTGAGCAAGGGGTGACTGAAGACCACAATGAAGAGCGCCAATTAGATAGCCAGACGATATGATTAAAATTGGAGGACGCCAATGGATGAAACTGGCACAAACTGGCACATGACGTAGGTAGTAATGGAAAATCTATTCTCAACAGTGGCTATATATAGGCTCAATAGACATTGGATACAGAATAAATAGTAAGGTTGTATATAATACGATTTCAATCATTTATACTAATATTATAAAGAGGAAAGATTTGATATTTCGTTTGTTTGTAAGGATTTAGCTCAAAACTACTCAACCGATTTTAAACATTCTTTCACCATTAGAAAGCTATATTATCACCGAGTAACATAGGCTATATTTTATTTAAAAAAAAGGACTATTACGCGCATAACCTACCTACATTTACGCGAGCGAAGCCGCGGGCAGAAGCTAGTTTATTATGAACAAGGTATTGCGTTTCGATGTCTTTAATGCTCGCAATATAAATATATCATCAGTGACAAACATTGATAGATGTTTTGAGATTTGATGCCCTCTCAATTTATCAATGTATGAAAGATGAAAGACCAGCCTTTGCTCTCGCTTCGCAGGCGTAAAATAGGTTACAGTTCTTTTAAAAAAGAAAAATAATCTATGTTACTTAGCGATTATATAGCCTTCTAACGGCGTAAGAATTTTAAAAATAGGTTGTTTAGTTTTTGAATTAAATCATTACAAACAAACAAAGAATCAAATGTATCCTCTTTTTAATATAAGTATAGAAATAGTTAAATAATATTTAAGTTCAGTTAGTCACATTTCGTTTCTGTGTATGTTTATTACAATTACAAAAGTTTTATTCGTTAAAACTTTTATGTACAGAGTTGGCTTAATGCAAAATGCAGTTACGACGCTAATATAGAACGGGTATTTTTATATTGTTAATTAGTATTGACACTTACTTTTTCATTATACTGACTAAATATATATAAATAAATAATTAAGCTTAAATTCTTAATGTTTGGACAACTGCATTTTATATACAGTTAGATCAAGTCTGACTATATACAAAATGCAGTTGTTTGAATGAATATTTTTGTTACCACATCTAATTAGTATTGAAGCTTACTTGACTACTTACTACATTGAGAAAATATTAATAAAGATGTATTCTATACTGATTTTATAAAAAATGTGTTTGCCTGAACGAGTATTTTTATTTTGTTTATTAGTGTCGAACCTTTTTAATTTATTTCATTATTAACTGACTGGGATCGAAAGTAATCCTTAAGAATGTTGTTTAAGTTAATGCCTGATTAATTCAGATTATCAAAGTCAATAGATATTTATCAACGTGATGCGACAGGCATTATACTAAACAAACTTAAAAAACCATAAAATACATGTAGTTTAAAATAATTTTTATTCAGCATTTGATTAATTAAATGGAGCTTTCCTCATTTGACAGCTAAACTTTAACTCTAAAGAATAATCGTTTTTGCGATAGTTAAGCCGACACGTACAGCAAAATGTAAAAGTTAACTTATCAGACAGAGATTTATACTGTCGGTCATGAATATCGTTGATGTATTGAAAGATATCGGTAGTTTACGTAGAAATTTCAAACTACAATGTTAGAATAATTCCTGTAATCATTAGAATATTAATAACGAGTGGAGGGTCGATCGCTGATGCCTGCGTACACCGAATAAATTGAATTCTAATTTTCAATTTCAATAACAATGACTCGCGAAGATTCAAGCGTTAACATAAGCGTGACTCTCGACGAGATTTCTTTAAATATATTGTACACGAACGTTGCTTCGGGAACGTTCGGCTAATTTCGGCACCGTGACGACTCATTTAAATAACTAGGCTGTCGCTCCTTATTATGTGTCGGTATTTTCATGATAATTATTATCGTGGAACTCTCTAAACTCACGTAAAAGCAGGTATTTATTGGAAGCTTAGAATAAACACCAGTTTGTGTGAATTACAATTTGATGGTGTACAACTTGCTAAATATAATTATTTATATTGTTTGTACGTCGTCATGTTTCTTCATAAGTTTTTATGGTGCAAGCGTAATTATTTAAATAATGTTATCACTATGTGCAAGCTTTAAATACTTTAACAAGAAGCCCTTGACTAATATTGCTAAACATGTATGTATATTCTATTGTACAAAAGATGCCATAATATTAAAAAAACAAACCATAACAACAAAGCTTATTTTTAAAATTTTTGATATTGATTCAGTTCTTCATTTGAAATACATATATAATTTTTCTGACGATTCTTGTGTCAATACTGGCCATTTAAATGAAAGAAAATACTAGAAGGAATAGAGACTCCATCTTGTATTTTAAAAGGAAGCACGTTTGGCATGCCACATATTATTCTAAGTTTTCCCTAGGGTGTGTAGCCCGGCCTTCCGGCTAGCTTGATACAAGTATTTACGTGAAGCGACTACTTAGTGCCAGCGCTTCTGAATATAAATTATGAAGATACTCATACTACAAACAGTATTTGGGCCATCCTAACTAATAATAAAATGCGAATGTGAGATTGTTTGTTTGTTTGTTTGTTACGCTTTCACGCCTTAACTACTCGGCCGAAATATCGCATACACGTTGCCAGAGGACCAGAAAAGGATGTCTTTTCTGGTCCCCTGACAATATGTATGCATTACAGTACTTTTTTTCTGGGTAAATGTACCCTATGTGGTAACTTTCATCGAGAAAAAGGTACTGTAATCTGACTAACCTAAAAGCTCCTTTGCGAGCAAAATCTAGTAACCAAATAAATAAGTATTCCGAAATAACCTTACGTTGTCTCAAAGGTCTGAATCCTGAAGTTATTTTTAAAATAGCGATGTGTAACATTCGTATTTAACGCTATAATATTTAGTTCTCATAGGCAGAAGTTTATAGGCATTCAACGTACGTTCCGGTTCATTGGACTGCCACGTGGTTTTTTCATTTTATGCACTCAAGATGGCCACCTGGGACTTTCAATAGGTAAAAATGCTCGTGTTCCAAGCTACAATACCCAGGAGGTTAGATATATTTTGAGTATTGTCTTTAACGGCAAAATAAGTTTTTGATTGTTGTTTTTGGTCAACAATTTAAAATGTACATAACATTGTAATTGGTATTGTCTATAGTAAACATTATATGTCTTACGTTTATGCGAATACTACGTTAAACGGATTTCATAATGGTTTATTTTAGTTAACTATTTCAAAACTCTTAACATTTTAAAGGAAATCGTAATGACAGAGAAAATGGTAATTTAAAAAGTCTTTAAATAACATGAAGTAAGTAAAGTAAGTAGAAATAATAATAATATCAAAAACCTAACAATCACTCATTTAATTTGTTTAATGAAAATTTCAATGAGTGTAGTTCTACCAACATCTTAATGTCATGTATCAGTCACCAGCATTATTCATATATTATGTTTTGCTATATTAGCAGTAGCTGAAGAATATTCAATTATTAGAAAGAAATACTATAGAAATTGATATGTAATCTTATCGTCAGCGAATAAACTTATTACCGTAGAAGTACCTTAACTCACGCCTGTATCCCGACAGGCTAAGCAGAGGTTTCTAATACTTATATTAACCAGCTATATGTTCAGGTCGCTCGTAATAGAAGCGAATGTACTGACTTCCACCGAGCTCATTGCCAGAGTGCTATGTAGAAAACTTTAATAATACAACCTAATTCGAGTATGCTTAAAACCAAAGCGTCACGCGCAAAATTAAGCGAAATCTTATGTCGCTACAAGGCGGTCTTATTTAAAATAATATTCGATTGTTAAAATAGAAACCATAGCTGATGCAAATTCGTTTTTTAAATTTATTCATGTGGTTTTTCAACAACTCTCTTGCTTTATCAGTGAGTGTCGCGTGGGCTTTTACAAATATTCAAATAACGGTCACTAAGAATATGCAGACTCAGAACAACTAAAAAAAAAAGAAAAACTATATAGGTATATAGATATCACAAATTCTTGTCCCGTGTGGGTTTCGAACCCACAATTTTCGGCACTTAAGCTATTACACTATCCGTGCAGTCAAAAGTCTTTCGAGACCATTATAAATAGGTATGTAAACATAAAAAGATTGAAAATACAGAAAAATATGCTGCTATAATGTCTCTCATCGTTTTTGGTGAGCTATAAAAAGTTCCGTAATTAATCATTAAGTTTCGTATTTTTACAGACTATCTAAAGCATGCCTAAAGCATGGCTCAGCTACGGTATTATACTATGGGCAAAAGCACAGATTCACCGACCATATTTACACTACAAAATAAACTAATTCGAATAATTGTTAATATTGAACCGACGAACAGCTGTGAACCACATTTTCAGGAATACAAAATACTTAAATTTACTAGCTTATGTATGTTAGAAATATGTAAATATGTATGTCCGGAAACACCCAGAATTTTATAGCACACAAATACAAATACAAAAACATTTATTTATCAACTTTTACATGGGTTTGTACAGGTTTTGGGAACTCTTCTGTTAAGTTGTATCAACCTGTGTTAGAGGAGTCCCCTCTTGGCTGTGGCTTTGACAATCTTAATCTTAAATATAATTTTATTAAAATAAACTAAGAACTTAAACTAAAACATGATTATTTTATTATGGTGTATGCGTGTGAGTGAGTGCGTGAGTGAGTGAGTATGCGTGAGTGTGCGTGTGCGTGTGTGTGTGTGTGTGTGTGTGTGTGTGTGTGTGTGTGTGTGTGTGTGTGTTCGTGTGCGCGTTCGTGTGCGCGGGTGCTTTGTTTTTGTACAAATAAGTGATGTATATAATTATAATATAATGTGTGTGATGCTGTGCGTGATGTATGCGCAAGTAATGGTTAATTAATATTATCATCTGTCATTTTTTTAATAATTCCTCTGTTTCTTGGTAGGAGAGTGTTTTTAGCCATTCTGTTACCACTGTTTTACATTTCAGGTAAGTCATATTGTATATATTTAGTTTTTTATTGATACTATTGTATAGCCTTAACGAATTATAATGGAACTGTTTTGTGGAAAAGACTGTCTTAGTCAAAGGGTACGGTATAATTGCACGTTGTGTTCGTTTTTTATGTATGTTTGGGTCGATGTCAATTTTTTCATGTGTTCTAAGGACACTTTTTAGTATATATATTTGCCTGACTGTTAGAACATTTGCTTCGCGATATAACCTATCGGTACTAAAGTATCTCTTCTTGTGTAGCATTATTTTCAATAAATATATTTGTGTGCGCTCAATGCTCACAAATTTGGTTTTGTAAGTACCACCCCAGGCCGATATGCAGTACAGAAGTATTGACTGGACAAGTGTTATATAAACGTACGTTAGTAGTTGCTTGTTTGCTATGTCTCTAAGATGTTTGAAAACCCAGATAAGTTTACGGGCTCGGTTTGAAACCAGATCTAGCTGAGGATACCACGAGAGATTTTGATCGACAATTACTCCTAGGTATTTAGTGTTGGATACTTTATTTAAAATTGGGCAGTTACAAGCATTAGTATTCGTACCACAAAAATGCGCTGTAAGTTTTGCCCCAGAATCAGGTTGCTGTGAGTTCCTAATTGAAAACGTAATATAATTTGTTTTAGAAATGTTTAGGGAGAGTAAATTAATGTTTAACCAATTTATTACATTACGGAGTTCTGTTTCGGCTGTGTTGTACACTTCCTGCCAGGTTCTACCATGGAACAAAAGCGCTGTATCATCAGCATATGAGTATACGGTACCGTTTTTTAACTTCATATTGGTCAGGTCATTTATATAAGCCAGGAACAAAGTTGGTCCCAGGACGCTGCCCTGGGGCACTCCAAAGTTTGACGTAATCTCATCCGAACTAATAGTGTATTTATCTAACTTAACACATTGTGTACGGTCTTTTAGGTAGTTGGCAAGCAGCGAATGAAAATTTCCTCGAATGCCGACTTTTTCCAATTTTTGGAGTAGGTTAGGGGCAGGGACGGTATCAAACGCTTTTTTCAAATCTAGGAAGATGCACAGGGACTTCTTTTTATCATCCAGGTGTTTAACAATGTTATTGGTAAGATCTAGTACTGCATCTTCTGTTCTCCTTCCCGCCCGAAAGCCATATTGTGCGTTAGATAACACATCATATTTTTCAAAGAAGCTTATTAATCGATGATTAATTGCTTTCTCAAGTATCTTCGATAGAACTGTAAGCACAGAAATAGGCCTGTAATTACTAATATCGTCCCTGTCCCCGCCCTTATGTATAGGATGTATTATTGAGCGTTTCAGGTCTGTAGGAAAAATTCCTTCGTGTAAGCATAAAGTACATAAGTGAGTTATGATAGGGGCTAGAATTGTTTTAGCTAATTTTATAAATTGAGTAGAAATATTGTCCCACCCGGGTGCTGATTCATTTTTTAAGTTATTTATGATTGATACTATTTCCGGGAGGTCAGGGTCTATAATGCCTATCGAGTTGGGTATCGAAGGTAATGACGAAAAGTATGTTTTTATGGTTTCAGCGTCACTGGTTGTTATTTGTACAGCCAGGGTTTCACCGACGCTGTTAAAATGATTATTCACGTAGTTTGCAGAAGCGTTAGGGCTAGTCTTAAGATTGATTAATTCTCTATTTGTACTTTTTTCTTTATTTGTGTAGGTTAATGTTTTGATACAGTTCCACAATTTTTTATTATTATTTTTAGCTTTGTTTAGTAACTCCCTCTCATAATGCTTTCTTACTCTTTTTATTAAATTGTTACAATAATTGCGGTATCTTCTATAGGTTATTTTAAGTATTTCGTTTGTTTGATCATTGCGTAACTGTTTCTGTAATTTATTTCTGTTTTTTATGCATTTGACTATTCCTGGAGTAATCCATGGTTTGATTATTCTTTTGTTACATGGAATTTTTATTGTTACAGTATGTTCCTTAATACAAACCAAAATAATGTTAATTAATTCACTGCATATTCTATTAGGGTCCGGCAACTGAATCAACTCATCTAGGTTCTTGTGATTTTTTAGTGTTTCTAGTGCATCAGAATAATTGGTGATGGTTTTGTATGATTTTACAATTGGTTTAGTAGATTTTTTATAAAAATTGATTAATCCCATTTTGTGATCTGTAATTGTAGTATCTAAGATAGCGATTGCAGCTGTAAGTTTTGTATTATCGATATTGGTAAAAATATGGTCTAGGCAGCTGTTTATTCTAGTGTCGAAGCGGTGACCAGCTTGTAAGTTATGTGTCGCTAACATGTCAAGGTACATATCTGAATGTGTGTTTGTTTTATTTTCATTTAAAATATTAATATTTATATCTCCCATTAGTGTTGTATTTATTTTTAAGTGTGGCGCCTTTAAATAGTTATCTAGTGAGGTAATGAATTTCTCTGGATTTTTATCTGACGGAGGGCGGTAAATGCATATGAGTGTGGTAATTGGCGTCTTAATCTTTAAACAAGAAGCTCGAAATAGTGTTACTTCTTTTATTGTGTGATTTATTGAATTCTTAATAAAAACAACAACACCATCATTTTGGTTTGTTTTTTTAGTAGTACTGTAAGTTAGATAACCTGGTTTTTTTGGTAACTGTTTTAAAGAATCGATTCTACATTCAGTTAAGACAATTATATCAACTTCGTGTGTTAGCATGTTTAGATTACTATCCAAATCGTCAATATTTGAACGTTTGTGAACGCTTCTTATGTTTTGAACAATAACCGACAGATTCGGGTTACCGTATGGTAAATGATTTGGCAGGTCACTAATTGAACAATTGAGGCAATTAATGTTGTTAATGTTGTCTAACGCGCGCAGAAAAACGAACAACTTGTTCTTTACGACACAAACATAGATTTAATTTACCAACATCCCGACGATACACTCGTCTAGCACTCGGGTTATGTTTTCTAGCTACTACACGATAAAATAATTTTTCAACGATAAAAATCTAAACTTAATAATTTTAGTGCAATTTATTTCTTTAACGTTCTAAACACAAATTTTATTTAAAGATAACACTAGCAATAAATATGTAATTAACAAATTGTAATTAACGATAATATTAATTGCATAATAATATATAAATATTAACATAAGAACATATAATATATATTATTATATTAGATAGATACATTATATTTTATATACTTAAAACTAATTATTTTAATTGCTATGTAGCCCTCTTCTTCTCTCCTAATTTGCTGTGCCCGACAGGGTCCAAATGACCTAATTTGTTTTATAAGTTCATCTTTATAACATTGTGGAATGCAATAAAATATTGAGTATTGAATAAATGAATAAGAAACAATCTCTATATCTCAAGAAGACTTAATTTATGATTAATAAGCACCTGGACGAGGAACAACTTTATGCAGTAAACACTATTTTGTACCTCAGGCAGAGTAATCCTAATCTTAACTAGTCCTAATCTAATATTATAAATGCGAGTGTGAGTTTGTTTATTTGTTACGCTTGCGCGCCTAACTACTCGACTGATCATCATGAAATTTTGCAAACACACTGTCAGAGGTACAAAAAGGGACATAGTGTAGGTACCTTTCATCTAGGCAAAAGTACTATTTCCGAAGGATACAAATTTATTAACAAAATCTACGTGAACGCAAGCAAAGCGGGCTAGAACTAGTATAATATGCCACGCCATTGTCAGCAGAACATGTTGATACCAATGATACTATTTTTTTAATGCATCCTTCCATCAATTCGCATAGTAGCGATGTCGAGGCGACTACTTAAACCACTTTACCATCCGTGCAGTGCAATAAATATTGATTTTAAATACATATTGATTTGATTTGAGTAGTATGTACACAGCGCGCGAAACGTGCAACAAAACTATCGAAAATTCAACCTACGGTATTTAAATGTTTCCTAGAGGAACGAATTATCACAATCTTTTAAGTGTTAATCGTACGCATAAAACAAGTTGAATTGCTTTTTTATTGCCTCTTACGGATATTTTTTTGTTTGGTTCCCGTTATTTCTGGACGAAAATCGCTGTTATTAAGGAAGTAAGTAAAATGTAATTATGTTATGCAGATTTACCAACAAAAGAAATACAGGCCTTCATGCCAGCCGTGAAATGGTACCGAAGGTGACTTTAATAATAGTATCGATGTTGTGGTCACGAAAATAAATTTCATCTTTCTACATCCCTCTCTTAAAACCTCAGCAGAAGAAGGACAAAATATATATAAATTGCTAAAATATCTCGATTATCTTTATTTAGATCAAAATATCGTTGACGTTTTATCTATACTAATATTATAAAGCTGAAGAGTTTGTTTGTTTGTTCCTTTGGTTGTACGCGCTAAGGCTCAGGAACTACTAGATCGAATTGAAAAATTATTTCTGTGTTGGATAGCCACAGGACAGCCATATAGAAAGGCTATAGACTATATATATTGTCGGCCTCGATGGCGTAGTGGTTAGTGTAACCGACTGCCACGCCTGAGGTCGCGGGTTCGATTCCCGCACAAGACAAATATTTGTGTGCATGAACATGGATGTTTGTCTTGGTCTGGGTGTTTCTATGTATAATATGTATGTATTTACAAAAAAAAAGTATATATGTATGTTTATCCATTGTCTAGTACCCATAGTACAAGCTCTGCTTAGTTTGGGCTAGATGGTGTTGTGTGTATGTGGTAGAATATTATTATTATTATTATATAACATTACGCTACGACCAATCGCAGCAGAGCATAAATGAAAAATGTTGCAAAAACGGGGAAAATTCTCTTATGTTAAGCAGACGAAGTTGTGCGGGTCAGCTAGTACCTACATATATAATTTGATGACCTACAAAGTAATAAAGGAAAGAAAGTCCTAATTGCAGTACTATACTATATGCCTCGATGAGGCGGTAGTGGACGCGTCTGCTTTGCATGAGTTCTCGGGTTCGATTCTCGGCTCAAACAAAGTGTTATCAGATTTTCTGTCAAGTTATTCCTGCAGTACATCTGAAACTGCGTCTAGTTGACGGTAATAAGCTCGCGTCCTTTTACTTGGGACATTAAGCCATATTTAACGACAATTAGGTGTAATGCAACTTTGCCTAATCTTTCGAGATTGAAACCTGAGACTATGTATATGTAGGTATAAAGGAGACCGGCGGAGTCCCTTAGTTCGTCAGGCCCATCGCGGACAAGAGTGAAAATGTAATCAAATTACTGCTGAAAACATACAAATGATATATGTAAAAAAAAAAGTATATTAATGATGGTATTAAAGAAATATTTGAGTTTATATGTATAATTCTAGGTTATAATAATGACACCATTTTTGTTTATGGTTTATATAATTATAATAAGTAAATCATATATATTTTATAGATAAAAATATTTTAGGTATAAATAGTAATATTCATAAATACTATTTTATTGCTCTTTGATTAGTAACTTGCGTGGCAAAATTAGGCTCAGCCCATAGTGACTGCAATTAATATCTTGAGACAACTTACACAAATATCCAATAACAACAAAGCCAGGCCAATCGAAGATGCAGTTTCAGAATCCAAATAAATAGCCAGGTCACAAATAAATCACAGTCGCAAAAATAAGTACTAGGTAGTTTATTAACGTTTACTGCGCACGAGTGCAAAGTCAAGACGAATGTAACTTGTTGCTATTTTTGACAGCTTTATTGTTCGTTATTGCCATTCCGTTTCTGTTATTGAATACAAGCCTTTTGATCCAACATAAAAATAAAATAATAATAGAAGAAGCGCACGTATAAACATAAAATCAAGGGCCAGTAATTATAGTTAAACATACCTTACCGTGATTGATATTTATTTAAACTATTATAACTGTTCAAACTGACAATCGTGACCATTTATTGTATATTAAAAACATTAATTTAAAAATAATAAATAGTGCCCTTATCTATTTTTAAGGCTGGAAACATTAGAAACTCAAAAAGCAAGTGTTTCCAGTTTTACAGTATGTTTATTACCTTTTTTCGTGATATTTATATCTAAACCATAGATTTTTCTGTTTATAGTAATTAAAAATCAATAAAAATAAGTACTTTTTTTCTGTATACATTTTACTTCTGTCCGTTGTTTTTGTGAGGGCCGAAATTCGCCGATGTCCTTTCATAAATTTTATTTATCCTAGTCATAATAAGAAATAGGGTAATAACATTCTAATCATATAATTATAAAACGACAGAGTATACGTAATCAATTCAATCAGCTTTAATAAGATTGTAACAACGTGTTTTATCACATTACTTGTACCACCAAACTCCAACATCTTCCAAAGTTCGCAACTTAAAATTTTGATTAACACAATGTTGAACAACTAGAGACGGCGGGATGGAGGGAGCAGCTGACGCAGAAATAACTACTCAGCAACCCTTTCGAAATTATAAACAACAAAATCACACAAACCAAACCGTTTTCATTAAAATTGTTTCTTCTAATTTCCTAAGTTTGTCATTCTCGCGAGTTTTGGGCTTTCGTTGAAAGAACATCGGTCCCCGACGGGTGAGGGGCGCGCGGGGTGCGGGGACCGACGCGGTGGTTCAGCGAGGCAATAAGTGCCCCCTTCTATTTCACCGGCACTTTAACTCGGGTGCACTGATTTGATAACGCCGTTTGTTTCAAGTGCCACTCGCGACGACCATCATTTCAAGACTGTTTTTTTACAAATAGAATACTGCCAGTGACTTTTCGAATTGAAAGCGTTTTAATTAAAACATCGAAAGCTCGCGCGATTTGATTATTTTTTTTATCTTGTCAAGTTTTCAAGGGTCACTGGCACCTCATCTAGCCAGAAATTACGTTGTAAGCTTTGCTTGGATTGCCACATGTAGGTCATTAGATTTAAAATTACTATTGACTGGCCTATAGGAAAATATAGAAACGTCGACCTTCATAGTTAATGCAATACCTGTTTCAAATGGTAGTAAATGCGACCGTCGTGAATAAGGTCACGGGTTCCATTCCCGGGCTGAGCAACAGTGTTAAATTGTGTTTTTCTGTCAAGAAATGCTCAATAGCAGTACGCAGTCTGAAACTGTACCCAGGAGATGGCAAAAGACTCGTCGGACCTATAAATATAGCCAGCCAAAATATGTGGGTATAATACAATTCTGTCAACCTGTTTAAAGATACATTTTCGAGGATATATATTTAAGAAAATCCAATAATCGTCATAAAAATGAAAAATGGTATATTGGTTCGTTTTAAACTAATACGACTATATGTCAATCAGGTTTAAACATATTTTAATGAACCGTTCATTGATGGCGAGTTTATGTAGAAAATAAGCAAATAATTAACTAGATTACCCTTATAATATTGGTAAGTACTTAAGGAAGTATTAATCCCATTTGGCCTGTATAAAACAAAGAAACATTTAATTTTACGACTGCAATAATAACAATATAAAGCCTTTAAAATAACTAGGCGATGAACTCCAAACTGGCTAATTTCTAACAATTACCTTTCACAAATGCACTAAGAAAATAAACACGAAATATACTCTATATTTAGTCCCTACTTAGCATGAACATTACTCGAGTTACCAGCTCAAAACAAATTTTCATCCAATATTATAAAATACAAAATAATTTCAGTGACTTCAAAAGGAAGTAAAAAGTTCAAATTATATCGTGAATTTATTCATAAAACTTTTATCGAGTAACAGCTGTTTCAGAATACCTGATGAAATAGATTCTTTTTTTAACAATATTTATTTATTTGTTTGGAAACAAACTTTTGATAATAACATCTTAATTTGCATATAGACAGATATAAGGAACGTAGGTATCATACGTACTACATATATGTTAATATATTTTTACATAGATGAAACTATTTTATCTGAATCTTTTATTTTATCTCCAGCATTTGTTATTGTGAAAAATATTTTATTTGATTTAGGAATACGTAATCCTAATATGGTATGTATTCCTAAACCAAATAAAATATTTTTTTATTGTTAATAGACCCACAATATTTATAACTTATGTATCGCGGGGGACTTTACAAACCTCCAAACATCGCACCCAAAGAACCCAGCATCGGGACAACTATTTGTGAATCACAATACTCACTCAACACTTCACTATTGCCACTGAACAAAACTCGGCACAGTGGCAGTAGTGACGCGGCCACTTAATTCACTACTACACTATAGTTTTGATTCCTGTCTGGTTAAACCATGCATTGTAATAAGTTGCTAATTTAATGCACATTGTTCTGATAAAAAGCAAGCGTGTAAGGCAGTCTATATCGTCACATATTTTCTTTCAAACGTTCCTGACCTATTAATTATTCAAGTTGCGAGTACATTATTAACTTAATTAACCACTTCCAGTATCGGCGCCGGCCATGATGTTTAATGTTTGAGCAATTACATTATCAGATCAGTCATGGATGATATCTCTCTGTCTCACGACCTATGTGAAAGAGAGACATAACAAAATTGAAATGTACCAGTTCTCCGTTTAATTTTATAGCCCTGCATTTTGTTTGAAGAATACTGATCGTATTGCTGATCCTAGATTGAAATGCCACTGAGTTGACACACAAACCCAGTAAGATTGAAGTTTTGATAATTTTATCAACAAACCGAATAATATTTCGTCTAGATCCGTTTTGTTAATATTTAAAAAAACGAGATGTACCGCATATATTTTGGAATTTTGCAGCATGATATTCTTCTTTTTGCTATTGATTTTAGGACTACGCGCGGCTAATAGATACATATCTATTATTTTACTTTGAAAAAGGTTCTGGTTGATATTTATTGTCATATTAATTGAAAAGAACAAAAAAACAGTTCAATGGAATAAACTAGAGAATGAGAAATACTTAAGATTTTGTTTAAATGCAAATTTAATTTTGTTGAACCTTGCTGGACTGGGTTGCAACCCAACTAACGCCAGTGCACCGACGACGCATTGATATTAAATATTACCGATAGATATGGCATCTATTCCTTAAATAATAATTATGCTGAATAACAGTTTCTATATAATGAACCCAATACCAAATTCTAAGGTCCGCTTTGTCTTTATTAATTTTACTTGCTAAAAATATAAGCAATCGGTCCAACAACGTTTAACAAAATAATACAAAATGTTTCAAAAACCAACTCCATAATTATTTAATGGACGACACGTTTATGAAATAATAAACAATGCCCATTGTACGCGAGTGTCAGTGAGTTTGCTTGCGTGCGGCTAATTGTTGCGCACTGGCCATCCACCACTCGCCCTAGCCGCCATTCAAAAAGTATTGGCCCTTTTAATGTTCGTATGTAAAACACGTGCATTCACAACCCGCCTGACCTAATTGGTTAATAGGGTGGTGTAATTTGATATAGAATAAATTGATACGTATGGTCGCTAAAGCAATTACAATTGGATAACTTGGATTTCAGAGTGAACGATGAAAAAAATATGGCAATTATTTGTCGCTCTCAGGAATGAGCTATGTTTTTAATTTGTAATACCGACGTATTTTTATTGTACAAATGTTAGAAACATTTTTATAAACGACATAATATAAATTTCATATTTTCAATGTATTTGTAACATATTGTGGAAAGATAAACCAAATGTTGACATTGATTTCGATGAATGAATAGACCATAATATACTACACGTTACATAAATGTTTACCGAAAAATATAACCATGATAACTTTATTAATATAGCAAAAATTATTTTTGTTATTCATGTCATTGACTTGCAATGTAAGTATGAGCAACTTTCGAGAAGAATAAGATGTTTTAAGCGAGGGAATATTATTTGACTTTCGTCTGAGCCCGCACTCAAATTATGTTACATTAATTGTCACTGATTTATATTCGAATCAGCAAATAATTATCAAATAAATGGTCAATATCATCTTTTAGATCAACTGAAAATTCTGATGATTTGCATTTTTGAACTCAACAAAGCCCAAGGAAGTGTAGCGAATATCTGAACTATTTATGAGCATATAATATAATCATAATATCAGCCCTGTATTAAACTGTCCTACTGCTGGGCACGGGCTACTGTGAGAAGCGTGAGGCCATAGTTCACCACGCTGGCTTAGTGTGGGTTGGCACACTTCACATATCTACGAGAACATTGAGTAGAACTCTCAGAAATGCAGGTTTCCTCACGATGTTATTAAAATTTTATCAAATTTATGTGCGAATTAATTATATTAATACGCACATAACTTCGAAAATTCAGAGATGTGCACTTTCGGATCGAACTCGAGATCTCTGTGTGGCAATCTGAAAGATTCCTACTAGATTCTGTAAAATTATGATTCCGAAGACAAATGGCTTACTTAGTTTATCTTAAACTAACAGCCTGCTATTGGGGTTTAAAAAATGTTTGTCAATGCAGCTGCTATTGATCAATAACAATCAGTACGTCTGGCATCTGCTTTCTTAGAAAACTCTATATAAAAAGGTTCTTTATTAAAAGAGACAATCTTATATAGCTAAACGCTGTAATTAAGGTAGTTTATTTTCAGAGAACATTGAACCTCTCTCAGTGTATGAAATATGTACATATAATAATTACAATATAAGCTATTATAAAACTCAAATGTAGTTTTATCCCGATGAGGGTATTTGATTATTTAATTAATAAAATACCGAAATTGCATAGTGTGTAACCGTTGCGAATGTTTTCAAATTAATATGCCGTTTCAAAGCAATAGAGTAAAGAGAAAGAATATCTAATTACTTTTATTTTTCTTGTAAAGTATAGCCCAACACGCAGTATGAATAACATTTCAGTTTATAAAAGTAAACTGTGTTTCTACTTGCACTACTATAGATGTTACGAAAGCGGAGTGCACAAAAGAGCGCAATAACCAAATAACAGGTACGTAAGTTTCGTACTAATTTCGCATGCACAGTAGGTCAACAGTGTTACGATCCCTGTATACAACCATATCTTTATGATCTATGTTTTATTTACAATATGTCAGCAAGCTCCTGGCTACTGTCATAAAACATACAATGTATTATGCTTAACGAACTCGTAATTTATACGCGGGTATAAAGTGAATTTTTAAGTAAAGTTTAATCTGCCTCGGTCACTAAGTTGCCCTACACCTAAATGCCGTAAGTGGGTCGACCCGGATGAGGTTTACATGGAAATATTTATAAGGCTTAAATACAAAAAGTGGTCTTTCAAATACTTGTGCGTCGTAAGTAAGCCGGCCATCTCTTTTTCTAGCAGTACGTAAGAGAGTGACGCCAACAGCTTTGTCATGTAAATACGCGTAATTAAAAGGGATAAACCTCGTTTACCGGAAAGTTTTAAAGCCTTCGCCTGCGAATGAAGTTTTAATCCTTATTGAGTTGGTAATATGTGTGGAGAGAATCCTTTTTGAATTTATCTTGCGGCGAAAACTCGATGGCCTATATCCTGCGGTGGGGCGTGTTTTCATTTCGGATTTACTCCAAGTTGGCGCCAAATCCAAGCAGCTGCGCTATTCCTACAGGATATTTTCTTTTCCTCCCCCGACATGCGATCTTGGCGACTGGCTTTTGTGATTTAAAAAGATTTTCGCAGGCAAAACCGCTTACCGTTACTTCGATGTGCTCGCTCTCGCCTATAAGCGATAACTTACGATATTTATTGTATTCTTACGTATTGTGCATACATGTATGAGCACGTATACAGATACATACAGATAGAAGCCTTGGCGGCGACCGTTCTTCGATATGTTTTATTATCATAATAATGGCACGATTTCTTAAATCCCGAATGCAATAGAACTAAACCTATCATATTTTGGCTGTGATGTAATTATAATAAAAGCATAATCCTAATATGAACATCGGGTAAATAAGTATATTAGTGATTATAAGTATCTAACTAGACCTAAGATTTATGTATAAAAAATAACAGATTTAATTTAGTTTTGAAAAAGTATATCTTTATGTTGATATTATTGAATTAAATATCTCTCAGTATTTTTGGAATAATTATAAGCTGATCAAGTTTCAATCGCAGCTTAAAATTGTTAAAAGTTATATTTGTTTATTCTAGATGATATTTCGTTACGAAAAAATTGGTAATAAATCAATAACTGAATAATAAATAATCTATAATTGCTTTTTTATTATAAAGCTTTTTGTGTTCTTGTAGGAAACTTATTCGTAGCAGTATCTCGGTTTTATTATGTAAATTACTATCTTAAAACAATTTGCTTAATTTTCCCCAAAGATGCATCAAAGTAAGGCAAGAAAACATTTACGTAAATGTAGTTTTCTTCACTTTCCAAATGAATGTTGATGTTCGTGTATACGAGTTGTTACATTGAAGGAAATAACTCACATATGGAAATAACACTATAAAGTGTTAAGAGTATTGGAGCAACAACCCGTCCTCGATACAAAGTTATGTGTTATTTAAACTTATCGATTCAATCGTCGAATCGTAATGGTATCGATGCATGACTTACTCAAAACGAGTGTGAAGAAAACGTTTCGATATATTTTCGCAATTTCTAGATTGAGACCTTGTATTCATCCTTTTGTATAAGAAATGATAGGCAACAAAAATGTATTCGTATATTGGAAGCCTACAGTATAAATCTTTACAGCGCCTTCTGACAGTATCTTGAATAAAAATCTTATATCATGATTACATTTGCGTATTGGGTATTCGGCGCATCGCCATCGGCTCCGTGTGCCACGTGAATGGGTAACATTTTTATATTATATACTTTGTATGGGTAATAATATAAATTGTTTATTTCTTTAAAGTTCTTCTGCAGTACTGGATTGATGCCTCGAATCTTGACTGAAAAGAAGATAATATATACAGGCACAAAAAATGTCCGAAATTGTTACATTTCTTAGAAGTAGTAGAACGAAACTTAATACAATATGGTCAACTCAAAGGTAAACTAATTAAACTATGTTTTGATAAACAAAAGCAACGTAAATTAAAGCTACGTTGATAGAACGTAATAGGTGCTTAATTGAACATTTGTGTACATGGAATTGCAACAATTGCATGCATACTGATTATAACAACATTATTCTAATATCGACAAACAATGGAATACAAATTAACTGGTAAAATAACAAACGGTTATACTTATAACTCATTGAAATGACAATCCAAACACTCACCCTTGTAAATATACTCGAACATGTTTCTGGGCCGGCATTTAATAGTATCCACAATATTAAAATCCACTTAGCATACGAATAAAAAAGTAACTACACTGGACATTCCACTGAAAAATCTCACGGTGTGTATTTACGATATTTCTTCAATATATTTACATTGTAACGTGATGAGTGTAAATGTAAATATAGCGGGTCACTGTGTTGGGCGGGCGCGGGCCCGCGGTTCGCGCGCGCTGACAGTGAGGAGTGTTATTGAGATAGTCGTATTGTGGCGCGGGTTTAATGAAGGCAGGTGTGATGTGTGTGCGTGTGATGACGCAGGGCGGCAGGCGACGTGTCGCGGCGTCGGCGGCGCGGCAGCGACTGGCCGGGGCGGGGGTGCTAGCTGCCGCGATTGCCGCGGCCACGCTCGCAGACTGCGCGCCGCCCGCCCAGCTGCCGAGCCGCTGCCGCACCATGCCGCACATCGCCGCGCCGTGCCGGGACGCCGATACAAAATTAATACTTGTTTTGCTAAAAGCGATTTCGATTTGTCGACCTCGGAATTGGGAAAGTTAGACGGATCTTGTTAGCGATAAAGGGTTCGCTAATCAACACCACGTTTTCACATCAATGTTCGTTACTTTAATAGAGTCGTTACAACTCTTTCGCTTGAGTTCACTTCCTCTTTCATATCTCTTAGATATCAAAAGCATACAACATCATTTTCGTTCAATCAAAGTAATTCTGTACTTTTAAGGAAAGCTTTCTATCTGAAGAACAATGCACAGATAAAGTTGCAGCTTCTTTGTGGGGCAATGAAATCTCAGTGATCCACTTCTTATAAAGTTAGTAAGACGTCTATAGGTGTATACATATATATGTACATTGAACCACGGGGCAAAATTGTCAACTGAAACAACAGCATGCGGCTAATAATGGGTGATTTTTTAAGCATTAGGTTTTAAATTTTTGAAGAAAGCTCTGTAATATTGGAAAAATGTAATATTATTAGGGATTGAAATTAAATTCTTGCCATTAATTTTTTAATGGGTATTTCATGTAAATGTTGGTCACGACTACTTTTTTGGGTGATCCATACGAGAAATCCAATTTTGAGTTAAATTTCGAGCATATTGGCTGGTATCTCACTGATAACACATATGATATTGTCTTCTAGTGCTTAAATTGGATGCTGATTTATCAGCATAAATAAGCGATTTGATGTACCCCACAAAAAATAGTTCAACGGCGACAAATCGTACGATCTAGGCGGCCAATTCACTGTTCCAAAATGAGAAATTAATTGCTCACCAAATTAATTGCGCAAAGGGTAAATCGTTTCGCGTGCTGTTTATGCTACACACCGTCTTGTTAAAACCCCATGTCAACCAGATTCAGCTCGTGTATTTTGGCCAAAAAAAGTTGGAATTCATTGCACGATAGCGATCACCATTGACAGTAATGTTATTCTTATCTTTATGAACTTCTCGTATGGATCACCTAGAACGTAGTAGTGGCCAATATTTACAACAAATAATATTTAAAAAACAAATGACAAGAATTATTTTATTAATTCCCAATAAAAATTACATATCTTTTTTACATAATATTGTCTTCTGTTTACGCGAATGTTATTCATTGAAATTAAACTCATTTTTACGGATTTTATCGCATTGTTTATTTAATATAATTTTGAAATTGTTACACTACTACTACTATTGAATTTTCTTCTACTACTACTATCTGATAGATAGTGTTAGTGTATTTCTAGAATATCTTAATTCCATTAAATAACAAGGGAACATTCAGTGGCTTGTAGAGGGAAGTAACGGTGCAGTATCCAAGGTTTATGGATATTATTTCGATTCCATCCATCGATACGCAAAGAAGAAGATTAATAACAACATCCAATTTACTATGGAATTAGAGGCAAATAATTCATTAGCGTTCTTAGATATACTTGTCATCAGGAATCCTGATCATACTTTGAGCCACACTGTGTAAAGAAAAATACTCATACAAATAGATACTTAAACGGTTAATCTCACCACTATCCTAAACAGTTAGCTACCGTGAGAATGTCTTTGTTTCAGAGAGCCCACGGGATCTGTGACAAGAAACACCTGGACGCCGAGCTTCAATATATCAAGCAAGTACTGCAAGACAACAAGCTCCAACAGCCGCGCCGCTGTCACAGATCCCGAGAAAAGCCAGCCATAGTCGAACGCCAGCCTGCTATACTGCCTTATGTAAGGGGTGTCACTGACAAGATTGGCTACATCTTGAAGCGAGCTTCAATCAACACATACTTCAAGCCACCAATGAAGATAAGTCAATTTTTACCATTCGTCAAGTGCCAATTACCTTTACAAGATGCAGGGGTCTATAAAATATATTGTGACTGCGGACTCTCATACATTGGTCAAACCAAGAGAAGCATAGGCACCCGCATAAAAGGACACATAGCTGATGTAAAACACAAACGCTCGTTGAAGTCTGCTGTGTGTGAACATGTACAACAGGGGACCAACCACTACCTGAGATTTGAGAAACCAGAGATTCTTGCTAAAGAACACCGATTCCTACCAAGGATGCTTCGCGAGGCTATGGAAATCAAAAATCATCCTAATTTCAATAGAGAAGATGGTTGGAATCTACCACCAGCTTGGGATCCAGTAATTCAAATAGTCAAACCCAAGAAGAAGCAAACCACAGTTAGACTTCATGATACTTTGAGCTCATTATACGTAAATAGAAACACCAATGATTAAATTATGTTCGGGTACTTTGAAATAACTACACTGGAACATTGAGACAACTACCATTATAGTCTCCCCGTGACCATGGCTGCTGAAAAGCAACCGAAACGTCGAGCAAGTGTAAACCTAAATATAAATAGTTTTAATAGTTTTAATAATTGTATTAGCTTAAAAATTAGTAAAATTCAATAGTAGTAGTGTAACAGTTTCAAAATTATGTAATAGAGTGTTAAATAAACAACGCGATAAAATCCGTATAAATGAGTTTAATTTCAATATATATATTTGTCCAATTTTATGTTTTTTTTTTAATAATATCCAAACACTTAAAAATTCCTCCGTTATAAAGTCTTCTCTCCAATCTAAGCTTCGGCAAATATTTTAAATTTAAACATTTCTAAAGCTGAAAAGAGGATTATTGAGTAGGCAAGGGCACGGTTGAACTGTTGTGTGACGACGGAGTCCCCGGCACGGAGTTCAGGGAAGACAAATATTGTGACAAAAGCCTAACATACACGAGCAAGTTTTGAAGGCGGACAGGACAGTGCAAACACACCGAAAGGGATTCGTCCCTCCGTAGTTGAGTGTGTCTCTGTTCCCTCACGGCAGACGTCGACCGTTATTTTGTCTCTAACTTTGTTCACAGTAGTTTTGAAGCACGCCGAGCTTATTTTGCTTTGTAAAAGATACGATAATAATGGACCCGGGATGTCCGAGTTTTGTTGACATAAAGGCAACGCAAATTATTCGGTGAACCAAAAGCTTTGTGTACTACATAACGTTTCGTTTTATAGAAGATATAAAACCTTTGGCTCGGCAAATTTTGTCGAGGAGTCAATCGACACAAATAAGACGATATCAACACCGCACTCCGGGCGTTTTCTTGACGGCTCTCTTTATCTAAACGGCATAATTATTCCAATGATTCTTATTGTTATTGAAGAAGGAAAAAGTTTATTTCTCTCGTTAATATCCTCGCTAAAGTAGTCATTTTATATTGTACGTCATTTTAAATTTATTGTTAAGAAGTAAGGTAAGGTATTTGTTTCTTTATGCTTATTGTTTGTTGTTTAAGCGATTACTAATATTTCAGGCTGCAATAAAGTAAAATAGAAGTCTTTATAATCCCATCAATTATGTAAATGCTTGTTGAGAATTACATTCACAAACATCAATATTGCTAACTGGTGGGATTTGAACCCGAATTTAACAACCACAGAACATGCATCAGGTTAGCTTTGTCGTTATTGCATTTTTTTATATTTTTTTTATATTTGTGTTTTTGATATAAAATACTCTTTTACATAACACCTAAAGAAATCCATAATTAAGCTAAAATGTATACATTGTAGTTACGGCTACGGCGTAGCTCATCAAAATAAAACAATGCTACGTACTGTCTACGCTTGCATAGCCAGGGTGATTTTTAGAAAAAAATAGAGATCCATCAAGTTTAATAAAACAAATACTGCTAGCTAGATTATCACTAAAAAAATTAATAATTTACCGAAATGTTTAAGAGGGTTATTATTAACTTATACGTTCTTTTCTTTAGCTATCTGGTAAAAAAGACAAAACCTTAAAGTTGTACATTTGTAGACAAGTTTATTTGTAATGTATATGATATTTCAAGCTAAAATAATAAATATGTAGTAATTTTTTTTCTAATAATTGATTTTAAATGAATTAATTAAATATCGGGCATATTATATTATCCTTCCCAATGTATTATATGGGACTAAATCAATATGGATTACACTGACCTACTGCAAGGTAGCATACTTTTCTCAAAATAAATTTCATTTCGTTTCATAAATTGATGACCATGTACAAAAATTCACATCACTGTCTCCCCACGTCTGAGAGAACACGTAGAGCCGTCTGTCTCGCTCCCATAACTGCCTATGACAGTCGATACCTGTAGTCCTCAAACATTCTAGCATCCTGTTTTACCTTATAACATCATTATCCCTATAGATAAGCTGATCCAAAAAAAGGGAAAATAAAATCAAGATATTCTTACCTCGGTGGTGAAACGGAAGCAAATGCAGTCAATTTAGGTTCAATACCTGTGTCGGGCAAGTTTTATTAGGTTTTATGTAAAAAGTTCTCAGTAGCAGATTGCAATGTGTCTATTAGACGATTAGTAGGACCTTATTACGTGTGAAGTAGAAACATAGATATAATGTAGGCATAAGTTTAGTAGTTTGTAAGTTTATATGTATACACATAGATGCTTCCCAGAGGTAGGCAGAAACTATGGATTTACATTTACGCGAATGTTATACATTGAAATAAAACTATACGGCTTTTATTATTTTGAAATTTTAAACTATTAAAATAATTATTAAACTTTTAGATTTTGCTCGTAACTTCGCTCGTATAAAAGTAGGTTAGGTTCTTCTGGATGTAAACATTTCATCCAGAAGAAAGTACTTTTATATATTTATGTACCTCCTTTTCTGTACCTCAGGCAACGTGTGTGTGAATCGGTATAGTAGTTAAAGCGTGAAAGCGTAAGAAACAAAGTCACATTCGCATTTAAGTAAGGATTAAATTGATTCGGGGTTCATGCTTTTCAGCAGCCATTCTATCACATACACACAACACCATCTAGCCCAAACTAAGCAGAGCTTGTACTATGGGTACTAGACAATGGATAATCATACATGTAAACATACATACACAATGTAAATACGTACATATTATACATAGAAACACTCAGACCTAGACAAACATCCGTGTCCATGCACACAAATGTTTGACTTGTGCGGGAATCGAACCCGCGACCTCAGCCGTGGCAGTCGCTTACACTAACCACTACGCCATCAGAGCCACCAAATGGTTACGGAGAGACCGATAAAATCCGTATAATGTAGTTTAATTATAATCTATATATTAATACGTGAAGCAAAAACTTTGTACCCCTTTTTCGAAAATTGCGCGGACGGAGGAGTATGCAATTTGGCACAATAAAAGTTTATATGGAGAAGAAGGGGCAAATTCTAATGTATATATAAAATATGCATTAGAAATAGATTAAATTAATAAAAAAACACTACATGCACACAACCGTGCATTTGACCACGCAGTCGAAGCGCGTATCTATGGTTTCGTATATCAATATATATGACACATATCAGCAATATCATACAGGCAAAATTTGGCCGAATTCGAGCACTAGGCGACCGCTAGTAGATTTAATTGTGTTACGAGCATTTCGCACTTGCTTATTTCACTCTTCATGCATGCTAGTCAGCTTAGTAATAACGGAGGCTGGAACTCAGCCCAATAAACAATAACAAGCTCACCCCTTATTACTTGAGACCTAAAATAATAGTACCATACACTTCGGCCTACCCCTTCAGGAATACAAGCACGAGACAATGGATGTAAGTATCAGTATAGATACCCAATCCGATTTCCTCTGCTCTTTCTAGGAAACCCTCAAGAGCAATATCAACTTAAACAAAACAAGTCTGATATAAACTCATAGTAGTTGTACTGGACTGACGATAATATTGCGATATAATAATGAATCGCTTGCAGCAATTTCGATTTATACAAAACCCTTTACCGTATCTCACGTAACCGGTAGAAATCACCGTAAAACCGTAATTTCTATCGCACATAAAATATTCGTAACCGTAGAAACCGTAACTCTTGTAGAACAAAAGGCTGTGTGGTCTTGAGGTAGTAGAGCCAAGCCAATGTTATACTTTATATCCTTGTTTGTAGACCCTACTGTTATACAGATAGTTTTCTATATTCGAAAAGGTTCATGCATTTATTATTTGATTTTTGCTTTTAGATAGACTACTTCTGCGCTGACTATAAAAAAAATATAAACGTAATGCGAATGTGAGTTTGTTTATTTGTTTGTTATGCTTTCACGTCTTAACTTCTCAACTGATCATCATAAAATTTAGCATACACGTTGTCATGAGAACAGTAAAGGACATAGGGTACCTTTCCAAACCAAACCTTTCTCGAAGCTGCGGGCAAAATTTATTCCTCTATAAAAGCATGAACGCGTCAATTCCCGTTTTCTATCGGTGATGCCCCATTAGTGCGTTGCGTTGCGTCTTCGCAGCGGATCACCGCATTGTATGCCACACATGCGTTGCGACGACGCTCGAAATCGCAGCGCAAGAAGACGACGCACGTCCGCTGTCCGTAGATTATCTCAGTCAGTCTCTACAATGGATCGGATCAAACGTGTTCTATTGTTGCTTTCGCTTCTATGTATCGCTTTTGCTTCTATTGTTCATAAGCAAATCCAATGCAACGCACTAATAGGGCAGAACTCTATTACATAAATCATGCAACACTACGCCAAAGTATGTATTACGGGGAATTTTTTTGACTAGTATCACATAGAATGCTCAACGCGTGACATGTTGTAGAGCGTCCACTTAAATCAATGCTCCATACGTGCAGTCAGCAAAAAAAGTAGCAAGCGTGCCATATTATGGCAAGCCTGATCGATTGATGGCAAGCAATTACCGAAGCGAATGATTGTACAATACAACGCATGCGTTAGCATCCATAAAAAAGAAATAAATATAGTATGAAAGAAAAGGCTTGACTGCACGGATGACGTAGTAATTAGAGTAGTCGGTATGCCGCTGTCGCGGGACACGGTACAAAGATTTGTGTGGTCCACAAATAGTAGTTTTAGCTTGAGTGTTATTTGTCTGTTGTTTAAATGTTTGTACTGTCCCCTGCAACACAGAAATTAATCCCAGGACAAACGCCAAAAGCATGCTTTAAGTTTTTTAACCTGACGTTCTAAATAAAATAAAATGTTTGGGGTATGTAAGTATATGCCTTTGGAATTCGTATTCAACGGTAGAAACGAAGTCAGTGTTACTACTTCGCCGCTGGTTTCAAGTAAAAGGATGGTACTTTTCTGGACGAACTAATTCATTTGTGCGCTCACGAAACCATTAGCACCAACGAGCTCTAAATAATATTTATTTCTTATAATATTACGTCTGTGTTTATATCTCCAAAAGATTTGGCAGAACTGTAGAGAACGAAAAGTTACGAGGGTCTTCAACCTGATACAGTTTCAGACATTTTTATTAAAAATATCATATCCCAAAAGTAGAATATTTTTTCCAGACTCGGTAATCAAAACCCGTATTATATCGTTAGTAATTGCAAACTTATGCCAATGAATGAAGTATATCTACATATAATAAAATCTTATACAAAAACATTGTCTTTTTGTCAGTGCACTTGTGCACGGAAATCTGTATAATAACTAAGTGATGTAATAGATCGTATATATGACTATATATGTATATAAGAGTTATTATTATTGAATATAATAATAACACGGGTGAGACTGAGACACAACTGTCTTTAATAAAGAGCAAAACAAAAGACGAGTACAGTAATAAAAAATAATGTAATTATATCAATACCTACAGCAATACTTCGTTCATTCGCTTTTCCTATATAATAAATTCTATCGAAACTAATGTCCGTACATCTGTCGGTATTGAAAATGAGGTGTACGGACCGGGGAGCGTTTCATCAAGCCGTCCAGTTGACCCGATTCGTCCGACCGAAGCCACCGCGCGATATAATGCGGTCACAGCTGCCGCCTCGCCCGCATACAATTGGATTTTTAACTATGGACTTCATTGGGCTTTGCAATTGTCTTTATTGGGTTCGATAATAGCTTGCTATAGAATTTTAAAATATAGGACAGAATATCTGACAATGTACTCAATTTAACTAGCTTTCACGTTCCTAATTTTGACACTTAATTCTCATGACTATTTTACCTTGTTTTTCGGCAGGACGTTTACTTAAAAACAACACAATAGATCCTAATCTCAAATTGAAATAAGGAAATTATTTCACCTGGCACCATTTCCGCTGAGTAGATGCCAGAAAACATTCGAAAGCATATGGGCTCGTTTGATTATACAACGTGTATAATAGAATCCTTTGTGGAAATCCGTAAACGTAAACAATTGTATGTAATAGTGCGGTCCTTTCGGCGTGTGCAAACGGGCGGAAGGCTGACCCAATCGGTCCGTGTCAGCTCAATATGACGGCAGCAATAATGCGATCGTGCCGCCTTCCTACACGATTAAATTTTCAACATTTCCTCACGCAACATAGTAAAAAACCCACAAGGATGTAACGCGCATTGGTACATCTCGAACTTTTTTAAATCCCAAATATTTTATCCATTTATCTGTCGACCCACATATCATACCGTTTACATAAAGAGGCGAAGCTTTTGTTGGCAGAGCTGGTACAATTGAAACAAATGCACGTTTCAACGGACCAACTTGACAATTTGTACCTATAAATTTAACCCGTTGAGTGGAAATGGAGTAGATCTATTGTCTTCCCACGTCAACTAGTAAATAAATTGAGGAAAATTTTGTTGTAACCGAGCTATATTGTTTCTTATGTATCCCTGAAATAGTTTAAAGAGAATTTTTACTCCGAACACGTTTTAAGTCCTCATTTTAATTTTAGAAGATGTCTTTGTCGACAAGTGTACCATTCCGCCTAGAAAATTACTCTTTACAATTTAGTCACGACATTTGAGTGGAGTAGTCGAAAATTGGCTTTTAGTATTGTGTTGCGATGATTAGGCGAAGTATGAAGGTATCGCGTGGAGGTGGCGGCGGTACAATTGGCAGCACATTAGCATAACGAGCTCGTCCCGGGCCGGTCCTAATGAATGGTCTTGCAATTGAAACAATAGTGGATTAGCGCCAACTCCCTTATCTGTTTATGTAAATCAGACTGCGGCCGGATCGGTTTGGCTACAGCTGATTCTTTGAAGATGATTATATAATTGTATCTCTTGCTAGCTATTTGTTGTTTCATTCATGTAATTTCTTATTTAATATTTAGATAGAAGCGTATTGTTATAAATTAAGGATAATTTAATTTTATTACATTGTAAGCATTCTAAAAAAGTCATGACGATTGTGTCATCTTTAAATATTAATAAAATGTAGATTTAGTACATTTATGCTATATTGTCTTACGTTTACGCGAAAGTTACATTAAGACTAAACTACTTTATACGAATTTTATCACATTGTTTATTTTTAAAAACATAATTTTGAATATGGTATTTACTTTTCTAATTATAATATTTAAGGTATTATCTGTAAAGTAGAAGTTATTTACGATCATCGCGAATACTTATAGAGAAACAGAAAGCTTGAAAGTTTTGGCAAGCCCTTCAGCCAAACTACAGCTTGTTTGTTGTTGTAGTTTCGTAAAATATAACAAAGGTACTTCCTAACATATATTTACGATTAATATTTAGATAATAATTCTAAGTATAAGGATAGAAGACTATCATGAAGTAGCCAAAAAATAGCTTGCTCTTGTTCTACCACTGGCGAACGATGCTATACGAACATGAATTGCCAATCGTAAGACCTCGAGTTCAATTTCCAGCTTAAAATAAATATTCAGTTTTTATATCACCAACACAGCAAAATGGAGTAGGTTGGGGTTTGTTTAATATTTTATGGTACTGCGATGACCCGATGACCACATAAAGAAAGACACAGTGCCCGACTGCGATATATTTACAGCTGTGTATAAAAACCAGGGCATTCAAAATAAGTCGACAACTTTTTCGAGTATTAAACTGTTAAACAGAATCAAAGGTGCTTTGCGTTTAATATCATAAATTAAATAAAAAAGCATAACAGAGAGTATTCTCCTAAATGCGAAATGGTATGAAATAAATTATAAACATTTATAGTATTCTTGATTTCCACGGATGTGTTAATTAAACTTTTCTGTAGGATGTGTCATAACAAAAGTATATGTGCTTTTTGATATTCATAGTATTATAATGCGCTGTTATTCTGCGAATAGATATTACAAAAGTATTACAAAGAACAGCAATAATAACAGTGATTAAATAAATTAAATAATACAATGGATATCACTGACATGCTTAAAATTCTTATCAGATGCTATCAATTGTTTGTAAATATTCCATGATTCTGATGACATTCGTTATGAAATGTATAGAATACTAGATATACTAGAATATTTTTTATCAAAATAGTGTATGGGCTTACATTATTAAAAAATCAATTAATCTAGAGCACAATAAAATATATTTAGCAAACATTTATTTAAATATAATAGCAATGGTTTTTAGGCAAAGCACAAATAATGCTGTTGCAGCAAACATGCACCAACGAGTGAAGTTAAAAAATCATAGTTTACTATTACAATACAAATAGGTACAGATCCCATTATAAAATCCAGTTGCTTATAAGCCTTAGACAGCCACGAAGTAACTATTCGAATAAAATTCTACTATGACAGTTATATCAGTGTCACATTAGTTCAGCAGATTATGGTGAGCGAGGTGTGTTCTCCCCTTCTTACACAATATCGGACGCGATGTACAAACTTTTGCTAATTAAAGATTAGAGTCGCAGCTTATTTAGTAGTTCCGTTTTACAATAAAGCTAGCAAGCGTAAGGTTTAAAACGGTGTCATTAAAACATAGGAGCGTCTTTCTCGTTTGTTTATGGTAATCGAGTGGGCAAGTTGCGAAGCTTTGATTCCGAAGCTGACCCGTGCTCGACACGCCCCAGTTTACTTTGGGACATTAACGATGCGACCTTTCACAAAATTCGACGGTTCCTTAGTTTTAACGAACTTCAGTTTTGCCTTTCAAAGCGACCTTAGTACACATTGCGTCCCAATTTTCCAACTCCATTAAAATTGCCTGCACCTCAAAGCTGCAGCGCCGTAGTTATCGGATCACTTCATCTTGATAATATCCTAGAGCTTTTCTTTACCTTTTCGGTCCTAAATATTTTTGGCTCTAAACGCTCGTACGAGAGCCAAGCGTCTTACATAAGTGAAATAAGAAAATGTTTATACAAAATGAAATGAAGAAGTTAAAACGGCAATTCAGAGCGATGTGTATTAAAATAAAACAGCTCTTGAGCCTGCAATAATGCTAACAATGATTAAGACTGCGCTGGCAGCACCTCTTCGACTCTACAATTTGAACCCTCTCCAAGTTTTAAACGAATTTCATTGCGCGAAATAAAAGCATACGGCTGTCTGAGCGAGTAACTAGGCTATATTTTTGACGGCACGACATTCGATAATGCCTCGTGTATTTTATTATTCAACAAACATTTTTCTGTTTGGGACGTTCGCGCGATAATTTATGACGACTGCAGAAATTGCGAAAGCAATCGATCTGGCACTAAAAAGAGCACAACAGATTACTGGAAACTTTGTTTATAATACTTGGCTATTACGATTCCACTATACCCACGTCACTGATAAGCAAAGTATGAAGTTTTCCAATTTATTGGTTCTCTGAACTTTCCAGCGTTAGGTCAATCCCCGATAGATACTTATAGGAAATGTTATTCGCTAGGTAATATACATCTTATCAAAGGGGAGGCTCGCCCACTGTACCCGTAGGCGTAAATCTTGCCTTTACGGCCTCACCTGTCGATGGAATAATTTACTGCCGGCTTAAAACTTCCTCCCAAAAGGAAATCCCAAACACTTCTCAAGAAATAACTGAATAAGAAATTCTCGATTGTACGCACGACGCGCCACGACGCGCCGCACCCGCCCTTGCTTGACAGCGAGGAAATTCAAACTTAAACCTCCTTTAATAGAATAAATAAAATTTCAAACAGTTTACCCACGATAAGAGATTTAACGTGAAGATTTATGTGAAAATATACTTGTTGATTTATTCCTAAAATGGAAACTGAAAACCTTCCTGAAACTGAGTTTCAGCGCGTTACCCGCCGTAACTACGGTAACTAAATAACAGTGTGCTTGTATGTGTGAGTTATATTTTATTGTGTAGCTATGAGGTGGACCGTTGGCATCCCGATATCGATGGATATAAGCAATTTGCAAGTAAAATGCGAATGTCGGGTGCACAGGCGGCGTTGGCGTCGAGCACCTATTTTTTTTTTATAGAATTTCATACGTGAATATTGTAGTAGTACGTTTTGAAGTCACACCTATTGTGTGCTTCAAAATAAACGAATGTAGACCCGCTCTTTTTTAATATTTCAAACATTTCAAAAGGTTCAAAGATGAATAGGCAAATATTTTTATTAGATTTTATGCAAAGTGTCAGTATGGAATCAGAAACAGATGAAGAAGGGCAATAAAGAAAAGCAATCGTTTCTAATCCGGCCATCTTAGAACGGCCAGTAGTTTTTAATAACTTAAATGCTTAGATTATCAATGAAATTTTATTTCTATTGCCTTCATAAATGTTACGCATAAATGTTTGATATTGATTTGTTCTTTCGTCGTGTCATTATGCCATATGTCACTGCCCAAAAAAAACTAAATTCTAAAAATAAAGATCTTAAGGTCCGACCATCGACCAAGCGATTAATGGACAGAAAATCAAACAGTCAAGACCCTTATGCAAACATCACTGCACACATGTCAGCAATCAACATTTGCTAAAACAATGACATAAAATCTTATAATACCAAAAGCAATTCTGGCAAATTGTATAACAAAGTGTGTTGGCGGGCATACAGTATAGATAATTTAATGTACGCTGTGTTAGTTACGGTCAAGTGTAAGAACGGGCGGGAGTGTTCCGTACCAGTTAGTAGATTATCTTGGCTCGCACGGGTATGTATAGGCACTAGTCCAACTGGCACACACCACACTTAGCTGGCGAACAATCCATTAGTATGTTGGATTTGCTACCACCGAGATTTATTTTCTGAGTTAAAGCTTACTACAGACTAGCTACAACTTCTTGTTTGGTAATGCTTAGTTTTTTTGTTATTAGTTTGCTCTAATATCGTTTTATGTAGGTTATTTTTGTGGATTAAATTCTAGCTGTCCAATGCAAACTGTATTTATGAATACTGCACCGCTCCCTAAGATCGTAGCGTGATGTTATAGCCTATGTAACTTCTAGATAAATAAGCTTTCTAATGGTAAAATAATTTTTAAATCAATCTTGTAATTTTTGATTTTATTAAGGGAGGAAATAGGTGTAGATGCTTCAATAAAATCATAAATCGCCTGTATAACTATTTAAAAATATACTCTTTAAATTTGAGGTCAAAATGGCAATTCGTTTAAAAGTTATAAGCGATTAAGTGAGCGCCCCTCGGTACAGGATCCGAGCGCGTGACTTGTAAAGCGGAGCGGTCGAGCGGGTAGTCATTCATATACTACCAGGCATGTATTTTATCGAGAAATGATTTACTGGAGAGATGTTTAGGCAGTCATACTCAAAACGCGAGTGAAAGTTTCAACTCAACAATTTGGCGTTTGGCTCCGAAACACTTACATTCTGGTTTAAAAATTATTGAACTCGCAACTTATTTGGCTTCTAGCTTGTCCAATGAAGGAAGTTCAAGTATTTTATTAGTATGAACGAGCTGAATATTATAGTTAATAATCGCAGCTTCAATCACGCACAACAAATCGACAATCAACGCGAAGCCCGACAAAATCGACGCAGCTCCTTGGACAGTAAGGAAGCTCGACAAGCTCGAAAAGAGAAGTTGCAAGCTGAAAACGAAACGTATGAAGCTGAAGAAGGGTTGCGATATGGTGCTGGTGCCGTTTCATGCGGTGGGCTGAAACCTCGGCGGGGTCGCAACTGCATGTGAAAATGATTCGCGTGGCCCCGCCGATTGCGGTTTTGTCGAGGAACACCGTGGTAGGTTTAGTCAATATTACCGGGAGGTCCATTCTTATCATCATTACCATCTTTCTTTTACCCCGGTGAGTCCGACATAGCCCCTTCGCCCATCCCCGCGGAGGGGTATGCATCAAAGCATTCCACCACGTAAAAAAAAAAAAAATTGTGCCGGAATCGCTGATTAACCGGTAAATTATTGAATTAGTTAATTACTGCTGTAAATTAACTATTTGCCAACTTTATTAAACGCTTTTTCTTTAAAAACTACTTTTTTCGAAATTGTGTAATATCTAGTTTAAAAAGTTTTTAAACAATCGTTTTGAAATTTTATACACAGTTTCTATATGTAAATACGCTTCATTTGAACCTGAATCCTAAGCGGTATCTTTGTTTAGAGTATTTTTTATAATAAAAAACATATAAAATGGTAATAAATCATGCTTTATGTGTAAATAAAAAATAAAAAAAAGTAATAGAAATTTTAATTTTTTTTATAATGATGTTCACATAGAAGATACGTATATAAAAAAAATACTTTTCTTTACCTATTAATTTCAGATGAAAATTGCGGCCTCCAAAAATTACGCACTCTGATCAGTCGGATGGCAATCTACAATGCGCGACAACTGATATCTCCGCTACTTTATGAGGACAATCTTCTAAAATTTCAGGATATGTTCTCCAATATATGTGCAAAATGACCTTATAATGTTAATTAATAATATAAAAATTCTTTGTGTTAAAAAAATTAATTAAAATCTCGATTAAAATGTCGTCTCACAGCCATTTCTCCTCTTAATTACAAAGAAAAATGACTTATCACCAAGTCATTATATTAGCTAGAAAAATGCTAATACATACAAGAGTCGTTGTACAATAAGTTTACTACATTATTTAATATTGCAAACCATTTAAGTACTGAAATCGTAAACGGAAATGAAAACTACAACGGCTTGATTCTTAAAAATAATTAGAACAATTAAATATACAAAAAGACACACAATACAGAGAACAAATAAATATCCAAAAAAATTGTTGTATATAATATAACAATCGTTTTGTATATTTTTATTTTATTTTATTTATTAAGGGACAATAAACAGCTACAACATATATATTAGGCATAAATATTACAATCTATTAATAGCAATGCTGCAGCCCATTGCATTATCCACAAATTAACATCAATAATAAACAATGGGTGCCACTAGACAGACAATAATAATATACATATAAACAATACACAAATCAATTTCTCCATAAAATGAAACCGTACAAAAATACAAACATACAAATAAAAATATTAATAGATTTCAAAATAGGAACAGAGATAGATTTGTTGCCGTATTCATGGACATTATATATAAATGAGAATTAAATTATAAATTGAAAATAAAAAATACAATAAAGAATAAAATGACTAATGAAATATATATAATAAAATTACAATTTCAGCCAAGATTCAATTAAATAATTAAAATGATTTATTATTTTTTATGTCATACAAAAAGATTTAAAGACATTAGATTTAAATTGAATTTCGAGCAAGCAAATATATCTATATCTATAAAATTTGTATTATAGGATTCCAACATTCTATGTATGGGGCACCGTAGACCCGAGTTAGTCCGACATGTACTAATCGCGAACAGAGCACAAGTAAGAGCTTTGCGCACGTTCACTGTTCGTGGAACCAGGTAACACATTTTACTCGTAAGGTCCAAGGCATCAAAATGATTGTGAACAATATTATAGAGTACATTGTCTTCCAAGTACTTGCGTCTATTCTCCAGACTGATTAACTTAAACTTGATAAGTAAATGTGAGTATGACAAGTGAGTCCTATCTCTGAAACACCTGTAATATATGGCATGGAGAAATTTGCGCTGGACTCTCTCGATCTTAGCAATATATTTCTGATAAAAGGGATTCCAAATAGGGACCGCGTATTCTAATTGCGACCGAACAAGTGTTTTGTAGAGGGATAAATAGGTGAAGGCACGCTTAAATTTAGTTGAAGACCGCATAACACATTTGTACGTACATTTTGAACGCCTTCCCAACTACGCCTTCAACATGCTGATTCATAGACACTTTACTATCAAAAAGAACACCCAAATCTTTAACGATAGGGACTATTATAGGTATAGGTATAGGTATAGGTATTTCAAAGCTATACTATTTAGACAATAATTGTAGTTTATGATAGATGTATTTTTAGAAAAGTGTACGTTAGTGCGTTTTTGGATACTGAGGTGTAGCTTATTCACAGTGCAATAGTTGGTGAGCCTGTCTAGGTCTTCCTGAAATAGCAAGCTATCATTTAAAGAGCGTATTGGTAGGTAAGCTTTTAAGTCATCAGCGTACATAATAAAACTGGCATTCCTAAAACATAGTTTAATTTCATTAACATAAATAATAAACAATAGAGGGCCTAGGATCGAACCCCGGGGAACTCCCGATGTAATATAAGTAGAACCCGATTGGTAACCTTTGATAACGACTTTTTGAGTCCGGTTTTTATGTATGACGTAAACCATCATAATAAATTGCCACGAATCCCATTAAAGGCTAACTTTCGTAGAAGAATTTTACGATCGACCCTGTCAAAGGCTTTTTTGAAATCAGTATAGACAGCATCGACTTGCAAACCACTATCAATATTTTTAAATAAATCATTAGCAAAAATTAGCAAGTTGGATGTAGTAGATCGGCGCTTAACAAATCCATGCTGCTCGGTTATGATAATATTATGTAACAATAGGTAAATCTCATTATGCACTAGTCTTTAAAAAAGCTTTGATAAGGTCGATAGAATCGATATGGGTCAATATTGTTCGACGTCATCCCTCGATCTACCTTTGTGTGCCGGTGTAATGTTAGCATGTTTCCAAACCGCTGGCAACAGGAAGGTTCCTGTAAACGTTTATTATAAATTATGTGTATCGGATCACATATACTAATAGCAGTGGCCTTAAAGAATGATGCTGGATAACTGTCAGGACCAGCACCTTTAGTAGGGTCTAGTTTTTTCAGCTGCGTAAGTATTTTAAATTTATCTATATATAGACTACCTATTATATTAATGTTTTCAAGAAGATGTTGCTGTGGTTTCCAATTAGAAGATGTTGTGGATTCAGGCTCGAATACCGATAAGAAAAAGTCTGAAAACATATTACAAACGACATCTGGATTACTTGACTGCACGTTGCATTGTGGATGGGATACTTGATTTATTTTTGCGATTAGATATGTAAGACCAAAAGTGTTTGATATTACTAGTAAGACTATCTTCTACTGAGTTAATGTAACAGGAGTAATTGGCTTTGCACATATCTTTAAACATTATCTAGTATTATATATTATTTAGCGTACTAAGTTTAAACGAATATAATTGTTAAGAACTAAGTACCTAACGATTTTAAAAGCGATGAGTGGAAATGTTTACCTTCAATATACAGCCATATTTTATTTGAATATCACTTAACCTTTCTGAAAAGATCAGCTCAATATCATATTACCTTCAATAACCAAACACCAAGATTCTATATCACTGAATCGCCGAGAAAAGTACTTGTGATAGACAAATTGACGGGTATCTGAGAAATTCCTATTATTCCACTTCGGGAATACTAAAATGTTCGTTGAAAATATTTACTTTTCCGTAGAATTATGTGTTTTTTTGTTTGAAACCTTAAGTTATATTAACTTATTTATAAAATATATATTACCTAACCTACCAGCGATATAAAGAATATTAATTTACCTCCGCACACTGCCAACATTGTTTGAATTAATAGCGCTCTAGTACTTCTTTTAGGCCGATATCTTGGATAAATCATACAAACAAGCATAAGCACTGTGATGTATGCAAATAAAGAGTATGCAGCTATAGGTTGCATAGACCGGTGTGCTACGGTGGCGCGCGACGGCGGCTTGTCAGTCGTCGACGAACCGCCGAGCGCTACGGACGTGTTAACCTCTAGCTCCATACAGTGTTACAAAAGTGAAAGTGTTTCATTCCAAAACCTCACAATTGGCGACGAGGATAAAAGTGAGTACTTAATACTGTATAATTATATACCCCAAATAAAGAATTTAATATATTATTTTGCTAACTGTATACATGTGAACTAATTACTCGAAAGCGTAATGTTTATCTTAATGCGTTGACGCACGAGTCACGGATCAGATAATACTGCGCGAAAATATTCACTGCATACAGGTTATTTTAGTTTCAAGGCAAACAAAAAAGTATCAAAGTTTATAGAACAGTAATATTATAATAAGTCGTTACACCCTCTCAACATACAATAAAGTCTTTTCAAATGCCTCCGTGGGGCAGCGGTAGTGTATGCGACTGCTGTCCATGAGGTCTCGGGTCCGAGTCCCGCGTCGGGCAGTGTTATTGGGTTTTTCTGTAAGGAAATTCTCAGTAGCCGCTTGAAGTCAAGAAATGTGCCTGGTAGACGGCAATAGGCTCGCCGCCTATTACGTGGGATCTAACATAGCTGCGAAAAGTGGTTGTGTAATACACCTACGCCTATCCCTTCAGGTATAACAGGCGTGAAGCTATGTTATGTTAATAAGTAACCCTCTGTTTTTAAAAAAAAGTAATTTGATACTTCTTATGCACGTTTTATAACGCCTGTTCATATTATTATAATATTATTTCAAACGTACGTAGATATGAACGCAGTTATGTTGTAAATAGTTATGCATACACACATAAAGGGGTATATGATTATTAAGTATTAAATAACGAGACAAGTTGTGTACTGTCAAAACGGTACATGGTAAATCCATGCATCTTAAACGAGGCAAGTTACCTATGTATTGCCAATGTTACGAGTATATTGTCGCGAGTTCAATCCTCGCACCAGAATAAATGATTGACGAAACAGTGACTGGATCAATCATACATTCATCGAATTGGAACTAAAAAATAAAATAAAATGGATTTCAAGACAAGTTATGTATTGTCAAGCTTAAAAAAAAAAAAATAACAACAAAGACAAGTTACGAATTGTCAATTTATAAAATTGAGACAGGTTATGAACTGTCGATTTAATAAATTAAGACAAGTCATGAATTGTCAAGTTTTTATATTAATATAAATTATGAGAAAACCATTCTATTCACGAGGTCTTACATGGCCTTTACAGATTTGAGCTATGGCCCAGCTACCTACGCTTGAACAGTTCGATTGCGAAGGCGATCCTACATCTGTAGGGTTAAGATGGGAAAAATGGAAGAGGGCATTCGAGCTGTTTTCCATAGCATCTAACCTCGATAACGCAGAGAAAAAAAGGGCTACACTGCTTCACAGTGGAGGATTAGCACTGCAAGAAATTTACTTCAATCTACCTGGTGCTCATGTTGATTCCTCTCAAGACCCTTCAATCGACGTATTTCAGATAGCAATTCAGAAGTTAAATGAATATTTCTCCCCGAAACAAAGTAACGTCTACGAACGGCATTTATTTCGGTTATTAAAGCAAGAACCAGGCGAAAAGTTTGAAAAGTTTTTACTAAGACTTCGAAATCAGAGTAAAAAGTGTAATTTTGCCAATGAAGAAGACGAAATTATAGACCAGATTACTGAAAAAGGAAGTTCTACTGATCTTAGAAAGAAAATACTAACTCTTGGGGATTCAGCCACTTTAGACATAATCATAGCAGAGGCAAATGCACTAGAAGCTGTTGAACGACAACTTAACGATTTTAAGACAGGATCTTCTTCAGATCAGACAATAAACAAATTGGAAACGAAGCAAACTAAAGATAAACAATGTACAAGGTGTGGTAGCATCAAACATAACAGTGATAGCGACATTTGCCCAGCTAGAGGAAAACAATGTAGTAAATGTGGCTATGTCGGACATTTTCAAAACCAGTGCAGAACACGAGCTAATAAAAGGAAACTGCAAGACGGAGATAAAAATAAGAAATTCAAAAACAGGAAAATTGATAAAAATAGCAATGATTTTAAAAATGATAAAGTTAATTATATATTCCATATTGATGAAGATGTATTGATGAAGTGTAATTTAGGGGGAGTGGACGTTGATATGGTTATTGATTCTGGCAGTAAATGTAATATTATTGGCAGTAAAACCTGGGAACTTTTAAAGGCTAGTAATGTCAAAGTGAAAAATCAAATTAAAAAACCTAATAAAAAATTCATGGCTTATGGCTCAAAAACGCCGCTGTCAGTTCTTGGTTCTTTTGAAGCCAATATAAATGTGGGTATGCATTCAAAAGAAGCCGTATTTTACGTTATAAAAGATGGCGGTCGGGATTTACTGGGAAAAGATACAGCAATCTCTTTAGGAGTGTTAAAAATAGGATATAACATAAATTTAGTTTTGGATCGTCCTGAATCTTTTCCTAAATTCAAAGATGTGTCATTGGAAATTGAAATTGATGGTTCTATTAAGCCAGTAAATCAACCATATCGTCGGGTACCAATCCCCTTAGAGGAGAAAATCAACGAAAAAATTAACGAACTTATAAAATCAGATATTATAGAGCCAGTCAATAAGCCATCTTCTTGGGTTTCACCTCTAGTGCCAGTCATTAAAGGAGATGGAGAAATTAGGATTTGTATCGATATGCGTTGCGCTAATAAGGCCATTATCCGTAAAAATCATCCACTTCCAACAATTGATCAACTTGTTTCGAAGTTTCGGAAGGCAACTATCTTTTCAAAACTAGATATTTTAAGTGCTTTCCATCAAATCGAAATCAGCGAGTCCTGCAGACATATTACCACCTTTATCACGAACAAGGGCCTTTTTTAGGTACAAACGATTAATGTTTGGCATATCTTGTGCACCTGAGCATTTCCAAAAAATTTTAGAAGACATTTTATTACCATGCGATGGTGTAGTTAACTTCATAGATGATATCGTTGTCTATGGATGTAATGAAACCGAGCACAACAAACGGTTAAAAGACGTGTTGGAAGTGCTCAAACGAAATAACGTGAAACTCAATGACAAGAAATGTGTTTTTGGCATAACTAAGGTTATATTTCTCGGACATGAATTATCGGCTGAAGGGGTTAAGCCTTTAGACAAATATAATAAAGTCATTGAGTCTTTTAGATGTCCCGAGACTGTGGAAGAAATTCAAAGTTTTTTAGGCCTTGTGAATTTTATCGGAAAGTGGATACCCAACCTGGCTACTTTGACTGACCCGATTCGGAAGCTTCTGCGTTTGAAGTTAACAAAAAATGTAAAAATTACTTTTTACTGGAAGTATGAACAAAATGAGGCATTCAAGGCACTGAAAAAATGTCTAAGCAATATTAACACTTTAGGTTTTTATGATCCGAAGGACAAAACTCAAGTTATGGCCGATGCTAGTCCTGTCGGTTTAGGTGCAGTTCTTATTCAGCACGACTCCAGGGGACCTAGGATAATTGCTTTCGGAAATAAAAGTTTAACTGACACTGAAAAACGCTACTGCCAGACAGAGAAGGAGGCTTTAGCTTTAGTTTGGGCAGTAGAACATTTTTACCTGTACTTGTACGGTAAAGAATCATTTGATTTGATAACTGACCACAAACCTCTAGAAGTCATCTTTGGCCCTCATTCCAGGCCTTGCCCTAGAATAGAACGTTGGGTATTGAGATTACAGTCTTACAACTATAAAATCGTTTATTGTGCCGGAAAAAACAACATCGCTGACCCTCTTTCAAGACTGTGTCAAGACACCAAAATAAAACCCTTTGACGAAGACATAAATTCGATCCAACAAATCATAGCTTATTCACAACCTGTTGCCATTCCCCTCAAAGAAATAGATATGGCTTCATCAGAAGATGAGAATTTCAAATTAATCAAAGAAGGGTTGTTGAATGGCATTTGGGACGCTAAAGTCAATCACTATAAAATATTTGAAAATGAGCTTAGTTTGCACGAAAACTTCATTTTGAGGGGCAGCAAAATCGTGATTCCAACAAAACTCAGACGACAAGTACTACAGGCCGCACACGAGGGACATCCCGGCATAGTCGCGATGAAATCACGGTTAAGGACTAAGGTCTGGTGGCCCAAAATTGACAAGGATGCAGAGTCATTAGTCAAGGCTTGTAAGGGATGTACTCTAGTTTCGGCTCCTAATCCACCAAATCCCATGAAACGCCGTGAGTTACCGGCTCAGCCTTGGATCGATGTGGCTATAGATTTTCTAGGACCATTACCTAGTGGGCACTATTTATTCGTAGTGGTGGATTACTTTAGTCGCTACAAAGAGATTAAAATTATGAAAGCTATTACAACTAGTGAAACAATCAAAGCACTTAAAGAAATGTTCTCCAGACTTGGTAACCCCGTTAGTATCACTGCAGACAATGGGACTCAGTTCACATCAGCTGAATTCAAGGTATTTTGTTCGGAATTTGGAATACATCTGTATAACACTACACCATATTGGCCACAACAAAACGGCGAGGTGGAGCGCCAAAATAGAGATATTTTGAAGCGTCTCAGAATCAGCCAACTTCAAAGAACTGACTGGAAAGATGATCTACTTAAATATTTATCTATGTACAACAGTACGCCCCATTCCACGACTGGTAGATCACCATCAGAACTTTTCTTTAAAAGACAATTCAGAGACAAAATTCCCTCTCTTATAGACATTGAAACTTCACAAACAGACTTAGACATTAGAGACAGAGACAAAGAAATGAAAAGTAAAGGAAAATTTGTGGAAGATAGAAAAAGAAAAGCACAGAACAGTGAAATCGAAGTGGGTCAAAAGGTTTATGTAAAAAACTTAGTTAAAGATAACAAATTAACTTCCAATTTTAGTCCAGTTACACACACAGTAGTCGGTACTAAAGGCAGTGAAATAAATGTTAGAAATGATGAAACGGGGCGGGAACTTCGTAGAAATATAGTTCATTTAAAAAAAGTACAAGGGGAATGGACAGTCTGTGGAGAAGAAGAGGAAAGAGAAATTAGCGATGAAAATGGAAAAGATCTTGAAGTAGATTAATACGTAAAATAGGATATTATTAAATCAAATATTAATCTGACATATGATTTAGTGTGCATACGATGATTTGTATTCTTGTAAACTGCTAGATTTGCTTCTTGCACAAATAAGTAAAAATATAGAGTTTACTTAAACTATTGTTATTGTGTGATTGATTAATTAATAAAATAAAATTAAAATTTAATTATCAATAAGGAAGAGATGTGATGTATGCAAATAAAGAGTATGCAGCTATAGGTTGCATAGACCGGTGTGCTACGGTGGCGCGCGACGGCGGCTTGTCAGTCGTCGACGAACCGCCGAGCGCTACGGACGTGTTAACCTCTAGCTCCATACAGTGTTACAAAAGTGAAAGTGTTTCATTCCAAAACCTCACAAGCACGAACATTGATCGTTAAGTACAAAGAGAAACAATTTCTTCTCTCTAACCTTTATTATTCCCAAGTCACTTGGTGTCGGCTTTTCTAGTCTAATCGGATTTGACTGGATATCAGTTTTTACATGGAGCGGCTGCCAACTGACATCCGCAACCCGAAGGCTAACGATACCCTAAGGCTAGCCCAGTGTTAGGATATTATAAGGCACTGATTTCTCAATAACGACTGCCATAAATGTTCATGGCAGCCCGGACCGACGGCTTAACGTACTCTCCGATGCACGGAGCAGGCGATAATTGTTAATCAATACGCACATAATTTCGAAAAGTCATATAACTTCCGAAAGTCAGAGGTGCGCGACGTGGGTTCGAACCCGAAACCCCCTGCATTGCAGTCTGTTGGTCTTCCCACTGAGCTATCGCTGCTAAACTATTTAATAAGCTTAATTACCATAGATAGGCGCTTCCACAGCACAAACTTGCAAACAAAGCCGCAAGCAGTAAGTGACTCAAATGTATATCTTACCAGATTTCGGCCACGGCTTCGCTCGCGTAAATGTAGGATAGTAACAGTCCGTTTTTTCTGAATGAAAGGTACCCTATGACCTTTTCTGTTCCCCTCACAATGTGTAAGCAATTTCATGATGATCGGTCGAGTAGTTAAGGCGTGAAAGCGTAACGAATAAACAAACTCACATTCGCAGTTATAATAATGTAGTTAGGATTACAATATAGCTAGCAAAAGCTGGCTTTCCTATATATCTACCTCACCTTCAGGTGTTAAATTTGTATATACAGATACGTCAATGTTATGTTACATTAACATTCGCGTAACGGTAGTAAATGCGAATTACTGTGTGGGAGGTCTCGGTTTCGATTCCTAGGTTCCACAAAAAGTAATGAGATTTTTCTATTAGGAATTTGCTCGGCTCAGCATCTGTGCTCGCTAGACTGCTAAGGCTCCAGTCTAATGCTAAGTGCATAATACGTGGAATATAAACATAACTAGCAAAATATGTGTGTAATACACATATGCCTTCGTATTCAACTATAAATACATATAGCCATGAATCTCTATCCTAATCCTATCTTCTTAACTATCCTTACTTAATATTGTTAATGCGAATGTTACTTTGTTTGTTTTAAAGCATGAAAGTGTAACAACACTTTTATGCTTTAACCGATCATCAGGAAAAGGTACCTTCTGTTACTAACCTAACTTAAACGGGCAAATCCTAGTTGTTTTATAAATGTGTAGAACAACATCTTATTAGATAAATAGCGCATTTAATATACTTGCTAATCTTATTCAAACACTAATAGAACATTATAAAGCTACGCAAAATATTACTCGAGATTCTTCAATAGCCGTCATAAAAATGTAAATGGGTGAACTAACACGTTTGGTGCGAAGGCAAGATATTCATAACAATAGAGAAGGGTGCCCAAGACCCCGTTGGCACGCGAACATCGCATGTGCAAACACATTTCTGCTTATAACACGTCTACTACAAGATAATGTAATTATTTCTCCCGTTCCCACCGATTATTCCGCTTTTTTATCATACTAATTAACAATCGGGACTCAGTTTGCTAAAGCTTATCGTGAAATTTTGTTCCACGCGTTTTGACGCGGAATTAATTTGGTCAAACAGATTTAGATTACAGCCATGTTTAACATACAATTTGATACCGCAATCTGATGCTGTGTGTATTAAAACTAAATTGCCTTTCTGTCTATATCGAACCCTAAACATGACTATACCATAATATATCTACCCATACACACTTACGTTTTATGTACACCCGTGTCGTGATATAAATTGAAGAAATGCGCATTTATTTTCAGCTCCTATTTACTCAAAAATCTATAAAACAATATCACAATAAAACGACATCAATTAAAATAAATCAACTATTAGGAATAAATGGGAACAAGAGTAAATCTGTTGGAGACATCTGGCACACTTTAATTTGTTTGGTGCCATTGTTATGCGAAATTAATATTCCAATTTATTCCATTTCTGTATCGAGGAGTGTAAATCAATATTTGGTGGCATCCCCGTCGAGTCAGAGCGTCGTCTTAAGCACCCCACCGATCTCCTCGGATAATTGGAATGTTACGCCCTAGTAATTAGATGAATTGTGTGTAGATTTATTTGCTTTGTATAACCACTGTTAATCGTTCAATATGTTTGTAAGCTGTTTGAGTTTGTCACAGGTGTTTGTTCATTCTGGCTTTGTGACACGTGTAAGGTGTCGATAACTCCGCAGTTGCTACGCTCTAGCATTTGATTCCTAAGAAATTCCAAGCTAATTATTTAGTCACTGCTTTATTAGTCTTTGGTCAAAGACTTATTTGGGACATTATAATATAAGTAGCTTTCAAAATTTACCCTTAAGATATAATTTTGATTTTAGGTCGAACAAAAGGCTCTCATCTAGATCTGTAATGAATTGATGGAGTACTCTATCTTGAAATGGTTGTAGAATTCTATTGCTGAGTAGTACGAAAAGAAATATTGAAGGAACCTGACGTTATGGAAATGTTAATGTTAAAACATTCTGTAATGGCAATCTTAATTTTTTTTCCTAGACAAACGTCTTGGTGTATTTTTAATTTTATTATTTTCATTTCATAGGTGCAGATAAACTAGCAGCCTATCTTAAACCTCATAGACACTCAGTATGCCTAATGATAAGTAGATACCGTAGCCATTAAGAAGTGCATAGGTGAAAAGAAGCAAGATAAAGAAGGGAATACAATTACGCATGGGATTATTGAACCCCTGTCGCTGTTACTCACCAGTAAAAAGGAACAGTACAGAGATCGGGCATATAATTATAAAACGTTGACTTTAAGCGCTAATTATGATTATTCTCAATAAACTTGGATATCTTGTTATCCAATACTGTTGGTCAATGGCGCAGCGGTAACGATTTAATACTGCACGAAAATGTAGGTTGTAAATGTCTTTTAATTTATAATTCCGTAGTTTTTGGGTACGTACTAATCTACAAAATTTACATAGCCGTCACCCCGTTTTAAATTACAAAACAAATATTTCACTAAAACGTATTACATTCCACTGAAACATTGCCCTACATTGTAAATACAAATTAGTAAAATTACACTGACAAATAAAGCAAGTATAACTAGACAGGTAATAATGAAGTTTTGGAGGTGTACGGCAAGTTTTAAGCGTGTCAGCGCACATAAGTTAACAGGAATTATTTATTGTACGAGCGCTACTATCACGTAACACTGTTTTTAACAAGAACAAATTGTACGTTAAAGCAAGATCGCGTGTTATCCTCGATTTAACCCGGCCTTATCAAAATATGAATGCTGACTTAAATTTTTGTATCAACGTACAAATTCTTCGTGTTTTTGTTGTAAATACGATATACAATTACTGCCTTATCGTCGAAGGGATAGACGTATGATCTGATCATAACACAATTTCGTCAGCAATATTTAGACCCCAAAATAATAGGGCGGTCCGGCCGTATTGCCGTCTATCAGACAGGGTAAAGGATTCGGTGTATTCCTGTGAAAACCTTATAAGATTTTTTTAAAGAAGCTTGAGTTTACACAGTCTTTTGTATGATAACGAGCCTTCCTCATTTCAGCAGTGGGCATAAGCGCATATATAAGCTACTGGATCAACAAAACAGCAATATACAAAAATATTATATACATTAAAATACTCTAATTTCAAGGCAAAACATTAATTACACCCTTAAACTAACAAGCACAACATAAATAAAATACTAATAAATTAGTCGACGTTTATTATCTCTACGAACTCTGGGGATTTGTAATAATCACCGGCTGAAGAGGTTTTAAATCAGCTTTTAACAGAAAAATGTAGTTAGGGTTGAATAAATATTTAAATTACGGCGAAACGAGAACGATAAGAGATTGTGAGCTGTGATCCCTTTACCCGTTTGTGGGGTATTAAAGACCTTAGACTAGATTATAGGCTTTCACGCTTATTCGAGTACCGACCGTATTTAAACTATAAAATTCTGAATATCTTTTAATAGAATAAAATACTACGCTAATTACAATATATTTACAACGGGCAAAGGATACAGATATTATCATTTAATAGACAGTTTCGATTGTAAAAAGACTTAATGTATTGTAAATGTCTGTAGACAAAAACATTGTATGTTTCGTGCAAAAAACAAACTTAGCACAACACATGGCATGGTATTAAGTTGGTAATGATGCTTGTACCAGACGTAAGTTACTAGCGCGGGCTACATATGCAAGCGACTCGCGTGGGCTTCATGCGCAAGCTCATCAATGCGTCAGTTACTCACGTAGACTACATGCGTGGCTATTAGCTCGCATTGCTCTTTTAAAACACGCATTTCAACTAACGCCCAATTTGTTGTGTAGGTACTAGGAGCATTTACATGACCGAGTCATCTGGCACCATTAAAACATCAAAACAGTAGTAGTAATAGGGATAGTCATTAACAATGTACTGTCGCTACACTTTGTATAGTTATTGCAGATTAAAAGCCAACCTATTGAGTCGCAGCGGCACCTCGGCGGCATCCAGACAAAATAGGTTTTCAATTATGTCTGGCATACCAACAATAGACGTGTCAGAAGTATTGATTTTATGGAATATACCAAAATATCCTTTCAGATCTGGAACAGCCTGACTGATGAAGTACGTACGCTACAGAACATTGAAAATATATCAATAGCGCTGTATTTTGTTCTCAGTTTTTAGATCTTCTTAAGAAAATACTGTATCAAACATCATTAGCGGCGTCTGTAGCTCGCCGTGCAAGATTGCCTTTTTTGCTCGATCGGCAACACGAAGTTAAAACTCCAGTGCAAATGTTACAACTTTCTATAATTTAGTCAATAAAAAAAAACATACGATATTTGGCGCGTTGTGACGGATTACTCAAATAATACATCACATGATTGCTTTCATTTCCATCCGTATTATTCAACACGAAAGTGTAAAAGTTATCATTAATTCGTTTTCACCTGATGTAAACCTTTAAAATAAATACAATAAAATAATTTGATATGGTATATAATAAGGAAATACCTTTAAAAGTAATTGTTGAGATAAGTTTATATCATGTAAGTATGGTATAACATTTTTGATTGATTTCACGGCGATTAATATCACCGCGTGTTTGAGGTAACTGGTCCGTGCCCTTTTTTGTTATGGCCACTTATGTTTGTCAGAATTTATTACCACTGTGAATATATTTTAACTGTGTATAGATATAGTGAGTTCGTTGCAATGGCGTGCAAACCACCAATGAAATGAAACTTTTCTATGGAAAATATCCAGCTCTCTATTGGTAGATAATAATAATTGTTGTTTTTGACTATTTATGCTTAAAACAGTTGACGCGGTGATAGCCCAATGGATTAGGTAATGTATGGTATTAATATAATAAAATCAGCTCTGTATATAAACTGCCCCACTGCTGGGCATGGGCCGCTTCTCAGTGTGAAAAGGGTTAGGTAATAGTCCACCACGCTGGCCCAATGCGGATTGGCAGACTTCACATATCTTCGAAAACACTATGGAGAGAACTCTCAGGCACGCAGGTTTCCTCACGATGTATTCCTTCACCATTAAAGCAAGCGTTGATCAACAAATTAATGCGTACATAACTTTGAAAACTCTGAGATGCATGCCTTGGGAAAGAACTCGAGATCTTTGCATGGCAGTCCAACGGTCTCCCACTAGGCTATATATAAGATTATGGATAATAATATTTACTTACGATCGAGAAATCGTTCCCGTTAGTAGTGACTCGATTCTTTAAATGACTAGTGACCTATTCCTAACAATTCTCACTTAGCTTAAGGGTAAACAAGAATAATAGTAATTTGTAACCCAATATGCTGGTAATCTTTATAAGAAAAATAACACAAAAACCACAGTTCCTGTTATTCAAGCAGTTTAAGTAAATTGTTATCATATTTGATGCAATATGAACAGCTTAATTTTTCTAAACGCATGCTTTGAGACAACCGCTTAAAATCTGTTTTATGCATACCTGTTTTGTGGCTTTAGCTGGTAGCATGCTCTCCTTAGCCTCTCTGTAAAGAAATTAGAGTAACTAAGTAATAAGTAAATTTTCACTTCCTAAACTTAAATTTATTTACGATTGCCCCATTAGGGATCAAGCTCTGTATCGCGTTGTGTGTTACTATGTTACAAATGTATAATTAAGGAACACAAAGCTATACCTGAGTCTAGAATTATTCGTAAATTAAACGTGTGTGTTCCATAAATAAAGAATTAATCTGAAGTAATAATTAGCTTATGGAACATACAGTAATAATTCTCTCGTGTGTGATTCGAACTCACAAAACTCAATTTAATGTATTTTAACTAAAATATAAATTAGTTAAACTATTTCACAGTAAACAATTTTCGTGTATTTCAAAAGCATGAATAAAATATCATAATCCTAAGTAATATTATCAATGCGCATGTGAGTGTGAAAGCGTATTTCACGCCTTAACTACTCGACCGACCATCATGAAATTTCGCATATCTATTGCCAGGAGTACAAAATAGTACATAGCATCTACCCTATGTTCTATTCTGTACCCCTAGCAATGGGTATAATACTTATTTCTAAATGGAGGAATAAATATTATCCCCGACGGATAATTGACAAAATCTTCATTTACACGAGCCAAGCCGCGGGCAAAATCTAGCATTTTATCAACATAAAGTTTTGTTTAGTGTAATACCCACATCAAACCTCTATATAACAACATTAAACGTGTCCAAAACTGTCAGATTTTTCACGACTCATTCCGTCTAACGTACATTTTATACCAACCCAAAAATACCGTATTCACAATTCGTGTCTCATTTTAATATTCAATGAGGTTCTTTACTAGAGTGTCACAGATAAAAGAAGTCAGTCGCAACCTTTCCGGCGACATTCTTGAGGGAGATAGTTAATTAAATAAATGGTCTGAGACGATGCCCCTCATCATTCTTTCCTACGCCCTACATAGCGTATTGTTGGGTAACTACAGGCTTTTATTGGCTTTTTACATTACCTTTGTACTTATTTATTTGTTGGTCGATATTAATCTGAACGAAGCTTTTTATTGAGATAGTTCGATAACTGTAGGTAGTTTATCGGTGCTTGTAAGTAATTGGTTTTTGACCTGGCTTATCTGTGTTTGTTTTTCGCATCTTCGAGCGTAATATCGAGGCTGCCAATTTCAGATATATGTATTAAATATAAAAGTTGATCTTTTATTTCTCAAGTTATTACTAAAGAAATAAATCATAACTAATATTAAAAATGTGAATGTGAGTTTGAGTGTTTGTTACGCTTTCACGCCTTACCTAATCGACTGATCATCACGAAATATAGCACACACGTTATGAGGGGAACAGAAAAGGATATAAATTTCCTTTTATCCAGGGAAAAAGAACTCTTACTAACCTAACCTACATTTATGCGAACGAATCCAAATCTAGTAATTCTCTAATAATCTAATTTGTATTTAATACTAGCTGACGCATTCGTCTGCTTCATATAAGATAATTTTCCCCATTTTTAAATATTTTTCATTGCTTCTCCGCTCTTATTGGTCGTAGCGTGATGTTATATAGCCTATAGCCTTCCTCGATGAATGGTCTATTCAACACTAAATTAATTTTTCAATTCGAGTCAGTAGTTTCCGAGATTAGCGACCAAACCAACAAATAAACAAAATCTTCAGCTTTATAATATTAGTACCTATAGATTTTAGCGTTAAGAGATAAAGATTGTAATAAATATAGTGTGAAATATTATGATTTAAAGTGAAGATCATAATAGTTTTTATTATGAACGCAGGTGGTTTTATCGTGCAGTCGCCAGACGTCTATAAAACCACTTTGTCTTGAAATTAAACTACTTGCAGAGATTTTTATCGCCGTTTGAGATATACTGAGAAAGTTAGTTATTTCGTTTTACGATTACATTACTTTATAGCAGAATAAAATAAACTTAAACATTGAATTATCTTAATACCTCAAGAATTAATGTTCCATCGAAAATAACAATGCACTACTATACTAGGAGATTACGTGCAATAGGAGACATGTTACTAGACACATAATTTCACGGCTATAAAATCCAGAATATTCATATAATTATTATAAAATACGCCATATACGCGAAAATATTAGGCGTGAGACTATGCATATATATGTAGTGTAGACTATGTATACATATATATATATATGTAGTAATATGCTTCTGTTTCTCCCTCGGTTATTTTCCCGTAGGGAGATGTGTTTTACACCCACATTTCACCAGCTATAATTTAGGACACACGTAATAGATGTCAAACCTTTCAATTCACGGAGTATGGATCAGTGCCCGATAGATGGAAATTTTTCTTTTGAGCGCAGTTCAAAACTCCGTAATAAATCAAATCAAAATCAGGGTGATTAGTGTGTTATAATTAATATATGTGTTATAAATAATTCAGAAGTGCTGTGCAAAACTGACGCTGTGAACGCCTGGAAAATGGCTTGTCCGAATTCTGATTTGCCAACCAACCTATTCTCCCAGCGGCAGTGGGACGGGCCACTTAGCAACTCTGTAAGAGAAAAGCTTTTTACTACATCTTCCAATGTTGCTGAGCGTGCTCGATTGCTTTACTTTCCGCCTCGCCAGTTGCCTCCGTTTAGGTGTTTCGTGTGTTTCTCCGCATTGCTGTCACTGTGGAGAAGCTGTCGATAGCCTCGGACACCATGGACTCTCTTGTACCGAAGCGCTGGTCGAATTTCTCGCCACGCTTATCTTAATGTCTCGGGTTCGAACCCACGTCGCGCACCTCTGACTTTCGGAACTAATATGACTTTTCGAAATTATGTGCGTTTTGATTGACAATTATCGCCTGCTCCGTGCCTCGGAGAGCACGTTAAGCCGTCCGTCCCGGTTGCCATGAACATCTAGGGCAGTCGTTATTGGGAAGTCAGTGCCCTTTTATATCCTGACACTGGTTAGCCTTAGGGTATCGTTAGCCTTCGGGTTGCGGAGTTCAGGTGGCAGCCGCTCCGTGTCAAAAACTGATATCCAGTCAAATCCGGTTAGACCAGAAAAGCCGACCCCAAGTGACTTGGGAATAATAAAGGCTAGGGAGAAGAAGAAGAAGCTAATCTTAATGACATACTACGTCGTGCTCTTGTCACTGCTGGTGTTCCAGCTGTACTTGAACCCAATGGCTTGGTACGCGACGATGGGAAGAGACCGGACGGAATATCATTGTTGCCTTGGAAGATGGGCAGGCCTTTGGTGTGGGACGCAACGTGCGTTGACACCCTTGCGCCATCACATGTTCCAAGCACTGCGGGATGTGCCGGCGCTGCTGCTGCAACCGCGGAAACCCTCAAATGGCGCAAATATAGTAATTTAGTCGTAAAATTACATTTTTGCGCCGTTTGGGGTAGAAACCCTAGGTTCATGGGGTCCGAGCGCTCGTATTTTGTACAGGAAGATCGCAAAACGCCAGATCGACGTTTCGCGTGATTAGCAGGCTGGTCTTTTCTTGGCCCAAAGAATCAGCATTACCATTCAACGTGGCAATGCTGCCAGTCTTCTGGGCACGTTACCAGTTGACAGCGATGCTGAGAAATTCTACGATGCCTAAACCATTTTTGTAAATATTTAGTATTATAATTATTTGTGTTTTTCTAATTATGTTATCTTTTTTTAAAACGTTTGTAAATATTAATTAGATTGAATTAAAAGTTATTTCGCAAATCAAAAATAAATTTATTCATGTTAGGTTACAAGGTAACACTTATTAATGTTAAAGTTACACAAAATTTTATAATACTGTAACATTTTTCCGTCCCAGTTATCAAAACTGATATCTCATGCACAAAAGTCATGTTCACTATCGCCACTGCACCACATTAAGAGAATGACTACATGAAATAATTACGAATATTTGCAGACGAACAGCGATCCTTAACAAAACGGATGATAATCTAGGACTTTTTGTAGACATGTAAAAGTATTCTTAAAGTTATAGACAAAATAATTTAAATACACCGGTATGGAGTTTATTTACGTAATAAATCCCAACATCTCCCTTAGTCCTTCCATGTACATATCCTAGAATATTTATAACATGATAATAATAATATAGCGGTAGAAGTTAGACGGTAGCCAAATGGAGTGCGATCTAGACGTCTTGAATTTGTATCCAAATTGCTAGACAGTTCTCTTTATAAATAATCTCAATGTTGAGCAGAAGCCTCTTTTAAGCATGGAAAGATTTAGGATTTAGGCCATAGCTCACCATGCTACCACTGCATGTTGGCAGACTTAACATTAGGCAACAACTTCGAGAACATTAGGCAAAACTTTTAGACATGCGAGTATTATATCTTTACGAAGTTTCTAAAAATGACAGACGTCTTTAAAAATGAAGTCGACCTCTACGTAGTCTAACAGTCTTTTCTATAATAATCTATCGCTTCACTGGAATTTTCAATCGTACAATATTTTGTGTTAATTTCTTATTACTAAGAGCTTATGCTTATATTATATAAAGAAAGTAAACTAGATACTGTAAGTAAGCATTGAGGTCAGGGGTTAGTCCATGGACGTTTACAAATTTTATTTACTGATTCTAATTTCTGTTTTCCTGCTTCGGCCCAGAACCTAGCCTCATCGATGCATTGTCGGCGAGTATAATGCAGACTTTCTGCGTTCTTAACGCATGCAGGGTGCGATGTAAGGTAGAACTTTGATTCGGTAAGTACATGTACGTTGAGGCACATATTATATTTCCGTGTAAATACCCGTAGTGGGAGCATATTATGTAAATGAATTTAATCCTAAGAATCTACAGATGGACTTAACTTCTCCTATAATGCGTGGCTACCTTGACCTCCACACAATATTTATATTAAGATACTTACACTAAATATGAAGATAAAAGTTAAAATCATAAATACCATAATCTTGATTGTAGACTACTCTTTACCTGTTAGCATTCTACTCTCAATTATTTGATCATGAACATGTGCCAGCTCGCACGGAGATGACCATCTTAGAGGATTAAAAAAAACTATGGCTTAGAAATAGTAATACTATTACTGCGTTACACCCGGTAAGTAAGAAAAATACTTTGCTCGGCCCGAAACCACTTGAGGCAATAAACTTGTAAGCATGGTACATTACGCAACTAGATTATTTTTCATATCATAGTGAAAATAAGTTTAGTAAACGCATGCATATACGTAAGAAATATTAATATATATACGATTTTTGTAGAAGTCAACATTATTTCAATATTTCAAATTTTTGAAGACTCACTCTAGGCGAAGAACTTTAAATAACGGACTTAAACTCTTTAGTTTTTGCATTTTGCCTATTACACAAATGTATGACCCGTATGGAGATCAATCTCAATACACTTGGTACTCTGGGATTAGCGAGGTAACCACTTAATCCAATACGCCATTCAAGTAGTCATTAAAAATGAATAAATAGCTCTTTAAAATAACTTACATAATACGTAAATGGCAATAGCAACCGCTTATACTTCATTTTAGTCAAGGTTATAAAACCTCCAGGTTATAATACCTCCAGGTTTGTTTTACCAATTAAAATCATATAATGCTAATTAATACTATTAATTAATATGATAAAATGAAATTAAATTCTTTAAATACATTGAATGGAACATGTCCCAAATAAAACGCAATGTGCATGGAATATGTTTTTGTAATTATCAGAAGCATACTGAACATGACGTAATGATTACCGGCGCTACTGTAATTACTAGTACAATAATTAAATGATATAAAATACGGGCATCGTTAATATCTCACTATCTACGTCTCTCTATAAATTGAGGGAACTCCCAGCGGACGCCCATTTACCAGAGAAAAATGGCTTCGCAATAAAACACGATAGAATGAGTCATTATTTTACCAGATTATCCACTACGAGGTATTGATAAAATTTTGATAACATTAAGCTTTAGGGTATCTATTTTAAGTACGTGAGATCACACATCTTTCCAAATCAGTTTGATAACAACATGGTATGGCTGGTAACATTTTATGACAATGATAATAAGTTGAGTGTAGATTCGTGGAAAATTCCTTAAAAAGTAATATTATACTTGCCAAAGGAATGCCCACTCCTTGTTGGGGTAAAAATTATACATGAACTGCTAATAATCATAAAAATGAACCTATTACTGATCTTTGTCTAATTTATTGGTTGTGAATGTCTAAAGATTCTGAATGGACGTCATGGTTCTGCGTGCAGAGAGCATGTGCTTCAAAATAACATTGTACGGAATGTGCAAGCTTTTGCCATTATGTCTCTCTCTATCTTTCATATACACACTCTTTCCTTTTCTTTTCTTTGTTTCACTAATTCTCACAGTCAGTTCAAATCAATAAACGAATAGTTTGCTTCTATCCACGACTGCCTATAGTTTGCTTTCAAAGATGTCTAAAGTAGAATATGCAACATAAATAAGAATGAATTGAAAATAAAGTCATTCAACATATTCACGATTACAACTGCCACATATTTATTTATTTTGTAATATATCTACCACAAGCATTTTTCCAATTAATAATATTGACTTGCTATAACGTTAAAAGACTTCGGCACTACATCAGTAGTCATTCGTTTCCAATAAGCTAAAGTACAGATTGTCGTGGACTGAAATCTTGTTTTATGATAGTAATTTTAATGGAAGTTGAACCATAAGCTTGATGCTATGAAAATCCAAATAAAATGGTATTGATTGTTTTTCCCGTCATGTCGCATTGCCGCTGGATATACAAGTAAGTAACAAAGTACGATGTTGAATACAGTTCGATAAATGCCAGTGTATGAATAAAAATAATTCAGATATAGATAGAATACTTTTTAAACTAATATACAATTTTTTGTTTTGGCAATACTAGTTAAAGAGTGCAACAGTAATCAATGTGACTACTGTGCATGAGGTTCTTCTGGTTTGATTGACAAGTCAGGCAATCTATTATTGAGTTCTACTGTTAAAAATTCTTAGTAGCACCGCTCAGTCTGCTTGCCTACCCTGGCGTGACCTTAATTCATAGCTGGCGAAATATAAGTGCTATACATTATATTTTCTAAGAGGTAGGCAGAGGCCTACCCTTTAGAAAATATAGGCGTGATGTCTCACGCCTTCTCTGTCTTACTAGATAGTCATGATTGTATGCACGACTCATAAGAACAAAGAATAAAAATTTGAGAAAACCAATTGTATAATACGTTTAGTACTTTATTTAATGTTCAGCTACTTACGTCGATGATCGTAGAAAGACGATAACGAAATTCAAAATTTAATACTTATTGAAACCTATATTGACTGTCATATAGACGATTGTGGTAACTCTAGTAATTGAAACTCCAAAATGTATGCCCCGATTTAATTCCAATGACGGAATAAAGTATTCTGTATCAGACTAAGAACAAAGGACGTTGACCTATGGATACAATGTTATGTCAACGCCAGATAACAATCTTAACTGCAGAGTAGCAGTGAAGGAGACTAGCTCGCAACTTCAAAAGATAATCTAAGCCAGAGGGCGCAGTGGTGAGCCTTGTAATAAAATACGATACAAATGTGACTTTGAATCGAATAATACAACAACCCTAGTAATACTATACTTTTAAAAACAATTCTATATTAAACCAACCAAAAAAACTATAAGAAGACAGAATTAACAACAGCTATTTATCTAAAAAATTTGTTTTATCAGCAATATTAGGTATCAATATTTGAAATACTAAATTGTATTGTTTTATTACTATTATCAGTTGAATGTAAGTCTGTTTACCTATAATGTTTTCACAGCTCAATTGATTTAAGCTTTATAAAGATAATTTAAGCTGTACACAGATAACTGAAATAGCAGCTAGACAATCAAAAAATAACTTTAACTTCCTTGTCAATTAATTGTAACCACACATCGCATCAAGATGTTCTTTCAAGCCTATCATTTCTTGTGATTTGTGTAGGTCGTATAAGCACATCTGTAATTATTGCTTAAAACAACATCTTGTTATAAAAGCGAAAGGTTTTAAAAAATAAGTTACATATGTAATAATTTATTATGCCTACCATTTTTAATAGACTTTGTTATACCTATTACAAATGGCCGCTCCTTTTCAATCATATAAAAAAGGTTCAATTTCGTTTTAAGTATATTATCCCCGAGGGATTAGGTAGGGTGTTAGGTCTGTACTTCATCGACCATGTTTAAATTCCACGTAATAGGGGTAAGGTGCTGACTACCGGTCACAATCCTCTATTCTGTGACGCTACTGAGAATTTCAATGAGAAAATTCATATAATAACTTGCCGACGACATTTTAGGCGGACTATAATTTTAAGTACCTACAATGTTTCGTCACTAAACTAGGAAGACATACATTATATTATACTCATGTATTATAAATTTTACCTACACGAGAAAAAGATACGATATCAGGATATTTGAATCGTTATGATTTAGTGCGCCAAAAATCTAACTAGTAACATTATAAGTGCAAATTTACGTTTGTTTGTTCGTTACGCTTTCACACCTTAACTACTCGTCCGGTTATCTTGAAATAATAATAATGTTTTGTTTACTTCGCCTGACATAATACACAATTTTTACAATACATGGATATTATTAAGTTCAAAATATAGAAATGTTCATTACATGTTGTCAGAGGTACATACATTATAAAGTACCTTTAATACAGAAAAAAGTACTGTTTGCGAACGAGCGTAGCTAGTACCATTTACAATCAGACCAGAAAATTCTGGATTCCGATGTGCTGCATACGACGACGGGAATCTGCTCTGCAGAAAATTGCTTACATATGGAGATACACAAAAATAAATAAATTGAATTCGATATCATAATAAAAACATCGTATTTCTGACATAAACCCACGTCCTAGCGTTTCAAAGCTCGAAGCCAGTCTCTCACTCACGCAATCAGTTATTTGTCTGTAAAACGACATAAAAATTCGAGCCGGACTCGCACACCGAGGGTTCCATATCACAGTACAATGGTGCGAGCCTGACTTACACCTGGGTAGTTTTGACAATTTATTGCGAGTCAGAAAATTTTGTTCCAATTATTTCTTGTTTACTTTAAAAAATATTCTATTATCACACTTGGATTGATGCATGGTTCAGCTTTATTACATAAATGTACTTAAATTTAGGTATGTTTGTATTTGATTTGTTCTTGATTAAGTAATAGCAAATAATTACTAGTAATAGTAATTATTTTTTACAATTTCGACATTTATAACGAAAAATTAATCACGCTATACCGGTATAAATTATTTTTATTTCATATTTTATTCTATTATTACACACATGCACTCATACACCGACAAAAACATTAACTTGTACGTGAACACACACACAGCTTAATTAAGAAACCTATATAATTAATTTGTTAATGTAGTCTACTTATTGCTTTTAACATAATGTATATATATAATACATATAGTATTTAAACTAAAGGTTAGTATCAAGACCACCCATAACCAAATTCATATTTTTTTTTAATGCGTTGTAAATTATTCTTATTCTTAGTGCACCTAAAACAAAATTTGTCTATACTATAGTTTTTACGATAGACCAAAAACAAATTTATTGTACAGACTGAACATCAATCTTAACTATTCGTATTTACCATACCATTTACTAGTTTATTAATGGAGCTTGTTGGCTACGGAACGCTAATAAAACAACTAATTACCAACTAATGTTGCTTATTAACTTATGTGTGAGGCGAATCAATTACAATCGAGCCGTCATTACATTCTTAGTGTTTACATATGCGCGATTTTTTAAACTTGTACTATTTTATATTTATTAGGTATGTGTAATGGATCTATACAGGCAAAAAAGTTACGCTACTTGAGAAGAGATGGCGTTGAACACAATTGGACGCTTCGCCCTACTATCCTGAATATCGCAAACGAATTTACATGATGAGCAACAATATGTACATATTTCCAAAATCAAACGTCAAGCCGTGGCTTGCCAGGCCTATCCATCAGCCAGATCGGATCGAATTCTTTACAAATCTAAACTAAAAACAATGATATTAGTTTGCCTGGCTGGTACACGATTGCGTTCACATCACACCGATTAGGTTTGAGACCGTATAAGATTATGACTGAAAAATTATATTGTTGGTATTCACAGTAGGTTATACTCGTGCATAGAACGCCTTGGTAAGCAGGTTATGCATTTTAAAGGCCAAAATTAATAATATAACCAATGCAAACTTTGAATGATTGACTTGACTTCAGATCGAAATTTGTAATAATTGTATAGTTTGCCTATTTTGAAACTCTAAATATAAAATTTTAATTTATAAAAACAAAATCAAAATAGTTTTTGCTCACCCAAGGGCATTGCTCTATTAAAAACATATATACATAGATTCACGCCTGTTTCCCAAAGCGGTAGGCAGAGACTACGGATTTCCATTTGCTACGAACCTGACACACTTGTCTGGCTATATTATTTATTTCTATTGACATTAAGTTTATCATTTCTATTGACATTAATTTTATCATTTCTATTGATAATAAAGGCCTAAGCCCGCCGACGGCATGGTATTATTCTTTTCAATTAAGTTTGGCATTCCAGCAATTGACAGATTAAGTTTATAAATATGTTGACCTTATTTACTTGATACTCGGAGAATATTTTATATTACTGACATCGCCAGCAATCCCAACATACATTTCACATTGGAACTTAATTTATTCAAAATATAATATGTACAAATAGTAATAAATGGGTGATGTAAACTTTATAATTTTGCACTTTATGGAGTATGGAAATTCTATTTTTAATTAATCTTAACTAATAAAATAAATGCAAATGTGAGTATGTTTGTTTGTTACGCCTTAACCACTCGACTGATCATCATAAAATATACACGTTGCCAGGGGTACGGAAAAAACATAGAGTACTTTCATCCAGAAAAAAGTACTGTTATAAATCTTACCTAACCTACAAAGCTGAGAAAAAAATCTTGTGTCAAATATTTCGCATAATGAATTATTTGATTTGATTTAAAATAATGATGTATACACGTATTTCAAATATATCTATGACTGATAAGACTCCTATTATGACGATCAAAATATATATTTGACTGCACGAATGGCGAAGTGGTTTAAGTGGTCACATCGCCACTGCTACTGCTCCGAGTGTTGTGGGTTCGATCCCCACAAGGGACAAAAATTTGTGTGATCCACAAATGGTCTGAATGTTCTTTGTGTCCGTTGTTTGAGTGATTGTAAAGATCCTTGCAACACAGGAATTGCAAAAAGTGCGGGTGTTGTATTAAAAAAAATATATGGATCCGTAGACCACATTCACTATTTTTAAATACTTTCAAACAACTATAAGTTTCATAGCTAGGACGATACAACCACCCCTACGTAACATCCTAAACGTAACTCTCATGAGAAATAAAGTTATATTAAATCCGAAATAGACATTGGGTCCAACCTACATCTTAGTAAATAAGGTGCTAGAGATATAGGATCAGTGGTGGTAAAAGTACTGATATAGTTATCATCAGGCACGTTTACTTACAGAAATCTGAATACGCAAAGCCGTTAGAGAGGATTTGTGTAATCAAATGTGTAGAAACAGGCTTAAGTCTATACTTATGTATATCTGAATACGTATACCAGAAATATTGATTAGACTTTGGCATAAGTCTGTAATATATGAGTTGAGGACGAGTTCGTTTGTGGGTCCATCAAAATGTTAGTGGGAATTTTTTTAGGTATTTCTCAATGGCAGCACGGTTTCTCTTAAACTGAAACTATTGCAATATGAATATAATATTCCCAGCCCTTCGGGGATTGAATGCTTAAGCACGGACTTAAATATACATCAATAAGCAAAATTACGCTTCGAACCTAATCAAGGTCTTAATCATCAGCGTGACGTCCAGGCGCCGTTAGTGCACGACCTTAGTCAGGCAATCCTGAATAACACAAGTCAGACTATGTTACATGTTATATTGTTTATTATATTATATAACTCGAATGACCTTTACTGCTTTTATAATAGTTCTATAAATAATGAGACTTTCATACAATGCTACTGGTTAACAATTACCCACACAGCGAGACCTAACTCATTTCAATGTTGGTTAACCTTTTGAGCTGTTGCGGCTCGACGGCGCGCGGCGGCCAGACAAAATGTTTTAAATTATGTAAAGGCAGAAATCACAAAGTTTTCAAAGATGTAATTAATACCTTAAATTAAATAAATTACTGTGTTTGCCAGTATTATCTTAAACTGATGATATAACTATAAAAGTAACTCGAAAAACCGATAATTACCTACTTACATATCCATTAATTTATATTATTATGTCTGTGGTTTGATTCTGTAAATATTTTTTAGGAAATATGTGTAAAAAGAATCCTACCGTCATCGAGCAATAAGTGTCAGGTCTCATAAAAACGAATAAAATTAAAAGATCATAGATAAGTGAAATACACTATAATATTTTAATCAGAAGCAAAATCGCGGTGTTCGTCTAGTAAAAGATACAACCGTTCGTTATAAATATGTAAATATCTGTCTAACCTCACTATATCCAAACGTATTGGATACAGCCCCTACTCTAGATACAGTTGAATATTAGTCGTGCGAATAACCTAAGGTTAACTTGTCAGTATTTTTGACGATGCTTACTAAACCCTCATAGTAATTCTATCGTAGATGTTCTTTTTGAGTGCTTCTCTTTAACCGATGGTATATGTATTTTGATTCTAAAACCGTCGTGGGCCATCATTAAGAATCTTTCTGTGTCTAGTTTTCAAGGCTTATGAAGTCATCTACAGCCCAGGAATTTTTGTCTTACTTTACACACACACAGGCGTGGCAAGGCTGTATATGGCATACAGATAAAGATAATACTATGTTCAGCGGTTGGCACATAGTATTGTCATTATCTTTGCCACTGCCCTCCAGTTGCTCATTATAGTCTTTGACTGTAATGACTAATGTTCAGTAAAGTGGGGACCTGGTGACCCGTAACACAGGTATTAAAATACCTATCATAAGCACCAATCTCTCACAAAACATTGTGAAAGATTCTTGTAATTAATGTCAAAATAACTGTGCCACTACGCTTTGGTATCTCTGAGTCTTAGTGTTGTGGGTCTAATCGTGACTGCCCATCTCACCGCTGTCGAAGAACTGCATTCATTCATTCGCCTTATCCTTGAGCTTGATTAACTGGTGTATATTTAACTCATTAACTATCGTTTCGATGCCAGCGTTCAGAAACTATGTTTTTATTATGACGACACGATTTAGGTGACAGGTTGAGCAAAGAGCAATGGAATATGTGGTTCCTTGTCCCACATCTAAGGCCATAGCAATATAAATAGAGTATCCACGACTACCAATCTATTGTTGCCGCTGCATCACAAAGCCCTCGCCATAAATATATCTAAAGTACGAATTTACCCTTGAACAAAAATACTTGAATAACAGGTTGTCTACTAATCGATCCAGTATTTATAGCCCTTTCAATTCAGAGTTCAACGATTTGTACAATCTATAAACCTAATCCGCTTGAACGATAGCATATTACACAAATTTAAGTATTAAAACCACTATTTCATTTCTTCTATTTTAATATTATGATTTGATTTATTGTTTATTTGTTTGTAAGGGTTTAAATTAAAAACTACTTAACCGTTATCAAAAATTCTTTCACTATTAGAAACCTTTATTATCACTGAGTAACATAGGCTATATATTATTTAAAAAAAAAGTACTAATCTAACCTATTTTTACACCAGCAAATCCGCAACAAGTAAAAGCTAGTTTTTTATATTACCTGGAGTTTTCAGAAAACTTCTGAACAATGCGAACTTACTCTTTCCAAAACTTCGATTAAAGTACTTATTTAATTTGTTGACAGATATTTTAATTGTCTGAAGCAATCACTAGCATACAGACAATAAATTAATCGAGTTCTTGCTAAGCTATTGAATTTTGAAGGATTGATTTTATAACCTAAAAAGGCAACAATTAGTGTTAGGTCAAAGGCAAATATTAAGCTCTACTATAGTCATCGACCGAGGTAGTCTCTGTATATGGCAAAAGTGTCATGGTTGCACTTTCACTAAATCATCAGACAAAGACAGTACATTAGAGTAATGATTCAACTCAAAGAATTTAAAATATTTATCCTAACTATTATTTAATATTGTCTTCTGTTTACGCGAATGTTATTCATTGAAATTAAACTACTATATACGGATTTTATCGCGTTGTTTATTTAGCACTGTATTACAAAATTTTGAAAATATTACACTACTGCTGATTTTATTTTACAAATTTATAAGCTAATAAAATTATATAAATTATTAAATCTATTTATTTTTGGTTTAACTATTATTATAAATGCGAATGTGAGTTACGCTTTTATGCCTTAAGTGCTCGACCGATCGTCATAAAATCACATGTTGTCAGGAGTTCAGAAAAGGACAAAGAGTACTTTTTATCTAGAAAAAGGTGCTGTTCCTGAGAGATAGCAGTTTATTGACAAAATCTAGATTAATGCGAGCGAAGCCGCGGGCAGAATCTTGTCAAAGATAAACAAGACTAATTTTCTTTATTCCCGTAGTATTTATCAGTGCACGGATTTCAATTCAAGTCAATTCAGGAGTGGAATGAATCTGAGGTTATTGAATGAGTGCCATTATACAGTCCCATGATAAAAGTATAACTAGTAAAGTTACTGTCCGCAGCTATGCCTGCGTCGATTTGTCATAGATGGCTTCCCCTGGGAGTACTTTATCATTTCGGGATGAAAAGTATCCTATGCTATCCTTTGGCCCACAAACCAACTTTCAACCAAATAGTATTAAACGATCATACGAATTTATATCTAGTAGTCATTATTATACGATCTAGATTGGTTTTATAAAGATCAATCTCATTTTGTAATAAGCATTAAATACTTAAAGTAATATTCTTAAAATTAGCAATTCTTATCAATAATGTTTGCATAACGCCTTTAACTAGAATGTACGAAATAAACACCGTTTTACTTCCACAGTTTTCACAAATATCGATTTAGTAAAATCCAGACTTATGACCGGTAAGTGTAGATTTTGCTCATATTTAACAATAGTCCTATATCTGTCGTAGCGAGTTCGTGGCTATACACGCTTTAGGTCCATCGTGGTAGATGTCCTATTTCACCTGAAATTATACTTTAAAGACTTAAACATGTTGCTATAAACATACCTCTCAATGAGCCTAACATTTTCTAGGTAAAGAAAGATGCTAGAAAATTCTCGTACAATTGAATTAAAATCATTATATAAAATTGAAAAACAGCCTTCAGCCATCACCATTAAAACATAATTTGGCATTTAATTGTATCTCTAATCGCGTAAAATGTTAAATTAAAGTACTATAAATGTTTTCATTATTGACTTTTTGCGTCCGATGATATATTTTTATACGCTCTAACCGAAGTGGGTTAGGTTCATTTAATGCGTGATTGTGTGTAATAAGATCTATAATTCCAAAGGACATCGTTCATTTCGTACCCAAAAACAAAAGTGTCGGCTAGAAAAAAAAATGTTAGTTACTTATAGAAAATAGCATTCTTAACATTTTTTTATACTTCAGCAAAGCTGTATGTTTAACCCTCCGATTACTACATTAGTAGAAGATACCAAAATCATTATTGTTTTATACGAATTTAAAATTCTATAAACAAAAAGTATTTTGTATTTTTATACGAAATAACGTCCTAAACATGTTTACGTATTACAGGCAAGCTTAATGTTTAACCCTCCGACTGCTACCTGGGTAGAAAAATGCAAAAATCAATATGACTTGGAATTACAAAAACGTAAAAAGCATGCATGCAAAAAGAAAGCTTTGTAAGTTTTCTATTTTAAGTTTAAGTTTAGTTATTCATCGTTTAAGTAGATATAGATATAATAAGGTGACAAATAAAACAAAAATAAACATAAAATGTCTTTATTATTAGATAGGTTGCTTTACATTTCAATAGACCTTATTATAATGCTTTCTAAGCCAGCTGCAGCTGGTCTTATACGAGCCTCGTGTCTAGCAAAACTCAAGTACCAAACCAAACACATTGTATGAGAACAACAACCAACGGTTCGTTTTCCTATATTGCAAGTGCAATAATAATGGGCTATGGCTGCCCTACCACTTGAACCTCTATGCCAACCAATATACATATAATATACCCTAGCCCTTATATGTCGAGACAGGATTCGCCCCCTTATCAATACAATATTTTCACCTAGTTCTCTAATATGTTCAGTTAGTTCGCTTATTTCTATAATAAATTCTCCATTTGGGTTTAAGTGTTCGCCATAGTAGCTTTTTGCTTGTTTTAACTGGTATACACCTAAGCTAAATAATATTAAGTCTTCTTCAGTGAGCCTTGGGAAATCTTGGAGCTCAGGTACATCAGCCGGCAATAGACGAAATTATACTCACCTTCTATTATAATTATGTCTTATGACTGTATCCGCAAGTGAGTTTGGCAGCGACAATCTTTCATTAATGATAGATAAAAAGGTTTGTGCATGAATGTTGTCTTCTATTACCCCGTGATAGGCATTTAATAGGGCAGCCGCTATTTTAAAATAATCGAACATATAATACAAAGAACGATTTACAATGATATTCCGCAGAAGCCGAAAATCCCTTTTAAAACGGCCGTTAACAACCTCGACGACCCATCGGCAAATAGTTACTAGACGAGATTTATTAGCCTGGTCTGTCGTCAATTGTGCTTCATTTGGATGTTTTGATTGTGGCATGTGTACTGAGTAACCATGCTGTTGCATTGGTACAACCGCGTCTCTAAAACCACGGTCTAAAATAAAAACATCACCAGTTCTGTAAAACCAATGAAAAACGCCGTCACCGTTGTTTGCTTAACTATCTATTATATTGTTCATTATTTGAGCGTCAGATGTAGAAGCATCATGAGGACCTGACACTTCAATTATATATCCATCACAGCATACCAATAGGAATGGCTTTATAAGATTTCTATACTTATGATTACTGTAAGATATTCTTTGGAAAAGTAATTAGAACTCTTTTAAATATAAATGTATGTGCCGTCACAAATTGTTATTGCTTTCCTTTCTTCAACGGCGCTGTTTGGATTACCGAAGAGATGTTCTAGCACAGTTAAGATTTCTTCGAGCTACGTCTTCTCTGCTTAGATGGTCAAAGCCCAAGTGCCTCGGGACAAAATCTTGCATTAGTGCAGTTCCATCAGAGGAACATTAGCATCATCATCTTCTTGGCGTGTTTCCCGTATATTTCTATGGTATGTTCTTCCTGCCCTTTGCCAACAAGGTCGACAAATAAAATCTGTTGGCTGTAAAATAAAACAGATTTGCTTCTTACTCGTGTCGTTCCACTTGCTCCTACCGAGCATTATATAATACTATGCTTTATTTTAGATTTTGACATGGTCAGATGTTGACTTCCCTAGAACATTTTAAATGTATTTTCTATGACGAATTGTAATTATTGTTATGATCAAAATACTGCGGGAACTGGAAACCTTATCAATTTCTTAATCACGTCGTAATCAGTGTACCTACGTATTATTACATCCAATGAGCTAGTAAAATGTAAGACAAAACTAGATATCAAAACATAATAACTGATGGTAGATATTCAATTCAACGCGCTATTATTAAATAAGATGAGATAGAAGTAGGACCCATAACCTCAAAGATTACATACCTGTAGCTCCAATATTTCTTGAATAATAATCTGCGCTATATCAATGTGTATTTCTTCTCGAGAAGCCCAAGTGTATCGCCTTCTGTTTACAACAGACTCACGACACCGAATACACAGAAAGTCAGCCATTTGAAATATTGTTAAATAAACACAACACAATCACGCATACTTTTGTAATAAGCCGTCCGATGTAACAGGAGTTGCATGGATAACTATTTAACTTAATATTTAAAACAGTGCAAAGCGATTAGTGTTCGTCGCGCAGGGAGAGGGGAGTACGGGATGCGAGCGGGCAGGGGGCCGGGCGATGGGTGCTTGTGCGCACACACATAACAATAGCAGGTAGCTAGGTTGTTTATGATTACTAACTAAAGTAAATAAATGTGTGTCTATTAGACAAACGTTATACGTAAAAATAATAATTTTTGTATTTTTAATCACATGAAGCAGTTGTAGGGTTAAACTTAGAGGTTCGCTGTAATAGAAAAAAATGCTTAGAGACATAACATAATTATATAACATTCTACAAAACCGCAGTATTTTTTTTTCTGGCCGGCCCTTTAATTTTTGGGTACAAAATGTTCGAAGCATGAATGATGTCCTTTCACCCCCTTCTTATGGTTAATACCTCGGTGGCGAAGCTATAATGTACGCGATTACTACGTATGTTGTTTTAAATTTGATTCCTGGATCAAGCAAATGTAAGTAGATTTTAGCTTTTGGGAATTAGTGCATTTATTCTTAAATAGATTGTGCATGAGACTTCGCCCGCATTGATTTATAATTTGCCAATATAGTGCTATGCCTCTGGACCGGTATTCCTTTTCTTGATGAAAGGTACCTTATGTTCTTTTCTGTACAACGTGTATGCAAAATGTCATGATGCTCGGTTGAGTAGTTAATACATGAAAACATATCAAACGAACCCACATTCGCATTTATAATATTACTTAGGATGGCAGCACGAAGAATAGAGCTGTACTCAACAGGCTCGTTGCCTATTACGTGAGGTCTAATACCATTACCGGCAAAATGCGAGTGGAATATACATTTCCCTACCCTTTCAGGAATAAGACAATGTCTACATTTATATTAAAAGTCCAGAGAGATCTAATAAATGAGATTTAATAAATTAGGTATAAGTAAAAAATACCGATTGAAATGAATCGCATTTAATTAGAACAATTAACTGAAAGATAATGAATTTAAATATAGATGAAGTGGCACAAAAATCCTAATAGATATTAATGAAGCTTTTAAACCGACGAGCACACTGAATAGATAGGCAATTAGGTGGTATTAATCTTGAGCTTGTTCACAGTAAGGAAAAGTAATTATAAGAAATGACGATGACGTCTTGCGGACATCTCTAGAAATATAAGCTCGAATTAGATGTCATCATGAGAATTGCTATGCAATCTTTATGCTGTTTTCTTAGCTATACTGAGATTAAATTACTTTAACCGTCCGTAATCTTATTGACTGCATGGATGGCGTAGAGGTTTAAGTGGTCCCCTCGCCACTGTGTGGAGTGTTGTGGGTTCGAATCCTAAACGGGTCAAAACACAATGTAATATACAAATGGTTGTTTCAAGTCTGGGTTTTCTTTATGTCCGTTGTTTAAATGTTTTTAGCGTCACCTGCCACACAGAAATTATTCCTAGTGCGGGAGTTGTCTTTTAAAATAAATATAAAATAGAAATTACTGAGATTAAAACTGTGTCTCTTACTGTAGTAGTTTGTATTAAGAGTAGCTGTTTATATGCGCTGGCTGTCATAGGTATGCATCATTGGTGTAGTACGAATACTACTCTTAAAAACGGTGGACCGTCTTACTTTTGAGAGTTGGGTCGGTCTCTGGGCCATCTAGACTGATCTATTCGATTTTTGTTGCCAACAATATGCCTATGCAGACAAATACCTTAATAGGCATATAACGCACTAAGAATTTAGTGTGGGTGTGTAGCGAGCGTGTATTTATGTGAACGAGGAGTCTGCATACGCACCAGTCGCTAGTCGAAGTGCCAATGAAGATAGCGCAGCGACTTCCCACGAACTACCTACACATACAGTGCTATGTTATTCAAATTTCTGTTTCTTGCTAATCCAAACAATACAATAAAAATTTCACCGATACCGCTCCACCTCCGCTGTCTGCATATGTTGGTCCTTAGAGTTGTATCGCGACACGAAATAACAGGCTGCTTCCCGCGTGTAGTAATAATAATGTATTTAATTGCCAATTATACTTAGCATTCACACAATGGACACAAAGAACATCCACACTCTGAACATCTTTTTATGAAACTATAGGGATCGAATGCACAACATTCGGTGCAGTTCTTTTTGTGTGTTTTAGTTGTTGGCCTCAGATGGCCTTGACAACTTTACGGGGACTATGAAGGCTCCCAACCCGCAGCGGCAGTGGCGAAGCGACCACCACTTAAATCATTACGCCATCCGTGTATTCAAACATTCTGTTAGAAAATATAAATGTCCAAAACATTCTGTCAGCCCAGCACCATTGCAGAAACTTACATAGTTACAACAATAATTGAATTAAAACGTTGATTGAATACACATTGAAACAATTGGCATTACATAATTACTAATTAATGGTACAAGTACTAACTTAAAAAGTCAAATAACATAGTAATAATTAACGAATTAATTATAAGTCAAATATGAAATTCATGTCACGATTTAAAGTCAAATTCAAGGCAAATTATTGATAAGGATTTTGTTGAATAAAAAAGTTTAAAAACTACATCCCGACTACGTAAAAAAGTGGTCTAAAAAGGGGAAGAATTTAAAATGTATATAGCCGCCCGGACCATTATTAGGAATCTACTGACACCTCATTCATTAAAATTCAGTAGTTTAGGCGCTACGGTGGAACATACAAACATACATACTCAGACTGCCAAAATCATTATCATCATCATTATCCCTTCCTTTTGGCTTCGCCATAGTCGGGTAAAAACACTCGTGTAATAATGTTGTTATATTAGAACAGACTACATTCGAAGTGCATTTTACAAAATTAAATATAGGCATAAATTTATAATAATAACTAGATCTTGCTTGCAGCCTCGCTCGCGTAAATGTAGATTAGGTTAGATTAGTAAAATACTCGTTTCTGGATAAAAGATACCCTACCTATGTCCTTTGTCCTTTTTGTTCTCCCGACAACGTGTATATGAAATTTCATGATTGGTTCAGTAATGAAGTCGTAAAAGCGATACAAACAAATAAAAAAAAGCAAACAAACTCGGAAACGCAAACTGTCCTACTTCTAGGTCCGGGCCAGTTTATATACACGTTTTTAACTGATTACTGTGAGTAGGATTTAGCTATAGTCCAACACGCTTGCTTAGTGCATTAAAGTACTTGATACTTCTTTGAGAACATTTATTATTTGTGGTCTTTATTAAACGTAAAATAAATTGCCTCGTTGGGCTTGGTGCACAAATCTGCGCTTATAATAGTAAGAACCCAGGTTCGATGCTCTCAGCGGACAGAGATATTGTATTTTTTGTGTTTTGTTGTAGTACGTCGTCTAGTAATGTAACGGTTAGTCAGCAATGGAGTCGCCCATTAACGGAGTATGTCATTCTATAATTCTGCAACAATGATCGAAATACGTTCAATTGTAGGTATAGCCGGCATTTATTTTATTAGGATTTTGAAGAGTTTTGGATGTAGCAATTTTAATTTTTTTGGCGAAAGCGTAGACAATTTTATTCCTGTTCCCTCCTATATTAACCTATTGAGCCGTAGCGACACACCGGCGGCCAGACACAATTGATTTATAATTATGTCTGGCATTGCAAGATTTGACAGGTTAATGTATAAAATCACGACGTTAATAGATACTTATATTTTAAAGGAACCGGATTATGTAACAAAACTTATCTTTGTATATCTAGCTTTAACTTTAAGGTCAAAGCCGGTATGACACGTCATACTCTATATCAAAATAATTTAAAACAAAACGCTTTTTAACTTATATGGTTTTATGTTAAAATTATACATTCAAAATACAAATAAACTGTATTCATATTTTAACATGCTTAAAGATGTTGTTGAGAGATACGATTCGAGATAAAAGCCTTATTTACCTTAATTATGTTTAAGGTAAATAAGGCTTTTATCTCGAATCGTATCTCTCAACAACATCTTTGTCACAATTATTCCTAACTGTCCGCCGCGGTTTTACCCACATTTATGATTACTGTTCCATTCCCGTGGCTCTTAGCGTGATGTTATATATCCTATGTTATTTCTGGCTAACCAAGGATTCTAATGGTGAAATAATTGAATTAAAATGAAGAATTATTAAAATAGTTCAATAGTTTCTAAGTATATCAATTACAAACAAAAAAGCCTTATCTCTTTATAATATTATAATATCAAACTTGTATTTAAACTGTCTTACTGCTGGGCATGGGCCTCTTTTCAATATGAGAAGGGTTAACGCACTGTCTACCATGCTGGCCTAGTGCGGGTTGGCAGATATGACTTTCTTTGACATCTTTGAGAACTCTCAGACACGCAGGTTTTCTCACGATGTTTTCGTTTACCGTTAAAGCAAGCGATAATTAACTAATTAATATACACATAAGATAATATTAGTATAGATAAAATCCGAAATTGGAACAAAACATATTTAAAATTGCCATTGGTACACGTAATACAGACACGAGAAAGGTCGACCACGTCCGACACCGTTAAAAGAAATCATAATTAATCGTCCTATTCCCCGCCCGCTCGTCTTAATAGAGAGCTTTCCACCGCTTTCCATGTTTTCTCAGCGACGTAATAAATTAATCTCCATTCGCAGTTTTCCTGTAGCCACTAAGAAAGGCAACCAACAAAACAATGAACAAGCAGTAACTTTCCAGCTACTTCGTACACCAAGCGAGCGTGAACACAACGTTGTGACGGATAACGAATGTTATGAGTAATATGTTATCAAAATTAATATTTGTACGTATTAACTTAAATCACATAATGCTAAAATGTATATTTGTACAACTAGGTGCTATTTAATCAACGCTACATATTTTACGTTCAGCGAGTAAAGCCATTAAAATAGCATTACACAAATATTAAATAAATATCAACATGTTGCGGCGCTTTTGATATATTTTTATTTATTAAAACCGATTACATGATACTAATTTGCTGATCAAATTTTTATATTGGATTTTATTCTACATTCATTTTAGTGTTCTGAATCAAAGTTGGCAAGGTGCTTGAAATATGAAATCATATCTGCATTATATCGTCTGTCTGTCAGAAAGATTTCCTATTTAACTACAATGACATATATTTTGACAACGTAGATTGAAATTTGACACACAGATTGAAAGTGTTATAACTTATAAGTTAAATACTGGTTTTATAGCCTCTAAAGCCAAGCTCAACAGTGTAAGAAATTTGTTTGCCCTAAAGAATCAGAATTGTGGGCCTCTTCTATTATTTCATGCAACAATAAAGAATAGCGTGGTTACGAGTACTATAATTTATATTATTCGACCCATTGAACACCCAATCCTACAACCGAAATTCCATATGTTACAATGGTGCCCATATTGCCAGCCATGGAGCGCTTCCGAACTATGAAGTAATAATAATAATAAGTATTTATTTCCAAAAACCATACAGCTATTACATACAAAGGAAATTAAACAAACTTAGGTACACAAAGCATTTAGGAACACTGATACCCATGGTAAGATCTAACTTGAGTTATGGTTATCAGGCTACAGCAAGTAAAGTTTACAATAATTATGTTCATACAATTTTTATGATGTTCGAACGATTAAAATACATAAAATACGCATATACCTACATAAGTCGTATCATAATAAGCTACGTGTACTTGCTCGTGTACGTGTGTGTGTGCGTGTGTATGTGTTTGTATGTACGTGTATGTGTATGTGCGAGTGCATGTATGTGCGTGGGCATGTGAGTGTGTGTATGTTTATGTATATGCATGTGTGTGCGTGTGTTACTGTCAGTAATTAGGGAATGGATATTGTAAGAAGGTCTTCAGTTTCCTCATAAATTTTATTCATGAGCCAATCGGCTACTTTTTCTTGCATTCAGATCTAAGTAGTGCATAAATGTTGCAGTATCTATTTATTGTGTTATATAAATGACTGCTGAGCACACCATAATGTCTTGAGGTCTTAAAATTTTTGGTTTCACACACTTTATACGAGCGACGTTTTCTGGTGAGGTTCGGGTTATAGACAAATGAAACATGCTTTCTGGTGACTGTTTGACAACGAGTAACTGTCGAACTGAGAGTATTTTACAGTCATAATGTAACTGAGAGGTAGAGTACCTAAAAGGTTTAAAAGTCTTTACCTTTAGAACAGCTTTCTGTGCACGCTCTAAAGGCAAGAGATGAGTTTTTGCTGCTCCACCCCATACTCCAATGCAGTAATTAATGATTGATTGGGCCAGCGAAAAATAGACTGTCTTCAGTATATCAATGTTGGCCGACAGACGCAGTTTAAAAAAAATGTAGATAACTTTGCGTACTTGTGCTGTTAAGTTAATCAATTGACATTTCCAGCTAAGTAAATAATCTATAAAAACACCTAGATATTTTATTTCGGTGGACCTATTTAAAATTATACAGTCACAAGAATATGAGGTAATTGACTCGCAAATATGTGCCTTGAGGCAGTAACTGTCTAGAGGGAGTTGTGTTAAATTTGAGGTGGAGAATGTTAGGAGGGTGGCTTTTATCAAAATTTAATGTTAAAAGGTTTTTATTAAGCCATTGTATTACTTGACTGAGAGACACTTCAGCAAAATCACATCATGCCAGTTTCTGCCACGGATGAGCAAGGCATCATCATCTGCATAAGTGACTACAGTACAATTAGGAAGGGAAAGCTTACACAGTGAGTTTATGTAGAGTAGAAAGACCGTAGGGCCAAGCACTGGGCCCTGTGGTACACCAAAATCTAGAGTCGCACTGTCACTAGTAAAGGAATCGATTTTAACGCGCTAGGTTTTTTAAGAGAGATAATCAGAAAAATACGTAGAGCATATCCAAGTATACTACATCTCTCCATTTTCAATAAAAGGTGTGTAGTAGAGACAGTGTCAAAAGCCTTTTTTATGTCTAGGAAGATACATACACATTTTCGACCACTATCTAGTTTTTTAACTATTTGGCTAACAAGAGAAGCTACTGCATCTTGCGTTGACTTACCATTAATAAAACCAAACTGGTTTGAGGCAAGAATATTATTTCTGTTTAGAAAGTTAATGAGGCGGATGTTTAGCAGCTTCTACAGGATTTTCAATAGTGCAGGCAAAATAGATATCGGTCTGTAATTATTGACACTGTCTCTACTACCTCCCTTATGGATGGGGTGAACAATGGCCCTTTTAAATGACTTAGGGAATATACCGTTTGACATTGATATATTACAAATATGTGTAATAGCGGGATGGTTCCCTACCAGTGCAGATGCGCGTTGTTACAGTATTTTGGTTGGAATTTTATCCTATCCTGCGGCACTGTGTAATCGTAAACCTCTAATAACTCTTTCAACTTCTACTTCATCTATAGGCAGCAAAACGAGGGAGTTGACTGGAGTACTATCATTTGGCATCTGATCATTACTTAATGATTTGGAGTTATAGGAGACCGGCGGAGTCCCTTAGTTCGTCAGGCCCATCGCGGACAAGAGTGAAAATGTAATCAATTTACTGCTAAAAACATACAAATGATCATATGTAAAAAAAAAGTATATTAATGGTGGTATTAAAGAGATATTTGAGTTTATATGTATAATTCTAGGTTATAATAATGACACCACTTTGTAGGTACGAAAATTGTAGGTACATATTTGTTTATGGTTTATATAATTATAATAAGTAAATCATATATATTTTATAGATAAAAATATATTAGGTATAAATAGTAATATTCATGAATACTATTTTATTGCTCTTTGATTAGTAACTTGCGTGGGAAAAATGAGGATCAGCCCGTAGTGACTGTAATTATATCTTAAGACAACTTATACAAATATCCAATAACAACAAAGCCAGGTCAATCGAAGATGCAGTTTCAGAATCCAAATAAATAGCCAGGTCACAAATAAATCACAGTCACAAAAATAAGTACTAGTTTATTAACGTTCACTGCGCACGAGTGCAAAGTTAACACGAATGTAACTTGTTGCTATTTTTCACAGCTTTATTGTTCGTTATTGCCATTCCGTTTCTGTTATTGAATATAAGTCTTTTGATCCAACATAAAAATAAAATAATAATAGAAGAAGCGCACGTATAAACATAAAGTCAAACGCCGGTAATTATAGTTAAACATACCTTACCGTGATTGATATTTATTTAAACTATTATAACTGTTCAAACTGACAATCGAGACCATGTATTGTATATTAAAAACATTAATTTAAAAATAATAAATAATGCCCTTATATTTAAGGCTGACAACATTAGAAACTCGAAAGAGCAACTGCTTCCGGTTTTACAGTACGTTTATTACCTTTTTTCGTGATATTTATATCTATACCATAGATTTTTCTGTTTACAGTAATTAACAATCAATAAAAAGAAGTACTTTTTTTCTGTATACATTTAACTTCTGTTGTTTTTGTGAGGGCCGAAATTCGCCGATGTCCTTTGAGTGCCAGATCTCTACTAATATTAGAGAAGTATTCATTAACTTTATTCACAGAAGCCACCGCACTAGTCTCCACTCCAAGTAGTTCTTTTGAGAAGGTTTTAGAGGAGATCGTAAAATAAGTAATATTTTCACGACTTGGTTTACAAAAGTTAATTTATTTAATTAGTTATTTAATTTTTAAGTTTAGTTTAGTTTTTGGTTTTTTACTTGGTTTTGGTTGAAAAGGTTGATAACGCGCCTTCAAAAATTCACATTTTTCATGGGCATGTTTCAGCCGCTTAAATAATTTGTTGCAGAAATTGCCTAATCTTAGGTAGGTTAATTTAAGGCTGGGACTTTATAGCCCATTTTCGTCGTTTGGCCCCCATTCTTCGGGGCGCTGCAGGCGCGCTCTCGCGCCTGCTGCCCAACCTTGGGGGGCCAAACACCTCCTGCCGGAGGCTCTACGAGGGGGTCGTGCGGTCCATGGCCCTGTATGGGGCCCCAGTTTGGGCGGACAGCCTGACGGCCCGAAACATTTCGGCGCTTCGTGCGCCACAGCGCGCCATGGCCGTCAGGTTGATAAGAGGTTACCGCACGATCTCGTTCGAGGCTGCGAGCCTCCTCGCCGGATCGATGCCATGGGACCTGGAAGCGGCGCTCCTGGCGTCGCTCTATTGCTGGCGCCAGGAGTCGCTAGCTCGGGGCGAAGGACCGGATCTTCCCGCTATCAAAGCGGCAAGGTCCGAGCTCCGCCAGGTCCTAGTGGCGAAATGGAAGGAGCGACTTGTGCACCCCAGTGCCGGGCACGCCACAATCGTGGCGGTAAGTCCCGTGTTTGAGGAGTGGCTGGAGAGGCGGCATGGCGCCCTCACCTTCCGGCTGACACAGGTATTGACTGGCCACGGTTGTTTTGGCCAGTTCCTGTGTCGTATACGCCGGCAAGAGACGCCCGGTTGTCACCACTGCGGCGACTGCCGCGACGTTGTAGAGGACACGGCGCTGCACACTTTGGCGGTTTGCCCCGCTTGGGCATCGCAGCGCCGTGAGTTGATCGCGGCAGTCGGATCGATTGCCCTCTCGCTCCCGACCGTAGTTCAGTCTATGGTCCGGAGTGAGAGGTCGTGGAACGCCGTCGCCTCCTTTTGTGAGGAAGTAATTTCCATCAAGGAGGCGGCGGAGCGGGAGAGGGAGCGTTTGAATCCTCTCCCCAACCGCAGAGCCGGGCGCCGGAGGGCGCGCGATGACCTCCAGCCACCCTGAGGTTTGACCTGGGGGTGGCGGGCTTTGTGGGCCTGCCCGCCATCCGTTCAGCACCAGGTCCGAGAGGCGGCGTGCGTGTTCCCACGCGCGCCTCTGTGTCGAGTCCGTCTCCCCCCTAGGGGGGAGACAGTAGGGTTTTACTAGAAGTAAGTACCTTTGGGTAGGTCTTTTGTGTAGTGGCCTGCCGTTTCATACGGCGGGCCGTAACCTTGGCGGGGTCGCGACCGCATGCGAAAGCGATTCGCGCGGCCCCGTCGATAGTGGTTGTGTCGAAGAACACCGTGGTAGGTTTAGTCGGTATTCTGGGAGGTACATTATCTTTTCAACATCTTTCTTTACCCCGGCGAGTCCGACATAATCCCTCCGCCCGCCCCCGCGGAGGGATATGCGTCAGAGCATTCCCCCACGTAAAAAAAAAAAAAAAAAAAAAGGCTAAGATTTTTAGGATTATTCTTCAACCGTCGGCACATAGAGTCGCGATTGCGGATACAATGTAACAATCCCATAGTTATCCACGGCTTAAATATTCTGTTTGGATAGGATATGCTTTATTACCGAATATGTATTTGATCGTAGATCTAATAATTGTCACGAGTTTTTCTGCATCTAAGGTTTCTGTCACTGAACTGAAGTCAATATTAGAGATAACCTTATAAACTGAAGTAAAATCAACCTTTACATAAACGCTACGATTTCTGAAATGAAATGAAATGATTTATACTAAGTTCAATCTCTGCAAGAATGGGGGAATGATTCGTTATGCTAGCATCAAATATCAGTGTCGTAGTTTTTTAAAATGAGTTTAGATTTTAGAAGTGACTGCTATCATACATTTAAACTGTGCACATTTGAACATTGGTCTAATAATTTTCATAGGCTTATTTAATTGTAAAGACTTCAAGAGGAGTAGAAATCTTTGGCATAGATGGTTCCTGTTTAAAGAGTAGATGAGTGTTACTTAAACCTAAACCTACCTTAAGCTATAAAGGTTTTACTAATGCACTGCAGGAGCCAGTACATTGCTACTGACTTAGTTTATTTCCTACACAAAAATAAATGAAATAACTGGAAGTGGTGAGAAGCTTTTCTTCTGCTTCGGATTAATTATAATATTGTTCTCATAGCTACCTACTACTTAACTTTTTTCCCTCCACGTTACTTTCTTGCAGAAGTACAGTTATTGCTAATATATATACGATTTCCTCGTAAAAGTTGCATAACTGCGAAACTGTGTGTCTATTTATCAAAGTAAGGTTGTGGAATTGTATGTACATATTAGTATATGTTTTATAAGAGAAACTTTAGTAATTGTAGTGCAAGATGTTGGGTAAGTTTTGGGAGGTGATGAGACATACCTTATTGTATAGATAATGCAGTATCTTAACTGCACAAAGCGTGAGTCGCAAAAAAAGGGTGTCATGAAATATTTGTTCTGAATTTGAGTATTTTTTAAAGCACATACATAGTACTCCGCGACACAAGGACCACTAACAAGCGCAAGAATAGTAATTTCTGTATTTTAACTCAAGCTATACTATGACATATATGAGTCCTGTAGGAACTTGAAATAAAGATTTATTATTATTATCTCGGTTTTCGGTGGGTGGGCTTAGAGCATTTAAACAACGAATAGAATGGACACACATGAAACAAATAATGTAATACATACATATAAATGTTAGTCTAGCGATAATATCCAACGAAAATAAAGAAAATCTTATTTTCTAATTATAAATAAATAATTATTGTAATTGACTGCCTTGGTGGCTCAGTGGTATTGATTGCGATTGCTGTAGATAAGGTCTCAGGGTCGATTCTCTAGTCGGGCGAAGAGTTACCGTGGTTTTCTGCACAGAAATTTGCCAGGCAAATCACGGAGCCTGGAACCATGCCCGATAAACGGCAATTGACTCGTCCCCTATTACGTGGGACCTAAAAGCACTTCGTCAGGGATACAGGTCGGAGAGACTATATAATTATCAAAATTAATAGGTATAGCAAGATAAAGCTAAGTTTGAATTGAGATACCTTTAATATAATATACCACAACGAGTCTTAATAGTGTTTTGATTGTCAACCCGATACAATGAGTGGTACAAATAAGTCAAAACGTCGATAAATAAGTAGATTTAAATTATTTTTAAATAATTAATAAAGCGATTAAGATCCATTATTTAATGTTTAAAGCAAGGAAACAAATCGCAAAAATTAGAAACTATTGAAGATTCTGATTCAATCTCAGAAAACTAAGATACAGCCTATTTTCCAATCATAAATGTTTAAGGAACAATGTTTGTTTTGTTTTAGGCGAACGTTTATTGATCAGATCGGAGACGTTCTGGATAAAGGCCAGGTTAAGAGCACCTTAAACCGGCGAGCGTGTATGAGGAATGTTATGAAAGTGAATGAAGCCAGAGAAGTGTGTCAGGATCGTAGTAAATGGAAATCCGTAGTCTCTGACTACCCCTCTGGGAAACAGGCGTGAATCTATGTATGTATGTAAATGTTTAAGGAAACCTATAAAATAAAAAGTAACTTTTTATAAGCTCCCGATTAAAATATTATCGTGCTATGTAAATCCAATAACACAACAATATTCATATCCAATTAAAACAGAATGCTACATATATAATTTTATAGTATTGAATTGAACTGGCATTCAACAAAAGTATCACATATATAATCCTTAATAAACAAGCAACAACGACGCCCAATTTGGACACCGAACTGTAAGGAAGTAATTAATCAAAGAAAATGTTCTGCAAACAAAACTATCCACGGACACGCAAAAACTTATTTCGGAAGGGAAGTAAAACTAACACTCGGTTTTATTGCAAAGCCCGTTTTTGGCTGGAGGAAAACATTCGTATTTTTATTTTTACAAAGAAACATGTGTTAAACCCTGTATTTGAAACTACCTCGCGTAAAATTGCGCCAAACAATTTACCTTGCCACTAAAAAACCACCTTACTTAACTCGACAGGCATTAACATTGAGTTAGCTCTTGCGTTAGTAATATGGAGGTAATGTAGAAAGCTCGTATTATTTAAGTACCTACATCATATAGGTATAGTATCACGCCTATTTCAGTGAAAGAGTAGACAGAAGTGTATTACTACCAGATTAGCCAGCTATGATTTTAGGTAATACTCGCCCCATTTGCCAAATTGCTAGACTCTGTGTTGATACTAAGAATTTAATAGTCGAATAAGATTTTCTCGGTTCGGGAACGAAACCCGAGACCTCATGCGCAGCAGTCGGATTTACAACTGCTGCGCCATCAACACAGTCGTTTAAGTATGTTATATATAATATTGTATTGTAAATAATGTATGTCAAGATGAATCTATAGCATTCTTTCGTTTCGCACTATCTCAACATTCTGTTTATCTTTCGCTTATAATATACCAATACTGAAGTTGCAGTAATAGTACAAGTGTGAGTACAACTTAGAGAATAAAATATAAAATAGGATTAGAAATTTTAAATAATAGTAGAGACTGAGGAGGTTTGTGACATTTTTTACTTAAAAGAACATATCTTATTAAAAAAACATACCATGATTATGAACTCTTTGCCTCAATGTAGCCCGATTCTTACTCTTTTGAAAGCAGTCATCAGAATCAATGAATGTTATAAAATCCACGAAAACTGAAACTACTCCCTTTTTTTTGTCACAACTCTCCTAACACCGAGGTAAGTTGTGACAGCTGTATATCTAGACTATATTTGAAAGATAAAATACTTTTATAGGCATTATAAACAAAATACACGATTTATTTTTGTATAAAAGTACTTTAATTATCATTTGGCATAATTGTAGGAACTACAATAACATAAAACATTAACATAACAAGCATTAAATCTTTTGTAAGTCGGTAATTATGGCATCATTACGAGATCGGTCGTTTTAAAGTCAGTCATAAATCTTAATCTAATCTGATAAACAATTATGACAGAAGTATTGCAGCTCGCCCCCAGTGCAATCTTCGTGAGACCAGCCTTTGCATTTTAGGCACTGAATCCTTTTCTCATTTGATTTGCTATTGACCTATGTCCTATCCTATGATTCAAGTCAGCACAAGCAAAAACAATTATTATCTGCATCTTCTTCGGCATCACCTGCACTTTTCTTTATAGTCGTCTTCTTGGCTTTTTTAGGTTTATTCTTTTCTTCGCCTAATACACGCTTTTTCACAATTTTTAATTTTCTACTGGCTTCTATGGCAGCTATTTCATCCTTGATAGGTGTGTCGGTTAGCATAGCTGATTTAATCTTGCGTCTATTAGGTTGGTTCTTTTTTCTTGGTGGAGCTTTTGGCAACGGCCTTACTGATTCTGGCGAGAACACATCAGAAGTTGTGGCAAGCGGAATGCGAGCTGTAGACGTGGAGGCAACGGATTCATTTGCGTTATTGCTTGGTAAAGATAAATTGCTAGAAGATGTCGTGGCTTGATCTGTAGATGTAACTGCAATAAGGGTTCTTGTCTCAACGTTTTCAACAGGTCCGATGGTTGTATTTGGTGTAACAACTCTTGCTTCATTGTTTTCTACTGTACCAATTGTAGGATTTGAAATATGTCTGTTCCCTACATTGGCCGTAGTTTCTTGAACACTTGACGATTGCTCTGGTTCTGGATTGGCCAAAATAAACCTAAATAGGAGAGTTGTGACAGCGTGTCACAACTCTGCTAGGTGCCAAAAATCACGACCTGGTCGGAATAATTTTGAAACAAGATGCAAATATAGCAAGACAATGCCACGCTTTGAAACTTCAAAAACCACACAGTCTAAGTAAAAATAGAATAACCACGTGAATGTAATATGTCACGATATAAATACAATTAAAATTTTGATAAAAAACTTACGTTTCGTTTTTTTTCTTCATGCAGACGTTGTACTCACGCAACCGCATGACGTGCGCCTCTGGCGCGTACTACGTCTAGTAGCGCGTCTCTAAAGAAACAATCGTGCGCTGGTGCCAGCTCGCTAACGGTCATAGGTTCCGAGAAATCGTCTTTGTTGTGTTGTCTTTGTCACAACTCTCCTCTGTCACAACTCACCTCGGTCTCCCCTAATATTGAAAACAGATTATTCAAAACGATAAATAAATTTAATTTTTATTGGCTTTTTCATACTGGCGGTGGCAAACAGGTTTTCGGCCCGAGTAACAGTAAAGGGTTACTAATTATTACGTAGCCAAATATCGCTTGCCTGCCAAAAGTATTACTGGCGCATCACCGCGTGCCGACTCCAAGGAAAAGGTATTATAGACGGAATGAAACAAAAGGATCAGGTTGGTATGTGAGCGCCGTTTTCCAGGTACATTTTCGGGCAAGCCGTCTTATTCATATTGTTCCGAAATACTTCACAACCGCTAAACTAACACTTAAAATGTTAACTTATTTGCATTTCCAGATAGAACTATGTTAAATTCTAAACAATCGACGAGCTAAGAATTTAATCGGCTATAATCACACTTAATTATAAAACTGCGGGCAGTGACCTTGCAATTCTTTATTGAAAGTCCAAGGCGATTTTCTACGCAAAGGTATTATGAATATAACGGAAGAAATTTACGTGGAAGCTTAAAATAGGTACATATTAAAAAAGGCTCCGTAATGTCGTGTTACTAGGCGTTTACGAAACGTTGGTATCCGTAAGTATACGAATACTTAAGCTGTTTTTGTGTAGTTACGCCTCGATCGCGTTCTAGTTGGTTGTGAAACCGCTATAACAAATACTAGGTGTGCTATGACACAGTCAGTATTTATGATAACCGGCTGTCTTGCATTGGGCAATAATAAGCGTTGAACGTTTGACACTATCCATATGAACACATAGTGCATTAGTGTGTGTTTAAAAGTATGTGTGTACTTTAATATCTTGACTATGTTTGCTCGAAAGGTTAGGTATATGATATAACTTAAGTCGAAAGTCAGAATGTATGGTGAATAATGGTTAAAGTGGTCACCTTGACATTGTGACGGCGCCGAGTGTTGTGGGGTAAACCACGGGATAAAAAAATTGTAATCCACAAATAGATAATGTTCTGGGTGTATGTGCTCTGTGTGTCCGTTGTTTAAATGTTTGAGAGGTCTCCCGTGACACAGGCATTATTCCTAGTGCGGAAATTGTATCAAAAGAAGTATGTTTACTAGAATTTAGAAAAGTGATATGATAACTGTGAGAACTGAACCCAAATTTTGACGATAAACTAATGCATCTCCAGTTTTGTTAAGAAATTGAAATTAAAATTAAGCAATTCACAAATCAAGATAATTGTACCAGTGATACTTTTTATCCGATTTTTATTGTTAATATAGTTGACTAGATATAACCCTTATGTCATAGGCACGTACTAATGCGTATTCTGTGTTAAAGGCAACATAAAATACATTGGCACAAAGTATACAAAAAACATACAGATTTTGCCAACTATCAAGCATTTGTAAATCAGACAATTTTATTTCCACCAAGAGATTGTACCTACAGTACTGTATACATAAACAGTCGTAAGGTTACCATAAAAACTACTGCGCGATCTGAGCAGTATAACAAACGTGTACTAAGTGTAAATTTGGAGCCCATACTAACAGCAAACTCGACTCATATCTGTAGTATATATTTATTATAAAATTGACAACTAGAAGCCATGTTGACCACAGTTTTTAATCACACCCGTATTAAATACAACTTTCCAGACAGCCATTATTTAATGTATTGTCACAAACTGTACAGACAAGCACAAAAGTTGTCCATTATTTCGACAATTATTTGATTGAGTCGTCGCTCTACTGGCATAACCTTGCCATTTTTGTTTACCCATCGTATAGTCTCCTATTTGAGCAGTGTTGTTGGAATTTTAAAACTTATGTTGATGGAATATAGATCTCCGATTTATTCTGTAGCTTCATGCCCTTTCTTATCACATTCTTAATACAAGCTCATCGGCATAGGATATTCTTAACCTAATTTGCCACAATATATCTAATTTGATCAGCTATTACTTAAAAGGCAAATATCACACTAAAGCCAGTGTAGTCAAACACCCTGAAAACCCTGTTCAAAGTAGGAACACAACAAAACGGGTAAGGCTGCGCTAAACTATAAAGTAGAGGTACTTCTGACATCGCAGTCAATAGGAAAGTTCTACAATTAAAGCTGGAATTTAACAAAAAATATTGACTAAAAATGGTAATTTTTTTTTTTATCTTGGGTATATTGTAGCGACACTGCTGAAGCTTTAGTTTTATATAGTCAGGCGCAAGTATGCGATAACGCCGCGCGGAATTAGCCTCCCCGCTACCGCACGCTTAGGTGGTAGCTTACTATGTATTTATATTATTTGTAACTGATAAGTACCAATAAATTTATACCCATACTTATCATCAAGTTTTTTCATTTGATTACCCACAACAACATATATGATTACAGCGAAACCACTGCGAAACTAATTGCTATGATAATGTTTGTAACTAAATTATGCATAAACCGTTAAAAGCGATTGGATAAAACTTGACATATAGATAAATCGTATACTAGATTAATACATAAGATACTTTTTATTCTAATATGCGATCTATTGAGATATACGCGGGCGAAGCCGCGGGCAGAACATATAAATAATTAGCGTATACGTAATTGTTGACCGAGATACTTTTTTCTATTTCACTGACCATGATATAAAATATCACGTAATGTTTATAAAGTTACATACCTAGTCGTAACGTAATGCATTATAATAATGTATTCTTAATTATATAACGCTTATTAATTGAAACATTATAAGACTAATACCTCTTTATGCACTCGCACCATTTAATATGAGAGCATGTTTATGTTATTATAGCTGGATGGAAAACGGTAGTGGTAAATTTTTTATATACTAATAAGATAGTACGGCCTAAGACTTGCCAGTTTATAATTGGTAACTCGTTACTATAATGCTATGAGGCACCTTTTCCCAGTACTGCCATCGCAAAAAAAATCACTGTTTTGTTGCTGACGGTAACGCCTTCTCAAGCTACTCCTGAGTAAATGCTGCATAGCAGCGAGGGTAGGACTATGGGATTAAATTATGGTGTTGTTGGAACATCGCGTGGATCTGGATCAAGCAGTCTTACTTTGTGAAAGTCTAATATATCTCATTACCAATACAAAAGTTGGCTCGCTCGCTGTAAACAGGGCCTTAACCTTCTTGTCTAGGCCCAGCAGTGACGTAGTCCATAAACAATGCTGATATTATTTGGAACTATAGTTAAACTAGTTAAGTATCAAAATAAATGTTGTATCTGTGAGATCAAAATTGAAACTTGGTTTTAAACCTATTTAATCATTTGCATAAATCACCGTTGCACAGTTTCCGAGTTATAAATTACTTAAACGATATTCAAATAGAGTTGCAGAATTACAAAATTTATATGTATTAATACTCTGTATTCAACAGTACAAAGCATTCATAAAAAATAAATTTAAAGAAATCAATGCGTCACAGTCTAAATAGGCGGAATTCTGAGCCGCATGCCAGCTTGATCCGGCCAGCACTTCGGTAGACCTTGATCGCGGGCAACCACTGACCTTTGCCGAACACTTGCCTGCGACGTGTAATTACTTGTCGTACGTAGATATATTATTAATTAGAGCGAATGTTTGTAAGCTGAGGTTGTGTTATGTATGGAAAATGCGATGCTGAACTGCTTCGATCTAAGATGTAAGTGTGATCAGAGAATGAATACGTCAACTGAGTATCTAGATAGAATTTCAAGTATTGAATATGTTCGAATCAAGTGTAATATCTATTACAAGTACGAATAACCCATAGAATAAGATATAATATTAGTCTTATTATGAGTTAATCAATTCTAACTGCATGGGTTGTGATTTAGGTGGTTCCCGCTACTGTTGAGTTTGAGTGTTGTCAGTTTGATCCCGATGCGAGACAAAAACTTGTGTGTTCCACAAATTCTTGTTCGAACTTTGGGTGTTTTTGTTCCCTAAAATACGGACTACGATCTCGTTGCGCGAATCGTTCAAAAAAAAAAGATTACTGGATATTACGAAAATTAACAGATGTATCGATCATAATTATCTACAAGAAAATATAGAGCTTTGCCTTTGTTAAAAATCACTTACACTAAACTTAGTTTAGGTAAATGTTACATTTATTATTTAATTACATATCCAGTTATGCGTCAGCAATATTGCACAACTCAATAGTACTAGTTCACTTAAAGCCATAAAACAGACTATCTACATAATTAACCTAGTTATTATTATGCAGTTAGTCTATTATAGGGTCAAGGCTATAACTTTCCACTACTCTGTTCACAAGAAATGGTAATCAATCTTTTAGATAGGCGTCTAGCATAAGAGTTATGCTTCGCCATCAAAATCTGAACCTATCACATCATTATTAAATATTTATTCTGAAATTAACAGCACGGTCTTTAGTACAATCGAGATAAAATATGCTTTACCTTATAAGCCTTTTCACAAATTACCTAATAACTTACACAATAACACATGAATTTCTAAACAGAATTTTAATAATCTACTTATAGAATTCCATATCACAGTTCATTAAAAACTAAACTTGGCATTTAATTTCCGCACTTGCTTTAATCTATTAAGACGTAGCGGCACACTGGTGGCCATATACAATAGCTTTTCATGATGTCTGACATTCTAAACATTGACAGGATAAGATGCGAATGTCTAATAATGATAAGATTTTTTATCGTTTCTAAAGAAAAGAATGCCGGTGATGTAAATAATTGAATTTACTGGTATTCAGATCAATTCGTCTAATGATGCTAAAGGCTAGTTAGAAGTTAATTTACGTTAATAGTACAATGCGTGGGACTGTGCGAATTGAACTCGTAACCTTTCGATCGCACGACAAGCTAGATTCAATTACCTTTAGGCATTTATCATGCATAAAATGTGAGGTTTATACTTAAGAATTGAACTCGCATAAAGTAAATTAGATATCTTTTTAACGGCTTATAGTCTTATAGAAAGAAAAAGAAAAGATCTTTAGATTACAGAAATCTCGAGTGCGATCCGATGACTTCTCTAAGTAAATAGTTAATTATCGCTCACATTGACGGAGTGACTGATATAATGTTCTCAAAGATATACATATATAATTATGTGAAGTCTGCAAACCCGTATTGAGTCAGCATGGTAGACTATGGATTAACCCTTCTCGTGATGACATGAGACCCGTGCCCATGAGTAGAATTAACCTGTGAAGTCTTGGAATGCCACACATAATTAAAATCCTATTGTCTGGCCGCCGGTGTGCTGTCGCGACTCAATAGGTTTACTAATAAATAGATCTGATATTATTATTGTAAGCATTATCTCTCACATTATATACATAATTCATTAATATCGAGAATTTTAATTAGCTCACAATTAATGTTTACAGCAAAACACAACCATCATAAACTTGTAAATGATAAACTTACGTGTAATATACCGTCATAACTACATTAACCAATTGGTAGTTAATTATACAGCATAACATAGAAATCCGCAATGTCACCATCTTCAAGACAGAGCTCGTTACCTAAGCGCCTCACATTGGACCGGTTACATAAGAAATAGATTATAACACAGTCATACAGACAAGGCCAGCGTCTATACACGTGCTTAGGAAATGGTACAACTTGCATTTTGCATTCTCTTGAGTTATTATAAGTTAGTAATTAAACTGATAATTGTTGTGTTCGGTTCAGGCTTTTAGATTAGAGCTAGGTTAAGTGAAGGCCTGCGTTTTAAATTCGTGAACAGTAGTTTTGCATTGTTTGAAAATCTATACTTTGTAATAGAGCTGAAGAGTATGTATATTTGATGACGCTTATCGCTGGAATTTAACTTATTTATTTATAGATAGATAGTCCTCTTATTGAGGAAGGTTAATAAGTTTTTCAACTTCATGCTAAGACTTAAAAGATTGGCTAAGTAACTATTGACATAATTTAAAGCAGATGAAACCGCCAATAGAGTATGCGAGTTACGAGTACATCCCAGATATGTATTTTATTTGCTGAATGTTTAATAAAATACATGAAAGAAATAGGGTCGTCTTATTTACCGCGAGAATATGTGTCTCGGATCGTGATTTAGTTTTGGAAAAATGTTAGATAAGATATCTAAAAACTGTACCTGGTAGAGAGCGTTAGACTAATTCTCATAACATAAGACCTAAACTTATTCTGGCTTTATTATATATCTACACTCAGATATAATACACAAGTACCTACATCCCCACCTGTATATAAGTATATACCTAGATGTTCAGTATGTAACGTTTGTACAAAATAACAATAACCACAAGCAAATACAAGCCCTTTATGTTATTTACTTTGATTAAGAAATAATGCAAAATATACAAACATGTAAATGTTAAAAATAATTGTAAGCATCTAAATATTATTGGTTATTACTTATAAAGATTACATTTATACATAACTCTGTCAGGCAATTCAGTTAGTGTTCTCGGGAGACGGCATTAAGTCCCTTATTATGTGGGACTTAGCCTAACTGCTAAACCCTACGGGAACACAAAACTGACGTCATGTAAACTCACCAAGCACCCAACTTACGTACCTAATATCTATTTGCTGTCTCGTAATGATTGCAATAGAAAATCTATTGTTATGTATTATGATATTATTTCGATGAATCATATATGTATGAGTCATCAAACATGGAGCCAATTAAAATAACATAATCACGCATCACAAAATATTAACAAGTAATCAAAATTTCTTCCTTTTAAATCTTAGAACCCAATGAGCTTAATATAACATAATCACGCAAAACTAACTGTCATCAGATTATTAACAAGTTATCTATTTTTCTTCCTTTTAAAGCTTAGAACCCAATGAGTGTTGCTAAAGCATATTTTTATTTCAAAAATCTCCCGAGTTATGTCTGGAATACAATTATGCTCTACTAGACCAAGCAAACAAAACAATTGTATGATCTCCTAGAAAGTCGGGACCTTTTAAGCAATCCAACAATGTTCTTGTTTTTTTTAGAGTGCTTGTTTGTTGTATAAAGATTACAATCTTTCTAGAGACTCCTTGATGTATTAATTTGTAATTAACCAAGCTAAAAAGATTACACAATGTTTTCTTACGTGTAAAATACATCTAAATATACTCATTGTGTTAGTAGTAGTTATTTTCGTATGAATAAAGTATATTAAAATAAACTAACTTATGCCAACTAATTAAGAATGAATGAATCATAAGCAATGTATTTTTCTTCATACCTGGTTATATAACAGCTTTACGCAAAAACACAGAAGATGTTGATCTGCTATCCATAGTTTACTCAAGATGCAACTAAAATCTAATTCATTATGTGATTGTGTGATCTACATATGTTAATAGTCCATGCGCACCAAGACGTCAGTATAATTTAGTATTTTTAAATCACGAGGTGCCAGCGAGACTTATATCAATTATTTTAATGAGACGCACATTGTCATACAATATAAGAACTAGTTGAAATATTAAAATAATGACCCTATAGGCTATAAGTCATAAGTCTTCTTTTAAAATTCGCGACATGGTTCTAGTTGCTATTTTCATTTTCCGATATAAAATCGTTTGCTTTCGGACAGGATTTTATCGAATACTTTTTTCCTTCCCTGCTTTGATCGCCTTTCCTACGAATACTACGTGGACGGCTAGAACTTTTACTGCCACAAACAGAGGAGGTTTTATTGTATCTATCAATAGCCCGATACACAAACATTTGATTAATACCAAGCGGATGGGATGGAGAGTTTCAAAAATTGCATTTGGCTCCATCCATTGTGTAATGCTATCATAGCTATTCGGTTCTCTTTATCACCCCACTCCATTTTAGTATCACAAAAATATTTAACATCGATTGGCGCGACAATGAGAAAACACAATGAATATCCATACAAGAATGACAGATTCCAAATTCAAATGTAATATTATGTTTTTTTTAATTGTAACAGTATTTATGGCCAGACTAAGTATAAACTATTCCTCTGCAAGACACGAGCCTCTTCTCAGTTTAAAGAAACTCAAGCCATAGTCCACCACGCTGGCTCAGAGCAGGTTGCCAGACTTCTCATACCTTTGAGATCATTATGTAAAACTCTCAATCATGCAAGTTACCTGGCGATCTTTTTCTTCAACGTTCCGGCGAGGGATAATTAACTATTCATTTCTAAAATTCAGAAGTGGGTGCCTGGGATCGAATTCGTGGCCTCTGTGTTGTAGTCCAACGATCTCCCATTAGGGTATCGCCGTTTCGCTACTTATGTTATTAAAAATTATTTTGGTATTCTATCGCCTTTTAATTTAGGTAATATCATTAGACAGCTGTGTTTTAAATGACCTATGGACGGTTGCAGCTAGAATTATCTACCCGATCGCACGTAGCCGACCTTTCAATAGACAATCTTTGGCCAGCTAACGCAAATGCTTCAAGGCAAAATTTTACCTATAGCTCAGTCCTTAAAGAAATATTATGGGTATACACAGATCTATGAACTAAACATAGGACACAGGACTAAACAATGTCTATATCAATAACTAATATTTGGCTGTAAAACCCCTGTAAGCTATAGTAAATTTCCCATTTAATTCTTAATGAAATCCCAATTCTTCCATGTTTATTAAGTTTGATTAAGCTATCTAATGTTTAATAAATTTAATATTACTATTACTGTACAACAATCTCATTTATCTGTCGTAACTCAGACTAAACAAAACAATATTCAATCCAAATGATATTATTGAACTGCTTGATAATGTCATAATAATTCAATAAAAGAATGAGATTGAATGTTAAACTGAATTCTATTAGATATCGATCAAAGCTTCACTTAATCAACAATGAGAGGCTCGCCATTCTCTAAATGCCGAGACTTATTACGTTATACTGCTGCCTTTTTATAAACTAAATATACATGATCTAACTAATATTATAAATGCGAATGTGAGTCTGTTGGTTACGCTTTCACGCGTTAACTACTCGACCGACTATCATATAATTTCGTATACACTTTGCTAGGAGAACAGAAAAGGACATAATTATGGTACCTGTCATGCAGAAAAAAGCACTGTTACTAACCTAAAACCCTGGGGTGTTCCCTCTCTCTAACCTAACCTAAATTTACACGAGCAAAACCGCGGGCTAAAGCTTGTTATATAAATGTCGCACTTTTTATTCTGTTTCTAAAAATATCCAGTTCAAATCAGTCCAAGCAATCATGTTCTACAAAGGCAGCGTCCTTGACAGGTCATTTACGTAAATCTCTAAGTATTTGGGTTATATGAAGTAAGTGGTATCACTTACAATATGCAGCTAATGCTAACTAGCGAATTAAATCGTGTAACAAAGCACTATAAAAATATAATATTTACCAACGTGACATGGTTACGTAAGTCGGCGACTTGCCGCTGTGAGAATTGTGTGTGATTTAGCGTGGACTAATGCTATGAACAAAAGAATTAACAATTTGTACCGCAATAATAAAGGTTATTGTACGTTCGCTATGTGCCCGATGTTATGGCGATACACGCTACACACGGTTTTCGTGGGCCTGTCATATCTAAGCAAATGATTGGATCGGCCTTTAAAATGATAACCTCAGTTTTACGTGGACTACGCAGTAGCGCTGATTAGCTATCACATGAGCGTCTGATTGTTTCTTTATGCGTTCTGATCTACTCCACTGATTTATTAAAATATAGGTTACCTGTTATTTGATTACGTAATATTATAAATAATTCGCAGAAAGCACGGCGTATAATCGTATTCTTTAACTAACTAACGGTTCCGTGCAATCTCCAAAGGTTTTTATGCTGGAAAACATGCCCTTGCACGTGTAATCATGTCATCGTCGCATTTATACTAATAATACAGATAGTTTATGATACGATGAGGTACCTACTTCTAGATACACTCATATGTCAGGATCGTGGAAGTGGTTACTTAAATTATTTCCAGGTATTCTAGACAGCGAGCATACGTGCAAATAAATGGAATTCCCATAAGCGTTCTTAATTACAAAACCAGGGAGGTACGATAATTAGAGACTGTTTTCCAAAAAGTACTAGTGTTCTTGGTAGCCCTCCAACTAGATTAGATTTCTTGTATTACGGTAGGTTCATGTCGGTAGTCTATTGAGTGGGTTTCGAATTCATGACCTCTCAATCATTAGTCCAATGACAACGCTACTTATACAGTCACAGTATTTATGAAGTACCTTGTCAAAACATCTACAGTCGTCTTAAAGACACAGATTTAATTTTATGAAAATCTCTATAAGGTAATTAGACTACTAACTAGTAAGTATTGGTCATTATATGCATGCCTACCTTATTTACCATTTTGGTCTTTGTTTGAACTGTATAAAAACGATTAGTACTTTTTCAAAATAAATTGAAAATGAATGAGCACTTAACATGCATCCCCTTTTTGGTTCATCACGGTGGTACTCTATTCGAGCCGGTAAAAATTGCTTTTGTTCTTTTAAATTATCTGTGAAGTTTGGGCAATGTGCGGCCTGAATTAAAAGGGCAGATGTTTTACAAGCCCATGCAATATTTTTGTATTTATTTCAAAACTACGACAAGTTAATTTTGAAATAAATACGTTCGTATCAATCGCAAAATAATATTTAAAGTGGCTGAGCAGTTAAATAGTCGATTTTATTTTTAGTCCACTAACAGACGTCTTAACTAATATTATAGGTACATGCAAATGTGAGTTTGTTTGTGTCGCTTATATGCCTGAACTACTGGACCGATCATAGTGAAATTTCGCATACATGTTGTCTGGGGCACAGAATAGGACACAGGTTCACATCTATGTAGTCATCATAGTATCTATGACTATATATGAACCTAAATAATGCATGCATGAACATAGTTATACTAGGTTTATGCATAGTCATAAATATAACAAGATATGAACCTGGTCATATATAAACCCAGTCTGGTCAAATTTTGACTAAGTTAATATTTAATTCAGTGTGAATACACCGTAAGAATGTAGAGAGGAAGTTACGAAAAGGTACTTACATATGTTTTGTTATCATCGTGTTGTCTTGTGAATCTGTTGCACGTTATCGTTCATCGATGATTACGGAGCCTGCACTTAGTGTAATCGTGTATCTACCGGTCTACTTATGACGCAAAAGTTGCATCAAAAGTTACACTTGCCTCACACGTGTGTGAAATTGTAAATGCCGTTAATACTGTGGGATTTTTCTTAAAAGCATTCAAGCTAAATTTTCATCAACATTACAGCACTACCTACAACTGAAATCATTTGATTTTTAAATGACTTCCGCATTTGAAAAAATGCTCGCCTCGCGGGGTACTTTACAAACATTCAAACGGCGCAACACCCAGACACAATACAACTATGTATTTGTGGATGCGCCAACCCAACACTAAGCGCATTGGCGATAGCGAGTGACCACTTAACATAACACCATCTGTGCATTTTTTTATATAAGTGCATGAAATATGCAGTGTTACTTTAAGCGTCGATGACATTTCCTTGACGCGGCGCTGTGGCTGAGCATTTTATCCGGGTTTTCTTTTATACTTCGAAAATCGAAAAGTCTTGATCTACTCCGTAAACGTTCTATCACTGCGTTTATACATTTCTACACTAGCCCACGACTTCACTCGCTCAGGAACAGTACTTTTTCGGGATAAAATGTCTCTATGTCCTTTTCTGTACCCAGGGGCTCAAGTCTGCTATTTTCATAAATTCGTCATTCCAACATGACGTAACTGCAATTTCATTGTCATTTTGCTAAAAGTTCGTAATCTGCTAAATTCATAATGGTCGATCATTGGTCGGTCAGTGGTCTCGTAATAGGATTGTGGTAGAATGACATGTTGTATTGCCATTATTATGAAACCCGTTAGTAGAAGTGATTTTTGAAAAACTACTACTAAATTTGAACATTTATTCATGCTAGATTTCGTTTATATATATTTTTACATATTATTTATTAGTGTTAAAAGCAATTTGATCAAAGGAACTGTCAAAATTTTAGCAGATTACCGCCTACGTCAGTCATTCATTTGCCATTATATACGAGATAACCATTCTAAGCCATTTTTTCAATGGAGTGACAGTGGTTGAAGGTCGGAATGTCATAATGACATTGCCATTATATTAGTAGATTATCAAACTTGTCAAAATCAACGATTATCAAATCAATGATAGACCATTCTGACACTATTGTAATAGCAGACTTGGGCCCCTAAGAAAGTGAATTTGAAATTACATTATGATCGATCGTGTAGTTAAGGCGTGAAAATATATCAAACAAACAAACCCACGTTTATAGTATTACAAAGTTTTGCCCGCGGCTTTGCTCATGTTAGTGTAGATTTTGTTAGTAAATTTCTATCCCTGGGGAACAGTACTTTTCTCCTTTTCTGTACCCCTTATAAAGTGCATGCAAAATTTTATAAAGATCGGTCATGAAAGCGTAACAAATAAACAAACAAATTCATATTCGTAACCTAACTCTATTAATATTATAAATGCGAATGTGAGTTTGTTTGATACGCTTTCACGCCTTAACTACTCGATTGATCGTCATGAAATTTCGCATACACGTTGTCAGGCGAACAGGAAAGGACATAGGGTACCTACCTATTATCCAGAAAAAACACTGTTACTAACATTATCTTATCTAACCTACATCTAGGCTAGCAAATCCGTGGGCAAAATCTAGTTTATTATATATATATATAAATCAGCTGTTCCATACATTTTGTCGAGGTCAAAGTCCAATTTTGTATGGAACAGCTGTTTATTTCGCGATTTTGGCAATGTCCCAGAACAAAAGTTGTTCATAATAATAAGTATAATCACCCCTGAGAGGTTTTCACTATACTAAGAAACACCCAGTATATATACATACATACATATATATATATATATATATATATATTATATATTATTTTTATGAAAGGTCTACTCTCCACTAAAAATAAGTCCGTGTCGCGGGGACTTTGTAAACATTCAAACAAAAGACACAAAAAACACCCAGACTTGGAACGACCATTTATGGACCATACAAATTTTTGTCCCGTGTGGGTTTCAAACCTACAACACTCAGCGCAGTCGCAGCGGCGAGGCAACCATTTAGACCTAGTGTCTGTATGGATAGCGTAGTCGCCATCCATACAGTCAAATATAGTAAGGTTAGTAATTAACATAGTACGGATTTCTCTGCATGGATACAGACAAAATTTAAAAATGTTTGTATATCTATAAATAAAATAACAGTATTTACGCTACAGCAATGTCCTAACACGGGATCCGTGGGATATTAGAGATCCGTGAGCACGTGCGAGTATTTACACTGGAGTTTCCCATACGCTCCATAAATCGGACGTTAGTCTCTCCTCGGGTAAACTGATATTCAGCCGCCCACCAGTTCAGAACCTTTCGATAACCTACTTCTTGTTCGTTTTAATTTGAAATTGCACAGTGCAATATGATTTTATTACAGAAAGGTCGTATCGTCAATAATCTTTATATAAATAATTAATGCTATGAAATAATATCATGTTTTAAATACATCTAGCTTAAGCTTAGCTAATATATTTTCGTATAAAAATTCAGCTTCCGTATGTTTGTCCGCAGAACTCAAAAACTAGTGAATTAATTGGCTTGAAATTTTTACTCAACATTGCATTTCTGTAGTAGCGTATTTTATATACTTTTTATCCCGAAGCATACTTCTGATGATACTGGTTATTGGTTTTTATATTATCAATCATCAGACAATATAAAGACCAGTCACGATTTACCCGAGAATCGTACCCAAAACCTCCGGCGGTTTTGTAAGCGCTTACTACATCATCACTAAATCATACGTCACCAAACAAAATCTCACGCCTAAGAGATACGCGCGGGAGATAATATTTATCTCTGAAGAAGTAGACATAGGTTTATTACACCTACAATTTGCCAGCTAATGTTTTTGGTCTCACTTAATAGAAATGAGTCTATTGCTGTCAACTCTACACAATTGCAGATTCTACTGAGAATGAGAGAATAATAAAGCGTTTGAGTAGTAGAGTCTCGTTGATTTCAGCATGAATGGGCCGGCTCGACCGGGGAAGGACAGAACATTGACGTAAAATAGCAGAATTCCTACTGTTGGTTTCATTCGGTGAGTCAGAGTGCCGGAAGCCCAATCAACCTCGTACCCCTTACCGCTCCTTCTCCTTACCATTTCCTTTTTCTCTTCTTCCTTTCCTAAAGAGTAGGCAACGCGCAAGTGATAACTCTAGTGTTGCAGGCGTCCACAAGCTACGGTTACCACTTACCGTCAGGTGGGCCGTTTGCTTGTTTGCCACCTTAGTTGTATAAAAAAAAGCTATAATACTTAGTCCAACCCAGAACTCAACCGCAATACCTTATATACAGACTACTGCTGCACTGCCGAGGCAGCCGATTATATTGTTATAATATTGATTCTGTAGGTTTATTCTCCTTTGACAAAGCAACAAAGCAAGGACTTAATGTTTTTTGCATAAGCATAGTTTATAGGCTGGGAAGTCACATTGGCTTTTAGCCGCGAAAAATACATGATCCCTATGCGATAGTTCTTTTTCCTTAGAACTACAGGAGAATGGCCGGATAAAAGCTACTTATTCATCATATTTTAGCGGTTCAATATATTTATCTAAGAGACAGGTCCAACCGACACTTATATTTTCCTTTTATAAAGAAATCTCTCGTACTAGGAATAATTCCTACATTGCAGGACATGAAAATAAATTTCTTTTTCTATTCAGTGTCGAGAGGAACTACGTAAAAAATATTATCATTGTGCAACAATACACAAACGGACAAACGTATATCCGCTCGGTTAGGCTCAGGTTGTGGAATGAACTCACTGCCGAGGTTTTCCCACAAGACTATAGTATGGCTTCGTAAAAAAGTGTATTAAGAAGTTTTTACAGGGTTGGCAACGCGCAAATTATGCCTCTGGTGTTGCAGGCGTCCATAGGCTACGGTGACCACTTACCATCAGGTGGGCTGTATGCTTGTTTGCCACTTTGAAAGTATAAAAAAAACGCCCGCGCCTTAAATAATTTTGTATCGCGGGGAACTTTACTTACATTCAAACATCGGACATAAAGGACATCCAGAGACGGAACAACCATTCGCTGATTACATAAATTATTGTAACATGGGGATAAAACTCACAATATTAGGCGTAATGACAGTGGCGATCATTTATTTGGTATACAGACCTTTGTTTATCCCCTAGGGTGGACATTTGCATATTCTACGAAGCTAAGTCAACAACGGTTCGGGACCCGTTGGTCCCCTAATATTCGTCCCCCAGAATAAAACTTGTAGATTCGGCACCTACATATATAGGTGCCCATTGGTCCCCTGGTAGGAGACCAATCAATATTAATTTATTTTAAAATTATAGACTCGGTACCCGCTCAGACGCTCTTTGGATCCCTGGTAGAAAACAAGCCATAGCAGAGTTAATGGAAAATATAAATGATTTTCAAATAAATAATATATCAGGGGACGAGTGGGTATCTCAAATATTTGGGGGACGAATGGGCACAGGTTGCGAATTTCAGGGGACCAATGAGTACCGACCCACGGTTAGTACCAAGACCGCGTACACTTGTAGATCAACATGTGGTATTTTGCATACACCTTGTCGAGGGAACGGAAAAGGTTATAGGGTACTTTTCGTTCAGAAAAATGTACTGTTACTAACTTAAACTAACCTATACTTACGCGTGCGAAGCCGCGGGCAAAAACTATACTAATATTATAAAGCTGAAGAGTTTGTTTGTTTGTGTGAACGCGCTAATCTCAGAAACTACTAGTTCGACTTAAAAAAATATTTTAGTGTTGGATAGCCTATTTATCGAGGAAGGCTATATAACATGACGCTACGACCCACGGGCGAGGCGCAGTAACCATAAACGCGAGTGAAACCGCGGGCACATCTAGTCTAGTATATAAATAAAAGTGACTGCAGTGATAGTGTAGTTGTTTAAGTAGTTGCCTCGCCACTTCCACTGCGTCGAGTGACGTAAGTTCGATTCCCAAACGAGACAAAAATTTGTGTGATCCATAAACAGTAGGCCCGAATTTGGGTGTTATGTGTGTCCGTTGTTTGCATATTTGTAAAGTCCCCCGCGACACAGGAATTATTTCTAGTGTGTGCGTTGTCTATACAGGGGGATTTTGAAATCGTGTAATTCCTTTTAACCACGCATTCTACTGGTGATATAGAATAAACCTGACCATATTTTTTCTTAATTAGAATAATGGTTTCGGCAAAATTAGAGTTCAGATTTTTTTCATGAAATGATTTCAAATAGTCATATTTTAACCACCTGACACAATCTTAATATTTTACTAATTTAAAAATAATAACATAACAATAACTGATGTCGTAAATAATAAGGGGCAATAAAAAGGACCGCCCGTTATTATTTACGACATTAATTATTAATATGTTTTTTTATTTTAATTAGTAAAAAATTAAAATTGCCTCGGTTGGTTAACATATGACTATCTGACACCATTTCACGAAAAAAATGGAATAATAATTTTTCAAAAAAAATAAATCTAATTAAATAAAAATATGGTCAGGGTTATTCTATATCACCACTAGAATGCGTGGTTAAAAGGAATTACACGATTTCAAAATCACCCTGTATAAAAAACAAAACAAACAGAAGTAAAATAATATAAAATATACATACATACATTCACGCCTATATGATCGATGAAAAGGGTAGGCAGAACTAGGCACTAACATTCACATCAAGCCAGCTATGGTATTAAAACCCCCGTAATAGAGGGACGAGACCAAAATGACTACCGAATTGAAACAGAAGTCTTCATGCAAAGCAGTCACATACGCTACCAAAATAGTTTGTCGGCAAATATTTATATCTATATGTTCGATTTGCATAATTTCATTTTTAGAAAGCTATCTCGTCGTTTAGTTGATCCGAGCTCATTTTATGCACATATAAGTATATATAAAAACTACATTTACTAAAACGATGTAGGATATATTGAGATAACTTAATTATACCTACATAATATGTCTCTGAAAGGGTGAGAAGAGGTGTTCAACACCCACTTTTTGACAACAATGGCTTTAAATGCCACGTAATAGGGGCAAGCCTGTTGCTGTATACCGGGTTCAATTCCAGAGACTGTACTGTTACTGAAAATTTCATAATCAAAAATACCCAATGAAAACTTGCTCCAATCTGGAATCGAATCCAAGACCTCACGCACAACAGTCGCATACATTACCGCTGTGCTAGCGAGATAAAATAATCCACAATAAACCATATCTAACTAAAGTAATTTTAATTTAACGCGTAACGTTGCTTAGACGTAACTTGTATGATCTCATAGAGGAGTCTCACGATTTTAAAAGTTTAACTTTCTACTTCTCTAATTGCACCATGACTAAAATTATTTATTAAATGCATTGGATTTACTGGTTAGATACTATTGACTTTTTATTATTGGAATCAAGTATGTGAACAATGACACAATATGGTAAATGTTAGAGAGGACTTCTAGTAAGAGGCATGGTGAATTTATGGCGATATTTTGACACTAACTACAGACCTATAATAACAGGCATTGTTATTTAGGTAGACTGTACAGAGCACTACCACCTTATTTTAAAAATAATACAGTTATCTATTAAATATGTTCTATTATTAATAAAGTTATTATTTTTATTTTTGTCCCCTTGCGGATTCGACCAATGACACACTCACATATTACAAAAATTGGTCCAACAAAAATATACTATATCCACTTTGATGTTTGCGAACCGTCATTCAATATTTATGCCACAAATTTACATGACGGCGGAAGTTATTTCCTAAAACTAAAACTTGCAACGACTGTTTAAATATTCAAAGGCTAGTTTAAAACTGACGGCCTACTCGTTGACATTTATACAGGGCCGGCATTATCGTTCCTATGGACGACACCTGTTCTCTTCACCTTAATGCCACTTCCCTGATGCGTGCTATACATCCGACGCGGTGGGAGCTTGTATGAGTAACATTTTCGCGGTCGCACCCGCAAGCCCTTCCAATACACGTCAAGGCCTCCACTAGCCGTATATAATAAGTTCACCCGCCCGCAACGACACACTTTGTTACTTTCGCGCGAGCAGTGCACATTTTGGACGTTCAAAATGTACAGGCTCTTTGTTTTTGTCTTTGTGATCGCAGCCGCGACGTGCCAACAGCAAGAAGGCGGCAGACGCGTACCTAAATACGCGGGAGACCCGAAAACAGCAGCCATCGTGCAGGAGGCGCGCTACCTTAGCGGAAATGGAGCTTTCGGTGCAGCTTACCAACAAGAGGATGGAATCAACTTCAAAGAGGAAACTGACGCCGATGGCAACAGACGCGGCAGTTACTCTTACATCGACCCCAGCGGCCAAAGGAAAACAGTGAATTACGTCGCCGGCAAAAACGGATTCCAGGCCAGTGGAGACCACATCCCGACCGCACCTCAGCCTGTCGCGCCCACTCCTGGGTACACCCCGGACCCGCGTTATAACTCACCAGACTACAAACAGCAACAGTACAGTGCTCCCCAGCAATACACCGCGCCCGCGCCTGCTCGCAGCTATGGCGGTAAGGACCCCGAAGACGGACAGTATCATCCTGAGTTGTACGAGCAAGAGAACTACGTGGCTCCTCAGCAGCAATATCAGCCGCAGCCTCAATACCAGCCTCAGCCTCAATACCAGCCTCAGCCACAGTATCAACCTCAGCCCCAGTACCAGCCTGAACCTCAATACCAGAGCAACAACATCTACCCGGGAACCCAACAAGCGCAGTACAGTGGTCTGCCCTCTTCCCAGAATCATTATTCACAGCCTTCACAACCTATCGCTCGTCAACAATACTACGAGGAGACGACGCCACAGCCGACCCGTTTCTTCCCTCCCGGCAAGTTCAGTTTGAACAGAGCACCCGACGGTTACACTTACTCTTTCCACAAAGTATAAACTAATTTATAAAGGGCTCCGGCGATTTGTAAGGGCCGAAACACGTAAAAAGCACGCATCAATTATCAAATCGCCGAGTCACCCGGGGGCGGCCGACGTGTGCGTACTCGGCCACTTCAAAAGCATTTCTTAATTGTTGTTTGCTGTGATATTGTGAGTTAATGGACAGGTATACATACATTATGTTGTTCGTATTTGTTACTAAGGAAGGATTGCGGGCCGAACGCGTGTCAGTTGACGAAAACTGAATCTTGTAAATAAACTTAGACTTTACATACGTGAACAGTCTTTTATTTCATTAAACATTCACATGTACCTAATTTAAAACTATTATATAATCTAACTAACCAATATGAACGAATTTATAAATCCATCTAATGCGAATTGTTTTCATTTATACGTTACCCATTAATCTCACTTGCCAACATAGTTTTCACTCACGAATCCCTATATAAGAGCGAGCCAAGTGATGCCAGTGCAAAGCCACATACTAAAAATATTTGTACTATTCACACTTAGCTATGCAAAATGTATACATTCTAGTTGCGCGTTATATCACATTTTTAAATCGGCTCCTAAACATTTATAACGTAGTCATAATCAGCATGTGATCGGTTTAGCGTAGCCTTATCTCAACACACACCACTGAGCCTAAGCTTCAATTCTCCTTTTCCAAAACCATTTCCAGTAGTATCTATAAAAATATATAGACTCAAGGACAAACAAAAATATTGGGTTCAACAAATACCTACAAGATTTACTTTCACTACTTTTATATCACATTATGAGTCTATAAAAAACGTTAACCCCAACCAACTTCCTTATACGTAGGCATGAAGGCAGGGTGTGGGCTGCGTCCGCATTCTACCGTACTTGCACAAACTACCTCAAGTCTCGGGCAACTAGATCACCTTACAGCTAACACAAGGATATTTCGCTACCAAACCGGTCCGGCCCTGCCACGCCTGCCTTTCCATTTACCGACTTCATTATTACTTCAAATACCGACAGTTCAATACAATATGGAATTATTATCGACATTGGTAATCGCAGCTTTAGTATAGTCAAACAAAATACACAGCGAAAGTTCAATGAGATATCAAACATTTGAACTGAATAACTTTTACGGAATGAATATGAAGTGATTGTTGACAATAGTAAATATTTTGATTTTAGCATAGTCTGTATCACATAGTTGATATTTCGATTTATTTTATGAAATGAAATTGTCCTGGGTTCGATTAGTTTCGGTGTGATAATCGACAATAAGCTTCGCCCAATTACGTGAGGTCTAAATAAAATAGCTGACCAAATGTAGGTGAATGAGACCACTACCTACCCTTTGGAGATATGAAGCCGCGAATCATTGTTATGAAATGCGAGTTGAAATTCCCACACAGCAATTATATAAGTACGTATCGTTTATAGAATCTACAATGATCTGACAATTTGTATTGGTGTAATGTTGTTGGAATAATTGCCTTGTTTTATATCCGATACACCACAATAGAACGAGTGATGCAATCGCATGTTATTCGAAACAATTTCGACGTTGTTTCGTTGTCGAAAACACGATTGACGATCAATTTGTAAAATTGACCGTGGTGGCCACATTGTCTTATATCACGACATTGTTAAACCTACATTTATCATTAAATTACTGTTGCTGAAATATAATGTCTTTGTTGCTATGATTTATTGTCATTGGTAATTTTAATGTGATGTGTTGGCGATTTGATTTGTGTTGGCAATAAAATGTGTATTGTAGGATTTAATAACAGATGGCCTATCTTGCAATAAAACTGTTTAAATTGGAGTTCCGATTTGTGTCAGTGTCATGTCACCGTCAAACGTGAACATAACTTACATTTCAGTTCACATTTGACGTTCATTGGACTAACTAGGTACTTACTATTTTTTTTAATAGTTATTACGTAAATTGGGCCTCACCTTGTGACATAAATAAAATACCTTTATTTATAAAAGGCTTAACGAGGTTACACCAATTCTTAATTTCTTTTTTTTTTATTTTGCTCTTTATAATGACCATACTCCGCCTGATGGTAAGCAGTCATGTGGTCTAAGAGCAGTGGCCTCCACACCGTCCTCATAGCAGCTGAGGCGTTGTTGAGGTCTCTACATTGACGGCCTGACAAGGTGCTTTTTAAAGGTGCGCTTAAAGGACCCAGGATTCTAGGCAGAAGAAAACACGTGCTTTGGAAGAGAATTCCATGCCTTTATCGTTCGGCAGAGGTATGACACAAACTTGTTGGTGTGCGTTCTAATCGACTCTACCGTGTAAGGATGGCATCTAAGCCCAGCACGCTTTGTTCTTGATAAGAAAGGGGAGGGCGGGATAAGGTGGAATAACTCTTCAGAACACTCTCCGTGGTATATTCTGTAGAAACATGCCAGTGAGGCAATTATATAAATTATATGAGGCAAATTTATAGAACACACAGATAATCTGATGATACCAAGTTAGATTTGAACACACGACGCTCTGAAGCTGCAGTGGCAATACGACCGCTTAGTTTCCGCGCCATTCGTGCCGATTTCATTACTTTACAATACTCAGATCCGTGTATTAAGATAAACAGAGCTGTATCTCAACACATATTGCCAGCATACTGCTGACCTATTTGTAGGTATCGTATGATAACCAATAAGGTACATACATTATAAGTATTATAACCCTTAAACATTTCTGACAAAAAATTCAATAATATTTTATTTGATCCAGAAATTAAACTGGAACTCTATAATCAATAACTTACGTTTATGTCATTGAACTAAAGACTTAATAATTCTAATAAATAGTAATGGATCACAAGAATGCTAATAAATATTCAATTAATAATTTTTATGGATATCTTAACGTCACTAACTACACTAAATACTCAGTCAATAATTTTTATGGGTATCTCTGTTTATTTGGAAAATCATGTTTATCCTACGTGCTAATGGTATTAATGTTTTATTATTCATTCATTTTATTCGTTAATGATAATATAAGTGCAACAAAATAATGGCAAACGCACCGAGTGAATCTAATCTTTATTTAAAGATGCCTGTGTCCTGGCAGAGTTTAGGTTAAGTAAAGTCATACAAATTATATATTGTCATATTATATTTATTATTACGCATCGCTCAATAAAATGAAATTCTATATAGTTACGATTAGTGTGTCAAATCGTAAAAGACTTCTTGTGTGTTTATCTGTGCCTTTGTGCACGCTAAGCTTCGCAATAGCTGAACTGATTTAAAATTAGCACGCTATAGAATATGTTTGCTTTTAAAACAGATGACATACAAAAAAATTATAGCGTTAAGTCAAATGGTAAAGTATTGAACTTGCGATTGAAAGTTCATGGACTCGAACTATAACCATTGCACTATCGCCTCAAACCCGTTTGTATTACAAGTAACAAGAAAGCTAATAAGTTGCTATCTAAATGGTAAGTAATCTATAAAGGATAACAATTATAATATGCGTTATGATACATACTTAGATGATACTTGTTCACGCAAAAGACATAGCAAGCAAAGCTTGGCTAAAATAAAATAAATAATTTACTTATATGGTAAAATATAAAGTATATTTTATGAACCTTAACATGGCCATATATTTTATTAACGTACTGTATATAAAGATATATGGTGAAAGGCACATACGCAATCATTCGGCTCTATTTATCATTGGTGCGAATATTTTACAATTATAATTAATTAATTCATATAGCGTGAACAAAAAATATATTTGAACCAAGCAAAAATAAAAGTCAATTAACTTTGAATTTATGAACACTATTGCGACTTTTACTACCTGAAAAATGTTTTTGCTTTGTAAATATTATATCTGGCCATTCTCATAGGTAAGAGAACTTTATTACATACTTAATTTTTTCTGCGGCTTCGCTTGCTTTAGGTTATGTTAATAAATTTCTATCCCGTGGGAACAGTATTTTTTTCTGGTTGAAAGGTACCCTATATTCTTTTCTGTACCCCCGACAACGTGTATGTGAAATTTCATAATGATCGGTCGAGTAGTGAAAGCGTAACAAACAAACGGGATTAGGATATTATATGGCAGCCCTGTTTTAAATTGTCCCTCTACAATGGCCAGTTTTTCTCGGTACGAGAAGGTAATAGTTCACCACTGGCCCTTTAGGGGTTGCTAAACTTCACGTCTTTGAAAAGATTAAAGGGAATGCTCAAACATGTAGGTGTCCTTGCAATGCTTTCTTTAACATTAAAGCGAGGAATCATTATCACGTATAGTATACCTGTTTAAACTCCAATAAATGCTGCGTTGGCCTACTACTGTCTCTCAGGCGCATTACTAGATTATATGCTGCTAGCACAAATCGCTTGCCCCGAGGCACCGAACCAGGCTGCAAACAAATAAATGTATACCCCAAAAAATACCACAAATGTCAATTGTTAATATTTGTATAAAACTAGCAAGCGTTTACAAAAGAAACAGCTTTCGTACTACGGATTATTTCTACCAGTGTTACGTGGGCTTTGCAAATAAAACAACCGAAACAGGTACTACTATCACTTTAGACTGAGCACTAAACTTTGGATTACATTTTTCTTTAGTTTTGAGATCTAATCTATTTCCTACTTCCTACTATTGTGTCAGACATATGTGATATTAGTAAGAAGTAGGAAGGTAACTGCATAAAGTAGTTAAACTATTACGAGATCCGTCAATTTAGTGCTAACCATAATTATATTATATTATATATAATATTATAAATGCGAATGTGAGTTTGTTACATTTTGACACTTTAATACTCGACCGATCATCATGAAATTTCGCATACACGTTGTCAGGGGTACAGAAAAGAACCTTCAATCCAAAAAAAGTACTGTTGCTAACATATTATGTTTTATAACCTAGCCTATTTTACGCGAGCGAAGCCGCGGGAAAATCTGGTAATTATGTAATGATTGAAATATATTATTGCGGACAATGTAAAAGTACTTTAAATATACTATACTTGGTCACGGTTCCGTATCCATTAACATAAAATTTTAAGACCTAATATAACTTAGCATAATGTTGTTTGGCATAATTATATTTTCGCATAATATAATTACACATAACAGCTTACGCATAATTTTTTAAGCATAATTTCTCTAACCATAATAATGATTAAGCATAATATTGTAAAGCATAAATTTATTAAGCATAAAGTTCTAAACCATAACCTTTTTAAGCATAATATCCTAAAGCATAAATTGATGATGTGTTGAATGAGTTTCTGTCACGGCTCCGGCGCTGCGGGCCTCCGGCGGCCCCACGCGTGCTAATCGTCGCAGACGGCTTTCGCTCACCGCCGCGGCTGAGGCTGGCCGGCGAAGCCGGCCAACAAGCCGAAGCTCTCTCGCAGCCGCCTGCTCCTCAGCCCGCAGACCGCTTCGCCCCTACACGCCTACGCGATTTTAAATAACACTCTAGGGGTAGGACAAACAAGACTACGTGAAGTCGGTTTTGCAGCAATTCGGTTCTGTGACTAACTTTTGTTAACTTCTATTATGCTAAAAGTCTTTAGGCCTACTAACGTTATGCTAATAGTCATTAGGCCTACTAACGTTATGGGAATCAAATTTATGCCAAAACAAATTAGTCTTTAACATGATTATGCCAACATAAAATGTATGCCTAAAAAAAGTATGCCAAAGTATTATTATGCCAAAACAAATTGTGCCAAAATCGTTATGCCGAAGTATATTAGGACAAAAAACATTATGCGAAAAGGAGGGATCCCCTTGGTCACACATGACTTAATCAACAAGGTTAGAAAGTACCAAGTAATGACGGGTGAGCCTATTGTCGTCTAGCAGGCTTATTGCCAGGATCCGTGCCGCTCCTGTGAATTTTTGATGTATGTCCATATCGCTCGACCGGGGAACCGAATCTATGACAGCAAGTGTAATTGCAAGCTTACACAATAATAATAAATAATAAAATGTGTTTATTATCACATAAACCATTATAAATCACGATATTACACCTTTACATTGTAAGGGTGTGTCCAGATCTGGCGAATGCGCTACGAATATGCCACGAATGCGTCACTCGCGAACCTTTCGCGTGCTGCGTGCGTGCATTTTACGTTCGCGCGCGCTTCCTGCGCCAGTGGCGCCGCGCGCCGCCCGGGCCCCGCTCGCCAACTACGCGTCGTGTAGCATTTGTAGCACATTTGCCAGATCTGGACACACCCTAAGATTTAATAATATTCATGTCCACATGATTTCTAATTTTACACTTTATAATATTAGTAGAGACATTTTTCACTTAGGTTTAACACAGCGGGACCAATGCAGTCTTAGGCAAGTATGCAAATCAATGCTAATTAAACTTAATAATAAATTAAAAGCTTAGTATATTAATCAATTATTAATCTATTGTAGCTGATTTTAGGCGCTAATGTGGAATGCATAACATTGAAACTAATGCGAATATAATGTTTCATTACAATACATATGCACAAAATGTGTGTACATAAATTGCACTCACATGTACCCAAACTACTGTAAAATTAAAGTTGGATTATATTACCAACATACCTACTTAGGCATTACTATTATATAATTCGGCCTCGATGGCGTAGTCATCAGTGACGTCAACCGACTGCCACGACTGAGGTTGCGGGTTCGATTCCCGCACAAGTCGAAAATTTGTGTGCATGAACATGGATGTTTGTCTTGGTCTGATATTTCTATGTATAATATGTATATATTTACACAAAACAAAAAATATATATATGAGTATGTATGGTTATCCATTGTCTAGTACCCATAGTACAAGCTCTGCTTAGTTTGGGCTAGATGGTGTTATATGTATGTAATATTATAATGGTATTTATCTATGGGTCTATGCAGCTCGAAATAAATGAATTATAAATTATATCGTACCTATAGATTATAATTACTCTTAATAGGAAATTAGGAGATGATCTAATATCATTGCCACGTAAAATAATTATGTACTTACATACATATGTTACGTGCGTAATTTCGTAAGTCTAAGGAGACACGATAAATTAAAAAACAAAACAAGTTCGTTAAACCAAGCTTTTTATCTGTTTCTTAGACCTAAAGAATAATAGCAATTTGCACCATAGCTACGTTTCTAACTTGTCGTGTGGGTCAACTGAGAGCTGTAGTGCTCTTATCCTGGCCCCCGTGTCAACGCACTATGGCACTCTATTTCTGCACAATATAAATTGAAAACTGAGTAAAATGATATATCTTTGTAATGCCAAAACACTTACTACTAACTTAATATTAGAAATGCGAATGTGACTGTGTTTGTTCCATACGCTTACACGCATTACTACTATTATTTATTATATTTACATTTTATTACACTTATTACTACCCAAGCGATTATCATAAAATATGTACACGTTGTCAGGGGTATAGTCAAGGACATAGAGTACCTTACATCCAGGCAAAAGTACTGTTTCCGGGAGTGCGAAACCGCAGAGAAAATCTACTTAAGTATAAATGTTTTTATCCTAAGATTATTCTTACATATAAGTCTATGTAATAGAGTTAAGCGTATACATCCGAAGAGGATGACAGAAGTGTAAGACACCATCATTTCGCGGGTTATGTTTTAAAGTGAAATATAATAGACAAGGTATTGGTATAGAGTTCATGCCACTATTAAAAATTTTTGGACAACACTGCCCAATCCGTAAATCGAACCCGAGACCTCATGCACGGCAGTTTCACTCACTACTGCCACTTCACCGAGGATCGCTGATTTCAGCATGAATGGGCCGGCTCGACCGAGGAAGGACTGCCCTCTCACAGAATATCGACGTGAAAAGCCGTATTCGTACTATTGATTTTCGTTCGGTGAGTGAGAGAGCCAGAGGCCCAATCACCGTCTTTCCCCCTTCCCGCTTGTTCTCCTTCCCACTTCCTTTTTCTCTTTTCCCTAAAGGGTTGGCAACGCGCAAATGATGCCTCTGGTGTTGCAGGCGTCCATGGACTGCGCCGACCACTTGCCATCAGGTGACCCGTATGCTTGTTTGCCACCGTGGTTGTATAAAAAAATAAGATACCTAAATACTAAAAATCTCGAAACCATATGATATGAAATTATCTTCTTAATTATAGCGAATCAAATTACAAGTATTTACTCCTCAAAGGTTTTAGCGGAGATATATGCAGCGAGAGTGCACCTGCTGTCTCAAGGCCGATTTCTGAGTTGAGCAAAGTGTTCAGTTTTTAAATCTGAGCCTTGCTTCATTACGTGGGAATTAAGTGTAGGGGGACAATGTGCTTACTATCTTTGTCTAAAATGTTTTAATTAGTTACTTATTATGTTCTTCTGATCTAAAGATCAGATAATATTAAAATTAACAAATTAAAAAGATATTGGTTATGAAAGTATTAGTATGATAGAAATACAAACACTAATATCGGTGGCGGTAGCCCAATGCATAAGGCATGAGACATGCGATCAAGTGATCGCGAGTTCGAATCCCAACCATTGCACTACTGACGTGAACCCACTCCTAACACAAGCATTCTAGCTTAGCTGGAGGGGTTAATAAGAATACTAGAAATTTAAAAGGCGAATTGCTAGTAAACTTAAAAAAAGATCTTGTTAACCCTGATCAGTCACTGATATCATTCATACATTGGAACCACTCAGGCTCAATCCTGCAATGTGGCATCGTGAGTTTTGGCCTGGATGGTACATTTTTAGTGGCGAGATGCCCTTTAAAACTATTTCGCTAACCTTCAAATAATATATACAGCATTTAACCTGACGTTATCTAACGTGGCAACTTTTCCACGACAGCTCTTTCAGCTCATATATTTCACGTATTCAAAATGGTGATTGTAGTTTCTAATCTTCAACTCGTAAAGTTCATAGATAATACTTAATACTTACAATCTGGTTTATTCAAAGGTTACAAATTAGATCTAACGTAAACTTGTCCTACATAAGAAGCATAGAGAGAATATTGGAAAAGACATAATTATTAGTAAATTATCTAAGTATAGGTCCAGCGACCGCGCAATACTAGCTGTAACGTGAGGATCATATTCACGGCCACGGCGGATGAGTGACTGTTACAAATAACTCATTAACTTAGCTGTTACTATTTTTAATAATAATCATTTGTATTTGAAATGAAGGTACTGCGCTATAGTGAAAATTTAAAGCTTAAACTAAAGAAAAGTAAAGTAGTAAAGTAAAAAATGGTTTATTACTGCAAAAGAGATACAGAGGTGGAACATTAAAAAAGGAAAACGTAAATACCTACTTATAAAAGTCCTTGTGCCTCAGAAACAATTATTAATACTACAATATACATCAGTACCAATTTGTACCCTATATTACTGCATATATTTTGCAAATAACTTATTTTAATAACTTAAGTCTCATTTGGTTTCTTCACTAAACAATACCTACATGAATGAAAATTTTCCATCGATACTGAATTCCACTTAATAACACGTTTAAAATATCCATCCATATTATTGACTCAGTGTAACGCCTTGGTGCCGCAACGGCAGTCATGCGATTGTTGTACATGAGTTGAGGGTTCGATTGCCAGGACGAACAAAGTGTTATCGGGATTTTCTTATAAAATTCTTAGTAGCAGCATGGAGTCTGAAACAGTGTTCGGTAGATATAAATAGGACGTTATGGCCACTTCATCTTGGGTCCTAAAATACTAGCTAGCGAATTGTGAGTGTAATCTTTGTCTTCCTTCTTTAAAAACACATCATACGCACTAGTAATAGCTCATATATTGCAAGAGACTTTACAAACATTAAAACAACAAACAAAAACAACCAGACTTGGGTCGAACCCACAGCACTCGCTGCAATAGCAGTGGCGAGGGTACTACTTAAACAATCACGTCATCCATGCAATCGTAAACCATAAGGCAAACAGACGTGAGTCCATGTATTTTAATGTCACTGACAAGAACAATATACAGACTCAATGCAATCTAAAACTTGCTATCTTAAAACTTAAAGCCTTGATTTAATTTGTGCCAGACAAGAAAAAATATAGCGGAGCAAGTCCAAGATAGCTCCGAGCGGCCGTAGCTACTTCAGCAAACTTCTACTATTTAATTACAAAGGGAAATGGAAATCTAAATGCACCTGGTAAGGAATAAAATGCAAAAGTCAATCTAGCGTCGACGGTAAAATGCGGAAAGTGGGCCAATCTATAAACTCATTTATTTAAACGGTAACTGGCATAAACGGAATATTAAATGCAGCTGCTCTTTAACTTGGCCCTGTTTTGCAAATTACATGGTATACAACATTAATGATAGAAAGAAATTCAACGTTGCTATTGAATTATTTGCAACATTAGAATTTATTTTAGTTTAGTAAAATATCGTATGCTGCGTAACATGAGTATGATGTTATGCAGTATATGATATTTTTAGATAAAATATGAATAGATAAAATATATGACGTGAGGGACTAAAATTTCGGCTATCAAAATATTATTTTCTTATTCTGTAGTAGTGACACAAGTTGATAATATGTTATTCACTTTATTTTTGCTTAAAATGGAGATCTTGCTTTTTGCCTGTTTTGATACTTGGTGTTTTCTTTTTTCTCTTGCGTAATTTTAGGCATGTTTGATGTTACCTACACTTTTGCTTAAATCAGACGGCCAATTCTGGTAATAAAATTTGTTCAAGATAGAGCTGTTCCGTTTTAATCGCAGTATCGGTAATCAACTGTTCAACCATACGAAACATACGTATGATGTTATGATGATATATTCATAGTAAAATAACTTGAAACGTCATTAGCATAATGGTTTATGTATCGGATGTAAGTACCTACTGACAGTCAGCGACATAAGATGATATACATTTGCGAGATTTTAATTGCCTCTATATTTCAAAATTATAATCAATGCTAGATTTTTATGGCAGTTACAGTTAAAAGATCATTAATTTAATGATAGCTCAAAATACAGAATAATAATTAGGTTTCTTTATTTATAAAACACTTTGAAATATTTGTTAAATGTTCAGCTTCTTATGTCGCTATCTGTAACAGCGCGAGTATAATTCCAACTTATTGACGTGAAACTACATAAACAAATGTCTATTTGTTGGATTATTAGCCTCGGATGAACTAAACTAAACGTATCATAACACTAGAACTATAAAAACTAGTAGCATCATTTGATTATTTCTTGATATTATCTAACGTCAGTCATTGACTGCACAGATGGTGTATTGTATTGGGTTAAATGGCGGTAATCCCACACGGGAAAAAAGTTGTGTGAGCCACAAATAGATATTTCGAGTCTGGATGCTCTTTGTTTCCGTTTCTTGATTTGTCTAAAGTCCCTCTCGATACAGGAATGATTCCTAGAGCGAGAGTTGTCTTTTAAACAAAAATAAATAAATAATCATCCATATTAAAGAAATCTAATATTTGCTCTCATAAAAGTAAAACCAAAAACAATAACGCAACACAAAAACAGAACATACTATTCGAATTAGTTTTTTATAGTCTGGCAGGTACTAAAATCTAATAAATTTAATATAAATTAATACGTGAACAATTTCACTGCCCTTTCATTCAAGAATCTGGTAAATTGTTCTTTTACTTTATAATTTAACTACAGCGTAGTTATCCAGCAAGGCGATAAAAAAGATTATATTAACAGAATATTTTTATCGAAGTTGTTAACCGGAGCAAGTTTGAATGAAACTAAAATGAAGTATGCGTTTTTTGCTTCTAACTTAGCGAAAACATTTTAACTGAAACTAGTCTCATCCGCGCTAAGTGAGCCGTCGGAGAAAAGTTTAATTTACACTCGCTAGTGCGCCGGTCAAGTTCTGGCACGCCTTGCCTTTTTATTATTGAAGGCATAATTTGACAAACGAAAGACATAAAATATTTATTATCATTATTATAAGACTATGACTCTGTATCAATATCCCACGATAATCAATCGTGGTAATGTAAAACGGTAATGTAGAAATACAGATTTTTGTTTATTATGCAATTCAAGGGTGCATGTGTGTGTAAGTTTTTTAATAATGATATCCTAACTAACATTAGGTATAAATGTGAGTTTGTTTGTTTGTTATTCTTTTACGCCGTAACTTCTCGTACTATCATAATGAATTTTTGCATAGGTACACGTTGTCAGAGATACAGAAAAGTAATAGAGTATCTTTCATCCAGAAAAAGTACTGTTCCCGGGGAATAGAAATGTATTGACAACATCTAGATTAACGCGAGCAAAACCGCAGGCAAAATCTAGTTGCACAATAATATCTGGTGGTAAACCTCTCTCAAAGATTTTGAACAGTGATCAATGTAGTTCTACTTGCATCTGCTGTTACTTTACCTAGTACGTCTACCTAAGCAACAGAAGGACCAATGCATAACATCACAAAAGCTAATTCTAAGTGAACTACACAACTCGTCCATATACATTTTGGAGTACATCAGTCTTTGTCATATCGTACGTAACAATCTGGAGACAGGATATACCGTGGGAAGGAAAAATCACGGCTGACTGAATCCACAGTTCACTCTGTATGCATTGTGCATCCCTTTCGATGCATTCGAGTGCAGATCACGGCGGCCCGCCGTACACACTCCGCACCAATACGACAAACACTCGCCAATTGGCAACTCTCGCCTCGTGATTTTGTTTTACCCCGTTCGTATTGAATATAAAAATAAAATTGAGAATAAAAAAATGGTTCGTTTGTTTCTTTCCTGCCGGTATTAAAATTTGCTAAGGAAGAATATTGCACCGCTTTGAACGAAATGTTTTGATGGTTTGCAATGTTTCTATCTCGCTTACATCTGTATTGAAAGACTAGGTACAATATAAATAACACTTAGAACAGATTTTTGATCAGTAGTCAAATCAAACAATCAAGACCTTGCCCACGGCTTCTCTCGCGTAAATGTAGGTAAGTAACAATTCTTTTTATGGATGGCTGGTACCCTATGTTCTTTTCCTCTGACAACGTGTATGCGCCATTTCATTATGATCGGTGTTGTAGATAGAAAGTGAAAGCGTGACAAACAAACAAACAGACTCACCTTCGCATTTATAATATTAGTTAGGATTAGGTTTAGGGTGTTATAGGCCATGTTGCAATCTCTAACTTACTTACAGAAAAACTGTCAAAACGCTAAATTTAGTTAGAATTTTCTGGTTATTGTAACCGCTTAATTTGTTATAAACTCCTATAGTTTATTTTCAAATTGAAATGGATTAATATGATACAAAATTAATTTCCGTACGGCCCTTACGGTTAAAAGATACAAACACTTTCTAATTATGAAATCAATTTTTAATCAATGATCAGTAAAAGAATATGTCTACTACATATCTCGGTACAATAAAGTCCAATCATCGTATTTGTACAAATATTTACATAACATTACTTACAATTCATAAACTGAAGCTTCACGTATTTAAGTCAATAGATAAAACTTAGCAACCAGCGGACGGTAAAACTAATTCCATTATCAAGCGAAAATGGTCCTTCAACATTATTTTAAGGGCAATATCTGCGAAATCAAATTATATCCGCATCGCAATAAAGATACGAACTATCGTAAAGCGTAATACAAAGTCGGTATCGTTTGTCCAGATCCATGCAGGAACGGGAGTCCGACACCGAGTCCCGAGGGACTCCCGGGGTAAGGAGCGGTTTTCCACAGGAATAATAATGCAGCAGACAAGATCGATAAAACCTTATTCTTATTACGCAACGTTTTGAAAGTTGAATGAGGCAAAGATGTTTGCCTTCAATGATTAAATGATTGTTTCGTTAGGTTAGTGGTAAGTTTGCGGTTGTTTGCAGATAGGGTTGGTAAAAATGTTATTAGTTTCCAATTTGTAGAAGAAATGTTCAATAGCCGTATATTATGTAGACGAGAAAATATTTATTTCATTTAACAGAACTTCTAATCGTTGCTGGTTATATACATATATGTGGTATGTAAAATTAGACGGATATCTTTACAAACAACACAATAACCGTGCTACAAAAAGATGTGGTCATATTTTAGGGTCTAATAATGCATCTAGTCGCAATCGTAAAATTCTATACATTCTATTTTTAATGAGCGATTAAACATTCTTAATTAACGATTAATGTCTCATATAGATAACTTAATTCAGTTTAACTGTAGGTAATAACTCTCAACGATATTGAAAGGTTTCAAGTAAAAAATAAGTAGCCATACAAAAATATTTATTCGTTTTTAGAATTGTGCATCATTATGGTAAATTCTTCAGTTTTAACATGCCTATGTATACCAATACTGTATGCTACTAAAGGATAACCACACTTTTATGTTAAACCCTGTGTAATCGTGGATTAGTACAGATCTGAATGAAATCTGATAATATGCTGATATTAATTTCTTTGAATTTCTTTTATATGATAAATTGATAACATTACGATATGTAATATTTATGCTAAATAATTCAATTCATAGAAGATAACATATAATTTGCAATCAGAAAAAGATTACGATTAGAAACGGGGCACTATGAAAAAAGACTTTTCAACATAAAATATCGCCTAATCAAGCCTTCGGGATCCGGTGGGAAGTGGTAGTAGTAGGGTGTGGAACACCCAAGTTCAGTGATAGAGGTCAGTGACCTTGACCTCAAGGTATGTTACATTGACCCTCAAGTTTAGTGACCTTGACCTCTAAAATCTAATTGGTATAAACATATCGTCTCTAGTAATGTGTCAACGGAGCCCCGCTACGCGGGGCTCCTATTTGTAGGTGGTCACAATAAAAAATAACCACGAAGTTTACGGCGGGAGCAAAGCTCGCTTCTCCGCCTTCTAACCTAACCTATCCAAGTCGGAGTGCTAAGAGTCGGGACTCGAGGCGTTTACCTTTCGGAAGAAATTCTGACCATGACCTCAAGTTCAGTGACCTTGACCTCAAGTTCTGGTAACTTGCCTACAAGTTTAGGGTTAGACTTAGCAAAGAGTGTGCAGCTTTTTGAGACTTGTCCTGTAGCGTCACCCGCGTATTGCAAAAAGACGAAAATATTTGCTTCGGTATTTCGAAAACTTGGTAAATTTTGTATTTTGAGTATTATATTGTATTGAGTGATGAGAAATAACCATCTTTCTGCCTTGTAAATTTTTTGCTATTTCTAATAGTTCCACGGCAAAAGAGATTCAAAGTTTTATTGTCGTATTAAAAACGCCGATTTTCTCACAAACCACTCATCCTAGACAAAAAGATACAAAGTGACTTTTGGTTTATTTTAGTCGTTTATTAGGATAGAATAAAAAATACAATTTTAGAAAATTTTAATATTTGCAAAAAAAAATTGTTCTTTTTCCTCAGTGCCCCGTATCGTACACTCCAACCGACATTTGGGAAATATATTTGATACACGGCAACCATAATAATAATAATGCATAATAGATTCGCAAAAATACTTACATAATTACCGCTGTGCAGTCAGATCGGTGGCAGCAAACAAGCAAACACAAAACACAACACTTAGATTTTGAAAGTATACTGTCTTCACTGTTTAGTTATGTAAACATATAGAACTGAAATTAAATTAAAGTTGAAAAGTAATTAAACTATGATGAATCTACCTTAGATACTAGTTTCTTCCATTTGCATTAAAAATACAACAAATTTCCACTTAATTTAAGATTACGACTACATAATTGCGAAAAAGTAAGTAGTTTCACATTATATTAAAGATGCAACTACCTTACCGCCCACTATTTAATTATAAATAACCTCGTATCGTTAATAATCATAATATATTTGTATGAGTAATTTGAGGAAAGCCGTAGCCTAGGCAATAAATTATACATTATCTAAGTTTTAGCAGGGGTGGAAGTAGGCTCAACTCACCACCTTATTCTGTATTAATTAATTAAGTAACTTAGGCATACTTCCATTCTCTACACCTGAGTCAAGAGCAGAGTCTGGCAAATGTTCTTAGGGGAGAGCGCAAGTCGTGTAGATCCCTAAGGCAAGGCTGGTGGATTATCCTTCCCGAGGTTGCCGCCTGTTATTGGTCTGGTTCCATAAGAAACAGGCGTAACCAAAACCTCCAGCCGATACACAAACACACATATACACGCACACACTTACGCACACACTTACGCACACACTTACACACAGACACACAACATTCAAACAACGAATGGCAGCGAGACAAAGTACCGAATAATAAATGTAAAAGACATGACAGCCCAACGGACAGACTAAGTCAACAGACAACCGCAAAATGACTACCTAACTAACGGCTATAAAGTTCCTGTTCAGAACAAATTTAACATCCTCGGCGACGAAGGTCCTGTAACTGTCAATGAAACCAAAGAATATATATCAAAACCTGAACCAATTTTTGTAACTGGTATAGTTAACAATACACCGCTGAGAAAACTCTTAATTAAAGTTGTGGATATAAATAAGTTTACTATGACTACGCTGAGATCAGGCCATATAATAAAGCTAATGCCCGCTGATATCGAAACTTATAAAGTAATAAAAGACAGTCTAATTGAAAACAATATCAACCACTACACTTACAAACATAAGAGTGAAAAGGCATACAGAGTAGAGATCATAGGCTTACATGCCTCAGAAAATACTGAAATGATCATAGAAGAGCTACAGACCAAAAGACACGAGATACGTCAAATAGTTAATGTATTCCATAAGACAAGAAAAAAAAAATCACCTCTCTACTTTATAAACCTAGAGCCGCAAGCAAGCAATAAAGATACAGTCAACATAAAATACATCAACCACGTCAAAGTTACAATCGAAGCACCCTACAAGAAAAAAGAAGTAATGTAAGAGATGTCAAAGATATGGGCACTCCAAAAATCAATGCTTTAGACCCTTCCGATGTATCAAATGCGGAAATGATCACCTAACAAGTACTTGTACCAAACCTCCGGACACAGAAGCAGTGTGCGCAAATTGTCAAGGTAAATACACGGTGAGCTATAAAGGATGCATTAAATACACGCAATACAAAGGAAAAATTCTCAAGCTAAAACCGGTCCCGCAACATCCCAAACAAACATATGGTAATACACACCCGAAACCGAGCATTAACTACAATGTCAAACCAACTCATCTTTCAAATCCCAGCTATGTCATTGCACAGAAAAACAAAAATTATAATCCTATCACTCACTCACACGATCCCGCTGTGGATACGAGCCAACAAAATATAACAAGTTTATTAGACGCAATATTCGATAGATTTCAAGCAATCATGAAAAACATGATGGACAGGAGTGACCAAATATCCGTATCGTATATATCACCTGGAATGCTAATGGGCTGACCGACAGACGAAAAGAATTAGAGATGTTCATGAACACTGAAAATTTTTTATTTTATTTACACCTAGATCACATGTAAACATTATTATACAATATACAGGACCTATCACACCTCTGGCAACTCTCACGGCGGACTGCGATAATAATAAAAAATAATATCAAGCATTATCTTCTCGAGCCATACAAAATGGGAAAATACAGGCAACATCAATTAAAATACAGCACAAGAATACTAAGATAACACTCTCTGCAATCTACTGCCCACCACGGCACAAAATTGAAGCTGATGAATTCAAGCTGATCTTTAACCAACTAGGCCCAGTATTTGTCTGTGCAGGAGACTGGAATTCCAAACATACGTACATACGATAACATACGTTCTGGGGATCTAGACTGATAAACCCAAGGGCGAGACATCTATATAAAGCCACTCAAGAACTTAGTCTAGAATAGAGGAAAGATATGGAGAATAAAGGCTAATCGAAGTAAATCAGCTCACGTCACTTTTACCCTAAGAAAAGGCGACTGTCCACCAATCACACTGAACGGAGACCAAATTCCACATGACGTTACCGCAAAATACCTGGGCATGCATCTGGATAGAAGGCTGACCTGGTAAACACTTAGATCCATGTATTGGCTGATTGGTAAAAAGTCTTAGTTAACCAACGAAAGCAAAATGGCAATCTACAAAACTATATTGAAGCCGATTTGGACATACAGAATCGAGCTCTGGGGAACAGGAAGTAACAGTAATAGAAATTCTAGAAAGGTTTCAGACCAAGGCTAATAGATCCATGCACAACATCCCAAAATGCATTCAGAACCATTATAAACTGCGCGATCTGAGGCTCAATTCCGTGAAACGGGAAATTGCTGTTCACTGTCTAAACTACCAACAAAAATTAACAATACATATTCTAACTGCCAAATTAACCGGTTCTGGAAGTACACATCACACAAGACTGAGGAGAAACAGCGTCCCGAATCTTATTAACCGATTCCCCAAAGAATAGTGAGAGTGGTCATTGGACAATTCCTCACTGCTGCAAAGAAACATAACACAGACATAGTCAGACATAGAAGCAGCCAAATGTCTATGACAGATAGCTGAGCTATGTATAATTTAATAAAAAAAAAACAAATTTTAAGAACTATGCAATAATTAGCTTTGAAGAAATGTTACATTTCTTCTTTCAAATCACTATTCGTCAGTCATTTAAAATGTTATAGGCTTCTATTTCGTGGGACTTAAACACACTACTAGCAAAACGTAGGTTAAATTCACCTTTGGGATAGACTTTACGCGAATGTTATAAATTGAAATTAGACTACTTTATAAGTACGGATTTTTTCACGTTTTTAAACTCTATTATTACATAATTTTGAAACTTAAATTTAACTATAATAATAATAATATAATAATAATAATCTTTATTTTATTCTCTCTCACACAGAAATTACAATAATGATAAAAACTTAAAAGTAGATTTACATGACATAGGTGAATCTGTGTGAGAGACTGGTATCTGTACTAGGTAGAAACCTGTATGACAGATTACCAGCCTCTCCTTCCTCTGGATATGTGTCATGATGATGTAGGTGTCGAAAAAGTAATGAGGTGCATATTATACGTGAGGGGAATAAATGATATAATAAAATAAATGATATAATAAAAAATAGCATGCAAGTATGTATAACATAGGGTGTGTGTATGTTTGTGTGCGTGTGCGTGTGTGAAGGTGCGTGTGTGCTTGTGCGTGTGTGCGTGTGCGTGTGTGCGTGTGCGTGTGTGTGTTTGTGTGAGTGTGTGTGTGAGTGTGTATATATTAGGAGAGAATGTGTAATAAATTTTCGGTATCGTCATAGCTAAGAGTTTTTAACCACGATGTAACAGCTTTCTTACAACAATATTTAGTGAGACCGTGTATATGCAGTTTTTTGTTTAGTTTATTATAAAGAAAATTGCCTGCAAATCCAAAAAATTTCCCCGAGAAATTTGTGTTCCATCGTTGACCTAACTTTTGTGGAATTTTGTGTTTGAGACGCTTTTCGGTCACTTGAGGAACATACGTTAGCAGAGAGTGTTGCCTCAATACGACGCTAGACATGTACAATTGGCGCACCGTCAGGACATCGGCGAGTTGATAAAGATCCCTTGTAGGGTGTAAGAAGGGTAGAGAAAGACTGACCTTAAGGACAGCCCTTTGAGCTCTTTCCACCTTCAGCAAATTGACCTTGGACGCTCCACCCCACACGGACACACAATACGACAATATCGACTGACATAGTGATAGGTACACCATTTTTATCGTTTTATAGCAAGCAACATGACGCAAGTTTTTAAATATAAAAATTAGTTTCCGAGTTCGGGATGATAAAAGGTCAATATGGTATTTAAAACTAAGGGTACTGTCAATTACGATGCCGAGGTATTTGATGTGGGAAGTACTCTCAAGGCGGTTACAGTGGCAAGGCTGGTCTGGAAAGCAGGAGTGAGCAATAATTTTGTAGATGCTAAGTGTCTTTGTTGGAATATTTTTTAAAGAAAAGGGTATATACTTAGTCTTGTCTATATTAAGTGTCAGCCCATTTCTCTGGAGCCATGTGGACACGGTATTAAAGCCTAACTGAGCATTAGTAAAAGTGTCTTGCCAATTATCGCCATGAAAAATCAACGCGGTATCATCTGCGAAAGTTACAATTTTACCGTTATGTAATTGGAGATTGCACAAGTCATTTATAAAGATGAGAAAGAGCGTCGGGCCAAACACGCTGCCCTGCGGTACGCCAAAAGCGATAGGCAAATCATCGCTAGTAAATTCACCAACCCTCACTCTTTGCTGTCTGTTGGTTAAGTAATCTGTGAATAGTTGGTGTTGAACACCGCGTATACCCAGCTTTTCAAGTTTGACCAGAAGAAGTGGGACAGAGACCGTGTCAAAAGCCTTGGCAAGATCTAAAAATATAGCAATAACTTTCTTCCTCTTGTCGAGTTTATCTACAATATGGTCTGAGAGTGCATGAACAGCCTCATTGGTTGAGGTGCCTGCTCTAAAACCAAATTGGGATTGCGACAAGAGGTGCTTAGTTTCGAGAAAGTCAACTAAACGCTTATTTAAAAGTCTCTCCACTATTTTAGATATGGTGGGTAGAATAGAAATTGGCCTGTAGTTATTGACACAGCCTCTGTCACCACTTTTATAGACCGGTATAACTTCTGCGCGTTTAAGTGCCTCAGGAAAAACACCAGTGCTAAACATTTGATTATAGATGTATGTTAGAGGAGGCACCAAGATGTGATGGTACCGTTTTAAGAAAGTCCCTGAAATGTTGTCGCGACCTGATGTATTGGCTTTTTTTAAACCCAGTATTAGGTTACTAACCTCTTTTTCAGAGGTGGGAGTTAGGGCGAATGAGGAAGGGCAGAAGGTAAGCTGTGGGGGATTTGGAGTAATACGGGTGTTTATTCTGTCGGCTAGATTTTTCCCAATTGACGCAAAGAATGAATTAATGTTATTCACTGCAGAAATAGGGTTACAATTTGATAAAAGATCCAAGGTAGTATTAGATTTTTTATCATAGTGTGTAACTTTTTTTATTGTAACTTATTGTTAAACACTGTTAAAAACGTGCAACAGTAACTACTGTTACAGTTTTTTAATGCTTCACAAATAATTGCTCCTTAATATTGTCTTCTATTTACGCGAATGTTATTCATTGAAATTAAACTACTATATACGGATTTTATCGCGTTGTTTATTTAGCACTGTATTACAAAATTTTGAAAATATTACACTACTACTACTACTATTGATTTTATTTTACTAATTTATAAGCTAATAAAATTATTTAAACTATTAAATCTATTTATTTTTGGTTTACACTCCCCGACGTTTCGGTTGCTTTCCAGCAGCCATGGTCACGGGGAGACTAAGATGGTAGTTGTCTCAATGTTCCAGTGTAGTTATTTTAAAGTACCCGAACATAATTTAATTATTGGTGTTTCTATTTACGCAGAATGAGCCCAAAGTATCATGAAGCCTAGCTGTGGTTTGTTTCTTCTTGGGTTTGACTATTTGAATTACTGGATCCCAAGCTGGTGGTACATTCCAACCATCTTCTCTATTGAAATTGGGATGTTTTTTGATTTCAATAGCCTCGCGAAAGAACACCGATTCGTACCAAGGATGCTTCGCGAGGCGCAAACATTATACGTAGTGCGGCAACGGCCTTAATAAAGAATCCTAACCCATCATTACATACAAACGCAATATTTATTAGTTCTCAAACAAAACTAAAGTTGAACCGCGGCAGTCAGTTCATTAGACATCACCGGTTGTTAACGAGCTTATTCCCGAAGCCTAGCCATTATACTGCTGTCATTCAACTTAAATGATAGATGACAATCGCGTTAACTACGAGCCGTGGGTACCGTCATAATTCCGCACTTAGTGCTTCATGTTCCAAACTACTACAGATATCTAAACGTTCGAACTTCCAACACATCTGGTGGCAAACCTAATCTATACTTTGAATAGATATAATAGAACCCGAATTGTGTAGTAACGTTTCTTTTATATACTATAACTGTATATATATTGAAAGATAGAATAAGGAATAGTGTGATTACAGACAAATGCGGCATGAAAGTGGGTGTAGTGACGAGAATAGAAAAGGATATGTTAAGCTGGTTAGGACATGCATAAAGAATAGACGAGAAAAGACTGACTAAGAAAGTTTATAAGGCTTGTGTGAATGAAACAGTCTCAAAGGGAGGACCTTTTTTTTTTTTTTTATACCCAGGAAAAAATGCTTGATGCACTACCCGCCGGCTAGGGGACGGCACCGGCGGGGAGTGTGGGACTCACCAGCCTAGTGCTGGGATACCCACTAAAAAAACCTGGGGTGTTCCCTCTCTCACCCAGTGGGGGGGGCCTGTTGGGAGTCTAAAAAGATTCATCCATAGCAGGCCGCCCATCAAAGGGAGGACCTAGGCGAACGTTACTCGATCAGATCGGAGACGTTCTGGACAAAGGCCAGGCCAGCGCCTTAAACCTGCGAGCGTGTATGAGGAATGTGATGAAAGTGAATGAAGCCAGAGAAGTGTGTCAGGATCGTAGCATATAGAAATTCGTAGTCTCTGCCTACCCCTCCGGGAAACAGGCGTGAATCTATGTATGTATGTATATCTTCAAAGTCAAAGTCAAATATAATTTATTCATTTAGGTCCCAAGAAGCACTGACTTTAAAATCTATTAGTTAGTAAGTTAAGTTGAAGCTATATATGGGTTAGTTACGAGGTTCAGGCAAAGAGTTGAACCTCTGAGGAGTTACCAAAAAAAACTTACGACCACTCTTTTAAATCACCATTGAAATATAATTTCAGTATTGTATAACAAAGTATTGTAGCCATACCATATAATTTTAACTGATTACATATATCTAAAAAGTAACAATAATAATTACTTATATTAAGTAATTATATAAGGACAATAATAATAATATTAAAGGAGATGAAATAATTTAAGTTTAGTAGTATTATTTAATATTAAGCTATAATAGACAGTAGGAGCCATACTCGTACTTTTACAATTAGTTGCAATTAAAATACTGAATAAACTTTGTGACAATGTAATGAAGCCCGTGAAATTTTTAATTAAATATTTATAGAATAGTAAAACAACATACCTACTAGATACTTCACAGATATTCTACTATATATACATAGACACACATCTACAAGCCATATTCCTGGAGGATTAGGCATTGCTAGCTTGTGTAGTAAAAATCACATTCTACTAGTTATGAATTTTAATGCAATCTACAATCATATGTATACTAAAATATCAACGAGGCAGTTTATTCTGACGAGAAAATGAGATGTTTATCTAAGAAATGTAATGCAAACCAATATGTTAGCTGTTTTTACATACCAAATTGCAGATTTAACGAGATAAATATGTAAATGAAATTACTTAAAAAATGTATCTTCTACCTACGTACCTATTATTTTTAGATAACACAAACAAATACGTAGTAATTCTAAAATAATAATACCTGTCACTTACACATATTAATCACAGATACAATTATATAATTTGAATTTGGAATACAACAGACTGCAAAATGTTATATGTGGTGCAATAATACAGATGCAATAAGGCCAATTTCTTTTTAAGTCTGTTGCGGCATTGGAATCTGACACGCAGGCTAAATACTGTTATTTAATAGTAGCATTTAGCCTTTGTAGTAATATATATTATATATAAATAAGTATTTCAGATATTTTAAATACAAGGTATTACTTTTACTGCCACTAACTAAACTGTTGTTCAAATATTATATGTCGCTATAAATTTTATTTTTATGCTAGTAATAAATTCTGTACCATGGAGAAAACATTTAAACAATAAGTGCAAAGGATAACCACAGATAACACAAATATTAATTCCCGTGCCAAATCTTTCATCCCAGTGAAAGTATAACATAAACCATTGTTCCAAACGTAGATTAAAAAGAAATATTATTGTTATATTAATTTGATATTTAATAACTTTTAATAAATACGTCTAATGATTAACAATAGTCGGATGTAATATTTTATTCAATTTATGATTTATTCTAGCGTAACCGAGTATCTCAATTGACCGAGGAATGAACACAGTGTGCGCCATTTTGAGATTTGCGGCATTCATTCTTTGCTTATTCTCGGAGCTGTAAGCATCTCTGATAACATACTTTATACTGTGTGAATACATTGTGTGTCAGTGTGATTTAGCAATAAATTGTGTATTTAGTCTCAGTGTGAGTTTCCTTGTCTCCCTGACTTCTGATTTATTATAGTTCAGAAGTGGGATACTAAAGTATAAAATTCCTTCCACGCCTACAAGTGACCGTTACGGTAACGGCTGTTTATCAAATCGGCTGAAAACCAAGGTGAGGTGTAGTTAGAATTATTTTATACATAAATCTTAAAAGCTTTTTTTTTTCTCGTTCCTGAAGAGCGCGATTGACTCTGTTGTATACTGATTCAAATAATTGCTGTTTTGAAAAATAATTAGGTTAAATGCGCAATGTGTATATAATTTTATCTTTTATTTAAAATGTTACTGCGTCAAACGATTGGTAAAACGAAACGAATTTAAAATGTAACGCTCTATAGTGAAACAAAACATTTTTCATTCATTTATTTATTTGCAAGAAATAAATTACCTACATAAGATGTTTTAGTGTGAAAGTTTTATTTTTGATTATTTTGTAGTTGATTAGTAGGTATTTATTGTTGAGTTGTTCTACGCCATATGAGTAGAATGATTTCATGATCATGTGTATAATAAAATTACCTATTAGATTATAAATAGTTTTTAAACTAAGTACATATGTATTTGAAAAGTACCCCGCTTTTATGAGCATCGTATTTCGGTTATTTTATCATGATCTAATGCAAACAATGTCAAGTTTCAGAGCATTAGGAATATGTCTGGAGATGAGGAACAGATTGCATATATGAGGACACCGCCGTTTCCCGAAAATCGCCATCCTCGTTCCAAAAGACGAAATCGTCGTGAGCAGAGGAGCCTATCCGAATCGTCCTCATCCTCACAAAGGAACCGAAGACAACGACGACCGCGAAGGTCGCGGAGTCGGAGGAGGTCACGGAGCCGTCGTGATAGTCGTCATAAACGTTCATCGGAGCGTCGGCGAAAGCCTAAGCGCAGTAAAAAGCGTTTATCAGCTGTGAGTAATTTATCTTCTACCTCTGATGGCGATTCTTCTAGCGACCATTCCGCTATGGACCGTCGTAGTCAAAGTCGGAATAAAAAAATGTCTAGTTTAAAACGAACAAAGAGACAAAAATTTGATAATCAGTGTAATACCGATAGTAAGTTAACTAATGTATCTGCTAGAGAATTGTTGAATTTGATTAAGTTATTGCCTGGTACAACTTCTCAGAATCATTTTTCAATGAATAATAATGCCGTCCCTGAATTTGATCCATCTAATAAAGAACAAACTGTTGATACATGGATAAAGAAAGTAGAAGAATGTGCAAAATTGTATGATTGGAATGAAACGCAATTGTTGCATTATGCATTACCAAAACTAATGGGTATAGCTAAAGTGTGGTACCAAGGCCTACCCTCTGTTAATTTTACATGGACCGAATGGAAAGAAAAGTTTACTAAAATTTTCCCTACTGTGCAAAATTATGCTCACTTGTTGCAAGAAATGTTAGATAGGAAAGTTAAACCTGATGAATCATTAGAAACCTATTTTTATCATAAGATAAATTTACTGAATAGATGTGAAATATATAATAAGAAAGCAATAGATTGTATTATAAATGGGTTAGAGGATAGAAGTATGCGCTTAGGTGCTCAGGCAGGTAATTATACAGAGCCTGAACAGTTGTTAGCCTACTTTAAAACCATAAAATCCGAAGATGTTAAAAATAATAAAAAACCCTTTTATAATAATAAAAAGCGTTCAGATACCCAAAGTGAAAATAATAAAACGGCACCAAACTCTATTAAATGTTTTAATTGCAGTGAATTAGGCCACCCTAGTTTTAAATGCCCCAAACCATTAGTTACCTGTAATATATGTAAACGCCTTGGACATCAAACCACTTCATGTAGACGTTTACAAAAAAATACTAACGATAAGACAGGAGTATCGGAAGTAAAGTTAGCAGGTACTTTGGATGGTAAATACATTTTGAATATTAGCGTTAATGGTAAATCTATGATGTGTTATGTTGACCTTGGTAGCCAATGTACCTTAATGAGGCAAAGTAACTTTGAAGCATTAAATATACCCTATACTATTGAAGGTAATTTGCCATCACTTAAAGGATTTGGAGATTCTCTAATAGATCCGATAGGTAAATCTGTTGTCAATTTAACTGTTCAAGGGGTTTCTGCACCTACAGAAGTTTTAATAGTTAAGGATGATTTGCTTAGATATCCGGTACTGTTAGGACATACATTTACCGAACAGGCAGGTATTATTATTATAAAAACTGATGAGCATTTGATACTACAGAAACAACCTGAGAATAATAACTTTGATAAATTAAAATTAATTATTCGTGACGATACGACGATAAATTCTATGACAGCTGTACCTATAAAAACTGATAGCAATGTTACTTACACCGTTTATGTACGGGGGTCTATACGGGATGAAAATGAACATAAATATTATGTGATGCCGGGGAGCTATACAATTACAAATGGCTTAGGATGTATTGTACTAGTAAATTTAGAACCAGAACCCTTTATGATTAAAAATGACGTTCTATTAACAAGGGCTCAAATAATTAAGGATAAAAGATTGTTTGATGTAAATAAATTAGAGACTGAACAGTCGAACAATTTTTTAGAACAGGTATCAGTAGGGGATATGTTAAACAACACTGATATTCAAAGATTATACACCTTATTACAGAAATATAAGGATTGTTTCTCGTTTGGTCTTACCGATTTAGGGTTAACAAATTTAATGGAAATGACTATAACTTTACACGATGCGACGCCTGTTGTATATAGGCCATATAGGCTGGCACATGTTGAAAGGAAAAAAGTTAAAGATATGGTACAAGAGATGTTACACAGCGGTATCATTACTGAATCTACTTCATCTTATGCAAGCCCAATATTACTAGTACAAAAGAAAACTGGTGATCAACGCCTATGCGTAGATTATAGAGCACTGAACTCCAAGACTGTCAAAGAGCATTATCCATTGCCGAGGGTCGAGGACCAAATTGACAGCCTTGGAGGGTACAATTACTTTATCACTTTAGACTTGGCATCTGGGTACTACCAGATTCCGATCGCTCCTTCCTCACAAGATAAAACTGCTTTCGTTACACCCGATGGTCAGTATCAATTTACGCGAATGCCTTTCGGGTTGGCAAATGCGCCTTCTGTCTTTCAAAAAACTATAAATAAAATGTTGAAATCCTCGAGAAATAATGAAGCTTATGCTTTTATGGATGATATTATTATACCGAGTCAAAGTGTAGAACAAGGAATGGAGCGTTTGGAAACTATACTCAAATTATTAAGGGATGCGGGATTAACATTAAAAGTTACTAAATGTAAATTCTTTTACACTACAATCGATTATTTAGGGTTCGAAATTTCTAAAGACGGAGTTAGACCCGGTGCCAAGAAATCTGAAGCTGTACAACTGTATAAAAGGCCTGAAAACCAGCATGAAGTGCGTCAGTTTATAGGACTTGTTAGTTTTTTTCGACGATTTGTTAAGGATTTTGCAATAATAGCCTCGCCATTAACAAAACTATTAAAAAAGGATAGTAAATGGGACTGGGGCGAAGAACAAAATCGAGCATTTTTAACTCTGAAGTCTAAATTAGTCAAACGACCCATACTCACTATTTATAATCCTTCAGTTAAAACCCAAATTCATACTGACGCATGTAAGACGGGTATAGCAGGTATGCTTTTGCAGGAAGATGATTCTGGTAGATGGAGAGCGGTAGCTTACTATAGTCGCCAGACGAATCTCGAAGAGCAAAAGTATCATTCTTTCGAGCTTGAAACATTAGCAGTTGTAGCGTCATTAAATAGGTTTCGAGTTTATGTTTTGGGTCTGAAATTTACTATAATTACCGACTGTAATGCGTTGCGTACAACCCTATCAAAAAGAGACATTATACCTAGAATAGCTAGATGGTGGTTGCAACTACAAGAGTACGATTGTAATATAGAGTATCGACCTGGATCTCGAATGAACCACGTAGATGCTCTCAGTAGGAATGCGATAGAAGAAACTAGTCGTGAAACAGAACCCATATTTGATATATTAACCATTGACACTGAAGATTGGTTAACTACAATGCAAAATGTTGATGACGAAATTTTAAAAATAAAACAAATTTTAGAGGATCCGAACGCTAAAGATGTGATAGATATTTATCAAAACTATAAAATAAAGAATGGAAGGGTTTATCGCGTAGTTAATGGTCAATTAAAATGGATGGTTCCGAAGGGAGTTAGATGGCAACTACTTCAGAAAAATCACGATGAGTTAGGCCATTTTGGGGTCGAAAAGACCTTAGATAAACTGAAGGATCTTTATTGGTTTCCCAAAATGAGAAAATTTGTTAAGAAATATATACAATCTTGTTTGGACTGTTCTTATCATAAAACCCCTGAAGGTAAAAAGCAGGGACTGCTTCATCCTATCCCAAAAATAGACGAGCCTTTCCACACAATCCATTTAGATCATTTAGGGCCATTTATTAAAAGTAAATCTAATAATTCTTACATATTAGTATTAATTGATGCTTACACGAAATATATAAGTTTATACGGAGTCAAAAACACCAAAACTAAGACAACCTTGAAAGTTTTAAATAATTACGTTAGTTTATTTGGGGTACCAAGTAGGATCATAAGCGATCGGGGTACATCCTTCACCAGTAAGGGTTTTAAAGATTTCATAAATAAATTAGGTATACGTCACGTTTTAAACGCAGTAGCTACTCAAAGGGCCAATGGCCAAGTGGAGAGATATAATCGCACGATCTTAGCTTCACTTGCCACTAAAAATCATAATTGCCCAGAAAATGAATGGGATAAACATTTAGAAGAAATACAATTAGGTTTGAATACAACAGTTAATAAAACTACTGGTAAAAGCCCGTCAGAAATATTATTTGGATTGAGATTACGAACTAAGGGTGATAGTAATATAGTTTCTTTACTAGATTCTGATAAAGAGACCCCAAAATCATTAACTGAGATCAGGGATGAGGTTAATTTAAGGGTAGCAAAAGAACAGACAAAACAGAAGGAAAGATTCGATAAGAATAGAAAGGAAGCTAAAACGTATAAAGTAGGTGACTTAGTAAGGATAGAAAGGGAAATAGCGAGCAACAGTGGCAAATCTAAGAAACTTTTACCTAAGGTTCAAGGTCCATATAGAATCATTAAAATCCTAGACAATGATAGATACATTGTAGAAGATACCCCCTTAACCCGTAAACAAAATAGACGATATGAAGCTGTTATTTCCATAGATAAAATATATCCATGGTTGACATACACTCAAGAGTATTTAAATGATACCGACGCGAGTTCAAATGAAAGTAATACAGATTCTGATAAAGAAGTTGAACTAGATAATGATATCGATCAGGATATTAATAAGCGTAACAACGAAATTGGTGGTAAAATTAATGATGATAAAATTAGCAATGAAACTGATGATAAAATTGATGATGAAATTAATAATGAATTAGATATGTAATGAAAACGACATTTAAAAAGACAATGTAATTATTAAATAAGAATAATTAAGAGTTCTATTGAACATATTGTCATATCAATTTATTGTTACTCGTTCACTAGATTATTTATTAAAATAGGTGTCAATTCGAATTATGTTTATTGTGAATTGCGTGATCTTGAATAGTTAGTTGGGTAAAGGATGCACATGAGGCCGAGAAGCCAACTTTGGGAGCATCTATTTACCTAGTTGCAATACCTGCATACAGGAGGCCGATAAGCCAAATTGCGGAGTATGCTAGGTACATTGAGCATATATTTGCGCACAAATGAGGCCGATAAGCCAACTGAGGAGTGTGCAAATATTTTTGACTTACCTGATAATTAAATAATTTTGAATTGATTATGATTTTGAATTGACACTGATAGATGATATTGAACATTGAGAGAGACAAATGTAAAAGAAATGTAAAAGAAATTGATGGAACAATTTTGCTTTGAGAGATGGCCGAGGCAAGGAATGATATTACAAAATTCTATGAATTATTTTAGGGTAATAATTAGTTGTATAAATAAGACATGTATAATTATAATATACTTATATTTTCTTTTTCTATGGTGTAATAATTGATTTATCGGATTGATTGTTATTATTAAAATAAATAAATTACTTACATGAGGACATGTAAATCTCAGAATGGCCGACTGTTATATTAATTTGATATTTAATAACTTTTAATAAATACGTCTAATGATTAACAATAGTCGGATGTAATATTTTATTCAATTTATGATTTATTCTAGCGTAACCGAGTATCTCAATTGACCGAGGAATGAACACAGTGTGCGCCATTTTGAGATTTGCGGCATTCATTCTTTGCTTATTCTCGGAGCTGTAAGCATCTCTGATAACATACTTTATACTGTGTGAATACATTGTGTGTCAGTGTGATTTAGCAATAAATTGTGTATTTAGTCTCAGTGTGAGTTTCCTTGTCTCCCTGACTTCTGATTTATTATATTATTTACTTAGGACTGATTATTAAATATTCAAATAATTTATTTATAGAATAAATTTATCAACGTTAGCACACCAAAACTGTTTCAACCCCAAATTTATTCTCAGTTGTTGGAAAAGAAAGTATATTATTAAGTTATTGTTATATATGTTACTTTATTATCGCATTAAGTTAAGAACCAATAATTATTAGATTAATAGTTATAAATAAATAAATATTTAATTACTGCAAAATCAAACTTTACTACTTTAAAATCAAAGTAAAACAGATAACATAATAAACACTGCAATACGCATGTAATACAAACAAACTAACACAAAGAAATCGAGGGCAAATCAAATGGCAACATCCATAGCAAATTTATAAACTTCCATTTCTCAAGCAACCTCGTCTTCACCTCAACATATTTTTATTCTGCAATCGAACACAGTAAAATACTGTTGGGCTCACATTATTGACACGAATACAGTTCGGAATCGTTTAGCAGTCGTTAAGTGGAAGTCAAGTTTAGTGGCCGTAAACGCTTGGGCTGTAAAAGGGAGTCACTCCTCCAGGGCATAACTGTCTAACTTCATTACGGACGCACTACTCGACCGTAGAAGACGTTTACGCTCTTTTAAATTGTTCAGAAAACATCAAAAGCTCTGCTATTTGTATTCACCATTCAAATAAGGTTTGCGAATGAAAGTATGAACGGAATGCAAAGACCGAATAAATGACTTTGCAAATCTCTGTTTTGTGATTTGATGTAGGTATATCTGCTATGTATAGCGGCATATTGCTGGGATTTATTATTTGTATTTTAAATTCCATTTTTTCCGAGTTATAACATCAGCGACGGCAAATAGAATAATTGATACAAACTTTTGAATGTTTGAAAACTTCATAGCTTTTGAATACATTTTATAAATACACACTGAGGCTTACCTACGCTATCTTTATGAAGAGGAGGGCAGAGACTTTACAAAGTAATCATTTTTTATTATATTTTCGTCTGTTTCGCTCTAGTGCAGGGTAAAAGCCTCAAAGATCAGGCGTCAAACATTTACTATAATCATATTTTTCAATCATCCCCATCGGTTTGGGTCACACTTGACCTGTCATTTAAGCATAAGAATAAATATTTTTCTACCCTCAAATTTCATCTCTGATTTGATCATAGAAAAATATTTTGTCATAATAAACACACCAATACCAACTATTACGAGACTTGTTAAAATTGTCTGTCATTTTTTATTATTATTGTTATAGGAACGGCATCAAATTTAACTTTAGTCACCGTTTTGTAGTAAGAAAGGAAAGCCAAATCAAAAACATATTGATTGTAGCGTTCTATTTCCTCCGCAAACTGTAAAATTTCACCCTTATCCTTTCACTTTGTATCAATATATAACAAAGATAGACATCACTTAAAGCAAAACTTTGCTATTACAAGCGGTCAGCGGGACGTTTTTATTGTGGGCCGTTTGTGTGCCGTGCACGATCGGTATATAAATCCCTATGGCGCGTGCCTTACCACACGAAAAATTAACTTCTAGCTATGTCCCGTTTTTACGGCCAAGCAATAATGCAGTTTAGTGTTCATTCCTTTCTGAACGTGCCAACACTTGTACTGGTCGAAATACCGCCATATTTTCAATGATTATAAACTTCTTTCATGAACTCTCTGTGGTGAAGTGAACCATAAACGAAGAATTGTGGGAGGATTTGAAAATGTTTTACACGCTTTCTGCTGCAAGACATAAGTGGCTATAGTAAGGAAACTTACAGCATTAAATTCTAGGTTTCTTTTTCATCATGAGCTAACAAACTTTATAAGAAAATTATGACATTTGCCGGGATTGCATAGTACAAACAAATGCCTATATATACTCGAAGCGGTAGGCAGTAAGGGATTATACCCAAGTTTAACCAGCTATGTTTTTGGGTCCCACGTAATACTGTTATAATGTTTTGCTTGACCTCGGGTATCGAATTTGGAACCTCATAATCGCAAGCAGACATAAGCGTTATATCGGTATTAGTTATACCGACCACGAAACAATAAGATTGATTTGTTCATTTAGTCTTTGGCGCTTTATAATTATTTTTACTCAATTATATTTTTTTACTACAATGAACATACACAATAAAAACAGCAATGCTAGGTCAAATTGCAAAGCAACCAATTACATTTACTATATCTCACATATTCACGGAAATGTATAACATCGACACGAAGTATTTAAAACCGTTTTATTATTAATTATAATTAGCAATAAAGACATTCTCACGTACTAAGTTAGGTAAACTAAGATAAAACAATCAGAATCCTTGCATAACAACCTTGCTATTGTCAAACTTAATTTATGTAGACAATAAATTACCTTGCTGTACCGTTGAGTTGAAGCTTTATCTTACCGTTGGGAATGGTATATTTTATTCTTACTAAAATTATAAATGCGGATTGTTGAACAAGTTTGTTTGTTACGCTTTCATGCCTTAACTACTTCACCGATTATCATGTAATTTTGAGTACAAAAAAGGATATCCAGTACCTTTAATTAAAAAAACAGTGGTGTTCCTCCGAAGGATAGAAATTTATTGACCATCTACATTAACGCCAGTGGAACCGCGGCGTAACCTAGTATTCTATATACTAAAATGCAGCTTCCATACATGTATTCATGTCTATAAAAATGTGTGCTGAAAAATCGGCTGATATGTTGACATGTTGTGTAGGTATATATTTAAAATGTATACCTACACAACATGTCATTTTTATATGAGATGATAAATGATAAACATGACACAGGCTTATTATATTATTCCAGAATTATTATAAGATTCCTCAATCCCTGCTCATTTTAAAGAAATTAGCACACATTATCATTTTTAATTTGTTTTTAAAATAAAGTTTAATTTACTTTATGTATAAAACAAATATCTCAGTAGACGTTATCTAGGTTTATATATAATTCGTAACGGGTTTTAACGCAATCAAGCATAATATTATTTACCTATCAAAAAGTCAACATTATGATTGATGTTTCGACCAGGTTATTCGGCCATAGTCACAAGCTGACTGACCACGTCCGCGTCGGCCATCTTTATAACCGTTACGAAATATATCATACAATACAAAAATTAAAAGTTATTATGTAGGTAATAGTAACAACATAACATCCTTATTAAGACTTTAAATTAATTAAATAAGAAAACATCGTCCTTCTTGAATATAACAACTTTTTAAAAAAAATTATTTTGAATTTGAAACAATTTAAAAAATTACTCATTATTCTTGGCAAAGTAGTTCGTCATTAAGCCGAACATACCTAGTTTTTGCATTGTTATAGCTGTTTCACAGTAATTGCAGGGTGCTCTGTGAAAGGTCCACTAGACTGGACGGCAAATGCACAATCTTATTATCATTTTGTTCTCATTCAACTTTAGCCTTTGAGCAATTTTCTCTTATAAAATCGAGTTTTATGCGATAATGAAGGCATTAAGTCGAACTCTATCAAACTTGTTTTATGCAAACCGATGAACTGATAAACACTGGTTATGAATTACTAAGACATTGATTAATTAATTCACATAAAATCTTAAAGAAGTCCATTTTAATTTCTGTGTCTATTATACTATCCTATTGAGTCACAACGGTTCACCGGTGGTCAGACACATTAGATTTTTAATTTTGTCTGGTTAAGACATGCCAGGTTAAACTCGAATCATTGGACTATAAAGCAACTATCGAGGGCGAACCGTCGGTTCTGAGGCCCTAGGTCGATCCAAAAACCTGTTACACACATTATACGCCTGTATATCCTCAAAAGAAGAGGCAGAAGTGTATGCATGAAGCTAATACATTTGAATCGCACGTAATTGGACGCGAGGCTAATGGCGTCTTCGATGTATTAAGAATTTCTTTAACGAAAAATCTATTTTTATTCTATAACTTCTTCATGTTATTTATTATTAAATCACTTTTCTTTTGATTTCGTACATCTTCAGTGTATGTCCTAATTTTCTAACTAATATTATTAATGTGAATGTGAGTTTGTTCGTTACACTTTTACGCCTTAACTATTCGAACGATTATCATGAAATTTCGCATACACGTTGTCAGCAGTACAGAAAAGGATATAGAGTACCTTTCGTCCAGAAAAACATTCTATTCCCAAGATAGATAGCAATATATAGGATAGCAATTGGCAAGATCTAGATTACCGCGATCGAAATCGCGGGCAAAATCTAGTTATGTAAAATTACTAAATGTAATTATAACCCGAAAAATAACATACTATGAAAAATGGTATATGATATATCCGTTAAAAAAGTATAGAACCGCAGAAGAATGTAGCCTACAGGTACTGCCACGTTTGCCAACATATCCGGCACCCGGTCGTAATTCCGGATAACAGGGAAATTAGCACCCGTCCAGACATACTGTCTGTCTAGACTCGAACCGGATAATATCTTTTGTTATGCTTCCTTTTCATTTGTAACAATGTTTATGATAATGTTACCTATTCTTTGTGTTTTTTTATGAAGATTAAAGCAACAATGTTAATTACATTGGGTCAAGGTGAAAATTCTTGGATTATTTTAAACCATATAACTACTGTATGTAATTTCTAACTTCTAACATTGAGTTCCTATGTACAGCCAAGAAAGAGGTCTATCAGTTTTGCCAAAAGTTACTAGGAGATCTAATTGTCGCAAGGTTGACTTTTCTAACTTGAGACATGGCATGACGTAAATATAATACAGAATGAAGAGAGCTATGGTCACTGTCTTAATATTATTGCAAGCGGAAATCGACTTGCTATCGACATTCAAATTAACCTTAACCGTAGGATGGACCACGTTATTAGCCGAATGCACTACGTACTGTAGAAGGCATCTCAACGAGATTACTTGTACTACCATGCGTTAGAGTGCATGATCTCTAACTCACTTACGAAACGAGTAGTTTTGGTAAAGGACAATCAAATTTATAAAAAAAATCGTTCAATTTGTGTCAAAAAATTACTGTCTGAAGTCAAAAGACTCGATCTCTATTCATCATTAATCTATTCAGACACGAGTCGTTTGACTTCAGAAATTGGGTACGGAGATTAAAATTAAATTATTTGATTACAAAAAATTTAAAATTACTTATTTTGTGTAATTGAATAAAATCGAATAAATAAAACAATCTAATTAAGAATACCTAACAATAAAATGAAATTAAAACTAATAATAAATTCAAATTAAAGATAATAATAAAATCAAATTAGAAATAATAATAATATCATATATATATGTCTGCACGGATGGCGTAGTGATTTAAGTGGTCGCTGCGCCACTGCCGCCGCGCCGGTTCGATTCCCACAGGGTACTAAAATTTGTGTGAGCCACAAATAGTTGTCCCAAATCTAGGTATACTTTGTGTTCGTTATTCGAGTGTTTGCGAATTTCCTCGCTACACAGGATTTATTCCTACTAGGAGTTCTCGGTTTTTTAAAAAGAAATCTTTGATGCCCGTTTGCTCCAGTCAAGAAACTAATCGTATTTTCTGCGGACTAGTTAATTTTAGTACATATTATATGAAAATTATGTCAGAATTTAACTGGCCGAAGCTAAAACGGCTCGTTTCTTGTTATAGATATCGAGCCTTAGAGAGCATGAATTCTAACTCGTGTTACAAACAATTTACTTGTGACAATTTACTCCAATAGTACGCAACTCAATGACTTTTACTATGTGTGACTATCGAATCTAACGTCGTCTCTATATACAATATTCTATTACTGTTTTAGCGGTGGTGAGCGACCACAGTGCATTGGATTTTTTTTTATATCTCTAAGGTGACAGACAAGCATACGGCCTACCTGATGTGTGGTCAACACTAGAGGCATCACTTGCACGTTGCCGACCCTTTAGGAAAGGAAGTGGGAAGGAGAAGAAGCGGGAAGGGGAAAAGTGCGTGATTGCGCCTCTGGCGTTCTTACTCACCAAACGAAATACAACAGTAAGAACACTGCTATTTCACGTCGATATTCTGTGAGAGGCTAGCCTTGCCCCGGTCGAGCCGGCTCATTCATGCTGAAATCAGCGAGGCTCTACTACTGTGATTTTGGGTTTGGTTTCTGAATTGGTTAAAGTGTTATAGGATTCTTCCGCCTAAAGTTATCAGTACCAGTATAGCGTCAGAAATTGTAGTCAGTAGAAGGCCATGGGCTCGCCCTCTATAACCTGGTATCCAAAACTGTATAGCTGGCAAAATGAGTGGAAAAACACCTCGCCTGTTAGTACATAGGCGTAAAGGCGTAAGTCTGTAATAGGTGACAGTCTTTTTAGTTCGCGTTCTTGGGACTAATTGCACCCGAACTCCTACCACTGTAACATCTGTAAAGGCGTAAGATTATCTATGTAAGTGATTCTCATCTTGATTGTAGTTACACTTACGTGAATGTCTGCGTAACCGATCGTCCATAAATGTATTTGAAATTCGAACACATTACAGTTCACTGATTCCAGAAACACTCGTCAAACTAACCTCTTTCATGAATTGCTAGTATTTGCTACATATAACGATTCCAAACAGCTCTCTGCGCCAATCAATCGGTAAACGATCAAAAAAGATGAGCAATTACCGGCGCTGTCTGTGGATGGGTGTTAGCTGGTTGATGGACCGTTCTATACTACAGTTTCCACTGGTTTGCACTCTAATAAGTCAAACAGGATTGTTAGTACAAACGCTTACTAAAAAGTAAAGTTGTATTTGCTTTGATTTGAGACCTTAGCCAAATTTTTCGAGTAAATAGCCACAACCTACATCTAAATAATCTTCCATTGTAAAAGATTCTGACATTTATATAAAATTAGCGACCGACCCCGGCTTTGCACAAGTAGTACAAAACCTTAACAAATTATACCCTTAAACCTTTCTCATGAATCACTCTATATATTGGTGAAAACAGCATAAAAATCTGATCAGTACTTTTTGAATTTCTCGCCAAAAGACAGACAGACGCCACGGGTGACGTAAGTAAGTAAAAATGGTTTATTATTGCGGAACATTATAAAAAGGAAAACATTAATACTTATAATAGTGCTTGTGCCACGGATGACATACTATTAATGGTATAATATACATCAGTACTAATATGTACCCCATTTATTGCATACATTTTGCAGGGAGCTTAATTTCAAAACCTAAGTCTCCTTTGGTTTTCTCACTAGGCAAGCCTATGTCGAGGAAACCTTGAATTACACGAGAATAACTTTGTTTTATAATATGTAATAATAGAGATTTATATAGATATCTACTGATAAATATTATTAAAAAAGAATCCCGGGATTATGTCCTAGCGCTCAGACACATTGTTTTTTTTTCTGTCCAGGTCTATTTATATGATTCATTAAACTCCGAGCATCAATTTAATATATTCGATTTGGATTCTAACAGGAGTAAACTATAGTATAGACTGTAGTTTCATAGTAATCTATAGTTGTAGTCATATATATCTGTGAATTATGCATTGCCTGCGAGTACCATACCTACCTCTATTAATTTATATGGGACAATAAGTCTGGAGGCTGTGCAACTATGCAAAACTAGAATTTTGTAGGTATAGATCTAGGCCTGTTCTATAAATAATAATTGCAACGAGATACCAGTGGCAACTTAACAACATAACATGTCACATGGTTACCTCTGAACGGTTAAGCAGGCGTTGGAATCTCAATTATTAATCCTAACTAATATTATAAATGTGAAAGTGCGTTTGTTTGTCACGCTTCCACACCTTAACTACTCAAGCCTTAACTAAACTTAAGTATACACTTAAAAAAAAAGGTACGATGCCAAGGAGCCATGGCTACTGTAAAGCAACCAAAACGTCGGAGAAAAGTGTAAACTTAAATATAAATAGTTTTAATCAATTTAAATTGTAGTAAATTTCAATAATAGTAGTTTTATAGTGCAAAATTATATAATAAAATTGTTTTAAAATAAACAACGCAGCAAAATCCATATAAAGTAATTTAATTTCATTTATCATTTGTAATCCGGTGGCGGACAGGCCCACGAAGAACACCACCCCGAGGTCAGGGTGGCTGGAGGTCATCTCGCGCCCTGCGGCGCCCGGCTCTGCGGTTGGGGAGAGGTTTCAAGTGCTCCTTCTCTCGCTCTGCCGCCTCCTTGATGGAAATTACTTCCTCACAGAAGAAGGCGACGGCGTTCCATGACCTCTCACTCCGGATCATAGACTGAACTATAGCTGGGAGCGAAAGGGCAACCAATCTGACTGCCGCGATCAACTCACGATACTGCGATGCCCAGGCGGGGCAATGCGCCAAAGTGTGCAGCGCCGTGTCCTCAACAACGCCGCGGTAGTCGCCGCAGTGTGACAACCGGGCGTCTCTTACCAGCCTATACGGCACAGGAACTCTCCAAAGCAACCGTGGCCAGTCATTACCTGTGTCAGCCGGAAGGTCAGGGCGCCATGCTGCCTCTCCAGCCATTCCTCAATCACGGGACTTACTGCCACGATCGTGGCGTGCCCGACGTTTACCAATCTAACCTAACCTACATTTACGAACGAAGCCACGGGCAAAATCTAGTATAAAATAAACAGATTCATAAAGTTGGGGAAAGGTTAAACTTCAAGCGGTTATAATAAAGAGGCACAAGTGAAAACCGTGACTATCAAAAGAAACAAAATTGAGTGAGTACTGGTTTTAATAATATAAATAAAAACATAAATGTATACATACTATAAGCATATAAACAAATATGGATATAATATACCTTTATTTATACTTGTTCCGTACAATGTTTTATTATGTTATATTTAGACATACTTACAAGTTACCTAAACCAAGACCAATGAAATAAGAACAGATGATTGGCTACATAAAACCCACACACACATAACTGCGTTTGTGTGCACCATGCTTATATTCTTCCATTGTACAGTCACCTAAGTAGTAACGGACTGTATGCGCACAATTATATGAAAAGAACCTACGGAATCCTAATAAGGCTGATAAGCGCTAATACCATAAGACCCTAGCCTACCATATACTATGTGATGAATAAATAAATAGATAAATTCGGGATGCCTGCACCATGTGTTCTAAGGTAACAGGCCGAGAGTAGACAGGATATCCAGGATGACGATAGATCTCACTGCCAGTCGAGCACACTCACACGACTGATCAAAGATAGCTAAAGGTGTCTTGGCCACAGTGAGGGGTTGGTAAGGTATTGAGTCATCCATATTACCTCAAACATATGCATATGTAATAACAATTCACCAGACTAGAACGAGACCTTAATTTCCCCACGTCATACCCTATAGCAATGATATATTAAATAAATATGCCACAGTGTCGTAGTGTAGTGTGTGTGTTGAGTCAGTGCACGTACACTTAAGTTCAAATAAACTGCACCGCTTGTTTACTTTAAGAGATTATTTCCTTGAACAAGCAGTATCGCGTAACTGCGCCACACATAGTTCCGAAGCCCTGTTTTCATTCTAGTTTCTTACGTGACGCATTGCCCCAGTGGCTAAGAAGCATTCGGAACTAGGTTTAAGATCAATGCTTTGAGAATACGTAATAACTTCAGGTGTGTATGCGGTAATACACAGATATAGACTCACGTCTGTTGCCCTGAGGGGTAAGTTGAGATTACAGAACTCGATTGGAATGATCCTGGCTTGTCTCTTTTATTTTATTATCCTCGACGCATTATAAAAATAAAAAAATAAAATAAAATGTTTTTATTTCGGAAACAAGTCCATAGAGTGTTAGTGACAATATATTCTTACAAGCTATATTAGTACTACAGATAGGGATAGTGATTATAATTAATATTAGTGTCTTTGACGAGCTGGAAGCGTATAAATTATATAAATTAAAATCTTCATGTCTGTCTTTACGAACATTAAAACAATGGATCAAAAATAAACAATTTCGCAACAATTACGTATCATACAAATTTTTATCTCTTGGATCAAGCATAGCATAGGGGTCTATGATAGTGACAAGGTGGCCACTTAAACTGCCGTGCTATACATACAAGTTTATTTTTTTATTGATCTTTCTATCTTATTGTGAGATTATCAACTTCATAATACATCTATATAATTTTCATTTCTTATCACATAATATAGTAATATGCTAATATTTAAAGGAGAACAAGCTTTGCATACATACAACATTGCATCGCAATCCTTCTTAAAGAACCCTAAAGTACCAACTGAAAGTACTAGGTAAATAAACTTTTAAAGTAGATAATCAGATACATGTTAATAGAACTAAACATCCATTAAAGAAATCTCTCCTCACATATTTTAGTTCAAGAACATGTTATCACACTCAGCATGTCCAGTTCAAAGATCTCTATCCTAAAACTTCTACAATCCATTTACCTACGACCGACCGCCAATAAGTATCTTAGAAATAGATATCAGCAAAGAGCGTTCGACACATAACTGGCAATAAGCCAGCCATCGAACGTCGAGGAACATGGAACTAACTGGGGTACTCCGCGGGGGTACCATATGTGATATCATTTAGTTGGCGGACACTCGCTCGCTTTCCCACATTATTTTGTTTGCACCGTTTGTGGAGGGCAGACGTCTCACTGCACCTGCTGTTTACTACTTTAATTGCTTGGGCTATTAATCCCTGTCGTTTGGGGCGTTCAGACACGGAATGTGGGTAATACGCGATAACATGGAAAATATAACGACAATAAATCATTGGCACGGTCATAAGCTTGGCTAGCCGTGTACGAAAGAGGTGATATTTTCTAGTTTTAAAGGAAAATTTTGTGACGAGGTAACATTGTTTGCTTGTAGTGTATTACATAATTATATATAAAATATACGTTAGTAACTGTTACTGCATATAACCTCGAGATTGCGTGATTATTGATCTAGAATTTGCGGTCTAGAAATTATTATGAGCCAGTCCAAATCTAGCCTTATAATTCCATATTAGTTTACCGTTCAACTGTGCGCAAACGATTATCTTAATCGGCTTAACAGGCTTTTACTACTTACTAACTATTAGGTACCGAAAAGACTGGTTGCTCTGGTAAGCGTATTTGAAGTGAGAGCGATAAAACCCGATAAAATCGAGGATTTTCAGATACTTTTACTTGATGTTTTATTTCAAAGCATCTTAAATACTAATACGCGTGTTGTTATGCATGAATGCGCCAGTAACACGCATAAACTCAGTTATCTAAGTCCGTCCCTGTCGGTACAGGGTCAGCTGTCGCATTCACAGCGTGTTTTTGCACCTTCGAACATGCCCCCGTTGCGCCCGCACGCCCATGCACCCTCCCCTCTCGTCGCTAAATTGTTTTCTTGCGGTATTTCGGTATTGCACCATTTGCGCTAGCTAACGACCAAAGGAACGCCTGAAAATGGTGCGACTGTGTTACAAATGATTGTGTTATTTTATTTTTAACAGTAAACGTCATAATGGTTTTTTGAAAATAAATAGCGAACTTATTAGACACCCAATTTAGCATCCATTGTAGTAGAATTGTAAAAACAATGTGTTTCTAAAGATGTAAAATTTTTCAGCTAGACACATTCGATAATACGCATTTTTGTTTTAAATTATTACTTTTTTATAATATTAGTATATTTGTACATTATTATTAAAATAAGGTATATCGTATAATATATATTTTTAGACATACGTTAATCACACTTTTATTTTCCTCGGGATAATATTGGTAATACGATTTGTCTTATTTGAGTGATGATTTATAAATAAGTATATGTCACGATCAAACTGAAAATAAAATAAAAGAAAATAAAAGTATGAAATATGTGTATTAATAGGCTGACACATTATTGAAGGAGCCTTCTAAAGATAGAAATAAAGTATGTAATTGATTTTAAGAAAACCGTACTCTTTGTATTGGCTCTCAAGTCTGAGCTAAAATTGTGTTATATGAAAATAGGCCGAGGTTATTATTTTTAGTCCAGAAAAAAATACGTTATAGGCCAGGTAAAAATCTTCTTTAATTTATAATATTCTATCACATACACACAACAACATCTAGCCCAAACTAAGCAGAGCTTGTACTATGGGTACTAGACAATGGATAAACATACATTATATACTTTTTTTAAATACACACATATTATACATAGAAACACCCAGACCAAGACAAACATCCATGTCCATGCACACAAATCTTTGACTTGAGCGGGAATTAAATCCGTGACCTCAGGCGTTGCAGTCGGTTACACGAACCACTACTCCATTGAGGCTGCCCAAACCGTACAAATTAGGACACATATAAGAATCCGATTTTCTCAAATGTTATTTTGTGTTTTTACAAAGTCTAACAGTTGATAAAAATTAGATGATGCCTTAAATGTTGCAGATAGGATAAAACCTATGGATTTAATCATTATGTACGTGAAATTTACATTATGATCAATTTCTAAATATAAGAACTTATTAACAAATTATCATACGACGATAAGTGTTATTTAAAGAATTCTTAATTTGAGCTCCTCCAATAATAAATGAATGATATGGTATAAGAATGCTTACAAATTCATAGAAACATTTTCGTTGCATCGACCGCGTGGTGCAATTAAAGTTTTTGCGGGTGTCGGAGAAGTGCATCCCTAGCACGTGCTCGAGTTATGAGCCGATCGTGACTCCGGCCGCGCCATCCTACAACACGCTCTTTACTGTTTACTTCCTCTGAAACACCACCAGTAAATTGAGATATTGCCACTAACTGTGAATAAGACCACTTCGTAAATTGAAATGAAGTAAAATTTTACACAATACTTCTAAGAAAATATTTATATTTTATAATATGTCAAAAATATTGATTACCTTGTTAACTTTACCGATTGACTGTCGAAAGCAGCGATTGAAACAATAAAAAATATTATAAGCATTTATAAATCATCAACGTAACAGAAAGCTAAAATGGAAGATGTCAATCGTAATAAAACATGTTTATCTCCAAATATAAAAGTACTGTTGGCAAAATACTGCTGAGTAAGACTTAGCAAGAAAGCTATTTTGAACAAATTAAAATTGGAGTAAGGGTGGGACATTCACGGCATCGGTCTCGTTTATTTGGCCAACAGTTAAGACTCGAGACGTAAGAATTTTTCATAAGTGTCTAGCTAATTAGTGTTGGCACAAATCTTCAAACTCGAAACTTTTAATGACGACGAATGAAAGTTTACACGCTCCTTAAGTTCTACCACTCGGCGCGCACGAATTTTCTTGGCCTCATTAAGAAGTTGCCGTTCAATTTTAAGCGAAGTTGTTGCCATTATTGATAACGATATGTAGCGCTATGTGCGTTCGTTAAAAATTACACCAACCCACGTCCCATTACGAGATAATATTACATACGTGCTTGAAACATGTTGAGAGATTTCCTCCTTTTTACCGTGTATCTAATAACATGCTGTAAAGGAGACGTAATAACATCTAAAATAAAAACGTATACAGACCTCTTTGACGGATTTGATGTTCTTGCCGCACCCTACCTTCAAAATGTTTTTTGTTTATTGAGATATAGATTTTCTGTTTTCGTTCGCTGAAAAATAATGATATCATATTTTTATTTTTGATTTGTTAACTAAAGGTAAAAATAATCGATATTTCCGACGCGGTTTGTTTTCATGTAAAAATTATTGAAATACCAGCAGAAATACAATTCTATTAGAAAATATTTTTCTGACACTAACTCAGATTTCAGAATACTAACCCAATGTATTAATTTAATTGACCTCTACGCCATAATAAGTCGTATTTGAACTTCTAATACGACAAATTTACTGAACTCAGCTTGTACAGTATATTGTGCAAAGAAAATTTGTAGAGATCTTTACAAATTAAGTAGTAAATTGTATACTAACTTTCGTATTTTACAGCAACTAGTTACTGCAAATTTTGCTCAAAAATTATCATACGTGTCAAATTATTTGAACTAGCGGTCACTTAGTGGTTGAAATCCTAGCATAATTGATTTAAATTTTAAGTTAGATAGTTATTAAGGTTTTATTGTCTAGCACCTTATAATCACATTTCATTTAGATTTCGATCTATACAGGTTAATTTACCTACCTATTTAAACAAATTATTATTTACTTAACTAAACTCTTTAATTGACGATATTCCTAAACTTGCTATTTTGTTTTCTTTTTTTCATGTAAATATATTATTATATAAATAGTATATATCATTCCAATCCGCCCAAAGGTTCCTGTAAGATATAGCTGATATAATATGTCATTATACATTGATATATGAAACCATAGTTACGAAGAATAGTACCTACTACATCAGCTGAACAGATATTGTACAACTACAATATCTTTGCGATATACTACGAACGCGATTTGATTGCGTGTGTCAAATGCATGGTTGTGTGCGTGTAGTATTTTCCATTAATTTAATGTAATTTAATACATATTTTATATAAATATTAGGATTCGCCCCTCCTTCTCCATATAAACTTTAACTGTGCCAAAATTTATACTCCTCCGTCCGCGCAATTTTCGTAAAAAGGGGTACAAAGTTTATGCTTCACGTATTAATATAAAGATTGCACCACCTTACCAACGACACACACACTTAGATAAATATGAAACCAAGAATATTTTAGACGAGATCGTAAAGCCTGATTTATATATTTGGCTTCCAAATACAATAACATGTAAATAACAGTAACAAAAGAACAGAGACATCGTAATAGAATAGTCGCAAAACCTCAGAAAAGGCAACGTAAGGTATTATTCTTCAACAGAATTCTACAGTATTTTTTACTTTTCACATCATTCACATTCACGTTACGATAAGTATTATCTTCGAGCAACACTACCCACACTCATGCGCGAAAGTGCCAATAACGTGTGAAAATATCCCACAGTACCTCGTGTCAATATCAAGCCGATCAAATTCCATTAACGCGTGCGATCTTCGCCTGAGAACTCTATAAAAGCCACTGGAATAGCTCCCATCCCATCTGATTCACGGGCCGCTGCGAACGTCTAATGGGACTGAATAACAATATGTTCTGAAGCTTAGAACCCACTTTCAACATAAACTTATAACACCCTTGCCGTTTTATATCGAAGCAATTACCTATTAGTATTACATACTCCATTCGCTGTATATTTGTTCCGTACATACTCGTTCAGTAAATACTTTATTTTGTAAAACTCACACTTCACGAATTTCTCGACACTTCGAGTTAGATTAAAGGGCGTTCAGTGTGCTCGTATTTCTAATTTATATTTCACATTCGTGTCCTTAGCTCCGTAACTGGGAATTGCTTTATGTTTTCAAATGTATAAAACTCTCTTAAATTATGTTATAAAGTATAAATACTCTGTATATCTAATAATCTGTATTATATTGTTGTTTTTTTGCCTTGCATAATAGACGAGATATCAGGCCCATCTGATGGTAACTAGTTACTACTAGTTATAATCATGGCTGTGTTCTCTTGGTAGTTCAAAATCATTTTAAGTAAACACAGCCAAGCCGCGGCGTTCTGTATAGAAAAGACAGCTATTTAGAGAACAGGAACCAATATTCTGACCACTCAGAACACTATTGAAATTAAACTCATTTATAATAATATAATATTAATTCGTTTCGGTTGCTTTTCAGCAAATGTCGGGGAAAGTGTAAACCTAAATATAAATAGCTTTGATAGTTTTAATAATTTTATTCCCTTAAAAATTTGTAAAATTCAATAGTAGTAGTAGTGTAACAGTTTCAAAATTATGTAATACTGTGTTAAATAAACAACGCGATAAAATCCGTATAAATGAGTTTAATTTCAATGAGTAACATTCGCGTAAACAGAAGACAGTATTATACTCAGAACACTAATTTGCTTGGCGAATAAAATATACAGTACCAACAGAACTCGGTCCGGGCCAGCATTAGGTAGGAAATCTAAATTTAAACAGGAACCAAGTTATTAGAATAATTGTACAGAACGAAGCAATAATACTGTAGCTGGGAATGAAGAGCGTCACATCAATATCTTTTAAAACCAGGATGAGATATAAGGGTATTTTATAAAATGAGATAAATTCCGTAAAGAATCTAATTGCTATATTTCATCCAAATATGCTAATACTTGATACACTATACTCTAAATTACATTTTTTACCTATCTATACAAATTGTCATACGGTTACAATTTTGTAGTAGCAATTGTACTTGACTTGCGATAATGACTTATCAAGCATTAAATAACTACATATACATTATATAACTTTAAGATTGATCTATAATCGGAAAATTGGATATTTTAACAGAACTGAAGTGCCCCTCACACAGGCCTCAATGCCATGTAAACCATTGGGATAGGCGCAAGCGTTTTGTCTTTGTGAGCAAAAATCTTCCGTCGCGAAACTTTGACAGGCGTCGAAATTATTTTCGTAAATAATTTCTATTGAATATTTTTATAGCCGATTGTGGTTTTTTGTGGTGGTGGTTCAGTCAACTTTTTGTTTCTATGCATACATTAGCATTTAAATTACACAATTTATTAAGTTTTATTATTGAATAGTTTTTATTTATTTTGAAAATAGAAAGGGCAAGTATCTGTACCAAAAAGGATAGTCGCCCTATTTATTTTTGCGGATAGTCGACCTACGGGCAACTATTCGCAACTATAAATTTTTTAACGTACAAAGACAGATTTTTGCCTTTGGTGTTTTCCAACGTATAGTGACTATAACTTGTTTTAATTAAAGTAAATACATACTTAACTATTTCATGCGCTCAATGTAGGTGAATAAAATGTTTCGCAAGTATAAGCGAAACTACGGGTGATGCCGCGCCACATCAGCTGGACTGAAGACAGTTAACGAACGAAGAAAAAGAACAAAGTAATGGAAGAAGAACACATGAAAAATCCAGCTAGTAGTAAAAAAGCATTGTGAAGAGAAGAAGAGAACCACAAAAAAAGAAAAGATCAAAAAATATATATAATCGATATTACCAGCGGTGAAATGAAATCCCACAAAATATTTTCCGATTTTAATGTACTGATCAAAGGAAGTGCTTTAAGAAAGAGAAGAATACAAATGTACAGTTCTGACAGTGAAAATAAAGAAAATGAGAGAAATTAAAAAATAAATAATAGAAAAGCCACTGAATGACTACCAATCAAAAGGAAAAGAACAAAAAACCCATAAGAGGTACTGAAAAGATGATAAAAGTGAAAAATATCAATGCAGAAATAGAAAATATGAATTAAAAAGTCTTAGTTGATGATTTTTGCACAGAACGTTTTGAGAATTATAATTTTACTAAATATAAATCAAATTGGATCCAATGTGAGATGTGTCGAATGTGGTTGCATGAAACTTGTACAACATTCAACAACCATTGCAAGAGATGTAGAATATAGAAATCCCTGGATTCTGGTAATAATTGATACTAATGCCAAAGTTGATTGCCATATTCCAGGAGAATAAATAAATACTTACCTAATTTAAAGTTTGTAGTTTATTGTTGTTGTGATTTTATAGTTTAAAACGTTAAAACATAAACATAAACAATACTATTGTACAATGTTAATTAATATTTGGATTAGTACTGAATGAAGGATCTCAGTAAATAATAAAGATTGATTATTTGATTTAATATTAATTACTTTCTTTTTGAAAAAAATCATAGAAAGGTGTCTATCCCCATGTCAGGCAATTATCCCCGAAGGATTTTTAACGTTAGGCCTCTATCCGCCACGGTAGGCAGCTATCCCATTTTTGAGAGGTCGAATAAAACAGTATTTACTCAAAATCAATATTAATTTTGTTTTGATAAACATGTTAATTTTTTCTTAATAAGTACACATTTTTTAATACCAGAGCCTTTTTTAAATGTCTATCCGGCTTTTACCCTAATTAAACAACATTTCAGGAATGTTATGTTTTATGTGTATGGTAGATTGAAATAAACGTATCCGTATATGTAATAGATATGTATAGCTCAAAAATATTGATTGAATTTTAATGAGTAGTTTTAATTACACCTGTATTACAACGTGAGGGAAATTACGGTATCAAACGAGAGTATTTATGAAGCGTACAAATAATGTGATTTTCTGTGAAATATATCCTCCGGTAACAATTTATCAATCCATTAAGCTTAATTGAAGCGCGACCGAAATTACACGTAATTGTTATTATTTTGATTATTAAGCGTGCACAATCGGCACTGATAACACTCGTGTATACAGAGTGTATAAATAATGTGTAGTTAATCTTGTAACTAACATTGATAATTTAAGTTTTATGACAATTCGTAGTTGTAGTCTGTCTTAGAACACCAGTCATAATTAAAATCCGATTGTGTCGGGCCACCGGTGTGCCACTGCAACTCAATAGATTAAATAAAGAAAACTATATTGATAATCAGAATAAATGATAATACAGTATAGCCTCGATGGCGTAGTGGTTAGTGTAATCGACTGCTACGCCTGAGGTCGCGGGTTCGATTCCCGCACAAGTCAAACATTTGTGTGCATGAATATGGATGTTTGTCTTGGTCTGGGTGTTTCTATATATAATAAGTATGTATTTACAAAAAAAAATGTATATATGTATGTTTATCCGTTGTCTAGTACCCATAGTACAAGTTCTGCTTCGTTTGGGCTAGATGGTGTTGCGTGTATGTGGTAGAATATTTATTTATTTGTCATCAGATAGATGAACTAATAGGCATTATTGTAGGTTAGGTCTTTTCAGAATATTAGTTGTCTTTTCTGAATTAGTCCAGCAATGTGTGTGACAAAAAATAAGAGGCTTAATTACCAACTAAAATAAAATATGCAAGAAATATACTATAGTCTCTATAATAATTATAAGCACAATCTATAGATTGATAAAAATTTTAATTTAGTTTCAATTTTGTATGAAAATATTTTATTGTTTGTCCTTCAAATGAACCATTTCTACTTTTTATCTCATGATGATAAAATTTGTCGCTAATACTTTCCTACCATACAATATAAACACATAGGACACGCTGTAATGTCATAAAGAATATTTGGGTAATTGGTTACGTGTACAATATTCTGGCTTCAGTGAAATTAAAACGGGTATTTCGGATATCATCGTGGTTTATTTATTTTTAACATTATACCAATATTACACCCAGATGCTGCCGATAAACAGCTTCTCTGTCTACAGATGTCTATTGTCACAAATTACCTTACAACATTTTATTAATAACTTTATACTTTCGCGTTACATGATATATTATATATAATTCGTAACGGATATTAACCCAATCATGCATAATGTTTACCTTTTGATGCTTGACCTTTTGACCAGGTTTTAGCGGCCGTGGTCACAATCTGAATTCTGTGAAAAAGTAGTAATTTTATTATTGTTTCTTTTTTACGCAGAATGATCTTAGTTTACCTAGCAATCAAGCAATCATTTTTTTGTCACCACAAAGCGTTGAAAATAAAGACCACGGTAAATTCTCTCAACGCAGGTTTTACCTAGCATTTTAATACGATATTGGAACCTGGGCCAATGGTACCCCGAACCATCTTCTATGTTAATTTTTACAAGACATTTCCGAATCATCTTTGGTAATGTAAACTAATGATGTTCTAGATTAATAAAGCGTTAATTTAGAGTACTAGATTAATATAGTTACATCCAATCACACCTTATTATCCAAACGAAAAGCCTATGGATAAGTGCTAGATAAGTGCATAATTTTAATATATACGCTTAAACATGTTTCAGAGAAATGTATTGTAAGTAAGTAATACATGTGGTTGCTGTTAGGAACAGATATAAGTTATTTATAGTCCATAAAAATAAGTATTATAATATTTCACAAAGTCTGTACAGACACTAAGTTCGCAGGTAATCCACCTCATGATTTTCTCCATGAAAACATAAGTTTCGTTTAGTTATAAAGATTACAATTATTCATGTGCTATGAACTTTGTTCAAGTTCAATAAAAGTATTCGGAATGAAAACGCGTCGGTACACAATATAAAAAATGTATAAAGTTCACGTTTCGCGTCATATCTCATAAAGTAACGACAGTGTGTTTACGGCCCATAAATTTTCTAATAAACCATAAAATTTCATTGTTTTTATTAGTATTTTTTTGACGCTATACGGTATACCTACTATATTCAAGCGCCGCGTTGTAGAGGTCGATCCAAAAGTAATAATTGTCAGATGCCAAAAAATATATAAATCAGAATTATTGAGAGATACATCTCATTGAATACGTGCAAAAATAATATATTTCGTTAAAATGAAAAGAGAATATTCATTTTGTATAAATTCGCAAAATTAGAAAGAAAAACTTGTAAAGCAGAAGTTGTAGCGACGATGACGTAATAAGGTCCTAGATGGCACGCAAATGGAACGTTAAAGTTTCTGCGGTGCACCAATAGAAAATGTCGGGTGACTCGTAGAAAGGCTATTAATTATGAGAAAGGAAATTGAAACCCCAGTGGAAATGGAAAAGTAATAAAATGCAACAGCGATTGCAAGATGAGTGCTGGTGCCGCCTGCGTCGCTCGAGCCCGCTTCAAACTGGGCCAATCTCGTCGCTGCCTTTACATTTTATGACTACTTAGTTAACAGTTATTTAACTATACATGCTTCTTGGTTTTGTCTGTTCCAACTATTTTATCCAGCTCTCTCGGAATGAGGATGAATTTTAGCGTCTGAGTTGTAACTTTTATGAAATGTTACTTCTCGTTATCACTGCTTTTGAAATGATGAAATAAGTTTATTGTTGTAGAGTATCATAAAAAGATTAATGTAGATTTTACTATAGTATACGTCACAGATATTTTATATAGTTTTATAAAATTAAGCTTGAGTATTAAAGTTTTGATTCAAATTTATTACAGCAAAATATACAGCAGGAATCTTCACAACTGCAAGTTCATTCATAAATATAAAGTTAGTCACACCAAAAAACACATTCTTGAGCAGTTAAGGTAGTTCGTGACAACACAAATTAAATAACGCCGTTCCAGCAGTTACCTTCTACTTCAATAGTTTTAATTTTGAACATTAACACTTCAGTCCCCTGATGGACGTTAGCACTGAAAAGTGTTCATAAAGCGAGGAAATGAAAAGAATAAACTATATCGTCGTAATATTGCTGGCAGACACCGACTAACTTCGTTTCAATGAAGATAACGAAATAAATTTAACTTTCTACTTCTAAATGCGTTTATTATTATGAAATATGGACAGGATTATGATGCCTTGTTAATTGTGTCACGTTTGTGAGTATGTTTATGCAACTGTCGATGTCATAGCTCAGGATACAATGCCTTAGTCATGAAATGGAATATTGGCTTTCACTTGTTAAAAATCCTTAGTAATATCCGCAGTGTGGATATATAGGCCCGTATATTTCATATACAACAACAGTTATAAAAATATGAAACAACATATTGTAACAATTATCAAAGTCAATATTATAATAACCGTTAAGGCCGTTTAGAGGCCGGAGGTATCATAACTATAGCATTAGCTTAAAACAAAACTCGTAAAAAGAAAAAGAACAGACATTTATAACTGGCACTTTAAGAACAACAACGATATATCACAATACGCTTGTAAATCATAGAAGACACAAAGAAAAATTAAATCGGCTGGCAGGTGCGAATAGTCGCGGCAAAACAAACGCGGTGCGCAATTTATGTATTGTCTACCGTAGCTATCAGTGATTCGTTTTAGAATTTTTGCAAACAATGCCATACGACAAAACAAATGCAAATGAACAACGTGCATGCGTCGGCAAAACTCACAAAACGTTCAATGGAAGCCATTTATTTGTAGGTACATACGATGGCGTTTCATTAGCAATTTGTTACAGTGACTGTCTTTACGCGAAGTCCCTCGGAACGAGAGAACTACGAGCCACTTTTCTTGCTTCCCTCAGTTCAATTATTCGCATTGTTATCTTCATGAAGTGAGACTTTTCTCGACAATATTTCACAATAATACTGTTTGTACTTGTAATTTGTTTAACATTACATTATACAGTACTAGTAACAATGTAACTAAATAGTGTTTAACAGTAGTAGTTCCAGAGTTTCAAAATTATGTAATAAAAGTGTTTAAAAATAAACAACGCTATTAAAACCCTTTAAAGTAGTTAGATTTCAAGGTATAATATTCGCGAAAACGTAATACAATATTATTTTAGATTACGTCATTGTTGTCATAAGTCACAATAGCATTAGTCTGGTTGAAAATATAGCCTGCATTACGATTTAGGCCAACTTTAGATAATCCTTACGATTTAGCTGTTTTATTTAAATTAATACAACCGAATAACAAAGAACCTATGCGGTATAGGTACATACATGTGAGTTTTACACCACACTTCGCCAGCTTTTGGTATCACGAACTAGGCGGCGTGTTTATTGCGACAGTTGCAAACTACCTACTACCTTACTAAAACAAGCTGATGAGCCATTCACTATAGTTAGCATCACATACAACTTTAATGTATTGGTATACGATGATTGTCACACAAGCCTATCATTTACCTACATATGTTACAGAGGATGTAAAGCGATTGTATCGCTTTATTCCGTCGTGTCATACGTTTCGATATAAAAGCTGAACCTATGTAGATCCCCTAATTTTCGCCGAGTCAAAATCTGTGCTAAATTTCCGAGTTCATGTCCCATTTTGTCGCATGTTTCATTACCTAACAAAAAACAGAAACGAAAGGAAATATTTGTAAAACCGTTGTTATTACGAGGTACATTCTGGCTAAAATGTCCATTATTAACGTTATATGTATACATATATAAATTTGTTGACGTAGCAGCTTTGAGAGCAAACTGAGGGAAAAGTTTTAAATCGAAATTTGGACATAATGTTAATCGAGTGCCTCGCTGATGCAGCAGTATGTTATGCGACTACATTATGTTGAGTTCAAGTGAATGCTCGGGTAAGTCAAAGTGCTATTGGGTTTTTCAGGCAACATTTTATTATAGAAACGCTGTGTCTGAGCCTGTTCCCTATAAGCTCACCCTCTATTACGTGGGAACTAATACCATAGCTTATGAAATAAGGTTGAAATACACCGACTATGTATGTATTAACTTGCTTACTTTACAAACTCCAGCTATGGTAAAAAGAAAACTAAAAATATTATAAAACCATTTGTTAGTTTGTTATTAAGTAACATGTTATAAACCATTAGCGACTGAAAAGAGTGTTTCATATTAATTCCTTGGCTTCTATTGTTCAATGCTCAATTATTATTACCATGTCTAGGTATATATCAAAGAATGAACATTTTGATAAGTATATATTATTATGTATACTTATCAAAATGTTTATTCTTTCAACGCAAGCTTTCAAAGATCTTTCTTTGAAAGCTTGCGTTTATACATAAGAAACGATATTTTTTATTATATACTGTATGATTTTTACACGCTTAAATTATAGAGCCTGACTGTAATACGAGCCTGTAATACCATGCCTGATATACGTATCAGACAACGTGACGTTCGTGCGATACTGCAGTCTCTCGATGTTCGGAAAGCCAATGGACTGAATAAATGTGCAGCAGAGTTGTCTCCCACACTTACGCGCCTATACCGGACGTCTTACGCTGCAGGCACTGCGCCTGAGGCTTGGAAGGAGGCGAACGTTCAACCGATTCCCAAAATGGGGGACCGTTCCGAGCCAGGCAACTATCCACCCATACCTCGGTGCTCTCCAAGGTGTTCGAACGGATTATAAACACCCAAATTGTCCGCTATCTGGAGGATCACTCGTTGATCAATGATCGCCAATACGGCTTTCGGGCTAAACGATCAACGGGTGATCTTCTAGCATTCGTCACGCACCTCTAGGGTGAGGCTATGGACAAGCACGGCGAGTCTTTGGCTGTCAGCCTAGACATAGCCAAAGCTTTCGATAGAGTCTGGCACCGGTCTCTTCTTTCAAAGCTTCCGGCCTATGGCTTGCCCCCTCAACTGTGCACCTGGATTACAAGTTTCCTGCAGAAGCGTCATGTTCGGTTCCTTTGCGACTGTCGCACTTCCAAATTTATGCAAGTCAATGCAGGCCTCAGGGGTCCGTCTTATCCCCTACGCTCTTTCTTCTGCATATCAATGATATGTCCAATTTCGGCAACATACATTGTTATGCGGACGACAGTACCGTGCATGGGCGATATCTCGGACGTCCTGGGGCCAAACAGGCTGAGGTTAAGGGAAAAGGCAGGATCTTGTCGTTGAACTTGACCAGACCTTGAACCGCATCTCTGAATGGGGTGCCAAGAACTTGGTCCAGTTCAACGCCAAGAAGACCCAGGCATGCGCGTTCTCAACAAAAAATTCTCCGTTCCTTCCCCTCCCTTCTCTGAAGAACACTCCACTGGTGATACGTGACAGCCTCTTCATCTTAGGTATGGATCTTTGCCGCTCCCTTAATCCCAAAACCTACATCGAGAGCGGCATTAAGCAAGCTTCGCGAAAACTCGGAGTTCTGAACAGGGTGAGGCGGTTCTTCGCGCCTGGGCAGCTGTGCCTATTGTATAAGGCACAAGTGCGCCCTTGCGTGGAGTACTGTTCTCATCTTTGGGATGGCTCCGCGCAGTACTTGCTAGACGCTCTTGACAGGTTACAGCGGCGGGCTGTCCGTATCATCAGAGATCCAGAGGTCACGAGTTCACTGGAACCTCTGTAACTCTGTAGAGATATTGCCTCTTTGGTATGTTTCTACAGAATATACCACGGGGAGTGCTCTGAAGAGTTATTCCACCTTATCCCGCCCTCCCCTTTCCTATCCAGAACAACGCGTGCTGGGCTCAGATGCCATCCTTACACGGTGGAGTCGACTAGAGTGCGTACCAACAAGTTCAAGGCATAGAATTCTCTGCCAAAGCACGTGGTTCCTTCTTTCTTCAATCCTGGGTCCTTTAAGCGGGGCGTGAAAAAGCACCTTCTTAGGCCGTCAAAGTAGAGACCTCAACTTCGCCTCGGCTGCTATGAGGACGATGTGGAGGCCACTGCTCTTAGACCACACGACTGCTTACCATCAGGCGGAGTGTGGTCATAATGACGAGCAAAATAAAAAAAAAGAATAGCGAGCCTGGCATATGCTCAACCAGCAATTTGTCAAATTTGGTCAAATTTATTTATTTTATATTTAACCTGTTTGTTGTCAAATAAATTAATATTCTTTATTTCTAATAAATTCTCTATTTGTAATAAATAAGTACAACAAATCTTTAATATTTAAAGTAATCATCTGATAAATTGAAGTTTGAACGCAATTAATAATAAGAAATTCTGATACGCTGCATAGAAGCCGTAACAACAAGAAAAAGTTAGAGAGTCAATCATGTACAGGTATATGTTTTATGTGTGTAGGTCAGCTTCTTCTAATATGCAAAGAAGACAATAAAGAGAGATAAATATAGATTGGCACCTATGTTCTTCTAAATGCCGTGCGTTTTCATAGTTCTGAATATAAACGTACTTATAAAACTCATGTGTATGATTCACATATATTTATTTAAACCTGTGTGTACTGATGACTACGACGTAACAGGAATCCCCACCATGCATAACCTTAAGTCAACATTTTGGACAGAGTCCGAAATGCTAAATCTAATCTTCCGTGGGACATTGGTTTTTGGCAAGATAGATAATAGCATTAAGTGTTCCACAATACAGCACAATCTGTCAAACATAAAAGCCTCGTTAGAATTATATAAAAGCTCTGGCGGAATTACGTCACGTTTCATATTAAATTACAGAACAGAGAAGAGAATGGTGTAACAAAGCGACAAGGACTGCGCTCCCAAAGGATAAGCGGAGGATATTTTCTGGGTCAACATTGCATTTTATTATTTGCCTATTTTATTAAAAACGGTAAGATAGTAGATTATTTAATATATAATGATCTTTATTTATATAAGTAGATATTGCTCGTAGCTATGCTCGCTTAAATGTAGGTTAGGTAGTTACAGTATTTTTCTTGATGAAATGTACTTTATATCCTTTTCTGTTCCCCTGTCAATGTATATGCGAAATTTCACGATGATCGATCGAGTAGTTAAGGCGTAAAAGCGTAATAAACAAACTCACATTCGCATTTAAAATATTAGTTAGTATTTAAAAGACATTTTGCATTATAAGCTTGCATCGCGGGGAATTTAAGGCAAATTTTTCATCGGCATGTTCTTAAATCATACAAATAATTTAGTCTGTAAAGAAATCAGATCTACATTTGTAGTGGTGATATAACCACATAAAACGACACGATGTTTAATGAATAAACATTTAGGTATATAAGATTTACCTTTTACCTCGCTTTTGTTGACATGATTGTTACCGGATTCTTTATTTCATTTTTCTTGGCAAGTTACGTAGAGGTGAACAAAACAAATTTTTAGTCAGTTATGTATAAATTAAATCATATCCTTGTTCCTATGAATGTGAATTTGAGTCTATTAATTGTTTGTTATGTTTTAACACGTTAACTACTCGACCGATAATCGTAAAATTTTACATACACATTGTCAGGTGAATAGAAAAGGACATAGGGTACCTTTCATGCAGAAAAATGTTCTGCTACTAAACTAACCTTACTTAACCTTTTAGTTTAAGTGTGCGAATCACCGGGAAAAATAATATTTTAAAATAGTAATATTTTAAATGTGAATGTGAATTTTTCTTAGTTTGTTACGCTTTCAAGCCTTAACTACTCGACCGATCATCATAAAATTTCGTTCTCAGGGGTACATAAGAGGATATTAAGGTACCTTACATCCAAAAATAAACATAATGTATTTGGATGCTTATTTATTTTAATTTAACTAAAAATGCTAAACCTTCCCATTAAGAATGTTTCTCCGAAACTATTTGACTTATAAATTTCAAAATATTGTGGATTAAATATCAAATTCTGAGAATGCTTTACCATTTTAATGATTTAAATGGGCACCCATGAAAGATCAATTAGCTCAGAGAACCAATTTATCCGAATGTATTATCAAGCAAAGGAACACGCTCCACATTTATTCCAAGATTTGAAGTTAACGGGATGTGTTCGGCATATTTAAATATTTATAAGTAAGTGCCAGTTCTGAACAGATTTTATATGTTTACACAGCATTACATTATGCCGCGCCAGTATAATAGCAACCACGCAAAGGAAGCCCAAAAACAACTTATTAGTATGAAATAATTTATATGATTTCTGTTTATGCGAATGTTATTCATTGAAATTAAACTACTATATACGGATTTTATCGCGTTGTTTATTTAGCACTGTATTATAAAATTTTGAAAATATTACACTACTACTACTATTGATTTTATTTTACTAATTTATAAGCTAATAAAATTATTTAAACTATTAAATCTATTTATTTTTGGTTTACACTTTCCCCGACGTTTCGGTTGCTTTTCAGCAGCCATGGTTACGGGGAGTCTTAAAGCTTGCTTAAAGATAGCCTAGCTAGACCATTTTTGGGTATTTAGCAGTAGAAATAAGCTAGTGGTAGAATGTTGATCTGACAGGCAGAAATCTCAAGTTCAATCCCACGGCATGTTTTATATGCGTATTTATTGAATGGCAAAAAAATTATCGCTCGTTTCAACGGCAGAAAATAACACATACTTAGCAATACTGTATGTTTGAGAGCTCTTTATAATATTCTCAAAGATATGTGCACTCTATGCACTGGGTGCAGATTGACAGACTTTACCTATCATTACATGCGTAGTGCATTCTGTGTGTAATTTGAAGTCCAGCAGTGGGAAAGTTTATAAACAGGGCTGATATTATTATATTCGTATTCGTCAGCTTTGTTTAGCTTCCAAATAGGCATATTCCCATTTACCCAGAATCCAGAGACCCAGATAAGCCTGTACCATACTTCGTATTTCTGCAAAATATCTAACAGAATAACCCAATACCACTACGTGCCCGATTGCTAGTAAACGTAAGCCTAGAACATTACGGGACCGATAAGGTTGGCACAAAGAAGCATCAATTTGAATAAACATCATTTTATGTATACTTGCGCTACCCTAAATAAGAAATATCACAAAAGTTTATTCATAAAACAAAGCTTCTTTAACACCAAAAGCTTATTTAATTTCTTTAATACTGAAGTAAACATTTTACTCATAAATATATCCGAAATCCGAGATAATTGACTGGCTGCGTATTACTTTAATTTATAACCCCTTAAAACAAGTTTCGCCCCTCAGAGGACGAGTTCGCCGCAGTCCAATTTAAAGCTTTAACTTTTAGTTAAACTTGGCCATATCTTCCGCGGCTCCGGATTTAGATTATAGGTAATTGAAGCAGCTTATATCATGGCCCCGCTTGACTGTACCAACAAACTTTTACATCTATATCTGTTTATTTACTTTTTATGACGTAATGCTTACATAGAATAGAATATGCTTGGTACGGTACAAATGAGCTGCCTCTGCCACCAACTTACAAAAACCGACCATAAGAGTAATAATACTGTAACTTTCAAAGGCCCTTATAGGTATGTGAATGTATTTATTTATAACTTTTCGGTAGGCACCGCTCCTATACTTTTCATCACATACCCTGTTATCTGATACCAATCACTATTATTTGCGTTTATAACACGTATGATAGGTAGGTGAGCGACACATAACCCTTTCTTTTGCAAGTAATTAGTTACCGTAGCTTATGCTACAATAACCGCATCATCAAAATCATCATCAGGAGGATTACTATCTCTTTGTTAACCACCTTTGCTGTATAAAAATACAATGTAAGTGTTCAGAGACGTTTATATCCAAATTATAGAGAAAAGTCTGTATAATTTGGATGTAAACGACTCTTATAAATATTACCTTATAACCGTAAAAATCATTCAAATGGTCTCTCTCAACCTGGTCAATGGCCAAGTATCGGCATTTATAGGAACACCCGTATGAACCAAACATTTTTATGGTCCAAAGATAGTAGTGCTCTAGATGTATTTTGCAACCGTTGTTTTATTAATTATACTATTTTTATGCCGGTTTCCTGTCGAAGGGTGATAGTTTCCTAGATAAACCAACTTATTCATAACCTAAACAAATAATAATTTGTCTGAACTTCCACTCACGTCGTTTCATCTTGAGAACAAGGTCATAAAAGTTATACGTCACAATGCTATCTGTAATAAAAAATATATACATATACAGTCATATCATCTTTTTCTAGCTTTATTATTCTGGTCTAGAAAAATATAAGTTTTGCCAGGGTGCTACAGTTATCTGGGATCGGCAACCCAAAAGGTTAACGATATTCAAAAGTTAGAACAGATGTTGGTATATTTAAGGTTATGTATCGACAGCTGTTTATTATACCCGGAACTAGCGGCCTTACTGTCTCGTTTTTCTATAAAATGACTAGATTTTGGACACGGCTTCGCTCGCCTTAAGATAGATTTTGTCAATAAATTTATTGCATTTTTCGGTTACGGCTACCGTAAATAATCCACTTTTCGTCACATGTTACAATTCGATTCAATATTCCTTCATTTCTATACCGATTCAACAAGGCAACATGACGAGTTTCAACACGCATTTCTTCCTGCAGATCAGTCAAATCATGAGGCACCCATTTTTATATTTTTATCTTATTGATTTGATGCAAATGAGCCAATATTGTAGGTAGGGTAACGTTAAACCATGCCGCTAATTCCTGGGTAGTTTGAGTCGGATCGCTTCCACCATCTCCTTCAATTCAGCGTTATTCACCTGTTTGGGTGGTCTTCCACGTGGTTCGTTCTTCAAGTCGAAGTTTCCATTACGAAAGCGTTTAAACCAAAAACGCACCGTGCATTCATTAGCAGTCTCCTCTCCAAACGCAATGTTGATATTGCGAGCCGTTTCTGCCGCGTTAGTTCCATGTCGGAATTCGTATTGCAAAATGACTCGGATTTTCGAAGTATCCTTCTTTCCCGTCTACGCTGACTACAAAAAACAATTGAAAGTCGAAAATCAAATGTTGAACATTTTTTAAAAGAAGAATCTTATAGGTATCATGTGGAAAAAGTTTCATTCGAAAATCTCACACCATGAAGGTTTTATGTCAATTCAAAGTATCTATTACTATACAACGGCAACTTCATACTTTAACCTCAATTATTATGTTCCGAACATTCCTACCATTTTTAGCTCTATGCGAATTCTTGTACCTTTGCACGTCTAAATTGACCGGACTAACCCCTGTGTGGATGTGTACGTTGAATGACCTAAAATATATGAGAAGATCTTAGGTATGATAATATCTGCTAGGTCGGGCTAATATGCAAATCATTTTTTTTAATAGTTTCTTTGAGGTTTTACGTGACAGAGAATGAGAACATTGCCACTACTAAACGAAGTGCCTGACTACGTACTACTACAAATAAGTAACTTAAGGCATAAAGGAAACATTAACACGTATCGTTCACTTGCAGAAAACTATCGTAAGCTTTAAATGAAACACCTAGAAGCGTACTTATCTGATGTGAGCGCACTTGGGCTGCGAACCTGACCCAAATAAAACATGGTGGTATCTGTGACGTCACCCGCGCGGATTTGTTGCCACAGTAAAGAATTTAGTGCTCACCCCTGTCTAAAGCAACCTCCGTGCTAGTCTTACTAACACGGAATAGAACTACACTATGGAGGTGGCAACTTAGTATCGTTAATCTTTTTAAGTACGGGAACCGTCGTAGCCATATTAGCTTTGATAAAATATCTATACTAATAAATAAAATGTAATTATCTGTTTGTAATGTCAAAATAACAGCTTTTTACTAAATGTATATGAAACTATATAGGTACGGTAGGTACTTATATCAAAAACCATTATTTTTCTGTCTATCTGTCTGTTTATTCCGGCTAATCTCTGAACCGGCTGGAGCGATTTTAACGGGACTTTCACTGGCTGATGTTATAAATATATACAACTTTTATTTTAGGAAAATTAGGGCTCCGCGAGTAAACAAAATTCCACGCGTATGAAGTCTTGGGTAACAGCTTGTACTAACATAAAATCTCACGCAAAGGTGTATTACTGACACATTGCATAGCAATGCGCATGCGCATGGTTTTCAAGGTCCTACGTAATAGAGCGCGAGTCTATTGCTATCCACTGAAAAGCCCTATAACACTGACTCGAGAATCGAATCCAAGACTTCATACCAGACCGTGGCACCACTAACGCTGCGCCACCGAGGCAGTATAATAGGTAAGACGGGTTAAAGCGTTAATCTTTTGATTGTTGCTGTTATATATGAATATGCTGTTGAGATTGTCTATATGTAATTTGTCTATTATGATTTCCTAGGATAATATAGAGAATATTATTTATGAATTATATTATCTATATATTATTCTAGGAAATCATTATAGACAAATTACATATAGCAGCGGTAGTCTAGTGGGAAACCGTTGGACTGCCACGCAGAGATCTCGAGTTCGCACCCAAGGCGCGCATCTCAGACTTTCCAAAGTTATATGCGTATTAAATAGTTAATTATCGCTTGCTTTAACGTCGAAGGAAAACATCGTGAGGAAACCTCCAAGTCTGAGAGTTCTCCATAATGTTCTCGAAGATATATGAAGTCTGCCAACCCGCACTAGGCCAGCGTGGTGGACTATACCCTAACTCTTCTCACACTGAGATGAGGCCCGTTTCCAGCTGTGGGACAGTTTAATACAGGGCTGATATTATATTTATTTATATAGATGTGTTAGGAGATCAAAAATATAAGGTAAGGAGAGTGATAATAGCATAATATTGCTTACATAGTAACTACTTAATTACATTTTTAACAAATTATTATAGCTTACAGAAAACAGTGTTTAATTTGTTTATATTAGTTGTAAGCCTAGATGTTTGCGCTAATGAAAACGCTAGGATATTAGAAATATTTTGACACTTTTATCAAATTTGAATGTTTACATTTATACCTATGTATTTACCAACTTATACGTAGAAATATAAACATCATCTTTTATAACCTCCCAGAATTCGGATACGCAAATGCAATTATATTATACACTACATACATAATGACTTATTGTGACATGTCACTTTCATAGTAATGAACAAATAAGTAGCTCAATGTATAACGAAAAAGTTACGTTAAAGCGATAGCTATCATTCGAACAATTGCGCTTTATCTGTTTGCAAAGAATTTTATTAAGTCGTCTTTTTGATTGGAATAGTCTTTACTTTTATGGGCGCTAGAATCGATAAAGCTTCTTGTCTATATATAAAAATATTGCGCGCATGCCACTTCCATTGTTTTTTCTATTCCATGCTCACTATTGTACAGCCAGTAACACTAGCTTTCTTTCAAGACCAATAATGGAGTTCCAATTTTGAAAATTCTTGTTTAACATTTTCTGATAAATGGACTGTTTTCTCCTGTTGATTTTATTTTTTGTTTATTAACAATAAATAATATTATTATAGCTTAATTTACATAGATGTGCAGAGTAAGTAGGAGAGTAAGTAAAAATATATCGAATAAAGGTTTTATGCATACGAAAACACAGTTTTGTTTTTTAGAATAAAATGGTTCAGTTGCCTCGTTGGTCGGTATTGATAATTTTTCGTTTATGTTTAGCGGAGATTTTGAAGCCCCGGGTTCGGCTTCTAGGTCGAATAGTGATCTTAAGCTTTCTGTTAAGAAATTTATTGATATGTAGCCACACAGCATTGTGTGCGAAATGTGCCCGGTACACGATAGTACGTTCAGCTTGTATAACACAAGAGAAAACAAAGCTGTTGAAATATGATCGTCATATGCCATACATTTTGCCAGCTTACCAATTAAGTACAAATCTACTAAATAAAATTCTAAATTCCGTACTACCTGAGTTAATATACGCCTACATATTTCTACTCGTATCACTAAGAATCTTCGACAAGAAAACCCTGATAGCGACGTTACAATCTGGGTAACTCTTTCTTATTAAACATTGCAATGAATGTACAGTTCATCGTCTCCAACCAGGCCATTAAAACGCTTTCTCTTTTTAAACTCATGCGAGCTTAACCACAAAAAAAAATCTCCTTGAAAAGCAGCCAAAAGAATCGCATATACGTCAACATGCCACAAAAATAAGACTGGCACTTGAAAAGCTTCAAACATTTTTAATAAAAAACAAAACAGCGCGGATTCGTGGAGGTTGTTCTATTCCAAACATGTCGCGGTGTGTTTACTACGTCCGAGTGCGAACATTTAACGGCGTCGCTTGCCCGTACAACGTGCGACAACATAACTTTTTGTTCACTTTTGTTGGTGCACACACCTGAAAAACGTTAAAAAAAAGTCGTGCAGCGTCCGCAGCCAGTAATTCACTGCCGTCATGACATGCAAACGCCGGTACTAGCTGAGTAATCACATTTCATGTTATGCTTTTGTTGCTTCGGTTGCCAAACAAAAACATGATGATTTAGGTTGTATTATATGTAGGTAAAGTCTAGCCCAAACGATCGTACGCGCGTCAATGAACAATTGATCGGATTTGATTTATGGTCATAAATTTATATTAAATATATGGAATCTACGCTGGATTTAGGGAATATAAGTCATTGTAATCACGATTTATGGCTGTGGATTCAATTTCAACTATGTAAAGTGAAATATAATATTCATATGCTTTATCAAAGCTTGGAAAACAATGTGGAATCAATGTAAAATTTCACAAAGAATATTCAAGACTTTCAAAAGCGAGCACCGTTCTAATCGAGCGTTTGTATAATATAATTCTTCAAACATATTTTAATAGCTAGAAATGAAACACAAAAGCAACTATAAACGCACGAATGGCGCAGTAGTTCAAATTCTCGTTCAAGTTTCAAATCTCGGTGGAACAAAAATGTACATAATCCATACAGATATTTGTCTAAATGTTCTGTACCTGCTTTGTTGCAGGTACAGAAGGGTTCGATTTCTGGGTTGGGCAGAGAGTAATTGAGATTTTCTGTCAAGATTTTCAATATCAGGACGAATTGAAACTTTGCTCGATAGACGGCCTGTCCCTTATTACGTAGGACCTATAGTTATATATGATAAAAGTTTTTGACAAGTGTCAAAGAATGTAACTACACCCGGTTAGAGGCGTTAGACTACGTATATAACAGTCAAAGCTTGACATAATTGTGACGTACATAATAACATATTCTTATTTTTAAAATGACGTCTCCCGCACGTGTTGTAAATCCTATGTCGCAGAGGACTTTATAAACATTCATATAACGGACACAAAGAACACCCAGACTCGGAACAACCATTTGTGGGTCATACAAAATGTTGTCTTGTATGGGATTCGAACCCACAACACTCGGCTTAATGGCAGTGGTGAGGCGATCACTTTAATATTGTACAGAAGTCGCTGTTTTTAATACATTAAAGGGAACGAAGATATAATTTAATAATAAGTCATTACTAAAACTTATAGCCGCTTGCAGCACCAATGGTATAATTTGCGGACATCGACCCTTTTATAAGCGGACCTGTGAGTCTGTAAGGTCTAAGATAACTGGTGCCTGATATGACACCTCAATGCCTCTTCAAAAGTCTTCGTAAATACGCAACACAATGTTATTTCATGGCTATATTTAGTAAATAGTATAATAAGTACTAATATTTTACCCTATACCTCTCTTTGTGTGTCGTATTGGCATTTGCAAAGTGAACACTTACCACTGCAGTTGTATGTAAATGAAATTGAAGTCAAAATCGTTCAATAAGCCGCGATGCAATTTGCGGATATAGGTATTCAGGGAACATTTCTGATAGGACACAAACTCTTGGATTATCGCCAGTGGTCTGACGTGGATTTGTTACAAGAGTAGAAAATTCAGTGTTCACCCGACTTAAGACTTGCCTTTTGGATATACAAACTTGTAGAGTCGCCTTGCCTCAATACTATTTAAAAAAATATATAGTTATTTTAATTACCTCGTTAATATGGAACTAGTTTGTATAAGTAATTCATACTATTGCAATCGTTTCCTTATCAGAAGTGGTTTCGTAAGTATCTATCTCTAAGCACATTTGTTAAGCAACTTGTTATGCTTCCGTAACACGAACCAGATTATGTAATAATAATAACATGTACATTTAAATTTATAAATTATGTTATCTTTTAAATATTAAAATGCAAATGCTAGGAAGCTCCACACATGCAATGTGCCCACTATTCGGCATAGAGGGCGCACCTACATCGGGAAACTGTCGGATTACGCCCGCCCCGGCCTCAAACGGAAACTTTTATCCTTCACTGTTTTTATATTCGCCTCCAACTTGTGCTTACATTACCAACCTACTTGAAAAATTAAGCAACTTTTTGTGCTATTTACGATCTTCTATATCTAACTGTGACCATGCATACTGAATGAGCCGCCTGTTTAAAGACGTTTAGGAAAGTATTTGTATTTTTTAACTCTGTTTACAAAGTTTACAGTCCACACAACATCAACGTTTATTCCTGTCTGAATTGGGCCTTAAAATATAAGTCCTAAATTCTGAATATAAATTGAAATAATGTTGTATATTTTTTACCTCTAAAAGTATGAAACATCATTTTGGATAATAAAAAAATAAAATGCTTGTAAACTCAAAGGCACTTTTCTGCTCGACGTGAATGTAAAAGAACGTAATTTCTGCTGTAAAAGGGGTTAAAAAGACTTTATAATACATGGAAGGGTCATTACACGGCTGTTGAGTTCACAGCACACGTGCAAAAACAACCTCAAAATGTAGGTATGAAACGTAGCCACCGTTTTAGTATGGAGTGTACCTATAGGGGTGTGAGAGCCACTTGCCACCAGCGTTGTGGCGCGCCAGGCTTCTTGAGATACTTCATTTCCTTAGACAGCAGATGTATAAAACATTTTAATACTATGATGATAATATTTTGGCAAGAGTTGCCGACAATCTGGCAGCTCTAAAGAAATAAAGTAACAAGGGTAGTAATTGCTACAGTTATTCTATAAATGAAACGCTGTTAATCATTGCATAGCTATTCACATTGTACCCGCTAAGTTTAGAATGTAAACGAATTCCTAGAGATGCGTTGTGATGATATCCCCGAATGCATACTAGATGTCACGTATTTCATGCAATATGCTAAGCCCTAATATTACTGTTATTGAAAGATCTATCATTCGTATTTAGTATTTGCAGATACTTTTTTTCACGTGTTCTCCATTTTATTGCGTTTTAATATATCCAGTTTTAATTAATCTTTAATATTACTATAACACATCAATAAATCGGACTAGTTGTTATAAACACCTACAATTTTGGGTATGTTCTTAATAGAAATATAAAAAATAAAAACAAATAACATTATTTACAGTAATTATAAATATAAATGAGGCACCACAATACATAATTTTAAATAATTGCACTACAAAGTACCTTGTGTGTACTATCGGTCAAATATGCGCAGTGCCACTTTGCAAACTGATTCCTTTGAACAAGCTTAAGAAATATAACCCCACCCATATTTCACCTTAACCAATCAAAACATCCCTTACACGTGAGAAAGAAAACACCATTTTATATTTATTATTGTAGTTGAAATTTGTATTTTGGCTAATGTCCACGCGTCTCAGTGCTTAGAATTTTTTACGGACGACTTTTGTTTTGGTATGGCGCGCACTCGCCGGTGCCGAGACACAATACATAATCTATTGTTTCGTTTGAATACATGCGAGAGGCTAAAGGTAAATAAAATAAAAGGATTAGCTTCTAAATCAGCTGGTATGGAACTCGAATTATCTGCATAATTGTAAAGAAACAAAGTAGAACAAAGTAGCCAGTCATTCTTTTTTGCACAATAGAGAGTTTAATTTTTGATCCTATTGTTTATCTACACAATCACATACACAACAGATATGCAGAATAAGTCATTTGGGTGCTACTAATATTTTATGATCAATGTAAACCTAAGCAGTTGAGAACACAACACGTGTTCTGTCTGTTAATGCGACAGCTGGTTACCGATACTATTTCTAAAATAGTCGGCCAAATGATATTTATTTATTTTGAATACTTTATCAAAGAAGTCTTTAGCTTTAATTAACTAATGAGCTTAAAAAAGCTGCTGACTAGCAATAACTTTTACGTAATCTTAAAATATATTAATTTATTCAGAAAATCTCTTTTGAGATTTAGATTTTGGCTCAAGAATAAAAGTAATTATTTTTAATTTCATTTTGTATTTTGGCAAAATGCTTTATTATCGAGTCAAAAAAATATTTTATCTATTAAACAGTATATCAAAATGCGATATTTAAATAAATTATAAACCCACACACATGAGTCAAATACTGAATTTACTTGTAATAGAAATATAACAGTTATCATTTAATGCACAGAGACTACCTATTTCATTCTTAACCATAGTTAGCTACATGTTGCTAATACGAGGCACCGAAAAGTAAAACAATATTCAATAAATGAACTGACGCCTCAACGATATCCACTTTTACTAAATGTACATATATATTTAAAGCTATATTTTAACGAGTTTTAAGGGGCTTGCCTTGTGCGCAAGCGTCGTGTTCAAGCGATTTTCGACCTAGAGGTGGAACACCGGAGTTTTGGCCGAATGTATATAAACCAAATATTTACTCTTTGAACTATTTTTACAGACTCGAATCCCAATTTTTCTTACAGAAAATGATACCTACAACATCGTTTTAGATCTCTTTTAACACGAATGATCAGTAACTGCTTACTGAATCTTATTCGAAAATGCGTGATACGTAAATATATAGAAAGTTGACCTAAAATGAACCACAATAATATCGTGACAATATGGTTTACATTTCATTTCTAACTAACATGTTAACTTAACAGAGCTTTACGATTTTTTTTAATGTGTATTAGGTATATATTTAATAAGTTCAAATATTCTGTACTTGCTTTTACCCGTGGCTTCGCTCGCGTTAATGTAGGTTATGTCAGTTTTCTATCCTATCGGAACCGGGATTATTTTCTGGATGAAAGGTACCGTATATCCTTTTCTGTAACCCTGATAACGTGTATAATAAAAATCTTGATGACCGGTCAAGTAGTTAAGGCATGAAAGCAAAATATTAGTAAAGATTATGAAGCGTAGTAGAGCCTCACTGATTTCAGCATGAATGGGCCGGCTTGACCAGAGAAGGACTACCTTCTCACAGAATATCTACGTGAAGTAACAGTATGCCTACTGTTGAGTTTCGTTCGGTGACTGAGAGTGCCGGAGGCCCAATCACCCTCTTGCCCCTTCCCACTTCTTCTCCTTTCCACTTCCTTTCCCCTTTTTTCCTTTCCTAAAGGGTCAGCAACGCGCAAGTGATGCCTCTGGTGTTGCAGGCGTCCATAGGCTACGGTGACTACTTGCCATCAGGTGAGCCGTAAGCTTGTTTGCCACCTAGTTTGGATTAAAAAAAAAGCGATAACGTTCAGTCAGAGCGAGTGACGTGAATATTTTGTGGACATTTTAGCTACTACCTCAAAAAAAGAAACATTACACTTGTAGGTAGTTAGAAACTAATATTTACAAAGCAAAACAATAGTAATAGCTCTCAATTATTCGTAGACACGTTCGCACCACGCATAGTCAAAATATTGAAGGCCCAATCCGTCTATGTCCACAACCCCTGCTCTCTGACTACGATTAATGGGCTACGTAATTAAAGTAGTTAACAGCAGGTGTGCCTCTATTGCTCGGAAAACAGCTCAACGCCATTGCAAACTATGTAAAACTAAAAGTATTCATTTTTGTAACCAAAACCCGCTTAAGTCGCAAACGTTCTTCATAAGTTCATTTTAAAAAGAGGACGATTTCATTCACCTGGCATCCTATCTATACTGCTCAAGGATATTGTAACTCAAGTATGTATCAAAAATTTCCACAGCATTATCTTAATTATAAAAGTAAGCCTCGCCACTGATTTATTAATTAAATTACTAATTAATATCGGGTTTGTGCAGTGTAAGACACAAATCGGGCACGCCACGATCGTGGCGGTAAGTCCCGTTTTTGAGGAGTGGCTGGAGAGGCGGCATGGCGCCCTCACCTTCCGGCTGACACAGGTTCTGAATGGCCACGGTTGTTTTGGCCAGTTCCTGTGTCGTATACGCCGGCAAGAGACGCCCGGTTGTCACCACTGCGGCGACTGCCGCGACGTTGTAGAGGACACGGCGCTGCACACTTTGGCGGTTTGCCCCGCCTGGGCATCGCAGCGCCGTGAGTTGATTGCGGCAGTCGGATCGGTTGCCCTCCCGCTCCCGGCCGTAGTTCAGTCTATGGTCCGGAGTGAGAGGTCGTGGAACGCCGTCGCCTCCTTTTGTGAGGAAGTAATTTCCATCAAGGAGGCGGCGGAGCGGGAGAGGGAGCGTTTAAACCCTCTCCCCAACCGCAGAGCTGGGCGCCGGAGGACGCGAGACGACCTCCAGCCACCCTGAGGTTTGGCCTGGGGGTGGCGGGCTTTGTAGGCCTGCCCGCCATCCGTTCAGCACCAGGTCCGAGAGCCGGCGTGCGTGTCTCCACGCGCGCCTCTGTTTCGAGTCCGTCTAGGGAACTTTTTTATGAAGTGAGTCCTTTGGGTAGGTCTCTTGTGTAGTGGCCTGCCGTTTCATACGGCGGGCCGTAACCTTGGCGGGGTCGCGACCGCATGCGAAAGCGATTCGCGCGGCCCCGTCGATAGTGGTTGTGTCGAGGAACACCGTGGTAGATTTAGTCGGTAGTCCGGGAGGTACATTATCTTTTAACATCTTTCTTTTACCCCGGCGAGTCCGACATAATCCCTCCGTCCGCCCCCGCGGAGGGATATGCGTCATAGCATACCCCACGTAAAAAAAAAAAGTGTAAGACACAAATAACAGATATAAAATAAATAATTTTCATTATCACAATATCTAGAAGATAATTTGGGATTTTCTTTTTTTAACCATATTTAACCCATTGTAGAAATGCAAAACTTTAACTAATCAATTAGTAGTATAAATTTTAAACTAAGCTTGAATGTACTTTCCACCATATACTTACCTAAAATTGGCCATTGAGGAAGTCGGTGTTGAGTCCGCTGTATTAGCCGGTAAAATGATGACGTTATTTCCAAAATTTAGTGTGGTTCTAATGTATATGTCAAATTATTACAATAATTATATTTTATATTGTAGTCTACTACTAAATACATATAAGCGTCTCCCAATGTGCATTACATCGTCCAGACATACACCTTCCATATGTATTAGATTACTTTCACTTTAATATGAATCAAGGGTTTAAATGATCACTTTAGCATACGCACCTCGCCGTCACGCCGCGGGAGTGTTGTGGATTCAATACCCACGCGAAACAAACCCCTGTGAGATCCAACAAAAATTGTGCCAGGACAGAAGCCTTTTTTGAAATGTTTATAAGCCGCTTACGCTTTACGACCGCTACGAGGAGCTATTTCTAGTGTAAGTGCTGTTTTCTTAATATGATAATGGTGCAGTATGGTAATAGGTACCATGCCATGCATAATTCATCGACTTGCCTATTTATTTCCCAAAGGGTTAGGCAGAGACAAGAGACGGACATAATGTATCCTTTCCTTAACTATATTTAGATCTTATGTTCTATTAGGCTAGCTTATAACCGTTTAGCAGAGTCTGTGATGCTACGACAACAATCGCCTAACTAATATATCCCAATAACATTTAGCCGATCTGACTAACTCTGGATCAGCCGATTGGCAATTACACAAACACTGACTTGCGACATAACCGACGAGGCGGCCTGCTTGTAACAGGGCTTACAAATAAAGACATTACTCTGCCCACAGTATTGATTGAACTAGCAAAAGTAAATAAAGCGAGAAAGATTAGTACGGAGAATTTATTAGGCAATTATTTAGCTTCCGAGTAAAACAACACAGAAAATGTGTTGGTTGTAAAGAAAAACGTCACTATAATTCAAGAGGACGAATAGATATCGCACTTCGTACCTGAGAATGTTCAGTGTAGTATTTCCAGCTAAGTATAGGATTACTTGTAAACGTACGAGCTTTTATCAAGATATATTTTCTTAGATAAAAACGTTTTCACAGACGTAAAACTAGTCGGATTTAGGTGATATTTCTTAAAAGATAAAAACGCTACAAAAGGTAGCCTTAGTTAGTAATGGCGTTTCAACACCTTTATATTTATTATAAAAACGAAATACTTATAAAGTATTTTTATGTGGACATCCTAATTAATATTATAAATGTGAATGTGAGTTTGTTTGTTCCCCTTTACGCGCTAACGGCTTAACCAATCATCATGAAATTTTGCATACACGCTGTCAGTGGTACATAAATGGACATAGGGTATCTTTCATCTAGATTACTAACCTAGCAAAATCTAGTAAGAAATAAATCGGAAGTACCTGAAGTTTAGAATGCTTACCATGTCATAAGTCATAAGAAATTACGACGACTACGATATTGGACTACATGATATAGTTCATCTTCTCTCTCATGATATAATCGTATGCAATGACATCTTCATGTTATCGCATACGATTCAGTCTAGACCTATAATTAGAACTACGACCATGAAGGCTATGTATGTACCATAGCTTCGCCTTTTTATATCTCGGAGAGTAAGGTTCCTTCCGTTTAATCCTTTTCTTCAGCTAGGATTAGGTCTTACTTACACCTCACCCTTATCAAAGCGCGTATTCTGAGTACTCAATACTGCTAACTAGGTTTTATTAATATTCATTTGGATGCTTATTGATAAACTCTAATAGAGGCGTATATTATTAACTCCACAAATTCCAATAACATTTTACTCGAGGCAGAAACTGAGATCTCATGATCAGTCCCGTAAACTGTTTTAAAGAGACCAACAAGGCGATATGTTTATGCCTGGAAAGCAAATCCGTGACTTTGATACTACCAGTCGCGCAAGCACTTACTCTAAAAGGAACCAGTACAAAGAATGAGTAAATAAAGATCTTAGGAGATAAAAGTCGTTGGCGCCTTTTGTATGAAAACTTTTATACAGGGCTGCCGTTACGTAAGAGTATACACAGACATACTGGTATACGTGATTAATTTAATTCAAGATTAATTAACCTATTAAAGCAGCGATAGCCTAGTAGGAAACCGTTGGACTGCCACGCAGAGGTCTCGAGTTCGATCCCAGGGCGCACATCTCTGACTTTTCGAAGTCATGTGTGTATTAAATAGTTAATTATCGCTCGCTTTAACGGTGAAAGAAAACATCGTGAGGAAACCTGCATGTCTGAGAGTTCTCCATAATGTTCTCGAAGATATGTGAAGTCTGCCAACCCGTACTGGGTCAGCGTGGTGAACTATGGCCTAATCCTTCTTACACTGAGAAGAGGCACTGGGCACGGGCCAGCAGTGGGACAGTTTAATGCAGGGCTGACATTATTATATTAACCTATTGAGTTGCAGTGGCACACCAGTGGCCAGAAACAATTGATTTTTTAGTGATTTCTAATAAGACTTGGTAGATTAAAACAAAAGAAAAATAAAACCAATTACTTACAAATTTTACATGAAATAGATCAATAAAGATAAAATATCTTCGCAACATAATAATGCACGGCACTTTTAAATGGCATAATCATCTATTTTGTTTGCTACTTATGACAACTGTACTACAGTAACCATTGGTCACTTTACGCCTGCGGACGGTTGCGACTCGAAGGATCTCGCGTATGCCTTGCCAACCCTTCTTTGAAGTGACAGTTGCTATGTCACCTGCGAACTGATAAATATTGCATTGACGGCACGTTTGGTGTAGTGGTTTATGTGGTCGCCTTGTCGCTGTCACTGCGCCGAGTGTTATGTGATCGAATCCCACACGTGACAAAAATTGGTGTAATCCACAGATGGTTGTTCCGAGTCTGGGTGCTATTTGTGTCCAATGTTTGAATGTTTGTAAAGTCCCCTGTTACATAGGAATTATTCCTAGAATCAATGATAAGACAGCGCCTCTTGGACCCTGGAAATTATACCACAGAAAATAACAAACATTAGATAGACAACAAAGTTATTAGGCTTTTTTATACTATTTTGTTATAAAGTATTGATTCAGAACGTATGACATTAATTTTAGGTTGTTATATGTAAGTTAAATCTTTACGTGATACACATATATAAATATAATAAATATATTGAAAAGTAAAGTAGTGAAATTAAACCTATACATATTTAATATAAATAGTGTTAAAACCGCTGACCGTTTGCTAAAATTTATTTCTCTCAACTTATTGGCCTTACTATAGCAATATTCGATAGAGAAATAATCGATTCAATCGTACTATGCATCGATTAAACATAAATATATAATATTGTGCAATCGATTTTTAATACTATTGCCATAATTATTGTATTATTCTTTGAATTAGATAAATTAGAGTTGACGAAACCGCTGATACGGATGAACAACGACCGAAACCAATACCCGTGCTAAATAATACATTTGAAAATAGAATAAAATATCTCGACTTAACCGATAAAGGATGCGTCAACTGTTAACTGAAACATCGCGTAAACGCCTATCGCAAAACTAAACTACAAAACTCATCAACCAACTCCAAATTACTCACTCCTAACTATATTTGATAACCCTTACCTATTATCAACAACTTTAGTTCGGGAATTAGTTAAAATTTTCGTCTAATAAAGGATTAGATTCGTTGTGAAAGTACAATATACCGGCGTGGGTTGAGATTCATTTTGATTACGAACCGGATTAGACTGTAAGATCCGTGGGACAGGGCACATGATGACACGGGCTCCCGTTTAATCCACCACGATTAAACACGTGACCTAACTCAAAAGGGAATTGATAGACTTTCAGTGACTATTGGAAGCTATAATACTAAAGATGTTAGTCACTAGGCTTTAACTTAAAGAGGGCTTATCCAACTCTAAATTTTAAGGTATGATACCTACCTGAGCCAAAAAATACTTAATTGATGTCTAGATATACCTCGGTAGTATATACAACGACAGCTGCCAAGGTTCGAAATTTGAGGTTTTGAGCACAGCGTTATTGATTTCTGCCAAAAATCAAATGAATATATAAAAAAGGAGTAACTTAAATGAATTCGTATATATGTATGTACTATTCTATCAAAATTAACAATTAGTGAAGCATAATCAATTACAGTCAAACACGGTTTCGAATTTCTTATCAGGCTAATTGTTATTTTTCTGTTAGTAAATGTTTAGTAACTACACGGAGTCTGCAATTGTGGCTGGTAATAGCAATGGAATCAACATAACTAGCGAAATGTATGAGTTCACATGTGACTTCGGGATTATTTAGGCATAAGTCCATGTTATTTAAACAATATAAAAACACCTATAGCTTTTAGTTTAACCTAGATTTCGCCCGCTCAACTCGCGTTAATATAGGTTAGGTTAAATGAGTACTCGCGAGACGACCTTCAGCCACCCTGAGGTTTGACCTGGGGGTGGCGGGCTTTGTGGACCTGCCCGCCATCCGTTCAGCACCAGGTCCGAGAGGCGGCGTTCGTGTTCCCACGCGCGCCTCTGTGTCGTGTCCGTCTCCCCTTTAGGGGGGAGACAGTAGGGTATTTTTTATGAAGTGAGTCCTTTGGGTAAGTCTCTCGTGTAGTGGCCTGCCGTTTCATACGGCGGGCCTCGGCGGGGTCGCGACTGTAAGGTTAATCAGCCAAGATACTATACTAAGATGTTAATAATTGTAATGTATAATTGTATAGTATTTATTTAAGTGCATTTATCATAACATCATAATATATTAATATAAGGCTCATTAATTTTAGTCCTTTTAGTAATGTAATAATATTAAATTGTACCGAATTATGATTTATTTATGGCAACACTACGAATGACGTTTTGACGTAGAAGTGAAGTAACGATGTAGGCATTCCGCTTTTGACGGTTGTACCGAACGGTTGTCTGAATTAAATCCGTGAATATCAAAGTAATCATCGTTTTATTTAAGGAAAGAAGCATAGATCCTTTATCTCAGAAGTGGGATCTGTCTATTGCGCTCACAATTTGAAGCAAATACCACCAAAAAGAAAAAAATAATAACCACGTGTTTTTGTGGTGCACGGAAGTTGCCAGTTTATTACTTACCCGCGTAATAAATGGATAAATTTGGTGGTAAAAACAAGCGCAATGAACGTAAACGTCGCCGTGACCGAAGCAAAAATCGAAGAGCAAGCAGACCGCGAGAACAAAGAAGACTGCGATCGGAGGACAGTTCGTTGGAATCCATTCGTGCTGGAAGCCGCAGTTCTCGCAAGCAGCCCAAGAGACGTCATGAGCAGCTGGATCGGAGTTGCAGCCGTGACCGGCGTCGCAGTCGGAGTAGCAGTTACGAGCGACAGGATCGACGTCACCTCAGCCGCGGCTCGGGTAGGACACGCAACAGGCGAGGCCGTAGCAGACGCTCAGAGTCCAGCAGTGAGCGTCATACTCCTCCACCTTCTTCGGGTCACGTGAGTACTCCTAATGTTCTTAATGGTGACACACAAACGTTTCTTGCTTCATTGATGGAAGCTTTGACCAAAAGCCGACCTCAGGGTAAAAAATTTCCAATGCTGGGTAACGTGATCCCCGACTTTGACCCCATGGTTAAGAGCCAGACTATATCCGTGTGGATCAATAAGGTCGAAGAGTGTGCGAGGCTTTACGATTGGGGCGATGACCAGATAATTCACTACGCTTTGCCTAAACTGACAGGCGTCGCAAAAACGTGGTATCAGGCCCTCCCAACGATGTCGTACTCTTGGCCTGAATGGAAGACCAAACTAGAGGAATCGTTTCCGAGCAGTGACGACTATGCGGAATTATTAACAGAGATGTTGTCGAAACGTGTAAAATTTAACGATTCTTTAGAACATTACTTTTATGAGAAGGTAAATTTATTAAATAGGTGCGAAATACATGGTAAACGTGCGGTTGACTGCTTGTTATACGGCATTGAGGATCGGTCCTTGAGACTAGGCGCGAAGGCAGCAAACTGTCAAGAGCCAGAGCAAGTTCTAAAATATTTCCAGTCAATCAAGCAACAATCTCGTGATTCTGATAGATCAAAGGTGAACTATGATAGGCGTAATAATGCTACATCCTCATTACTCACGAACAGTTCTAGACAAACGCCAAATAGTAGCGATACAAGGGCCTCTAGATCTCAAAATAATACGTCGATTGTATGCTTTAACTGTAATGAACCTGGCCACTTCAGTTCGAGATGCACAAAGAAGATATTAAAATGTAATATTTGTAACAGATTAGGCCACTTGTCTAATAATTGTCCAAGGTTACCTCCTGACCCCGTTAACAAGACAGATAATCTTAAAGATAAGGATGTAATGCGTATTGAGACAAATAAACTTGATGACAGTAAATACTTAGTCAACTTAAAACTCAACGGCGACCTCGTTCAAGGCTACGTCGATTTGGGTAGCCAATGTACATTGATCCGTCACAGTGATGCAATTAGGGGAGGAATTACGTGGACCGATAGTAACTTACCAACTATGAGGGGCATAGGTAATAGTATAGTATTACCATTGGGCGTCTCAGATGTCACTATTGAAATTCAGCATATTGTGGAAAAGGTCGAAGCGTATATTGTTGAGGACAGTGTCATAAAATATGCAGTTCTTATTGGGCACAGTTTCACGGAGAAACCTGGTCTAGTCATAACGAAAACTACAGATTCTTTAATATTTACCCGTGATCGTTCAGTTAAATTAGAATTAAATCTGAAAACAAATTTTGTGATATCCCCTAAGGAAATGTTTCCATTACCGTGCGTTTCTATGAATAAGTATTCGGGCGCAGTCCGTGTTAGTGGCTCTGTACGCGGTATGCCACAAAATGAATATTATTTGATGCCGGGAGAATACGATTTGTGTAATGGTGAGGGTAAGATACTGGTGCAAAACTTTAGTGATAGTACGATTTGTTTAAGGAAAGGTGCGCTTGTTACACGAGCTTTTTGTATTGGAGATCATTTGAGCATAAATTTATTAGACTTTGATAATTCTGAGGCTAGCTTAAGTATTAATTACGGTAAACAACTTAGCGAAAACGAAATAGACAGACTTAGGGAACTTCTTAAAAGATATGAAACCTGTTTCTCGGAAAACTTAAATGACTTGGGTTTGACTACGGTTGTCCAGATGGAAATTGATTTAAACGACACGCAACCAGTAGTCTACCGCCCATATAGACTCTCCTTCCCGGAACGTCGTCTAGTTCAATCTATGGTTAAGGAAATGATCGACGCAGACATAGTATGCGAGTCAAACTCGCCCTACGCTAGCCCAGTCCTGCTAGTAAAGAAAAAGACGGGTGAAAGTAGACTATGCGTCGATTATCGCGCCTTAAATAACAAAACCAACAAAGAACACTACCCACTGCCATTGATCGACGACCAGCTTGACAGGTTAGCCGGTAATTCCTTATTCGTAAGTCTTGATCTTGCATCAGGATACTACCAAATTCCAGTAGAGGCAAAATCCCAATATAAAACTGCATTCGTGACTCCCGACGGGCAATATCAATTTAAACGCATGCCTTTTGGACTAGCTAATGCCCCCTCCGTTTTTCAACGGGCAATGAACAAAATATTGTCAAAAGTTAATTATACGATTGTATATATGGATGACGTTTTGATTCCTTCAGAATCCTTTAATCAAGGAATGAAAAGACTAGAGGAGGTACTCCAACTTTTGAAAGACGCAGGGCTTACCCTAAAGGTAAAGAAATGCAGTTTCTTCTGCACTGAGCTAGAGTTTCTAGGTTTTCATGTAAGCGGCCAGGGGATACGTCCAGGAACGCGAAAAACGTTAGCTATTGATAACTTCCCGATACCGCGGAACGTTCATGACGTCAGGCGATTTATCGGTTTGGCTAGTTTCTTTCGTCGCTTCGTTAAAGACTTCGCCCTGATCGCCCGCCCTCTGACAGATCTATTAAAGTCTAAATTTGAATGGAAATGGACAACCGAGGAGGCAGATTCGTTTAAAACCTTAAAGGCAAAGTTGGTTGAGCGTCCTATACTGGCCTTATACGACCCTAACTTAGAAACCGAATTGCACACAGACGCGTCGAAACTAGGTGTTGCGGGAATTCTCTTGCAACGAGGTATAGATGGGTTACTACGACCAGTAGCGTATTACAGCCGTAAAACTACAATGGACGAGCAGAAGTTTCATTCTTTTGAATTAGAAACCTTAGCTGTTGTCGCATCGTTAAATCGCTTTAGAGTTTATTTGTTAGGGTTGAGGTTCAAGATAGTCACTGATTGCAATGCTCTTCGTACTACCCTTACAAAAAGGGATCTTATACCACGAATTTCCCGTTGGTGGATTCAGTTCCAGGAGTACGATTGCGAAATCGAATATAAACCGGGTTCGAGTATGGCTCATGTGGATGCGCTTAGCCGCGGACCTGTCAGTGAGCCTACTGATGTAGACACTGAACACGTTTTTGATGTTTTACATTTAGATATTCGCGACTGGATTGCTACAGTACAGGCTGATGACAGTGAGATAAAACGCGTAAGAGACATATTAGAGGACGATGAGACTAAATTCGTAGCCGAGGTGCGTAATAATTACCAGTTGAAGGGTAATTACGTATATAGAATATTAGATGAAGGATTGCGATGGGTAGTTCCCAGGGGCTGTAGATGGCAAGTTTTGCGAATGAACCACGACGACGTGGGCCATTTTGGCTTCGAAAAAACTTTGAATCGCATAAGAGGCACATTTTGGTTCCCAAAAATACGTAGATTTGTTAAAAAGTATGTAGCTGCTTGTTTAGAGTGTGCGCATCACAAGGCGCCTGGGGGGGCTAAGGAAGGGATGCTTCACCCTATACCTAAGTTGGAAAAACCATTCCATACACTTCATGCCGATCATTTGGGCCCGTTCATTCGTTCTAAGAGGGGTAACATGTACGTACTCGTGATCATAGACGCTTTCACTAAATATATTAATATACGAGCTGTGAAAGATACTAAAACCATTACGGCAATCAAGGTATTTAAGGAACACTTTAGCTATTTTGGAGTTCCCACTCGCCTTATAACGGATCGTGGTTCTTGTTTTACGAGTGGAAAATTTAAAGATTTTACGGATAAATTAAAAATAAAACATATTTTGAATGCAGTAGCTACCCCAAGAGCGAATGGACAGGTCGAAAGATTTAATCGTACCATAACTGACGCTTTGAGTGCAAAATGTCATGGCGGAAATGACAATGTATGGGACGATTATATCGGCGAAGTACAGCTAGGTATTAATACCACTATTAATAAGACAACAGGGAAAAGTCCCTCCGAGCTGTTGTTTGGGTGCAAATTAATGAACGCGTCTGAAAATGTGTTGGCCAATGTAATTACCGAAACAACTGAGCGAATTGACGGTGATGCATTAGAAAGATTGAGGTCTTATGTTAGGAAAAGAATAGAGAAACAACAGGAGTATGCTAAAAGGCAGTTTGATAAACGTAGAAAAAGTCAGAGAAAATATAACGTAGGCGACTTGGTCAGAATAGAAAGAACTGTAGTAGACAAAGATCATGTAGGAAAATCACAGAAACTCGTTCCTAAATTCCAAGGTCCCTATAGGATCGTTAAAATACTACCAAATGACAGATTCCTCGTTGAAGATACTCCCTTAACGAGAAAGGGCAACAAGAGATACGAAAATGTTATTGCGCTAGACAAAATTCATCCCTGGATGAACTTTAAGGGTTACTTTAGTGATAGCACTGCCAGTGATCAGAGTGAGGGTTCAGAAAGAGAGATAGAGTGATATAAATAGAAGTTAGTGCGAAGCAACATTTTGTTAAATTCAACAATAGTTCTTCTATGATTAAATTACTTCCAATTGATCAATGTCCCCGATAATAATGAGTAGACTATGTGTGTATGTGTGTGTGTCAACACTAAGAACGCTGACATCCCGATATATATATATATATATGAGCAATCAGTGCAGATAATGAATGGCACCATGATAACGGTGTCGCACATATGATTGCAAGATAGTGATTAAGACTTGAGCGTTATCAGTCACGAGTGGTCAGTGCAGACATTGAATGGCACCATGATAACGGTGTCGCACAGATGGCCATAGACCGTGACAGATTACGCAAGAAACAGATGAGCAATCAGTGCAGATAATGAATGGCACCATGATAACGGTGTCGCACATATGATTGCAAGATAGTGATTAAGACTTGAGCGTTATCAGTCACGAGTGGTCAGTGCAGACATTGAATGGCACCATGATAACGGTGTCGCACAGATGGCCATAGACAGTGACAGATTACGCAAGAAGCAGATGAGAACGCAGATGTTTGATGAATTGAATTGTGACTAAGATTTGTAATTTATTTAAAGATTGCAGAAGGTTAATGAAATTGAATTGTAACAAAGATTTGTGATTTATTTAAAGAGTAAAATAAACTTAGATGTAATAACGCAAAGAATACGATATAATTATTATGTTTACAATATTAATAGTATGAAAATAAAGACAGTGATTACGACTGTGAAGACTTGAAGTAAGTCTATCCTTAAGATGAATCTAATTGTCTAATTATCTTACATGAGATTGTATAAAATTGAGTTAGTAACATTATTTTTATTATTGTTTTTTATCTTTGTATAACATTTGTTATTATGTAAACCACCACAGAACTAGTGAGAGGACTCACTTATGTAATTAGGATGGCCGAGCTGTAAGGTTAATCAGCCAAGATACTATACTAAGATGTTAATAATTGTAATGTATAATTGTATAGTATTTATTTAAGTGCATTTATCATAACATCATAATATATTAATATAAGGCTCATTAATTTTAGTCCTTTTAGTAATGTAATAATATTAAATTGTACCGAATTATGATTTATTTATGGCAACACTACGAATGACGTTTTGACGTAGAAGTGAAGTAACGATGTAGGCATTCCGCTTTTGACGGTTGTACCGAACGGTTGTCTGAATTAAATCCGTGAATATCAAAGTAATCATCGTTTTATTTAAGGAAAGAAGCATAGATCCTTTACGACCGTATGCGAAAGTGATTCGCGCGACCCCGTCGATAGTGGTTTTGTCGAGGAACACCGTGGTAAGTTTAGTCGGTATTCCGGGAGGTACATTATCTTTTAACATCTTTCTTTTACCCCGGCGAGTCCGACATAATCCCTCCGCCCGCCCCCGCGGAGGGATATGCGTCATAGCATTCCCCCACGTAAAAAAAAAAAAAAAAAAAAAAATTATTACTAATACGTGTTTTCTGAATTAAAGGTACCCCATGTCCTTTTCTGTACAACGTGTATACGTAATTGTTTGATGATCGTTCAAGTAGTAGGCTTGCAAACGTAACAAACAAACAAAGTATGTTTATCCATTGTCTAGTACCCAAAGTACAAGCTCTGCTTAGTTTGGGCTAGATGGTGTTGTGTGTATGTGATAGAATATTATATTATAAAAATAAAAAAGGCACATTTGCATTAGGATGATTGTTTTTAATTCGGTTGTAACATGACCGTATAATTTTCTAACTAAGGGTATAGTCAGAACATTTGTTACTTAGTATACCATTCTACTTTCTATAGTGAAGTAATTCTCTCCGTGCAACAAATATACCTGTACAAAGCAGTAAATTAAGTCAATGGTAATAAAACACTTGTCTACTGAACCTTCGGGACACCCCTACGGACGAATTACGCGCCGAGAGCTTAAATTACAGGCACTGCATCCACTCCATGAAAATGCAGTGACTGTCAGTTACCTAAAGTATAAACAACTGAACAAACTATTTTCTTTTTTATTCGTATCATGGCAAAGTTTTGCAATCAGCCTACTTTTCAACTTTTAAATAATAGTTCTAGCTCTTCATGCCATCCCGATTCGCTTATGTAAATGCTATAGGCATTACTTGTTCTATGTATTTAATAACTAAACTACTAGTGATTGGACACTTAAGTGACTTTAAATAGTAATAATTATTTAGTAAGTTTATTTTTGAAGCTATACTAAAATTTTAGTAGTAGAGCCAAGAGCAACGCCCGGTTGTCACCACTGCGGCGACTGCCGCGACGTTGTTGAAGACACGGCGCTGCACATTTTGGCGGTTTGTCTCGCCCGAGCATCGCAGCGCCGTGAGTTGATCGCGGCAGTCGGATTGGTTGCCCTCTCACTCCCGGCCGTAGTTTAATCTATGGTCCGGAGTGAGAGCTCGTGTCGGTAAATCACGTAAAAAAAATTGTGTAATGATTTAAAGCAGAATATAAAATAAAATAAAAAATATACCAAAATATACAGTTCTTGGACAGAAATTCTAATATTGGACACGCAATACCAGTCAATGGACTAATAAGCTGACACTGCCTTAAGTATAAAAAAAAAGTTTATATAGCCACCAATGTCAAGACTACGTTAATAAAAGGCTAATAAATATAATTTCCAATCATATATGTATATTAAACATTATTATAAATATCTCAGTTATACAATCATTATCATCAGTGACTAACAAAATTACTTACTTTAACTTGGTACATCACAGATTAGTCTTTAATAGGAAATATTTCAAGTAAAACATAACAAAAACCTATTTACTTTAAGAAAAAAACAAGAACATAAACATGTTATAAACACTTACACTTAATTAGTTACTATTTTAGTACAACATAAAATCAGTCTTAATGTAGAGATCTCTCAATGTAAACTAAAAATCTAAAGAATATTACTTTTAGAAACAACACCTTAAAGCTCGATAGGACATTCATATTTCAAAATTACTTTAACATCTACATTTAAACTGTATTATCCTTTTTCTGTTGCATGACCGTATCATAATATAAAACCCCAACTTCTGAGTTTTCTATGTCATTAGTATACTGCATTAAATATTCTTCACTGTCCTTTTCAAAACTTAGATCTTCAATTGTATCATTATCATCTTCTTTATAGCAATGATGACATACAAACATACCTATTCCAATATCGTTTGGTACGTGTTCTTGATGCTTTGCTGGCACACATCTAACATGGAATATTGATGAACACATGTCACATACTACTCAATTGGTCGTCTTTGTTGACATCGTGCACACTTTGCATGTATTTATAGAAATTTGTGTTTCTTTACTTGTATATTTTTTTCCTTTTTTCGCATTAGCTTTCTTTATTTTGTTCTCTTCTCTTGTTTTATTTTTTCCTCTTTTGTTTTTATTTCCATTTCCTTCTTTTTTTTCTATTCTTGAAACATCGCCCTATACTTAGCTAAGGCAATTGCAAATGGCATTTTAACATTTTAAGTATTTTTTTTTACTTTTTCTGTCGTTTTGGATAGTGTTTTGCTATTTGATAAAAAGCTGTTTTTTTCGACATTATCTGCGTTATCATTTGCATTAAGTGAAATACTAAATATTTGTTTAGCTGGAGTTTCATGTTGTGTCGTATTGAAACCAATATTCTCATTAAGAAACTGTAAATCATTTAGTCTAGGTTCATAAGATGTCAGTTAATGGTCTATTTGTTCAGTAGTATTTGAATGTGGTTCTAGAGAAACAATATTATGGATATTATTATCTGATGTGACCATAAGATATGAACCTAAATCAGGGGAACTCTTAACATTAAACACGGAGAAAAGTTGATACAAAATTAAGGTATTTTGATCTGTATCTAATATGCGTTCGTTCAGAGATTTTAATTCTGACATTTTAGATGGTCCAACTATTTCCGAAAACTTTAAAAGTGTTAATACATTATAAGAGTTTTCAATTTGAAGAGACAAATTGGGTGGAACATCTTCATTCTGATTATTATTAGTTGCACCACCCAAGCATTTAGTGTAATCAATAACATCAGGATCAAAAGGTACCACTCCACAAGTTTTAAATCCATTAATGAGAGTATCGGGTTTTCTTTTATCTTTCTAGGGCAATTTTTAGTGTTTTTGCAAATTTATCTTTCGTAATAGGCTCTCCTGGGTTTTATATTTGCCACAAACGTGTAGCGTCACCCAGGCTGCTTTTATAGGCCTAAAAACAGCGACATCAGCTGGCTGCAAGATGCGTGTGGCATTAATGTACAATGCAATAACCTCAATGCCCAATTTCTTACAGAGCTTGCTTACGATATAAGTAAGATGACTTTTATGACCATCTAAAAAATATATGACAGGCAAATCAATGGCTTTTTGAATTAAGTAAGGATGAAATACATTTGCAATATATTCAAAAAATAATTCCGATGTCATCCATCCGTTATCGCTTCGACCAATTCCCCATTCATTTGGAACTCCATCCACCATTTTTTGTGGAATACATTGATAATTGTATACAACCATAGGTGGACAAGAGTATCCGGCAGCGGAGAACGTAAACATGACTGTAATCGATTCTTTCGCATTATTTGTCTCTACGTGGTAAACATTTTTTATCCCTTTGGCTGCTAATACTTTCTCTGTTTTGGGACAAAGCTGGAATTCGCTTTCGTCACCATTAAATACCTTTCTCGGATCATTTAATATATTCAGTAGGTTGGTTTCCGCTAAATAGCTATGGATCTCGGCAAATTATTTACGAATGTTCGGTTCTGATAAACAAGCACTTGATTGTGTCACACCCTCGCTTGTTCGTTAGACTATGGTCGGGTGTCTTTTAAAAAATCCTCTTACCCATCCATCTGCGCGATAATTATTTTTAAATTTATTAGGTCGTGGGTTTTCTGTCAAAAACTTTTGGACACTTTGTTTTAAGTCTTCTATGTTTAATAGAAAACCCTTCCGCATCATTTCTTTGATCCAAAATTCTAATAATTGTTCTTCGTCTTCAGTTAAAATAGGTGCTGGACCAAATGTTGTTTTATGCGTAGGATTTTTCAGTTTAAAATGTAACGTTGACTTGGGAATGCGTTATTGACGAGCGATTTCTCGAATTTTGCCAATTTCTTGTAGTGCTAAATTTAAAACAAAATCATCATAACCTCTTTTTTCCCTTTAGGCATTTTTATTTTACCATAAAATACTCGAATCTGCAGCAATGAGTTATTGGACACTTCATTATAAGTCATCGGACACCCTGTCCAAATACTAATAAGAATCGTCTAAGCTTCCTAAAACTCAAAATATGATGCAATTAGTTTTAACTTCATAATATTAGAGTTCAATATTGCTAAAATTATAAAGGAACAAAAAATGAGTAATTGGACACGTGTCCAATAACTCAATTTTGAGAGATTAATAACGATAGTCATTGGACACGCAAAAATAACCTAAACAAACATTCTAGTTACTTAAAACTTATGAATACTATACATAATACTGTACCTTACCAATCACTAATCAGATAAAGACCAAAATATTTGTTCTCCCAACACTGTGACTTATGAACGAAGTCGGTTAACTTACTAATTTCTTAATTTTTGTCAAATGTCATCGACAAATGTAACTAAATATTTTGAAACTAATACTGCCATCTATCAAAACTATTGTGAATCACTAAGGGTTGTTCATTGACAAAAGAACAGAAAACGCATCATAGAAAGCGTTAAAGTTTATTATTGTCCTTATTATTGACATATAAACACTGAACTGTCCAATAACTCATAACGTCCATTCACTAGTAGTTTACTGTACACAATGATGTCGCTCCAGAACAAACAAACAAACTCACATTCGCATTTAAAGTTAGGATATGTCTCTTGTACAGGTCAATAACAGCATTATGTTTCTTTTATTGTAATAATTTATCGTACTAGGAATAAATCCTGTGCATCGGGGACTTTACAAACATTCCAGACAACGAACACCTAGACTTGAAACAATTGTTCGTGGTTCGAATCCAGAACACTTGGCAAAGGCAATGGCGAGGTGACCACTTAAACCACCACTCTATTCGTGTTATCATACACGAGACGTGCATGATATTATTAAGACAATGTTCACGTATTTCCTTTACTCAATAAGGCTTAATAAGGATACAAAGCAAAACATTTACTTATTTGAATGTGGCGGTGGCGTAGTGGTTAGTGTAACCGATTGCCACGCTTGAGGTCGCGGGTTCGATTCCCGCTCAAGTCAAACATTTGTGTGCATGAACATGGATGTTTGTCTTGGTCTGGGTGTTTCTATGTATAATATGTATGTATTTAGAAAAAAAAAGTATATATGTATGTTTATTCATTGTCTAGTACCCATAGTACAAGCTCTGCTTAGTTTGGGCTAGATGGTGTTGTGTGTATGTAGGAGAATATTATTATTATTATTAAAGCGATTACTCTAGCTATAGCGATAGCTTAGTGGGAAACCGATAGACTACCACGTGAAGGTCTCGAATTCGATCCCGAGGCGTGCATCTCTGGCTTTTCGAAGTTATGTGCGTATTTAGTTAACTATCGCTCGCTTTAACGGTGAAGGAAAACATAATGTTCTCGAAGATATGACAAGTCTGCTAACCCGCACTGGGCCAGCGTGGTGGACTATAGCCTAACCCTTCTCGCACTGAGAAGAGGCCCTTGCCCCCAGCAGTAGTACAGTTTAATACAAGGCTGATATTATACTTTAATCTATTTTGATCGTAACAAAACAATTTGTATTACTGTTACTAAGAATACTTAGAATTCAAAAAGACAATAGCTATAAATATTGCTGGTTTATTTATTTATTTTGTAGTCTATTGTATGGATACTGCTAAACAAAGAGCCTGAACAGCCTAGCAACTTTATTTGAATTTATAATTTAACTAGATTTTGCAGTTTCGCTCGCTTTGAAGCAGATTTGTCAAAAAAATTCTAGCTGTTGGGACCAGTCACTTTTTTCTGGACAAAGGTAATGATGAGTATGACCTTTTCTATACAACCTAACATTGAGTATGCGAAATTTCATGATGATCGGTCGAGTAGTTAAGGCGTGATAGTGTAATAAACAAATTCACATTCGCATTTATAATATACCAGCTTTTGCTCGCGGCTTCGCTCGCGTAAAAGTAGGTAAGGTTAGGTTAATCACTTCCTTTTATAATGAAATATAGCCTATGTTACTCGGTGATGATACAGCTTTCTGTATCCAAATAAAAACCTTCGCTATACTCATTATTGTTTTCTTTTATTTTCCATTTGCTACTCTTAGTTAATAAGAGCTATTACCTACATAGGTACGATATGAGTTTAACAAGTAATCTGTGAAAGATGTACTGGGTAGTATATTTGTTAAGTTTAGTTTTAAGTACGCAATGTATACTCCCAATATACAACTGTTTGTTTTGCCATGTTCAATAAATGAATAAACTTTATTCAATGTGTTAGCAGGTTATTGTGCTTTACGTAAAAAATCCAGAGACACATCAAAAAGCTCCTAGGGGATACTGCGGTCAAGAACATTCAGAAGTCAGAAAAGATACAATTACATGGTGTAAATTTTCTATTATAATGTAATTACCGTTCAAAAGTATATTCCCTTTGTTCGGATTCTTTCTGCCGAAGTACAAAGTCCCGCTTTTATAACAATACCAACAATAGTGGTCCAGTATTTCGCCGTAGATTTGTCGCTCGAGTCGAAAATTTAGTGCAACCTCTTTTAAACTTGACCTGTTACCAGAAATATGGCCGTCTATGGAGTAGATTGCACTTAAAATATATTGTTTTGTACGATATGATAAGTTATTGTGCACTCATAACAACTCATTTAACAATAATTATACTTATTAACAATACAGACTTTTAAACATATATCTATAAATCACATGAAGTGCTTAACCGGATGAACTGCTTAAACTCGAGGCGCAGCGATAGTGATGAAGGTGATCAATTACATAATTGCACCTTCTATGGTTTGAGATCAAGATCTCCTTTAAAAGAAAATAATGTTTGTATTACTATTTATAAATTTTGGACAGATACATTAAATCTACATTAAATGCACAACATCTCAACTTAAGCCAAGTTAATAATTGGATAACACATGCTTCAACATAATAATAAATAAAGGTTCTTCTTCTTCTAAGCGTATCTTTGGCAAACACTTTGAAAATATATATCTGCCGCCCAGAAAGCACCTACGCTAGCTGCGTTGTCGAGGCAGCCATGAAATCCTCTTGCATACAAGTTGTCGGGCGCGATGTATGGCATCGTTTTTCTTGCACCGTACGTGCAAGCCAGATCGGTACCGTCTGAGAGTTTCCACCTACACATGTTTTCTTTGCACCGACCGAACTGGGTCTAGTCTTCGTCTATTTAGCGAATTCCAGACCGACCATGACAATTGATGTCCAGGTGGAAGGCTCTCTGCAGATGACATGAAAGTAGTAGGTAGCGATATATTTTCTCGCTACTGGTTGCATCTCGCCTTTGATGGCTCCAGGGTCAGTGCTGGGACACATTTAATAAAGCTGTTACGGCTCTTCAGCCTTTGCTGCACTGGCCTGTGTCCATACAAGGGGTGCCTTGCATCACCACATTCGGTTACTTGTAAAGGGAAGTAAGGGTGCAGTGTCCAAGGTCTATGGATATTATTTCGATTCCATTCTGGGTCGAGCATTTAGCTGACTTTGTGCTTATGCCGGGAGCAACAATTACTGCGTTACCGTGTAGTGACAGATCTCGTCGATAAGCGTGAGTCCAGGAATATGTGGCCGGCTCTGTGATTCATTTCTGAGGATTTCTTAGATACACAGGATATCGCAGAGTGTTGTACCATACAATTCGGTGAGTAACTCTGATTTTTCGCCTGAGAAACCTTCGATTTTGACAGAGACTATACACGCCGGATTTATGGCTGGACTGATGGTGTTTGCCATCGTGGTGAAGGGATTGGCCAATCAGTGTGGGGAACTCGCTGATTGTTACCAGGGTGCGCCAGACGTACAGGGATTCTGGAAGTACGTCGCTCGTGGAGGCTCTATCATGCACCCCAAATAATGTTAGAATCCGATTAATTATGTTAATATAACCATTTTGGTAGAAAATAGTTTAACTGTTTTTACAAAATCTGGCGCTGCATTAAAGTCTTTTAGGTTTATTATTAGCTTTTGGCCGTTCTTTTGGCTGTGCACGCCTGGAATTTAGAAATAGGAACCTGTAATCTATATATATTTTCTTTCATTGCATGTAAGAAAAAACTGGTCTACAAACATAATACTCGACTTCAAGCGGCGTATCAAAATGAAACATGCACCTGATTTTAAGTTAGATCTTCAGCAATATAACTGTGGAAACTGCATTCAATTTTGTGCCGTAGTTTTGACGGGATACGCGTGAAAACAAACAGACAAACAATAATTCTAAAAATAGTTGTTTTAATTTCTATAGCTCTAAAAAGACACATTATTTTTTTGAAATTAGGTATATCTCTTTTATACAAACATCAACCAATTACAATTTTATTATACATTATAGATGATTAGCTCATGCTTGTATTATTTTTAATAATAAGAGCAGAATTAGTACTCTTAATCATATACTTTTCCATATTAAAAATCACCTATTTTAATGAATTTCATTGATAAGATCACACCGTCATATTTAACTGAAACTAATCCTAAATAATATTATAAATGCAAATGTGAGTTTGTTCGTTTCGCTTCCACGCTCTAACTACTCAACCGATCATCGTACAGTTTTCTGTACGATGACGATCGAGTAGTTAGTTTGGATAAAAAGTACCTTATATCCTTTTGAATATAAGGTACCTATCATCCAGAAAAAAGTACTGTTTCTGAGGGATAGAAATTTAGTAACAAAATGTACATTAACGCGGCGTCGTTTAGTAGCAAGCAAAGTAAAAGTATATAAATTTCGTACACGTGCGACTCCATGGCTTGCTATAGCAAGTGTGGGTCGCAGTGACCAGGACGCGAGTGCGGATTACTCGCCCCTCCCCCGCATCCCGCCACGCGCCGTTTTGTATTATCTCCTACAAGATTTTCTTTTGCAAAAAGCAACCAGTACAACTATGCCTTTTTAAAATGCCTGTACTTTTCTGCATCCGTTAATTTTCCTGAGATAACAGTTGCTGAAATAAAGTTTAAAAGAATCGTTTCTTTAACTTGAAAATAAAATTAAATGGAGGATTTCAGAATTAAAATTTTACTGTGTGATAAAAAGCTGTTATAAAGTATTACGCACTACAGTACAAACATTAACTCTTTCTTGAGTAACTATGCCAATTATTCTAATCTATAAATACAAGTTTCAAGTCGAACTCCATCGGCGGAGCGCATGAACAAGTTCCAAACACAAATAGAACTTTATTCCACCTATTCACCTATTCAGTTCTAAAGAAATGTAAAGTCGGAACTCAGTTACTAGTTCAGTATAGGTGTTGCAGTTAGCATAAGCCAGTGTGAGGACTTCCCGACTCACAAGTCATTCTCACCCTTTGCAGTGTGCCTTAGATGCCTTCGTGACCTACTTCCAAGTTCACACTTACACTTCACATTTCTATTTACATGGTTATTCACGCGAAAGATTGCAGTTATGTGAAAGTTAGATATTCGGTTGTGTAACATTTCAAATTTGCTGCTACATTATTCAATTGGCATATTTTTATAATTTTATAGATCATTAGATTTTACCCGCTGCTTCGCTTGCGTTAATGTTGATTTTGTCAATTAATTTCTGTCCCTTGAAAACAGTACTTTTTTCTAGGTAAATGGTATCTCATGACCTTATTTGTGTTCCTGACAACGTGTATGCAAAATTTCATAATGATCGGTTGAGTCGTTTAGGTGTGAAAGCGTAACAAATAAACAACAAACTTACATTCGCATTTAAAATAAAGCTAGGACTAGGAAGTTACGATTGTTTATCTTACCGTTTTATGTTAAAAAGGCGTCATGTCATATGATCAACAAAGATTAATTTACTCTAGCGAGATATCAATCTAGCTGGAGTAAATAAATCTTTATAAAACGAAGTCACTATTAAGGCTGCCTGTCCATTGAAGCGAAGCGAGGCCTCGCTCCGCTTCAATGTACAGGCAGCCTAATAGAACCATTTTTTGGTACACTTGTGATGGCACTGCAGACCACATTTTTAGGGTTTATCAACGTGCGAATAATCTCCTTGATGTTAAAATCATTCAAAGCTACGGGCTTACCAGAAACCGTAGCTTTTCAATGCTTGTGACTAGTTCCCCACGTTAGATATAATATGTAAGTGAACAAAAAAGAGACAAATCAATTGATATGCCATGGCTATGAATTCATTTCGCTATTTCATGACACTAAGCTATGATTACAAGTTATAACACACACTCGTAGACAGCGGTATTTAGTATTGATATAATAATATTCTTACCTTAAGTAAGGGTCACTGTCAAATTAGAACTGTATACAGACATACAAGCTATCCTACAAGGAAGTTACTTTATGAGGTCCGCGATAAAAAAATATAATATAGAATTGGTTCATCATAACCATATATAAAATAATGGAGCTCATAACGTGGGTTATGCTAAACTATGCAACTGCACAAGAGGCTCAACTGCGAACCAAAAATTAAATTTCAGTACAAAATTCGGTTAATACATGCAGAATCAACTTGGTAAGACCAACTCATCATAAGACTTCCTTTGATTATAATATACTAGAGCAAGCGCACATTATGCTTGCGAGTCGCACTTACATACATTGGTCTGCATGTTCATAAGGTCGTCGAGTCTTTTCCAACATTTAAACTGTACATCGATTATGTTAATTAAACTCAAGAGATAAATCTGTCCTGCGGGTTAAATTAATACAAGAGACAAAACCATCTCTTAAATTAAAAAGACGTAAATAATGTACCAGCGACTTTTTTGCAGCAATTTATAACATCATTCGTTTTAGCTTGTAATATAAGTCTCCTTAAGCTTGTAGTATAGTATAAGTCAAACGAATGGCTATACCGCATTTAAAAACATACTAGTATTAGAAATATACGTGGATCAGTTTCATAATATGGTTTCTACAGGTAATAGAACAGCAAAAACAGTTAAAATCATAATATTTAAGTATTCATTTCTTGCTCATAAAATTCTGAGCAATTTGTATTACAAATTAATATGTATTCTTGTAAACCCCTTCAGCTAAGCTAAAGGCTTGGGTTACTAGTAGTGGGTTCACGCCGGTAGTGCAAAAGGTAAGTGTTATTAGAACCCATGACCTCCTGAGCGTAAAACAAATATTATAGACCACTTTCGCTACCACAGCATAACATATTTTTTGTATTTGTTTTTTGTATTCTGTCCCACTGCTGGGCACGGGTATATTCTCAGTATGAGAAGGGTTAGGCCATAGTCCACTACGCTGGCCCAGTACGGATTGGCGAACTTGACATATGTTCGAGATCATTAAGTAGAACTTTCAGACATGCAGGTTTCCTCATGATGTTTTCCTTCACCGTTAAAGCGAGCGATAATTAACTATTTAATACGCACATAACGTCGAAAAGTCAGAGATACGCGCCTTGCGTTGCAGTCTAACGGTTTCCCACTAGGCTATCGCTGCTATAAACCTGCATTATATATTTGTTAAAGTACCAAACTTGCTGATACTTTATTTTTTGCGGCACAACACTATTTGTCCTATTTGTGGTCGACTTGACGTTGGAGTTAAAATAAAACACAACTTGTCGCCTGATCTAATGTAATAGAATTGTTCACATTTGCAAAGTTCACTGATCCTTATATACTAGCCGTGTGCAAACAACGATAGCGACTTCTAATTCGACGCTTACGCCATCTATCGAGCCTATGTTCAACTTTTTGCACATATTGCTTTGAACAATAATATCAAATGGGTCTATAACATATACCACCCATCAATTTCAAAGAGAGATAATAACATTAAGCTACTTGACAGATTGCCAACAAACAGGAAAACCAACCAAATTTAAATATTTTTCAAGTATTTGTTCCATAGTTTGGTGCTCCAAGCTACAGAAAGAAACACAGATAAATAGACAGACATAGACAACAAACTCATTAAGGGTTTTTTAATTGATATTTAAATAAGTGTAGGTACATTTATAACATTAATAACTCTTACACTTAAAATGATGATAAAGAATCAAAGTCATACAAATAAGTGCCTCGCCAATGTTACATTATAAACTTATCGTATCAACCTATTACAAAGATTTACACAACCCCGCTAGTATCATTATTAAAACAATTATTGAAGATAATCCGATGCACTAGAGGCTCGACTACGCCCTCCCAGTTAAAACTTTAATCCTATCTGTATTCACAGCCCACAAACTCTAACTAAACCGCAACACACTAATGAACTCTCTTTGATTTCAATCTCTTTGTGAGCACATGTACAATTCGCGCTTACATCAGCTAACATTATTCTACGCAAGTTCATCATAACAGTAATTGAAACTTTATCATGAAGTTAAGGTAAATATCGGTGTCTCATTTAATTTATATATTTAATGCTATCTACCTACTCTGCCTAGCCAAATCTAGTAAAACTAACATACATTAATGGAATCAATGAAATATTTGGAGCGTTAAGTTATATTTAGTAAACTGCTTTTGCTGGGTAATGATACTGAACACCAATAGGCTATAGTTACCGTTTATCTCTCACTATTGGATGGGCTACTTGTTTGCCACCTTGATGGTAAAAGAAATAGGAGAATACATCTAACAAACCATAAAGAAGCTGATAACGGGGCCAAAACACGCGCAGATTTTGTGGAGTTGTAGACGCCTTACTTCCTAAACGTGGACTCCTGCAAGGTTCTGAGTTGGGACCACTATTTTTTTATTTTTTTTTTTTATTTATTTATTATGGTTTACCAACAATTGTTTACATTAATACTTAATTTAAACTAGTCTAAAATACAAGCGACAATGCAACAATCACTTATAGGTAAACACCGCTTGCGCATACAAGAAACTGTTTGAAACTTATAATTAAATATCTAGATCTAAATCTTACTCGTAATTGTACATACACTGCTTAAATAATATATTTATATTTATTGTGTTTCTAAATCTGTTGTTTTAAGAAATATGGACTATATTTTCCTAATACTAAAAGAATGCAGATCTATAAGGTCGCTCAAACCATTCAACACCTTACACATTCTGGCGTAAGGAGAATTAGCACCAAGAACTGTTCTTCTTAACGGTGGACAGAGTGGTGTGATCGATTTGCGTGGCAGTCTAGCAGGAACGCGAAACTTAAAGAGAGCCTACAGCTGTGGGCAGTCAATATGCTGCTTGAGAATTTTAACAGCGAACATTGCGTCATTAATACTTCTACGATTTGCTAAAGAATGAACGCCGAAGTGCTTCAATCTAGAATCGTAAGAGCGTTTTGTTTTTGATATACCATTGGAGAACGCCAAATGCCATAGAAACCGTTTCTGAATACGTTCAAGGCGTAATGAGTGCATCGCATAATGTGGTCGCCAGATTACGCTACAGTATTCCAATAAGCTACGGATTAAGGTATTATAAAGTAGAACCTTGGTGTTATTATTTCGCAACGTTTTACAATATCGCAGAACGAAACCCAACATTTTTGACGCTTTTTTGTTAATGTTATCGAGGTGAGGCTCAAAAGATAATTTTTTATCAAATAACACCCCGAGGTCCCGAACTGTTTCCACCTCATTAATTTTACTCTGGTTTATATAATAATCAAAGTTTAATCGATTGTGCTTTCGCGTAAACTTTACATGATAACATTTATTGCAATTTAGAAGCATATAGTTGTTTCTACACCAAAGTATAAGTCTGTTCAGGTCTTCTTGTAGAAGTATGCAATCTTCATTGGAATCAACTTTACGTACGAACTTTAAATCGTCAGCATACATATAAACATCCGAGAACTGAAAAAAAAAAATTTGAGACATCGTTTATAAAAAAATTAAACAATATTGGGCCTAAATGAGAGCCCTGAGGAACGCCCGATGAAATGTGTTTGATCGATGACTGATGCCCAGTTACAACTACATAGAAAATCCTATCTTGTAAGTATGACGCCAACCATTCGAGTAAAGTGCCTGCAATGCCATATGCGCGCAGTTTGGAAATCAGAATAGAATGTGGCACCCTGTCAAATGCCTTACTGAAATCCGTGTATATGACATCAGCTTGATGACCTGAGTCTACAGTTTTTATCAAAAATTCTGTAAATGGGACGAGATTTGTACTTGTGGATCTAAGACCAACAAATCCATGCTGATAGTCACTCAGATATAGTTTTAAGTGGTTTTGAATACATGGACACAAAAGCGCTTCGAAAATTTTGGCAAATGACGATAAAATTGAGATTGGTCTATAATTACAAATGTTTTCAATGCTGTCTGATTTATATATTGGCACCACTTTTGTCGTTTTCCATTTCATGGGAAATACACCAGAAGATAGAGATTTATTATATATGAGGATAAGTGGACAAACTTATTCAGTAGAACAAGCTGATATAAAGATAGGTGGTATACCGTCAGGCCCAGCGCCCTTCTTAATATCGATATTTTTTAATTTTGTAAGTAGACTCCTGTGATCAATAAAGTAACTGTTTAAACATAAGCTATATTTGTCTAGGTTTTGTAAGTATTCTGAACTGTAATTATTACCGACATTATGATCATCACTATAGACGGAGGCAAAGTGACTAGCGAACAACTCACATATCTCGGTACCATTATTTGAAGCAACTAGTCCATCAGTCATCGACCTAGGATATGCACTTGATCCCCCTCTTTTGGCTTTTACATAGGTCCAGAACAGCCTAGGATTTTTCAAAAGGCTATCTTCTAGAAATTTCGTGTAGCTATTATAACATTTGGTCGCCAAATGGTCACAATGTTTGCCGATATATTTTAGTTCCAGTGCGTCTAACGGGTTATTATATTTTTTATATCGCTTCCTAAGTTTATATTTTTGTCGTAACATTTTAATTAATCTATTGCTGAACCATGGAGGATATTTATTAACTTTAGGCACGTGAAATGGTACGAATTTTACTATAGCGGAGTTAAGAATTTCGTAGAAAACCTCTAGCATCTCATTCACATCACCCAGCCCCTCGAATAATTGGTACTAATCTTGTTCACGCAAAAATGAGCAAATCGATGTATAGTCGCCTTTATGAAAATTAGGTCTTGCATTTACAGTGTTATATGGTAACTTTGCATCCTTTGGCAGAGCGATAACAATTTCCAAAGGAGGGTGGTAATTATCAACTTTACTTATAGGGCTTAAGCACATGCTTACAGTACAAAAAGGTAAAGTACAAAGTACAAGATCCAAGATCCTACCTGCAGTGTTCAGCACAGAATTATATTGAGTAAGCTTGTTGATATAAGTAAAATCCAATAGTATTTCACATGTGCTGGAGGGACTTTTATAACATGATGTATTTTTAACTAATTGCCACTCAATATTACTTAAATTGAAATCTCCAACAATACAAACTTCGCTGTCTGTTATTTGCTCAAATGCTGCATTACATTGATCGAAAAATATTTCTAAGGAAGAGCGACTTACTGGTGGTGGTAAGTATAATGCGCAAATAAACACTTTTTGCACCGTATGCCCTCCCCGTATATCTATAACTACCCATAGGTCCTCACAAACACTTTCCCAACCTTCGATACGCTTAGATCTTAAAGTTTTCTTTATCGCAATCAAAACGCCACCACCGTCTTTAGTACAATGTAAAGGAGAGATGTGTCTATCTCTTCTGTAGACGACATATCTGTCATCAAATAATTCACCGCTTAATACTGAATCATTAAGCCAGGTTTCTGTTAAAATAATGACGTCATAATTATTACAAGATATATTACGATAAACTTTGTGTGTTTTAGTTCTAAGACCACGACTGTTTTGGTAGTAGATTTGCAAGTTACTGAATTTTTATAAAAGGACAATCAAAATATCTTGGCATAATTATAAAAAATATTCACAAAAATAGATAAAAAGGAAATTTACACAATCTTATTCAATGCGTCTAAATTTTTTATAAAAACATGATCAGCGTCATCGTTCTTCTTAACAAAAATTCTGCTGCTTCTCACCCAAACATACTTGTATCCCCTTTCCCTCGCTCTAAGCCTCGCTGCAGCATGGAGCGCTTTGTTAGCCGGTGATAAATGTTCGACGACGAACACCGGTAATCTATTGCCAGCGAGTCCAAAAATCAGCAGTATTTAGTTTATTATCCGTATATTTCTTGTTATATTCTATTACAGCAGCAAGGAGATGATCTCGTATCCTTGGCGTTGCTAGCTGGACGACAATAGACCGAGGGCGGGTATTGCTTGTGTTTAGTTTAGCTATGCGAGTGGAGTGCAGAATTTCACTGTCTCTAATTTCACAGCCAACCACTGAGCCCAGCTGTTTAACAACAGTAATTAGGTTTTCTTTTGTATTTTCCGGTAAACACTGTATTTCTAAGTTATTTGACCGTGCGTGTTGCTCTAAATAATTTAATCTTTGACTTAACTCCGATACTGTATTTTTCAGCTGACGATTCTCTTCGCTCAGATTATGATCTGACTCAGATCATGCTGCTTTTAGCCTTGACGTGTTCTGACTGAAGTTCATCAAATTCCTTTGTATGAAAAGTGAGTGATGTTTTTAGTTCCTCTATATCATTTTTTATTGGTACAAGTTCTCTGTTGATCGTGTTAATAATTGCACTATTTATCTTTTCAAAAAAAGTAGCAAACTCAGCCTTGACTACATCTTGAACAATACAACGCACGCTCTCTGCGGTAATAGCAGTAGGCTGTGGAGGTGAGTTAAGCGCTTGCCTCTTATCACCTCGCGTAGTAGAAACATAGCGAATAGGCGTGCAATCTTTCGTAACTGTTTTCGAGTGTAGGATCATACATCCCGGGCACTTCCATTGACGATAGACCTCGCAATCAATAGGAATTTCCGGTATTGATAAGCAAAGGAAATGATAAGATTTGTTGCATCGAATACAGTTAATAAACTGTTCAAGTTCCTCAGTTTCCTCATTAGAACAGCATCCCCAAGACATTGTCGATAAAGCCATAATTATTTATTTAAATTTAGATGCTTAAAATGTCGACAACAAAACAATACTTTACTGCCAATATCGTAAAACAGTTATAAGCTTTAATATAAAATAACTGCAGTAAACAGAATAAAGTAATGTTATCGGGCCGTTATGTGTATAAGTTCGCGCCCAAAACGTCGTAAGCGCCGTGCAGAGCGCGTCGCTTGCGCGTAATTCCGAATCACACAGAATAGTCACTTGTTGACGGTGTACAGTTTTTAATTCGAGATAGATATTGCGATAAATATAATTATTGGCACTGTGCAAGGGCTCACCCACTGTCCAGTTCGATGGTAAATCCTTTCAAAAGTTATAATTTCACAAAGGCCACCACAAACACTAACTTTAGACACAAATATATATTAAACTTTAACGAGCAAAATTAGTATGTGTGTACTTAGAGAATTTCTTGACGTAACTGCTTATATGCTATATTTTACTTCTAAACTGTCAGTAACACTTATTAGTTTAAATTAAAAGAGTGTTGTTAAAAAATGTCCTTCTCAATAAGAGACTCTTCGCTAACTATAATAATAATATACAGTACAGAGTCGGTTAAGCGACAATTTTACATGTTTTTTTCATAGATTAATCTATACCTACTAGTCAATACAAGTATTAAAAAGACGAAAGATTTGATATCTGTTTGGTTAAATTATATGTTTGTTTGTTTAACTCAAAAACTACTCAACCGATTTTAAAAATTCTTTCGTCATTAGAATGCTTTCATGTTTTTTTTTTACTTGTGGTATGCATTGACTTATACCATTCCACGGAGCGACGTAGGGGTTATGTCAGATTCACCGTGGGAAGATGGTCAGCGACATCCCAGTAATACCGACGGTGTTCCTCGACAATAAACGCAACCGGCGGGGCCGCGCGAATCACTTTCACATGCAATCGTGACCCCGCCGAGGTTTCGGTCCGCCGTATGAAATAGCAGGCCACTACACAAATAGACCTACCGTTTAGGCACTTCTGATTCTAAGCCCCATTGACCCCTCGAGGGGGGACGGACGCACAACAAAGAGGCGCGCGTAGGAACACGCACACCTCCTCTCGGACCTGGTGCTGATCGGATGGGGGGCAGGCACACGCCGTATGGTAGCTGAAGGTCATCCGGCGTTTCCGGCGCCCGGTTCTGCGGTTGAGGAGAGGGTTTAAGCGTTCTCTCTTCCGCTCTGCCACCTCATGGAAATCATTTCCTCACAGAAGAATGCGATGGCGTTCCATGACCTCTCGCTCCGGACCATGGACTGAATCATGACCGGGAGCAAGAGGGCAACTAATCCGATTGCAGCAAGCAACTCACGCCGCTGCAATGCCCACCGAGTATTATCACCGAGTAACATAGGCTATATTTTATTTTAAAGAATAGTACTGTGACTAACATAATAACCATTTTATTCATTTAATTCACTTATATATATATATATATATATATATATATAATTTATTTATTCAACTTGATTTTGGACACTATTTAATAAACAAGAACAAATAGCAAGCAAAATAAATCTTTTTGTGCTAACTGTATTAGAACTGGTTCCAAAATAAGGGAGTAATGAATATATTAAATATGCATATAAAAAGTGGTGTGTAGTGGGGAAATCTCGCTTTCTCTCTCGGATAGCGAATAGGTATTCAAATCACGGTTACGTCACAATTTGTATCGTGCATCTTTTTTCTAATGTTTGACATTTACTCTTACTTCTAGATTTAAAAACTTCTATCTTATTAATTGTGAGTCGACTACCCCATTACAAATTATATTCTAAAGGTAACAAAGTCATACGCAAATATAAAACTGTGTAGTGTGCATCTACCAGTGTCATATTATAAATCTATTACAAGGATTTACACTAGCTCGCTAGTATTCCATTACTCTTACTTCTAGATTTAAAAACTTCTATCTTATTAATTGTGAGTCGACTACCCCATTACAAATTATCTTCTAAAGGTAACAAAGTCATACGCAAATATACAACTGTGTAGTGTGCATCTACCAGTGTCATATTATAAATCTATTACAAGGATTTACACTAGCTCGCTAGTATTCCATTACTCTTACTTCTAGATTTAAAATTTATATCTTATTAATTGTGAGTCGACTACCCCATTACAAATTATCTTCTAAAGGTAACAAAGTCATACGCAAATATAAAACTGTGTAGTGTGCATCTACCACTGTCATATTATAAATCTATTACAAGGATTTACACTAGCTCGCTAGTATTCCATTATAACACTAACACGGTTATGGAAGATAATCAGATGCACCAGGGGCTCGACAACGCCCTCCCAGTTAAAACTTTTATCTTATCTGGTTTCACGGCCCACAAACTCTAACTAAACCGCAACATTCTAATGAACTCTCTTTGATTTAATTCTCTCTAAGAGCACATGCACTATTCGTGCATTATGTATTTCTTATTATTATATGTTTTTTAATGTTAGAGTGTGAGGTGCCAGGTTCGAGTATTGCTCTTAGTAAATGCTCATTAAAAATACGACTCTGGATATGTACTGGGTGAATGACAAATTAATATGCAGGCCCGGTATTACGTGCAACCTAAAACCACAAGCCCCTACCCAAAATATTGGGATGTGTGTTATGTGTCGAATATGACTATTGACGAAGGCATTGTCACATTCATCTCTGCTGTCAGATTGGCTAAATTAGTCTACATAAATCATCCATGTAGGTATATTATACACTTTAAAACTTATATAATTTTTGTTTTTATCTTTATTGTCTTTAAAAACATTTACATTGCAAATGCTTATTATAAAAATCAAAAGAACACCGATTAAACCTATTTATAAAAGATAAATAATCACATGCACCACGTTAAAACTTACATGTAATTTGTGTAATCACGGCCTGCAAATTAAAATAAAATCGAAACATTCTAGCTCTGCAATGTTAATTATTTTGTGGCAATTACACAACTATGTTATTTTGAGACTTCTTCGACTGATGTAAGCTCACTTACATCGGCTAAGGAAATCTAAATTTAATATATTGATGGCATAGTGGTTAGTGTAATCGACTGCCACGCCCGAGGTCGCGGGTTCGATCTTCCCACAAGTGTGTGCATGGACATGAATGTTTGTCTTGATCTGGGTGTTTCTATGTATAATATGTATGTATTAAAAAAAAGTATATAATATGTATGTTTATCCCAATGGATATAAACAGTACTGTGACTAACATAATAACCATTTTATTCATTTATATATATATACAGGGTGATTTTGAAATCGTGTAATTCCTTTTAACCACGCATTCTACTGGTGATATAGAATAACACTGACCATATTTTTATTTAATTAGAATTATTTTTTTTGAAAAATTTATGTTCCGTTTTTTTCGTGAAATGGTGTCAGATTGTCATATGTTAACCAACCGAGGCAATTTAAATTTTTTACTAATTAAAATAAAAAAACATATTAATAATTAATGTCGTAAATAATAACGGGCGGTCCTTTTTATTGCCCCCTATTATTTACGACATCAGTTATTGTTATGTTATTATTTTTAAATTAGCAAAATCTTAAGATTGTGTCATGTGGTTAAAATATGACTATTTGAAATCATTTCATGAAAAAAATCTGTACTCTAATTTTGCCGAAACCATTATTCTAATTAAGAAAAAATATGGTCAGGGTTATTCTATATCACCAGTAGAATGCGTGGTTAAAAGGAATTACACGATTTCAAAATCACCCTGTATATATATATATTATTATGGTTACTAGACAATTCTAGTAACCATCATAATACAAGCTCTGCTTAGTTTGCGATAGATGGTGTTGTGTGTATGTGATAGAATATTATTTTATTAATATAATAATTATAAAACAGGTTTTCCATTAAAATTATTAAAACAGTGATGAAATGCGTTATTGTATCTACGCTGACATTTTCTACTCGTATACAATGTTTTGAGGACATCAATGAGTAAGATACAGTACGATAAGCCATAGTCTTATTAAGAATAACCATGGCATCTTGCTCAGAAATCACGAAATTAGATGTACGACATAAACGGCAATTGCATAGCTAATGCCCTAATATTATATACTAGCTTACATTGTCAGCTGTTATTATTTATATTTCATATGGCATTTGCTAGAGCGAGATGTTACACAAAATATTTAGTTGCAACAGTGTAATGTTATTAAATTTTTAACTAATCGAGCAGTTTTTAGTTACGATAAAAAGTCTAAAAAATAGAATTGATAGATATTATCAACAGCAGCAGTAGCAGTGATATCCAGTGGGAAACCGTTGGACTGCCACGCAAAGGTCTCGAGGTCGAACCGAGTATAGTGTTTTCGATCTCCATATAGATTTTGTAAAAAGCCTTTAAATTGTTCAAAGTCGTCAAACTCTTTCGAAGAGCACGCGGTTTGCGCTTTGCATTTTAATTGGCTGAGTATACATTTGAATAAAATTGGTTTTTGTACGGCGTTGGCTAACTCTATGGCGTTCCTACAGTTGTTTAGAAACGGGTTATGTAATTCTCGAGTGCCGTCAAATTTCGAGATAAATTTTATCAAGAAGTTTATATTTACTTCAAAAGTTTCGCCAGACTCAGAGCCATTATCTTCCTTTAGGTTTGATTGTTTACTTATATTTGAATAATATAAAAAATAATAATCACTGCCAATGATAAAATGTTGTTAATTATTTAACATGTGTCTCAAGTTATAACTTTCATTTTAAGATGAGCTTAAACTGTGCACTGTACTACACCGTTATCTATTCTCTAAAGCTCGGCTAACTTGCTAACTTGTAAATTTATAACAATGGTTATATAAAGGTATAGAATAGAAATAAATAGGTTACTGTTATTAGGATCAAAATACGATGAAATGTTCACAAGAATTCACAAAAAGTAGCAATATAAACAAAACTGGCGTGTGTTAAACTTAGTTTAATATATATATTTTTAGGATAGGAAGTAGAAAATTAAAAAAATAAAACAAAACTAAACAAGGAAACCTTTTTATTGCTTTTTACACTTTTAACCTCAAGACAATAACACCAAATTACATAATTACGATTGCACACTTTATATAATCGAATGTACTTTATACAAAGTAAGTGGCGTACGTGACCTGGGAACGACTGTCTGTTGCGAGCGTCAACGATCAAATGAGCTTAACGGCTGTGCCGCGCTGTTTATATAAGAAACATGCGGTAGGTGTGTTTTTGTAGGCAGGTTGGTAGAGCAATGTTCCTTACAATAATATGTGTTTTAGGATTTAGGTGAAAACTAAAGATTTTTAAATCACGGCCTAACACAGTCAAAAGCAAAGATATAGAAATAAAATAACTAACAGGATCGGCAGGAACATAATTAAAATATAATTTCGGATCACAGGAGGTTCTTTTAGCTTTTGTAGTGGAGACTCGGCACAAAGGCGAAGGTACGGCGACAGGTAAGCAAATCTGTCCTTGGGCTTCGGTGACTATGGGAGTATTTTGGAGATTGTGATTACGTTTCGTCAACTGATTATAAGGGTCAAGGTCTTCTTCTTACAGGTTTTTGCGTCTGCTCTTTATTTTCGCTTATTTATTAAGAGAGGTCAGTAAATACTTAATATTTATTATCGGCTGTTTGATTTGGGACAGAGGTGAACCACAGGATTTATAGCACTGCTGATAACTTCACATGAGCGATAGAATTATTATATTTATATTAGACCACTTTTCTGACTTACAGTCAGTTTTTACTTCACAAAGTCAAGCACGATTTTGGTAATTATTCGGATTTAACTTTAATTTGATGAACGGTACGGTCACCCCATGGCTAAAATCGCTTAATTATGAGGAAACTGAACATCTGCTCTATGGTCCCTCTTAAGTTATTCATGTATGACATTCATCAGTATCACACACACACGCACGCAGGTACACACACACACACACTTACACACAAACACACATACACACACTAACACACACACACACACACACTAACACACACACACACACACTAACACACACACACACACACTAACACACACACACACACACTGACACACACACACAAACAAATACACATAAAATATTTACACACGTATGTTTTTATATAACCTCATATAGTAATTGCTCACTAACAACGTAATTTGACTGCACATAACCCACTTATCTGGAATCAGGAGAGGCTGGTAATCTGTAACACAGGTCTACTTAGTATAGATACCAGTCTCTCAAACAGATTCAACTCACATCTTTACTTTTATAACTACTCATAGAATAAGGACTGATCTTTTGTAAACCATTTCTATGTGAGAGAAAATAAATAAATAAATTATTCTTATTAATTTTAACACTGAAAGGAGACGTTTTCAGAGGGACTTTTACTAATACCTTTATGGCTCCCACCAAATATCCAGGGCTCCGACTAAATTTAGGTTTTTAAAAAAATATTTTGCTTGACTCTAAAAAAGGAATTATATTAATTTAAGAAATAGAAAATAACAAACAAGTGAACAGCTCGGAGATTGGACAGAGACTGGGACTAGCAGGTTCCTTGGTTGGTTGCTAGGTATGGGAATATGGTTGCTATGACTTGCCCAAAAGTGCTGAATAAGGTGAAACTCGAGTCTAGTAAGCGTTAGGCATAAGGAGGACCGGGCATAACAGTACGTAATAAGATGCGAGCCTTTTGTTGTTTATCAGTCATATCATTTCATAATTATCATATTAGTCATTTTCTCGACCTGGAAATCGAACTTGAGATCTTTCACACAACAGTGACATTCACTACTGCTGCGCCACCAAGGCAGCTCTTATTCACATAAATATGTATGTATAAAACTTAGAAATGGATTATATCCGTTTATTATGTTATTTAGTAAGGTAAATGTAAATGTAAATGTCTTGTGTAAATTAGTAACATATATCCCACCAAAAACATTTCCATGTAAAATGTTGCCAAAACGAGACCATATGACTCGCACTGTCAAAAAGTTATCAGATCTCATGTAGAGCCAAGCTTCTAACTCTATACGCCCTAACTCTACAAGGCCTAACTTCACAAACTCTACACCTTAGTCAAAATATGTGGCTTGGCTGAGTTAAAAGCTTGTCTCTACATGAGATCTGATAACTTTTTGACAGTGCGATTCATATGGTCTCGTCTTGTCAACATTTTACATGAAAATGATTTGGTGGGATTTCATTTCTTTTTGTAAGTTGCTTGTGACAATTTATTTTTGTTGTTTATAAAGGTAAACATTATTATTTTATTACATTACTTTTTTATTATTTATTATAGCAAGGATATATCAATTTTTAGACCTCTCGTGTCAAAATTGCGGAAGTCTCATACAAACTTCCATCCCCTAGTTTCAGGGCTTGGGAGATAAAAATTACAAGTTGTATAATTGTTTTGTTGTTTGTGGTAGTAATACTAGCGTACATACCAAATGCCAGCTTTCTAGGACATAAGAAATACCCTAAGAACTTTGATGATCATCAGTGAGCCAGTGACGAAATCAGAGTTTTCTAGATATCAATAATATCTAAAGTAGAAGAGCTATGCAATTAAAACTCTATGTGTTTAATGAGTCTGCTATTGAAAATATATTCCGAGAATTTTGTTTATCTGGTATAATCTAAACCCAAGTTATAATAGTTCAATAAAACGACGAAGCGCTTCGAGAAAAGGTAGGTAGTGCCCTTGCGCTTCGCTTGGCTCGTCTTGACGGGGGCACTACTGGGCCCCCTTTTTTTTTTTTTTTTTTTTTTTTACGTGGGGAAATGCGCCTGATGCATACCCTCTCGCCACAAGGGGAGGCGCGAGGGTTATGTCCGGCTCTCCCGTACTTCGGGCCTACGGACCAAAACCCCACGGTGTGCACGCTCGCTGCCTTGTATAGTGGATGGGCCGCTGGCAACAATTACTACCTCAGCGACCCATCCAGCAGTCTACAGCTCCTCGGCGACGCCCCGGCACTACATAGGGCGTCGGACCGACTCAATGGCTGGCGGACGGGAGATCCCCGTTCTCCCGCCCGCGGCCTTTATTATGGCGGCATAAGGCGCGCGTAAGCGCGCCTGCGCCGCCCGGTTCGCCGGCGACGGCTCGGATCCGCAAGGATACTTTCTTCACGGATCCGCTCCGCCGCCTCCTTCAGCGAGATGACGTCCTCGCAGAAGGACGCAACCGCTGCCCACTTCCTCTCGCTGTCGACCATGGCTTTGATCACGGCCGGCAGCGAGAGATCATCCCCCACAACCTCAATGAGTTCACGGCACTGCACCGCCCAAGCAGGACATTGCTCGAGCGTGTGCTGCGCCGTGTCCTCCTCACAGTCGCAGTGGTGGCAGACGGGACTCGGTTCCCTCCTAGCGACCGTGTGCAGGTATTTGCCAAAGCAACCGTGCCCTGACAACACCTGCACTAGCCGGAAGGAAAGGGTCCCATGCTGCCGCCCTGCCCACCGCTCCAATACCGGCTGGAGGGCCCCAACGGTTCTGAAACCGGCCGGAGGCGCCTCCAGCCGCGCCTTCCACTTTAAAATCATGCCCTGGTGGGCTCGATTGCGCGCGCACTCAATAACTGTCGGGAGGGGACGACAACCCGTCTCCTCCCGTACCGCCTCACTCACTGCAAACACTTCGGCGAGCACTTCAGCCTCCAAATCCCACGGGGGTGCTCCGGCCAACGCGCAAGCTGCGTCGGCCGACACCGTGCGGTATCCACGTATTACCCTGACCGCTATGACTCTCTGCGGTCTCCGCAAGAGAGTCCTGCACTGAGCGGTCAGGGAGTCCGCCCACACCGGTGCGCCGTAAAGCGCCATCGACCGGATAACCCCCGCGTAGAGTCGCCGGCAACCAGCACTGGGCCCGCCCAAATTTGGCAATAACCGCCCAAGGGCGGACGCAGTGCCGAGAAGTTTCGGGGCGAGCTGTCTGAAATGCTCGCCGAAGTGCCACCTTCCGTCCAGCACCAAGCCCAGATATTTCATGTGGGCCTGGACGGGAACGCGCGTCGAGCCCACCATTATCGAGGCGCCGCGGGGTGGACTGCGACGAGGCCCATGAAAGACCAGGGCCTCCGTCTTGTTAATAGCCACCCGTAAACCCAGCGCCTCGATGCGCCCGACTACCTGGGAAACCCCCACGGTAGCCAAACGGGCCGCCTCCTCGAAGGTACCCCCACGGGCTGTGACGAGGGTGTCGTCAGCGTAACTGATGATGCTCAGCCCGGGGGGTAGGACAGCACGTAGGACCCAGTCATACCCCATGTCCCACAGGAGCGGACCAAGAACCGATCCCTGTGGGACACCGCACGACATGGGCCGCCGCCAAACCTCGCCTCGAACCTCGAGGAGGACACTCCTGCCTCTCAGATAGTCTGCCACCAGCCGCTCCAAGTAAAAAGGTACCCCGTGATATCGGAGCGCCCCCTGGACACAGCTGTATGGCAGACTATTAAACGCGTTGGCGATGTCTAAAGACACCGCCAACAAAACACTGCCGCCGGCGACCGCCTCCTTGGCCGCGGCCCTCAGGCGCATAATGGCCCCGACCGTCGAACGTCCTTCCCGGAATCCGAACTGAGCGTCCGACAGGTCGGGACCGACCGTGCTCAGGTGCTGGACGATGCGGGTGGCGAGAATTTTCTCAAACATCTTCCCCACCTCGTCCAGCAGCACTATGGGCCTGTACGCCGCGGCCGACTCTGGAGGCCGTCCCGGCTTGGCCAGCAACACCAACTTCCCCTCCTTCCAGCACTCAGGGAATCGTCCCGACACCAGGCTCGCGTCGAAAAGTTCCCTGAGGCGGACATCCAGGTGATCGAGGGCCAGCGCGAGAGCTCGCGCCGGCACACCGTCAGGTCCAGGGGCGGTCGTCTTGGAGCGGATCCGCAAGACAGCCGCCCCCATCTCCGCATCTGTAACCGGGGTAGCACTGAGATCCGCCTCCCGATGTCGGCCTCCCGATGGGGCCATTGCCGGGTGCACGTGCTCTGCCCGGTCAGGAAATAACTCCTCGACCACCTCGGAGAGGAAGTTGGGCTGGAGGGTCTCCGTAAGGGGGGGGCCCCGCGCACGGAGCTTGTTCAGCGCCGCGCGATATGGGCGCCCCCAGGGGTCATTGTCTAGACCCTCCAACATCTCACTTTTCGCCCGTTCCTTGGCGCGGCAGATGGCCGACTGCAGAGACACCTGCGCTTCACGATACGCGTCATACAGTCGGCTCTCCTCTCGCTCATCGCGGTGGCGACGACTTCGGCTGCGTGTGTATAACCTCCGGGCACGAATGCAGGCCGCACGGAGGTCCGCCAGCTCCTGGGACCACCAGTAGACCCCCTTCGGGGTCCAGTGTCGCACTCGGGGCATGGCCGCGTCGCAAACAGCTTGGATGCTGTCGCGAAAGCGGACAGCCCCGGCGTCTACCTCCCCAGACGGGGGTGCAGGAGACAACCAAGCTTGAACTATGGCTGCCTCTTCCAGTAGGTCCCGGTTCAGCCTCTTCACAGCCCACCGCGGAAAGCGAGGAGTTCTGCCCGCCGACGGGCGATGACCCCTGCTAGGGTCCTGGAGGAGGGAGACATCCAGACGGATATATCGATGGTCCGAAAGGGTCTCTACCTCCTCCAGAACACGCTATCCCCTTATGCGTGCGGCGAAGGCAGGGGTAGCAAACGAGAGGTCCACTATCGACCCCCCCTGCCGTCGCACGCACGTGTTGACGGCGCCTCTGTTCAACAAACAGAGGCCCGCCGCATCGGCCCACTCTTCAACCGCCCTTCCTCGGACATCCGTGCGGGGGGACCCCCACGCAGTGGACTTTGCGTTAAAGTCCCCCATCACAAGGATGCGGCTAGATGATATTCGCCGTATCGAGGCCTCCAAGTTGTTGAGAAAGGTCTCGAAATCTGCCAGACTCCTGTTGGGGGAGAAGTACACACCAACGACTGTGACCTCTCCCCACGCGGCCGCGACGTATCCCGCACCCCTCTCCTTTACTGAGAGGGAGGGTGAACGAGGCGCCGTGGAGCCGACGACTGCCACGGAGCTGTCCCAGTCACCTGCCCAATTGGGGCTGGGAGGAACGTAATATGGCTCCGCGGCTACGGCTACACCGATCGACCACTCCACCATAGACTGCAGAAAAAGGTCCTGCGCTCGGGCGGAGTGGTTGAGATTCGCCTGGAGGAGGAGATAGTCACGGTCTTGGTCCATGACTAGGTCGACATCTCCTCCTCCACCGCTGAGGGCGGTCTTACTTCAAGTGATAGGGCGGCAGGCGGGGTCGATGAGCTGCCGCCCTCAACGCGTTTTGTGGGCGGGGATTTGCACCCTCTGTCGCCACGGAAATGGGCAGCTGCTCGACCAGCTGCCGCACACGCCGGGCAGTGCGGGGTTGTCTTGCACACGCTAGCGACGTGCCCAGGCTGGCCGCAGCGATAACAGGCGTCGCTGCGGTCCTCGGGGCTAGGGCACTTAATACGAGCGTGCCCAGCTCCCCCACACCTAAAACATCTCATGGGCCGAGCGGCCAGGATGTGAACTCTGGCCGAACTCCAGCCCACGAGCAGACGCCCGGCGTCAGCCAGCAGCTTGGCCGCGGCGACAGGGCATTGCGCCCACACGGCGCCGACCCCTCCAGGGCCTGGACGGATGGTGCCAATCCGTATGGCATCCGCAGCACAACCAGTTCTGGCGATAATGGCGCCAGAGACGTCCTCCGCGGACACCGAGTCATCGAGGCCGGTGATGCGCATCTCTGCACACTTTACCGGCCTCGTGATTCTCACACCATCCGTCTCAGGAAACAGACTCCTGAGCTTAGCAGCGATGTTATCTGCTGATTTGCCTCCGTCAGCTCCGGGGAACTCCAGGATGCGGCCTCCTGTATGAGCCTGACGGATCCTAGCTCCGAGGTGCGTAATGTCCCCAGAGTGCCGCCTAGCCGTGGAGAGCACGGCTTGATACGTCAGGCCGCTCTCAACCGCCTCCGGTAGCACCGTGATGACCACGGCAGCTGATTTTGGCGCTCGGAGTCTGTTTCGCTTCCGCCTCTTTTTCTTGGTCCCGCCTTGGTTCATGGGGCCAGGTCTTACTGCGGCTGCAGTCATCGCAGCAGCAGCCGTAGCAGCAGCCGCAGAAGCAGCTGCAGCGGCCTTCTTGGCCTTCTTGCGGCGAGCCTTACCCATGTTCTTCACCACCTGCCAGCCCTCACCCTGAGGGATGGCTGCGGCGGGAGCGGGCGGCGCAGTGGGCGCAGGTCCACTAGGACCTCGACGCAAGGTCTGGGGCAGAGGAGCCCTGGGTGCTGGAAGAGGTGGGAAGTCTTTGGTAGGCTTCTGCCGTCCTCCCTTCCCAGCCTTGTTGCGACCTGCTGAGGGCGCGGGAGGAGCCTCCAGTGCCGGCGTCGCTGGCGTCGGGAGAGCCTTAGCAGCCACAGAGGTGGCAGCGGTGGCGGCCGCAGGCGGTGCGGCTTGCAGCCGCGACCGATAGCTTGGTGCCGGCAGCAGTCGGTCACCGAGACCCGCTATGCGGGCGTCTACATATTTAAACATTGTCGCCTGCAGGTCCAATTCTTGCCCCGATGGTTGGGGCGCCTGCTTCGACGCCCGCCCTCGGGTCTCAGCCCTGAACCGCACCATCTCTCGGCGCAGCTCAGCCACTTCCGCCTCCAGCCGCGCGAATTTGTCGGCCAGGTACTCGACCGACTCCTTTGTTGCAGCTGCCGCCTCCTTTAGGTGCTTCTGGAAGGTACCCTTGAGGTTTCGAGACCTGGACGCCACCTTCGTCACAATCTCGGAACCGTCAAGGACCCTCTGCACCGCTTCTGCCACCGACTTTGGGGTGGTGCTGCTCCCCTGGGGATATATTTTCTGCGCGAGCAGAGCCACCTCCTCCTCCGCGCACAGCTCAGCAGCTGCACGCTTTGCAGCGGCCGTCTCAGCCGCCTTCACACGGCCGTATGGCCCCGGTGTACTCGGCCGGTCTCTGCCCCTTCGGGAAGTCCCGACCTTGGGTACGGGCGCCGCACTCGATTCCCCGTCGGTTCCCGAATTGGTTCGACAAGGGCGGCGTTTGCGCTTTCGCGCTGGAGTCGCCCTGCCCGGGACTAACCCCAAGGCGACACTCATCACGGAATCGGTGTCCGATTCCGCGGCTGTTTCGGTGCCGGTAGTTTCGCGCGGCACGGCGCTGTGATGTGGGTTGCCCCCCCCAGAATACGAGGGGCAGACGGAGCCAGAAGGCTCCGTGAGGGATTCTCCAGGCGCGGAGCACCTGGTACCCTCCTGGGGTAGTTTATCACCTTTGACCGACATCTTTCATAATAATTTGGGGTGGCCCTAATGACTGGGTTCCCCCCAGCCATACAGCCCCTCACCGGGCCACAAAGCTTGAGCTTTGGGTTATTTTTAAAGAGGTTTTCTTCCTCGCAGCCCGAAAGCCCCCGGTCCTGTCAGTTCAGGATTACGGGTTGGGCCGGATGGGGGTCCATGCTGGACCGATCCACCCGCCCCAAGACCGCCCGACTGGGCAAGAAGCCTAAGCTTCTCACCTCGGCCCAACGGCCCTCACTAGTGATTTTTTATAGAGGTTGTCTTCCTCTATCCCCCCGTATTGGGCCGGATGGGGGTCCACGCGGGACTGATCCACCCGCCCCAAAACCGCCCGACTGGGCAGGACGCCTACGCATCCCACACCGATCTTACGGCTCCCACTGGTGATTTTTTAAAGAGGTTTTCTTCCTCTATCCCCCCCGTCTCTAATCCACGTGTCCTCTGCTAATCAGAGGAACACGTGGAGAGACCCCCGAACGCGGCCCTCACGGGCCGATAACCCCGAGACAAAATGCCTCGGGTTCCCTATGCGTGCCAGAGTATTAGCCACGAGTAATAATGCCCCCGAAAGGACATTATTACCCGAGTTGCCCGGGGTGTACCGGCCCAACGTCTGCCGTTCCCATCCACGAGAAATGTAGAAAGGACCAGCAGCCGTCAGGCACACTGGGAGGTTCTCTGGCCACACACCCCGCTACTGTGCCCCCTGATACAAGTAGTCATAAGAAGATTGTTAGATTTACAGTTAATAAAAAAAATATTTCCAAGTCAACACATGTGACTAAATTCACCACGTTAAAAATAATTGGATTCAACCGTTACTAATTCGACGTTAATTATTTCAGATATAACTACCAATTAATGAAAACGTTTAACCCTTAAAACCGTCTTTGATTGAACTTTTTCGTTTATTGCGAAGTAGTTATATGCCATCAGTGGGTTTCAATAGGCTTCCTGACAACTAACCGCGAATTATACAAAGTTTCTGCTATTGCAAGTACCGTCGTACCTTCGTGTGTAATAATAATTAAATGAATTATTTATTCTTATTTCATAAGAAAATATTAAAATGTTTTGTCACGATCGTTCTCCCACTATTATATTTAGGTTCACCCAAATTTGGAACAAGCATATGTGGATCAAAAAAATTTTGACGTCGTGCGAGATTCGAAACCACAACACTCGGTATTGTGGTAATAGCGAAGTGACCACTGAAACCTTTACACCAACCATACAGTTACAAAGTGGTATAAAATGGATCATATTTTATATTATATAGGAGTCTGCAGCGTGTTCTGGGACATGTCAGAAAAACCTGGAATCTTTCCCCAATGGATAGCGAATAGACCTAATGGGGTTTGACGTTTACAACGGAGGTAGATAATTTCAATAAATCTGAAACGAGCCTTAACGTGGTGGTGATAACCTAATGTCATAACTTGTTGACGACGTGATTTATTCATCGCGTGAGCTGTTTAAATTTCTAGAGAAGAGAAGAATACCAGAAAACCGGCGTCTAAAAAATTCCTTGTTGCAGGTCTTGCGCTTACGAGACATTTAGTTCTTTCTCAATACAGATGAAGAAACGGTCTGGCAAATTATCGCAGATTTCAACAAGAACTTAAGTGCAGGAAAGAAAATTATGTACTACTGGGTTACGTAATGCAGAAACTATTAGATCTGTTTGTGTGACTGTGGTACAGTGATATAATATTGGTCATAAAACATTCAATTAAAAAAACCATCCTGATTAAGTATATACTTATATACTTAAAAATATATATTCTTAAAATTTTAATTAGCTGACTAATTAAATTTAGAAGAACTTTTTGTAAGGCCTCTCCTTAAGAGTAGTTATAGCTATTTTGAATTAAATAATTTAAAAACCTTTGGTTCTACATCTATATATACATACCTAATCTACTATAAATAAAAATACGCATATGCACTGCAGTCTTAAAGGGTTAAATTTATTATTATATAAGAAGCCAGACGTTAAAAGAAAAACCAGTTTCATACTAAAATATAAATGAATTTCCACGTTCGAGCCCTTTATTTAGCGGTGACCGTCGCGTTTTTGACTGAAGTGGTCTCCTCTAACAAAAACCCAATTTTTGACTACCACAGACGATACGGTATTCCCGAGGCTGCCCAAATTAAGAAATGGGAGGAAAACTACGCTGTCACTCCCGTAATCATCGGCGGCAAGAGAGTTGATATCTCAGAAGTCCCTTTCCAGGCAATGTTGATTTCTTATTTGTTAACTTTGATTTCACACAGTCTAAAAAAGTACATAACACGTAACTATGTCCTGTCTACCCTTTAGGTAGTCAATTTGTGCTGATTTTAGTCCAGAGCTCCTGCAGCATACATGACCAGCCCAATCCGATTTGAGTTTGAGAGGCGGTTTTCTAGGTGACGTCTGCGATTTGTGTTATGGAGCGTATTGTGTTTTTAATTCAGTCCAATAACCGTACTCCTAAGATACTACGCTCCAAGGCTCGCTGTCAAACCTCTAACGCGGATCTCTGCTGACCATTCAAAGACCACGTTTGTGCACCATGCGTGCTAATGGGAAGAATGCGTATATCCATGAGCTTAATCTTTATCTAGCTTGATCCTTCATCGACCAGTAGCTCTTCCAGGAGCTTCCGATACGTCGGGCAAATTCTTTGTCTTGTCTCGACTGGAAAGAGGCTATCTGACCCTGCAAAAATCGAAAATCGAAGAATGGTTAGCCTCTTTACACCGACGTACTTTACCTGCCGAACTGTGCGATAAGCTTTTAAAAGCTTCTTTTAGGTGTGGATACAGTGGATACGTTAGTTACGGGAAAGCGGGTCTTCTTGTTTTACTCCTATCTGGATGGGGCAAACTGGTCCGGTGGTATTTATTTTTATTGAAGGTGCGGTAAACGCTTTTTAAAGATCTATTACTTTATAAAGCTGCTTGCACCAGGTTATCGTTATAGAGCTCTGTTTTAATGAGTCTTTTAACTTGTTTATCCATTTTCCTAAATTCTTCGCTATTAAAATTAAATATGAGCCTTTCTTGTATTAAATATTTAGTTGCATTGCGAATTTTAAAGTGTTTTCGTTGAACTTTTAAAGAAGCTTTATTAATTCATTTTTTATTTGTATAAATTGCTATAGTAAATGAAACTGTTTTTAAGTTATAAGTATATATATAATATCTCTGCATGCTAATAGAGAGTGTTTTTGTTTTGTGTAAGTGCAGCCGTTTGATGCTATTATGAATAAAATGTGTCCTTTAAATTTAACATCAAATTTTGCAGCTATCCCTAATGGTCTACGATCTGGTGAAAATTGAACTTTATTAAAATTAAAATTACATAAAAATTGGTTATTATTTGTTTAGTTGATGATAGGCAGTAATCAATCTTATTATTTGTTATGCCATCTGCAGAGAACCACGTCCAACGTCGGTTGTTTATAAAAGTTCTATTCCTTACAGTTAGGCTTTGGCCAAAGACAAATTGTAGAAGGCGCTTGCTGTGTTAAATGTGAAGCCTTATTATGTTTGGGTTATCGTGACCTTCTCTAACGCCGAGTTTGGCGTTAAAGTCACCCAGAATAAACGTTCATGTGCCTTTATGCTCGTCGCAGGCTTTATCCAGACAGTCATAAAATTCTTCGACCTCTTTATCTAGATGTGATGATGTTGGACGTATAATTGGATGACAGTTAGTACTTTTTCCTTGTAAAATATAAAAAATCTAAATAGCTTTTCTGTAACAGTATGAGAAAAACTCTTTGATGTTAGATTTCCACCGTGATACGACTAATAGGTATGCTAGACTGACCTCCGCTTCGCCCGTTAAAATAGAAAATATTATTTTTGCATTCCAATCTATCCACACCTTCTCTTCTCACTTTTGATAGACCAATGATAATTCTAAAGCATTTTTAAGTTTTAATAAAGGTGTTCGATTTTTAAAGTTTGTACATTATATGTTTGTATATTTAGTTTCTCGGTATCCTTACGACCAGTCTTGTTTGTTTGACAGTTTGGGATACTCGCCCGGAGATTGATACCTCTGACTCCTGAGGAGTTTTGCATACTGTCATAGCTACCGCCCCGAGAGTCACCTGCCACATGAGGATTCTTTGTTGTGTGTACCATTGCGAGAGGGTATTATACATGATAACTTGCCACGCTTGTCTAATGCGGGTTGGCGAGTGCACAGTAATCCTACTAACTCAGCTTACGAGTGCTACAGTTGGTAAAAATATACATCACCTCTACCACCCTTACTTAACATCCTGCACGAATGTTAACTAACCATCCAATAAGCTAATAGGAAGTAGGTAACTAATCCTTGAACTTACGAGCAGGCTTGGTTAAAATTTTGAGGTTTCCTTCTCTTAGATGGATTGCAGACCAATGCTAAGGTGGCCCAATATTCAGACGGGATTCAGAGCAGATAGAAAAACAATTTATACTTAGGTATTTTTATTTTTTGTTTAATTATAGCGTCTCATACACTGGGTATAATGCCTGTTAAACTTGTTGTGGGAGACTTAACTAACAATAAAATAAGAATATCAAAATAATTGGATTCTGATGTTGTTTTTCTTGTAAATGTTTGATCAAGCAGGCTAAAAATAACCAATATTACACAAATAGTTTAAATTCCACATAATCTATTGCAGTGGCAGTGTCAAGACGACCACTGAAGGCGCAGTGCAGTGTAATAATATTAGACTTATTGCCAATATTTCAGGCTGGTCTCATTATCCGATTGCATAATCCACTATACGGCGAATCGATGTGTAGTGCTTCCTTAATTTCTGAAGACCGCCTGGTGACGGCTGCTCATTGCAAATTCGATGTTTTCGATTGGGCAGAGTACTTCACCGTTGTTCTTGGTTCCAACTACCTCTATAAAGGTGGTATTCGGATCGTCACCGACGATATATTTGTGCATCCTTCATATGATCCTGTGGAACTGTATGCTGATATCGCTGTTGTGCGCGTATCTTATATAGAATTTACAAGTAAGTTTTAACTTTACTAGATTTTTCCCGCGGCTTCGCTCGCGTACCTAAATGTAGGTTAGGTTAATTTAGGTTAGTAACACAGTACTGTGATCATATAATTTTTATCTGAATGAAAGGTACTCTATGTCTTTTTATATTCCCCTGACAGCGTGTACGCGAAATTTCATGATGATCGGTCGTTAAGGTATGAAAGCGTAACAAATAAATAAACTAACATTCGCATTTATAATAGTAGTTATATAATATCAGCCCTATAATAAATTGTCGTATTTCTGGGCACAGACCTCTTCTCAGTGTAAGAAGGGTTAGGCCATAGTCTACCACGCAGGCAGAAACCACATATCTTCGAGTTAAATTATGTTTTCCTTCATCTTTAAAGCGAGCGACAATAAACTATTCAATGCGCATATAACAGCAAAAAATCGGATGTGAGTGCCTTGGGATCGATCTCGGGACCTCTGCGTGGCAGTCGAAAGGTATATAAAAAAGTATATATATTTAGGGGCACCGTAGCAAACCACAAAACACAAAACTATTATAATTACAGTCATTCCACATGTAACAACCATTTTACTATTCATAAGCAATTTGTGTAAAAATAATTTCGCGGTTAGCACTACATAAGTATGTGTATGTAGTTATATAGTCACTATATATTCTAAAACAAACCAACCCGCCTCTTATGTACGCGATAAACTCAAAAACTGCTGAACGGATTTTCATGCGGTTTTCACCAATAAACAGAGTGATTTATGAGGAACGTCTAGGCACGGTAATGTTATCTATGAGTATTGTGACTCGGCCCTGTCCTTGAAATAATTACCTACAGTGAAAGGGCTGCCCGCCTACAGTATTTTAATTGCATCTACATACTTAAATTTCTTTCTAGTTTATAATATCAACCCAGTATTAAACTGTCCCACTGCTGAGCTCGGGCAGGCTATGTCATAAACTGGGATAGTCGTAGAGGAAGGTAATGCTGAGCTCGGGACTCTTCTCAGTGTGAGAAGGGTTAGGCGATAGTCCACCACGCTGTTTCAGTGTGGGTTGGCAGACTTCACATATCTTCGAGAACATTATGGCGAACTCTCAGACATGTAGGTTTCCTCCCGATGTTTTTCTTCGCCGTTAAAGCCAGCGATAATTAACTATTTAATACGCACATAACTTGGAGATGTTAGAAATGCGCGCTTTGGGATCGAACTCGAGACCTCTGTGTGGCAGTCCAATGGTCTCCTGCTAGGCTGTCTAGTTTAGTGATCGTAAATATTATACAGGGTGATTTTGAAATCGTGTAATTCCTTTTAACCACGCATTCTACTGGTGATATAGAATAACCCTGACCATATTTTTTCTTAATCAGAATAATGGTTTCGGCAAAATTAGAGTACAGATTTTTTTCATGAAATGATTTCATATAGTCATATTTTAACCACCTGACACAATCTTAATATTTTATTAATTTAAAAATAATAACATAACAATAACTGATGTCGTAAATAACAAGGGGCAATAAAAAGGACCGCCCGTTATTATTTACGACATTAATTATTAATATGATTTTTTATTTTAATTAGTAAAAAATTAAAATTGCCTCGGTTGGTTAACATATGACTGTCTGACACCATTTCACGAAAAAAACGGAATAATAATTTTTCAAAAAAAATAAATCTAATTAAATAAAAATATGGTCAGGAATATTCTATATCACCAGTAGAATGCGTGGTTAAAAGGAATTACACGATTTCAAAATCACCCTGTATATAGCATTTACAAAAAAAGAAGTTGTGGAGGAAACAGGCAGTGTTTAGTAAAAATCATATTGTGTTTTTTTGATTAGTAGATTTAATTAAAAACACCCTCATAAAGGACATCATTCAAGCTTCGAACATTTTGTATCCAAAAATAAAAGTACAGGCCAGAAAAAAAAATACTGCGTTTTTGTAGAAAATATGTCTCTAAGCATTTTTTTCTATTACAGCGAACCTCTAAGTTTAACCCTACAACTGCTACATGTGATTAAAAATACAAAAATCATTATTTTTACGTACAACGTTTGTCTAATAGACACACATTTATTTACTTTAGTTAGTAATCATAAACAACCTAGCTACCTGCTATTGTTATGTGTGTGCGCACAAGCACCCATCGCTCGGCCCCCTGCCCGCTCGCGTCCCGTACTCCCATCTCCCTGCGCGAGGAACACTAATCGCTTTGCACTGTTTTAAATATTAAATTAAATAGTTATCCATGCAACTCCTGTTGCATCGGACGGCTTATTACAAACGTATGCGTGATTGTGTTGTGTTTATTTAACAATATTTCAAATGGCTGACTTTCTGTGTATTCGGTGTCGTGAGTCTGTTGTAAACAGAAGGCGATACACTTGGGCTTCTCGAGAAGAAATACACATTAATAATAATAATAATAATAATATTCTACCACATACACACAACACTATCTAGCCCAAACTAAGCAGAGCTTGTACTATGGATACTAGACAATGGATAAACATATATATATACTTTTTTTTTTGTAAATACATACATATTATACATAGAAACACCCAGACCAAGACAAACATCCATGTTCATGCACACAAATATTTGTCTTGTGCGGGAATCGAACCCGCGACCTCAGGTATGTAATCTTTGAGATTATGGGTCCTACTTCTATCTCGTCTTATTTAATAATAGCGCGTTGAATTGAATATCTACCATCAGTTATTATGTTTAGATACCTTGTTTTGTCTTACATTTTACTAGCTCATTGGATGTAATAATACGTATACTGTCTTAATTGATAAGGTTTCCAGTTCCCGCAGTGTTTTTATTATAACAATAATTACAATTCGTCATAGAAAATACGTTTATAATGTTCTAGGGAAGTCAACATCTGACCATGTCAAAATCTAAAATAAAGCATAGTATAATATAATGTTCGGTAGGAGCAAGTGGAACGACACGAGTAAGAAACAAATCTGGTTTATTTTACAGCTCAAGCCAACAGATTTTATTTGACGACCTTGTTGGCAAAGGGCAGAAAGAACATACCATAGAAATATACGGTAAACACGCCAAGAAGATGATGATGCTGATGTTCCTCAGATGGAACCGGTAGCAGGTGAAGAACCAGCTCAGATTAATTTGCCTGGGTATGTGCGAACACCGGACACTGGGCGCAGTTGTGTTTTCCAACATTGCGATAACGATACAAGACATCGTATCCCAGATGACATTCTTTTGCGGATGTTGTGTCGATATAATTTACTTATATGTGAAAACAGTCGTGTCTGTAATGAACATTTACAGCAAGACTTATGGCACACATTGGCCGTACAGCAAAACAATATTACCGTATTTAAAGCTGATCAGATTGTAAGAGCTTTGTCTCTATTACAAGCGCATGTCACTACAGATGTTTTAAACTTTGAACAATACCAATTGATAAGTCCGAACGAGTTTCGTTCCTGGGTTGGCCTTACACATGACCAGTTTACTGATTTACAAACTAATCTTCCAAGCTTTAATAATAGGAGTAACAAAAATTTAATATTGGCAGCTGTACTGGTAAAATTACGGACAGGAGATTCTAACGCTAGGTTGGCATCAATATTTCAAATAAGCGAGTCTTCTTTCGCTCTCTTACTCAACTCTGGTCGGACTGCACTAGCAAGATTTTGTCCCGAGGCACTTGCGCTTCGACCATCTAAGCAGAGAAGACGTAGCTCGAAGAAATCTAACTGTGCCAGAACATCTCTTCGGTAATCCAAACAGCGCCGTTGAAGAAAGGAAAGCAATAACAATTTGTGACGGCACATACATTTATATTCAAAAGAGTTCTAATTAGTTTTCCCAAAGAATAACTTACAGTAATCATAAGTATAGAAATCTTATAAAGCCATTCCTATTGGTATGCTGTGATGGATATATAATTGAAGTGTCAGATCCTCATGATGCTTCTACATCTGAAGCTCAAATAATGAACAATATAATAGATAGTGAAGCAAACAACGGTGACGGCGTTTTTCATTGATTTTACACAAGTGGTGATGTTTTTATTTTAGACTGTGGTTTTAGAGACGCGGTTGTACCAATGCAACAACATGGTTACTCAGTACACATGCCAGAATCAAAACATCCAAATGAAGCACAATTGACGACAGACCAGGCTAATAAATCTCGTCTAGTAACTATTTGCCGATGGGTCGTCGAGGTTGTTAACGGCCGTTTTAAAAGGGATTTTCGGCTTCTGCGGAATATCATTGTAAATCGTTCTTTGTATTATATTTTCGATTATTTTAAAATAGTGGCTGCCCTATTAAATGCCTATCACGGGGTAATAGAAGACAACATTCACGCACAAACCTTTTTATCTATCATTAATGAAAGATTGTCGCTGCCAAACTCACTTGCGGATATAGTCATAAGACATAATTATAATAGAAGGCGAGTACAATTTCGTCTATTGCCGGCTGATGTAGCTGAGCTCCAAGATTTCCCAAGGCTCACTGAAGAAGACTTAATATTATTTAGCTTAGGTGTATACCAGTTAAAACAAGCAAAAAGGTACTATGGCGAACATTTAAACCCAAATGGAAATTTATTATAGAAATAAGCGAACTAACTGAACATATTAGAGAACTAGGTGAAAATATTGTATTGATAAGGGGGCGAATCCAGTCTCGACATGTAAGGGCTAGGGTATATTATGTGTATATTGGTTGGCATAGAGGTTCAAGTGGTAGGGCAGCCATAGCGCATTATTATTGCACTTGCAATATAGGAAAACGAACCATTAGTTGTTGTTCTCATACAATGTGTTTGGTTTTGTACTTGAGTTTTGCTAGACACGAGGCTCGTATAAGACCACCTGCAGCTGGCTTAGAAAGCATTATAATAAGGTCTATTGAAATGTCAAGCAACCTATCTAATAATAAAGACATTTTATGTTTATTTTTGTTTTATTTGTCACCTTATTATATCTATATCTACTTAAACGATGAATAACTAAACTTAAACTTAAAATAGAAATGCAAAAAGAAAGCTTTGTAAGTTACAAAGCTTTCTTTTTGCATGCATGCTTTTTACGTTTTTGTAATTCCAACTTATATTGATTTTTGCATATTTCTACCCAGGTAGCAGTCAGAGAGTTAAACATTAAGCTTTCCTGTAATACGTAAACATGTTTCGGACGTTATTTTGTATAAAAATACAATATACTTTATGTTTACAGAATTTTAATTTCGTATAAAACAATAATGATTTTGGTATCTTCAAACTAATGTAGTAATCGGAGGGTTCAACATACAGCTTTGCTGTCGTATAAAAAAATGTTAAGAATGCTATTTTCTATAAGTATCTAACATTTTTTTTTTCTGGCCGACACTTTTGTTTTTGGGTACGAAATGAATGATGTCCTTTGAGACTGACGTACGAAAAGTTTAATTGTTAATTTATTAGTACAAAATATCCGCATTCGAATAAAAGTTTAATTAAAAAATTTTTTTTTGTTTTTTTTGTTTTGAGAAACATGGACAAAGAGAAGAAAAAGGGATATCCTTCACTTGACTATAGATACCTGCAGCTATTTTACAATTGATAGATACATATGTTGTCTTTTAAATGTCGTCCGGAATATTTCCTCCATTTTTTCTACATATTCTACGAAATCATCAACGGGTACTATTAAAAAAATTTGTATGCTATTCTTACTGCTTACAAGACCATCACTTACAATGCGCCGCAGTGCGCCGGGCACTACGGCGCATTTGTGACTGGTTATGTACCGAGTGTATACCGAACTCGAGGCGCGTAGGTATGACTCGCGTTCCGACCGTTTGTACGAAGAAAGAGTACTACTTGTGCGAAGCCGGGCGGGTCGCTAGTTAGGAATAAAATATGAAAAACAAATCTTGTACATATAAATGTGTGGGATATTTTAGAAGAGGTCTTAAAAAAGGATGAATCAGTTTAATTTTTATTATTTAAGCAATTTGTAGATGACGTATTCATCTGCTAATTGCTTAAAATAAAAGTAAATAGTCTTGGTCCGACTTACATTGGGCCTTTCATTTTATTTTTTATATTTTAAAATCATGTAACAGTATTCAAAGTAAATTATTTTAAGTACGTACCTAATTTATAATTGATTCCAAATATTTCAGATAATATCAAACCCATCAGGTTAGGCAACGACTGGAATCTTCCGTCGAACCTCGATGGCATGACCGCAACGGCTTCTGGATATGGTCTAACTAGTGATTGTACGTATAGGTTATATATTATTAAAAAATCGTATAAAATTCTGCAAAACACGACAAATTGCTCCAATAATTTAGCCTACATGATTTCCGCACGGAAAACCTTCTATAAATAGCTTTTTCGTAAATATACGTAGTCTTTGTGTGCTAGTCTAAATTGTTGTAAACCTCCTGTGATATACAGGGTGATTTTGAAATCGTGTAATTCCTTTTAACCACGCATTCTACTGGTGATATAGAATAACCCTGACCAAATTTTTTCTTAATTAGAATAATGGTTTCGGCAAAATTAGAGTACAGATTTTTTTCATGAAATGATTTCAAATAGTCATATTTTAACCACCTGACACAATCTTAATATTTTACTAATTTAAAAATAATAACATAACAATAACTGATGTCGTAAATAATAAGGGGCAATAAAAAGGACCGCCCGTTATTATTTACGACATTAATTATTAATATGTTTTTTTTATTTTAATTAGTAAAAAATTAAAATTGCCTCGGTTGGTTAACATATGACTATCTGACACCATTTCACGAAAAAAACGGAATAATAATTTTTCAAAAAAAATAAATCTAATTAAATAAAAATATGGTCAGGGTTATTCTATATCACCAGTAGAATGCGTGGTTAAAAGGAATTACACGATTTCAAAATCACCCTGTAGAGATTGTTTATAGTATAACTGTAATAATATCAGCCCTATATTGAACTGTCTTACTGCTGGGCACGGTCCTCTTCTCTGCGTGACATTCCTTAGTATAGAGTTGTAATTTTGAATTATAATATATACATTTTATACATAAGACAAATTGGTTATAATCCGTTTTTCTTTTGGCTTATGGCCTTTTCATCCAATCCCATTTTTTTTTGTTACGTGTTATGTCTTCCGTTCTTGTTGCCCAACCATCTCTTCATTATCCTAGATAACTTACATACTAAGCATGAACGTAACGGCACGCAGCACGGAATACTGAACGCAGCGCTTCTGCAAAACTTCGAAAATATACAAAAATATATTAAAAACGAAAATAATAGTGCCGCCGAATGACGAATGATAATGCTTACATCGCCTGTATTGTGTATGTTTTAATCAATAAAACTTTATAAAATAACTATATTTTGGCCGCGGCTTCACTCACGTTAATGTAGATTTTGTCAATCAATTTCTATCTCTCGGACTAGCTGCCGGCTAGCTGGTCCAAAGGATAGAAATTTATAAAAGTGTAAAATAATTTCTTTAATAACAGCAGGAGGAAACAGTGAAAGTGAGCGTCTCTTTGCCGTGAGCATGTCAATCATCAGCAACGAAATGTGTGGTGCCCAAGTGTATGGTCGAATGATAATACATCCTGGCAATATCTGCACCAGCGGCGGAGGCGGGCGTAGCATTTGCGACGGTGACTCTGGTGGCCCACTTACTGTGCGCATTAAACGCAAGAGATATTTGGTAAGATTATTCGCGTCATTACACACGCATGTTAGAACCAGGTAACGCAATCTTCATCGAAACACACCGCAAATAGATTTTAACATTCAACGTCTTGAGCTAAAGCGGCACGCCGTCGCATCGGTGGCTAAATATAATTGTTTTTTAATAACCTCTGAGCCTTCTTCGAAGAGGTTAATGAAAACATTATGTGGGTTTGAGTGTCTGTCTGTTAGTGACAGGCATAGCTCCGGAACCACTGGACTGATTGACTTGTAACTTGGTGTACAGAACTTGGGGTCATCCCTCGGTTGAGTTTGATTATGGGCCCTGCGGGTCCAAAGACCCCCAAAATAGGGGTCACAAGGTCATAAGGTCAGGGGATATCCACTAACAGAGTGATTTGGAAGTCCAAAGAAGAGTCTATTGCCCAGCAGTGGGACATTACAAAAAGCTGATGAAAAGAAAAAATACCATGTCACATGAAGACGATAAGGTTGAATCCTGGGTTTATACACCCATCTCGTTATGTCTGGCATTGCAGTAATTGACAGATAGATACATTAGTAACTTCTTCTCCCTAGCCTTTATTATTCCAAAGTCACTTGGGGTCGGTCTAACTGGATTTCAGTATGGACTTCAGATTGGATATCAGTTTTTATACGGAGCGGCTGCCACCTGACCTCCGCAACCCAAAGGCTAACGATACCCTAAGGCTAGACCAGTGTCAGGATATTATAGGGCACTGACTTCCCAATAACGACTGCCATAGATGTTCATGGCAGGTGGGACCGACGGCTTAACGTGCACTCCGAGGCACGGAGCAGGCGATAATTGTCAATCAATACGCACATAATTTCGAAAAGTCATATAACTTCCGAAAGTCAGGGGTGCGAGACATGGGTTCGAACCCGAGACCCTCTGCATTGCAGTCTGTTGGTCTCCCCACTGAGCTATCGCTGCTTTTACTTATACATGATTTGATAGAATATTATTATTATTATTATAGAATACTAGATTTGCCCGCGGCTTCGCTCGTGTAAATGAAGGTGATGTCATTTTTCTATCCCTCGGGAACAGTACTTTTTCTAGATGAAAAGTACCATATGTCCTCTTCTGTACCCCTGACGACGTGTACCTATATGAAATCTCTTAACGATCAGTAAGAGTGTTGAAAAGGAATAGATATTATACAAAGTACTTACTATAAATCCCTGTTTATAAACTTCTATTTCTTGACAGTGTTGTCCTATATCTAAAATAGAAAGTGATTATCAACCAAACTGTTGGCCACCTTAGAAAATGGAAGGTTATATCTGACTTATGATATAATGGCGGTAGTAAAGCTACCACCGTAACTCGACGGCTACAAGATGATCTACAACACGATCGATAACTACTTATTACCGAGTCGTCGTCAAATCTTTTTTCGAATAATCGATTCTGATTGCCATAAAATCTGTTACAATGCGGCATTATACAATTTTCGAAACAATCGCTATTACAAGTTTGTACTTGCATTAAGTACCTACAAATTTACTTAAGCTAGCTTATGTGTACAATTTAAATTAATGCAGGATCGACACCGCTGTCAAACATGACAGGGTATACGGTATCAACGACTCAAAAGCCCGGGATCCCATATTCGATTTATCTGTACTGCAACCGGTTACAACAAGGATAACCCTTTAACCCAAAAATGTATTTTATCGTGTGTATTCTAATTGAATAAAGAATAAGATAATCACTACGAAATAACTATCAAAATGACAACATTATGTCATTTTTTCACAAAATGTTGACAACTGTTTTTATTCACAGGTTGGCGTGACGTCATTTACAACTGAGGCATGCGAACTTGGCGAACCCCAGGGTTATGTTAGAGTTTCCCACTACTTCGACTGGATATTGTCTATATAATATATTCAAACTATGTCTACTAGACCTTTACTAAAAAACCTATTAAATAATTATCGGGAATAATTGTTTCATTATTTAATTATATTTATAGATAAATTAACAAGTGAAAGTAATAAAAAAATACTTATTAGTGTCAAAAGACGCATGCAGGAATAAAACGAAACATATAAAATTATATAAACTAGCACAATGGAAAGTGCTGGATACTGACTGACTGTGTCTCGTCTCTTTAGAAAAGACAACTCGTGTGCTTTAAATAAATCTTGTGCCGCGTGAAGTATGTGAGTAGTGAATACGACTGCTGTGCATGCACCTCATGAGACCTCATGAGGTTTCGGGTTTGAATCCTGGGTCAGCCCAACAACCATACCAACAATAACAAAATATAGGAAGTAGGAGATGTTACACACCCCCGGGCTTCGGAAAGCACGTCTCGCTCTTGGTCCTGCGCCTGATCTCTCTCAGGTCACAATACGGACGAAAGAACGGTCCGAAAAATTATCGCAGATTTCAACACGAACTGAAGTGTAGAAAAAAAAACTGAATGTATCTGAATTATTTTACTAACTGCGGAAACTATTGGGTATGTGCGTGTGACAGTGAAGCAGTGATACAATTTTCGTCATAGAGTATTTTATTCATAATTCGTGATTCATACATTATTCATAATTCATAACACATAAAACATTTTAATTTTTTGTTGGCAACTCTAGCCAAGGCAATTTGAAATTTGTTACTGTCCGTATATAAGTTAAAAACAATTGATTACAGAGCGTAGTGGATTAAATTAGTAGATTTAGAAAACTGTAATAAACAAATAATTGACAGTAGACTTCTATATGAGCATATGCAGGATCTCAAAGTTCAGATCAACAATTTGCAATTAGAATTGAACAGGTTTAACTTACAGTATGAGAAAGAAGTTCAGGAATATATAACTAAATATGATTAGAACAAGTTTTATCATTAGCCAACAATAATAATTATTGCACAAACTACCAAAAATCACATATAACTTCTCGTGAATCTCAGGTATTTGATGTAAATGAATCGAATTTTAGCTCTGTCCATGATCACGTAGATATGACACCTTCAATAAATACTTATTTTCTCTTAGACAAAATAGGTTTTGATAATTTAATAAATTGTCACAGAAAACAGCATAGAACTAACTTTAATTTTCCAAATGCCACATTATCAAATTAATTGAATACAGCTAGTCCAGGTTTTAACTCCACAGATATTATTTTATTAGGTGATTGGTTTTTTACGTGTGGGTATATCATACCTCTCCGTGGAGCAATGCGACGGAGCGATTATGTCGGGCTTACCGGGAGAAAGATATTCCGGTAATACCAACTAAAACTACCGCGGTGTTTCTTGACATAACCATAATCATCACATAAACGGTGGGCCCGAGCGAATTGCTTTCACGTGCAATCGCGACTCCACCAAGATTTCATCCCGCCGTGTGGAACGGCAGTCCTTTACATAAAAAGTTCCTCTAGTGTCCCCTAGTGGGGTCACGAATACATGAAACAGAGCCGCGCGTGGGATCATGCACGCCACCTCTAGGACCTGGTGCTAATCGGATGGCGAGCAGACCCATGAAGCCCACCACCCCCAGGTAAAATCTCAGGGTGGCTGGAGGTCAACTTGCGCCCACCGGTGCCCGGTTCTACGGTTGGGGAGAGAGTTTAAGGGCTCCCTATTCTCCTCCGCCGCCCCCTTGATGGAAATCACTTCCTCACAAAAGGAAACGACGACGTTCCACGATCTCTCACTCTGGATCATAGACTGAACCACGGCCGGGAGCAAGAGGGCAACTAATCCCACTGCCACGAGCAACTTACGGCGCTGTGCTTCCCAGGCGGGGCAATCCGCCTGAGTGCTTAATTGCCGCAGCTATAGAACCAGGATGAAGTCAACACTTCCCTGAGCTCGATCGTCCCGTCGCACTGCTTCACCTTCAGAGCGTGGGCTAGTTTTAGCTAGGTTTTTGAAATATCCAAGTCTCACTGCAGCCCTAATTCAAGGTCTCGGATCTCGTAGATAAATGCTTGGTTGAGGTTCCCATCGATGAGCGCAGGTGAGGACTGGTACATCTTTCTAACCAGCTTATCCACCTCCAGGGCTCCCTACTGCAAGGTTTCACAAACACGGTGCGATCGGTCTTTCAGCTGAGCGCGAACACGTGTTTCATGTATGCGTCGCCGTATATCGCTTCCAATGCCACCAGCTTTTCGTACGTGACGTCTTGACCAAGCAATTCTAACACGGTCGATGGCAGCCCCAAGATGAGAGGAATCGCAACCTGTTTTTGCGTCCATCCGTTTGATTTTGCCGACCGTTGCGCTGAGGTCTTTAAACATCATCAGCGGCGCCTACCCTCTTCCTTATCGCGTTGCAGCTGTTCCTCGAGGCGGCGTGCCTGCTCCTTTTGGTGGCGTGCTTGCTCCTGCATAAACGCCATCAGGGTCGCGAAGTCGGGGTTCTACGGCGAGTGAGCTGCACTAGACGGTTCCGCTGTAGTCGCGGAATCACATGGTCTAAGCCGAAACGCTAATATCATACTATCTAATCTTTCCTTAGAAAACACAAAGCTAAAACAAACTGTGAAGGAACTAACAGACAAACACCTCTTATTAAAAAAAACAGCAATAAGAATAACCATTGATACAGCTACTCCAACCAAACACAAAAATTGCCTTTAACACCACAAAGAAATAGTAAAATAACTACCATTCGAACACCTAAAGGGACTAACGACAAAGGCCTAATTTATGTACCACGGGTAGCGTCAAACATGCCTGAAATGACGGAAGAGAAAAAAGAAAACACCAATAAATTACCAAAACAAACAAAAAGCAAGATATGCATTTTAAGCGAAAATAAAACGAATAACATAATATAAATAGCTGAAAGAAACTTCAAAAACGTTGACTTGTGTCACTACCTCACGCCACATTGTGGTATCAAACAGCTAATAAGCAACTTACACGAAAAACTTAAAGATTACTCAAAAAATGACTACTGCATCATCTTAATCGGCGAAGAAGATTTCCGTAAGACAAAACATTATTTGGATATAATAATTGCCCTAAGAGAAACACTACAATTGCTCCAACACACAAATATAATTTTATGCTTTCCTACGTATAAATGTCACGAACATTCTCTATGTTTTAATTGCAGAATAGAGGCATTCAACAACTTGTTGTACCTAGATATACAAACACACCAGTATGCAATACTTGTTGACTTGAACCTAGAACTAACATGTGATTTCAACACATTTTCTCAATATACTGGTGCAATTAAAGATTACGGTATGAACACTATCTTTAAATACCTGACTAGCTTAGTCACATACCAATGCGATAATACAGAACCTACATTATCCAATAATAACGTATCAAATTTTATGATTGATAACTATTCAAGAACACATAAATTTTTTCGAGTATAACCCAAGCCAGACAAATAACCAGCGCCAAACCATAAAACATATTGAAAGCACAAACGGAGCAGAATTCAAGATATTATTTCAGAACTTTCAGAGCATTTGCAACAAACAACACTTACTAGAAGCATTTATTGACCAAGAACCTACATACAAAGCAATATGCGTATCAGAATCTTGGCTATCCCAAGAAAAATTAGACATGATACATTTTGATGGCTATAAAGTTGCAACATCTTTCTGCCGATACTGACGAACCGGCGGCGGCGTGTGTATTCTACTACAAGAGCATATAGAATACATAGAAAGAAGAGATATCACAAACATGTCTATAGAATATATTATTGAACTTTGTGCAATAGAATTAGTAAAAGAAAAACTGTTATTAATAACCTTATATTGGAATAGAAGGGAGGAAAATAGATTCTATATCCGATTAAAAGAAATTCTTAATGTAATAAGTAAAAAATATGCAAAGTACAATGTAATACTAGGAGGAGATTTTAATATCAACATTTTTGACAATATTCAAAATCAAAACAATTTTTAAATGTTATGCTGGAATACAAATTCACTCAGCATATAAAGCAATCTACACGTAAAACAGAAAAGTCATCTTCATACATAGACTTAATATTTACGAACTTTATAAACAACAGCCTAACTACATCGGTTGAGGAACTTGGTTTTTCGGATCATAATGCGACTATCTTACATATGCGTTTACCGCAAAAGCCTAAAACCACTATCTGGTATACATACAAACGACAATACAGTGACACTAACATTCAACTATTTAAGGAAAAACTGAGTACGGTGAAATGGAATGAAATAATAACAAAAAACAAAAATATTGACGACAACTATTTGACATTTCATAATATTCTAACAAAGACTCTAAATGAATGCATACCAATAGGTACGCAAAATAAAATTAAAATCAAAACACAGAAAATACTGGCTTACAACAGGCATAAAATTATCCTGAAGGAAGGGCGCCCGGCGGACAGTCCGTCCGCCTACCGGCCCATTGTGTTGCTAGACGAGGTGGCTAAACTGTTCGAGTTTATAATCGCGGAGCGCCTCGTCCAGCGTCTTTCTTCAGTGAGTCCGGCTCTGGCGGACAACCAGTATGGTTTCCGCCGCGGGCGCTCAACAATCGATGCAGTTCTGCAAGTGAGGAGCCTGGCGGAGGACGCGGTGTCCCGGGGCGAGGTCGTCTTCGCGGTGTCTTTGGACATCGCGAATGCCTTCAATACCTTGCCCTGGAGTTGCATTAGGGAGGCACTCGTTTTCCATCGTGTGCCGACCTACCTCCGGCGCATAGTCGGGGCATATTTATCCGAGAGGGTAGTCGTCTACCCGGGTCACGACGGTTGGAGTCGGCGAGAGATGTCGTGCGGTGTTCCACAGGGATCGGTTCTGGGTCCGCTCCTGTGGAACATCGGTTACGACTGGGTGCTGCGAGGTGCGCTCCTCCGTGGCGTCGGCGTCATATGTTACGCCGACGACACGCTTGTCACGGCGAGGGGTAAGTCGCATCGGGCGGCGGCCATACTGGCGACCGCTGGGGTCGCACAAGTCGTTGGTCGTATCCGGCGGTTGGGCCTCGAGGTGGCCCTGTCTAAATCCGAGGCTGTATGTTTTCACGGCCCTCGGAAGCAGCCACCTCCAGGGGCCCATATCATGGTAGGAGGGGTCCGCATCAGCGTCGAGTCAACCCTAAGGTATTTAGGTCTCTTGCTCGACAGCCGATGGGACTTTACAGCCCATTTTCGTTGTTTGGCTCCCATTCTTCGGGGCGCTGCAGGCGCGCTCTCGCGCCTGCTGCCCAACCTTGGGGGGCCAAGCACCTCCTGCCGGAGGCTCTACGAGGGGGTCGTGCGGTCCATGGCCCTATATGGGGCCCCAGTGTAGGCAAACAACCTGACGGCCCGTAACATCACGGCGCTTCGTGCTCCACAGCGCGCCATGGCCGTCAGGTTGATTAGAGGTTACCGCACGATCTCGTTCGAGGCTGCGAGCCTCCTCGCCGGATCGATGCCATGGGACCTGGAAGCAGCGCTCCTGGCGTCGCTCTATCGTTGGCGCCAGGAGGCGCTAGCTCGGGGCGAGGGACCGGGTTTTGCCGCAATCAAGGCGGCAAGGTCCGAGCTCCGCCAGGTCCTAGTGGCTAATTGGAAGGAGCGACTTGTGCGCCCTAGTGCCGGGCACGCCACGATCGTGGCGATAAGTCCCGTTTTTGAGGAGTGGCTGGAGAGGCGGCATGGCGCCCTCACCTTCTGGCTGACACAGGTTCTGACTGGCCACGGTTGTTTTGGCCGGTTCCTGTGTCGTATACGCCGGCAAGAGACGCCCGGTTGTCACCACTGCGGCGACTGCCGCGACGTTGTAGAGGACACGGCGCTGCACACTTTGGCGGTTTGACCCGCCTGGGCATCGCAGCGCCGTGAATTGATCGCGGCAGTCGGATCGGTTGCCCTCTCGCTCCCGGCCGTAGTTCAGTCTATGGTCCGGAGTGAGAGGTCGTGGAACGCCGTCGCCTCCTTTTGTGAGGAAGTAATTTCCATCAAGGAGGCGGTGGAGCGGGAGAGGGAGCGTTTAAACCCTCTCCCCAACCGCAGAGCCGGGCGCCGGAGGGCACGAGACGACCTCCAGCCACCCTGAGGTTTGACCTGGGGGTGGCGGGCTTTGTGGGCCTGCCCGCCATCCGTTCAGCACCAGGTCCGAGAGGCGGCGTGCGTGTTCCTACGCGCGCCTCTGTTTCGAGTCCGTCTCCCCTCTTTTTAGAGGGGGGACAGTAGGGTTTACTAGTGGCGTTAAGAAGTGCCTATTATGGGTAGGTCTCTTTGTGTAGTGGCCTGCCGTTTCACACGGCGGGCCGTAACCTCGGCGGGGTCGCGACCGCATGCGAAAGCGATTCGCGCGGCCCCGTCGATAGTTATTTTGTCGAGGAACACCGTGGTAGGTTTAGTCGGTATTCCGGGAGGTACTTTACTATTATTTCCATCTTTCTTTTACCCCGGCGAGTCCGACATAATCCCTCCGCCCGCCCCCGCGGAGGGATATGCGTCATTACATTCCCCCAGGTAAAAAAAAAAAAAGGCATAAAATTATCCTGCACTAATAAAAGACTTTTAAAACTTCTATCTATAAAATCAAATAACCCTGTACTCACAAACTATTATAAAAAATACGAAAAAAATTTAAAACGAGCTGTATCAACGGCAAAGAAACAACATTATATTAAAGCATTAAAAAAATCTAATAATAAAATTAAAACCATGTGGAAAATAATAAATGAAAGGACAAATAAAATAATAAAGAAAGAAAAACTTAACATTACATTAGAAGTAAATAACGTTAGATGCAGTCCTGCAAGTGAGGAGCCTGGCGGAGGATGCGGTGTCCCGGGGCGAGGTCGTCTTCGCGGTGTCTTTGGACATCGCGAATGCCTTCAACACCTTGCCCTGGAGTTGCATCAGGGAGGCACTCATTTTCCATCGAGTGCCGACCTACCTCCGCCGCATAGTCGGGGCATATTTGTCGGAGAGGGTAGTCGTCTACCCGGGTCACGACGGTTGGAGTCGGCGAGAGATATCGTGCGGTGTTCCACAGGGATCGGTTCTGGGTCCGCTCCTGTGGAACATCGGTTACGACTGGGTGCTGCGAGGTGCGCTCCTCCGTGGCGTCGGCGTCATTTGTTACGCCGACGACACGCTTGTCACGGCGAGGGGTAAGTCGCACCGGGCGGCGGCCATACTGGCGACCGCTGGGGTCGCACAAGTCGTTGGTCGTATCCGGCGGTTGGGCCTCGAGGTGGCCCTGTCCAAGTCCGAGGCCGTTTGTTTTTACGGCCCTCGGAACCGGCCACCTCCAGGGGCCCATATCATGGTGGGAGGGGTCCGCATCGGCGTCGAGCCAACCCTAAAGTATTTGGGTCTCTTGCTCGACAGCCGGTGGGACTTTACAGCCCACTTTCGTCGTTTGGCCCCCATTCTTCGGGGCGCTGCAGGTGCGCTCGCGCGCCTGCTGCCCAACCTCGGGGGGCCAAACACCTCCTGCCGGAGGCTCTACGAGGGGGTCGTGCGGTCCATGGCCCTATATGGGGCCCCAGTTTGGGCAGACAACCTGGCGGCCCGAAACATTTCGGCGCTACGTGCACCACAGCGCGCCATGGCCGTCAGGTTGATTAGGGGATACCGCACGATCTCGTTCGAGGCTGCGAGCCTCCTCGCCGGATCGATGCCATGGGACCTGGAAGCGGCGCTCCTGGCGTCGCTCTATCGTTGGCGCCAGGAGGCGCTAGCTCGGGGCGAAGGACCGGATCCTCCCGCTATCAAGGCGGCGAGGTCCGAGCTCCGCCAGGTCCTAGTGGCGAATTGGAAGGAGCGACTTGTGCACCCCAGTGCCGGGCACGCCACGATCGTGGCGGTAAGTCCCGTGTTTGAGGAGTGGCTGGAGAGGCGGCATGGCGCCCTCACCTTCCGGCTGACACAGGTTCTGACTGGCCACGGATGTTTTGGCCGGTTCCTGTGTCGTATACGCCGGCAAGAGACGCCCGGTTGTCACCACTGCGGCGACTGCCGCGACGTTACTGAGGACACGGCGCTGCACACTTTGGCGGTTTGCCCCGCCTGGGCATCGCAGCGCTGCGATTTGATCGCGGCAGTCGGATCGGTTGCCCTCTCGCTCCCGGCCGTAGTTCAGTCTATGGTCCGGAGTGAGAGGTCGTGGAACGCCGTCGCCTCCTTCTGCGAGGAAGTGATTTCCATCAAGGAGGCGGCGGGGCGGGAGAGGGAGCGTATAAACCCTCTCCCCAACCGCAGAGCCGGGCGCCGGAGGGCGCGGGACGACCTCCAGCCACCCTGAGGTTTGACCTGGGGGTGGCGGGCTTTGTGGGCCTGCCCGCCATCCGTTCAGCACCAGGTCCGAGAGGCGGCGTGCGTGTTCCCACGCGCGCCTCTGTGTCGAGTCCGTCTCCCCTCTAGGGGGGAGACAGTAGGGAATTTTTGAGGGAGTCCTTTGGGTAGGTCTCTTTGGGTAGTGGCCTGCCGTTTCATACGGCGGGCCGAAACCTCGGCGGGGTCGCGACCGCATGCGAAAGCGATTCGCGCGGCCCCGCCGATAGTGGTTTTGTTGAGGAACACCGTGGTAGGTTTAGTCGGTATTCCGGGAGGTACATTATTTCTTTTCCATCTTCTTTTACCCCGGCGAGTCCGACATAATCCCTCCACCCGCCCCCGCGGAGGGATATGCGTCATTGCATTCCCCAACGTAAAAAAAAAAAAAAAAAAAAAAAAATTAAATAACGTTAAAATATCTCAGCCTAAGCAAATAGCTGATATTTTCAATAACTTTTTTGCATCTGTAGGAGAACAAACCACACAACCAGCTAGTATTCATTGTGACCAGAATGACGCATTTGTTTCATACCATAATACAAACTCAATGTATCTCAGTCCTGTAGAGCCTCACGAAGTAAACACATTAATTAAACGCTTAAAAAATAAAAATAGTCACAGCGTTGACGAACTTTCGCCAAACCTAATAAGACAATGTGCAGATGAATTAACGTTACCTTTGTATAATTTAATAAACCAATCTTTTGAGGAGGGCATTTTTCCTAGCACGTTAAAAACCGCCATTATAAAGCCAGTTCATAAAAAAAGTTAAAAACAGATCCCAATAATTATCGTCCTATTGCTCTTTTGCCCACCGCATCTAAGATTTTTGAAAAAGCTATGTGTAATCGCGTTTATTCGTTTTGCGAAAAATTTGAAATATTTGACAAGTGCCAAAATGCTTTTAGAAAAAATCAGTCTACTACCTTAGCCGTCTATAAATATATTCAAGAAGCCCTGGATATAATAAACAATAGAAAATATGGCGTTGGAATTCTGCTAGACATGACCAAAGCGTATGATAAGGTGCAATATAAATAAATAAATAAATAAATAAATAAATAAATAAATAAAGAAATAAATAAATAAATAAATAAATAAATAAATAAATAAATAAATAAATAAATAAATAAATAAATAAATAAATAAATAAATAAATAAATAAACAAATAAATAAATAAATATAATATATTATTAAGCAGATTGTACGCTATAGGCGTCAGAGGTACGGCTCACAATTGGTTTAAGTCAAACCTTAAGGACAGAGAGCATCAAGTTGAAATCGAATATTTTAAATACCAAACCAATGAAATTCAAAACGTTCGATCCACAAAAAAACTAATTAACGCATCAATCCCTCAAGGTAGTGTAATAGGATGCCTTCTGTTCCTTATCTATATTAACGATTTACCAAAAAATGTGGGAGCGCCATGTGTCTTGTTTGCGGTTTCTTTGCTTTTATCATGTGAAAATAACTTAAATATTAACGCGAAATTGAACACCACTCTAAATCAAACTGTAAACTGGTTAGAAAGACACAATCTTGAGATAAATTATTCTAAAACAAAAATTATTACATTCCATCCACACCAAAAACAGCCTCTCAATATATCCTTTTCGTACAATAGCATCAAAATTGATACTGTACATGAATTTAATCTGCTGGGTTTAGTCATAGATACTAATGTAAACTGGAAAGCCCACGTACAAAAAGTTAAAAGTAAACCCTCAAAATATTCGTATGCTCTTCGCGAAGTAAAAAAATCAACAAACTTTAAAACAGCACTTGCCACTTATTACGCGTACGCATACTCGTGGCTTTCCTACGTAACGGTGTTACACTATGGGGTAATAGCACGGACACACCTTCACTATTTTTATTACAAAAAAAGCTTATACGCATTTTACTCAACATAAAAGTAACTGATAGCTGCAAGCCACATTTTAGAGAACATGAAATCTTAACTCTTCCTTGCATATACATACTGGAATGTTGTAAATTTGTAAGGAAATATCAAGAATTTTACACAACAAGAGAGGATAAACAATTAAAATATTCACTACGGCACAAAAAGAGACTAAACCTACCAACGTCTAAACTAAGTATACACTCAACAAGTCCTTATGTCATGTCTATCAAACTTTATAATAAACTACCAGACGCAATTAAAAACGAACATAAATTTAAACTATTCATAAGTAAAACAAAGACATTCCTAGTCAATAAATGTTACTATGCCGTAAATGAATTCCTATATGATAAATTTCCATAATTAAAATAAATCAAATCGATTCAAATATACTTAATATCAAAATAAAAAATATAAAATCTAAATATAAAATCCCGATATAGTATTAATGTAATTTGTAACAATAAAATAATAAAAGTTACCTATATAAAAACAATATATAACATATAATAATAATAAACAATATATAATAATAATGCTGACATACTACGAATATAATATACTTATTAATAAAACAAATAACGTAATACCATACATACTATAAATAATATACTTGAATTTTATAACAATTTTAATAATACAATTTACAAACAATTATCTTAATATAAGCTATTTAATTTATTAAATCTCTCATTTAATTATAGTCTAATTAAGAATGTGCAATACAGTGTATAACAAAGCATACATTGATATATATTATGAAATTAACATATCTATAGAATATAATATTATTGTATCTGAATAGTTTATGTTTCCTCTCTCCTACGTTGCTGTGCCCGAAAGGGTCCATAATGAACTGTCATATTATTTAAGTTACTATCTAAGCCTACATTGTGGAACGCAATAAACAATTGAGTATTGAGTATTGAGTATCTAAATACTATCGAATACCGGTAATATTTTGCCTTATACTTATTGTTTTTTGGAATTTGGAAATTTGCAATGCCGTAATGTAATCATACATAACTCGGATTCAATGCCACGCGTATAAGCGAGCTCGATACTAAATATTATTTATTACAAAGTCCGCTCTAGCCCAGTTGCCGCTGCGCCGCTGTGCTCACCGAAACAAGTTCGTAGCTAAGTAGGGTGAAGGTATTGGTAAAACCCACTTACCTTGTTAAATCCAGCGCGATCACTCCCTTAGACTGTTTTCTGTGGGGCTACGCATGGCCACCTCGTTCCCTCTCTCTCGATCTCAATCGAGGGAACGAGGTGGCCATACGTGCGGTCCTAGCCTCCCAATCCAACGGTCGCTACATAATTCAGTGAGATGCTCACGGACGAACCTTACAACGTGCGGTGGCGCACCGTCGTGCTGGAACCAAGTTAGCCGATACTAAGCTAGCGGCAACTCATCTAGTACGACGTTTAGATGATCGTTAATAAAATCGAGATAACGTGCTCCACCGAGCCACTGCGGTAGAAATACCGGTCCGAGTATTCTATTATTATAAACACCAGCCCACACATTGACTGACCATCGTGTTTGGTGCCCCGTCTCTTGGAAGAAGTGGGGGTTAAATCTGACCACACGTAACTATTCTTTCTATTTCACAATCCGTTCCTGGTGAATGTGGCCTCGTCCGTCCAGATAACATGCTCGATAAAGACGCTTGATGTTACTGGTCTATAAGCTTATGGCAGTAAGCACGATGGCGTTCAAGGTTACCGGATACCAAAGCTTGCACCTTATGTACCTTGTATGGGCGAATCCTATTTTCCCGCTACATATATTTACAAATAAACCAGTGCGACACAGTTGTGCCCTCCCGCCGCGGCATTAATTTCGCAGCACTTCGCGTGCCGAGGCATGGATTCCGACCGATGACATTCAATACGTGTTCTTCTGTGTGCACAACTACTTGTCTACCACCACCTGCCACTGCTGGAGCAATCCGGCGATTTTCTACTCTCTATACACACTTTGAAACCGTTATCATACGAGGATCAGAAGGATGCCAGGCGATTGGATGTCTTTGGCGGTAAATCCTAAGAGCATGAGAAGCATTCCCCCGAGCTTTTCAAGCAACATATTTCCGTACTCACAAGCATTTTAATACAAATACGCCGCGGGCATTATTGTTGACTACAAAACTAAAAAAAATTATTTAGTATTAGTAGTACTTATTAAAGTTAGGTTAGCCGCTAGGTAGGCACCTACATTGTCGGAGGGCGCGAGACGACCTCCAGCCACCCTGAGGTTTGACCTGGGGGTGGCGGGCTTTGTGGGCCTGCCCGCCATCCGTTCAGCACCAGGTCTGAGAGGCGGCGTGCGTGTTCCCACGCGCGCCTCTGTGTCGAGTCCGTCTCCCCCCTAGGGGGGAGACAGTAGGGAATTTTTATGAAGTGAGTCCTTCGGGTAGGTCTCTTGTGTAGTGGCCTGCCGTTTCACACGGCGGGCCGTAACCTCGGCGGGGTCGCGACCGCATGCGAAAGCGATTCGCGCGGTCCCGTCGATAGTGGTTTTGTCGAGGAACACTGTGGTAGGTTTAGTCGGTATTCCGGGAGGTACTTTACTATTATTCCATCTTTCTTTTACCCCGGCGAGTCCGACATAATCCCTCCACCCGCCCCCGCGGAGGGATATGCGTCATTCCCCCACGTAAAAAAAAAAAAAAAAAGGTACCTACATTGTAAACAATATTTTGTAACTTCTACATATGTATGTTTTGTTCTCAGTTTAATAACTAAAAGTAATAATGAGCAGTACACGATTAATCTAAGACAGGTAGGTATTTTATTAAAAACAATTTATTATAACTTTATGTAGGAACTAGCTGACTCGCGCAACTTCGTCTGCTTCACATAAGAGATTTTTCCGTTCTTGCAACAATTTTCATTGCTGCTCCGCTCATATTGGTCGTAGCGTGATGTTATGTAGCCTATAGCGTTCCCCGATAAATGGGCTATCTAACAATAAAATAATTTTTTAAATCGAACCAGTACTTCAAGCAAACAAACAAACAAACTCTTCAGCTTTATAATATTAGTATATATTAATATGAATTACGCCGTAAACTTGAAAGTAATGGTACCTAATAAATATGGTTTTCAACAAATTATTACGGGCTAGTTAGGAACCGATATATAGTGAAATAATACGATAATGATTGTTCGCGGAAAGTCAGTTGGATTTTGCTGAACCTTATATCCCGGCAAAAAGTGCATTTCTCAAATACATCACATACATTACGCCAGTTTTTGATTTAGGGCATAAACTAGTTAGTTGTGTAACTTGTTTTCTGTTACTTAGATATGAGTTTATTAATTTCAAAGCTTTATCTCTTATTCCATTATTAAAATGCTGTGATCAACCGCCTTAGTCATATCCATGTACAAAACAGACACATGGGTTTTGTGGTCGACATTATACATAGGTAATCATCTTGATCAGATTGTAAAAAGCGAAATCAATATAATTGACATATTTTTCCTGAAGCCTTTTTGTTCTATTGCAAACAGATTGCCTTTTCAAGAAAGTCATTTATCTACTACCTATGTATATACTTCTTAATTATTTTAGAAAAACAGAAATAAGTTTGACTGATGACTTGAGCGAGAACCAAACTTGTCAGCCTCTAGGCGGAAAGCAGTTACAATAGCGATACGCCATCCGACTGTCGTCTAAAAATTATATTACAAATATAAAAAGAACACTGACGAATAATAATATTATAATGACACACGGCAGCCAGCACGCGTCGCTGTACGCTGCGCCGTACGCTGCGCGCCGGTACGTACCTATATAATTTATTGAAGCTCTGTGTAGAAATGTTTTAAAATATCGCCATCTATTAAACAAATTTCATAGACTTTTAAACGCATGGTCCTAATAGTTCATAACAATTTCCGTAAAAATGTGTGGTGCTACGTTAGCGAAATAATTGTGGGCGTGACTTAAAATGCAAACGCTCAAGGTCATTCGGCTCTTAATGGATTACACTCAACCCAAAGTGTATACATCAATCTAGACTGTTTGGGCTTTGAACTATTAGAAGTTGAACGCTGCGAGTCGTGCGAGAGAGTACGTTATATTTTTGTTATCTTGTCTCATTCACGCTGAACGGGAAGCGGCACTCTATCCTTACCATACATATATAATATCCTAAATGTATGTATATTATTTTCTGAGTTAGTTTAGCCCAACGCAAATATTATATTTTACAAGTTAGGTTTTCAATTTACGCTAGCGTCTGAGCGTTAATACGACCATTACCTATTACCAATTATTATTATTACTGGTGCAAATGTAATTAAAGAAAAGAGTCTTTAAACGAGTAAAATAATTATATTCACATTTACTTATGAAATTATTAAAAATGTTGAAGCATTAATTTAAGTACCTAGTACCTAAGCGATAAAAATGTATTTCATTATTTCCTTTATTAACTATGCACTGGAAAATATAATATTAAATAATTTTAAGATATTCATTAAATCAAAAAACCCTGTAGTCATTTTGAAATACGCTTCGATTTACCTACTATTTAATTTACCGATCTTTAGTGTCAAACTACTACCCTTGCCTGGCATTTCTGTGGGTTTATGAAGCCATTTATTTAAACAAAATAAATAAAATAGGTATGTCGTGTAGCCAAAGTATCGCTGCGCGAATTTAAATTAATCATACGCAGAGAATTACTGACCTGGACATACGATGACACTGAATACTTTTTAGGAATCTAATATTTTTTATTTATTTCTTAATTATTTTGCTTGCTTATAAACCTGCGTTACTATTATTATTGTAATTTCATAAAACTGACATATAATCATATTATTATCGTATACTGCATCTTTGTAGCTAAGAAAAATAAACGTTCATAGCATAAGAATTATCTACAACTCTTTATTACACTGTTCAAATACTGTTAATTAGAGAAAAGTAATTAGTATTTAAAAGTCTTTTTACGTGACAGGCTAAGCCTAGTGTAGGAAGCTTTGTCGATTCTGACAATAACTGGTTCTTCATATTATATAACTGTACTGTCTGATCATGCACTTGCAATAATTGTAAGAACTTGTTTATTATTGAATGGTTAATAAAATTATTATTATTATTAAATTATTATTAAACTGTTCAAAGTTAATAACTAGGTAACTTGATAAATAAGTTAAACTTGTACTTTTGTAAAATGCATCTATCCTTGCTCTAAAAATAAATTTATTAATTTGTTTGACTGATGGCCAACGATCTATTTATGTGGGTAATTAAAAAAAAGGTTGGCGCGAGTGGCCTTTGGGCCATCCCAAGCGGCCAGTTGTGATAATATACAATTCAACTATATGATTATGCATAAAAAAAATAATGCGTAAGCTGTTATACGTAAATATATTATATGTAAATATAATTAGGACAAACAAAAGTATGCCATGTATTATGTCTTAAAATGTTATGCAAATGGGTAGGGAACTGATCGCAGCACATGTAACGGTGTGGCGTAATTAAACATATAACGCAATTCAGGCCTAATTAATGCATCATTTTATTTTTGCTTCTATAAGCTGACAAATCAAACGATTTACAAAGCAATGAAAACAGATTCCATAACTTCTCATAATTTGATTTAAAAAACGATGCTAACAATGTATTTATATAAGATTTTACCAATGCCTGCCGGGGTACAAAAATACATTTGTATTATATTATTTATTCAGGCATAATATGCATACTTAGTTTCATGCCTAGACATTCGAGGGAAAAGCCAGCCTGAGGGGTATCACAACCACATTGTGTCAAGTATGTTTGTATCGCACGACATAAGGTGCGAGCATATTGTTGTCTCTCAGTTACAGTTTCAGACCGGGTGCTTTTACTAACACTTTGTCCGTCCGACCTGGGAATCGAACTCGAGATCGCACTCGCAGCAGTCGTATTCACTAGTACTGCGGCACCAAGGCAGTTCTTACTTACATTATATTATATATGTATGCATAAAACTTAGAAGCCTTCGCCGCCAAAACTACCTCATTTTAATGAAGTTATAATGTCTTGTGTAAATTAGTAACAGGTAGGTTCGTATGAAGGTTATTAGATTTACAGTTAATTTATATATTTATTTATTACAGTTAGTTACAGTTAGCAAAATAAAAAATTCCATGTCAACACATGTGACTAAATTCATCACGTGTTGATAATTTCAATGAGTGAAAAACAATTGGATACAACCGTTACTAATTAGACGTTATTTATTTCAGATATGAATACTAATTAATGATAACGTTAACCCTTAAACAGTTTTTAAATGATCTTTTCCCTTTTTTGTGCAGTAATAATATGCCATCAGTGAACTCCAATAAGCATCCTGACACCTAACCGCGAACTGTACAAAGTTTATACTATTGCAAACACCGTCGTAATTTAGTACGTAATAATTAAAATTAAATGAATGTGGGAAACGAAACGTAAGAATGAAAGAGAAGGATGAACACATAGGAAAGAAAGGGATAAAGATAGGTATAGGAAGATGGCGGATTGTGCATGTAGGCGGTTGGGTCGTTATTACGATAAGAAGAGAAATAAATAGAAAAGTTAACAAAAAATCGAGTTTTAGTCTGAGCCCACATCCCACAAAATTTGGGGGCTCGTCCGGGAATTGCTTGGAGTTAAGGAGATACAATTAGCAAAATTAAAGACGTTACGACGGTGACTGGGTGGCGCCATTACATACGACGCGGTGTGCCACGCGGTTCAAGGCGTATAAGACGATCAAACGAGGCGAAGGTGAAATAAGACGGCAAATTACGACGTTATCTACGATTCATCATCGATCCATGATGTCGGAAAGCTGCGAAAGCAGTAGAAAAGGCGGCGATGGCTGGCCAAGCACCTATGCGGCGGCGGCCATGTTCTACAATTTCGAAGGAAGCATTACGCAGTTCGACGGCGAAGACAAATCATACTCGTCAATTAAGTGGGCACAGGATATTGACGACAGTGCGGAGGTGTTCGGCTGGACTCCACAGCAGAAACTTATTATCGCACGAAGATCTCTGTGCGGTACAGCGGGTTTATGGCTGAAATCCGAAAGAATATACAAAACATATGAGGAGCTTAAGGCGGCAGTACAAAAAGAATTTCCGGAGATAATAAATTCTAAAGAAATGCACGAGCTTATGTCGAGAAGAAAGAAGCATAAAAACTAAAATTGTTATCAGTACATGCTTACGATAAGGGAACTGGGAAAGAGGGCCAAATTTCCCGTTTATGTTGTCATCCAATACATAATAGATGGTATTGAAGACGAACAATTGAATAAAATTATTTTATACGACGTACCCCGCGCTGAAAGAGAAATTAGCCATCTATGAAAAAATTAGAAATGATAAGAAAAAGGATGTGAAAGTCGACCAAGCTGTGAAAAATATGGAAACATCCGCTCGTCGCTGCTACAACTGTGGGGAAAGAAATCATGTATCATCGAATTGCCCGAACGGCATAAAATGTTTTCGCTGTAATGACTTCGGCCATGTTGGATCTCGATGTCCCACGATCATCGCAGGCGACGACGATGCAAAGGTGGAGCGGAAAGCCAACGCGTCGGTAAAACAGTCGTCTGCTGCAGGTTCGGCGCAAGCTCGCACCAATAGCAGCCGTGTATTCCAGTCGCAGTCGGTAAAACAGCGTTCGGCTATGTTCGGCACCACTGAGGCGTACAAGATGGCGACAGGCGTGGCGACCAATCATTGCACGTGTTCAGGCAATTATGACGGAAACGTCATAGACGTCACAGAAACGTCAACGTCAGATCAATCTGAAGTAATGCATATCGTAAACAAAAACAAAGAGTTTCAGTGCGTTAAAAGAGTATGAAAGCCAGTGAAAACGATGTTATTATCCGGAAAATATAGTTCCAACGTTTTAATAGATTCGGGTAGTGATGTGAACCTGATGTCTACGGAATTGTGCGGCCAGTTGTTTGGCGTTGAATTCGATGGTGGCGAACTATTATTAACTGGACTTGGACGTTCACAAGTGCGGTCTTTAGGCAGAATCACGACGTTAATTACAATAGATGGACAGTGTTACGATGGTGTTACGTTCCATATCATACCTAGAGACTGTATGCCTTATGATTTAATAATAGGACACGAGTTTTTGAAAGATGTGACTGTGTTGATGAGTGATGGGTCTGTGACAATATTAAAGGATGGTAATGAATGGCTGAATAATGTAAGTTGCATTACAGGTGAGGTGGAATCTTTGCTAGAACATGTAAAAGATCCTATGGTGAGACGAGAAGCATATCATGCCATAGATACTTATAATCCTATGCAAGTCAAGGAAGCGCCCTTAGAACTCAAGATTGTGTTGAAAGATGACGTACCTGTAACACAACGACCACGACGTTTGTCGCTGATGGAGCAAGGTATTGTAGAAGAACAAATCAAGGAGTGGTTGAACGATGACATTATCAGGGTAAGTTTTCCAGAGTACTCTAGCCCATTTGTATTGGTAAAGAAGAAAGACGGCACTACACGTGTATGCGTTGATTATCGACAGCTCAATGCAAAGATAGTAAATGATGAATATCCTTTGCCAATCATCGAAGACTTGATTGACAGGTTATCGGAGGCGAAGCTCTTCAGTGTACTAGATTTAAAAAATGGTTTTTTAATTTGAAGGTTCATGAAGATTCAGTTTTTTATACTTCCTTTGTCACACACCATTGACAGTTTGAGTTTCTGAGAGCACCATTTGGTCTTTCCATTTGTCCAAAGTATTTTATGAGATTTGTCAATGCTATCTTCCGTGAGCTGCTGGCTCAGAAGATAATGATGATATTCATTGATGATATTATCATTCCAGCTGATGATGAAAAGCAAGCTTCGCAACGATTAAAGCTAGTTTTTGAAGTAGCGTCGCAATATGGACTACGGATTAATTGGAAAAGTTAAACTGATACAACCAGAAATAGAGTATTTGGGCCACATTATCAGTAAAGGTGAAATAAGACCAACTTCAGAAAAAAACCGATGCTGTGGTAAAGTTTTCAGAACCAAAGACATGTAAGCAACTTAAAAGTTTTTTAGGTCTGCTGCCATAGCAAAGCCACTTAATGACTTGCTTAAGAAATACGTTGATTTCAATTTTGATAAAGAACAACAGGAAGCTTTCCTAATTTTAAAAGGGAAATTAAGTAGAGGCCCTGTATTGAAAATATTTGATCCTAAGTTAAAAATTGAATTATATACCTGAAGTATTGCCATTGCAGCTGTCTTAATGCAGTTTCATCCTGATACTGGTCTGCACCCAGTTCAGTATATGAGCCGTAAAACAAATGAAGCTCAGAACAAATATTCAAGTTATGAGTTGGAAGCGTTAGCTATCGTAGAGGGTGTGAAAAAATTTCGTCATTATTTATATAATAATAATAATATTTATTGCCATTAAAAATTACAAATAATACAGAAAAGGTTTTAAAATTCAAGAATTGTTTACATTGTTAAAATTTTCTGAATCAATTAAATTCCCCGCACTAGGCTAAGCCTGTCCTGCGGGAAATTGCTGGATTCATCCAAATGCAATTTTTACATCGAGCGGTTTTGAACCGAGTACAAAATTATAGTGTAGATAAAATTAAATGGTAATGGAACAATTATATAAAAAAAAAAGCGTATTGTGATAGACATAAACAAAACCAAAGTACAATTATAATTCAACGGTAAGATTAATTAATAACATCATAAAAGACTAATATGGAAAATAAGGTAAATAAGGCAATAATTCTTAAGTATATAATACTTTTAAAGAGATCTTCTGTTTGGAGGTAAGTCAACGTTAATAACGTCTTGGTTAGTTTTAACTTGGCCTCACGATGAGACAGTAAATAAATTTTAGAAATTTTATTAATTTTGTTATATAAATAAGGCTTAAGATATGCACTAAACTTTTTTGCAAACGTTGTTTTGATTGGTGGAATTGGGAGGCTAAATACGCGTTTCTTGATCATGTCTTTATAGTTTTCTGCATTTAATACCTCTTTATGGCATAGGAGAATAATTTTGCTTAGAAACAGTCGTCTGACACTAAGGACCTGAGCGTCATTGAAGAGTTCAACGGTTGGGTATCGGAAGGTCTTTCTCAACATCGTTTTAAGCACTGCACGTTGGGCCCTTTCTAGAGTAATTATGTAGGAGGTGGTAATACCACCCCAAGCCAAGATGCAGTACTGTAAAATCGATTGGCCTAGTGTAAAGTAAACAGTCTTCAACAAGCTTGTTGGAGCCACGTCGCGTAATTGTTTCATAACGTAAATGAGCTTTCTAATTCTAGCAGACGTGGCCACAACATGCTCCTTAAAGGAGTTTTTCATCTATTATAACCCCTAAGTACTTAACGCTTGTAACTCGCTTTAGTGAATTACAGCAGCATCTTAAAGTATTGCACGTATGAACGACCAGTTTTAGATATGGTGGAGGAGCAGTAGTAGCGGTCTTATGAAAGCATATGAAAGTGGATTTTGTTAAATTTAACGTTAGAAGGTTGGCTTCTAACCATTTCCATATCTGAAAAAGTCCTTGTTGAGCAGTCTGTAACACCTTATCCCAAGACTTGTCGTGGAACAGAATCACAGTGTCGTCGGCATAGTTAATTATTTCTGCATTTTGTTGGCATTTCAGGGATATGTCATTAATATAAGTAAGAAAGAGCGTGGGGCCCAAAATACTACCCTGAGGAACGCCATAAACTACTTCACGTTCTGTACTGATGATAGAAACCACTTTAAGACATTGTCTCCTGCCGGTAAGATAGCTACGAAACCAATCTAGACAGATTCCTCTGATCCCAATACCCTCAAGCTTTCGTAAGAGAATCGGTATTGAGACGGTATCAAAAGCTTTCGCCAAGTCAAGGAAGACACCCAAACACGCTGATCCCTCGTCTAGGTGTTTAGAGATAATATTAGTTAGTAATGAAACAGCGTGTTCGGTGGATTTTCCTTGACGAAAACCGAATTGTTGATTTGATAATAATTTGTTGTTTTGGAAAGCATTTTAGCAAACCTTGAAGAAGAAGGATCTCACTGCTAAAGTGGCAAGATAGGTACTTATGCTCAATAAATATGACTTTGAAATTGAGCATAGAGCCGGAGAGAAGATGTGACATGCCGATGCTCTCAGCCGGAATCCATATGTAGCTACAGTTACATCCCTGAGAGATCAGATTAAGTATGCTCAAGATCAAGATGATGGTGTAAAGGCAATTAAAGATATACTAAAGGAAAAATCATATAAAGATTATTCAATGGACAATGATGTCTTATATAAAGGACCTGAGAAATTATTGGTTATACCTAAACATTTAGAACGAGAAATCATAAGAAGAGTCCATGGTAATGGCCATTTTTCAAAGAAAAAATGAAAGCACTTATTAGTCAAGAGTACTACATTAAGGACATAGATAGAAAATTAGAGGAATTTGTAATTTCATGTATACCATGTTTACTCGCAACGAGGAAGGAGGGCATACAGGAAGGATTCCTGACTGCTATTGAAAAGGAAAATATCCCTTTAGATACTTTGCACCTAGATCATGTTGGACCATTGACTGAAACCAGAAAACAATACAATTATATACTCACTGTGATTGATGCCTTCACAAAGTTTGTGTGGAGGTTCCCTACCAAGTCTATATCGAGTGCAGAGACGCTGAATAAGTTACGAATACACCAGCAAACTTTTGGAAATCCTAGAAGAATAATTACAGATAGAGGAACAGCATTTACCAGTCATGAATTTCAGAATTATTGCACAGAGGAAAATATACAACATATTAAAATTACCACAGGAATACCCAGGGGTAATGGACAAGTGGAGAGAGTTCACAAAATAATAGTGCCGATGCTTACTAAGCTTTGCATTGAAGATGCCAGCATCTGGTTCAAACATGTTAGTAGAGTCCAAAGAGCAGTTAATAGCACGTTCCAGAGAAGTATAAATACTACACTTTATGATCTATTGATTGGTACTAAGACGAGATGCAAAAAAGATATCAAAATTTTAGAATTACTTCAAGAAGAAACTGCTAAGCAGTATGACACATGTAGAGATGAGTCACGTCAAAAAGCAAAGGAACAAATATTGTCAGTTCAAGAAGAAAACAGGAAAACTTTTAATAAGAAGAGATAAGAGAGTCGAAAGTACCAGAAGGGAGACCTAGTGGTCATTAAAAGGACTCAATTTGGAAAAGGGCTTAAACTAAAGGCTAAGTATCTAGGGCCTTACCGGGTAACTAAAGTTCATTTGAATGGCCGCTATGATTTGGAGAAGGCTGACAGTTCGACTGAAGGTCCCAACTATACCTCTAGTGCTGCAGACCAAATGAAAAGATGGCCAGATATAGAAGAGGAAGTCATACAGTAAGGGTGAGTATGTGTATGTGTAGTAAGTATGAATGAGTGATGTGTGTTATGAAAGTTAGTAAACTAAGTTACACTAAGATGTATTGTACTAAGTTTTAGAGAAATAAATTAGAAAAGTTAACAAAAATATCGAGTTTTACTCTGAGCCCACATCCCACATGAATTATTATATTCTTATTTTATAAGAAAAAGATAAAAATGCTTTGTCACGGCTGCTATCACAGAGGGTTTCATAAACAAGAGACACAAAACACACACACAGACTCTGTTATAAAACAAAAAACAAAACAATTTTTGATCTCGTGCGAGATTTGAACTCACAACACTCGGCATACTGGTAATGGCGAGGTGACTACTGAAACCGCCTGACTGAAAACGCCATCCATACATTTACAAAGTGTTATAAAATGGTTCATATGTTTCGGGAAAGGTCTAGAAATTTTTTCCTCAATTGGTAGCGAAATGTAATTATAATTATGTCATAGAACATTTCATTTAAAACACATCCTGATACGTATAATTAAAGGTAAATGCATTTTAAAATTTATGTTGCCTGACGAATTAAATTTAAAATTTAGATAAGATTTTGAAATCTTACTTTATATTGATTTCATCGTCACTTTGCAGAGACTCTCCTTAAGAGCAGCTATAGCTGTTTTAAAATAAATATAATACCTTTGCTTCTACATCTATACAGAGTGTCCAAGAACCTGGCGTCCAACTGGATTCCCACGATGCCCCAAGTTCTAACAGTACTCAGAAAAATATTTAAAAAAATCCACCCCATGTACTTACAGAATTATACTGATTTCAAAAAAAAAGGGGAAATGAGCACCCTGTGACATACTTTTGAATGCTGTGACTGCTAATGCTGATAATTTCGATATTTCTTGGAGGTTTTGTAATCTAGGGTATTGCTGTGTCTAAATAGAATGTAAAAATAAAGTACTTATTGTACCATTTTAAAATAAAATATTATTTTAACTAAAGGTGATATGGAAAACTATTGAATTTCGCAACTTTGACCGACTGTAGTGTAAAAAAAATGTACCAAAATAGTATGGCAAGTGACGTCAAATTTTGACGCGTTTATTCCTCTTTTTAAAAAGGTATAATACTTACACATTAATTTGAAAAAAAAAAATTTTGATAATATTTTTACTCAACAACCCAATTTTTACGAAGTGCCTACCTACTAACGGTAACTGTCGGACCCTTTCTTATCTTAGAAACTGTTATGTTACTACTATTATTTACTTCGGTTCCAAGAGTGAGCAAGAAGGAAATACACACAGGTAGATGGGTTCCCAGTAGAATAAAAGCAAAGAATGTTAGTTTAAAGATATTTTATTACAATAAATGTTCAAAATGTTGACCACCCGCGGCAATACAAGCTCTCACTCTCCTTAAAAAGGACCGCTTTATGTTTCGCGAGTAACTTTTTTGACGTATCACCTGCACTGCTTGTGTTATCTTCTCACGAAGGTCAGCGATGTCATTAATGGGCTTCGCATAAACGAGCTCCTTCATAGTTCCCCAGAAAAAAAAATCCAGCGGATTTAAGTCAGGTGAGCGGGCTGGCCACGGGATTGTTCCTGATCGCCCAATCCACCTGTTCGGGTATTGCTCGTCCAAAAACTCTCTAACGGATACGCGAAAATGTGCTGGACAGCGGTCGTGTTGGAACCACATATCTGGTGGGGTCTCTTCTAGTAAGTTTGGCAAATCATTTTGAAGAAAATTTAAATATGATTCGCCAGTCAAATTCTCGGGCATCTCAAATGGACCAATAATATTCCCACAGAGAATACCGGTCCACATGTTCACTTTGAACCGGTACTGGGATCTATCTTCTCGCATCAAGTGCGGATTTTCCACATGCCACTCGTGCAAGTTGTGTAGGTTCATGTAGCCATCCTTCTTAAATGTAGATTCATCTGACCACAAAATTTTGTCGATAAAGTTTTCGTCTTCTCGATGTTTTTGCAGGATTGTTTCACAAAACGCGACTCGGCTCGGATAGTCTCGAGGTAAAAGACTTTGCACTCGCTGTACGTGGTACGGATGATATTCTTCTTTTTGGAGAATACTGTGTGCTGTGCTCTTCGGTATCCCCGTATCAGCTTCTATTCCTCGCACAGAGATGCTTGGATTTGCCGACACCGCCTCTAAAACTTCATCGCGTATGAAGTCATTTACGGGTCGTCCTTCACCAGCTACTTGATTGGGGAACCGCCCGTCACATAGTGATCTGTGCACATTAATGAAAACTCGATGGTCGGGATATCGCGTAGCCCTCGGATACCTTTCTCTGTAAAGTCTCGCTGCAGCTCGTCCATTACCTCTACATTCTCCATAAATGTAGTGCATATTTGCGTATTCTTGCGGAGTGTAGGTCGCCATGGTAGCACACACAAAACACAAACTGTCCAAACACAGGCAAAGGTCGTCGTAAAGAGTTCGTTTCAAAGTCCAGAGCACAAAGAGTAATCGAGTCCAATAAACAAAGCTTTAAATCGTAGTACGTGATCAATGGTAACAATAAGAGAGAGGTGCGTAGTAACGGCAGGAGGCAGTGACGCGTACTGACCGTACTGTTATCCTAAATAGCACGATCCCAGATAGCGTCACTATCTATCTCACTCGCACCTCTAACCTTTTTCTCCCTCACTCTTACCTGAATAATGGGGTACCATAAAGAAGAACCAGCAAATCGCAAAGATAGTTTCTGTCTTGCTCCCTCCTGTTGTAATAACGAATCACTATGGTGAGATGCATGCACATACCGTCCCTTACGGTCTAACCTGTTTTTTGAGAGGCCTGTTGTTATTTTTATGAGCATACAACAGTAATTCTTTAGAGGTTAGATTCAATTCGTCGTAAATTTTTCTTTCTAAGAATTCTGTAAGACATCGTAAAAATTGGGTTGTTGAGTAAAAATATTATCAAAATTTTTTTTTTTCAAATTAATGTGTAAGTATTATACCTTTTTAAAAAGAGGAATAAACGCGTCAAAATTTGACGTCACTTGCCATACTATTTTGGTACATTTTTTTTACACTACAGTCGGTCAAAGTTGCGAAATTCAATAGTTTTCCATATCACCTTTAGTTAAAATAATATTTTATTTTAAAATGGTACAATAAGTACTTTATTTTTACATTCTATTTAGACACAGCAATACCCTAGATTACAAAACCTCCAAGAAATATCGAAATTATCAGCATTAGCAGTCACAGCATTCAAAAGTATGTCACAGGGTGCTCATTTCCCCTTTTTTTTTGAAATCAGTATAATTCTGTAAGTACATGGGGTGGATTTTTTAAAATATTTTTCTGAGTACTGTTAGAACTTGGGGCATCGTGGGAATCCAGTTGGACGCCAGGTTCTTGGACACCCTGTATATTATATAACTATATACAAATCTTGATATTAGTGTAGTCATAAAAACACATATGTACTGCAGCCTTAAAGGGTTAAATTTATTATTATATAAGAAGCCAGAGGCTTAAATAATAACTAGTTTTATATCAAAATATAAATGAATTTCAACGTTCTAGCCCTGTATTTAGCGGTGACCGTCGCGATTTTGGCTGAAGTGGTCTCCTCTAATCATAGCCCAGTTTTTGAGTACCACAAACGATACGGTATTCCCAAGGCCGCCCAAATTAAGAAATGGGAGGAAGACAACGCTGTCATCCCCGTAATCGCCGGCGGCCAGGATGTTGATATCTCGGAATTCCCTTACCAGGCAATGTTTATTTCTTATTAGTTTAAATTATTACATAGTTTACTTGAATTTTACACCATCCAAAAAAGTTAATGTTAATACATAACACGTAACTACATATTATGTCTTGTCTACCATTAGGGATTCTCTGTAACTTTGACTCTACCGGTCGTTTACCAGCGGCTCGGATACGCCCCACCGAGTACCACGCCATCTTAAACCTTATTTTACTAACGTTACCGGTTATAACTGATTGTTTTTCGGCTACGAATGGATTTTTTTGGGTAAAGGACATAATGTAAAGAATTTATACAATGGTTAAAATGCAATAGGTAGAGGGTGCAACAAGATGCCACATGGAAAAGAAGAACTGATAAAATTTACGTTAGAGATTGTATAACTCATAATTATTTAATAATTTTTGTGTTATTATATTATTGTTTATGGAAAAAAGCTATTGTTCAAATAAGATCCAGTGCGTATTTATAGCCGCCTCTTGCACTAGGTATAATGCCTGAAAACTTTTTATGGAGGTCTTCATCAACAATAAAATTCTGTGTTTGTTGTTCATGAGCATGTTTATTCAATTAGGCTAAAACCAACCATTTATTAGTTTATGATAGGATTACCCAAATATGTAGTTGCATGTGTAGATCGAACCCACAAAACTACTTGCAGTGTAAATGTCAAGATAACCACTAAAAGCGCAGCGCACATTGCGTTATTTAGTCATACCAAACTAAAAAATTAAACATGATAATAATATTAGACTTATTGCCAATATTTCAGGCTGGTCTCATTATCCCATGGAATACTTCAGACTTTTCGACATGCGGTGCTTGCTTAATTTCTGCCAACCGGTTGGTGACAGCTGCTCATTGCAAATACAATGGTATCAAAATGGCAACGTACTTCCAAGTTGTTCTTGGTTCCAACTTCATCTTCAGTGATGACCCGAAGACCATTCGGTTAATCACTTACGATATAGTTATACATCCTTCATATAATCCTAAAACGCTTTACGCTGACGTCGCTGTTATAGGTTTACATCATAATATCGAATTTACAGGTAAGTTTATATTTTACTAGATTTTGCCCGCGCCTTTGCTCGAGTTAATGTAGGTTAGGTAAGGTATCGTGCGGTGTTCCGCAGGGTTCCGTTCTTGGACCGATCCTGTGGAACATCGGCTACGACTGGGTTCTGCGGGGCGCCCTGCCCCCGGGCGTCGGCGTAACTTGTTACGCCGACGACACGCTGGTCACGGCCCGGGGAGAGGATTACGGGGCAGCTGCCCGTCTTGCCACGGCAGGGGTGGCCCTGGTTGTCGGTAGAATTAGGATGTTGGGACTGGAGGTGGCGCTGGAAAAGTCCGAGGCCCTGTTATTTCATGGGCCTCGGCGGGCGCCGCCACCAGATGCCCACATCATAGTTGGAGGGGTCCGCATCGGGGTGGAGCCGAGTATGAAATACTTGGGGCTCCACCTCGACGGCCGCTGGAACTTTCGCGTCCATTTTAGCCGCCTGGCCCCCCGGTTGATGTCGGCGGCGGGAGCGCTTAGCTCTCTGCTGCCGAATATCGGGGGGCCGAGTGTCATCTGCCGCCGCCTCTATTTGGGGGTGGTGCGGTCGATGGCCCTTTACGGGTCGCCCATTTGGGCCGGCGCCCTCGATCGCCGAAACATCGCCCTCTTGAGGAAACCTCAGAGGGCGATGGCGATCAGGGTGTCGCGGGCGTACCGCACCGTCTCCTTTGAGGCGGCGTGCATCCTGGCGGCATCGCCGCCCTGGGATTTGGAGGCGGAGGTCCAAGCGTCGGTGTATCACTGGCGCGTGGACCTCCGGCTCCATGGTGAGGAACCCACTCACGGGGCGGTGGAGACGCGAAGGTCCCAGGCTCGACTGGTCCTCGAGGCCAAGTGGGAGGAAAGGCTGGCCCAGCCCCGCTACGGGGTGAGGACCGTCGAGGCTGTCCGTCCGGTGCTAAGGCAGTGGATGGACAGACGGCGCGGACCGCTCACCTACCGGCTTACTCAGGTGCTCTCCGGACACGGCTGTTTCGGAGAGTACCTGTGCAAGATAGCCGGTAGGGAGCCGACAACCAGGTGTCACCACTGCGAGGAGTGCGACCGGGACACGGCGCAGCACACGCTGGAGGAGTGTCCAGCGTGGGCCGAGGAGCGCTGTGCCCTGGTCGCCGTGATTGGCCCCGACCTCTCGTTGCCGACCGTCGTATCCATGATGGTCGGCGACGACAGGTGCTGGGGCGCAATGAGGTCCTTCTGCGAGGCTGTCATCTCGCAGAAGGAGGCGGCGGAGCGGGGGCGTGAGGAAGATCCTTACGCCCCGGACATCCGCCGCCGGAGGAGGGGGCGCAGGAGACGCGCTTATGTCGCTCTCCTGCCCCCCACCTAAGGGTTCTGGGTGGTAAGGCCTCAGGGGACCCTGCCACCCGTGAGTAAGAACCCACAGAGGGCGCGCGCGGTGTTCCCGCGCGCCTTCTAACGTCGAAAGGGGAGAGCGGTGAAATTGCTCTCCCCCGGGGACGAGAGGAGGTCGGGTCCTATTGACGGCCGGCACCCACACGGGGAGGCCTGCTATGGATGAATCTTTTTAGACTCCCAACAGGCCCCCCCCATTGGGTGAGAGAGGGAACACCCCAGGTTTTTTTAGTGGGTATACCAGCAGTCGGCTGGTGAGTCCCACACGCCCCGCCGGTGCCGTCCCCTAGCCGGCGGGTAGTGCATCAAGCATTTTTTCCAGGGAATCAAAAAAAAAAAAAAAAAAAAAAAAGGTTAGGTAAGGTAGGGGTGTGTGGCCAGAGAACCTCCCCGTGTGCCCGACGGCTGCTGGTCCTTTCTACATTTTAGTGGATTGGAACGGCAGTCGTTGGGCCGGTACACCCCGGGCAACACGAGTAATAATGTCCTTTCGGGGGCATTATTACTCGTGGCTAATACTCTGGCACACGCGTAGGGAACCCGAGGCAGTTTGTCTCGGGGTTATCGGCCCGCAAGGGCCGCGTTTGGGGGTCTCTCCACGTGTTCCTCTGATTAGCAGAGGAAACGTGGATTTGAGACAGGGAGGGTAGAGGAAGAAAACCTCGGTAAAAAATAACAAGTAGGGGCCCGTAAGGCCAGGGCAGGCCTAGGTAGGTAGGGGTGTGTGGCCAGAGAACCTCCTAGTGTGCCTGACGGCTGCTGGTCCTTTCTACATTTCTAGTGGATTGGAACGGCAGTCGTTGGGCCGGTACACCCCGGGCAACACGGGTAATAATGTCCTTTCGGGGGCATTATTACTCGTGGCTAATACTCTGGCACACGCGTAGGGAACCCGAGGCAGTTTGTCTCGGGGTCATCGGCCCGCGAGGGCCGCGTTTGGGGGTCTCTCCACGTGTTCCTCTGATTAGCAGAGGACACGTGGATTTGAGGCAGGGGGGATAGAGGAAGAAAACCTCGGTAAAAAATAACCAGTAGGGGCCCGTAAGGCCAGGGCAGGCTTAGGTAGGTAGGGATGTAGGATTAGGTTAGGTATATATGTATATATATATATATGTGTGTGTGTGTGTATATATATATATATATATATTTAGGGTTGTTAGGTTGTTAGGGTTTTAGGTTAGGCTTGTTAGGTTAGATTAGGTTTAGGTTTAGGAGTCCTGCCCAGGTAGGCGATTTTGGGGTGTTGGGGCGGGTGGATTGGTCCAACATGGACCCCCATCCGGCCCAACACGGGGGGATAGAGGAAGACAACCTCTCTAAAAAATCACTAGTGGTGGCCGTTAGGCCGGTTTGGGAAGCTTAGGCTTCCTGCCCAGTCGGGCGGTTTTGGGGCGGGTGGATCGGTCCAGCATGGACCCCCATCCGGCCCAACCCGTAATCCTGAACTGACAGGACCGGGGGCCTTTGGGCTGCGAGGAAGAAAACCTCTATAAAAATCACCAGTGGGGCCTGTAAGGCCCGGGCGGGAGCACATAGGGGAGGGGAAACCCAATCCTGCTCCAATAAACTCGTTACCCGTTGAGTGTCGTTGAACATGTCTAGCGGCTCAACGGGACCGAGGGGCTTGCCTTAGTTGGCCGGCCCGCGAGAAGGAAAACTCACACCACCCAACAGCGAAGTTGTAAAAACCTCTGGGCACCTGCCGTCCCCCAGCAGTATATAGGCCTTCCCCCGGAATGAGCGTCACCCGGGGGTCGATTTTAGTTCGTCTCTTCTCGTGGGAACAGTATGGAAAATTTAATGTCAAAAAACCCAGAAGATGAGAAGATGGAGAAGACGGAGGAGCGCGGAGTGCCTTTGCGCGACTCCAAAGGGCGCTTTAAGCGCCCTTTACGACCACGCACCAGCGATGCTGGAGCTGGCGCATCAACACCTGACGGAAGCCGGAGGAGCTCCGTCAGCGTCGAGTCTGGATCCGAGGCGGGCTCCGGCTCTGAGGCCAGTCGGCCTCGGAGCCGGTGCTCGTCGGCGGCTCGACGGGAGAGGGAGGAGGGGGGGGATAGCCCTGCTTCCCTCTCCCGCAAGCTTAGGGCGACGCCCGGCGCTTCCGCGAAGCGCCGGAAGACGTCGCATCCCGTGCCAACGCGTTCGTGCTCGGACACGGAGGTGGAGGTAGTGGAGGGGATGCCCTGTCGGGAAAGGGCTGGTTCCCCGATGCCGCCTCCCTCCACGAGGAGGCTCCCCGGGCAGCCTTTGCCTGCCCGTCGAGACATCTCGAAGACGGCTGGGGTCGCGGATGCGTCCCCCTTGGGAGAGGACTCGGTTGCCGACCTCAGGCAACGGTTCGAGGCTGGCGCCGAGACCGTGTTGAGGGTGGCGGCCCGGTCCGGCAACCTAAAGGGGGGATTCGTCCGCGACCTCAAACAGGCTACGGAGGACATGAGGGAGGCCTTCTTCGGCATGTGGGGACGGGCTTCCTCCGACCTCCAGAGGCGCTGGAGGTCGGAGAACGAGGGGCTGCATAGGCAGCTCGCGGAGCTCCGAGCGGAGGTGGCGGCCATGAAGGCGGCCGCTGCCACTGCCGCTCGGGCCAACGCCGCCAAGACGCCCTCGGCCGCCGCCGGGGCGCCTGCCGGGAGGCCACGGGAGGAGTTCCCACCCCTCCCGCGGCGCACAGCGCGGCCCCTCACCCCCGCGGAGGACCGGCGTCCCGCCTGGGCGGACGAACTGATGCGGGCCACGGTGGCTCGGGCGCGCAACGTAGTTGATGCGTGCCTGGCCAACTATGGCCTCGCGCCCGTTCCCACCCTGGGCCCTCCGCTCGGGGGCCGCCCCCGGATGGTCGGAGGCACGCCGGCTGGCCCGGCGCCCTCCAGTCCACCGGTTGCGCGGCAGACATCTGCCCCCACACCATCGGCCTCCTCTTCTAAGGGGAAGGGGAAGGGCAAGGGGAGGGCGACCGCCGCTGTGGCGCCGCGGCGCCCCGCCTCCCAGCCCCAACCCGCCCCGGTGGCCTCTACTTCGGCTGAGCAGCCGTGGACAGAGGTCGTCGGGAAGAAGAGGAGGAAGAAGAAGAAGAAGAAGGCCTCCCAGGCTCCCCCGGTGAGCAAGAAGAAGGGCCTCCGCCCAGCTGACCTGCGCCCCCCGCGCTCCACCGCCATTGTGGTGGAGCTGACAGAGGAGGGGCTCCGGCAGGGCGGCAGCTATGCGGGCGTCCTCCGGCAGGCCACTCAGGCTATGAGAGACAATCTCGCCGAGATGGGCCTCGCCGGAGGCGTCCAATTCAAGGTTGCCGCCACTGGGGCCAGAATTCTGGAGGTCCCAGGTGCCACCTCCGGCGACAAGGCGGACAGGGTAGCGGATAAACTCCGCTCCCTGTTCTCGCCTGAGGAGGTTAAGATCTCCCGCCCGGTGAAGTCCGCAGAAATGCGGATAACCGGGCTGGACGACTCGGCCTCCTCTGAGGATGTCGCCGCTGCGGTGGCACAAGCCGGAGCCTGCCCCCTGGTGCAGGTCAGGGTGGGGGAGATGCGCCGCGGCGATAGTGGCCTGTGCACGGTGGTGGTGCGCTGCCCCATCGCCGCGGCGAAAAAGGTGGCGGCCGGCCGTTTGCTGGTCGGGATGGTCTCGGCTCAGGTGAATCTCCTGGAGCCGAGGCCTAGGCGGTGCTACCGCTGCCTCGAAGCGGGGCACGTGAGGCAGCAATGCACCGCCGAAACTGACCGCAGCGATCTCTGCTATCGCTGCGGTCAGCCCGGCCACAAGGCCGCCGCCTGCTCCGCCGCAAAACCTTCCTGCAGCCTCTGTTCTGCTGCAGGAAAGCCGGCGGAGCACCGGATGGGGAGCAAATCTTGCTCCCCACCGAAACGACGTAGGGCCAGAGGGGCGGTCGCCGGGACTCCGGCCGCCCCGGCCCCGTCCCAAGCAGGGAGCAGTACGGAGGCGATGGACACATAATTAATTATGGCCCATCGCCTCCTACAGGTGAATATTAACCACTCCGCCAGGGCGCAGGATATCTTGCTGCAGCACATGGCGGAGTGGTCAATAGACATCGCCGTGGTCGCCGAGCCTTACTGCGTCCCCAGCCGACACAACTGGTTTGGGGACCTCGGAGGCTCGGCGGCCATTGTTTCGTCCGGACCCTCGCTCCTGGTGATGACAGACAGGGGCGAGGGTTATATATGTGTTGATTGGGAGGGAACCGTCCTGATCGGGGTGTACTTTTCTCCGAACCGGCGCCTCGCCGAGTTTGAGCAATTTTTGGGCGCGGTGGGGGTCGTTATTAACCGGTACCCATCGCGTCCGATCGTGGTGGCGGGGGACTTCAATGCCAAATCAACGGCTTGGGGATCCCCTGTCACCGACGCTCGCGGCGACGCGCTGGAGGAGTGGGCGATTGCGACCGGTCTCGTGGTCCTTAACCGGGGATCGGTCGCCACGTGCGTGCGCTGGCAGGGCGAGTCCATTGTGGACATTTCGTTCGCAAGCCCTGCCGTAGCGCGCCGCGTCCGGGACTGGCAAGTGCTGGTCGAGGCGGAGTCATTGTCGGACCACCGTTACGTGCGGTTCGACATCTCCGCCTCGCCGGCGATCCCGGACGATCGCCCGAGGAGAGTGCACACCCCGTCGTCCCCACGATGGGCGTTGAAACGTCTCAACGTAGACGTGCTGGTGGAAGCCTCCATCGTCCAGGCCTGGACCCCAATGGGCGAAGGGCCTGTGGAGGTTGAGCTAGAGGCGGAGTGGTTCCGGGGCGCGATGACGCGGATTTGCGACGCGTCGATGCCCCGGGCCAGTGCTCGACCTCCTAGGCGTCAGGTGTACTGGTGGTCTGACGACATTAGTCAGAAACGCGCCGCTTGCATTGCGGCGCGTCGCCAGTACACTAGGTACCGCCGACGCAGGCGGTACCGTGACCCGACCGTGGAGGCACGGCTGCGGGGCGATTACGTACAGCGGAAGCACGCCCTGCAGTCCGCCATCAGTGAGGCCAAAACCCAAAGATGGGAAGAGTTCCTGGGGACTCTCGAGGCAGATCCGTGGGGCCGCCCGTACAAGGCGGTCAGGGGCAAGTTGCGCCCCTGGGCCCCACCGGTCACCGAGAGGCTCCAGCCCCGGCAATTAGAGGAGGTGGTCTCCGCTCTCTTTCCTTCGAGAGCGGAGCACACGCCTCCCGAAATGGCGCCGCCCGATATTGAGGAGGGCGGTGCCGATGCCGGGGCGCCAGAGGTTACAATGGCGGAGCTCGGCGCGGCAATGGTTCGGCTCCGGGGCAAAAACACCGCCCCGGGGCCGGACGGAATTCCTGGCCGCGCCTGGGTTTTGGCCTACGACGCCCTAGGGGACCGGCTCCTCAGGCTGTTTAGCGCCTGTTTGGAGTCGGGACGGTTCCCTGCCATGTGGAAGACGGGTAAGCTGGTCCTCCTGAGAAAGGAGGGCCGCCCCGCGGACTCTCCCTCCGCGTACCGCCCCATAGTGCTGTTGGATGAGGTGGGCAAGCTCTTTGAGCGTGTAGTGGTTGCCCGCCTCTCCAGGCACCTGGTGCGGGTGGGCCCCGACTTGTCCGAACGGCAGTTCGGATTCCGAGAGGGCCGATCGACGATTGACGCAATCAATCGCGTCAAGGCCCTCTCGGATGAGGCGGTCGCCTCGCGCGGGGTGGTGTTGGCGGTGTCCTTGGACATCGCCAACGCGTTCAACACCCTGCCGTGGGCGACTATTAGGGAGGCGCTCCGATTTCATGGAGTGCCTCCCTACCTGCGCCGAATAGTCGGGGACTACCTGCACCAGAGAAGCGTATTCTGTGTGGGGCGGAACGGAGAGACGTTCCGGAGGGAGGTGTCGTGCGGTGTTCCGCAGGGTTCCGTTCTTGGACCGATCCTGTGGAACATCGGCTACGACTGGGTTCTGCGGGGCGCCCTGCCCCCGGGCGTCGGCGTAACTTGTTACGCCGACGACACGCTGGTCACGGCCCGGGGAGAGGATTACGGGGCAGCTGCCCGTCTTGCCACGGCAGGGGTGGCCCTGGTTGTCGGTAGAATTAGGATGTTGGGACTGGAGGTGGCGCTGGAAAAGTCCGAGGCCCTGTTATTTCATGGGCCTCGGCGGGCGCCGCCACCAGATGCCCACATCATAGTTGGAGGGGTCCGCATCGGGGTGGAGCCGAGTATGAAATACTTGGGGCTCCACCTCGACGGCCGCTGGAACTTTCGCGTCCATTTTAGCCGCCTGGCCCCCCGGTTGATGTCGGCGGCGGGAGCGCTTAGCTCTCTGCTGCCGAATATCGGAGGGCCGAGTGTCGTCTGCCGCCGCCTCTATTTGGGGGTGGTGCGGTCGATGGCCCTCTACGGGTCGCCCATTTGGGCCGGCGCCCTCGATCGCCGAAACATCGCCCTCCTGAGGAAACCTCAGAGGGCGATGGCGATCAGGGTGTCGCGGGCGTACCGCACCGTCTCCTTTGAGGCGGCGTGCGTCCTGGCGGCATCGCCGCCCTGGGATTTGGAGGCGGAGGTCCAAGCGTCGGTGTATCACTGGCGCGTGGACCTCCGGCTCCATGGTGAGGAACCTACTCACGGGGCGGTGGAGACGCGAAGGTCCCAGGCTCGACTGGTCCTCGAGGCCAAGTGGCAGGAGCGACTGGCCCAGCCCCGCTATGGGGTGAGGACAGTCGAGGCTGTCCGTCCAGTGTTAAGGGAGTGGACGGACAGACGGCGCGGACCGCTCACCTACCGGCTTACTCAGGTGCTCTCCGGACACGGCTGTTTCGGAGAGTACCTGTGCAAGATAGCCGGTAGGGAGCCGACAACCAGGTGTCACCACTGCGAGGAGTGCGACCGGGACACGGCGCAGCACACGCTGGAGGAGTGTCCAGCGTGGGCCGAGGAGCGCTGTGCCCTGGTCGCCGTGATTGGCCCCGACCTCTCGTTGCCGACCGTCGTATCCATGATGGTCGGCGACGACAGGTGCTGGGGCGCAATGAGGTCCTTCTGCGAGGCTGTCATCTCGCAGAAGGAGGCGGCGGAGCGGGGGCGTGAGGAAGATCCTTACGCCCCGGACATCCGCCGCCGGAGGAGGGGGCGCAGGAGACGCGCTTATGTCGCTCTCCTGCCCCCCACCTAAGGGTTCTGGGTGGCAAGGCCTCAGGGGACCCTGCCACCCGTGAGTAAGAACCCATAGAGGGCGCGCGCGGTGTTCCCGCGCGCCTTCTAGCGTCGAAAGGGGAGAGCTGTGAAATGCTCTCCCCCGGGGACGAGAGGAGGTCGGGTCCCATTGACCCGGCCGGCACCCACACGGGGGGGCCTGCTATGGATGAATCTTTTTAGACTCCCAACAGGCCCCCCCCATTGGGTGGGAGAGGGAACACCCCAGGTTTTTTTAGTGGGTATCCCAGCACTAGGCTGGTGAGTCCCACACGCCCCGCCGGTGCCGTCCCCTAGCCGGCGGGTAGTGCATCAAGCATTTTTTCCTGGGCAACAAAAAAAAAAAAAGGCCTAGGTAGGTAGGGTGGTAGGGTTAGGTTACGTATATATATATATATATATGTGTATATATATGTATATATATATATTTAGGGTTGTTAGGTTAGGTTTAGTTAGGTTTTTTGGTTAGTTAGGTTAGGATAGGTTAGGTTTCTAGGTGTAGGAGTCCTACCCAGTTAGGCGGTTTTGGGGTGTTGGGGCGGGTGGAGTGGTCCAACATGGATCCCCATCCGGCCCAACAAGGGGGGATAGAGGAAGACAACCTCTTTAAAAAATCACCAGTGGGGCCTGTAAGGCCCGTGCGGGAGCACATAGGGGAGGGGAAACCCAATCCTGCTCCAACCTACTCGTTACCCGTTGAGTGTCGTTGATCATGTCTAGCGGCTCAACGGGACCGAGGGGCTTGCCTTGATTGGCCGGCCCGCGAGAAGGAAAACTCACACCACCCAACAGCGAAGTTGTAAAAACCTCTGGGTACCTGCCGTCCCCCAGTAGTATGTAGGCCTTCCCCCGGAATGAGCGTCACCCGGGGGTCGAATTTATATCGTCTCAACTCGTGGGAATTAAATGGAAAATTTAAACTTAAACAATCCCGAAGAGAAGGAGAAGAGGACGGAGGAGCGCGGAGCGCCTTTGCGCGACTCCAAAGGGCGCTTTAAGCGCCCTTTACGACCACGCGCCAGCGATGGTGGACCTAGCACGTCGACGCCTGACGGAAGCCGGAGGAGCTCCGTCAGCGTCGAGTCTGGGTCCGAGGCGGGCTCCGGTTCAGAGGCCAGTCGGCCTCAGAGCCGGTGCTCGTCGGCGGCTCGAGGAAAGAGGGAGGCTGCCGCGAAGCGCCGGAAGACGACGCATCCCGTGCCGAGACGCTCGTGCTCGGACACGGAGGTGGAGGTAGTGGAGGGGATGCCCTGTCCAGGAAGGGCTGCTTCCCCGATGCTGCCTCCCTCCACGAGAAGGCCTTCACCTGCCCCTCGGGATGCCCCCAAGACGGCTGAGGTCCCGGATGCGTCCCCCTCGGCCGGGGACTCGGTTGCCGACCTCCGGCAACGATTCGAGGCTGGAGCCGAGACCGTGTTGAGGGTGGCGGCCCGGTCCGGCAATTTAAAGGGAGGGTACGTCCGGGACCTCAAGAACGCGACGGAGGAAATGAGGGAGGCCTTCTTCGGCATGTGGGGACGGGCTTCCTCCGACCTCCAGAGGCGCTGGAGGTCGGAGAACGAGGGTCTGCATAGGCAGCTCGCGGAGCTCCGGGCGGAGGTGGCGGCCATGAAGGCGGCCGCTGCCACTGCCGCTCGGGCCAGCGCTGCCAAGACGCCCCCGGCCACCGCCAGGGCGTCTGCCAGGAGGCCGAGGGAGGAGTTCCCGCTCCTCCCGCGGCGCACAGCGCCGACCATCACTCCCGCGGAGGACCGGCGTCCCGCTTGGGCGGAGGAGCTAATGCGGTCCACGGTGGCTCAGGCGCGCAACGTAGTTGAAGCGTGCCTGGCCAACCACGGCCTCGTGCCCATCCCGACCCCAGGCCCTCCGCTCGGGGGCCGCCCCCGGATAGTTGGAGGTGCACCAGCTGTCCCGGCACCCTCCGACCGACCGGTGGCACGGCAGGCATCTGCCCCCAATCCGCCGGCTTCCTCTTCCTCTTCCAAGAGAAAAGGGAGGGGCAAGGGGAGGGCGACTGCCACTGAGGCGCCACCGCATCCCAGCCCCCATGCCCAACCCACCTCGGTGGCCTCTACCTCAGCTGAACAGCCGTGGACGGAGGTCACCAAGAGGAAGAGGAAGAGGAAAAAGAAGGCCTCCCGGGCTATCCCAGCCCCCAGCCAAAAGAGGGGCCTCCGCCCGGCCGACCTGCGCCCCCCGCGCTCCACCGCCATTGTGGTGGAGCTGACAGAGGAGGGGCTCCGGCAGGGCGGCAGCTATGCGGGCGTCCTCCGGCAGGCCACTCAGGCTATGAGAGATAATCTCGCCGAGATGGGCCTCGCCGGAGGCGTCCACTTTAAGCTCCGGCGACAAGGCGGACAGGGTAGCGGATAAACTCCGCTCCCTGTTCTCGCCTGAGGAGGTCAAGATCTCCCGCCCGGTGAAGTCCGCAGAAATGCGAGTAACCGGGCTGGACGACTCGGCCTCCTCCGAGGATGTCGCCGCTGCGGTGGCACAAGCCGGAGCCTGCCCCCTGGCGCAGGTCAGGGTGGGGGAGATGCGCCGCGGTGATAGTGGCTTGTGCACGGTGGTGGTGCGCTGCCCCATCGCCGCGGCGAAGAAGGTGGCGGCCGGCCGTTTGCTGGTCGGGATGGTCTCGGCTCAGGTGAATCTCCTGGAGCCGAGGCCTAGGCGGTGCTACCGCTGCCTCGAACCGGGGCACGTGAGGCAGCAATGCACCGCCGAAACTGACCGCAGCGATCTCTGCTATCGCTGCGGTCAGCCCGGCCACAAGGCAGCCGCCTGCTCCGCCGCAAAACCTTCCTGCAGCCTCTGTTCTGCTGCAGGAAAGCCGGCGGAGCACCGGATGGGGAGCAAATCTTGCTCCCCACCGAAACGACGTAGGGCCAGAGGGGCGGTCGCCGGGACTCCGGCCGCCCCGGCCCCGTCCCAAGCAGGGAGCAGTACGGAGGCGATGGACACGTAATTAATTATGGCTCATCGCCTCCTACAGGTGAATATTAACCACTCCGCCAGGGCGCAGGATATTTTGCTGCAGCACATGGCGGAGTGGTTAATAGACATCGCCGTGGTCGCCGAGCCTTACTGCGTCCCCAGCCGACACAACTGGTTTGGGGACCTCGGGGGCTCGGCGGCCATTGTCTCGTCCGGACCCTCGCTCCTGGTGATGACAGACAGGGGCGAGGGATATGTATGTGTTGATTGGGAGGGAACCGTCCTGATCGGGGTGTACTTTTCTCCGAACCGGCGCCTCGCCGAGTTTGAGCAATTTTTGGGCGCGGTGGGGGCCGTTATTAACCGGTACCCATCGCGTCCGGTCGTGGTGGCGGGGGACTTCAATGCCAAATCAACGGCTTGGGGATCCCCTGTCACCGACGCTCGCGGCGACGCGCTGGAGGAGTGGGCGATTGCGACCGGTCTCGTGGTTCTTAACCGGGGATCGGTCGCCACGTGCGTGCGCTGGCAGGGCGAGTCCATTGTGGACATTTCGTTCGCAAGCCCTGCCGTAGCGCGCCGCGTCCGGGACTGGCAGGTGCTGGTCGAGGCGGAGTCACTGTCGGATCACCGTTACGTGCGGTTCGACATCTCCGCCTCGCCGGCGATCCCGGACGATCGCCCGAGGAGAGTGCACACCCCGTCGTCCCCACGATGGGCGTTGAAACGTCTCAACGTAGACGTGCTGGTGGAAGCCTCCATCGTCCAGGCCTGGACCCCAATGGGCGAAGGGCCTGTGGAGGTTGAGCTAGAGGCGGAGTGGTTCCGGGGCGCGATGTCGCGGATTTGCGACGCGTCGATGCCCCGGGCCAGTGCTCGACCTCCTAGGCGTCAGGTGTACTGGTGGTCTGACGACATCAGTCAAAAACGCGCCGCGTGCATCGCGGCGCGTCGCCAGTACACTAGGTACCGCCGACGGAGGCGGTACCGTGACCCGACCGTGGAGGCACGGCTGCGGGGCGAATACGTACAGCGGAAGTACGCCCTGCAGTCCGCCATCAGCGAGGCCAAAGCCCAAAGATGGGAAGAGTTCCTGGGGACTCTCGAGGCAGACCCGTGGGGCCGTCCGTACAAGGCGGTCAGGGGCAAGTTGCGCCCCTGGGCCCCACCGGTCACCGAGAGTCTCCAGCCCCGGCAATTAGAGGAGGTGGTCTCCGCTCTCTTTCCTTCGAGAGCGGAGCACACGCCTCCCGAAATGGCGCCGCCCGATATTGAGGAGGGCGGTGCCGATGCCGGGGCGCCAGCGGTAACAATGGCGGAGCTCGGCGCGGCAATGGTGCGGCTCCGGGGTAAAAACACCGCCCCGGGGCCGGACGGAATTCCTGGCCGCGCCCTGGTTTTGGCCTACGACGCCCTAGGGGACCGGCTCCTCAGGCTGTTTAGCGCCTGTTTGGAGTCGGGACGGTTCCCCTCCATGTGGAAGACGGGTAAGCTGGTCCTCCTTAGAAAGGAGGGCCGCCCCGCGGACTCTCCCTCCGCGTACCGCCCCATAGTGCTGTTGGATGAGGTGGGCAAGCTCTTTGAGCGTATAGTGGTTGCCCGCCTCTCCAGGCACCCGGTGCGGGTGGGCCCCGACTTGTCCGAACATCAGTTCGGATTCCGAGAGGGCCGATCGACGATTGACGCGATCAGTCGCGTCAAGGCCCTCTCGGAGGAGGCGGTCGCCTCGCGCGGGGTGGTGTTGGCGGTGTCCTTGGACATCGCCAATGCGTTCAACACCCTGCCGTGGGCGACTATTAGGGAGGCGCTCCGATTTCATGGAGTGCCTCCCTACCTGCGCCGAATAGTCGGGGACTACCTGCACCAGAGGAGCGTATTCTGTGTGGGGCGGAACGGAGAGACGTTCCGGAGGGAGGTGTCGTGCGGTGTTCCGCAGGGTTCCGTTCTTGGACCGACCCTGTGGAACATCGGCTACGACTGGGTGCTGCGGGGTGCTCTGCCCCCGGGCGTCGGCGTAACTTGTTACGCCGACGACACGCTGGTCACGGCCCGGGGAGAGGATTACGGGGCAGCTGCCCGTCTTGCCACGGCAGGGGTGGCCCTGGTTCCGGCGATCCCGGACTATCGCCCGAGGAGAGTGCACACCCCGTCGTCCCCACGATGGGCGTTGAAACGTCTCAACGTAGACGTGCTGGTGGAAGCCTCCATCGTCCAGGCCTGGACCCCAATGGGCGAAGGGCCTGTGGAGGTTGAGCTAGAGGCGGAGTGGTTCCGGGGCGCGATGACGCGGATTTGCGACGCGTCGATGCCCCGGGCCAGTGCTCGACCTCCTAGGCGTCAGGTGTACTGGTGGTCTGACGACATTAGTCAGAAACGCGCCGCTTGCATTGCGGCGCGTCGCCAGTACACTAGGTACCGCCGACGCAGGCGGTACCGTGACCCGACCGTGGAGGCACGGCTGCGGGGCGATTACGTACAGCGGAAGCACGCCCTGCAGTCCGCCATCAGTGAGGCCAAAACCCAAAAATGGGAAGAGTTCCTGGGGACTCTCGAGGCAGATCCGTGGGGCCGCCCGTACAAGGCGGTCAGGGGCAAGTTGCGCCCCTGGGCCCCACCGGTCACCGAGAGTCTCCAGCCCCGGCAATTAGAGGAGGTGGTCTCCGCTCTCTTTCCTTCGAGAGCGGAGCACACGCCTCCCGAAATGGCGCCGCCCGATATTGAGGAGGGCGGTGCCGATGCCGGGGCGCCAGAGGTAACAATGGCGGAGCTCGGCGCGGCAATGGTTCGGCTCCGAGGCAAAAACACCGCCCCGGGGCCGGACGGAATTCCTGGCCGCGCCTGGGTTTTGGCCTACGACGCCCTAGGGGACCGGCTCCTCAGGCTGTTTAGCGCCTGTTTGGAGTCGGGACGGTTCCCTGCCATGTGGAAGACGGGTAAGCTGGTCCTCCTGAGAAAGGAGGGCCGCCCCGCGGACTCTCCCTCCGCGTACCGCCCCATAGTGCTGTTGGATGAGGTGGGCAAGCTCTTTGAGCGTGTAGTGGTTGCCCGCCTCTCCAGGCACCTGGTGCGGGTGGGCCCCGACTTGTCCGAACGGCAGTTCGGATTCCGAGAGGGCCGATCGACGATTGACGCGATCAGTCGCGTCAAGGCCCTCTCGGATGAGGCGGTCGCCTCGCGCGGGGTGGTGTTGGCGGTGTCCTTGGACATCGCCAACGCGTTCAACACCCTGCCGTGGGCGACTATTAGGGAGGCGCTCCGATTTCATGGAGTGCCTCCCTATCTGCGCCGAATAGTCGGGGACTACCTGCACCAGAGGAGTGTGTTCTGTGTGGGGCGGAACGGAGAGACGTTCCGGAGGGAGGTGTCGTGCGGTGTTCCGCAGGGTTCCGTTCTTGGACCGATCCTGTGGAACATCGGCTACGACTGGGTGCTGCGGGGCGCCCTACCCCCGGGCGTCGGCGTAACTTGTTACGCCGACGACACGCTGGTCACGGCCCGGGGAGAGGATTACGGGGCAGCTGCCCGTCTTGCCACGGCAGGGGTGGCCCTGGTTGTCGGTAGAATTAGGATGTTGGGACTGGAGGTGGCGCTGGAAAAGTCCGAGGCCCTGTTATTTCATGGGCCTCGGTGGGCGCCGCCACCAGATGCCCACATCATAGTTGGAGGGGTCCGCATCGGGGTGGAGCCGAGTATGAAATACTTGGGGCTCCACCTCGACGGCCGCTGGAACTTTCGCGTCCATTTTAGCCGCCTGGCCCCCCGGTTGATGTCGGCGGCGGGAGCGCTTAGCTCTCTGCTGCCGAATATCGGGGGGCCGAGTGTCGTCTGCCGCCGCCTCTATTTGGGGGTGGTGCGGTCGATGGCCCTCTACGGGTCGCCCATTTGGGCCGGCGCCCTCGATCGCCGAAACATCGCCCTCCTGAGGAAACCTCAGAGGGCGATGGCGATCAGGGTGTCGCGGGCGTACCGCACCGTCTCCTTTGAGGCGGCGTGCGTCCTGGCGGCATCGCCGCCCTGGGATTTGGAGGCGGAGGTCCAAGCGTCGGTGTATCACTGGCGCGTGGACCTCCGGCTCCATGGTGAGGAACCTACTCACGGGGCGGTGGAGACGCGAAGGTCCCAGGCTCGACTGGTCCTCGAGGCCAAGTGGGAGGAAAGGCTGGCCCAGCCCCGCTACGGGGTGAGGACCGTCGAGGCTGTCCGTCCGGTGCTAAGGCAGTGGATGGACAGACGGCGCGGACCGCTCACCTACCGGCTTACTCAGGTGCTCTCCGGACACGGCTGTTTCGGAGAGTACCTGTGCAAGATAGCCGGTAGGGAGCCGACAACCAGGTGTCACCACTGCGAGGAGTGCGACCGGGACACGGCGCAGCACACGCTGGAGGAGTGTCCGGCGTGGGCCGAGGAGCGCTGTGCCCTGGTCGCCGTGATTGGCCCCGACCTCTCGTTGCCGACCGTCGTATCCATGATGGTCGGTGACGACAGGTGCTGGGGCGCAATGAGGTCCTTCTGCGAGGCTGTCATCTCGCAGAAGGAGGCGGCGGAGCGGGGGCGTGAGGAAGATCCTTACGCCCCGGACATCCGCCGCCGGAGGAGGGGGCGCAGGAGACGCGCTTATGTCGCTCTCCTGCCCCCCACCTAAGGGTTCTGGGTGGCAAGGCCTCAGGGGACCCTGCCACCCGTGAGTAAGAACCCATAGAGGGCGCGCGCGGTGTTCCCGCGCGCCTTCTAACGTCGAAAGGGGAGAGCGGTGAAATGCTCTCCCCCGGGGACGAGAGGAGGTCGGGTCCCATTGACCCGGCCGGCACCCACACGGGGGGGCCTGCTATGGATGAATCTTTTTAGACTCCCAACAGGCCCCCCCCACTGGGTGAGAGAGGGAACACCCCAGGTTTTTTTAGTGGGTATCCCAGCACTAGGCTGGTGAGTCCCACACGCCCCGCCGGTGCCGTCCCCTAGCCGGCGGGTAGTGCATCAAGCATTTTTTCCTGGGAATCAAAAAAAAAAAAAAAAAAAAGGGGTGGCCCTGGTTGTCGGTAGAATTAGGATGTTGGGACTGGAGGTGGCGCTGGAAAAGTCCGAGGCCCTGTTATTTCATGGGCCTCGGCGGGCACCGCCACCAGATGCCCACATCATAGTTGGAGGGGTCCGCATCGGGGTGGAGCTGAGTATGAAATACTTGGGGCTCCACCTCGACGGCCGCTGGAACTTTCGCGTCCATTTTAGCCGCCTGGCCCCCCGGCTGATGTCGGCGGCGGGAGCGCTTAGCTCTCTGCTGCCGAATATCGGGGGGCCGAGTGTCGTCTGCCGCCGCCTCTATCTGGGGGTGGTGCGGTCGATGGCTCTCTACGGGTCGCCCATTTGGGCCGGCGCCCTCGATCGCCGAAACATCGCCCTCCTCAGGAAACCTCAGAGGGCGATGGCGATCAGGGTGTCGTGGGCGTACCGCACCGTCTCCTTTGAGGCGGCGTGCGTCCTGGCGGCATCGCCGCCCTGGGATTTGGAGGCGGAGGTCCAAGCGTCGGTGTATCACTGGCGCGTGAACCTCCGGCTCCATGGTGAGGAACCCACTCACGGGGCGGTGGAGACGCGAAGGTCCCAGGCTCGACTGGTCCTCGAGGGCAGGTGGGAGGAGCGACTGGCCCAGCCCCGCTATGGCGTGAGGACAGTCGAGGCTGTCCGTCCGGTGCTAAGGCAATGGACGGACAGACGGCGCGGACCGCTCACCTACCGGCTTACTCAGGTGCTCTCTGGACACGGCTGTTTCGGAGAGTACCTGTGCAAGATAGCCGGTAGGGAGCCGACAACCAGGTGTCACCACTGCGAGGAGTGCGACCGGGACACGGCGCAGCACACGCTGGAGGAGTGTCCGGCGTGGGCCGAGGAGCGCTGTGCCCTGGTCGCCGTGATTGGCCCCGACCTCTCGTTGCCGACCGTCGTATCCATGATGGTCGGTGACGACAGGTGCTGGGGCGCAATGAGGTCCTTCTGCGAGGCTGTCATCTCGCAGAAGGAGGCGGCGGAGCGGGGGCGTGAGGAAGATCCTTACGCCCCGGACATCCGCCGCCGGAGGAGGGGGCGCAGAGGACGCACTTATGTCGCTCTCCTGCCCCCCACCTAAGGGTTCTGGGTAGCAAGGCCTCAGGGGACCCTGCCACCCGTGAGTAAGAACCCATAGAGGGCGCGCGCGGTGTTCCCGCGCGCCTTCTAACGTCGAAAGGGGAGAGCTGCGAAATGCTCTCCCCCGGGGACGAGAGGAGGTCGGGTCCCATTAACCCGGCCGGCACCCACACGGGGGGGCCTGCTATGGATGAATCTTTTTAGACTCCCAACAGGCCCCCCCCACTGGGTGAGAGAGGGAACACCCCAGGTTTTTTTAGTGGGTATACCAGCAATAGGCTGGTGAGTCCCACACGCCCCGCCGGTGCCGTCCCCTAGCCGGCGGGTAGTGCATCAAGCATTTTTTCCTGGGTATCAAAAAAAAAGAAAAAAAAAAAAAAAAAAAGGTTAGGTAAGGTAAGATTTTACCTGTTGGTGGGGTTCGCGGCCTGCCCGCCATCCGATCGGCACCAGATCCGAGAGGCAGCGTGCATGTTCCCACGGGCGCCTCTGTGTCCTGTGTATGTCCTCCCTCAAGGGGAGACAGTAGGGTTTAAAATTAGAAGTGCCTAAAGGATAGGTCAACTTGTATAGTGGCCTGCCGTTTTATACGGTGGGCCAAACCCACGGCTGGGTCGCGATTGCATGTGAAAGTGATTCGCGCGGCCCCGCCGATAGCGGTTATGTCGAAAAACACCGTGGTAGTTTTAATCGGTGTTACCGAGATGTCACTCACCATCTTTCCCTTGGCGAGTCCAACATAACCTATCGGTCACCCCGTGGAGTTACACGTCAATGCATTTCCACACGTAAAAAAGAAAGGCAGGATTAGTAACAGTACTTTTATCTAGATGAAAGGTACCCTATGTCCTTTTTTGTTTCCATGACAACGTGTATGCGAAATGTCATGATGATCGGTCAAGTAGTTAAGTCGTGAAAGCGTAAGAAACAAAGAAACTCACTTTCGCATTTATAATATTAGTCAGGATTAATAATAAATTTTCAAAAAAGAATTTATATATGCAGAATGTCCCAGAATATGTGAATCAAATTGTAACGGGAGATTCCTTAAGTACGAAATACGGAAACAAATACTCCTGTACCTATAGTTTAACAACCTAAGACACCAAGGAGGTAATGCAGTTTCTACCGCTTTTGAAGTAAGCCATCATTTTGCGAATGTATTTTAAACGACTCAAGGACTAGATACCCATGTCATTAAATTGCTTATTTGAAATAAACAATAATTTAATAAACATACCTAGTTGTTTTATTTGGTTCGAAATGTCCTTCCAAGCCATTTCTTTCACAGTATCCATATACTTCGTGTGTTGTAGATTATATAAAAACTCATATTTACGAACACATTCTATTAATTTTTCGTCCTCCATTTTATACCGTCTTTACGTTTACGCGCGTCTCGTTAAACTGGCAACAGATGACTAAGTTAATAAAGGCGTTTACAACGCCTCTACAACGGTCATCATAAACGCTTATAACCCTTATGCTCACCGTTTCGCCGCCTGCGCGCATCGGTGGGCATAGTCTTATACATTTCCTTATAAAGTTATTTTTTTGCCTGTCACGTTCCTAGGACGGTCATGGTATGAAACGGGGTAGTGGGCAAACGCCTTTGTTCCTTTTTGAAATGAGTCTGCCCACTACATCGTCTCATACCATGACCGGGCTAGGAACGTGTCAGGCAAAAAAATATTCTCAGTCACCTACCAGCAGTTCCTATAACAGGGCGTATCGTGTTGCTTTTCGTGTGTGATACGTTCCTAGCACGGTCATGGTGTGAGACGGTGTAGTGGGCAGACTCCTTTAGGAGTTTACTTTTTTATTTTATTATGTATTAGTATTTTATTAGTAAATGACGTATTGATCTGGTAATTACTTAAATAAAAGTAAATAGTCTTATTCTGACTTGCAATTGGCCATTTTATTTAAATGTAGAATCATGTGATAGTATTCAAAATAAATTATTTTAAGTACTTAATTTATAATTGATCCAAATAATTTCAGAGAATATCCGACCCATCAAGTTAGCCACCATCTGGAATCTTCCGTCGAACCTAGTTGGCATGACCGCTACGGCTTCTGGATATGGTCGATATTATAGCGACGGTACGTATAGTTTGTATAATGTTTGTATTGAATTCTAAACAGACCGACAAATTGCTCCGTTAATTTAGCCTACACGATTCCCACAAGGAATTAACCTTGTGTGATCTACAAATTATTTTATCGTGACTATACATATTCTAATTCTATTTCTAATAATTTTTTGTAAGTCTTCTGTGATATAAGGATTATCTCTAATATGAATATAATTATATCAGCCCTGTTTAAACTTTCTCATTGCTGGGCACAGGTCTTTTCTCAGTATGAGATTCCCTAGCATTGAGTTGTAATTTTAAATTAAAAAAAAATATTAAGACCAATTGGTTATGGTTATACCATGAGCCAAAAAGAAGGAAAGAGGTATTCCTCTTTCCTTCTTTTTGGCTCATGGTCTTTTCTCACATAAAAAGAGCACAAAAGCGTATAATAATTTTATTATCCTGGAAGATAGAGTAATCAAATATTTGAATGAGATAAGTAACAAGACAGCGGCAAACAGCGCTAAGCTTCGAATGTCTATTTGAAAATCAAGAACAACACATAAACAGAGAGGCATCTTCAAACGAGATTGTTGGCTACACAAAATACATATTATTGTGATTTTATTTCTTACAGTTACTTCAAGCTTTGCGCTTTCTAAAATTAACACATGTATTGTTCTGAAGGAAAAGTTCCACGACACTCATTTGAAACGGCTGTATGAGTAATTCACTTGAAACTATTTTTTGACTTACTGCGTTTCAGCTACTCATTTTACACATTAAATAATAAATAAAACTAAAAATCTATCGGAATTAAATGAAAAAGAATTCAGGGTAACCTATTTTCGCAAAAAACATTTTTAAAACTGTGCGGCGGCGTTGTTTGGAAGATGACCATAGTGCGGCAGCGCAGTGATGTGCGGGCTGACGCGGACGCGGATAATAACAATTCTTTGTCGCGCACGGTCGTGCGCACACGTAGCATTGAACCCGAGTTTTGTTCCTTTTACATAGCGGCATTGCAAATTTACAAAATCCAAAAACAATACATATAAGGCAAATGATTATTGGTATTCGACAGAATTTTGATATTATTGCAGCCACCGCACGTATGCAGATATGAACCGCACAAGCACGACACCACAAGACCATGACTGTTTTATAGAAACAAAATTAATTCCCAAAAAAACTGTTTGATAAGACGTCATGTTCAATATAGAAATGTAGATAGTTCTGAAAAGAATTTTTGAATGACTTTTTCTGTTCAACATAGTATTATAGCTTACGATTGCGCGAGAATGACTCGCTTCGACGTCAGCATTGAACGCCGCGCCGCGCATGGTAATTAGCGTAAATTAAACTACTATATACGGATTTTATCCTTTGTATTTATATATTAAATTACCCGGATACTTTGAAATAACTACACTGGAACATTGAGACAACTACCATCTTAGTCTCCCCGTGACCATGGCTGCTGAAAAGCAACCGAAACGCCGGAGAAAGTGTAAACCTAAATATAAATAGTTTTAACAGTTTAAATAATTTAGTTAGCTTATAAATTAGTAAAATTCAATAGTAATAGTAGTGTAACAGTTTCAAAATTATGTAATACAGTGATTAATAAACAACGCGATAAAATCCGTATATAGTAGTTTAATTTCAATGACTAAAATTCGCGTAAACAGAAGACAATATTAATTAGCGTAAACTTAACTCATTCCTGATTCGTCGAATTGTAAGACTTTCTATTGGTTGCATTTCTATTGTAAATATTGTATTAGTTTTTATTGGTTAACACAATATATTTGATTTTTATAAAATAAGGTGGCAAAAATCAATTAAATTATTCTGAAATCTGGAGTCTACGTTTTATTATACTCTTCACTATCTACGACCTCCAAACTGGTGTCACCGAACAAGATCATCATGAATATTAAAATTAAATTCAAACAAACAACCATGGAACAGTTAGCCACAAAGCAATCATCAAGCTAATAACCAGCCAGTCCAACCACAAACAACATCCTTTCGACGAATGAAGCGGCAAGCATCTCACTAACAATGCGCATTCCACATCTTTGGCACGATCGACCACGGCTTTGATTCATCAGTTTCGAAGCAATGACTCACGATCTTAAGAAAAGTCAAGCCCAGCTCACCCAAATGATCATCGCACAACTTGAGAGCCAAGACATCAAGCAATCACAGGCTTACTGTACAACCCACCAGAACAAGAGCAGTACAAAGTCCTCAAGGAGCGTCTTATATCCGCATACGAGGAATCCGACAGCCAGCAATTTCAAAAGCTGCTATCTGAGATGGAATTAGGTGATTGAAAGCCAAGCGAACTCCTCCACCGCATGCATAATCTCACTCGAGATAAGGACTACCAGACAACACTCTACGCTTTATGTGGACCAACTCTGCCGCAGCACATTCGTTCAGTTCTCGCCGTCAGTGAATCGTTCAGTACGAAAACCGTACTAGAAAAGCTAGCGCTAGTCGCCGACAAGATAATGAAGCAATTTACCCCAACCAAAGTCGCAGCTATCCACGCGCCAACTTCAAATCCATGAACACATATACCGCACACAGACGCACAGTATCTCATCGCAGAAATACGAAAATTATCGTTGAAAATAGCAGAGTTGAAATCAAGATCATATAACGACAACAACTACAATAATAATAATTATCATCGCAACCGCTACCCGTCCCGCCATCGCGACTCGTCACGCCCACGCAGCCAAGACGCGTCACCGTCGCCGCGTCGCGATTTTGTTATTACCACGTCTGTGGTAATTCAAGAAACAAGCTCAACGCTACACTTCATCCTGCACATTTAAGCCTTCGGTAAACTATACCGAACGTTGGCTGCGGCGGACACCTACGTCCATGAAAATTTGCACCGCCTTTATCTCACCGATCGCAACTCCAACATATTATGCTTCTTGGTGAGCGCAGAATTTTATCTAGAATTACTCTTGAACGATATAATTGTACATAGAAATCACTGTACGCCGTTCATCAGTACAAAGAGAAAATTTGTGTATTATTTGCTGTATCACAATTACAGCCAACACTCTGGTTGGCTGTAATGAATTTCCACTTGTACGGGCGTCGTATGTTGAAATCGAGTGTTAATGTTTTCTTATGGCGAGACCTCGCGGGCTCAAGTGGAAATTCATCGTGGCCGACATTTCGAAACCCATAGTCGGTGCAGACTTTCTCAAACATTATCAACTCATCGTAGATCTGAAAAATCGAAGTTAATCGACGGTGTTACCAGTCTAAAGGTAAACGCCCCGATACGAGTTTCAACAATGCCTACAGTTCGCAGCATAGATACGTCGCAATCGTATCACGATATTTTAGCGTGATACCCCGGAATAACAAGGCTAACATCAATGCAATTAAAGTCTAAGCAGTCTTGACAACGGTAATTCCTCGTCATTCATAACAGACGAGTTGTGTAGACGTCTATATTTGTTAACGAGTCAGATAAATAAATCTATACCTTAAGGCATAAACATCGTCACTTCGCACGTAGGTAATAGATGTAATGTTAAAATAGCGTCATTAGATGATAGTTTTGTTTTCGGACTTCATTGTTTTGTTTTACCATAATTATATTACAAGTAACGTACCGTGCCATGAAATAAATATTTCGGATTTCTATATTCCAACGAATATTGTTTGTTGTAGCTGATCCTACTTTCTATAAGTCCGCTGACGTCGATCACAAATCATCGATATATCACAAACACTAAAGTTAGGTACTGGAAAGCCAGTGTTATGTGAAACCCGTTTAGTCTGCATAGTTTCCGGTCCTATTATTAATAGTAATATTGCACTAGTTTCTCATGATTCAAAATGTAATTTATCTGACGTTGTTTCCGACGATGGTAGTGACTGAGCAAAACTTAGAAATCATTTAAGAAAGTGCGAAATATTGTAGTTCTTACATGCCGGAAGAAAAAATATTAAAATACAAGACGATTGTCTGATGGTCGTTTTTGTGTTCGCGTACCCCTTAAGAAAGATCCTGCGGTTACCGGCGATTCTTTTAAAATGGCTACACTCTGTTTACAGTCTTAAGAACGTAGATTAAAAGTCAAGCTGGAATTTAGTAGGATATGTAACATGATTTATAATAATAATCATGATAGAATATGTAATAAATGATTTCATGTTAGAATATGAGTCGCTTGGTCATGTGACTAAAATAAATAAATATGTTCTGGTTATTTTATTCCTCATCACGGAATATTATGTGAGACGAGTAGCACGACCAAATTTCGCGTTGTCTTTAATGCTAGTTGTCCTACATCGACTGGAGTGTCCTCTAATGACTAACAGATAGTCGGGCCAACTGTACAATACGACCTATAGTCTATACTTCTTCGGTTCAGATTCCACAAGTATGTTTTATCAGCGGGCGTGGAGAAAATGAATAGGTAAATAGTTGTCCACCCGTCGGATATGTATTTACAACAAGTTTTTGGCTTGATAATGTTGCGAGCCTATCAATGTTTACGAATTTAACACCGTCATATATGGTACAGCTAGTGCGCCGTTCCTTGCAACTCGCTATTTTAAACAAATAGGAGACGATTGCAAAAACCCTAAAATCGCTGACATCGTCAGACACGATTTTTATGTCGATGATCTACTTATAGACGGGGATGACTTAGACGAAGTTAACTTAATTCATTCTGAAGTCACCAAAAATGGCATCAACATGTACACCATTGCATAAATGGAGGTCAAATTTGCCTCAACTTGTGTCGAATGCTATTTCTACTTCAGGCAACTTGTCTGCGTCATTTGATTTAAATATTGCGTCAAATGAGCCTGATAGGTTACTGGCTCTCAACTGGTACATCACCACTGATGAGCTAGTCTTTTATATAGGTCTAACAGAGCCTTCGACTGAGCCCACCAAGCGTGATTTGTTATCCGTGACTGCGCGAATTTTCGGCCCTCTAGGTCTCTTGGGTCCAATTGTTATCACTATGAAAGTAATGTTACAGAAAATGTGGTAAGATAAATTGTCGTGGGATCAGCCATTACTATGGGAGATTAGAGAACATTGAAATAATATAATTAAATCATTACATTAAATCATTTACGCATTTCGCGAATTATAGTCTGCAATTCATATATGGAGTTAAAGCTCCACATTTTCACAGATGCGTCTGAATCGGCATACGGTGGTTGCGTCCACATACGCAGTCTTAACAATAAGAGGGAGTATTCGGTTTACTTATTAATGGCCAAAAGTCGAGTGGCTCCTGTAAAACCTATAACAATTCCTCGGTTGGTATTGTGTGGTGCAGTTGTTGGCTCTCGTCTTTATGAGAAGGTAAAGTGCTCACTTCGAGTGGCGATTAGTCGGGTCTATTGCTGGATTGATTCAACCATCGTGTTGGGATGGTTACAGATGATGCCTAACAAACTTCAGCCGTTTGTATGCAACCGCATTACTGAAGTTTTGGATAAGGCGGGTGACTTCTAAACCGACAAAAACTCAGCGGACCTAATATCTTGGGGTGTGGATATTAGTGTTCTGCAGGGTTCTGATCTTTGGAGGTCTGGACCAGAATCTTTGAGACTAGACCCATCTGAATAGCCCTCGCAAGTTAAGTATTTAGGATCAGAGAATCAGTCGGAAGTAGTTTTAAACATTGTTGTATGCGATTGGAGGTCGCAATAGAAGGCGAAGGCGAAGGCTTCTTATCACAAGAATTTTCTATGCCGCCGTATGAAGGGAAAGGAAAACCTAAAGAACACGGCGTTGATCATCCTGGCCCGATAATATGCGCCAGTTATCAAGGTCGTGGATGCAGGTTGGTACAGGGGTATGTTACAATTTTTATTTGTTTTACTACCAAGGCCATCCATTTGGAGACCGTATATGATTTAACCAGCAATAGTTACTTACTGGTTTTGCATCGTTTTATTTCTTGACGAAGTAAACCCAATGAAATTTTGCCGATAAAAGTACCTCATTTGTCAGTGCGTACATAAATAAGTATTTTTTTTTTAAATTGAACAGTTCTTTCTTGGGTGAAAGTGCAGCTAACGACAGGATAAGATCTGCATCTGGGAGGCAGGTGTCTAGGTTTAAGTGGTCTCCTCGCCACTGGCACTGCGCTGATATGGGTTCGAATCCCACACGGGACATAACTTTGCGTGACAAGGTCGGCGACGCGCAAGTGATGCCTCTGGTGTTGCAGGCGTCCATAGGCTACGGTGACCACTTACCATCAGATTAGCTGTACGCTTGTTTGCCACTTTAGTAGTATAAAAAGAAAATATATATATATATAGACTAGCATCGAACTCTCTCTAGCACGAAAGATATTATATCTTTCATGAGACAGAAAAATATAAATGTATGGTAATTATTTATATTTTTGAACAGCTACTTTAATTGCAAAAAATTTACTGCATGGATGGCGTATTAGTTTAAGTGGTCGCCTCGCCACTGCCTCTGCGTCGAGCGTTGTGCGTTCGAATCCCACACGGGACGAAACTGTTTGCGATCCACAAATGGTTGTTCCGAATCTGAGTGTTCCTTGTGTCCATTGATTGAATGTTTGTAAAGTGTCCCGCGACGCAGGATTTATACCCAGGGCGCGAGTAGTCTATTAAAAAAAAATTACCTAGCGAAAATGACTTTGCGGTAGCAAACGAGTGTTGTAAAATTGTGCACTGAGCGTCGAGCGTTAAGCGCTGAGTCGTCGCTTTTGAGCGTTCAAGATTCGAGCGTTAAACGTATGAGCGGCTCTAGCCTTTAAGACTCGCGAGCGTTGAAGGCTGGTTTCACAGTCGCGTCGTCGAACAGCGCGTTTCAACAGCACGCGCTTGACGCAAGGCGGACCTATGAGAAACGCGGTGCGCTTCAACAGCGTGACTATGAAACGCTACTAGTGAATTTGTGCGCGAGTCTAGTGACTTTACAAGCGCGCGCGTCTGGTCGGCGCCGCTCGACGGCGCGACTGTGAAACCAGCCGAAGACTCGGGGTTCGACGCTCAAGTTGCGCGCTTTAAGCGTCGAAGCGTTACCATTTTTGCTGGGGTAGGTATGTTAATAATTATTTAATTAAAGGCTATTCTTTATTCATTATGACGCGTGACGTGCCTATGCACATAAACTCAAATCGGAAAATATTTTCATCGGCTTATTTGCGTATTTCCTATAAGTTATAATTATTTTGCTTATTGTTTTACATTCATAATGTCGAGTGTTTCCCGTGAAATGGAAAGCGATATCATTAGCTGTATTGAAACCATTCTCAATACCGCTAATAGACGAGATGACATGGAATTTAGTGACGAATTGACGGAATTACCTAAGAGGGAACAGTCAGTTGGAAATGGGTTACCTTTATAACCATAACGTACATGTAACACGACCATGTAAAATATGTAACGTGTTACATGTAAAATATGTAACGTGTTACATGTAAAATATGTAACAGAAGTTTTCACTAGACATTCACATACATACTGAAAAGACATACATCGCAGCATACGTCTACTGATTCAAAGCCGCGGGCATAGCATATACAATAAGTAGTTATTAATAAACTGATTTATTCTTTACTTACTTTGTAGACACTCGCGCTAAAACTTGAGTCGAGTGTCAAGTTCGGCGCTGTATTTGAGCTTTTCTATCTAATCGCTCAAGCCAGCGCTCGAGCGTTTTAGAACTGACTCGAGTCCCGATTCGAGCGATTCAAAGCATTTTAGCGCCGACTCGAGCGTTTTTATATATCTATAAAACTACATTACGAGGTTTGTTCGTAATGTAGTTTTATAAATTTCTATCAATCACGTTCAGTTCTGCATGTTACGCAGCAAGAAGGACTGAACGCAGCGCTTCTATAAAACTGCGCAAATAGATTAAAAGGAAATTAATATTGCTGCCGAATGACGGACGACACCGATTTCAGACAGCACCAGTTATATGATAATGTCTAATCTATGGTGGCACTTACATCTCTTGTATTCGCTATGTGCGTGATAGCAGCGCCGCCTAGCGGTCTCACCCATAGATAAGATACAGTCTCAACTATTCTGGAATTTCAACTAATATTACAGAAACATTATGTTATTTTATGTTAAATATGAATGAAATTAAACATATGACATCTTATTCATGTCTATATTTAGGTGAAACGTGTGTTAAATAATGGATGTAATTAAAGAACGCTTCGAAGGCATAAAAATTGAGTATGATTTAATTTTAGTGTAATTATTAAGATTTTACAAATAATCATGTTTTATTTTTATATAAATATTGTTTAGAATCTATATAGCATATATTATACAGTATGTGCCCTCAATGCCCATGGCACAGGTTTACCCTAGTACAGGCAACCCTTATATATTTCCTTAATAATGTAATGTAAGCTCTGTATCTATTTGTATCAATTTAAGTTGAATAAATGATTATGATTATAAGTAATTTCCTTCTTAAATTTTTACTGGATTTATTGTGGTACTTGAGAGTTTTATGCTTCTTCGAATTTTATCATGTATATCTTACTAGGGCCTGGGAATTGCTAACTATCTTCTTTCGATATATTGTCGGCAATATTGTAAGAACATAATTTGAACTTGCTTGCGGCTGACTTTTTGCCTTCAATAAAATGTTCACCACAAATTACTTCATGGGGTTTTGGAGACCATGGCGAGCCTTGACGAACTTAATACATACATACTTATTATTGCATATATTAAGTGGTCGCCTCGTCACTGCTACTACGCCGGGTGTTATGGGTTTGAATCCCACACAGGACAAAAATGTGTGTGATCTTCAAATAGTTGTTCGGAGTGGATGTTCTTTGTGTCTGTTGTTAGAATGTTTGTAACGCCCCCCGCGACAGAAGATTAATTCCTAGAGCGGGAATTGTCTATCTAAAATAAATAAATAAAATAAATATATATTTATTGTGAAAGTAAAACCCATGCAATAGGTAATATCGTAATTGAGGTAATGTTGCTACTTCTTTTCTTCTTAGGCATTTCTTTCCTCCTTTTACGTTCCAATTTCCAGGACGCTTTAGGAAACCATTAGAATTTACACACATTTTCCTTGTGTTGATTTTGCTGTTCACAATATAATCACATCGATGATCCATATAAAAAGTAAATCAATTGTTTGAAATACATACCAAAGCAATTATATGAAAGTATCTAGAAAGTATTACACATTTCTGCCACAATATGCGCTGCCATCGCTTTGATTGTCTCCACCATAAACCTCGCACATAGCCAATAGTGTAAAGGCATTGATTGATAGAACTAAATATAAAATTACTAGATTTTGCCTATATGATTATATTATATGATTTTATGTTAAAGTTTTTGGCAATAAATTTCTATCCCTCGGGTTAGCTGCCAGTAATCGCATCCGAAGTAAAATCCTAAAGTAATTTCTTTAATAACAGACTGGAATTACAAGCAACATCTCAGGGCCGTGAGCTTGCGAATCATCAGCAACTCTGAGTGTTCTCAAACCTACAATAGGCTACTGCCTGACAATATTTGCACCAGCGTCGAAGGTGGGCGTGCCATCTGCAACGGTGACTCTGGTGGCCCACTTACAATACGCACTAAATACGACATATTATTGGTAAGATTATTCGCTTTATTACCTGTGCAATAACTGTGATGACAATGAAAATGTTGGTTCTATTATAACTACTTATTACCGATGTGTATATGTATTACCGTGTGGTGCCGGCAGAGTAGAATAGCACCACCCCATTTCTTCCCGTGGGTATCGTAGAAGGCGATTAAGGGACCATCCGAGAGGTGGGCAGCAGCGCTTCTTGCGTAGACAACACAGTCCATACCAATACACTGCGGTCACCAACCCGCCTGCCCAGCGTGGTGACTACGGGCAAAACCCCCCATGATGAGTCCAAAAAAGAAACGGCCCCCAGTTCCCGGCCGCCCTACTATTCCAGGTCACGGCAGCGGCCTTGGTTACGGTAGGGTAGGGGGTGCTAGGAATCCCCGGGCTACGGACGGCTGCCAACAATTGACCCTGGCTACATTTAATGGACGCAGTCTACGGCTGGACGAAAGCCTCCAGATCCTTGAAGAAGAATTAGAGAAGATACGATGGCATGTTCTCGGGCTATCGGAAGTTCGTAGAGAGGGAGAGGACACGGTAACCCTTGAGTCAGGCCATCTATTCTACTTCAGGGAAGGGAGCCAAAAATCCCAAGGTGGCGTGGGATTTCTCGTCAACAAAGCCCTTCGTGACAACGTGGTGGAGATCTGCAGCGTCTCGACCCGAGTTGCGTACCTTGTACTGAAACTGACCGAGAGATACTCTCTCAAGGTCATACAGGTATATGCGCCGACGTCGAGCAGCTCAGACGAAGAGGTGGAGGCCGTTTACGACGATGTGTCAAAGGCCATGCATCGTACCACCAAAACCCATTATACAGTTGTCATGGGGGACTTCAACGCCAAAGTGGGAAAAGAATGCGGTGAATCTTGTTTGGGACAGCATAGCTATGGGCGCAGAAACCATAGGGGCCAAATGCTGGTCAACTTCCTAAGCATGCAGGGGCTGTTCTGTATGAACACATTTTATCAGAAAAAGCCCCAACGGAAGTGGACCTGGAAGAGCCCCGACGGTGTGACGAAGAACGAGATTGACTTCATCATAGCCGACAAGAAGCACATTTTTAGGGATGTCTCGGTGATCAGCAGGTTTAATACCGGTAGCGATCACCGGCTTGTACGAGGCACCCTAAATATCAATTTTAAGCTCGAACGTAGTCGCATGGTGAGGTCTGTTCTTCGTCCAAGTGTGCCCCAAGCTGGACATGATGCGTTCCAACGAGAATTGCAAAATAGATTCGCCGCACTGGAGACCCCGGCCAATGTTGACGAGGACCTGGACGGCATAATTGGGGTGATACGCGAAGTGGGAACGAGGCACTTTCGGAAAAGGCGATCAGATAGGAAGTCCAAACTTTCTAGCGAGACCCTGGATCTGATGCGATTTAGACGTGAGACACCAGAGGAATCTTTGTCAGATCCCCAGTCACTCCACAAGAAAATCAGGAACTTGGTAAGACGCGACCTTCGCAGCTGGAACACTCGCCTAGTACACGAGGCGATCGAGCGAAATCGGGGGTCGAAGGTCTTCACCAAGATACTGGGGAGGAGTCATCTGACAAAGTTAGCTACCTCGAATGGTGAAACCGTCACATCAGTCCCGGGGATACTCGCTGAAATTGAGGACTTCTACGAAACTCTGTATGCGTCGCACGCACCGAAGCCTCCACCAGACGCGAGAGACCCTAGAGGCCCACTTACCCGCCACTTCACTGACGATCTCCCAGACGTAGATGTCGACGAAATCGAGGCGGCTCTCAAACAGCTTAGTAATGGGAAGGCTCCCGGTGAAGATGGAGTAGCCTCTGAGCTCCTCAGGGCTGGGGGTAAACCTGTTCTTGGGGAGTTGAGGAGGCTCTTCAACTCTGTAATAACCAATGGGGCTACCCCGAAGGCGTGGAACAGAGGTGTAGTGGCATTGTTTTTCAAGAAAGGAGACAAAACGCTCCTTAAAAACTATAGGCCGATCACGCTTCTGAGCCACGTCTATAAGCTGTTCTCGAGAGTCGTCACAAATCGTCTGGCATCAAGATTTGACGCCTTTCAGCCACCGGAACAGGCTGGGTTTCGTAAAGGCTATAGCACCGTAGATCACATCCATACTGTTCGGCAGGTTATACAGAAGTCCGAAGAGTATAACCAACCGCTGTGTATGGCGTTTGTGGACTACGAGAAGGCCTTCGACTCCATCGAAACCTGGGCTGTTCTGGAGTCCTTGCAGCGATGCCAAGTCGACTGGCGGTACGTGGAGGTGCTGAGAAATCTCCACCAAATGGCGACGATGTCCGTCCAAGTGCAGAACCACCAAACAAGACCCATCCAGTTGCTTAGAGGTGTAAGACAGGGTGACGTTATTTCCCCGAAACTCTTCACCAATGCTCTGGAGGATGTCTTCAAGACCCTGCGGTGGAATGGAATGGGCATCAATGTCAATGGTGAATATCTCACACACCTCCGCTTTGCTGACGACATAGTTATAATGGCAGAATCGCTGCAAGACCTGCAGACAATGCTGTCCGGTCTTAATGCTGCCTCGAGACGCGTTGGGCTCGGGATGAACTTGGACAAGACTAAGGTCATGTTCAACGAGCACATCGTCCCTGAGCCCGTTTTCGTCGAAGGTGTAGCCCTTGAAGTTGTCCAGGGGTACGTCTACCTAGGACAAAAGTTACAGCTGGGTAGAGACAACTTTGAGGGTGAAATCACCAGAAGAGTGCAGCTTGGCTGGGCAGCGTTTGGAAAGTTGCGTCACATCTTTGAGTCACCCTTGCCACAATGCCTGAAGACCAAGGTATTCAATCAATGCGTCCTGCCGGTCATGACATACGGAGCCGAGACGTGGAACCTAACAGTGAAACTAGCCCACCGATTGCATGTCACTCAGCGAGCTATGGAAAGGTGTATGCTCGGAATCTCGTTAAGGGACAAAGTCCGGAACGAGATTATCCGACAAAAAACCAAAGCTACTGACGTAGTTCAGAAGTGTAGCAGGCTGAAGTGGCAGTGGGCCGGTCACATCTGTCGCAGAACCGATGAGCGTTGGAGCAGACGGGTTCTCGAGTGGAGACCACGACTCGGCAAGCGTAGTGTAGGACGCCCTCCGGCCAGATGGACCGACGACCTGAAAAAAAGTGGCTGGTGGTGACTGGATGGCGAAAACGGGAGATCGGGCCTTGTGGCGCACCCTGGGGGAGGCTTATGTCCAGCAGTGGACTGCAATAGGCTGAAATGATGATTACCGAGTCGTCGTCAAATCATGTTTACAGAATCGATTCTGATTGCTATAAAAATCTGTTACAGTTAAATGATTTTATTATATTATTTTAACAACTTTTATGCCGTTCACAATCAAGAGCAAATCATCACCAATACATGACAGCTATGGTATAATAATTATATCATACATGCTTACTTAGTCATCCCTGCTCTTGTACTCGTCTTAGCGTAGCCTGCAACGTTAAGTACCTGGGAGTGGTATTGGACGGTTCGCTTAATTTCAGTCACTACCTGGACCTATTTGCCTCCAGAACACGGTAATTAATGTACATATGTAACTTGCGGCACATAGCGAATGCACATATCATCAAAATGATTTATTTGGCCCTCTGCCAATCAGTCATAGGTTATTGTATCACTGTGTGGTGCGGAGCGTATGAAAATAGCTTGATAAAATTAGAGAGAGAGCAATGAGAGGTCCTGAAGGTTAGTCTATCCTTGCCATTTTTTTTTCCTACCAAAGACCTGTACTAGGCTACTGACGTCTTGACAGTGGGGCAACTGTTAGTTTTAAGAATCGTTATGAAGTACATTACCTCACTACTCTCACAAACAAGCATCAAAAGCATCACACTTATTAAACTTTACAAACGTACGCACGCACACACTCACACATGCACAAACGCACGAACGCACGCACGCACGCACGCAAGCACGCACGCACGCACGCACGCACGCTTGCACGCACACACGCACACGCACGCACTATTCTTTTGTGCAATTTCCTATTATGTACCTACCTATGTGAGAGAAAAACAATAAACGATTACTATTATTATTATGATTAATATTCGGATGCGGCATTGTACAATTTTCAAAACAACCGCTATCACATGTTTATACTTGCATTAAGTACTTACAAAATTGCTTAAGCTAGCTTAAGTTAAAAATTGCAATTAATACTGGATCATGTCGTAATAGGAGGAAAGAGAAAGCATTAAAACACCACGATCAAATATGTAATGAGGTGTACAGTATTAATGACTGCAAAGTCCGAGCTTTCTTATCCGGTTTACCTTTACTGCAACCGGTTACAACTAGGATAGCCCTTTAACCCAAAAATGTATTCTATCACGTATATTCTAATTAAATAATGAATAAAACAATCACTACGAAGTTACCATCAAAATAACAACATGATGTCGTATTGTCATAAAGTGTTGACAGATGTTTTCATTAACAGGTTGGTTTGACGTCATTCTCAAGCGGAAAATGTGAAAGCGGTGCACCCCAGGCTTATGCCAGAGTTGCTAGCTTCGCCAGCTGGATACGGTCTATCTAATAAATTCAAAGCATGTCTACTCGAAATATTTACTAAGAGACCTATTAAATGTTTATCCGGAATAATTGTTTGATTATTTCGCAATCTTTAGAGACATTGTTATAGTTTGAGGCGCTTTTGAACTGTTTTAAGTGTTAAATATAGAATTTTAACACTTGTTTTATCATTTATTTAAAGTGTAATATGTTTTCTAACTACTAGTGAAAACCACATTTGATCATTCAAAGAAACTAAAATGTTATCATAGTTTTAAGTTAAAGTTTTGAAAATATTCGCATATTCCTATCCTACCCCAACCCGTAGATTGCTCGCTGTGACATCAAGCATCGCTCACGCCACAGAGCGCATCCTACTCCACACAAATTCCAGGTCCTTCATCAAATTTGTCGTAATAATTTAGGCAACTAACAAGCACTCCAATAATTCACCCACAACAGACCGATAATGTTACTCTGACTTGCGTAATCTTAGTAAGTCAGACTCCTATAAAGTAATAGATAAACCAAGCTAAGCTAAGATTTTAACTCAGATAAAGATGTTAAGACAAGACGTGCAGGAACTTAAAACGCAATATCTGCTACCCTCAAACAGAAAACGGAGGATTATGAAAAGCACTTTGAAACTAAAAATCTAGAAATCTTGGTATTGAAAACGTCTCTTTCTCACCTGCATACCTATGCAAACACAAGATTAGTATTAACTGAAAAATCAGTAATAGATAGCAGGTCCCCGACATAAAAAAAGCGCAAGCTTAAATCATCGGGTGTTAATCACTTCAAAATAGCTGGGTGTTGAATTAGCCGAATCTGACATAGATTGAGTACAAAGACTAGAATAGAATAACCGTAACGAGTCTTCTAAAAACTTTGACAAACCGAGATTGATTGTGGTAAAACTGTTACGCAAAACCAAACCAGATGAACTACTATCTGTTGCTAGAGTAAGATATCTAAAGACATCGTCAGCGGTCCAATATCTACGCTACACTTTAGTAAACGACTTCCAAAACCAAACTGAAAACTCATTGGGGAAGCAAGGAAACTGGCTAAGGACTACATGTTTCGTTTCAACTGAGTACGAAACGGAGCTTTTTCGTCAGGAAACCAGAAAGTACCAAGAAACGGGAACACCATGCATTTCTTATACGTTTATCTGATGACATCGAGTAGCTTATTGGTTCCGATAAGGTATTTACGTACTTCCTTGTCGCATTCTGTAATGCCAGAATGATTGCTTCGCCATTAATTGTTATTTATAGCTGTTTTCATTTTGTATTAGTTTTTAATTTATGTTATATTTTCTTCCATTTCGTTGCTGTATTTGTGTATTCTGAACTTATGTTGATGATAAACAACGTGTTTTAAAGATATATTAAAGCGCATTTTCTTTTTTTATACGACTACATTGGCAAACAAGCATACGGCCCACCTGATGGTAAGTGGTCATCGTAGCCTATGGACGCCTGCAACACCAGAGGCATTACTTGCGCAGTGGGAAGGAGAAGGAGCGGGAAGAGGGAAAGGGGGGACTGGGCTTCTGGCACACTCACTCACCGAACGAAACACAACAGTAGGGAAACTGCTATTTCACGTCGATATTCTGTGAGAGGGTAGTCCTTCCCCGGTCAAGCCTGCCCATTCATGCTGAAATCAGCGAGGCTCTACTACTCTCTACTGTGTAGCTCGTGCAATTTATTCTACCAAGTGGCAAAATCTTTATTTAAAAACCTCAAATGGCAAAATTCTCAAAATTGATTAATCGCGCAGGTGGTGTGGTGATCTACGTCGGTAAATGTTGGACACCAATAATTAGCGAACCTAATCTGCTAGATGCCAACTGTGTACAAGTCCACATACCAAATGTAATAACTGTTTTAGACGTATACTGTTCGCCGTCATTCCAGTCTACTAATCAATTTTGAAACTCGCTCAAACTATTTCCTACAAATATGACATAATAGCCCATGTTATGTCACTGTGGGAGATATTAATACAAATCATGCCGAATCAAGCTCTGACTATATCTGCCTTCTGGCTCACTTGGGCTTTTGGATGGCTATAAATAAGCCTACTCGCAAAGATGTGTCTGTGCCTTGATCATGTGTTTGTAAAGGTCTCAAATAGTTTTGAATCTGTTGTATGTACTTCAACGGTTACTGATCATGACCTAGTGGTGTGTGATGTAGGTATCGGCAGCGACACACCCAAACCCAAGTGGGGGAAGAAAACTCTTCTTAGTTTCGATTGGGATGCTCTTGGCTCTAAGCTACAGACTGTAGATTGGTTAATAGTAACTGCCAAATTGTATCCTAATAAATCAGCTTTATCATTTATCAATATTATACCCTCAATAAGAGATTGCCATGCAATAGTTACGCATGTTAGCCAGCGTAAACATATATTCAAGCCATAGATGACATGATGATAAGCTACACCTAGATGCACGTAACAATCCAGAAAATAGCCTTAGAAAGACCTTTTAAGGAAGCTAAAGAAACAGTCTAGTAAGGAGGAAATAGCAATAGTCGTGGTAATCCACATAAATTAAGAAGTACCATTAAAAGTATAATTAACTCTTTACCTTAAAAAGGTACTCTAGCGACCAATGTAAAAATCAGGAAAATGTATAATTATCTTTGGATTACTGCAATAAATTGCTAGCATCTATGGGACAGCAACTTGCTAATAAAATACTAACTCACTTAAAACTGTCGGAGGAAACTGTAATTTCTCAAGTCCAAGTAACTGTCTCTCCATTAACCCCTTTCTTCATAAGTTCGACCAACACAGAAGAATTAATAAAGAATCTAGTTTGCCAACTAAAGGCCAATTATTGTACCCCTGGTCTTGACGGAGTTACCGTTTAAAATTAAATTTAAAAAACAGGCATATAAAATACTCCTTAACTTTATTTTTTTTAAACTTCAAATTTATTAGGGAAGCTCATTAACATACAACTAGTTGATTTTCTACAATCCAACAAATTATTATCAAATCAACAATTCAGCTTTTATCAAGGGAAATCATTCGAATATGTTGTTTCACTATTAACTAAACATCTAGACGAGGGATCAGCATGTCTGGGCGTCATCTTTGACTTGGCGAAAGCTTTTGATACCGTCTCAATACAAATTCTCCTACAGAAGCTTGAGGGTATTGGGATCAGAGGAATCTGTCTGGATTAGTTTCGAAACTATCTTACTGGCAAGAGACAGCATCTTAAAGTGGTTCCTTTCACCAGTAAGGAACATAAAGTAGTTTATGGCATTCCTCAGGGTAGTATTTAACTGCTTAACAAGTAATTATTCAGGTACTAGCTTTTACCCGTGGCTTCGTTTGCGTAAAATTAGGTTAAGTTAAATACCGCCGGAGGAGGGGGCGCAGGAGACGCGCTTATGTTGCTCTCCTGCCCCCCACCTAGGGGCTCCGGGTGGCGGGGCCTCAGGGGACCCTGCCACCCGTAAACTAAAAGCCCCGAGAGGGCGCGCGCGGTGTTCCCACGCGCCTTTCTAATGTCGAAAGGGGAGAGCAGTCAGGCTCTCCCCTGGGGACTAGAGGTCGGGTCCGAAAAAAAAAATGACCCGACCGGCACCCACACGGGGGGGCCTGCTATGGTTGAATCTTCTAAGTTCCCAACTGGCCCCCCCCCCATTGGGTGAGAGAGGGAACACCCCAGGTTTTTTAGTGGGTATACCAGCGCGTCTTCTTGCTGGGAGTCCCACACACCTCGCCGGTGCCGTCCCCTAGCCGGCGGGTAGTGCATGAAGCATTTTTCCTGGGTATCAAAAAAAAAAAGGTTAAGTTAAATAAGGTTATGTTATGCCACAGTCGTGGTGGTAAGTCCCGTGTTTGAGGAGTGGTTGGAGAGGTGGCATGGCGCCTTCACCTTCCAGCTGACACAGGTAATGACTGGCCATGGTTATTTTGGCCAGTTCCTGTGTCGTATACGCCGGCAAGAGACGCCTGGTTGTCACCACTGCGGCGACTGCCGCGACGTTGTTGAGGACACGGTGCTGCACATTTTGGCGATTTGCCCCACCTGGGCATCGCAGCGCCGTGAGTTGATCGCGGTAGTCGGATTGGTTGCCCTCTCGCTCCCGGCCGTAGTTCAGTCTATGGTCCTGAGTGAGAGGTCGTGGAACGCCGTCGCCTCCTTCTATGAGGAAGTGATTTCCATCAAGGAGGAACCCTGAACCCTCTCCCCAGCCGCAGAACCGGGCACCGGAGGGGGCTAAACGAACTCCAGCCACCATAAAGTTGTACCTGGGGTGGTGGGCCTGCTCACCATCCGATCAGTTGCAGGTCCGAAAGGCGGCGTGCGTACCACGTGTGTACCACGCGCGCCTCTCAGTTGTGTAGTCTTGCTTTCTATAATGCAAGCCGTAGGGATTAAAGTTATCTACTAATAAGGATAGATAGTATTGTGTAATGGCCTGCCGTTTCATACGGCGGACGGAAGTCGCGATGGCATGTGAAAGTGATTGGCCCGGCCGCGCCGTCTCTGGTTATGTTGAGGAACAACATGGTAGGTTTAGACGGTATGACCGGGCAGTCACCATCTTTCCCCAGGTGAGTCCCGTGGAGAGTCATGCGCAATACATTCCATAAGCCAGATAGCGCCATAACACCCAAATAAAACTAATTATACTCAGATGCAAATATCGCTTTGCTAAAAGCTAATAAAATATAGAAGATAATGAATCTGCATATAAAGATTATATATCATGATGATGATCAAATGATGTTGTCTAAAGCATTTGAATTACAGACATTACTGTAACTATGAACATTGAAACCTAAATATTATTCAGGTAATTAGCATTTTTATTTAACGTGGCAATGCTGCCAGTTTTCTGGGCACTGTACCAGCTGACTGTAACTGCGGAGGAACACTATGTCGTCTATTAAGGGATTGACTTTTACTTCTTCAACCCACTTTTATATTTTGTATTCTAGTAAGTAGGTTAGGTTGGGTTATATTAGTTACGACGCCCTCTGTCTTGCCGGGGCGTCGTCCAGGAGTCGTCACCCGCAGATCTTTTCTTTACTGCATTAGGCCTTGCTGGGTGGGTCGCTGATGTAGTTCTAGTTCTGGCGACCCATCCACCTTACAAAGCAGCGAGGTGGCACACCGTGGTGGTTTTAATCAAACTATGTTACTCGGTGATAATACAGCTTTCTAACGGAGAAATAATTTTTAAAATCGGATGTGTAGTTTTGAGTTAAATCCTTTAAAAACAAAGAATCAAATCTTTCCTCTTTATAATATTAGTAAAGAAGAATAGATAGTATATATAAAAGGATCGCAATCAAATACAGAATGATTAAATACGCATAAAAGTTTGTCGTCGCTCGGCTTGCATGCATAACTGCATGAATGATTATTCTCACCTACGACTGTTCTGGAGTTTCTGCCACTCTAATAGCTGACTGCCGCTGAGCTTGTTCTTTTAAATGGAACTGCGTTTAAAGGGACATCTCAATAGCTGTTAAAGCTCTCTAGGCTTGAGATTGTTCATTCAAACGGCGTTGTGTTTGATGAGACATCTCAGTTGCTCTTAAAGTCGCTTGGCGTTCAGCTTGTACAAGCTCCTTCAAACGCAGATTCGTTTAGATGTACATCTAAACGACTCTGCGTTTGAAGGAGCGTTTCAGGTTCAGCGTATTTTCGGCGATGGTCTCGGTGTTTTAGCTAGATACTGCTTGAAGTACGTTTTGACCTTATTGTAAACGTCTACGGCACTTTCGTAATAGCTGTGTTCGAAATAAGGGGACTCGTCTAAGTCGTACTGACACAACCGCTCGTAATTACCTTGGAATTCATTCCAATAGTCCTCTAAAGCGTCCAGCTTTCTCTTGATATAGTCCGCTGTCCGCTTTTCTAGCCCAGATTTCTTGAAGGAGATCAGGAGACGTTCCATCTCCCCGACGAACTGCTCTTGGTTAGCAACGACGGCTTCGATTTACGCCATATTAATATGCTAGTTAAATTGAAAAGATCTTACTTGATACAACTGCAAACCGTTGCTCGTTTGAAGTTCTGCTTATAGAGCTCCGTTGACCACTAAGGAAGACTTTTCGGATCTATTCACTTGTTAGAATATCCCGCCACTAGCGCACACTATGTTCAAAATTGTTTGGTATTGTTAAATTGATCACTCCCGATACGCGAAGGTCCTGCAATGTGAAGGTCCTGAAACCAAACCGCGCGATAGGTAAAAGCTCGAAGGACCAAAATTGATGTACGGATAAATATGATAAATGGTCCATACACCAAGAAAATGAAATGATAGAGATAAGATAACTTGTTATAAATTTAATTATCTCTACCAAGATAATGTTAAAATATAATATTATCTTATACTATATTATTGCTATATGATATGTGTTACGGTCAATGACACACTTGTTAGGTCAACTTATTGAGTACGATGCTTGTTAGGTACTAATTAACTATATATAATAATTATGTATAAAGAAAACAAATGGCAGGTGTCGGCATAATGCTGACACTGCGATGTACGGTGATTTTCCCGTACATCGAATCGAATATCGCTCTAAGGACCGCATGCGACATGTTGATGCCCTTTTTTTTTTTTTTTTTTTTACTTGGGGAAATGCGCCTGATGCCATACCCTCTCGCCACAAGGGGAGGCGAGAGGGTTATGTCCGGCTCTCCCGTACTTCGGGCCTACGGACCAAAACCCCACGGTGTGCACGCTCGCTGCCTTGCATATTGGATGGGCCGCTGGCAAAATTACTACCTCAGCGACCCACCCAGCAGTCTACAACTCCTCGGCGACGCCCCGGCACTACATAGGGCGTCAGACCGACTCAATGGCTGGCGGACGGAAGATCCCCGTTCTCCCGCCTGCGGCCTTCATTATGGCGGCATAAGGCGCGCGTAAGCGCGCCTGCGCCGCCCGGTTCGCCGGCGACGGCTCGGATCCGCAAGGATACTTTCTTCACGGATCCGCTCCGCCGCCTCCTTCTGCGAGATGACGTCCTCGCAGAAGGACGCGACCGCTGCCCATTTCCTCTCGCTGTCGGCCATGGCTTTGATCACGGCCGGCAGCGAGAGATCCTCACCCACAATCTCAATGAGTTCACGGCGCTGCACCGCCCAAGCAGGACATTGCTCGAGCGTGTGCTGCGCCGTGTCCTCCTCACAATCGCAGTGGTGGCAGATGGGACTCGGTTCCCTCCTCGCGACCGTGTGCAGGTATTTGCCAAAGCAACCGTGCCCTGACAACACCTGCACTAGCCGGAAGGAAAGGGTCCCATGCTGCCGCCCTGCCCACCGCTCCAATACCGGCTGGAGGGCCCCAACGGTTCTGAAACCGGCCAAGGGCACCTCCAGCCGCGCCTGCCACTTTAAAATCATGCCCTGATGGGCTCGATTGCGCGCGCACTCAATCACTGTCGGGAGGGGACGACAACCCGTCTCCTCCCGCACCGCCTCACTACATGTTGATGCCCTTTTTTTTTTTTTTTTTTTGTTGCCCAGGAAAAAATGCTTGATGCACTACCCGCCGGCTAGGGGACGGCACCGGCGGGGCGTGTGGGACTCACCAGCCTAGTGCTGGGATACCCACTAAAAAAACCTGGGGTGTTCCCTCTCCCACCCAATGGGGGGGGCCTGTTGGGAGTCTAAAAAGATTCATCCATAGCAGGCCCCCCCGCCCCCCGTGTGGGTGCCGGCCGGGTCAATGGGACCCGACCTCCTCTCGTCCCCGGGGGAGAGCATTTCACAGCTCTCCCCTTTCGACGCTAGAAGGCGCGCGGGAACACCGCGCGCGCCCTCTATGGGTTCTTACTCACGGGTGGCAGGGTCCCCTGAGGCCTTGCCATCCAGAACCCTTAGGTGGGGGGCAGGAGAGCGACATAAGCGCGTCTCCTGCGCCCCCTCCTCCGGCGGCGGATGTCCGGGGCGTAAGGATCTTCCTCACGCCCCCGCTCCGCCGCCTCCTTCTGCGAGATGACAGCCTCGCAGAAGGACCTCATTGCGCCCCAGCACCTGTCGTCGCCGACCATCATGGATACGACGGTCGGCAACGAGAGGTCGGGGCCAATCACGGCGACCAGGGCACAGCGCTCCTCGGCCCACGCTGGACACTCCTCCAGCGTGTGCTGCGCCGTGTCCCGGTCGCACTCCTCGCAGTGGTGACACCTGGTTGTCGGCTCCCTACCGGCTATCTTGCACAGGTACTCTCCGAAACAGCCGTGTCCGGAGAGCACCTGAGTAAGCCGGTAGGTGAGCGGTCCGCGCCGTCTGTCCATCCATTGCCTTAGCACCGGACGGACAGCCTCGACGGTCCTCACCCCGTAGCGGGGCTGGGCCAGCCTTTCCTCCCACTTGGCCTCGAGGACCAGTCGAGCCTGGGACCTTCGCGTCTCCACCGCCCCGTGAGTGGGTTCCTCACCATGGAGCCGGAGGTCCACGCGCCAGTGATACACCGACGCTTGGACCTCCGCCTCCAAATCCCAGGGCGGCGATGCCGCCAGGATGCACGCCGCCTCAAAGGAGACGGTGCGGTACGCCCGCGACACCCTGATCGCCATCGCCCTCTGAGGTTTCCTCAAGAGGGCGATGTTTCGGCGATCGAGGGCGCCGGCCCAAATGGGCGACCCGTAAAGGGCCATCGACCGCACCACCCCCAAATAGAGGCGGCGGCAGACGACACTCGGCCCCCCGATATTCGGCAGCAGAGAGCTAAGCGCTCCCGCCGCACTGTGGGCTGAAAATCGACCTCCATAGACATAGAAATGAAAGTTGCTAGATGTTCGTTTTGTTGACAGATATGGCTTCTATTAGCTATTATACACATAACAATGTCGTCTGAGCTAACTCCGCACAGAAATGAATTTATTATAAGGTTTTTTCGAAAAAAATGTATGGAGCTAGCATGAAAAATCTGAATATCTCTGAACTTGCAAGGAAAACCGTAATATCCTCAGAGATGGTTATAGGACTAATTATTTGTGATTTTTTGACATACTTCATATAACGGTACCTGCTGCAGAATTTTTTTTAAAAATCATCTAATTTTTAATTAAATTTTTTTTAACATTAAACGATTTGTTTTATTGTAAAAGTAAAGAAACAACACGTTATATGCATATAATACTAAATCTTCGCCAGTTATTTGTTAAAATATCAAGAAAAATATTTTTGCCTAACATAGTATATATGTTTTAAAACAGTTAATTGGATACCATTACTGAACTTTGCATACAGGTAAACCACTGAATATTAAATTAGCCTTCTAATGAGTTCTGAATAAGAGATTAAGTGATTTGCAATATCGCACAATGGTAACTACGGAGTACACTAATTAAATTCTTACAGGTAAGTACATAAGTAAACTAATTAGTTAATTAGACATGTTACGAGTTCTAAGAAATATTTTCGACAACTGTTTAATTATTTTATTATTATGTCTAAATGAAGGTATTTTTTTAAATCATTAAATTCTACTAATGTCAAAGTAGTAGAATAACTGGCGAAGATTTAGTATTATATGCATATAACGTGTTGTTTCTTTACTTATACACCAAAACAAATCGTTTAATGTTAAAAAAAATTAATTAAAAATAAGATGATTTTTTAAAAAAATTCTGCAGCAGGTACCTTTATATGAAGTATGTCAAAAAATCACAAATAATTAGTCCTATAACCATCTCTGAGGATATTACGGTTTTCCTTGCAAGTTCAGAGATATTCAGATTTTTCATTCTAGCTCCATACATTTTTTTTCGAAAAAACCTTATAATAAATTCATTTTTGTGCGGAGTTAGCTCAGATGACATTGTTATGTGTATAATAGCTAATAGAAGCCATATCCGTCAACAAAACGAACATCTAGCAACTTTCATTTCTATGTCTATGGAGGTCGATTTTCAGCCCACAGTGCGCCGCCGACATCAGCCGGGGGGCCAGGCGGCTAAAATGGACGCGAAAGTTCCAGCGGCCGTCGAGGTGGAGCCCCAAGTATTTCATACTCGGCTCCACCCCGATGCGGACCCCTCCAACTATGATGTGGGCATCTGGTGGCGGCGCCCGCCGAGGCCCATGAAATACATGTTGATGCCCTAAGTCAACTCTATAGATACGACTCCTGTCCTTAGCATAGATAGTGATGATTGGCGTTTAACCCTACAACTTCAGGATGAGTATATTCAAAGTATAATAAAACAGTTAAGAGAAGGAACACAAAATCGAGACATCCTGAATAATTACGATGTAGTAGACGGTTGCTTTTTTCGCAAAACAGTCCACGATAATAGATTTGTAATACCCAAAGTGTCAAAGTGGACATTACTAAAGAAATACCATGACCAAGTTGGCCATTCAGGATTTGATAAGTGTGTAAAAGCAATCAAATCTCAATTTTGGTTTTTAGGAATGACGCAGTTTATCAGGAAGTATATAAATGCTTGTCTGCAATATTCCTTTGCCAAGGGCAACTACGGTAAACCAGAAGGTGAACTATATCCCATAGAAAAGCCACAAATACCTATGCACACTATTCATGCCGATCATTTGGGACCGTTCCTCAAAACTCGCTGCGGTAATACTTACATGCTCGTAGTCATAGATGCCTTTACAAAGTTTGTATTTGCTAGACCGGTGCGAATTGTTAGCTCCATAGAAACTATTAAAAATCCAAGGGAAATCCTATCTGATGATAATAACTGATCGTGGAGTGGCATTCACAAGTAGATATTTTAAAGATTTCGTAATCGAAAAACAACTTAGACATGTTCTGAATGCGATTGCCTCCCCACGCTCAAGCGGCCAAGTCGAGAGAGTAAATAGGAGTATTATTAATGGACTTAATACTACAACAGAAAGCGAATGCACCTGGGACGAAAAATAAGCTGACTTTGTGTGGGGTATCAACAATACAGCAACATGCAGTTACCGGACATACGCCATTTAATTTGATGTTTGCTCACATTAATACTCTTTTGCCTGCTTACCCCATGACTGATGATCGATTAAACAGTTAGGTGAACTAAAGTAGATAGGAGGCTAAAATACGTATTGATAGGTACATGACAGTCATGAAAAATTGCTACGATAAATAACACAGAAGTTGTAGAAAGTATAATGTAGGAAATTTAGTGTTATGGAAAGGTGGAATATCTGGTGATCATACCACAGGTGTCACCAAAAAGCTAGGTAGTTGCTACACGGGACCATATAAAATATCAAAAACTGATCATTCCATTGATCGCCACACTATTAACAGTATCAAGGGTATAATAAGTTTAGTGCTGTTGTTCCTGGTGACGCCTTGCGCCCGTATAAATCATCTGTTTTCGATAGCTCCACTGATTCCGACAAAGAAGTAGACCGAAATGATCTGATAGATTAACTGGAGAGTTGAATTAGAAAAATTAGAATGAGTGTGAAATACATAAATATGTATGTTGAATAAAAACCTTTAGTAAGACAATTGTATTAAGAATGAATAATTTAAAAACAAAATCATTTGAATGTTGATAAATGTAATCTTCTAAATAAATAAATTGTAATAAATAAGTACCTATTAACTACTACCTACCTTAATAACGTGATACGTACACAATAACGTTTACCTACCGGAACAACGAAATATGATATCTAACAAACTACATAAGCTAGATCCTGTATGCATGATAATACATACCCATATATGTATTACTTATCTAAAATATAATATCAAGATCGCCGTGGGACACAACCGATGCAGGATGGCCGAGTGTTACAAGCACCGGCTCACCCCACTAACACGTCACATGCATAGGATATAAATAATATAATATAAGATAGGATATATAATTAATTATTTATTTGTTTATTTAATTAACCTTGAGCTGATATTGATACTTTATACCTACTAATAAGATATATTTTGGTTGTAATAGACTGCTATTTGATCATATTGTGACGTCACTACTAATATTGGTATAAAACGGAGTGTAACAGTCAAATCGGACTCACTTTTGTTATCACTTGATTGCAATAAACACTATACCCAACTTACTTAAGTTTACACGTTATTTTCGCCACCTGTTGTTTTGTTGTGCAACCCTACATGTTTCCATAGGCTCAAAGTTTGCGTACCTCACAACGACTGTTGTCATAGGCACAAAGTTCGCATACCACTAAATTCAAACATTGAAGGCATAGGCTTAAAGTTCGCATATCTCACAATGACTGTTGGCATAGGCACAAAGTTTGCATACCACACAGATTCAAAACCAGATCATCCTTCCGATGAATACGAGGTGGCTGTCGGTTGTCATTTACACATTAATTTTGGTCTGCTCAATTCACGTGTAACCGTTCGGCCCGTAGATAAGACACTAGTTCGGCCGTCCTCTATATTCTCTTCGAACCAAGGCATAACATAAAAGAATTGTTGAATGTAAAACGCAATCTTCTACCACAATCATGGCAATTACGTGACAGCGTCACGTAGGTAGACGTAACCTTAATAGAGAACGATGTGATATGATGTGACGTGTTAATTTTATTTGCAAACGGCAGAACCTAGTTATATTACTTGTGAGCAAAGGAATCTTTATCCCACTTTTGATGTTAGTAATCAGAATCGAAATAGCCTAAAAAAAATAATTACAAACGTACTTTCATTGTTAAATAATCATTCAGTTTTGCAGGATGGTTATTGTCACAGTTAATTAAAGAAATACATTAACGAATAATGTTAAATCTAATAATTGATATCACCCAACAACTATTTATTTTTTCGTGGGGAATGCTTTGACGAATACCTCTTCGCGGGGCGACGGAGAGGTTATGTCGGATTAAACCTACCACGGTGTTCCTCAACATAACCATAGACGGCGGAGCCGCGCGAATCGCTTTCACATGCAATCGCGACCCCGCCGAGGTTTCGGCCCGCCGTGTAAAATGGCAGGTCTACTGTCCCCTTGTGGGGGGACAAAAATCACGACTCAGAGGCGCATGTGGGAACACGCACGCCGCCTCTCGGACCTGGCGCTGATTGGGTGGCGAGCAGGCCCACGCAGCCCACCACCCCCAGATCAAACCTCAGGGTGGCTGGAGGTCATCTCGCGCCCTCCGGCGCCCGGTTCTGCGGTTGGGGACCGCCGCTCGATGTCAAAGTGAGTCGTTGCACGCTGAACACTTTTATAACCCGCTCAATCGAATAATTCGTGACGTCACTTGTTTTCGACGCCTTCCTTAACCAACAAAATTATGAGAATATTAATAACAGATAAATAAAATAATAAACGATTACAAATCAATATTTATAAACAAGTTAATTGAAAACATGTATTGCTATTTCCCATCAATACGTTCCCCCAACTTCCTGTCTCCAAACTTCACGATTATTTAACACTATAAAATGGCCATAGATAATACAAAATGATACTACGTTTTAAAATGTGTTCAGCGGTGCCTGTCGGATTTTGGAGTGAATTAATTTTATTTAGTACATTGAACATCACAAATCGATATCGTATTTTAGAGCCGTCTATCGAGTTATTATTATACTAAGCGTTAAGAGTACCTACTTTGGTATAAAAAATATATTTTATTTGATTTCACCACTATATAATACCAAACTTCATACGATAATTTTGTCAATTACCTTAAATAAGTGAACAGACAGAGCTTAATTAGCTAAATGTAATTTTTTTGAGATAGATGTGCCTAAAATTACTTGTGAACAGATTTTTATTTGGGATATTAGATTTCTACTGGGATAAAGTAGACCCATTTTTCTGTATTCTAGGCGTCACTTTATAATTCATTCATATCAGTAGACCGAGCTGTTATAGCGGATGACCATCTAAAAGATATTTTTTGTATCCCTCAGAAGCAGTCGTTATTTTCTGGATGAAAGGTATCCTATGTCCTACTCTGTACCCCTGACAACGTGTGTGCGAAATTTGATGATGATCGGTCCAGTAGTTAAGGCGTGAAAGCCTAACAAACAAACAAATAAACTCATTTTCGCTTTTATAATATTAATTACGATTAGGATTAGGATTAAGAAGGATTAGGATTAGGATGGAAATGGTTGCAAGCCAACCTCCTAACGTAATTTTTTTCAAAATGCACTTACTTCTGCTTTCATAGAACCTCTACTTATGCTCCTTCACCATATCTATACCAGATAATTCATTATATTATTTATCGATATAGTTAAGATATAGCAGTTTGCTGCTGCTGTGATTCTGCAGAAATAATAACTGTACGCGATCTTGGCCTTTGGATGGTATTGCCACCACCTACATGTTTTCTCTAAACAGGGCTCAACCTGCAGTGCTTAAAACGATATTGAGAAAGATCTTCTGATACCCAACCGCTGAACTCTTCAATGACACTCAGGTCCTTAGTGCCAGAATACTGTTTCTTAGCAAGATTATTCTCTTTTCCCATAAAAATGTTTTAAATGCAGAAAAATATAAACATATGCTCAAGATGCTCGCGTTTTTAGCCTCCCAATCTCACCAGTCAAGACAGAGTTTGTAAAGAAGTTTAGTACATATCTTAAGCCATATTTATGAAATAAAATTTGGAAAATTTATGCACTGTCAAATAAAACTATTAAGTTATATGTTACATACTGATTCATTTATTATTGCTATATATTTGGTGTCATGCTTTTGTATTTATCATTATTTTAGTTAAATATATTTTATTATGTTTCTTAAATAACAAATTGTAAATTAAATAGAGCGAATCCAGCTGATGAAGGAAGTGACCCTGGCGAAAGAAGCGGGGAAGCCAGCTTGGCAACCTAGTTCGGAGCCGTATGAGGTCACGCCGATCTGTCAACAGAATGCAATACAATGTCTACAGAACCTTAATTATTTAAGGACTCGATAGCTTCAGCGGAAGCAAACGAGTTCAAGAATAGTCATCACGAAATTTCGTAATTTGCAGGTCGTCAGGCTGGAATGTGATAAATGCGCACTTGTGAAGACTAGATGTTGCGGTGCATACCGTCGACTAAGAAAGCTATAACCATTGTTCCTCCTTAATAGCCTCGCAGCAGCAGTTATTTTAGAAATAATAAACACTTACTTACTCGTTAGGACCCACGTCATGAAAGACGGATTTATTGACATATATCGAATATATCTGCAATTTCTCTGCTTTTACTGAGAATATCTTCACAGCAAAACCCAAATATTCGTCACATTCGGATACAATATGATATCATGGGCTCAACGATGCCTCTGGTATTTTTAAACTTATCCATAAAACTTTGGATACGATAACCACTACTAACAGTTTTAATGACTCAATAGTTCAAGTTTTTAATGACATTGGTTCATAATGTCCTCCAGACCGACTTTCGGTCACGGCATCCAATCTTAACGGAGACTGGCCATCTGCGCAGGTGATATTATAGTGCACAAGCGTGTGCGCAAACACAAGTGCACTCTCTGTTCCCTAATTCTCATGATCCGATGGGACGGTAATCCGACACGACCGGAGAGAGATCAGGCGCAGGACCAACAGCTTTACGTGCTTTCCGAGGCACGTGGGTGTTTAACACCGCCAACTTCCTAACTCCGGGCTACTTTTGAGATTGCTTAACAGAAAAACCTAATAACTTTATGTAGGCCCGACCCGGGATTCGAACCCGAGACCTCATGTACAGCAGTCGCATTCACTACCGCTGCGCCACGGAGGCAGACCAACCAATATTTTTCATACCAAGACTCTAGCGTTGTTGATGGTGACAGCAAGAGGGCCGCCGGAGTCGCCGCCGCAGGTTCCTCTGCCGCCGGCGCCGCTGGTGCACACGTTGCTGTCGTGCATCCACGAGGGGTAGATAGCAGTACACTCCGCATTCGAAATGATGGGCAGATTCACTGCGCTAATGCGCTGGCTGGTGGCAATACCAGATCCTGAAAATTGTTAATCAGTGATGTTTCACTTCAAGTAATCGGAGTGGTCAATTAACAGGCTGACTGTTTTATAGCATGAAATATAGATGATGGTTTAATAATAATTACTACCAAGTTATAAATTCACAAAAAATTGATCAAAAATCATAGACGTATCATATCAATCATAATCGTAATTGCTTAACATCACGCGGGCAGTATGGTCGTTTGACACCCTAATAGTTTAAAAAACCTACTGTGTTGATATTAACGTTTTAAGCAGCAATATATTGTGTAAACCAATAAATTTCGTACCGTCAGCAGTAGCTCCAAATCCAGAAGCGATAGCGGTCCAGCCGAAGAAGTTGTTGTTCACATGAGCGTCAGGCAGGGCAATGGGCTGAATCACATCTGCAAAATTATATATTTTTAACTGCTAAATAAAAATGTATTTTATTTACAATTTGTTACATATATTAATAAATCAATTAACTATTTACAGCAGCGACAGCCTAGTGGGAAACCGTTGGACTGCCACGCAGAAGTTTCGAGTTCAATCCCAAGACGCGCATCTCTGACTTTTCGAAGTTATGTGCGTATTAAATAATTAATTATCGTTTACTTTAACGGTGAAGGAAAACATCGTGAGGAAACCAGCATGTCTAAAAGTTCTCCATAATGTTCTTGGAGATATGTGAAGTCTGCTAACCTACACTGGGCCAGCGTGGCGGAATATGGCCTAACCCTTCTCACACTGAAAAGAGGCCCGTACCCAGCAGTGGGACAGTTTAATACAGGGCTGATATTATAATATGATTAGTACCATCCAACGAAAGAAGTATAAAAAATATTTAAACTATAAAATATTTTTAAGAGTAATAAAATAAAAATCGTTCAAGTGAACGATGGAAAAACCATAAAAATACTTGTACGAGCATCGTCATATAATTTTGCTTCTTTTACTTTTTATTGTATACGCAGCAATAACTATGTCGCACGCTTTGCTGACGATACATGCCTGCATAAACGAATGCGTCAATTATTGCTAAATACTAGCCAACTTAATACTAATAAACTTAACTTATTTATCTTTACAATATATTTTTATTACAATAAATACTCTGGCTATTTATGGACACTAAAAACACTGAGGTTTATTTTCTGTGTACATCCCGTTCTTAGCCATAACATCTACAACACAACACATCTCAGTGTACGGGTAAACTGCTCGTACATTACGTATTTAGTAACTTTATGATAACTATGTTACTGTTTATTGTAAAACTCAAAAATAAAAATAATCTTATTTAATCAAATTGAAACAGATTAATTAATCTAACTCGAAAAGGTCGTAATTTTGTGATTCTAGTTCGGTAGAGTCGAGCACCTAGCACGTTGACTACCGAATTATAATCACAAATCTTCGAGCGTCACTGCACTTATTTTGTTACAAACGTCCGTCGTTTAATTTTCTTTAATTATATATAAATATCTATTAATTTTAATGATTTCAGATATTTACCAAAGCTTTAAGACATTAGTAAAGTAATTAAAAGTACTTTATAATGTTGAAATTTAAGATTTTCTTATGATATCCCTTTATCTAGCAATTCTGCCTAAAATCCTTTCCTTTGGTCGACATTGGTGCCAATTCTGTTGTCACAAAATTCTCTTATCTTAGCTAAAAATCTCTAAAATTTAGTTTAGTCCTGTCACTTTTAGCGATTTCAGAATACGAAATGTCGTTTGACAGGAGTAAACTAAATTTTAGAGATTTTTAGCTAAGATAAGAGAATTTTGTGACAACAGAATTGGCACCATTAAGCAAGTATTATTTAAATGTATTCAAAATTTGAAGCTATTTGTACAGACCATAAAGGTTTAATATTTACCATTTTGTTACAGAACCTTTATTATAACGTACAGTGAGCTGCAAAAATGCATACCCATGACAAAACTAAAATGGTATAAGCCGGTAATTGATGTCATCTAACGGAAATCGATAGATGATCTAAGTAGTTTCTTTATATCGTAATAAATGGCAGTTCACTACTATAAAATAAAAAGAAGTAGACTACTAATGACTCAATTTTGATAAATTTACTATAAACAATTTTGATATCTCCATTTACAAACGTTTATTTAAAAAAGAACACATTTCAGGATAAAACAAGAAGCTAAGAATTACAAATGAATTTATAAATTTATAGTGGGTAGTTTATTATATAGATAATTTCGATGACTCGCTATTCTGTTCATACGCAAACATTATTCCGTCCCTGTGTTCGAGTGTCTTTTCGGTTGAGATTAAAATTTGTTATAAATTTTAATAACTAACAAATAACACATATTTGCTAAAATGTGTACGCGTTGCAATATTTGTAAAGCAACGCCATCTAGTTCATTCATATTCATTCTAATACGAGTGATCACAAGATTTTGGCCTTAAGGTATCCGTGCAATATTACAGGTACATATAAAAATAAAAAATCTAAACACCACTTACTAGTGTAAGACACTGATGTGCCTAAACGAATGACAGCGATGTCACAGAAAGCATTTCTGGGGTTCCAGGAGGGGTGCATGGTTATATCTCTGGTGGTAATACGAACACCGCCGGAGAAGATTGTGTTGGAGCCGAGGACGACGTTCATGGAGGTAGCTGTGTTGACACCGTCGTGTTGACAGTGAGCTGCAGTTACCAAGCGGTTCTGAGAGATCAGGGAGGCACCGCAAACTGATGTGAAGAACCAGTTAATAGTGATCACGAGCCCAGCCTGAGTACATTAAACAATATATTTGTTAAAATTCGAATTATACTAAACCATTGCCAAACAAAAATAATAGCAACTGTACAATGTAACTATGTCTATTTGTAATTTTTTGTAACTATAATAATATTGTTTTATAATGTATATCCAAAAAATTCAAACAATTGAAATCTTTATTTTGTAAAATGTATTGCTGTAAGTGACTTAAAAGTCGTATAATATTGTCTTTTTTTTCTTTTTTTATTTGAATAGGAACTTAAACAGTTTACAATCTTAACAATCTACGCTTAATACCTAAATATATTTACTAGATTACATAATATTTTAGCCGCGTCACTCAAAGGTAAGGCTAGGATAGAGTTACACAAGCTCAACTCGCGTACATCAATACAATGTTGGTTTTGAATCATGGCTCTGTCTACTTCGTTCCGGACACATTGTATCAGAATATGATACACGTCTTCTAAAACATGGCATTCCTCACAATTCGGTGCCGTAACCTTACCCATTAATGCCGCAAATTTATTCAGTGTAATATTGTCTTATGTTTACGCGAATGTTATACATTGAAATTAAACACTATACGGATTTTACCGCGTTGTTTATTTTACTTTAAACACTTTTATTACATAATTTTGAAACTCTAACACTACTATTATTGAACTTTACTACAATTTAAGCTATTTAAATTAATTAAAACTATTTATATTTGAGTTCACACTTTGCCTCGACGACGTTTCCGTTGCTTTACAGCAGCCATGTTCACCGGGACACTAAAGATTAAAGTAAAATAAACAATGTGCCAAAATCCGTATAAAGTGTTTAATTTCAATTAAAAGTCGTGTTCTAAGATTTAAGCACAACAACCTCGAAACGTACTTAACTCAAAGATTTAAAATCGACGTAATTTGAAGCATCCAAATAAGAGTCATATAGTATAACAAACCTGACTATCTGTAATCTGAATTCACTATCTCTCATAGCGATTGTTGTTGCTTATGCTATCGTAGCCGGCAGTTCTATGCCGCCGGATAATAGAAAAATAAAATGTAATTAGTAAAAATATTAGAAAATTAATCAATTTTACCTGGTAAGGTACTTGGGAGACATCAATAATGAAGCCCCCAACGATTCTTTGGCTGCTTTCGACGTCGGTACCTTCTGTTTCAAGTTTTTGAAGTTCGGTGGCTCGGGGAATACCGAAGCGTCTGTGATAATCGTAGACATCGGGCTGGTCTTCTGAGAAAATTTCCTCAGCATACACAGCCAACGCAAAAGCGAGGAATACCGCAGAGATGAACAGTTTCATGATAACAACAAAACTGAGCTGTATTTTCTTAAAATAATAATTTTATATACTAATGCAAATCTTATCAATTTTGTAAACTGTCTGTAGCCAATCTCAATCTATATTGATTACAGGAAAATAATAATTAAGACACATAGATAAACCGATTAAATAAACCCAGAGCATTATCTGGTTTAGCATTATGTTTAAGATTAGCTGGTGGCCACGACTTTATTGGCGCCAAAAAGCATACAAAATACCAAAATTATGAATGATCAAAATGTCGGTAGCGCGTAATTATAAGCACTGAGAAGAAATATATAGCTGAGAAACTAAAACAAGCTGTTTAGCTATATCCAGTCTTTATGCCGATAACCGACACAAGTGCAAACTTTGGATTGTGGTTACAGCAATACCTGCCACTATGGTAGATAATGAGGCTTATCATATTGTAACTGGAAATGTGTCATTGATATCCTAAAAACATTGCTTAAGAGTACGAAATTTTAGCGGCAATATATTTGATTTTCTAGTAGCCACAGAAATTAAATTGCGATTTGAAAACTGAAGATGAGCTACATTTATGTGAATTATTATCTTTTCCAACATCGTACATTTATACGGTGTTGGAAAAGATAATAATAATGTATTTACATCAGAGCAGCTTTTTGATTGGAATTGTCGTTCTCAATTTTGAGCACTAGATTTTCTTAGCGTGTCCCAATATACCTATGCATGTATGGAGGTTTTCTAGTATTTTATTATTCATTTTTGATTACGTTACTATATTATCAGCCATATTATACACCTGTGTACTGCCAAATTCCATCTATGATGCGAGTAAAATGGCCATGATATACGGACGGACAGACCGAACATGACGAAATTATTAAAATTAGGCATTTGTTTCCCTTTTTGACATTCCGATACCGAAAGTTTATAGTTTGTCTTATAATAAGATTATATCTTTGTATGATTTTATTTTAGAACTTTGGTAGAAATTTACAAATATTTATAAACCTCGTCTGTTTTAAATCAGCAAATTAATTTTTATAATTTAAAGTTTAATTTCTTTTTATTCTATACAAATAAAAAAATTTATAGCTCTTGTAAAACACTAGTGATCCGCTCCGGCTTCGCACGGGTAGTTCAAACCTTAATAAATAATAAACCTACTCCCTTCTTCATGGATTGCTCTGACTATTGGTGAGAACCACATAAAAATCTGTTGAGTAGTTTTTGAGTTTGTCGCGAACAGACAGACAGACGCGGCGGGGCACTTTGTTTTGTAATATGTAGTAATGACGTACGTTCTTTTAGTTTTTCATTTCTACATTATATGAAGTATTGGTTTACGCCTATCTATCTAAAGTACATAAATAAAATATGAATATACGCATCAGTATAAAAATGTATATTGATAATAATTGTTTCGAAATATCCTTTAACTAAACAACAATACAACAAGGGTTGTATAGTGGAGTTCATACAATCAATCAATTTAAGAACTAACTCTTGTTCGTTGAGACTCTTTCATATCTATCTATTCTCTGCCATTACTTTAAACTCTTGGTGTGACATGACATTCGCTTTTTCCTTCCTCTGATCTATGTTACATAGTTGGTTTACCTCTTTTTTCCTTTTATGAAATACCCAAGAGTAAACTACGAAGATGTGCCTGACCTGTTAAAAAGTGTCATATATCCAAACATTTTATTCGAATAAATAGCAGTGATAACAATTACGGTGATTTTTTTATCTTATGTATTTTGTAAAGTATCAATGTTTTAAAGTTTTAATTGGTCTATTTAGTCGCAGCGGTACACCAATGGCTAAACATTAGTCATTTTAATGATGTCTGGCATTCCAAGTGCCATTTGACAGGTTACACTTATACCAATTTGACTGCATCGATGGCAAACGATTTAACTGGTGACCTTGCCATTCGCACAATTCGATTACCACACGAGGCAAAACAACTTGTGATCCAAGTATAAAAATTTATAGTAAATTTTAAAAGACAAAAATTGCATGTCTAATTCTTAAAGAAAGCTATTAACGCAACAATTAACGATTTCAAATTACGAACAATGTCCTTGTTATCATTCGACTTGATAATATATTGTGTATTATTAGACTATCTATTCAACTCATTTCCTACTTACATAGATTATGGCAATCAAAATTATTCGTTCGTCGCGTGTTGGTCTTTACTGCCTCCGTGGCGGAGCGGTAGAGAATGCGACTGCTGTGCATGAGATCTCGGGTTTCAATCCCGGGTCGGGCCAACAGAAAGTTATTGGGTTTTCTATTAAGAAATCTCAATAGCAGCCTGGAGTTAGGAAGTTGGTGGTATTAGTCAGCCCCGTGCCTAGGAAAGCACATAGAGCTGTTGGTCCTGCGCCTGATCTCTCCCCGGTCGTGTCGGATTACCGTCCCATCGGATCTTGAGAGTTAGAGAACAGAGATGCACTTGTGTTTGCGCACACGTTTGTGCACTATAATATCTCCTACGCAGATGGCCATTCTCCGTTAAGCTTGGCTACTGTGACCGAAATTCGATCTGGAGGACATTATTCTATATTTATTGATATTAATATAAAACTATAGGAAGGCTGACTATACATCGAACATTTTTTTAACTATTCAGATAAATCTGAACCTAAAACAATGGCGTTTAATATTTTTGTCTATCTGTCTGCTTGTGTTGGCATCGCGTAAAATTCACTTTATAAATTTTAATGTGATTTTGAAAGTTTGGTTGTTGGAGAAAACCTGAGCTAAACGACTAGTCTGATTCTGATTAGTAGAACCGACGATACATAATACTTAATTAACATTTCGTGTACATTGTATTCCACGCAGGCGAAGATGCTGGTAAAGACTGGTATTATTTTAATTAAATATTTTAATTAATTTATACACTTAAGTGTGCAATTTTATCATTTATCATTATTAATAAACCATTTTAAACAATATTAATACCCTGACATATTTAATTTCATCTCTGCGTGAACTGAAGATAATAGTAATATTTTATTTGCATAACACATTGTAAAGTTAGGGTTTTACCGATACGCTAAAGCCTTCCTGTACATTTTGTGGTATAAAAGATGTTACAATACATTATAATATATAAAAATCGTACACACTATTATTTATCCATGAAATATAATTGGCAAATTTTTCTTCATCTACCGAGCGTGTAACTTAATCTTAGATAATCTAATACTTAATAATTTCACGTGAATACGTATTATATTATATCCATATTATTTAGTGAATCTGGGGATATCGCTGTATATAAGTCTGGTTGGGTCAGGTTAATTTGGTACGGGCACGCCACGATCGTGGCGGTAAGTCCCGTTTTTGAGGAGTGGCTGGAGAGGCGGCATGGCGCTCTCACCTTCCGGCTGACACAGGTTCTAACTGGCCACGGTTGTTTTGGCCAGTTCCTGTGTCGTATACGCCGGCAAGAGACGCCCGGTTGTCACCACTGCGGCGACTGCCGCGACGTTGTTGAGGACACGGCGCTGCACACTTTGGCGGTTTGCCCCGCCTGGGCATCGCAGCGCCGTGATTTGATCGCGGCAGTCGGATCGGTTGCCCTCTCGCTCCCGGCCGTAGTTCAGTCTATGGTCCGGAGTGAGAGGTCGTGGAACGCCGTCGCCTCCTTCTGCGAGGAAGTAATCTCCACCAAGGAGGCGGCGGAGCGGGAGAGGGAGCGTTTGAACCCTCTCCCCAACCGCAGAGCCGGGCGCCGGAGGGCGCGCGATGACCTCCAGCCACCCTGAGGTTTGACCTGGGGGTGGCGGGCTTTGTGGGCCTGCCCGCCATCCGTTCAGCACCAGGTCCGAGAGGCGGCGTGCGTGTTCCCACGCGCGCCTCTGTGTCGTGTCCGTCTCCCCTTTGGGGGAGACAGTAGGGCTTTTATATTGTGTAGTGCCTATCTTGGGTAGGTCTTGTTGCGTAGTGGCCTGCCGTTTCATACGGCGGGCCGTAACCTCGGCGGGGTCGCGACCGCATGCGAAAGCGATTCGCGCGGCCCCGTCGATAGTGGTTTTGTCGAGGAACACCGTGGTAGGTTTAGTCGGTATTCCGGGAGGTACATTGTCTTTTAACATCTTTCTTTTACCCCGGCGAGTCCGACATAATCCCTCCGCCCGCCCCCGCGGAGGGATATGCGTCATAGCATTCCCCCACGTAAAAAAAAAAAAAAAAAAAAAAGGTTAATTTGGTAGATTTTATATGATCTTACATGATTGGCTGTTTTAGAATAATTTTCTATGTTAAACATGCGTAGTGTCACGCTTATATCCCCGAATAGGTCGATAAAGGTGTGTGGATGACATTTCACCAACTATCGATTTATGTACCACGTAATAGGGAGTGAGCCTATTGAAGATCGTCTGTATTGAGGACCTGATCTACGAGATCGGAAAGCAATTCAAGAACACCAGTAATGGCGGCGCTTTAAGCTAAACAACTCAGCCGGAGGATGATGCACGATGACTAATCACCACGCCGATGGTGGAGACTCCGGCGACCGAAGAATAAGATCTACGAGTTTTTGAGGCGAATAGCCTAATTAAACAGACATTATTGGCCCCTCTCCGGTGGCAAAGGCAAGAAACAATAATCTATGGTCAATTCCAGAACCCGTGCTGCTACCGAGAATTACTTGACAGATAAACCCAATAATACTTTAACCGGAAATCTCTTCCAAAACAGTATTTCGTTCGGTGCGCAACCGAGGCCGTATTTCTTTGTTATTGTGTTAAACAAAAATATATTTTTCGTGTATGTAATGTCATGGCATCGGTAACAACACAGCTTTTTGAACGAAGACAAGACATTTGACTAGATACCATACATATTTTTATTTTTAAACATATTTGTAATACTTTTTGTTTGTTCAACCAATGATACAATGTTTTTATATTTTTTTTTATCGCCGCAGTTGTTTTTATATTTTAATATGCATTACATTACAAACATACATTTTTGATGACATTACGTGCAGAATATCACTTTGGCGTAATGGCCGTCGTGGCACCGCTGCATGTGTATCCTGATGGAACAATTTTGAATAACATCTTCGTATAAATGAACTGAATTTCATAAAAGACGCGAGCTATGTTGGCCTTCATGGCGACAATCGTCTGTGTTTTGTCTGCATAGACAAGAGATTTCACATAGCCTCACAGAATCCGTATTTTTTTTTACGAAGGCACTCGACGTGATTCTATCCTCTTCACTAAATATGATTTTCTTCCCAGAGGGCTAATTGCTAGTCAGCCGCTAATTGCTCTAAAGCCCACCAAAATCAGCGAACACACAACGCTGTCTGTGGCCATCGGACTTTAGTTCTTGAGTTAATTAAATATTGTATGGATGGAGGCCTAGGTCTCTACGTATAATTCGTCAAGTTGATGTCGTAGAAAGACGTTGGTATTGCGCACAATGCGATATGGACTGTGGATTTTCTTTAACATTGTTCCGAACAGCAACAATATTCATCAACAATTTTGTGTTTCTTTGACGTGCAGGCACTGCGTTATAGGCCACCGACCCGGTAGTCTCATATGTAGGGTTTAAACGGCGAATTGCAGAACGGCTACAAAGTCTATAAATTAGATGCAGCGCACAGAACGTTAGATGAACAGAGCACTGATTTTGATAATAAATTGTAAGAATTTCAACGCGTTATTAAATCGTGTAGCATGTTTTGTCTAAATGCTGTATGTTTTGTCTAAATGTCTCAAAGCTTTGTTAGTATTTTCGATTTTTTTTACAGTACAGTTTATCAGTGCACGATTCAATTATTTTTACGTTCATTTTGTCATAGCCTTTAGAATTATAAGTAACTTTATCACTTGATTAAACTTACATATATTTTTTTCATTATTATTATTGTCTTTGCATTTATTGTCATTTGAATTCTATTTAGATTTGTAAATATGACTTTTTGAAATGACGTACTTTTCTAAAAACTCAGCAGATTTTGAATGACTTTTCTGTTATATATTTTAAGTTTTTGCTCTTATTTTATAAAACAATGATTAATATAAAATACCAGATAACAAAATGCAATATGCGTTAAGTACAAAGCACATATTCGTATTATAGAACAGTTGTAAATGATATCGCTGTCATGCGCACTTCCACCATTACTTTCACTAGTAAGCAGTTGCTGCCAATTTATATTGACCAACCTTTTACTTACCTCGAAAACTTTCAATAGAGAGAACAAAGAGAAACTGAATACGAGACATTTAAAATTAAATGGTGAACCTAAACCTATTTTCATATCAGAATCTCTCACTACCAATGGAAGACGCTTATACTTCTTGGCACGCCAATCTGTTAAAAGCAACAAATACGCAGGGTATATATTCGTCAGAAAGAAGGTGACCCATCCAAATTAATCTCCTGTGAAGCAGAATTGACTACATTAAAGACTGACTGACTATTATCCAACCACTATTTTATAAAGTATGTAAGTATGTATGTATGTATGTAAGTATGTAGTAAGTTATGTATAATTTTAAAAACTAAATATCATGATAATATAAATTTAAGCTACAAATGTTGTTACAAATATCTTTATGTAATTTTTCTACAATACTTGCATATGTCTGTATACACTCTAATTCTACTTACACACTTCAGTCTACGAGTATATTTGCAAACCTACACAATAAACACATACACAATCTACACTACAGCAAATACCTATATTATCTTATACAATGAAAAATATATTTATAATATTATACCATATTTATCATTACATAAAATGCATAAGTATTAAACCAAGACCTCTTATATTTCTTTATCTACAAAAAAATATATACCTAATCAATATACTTTTTTAACGTAACATGCAATGGAGTAAGCCAATTTTAATTTACGTTGTCTTATTTACTGTACACATACAACAAATGCGACTCTTAGCTTACTTCCAAATTAAAACAAATAATATTATTTCTATATTATTTTCACCAGTAATAATTAGAAACATCATTCGATACCACAAATAATTTAATACAAGACATTGATCAATTTAATATTTCTATCCCTATTTCTTGTGAACCAGAGGAATGCATCTCATATCTTGAACATCCTACACGATATCTAAATATTCTACAGCAGAATATCCGTAGCCTAAACTGCAACTTCCAGGAAATACACGTTCTCCTTAAGCGATTGAAATTGTCCTGTGATATTATTGTGCTGTCAAAATGCTGGCTGTCCCATGTCGTGAACTTGCCATTGCTTGAAGGATATAATTCGTTTAAAACCAATGATAACTACAATCAAAACGATGGCCTTGTAGTCTATACCAATAGTAACCTGAAATGTATTGTAGAGGAACCATCCCTATCTGAAGCCAATTGCCTGACAATTAAAATACAAAATCATACAATATTATTTACGATTTATAGGCCACCCAGCTTCAGAACACCTGATACTTTTATAGATTCCTTACAAGCTCTATTAGAAGGGCTTTCATCCTTTAAAAATATTATAATAGTTGGTGATATAAATATTGATATTTTTAAAACAAACCATAATAATACAGCGTATATGGACACAATTACCTTCCACGGACTACTTCCTGCCATGAATAGTGCAACTAGGGGAAAATCGTGCTTAGATCATGTGTTACTAAAAACGAAATTAAATGCATGTACATTTACCTTAGTATCACGGATCACGAATCAGTCTTATTTAGCTTAAAAACAGACGTGTCTATAAATAAACCAACTTAACTAAAAATTATCTTTAAAATTGACAAGGTAAGACTAAAATCCGATTGTGACAATTATGATTTTGTGGAAGTTTATCAGGAAACTAATTTAAATACTGCAATGAACAAGTTCATTTATATAATTCAGCAATTAATTGCAAACAACTCGATAAGACGATTAACTCCTAGAAATAAATCTATACTAATATTATAAAGCTGAAGAGTTTGTTTGTTTGTTTGTTTGAACGCGCTAATCTCAGGAACCACTGGTGCGAATTGAAAAATTCTTTTTGTGTTGAATAGACCATTTATCGAGGAAGGCTTTAGGCTATATAACATCACGCTGCAACTAATAGGAGCGAAAAAACAATGGAAAATGTGGGAAAAACGGGGAAAATTATTCATCTTTGAGGGCTTCCGTTGTGTGCGCTGCGAAAACGGATCAAGATATCAAAAAAATATGTATGAAAGAATTATTCCTCTTGAAATGATCTAACAAAATGTCTGCGACAGTATATGTCTATCTTTTAAGATTAACTCACTAGAACCGTTTTTATGGTAATCAAATTTGGTCGAAATTAATGCATTATTACCAATTATTTGTTAGAGTTGTATCAACATAATAATATCTTTATCCAAATAAATGTGTTGTTGATTAAGAGTATTTAATTGTGAACAAAATTGTCTTTGACATCACTTAATTTCAATTAACATCTTAGAAGATATTACAATTTCAAAATAACTCCGATATAAAATTCACACGCGCCACATGATGTGCAAAACATGACGCTGCGCCTGGCCGGCGGGCGAGGAGAGGCGTTGCTTGCGAGCGACGCGGAGGGGGGGGTGTAGCTCTACGAGGTTCCCTGCCGCGCGGCTCAGACGCGCGGTCGGCTCCCTTCTGAACGGTTGTATGCAGCGTTATTTATTTTTGCGATATAATATCGTCGTGTGATAATACTTTTTAAATACTATTTCATTTTGTTTTAAGGATAATATTTTGGTTCTAATAATTTCACAATTATTAACACTTTTTTTTAGTTTTGATGTAGATAATCAATTATAAGTAGGTGTCATAGTTTTCTTTATAGTATTGTTTGTTTTAAGGATAGTATTTTGTTTTTAATAATTTAGCAATAATTAACACTTTTTTTGTTTTGTTGTAGATAATACCTGTAAATAGGTGTCATCTAAATAATTATTCTTATTAGGTTAGGTTTTAGTTTAAGCATACAGTTATCGTTTTACGGTAGGTAATTCTTCACTTTTTTTTGTTTTGTTGTAGATAATACCTGTAAATAGGTGTCATCTACATAATTATTCTTATTAGGTTAGGTTTTAGTTTAAGCATACAGTTATCGTTTTACGGTAATTCTTTTGACATATATTTTATCCGATTTACGTAAGTACCAAATACAGGCAAAAAAATTAGGTTACTAATTATTAACCTTACGTTTGTTTTTTTCTTGATTACGAGTTAGGGTTTGGTTAAGTTTTCATTTTCTACGTTCTTTTTTCGTCACTATAATGCCTAGAAAAAGAACTCAGCTTTCTCGGCAGACTGCTACTGCAAAGCGGCTGCGAGTTTTGCGCAGCAATGAAACAGAGGATGAAAATATGCATAGGTTGGCTACTCAACGAGCAATCAGTGAACAAAACCGTGCTAATGAATCGATCGTTGAACGTTCGCAGCGTCTAGCCTCACAAAATTTCCGAACTTCGGCGAACCGACAACGGGAATCAAGCGCTGAACGTTCTCAACGTTTATCCTTACAAAATTCCCGAACTTTGATAAACCGAGAACGGGAATCAAGCGCTGAACGTTCTCAACGTTTAGCCTCACAGAGTTCTCGAACTTTGGTGAACCGACTGCGGGAATCAAGCGCTGAACGTTCTCAACGTTTAGCTTCACAGAGTTCTCGATCTTTGGTGAACCGACTACGGGAATCAAGCACTGAAAGTTCTCAACGTTTAGCCTCACAGAATTCCTGAACTTTGGCTAACCGCGATCGGGAATCGAGCACTGAACGATCCCATCGATTAGCACAGCAAAATGCACGATCAGCAAGAAATAGAACTCGCAGGCAACTTAATTTATTAAATGCTGCGTTTGCTTATGATTGTACCCTTGACTATACTGAGCTAAATGACATTGATATTGGCAGAATGGATAAAATATGCAAGTTATGCCAAGCAAAAAAATGGGCGACTGAAGCTCCTGGACTGTGTTGTAGTGGTGGCAAAGTAAATATACCTATAATTCCGGAACCAACTACAGTTTTAAAAGAACTGATATCAGGCTCACATCCATCATCAAAGCATTTCTTAAATCACTCAAGACAATATAATACATTATTTCAGATGACTTCATTTGGTGCCAAAGAAATTCGTGAGGGAAACTTTATGCCCACTTTTAAAGTCCAAGGGCAAGTTTATCACTTGATCGGTAACTTACTTCCAGCTGAAGGGGCACAACCAGAATTTTTGCAAATATATTTCGTTTCCCATGCAGATCAGGTATCCTTGCGCTCAAATTTAAATCCAAGCTTGCAAATCGATCTTATCGACGTTTTCCAAACATATCTTCACGATCATAATACGTATATTCAAAGTTTTAAATACAATCTGGAAAATAGACCACCGAATGACTTAAAACTTATTATACATGCTGATGTAAAACCTCCTAACGAGCATCGAGGTCGGTATATACGCCAATATTAGATGAAGTAGCTGTTCTTTTGATCGATGAAGACAAAGGTCCCCGAGATATTGTGTTGACTGCGAGAGATGGTGGACTTCAACGAGTTTCTGAAATTCATAGATCTTATGACCCACTTCAGTATCCTTTACTGTTTCCCTTTGGTAATGACGGATACTGTATAAATATTCCACAGCAGAATACTGCTGCTAGATCTAAAACTGTATCATGTATGCAATTCTATGCATTTAGACTCATGGTGAGAATAAATGATTTTAACAGCATACATTATTTCAAAGGATTATTCAACCAATATTGTGTTGATATTACAGCTAAAATAATTTCTGAGAGGCTTGACTTCATCAAAAGAAATCAAAAAAAATTGAGAGCAGAAGAGTACATTCATTTAAGAGATGCCGTAGTTAATGATGCGAATATAAACGCTTCTAATATTGGCCAGCATGTTATATTGCCGTCGTCATTTACAGGATCCCCCAGACACATGAACGAAAAAAGTCAAGATGCCATGACATATGTCAGGAAATTTGGGAGACCAGATCTCTTTATCACATTTACATGTAACTCCGAATGGCTGGAAATAAAAATTGAGTTATTACCCGATCAACATTCTTACGACAGACATGATTTGGTTTCTAGAGTATTTCATTTAAAACTCAAAAAAATGATAGACCTCCTAACGAAGAAAATATTTTTGGACCATCGAAAGCCTTTGTTTACAGCGTAGAATGGCAAAAAAGAGGTTTACCTCACGCCCACATTTTATTGTGGCTGGCTAACAAAGTACAACCAGATTCTATAGATGCAATAATATCGGCTGAAATACCTGACAAACAACAAGATCCAATTTTTCATAATATTGTCATAAAAAATATGATACATGGTCCTTGCGGATTTCATAATCCTGCGTCACCATGTATGAAAGAAAACATTTGTTCTAAAAAGTACCCTAGGCATTTTATTTCTGAAACACAAACCGGGGATGACGGTTACCCAACCTACAGGCGCAGGTCTCCAGATAATGGTGGAAACACAGCAATAATTCGTGTCAAAGGTACAGAAATGAGCGTGGATAATAGGTGGGTTGTTCCCTATAATCCAGTGCTATCACGAATTTTCAATGCACACATTAACGTAGAGTTTTGTCAATCGGTCAAAGCTATTAAGTACATCTGTAAGTATATTCATAAAGGTTCTGATCAAGCCACATTTTCGTTACAAAGTAATAACGATGAAGTAGAAAAATATCTAAATGGTCGCTATATAAGTTCCTCGGAAGCGCTCTGGAGAATTTTCCATTTTCCTATTCATGAACGTTTTCCGGCAGTAGTTCATTTAGCAGTTCATTTGGAAAATGGACAAAGAGTTTATTTTTATAATAATGCAAACCTTCAAGATCGCGTTAATAATCCTTCATCAACGACACTTACAGCGTTCTTTGATCTTTGCAAAAGTGACGTTTTTGCAAAAACCCTTTTATATCACGAAGTACCCCAGTATTACGTATGGGAAAGAAATTCATTTTCTAGAAGAAGACGTGGGCAACATGTTGAAGGATATCCCGGTGTAAAAAAAGACACAACTTTAGGCCGTGTCTACAACATTCATCCAACTCAAACTGAATGTTTTTATTTAAGAATGTTACTGCAACATGTTCGCGGTCCAATGTCATTTGAACATCTAAGGACCGTGAATGGTGTTATTTGCCAAACTTATCAAGGCGCTTGCAAGGAATTAGGTTTACTGGAGGGAGATGAACATTGGCAAAATACAATGTCTGATGCTGTCATGTCCGAGCCAGCCACAAAATTAAGAGAATTATTTACCATCATCCTTATATTTTGCCAACCATCTGACCCCTTAGAGTTATGGAATAAATTTCGTAATGCTTTATGTGAAGATATATTAAACAGAATGCGTAATGAGAACCAGGATATGACATTAGCATATAATGATGATATATACAATGATGGACTAATCATAATTGAAGATAAAATTCATGAGATTTGCGATAAATCATTAACCGATTTTGGGCTTCCTGTATCAAAAAGGATTAATTCACTTAATCATCTGGATCCGTTAGAAGTAGCATTGCGTAAACCGTATGATCTAAATGAATTAAATGAGTGTATTACCCAAAATGAACCAAAATTAGTTAATGACCAGGTGACCGCGTATAATTGTGTTATGCGAAGTGTTCGTTTTAGTGAAGGAAAAGTATTTTTTTTTGGATGCTCCCGGTGGAACCGGCAAGACCTTTATTACTAATCTTATATTAGCAAAAGTAAGATCTCAGGGAAAGCTAGCTTTGGCAGTAGCGTCGTCAGGTATCGCTGCAACTTTATTAGCAGGTGGACGCACAGCTCATTCCACTTTTAAACTGCCCCTAACTGTTTCTTTACAGAAAGATAGCGTGTGCTCTATACGTAAAAATGGCCCTTTGGGAAAAGTTTTACAAGATGTCAGTTTAATAATCTGGGACGAATGTACCATGATCCATAGAGCTCATGTAGAGGCTCTAGATAGGACTCTTAGAGATATTAGAAGCTGTGATAAAATCATGGGTGGGATTGCTGTTATGTTTGCTGGGGACTTTCGACAAACTTTACCAGTAATAGTAAGGGGAACTAGAGCAGACATTGTAAAGTCTTGCCTTAAAAGTTCCCCATTATGGAAGTTTGTTAACATCTTAAAATTAACTACAAATATGAGAGCACATTTGGGGGGAGGTAGTATAACTTTTCCTTCAAAGCTACTTTTAATAGGAGACGGGAAAGTACCTCATTTTGAAAATAAAATTGAAATTGATCGTGATTTAGGAGAAAGAGTGAGTAACATTGAGGACTTAATATCGAAAGTTTACCCTGAAATCACCGAAATAGAAAATAAAGATCATCAATGGATGTGTCAAAGGGCAATATTGGCGGCGAGAAACAGTAGCGTGGACGAAATTAACGACCTAATTTTAAGTAAACTTCCAGGAGACATAGCTACCTACACATCTATTGATAATGTAATGGATCAAGAAGATGCGGTCCATTACCCACAGGAGTTTCTTAATTCTTTGAACCCAAGTGGCCTTCCCCCATATTCCCTCAAGTTAAAAATAGGTGCTCCAATAATTTTACTTAGAAATCTTAAACCACCAAATTTATGTAACGGGACCCGACTTCAAATCAAATTTCTTCGCAATAACGTGATCGTTGCAATAGTTTTGACTGGTCCAGCAGTTGGTCAAACAGTGCTTATACCTCGCATCCCAATGATTCCAAATGATTTACCTTTTAATTTTAAAAGAATTCAATTTCCCGTTAAGCTATCTTTCGCCGTTACAATTAATAAATCACAGGGGCAAACATTTAAACACGTAGGAATCGATTTACGTCAAGATTGCTTTTCACACGGCCAACTATATGTCGCGTTGTCAAGATCGGGTTGCGGAGAAAACCAATATGTTCTTCTGCCACAAGAAAATAAAACTAAAAATATAATTTACGCAGAAGTACTTTAAAATAATTATGTTCTTTTAAAAACTTAAAAACTAAATTGTCTAAAATAATAACAGAAAATGACGCGGACAAAGTCGTGGGTAACACCTATAATTTATAAAGCTGAAGAGGTTGTTTGCAAAAATAAATATGATGCCCAAAATAACTATTCCACGCGGACGAAGTCGCGGGCACAGCTAGTTTATAATAAAACCGTGGATAACGAAATAAATATTGGTACGTTACGTTGCATACGCAATAGAGACAGGATGCACAAAAAATTAAAATCGAATACAACTAATGTAATATTAAAAATATCGTACTTAAGATATCGAAACTATTGCAATAATTTATGAGAGAGATCAATTAATAATGTCTAAAAATAATTCAAAAAGGCTTTGGTCTACCATAAAAACAATTACCAACGACAATAACAAAAATCAACTACCACTACAACTTTTAAAAATTACTGACAATCCCAAAGAGGCGGTGAACAAGACTAATGAATACTTCTCTAATATCGGTAAACGCCTATCTGATATGATTTTACCCACTCGCTTTCCAAACTTCAAGAAAGTTATTGAACCTCCCGTGAAATCTTTTTTTCTTCTACCAACGGACAATGGAGAAGTTGAGAGAACAATACAGCTTCTTAAAAGTGACTGTGCACCAGGTTGGGATCAGATCAGTGCCGACATTCTTAAGATTACATCCAAATCAGTAACACCCGTGCTAACTGATTTGATAAATCGCTGTTTTGAAGCTGGGGTTTTTCCGGATTCTTTAAAAAGAGCTGTAATACACCCGATATACAAGGCGAGTGAAAGAGCCAGCGTCAGTAACTATAGACCTATTGCAATCTTAACTATATTATCGAAATTATTTGAGCGTATAATTAACACCAGGCTTATTAAATACTTAGAAAACAGCAAACTAATTTCAAACTCGCAATATGGTTTTAGATCCGGCCGCTCAACCAGTAATGCTGTACTTGACCTTATTAACTTTCTGGTTAATAAATTAGATAATACAAAGAAATGCCTCGCTATATTTCTCGACCTTGCAAAGGCCTTTGACACTGTTTCTGTCCCCTGCCTTGTGGAGACACTAGAAGCACATGGTAATAGAGGCATCCCACTGGCATTGCTATCTGATTATCTGCACAATAGAACCCAATGCGTAAAAATCGGTGACAATATCAGTGACGAGTTGCCAATTGCATTCGGGGTGCCACAAGGCAGTATACTAGGTCCAACACTCTTTCTCTGCTATATTAATGAGCTCTGCACACTTTGTAATAAAAATTGCCGCATCTCGGCTTATGCAGATGATACAGCTCTAACCTTTTATGCTGATTCATGGGATGAACTCTTTAATCTTGCGCAGGAGGGTTTGAACACGATTTGTCACTGGCTAATATCACACTCTCTCACTTTAAACGACGATAAGACCAAATTCATTGTATTTTCAATCCAAAATCGAAGAGAAATAGATATTACAAATAACATATATGCGCATAAATGTAATTTTCCTCCTAATCCCAGCTGTACATGTCCCAAAATTACTTCTACTAAATGTATTAAATATCTTGGAATCAAAATTGACGGTAATTTAAAATTTGAAAACCACATATAAACTTTATCCAATAGAATGCGAAAACTAACATACATATCTAAATCTCACTACGTGACGTAGCAGACAAACAGACCATAAAGTTAGTATATGAGGCCTTGGCGCAGTCAATCATATCCTATTGCATCACTACCTGGGGAGGAGCTTGTAAAACAAAAATGATAATCCTTGAAAGAGCTCAAAGAATGATACTAAAAGTAATTCTATCAAAACCTTGGTTATTTCCTACTTCTAAACTTAACGAAAAAGCGCAAGTCCTCATTGTGCACCAGCTTTACATAATGCTATCTATACTTCATTAACTAAGTGACTTACCAGAGGAAAGAAGAAAGCGCATAGCTCAGACTAGACGAAACTACGCGATTTGTGAGCCAACTACCGTAAACACCTCATTTGCACAAAGATTTTTTTCATACCGAGGAGGTATGTTGTTTAATAAAGTAAATAAAATAGTTCACTTGTCCAACTATTGTAAAAATGAATGCAAAAATAGGATTTATAAATGGTTGCAGAAACTTAGTTACGCGAAAACGGAAAAAAATTCTGAAGCTAAGTATATAAATTGTACAATATATACATATAGATATATTATATCTATACTCTTAAATTTTTATATATCACATTAGTTATTTTATTATATATCACATTTATTTACAATTATTATATCATACATTTTCTACTTAATACCCACAATGATTAAGAACCCTATTACTAAATAAATATGTTAAAACATGCAAAATTGTTATTTGACAAAACTATTTATCGCTTATACACTCACACACACGACGCACACACATACTCCCATATACACACACCACACACACATACTACGCATATATATACACACAAACACACATACATACACAAACACATACTTACACACACAAACACATACTTACACACACACATATGTACACACATATGTACACAAATATGTCATTATTATACACTGAAACTTGTTCCTGTTTACTCATTCACAACTCTCATGTACGCTTTCCACATGTTGACAATCCATACAATGTTATGAAATGGGGGACCTGGAGATCTATAGTACAGGCTTCGGCTTAGTTTAGACTCCAGATCGCCCACAAATTACAAATTACTTACAATTGTTCGTGTCAACTATATACTGTATAACATGATGTAATTTGTGGAGATGAAATAAACATTATTATTATTATTATTATTACTTTACGCGAAAAAATGGTTTATTTTCAAAAAGCCTTAAAATTGTTTACTTTTATTCCAGAGGTAGCCCAGGTAATCAGTTTATCTAGTGGTGGTAAACTTTCGTGGGATTTCAGTGGCTGAACCGATACAGTTACTGGATTTAGTCGATATATTAAAAGATTTGATGCACTATTAAGCGTTATTAAGATGTAGGAGTCGTCGAAGTTAAAACCCATAGCAAGGAAACTGTAATAGATAATGTTTTAATTTAAAAAATGGTAAATATTGGAGTCTATCAACATGAAATTTCTATGGTACGGGACAGAAACTTCTGCGTCGATACTGCCGGTGGGCAGGAGTATCTGCCAGGGTGACTCCGGTGGTCCTCTTATATATAGCCTTTGTTAACAACAGGAGAGCTTTGGTATGAATATCAGAAGATTCTTTATTGTTTCTTTATAACGTTATTTATTTACTACTTCTTATCAGCATAATTGTATATCTGTCTTTACATACGTCTTTACAACGGTAGCAAATAATATAATAAAATAATGAAGCACGTTCTTCGCAAAGTTTTTTTTTTCACTATATATTTTTATTTCACTATTTGTGTAGCAATAAATTAAACTAGTAAGTGAAATAGTATAATTCGAATATTTGACCACAGGTAGTACAGAAAAATAATTATGATTCACTTATTTGCTGTATAATTATAGTTATTAATATATACACTTAAAACAGTCCATACCCATGTTAATAAATTTAAAAAATGTTGATCTATCTGAACATTTCAAAATCGGAGCCATGCAAAAACAGCATGCGCGAAATCAAGACGATGCTATACATACTATAACGTGCTGTCTCGTGATTGCGCATGCAATAATTATGTTCTAAAAATATATAAAAGCCCCTGAACTTTGTTCAAGTAGTGCATTCTAATCCGAGATAAAATTATCCTAATCACGTGATTATATAAAAACAATATAAAACAGTTAAAGGTTCGACTAAAAAAAATTATGATCAATCTTAGTTTAATCGTTTCAGATATATGTAGATACTAAATCATGATAATATTTATATTAATCACTTTATAAAAGCTGCGTTCAAAGAAAATTACATCAAAATGAAATTTATCGTTGAAGTTGTATTGGTGCTGATCTTAGCAGTTTCAGCCGTTGAATTCTCCTCTATTAACAAGCCTACAGCTGTCGTCTACCATAGACGCTTTGGTATACTCAGCCGCCGAGATTAAGAAATGGAAAGTAGATGATGCTGATAGCCTGGACAGCCAAAGAATCATCGGAGGCTGGAACGTTGATATCTCACAACACCCTTACCAGGTAATTTCATATTTCTTTAGTCGCTTATTACATTAATACGCGCCCCTAATTAAGTGACTAGCTGTCCCCCGCAGTTTCACCCATATGTTTGATTATTGCTCCGCTGCCGTAGCTCAAAGTGTGATGCATAGCCTATATTAGTTCTAGACAAAAATCCAATTTTTCTCTTTATTATTGTAGTGACAGTGCGACGCAACATTTATTCTATTAAGACACATGCATCGCACGCATCAACCAGTCGCTCCGCACCTGTCACTGAAGCAGAACAAGTTGTGAGGACTATTAACTGCACTAGGTCATCCATTGTAATAGACTAATACTTTGTGCACAAGTCAACCAACCCACGGCGAGAACACGTATAGAGAACCTAGACATACTTCTTCAATAATATTTGTGTAGATTTTTTCCTAAAGGTTATGTCTTCCATCAATACATTACTTAAAAAAGTTAAAATCTTATGACATTCATAATTATATAATTATGAGTCTTTTAATTTAAAGTTATTAGATATGTAAAACAAATTGCACAAAAATGTTTTAACAAATAATGCAAGTTTTACATACAATTTAACAAATAGGGAAGAAATCATTTTAATTACTCGTTTCTTAAAACGTCTATTTCACGTTCTTAATTATTTTATTGCAGTATTTTCAATGTAGTTTATAAATAGTTTAAGAACAATATTTCATATTTCTGTATTATGAAATTTCAGGCTGGACTTGTAATCCAAGTTAATTGGTTCTTCCAATCAGTATGCGGCGCTTCCTTGATTTCTTACAACCGTTTGGTGACCGCTGCTCATTGCCAGAACGATGGTCAAACCTTCGCTAACTTCTTCACTCCACTTGTTCTTGGCTCCAACTTCATCTTCAGCGGTGGCCTCCGTATTGTTACCGGGGATGTTGTCATGCACCCACAGTGGAACATCAGAACTCTTGAGAATGATATCGCCGTTAATTCAATATTAATTTACTATAGTACAATGTACTCAGTTACTCAATATAAGTCGTTTATAAATTATTTAAATGATTCCAGACGTAATTCAGCCAATCTACCCAGTGGCGGTGAACTTTCGTGGGATTTCAGTGGTATAACAGTGTTTGTCTAGTTCTCGGTATAACAAAAGACCACTTATTGTCTTCTGTTTACGCGAATGTTATTCATTGAAATTAAACTACTATATACGGATTTTATCGCGTTGTTTATTTAACACTCTATTACATAATTTAGAAACTGTTACACTACTATACTATACTATTAAACTTTACTAATTTTAAGCTAATTAAATTATTAAAACTATCAAATCTATTTGTTTTTAAGTTTACACTTTCCCCGACGTTTCGGTTGCTTTTCAGCAGCCATGGTCACGGGGAGACTAAGATGGTAGTTGTCTCAATGTTCCAGTGTAGTTATTTCAAAGTACCCGAACATAATTTAGTTATTGGTGTTTCTATTTACGCAGAATGAGCTCATAGTATCATGAAGTCTAGCTGTGGTTTGTTTCTTCTTGGGTTTGACTATTTGAAGTACTGAATCCCAAGCTGGTGGTACATTCCAACCATCTTCTCTATTGAAATTTGGATGTTTTTTGATTTCAATAGCCTCGCGAAGCATCCTTGGTAGGAATCGGTGTTCTTTAGCGAGAATCTGTGGTTTGTCAAATCTCAGGTGGTTGGTCCCCTGTTGTACATGTTCACACACAGCAGATTTCAACGAGCGTTTGTGTTTTACGTCAGCTATGTGTTCTTTTATGCGGGTGCCTATGCTTCTCTTGGTTTGACCAATGTATGAGAGTCCGCAGTCACAATCTATTTTATAGACCCCTGCATCTTGTAAAGGTAATTGGCACTTGACGGATGGTAAAAATTGACTTATCTTCGTTGGCGGCTTGAAGTATGTGTTGATTGAAGCTCGCTTCAAGATGTAGCCAATCTTGTCAGTGACTGTGGCTGGCTTTTCTCGGGATCTGTGACAGCGGCGCGGCTGTTGGAGCTTGTTGTCTTGCAGTACTTGCTTGACATGTTGAAGCTCGGCGTCCAGGTGTTTCTTGTCACAGATCCCGTGGGCTCTCTGAAACAAAGACATTCCCACGGTAGCTAACTGTTTAGGATGGTGGTGAGATTCACCGTTTAAGTACCTATTTGTATGGGTCTTTTTCCTATACACAGTGTGGCTCAAAGTATGATCAGGATTCCTGATGACAAGTACATCTAAGAATGCTAATGAATTATTTGCCTCTAATTCCATAGTAAATTGGATGTTGTTATTAATGGAATTAAGATGTTCTAGGAATACACTAACACTATCTGTTGGTAATATTGTAAAAGTATCATCTACAAACCTCTTATAAATCCTGGGTGTGATGGGGGCAGTCTGTAAAGCTCGAGCCTCGACGTCCTCCATATATATGTCGGCAACAACAGGCGATACAGGGGAGCCCATTGCCACACCATCTACTTGTATGTAGAATTTGTTGTCCCACAACAGATAGCCAGTTGTTAAGCAATGCTTAAGTAGTTCTGCATATTCCTCAGGCATATTGTACTCTATTAGCTTCCTTTTAGTTATTTCAATACAGTCATGTACAGGTATGCATGTAAATAATGACTGTACATCAAAACTAACCATTGTTTCATTGTTAGTGAGACATAGGTGTTTAATTTCACTCACAAAATGGTATGAATCACAATAGGACGTAGGGGAGCGTTTTCTTTGTGTATTTTTGGTAACCCATACAGCTTTGGAGGTTCTACGCAAGCTGGTATTAATTGTTTAACGTCTACATCTAGTCTTTCGGAGTATTTATGTATGATGTCTTTGGTTTTGTTCAATATTTTGTTTGTAGGGTCTGTTTTAACCTGTTTATATGTTGTTTCATCCGAAAGTAAATTTTCAATTTTATTTTTATAATCTGACGTATCCATTATAGATTTGATAGTTTTAATAATTTAATTAGCTTAAAATTAGTAAAGTTTAATAGTATAGTATAGTAGTGTAACAGTTTCTAAATTATGTAATAAAGTGTTAAATAAACAACGCGATAAAATCCGTATATAGTAGTTTAATTTTAAAAAAAGACCACTTGTCAAATTTAATACTCATAGTCAAAAACGCATCGCTGTAGCTTTTCAAAATATGATTCGTTTCGCTTAAGATGATTAAGATAAAGAATTAGGATTTTGATTATTTTCAGGTTGGTGTGACGTCATTCGGTTCCTAGAATGGCTGCCAAGCTGACGATCCCGCTGCTTTTGTCAGAGTTACTTCCTTCATCAACTGAATTTGGTCTATCTAATATGTGTCATGTATAGTATCGTCTATAACTTAATAACACATTTACGTCATATACAATATACTTACAAGTTTTAGTAAATAATAATTGTATTTTCATTTCACACAAGAATTTTCATGTCTCAGTATGACAGTATTTGTCATTCAACTGAAAGAGAAGGAAAATGATAACTATGGTGAGGTTATCCTTCGACATGTGACTACTCCATACCGTCATCGTTCGATAAAAATGTAAAACTGTCAGTCCTGATTGTAATTATTATCTAATAGCAGCGATAGCGTAGAGGGAGACCGTTGGACTGCCACTCAGAGGTCTCGGGTTACCGTCACCTAGTGGGTGCTGGAGCTTTTCGTGGTGGTAGCGAGTCCAAAGGCAAATGGGGGAGCATGATGACAGTCAAGGTGGCGGTCACGGCGTACCTACCTAATTAGAAATTTTATATAATAAAATGATTTAAAATATTAGAGCTATTTTTTATGAAAAAACATTTTATCTAGCCGTCTATAATGTTTATCTTATTATTATGACGTAAATATACATCAAAACATTTAAATAACCATGTAGTATAAACTAATTGATTCGGTTTAGGACTGTCGGTAACAAGTCTATGCAAGTTGGTGAGCAAAGATGTTATCTACACAATCAAGCATGTTTCAACAAAAATACGGGAACTTGTAACAACCTGTTGGCAGCGCAAGTGCACCAGGGCATGTGCAAATCTTTAAAGGCCAAGGATAGCTCTTTAATGTCTTATTGTTTTTGTGTACTTCGTCAGTGATCCAATACTCGTGCGCGACTGATAAATTAAAGAAGTCATTAGTTTTATAAATTTCTATAAATCAGTTGAAAGGTTAATGTATTGAAATTGTAACAAATTGTGAATTCTAAAATATCTGAAACTAAAAAGAAAATATGTCAGCAGTTCAATATTGAGTATTTGAAATATGGATTTACGCAATCTCCAACAAACTAATTATTACCTATGTGTGTGTTTAATTTATCAAAAAGTTTTTTCAAATGAAGCCATGAAGCCTTTTAGGCTCCAAGATCATTTGAATAAAATACATATTGATAAAAAGGACAAAAACTTATATTGAAATTAAAACTACTATATACGGATTTTGTCGCAATTTATTACATAATTTTGAACTATAACACTACTAATATTGAACTAGTGTCAAACAACAACAACAAGTGACTATTCTCTGTTGAATGTTGCATTCTAGGTTCCCAGATCTGTGCATCATACCACCCAGATACTTGTATTGTGCGATCCACATGGTTACAAGTTGGCTGTCGATGGAAATCGGACTGTTACTACTGGTACTGGGTCTTCGCAACACTCAGCGCTAGGCCACCGGCCTGTAACGGCCGTTTCCACGACAGAAGTGCCTCCTATAACTCTGCGTGGCTCGTGCAAATAGCAACGTCGTCTGCGTAGATAAAAGTCCACGAGGCTGAGGACTGCGCCACTTCAGTAAGTGAGTCTAAAACCAAGCAAAACAGGAAGGGACTCAGTACTGAGCCTTGGTGCTCCTTGGTGAGATGGTGGAAGCCAATCCGAGTCAAACTACCCAGGAATCAGCGGCATGGTTTAACGTTACTCTACCTACAATATTGGCTCATTTGCATCAAATCAATAAAATAAAAATATGAAAAATAGGTGCCGCATGATTTGACTGATCTGCAGAAAGAAATGCGTGTTGAAACTTGTCTTGCCTTGTTGAATCGGTACAGAAATGAAGAAATATTGGATCAAATTGTGACATGATGAAAAGTGAATCTTGACGATAATCGTAAGCGAAAAATACAATGGCTGATCCCAGGTTAAACGCCACAACAGTGCCCTAAAGCAAAGCTTACCAATAAAAAGGTAATGGTAATTGTTTGGTAATCTCTTCATGGTGTTCTTCACTATAGCTTTCTCAGGTCTGGTGAAGCAATAACAGCAGATGTTTACTCTGCCGAACTTCGATTAATGATGGCGAAACTGGCAGTGAAACAGCTCCGACTCGTGAATCAATCTTCACCATTATTGCTCCATGATAACGCAAGACCTCACTCTGTACGAGAAACCGTTGTTACTCTAAAGGAGCTGCAGTTAGAAACCCTACGTCATCCTCCGTACTCGCCAGACCTTGCTCCAATGGACTACAATTTTTTCGTGATTTGGGCAATTTTCTACGTGATAAAAAATTTCTTCCCAGGAGGCAGTACTAAATGCTTTCACACAGTTTGTCGAATCTAGATCCTTGGAATTCTATCGTCAAGGCATAAATGAACTTCCATTTAGATGGCAGCAATGTATAGATAATAAATATTTATATCTATACATTGCTGCCATCTAAATAAATATTTCGATTAAATAAATATGGTACATCATAGAAAAAACGAGTTTCAAATTTTCAGTACAAATCGGCAATTTCATACTTTAAAATCCTAATAAATAAATAAATGTTCTTCCGCTTTTGTATGTAATTGTGTGTTCCTACTTTATGGCAAAGAAAGAATTTACTATAGCAAGATCGAATGCTGCGGCTGTCAGTATCGTCTGTTTCGAAGGTATTTGTTGTAGATGTTCTTCCAGAGTGGTCCAAAATGTATCTTTTACAGCTCTGCTACAACCCGCCTGGGGAGCATAAGCTGATATCACATTTAAAACTTTCCCTTCAACAAGTACTTTTAGAGACATCAGCCTGTCGTCAATTCGATTTACCTCTAAGATGTTATCGAGATTTTCGGCTCTGACAGCGATTGCTACATCGTTTCTTCCATACCTAGCGCCTACATACAGGAGTTTGTAATCTCTCCGATGTTACGAGCTTTTGCACCATTCCATCTGGTTTCTTGAAGACAAGCAAAATCTACCATTCTACGTTTGAAGAGTAAAGCAAGTTCTTTAGTGTTCCAAGATTCAAAGTAGCGAAGCGGACTTTTAGGTTACAATTTGGGACTAACGTCGGTAGCCCTCGCATACTGTTCGCAGCTGTAGGGCGATGTGTCTGCGCGTCGTTTCGCGGCGACGCCCTATCTGTTATCCTCAATGTAATTTGTAACCTGTCCATTTGCTTTGCTAGAAATTTGACGAGATTTTTGGGTTTATTAACTAAGTACCGATTGCCATCTGACGTACAAAAATCTACCACTTGGAGGTAGGGAAACCCCCAGGGTTTATGATGGGTTCGGGTACAGATATTGCCTCCTGTGCATAGTGGGTGTCTGGTTACAGCCTCAACCATCTCATTGATATTTATGGTTCTTATTGTTTTTTTTTACTTATTCTGATTAAACGTCTTGCCTTTGCCTTTATGCAGTGCCTCATTGTGGAGTGCTACAGCGTTCTGCAATGTCTTGCATTTGTTGGTTAATTTATAATTTTATTTTAACACTGTATTTATTTATTTATTTCACCACATCAAAGAAATAATATATGGATTAAAACGTACAGGTCATGCATACAATGTTCTTACTTGATAATTGTAATTACATTTTACATGGTTTGTATGGTCTTGGTCTGAAATAAATGTTTTTATTATACCATGCTTTTGCATTTTAATTAATTAATAATCACGACCCTCTGCCACAACCACGAGGAACGCGATTAGAAAGAGAGGGAATTAAATAATAATCATTATTATAGCATAGGCAGATGCGCAGCTATTGCCGCCATAGCAAGGGCCGCAGGCGGGAGAACGGGGATTCCACCGTCCGCAGGCTATTCAGTCGGAGCGACGCTCTTTGGACATCGCCCGTAGATGCAAGTCTGTATCGGGCACTGTTGGGTGGGTCGCTGATGTAGTTTCAGTTGCAACAACTTACCCACCATTCAAGACAGCATTAGGCACACCGTGGTAGGCTTAGTCAGTAATACCTGCGATGTACGATCATTCCCTAAAGTTAAAAAATAAAACAGGTTTATGTTGCATAATTCAGTCTTCAGAAAGGCTTTTGTCACAGAAGAACCCTGGTTATTGAACCAGATTTTATGAAATCACAAAAAACTCCAGAGCTATGTTCTAGAAGCGCATTAAATTTTTTTATATGTATATACAGTGAATGCCAAGTAACGGGAAGCGACAACGGGGCCGGCCCAGGAGGAGATGGCGAGACGAGCTTGATGCCTAAGGGATTGGCAACTCATAATAAGCGATCGAGATAGATGGAAGTCGGAAGGGGAGGCCTTTGCCCAGCAGTGGGACACCAATTAGGCTTAAAATAAAACTAAAAATATTCTATCCTACTATTAAAATTCGTTTCCGCAATTAACCCTTTTATAGGGATCACCAATTTTTCTGATCTATAGTAAAATTGTACGTGAAATTAACGAATTCGGTCAACTTTCTTATAGTATAATGTAGAGTATGAGTAGAGCGAGTCCATCAGATAATAATAAGCATTTTGAGTAAACTGAACACAGATGACTACACAAAATAGTACCTCGGAGTGCTAAGCGTATAATAATGCTTGAACGGAACCCATCATAGAAGTTTAACATAACGCCTTTCGAATTTATACTTGGTGTGGGAGACAAAGATACACAATACATAGGTAAACTTGGAATATGGACATATATATTTATTCATTTATTGTTGGCCTCGATAGCGTAGTGGTAAGTGTAACCGACTGCCACGCCTGAGGTCGCGGGTTCGATTCCCGCACAAGTCATACATTTGTGTGCATATGAACATGGATGTTTGTCTTGGTCTGGGTGTTTATGTGTATAATATGTATGTATTTACAAAAAATAAAGTATATATGTATGTTTATCCATTGTATAGTACCCATAGTACAAGCTTTGCTTAGTTTAGGCTAGATGGTGTTGTGTGTATGTGGCCATAATAAATAATAATAGAATATTATTATTATTATTTATTTACAAACATCTTATAATTGTATTTAAATGTAGGCAGCTAGATAGTAAACATATATATTGTAGGATAAGAATATATACATACAATCCGCTTTTATTTTAGTATTGTCGCTAACTAAAGTGCGTGGCGTGACTCGCAAGTGCCACTCAATACGGCCGCGCAAACATTCGTAAATTAAGTCCTAACTAAAGCGGGGCAGAATTGTGTCCTGCCAATGTTGTGTTTTGATGTAGCGCGTTTGCCTTTCCATTTTTAAGATACACGTTTAAAAAATGACATATTTTAAATGACTTTATTCTTTCTGTGTATTTCAAATAAGATGCATGGCATCAAATTTAATACGTTTATTATGCTAGAACTCATAATGAACACCATGTGATAATATAATTAGCATAGTAGATAAGTAATTATTACAGACTTTGGGAGCAACTTGCCCGACTGAACCAAATCCCGCCTTTTTTTGAGTGCTTACTGAAAGACTCTTTTTAAAAGGGTACAGTGCTGTCTCTAGACCCTTTTTTGCACACTACCAACTGTTAAAGCATTGTGTAACTGTAAAAGCATGCACGAAATCAAGACGACACATTGTAACGCGTTGTCTCGTTATTGCTCATGCAAAAACAATGTTTTATAAAAATACACAAAAACCCTTGAACTTTGTTAGAGTAGTGCATTTTAATCCGAGATAAAATTATCCTAATCATCTTATTATATAAAATAATTTTAGATTGACAAAAAGAATTATGATCAATCAAACTGTAATCATTTCAGATATGGATACTAATTCGTGATAAGATTTATACAAATTACTATATAAATGTGTATGCAATGAGAAATAGAAGATTTCTCATCAAAAATGAAACTCATCGTTGGAGTCGTGTTGGCGCTGACCCTAGCGGTTTCGGCCGAAGAGTTCTCCGCTCTCGACAAGCCGACAGCTATCGACTACCACAGACGCTTTGGTATTCCGAGGGCCGTCGAGATCCAGAAATGGGAAGAAAACAATGCTGACACTCTTGACAGCCAAAGAATCGTTGGCGGCTGGAACGTTGATATCTCACAACACCCTTACCAGGTAATTTTAATATTCCTTTATTCGATTTTTACAGTAATGCGCACGTTTATAAAACTTACTAACTGTCCCCCGCAGTTTCACCATCGAGTATGATCACTACATCGCTCTCGTGACTACTTATCACTTCGATAATGTAGTTTTCCAATGGTGAAAGAATGCTTAAAATACTTCCATAGTGGAGTTTATTCAATGCAAAAAAAAAAAAAAATTCAAATATTTACTTTTATAATAAAAGTGTAGTATTTTTTTAGAAAGCTGTGTATCGCATCTTTCATTTATCTAAAAATATTATAACCTATATCATTCTCTTCCAGAAAGATTACAAAAATAATTTATGTTTTTACACCAGATTTAATTTCATAAGTCGATTCCTAAAAAGTATATTTTACTTTCTAAATTGCTTTAATGGAGTTAATTAAATTCAGTTAGTTTATATCCAGGCACTATATTTCAAATAAAATATATCTGAAGTATGGTTAGCTCAAATAAACTTATTGCTTTTTTATATTTCAGGCTGGACTTGTAATCCAAATTAATTGGTTCTTCCAATCAGTATGCGGCGCTTCCTTGATTTCTCACAACCGCTTGGTGACCGCTGCTCATTGCCAGAACGACGGTAACTCTGTCGCCAACTCCTTTACCGTTGTACTTGGCTCCAACTTTATCTTCAGCGGTGGCCTCCGTATTGTTACCAGGGATGTTGTCACGCACCCACAATGGAACTTTAGAACTCTTGAGAACGATATCGCTGTCATGCGCACTTCCTCCATCTCTTTCACCAGTAAGTTGTATTCAATGTTTATTTACTATTGTATAATAACAACGTTTTTAGTTAATCAATGTAAGTTATTTACAATTGCTTCTAATATTTCCAGACGTAATTCAGCCAATCAGTTTACCCAGCGGCGGTGAGCTTTCGTTGGATTTCAGTGGCTGGACCGGCACGGCTACTGGATATGGTCTTACTACTAACGGTACGTGTTGATTCTGACTAGACTAGGAAAACTTACATTTAAATATATTATATATGTGATTATTTGTATATCTACGACATAATATCGGTACAAAATTTAGGTTGGCAAACCTATTACGTTTGACAATAAGACAGGCACCGTTGGTGCCTTCCGTTGTTTTAATTATAGGATATTGACACAGTACAGCAAAATAATAATTGTGGATTCGATCTTTATTCATTGCACTACTACTTCTTTCCAGGTGGCAGTATTCCCAGCAACCAGCGCCTCAGTGCTGTAAACGCGCCTATCATTAGTACTGCTGCCTGTCGCAATTTCTTTGGTGTTTGGATGCACAACAGCAACATCTGTATCAACACTGCCGGAGGTAGGGGCACCTGCCAGGGTGACTCTGGTGGCCCACTCATGGTCCTTATTAACAACAGGAGAACATTGGTAAGATTATCAGAAGAATAAATAGTTATATAGGGTTCATAATCCTGTCTATATTAAAAAAAAATTCCAACTTAATAATTGTACGTATATTCCTAGTGTTATATTAAATATATCTGGTTCTGACTAAAGTGGTGTTAATGCTGACTTTTAGAGTCGTTTCAAAATCGCTTCTGCTTTTCAAGATACGATTTGTTCAATTTCATTATAACTGCGAGAGATCTTCACGACAATGAATTATTTAAATTATTTTTCACGAGCTTTTAATAACGTTTATTGTTTACAGGTTGGTGTGACATCATTTGGTTCCTGGAACGGCTGCCAAGCTGGTGACCCCGCTGCGTTCGCCAGAATTACCTCCTATGTCAACTGGATTTGGTCTATATAATTCTGTTAAAACATGGATAACACCTAAACTGAAATCTTTTCCTTGATTAGTATATACGTAACATTATACGTGTTTTCATAAGTAATAATGTATTTCATTTCGCTACTTTTTATCAAAATTAGAATAACCAAGGAACTGGGTGAGTACGTACAGAAAGATGTTAACTACTTTGCTGAGGTAATGTCTAGGTGTGTTACCATTAGGTCCTATCGTGATACAGTTCAGTGCGCATGTTAAGCTTTGAGACCTACTTGTAATAATTATCAATTACGAAGTCGACAGGTACCGGTCATATATTCTAACAACAAGAACTATAACTATAATTTTCTAGAATTTTAGCCGCTTTGACTTACGATTTTAGCCGTATCGTAAGGCCAAATTCGAATACATAGTACAAAAATAAAAAATCTTATTTCATAACAATACAGTATGAAAATAATTTTGATATCTGTACCCCTACATTAAATCAAAATAGCAACATTTGCTCATTCCTACAAATGTCATAAATAATTGTATCAAGGCTTTCATGACAACCCTACGAGTGTTAGAGCATGACTTCACTGGCTGATATAAACCCGTGATTATATCAGTCAATATCATATTCGTAGGTACCCACATAATATCATAATATCTAACCACGGCCTTAACAGGCGCGAAGTGCGTACGAGCGTAGCAACCAAGCCTCAAAAGGAGGTACTAAATGGTTTCAATTTAAATTACAAATAAACAATATTAATTATTTCACTATAATATGCACGAAAAATTATACTATAAATATTCCTTCATAAAGAAAAGTTTGCATATTCATAAAAGTCACTCAATAACACTTCAGAACGTAAAAGTTACACTTATCAACCTGAATTTAAATTTTCCTGTTGCCATGTTTGGCTAAGCAAGAGCGCAGGATCTATGAGAAGAAGTGCCAAGAAATTGAGGGCCACTCTTTTTAATTGCCAAGTTTACAATATTATTTATATTAGAAATCTGTTCCTTAAGGAGAAGAGCCTTACATCAGTTACCACTCATGAAATACTTAAGCAATAAGTAATATTGTACATCTATACTAATATTATAGAGCTGAAGAGTTTGTTTGTTTGGTTGAACGCGCTAATTTCAGGAACTACGGTTTCAGTTAAAAAATTGTTTTAGTGTTGGATAGCCCATTTGTCAAGGTAGGCTAGTCTATAGAACGACTCATAGGATCGGAGCATTAATGATAAATGTTGCAAAAACGGGGCGAATTCTCATAAGTAACGCAGACCAAGTTGCACGGGTCAGCTTTTTCTATATAGGACATTTATAAGATCCTTTTAAGAGCAGCCTTTGCCTGTCGCTTTGATGTAATTAATGTGAAATACACCATCACTGTATCTCCGATTTTACTAAGCACATTAGACTAAAACGTGACTCAAAGTATAATCTGAACTCTTTGCTATCAAAATGAATATGAATAGTTATTATTAGATCTCTAACTATGATATTTAAAAAAATAGACATATATATTATTATAACTTGTATTATTAATAATAAGAATAAACTTTTATACAAATTGTATTTAAACTCATATCAAGTCGCCATAATTACATGATTGATGTTTTTGTTAAGTTTAGAAAAACCAAAGTGGCCTAAATACAAGAAACTATAAAAAATCGAATTGTTCGTTCAAAAAATAATAATTAAAGAGTATGAAATCCACAAAGTTTCTCATTTTCTTTATACAATACGGCAATTTCTTATTTAATTGCTATTGCGTGATGCTGAAACAAACACTTTGATAATAGTATGTATATACACATACATACATATATATATATATATATATATATATATATATATATATATATATATATATATATATATATATATATATATATATATATATATATATATATATATATAAAAGATCTAAACTTATCATAATACTAATTAATAAAACAAACATCTTTACATTGAGGAAATAGCATTATTACGTATTAAAAACATTCAGGCGATGGGTTTACCCCGCTGCATATGATTCGTTGATAATAAGTAATCAATATATTATAATCCTCTTTAATTTTGATATGACACAAATAACAAACGATTTAGCCTACGTATGTTAATAAACTTCAGAATCCTTACTAATATTATTATAAATGTAAATGTAAATTTGTTTATTACGCTTTCATACCTTAACGACTCGACCGATCATCATAAAATTTCACGTATCTTCCATCCAGCAAAAATATTGTTGCCGACCGAAGCTGCGATTAAAAGCTAATATAAGTATAATCATGACCAAGTACCATTTAAAAGACGTCGTTAGTCTTTTTGCTACCTTGTTGGTTCGGTAGTATAAGCGAAATTTTATGGATTCTTTATGGCGAGAAGTCAACACATATTTTAATGACTTTCTTGACAGATAGGCACGCAGTTCACGTGATTGTTCCTATATAATCGAAATAGAATAGACCCTGTATTTGATTGCCATTACCAGCCATGCCTATCGTAAAATTTGCTTCGCCCTTTTTGGCAGTCGGTCGAGTCAATGGTTTGCAAATTTATAAGAATTTATAAGGAAACACAACCACGCCGTGTCCTACCGTAAGGAAAGTTCTCTTAAAACACAAGTTAAAAATACACAGAATAATAGTACAATCCATCTCAGATTTAAGTGGGCATTTCTAATTAATAGTAGCTAGAAGTTGAACACCAAAACCGCAAATAGGCTAGAGCTTCCATGGCTCGAAAAGCCGAAATTACATCTCCGTGTCACCCGTATTGCAATTGAAGCGGCTACAATGAACCCAACCCCTCTGAGACATAAAGACCGATCTATTAAATAAACATGGCTCCAACCATCACAACATCCTACTTACTCAATATATTATGTATAAATTAAACATATTGTGTATTATATACACGTATTTGTGTTTCCAAATATTTCTGAGAGAAACCTCAAGCCTGTTAGCGTACATTATAAATGGCTCTAAAAGGTCGCCGCAACGCCTGCACTTAACGGAACGAGGTACTATCGTACATGTCCAATTAGCCAATATTCTACTGATAGTTTCTATGAAGCATTAGGAATAATATGGACGTTCGTTCCACGTACACCCAATCTTTTATTTTTTATATTTTGAACTAGAATTTATGTTATTTATCGGCGAAGGCGAACACAAAACACATAAAGCAAACGAATGAAAGCAATAATTAGTATATTGTCGCTCCTAATCTGGATAGGACAAGATTATTTTTAAAAATAAAATCAAATTATAGGAAAACTTAACCGATATTTTTTATTGCCGCTACTAATATATCGCGAACCAGCGGTTGTGTCGGTGGTAAGTAGTAAACGTCGCTTATGAACATGAAAGTACAGTGTAGTAGTAGGTACTTATAAGAAAATGCGTCCTAACTGTAGCCGACTATACAGTATGTATAAAAAACCCTGTCCGATCCTTAACGGTGTTATACAGTAGCTTATTATGAGTACGTAAGTGACATGCTTTTACAGAAATCGATCAAAAAAATTACCCCAGTTAATTTAATTTATTTAAAATAATATGTTAATAGATTACCCATGGCAACACCGAAACTTATTAATCATAATACCTAAGTATCGCGCTACGCCGCGCCTACCTACCTAAGCGTTAGAAAAATGCCGCCAAAAGTATGCCACGCTCCGCGTCCGTCAAGTTTAGTGGAGTGTTGCTAGACTGTGCGAAATTTCGATAATTTAAAGATGAAAATGCTGATCAATACTGTACTTTAAAATATTATGAAGACGTTTTACGGTTATATAGATTTTTTATTTTTTTCTAGTGAGAAACAAGCTTCTAATGTATCGGACAGGGTTTATTATACACACTGTATAATAGACCCTGTCCGATACATTAGAAGCTTGTTTCTCACTAGAAAAAAATAAAAAATCTATATAACCGTAAAACGTCTTCATAATATTTTAAAGTACAGTATTGATCAGCATTTTCATCTTTAAATTATCGAAATTTCGCACAGTCTAGCAACACTCCACTAAACTTGACGGACGCGGAGCGTGGCATACTTTTGGCGGCATTTTTCTAACGCTTAGGTAGGTAGGCGCGGCGTAGCGCGATACTTAGGTATTATGATTAATAAGTTTCGGTGTTGCCATGGGTAATCTATTAACATATTATTTTAAATAAATTAAATTAACTGGGGTAATTTTTTTGATCGATTTCTGTAAAAGCATGTCACTTACGTACTCATAATAAGCTACTGTATAACACCGTTAAGGATCGGACAGGGTTTTTTATACATACTGTATAGTCGGCTACAGTTAGGACGCATTTTCTTATAAGTACCTACTACTACACTGTACTTTCATGTTCATAAGCGACGTTTACTACTTACCACCGACACAACCGCTGGTTCGCGATATATTAGTAGCGGCAATAAAAAATATCGGTTAAGTTTTCCTATAATTTGATTTTATTTTTAAAAATAATCTTGTCCTATCCAGATTAGGAGCGACAATATACTAATTATTGCTTTCATTCGTTTGCTTTATGTGTTTTGTGTTCGCCTTCGCCGATAAATAACATAAATTCTAGTTCAAAATATAAAAAATAAAAGATTGGGTGTACGTGGAACGAACGTCCATATTATTCCTAATGCTTCATAGAAACTATCAGTAGAATATTGGCTAATTGGACATGTACGATAGTACCTCGTTCCGTTAAGTGCAGGCGTTGCGGCGACCTTTTAGAGCCATTTATAATGTACGCTAACAGGCTTGAGGTTTCTCTCAGAAATATTTGGAAACACAAATACGTGTATATAATACACAATATGTTTAATTTATACATAATATATTGAGTAAGTAGGATGTTGTGATGGTTGGAGCCATGTTTATTTAATAGATCGGTCTTTATGTCTCAGAGGGGTTGGGTTCATTGTAGCCGCTTCAATTGCAATACGGGTGACACGGAGATGTAATTTCGGCTTTTCGAGCCATGGAAGCTCTAGCCTATTTGCGGTTTTGGTGTTCAACTTCTAGCTACTATTAATTAGAAATGCCCACTTAAATCTGAGATGGATTGTACTATTATTCTGTGTATTTTTAACTTGTGTTTTAAGAGAACTTTCCTTACGGTAGGACACGGCGTGGTTGTGTTTCCTTATAAATTCTTATAAATTTGCAAACCATTGACTCGACCGACTGCCAAAAAGGGCGAAGCAAATTTTACGATAGGCATGGCTGGTAATGGCAATCAAATACAGGGTCTATTCTATTTCGATTATATAGGAACAATCACGTGAACTGCGTGCCTATCTGTCAAGAAAGTCATTAAAATATGTGTTGACTTCTCGCCATAAAGAATCCATAAAATTTCGCTTATACTACCGAACCAACAAGGTAGCAAAAAGACTAACGACGTCTTTTAAATGGTACTTGGTCATGATTATACTTATATTAGCTTTTAATCGCAGCTTCGGTCGGCAACAATATTTTTGCTGGATGGAAGATACGTGAAATTTTATGATGATCGGTCGAGTCGTTAAGGTATGAAAGCGTAATAAACAAATTTACATTTACATTTATAATAATATTAGTAAGGATTCTGAAGTTTATTAACATACGTAGGCTAAATCGTTTGTTATTTGTGTCATATCAAAATTAAAGAGGATTATAATATATTGATTACTTATTATCAACGAATCATATGCAGCGGGGTAAACCCATCGCCTGAATGTTTTTAATACGTAATAATGCTATTTCCTCAATGTAAAGATGTTTGTTTTATTAATTAGTATTATGATAAGTTTAGATCTTTTATATATATATATATATATATATATATATATATATATATATATATATATATATATATATATATATATATATATATATATATATATATATATATATATATATGTATGTATGTGTATATACATACTATTATCAAAGTGTTTGTTTCAGCATCACGCAATAGCAATTAAATAAGAAATTGCCGTATTGTATAAAGAAAATGAGAAACTTTGTGGATTTCATACTCTTTAATTATTATTTTTTGAACGAACAATTCGATTTTTTATAGTTTCTTGTATTTAGGCCACTTTGGTTTTTCTAAACTTAACAAAAACATCAATCATGTAATTATGGCGACTTGATATGAGTTTAAATACAATTTGTATAAAAGTTTATTCTTATTATTAATAATACAAGTTATAATAATATATATGTCTATTTTTTTAAATATCATAGTTAGAGATCTAATAATAACTATTCATATTCATTTTGATAGCAAAGAGTTCAGATTATACTTTGAGTCACGTTTTAGTCTAATGTGCTTAGTAAAATCGGAGATACAGTGATGGTGTATTTCACATTAATTACATCAAAGCGACAGGCAAAGGCTGCTCTTAAAAGGATCTTATAAATGTCCTATATAGAAAAAGCTGACCCGTGCAACTTGGTCTGCGTTACTTATGAGAATTCGCCCCGTTTTTGCAACATTTATCATTAATGCTCCGATCCTATGAGTCGTTCTATAGACTAGCCTACCTTGACAAATGGGCTATCCAACACTAAAACAATTTTTTAACTGAAACCGTAGTTCCTGAAATTAGCGCGTTCAACCAAACAAACAAACTCTTCAGCTCTATAATATTAGTATAGATGTACAATATTACTTATTGCTTAAGTATTTCATGAGTGGTAACTGATGTAAGGCTCTTCTCCTTAAGGAACAGATTTCTAATATAAATAATATTGTAAACTTGGCAATTAAAAAGAGTGGCCCTCAATTTCTTGGCACTTCTTCTCATAGATCCTGCGCTCTTGCTTAGCCAAACATGGCAACAGGAAAATTTAAATTCAGGTTGATAAGTGTAACTTTTACGTTCTGAAGTGTTATTGAGTGACTTTTATGAATATGCAAACTTTTCTTTATGAAGGAATATTTATAGTATAATTTTTCGTGCATATTATAGTGAAATAATTAATATTGTTTATTTGTAATTTAAATTGAAACCATTTAGTACCTCCTTTTGAGGCTTGGTTGCTACGCTCGTACGCACTTCGCGCCTGTTAAGGCCGTGGTTAGATATTATGATATTATGTGGGTACCTACGAATATGATATTGACTGATATAATCACGGGTTTATATCAGCCAGTGAAGTCATGCTCTAACACTCGTAGGGTTGTCATGAAAGCCTTGATACAATTATTTATGACATTTGTAGGAATGAGCAAATGTTGCTATTTTGATTTAATGTAGGGGTACAGATATCAAAATTATTTTCATACTGTATTGTTATGAAATAAGATTTTTTATTTTTGTACTATGTATTCGAATTTGGCCTTACGATACGGCTAAAATCGTAAGTCAAAGCGGCTAAAATTCTAGAAAATTATAGTTATAGTTCTTGTTGTTAGAATATATGACCGGTACCTGTCGACTTCGTAATTGATAATTATTACAAGTAGGTCTCAAAGCTTAACATGCGCACTGAACTGTATCACGATAGGACCTAATGGTAACACACCTAGACATTACCTCAGCAAAGTAGTTAACATCTTTCTGTACGTACTCACCCAGTTCCTTGGTTATTCTAATTTTGATAAAAAGTAGCGAAATGAAATACATTATTACTTATGAAAACACGTATAATGTTACGTATATACTAATCAAGGAAAAGATTTCAGTTTAGGTGTTATCCATGTTTTAACAGAATTATATAGACCAAATCCAGTTGACATAGGAGGTAATTCTGGCGAACGCAGCGGGGTCACCAGCTTGGCAGCCGTTCCAGGAACCAAATGATGTCACACCAACCTGTAAACAATAAACGTTATTAAAAGCTCGTGAAAAATAATTTAAATAATTCATTGTCGTGAAGATCTCTCGCAGTTATAATGAAATTGAACAAATCGTATCTTGAAAAGCAGAAGCGATTTTGAAACGACTCTAAAAGTCAGCATTAACACCACTTTAGTCAGAACCAGATATATTTAATATAACACTAGGAATATACGTACAATTATTAAGTTGGAATTTTTTTTTAATATAGACAGGATTATGAACCCTATATAACTATTTATTCTTCTGATAATCTTACCAATGTTCTCCTGTTGTTAATAAGGACCATGAGTGGGCCACCAGAGTCACCCTGGCAGGTGCCCCTACCTCCGGCAGTGTTGATACAGATGTTGCTGTTGTGCATCCAAACACCAAAGAAATTGCGACAGGCAGCAGTACTAATGATAGGCGCGTTTACAGCACTGAGGCGCTGGTTGCTGGGAATACTGCCACCTGGAAAGAAGTAGTAGTGCAATGAATAAAGATCGAATCCACAATTATTATTTTGCTGTACTGTGTCAATATCCTATAATTAAAACAACGGAAGGCACCAACGGTGCCTGTCTTATTGTCAAACGTAATAGGTTTGCCAACCTAAATTTTGTACCGATATTATGTCGTAGATATACAAATAATCACATATATAATATATTTAAATGTAAGTTTTCCTAGTCTAGTCAGAATCAACACGTACCGTTAGTAGTAAGACCATATCCAGTAGCCGTGCCGGTCCAGCCACTGAAATCCAACGAAAGCTCACTCATCAATACTGTACTTTAAAATATTATGAAGACGTTTTACGGTTATATAGATTTTTTATTTTTTTCTAGTGAGAAACAAGCTTCTAATGTATCGGACAGGGTTTATTATACACACTGTATAATAGACGAAGTTAAAAGAAATGACTATCCTGCCCTTCAGTCTGTGCGTATATCAACTTAGCGACTGGAATAGATGAAATTATAGTACCGCTGCGGGGCCAGCATCAAGTCAAATGTTTCAGATGGAAAGTGGTTATGTGAATACATACACTTTCCATCTGAGAGAACTCTTCTCTTAGATGGAAAGTGGCAGAAGGAGGACGTCAATACCGCTATCAATAGTAAGAGAATTGATGGTACGAGAAGATGAGTTCTTATATCCGAGTCACCTGTATTCTGATCGAACAGATTAATATGTTATGGGGTACCCTCATCTAGTCAACAATTAGTCTGCTCGCCATTTTAATTTTGCTCGACTTTGATATTTCGATCTTCTAGAAGGCTGTCCATTAATGTGCAGAGCGCATTGACGCTACCAAATTATGTATGTTATCGATGAATTGCCATTATGTAGATAATGGTGCCAATTCTATTGTCACAAAATTCTATTATCTTAGCTAAAAATCTCTAAAATTTATTTTAGTCCTGTCACTTTTAACGATTTCAAAACACGAAATGTCGTTTGACAGGACTAAACTGAATTTTAGAGATTTTAGCTAAGATAAGAGAATTCTGTGACAACAGAATTGGCACCAATAGCCAGAACCTAATTCTTAGCATCCAAGGCGCATGAGATCATTCTCTGAATGACAGCATATTGCACTTGCAAATATCCATTGCTGTCATTGGTGTCAATTCTGTTGTCACAAAATTCTCTTATCTTAGCTAAAAATCTCTAAAATTTATTTTAGTCCTGTCACTTTTAACGATTTCAAAACACGAAATGTCGTTTGACAGGACTAAACTAAATTTTAGAGATTTTAGCTAAGATAAGAGAATTTTGTGACAACAGAATTGGCACCAATAGCCAGAACCTAATTCTTAGCATCCAAGGCGCATGAGGTCATTCTCTGAATGACAGCATATTGCACTTGCAAATATCCATTGCTGTCATTAAGCATATTATACACAAAATAGGAATATTATTCACTTAACACTGTCAATTTTTCCGTAATTGCAAACATGACGCCAAAAGCTTAAAGCAATCGTATCAGATATATGTACCTATAAATACCTTATCTCGAAAGAAATACAATCCATAATATATAATGATTCAATATGAAAATCTCCAGCTAGCTATTAACTCTTTTTGTCATTAAGTTGAAGTGGCAATGAGTAGTAGGTACTTACAATTGTCGTTAAAGCAAATTTCTGAAGAGGTACTCATACGGACAAAAAATCCAGACTGCTATATGAATTGCATCATCTTCTAATAGTAGCTACGCAATAGTTTTCAATGACTAAGACATATGCTTGGAAGTGGACATCATATAGTTTAAATAATATTTAATAAAAGTCAACATTGAAAATGGCTCTGTAGCAATATTACACATTTAGATTTTTCCAAATTTGAAACTAATAAAAGCATGAAGTCATTAGAAGTAGAAGCTTGTATATAATAAAACACTAACCCAGCCATCGGCTTTAGTGAATTTACATTGATAAAGTTTATACGACACATTATATTTCTACAATATTTTCACTTATTGTTTGTTAAATCAATTTGCTTGTCACTTTCTCACAGGCGCTTTAATTAAACGAATCTGTTTACTTTCGACTACAACTTTATTTTATAGTGGCATAGTTGTCTGTTATATGCCTAGATGTGAATTAGTTCATTTTATGATATTCCCGTAACGGCTCCTGTACACGATGCCGCCGCAGCGCCGTAACCTTATAGCAGCCATTTATTTTCTTGGGATGCTTTCAGATTTTGGTTGTGTCGCACGGGTCACTAAATTACAACATGTGTTATTTAGGTATCAATGGGAAAACCCATTACGTTTAATTGTTTATTTAAATTTTAATACAAATGATAATATTGGGAACAATTTTTACAATTTGATATATATTTTATCTGGCTTGTAACTGCTGCACGCTACTCTTAGGTACATAATCAAAATGAGAATCTCTAAGCCGGTTTCTGTATACTTTCTTTGCATATTTCATTTTGAATTAAGAGATTTAGAAATTTATCAGAATCAAAATACATTTGTTTATTTATGTAGGTCACAAAGTAACATTTATGAACGTCAAAGTTTCACTTATTAATGTGAATTTACATTTATATGTTGCCATATTTAGCAAAGCAAGGGTGAAGAATTAGCAAGAAACTCAGGACCTCTTTTTCAATCGACACTATTGATATGTCGACAATATTATCTAAAATACAGGGTACTTCTCACTCTTTTCTTTAAAAGTAACTTCAGCTTGTATTATAAAACGGGTCACTTTTGAAAGTCTGGCGGACTGCATGCAGCCCGTGGGCTACACGTTTCGTGCAGGAATAGACATTTATAAACCATCGTATGATCGAATCTCAATACAAAAGAATCGCTTTTGTAGCGAAAAGGTCAAGAATTATTACAGCATCGTATCGAAAAAATATAATCTGATAAGAATATCGTAAAGTACATGTTTGGTTGATAATTTTTTTTAATTACTAATAATAATTATATAGGTATTCATAGCTACCTACAATCCCAAAGTCATTTGTGTACGGTATTAAATTTAGGCACATGATTATTTATATGTTAACAAAATAACAAAAATATTTCTATGAATTTAAATCGTCTAGTTATTATTTTCGGGTTACAAATTCAGTGAATTATTCACTAAACTTTTCTGTAACTATTACACAAGAAATCAAGAATTAAAAATATTTTGTACAATAAAATCATATTCTTTTATGCTTATCAACTTATATTGTGGTTTGTATCTACGTTTAATAAAGAATATATGCTGCTTACATAAAAACCTGGATTACTACACTAAATTGAACATTTAAAAGTAATGGCATAATAATTGACATTACTAAAATTACAGAAGTAGTTTATTAGACAGGCAGATTTATTAGAACAGGCAATACAGGCAATACAGGCAATACAGGCAATACAGGCAATACAGGCAATACAGGCAATACTACTAATAATTACAAAACTATAATACTACTTTAAACAACTTCCTGTTCTTATATAAGGATTTTGTTATTATATACTTTTCGATAACTTATCTTGCCTTTTATTCAAGAATTGCATACCACATATACGATACATAGAACTATGATTGATAGCTTATGTTACCAGGAAAACATGCGAAGATATAAAACCAGGATTATTTTGATTAGAACGAATTTACAGATAAACGGCTTAATTTTTTTCCAGATAATTGAAATTAATGGATTCAATAACGAATATCATTGTATCAAGAGTCACTAGAAATAGTGGTCACAACCAATATGAAGGTTGAGATTGGGTTGGTTTTGCTTTGCGTAGCATTCTCTTATGCTGTCGAAGAACCCGAATCAATCGGGACAGGAGTATATGATTATCATCGCAAATTCGGAGTACCCGCAGCAGCAAAGATCAGGAAACTGGAAACTGATATTACGCCGGTCGAGAGCAGAATTGTAGGAGGAGGAAGTACGACTACCTTTTCGGTGCCACATCAGGTACATTATATAGAATTTATTTATTATATAATTGTTCTAATCAAAAAGTTACCCAACTATAAAAAAGTTATCATTGACTCTTTTTCACGTCGGAAATACATTGTCATACCCTTCCGCGAGAGCGGCGGGGTTATGTTGAACTCACTCAGGGAAAGATGGTGACATCCCGGTTATACCGACTAAACCTACCAGATAAATCATTAACTTATGTTTATTTCAATCCACTTACTGTTATTAGATGTTCGTAATTTCGTGCAACCATAGAATTCTTCTATAAAATGATTATAAGCAACCTTAAATAGGCCATCGCTTAAACATAAATTGACATAATATTAATAGCAGTAAGTTTTCTAAACATGGAAATAAAATAAATAATATTTGAGACTTAGATGTTACAATGATAATAAACACGAGTAATCATCTTAAGGAGATTAGTCTTATTCCCAGAAATCACAATTAATGTTACGAAATATTAATGATAAACCTTATAATTCAAGTATATATTACTAACGTAATATAATTGGGTTCTAGGTGGGCCTAATTATAACCATCCTGTTTATCTACACATCAGTATGTGGAGGGACTCTCATCTCTGATTCGCGGGTTCTGACGGCAGCACATTGTTACAACGACGGGAACAACATCGCTCAGTCTTTCACCGTCATCCTTGGTTCAAACCTGCTTTTCAGTGGAGGCACTAGGATCACTACTAATGATTTCGTTATTCAACCTGGATACAACCCATGGGCCATTGCTAATGATCTTGGCATCATCCGCATTCCTAGAGTCACGTTCTCTTGTAAGTATCACATATTCACAATTAGTAAATAAAGTTACGGCAGTGTTTTCAAACAGCACGATTTATTTTACTTTTCAATAAAATGAATAAGCTGGCAGCAATTGCTATAATTATTTAAAGCAGGAATGAATCGACTGTTCCAATAAAGAAAATTGTTTTTATTTCACAGTGCAAATTCAGCCAGTTAACTTGCCATCGGGTAGTGAACTCAACTTGGATTACGTAGGTTACACTGCATTGGCCTCCGGCTACGGGGCAACGAGAGACGGTTTGTGTTTTATCTATCTTATATCTACCTACGTTACATTTAATTTTGTAGCCGCCAATTAACTGAACATGTATCATCAATGTTTATAATTTCGATATTTGCGAAAATATGAAGAAAATATAATGTTAGACAACGGGTCTTACTCGCGATAAGACCCGTTGTCTAACATTATATTAAGTATGTGTACAAATCGCGATAGTCTAAAAACTTTTATGAAGAAAATGTTGTGTCTATTGTTGGTTTAGTTATAATTGTTGTTTCAATGCATTTATTAGAGATAGGCACTTTAGGTAGAGAAGAATAGTCAGTTTCGATATGAGTCAATATCAAATGTTGTGAATACTGACCTAATACTACATTGATTGACTGCACAGATGAGACGTGGTTTAAAGGATATATGCGCTAAATGCAGGTTCTACCCTGTTGCATAGTTGGATTGAGTCAGAGCAATTTCATATTTATCAAGCTTTTGAAATAGACCTTATGATAGGGGTACATATGGTCTATCTAAAAACCATTCCTTAACTAAAATAAACCTTGTGTTACACATAAAGTCTATTTAGTTTAGGAATTGTTTCTCAGTAAAAACTACATCCAATCAAAGAAGTTGTTATCAATCTGAATAACTTTTAGTCCATCAAACCAGATAAAGGTTTCAGTCAAATACGCGTAGCAGTTTTGTTTTAAAATATGATTACTTTAGCTGTCTCAAATGCGGTCATAAAAAATGTTGTCTGTTTTAATGTAACTAGATTACGTAAAATAAAATAATTGAAAATATTAAGTAAAATAATTGCCACCAGCATATAATCAGCCAGCTCATAGACTATACTGCTTGTCTAGAATAAGCTATACTAATATTATAAAAAGGAAAGATTAGATATTTTTTTCGTTTGTAAGGGTCTAACTCAAAAACTACTGAACCGATTTAAAAAATTATTTCGTCATTTTAAAGCTACCTTATCAGCGAGTAACATAGGCTATATTTTAAAAGTACTGTTACTTACCTAACCTACTTTTACGTGAGCAAAGCTGCAATCAAAAGCTAGTCTATCAATATATTGATTGAATTGAATATTGAATAAATATTGATCACATTACAGGTGACAGCGTCGGACTATTCCAAACTATAAGTTCAGTGAACTTGCGAGTGATCACCAATAATGAATGCAGCAACGCATACACTGGTATCCAAGGCACACACTTGTGCACCAGCGGTGCTGGCGGAGTAGGCGTGTGTCATGGAGACACTGGCGGACCTCTCATCACTACTGTTAATGGAAGGCGAATCCTGGTAACTCCTTATTATTTTAACGTAGTGATAAGCTAAACTTTGATTAATCAAAAAGGTCTAGATGTGAGCAAATATGGAGCAGCTGGCAATCGGTAAATAAGAAGCTGCCACCGCTTTGAATGTTGTTGGAATCAATACGGATCAAATACTTGTGCTATCCATAAATTATTAAACTAGATCTGGGTATACTTTATATCCGTTAATCCATATAAACAAAAAAGGACCTATTGAAGCATTTGGAGTAACGCGTTAGTAGCTGTTTTAAATATTACCGATTGTTTGGGGTAAATTTCTTTATCCACTTGGCCACTGCAGTTGCCGGCTGAACAAGGGTCCTCTTTATAGTCCCACGCCCTGGACAATCGCCCAAGGTGCGCTCAACTCCAACCCTCTTTTGAAAGGTATGTTCTGCCTATGCCCAGTAAAGATGCGTGTATCGGTGTCTTACTCGAGAAATTCGTATTTAACATACTGCCTACTTCGTCGATGTGAAGGTATCTAAAGCTGAAGAGTTTGTTTGTTTGGTTGAATGCACTAAGTAAACAGGAACTAAAGGTACAAATTACAAAAAATCTTTTTGCGTTGGACAGCTTATTTATCGAAGCTATAAGCTTATTTTATAGGCTATATAACTTCACGTTACAACTCACGGGGGCGGCGCAGTAACCATAAATGCAGGTGAATCCGCAGGCACAATTAGTATAATAAATAAATGTAAGCGTATGCAATGCTGATCTTGAGGTACAGTCTATCTCATGGAATATTTTTGTCATCTCACAATGTCCAGTACTCTAAAGCGTGGGTCTCAAACACAGCTAATCTATGTGAGTATTACATTTCTCTTCTCCCTAGCCTCTATTATTCCCAAGTCACTTTTCGCTTTTCTAGTCTAACCGGACTTGACTGGATATCAGTTTTTACACGGAGCGGACCGCCGCAACCCGAAGGCTAACGATACCCTAAGGCTAGACTAGTGTCAGGATATCATAAAGTAGGAAATCTGTGCCTACAGACTTCTCAATAACGACTGCCATAGATGTTCATGGTAGCCGAGACCGACGGCTAAACGTGCTCTCCGAGGCACGGAGCAGGCGATAATTGTCAATCAATACGCACATAATTTCGAAAAGTCATATAACTTCCGAAAGTCAGAGATGCGCGACGTGGGTTCGAACCCGAGACCCTCTGCCCGGTCAGTCTGTTGGTCTCCCCACTGAGCTATCGCTGCTCGTATTTGTAGAGTATTACATTTCTATCATGTCAAATATCCAATGGTGTTACTACATGCAAACTTTGTGACATGCCTATTCCCTCAAAAGCGTTCTAGGGTGTATTAAATCCTTGTGTCGAAAATTAAGGTTGATTCAAGTCTCATGTATAGGGCTGAGTGTTTTACCGTCTACCGGGCACGTTTCTAAATGCTTCTTACTGAGCATTTCTTAACAGAAAACTCAACAATCTTTTGCACGACTAGAGTATATAAGCCTCATACACAGCAGTTGGATTCCCTACCAATGTGCTAGCTTAACACTAAATTCAATTACTTTGCCTTTGCACTTATTCCTATAGCCTCCGCCTCCGTGTTGCAGCGGTAGTAAATGCGACAGCTGTGCATGAGGTCTCGGGTTCGAATTCCGGGTCGGGCCAACAAAAAAACGTATTGGGTTTTTCTGAAGAAATCTCAATACGAGCCCGGAGTTAGGAAATTGGCGATGTTAGACCCATGCCTCGGAAAGCACGTAAAGCCGTTGGTCCTGCGCCTGATCTCTCTACGGTCGTGTCGGATTATCCGTCCCATCGGATCATAAAGATTAGGGAACAGAGAGTGCACTTGTGTTTGCGCACATACTTGTGCACTATAATATCTTCTGCGCAGATAGCCAGTCTTCGTTAAGATTGGCCGCCGTGACCGAAATTCGGTCTGGAGGACATTATTATTATTATCATATATCATATCACATGTATTCGTATTATTTTCCAGATTGGCATCAGCTCTTTCGTATCACCGCATGGTTGTCAAATTGGCCAGCCTTCAGGTTTCACCAGAGTTACCTCTTTCACCAACTGGATCCACTCCGTATAAACATCGTTAAACGCAAAAACTATTTTATAAATAAATTAATCATTTTGATAATTGGTTATTTCGTTTATTTAAATTATCATTTAAGAATAAATAGTCCAAGTATTATAATTATTTGTAAATAATTATATTGCATGACATTGTCCAAAATCAATAAGATGTATTCAGAATTATATAAGATTGTTTGGATGTTCGATGATAAGGAAAATCATTCATTTCTAAAAAATCTTAAAGAGATTTGGTATTAAAACACAGTTTCACTATGGCATCCAGTATGATAAAGCTTTTAAATGGTGGCAAATCCCAACAATATTTCTTTAGTAATTTGGTAAACTCACTAACCTATATTTTCGACGCTCATAAGTCTTACTTTGCGACCTACATAAATGAATAAAGGACATTAGACTTTGACTATAGTTAAAAGTTTATTATTACTTTTATACATTTTTCAAAGCTATGGTTTGTGATTACAAGCCGTAGCTGATTCTGAAAATAATTTATTCTTAACTTGGACATGGACTTCTACGGAGTTGCTCTTAGTCTGTTGCGTCCAGTTTAAAAGTAATTTCTAGTAGCTAAATTAAGGAGTAAGATAGTCAAAGCTAATAATTTTACAACCAACAAACCAATGCAGAAATTATTTACGAATTTATTATACTAAAGAAGGTATATAATTTAGCAAATCACTTCTCCCTCGCAACAAATACATCAATATCGTAAAAACAGCCGAACGGTAGACCGTTTGAAAAATGAATGAAGTTATCAATCCTGAGAAGGGAATAATTGAGAGTGGGGCCCGCAATCGAGATATGATTGATCTAACACCTCACGAGCCCATCAAATCGCTCTTCAAAGGGTAAATCTATATTTAAGTGGGCCGCGAACTTCCCACTTGTAATTACATTTTTATGTTGTCGAATACTCGAGCTTCGGTACTAATGTCTCTTACAAATGCGAATATAATAGAGCGGGGGTCTGCGGTTTGGACGAACTGAGATATCTTTCAGGGACCGCTCACGGAGCTTCTTTGTACACTTTCTAGGCGAAATTTATTAGATAACAGGATACCAAATACATTTGTGAGAACCGGCGTTTTGTTAAGTCAAATGGGGATGATGGAAAATGAGGGAATAGATTATTATTGACCTACGATGAAAGGCGATATGTTTACACATACATCTTCTGCAATATTCAACATAAAATGCGTGTAGTTCATTAAAATAAAACTGTAATTATAACAATTATTTAAATTAATGTGCTTTTCTTTATAAAGTACAATAAAGCCAGTGTAAGCAGGTTACAAGTAAATACTGAGTAAGTAATAGACCATAATACCTTTTAATCCGTCAGTCTGGAGTTTTTGTCGGAAAATATCTAGGGTTGCCACCGGTATATCGGTAATGTGTCTCAATGAGTGTTCTTCTTTATAAAATTTTGGTTTTTGAGATCAGTTTGGTAATTGTTTCAGAAAAACAAATACAAATAAAGGTTACGAATTATGATCCAATACAATCAAAACATTTAACCGTCCTAATTAATTTAAAGTATCTGGAATATAATAACGACTGCATGGATTGCTAATTGTTTTAAATGGTTGCCTCATAACAGCCACGGTGCCAAGTGTTGTGAGTTCGATCCCCAGACGGAACAAAAATTTGTGTGATCCACAAAATAGTTGTGCTGAGTCTGGGTGTTGTTTGTGTCCGTTGCTTGAATGTTTGTAAAGTCCCCTGCGATACAGGATTTATTCCTAGTGCGGGAGTGGTGTTTTTGAACTAAAAGAAAACATAAATCTTATATTTAATAGGCAAATTGTGACCAATTGGGTGCCAACAGTCAGACGACGGCGGAGCAAACCTAAACAGATGGCGAGATGACTTGGACGTCTTCGAAAGGGACTGGTAGGGACTGTCTTGGGATAGAGTGATTTGGAAGTCCAAGGGAGAGGCTTTTGCCCAGAATGGCAGACTTAACAAAAGTCTAAGGAAAAAGAAAATTCAATACGCACTGTATGTTGAGAATATATTTGGGGAGTGAGTAACCCTATGTGAAACCGTACGACGGTGTCTAGTCGCGGTGGCTGGTGGCGACACATGGCAAAGCCTCGCTACAATACTAACTGTGACGCGTTTGTTTTTATTTCAGTTTTACAACTTCCATTCGATTAAGCAATACAGTTGCATCGTAGATGAACATCGATCATCGAATTATTTGTGTTCGATAACAGGTCGACGATCTTATTAAATGTAATTTAAAGACTTTACTTATACAAAAGGGTATTATATATTTAAGTAAATCTTGGATTACCTTTTGTTGGATAAAAGTAACTTAAGAATAATGAGAATAGAATAAAAGATATACTTATCTTTATTACTTATTTTATACGTCTGTTTAAGATCAAAAGTGCTAAGCTTGATATTTAAGGTCAAATACGACAAACGCGCTTAAGGAGGCGACTTTTTTTAAACTATTATTGATCCACTGTAAATTCTACATTTAGAATTCAATATTTCTTCTTTTTCTTCATTTTATTCTATGGAAACTCAATATTTCTACATTTAGTTTTACTGGAAAGTAGAACTTGCGGTTTCAAAAATGACAATAGACGATAGTGACTCCGTTGACCTTATTCTAATAAAGAATAGATTTTGTACACGATTTCAATACACACTTACATATAAAATTTCTTATACTCTATTATACTGTTAACGAAGAAATCTAATAATAATTTTACATTCCTATAAAAGTTGGATGCTGTAAATCTACATATGTAATCTTACTTAATGTGATTGGCATCGGATTGGCAACAAAAGTATTGTTTTCCATAACTTTTATAGTTCGTCAGCAACACTAGTATGATATGAGTCAGTATATTTTCTAACCATAATTATGACGAGCAGACATTTCTTGATACCTATTCTAACTTAAATAAAGCAACAATTGTACTGGTTTAATAGACCAGGATTTCACGTTCAGCGCCTTTCAATCATATCACATCTGTCGGTTACACATATTGTCCTAATTTTCTGTCCACAGAAACGAAGAAGACAAGCAGAATATAACCAGTCAATACCAAAGTCTTTCAATTTGATAATAAATTTGTTCTGACTTCGAACGAATATTTAAATCTTAAATCATCAGTTTATATTCACTAATAGCTTTTTCTTTAACTTTGCGAATAATAGGTACCCTATGTCCTTTTCCATACCCCTGACAACGGGTATGCGAAATTGCATGATAATCGGTGAAGCGATTATGTCGTGAAAGCGTAACAAATAAACTCAAATTTGTATATAAGATATTAGTTAGGATACAATTCGACCGCTATTATTCTATTCTTTGCAGTAGTAGTAAATATATGTACTTGTATATGTTAATGCAGTAATACATTTATGTAATAATCACACACATATACCTATATATTATTATAATATACTAAAATAGTCCACGTTGGAATGTAATATGCAATAAATCATGATAACGGATGACGTCAATTATCTCTCAGTACTACGAGTATTAATGCAGCAAAAGACAGACCCTATGATGGATGACTATTTGTTTACGAAATTACAAGGCCACTAATCATTATACACTTTTATTAATGTTTCTTTTCTGACGAACATACGATGCTACTAGATTTTGATATTTTCAAAATACAAAAAAAATATCGTGTTTATTTTTTAGTATCATAAATATGCTATTAAATTATTTTTATAGGTTAGCTAGGCCGTAGATAATATAATACCTTTTGCCGATTATACCATTTTTGTTTTTTATCAGCTGTAGCTTATTTTTTATACTGTGGGTGGTAAAATAAAATATATATGCCATAAAGAATATGATATATTTTATAAAATTACTATTTGTAAAGTTTTGCCAATAAAAAAGGAATATCTAATAGGCGTTAAATACTACTGTAGCGATCAATATGAATATTATGTTCTCAAGATTAAATATAACACGAGGAGGACCAAAGGACAAATTACTAAGCCAAGAGAAGAAATAAGTTAATGGTACCTAAAGTATTTAACAACATAGATATGTTAATACAAACCTCTAAGATAAATACTAGTTCATTAAAGAAAATACTGAAGAATATATTGTTGGATGGAATTCAAGTCATTAATACATACGTATTAATACCCCATGCATTTATTATAACCTTCTATTGTTTTTTTTTGATGTTTTATTGAATTTTTACTTTGGTTTAACGTATATAACGTAGGTTATGAAGTAGAGTTAAGAGCGCGTCTCGCCGTTAAACAAGTACGTTTAGCGAGTATAAATAAATAAGTTAACATTGTAAAAGAAATAAATAATTTAAAAAAATTTAGGTAAGCGCTTACCACCTACTAGATTTCTATACTAGGTTTGACCCGCCATTTCACTCGCGTAAATGTAGGTTAGGTTAGGTCGTGGAACGCCGTCGCCTCCTGTGAGGAAGTGATTTCCATCAAGGAGGCGGCGAAGCGGGAGAGGGATCCCGTAAGCCCTCACCCCAACCGCAGAGCCGGACGGCGGAGGGCGTGGGTTGACCTCCAGCCACCCTGAGGTTTGACCTGGGGATGGTGAGCTTCGTGGGCCTGCCCGCCATCCGATCAGCACCTGGTCCGAGAGGCGGCGTACGTGTTCTCACTCACGCCTCTGTGTCGAGTCCGTCTCCCCTCCAGGGGAAAGACAGTAGGGCTTTAAAGTGAGTTTTGCCCAAAAGATGGGTCTTGTCGTGTAGTGGCCTGCCGTTTCATACGACGCGAGCGGGCCGAAACCTCGGCGGGTCCGCGACCGCATGCGCAAGTGATTCGCGCGGCCCCGTCGATAGCGGCTTTGTCGAGGAACACCGTGGTAGGTTTAGTCGGTATTCCGGGAGTTCCTTTTTTATCGTTTCAATATCGCGTTATAAACAAACAAACTCAAATTCATATTTATTAGTTAGGATGGTCTATTCCCAGTTGTTACCACTGGCTTTGTCATTTTATTTTTTGATCCCAACTATCGCCAGTGGGGACGTATAACACATACTTTCCCGGTCTATTCCCAGTTGTTACCACTGAAGTTATAGCTAGGAATAGACAAATAGAGGGAGAGATACTTTTGCAGTGTGGAAATAGGATAATAAAAAGCACTGATGTGTATTATTATTATGTAGTATCCACTCCTAAATCAAGGTATCTTTCGCGTAGTCCTCTATAAGTAGAGAGCAACGATCACACTGATACCTTGCTACTATCAGTGTCAGTGAAATCGCAGGTGAAAGCGAGAATCGCTGTAGCGTGCATCATACTTCTTATCAAAAGTAATTCTGTAATATATTAAAAAACTGGCTAAATCCACTTTTCATGAATTAGTTTACTACGTAATCCTTACGTCCTTACTAGTCCTTATTAATATTATAAAAGCGAAAAAGAGTTTATGTTACACTTTTACCCCTTAACCACTTAACCGATTATCATAATATTGTCGGGATATACATATATTATTATGTTGTCAGGGTAGCAGAAAAGGACATAAGGTACCTTTCATCCGGAAAAAAGTACTGTTGCAACCGCGACCGAAGGCGCGGGTAAAATCTAGTATTGAATATTCCCAACTTATTTGAACTTAAATTTACAATATAGGCTAGTTGGCTCACATTGTTTATTATTAAAGTCAAATAGTTACTATACCGAAAGTGTAATATATTATAAAAATATTTTTTAGAAATTACTTAAAAATAAAATATAGATAGAAAATTGATATAATATTTACGCCAGCGAAGCCGCGGGCTAAATCGGCTACGAGCCTGTACGCCTCTTGATTTTCGCCTCTTTCATAGATACGGAGCCACGTTTCGCGGAGCTCCTATTTTTGGGTGGATTTAAGAAGAAATCTAATAAATACCTACTAGGGGGCGAAACTTGAAGGGCGAACGGGCTCATAACTGCAAAATCTAGTATCAATTAAAACTTGACTGCAACGATGGCGCAATGTTTTAAGTGGTCACTAGACAGTACCGTGTGCGATCATCACTAGACAGTACCGTGTGCGATCATCACAACTCATAGTAACAGATTTGAAATATTAAATCTGTTAGCGTGGGTACTTGGGATATGACGGAAAAAGGATGTACGACTAAAACTGTGACGTAACCGCTTTTAACCGCAGCTGTGCGAGGGAGATAGATCCCTCTTCTTTATGCCAAAATTTTAAATAATTATTAATTACTGTTGTTTTAATTGCTATCTGCTTTTTTATGTAAAATAATGTACATAATCAAACATAGGCAATTACCCTATTCGTACACATTGAAGCTGTAACTTATACCAGAGTAGTAAGTATTCTTTATTTATACGTATCATCGCTTCTGTGAAAGTAGTTGATCTCTTTAATTAAAATGGATTTTGCTGTCATAATGGACCGAAACTCAGCACAATTATAGGCACTTAAACGTCGTACTTGTATTTACCTATGTTCACCTATAATATTTTTGACACGATATGGAGACTCCATATATTAAAAAAATTAAAAAAAAATAAAATTAAAACATAAAATAATTAAAGTTGTAATTCCCTGGGCTCTATGTATGCATGTAACAACAGCACGAACGTATTTGATATCACCAATAATTTAAAAGGCAGTTCTTGAATAGTCAAGATTAAAGAATAATAGTTCTGTAAATTTAAATTATTGCCCGTCTTATCAAAATGTGTAATAATGAATAGTCCTCGTGCCACACGATAGAGAGCGCCACCAGACAGCATGCATATACTAATGTGGGCCCGTTTATTAAGCAGCTCTGAACAATAGTACCATTGTTTCGTGATGCAACGTTTAAAGGTCACGCTTCGCCGCCTCGCAATAGTTTCCAGTCTAGAGACGCTTCAACAAATAAAATATTATTTTATTAGTACCACAAACTGACTTATAAATCTTAGGAGAAAACATTTAGTAGTCTGTGAATGTGACCAAACTTTATATACTACGGTATGCACTCAAATATAGAAGACAATCTGGTAAATATATTACACGTTGATAATAATTTATCACTTTGTGTAAAGAGTCAAGTATCAGAATAGAGAGCGCGCCTGCAATAATGTGCACACATAGGAAATAGCCCAGTAAATAACACGACGCCGGCGAAGCTCCACGCTCGCAAGTAAAATGTAAAACGAGGTCACGATCAATGACTTGTGTTTAGTCACCGAATATTTTCGCTTCTTACGAAACTATCGTAGCGTCAGCGGAATGCTTACCTCATAACATCTACCTATTATTAGATAACTACGTAAGCCGGCGTCCATTTACGCCCTAGTAACCAACAAACTGTGCGGCAACACGAACGCGTCCGCTACGAAAATGTCAAAACACACGATTTTCGTGATTTATTTCATCGCGACGATATTCGCGGCAGACAGTTACAAAATACTCGGGATCTTTCCTTCGCTGGACCGGAACAACTACCTCACTTACCGCGGACTATTCCGGGAATTGGCAAATCGCAATCATGAAGTTACTCTGATTAGCCATTTCCAGATGCCGGATGCCCCCGCTTCGTACAAAGACATATTGCTCAGTGATCAACAAGTGTACAAAGGATTATCTTTTGAATCTGTGATAGTGAACGAAGTGTCGCGAGTACCGTTCGAAACGCTAGTGGCGACTAAAGCCGGCAACGACGATTGTAAGACTCTAATGAACAATCATCAAGTGCTACATATGATAAGAACGCGGCCTCGGTACGACGTAATATTAGTCGAGTCGTATAATAGTGACTGCGGTTTGGCACTGGCCGCAAATTTTAGTGCACCGTACATTACCTTCAATCCTCAGCCTTTACAGCCGTGGCAGTATAACAGGTTGGGTATTAATTTCAACTCTGCCTATGTAAGTCAATCTGGCTTGTCGTACGGAAAGGAACCTTGGTATTTCGAGAGGTTAAAGAGTTACATATTATATCACATTACCAACTGGGTGTATTACGTGGGTTCACAAGTGACCGACCACGTGTATCTGTATAAGTACCTGGGCGATGACCTGCCGTCATTAGAAAGTATTGCGTCGAACGCTAGCCTTGCGTTTGTAAACACACATCAGTCGTTGCACGGCGGTGTTGCCAGACCTGACAATGTAATTGACATTGGTGGCATTCACGTGCGGCCACCGAAAATCATCCCGACGGTAAGTAGTGTTATTGATCCGTCTATAAATAGAGACTAGTGTAACAACCTAATGGTGGTTTTTTGTGGGATGACGTAACATATGTAAAAGTTCAATTTATGTTAATGGAAAACATGACGTAACACATGTATGTTGTCATTTTTCTAATTTAAACTATAATTATATGCAAATACGAGCTCAATCTTGGCAGACCTGAAGTAAATATCCAAAGCTATGCTATTAAATCAAGCCACGAGAATAATAATAAACTATTATTAAACCACAGAAAACACTTAAGTCAGAATATAGTTACCGATGTCGGAAATAAATCTAATAATTTTATAAATGTGAAAGTTTGTTAAGATATTTGAAAGTTTGTTGCGCAATCACGCATAAACGGTCAAACGTGTTTTGATTCAACTTGGAACACAGTTAGGCCCTATCATTGATTAACACAAAATAAACCTTCAGCCTGGTATGCGTTGCCATGAGATTTACGCGGGCAAAGCCGCAGCGAGAAACTAGTAGATATTAGGAAGGTATATAAATCTTCGAAGCTCTCTAAAAAAACTACGAATAACATTACAGTGCTCTGAACAATAATACATATAGTCTTTAAAGTCTTTATACAGTATCGATCACGGTAATAGAAATTAAATATTAATATTAATTTTGTTTGATAAATTACAGGAAATAGAGAGATTTATAAACGAGGCAGAACACGGTGTGATATACGTGAACCTGGGTTCCACGGTGAAGGACACTACGCTCCCAAGTGATAAATTAAACGAGTTGTTATCAACCTTCGCTAAATTGCCTCTAAGGGTCCTCTGGAAATGGGACGGCGACAATCTGCAGCTTCCGAGAAACGTTATGACTATGAGATGGTTACCGCAATACGATATTTTAAGTAAGTATTTCACACATATGTGTGTAATGTGTCTACTGAATTGTTCACCATCTAAATTGCACTACACTAGCTTGTCGTAAACATTGTCGGTTACGACAGCACACTTTACTTCTACACGTATATTGTTATATTTAGTTGCTTCGAAAGTTATGTTTATATAGTTCTAATTCAGAGATATCACTTTCCTGCGAACATAAAATCAATTTCCAGCAAGTGTATCTATTAAAATTAAACAATTTTATTTAAATTATATTTTGATATATTTTAAAAACTCTAGTTATTTTGGAATGGACTATGGCTGCTTAAAAGCAACCGAAACGTCGGGGAAAGTGAATATTAAAATAGTTTAATAAAAAGACAACAGGTTTATTAGTTTAGAATTAGCGCCTTTTAAAATTAACCACGATTAAATTCGTATATATTCAATAAATTATGTATATCAATGTTAATAGTTTACTTGCTGGCAGCAAATTCACGAATACTACGTATAATTTTTTGATGGTGACCTCATAATAGTGACTTCAGAATCTAAATATGCGTCTGTGACTAACACCGGGTATACTTAGATGTACGATATACAAGTTGAATCTTAATAATATTTTCGCCAATGATCACTGGCCAAGATAATGTACGTTACACGTCTATTGTACATTTATATGCACATATTATAATGTACATTATCTTTTACAACTACCCACTATTAAAAATTAAGGAATTCATTAAATAGAAAGATATTAAGATAACAATTTATAATTATTTTTATTCCGGCAAATATTATATGTCACGCTGGAGTAAGTATATCTTTGATTGGTGAAACTCTAAATAAATAAGGAAATAAAAAGATTTTGCTCTTGTCCAGTATAGCCAGGCCTGTCCACAGGACACTAGTTTATAAGATGTACAGACAGGTGGACCAAGACTGGATCTTTTTTGTCCTTTAATATTTATAAAGACTATATTCGACATAAAAGTCATAATAACATAAAACAGCAAGCTGCCGTACTAGATATATTACTTTTAGTCCTAACGTATATTACTATCTACTATACTTACAAAGATCTCCTTTGTCCTTTCATATTTATAAAGACAACTTTATTGCGACATAAAAGTACCTCGATGGCGTAGTGGTTAGTGTAACCGACTGCCACGCCTGAGGTCGCGGGTTCGATTCCCGCTCAAGTCAAACATTTGTGTGCATGAACATGGATGTTTGTCTTGGTCTGGGTGTTTCTATGTATAATACGTAAGTATTTACAAAAAAGAAAGGTATATATATGTATGTTTATCATTGTCTAGTACCCATAGTACAAGCTCTGCTTAGTTTGGGCTAGATGGTGTTGTGTGTATGTGAGAGAATATTATTATAATAACATAAATCAGCAAGCTGCCGTACTAGATATATACTTTTAGTGCTAACATATATTATATAATATACTTCCCAACCGATTTCGGTTATGGTGACTGCTAGTAATTATTAGCAAAAGAGCAAGGATGATCAGCTCTCGCATGTACCCTTTGATGACTATAGTCAGGTGCGCGTGACATATTTAAGTGCGTAAGTGATTGCGCTGACACAAACGCACTCTTTCGTCCTCTCCCTTCCACGCCCAGTGGAACGAAGAGCCGCTACGACTGGAGAAGGTTTTGGATGTAGTGAATAGCCGACGAGCACTTTTGACCTCTGTCGTCACCCCAAGCCTTCCATAAGAATTTACTGCCCCGCCGAATCAGCCACCACCGTTTACTTATCAGCGTTGGCTATCTTCACCGCAAAAACCGGTGCCGGAGCAGCCGGCCCTCTTCACCGGGTCTAACCCACGAGTCGACGTAGTTAACCGGGGTGTGGCCGCTGCATGCAGCCACCACCCACACCCCGTTTAACCACGTCGACTCCTACATACAGCTACTTGGAGCCACTGGTGAGAAATTATGAGCCGCCGCTTATTTAGTGAGTTACCTTTCGGTCGACTAAACTACACAGGTGATTTGCGCCCCAGTACACCCCAATGTATATTACCACTATACTAACAAAAATACTTATGAACTTTATTCAATGACCATGTTAATCATTTCCAGAACACGACAACGTAAAAGCATTTATCACGCACGCTGGTATCTTGAGCACCTTAGAAACACTTGACGCCGGGGTCCCCGTGGTGGCCATTCCGTTGTTTGGAGACCAGTACGGCAATGCAGCAGCTCTACAAGACGCAGGCATCGCAACTATCGTCTCCTACCAAGATCTGAAAAAGCAGTATCTTCTAGACGCTATCAATGACGTTTTGGATCCTATGTAAGTAGCTAGAATACGTGATTGAGAATTTGCCGATCACGATGTTCAGATTTAAATTCACGCCTCGGGCTAAGTGTTAATAGTTTTTCTGCCACTAAACAGCAAGTATCTTACATTTAATAATACAGAGTCTATACGTTCGTGGCTAATATGGATGTGACACACCCCTGCCAGACTCTTGGGCATACTATGAGTATATCCGGCATGCTTTATCTAAGCACAGAGAACTAATCAGTTCTAAGAAATTTAATAAAAGAATTCTTTGATATATTTTCCTATGCTTGCTTTAGTTAAGTGTTGAGTAAAACACGCATTGCAGCAAGCAATTTATTGGTTCATAAGGATACAATAACAATTGACAGACAAATGGACACCAAAATTTTTGCTCTTTCTTGTATGCATTTTCTCTTTTAGTAAACTTTAACTGCCATTGAAGTATGTAGGATTTTACATATTTTTTGTTATTCATGGGTATTCACAATCTGCTTCTTCATATCAACTCTGTGTATTTTATTAAAGCATAATTATATTGTACCATTATAGTTACTGTCAACTTAAAAGTCTTGTCACGCAGAGGTATCGAGTTCGAGTCCACGCACGTCTTTTTGAAGTTGTATGCGCACTGGGCCAGCGAAACCTTTCTGATACTAGCAATAAGCCCAAGCAGCAGTGGGACAGTTCATATGAAGAGCTGATATTATTATTATATCAAGCTATTATAGTTAAGAATATACATCGACCATAAAATTAACAATAATAATAATATCAATGATAAATATAATGTGCCGTCCAGCAGAAAGGCCTTCACCTTACAGAAGATCGTAATGTTATGATATTGTATACTACGATTGTCAGTACAATTTTCAGTCACTGTAAGATTACTATTTTTTATTTTTTATACATCTAAAGTGGCAAACAAGCTTATGGCCCACCTAATGATAAGTAAATGCAATACCAGAGGTATCACTTACGCATTGCCGACCCTTAAGGAAAAAAAGGGAAGGAGAAGGAGCCGGAAGGTGAATAGAGGGTGATTGAGCCTCCGGCATTCTCACTCACCAAATGAAACACAACAGTAGGAACACTGCTATTTCACTCTAACATGACATCATTCACTCATTCACCAGACACAGACATACCCATACATACATATATTATGCCTATTTCCTCACTCTGGCTGATATTAGTTTCTAATTTTGTTTTATTTTTAGTTATTTTTATCTTCTATAATTGTATATCACATGTTTGATCGCTGCGCGCTGTAACTAATATGTTCCTAATATGTACTACGAGTATAGCAATTGGAGGGCCTTGGTGACCTGTATGCAGGTTTTATATAAAACCTACTTCAGGCACCAATTCTCTCACAGTGTTAGGTCACATTTAAGCTGATTGTAAATTTATGTTACTTTGTATTAACAGCTGTGAAGAGATCAAAATAAATGTATTATTATTTATGATGTTTTGTGAGAGGCCGGCTCGACCGGGAAAGGACTTCTCCATCCCCGGTCCGTTCATGCTGAAATCAGCGAGGCTGTAAGAAATACTAATAAAAGTATTTCTTGTCCCTTGGGATACATTTTCGTAGACAACAACAACTCGTGAATTATGTTTCAGACGTTGCAAGCGTAGGTACAGACATATCGCTAACCGGTTGCCAAGAGGCAAGCTGGAGGTTTTGGTCGCTACCTTAATACGATAAAAACAATTATTACCTACTTAGATACATACGTTACCAATCTATGTATAGATTTAAAAGACATTTAGATAAGGTATTCCTATCTCTACGTTATTGTAAGTATATATAGATAAGTTACTTACTGTCATCGTTCAGATTATAATACTATAAGATATTAGTCAGTTAATGAACATGTTATGATATAAACCAGGTTAGTTTTATGTTTATTATCAAATTATTATATATTATATTGAATGGCTAATTAGAAAACTATTACTAATCAATTTAACTACTATTCAACTGTCAATAAAAGACAAATATTATCATAAGACTGAGATGACAGGGAAACGAAAAAAGTATGGGAGGCCTTTTTGCTGCGCGTCAATAATACAGGTCGAAATAATAATAATAAATTAATACATCGTAATATTTGATTCACAGTCTGTGATAGGTATATTATTATATCTTCTATTATAATGACGGAGTACTGTGTTAACTTATCGCAGACTTGCTTTTTCCGCCGCTTCATCTGCTATGGCATGGTTCTTTTTCTGGAAAAAAGGTACCCTTTGTCGAGTTCTGTACCCCTGACAATATATAGATATGTATACGAAATTTCACGATAATCGGTCAAGTAAGGCATGCAGGCGTAACAAACAAACACATTAAATTTTATCTATAATATTAGTTGGGATTGAATCTGAATATTATTATCAATTAATTGACTTCTAAAATAGAAGAGGTTCTAAATTCGAAGCATATTTAATTTTAATTTTATTCTACGTTTACCGATTTCTCTAAAAAGGTATTGCTGATATGGATAACCTTCTTTATTTCCCTATCTGACGATAAATCCATTTCAAATATAAAGAATGGTTAGTCTTTTGAGATAGAAGAAATAGGAAGTATTTTAGGTACTATAGATATGTATATTTTATATAAGTACTAATTGTCATGGATGTGATATTGATATGTATATATTACTCCTACCAATTTTATTACAAATATATATTATAGCTTAATATTTTCGATTATTGAGTTTTTGCTCTATCACGACTACATCTTCTGGAAAAACATGCAAAGATGTGTCACACCCATATAAGTTATTTTGTAAGCCCCACGTTATTGCATATTCTCATCCTTACTGCTGCAAATGCTTATTTGTCAGAAATATCTAATAGAGACAGCTCTATTATCTCCTTACTTTATTGCAGAAGTTATCCTGTCCATCATCTTTTACACATTACTGTTCTAGACATTTTATCATGCAAAGAGAAATACTATAAAAAACCAATGATTCTAGAAGCAGAGTATAATCATGTTCATAACATTTCTTACTATATGGCTGTCTGTCCACTGAAGTGGAGCGAGGATGCAGAGCAAAGAAACGGAGAAATATTAACCTATAGGATTACATACTGGAGCAGAGCGGCGATTTTTTGCAATATTATTGGTTAATATATCTCCTTTTATTCGCTCCGCAGTCTCATACCGCTTCAATGGACAGGCAGCCTAATGCTAATACTCGGCGTTTATTGGAACGGCCGACTGGGTTATTCATGAACAGATTGCCTATTTTATTTTTATCGTTTTAGTTTACATCAACCTACTTAGATTAACACAATAAATATTGGCACTATATTTTACCGAACGACCACTAGAGCATTTTCAATATGCTTTAAATTTCAAACAAAAATATTCAAATACTTAATATAATGTTAGACAACGGGTCTTACTCGCGATAAAGTATTTAAAAGGTAATAAATACCTATTGATTACCCGACGTTTCAACCGACTTGCATCGATCGTGGTCACGGGTTGACTGATGTGAGCTCAGCGGCGCCTTCGTGAAGTGCGGGTTTCGGCAACTACCCTCACTTGGTCACTATTATTTATATTCGCACTGTCGGTATTTCGACACACAACACTAACGACGTCTACACACTGGCTACCTAAGTCACTACGGCGACGTTTACATTTGCTGATGACTGGATTCCAAGATGTAGACAAACGGTATCCATTCTCCCGGTTGAAGTTACGATATTTCTTAATTTCAACCGCTTCACGTACTATCCTGGAGTAATAGTGACGATCGGTGGATAAAACCTGTGGTTTATGTAACTCGATCCAGTGGTTTGGTCCAGACTCCAGCAAATGCTCGGCTATAGCGGACTTGTTTACTACCCGGTTCTTGACAGCTGTGATATGTTCCTTGACCCTTTCAGCGATTGTACGTTTGGTCTGTCCGATGTAAGAACTACCACAACTGCAATCCACCTTGTAGACGCCGGGTGTTTGAAAAGGGATAACATAAAAATAAAAATAAAATATTCAATTTTAACTTTATGTCATTCATATGCATTAGTGAGTGTTATTTAAGTACACTTATTTATAACAAATTAGTTCCTCGATGGCGTAGTGGTTAGTGTAACCGACTGCCGCGCCTGAGGTCGCGGGTTCGATTCCCGTACAATTCAAACATTTGTGTGCATGAACACGGATGTTTGTCTTGGTCTGGGTGTTTCTATGTATAATATGTATGTATTTACAAAAAAGAAGTATATATGTATGTTTATCCATTGTCTAGTACCCATGGTACAAGCTCTGCTTAGTTTGGGCTAGATGGTGTTGTGTGTACATGTAATAGAATATTATATCTACTTAAAAAGCAGCGATAGCCTAGTAGAAGACCGCTCAACTGCCACGAAAGGTTTCTTAAAATCGATCTCAAAACATCTCTTGTTCTTATCAACTCGCTCGCTATAACGTTGAAGTAAAACATCGTCAAGAAAGCTCCATGTCTGACAGATTTCCATAACGTTCTTAAAGATATGTAAAGTCTGCCAACCCACTAAAACCGTGCAAGCTGTGTCCACCTTAAAAGGTTATACAATCAAACGAGACCTAACAACTAATTATGTATGTTTATAATTGTAATATACACTGCTGGTCCAGGTAAATAAATAAATCAAACACGCACTAGGCCAGCGTGATGGACTATGGTCTTGCCCTTCTCACTGAGAAAAGGTCTATGGTCAGTGGAATAGTTTATATACCGGCCTGAAATTATTTTTAATATTACTTATACTAATATTTAGTCATTTATTTACAGTTGGCAACAGCGCGCTAAACTGGCATCTCGACTATGGCACGACCGTACTATGTCGCCCCTAGAAACAGCTGTATATTGGACTGAATACGTTGCTCGATACCAAGGAGCACCTAATCTTCAATCACCGGCACCGCGCGTCCCTCTGTATCAGCAGCTCCAACTTGATGTCCTGGCATTTATCGGACTAGTTTTATACATCCTTACCTACGTGCTGTATAAAATTCTATCAGTGATATGCTGTTGTTGTTGTCAAAGTGAAGTTAACGCTGAATACGTAGAAGAAAGAAAAACAAAGAGAGTGAAATTCGAATGAACATTTTTGTGGGTTTTTGATCCAATGAATATTGTAGAAATCAATACGGGATGTGGTGGAATACTTACGCTTAGAGGTTTTAATGCTTGACTGGTGCTTTATATATTTGTTATTTATTTTGTTAATTAAAATTTTAGGTAACAGCACAATAATGTTTTTAAGTTTTAATATTTGTAAATATAGCATTTATTTTAAATATAAATTATTCTTATTTAAGATTGTAGGTACACCTTTTTGCATTTATGCTTTATGGAAAACTGTAGGCTGATTTTCGTACAAAATATTGCCAAGACATATTTCCGATCTAATACAATAAATGTAAAATGTGAACTGGAATGCTATTTAATACATTTAATATTTCAATAACATTTAGCGTTTATTTTAATTTAGCAGAGTATTATCTATACTAATATTATAAAGCTGAAAAGTTTGTTTGTTTGTTTCTTTGGTTGAACGCGATAATCTCAGGAACTACTAGTTCGAATTGAAAAATTATTTTCATGTTGGATAGCCTATTTATCGAGGAAGGCTATAGGCTATATAACATGACGCTACGACCCACGGGGGTGGCGCAGTAACTATAAACGCGGGTGAAACCGCCAGCATAGCTAGTTTTTGATATTTAGAAAGAAAGATTGTATTAGACTTCTATTTTGCTCATATTTTATTATAAGAATTGGCCCTCTGATTTATGTTTAGATAAGGGTATTACAAAAGACTGTTCTATCCCACTGTTAAGTACATTTGGTAAAATATTTGATGATAATGATGATAATTATGATGATGATGACATACATATATATACCAATGTGTTGTGGGTTCGATCCCCATAGGGATAAAAAAATGTGTTATGCACAAATAGTAGTTCTGAGTTTGCACCAAGCATCGCGGGTATTACTCCCTAGTACCATAGTATTTTCACAAAAATAAAGTGAAGAATAATTATTCTAGATACATCACAATATTAATAATTTCAACTTTAATCAAAGCTAATGAACAAGGATCGATCATCGCCAGTGCAGTAACAAAATAGAGAAGCAATCTATCGTGCCAGTGCATCGTGTGTCTCGTTGCTGAATACAGCATAATTTTAGTCAGCCCTACTAAAATTGCATAAACACTTAACTAAACTGGATTCATATTATCTTTGACTAGATTTTACCGGCGGCTTCGCTCTCATTAATGTCGATTTTGACAATACATTCCTATCCTTCGGGACAGTCAGTTTTTCTGTATAAAAGGTACCCTTCGTTCTCTTCTATCATAATGAGTATACGAAATTTTATGATGATCAGCCTCTGCTGATCTACCCTTAGTGAAAGCGTAACAAACAAACAAAGTCAAATTCACATTTATAATATTAGTTACAATGTAATGTTTACCCCGCAAGAAAGGCTTAGTAATGTTTCGCACGAATTTGTTCATAAAATAATATAATTTTTGTCGTCGTTTCGCACACATGAAATATATTTTCGTGCGAATCGTTCCCGTCTGAAAATGCAGGTGTCGTTTCGCACGTTATGTATTTTTAATATAAAAAGTGTTAAGTGCATATAAGTAATATTTATGTTCTCTCAAAATGTTCTCTTAATAAAAGCTCAGTTTTATATAAGTAATATATATATTTATTTTGTGCACAGTTTTGTAAGAAAGTAGCTTTTAAAAAAAAGTATTATTTTTTTTTTATTTATTGGTATACCTTACCTTGTTTTATTTAAAACTATCACCTTCGTGCGCGAATGTACAATATTTCTACTTTTATTAGCATAAAAAAGAAAACGTGCGAATGGACACCTGTGTTAATGAAAATATAATCCAAGTGTGCGAAACGACAAAGAAATAATATTATTTTAAAAAAGTGTCTGTTCGCACGATATGTGTGAACAAATTCGTGCGAAACGAATACTAAGTCGCAAGGAAATGCCAGTTAGAGTTAACAATATTCCATATAGCAGGCATACATGAACGTATGCAATAATCACATACGACTTGCTTTAGTCAATCTATGAGAAAATGACTTGATTGTATCTAAAAAATGTTAAAGCATCATCATAATTCAGATAACATTAGAATCTAGACTTAATTTTAGTAAAGCTTAAGAAAAATAGCACAACATATGCTTTCAATTAATTACATACAATTAAAGACGACTATATGTTTAATTCCTATGTCACGAAGGACTTTACAAACATTTAAACAACGGACATAAAAAGCAACCAGACTTAAAACAACTCATTGTGGATCACACAATTTTTGTCCCCTGTCTAAACACAACACTCCGCATAGTGTAAACTGTAAGTGGCTAGGCGACTACTTTAACAACTTCGCCATCCACACAGCCTATATACAAGTATACAGTGCCACCTGATAATAAGCGGTTATCAGGAATATCACTGCCGGGTTATTGACCCTCAGAATAATAAAAGAGACGAGACGAAAGAAAACGAATGGGAGAGGTAGGCAAGTTTGTCGCTCACGGACAAGAATGGCAAAGGTTTGCTCATGTTTCTGTCGCTTACAGGAGAACCTATCGAAGCGCAGCTACCGCTGTTAGGTTGGTTTCTAATAAGAGAGTACAGCCTAGGCGTGAAGGCAAGGCCGGCCTTAGCCATCTAGGCGCCACGGCCGAGACATGCCTTTGGCGCCCTTTTAGATATACTTATTTCAGTACAATTAAAGAAACTTATATTGAATTTGTACCATATCTTTTATGGAATTAATTGAAAACTACAAACATCATATGTATTTATTATTACTAGCAGTCGCACACTGGTCTAATATAAATAGCAGCGATAGCTCAGTGGGGAGACCAACAGACTACAATGCAGAGGGTCTCGGGTTCGAACCCACGTCGTGCACCTGTGACTTTCGGAAGTTATTTGACTTTTCGAAATTATGTGCTTATTGATTGACAATTATCGCCTGCTCCGTGCCTCGAAGAGCACGTTAAGCCGTCGGTTCCAGCTGCCATGAACATCTATGGCAGTCATTATTGGGAAGTCAGTGCCCTATAATATCCGAACACTGGTCTAGCCTTAGGGTATCGTTAGCCTTCGGGTTGCGGAGGTCAGCCGGCAGCCGCTCCGTGTAAAAACTGATATCCAGTTAAATCCGGTTAGACTAGAAAAGCCGACCGCACTTCATTTAGATTACGCCGAAGCTATACAGATTAATTAATTAAAAAGTATTTACTTAACTAAACTCTTTCATTGACGATATTCCTAAGCTCGCTACTTTTTTTTCTTTATTACATATAATTAAGGTATATAAGAGTTTGTTTGTTTGGCTGAACGTGCTAATCTCAGGAACTACTGGTTTGAATTGAAAAATTATTTTAGTGTTGGATAACCCATTTATCGAGGAAGGCTATAGACCATATAACATCACGTTACGACCAATAGGAGCGGAGCAGCAATGAAAAATGTTGCGAAAACGGGGCAAATTCTCTTATATGAAGCAGACGAAGTTGCGCGGGTCAGCTAGTGTAACTATAGTTACGAAGAATTGTACATCAGAGGAACAATGGCTAAATACTACGAACGCGATTCGACTGCGTGTGTCAAATGCATGGTTGTGTGCGTGTAGTGTTTTTTTATTAACATGTAGATTAATAATAACATACTTTAACCATTAATATTAATAAACTAAACAATGCACCTTACCTATCTATATTGTCTGTCACCTTAACCACAGTATATATTATAATAATTACCGTGCCTTAACCTTCTGTATTTTTTTAATGGTTTGTGATATGACTCCTTGTGAACCATTAAAAATATTAAATCTTATTTTCTAGAATTAGATATTGTCAGTCTTATCAGAGAATTTTTGTTAGCAAATTCTCTGATAAGACTGGCAATATCTAGATTTTCTGCAACTTGATTTTCAATAGATAGCGCGGCCGAACTAGTCAATCTTGTTTGAGACATTGTAGACCGCAAATAAGTTATTATCAATTTTAGTATAGAAAAACTGCTTTTGTCACTTGCAACACTGGTATTGTTAACAGAATACGCAGCGATATCCAAATGTCGAGATATAACTCTTGAAGATTGTTTTATTTAATATTGTCTTATGTTTACGCGAATGTTATACATTGAAATTAAACACTTTATACGGATTTTATCGCGTTGTTTATTTTACTTTAAACACTGTTATTACATAATTTTGAAAACTCTAACACTACTATTATTGAATTTTACTACTATTTAAGCTATATATTTTTTCCTAATTAAAACTATTTGTATTTAAGTTTACACTTTGCCCCGACGTTTCGGTTGCTTTACAGCAGCCATGTTCACGGGGAGACTAAGATGGTAATTGTCCCAACGTTCTGAAGTGTAGCTAGTTATTTTAAAAGTACCCGAACATAATTTATTCTTTGGTGTTCCTATTTACGCAGAATGAGCTCAAAGTATCATGAAGTCTAGCTGTGTTTTGCTTCTTCTTGGGTTTGACTATTTGAATGACTGGATCCCAAGCTGTTTTATTGTTGTTTTATTTGATAAAGTTTAATGTTTCGACAGTAGTTGCCTGATATTCTCCGAGATAGTGTTGCAAACCTTAAATTTTATCGCACTATAAATCTCCATCAATATCAGATTTAATATTGACCGTTAACTTTTCTTACAGTAAAGAACAATGTCGCATTAGTTCTTCTTAATTTTTGATTATTATTATGTCATACAAGAAATTCCATGTGATAGAAAAGTCTTGCATCTGTTGAAATATTTTTTCCATAGATATAAGCATGGTGTCCAAAAGAGTATTAAAACTCTTGGCTTTAAACTTTTTGTCGATCACTTATTGGTTCATCAATAGCCTCTTCACCCGGTCTACGTTTGATGAGTCTTTAGTCGTGTCTGTGGTTTAAGAAATGGCTGCGTATCAAGTTAGGATGCTAATTCAGTTGCTGCTACAATAGCTTGTTTCATTCGCTCTACCTGTGGGGACTTGCCCGACTACAAAATGGAAAGACATTTTTAAACAAGTCTAAAGGTCATAGCTCATTAGAGCCACCCGGTACCCGGCCAGCACCATCTCGTCACTAGGTGTCCACTCGTTGACGACAGGTGGTCCATGGTTGGAGGTCGCATGTCAATCGTGAACGTCAGGTGATCCACGGGTGGACGCCGCGTGATCAACGCGTGGACGTTGCGTGGTCAACGAGTGGACGTCGCGTGGGCAATGACTTGACATAGCGTTGTCCGCGTTTAGATGAGTAGTTACCAGATATCGTTACTAGGTTACTAGGTTATCGCGGATACCCGCGGACAGTGCGTGGTACCACGCAAATAATAAATAAATAATTCGTAGGTAAGTTATTGACAACGTACCTACAGATTTTTTAAATTTTTTGTTTGTAGTCTTACGAGTATGTAAAAAATAAAGAAAGAAAAGTACCTATGTATAATGCAGGGGCCCTAAAAAGAGTTGCAATTTCTCGCCTCTTGCCTCTATTTCGTTCTAGATTATTTAGTGGAAGATACGACAAGCGATAAAATTACAGGTCGTGATTGTTAGACATAGAATACTCATACCACGACTCATACTTACTCCTACGAGATAAGTATAAAGTTAATACGCTGAGTGTAATTTTCCTTTAGATCGATAAAAACAGGTATTTAAATTAAGTGGTGAAGTTGGAGTGGCGCGTGTGGCGGTCCCGGGCAGCCGACCCGATCGCGGTCCTGAATGTCTCAGAGAGTCGGGCATGGCCTCGTCCCCGGCTTGCCGTTACTGGTTGGCTGGGGTGGAATTTCAAGAGCGTCCGTAGGACTCTCAACTCTGGCTTGCCTTGGGCGGCCAGTCAGAAAGGGGGCCCCTAAAGCTATACGCTTGGGGGTGGAAATATCACTTTCAAGGGCATAACTACGGGGAAACCCGCTCCGGGTCACGAGACAGGTGATGATGAAACCGTCGCCGCACCGCTCCGCACCCCTAGCCGCTCATGCCTGTGTTGCCCTGCTGCTTTTAAGAACTGTATGTCTATGACGACCATTTAGCGGTCCAACTAGTGAGTCGGCGAGTCACCGTCTGCCATTCCGACTTTGTACTGAGACAGTATATCAGGCAGACGCCGTTTTTTAACTATAGTTTGCATTTTACCAAACCATTAAATACCCATCTCCATAGACCAGAATAATTAGATTCCATATGTAGCAGTAGTCTCCTATACCTTCCGCGGCCAGTGTCTCGGTAAGTGTTCCATCTCACTTTAAACTAAAACTCTTGAAGGACCTCGGCATGTTGGACCCATGTCCCCGTGTAAGCCTCCCAAAGGACCGGGTATTTTCCTAACCCGTGAAAGAGAAACAAATAATAATAATATGCTTTTATTTATCAGAATATTGTTACAGTGACTTACATAAATCTTCTTCTCCCTAGCCTTTCTTATTCCCAAGTCACTTGGGGTCGGTTTTTCTGGTCTAACCCGATTTGATTGGATATCAGTTTTTACACGGAGCGGCAGTCACCTGACCTCCGCAACCCGAAGGCTAACGATACCATAAGGCTAAACCAGTATCAGGATATTACAGGGACAACAGCTAAAACTCAAAAGGCCTTTCTATGATGACATGACACAATTAACACGCAATAATCTATCAAGTTATCAGATATGATACCATATCGTTTTAAATTATTCAGACACACTTAAGCTTGTCAGTCTTTTGTAGATATTTGAATCTGATATATCGTTAGACCAAATACTATATTATAATTTAATCAACTTTAATACATAAACATTAGACCAGAATCAGTTAATATTAAAAATACATAATGAAAATGTCCTACAGACCTAATTTCGGTCACGGCCAGTCCTACATCAGAGAGTCCGCTTGTAGAATCTGCGCAGGCTATATTATAGCGCACAAATGTTAGCGCTAACACAAGTGCACTCGCTATTCCTATACGCATTTAATCCACTAAGACGGCACTCCGACACGACCGGAAAGAGATCAAACGCAGGACAAACAGCTTTATATGTAACTCCTGGCTGCTATTAAGGATTTTGACTGCAAACCCTAAAACTGTTTGTACGGCCGACTCCGGAATTTGAACCCACGATCTCATGCACAGTACAATCGTTGCCCCAACAGAGCAGTTATTAAGAAAGCTTACTGACTATTTTACAAAGAAATCGCAATCAGGTCAAAAATTGTATTAAGAATTTGATAATACTAGATGAAAATGAATATCACATTATAAAATATATGCATCAATTTTAATTTCTATCTGTACCGCGTTAATTTCAACTTCTGGGAACCCGTCATTGCTATTTATTTAATTTTGATGACGGAAAATACCAACCTGTTATAAGAATACTGCATTTTTGTAAGTTGTATAGTACCTACATCTACATATCGGCAACTATGTTTAAGGTCTCACGTAATAGGAGCGGGCCCAACGCCGTCAACCGGATTCAGTTCCAGACCCCGTGCTACTGATGATTTCTTGACAGTAAAATTGAACAATATTTTGTCCAGAAATCGAACCTCAAGTACAGAAGTCGCATATACTATCACTGCACCGATTCACTGGATCACATACCTTAAGGAAAGTATGATGAAGTGCTTACAACATTCATGGGATTAGGAAATTATCACTGTGTCGCAGGGGCTTAATAAATAGCTGCACGGGTGACAAAGTTGTTTATGTGGTCGCCTTTCCCTCACTGCACTGAATTTTATGCCTTCGATCCCCACAAGGGACAAAAAATAGAAATAGTGTGCTCCTTAAATAGTTGTTCCTTCTAGATATTCTTTGTGTCTGAAGTTTGAACGTTTCTGAAGTCCTCCGTGGTACAGGAATGATAGTGCAGGAGTTGCCCTTTTATAAATAAAACAAAAAATACTATAAATATAAATACAAATAATATTAAGAGACGGAACAAATTATTTGTGGACTACACGTGTATCGGAACCGTGCGAAAATCGAAATCACAGTATTTGGTGCATTGTTAATGACTAGGTGACCTTATACGCGCATACCAATCTATCATTTAATTTAACTATTAATTTATGGTGAACGTGTATAATGATTATCTGAGCAGAGTTCAGTTAATGGTTGGTAGAAATCAGATCTTCTAAAATTGTATTAATATTTATTTATTCATTGTTTTACTACAACAGATTATATTATAAATATATTAAGGAGGAAAGGCGGTCAGCTGAATATATTTAAAAAAAATGCCTTTTCTGTAATACTCTGCCAATTTAATTGCAAAGATTGGAGCCATTTGATTGAAATCAATTAGCATAACAGCAAACTTGTTCTCATATTCATATTTAGGTTGGTAAGTAATATTGAATTGAGTTTCAATCGACGAATACTTCAAGCCGTCAATGAAGATAAGTCATATTTTACCATCTGTCAAGTACCAATTTACTTTACAAGATGCAGGATTGTGGCTGTGAACTCCTACTTTAAGCACATTCTGCGTAAATAGGAACACCAAAAGATAAATGATAAATAAAATAAATATTCTACCACATACACTCAACAACACCATCTAGCCCAAACTAAGCAGAGCTTGTACTATGGGTACTAGACAATGGATAAACATACATATATATATATATATATATATATATATATATTTTTTATAAATCCACACATAATATGAATAGAAACACCCAGACCAAGACAAACATCCATGTTCATGCACACAAATGTTTGACTTCTGCGGGAATCAAACCCGCGACCTCAGGCGCAGCAGTCGGTTACACTAACCACTACGCCATCGAGGCCGACATGATGTTCGGGTAATTTGCAGAAACAGCACTTTAAACCATTGAAACGACCACTATCTTTGTCTTCCGGTGACCATGGCTGCTGAAAACGTGTAAATGTAAGTAGTTTCAAAATTATCTTAAAGTACCTAATGGTTTTAAAATAAACTACTATAAAATCCGTATATAATGGTGTAATTTCAAATTACGTAAGTACCTAATTATATTCGTAAGTAATTTGTTGATTTTGACAACGAAAAGTCTTATTTGATTTAGACAAATATTACTTCGGTAAACTACATAGTTTATTACTATTCATCATGAGCACATACTCATGATGAGTTGTGATATACTAACCACAAACTAATAATTTATTAATCACCACAAACGTATAGTAATATCTATATCAGATATAGATAATACTCGTACGCTTATTACTCAACTATAAAAATTAAAAAAGACGTCATGCCCACATGATAACTTCAAAATAATACAAGACATAAAACGATTTATACCTATTCAACCAGTTGATCCAAATATGTTTAGTTGCAAGTAACCAATCTTAAAATCAGTAGGATTTTACTAACAAATAGCTTTTACCTGTAACTTTTTACGCGTGGAGTTTGTAAGTGGGTACTCATCTAGATATTTTGACTTTTCTAGGCGGTATATCGAAATGAATCATACACCAGACTTTAAGTTAGATCTTCAGCAGTACAAGTGTATTAAATTTCGTGCAGTAGTTTCTGCGTGATACGCGTACAAACACACTGACAGAAAATTATTGTTTTAGGATCTATAGCTATTACAAACACCGCTCACATTATTTTCATAAATATCTCCCACATACAAACATAGATCAGTAGAATTTTATAATATATGTATAGATTACTTATTTCCTTAGCTTCGTCAACCCTATTCTATTTATACTACAATTCAGAATCGCTGCAGATTTTTTACTATTCATACGGAAGTAACGCTTATGCTATTCTTTATATACATATGTACTTATTATACTCGTTGACCAAGCATAACTCACTTACTTAAAATTGTGTTGCATAATACAACTATATTTATTTAAATTAAATCACCAGCGTTTATAACAATAGATTTACAAATACATGTAAATTACATAGAATACTAATGATGTTTTGATAGATTTCGATAACCTTATGGATGACATGTTTCCAAAATTCGGTGAGCTTAAAAGGTAACAGTACAGTACGTCGGGTCCCATATCGTGGCTGTTCCCAACTCCCCATCCAGAGGAGTTCGGTATTGTCAACCTTTTTATGCAGGTTCATGAAGCCCACTACCCCTATGTAAAAGCTCAAAGTAGCTGGAGGTCGTCTAGCGCCCTTCGGAAACCGGTTCTACGGTTGGAGAGAGAATTCAAGCGATGCCTCTCCCACTCCGCCACCTCCTTGATGGAAATTACTTCCTCACAGAAGGAGGCAACGGCTTTACAAGACCTCTCGCTCCGGACCATAGACTGAACCATGGCCGGGAGCGAGAGGGTAACCAATCCGACTGCCGCAAGCAACTCACGATGCTGTGATATCCAGGCAGGGCAAGCGGCCATAGTGTGCACCGCCGAGTCTTCAACAACATCGAGGCAGTCGCCACAGTGGTGACAACCGGGCGTCTCTTGCCGGCCTATGCGACACAGGAACTGGCCAAGGCAACTGTGTGCCAGTCATTACCTGCGTCAGCCGGACGGTGAGGGCGCCGTGCCGCCTCTCCAGCCACTCCTCAAAAACAGGACTTACTTACGTGACCGATGTCCTAGACAACATTTTTTTATCCCTGCATGGCGGTGCTGTTAGAAAGCACACTGGCGAAGAAGGATTAATTTAAACAACTTTAACTCATTATATCTAATTTCGTGACTTCTGTAACAAGTACAACTTATTAACTTATAGTTATTATCCTTACTAACATTATAAATACGAATGTGAGTTTGTTTGTTTGTTACGCTTCCACGCCTTAACTTCTTGACCAGTACAGTAAACAACTACAAGTTACTTGTAGTTATTTAAAAAGGTGCTGTTCCCGAGGGATCAAAATTTACTCACAAAATCTACGTTAACGCGAGCGAAGCTGCAAGTAAAATCTAGATGAGATTAATAAAATAAAATAACGAGATGGGTGTAAAAACCCAGGATTCAACCTCTTCGTCTTAAATGTAACAGTAATAAAAAGAAATGACCCCTATATCTCGGAGGTGTTTTGACCCACAGGGCCCATATTCAAACTTAACCGAGAAATGACCCCAAGGTGTCTGCACACCAAGTTACAAGTCAATCGGTCCAGTGGTTCCGGAGTTATGCCTGTCACTAACAGACAGACACACAGACCCACATAGTGTTTTCATTAACCTCTTCAATGAAGATTCAGAGAATAAAGCGATAACCCGTCATATTAAAATAATATTATATCATCAAAACGAAATAATGGTTATTGTTTTGGCTAAAAGTTAAACAACTATACAGGCAAATTATTATCGAATTCATATTTATCTTTAAAAATAAAAGGAGGAAATAATTTGTTCGAACCATCATTATATATATATATATATATATATATATATATATATATATATATATATATATATATATATATAATACATATATATATACAACATGTCACAGATATAACGCACGTCAACCTCTAACACCCCAATTAGATTATTTAAATCGTAATAATAATATTATAATCATTAAAATGTTACTTTTATGTACTTAAATATTTTAATTTAACGAATTAGTTCTCCTTATTGTGCGCGGATTACAATAAATCTAACATTATTTTTCCTTTATTGCATCACAAACTTTATTGCCTTGAATTAAGATACATTTTCGTTTATTTCAACTGTTTAATAAATAAGTTACATGTTGTATATATATATATATATATATATATTAATTGCTCTGCAAAATTTAAAAATGGCTCAATCGAGATTTATCTTCTTTTTTTTTTGTTTGTCTAAATACAGAAAATTAGGACAATCGAAGAAGAATCTGGTATGAAACCTGAAATTCCACAATTTTATAGACTTGGACAGATTGGTAGGCGTAGTTAATTGAATTTACCTTGTTTTATATGTTCTCTAAATCCCTAAAAAAACGATGGACAAGTGAGAGACCATTGGACTGCCACTCAGAGTTCTCGATCTCAAGGCAAAGATATCTAACTTTTCGAAGTTATGTGCAAATATTGAAATAGTTAATTATCGCTTGCTTTAACGGTGAAGGAAAACATCGTGAAGAAACCTGCATGTCTCAGAGATCTCCATAATGTTCTCGAAGATATATGAAGTCTGCCAACCCGCACTTGGCCTAACCCTTCTTACAGTGAGAAGAGGACCGAGTCCAGCAGTGGGACAGTTTAATGCAGGGCTGATATTATTTATAATATTTACTAGCCACGCATCTATGACTTTCAAAGTTGTGTGCGTATTAAATAGTAATTATCGCTGGCTTTAACGATAACGGAAAACACCTGAGATTTCTAAGTGTTTCCAGGGTTTTTAAAGACTTCCAAACCACACTGGGCCATATCCCACAACATGGTAGAGTATGGCCTAACCCTTCTCTCACTGAGAAGAGGCTTATGCCTAGTAGTGGTATAGTTTATATACACTGTTATTATATATTATGTTATGTATTTACCATCAGTCTAGAAAACGTATTTAACTTACATTAAAGAACATACCAAATTTTTAAAGGTAATGCAACTTTAAATAGGTTGCTATCCTGCAAGACATATCTTTCAAGAATATTAAGTATGTACATTTATTCTAATTTGATTGCATAACGAATAGTGCATCACTTGATTTGCAATTGAACATAGAGTATGGCTATAAGAGACGTCATTATTATTCAATTGATTTTTTTTAATTTGACGACTGGTATATTCTGTATTGGTGAAGTATTTTCATAGCCAGGCTGTTTAAGCGTATTAATACGTTTAAGAGATCCAACACTCTTAAAATACATGTTTGTATGAGATACTTTATAATTTCTGGTCATATTTCCTGGAAATTAAATATTTTTAATCCATCGGCATACGGACGCCGGTGTCTGCGATAGTTTTAGGCTCCGCGTGATAGGTGATAGGAGCCTATTGCCATCTACTAAGTACAGTTTCACACACAATGCTGCTACTGAAATTGCCATGACAAGAAAATGTTTGAATGATCCATATATGGTTGTGCCGAGTCTTGATGTTCTTTGTGTCTGTTGTTTAAATGTTTGTAAAGTACCCCGAGATTCAGGCATTATTCCTAGTGCTGAAAGTACCACTTTTAAAAAAAAACTCCCATTGTGAGAATCGTACCCGCAACCTCATGTACAGTATTCGCATTCGCTACCGGTGGGCCAACGAGGCTGTCGGTATTTTGAAAACTCGTTTATAATAAAGCGGTGCATACTATTATTTTTATGTCTGGATCTGGTTAAGCAGACAGGTTACAGAATAATATTATTAGCTTTATAACATCAGAACATCATATGTACATACTCACGGCACTTTCCCAGAGGGGAAAGGCAGAGAGCTAGATTTCTACTAGCTACGATGCTGGCATATCTATCTTGCTGCATTCACACATCATTCATAAATATTAAAGGCTTACAGATAAATGACGTCCTCGTTGCGCCAATTACGTTCAAGTTCTAGGTAATAATTGCCTAGCGTTTCTCCGTTTACCAAATATATGGCTAGACTTATCGCTACTCACTTATGGCTAGAATTATTAGATTTATATGCAATAATAATATATATACGCGAATGTTATTCATTGAAATTAAACTATAATATACGGATTTTATCGCGTTGTTTATTTGACACTTGACAAGTGACTTGACAATTTTTAAATAAACAACGCGATAAAATCCGTATATAGTAGTTTAATTTCAATGAATAACATTCGCGTAAACAGAAGACAATATTATGCAATAATAGTAGTACCGAAAACTAATACCGCACATAGAAGCCCAACCTAACCAAGATAAAATTTACAATCACTGAACTTTATGATTTTATGCAACGTAACTATGAGTAGACATCCTCAGCAAAATCCATGCAAAAAACTCTACTTGGTTAAATGTTATTCAAGTTTAGATAATCTGGTTTGTGAATTATAAATAGGTATAATACCGGTATTTTAACTAAAACATTAATAGGTTAAATTCGATAACAGCTTAATTATAAAAAAATGGAAATGTTGTAATTTTAACAAACTAATTTTAACAAAAAATCTAGAATTTTGACTAATTGGAGACCTGACAAGTTACTTTTTTAAATCACTGTCGTACCGCCTTAGATTAGGAACGAGTACAAAATAAATATGGAGTGGGTCGTCTCATGATACAACTTGTTACCATATATACTTCCTTATCCTAATTCATATTTCTTGTTTGCACTAAGTTGCCTGACAATTTTTATCGGTTTGAACAAGTGCCAACCTTATCTCGATATAAATATACAGCAAACGAAATAAACGTCAGTTGACGAATCGTAACAGTGCAGAGAGCACCGGTCATTCGGGATACATTCCAAAATGAAATTGGATAATACATTACTGTGGTGTGTCAGTGTTCTCCTCAGCTGCAATGGTGTACTCTCATTGAATATATTGGCAATATTTCCGTATCAAGGGAAAAGTCATTTTTTTGTGTTTGAACCATACCTCCAGGAGTTAGCACAAAGAGGTCACAATGTGACTGTCATATCGTACTTCCCTCAACAGAAATCAATAGAAAATTACCATGACATTAGTTTAGCTGGAAAAATGAAAATATTAGAAGGTGTTTTCCCGTTACACAGATCTTACTGGAGCATCATACAAATAATATTTTTCTTATCTGAGATGGGAAGGGAAAATTGCAAAGTTTTGCTTGCAGACGAAAATGTACAAAACTTGTGGAAAACACAAACAAAATTTGATTTAGTGGTGACAGAACAGTTTAACAATGATTGTTCCCTGGGCCTCGCTTACAAGCTGGGAGCTCCAGTAGTCGGTATGACATCCTCCACGCTGTTGCCTTGGCAATACGACCGATATGGTATTCAATACAACCCTTCATACATGGCGACCCCATTCTTGGAGGGAGGTACAAAACCTACTTTATACCAACGTATAGAAAGAACATTATTGCATAATTTTATTAAGATATATTACAAGTATGCATGTCAAAGAGTGAATCAAAATGAGTTGCAACAGTATTTCGATGTGCCTCCTCTAGAGGACTTGGCTGGAGATGTGAAAATGACGTTGTTGTACACAAACTTTGTAATGACTGGTGCCGGTCTGTATCCTCCAAGTGTTATTGAAGCCGGCGGGTTCCACGTGGCTAAACCAAAGGAATTACCTAAAGTAAGTTTAAGATTATCACTAATTGCGTATACGCAAAAATAAGTTAAATACTGTAGATTTAAATTATAATCATAAGTTAAATCATTTTAGAAACAGTTAACTTATTGTTCAATCAATTTATTTATGATTATTAATTTTGATAACTTGTTAGTCTTGTTAATATGAAAATAGCAATTACATTCCCTAAAATTACGACCTTACAAATGGTAAATAGATGCACAGTACGGCTCATAGCTACAGCGATACACGTTCATGTGTTCATTAACCATTTACTTTAGACTATCTTACCTAAATTTGTCTTTCTTTTAATATCAGGCAGTATACAAATGCATAATGTAATATCAATGTTAAGACACGCGCACACTTCGTATGGCATCAACAATAAGTTGCTCGAATAACATTATATTTTGTTTAAACGGCCAGTCTAAATGTAAATCAAGAATGTACACAACATTTTGTTGGAGGACGAGGAAGTTTGATTAGGTATATTATTATGTAAATACACAAATAGAGTTATAACTTATATGTAAATTTTTCAGTTATTTTGATTATAAAAATATCTGAAACGTTATAAGATACAATTACTTCTATATACATTAACATGTCGATGCTTTTTATAAAGTCAGTTTATATCATTTTTGGTTAACGTAATTATCTAATTAATCAAATAAATATCTAATTAATAAACGTAATTCTTCCTTCTGTTAGATTTATTGGTTCTATAGCATAAAATTGCAATAATGTTCACGTCCGATCATGTGGTCCTAGATTCGGTACTACAATTTGTTTTTATATCATGGAAAATTTTACTCTATTGCCTAGCCTTGCCTTGGACTGAAGATAAAGATAATTTTGGCAAGGTCATTATCCGAATGACTAAACATTGCTTTAGATTATTTCCATATTGAATTCACTATTATATTTTTCTTAAATTTCTTTTCTCTTATTGTATTCATCTAATTTAACATATACGGACTTATTTTATTTAGTTTGTTTTTAACCTGAACCATACATGATCGTGTACAATATTCAATGAGTAACAAGAACCACTTACAGCGTATTACGAAATAGACGAGCCACTCACTGAGAAACTCCTACATTTAATGGAACACCAATCAAACGTAATGTTACTTATTGGATGCACTTTAAACATAACTGTAAAAACATGACCAGCGGGTTTGAAAAGTAAAATGCCGCCTAACTTATGGCTGCGTAACAGACTTGTTACTGTATTGTAAAAAAACTAAACTTTTGCGTACCAACCATACTACAATAAATCAATTATATTGTAAATGTAAAAAAAAAATACAATATTAAACTCTAGCATAATCTGACAACATTTTCAAGTAGTTATATAAATTCAATATCATAGACCAAATTTCACATATTTGTTTACTCGTGTGCGAAATTTCATTACACTCAGATCAGTCCAATATTTAGCCTATATATACTGCAGGCGGACAAACCGACACATAAAATATCAAATTAGTAGATATACAAATAACCTCCTAAATTAATTATTATTATACTACATTTTGCCGCAGCTTCGCTCGCGTAAACGTAGGTTATGTGCATTTGCTATTCCTCGAGAACGGTACTTTATTCTGGATGAAAGGCGTGTGTGCTTTTCTATACCTCTGACTACGTATATGCGAAATTTCATAATGATCGGTCGAGTAGTTAAGGCGTGACAGCGTAATAAATAAACTGACATTCGCGTTTATAATGTAAGTTAGGATTAGCATTACAGTCTGATACCTGAATTGTAATATCTATATGTATTTATATAATATTGTCTTCTGTTTACGCGAATGTTAGACATTGAAATTAAACTACTATATACGGATTTTATCGCGTTGTTTATTTATCACTGTATTACAAAATTTTGAAACTATTACACTACTACTACTATTGAATTTTACTAATTTATAAGCTAATAAAATTATTTAAACTATTAAATCTATTTATATTTAGGTTTACACTTTCCTCAACGTTTCGGTTGCTTTTCAGCAGCCATGGTCACGGGAAGACTCTCTCTCTCTGTCTCCACGTGATAAATAAACAACGCGATAAAATCCGTATATAGTAGTTTAATTACAATGTATTTATATATTATCACAATCACGCTTCGGTACATACAGGTGTAGCAAGTAGTGAATGTCAGACACATGAACACATCTGTTACTGTACATTTCAGCTTCTTTTATAATAAAACAATATTCTTTGAATAGGTGTGCAACGTATGGCTAACCCACTGGCCCAGTTGCTAATTCTATCACTTAAACAGATAGTGACAAAGAAGAATGCTTAACTAAACCTAATTAATACGTATTTGCAAGGTAATCCCAACTAATATAACAAATGCAAATGCAAATTAGTTTGTTTATTTGTTACGGTTTCACACCTTAACTGCTTGACCGATTATCATGAAATTTCGCATGCACGTTATCAGGTGTACAGAAAAGTAAATATGGTACCTTTCATCCAGAAAAAATCTACATTAACGCGAGCAAAACCGCCGGCAAAAGCTAGTGTGTAAATTATTCTACTTTGCCATCGAAAATAAACAAGATCTACGCTTATTGAAAAAGCTCAGTAATCAATAAATCGATAAAACTATTGGTATTGTTCTATTTGGCTAAGATCAAATATATTATACTAGCTAACCCGTGCAACTGCTCAACTTATGAGAAATTTCCCCGTTTTTGAAAAAAAATTATTGATGCTCCGCTCCTTTTAGTCGTAGCATGATGCTATACAGCCTATAGCCTTCCTCGATGAATGGGTTATCCAACACTTAGATAATTTTTCAATTCGAACCAGTAGTTCCTGGGATTAGCGTGCTAGCTTTATAATATTAGTAGGTGGATCATTACTATTGTAGAATTATTTACCACAATCTTTACACATATTTCTGAAAAAGAAATCCTTATGTTATCTTGTTCTTGTTGTACACTTACAAAATATTGGGGAAGTGTACAAAACTTCCGAAGAAGGCTTGTAAATCATAAAATGCACAGTTGCAAAAAACAAGTAAAAGCAATACGTAGGAGTAACGAGCCACTTAACACGACAAGGTTTAATTTTAAACCCACTATTTTCCCACCAGAGTTGTTCATTATGCATCGGTATAATAATTAATTATTAATATGCAAAGCGTTATATAATTATTTATTAATAGAAATGTAAAAAAATACTATAAAAAGGATGAAACTGGCGACCTCGGCGCACCATGCCCACACGTAACACCAGTCTCATGTTTCTATATAAAAGAATGAAAATCATTTTTTATACAGATCATTCGCTTGTTGACCGCTAAAACTACTTCGACTAAAAGCAGTTTAACCTACCAAGTAATGACATAGATGAAACTATATACGTGAATTTATGTTTAGGGGATAAATAACAACTGACCATGTAGCTGTTTACATAGCAAAATATAAAAGGAAAGAATTTAACTATAGTGAGACTGAGAATTAATGGAACAAAAATAGAGTATTTATTTATTTTGTTGTCAGCCAGACGATTATCGATCACGTGGCCGATTTTAACATAAACTGGCCATCTGCGCGGGACATTTAGTAAACAAGTGTGTACACAAATACAAGTGCACTCTCTGTTTCTTAACTCTCACTAACCTGAATAAACATCAGGCACAAGACCAACTGCTTTACGTGTTTTCCGAGGCACAATTGCTACTAAAAATTTATTGACAGCAAAATCTAATATCTTTTTGTGGGTCTGACCTGAGGTTTAAACTTTTAGACCTCAAGCACAGCAATATATGTATACATACACAATACCGCTGCGCCAACGAGGCAGTCAAAATTATAACATATCCAGGACAATAACAAAACTTAGAAAATAAAGCTTTCATAATGTCGACTAATTTCACTGATTATGATCATGATGCCTAAACAGTTTACAGTTTCCTGCTTTAAAATCCTTCTAAAACATATTAACTTGATTTTACGATTTCCAGGATCTTAAGAAATTTATTGAGGAATCTGAACATGGTGTTATTTACATTAGTTTTGGATCAATGTTGCAAGCTGCATCAACGCCTAAGGATAAATTGGAGGCCATTGTCGGCGCTTTATCTGAACTGCCCCAAAGAGTCGTATGGAAATGGGATGCGGACACATTGCCGGGAAACCCGGAAAACGTTTTCTTATCTAGGTGGCTTCCACAAAACGATATATTGGGTAACTAAAAACACGTATTTAATTTACTTTAGATTCTTAAGCGCACTGCGTTACTTAGGGATGGTAATTGTTTATTTTATTTAATGGTCCTTTCATTAGAACACATTAAATTTGCGTCGTATGCCAAAAATATAGGTGCATTTTTTTGCGACTAGAATATTTGGTTAAGTTACCAAAATATTTGCATTTTACGTACTTCTTGTTTTAATGCTTGATACGTCCATGCTATCCAACAAAGTAGAAAAATTTAAAATAATACTCTTAGTAGATAAGTTATATGTTTCTAGTCCTTATTACGTGTAATATTTGGTTTATAAAGAACAATTTAAATTAGTTTGAAGTAAATAAAGAAACAAAGAAAGTTAGGAAAAAGATAAAGAAAATAAAACTCTTAACAATCAGAGCAGAAAATGTACTTGCTTACTTTTCATGTTCGTGCTATTCATCGTTAAGGAGTTCCCTCGTAAGAATATAATTCTGACTACATCATCGGTAAAGATTTATGTATAGCTGACAAAGTTAAGCGTATATACACAAAGTTTCATGTACATGCTATTAATCTAAAATCATAGGACAACCAGGTTATGTCTGTTAAAAAATATATATTCATCAAAATAAAATTGATGCAAAATTTCAGTGAAATTGATTGAGTGGAACTGGATTAAAATTGAATATGTACATTTAAAAATTAGTTAACCAAGGCTAAGTAAATAATATCTAGTACCTATACTATTAAATATTGTATAGTTATTAATTTACTATCTATTGATATTCCTAAAACAGGACAATAGCAGATTTAAATGTTTTAAATAAGTTGATTACATTAAATTAGTCGACGAAAATCTACGACACAATAAATTTGATAAGAATAGCCTTCGTCTACTTCAAGAATTTGTAATGCTGTTATCACAATCTATGAACAATTAGAACGTAGTATGATGTCTAGTTCTGCTTATCTATTTATAGATTTTATCATGTTTTCGTGATATTCACGTAATCTAGGCAAAGTTTTATTTAGTTAGACATCTGTATTGAAATTGTTGGAACAAATTCATGTGACAGATATTTTAGCTAGTTTTATTTTTCATGTTAATGTAACGATAGTAGCGATAAAGCTACTGCTCACCTGATTGAAGCATTACCGTAGCTTAACAAATTAAAGTCATGCAGGCACAGCGAACAATATTTACTATCGTGTATGCTACATGGCTTCTAGGGGTTAGGAATGTATGACTCGTACATTGTACCTATAAAAAAGCCTTTCGTCTCCCTGCTCAAAACACTGTACGGGCAAAAGTAAATTTGCAACCATTTTCCACAACAAGAACACAACACAAGTTTATTAAGCTCCAATAATTTTTAGGGTGAGGTGTTTCCTCAGTCCTAGATTAAGCGAATATCCCATTGAGGTCTAATAGAAATTAGAAGCATAACAAAGATCTGAAATACTGTTCATAAAACCTGTTCTGTTTGGCCGTTCGTAACGGATTTATTCATTTGCCATACTAATAATATGTATTTTCTAATAATACATCAACTTATTTGTTTCTTTTGTGCATCCTGTTTTTACGATATATTATTATAGGAATTGTGTAACTATAACATTACACAATTCCTATATGTCAAAAATATAATCAATGTCAGGCACTTATTTCATGAAATATCCATTGTCAGTTATACATATTTCAAACGTTATGAGGCACGGGTCCTTTCAAGAAAATCTATGTTTACACTATCAGTCAAGGACGCTCGAAATACACGTTACATATAAATTAAAATTGTTCTTCATGATAAATCGAACATTACGTCATGCTAAGTAGTCTAGACTAGCCAATGTGATTTGAGACAGGCCAACCTAATTATTATATATCAAGTTTGAGAGTCATCAAAACAGATTGATAATCAAATTAACACGATTCGGTTACTCTATCTTACCATGATAAATTCAAGATATAAATTTAACCAACACATTCACAAAAACATCAAATATAAATCTTATGGTTTCCGCATTAAACCGATTAAGAATCTCAATAGCAGATTAGAAAAATTAAATAAGCTAGATTGAGTGGCAGATAATGACAAGGATAACAAGATAGACTTGTGGTCTTGTTGGGTTACAGATATTAATAGAATAGACGTACGGTATTTTCGTACGGCTTATTACGAGCAACCATACCTCAATACTAATAAAATAAATGCGAATGAGAGTTTGTTTGTTACGCGTCAACTACTCTAGAGATTACCATGAAATTTCGCATTGTCAGGGGTACAGAAAAGGACATCAAGTACTTTTCATCCAGAGAAAGTACTGTTACTAACGTAACTTAACCTACATAAATGGTAGCGAAGCCGCAGGCAAAATTTAGTTGAGAGTAAAGAAGTTTAAAATTGTAATTTGAACTAGTTTAGTCCAAAAAACAATATTTTAATGGAAAATATTCATGGATAATGCCGTTACCATATTAGCCAAGCCGTTATCGTAAAGACAGATAGATTATATTATTACAACTGTTTTTAAAACTACAATACATTAATAACTTATTTTACTTTTCCATTTCAGCCCATCCTAAAGTTCTGGCATTCTATTCACATTGTGGCATGTTGGGCACGACTGAAGCTATGTATCATGGAGTGCCTATGATTGGTATGCCAATTTTCGGTGACCAGCCAGGCAACGCGGGTGCCATAGAAGAGAGTGGATTAGGCGTTCAAATTCAGATCCGAGATTTAACCAAAGAGAAGTTGTTACAAAACCTGAAGACCGTCCTTGATCCAGAGTAAATATCTAATTAACATATTTATTCTATGATTACCTTGTTGTAATACAAGTAAATTATTATTTTCGAATTATTTAAGACTACAATTAAATATGTGCCTTACTGTTTTACCCGCTTCGCTCCCAAGAGTCGTTGCGTGATGTTAAATATACCACATAACCTCCCCCAATAAGTAGGCTAAAATGCAAAACAAAATTTAAATATGGCTGCTAGTTGCAGAAGTTAGTCTGTTCAAACACACAAAAAGTCACATTAGTTTTTAAATATTAAGTAGATATAATCTATAAATATTTTGAACTTTAGCTTGTTTATATCTATTCACCTGTCATATAAATATACCTATAATAATTATTATATTAGTACACATATATCGCGATAAAAGATCTTACATTTTTTTCACCGGTCGTATATTGCATAATCTAACTAAGTAGGTTATAATCGTTACATTAATAAAACAAAGACTCAAAATTTGGCAATGAGGCGATTTGAACTCTAACTTTCACACTATTAGAGTTAAATTTGTGTAACTTTCAAATTTCGAGTTAAGTCTCTGTTTTATCAAGAGTGTAATATATAAGATCTTGAAGATGTTACAGTTTTGGATTAGAATTGAGGTATTGTGAAATGTAAATAAATTTCAAAGAATTGTAACATAATACTTTTATAGACTAATAAAAATATAAGTACGGATTGTTTAGATAAATAGTACACCAACTATGGGTCGAATTTATATATTTTTTTATATTAATAAGCTCGCTAAGTTTTGTAAATAAATTGAATGCCCAACAACTACGAAACGAAACTACTTGTCGAGTGGGCTCAAATGTCAAATCACGCTTGGCTAACCATGCACGACATAAATTAACAGTGTGGCAGGAAAGATCTATTACAACTTCCTACAGGGCTAATTGTATGTCACCTTAGTGGTATATACATTATTAATAAGATGCATATATCTAATTCCAATAATATTGATTTCAGGTTTAGGAAAAACGTGAAAGAGTTGTCCAGAACTTGGCACGACCGACCGCTGTCTGCAATGGATAATGCTATTTACTGGACCGAGTACGCAGCACGCAACAAGAACTTCACATTCAGATCAGCTGCAGCCACCGTTCCATTATACCAATACTTATATTTAGATGTCATATGTGTACTAGGAGGAATTTTATTTGTCACTTATTTAGTATTAAAACATTTACTGTCGTTATTAATAGCAGAACCACAGCTAAAATCTAAAAAAATTAAAACTAAATAATTGACAGTGAGTAACACATTTTTAATTAAGTATTGTGTTAAGTTGCCATAGTTTAATATAATGATAAATTAGAATTTAAAATAAACGATACATTGGATATTGAAGGCTTAATTAATAACTACGAAGCAGGTTATAAGATGAACCATGAGGTTCATTTTATAACGCCCTCATTGATTTTCTACCAAAATAATTATAAGTTAATTTTTATGTTGTTTCTCGTGTTTATAATTTGTAGTACATATAACGGTCTTTTTTTACGTTTGGGAATGCGTTGACGCATACCTCTCCGCGGGGTGACAGAAAGGTTATGTCGGACTCACCGGGGGAAAGGTATCTCGATAATACCGACTAAACTTACCACGGTGTTCCTTGACATAACCAGAGTCGGCGGAGTTGCGCGAATCACTTTCACATGCAATCGCGACCTCGCCAAGGTTTCGGCCCGGCGCCGAAAGAAATGATTATGAATGATGCATGAAAGGCATTACACGAAAAGACTTACCCTTTGGTTACTTCTAATTTTAACACTACTGTCCTCTTGCGAGGGGATACACGACACAGAGGCGCGCGTGGAAACACGCACGCCGCCTCTCGGACCTGGTGCTGGACGTGTGGTGGGCAGGCCAGCGAAGCCCACCACCCTGAATTAAACCCTCAGGGTGACTGGAGGTTGTCTCGCGGCCAACTCACGGCGCTGCGAAGCCCAGGCAGGGCAATCAGCCAACGTGTGCAGCGCCGTGTCTTCAACTACACCGCGACAGTCGCCACAGTGGTGACAACCGGGCGTTTCTTGCCGGCCTATGCGACACAGGAATTGGCCGAAGCAACCTAACCACTCATTACCTGTGTCAGCTGGAAGGTGAGGGCGCCATGCCGTCTCTCCAGCCACTCCTCAAAAACGGGACTCACCTCGCCACGATCGTAGCGTGCCCGACATTCAACGGTCTCAAATAGGGCGTTTCACATTAGCGATTGTAAATTAAGTGTTCTACTCGGACACCTAATTTAGACTTTAAATTATACAATAAAATTTACATATATATCTCTCATTATTCCTAAAATTACCTTGGTATAAGATTTAAATTGTATTATCTAAATAATTCCATTTAAAAACACTTCAGATTTCTTAATTATTATCACAATTCATAAATTAATCTCAAATATAACCCATTAGTATTATAATTATTTTCTTTCTATCTTCGCTCTCGATTGTCGATCGATCTTATTTGCACATAATAGTACCATGACAAGAATTTGTTATTATTTTATTCTTCTTAAAAGTGGTTTGTTTAATGTGAAATGATCGAATTATGCCTTAACTACATATAGTACAAATGCCTGATGTAGTATTTAAGTCGACCATACTTCGTTAATTTAAATAGATATACGGCAATGATAGATTTTTAATAACACAGGAATGCCTTAGGGTAATGTTCTTGGGTACTTGAACCTTCACGTAAACAGTCTCAGCTCAAAGATTATTCTTTTACTTAAATAAGGTATTAAATGGTAAATTTATTTAAGACAATTCATTTGCATATATCACCTAGAATAAATATTTATAAAAAATTTAACAATAATTATTTTACTATATAATTGACTTTCTCCAGCCATTCTGTATTTGTTTTATTTATTTCTTTGATGTTAGATTTATTCAGAACAATAAAATATTCGTTTACTCATTTATGTTTAGCATTTATGTTTAGAGAACTTGCCATACAAGGATATTTTTTCTCATATAAGTATTAAAACCTGGAACCCTCCTAAACCACTTCTTTTTGAGACTATTTTAAAGATTCTAGCTTAGTCAATGCCATTGTTCGGGTAATGTAACCGAACACCTCATACACTCTTACATACATATATGCTTGTGTGTGCATACACTCAATAAACAATATTATATATTGACCTAGAAATTAGGCATAAGTCAGTACATCATTGACATTCGCGTCAACCGGATTCCGATTGCAACATTTTGTACTCAACAAACATTTCTTATAACATTAACATTCTATAGTTTAGTAATTAACATTGTCTTATTTTAAATGAAGTGAAATAAACTCTATTTCTGCACATTAATCCAACTTATCATTTATAAACCCACTGCAAGCTAAACACCGCCACAGCCATATAAAGTATAAAGGACAAGTGTATAAAATTTAAATTTTCTTGACCCTGCGTGCCGGGCGTTCATGTATCAGTCAGTCAGGGGCATAGTTTTGTTGTAGGTATATATTTCACTCATGCAAAGCATATGAGTATATGAGAAGAACTAGTGAAAATATTACAGTTAAAGGTCCCGCTGAATATGTATTAGCCAATAAAATGCAAAAGAGATTAAGACACATAATTAAAAAGCTATTTAAAAGATAAAACTAAGTATATTTACAGTCTTACCACTTTTAGTAATGATTTAGATTTATATATATAAGTATACGAATAATTAGGACACCCACAAGTTGTCAGTTTTTGCTGATTAGTTATGAATACAAAATATAAAGCTACCCGAATAATAATAATGACATATAAATAATTGAATCCATCTCCAAACCCTGGAAAATCTGGCATATATTTTTAATGAAGAACTTTTCCTTACTTCTCCTCCTCTTCCTCCTTACATTAGGCTAATTAAGGGAAAAACTTAAAATAAACTAGTTTGGCACGTCAACTCACAGACAAAAAAAACAAGAAGAATCTTGCATAATCACATATTGTAAACCTTTATTTATGATGTACATAATTATATTAAATATCCTATGCTTCTTAATATAAAGTTTGTTAATATGTTTGGCTGTTTGTTATTCTATCACGCGTAAACCGTTGTGCAGATTTGGTTTAAATTTAGGGTCGGATTTTAGATTGACACTTAGACTCTGCGCTAGTATAACTCGAATCTTGCGAATAATTCGATTTTTTTATGCCAGGATGCGTTTCCGGGCGGAGCCGCGGACAAAAACCAATTTGTTAATGATGCTAATCTGGATTCACGATGGTAGCAAACAACAAATGAAAATAACATCTAAAATGCAACAACATTGCCGATGAACGAGACCAAAATTGAATAAATTATACTAATAGTTCATATCAACTATATTTTATTAAATTTATTATAACTATATTATGTCTCGAATACAATTTGGTATTTAAATGTATTACTTACTAGCTCATGACCGCGGCTTCGGTCGCTTGGCAACAGTAGTTTTCCCTGGTTGAAAGGTACCGTAAGTCCTTTTCTATATCTCTGACAACGTGTATGCGAAATTTCATGATGATCGGTCGAGTAGTTAAAGCGTGAAAGCATAACATACAAACAAATAAAAAAATCAATAACAGAAATATGTTTATTCATGTAGGTCACAAAGTAACACTTATGAACGTCAAAGTTACACTTATTAATGTGAATTTACATTTATATTTACCAGTTGCCATATTCAGCAAAGCAAGGGCGTTAAATCAACGAGAACAACTGGCAAGAAACAAACAAACTCACATTCGCATTTATAATATTAGCTAGGATGACTAGACGATATTTAAATATACATTTTACATCTGGTCTCTAATGAAAATCAAATGTATATTTAAAATGCATTTGAATTATAATAAATTCGATGATATTGATTAATTAAATGAGACTATTTCATGCAAGTTTACACATCAAACTGCGTTACTACCATGCACTAAATGACGTCGCATCGAAATTCGCTGTAACACAGCACACTGGAGGTACACTTTTGTACGTATTTCTCGTAAAACAGCAAATAGAATAGAAAATTCTTATTTGATCTATCTCTATCCATGTCTCATAGTAACAATGGAAATAAATTGAGAAGAATTATTATTTCTTAATAATTTATATTGCTTTTTTTATAAAGATACCTCCCGTTATTTTGTTAGAAATGAAAGAAAATTGCTCTGTTTTCATGCAAAGTTTATTTGAAGATGTAAAATTGATGACATTAAGATGAAAAAATTATATCACTTAAATGACCACCTCCGACATGACACCTTACGAGTTGATGAACAATTGTGCTAGTTTAACGGCATTTTGAATTGTATTTCGCAAAATAACTGCCTCCAAATTTGCAATTTCTTCTTCAACGTTAGCTTTTAAGACTTGTAAGGTTTGTTATGGTAAACGCGAGGTGTCAAAAAGGCCCAATGGAAGAAGTCTGGCACCGTTAGATCTGGTAATCTGAACGACCAGTTCAACTCTCCAAAACGGAGATCACTCAGTTCGGGAATTTGTGCCATATAGGCGCACTTGTGTGTTGGGTCGGTGGAGAATAAAATCCAGGAGAATTCTTCCTTGTAGATCTTCTTTATTTGGATTATTCTTCCTGTTACTGCTGCCCGCTAACTGTACCGATACCGCAATCCGATCCTTGATTTATACCAAATTTGCTAAAATAAATATAGGGCCCTGTGATTGGTCAACAATTAGAGCGCAAAACTTTCGACCAATGAGGGCAAAAGGGCGGATTCGGTGCAGTGAACTTAAGTACAACGAATATTTACCGTAACGAGAGCCGCGTGACAGCTTAAGTACAACAAATATTTACCGTAACGAGAGCCGCGTTACAATATTGCGTTTTTCATAATAAATTTGAATTATAACATACTATAAATTATATTTTCTTAGTTTCTACGCATCATAGACTATACAGGAAAAATATAAAACATAAAAATATAACATAACTCGTACTGCATACACCTAAGTACTTTACACTATGAATTCTATACAAACAAACAAATACATCAAATAAGATTAAAACAACCATGAATCTTATGAAAACTAACATAAAACTATATAAAAAGGCAAATAAAAATATGAGAATATAACCCTATTAACACCAACATGTAAACAATATACTAACACATAAATATGTACTATGTACTGTCTCATCAGTTCGCTATTCACTTAGTTCACTATAATTCACTCTCTATTTACTTGTCCCGCACAGAATTGGTGTCTCAAAATTTCCATCGTTGCCCAAGTTATGTGAGCGGTTGCTCTGTCTTGCTGAAACCAGCAATGCTCAAGACCCAACTTCGCAACTTGCGGCATGAAAAGCTCGTTTAACTTCTACCTGTAACGCTCACCTACCAGTTACGGTGGTGTCATCGGCGTCCTCAAAAAATAAGGACCAGTTACTTTTTCACCGTAAATGCCACAAGAAACAGTCACTTTGAGAGGATGCATTGGCTCTTAGTGCATTTCATGTGGGTTCTTTGTGCCCCAATTGTTCGCACACACGGAATTTGACGACATTGAAAACCACAACGAAATTCACAATGCGTTAAAATAACAGACCGAAAATTGGTCAAATAAGCAGGAACAATAATTCCACGTTTTTCGGGTATGCATCGCTCCATGGTTTGTTGTCAACTAATTCTTTATCTGTTTACAATATAGATCTCAAAGCACAATGAAATTTGATGCCATTTACAGGTATCCGGTTCCGGCTGTCAAGTAGTAGATACGCGTATCAACGTCGTCCTAAGAAAATTATAGTAAAATACAGTTTTACGTTCTGGATACCGAAAAGTGAGATATATACCTGCATATGAAGTGACGTGGATCGAAACTATCAACACATACACTGTGCTTGGTGAAACTTAAAGCAGAAAACACAAACAACATTTCAACGGCAAAGTTGAGGTCAGTAAAAAACGTCTATTCATCCGTCAATTGTCGCAATTGACATAACTGACATAAGACGTCAATTTGAGTTACACGTACCAATAAATAAAAACCGATTTGAAACGAACCTTTTTATGCAAACATAGATGATCAGTTTCAAACTCTTTTTGATAAAATGAAATTAGAAATTGAAAAACAATCTCAAAATCGTACTCGAAAAACAAGTTGAAACCAGTAATAGAAAAAAATATTATATTAAAGGTAAAGCTTGTTAGGCTCAAGAAAAAGATTGACTTTCTTGAAAGACACAAAAAGAAAAACAATTTTTTAATATTTAGGCTAGAAGAGAAAGAAACGAGTACTAGGAGTCGAAATAGTTAAAAATCTTATAAACAAGAAAGTTTTGGAAATAAGAAAATCTTTGCAAAAGGTAACTTCGCATTTATAAAATATGATAAATTAAAAACCTCAGCAAAATAACGAAAAAAGAAAAAGGGAGTGGTCTTCTTCGCCGATAACTCAGACACAGCCAAAAAAACAAGTGCACACCATTGCTTCAACTACGCAAAAATAAAATAGAGCGAACACATTTGATTTGATGAGACCTAGATCCAACTCGTTCTCTCCATTTTTATCATCTTCTTCTCTGCCTTTATTATTCCCAAGTCATTTGGGGTCGGCTTTTCTAGTCTAACCAGATTTGACTGGATATCAGTTTTTACACGGAGCGGCTGCCACCTGACCTCCGTAACCCGAAGGCTAACGATAACCTAAGGTTAGACCAGTGTCAGGATATTATAGGGCACTGATTTCCCAATAACGACTGCCATAGATGTTCATAGCAGCCGGGACCAACGGCTTAACGTGCTTTCCAAGGCACGGAGCAGGCGATAATTGTCAATCAATACGCACATAATTTCGAAAAGTTATATAACTTCCGAAAGTCAGAGGTGCGCGACATGGGATCTACTAACAAAAAGATTAACAACTAACTATCAGCAACCGGAAACGGAACAGTCCCAAGCCGGTTGGTCCCCGTACAGCAGTCCAGACCAATACTCTCTAGGAACACTCCATCATCATCAACAGTAAGTCGAAATAAATTAAATAGTTAGAATAAAATACATATTGGCACATGTATGTAATTTAAGAACAGACATAAGATTAATTGAGCTAGAAAACGCTATAGAAAACATTAAATGGGATATAATAGGCCTATGTGAAGTAAGAAGAAGAGGCGAAGATATAAGAGAATACAATCAATATACATTATATTATTATGGTGAAAGACAAAGAATTTACGGAGTGGGATTTTTGGTGAGAAAGCACTTGAAAACATATATTCAAGAATTATGCGGCATTTCAGAAAGAATAGCCCTCCTAAAAATAAGCATACCGGATTCAGAGAAAAATTAACAATACTGCAATTATATGCTCCAATAGAGACGTCCACAAAGATAGAAAAGGAAATGTTTTACAAAAAGCTAACTGAAACCATGAAAGATATAGAAGGCAAAGGAATAAATATGGGAAATTTTAATGGAGAAATAGGAATCAAATCAAATAATGAAGAATTTATGCTGGGCTAATATTTTTGTATAGGCAGGAATAGAAACGATAATGGGCAAAGATTGATTGATTTTGCAATGGAACACAACCTTAAAATTACGAAAACCTTTTTCAAAAAGAAGCCTTCAAATAAATGAACTTGGATTTCTCCAAATGGAAGAAGTACAAAGGAAATTCGTTTTTATACTCACAAACATGCCTAAAATATATATAGATGTAATAAACAAACTTATCTTCAGTACTGATTATAGATTATTAAGGGCATATATTATTTGCAAAGGTCAAAGAAGATCAAGAAAAACATACAACCGATCAAAAACGTTAATATAGTATTACCGATACCAGAAAACATCATAACGGAACTAAATAAATCACTGCAAGCAACTAAAACTTTAGAAACAATTCAAGACAAGTATAATTTCTTAGAAAAAGAATTACTGCGGATAAACCAAATATGCACTAAAAAGGAAGCAAAAGATAAATTAGGACCAGAGGCTATAGATATTAATAGAAGAAAGGAAAACATAGTGACAAGAAAGAAAAGAAAATAAAAAATATATAGCTGATATTAGTAAAAAAATTACACGTCTATAAGAAACTACAGGAAAAAGCTCAGATTAAATACACTCAAGGAAGAAATAGAAAAACAGGTGGAATTAAAAAACTTTGAAACAATTAAGAGAACATATATCATGGATAGCAAGTTTAAAAGAAAAATAATTAATCAACGAGAAAATATCACAGCAAAAAGAGTAGAAATTATCCAAACAGCTACAGATTTTACAAAGAATTATATACAGCTTATAAAGAAAGTACGGATCCTAGATTTAGCTGTGAAAGTTACAAAAATTATCGAAACGAAGAAACAATGCCTTAAATGTTACAAACTGAAGTTCAACGAGCAATTCAGTCCCAAAAATCAGGCAAGGCGCCAATAGATGATAAAATTACAAACGAACTATTAAAAGGCACTATATACGCTTTACTTGCTCCACTCACAAACATATTTAACGATATACTTGTAACTGAACAAATTCCAATCCAGTGGACAAAGTCCACTATCGTATTATTGTTTAAAGGTTAAAGGGGTCCCCTTTGAAACCTTATTAACAACTATAAACCTATCAGTCTCATGTCCAATATATATAAAGTATTCTCCAAGGTGATATTGGGCAGATTAACTAGACGCTTAGACGAAAATCAATCTAAAGATCAAGCTGGTTTCCGCAAAAATTTTTCAACTATATATCATATATAGGATGGCGCAAAAGTAATGACCCTATAGAAATCCCTTATATTTTTTTTTATGACATCTTTCATTTTGATATTGAACATTTTGTAGTATTGAAATGTAAAATTCACTAAAAATAATCATGGACCGCTTTACTCCCCAAGAACGTGGAATAATCGAGTCAATGTTTTTACGGAATAATTAATCAGTGATAAAAACACAACGTGAATTTCGTCGACGATTTCCCCACCGTCCGGCACCGGTTGGTTGCACTTTTCGACGCTTTGCCACACGCCTCGAAGCAACTGGGTCAACATTGGATAGACGTAAGTCTGGCAGACCAAGAACAGGTCGTTCAGCCGAAAATATTGAGGTTGTGCGCGAAAATGTGGAAGAGTGTCCAAAAACATCAACGAGGCGACGTGCCACGCAATTGGGGATCTCCAGGCGGACTCTGCAGCGTATTTTGGTCAAAGATTTGAAGATGTTTTCGTATAAAACTCAGATGACTCATAGCTGCTGCCTACTGATCACCGAGATCGTCTAGAGTACAGCCAGCACGTCATAAACCTCAACCTTAAAGAGGATAATTTTTCTTCAAAATTGATTATGAGTGACGAAGCGCATTTTCATCTCTCGGGGCATGTCAATAAGCAGAATACTCGCTTCTGGGGCACTGAAAATCCGCGCATTATTCAACAAACACCTTTACATCCACTAAAAGTTACTGTATGGTGTGGCGTCTGTGCAGAAAGAGTGATCGGACCCTATTTTTTTGAAGACGCTGCAGGCAATGCGGCATCTGTCACTGGTGAGCGCTACAGAACCATGTTACGTGAGTTCTTGTTACCCAATTTGAATGAAATGGGGCTGGAGCATACCTGGTTCCAACAAGATGGCGCCACGGCACACACAGCGCGCGATACTATGGACTTAATTAGAGATGCTTTTCCAGGCCGTGTTATTTCTCGTTTTGGCAATTTGCCTTGGCCTGCTAGATCAACCGATCTCACCAGTCCAGACTTCTTTCTTTGGGGTTATTTGAAATCTCGGGTGTATATAAACAAACAATAGACTCTCGCAGCTTTAAAAGAAAACATACACCAAGAAATAAGAAACATATCGCAGGAAGTGTTACGGCTAGTTATGGAAAATGTCATAAATAGGGCTCAAATGTGCTTCAACTCTGGAGGTCAACATTTAATTCTCCATTTATTTTCTCAATTCAAATTTAATAGACATCATATTTAAATCATAATGCAACTAAATTTCATGGCACAAATATATATATTTAAAAAACGAATTCTTGTTTTCTAATTTAGAAACGAAGTTGTAGCTGAACCAAATAGCAAGTTATTGAAAAATGGAATGAATACCAACAGTCTTACTACTTATCCTTTGTTGAACCACGACTACATATGGAAATCATTGAACAATCAAGGCATAGATGGCGTAGTGGTTAGTGTAACCGACTGCCACGCCTGAGGTCGCGGGTTCGATTCCCGCACAAGTCAAACATTTGTGTGCATGAACATGGATGTTTGTCTTGGTCTGGGTGTTTCTATGTATAATATGTATGTATTTACAAAAAAAAAAAAGTATATATGTATGTTTATCCATTGTCTAGTACCCATAGTACAAGGTCTGCTTAGTTTGGGCTAGATGGTGTTGTGTGTATGTGGTAGAATATTATTATTATTATTATTATTATAGAAAGTAGATACATAAAACTAGTCCGAGAAGTCTACAGAAACAGTACTACAAAAGTTCAGCTTGAAAGAGCAGGTAAAGAATTTGAAATTCAGAGAGGAATAAAGCAAAGTGACCCTCTCTCACCAAAACTATTTACAGCAGTATTGCAAAATATATTTCAATACTTAAATTGGCACATGTATGGGATAAACATAACATGGGAACGAATTTGACCCATCTAAGATTTGCAAATTATCTAGTACTATTCGCTAAAGATGCCGAAACTCTTGAGCTCATGCTGCGATAACTAGTAGTGGAAAGCAAGAAGGCGGGCTTATCAAAGAATGCGAGTAATACTAAAGTAATGACTAACAAAGGCAACATCAAGATATCCATTCACAATGATGATACAGCTTATGTAGATGAATACATTTATTTAGGACAATTAATATCTACAAAAGACATGTTTCAAAAGGAAATAGTGAGAAGAATCTGCATACTTGGAAGCGTTATTGTTCACTTAAGGAAGTTATAAAAAGTAAATCAATACCAATTTCAAATAAAACAAAAATATTTAACACTTGCTATCTACCATGTCTTACGTATGAATGTCACACTTAGCCTTCTGCTGTAAAAATAAACCTAAAGATCCAGGCCTGCCAACGAGCAATGGAAAGAAGCATGCTAAATCTCAAGTTAAAAGATAAATGGAGAGCTACTAAAATAAAAAAAATAATTAATGTAGAAGACGTCACTGTAAAAATTAAGAAACTCAAATGAAGGTGGATTGGGCATATGATGAGAACAACAATAGCTAAATGGACAAATACCGTAACAGAATGGTACCTTAGAAACGGACAAAGACAACGAGGAAGACAATACAAAAGGTGGGAGGACAATTTACCCAGACGGTTGTCCTGTATAGACAAAAAAAAACAAATCTAAACCATCCTCGAATCCACTTGAAAAAAATTCATTCAAATCGGTCCAGCTGTTTAGGAGGAGTTCACTGTCAACACACGTACAGAAGCATTATATATATGAGTGAAATAAAGGCTATTTTACAAAAAAATAAGGCACATACACATCATGACATTACTTTTGGGCCATTTAGTATATTATTATAAGGCATTGAACCCGGATAGACTATTTTTGTAATCAAGTTAGACGACTAAACCATATATCTCTCATATACAATAATAAAGATACGAAAACCTGTTGAAACTCCAGTTGACATAGTCAGTTGTATAGCAGTATAGAAATATAGCATTATAATAGTATTGTATAAGGTGTAGAAGTTACTGTTTTAGAAAACCGTAGTTAGTTTATATACTTTTGTTTGTGTAATTGGTAATATATAAAAAAAAAATATATATATATCTTAAAAAAAATTTTTTCTTATGCCCCGGGAGGTGTAGTGTGTGTATAAGAGTGTAAGCTTCTTTACTTTAGAATATGTAATAGGTATGCTCTTTTAGTTTGTAAGTATCAAATAATATGCTTAGTTTGTAGTTTACGCCAACGCGCACTGTACTTTATAATTAATTCAATGCAATATACGGCTTTCTATAGAGGTGGTTGTCTATTTATTGATCCCCAACATTACAGATGAGATAACCGATATCGAAATCCTTCATTGTCTAAGTAGTATACTTGCACAGTAGCATGTAATAAGTGAAGGCAGTTGTATTTACAAGTAATGATTACCTAAAATGTAATATTTCTCTTTTAATACTTCCATTTTTCACCTATACTTCTACACTTATATTAAAAAGAGGAAAGATTTGATTTGTCTATTTGTAAGGTTTTAACTCAAAAACTACTCAACATTTTAAGAATTCTTTCACCGTTAGAAAGTTATATTATTACCGAGGAACACACAAAAGGAACATAGGGTATATATTTTTAAGGGTGGTTGTAGCCCGCACTACTCTTTTTCACTCAGCTGTATGTCGAACCCGAAAACTAAGCTCTAGCAATTACGTACAGCAGAAGGCGAAATGAAGCAGTGATATGAATGGTTATAATAATAATATAAAGGCGAAGAATTAATTATATATTTAGACGTAATGATATGATTTATTAGATTAACAAGTAGCAATTATATGTTATACAATAAGAATAGCAGCGCGAAGCGAACGTTCTCGAACAGAGCTGCGAACCGAGTGTAGTGCCGCGCAGGCCGCGCTGTCCTCTGTCACCATGCGCGGGCGCGCCGAAGGTCGTACGGTGCTGGCACGTGTATGTAACTCTGCTATCCAATCACACACATTGGCCCACGCACCCGTCGTCCCTGTACTAGACAATGGATAAACATACATATTATATGCTTTTTTTTGTAAATACGTCCATATTATACATAGAAACACCCAGACCAAGACAAACATCCATATTCATGCACACAAATGTAACCTAACCTAACCTACTTTTACACGAACGAAGACGCGGCAAAAGCTAGTATTGAATTTCGTGATGAAATTAAACCACACTGAAGGCAGGCTAGAGTGAATACAATTACTTATTTAAGTAAAGCGAGGCAAGCTTTTAGACTTATATGTAAGATCGCCACTTCCCTTCACCTGCCACATTAGGATTTTTAAGACTCGTTGTATAGTAGACAGCTGTTAGATGATAGAACGACATCGCGTGATAGAATTGTGGCAACAGACCAGTACATAATATGTAATGATCTATTGCCCCAACCATACCATGACGCGCCATGCGATGTCGTAGTCTTAAACAATGTTATCACGTGGTTGTATAGTGTACAGACTCTCACTTCAAGGAATGGTCGGCGATTTGCATACACGAACTGTAGGTCAATTCACGTATTTAAATGAGTTTACTTGCAGTGCAGTTGCAGTTAAGTTTCGATCAAAATAGCTCTTTTCGTATTCACATAATTTAGACAGGTGATGTTTCAGATACAAAATCCGACGTAAAACTTAACTGCGACTGCATACGGACTGCATCGAAACTCGATCGGTGCGTTGAGATATTATGTGAATTGACCTACTGATAGAAGCCTGTTGTTATATTTGGAGCGTGAAGGTTTCCTTTTGTTGCTCATCTTGTATCACGCGACTCGCTCTAATTTCGCTAACCTGGTGTCTATTTCTAAGGTCTGACGTATATAGTTATCACAGTTCCAGACTCCGGAAGGCGATGGTAACAAGAAGCAATGCGCAATTGTCACTAATGAAATATCATATGATTATTATTGTAAGTTTGTGTGTGAATGCGGGATCCATTTATATTAACTCGAACCATAACTTACAGAAACGTTTTTCGTTTAATTTTGCCCAATTACATTTTTATATCTTCTTACTATGTGTAAGAAGAACTTGTGATACCATGGCAGAAACTTGCGGTTATGTTTATGTGTTATTGCAAAGGATTGAACAAAGTATTGTTGATTTTTCTGCTAAGTTAAGGTTCCAATAGCACCACCGAGTCTGAAAATAAGCAATAAACTCGCGCTCTATTACGTGAAGTCTAAAATCATAGCTTACATAATGTGGGCTTAATACGCGTCGGCATATCTCATAATGAACATACAGACATATAGGTATTGCAAACTCTTGAAGGAAAACATGTAAAGCCGTTTTTGTCCGGCGTAACCGAAATTCGGTCTAAAGGATATTATTATTATTAGACAGGGATAAAAACAATAAAACTATTTGTGTTGATTTGATAATGCAGCTGGAAGGTCAACTCAGACACTCTTCTCTCTCTCTTACCAGAGTCTCGGCATCGGTTTTAATAATACTTATTGTACTAGTTGGATATCTCAATGTCTGAAGAAGGAGCGGAAGGCAGTCTATAATGCTAATATATTAGGTATTCAAAATAATATAAAGACGGAAAGTATATATTCATATAAAAGGTTATATTGATTATAAATTAAGCAGGATGTGTGTTATAAGAATAAGATTATATTATTTAAAATGTACCTATTATTTTCACAAAGCCAATAAATAGAACTGGTAGACCATATCAAAAACTATTACGACATACTTATTTAAAATTTAATTCTAATGAGACAATGTCTCCTACAAAAGATATAGGTACTTATGTACGAAAGTACATACCACTTCTACGATTACGGGCCCTTATTATAAAATAATAAGATCTAAAACTTATATGTGCCTTATTCACGTTTCATTATCTCTCTTATCTGCTAATATCTGTTATCAAGTAAGAAATCATAGATAAACTCTACACTCTTAATTTAACCTGACCGTTAATCATAAACAAACAGCAACTGCAACGTACGTCAGTGTCGTAATAGTGTTGTAAACACGGTTATGTACAGCAGGAATCTCGTCAAAATGAAGTTTGTCAATATATTGTTGTGGTCAAGCGGTGTATTCCTCAGCTGCAATGGTGTATTCTCACTTAATATATTAGCTGTGATGCCGTATCAAGGGAGAAGTCACTTCTTCGTGTTTGAGCCATATCTCCTGGAACTAGCGAGAAGAGGACACAATTTGACAGTCATATCGTACTTTCCTCAAGCAAAACGGACACAAAACTATCATGACATAAGTTTAGCTGGCAAAACGGAAATAATTGAAAATGTTATGCCTTTGTATAGGTCTTATTGGGACATATTACAATTAAATTTATTTTTATTCGAGATGGGAATTGAGAATTGTAAAGATATGCTAGCAAACGAAAATGTTCAAAACTTGTGGAAATCAGAAGCAAAATTTGACTTAGTGGTAATAGAGCAGTTTAACAATGACTGCGCTTTGGGTCTCGCTCACAAATTTGGTGCTCCGACAGTGGGCTTAACATCACATATGTTACTGCCATGGCACTACGAGCCGCTTGGCATCCCATACAATCCATCCTATGTACCGTTTGTACTTCTAGAAGGAGGAACAAACCCTTCATTATATCAAAGGATGAAGAGAAGTATTTTTCACATTGTAGGCACATATTTGTATAAATTCATGTGTGTAAGATCAAACCAAAACACACTGAAACAATACTTTGACAATATGCCGCCTCTGGGAGAATTAGCTCGAGATGTAAAATTTATGCTGGTGTATACTAACTTCGTACTCACTGGTTCCCGCCTGTATCCTCCTATTGTAAAAGAAGTGGGTGGTTATCATGTAGCTAAACCAAAGGACCTGCCGAAGGTATGTACGTAAAATCACTGCGTGCAGGGCAAAATTAAAACTTATCAACTATTTTCATTTTATGCTATGACAGTATATAATCCCAGTATTTAGGTGAATATATATATGTAGAATGATAATTATAGTCGTGTGCACCACCTACATTGAATTTTCTTCATAAAATACAAAGTCGCGTAAAAATGAATTGTTGTCTCCAACATTAATAAGTTAACGAAACAATTAAAACAGTGATTAAAAAATATTTCAAGCGTTTTCTCTTTCAATAGCTTAATTTTGAAAGTATATTGTCATGATGATGTAGAGATTTTATTTGTTTCTTTTTGTGTGTTAAATTTACTGTGATAATTGAGTGTAAAAGTAATTGTGTAAAAATTATTTATAATTCCCTTGAGATCAATCAATTATGCCGATGTATATGAATTGGCTGATATGTATAACTAATAATTATTTTTCACATATGCTAACAGGATTTAAAGAAATTCATTGAAGAGTCTGAACACGGAATAATTTATATAAGTTTCGGTTCAATGTTGAGACCTGACTTAACGCCTCAAGAGAAAGTCGAAGCAATCGTTGAAGCTATATCGCAATTACCTCAGAGAATCATTTGGAAGTGGGATGCCAAGTTGCCCGGAAAACCGAAAAATGTATACCTCTCCAAATGGCTACCACAAAACGACATTTTAGGTACAAGATACCCACAAATTATTATAAGCTTATATTGTCTTCTGTTTACGCGAATGTTATTCATTGAAATTAAACTACTATATCCGTATATAGTAGTTTAATTTCAATTATTATAAGCTATTTATATTATTTGTATTTCGTTGCATTTTGCCTGCAGGTACGCTAAAAATAATAAACTAAAATTTCATAGAACCTATGGGGCTTGAGTGTAGATGGTACACTTAACAATTTCTACTTTCTATGAGGAGTCATGTAGAAATAGTTATTGTATCTATATATATTTTATATTTTACAAAGTATCGATACCATAGAAATCGATATTTGGTTTTCAATAATAAAGGGGTAAGATAATATTTAACAAACGAAGAAAATCATAAACCATCGCGTTTTATCTTACATAAACGGGACCAGAATTAACCCTAAGTGGTTAAATCCTTTATTATACATGCGAGTAAGCAAATAAACATAATGATGGCGCGCAGTAGCCAGTGGACAAAACTGCTATCTTGCTGGCCTTTTAAAATAGGAGTCGTACGACATTACTACAGCCAGTGCAGGGATAAAAAATACTGCTCTCTGTTAGGAAAACAAAATCATCATAGCAACACAAGGTAGTTTGGCTGCGATACTTGCACAGCTAAGCTGCTGCAGTTAAAACCAAATCGTTAAACACACAGTTAAACAGAAGACACGCTGTGTTCTACGTCTAAAAGTTAAAGCACCTATATTTAAAGTAATTATCAAATAGATTGTACTATGATTTGTTTATTATAAAATCTTATGAGACATTAAATCCATCATATTACTCGTGTCTATTTCAGCTCATCCAAATGTAGTAGCTTTCTACTCGCATTGTGGGATGTTGGGTACGACTGAAGCAATATACCATGGTGTGCCTATGATCGGTATGCCAATCTTCGGAGACCAGCCAGGAAATGCAGCAGCTATCGAAGAAAGCGGCTTAGGCGTGCAAATCCAAATAAGGGACCTCACTATGGACAATTTATTGCATAAAATTAAGACTGTACTGAATCCTGAGTAAGTATAATCTATTGGTAATCCTTGACTAATACTGACTAATAAAATCAAGGCATTAAAGGATCGAGCACACAGAAATAGATCAAATATCGAGTCATTGCTAGTTCGAGAACGTGAATTAGGTACATAAAAACTTTTAATTTGTTTGGAAGTGCATCATTTTTATTTAAAATACAAAATTAATATATCCGAATTTAATATACCTACAGGCTTCGCGCCATTCTTTTTATGCACTGTAACCTACAAATTAAGATTATTGTCTAAAAATTCTAAATTTGTAGGGCGCATTCTAAATTTCATAAGTATCTAATTTGCAACTGAAGGGAGAAACTGAAACTGTTTGTACCTTTGAAATTAAACTCATTTATACGGATTTTATCGTGTTGTTTATTTAACACTGTATTACATAATTTTGAAACTCTTACATTACTACTACTATTGAATTTTACTAATTTTTAAGCTAATACATTTATTATAACTATTTATATTTAGGTTTACACTTTTCCCCGACGTTTCTGACGTTTCTGTTTGTGCCTATTACCCTTAAGGCGCGATTCCATTAGGCATCTCTTGCATGCAAGTATGACGTCACATTTGCGTACAAGTCACTTGCATTGGAAACATGTTTTTGAGAGTGTGCAAATTGCATGCAGGTTTCACTTGCATACAAGTGGAGATGTTCAATAATTGAGTAGGCCATCATGGGTGGAAGACGTGATCCTCAATAAAAAATATTATTTTCTCGTGCGCCCACCTAACAGACATTATGATTTGATAATTTGTACAAAGATAGATATCATGTGCGTACACGTCATTCGTTCGAAATTCGAAACGTGCAACTAACGTTTGCGCGTTTAATTTGCACGTCACTTGAATAAAAATATGTACAAGTTCAAACTACCCCATACAAGTTGTACTGGCACTGACATGGCTGTGCTCGAACACATATGAGCGGCGGTTACCGCTTAGTAGCCCACTGGGTTGTCTGCCACCAAAGTTTTGCGTTGCATCCATATTTAATTTCTTCGTACTCATTTTGTTATAACATGTAGCATATGGATTATAATAATATATATGCCCTGAATATAAACTCTTCCACTACTGGACAAGGGCCTCTTCTTAGCGTGAGAAGGGTGAGGCCATAGTCACATGTCTTCGAGAATGTGATCGATGAAGAACTCACAGATAGTTTCTATCGAACGATAATTATCTCTTCAATATACAAGTAAGGATAAGGCGGAAAGTAAGAGTAGTAAAAAGGTGCGTACCTTGAGAGTTGTAGCAGCCCAATGGGAAGCCGTTTTATAGCTATGCAGAGGTCTTGAATAGTAAGTAGATCCTAGTGGTAGACCGCTAGGATTAAAGATTAGATGTTTAATAATCGGCGGCCATCGTATTAACAAGTACTTGTAATTAAATACACACTCATTCCATGTAGACGACATTTTAACCAACACTGACGTGTGTCAGTACTTAGAGTTGATACCGACTAACTAGATGTTTTTAATACGTTTTATGTTTTTAGGTTCAGAAGAAAAGTGAAGGAATTGTCTAAAGCTTGGCATGATACTCCAATGACACCGATGGATACCGCTATTTACTGGACTGAATTCGCAGCACGAAACAAGAACTTCACATTCAGGTCACCAGCAGCCACTGTTCCGTTGTACCAATATTTGTATTTAGACTTATTGGCTATAGTAGCAATTTTCTTATACTCTATTTTGCTAGTGTTGAAACTTTTGTTTAGATTATTATTAGGCAGTAAAGCAAAAGATGGACGAAGAACAGAAGAAAAGAAAAGAAGATGAAAACGAAATAGTTCTACATGGTCTTACTTTGATAGACTACGATAAATGTAAATTAATGTAACGTTGTATTTAAATTTTATCAACTACACAGTATGTTAATTCGTTTATTATTCTATACATTCTTTCTATTTTATCTTATTATACTAAAATACTGCAATTGGTTATATTATAATACATATATTCATGTCATTTACTTTGTTAATAGCGGTGCAGATGCATAACAATAATTGTCAATTTACCTACTAACCATAGTATTAGTATCTGATATTCTCATATTCTTAAGTACTCCAAGGTTCCACTACTTACAAATATAAAAGCTGTATGTATAATAATATTAGGCTTTACCCACTGACGGCCAAGGGCCTCATCTCATTGTAAGATGGGTTAGACCATAGTCTACCATGCTGGCCCAGTGTAGGTTAGCAGACTTATACTCACTATATCTGCCATAAGCATTATAAGGTAACTCTCAGACGCAAGTAGTCACGAAGTTTTCCTGCACTGACAAAGCGTGCGATTACTAACTATTTAATACGCACATCATTTCGGAACGTCGCAGATGCATTCCTTAGGATCGAACTCTAAGCCTCTGCTTGCCAGCCGTATCACATCTCACTATGCTTATATTAAAGAAATATACATATTTTATATAAAATATATCTACTTTTAATCTGTCTTGGCAACTTCTTAAAGTAAGTATTCTTCATTACGATAAAGCATTCAAGTACACGATACAATAATAATTATTATTGTTGCTATTGGTAAACTTGTAACAGCGCCATCTATGTCTTCTATCGTGAAGTTCACACAATTACATCACCCAAGCTCCTTAGTACTTGAAACCTCGTGACTTGACTTCGTTTAGAGGAACTACATAGTCTGTTAAGAGTTCAAAACTGGTTGTGATAGATGGCAGCATCGCTAACAACTTTACAAATAACTTTATCAATTTACATATTACGTAGGTATTAAAACACGCGGCCTTCGTGATTTCTGTTACCTAGTTCTTGCTACTCTATCAAGCTAAGAATAGAGCAATGTCACAGACAAGGCTATGTTTATACATATGGAACCGTAATGATGTGTTTGTTTGTCTCTGGTGGGACCTCTCCTTTTCGCATAATGTTCTTTTCCTAATATACTTTAGCATAACTAGTTTGGCATAATAATACTTTGCCATAATTATCTTTGACATACAGTTTATATTGACATAATTATCTTAGTGACAACCCGAAAAATAAGTTCAGGTTGCCGCGGAGTGGACCTTGGGCCAGTTATGATAACATACAATTCAAATTATTGTTTATGCTTAAAAAAAATTGTGCGTAAATAAATATAATTAGGACAAACAAAAGTATGACATGTTATATTAAGTTTTAAAATTTTATGCAAACGGTGTGGCGGTGTTTAGCTTACAGTGGGTTGATAAATTATAAGTTGAATTTCCGTGCAGAAATAGAGTTTATTTACTTCACTATGGAGTGTTAATGTTATAAGAAATGGTTGATGAGTACAAAATGTTGCAATTGGAACCTACTTGGCGCAAATGTAAATGATGTACTTACTGACTTATGCCTAATTTCTAAGTCAATAATATATAATATTGTTTATTGCGTGCATACACACAAGCATATATGTATGTACGAGTGAATCAGGTGTTCGGTTACATTACCTGAACAAATGGATAGGGAACCTTCTCTGGTGCCTGGCCATAGCTTTCGATATTCTATCGACGTAGTAACAATTACTATATCTCATTTAATGTCTTAACATAACTAAAAACACAAATTTCTCAACTACTGTAAGTACAGTTAAGAAATTTATTATTAATTTAAACGTTGATTAGCAATTACACATGTACTCATGTCTTTAATAAAAATATATTATCTTGTTAAACTGTATCTTGATTTAAGTTTGTGACATCCCTAAACTAAAGGCTATTTACGAGTTCACAACGAACGTTAATTTCTGCGACAGTGACTAAATTCTAGACTACCACGTCGATCCCATGGCATGACTTGTAACTTTTATTTACGACCGATCATGATATCTCGGAATCGATTCCCGTGTCAGAAACATGATAAGGCTAATAATAATAGCTCTAAACCTATTGACTCCTTGGGGCATATCCCAACTACGTGAGATTTTAGCTATTTCAATAAATTGTCTTTTGTCAGCCACTGTAGCTAAATGAAGGAAGTTTAGATCCTGTTATGATCGAAATTAACACTCCATAAAAAAATCAGCTTCATTTATTTTTATTTGCTGCATCATCTGCATCTTATTGATGATAATGATTGATATTTATTAATTCCACTGGTAATGAATGTATGAGTTTCCATTTACATAATTATGCGATGGATTTTATTAATTTTAAATTAACAATAAATTAAACAAGTAATAATTAAATTATTAACAAAGACTTTCGTATCATCTTAAAAGCAAATAGGGTAAAACACCAAGTAGTCAGCCTGTAAAAAAAAAACAATCGGTACACATTCGGACATGACGTTGACGGGCGGCATCGGCAGTGCAAATGAACGAGTATAACTCGATGCCCTGAGATGCTACTGGTTCGTAAAGGTAGGTACGTATTAAACAATAAGAAGCCATGGATTTTAACGAATGTTAAGTTAGCGTGTAAACAAATAATTACACTATTTATATAGTATTTAAACCCGAAAAGTCCAAGTACTGGAGCGGGGCTGACTACCTTTTGGTACTTTACCCTACAAATACGTAATTCTGTAGCTTTTCTAAATTTTACGCAACGAATGAATAATAATATATAAATAGTTATCATAAAGTTAAGATACAAACAGACGGTATGAACATAGCGACAGTAAAACTTACTAGAATAATATCCGCTCACTTCCTATTGGCTATTCATATTCAGTTGGTCGCCGGAGGCCAGACTCGCTTGGTGACTCTCGGCTGAACTATTCATTATCACCGCGCGAGTGAAGTTCGTGCAGTGTCCGACCTTGAACCCACCAAAATGAAGATTAATACATTAGCTATTTTATTAACAACACTAATTTTAGCCGACTACGCTTCTTCTCTTAATATTTTAGGAATATATCCGTATCAAGGCAAAAGCCATTTTTTTGTATTCCGTATATATTTGCGCGAATTAGCAAGACGAGGTCATAATGTGACTGTGATTTCACACTTCCCTGAAAAAGATGCACCGCCAAATTACCATGACATAAGCCTAGCAGGGAGTCTAAAACCTATAGAGGGTGATGTACCGTTTGAAAGTTCATACACCACGGTGCTATTCATCGGCATGTTCCTTGTTAATAGTGGAACAGAGAATTGCGAAGCTATGTTAGCAAACAAACAAGTGCAGAGTCTTATAAAAGAAAAACCAAAGTTCGATGTTATTGTCGTGGAACAATTCAATAGTGATTGTGCTCTCGGTGTAGCATATAAATTCCAAGCTCCAGTTGTCGGCATGATGTCTCACATATTAATGCCGTATCATTATAAGCGACTGGGCGTCCCTAACAATCCTGCTTACGTATCTTTCCATTTCCTAGAAGGTGGTACAAAACCAACTTTATATCAACGTGTGGAAAGGGTTATATTTGATTTTTACTTTAGATCTATTTACTACTATTTTTGTCAGAGAGTCGATCAAAACACACTAGCTCGATACTTTGATGATATCCCACCATTGGAAGATTTAGCTACAGACATGAAGTTCCTTCTCGTATATCACAATTTTATCTTAACTGGATCAAGTCTGTTTCCCTCTAATGTCATCGAAGTTGGAGGTTATCATGTAGAAGCATCGAAATCATTAACTGGCGTGAGTATAAAAAATACAAAACGTAAACAAAATTCCATTATAAAAATGATTCTGTAATTTGTTGTATTTCTTTATTTATAGGATCTCAAAAAGTTCATCGATGAAGCGGAACATGGTGTAATTTATATAAGTTTCGGATCCGTAGTAAAAGCCTCGAGTATGCCAAAAGATAAAGTGCAAGCAATCTTGAAGGTCATGCAGCAACTACCGCAGAGGTTTATTTGGAAATGGGAAGACCAATCGCTGGTTTTCGACAAAAACAAACTATACACCGCCAGCTGGTTACCTCAAGTCGACATATTGGGTAGATAACTAACATTCATTATATATTACTATCAATTACTTATCTCAATGATATCTAATTATAAATATTTACATTCTTAAGGGGTGCATATTCAACACAACTATGGATCATTTTATATAATATGGTTAAACATAAAATAATATGTGAAACATAAAACAACTAATGTATATTATCATGTGTCCTCTTGAGAGAGACGTAATCTTAATATTTTAAAATATTAAGACTAAATATACTTAATATTTTAAAACATTAACTATACAAAGCAGCGGTAGCTCAATAGATAAGGTATTGGACTTGCGATTCATCAGGTGGCGGGTTGGAAACCCAACCAATACAATCATTCTAGTTTAACTAGAATACTAGTACTTTAAAACCCAAATTGCTAGAAATATTTAAAAAATATACACATATGTATGTATATACACTAGCTTTAGCTCGCGGGTTCGCTCGCGTAAAAGTTAGGTGTATCAGTACTTTTTTAAATAAAATATAGTCTATGTTACTGGCTGATAATATAGCTTGCTAATGGTAAAATCATTTTAAAATTGGTTGTGTAGTTTTCAGTTAAACCCTTACAAACAAAAATCAAATCTTTCCTATTTATAATATAAGTATAGATATTCAATGAGCCTTCCTTTATTTCTAATATATGTTGAAAGAAGACACAACAGAAAACAATAAAGAAAAACATTATAAAAAGGTCAATCTTAACTCCAGAAATGTTACCATAAGTTTTCGATAACTTAAAAAATACAATTCGTAATTTTAGTTTTAAAATATTATGTTATTATCGTTTGTGCTTACTCTAATTAAGTATGAAATAAAACTGAGCCGATGTTGTCCTAACAAAAGTGCTATATTTCCAGCGCATGCTAAAACACTAGCATTTTTGTCTCACGCTGGTAATGGTGGTACCACTGAAGCTATTCATTACGGCGTGCCTATGGTGGCTATGCCAGTCGCAGGGGATCAACCAGCTAATGCTGCTGCCATCGAAGAGAGCGGCCTTGGAGTTCAACTGCACGTCAGAAACTTGAATGTGGAGAACTTATTGAATGCTTTCAGAAAAGTATTGGAACCTAAGTTAGTATATTTTACAAAAAGCACTAATTAGGTGTGAATAAATATCTAGGTAATAGCAAATTGTTTCCTGAACCCGTGCAGATTTTTAGACATATCTTATCTTTTTTTTAAATGGCTCAACGCAAATGTAATCTTGTGTTGAACTTGAAGAGATAACTAAAATTTAATATGGATTTTGTAATCACCCACCATTCAATTTATAATGCCCATTTTAATGATAACAAAAAGAACACTATAGGACCTACCACTAAATTACGCAAATTTAGCTACATAATTCTTATACCTACACCTAACAGAGTACACATTAGTTGCCTACAATAATTTAAATATAAAAACTTTTCTCATTTTCTCTTTCAGATTTAGACAGAAAGTGAAGGAAGTATCTTCAGCGTGGCATGATCGCCCGATGTCTCCACTGGACACAGCTATATTTTGGACTGAGTTTACCGCAAGACATTCCAATTTCACATTCAGAACTGCTGCGGCAGACGTGCCGTTATATCAGCATGTTAACCTGGATATAATTGCTGTTTTTGTAGCATTACTTTGTTTAATTATCCTTCCATGTTTTAAAATAGTTCAGCTCATTTGCTGTAGATCTCCTGTAAATAATACTAAGATAAAAAGCAGCAATAAGAAAAAAACCAAACGAGCGTAAGGTTTCCTGCAATTAATCCTTTTTTCTAACCTAAGAATGTTTATGGTGATGTTATAGGCAACTATGCTGTAAATATACTATGTAAGAATTCAACTTTAAAACAAATTGATACTCAATTTCGCTTAATCAGTATATAAAGTGCCTTTCTAAATTGTTAATCAGTTCATTGCTCATTGCTTTTTATTTCTTTGATAAAAGAAAAAGCAATAGTTATTACATGAAATAATAATAACAAATGATCTGTAATTAAGGCTGGCCTATTTAATCCTCTGTTACGACTATCTCTAACCATGTTTAGCTGAAAATACAGCTACCATTTGTCACGTTTCTGCCAGAACTTATATAAACCAACTGAGATTGTTAACATTACTTCTTCCTTAGCACATATAAAACTGCCTTGCAATGATGATTCTGTTCACATGATTTGAGTGATTTACATTCATACTGTTGTTGCTGTCACACAACGCGAATTACGTAACTGCGCGTACCTAATGTTTATATCAATAAAGACTTTGTAAATAATTAAAATAAAACGTATTTATATGAAAACAATAGTATTTTTTTAATAATGTTCTACATATTGATCAATATAAATAGTTAAGATGGACCAACTTAGCGCGACGTACATTAATTTTATTTCAAAAAAATGTAGACTCGGAATAGAGTTGGCTCTAGGATATAAATCTGGGCACGCTGTACGTGAGAGAAACCTCATCACTAATAAATGAGTCGATTTTGACATTTGGCATTCTATCAGAGAGTAAAACTTTAAGAAAGAAATGAGGATCAGAGACGGTATCAAAGACGTTAATAAAAGCTCAATACAGTATCCTTGTTGACCATTTTATCCAACAAATATTTATAACTATTATTACCACCAATATATATATTATTTATTAGAAAAATATTGTTTGTTAGTTGTTAGTCACTTATAAAGAGTGCCTAAACGATTAATTATGGCAATTGTAGTTTGGAGCGTTTTGTCAGCCTACCGAAGCGTATGCCAATCAAGCCCATCGACTCCTTATCTCTTTATATCTTTGCATTTTGTTACAATCTGAGCTGTAAAAGTAGTGTGTATTATAAATTAAGTGAAACGGATTGATTTGGTGGTATTATTTTGCATTCCTGCTATCGTCAACGGATGGATGAGCACGATAAAGAGAAATCGGCTCATTCCAATAATGCGCTCGGCTCTCCGATATATATTTATATGTATGTATACTCTCATGATCCGATGGGACGACAACCTGACACGACCAGAGAGAGATCAGGCGCAGGACCAACGGCTTTACGAGCTTACCGAGGCACGGGAGTGTCTTACATTTTCGGATTTCTTAAAAGAAAACCCAATAACTTTCTTGTTGGTCCGACCCGGGATTCACACCCAAGACCTTATGCACAGAATAGAAGAAGACAGAACGACAGAAATAATGAACAAATTCATAACAGTAATTTATGACTAGAATTTATTTTTATTGTTGAATAATAATGAGTTGTGATTAAAATAGCTATTATTTACTGTCACTGTATTCAAACTTGAGGAATTACCATTATTGTGTATAACAAAACACTATAAAATCTCGGGCATATTTAATGTGTTATATCGCTGACTGTACATAGGAAACTACTCGATAGTATGGTATTTTTTACCACTGAGTAATGTTTTAACAAGCAGAATGGCCGAGTTTATGCTCAAAGCTCTATAGAAGCTTTCCAGTTAGTCAGCAGAGTACAACGTGGTCATTATCCGGCTTTAATGATGATTTGCTCTCTCTGTTAGCTTCCATATTTTTGTGAAAAGTGTGTGCGCCGATATATGTGTATCAAGATACGATTCTTGAAAAGTTGGTTAAGCCTCTTAACAACACCATGTTTTATAACCAAAAATGGTCCTTTCAGGAAGACTCAGCACCGAGACATGAAGCTCGATCCATCCAAGCGTGGTTGAAAACGAACATTTCGGATTTTATCAGAGCTGAAGACTGGCCGTCGATTAGTACCGATCTTAATCCGCTGGATTATGATTTATGGTCAGTTTTAGAGAGTATTGCATGCTCTAAACGCCATGATAATTTGGAGTACCTAAAACAATCCATAAGATTGGCAGTGAAGAATTTTTCCATGGAAAGAGTGCGTGTTTCTATTGATAACTAGCCTCAACGTTTAAAGGACTGTATTAAAACCAATGAAGATCATTTTCAATGAGTTTCATATATTCTTATTATATTATATATTCTTATTATATTATATATTCTGTGCCGTTATTAGCGTAGAGATTATTAAGGTCTGATATTCCTACAACTAAAATAAATGACCAGTATGTGGTCTGTTCACAATTATTATCCCAGGATAACATTAATGTGCATAGGTCATCTGCGAGGTTTAATTAACTACAAACCGTTTGAAATTAATAGTAATGTAGCTAAAAAGTTGGGATATACACACCGAACTGAAAAAGACGTCTCCTATATCCAAACTTCAGGCAAAACTACTTAACGGGTTCTAAAAGTTGCATCGATGTATCCCGTCTGGGACGATATAAAAACGAAGCTCCCTGTCGATTATCACACCAAGATCATTAATTTTAGAGACTGTTTGCAATTTGGTTGTTCCTATTCTGTACTTAGATTCTGCAGGTCGTCTTTTTTTTGGAGTGAGATGATTATATTTATCCACATTAAGACGCATGTGGTTAATGGTGTACTATTCCTCTATTTGAGTCAAATCATCTTGAACGAGATCGATATCAATTTGTGAGTAAAGAGGTCTATAGAGTTTCAAGTGATCTGCGAATAGTAGAAATTTGCAGTTATATACGCTATGTCATTTACGAATATAGACAAACAGAATCGACCCTAAATGCGATCCCTGTGACACTCCAGAGACCGCAAAGTAATAATATGAGTTGTAGCCGTTGACAGAAACTATTAGGAGTCTTTTTGTTAAGTATGACTGAAACCAGTGAAATAGGGAGCCATTAACGCCAAAATGGTTTTTTTCCTCATACAAATGAGGAACTTATGGTGCACTTTATCGAATGCGCTGGCAAAATCAGTATAAATTGCATCTACTTCTAGACCCTTATCGAGCTGTTCAGATACATCAGATAAAAAACAGCAGTTGGTGACAGTCAATCAGTTTAAAATCCATGTTGATTGGGCGATAATAAAGCATCTACATGACTAGTTAAAAAAGGACAAACATGAGACTCGAACAGTTTTGAAAAGCAGGATAAGATGGCTATGGGCCGGTAGTTATTAGCATTGCATGGGTCACCTTTCTTATACAATGAAAATATTCTAGCTTTCTTCTATTCGTCTGGAAAGCATCCTTCACTTAACAAGCGATTAAATATCAAAGAAAGGGATAGTCCTAATACTTTCCCACAGCATTTGATAAATACGGCGAGTATACAATCGGGATCCCGCACCTTTGAATATGTTGAGCTATTTAATTTTAGTGACAACTTGAGGTTCAATTATGTGACATTTATCATAAAGAGGTAGATTAGAGATCGGTACATCGTAGTTTATGTCATTTACAAGGCTATACGTAGATACAAATTGGCTAGCAAATAGATTAACAATTTCGTGTCCTGTATCAGCAATATTATCATTCCTAAAGAATTGAGACGGAATGGACACTGAGCTCTTATTCTTATCTTTTATGAAACGCCAAAAAGCTTAAGGATCCTTTTTAATGTTATTTTCTATTAATATTGTACATAACAGGCATGTTTATTATAGTTTATTGCAGTGATCTCGTAAAGTTTGGAACGCTATTAAGCCCATGGGATTGTTATATCGACGGTATATTTGTTTTATTTCCTTTTCTTTTAGCCCCTTTATTAAAGAATAACTAAACTACGAAGGATATTTAGATTTAATTATGTTACGCTTAGGAATATATTTCTCAATTAACGCCATAATATTATCATAAAATACTGAAACCATTGCATTTACATTAATACACCCTTGAAACTTCTTGTTCCAGTCTATACTTTTAAGTTCAGAACATATAGCTTCATAAATAGCCTTAAAATAACATCATTGGTTATTATTTATGGGTTTTAGGAACTGGTCTTGTTTAAAACCTGACATACTCCAAAAATCCAGGATGATTTTTATCTAAATGGCATAACAGACCCAGGGGTTTATCTATTTTCACTAATTCTGTCATAAACATTTTGAATACAATTAAATTGATGAAGATTTGATTGATGTTAAAGTCAATAGAATCAGCATAATTAAAGTCCTTATTTTTACACCATTTGATAGAAGACAAATCAAATCAAATCAAAATAAATGTATTCAAGTTAGGTTACAAGGTAACATTTATGAATGTCAAAGTTACACGTAATTTTTTTTTCTGCAAAGCAAGGGTGTAGGGCTCATGAGAAGAACGGGCAAGAAACTCATAGCCACTCTTTTTAATCGCCAAGTGTACAATAATATTTAATTTACAAATCATAACTGTAAGGTGCTGCAACCATTTCTCCATGAACTACTACTGAACATACTCAAGCATTTGATAAAATTTGATGGTAGCCTCCAAAGCAGCAGTATGGTAAATAGGAGCATCCACTTACATGTACATAAATAATATAATCAAGACAAGGCATGATTGTAGTCCGTAGTTTAATCTAACTGTTTAAATAAAAAAGTAGTAAGTAAATTTTCGAATTCCACGAAACCAAGGTCGACCAATCACCACAAGCGAGTACGACGCATCGGCCAGACATCGCCCCCTTCGCCATATTGAAGGGAAGGGAAGACATATTAAAGTCCCCGAGTATTATAACATCATCAACTGTATTCATCACACTATTCGTATTATCTAGAAAGGACATCATTCATTTCGTACACAAAAACAAAAGTGCCGGCCAGAAAAAAAAAGTTAGATACTTATAGAAAATAGCATTCTTAAAATTTTTTTATAATACAGCAAAGCTGTATGTTTAACCCTCCGATTACTACATTAGTTTGAAGATACCAAAATCATTATTGTTTTATACGAAATTAAAATTCTGTAAACAAAAGTATATTGTATTTTTATACGAAATAACGTCCTAAACATGTTTACGTATTACATGAAAGCTTAATGTTTAACCCTCCGACTGCTACCTGGGTATAAAAATGCAAAAATCAATATGAGTTGGAATTACAAAAACGTAAAAAGCATGCATGCAAAAAGAAAGCTTTGTAAGTTTTCTATTTTAAGTTTAAGTTTAGTTATTCATCGTTTAAGTAGATATAGATATAATAGGGTGACAAATAAAACAAAAATAAACATAAAATGTCTTTATTATTAGATAGGTCGCTTTACATTTCAATAGACCTTATTATAATGCTTTCTAAGCCAGCTGCAGGTGGTCTTATACGAGCCTCGTGTCTAGCAAAACTCAAGTACCAAACCAAACACATTGTATGAGAACAACAACCAACGGTTCGTTTTCCTATATTGCAAGTGCAATAATAATGCGCTATGGCTGCCCTACCACTTGAACCTCTATGCCAACCAATATACACATAATATACCCTAGCCCTTACATGTCGAGACTGGATTCGCCCCCTTATCAATACAATATTTTCATCTAGTTCTCTAATATGTTCAGTTAGTTCGCTTATTTCTATAATAAATTCTCCATTTGGGTTTAAATGTTCGCCATAGTAGCTTTTTGCTTGTTTTAACTGGTATACACCTAAGCTAAATAATATTAAGTCTTCTTCAGTGAGCCTTGGAAAATCTTGGAGCTCAGGTACATCAGCCGGTAATAGACGAAATTGTACTCGCCTTCTATTATAATTATGTCTTATGACTATATCCGCAAGTGAGTTTGGCAGTGACAATCTTTCATTAATGATAGATAAAAAGGTTTGTGCGTGAATATTGTCTTCTATTACCCTGTGATAGGCATTTAATAGGGCAGCCATTATTTTAAAATAATCGAACATACAATACAAAGAACGATTTACAATGATATTCTGCAGAAGCCGGAAATCCCTTTTAAAACGGCCGTTAACAACCTCGACGACCCATCGGCAAATAGTTACTAGACGAGATTTATTAGCCTGGTCTGTCGTCAATTGTGCTTCATTTGGATGTTTTGATTCTGGCATGTGTACTGAGTAACCATGCTGTTGCATTGGTACAACCGCGTCTCTAAAACCACGGTCTAAAATAAAAACATCACCACTTCTGTGAAACCAATGAAAAACGCCGTCACCGTTGTCTGCTTCACTATCTATTATATTGTTCATTATTTGAGCGTCAGATGTAGAAGCATCATGAGGACCTGACACTTCAATTATATATCCATCACAGCATACCAATAGGAATGGCTTTATAAGATTTCTATAATTATGATTACTGTAAGATATTCTTTGGAAAAAGTAATTAGAACGCTTTCGAATATAAATGTATGTGCCGTCACAAATTGTTATTGCGTTCCTTTCTTCAACGGCGCTGTTTGGATTACCGAAGAGATGTTCTGGCACAGTTAGATTTCTTCGAGCTACGTCTTCTCTGCTTAGATGGTCAAAGCCCAAGTGCCTCGGGACAAAATCTTGCATTAGTGCAGTCCAACTAGTGTTGAGTAAGCGGGCGAAAGAAGACTCGCTTATTTTAAATATTGATTCCAACCTAGCGTTAGAATCTCCTGTCCGTAATTTTACCAGTACAGCTGCCAATATTACATTTTTGTTACTCCTATTATTAAGGCTTGGAAGATTAGTTTGTAAATCAGTAAACTGGTCATGTGTAAGGCCAACCCAGGTACGAAACTCGTTCGGACTTATCAATTGGTATTGTTCAAAGTTAAAAACATCTGTAGTGACATGCGCTTATAATAGAGACAAAGCTCTTACAATCTGATCAGCTTTAAATACGGTAATATTGTTTTGCTGTACGGCCAATGTGTGCCATAAGTCTTGCTGTAAATGTTACATTTGTTGATGTTGTGTTCTTTTATGCGGGTCAAACCAAGAGAAACATAGGCACCCGCATAAAAGAACACATAGCTGACGTAAAACACAAACGCTCGTTGAAGTCTGCTGTGTGTGAACATGTACAACAGGGGACCAACCACTACCTGAGATTTGACAAACCACAGATTCTCGCTAAAGAACACCGATTCCTACCAAGGATGCTTCGCGAGGCTATTGAAATCAAAAAACATCCCAATTTCAATAGAGAAGATGGTTGGAATGTACCACCAGCTTGGGATCCAGTACTTCAAATAGTCAAACCCAAGAAGAAACAAACCACAGCTAGACTTCATGATACTTTGAGCTCATTCTGCGTAAATAGAAACACCAATAACTAAATTATGTTCGGGTACTTTGAAATAACTACACTGGAACATTGAGACAACTACCATCTTAGTCTCCCCGTGACCATGGCTGCTGAAAAGCAACCGAAACGTCGGGGAAAGTGTAAACGAAAATAAATAGATTTAATATGTAGTTTAAATAATTTTGTTAGCTTATAAATTAGTAAAATAAAATCAATAGTAGTAGTAGTGTAATATTTTCAAAATTTTGTAATACAGTGATAAATAAACAACGCGATAAAATCCGTATATAGTAATTTAATTTCAAACAATACCGAACTTCTAACCATGAGCTCGCACAAGAACTTTAATACTCTACTCTTCTAATGGTAAATTTAATTGTAGCTTTTTGTATTAACTTTTGTTTTTGCTTTATACATTTAGTATTAGTAGTATAATTTATTTACAATTTATAAGATAATATGCTCTTGTATCAAAATAAATAAAAATATTGTCTCTTAGGATTAAAAATAACGGTATGGAATGTAAATATAAATTTAAGCATTGTTATACTTATTATTGAAATAGGTTTTATTTGCTACTTTCTTTTTTTTTTTTGTTTAGTTTGATGGAACGTAGCTACCTAGTTGTTAAATTAGTATTAGTAGGTAACTTTTAAATTACAATTTTACTGAGATAGTAAGTATATTGTTGTTTTATTTATTTATTTCAAGGTATCTTTATTCATTTAACATTTATAATTATTATATTAATGAAGTCTAAATTTTTAAAAACGTATCTGCATCAAAGAAGTCCATTATGCGAGCACATCAATAAAACTAAATAAACTATTATGTAGCCGACCTACGGCCTATTCAAATATTAACATTGTTGTATAAATAAATAGGTAATAAAATATATTTGATACCTTCCAGTCGTTTTGATTCGTTTGATCATAGCGGCTTCAGAACATAACCAATGTTAAACTGCTGATTTCTATTTGAGAATGTTTATACTAAGTATAAATAATCAATCCTGGCGATACACAAATATATACATAATACATATAATACAAATGTAAAGTGTAAAAAAACTCAAACAAAATGGTCGTAGCTGACCAGTTGAGTTTGTATCGCCTTAGAATCAGTAAACAAATGTAAAGTGTAAAAAAACTCAAACAAAAAAAGCGGCGTGTCACGTGCCATGTTGGCCTGCTATGCGATTTTAACCTTAGGAGTGGTCATCCGTGACTGCTATCGATAGTACGTAAAAATAATGATTTTTGTATTTTTAATCACATGTAGCAGTTGTAGGGTTAAACTTAGAGGTTCGCTGTAATAGAAAAAATGCTTGCTCATTTTTGGGTACAAAATGTTCGAAGCTTGAATGATGTCCTTTCATTGTAAATGGTTAACGAAAAATGCGTGTGAATATTCGGCTAATCAATCCTGATCTTATCGTTGAACATCGTCCATACCGATTAAGTTTAGATGACAGGCAGGTTGTACGTACTAAAACTAACGAATAATAATTGTTACAAGCTAGTGCTAGAAGTATTTGTCCTAGTTATTAGACTTTCGCGAGTCCCGTTCTGTTAGTCAAAAAGTGCAACGGTAGCGATGGTATAAGCGTGGACTATGGCGTACTTAATAGAAATACTGTGCCAGATGGTTTACCTTTGCCTTTAATTTCGAATTTGATTGCGAGTCTGTTTGGTGCTTAGTTTCTTTAGCTGACTGACTGACAGTGCAAAAATGACAACAAAGATTACATAATCATTATTATTGACGCTTTTAATAAGTTGTTTTATTGTTTCACTAGATTATGCCCGCGTCTTCCCTCGCATGAATGTAGGTTATGTTGAGTTAGGTTATATTAGTTCTCCTGGGGACTCTCGAGGCAGATCCGTGGGGCCGCCCGTACAAGGCGGTCAGGGGCAAGTTGCGCCCCTGGGCCCCACCGGTCACCGAGAGTCTCCAGCCCCGGCAATTAGAGGAGGTGGTCTCCGCTCTCTTTCCTTCGAGAGCGGAGCACACGCCTCCCGAAATGGCGCCGCCCGATATTGAGGAGGGCGGTGCCGATGCCGGGGCGCCAGAGGTTACAATGGCGGAGCTCGGCGCGGCAATGGTTCGGCTCCGGGGCAAAAACACCGCCCCGGGGCCGGACGGAATTCCTGGCCGCGCCTGGGTTTTGGCCTACGACGCCCTAGGGGACCGGCTCCTCAGGCTGTTTAGCGCCTGTTTGGAGTCGGGACGGTTCCCTGCCATGTGGAAGACGGGTAAGCTGGTCCTCCTGAGAAAGGAGGGCCGCCCCGCGGACTCTCCCTCCGCGTACCGCCCCATAGTGCTGTTGGATGAGGTGGGCAAGCTCTTTGAGCGTGTAGTGGTTGCCCGCCTCTCCAGGCACCTGGTGCGGGTGGGCCCCGACTTGTCCGAACTGCAGTTCGGATTCCGAGAGGGCCGATCGACGATTGACGCGATCAGTCGCGTCAAGGCCCTCTCGGATGAGGCGGTCGCCTCGCGCGGGGTGGTGTTGGCGGTGTCCTTGGACATCGCCAACGCGTTCAACACCCTGCCGTGGGCGACTATTAGGGAGGCGCTCCGATTTCATGGAGTGCCTCCCTATCTGCGCCGAATAGTCGGGGACTACCTGCACCAGAGGAGTGTGTTCTGTGTGGGGCGGAACGGAGAGACGTTCCGGAGGGAGGTGTCGTGCGGTGTTCCGCAGGGTTCCGTTCTTGGACCGATCCTGTGGAACATCGGCTACGACTGGGTGCTGCGGGGCGCCCTACCCCCGGGCGTCGGCGTAACTTGTTACGCCGACGACACGCTGGTCACGGCCCGGGGAGAGGATTACGGGGCAGCTGCCCGTCTTGCCACGGCAGGGGTGGCCCTGGTTGTCGGTAGAATTAGGATGTTGGGACTGGAGGTGGCGCTGGAAAAGTCCGAGGCCCTGTTATTTCATGGGCCTCGGCGGGCGCCGCCACCAGATGCCCACATCATAGTTGGAGGGGTCCGCATCGGGGTGGAGCCGAGTATGAAATACTTGGGGCTCCACCTCGACGGCCGCTGGAACTTTCGCGTCCATTTTAGCCGCCTGGCCCCCCGGTTGATGTCGGCGGCGGGAGCGCTTAGCTCTCTGCTGCCGAATATTGGGGGGCCGAGTGTCGTCTGCCGCCGCCTCTATTTGGGGGTGGTGCGGTCGATGGCCCTCTACGGGTCGCCCATTTGGGCCGGCGCCCTCGATCGCCGAAACATCGCCCTCCTGAGGAAACCTCAGAGGGCGATGGCGATCAGGGTGTCGCGGGCGTACCGCACCGTCTCCTTTGAGGCGGCGTGCGTCCTGGCGGCATCGCCGCCCTGGGATTTGGAGGCGGAGGTCCAAGCGTCGGTGTATCACTGGCGCGTGGACCTCCGGCTCCATGGTGAGGAACCTACTCACGGGGCGGTGGAGACGCGAAGGTCCCAGGCTCGACTGGTCCTCGAGGCCAAGTGGCAAGAGCGACTGGCCCAGCCCCGCTATGGGGTGAGGACAGTCGAGGCTGTCCGTCCCGTGTTAAGGGAGTGGACGGACAGACGGCGCGGACCGCTCACCTACCGGCTTACTCAGGTGCTCTCCGGACACGGCTGTTTCGGAGAGTACCTGTGCAAGATAGCCGGTAGGGAGCCGACAACCAGGTGTCACCACTGCGAGGAGTGCGACCGGGACACGGCGCAGCACACGCTGGAGGAGTGTCCAGCGTGGGCCGCGGAGCGCTGTGCCCTGGTCGCCGTGATTGGCCCCGACCTCTCGTTGCCGACCGTCGTATCCATGATGGTCGGCGACGACAGGTGCTGGGGCGCAATGAGGTCCTTCTGCGAGGCTGTCATCTCGCAGAAGGAGGCGGCGGAGCGGGGGCGTGAGGAAGATCCTTACGCCCCGGACATCCGCCGCCGGAGGAGGGGGCGCAGGAGACGCGCTTATGTCGCGCTCCTGCCCCCCACCTAAGGGTTCTGGGTGGCAAGGCCTCAGGGGACCCTGCCACCCGTGAGTAAGAACCCACAGAGGGCGCGCGCGGTGTTCCCGCGCGCCTTCTAACGTCGAAAGGGGAGAGCGGTGAAATTGCTCTCCCCCGGGGACGAGAGGAGGTCGGGTCCTATTGACCCGGCCGGCACCCACACGGGGGGGCCTGCTATGGATGAATCTTTTTAGACTCCCAACAGGCCCCCCCCATTGGGTGAGAGAGGGAACACCCCAGGTTTTTTTAGTGGGTATACCAGCAGTCGGCTGGTGAGTCCCACACGCCCCGCCGGTGCCGTCCCCTAGCCGGCGGGTAGTGCATCAAGCATTTTTTCCTGGGTATCAAAAAAAAAAAAAAAAAAAAGGTTATATTAGTTCGGGGTGTGTGGCCAGAGAACCTCCCCGTGTGCCCGACGGCTGCTGGTCCTTTCTACATTTTAGTGGATTGGAACGGCAGTCGTTGGGCCGGTACACCCCGGGCAACACGGGTAATAATGTCCTTTCGGGGGCATTATTACTCGTGGCTAATACTCTGGCACACGCGTAGGGAACCCGAGGCAGTCTGTCTCGGGGTTATCGGCCCGCAAGGGCCGCGTTTGGGGGTCTCTCCACGTGTTCCTCTGATTAGCAGAGGAAACGTGGATTTGAGACAGGGAGGGTAGAGGAAGAAAACCTCGGTAAAAAATAACAAGTAGGGGCCCGTAAGGCCAGGGCAGGCCTAGGTAGGTAGGTAGGGTGGTAGGGTTAGGTTGTGTATATATCAGGCCGCGTCTTGGTGATGGGAGACTTCAACGCAAAGTCCGAAGCGTGGGGGTCTCCCAGAACGGACGCCCGCGGTAGAGCGGTGGAAGAGTGGGCGAGTTCGGTGGGCCTCTGTCTGCTCAACAGAGGCACCACCGACACTTGTGTTCGGCAGCGGGGCGGGTCGATAGTGGACCTCTCGTTCGCTAGCCCTGCTGTCGCACACAACGTAAGGAACTGGCGAGTCCTGGAGGAGGTCGAGACTCTCTCGGATCATCGCTATATCCGAGCAGAGATCTCCCGGAATCCCCAGGACCCAGTTAGGGGTCACATGGCGGACAGAGCTCCCCGATTTCCGCGGTGGGCTGTGGGTCGTTTGAACCGGGACCTGTTGGAGGAGGCAGCCATAGTGCAGTCGTGGCTGTCTCCGGTGCCTCCCGACGAGGGGGTCGATGCTGCGGCGGGCCGCATTCGCGTTGCGCTTACGCAGGTTTGCGATGCGGCCATGCCGCGCGTCCGACGTCGGCCTCCTAGGAAGGAGGTCTACTGGTGGTCCCGGGAGTTGGTGGACCTCCGCGAGGCCTGCATTCGTGCCCGGAGGTCCTACACCCGCAGCCGGCGGCGACGCCGCAACGATAACGGGGAGGGCCAGCTGTACGAAGCGTACCAAGCAGCGCGTGACGCTCTGAAGCTGGCCATCTGTCGCGCCAAAGAGCAGTCGCGGCAGGAGATGCTGGAGGGACTCGATCGTGACCCCTGGGGTCGCCCATACCGCGCGGCGCTGAGCAAGCTCCGCGCGACGGGCCCCCCCCTTACCGAGTCCCTTCAGCCTAGCTTCCTCACCGAAGTGGTCGAGGGCCTATTCCCGCCACAGGCGGAACACACGCCCCCGGCGATGGCCGCAGAGGCCGAAGTCCGGGAGGCCGACGAGGAGGTTCCGCCTGTCACGGAGGCGGAGATGGGGGCGGCCGTTCTGCGCATCCGCTCGAAGCGGACCGCCCCCGGGCCGGACGGAATTCCGGCCCGAGTGTTGGCCCTTGCCCTTGACCACATGGGCGACCGCCTCAGGGAACTGTTTGACGCGTGTCTATCGTCGCGGAGGTTCCCTGAGTGCTGGAAGGTGGGGAGGCTGGTGCTCCTGCCCAAGCCGGGGAGAGCCCTGGACTCGGTCGCGGCCTACAGGCCTATCGTACTGCTGGACGAGGCGGGGAAGTTGCTGGAGAGGATTCTCGCTGCCCGCATCGTCCGGCACCTCGAGGAGGTGGGGCCCGATCTGTCGGACGCCCAGTTTGGTTTCCGCGCCGGGCGTTCGACGATCGACGCCATTTTGGCCCTGAGGGCCGCGACCGAGAAAGCCGTCAGGGGAGGCGGCGTGATGTTGGCGGTGTCCTTAGACATCGCCAACGCATTTAATACTCTGCCATTCGGCAGCATCGGGGAGGCACTCCGGTTCCATGGGGTGCCCGCATACCTGAGGCTGCTGATGGCAGACTATTTGGAGCGGAGGTCCGTGCTGTGCGAGGACCGAGCAGGCGACGTCGTGCGCAGGGCGATATCGCGCGGTGTTCCACAGGGGTCCGTCCTTGGCCCTCTCCTGTGGAACATCGGCTATGACTGGGCCCTGCGCGGAGTCTTGCCCCCCGGGCTGAGCGTATTCTGTTACGCTGACGACACGCTGGTAGCAGCCCGGGGTCGCAACTTTGAGGAGGCGGCTCGCCTGGCCACCACGGGGGTCTCCCAGGTGGTCGGGCGAATTGAGGCGCTGGGGCTTAAGGTGGCCCTCACCAAGACGGAGGCCCTGTTGTTCCATGGGCCCCGTCGCGGGCCGCCTGCCGGCGCCTCGATCACCGTCGGCTCGGTCCTCGTACCGGTTCAGGCCCAGATGAGATATCTGGGCCTGGTGTTGGATGGACGATGGCTCTTCGACGAGCACTTCCGTCAGCTCGAGCCCAAGCTGGACGGCGCGGCGTCCGCCCTGGGGCGATTATTGCCCAACCTGGGCGGACCCAGTTTGGCGTGCCGGAGGCTCTACACGGGGGTAGTCCGGTCGATGGCGCTCTACGGCGCACCGGTGTGGGCGGGGTCCCTGACCGCCCAGAACCGCGCGCGGTTAAGCCGACCGCAGCGCACTTTGGCGGTCAGGGCAATACGCGGTTACCGCACCGTGTCCGCAGACGCGGCATGCGCCCTGGCCGGTACTCCCCCGTGGGATCTGGAGGCGGAAGTGCTCGCCGACGTTTACCGTCGAGCGGCCGAATTTCGGGCAGGCGGAGGCGGTCGCCCTCTGCTCGAGCAGGTGCGCGAGTGGCGCGAGGCCGCTCGACGAGCCATCGTGGCCCGATGGTCAGTCCGGCTGGAGGCTCCACGTGCGGGTTTTCGCACGGTGGAGGCGCTCCGGCCGGTCCTTTCGTTGTGGGTGTGGCGACAGCACGGGACCCTTTCCTTCCGGCTGGTGCAGGTATTATCCGGGCACGGGTGCTTCGGATACTACCTGCACAAGGTCGCGAGGAGGGAATCGAGTCCCGCCTGTCACCACTGTGATTGTGACGAGGACACGGCGCAGCATACGCTGGAGTTCTGCCCGGCGTGGGCGCAGCAGCGTCGTGCCCTCGTCGAGACCATCGGTGCGGATCTCTCGCTATCGGCCATAATCCGCTCCATGGCCGATAGCGACAGGAATTGGAATGCAGTCGCCTCCTTCTGCGAGAACGTCATCTCGCAGAAGGAGGCGGCGGAGCGGGCCAGGGAGGAAAGTCTCCTCGCTGACCCGATCCGTCGCCGGCGAACTGGGCGGCGTCGGCGCGCCGATGCGCGCCTGATGCCACCCTGAGTAGGGCTGAGGGTGGGAGATCGGGGTATTTACTCTCCCACCCTCACCCTTCTGCGTAGTGGCGGCGTCTCTGGTGCACCCAGACGCCGCCGCCATTGTTGGTGCCCGCGGGGCGTGGGCAGTCACTGGGTGGGTCGTTGATGTCGTATCAGGTTCCAACGGCCCACCCGTCAAGGTGAGGTGACGGTGCACAGGGGGGTTTTAGTCGGTATGCCGGTCGTGTCATCTTGACCGGTGAGCCCGACATAACCGTCCCACTGCCCCCCGAGTGGGACGGTATGCATCAGGAGCATTTCCCCCCTCAAAAAAAAAAAAAAAAAAAAAAAGGTTGTGTATATATATATATATATATATATATTTAGGGTTGTTAGGTTAGGTTTAGTTAGGTTTTTGGTTAGTTAGGTTAGGATAGGTTAGGTTTCTAGGTGTAGGAGTCCTGCCCAGTTAGGCGGTTTTGGGGTGTTGGGGCGGGTGGATTGGTCCAATATGGACCCCCATCCGGCCCAATACGGGGGGACAGAGGAAGACAACCTCTTTAAAAAATCACCAGTGGGGCCTGTAAGGCCCGGGCGGGAGCACATAGGGGAGGGGAAACCCAACCCTGCTCCAATCAAATCGTTACCCGTTGAGTGTCGTTGATCACGTCTAGCGGCTCAACGGGACCGAGGGGCTTGCCTTAGTTGGCCGGCCCGCGAGAAGGAAAACTCACACCACCCAACAGCGAAGTTGTAAAAACCTCTGGGTACCTGCCGTCCCCCAGTAGTATGTAGGCCTTCCCCCGGAATGAGCGTCACCCGGGGGTCGAGTTTATATCGGCTCGACTCGTGGGAATTATATGGAAGATTGCAATTCAAAAAAACCCGAAGAGAAGGAGAAGAGTACGGAGGAGCGCGGAGTGCCTTTGCGCGACTCCAAAGGGCGCTTTAAGCGCCCTTTACGACCACGCACCAGCGATGCTGGAGCTGGCGCATCAACGCCTGACGGAAGCCGGAGGAGCTCCGTCAGCGTCGAGTCTGAGTCCGAGGCGGGCTCCGGTTTGGAGGCCAGTCGGCCTCAGAGCCGGTGCTCGTCGGCGGCTCGAAGACAAAGGGAGGCTTCCGCGAAGCGCAGGAAGACGGCGCATCCCGTGCCGTCACGCTCGTGCTCGGACACGGAGGTGGAGGTAGTGGAGGGGATGCCCGGTCCAGGAACGGCTGGTTCCCCGATGCCGCCTCCCTCCACGAGGAAGCTCCCCGGGCAGCCCTTACCTGCCCGTCGGGATGCCCCCAAGGTGGCTGAGGTCCCGGATGCGTCCCCCTCGGCTGGGGACTCGGTTGCCGACCTCAGGCAACGGTTCGAGGCTGGCGCCGAGACCGTCTTGAGGGTGGCGGCCCGGTCCGGCAACCTGAAGGGGGGGTTCGTCCGGGACCTTAAAAATGCTACGGAGGACATGAGGGAGGCCTTCTTCCACCTGTGGGCACAGACATCCTCCGACATGCAGAGGCGCTGGAGGGCCGAAAATGAGGGGCTGCATAGGCAGCTGGCGGAGCTCCGGGCGGAGGTGGCGGCCATGAAGGCGGCCACTGCCATTGCCGCTCGGGCCGACGCAGCCAAGGCGGCCCCGGCCACCACCAGGGCGCCTGCCAGGAGGCCGAGGGAGGAGTTCCCGCTCCTCCCGCGGCGCACAGCGTCGACCATCACTCCCGTGGAGGACCGGCGTCCCGCTTGGGCGGAGGAGCTTATGCGGGCCACGGTGGCTCAGGCGCGCAACGTAGTTGAAGCGTGCCTGGCCAACCACGGCCTCATGCCCATCCCGACCCCGGGCCCTCCGCTCGGGGGCCGCCCCCGGATGGTCGGAGGTGTGCCAGCTGACCCAGCGCCCTCCGGCCGACCGGTGGTACGGCAGACATCTGCCCCCAATCCGCTGGCTTCCTCTTCTTCTTCCAAGAGGAAAGGGAAGGGCAAGGGGAGGGCGACTGCCACTGAGGCGCCACCGCGTCCCGGTCCCCATGCCCAACCCACCTCGGTGGCCTCTACCTCGGCTGAACAGCCGTGGACGGAGGTCACCAAGAAGAAGAGGAAGAGGAAAAAGAAGGCCTCCCGGGCTATCCCAGCCCCCAGCAAAAAGAGGGGCCTCCGCCCGGCCGACCTACGCTCCCCGCGCTCCACCGCCATTGTGGTGGAGCTGACAGAGGAGGGGCTCCGGCAGGGCGGCAGCTATGCGGGCGTCCTCCGGCAGGCCACTCAGGCTATGAGAGACAATCTCGCCGAGATGGGCCTCGCCGGAGGCGTCCACTTTAAGGTTGCCGCCACTGGGGCCAGAATTCTGGAGGTCCCAGGTGCCACCTCCGGCGACAAGGCGGACAGGGTAGCGGATAAACTCCGCTCCCTGTTCTCACCTGAGGAGGTCAAGATCTCCCGCCCGGTGAAGTCCGCAGAAATGCGGATAACCGGGCTGGACGACTCGGCCTCCTCTGAGGATGTCGCCGCTGCGGTGGCACAAGCCGGAGCCTGCCCTCAGGCGCAGGTCAAGGTGGGGGATATGCGCCGCGGCAATGGTGGTCTGTGCACGGTGGTGGTGCACTGCCCCATCGCGGCGGCGAAGAAGGTGGCGGCCGGCCGTTTGCTGGTCGGGATGGTCTCGGCTCAGGTGAATCTCCTAGCGCCGAGGCCTAGGCGGTGCTACCGCTGCCTCGAACCGGGGCACGTGAGGCAGCAATGCACCGCCGAAACTGACCGCAGCGATCTCTGCTATCGCTGCGGTCAGCCCGGCCACAAGGCCGCCGCCTGCTCCGCCGCAAAACCTTCCTGCAGCCTCTGTTCTGCTGCAGGAAAGCCGGCGGAGCACCGGATGGGGAGCAAATCTTGCTCCCCACCGAAACGACGTAGGGCCAGAGGGGCGGTCGCCGGGACTCCGGCCGCCCCGGCCCCGTCCCAAGCAGGGAGCAGTACGGAGGCGATGGACACATAATTAATTATGGCCCATCGCCTCCTACAGGTGAATATTAACCACTCCGCCAGGGCGCAGGATATCTTGCTGCAGCACATGGCGGAGTGGTCAATAGACATCGCCGTGGTCGCCGAGCCTTACTGCGTCCCCAGCCGACACAACTGGTTTGGGGACCTCGGAGGCTCGGCGGCCATTGTTTCGTCCGGACCCTCGCTCCTGGTGATGACAGACAGGGGCGAGGGTTATATATGTGTTGATTGGGAGGGAACCGTCCTGATCGGGGTGTACTTTTCTCCGAACCGGCGCCTCGCCGAGTTTGAGCAATTTTTGGGCGCGGTGGGGGCCGTTATTAACCGGTACCCATCGCGTCCGATCGTGGTGGCGGGGGACTTCAATGCCAAATCAACGGCTTGGGGATCCCCTGTCACCGACGCTCGCGGCGACGCGCTGGAGGAGTGGGCGATTGCGACCGGTCTCGTGGTCCTTAACCGGGGATCGGTCGCCACGTGCGTGCGCTGGCAGGGCGAGTCCATTGTGGACATTTCGTTCGCAAGCCCTGCCGTAGCGCGCCGCGTCCGGGACTGGCAAGTGCTGGTCGAGGCGGAGTCACTGTCGGACCACCGTTACGTGCGGTTCGACATCTCCGCCTCGCCGGCGATCCCGGACGATCGCCCGAGGAGAGTGCACACCCCGTCGTCCCCACGATGGGCGTTGAAACGTCTCAACGTAGACGTGCTGGTGGAAGCCTCCATCGTCCAGGCCTGGACCCCAATGGGCGAAGGGCCTGTGGAGGTTGAGCTAGAGGCGGAGTGGTTCCGGGGCGCGATGACGCGGATCTGCGACGCGTCGATGCCCCGGGCCAGTGCTCGACCTCCTAGGCGTCAGGTGTACTGGTGGTCTGACGACATTAGTCAGAAACGCGCCGCTTGCATTGCGGCGCGTCGCCAGTACACTAGGTACCGCCGACGCAGGCGGTACCGTGACCCGACCGTGGAGGCACGGCTGCGGGGCGAATACGTACAGCGGAAGTACGCCCTGCAGTCCGCCATCAGCGAGGCCAAAGCCCAAAGATGGGAAGAGTTCCTGGGGACTCTCGAGGCAGACCCGTGGGGCCGTCCGTACAAGGCGGTCAGGGGCAAGTTGCGCCCCTGGGCCCCACCGGTCACCGAGAGTCTCCAGCCCCGGCAATTAGAGGAGGTGGTCTCCGCTCTCTTTCCTTCGAGAGCGGAGCACACGCCTCCCGAAATGGCGCCGCCCGATATTGAGGAGGGCGGTGCCGATGCCGGGGCGCCAGAGGTAACAATGGCGGAGCTCGGCGCGGCAATGGTTCGGCTCCGGGGCAAAAACACCGCCCCGGGGCCGGACGGAATTCCTGGCCGCGCCTGGGTTTTGGCCTACGACGCCCTAGGGGACCGGCTCCTCAGGCTGTTTAGCGCCTGTTTGGAGTCGGGACGGTTCCCTGCCACGTGGAAGACGGGTAAGCTGGTCCTCCTGAGAAAGGAGGGCCGCCCCGCGGACTCTTCCTCCGCGTACCGCCCCATAGTGCTGTTGGATGAGGTGGGCAAGCTCTTTGAGCGTGTAGTGGTTGCCCGCCTCTCCAGGCACCTGGTGCGGGTGGGCCCCGACTTGTCCGAACTGCAGTTCGGATTCCGAGAGGGTCGATCGACGATTGACGCGATCAGTCGTGTCAAGGCCCTCTCGGATGAGGCGGTCGCCTCGCGCGGGGTGGTGTTGGCGGTGTCCTTGGACATCGCCAACGCGTTCAACACCCTGCCGTGGGCGTCTATTAGGGAGGCGCTCCGATTTCATGGGGTGCCTCCCTATCTGCGCCGAATAGTCGGGGACTACCTGCACCAGAGGAGTGTGTTCTGTGTGGGGCGGAACGGAGAGACGTTCCGGAGGGAGGTGTCGTGCGGTGTTCCGCAGGGTTCCGTTCTTGGACCGATCCTGTGGAACATCGGCTACGACTGGGTGCTGCGGGGCGCCCTACCCCCGGGCGTCGGCGTAACTTGTTACGCCGACGACACGCTGGTCACGGCCCGGGGAGAGGATTACGGGGCAGCTGCCCGTCTTGCCACGGCAGGGGTGGCCCTGGTTGTCGGTAGAATTAGGATGTTGGGACTGGAGGTGGCGCTGGAAAAGTCCGAGGCCCTGTTATTTCATGGGCCTCGGCGGGCGCCGCCACCAGATGCCCACATCATAGTTGGAGGGGTCCGCATCGGGGTGGAGCCGAGTATGAAATACTTGGGGCTCCACCTCGACGGCCGCTGGAACTTTCGCGTCCATTTTAGCCGCCTGGCCCCCCGGCTGATGTCGGCGAAGGGAGCGCTTAGCTCTCTGCTGCCGAATATCGGGGGGCCGAGTGTCGTCTGCCGCCGCCTCTATTTGGGGGTGGTGCGGTCGATGGCCCTTTACGGGTCGCCCATTTGGGCCGGCGCCCTCGATCGCCGAAACATCGCCCTCTTGAGGAAACCTCAGAGGGCGATGGCGATCAGGGTGTCGCGGGCGTACCGCACCGTCTCCTTTGAGGCGGCGTGCGTCCTGGCGGCATCGCCGCCCTGGGATTTGGAGGCGGAGGTCCAAGCGTCGGTGTATCACTGGCGCGTGGACCTCCGGCTCCATGGTGAGGAACCCACTCACGGGGCGGTGGAGACGCGAAGGTCCCAGGCTCGACTGGTCCTCGAGGCCAAGTGGCAGGAGCGACTGGCCCAGCCCCGCTATGGGGTGAGGACAGTCGAGGCTGTCCGTCCGGTGCTAAGGCAATGGACGGACAGACGGCGCGGACCGCTCACCTACCGGCTTACTCAGGTGCTCTCCGGACACGGCTGTTTCGGAGAGTACCTGTGCAAGATAGCCGGTAGGGAGCCGACAACCAGGTGTCACCACTGCGAGGAGTGCGACCGGGACACGGCGCAGCACACGCTGGAGGAGTGTCCGGCGTGGGCCGAGGAGCGCTGTGCCCTGGTCGCCGTGATTGGCCCCGACCTCTCGTTGCCGACCGTCGTATCCATGATGGTCGGCGACGACAGGTGCTGGGGTGCAATGAGGTCCTTCTGCGAGGCTGTCATCTCGCAGAAGGAGGCGGCGGAGCGGGGGCGTGAGGAAGATCCTTACGCCCCGGACATCCGCCGCCGGAGGAGGGGGCGCAGGAGACGCGCTTATGTCGCTCTCCTGCCCCCCACCTAAGGGTTCTGGGTGGCAAGGCCTCAGGGGACCCTGCCACCCGTGAGTAAGAACCCATAGAGGGCGCGCGCGGTGTTCCCACGCGCCTTCTAACGTCGATAGGGGAGAGCGGTAAAATGCTCTCCCCCGGGGACGAGAGGAGGTCGGGTCCCATTGACCCGGCCGGCACCCACACGGGGGGGCCTGCTATGGATGAATCTTTTTAGACTCCCAACAGGCCCCCCCCATTGGGTGAGAGAGGGAACACCCCAGGTTTTTTTAGTGGGTATCCCAGCACTAGGCTGATGAGTCCCACACGCCCCGCCGGTGCCGTCCCCTAGCCGGCGGGTAGTGCATCAAGCATTTTTTCCTGGGTAACAAAAAAAAAAAAAAAAAAGGTTATATTAGTTCGGGGGGGCCTGCTATGGATGAATCTTTTTAGACTCCCAACAGGCCCCCCCCACTGGGTGAGAGAGGGAACACCCCAGGTTTTTTAGTGGGTATACCAGCAATAGGCTGGTGAGTCCCACACGCCCCGCCGGTGCCGTCCCCTAGCCGGCGGGTAGTGCATCAAGCATTTTTTCCTGGGTATCAAAAAAAAAAAAAAAGGTTATATTAGTTACCGCCGCCCTGGGATTTGGAGGCGGAGGTCCAAGCGTCGGTGTATCACTGGCGCGTGGACCTCCGGCTCCATGGTGAGGAACCCACTCACGGGGCGGTGGAGACGCGAAGGTCCCAGGCTCGACTGGTCCTCGAGGCCAAGTGGGAGGAAAGGCTGGCCCAGCCCCGCTACGGGGTGAGGACCGTCAAGGCTGTCCGTCCGGTGCTAAGGCAATGGATGGACAGATAGCGTGGACCGCTCACCTACCGGCTTACTCAGGTGCTCTCCGGACACGGCTGTTTCGGAGAGTACCTGTGCAAGATAGCCGGTAGGGAGCCGACAACCAGGTGTCACCACTGCGAGGAATGCGACCGGGACACGGCGCAGCACACGCTGGAGGAGTGTCCGGCATGGGCCGAGGAGCGCTGTGCCCTGGTCGCCGTGATTGGCCCCGACCTCTCGTTGCCGACCGTCGTATCCATGATGGTCGGCGACGACAGGTGCTGGGGTGCAATGAGGTCCTTCTGCGAGGCTGTCATCTTGCAGAAGGAGGCGGTGGAGTGGGGGCGTGAGGAAGATCCTTACGCCCCGGACATCCGCCGTCGGAGGAGGGGGCGCAGGAGACGCGCTTATGTCGCTCTCCTGCCCTCCACCTAAGGGTTCTGGGTGGCAAGGCCTCAGGGTACCCTACCACCCGTGAGTAAGAACCCATAGAGGGCGCGCGCGGTGTACCCGCGCGCCTTCTAACGTCGAAAGGGGAGAGCAGTGAAATGCTCTCCCCCGGGGACGAGAGGAGGTCGGGTCCGATTGACCCGGCCGGCACCCACATGGGGGGCCCTGCTATGGATGAATCTTTTAGACTCCCAACTGGCCCCCCCCATTGGGTGAGAGAGGGAACACCCCAGGTTTTTTTAGTGGGTATACCAGCACTAGGCTGGTGAGTCCCACACGCCCCGCCGGTGCCGTCCCCTAGCCGGCGGGTAGTGCATTAAGCATTTTTTCATGGGTATAAAAAAAAAAAAAAAAGGTTATATTAGTTACAGTCCTGGATAAAAAGCACCCTTTGTCATTTTCTGTTTCCCTGACATCGTGTATGTTTAGTGATAATCGGTTGTGTTGTTAAGGAGTGAAAGTGTAACAAACAACTCACATTCGCGTTTGTAATAAGTTGCGTATCGACATACCTAGCGTAATTAATGCACTTAGTCTTGCATTTTTTTTTAGTGTTCCTTATCGCGTAATAACTTAATTGTTTATAACATCATAACGGAGGTAGTAAATTGTACAGAACAAATTTTATGTGTATTGCGTGTTGCTTTATGAACCAATTAAAACGACGATGTGGTGATTGAATATTGACTGGTTTATTGTTATTTAATTAAGGCTTATATACTAAGTTATTATACATACGTAGTACGGACCTATATAGGAAAGGGAAATTATGATGTTTACTTTATTTGCATAATTAACAATATTAACTATTATGTATTACGGCACGTAGTATTTTGCTTTGCTAATAACAAGTTATATATATCACGTTTGCATGTACTATACTATACTATGATATACTATGGCTTTTGCCATAGATATTCCCCCCTTGAAGAAAAAAACTAAATTACACATAGTAATAATTAGATTAGAAAAAAATAATAATACAGATTAATTTTATGCCTACGTTTCTAAACAACGTTTGCGTCTCTAATTATTTTCGTAAGCCTCTTCTCGATCTTATTGCTTACGAATTTGAATACTATGACTATGGTTGCGATTGTACATATGACAACCCCTGCTATCGTCATGAATATTATCCAGCTCCGGATCCCTTGTACTTCCTCGACCACTTGGGAGTGCAGGTTTAATAAATCTTCTGGTTTTACTGCATTGTTCTGCACCATGTTGATTTGTTCCTTCTCGTGGCTCGAGTTTGATCCCATGCTATGTGTTGTTTTGACGCTGTGCTAAGTGAATGCATAAAGTAGTGTTATTCTAGCTTATATATTATAATTGGAATCTAACCGTCGGGCGGGAGATTCTACCAGAACGTGTTCTTGTTTCTGTTTTCTTATCTGCTTGTGAAGTTTTCGTTATCTGGTCGTCTATTGTCCGTTTGCTTATCTTGCTATCGTTTAACATGAATGCAGGTTTAACTCTATCGATAGCTACACTTTTTTGTCGTCCGTTTATCAAGATCGTGAAGATCTTATCATTTCGACTGATGACAAGATAAGGACCATCGTACGGCGGTGTAAGACTTGGCCGTAATCGGTCACAACGTAAGAAAACCTGCTTACATTCCGATAACTGTGGGTGCACGAATATCTTGTCGTTCTTACTTTGTCTTTGTGGAACAGAAATCATGTGTTCTAAGTTGTCCTTAATTTCTCTGATAAAATCTGCGTATGTCGAGTTATTATGTGTCTCGAAAAATGCTCCAGGCAATCTAATTGTTGAACCGTATACTAATTCAGCTGCCGAGTATCCTGTGTCTTGCCGTAAACTCGTACGTATGCCAAGTAAAACGGTAGCTAACTCTTTTGTCCAATTGATTGTGTTACCTCTTGCTATCAATGCCGTTTTCAATGTTCTGTGCAGTCGTTCTACTTTAGAGTTTGACTGTGGATGATATGGGGAGGTTCGAATTTTATGAATTCCCATTAAGTTTGCTAAATTTTTGAATATTTCAGATTCAAATTGGCGTCCCTGGTCTGTGGTAATGTATTCAGGGCATCCGAATCGGGCTATCCAGCCTTCATATACCGTTCTGGCTACGGTTTCTGCAGTTATATCAGCTATGGGAAATGCCTCTGGCCATGAAGTACAACGATCTATCATTGTAATTATGTATCGTTTGTTTTTAGAAGTGGGTAGCGGCCCAACTAAATCAATATGAAGATGGGAAAATCTTCCTGTTGGCATGAATTTGCCGAATTGTGATTTTGTATGACGATGTATTTTTGCTCGTTGACATTGTAAACATGTCTCAGTCATCTTATTTACGTCTTTATTCATATTTTCCCATATATAGTTAGTTGAAATCAGTTTTCACGTAGTATTCTTACCAGGATGGCTAATGTTATGAAAACTTTCGAAGATAGTTTTCCTGAATTTGAGGGGCATAAAAGGGCGTTGTTTGCCTGTTGATATATCGCAATAAATCTTAATATTTTTATCTGGCAAATGTATTAATTCTATTTTTAACGATTTATTGGCTTTTAATCGTTTTAACTCACTGTCATTCTTTTGATATTTTTCTACCTCGTACCAATCGATTGCAGAGGGTAAGGATATCGTTTCGATAACTCGAGATAAAGCATCGGCTACCAAATTCTTGTGGCCGCTGATGTGCTGGATATCCGTACTGAATTGTGATATATAATCCAGATATCTGATTCGTCTAGGGGTATCATCCAATGACGGCTTCTTATCGAAAGCATGCATTAGTGGTTTGTGATCCGTGTAGACCGTAAATTCTCGTCCGTCGATGAGTCTTCTGAAATGTTTTATAGCCATATAAATTCCTAGTAGCTCTCTATCGTAGGTAGAGTATTTTGTTTGGGCTTCACTTAGTGATTTGGAGAAAAAAGCTATCGGCTCCCATTTTTTGTTTCTTCGCTGCTGTAGTACAGCGCCTACGCATTTGAGACTAGCATCCGTCATTAAAGCTATTTGCGCGTTGCTGTCCGGACATGCTAATGTAGTTAATTGTCGAATGTCCTGCTTGCAACATTCAAACGCGTGGTTTGCTTCGGTATTCCACTGTATAACTGTCTTATCATTTTTCTTACAATTAATTAAATATTTATTTAATGGTGCTTGATGTTTTGCTGCATGTGGAATACTGCTTCGGTAGAAGTTAATCATACCCAAAAAACGTCGTAATTCATTTATCGTTTGTGGTTTAGGGTAATTGTTTATGGCTTGAATTTTTTCCATAGTAGGAGTCAACCCTTGGCTCGTTATATGATAACCGAGGAAATCAATTTCCGACTTGGCAAATTCGCATTTGTTTGTATTTATTGTTATGCCGTGATCATGCAAGCGCTTAAACACCTCTTCTAAGTGTTCATAATGTTCCTTAATATTATTTTTCTTATCAGCGATAAATATGTCGTCTACATACACGAATACGTAGTCCAAGTCTCTGAATATGGAGTCCATAAATTTTTGGAAGGACTGTGCTGCGTTTCGTAACCCGAATGGCATTCTGATGAATTCAAAAAGTCCAAAAGGGGTTATAATCGCTGTTTTCTCTGGTTCAGCTACGGGCAGAACGTGAAAAGCTTTCTTTATGTCTATTTTGCTGAAAATTTCTTTTCCGCTTGCCACGTACGTAAAATCAAGTAGCCTTGGAAGTGGGTACCTGTCTGGTACTGTTATTTTATTTAGTGCGCGGTAATCTCCACATGCTCTCCATTCGCCATTCTTCTTCTTGACTAAATGAAGTGGCGATGCCCATTGACTGCTTGACGGTCGGCAAATTCCCATATCCATCATGTCTTGGAATTCCTGTTTTGCAATTCTGTATTTATCAGGAGGTAATGGACGCGCTCGAGTAAATACTGGGAAACCTTTTGTTATTATTTGATGCTGTACTTGGTGCTTGGTAGGTAGGTTCATCGATCTAGGCTTTGTAATGTCTTCATATTTCTCTAACAATCGCTTTATTGGTTCCTGTAGAGAAGCGTTTAACGATCGGACTGATGCAATGTTTGCTCTCACTATTTTGGCAGGCGTTTTCAAACCTGTCTTTTTATTGATCAGTTTTTTTCCGTGTATATCTACTAATAATTGATAATGATCCAGAAAATCAGCTCCCAGAATTGGCATCTTGACGTCGGCAATGGTAAATGTCCATTTAAAGCTTCGGCGAAGTCCTAGGTTAAGCATTAAAGTGCGTTCCCCGTATGTATTTATAGGGCTGCCGTTGGCGGCGAATAATTTGTATTCGCATGCTTTGCTCTCGTTATTTGTGCGATTGATAACCGAAATGTTAGCACCCGTGTCGACTAAAAATCTATAACCACTGTTTGAGTCAGTTATAGTTAGACGGCTTGCTGGGTGAATAGCACAGAGAACCGTCGTTTTCTGTGCTACTTCTAGTTTTCCGACGGCCTGATATTTTTGTTCATATTCCACGAACATGGCTTCTTGCATTTATACGAATCTTGCTTGAAACGATTATGATAATAACAAATTCCATTATGCGAGCTTCTGTGGCGCGACCTTGACCGTGAGTGTGACGTGTGGCGTGAATGGAATTTGCTGCGTTGCATAGGTTGATGCTCGCGTGCGCTACGTAGTGCATTTATTTCTATTCGCATAGCTGCAAGTTGTGACGATATGTTTGTTATTAAATTAATGTCAACCGATGTCTCTTGAGTGGTATTCTTGTTGTAGGTCAAGTTTTCATATATTTTATCGGCTAACTCGCTCAAGTTGTCTAATGATAAATTGTTTGTAACCGATATAATCGCTGTTAGCGAAGCGGGAAGTTGTCTTAGCCACAGAAAACGAATAGTGTCGTCGTTTATATTTCCACATCCCGCTTCCTTCATTTTTCTCAAGAGCTGGGAAGGCTTTTGGTCTCCGAGGTCCATTTCTGATAGTAGTCTATGAAATCGTCGGTGTTCGCTCTCTTCGTAGCAGTTTATTAGACGTTTCTTGATGGTGGAGTACTTATTATCGCTGGGAGGATTAGTCAAAATGTCACTAACCTGATGGACTACCTCTTTTGGTAATTTAGATATTACCATATTGTATTTGTAGTATTGTGTAGGCTTCAAACTGAGCGAACCATAATCGTGGTGAGTCTGTCCAAAATTGCGGTAGTTTTTCCGTGACCGTGATTGCAGCAACAGTTTCGCAGCCTGAGTCGCCTTTTGAAGGAGTTATTGGTGGAGCCATTTTTCTTCTGACGTTATGAGGATGTGATAATATCGTAATACTATTGTTCTCTAGATTCACCGCTGAAAACCAAATTGGGTTCCGGTCGTCCCGGTATTATATCAGCACTAGAGACCAATAGATCACGTCGGGGTCACCAATTATTGCGTGTTGCTTTATGAACCAATTAAAACGACGATGTGGTGATTGAATATTGACTGGTTTATTGTTATTTAATTAAGGCTTATATACTAAGTTATTATACATACGTAGTACGGACCTATATAGGAAAGGGAAATTATGATGTTTACTTTATTTGCATAATTAACAATATTAACTATTATGTATTACGGCACGTAGTATTTTGCTTTGCTAATAACAAGTTATATATATCACGTTTGCATGTACTATACTATACTATGATATAGTATGGCTTTCGCCATAATGTGATTTACGGATTATAGCATTAGGACTATATTGTTTCAAACTTGACCGGATGATTGTCTAAAATATTACGAGGAAATGATTGGACGCGACAATTTAAAATTTGTACCTAGTGGGTTTTCAGTTTATTCAGTTTATTCGATAAATAGCATTTTGCTTTTTTCTAAACCAATGAACGTTGATACGTGTAATGTATTTTCATCTTAAATCTTAACAGTATTGCAATATTGCTATTAATAGTTTTTAGTTGCGGTACTGAGTGATTCTCGAATTATTATGTATATCAATACGCCGCACTCGGGTAAACGTGGGTGATTTAAAAAATAGGCTATAAGACTCGAACCGTACTGTCTACCGTCTATCTAATAGGCTCAGCCTTAATGCAAATCGTACAATTATATAAAGGAATTTCTAGTTTCAGATATTAACCGTTCCAGTCAATCCTGGTGAAAAAAAGCGAGGTGGTACGGATGTCATGATGAAATATTATCGCGAACCGACTTGAATAACTATCCCCGCTCTTAGCCGATCAAATATCACAACAATCGAAGGCAGATTATTGCATTTGTCTATGTGCTAGTAGCTATAATCAAATTCCTATTTTAGAACCCGATTGTATCAAACTCAAGGCTTTATTAAGCCCGACAGGCAGTTAGTAGCAACTAAGGGATGCAGAATTTTAATCCTTGGTTTTACACAAAACTAATTTCAGTTATGTACCTATAGTACCCACAAGCCTTTCGGTGGTCTATAATTAGCTATCTTCACAAACTAGTAATTACATTTTGGGTAGGAAAAGATGCTCAAAAGTCTGTGACTACTATTGTTTTAGACATATAATAAATTATTTCCTTTTTTTGTTTACCTTTCTATGGGCTATTAAGGCCTACAGGCATACATGACTAATAAGGCCCTTAAGGCGAACGTTTCTTTTTGGTACTCATTTGCGTATAGTCGCTGACTAAGGTCTATGTTCTGCCAGCAGACATTTTAGAATTTTGTGAGTCCAACTGTATTAACTTTCATTTGAATGCTACTGGTTAAAATGGTAACGCGCAGGTTAGTTTAAAGGTAATACTATCTTATGTAGAAATGGCGTGATAAATAGTTGTGTTTAGAGCTAAGCAGGATGCGTTTAGAGCTAAAGCAGGCGAAGTTTAGAGCTAGCAGAAGCTGGACGTGTATCGCGTGACAAGTGATAGTCATCTTGAACTTTTAATAAGACATGTAGCGGGACTTCTGAACCTTTCAGTAATTAACGATATTAAAGTAGCAGTAGCTATTTAGAAAACGAGAGGACAAGCGGAAAGGAACTTGGTTTGACTGTAAAATAGCTAAACTAATAAAATTCCCGAATGGTGATCTAGTTGTGATTCAAAATAAAAATAAAAAAACCGATTCAAACTCGGTTGAATCCTGAGTTTGAAATGCCATTTAACATTATGAAATTGCTTGATGGAGACCGTTATCTTTTGAAGTCCCTTACTGACAATTGAACTTAAAAGTACGCTCGCTTTTGTATAAGAAATATGCCTTGAAGTGAAGTTCCTTCTAAATTAAACTGGTGTGATTGGGAATCCGATGTTGAGGACATTGGAGAAGGTATCATTGGGAGTACGTAGACACATACCATGGCTATTTAGTGGCACTGTACGCACTTGTCTGTAGTCGTAACTGAAACTCAGATGTGAGTTGTTCAGGGGGCGATGGACAGCTCGTGGTGCAACGATGACCTGGGTCTCGACGGAGACTTTTGGTGGTGTTTCATTTTGTTTCGATACAGGCGCAGCCCAGGTAAAGTGTAGCTAACTGATTCGTAAGCAAATGGCAAGAAACTAGATTTACTTTGATAGCTATAGACGTTTGTTTAAAATGATTTATTATCGGAGTGTGTATGTGTGTGTGGCGAATAAAGTCTTTTATAAGATATCCTAGCAACGTGGTGGTTGTTAAGGTTTAGTTAAGCTTTGTGAAAGGCGAGGTGGCCACTGAACGCAAGGTGGTCATTGATAAGTGAAATCAGTTGGCGAGGAGGCCACTGATGGCGAGGAGGCCATTAAAAAGTGAAATCAGTAGGCGATGAGGCCACTGAAGGCGAGGTGGCCATGGAAAAGTGAAATCAGTAGAATAAGAGGCGAGGTTGCCATTTAGATATTAATAATAATATTCTACCACATACACACAACACCATCTAGTCCAAACTAAGCAGAGCTTGTACTATGGGTATTATTAATAATCCAAAATGTGTAAGGCAATAAACGGCAAGATGGCCGTTTCGATACTACTGACTTGATGTAGTATGTAATATGGAGTCTATTAGAAATCAGATTCGATAGCGAAAGGCTCATTTATTGATAGAATCCTATTTAATGAAAATATCTAAAATGAAGTTGTTGCACAGAAGATAAGATTTACACGATCTCCTTCAGTAGGTCAGGAGTAGGTCAGGAATGGCCGAACTATACATCAGTATCTCTTTCTTTTCTGCAGATAACGATGATGTGCGGCCTTCAACATCACACGAGGGCGTGTGATACGTCAGGACGGCCGTGTCGGAGGAAGCTATGAGTCGGGTTGATTGTTGTTTGCACGTATAATTCACAATATAAATTGTCTACATCTTAATTACTTTTAAAATTCTCAATTTAATTTTATTTGATGTGTTAAATTATTCTATAGCTCAAAAACCTTATTAATCTAATAAAAGTTATGAATTATCACGTAACGACCAATCAGAGCAGAGCGTGTGCTTGAGTCGAGTGGGGTCGAGGCGCCATCTTTACTTTAGGAAGGCCGACAGTTATTGAGTGAGACACGTTTAAGTGATAGCGACTGATCAAGTCGGAACGTTGAGCTGTGAGTTGTGTAAAGAAAGTAAGATCAATGCCCTGAACCCACTGCTCGGTCTTAACTATTATTTTTCATTCGAAATTATTGTGAAGTAAGTATACTGTTTATTCTAAATAAAAATAATGTAAAACCGGCATCGTTGTGTTTTGTGCTCGCATATTACCCAGATGACGCCCACTAAACCCGCAACCACTAATGACGTTGCCATAGAGAACAATACTTCTCCGACATATATATATATTCTATATATATATATACTGGAGGACTTTGGACAGCATAATCCTATTTAGTAGCCGAACAGGTTTTTTTTATCTGAGATAGTTCAAAAAGATCAGTTCGGCAAGTGATCGGAGCGGACGTGTCTATAGTTTTTTTTGAAAATATTTTCAAATTTATAATCGTCTAGTATTATATTTCGCATCCAATTCGTAGCGTGTTGGAGTATATTTTTGTACGCACTCAGCAGTGTAATATCGTTCTAATGAAGATTTTAAGCACGAGCGAGCGTCCTCTTCACCCCCTCGAGTGAAAGAAACAGGCTGCGAATATGAAATAATTCCGTTCGCTTCCACGACGATACCAAACTACATATATTGTCACCGCCCGCGCAGGTACGCACACATCCATTTATATCTTACCAATATGTCCGTACAGCGTTCACCGACTGAGCGACCTATTAAGTATGCTGATTGCCATAGCAATAGCAATAAGGCAAGTACATCTCGCAGTGAATCCCAACCAGATCTGTGACAGCTAACGTACTCTGATACACAATCAAGACAGGTTACCTTCAGAAAGAGAAAACAGCCTGATGATGACGATCTACCCCAAAAATTTGACAGGTTTGAAAATGTTCGATGCTGTCTGCAATGGCCCAAATTCAATCCGATAAATTAGACAAAATCTCACATGAAGTATCGCTAGTAACGGACCAGATTACCCAGCTTAAAGCTACTACTGCGCAATTGGTTACTGAACAGAATATATTTAAACAAGAACTTGTAAATATAGAGAATTTTAAAACTACGGTAGTAGAAAAGATTGAAAACATGGAAAGTGACTTTCAAAACCTGAAAACAGCGATTGCAAAACCAATTGCTGATGGTCCCTACTTCGGTAAGCTGCTCCGAACCACCAACTAGCCCCTCGTCATACGAAAATGTTATTAACGAAATCCAAGAACGTTCTCGAAGGGAAGGAAATGTAGTCTTAAGCGGGATCGTAGAAACTAATTCGAAGGATTTTAAAGAAAGGTTGGATTACGATACAAAGCAAGTACAAAGGATAACAAAACTCGCCTATCCAGACTGCCCCGAACCTATAAAAGTCATGAGATTAGGAAAATACAGCTGTGAGAAAACCCGATCCATAAAAGCTTGTTTTGCGTCGGCTGATACAGCAAAATCAATATTGCGTAATAACTCCAAGATATCCAGTGTGGAACCCAACATAAAATGTTATTCTGATCAAATACCTTTACAAAAGAAACTTATAGATGAGAGACGAACTGAACTCAAACGTCGCTTAGACGCAGGTGAACGAAACCTTACCATTAAATTCATACGAGGCATTCCAAAAATTGTCCAAGAATTCCCAGAAAACCTAGAAGTGCAAGATCTAATGAAAAAGACTTAACGTCCAGTAATATTACATACCAATTAACAAACACTCATACTAATATTATTAATGATAAAAATCGCTTAAATATCTATATGCGAATGTAAGGAGCATATTTAAACCAGGCAAACTAGATCAGCTTAAGTGCATAATACAATCAATACCAAGCATTGTACATGTCATAATACTGGCGGAAACCTGGATAAAATGTGAGTCTGAAGCCGAAAGCTTAAATCTACATAACTATACACATTACTTCAACTTTAGAAGGACCGGAAGGGGTAAAGGTGTGTCTATCTACGTGCACAACAGTCTGTCTCATAGCCACATATATGATCTTTGTAAAGACGACAACCACTACTTATGGATTCATCTAAATAGATTTTCTATCGATATAGGCGCAGTTTATAAACCGTAAAGAACGAATGACTATGACTTCCTAGGAACTTACTCAGAACAACTGCTTAAACGTAAACGAGCAGTTACATTTGGAGACTTTAACTACAACTTGTTAAAAAATAATCAAACTACGGTCAAATACAAACGAATGCTACAAGAACACGGGTACAGACTACTAAACAAGATAGATCTTGAACACTGCACACGTGAAACATACAAATCTAAAACAATTCTTGACCACATTAGTTCGAACCTAGAATATCATGATTTTCATCTTTCTATCATTGAGTCAGCCATGTCTGACCACAAGCACGTTTACCTAGAGATTCACAAATATAAGCTAAAGAAGCCTCAAAACACTATTTATGAAGCTATTGATTACAACAAACTGAAGGAAAACGTAAAACAACGCCTATTGGATTACTAGGAGCCTAATTTCGAAGACCTCGAGACTAAACTATTAGGAGCACTTGAACGTAGCAAGATTAAGAAAACAAAAATTCTTAATCCTCCACGATCAGACTGGATCAATAAGGATGTTTTAGCCGCCATAGACAACAGGAACCGACTATGGCGCACTTTCTTGAAGAACTCACCGAATATAACAGAAGAAGAAAACTGCTATCAGTAAGGAACTATGTAAAGGAAAATATCCAGGCTACTAAGAGTGGCTTTTAGAAATTGTGACAAAAAACCAAACAAGATGTGGAATCTAATTAACTCATTATGTTTCAACAAAATTAAAATTATCAATCCTCCGTCTACACTCGAAGCACAGTCAGGCCCTATCACGGAACTAGAAGATGTATGTAATTATTTTAATACTTTCTTCTCACAGATAGGATTCACTCTTGCCAGTAGAATTCCTCATAAGTACCACAATAATGTTGCTTATCCTTATCTGTATAACATGCAAACTGACACCACTTCTAAAGAACTAACAGAATATACGCCTGCAACAACAGATGAAATTAATAAGATAATAGACAATTTAAATTCAAACACAAGTACTGGTCTCTCCGGTTTATCATGTAAAGCTTTAAAATCTATTAAGCCTCAAATCCTAGAAAAGTTAACACGTGCTATAAACAATTGCTTGAAACACGGATACTTTCCTGACTCTTTAAAAATGGCGAAGGTAAGCCCAATATTTAAATCAGACAATAAAACAGACCCAGGAAACTATCGGCCTATCTCAATACTTCCAGTTCTCTCAAAAGTCTTCGAAAAGATTTTATATAATCGTTTGGATATCTATCTAGCTTCAATTAACTTTATTGATATTAAACAATTTGGTTTTCGATCCAAATCAAATACTCTTTCAGCCTGTGTGGATTTAGTCACCAACCTTAAAAATAATATACATAAAAAACAAATAGCTCTTGGAATTTTTATTGATTTGAAAAAAGCTTTTGATACAATAAGCCACAAATTTCTATTAAATAAACTATACAGTATCGGCATTAAAAGAATTGCACTAAATTTGCTTCAATTTTATATTTCTAATAGATATCAGACTGTCAAAATACTCAATACTCAAAGTACACCTCAACTTATAACATACGGGGTACCGTGCCTCTATCATTTATTATCTACATAAATAATATCCATCAACTAGGTTTATCTGGTGATGTAACCTTATACGCTGATGATACAAGTCTATTTTACTTTGGTGACAATGTGCAAACAGTGTTTCATAACGCTCAGAGAGATCTGCATGTTCTTTCGACGTGATTCCAGTATAACTTATTAACTATTAACATATCCAAAACTAACTATATGATTTTCACTGCTGAAAATAAGAAAATACAAGACTATCCAATACTAAACATCAATAATGAACCACTGTCCAGAGTTGAATCTGAAAAATATCTTGGACTCATTCTGGACAGTCAAATTACTTGGAAGACTCACATTGAAAAAACACAATCAAAGCTCTCTGCCTTGATGGGTAGGCTACGGCATACTGATCGTTGTTTTCCAAAATCTACATGCTACACTATATATAACTCTTTAGTTAAACCTCACTTATGCTACCTAGTAGAACTCTGGAGTTCAGCGTACAAAACTAGTATTAAACAACTGCAAATCACTCAAAATAAAATAATCAAACTATTGTTCCACTTGAACTATCAAACACCGTCAAGTATAGTATACAATAGGACTGGCCTAATGACATTAGCACAAATATACAAATATAATACATCTATTCTTATACGAAAAATCCTAAATAACACTATACATACTCAAATCAATTTCACTAAAAAGGCTCAAATTCAGCAACGTTTAATGAGAAATGCTAATAATCTATGCTTACGGACTCCACGCACTAATTATGGAATTAAAAACATTATGTATAAAGGGGCTCAACTATACAATAAGCTGCCAAAAGATATTAAAGGAATCCAATCCTTTCCATTATTCCAGAAGAAGATAAAATATCATATATTAAACCCAACCACATAAGTATTATGTTAAAATATACTACTTACATAGTTATGGCCAATTATTTAAAACATCTTCCGAAAACTTATTTCAATATCAATATAATGCGTAATCGAATTTACGTAAGTAATCCTTTTATATTATTAAGATTATTGCAAAATAATAGTAAACGTATTAATATTGCAATACATGTTTTCGATGACATAAATCAATATAAATAGGTAACTGAATAATTAATGTAACATAAATATATATAATAACAAAATCTATTTCATTATTGTATTTTTGTTAACAGTTATATAGTTTTTATCTCGACAATAATCATTTATAATAACATGCTCAATGGTTGCCATGCAATAAAATAATAATATTAAAAAATAATAATACTTATGAAATACTTACTATAATAATACAATTTAACTTATCTTCCTGATAAATTAAATTAAGAATATTTACTAATCTATTTTTAAATTGTACTACTAAATCATCAAATTTTAAAACGATGTAATATATTCTATCTAATATTTATCTGTAGCCGCAAGCGTTAGCAAAATAATGTATAATAAGTATCACAATTATATTTGCATGATAGTTTCTATGATAGCAATTGGTGTGCTTCGTTTTTCGACACGTAATGAGACCATTGCGACACAGTACATAAATATACAGTAACCTATCTTCATACAAACAGTCGGAACTCGAGTCATACCTACACGCCTCGGCGTCGGCATGTGCTCGGCACGCAACCAGTCGCGAATGCGCCGCAGTGACGAACGGACGGTGTGTTGTTTTTTAACAGTATCCGCGCGAACTTCTTTTAAAACTAAACATTGTATAAATTGTAAAGTAGCTGCAGGTATCTATAACCAAATAAAAGATATTCCTTTTTCTCCTCCTTGTCCATGTTTCCCAAAACATTTTTAATTAAGCTTTATATTCGAATGCGGATTTTTTATACTTTAAAATATAATAATAAAGCATTCCGTACGTCTCAGTCAAGGCGCAAATATTTTTCAGTCGCAAATTTATAAGACTGATTTGTTAAATCGTCTTAAATCTAACATAAACATGTTTTTTTAAATTAAATCTACCAATCAAAAAACAACATGCATTTTTATTGAACACTTCCTATTCCATTCACAAAGTATTTTATTTGTTTAAATAAAATAAAAAATATTTACAATAAAAATACAATTAAATAAAATAAAAAATATTTACAATTGAAATTAAACTACTATAAGTATACGAATTTTATCGCGTTGTTTATTTAGCACTGTATTACAAAATTTTGAAAATATTACACTACTACTACTATTGATTTTATTTGACTAATTTATAAGCTAATAAAATTATTTAAACTATTAGATCTATTTATTTTTGGTTACACTTTCCCCGACGTTTCGGTTGCTTTTCAACAGCCATGATAATTTCAAAGATACGGCCTAGTTACAATACTGTATATTTATGTACTGTGATTGCGATCGCTCCGCGTTTGTGTTACCGTTGATTGTTTCAATGTTCATTATAATAATAATAATAATAATAATGGTTTATTTATTTCTCTCTCACACAGAATAATTTTACAATCAGGTCTTAATCTAAGAGTTACATAATCAACTAGGTGAACCTTATCTGAACTAGGAGAACCTGTATGACAGATTACCAGTCTCTCCTAACTAGATATGCCGGGAATGAAGTGTAACTATATTGATTGGTAAGTAAAGTTTTAGTAAATGTTTTAGTAAATGAGTGAGTGAGTAAGTGAGTGGGTGAGTGCGTGAATGAGTGCATTAGAGAGGGTGTGAGTGAGCTTGTGCGTGTGCGTGTGCGTGTGCGTGTGCGTGTGCGTGTGCGTGTGCGTGTGCGTGTGCGTGTGCGTGTGCGTGTGCGTGTGCGTGTGCGTGTGCGTGTGCGTGTGCGTGCGCGTGCGCGTGTGCGTGCGCGTGCGCGTGCGCGTGCGCGTGCGCGTGTGCGTGTTCGTGTGCGTGTGCGTGTGCGTGTGCGTGTGCGTGTGCGTGTGCGTGTGCGTGTGCGTGTGCGTGTGCGTGTGCGTGTGCGTGTGCGTGTGCGTGTGCGTGTGCGTGTGCGTGTGCGTGTGCGTGTGCGTGTGCGTGTGCGTGTGCGTGTGCGTGTGCGTGTGCGTGTGCGTGTGCGTGTGCGTGTGCGTGTGCGTGTGCGTGTGCGTGTGCGTCTGCGTGTGCGTGTGCGTGTGCGTGTGCGTGTGCGTGTGCGTGTGCGTGTGCGTGTGCGTGTGCGTGTGCGTGTGCGTGTGCGTGTGCGTGTGCGTGTGCGTGTGCGTGTGCGTGTGCGTGTGCGTGTGCGTGTGCGTGTGCGTGTGCGTGTGCGTGTGCGTGTGCGTGTGCGTGTGCGTGTGTGTGTGTGTGGGATCAGAGACAGCTAATTAGCTCGTAACTCTGTTAGAGGTGTATAAAAATACTTAAATTTATATTTTAAGGTGTAACAAACTTTCCGTGTCCTCGTAGCTTAGGGATCTGAGCCAAACAGACGTGTTCTTTTTACAAAGGTGCTTGGGAAGTGAAGAGATGTTCAATTGCTTATTTACCTTATTATACAAGAATCTGCCCAGGAATCCAAAAAATCGGCCAGTTGACCAGTGGCTAGCAATTTGTGGGCCAACTTTGTGTTGCAACCGTTTTTTTGGACGTGAAGGGTCGTAAGGGACAAGAGAGTGATACCTTAGTATAATATTTAGGATAAACAACTGGCGCACCGTTAGGACATCCGATAGTTGGTACAAATCCCCAGTAGGGTACAGGAAAGGCAAAGAAAGGCTCACCTTGAGGACCGCCCTTTGTGCTCTTTCTACCTTTATGAGTTTTGTTTTGCAAGCCCCACCCCATACTGAGATACAGTATGTCAAGATGGAATGTCATTATCTTAAGTTTACCCGCATTATTGTTATATCATATTATGTTTTGAATTTAAAAAGTTTTGTTGTACTATGTCCAATATACCCTCAATACATATTAATATCAAAATTAAATAACGTCGCTCCGGTATTTGTCTGGCTGGAAACATTCCAATTAATTATGTTAATCTTGTGTTTCTCAAACAAACGAATGTATATTCTTATGAGAAATAAATGTCTTAAACTTAATAGTTCAGCTAATTTGCTACAGATCTTTTGTAAATAAAACTAAAATTAATTAATTTTGGTCTAATGATTAGAGTAAAATGTATTGTATAAAATAATGGTTTTATTTAATAACTAGAACTTTTTTGCACCCCTGACAACGCGTATACAATATTTCATAACGATCGGTTGAGTAGTTAAGGCGGGAAAGTATAACAGTAAAAGTATAAGTATACACTTTTAACTACAATTGAGTGACTAATCTGAAAGGTAAAGAGTCACCACAATTACAGCACTTTCAATAAATTAAAAACCTCCTGTGACTTCAATAATAATATTTATTAATAGGTTTTCATTTTAATATTTAATGTTACAAGCACCGGCTCACTCCACTAACACGTCACATACATAGGATATAAATGTAATATAAGATAGGATATATAATTAATTATTTATTTGTTTATTTAATTAACTTTGAGTTGATATCGATACTTTATACCTACTAATAAGATATATTTTGGTTGTAATAGACTGCTATTTGATCATATTGTGACGTCACTACTAATATTGGTATATAACGGAGTGTAACAGTCTAATCGGGCTCACTTTTGTTATCGCTTGATTGAAATAAACACTATACCTAACTTACCTAAGTTAACACGTTATTTTCGCTACCTGTTGTTTTGTTGTGCAACCCGTGTTCCATTAATCCATAATATATTTATAAATAGAGCGATTGGCCAAGGGTCACAGCTGCTCTTAATCGTAAACAGCATTTTTTCATTAGTACGCACCAGGGATGTTGCAAATATTCGCATCAGCATCCGTAATTGTGGAGTTTCCGCATCGATTTGGACATCTGCATCCGCATCCGCAATAATCAACGCGGATGTTAATACGGATCCAGATATAGCGCAGGTTGCGACAAGAAAGAAAATAGGTGGGCTGATGAATGGCGCGATGATTCTTCAAGTGAAGATGAGAATCAAGAAAGACTAGAAAATGGTATAGCTACATTTATGAACCTTTGCAAAATAGGCTTGAACCTACAGAGGTGATATTAGATACCTTTAATTAAATAAGATACACTATTTTCATCAACATCTGCATCAACAATTGCGGAGCTTCCGCATCGATTTAGACATCCGCATCTGCATCCGCATTTGCGGATGTGAGCCTTTAAATTAGGGATTTCTGGAAATATTCGCATCCGCATACGCAATTGCGTAGCTACCGCATTGATTTGGGCATCTGCATCCGCATCCGCAGTAATCAATGCGAATGTTAATGCAGATCCAGATATACCGCAGGTTGCGACAAGAAAGAAAATGGGTGAGCTATTTTATTTCAAACAAAATTAAGGTCAATGTAAATGAAAATCTACTTAAATGGTAAAGCATTGAACGAGTAGAATTTAAAATATTATCAACAATAGCACGCAGATTTGTATTGCTATCACCAGCCAGTGTACTTTACTACTAGGGAGTAAATAAAAAAAAAAAAAAAAAATAAACAGTTGTTCAACACTGCGTGTGTAATTTATGAACCTTTGCTAAACAGGCTTGAACCTGCAAAGGCGGTGATATTAGATAATTTTTATTAAATAATATGCACAATTTTCATCAACACCCGCATTCGCAATTGTGGAGCTTCCGCATCAATTTAGACGCTCGCATCCGCAATCGCGGATGTAAGCTTTCAAATATCTGCATCCGCGGATGTAAAAAATCTACATCCGCCACGTCCCTGGTACGCACTTATGATTCTACATCTGTAGAATATTTAATTCCAAAATAATACCTAATTGAAACAGATACTTTAGTCAAATCTGTAATTGTTACATTCTGCACAATCTTGTGTTCTGCATAGTATATCTTGCTCTTATTTTCGTGTGGCATATTTTCCGAGTAATTGGTCCAAGATTAATGCAGGTCTCGTAAACATTTCTCCCATACTCGTGGGTTCAAATATGGAATCATTAAATACAATTTTAAAAAAGAAATCGTTGAGAGTGAGGTTGCGCACGCCCAGTACTGCGCGTTCCGAAGAGGAGGAGGAGCTCGTGCGGTCGGAGCACGACAGTGATGTTGTGGAGATTACTCCGGTGGCAACACCAGAGAAAGCTCAGCGCAAGCGGCCGCGGTCAGCGCAGGAGTCAGACGGCTCCAGTGATGACGCAGTATCGGCTGCAAAAGTGCCGACAGCCCGACGTGGACGCGGTCGTCCACCCACCCACGGCAGATACGTGGGTCTGGGTAAGGCGAAGGCCGAACTCGCTGCCGCATTGCGGAAGGCCGATGCTGAGGAGCGCACGTCGGAAGACAATCTAATTGCTAAGGCCGTCCAGCGGGTCGCTGCTGGCAGGAAGCAGCTGGTGGTGGAGCAGGATGTTGAAGACTTGCCGGTGTCCCAGCTGAAGACCCGGCTTAGTGACGCCCTGGAGGCAATCCGTCTGGTCTCCCGTAAATCGAAGGGACTAAAGGGCACGTGTCAAAAGGCCCTCAAAGAGTCCCTCGAGGCCATTCGGGAGATTGCGGAGGCCGTCTTCAGCCGCACAGCGAACGATGAGGTGCAGAAACTGCAGATGGAAAACGCTCGCTTGGCGAAAGAGTTGTCCGAGCTCAGGAAGAGGCAGGAGGTACTTGAAAAGCGGCACGACCAGGGCGCAAACAAGGCCGATACGGACCTTGTGGCTCTCGTCCGACAGGAGCTTGGCGAATTTCGCGCCAAGCTCTCGGTCATGGAGGGTCGGCTGCTGCGCCCTCCTCTGGCTGCAGATAGAGCTAGAGTGCCTCCCCCTCCTTCTCCCTCGATGCCTGTGCCCTCAACGTACGCGGCTAAAGTGAGGTCCTCGCAGCCCCCTGCAACTTCTCCAGCACCCGATGCAACAGCTCCGGTCAATCGAGGGGGCAGGAAGAGGTCGCAGGCTAAACGTGCAGCTGCCAAGGAGCGCCCCGCCACTCCCATGCAAAAGCCAGCTGCTATTGCACAGAAAGCCGACAACTGGGAGGTTGTCGGTCAGAAAAAAGAGGCGGCGAAACGGAAAAAGAAGGCGGCCAAGAAGGCTAGACAGGCGGCCAGAAAGGCGGCAAGGAAGCTCCAGGCCCCTCGCTCCACTGCAGTTGTTTTAACACTGCAGCCGGCTGCGATCGAGCGAGGGACAACATATGCGGAGCTCCTTAAAAAGGCGCGGGCAGCAATTGACCCCGGCAAACTGGGGATAACAGCAGGCTTGCGGTGCCGGACTACCCAGACCGGTGCCCGCCTTATTGAAGTGCCGGGAGTCACAAGCGGCGACCAAGCGGACCGCCTGGCGGAAAGTCTCCGCCAGGTTCTGCAGTCGGAAGAGGTCCGCATCTCCAGGCCCCAAAAGTGCGTTGATTTGCGCATCACGGGCCTGGATGACTCCATCACCAAAGATGAGGTCGTCGCTGCCGTCGCCAAGACCGGAGGGTGCCCTGCAGATCAAGTCAAGAGCGGTGAAATTAAGCAGGGCCGCTCCGGAATGGGGACGGCCATTATTAGCTGTCCCGTCGCCGCCGCCAAGAAACTGGCCGATGGCCGACGTCTTTTGGTGGGGTGGGTTTCGGCGCAAATTAAAGCGCTGGAGCCCAGGCTCGCCCGATGCTACCGCTGCTTATCCAGCGGCCACGTGGGTGTCATGTGCCCCTCACGGGTTGACTGCAGCGGCCGCTGTTTCCGTTGCGGTCAGCCCGGTCACGTGGCCGCAACGTGTGAGGCCACGCCGCATTGTGTTTTGTGTGCGGCGGTGGGCAAACCAGCGGAGCACCGGGCGGGTGGCAAGGGGTGCACCGCCACCAATAAAAAACTACCGCCAAGATCGACGTCGGCATCAATAAGTGTCGCCGCTCCCGCGGTCAGGGGGACGGAGGTTAATATGGAGACGTAATGCCTCCATGCCTCCGTCTCCTCCAATGTAATATAAACCACTGCGCCAGGGCTCAGGATCTTCTCCTCCAGAGCATGGCGCAGTGGTCAATACATGTCGCCGTTGTAGCCGAGCCCTATTTTGTCCCTCCCAGGGCTGACTGGATAGGGGACCTCGATGGCTCGGTGGCGTTAATTTCGCCGGCCGCCGCCGGCGCCCCGTCCTTCGAGAACATCGTCCGGGGACGGGGCTGCGTCGCAGCACTCGTAGGAGAAGCGGTTGTGGTGGGCGGTTACTTCTCACCCAACCGACCTCTCGCCGACTTCGAGGAGTATCTCCTCGAACTGACCGTCGTCGTCGCTCGAAGCCACCCTCGGCCCGTGCTCGTCGTCGGGGACCTCAATGCCAAATCCTCGGCTTGGGGTTCCGCGACCACGGACGCGAGGGGTGAATTGCTCGAGGAGTGGGCCGTTGAAAACGGCCTGCTAGTCCTCAATCGTGGGTCAGTGCACACGTGCGTGCGTCAGCGGGGCGGGTCAGTTATTGATGTCTCTTTTGCCAGCCCCGCACTAGCACGCCGTGTCCAAGGCTGGCGCGTCGTCAAGGAGGTGGAGACGCTGTCGGACCACCGCTATATTCGGTTCGACGTCTCCGCCCAGACCTCCGACCCCCCAGCCCCAAGGGCCCCGATTGGGGGCGGTCCGCGATGGGCTTTGAAGAAGCTAAATCGGGAGGTCCTCCTGGAAGCCTCCATCGTTCAGGCCTGGGTGCCAGCACCGGCCAGGCCCGACAATGTTGAGATGGAGGCCGAGTGGTTCCGGGAGGCCATAACGCAAGTTTGCGATGCGGCGATGCCTAGAGTGCCTGCAAATATTCCAGCCAGGCGCCGGATGTACTGGTGGTCGGAACATATTGCCGACCTGCGCCACGCTTGCGTGGCGGCCAGACGCCAGTACATCCGGCTCCGCAGGAGGCGTCGCCGCCCTCCCGATTTCGACGCCAGGGAGGCGGAACTGTACGAGGCCTACAGAGCGGCCAAAAGTACGCTAAAAGTAGCCATCAAGCGGGCCAAGGATCTGGCCCGCCAAGAGCTGCTGGGGACTCTGGACCTTAATCCCTGGGGGCGTCCATACCTTATGGTGAGGGGCAAGCTTCGCCCCTGGGCGCCCCCCTTGTCCCAGAGTCTCCGGCCACAGCTGGTGGAGGAGGTGGTGGCCGCTCTGTTTCCCTCACGGGCGGAGCACACTCCTCCGTCGATAGTTCCGCCTTCCATGGCGTCCAGCGCGGACTTTGACGACGACGTGGTTCCCGAAGTGACCCAGGTAGAGTTAAGCGAGCGGCGGTGTCGAGACTACGCTCGAAAAACACCGCCCCAGGGCCCGACGGCATTCCAGGTCGTGCATTGGCCCTGGTCCTCGAGGAGCTCGCGCCCCGACTCAGGGGGCTCCTCAGCGAGTGTTTGCAGCAGGGCCAGTTTCCACGTCAGTGGAAGGTGGGGAAACTGGTCCTGATCAGGAAGGAAGGGCGCCCGGCGGACAGTCCGTCCGCCTACCGGCCCATTGTGTTGCTGGACGAGGTGGCTAAACTGTTCGAGTTTATAATCGCGGAGCGCCTCGTCCAGCGTCTTTCTTCAGTGGGTCCGGATCTGGCGGACAACCAGTATGGTTTCCGCCGCGGGCGCTCAACAATCGATGCAGTTCTGCAAGTGAGGAGCCTGGCGGAGGACGCGGTGTCCCGGGGCGAGGTCGTCTTCGCGGTGTCTTTGGACATCGCGAATGCCTTCAATACCTTGCCCTGGAGTTGCATTAGGGAGGCACTCGTTTTCCATCGTGTGCCGACCTACCTCCGCCGCATAGTCGGGGCATATTTATCCGAGAGGGTAGTCGTCTACCCGGGTCACGACGGTTGGAGTCGGCGAGAGATGTCGTGCGGTGTTCCACAGGGATCGGTTCTGGGTCCGCTCCTGTGGAACATCGGTTACGACTGGGTGCTGCGAGGTGCGCTCCTCCGTGGCGTCGGCGTCATATGTTACGCCGACGACACGCTTGTCACGGCGAGGGGTAAGTCGCACCGGGCGGCGGCCATACTGGCGACCGCTGGGGTCGCACAAGTCGTTGGTCGTATCCGGCGGTTGGGCCTCGAGGTGGCCCTGTCTAAATCCGAGGCTGTATGTTTTCACGGCCCTCGGAAGCGGCCACCTCCAGGGGCCCATATCATGGTAGGAGGGGTTCGCATCGGCGTCGAGTCAACCCTAAGGTATTTAGGTCTCTTGCTCGACAGCCGATGGGACTTTACAGCCCATTTTCGTCGTTTGGCCCCCATTCTTCGGGGCGCTGCAGGCGCGCTCTCGCGCCTGCTGCCTAATCTTGGGGGGCCAAGCACCTCCTGCCGGAGGCTCTACGAGGGGGTCGTGCGGTCCATGGCCCTATATGGGGCCCCAGTGTGGGCAAACAACCTGACGGCCCGTAACATCACGGCGCTTCGTGCTCCACAGCGCGCCATGGCCGTCAGGTTGATTAGAGGTTACCGCACGATCTCGTTCGAGGCTGCGAGCCTCCTCGCCGGATCGATGCCATGGGACCTGGAAGCGGCGCTCCTGGCGTCGCTCTATCGTTGGCGCCAGGAGGCGCTAGCTCGGGGCGAGGGACCGGGTTTTGCCGCAATCAAGGCGGCAAGGTCCGAGCTCCGCCAGGTCCTAGTGGCTAATTGGAAGGAGCGACTTGTGCACCCTAGTGCCGGGCACGCCACGATCGTGGCGGTAAGTCCCGTTTTTGAGGAGTGGCTGGAGAGGCGGTATGGCGCCCTCACCTTCCGGCTGACACAGGTTCTGACTGGCCACGGTTGTTTTGGCCGGTTCCTGTGTCGTATACGCCGGCAAGAGACGCCCGGTTGTCACCACTGCGGCGACTGCCGCGACGTTGTAGAGGACACGACGCTGCACACTTTGGCGGTTTGCCCCGCCTGGGCATCGCAGCGCCGTGAATTGATCGCGGCAGTCGGATCGGTTGCCCTCTCGCTCCCGGCCGTAGTTCAGTCGATGGTCCGGAGTGAGAGGTCGTGGAACGCCGTCGCCTCCTTTTGTGAGGAAGTAATTTCCATCAAGGAGGCGGCGGAGCGGGAGAGGGAGCGTTTAAACCCTCTCCCCAACCGCAGAGCCGGGCGCCGGAGGGCGCGAGACGACCTCCAGCCACCCTGAGGTTTGACCTGGGGGTGGCGGGCTTCGTGGGCCTGCCCGCCATCCGTTCAGCACCAGGTCCGAGAGGCGGCGTGCGTGTTCCCACGCGCGCCTTTGTTTCGAGTCCCTCTCCCCCCTATGGGGGAGACAGTAGGGAATTTTCATGAAGTGAGCCCTTTGGGTAGGTCTCTTGTGTAGTGGCCTGCCGTTTCATACGGCGGGTCGTAACCTCGGCGGGGTCGCGACCGCATGCGAAAGCGATTCGCGCGGCCCCGTCGATAGTGGTTTTGTCGAGGAACACCGTGGTAGGTTTAGTCGGTATTCCGGGAGGTACTTTACTATTATTTCCATCTTTCTTTTACCCCGGCAAGTCCGACATAATCCCTCCGCCCGCCCCCGCGGAGGGATATGCGTCATTGCATTCCCCCAAGTAAAAAAAAAAAAAAAAAAAAAAAAAAGGTCTCGTAAACATACTACCCAAAACAAATTAAATATCCAAAAAAGCTTTGGCAAACAATAAATAATATAACACATAGAACACCTAATAAAACTCAAAGTTCAGAATTATTAAACATTAAAATCAGTCCTGAAGAATCAGTAAATTCAGTGAATAACTATTTTGCCAACATTGAAAAATCCCTAGCTGAAGATATAGTCTCAAATATGTACCCACAACATTCCCAAACCGATACACACGATACACAACTATCATCCTTTGTGCTTACTGAAACAGATATATATGAAGTTCACTCTGTAATAACTCAACTAAAAACTGACAGTGCCCCGGGCTGGGACAATATTGCGACAAAATTTTTGAAATTAGCTGGTAACATACTTGTCCCCGTTATTGCCCATTTGGTTAACCTTTGCTTTACTCAGGGTAAGTTCCCTTCATGTTTAAAGCGAGCTATAGTCACGCCTATATATAAGGGTGGTAACCGAGACGAACCCTCGAACTATAGGCCTATTTCTGTTTTACCGTCGATATCTAAAGTTTTAGAGAAACTAATTAATATTCGCTTATTAAAATACTTTGAAAAATATAATTTACTATCGAATTCACAATATGGTTTTAGACGTAACAGATCTACAGAAGATGCTATAAGTGCACTTACGTCCCTTATTACTAAAAGTGTTGATTCAAATAAGAAATGTATAACAGTGTTCCTTGACATAAAAAAGGCGTTCGATACCGTCTCGGTTAAAACTCTTGTAAAGAGGTTAGAACATGCTGGAATAAGAGGTATTCCCCTTGCTTTACTAACAGACTACCTAAGTGATCGTAAACAAAGCACTAAAGTCGAAATTTACACCAGTGATGAGACGACCGTTACTTATGGCGTGCCAGAAGGCAGTGTTCTGGGGCCTACATTGTTTTTACTGTATATAAACAGTCTCTGTAACATGAAAGAGTTAAACGGCACCTATTTTCCTATGCGGATGACGCTGCTGTAGTTTTCTGTGATGACACTTGGGATGCCGTAAAGGTTACAACTGAAAGGGGTCTTTCCAGGATTGCTAATTGGCTAAATACTAATTTACTTACTTAAAACATCACAAAAACAAATTACATAACTTTTACTAAATATGTAACAACCCAACCAGCAAGAAATTTTGAAATAAAAATACACACACACAACAATTGTGACCCTATTTGTGCTTGCAAAATAATAACCAAAGTAAAGATAACTAAATACTTGGGAATCGTTGTAGACCAACATTTAACCTGGCATGATCATTTGGAAATGATGATGGGAAGACTCAGAAAACTGGTGTGGACTTTTAAAGCACTGAGACATGTCGCCCCAAACAATCTCTTAAACAATATATATATCTCACTAGGCCAATCTGTCCTAACATATTGTATTCCCGTTTGGGGTGGAGCCACAAAAATGAAAGCTTTGGAATTGGAACGGGCACAAAGATTATTAATCAAGGTTATGTACTCCAAACCCTACAGATTTCCCACTAGCGAACTATACTCACTCAGTGACCTTCTCACAGTTAGGAAGTTGTACATACTGCAAACTATGTTGAAGAAACACAAATCCCTACACTATAACCCTGAACTCCTTAATAACAGGCGTAAATACACAGTAGTTCCCATTGTTAGAGTAAACAGTAGTTTTGCCAAAAGACAGTTTGATAGCCAGTCAGCTCAATTATACAACTTAATTAATAAACATTTACACATATATCATATGAAATACTACGAATGTAGGAAGGTACTAACGACTTGGCTGAAAAGTAAAAACTACGAAGAGATCGAGGCTCTTATTTCTACCCGTACATAATTCACACACACACACACACACACACAAACACACATACACACACACACACACAAACACACCGACACACACACACACACACACACACACAAATACACACACACACACACACACACACACGCACACACACACACACACACACACACGCATGCGCACACACACATTCACACACACATGCACATCTTAGTATAGTATCTGTAATTATTAATTAATTTGTATTGCTTAAATGTCTATTTTATAACACTATGTGCATTTACAAAACCTTTGTTATGGAAGAGGGGGGTATCCTAACACAGGTATTTATAAATACTTAAAAGGATACCTCTATCCCAAGCTATATTCTAAACCAATGTAGAAAAGAAATAAAAGACATTTTCATTTTTTTTTAAAACACAGATTAAGTTTTGTTCTTCCGGATTCGGGGCACAATTATAACTATAATAAATAGAACATACCACAGATAAAACCAATGAAGATTGTCCTACCTACAAAGAAACTCTTTTTTTTTTTACCTGGGGGAATGCCATGACGCATATCCCTCCGCGGGGGCGGGCGGAAGGATTATTTCGGACTCGCCGGGGTAAACGAAAGATGGTAAAGAAATAATGTACCTCCCGGAATACCGACTAAACCTACGACAGTGTTCCTCGACAAAACCACTATCGACGGGGCCGCGCGAATCGCTTTCGCATGCGGTTGCGACCCCGCCGAGGTGACGGCCCGCCGTGTGAAACGGCAGGCCACTACACAACAAGACCTACCCATAATAGGCAGACTTCACGCCACTAGTAAACCCTACTGTCCCTCCTCTAAAAAGAGGGGAGACGGACTCGACACAGAGGCGCGCGTGGGAACACGCACGCCGCCTGTCGGACCTGGTGCTGAACGGATGGCGGGCAGGCCCACAAAGCCCGTCACCCCCAGGTCAAACCTCAGGGTGGCTGGAGGTCATGGCGCGCCCTCCGGCGCCCGGCTCTGCGGTTGGGGAGAGGGTTTAAACGCTCCCTCTCCTGCTCCGCCGCCTCCTTGATGGAAATCACTTCCTCGCAAAAGGAGGCGACGGCGTTCCACGACCTCTCACTCCGGACCATAGACTGAACTACGGCCGGGAGTGAGAGGGCAACCGATCCGACTGCCGCGATCAATTCACGGCGCTGCGATGCCCAGGCGGGGCAAACCGCCAAAGTGTGCCGTGTCCTCTACAACATCGCGGCAGTCGCCGCAGTGGTGACAACCGGGCGTCTCTTGCCGGCGTATACGACACAGGAACTGGCCAAAACAACCGTGGCCAGTCAGAACCTGTGTCAGCCGGAAGGTGACGGCGCCATGCCGCCTCTCCAGCCACTCCTCAAACACTGGACTTACCGCCACAATCGTTTCGGCTTAACCTATCTCATATACAAAGGATTTCACAAGAGGATTTTCAGATTGACAAGTAGACTGAACCTAAATAATTTATTTATTATTTATTAATTAATTTTTTAATATTGTTTAGTTTATTTGTTTAATATTATTTATAGTTAAATTATAATACGATTTCTTCTTTTTTAGCTTACTTCTTCTTATTTTATTGACTTGTTATTTTAAAAAGGTTAAGTTTTAAGAAGTACTTATTCACTACATTACAGATATACCACATACCAGGAAAAACTGAAGCATAAAATATTTATACACAGTCAAATCTACTTAGCTAAAGACCAGATACGGTCAATCACAGTATCCGTTCTGTCCTATTGTTCCCCGTGTATCTTGTATTGTCATGACAAAACCAATCTGCAAAACAATAAATTATAACTGTAGTACCTAGCTTCTTAAAATTCAAGGCAAAAGAATCTCTAAGATCGGACTATACGATTCATATGTTAAATTGTTTGGTGAAAGATTACAAGTTCAATGCACTGACCTAAGGTAATTCAGGTACAGTATCTGCCGGCAAACCGGGCGGCGATGGCGCGCATATGCGCGCTCTCATACCGCCTGGCCATAGTGAAAGCCGCGGGTGGGAAAACGGGGACCACCTACACAGAGGGCGCTCTGGCGTTGCCCAAGAGTCGTCGCCCGCAGACATTTCATCTCTTCATTGGGCCTTGCTGGATGGCTCGCTGAAGTAGTTTCAGTTCCAGCGACCTACCCACCATACAAAGCAGCGAGCTGTCACACCCTCGTGGTTCTATTCGGTATACATAACCCTCATATATAACCTACATATGTTGCCCTCTCGCCTCCCCTTGTGGCGAAGGGGCGGTGTGCATCAGGACCATTTACCCACGTAAAATAAAAATATACGGTATCAGCTGATTTTTATGATTGGTACATAGAAAGCTTATTGGTCAAATGTTGTTACGCCCATTACCATCTTCAGATGGACTATTAGTAGGCTGTAAGCCGATCAGTGGTATTTCAACAATGCGTACAGCACAATAATTTCCTCCGAAGTACTCAAAATATCAGTATAAGCTACAAAAGCTACTATCTCGGAATGGCCTACAAATAATCTTACACTGCGCCTAGATATTAAGTAACTGCAATAAATGTTCTGTGAGTAGTTGCCTTGGACTCTATCACCTTACATATATTAGGTCTTTATCTATGAAATTATCTCCTACATCTAATTTCGTTGTGCCTGTACAAAATGAAGAGTTTTATAAAATGTAATAATTTTCCCATAATAGACTATATATTATGAATAATAAATATCAATAACCTTTTATACAATTTCTATTTAAAATTGTATCGCTAAATGTCTGTCTGTTTTCGTTGTCTCAATTCGCAATAATAACATGATAGTTAATGTGTATGTTAAATTAACACAAACGGTATGATAGTAGCCTAAATATAAGCAACTATACATAAAAAATAAACATGGGATTCGAATTATTAAAAAAATATTGATGAAATAGTATGAAAACCAGACAACACATGTTACCGATTTTCTAAATACAAGGCGGCAGCTTCATATTTAAGCCCCTATTATTTAATGTAAATACCTAAAGGAATTGGCAATATATGCTATATACTTAAATAAGACTACTACTTGTCGTATCAATTGCTAAATACAGGTTGGCATTCAGCGACGTCCGTTTTTCTATCAAAGATTTTACTACATTTCTTAGTACATTTATTTTGTTGAATAATTAATCTACCAAGTAGAATCGCTGCTTCAAACAATAACTTCTATCTCTCTTATTCTAATATTTTGTTCTTGAAGAATTAAATTTAGATTGGCTAAATATTCTGGAAACAAAACAATACCCACTTTTATTAAATGTTTGTTTACTAGAGTGTCTATTTTTGAGTAACCTATTTAAAATTATACTATCCGCGGCGCAGTTGTAGGAGCGTGGTGTCTTGCAATAGAGAAGGAGGGAATAAAAACACAAATAAATTATTGAATAATGATCGATTACTTCGAAATAACTACAGTTTAAGATAAAGCTGCTGAAAAACGACCGAAAAGTCGAGGAGGGTATAAATTTAAATAGTTTAATTAAAATATAAAAATAGTTTCTTTTTAATAAACCGCGATCAAATGCGACAGTAGTTTGATTTATATATTATTATACTATTACTTACAAATATTATTTCACAAAGAATCAAGTATGCGATTCACTAGTACGTTCAATCTCCTCGTTGATTCTACTATAATCTGGAAAATCATAATTTTGACGCATATCTAATGAAAATCATTATGTACATATATTATAGACGACAGTGATTGTTTATAATTTTGTACGCAGTTTCTGCATGACAGCAAATACAACATTGAAGGCGAAGTCTAAGTTCGGGCGACAAACACGTGTAGAAACAACAATAACAAAATATGCTCGTGTAGAAGAGATCTATTCAAAACATTCTTGAAGCATAACAAATTCAAACATCACGTGCGGATTTGTTAAACTTCACAACAGATACACTAACAGTAAGTATATACATCAACAGTTTTTCCGTAGTATAATTATACTCTTTGGTTTGCCCTGTTGAATCAGAACAAGCTGTTGGCTTTGTTACACGTGCGTACATGATGAATTTGTTACAGGTAATGTCCGCTCTGCCGGAAAACGGCCTACGTTTTAAGAATTATTACGCAATTGTCTATTTTAAATTACTATAGAATCACTCCTGAATAAAAGTTTCAATTTTCTAGATATGCGTGGAACTATCTCATGCTTATCATCTTTTTTAAAAAGACACTGCTATTTTTATTTTCTGAATAGATAATTGTTGTTATCCCTGTTATTTTCAGCTCGGTAGGCAACGGATCAGATAGAATGCATTTAAATCCTCCAGACTGAATTGCAGTCACGGCGACCAATCTTAACAGAGACTGGTCATCTGTGCAAAAGATATTATATGGGGACTAGAACTAGCAACTATGAAAATTGCCTATAACTTTGTGATGATTACGGATTTAGTGCAGTTATTTGGTAAATATAATAATGATTAAATCATTAATTATGACACTGATGATGTAATTATTTACAGCCACGTGCTAAATATAATCTTAAGGAACATTAAATTTGTGTGTGGCTATGCAATTAATATGAAGTTGACATATCGGACTCTAATAAGCTCAATCATTCGTTTCAGTTTCGATGTTACGTCTGTGTAGCTTATGTTATTTTCATGGTATTGCCTGAAAGCAGACAAGTTGATATAGATATATTCCAAAGTCAGGGCATGTTATAGAAAAGCTCCGATTGGTTTCATGTGAGTTAATATAGCTCCAGCAGATGTATTGGTGAACTAATTATAATGTATGATGATACATTCCGACGATCAGATGTTTCGAGGTTTGTCAAAAGGTAAGAAAACTCCGCCATTAGACATTCAGAGACTGCTGTGATAACTCGGTTCAGCAATGCTATACTCGTAGAACACACACTCTGACTCATACAGTAGTCATTAATTTAACAATTAATTACAATCCTTATCGTAATTCGGACGTGTTAACTTATACACATGCCACCAATTACTATCATGTTAAAGCCAAGGGGCAGCTAAAGAAGGTAGTTATTCAACTTTATCAATGACATATTTATGCCAAACTCTTCTAGAAATAGTCTTCTTTTTATAAACACATTTACGATATCTGATGATGATGATATTGTTTGAATTACAGATATCGGACGGATTAATGCACGGTATGAAACAGGATGAGTCCTCAAGATTGTATCAGTTACCTAAACTGAATATAAACGTTTAACTTAACATTTGATTGATTTCTATTGCTGTGCAAATTGTTTGTCTGTATTACCTAGTATGACAAAATGTCTTACCTACTAGTTATTGCCCACGGCTTCGCTCCGCAGTCTAATATTATATTTCTCATGACCATAACATAGAAATATTTGACTTAAAATCGCTATAACATTATTTATTAATGAATGAAAATAACGCAATAATTACCTTTATTTAAAAGAAAGAGATAATATGTTAGTTTAGGTTTGTTCATTTGTACTTTACCTCTTTAAAATAATTAAATTTCTATATCGCACCCCCAGTGCAGTCGATTTCATTTTATTGCAGAAAGATACACAAGCTCAATTCTTTTCTTTATAATTTGTTGTTTATAATGAATGTTTTTTGCCAGAAAAATCATATTTTCAATCATAAAAGACTATAAACCTACTAAATCACATACAATTTGATCAAAATATACTTAATCTTACGTTATGTCTTATTTTCTCTAAATTAAACAAAAGACTAGACAAGTACTTAATACAAAAAAAAAATTTTTTATTGCCTTTGTTGGCAGCCGTGCTAGTAGCCCACCTGATGGAAAGTGGTAACCGCTGCTCATAGACTTCAACAATGTCAGGACACAGCAAAGCCGCTGCCTACCGTGGAAGAAGAACTCTCTTTAAACCTCGTTTGAAGAAGGACATATCATAGCGCTCGGGAAACACCGAAGCAGGCAGTTCATTCCAGAGCTTGCATGTATGTGGGAGAAATGATCGCTGAAAGAGGATGAACCTTGTTTCGTTGTCGAGTGGTGCGGTGTTAGAAAGGGGCCGCTGGTACCAAATCAAACAGTTCTTCAGAGCACTCCCCGTGAAAGAGTCGGTAGAACACGCAGAGGGACCCAGAGTCTCTCCGTTGCTCCAATGACTCTGTCCTCTCCGGAATCTATTCGTGAGATTGGGATCATCAACGATCCGAACTGCCCGTCTTTGTAGGGAATTAAGTGGGTCGAGCTGGTATTTAGGGGCCTCTGCCCAGAGATGTGAGCAGTACTCCACGTGCGGCCGGATCTGTGCTTTGTAAAGCACAAGACGTTGACCTGGTGTGAAGTTGCTCTCCTCTAAAGTTTGCATAATCTTCTTACGCCTTTATTCCACTGGGAGTGCAATATTTGGTCCCAAGTTACAGGCTTGCCTAGTTTGGGCCAATGAAAATCTAAATTTTACATTCAGTTTGGAAATAATAATAAATCAATCTAATATCTATCTTAAATATTTAAAAATATATAGGTAATATTATATTCCGCGGTCAAATTAAAGGTAAGACTCTCTAAAGATAAAGCCCTTCAAATAAATATTGCTAATCAAACTAATACTAATTTATTATACGTGAAGCATTTTATACTTGTTCTATAGAACTGGTTAAACATACCACCTATTCAAGCACGTTGATAAGACACATGCAATGTAAGTAATTAAAAAATTATCCGTTTATATTAGCAAGTAGGTACTCATGCCAGTTATTCGAACTAGGAGTTATAAAGGTTAGAAAAAAATAAAACTAGACAATACTGAAATACCTTTACGATAAGTATAAATCAAACACCACAACGCTGTCCAACGCTGGACATGGTATGTCCTGCCCAATTTGCACCACTCCACTTATTTTTGCCCCCAGGTCCAGTTTGCTCACGCTATAATGCTATTTTTTTTATCTATACACAAAATAAAATTGTAACTGGTAATTTTTTGTAAATATACATAGTAGATCAAGATGCAGTAACACTTTCCAGCCAAGCTTTTTTTCCTTTTATGCTGAGTAAATATGTGGGTCTTGCGTTATTATTTGAATCAAAGTCAAAGTCAAAAACCATTTATTCGCTTCGGTCACAACGTAACACTTATGAACGTCAAAGGGGTTAGTGAGTTTATTACATTAACTGAATTTACATTTATGCTAGTTGCAAGGTTCAGGCAAAAAGTTGAGCCTATGAGAAGATACCTGCAAGAAACTCAAGGCCACTCTTTTAAATCGCCATCAACTTATAATTTCAGTATTTTACAACTCATTTATGTACCAGGTGTTGCAGTTATTATGGTATATGTCACTGTCCATATAAAACTAAATACTAAAAATAAAGAAAAGTTAATAATGTTATGTAAGAAGCATTTGAGGTTTGAAATAAAATTAATCAGTAGGTATTTGTAAAAGACAGTAGTATGGCATGAGGACGCATATACTTACACTTTGTGACATGAAAAGGTAGTTCGTGACTAAATGCAGTTAAAACAAAATTTACGAAAATACTTATAACGTTTGTTTAAAAGAAAAGAAAGGTACGTTAACATCCCAAAATAAACACGAAGTACCTGCACATAACTAAATTGACTTATATAATACATACATTGTTTGAATTCTGTATGAAACAAGCTACTAGTTCCATGAGCTTTTATCATTTAAGTAATCATTGATTGAATAATAGACCTGCCAGACAAACTGACTATTAATAGCACTTTTAAATTTGAGTAAAGGTAAATTTATAATATCAATCGATAGTTTATTAAAAAAGCGTATACTGAGTCCCGCAAATGAATTGTGAATTTTATTTAAACGATGATACGGATCTACTAACTTATGTTTATTCCTAGTGTTTAAGTTGTGAATATCACTATTCTTATTATATAAGTGAATATTATGATTTTTAAACATAATATTCGTAAATATATATTACGACGCAACGGTAAGTATACCAATTTCTTTAAAACGCTCTTTAAGGGTAACTCATGGGCCTAAATTATAAATACTACGTACTGCACGCTTTTGAAGAATGAAAATTGTTTCAATATCAATCAAATATTTCAAATAACCCACAAAAATATGCCATAGGACATGATGCTGTGAAAATAACTAAAATACACTAGTCTCGCAGTATCTACATCAGTAAGCTGTCTTACTTTCCTAAACGCGAATGCGGCTGAACAAAGTCTCCCTGCAAGATACGATATTGGAGCGCCCTACTGAACTTTATCATTAAAGTAATGCCTAAGAAAACTGTGGATTATACAAATGTTACTGTTTCATTTTTTTAATTAATGTTTATGCTAGGTCTCTTTACATTAGGCAATGTAAACTTAATACATTATGTTTTTTTTTTCGAATTGAATAGTAAATTATTCACTGTGAACCAACGGGACTTGCCCGAGTGAGGAATCAACACTCTGTAAATTTGGTGCCTTACGTTCTACTTTAAAAATAAGTGATGTGTCATCAGCAAACAATACAATGTCGCACAACCTCTGTACGAAGAAGAGCAAATCATTCACGTATTCTAGAAACATTAAAGGTCCTAAAATTGAGCCCTGTGGCACGCCCATTGCGACTAGTAATCCAGAAGATCTACTTCCGTTGATTTCAACGTGTTGTTGTCTATCGCTTAGGTAAGAACCAACGAAGTCGAGTGCAGCATTTCGAATTCCATAATGCCTGAGCTTTCGCAATAACGTTTGATATTCAACGCAGTCAAAGGCTTTTGAGAGATCACAGAATACGCCAATGGCATCTTGCGAATTTTCCCATCAGCAAATATGTTTTAAAAGTGTAACACCCGCATATATTGTAGATCGACCCTTTCTAAAACCATATTGTTGTGTATGAAATAAATTGTTTACGTTAAAGTGGTTCTCTAATTGCTGTAATATAATTTTCTCAAATATTTTACTTATAGCAGGTAATATTATTTTTAAATAATGGTATTATTTTGCTACATTTCATTAAATTTGGAAAAATGCCCATATCAATGCGTCCGTTGAATATTGCAGCTAAGTGTGGCGCTATGTTATCAATAATATTTGTAACGAATTGCACAGACATACCCCACAAGTCAGCTGATTTTTTTGAATTAAGTGACTTAAATACTTTTATTATGTCATGCGGATGTACACATTTAAAACTAAACAGGACTTTACACTCTACCACGCTATCCCTAACCAAGGATTCTGCTTTAACTGAGCAAGACCTTAAGGAACTAGTTGTATTAACAGGTATCTTTGCAAAGTAGTTATTAAATGTTTCAGCTACTTGCAAGTTATTTGACATTATCTTATTATTTACATTAAGTTTAATAGTATTAGCACGCAACTTGGTGCGTCCAGTTTCATTATTAATAATGTTCCAAGTAGCTTTAATTTTATGGTCGGCATTTCGAATTTTGGTTTTTAAATAAAGAGACTTGGCTATAGCACAAGTCTTTTTAAATAATTTTGAATCATTTCTAACATATCTAACAAAATTTGAATCAAAATTATATTTTTTCATTCCGTATAATTCATATAACTTAGCTCTACTTGTATGTATCCCAGGTGTTACCCAATCACAAAACTTAACTTTTAATTTTTTGTAAAATGTCTTTATTTTAAAGATTTTGTTATATTCCAGTGTAATAACGTTAAACAAAGACTCATATAGTTCGTCTGGACTATTGCAATCTAGGTCCATATTGACAACCTGGGCATTAATGTTATTATTAAATTCCTTAAGGCGATTAGATGTCATTGGTCTACATGTGATCTTTTTATTGTATTTATAGTAAATACAACCTTTTGCCCACAGTGGTTGGATGTCAAATCACTCAATATGGCTTACTTACTTACTCAGAAATTGGCTTTCGCAAAATACATTGTCTAAGCAGGTAGCAGAATGTGATGTAATTCTGGTTGGTTCGAAAAATAAATGTTTTAAATTAAATAATTTAAATAAACTAATAAGTCTTACAGAAAGAACTAATTGCTGAAGTAAATTAATATTAAAATCACCGCACACTACTATATGCCTATTACCATAAGTTAAGCATTTTAAAATATCCTCCATTACTATTTCGAATACACTAAAGTCACTCTGCGGTTGTCGGTATACGCAAACTATGACATGTTGCTCCAGTTCCACATAGGATAATTCAACAGTGAGCTCGATAGAAAGTTTTACTATATCGTTTCTTTCCTTACATTTAAGATTATTACATATATATATTAGAGAGCCACCATGTATAGAATTCTTTCTTACAAATGCCCTTACAAGTGTAAAATATTCATTATTAAATATTAGTTAACTACTTCTTAACCAATGTTATGTTAAGCAACATATTTGAATGTCATGTTCTTTAAAAAATAAATCTAATTCTAACTCCTTGCCGGATAGACCCTGAACATTCTCGTGAATAAGTCTAACACTATGTGTCTGCCTACCCTTTGTCTCATCTAATAGTTTAAACTAATAGAAGTATCAATATAGGAATTTGTAGTAATATTACTACTATGTTCTAAAATCTTCACTACCGTACTGGTACCTGTGTCTCCAAATAATAATATATTAAATGCTAATAACTTAGCAAGTTATTTTTTTATAGAAATATGAAAGATACATTGTATCTTTAATCAATAAAAATCTACTAATAAACTTATTAGTGTCAAAGAATGTACTATAATTTGTATAACATGTACTATTATAAAATAATAAATTCAGATTTTGAATATATTGTTACGTGCTGGGTTCGAGGGATAAGAATGTAAAACAATATTACTGACTAAAACGTTTTATTCTAGCACACAATTAAATTTAAAACACAACAAACACTATACTACACTTTTCCACTGTAACTGCTTCAAACTCCGTAGTATTTTCGCTTCCGTTTGCTTCGATGAATATTTGACCGCTTACGATTGTATACTGCACAGAGTACATTTGTAGATAGAGACGTCACTCAATGCATTGGCGATACTAGCGCTAACTGGCGTTCGGTTCAAGCAACTTTTTCAAATACATACATACATATATCTAATATTGTCTTATGTTTACGCGAATGTTATACATTGAAATTAAACACTTTATACGGATTTTATCGCGTTGTTTATTTTACTTTAAACACTGTTATTACATAATTTTGAAAACTCTAACACTACTATTATTGAATTTTACTACTATTTAAGCTATATATTTTTTCTAATTAAAACTATTTGTATTTAAGTTTACACTTTGCCCCGACGTTATTTTTTCTAATTAAAACTATTTGTATTTAAGTTTACACTTTGCCCCGACGTTTCGGTTGCTTTTTACTCCCCGTGAACATGGCTGTTGTAAAGCATATATCTATTATAATGATGTAGGTAGTGACTAGTGATTAATTATGTGAATTTTCAGACTAGCGAAGTTTATAGTTAAGAATGTGTATACTTAACTATAAAATTCGCGAGCCTGTACATTCACTTAAAAATGAAAACCAAGATCAGGGCAAGTATGGAGTATGGAATTGTAAAAAATAAAACAAGGTCTTGAGTCTAATAATCAAGAGAGAATAACGTCCCATCTATTAATTACTCTACTCTTTGGAATAACGGAATGATAAAATGTCAAATTTGACAACAGCTTTATCTATGTGACAGGTCCGAATCGTTCGCAAATAAATAACATTAATCAAATATGGTAAGCGATAACTTTAGAACTTCCTTTTTAAAATAAAATTATTGTTTGATAATAGTTATATGTATTAAAAGCTAAAAATTGTTACGATGATTAAAAATTGCTAATAAAGTGAAATTTTCAGAAACTGATTTCCCCGTCATCTAGCGGTTGTCACATGCAACATTCAGAGTATAATACAACTAAATTGAATATCACTTAGTTATCTTATAGAAAGCCAACATGATAACCTATGTAATTTGATTACGTTATAATTCAACTGTTTTCTTCTAAGTTTTAACACCATGGTATACTGACTCGGCGAGCGCTGGCCTTTCCCTTTTATATGCGGTTAAAGCGTTTCCGGAGTTTTCTAGAAACGTCATACATGGTACGTAACAGTACGAAGGTTCGAGAATGTGCCAGCGTTCTCTCTACTCTTCTCGTACCGACGAAGTAGTTTCGTAAGACGTAAATAGATGGCTCTGTAATAAATTATTAGACGGAACTGCCGAAAGATAGCACTGGGGAAGACCCCACAATGCCGAGAGATGGCACTGGGTGTAACAATATCTATTCTGTTCCAGTGTTAATTAATAGGAATAAGGTAAATCGCAAAGAATAAAGTTACACCCTACTTTACTATGTAATGATTCAATTACCTCAGTTAAATGTAAAGCCTCTTTTTTGTGACAGATAAGCTGCTGCAATTGATGAAAATACAATTTTTTATAAGTTCTGACTTACTACCAGACCTTTTATTGTATGATCGCATAGAAGATAAAATAAAGATAAAGACAAGAAGGTTTAAAACAGAAATTAATATTAGTATCAGTAACCTGAATATGTTCGAAACTATCCCTATTGAATTAATTAAAAAGCTAAATTCAACAATCACGAACAAAAGATAATTTATTACAAAATAAAGTTACATCTATCTAAAATAAAATATTTCATTAGCGTAGGTATAATCCTAACTATCCTTACTACTATTATAAATGTGAATGAGAGTTTGTTCGTTTCTTACGCTTTCATGCCTTAATTACTTGACCGATCATCATGAAATTTCGCATACACGTTGTCAGGGGGATACATAAAAGGACATAGGGTACGTTTTAATCCAAAAAAGTACTATTGTTAACCTAACCTTACCTCATATGTAACCTAAATTACATTTACGCGAGCGAAACCGCGGGCAAAATCTAGTAATATTATAAATGCAAATGTTTGTTTGTTTGTTACGCTTTCACTCCTTAACTACTCGACCGATCATCATGAAATTTTGTGTACACTTTGTCAGGGGTTCAGTAAAGGACATAATCTTTCATTTAGAAAATAAGTTCTGTTCCCGAGGGACAGCAAATTGACATCACCTACATTTACGCTAACGAAGCCGCATGCAAAATCTAGTGAAGTTATGTTTATCCAAAATAAAATGTTTCATTAGCGCATAATGCTATACTTATATTCCAATACTTTAGAATCCTAAAGTAGGTAACTTTACCTTATTATACCTAATTTTACGGTTGCTTATTCCGTTACAAAAATTGCTTTGGAATAAATTTTAATATATTAGAAAATATATACAAAATATATTAACAAGTAACTTGTAATTCGTGCAACATACATAAAGCAGTCGTCGATCACTTATCACTAACATATCAAAAAAGAAGTGCTCATAGTTTAGCCAAATAAATTTATTTGTGTTATTAACGTCATGTTGCGGCGATTTAAACCTTGTTCGGTAATTACCGTACTTGGTATAAGTGCACTTCTGATTGTTGCTGGAATTAAATATGTAGGCGATATAAACTATAGAACGATTGAGGACCAAAGAATTACCAAGATATCTCCTATGGGACCGGACAATGAGAATATTTTCATGCAACCACTGCCAAATTCTTACAATAGTGATATGGATAATATAATAGAAAAAACTCGATCAAAAATTAAGTTTGAATTATCCAAATATAATTTTTCACATTCTGGTGTCCGTAAGTTGGAAGACTTACTTACGGAGTCTGGAGGTAAGCCCATTATAAGTCTAGTTTTGTCCTCCTGGAGATCGGGTAGCACGTTTTTTGGGGAGCTATTGGTATCAATACCAGGTACTTACTATCATTATGAACCTCTACTCCATCACGGTATTGTGCAGATCAGGGCGCCACCAGATTCTAATGAAGCAGTTAACGATATCAATAGTATGTTCAAGTGTAATTATGATGAAATGGGTGATTACTTTGAGTTCGGAAAAACTGATTTGATACAGTTCCGTCAAAACAAAAGATTATGGGAACATTGTAAACATAAGAAAGAACTATGTTTTGATGCTAAATTCACTTCACGTTTTTGTAAGTTGTTCCCATTTCAAACTATGAAGCTCTGTCGTTTGAGATTACGATTCGTACAGGAAATATTGGATGATGAAGAGCTTAATGTGAAGGTTATTTTGTTAATACGGGATCCTCGTGGTGTATTCAATTCCAGACGGCATCGTTACTTTTGTCAAACAGGACTGGACTGCTGGCAACCTGAATTACTATGTGCTGATATGATACGCGACTATATGGCAGCAAGCGAACTAATGACTTTGTATCCAGACCGTCTCATGGTAGTACGATTTGAAGACTTGGCACTTAACCTTCATGTAACAACACAGCGAGTTTTAAAATTCCTCAGGCTAAGTGCTACTACATCAGTTGAAGAATTCCTAAAATCACACACAAATAATGAGGTGGCCGGCTTCGACTCCACGTTCAGAGTTTCCCGAAATATACCTTTCAAATGGAAATATTTAATGAACTTCAAAGATGTTGATGAAATACAGTTGATGTGTAAAGAAGCGATGAGACTATGGGGTTACAGGATGGCACACAATGCAACGCATATGGTGAGCGAAGAATTTAATCCATTATCGAATTATTCGATACTGAGAACTAATTCAACGCGAAATAACCCGTGAAGTGCACTAACTACTAACTAGCCGCTACGACTTCATAAGCATTATTATTACACAAATGAACAACATTACAGTATATACCAAAACGTTCAAAATATTTAATAAGCATTTGTTATGTCAAATCAACTACGTAAGATAAATTTTATTGGATGTCTTAAAAATTTTACGTCTTTTTGTTATTATTTTAGTAAATAATAAGGTATTACAAGACAATCAAATGTGTTGTTTTATTGTAATTGTCTTTAATATTCTCTCTTTCTTGTATAAAAAGCAGACACAGCCCTTGCACATATTTTTATGTAAATATCGTAACTGTCAAGTTAAAAGATGTTAATACAAATTTGATTAAAATTAAGTTCGACCTTCCAATATATAACCTTACAATTTTATATTGAAAGTTTAAAAATCATATTTCTAGGACAGGGAGGCAAGCAGATGAAAATATTGTTACACCCAGGTCATCACACGGCATTGCATATGCTGTGGTATGTCCAAATGGCTTGTTGGTGTTTGTTTATGCGTGTTCGAAGTGTCCAGGGTTGTGTGCTGGGAGATAAATTAAAGTCGCAAGGCCAATTGAGTAAATGTATTTACGACAAGTTAATTACAATAATACGTATCTCGCGTATGTCGCGTGTGTCGGTAGTGCGTGGTGCGAAACGACTGACGTGACAAGTTGTAAGAACTTCACACAATACAATTTGATGTGTCAGCGCAGCCACTACAATATTCCTGCCCTTTTTTAAAAGGAAATTTTGAAAAAATTACTTTTACAATCAGATTAAGTCTAAGTTATTATTCAACAATCATAAGGTACATACAATGTTGCAATCACACTACGCGACTAGTCATTTAGCTTACACAGAAGTTTCGAAACAATAACACTCTGTAACTAAATACAATGCAGCTGTGCTAGATTATATTACATGTGACAATACTTGTGAATAAACAATGTTCTTCTAATAATGAGTTTCATTTTTAATACCTCGATTCTATATATAACGTATGGACAAGTTATAATTTTAAAATGCGTTTTGAATCAAAGTTACATTATAAATACAATTACATTACACAGTTACAGTTTATTTACGTTATAAGTACACATATTAGTATTGAAAACACAGTTGGCAAGAAATACAATTACACACATTAATTGTTATACAATAGCAAAATGTTAATCGTTACACTATTTTATAATTGATGTTTTGTATTCTACTGTACTCTCTTGGCGTCATTGCGGTAATACCGACAACACAATCTCTGCAGAAAGTCCTATGGTGGTACAGTAAAATACAATACCCTAAACACAGTAAATACAAAGTTATACTTACAAAATTATAACATGATTAGACATACATAATTAACTTGTATAAACCATTGCTCATCGATCAGATCACCATTACATTTAATATACCATTTTAGATGTTGACGGTTGTTGTGGAGTTTCCACCTTAATCGTAGGTAAGGCTGTCGAACTCACAACTACTTGTCTGCTAATCCATTTACGTAAACCATTTTTGCACCTTCTAAGCAATATGTATCCCAATAAAAAGAATAATATGACTATAATTGTCATAGTGGCAATGCTCAACGTATGTAATTTGCTATGCACTTGCGATATATTGGCAATGTTCTCATTGATAATAACATTTTCTTTAGTTTGGTTAGAACCCATTATGATAGTTATAATCCACACAAATTATCTATACGGTTGTAGACGTAATAATGTCAATTTTTACAAGTAATAAATTATATTAAGTTAGCTATACGTAAGTGATTTAGTTACAATAATTTAGTTTAGTATGCATAATCATTTCGCAACAATTTTATTGGCTTTTTGCTTACGCGCCCAGATCTTGTAGTATAATGGTTTGTACTGGTTTCGTCTGTCTGAAATGTTACTTTTTTATTTGACTTTTGATTACTTTGTCTGGCGCTATTATTAGTTGTTTGCAATCGTTCTTCATTCTCTATCAATATATATGCGGGTTTTAAACGATCTATTGTTATATTGGCCCGTCTGTTTGGCAATTTTTGTTACTTCTACTGATGACACGGTACGGTCCGTCGTAAGGAGGTTGTAGCGGTTTCCGTACTGCGTCATTTCTTAATAATACATAGTCACATGTGTGCAAGTTTTTATGTACAAATATATTTCTCTTTGACCTATTTTCTCTGCTAATAGGTTTCAATTCGCTTATGATTTCTTTTAGTTTACTAACATAAGTATGTTCATCGCACGGTTTAATGCAACTATTGTCGAAAAAATCTCCTGATAGCTTAATATTGGTGCCGTACAACATTTGTGCTGCGGTTACGCCTGTTTCATTTCTAACAGATGTACGTAATCCCAACATTACTGTGGCTAATTCATCAACCCAAGATTTACAGTTTAGTCTCGCCATTAATGCGGATTTTAATGACCTTTTTTTTTTACGTGGGGAAATGCGCCCGATTCATACCCTCTCGCCACAAGGGGAGGCGAGGGTTATGTCCGGCTATCCCGTACTTCGGGCCTACGGACCAAAACCCCACGGTGTGCACGCTCGCTGCCTTGTGTAGTGGATGGGCCGCTGGCAACAATTACTACCTCAGCGACCCATCCAGCAGTCTACAGCTCCTCGGCGACGCCCCGGCACTACATAGGGCGTCGGACCGACTCAATGGCTGGCGGACGGGTGATCCCCGTTCTCCCGCCCGCAGCCATCATTATGGCGGCATAAGGCGCGCGTAAGCGCGCCTGCGCCGCCCGGTTCGCCGGCGACGGCTCGGATCCGCAAGGATACTTTCTTCACGGATCCGCTCCGCCGCCTCCTTCTGCGAGATGACGTCCTCGCAGAAGGACGCGACCGCTGCCCACTTCCTCTCGCTGTCGACCATGGCTTTGATCACGGCCGGCAGCGAGAGATCTTCACCCACTACCTCAATGAGTTCACGGCGCTGCACCGCCCAAGCAGGACATTGCTCGAGCGTGTGCTGCGCCGTGTCCTCCTCACAGTCGCAGTGGTGGCAGATAGGACTCGGTTCCCTCCTAGCGACCGTGTGCAGGTATTTGCCAAAGCAACCGTGCCCTGACAGCACCTGCACTAGCCGGAAGGAAAGGGTCCCATGCTGCCGCCCTGCACACCGCTCCAATACCGGCTGGAGGGCCCCAACGGTTCTGAAACCGGCCAGGGGCGCCTCCAGCCGCGCCTTCCACTTTAAAATCATGCCCTGGTGGGCTCGATTGCGCGCGCACTCAATAGCTGTCGGGAGGGGACGACAACCCGTCTCCTCCCGCACCGCCTCACTCACTGCAAACACTTCGGCGAGCACTTCAGCCTCCAAATCCCACGGGGGTGCTCCGGCCAACGCGCAAGCTGCGTCGGCCGACACCGTGCGGTATCCACGTATTACCCTGACCACTATGACTCTCTGCGGTCTCCGCAAGAGAGTCCTGCACTGAGCGGTCAGGGAGTCTGCCCACACCGGTGCACCGTAAAGCGCCATCGACCGGATAACCCCCGTGTAGAGTCGCCGGCAACCAGCACTGGGCCCGCCCAAATTTGGCAATAACCGCCCAAGGGCGGACGCAGTGCCTAGAAGCTTCGGAGTGAGCTGTCTGAAATGCTCGCCGAAGTGCCACCTGCCGTCCAGCACCAAGCCCAGATATTTCATGTGGGTCTGGACGGGAACGCGCGTCGAGCCCACCATTATCGAGGCGCCGCGGGGTGGACTGCGACGAGGCCCATGAAAGACCAGGGCCTCCGTCTTGTTAATAGCCACCCGTAAACCCAGCGCCTCGATACGCCCGACCACCTGGGAAACCCCCACGGTAGCCAAACGGGCCGCCTCCTCGAAGGTACCCCCACGGGCTGTGACGAGGGTGTCGTCAGCGTAGCTGATGACGCTCAGCCCGGGGGGTAGGGCAGCTCGTAGGACCCAGTCGTACCCCATGTCCCACAGGAGCGGACCAAGAACCGATCCCTGCGGGACACCGCACGACATGGGCCGCCGCCAAACCTCGCCTCGAACCTCGAGGAGGACACTCCTGCCTCTCAGATAGTCTGCCACCAGCCGCTCCAGGTAAAAAGGTACCCCGTGATATCGGAGCGCCCCCTGGACACAGCTGTATGGCAGACTATTAAACGCGTTGGCGATGTCTAAAGACACCGCCAACAGAACACCGCCGCCGGCGACCGCCTCCTCGGCCGCGGCCTTCATGCGCATAATGGCCCCGACCGTCGAACGTCCTTCCCGGAATCCGAACTGAGCGTCCGACAGGTCGGGACCGACCGTGCTCAGGTGCCGGACGATGCGCGTGGCGAGAATTTTCTCAAACATCTTCCCCGCCTCGTCCAGCAGCACTATGGGCCTGTACGCCGCGGCCGACTCTGGAGGCCGTCCCGGCTTGGCCAGCAGTACCAACTTCCCCTCCTTCCAGCACTCAGGGAATCGTCCCGACACCAGGCTCGCGTCGAAAAGTTCCCTGAGGCGAACATCCAGATGATCGAGGGCCAGCGCGAGAGCTCGCGCCGGCACACCGTCAGGTCCGGGGGCGGTCGTCTTGGAGCGGATCCGCAAGACAGCCACCCCCATCTCCGCATCTGTAACCGAGGGAGCGCTGAGGTCCGCCTCCCGATGTCGGCCTCCCGATGGGGCCATTGTCGGGGGCACGTGCTCTGCCCGGTCAGGAAATAACTCCTCGACCACCTCGAAGAGGAAGTTGGGCTGGAGGGTCTCCGTAAGGGGGGGGCCCCGCGCACGGAGCTTGTTCAGCGCCGCGCGATATGGGCGCCCCCAGGGGTCATGGTCTGGACCCTCCAACATCTCACTTTTCGCCCGTTCCTTGGCGCGGCAGATGGCCGACTGCAGAGACACCTTCGCTTCGCCATACGCGTCATACAGTCGGCTCTCCTCTCGCTCATCGCGGTGGCGACGGCTTCGGCTGCGTGTGTACAACCTCCGGGCACGAATGCAGGCCGCACGGAGGTCCGCCAGCTCCTGGGACCACCAGTAGACCCCCGTTGGGGTCCAGTGTCGCACTCGGGGCATGGCCGCGTCGCAAACAGCTTGAATGCTGTCGCGAAAGCGTACAGCCCCGGCGTCTACCTCCGCAGACGGGGGCGCAGGAGACAGCCAAGCTTGAACTATGGCTGCCTCTTCCAGTAGGTCCCGGTTCAGCCTCTTCACAGCCCACCGCGGAAAGCGAGGTGTTCTGCCCGCCGACAGGCGCTGACCCCTGCTAGGGTCCCGGAGCAGGGAGACCTCCAGACGGATATACCGATGGTCCGAAAGGGTCTCTACCTCCTCCAGGACACGCCATCCCCTTACGCGTGCGGCGAGGGCCAGGGTAGCAAACGAAAGGTCCACTATCGACCCCCCCTGCCGTCGCACGCACGTGTTGACGGCGCCCCTGTTCAGCATACAGAGGCCCGCCGCATCAGCCCACTCTTCGACCGCCCTTCCTCGGACATCCGTGCGGGGGACCCCCACGCAGTAGACTTTGCGTTAAAGTCCCCCATCACAAGGATGCGGCTAGATGATATCTGCCGTATCGAGGCCTCCAAGTTGTTGAGAAAGGCCTCGAAGTCTGCCAGACTCCTGTTGGGGGAGAAGTACACACCAACGACTGTGACCTCTCCCCACGCGGCCGCAACGTATCCCGCTCCCCTCTCCTTAACTGAGAGGGAGGGTGAACGAGGCGCCGTGGAGCCGTCGACTGCCACGGAGCTGTCCCGGTCACCTGCCCAATTGGGGCTGGGAGTAACGTAATATGGCTCCGCGGCTACGGCTACACCGATCGACCACTCCGCCATAGACTGCAGGAAAAGGTCCTGCGCTCGGGCGGAGTGGTTGAGATTCGCCTGGAGGAGGAGATAGTCACGGTCCTGGTCCATGACTAGGTCGACATCCCCTCCTCCACCGCTGAGGGCGGTTTTATTTCAGCAGGTAGGGCGGCAGCCGGGTTCGATGGGCTACCCCCTTCTACGCGCTTTGTGGGCGGGGATTTGCACCCCCTGTCGCCACGAAAGTGGGCAGCTACTCGACCAGCTGCCGCGCACGCCGGGCAGTGCGGGGTCGTCTTGCACGCTCCAGCGACGTGCCCAGGCTGGCCGCAGCGATAACAGGCGTCGCTGCGGTCCTCGGGGCTAGGGCACTTAATACGAGCGTGCCCAGCTCCCCCACACCTAAAACATCTCATGGGCCGAGGGGCCAGGATGTGGACCCTGGCCGAACTCCAGCCCACGAGCAGACGCCCGGCGTCAGCCAGCAGCTTGGCCGCGGCGACAGGGCATTGCGCCCACACAGCACCGACCCCTCCAGGGCCAGGACGGATGGTGCCAATCCGTATGGCATCCGCAGCACAACCAGTTCTGGCGCTAATGGCGCCAGAGACGTCCTCCGCGGACACCGAATCATCGAGGCCGGTAATGCGCATCTCTGCACACTTTACCGGCCTCGTAATCTTCACCCCATCCGTCTCAGGACACAGACTCCTGAGCTTAGTGGCAATGTTGTCTGCCGCTTTGCCTCCGTCAGCTCCGGGGAACTCCAGGATGCGGCCTCCTGTATGAGCTTGGCGGACCCTGGCTCCGAGGTGCGTAATATCCTCGGAGTTCCGCCTCGCAGTGGAGAGCACGGCCTGATACGTCAGGCCGCGCTCAGCCGCCTCCGGTAGCACCGTGATAACCACGGCAGCTGACTTTGGCGCTCGGAGTCTGTTTCTCCTCCGCCTCTTTTTCTTGGCCCCTTCTTGGTTCACGGGGCTTGCTGTTACTGTGGCTGCCGTAGCAGCAGCCATAGCAGCAGCCGCAGCGGCCTTCTTGGCCTTCTTGCGGCGAGCCTTGCCCATATTCCCCACCATCTGCCAACCCTCACCCTGAGAGATGGAAGGCGCGGGGGTTAACGGCGTACGGGGCGTGGGCCTAGTGGGGCCTCGCTGCAAGCTCTGAGGCGGAGGAGCCCTAGGTGCTGGAAGGGGCGGGAAGTCGTTGGCAGACTTCCTCCCGCCAGATTTCTTACTGCCTACTGGGGGCGTGGGACCAGACCTTAATGACGGCGCCGGCGGCGCCGGCAATGACATTTTAGAGGCCGCAGCAGTAGCCGCAGGAGGTGCGGCTTGCAGCCGCGACCAATAGCTTGGCGACGGCAGCAGCCGGTCGCCGAGACCTTCTATGCGGGCGTCCACATATTTAAAGAAGGACGCCTGCATGTCCAGTTCTTCACCGGACGGCTAAGGTGCCCCCTTAGGTGCTTGCCCTCGGGTCTCGGCCCTGAGCCGCACCATCTCCCGGCGCAGCTCCGCCACTTCCGCCTCGAGCCGCATGAATTTGTCGGCCAGATAATCGACCGACGCCTTCGTTGCGGCCGCCGCTTCCTTGAGGTACTTTTGGAAGGTCCCTTTGAGGTTCCGAGACTTGGACGCCACCTTCGTCACAATCTCGGAACCGTCAAGGACCCTCTGCACCGCCTCCGCTACCGACTTCGGGGTGGGGCTGCTCCCCTGCGGACGTATTTTCCGCACGAGCAGCGCCACCTCCTCTTCTGCGCACAGCTCTGCCGCCGCGCGTTTAGCTGTGGCCTCTTCGGCCGCCTTCGCATGGCTGAAAGGCTCCGGTGTGCCAGGCCGATCCCTGCCTCTTCGGGCTGAGCCAATCTTCGGAGTCGGCGCCGCGCTCGACTCCCCTTCGGAACCCGAGTGGGTCCGACGGGGGCGGCGCTTGCGCTTCCGCGCCAGAGTCGCCTTGTCCGGGACTAGCCCCAAGGCGACACTCATCGCGGAGTCAGTATCCGACTCCGCGGGGGTTTCGGTGCCTGAGATTTCGCGCGGCACGGCGCTGCGATGTGGGTTGCCCCCCCCAGAATACGAGGAGCAGACGGAGCCAGCAGACTCCGTGAGGGATTCTCCGGGCGCGGCGCACCCGGTACCCTCCTGGGGTAGTTTAAAACCTTGAGCCGACATCATTATTAAGTTTTTTGTGGCCCTAATGGTTGGTTTCCCCCTAGTCATACAGCCCCTCGTCGGGCCACTGAAAACTTGGGCTTTGGGTAATTTTTATAGAGGTTTTCTTGCTCGCAGCCCGAAGGCCCCCGGTCCTGTCAGTTCAGGATTACGGGTTGAGCCGGAAGGGGGTCCTACTGGACCGGTCCAACCGCCCCAAGACCGCCCACCTGGGCAGAAACCTGAGCTTCAAACCCTGGCCTAACGGCCACCACTATTGATTTTTTAGAGAGGTTGTCTTCCTCTATCCCCCCGTGTTGGGCCGGATGGGGGTCCATGTTGGACCGATCCACCCGCCCCAAAGCCGCTCGACGGGGCAGGACGCACACGCTACCCGCCCTGGCCTTACGGCCCCCACTGGTAATTTTTTAGAGAGGTTGTCTTCCTCTATCCCCCCGTGTTGGGCCAGATGGGGGTCCATGTTGGACCGATCCACCCGCCCCAAGGCCGCTCGACGGGGCAGGACGCCACGCGACCCGCACCGGCCTTACGGCCCCCACTGGTGATTTTTTAAAGAGGTTGTCTTCCTCTATGCCCCCGTGTTGGGCCGGATGGGGGTCCATGCTGGATCGATCCACCCGCCCCAAGACCGCCCGACTGGGCAGGACGCCTACGCTCCCCACCCCGGCCTGACGGCCCCCACTGGTAATTTTTTATAGAGGTTTTCTTCCTCTAACCCCCCCATCTCATCCACGTGTCCTCTGCTAATCAGAGGAACACGTGGAGAGACCCCCAAACGCGGCCCTCGCGGGCCGATAACCCCGAGACAAACTGCCTCGGGTTCCCTACGCGCGTGCCAGAGTATTAGCCACGAGTAATAATGCCCCCGAAAGGACATTATTACCCGTGTTGCCCGGGGTGTACCGGCCCAACGACTGCCGTTCCAATCCACGAGAAATGTAGAAAGGACCAGCAGCCGTCGAGCGCACGGGGAGGTTCTCTGGCCACACACCCCGGATTTTAATGACCTTTTTTTTTTTTTTTTTTGATTCCCAGGAAAAAATGCTTGATGCACTACCCGCCGGCTAGGGGACGGCACCGGCGGGGCGTGTGGGACTCACCAGCCTAGTGCTGGGATACCCACTAAAAAAACCTGGGGTGTTCCCTCTCCCACCCAATGGGGGGGGCAAGTTGGGAGTCTAAAAGATTCATCCATAGCAGGCCCCCCCGTGTGGGTGCCGGCCGGGTCAATCGGACCCGACCTCCTCTCGTCCCCGGGGGAGAGCATTTTACTGCTCTCCCCTTTCGACGTAAGAAGGCGCGCGGGAACACCGCGCGCGCCCTCTGTGGGTTCTTACTCACGGGTGGCAGGGTCCCCTGAGGCCTTGCCACCCAGAACCCTTAGGTGGGGGGCAGGAGAGCGACATAAGCGCGTCTCCTGCGCCCCCTCCTCCGGCGGCGGATGTCCGGGGCGTAAGGATCTTCCTCACGACCCCGCTCCGCCGCCTCCTTCTGCGAGATGACAGCCTCGCAGAAGGACCTCATTGCACCCCAGCACCTGTCGTCGCCGACCATCATGGATACGACGGTCGGCAACGAGAGGTCGGGGCCAATCACGGCGACCAGGGCACAGCGCTCCTCGGCCCACGCCGGACACTCCTCCAGCGTGTGCTGCGCCGTGTCCCGGTCGCACTCCTCGCAGTGGTGACACCTGGTTGTCGGCTCCCTACCGGCTATCTTGCACAGGTACTCTCCGAAACAGCCGTGTCCGGAGAGCACCTGAGTAAGCCGGTAGGTGAGCGGTCCGCGCCGTCTGTCCATCCATTGCCTTAGCACCGGACGGACAGCCTCGACGGTCCTCACCCCGTAGCGGGGCTGGGCCAGCCTTTCCTCCCACTTGGCCTCGAGGACCAGTCGAGCCTGGGACCTTCGCGTCTCCACCGCCCCGTGAGTGGGTTCCTCACCATGGAGCCGGAGGTCCACGCGCCAGTGATACACCGACGCTTGGACCTCCGCCTCCAAATCCCAGGGCGGCGATGCCGCCAGGACGCACGCCGCCTCAAAGGAGACGGTGCGGTACGCCCGCGACACCCTGATCGCCATCGCCCTCTGAGGTTTCCTCAAGAGGGCGATGTTTCGGCGATCGAGGGCGCCGGCCCAAATGGGCGACCCGTAAAGGGCCATCGACCGCACCACCCCCAAATAGAGGCGGCGGCAGACGACACTCGGCCCTCCGATATTCGGCAGCAGAGAGCTAAGCGCTCCCGCCGCCGACATCAGCCGGGGGGCCAGGCGGCTAAAATGGACGCGAAAGTTCCAGCGGCCGTCGAGGTGGAGCCCCAAGTATTTCATACTCGGCTCCACCCTGATGCGGACCCCTCCAACTATGATGTGGGCATCTGGTGGCGGCGCCCGCCGAGGCCCATGAAATAACAGGGCCTCGGACTTTTCCAGCGCCACCTCCAGTCCCAACATCCTAATTCTACCGACAACCAGGGCCACCCCTGCCGTGGCAAGACGGGCAGCTGCCCCGTAATCCTCTCCCCGGGCCGTGACCAGCGTGTCGTCGGCGTAACAAGTTACGCCGACGCCCGGGGGTAGGGCGCCCCGCAGCACCCAGTCGTAGCCGATGTTCCACAGGATCGGTCCAAGAACGGAACCCTGCGGAACACCGCACGACACCTCCCTCCGGAACGTCTCTCCGTTCCGCCCCACACAGAACACACTCCTCTGGTGCAGGTAGTCCCCGACTATTCGGCGCAGATAGGGAGGCACCCCATGAAATCGGAGCGCCTCCCTAATAGTCGCCCACGGCAGGGTGTTGAACGCGTTGGCGATGTCCAAGGACACCGCCAACACCACCCCGCGCGAGGCGACCGCCTCATCCGAGAGGGCCTTGACGCGACTGATCGCGTCAATCGTCGATCGGCCCTCTCGGAATCCGAACTGATGTTCGGACAAGTCGGGGCCCACCCGCACCAGGTGCCTGGAGAGGCGGGCAACCACTACTCGCTCAAAGAGCTTGCCCACCTCATCCAACAGCACTATGGGGCGGTACGCGGAGGGAGAGTCCGCGGGGCGGCCCTCCTTTCTCAGGAGGACCAGCTTACCCGTCTTCCACATGGCAGGGAACCGTCCCGACTCCAAACAGGCGCTAAACAGCCTGAGGAGCCGGTCCCCTAGGGCGTCGTAGGCCAAAACCCAGGCGTTGCCAGGAATTCCGTCCGGCCCCGGGGCGGTGTTTTTGCCCCGGAGCCGAACCATTGCCGCGCCAAGCTCCGCCATTGTTACCTCTGGCGCCCCGGCATCGGCACCGCCCTCCTCAATATCGGGCGGCGCCATTTCGGGAGGCGTGTGCTCCGCTCTCGAAGGAAAGAGAGCGGAGACCACCTCCTCTAATTGCCGGGGCTGGAGACTCTCGGTGACCGGTGGGGCCCAGGGGCGCAACTTGCCCCTGACCGCCTTGTACGGGCGGCCCCACGGATCTGCCTCGAGAGTCCCCAGGAACTCTTCCCATCTTTGGGTTTTGGCCTCACTGATGGCGGACTGCAGGGCGTGCTTCCGCTGTACGTATTCGCCCCGCAGCCGTGCCTCCACGGTCGGGTCACGGTACCGCCTGCGTCGGCGGTACCTAGTGTACTGGCGACGCGCCGCAATGCACGCGGCGCGTTTTTGGCCTATGTCATCAGACCACCAGTACACCTGACGCCTTGGAGGTCGAGCACTGGCCCGGGGCATCGACGCGTCGCAAATCCGCGTCATCGCGCCCCGGAACCACTCCGCCTCTAGCTCAACCTCCACAGGCCCTTCGCCCATTGGGGTCCAGGCCTGGACGATGGAGGCTTCCACCAGCACGTCTACGTTGAGACGTTTCAACGCCCATCGTGGGGACGACGGGGTGTGCACTCTCCTCGGGCGATCGTCCGAGATCGCCGGCGAGGCGGAGATGTCGAACCGCACGTAACGGTGGTCCGACAGTGACTCCGCCTCGACCAGCACTTGCCAGTCCCGGACGCGGCGCGCTACGGCAGGGCTTGCGAACGAAATGTCCACAATGGACTCGCCCTGCCAGCGCACGCACGTGGCGACCGATCCCCGGTTAAGAACCACGAGACCGGTCGCAATCGCCCACTCCTCCAGCGCGTCGCCGCGAGCGTCGGTGACAGGGGATCCCCAAGCCGTTGATTTGGCATTGAAGTCCCCCGCCACCACGACCGGACGCGATGGGTACCGGTTAATAACGGCCCCCACCGCGCCCAAAAATTGCTCAAACTCGGCGAGGCGCCGGTTCGGAGAAAAGTACACCCCGATCAGGACGGTTCCCTCCCAATCAACACATATATAACCCTCGCCCCTGTCTGTCATCACCAGGAGCGAGGGTCCGGACGAAACAATGGCCGCCGAGCCTCCTAGGTCCCCAAACCAGTTGTGTCGGCTGGGGACGCAGTAAGGCTCGGCGACCACGGCGATGTCTATTGACCACTCCGCCATGTGCTGCAGCAAAATATCCTGCGCCCTGGCGGAGTGGTTAACATTCACCTGTAGGAAGCGATGGACCATAATTAATTACGTGTCCATCGCCTCCGTATTGCTCCCTGCTTGGGACGAGGCCGGGGCGGCCGGAGTCCCGGCGACCGCCCCTCTGGCCCTACGTCGTTTCGGTGGGGAGCAAGATTTGCTCCCCATCCGGTGCTCCGCCGGCTTTCCTGCAGCAGAACAGAGGCTGCAGGAAGGTTTTGCGGCGGAGCAGGCGGCGGCCTTGTGGCCGGGCTGACCGCAGCGATAGCAGAGATCGCTGCGGTCAGTTTCGGCGGTGCATTGCTGCCTCACGTGCCCCGGTTCGAGGCAGCGGTAGCACCGCCTAGGCCTCGGCTCCAGGAGATTCACCTGAGCCGAGACCATCCCGACCAGCAAACGGCCGGCCGCCACCTTCTTCGCCGCGGCGATGGGGCAGCGCACCACCACCGTGCACAGGCCACTCTCGCCGCGGCGCATCTCCCCCACCCTGACCTGCGCCTGAGTGCAGGCTCCGGCTTGTGCCACCGCAGCGGCGACATCCTCAGAGGAGGCCGAGTCGTCCAGCCCGGTTATCCGCATTTCTGCGGACTTCACCGGGCGGGAGACCTTGACCTCCTCAGGCGTGAAGAGTGACCGAATTGTTTCGGCCACCCTGTCCGCCTTGTCGCCGGAGGTGGCACCTGGGACCTCTAAGATCCTGGCCCCAGTTGCGGCAACCTTAAAGAAGACGCCTCCAGCGAGGCCCATCTCAGCAAGGTTGCCTTTCATGGCCTGTGTGGCCCGCTGGAGGACGCCCGCGTAACTAACGCCTTGCGCAAGCCCCTCCTCCGTCAGCTCCACCACAACGGCGGTGGAGCGCGGGGGGCGCAGGTCAGCCGGGCGGAGGCCCTTCTTCTTTCTTTCCACCGGGGTAGCCCGTGAGGCCTTCTTCTTCTTCTTCTTCCTCCTCTTCTTCCCGACGACCTCTGTCCACGGCTGCTCAGCCGAAGAAGAGGCCACCGGGGGGGGTTGGGGCGGGGCGCCGCGGTGCCACAGCGGCGGTCGCCCTCCCCTTGCCCTTCCCCTTCCCCTTAGAAGAGGAGGCCGATGGTGTGGGGGCAGATGTCTGCCGCGCAACCGGTGGGCCGGAGGGCGCCGGGCCAGCCGGCGTGCCTCCGACCATCCGGGGGCGGCCCCCAAGCGGAGGGCCCAGGGTAGGGACGGGCGTGAGGCCATAGTTGGCCAGGCACGCATCAACCACGTTGCGCGCCTGAGCCACCGTGGCCCGCATCAGTTCGTCCGCCCAGGCGGGACGCCGGTCCTCCGCGGGAGTGAAGGGCCGTGCTGGGCGCCGCGGGAGGGGTGGGAACTCCTCCCGTGGCCTCCCGGCAGGCGCCACGGCGGCGGCCGAGGGCGTCTTGGCAGCGTTGGTCCGAGCGGCAGCGGCAGCGGCCGCCTTCATGGCCGTCACCTCCGCTCGGAGCTCCGCCAGCTGCCTATGCAGGCCCTCATTCTCCGACCTCCAGCGCCTCTGAAGGTCGGAGGAAGTCTGTCCCCACAGGTGGAAGAAGGCCTCCCTCATATCTTCCGTGGCATTTTTTAGGTCCCGGACGAACCCCCCCTTCAGGTTGCCGGACCGGGCCGCCACCCTCAAGACGGTCTCGGCGCCAGCCTCAAACCGTTGCCTGAGGTCGGCAACCGAGTCCCCAGCCGAGGGGGACGCATCCAGGACCTCAACCGTCTTCGGGGCATCCCGACGGGCAGGTAAAGGCTGCCCGGGGAGCCTCCTCGTGGAGGGAGGCGGCATCGGGGAACCAGCCCTACCTCGACAGGGCATCCCCTCCACCACCTCCACCTCCGTGTCTGAGCACGAGCCCGACGGCACCGGATGCGTTGTCTTCCGGCGCTTCGCGGAAGCCTCCCGCTCTCTTCCAGTCGCCGACGAGCCCGCCTCGGACCCGGACTCGACGCTGACGGAGCTCCTCCGGCTTCCGTCAGGCGTCGACGCGCTAGCTCTATCATCACTGGCGCGTGGTCGTAAAGGGCGCTTAAAGCGCCCTTTGGAGTCGCGCAATGGCACTCCATGCTCCTTCTCCTTCTCAACTTCTATGGGTTTTTGTTTTCCATGATTTTCCATATTGATCCCACGAGTAGAGACGATCTAAAGTCGACCCCCGGGTGACGCTCATTCCGGGGGAAGGCCTACATACTGCTGGGGGACGGCAGGTACCCAGAGGTTTTTACAACTTCGCTGTTGGGTGGTGTGAGTTTTCCTTCTCGCGGGCCGGCCAACTAAGGCAAGCCCCTCGGTCCCGTTGAGCCGCTAGACGTGATCAACGACACTCAACGGGTAACGAGTCGGTTGGAGCAGGGTTGGGTTTCCCCTCCCCTATGTGCTCCCGCCCGGGCCTTACAGGCCCCACTGGTGATTTTTTAGAGAGGTTGTCTTCCTCTATCCCCCCGTGTTGGGCCGAATGGGGGTCCATGTTGGACCGATCCACCCGCCCCAACACCCCAAAATCGCCTAACTGGGCAGGACTCCTACACCTAGACCTAAACTACCCAGGTAGGTAGGTTACCTAACAAAACCTAACCCTAACCTAAACCTACCACCCTAACGGGCCCCTACAACCTAGCAACCTAAACCCTAACTAAACCTAACCTAACAACCCTAAATATATATATATATATATAGACACACATATATATATATATATATATATATATACCTAACCTAACCTACCTACCTAGGCCTGCCCTGGCCTTACGGGCCCCTACTTGTTATTTTTTACCAAGGTTTTCTTCCTCTACCCTCCCTGTCTCAAATCCACGTTTCCTCTGCTAATCAGAGGAACACGTGGAGAGACCCCCAAACGCGGCCCTTGCGGGCCGATAACCCCGAGACAAACTGCCTCGGGTTCCCTACGCGTGTGCCAGAGTATTAGCCACGAGTAATAATGCCCCCGAAAGGACATTATTACCCGTGTTGCCCGGGGTGTACCGGCCCAACGACTGCCGTTCCAATCCACTAAAATGTAGAAAGGACCAGCAGCCGTCGGGCACACGGGGAGGTTCTCTGGCCACACACCCCGGACCTATGCCAACGTTCCACAATACCGTTGCATTGAGGGTGGTATGGGGTTGTACGTGATTTTTGTATTACCATTAATGACATTAATTGTTTGAATAAGTTACTTTCAAATTGACGACCTTGATCCGTTGTGATTTTATTTACGCAACCAAAACGACTAATCCAACCTTCATATAATGTTTTAGCTACTGTTTCCGCGGTTATCTCCTTTCTGGGAAAAGCTTCAGGCCAACGAGTAAACCTGTCTATTATTGTTAAGCAATATCTAAAGCCGTCAGGTGAGGTTGGTAAAGGTCCTATGATATCTATGTGAATTTGCTCAAAGCGTTGCGTATACTTAAATTCACCTAATTTTGATTCAGTATCGTCTTTGAATTTTTGATTTCTGATAATTTATGCAATTTTTTGCCCAAATGTCATTACATCTTTGTTCATGTTTGGCCAAAAGTATCTATCACTAACCATTTTTCTACTTTGTTTGATGCCAGGATGACTTAAATTATGCAAAGAGTTGAAAGATAAACTTTTGGTAAGTATCGACGTGCCTTATCTGCACTCATTTCGCAAACAACATGCCTACTGCTACCTGGTACTGTGATACGTTTTAATACAATGTTATTATGTTGCTCAGCTAACATTTCTGCAAGCTGTTTATCGGTTTCCTGCGCTAAGGCGAGTTCTGAGAAATCTAACACTGTGGGACATGAAATTGTTTCTATTCTAGATAATGTGTCTGCAACTATATTATCATTTCCGCTAATGTGTCTTATGTCTGTCTAAATTCACTTATGAACATAATTTGTCTAGTCCTTCGCGCTGTTTCTCTATTTGTACCTATTTTACTAAATGCAAAAGTAAGAGGTTTGTGGTCTGTAAATATGATTAATTCGTGACCTTCAATTAAATTTCTAAAGTGAATTATGGCTAAATAGATAGCCAATAATTCTCTGTCATATGTACTATATTTTCTTTGAGCTTCCGTTATTTTTTTGGAAAATATCCTAAGGGTTTCCATTCGTTATTATGTTTTTGCTGTAATACTGCACCTACGCATGTGTCAGAAGCGTCAGTCATTAGAGATAATTGTGTATCTGGTAATGGATAAGATAATAAGACTGCGTTTTTAAGATCCTGTTTACATTTTTCAAAGTTATGTTCTGCCTCTTTAGTCCAGATAATTATACTTTTGTCTTTACGTTTAGAATTACCTAAATATTTGATTAATACTGATTGGTGCTCAGCGCAATGTGGTATGTGCGATCTATAAAAGTTAAGCATACTCAAGAATCTTCCAAGTTCTTCGACAGTATTTGGTTTTGAAAATCGATAATCGCCTATACTTTACTTTCAAGGAGTCTAATACCTTCAGTAGATACTTCGTAGCCTAAAAATTCAAATTTTTCTTTGCCAAAACTACATTTTGAGAAATTGATTGTGATACCATGCTCATTAAATCTTTGAAAAATCTTTTCTAAATGTTGTCTATGTTCAGTTTCATTTTCTGATGCAATGATTGTATCATCAGCAAAATTAAATAAAAAATCTAATCCTTGGAGAACAGTGTGGTCCATAAAACGCTGAAAGGTTTGTGCAGCATTTCGTAATCCAAAAGGCATGCGCACAAACTCATACAAACCAAAAGGTGTAATAACTGCTGTCTTTTCAATGTCGCTTTCTGCTACAGGTATACAATTATAAGCTCTATTTATATCTAATTTTGAAAAGATTTTCTTATTGACTAGGCTATGAGTGAAATCATGAAGATGCGGAATAGGATACCTATCTGGTTTTGTTATGGAATTTAAACGTCTATAGTCCCCACAAGGTCTAATATTGCCGTCTTTCTTAGGTACTATATGCAAGGGACTTGCCCAAGCACTACAGCTCGGTCTACAGATCCCTAGCTCTTGCATAATCCTAAATTCATTTTTGGCTTTAACATACATGTCGGGTGGTAAAGGTCTGGCTCTCGCGTGCACTGGGGGTCCTGTCGTCTCAATGTGATGGCATGTGCCATGCTTAGGTGTTTCTTTGTACGAGATAGGCTTGGTTAAATATGGAAATTTATTTAACACATCATACATAGTAAGGGCAATTATCAATAATGGTCTTTACAATGGGCTCCTTAGAGTTAGAAATGTTACCTTTTACACTTAAATTGGTTACCTGATCGATTAGAGGAGGAGGAGGCGCAGGCGCACAAGTGCGCCCGCACCAATGCCAGAACGCGTCGAGAGTGTGCCAGCCACTGTGAGTGTGTCTGTGAACCAATCAGAGCAAAATGCTAGTGTAAGTGCGCGAGATCTGCCCCGATCTGATCAGGGGCACAGTGTATGTGATAGTGCGAGTGATCGATTATCGAAAAAGTGGTCTAGTTTACGTTTGACAAAACGAGACAAGGCGACGTCTCCAATAGCGAAAAAACAATCTGACTTTTTTACTCATGGCACAAATGTTTGAGTGTACATAGATTTAGTTACTAGATTTAAAAGATTTTATTATTCTATCATCTTATAAATCATTTATCATATCGAAGCATTGTACTAACGTTCATTAGTATAACTCATACTCATAATATATAACACCTTATTTATTTACCTTTATATATTAAAACTTCCATATTTTCATCTCATCTTCTCCCCTCGGGAGCATGTTCGAGGCAATACTTGCATCGAACACGAATTGCTGATCTAGCAACCTAAAGGTTGATTCACACACATCAGTGACGACACAGTTCCGTATCCGTGTCCGCTCAGTTCAGTATCAGTGCTTCAGTATTGCGTCAGTGATTTGATTCACACATGTCAGTGCATGCTCAGTTCACAGAGCTTCAGTAAAAACTTGTCCGTCATCAGGTAATAACGTTTGTTACCAAACCATGACTATGTTCAATACTACGGAGCTAGCAATTATAGCTATTGCGTTAGACGAAGAAGAAGAGCAGCATCAAGATAAAAAGAAAAAATGGGGGCATGAAGTATGGCAATTAAGAGAAACAGAAGGACAATTTATGACATTATACAAAGAATTAGTTAAAGATGAGAGGAAATATTTTGAATATTTTAAAATGTCAGAGAGTTGTTTCAATATTCTTCTGCAGAAACTAGGAAGTAAGTTATTGAAGAAAGACACTCATTGGAGAAAGGCTATATCTCCAAGAGAGAGACCTGTTTGGTTATGGTTTTATGCGAAACGAATAGCGTATTTATAACCTCTTACTTAAGGTCTATTTTGTTGTTCATAAATTATTTTAATCGACTTTGGGTTTTTTTTGGGCATCCTTCTTTGTAAAGATTGATCTGTCGAGTTCTATACGTTTTAGTTCTGTAGGCATGAATAAATAAATATACTTACAGCAGGGACATATTTATTTACTAGCCGTTCCCGCAAACTTTGTTTCCCGTGGGTATGAGATGTTTTCCCGCGGTAAAAAGTAGCCTATGTATTATTCTAGGACCTAAACTATCTGCATGCAAAATTTCATCCAGAACCGTCCAGTAGAAACGTGAAGGTCAGACCAACAAAGAAATATACCTACAAAGTTTCGCATTTATAACATGATTTACCTAAATTAATGACTTTGAGCTAACCAGACGATATATATAATATGATATATATATATATATATATATATATATATATATATATATATATATATATATAACAAATACTATACCTATATATATACCTACATAGATAAATAAAGTATTAAATCAAAGTAAGTAAGGTACTTACTATCTAACTTAATTTGTGCTCCTATTTTGTTCCACAAAATAGTTTTATATTTTACATCCATGTACTTTGCATGAGATAAATCATATAAAACCCTATTTTCCCGAACCAATTCAATTAATCGTTCTTTATATCCGTGTGTCCGTGATCCTTCCGTGATGCTTCCGTGATTCATCAAAATATCGGAGCCAACAAATACCATCCGTGCTTGCCGGTGCCAGCACTGACACTGACGGCACTGTGCCGTCACTGACACTGACAAGTGTGAATGCGTTCATAGAGAATGTATGAAAGAATATTTTTCACTGTGTCGGTACTGTGTCGGCACTGTGGCTTCACTGATGTGTATGAATCAACCTTAATACGGCGACGCCGCGCGCCGAGTGCGCAGCGCCGTCAGTGCGAAATCGGACATCAAATCGGGTGCATTCATTATTAGCAATTCCCTATCATCCATTATCATTTAGCATAGCATAGATTAGGTACTCTTTGAGCGGAATAAAAGTTAAAGTGTTTTCCAATCAGTGTTTAATTTAGCATTTCCTTAAGCATAGCTCCAGCGTAGCATTTAGGTAACGTATCGCACATTACTTATGTATGTACTGCATTAATATTTCTATACTTCTTACTTGCATAACAATGAAAATACAATTTAGTACATTAATTTGTTCCTATATGGATCGGAATATGCATGATCACAAAATGGCAGCCATGGCAAATCTGATATTCCACCGAATTAGCAGTACAATTCAGAATGCCTAAATAACTTAATTATCGATCAATTTGATTAAATGGCATCCATTTTTTAATTGTAGGGTATGTGTATAGAGATAAATTACAAAGGATAGATATAAATTAAGAGATAGAGATAAATTAAGGTCATAAATTACACAGAGGTGTAATTTATGACCTTAAAGTACTTACAGGCATTAATGTAATTATATGAATGTTCGAAATATACATGAAAACACTAGGTAATTAAACACTACAAAATAATTATTAAGGCTAGCACAAAAATATCACGATACATATTTTGCGTCCAGAAGCGGGACTGGCGGAAAATGGCGGCAATATTCGTGTTTCGTCTATGATCCAAAAGTATTCACCCTCTGGCGGACCTACTGCGGAATGACGGAAGCGTATGAGTTAGGGTGCGTTCGAAAGCATGAGTTTACAAGCCGTTATAATAATATTTTGTCAGATTAGCGTTTTTATACAATATCACACAAAGATATTGTATGGTATATGTATTGTTTTTAAATAAAATAACAGTGATTTCTAAAGAATACAGCAAAATTTTATTTAAAGAAAAATACAATTCTTTTGTTCTAGTAATGGCCATAGAGTAGAGAGAAAACAAAAAAAGACTATATTAGGATGAGCACAGATTATAGGAGGCACGAATTTATATTACAACACTCCTCCTAAATTAATGCCTTCTAATGATTACTTTTACATTTTAGACGTAAACACAAAAAAAAAAGAAACAATATCAAGTATGGCAGGATTAAATTCCAATTTTATCTCTGAGATAACAAAATTTTGTTTTACACAAAGGTTTGGTAAAAATATCTGCATATTGCTCGTCACTGCACACATAGTTTAACTCAATAATTTTTGCATAATATTTTTCTTTAATGAAACGAAACTTAATGTCTATATGTTTGCATCATTTGTGAAAGTTTATGTTTTTAATTACACTTGTCTTATAGCATTTTGATTATCTAAGTTCAAGCACACAGATTTTTGGTTAAATTCGCCGATGTGACACCGAGCCTCTTTGGTGGCAGCACAGGCTGCCATAAATTTTGCTTCAGTGGTGGATAGGGCCACTGTCTGTTGTCTCTAACAGGCCCAAGTCACTGCTGCTCCATTTTTGTAAATAACATATCCTGTGACTGAACGTCTCGTGTTGGGATCATTAGCGTAATCTGCATCACTGTAGCCTATTACCGTATCGGGCTCAGACATTGGTGTGTAGCACAGACCATAATCTTTGGTCTCTTTTAAATACATGAAGATTTTCTTCACAGTATTCCTATGATTTTCATTGTAAGAGTTTAAAAATCGACTCACCAGGCTTACGGCAAATGAGATATCAGATCGGCTTACTGTAGCTAGGTGCATCAATGATCCAACTGCTTCTCGATATGGAATGTTCTTTTCTGTTTCTCCTTCTCCTTTTGCCAACTTCATATGTGGATCAACCGGCCTCGATGGCGTAATGGTTAGTGTAACCGACTGCCACTCTTGAGGTCGCGGGTTCGATTCCCGCACAAGTCAAGCACATTTGTGCGCATGAATATGGATGTTTGTCTTGGTCTGGGTGTTTCTATGTATAATATGCATGTATTTACAAAAAAAAATGTATTTATGTATGTTAATACATTGTCTAGTACCCATAGTACAAGCTCTGCTTAGTTTGGGCTAGATGGTGTTGTGTGTATGTAGTAGAATATTATTATTATTAGAATATTATATTATTATTATTAACTGGAATGCTGTTGGGTTTACAATTATACAAATTGAATGTATTTAATAACTTCTCAATATACACTCGGGTGCAATGAAATCACACATGTGATATTTTTTTGCAAAATATCGATTATTTTTTTAAATAAAAGAAACCTATATTTTATAATATGGAGTTAAAGCTTGTTTCAATACTTATTTACTGATACCATATAAGCTGTTATAAGTTTACCCTACTGCTAAAAAGTAATAATAACAAAAGAACCCTAAAATTACTCCCTTAGTTCACCGCAGTTTGCCAGACTAATTGCAGGTATAAAAAGGCATGTTTTGAGTAAAAAGTCATCATCCCTCCGCATGGCGACGAGGCAGAGTCATCATGCTCCCAAAGCCGCGGAAGAACATCCTGCTGCCGGGAAGCTATCGACCTATCACGCTCCTCTCGACGACATCGAAGCTGTTCGAGAAGCTGCTACTGCTGCATATGACGCCACACCTTGAGCCACGTGACGAACAGTTCGGCTTCCGCGCCGAACACTCCACGACCCACCAGCTCGCGGTTGCTCGCAACAAACGCGAGCGTGCCGTCGCAGTATTCCTCGATATGGAGAAAGCGTTCGATCGCGTATGGCACACCGGCTTGCTGTACAAGCTGTCCACATCCACAACTCCCCGTCGAGAAGTTAGGATCGTGGCCACCTACCTGCAAGACAGATGCTTCCAAGTGGCGGTTGAAAGCGTCCTGTCTACAGAGCGGCTCATCCGCGCCGGTGTGCCCCAGGGAAGTTGCCTCTCTCCTGTGTGCTACTCTTGGTACACGGACGACATCCCCGTCACCGACGGCGTCAAGCTCGCGCTGGACGCCGACGACGCTGCCTATCTCGACATCGATGAACGGTGTCCACGCGGTGACCAAGATGCAGCGCACCCTAGACGCGCTACCGGCTCTGATGACCCGGACTGACCAACGGGCCCGCACGGGCCCACCCCAGTGACCCGCCTGTATTAGCAGGCGGCGACGACCACCACCAAGACAGGCCCACGGCCTGGTCTGGTTACCCCGAGACCCCGTACGGGTCTACTAGAAGAACCCCTGATGATGATGGAAAGTCATCAGTTGCATATCAACGCTCGAAATGAAAGGACGTTCAGTGACTACAGCTGTATTTATTAGAAGAAAATGGATACTTCTCCGGAAAAAGCCGCTCAAGTCGTTGCTCTAAAGCGGGCCAGAACCAGAGTGCTGTAGCTCGACAGCTGAATATCAGCCGATATTCAGTTCATCGTGTCTACTAGCGCTATCGGGAGACTAGTGGCTATGAACGACGACGAGGATCTGGTCAAGCCAGAGCTACAATTGAGCGTGACAACCGATTTCTCGTAACGACGGCTTTGCGAAATCGTCACCTGACTTCCGTTGATCTTGCGCATCGTCTCCAAGAGATGCGTGAAGTGAAAGTCAGCTAGTGGACGGTTGGAAGAAGACTTGCTGAAGGTGGCCTGACTGCGCATAGGCCAGCAAACGGCCCTAAATTGACGCGAGCTCACCGCCTGGCCCGTCTTCGATTTGCACGAGAACATGTCGAGTGGACAGTCGACCAATGGAGAGCAATCCTGTTCTCAGACGACTCCAGGATGAGTCTTCATGGCAATGATGGACGAGGGCGGGTCTACAGAAGGCCTACAGAGAGATTTGCCTAGTATTGTATCACAGAACGTGCCACATACGGCGGTGGCTCGTGTATGTTCTGAGGAGGGATCTCTCTCGAATCCAAAACTGAGCTTGTCTTCATCGCTGGGGCCAATATAAAGCATCATGACAGAGGACTAACTGCTCAAGGGTACATAGGGGAAGTTCTCCAGGAACATGTCGTACCATTTAGCGGTTTGGTTGGAAATAACTTCCTCCTTATGCATGACAATGCAAGACCCCATACCGCTGTTATTGTACGACAGTTTCTTCAAGAGGTGGGTATTCCCGTAATGTCGCCAGCTCGGAGTCCGGACCTTAACCCGATCGAGCATTTATGGGACACGTTAAAAAGAAAAATAATAGGCCAAAATATTTCTGTGAAGAATGGGACGCTATTCCACAAGACTCTATCAAACACTTGATAGAGTCGATGGAACACCGGTGTTGAGCGGTAATTCGGGCAAGAGGGGGTAACGCTTCCTATTAATAAAGCTATTTCTAGTAGAATTTGTTTTAATTTTTTAATTAATCCCCGAATTTTCAATCTTTGTTAGTTTAGCAAAAATCTTCCAATAAAGATAAAGTTATTGTCTTTTTTTTCGGCATTAAGGTAAACTTATTACCGCTTATGTGGTGTCACTGAATAGGTATTGAAATAATCTTTAATCCCATATAATGAAAGTAAATAAACACAATTTTTCAAAAATTGTTCACATGTGCGATTTCATTGCACCCGAGTGTAGTTTGACAGATGTATAAAAATGTACTTGTCACATTTCTGTATCTCCATACCAACAAAATTTCTGAGGGAACAAGTTTTACTTCAAATATTGACTGTAAGTCATCAATCAACTCCTTTAATGTTGATCTATCTTTTGAGAATATTAGTCCATCATCAACATACAAACATAAGTAACATTTTGCTCCCTTAATAGTACTAACATACACACACTAATCAGCTTTACTATTGACTAGCCCAAACTTCTTCAAAATAGCATTAAATTTTGAGCCCCAGCATCTGGGAGCCTGTTGCCATACAAGGATTGATGGAGTTTACATATTTTATCAGCATCACAGCTCAAGCCCTCAGGTATAGTCATGTATATGTTTTCTTCGAGCTCCCCATACCGAAAAGCTGTTGTAATGTCTAACTGAATTATCTGAAGATTATGTTGGGCGGCCTCTGAGAGTAATAGACGTATGGAATCATACCTGAGAGTTGGAGCGAATGTTTCTTGGTAAAGCCGAGTCTTATAACGTGGACCTATAGGTTCTTCTTTGATGCGAAACACCCATTTACTTATTAATTGCATATTGTCTAATGTCCAAGTATTATTTTGGTGATGAGATTCAATTCTTTTTTTATTGATTTTATCCATTTTGAGCCATCAATAGAATTTAATGCTTTTTCATAGCTATTAGGAACTTCATTTTCTGATAATTGGTCTTCACAACACAGGTCAGAGCTTTCTTCTTGTTTTTGAGCATTTAAACATTGTCTTCTTGTTCTTTTTATTATATTTCTTTCAGGTGACAATTCTATACTTTCATCGGGATGTACTTGCTGTCTGATTGTGATCTACTTTCAGTCACAGTGTCAAATGAGTCATCACTTGAAATTTCTTCAATATCTTAACTGTAGTACTGCTTTCATTTGTAGTTAATTCAATTGCCACATAATCTCTTTTAACCGTTGACTTTAAAAATATTTCATCTCTACTTTTTATTACTGTTCTTGAATTAGGTAATATGAATCGATACCCTTTTGAGTTTTGACAGTAACCAATAAAAATTAATTTTTGTGATTTTGTATCCAACTTTTCTTTTGGTAAATGTACCATTGCCTCACATCCGAATATACGCATATGGCTGACCTTGGGTTTTTATCTATTGTGGGATTTTATAAGACAGAGATTTTGTCGAAGAGCGGTTGACAATGTAAGCAGCTGTATGAATTGATTCAGCCCGATACATTTTAGGTAGGCTGGCATTTAACATCATACATCTTGCTTTTTCTATTAAAGTTCTGTTCATGCGTTTGGCTGTACCATTTTGTTCTGGTGTGTACGGTGTGGTAGTTTGATGTATTATTCCTGCATCTTTGAGAAAGTTTAAAAAAATTTCATTGACATATTCAAGTCCATTGTTAGATCTGAGAATTTTAATACTACGACTTGACTAATTCTCGACTTGCTTCTTAAATTCTTTAAGCTTTTCTAGGACTTCTGACTTGTCTTATATGGTGTATACGAATATCTTCTATTAGTAGTCATTGAAGAAGGTCACAAAATATATGGCTTTGCCTAAAGAGCCTAAAGACTGAGTTTCCATCGGTCCGCAGACGTCTGAGTGTATCAATTCAAGTAGGTCTTTGCTCTGAGACTCTTGACTCTTAAAAGGCTGACGTGTTTGTTTTCCTTCCTGACACGTTATACACTTAACATTCTCTTTTACTTGACTTAAGTTTAAATCTGCAGTATTCTCAGCCAATTTCTTCATACTTTGAAAATTCAAATGACCCATTCTCTGGTGCCACAGGTAAGTATCTTGCTCAATATTATCTAATATGCATGCATAGCCATCAGGCATTTTCAGCCGATACATATTATTTATTAAGCTTGCTGTTGCTACTATGACATTCTTTCTATTAAGAATAACACAGCCATTCTTACTAAACTTCACTTGGCCACCATTATTAATAAGTTGACTTACTGACAGTAGGTTTGTAGCTAGTTCAGGTACATACAATACATTTGTAAACAATATTTAACACTATCATCATAAATACTTAAGCTTATTATTCCAGAGCTTTGAACAGGTAGTGTTTTATTCTTTGCAACTTTAATTCTTTTAATATGTGGAGTTGTTTCTTCTATAAACAAATTATTGTGTTTAGTCATGTGTACAGAAGCGCCAGAATCAACATACCAGGCATCGGAGTATTCAGAAGAAGCTATAAAGACAGCGGCATAAGAACTGTTTTGTTTATATGCGTTTGTGGAGGAACAGGGTATGAAGTCCCTCCAACACAAAGGGAGGATCCTCCGACCAGGCTGGTTGATCGTGCCTGGCGGGCCGCGGCCCGACGATTGATGTCGGGAGCTTGTATATATACTCAGTCACTGTGTAAACTTCACTTGTGCGATGCAGAATAGTATGAAGTCATGTGAAGTGCGATTGTATCGCCATCTGTTAAATGTAGGCTGAACTTCTTCGTCTGTGCGGAGTCGCCACACGTTCTTCTGATCCTTGTTGGGTTTTGATGCTTTATACTCGGGACTTATATGACCATATTTGTTGCATGTATAGCAACGGGGGCCTTTAGAAAATCTTTTATTTTTATTGTGACACTTCTGACTTGTAGCAAAAGCTGATGAATCACTTTCAGTTTGTTTGACATCTTGTAATATTTTTGATTTACTGAGTCAGAGGTGCATTCATGCCTGAACTCTCAATGGCTATTATCATTGGCTTGTAACTTTCAGGCAGACCGGATAGCAGAAGTGTGCCTAGTCACTCGTCATATGAAAGCCAATGTTTCTTAGCTTATGGGCCGCTGTCATTATTTTACTGACATACTCCTCTACATTTAGACATCCAGCTAGCGTAGTATTGCATAAGTCTCGCAGCAGACCAACTCGGCGCGTTAGTCCGGAATCATCAAAAGCGCGAGATAAATTTTCCCAAACTTTTTTCGCAGTGCTTGATTCTTAAATATGAATATAGTTCACAAGATCGACAAGAAGTATTATCTTCAATCTGGCTTTAGTGTCACGCTTTTGGTCAACTGTACTTGAATCTTTGCATTCCACTCAATCCCATAACTCTTCATGCTGCAAATACGTTTTAACAGCAAAACACCATGTGGCATAGTTATCACGGCCGGTTAATTTCTCAATTAATGCCCGTGATTTATTTGATGATATGTTGAATTCGAAGTACAACTCAAATTTTTGCTCTGAAAATTTTAGACACGTTGCGTTCGTAGGTTAGGCCTTTTACAACACAGTTTTTCACCCCGATCTTATTAACTTTTTGTACTGATTTAATTTATCGGACTTTCTGGGCCCATAACCTGTTGTTTTTAAATAAAAATAACAGTGATTTCTAAAGAATACAGGAAAATTTTATTTAAACATAAATACAATACTTTTGTGATAGTAATGGCCGTATAGTAGAGAGAACAAAAAAATACTATAATTTATTAGGATGAGCACAGATTATAGGAGGCGCGAATTTATATTACAACAATATGATTCGATTTGGTTATTCAATTAATAATCAAATTGAATTCGATGGTCTGTTGTTATAAAACTTATAAATTATTGCTCTAAAGGCTATCTGCATTGCAAGGTATTACTTTGCATCGTACCGTACGATTAGATATCTGATAGTTTTTGGCGTATTTTTGTTGCTGTTTCCAGTCCGTACTGATTTACATAATATTGTCTTCTGTTTACGCCAATGTTATTCATTGAAATTAAACTACTATATACGGATTTTATCGCGTTGTTTATTTATCACTGTTTACAAAAATTTTAAAATATTACACTACTACTACTATTGATTTTATTTTACTAAATTATAAGCTAATAAAATTATTTAAACTATTAAATCTATTTATTTTTGGTTTACACTTTCCCCGATAAACGTGATAAAATCCGTATATAGTAGTTTAATTTCAATGATAGTTTTTGGTTCACCTACTACTGGTTAGACATGACAGTCGACAAATAAATATTTTTTTTTTATTGTGCCGTATTTATATACGCGCAACATATAAAATTATGAGGAACCTGGATTCGAACGGAGCATCATACATCTAGCCGCTCCGAAACCTACTTACGAACTAAGCAACGCGCGAAGGTGATCGAACGGAGCATCATACATTTAACCGCGATGAAACCAATTTACGAACTGAGCCACCTCGCGTCACGCACCTCTATTATACGTGGCAGTATTTATACGCCGCCGCGCTGCACGCACACACGCAATCAAGAATTCCTCCAGAAATAGAATTGTAGAATTTTGTTAACTTGTCACTGATTGGTGCAAATGAGTATTGTGCACATTAGTGCGAGCGTTACTTGTAAGAACAGTAAATGGAATATAAGAAGGCTTAAACATTGTAAATATATTCTCAGTTGAATCAGTCAACGCGTTTCATTATAACCCTAACGGTTACCAGCTACGGACCTGGCTTATGGCCTACTGATAATACATTAAATTGGTGACCCCGAGTTGTTCTAGCGCTGTTGTAATATCGGTTCACTGAACCGACACCTAACCTCGGTTGGTTTTCGGCCATATCTAGAACGTACGAATACGCTACCTTATCGTCATGGCACAAGAAAAAACTGAAGAATTTACCGCGAGCAAGTAACGACCCCTTTCCACGATGATGTCGCTACAATCTAAATGCCTGCACATCTACCACCATTCTAGCGTCAATAACAGTCATGGGCTGTGGTTCGCACAGTTTCAAGCCGCCGTCGCCGCCAGGAAAATGGGAGAAGAACAGAAATTCAACCTCGTCATCCCGTTGCTAGGCTGTAGCGACCTCGAACAAATCAGCGACATCATATTGAACCCGCCATCGACCAACAAGTATATTACGCTACAGAACAGACTGATATCGACGTACCAAGAATTAAACCATCGTCAGCTACAAAAATTACTCAGCGGTCTAGAACTCGGCGACATGAAACCTAGCCAATTACTACGTAAGACGCGCGATTTGAGCTGTAAATTACTAACCGACGAAGCTCTGAAAGTTATGTAGCTCAACCAATTACCCATACGAGTCCGTGCCGTACTCTCCTTGAACACCGAATCATCGCTAGTATGTTTAGCTGTGATAGCCGACAAAATGGTTGAACATTTCGAACCCATAACAGTCGTTGAGTCCACACTACAACCTCTACGCCAGCACACACATCAAGCCCGTCGTGTCTACATTTCCCAACTCCTCAACTACAGAAAATCTACAGTTTGACCTATTATACATTATTATATATTACTAGCTGACCCGGCAAACATTGTTTTGCCATAATAATTTTTTTAATCAAAACATTAAAAAGAATGTTAGTGGTGGACAACCCTTATCACTAAGGGGTATGAAAAATAGATAGTAGCCGATTCTCAGACCTACTAAATATGCATATAAAATTTCATAAAAATCGGCCAAGCCGTTTCGGAGGAGTATGGTAACTAACATTGTGACACGAGAATTTTATATATAAGATAATAATTGTTCTGTCAAGAAATTCTCTAAGTACACACATCCTATTTCTGCTCGCTAAAGTTTAATATACATATGTATATTTGTGTCTAAAGTTAGTGTTTGTGGTGGACTTTGTGAAATAATAACTTTTAAAAAGGATTTACCATCGAACTGGACAGAGGGTGAACCCTTGCACAGTGCCAATAATTATATTAATCACATTATCTATCTCAAATTAAAAAACTGTACACCGTCAACAAGTGGCTATTCTGTGTGACTCGTAAATACGCGCAAGCGACGCGCTATGCACGGCGCTTAGGACGTTTTAGGCGTGAACTTATACACATAACGACCCGATAATATTACTTTATTCTGTTCACCGCAGTTATTTTATATTGAAACTTATAACTGTTTTATGATATTGACAATAAAGTATTGTTTTGTTATTGACATATTAAGGATCAAAATTATAATAATTATTTATGGCTTTATCGACAATGTCTTTGGGATGCTGTTCTAATAAGGAAACTGAGAAACTTAAACAGTTTATTAACTGAGAGGGGATACAAGTACGTTCGGGTGAGAAGCGGCAGAATTTTTGTTTAAAAGAACGATGACGCGGATCATGTATTCATAAACAAATTTAGACTCATTGAATAAGATTATGTAAATTTCCTTTTTATCTATTTTTGTGAATATTTATTATAATTATGCCAAGATACTTAAATTGTTCTTTTATAAAAATTCAGCAATCTACTACCAAAACAGTCGTGGTCTTAGAACTAAAACACACACAGTTTATCGTTATACTTCTTGTAATAATAATTATGACGTAATTATTTTAACAGAAACCTGGCTTAATGATTCAGTATTGAGTGGTGAATTATTTGATAACAGATATTTCCTCTACAGAAGAGATAGACACACATCTCCTTTACATTGTACTAAAGACGGTGGTGGCGTTTTGATTGCGATAAAGAAAACTTTAAGATCTAAGCGTATCGAAGATTGGGAAAGTGTTTGTGAGGGCCTTTGAGTAGATATAGATATACCGGGAGGGCGTACAGTGCAAAAAGTGATTGTTTGCGCATTATACTTACCACCACCAGTACGTCGCTCTTTTTTAGAAATATTTATCGATCAATGTAATGCAACTTTTGAGCAAATGATAGACAGCGAAGTTTGTATTGATGGAGATTTCAATTTAAATAATATTGACAGGCAATTAGTTAAAAATACATCTTGTTATAAAAGTCCCTCCACCACATGTGAAATAATATTGGATTTTACTTAATCAACAGGCTTAATCAATATAATTCTGTACTGAACACTGGGGGTAGGATTTTGGATCTTGTACTTTGTAATTTACCTTCTTGTACTAGATATAAGTATGTGTTTAAACCCTTTAAGTAAAGTTGATCATAATATAAGTACCACCCTCCTTTGGAAATTGTTATTGCTCTGCCAAAGGAAGCAAAGTTACCACATAACACTGTAAATAGACCTAATTTTCATAAAGGCGACTATACATTGAATTGCACATTTTTGCGTGAACACAATTGGTTACCGATTATTCGAAGAACTAGGTGATGTGAATGAGATGCTAGAGGATTTCTACGAAATCCTTAACTCCGCTATAGTAAAATTCATACCATTCCACGTACCTAAAGTTAATAAATATCCTCCATGGTTCAACAATAGATTAATTAAAATGTTACGACACAAAATAAACTTAGGAAGCGATATAAAAAATATAATAACCCGTTAGACGCACAGGAACTAAAATATATCAGCAAAAATTGTGACCATTTGCCGACCAAATGTTATAATAGCTACGCGAAATTTCTAGAAGATAGCCTTGTGAAAAACCCTAAGCTCTTCTGGACGTATGTAAAAGCCAAAAGAAGGGGATTAAGCGCATATCCTAGGTCGATGACAGATGGACTTGTTACTTCAAATGATGGTACCGCGAAACTTAAAAGGGCCAACAACTGTGGGCAGTCAATTTGCTGCTTGAGGATTTTAACAGCAAACATTGCGTCATAAATGCTTCTACAATTTGCTTAAGAATTAATGCCGAGGTACTTTAATCTAGAATCGTAAGAACGTTTTTATTTTGTTATTCCATTGGAGAACGCCAAATGCCATAGGTACCTCTTCTGAATACGTTCAAGGCGTAACGAGCGTATCGCGTAATGTGGTCGCCAGACGCTGCAGTATTCCAATAAGCTACGGATTAAGGTATTATAAAAAAAGTGTCACCCATAATAATAATTTGTAACCCTTTTTTATTTTTTGATTTTGGTGTGATTATTTGATACATATTTATCTTTTTATGTTTTGATTTTATATTTTGCTTTTATGTTGTTTTTAATTTTAATTTAACTGATTTATGCTTGTTTGACTTTGAATACTTATACTTAAAATCTTGTTTTGACATTCAATTTGTATAACTTTCTTTTTATCCTAGCCTCTCTTTACAAATGCTATCTTTTCTGCCAATGCTGTGCACAGCCATTATCGGACTGCAAATTCACACTTTTTATTAACACCTATTATGTTATTCAATATTATGATTTGTTGTCTGTAGTTGTGCCTAATGAATAAATAAATAAATAAAAATAAATAAATAAAGTAGAATCTTGGTGTTATTATTGCGCAACGTTTTACAATATCGCAGAACGAAACCCAACATTTTTGATGCATTTTTGTTAATGTTATCGAGGTGTGACTCAAAATAATTTATTTTATCATTTAACAACCCGAGGTTCCGAATTGTTTCCACCTCATTAATTTTACTCCGGTTTATGTGATCATTAAAGTTTAATTGATTGTTCTTTTGCGTGAACTTTACACGATAACATTTATTGCAATTTAGAAGCATATAGTTGTTTCTACAAGAGCAGAGAGAGCTCAGTGGGGAGCAACCAACAGACTGCAGTGACACTGGTCGAGCTTTAAGGTATCGTTAGCCTTCGGGTTGCGGAGGTCAGGTGGCAGCCGCTCCGTGTAAAATCTGATATCCAGTAATAGCCGGTTAGACTATAAAAGCCGACTCCAAGTGACTTGGGAATAATAATATCTAGTGACCTCTCCAATGAAGGAATTAACTTCCATTTTAGTCCTGCCTCTTCGCCACATTTCGGTGGCATCTGGGAGGCGGCTGTTAAGACCACAAAATTTCATTTACTGCAAGTGCTGGGAAATTGTCATTTAAGCTATGAAGAACTGAATTCGATATTAATTAAAATCGAAGCCATTTTGAACTCACGCCCACTCACGCCCTTGTCATCACACCCTGAGGACATGACGCCTTTAACTCCTGGCCATTTTTTTAACGGATGTCCTTTTACTGCATTGCCATCGAAGGACGTTCGGGAGCACAGCAGTACTCATCTCAGTCGATATTACCGTATTGAGCAGCTGCGGCAGCATTTTTGAATGAGGTGGAGTAAGGAGTATGTATCGGAGCTCCAACAACAGACGAAATGGCGAACTTCCAATCATCCACTGAAAGTTGATGCACTTGTTTTGCTGAAGGAAGACAACTTGCCACCTCTCTAATGGAGACTGGGTCGGATTGTCGCAGTTTACCCTGGTTCAAACCAAGTTGCTCATGTCGCAGACATCAAGACCTCGACAATTGCACGGAGGTCATTCAGCAAACTTTGTCCGCTACCTATAGCTGAAGACTGTTGATGGTTAAAAGGCAATCTTTCAACGCCCGGGGGCATGTTCGCGCGCCTACGACAATCGTATAGCAACGACCGTCAACCCATTGCGTGCTACCGTTAGACTTTTAAAATTGTAATTGTCATTCTTGTAGTCTTATGTACTCGGATTACACGTATTTCTGGAGATTAAACGAATTTTAATTTATACACCTGGAGTGGCCCTATACAATAAGAAACACGCATGCTCCACAGACCCGTTGCGAACATTGAGCGAACATGTAGTCACCATAATTGGCTAGTGCTAGGCTAATTATATATTTTATTTCATTTTCTTCTTGAAGACTAAAGAAACCCTCCTCGCTTTTGGGAATCTGACAAGAAAAGACGTCCGAATTCATTGGTGTTGGAACTCAAATCTCAGGAATTAAGTGGCCATTTTAAAAACTTCATGTGAATGTCTTTATTTAATTTTAAATATTTGTATAATTTGGTTCTACCAGTAATACAAAAAAAAATAACAAGTTTTATGGGCTCGCAAACACAGAAAATGGGAGGAAGAAGACTGGCGTTGTGTTTGCTTTCCGATGAATCTCGTTTCGGTGTGAGACCAGATACAAAAAAAATATATTTGTTTTTTTTTTCATTACGTATAAGAAGCGTATTTCAAATACTTCTGTGTTTTTTTTTGTATTGGCAACATAAGTAGCACTACCATCCATTACAATCATTAAAAATTCCAGAATGCCTGTAGCTTTTACACAAAAATCAACCAAAATGATGTTGTTTTCTAAAATTATGTAAGATTTTGACTTCCAGTTCACTTTCACTCATCGTGGTGAAAAAAAAAGTATTGACACTAGTTAGGCAATCGCCTAATGTACGTCATTACTGACTATGCAGCGGATGCGCCGTGCAACATTGCGTAGACTGCACAATTACAGATTTAGTAATAAGTTTAGTTAAATGAAATGCTATAATTGTAATTTAGTCTTGTAGAATATTTTAATCAATAAACATAGTTTTAATTAAATAAATATTTTTTTAATAATTATCTCGTTCGCCGTAACTTAACTGATGCAGTCGGTAGGATCGCGGTACTCTGCTACGAATAGAAATCTTCGGCTAAGAGTGAACGATATCTATCGTTATCTTCGCGATCGCGTATACGAATCTACGACGGCGAGCAACACGCGGGAACTCCGGAGAATTGGAAGACCTGCATTCTACAAGGCCCGGCTGGAGATGCAGAGGATATTGGGGTGAGTGCTTGTTGTATTCCCAATTTCCTATGCTATATTTCCTGTAGTTATCTTTTTAAATGTTTTATGTGTGTTTGTTTATATGCTAAAATCGCATAGACAAATTACCTAAGAAATAGAGATATTTTATTATAGGCGCGTATTCGTATATGTGCTAATATCGCAGTAAACGATTCGCATTACACAGTAGATAATCATATAAAATTATAAGTGTGTATTTATTCGCTACAATCGCGTTTAATATAACACTCGTTATAAAACTTCAAGCTAAGTTCTTTGACTACTGTCAAAAAAATCCTGCTTACCTACTGGTAAGCAGGATTTTTTGTGAAGTTCAAGTAAATTTCTGTAGTAGGTTTTATATTAATTCACAATGGCTATGGCAACATTTAAATTCATATCAGAACTGTTGCCTAAGTATGATGGTAATACAAAAACATTAAATTCCTTTATTAGGAAAGTAGAAAATGTTATGCTTCTACTGGATCCACCAGTTAGGGCGAATCCTGCTCTTATTAGTTTAATTAAAAGCAAACTAAGTGAAACCGCTATTAGCGTATTAGCTTCAGAAATAGTAGATAGCTGGCAAGCAATCAAAACCTCGTTGACGCGTAGACTAGACGAACCGCGTAACCAAATCCAGTTGTCGAAGAACGAACAAAGTCCATTCGTTAAGCGATTAAGAGATATTCTAAACACTTTGAACTTAATAGGTAGTCATACTGATAAGTCGTATTACGAGAATATGATCATAGATACGTAAACCATTTAGACTTTCAAGTATCTATTAGTGTACGAATTGCAAAGCATTCGACTCTTGAAGCAGTTATAGTAACGGCTAGACAAGAGGAGGCCGATTAGCATTTAATAGACTCAGTAATAGTTTAAATTCACTTTCTTTACAAACCAAACCGAAAGAAATACCTAAGCCTAATCAAACGACACCCACGATACCCCAAGGTAGTAACTTTCCCCCACGCAATAGCTGGCACCCAGATCAAAAGCAAGAGGCTAAAAACGCTTCAGGTAATGAAAGACCTAGTAGTTCAGGAACCTTCAGGAACTCGGATAATTTAAGATAATAATAATAAAAATATGTATTGCTTTAAAAGTACAATATATAACATATAAACAAAATATGAGAAAGCATACATTATGATAGTTGTACAATAACATACTAAGGGACACAGCGATTCCTAAACTGAGACTTGCTCGTATTTTAGAAATCGATGACACTCCCTTTTGTATCATAATTTACCATCGCACTTCACCTCGCTTCTATATTGGTTAAAAACAACATACAATAAACAAATATTTTTTTTGTAGTTTTTAAATAAGTAAAAGTCTTCACAATTTATGCTATTTATGCTATAGTATATAACTAAAACTAAAACAAAACAAAAACAATGTTTATGTATTTATTAAATGTGTCATTAGTGTTTCTGTTTCTTCATAAGTCAAGGACTGTAACCAGTTTTGCAATTTATATTTCAAATTATGTTTGTTCAATATCTATACAATTCAATTAACAAAAAATTGTCACTATGCAAATAGTGACAATTTTTTGTTAATTGAATTGTATAGGTGGGAACTCAGTGCGTTATATTGTCTCTGTGCAAAAGTAGTTCTGCATCTAACAGGGCAACAAATAGATGCGCCACGACGTCTTTGTCGAATTTCATCGTAGACGGGCAATTGTGTATGACGACGAAGCAAAGCACGGAGAATAAATAACTGTCTAACAGTTAAAACTGGGCATTCCCTATATAGACTTACTGTTGAATAGAAACGTGGCTTGCAAAGTATAACTTTGAGAAGAGATCTTTGCGCTCGCTCCAATTGCAAGAACAATGTTTTATAAGTGCCACCCCAAACCGGAATACAATAGCCAAGAACTGATTGACATAATGCTACATAAACAGTCTTCATTACTGATAGGTCAACAGAGTGACGTAAATTTTTAAATATATAAATCGTCTTCGAACGCGGCCCGTTAACATTTCTATTTGTGGACGCCAATCTAGTCTCTGGTCGATTAGCACTCCAAGCTGTCTTAGACTAGTAACATTGTTTAACAATGAGCAGGAATAGGTAGTGATTAAATTAGCATAACATTGATGTGTGGTGAGATATAAAGTATCCCTTGGCGGAGTGGGAGTTTTTGGAAGATAAAAACGAATATACTTGGTTTTTTCAATATTCAAAGTAAGCAAATTTGAAGACAGCCATATCATGACTTCCCGAAGAGAATTCTCGACATATGATTTTGCTTCTGACCAACTATTTCCATATACAAACTTGATTGATTGATTGAAAGATTGCAGCCAAACGTACCCCGCCAACAGGTCAACCCACCACAAAAAGTGTCTGACGTCACTATGTAAGCAAACCTGAAAAGCCACGTTTTGCTTCACGCTGAAGAAATGTTTTATACACAGCATAGTCAAGAGCAATATATAGGGGTGTGTAAGGGGTATGGAACTAACATCTTAACTATCCCAAATGTCAACCTCACCTGCTCGTCGTACACCCTGCTGACCAACGGACGAGGCTCTGGAGACCGAAGAAGTTCTGGCGGGATAACCATACAACCACTATGTACAGGAGGAAATATCTGTACCCGGACCCATCACCAATACCAGGGGTTTTCCTACCTCCAAGGGGTAGATTTTTGTACGTCAGATGGCAATCGGTACTTAGTTAATAAACCCAAAAATCTCGCCAAATTTTTAGTAAAGTAAATGGACAGGTTACAAAATACGTTGAGGATAACGGATAGGGCGCCGCCGTGAAACGACGCGCAGACACATCGCCCTACATCTGTGAATAGTGTGCGAGGGCTACCGAGTCACGGACGGGCTCGGCTAATGACGTTAGTCCCAAATTGTAACCTAAAAGTCCGCTTCGCTACTTTGAATGTTGGAACACTAACTGAGAAGACTAAAGAACTTGCTTTACTCTTCGAACGTAGAATGGTAGATTTCGCTTGTCTTCAAGAAACCAGGTGGACTGGTGCAAAAGCCCGTAATATCGGAGAGGGTTACAAACTCATGAATGTAGGCGCTAGGCATGGAAGAAACGGTGTAGCAATCGCTGTCAGAGCCGAACATCTTGATAACATCTTAGAGGTAAATCGAATTGGCGACAGGCTGATGTCTCTGAAAGTAGTTTTTGAAGGAGAAGTCTTAAATTATGATATCAGCTTATGCTCCCCAGGCGGGTTGTAGCAGAGCTGAAAAAGATACATTTTGGACAATTCTGGAAGACTATCTACAACAATTACCCTCGAAAGAGACGGTACTGTTGGGCGGGGACTTAAACGGTTACATAGAGTCTGAAAACAACGCTTTTAAAAGAGTGCACGTAGGGCACAGATTTGGCACTATAAACGAAGAGGGAAAATTATTCTTTCAACAGCTGCAGCATTCGATCTTGCTATAGCAAATTCTTTCTTTGCCAAAAAGCAGGAGCACACTATTACATACAAAAGCGGAAGAATAACATCGCAGATAGACTATACATACTCAACATCGTATAGTTGTAATGGATATGCTGTTTAAGAAAACATCTAAAACCAAAACATCTCAGACTCCGGCAATTACCAAATGGTGGAACCTAAAAGGAGACAAGATTGCCGAATTCTGTAACCATATATATGTAACTTGAATTATAAATCTATTTATTTCTTACAATTACTTAAATTATTTGTTACAACATATATACAACTATTTATATTTACAAACGTATTAAAAACTATAACATAATTACAAAAACACAAATAATTATATTAATAATTACCAGTTGACAGCGATGCTGAAGAATTCTACGACGCCTAAACCATTTTTGTAAATATTTAGTATTATAATTATTTGTGTTTTTGTAATTATCTGTAACCATATAAGCAACTTAAAAGTTAAAACTGAATCAGACGTTGTCACTATATGGGATCACCTTAGCAAATCTATTTTAAAAGGATGACAAAGGATTGCAAAACAAGTAACAAAGAGAAATGGTGGTGGACAGAAGTAGTGCAAAATGCAATTCATAGAAAGAAAGATGTCTTTCAGACCTGGCAGGCCACTCAAACTTCTGAAGACCAAGAAGAATATAATAAAATAAGGAAGGAGACCAAGAAAATAACAGCAGTGGAGCGCGCGAATTCCCAAAAGACCATGTACGAGCAATTAGAAACCAAAGAAGGTCAGAAATGTATATATAAGCTCGCCAAACAACGTTGTCAAAGCACAAAGGATCCCGATAGATGTAAAACCGTTAACGGTCCAAATGGTGAGCCACTGTACAGAGATAAGGATGTCCTATCAGCCTGGCATCAATATAATCAACGGCTACTCAACCCTACTCAAGCTGTTACACAGCTCGAAAATATCGGTAGGAACATTGGACTTATACCTCCAATACATCTCAGTGAGGTCAAAATGGCGCTAAAAAAGATGGCCAACAAGAAAGCCATGGGGCCTGACGGTATTCCAGTGGAAGCTTGGAAGTGCCTTCGCGAACACGGAGTCGTATTGCTCACCAACCTCTTCAACTGTGTGTTGCTCTCTTGCAAAATGCCAGAGGCATGGAGATTGATCACCATAGTTCCTATTTATAAGGGTAAGGGCAGCAAATACGAATGTAATAACTATCGCAGAATCAAGCTGTTAAGCCATACTATGAAGCTATATGAAAGAGTGATTGACTGCCGCCTAAGATCAGAGTATTCACTGTTCAAAAATCACTTTGGCTTTGTACTGGGCTTATCTACCACCGATCCTATGTTTGCTCTAAACACGATCGCTGAAGAGTATCGCGCAAAACTTCGACCGTGGTATGTCGCATTTTTGGATATGGAAAAGGCATTTGACGAAGGCGTTCCAAGAAATACGATCTGGTTGAGCCTTCGCAAGAAGAACGTCCCCGAACATTATATTAATATTATAGCCGACATGTACAAGGGTGCGAGATCAATGGTACGAACAGTAGTGGGTCAGACAAAACCAATAGTGGTTGCAGAAGGTGTACATCAAGGCTCAGTACTGAGTCCCTTCCTGTTTTGCTTGCTTGCTTGTCTTAGACTCACTTACTGAAGTGGCGCAGTCCTCAGTTTCGTGGACTTTCATCTACGCAGACGACGTGGCTATCTGCACCGAGAACCGCGTAGAGTTACAAGAGGCACTTCTCTTGTGGAAACATCAGTTTTAGGCCGGTGGCCTAGCGTTGAGTGTTGCAAAGACACAGTACATGTCTTTTAATGACGCAGACCCAAGTGACAACAGTCCGATTCCCATCGACGGCTAACTTGTAACCATGTGCGATCAATACAAGTATCTGGGTGGTATGATGCACAGATCTGGGAACATAGAATGCAAAATTCAACACAGAATAGCAGCAGCGTGGCTAAAGTGGCGAGAATTAACTGGTGTCACCTGCGACAAAAAGATGCACGTCAAACTGAAGGGTTTGATTTATAAGACCATAATAAGGCCAGTCCTTATGTATGGCAGCGAAATATGGGCTGCAACCCAAAAGAACGTGCATACCATCCAAGTTGCTGAAATGAAGATGCTGAGGTGGATGTGCGGCGTAACCAGGCTCGATAAAATCCGCAACGAATACGTGCGAGGAAGCCTCGGTGTACGCGACATCGCCGACAAGATGCAGGAGAATAGGCTGAGATGGTATGATCACATGAAAAGAAGGCCACCAGACTACGTCGGAAATTTGGCACTACAGCTTGATCTCCCCGGTCGGAGACCTAGAGGTAGACCCAAGACAAGGTGGAAATATGTAGTGCTAGAGGACAAGAGGGAATGTAATATTACTGACGATGATGTCGAAGACAGAGCAAAGTGGAGGAGAAAAATAAGGAAAGCTGACCTCACCACCATGTGAAATACATAGCTAGGAAGAGAGAGAGAGAGATAGTCAAGAGCAATACTACCCCGAAAGTTACGATCCTTATAATGATGGTGAGTATTATAGTAGCAATTTACAATATGATCTAGACTACGATTTTACGCCGGATATGTCAGGAGAGGGACCAAGCCATCAGGATTTTCCTCAGGCCGAGGAGCAGTCAAATCTGGGTTGATTAATACTGTTGATATCAACCATCACGGTAAGGATCATCTTCCTTACATAGAACTGCCAGAATTTCAAGGTAAATTCTTAATAGATACAGGAGCCTCTCGCTGTATGATTTCACCTAATGATATAACCAATACTAGCTTTGAAAATTACGTAGAGCGTGAACCATTTCAGGTTGAAACCGCACACGCCATAACTCGCCATGAATATATAGCAATTTTACCTTTACCATCTCAGTTTAACACAGACACATATCATAAATTTTTAATATTCGATTTTGACACTAAGTATAAGGGCCTTATCTGTATGTACTTGTTGAATTAATTAGGTTGTAGTATACCCTTAATCCCGTAGATAATTCTAACGGTATTCTGTTAATAAAACAAGGTCAGATTTTAAAATAGGTAGATACTTTCAGTTTGGCTTGTGTTTATAATGTATCGTATTTATATGAAACATCCTTAAAATTTATGTCCTTATATGCTAGTACTAAAACTGCTTAAAATAATGGAGATCTACATAAGTCATATAAACACCAAATAGAGAATAATTTAAATATGATTTAGATAAGAAAATAGTGTTTAGCATAGCACTCGAGCCCGGATGGAAACAAGGAAAGATTCAGAAACTATAAGAAAATAAATGGCTGATCATCCTGAAAGACGAACAAATCCTATGAAACCGTTGTGGCAGCAAATGTGAGTACAAAAGGATAGCAGGAATACACATTGCCAGTATTACAAGCGATTGCCAGTTTGAAATACTGAACCGAACACTAAAGACAAACATCAAAACTGTTGAAACAGATGACGTCATATCACTATCCAGAACGAAAACCTCCATTACAACCTGACAACGTATCTGCGAAATTTGATGATGATCGGTTCAGTAGTTAAGGCGTGAAAGCGTAACAAACAAACAAACACAATCAAACTCACTTTCGCTTTTTTACAAGCTTTTATTTAGTTTCACCTATCCCGATGTTTGTCATCAAATCTTACAAATTAAATTTGGTCCACTTTCCGGTTACCGATTGAGCTGAAGTTTTGCATACATATGTAAAGCGCGTGACAATGCAATATTATGATGACATGGTGCTGATCTGATGATGGAGCTGGAAGGTGTCCATAGGAACTTCGCAATAAAACGACACAACGTCATCGAGTTTGGGCTCGTTTGAATTGTCTTGACGAGTAATTTGTTTTTCAATGGTAACCAGGGTCTGATGATGGAGCTGTAAGATGGCCATAGGAACTCAGTAATTAAACAACACAACCACGTCGAGTTTGATTCGTCTTAATGGGTCAACCGTTTTTGATGGGTGGTGAGTGGTGGTGGTTTGGTGGACGTGAATATGCGACCCCATCTTTGGGAAATAAAGTCCGTTCGTTCCGTTTGTTGTGAATGTGGATTCTATCTTTGATTAGATAGATTAGATAGATGACCCAATGCCAAGGTGAGCACGTGCCAAGGGCTGAATGGTATGAAGGTGTATAAACATGTCATATCGCTAACGTTGCGCCTCAGGGTACCACGGCGTACCCTGTTGTACTGAAGCCCTTATCCCCCTACAATAAACATCTGGAAGGATGGACCGTTTTTGTCCTATACTCGTGGGAACAACATGAACAAAAAATAAACTACTACACAAATAAAGAGACGTTTAGAGAAGGCAAAAGAGAAGAAGATTGTTTATGATAGTGATGTCCACAAGCGATTGCTTGGAAAAATTGTTTAGCAGTAGCTAAATATAGAGAAAACCAATCGTTAGAATAACGTGCTCTCAGGATAGATAACGTTAGAATACGTACACAAGAGAGAAGAAAAATGAATTATGAGAAGAACACTTAGCCTGAATCGAAAGGAACAAAATGCTCAGGCAAGCGAGTCAGTTAACACAGACGGCAGAGGAACGCATTGTAACAGCAGAGGATGAACGCCAGAAAAAGACTAATCAGAGGAATATGCAACGTGGTAGCGTTGAGTACTTTAATAACGCGATAAATATATTTTGCGATAAAGTGTGTAATATTTGCACGAAGAGATGTCCCCATCAAGTGACCAAATATTAAATTAGTGCCACATCTCCAACTTATCGGCCTTGATGGCGTAGTGGTTAGTATAACTGACTGCCACGCCTGAGGTCGCGGGTTCGATTCCCGCACAAGTCAAACATTTGTGTGCATGAACATGAATGTTTGTCTTGGTCTGGGTGTTTCTATGTATAATATGTATGTATTTACAAAAAAAAAAGTATATATGTATGTTTATCCATTGTCTAGTATCCATAGTACAAGCTCTGCTTAGTTTGGGCTAGATGATGTTGTGTGTATGTAGTACAATATTATTATTATTATTATTATTATTATTATTATCTTCCACGAGAGTTACTCGAAAATAGGGAAGAATTGATACTGTGTTACCGATGTAACAATTACGTAGGTAAAAGTAACACGTCAATACCTCCTTCTAAGGCATATTGGAACAGTATGAAACCTAGGCCTATACCTGACGTAATACTACGGTTGTCGCAAACTAAAAAGTTGCCTTCTATCATGAATAAATACTATATTTAAAAATTGAAAAACTTTAGTACTTCTTTGGATATTTTGGATTTGATATTGAAACTCGATTGGAATAAATAACATTGTTTACTCATTGCTAATGCTTATAAAATTTTCAATATTCATGTATACTTAAAATATGGTGTTACAAAGAAAACTGGAACATAGTATATTACTGAAATAAATGTTTATCACCCATTTATGTTCTTTTCTTTCTATAAACAATTCTTATTTAAAATAAAGGTTCCAAGTGCGGGAATCGCAAATCGGTATCACGTAGGTTGTCTGCGATCCAGCGCTCCGCTTGCTGTGTCATCTCCTCGTCAAAGTAATCGCGCCAACCGCCCGCTTTGCCTGTTCAAATCAGTACATACATTAAATCCTCAACATCGAAAATATGTTTATTTATTAGTATTTATTGTATGACTCATCTTGCACAGCCACCATCGCAAATTGGAAAGGGGCATGCCAAGACGCCATAGTAATTTGGGCCCACAGTGCACACCTATAAAGGCTAATGATAATAATAGTAAGCAATGCCAATAATTAATTAGCCTAAGAAGTGATTTACAAAAACTTGGCATTTTAACCCTACGTCTTCTAGAATGAAATGAGTGGAACGAATAATTAGTGCGTTATCTGCAGCAAATGTGCGCCATATAAACACATTGTGCATGTTATCGTTTTGAAAAAAAAGCGAAGGAAGCTATTTCTACTGGAGTAACGTTGTTCCAGAAGGAAAATTCTAAACGAATAATCGGAGAAAAATATTGTGCATGGGCAAAGTTTATTTATTAGTATTCATTGTACGGCTCATCTTGGCACAGCGACCATCGCAAACTGGAAATCTATTTACGTAGTGAATTATTCGAATTTGGTCGTAAAATAGCAGAATTTGTCGGTCTACAGTACTGATGGCTATGCCAAAGTGAGCGCTCAACTTGGCACAGACACTTTGCATTTCCAAAGCCACAGCACCGAATGAAGATCTAACTATACCACTAATTAGTCGACATTGATTACAAAATATTAGCATTGACCGATCCTCTGTTTAAAAGATGTAAGGGGTTATTATTGGTGGCTGTACCAAGAGTAGTGCTCATATTATCTATGATATCCCATTGTATCTTTTAAACTGAGGACCGACCAATTCTGCTACTTTACGACTAATTATTGACAAATTCTCTACGTAAACAAATTTCCAGTTTGCGATGGTGGATGTGTCAAGATGAGCCATACGTCTCCTAGAGTGTTATGAGTGGAACGTATAATTAGTGCGTAATCTGCTGCAAATTTACGTCATAGAAAATTGTGCGTGTAATAGTTTTGAAAATATAACGAAAGAAACGATTCCTGCTAGAGTAACGTTGTTCCAGAAGGAAAATTCTTAACGAGTAATCGGAGAGAAATATTGTGCCTGGCCAGAGAGCTTATATTTGTGCTAAAATTTGAGCCGAAAATATAATTTGTGCGTCTTCAGGTTTTCGAGATATTAAAACTATTGTTTGTGCGCCTGTTTAATAAACATGCACGACTAGCTTTTTATTTGTGCGTATTTGTGACAGAATTAGATTCAAAAAATTATAAATTACCGCTTTTTGAAAACTCGTAAAAATATCACAGCGCCTAAACGAGAAAACGTATTAGCTCGCTATAAACGGTCATTTTGTTTACAAACATTAAGTAAAACATATTTACAAGATAATGAAACAATATAAATAATAATAATAATATCCTCCAGACCGAATTTTGGTCACGGTGACCAGTCTTAACGGAGACTGGCCATCTGCGCAGGAGATATTATAGTGCACAAGTGTGTGCGCAAACACAAGTGCACTCTCTGTTCCCTGCCTCTCATGATCCAATGGGATGGCAATCCAACACGACCGGAGAGAGATCAGGTGCAGGACCAACGGCTTTACGTGCTTTCCAAAGCACGGGGGTGTCTAACACCGCCAACTTCCTAACTCCGGGCTGTCATTGAGATTTTTAACAGAAAACCCCAATAATTTAATATGATTTATAGAATAACAAATGTCTTTTAATAATGAACTAGTTTAAGTTGACTGAATGACTACAAAAAGCGACATTAACTTCATTCAAGTCAATATGTACGCGACTGTACGTCGCGTCGAACAAAATAATCTTGATTATCTCTTTTCAGAAGCACCGACTAATTCTAGCAGTTTGTGACTAATTTCGACCAATTAACGACTAATTATGGGTGCAATCAGATTATCGCTAGGCATTGTGGTTCCTCAGAGACCAGGATATTAAGGTGGCTGTGCCAAGATAAGCGCTATAGGTATCTTTTAAACGGAGGCTCAATCAATGCTGATATTTTGTGATTAATGTCGACTAATTATTACTGCTTCACATTATATCTGATTAAAAGAATAAAAATAAAATTAAATAAAATTATATTAATTATTATCTATGTGCAAGTTAAGCCTTAGCGCGAACGGAAAATAGTCTATTCTTCTCATACGATGTTGTGCCTATCTAACGAAATTGTCACAATATGACTGTTCAAGAAATAATGATATGCAGCGGGGTATTACTTGCCTTTTCTAATAAAAGATTCTTCTCCAGTTATGACAAATCCCAGTTCTTTCATGACATCGTAGTTGTTAACAGATTTGTTATTCTTAAAACTGTCAATGCTGAGGTGATTGCATAGGCGTTCAATTTCTTCGTCAGAAAATTCTTTGCCGAAAAACTTCATAACTCGTAGCACGGATGCTTTCAAATCCTGTAAAAATATTCAGTTACAGATTTATATCACTGTAGAATACCGTTGTGCACACATGACTAAAATGCAGTGCATTCTCATAAGTATACCTAATGTTGTTTATAGAATCGAATTTATGTATTCAAGGTTACCTTAGATAGTTCTTCATAAAATAAGAACAACATGTTAGGATGATCCCTTTTCTGCCAAGATTCTTTCAGGTGCTCAAAGAAAGGTGTCAAATGGTCTGCAAAAGGTTAATTTTAAATTAATAACCAGTAGATACCTACCTATCTACTAACCGACTTCTAAGTAAACTTACGTAAATTATTCATGAAGAAGTTCCAGTAAGTTTTGAAATCACCGATATAGCCTTGTGTCCTCATCAGCCTGTTGAGATGGTAAAAGGATACTGCGACATCTCTAGGGTCCCGCGCTACGTACACCATTTTAGCTGTGTCGAGTAAAGTTGGCGGTAGAAGCGACAATGGCATGTGCGACTTAATGAATCGAGGAGATGGTGTTTCGGCTAATTGATCTGTTCCAGGCTGGCAGACGAACTCTAAGAGCTCTAGTTTCTCTTTGCTGTGACTGTTCTCCTGTATGAATTTCTCTTTGTTCATCGGATGTACGCAAATGCAAAATCTACAATGTGAACACAATGTAAATTAATGTCTTAATTATAAGGCATTTTAAAAGTAATTGGCTGCATAATTAAATCAAAACAAAGCGCTTCAATGCCAAGGCTTCGAAATAAAAATCAACTAGCACAAATGCGTGTGAATGCCCTCCCATTTCCTATCCAGAAAAACGTGTGCTGGACTCAGATGCCATCCTTACACGGTGGAGTCGACTAGAGTGCGTACCAATAAGTTTGGGTCCTCATACTCTGCCAAGGCACGTGTTTCCTTCTTCCTTCAATCCTGAGCCTTTAAGAAGGGCGTGAAAAAGCACCTTCTCAGGCCGTCAAAGAAGAGACCTCAACATCGCCTCGGCTGCTATGAGGACGATGTGGAGGCCACTGCTCTTAGACCACACGACTGCTTACTATCAGGTGGAGTGCGGTCATTTTGATAAATAAAAACAAAAAATTAAAAAAAATTGGTAATACATCCTTAAATGTTAAAATACAAAGAGTTAATATATTATGAACTCACTCTAAAAATGGGTACCGCTCGGTAAGTGGTATAGCGTTAGATTTTTCATAATCTAAATCATTAGCTACCATCCAGACTAATTCTTGAGTCCACGTTGTACCTGGAACCAATTTATATTACCTAACCAATAACAACCAATACCTATGTTAACCAATTATTATAATTAAATGGCGATAACTGGCCTGCCATAGGTAAAATAAAATAGTTTTATAATATATAAAGTATTAATCTTATTTGATCGCTATTTAAAATACAAAGCTAGTTAAGATCTACTTATTTAGGTAAGAGGATAAATATAATTCAATCCCATTGTTTCTTAAAACTGCTCAATTTACTGTAGTGTAGTAAAGTTATTTGACTATTTGCATAATTACCTGATCGTGGGTAGCTGGTGACAAACACATCGGATGCTTTTATCGGTATGTTATATATTTTTGCTGCTTCTTTTCTGTATGTTTGAGGGAAGAAGTATCCCTTAGGACCAACGCGGACAAAGCCAGTGTACTCGCCTGAACATGAAATAAATATATGTTTACTTATGTATGTACTGCATCAATATTTTTATACTTCTTACTTGCATAAGACTTAAAATATAACAATGAACATACAATTTAGTACATTTGTTCCTATATGGATCACAATATGCCCTTGGGCCCAAGCCATGGCAAATCTGATATTCAACCGAATTAGTAGTAGTAGTTCAGAATGCCAAGATAATTCAAATTATCGATCAATTTGATTAAATGGCATTCATTTTTATATTGTAGGATACCTACGTGTATTTTAGATATACTGAATTAGTTTTTATTGTCTCTTCAATTAAAAACAAATTTTTGATCGCATCAGTGTAGCTTTTATGTATACCTACTTTGATGCCACAACAAACATCTTTGTTTTCATTCATGTCATATTATTAAAGCACATCATTATTACACAAATTATTATTTCTAAAATCTCGTCACAAATAAATAAATAAGCCCTTACGGCAACTAGGTACAGTATAAGAATAAGAGAATATTGTAAACCAAATAAACAATTTAATACTTTTCTACGTTTTCTTCGTATAAATTAGTAAATTAAAAATAAAAGAACAGCTTTTATTGTGCTAGATTATACTAATATCATAAACAACACAATTACTTTGGTACATAATTTAGTCAATATATCAATAGAAAACAAAGATAACAAATGTGCGTCGTCGTTCCCGTTGTTTCTATATAATACTTACATTTAAATTAACTTACCTTTAAAATATTCCAACAACTTTTTCGTTTGTTCTGGTTCCACGTCTTCGATTTTAAAAGGAAACGTATTTGCCGAATCCATGTTGAATGTTTTATACACTTTTGAATTGACTATCTTCGTCAATGCGATTTTAAAGCTTACACTTTGGCGGTTGAGGATAGCGACGGGTATAGTAACACGTAGACTTCAGATTTCAGAATGTATGTATTTGAGTTTTGACTCCGTAATTTATAGCACACCAAATATTGCGTTAGCCATTAAAAATTATAATATATTTACACAGAAATGTAACTAATAGCAACATTCAACGAATCAGCAAAGAGTTTAGTTTACGCTAACTTCCGTGCGCGGCGCTAACGGCGGAGCGAGCAGTTTCCCGCGTAAAATATGGCGCTTGTGGTGTCATGCGTATGCGGTTCAGGGCTGCATACATAGATTACAATACTGTTATAGATATGCAACTATAGCCTTGCTAGAGGTCTGTATAAATGCTGCCGCCAGGTAGCAGCATCATGAACTAAACTGAAGTCGTCAAAGCAACAAACAATATATACATACGTGTATATAAACAGTTGCATTATTCCTTTAGAATTATTATAATTTTATTGTAATTTATATGCTGCCTATATTTAATTTTGTATGCATACACATATAGGCAGCATTCAAGTTACAAAATGTGATTATATGGATAAGGAACATAAAAAAAATTAACAAAGAATATTGTGTATATTTTATTTTGTGAGTCATACTTATAATAATTATGCGCTGCAACTTTAACAGTATCATCACAGTCCGTTTACCGTCTCCAAGCTTTAACAAACATCCTGGTACACAACTTGATCTTTGAGTCATGGTGACGAAATTGACCAAATTCACCACAAAATAAAAGTCTTTAGCGTTTTTAGGTACTCTCGATGTTTGGCCGGAAGAACTAAGTTCATCTCAACGTACTAGGTTATAGAAAAACCACAAAAAGCACAGAAAACAAGAAATTAACTTTGAGCAAACGCATATATCAAAAATTTTGTTTGTTAGAAATCATCGTATATGACGTGTCAAAAACAGAGTGTTGCTAGATGATCTCACTATTTCCATTAAATCTTATTAAGTTAAATATTTTAATCTGCATTGATATTACTTGTTTAGCTCTATTGCACTTTTATATGGCATTATTGCTGAGATATACAAAATATCATACTGAATTATTACTTTGCAACACTAAAGTAGACGCTACCGTATTGTAATCTATGTCTACCACAGCAAAATTTTGTAATATCGCCATCTATTGAAAACTATATAGTAACACAATTATAACACAATTAATTCATGATACTGCTATTAAAGACGCTGACGAGATTTTGGCTCCACGTAATGCTTTTATAATCAAATAATTACTTAATAATTCATACACCTACATCTATTCTATTATCATTGGATTTAATTATATATGTATTTATAGGTATTATTTAGACATCTAACATATTTTATAACACTCGGCCATCCTGCGTCGTACGTGTCCCGCTGCGTTGATCACTCGCTAATTTGTCAGGATTAGTGCTTGTATATTTTGTAATGTGAAAACAATTTAGCAGTATTTCATTCGTTAATTCATTAATTAGGATTATTTAGGATGTCGACATATTATACATCTTTAATATTTCAGATATGTTTGATTTGTGCACAATTACATCAGTTATTATAGACAGAATATTCGTGTATCACACAGATTTGATTATGGCAGCCATAATACACAGCTGCAAATCCATATCACACAGCTTTAAATTGTTATTACACAAATTTTGTCAAATTAGTCTTATGACCTAGAAAAAGTAGTATGTAGTGCTTCCTTCTATTGCTCCCAGGAAAGTTTATAATCTTCAAGGTCATCATACCAGTCCCTTGCAGATACCCATAAACGAATTTGCATTATAAATTGTCTGTCCTTCTTGTCCCAACCGTAAACATGACCGAGTTGATCAATTTTGTGTAACAAACCATTTACATTACTTGTTTTTTCATCTGGTTGAAACGTTGAAATCACTTCAGCATCAGTATGGGTAACGCGTCGCAGTTTCTGACGAGAGTGACGCAAATAGTCCAAGTCACTATCACTCTTAGACGAAGAAAAATTTTCAACATTTTTGTCTTCATAAGATAACAGCGATGAATGTTTTCGTTTTATTCCAATTCCGTTTATATATGGGCCCGACATCCTACTTCTGATATGTAATCAAGGATTTAAATAGGCTCCAATAAAAGTCACACACGCACACTCAATTACCAGTATATTGTACAACGATCAGTTAACGAATGAAATAATAATGTCACAATGGTTTTTATAACGTTACCATTTAAACTGCCTTATTTAATACAAAGTTAAAATAGAAGATATTTATAAACATATTTATTTATTACTATAAAAAATAATATAATAAATAAAATAAGTGGCGCCGGCAGTTGGCGCCACTGGCTTTTATAATCAATTAATTACTTAATAATACATATACCTACATCTATTATATTATTATTGGATTTAATTGTATATGTATTTATAGGTATTATTTAAATGTATTTTATAACACTTGGTGTCTGCCGATATTCATTGATTCTATTCGGAATAACTACATGACGGTTGCTGTATTTGTTAATTTAATGCCTTAAAATACCAAATAATAATATTTTTTGGTTTGTCAGCCATAGTGGCCTAAATACAAACAACTATACATGGAAAAATATTATTTATTAAAAACATTATATAAAAAATAACATAGAACTGGAACGAATCCCGTTAAAAATATTTATGTAATTGTTAGTATGAAAACTACAACTTCATCGATTTACTTCATACAAAGTGACCTCTCATTTAAACCTCTATTATTATTATTTGATTTCAGTTCTTTTTTCTAATAGACTGAGTTATTTAATACATAGTACATGTGTAAATCTTCCTATAGTATAACCTCAGAATTCTGTATTCTGACGGTATAACTTAGCCTCCGTAACAGTAGCAAGCCGAAGTTTTATATGAATTATTTGGAATACAATTTTAAGCCTAACGGATAGATCGTTGCAAAAGTCTTTACAGCTATGACAAAAAAAGAGAAAAATATCTAATTTCAAATTAGCGAATACGCAAACATTGTTTGTCTACATATTAAACATTACTGTAAAAAGTACAGCTACACTCAAATTACGTAGTAGGCTCTGGGATTTTGTACTATAAAAGTTTTATCTAATTCTAATTATTCATAAACTTTAGTGTGTAATTCCTCCTTTTTTCCTTAAATTAATAAATGTTACCTATGTTAGAAACGGAAATATAAAATTAACAATTGGAAAATCGAATAGACAAAATATGATCGGCCATATTCCAAGGTCAACTACTTTATGAACAGCATAGTAGGCATCGATAATATATTTAAATATTTTATTTTATACTTTATTAAGTGTATAACATCAATCCATTTTATTATACAACTTTATTATAAAATTCGATGCGTGGTAACATTTTTTCAAAGCGGCAATTCATCGGTTTCTAATTTGCGTATCTTAACTAATTTAAGCAAACTCTCTTCAGCTCGAATATATCCTATTTTCGAGTAGTGAGATTTGGCACTTGTCCATAAACGAGTAATTTATATTTTCTTACACTAATGTAAGAAAATGTCTGAATGATAAAAATACTAAGCTACTAATAGCTTACCTACCCTTTCTTGTATGTGTTATGCATATGCAAATCGTCGCTATTTAAGAGGAGATTGTTCAACGTAAAGTTAAAAATACTACGACATTGTTGAATATTTATTATTAACTAGATTTTGCCCGCTATTTCACTCGCGTAAACGTAGGTTAGGTTATGTTAGTAATGGTATTTTTTTCTGGATGAAAGGTATCCTACGTCCCTTTTGTTCCCCTGACAAAGTGCGTGCAAATTTTCTTGATGGTCGGTTGAGTAGTTAAGGCGTGAAAGCGTAGCAAACAAACAAATAAACTCACATTCGCATTCACAATATTAGTTAGGATTCAACTACATCCCTAGAAGCTTTTGTGATACTCGTCAAGGCTTCTTACGATAAGTACCCAATTAATTGGGCGTGGTTTCCATTATATCGGCTAATACCTAGGATGTAAATCGACATACCTAATAAATAATAAATCTGATCCTAAATTTTCAATTACAGAATATACGAAACATTTTAAAAGAGAACAGGATCTTTATTTTTTTAATTTGTTGTTTGTGATTACCAGATCGCTGATAGCTGGCGACGACAATGTCAGTGGATCTCAGCAGCAGGTTATAGATGTTAACAGCATCCTTGTTGTACGGTTCGTACACTAGTAACCCTTTGGACCAACGCGACTGCATTTGTAGACAGCTAAAATTATTATACATATATCATTTATATAACAGAGTAGAATGTATCTGACAATGAAATTGATGTCTTCTCTATGAAAATTTTATCATTCAGACACTTCCTACTCAGTAAAGCTTTTTAATTTTTGGACTATTATTATAATTATACAGAAGGAATATTTTTTTTATTTTATTTTTTTTATTTTATTGAATAAGCACACCAACAGTTTAATTACACAAATTTTATTAAAGGCTTTCTAATTTTCAAATAAATTGTAATTACACAGATAATAGGTACGCATAGCATTGTACACATTTTCTTATCTAAGAGAAATTACTTGCATGCAATACTAAATACAAACTTATTGAAAATAACACAAAAATATAGCAGTAACGTAGCGAGCTTTCATCGGGAGGCACGGCTTAGGTTTCAATTGTGGGACTTAGCTGAGCGACCAGTTAATGGTCGAATCTTTGATGAGATGTCGGAGGCGAGGAGACATTTTAAGGCGAAACTGAAATGGTGTCAGAATAATCAAGAACAATTTAAAATGGACATCCTTGCATCCGACCACTCCTCTAAGGATTTTAAAAGTTTTTGGAAGCATACAAATAAAATGAACGTTAGGCCTAGCTTCCCGTCGAGTGTTGGTGGCTCTGCTGACCACAGTGACATTGCCGCGGCGTTTAGACAGCATTTTACTGTGAGGTCGCCCTTGGGTCCCTCGTCCGGTGCGGTGAGCGGTGGTGAGCCCATTGTGACGGGACGGAATGTAAAGACACCTGCGAAGAGTGTGGCTAACATTATTAGAAAAATGCAACGTGGAAAATCGCCTGGTCACGATGGGCTCAGTATCGAGCATTTTAAATTTGCGGGGGTTCACTTGCCACGAGTACTGTCTATGTTTTTCAGTCTGTGCATAGGGCACTCGTATCTGCCAGAGTCGCTAATGCGAACTATAGTCGTTCCAATACTTAAAAATAAGACGGGTGATACGTCTGACATTGGTAACTACCGACCCATCTCACTCGCTACCACAACAGCCAAGGTACTTGACAGTCTGCTGAATAGTCGCCTCACAGCACAGGTTAAGTTGCACGATGCCCAGTTCGGGTTCAAAGCAGGGTTATCAACAGAGAGCGCTATTCTGTGTTTGAAGCGAACTGTCATGTACTACACAGCGAGGAGGACGCCGGTACTTGCGTGTTTCCTCGACTTGTCAAAAGCATTTGATCTGGTCGCATATGACGTACTGTGGGACAAGTTGAGGGACGTGGGTGTGTCGGCGGCGTACACCTCCCTTCTCAAATATTGGTACTCTAACCAAAAGAACCGGGTGAGGTGGGTGGGTACACTGTCTGGCGAGTACAGGCTGGAATGCAGAGTCAGGCAGGGGGGTTTGAGCTCCCCTTTATTATTTAACCTGTATATCAACCGGCTCATTGAGCGGCTGAGCGGTACACATGTCGGCTGCCATATTGACGGAACGAGTGTCAACAATATAAGCTATGCAGACGATATGGTGCTTCTCAGTCCCTCGATGGGTGGGTTGAAGAAGTTGTTATTGACCTGCGAGGCCTATGCGGAGGAGCACGGCCTAATATACAACTCGAAGAAGAGTGAAATTCTTATATTTAAAGCACCTAAGCAGCAACCGCGCAGTGTTCCTCCCATAAGTCTCAATGGCGTTGCTTTGAAAGTTGTGGATAGTTTTAGGTACCTGGGCCACATTGTCACGAGCGACCTAAGAGACGACGCAGATATAGAGAGGGAGCGCAGGGCGTTGTCTGTGAGGAGCAGTATGCTTGCCCGCAGGTTCGCTCGTTGTACTACAGACGTCAAAGTAACCCTTTTTAAGGCCTTCTGTCAATCCTTTTATACGAGTGGCCTGTGGGTATCATACACGCGCCGAGCCTACAGCGTCCTGCGTGTTCAATTTAATAATGCTTTTAGGATGCTGTTGGGCCTGCCATGGCGTTGTAGCGCTTCAGGCATGTTCGCGGAGGCTCGCACTGATGGTTTCCATGCCATCATGCGAAAGAAAGCGGCCTCCTTACTGCAGCGCTTGCATGGTAGTGGCAACAGCATCCTGAAAATGATAGCTGCCAGACCGGACTGTCCCTTTCAGAAACACTGGGTGGGGACAGTCATAGGTCAAATTAAATAAATATATTATATATTATGGAAACTAACAATACTAACCTAATAATTTAAGCATCATTGTTACTAACATTAAATTACTAACAAAATTATGGACAAAAGTCTGAAATAAAGTTTTATTTAATTTATTTAATTACCTAATTATACATCTTTTTTTAATGAAAATGGCAACGCCCGCAATAACAATAATTCCTGTGTCGCGGGGACTTTACAAACATTCAAACGACGGACACAAAGAACACCTAGACTCGGAACAACCATTTGTGACTCACAAATGTTTTTGTCCCGTATGGGGATCGAACCCACAACACTCGACGCAGTGGCAATGGCGAGGTGACCACTTAAACCACTACGCCATCCGTGCAGTCATTACATTTTACATATTATATTTATTGATTTTTTGGCTATGAATTCGTTTATACTGTAATAACATTTATTATCTAAGATATAGTTAGACTTTTCGATTTGTGGTTGATCTAATTAATGTTTAGAATCACTGTTATGTGTATTTTCAACATATTATTTGAAATCAATTCTGTAATTTGGACGTGCAAAAAATAAACGAAAACAAAAAAAAGAACAAGTAGGTAGGTAATTTCTTTAGTATATAATGTAATTTAAATGTGCATGTTTGTAATTTGTTTAATTACTCTGACAATGTTAAATTAAGAATGTCTAAACGACTTCTTCAATTTTAAGAGCAAAGCTCTTGTCGGTGGAGTCTCTTCCATAACGTCCTCAGTGATTTGACTTCTTGATACGACGTAACTTTTACCTTTTCGTTCACTTGATCTATAAACATCCTCTTTGGTCCACCTCCCCTTCAGCCTTCCATTTTTCTTCTAAGACGTTTGTTATAAAAGTGTCATGTCGTATCAAGTGGCCCAATATTTTCCCTATTCTGTTCTCTATAGTTTTAGAATATGTCTGTTTTCCTTTACCATATTTAGAACTTCCTCATTTGTTTTTCTTTCAGTCCTACTTATTCTTTCCATCCTACGATACGCTTTTAATCTCTCTCTGTCCTTTTGTGTCAATGTCCATGTCTATGTGCCATACAGTGCTATACTCCAGAGATTGGTTTTAATTAATCGTTTCTTGATCTTAGTTGAAATATTTTACCCTTACTGATCTTTACCTATTCATGCCCCTGATTTTTTCCTTATTCTCAGCTGTAATATTTTAAGCAATATGAGAGAAAGTGTTCTGTACTCTTCACATTTTAGTGTATTTATTTTTTTCAGTAATATGACTATTTTATTGATTGAAAGTCTTTGGGAACTTTGTTCATCCAATAGTGAAGGACAGCGTGCGTACTTAATTAATTCAATGTCTACCTCATCTATCTATATCTTTGCTATTCTGGATACCTTGTAAGGATTTATCAAATTCTTCTCTTATAATGGGTGGACTATAATTTGTGATTGGTTTTCTATGTCCATATTATCTAATCCTTGTCCTTCATATAAACTTTCTATGTATCTCTTCTAACTTTTAACAACGTCTATGTGATCCAACAATTTTTTCCCTTGTTCATCTAATACGGCTGTACTTTTAGCTTTATGTATTTTATCTAAATTTCTAACGCTATCCATTTTACCCTGTTTTATAAAATATTCTATTGTCTCGCAATATGTTTCTATAGCCTTTTCCTTTGCTTCTCTACATTGCGTGGTTGTTCTGTTTGTAAGTCCTTTATACTCTTTTATATTGTCTACATCGCTCTTGTTTTGTAAGCTTCCTTCTTTCTATCAAAATGTTTATGATGTCGTTAGTCACCCATTTTTTTCTAGAAGCAACTTTCTTTATTTAACATTTTTGTGCGCTTTTTTGTATGATATCTCTAATGTTGTACCATCGTTCTTCTAAACTTAAATCTCTTATCCTATGTTTATATGACTCTAATTTATTACCTATTTAATTACTATATTGCACACTATAACTCCTTTTTCATCCTTAATTGTACTGAGATCAATAATCTTTGGTTTCATCTTACGCCTAGTTTTTTTCACTTGTAGATTAAAGGGACCAATCAATAAATTATGATCTGTGCCTAGATCTGCTATTATAGATACAGATATTGGTATTTTGTTTTTACTAGAATATAGTCTAATTAGTATCTGGCAATATCACCCGGCATTTTCCAGGTATACAATACTAAACTAAAAACATTGTAATTATACAGTTGGTATGCTTAAATTGTAAATAAATAATTAATTTGCATAAAATGTAGGCAAGTGCGCAAAATATGCAACATAATTGAATATGCCCTATATTCAATTATGTTATTCACATACATTTTGTCGCTTTATGACATGCAAATGTTCGATACAATGAGAGAAATTACTAACCTAAATTAAAATTTAATTAAATACCTCATTGTGCTGTTGATTATAATAATTTTTCTACCACATAACCATGACTTCAGTTTTTTAATAAACCTTTTGTGGGCATTTCATCAGGTTTAGCGTAATAAATACGAACGTACGTAGTTTAGCTTGGGAATTAAAATGGAATTGGAATCAGTCTTAATGAAAAAGCATTTTATGTTGTTTGATATGCGATCGGCGTAAGAATAGGTAATAGTATTTAATAATAAAGAGTATTTAGATTCTCCTATTACTTTTGTCTTTTTATAAAGTAAGCGATCGTTTTACATAAAGACTAATGCGATGCCTCTTTGTTATGGTGAAGGTATAAAAGCGTTCAGACATGACGGGTTCACATTATGATGTAATTTTGGTTTGGTTGTTCGTTTGTTAAGCACCCGAAACGCTATTGTTAATACAGGAATAATAATATATAAAAATTAATCACTATCACTACATATTATAAAACAAAGTCCTACGCCGCGTCTGTATGTCTGTTCGCGATAAACTCAAAAACTATAAACCGATTAATGCGTATTTCACCATTAGACAGAATGATTGATGAGGAAGGTTTTGTATCTACTACCCGTGCGAAGCCGAGCGGGTCGCTAGTAAAAAAATAAATGTGCATCTTGATCCTTGATCTCTTAACAATTGGCGTGACTATGCCTTAGGATTAACTGTATATTCAATTGAAACTTAATTAAACCCAATCAAAACGAGTAACAGCACTATCAGTAAAAGCTGTGGAGACTGTTTAATTGAACGACATAATTCTAAGAAAAATAAAAATTTTCATGTCTGACTGGTAGTCCAGTCAGATTAGATATTTTTTCATTTATATTTTTATGGACTTTTAACATCCCGCGATGACCCTTAGGACTTGAAACTGACGTGAAACCGTGAAGCACAGTTAGTAACGTACCTATAACTTTCTCAAGTACTTTTAATATCCGTTGCTGTTTCCACCGTCCCTTAAGGTAAGCAGCCGATGAGCGCCGCGGCGTCACTGTGGTAGTCTCTAGCCATGTGAAACATTGGTCTTCTATCACCAACATCAATAAAAAAGATAACACTTTCGTTTTGGAACTCTTATTAGAAGAAGTATAGTATATTAGAGTATTGCTCTCAAGCCTGGTCTCCGCATTACCAAGTTCACAAAAACCGACTTGAACGTGTTCAAAGACGGTTTCTTAGCCATCTCACGTATAAAACAAAACTACACAGATCTCTACATTCGTACAATACCCGACTTAAACATTTCAACTTAGTCCAACTAAACCATAGACGTAAGCTCCTTGACTTATCATTCTTATATAATATATTAAATAATACCGTTGACTGTCCTGAATTATTGTCTAAGATCCATAGCTCAGCTCCTAGTAGGTTGCCGCCGCCAAATGTCTTCAAACTGTTCAATATACCTAGATATAAGACAAACCTAGGGCTTAACTCGCCAATAACTAGATTGACGAAGTTATATAATGATCTCGCTCGTCTGCTTAAGTTAGACATTTTTTGTGATACTATGCCTAAATTTAAAAAAGGAATATTAGAGTATCTCAAAAATACAAGTTAATTAACTTGTATTTTTACACTGTTAACCATTTTTTAAACACATAGGTACTATCGTTTTTCTCATTTTCATATTTTTTCATATTTTAAGTTTATTGTATTGGTACTTCCTGTGTTAGCTGTGGTTGCCTATAACAGTATGAGCACAAGGCATATATTATTGTATCATCTTTTTTATTGTGTAAGAATTGTGTATCATTTGTTGGCGATCCTTATAAATAAATAAATAAATAAGACGCCAGGTCAATACTCAATAAGGTGTTGTTCGCGAAACAAGTTTTTTTTAATTTTTGTACATCTAAGGTGGCATACAAGGTAAGTGGTCACCATAGCCTATGGACGCCTGCAACACAAGAGGCATCACTTGCGCTTTGCCGACCCTTTAGGAAAGGAAGAAGAGAAAATGAAAGTGGGATGGCGAAGGAGCAGGAAGGGGGAAAGAGGGTGATTGGGCCGCCGACACTCCCACTTACCGAACGAAACACAACAGTAAGAATACTGCTACTTCACGTCGATATTCTGTGAGAGTAGTAGGGTAGTCCCTCCCCGGTCGAGCCGGCCGAAATCAGCGAGGCACTACTACTCAATAAAAAGAAAGTTTTGTGAAATGCTACTACTGAAGATTGTCCTTTATTAGTAAGTTAAAGGAACAGACACATTTTGCTTTTTTTTATGATATTTTGATTTTATGATTTAGGTACCTTTGTAATTCCTATTTAATTCCTCTTGTTCTTCTGGTTTGATTTGCTCAAATTGATAAGGGAACGGCATTATATTATGTAACGCCATTCTTTACCACAGAACTAGCAAATAAAAATATATAGAAAGTACTGATTTTAATAATCTAAATTCTACGTAGGTACTTATCAAACAGTCATGTTTGATGTCTACAAATTGATAATATTCTATCATATCTTATCCAAGGTCTAGGGGTTCTATAGGCATACTACTGACATATCTCAAGGCTAATCTCACGTAGTGATATTCGATTGTGGATTTACTTTTAGGTTAATAAAAGACAAGATAACTGCTATACTAGGATTAGTTCCTGTGTCGCGGGGGACTATACAAACATTTAAACAACGGACACAAAGAACACCCAGACTCGGAACAACTGTTTGTGTATCATATTTTTTTTATTGCATGTGGGTTTCGAACCCAGAACAATCGGTGTGGTGGCAGTGGCGAGGTGACCACTTAAACCACGTCGCCAGCCGTCTAGTCCAGTAGTCTAGAATTCGACGAATTAGTAAGAATATGGCACGACGAACGGGCCAGGTAGAATTTGCGACATATTCTGATAACTTTGGGTTCATAATAATCTCTGTGGAAGATTCCAGTGTTACAAAACGTTTTCTTATCTACATGTAGCAATCGTTTAGTTTATAAGGCCAAAGACGAGAATTAATTTTCAACGAAGTGAAAGTACAAATGTTTATTTAGAAACAGAATAAGGTTTGTAATATTGCCGTATATTTAAACCTACACAAAAATAAACTACATATAATACGTAGTAAAAATGATAAGCTGATTGATGGTTTTACGATGACACACTGGATTAAGTCTACTGCTTTCTAACTAAATCCCTAAGTTTTGAAACTTTAAACTGCTACTTATTGTTAAACACTTTTACTAATTACTGTTTACTTCAATTTAAGCTATTTAAATTATACAAGTAGTTAGAATCTAAATAGTTGTATAATTTAAATAGCTTAAATTGAAGTAAACAGTAGCTACTAAAAATTTAAGTTATTTAAATTACACAACTATTTAGAATCTAAATAATTGCATAATTTAAATAGCTTAAATTGAAGTAAACAGTAACTAGTAAAAGTGTTTAACAATAAGCAGTAGTTTAAAGTTTCAAAATTATGTAATAAGTGTTTTATAAAAATCAAACAACGCAATGAAATCCGTATAAAGTTTGTTTAATTTAAATGTATAACATATACATAAGACAATATTATGTAAATCCCTAAGTCCAAATAGCGTACCTGTAATGTCAGGCATTCATACATTTGATGAAGCGTTAAACAAAATACGTGGCCGTAGGTATATTTCCTTGACTAAATTAGTGAAAATGATTCCTCTTACTTGGAGTTAAAAGATTCTTCATTATATAACATAACATACTCTTTGTATATAACTTTATAACAGATTGAAGTAGCTGAATAATTGTTTCAACATAAATAAATTTATACTTTTAAAGATATTAGGTAGTTTTATAATATGAACCCAACTAGCATAAACGCCACATCGGTCAGGCAATCATAATGGGCGTTTATTTTACATTATTCTTTATTTAATGGTTGTACCTAGTTACTTTGTTTTTTACGTTAATTATTTAATTTTTCAGATAAGTCATTAAACGTGCGGTTGCTAGAAAGATCTTTTGCATGAACACCAGAGTAACATGCGAGATGAGGTCAATGATAATTATGTATTGTATTGCTATTTTAATTCTTATTATATGTATGTATATATACAAAAAGAGGGATTTATATGTATAAGTTATATTTTAATAGCTTCGTTTCCACCGAGCTATTATTTCGTACTGAAGTGAGACAATGACGTCCACAACTTAGGAACTAAATCTTAAGTGATGTAATTCCGCACAAAACAATAAGTAATTTTCAATACCTCTTATCGAGTTCAAAGTATATCTTAAGCCTCATTGATTCAGCTTCAATAATTTGGAACAACGAGTTAATGATATTCAATACGGTCCACGTTCAGCAACTATCGAGCTACGAAATATTCCTGAACAGGTAAATGAATCTCATAAAGATTTACAAAACATAATTAGGAGCGTTGGAAAAGTCTTAGAAACCGACGTTCAATTGTCCGATTTGCGAGATACCTACCGACTACGTGGGAAACCTAACGGTAATAAAACAATTGTGGCTGAATTCACAAATGTTTACATCAAAGACGCACTCATTTCTGCAGCACGAAATTTCTATAAAAATAAGAATATTTCGGAGAAACTACACTCAGAACACCTTGGTTTCGCTGGTCAACGATCTCCTATTTATGTAGCTGAATATCTCCCAAAGCGCCAAAAAGCTTTTTTATCAGGCACGTGCATTTGCCAAAGAAAAGGAATACAAGTTTTGCTGGTATAAAGGAGGAAGAATCTTTTTGCGTAAGGAAATTGCTAAACCACATTGTTTAATAAATTCTGAGAAATGTTTCACCGAACTTAAAGTCATCTCCTCATCAAAGTAACCGCGCCAACCGCCCCGCCTTGCCTGTTCAAATCAGTACATACATTAAATCCACCACATCGAAAATATGTTTATTTATTAGTATTCACTATATGGCTCATCTTGGCACAGCCACCATCACAAACTGGAAATCTATTTACGTAGTGAATTAGTCAATAATTAGTCAAATTTGGTCGTAAAACAGAAAAACTGATCGGACCGCCGTTTAAAAGATATAAGGGGGTATTGCATCTTTTAAACGGAGTACCGACCAATTTTGCTACTTTACGACTAATTTCGACTAATTCTCTGCGTAAACAAATTTCCAGTTTGCGATGGTGGCTGTGCCAAGATGAGCCATACGTCTCCTAGAGTGATATGAGTGGAACGTATAATTAGTGCGTAGCTGCAAATGTGCGCCGTATAAAAAAAATATACGTGTTACGTGTCGTTTTGAAAAAAAAGCGAAAAAAACGATTCCTGCTGGAGTAACGTTGTTCCAGAAGGAAAATTCTATACGAATAATCGGAGAAAAATATTGTGCATGGGCAGAGAGCTTATATTTGTGCGTCTTCAGGTAATTAATATAATTAATAATTAATAATCTAATTATTTTTAGTAATTAATTAAATTAACGACTACTTATTGGAGCAATCAGATTATCACTAGGCATTGTGGTTCCTGAGATATTGAGGTGGCTGGGCCAAGATGAGCGCTATAGGTATCTTTTAAACGGAGGCTCGATCCATGTTGATATTTTGTGATTAATGTCGACTAATTATTACCGCTTCACATTCTATTTGATTAACAAATAAAAAGAGATAAAAACACATTGAATAATGAATTATTAGGTATCTATGTGCAACTTTAGCCTAAACGCAAACGGAAAATAATCTATTCTTCTAATACGATGTTGAACCTATCTAACGAAATCGTCACAATATCACTGTTCGGGAAATAAAGATTTTCAGCAGGGTATTCGTACTTGCTTTTTCTAATAAAAGATTCTTCTCCGGTTATGACAAATCTCTGTGCTTTCATGACATCGTAGTTGTTAACAGATTTTTATTCTTAAAACTGTCAATGCCGAGGTGATTGCATAGAAAATTCTTTGCCGAAAAACTTCATAACTCGTTGCACAAATGCTTTCAAATCCTGTAAAAATATTCAGTTACAGATTTATATCACTGTCAAATACAGTTTTACACACTTGACTAAAATGGAGTGCATTCTCATAAGTATACCTACTGTTGTTTATAAAATCAAATTTATGTATTCAAGGCAACGTTAGTTACCTTAGATAGTTCTTCATATAATAAGAACAACATGTTAGGATGATCCCTTTTCTGCCAAGATTCTTTCAGGTGCTCAAAGAAAGGTGTCAAGTGTTCTGCAAAAGGTTAATTTTAAATTAATAACCAGTAGATACCTACCTATCTACTAACCAACTTCTAAGTAAACTTACGTAAATTATTCATGAAGAAGTTCCAGTAAGTTTTGAAATCACCGATATAGCCTTGTGTCCTCATCAGCCTGTTGAGATGGTAAAAGGATACTGCGACATCTCTAGGGTCCCGTGCTATGTACACCATTTTAGCTGTGTCGAGTAAAGTTGGCGGTAGAAGCGACATTGGCATGTGCGACTTAATGAATCGAGGAGATGGTGTTTCGGCTAATTGATCTGTTCCAGGCTGGCAGACGAACTCTAAGAGCTCTAGTTTCTCTTTGCTGTGACTGTTCTCCTGTATGAATTTCTCTTTGTTCATCGGATGTACGCAAATGCAAAATCTACAATGTGAACACAATGTAAATTAATGTCTTAATTATAAGGCATTTTAAAAGTAATTGGCTGCATAATTAAATCAAAACAAAGCGCTTCAATGCCAAGGCTTCGAAATAAAAATCAACTAGCACAAATGCGTGTGAATGCCCTCCCATTTCCTAACCAGAAAAACGTGTGCTGGACTCAGATGCCATCCTTACACGGTGGAGTCGACTAGAGTGCATACCAATAAGTTTGGGTCCTCATACTCTGCCAAGGCACGTGTTTTCCTTCTTCCTTCAATCTTGGGTCCTTTAAGAAGGGCGTGGAAAAGCACCTTCTCAGGCCGTCAAAGAAGAGACCTCAACATCGCCTCGGCTGCTATGAGGACGATGTGGAGGCCACTGCTCTTAGACCACACGACTGCTTACTATCAGGTGGAGTGCGGTCATTTTGATAAATAAAAACAAAAAAATAAAAAAAATTTGGTAATACATCCTTAAATGTTAAAATACAAAGAGTTAATATACGCTACGTACACCATTTTAGCTGTGTCGAGTAAAGTTGGCGGTAGAAGCGACAATGGCATGTGCGACTTGATGAATCGAGGAGATGGTGTTTTGGCTAATTAATCTGTTCCATGCTGAGAGACTATCTCTAAGAGCTCTAGTTTCTCTTTGCTGTGACTGATCTCCTGTATGAATTTCTTTTTGTTCATCGGATGTACGCAAATGCAAAATCTACAATGTGAACACAATATAAATTAATGTCCCAATTATAACACGCATTAAAGGTAATTGGCCGCATAATTAAACCAAAACAAAGCGCTTCAATTCCCAGGCTTCGGAATAAAAATCAACTAGCACAAACGCAAATTCACACAATGAGATATTTTGATAATACATCGTTAAATGTTAAAATACAAAGAGTTAATATATTATGAACTCACTCTAAAATTGGGTACCGTTCGGTAAGTGGTAAGGCGTTAGATTTTTCATAATCTAAATCATTAGCTACCATCCAGACTAATTCTTGAGTCCACGTTGTATCTGTAACCAATTTATATTACCTAATATTGTACGTTTATTACTGTTGCTGTTAACCAATTATTAAAATTTAATGGCGATAACTGGCCTGCCATAGGTGTAATAAAATAATTTTATAACATATAAAGTATTAATCTTATTTGATCGCTATTTAGAATATATAATATATGTAGTAAATAATATACGTCGACCATAAAATTAACAATAATAATAATTAATATTGAGTAAGCATATAATGTACCATGCAGCACAAAGGCACGTGCCTTCACCTTACAGAAGATCGTAATGTTATGATATTGTATTCTACGATTGTCAGAACAATTTTCAATCACTGTGAGAAAAGTATTTCTTGTCCCTTGGGCTTCATTTTCGTATAGGTGGCAACTCGTGAATTATGTTCCAGACGTTGCAAGCGTAGGTACAGACATATCGCTAACCGGTTGCCAACAGGCAAGCTGGAGGTTTTGTTCGCTACCTTAATACGATAAAAACAATGATTACCTAATATATATATTATATTAGGCTCTGTTCAGAACCTGCAAGGTTATACCCAGTGTCGCGCACAATTCAGTGCCGCGACCCGTATAATCTCCCCGACGACGCGCTTCCGTAGCTTATCAACACTAAGGCTAAAGGCTTTTTTATTATTTATTATTATTATCGCGCTGTCCGCATTCCAGTTAGTGAATTTATGTATTTGGTCATTGCTAATATCTTATAAAAAATATTGTGGTTTTAATTAGTACATTTTAATATACACTATATTTTACTATTGTCATTGACGAACTATCATAATGGCCGAAAGATCTCATAGTCCAAAATTCGAAAAACCCGAAATTGCTGTAACTGATACTGAGGAGGAAGGTCAAGGCCACTGTCCTCCCCCTCGAGGACCCTCTACTAGGTTCGTCTCTAAAAAGAGACTAGTTACAACGAAACCAGATATTGAGCTTTCTACTTTACTAAAATTTATAAAACCTTATGACGGCTGCAGAGAAAAATTAAATTCCTTTTTGGTTAATTGCAACAATACTTACGACTTAGCTTCAGATTCTCAAAAATATATACTTTTTAAATATATACTTTGTCAACTACAGGGCAAAGCGGAAACCACTTGCTCAATTAAGGAGTTTTCCAATTGGCTACAACTTAAAGAATTCCTTAAAACCCAATTTAGCGAGAGAAAACACAGATTTACGCCCATCTTCTCACAGATTTACAGGGAGTAAGCAACAAATAAATGAAAACGTAAGGCAGTATGCTCTAAGGATTGAGACATGTCTAAGCCAATTATTAACTGAGATATCTATCTCTCACGGCCATAAGAGTCGAGAGATGATAGGACGAACAGCAGCCATGGAGGAATTAGCCCTCCATTATTTCCAGATGGGGTTGACACCCCGTATCTCCGATATTGTTAGATGCAAGCCTATAAAAACCCTGAACGAAGCTATAAATATGGCTATTTCAGAGGGAAAAATTCAGAAATCTTTATCCAGACAAATCTCACAGTCGTCTAGTAGTCAACAGTCACGACTAGATAGATCGAACTCCTCGAGGCCGAACGCTCAATTTTCGTGTCGCAGTAGAAATTATCAATCACCAAACTCAAGCCAGATTAATGCAAAACCTACGGTTAATGTCAATCGACCTTATTATAGTTCCACTACTTCGTTCTGTAGATATTGCAAAACTCCGGGGCACACCCTGGAACAATGTAGAAAGCGAGAATACAACAACAATCGCTTTAAGAACATTGAACAAAACCAATCGAGGACGCCCCAACGCGTCAATTTTGTATCAGAGGAAACTGATAATGATGAATGCCATGTGAACTCTGTAGAAAGCTACGACACCGTTGATGCCGATCCAAAAAACGAGTAACCCTCTCGTCCCGGTATCGTACGGGACCTCGTAATTTAAAAACCGGCATCACATACTCAAGTTCCATATCAAATATTTCATTGCAAGCATCGCTACATGATCGCCCGCTAAAATCCTTTGTATCCGTGCAGCAACGTAACAACGTTGATCTGCCAAATTCCTCTGTATCCACGCAGCAACTGTTTAAAGTTAACCTGCTAAACCCAACGTTTTTGAGATAATAAGTAACCCCGCAAAAACGTTACTACCTCACGTCCTTGTTAAATCCTGCGTATGCGACGTGCCGTTGTCCTTATTGGTCGATTCAGGATCTACTGTATGCTTATTAAAACACTCTAGCATAAAAAAATATCCTACACTTTTAAAGGAAACCATCCAACTTAAAGGTATTGACTCAACGGAAGAACCAACTCTCACGCGAGGCCATTTCCAACTAAAAATGAATATTCCAAATTCTAAAATATCACATCGGTTTCATGCTACTGATATAAAACACTTACCTTACGATGGCATTATAGGGTCTGACCTGCTAAATGCACATAATTGTAATATTAATTACACCGATAACCTGCTTGACCTTGGGCAGTCATCCTTAAAAATGCAATTTCATGATCCTGCCTACATCATTCCAGCCAGGACCGAAACTGTTATCGAATGCTCCGTTTTAAATCCTGAAATAAAAGAGGATTGGTCCTAGACAAGAAACTTTCAGAAACATTACTAACTGCCAACTGCCTCGTACGCGTTAAAGATAATAATAGAGTAAACATAACCGTCGTAAATACTGCCGAACAACCCATATTCTTAAAATCAAACTTAAATCTAAAACTTGAAGCCATTGATCCCCTAGAATTTCAAACACATATTTCTGGTTCGATAAACCATATAAAACTAACAAACAACAGCGTTACGCGTAGAGAAGAAGTGTTAAAACTATATCTGAATATTTATTTATTTATTTATTTAATCTTTGAAAGACCAACAGCAAACAATAACATTTTAAATGCATACAATACGCAACAGATAGCCAATTATAGGTCTCCGCTTTTAGCTACTTTATATAAAAATAATAATAAATGAATGATGCGTGAACACTGAACTTACAAACAAGCATATTAATAATGTACGAAATAATGAAAATTAAAAACAATGTAAAACATTAAGACGTAAAAAAATCTAAATTAAAAAGTTGTTGTGTTAATTTATTGAGGAGAAAAACGCACTTTTGCAATTATGTTCGGACTACTCAGACATATTCTATCTTCCCGGCGAAAATCTTACCCATACGAACGCCGTCAAACACGAAATTAAAACAACAACGGACGTTCCAATATATACTAAATCATATAGATTTTCCGAAATCCATAAGGCTGAAGTTCGGAAGCAAATTGATAAAATGCTCGAACAAAACATCATAGAGACCTCAAACTCCCCCTGGTCATCACCCATATGGGGAGTCCCCAAAAAACTCGACGCCTCTAATACACAGAAATGGCGAGTGGTGATTGACTACCGAAGATTGAATGATGTTACAATCGGAGACACTTACCCTATTCCTCAAATCACTGAGATTCTAGACCAGCTTGGCAATAGTAAATACTTCTCTACCCTAGACCTGGCATCTGGGTTCCACCAAATCGCATTAAATCACGCGGACAAACCCAAAGCTGCTTTTACTGTACCAGAAGGACACTTTCAATTTTCAAGAATGCCATTTGGGCTGAAAAAGTCCGTCAACATTTCAGAGACTTATGAACTCTGTCCTGTCCGACCTCCAGGGTATTCGGTGTTTTGTTTATTTAGATGACGTAATCTGTTATGGATTTGATCTTAAATCCAGTATACTTAACCTAACAGCCATATTTCAAAGAATCAGAGACTTTAATCTCAAACTTCAACCCGACAAGTTCAAGTTTCTCAGACGCTAGGTTTGTTATCTAGGACACATAATTACCGAACAAGATGTAAAACCAAATCCAGATAAGGTCAAAGCCGTAACCTCATTCCCAGTCCCAAGAACACCTAAGGATATAAAATCATTCCTTGGGCTTGTCTTATATTATCGACGCTTTATCCCTGATTTCTCAAAAACTACAAAAGCTCTTACATGCCTATTAAAAAAGGATATTCCATTTAAATGGGAGAACCAACAGCAACTCGCCTTTGATTTGTTAAAACATAAATTAACAACTGCTCCACTTCTTATCTATCCGGACTATTCACAACGTTTCATCCTTACCTGTAATGCCTCGAACTATGCTGTCGGCGCTGTTCTGTCACAAGGAACTGTTGGTAAAGATCAACCCGTGGCTTTCGCTTCACGTACACTAAATAAAAGAATCCAATTATAGCACTACAGAGAAGGAATTATTGGCTATATTATATGGATGCAAAACATTCCGTCCCTACCTTTACGGACACAAATTTCTTATTGTCACCGATCATAGACCTCTTAAATGGTTATTTAATCATAAAGATCCCAGCAGTAAGCTCCAGCGATGGAGGTTGAAGCTTGAGGAATATTATTACGACATAGTGTACCGTAAAGGCAAACTAAACTCTGCCGTCGACGCTCTCTCTAGATACCTAGTGAACCCTTTATACCATGATAACGAAAGTCCTTCAAACCTTAACCCTAATGATAATGATAACACCAATAACCTCCACTACAAACATCACAGCCCTTGGGCTCATCTAACAAAGTAAACAATGACCTGCAAGATCGTCTCATATTCACCATCCAGTCTTGACGCAGGTCTTATAAATCCTGAAATCGAAAACGAGGTTATGGATTATCTGAGTTCAATTCCTAATGAGGCGCGTGTTGAACCCGAACCTCAACCTTCAACTAGCTGGCAGAATCCTGAAAACTTACCTGTTTCAAATCAATCCAGCTTGAAAAGCCCTCCGGCACTTGAAAACTTAACCTTACCTGAGATGACTTATAGCCAATTTATAAAACTACCTATAAAGTCGTATGACACCTCTATTCTGGAACACAACCAAAACCTACTTAAAGGAACTCAGAAATTAATAATTATACCTACCTCGATAGATATGGACGAGTCCATGCCTTATGTCCAAGAAGTCCTAAATAACTGCCTGGAGCCTCATCGCAATGAATTCTTAAACTTAGAGAGAACCTTATACACCTTTCTACCTCTTACTACTGAGAATAAAACTTACCTGTTTCTATTTACGAAAGTTCACTACTTTGACGACTTCACGTACCAAAATATATTTAAATCTTTAAAAAATACACGCAACGAGATAATAATGTCTTATCTTACAATATGTGCAATCAGCACATCAGAGTTTAAAAATCCTTTTTATAGACACTCTTTTGTTAAAATCTATAACATGTTTAACTATCTATTTGACGGGACTAATATAACAGTACATGTTTATCATAACGATGTCATTTATCCTTCACTCAGCGAAATCCCGAAGATCCTTAAGGAAAATCACGATATTTCCGTCGCGGGACATTTAGGATCATACATCAGAATGTTAAATCGCATAAAAGAAAGATTTTATTGGAAAATATGCGCGGTGACATTGAAAACTATATAAAAAAATGTTTATCGCATCAAACGAATAAAGCTTTGCGTAAAATAAATCGAGCACTCGAATCGTCGACTGCCCGGTTGTTTCAAATCGGCTAGATCCCTTGGCACTGCGTAGAGATGTGGCCTTGCTATGCATCTTCTATCGCTTTTACTATGGGGAGTGCTCCGAGGAATTGTTCGGACTGATTCCTGCCGCCTCTTTTTGCCATCGTCCTACGCGACAGAATTTCCATTTCCATCATTTAGATGGTTGGCAGTCCACAACTGTGCGTTTTTCCAGAAATGTTCTGCCTCGCACAACTAAACTATGGAATGAACTGTCGCCTGCGGTATTTCCGGACCAATACGACCTACAAACCTTCAAGAAAAGAGCGTACTCCTTTTTAAAAGGCGGGCAACGCATTTGTAACTCCTCTGGTGTTGCAGGTGTCCATGGGCGGCGGTAATCGTTTACCATCAGGCGATCCGTCTGCTCGTTTGCCAACTATAACACAAAAAAAAAGCCGCCTCAACGTGGAGACTTTGAGGTGGATTTTTTTTTTGAGTGAGTATCCCTCGATATTTTATGTCCCTTGCCTGAGTCTGGCACAGCCAAACTTAGATTCATTTTGACTATGCAAGATGACCTTACAAAATTCTCGTTAGCCTACCCTCTTCGTAATAATACCGCCGAGGAATCGTGTGAATGTCTCCTTTATTTTATATCTCTATTCGGCATTCCTAAACATATTCTTACCGACCAAGGCACAAATTTTACAGCCGATCTATTTAAGAAAACATGTGATTTCCTAAAAATCAAATCTTTGTGGTCTACCCCTTATCATCTGCAAACGCAAGGAGCTTTGGAAAGATCACACTCCACGCTCAAAGAATACTTGAGACCTTACATTAACGATAATCATGATAATTGGCCCCGATATGTGTATACAGCTATGTTAGCATATAACACCGCCGTACATTCAACAACCCAATATTCACCATTTTTATTACTATTTGGGCATAAGCCTCACATCCCAGACTCTGTGTACGACGATACTTCCATTACTACTTACCCCGAATACGTTAAGATATTACAACATCGAATGAAACATACGCGTGACAATGCCATAGAGTTTATTCAAAAATCTAAAGCAAACTCTAAAACCTACTACGACTCCCATACTCGCCCAGTGGTATACAAAGTTGATGATTACGTTGTATTAAAGAACCATCTGAGGCTACGTAAAGCCTTATCACCCGTTTGGAAAGGGCCTTACAAGGTCGTTAAAATACACGGTAATAACACATTATCGTTACTTATAAACAGACGCCATGTGAAACACCACTTCGATGAAGTTAAGCACGTGGACGTCCAAGATGCATCTGCTATAGACTAAAATAATTAAATGATAATACAAAAATAAACATAAGGGTTCACTCATTTATGTTTAATGCATTTTTTTTCTTATTTACCTTTATATTATATTAATATTATTATACAACTAGACATAGCACATAGTATAGTATAGTAGTGTCTCTTTTATTTACAGCAAACTGGCCCAAGGTCACCCAGAATTTGTTCAAAAAATCAACACCAGCTCCGGCATATATTTTGACCCAATTGGTAAACTCAAAATTCACGTAAGCCACTTAGACATAGTCACACCATTTGATATCTCCTACATTAAACCGCACATCCAAAATATTAACACCATCTCAGGCTCAGTACGACATATATGTAGCCAAATTGAAATCCAAACTTCTAATCATCTAGAATGTCATAACACATTAGAACCGTTAACAGTCAAATACAACGACATTGTTGCCGCGTACTCTGCTATATCTCACTTAGTAAACAAAAGGTTCAAACGAGGGGCATGGATTGGTGGTATTGGCACTCTGTCCAAAACTATTTTTGGACGATGCTGTTAAATATGACAACGCCACCCAAAGCATTCAGGATAAAGAAAAAAGGCTGGGTTCTTTAATAAAAGAAAACATTTTAGTAACGTCTTCAATTTTATCAAAATTTAATAACACCTTACACGAAATTAAGTACAATGAGGCCAGCCTTAACCAAGCTATCGACAATTTCTTCATAAAGTTGAAAATATTTCAATAATTACTAATGAATTAAATATTAAATCATCCATAAATTCAATCTTGAACAGCTTAGAAGCATCCATGCTAACCTTATCATTTCAGTTAGAAGATATAACAAACGCTATTATGTTATGTAGCTAAAACACCCTGCATCCGCCCGTATTATCACCTGTGCAGTTATACCAAGAAATTGCCGATAACTACCGATACTTACCTGTAGATTTTAAGTTACCTGTAAGCTTAGCATTAAATAATATTCATAGTTTATTGAACATGTCTAATGTACTGTCCTACAGTTTAAATAGCAAGATTGTTTTTATTTTAAGAATACCTTTAGTATCCCCTAGGGAATACAGTTTATTTCATAGTATTGGCTCACCGACTCCTTACAACAGTATAAACCCAAATTCTTTTAGTTTTATAATACCTAGTAGTAAATACATAGTAATGACCAAAGGCAAATCAGAATATTGTAAACTCGACTCACTTAAGGAATGCATAGCGATAAGCTCGCGCGAGTACATCTGTGACGTCATGACGGTGTTCCCGAGCACTGCGAACCCGAGTTGCGAAAGTGTATTTAATATCAAATATGATAAGTGTTTTACCAGTGCAGTGTCAAACAAAATTCCTTCACAATAATAACTGGATCTATGTCCAATCTCTAAGTAATAAACTTTATATCGAATGTCTAAACTAAAAACTTATTGACATAAGTACTGTCGGTACAGGTATTCTAAGTATAATATTGTCTTATGTTTACGCGAATGTTATACATTGAAATTAAACACTTTATACGGATTTTATCGCGTTGTTTATTTTACTTTAAACACTGGTATTACATAATTTTGAAAACTCTAACACTACTATTATTGATGAAACTACATATAAACAGGTTAAAACAGATCCTACAACCAAGATAGTAAAGAAAACCAAAGATATCATCAATAAATACTCCGAGAAACTAAATCTAGACGTAAAACAATTAATACCAGCCTGCATAAAACCTCCAAAGCTGTATGGGTTACCAAAAATACACAAGGAAAACGCTCCCCTACGTCCTATTGTGAGTCAGATCGACACACCAACTTACAGACTGGCTCAGCACGTAGCGAAGATACTCTCACCACTCAGAGGCAACTCGAGAGCACATGTGAAGGATTCATACCAATTTGTAAGTGAGATTAAACACCTACGTCTCACAGACAAAGAAACAATGGTTAGTTTTGATGTGCAGTAATTATTTACATGCATACCTGTTCGTGACTGTATTACAATATGCCTGAGGAATATGCAGAAATACTAAACCATTGCTTAACAACTGGCTATCTGTTGTGGGACAATAAATTCTACATACAAGTAGATGGTGTGGCAATGGGCTCCCCAGTATCGCCTGTTGTTGCCGACATATATATGGAGGACTTCGAGGCTCGAGCTTTGCAGACTACCACCATCACACCCAGGATTTATAAGAGGTATGTAGACGATACTTTCACAATATTACCAACAGATAGTGTAAATGCATTCCTAAAACATCTTAATTCCATTAATAATAACATCCAATCTACTATGGAATTAGAGGCAAATAATTCATTAGCTTTCTTAGATGTACTTGTCATCAGGAATCCTGATCATACTTTGAGCCATACTATGTATAGAAAAAAGATCCATACAAACAGGTACCTAAACGGTGAATCTCACCATCATCCTAAACAGTTAGCTACCATGGGAATGTCTTTGTTTCAGAGAGCCCACGGGATCTGTGACTGTGATTTTTTCAGTGAGAAGTGTAACAGCATCGTCCGTGGATTTTTTTTCACTGCCGCAACGTATCTCGGGCGCTTGCCTGCTCAGCAAGTAAGAGTCATAGCTGAAGTGACTCGGGCCACAACCGGCTTGTATGCCTACTTGGGTAGGCGTACGGATGTACGTCGGGAGGTGAGCGTGCCTTACACAGCTCCGGTACCATACTGAAGATATGGAAGGCGGCTTCTCCGTCGGCTTCAGCGAAGTTTTCTTTAGCAACTCCCAGAGTTGCAGGTGGTGAGCGGCTTTATTGCTCCGGTACTTACCTGGCGAATAGGTAGTGTCACTTGGGCATGAGGTAGCTCGCTTACGAGAACCGGGTCTCTGAGATTAGGGTGAAGAAGTCGAGATCTGCGGACAAGACCTGTCTATAACTGGTCCCGGAAGGTGCTCTCGGGCACTGGAAGGTACAGCGGCTCCGCCTAATATAACCTTAATGGTTGGTGTAGGTGGAACGCTATATCATAAACTGGGATAGTCGAAGAGAGAGGGAATGTCCCCCCCTGGAGAACTACGGATCTCCCTCTCTGGACCAAGGTACTGCGGGGTCAGGAAGCCTACTGCGCCTCGAAAGGCGTGTTCTATCGACCGCTGATTAGAGTGCGCGGTGCCTGACATTGGTGTTGGATTCGCAGGGGTATAAGGTTGGCCGCTGAAGACATGTTCGTTGCTCGGTAAGCACGTGGCGTTCGAACGTCGGGCTCAGGCGCGGCTAGTGCGAACCAGTCGGTCGCATGAGGCACGGAGTTACAGACCGATATCGGTACTAACAGTGTTATCCAAAATACTCGAAAAACTAATAAATTCGAAACTAACTGCGTATCTTTATAAGAACAATTTTATAGCCTCAAACCAATTTGATTTTATCAAAGGTAGGTCTACAGAGGATGCGACGATACATTTAACGGAGACGGTCGCAAAAAATCTTGACAAAGCATCAAAAGTCCTAGGTGTATTTCTAGACTTATCTAAGGCATTAGATACTGTCTCTGTACCCTTATTATTGCATAAACTGGAATGCATCGGTGTGCGGGGCATTGTGTTGGACGTTTTTCGTTCATACCTTACTAACCGTATCCAGTGCGTTAAGATAGGTAACTACACCAGTGACCAAAAATCTCTTGGCTTGCCGCAGGGTTCTGTTTTGTTTCCAACATTTTTCTTGGTGTATGTCAATAGCTTATGTACGAAATCTTTACCAAACTGTAAAATTATTTCATACGCTGATGATACCGCTCTAATAGTGCATGGCAGTACGTAGGAGGAGATCCAAAGTCATACAGAGCACGCAATTAGAGAGGTAATGATCTGGCTTAAAAATAACCTTCTTACAATAAATTTAAATAAAACCAGTTATATTATGTTCTCACTTCTCACACTCTTCACTTTAACATTTAAAGCACATACATGTATCCAAGAACATGGCTGCACCTGCCCGATGTTGGTACGAATAGACACAGTAAAATATCTCGGTCTTATTATAGATAAAAATTTAACCTGGTCACCACATATTAATAAGCTAACAACTCGAATAAGAAAGCTCATTCCAATATTTAGGAAACTTAGGCGGCCAGTTGATTTAGATAGGTACCCTGTTTTGTGTATATTATGCCCTAATCCAGAGTATACTCCAGTACTGTATTATTACGTGGGGTGGAGCAGGGACAACAACATTACTGCCTCTAGAACGGGCCCAAAGAGGTATTCTGAAGATCATACTTGTAAACCAAGACGCTACAGTACGGAGCTCCTCTATAGCGAGTGCCCTGTACTCTCAGTAAGACAACTCTTTGTTAAGGGTTTGATAATGCGAAAGCACAAATGCACTACTTTTATGCCGCTTGTAAAACGCAACAAAACCAAAATTTACTCAGTGGCCCACCACAAAACCGCGCTCGCTCGGCGACAATACTATGTTCTTGGAATCTTCTGCAAATGCTGTGAATACCATCTACCCATTATCAATGGACAAACTCAAAACAGTTATAGTACGTGGGCTAAAAGGGCTTGACTATAAAACAACGGAAGAATTAGTAGATAACGAAAAACTTAAGTAGATCTTAGAGGACGCAAACGTGCATACACACACATAGGTACATACACACACCCTCATTCACACACACACACATGCGCGCGCACACACATACACACATACATACACCCACACAACTCACGACTGTGCTAAATGGAAGCTCAGCATCATACTTAGCTGTTTAATTTGTTATTATTATTCTCTTTATTTAAATATTTTCAATATATTTTTTATTTTTAAATACACATATCTATAAAAATACATTTAAAAATATAAAATATATGGTACCCCAGCGGCATCGGGAACAGGGTCCAAGCTGCCGGTGGTTAGGATTCCAGAGATAGGAACCTCCTCACAATGCGTGCTGTATCTAAAAGCACTGCCTTCTGCATCAAACCCTTGATCCAAGCACCCAACGCGAGCCTCTTTAGATGGTGATCGAGGCTCTTGGCTATTAGACCATTGACAGATATGACTATCGGCACAATGATTGCCGAATCAACATCCCACATGTCGACAACCTCGCGAGCCAAATCGAGATATTTAATTTGCTTATCTTTTTCAGCTTTCGCGAGATTGCCGTCATGCGGAATGGTGACATCGATAATCAATGCGCAGCGCTCTGATCGATCTATCACCACAATGTCAGGTTTGTTGGCCCCAACAGTCCTGTCTGTGATGATAGTTCGATCCCAGTACAACGTGACATGACCATTTTCGAGAACTGATTCAGCTACATACCTGTAGTACGGCACTTCAACATCTACAAGTTTGTATTTCAGAGCAAGTTGCTGGTGAATAATCCTGGCTACTTGGTTATGTCTGTGCAAGTACTCGCCGTTAGCAAGACGAGAACAACCGGAAACTATATGCCTGAGGGACTCACCAGGTAGGTGGCACGCCCGACAAATGTTAACCGTACCATCCCTCAAGATATATCTCCGGTAGTTATTCGTCTTGATAACTTCGTCCGCAATAGCACAGACAAACCCTTTGGTTTCCCCAAAGAGGTCACCGAAACGTAGCCAGATCACGGAGGCTAACAGATCTACATCAGCTCCATATAGAGCCTTGTAGAACCTACCGTGAAGCTCCTTGCTCTGCCATACATCCCTGCGATCGTTAGTGCTAAGTACTACAGGCTTGCGCCAGTTCTCTTTAGCCAAACTGAGCGGGGTGAGTCCGATGTCTACAGCAACTACATCCCGATGCATACCCACGTCTGCCTGAAGAAAGTATTCTCTGAGGTTGCATACCTCGCGGTTATGAAGGGCCTTGGCATTCAGAAAGCCTCGGCCTCCACATTTCCGCGGAATATACAGTCTCATCACAGACGAACGTGGGTGATGCATACGGTATGCCGTCAAGAGTGTACGGACCCGCCGGTCCAGGGCATCCAGTTCAGTCTGAGTCCACTTAAGTATGCCAAAGGAGTACATGAGCACCGGCATGACCCAACCGTTAGTCAAAGTCAAAGTCAAAGTCAAAAATAATTTATTCACTTAGGTCACAAAGTAACACTTATGAACGTCAAATGGGTTAGTGAGTTTATTATATTTACTGAATTTACATTTATGTTAGTTGCAAGGTTCAGGCAAAAGGTTGAGCCTATGAGAAGATACCTGCAAGAAACTCAAGGCCACTCTTTTATCATTCAGCCAGTCATTATGCCATATGTCACTGTCCATATAAAACTAAATTCTAAAATAAAGAAAAGTTGGTAATATTATGTAAAAAGCATTTGAGATTTGAAATAATATTTATCAGTACGTAGCCAGTAGTATGGCATGAGGACGCATACACTTACACTTTGTGACATGAAAAGGTAGTTCGTGACTAAATGTAGTTAAAACAAAATTTACGTTAATACTTATAAAGTTTGTTTAAAAGAAAAGAAAGATACTTTAACACCACCAAATAAACACGAAGTACCTTCACATAACTAAATTGACTTATATAATACATACATTGTTTGAATCCTGTATGAAACAAGCAACTAGTTCCATGAGTTTTTATTATTTAAGTAATCATTGATTGAATAATAGCCCTTCCGAATAAGCTGACTTTTAACAGCACTTTTAAATTTTAGTAAAGGTAAATTTATAATATCAATCGGTAGTTTATTAAAAAAGCGTATACTGAGTCCCGCAAATGAATTGTGAACTTTATGTAAACGATGATACGGACCTACCAACTTATGCTTATTTCTAGTGTTTAAGTTGTGAATATCACTATTCTTATTATATAAGTGAATATTATGTTTTATGAACATAATATTCGTAAATATATATTGCGACGCAACAGTAAGTATACCAATTTCTTTAAAACGCTCTTTCAGGTAAACTCGTGGGCCTAAATTATAAATGCTACGTACTGCACGCTTTTGAAGAATGAAAATTGTTTCAATATCAGCTGCCATACCCCACAATAGTATGCCATAGGACATAACGCTGTGAAAATAACTAAAATATACTAGTCTCGCAGTATCTATATCAGTAAGCTGTCTTACTTTCCTAACCGCGAATGCGGCTGAACTAAGTCTCCCTGCAAGACACGATATTTGAGCGCCCCACTGAACTTTATCATCTAAAGTAATGCCTAAGAAAACTGTGGATTGTACAAATGTTACTGTTTCATTATTTAAATTAACGTTTATGCTAGGACTCTTTATATTAGGCAATGTAAACTTAATACATTTTGTTTTTTTTGAATTGAGTAGTAAATTATTCGTCGTGAACCAGTCCAGGACTTGCGCGAGTGAAGAATTAACACCCTGTAAATTTGGTGCCTTACGGTCTACTTTAAAAATAAGTGATGTGTCATCAGCAAATAATACAATGTCGCACAAATTCTGTACGAAGAACGGCAAATCATTCACGTACGCTAGAAACAGAAAGGGTCCTAAAATTGAGCCCTGTGGCACGCCCATTGCGACTGGTAATCCAGAAGATTTACTTCCGTTGCTTTCAACGTGTTGTAATCTATCGCTTAGGTAAGAACCAACGAGGTCGAGTGCAGCATTTCGAATTCCATAATGCCTGAGCTTTCGCAATAACGTTTGATGTTCAACGCAGTCAAAGGCTTTTGAGAGATCACAGAATACGCCAATGGCATCTTGCGAATTTTCCCAAGCAGCAAAAATATGTTTTAAAAGTGTAACACCCGCATCTATTGTAGATCGACCCTTTCTAAAACCATATTGTTGTGTTTGAAATAAATTGTTTACGTTAAAGTAGCTCTCTAATTGCTGTAATATAATTTTCTCAAATATTTTACTTATAGCAGGTAATATAGAAATCGGTCTGAAATTACATGGATCACTTTTACATCCATTTTTAAATAATGGTATTATTTTGCTACATTTCATTAAATTTGGAAAAATGCCCACATCAATGCATCCGTTCAATATTGCAGCTAGGTGTGGCGCTACGTTATCAATAATACTTGTAATAAATTTCACAGAAATACCCCACAAGTCAGCTGATTGTTTTGAATTAAGTGACTTAAATACTTTTATTTTGTCATGCGGATGTACATATTTAAAACTAAACAGGACTTTACACTCCACCACGCTATTCCTAACCAAGGATTCTGCTTTTACTGGGCAAGACCTTAAGGAACTAGTTGTATTAACAGATATCTTTGCAAAGTAGTTATTAAATGTTTCAGCTACTTGCAAGTTATTTGAAATTATCTTATTATTTACATTAAGTTTAATAGTATTATCACGCTGCTTGGTGCGTCCAGTTTCATTATTAATAATGTTCCAAGTAGCTTTAATTTTATCGTCGGCATTTCTAATTTTGTTTTTTAAATAAAGGGACTTGGCTGTAGCACAAGCCTTTTTAAACAATTTTGAATAATTTCTAACATATTTAATAAGATTTGGATCAAAATTATATTTTTTTATTCCATATAATTCATATAACTTAGCTCTACTTGTATATATCCCAGGTGTTGCCCAATCACAAAACTTAACTTTTAATTTTTTGTAAAATGTCTTCATTTTAAAATTTTTGTTATATTCCAGTGTAATGACGTTAAGCAAAGACTCGTATAGTTCGTCTGGACTATTGCAATCTAGGTCCATATTGACAACCTTGGCATTAATGTTATTATTAAATTCCTTTATGCGATTAGATGTCATTGGTCTACATGTGATCATAGTTTCTTTTTTAATTGTATTTATAGGAAATACAACCTTTTGCCCACAGTGGTCGGATGTCAAATCACTCAATATGGCCCTATTTAGAAATTGGCATTCGCAAAATATATTGTCTAAGCACGTAGCAGAGTGTGATGTAATTCTGGTTGGTTCGAAAAATAAATTATTTAAATTAAATGATCTAAATAAACTAATAAGTCTTACAAAAAGAACTGATCGCTGAAGTAAATTAATATTAAAATCACCACATACTACTATATGCCTATTACCATAACTTAAGCGTTTTAAAATATCCTCCATTACTGTTTCGAATACACTAAAGTTACTCTGCGGTGGTCGGTACACGCAAAGTATGACATGTTGCTCCAGCTCCACACAAGATAATTCAACAGTGCGCTCGATAGAAAGATTTACTATATCATTTCTTTCCTTAAATTTAAGATTATTACATACATATATTAGAGAGCCACCATGTATAGAATTCCTTCTTACAAACGCACTTACAACGGTATAATGTTCATTATTAAATATTAGTTGACTACTTCTTAACCAATGTTCTGTTAAGCAACATATTTGGATGTCATGTTCTTTAAAAAATAAATCTAATTCTAACTCCTTGCCGGATAGACCCTGAATATTCTGGTGAATAAGTCTAATACTATGTGACTGCCTATCCTTTGTCTCATCTAATAGTTTAAACTAATAGAAGTGTCAATATAGGAATTAGTAGTAATATTACTACTATGATCTAAAATCTTCACTACCGTACTGGTACCTGTGTCTCTAAATAATAATATATTAAATGCTAATAACTTAGCAAGTTGTTTTTTATAAAAATATGAAAGATACATTGTATCTTTAGTCAATAAAAATCTACTAATAAACTTATTAGTGTCAAAGAAATTAGTATAATTTGTATAACATGTACTGTTATAAAATAATAAATTCAGATTTTGAATATATCTATTCTGTTCCTGTGTTAATGAATAGGAATAAGGTAAAGCGCAAAGAATAAAGTTACACCCTACTTTACTATGTAATGATTCAATTACCTCAGTTAAATGTAAAGCCTCATTTTTTGTGACAGATAAGCTGTCATCATATAGAATTACTATGGTTGATTCAGAATTCAAAGTTGTCATTTTTAACTTATCAGTTAAAGTACTTAACCTAGCCCCAGGGGAACAAATATTTACACAGGGAGACTCTGTATAAGAATTTATGAGTCTACTAAAACCTACACCTATTTGGTCAGAAAACATGATTAAATTTTTATTATTGTTATTCTTAACCAAATAAGACACAGACATATCTTCATGATAGGAAGAGGAGGTGGGACAACTGTTAACTGACTTCAAATCACAAACAGCTGACAGGTTGTTATTAGGTTCAGCCTCTAAGCACTTACCGCATATAGTATCATTAGTTAGCGAGAGAACACGTTTCATGTTCTCCTTACCAACTCTGGCAATTTCATCATATTTCTGAATGTATTCAGAAGTTTATTTTTGATGTTCCAGGCTGATCCTGGTTAAACGATTTTCCAAACTAATTATTTGATTATTTAATTCAGCTGTATGTGCTTCATAGTGTAACCTACTGGCAACTATTTGATCATTACTTCTCTTTAACTCAAATAAAAATGCCTCATGCTCCTTCACCAATTCACTATTGTGCTGTGTAACTTTTTTAAACTGGATTGACTTTTTAAGATTAAAATCTAACTTTTTAATTAACTTATTTAACTTCAAGTATTGCCTTAATTTCCTACTACTTTTAATAAAAACATGACTTTTGAGCTTACTTTTATAACTATGAATTGTACTTATTTTTTCCCCCATGAGTTCTGAGTAGAGGTTCTGAGTTGCAGCACCATTTAGCACCTGAATGGTTTCTTCTAAGGAAATAATTTTAGTATGGGCTTCATTCAGGGTTGCTTCAAGCTCAGTGCTGCGGCTCAATGACCTAAAAAAGACATCATTACAATTACTGAAGGATCTAACTTCATCTTCTAGTCGGTCCCGTTGGTCCAAGACATCCATATATTCTATATGAAGCTCCGTCAGTTGCCTTTTAAGCTCCAATACTTTGTTGTTACAAGCGCGCACCTTGTTGCCACCTGATAAAAGACTATTTAAAACGTTTTTCAGGTAACCAAAGAAACGCTCCTGCAACGATTGCTTCATGTCAGCCTCATTGATACTTAACGCCTGTGACATACCCAAGTACTTGTAAGTATCGGTTACAAGAAGTGATCGTAGGTTAATGGAATCCGAAAGTTGTGTTCCTTCGGATTCCACTATCCTGCCTTGCTTTACATGGATGACAGCACATTTGTCCACACCAAAATCCATACTGATAGACTTACTAAAAGCTGTAATTTAGTGTGGGCAAACAACTTTAAGTCATCCATATACAACAAGTGGGATATCACTCCACCACCTCTATGTAACCTGTAACCTAGCCCTGAACCCTCTAGTAATGTACTAAGAGGATTCAATGCTAGGCAGAACCAAAGAGGACTCAGGCTGTCGCCCTGAAATATACCCCGCTCAATTTTTATCAATTCGCCATTCCCAGGGATCTGTCGACATCCTGGATAGCTAAGAACCGTTTTCCATTGCCCCATGCATGACTTCAAAAAGGTGCGCAGAGTTGCATTTACTTTATACAACTCTAACACCCTCAAAAGCCACGCATGAGGCACCGAATCATACGCTTTCTTATAATCTATCCAACATGCCGCCATATCCCTTTGTTTACGGCGAACCTGTTGGCTAATGGCCATATCAATGAGGAGGAGCTCCTTAGTACCACGAGCCCCCCTCTTACATCCATTCTGAGAAGCTGACATTATTGAATTTGTATCAATATGTTTAGATACCTTGGCTCTCAAAATAGATGTAAGAAGCTTATAGATCGATGGCAAACATGTTATCGGTCTATAATTGCCGGGCTCGTTGGTACTACCTGTTTTATGGAGTAGGTGGGTAATTCCCGTGGTCATAAAATCTGGTAACGATCCAGATTCTAGAGCAGATTGAAATTGAGCAGCCAAACAAGCATGTGAGCTACGCAGCCATTTCAGCCAGAAATTGTGCAGTCCGTCCGGTCCTGGCGATTTCCAATTTGATAAGGATCGGACCGCACTAATTACATCCTGGCTATCAATGACCACGTTTTCCATTTCTGGAATTAGCTCACTTGCTCGCTTGACCTCCCGCATCCATTCCCCCTCAGTGTGGCCGACGGGTACCGACCAGATGTTCCTCCAAAACGTATTTGTAGCATCAGCATCTGGTAGCCCCACATCGGCCACACATTTATCTGGTCGTTCCCAGGTTCTATAAACCCATCTTTGGTCACTTTGAAACGTGCGGTTGATGACATACCGGTGCACGCGTTTTTTGTATCTGCGCAGTCGATTTGCCCATGCATAGACTTTCTGCTTCAGGAAGTCAATGCGCTCTGTGGCCCGAGATACGTATTCATGAGGACTGACGCCAGTCCCCAGAAAAGCCCGGCCCACATAGCGCATTACCCTGGGCCGTGTGTTCACTGCCCTGAAGCAGATCAGCTTACCGATGAGTGTCCTTGCCTCAGCAATACGTCGTTCAATCCTGCACTGCCAGGCCGGGGTGACAGATGTTTGTCGTATAGCAGGGACATGTTTGGGTAACTTGATGCCTGCTATACGACTTGCCGCCACAGCAGCACAGTACAGGATCGAATGAGTATCGGCGAGATTCTCGCTATTATCTAAATAACTAGATAATAGCGAGTCCAGGACACTCGCCAATGCTATATTTTTTCTATGCATAGGTAACCGAGGCAGACGGGGCCGAATCGTAAATTGCATGTACCGGTATTCCTGAATCGCACTTTCCAAAGCATCCTTTACCTCCTCCTTGTACTGAATACTTACATCATTTGTCATGTCATCCACCTCCATGCTGGCACTATTGCCCGTCCGCGTCGCACCAGGTGATAATTGCGTAACTGCGGGTTGGATGCGAATGGCATGGCTCGTAGGCAAGTATTCTGAGCGTAGCCTATCGAGCACGGTATCATCCAACTGTCGACTGCGTTGGATAACCCGCACTTGATCCGATAATCGCTGTGCTGAAACGTTGACGCTTGGTTCAAAGGCCTGAAACAAAACAAGCATGCGGCTGCGATACGCAGTGAGGTTAGTTCCTCCCTCTGTAGCCCCAAAATATGCCCGCATGACGTTTTCATTAATGGATTGAGTCCATCGCATGCGGCGCACATCACCACCGGCAGCGGGGGCCCGGTTCGAGGTCGGTGGGCCTCGGGGTCCCAAGCGGGTCGGTGGCCGGCCTCTTCCCCGCCGACGTGCAGGTGACGGTGACGAAGGCGGAGAGAAATATTCGTCGCTCGAGCTCGACGCAACTGCAGCGGCCGGTGATTCTGATCGATGTACCGACGGCTGTGAGGCGGAGCTAAGCGACGAACCCGGAGGTGGTAGAGGTGCGGCTCTAGATCTGGCTCTTGTTAACATCTTGTATTTTAATAAATAAATTCAGTCTCTGTGAAAATTTTCATTTTTGACGTTGTCATTTTATTTGTAATACTTAATACTGATGAATATTTGCTTTTATGCCTGTAATTTTTTATGTTTATTGTGCAAAGCGTCTTATTGTTTTTATATGATTTGAAAATAAATGGATTTATATCAAAAATAAACTTTAAACTGAAAATAAAATATTTTTCTCTAAAAATACATAGACGTTACTTAGTGTTGCCAGATTATATTATTATTATTATTATTAATTAATCCAAAAAATAAATTGATCTATATAATACTTAACTGATTTTAACTCATAAATAAATCCTATACTATTTTTATTACTGTTATAATGTAATATTGTTAATCAATTTGATAATTTATTACTTTTGTAACAATTATGAAGAACTTTCTAATATGTAATAATTTTTCAATATGAAACTATTTGTATTAGGGTGGAAGACGCTGACGACTGTAACACAATTAATATTAGTACGGTCGTCAACGGCAACTTTTCTTATTATAAGTTCAACTAATGTCTGGTTTTAATCATTATACAATAAGAGAAAATTCGTAACACAAAAATTAAAATAAATATATTATGTTTCTCTTATCACAGGTACTTTCTAACATATTATATTAGAAAATACCTGGCACTTTGGGAGGCTTACACGGAGACATGGGTCCAACGTGAAGAGGCACTTCGAGAGTTTTAATCAAAGGTGTGATGGAACACCTACAGCGGCACTAGCCGCAGCAGGCGTAGGACTATTGCTACGTATGGATTCTAATATATAAGTATTGGTGTTTGGTGGACCGGTATATTGCTAACTATGGATGCAAAACGGCGTCTGCCCTGAATACTCTTATAGCATCAATGCAATGGGCAGACGGTGACTCGCCAACTCACTAGATGGGCCCTCTGAATAGCCACTATAGGCATACAAGCCAGCAGCAGAGGGCAACACCAGTGCGATTGGCTACGGGTGTCGAGCGGTGCGGCGCTGGTTTCACCATCACGGGTCTCGTGACAACTGAGCCCCGGAGCGGGTTTCCCCGTAGTTATGCCCTTGAAAATGACACTTCCACCCCCAAGCATATAGCTCTAACGGCCTCCCTCTGACCGGCCGACCAAGGCAAGCCAGAGTTAAGAGTCCTACGGGCGCTCTTGAAGTTCCACCCCAGCCAACCACTAACGACAAGCCGGGGACGAGGCCCTAACCAACTCTCTGAGGCATTCAGGACCGCAGTGTCGCCACTCACATTCAGCTCGCCACAAGCTGCCCTGCAGTTTGTGCGCTTTAATTTAACCTGGTGATACATTTTTGTTTATATCACAAGGCGAAGGTAATAGTTTTAAAGCTAGTGTACTGAGCCCTCCGATATCGCGTTAGTCTCATGATGAGATAACGACTGTCCCAGAGGGGTTTATTATTATTATACATATAACAACAAAGCATAAAATAGAAAATTTTAAATAAATTAATTAAAATAAAGTACACGTTAGGAATTAAATTAACAAAAGAAATAAACGATGTAAAACTTAATGAAAAACTTAAATAACCTCTTGTTAATTACTAGAATATTAGAAGCTAGATTTCATTGTTATTAGGACAACTACGAATTTACGGATATAAAGAAAATAAAACACAGGTAGATGTACTTAAATATCATGTTATATTTAAGAGAATGAAACAACAATAAGTACATTTAACCATCAGATTATAATCAGATATTGCTTGTCCATTTGCATATAACATAAACAATATTGCTTTCAAAGGAATATGGCACACTATATTAAAATTACAGAACAAGTAATTACATAACAGATTAAGTGAACCGCTTTTAAAGTTAAATAACAGCCACAGTAAAATATGTATAGGTATAGCGTGGTATTTAAAAGGATCAAAATTAATTAAACCAAATGACTTACAGTTGGTCCCTGTAGATTACACTTAAATGCTTGCACACAACTAGTCGACTCGCTGGTCTGCGCTCGAATGGCCCGAAGAATCAGTAGACCCCTCTTAACCGTGAACTGTGACGACAGTTGAATTAGCACAGACAAAAAATAAGTCATGTGACCGAAAAAGGAGTACAATTAGTCAAAATAATTCCTTTTTATTTTAAAATAATTGAATTAATTAAATATATTTTAAAATATTGATAGGTAAATTTTAAATTTTCTAACAGACGGCTGTCCTGAGAAAGGAATGACCCCATTTCTTTTCGGCCATTCGAGCACTTTTGTATGTCCCTATACAAAAAGAACGAGTCTTACATTCGAGAGAAAGGAAAGATAGCATATGTGTACATTACATTACTAGACCATATTGGTACTAACAGTCTAATAAAAAAAGAAAATCTTATACAAAACTTGTTCAATTACGTACTCAAGATTCATAATTAACTAAATACCTATGTATATAACTATAAATATGTGACACTGATTTCTAGGAAATAAAGATTATAAGTAGCTTAACTAAGATGTAAATGTATAAATTATATTCGAATTGTTTCTTATTCATACATGGACGCCTGTTCTTCAATCATTATGATTATTACAATTAGCGTGGTTCTGTAGGAACCTGAAACATAAAATACATGTAAATATATTTAAGTTCAATTGTGCTTAGAGCGAAGATTATAGGGCAGGTACTTCGTTGTCTAAATTAACTGTACTGTAAAGACGGGCATATGAGTTTTATACAGCGATTTTATGAAGCGTTAGTTTCAAGACGACTAGGTATAGTGACATTAGTAAGAATATTACTAAACACTGGTCGTCTGGGAACCATCATTGTTATTGCTCAGTTTACACTTGGATATCGACTGTTTTAAATTAGAGGACGTGAACACCGCTTGTACTCCGGGATCTGTCACTATTACTAACTACCGTTTGTACTTCAATCTCGGTTCACTTTTATAAAAAGAGTGAACACCGCTTGTACTTCGGAATCTGTCATTGTTAATGACTACCGCTTATACTTCGGCCTCGGTTCACTTTATTAGAAAAATATGAACACGTTTGTACTCCGGAATCTGCTACTGTTACTAGCTACCGTTTGTACTTCGGCCTCGGTTCATTTTATTGGAACGATATGAACACCGCTTGTACTCCGGCATCTGCTACTGTTACTAGCTACCGTTTGTACTTCGGTCTCGATTCATTTCACTAGAACAATATGAACACCGCTTGTACTCCGGAATCTGCTACTGTTACTAGCTACCGTTTGTACTTCGGTCTCGGTTCATTTTACTGGAACAATATGAACACCGCTTGTACCCCGGAATCTGCTACTGTTACTAGGTACCGTTTGTACTTCGGCCTCGGTTCATTTCATGGAAACACGTACTGACGAGCAGTGTCCGTAACGGCTGAATACAACCCGACGATCATGCCGGGTCATTTCTGTAATCAAAACTGGGAGAAATTCGGGAAGGAAAGTGAGGATTGTCACAAATTTAACCGTCCAAGTTTAGGAATAAAGTGTTAATAAAGTCTTAGGCAATATGTAACATATATACAGCAAAGATATTCTTAATTTGGATCAGGGGAGTCATTATCACCGAAATTTGTGTTATTGGTAATGTCATTGTCTTCTGTGTCAGTATCTTTAGTACTATTTGTAACGTCGTCGTCTTTATCATCGGTGTCTTTACTAGGTACAAAAGTTATCCAGCGTTTTAACTGGTCTATATTCGATAGTATAGTCATACTTTTGCAGTAGTAACCACCAACGTGCTATTCGGGTACTAGATCTCGTTTAATTAGGGTGGTCCTGAAAGCGTTGCAGTCTGTATACACTTTAAAGGGTACGCCAATTAAATAAATACGGAATTTCTTGAGTGATAGGACGACAGCAAGTCTCCGATTCGTAAGAATGCAAGTATTCTTCATATTTAGTGTTTTGTTTGCTGACGTATGCCACGGGTTTAAGGAGATATCGCTCATTAGATTTTTGTAACAGAATTCCACCCAATCCTAATTTGCTAGCGTCACAATGTACTTCAGTTATATAAGTTGAGTCGTATAGAGCCAATATGGGACGTTCGGTTAGTTTAGTTTTAATTATGTTAAATGCTTCTTGGGGGCTGCCCCAAACCGAAGGACTGTTTGCTTTTGTCAAGGAAAAAAGGTTTAAAGGTTTGGCGATACTTGCAAAATTGGGAACAAATCGTGTAAAAATACTAGCAAGACTGACAAATTGGCGGACTTGATGGACAGTGCTTGGCGTCGGGCAAAGCCACAGCCTCAGTCTTCCTACTACCAGGCTCAAGGCCCTCTTTATAAATCTCATAGCCTAAATAGTCTAGGTTTGTTTTAAAGAAATAACATTTCTCAATATTAAAAGTTAAACCGGATTTTCGAAGGAAGCTAAAGATTCTCGTAAATTTTTCTAGGCCGTCATCTACACGTCAGTCGAAGGTAAGGCTAGGTCGAATCTATGTTTTCCCAAGGCTTTATTAATCATATATTGGAAAATCGCCGGCGCGTTAACCTATCCGAACGGCCTTACTGCCTATTTTAGATTTATATTAAAACATACCTTAGCCCAAATTATTTAATCTCTATAATATTATTAAGTTATTATTGTTTTTATCTCTAGTTTTTTTATAGTCTGTAGTATATGGCATAATAGCTGCAACACTTTGTTAATCTGAGTTGTAAATTACTGAAATTATATTTAATTGGTGATTTAAAAGAGTGGCCGTGAGTTTCTTGCAGGTTTCTTCTCATAGGCTCAACCCTTTGCCTGAACCTAAATCAACTAACCTAAATGTAGCTTCAGTTACTTAGTAAACTCACTAACCCATATATTTTGACGTTCATAAGTGTTACTTTGTGACCTAAATGAAGAAATTATTTTTGACTTTGACTTTACATTCGCGTATATTCAAAATGACCATCAGGAGTCACAAAAAAGCAGTTAAATGTATCTTCTGCCATTGGGATTTGATAGTAACCCGATTTCAGGTCTAAACTTGTAAACAGTCTTTTGCCGTTAAGTCTGTCTAATTGGTCGTCTATGACTTGCATAGGGTATAAATCTTTTATTCTTTTTATTGAGCGCCCTATAGTCTACACAACCGATAATCGTTGTTCTTCTTTTTAACTAAAACGATCGGGCTTGCATAGGAGGAATTAGATTCTCTCACAATTTTGCTATCAAGGAGCTCGTTGACAAGTCTTTGAACTATTATCCATTCGCTATATGGTAATCTATAAGGCTTAGAAGAGACTGGAGAGTCATCACAGTGTAATGTGCATCTCTGAAATGGTAGATGTTCCCAGCTCACTCACATTTAAAGCAAAACAGTCGCGGTATTCATTAACTAAGGTTAATAGTCGTTGTTACTGTTCATTCGCAGTGTCAGAACCTATCTTTAGCATGTCTAGTGTCAAAGACCTAGGACCGTATTCTCTAGGTTTGTCAATCTTCAGTTTGTAGACGCCTATTCTTTCAGTCTTTTGGAAATCACCACACATGTCAAGTGAGATTGGTAACAAGTTAGCTCTTGCGATAAGCTTTCCCTTGTACAATGTAAGTTTATTTCCGAGAGATTAACAAATATTTTACCTGTCCCCATTCCTTATTATGAATAGACCGTAAGGAATAATTATTTCTTCACCAGTCTTAAAACCAGTATTTCCTGGTAAATATATCTGACCCGTATGATCACTACTTAAATAACTATCTACACCTACTACTCCACTAATCTCTACATCTGACTTAACAAAGACTTCTGATTTCGCTGCTTCGGCCGTCTTTGAATAAAGCATCAAATTATTACTAGTTTTGTAAACTTTCACCTCAAGCAATTCAGTAAGATTCTGACCAATAAGTACGTCAGAATTAAACTCGTTACAATAAACGCTTCTCCTACAGCGGTAACGAAATCCACGCTTATATCAACGGATACTTTACCTAACGGTACTACTGCACCTGCTGCAAAACCTTTTAAAAGAGGTAATCCCTCTGTTAAGACATCTAGTTTTAAATAATTTGCTGTATCATGTGTGATTAGCGTGCACTCGCTACCGAAATCAACAAATGCAGTTTTTTTGTATGCCGTTTATTGTAATATTCTTATTATAAATATTTCTATTAGGTTTACCAAATTCGATTAGCTGTACCTTATTAACATGATTCGAAGTATTTCTATCCTTATCCTTATCTGCATCGCGCTTACAATATTCTGCTAAATGTCCCATTCTATTACATTTTGTACATTTTTGTAATGGTTTTGGGCATTTTGGTACAGTATGCCCAGGCTCAGAACAATTATAACAATTTACTTCAAATTAAGGGGTTTTATTATTTCTTGTGCCCTCTTTAGATTGTATAGGATTTTTCTTAACCTCTAATACTTTTGCTAGAAACACTGCGTAAATACTTAATCTACTAGGTCGTTTAAAATCAGAACCCAGTGCATTAAGACGGATGTTATTATCATATTATATACCTTGCACAATACAATCTACTGCATTTTTGCCCTTGATTCCACAATGATTTACGAGCTTAGCCTTGTCGTAAAATACTCTTCTAGAGTCTCGTCCCTTTTACTCTTCCTATCTAACATTTCGATAAGTTTATCTGCATAATTTCGGATACCGGGAAAGTTTTTTAATAACTTTGCCTGCCATTCCTTCCAGTTAAGCTTAACGGATGATAAGCCCTCATACCATTTGCATGCAAGACCAGTTAATTTAGGTTATACATTATCGGCAAGAGACGCCCGGTTGTCACCACTGCGGCGACTGCCGCGACGTTGTTGAGGACACGGCGCTGCACACTTTGGCGATTTGCCCAGCCTGGGCATCGCAGCGCCGTGAATTGATCGCGGCAGTCGGATCGGTTAACCTCTCGCTCCCGGCCGTAGTTGAGTCTATGGTCCGGAGTGAGAGGTCGTGGAACGCCGTCGCCTCCTTCTGTGAGAAAGTGATTTCCATCAAGGAGGTGGCGGAGCGGGAGAGGGAGCGTTTAAACCCTCTCCCCAACCGCAGAACCGGGCGCCGGAGGGCGCGAGATGACCTCCAGCCACCCTGAGGTTTGACCTGGGGGTGGCGGGCTTTGTGGGCCTGCCCGCCATCCATTCAGCACCAGGTCTGAGAGGCGGCGTGCGTGTTCCCACGCGCGCCTCTGTGTCGAGTCCGTCTCCCCTCTAGGGGGGAGACAGTAGGGGAAGTAGTGCCTATTTTGGGTAGGTCTTTCGTGTAGTGGCCTGCTGTTTCATACGGCGGGCCGAAACCTCGGCGGGGTCGCGACCGTATGCGAAAGTGATTCGCGCGGCCCCGTCGATAGTGGTTTTGTCGAGGAACACCGTGGTAGGTTTAGTCGGTATTCCGGGAGGTACATTATCTTTTTAACATCTTTATTTTACCCCGGCGAGTCCGACATAATCCCTCCGCTCGCCCCCGCGGAGGGATATGCGTCATTGCAATCCGCCAGGTAAAAAAAAAAAAAAAAAAAAAATGTTATACATTATAAACTATTTCTTTATCACTCCAATTATATATTTATTATTTTTTAATTTTTTTATTTATTTGGACATGGAAATCTTACAGCTATCACACATTAAATATTACGGCAGCATAGTCATCTGAGAGCCAATTACAAGTTCTCACTTATAGAAATACAATAAATTAATTAAAGTGAGCAACAGGGAGCAAACATTAAGTTAATGCTATGTAAGGGTATAATAAAAGTTATGTTAAGACTACTTAAAGAATGGTAGACTTAGACACCTTCTTGCTGAGGACACATTAGACGTAAATGGATCCATTTCGTGCTGTTTACATAAATAGTTAAAACTGCTACTTGCATGCACCAAAAACTATTCTGTCTATAGTTTGTTTTCACGGTACGAACGCGAAGGTATGAGCAGTCTCGTTAACTTTCTTTAGCCATGATATCATAGTTTGATTCTTTTGTCTTGGATCGAACGTTGGTATGACGTCTTTAGCACCTATGAACGAACTTTGATCGCGTTTATTGATTGCGTCAATTAATTTCGCCATAACATCAACTTTTCTTGTTTTACTGTGTTTAACGCGAACGTCTTTTGTACGACTTCGAAGATTGTGAATCTGTATTGCGTGAATGCCTATTGGATCGAAACAGTCGAGAATGTCCTTTCCGCCTTAATTAACTGCGCCTATGTTTTGAAAATTCATTATCAGAGGAGATCGAGGTTGAGCTGTCAATAGTGTCATTATGTGTGGTTGATCGCGTACGCGCTCGGGCCCGTTTGGCCTTTCGAGAACAACCCTGCGTTTTCCTTTTCATAGATCTACTCCTACGCTCAGCTGTATACGGAGGTGTATAACCATCCCTATCAGACATTGTTGCAATATAAATGTACTATTGTCAAGTCTAAAGTCAAGTCGGGAATAGGGAGAATAAAGGAAAATAAGGAAATCATTAGAATACATAAAAAAATGCATAGCATGAAGCATTTCTTATAGGTACACAGTATATGCACTGTGATCTAATTACAGTTAAGTCTCCATATCTGAAGAGCATTTCATACTACACATAAAACAAATAAAATATTCAGCCCAATATAAACAAAGTTATTCATTTTAAATACCATACAAAAGTAATTTACGTATTTAGTTACCATGTAGGTAATGTAAATATAAGCACCATTTTTAATTTGTGCGTCTTTGGAAGCATTAAACGGCTTGTTTATCCAGTAAAAGAAAAAATTGCAATACACATAGATAATTGAATGCATATGCTCCAGCACAGCAAACAACTTTGACAAATATCTTGTTCATTGAAAAGAGTGCCACTAATATTCAAAAGAATATCACCCATCCGAGGAGCAATAACTCCAGCAGGATTTGCACGGACTTCCGATCACTGTAGTGTATCCATGTATGTATCTGCATATACCTCCATAGAGTAGCCATGTCAAAGTATTTGCAAGAGCGCCCCATAATTTAGATAAATAACTGTTAGTTTAGTGACTCACTCGCATCACGTCCACATCGTTATTAACTTGCCCATGAGTTCATCGAGTAGCCACGGTCAAACGATATTGTAGGAAAAGTCATACACACCATAGGAAAGCATTGCATACCCCGGAGAGTAGCCTCGGCAAAATATACAAGCACCCCATTAACAGTGCCTACGTTCCCACAAAGTAACCAAAGCTAAACAAGGACTAGGACGAAACAAACATATGCATACGTTACAATATTGTAATCTAAACAAATAATGCGTGCACAGTGAAATAATACATTATAACCTATAACCTATTTTAATTAATCTGCGGCCGTCATTCAACTCGAGCGGTAAATTATGTGAAGGTGCAAACAATAAGATCACATTTATTTTATAGGTAGGTAGGCGTTGAAACATCCCACTTCTGAATTGTTCATTACTAGAATATTAGAAGCTAGATTTCATTGTTATTAGGACAACTACGAATTTACGGATATATAGAAAATAAAACACAGGTAGATGTACTTAAATATCATGTTATATTTAAGAGAATGAAACAACAATAAGTACATTTAACCATCAGACTATAATCAGATATTGCTGGTCCATTTGCATATAACATAAACAATATTGCTTTTAAAGGAATATGGCACACTATATTAAAATTACAGAACAAGTAATTACATAACAGATTAAGTGAACCGCTTTTAAAGTTAAATAACAGCCACAGTAAAATATGTATAGGTATAGCGTGGTATTTAAAAGGATCAAAATTAATTAAACCAAATGACTTACAGTTGGTCCCTGTAGATTACACTTAAATGCTTGCACACAACTAGTCGACTCGCTGGTCTGCGCCCGAATGGCCCGATTAATCAGTAGACCCCTCTTAACCGTGAACTGTGACGACAGTTGAATTAGCACAGACAAAAAATAAGTCATGTGACCGAAAAAGGAGTACAATTAGTCAAAATAATTCCTTTTTATTTTAAAATAATTGAATTAATTAAATATATTTTAAAATATTGATAGGTAAGTTTTAAATTTTCTAACACTTCTAAGTGTGTTTTATATTTTGGTAAGGGTTGACTAATATCAATATCGTAAGACTTTGATAAATCATTGTATTGCCTACAAAGCCTTGGTAAAGAAGCGTAATGAACCAGATTGGTTTTTGAAAATGGAACAACCAATAGGTTATAATTACTTTTTCTTGGAATTCGATTAGGTATTTTTATGTGTAAGGCGCCTAACAGTTCACTACAGTCTGTGATGCCGTTTAGTATTTTATGCAGAAATATGGCATCTAGTTTCAATCTGCGGCTTACTAATGTTTTTAGTTTATAATGTTTTAACCTTAATGTGTAATTTGAAATTCGTTTTGCTAAACGGTCTTGTAACATAGGTGGTAGAGGAAACTCTCTAAACGCTTTGTATATACGTCATAATGTGGATTCCATACGACTGAGCTATACTCTAGAATCGGGCATACAAGTAAGTTAGATAGCTTTATTTTAGTCGACAAATTTTTGAAGTCCTTGCAATTTTGCAAGACAAAGCCAAGTACTTTAAAACCTCTTGCAACGGTATGTAATATATGAACATCGAATTTGAGGGCACTGTCTACTCGTAGTTCAACTCCTAAATCACGAATAACATCAATGTTGTTTAATTGAACGCTATAAGCTTATATAGCTATTATTTTTTAATTGTTTGTTGCGGGTGATCTGTATGTAGTGACATTTACTTGTGTTTAACAGCATTTTATTATCCTTACACCAGTTTGATAGCCTGTTTATATAACTCTGTAGCATTTGAACATCTGTATCAGTTTGAATCGGTTTAATAATCTTTAAATCATCGGCAAATAAAAAGAAACGTGATTGTTTGAAGCATTTGATTATGTCATTAATAAAAACGTTAAAAAGTATTGGACCTAAATGAGATCATGGGGAATTCCAGAGATGGCCTTGTAACTAATTGAAGAATATCCATTTATAACTACTTTAGAAGTTTTGTCTTGTAAGTATAATTTGAACCACTTAATCAATGATCTATCGATGCCAAACTGAGCAAGCTTTTCAATGAGAAGGCAATGGTCCACTTTATCAAATGCTTTACTGAATATTGTCTTCTGTTTACGCAAATGTTATTCATTGAAATTAATCTACTATATACGGATTTTATCGCGTTGTTTATTTATCACTGTATTACAAAATTTTGAAAATATCACGCTACTACTACTATTTATTTTATTTTAATAATTTATAAGCTAATAAAATTATTTAAACTATTAAATCTATTTATTTTGGTTTACACTTTCCTCGACGTTTTGGTTGCTTTTCAGCGGCCATGGTCTCGGGGAGTACTTTACTTATTATTACGTTTTACTTATTATATATATGTATAAAAAATTTACACATTTATACATATCATGTGGTATAGGTATATATTTTTTTTTTATTGTGTCTCGGCAAAGTTATTGTAACGGACCTGATGGAAAGCCCAATTACAGTGACGACGAGGAGAAGATAGATGTCTTTTAACCGTCTTCAGTGTCAATCCGGTCTGACCAGATGCTTCTTCACACTGTTATATTTAACGCATATATTTATACAACATTATCATAAAAATGTTTATGAAATGCCTTTAAAGCGGTTTGATGAAATTATATCTTTCCTTCATACTTTTTCTTTTACAGGCTTAGGACTGTCAACTTACGATAATTAATATTTTAAGTCAAAAATAACAATGAAAAGCAAAAATAGCAATAAAAAATCGTAAGCAGGCGTATTTAAAAGATTTCAATTCATTTAATTACATACTAACTATTTACAAAATCGACTAGTACCTATACTTTTTTTTGTATGTTAAGTATGTCTTTTATGTTTCTTTTTACTATTTTCATTGTTTATTTATTTATTTTATTTTTCTGATTTAAAAAACATCAGCTGTTGTACCTTACGATACCCTAGCCGTTTTCTCCTATCACTTAATAGTTGCTATTGCATTAAGTTTGGTGACTGCTAAGTTAAAAAGATTTAGATAACTTGCTCGCCGTTGCTTCCACCAGTCAAGTGGTAAAACATTTTCATAAGGCATCACTAGTTTCTCCTCCAAATACCTATGCATTTCCACTATGGCCCTTGATTGTGCAGTTCCTTTTGGTTGCAGGTTTTTACATTTTGTCTCTGTAATGACGCCGGAGACAACTTTGCAAGCAGTGTTTTTTGTGAGGTCTATTGATTGTTCGGTGTCGTATGAGCGGACTTGATCTTCCATATTAATTTGAGATGCTACTAATTGTTTATTGGCACCTTTTAAATTATTTTGTAGTGTTTGAATGGGTATTAGATCATGATGCGTATAAATATTTTCTTCTGATGATAGAATCCTTGTTGTTATAGGTAAAATAATGCTGTCTGGCACATATTTTTGGCCGCTGACTTCTTTTGTGACCTCTTCGCAAGGTTTTAGTAGTTTGCAGACACCCCTCGCATAATTCCCAGTCTGCCGCAGTTAATGACATGGCTGTAGCTTTTAAGTTTGATAGAGAACTATTAACTTCTTCCTTGATGTCAAAAAACCTCTGCAACATATAGAACGAGAACCCTTGTACTCACATTTTGCAATGGCCTTTTAACAGTTTTACCGGGTTGGAGCTGAAATTTCTTCAGTTTCTCCCGAGCTTGTGCAGACCTCTTAAAATAACCAACACACGTTTTTACTTTGTTTATTACGGCATTTACTTCTTTCGACTTTAATAATACTTACCTCTTGAACTGCTAAATTCAAGGTATGAGCATAGCACCCAAGATGTTGCCATCCTAAGTCTTTCCCGATTGCTTTTTTATGTTGGCGCCATTGTTCTAATTTATTTTTCTGAGTCACTATCCACTCGTCTGTAACTCGTAACATTTCTCAGGCTAAATTTATGCCAGTATGCAATCCCTCAAGAAGAACACATTCCATTAAAATATATTTTCAAATACAGTCTTTTTTTTTTCATTATAGTTTCCAGTGATGGCTATTTACGAGTCACTAATACAAGACGTCCATACATCAGCTGTTATGCAAATGGATTCCACTTCACTATCGACCTCTTGCATTTTTATGGTCCGTAAACTTTCGTAGCGACTCGGTAATAAAATATTTGCAAAATATTTTCTAGATGGGATGACATAAAAAGGGAACGCAGATTGTATTAATTTCTGAAATCCTTTATCTTCTAAGATACGAAAAGGTTGGTAGTCCATTATGAATATATCTATAATGGGTTGATCAATATCAGACTTACACTTGACGGCGTTTTTTATATATATACGAGGCAATATTTTTTGAACCCGACTGTACCACACGAACAGTGCTAGCATGATCTAATGATACTGTGCCTGAAGTAGAGGCTGTAAAATTTGAAGCTATTGGATTAGGTTCTGATATCTGGCCACCTGAAGGCTCTTGAAAAGGCACCGCAGCAACATTTCTTCTAACCAAATTAATAAAAGGATGTTTTCTTTTTAAATGTTTTGTCAAATTTGACACCAAGCTTGTAAAATATAATTATATTATTTTACAAATTTTGCACTCTGTCATACCTTGTCCTTTGTCTATAAAATGGTCCCAAGCTATACTGCTACTTTTGAGTGCCATTGTTAAAATTTAAAAAACAAAAATCTGTAATTACCAAGTGAATAAGTACCTAATTACAAAAAAAAATGTCCGTAATTAGTTAGTTACCAAGTCAATAAACTTGTATGAAATTAAAAAAAAAACACTACGTCCATAATCACTAACCACACAACATCTAATCTTCTATAACAAAATTAAAACAAAAGTTCGTAATCATTAAGTCAATTATCACAATAAACTTTTATTGAAATTTTAAAACAAAAAGTTCGTACTTAATTACACATAACAGAGCAGCATTAGCTCAGTGGGGAGACCAACAGACTGCAATGCAGAGGGTCTCGAGTTCGAACCCACGTCGCGCACCTCTGACTTTCGAAAGTTATATGACTTTTCGAAATTATGTGCGTATTGATTGACAATTATCGCCTGCTCCGTGCCTCGGAGAGCACGTTAAGTCGTCGATCCCGACTGCCATGAACATCTATGGCAGTCGTTATTGGAGAAGTCGACACAAAAGATCCCACTGGGTTGAAGTGTCGCCGGTCTGTACTGACTGGCCCCCACACAAGATAAGATAAGATAAAATAATTACACGTAGTCCGAAAGCACTTCTTATCAGGATCACGATATTAATTACAGTATCAGCAAGACTAAGAAGTACGCGATCTTAATAATAATAATAATATTTATTGCTTAAAAAGTACAACAAATAATATGTAAACAAAATATGAGAAAGAATACATTATGATAGTTGTACAATGGTGCCAATTCTGTTGTCACAAAATTCTCTTATCTTAACTAAAAATCTCTAAAATTTAGTTTAGCCCTATCAAACGACATTTCGTATTCTGAAATCACTAAAAGTGACAGGACTAAAATAAATTTTAGAGATTTTTAGCTAAGATAAGAGAATTTTGTGACAACAGAATTAGCACCAATAACATACTAAGGGACACAGCGATTCCTAAACTAAGACTTGCTCGTATTTTAGATCTTCGTTCGCAATCAAATATTCCGAGTCCGCGATTCGTCATGTCAAAGTATTATTGTGAACTTCAACCCCAAGCTCAACTGACCCGCACAAACCGGTTTTCACCTGTAACCTCGGTACGTGTAGTGAGAAAGCGGGACGAAGATAAATTGTATTGCGTCGTCTCGTTCTCGTACGTCGTACGTGAGCAAGATAGCATGACACGTTTTCAAGTAAGAGTAAGTGAAATAGTACAGCAAATGCTATTATTGTATGAGATCATACGGACTTAGTCTTGAGTAAAATGAAATAGGTGCCACTTAGTCTCTTAAAATACCTAGTTTTCGGATCTGTTCTAGTAAATACGACTCACCTCTAGTCCCTTTGTACAATCTACCGGATAAACAACCAGCTACTGCAACGTACGCCAGTGATAGTGTCGTAATAGTGTTGTTAACACAGTTATGGAAAGCAGGAATTTCGGCAAAATGAAGTTGGACAAGATATTGTTGTTTTTAAGCGGTGTATTCCTCAGCTTCAATGTTGTATTCTCACTTAACATATTAGCTGTAATGCCGTACCAAGGGAGAAGTCACTTCTTCGTGTTTGAGCCATATCTTCTGGAACTAGCGCGAAGAGGACACAATTTGACAGTCATATCGTACTTTCCTCAAGCAAAACCGACACAAAACTATCATGACATAAGTTTAGCTGGCAAAACGAAAATAATTGAAAATATTATGCCTTTGCACAGGTCTTATTGGGACATATTACAATTAAATTTATTTGTATTCGAGGTGGGAATTGAGAATTGTAAAGATATGCTGGCAAACGAAAATGTTCAAAACTTGTGGAAATCAGAATCAAAATTTGACTTAGTGGTAATAGAGCAGTTTAACAGTGACTGCGCTTTGGGTCTCGCTCACAAATTTGGTGCTCCGACAGTGGGCTTAACATCACATATGTTGCTACCATGGCATTACGAACCGCTTGGCATTCCATACAATCCATCCTATGTATCGTGTTTACTTCTAGAAGGAGGAACAAACCCTTCTTTATATCAGAGGATGGAGAGAAGTATTTTTCACCTTGTAGGCACATATTTGTATAAATTCATGTGTGTAAGATCAAACCAAAACATGCTGCAACAATATTTTGACAATATGCCGCCTCTAGCAGAATTAGCTCGAGATGTAAAATTTACGCTGGTGTATACTAATTTCGTACTCACTGGTTCCCACCTGTATCCTCCTATTGTAAAAGAAGTGGGTGGTTATCATGTAGCTAAACCAAAGGAACTGCCGAAGGTACGTAAAATCACTGCGTGCACGACAAAATTAAAACGTATCGACTATTTTCATTTTATGCTATGACAGTATATAATCCCAGTATATACATAAGTGAATACATATAGATTGATAATTATAGTCACGTGCACCACTTACATTAAATTTTCTTCATAAAATACAAAGTCGCGTCAAAATGAATTGTTGTCTTCAACAAAATTAAGTTAACGAAACAATTAAAAAAGCGATTAAAAAAATATTCCAGCGTTTTCATTAGCTTAATTTTGAGAGTATATTGTCATAATGTGTGTGTTAAATACTGTGTTTGTATAAATAATATTTACAATTCCCTTGAGATCAATCAATCATGCCAATGTATATGAATTGGCTGATATTTATAACTAATAATTATTTTTCACATATAATGCTAACAGGATTTAAAGAAATTCATTGAAGAGTCTGAACACGGAATAATTTATATAAGTTTCGGTTCAATGTTGAGACCTAACTTAACGCCTCAAGAGAAAGTCGAAGCAATCGTTGAAGCTATATCGCAATTGCCTCAGAAAATCATTTGAAAGTGGGATGCCAAGTTGCCCGTAAAACCGAAAAATGTATACCTCTCTAATTGGCTACCACAAAACGACATTTTAGGTACAAGAAACCCACAAATTCTTAAAAACTATTTATATTATTTGTATTTCGTTGCATTTTGCCTGCAGGTACGCTAAAAATGATGTGCCTTAACTAAAATTTTATAGATCCTATGGGGCTTGAGCGTGGAGGTACACTTAACTATTTCTACTTTCTATGAGGAGTCATGTAGAAATAGTTATTGTATCTATACTCTATATTTTATATTTTACCAAGTATCGATACCATAGAAATCGATATTTTGTTTTCAATAATCAAGGGGTAAGATAATATTTAACAAACGAAGAAAATCATAAACAATCGCGTTCTACTTATTTTATTCGTATAATTATTTATATATTAATACGTGAAGCAAAAACTTTGAACCCCTTTTTACGAAAATTATGCAGGCGGAGGAGTATGAAATTTGGCACAGTCAAAGTTTATAGGGAAAAAGAGTGGCGAATCCTAATATTTCATAAAATATGCATTAGAAATACATTAAATTAATTAAAAAACACTACACGCACACAACCATGCATTTGACTTTCGTCTGACGTCGTACAATTCTTCCTAACTATGGTTACATATACCTTATTTATATGTAATAAAAAAAGGAATCAAAGTAGCAAGCTTAGGAATATCGTCAATGAAAGAGTATATATAGATAAGTAAATTATAATTATAATTTGTTTGAAAAAGATAGGTAAATTAACCTGTATAGCCTTGGTGAAATCTAAATGAAATGTGATTATAAGGGTAAAGTTATAGACAATAAAACCTTAAAAACGATCAAATTTAAAATTTAATTCAGTTATGGTCGAATTTTGACCACTAGGCGACCGCTAGTTCGTATAATTATTTCTGTAGAAATGCACTAGTGAGTGACTGTCGCCTACGTCTAAAAGTCAGTATAAATTTCATAAGTCTATATAAAAAGTAACTATCAAATAGATTGTACTATAATTTGTTTATTAAGAAATCTTATGAGACTTATTAAATCCATCATATTACTCGTCTTTATTTCAGCTCATCCAAATGTAGTAGCTTTCTACTCGCATTGTGGAATGTTGGGTACGGCTGAAGCAATATACCATGGAGTGCCCATGATCGGTATGCCAATCTTCGGAGACCAGCCAGGAAATGCAGCTGCTATCGAAGAAAGCGGCTTAGGCGTGCAAATCCAAATAAGGGACCTAACTACGGACAATTTATTGCATAAAATTAAGACTGTACTGCATCCTGAGTAAGTGTAATCTATTGGTAATCCTTAACTAACACCAAGACATTTAAGGATCGAGTACACAGAAATAAATCAAATATCGAGTCATTGTTAGTCCGAGGACTTAAATTACATAAAAACTTTTAATTTGTTTGATGATTATATTGATTATTGTTTAATAATTCTAAATTTGTAGGCCGCATTCTAAATTTCATAAGTATCTAATTTGCAACTGAAGGGCGGAACAGCCGTGTTTATACCGATTACCCTTAAGGCGTAATTCCATTAGGCAACTCTTGCATGCAAGTATGACGTCACATTTGCGTACAATGGAAACATGTTTTCGAGAGTGTGCAAATTGCATGCAGGTTTCACTTGCATACAAGTGGAGGTGTTCAACAATTAAGTAGACCATGATTGGTGGAAGACGTGATCCTCAAAAAAAAAAATATTTTCTCGTGCGCCCACCTAACAGACATTATGTTTTGATAATTTGTACAAAGATAGATATCATGTGCGTACACGTCATTCGTTTGAAATTCGAAACGTGCAACTAACTTTTGCGCGTTCAATTTGCACGTCACGTGAATAAAAATATGTACAAGATTAAACTGGGTCCCTATTTATTCGCTTAAAATTATATGACATACCTTTACTTATCCTAATAATAGTTACGCACAATATTAATTTGACATAACTGTTTAGGCATAATTTTTTTAAGCATAATTAAGTAATAAATAAGCATAAATGTGTTTATGCATAATGTAATTTAAGTATAATGTTTATAGGCATAATAATTATTAATAAAATAGGGCCACCCCTAAGCCACCACACCCTAACCTATTGTTATACTCTGGTACCCAAGTTATATTGGATATCTTTTTGAACTTTATGCCTAATAACTATTAGATGAATAAACAATATGCCTTATAAAGTTATAACTTTATGCCAATCAAAATTAAGGCAAAAAGCATTAGCCTAAATTATATTTATGCCTACTGAAATAGTATGCCAAAAAACAATGATTTATGTCAAAGTATTATTATGACGAAAAAATATGCCTAACTCAGTATGTCAAATTAAATTAGGACAAAAATATTCGTCGAAACAAAGGGTTCCCGTTCAAACTACCCCATACAAGTTATAATTTGTATGCAGGTTTGTACAAGTTGTATGCAATTTGCAACTTGCATGCAAATAACTTGCCTAATGGAATCGCGCAATCGAACACACATGAATGGTGGTTACCGCTTAGTGAGCCGCTGGGTTGTCTGCCACCAAAGTTTTGCGTTGCATCCATATTTTATTTCTTCGTACTCATTTTATTATAACATGTAGTGTATTGATTATAATAATATATGCCCTGAATATAAAGTCTTCCACTGCTGGACAAGGGCCTCTTCTTAGCGTGAGAAGGGTGAGGCCATAATCCAGCATGTTGGCTTAGCGCGGACTAGCTCTGTTCATATATTTTCGAGAATGTGATCGATGAAGGACTCTCAGATAGTTTCTTTCGAACGATAATTATCTCTTCAATATACAAGTAACTGCGGCAAGTAAGAGTAGTAAGAAGGTGCGTACCTTGAGAGCGAACTCAATGCCACTTTGCAGCAGCCCAATGAGAGGCCGTTTAACAGTTATGCAGACGTCTTGAATAGTAGATCCTAGCAGTAGACTACTAGGATTAAAGATTAGATGTTTAATAATAGGCGCTCATCGTATTAATAAGTAGGTAGTTATATTTAAATACATACTAATTCCATGACATTTTAACCAACATTGACGTGTGATAGTACTCAGAGTTGATTCCGACTAATTATATGTTTTAATACGTTTTATATTTTTAGGTTCAGAAGAAAAGTGAAAGAATTGTCTAAAGCTTGGCATGATACTCCAATGACACCGATGGATACCGCTATCTACTGGACTGAATTCGCAGCACGAACCAAGAACTTCACATTCAGGTCACCAGCAGCCGCTGTTCCATTGTACCAATACTTGTATTTAGACTTATTGGCTATAGTAGCAATTTTCTTATACTCTATTTTGCTAGTGTTGAAACTTTTGTTAAGATTATTACTAGGCAGTAAAGCAAAAGATGGACGAAGAAATAAGATGAAAACGAAATAGTTCTACATGCTGTTACTTTGATAGATTACGATCAATATAAATCTTAATAATTTAATGTGCATTGTAAATTAATGTAACGTGGTATTAAAATCGTATCAACTCAACAGTATGTCAATTCTATTATTATTCTATATATTCTTCCTATTTTATTTTATTATACTAAAATACTCCAATTGGTTATATTATAATACATATTCATGTCATTTACTTTGTTAATAGCGGTGCAGATGCATAACAATTGTCAATTTAAGTACCTTAGTGTCTGATATTCTCATATTCTTAAGTACTCCAAGGTTCCACTACTTACAAATATAAAAGCTGTATATCTAATAATATTAGGCTTATGTTTTTACTAACCCACTGCCGGGCAAGGGCCTCTTCTCATTGTAAGATGGGTTAGGCCATAGTCTACCATGCTGGTCCAGTGTGGGTTAGCAGACTTATACACGCTATATCTGCCAGAACATTATAGTAAACTCTCAGATGCAGGTAGTCACGAAGTTTGCCTGCACTGTCAAAGCGCGCGATGACTAATTATTTACCTAATACGGACATAATTTCGGAACGTCGAAGGTGCATTCCTTGGGATCGAACTCGAAACCTCTACGTGCCAGTCGAATCGCATCTCACTAAGCCTATAAAGAAATATATTTTATCTATACTAATATTATAAAGTTGAAGAGTTTGTTTGTTTGGTTCAACGCACTAATCTCAAGAGCTACTGGTTCGAATTAAAAAAATATTTTAGTGATGGATAGCCCATTTATCGAGGAAGGCTAAAGGCTATATAACATCACGCTACGACCAATAGGAGCGGAGCATCAATGAAAAATGTTGCAAGAACGGGGAAAATTCTCTTATGCGAAGCAGATGAAGATGCGCGGGTCAGCTAATATAAAATATAACTACTTTTTACGTCGTGGCAACTCCTTGTAGGTATTCTTCATTTAGATTAAGTATTCAAGTACACGATATAATGGTGCCAATTCAGTTGTCACAAAATTCTCTTAACTTAACTAAAAATGACTAAAATTTAGTTTAGTCCTGTCAAACGACATTTCGTATTCTGAAATGGTTAAAATTGACAGGACTAAACTTATTTTGTTCGACAGGATTAAAATTGGTTTAGTTACTCAATTTAGTCCTTTCTGCATTCTGCCGCAAGGCTTAAACGTCAAAAATGATCTAAAATTAGAAATGTCAAACTAATATTGGATAACATCTGAAAACATGATACGAAGTTTAGTTTTCCTAGAGATTTGGTAGTTGAGACTTAAACAGTGGAATTTTCAATATGTAAAATAAAAATAAATCGTAAATAATAATATGTAATATAATAATAAAATATATATAATTATAAATATGTAGGGACACATGTAAGTATCTAAGGCTGAGTGCAAGGCAAGCAAAAATGTATGTGTGCGTGAACGAATGTGTGGCCGATTAGTTACTGCGCACCGCTCCACAGCAGCCACCTACAGCTACGTACGAATAATGTACGTACTCGTATAACGAGTATAGTGTATTCGATCCAGTGATGTCATTGTAACAATGTATCGTCTTACAATAAGGCAGTGTGTTAGTGATGTTAACATTCGTATTTGGTTGCAGTATATGTAATTATGTAAGTTTGTATGTTAGTATATTGAAGCAATAAATTTGAACAGAATTTAAAAGTGGTATTTAAGATAAATGAAATAATAAAGGTAATAAGATAAATTTACGAATACTGTACACCCACAATTTCTCGTATGTGATTAATATTTTTGTTTTTTTTTGTTTTGTGTATTTACTAGACTTAAGCAAATTTCTGAAATTTGGGGGGTGTAGTGTAGGGACACATGTAAGTATGTAAGGCTGAGTGCAAGGCAAGCAAAAATGTATGTGTGCGTGAACGAATGTGTGGCCGATTAGTTACTGCGCACTGGTCGGATTGAAAGGTTCTCACGGGGATTTCGGTGAATAAACAGTCAGTTGTGTACCAGAGAACATTCTTTTAATTAGTTATTTCCAGAGTTACCTTACGATCAGTGCCATAACTCAATTAACGCTTCATCGACAAACGCAGTACATAAGAGCGTTAAAAATATAAAAATATAATACGTGTATAAGTGTATATGCCAATAAATTAATTAAATAATATTAATTAATTTATTTATTTATTTAAATTAAAATGTGATTATTAATAATCAATAATAATTATAATTTGTTATTTTTGCCAATTCTGTTGTAATTTTAACTTAATTGAAATAAAGCAAAAATTCTCTAATTTTAGTTAAGATATTTTGTGTAGGGCATTCTGCTGATCCATCGAACGTCTACCAGAGAACGTTCCCTATCCATTTGTTCGGGTAATGTAACCGAACACCTCATACACTCGTTCATACATACATACTTGTCTGTATGCACGCAATAAACAATATTATACATATATTGACCTAGAAATTAGGCATAAGTCAGTACATCATTTACATTCGCGTCAACCGGGTTCCGATTGCAACATTTTGTACTCATCTAACATTTCTTATAACATTAACATTCCATAGTTTAGTAGTTATCATTGTATTTTTTTTAATAAAGTGACATAAACTCTATTTCTGCACTGCACGTCAATCCAACTTATCATTTATCAACCCACTGTAAGCTAAACACAGTCACACTATTTGCGTAAAATTTTAAGACATAATATATTGTCATACTTTTATTTGTCCTAATTATTATATTTGCGCATATTTATTTTAAACGTAATCATAAAGTTGAATTGTATATTATCATAACTGGCCCAAGGGCCACCCCCGGCAAGCTAAACCTATTTTTAACCCCCGACGCAAAAACGACGGGATGTTATAAGTTTGACGTGTCTGTGTGTGTGTGTGTGTGTGTGTGTCTGTCTGTGGCATCGTAGCTCCCGAACGGATGAACCGGTTTTAATTTTGTTTGAAAGGTGAATTAGTCGGGTGTGTTCTTAGTTATGTTTGATGAAAATCGGTCCAAGATGGCCGCCGCCACAAAATGGCGGATTACATATTTTTTCACAACTCCCATGATGAATTTTGTGTCGGGGGTTTTTTAAATTTTTAATTATGTTATTCAAGCTGTCACCAAGTCAAATATTACTTTCAAGTAATAACTATTACAACATGAACTGTATGTCATAGACAATTATAGCAACATATTATTATGCTAAACTAGTGATACCAGAGTATATTAGGGAAAAACATTATGCGAAAAGAAGGAATCACACCAGAGAAACACATCATTACGGTTCCATAAGTATAAACACAGCCTTCTCTGTGACATTGCTCTATTCTTAGCTTGATGGAGTAGCAAGTACTAGGTAACAGAAATCATGAAGGCCACTTTCCCTCATAGCGACGTTCCCTTTCCTTCAAATCCTGGTAAAATGTTTCGCCTTGCTCTTCACTTACAGCTCCCTAGTTATCAGGAAAGTAGTCCAAATGCGAATTAAGATAGTGAAGTTTAATGCTCATCGAACATCCCATTTTTCCGAAATTTTCTATCATTTTCTTTGCAATATCCTCATAATTTGGACTTTTATGGTTTCCTAGAAAATGCCTCACTACTTCCTTAAAAGATTTCCAGGCTTCTAATTCAATTTCACTCAATTTTTTATCGAAATCTGTATCTTTCATCAATTTTCTTAACAAACTTTATGTGGGATCCACTGTTTATCTTGATTGGCGATTGATAGACCGAAATACATATTATAAACGTTACTTATGAATTCGGTTATATTACGCTGCTGTTTTCTCAGCGTAAATTGCCCACAATTGTAGCAAAAATTGTCCCGAGAGTTTAAACACTTACGCGATGACATTTTCCAAGTAAGCGTTACGAAATGCACTGAAGTACTGATTTTTTTAAAACAAATTTATACAAAAAAATACTAATCTACTCTCATTAACTGTCTTCTCAAGATTTAAGTTAATTTCTCTTAAAAAAAACACAAGAAATGATGTCTTTAGCAAATGACCTAAAAATCCAGCAGATTTTTGATAATAAGGGTATGTCACTTAGTAAATTAAAAGTTTTATTTATCTAAATTTATGAGAACTCATTCATTAATGTCTACTTCAACCATTCAATGTGTTTTTTGTTCAATAAGAGACTATTAAAATAAAATATTAATTAATAACTAGAAGGTTTAGGTAATTTTGGCAAAACTAAAGGAAGATTAATAATTAAAAATTCTGACGTGATGAAATTTTTAAATATTTTTCCCGTAATAAGCGCCCCAAAATCTGTCCAAATCAATAATCAAAACTGAAAGGGGATAACCATTGCAGACCTGTGTTATTATTAACAATTTATTTATATTTTACACATTAAAAATTTCACTGTTTAAGCCTCAACTACCAAATCTCTAGGAAAACTAAACTTCATATCATGTTTTCAGATGTTATCTAATATTAGTTTGACATTTCTAATTTTAGATCATTTTTGACGTTTAAGCCTTACAGCAAAATGCAGAAAGGACTAAATTGAATAACTAAACCAATTTTAATCCTGTCGAACAAAATAATTTTAGTCATTTTTAGTTAAGTTGATTCTGGTCTGACGCTTGGTTGAGAGTGTCAGTTGTTTATAGGTTATCTTTATTTCATGCGTATTGTTTTTATTTGTGGCTGTTAACTCGTGTGTGTTGTGTTGACTCGGTGGTGGCTTAATCTTATAAGGTAATCCTCTGTTTATTCTTTTGTCGTTTCGTCTAGGCGCATCCATATCTGCTTGATTCCTTTGGGAATCAAGTAGGTATGGAGGAGCCTCCGGACGGGGGTGGAGGTTTACCTCCTCATAAACCTAGATCCTCAAAAAGACCTGCTGATGTCGATCATGCGATCGAGATTGAATCTAAAATAGCCCGTTCACCGGCAGATTCAATCCAATCTGTATTCACGAAGCCTGGTTTCGAAATTAATAGTAAAGTCAAATTTTCGGCAACTGACATAGGCCCATTTACTGTGTATGTTTCTAGAGCAGAATCAGACCCCTCTGCAGGGTATTCATTTAAAATTTTGAAGTTTGCCCAATTCCTACATAAAAACAATGTTTCAGACATTAAAGAAGGTGGAAGGCATAAAAAATTTTGGTCGCAACAAGATATCAATAGAATTTAAATCAGCAGTGAGTGCCAATGAATTTCTGGAATTAAGTTTACTTGAGAGCAACAATTATGAGGCATACATACCAAAATTCCAGGTTTTCCGCATGGGTGTAGTTAGGGATATCCCTACGGACTGGTCTCTATCAGACCTTTTAGATAATATTTCCACTGTTGGACATTGTGGTGAGATAATTAGAGCTAGAAGGCTTAACATTAAGTCTCGGAGGGATGATACCGCGAATTGGATCCCGTCCAATTCAGTGGTGTTAACTTTTCTGGGACAATCCCTACCTGAAAAGGTATATTGCTATAATGCCTCACTGCCTGTTACAACCTACCAGCTACCAACAAATCAATGTCGCAATTGCTGCAGGTTTGGACATATTGCCAAACAATGCAGGTCCCAGCCTCCCTGCTACATCTGTTCCCAAAAGCACAGTGGAGATAGCTGCCCCTCTCAGGATTCAAATCCTACATGCTTTCTTTGCCGTGGGGGTAACCACAAGGCTATAGATCCCAAATGCCCTGAGCATGCCCGCCAGAAATCTATCAAGATGGTCATGTCTGAGCAAAACATCAGTTACCTGGAAGCTTCAGCACGTTATCCCCTCACTAAGCGTCTTTTTTTGGAAATTGCAGCCTCGACCCAGTCTCCCTCTACTTCCCCTCAAAAAACCCATTTGAACCCTTGTTTTACTACACCCACAACTTCTTATAGGAAGACTGTGTTTCTACGACAGGGCTTATCACAATGCTATTGTGTCTACTCCTTCTTTTTCTCAGCCTAATGGCTGAGCTCTTCCTTCCCCCACTGAAACCACTCCTCTTGCTACTCCCAACGATAACCGCGTTGAACTCCTGCTCTGCTCCCTAATTAATATGCTATCCAAATTCTCAGATTCCCTACCGAACAATGTCTCTGTTCTTGTTGAACAATTACTTTCTGTCCTCTCTCGTAACAACTCACCCAATGGCTCTGCAGGTCCTTCAATGGAATTGTAGAAGCATCCGTCGTAATAAACAAGATGTTATCTATCTAGTGAATCGCTATAAACCGTCTGTCTTTGCTGTCTCGGAGACATGGCTCAGTCTTAAATCTCATTTTAGAATTTCGGGCTTCTCGTGTCTCCGCGATGACAGGGATGACGGTAGGGCGGGTGCTGCTCTACTAATTAATAGATGCATCAAGTTTTCCCAAATTCCTATAACAGATCACAATACTGGCTTTCACATTGTAGCTGCTAGGGCTGCAAATTTGTCTTTTGTGTCTGTATACATCCCTCGTCCTAATCCTAACATAATTTCTGAATTACGCTCCATCCTTTCTTCTGTCCCTGCTCCATTAATCATTCTTGGTGATTTTAATTGCCGACATACTCTTTGGGGTGCCCACTATAATGATCCTTGTTCGTCTTCTTTATTGGACCTTTTGGATGACATCAACCTATGTATTTTGAACGATGGATCTTCCACTCGCAGATTATCTCCATCCCAAAATATTAGTGTCCCAGACCTTTCCTTTTCTTCTCCCTCTTTAGTTTCACTTATTTCCTGGTCGGTTTTGCCAAATTCGTTTGGCAGCGATCACTTCCCTATTTCTATTTCTTATTTCTGTCCTTCTATTATCCCTCCTCCCAAACCCTTTCAATCTCTCCTTAAGTACCGGTTAGCACAAGCTAATTGGGAACAATTCTCTACTCTTTTAGACATAGAAATTGACTTATTCCCCCAGTGCAACCAATATAACTTCCTTCTCTTATATGATCAGTTTATTTCTGCCATATTGGAATCTGCCGAATCCTCTATTCCAGTAAAACCCAGTTCCCGCAGCTTGGTTCCCTCTCCTCCTTGGTGGGATGCTGAATGTTCTGAGAGCGTCCGGTTGCGTAAGGAGGCGGAAAACAGATTTGCAATATCCCTGGATATGTCAGATTTTATTGCCTACAAACAAACTGCTGCCCGCACTTCCAGACTTCTCTCTAGAAAGAAATCCATTGGTTGGCGTAAATTCTGCGAATCCCTTTCCCCTTGCTCTCCTCTTTCCTTGGTGTGGAAAAGGATTAAGTCATATCGCAGAAGTTACCAAGATCCGAATGTCACCAAGAACGATCCCAACTCCTTTCTTTATGATTTCCATTGTAGACTAGCTCCTCCCTTTGTCCCTGAACTTGACTGCCTTTCTCCACCTGATCTTATTTCATCTTCTATTTCCTCTGACAGAATGAATGATCCTTTCACTTTCCATGAACTTACCCTAGCTCTTGGCCATCTTCGTGATCCTCCCCTGGTGCTGATGGTATTCCTTACTCCTTTATCTGCAAATCCTCAAACGCCAGCAAATCCTTTCTTTTTAGTATTTTAATGCGATTTTCACCTCTGGCAAAATCCCTACCTCCTGGAAAACTCAGATCATTATCCCAATCCTTAAATCGGGCAAGGACCCGTTGGATCTTCTAGCCTATCGCCCAATTGCCCTCTCATCCGTGCTATCCAAAATAATGGAAAACCTGATTAAGAACAGACTGGAATGGATTCTGGAAAGCAGAGGCCTGTTGGCCAAAAATCAGTTTGGCTTCAGAAAGGGTATGGGTACCCTAGATAGCCTGAGTATCTTTACCTCTGATGTTCGCCTCGCGTTCTCTCAGGACAAGCACGTTATTGGCGTATTTCTTGACATTTCTGCAGCATATGATAGGGTTCAGCTTCCTTTACTCAGGCAGAAAATGCACGAGCTGAGTATCCCTGTGAGACTGATCAACATAATCAGCAGTATGTTAATGTGCCGCTCCATTTCAGTTCGCCATCGTGGTATTATTCTCGCCCCACGCAATGTCTGGATAGTTCTGCCGCAAGGGTCGGTCCTAAGCCCTCTTCTGTACAATATCTATGCCTCTAATCTAGACCTTACTGTATACTCTTTCTGCAAAATTTTACAATATGCCGACGATATTGTTCTTTATTCTGTATCTTCTTCCTTTGCTGATTTTTCTTCTCGTTTTAACTCCGCACTGTTATACCTAAATAATTGGCTTTTAACTCATAATCTCTCCATCTCAGTGCCCAAGTGTAATGCTGTAGTCTTTACTCGCAAAAGACACGTTCCTGACATTAGTCTTTCGGTAGACGACGAAGTTATTCCCATCAAAGATCATGTCAAATTCCTAGGCCTTATCCTAGACTCCAAACTTTCAGGCATACACCACCTGAACTACATTACTACACTACAATATAGTTTGGAAGGGCGAGAGGGGTGTGAATGTCATGCGGGCGCTATCTGGTGTCAGGTGAGGTTCCCATCCCTTTAGCCAAAAACTTTTATACGGCGCCGTGGTTCGCAGTCATTTTGATTATGGCTGTTTTTTACTAGAGCCATGCAATAAAATTGCGTTATCCAGTCTGAAGAAGGTCCAGTCTAAGTGCTTGCGAATTATAACGGGAGCTATGAAGTGTTCTCCGATCAATGCTCTTCAGGTGAAGTGCTTGGATCCTCCCCTTCATCTTCGTCGACAATATCTTGCGGACAGATTCTTTACCAACTCCATTCGAACTAACTTCCATCCTTTATTCCACATATTACATACGATGGCACCTCTTATCTCCTCCTCCGCCTATTGGAAGCATAAAACTCCCCCTCCCCTTGTCAATTCCTTTAGGAAATTTAAGGACCTTCCTGCTCCTATTTTACAATCTACTATCAATCCTCTCTTCGAAGTGGAGTACCAGTCTCTGATTTTCCAACCAAAGATTTACCTTGACTTCGGTATAAGTAAGCTCTGTTCGGACGCTAACGTCAAGCTTTCGGCGAAATTGTTAAGGAAATGGTCTGACTGGGTGACCCTATACACTGATGCTTCCAAAACATCTAGTAAAAGTTCTGTTGGATCTGCTGTTTGGATCCCTAAATACGGCATTATTCTTAATTTTAAGAGTCCTCCACAGAACTCTATATTTGCTGGTGAAGCCTTAGCTTTGCTAGAAGCCATGAAATTTATTGAGTCACACAAGCTAAACAAGGCGCTTATCCTCTCTGATACTCGGAGTTGTCTAGCAGATTTACAAAAAAAAACATTTCGCTGTCGTGGCAACTTTATAATTACTCTTAGGACAAAAGCATCGTTGTATAGGTGTCACCTAATGGGCATCGAGGTGGCTATGGCATGGATCCCAAGCCATGTGGGTATAGCAGCTAACGAGTTTGTAGACTCCTGTGCTAAGGCTGCGGCGGTGTCTGGTTGCTCGGACCATAATTACTGCTTCCCTTGTGAACTTCGTTCTTTGGCTCGCCCTTCTTTGATTGATGCTTGGAATAACTTATGGCAAACGTCGAGGTTGATTAAAGGAAAGTTCTACGGTTCTATTCAACCTTCTATCCCTTTCAGACCGTGGTTTTATCGACAAAAGAGTGTATGTATCAGTTATATGTATATATATAAAATCAATTATAACAATATTCACAATACTACGCGAACAGTAGACAGGGCGTGGTTCGTGCAAATGACTTGCTCCGTGGTTCCTCAGAAGCAAGGACACTTAGCTGATAGTGTTGTAGCCAGCCGGAAGAGGTCTCGATCCAGGACGCGATCGGCTTATATATATATCCGCTACCGCCGGGCAGGAGGGGAAGAGGGGCGCGACCCACCATTCCGACTCGCGCGCAGCAGTCATGGCGCGAGCGGTCCGCGTAACGTGACCTAAACTTCTGCAAACAAAAGAATTTCAGTCAAACAAAAGTATTTCAGTCAAACCAAAAGAAATGTTTTCTCGTTTTGTTTCCGAATAGCTACAAAATGGCTTTAAACACATTTACAATACAGAAATTGACTGAAAAAAACTAGGAAATTTGCGATGGAAGCATATTTGTAACATGAAGAACTGTGGGAGTGTATACTGTCTGATACATGTGATTCAAAAAGAACATTAAAGCCAGAACAAGAATAATTTTATTGATAGATTCACAATTATACGTACATATTAAAGACGCAAAAACACCGAAAAAGGTATAGGACAACTTATTAAAAGCATTTAAAGACACTGGTCTGCTCCGCGAAGTCGGGCTTCTTAGAGACTTGATTACGACCAACCTAGAATCTAGTACAAATATAGAAAAATATATTAACAAGTTGATATCAACAGCACATAAATTGAGAGGAATAGGATTTAATGTGGATGATAGGTGGCTCGGGACTCTAATGTTGGCCGGGTTATCAGATGAATATAAGCCTATGATTATGGGTATAGAAAGCACGGGCATAAAAAAACGTGCCTATGTGATAATAACAAAGCTATTACAAGAAGTCAAAACAGTATCAGAAAGTACAGTGCTCTTTATGCAAAGTCTAAGAAATTCATAAACAATAGTCAACGTAAAGACAGTTAATTAGGAAAACCAAAAGGCCCCCGTTGCTTCAACTGTAACAAATATATGAGCAAGCAATGTTGGTTTAAAAATAAAAACAAAGAAGACAAAGGTACTAAAAATGGTTTTGTCACAGCTTTTTCAGCTACATTTGTGAATGCCAGCAGTTGGTATGTGGACTTCGGCGCTTTTGCCCATATGACAATAAACCGTGATTGGCTAGAAAATGAAACTGCACCGCCTGTACAAAGTATCAGGATTGCAGACAAAGTTCTCACCGTGCAAAGCTATGGCGCTGTAAATATCCAGGTACCAAATAAAATTACAGGAGAACCTGACTGTATTTAGGTAAATAATGTATTATTTATTCCTACTCTATCCACAAATTTACTTTCTGTGAGCAAGATTATAATGAATGGGTATAAAGTTGAATTTGACAGTACCGTAATATTGTCTTCTGTTTACGCGAATGTTATTCATTGAAATTAAACTACTATATACGGATTTTATCGCGTCGTACCAAAGATTAAATTATGTTCGGGTACTTTGAAATAACTACACAGGATCATTGAGACAACTACCATCTTAGTCTCCCCGTGACCATGGCTGCTGAAAAGCAACCGAAACGTCGGGGAAAGTGTAAATATAAATAGATTTAATAATTTTATTAACTTATAAATTAGTTAAATTCAATAGTAGTAGTAGTGTCACAGTTTTCAAAATTATGTAATAGGTACAGTGTTAAATAAACAACGCGATAAAATCCGTATATAGTAGTTTAATTTCAATTGACAGTACCGGTTGCTCAATAATGAGCTGGAATAATCAGATAGTGGCCAATGCAAAGTTAGTAAACATTACTTACAAATTACTTACGTGGGCAGGCAATGGCAGCTACAGCTGAAGACAAGTATTTATGGCACCAAAGACTAGGTCACCTTAATTTTAATGATATTTATAAGATTCCAGAATGTACTCTTGGTGTGAAGATATGTCAACAAGATTAGGACTACTTATGTACATCATGTCTAGAGGATAATCAAACCAAGCAACCATTCAAAAATGAAGGCTCCCGGGCAACAAGCTTGCTAGAGCTCATCCACTCAGACCTATGTGGATCCATAGAGAACCAGTCACTCGGAGGTGCTAGGTATTTCTGAACATTTATAGACGGTTTCTCTAGAAAGGTATTTGTTTACTTTCTCAAATGAAAATCAGAAGGATAAGAAAAAAATCTGGAATTTAAAACTAACGTGGAAAATGAGTTGGACTGTAAAATAAAAATACTTCACAGTGATAATGGAAGAGAGTATATTAACACTCAGTTTGATGAATGTCTGAAGAAATTTGGCAACTAAAATACACCAAACAACTGTTCCATACATCTCAATAAAATGGTGTAAGCGAGCGAATGAATGAACTTAATGCCTCATTACAGAAGGCATATTGGGGAGAAGTAATAGCAACTGCTGCCTACATTATCAATCGCTCACTATCTGATATCACCCCTGCGGAACGATGGACTGGATCCAAGCCTGACCTAAGTCATATGAAAGTCTTTGGATGCCAAGTAATGATACATATACCAAAAGAAACATTTATTGGCGAATGCAAATGCACTAAAGGATATCGCTTTATAGATAAGAAAACGAAGCAAGTAACAATGAGTAGAAATGTAGAGTTTCTAGAACAAACTGTCAACCAAAATAAAATAATCAAAAATACCAATTGTACCGAAACCACAGATAAAAAGTGTAAGGAATTAGTGGAAGACAAAAATAAACTAGAAAAGAAAAATTTAAACACATTTACGAGCAAATCTATTAACTGCAGTGAAGAGAATGATTGCATAGTATATTTTGAGACCAAATTTTGAGATGAAAATCAAACACAATCTCATAATGAAGAAGTCAATTATGAATCAGACTCTGATAGTTCTACTTCTTATGAGGACCCTGATAATGAGACATAAATACCTACAGATTCATTAAATATCAGTACCAGTTCTCCTGAAATATGTCATGTAAATCTCAGACCTCGTTGAGACTCATAGAGACGAAAAGGAGAAGTATACAGCAACAGTTCAGATCCTAAGTCCTTTTTATGCATTAATTCAGAATCTACAATGTGTTTACTGGATGAAGATCCAGTAAACCAGTAGACAAGACCACAAACCCTGCTAAATAGTGAACATTCTAAATTATGGAAACAAGCCATGGAATCTGAATATAAATCTTTAATCGAAAATAACACTTGGAGTGTCATAAATTCACCTGTCGGGAAAAACGTAAAATCCTGGTTTTTAAAACTAAGAGAGATGATGTTGGAAACATAACACGATACAAAGCTTGTATCGTCATAAAAGGATTCAAGCAAACAAAAGGTATAAACTACCATGAAGTTTACGCACCAGTTGTACGCTATTCATCTATCAAATATTTGATTAGCCTAGCGGCTAAATACAAATTAAAAATTCATCAAATGGGTGCTATCTCTGCATTTTTGCAAGGAGTTGTAGATGAAGAAATTTACATGTCACTATCACCATGTTATGAAATACAAAATAAAGTATGTCGGCTTAATAAAGGATTGTATGGCCTGAAACAAGCCAGCCGGCAATGGGATAAGAAACTTAATGCTACCCTTATTGTTACTGGATTGAAGCGCTCAACAGTAGATCCTTTGAGCGTTTACTACAGAATTGTAAATGAAGATGATATACTGTTTATAGCAGTGTATGTCGATGTTTTGCTCTATATGTTCAATAATGAAAAAACAGCATCATTTGTGAAAGAAAACTACAAGAAAATTTCAAAATAAAATAGCTTGGTACAGCCAGACAATGTATTGGTTTTAAAATAACACAGAACACTAATTTAGAGGAAATATCGTTGGATCAAACATTGTATAATATTGTCTTCTGTTTACGCGAATGCAAATTTTATCACGTTGTTTATTTAACACTGTATTACATAATTTTGAAACTGTTACACTACTATTGAACTATACTAATTTTTAAGCTACTAAAATTAAAACTATTTATATTTAGGTTTACACTTTCTTCGACGTTACGATTGCTTTTCAGCAGCCATGGTCACGGGGAGACTAAGATGGTAATTGTCTTGAGACTATGTAGTGTTCCAATGTAGTTATTTCAAAGTAACCGAACATAATTTAATCATTAGTGTTTCTATTTACGCAGAATAAGCTCAAAGTATCATGAAGTCTAGCTGTGCTTTGCTTCTTCTTGGGTTTGATTATTTGAAATACTGGATTGGAAACCAGTAATCAAACATTACGACATCGTAGATCGAAGATCCTGCACTGGCTATTTATTTATATTTCAGGGTGCATGTATAAGTTGGAACTCTAGAAAACAAGCCACAGTGGTCGCGCACTGAGGCTGAGTACATGTCTCTGGCATCAGCTGTTCAAGAGGCGATCTGGCTGAGGCAACTTAATGATATCTGGCATAATATTTTAGATATTCCAATGATTATATACTGTGATAATAAAAGTGCTATTAATCTTTCAGGCTCGGCGAACCCACCGAACACTGGGATACGCTTATCATTTATATAATCGTGACTAAATTAGATCCCACTTCGGAACGAGAATGGGAACAATACAAACGCACACTATTAATAACCGATAGGAATTCTACAAATTCGTTTAAATTAGACGATCTAATTGAATTTTTGAAAGGTGCCCTACCTTTCTAGATCTAGATATCTAGATATTCTAGAAACCTTAATTGTATCACACAGTAAATCGGGATTAGGAACTACATATGACAGCAAAAGACAGTCACACACACACACATACAGTCAAAGGTTCATTGCAACTTAATATCTAAAGTGAACAAGACGCAAACAAAACACACACGTACTTATAAACCGTGCTTAATGTGCAACTCACAACACCCATTATATTCCTGTCAAAAATTTCTAGATTTTTCTGCACAACATAGGTTAAATTTTATAAATAATAAACAGCTATGTGAGAATTGTATGCGCCCTGGTCACGCCGTCGACACTTGTGCATTTGGTCCGTGCAGAAAATGCGACAAGAAACACAATTCCTTAATTTGCGACGTAGTGAAAGAAAATGAATCTACTAGTCACCAAACCACCAATGTCGACGACGCACACGTTCATTCATTCCAAGCTCAATCCACATACGCAAACATAGACAATAATACTCCGATAAACAAATATACTTTGTTATCAACAGCGATAGTAGAAATCTGCGGCCACTCGGGTGTTTATTATCAAGCGCGCGCGGTACTCGACAGTGGTAGTGAACGTTGGGAACGTTCACTACCACTGTTGCTTTTTTCTTTTTTCTTTCTTATTTCTCAATCGCTTTGTAACAAATTAAATTTGCAAGTCATACAGTCCACTCAAAAAATTCATGGCGTGGGTAATTCGATAACACAATGTACGCAATCCTGTGTCGTCGATCTAAAATCTCGCGTCAGTAATTACACTATACGCATTCAGTGTTTAATTTTACCAAAATTAACATCCAACCATCATACCATTTCTATCGATAAGTAGAAATAGTTTTTGTATACCCGATAATGTTATTTTTGCAGACCCGATGTTTTATGATAGTCAGCCGATAGACTTGTTAATAGGCGTGGATCTGTTCTGGGAATTAATTAAAGAAGGAAGAATGAGACTTAAAAACGGTCCTTTCCTTCAAAATACCCACCTTGGTTGGATTGTGTCGGAGTCAATTCAACAGCTCACGCATAAACATATAAATCATGTTCGCTGCAATTTTACGCAATCGATTGATAGTGATACATGTTCATTAGACAAGATATTACGAAAATTTTGGGAAGTCGAAGAATTGCCCAATAGTTCTTCTCCTAGCACCGTTAGCCGCGAGGAACGCGCATGCGAGGAACATTTCGTTCGAACGACCAAACGGGATGCCAATGGTCGGTTCAGAGTTCGATTTCCGTTCAAACATTCGCCAAAATTGTTAGGTGACAGTCGCTTACAAGCGGAACGTCGTTTCTTTGCTTTAGAAAAGCGTTTGCAAGTAATCTTTATTTAAAAATAATGTATAGTGACTTTATAAATTAATATATCAACTTAGGACATATGAGTCTTATAAATACTTACGGTAAACCGCATTATTTTTTACCACACCACGGTGTGTTTAGAGAACACTCCATTACCACGAAATTACGTGTAGTGTTCGGCGCCAGCATGGCTACCAGTTCAGGGATGTCACTTAATGACTTGCATCTGCAAGTGCAAGTGCTAAATCGCCTTGAATGGGTGGACCGACCATCTGGTCGGTCCACCCATTCAAGGCGATTTAATAGCAATTTTATTAAGATTCCGCGAAAATAAATATGTAGCTTGCGCGGATGTAGAAAAATGTACCGCCAAGTGTTGATCGAAGAGGATGAACGTGATCTGCAACTCATTTTGTGACGTGATGAGCCATCGGAGCCCTTGAGGGTGTATCAATTAAATACCGTAACGTACGGTACTGCATCAGCTCCGTTTTTAAATTGTAGATGTTTAAAACATTTAACTCATGATTGTGAACTCCCTTATGTTAAGCAAACAATTAATGAAAGCTTTTACGTTGATGATTTAATTTGCGGCGCAAATAGTATTTCTAAATTAAATCAGATTGCAATGATACCGCCAACATGCTAAAGTCGGCTCATTTTACTTTGCGTAAGTGGATTTATAACTTTGAATGTGTCAACCCTAACGACATGACTAATGATAATACCAAACAACTCGTTCTGGGCGATAACATTCATAACAAAACATTAGGTATCGGTTGGAATAATAAGTCCGATGAATTAATGTTTTATTCACAAATCAACAGTGATCCGAACGTAGTCGTTTCTAAACGTGTTATCTTAGCGGGAGGATTAATCAGTCCCGTAATTACCGTAGCAAAGACATTGTTACAAAAATGTTGGTTATTGAAGTTAGGATGTGACGAACCGGTTCCATATGACGTCGCACAAGTCTGGGAACAATTAATTACCTCTCTTTTGTCTCTGAATAGTTTACGTGTACCGCGTTATGTTACGTGTACGGATCCTATACGTGTAGAAGTTCATGTCTTCACGGACGCATCTCAGACGGCGTACGGGGCATGTGCTTATATCCGTACTATATGTAGTGATTCACAAGTTATTACGCGTTAAGACCTGTTACCGTACCTAGGTTTGAGTTGTGTGGCGCAGTTGTAGGCGCGAAATTGTTTACTAAGGTGACTGAATCGTTGCGTTGTCAAATAAATAAAGTCGTGTTCTGGTTAGACTCGACGATTGTTTTGGGTTGTTTAGGTATGCCGACTAGTTTACTAAGACCATTTGTTCAAAATAGAACTTCTGAAATACACAATTTAACGAAAGAACATCCGTGGCGACATGTATCTGGTAAACTCAATCCAGCTGATCTTATCACACGGGGCTTAAGTTTAAATGAGCTACAGTCGTCACAGTTGTGGTGGGAAGGCCCACAGTTCTTACAAGATTTTAATTTTGAATTACCTAATTTCTCTAACAGTGTTTATTGTAATGATGAACTACCAGAATTAAAGTCAACAGTCGCATGTTATGTCGCCAATCAAACGACAGATAGTATTATAGATTTGCTCAATATGTAAGAATGAAGCGGGCCATGGTTTATGTGTTGCGGTTCATATACAATTTTCACAACAAGAAATAGACTCACCGGTTCGTTATCAGTTGATGAACTTAACACTGCTGAATTAACATTGGCAATGTTAAGTCAGCGAGAATCTTTTCCTGAAATTTATGAATCGTTCTTGAATAATAAAAAAATTAAAATAAATTCACAATTATTAAAACTACATTTATTTTTTGAAAATAATTAAATTCGTGTTGGAGGTCGGATTCGAAACTGACGATTTTCTTTCGATAAACCTATCGATAACCTATCTATATCGGCCTATCGGAGGTCGCTACCTTGCGCGAAAGATAGTGCATTCGTGCGTGAAGTGTGCCCGACTGCGCGCAACTACTGTTAATCCCATAATGGGGAATCTGCCCCGTGAGCGATTAATGCCAGGGTTTCCTTTGATACGATGCGGTGTAGATTATGCGGGACCGTTATACATATTGAACCGTAAAGGCAGGGGATCTAGGTTAAAAAAGTCATACATTTGTCTATTTATATGTTTTGTTTCGCGCGCTGTTCATATTGAACTTGTAACCGACTTGTCGTCTGACGCTTATCAATTAGCGCTTAAACGATTCATTTCACGTAGAGGAAAACCAAAAGATATACTCCGATAATGGAAAAACTTTGTTGGAGCAAAGAATGAATTCACTAAATTTTTAAATAGTTGTTCAACCGAGATTAAAGAGTATGCTACTTCTCAAAGTATAAATTTTAAAATGATCCCTTCTTATGCTAGTAATTTTGGAGGCTTATGGGAGGCGGGTGTAAAAAGCTGTAAGCATAATTTGCGACGGGTGGTTGGCAATGCACACTTAACTTTCAAGGAAATGAGCACAGTATTAGCACAGATTGAAGCGGTACTAAACTCCCGTCCTTTGATCCCTCTTTCCACTGATCCATACGACTTTCTCCCCCTTACATTTTTTGGTTGGTCGCCCGCTAACGGCACCCGTGAACTTTCAGGATGTTTCAGCCAGCCGCCTTACAAGATACCAAAGAGTCGAACAGCTGCGGCAACACTTTTGGAGCCGTTGGTCCAAAGAATATATTTCCGAGCTGCAAACCAGAAGTAAATGGCATCAAAACAAAGGCGACCTTCGAGAAGATATGTTGGTCTTCATTAAAGACGACAATTTACCACCTTTGCGATGGAGCTTAGGAAGAATAATTAGAACGTACCTAGGCAAGGATGGCATATCACGAGTCGCAGATATGCGCAAATCAGGTGGCATTGTTAGACTGCATTCTAAAATTTTGCCCGCTCCCTTTAAATGAAGAATAATTAACACAAGCTGCCGGGAGATGAACGAGTCCCTTCAAAGGTTGGAACCTGGGATTCCAAGGCCGGAAGCATGTTGCTGCGCTTAACGTATGCGCGGTATACCAGGTGGAGATTGGCTAAGCGCGTGCGCCGGGGACCAATGAGCAGACGGCGTATGCGGCGGCAGCGCCATCAATATTTCATATTTAAAACACTCGATCCGACATTTTGTACGGGCTGCACGCATAAAGCTCTGTAACCGATTATTCGCAATAAACCATAGTTGAACTATAAAAATATACGCATAATTCCATTCTCCACGCCCTCGTCGATATCCTGCGCAACAATGGCAATTGTATTTTGGAGTGTTTTGTCAGCCGACCGAAACGTATGCTCTCAAGTCCATCGGCTCCTTATCTCTTTATATCTTTGCATTTTGTTACAAACTAAGCTGTATAAGTAGGGTTGTAAATTAAGTAAAACGGATTTATTTAGTGGTGTTATTTTGCATTCCTGCTATCGTCAACGGATGGATGAGCACGGGAAAGAGAAAACGGCTCATTCCAATAATGCGCTCGGCTCTCCGATATATATTTATATGTATGAAGAAAGTAGTGCTTATTTGTCCGCGGCGCTATGGTGTCCTAAGAGTCCTAAGACACTACTTTCTGTTTAGAGTTTTATGGTACGGTAAATGTAGTTAAATAAAAAATGTAATTTGCGAGTAATTATGTAATATAATTAACACAAGATTTCAATAACTATTAACAAAAGTCACGTAAACTAAAATTATGCTAATTGAACAAAATATACTTGACTAATACTATAAATTAGTAAAATAAATGGTAAATGGTATAAATGGTTAATGGTTTTGGTTTGAGCACGCGGTGTCTCAACGAGAATCGATCGCGAACTGGTTAAAAGATTCAACTAAAACGCTAATGAGCATAATTGCTAGCGATGCATTTATGCGCATTAGCTGAGTGTTCGATTTTAACTCGAACATATTCCCGACAGCAAGATGAGATGCGTGAGGATGAGTGTGCATGATATGAAATATCATATATATTATATGCACTTATAAGTGCATACAAAAACAAACATATTAAAGACATAAAAAAAGTTAAAAATACAATGTTTTATAATAAAAATATTAGAAGAAAAGATTATTATAACTATGGTAAGCAGCTGTCTCTAACGCATTACACAATGGTATCTTCAACATTCAATCCGTTATTATCAACACCCGTGTCCGTATTTTTGTTTGGTTTGATGGAACTATACTTAGCACTAGGCCAGCGTTTGGCATAAGAGTGTAAACAAATATCTGAGTCATCTTTCTCACATAAATCACCCGCACTAAGCACTACACTATTCACTGGTCCACTGTTTAACCTCGGCTTTGGCACTGTTGGTTCTTTCCGACATGTGCTCTCGCAACAACGTTGAGTTCTCTGAGGCGGCGGGGTCGGCGCAGATTCCTGTCGGCACCGACCCTCGCCGCGGCGCACGCCAGCAGGTTCGCGGCGCGCGCGACATTGACCGCTCCTCCACACGTACGCTACAACTGCGCACACTACGCTCGCTATCAATGCATATATGATAACGTAGTGATGAATATCATGAGGCGATATGGTATTGACTTCCGTGTTTTCCATCTTTAATTCCCTTGTGTGTTCTTCCAGACTGGTCATGGATGCGTTTAAGTTTTCCACTTCGCTAGATTGCCTTTCATCGGGAAATGTTATGTTGACGATGTGATTTATTTGGTCAAATTCAGGCACATAAACGGTTGGCAGAAAATCGATTTGGTTTGACTCGTGACGTACTGAATATAATGAAAAGTCCTTGCCCTTGATTACACATTCTTGACTAATAGCAATGACCCCTGCTTGGCTCAGCTTACGTACGGTAACTTGATCGCCGCATATGATTTTTATTGTGTATGTATCACAACAAAAGTAAATGTGCTGCGCTGTTATGTGTAATTCTACCCAGTTATTGGCACAGGTGGATTGTTCAAATAAACATTTATTAGTTACTAAGTCTAATTTACAGAAAACTTCATCATTTTTGAGATTTAAGATTGGTTTGAGCAATTGACACATGTACGTTGGTCCACGGTGCAAACATGTCGCTAGTTCGTTTATACTCATGCTGAAGTAAGAGTCTTTCCTGAGATTAACGGCAACATAATCCGATATTGGTATTATTCTGGTCATATTAATTTTTACTTGGTGTGGGACTGGTATCAGGTTGTAGAGTTGGAAGCTCTCTCTTGATATGAGCGGGAACGTAACTTCAATCAGGACATATTTCTTCATTGCTCTAGCCTTGACCTTCATCAATTTATAGATATATTGAAGATCAGTGTTTATATCACTGATTGGTAGTGTCAGTTCGCTAGGAATGTGGCCGTAGGGGGTGTGTGGCCAGAGAACCTCCCCGTGCGCTCGACGGCTGCTGGTCCTTTCTACATTTTTAGTGGATTGGAACGTCAGTCGTTGGGCCGGTACACCCCGGGCAACACGGGTAATAATGTCCTTTCGGGGGCATTATTACTCGTGGCTAATACTCTGGCACGCGCGTAGGGAACCCGAGGCAGTTTGTCTCGGGGTTATCGGCCCGCGAGAGCCGCGTTTGGGGGTCTCTCCACGTTTTCCTCTGATTAGCAGAGGACACGTGGATGAGATGGGGGGGTTAGAGGAAGAAAACCTCTATAAAAAATTACCAGTGGGGGCCGTCAGGCCAGGGTTAGGAGCGTAGGCGTCCTGCCCAGTCGGGCGGTCTTGGGGCGGGTGGATCGGTCCAGCATGGACCCCCATCCGGCCCAACACGGGGGCATAGAGGAAGACAACCTCTTTAAAAAATCACCAGTGGGGCCGTAAGGCCGGTGCGGGTCGCGTGGCGTCCTGCCCCGTCGAGCGGCCTTGGGGCGGGTGGATCGGTCCAACATGGACCCCCATCCGGCCCAACACGGGGGGGATAGAGGAAGACAACCTCTCTAAAAAATCACTAGTGGTGGCCGTTAGGCCAGGGTTTGAAGCTTAGGCTTCCTGCCCAGTCGGGCGGTCTTGGGGCGGGTGGATCGGTCCAGCATGGACCCCCATCCGGCCCAACCCGTAATCCTGAACTGACAGGACCAGGGGCCTTCGGGCTGCGAGGAAGAAAACCTCTATAAAAATTACCCAAAGCCCAAGTTTTTGGTGGCCCGGCGAGGGGCTGTATGGCTGGGGGGAACCCAGTCATTAGGGCCACCCAAAAACCAAAATCATGATGTCGGTCCAAGGCAATATACTACCCCAGGAGGGTACCAGGCGCCCCGCGCCTGGAGAATCCCTCACGGAGCCTTCTGGCTCCGTCTGCCCCTCGTACTCTGGGGGGGGCAACCAACATCTTGCCAGCGTAGTGCCGCGCGATATATCGGGCACAAAGAGATTCGTGGAGTCAGGTGCTGACTCTGCGGTAGGTGTCACCTTGGGCTTGGGCCCGAGCAAGGTGAGGATGGAAGGCCCCAAAAAGGCGAAGGCTGGAGGGGGTATGCCCCCGCCGTCAGTCCGGGATAGTGTGCCGGCCGTGCCAAGGACACGGTCGAGGTGTCGGGCGGCGGCGCTTGCACGCAGCGACTCCGTGTCGAGCATGTCTGGCGCCGGCACCGGCACTGACATAGATGTCGGGTCGCGGGCGGGCTCGGGCTCAGAGGCCAGTCGGCCTCAGAGCCGGTGCTCGTCGGCGGCACGACGGGAGACAGAGGAGGGGGAGGATAGCCCTGCTTCCCTCACCGTCAAGTTCTGGGGTGCACCCGGCGCTTCTGCAAAGCGCCAGAAGACGTCGCACCACGCGCTGTCCGACTCTGGCTCGGACACGGAGGTGGAGGTGGTGAAGGGGATGCCCTGTGGAGGAAGGGCCGGTTCCCCGATGCCACCTCCCTCCGCGGCGAAACTCCTCGGGCAGCCTCTGCCTGCCCGTCGAGCCATCTCGAGGACGGCTGGGGTCGCGGATGCGTCCCCCTTGGGAGAGGACTCGGTTGCCGACCTCAGGCAACGGTTCGAGGCTGGCACCGAGACCGTCCTGAGGGTGGCGGCCCGGTCCGGCAATTTGAAGAGAGGGTTCGTCCGTGACCTCAAGGTTGCAACCGAGGACATGAGGGAGGCCTTCTTCGGCCTGTGGGGACGGGCTTCCTCGGACCTCCAGAGACGCTGGAGGTCGGAGAACGAGGGGCTGCATAGGCAGCTCGCGGAGCTCCGGGCTGAGGTGGCGGCCATGAAGGCGGCCGCTGCCACTGCCGCTCGGGCCAGCGCCGCCAAGACGCCCTCGGCCATCGCCGGGGCGCCTGCCGGGAGGCCGCGGGATGAGTTCCCGCCCCTCCCGCGGTGCACAGCGCAGCCCCTCACTCCCGCGGAGGACCGGCGTCCCGCCTGGGCACACGACCTGATGCGGGCCACGGTGGCTCAGGCGCGCAACGTTGTGGAGGCGTGCCTGGCCAACTATGGCCTAGCGCCCGTCCCGACCCCGGGCCCTCCACTCGGAGGCCGCCCCCGGATGGTCGGGGGCACGCCGGCTGGCCCACCGCGGCAGACATCTGCCCCCACACCGTCGGCTTCCTCCTTCAAGGGGAAAGGGAAGGGCAAGAAGAGGGTGACCGTCACTGTGGCGCCGCCGCGCCCCGCCACCCAGCCTCAACCCGCCCCAGTGGCCTCTACCACGGCTGAACAGCCGTGGACAGAGGTCACCAGGAGGAAGAAGAAGAAAAAGAAGAAGAAGGCCTCCCGGGCTCCCCCAGGAAACACGAAGAAGGGTCCCCGCCCGGCTGACCTGCGCCCCCCGCGCTCCACCGCCGTTGTGGTGGAGCTGACGGAGGAGGGGCTCCGGCAAGGCGTGAGTTACGCGGGCGTCCTCCGGCGGGCCACACAGGCCATGAAAGGAGACCTCGCAGAGATGGGCCTTGCCGGAGGCTTCCAATTCAAGGTTGCCGCTACTGGGGCTAGAATTCTGGAGGTCCCAGGTGCCACCTCCGGCGACAAGGCGGATAGGGTAGCCGCAAAACTTCGGTCCCTTTTCACGCCTGAGGAGGTCAGGGTCTCCCGCCCGGTGAAGTCCGCGGAAATGCGGATAGCCGGGCTGGACGACTCGGCCTCCTCCGAGGATGTCGCCGCTGCGGTGGCACAAGCCGGAGCCTGCCCTCAGGCGCAGGTTAGGGTGGGAGAGATGCGCCGCGGCAAGAGTGGTATGTGCACCGTGGTGGTGCGCTGCCCCATCGCCGCGGCGAAGAAGGTGTCGGCCGGCCGTTTGCTGGTCGGGATGGTCTCGGCTCAGGTCAATCTCCTGGAGCCGAGGCCTAGGCGGTGCTACCGCTGCCTCGAACCGGGGCACGTGAGGCAGCAATGCACCGCCGAAACTGACCGCAGCGATTTTTGTTTTCGCTGCGGCCAGCCCGGCCACAAGGCCGCCGCCTGCTCCGCAGAAAAACTTTCCTGCAGCATTTGTTCGGCTGCAGGAAAGCCGGCGGAGCACCGAATGGGGAGCAAATTCTGCTCCCCACCCAAAAAACGTAAGGCCAGAGGGGCGGTCGCCAGGACTCCGGCCGCCCCGGCCTCGTCCCAATCAGGGAGCAGCAGGGAGGCGATGGAAACCTAATTGATTATGGCCCATCGCCTCCTACAGGTGAATGTTAACCACTCCGCCAGGGCGCAGGATATCTTGCTGCAGCACATGGCGGAGTGGTCAATAGACATCGCCGTGGTCGCCGAGCCTTACTGCGTCCCCAGCCGACACAACTGGTTTGGGGACCTCGGAGGCTCGGCGGCCATTGTTTCGTCCGGACCCTCGCTCCTGGTGATGACAGACAGGGGCGAGGGATATATATGTGTGGATTGGGAGGGAACCGTCCTGATCGGGGTGTACTTTTCTCCGAACCGGCGCCTCGCCGAGTTTGAGCGATTTTTGGGCGCGGTGGGCACCGTGATTAATCGGTACCCATCGCGTCCGGTCGTGGTGGCGGGGGACTTCAATGCCAAATCATCGGCTTGGGGATCCCCTGTCACCAACGCTCGCGGCAACGCGCTGGAGGAGTGGGCGATTGCGACCGGCCTCGTGGTTCTTAACCGGGGGTCGGTCGCCACTTGCGTGCGCTGGCAGGGCGAGTCCATCGTGGACATTTCGTTCGCAAGCCCTGCCGTAGCGCGCTACGTCCGGGACTGGCGAGTGCTGGTCGAGGCGGAGTCGCTGTCGGACCATCGTTACATACGGTTCGACATCTCCGCCTCGCCGGCGATCCCGGACGATCGCCCGAGGAGAGTTCACATCCCGTCGTCCCCACGATGGGCGTTGAAACGTGTCGACGTAGACGTGCTGGTGGAAGCCTCCATCGTCCAGGCCTGGACCCCGATGGGTGAAGGGCCTGTGGAGGTTGAGTCGGAGGCGGAGTGGTTCCGGGGCGCGATGACGCGGATTTGCGACGCGTCGATGCCCCGGGCCAGTGCTCGACCTCCAAGGCGTCAGGTGTACTGGTGGTCTGACGACATCAGCCAAAAACGCGCCGCGTGCATTGCGGCGCGTCGCCAGTACACTAGGTACCGCCGACGCAGGCGGTACCGTGACGCGACCGTGGAGGCACGGCTGCGGGGCGATTACGTACAGCGGAAGTACGCCCTGCAGTCCGCCATCAGCGAGGCCAAAGCCCAAAGATGGGAAGAGTTCCTGGGGACTCTCGAGGCAGATCCGTGGGGCCGCCCGTATAAGGCGGTCAGGGGCAAGTTGCGCCCCTGGGCCCCACCGGTCACCGAGAGTCTCCAACCCCGGCAATTGGAGGAGGTGGTCTCCGCTCTCTTTCCTTCGAGAGCGGAGCACACGCCTCCCGTAATGGCGCCGCCCGAAATTGAGGAGGGCGGTGCCGATGCCGGGGTGCCAGTACTAACAATGGCGGAACTCGGCGCGGCAATGGTGCGGCTCCGGGGCAAAAACACCGCTCCGGGGCCGGACGGGATTCCTGGCCGCGCCTGGGTTTTGGCCTTTGACGCCCTAGGGGACCGGCTCCTCAGGCTGTTTAGCGCCTGCTTGGAGTCGGGACGGTTCCCTTCCATGTGGAAGACGGGCAAGCTGGTCCTCCTGAGAAAGGAGGGCCGCCCCGCGGACTCTCCCTCCGCGTACCGCCCCATAGTGTTGTTGGATGAGGTGGGCAAGCTTTTTGAGCGCGTGTTGGCTGCCCGCCTCTCCAAACACCTGGTGCGGGTGGGCCCCGGCTTATCCGAAATCCAATTCGGATTCCGGGAGGGCCGATCGACGATTGACGCGATCAGTCGCGTCAAGGCCCTCTCGGAGGAGGCGGTCGCCTCGCGCGGGGTGGTGTTGGCGGTGTCCTTGGACATCGCCAACGCGTTCAACACCCTGCCGTGGGCGACTATTAGGGAGGCGCTCCGATTTCATGGGGTGCCTCCCTACCTGCGCCGAATAGTCGGGGACTACCTGCACCAGAGAAGTGTATTCTGTGTGGGGCGGAACGGAGAGACGTTCCGGAGGGAGGTGTCGTGCGGTGTTCCACAGGGATCGGTTCTGGGTCCGCTCCTGTGGAACATCGGTTACGACTGGGTGCTGCGGGGCGCCCTGCCCCCGGGCGTCGGCGTAACTTGTTACGCCGACGACACGCTGGTTACGGCCCGGGGAGAGGACTACGGGGCAGCTGCCCGTCTTGCCACGGCTGGAGTGGCTCTGGTTGTCGGCAGGATTAGGATGTTGGGACTGGAGGTGGCGCTGGAAAAGTCCGGGGCCCTTCTATTTCACGGGCCTCGGAGGGCGCCGCCACCAGATGCCCACATCATTGTTGGAGGGGTCCGCATCGGGGTGGAGCCGAGTATGAAATACTTGGGGCTCCACCTCGACGGCCGCTGGAACTTTCGCGTCCATTTTAGCCGCCTGGCCCCCCGGCTGATGTCGGCGGCGGGAGCGCTTAGCTCTCTGCTGCCGAATATCGGGGGGCCGAGTGTCATCTGCCGCCGCCTCTATTTGGGGGTGGTGCGGTCGATGGCCCTTTATGGGTCGCCCATTTGGGCTGGCGCCCTGAATCGCCGAAACGTCGCCCTCCTAAGGAGACCTCAGAGGGCGATGGCGATCAGGGTGTCGCGGGCGTACCGCACCGTCTCCTATGAGGCGGCGTGTTTTGGCGGCATCGCCGCCCTGGGATTTGGAGGCGGAGGTCCAAGCGTCAGTGTATTGCTGGCGCGCTGACCTCCGCCTCCATGGCGAGGAGCCCACGCACAGGGCGGTGGAGACGCGAAGGTCCCAGGCTCGACTGGTCCTGGAGGCCAGGTGGAATGAGCGACTGGCCCAGCCCCGCTACGGGGTGAGGACAGTCGAGGCTGTCCGTCCAGTACTAAGAGAATGGGCGGACAGACGGCGCGGACCGCTCACCTACCGGCTTACTCAGGTGCTCTCCGGACACGGGTGTTTCGGAGAGTACCTCTGCAAGATAGCCGGTAGGGAGCCGACAACCAGATGTCACCATTGTGAGGTGTGTGACCGGGACACGGCGCAGCACACGCTGGAGGAGTGCCCGGCGTGGGCCACGGAGCGCTGTGCCCTGGTCACCGTGATTGGCCCCGACCTTTCGTTGCCGACCGTCATATCCAAGATGGTCGGCGACGACAGGTGCTGGGGCGCAATGAGTTCCTTCTGCGAGACTGTCATCTCGCAGAAGGAGGCGGCGGAGCGGGGGCGTGAGGACGATCCTTACGCCCCGGACGTCCGCCGCCGGAGGAGGGGGCGCAGGAGACGCGCTTATGTCGCTCTCCTGCCCCCCACCTAGGGGCTCCGGGTGGCGGGGCCTCAGGGGACCCTGCCACCCGTAAACTAAAAGCCCCGAGAGGGCGCGCGCGGTGTTCCCGCGCGCCTTTCTGATGTCGAAAGGGGAGAGCACTCAGGCTCTCCCCTGGGGACGAGAGGTGGTCGGGTCCGAAAAAAAAATGACCCGGCCGGCACCCACACGGGGGGGCCTGCTATGGTTGAATCTTTTAAGTTCCCAACTGGCCCCCCCCATTGGGTGAGAGAGGGAACACCCCAGGTTTTTTAGTGGGTATACCAGCGCGTCTTCTTGCTGGGAGTCCCACACGCCCCGCCGGTGCCGTCCCCTAGCCGGCGGGTAGTGCATGAAGCATTTTTCCTGGGAATCAAAAAAAAAAAAAAAAAAAAAAGGAATGTGGCCGTATATGGTTTGAAGCTCACGTTTAAGTTGAGTTGGCGTCAACAAATGAGTACTTATTTGGCCACGATAAATATCCGTAATTGTTTCAAGCAATGTATCTTGAAGTCGTCTTAAACTGTGCAACAAGTTGTTACCAGCTATTGCCGTTAGAGTAAAGTCTTGGATATAAGTTATATTTTGAACTTCGCGCCTGAGGGTGCTTATATTGTCTTGCAAGTCAAATAGGTTCTTGTTGATAATTTTGTGTTGTCTATCGATTGTGGATTCCATTTTTTTCATAAGATTGAATTCCGCTTCGATTATGGAGGTTTGATTTTTCCATAAATTAGACAGGTGTTTCTCGTTGCTTTGTAAGACTTCGATATCCTTGACATATTGTTCTGCAAAACGTGAATCCAACACTCCGAACAGGTCATTGGCAAGATATCCAACACCGTTGATAAGCCCGCGTCGGCGTCTTACTGTCTGTGACGTATTACGACGTCGCCGTCTAGCGTGAACGTCAAAATGCTGTGTTAACAAAAGTTGGTTGTAGTATTGCAATTCTTGGTAATCGTGCTGGCCTTGTTGTACGATCGTATTACAATGATATTGTCTTTCAATGGCTACACAAAGTTTATTTAAATAGTTTGATATCTTGTTATATGTATTTATACCGGTCCAGTACGGCCCCATGTCGTAATACACTATCAAAGACCATTTGTCTCTAATTAATTGTAATTTTGATATAGGATCGAAATACAAAGTCTGGTTGCTTGGTAGTGGTTTGATGTCATACATGCCGTATATTGGTAAAAGAAATGTCATTAAAATAAAGAAAATGGTAGCCATTGTATTCATCTTTGATCTAGGTTTTCTTCTCCGAACTGACGATCTAGTCGTATGTTCTATTTTGTCTGGTTTCGGTGCTGGTTTGTTCTCTTGGTTAATAGGCAACAGGGAAATTTTTACTATAGGGCGTTTCATTACCCCATTTTTGGTTTTTAATGACACTGCTCTGGTTAAGCCATCATTTCCCGGGTAGGTATCGATTACACGCCCAAGAGCCCATTTTCCTGGGGGTGAATTGTCGTCGTGAATTACGACTAAATCGCCAATACTAATATTATTTTGTACCTTTGACCACTTTTGTCTGGATGAAAGTTGTACCAAATATTCAGACTTCCATCTTCCCCACAGATCTTGAAATAATTTTGATGTGAGGTGCCATCTGGTTCTGGCATCTTGCTCAGTTTCTATTATGGTTGCTCCTGGTCTTCCTGTTAGGAAATGGGCTGGCGTCAGGAAATCAAGGTCATCAGGATCTTCTTTTAGAGCGCAGAGAGGACGTGAGTTGAGGCATGCTTCTAGTTTAGCCAGCAATGTAGAATACTCTTCAAAGGTTAGTTTTTGCTGACCAATAACTCTCTTTAGGTGTTGTTTAAGACTGCGCACTGCTCTTTCCCATAATCCACCAGCATTTGGCCAGCTTGGTATGTTAAAATGCCATATAATACCCATTTCAGTAACTTCTTTCATGAAGCTCTCGTTATAAACTTGCTGGAGCTGGTTATATTCATCCTGCAACATCCTGTTCGCTCCTACGAAGTTGGTTCCATTGTCACTGTACATGTGACGCGGAGCTCCTCGACGTGCAGCCATTCTGCTAAGAGCAGCTAAAAATGCTGAACTGCTCAAGTCTGACACGAGCTCTAGGTGAACAGCTTTCGTAGCCATGCACACGAAAATTGCTATATAGCCCTTCATGGTTTTAATACCTCGTCCTTTATTCGCTTTCACTTCGACGAATCCTGTGTAATCGACGCCGCAGTGATGGAATGCGTTTTCAGGATTGACTCTTGGTTCCGGTAGGTCTCCCATGAGTTGGTAGTGCTTACTAGGATCTTGCCTTCTACATGTAACGCATTTCCTTACGAACTTTTTCGTGGCCATGTAACCGCCGATAATCCAATATTGTTGCCGAAGATTCGCTAAGGTAAGACGTACTCCACCGTGAAATGTTAGTTTATGGGCTTGGTCAATCAATAACGTGGTAAGCCTATGCTCGTGAGGCAATATAATAGGATGTTTCATGTCGTGACTTATGTGAGCGTTCCTCAGTCTTCCTCCAACTCGTAAGATTCCATATTCATCTATGGTAGGATTTAAATTTAAAATCTTACTTTTAGAGTGCACATTTCCGTGTTTATTTATATAATCTAGATCGCATGCAAATTCTGTTTGTTGCACGTATTTAATAATCAGCAGTTTTGCGCGACGAAGCTCGTGTATTTCAAGGTATTGTTGATACAATTGTTTTTTAGATGTGACTAATCGCATAATTCTAGCAAAAATACGAACGACTTTTGTTATTGTGCTGTTTTCGTGTAGTAAGCGTTTTATAATATCGGTTACTAGGACATGACCTTTGGTTTGTTTATAAATAACAACGTTCGATTGTTTCGAATCGGATGATTTTTTCTCTAATTGTGTTTTATATACGATAGCATGTGGTTTTTCTGGTTTGTATGATGGGAGCCATGAAGGCCCTCGCCACCATAATTTATGGTTAATAAGTTGCTGGACGGTTAAACCACGACTTGCACAATCTGCTGGGTTATCCATGGTATTAACATATTGCCAATGTTTAGATGGTAATATTCGGTTTATTGCCGTAACTCGATTTGATACGAACGGTTTCCACCGGGCTGGGTCACCCTGTATCCAGCCTAATACTGCAGTTGAATCGGTCCAACAATATACGTCCTTAGGGTAATCATGCAAGCATTCTAATACCTTTTGCATTAGCTGTGATAGTAGTAGTGCTCCCATCAACTCTAATCTAGGAATAGTCATGACCTTGTTAAGGGGCCCTAATCTAGCTTTCCCAGCAACTAATGTTATGGTTGTTTGCCCATTTTTTACGGTCTTGCAATAGATTACGCAAGCGTAGGCTTTGTTCGACGCGTCGCAGAACCCGTGCAACTCTATATTTTGGTTTTCACCCATTCCTAGCCACCTGGTAACTTCTATGTTTTTCAAATATGTGAATTCAGATTTCAATTTAGCCCATCCCGCGTTTATTTCCTCTGGTAGTTTGTCGTCCCATTCTATCTTTGACATCCAAACATTCTGAAATAATATCTTCATGGAAGTGCTGAGGGGTGTTAACCACCCTAATGGATCGAATAGCCTTGAGATATCCGATAGTAAAGACCTTTTGGTTGCGATGAGAGGTGATTCAACATTAAATTTCATATTAAATATAAAATTATCGCTTTGTGGTTTCCAACCTAGACCCAACGTTTTTGTCGAATCAGTTTGTTTGAATTCGTAGGTCGCTTCATTGCACTGTGCTCTCTCTAAGTCGGTTAAAAGCTCTGGTTTGTTCGAGGTCCATTTCCTGAGATTAAATCCTCCTAATTGCAGTAGCTGTATGAGATCAGATTTCAGCTTGCGCGCTTTATCAATGGAATGACTGCCTCCACAATAATCATCCATGTAGAAGTTTTCCTCTAACTCCTTTGCTGCCTTAGGAAATTTATGCCTTTCATCGACCGCCAGCTGTTTTAGGCACATCATTGCGAGAAATCCTGCTGGTTTAGTACCGTAAGTGAGAGTGACGAGCTGAAACGATTGAATAGTTTGGTTTTTTGAATCCCTCCAAAGTATTTTTTGGTAAACTTGATCGTCCTTTTGAACAAGTATCATTCTGTACATTTTTTCGATATCAGAAGTGTAAACAAATTGGTACTGTCTCCACTTCAGAATAAGGTCTTGTAAATCTTTCTGTATATTTGGGCCTCTATACAGTATATCGTTAAGACTGTACCGTGACGACGACTTTGCTGACGCGTTGAAAACTACCCTCAGCTTCGTAGTGGTTGATTCCGCTCGGGTTACTGCGTGGTGGGGTAAGTAACACTCAGGCGAGTGGTTGTTGGTTGATATTATCATATGGTTCAAGTTATAATATTCTTTCATAAATGTTTGGTAATCTTCCTTCAACTGACTGTTTTTCTCAAACTTATTCTCCAAGTTTCTAAACTGAGCTAAAGCTTGCGGTTTCGTAGCACCCAATTTTTCCTTAAGCGATGTGTTAAATGGTAATCGAACTTCGTACTTGCCGTTTTCTAGTCTAGTGGTGTTTTTTGAAAAATGTTCAAGACACTCGTAGTCGTCGTTAGACATTTCGATATTTTGGTGTATGTCTTCATTTTCCCAAAACTTAAGCAAGTCCTTAATGTTATTAAGAACGACATTGCATTGGTATTGTGGTTTCATGGATCCACAGAGCAGCCAACCTAACTGCGTTTGTTGGGCGATAGGTTCGTCTTCGTTTCCTTTTAATATACCGCCTAACATTATTTTACTGTAGACGTCTGCGCCTAGCAGCAAATCCACTCTTTTTTTTACATTAAATTCGGGGTCAGCCAAACTAATTCCTTTTATGTGTTTCCATGACGATGGTGTGGCAAACGTCTTATTGGGCAGGCTTTTGATTAAACTATTCATAATAACAACATTCGTCTTCAAGGAATAATCACTGTGAATTGATTGTATGGTTAATTCAATCATTCCTTTGCAGTTGTTTGATTTAATGCCTACTCCGAAAACTTGACCTTTGAACTGTGTCCTTTTCAATCCTAAAATCTGAGCTGCATTTTCACTGATTAAGGATAGTTGCGATCCTTGGTCAATCAATGTTCTCACGCTATGCTGAGTACCATCTGTACTTGTAACCTTGACTACAGCGGTTGCTAGGAGCACATCTGACATGTCGTCATAGGAAGTGTGTGTTGACCTAGATGAATTCTCTCTGGTTGCTATGTCATTCGGTTTTGTCGACGTAGATGCTCTTTGATTTACAAATGATTCGTGTAATAAAGTGTTATGAGCACCTAAGCACTTCCGGCATCGTTTTGTTGACACGCACGGTTTTTTGAAGTGACTGCATAAACAGTTGACACAAAAGTTTAATTGTTTAATTTTATGCAATTTTTGTTCGTGAGTCATCTGTAAGAATTCAGGGCACTGCCATAAACCGTGTTCATTATTGCATAACGCGCAGCTAGTTGAACGCGATACATGAAATGCACCCGTATTCGCTTTCCAATTTTCCTTGTTGGTTTGGCTATTGCGTTGAAAATTTTTCTTTTGATAGCTTTGGTTGTTATGGTCTGATTTTGGTGCGGTTTTTTGATTTATAGGCTCCTGTTTGCGACGAGACGCTTCCATTGCAGTGAATTTCATCTCTAAGTACTCTAAGAACTCCTGTAAAGAGGGAAGCTCTCTGGGCTTTTTGATGGATTCTGTATAATCGGTAAATGTCTCGTTGTCTAATTTTTGCGCTAATAGATGTACTAAAAGCGGATCCCACGTTGAAATATCGACACTCGGATTCTGGATAGCGTGTAAGGACTCCTTCGTGACGTCGTGCAGTTTCTTAGTCATATTAGATGATTGCTGTTGTATGTTGGGAAGGCTAAGCAGTGTGGTGATATGGGATGTGAAAATCAATTTTTTGTTGTCATATCGATGGTTAAGTATTTCCCAGCATACCTTGTAATTGTCAGAGCTGATCTGTAAATGGTGTATCAGACGTTCCGCTTCAGCAGAAACTTTGCTCTTTAGAAACTGCATTTTCTGAGCATTGGACATCGACGGGTTTTTATCAATCGCTTCGCTAAACAAATCTTTGAACGGCACCCACTGGTTGTAACTTCCGTGAAATACGGGAATGCTCATTTGAGGTGTTGACTTTTCCCGATGCTTAACTGCCCACATTTTTGTATTGATATTTTCAGTCAACTCTCCATAAATTTCTTCGTGCTTTGTGAACTCTTCTTGGTAATCAGAATTTTCAGCTCCATTCTCACCTTCGATTTCCCAATGCAGCTTATCGATCTCACCCCAGCGGCTATCTAATGATTTTAATGCGTTTTCAAACTGCCATTTGTTCTCAAACTTGTCAACTTGAATTTTACTTACAGTTCTCATAAGTGCCTTGAAGTTGATATACTGCTTCTTTACTAACTCGCTCATTCTGTTGGACCCTCTCGATGCGTAGGAAGAGTGTTCATAATGAGATGTCATACCTGGTTGTGACTGCTTAGCCTCTTGGGCTGCACTTTGGTCAGCACCGATTTGTCGCCTAGCTTGAGTACCTGGTGACGGGTTCGATACCTCCCCTTCTGGTCCACGGGGGCTCACGCCAAGCTGCTGTTTCTTGGTTAACTGGCTCATGGTTTTGTCGATTATTTCTTTGATATCTAAATAAACTTCCTGAGCGGTATCAAAACAGTTCTTTTTAAAATATACATGGTCGAATTCAGCTAACTCACACATGTTTCTATGGTTGTCTTGGTAATCCTGCCAATAAGCTTCCAACATATCAGCCTTCCGCTTATAGTTATCGACAGTTTTTCTCTCGGAGCCATCCTTCTTAATGTTAATTAAAAACTTTTTAAGAATTTCATAAAGCTCAGTTTGGTTCATAAACAGAGTTGCGGAATCCATATTTGGTATTGGCAATAAAAATGTTTGGTGCGATTAAGAAAATGGTTTGATCTGACCTTATTTGCTCCAACCGACAGCCTCTGCAGCCAAACTTACTCGCTGCACCTTTCTAATAACTCGTGGCACTGTTTCACTTGATTAGCACTGGTTCGTATTTCGAAGGACCGTGAAGAAAGTAGTGTTTATTTGTCCGCGGCGCTATGGTGACCTAAGAGTCCTAAGACACTACTTTCTGTTTAGAGTTTTATGGTACGGTAAATGTAGTTAAATAAAAAATGTAATTTGCGAGTAATTATGTAATATAATTAACACAAGATTTCAATAACTATTAACAAAAGTCACGTAAACTAAAATTATGCTAATTGAACAAAATATACTTGACTAATACTATAAATTAGTAAAATAAATGGTAAATGGTATAAATGGTTAATGGTTTTGGTTTGAGCACGCGGTGTCTCAACGAGAATCGATCGCGAACTGGTTAAAAGATTCAACTAAAACGCTAATGAGCATAATTGCTAGCGATGCATTTATGCGCATTAGCTGAGTGTTCGATTTTAACTCGAACAATGTATGTATACTACTCTATGTCGACTATATATATATATATATATATATATATATATATATATATATGTTTGTGTGTACATATATGTGTGTATAGACATCGAAATTCGATCTGGAGGAAATTATTATATATAATAATAAAGTCCTCCAGATCGAATTTCGGTCACGGCGGCCAAGCTTAATGGAGACTGGAGACTGGCCATCTTCGCAAGAGATATTATAGTGCACAATCGTGTGCGCAAACTCAAGTGCACTCTCAGTTCCTAACTCTCATGATCCGATGGGACGATAATCTGACACAACCAGTGAGAGATCAGGCGCAGGACCAACGGCTTTACATGCTTACCGAGGGACGGGGAAGTCTTACATTTTTCGGATTTTTTAACAGGAAAACCCAATAATTTTCCTGTTGGATTCGAACCCAAGATCTTATGCACAGCAGTCACATTCACTACCGCTGAGCCACGGAGGCAGGAGGCATATAGTATTGCCATAAATATTATTGCAAGGAGAAATCTTTTTTTCTATTGCATAAAACATTTATTACTGTGATGTGTGCTAGTTTGTACATTAATTTAATAACATTAAAAATATATGAAGCTCATTGAAAATGATCTCCATTAATACAGTTCTTTAAACGTTGAGGTCAGTTATCAATAGAAACACGCAATCTTTCCATGGGAAAATTCTTCACTGCCAATCTTATGGATTGTTTTAGGTACTTCAAATTATTATGGCGTTTAGAGCATGCCATACTCTCTAAAACTGAGCATAAATCATAATCCAGCGTATAAAGATCGGGACAAAATAACGGTCAGTCTTCAGCTCTGATAAAATCCGATATTTTCTTTTTTAACCGCGCTTGGATGTATCGCGCTTGATGACCCGGTGCTGAGGCTTACTGAAAGGACCATTCTTAGTTATGGAACATGGCGTTGTTAAGAGACATAACCACCTTCTCAAGAATCATATCTTGATACACTAGTGCCGATATATTGGCGCACACACTTTTTCACAAAAATGTGGTAGCTAACAGAGAGCAAACCATCACTAAAGCCAGATAATAAGATAAAGATACTTTTATTTGTTTAAACATGAGTATGCACACATAAGTATTCAAGATGAAAATATAAACATAAAAGGATCGGTCATGTTTTGCCTATAAGACGTACAAATATTTACAGGGGATCTAAGATAACAACAGTAATTAATTAAATAAATTTATATAAAACATGCCAATAAAAAAATCACAATCAAAACATTATTAAAATATGGATATACAATTAACAATTAAAATATACAGTAATAAGAAATATCAATAAAAGTATACAATTAAAATAAAAAGAGACCATCAATTAAATTAAATTAAAATCACAAATCAAAATAAAAATGAAATTCAAATTCAAATAAAAATTATAAATTAAATTAAATTGTAGATGTGAATCATATTAATTAGAATTCTTATATAAATAATTATCATGTCAGGTTTATTTTATCATTAATGAATTCTTGTATGTCATAGTAAGCTTTTTCTATTAGATAATTGAATAGTATCTTTTTAAAAACATTATTATTTTGCTCCTTCCAGCATCTGGGTATCTTATTGTAAATTATTGGAGCCATACAGAATACACTATTTTGCATGAGATTTGTTTTTGAACTATGAAGGCCAAGTCTGCTGGTATCACGTCTACTACGATTTACTATGTCAGATAGCTGAGAAAACAGCTTAGGGTTTGATTTAACAAAGACTGTTATCTCAAAAATATATAAAATAGGAACAGTGACTGTTTTATGTTTTTTAAAGTAGGGCTTACAACTGTCAGTAATATTTAGTTTGAACATCGTACTAATGCATCTTTTTTGAGCCTTAAATATTAATTCCTTTTTAGTAGAATTGCCCCAAAAGATAATAACGTAATAATATTCACGTTGTACTCTGTTGACTAACTGGAAAGGTTCTATAGAGCTTTGAGCATAAACTCGGCCAATCTGCTTGTTAAAACATTGCTCAGTGGTAAAAAATAACCATACTATCGTGTGGATTCCTAAGTACAGTCAGCGACATAATGCGTTAAATATGCCCAAGATTTTAGTGTTTTATTATACACAGTAATAGTAATTCCTCAAGTTCTAATACAGTGATTTATCACAAAAATTTACTTTATTGAGATTTAACAATAAAGTAAATGTTTGTGATAAATTACTGTTACGGATTTGTTTATTGTTCACTTATGTCGCTGACTGTACCAGCGTATATATAACATACAGAAAACATAAGAAGACTTTCTTTAATATTAAATATTCAGTGGTCCGTCCAGGACTATGACGATAGAATTCACCATTAAAAAAATGCTATGTGGTTTTATTGGCGTAGAGATTATTTAGGTCTAATATTCCTACATAAAATAAATAACGAGGATGTGAACTGTGCACAATTATTATCCCAGGATAATATAAATGTGCATTGGTCATCTGCGAGGTTAGTTAACTACAAACCTTTTGCAATCAAAGTAACGACTACTTTGATAGCAAAAGGTTTGTAGGTAATTAAAAATAAATTAAAGGTAAGTAATAGTAATGTAGTAGCTAAAAAGTTTGGATATATACATACCAAGTATTATTGGGCATACTACTCCACCGGGAGAGACGGAGGCGAACGAAGTGAGCCGTAGGAACGGAAGGAACAATACATAATATATCCGCTGAACCACAAACATCCTTAATTATTTAGATAGCACTTACTTACATTTTTGTTGTATTGATGTCAGTTTTTAAGCTCGTAACTGTAAGAATAAACACTTAGAAAATACTATTTGAGGGTCAAAGAATTTAGGCTATCTTTCCCAGCCGGCAGGCAGAAACCAGGTCTATAGCTGGGTTTTCTTGTCACGTTAAGACAAAGGAGTGTAGTGATTTTTTGATCTAAATTGATCGATCGGGTTTTTATATACAGAAATCACCCATTCAGCAAAACTATGTTACTTTAAGAAATAAACTATAATTTCTTTGTTTTAAAGAATTATGAGTATGTAATTATGATCAGTTACGTACCTTTAAATTACATCGATGCATACCGATTCCGTCAAATTGACTTTTGAATTTACTCCAGAAGTAATTGGGCATGCTACTCTACCGGGAGAGACGGAGGCGAACGGAGTGAGCCGTAGGAACGGAAGGCGGAGTAGCATGCCCAATAATACCCTACTCACTAATGTATGCAGCGCCGTGTCCACAACAACATCGTAGCAGTCGCCGCAGTAATGACACACGGGCATCTCCTACCGCCCTATGTGCCACAGGAACTGGCCAAAGCTACCGTGGCAGTCATTACCTGTGTCAGCGAAACGTGAGGGCGCCATGCCACCTCTCCAGCCACTCCTCTAACACGGGACTTATCACCACGATCGTGGGGTGCCCGGCGTGTTGCACAAGTCCTTCCTTCCACTCTTCCACCAGAATTTGGCAGCGCTTGGACCGTGCCGCCTTGACAGCAGAAATAACATACATTTACGCGAGCGAACTCGCGGACAAAAACTAAAGTTTATAAATATGACTAGATATTTTTTAACTTTCTAAATAATTAAATCTAGTCCACAGCAAAGCAAAGTTTACCAGTAGGACCGGTACTGGCTTTTGAATGAATTTTAATTGTTAACACATATTTTAATTTATTTAAAAGCAAGTATTATAATCTATCTTTATATACAGTATGTTCGGTTAAACGAGGGACATATTGAAATCAGCTATAGGAATACACGAATCTAATAAGAGTATTCAAAAATAAAAATACGGGTAAATAAAAAAGAAATAACTTACCAAACAATTCGTGAAAAGTCTCGCAACGTTTGGACACTCTAGCGTTAGCGGCTAGCGTTAACTACCTATCACTTCAAAGGTCATTTTCTCTTTAAGCATGATTCGTTTTTCCTTCATACTTCGATTCTGGCTTAGGACAGGCAAAAATACCTACGTATTATACAACTATTTTCAATTAACATAAATACTAATTTAGAATATTAACTTTACGATGTTAATAGGCTCTAAGTAATACATAAGTATTTCTGGCGTATTTAAAAAAGGAATCACACCTATTTACAACGATTAACTTGATTGATAATTTACTATTTACAAAATCTACACTAATCTTAAAAGTTGTTCAAAATGAGCACCTTCCCGCGCGATGCACAGTTCAGCCTATTTCCGCATATTGTCTTTAACGCGATTGAGTACAAATGGATCAGTTCGGACACTATGAAATGCACTAGTAATACGCGCTTTCAACTCCTCCCTGTTCGAGTATTCCGTTACGTACCCTATTCTCTTCACTTCACCCCATAAGTAAAGATCTAACGGTGTGAGATCAGGAGAGCGAGCCGGCTACGGTACAGGCCCTCCGCGACCTATCCACTTATCACCAAAGTAAGCGTTTAGGAACACACGTACTCGTACCTGATAATGCGCGAGCGCTCCGTCATGTTGATAGTACAGGTTGCGGTGAGCACTGAGGGGCACATCGTCCAGCATTTCGTCCACAACACTATTTAAAATGTTTAAATAACACAAGCTAGTCTAGTCTTCCCTCGATAAAATAAGGGCCTAGCAAACAATTGTTCAAAATGCCTGCCCACTTAACCTATGTTGATAAGCGTCCTGTCGCGTCACATATGGGTTTTCACTGCTCCACCAATGTTCATTGTGAACATTAAATACTCCCATTTTTGTAAAAGTGGCTTCATCTGTAAACAAAATGTTGTTATTTAAATTTGATAAAAACCACTGGCAAAAATTAATTCGCGGCTGGTAATCATTAGCCCCCAGTTCTTGAATGGGACGAAAATGATATGGGTGCATGCCATTTTCATGGAGTAGCTTCCACACGGTTGAGTTTGATACTCCAAACAGCCTTGCTGCACTTCGAGTACTCTCCTGCGGGTAATGCTCAAAGTATTCCAAGATGACTTCTTGGAGATGAACTGGGTATGACAATCAGTCAACATCAGGCTGTACGGAGGAGTCTGGCGGTTGGAAAACATCTCGCGGTACAAGTTGACTGCTCCCCGAACACTATCATTGGATAGTACATAGACACGAACCATATCCCAGTATTCTTCATTGGAATACTGATAAGTCGACATGCTTAAAACTGATTCTACCGTTATCAAATTATCACAAATGTTTACACAAAATACGCGATGCACACGGGATCGACGCGAAATACGGAAGCGCGCTAATTAGACATGTGGAAGTAGCGATGCACTCGCGCCGACTGCGGGTTGCACGGGAGTATGTCCTGTTGGCGCATTGCCGTCGCCGCGTCGGCGCCAGGACAAAGGTACGGGGAGGGTGTTTTTGGCTGTCCGAGTGGTTCGTGTTAAAGCATGCGCGTGACGGTATTGTTATTAAATATGTACCTATCGTTTATTTGCAAGTTTTGATTCGCGCGCTTGGTATTCATACATTGTGTATTTTGTTGGATAGTTGTGTCAAAAAATAAGGTTATAATATATGTTTATTACATATTTGGAACGAGAATCGAATACTGAGTACTCTCCTTCAATATGTCCCTCGTCTAAGCGAACAGTCTGTATAAACAAAATAACATGTCCTAATTGTTAAAATTTAACTACTTTATAAGGATTTTATTGTGGTTTATTTTAAAACGATTCAATCATAGCATGACTTAATAACAAAAATGTGCATGGAAATGTCCAGAGTACGTTAGTAAGTTGCCGAAAAAAGAAAATACGAATACACCTGTTCATCTAGGGGCCAATCCTACAAACTCACCCCGTTCCGACTGCTCAGACTCTGCTATCCCAATTATTCACCTACTTGTTCGAATATAACTTTTAGATCAAGCAAGCAACCTACTTGTCACAAAGAAAGAGCCACTCTTGATAATATTAGAGAAGTTATCAAGCAAGAAATAATGACATACCTAGTTAAACTTCAAGTTACCGAAGATCTGAAAGTTAATTAACAGTTATCGTCGTACCATGATTCCGTATCTTTTATGAGTGCTAAATTCGAAAAGCTGAAAACACAGGGTTGAAGAAAAATCCGTCGCCATATCAAAATTGCAATCCGATAATGAAGTTCTGCAGTCAACGGTTAATGACCATTCCCCTAGACTCACGATAACTGAGCTGCTGTTTCTCGCTTTATTAGTTGTGTGAAAAAAGTACTGTTCCCAAGGTATACAAATTTACTGACAAAAATTTCTACTCTCGCTGAAGGTTATATGTAGAACTATTAAAGAAAAAGAAATCAAATATGTGTATATATAATTTTCACCGCTACCTGTTGCTTCATAAACGATGTCAAACCAAGCCGATTTTAATATAAATTTACATTAATATAATTCCAAACACGTGACATTAATGTCCCAATTCAATACATGTGATACAAACGTAACAAAAATGTCGATTTATAATTTAGACTCTACATCATAACTACTAATATTTAATAAAACCAGATTTCAATGACTTAAATGTTTATCTGGTCAGTTTAGCATAATTTTATTTTATTTTAACATTTTAAATCTAATAATGTGATTGTTGTGAGACCCATTTATAGAGCACATTAACAGCTATACTTAAGGGAAAGTAATCTCGAGATAATAAATCTAATATGTGTGGTTATAAGTCAAACCCATTGAGTGTCCTATTTGTGAACAAGACATTGCCAAAGCAACTCGTGTTACTAAATTTGCCATGGATAACCAGAAGCCTTGCACAGTTATTGTGAAGCTTCGCAAATCAGGTCAGCGCGACACAGTGCTTGCGGCCCTCACAAATTTCAACAAGAAAAACCCTAATAACAAGTTGAGCTCTCATCATCTAGGACTAGGCGACCCAAGTGCCCCGGTATATATTGCGGAACACTTACCACCAAGCAACAAAGCCTTACATGCAGCTATTCGCAAGAAGGCAAAAGAAACGGATTACAAATTTAATTGGGTTCGTGTGGCCGCATCTACGTGCGTGAGGACGAGCCAAAACAAGCACTACTTATTCGGAATTATGACGCTTTAAAACTCTTAACTTACATTGGTTCGTATCAACTTTTGTCACTGTTGTGGTGTATTGCTTTCTAAATGAACGGTTTAGAAATAAACTACCAGAATGTACGAGGAATTCGAACTAAAACTGTAAGTGTTTATGAAAATATACTCAAATCTAATTATGATGTAATTGCCTTTACTGAAACATGGCTCAATAAAAAATTCGTAACAATGAGTTCTTAAGTTCTAGATACATTGTATATCGCAAAGATCTCTCATGTAGTGAGAGCTCCAAGAACGATGGTGGGGGCGTACTAATAGCTGTTTCGCGTGATATTCCATCAGTTTGAGTGTCTACTTGAGAAGATGATTGTGAAGACATTTGGATTAATTTAAATTTAAATATTAATTCCTCTATAAAAAAAATTGCAATTGCACTGTTTATTAGCGCCCTCGCATTGTCTTGAAATGTCTCAATAAATTTCTAGATAATGCGAATAGTGTGATAAATACAGTTCATAATGTTATAATACTCGGGGACTTTAACCTGTCTTCTATCAAATGGTGTAAAAATAAGGACTATAATTATAATCCTATTGACTTTAACAGTTCGTTGGGTTGTTCACTTATCGATTTTATGTCTCTTAATAATCTTCATCAATTTAATTGTATTCAAAATGTTCATGACAGAATTAGTAAAATAGATAAACTCCTGGGTCTGTTATGCCGTTTAGATAAAAATCATCCTGGATTATTAGAGTATGTCAGGTTTTAAACAAGGCCAGTTCCTAAAAGCCATAAATAATAACTAACGATGTTATTTTAAGGCTACTTATGATGCTATATGTTCTGAACTTAAAAGTATAGACTGGATCGAGAAGTTTCAGGGGTGTATTAATGTAAATGCAATGGTTTTAGTATTTTATGATAGTAATATGGCGTAAACTGAGAAATATGTTCCTAAGCGTAACATAATTAAATCTAAATATCCTTCGTGGTTTAGTTATTCTTTAATTAAGAGGCTAAAAGAAAAGGAAATAAGCCAAAAACACTGTCGATATAACAATTCCATGGACTTAATAGCTTTCCAAACTTTGCGAGTTCACTGCAATTAACTGTAATAAACGTGCCTATTAAATACAATATAAGCATAATATAGAAAATAACACTAAAAAGGATTCTAAAGCTTTTTGACGTTACATAAAAGTTAAGAATAAGAGCTCAGTGTCCATTCCATCTCAATTGTTTAGGGATAATAATATGGCTGATACAGGCCACGAAATTGTTAATCTATTTGCTAGCTAATTTTCATCTACGTATAGCCTTGTAAATAACATAAACTACGATGTACCGATCTCTAATCTACCTCTTTATGATAAATGTCACATAAATTAGCCTCAAGTTGTCACTAAAATTAAAAAGCTCAATCTATTCAAAATTGCGGATCCCGATTGTATACTCGCCGTATTTATCAAACGCTGTACTAGAACTTCCCCTTTCTTTGATATTTAATCGCTCGTTAAGTAAAGGATGCTCTCCAGACGAATGGAAGAAAGCTAGAATATTTCCATTGTATAAGAAAGGTGACCCATGTAATGCTAATAACTACCAGTCCATAGCTATCTTATCCTGCTTTTCAAAAGTGATCGAGTGTCTTGTATGTCATATTTTAACTAGTCATGTAGATGCTTTGTTATCGCCCAATCAACAAGGATTTCAAACTGATCGACTGTCACCAACTGCTGTTTTGTATCTAATGTATCTGAACAGCTCGATAAAGGTCTAGAAATAGATGCGATTTATACTGATTTTGCCAGCACATTCGATAAAGTGAACCACAAGTTCCTCATACAAACATTTAACCATTTTGGCGTTAATGACTCCCTACTTCACTGGTTTCAGTCATATTTAGCAAAAAGACTCCAAATAGTTTCTGTCAACGGCTACAACTCATATTCTTACTGTGCAGTCTCTGGAGTGCCACAGGGATCGCATTTAGGGTCGATTCTGTTTGTCTATATTCGTAAATGACATAACGTTTATAACTGCAAATGTCTACTATTCGCAGATCACGTGAAGCTCTATAGACCTCTGTATTCACAAATTGATAACGATCTCGTTTAAGATGATTTTACTCGAATAGAGGAATAGTGCACCATTAACCACATGAGTCTTAATGTGGATAAATATTATCATCTCAGATTCTCCAAAAAAAGACGACCTACAGAATCTAAGTACAGAATAGGAACAACCAAATTGCAAACAATCTCTAAAATTAATGATCTCGGTGTAATAATCGACAGGGAGCTTCGTTTTTATATTGTCCCAGACGGGATACATCGATGCAATTTTTAGAACCCGTTAAGTAGTTTTGCCTGAAGTTTAGACATAGGAGAAGTCTTTTTCCGTTCGGTATATATGTATATCCCTACTTTTTAGCTACTACATTACTATTACTTTCCTTCAATTTATTTTTAATTACCTCGACTATTTTGATTGCAAACGGTTTGTAGTTAACTAACCTCGCAGATGACCTATGCACATTTATGTTATCCTAGGATAATAATTGTGAACAGTCCACATCCTGGTTATTTATTTTATGTAGGAATATCAGACCTAAATAATCTCTACGCCAATAAAGGCATATATCATTTTTTTAAATAGTGAAGTCTATCGTCATAGTATGATGTAGGGATCGAGTTTAAATAAAACACGAACTTAGACGATACAATACTGATCTATTTCATGATCTACAGTCAATATATATTCGGTTTGGTTACATAGTTATACATAGGTACATAATACATAGGCGATAGGCATATTACACATCACACCTCCCTCCTTAAAGAAAAATAAAATGAAGTATATAAAATTACAAAATCAAAACGATTAAATACAGTAAGTGATTATAACACTCGTTAATAATGTCATAGGATACATGTGACATTCAGCGCCGTGCGATAACAAGGTGTAAAGTTTCATAGCAAGCATTCATTTAAACATAAACAAAATTAAACACAGACAATTAATTAAGTGGGTTACATGTAATCATTCATTAGGTATAAACAATTTTGTACGGTTCTTATGAACAATGTCAGGTTTACCGTCCTTTAATATTTCTACATTTGGTGAAACATCTTTCATAACAATATAAGGACCTAAATATATATCAGACAATTTATTACCTGCTTCATTGCGAATCAAGATCCAATCACCCTTTTTATACATAATTGGCTTAGAATTTTTATCGTATCTTTCTTTGCGTGTTAATTTCGTTTGAATTAAATTTTCTCTGGCTTCTTTTAAAGCTACTTGTAGGCGATATTTTAATTCCAAAGGATAGCTGTCGTAATTATAAAGAGGTTCAACTGTTTTAGTTAAGTTGCTGGGTAAATTACACTTTTTGCCAAAAACTAATTCGAAAGGTGTATATTTGGTGTGCGTGTGAACTGTAGTGTTGTAACTAAAAGACCAATAAGGCAGCCAACTACTCCAAGTTTCGGGGTGACTATTTGTGTGTATACGTAAAAAAGCACCCAGATTTTTATGTGAATTTTCAAGTGCGCCTATGGTCTCGTGGTGGTAGGCAGTAGAATTTAATTTGTTTATGTGAAGAAGTTTACATACCTCCAGTATTGTCGCGGACATGAACTCGGCTCCTCTGTCGGTGGCTATTTCTCTGGGCACTCCATAACGTAGTATGAAGTTGTTTACAAAACTGCTGGCTATTTCTTTGCTGGTTTTGGTAACTAATGGATAACATTCTACATATTTGGGTAATTCACATTGGAGCGTTAAAATATACGAAAAATTATTATTGTCTTTATCTAAAGGTCCTACAATATCTAAATATAGCTTTTCGAAGGCAGAGTGAGCTGTGGTTGTAATTGACATAGGTTCTTTAACGGGGACTGAGTATTTTTGTTTTTGGCATTGTTCACATCTACTAACAAATTTAATGACATCGCGCTCGAGACCTGCCCAAAAATAATATTTTTTAATATTGTTGACCATTCTTCTGATGCCCGCGTGGCCACTCGTAGGCAACAGATGAAAGTCATTGAGAATAACTCGTCTTTCGTCTTTGTCATCTATTCTTTCGATATCTTTCAAGATACACAATCGGGGACCGGTCCAACAACTCATATTCTTTATAGTTCATGCTAATTCATCAATAAACGTACCGTTCATCTTACTCTTTATAAAATACACTTCATTTATACATAATTCCTTACAAAACTTTGTCAACTCCCTCGCAAATGCGTCTGGGGCAATATGCGATCGGGTAGCGAGCTTGATATATATTATCATATCATTCGGTACATAACACAATAATCCACTACTATTCTCAACCTTACATTCTATCTTTAATCTATTTAATTCTGTATTGTTTATAAATCTTAGTTCAACAGACTTCTTCGGTTTGCTATGAGTTTCCACAACGTTCGGCTGATCAGACCTCTCGTCAGTAGAAACTATAGTATCCGAAGCGTCTTGTTCACGACTTAACATTCTTCTTTGTGCACGCGTCATAACGTTCATCGTACTTTCATGCATATCCCGTAGATCCCTAGATGTTAAGATAACCCGAGACAACGCGTCTGCAGCTGCGTTGGCCGAGCCTCTAATAAATTCCACGCTAAAATCGTACTCCTCTAACAGCATTCTAAATTTTAATAACCTGCTCGAAGGTTCCTTTATATTAAACAAGTATACTAGTGGTTTATGATCAGTCAAAATTTTAAATTTACGACCATAAAGGTAAGGCCTAAAATGCTTTACAGCCCAGAAAATGGCAAGAAGTTCCTTTTCTATCGTCGGGTAATGTTTTTCCGCTTTATTTAAAACCCTGCTAGCATAAGCCACTGGTTTTCCATTTTGGTTAGCTAAAATAGCTCCTATTGCCAATCCTGATGCATCTGTTTGAAGAACAAACACATTATCATCCGAAAAATTTGGATACTCTAGTACAGGAGGGGAAACTAATTTTTCTTTTAACAAATCAAATGATTTTTGGCAATTTTCAGACCATATAAATTGACTATTCTTTTTAGATAAATTATTCAACGGTTGCGCAATGGCAGCAAAGTTCTTAATAAATTTACGGTAATAATTGGCGAAAGCTACAAAGCGTTTTACCTCGTCTGAATTACGTGGAGTGGGGTAGTTTTTCACAATGTCTAATTTTTGTGGGTCGGGTAAAACACCCTGTGAGGATATGACGTGGCCTAAATATAAAATCTCTTTCCTCAGGAAATCACACTTAACTGGATTTAGTTTAAGTTTAGTTTTACGCAACCTTTCGAAAACATCTACTAAATTTTTCACTGCTGAATTTAAGCTTTTCCCGAAAACGATTAAATCGTCCAAATAAATAAGGCATTTGTCATAAGTTAACCCAACCATAGCCATGTTCATCATTCTTGAGAATTAATTAGGACTAGTTTTTAGCCCCATAGGCATTCGGGTCATCTGGTATTGTCCCGAACAGAATGCAGTATATTTTCTACTATTTTTATCGAGGTTGACGTTATAAAATCCCTGATGTAAATCCAAATGTGTAAAGTAAACGCATCCTGAAAGAGAATCAAGAATGTCTGTAATGTTTGGCAAAGGGAATTTATCATCTTTAATACAGTTATTAAGTTTCCTATAATCTATAACTAACCGCCATTTCTTTTCGCCGGTAGGGTCATGTTTTTTAGGTACTAAAAGTACAGGGCTGGACCACTCGTCCTCGCCGGTATATTAAAAGATTGCAACTCTTGTCTATTTAAACGTAAATATATTTTATTATTCGAAGAGGTGTATAAAGACAATTGTTTACATTCTAAATCAATACATGATTTAAATTTGTTTAGAAAATCATATCCAATTATGCCATCCGCCTTACATGGCAGGGATTTAAAAACATAAAACTTATGACTGAAATAATATCCCTGTGTCTCTAACGTTAGATAAACAAATCCAATTGCATCAACTTTGCCTCCGATACCGTTTATAGTTGTACTCCATTTATGTATTGGAATATTTTGTTCTAGAATCTTACTATAGGGAACGGCTGAAATTGAAGCTCCAGTGTCAATTAACCATAAATATTTTGTGCTATTTATAGACAACGTCGTAACTAGCGAGTTATCATAAGAGAAAACAAATTTACTTTCAGGGACAAAAAAACTGCTGAACATTTTCGTCTGCTGAATTATCGCTATTATTACTGGTAATCACTCGTACATTTTGGCTTTTCGGGACGCCTCTCTTATTATTGGAATTATTAGAAAAATTACGATGGTACTGACCTTGAAATCCTCGCCCCGAACGGTTCCCTCGTAAAGGCTGGTTCCAATTCCGCATACCTCCGCGCTGGTGATGGTGACCTCCCGTGCCGCGTTGGTAGCTGGTAGAATAATAATTACCTCTTGGGGCCGAATGGAATCCTCTCTGGTTACCTCTGAAATGTCTTATATGTTGTCCATTAGACCTCCGCATTGACAAAATATCTGACGAAGTGTTTGCGAATGATTCAGTCTCCTCATCCACCGCTGCCTGTATGGCATCATATAATGAGTTAAAATTCCTTGCAGCTATAATTGTGCTCAGCCTACGATTTCGCAGCCCTTCAGAGAAACGCTTGATGGCGAGCTTTTCATTGACGCGTTTTAAAGCATCGTAAGAGTCGGCGTGTCCTTCGGCCTGCGAAATCGTATCGGTCGACGAACAAACTCGATAATTCCTGACCAAAATCCGAAATTGACTTTTCATTTTGTTTTATAGAATGTAATTTACTCTGTAAGGCAGTGGACGACTTTTTTGGCAACAAGTGTAATTTCATATCCTTCAACAATTCAGAAACCTTTGTATATTTGACAGCCAACTGCAGTTTAGCACGCTGTGATAGTCTGCTTTTTAAAACAAATTCTATCAAGTTTCTTTTCTGATCATCGTCTAGAACGGAATTATAATACTCTATACCATCTATTAATTGTCTCGTTACTGTTTCTTGATCATTCATGATAGGCAATAAGCCAAGGGCTACCTTCAAATCAAATTTCGCCATTTTTGAACGGTCGGTTAACTGACAGCTTTTACACAAATTAGAAATTTCAGAGTACAATTTCTTAAACTTATCGCAATAACTATCAAACCTCTCTATCTCTGCTAAATCCTTAAACTTCTTAACTCTCGAAATTTCATTTAGATAATTATTAAATTGATCATACAAAATTATTAGCTTCATTTAATTTCTTGCTACAAACACTCTCTTGTCTCCTACTTGGGCCGATTTTAATTAAATATTTTCTTATTTTTATTAATTCATCGCACAATTCGTTAATAAAATCTGCCATTAAATGTAATACTTATTATATCATTATCAGACCCATTACAATACATAATCAAAATACATAACCGCTGAGAACTTTCTGTAAATAACATGGAGCTTTTATATCACTAAATTGATACACTGATTACATTTAAACAACGCATACATACCAAACATTTCGGTTCCTGACACTGTCACTATAGCATATTACCTACTTAGGGTCTCGAGTTGCAGTTCGATACCGCGGTACTGACCGATTTTTACGATTTAGCACTTATTTCATATTTATTATACGCACTTTATACGCAACTACACGCACTATTATAACCGTTATTATACGCACTGACCGCACTGATGGGTCCGCACTTTTCCGACGCTTTGTGTCACCTAAATATCTCATACGCTATTACACGATATCATCGTGTACCTGCTTACGCTGCTGGCCGCGAAGAATACTCGCATATCTCCTTAGCACCAAGTCGTTGACGTGGCTCTCTACAATCTTTTTGTGGCACCTTCTGTAGAGCCTGTAAGCGATAAAGAGGCCTCCTAGCCCCAACAACAGGGCAATTACCAGTAGGATAACGTTACTGGTACTTGCGTGGTATAAAAGCTGATCTGTCTGCGACGAATTTTGACCACTACCAGTCGCAGCCTGAGATATAACCACCTGCTCCTTCAAGTTACTCTGTGGGTTGCCCATTGTTGCAAATTTTCGTCACCCCGTGAACAATTCGTACGTATCGAAACGATAGTCCAGAACAATCTCTTTTCAAATGCATAATTATTGTTCAATGTTCATGCTACACGTGGGGACAAAGTTCACTTTCCTATTTCGGCACGATATCGAATTGCGCGCGCGAGGCTGGCCCCTGTGGCAGGGTCGCCATATGATGTAGGGATCGAGTTTAAATAAAACACGAGCTTAGACGATACAATACTGATCTATTTCATGATCTACAGTCAATATATATTCGGTTTGGTTACATAGTTATACATAGGTACATAATACATAGGCGATAGGCATATTACACATCACAATAGTCCTGGACAGACCACTGAATATCTAATAATATAGAGAGTCTTCTTATGTCTTCTGTATGTTATACAGGGTGTCCAAGAACCTGGCGTCCAACTGGATTCCCACGATGCCCCAAGTTCTAACAGTACTCAGAAAAATATTTTAAAAAATCCACCCCATGTACTTACAGAATTATACTGATTTCAAAAAAAAAGGGGAAATGAGCACCCTGTGACATACTTTTGAATGCTGTGACTGCTAATGCTGATAATTTCGATATTTCTTGGAGGTTTTGTAATCTAGGGTATTGCTGTGTCTAAATAGAATGTAAAAATAAAGTACTTATTGTACCATTTTAAAATAAAATATTATTTTAACTAAAGGTGATATGGAAAACTATTGAATTTCGCAACTTTGACCGACTGTAGTGTAAAAAAAATGTACCAAAATAGTATGGCAAGTGACGTCAAATTTTGACGCGTTTATTCCTCTTTTTAAAAAGGTATAATACTTACACATTAATTTGAAAAAAAAAAATTTTGATAATATTTTTACTCAACAACCCAATTTTTACGATGTCTTACAGAATTCTTAGAAAGAAAAATTTACGACGAATTGAATCTAACCTCTAAAGAATTACTGTTGTATGCTCATAAAAATAACAACAGGCCTCTCAAAAAACAGGTTAGACCGTAAGGGACGGTATGTGCATGCATCTCACCATAGTGATTCGTTATTACAACAGGAGGGAGCAAGACAGAAACTATCTTTGCGATTTGCTGGTTCTTCTTTATGGTACCCCATTATTCAGGTAAGAGTGAGGGAGAAAAAGGTTAGAGGTGCGAGTGAGATAGATAGTGACGCTATCTGGGATCGTGCTATTTAGGATAACAGTACGGTCAGTACGCGTCACTGCCTCCTGCCGTTACTACGCACCTCTCTCTTATTGTTACCATTGATCACGTACTACGATTTAAAGCTTTGTTTATTGGACTCGATTACTCTTTGTGCTCTGGACTTTGAAACGAACTCTTTACGACGACCTTTGCCTGTGTTTGGACAGTTTGTGTTTTGTGTGTGCTACCATGGCGACCTACACTCCGCAAGAATACGCAAATATGCACTACATTTATGGAGAATGTAGAGGTAATGGACGAGCTGCAGCGAGACTTTACAGAGAAAGGTATCCGAGGGCTACGCGATATCCCGACCATCGAGTTTTCATTAATGTGCACAGATCACTATGTGACGGGCGGTTCCCCAATCAAGTAGCTGGTGAAGGACGACCCGTAAATGACTTCATACGCGATGAAGTTTTAGAGGCGGTGTCGGCAAATCCAAGCATCTCTGTGCGAGGAATAGAAGCTGATACGGGGATACCGAAGAGCACAGCACACAGTATTCTCCAAAAAGAAGAATATCATCCGTACCACGTACAGCGAGTGCAAAGTCTTTTACCTCGAGACTATCCGAGCCGAGTCGCGTTTTGTGAAACAATCCTGCAAAAACATCGAGAAGACGAAAACTTTATCGACAAAATTTTGTGGTCAGATGAATCTACATTTAAGAAGGATGGCTACATGAACCTACACAACTTGCACGAGTGGCATGTGGAAAATCCGCACTTGATGCGAGAAGATAGATCCCAGTACCGGTTCAAAGTGAACATGTGGACCGGTATTCTCTGTGGGAATATTATTGGTCCATTTGAGATGCCCGAGAATTTGACTGGCGAATCATATTTAAATTTTCTTCAAAATGATTTGCCAAACTTACTAGAAGAGACCCCACCAGATATGTGGTTCCAACACGACGGCTGTCCAGCACATTTTCGCGTATCCGTTAGAGAGTTTTTGGACGAGCAATACCCGAACAGGTGGATTGGGCGATCAGGAACAATCCCGTGGCCAGCCCGCTCACCTGACTTAAATCCGCTGGATTTTTTTTTCTGGGGAACTATGAAGGAGCTCGTTTATGCGAAGCCCATTAATGACATCGCTGACCTTCGTGAGAAGATAACACAAGCAGTGCAGGTGATACGTCAAAAAAGTTACTCGCGAAACATAAAGCGGTCCTTTTTAAGGAGAGTGAGAGCTTGTATTGCCGCGGGTGGTCAACATTTTGAACATTTATTGTAATAAAATATCTTTAAACTAACATTCTTTGCTTTTATTCTACTGGGAACCCATCTACCTGTGTGTATTTCCTTCTTGCTCACTCTTGGAACCGAAGTAAATAATAGTAGTAACATAACAGTTTCTAAGATAAGAAAGGGTCCGACAGTTACCGTTAGTAGGTAGGCACTTCGTAAAAATTGGGTTGTTGAGTAAAAATATTATCAAAATTTTTTTTTTTCAAATTAATGTGTAAGTATTATACCTTTTTAAAAAGAGGAATAAACGCGTCAAAATTTGACGTCACTTGCCATACTATTTTGGTACATTTTTTTTACACTACAGTCGGTCAAAGTTGCGAAATTCAATAGTTTTCCATATCACCTTTAGTTAAAATAATATTTTATTTTAAAATGGTACAATAAGTACTTTATTTTTACATTCTATTTAGACACAGCAATACCCTAGATTACAAAACCTCCAAGAAATATCGAAATTATCAGCATTAGCAGTCACAGCATTCAAAAGTATGTCACAGGGTGCTCATTTCCCCTTTTTTTTTGAAATCAGTATAATTCTGTAAGTACATGGGGTGGATTTTTTAAAATATTTTTCTGAGTACTGTTAGAACTTGGGGCATCGTGGGAATCCAGTTGGACGCCAGGTTCTTGGACACCCTGTATATGTATACGCTGGTACAGTCAGCGACTTAAGTGAACAATAAACAAATTCGTAACAGTAATTTATGACTAAAATTTACTTTGTTGTTGAATAATAATGAGTTGTGATTAAAATAACTATCATTTACTGTCACTAATAATAATAATACAAATGTACTTGGGTATGTCACAGGCGTTAAGTATCAATGAGGCTGACATGAAGCAATCGTTGCAGGAGCGTTTCTTTGGTCGCCTGAAAAAAGTTTTAAATAGTCTTTTATTAGGTGGCAACAAGGTGCGCGCTTGTAACGGTTGGGTCATGCCGGTGCTCATGTACTCCTTTGGCATACTTAAGTGGACTCAGACTGAACTGGATGCCCTGGACCGGCGGGTCCGTACACTCTTGACGGCATACCGTATGCATCACCCACGTTCGTCTGTGATGAGTCTGTATATCCCGCGGAAATGTGGAGGCCGAGGCTTTCTGAATGCCAAGGCCCTTCATAACCGCGAGGTATGCAACCTCAGAGAATACTTTCTCCAGGCAGACGTGGGTATGCATCGGGATGTATTTGCTGTAGACATCGGACTCACCCCGCTCAGTTTGGCTAAATAGAACTGACGCAAGCCTGTAGCACTTAGCACTAACGATCGCAGGGATGTATGGCAGAGCAAGGAGCTTCACGGTAGGTTCTACAAGGCTCTATATGGAGCTGATGTAGACCTGTTAGCCTCCGTGAACTGGCTACGTTTCGGTGACCTCTTAGGGGAACCGAAGGGTTTGTCTGTGCTATTGCGGACGAAGTTATCAAGACGAATAACTACCGGAGATATATCTTGAGGGATGGTACGGTTGACATTTGTCGGGCGTGCCACCTACCTGGTGAGTCCCTCAGGCTTATAGTTTCCGGTTGTTCTCGTCTTGCTAACGGCGAGTACTTGCACAGACATAACCAAGTAGCCAGGATTATTCACCAGCAACTTGCTCTGAAATACAAACTTGTAGATGTTGAAGTGCCGTACTACAGGTATGTAGCTGAATCAGTTCTCGAAAATGGTCATGTCACGTTGTACTGGGATCGAACTATCATCACAGACAGGACTGTTGTGGCCAACAAACCTGACATTGTGTGCCAGTGATGAAGGTACTATATTTAAATTTAGCCTAGCCTACTCTCCGCATTTTGGAGGGCTATAGGAGGCAGGCGTGAAGGCAGCCAAATTTCATATAAAAAGAGTAGCAGCTAATGTTTCATTAACATTTGAAGAATTGTCAACTCTATTCTCCCAAATTGAAGCCATCCTCAATTCCCGTCCTCTCTCTCCATTATCTTCTGACCTTCTAGACATACATATACCTTGAAATTAAACTACTATATACGGATTTTTTAGCGTTGTTTATTTGTCACTGTATTACAAAATTTTGAAAATATTACACTACTACTACTATTGATTTTATTTTACTAATTTATAAGCTAATAAAATTATTTAAACTATTAAATCTATTTATTTTTGGTTTACACTTTCCCCGACGTTTCGGTTGCTTTTCAGCAGCCATAGTCACGGGGAGACTAAGATGGTAGTTGTCTCAATGTTCCAGTGTAGTTACTTCAAAGTACCCGAACATAATTTAAGAGCGTATACGCCTCACGCGGCGGATCGAGTTTAGGTATTTGTAGAACCGCGGCAACCCGCGCACCGCCAGTTTGAAACCCAGGTGCATCATGACGATGTCGCGTGGAATAATGATCTTGATCCTTTTTGCCATTCATGAAAAGTCTTTATCTACGTATACGTCGATTATGACAATATTCAAATTAATTATTTTCAATGCAAATGCATATAAATATATTAAATTAAGCTAGTTATTACTTGTTTAATAGGAGGATGTTTCTCAGAATAACAAATTTTTTTTATAATTATCCTTGCGCAGTTTTTATTATCTGATACTTCTGATAGAATTAATTTGTAATTTTCATCTAATTAATTGTCACTTTTTTAAATATACATATACTGTGTCATTATGTAAAAGGCATGAAAACCTACGAATAACACTAAATACAAAACCAAAAAAGGAAGAAATAATTCACGTTAAAAAATATTTATTCACTTTTTTACAATTTAGTTATAGAATTTATATTTTACTGATTCTACATTTACATTTACTGCCACGTTCGCAAGAGGTAGTAGAACCATGAGAAAGAACGGGCAATTAAATAAAACTCACGGACCCTCTTTTTAATCGCCAAAATTAACAATATTTCTGATTTTATTATACATATATCAGTTAACATTGAAAGGAGAGTTCCTTCAGAGATTACCACCCGTGCGCATAGAGAAGTATATTTATATTGGGTAATAGAGTGGCAACTTCGATATTTTAAGCGATAGTATCGCCACCTACAAATTGTGCGGTAAAGTGGTAGTATCTTTTTCTGACAATAGATGTCGCTTATTTATGTTTATTATTGTGCTTTTGAATTTAATTTTATTTAAATTACTGGGTATTAAAATAAAACTATGCTGTAAAGTAACAAGTAATCTTTATTTTTCATCATTTTCTCACATTCACAATACATTACAGAATAAAAAATGGCCAAAATCACAAAATAGGTATTTATTTCATATTGCTATTATGATTTGTCATAACTGCCTAATGAACTGTGGAAAGACCGATGAAAGTGTTTGGATTCCTGAAATACGCGGAGGAACTAAAGCTCAAGTCAACGCGAATATCACAGAAAACAAATCAAATACACCGGAAAAACAAAAGAAAATGCGCACGAGCATCTAATTAGTATACTCTTTGCGCACGAGCATGTAAACAAGCCGGCCGCCATTATCTTTTTGAAATGTCAACTGACACCAGACCATAAAACGTATTTCTACCACACATGTACCATTTCTTTAAATAAATAAACTTAAATTAAGTCTGAAGCTTATTTTTACACTTTTCTAACGGAAAAAATAATTACTAGAATTGTCTGATCTCAGTTAATTGTAGAATTAATATCATTTTTGCCGATTTTTAGTAGAATGCAAAGGTCACTATTAATACAAATTCTACGGAAATTCATTATATATTTTATACTTGCAACATAGATGAATTTAGTTTGCGCACATTTTACAGAGGGAGCTAGCGGTGAAGATTTTCATGAATGTAGGGAAGATTCCAACCCATGGCCTAGTGCGGTATGGCCGAGATGGCATCGCGCTTCGAGATTTATAGGTCGTTTTAAAAAAATCATATCAATTACAAATAAAACGTTTAAATTCCATTTTTTTTTATATGACTTTATATGAATCTTAGCGTACCTAAATATGTATGTATCTTTTTTATAATCACAGTAGTTTTTTAGAAATAAGAGCAGTTTTGCGAGCCAATATTGTGCTAAAAGCTCTGTTTTGACCTACTGTTTTCTTAAAAAAAATGAATGAATGTACACATTTTTTTTAATACATTGTCCTGTACAACTTGTGCTTGTATAGTTCACATTTACGGAATTATAGAACGATTAGTTTTTAATGCTCTAGCGAGCAATTAACTCGCCCTATACTACAGATTTTACGAAAATGCTCAATTTAAATTCATCCATTTTAAAATATTTATTATGAAAGCTCATATATTTCTCTTTAACATTCCATTAATAAACAATGGAACTTTCAGATTTTTAATTACTTTTTTATTCATTGTTATTTATTTGTAACATAATAGGACAATAAAAACCCGCGAAATCGGCTCCGTCGGAATAAACGCTCTTAATTATTGGTGTTTCTATTTACGCAGAATGAGCTCAAAGTATCATGAAGTCTAGCTGTGGTTTGCTTCTTCTTGGGTTTGACTATTTGAAGTACTGGATCCCAAGCTGGTGGTACATTCCAACCATGTTTTTTGATTTCAATAGCCTCGCGAAGAATACTTGGCAGGAATCGGTGTTCTTTAGCGAGAATCTGTGGTTTGTCAAATCTCAGGTAGTGGTTGGTCCCCTGTTGTACATGTTCACTCACAGCAGACTTCAACGAGCGTTTGTGTTTTACGTCAGCTATGTGTTCTTTTATACGGGTGCTTATGCTTCTCTTGGTTTGACCAATATATGAGAGTCCGCAGTCACAATCTATTTTATAGACCCCTGCATCTTGTAAAGGTAATTGGCACTTGACGGATGGTAAAAATTGACTTATCTTCGTTGGCGGCTTGAAGTATGTGTTGATTGAAGCTCGCTTCAAGATGTAGCCAATCTTGTCAGTGACACCCCTTACATAAGGCAGTATAGCAGGCTGACGCTCGACTGTGGCTGGCTTTTCTCGGGATCTGTGACAGCGGCGCGGCTGTTGGAGCTTGTTGTCTTGCAGTACTTGCTTGACATGTTGAAGCTCGGCGTCCAGGTGTTTCTTGTCACAGATCCCGTGGGCTCTCTGAAACAAAGACATTCCCACGGTAGCTAACTGTTTAGGATGGTGGTGAGATTCACCGTTCAAGTACCTATTGGTATGGGTCTTTTTCCTATACACGGTGTGGCTCAAAGTATGATCGGGATTCCTGATGACAAGTACATCTAAGAATGCTAATGAATTATTTGCCTCTAATTCCATAGTAAATTGGATGTTGTTATTAATGGAATTAAGATGTTCTAGGAATACACTAACACTATCTGTTGGTAATATTGTAAAAGTATCATCTACAAACCTCTTATAAATCCTGGGTGTGATAGGGGCAGTCTGTAAAGCTCGAGCCTCGAAGTCCTCCATATATATGTCGGCAACAACAGGCGATACTGGGGAGCCCATTGCCACACCATCGACTTGTATGTAGAATTTATTGTCCCACAATAGACATTATTACAATTATATGAAATTTGGCTGCCTTCACGATTGCCTCCTATAGCCCTCCAAAATGCGGAGAGTAAGCTAGGCTAAATTTAAATATAGTACCTTCATCACTGGCATAATTATTGACCGATTCACGACTGGATCGCAAACTCCTACCCAGTTCATTACTAGCCCCTACAAAGTTAGTGCCATTATTGTGATAAGAGATTGCAATAAGTTTACCTCTTCGTGATACAAATCTACGAAGGCCTAAAATAAAAGCTTGGGTGCTTAAATCTCTCACTAGTTCTAAATGCACCGGTCTAATAGTTAAGCAAACAAACAAGCATAGGTAACACTTGCTAACACGATTATCTCTACCCCTTTTACTAGCTATAAGGAAAGGGCCAGCAAAATCTCTTCCCGTAGAATGAAAGGGAAAGGTAGACCTCGTCCTAGCAGAAGGTAAACTGTCCATTATTGGCTGGATAGTTCTACCTCTAAATCTAGTGCATATCACACATTGTCTTAATACTTTACGTGCTAATGTCCTACCTCCGATTGGCCAGTAGTATTCGCGTACCGACGATAACAATAGCTGGGACCTTGCGTGAAATAGGTGCCAGTGTTCTTGGTGCATCAATAAAAATATTATATTATACTTACTATCTAATACAATTGGATGCTTTTTATCGAAATAGTAATCAGAGTTCCCAATGCATCCTCCTACTCGACTACGAGACTAGGAATGGATTCAGAGACAAGATTTTAGAATTATTATCTAAACTCAAGCTCTTGCTCAGGGTTGGTATTTCTATATAAAATTATTCATGTTGACATATTTTAATAAGAGTATGTCGTGATTTATTTATTTCCTAAGTTTGCAAACTATTAAATATCTTAATATTATTTCTACAATAATGTGCAAACAGTAACATGTATACTATTATTCTAATTAACTTATTAAAACTAAAATAATTATTAAAATTTTACAACTGTGGGCCACACTCTATTTGAAAATGAACCTTTAATTCGGGCAGTTCTACTTCTTATTTTGTTGTTGCGGCCACGCAGATGATCCCTCCTTTAAGAAGGTGGGTCCTTCCCACCACAAGGATGTATGCTGCAGATGCAGAAGGTCTATACCCCTAGAGGCAAGATCTGCAGGATTTAGATTAGTAGGCACATATTCCCATAAAAATCCTTGTGTGAGCTCATTAATTTCAATTATCCTATTAGCTACAAAAGCCTTTAATAAATTTGGCTGTGTCCTTATGCAACCGAGAACAACAGTTGAGTCAGACCATATTATAACCTTTCTTATCATTATATGACTCCGAATAGACCTAACAACCTTATCTGACAAGCGAGCCCTTGATAAAGCGGCGCATAATTCAAGGCAAGGTATCGTCACAGCCTTCACTGGTGCAACTCTCGCCTTCGCACACTACGAGTATAACCTAACCGTAATGTTATTTTTATAATTTGTAGAGCGTAAATAGATACACTCACCATATGCATTCTGTGAGGCGTCTACAAAGATATGCAATTCAATTGTATTTGTAAAATTATTTAATATATATCTAGGCAAAGAAATTAATGACAAATTATCAATATTTCTAGCAAATTTTACCGAACCTTTGGCTATATGAGCTGGCACTGGTTCATACCAGCCTAATTTTTCACCCCACAAAGACTAAAATTATTTTGGCCTTTATAATACATGCACATAATGGATCAAAAATTTGACAAGTTAGTGATATTATTGTGTGTATAATTTTCCTGCCCTTATCCATATGAACTGTAAAATGTAATTCGTCTGGGGATGAAGACCAATTTAGTCCTAATACAGTGGAATGCTTACTAAGGTCTTGTATGCAAGTGGCGTCTCCTTGTAACATCTCTGGACAGTTAGTAGGTACTTAATTTATGTATAGGAAAACGAGCTAGAAATAGTTTACGTTACCCCATCATATATTTTCTTCAGTTCTTCCATTGTTTGATAGCCTGTATTCATTAATGTTGTCAATGTATAAATCATGTTCTAAAATATTTGAAATTATTGGATCGGTACATTTACGAGCCAATTGAACTAAACACCATGTACTCAAGAAAAGCGCTGATGCAGTGCCATATGTGACTGTGTTAAGCTGCATCACCTTGAGTGGTTGACACAAGTCATCCTTCCATAATATAAGTTGTAAGTATCGATGTGATGGGTCTATTTCAATTTGCCGGTACATTTTTGAATATCTCCTGTAAGTACATATTTATGACTTCTGAGCCTTAATAAAATTGCAAATTGCTTCCAAAAATATGACATCTGCTGTAAGTACCATAATCAAGACCATATTCTAGTTCAGGACAAAAAATATAAAATTATGTATGTTCTATAAACTTTGTTAATCGTTATTATTTGTGTATTACTACCAAAGAACTCTCTGCTCAGTATGCGTCGTAGGGTCCTAGTTTGAGTATGAAACATATCAATATCTAAATGTTGGGCGATACTATTAAAACTAGCTGCGCTTCGGGAAAAGAAAGTGTTTATCTGTAATTGACAGTTGTATATCCTATATCCAGTAACGGACGCTGTCTTAATCCAGCATGAGGAATTCTAAAACCTATCTTGGATAGCAGTTGCGGGGAATCAATAATACCGTTGGCGATACTCATAATAAATGTGATGTCATTTATTTGCCGGCGCAGTTCTAATGTCAAGAAGTGATATCTCTTACACCTATGTAAGTAACCATTTGATTGTTGCCTAGATTTAAAGTCCAAATGACGCAAAAACTTCTTCTGGACTGACTCAATCTGGGATTTCTATGTGTCATATTGGGGGTTCCAGAGCTGTGACGCGTATTCTAAATGACTTCGAACGTAACTGCAATATAATACTTTTATTGGCTTTAGAGGACTAAAATCTGCTGTTGATCTTATAATAAAGCCTAAGGATTTATTAGCTTTTTCTTTTATTATACTTATGTGATTGCTGAAATTAAGTTTGCTATCTTGAATAATTCCTAAGTCGCGGATGCGTCTAACCTTGGCAACCCTTTGTTTATTTATAGTATAACGATAGTCAAAAGGCTGAGGCCTGCGCGTGAGGTCACATGAAAACATTTGGACACGTTCAACTATAACCTATTTACGTTGCAATATTATTTAAATCTATTTATATCATTTTGCAATAATTCGCAGTCATCAAGCGTGCGCACTGTTTTAAGGATTTTCAAATCATCTGCATATAATATAATGTTTGAATTAACAAAACAGGTTTTTATATCTGCTATAAATATATTAAATATAAGGGGTCCAAGAATTGATCCCTGCGGAATGCCAGATGGAATAGAAATCCAATCTGATACGAATCCTTGTAAAGCTACAGCTTGCAATTTATTCTCTATATACGGGGCAAACCATTGGTGCCAGCCCTTAATAACTTTGTTAGTAGGATTTGGTGGTCTATTCGGTCAAAACATTTATTATAGTCAGTGTAAATAACGTCTACCTGACCATCCTATTCCATCCCTTCAGTAATAATTTCGGCGCAGTAAATGAGGTTACTAGTCGTTGAACGTCCGGTAAGAAATCTGTTCTGTTCATCACCAAAGTATCGCAGTAATGCCGAATGTACTGCTGTGTGTACAAGTCGTTCGACCACTTTGGAGAATAGACATAATTTGGAGATCGGTCAATAGTTTTCTACTTTAGATCTGTCACCTTTTTTGTAGACTGGAGTCACAAAAGCTGACTTCCATATCTTGGGTATATAGCCCTCTTGCAATGAGCGCTTGAAAAAAATGCTTATAGGTTGGACAAGGCTTTTAGCGCAGCTCACAATAAAAATGAAATGTGCAAACAAAGAAACGACCATGATTATCGCGTGTAGTTGTATTTATGAATAAATTTTCACAATCATGTTCTTCTTTAGACATATTATCTGTTCTTGAGCTTATCTCCTCTAATTCCCAAAATTTAGTTAATTGAATGTCTAAGTTGTCGTATGTGTGCGAAAAATTGCATTGAACTCGATTAACGGACCTTTTGTACCATGTATGGCACCAGATACAACCCAATGTTACTTAGTATTTTGTAGGTATGGGCCGTTTGTAAGTCGAATTAATCCTTTACTCAGAAGTTCCCAAAACTTATCTGCGCCGACCAATAAATCGATTTTACTAGACAAATAAAATTTAGGATCGGCAAGTGATACACTAGTCGGAATCATAAATTTAGCGATATTACAATTGATGGAGGGTAACGTTGAGGTAATACAAGATAAGACGAGACAATTTAAATGCATATTGAATTCACTATTTTTAGATCGCAACTGTACCTTGCATGATTGTGTAGATTGGGTTACCGAATTACCTACCCCTGCGATGAGAACTGTGGACTGTATCAAACGAATTTTTAATTTATCGCATAATGATTTAGTGATAAAAGGGTGTTGACTGCCATTATCTAGAATAGCACGAATAGTATGATAGTTGTTGTTATCATTGTCTAATATTTCCAATAAAGCCGTCGAAAGAATAACGGATTCTTAAAATAACCGTTTATTATCAGTATCATCAACTTGTTGACATGTAAAAATGGACGCACTGTGAAGAACTGCTGTACTTTGTGCGCTACCCATTGATTCGAACTCGCGACTCGGTGTGGTCGCCGCCGGCGCATGTGCGTCGTGCGTCCCTACAGACTTTGACGAGCTGCCGATACCGTTATTACAGCACTCATCATGAAGAAGCTAATGGTGTTTACGATTGCATAGCTTGCAGGTGCCAAACCAGCAATGAGACACGGTATGTCCAGCATAAGCTATTTTTACAAAGTTTGTGCTCGTCCACGAATAATAATTTGTCTTTAATAGGAAGGTCATTGAACTTACTGCAAGAAAATAGCGAATGATTCCCTTTGCACATAATGCACCTTCAGTAACGTTTTGAATCATTGTGCAAATTAGTTTTTTGTGATGTATTTGACGAAATACTATTACGTGTTGCAATGTAGTTATGTGAGCTAGTATGCTTCGATTGATTGGATGACGATTTCTTTACAGGACCATCTGACGTTTGCTTACCAGAGTCATGTGTACCTTTAATAGATTCTAACATACCTGCCCTGTCGGTAAGAAATGTAATCATATCGTTTAGCGTTAATTTTTTATTATTAGCGTGACTCGGTAATTTAGAAATTGCACTTCTATGGTTTTCCTACTCCTTCTCGGTAGTGGAGTCCATCTTAGTGACAATAAGGAATATTATTAAAGTGTCCCATTGTTCTGTGGGCTCATCTAGACTTTTAAGAGCACGAATATTTCTTAGTATATTATCTATCAACTTACGAATATGGAAAGCAGATTCTTTGTGTAAAGACTGGATTGAAAACAAAGCTTTAACGTGCTTTTGAACGAGCAATCTATTATTATGAAATATGTTCTACAACAAACCCCAGGCTATTGTGTAATTTTCAGCAGTAAACTGTAACGATTTTATAATTTGACGAACAGTGCCGGTGAGAACGGATCGCAAGTAATAGAACTTTTGAATATCATCGATAGTTTTTGAATTATGAATCAAAGATATGTAGGTATCTCTAAACTCTAACCACTGTTCGAATGAACCGTCAAAGGAGGGCAGTGAAATGTTGAGTAATTTAATGCTAGAGGTTCGTTTGCAAACCTCAACCTCTTTATCAATACTTTCTTTACTCTTTAACATACATTTCACTTTTGAGGTGATCTCATAAAATAGATTCTCGAAGGTTTCTCTTCTCGAAGGTTTTTCTTAGTCTTGTTCTGAATCCTGTAAGTAAAATTCTATATCATCCTGAATGGTTGAAAACTGTTCTAGTAGTGTTGTAATATTATTACAATGATTTTCGAGAGCTATCTTTTGAGATTCTGATATTTCTACGTCTTGTAAAGATTGCACGTATTTAACGAATACTGTAAACCTTCCTTTAACTACACCTCTTTTTTTAATTAAATCTTTATAATCATCAAGTGACATTTTGGGGAACTATATGAGACAAAAGAAAGTACTTACAGTTTTGATTGCTTGATCGAACTCGAAATCACGCAAGTGGCGGGTGATATATCTAAGTAAGTAGGTAGGTATTTGAACACGGGCTCGCGGCACGACTCGAGAACTGGAATTTTACACAAGAATACACGATATAAGCTCAAATGATCCTTGAGGATGGGTTTAGATAGGAACACTGAATGATCTGACCGATTTGTCTGCAGTTCTGCTGATTGCCGATTTCCAGTAGGTTCCTTCTTGAAACCGCTCCGATCCGGCTCGAAGGACCAATGTTTCGTATGTCTTGTGGGTTATATGCAGGTCAAAGGAGCTCTTCAATTAAGCGACGTTATTTATGGAACCAATATTACGAATTTATTATAGTTACTTAGCAAAGAATTTACATAGGTTTTAAAGTTATAAGGATCGATGGTGAACCGACTACCACACGTTTTCGTCTGATTTCAACAGAGATCCCAATTACTTCCACGCGTGGATCGTATGTTCTAGAGTTTTTTCTTGCTCTCGCTCTCTCACAGGATCAAATGTATGCTGTTATCTCGTTGGATCACCTTACGTCGAGCTTCCGTCTACCTGGCGCTAGGTGATGTCTCGCGTTGTTGTTTTTTACTTTCTTTTCGACGCTAGAGGGTGCCATGTGTGGTCGGCTTCTTACCAATAGATGGCGCTAACACATTGTTATATTGGTATAATTACAAGTACAAGGTTGAGAAATACTGGTTATACCAGTCAACCCAGTAGGTACTGAATGACAAGGAAATCTTAAAAGATTTTCCAGAAGTAGTTTTGCCTGAGGCATCAAAGACGATTCTCAGTTGTGTCGTTTCGCTGCTCTCCTTTAATACTGCGTGGTGAGGTAAATAATAACCAAACTTAGGTTGCTTAATCTCGGTTAAATGACCTAATTCTTTATTATTAAAATAGACTCTAAACCACATATTTTATTATTCTTTTTCCTACCTTTTGTAGTAAAAAGTAAGTACAGAATTTTTTGTTGTTAGGTAATCGTATTTTTCTTATGTTTCTCCTTCAATTTTAGATGTTCGTAAAAAATATATGAGCTTGCGTTATGATTTCAATTAATACACAACGCATGAAACAAACTGTGATTATTTAAATATGCGATATAGTCTATTTAAATAAAACGTTGTCTATTAGATAATAAATATCTTTATGTTTAAAAAATGTTGTTGTTGCCGTTAGTTAATTTTTAGTTTTATGTTTTGTTTAATTTTATGATTTAGCTTTGAAATCGAGCTTATTTATATTTTTCTTATAACTATTTTAGTTTAAGTACGTATTGGTGCTAGAGCTGAGGTCAATCATAACGGTATCGCACATAGTATCGCAACGAGTATCAATGTGAAATCATTTTGAAATCAGACTTATATATTTTATTAAAATTCATCTTTCACTTCAACTCATCGACGCCTATTACAGAGGTGGTAGATGGTATTAGGTATAATATTGTAAAGCTGAAGAGTTTATTTTGTTTGTTTGTTGGTTTGCTTGAACACGCTAATCTCAGAAACTACTGGTTCGAATTGAAAATTCTTTTAGTGTTGGATAGCCTATTTATCGAGGAAGGCTCTAGGCTATATAACATTACGCTACAACCAACGGGAGCGACACAGAAATGATAAACTCGGGTGAAACCGCGGGAACATCTAGTATGTTATAAGAGTTAAGGGAATTCGAGCTTACTTATATACATATATTGCATCTGCGCTTTTATTGAGCGGGGAGAAGCTTATTATCAAAGTATAGTGAGAAACAACTAAATAAATGAAAATTATCATAAGGGCGTGATCATTTTACACATATCCTTGAAAGAAAAGAAAAAACAAATGCTTGTGTATAGTAACACAATAAATGCCTTTAACATAAATAAATAATAACCTGCCATGACACCTATGCCCCACACCAAGCGAAATGTGAAAAGAAAGGAAATAAAAATAAGGACAGAGTGCCACTTCCCTCGGATCGACCAACTGACGCGATGCCCGTGCTTCACATTCACAGCTAGGCCCCAAGATGTGCAGCTCACCTCCTCTTCCTCTTCTATGGCCGGTTCAGCGGCGTCTCGTCGCGTACCACGCCCGTGCATTCCGGAGATGTACCCTGGCCGCGATGTAGCACGTGTTGCGTAGATACTCGTAATAAACTAAACTAGCCCTGTCATGGTCGCCAAATTGTTAGAGCGAGCAATGAGACTACCATATGGTTTAAATTTATATATTGTGAGACTCTAATTCTAATTACAAAATGACTACCGCGCGCGACAAAACATAACGTGTCCGCGATGCCGTGAGGTTCGTTGAAGTCTGAGGTGAGCGGAAGCGCTGTGCCGCTGTGACCGAGTTTCGGTGCCCACGCACCGCCTCTCCCCCGTTGTCATCCAAGGCACGTTCCGTGTACAGGGATAAGCCTTAACAGTATATATAGCAGATACATCTTTATTTTTGTTTTTATTCTTAGCGTGATGTCGCGACTATTTAAACATTATTTGATATTTTCCATAGTAGGTAGTGTACTTCTGATTGTTGCTGGAATTAAATATGAAGGTGATATAAACCATGGAGCGTTTGTTAAGGACCAGAGGTTTATCAAGAACACTTCTATAGCCCACAATAACGAGGATAGCTTAATGCAACTGCCGCCATCACCATCACCGCCAAATGACTCCAATAGTGACTTCGAGTATATAATAGAAAAAACTCGATCAAAAATTAAGTACAAGCTGTCCAAATATAATTTTACACAATCTGGTGTCCATAAATTAGAAAATTTACTGCTGGAGTCTGGGGGAAAGCCGATAAGAAGTTTAATTATATCCTCGTGGAGATCCGGTAGCACTTTTTTTGGTGAGATGTTGGAATCGATACCAGGTACTTACTATCATTATGAACCTCTACTGCCACGTGGTGTTGTACAGATCAGGTCGCCGCCAGATTCTAATGAAGCAGTAAACAATCTCAAACATTTGCTAAAATGTAATTATGATGAAGTGGAAGATTACTTTGAGTTTGGAAAATCCAAGACAGTACTATTTCAACATAACAAAAATCTCTGGGAACATTGTAAACTTAAGAAAGATCTATGTTTCAACGCTCAGTTCACTTCACGTTTCTGTAAGTTGTTTCCATTTCAAGCCATGAAGCTCTGTCGTCTTAGATTACGATTCGTACAGGAAATGTTGGATGATGACGAGCTAAACATGAAGGTTATTCTGTTAATACGGGATCCACGCGGTGTATTCAATTCCAGACGCCAAGAGTACTTCTGTCAAAGAGCACTAGACTGCCGTCAACCTGAACTACTATGTGCCGATATGATCCGCGACTATGTGGCAGCAAGCCAACTAATGTCGTTGTATCCAGACCGTCTCATGGTAGTACGATTTGAAGACATGGTACTTAATCTTAATGTAACAACACATCGAGTTTTAAATTTCCTCAGGCTCAATGCTACCACGTCCATCGATGAGTTCCTTAAGTCACACACAAATAAGGAAGTGAGCGGCTTCAACTCCACCTTCCGAGTTTCCCGAAATATACCTTTCAAATGGAAATATTCAATGAGTTTTACAGAAATCGATGAAATACAGATGACGTGCAAAGAAGCGATGAGACTGTGGGGTTACAGGATGGCTCACAACGCGACGCATCTGATGAACGATGAATTTAATCCCATAGAAAATTACGTGATACAGAGAATTAGTGATTAAATATCTACTACACGTGACGAACCGGCTACCTCCTCGTCTTACCACCAACTCGTGCCACCAGTGGTACGAGAAGGAATTTCATTTCCTCTTCGTGCCACCGATTATAGTACCTAAAAGTGCAATAATAATAGTGTTAGAGTTTTTAAAATTATGTAATAAAAGTGTTGTAAAGTAAAATAAACAACGCGACAAAATCCGTATAAAGTGTTTAATTTCAATGTATATAATATGTCTGGGTTCGGACTGTACAAACTTTAGGGGGTGATAGTTTGCTCTATTCAAGTATACGTTCTTAGTTATAAAATATTACACAATTACTAAACAATGGGTAAAGATATTGACGCTCAGATCTTGTCATTTTACTACTATTAATATGCCTAAAATGCATAAATACTGATAACATTGCCAGATAAATCCGTTCGTAGTTTTCTCTAACTTCAATCGTTCTGCTAATAAACAATTGTAAACTATATTTAAACCTCTGTTGTAATCATAATAACACCAGCCCTGTATATAAACTGTCCCACTGCTGGGCACAGGCCTCTTCTCAATATGAGAAGGGAAATCAAAATCAATCAAATCTTCGAGGACATTATATAGAAGCAAGCGATAATTAACTATTTAATACCTACACACATAACTTCGAAAAGTTAAAGCCAGAGGTGCGTGCCTCTGGATCGAACTCGAGACCTATTGCTTGGCAGTCTATACTTTATCGGTCGCCCGACTAGGCTATCGCTGACCTTGTAAACCTATTTTCTATTCTTAGGATATTAGGTAAAAAAAACAAATATTTTTGTAGTACTCGTTTATTTTATTTATTTATATATTTTTTTTAATATATCATTTATAACTTAATGTACAAAATAGTACAATGGCGGACTCAATGCCAAGGATATTATCGGTCGACTGATAAGTCGACCTTAGGGTAATGCAGAGATAAAAAGAAGTAGGTGCATACAGTAACGCAAACATACATACATGTAAATATACTAAAGAATATCACATTAGTAATTATATATTACATAATATATACATATCAACAAACATATTATATAATCTGAATAAAATATATACAAATATAATATATAAGTATATGTATCTATATACTATACTGTGCCGCATAGGCGCATTTGTGTGCTGGATTGGTGGAGAATAATAGCCAGGAGAATTCTTCCTTGTAGATCTTCTTAATTCGGAGTGTTCTGCCTATTACTGCTACCCGCTGACTGTACCGATACCGTATTTTTTCTTCCTTTTCTTTTTCTTCTTTTTATGTTGTGTGTGTTAGTTGTTGGCCTCAGATGGCCTTGACAACTTTACGCGGACTGTGGGTGAGCGCAGAAGACTCCCAACCCGTTATAAGATAAACTAGACAACGTTTGCCCCCAAGGACAGACTACCATGGACTTCGTCTTGGAGCGTTGTCGGCAACGTGGATCTATATATCTATACGTGGATATATAGAGTCAAAGTAGCTACGGGAGCACTGCTTCATGAACTGCCTGATGGTCGGCAGCGCTAGATCTATGTGTAGATCTTCGTTCGTTTGTCTTCTTTGCGCATGAATCTGTTGTGTAGTGTTTGTAGCCTATGGATCCTGTTTGGCTTAACGTGTGCAAATACTACACTAGCGTATGTCATGATAAGTCTGACACATGCTGTATACAGCCTAACGTTGTGTCTAAGTGATAATTTAGAGCGACTGTTAATAAGAAAATGAAGCCGATCTAACACAAAGGCGGCCCGGTGACGAATCAGCCTTAGGTGAGATCGGAAAGAGAGTCGATCATCGAGGGTGCCACCTAGATATTTGGCTTCTCTAGCAACAAGCCGTTGTGCCACACTTTGTCAAAAGCCTTCGCTACGTCGAAGAAGAGGACTCCGGTGAATAGGTTGTGAGTGAGTTTCGCACTGATGTACTCTACTATACGGTGCACTTGTTGAACGTATGAATGTTTAGTTCGAAAACCAATCTGTTCGTGGGGTATGAGCAATGCATCGGCGAACGCTTTCAGCCTAACATACAATAACCGCTCATAGACTTTCCCTAATCCTTTAAGCAGAGTAATAGGTCTATAACTAGACGGCTCGGACTTGGGTTTGCCGGGCTTGGGTATCCCAATGACCACAGCTTGTTTCCATTGCTGTGGAAATATATTGTATGTGATGGCGGCTTTGAATATGCTAGTCAGAAGGACTACTAATGTGTATGGGAAGAGCTTGATGACTCTATTACTAATACCGTCCGAGCCGGGAGCTTTTCTTGGGTGTAAGCCCTTGATGACCGTCCTAACTTCGTCGGGGGTGACTAAGGACACTATTTGATTATTATTTGCTACATCGTCAGTCAGTATGTCAGGCTGAGGTGGCAGCGGGAGGGAGGCTCGATGCTCCACGTCGCTATCTACCTCTAATATGTGGTCTAAGTCGATGTGTTGGCCGCTTAGAGTACATTGAAGCTCAAGACTTTCAGCCAGGCATTCAGTCTTTTCGTCATCGTCGAATGCTGGAGGGCGGTTGGGCCTTTTTAAGGGCGGTAAAGAGAGCTTCTGAACATCTTTAGTGAGGGATCGGGACAGCTGACAAAAGGCGAGGTGCGTAGGCTCTAGCTCGCTTAATGTAGGGTCCCATCGGGATTCACGCATTTCCTTTATGCGTGACTTGACGTCACGCTGAAGGGAACGTAACCTAACCCGATTTGCCTCGCATGGGTATCTGTCGTAGGCACGTGTGGCGGCGTTCTTTCGCCTTAACAAATCACGTACGTCATCCGGTAGGTTCCAGCGACGGTCATCCGTCGCAGAAACTTCCGAGAACAATCGTTAACTAACGATTGAACGTGATCGGTGAGGCAATCGATGGCCGCCTCGGTATCTGTTCGCCCCGTAAAGATATCAGGAAGTTGTTGTTTGATTACTGATGAGGTCGACTCGAGTTCTCTCTCAAGCCGAACCCAATCAATAATCGTCCTAGTGGGGATAATACCTGTATCAGGGGGACCTAACCTAGGTGCATAGTCTATGATAACAGGCCGGTGGTCAGATAATAACTCATGTAACACTTCTACAGAACACAAACGCAAGTTTATATTCTTTAGAAGTGCTACGTCTAGTATGTCGGGTTGGTGCGTCACGTTTGCCGGGTAGTGCGTCGGCTCTAGTGGAGTAATTATGTCGTAGCTAAGAGGCCCTGAAAGCGACTCTAGTGTCGTACCCCGCGGATTTATCGTGAGACAATTCCAGCTAGTATTCTTAGCGTTAAGGTGTCCCGCGATAATCACGGCTCCGCCTAAGTCTAGGAGAGCTAGGAGATCGCTCTTTAGCAGTCTCCTAGGGTTGTTCTCTGTAGAACATGGTGACAAATAAGCTGAGACTAAGGGCTCTCCCAGTACTGCTCTGTCTTAGAGTGGACATGGGAGAGCCCCTTTGACGGGTTCGGCGTGCACTCACCCTGTCGCTGAACAGACAACGGGGTCTCTTCTCTTCACTCTGACGATTCTTCCCCTCTCTTTGTCTCCTTTTTTTGTCTTTGTACCCTGTTTTGGTTTTGTCCCTCCTTTTGGTTTTACGTCCACTTTTGTTTCTTGCCCCCTTTTGTGTTGCCCCCTTTTGTTTTGTTTTTATTTTTGTTGTCCCCCTTTCTTTTGACTTTTGTCCCCGTTGACACCGTCTAGAACATATCGTAACCCCGTATTGTGCAGCGTGGTGGATCACGTCTCACGGCTGCTGACGGGACCGAGGGTCTTGGCTTCATCGCCCGGACTGCGAGGGAGTGGCTCTCTATAAAAACCACCCCGAATCTCAAGTTGCTGCCGCATGGCGAGGAGATGCATGGCTGATGGGTAGTTCAGTCACTAGTGCGGCCTCCTCAGGGCACCGGGCGACCCCCTGAGTGTAATAGGCTTGCCCGGGTATCGGGATCTCTGCCCGGGTCGACCACCCTTTCTGCCATACTCGTGGGATTCATTATTATTAATTATAAAATCTATTTTAAAGAAAAACTCGAAGGTAGTAGAGAACAGGTCGCGCACGCCCAGTTTTGCGCGATCCGAAGAAGATGAAGAGTACGTGCCGTCGGAGCACGAGGTTAACGTTGTGTCTTCGGAGGCTAGTCCGGAGAGAGCTCTACGCAAACGGTCGCGGTCTGCGCAGCAACCTGAGTCAGATGGCTCAAGCGAAGACGCGGTTGTTGTTTATTTACGATTTTCTTGTCCAATCAATAAAATGTTGCAATGTCAAATCAATTCGATTACTTTTTTACATAATGTTCTCGATTAAATGAATCTATTTTGACAAAAATGAATGATTATAGTCCATAAATTCATTTATTAAAATAAAATTAAAACATGAACTGAAAGTTCATTCCATAAATAATCAGTCCGTCTAAACAGCCCAGTGAGCTGAATTCGTAAATCAATTAACGCAAATCGATTTTTTGCATTTTCTATTTTATTGCATGGCAAGTTTAGAAAACGTACACTGCGTTTTGTTGTGTACACGTTAACGTTTAGTTATTGAATTTGTAACAATTTTCAAAGAGAATTTTTATACTTTTGGCGAAGTTCTAAAATATGATATTTATATGAAAATGGTTAGGATGATTCACTTTAGAAATAGTACAAATCTCATAACCATCCATCACATATTACTAGGGTACACGTCTGCCGTTCTTCTTTATTGCATGGTTTCACGTATCCAAAGTGTCGGTCGGTCAAGATCGATATTCACATTACGGCGAACATTATTAAGGCGACGCGCGTCGGGAGCAATTCATCATCGAATATTTTTTGTCGTTCGTTAGAGATTCGAAGTTACATAATTTAAGAACAAAAGGGACTAGGAAAATAGTTATGCCCGCAGAGTTGGGACGAGAACAAAGCATGCGTTCGCCAAGTTATATTTTTAGGTACGATCTGAAGTAGGCTTGGCCAATTAAACTGCTACATAAATCGCGGCCGTGTGGACGGAAACAATGAGACCAGCCATTTATGTTTTGTTTTTTTTTTCGCCAACGAAATAGTCGACTAGCGGGATATTACATAAGATCGCTCGGCATTTCCATACCACTTACAACTTCCGACTGACTCTCATCGACCGACTTTGTGCGTGTTTCAAATAAATCCAAATTGGTAGGTATTGCTTAGGTATTCGCGTTTAGCTTGTCTGTATCCAATCCTGACTCAATTTATTCGATTAGCATAATGTGGCATTAAGCTTATTACTTAGCTTACTTGGTGTAACGACTAGAGGAAGTCATAGAAGCGAATATGATAAGTACGAAGCGAATATGAAAAGTACGTGCTTACGATATTATACAACATCATTTAAATGTTTTATATTAAATAAGTCCTTGTATACTTAATATGTAAGGTACATATTCTGTTCTGAAAATGTGCACGAATAAGTTAAATTATAGGTACCACTGTAATCGCATTTACAGGAAATAGTCCGCACCATGTTATTATAAACAATTTTAACGGATTGTTTTCCCTTTCGTACAGATAAACAATATTATTACTATTGAGTTTATCGTCGACACCATTAATTAATACTGCGCTTATCAACTTAAAGTGGGTTGCGGTTCGGAGCGCGATAGTCGGATATTATTAATACTTATTCCTATTTCCGTTTACAATACAGGTTCATTATTTGTTATTGTTGATTGATCCATTTGGAGAATGGCGAACTATCAACCATCGCGTGATCATGTTGCATTCTACGTGGAATTATCAATTCACACTGGCGTTTTAATAACAAAAACTTTGAGAGGTGTCAAGGGACACCCGGATGGAACGAAGTTCCTTTCGATTAATCAGTGAAGGAATTGATATAAATTTTTGTAATTAATTAGTTTATAAATTTCCGAAAATCTAAAAAAATCCATAAAAGATACACACCCGGGCGCGTGCATAATAATAAGAAGTCTGTTAGCTCGCAGCTGGCCACAAGGTCACGCGTTTTTTCCATAATGAAGTAATCTGCTGGCGCATGAATGAACAGTGCGAGCGAGATAGCGTAACTACTTACGCACGCCGCACAGCTTACAATAGCTTACTATAGCAAAAAGTGTCGTGACAACTTTTCGTAAGATTTTTTTCCGTCTAGCCCCCTTTCACAACGCGCGATAAGGAACTTCGTTCCAATAAGTTTATAATTTTTTTTAATAGTTATCGCATAAAATGTTTTCTAATAAAATATTAGGTTAGCAGGTTGAATCACTGACACTTGTGTGTCGAGCCGGAACTTTGAACGTCTCGCATGTGCTAAAATATGGCTACTGTTACATATTTATTAAGTTCGTAGTATATTTCCATATGCTGAAGCTCAACGTGTTATATACCTACGTAATAAATACATCTGCGCTGGTTTCTTTTTGTTATTACATGTTTTCCAAGGGACCTTTTATTTGTGACTTGTCACCCGAATAGAATGGTGCAGTTATTTTATATACTACCTTTTTTTTTGTTAGTTTGATGTTGGCCTTAGAAGGCCTTGACAATAGTAGGTGTAAATTGGGGTTTCTGGATCACAGGAAATCCAGAAACACCCAATTTACCCCATTCAGTCATTCTTGTATTCTAATATTTCAATCATCCATTCAATCATTCTAGTATTCCAATATTTCAATTATTCATTTTATCATTCAATTATTCGATCTAGTATATCAAACACCAAACGCCTCAAAATGCAAGCATCTGTTCAATCATTCTAGTATTCTATTTTTAAGTAGATATTATTAAGTATTCGTTATACACATGTGAGAACCGAGACCTCTAAATAGCGTTTGTTATATGTATCTATTCTTAAAAGGTTATGCATCCAAACTTACACCATATTATTAATATGTTCAAAATAGAGTCTAAGTATATACGGTTTGAAATATTTTTCTATTCAGATTATCTGTAAACATTGTATTCATTACTCTCCTAATGAAAATGTAATTAAGTGTAATAGTTGTTACAATCACCATATATTTTAAAATATGGGGTTGGAAACTATCAAGTAAAATAAGAACACAGATAAATTTATTTACAAAGTTTATTATCAAAGCACCATATTTTAAAACGTATAACATTTTTTAAAGCACATATTGAGTCATTTATTTATTTTATTTATTAAATTAGGCTCGTCAACAATATAAACACAAACATTGACTTATGACATTTACATAGCTTTGGAACTGGTGTTTACATCATTTACAGACGTGCACAACATTATATATCTTAAAATAGTAAAATTGAAAATAAAATATATACTTATATAATATACATATAACCATAGAAATGTTTATGATAACAATGAGGTATTTGTGTTTCACTAACTTTAACCAAATTGTATATGGCGAAAGCCATAGTATATCATAGTATAGTATAGTACATGCAAACGTGATATATATAACTTGTTATTAGCAAAGCAAAATACTACGTGCCGTAATACATAATAGTTAATATTGTTAATTATGCAAATAAAGTAAACATCATAATTTCCCTTTCCTATATAGGTCCGTACTACGTATGTATAATAACTTAGTATATAAGCCTTAATTAAGTAACAATAAAACCAGTCAATATTCAATCACCACATCGTCGTTTTAATTGGTTCATAAAGCAACACGCAATAATTGGTGACCCCGACGTGATCTATTGGTCTCTAGTGCTGATACATATAATACCGGGACGACCGGCACCCAATTTGGTTTTCAGCGGTGAATCTAGAGAACAATAGTATTACGATATTATCACATCCTCATAACGTCAGAAGAAAAATGGCTCCACCAATAACTCCTTCAAAAGGCGACTCAGGCTGCGAAACTGTTGCTGCAATCACGGTCACGGAAAAACTACCGCAATTTTGGACAGACTCACCACGATTATGGTTCGCTCAGTTTGAAGCCATCTTGGCACCACAAAAACAGGGCGAAGACTACAAATACAATATGGTAATATCTAAATTACCAAAAGAGGTAGTCCATCAGGTTAGTGACATTTTGACTAATCCGCCCAGCGATAATAAGTACTCCACCATCAAGGAACGTCTAATAAACTGCTACGAAGAGAGCGAACACCGACGTTTTCACAGACTACTATCAGAAATGGACCTCGGAGACCAAAAGCCTTCCCAGCTCTTGAGAAAAATGAAGGAAGCGGGATGTGGAAATATAAACGACGACACTATTCGTCTTCTGTGGCTAAGACAACTTCCCGCTTCGCTAACAGCGATTATATCGGTTACAAACAATTTATCATTAGACAACTTGAGCGAGTTAGCCGATAAAATATATGAAAACTTGACCTACAACAAGAATACCACTCAAGAGACATCGGTTGACATTAATTTAATAACAAACATATCGTCACAACTTCCAGCTATGCGAATAGAAATAAATGCATTACGTAGCGCACGCGAGCATCAACCTATGCAACGCAGCAAATTCCATTCACGCCATACGTCACACTCACGGTCAAGGTCGCGCCACAGAAGCTCGCATAATGGAAATTGGTATTATCATAATCGTTTCAAGCAAGATTCGTATAAATGCAAGAAGCCATGTTCGTGGAATATGAACAAAAATATCAGGCCGTCGGAAAACTAGAAGTAGCACAGAAAACGACGGGTCTCTGTGCTATTCACCCAGCAAACCGTCTAACTATAACTGACTCAAACAGTGGTTATAGATTTTTAGTCGACACGGGTGCTAACATTTCGGTTATCAATCGCACAAATAACGAGAGCAAAGCATGCGAATAGAAATTATTCGCCGCCAACGGCAGCCCTATAAATACATACGGGGAACGCACTTTAATGCTTAACCTAGGACTTCGCCGAAGCTTTAAATGGACATTTACCATTGCCGACGTCAAGATGCCAATTCTGGGAGCTGATTTTCTGGATCATTATCAATTATTAGTAGATATACACGGAAAAAAACTGATCGATAAAAAGACAGGTTTGAAAACGCCTGCCAAAATAGTGAGAGCAAACATTGCATCAGTCCGATCGTTAAACGCTTCTCTACAGGAACCAATAAAGCGATTGTTAGAGAAATATGAAGACATTACAAAGCCTAGATCGATGAACCTACCTACCAAGCACCAAGTACAGCATCAAATAATAACAAAAGGTTTCCCAGTATTTACTCGAGCGCGTCCATTACCTCCTGATAAATACAGAATTGCAAAACAGGAATTCCAAGACATGATGGATATGGGAATTTGCCGACCGTCAAGCAGTCAATGGGCATCGCCACTTCATTTAGTCAAGAAGAAGAATGGCGAATGGAGAGCATGTGGAGATTACCGCGCACTAAATAAAATAACAGTACCAGACAGGTACCCACTTCCAAGGCTACTTGATTTTACGTACGTGGCAAGCGGAAAAGAAATTTTCAGCAAAATAGACATAAAGAAAGCTTTTCACGTTCTGCCCGTAGCTGAACCAGAGAAAACAGCGATTATAACCCCTTTTGGACTTTTTGAATTCATCAGAATGCCATTCGGGTTACGAAACGCAGCACAGTCCTTCCAAAAATTTATGGACTCCATATTCAGAGACTTGGACTACGTATTCGTGTATGTAGACGACATATTTATCGCTGATAAGAAAAATAATATTAAGGAACATTATGAACACTTAGAAGAGGTGTTTAAGCGCTTGCATGATCACGGCATAACAATAAATACAAACAAATGCGAATTTGCCAAGTCGGAAATTGATTTCCTCGGTTATCATATAACGAGCCAAGGGTTGACTCCTACTATGGAAAAAATTCAAGCCATAAACAATTACCCTAAACCACAAACGATAAATGAATTACGACGTTTTTTGGGTATGATTAACTTCTACCGAAGCAGTATTCCACATGCAGCAAAACATCAAGCACCATTAAATAAATATTTAATTAATTGTAAGAAAAATGATAAGACAGTTATACAGTGGAATACCGAAGCAAACCACGCGTTTGAATGTTGCTAAGCTAAAGCTTTAATGACGGATGCTAGTCTCAAATGCGTAGGCGCTGTACTACAGCAGCGAAGAAACAAAAAATGGGAGCCGATAGCTTTTTTCTCCAAATCACTAAGTGAAGCCCAAACAAAATACTCTACTTACGATAGAGAGCTACTAGGAATTTATATGGCTATAAAACATTTCAGAAGACTCATCGAAGGACGAGAATTTACGGTCTACACGGATCACAAACCACTAATGCATGCTTTCGATAAGAAGCCGTCATTGGATGATACCCCTAGACGAATCAGATATCTGGATTATATATCACAATTCAGTACGGATATCCAGCACATCAGCGGCCACAAGAATTTGGTAGCCGATGCTTTATCTCGAGTTATCGAAACGATATCCTTACCCTCTGCAATCGATTGGTACGAGGTAGAAAAATATCAAAAGAATGACAGCGAGTTAAAACGATTAAAAGCCAATAAATCGTTAAAAATAGAATTAATACATTTTCCAGATAAAAATATTAAGATTTATTGCGATATATCAACAGGAAAACAACGCCCTTTTATGCCCCTCAAATTCAGGAAAACTATCTTCGAAAGTTTTCATAACATTAGCCATCCTGGTAAGAATACTACGAGAAAACTGATTTCAACTAACTATATATGGGAAAATATGAATAAAGACGTAAATAAGATGACTGAGACATGTTTACAATGTCAACGAGCAAAAATACATCGTCATACAAAATCACAATTCGGAAAATTCATGCCAACAGGAAGATTTTCCCATCTTCATATTGATTTAGTTGGGCCTCTACCCACTTCTAAAAACAAACGATACATAATTACAATGATAGATCGTTGTACTTCATGGCCAGAGGCATTTCCCATAGCTGATATAACTGCAGAAACCGTAGCCAGAACAGTATATGAAGGCTGGATAGCCCGATTCGGATGCCCTAAATACATTACCACAGACCAGGGACGCCAATTTGAATCTGAAATATTCAAAAATTTAGCAAACTTAATGGGAATTCATAAAATTCGAACCTCCCCATATCATCCACAGTCAAACTCTAAAGTAGAACGACTGCACAGAACATTGAAAACGGCATTGATAGCAAGAGGTAACACAATCAATTGGACAAAAGAGTTAGCTACCGTTCTACTTGGCATACGTACGAGTTTACGGCAAGACACAGGATACTCGGCAGCTGAATTAGTATACGGTTCAACAATTAGATTGCCTGGAGCATTTTTCGAGACATAATAACTCAACATACGCAGATTTTATCAGAGAAATTAAGGACAACTTATAACACATGATTTCTGTTCCACAAAGACAAAGTAAGAACGACAAGATATTCGTGCACCCACAGTTATCGGAATGTAAGCATGTTTTCTTACGTTGTGACCGATTACGGCCAAGTCTTACACCGCCGTACGATGGTCCTTATCTTGTCATCAGTCGAAATGATAAGATCTTCACGATCTTGATAAACGGACGACAAAAAAGTGTAGCTATCGATAGAGTTAAGCCTGCATTCATGTTAAACGATAGCAAGATAAGCAAACGGACAATAGACGACCAGATAACGAAAACTTCACAAGCAGATAAGAAAACAGAAACAAGAACACGTTCTGGTAGAATCTCCCGCCCGACGGTTAGATTCCAATTATAATATATAAGCTAGAATAAAACTACTTTATGCATTCACTTAGCACAGCGTCGAAACAACACATAGCATGGGATCAAACTCGAGCCACGAGAAGGAACAAATCAACATGGTGCAGAACAATGCAGTAAAACCAGAAGATTTATTAAACCTGCACTCCCAAGTGGTCGAGGAAGTACAAGGGATCCGGAGCTGGATAATATTCATGACGATAGCAGGGGTTGTCATATGTACAATCGCAACCATAGTCATAGTATTCAAATTCGTAAGCAATAAGATCGAGAAGAGGCTTACGAAAATAATTAGAGACGCAAACGTTGTTTAGAAACGTAGGCATAAAATTAATCTGTATTATTATTTTTTTCGAATCTAATTATTACTATGTGTAATTTAGTTTTTTTTCTTCAAGGGGGGAATATCTATGGCGAAAGCCATAGTATATCATAGTATAGTATAGTACATGCAAACGTGATATATATAACTTGTTATTAGCAAAGCAAAATACTATGTGCCGTAATACATAATAGTTAATATTGTTGATTATGCAAATAAAGTAAACATCATAATTTCCCTTTCCTATATAAGTCCGTACTACGTATGTATAATAACTTAGTATATAAGCCTTAATTAAGTAACAATAAAACCAGTCAATATTCAATCACCACATCGTCGTTTTAATTGGTTCATAAAGCAACACGCAATATTGTAAATAAATAAATTTTAAAACTTTATAATATTTACTATACTAATATAATTTAAATTTTTGATATCTTTAGTTGCTTATTATAATGAGAATTAACCAATATTTTCTCCTAAATTGCGTGGGTCGGTCGTGAAAGATATCAAGGTCTAACCGCCTCCACCAACTGTTGTAAGTTGATGTTAATCTTGCTACTGGAGAATGCATTCCTAGGTTGGTTCTGTATCGAGGAACGTTGAATGGGGTAGTGGGTTTCCTGCGTGCATTGATTTTGGGGACATTTAGTTGGATGTGTTCTAGTAGATCAGGACATAAATTTCCTTTGATTATGCGCTGTAAAAACATTAGATCTAGCATGCGACGATGGCTTTGTAATGTGCACATTTTGAAAAAGAACAGTCTTTCACTGTAAGAACTTCTGCTGCTAATACCGGCTGCGCAATACGCAAGATGCCTAGTGAACGATCTTTGGATGGATTCTACGCGATCAGAGTGTACTGTATATTGTGGGTTCCACACGACGCTTCCAAATTCAAGCACACTTCTTGTGAGAGCAAGCACAATTTTGGAAGATATGGGTTTGAATTCCTTTGTGGTACGTCTAATAAATCCTAACATTTTAGCGGCCTTGCTTACCATGTTCTCGTACTGGGGGATGAAGCTTAGTTTTGAGTCAAGAATCACACCTAAATCACGTATTTGTGGCACAACAGTGATATATTCACCATTGATATGAAAACGTGACTCAAGCACCTTCCTATTTCTGGTGAAACGTATGTGTTGACATTTTAGTGCATTGAGCATCATCTTGTTGTTACAACACCACTGGTAAACTTGATCTAGATCAGTTTGCATCAGCTCTACATCTACATTTGAGTCAATCTGTTGAGATATCTTCATATCATCTGCGAAGAGGGAGCAACGACAGTGGTGGACCTGACGAACAATGTCATTTATGAACAGGAGAAACAATATCGGGCTTAGATGCGAACCTTGCGGCACTCCAGAGGAGGCGAGGTATCTCTCAGATTCATGGCCACAAAGCACTACAAATTGCTCTCGATTTGCTAAATATGACTTGAACCAGTCTAACATCTTGCTGCAGATTCCGTATTGCTCATGAAGTTTATCTATTAATATAGTGTGGTCTACTAGATCGAAAGCGCTGGCAAAATCTGTGTATACTGAGTCAATTTGCAGGTTATTATCTATACCTACCATTACAGGGTTTATATAAGAAGTTAGATTTGTTAAGACCGATCTATTTTCTTGAAAACCGTGTTGCTCCACAATAAGTTCGGATTTAGTGTGCTTAGTTAGAATAGGACAAATTAAACTTTCGAAGATTTTGGAGAAACATGATAAGATTGATATCGGTCGGTAATTTTTGACGTTACTTTTGTCACCTTTCTTAAAGATAGGAATGATACGCGCACGTTTCCACATGTCGGGGTATTTCCCGCATGCAAGAGACTTGTTAAAAAATTTCCGTCAGTGAATAAGAAAGGTAGGATGCACACCTCTTAATAAAAAGGGGTGGTATACCGTCAGGACCCATTCCTTTGTTTGTGTTTAGTTGTTTAAGATGGGTAAGTACTCCACTCTCACTAAAACTTAAATGTGTTAATTTATCACAAGCTGTTGCATTTGTGCTGTCATTTGTACCCACAGTAATGGGAGCCGATGGAATGCCTTGAGAGTTTTTGTAAACGTTACTGAAATGAGTGGCAAAAAGATTAGCGATATCTGAAGCGTCTAATGAATGTTGTTCGTTATTGCTATGCATTATTGAAGGTACTGAATTTGATGGTGACTTTTTGTGCTTTATGAAGTTCCACAATAATTTTGGTCTTTTATGGAGATCATTTTCAATGGTGTTAATGTAATAACTGTAACAATTACGGAGAAGCTTATCACTTATTTTTCTAATGTGTTCATATTCTAATTTGTCTCTTGGGTTATTGTGCTTACGATATTTACACCTCAATTTGTTTTTTTCTTTCAGTATCCTAATTAATTCATTAGTAAACCAGATGGGATAACCCTTCCGCCTAGGCTTTCGTTTGGGCACATGTTCGTCAATAGCTGACCTAATCTTGACATAAAAAATTTCTACCATTTCGTCTACTTCGGTACAACGATCAAAGCATTCCGTCCAATCCACGCTATTTAGGTTACAATAGATTTTGTCATAATCAGCCTCGTAAAAATTGTGATCCGTGCGAAGTTTATTAGTTAGCGTATTGACAGGTTTCAAATCTAAAACTATTTCAAGAGGAAGATGGTAGGGATCGATTCGATATCGATAATATTCGGTAAATTTTCGTTTCTGTGCTCCGGAATGCCATTAATTTCCACATTGCACTCACGCATATGCTGTTCAATTGAATTGAGTCTACTTGATAATTCTCTAACTGTGGAGTGAAGTTCAAAATTTTCTTTTTCTGGTTTTTCTATGATAAAGACTTTTTCTCCAGTTTATTTTTCATTTGCTCCAGTATGGTGTTACTGAAGGATAACGATTCCTCGAAGCAGTTAATTTTTCCATTAATGATGACGAGATGTTCTGTAACTAATTCCTTAATAGTTGATTTTAGCACATGCTTCATGCGATATTTGTTCGTTCGGATTAGCTATTGTGTCTGTACTAGACACCTTTTTAGACTTAGTATTGTGACGCAAAGTAACATTGTGGTTAGATGGCGATCGCTGCACCTTGTAAACAAAATGATGCACAAAGACGTAACTAATGTTGAGCCTGGACCGCGATGTAGAACACTATTTAGTAATCTGTGGTAGAACGTCGGTGTGGTGCGGAATGTTGGTAGCACTATCGCTCGCTAATGGCGGTGCCGGCGGCGCGGCAAAGTGCACAGCGATCTAGCTCCTATTACCGCTACAGAACCGCGCGAATCCTACGCACTCGCAAGTTGACACTGTGATTTTGCACTTTTATTTTGTTTGCAATAATAATTATGTTAATCGTATTGTTTGGTTCCACTGAGTCAATTTTTGTTTGTGATGTACTATTGGTGATTAACTATTTGCTTACACTGCACATATAACAGAAACTAGCACTTATTATGTCGTAAATTAATTTTAATTATTAGAACTGTGGATAACTATGACTATGATGACAGATGATTTTATATATAAATTAAATTAAATTAAATTCATTTATTTCAGGTCTTTAACCCATATAAAATAAAAAATTAAAAAATAATTATTTCTAGAATTATCCATTCTTGCACAAAAAATGTTACATACTATTACAATTAATAAAACATACAAAATTATAACAGAAATTAAAATTAAATTTAGAATTATAAATAAAATACAAAATATAATGAAAATGTCAAAAAATAAATTAAAAAATGATACAAAATATGAGAACAAAATGTCACAAAATGTCAAAGATAAAATTGAAAATAAAAATGTCGAAATATGTTAAAATTTAATCCTAAAGTTAAAGATATATATACGAGGGTGCGTTTTTAAGTTCGCGGAATGGAGGGTATGGAAGGTGGTGGGGGTGCTTGTTTAGTCACTAACGTGTTTAGCAACTAATAATTAGTATATATACCGAGTATTATCATAATGAGGTCATTAGTCTTTGAACTATCGTCCCTCAAGCAACTCAATCTGGAAGAAATTGTGAAGTATGGAGAAAATCGAGTTCCGCGCCGTTATAAAGTTCCTTACCAAGCAAGGAAAAAATGTTCAAACCATTTTGGAAGAGATGTCATCTGTATACGGGGACTCTTGTCCAGGAAAAACCATGGTATACAAGTGGCACAACCTCTTTAAGCAAGGCAGGGAATCAATTGAAGACGATTCCCGGCCTGGGCGGTCTGTTGAGGTCACCACTCCAGATCTTATCGAAAAAATCGAAAAATTAATATTGGAGGATGCACGTTTGAAGAAAAAACAAATCGCAGAGATGGTTGGAGTATCTGAAACGACCATTTTCAAGGTTCTCCATGATCATCTCGGCATGACAAAAGTCAGTGCAAGATGGGTGCCTAGAATGCTCACACCGCCTCAAAAACAGAAGCGCGTCGAGTGTTCGCGTGCGTTTTTGAGCCAGTGTAATGAAGACAAGGATGGTTTTTTGGAGCGAATTGTTACTGGGGATGAAACTTGGGTTCATCACTATGAACCTGAGTCTAAACAAGATTCCATGCAGTGGCATAAAAAGGGTACACCACCGCCTAAGAAATTCAAGGTGTCGCAATCGCCGGGAAAGCTCATGGCGACAGTTTTTTAGGACACAGAAGGAATTTTGTTGGTTGATTACAAAGAAAAAGGTGTTTCCATAACCGGAGAACACTACGCTTCAATTTTAGAGCAGTTAAAAGAGGCAATCAGAGAAAAAGAAGAGGAAAATTGACCAAAGGTGTCCTGCTCTTGCACGACAATGCTCCTGTTCACAAGAGTCGAGTTGCGTTGTCTGCTTTGCACAAGGTGGGCTTCGATATCATTGATCACCCACCTTATAGCCCAGACTTGGCTCCCAGCGACTATTATCTCTTTCCAAATCTGAAAAAAGAGCTTCGAGGAAAGAAATTTTCAACCGATGAAGAAGTGAAGGATGCAGTTTCGGCGTATTTTTCAGAGAAAGACAAAACATTTTTTTATGAAGGTATTCATAAGTTAATTCATAGATCTGAGAAATGTTTTAGGGTTTCAGGTGAATATATTGAAAAGGAAAAATAATTTTGTAATATTATTTCATCCCCTTCTATTCCATTCCGCGAACTTAAAAACGCACCCTCGTATGTGCACGCGCTGGCATGCAGCTGCAGCCATCTCCGCAAGAAAGGAGAATCCCACCGCTCGGACAACACGCTCAGGATCCCATTCGAGCCACCCCTACAGCGTCGCAGAAGCGATGCACTCCTTTTCCGGATTATTCCGTAGAAGTCATCGGTAGCAGCATCAGCGAACATCGCCGATGCGCTACAATACCGGGGCCGCCCCAACAGAATCCTGAACGCATTGTTGTACTGGACACGAAGAGCGTTGTACGCCCGCAGAGTGAAGTTGGTCCACAGGCTGCACGTGTAAAAGGTCTGGCAATATGCCTTGAATAAGATTATTTTAACCTGTGAAGAACAACGTGCAAACCTGCGAGCCAGCATGTTGCACCGGACAGACAACGCCCTTCGCTCCCTCTCGATGTCCGCATTGTCAGACAGATAATCAGAGACCCAGTGACCCAGATACTTGAATCGATCTACTCTGTTCAAATGTGACCCGCAAAGAGTGTCAGGTGGTCCAGTTAAGTAGCTTTTAGTACCAGCTTTGAAGATCATGCATTCACTCTTCTTTGGGTTATATCTGAGCCCATGGGCCTCCGCGTAGGTCTCACAAATATTCAAAAGCCTGCGCATCGCAGAAAGAGACGGGCTCAGCAACACCATGTCATCCACGTAACTTATGTTGTTTTTACATACCCCATCAACGGAACAACCGACCTTAGTGCTGCTAAGCTCCTCGATCAATTGATTCATATACAGGTTGAAGAGACGTGGGGAGGTTATTCCCCCCTGCCTCACCCCACAGTCCAACCCGTATACGTCCGAATGCGATCCTGCCCATCTGACACTATTTTGCTGGTGACTATACCAATATTCAAATAGTGCTATAATGTCATGTGACAACTTCGTCTCGCATCGCAACTTACGCCATAACTTGTCATAATTGACTGTATCGAATGCTTTTGACAGATCTAAGTAGCAAGCATATACAGGCGTATTCCTGTCTGTGTAGTACTGAACAGTTTGCTTGAGACAGAGGATAGCACTCTCAGTTGAAAGGCCAGGCCTAAAGCCACATTGGGCGTCGTTCAGAAGTAGGTGCTTTTCCAACTGTTGTTCAAGCAAACTATCCAGTACCTTACTTATGACTGTTGCTAGCGTGATGGGTCTATAATTTGAAACGTCAGAAGAATCACCAGTTTTATTTTTAACAATAGGAACTACTACGGAGTACATTAAGTCAAGTAGTAGTCAGGCAAGTAACTATGACCCACACAGAAATTGTAGAACAAAGCGAGAACTCTCGGTAGATGTACACCCGCGTACCTCAGATGCTCGATGCTGAGCCCATCGTGACCCGGAGACTTACCTCTAACCATTCGCTTTATAACAGAGGCCACATCTTTGGCGGTGAATCTAACGGCAACGTCCCCGGGGCGATCCACAGCGGCGAGCACCCGCGACGCGGGCCCGAGCGGGGATTCGACCTTGAAGTGGCGCTGAAAGGCACAGGCTATGTCCCGGGGCTCATGCGTACCCCCGACACTCACAGGGCGGCTTGACACAGCATTCATATTTCTTGTATTTTTCCAGAAATTGCTAAAGTCGTTATTAGCATGATGCTCAGCAATAATATTCATTTTAATCTGTTGTTCATTATTTTGGCAATATTTCAATTTAGATTTAAATATTTTCCTGGATTCACACATGTCTCTGTACACAGGTCCAAAACTAGGTTTACCATTGTTTATCCATGTCTGAAAACAATGCCGCGCCCTCCAGTGAGCATCACTGACAAACTTATTCCAGCCCGGTACATGTCTATGCTTCTTACGTTTAGATACATGTTTCTTACAGCTGCACTTAGCGGCTTCAGTCAAAATATTTACAATAGTCTTGTACATATTATTTATTATTAATTTGTGGGACTCATTATCACACATTTGATCCGCACAATAAGTAAGCTCTGGTGGGAAATCTAACTGTTTTAATTCTGAGTTACAATAATTTAAATACATTTCAATTTGTTCATTGTTTCTAATACCCCAATTTATTTGATTAAGTGTTGACGTAGTTATTTTCTGACTTTTAGGTAAAATTACATTTAAATTACACTCTACCAGTAAAGGGAAATGATCAGACCAATAGGTATCATGCAGAATAGACACGTTAACAACCGTACGTCGCGCTGAACCCGTTACCACGCAGTGGTCGAGCCAGCGACGGCACCCGTGCGCCTCACTAATAAATGTAAACGCGTCGGGAGGTAATATGTCCATGTCCACACACGACCACATCTGTTCGGTACAAAACGTTAATAATTCACAAGAAAACAGCTCACCTGGGTGCGCATTGAAGTCCCCCAAAATAAATACAGTTTTCACTTCATTACTCTCGATTATGGCATGTAATTCACTCAAACACTCGGTAAACTCGGTCAAATTTTCAGTAGAATCAGTCGGCATGTACACTGTTATGACTAAAACCGACCTGTCGTTAAGCACTATCTTGATCGCGGCGAGTCGTACACTTCTACACACAATAACTGATACCGACGGAAAAGCACTTTCTCCACAGCAGGGCCACCCCGCCATATGGTCTCCCTCTAACAATTCCAGCAGATATATCCACAGCTGAATTACCGGTGTATGAAAATGAGTCATCGATGGTCCCCAGGAACGGTATATCGTGCGGAAGCAGCCAGGTCTCTTGAAGCGCAACAATATCAGCAGATCGACACAAGCTCCTCACACAATCAACAGAACGAGTCACGCTTTTACAATTGAAGCTCACAAACTTAGACGTGTTTTTATTAACATCCATTAGTAGTAGGTTTCTTAGTAGCCAACTCCCGATAGGTACGCTCCGCCGCGTTCCGACTAAAGTTCACATAACGGCGGTAAAGTATCCCATTGGGCCAAAAATCATCATTTAAAAACATATCAATTTTATGCTTTGGGACATAAACAATGTATGCATTGTAAACCTTCGCAGTCTTCATATTCATTTTTTCTAAATGGACATCTAAGTTAGTCTTGTTGTTTATATATGCCTTGATGCCACACATAGACGTTTCGGTTGAGACGTTGTAGATATAAATCGGAGTTTTAATATCCGCTGCCTTAAAGTTGGTATTTGCGTCCACAATAGCTTTGCCCGTTTTGCCCAAAAAACGATTTCTAAATCGCTTCTTTTGAACGAGCTTCCATTCTTCAGTCGGTTCTTGGATTTTTGTTTCTCCACTCTGCATAACATTCGCAAAAGTTTTACTTTGCCGATATTGTCTTCTGTTTACGCGAATGTTATTCATTGAAATTAAACTACTATATACGGATTTTATCGCGTTGTTTATTTATCACTGTATTACAACATTTTGAAAATATTACTCTACTACTACTATTGATTTTATTTGACTAATTTATAAGCTAATAAAATTATTTAAACTATTAAATCTATTTATTTTTGGTTTACACTTTCCCCGACGTTTCGGGTGCTTTTCAGCAGCCATGGTCACGGGGAGACATGTAATACAGTGATAAATAAACAACGCGATAAAATCCGTATATAGTAGTTTAATTTCAATTTTACTTTGCCGCTCACCATCCGCTCGAACCGTGTGTTCGGCGGCCACCGGTTTAATAGCAAGCTCATGACTCACCACTGTTCGTGGTGTGCAAGCGCTAACCTCCTCGTTTCTCTGCGGCGACGACGTAAATCCGTCCGTTACATTACGCATAATTTTTATTGGACTACCCCCGCTAGTAAAAACCAATGGCTGCTTTTTTAGAGCCGATGATGACTCAGTACATTGTTGCTTTGTTTTCTTATCACAACAAATCGGCGAAAACCCCATTGGCCCACTTTCATTCTCAAAGCTAGGTAATAAGCAGGCACCTCTTTTGAGATTGACATTTCGAGGACAGTTGTTAACAATTGACGCCTTCTTAAGCGATTCCACTTCAACACTAAGCTCCTTCATTTGATTCACTGTTGCATACTCATTAACAATACGGTTTATGTCACTCTGCATTTTCACTATGTCTTTCAACACTCTGGTCACGTCTACATGGTCAAACAAAACTGGAGGTAGTTTGTGTAAATCTCTGGCAACGAAAATTGGAATTTCCAGTGGATCTAAGTTCTTCAGTATCCATACAATGTCGTCAATATTTCGTAGTGTCTTTCCGTCCCTCTTTCTTATCTCCTTGCTCTATTGAGCACACCAAGCTTTTTGGAAGCCAGCTTGACCTTGCTCTCTAAATGACTACGGAACTGTACATCACTTGATATGTCGAGGCCAAGGATTCCAATACTCTTGGAGATGGTGAGGGGCGTGTTCTGGAGTTGTGGAGACACAGTAAATGGAGTTTTCTTAGCGGTGAACGCGTTTATTTCCACAAGACTACAGTATGGGGTTCTTCAAAAAGGACGTTAAAAGGTTTTTACAAGGTCGGCAACGCGCAAGTGATGCTTCTGGTATTGCAGGCGTCGATAGGCTACGGTAACCATTTACCATCAGGTGGGCCGTAAGCTTGTTTGCCACTTTAGTAGTATAAAAAAAGACATAAAAAAATTGGTCGACTTTGATTTGTATTACATTGCAATGTAACGATGTGTGTACGTTACCGCACAAAATCCATCCTAGCTTAGTTTGCTGTGCAATGGGTACTGTTTGATTTAATCTACAAATGCCATCTAATATGATATGGGAATATATGTCAGCTCCAAACAAAATGTCTATGGGACGACTAATGTAAAATTCAGGATCTGCCAATTCGATGTGTTCTAAATAAGGCCAAGTAGGTTTCGTAAAGGTGTAAGACGGTAAATTTTTCGTTAAAGTGTTCATGATATAAACGTCGGTCTGTTAGCTGTATAATCCATTAAACGACGTACACTTTATGTTGATGTTTCCTTTACAAGTGCTGTCTTTAACGCCAATCCCGGTTATAACTCCCTTACATTTTTGCCGTGGTAGACATAACTGCTGCGCTGCTTTTTCTGTAATGAGCGATGTTTGAGAGCCCTGGTCAATTAGAGCTCGCATAGTGAGGTATGACCCGTCTGATTTTTAAACCTTGACCAGTGCTGTGGACAATAATATTTCTGGTATATCACGCTGCTGAGTCACGTTAGAGTTCATTGTCTAGGGTTGCTCGACCGAGGTACGCGTGACAGCGTTTTTGGTTACTGCTGCGTTCGATGATTTACTATGTGATTGCGAAAACGCTTCGTGCAAAATAGTGTTGTGAAACCCATCGCATTCGCGGCATCGCTTAGTTGAAATACATGCCTTACCGTTATGACTATAAAGACAGTTTTCGCACAACTTGAGTTTGCTAATTGTTTGTCTTTTATTATTTAAAGACATTTCTGTAAATTGATCGCAATGATAAAGTCCATGCCCATTTTTGCATAATGGACATATTTTATTGTAACGGAAATCCTTTGTTACTGCTTGCAAAATACCTTTATTACTCGAATATGATTGTTTCGTATGCTTATGGAAATTGTTTTCCTTTAATGGTTTCAAATTTGAAGAAGTAGGTTTTTGAATGTCCTGTTTTCGTCTTGATGATTCCATACTAGTGAATTTAGCTTCTAAGATGTCTAAAAACTCTGATAGAATAGGTAATTCGCGTGGTTGCTTGAGGGACTCTACGTAATCACTGTGTGTATCCATATCTAATTTGTTCGTTAAAAGATATACAATTAACGGGTCCCAGGTTCTAATATCAACGCCTAAAGTTTTTATTGAGTTGAGACACTCGCGAGTTGTATCATGGATGCGTTTTATGTTATGTACTGACGGTTGCTGCATGACCGGAAGGTTCATTAAAATATTTAGATGCGAAGTAAATATAAGCTTTTTGTTATTATATCGATGATTCAGTATGTCCCAGCAAACGGAGTAGTTATCAGAGCTAATTTGCAGATGGTGTATTAGCCCTTCCGCTTCGCCCTTGACTTTAGCCTTCAGAAACTGCATCATCTGTGCTTGCGAGAGCGAAGGATTGTTATGTATCGCTTCCGTGAATAAATCCTTAAAGAATACCCACTGATCATACTTGCCTCCCCTATCTTCAGGACCCGAGTAGATAGGGTTTCGCTGACTAGAGTGCGCGGTGCCTGACATTGGCGTTGGACTCGCAGGGGTATGTGGTTGGCCGCTGAGGACGACATGTTCGTTTGCTCGGCAAGCACGTTGCGTTCGAGCGTCGGACTCAGACGCGGCCAGTGCGAACCAGTCGGTCGCATGAGGCACGGAGTTGCCTTTAGCGAAGTGGCAGTGTGGTTTCACTACCGCAACGCATCTCGGGAGCTTGCCTGCTCAGCAAGTAAGAGTCACAGCTGGAGTGACTCGGGCCACACCCGGCTTGTAGGCCTATTTGGGTAGGCATACGGATGTATGTCGGGAAGTGAGCGTGCCTTACACAGCTCCGGTACCATACTGGAGATATGGGAGGCGGCTTCTCCGTCGGCTTCAGCGAGGTTATCGTTAGCAACTCCTTGAGTTGCGAGTAGTGAGCGGCTTTATTGCTCCGGTACCTATCTGGAGAATAGGTAGTGTCACTTGGGCACGAGGTAGCTCGCTTACGAGAACCGGATCTCTGAAGTTAGGGTGGAGAGTCGGGATTTGGGAACAAGACCTGTCTATAACTGGTCCCGGAAGGTGCTCTCGGGCACTGGAAGGTACAGCGGCTCCTCTATTGTAACCTAACGGTTGGTGTAGGGGAACGCTATATCATAAACTGGGATAGTCGTAGAGAAAGGGGATGATCATTCTTGCCGTTAAACAGAGGGATTTCCATTTTAGGTGTAGTATTTTCTCTGTGCGATACGGACCACAATTTGCTATTTAGCGCCCTTTTCATATAATTGTAAGTAGCTTCGTAAGCTGTGAACCTTTCCTCGTAATTTGCATCCTTACCGTCTAGCCCCCCGTTCAGCTCCCAGTGAAGATTGTCAATGACCGACCACTTTGTTTCCAATGTTTTGAGAGTGTCTTCAAACTCCCATTTCTCTGTAATATTTTCAATGCTAATGTTCGCTACGGCTCGAGAAAATGCTTTGAAGCTGCTGCTCTGTTTTTTCAATAACTCATCCAGCTTGCTATTGGTAACTCGGGATGTAAATTGAGGTTTCTCTAGCGAAGACGACATTTCGGCATCTTCAGGCTGTCTATCGGTAGGATTGCTGACAGGAAACGGAATTGAAGGGCCAGCAACGGGCGTTGCTGGTGTTAGAACCGATAGCGACAGAGCTTGTTTCATCGTCTCGCGACCAGACAAATAAAACTCTTTAGCTTGCTGATAATGGTTGTTAATAAAATATTCGCTAGATTTGTCGCTAAAGGCACTTAGCTTGATATGATTTGTCTGAAACTCTTGCCAGTAAGATTCTAAATTTTCGAGATGTCCCTTGGTATAATCTGGCGTCTTGCGCTCATGACCAGCTTTCTTAAAGTTAGTCAAGAGCTGGTTCATGGCGTTTATAGTTAGACTTTGGTTGGCAAGTAAACCCTCCATGACTTTGCTCATTTTTGACAATGTAAGTAAATTGGAAAGATCTTACTTGTGTCGTGCTGCACACGTATACTTCCTGCGGAAACTGGTAACTGCACTCCTGGCCTGTATGCTGCGGCTGCTCGACGTGCACGTTTGCTGGTATGTAGTACCACCCACGCGAATAATCAAACTGTCCTTTAATCACTCGCGAAATGGTCCCACTTTATCCGGCTCGAAGGACCAAAAAGAATGTACGGATTCTTTGTTTGATAGATTGATAGAATTGAAATAGGCTTAGAGATTCAGAACTAGTTTATTGATATAAAGGAAAATGATAATTTTATGATATATGATTGATAATGAGTACACACGCGGCGCGGTTGGTGTTCGGTAATGAACTAAATATGAATTATATGAAATTAACAATATTACAAAAATATGCTGACACGGGCGCACGCGCGTACAAAGTAGCAATGTACGGTGAAACCGTACAAATTTACTATTTATAACTATCCAAGTGGCTATGCAATTAATATGAAGATGACATATAGGACTCTAATAAGCTTAATCATTCGTTTCAGTTTCAATGTTACGTCTGTGTAGCTTATGTTATTTTCACGGTATTGCCTGAAAGTAGACAAGTTGATATAGATAAATCCCAAAATCAGGGCATGTTATAGAAAAGCTCCGATTAGTTTAATGTGAGTTTATATAGCTCTAGCGGATATATTGGTGAACTAATTATAATGTATGATGATACATTCCGACGAGCAGATGTTTCGAAGTTTGTTAAAAGGTAAGAAAACTCCGCCATAAGACATTCAGAGACTGCTGCAGGTTCAGCGATGTAATACTCGTAGAACACACAGACTCATACAGTAGTCATTAATTTAACAATTAATTACAGTCCTTATCGTAATTTGGACGTGTTTCCTTATACACATACCACCAATTACTATCATGTTAAAGCCATGAGACAGCTAAAGAAAGTAGTTATTCAACTTTATCAATGACATATTTATGCCAAGCTCTTCTAGAAATAGTTTTGTTTTTATAAATACATTTACGATATCTGATGGTGATGATATTGTTTGAATTACAGATAACGGACGGATTAATGGACTCATCCTGTTTCATACCGTGCGGTATGAAACAGGATGAGTCCTCAAGATTGTATCAGTTACCTAAACTGAATATAAACGTTTAACTTAACATTTGACTTATTTCTATTGCTGTGCAGATTATTTGTCTGTATTACCTAGTATGACAAAATGTCTTACTAGTTATTGCCCACGGCTTCGCTCCGCAGTCTAATATTATATTTCTCATGACCATAACATAGAAATATTTAACTTAAAATCGCTATATCATTATTTATTAATGAATGAAAATAACGCAATAATTACCTTTATTTAAAAGAAAGAGATAATATGTTAGTTTAGGTTTGTTCATTTGTACTTTACCTATTTGAAATAATTAAATTTCTATATCGCACCCCCAGTGCAGTCGATTTCATTTTATTGCAGAAAGATACACAAGCTCAATTATTTTCGTTATAATTTGACAAAAATTAATGTTTTTGCCAAAAAAATCATATTTTCAATCATAAAAGACTATAAACCTACTACATCACATAAAATTTGATCAAAATATACTTAATCTTACGTCATGTCTTATTTTCTCTAAATTAAACAAAAGATTATACAAGTAATATCTATAAAAAAAAAAAAAATTGCCTTTGGTGGCAGACGAGCAAGTGGCCCACCCGATGGAAAGTGGTAACTGCTGCTCATAGACTTCAGCAATGTCAGGATACAGCAAAGCCGCTGCCTTCCGTGAAAGAAGAACTCTCTTTAAACCTCGTTTGAAGAAGGACATATCATAGCGCTCGGGAAACACCGAAGCAGGCAGTTCATTCCAGAGCTTGCATGTATGTGGGAGAAATGATCGCTGAAAGCGTACCGTCTTGGATTTGAACGCTTCCAGGTGATATGGATGAACCTTGTTTCGTTGTCAAGTGGTGCGGTGATAGAAAGGGGCCGCTGGTACCAAATCAAACAGTTATTCAGAGCACTCCCCGTGAAAGAGTCGGTAGAACACGTAGAGGGACCCAGAGTCTCTCCGTTGCTCCAATGCCTCCAATCTATCCGTGAGATTGGAATCATCAACGATCCGAACTGCCCGTCTTTGTAGGGAATTAAGTGGGTTGAGCTGGTATTTAGGGGCCCCTGCCCAGAGATGTGAGCAGTACTCCACGTGCGGCCGGAACCGTGCTTTGCACAAGACGTTGACCTGGTATGAAGTTGCTCTCCTCTAAAGTTTGCATATTCTTCTTACGCCTTTATTCCACTGGGAGTGCAATTTTATATTATAGTCCCAAGTTACAGGCTGGTTGCCTAGTTTGGGCCAATGTAAATCTAAATTTTACATTCAGTTTGGAAATAATAATAAATCAATCTAATATCTATCTTAAAATTTATAAATATATAGGTAATATTATATTCCGCGGTAAAATTAAAGGTAAGACTCTCTAAGCAAAGATAAAGACTTTCAAATAACACAAATAGGTATTGCTAATAATTTGTGAACAGTCTTGCCAAGCATAACTTCCTTTCTGCCGTCAAAGAATATAACAAACGTAACCCGAAACACAAGCTTAATTCTACTCATTTGGATTTCACCGCACTTATAGTACATGTTTACGTCGCAGAGCAACTAACAACCAATTCTAAGCGCCTCTTCTACCTTACCCAAGGCTGGGCAAAAGCGAACAAGTAAAACTTCTGCTGGACGAACAACGGACGCATTATGCTGAAGAAGGACCCGGACAGTCACACTATAGTTAAGAACGAATCGCAACTACAGGATTTATCGTTATCGACCAATGCATGACTAGTACCACACTTCGCTCTTATCATTCTCACTAATTATGTCCTATTTGCATGCTTCTTATTTCTATTTTCCACTAAATTTATACATATTGTTGTAAACACAAACTACACGCTACACAAAAAGATTTCTCAAAATAAACTCTCGTTTATCAAACATAAACTACACACACTCATAACACTTAGATACCTCTAATTCTACACCGCACATATTAATAGAATAAATCAACTAGCATCAATCCAACCACATATACAGCCTTATGTCAACAATCCTACAGTAAATATAACAAAAAATGGCTAATATTACCGATTTCATTGAAAACGTAGACCATTTTTCTGTATCAGAAACTCATACCTGCACTCCAGAACTAACTAAAACATATATAATTCAACCTAACACATACTTAAAAGTTCTAACACAAAATATTCGATCAATTAACCGCAATTATCTTGACTTACAAACCTTACTCCATCGACTTGACTTAAATTGTGACGTCTTAGTTTTAACGGAGTGCTGGTTACCATGTAACATCAATGCCTGTATTCCCCTATTGCAAAACTACAACGCTTTCAAAACCACTAAGCACATCAATCAAAGCGACGGTGTTGTTGTTTACATAAAATCTGGCGTACGAGGAACCTGACTTTAAGGAATCAGCTCCAGGCTTGATTATAAAGGTAAACACTGACGTGGCTATGATTTGTATATACCGCTCGCCCTCAAATGATAACATTCATACATTTTTAAATGCACTCAACAACATCCTTCCGTCTCTCTCGAACTATAAGTCTATTATCATTACAGGAGATATTAATGTTGACATCAAACCTGAGTCATCAGATAGTAGAGCCCAGTTATATCTCACTTCTTTAACTTATCACGGTTTTCTACCAGCATATACTGAGCCTACTAGAGCTAATAACTGTTTAGACCACATAATGCTACGTACTAAATCTAAAACGATAACACTTATTTACGATTCAGCGGTAACTAATCATTGCACATCTCTTCTTTGTATTGCCAAAAATAAAATTAAATCAACGTCTCCTACTACTACTTATAAAGTAGACTATGACGCACTCGACAAACTCATGCAGCATATAGATTTCACCCCTGTCCTTTCTATGCTAGATCCTAACCATACAACAGATACATTTATAAACATTGCAAAAACTGCTATAACCGAATGTACAACACGCATAAAAGTACCCGCGAACAAAAAAACACTCAAGCCTTGGATAACGCCATGTCTCCTACGCTGTATACGCAACCGTGACTCACTTCACAATAAAGTAAAACAATCACCCGAAAACCTTATACTTACCGTTACCTACAAACGATACAGAAATTTCTGCACAAAACTATTAAAGAACAAAAAGACAGTTTGATACCAATCAATTAAATAAGGCTAGTCATGAGCCTAAGAAGCTCTGGAATACCATTAAAAACATTACGAATACTTCAAAATCAAAAAGCTCTTGCAATCAATTGTTATCGCTTTCTTCACCTCCCCATCAGGCTTGCAATGATGTAAATCACTATTTTGTTAAAATTGGGAAAACACTTGCAAATAACATTGTAAAAAACAAAAATCGAACATATTGTGCGCCTATTCTAACTATTAAATCAAGTAAATCCTTTGTTTTAGAACCAACAGACCCTGACAAAATTTTCTCAACTATAAATACTCTCAGAGCTAATGCCGCTACCGGCTGGGATGGCATCTCTCCAACATTTCTGAAACGATATGCTCAAACCCTTGCTCCTATACTAAGCCACATTTTTAATCTTTCCTTTGAAACAGCAATTTTCCCTAATTCCTTCAAAAAAGCTATCATCCATCCTATCTATAAGAATGGTGATAGACATCTACCTAATAATTACCGCCCTATAGCCGTGCTTAGCGCTCTGTCAAAAGTTCTTGAACGACTCATCAACAAGAGATTAGTTTACTACCTTGAACATTTTAATCTACTTTCTCCTCAACAATTTGGCTTCCGTAAAAAGTTCTCAACTAATGATGCGATCCATGACCTACTAGATTTTGTAGTAGAAAATCTAAACGCAAGTAACACGGTCTTAACGATATTCTTGGACCTTGCGAAGGCCTTTGATACAGTGCCTATTCCTATCCTCCTAATAAAGCTAGAAAACATTGGAGTCAGAGGCCTTGCCCTTGAATTGTTCAAGAATTATTTGACAGATCGCTCACAAGTTGTTGTTATAAACCAACACTTTAGTGACGAACTTCCTATCCAATACGGGGTTCCCCAGGGGAGTATTTTGGGCCCCACATTATTTATAGTATTCATCAACGACCTCTGCGACCTTAAATTTCAAAACTCAAAAATATCCTCGTATCCTTCGCTGACGATACTGCCATCACCTTTTTTGCTAAGTCATGGTCAGAACTTGAAACAACTGCACAAAATGGATTTGATTCTGCCGTAAAGTGCCTTTTTTCTCACGCCCTAATCCTCAATACTACTAAAACGAAGTTTATAACCTTCTCGCTTAACACAACTTCTCAACCCATAACACCCTTAACCTTAATAGCTCACACTTGTTCTTCACACCCTAACCCTTCTTGTCAATGTCCAACTCTAACTCCAGTAAATCAGATTAAGTACCTTGGCATAATCCTAGATAAAAACTTAAATTTTAGGTATCATATTAACACTTTATCAGGTCGGGTTCGAAAGCCAATATTCATTTTTAAAACGTTGCGACACGTAGCCAATCTTTTTATCATTCGTAATGTATACTATGCACTCTGCCAGTCAATCATCATTTATTGTATCTCCAGTTGGGGAGGAGCAGCTAAGACCATTATGAAGCCTCGGTGGCGTAGTGGTTAGTGTAACCGACTGCCACGCCTAAGGTCGCGGGTTCGATTCCCGCACAAGTCAAACATTTGTGTGCATGAACATGGATGTTTGTCTTGGTCTGGGTGTTTCTATGTATAATATGCATGTATTTACAAAAAAAAAAAAAAAGTATATATGTATGTTTATCCATTGTCTAGTACCCATAGTACAAGCTCTGCTTAGTTTGAGCTAGATGGTGTTGTGTGTATGTGGTAGAATATTATTATTATTATTAAACTGCAGATAGCTCATCGAGCCATACTTAAGGTCTCAACTTTCCGACCTATATTATTCCCAACAAACGAGCTATATAAAGCGTGTAATTTACTTAATGTTAGGCAGCTATTTATTTTACACCTAACCCTATTACAATATCATAGAACACCTTTTATAGAAATTACCAAACGACGGAAAGATAAAATCTGTAAACTAAAACCCGCACGCACCTCCTTCATTAAAAAATTCGTCATTTATCTCGGTCCTTCTCTCTATAACAAAATAAACGCAGTATGTCCCATCTACGGATTGTCACACCATCATTGCAAAAGTAATATTACAAAATTGCTCCTTTCTTTGAGTTATGAAAATACCGAAGAATACCTATGTAAATAAACACACACACCCACACCCACACATACATACACACACTCACACACTCTCCCATATACACACACATACACTACTTAATAAGAAATGTAAATGTCTAATTGTTTTACTTACTGATAAACTACTGCTGTTATGAATTTTAATAATTAAACATGACACGTGCATCAAAAATAGAAATTTACCTATAGGGGACCGGCATTGTACTCCTAAACACAGGCTACTCAGTAGCCTATCTAGGAGAACAGTACTCTACCCATCACTTATTGTAGATTACGCATATTGTCAACTACGAGTATAAATGAATACCTGTAACACATAATAGCCTAAATCAATGTAAACCTACAATCTCATTTCAGTAAATAAATAAATTATTATATATAAAATTAATCAAACTAATACTAATTTATTATACGTGAAGCATTTTATACTTGTTCTATAGAACTGGTTAAACATACCACCTATTCAAGCACGTTGATAAAATACATGCAATGTAAGTAATTATAAAATTTTCCGTTTATATTAGCAAGTAGGTACTCATGCCAGTTATTCGAACTAGGAGTTATAAAGGTTAGAAAAAATAAAACTAGACAATACTGAAATACCTTTACGATAAGTATAAATCAAACACCACAACGCTGTCCAACGCTGGACATGGTATGTCCTGCCCAATTTGCACCACTCCACTTATTTTTGCCCCCAGGACCAGTTTGCCCACGCTATTATACTATTTTTTTTATCCATACACAAAATAAAATTGTAACTGGTCAATTTTTGTATATATACATAGTAGATCAAGATGCAGTAACACTTTCCAGCCAAGCTTTTTTACTTTTTTGCTGAGTAAATATATGGGTCTTGCGTTATTGTTTGAATCAAAGTCAAAGTCAAAAACCATTTATTCACTTAGGTCACAAAGTGACACTTATGAACGTCAAAGGGGTTAGTGAGTTTATTACATTTACTGAATTTACATTTATGTTAGTTGCAAGGTTCAGGCAAAAAGTTGAGCCTATGAGAAGATACCTGCAAGAAACTCAAGGCCACTCTTTTAAATCGCCATCAACTTATAATTTCAGTATTTTACAACTTATTTATGTACCAGGTGTTGCAGTCATTATGGTATATGTCACTGTCCATATAAAACTAAATACTAAAAATAAAGAAAAGTTAATAATGTTATGTAAGAAGCATTTGAGGTTTGAAATAATATTAATCAGTAGGTATTTGTAAAAGACAGTAGCATGAGGACGCATATACTTACACTTTGTGACATGAAAAGGTAGTTCGTGACTAAATGTAATTAAAACAAAATTTACGTTAATAGTTATAACGTTTGTTTAAAAGAAAAGAAAGATACGTTAAAGTATTAAAGTATTCAATACGTATCCCAAAATAAACACGAAATATCTTCACATAACTAAATTGACTTATATAATACATACATTGTTTGAATCCTGTATGAAACAAGCAACTAGTTCCATGAGTTTTTATCATTTAAGTAATCATTGATTGAATAATAGCCCTTTCGGATAAGCTGACTTTTAACAGCACTTTTAAATTTTAGTAAAGGTAAATTTATAATATCAATCGGTAGTTTATTAAAAAAGCGTATACTGAGTACCGCAAATGAATTGTGAATTTTATGTAAACGATGATACGGACCTACCAACTTATGCTTATTTCTAGTGTTTAAGTTGTGAATATCACTATTCTTATTATATAAGTGAATATTATGTTTTATAAACATAATATTCGTAAATATATATTGCGACGCAACAGTAAGTATACCAATTTCTTTAAAACGCTCTTTCAGGGAAACTCGTGGGCCTAAATTATAAATGCTACGTACTGCACGCTTTTGAAGAATGCAAATTGTTTCAATATCAGCTGCCTTACTCCACAATAGTATGCCATAGGACATAACGCTGTGAAAATAACTAAAATATACTAGTCTCGCAGTATCTATATCAGTAAGCTGTCTTACTTTCCTAAACGCGAATGCGGCTGAACCAAATCTCCCTGCAAGATACGATATTTGAGCGCCCTACTAAACTTTATCATTAAAGTAATGCCTAAGAAAACTGTGGATTGTACAAATGTTACTGTTTCATTTTTTTTAATTAACGTTTATGTTAGGTCTCTTTACATTAAGGCAATGTAAACTTAATACATTTTGTTTTTTTCGAATTGAATAGTAAATTATTCACCGTGAACCAATCCAGGACTTGCGCGAGTGAAGAATTAACACCCTGTAAATTTGATGCCTTACGTTCTACTTTAAAAATAAGTGATGTGTCATTAGCAAACAATACAATGTCGCACAACTTCTGTACGAAGAACGGCAAATCATTCACGTACGCTAGAAACAGAAAGGGTCCTAAAATTGAGCCCTGTGGCACGCCCATTGCGACTAGTAATCCAGAAGATCTACTTCCGTTGATTTCAACGTGTTGTAGTCTATCGCTTAGGTAAGAACCAACGAAGTCGAGTGCAGCATTTCGAATTCCATAATGCCTGAGCTTTCGCAATAACGTTTTATGTTCAACGCAGTCAAAAGTCAACAAAGTCACAGAATATGCCAATGGCATCTTGCGAATTTTCCCAAGCAGCAAAAATATGTTTTAAAAGTGTAACACCCGCATCTATTGTAGATCGACCCTTTCTAAAACCATATTGTTGTGTATGAAATAAATTGTTTACGTTAAAGTGGTTCTCTAATTGCTGTAATATAATTTTCTCAAATATTTTACTTATAGCAGGTAATATAGAAATCAGTCTGAAATTACATGGATCACTTTTGCATCTATTTTTAAATAATGGTATTATTATGCTACATTTCATTAAATTTAGAAAAATGCCCAGATCAATGCGTCCTTTGAATATTGCGGCTAAGTTTAGCGCTATGTTATCAATAATACTTGTAATGAATTGCACGGAAATACCCCACAAGTCAGCTGATTTTTTTAGATTTTCGATACTTTTATTATGTCATGCGGATGTACATATTTAAAACTAAACAGGACTTTACACTCCACCACGCTATCCCTAACCAAGGATTCTGCTTTAACTGAGCAAGACCTTAAGGAACTAGTTGTATTAACAGGTATCTTTGCAAAGTAGTTATTAAATGTTTCAGCTACTTGCAAGTTATTTGAAATTATCTTATTATTTACATTAAGTTTCATAGTATTATCACGCTGCTTGGTGCGTCCAGTTTCATTATTAATAATGTTCCAAGTAGCTTTAATTTTATCGTCGGCATTTCGAATTTTGGTTTTTAAATAAAGGGACTTGGCTGTAGCACAAGTCTTTTTAAATAATTTTGAATCATTTCTAACATATCTAACAAAATATGGATCATAATTATATTTTTTCATTCCATATAATTCATATAACTTTAACCAATCACAAAATTTAACTTTTAATTTTTGTAAAATGTCTTTATTTTAAAGATTTGGTTATATTCCAGTGTAATAACGTTAAACAAAGACTCATATAGTTCGTCTGGACTATTGCAATCTAGGTCCATATTGACAACCTGGGCATTAATGTTATTATTAAATTCCTTAAGGCGATTAGATGTCATTGGTCTACATGTGATCTTTTTATTGTATTTATAGTAAATACAACCTTTTGCCCACAGTGGTTGGATATCAAATCACTCAATATGGCTTACTTACTTACTCAGAAATTGGCTTTCGCAAAATACATTGTCTAAGCAGGTAGCAGAATGTGATGTAATTCTGGTTGGTTCGAAAAATAAATGTTTTAAATTAAATAATCTAAATAAACTAATAAGTCTTACAGAAAGAACTAATTGCTGAAGTAAATTAATATTAAAATCACCACACACTACTATATGCCTATTACCATAAATTAAGCGTTTTAAAATATCCTCCATTACTGTTTCGAATACACTGAAGTCACTATGCGGTGGTCGGTATACTCAAACTATGACACGTTGCTCCAGCTCCACGTAGGATAATTCAACAGTGCGCTCGATAGAAAGTTTTACTATATCGTTTCTTTCCTTACATTTAAGATTATTACATACATATATTAGAGAGCCACCATGTATAGGATTCTGTCTTACAAACGCCCTTACAAGTGTAAAATATTAATTATTAAATATTAGTTGACTACTTCTTAACCAATGGTCTGTTAAGCAACATATTTGAATGTCATGTTCTTTAAAAAATAAATCTAATTCTAACTCCTTGCCTAGTAGACCCTGAATATTCTGGTGAATAAGTCTAACACTATGTGTTTGCCTACCCTTTGTCTCATCTAATAGTTTAAACTAATAGAAGTATAAATATAGGAATTTGTAGTAATATTACTACTATGTTCTAAAATCTTCACTACCGTACTGGTACCTGTGTCTCTAAATAATAATATATTAAATGCTAATAACTTAGCAATTATTTTTTTATAGAAATATGAAAGATACATTGTATCTTTAATCAATAAAAATCTACTAATAAACTTATTAGTGTCAAAGAATATACCTACTATAATTTGTATAACATGTACTGTTATAAAATAATAAATTCAGATTTTGAATATATTGTTACGTGCTGGGTTCGAGGGATAAGAATGTAAAACAATATTACCGACTAAAATGTTTTATTCTAGCACACAATTAAATTTAAAACACAACAAACACTATACTACACTTTTCCACTGTAACTGCTTCAAACTCCGTAGTATTTTCCCTTCCGTTTGCTTCGATGAATAATTGGCCGCTTACGATTGTATACTGACTTGGCGAGCGCTGGCCTTTCCATTTTATATGCGGTTAAAGCGTTTCCGGAGTTTTCTAGAAACGTCATACACGGTACGGAACAGTACGAAGGTTCGCGAATGTGCCAACGTTCTCTCTACTCTTCTCGTACCGACGAAGTAGTTCCGTAAGACGTAAATAGATGGCGCTGTAATAAATTATAAGACGGAACTGCCGAGTCTTCCGCACAATGCCGAGAGATGGCACTGGGTGTAACAATATATATTCTGTTCCAGTGTTAATTAATAGGAATAAGGTAAATCGCAAAGAATAAAGTTACATCCTACTTTACTATGTAATGATTCCATTAGCTCAGTTAAATGTAAAGCCTCTTTATTGTGACAGATAAGCTGTTGCAATTATTGATGAAAACACACTTTTTTATAAGTTCTGACTTACTACCAGACCTTTTATTTTATGATCGCATAGAAGATAAAATAAAGATAAAGACAAGAAGGTTTAAAACAGAAATTAATATTAGTATCAGTAACCTGAATATGTTCGAAACTATCCCGATTGAATTAATTAAAAAGTGAAATTCAACAATCACGAACAACATATAATTTATTACTAAATAAAGTTACATCTATCCAAAATAAAATATTTCATTAGCGTAGGTATAATCCTAACTATCCTTACTACTATTATAAATGCGAATGTGACTTTGTTCGTTTGTTACGCTTTCGCGCCTTAATTACTCGACCGATCATCATAAAATTTCGCATACACGTTGTCAGGGGGATACATAAAAGGACATAGGGTACGTTTTAATCCAAAAAAGTACTATTGTTAACCTAACCTTACCTCATATGTAACCTAAATTACATTTACGCGAGCGAAACCGCGGGCAAAATCTAGTAATATTATAAATGCAAATGTTTGTTTGTTTGTTACGCTTTCACTCCTTAACTACTCGACCGATCATCATGAAATTTTGCGTACACGTTGTCAGGGGTTCAGTAAAGGACATAATCTTTCTTTTAGAAAAGATGTTCTGTTCCCGAGGGACCGAAAATTGACATCACCTACATTTACGCCAACGAAGCCGCATGCAAAATCTAGTAAAGTTATGTTTATCCAAAATAAAATGTTTCATTAGCGCATAATGCTATACTTATATTCCAATACTTTAGAATCCTAAAGTAGGTAACTTTACCTTATTGTACCTAATTTTACGGTTACTTATTCCGTTACAAAAATTGCTTTGGAATAAATTTTAATATATTAGAAAATATATACAAATATATTAACAAGTAGCTTGTAATTCGTGCAACATACATAAAGCAATCGTCGATCACTTATCATTAACATATCAAAAAAGAAGTGCTAATAGTTTAGCCAAATAAATTTATTTGTGTTATTAACGTCATGTTGCGGCGATTTAAACCTTGTTCGGTAATTACCGTACTTAGTATAAGTGCACTTCTGATTGTTGCTGGAATTAAATATGTAGGCGATATAAACTATAGAACGATTGAGGACCAAAGAATTACCAAGATATCTTCTATGGGACAGGACAATGAGAATATTTTCATGCAGCCACTGCCAAACTCCTACAATAGTGATATGGATAATATAATAGAAAAACTCGATCAAATATTAAGTTTGAATTATCCAAATATATTGAAATTAAACTACTATATACGGATTTTATCGCGTTGTTTATTTATCACTGTATTACAAAATTTTGAAAATATTACACTACTACTACTATTGATTTTATTTTACTAATTTATAAGCTAATAAAATTATTTAAACTATTAAATCTATTTATTTTTGGTTTACACTTTCCCCGACGTTTCGGTTGCTTTTCAGCAGCCATGGTCACGGGGAGACTAAGATGGTAGTTGTCCTAGTGTAAACCAAAAATAAATAGATTTAATAGTTTAAATAATTTTATTAGCTTATAAATTAGTAAAATAAAATCAATAGTAGTAGTTAACGTTTTAACCGCGTATAAAAGGGGAAGGCCAGCGCTCGCCGAGGCAGTTTACAATCGTAAGCGGTCAAGTGTTCATCGAAGCGAACGGAAGCGAAAATAAATATAATAGCAATAATATAATAGCAGCTTATACAATCACCGCCTACTGTTTGTCACACATATACTACAAACAAATCAAGCCTACTTTCTTACAATCGAGGGATCGGGACTGTATCTCCTTAACACAGGTTATTTTGTAGCCTAGCTAGGAGAACAGCGCTCCACCCAAAAAATTGTAGATGTACAATCATATGTAATTTATATGTGAAATTATTGTAAATCTGTCTGCAATCACTTTTCTTCAATAAACATTTATTATTATTAAAAAAAAAAAAAAAAAAAAAAAAATACTACGGAGTTTGAAGCAGTTATAGTTGGAAAAGTGTAGCATAGTGTTTGTTGTGTTTTAAATTTAATTGTGTGCTAGAATAAAACGTTTTAGTCGGTAATATTGTTTTATAAATTTATCCCTCGAACCCAGCACGTAACAATATATTTATGTGCACTTGGAGTACCTAAAGCGATACAAAATTTAAAAAGTTACCATTATTGTATTCATTCCTGATATGAATTGGAACGCTTATTTTCTAAGAAAATCCTCACATGTATGTAGCAGTATATAGAGTACTACTACATACATAGTAACTAAACAGTTTTTTTGTTATCATAGATAGGGCGACTGTTACTGTTTATTCAAAAATTAAACAAGGTTGTACAAAACGTTTCAGCTCTTTCCATCACTTAAATCTTACTGCCTCTTCTTGGATGTTTCTTTCTTGCCCATACTTTTTGTACTACAAATAGATATCGTTTTACAAATACTGTAAAGAACTAATATTACAACAAGTGACATCACAAAAACAACATCAAGCATCATATATTGATAGAGAGACATATCCACAGTGGGCGGTTTCATATTAACAGCTCCTTGGTGTCTAGCCACATATTCTATCCAGTAAATCGCTGTATCCATCGGTGACAGTGGCCTATCTTTCCATAACCGTGATAGCACCTTTGCTCTCTTTTGGAATCTAAAAAGATTTGAGTAGAATAAAAATACAAGATGTGTAAAAATTTCGAATAATACCTACGTTATCTCTAAATGAAAGGTATATGATCTTACCATGATTAAGTCAGACACAGCAATCAAGCTCAATCTGTTATGGGCCGATTTCGGCTAGTCACGCCATTAAGCCAAATTAGTGACATATACGCTAGACACTGATGTCGCTAATGACAACGACTCAAAAATAACGAGGAAAAGAAAGCTACTCACTTATCCTGAAGAATAACTTCCAAAGCATCTACTAAGGCTTGTTGGTCAAGTGTACACATATCCATTATGACTCCTAAGCCGTTTTCTACTGCAGATGCACCATTAGCAAACTGATCACCGAATAACGGTACGCCAACTATAGGTACACCGCAGTGCATAGCTTCCGAAGTACTTAACATGCCAGAGTGAGTTACAAAAGCCACCACTTTTGTGTGACCTACAAAAATAGAAATCATGCATAATTACAAAGTATCGTAGTAAAAGTAAGAGCTTGACTGCACGGATGGCTCAGTGGTCTAAGTGGCCGCCTCGCCACCGTCACTGCGCCGAGTGTTGTGGGTTCGATCACCACAAGGGATTAAAAATTCTGTGGTCGACAAATGGTTCTTCCGAGTCTGTGTGTTCTTTGTGTCTGTGGTTTAAATGTTTGTAAAGGCCCCGCAACACAGGAATTAATTGTAGTGAGGGCGTTATCATTAAAAAAGAACCTTTAGGCATATGCGTTTACCGATATATTTCGGGATAGAGCAGGAGCCCACCAGAAATCTGCAATCTGAAGTCCGACTAAGGAACTATTATCCACCCTACAGTCAAAAAGTCGTAATTTATAAACTTACATAAGACAGCTACTTGTGGCACCCATTTGCTCAAAAATGCGTTTTTAGGTGGTGACCAGTCAGTAAGGTCAATTTTCCAAACAAAGTTCATATTACTTTTCTCAATCATTTTCTTTATTTTATCGATAAACCTGCGAGGAAAATTTGTCGCGACTGTCCCAAAACTGATATACACCACACGAGTGTCTGAGGTATCTAAAAACTTTTGCAAGCCCTGCAAAATAAAACATTTTAAGATATACAATACACATATTTCAAAACAGAACCATAGTACGCCTGGTACCTAAGAATTACATCCTATGTTAAAACATGTTGTAAGTATGATAATAATAATGTTCTCAAAACGAGGTTTTCTCACAAGGGTGTAAAAAGGTTTATACAGGATCGGCAACACGCAAGTGACGCCTTTGGTGTTGCAGACGTCCATAGGCTACAGTTACCACTTACCATCAGGTGGATGTATGCTTATTTGCCACTTTAGTAGTATAATAATAAAACGAATTTCGGTCACGGTGGCTAACCTTATCGGAGACTGGCATCATCAATCTACTCAGACTCTATAATAGTGCGCAAACATAAGTGCACTCTCTGTTACCCAACTCTCATGATCCGATGGGGCGGTAATTCGACACGACCGGAGAGAGATCAAGCGCAAGGCTAACGGCGTAACGTGCTTTCCGAGGCACTGGGGTGACTAACACCACCCAACTTCTTAACTCCGGGCTGCTATTGAGATATTTTAACAGAAAACCCACTAACTATTTGTTGGTCCGATCCGGGATTTAAACCCGAGACCTCATACACAGCAGTCGCATTCACTATCGCTATGCCACGAAATCATTAATGTTAAAAACTATAGGAAAAGCGTAGATCTATCAACTTCAAAGGTAAATTATAATTATTACGCCGTTTATAATAATGATAGTGAGATGCCTATCAGTTAAACAAGAGATTACAAACCTTATCTAACTGTTGGGTATGGTGACTTATATGCATGCCACCAATTTCTATAACATTGGGGCCGTATAGTCTCGGCCCAGTTAAAGGATAAAATTGGTTTAACATGATTAGTGACATATTTTCCCCAATTTCTTCCAAGGGTGGGATCTCTGGATATACTACATTCACAATTTCTTGATCACTTTTTTGGATTACATAAGTAAAGTACATATTCATGCCCAAGTTAATGATAGCACTTTTTATCTTCTTCACTAAATTCGGTGTTGAACCGGATGCAAAAAAGTGGTTCGGTACAAACGTCGGATTGCTTAATGCCCCTAACCTTGAATATGTCCATGGCAACAAAACATGAGCGGTTATTCCAACTGTGGGTGCATTCAACTTGTAGGCGATTGCGAGCCCGCAGTCCGTCACAAATTGCTCAACTATTACCACATCGTAAGACTCCTTCGATTTCATCATCATTTGTACTTGAGGATTAGTCATTAACTTCTTACAGTTCGTATTTGCTATATATTTGAACGCTTTGGCAGTATCGTATGCCATTAATATGTCATTAGAAGCTACTTTCAAGTGTTCTTCCATATCAACATGATCACTAGTATTTTCGTTTCCTTGCAGTGATATTTGCCGAAGATTGGGCATTTTCTTAACGGGATAATAATTAATCACAGTGACATCATGTGCTCTATTAGCCAATTCTTCTACAAGACTCGTAAAAAATATATGATGGCTCCGACCGTTATAGGGGAAAATAGCTAGTATTTTATAACAAACACAATTAGCCACGAAGCACATGAATAAAAGAAACAAGTATCTCATACTGCACAAATTAAAAAAAATGCAACTTTAAATACACGACACGGCAAAACTTAGGTTGATATTTACGTTCACTCTTAGAGAATGCAACACAGCCTATTCACAGAACGGGTAACAGGTAACTGACTACGAATCATTTACTATATTATAACTCACCTCAATATAATATAATTTTATAATACATCATTATAATAATAGAACTTGTCGTTTGATAGAAGTAGATACAATTAGCGCTTGCATGCATCACATATCATACATTTTAAAATAGGAACAATATAGCTAATGATAATCATCATGATACGCATAAATAAATAATCATTTCTTTGATATTTTATTTAATCTCAGAATAATAATAAAGCAACCAGCTGTTTACTCAAGATAAAAAGCCAACAATAAAGATTTATTTTTATAAGAAACGTTTAAAGAAAACCATAAAGAGTATGAATACATTCTGCGGCGTAACACATTCGAAGAACAAAATTGGAGACATTGACTGCTGTCATTGACACACAAAACAACCATGTAACACGAAATATTTAGTACACTTTACTAATTTAAATATCAATAGTTATGACTAATCGTATCTAATATTAGAACAATGGAAGACAACAGCACAAGCAGATGAGTATGTCTTGATAATAATAACATCCGATTAAAGTTAAGTGAGTAAACATATTTTCTACAGTTCTCGATCCTTGAATTTATGTTTAGCATACGCATATTATATAATATACGCATAGCAGCCATAGCCCAAGTAGCACAGTGTATATAAGCTGAATCACTGTACACAATAGAATCCAAAGCTGTACTAGCCTGCTGAATAAGCGCGTTAGAGGCGCTGTAATAGAAGATATAACTCTAATTTGGGCACAAATTAAAAAGCTGTTAACTGAATAATTGTACCTAATTGCGTTATATCAACATTATTACAGGTAACAGTCGCCCCAAGAGCTGAACATTGACTGATTATTAGAGTAGTACCTATGTGTTACCCTTTATACAGCACAATGGCCGTTTAATAGAGTCCTTGTCACCTATTTTTCAGCACAAAGTACACACCAGGATATTTTTAACGCTTCTATTGAGTTCAAGACTCACAGTTGTGAATAATTATCATCCCACTCCTTTATAATTATACTAGCGGCCCGCGGCGGGCCGGGGCTCCGCACGGGTGGACATTTTTTAAAAATTTTGGTATATATAAAGATAATTTAACTTATAGGTATGCTAATTAAAACGTCTATTAGTCAGTTTGTTTAAATGTTCGAAATTAAAAATGAAATGAAATGAAATGAATGAAATGAAATTTATGAAATTTATTTATTTATCAAATTAGTTGAACATCACACTTACATGAGTTATAGTTAAAGTGAAATAGATTAATGTACTAAAGTAGATTTCCATATGTAGTGTTTAAGTGAACTCTGGTACCCAAAGTAAGATCGAACTTGTGTTATGGGTACCAGCGCTCTTACAAATAGATTTCACATTAGATATTGGTTTGGTGACCATTGAAGTTAGTAGATGATGTTGCATACAAGTGAGTATTTACTATGACTAACATAAATATATATATGTAAGCGAGCCTTTTAATAAAGATGTATTGTTAGTGTGTGTGTGTGTATGTGTCTGTGTGTGTGTTGTGTGTGTGTGTGTGTGTGTGTGTGTGTGTGTGTGTGTGTGTGTGTGTGTGTGTGTGTGTGTGTGTGTGTGTGTGTGTGTGTTTGGGTGCGGGTAAATCATTGTATGAGAATTAAAGTGTAGATAATTTGAGAAGATTTTCGGTATTCTCATAATCAAGGCTTAATAACCATGAGTAAGTTGCTTTTTTGCATTGGTGTCTGTTGAGCGGATAGATGACGCATTGTTTATTTACAATATTATAGAGATGGCAGCTGATAATCTGATAGTGACGTTGAGCAAGTGCAGATTTTGATTTTGCTGATGGGCAGATTTTATAGCTCCTGCGTTTTTGGATAAAGTGGGGATCAAATTCTAGTGTGGAATGTTTCTTTAAAGTTATATGAAGAATATATAGTTTGCGGACTGTGAGAACCTGGTACTCGGCGTAAAGCATCGTTGTGGGGTACTTAAAAGGTTTAAATTTAATAACTTTGATCACCGCTCGCTGTGCTCTCTCTAAAGGTAGGAAATTTGTCTTATGAGCACCTCCCCATGCTATAATGCAATAAGATAAAATTGACTCACATAGGGCATAATAGCATGTTTTCATAATATTTTCATCAGCATATTTCCTCAATTTTTCATTATAAAAATCAGTTTACGGACACGAGATGTAAGCATTTCAATATGAGGTTTCCAGTTTAGTAGACTGTCTATTTTTACCCCGAGATACTTTGTAGTACTTACACTATTCAACTGCGGGCAAAGACACTGACATGAAAACGTTTCAGCTTGGCAAGTGTGGGCTCTGATCTGGTAGGTTAGGGGCTCAGGTAATGTAGTAGATTTTAGGGAAAAGGGTACGTAATGGGTTTTAGTTAAGTTTAATGTAAGTAAATTACTAGAGAGCCAGTCTACTACTAATCTGATGGCTTTTTCGGCATGACAGAATGTATCCGTCCACTGATCACCATGAACTAATAATGCGGTGTCGTCCGCATATGTAAAGATGGAACAGTTGGGGAGAGAAAGAGTGCATAATTTATTAATGTAAATTAAAAATAGAGTAGATCCTAGTATGGAACCTTGAGGAACACCGTATAATATTGGTTTACTATCACTGATTGATGAGTCTATCTTTACACACTGTGTTCTGTCTGTTAGATAGTCTTTAAAGATGCTAAGCGCATGGCCACGTATTCCTAGCACTTCCATCTTCGCCAGGAGGAGGGGAACAGATACAGTGTCAAAAGCTTTTGAAATATCCAAAAATATACCGAGACATTTCTTTCTAGCATTCAACAAGGCAACAGTATGATCAATAAATGGTGATACAGCATCTTCTGTAGACTTTCCACGTCTGAAACCGTATTGATTGGGTGCAAGTATATTATATGATTCCAGAAATCTGACAAGTCTGTTGTTTAATATTTTTTCAAGTATCTTTGATGCAGCTGGCAATATAGATATTGGTCTATAATTATTGACACTGTATCTATCCCCACTTTTATAGATAGGGTGAACCACGGCTCTTTTGAACGCTTTTGGGAAACAGCCAGAAGTAATGGAACAGTTACATATGTGTGTAATAACTGGGACAAGCTTATTAGAGCAATTTTTGAGTACTCTTGAGGATATTCTGTCCCATCCAACCGCAGCGTCTGATCGAAGATTACAAATTAAACTTTTAACTTCTGATTCATCAGTCGGAAAGAGAGCAAAAGAATGTAGGAGAGGTGCGTTTTGTGTATTGAGCACAGATGGGTGAGGTTTTTTGACTTTTTCAGCCAAGGTTTTGCCAATGCTAGAGAAAAATGTGTTAATAGTATTGACAGCAGAGTGGTTATCTAAAGCCGTTTTGAGAAGATCGGTTGCTGGATTATAAATCTTTTGGGTATTGGTTATTTTCTTTATTATCTTCCATGTAGCTTTGGGATTTTGTTTTGCTTTTTCGAATTCTGATTTTTGATATGCTATTTTCAATCTTTTTAGTAGTTTATTGCAAAAGTTGCGATATCTAATATATGAGAGCCCTCGGATATAGTTATCCGGTTCAGTTTTTCGTTTACGCATAAGCTCGTCTCTATTGCGGATACAACGAAGTAGTCCTAGCGTAATCCAAGGTTTGAGAATTCTATGTTTTGAAGTGGACTTTACAACTCTAGTATGTCTGTCGATAATTGGATTAATAGTAGAAAACATGTCAGCAGCCAGATTTGGATCTTGTGTATCGAGTATAGGACTAAAATCTGAAGCACAGATGTCCGCGATTACAGCTTTGTGATTTGTGAGATGTTGGTGTACCTTACGTGGTGTGAATGGGGTTCCGTTCTCGAGGCATATAAGTACAGGGAAGTGGTCTGTAATTGCTGTATCGAAGACAAGTGTGGTCGACTGGTATTCAGACCTGACCATAACGTGGTCCAAGCAAGCTTTTTCTCGTGTAGAAAATTGATGCGATGGTAAAAACCCATGTGACGCGAGCAAATTTAAGTAATCATTCGCTTGGGACGTAATGTTTGAAGGTAAGATGTTAATATTCATGTCACCTGTTAAAAACACATTTTTAAAATCCGATATGGATACCAGTACATCGTTTAGACCGCATAAAAAGTTGTCTATATCACGAATTGAAGGTGACCGATATAGGCCCACTATTGCGAGTTTTGATTTCTTCAGCTTACATATTAAAGCGTTTGTATTGGGAATTTGAGATTCAGTAATTTCGTGTTGTATTTCAGATTTCACATACATAATTACCCCGTCATTTTGTGTTTTAACATTATGTGTGATATACCCGATATATCCTTCAAGTACAGGAATCGTTTGTACTTGTTTCAACCAACATTCAGATAATACAATAATTTCGCATTGTGTTTTTATGTTACTCAAAAATATCTCAAGGCTGTCAAAATTGCTATAGACGCTTCTTATGTTTAAATGTAATATCTTAGTAGATCCGCGGATATTATTAATGAGAGAGCCGCATGTTTCAGGTACGCTTAATTTATGTGATTTAGTTGTTCCAACAGAGTCGAGCTCATCTGATAACATATTTATATCAAGCATTTGTATGTGTGGATAAGAATGCGTAATGTAAGACAGCATTTGTGGGGAAGCAATGTAGCGCATTATTTAGTTTTGTTTGTCTAGGTGAAAATGTATTTATGCAAAGGACCCGATAGAATCTAGCTATGCTTTTATTTTTAGTATATATAATGTGTATGTGTGTATATTTTTTATGTGTATACATGTAATGTTTAGGTGAATTAAATTGAAAATATTTATGAGATGATAAAGTGGTAGCATTTTTACTGAATTCTGTGATAATTGTATTTTGCCAGGCTACACTTATTTTTAGCATATTTGTAATTATAATGTGAGAGTATTCATAACTATGTAAAAATATAAGACTATGATTTATAAAAAAATTAGTATTTAAGTTAAATATTATGAAACAAATATGAAAAGGATAAAACTGAAAATAAATTAAAATATTCAATAGAATTAAAATATCACGCGGAAGATTTTTGCAATTGGGATATGTTAGACATGGAGTTGATAACAAGTGATTTATCACCTTCCTTTTGCCGAAGAAAAATCTTGCCGTTTTGAAACCAGCAGAACTTACATCCGTTAGCGCCTGCGAAGTTACGTGCTTCATAGAATAACTTTCTCATAGACGCAGGAAGATATTCTGCCACATATATCGGTTGCTGCTTTCCATTTATTCCGATGTGCCCTGTATTCAGCTTATCAATAGTCTCACGTCCTTTGTTGAACCGGCGTGTTGCCTCTAAGACTTTATTTTTGAGTGGCACCGTGAGGAATTCCACTACGATTGGTCTGGTGATCTCTTTTTTACCTGGCATGCGATAAACATCTCGGAGTTGAGATGTGTTTACTTCGGTCTGAATAGCTTTGCAGGTTTCCATAACAATGTTAGTAAGGTCGCTTGTGGATTCGGCTTCTTTACGGGGCACGTTTCTGATTTCAATTGCAGCGGAGCGGTAGCTATTCTGCAAGTCTTGCACTTTTTCTCAAGTTCTGTTATATATGATCTTTGGCTGATACGTTCCTTTTCGATGTTTTCGATGATCACTCTCATGCCTTCATATTCCTTATTTATGAAGTCGATAGACTTTTCAATTTCGCTATTGCTTTTTTGTATCTCTCTATTCTGGCGTTTTACCTCTATTATGTCGGACGAGAGAGTTTTTAGTGCTTCATCTTGCTCCTTTTTCCAATTTGAGAGTAAGCTCATTATTTTCTCCTCAAATAGTTGCAGTTCTGATGATGTTTCAGGCGAGAAGTCTAATCGTTGACGTTTGCCTGACTTGTTTCTATTAGATAAATTTATAAACTCATTCTCCAATTCCATCTGTCTGTCTGATATATCGGGACTAGATCGCACCCTCTGCGTCTGCGCAATAGCAGTTAGTTGGGGTGAGCGTTGTGTTCGAGGCATATTTTCTATATATGCCAGTACAATTATTAATTTATAAATAACGTTAAAGCGCTTATTAGTATTAAAACGTTCAATTACCTGTTAAATGCAAACGAGTTTGTTTACAATATAACGCGCTTACTGTTAGCGATGACTCACTCGGCAACACTGCGTCGCGTCGTAGCGCTCGGGGCGGCTCGGACTAGCAAGCGGTGATTTCGAAGCGGTCGCTAGTGTTTCTGTGGCGTAGCGGCTAATGCGGACGGTCGCTGCTCTGTTCGATGGCGGGGCGGCTTGGGTTCAAACCCACCAAGTCAGCTCCAATCACACGCTGAGTGATTTATCTAGTTTAATGTACGGGCGCACTGATTATAGTCTATCCCTTTGGGGTGGAGTTTAGACGAACAAAGTCCTTTAGAGGAAACGAGAATTGAAGTTTGGGTCAGTTAACCAATGAGAAATTAAATACAATAATTATTGCATAAATTTAAGTCACAGTTCAATACGCGTCCACCTCGAATGGCACCAACAACGAGAAAGAAATAAATAAAGACTTCAACCTTTAAACAAATTTGCATTGAAGTCAATTAAAATTTTATTTTTTATGTTAAACGTTTCACATTTTTTACCATAAACCTATTTTTCTTGTTTTTATAATATTTTTACATTTTATTTATAGTTTTTGTTGTTTTATGAATTTTATTTTTGGAGGGTGTAATTTTTTACTCATGTAATGTTTTAACTAATTTATTTATATTTTAATTTTAAGGCTTTATTTAATTTCAGTTTTACATTTTTATTTTGTAGTATTTTTACCTTAATGCTTCACTGTACACTATGTTAGCAGTGGTATTTGTAGGTGGCAACAAAACATATTGATTTTCGGGTGATCCTACTCGAGAAAGAGCAACATATAATTGCCCATGAGAAAAGCACTCTTTCCTTAGGTCGATGCCAACCATCGAGATAGTTTGTCCCTGGGATTTATTTATTGTAAGGGCAAACGATATCTTTACAGGAAACTGTAACCTTTTAAAAGCTATAGGCAAATCCGTCGGTATCATCGGGATCCGCGGAATGTGAGCGAGTTGACCGGCCGCGGGGCCCGTGATGATAGTTGCTACAATCACATTATCTCTTAATTCCTTTATCAAAAGTCTTGTTCCATTACACATACTGGGAAGGTTTAAATTTCTCAATAGCATTATGGGAGTACCTACTTTTAATTTTAGTTCGTGGGGTGGCAAGCCGGCAGGACTGAGGTAATTTAGAAATTCTTATGGGTAGTGCACTGTATCTTCGATGTTGCACACGGTGTCAACAGATTTGTAACATTTAAAATCACCGGGTACTTTTTCCATAATCATATTGTTTATCACATTTACTGAGTCCTTTCTTGGTGACAATATCGCCCTCGAACAGACCAATGGAAATTTCTTTCTGTTAAATTTTCGATGTCGGGATAGATTGTGTCTATAAGAATTTCTAGACTGTGAACAGTTTGAGCCAATTCATTATCCAACAATACTTGGGAGCTGTTTGCAAAAGTGGGTAATTTTCCCTCTCCTAATTTAAGTAGTTTTTGTAAGAAATTGCCACCGTGGTTAATACTTAAATGTGCTCTCATATTTGTGCGCAAATTGAGAGTTTCAGAGTGCGCAGATTGCCACAAAGGTGATGATTTGAGGCACGCTTTAATAACGTCGGCACGTGTACCTTTTGTTATAACCGGTAGTGTTTGGCGAAAGTCTCCAACGAAAACAAAAGTTACGCTCCCCATCATATTGCCTGAGTTTCTGATGTCTTTTAATGTGCGGTCCACTGCTTCTACATGAGCTCTATGGCTCATGGTGCACTAATTCCAAATAATCAGCGACGTGTCCTGTAAGAGCTTTCCCAGGGGACCATTTTTGCGGATTGAGCATACAAACTGTTGTTCTAAAGTCACAGCCAACGGTAATTTAAAGGTATAGTGAGCTGTTTTCCCATCATTAAATAGGGTTGCAGCAATTCCAGAAGACGCCACTGCCAGAGCTTCTCTTCCAGATTGTCGAACTTTTGCTAATACTAAATTGGCAAGAAAGGTTTTACCTGTGCCACCGGGCGCGTCCAAAAAAAATAGTCGACCACTTTTATTTTCCACTCTTTCAATTATAGCATCGAACGCTATTTTTTGATCTGCCATTAACTTGGGTACATTTGAGTTGACAAATACTGACAACTCGTTAATTAATATCATATGTACGGCACGGTATAGCATCAACTATATTATGTGAACGATTCGGAGAAGGTAAACCAAAGTCCCTCAAATTTTTATCGTTCAATTCTAAAAGTTTGTTTTCTATCTGTATCAAGCCTTCGTTATGAACATCATAATCCGGACCTCGTTGTTGGGCTACATATCTGATGTCTTGACACAAATCGTCTTTAACAGTTTCCCATAATTTGAGAGGTTCCGAGGGGAAACAAAATAATAATATTACCACAAACAACTCTCTCAGCCTTAACGGACATTGGGAAATCGAAGCTTCTCTCAAAGTGATTTCCCACTGGTTGTCATTTTCTAGCAAACCCCTATCTCAGCAAGCGGCTTGGTAAGTTTGTTTAATAATTCCGTCAACGGTTTTTAAGTCCACGTACATGATGAAGAAGTATTTTGAGATAAAAACACTCTGACTGGGAAGGATGAACGCTGTATACTTTTCCTAATGCCGCATCTTTTTTTATACCGGGATGTCCTACTACTTCTTGGCCACGTTTCCTTCTAAAGAATTTATTGTTAGCCTATGTATAATAATGAGCGACTTGATGATATAGAAGTGTTTTATCAAATTCATCACTATTGCATAGGTCAAAAAACGCTGTGAGTGTCGTTTTTGGTGGATTTTGCGCTATATGTCGCATATTTTCCTCTGAGAAGTATACTCGTTGTCCATTTTCTAGGTGTACCGCTAAGTGTACTACGGTAGGGTGTCTTTCGTGGATAGGAAACTCTAATAACCTCCACACTGCTTCAGATGTACTGATGTACCGGCCATTTAAATAATTTTCAACTTCTTCGTGAGCATTTCGGACACTGAAAGTAGCTTGATCCAATCCTTTGTTAATGTATTTACAAATGTATTTTATGGCTTGTACGAAATGACAATATTCAACATTTATGTGAGCGTTGAATGATCGACACAGTATTGGGGAATATGGAACGATCCATCTGTTGTCTATGTTCACCGTTCGCCCTCGGACATTTAATGTAGCGACCTGCCCTCCGTTGTTGATGTCGCGTCGTCGATAAACGGGATACCCATTCTCACCGGTCTGGGTTTCAGTTACGAAACGCCGTGGATATTTTTTCGAACATATGCCATTTTTCATGCACGGTGAAGTCACATTTTCTTGCCCACATGGCCCATGTACCATATTTTTTGTTATTATTTCAAACAATACTGGGTCTTCGTCTTTATTAGGCAGTTCGGCAACTATTATTTCATTAATTTCATCGGGCTGTATTTTCGACTCCAGCCACAATAGCATATGACAATGCGGTAATCCTCTTTTTTGCCACTCAACAGTGAGCATATAACATTTAACCAGCCCAAAAATAGCGTCTTTTGTGAATATTTTTATATTTTTTTTCATTTTTAAGTGAAACACTCGAGCGATGATGTCATACCGGTCGAAAGACCGTTGACCAGGAAAAAGTTCCTGCTTTATTTCTCCTCATTCCGGATTACAGGTGAAAGTTACGAAAAGATCTGGCCTACCATAATTGCGCACATATGTCATAGTATCTTGCGTCTTTTCGTGGAGACCCAGTAAATGATGACGGCAAGATGATATGCTGTCCGATATTGGCAGCATTTACGCTTGCGTCTTGGTTCAAAGCATCCCTCAAATGAATATAGTCATCCGCTCTAAGCTTTTGTTGGTTTGAGAAATAAAATTTAATCTTTCTGAAATCATCTTCGCCATCATATCCACACAATATTGATTAAACAAACCTTTGTAATAATGCAGTGCATTAAAACAGTTGCTCCTAATCATTAAACGGTATGCATAATATTGCATACATGACAGTCTTATTTCTTAAGGAATCCTGCTGAGGAATAGTCATATAATATCCATCGTCTCCTGATACAAACATTAGAGGATATTGTAGCGGATCATATGCGCGGTGTAATTCCGACACTCGTTTTAGCTGTCCATCTCTACCGTGCAGTACTATATCCCTGGGCCCTTTATCTTCATCGACCAAGAGAACAGCCACTTCATTTATGGAAGGAGCGTTATATTTTCCCCTGTGTTCTGTTTGAGGTGTGCGATCAGAGTAAATAATTAATTTTAAACTCTCCGGGGTATTGAGTTCGATACTATGTTTAAAACTTCGTATGTAAACATTGTGGCTATTCAACATAGTCTGCAATTCGTTTATCAAATCTAGTTTTAGCATGGGGGCCATGATTGACCGCAATGATTGTTGGTCAGCATCAGAAATAAAATATATCTGCAAAAATTGAGGGCTTTGTCCTGACGGCGGTAGAAGGCTACCTATGAGATGATAAACTTGTCCTTCTACCTTAAAGGTGGGCATAAAATTTGCCTCTCTAATTTCTTTCGCCCCAAAGGAAGTCATCTGAAATAGGCTATTGTATCTACGTACGTTATTCAAAAAATGCGCTGATGATGTATGATTATTTGTCAAAAGACTTTTTATTGGTTCTGGTGGCTCTTGAATGTTAGGAAGAATAACTTTTCCAGACGCGCAGCACATACCGTTCGCTTCATCAGTCCATTTTTTAGCAAAACATTTAGGACAAATCTTATTCATTGCTCCGATTTGGATGCTGTTTTCATGAGCATATTCAATTACAGGATCGTAACTAAATGCCGATCTATTACTATGAGCTAAAATTCTATTGCACGTCCTAGTTGTTAACGACCTTTGTCTTCCTCTCTGTGCCGCCAGCCGCTGTAAGCGTTCAGCGCTAGATTCCCGTGCACGCGATCGCGAGTTCCTAGCTCTATTTTCAGCAAGACGCTGCGAGCGCTCAGCGCTCGACTGTCGTTCGTATAGCTGCGACGATCTTGCATTTTGTTCTGCTAGACGAAGTGAACGTTCGGCGCTACGTTCCCTTGCCCGTGTTTATGAGTTCCTAGCTCTATTTTCAGCAAGACGCTGCGAGCGCTCAGCGCTCGACTGTCGTTCGTATAGCTGCGACGATCTCGCATTTTGTTCTGCTAGACGAAGTGAACGTTCGGCGCTACGTTCCCTTGCCCGTGTTTATGAGTTCCTAGCTCTATTTTCAGCAAGACGCTGCGAGCGCTCAGCGCTCGACTGTCGTTCGTATAGCTGCGACGATCTCGCATTTTGTTCTGCTAGACGAAGTGAACGTTCGGCGCTACATTCCCTTGCCCGTGTTTGCGAGTTCCTAGCTCTATTTTCAGCAAGACGCTGCGAGCGCTCGGCGCTCGACTGTCAATCTTATAGCTGTGACGATCTCGCATTTTGTTCTGCTAGACGAACTGAACGTTCAGCGCTAGATTCTCTGGCCCGAGATTGCGACGCGTACTCTTTCATACTTGCGAGACGATCTGAATGTTCAGAAGAAAATTCTCCAATACGGCGTAGTTTTGTTAGTCTCGCTTGGGAACTATATTTAGAAAGTTGCGAGCTTCTTTTCCCAGGCATATTGTTTGGAAGGGGTTCCCTCAAATCAGAGAAAATAAGAATAAACTAAAATTATAAAATAAATCAGAAAAGGTTTAAGGAGGTAGTTCTGAAAAGAACTTTTGATAAATACTATAAAAAGTGTGAGAATAGTATAGAAATTAAACAAATAGATAGAATAAAATAATGTATAAGTAGTTCTGAAAAGAACTTTTTAACTGGAACATAAAAATATGCTATGAAAAGAAAAGCAAAATAATCAATGTCGCTTGCATCCACTGCGTAGGGAGCCGACCGCGCGACTGTGCCGCGCGGCTACCTAGTTCATACATGTGCACGCCCCTGCCCCGCACTTCGGTGCCCCCTCTCTCGCCGCGTCGCTCACTGCGCTGCGTGGAGCCACACCGGCGCGGTGGCGTGTATCTTTTGTTTATATTGACATTTTTAATTTCGTAATATCTTCTGAATAGAATGTCCGATTTCAATAATTCAAGTATTTATACAAAGTATTAATAATAATAATAATAATAATAATAACGTCTATGTATTTTTAGAGAAAAATATTTTATTTTCAGTTTAAATTTTATTTTTGATATAAATCCATTTATTTTCAAATCATATTAAAACAATAAGACGCTTTGCACAATAAACATAAAAAATTACAGGCATAAAAGCAAATATTCATCAGTATTAAATATTACAAATAATATGACAACGTCAAAAATGAAAATTTTCACAGAGACTGAATTTAAGTTTATTAAAATACAAGATGTTAACAAGAGCCAGATCTAGAGCCGCACCACTACCACCTCCGGGTTCGTCGCTTAGCTCCGCCTCGCAGCCGTCGGTACATCGATCAGAATCACCGGCCGCTGCAGTTGCGTCGAGCTCGAGCGACGAATATTTCTCTCCGCCTTCGTCACCGTCACCTGCACGTCGGCGGGGAAGAGGCCGGCCACCGACCCGCTTGGGACCCCGAGGCCCACCGACCTCGAACCGGGCCCCCGCTGCCGGTGGTGATGTGCGCCGCATGCGATGGACTCAATCCATTAATGAAAACGTCATGCGGGCATATTTTGGGGCTACAGAGGGAGGAACTAACCTCACTGCGTATCGCAGCCGCATGCTTGTTCTGTTTCAGGCCTTTGAACCAAGCGTCAACGTTTCAGCCCAGCGATTATCGGATCAAGTGCGGGTTATCCAACGCAGTCGACAGTTGGATGATACCGTGCTTGATAGGCTACGCTCAGAATACTTGCCTACGAGCCATGCCATTTGCATCCAACCCGCAGTTACGCAACTATCACCTGGTGCGACGCGGACGGGTAATAGTGCCAGCATGGAGGTGGATGACATGACAAATGATGTAAGTATTCAGTACAAGGAGGAGGTAAAGGATGCTTTGGAAAGTGCGATTCAGAAATACCGGTACATGCAATTTACGATTCGGCCCCGTCTGCCTCGGTTACCTATGCATAGAAAAAATATAGCATTGGTGAGTGTCCTGGACTCGCTATTATCTAGTTATTTAGATAATAGCGAGAATCTCGCCGATACTCATTCGATCCTGTACTGTGCTGCTGTGGCGGCAAGTCGTATAGCGGGCATCAAGTTACCCACACATGTCCCTGCTATACGACAAACATCTGTCACCCCGGCCTGGCAGTGCAGGATTGAACGGCGTATTGCTGAGGCAAGGACACTCATCGGTAAGCTGATCTGCTTCAGGGCAGGGAACACACGGCCCAGGGTAATGCGCTATGTGGGCCGGGCTTTTCTGGGGACTGGTGTCAGTCCTCATGAATACGTATCTCGGGCCACAGAGCGCATTGACTTCCTGAAGCAGAAAGTCTATGCATGGGCAAATCGACTGCGCAGATACAAAAAACGCGTGCACCAGTATGTCATCAACCGCACGTTTCAAAGTGACCAAAGATGGGTTTATAGAACCTGGGAACGACCAGATCAATGTGTGGCCGATGTGGGGCTACCAGATGCTGATGCTACTAATACGTTTTGGAGGAACATCTGGTCGGTACCCGTCGGCCACACTGAGGGGGAATGGATGCGGGAGGTCAAGCGAGCAAGTGAGCTAATTCCAGAAATGGAAAACGTGGTCATTGATAGCCAGGATGTAATTAGTGCGGTCCGATCCTTATCAAATCGGAAATCGCCAGGACCGGACGGACTGCACAATTTCTGGCTGAAATGGCTGCGTAGCTCACATGTTTGTTTGGCTGCTCAATTTCAATCTGCCCTAGAATCTGGATCGTTACCAGATTTTATGACCACGGGAATAACCCACCTACTCCATAAAACAGGTAGTACCAACGAGCCCGGCAATTATAGACCGATAACATGTTTGCCATCGATCTATAAGCTTCTTACATCTATTTTGAGAGCCAAGGTATCTAAACATATTGATACAAATTCAATAATGTCAGCTTCTCAGAATGGATGTAAGAGGGGGGCTCGTGGTACTAAGGAGCTCCTTCTCATTGATATGGCCATTAGCCAACAGGCTCGCCGTAAACAAAGGGATATGGCGGCATGTTGGATAGATTATAAGAAAGCGTATGATTCGGTGCCTCATGCATGGCTTTTGAGGGTGTTAGAGTTGTATAAAGTAAATGCAACTCTGCGCACCTTTTTGAAGTCATGCATGGGGCAATGGAAAACGGTTCTTAGCTATCCAGGATGTCGACAGATCCCTGGGAATGGCGAATTGATAAAAATTGAGCGGGGTATATTTCAGGGCGACAGCCTGAGTCCTCTTTGGTTCTGCCTAGCATTGAATCCTCTTAGTACATTACTAGAGGGTTCAGGGCTAGGTTACAGGTTACATAGAGGTGGTGGAGTGATATCCCACTTGTTGTATATGGATGACTTAAAGTTGTTTGCCCACACTAAATTACAGTTGATGGATTTACTTAAAGTAACTGAAACTTTTAGTAAGTCTATCAGTATGGATTTTGGTGTGGACAAATGTGCTGTCATCCATGTAAAGCAAGGCAGGATAGTGGAATCCGAAGGAACACAACTTTCGGATTCCATTAACCTACGATCACTTCTTGTAACCGATACTTACAAGTACTTGGGTATGTCACAGGCGTTAAGTATCAATGAGGCTGACATGAAGCAATCGTTGCAGGAGCGTTTCTTTGGTCGCCTGAAAAATGTTTTAAAAAGTCTTTTATCAGGTGGCAACAAGGTGCGCGCTTGTAACGGTTGGGTCATGCCGGTGCTCATGTACTCCTTTGGCAAACTTAAGTGGACTCAGACTGAACTGGATGCCCTGGACCGGAGGGTCCGTACACTCTTGACGGCATACCATATGCATCACCCACGTTCGTCTGTGATGAGATTGTTTATCCCGCGGAAATGTGGAGGCCGAGGCTTTCTGAATGCCAAGGCCCTTCATAACCGCGAGGTATGGAACCTTAGAGAATACTTTCTTCAGGCAGACGTGGGTATGCATCGGGATGTAGTTGCTGTAGACATCGGACTCACCCCGCTCAGTTTGGCTAAAGAGAACTGGCGCAAGCCTGTAGTACTTAGCACTACCGATCGCAGGGATGTATGGCAGAGCAAGGAGCTTCACGGTAGGTTCTACAAGGCTCTATATGGAGCTGATGTAGACCTGTTAGCCTCCGTGAACTGGCTACGTTTCGGTGACCTCTTTGGGGAAACCGAAGGGTTTGTCTGTGCTATTGCGGACGAAGTTATCAAGACGAATAACTACCGGAGATATATCTTGAGGGATGGTACGGTTGACATTTGTCGGGCGTGCCACCTACCTGGTGAGCCCCTCAGGCATATAGTTTCCGGTTGTTCTCGTCTTGCTAACGGCGAGTACTTGCACAGACATAACCAAGTAGCCAGGATTATTCAGCAGCAACTTGCTCTGAAATACAAACTTGTAGATGTTGAAGTGCCGTACTACAGGTATGTAGCTGAATCAGTTCTCGAAAATGGTCATGTCACGTTGTACTGGGATCGAACTATCATCACAGACAGGACTGTTGTGGCCAACAAACCTGACATTGTGGTGATAGATCGATCAGAGCGCCGCGCATTGATTATCGATGTCACCATTCCGCATGACGGCAATCTCGCGAAAGCTGAAAAAGATAAGCAAATTAAATATCTCGATTTGGCTCGCGAGGTTGTCGACATGTGGGACGTTGATTCGGCAATCATTGTGCCGATAGTCATATCTGTCAATGGTCTAATAGCCAAGAGCCTCGATCACCATCTAAAGAGGCTCGCGTTGGGTGCTTGGATCAAGGGTTTGATGCAGAAGGCAGTGCTTTTAGATACAGCACGCATTGTGAGGAGGTTCCTATCTCTGGAATCCTAACCACCGGCAGCTTGGACCCTGTTCCCGATGCCGGTGGGGTACCATATATTTTATATTTTTAAATGATATGTATTTTTATAGATATATGTATATTTAAAAATGAAAAATATATTAAAAATATATAATGATTCGCGCGGCCCCGTCGATAGTGGTTTTGTCGAGGAACACCGTGGTAGGTTTAGTCGGTATTCCGGGAGGTACATTATCTTTTAACATCTTTATCTTACCCCGGCGAGTCCGACATAATCCCTCCGCCCGCCCCCGCGGAGAGATATGTGTCATTGCATTCCCCCACGTAAAGAAAAAAAAAAAAAAAAAGTATACGTTACTTTGGCCGCCTGTACTAGGTTATACCTGTATCACAGGCGATAATTATGTGCTATTATAGTGTTATAGAAAGAGCATTCATAACAATATTTAAAAAATTTAGATTGTTCTATAATAAGTTACTATTACAATGAAAATAATATAACTTATTCATATAATTTTGTATTTAAATATAAGTTGACATATATAATGTTTATTAAATAAACATAGTATATGTGAGAATGAGAATCTAAGTAGTAGTAAGTGATAAAATATAAATAAACGGCGATCTAGGTACCGTCATAATCTACTGAGTTTATGTACCTATATTCAGCTTGTTTTCTGGCTGGACAGTCAGTCTCACCCGTCTTGTGTTTGCTAGGCTTCTTAAAACGAGAGCATGAAGCACATTTAGGGGCATCTTCCTTCCTTGTACATTCGGTCATCGAATGTCCAGCTTCGGCACAATGTCCACACGTAGGGGTAACCTCTCTGCAAGATTTCGCTGCGTGACCATACCGATGGCATTTGTAACATCTTGTAACTAGTGTAAAATCTCTCACGGGGCGAGACGTCCAATGTATAAAAAGTCTAGCCTGTGTGACTAAGGCTTTTCTTATGTTAGCCGATACCTCAATAATGTAGTTGCAGGTTGGAGCATCTTTCTTGCCCGATTTGTGGCTTAATTTAATTGAAGACAAAAATGATTTTAGATCCATCGATGGAAACTTATCGGCTATATTTTGCTCGAAGAGACAGCTGAATACTTCATTTTCGGACAGAGAATTGGGTACACCAACTACCACAATCCGTGGTTTACGCTTGGCGGGTTCGTCAACTGTAAGACCAGACAAAGACAGATAGACTGCCTGCTTCACTTTTTCTACGTCTTGTTTAGTTTCTGTGCTGATAATAACTCCTCCATTTCTAGTTCTGCGAACCCCACGAACTTGCAACTTGATTTCCTCCGGACTAATAATTTTCTGTACAAGAGTTTTCGTTTCATCACTGGTTTTTAATACGTCACGGGGATATATTGCCACACAGCTGAGATTATTTGGCCGGACGAAACTATTTGATCCCTTCTTAATCATCTCCACATAAGAGACTTTTTCAGTAGTACGGGTATTCTGGATGGTCTGCTTGAGCTCCGAAAGATGTTCTGTTATATCGCACTTTTCTTGTAGGGTATCTATTGTGCTAGAAACTTGAAGCGCTTTCTGTTTTAGCGATTGGTACAGGACTGCTATTTGTGAGGTGCTATGACCAATTTTTCGACACAGGTTTGAAATTCTCATCTTCTGGTCCGAATTGAGTTTACTATCCACGGTAATGGAATAAACATCATTTAATTGCTGCTCGACGGATGACATCCATTTTTGGATCTCAGATGTAGACGAGATATCTGATATGATGTCAGAGTTAGAGGGAGGCGAAGCCGCGGGGCGCACTAGCCTGCTCTTATTACACGGACTACTTTCCATAGTATAATATTATATCACTTCACATATAAGTGTTCATTGTTTACGAAAATATGCACTAAGCAGGTAACAAAAATGCATCACTCAGCAATGTAACAACTAATGGAGGTCACGGTTTATTAATCGTAATTATTAAATATTGTTTACGAGCACGTCTATCTTTGTCAGCGCTACGAACGATCTCCATATTCAACAGGTATTGAAACAGTCTTGAATACGAAATAATTTATTTGGATAATTATTATTAAAATGGTGGGGATAACATCGTCTGATTTTGATCGGCATTTCTATCAACTTTTAAAATGTAAAAAAGTAGTTATAGTGACATAACTACAATAGTTGGACATATGGTCTCGCGAAGTTTTTTGTAGATATTGATATGTTCTATAATATTGTAGAACATTTTTTTGTTTTATCATCAATACTTTCCGCAGCGCATGCGATGAAAGACATTTTTGGCTAATTTTTTTACACCTTGGGTTGGTTTTAGTAGGGATTTCTAAGGATCTCTAATTTTTCTAGTAATATATATAGCCTATGTTACTCAGTGATAATGTAGCTTTCTAATGGTGAAAGAATTTTTTAAATCGGTCCAGTAATTTTTGAGTTTATTCGTTGCATACAAAAATACAAAAATACAAATCTTTCCTCTTTATAATATGTATTAGTGTAGATATTAGTGTAGATGTAGATTATTTTGATATATTGTTTGTTTGAACCATTTTGTCACGTGACGTTTGTGGTGAAATAGCCAAATATTGTATTTGCAGTGAAACCTTGATTTTTCCTGCAAATTCTAATGGGAAGGAGAGTTCATTGTAAAATACTATATGAATATTTAGTATCATCATATAGTATTTCACAATGAACTCTCCGCGAACGAAAATTTTCACGCGCTCTCAAAATATCATTGTTTACTTTAAAAATAAAGTACAAAATAGGTTGATGACATATTATAAAAAAAAAAAAAAAATATTTTGACAATAACCTGTTTACGTATATAATCAGTACATTTTCTATTCAAATTCAGTTGTTATTTTCGTTGACTAAACAAAGATAATTTGTCCATAATTATATTATGTTACATAGGTTAGAACCTAAAAATGGCGGACAAGCAACGTGCACTGTATTAATCACAATTAAACGGCATGGGCTGTTTAAATATTCACTCATGGTACATAAATCAGTAACGAGCTGACACAGGCAGTTCTTGTGTAAAACAAGTCACCCACAGATTCATGTACACACAGCGACGCATCAACCTAGACTGTTTGGACTTTGAACTATTAGAAGTTGAACGCTGCGAATCGTGCGAGAGAGTGCGTTATATTTTTGTTACGCTCTATCCTTAACATTACATCGACACCACTATGCACTGTCCCTTTGCGACAATTCTCTATTTTTAACCCCCGACGCAAAAACGACGGGGTGTTATAAGTTTGACGTGTCTGTGTGTGTGTGTATGTGTGTGTGTGTGTCTGTCTGTCTGTGGCATCGTAGCTCCCGAATCGATGAACCGATTTTAATTGCGTTTTTTTTTTGTTTGGATGGTGAATTAGTCGGAAGTGTTTTTACAATAGTTATGTTTGATAAAAATCGGTCCAAGATGGCCACCGCCACAAAATGGAAACGGAAACGGGAACGGAAATCGGATTACCTACATATTTTTTCACAACTCCCTCAATATTATAGGTATCAAATGAAAGGGCTTGACTAATAGAATACTATACACTATGATAAATTTCAACTCCAAGATGGCCGCCACCACAAAATGGAGAAAACAATTGTTTTTTTACAACTCCCTCATTATTGGTATCAAAGGAATTTAGAGTCGCGGGTTTTTAAATTTTAATTTATTATTGTTTTGTATGTAGCGTAGTTATGCGTATATAGGGTGTCTAACTTGATGTGTAGCCGTGTGTACAGCTTGATAGTGGGTAAAATGTACGCAAATATTGTGGGTAATCAATCAGTGAAACACTAAACTCTCTGCAGGAATCTGTGTTTACAATTATCAAGTATACTGCATTAATTTTTCGGCGTATTCCGCCAGTTCTTCGTTTTTATTTCCACATCACAATATCATAATGCTGGAGGCGGTGCTGAAAAAATAAGTCTTATAGATCTTATTTAACTGCATTAGTAGATTAATTGCCGACGCTAGTACAAGTATTAAGCTCTAACAGGGATCATGGGTTACACGTGAGATAATTTATAGCAGTTTGCTGTAATTTAGCATCATATAAGTTCACCCGTAGTTATCATGTAGGTTATATAAGTGCTATTATAAGGTTGCGTGTAACAAGCTGATTAACACTATTAAAGTTCAACTATGTGCAGCAAGACCCATTATATCATAGTTAATTGAAGTCACAGGAAAACTGATTGCATTATAGTAGCTCACATGTTCTTTCTTAAAATGCAAGTGATCTAAGGGTACACTTGTGACCATCAATTCAGAATATAGCTGAGCCTAAGTCCATAAAAATGCTGAATTGCAGCTTACAGTTCTATTTATTACTAAAATCTGTATAATACTGAACTGTATACCTAATTTTCCTTTAATTACATAAACAAAGCAATTATAATTTATAACACCAACTCAACTACCACGGTGTTCCTCGACAAAACCACTATCGGCGGGGCCGCGCGAATCGCTTTCGCATGCGGTCGCGACCCCGCTGAGGTTACGGCCCGCCGTATGAAACGGCAGGCCACTACACAAAGAGACCTACCTAAAAGAGGCACTTCTCACATTATAGAAGCCTACTGTCTCTCCCCTAGATATATATACTGGCGTCTGGCCACCACGCAAGAGCGGCGCAGGTCGGCTATATGGTCCGACTACCAGTACACCCGACGACGCGCTGTAAGATTATGAGGCACTCTAGGCATCGCCGCATCGCAAACTTGAGTTATGGCCTCCCGGAACCACTCGGCCTCCAATTCGATGTTGTCAGGCCGGAACGATGGAGGCTTCCAGTAGGACCTCCCGATTTAGCTTCTTCAAAGCCCAACGCGGACCGCAATCGGGGCCCTTGGGGCTGGGGGATCGGAGGTCTAGGCGGAGACGTCGAACCGTATGTAACGATGGTCCGACAACGTCTCCACCTCCTCTACGGCGCGCCAGCCTTGGACACGGCGTGCTAGTGCGGGGCTAACAAAAGAAACATCGACGATGGAACCACCCCGCTGACGCACGCACGTGTGCACTGACCCACGATTGAGGACTTGCAGGCCGTTCTCTACGGCCCACTCCTCGAGCAATTCACCCTTCGCGTCTGTGGTCGCTGAACCCCAAGCCGCGGATTTGGCGTTGAGGTCCCCGACGACGAGCACGGACCGAGGGTGACTATGAGCGACGACGACGTTTAGTTCGAGGAGATAGTCCTCGAAGTCGGCGAGAGATCGATTGGGTGAGAAGTAGCCACCCACCACAACCGCTTTTTCTATGAGTGCTGCGACGAAGCCCCGTCCTCGGATGATGTTCTCGAAGGACGGGGTGCCGGCGGCGGCCAATGAAATTAGCGTCACCAAGCCATCGAGGTCCCCTAGCCAGTCAGCCCTGGAGGGGACAAAATAGGACTCAGCGACGATGGCGATATTAATAGACCACTGCGCCATGCTCTGGAGGAGAAGGTCCTGAGCCCTGGCGCAGTGGTTTAGATTACATTGGAGGAGACGGAGGCGTGGAGGCATTACGTCTCCATACTGACCTCCGTTCCCCTAACCGCGGGAGCGGCGACCTTAGCGGCAACCCCAGCTGCGACCAACGACGACGATGTAAAGGACCTTAGGGGTGTTTTTTGGATAGCGACGCAGCCCTTGCCACCCGCCCGGTGCTCCGCAGGTTTGCCCGCCGCCACACACAAGATACAGTGCGGCGTGGCCTTGCATGTTGCGGCTATTTGGCCGGGTTGACCGCAACGGAAGCAACGGCCAGTGCAGTCAACCTGTGAGGGGCACTTAACACCTACATGGCCGCTGGATAGGCAACGGTAGCACCGGGCGGGCCTGGGTTCCAGTACTTTAACTTGCGCCGACACCCACCCCACCAGAATACGTCGGCCATCAGCAAGTTTTTTAGCAGCGGCAACGGGACAACTAATGATAGCTGTCCCCATTCCGGCGCGGCCCGTCTTGATGTCGCCACATCGAACCTGCTCCTCTGAGCAGTCTCCAGACTTGGCGACGGCTGTGACAACTTCTTCTTTAGCGACGGAGTCATCCAGACCGCTAATGCGTATATCGACGCATTTTTGCGGTCTGGAGACGCGGACGTCATCTACCTCCAAAGTCTGGCGGAGGCTTTCCGCCAGACAGTCCGCTTGGTCACCGCTAGCGACCCCTGGTACTTCAATGAGGCGGGCACCGGTCTGGGTTGTCCGGCACCGCAATCCCGCTGTAATCCCCAGCTTGTTGGGGTCGATTGCATACCGCGCCTTCTTGAGAAGCTCCGCGTATGTGATACCTCGCTCGATGGCAGCCGGCTGCAGTGTAAGGACTACTGCAGTGGAGCGAGGCGTTTGGAGCTTCTTAGTCGCCTTCTTGGCCGCTGTTTTCGCTTTCTTCGCTGCTTTTCTCTTTTTCTTTGCCGCCTCCTTTTTGTGCCCCACGGTCTCCCAGTTGACGGCCTCATGAGTGAGAGTCGCTGTGCTCTCCTTGGGCGTTGCGGGGCCCTTCTTGGGTGCTGCGAATGCGGGTAGTGCCTGCGTTTTCTTCTTGCCCTTCCTACTGGTTGGGGATAATTTATAACTCTAATATTAACAAATCTAACCACTTATAAATAAAACATGAAAGTAACAAAATATGGAACTATAAATTTAATATAAATAGGCAGCGTCGTAAAATTCTTCAGCACCGCTGTCGACCGGGAAAGTGCCCAGAAGACTGGCAGCATTGCCACGTTGAATGGCAATGCTGATTCTTTGAGCCAAGAAAAGACCAGCCTTCTGGTCAAGCGAAGCGTCGATTAGCCGCTTAGATATATCTCTAAAAAGCGCATGAGCGCCCGGAACCCATGAACCTAGCATCTCCACCCCAAACGGCTTAAAAACGTAATTACCAATTAAATTACTGTATCTGCGCCGTTTGAGGTTTTGCGCCGCTACAGCAGCAGCACTCGCACAGCTCACCGTATTCGGGAGATGTGATGGCGCAAGGGTGTCGACGCATGTGGCGTTCCACACCAAAGGCCTACCCATTTTCCAAGATAACAAAGACATACCATCGGGTCTCTTCCCATCGTCACGTACCAAGCCTATGGGTTCTAATACTGCTGGTACGCTGGCGGTAATAAGAGCACGACGGATAATGTCACTGTATACCTATATTAACGCTTGCAACATTACAGTGTTGTCTCTGTGACGCATAATAGCGTTATTATACAGCCGAAAGTTTAATTTCTAGCTATTGCAGTTCGAGTGTACCTACTGTAATAAGTCTCTATAAATGCTAAAGTTACCGATGTTACCTTTTATTATATCCTATTATGCAGTTTTGTGCTTATTGGGAGATTAGTGGGCGACCGTTGAACTGCCTCTCAAAGGTCTCTAGTTCAATACCAAGGTAAGCATCTCTGACATTTCGAAGTTATGTACGTATTAAAATAGTTAATTATCGCTCGCTTTAACGGTGAAGGAAAATATCGTTAAACCTGCTTGTGTGAGAATTCTCCATTATGTTCTTAAAGTTAAGATATACAGATAAGAAGTCTGCCAACCCGGGGACAAGAACTTGAAATAAATTATTACTATTATTATTATTATTATTATCTTTCCTTTCTCACAATGAGATGAGGCCTATGCCCAGCAGTTGGACAGTTTAATATAGGGCTGATATTATATATTTATATATACGCATAATGATTTAATTGGTAAAATTTTACCACGATCAGATGCCGTGGGCCTGAAACAAAAACGTTCAGATCACCAGCGCCAGAATGGCATGCTGCTGTAAAGAAGGAAGACGTGAGTACCTACTCTATTATTATACATTAAATATTTTGTTCTTGTGCAACCTGTAAGTAGTGTACTGACCAGAAAGCACAAACACTTGCTTTATTTATAATTATTTGTTATTTTATTGACATTGTTATAATATTTAATCATAATATCATACTTATTGCAATAATAATAGACATAAATCTTCAGTGTACAGTTTTTAGAATAGACTTTATTTTAGATTGTTATTTTAAGTAAAATTGCTTTGGATACATTATGGAAAATGAATCAAATGGTGAATAAATGTGCTGTAAAACGGAAAGTGGGTAAACGGAAAATTGAAATCTATTATCTCACTTTTCCGTTCACCAACTTCCCCCGGTGAATAAAATTCCGGAAGCTCGCATACCTCTCCTTTTATTCCTTTCCTTTTATCCGATTTTTAGTTCCTTTTTCCTAGGATCGACAACCACAGGTATACCTACTTCTGTAATTTTAAGCGATCACCAAGCTACCATAACCGCTGACCTTGAAAGGGACTGCATACTTTTTTACAACAATAAAAAATAATATAATTGAAATGAATAACATTCGCGTAAACAGAAGACAATATTATAATAGAATTTGATCAAATAAATGTACAAAATAGTTTCTGCCTTCTGATTGTTACTCATGTAAGTATGTAGTACATGAATTATTTATTAATTTCAATAATCATTTAATTTAGCTAAAGCAACAAGCTGCTTGGGACGGTGTGATCTACCTAAACACAGATGTTTAGACAAAGAAGAAATAAAACCTGGACCTGTTCCGAAGTATATGGGATGGCTGTGGGATGCAAGAAATTCGCCTGAACACCAGGTATATAGTTTAGACAGGCATTACGTTGATTTACATGTCAAATGAAGTCAAAATAAAAATACCTAGATTTTTCATTTTTTTTCATATTAGATTTTTTCACGTGGTCCTAGAATAATTAATGTTATAGCATCAGGACTTTCACACACAGACATATTTCATAATAAGTATACTTATTACATCTACAGTCTACTGCTGCCTACCGGGTATCGAATCTAAGCTTATATTAGGAACTGCCAATCAGAAAACCCAATGCCTGACCCAGTAGGCTGCAATTTACAGTTGCACATTTTTCCCTCCTGCTTCTACTAGAATGACATGGCAATATACGAGTCCAATTTGTACTGCAAATAAGCAAATGGCCAATACAAAAAAGTTTAAAAGCATATCCATCGATAATCATCAGCAATTTCAGCATCTTTGTTTAGTTCACATTACTTCACTAGGTACTTATATGTCCTATTTATTCTCAACTAGACTTTGCGTGAAAGCGTAACAAATAAACAAACAAACTCACATTCGCATATATAATATTAGTTAGAATATCGTCAAGGTTTGTTGTTTATGACCAAGTCGCCAAAGTATTAACACACACAAATAAAATAAATAAAACTATGGAGTAGAATGACTAAGTATATTAAAATCACCAATTTATATAAATCGTGACTTCCCTTGTCCTTTCCAAAAAGAGAGCTTACGTATATTGTACTTCCCCCCGGACCGCGTTGGCGATTAGACGTGTGCACCCGTATTTCATTTTATTTTATTGATACAATTTAATTAAAAAAATTCAAAAATTAAATTCAGTTCTCAGAATTGCACGTGCAATTACAACGTGTCTCACGTCATAAGCCACGGCGTTTTTTTTTTCGGCCAGTTACTTACGTGAAGTTATTGTTTAAACATAAATACAACAAACACTTGAAATAAAGCCATTAAAACTACAGTGCAAGTTAAAGTGAAATGTTGAGATAATATCATAATATTATAGTGTACTGTGACGTAACATAATGAGCCCGGCGCTCTATTACAAGGAGCTAGTCTACAGAAACGTACTGTGTGTAACATTCACAATTTCCGATCTACTGGTTCTTCTGATCCGCTCCAAGCATTTTACGTTACTATTCACACAAAGTTAGCCCGCTAGGTACACTTAATTCCCTACACGCCTGAAGTTCCTGCCTTGATACCATACCTAAGTCGCACGGCGCGCATTCTGCCGCTATCAAATTCTGGGAATTCTTTTGTCAATGAGACATTCCAACCATAACTATATTATTATACTAACTTATTATAGTTATTTATTTATTCCGAAATGGATAAATATATTTCCGAATCTAACTTGAGCGAAATGAGCGATAAGGAAATTTCTCCACCAAACTATGTATCGCAACGCCAAAAAAGGAAAAAGTTGGCAATGTCACCTATGGATTTTACGAGCTTTAAGGAGGAAATAAAAGCTATGATGTCTACCTTATGAGACGCCCAGCAAAAGGAGCTTGTAGAAATTAAATTGAAATTAAAGAAAATTATGGAAGCGAACCAAAACATTGAAATGTCATTAAACTTCCTTGCTAAACAAAATGAGGAACTTAAAAACAGGATGGATCAGCTTGAAATTCAGGCTAAAAAGGACAAGGAACATATATTTCTCTCGGAAGAAAAAATGAGGATATGCAACGTATGCTTCGCAAAACTAATATTGAAATCAAAAATGTCCCAACTAATAAGCCGAAGTCTAGACAGGATTTATTAAATATGGTAATGAAGTTATCTACTACTGTAAATTGCAAATTAAATATATCGGATATTAGGGACATCTACAGAGTACAGGGCAAGAAAAAGGTGGCATCTAATACACCTATCATGTTAGAAACTGGATCTTCTATATTAAAATGTGTGTAAAGCATTTAATACTCAAAACAAAAATAAACTGCATGCAAAACATCTTGGGCTAACAAGAAATGAAGACACGCTAATATTTGTGTCTGAGCAACTAACCGCGAAAGGTGCCCGATTGTTCTTTCTAGCTAGAGATTTAAAAGCTGCGAAGAAATATAAGTTTTGTTGGACATCATTTGGAAAAGCTTTTGTGAAAAATCTGATGATTTTCACACCATAACGATTGAAAATGAAGCGCAGATACATAAATTGCTCGCTTAAGAAGATTGACTCAAGGTACTGCACTCAACCTGCTTCTTAGTATCTTACAATGTACGTCCCCATAATCTATTCATCTTGATCTCAACTTTATTATACTTAATAAGAAATTATAAACATACTGTATTACAAACTTACACTTTATTTACATACACATTATTCACAACAAAAACTACACACAGTACCATTAAAACATTATTATTATTATGATTATTACGCACTCTGTTATATAACGCATAAATTTACTCTTACTTGTAAATTATTTATAATACAGCATAATATTTTAAGGGTCATTAATCATATATATAGTTAGTATTATTAACATCAATCCCTCCAAGATGCGACAATTTAGAACGAAATGTATTACCAACTATGGCTAATCCTTGTCATTAAGAAGAATTAGATAAATTACAAATTGCTACCTCTGTAGAATGTTCAGTAGAGGATTTAATAAAGAAATATTCTTCCCTTCTCTGTAATACTAATTTAAATATTATATGCCAAAACATAAGAAGCGTGTCCAGTAATTTAGATGATTTTCAAATATTTTTAACCCAACTAAACCTTAATGTAGATATTATAATTCTCACCGAATGCCGACTACTGAACAATAAACAGATTCCCAATTTATGTAACTATCACTCATATTATACTACTAACGTACTCAATCAAAACGATGGGGTTGTGGTATATGTAAAAAATAAGCTACAAAGCAAAGTGGAAGAAGTTATTCTTCAACATGCTTCTTGTATGCAAATAACTACCTCGAAATTCACAATTCTTGGTATTTATCGCTCCCCTTCTAACCAATCCGCAATCGATTTTATAGAATCAATCGACACTCATCTCGGAAAAATTAAGAACACAAACAAATAATAATCACTAGTGATTTAAATAATAATTTAATAATCAACTCTACGGAAACATGTAACGAAAGAAATAATAGGGAACAATACTTAAATACAATGGCGTATCATGGATTACTCTCTGCTCCCAATTTTCCTTACCGAGGTAAAAATTGCTTAGACCACTTTTTAATAAAGATAAATAAACGAAACACTACGGCATTCGTTAGCGTCCTTGATTCAACCATCACTGACCATCACTCGATCCTATTAAGTCTATCTAAAGTGACGAAAACGTATTCCCTCCCAAAATACAAAAAGAAAATAGACTTTGAAAAAGCGCATAATACCTTACAAACTTCAAATCTCCAAGAATTATTATCATATGATGATGCCAATTGCCTAACAGATAAACTTCTTAAAAAATCATGGATTCTCTTTCAGCACACACTAAAATTCAACCTATTCCAAACTCTAAACGTACATTAAAACCTTGGATCACTGATGGTATTCTTCGATATATAAGAAATAGAAATAGTATGCAGAGGTCATTGAAAAATGATCCAAACAATCAATTGCTTAAATAACATTCCGACGCTATAGAAACTTCTGTAACAATCTTATCAAGAAATTAAAACGACAATTTGATAGAAATAAAATATCTGAATGCACTCATAATAACAAAATGTTATGAAAAACTATAAATAATAATAATATATAATAATAATAATATATTTATTTACCAAAAACGTGTTTCAAATATCACAAATTATTTCAGAAGGCATTTTTATTGTTTCTGCATTATCGATGAAAAACGGCCAAAATGATTCTAAGCCGCTCATCAGCGAAGATGCAGATTTGCCAAAATGTTAACCCTGACTTCCAAACTAGGCGATAAGCCTGTATCTTAGGAGTCAGTGTAAAATACAAAATGTAAATGACATTACTCACTACAAACCATTAAAAATTGCAAACACTAACCTATTAAACAACTTTCCAAACCCTATCGATTCTGTCAACTATATTAATAAATTTTTCGCGAATGTTGGTAAAAGTCTGGCTGAGAGTATATTAGGCAGTAGAAGTAGTTCGTATATAGACAAAAAAACATTCAATAATACCATTTTGTCATCATTTGTCCTACTTGAAACGGATCCTATGGAAGTTGAAAGTGTGCTGATGAGCCTTGATTCCAACAATGCTGCCGGTTGGGATAATGTAACTACCAAATTTTTTAAACTTGCTAGGTCTACTTTAGTGCCTATAATCAGCCACCTTGTTAATCTTTGTTTTAATACGGGTGTTTTTCCTAAAGCTTTAAAACAATCTTTGGTAACGCCGGTATACAAATGTGGGGACAGAGATGATGTTAATAATTATCGACCAATATCAGTATTACCCGCCATATCAAAAAATCTGGAAAGGCTCGTAAACAAACGTTTACTTAGCTACTTAAGTAAGTACAACATCTTGGCACCAACGCAATTCGGCTTTCGTAAAGACTTCGGCTTTCGTAATGTCTACTGAAGATGCTGTTTCTAAGATTAGCTCCCTTATTGTTAATAACCTAGATAAGGGCAAAAAATGTCTAGCTGCCTTTCTAGACCTGTTATATATATGATACTGTCTGATACTGTCTGATACTGTCTCTGTTTCCATCCTCATAAAGAAGCTTGAAGATATTGGTATACGGGATAATAGTCTATTGCTCTTTAAAAGTTACCTTACGGAACGTCAACGACAAGTCAAAATTGGTGACTACATTAGCAAATCTGAACATGTTTTGTACGGGGTGCCGCAGGGCAGTATTATTGGGCCTACCCTATTTTTAATATACATTAACGAATTATGCAATCTTAATATTACTGCTGGGCATATATTTTCTTATGCTGATTACACTGCGATAGTGTTTACGGGTAGCACATGGAATGCACGCTGAGGCTGGATTGGCCAAAATAGCTGGTTGGCTAAATAGTATTATTCTGACTTTAAATACTTCAAACACTTAATATATATGCTTCTCTATTACACTTTCTTCTCAATCACAAGTAGATTTTGAAGTTCGGATTCACAATTGCAATAATTTTCAGTAGAATATCTGCAGTTGTTCCTTTATTGCAAAAGTTAGTAATATAAAATATCTTGGTATTCTGATAGATCAAAGAATGTCATGGTACTTACATTTGGATTTACTTTATAGCCGGATTAGAAAATTTATATGGGTCTGCAAAACATTGCGTCACGTTACAACATCCGAAAAATGAATAAAATCTACATTTCTTTGATTCAGTCAATATTAATATATTGTATACCAGTTTGGGGCAGCGCTATTAAGAGCAAATTTATTGAAATTGAGAGGGCTCAAAGATCAATTTTAAAAGTCATGTATTTTAAACCCTTTCGGTTTCCCACTGATGACTTATACAAACTAAGTAACATTCTTTCTGTCAGGCAACTATATATTTTACTCACTGTCCTAAAATTACATAAAAAATTATATTCGACTCCCAACTTCTTATGAAAAGACACAATCATTATGTTATCCCTACCTGCACCGTTGCTACAACATTCGCGAGAAAGCAATTTGATAGGCAATCAGCCTATTTATATAACAAAATAAATAAAATATTACATATTATATACCCTTTGACATATCATGAGTGCAAAAAAACATTTATGCTTTGGCTTAATAACTTAAATTTTAATAGTACAGAGGAATTATTGTATATAATTTCATAATAATTGTTGTCTTAATTATATTGCATACACACGTAAACACTCACAAATACACACACATATTCACATGCACCCACGCGCACACATACACACGCACACATATGCACACGCATACACATTCACACACCCACAGACATACTTACATATACATACATACATACACTTGTTTACTCAACAAATTCAATTATATCCCTAAGTTTATATTTATCACCCATATGTTTAAATATGTGAAACTTGTGCAATAATTATCTTATTACTGTAATGTGAAGAGCGGGGTCTCCTAACACAGGTAATGTTTACTTAAAAGGAGTATACTCCAACTGATTATAAAATAGCATATAATTTCTTATGATAATAAACAATTTGTATTTAATTATTTATTTTATTTTTATTGTTAGAGGTGGCAACAGAAAATTTTCAGTTGCCACCTCTCTCTATACATATATGTACCTCTATACATAATTATGTATATTGAAAATTGTCACTCATGTACCTACTGATTTATTTTAGCTGAGATGTGGCTGGCGTCCAGGACACATATCTTGCCCCGTGCTTAGAAGGATCGAGCATCATAACAGCTGTATAAGAGGGGACTGTCAGCCGTGCGCACAGTGTCCGATGAAATGCTTACCGCGACCTCTCTGCGATTTTCCCAGGATACCCTGTAATTTACCAAGGCCACCTTGCAATCCGTGTTCCACTCCATCTAAGTCTTGCATTAAAATCGATGGCTGCTCACCGGCACCTTGCCTATCATCGCCGCCGTCGTGTACAAAGCCACCTTCTTTTCCTGGTCAATCCATAATTAGAATCATTAGACATGGTGGCAACTACAGTATTAGTACAGAGCCCTCTTCCGTGAGCAACGCACCCTCGGGACCGTATCCACTAAAATATGTCCTCAACGTTGATGATGATGATAAGTCGGGTAAAAAAGCGAAATACTCTGTTGAAGCAAAATTTAATGACTACCACTTTGATTATACGACTTCTCAAACTTCATTTGTCCTAGACTTTTCACCACCTGAACAAAAATGTCATAAGCCTTGTCCAAAAAGAAGCATAACTTGCCTAAGTGGATCTGATACAAGTGCCAAATAGCCTTATATAGTGATAACTATTGTTAGATTAGATACCATGTTAAATTTCTTTACATACTTAAGTGACTCCTGCAATATGGAGAACTTATACTTTCTCATTTGGATGAAGTACAGGAAATATAGATTTAAACAGACAGTAATACACACTATTTTATATGAACATTTTCCCCAAAGTTAACTTGAATATTGCATTGCATGCTTGAATCATTAGGAAGAAACACATCAAATAACGAATAGAGTTATTTATTGACACTTAGAATTATATGATTTGTAATTTTTATTGTCAAATAAATAAAATGTTGTGTGTTGATTATTTTTTGTGGTATTTATGTTAATTTTAAGATATTTCGATACAATACACAGATCACCTTCGGTCTAAGGCCGATATCTGTTTACACATACCTACCGGCTGCCGGATAACCGGCACCTGACAATCGGTTTCAGGATGCGTATAGCGGGAACTAACACCAGCTACCCCACAGCTGCATCCTATGTAATACTGCAAGAGGCACTAAAGAAACTAGGGCGGGCTAACCCATGGTATAGTATTGGTAACAAACAATAGTTAGTTACCTACGTAAAATAAAGATAGTTTTTACTTCGCAGATAGCGAATCTTTCAGCAGGCAATGCACTAAGTGTTACATTTTCGATCTCCATACGGAAAAACTACACGTCTCCGTCATACCACTCTTTTATTTTTCTTCTTCAAAAAAACCACTCCCGCATTAGGAATAAATCCCTTATCTTGGGTAGTACAACCAGTCAAACAACGGATACAAAGAACACTCAGACTCGGGGCTCAACTATTTGTGGATGGAAGACTTTTTGCTGGTAAATCTAAAAAATAACTTGTCAGGGGCACACGTAACGACTTCTACACAGTCGGGTCAACTGCCCAACTCAACTACGGTCATGTAGAACTTGGTTGAGTTGACGCCAAAATTGATCGTGTGGTCATTGGTCGGACAACCAAATTGAGTTGACATCCAAACGACCTTGATTACCAGCGCTGCGCTCGCAACAAAGGGCGAATAGAATAGAAGGCGCTGAGTTGGCAAACCAAAGGTGTGGAAACTTGTTGCCCGACCGCGCTTATTCAAAATTCATCATTTTGAATTGATCGAGGCGTTGCGCGAAGTGGACGCGAAATGGCGAGCGAGCGTGCAACATTATCGGAGTTTTTAGGACTATACAGAGATCTTCCCTGTTTGTGGGACTTAAGTTCATCAGAACTTTTATCCCTATAATCATCAGATTATAGGGATAAAAATAAGAAAACTCTAGCATGGAAATTGCTGGCAGACAAGTTAAAAGTTCTTGAACCTGCAGCAGATATCAAAGACGCAAAAAAGTGTGCATTAGAATGTAATGTTACAAATCAGCATGAAATAAGAATGTATCAAATCTACCTTGAATCTACCTATAAAGAAAGCAATTCTACCTCTTTAAGTTCAGAGATAGAAAATGAGCCGCCAACCTGATGTCAGGTCCGCGGGTGTATTTCTGTTTCTGAACGAAATACCAATATTACCATTTAAATCTACCTGTATACTACTTTACAATACTTCAAACAAATATTAAATCTAAGGAATTAATAAAGCGGTATTTGAAAATAATATTTAGAAATTAAGCGCCTGGCTATTTTGACAATACATAAATGACCTTGAGAAGAATATGATCCATCTATTTATGTGTTGACTTTTTCACATTCATGTTAAACTGATTGCAGTACCCATAACTTTTATATAAGAAAGAAGGTAAATTAGTTCGCTATCTTTTAAAATTGGCATCACAATATAACTCGGAAATTTATCAGGTAAGAGGAAACAGGCGAAAATATCGTATAATCAACTACAATAAAACTGAGAGAAAATGTTCTTATCGTTATCGTACAATCACTGACGTGCAATGCAGTTATTTATAGATACCTACCTATTCTTCGTCGTATATAGATAGAAACATAGTATTATACCCAAAAGAGTAGTTGGAGGAGTATTACCTTAGGTATAATTAATGTGATTTTAGGGCACACGTAATTGGGTTGGCAATGAGCCTATTATTGTCCAGGTATATTCCAGACTCCGTGCTGCTGCCAAAAATTTCTTGACGAAATCCCAATTACACTTCGCCCGGGAATCTTACCCAAGGCCTCACACTCAACAGTCGCAGGTACTGTCGCTGTACACACTGAGAAAGGTGTCGATATTTGTGATAAGATTTTGGTACCTATTTAGTTATTTAAGCAAGATTTATTTGATTAAAGCCTTGTTCAATACTTAAATACTACCTATTTAGATCTACAGGAACACCCAAACTCGGAATAACCATTTATGGATCTCTTTATTTTTGTCCCGTGCGAGATTCGAACCCACAACACACGGTGTCTCGTGCGAGATTCGAACCACATAAAATACTACTTACGGCATTCGTACAGTCAAGTTCTTGAATCAACTTCGAGACTATACAGGCTCCTTGAACCATACTCATATTTTGACGCCTGTATGTATTACACCCACAATTCGCTAGCTTAAGTCCCAATAAAAATAGTGAGCGAATCAATTGCCATAACATTTTCAAACATCGTACTGCTTCTGAAAATTTCTGAACAGAAAAATTATAAATACTGCTCGACTAGGAAATCGAACCTATAAAATCATCACTAGCTGCGGTCATAAACGTGAGAATGGGCCTCTATTCAGTTTATAAAGGATAAGGCCATAGTCAACACTACCTTATAATAAGCTTCATATATTTTAGAAATCACCATGGATATACCCTTGATCATGTATATTTCCTTACGAGTCTCTCGACATTTTGAAAAGGAAGAAATCAATTTAGATATCGTAATAATATATTATAAAAGACTTGCGCGGTTTCACTTGTTTATGATTACTGCGCCTCTCCCGTGGTTCGTAACGTAATTATATATAGCCCATATTACTTCTGGATGAAGAATGAATGAATGTTTTAATCTATCCAGTAATTTCTAATTATATAACTACAAAAATAAATTTTGCCTCTTTATAATATTAGTACAGCAGCTTATATTTTATTAAGATAATATTGATGAATAATTATTAATTAATTATAAATATTACACATCTGTACTACACACCACTATCATTCATTTAACAGGCATTTCAAATCCAATCCAAATATTACTAGGTATGCTGCTCCTAGTTTTTCACTCCTAGTTCTTAAGATATCCCAGAGATATTAGAATAAGAGCATATTTATTTAGAAAAAGAAACTATATAACTCATGGGCCTGTTGACTGTTTATGCAACTATTATGTCAATTTATTGCTCCATTGCCACATCAAAGGCATACTCATTCAGTACTGTGCATTTATAATATTATTAGTAAGGATACTTTGAGTGTTAATATGCTTCACCTGAGCTGAATAGTTTAACCTCAAGTAAACCATCTGAATGTAATACATACAAATGTTATACCAAAAGATATAATAATCAAATGACAGACACTATTTAACAACACTTTATTTTCTAACACAGGACAAAATATCTGTAACAAAATAAAATAAATACATCACATGTATTGAATAAATTAAAAGTTAACTTGGATTACCAGACTTCTGAGCTAAAGCCAACATATTCTCATTAGCTATCATTTGGAACTCATGGAATCTTTGGGACACTCTCTGGTTTGTTCTCAAATATTTTTCCATACAGTTCAAGGTGCATTTCTCCTGAAAAATAATAATACAAAAACTGTTAATAATTTTCTTAACTTGTTATTGTGTCTGCTTATCAGTTGAGATCACAAACATTCAGCATGTAATTTGAATAGGTGGATGTTTTATAAAACATAATAGAGAGAGAGACATTGTTGCAGCAGGCAAATTATTACTTTGCTATAACTTTGTTGACTGTATATAAAGTATTTAATTATAAATTATGTGTGGTAGTAGAGGGTAAGTACTATTTAAGAATGTTGTATATATAAAGGGCAAGATCCCCTCAATAAATAAGGGAATTTTGACTGATGAACCTATGAAAGTTGAAGTAAAACGAAATTGTGTGAACACATAACATTAAAAGTAAAAGTATCTTATCTTATCTTGATCCGGGGGCCAGTCATTGTAGACCGGCGACACTTCGACCCAGTGGGATCTTTTGTGTCTGCCCCGAGGTTTATCCTTGAGCTATCTCCCTATGAATGTACTGCATCAGTCGCAGCGTACACTTCAGAGGGAGAAGCCTGATGTCTTCAGGGTTCGGATATGCCAATCCCATCAGACCCATCCTTAGTCCGGCCAACGCGTCACATTCACACAGTAGGTGTTATATGGACTCGTCCTGTTCACCACAGGCTCTGCAGATCGAATTGTTTAACAATCTCAATCTGCACAGGAAGTCATTGGTGCCAAAATGACCAGTAAACGCTCCTGTGAGTAGGCGTATTTGGCCCTTGTTGTACCCGCAGAACTTCCGGGTAAAGCCCGTGGCTCTGTTTGCAATGAATTTCTTGGAGTGTTCCAGACCCCTAAGGGCCATCCACTCCAGCCTGTGTTTATCATTGCCATGTGCATTCAAAGCTGCCTTGACGGTACTCTCAGAGAGACCTACGAATGGCTCGGGGCCCACAAATTGTTGCTCCGAGCCCTTTTTGGCTAATACATCAGCCTCCTCATTACCCTGCACCCCTGCATGCCTCGGAACCCACACCAGCCTGACTGTGTTTTTCCTGCCAAGTTTGTTAAGGGCTTTAACACAGTTTAGGACTAGTGATGAGTCCACCCTACAGGAGTTCAGAGCCTTAAGAGCAGCTTGACTGTCACTGAGAATATAAACAATCTTGTCAGTGACATTGTTGTTAATATTCTCCTGCGCACAGGCAATTATAGCATAGGTTTCCGCCTGGAAGACCGTTGCATATTTGCCCATGCTTTGGTTCACCTTGCAGTCGTTGTCATAAATACCAGCGCCTGATCCTGTTTCCATTTTGGAACCATCGGTGTACCAGATGAGACAACCCTTGTCAGGGGATCGTAGACCTCGTCTCCATTCGTCCCTTGTGGGGACCTTTATTTTAAAATTCTTTTTGAATATGTGCATTGGTTGCATTTTGTCACATCCCATGCTCATAATCTCTTTAAGATCCTTTGAGATCTCCAGTTTTGTGTGTCGAGTTACTGGCATGTTGACGCTCCACAGCCCATGTATAGATAGTCTATGTAGCGCCTTCATCGCCTCTAAAGTAAAAGTAAATAAAATAGAAAACCATATCCAGTAAAAATTAGGTAGGTTATGAAGGTACATGAATTACAAGATTTAAGATTTTACTATATTTAAAATATATTAGGTTATAAAGATTTACACACCTCTGAAGTTTTGAGTGTCCTGGAAGTAAAATCATGTATGCAGTCGCTGAAACAAAGTTCTGAAAGCTTGTTGTACTGCACCAGGAAATCTTTGAACTGAAAACAATAATATTACAATCTGTAGTATTCATGACAAATGTTGTTTCGCTTACTGATCGTAAATCATGCCTAGTTTTACTCAATTACTCAAGATATATGACAATTTTCATAGATAACCAATGATATATTTACTGTTTTGATTTGATCAGCCTCGCTCATTTCAGGTGCAGCCATTTTCAATATTCGAGGAAAATCAAATTATTATTTAATAACAGAGTGCTTTAATACTGCAAAGACTTTATGTATATACAAACAATTATAGGAATAAAACTTGGAAGATTGGCTCAATACTTCAATCCAATTCAAATTTGAGGTTAATTTTTATGTAGTAGTTACAGTAGAAATTGAAGCCAGTGTTGCCAATCATATTACAACACTTGCGACCATATTGTATTTATATCATACATTCCTGTATTATTTAAAAATAATGCAAATAAGAAATACCTAAATCTAATCATATTATGACACTTGCGACCATATTGTATTTATATCATACATTCCTGTATTATTTAAAAAGAATGCAAATAAGAAATATCTAAATCTAATCATATTACGCCACTTGCGACCATATTGTATTTATATCATACATTCCTGTATTATTTAAAAAGAATGCAAATAAGAAATACCTAAATCTAAAATATAAAATTATTGTACATTCACTCATTCAGTAGGTAATTAATTGGGGCTAAGCACAAGGCACACCGCGCAAATAGAAACGTAAGTGACGATGCGTTTCAGCAATTTGACAACAACACATTATTGACGTTTAGCGTTCCATGCCTACATGTTACATGTTATATCACTTAATAAATTAACGTTATCTTTTTCTGGACAAAAGGAAATCGCATATTGCGTCTCGTTCTTTACAAATTGTAACATCATTGTGCTTGGTTCAATTGGTAGCATATTTTATTTCATATTCGAATATTTGTCAATTCTTTTATCGAGTCATCCTGCAGCTAAGATTTATTTAAAATGGAAGAAATTGGTATCATACTGCCTGAAAAGGTAATGTATTCAAAGTCACAAATGATAACTTGACAGAATATTGTATAGAAATTGTCTAATCTATCATTTATTTGTAGGATGACCAAATCACCGACGCAAAGGGTCTACCATTCTCAGGACCTCAAACGTTTGATGAATTAGAATCTGAGGATTTATACACTAAATATAAGGTAAGGTATATTCTAAATGTTTTGCATTAACTAATATTTTGTTCAATATACTTATAGTATTTATTCAAATAACATGCCTAATGTCTTTGTTTTATCATACAGTTTCTCACCAAATCTACTACTCTCCCTCATGATAAACATGTATTTCAGAGCTTTCAATAATCAATTTCTTTTGATGTTAGCCAATCTGATTTAACATTTTGTTCTCACAAATAATTTTAACATTACAGAAACTGCAGCGAATGCTAGAATTTCTAGAAGTTCAGGAAGAATACATAAAAGATGAACAAAGAAACCTCAAGAAAGAATACCTCCATGCTCAGGAAGAAGTCAAGCGTATACAGTCTGTGCCACTTGTCATTGGACAGTTCCTTGAAGCTGTTGACCAAAATACTGGCATTGGTAAACAAATAATCTTTTTAATTAATAGTATTTCAGGTCCATTCTGGCACAAATATTTAATAGAGTCAATCATAAAACCTACTTTCAAAGAATTTTAGTAAATATTGCAAGTCAGTTATAGACGATGCACCTTGAAAATTTTATGACAATAATATTTTATTTCACAGTTGGCAGCACAACAGGTTCCAATTACTATGTCCGCATCTTGTCAACAATAGACAGAGAATTGCTCAAACCCTCTGCTTCTGTAGCACTTCACAAACACTCCAATGCACTTGTTGATGTATTGCCACCTGAAGCTGATAGTTCTATATCTATGCTGCAAGCCGGTATGTACATGTGAAAAACAGTATTTAACTCTTATTTTATGATTAATTTTACACAGAGTTATATGTCCAAGATAGGAAATTTGAAAATTGTATCTACTCAAAACCTAGTAATAATAAGACTTAAATCTGGTAGATAGGGTAAGTCTCTAATAAGGGTGGTAATCCATTAAGTTAATGATATTATTATAAAGTATTAGCACTATTTAAATTTAGACATGTATACACCTTGCTTCATTAATATATCCCTAACTTTTACCAATTCTCATCATACTGAAGTATAATACATACTTTCATTTTGCAACCAAAATGATAGTTATAAAAATTACACAAAAGTTCTTATTGCTATTTGCTGTTACAAATAAAAAAGTACAAAATCAGAGATATGCAACTGTCTTTAATGATGCTATGTGGGAGCTCAACATTCTGACAAGCGGTCTAAACTTACAATATTGTTATTGCCATGGCTTATAATTGGGTGATTATTGCCTGTCCTCTACAAACAGTTACTCTATGGTAATTCTGGTTAGTCTACAAAGCAGACTTCAATACACTCAAGAATAAAGCTAGAATGAATAACATTATGAAGACTGTCAGCTAAACTTATTGTTCCAATACTCATTTGTTTTACAGATGAGAAACCTGATGTCCAGTACTCAGACATTGGTGGCATGGACACACAGAAGCAGGAGATCAGAGAGGCTGTAGAGCTCCCACTCACACATGTTGAGTTATACCGGCAGATTGGTATTGAGCCTCCTCGTGGTGTACTCATGTACGGACCTCCTGGATGTGGCAAGACTATGTTGGCTAAAGCTGTAGCACATCATACCACAGGTATGCATCAAGAAATCATATCTATCCATCTAAAAAAATATACTAAAACCATTTTGTCTTTGGGTGAGAGTTTGATAAATGGTTTCTTACACTTATCTCTGGTGCTTATTTATTTCCAGGTATATTTTCAGATAATGTCGTCTTTTCTGTTAAATGTTAGGCAATATATTACTAAACTATTAAGTACAAGATTTTTAAGATAACTGGATATTAAAAATTCTGTGACATCTAAAAAGTGCTAGGTTGTGGAAAGATTTTCTCATCTTAACATCATGTATTATGTACTATCAACTTGAGCGACGGATGACCACTCCTAAGGTTAAAATCGCATAGCAGGCCACAACTACAACCTTTTTGTTTCAGTTTTTTTACAAGGGTTTTTTAAGGGTGGAGTCACTTAAAGTCAACATGGGTAAGTGAATTTTTTTCTGAAATGGTCAACCGTCGCTCAAGTCGATAGTACATATAGTAATAACATAAATAACTTGTTCATCACCTAGTTAAACTATATGAAATTGATATAAATACATAGTGTCATGTCTGTATGTATAGTCATTAGTAGGTAGTAGTAGTATTAATTAATATGTTTTGAGCACAAGCTTATTGCTATTATCTGAGCACAGTTCCTAACTTTGTGACTCATAAAAGTTACTTAGGTATTAGGTACTTGTTTCTATAGCTGAGAGGTAGACTCTGTACCTCCCAGCTACAGTGGACTTATTATTCTGTACTAAAGATTAAAAATAATAATTTCATATCTTAAGTCTTATTTTTGTTTACTACTTTCTAATGTGCACATTTAGAACCAAAATCCGTAAAAACCTAATTTATTTAGATGTGCAATGCTGTTACAGACTCAGTCTCAAATCTCTAAAACCCAACTATGTTATACTACTCACATGTTACATATACTTAATTTATTACAGCGGCATTTATTCGCGTGGTGGGCTCCGAGTTCGTACAAAAGTACTTGGGCGAGGGACCGCGCATGGTCCGTGACGTGTTCCGTCTAGCCAAAGAAAACAGCCCTGCTATTATCTTCATAGATGAAATTGACGCCATCGCAACTAAACGGTAATATTTTCTATATTACAAAAATATTAGACCAATAATCACACAAAAGTCCTTGACCAGTTTTATTAAAATCATTTTTCTATTACAATGAATTTAAAATTAACCATTCAAGTGTGGATTCAAAATGTACTTAGTGGAATGAAAGTGATAACCCCTATTGATGATTTCAGATTTGACGCACAGACCGGTGCTGACAGAGAAGTGCAAAGAATCCTGCTGGAGCTCCTCAATCAAATGGATGGTTTCGATCAAACTACAAATGTTAAGGTTAATAATTATTCAGATCTTTACATGATAATTGATAACATAATGTCTATACCGATAGGTACTAATACAATTGATTTAAATTATCTGAGTTACTTAAGTCAAAGCTCGATAACTGTTGTCTGTTTCTTAATAGATATTTAGACAATTTGATAACTACGCCATAGAATTTATTGATTATATTTTTATGTATCTATATTCTCTGGTTTGCGTAATATTTATGTACAAAAATTATTTAAGAACATGTTAGACAATAACAAACACAACTTGTAAATGCCGATAAATAAATTTCTAATCCTTTTTGTGAAACTGTGTAGGGACATAAAAATTTGTTTAGTCAGATAATTACGAAAATATCAATACTATTTAACAATGTTGTATAATTCTAGGTAATAATGGCTACAAATCGTGCTGATACTTTGGATCCAGCTTTGCTCAGACCTGGTCGTCTGGACAGAAAGATTGAGTTCCCTCTTCCTGATAGGTAAACATATTTTACACAGCAATACATCCATAAAATACCATACATTTTGTACTTTTTATACTTCAGTTATAATATATAATTATGTGCTTACTTGTTTATTGAATTTTTACAGGCGTCAAAAGCGTTTGATATTTTCGACAATCACAGCTAAAATGAACCTTTCGGAGGAAGTTGATTTGGAAGAGTTTGTGGCGCGACCGGATCGCGTTTCTGGTGCTGACATCAATGCCATCTGCCAAGAAGCTGGCATGCATGCCGTACGCGAGAACAGGTAACAGATATTTCTCTACACTAGCACCAACTAGGATAGGTTACCAATTAACAAATAATAATAGGAGCAATCTGTACTATCATAGGATTTCAATGTACAAGCTAATAAAGCTTCAAAGATATCATAGCCATAACCAGGTGCAGTGAAATTCTTCAATAGTGGCGAGAATTTTCTAATTAATACCAGGAATTAGGGTAACAAATGAATGTACTTGTTAACACGCTCAAATACTTTAAACACTAAAGGGGTTTGTTGACGTCAATGCTTTGGGACCAATCCCACGAAATCTTCATTACGAGTCCGTCATGTCTTAGACATAGGACCATCTCACTTTAATTCATTAGTTTCACTACTCCACAGTGTACCTACTTTGGTACCATTTGTAATTCACCTTGCTTCATTAACACGCTTTTATTAGCTTCATCTGTATGTTTGTTTTTTACTTTGTTTATAACTTGATTTTGACCCACTTCAAACGGTCCGATTTCATCTAAGCGTTGTAGACTTATCGAGGACCAATGTCAATACAATAATTTGATAAGTTTATCTCATTATCCTGATTAGGATCGTCAGGTTTAATGATTTTCACACATTTTTAAGTTTGGTTTTTGAAACAAAACATTATTAATTTTTTTATGGAAGCAGTTCTATCGTTTAGCAATAAAATTATCAATTTAATTTATCAATATTCTTTATTTTCAGGTATATTGTGCTTCCTAAAGATTTCGAGAAGGGATACAAAAACAACATCAAAAAGGATGAGTGTGAATATGAGTTCTACAAATAAGTTCCGTCTTATTATTTTATATTATTTGAATTGTAATTAATATTGATTAAATAAACTCAATAACTTCTACCCAGTGCTTTTCTTTTGAGGTCTCCTCATTGCAATACATATCGATATCGTGGCCAAATCTTTATGGCCGACCGATCGGTCAGTTTCAGCTGGTCATTTCATGAAATGGTCAGCCACATCATGAATTGACTAATTCTCAGATCTAGCCGACACTGACACAAAGTACAAACTTGCGCTAACAGAGGTGATATTAAATTATTTATCGATTGTTATTCTTTCGCGATTTGTACACATAATACTATACTAATAATTATACTAGACAACGGGTCTGACTCTAGACCCGTTGTCTAATATTCTATATTTATCAAATCACAAGAGTTCAGTTTGACAAGTAAGATATCTTAGTCGTCCAATAATTAGATGTTTGAGATTTTCGCACTATTATTTGGCTATACCTAATTTATTGTTGATATTTTTAAAAAGATAAATATTTAACGAAGGGCGCATAATATGTACCTACTCGATTATTATAACGGTTTACACAACCCAAACAGATTGAGTCCGTGAAAAAGAGATATGCAGCCGAATCTGGACTGTCTTGAAACACAAAAACATAGATTTTATACATTTGGAAATATTAAGCTAGAATAAAAAAATATTATCTGAATATATAAAAAGTCATATCTTAGTATTTTAGACAGCACATACTACTATGAATGAACATTTAAAAAGTAACACATACATAAGAAGAGTATGAGGATACTGACTTCTTACGACAAATGACGTAAACTATTTAAACCAAAATAAAACACAGCACACATACGTCGATCTGTAAATAAGAGTTAGAATCCAAAAGCTGTTTTAACTGAAACAGATTCTTAACTACATCTGAGTAGTCTACCCGATACGCTCGAGAATAATCGTAATAATCATCTATCTACGCAAAACGCGCCTGACTGCGATTGCGGCGATAGTAACGCATTTTCATTACCTATTATTAACTTATCATAAACGCACTAGCTAAAGTGAAAGTCAAATGAGAAAGTGGCGCATACCATCACGAGCCTATGGCTAAGATTGCACATAATGAAACAACAACATATAATTTCAAAGTCTATATTCTGTAACAGTTCTTAACAATGTGATTTTACAAATATGAAATAATACAATATATTTGGCATAATACCTTAAAAAAAATGACGTGAATGTAAAACAATAAATTAGAATAGATTTCACTCCATCAACTGAGACTTGTATGAATATCATTGTGATGTGCTTAATATTAACAATGTAATTCTCACGTTAACATCGTAACAAATTATATTAAGTGCAAGAACTAGTATACAATAAACAATAAAGGCTTTTTTAAGGCACTACGAATCCTAGTAAGGCGTTGTCAATAGCTATCTAAAATTATAATTCTAGTCATGATTTTTCTTATCTAGCTGCATATTTGTATACGGCAAATAAAGTTATAATATTAATATATTAGGTACATTTCTGTCACGTTGAGTACAACAGACATAGAGTTGGCTCGACAGGAGGGCGCTACATAGCGGGTGTATCGAATCACAGTAATACATTTAAAGAACATACATTACGACTAATTTAGAAAAATAAGTAACATTAATATCATATAATCATTAATAACATAATGTATATTAAAAACATACTTCGAAAATATTGTGACTGACCATTGCGTTGTGAAAGTATAACAACTCATGAGAAAATACGCCTCGGAATGTAAAGCTGCCGATTGGAAAGTAATAATTTACCGATTTACAAAATCTTAACCTAAAGAAGAGTGTATACGTTTTAATAAGTACAAGGCATCCATAATACTGATTATAAATCGATTTTCATAATTTTCTGGCACTTCATGGTAGTAATTTTAATTATAGTTAAAGAAAGTACTTTTTACACAAGACTTGATTTTTATATACGAACACTAACCTTTTAACAATATAATATACCGTCTATTTATGACGAAGTAAATATTTTCTTTTCCATAATACACTACATATTGAATTGACTAATTGGACGGGGCATTAATTTGGAATTCGTATATAGTAAAATCTTCATTACTACACACTAACTATTTCAAGGTAGGTTCTAAAAAGCCTTTTAACAGCAATAACTTTACAGTTACACTCGTACATCTCTGAGGGCCTAAGCAATAATTTACGTCTCATAAACTAAAGGATGCATATGTGACCATTATTGGACACAGTTTCATACTTCGGGTAAAATTTTAACTTACAATTTATATACTATGTTTGTAGACTTAAAGACATTTTTAGAATAAACACGAAGGAATGTGATAAATATCATAAATACCATATTGTAGTGGAAGAGTAGGTATATATAAATATAAATAATGGAATGATTTCACTGGGACTATGTCAGCTAAGAATTAATCTCTTAATTTAGTGCTGCACACTTTAAATATAAACTTAACAAGTTGCCTTACAACAACTTTGGTATGTCATGTTCGATATTTCTCAACTATTTACTCATATAATATAACTTAAGAATATACATATTTGCATAAATAACCGCTGATTATATTTAACAGGTTACTTCTTATCATCCAGAGCGTGGTGGGCCAGGCGGCATCGATTGATCTGAAATAGAAATATGTGTATGTATAGTCAGAAAAAGATGTATACGGAACAAAGTGCCATTAAAATTTCTTCAGCCAAAATATTTTATTCAACTATTACAAAATTTACAACTAATGTTTAATGACGAGGTATTCTGAGGAGTTTACTAGAATTATCTATACTGCTAGTTACTATATTATTATTACACCCAGTGTCATCTCCCGGCATTGTGGGGAAGACTCGGCAGTTCCGTCTAATAATTTATTACGGCACCATCTATTGAAATCTTACGGAACTACGTATGTAGTTCGCCGGTACGAGTGAGTAATGACGTCATGAGTGACGTTTTCGCCGCGACCACAACGATCGTAGTCGTCATGTGGAACGGGTAAACGAGCTTAATAGGCGTCGTGAACGCTAAGTCAGAATTTAGTCAATTTAGCAATAGGTTATGTAAATAATATTGACTCGAGTGATGGAATAGGTTATAAAAGCGGGTTTGACGTTTCTAGAAAACTCCGGAAACGTTTTAACCGCGTATAAAAGGGGCAGGCCAGCGCTCGCCGAGTCAGTTTACAATCGGAAGCGGTCAAGTGTTCATCGATGCGAACGGAAGCGAAAATATATGCGATAATATATGTGTAGTATAGTGTTAGTTGTGTTTTAAATTTAATTGTGTGCTGGAATAAAACGTTTGAGGCGGTAATATTGTTTTACATTCATATCCCTCGAACCCAGCACGTAACAATAGTATTTTCACTTTCTTATATTTCAAATAAAACCGATTAAGATATGTTGAGATCGTTATTATTGGCAGTCTATGCAGTTACTTGTTGGATTATAAGTAGCATACAAACTTATAAAACAGCCACAATTACAAAGTTTTGAAACGGATGACTATTTAGAATTGACAAGCTACAGAGAATTGCATTTTTTGCCACATTAAACGAATACAATATTTGGGCATATGTAGAAATTGGAACGTTGTTTCTCATAATATATCTTCTCGACTGCATCAGGTCACTTAATTAATGCGTTTCTTATGTAGGTCATGTAAAGCCGTTGGTCCTGCGCCTGATCTCTCTCCGATTGTGTCGGATTACCATCCCATCGGATTATGAGGGTTTGGGAATACGTTGTTGGCCAGTCTCCGTTATGACTGGCTGCCGTGGCCAAAATTCGGTCTGGAGGATAATATTCATATAATATAAAAAAGCTGAAAGTTTGTATATGAAAGAACAGACCATGCTAACCCGAGGCCTAGCTGACCGAGCCGCGGGGTTAATTTTTCTTAGGATCAACTGTTTGCAACTCGCGCAAGTAGCCTGAGCCTTGAGCCTGTGGTAATTAAATTTACAAGGACAAGCCGCTAACGGTCTCGGTGCTTAAGATTGCGCCGAGCGTAAGACGCGTTTGTACTGAATGACAGATATTCAAATCGGCGGCGGCTCACGGCCGCCATAGTAAAATTGTATGGAAGATTCAAAGTGCTTTTTGATAAATATGTATCTTTATTGTCAACCAATAACTTAAATATTTGGGACTGGCAAATTGTAATATAACTATTTATGTTTCGTTTAAGCTGTAAAATAGAATAGATTTCTACTGTTATAATCTAAAAATCACTTAACACGAGCTTATGTTTTTGCATTTTTGTGCAAATTTACGTAATTTTGTAGGCGAAAATATTAATTATTTTAAGTTTTTAGCGGAGTAATTGTAAACACATTCATTGTTATGCTAAATGTATATTTTATATTTGTATTAACCTCTCAAACCCCGTTGACGCCTCACGCATAAATGAAATAAAAATAAAAAAAGCGCGAAAAGGGAGTCCAATTACAATTACAATTACCGTTGACGCCGATCGACGTCTTCAGATTTGTACTCGTCAAACCCCGGTGACGCGATAGGGCGTCGAGCACACTCGATTGTTTATGGTTTATGTTTTCAATGGCGGATTTTGAGAGGTTTTAAACAACAAGTGTTGATTAAATCAACTTAACTGTGACCGTCTGTTTTGGCACATTTCGCTCGGCGCAGTCTTAAACCGATAGATAGACTTTTGGAAGGTCTTAAAGGTTTATCATCCTTATCAATGCCGATTTGGCACAGAGTGATTACTTTATATTATTATATGTATCTATTATTTATGCCCATAACAGGGGATCCCTTCTTTAAGCATGTTTTTTAATTCCTAATATTCTATGGCATATTTATTTTGGTGTAATATTTCTTCGCCATAATTATTTTGGCATTATGTTATTAGGCATAATGTTTTATTTAAGAGATCTGATGAGGTTTCCTTATCCGACCTTGCTTGCGAAGCGAGTAATTAGTAACAACCTGACATATAGGTTCATTAGATTGATGCAGGGTGGCCCTTTTTTTTTTTTTTTTTTTTTTAGGGTGGCCCTAGGGCAACCCCAGGCGGCTAGTTATGATTATATACAATTCAATTTCAAGTAATGTTAATAAAGTTATGATAAATATAATCAGGATAATCAAAAGTATGCCATGTTATCTATGCATATGTCTAAAATTTTATGCAAATGGATAGGAAACCCCATAAGCCACATTTCTCTTATCATAATTATTTTCTTGCAGGTTTCTTCTCATAGGCTCAACCCTTTATCTGAACCTTGCAACTAACCTAAATGTAGCTTTAGTAACTGAGTATACTCATTATCCTATATATTCTGACGTTTATAAGTGTCACTTTGTGACCTAAATGAATAAATGATTTTTGACTTTGGCTTTAAGAATCGTGGGCGGGCTACACATTACAAACAATACCGGCGCGGCGCAGGAAGGCGTGCTGCAGCAGGCGCTGCGCCGGGTCGCGCACCATACCTACACGCTACATACAATACTAACTGGTGGGTAGCGGTGGGTCGGGCGCGTGCGCGTGCGCGTGCGGCATGAGCGGCACGAGCAGCGCGGGCGGGCCGGCGCGGCGCAGGAAGGCGTGCTGCAGCAGGCGCTGCGCCGGGTCGCGCACCATACCTACACGTTACATACAATACTAACTGGTGGGTAGCGGTGGGTCGGGCGCGTGCGCGTGCGCGTGCGGCATGAGCGGCACGAGCAGCGCGGGCGGGCCGGCGCGGCGCAGGAAGGCGTGCTGCAGCAGGCGCTGCGCCGGGTCGCGCACCATACCTACACGTTACATACAATACTAACTGGTGGGTAGCGGTGGGTCGGGCGCGTGCGCGTGCGCGTGCGGCATGAGCGGCACGAGCAGCGCGGGCGGGCCGGCGCGGCGCAGGAAGGCGTGCTGCAGCAGGCGCTGCGCCGGGTCGCGCACCATACCTACACGCTACATACAATACTAACTGGTGGGTAGCGGTGGGTCGGGCGCGTGCGCGTGCGCGTGCGGCATGAGCGGCACGAGCAGCGCGGGCGGGCCGGCGCGGCGCAGGAAGGCGTGCTGCAGCAGGCGCTGCGCCGGGTCGCGCACCATACCTACACGTTACATACAATACTAACTGGTGGGTAGCGGTGGGTCGGGCGCGTGCGCGTGCGCGTGCGGCATGAGCGGCACGAGCAGCGCGGGCGGGCCGGCGCGGCGCAGGAAGGCGTGCTGCAGCAGGCGCTGCGCCGGGTCGCGCACCATACCTACACGCTACATACAATACTAACTGGTGGGTAGCGGTGGGTCGGGCGCGTGCGCGTGCGCGTGCGGCATGAGCGGCACGAGCAGCGCGGGCGGGCCGGCGCGGCGCAGGAAGGCGTGCTGCAGCAGGCGCTGCGCCGGGTCGCGCACCATACCTACACGTTACATACAATACTAACTGGTGGGTAGCGGTGGGTCGGGCGCGTGCGCGTGCGCGTGCGGCATGAGCGGCACGAGCAGCGCGGGCGGGCCGGCGCGGCGCAGGAAGGCGTGCTGCAGCAGGCGCTGCGCCGGGTCGCGCACCATACCTACACGTTACATACAATACTAACTGGTGGGTAGCGGTGGGTCGGGCGCGTGCGCGTGCGCGTGCGGCATGAGCGGCACGAGCAGCGCGGGCGGGCCGGCGCGGCGCAGGAAGGCGTGCTGCAACAGGCGCTGCGCGGACTGGCGCTGCGCCGGGTCACGCACGAGCGCGCACTCAACGAAGGCGAGCAGATCGGCCGGGCAGCGCGCTGCGCCACGCGGCCGAGGTGGCGGCATGTCACGGATACGCCGCATTGCCTGTCAAAATCGATGACTATATTCGTACCGTGACTTATATAACTTATATTATTACCCAAGTTAAAAATCCTCGCTTTAAAGACCCTATAAGGTTAAGATTTATAATTTAGAAATTAGGTTCAGAAAAGATATACACTATTCTTCGATAGCTGCTACCATATTGACTGATCGGATACACCAGCGACACGACCTAGTAGACAGAGGACTCAACAAATGCAGGTCAATTGTTATTTAACCTAATACTTCCGTTAAAACAATTACAATTTTATAACCTTATATATTACAGCCTTGGCCAAAAGTATGGAGCACCCCTATAAAAACTGCATTTAGTAAAAAGTTTTGTATAGAATGAAATGAAACAACTTGTGTACATTTTAAATGATCTTTACTTTGATATAAAATCAATATTTCGTCGGCCACCCTTAGCCGCTAACACAATAGCTATTTATCTTGGCATAGAGCCTACAAGATTTTTACATTGTTCTTCAGTTATGGTATTCCATTCTTGGCGGAGGCGTATTTGTAGTTCTTCTTTTGTTGTTAATGTGTGGCGCCGGGCCTTACGCTTTAGGATTCCCCATAAATGTTCTATAGGATTAAGATCCGGCGACTGTGCAGGCCATTCCAGGAGCTTAATGGAATTTTCACGAAACTATGACACTGTGCGGGCAGATTAAGGGCATAATGCGTTATTTTCTGGAATTTAACTCCATCCATATTAATGTCACCAAAAAGTGTAAAAACGAAGGCAATAAAGCTGATTTCAAAGACATTCATGTATTTTGTAGAGTCCCTTTGGCCCTCATACACAAACATTTCGCTGACTCCTGTATCAGACATGCAGACCCAGGTCATCTCCGTACCTGCGCCGTGTTCTACAGTCGGGACCAAACACTCTGACATAAATTCTTCTCCCCCACGGCGACGCACGATGGTAGCACCAGGGGTTCCAAAGACCAAACAAAAACAAAATAAATAGAGATTAACTAAACATGAAAAGACAACAGTATAGCTTTTTAAATTTCAACAATACTTATTTATCCATTTGGACATTTATATTATCTAACTTACTTCAAAGTTTGATTCGTCTGACCACACAATATTTCACCAGTATTTTTTTGTGTAATGTTGGTACTTTAAGGCCCATGCATAGCAAGCCTTTTTATTATTGTCTGAGATCAATGGCTTCTTCCTGGTTTTACACCCTTTGAGACCAGCTTCCTGAAGTATTCGACGAGTCGTTTTGGCAGAAATTGTGTTGTTACTCGCCACTGAGAACTCAGCAGCGAACTCAGAAGACATTTTTGTCCTGTTTTTCAAAGACTCTCTCACAAATTTTCGATCTTCACGGTCACTGGTAATACCTTTTCGTCCAGTTCTGGGCATATCGCTGTGCGTACCAGTAGCGGCGAATCGCTCAATGGTAAATTGCACCGCTTGGCGCGACCATTTAACAGTTCCGGATATCTCAACTTGGGATTACCCTTGTTCATAAAAAGGTTGTATTTTCACACGTATTTCAAGAGATAGTTCGGATGTTTTAGGTATTGTGTATCGAAATTAATATAACTGAACACAAAATAATACAACAAGTGCGCTAGATGATGGTATGTGTACATAAAGACGCAAAATAGTAAACTGAATTGAAGATTGGAAATTATTAAACGGATAAGATGCTTTGTATCGGATGTTTTATTAGGCCTAACCAGTTACCCGTTACCCAGTTAGTGTACCCAGGTACACTACTGTTTCAAATATCTTTTTAGATGCCACCTAATCCATATTTAAATAAAATGTATTGTTTTCTACTGCAAATATTACGCACGTGAAAAATACGCTGGGGTGCTCCATACTTTTGGCCAAGGCTGTATATATTTGCTTCGTTTCGAATTTGTATTGGTTTCGAAGTACCTTTTTACCTATGTAAAAAGATACTTCGAAACAAATCAACTACATATACAATAAATATTGTTGATTTTTAAACATAATGGATAATAAATTACACTAGAAATATATTCTGAGGGCTGATGACCTGAAAAAGGTAGCTGGCAACACTAGATGCGGAAAGCAGACGAATATTTGGAGTTGTGAGGTGTGGAGTTGTGGCGTAAAATCGATGGGTCCTACGTATATGGGCCAATGCAACAAATTGAGCATTTTCACTTTTTTGTGTTAAATGCTTTCTTTTACTCTAGTTGACAACGTGCACCCAAAAATATATACACATTTATAGGCGAAAATACTTTTTATTGCTGCAGTAAAAGGGCTTATATAGTAAAATTTTAAACGTATAAAGGCCAAACGATTTTTCGAGCCTTGAACGCGGGGAAGTCCCGCGTATTTGTTTACTTTAAGGCCAACCAGTCAGTTACGCCACGCGGAAAGATGTCGCGCTGTGAAAATTACCAATTTTTTTTGTGAATAATTATTATGAGTCTATGATATTAGATGTAACTTATACTCTGTCCATTCGTTTATTTTCTTTCTGACAGCTCACGCCTATGAATTACCGTTTTTTTTTTTTCGGTATAATGTACTACAGTAATACCGTACTTTATTGACGGATAACGCCCACTTAGTGAAGTGCCCTGTGCATAACAAATAACCACAGACTATAAAACAGGTCTTGAAATAAGATAAATCGGTCATATGAGAAAAAATTATTTGACTTTATGTAAATATCGTTTCTGTAAATTTAATAAAAAAAAATATTAAATATAGTAACTATGACCCCATGATTAATTATTTGCAAGGAATTAAATCGAAATCTTGGAATTTAAGTTCGAACCAAGAGTAAAGAACAATAACTCTGTACATTCATTTAATTTCTTTTTGACAGCTGCCTGCGTTTGTGAAATTTAACTTTAAAACGCGTGATTAATAAATAAAATCTACTAAGAGCTTACTTATGCTAAACTGAAGAATTTACGTATCGATACGGAGGAATATAAATATGCAACTCAACGTATGATATTGTAAAAGAATACTCAACGAACCGAAAAACAGTGAATGTCACACGAGCGTCGCGTGGCAAGCAAAGGTAGCAAGTGACAACAAAATAGCGCTGCCGGGTCAGCGATGCGTTGTGTTATGGTATTGCTAGTGATACCTGTTTATAATGCGCGTATACGTTATATTATTTATAAGTATAAATATTTTAATTTTAATTATTATTATTATTTATATATTTATTTATTTTATACATAATTTCAAAAAACTAATAAACGAGTACTTAATATTTATACTAAAATATGTCGATGCATTAAATCGATTGAAAGTTTTTCTTAAATATATTCGATTATTATTTCAAATCGAATCGCTAACGTATAAATCACACAATCACAAGTCACTAATTTCGAATTGTCTCGAACTGTCAAAAAGAAAATAAACGGATGGTCAGAGTATAGTGAAACATGACATCTAAATATCATTCTAAGTTTAGTAGAAGTCAGAATTTAGTCAATTTAGCATTTGATAATGTAAATAATTGACTCGAGTGATGGACTAAGTTATTAAAGCGATGAAAATACACACACCGAGATTTGTAAGTATTCAATTGTTTTACAGTATTATCGTAAGTTAATAACATTGATTATTACGTTATTCACAGTTAATTATAGGACATATAATTTACAAAAAAAAACACGTATTCTGGCTAGAAGAGCTAATATGATACTTTGGCCCTTATACGCGTTTTATTTTAAAAACAGACACTGGCCATACGGTTTTTTTCTTTTTCCAGTTATTAGTTCAAATTATTACTTGATCGATGTTACATTATTTTTATGGAATGACAAATTGTTGATTGATTTATTTGTCATTCTTGCACACCTGAGTGAATAATAATAATAATAATTTATTTATTGATTACAGTGGTAAAACATGAATACAGTCCATAAAGTACTTAATATAGGTAATATAATATGGGTGCCTGTACTAGGGTAAACCTGTGCCACAGGCGTTAAGGGCACTTACAATATACTACTAGGAACTAAATTATATACAATTAACCATACTTATTATATTAAATATATGCAAAAATAGGTCAAGATTATAATTATTATCATGGAACTTGTTATTACTTATTTAACAACAATCAACAAATCTTCAGTATCCTCATAATTTAAAGTTTGTAAGTACTGACAGACTATCCGCTTAGAGCTTATATAACTTAGGTCATATATAGCTGTTTGTTTATTTATCTTGTTATAAAGAAAAGGCCCTAAGAATGCGAAAAATCTATTTGTAAAAACAAACTTTGATTCAGAAAATGTGGTACAGACAATATCTTTTCGTCTTTTAGTGTTAGTAAGGTTGATGTTATACGTAAGCGTTGCGTGCTGTTTAAGTACAGTGTACATTATAAAAAGCTGTCGGACAGTTAATACATTACAATTTTCATACAAAAGATGTGTGGAAAAGCGGTAGGGTATTCTTTATTCAGTGCTACCACATAGTGTAAAAATAGATTTTTTGGTTTCAGCTTCTCCGTTGCCATTTGAAGCTGATGAGATATTAAATAATTATAGCAATCTGAATTTGTTGCAAGACAACTTGGATGACGATGAAGAGTTAAATCAAAGCTATCAAAACAACACATTGCAACATAATGTTTCCATAGCACCTGTTCAACTGACTCAAGCCCTGGATAAAGAACATTATGCTGATTCACCCGTATATAACCATGAGCCAAATGAACCCAGTATAGAAAATGTGTCCTTGAATAGTCCTTTATCAACTAGCGCCCCGTTCCATGAAATTAGCGTCATGTGTCATGTACACACAGCTAAGATTCAATTCGAATGACAAATGAGCCTGATCTCCAAGATACTCGTAGCGATCATACCCTATGCCGTCACCCAATAGCAGTGTTAATCTTTTTGGTGATGAAGAACCAATTCCATTAGTTGCGTCTTTGCTAACGGATGACAATGTGTCCACTCAGATTTCACAATACTCATCAGGAGAGGTTTCTGTTCCATTAAGTTCTAGGAAAAGAAGGTTTACTAAAAAAAGAGAGCGGTAGATTGCGAGATTTTTTTGTCATGAATGTATAGATTCAAAGAGAAAAAAAACTGGAAAATACTGGAAAGTCATACTATAGTCGAAGTGGTAAGATAAGATCTGGAAAAATTGGCTGATCCATGTCAAAACACATGTAAATTAAAATCTTTTCTAAAACTAGATGAAGACACAAGAAGTGAAATATTTAATAAGTTCTGGGAAATTGGCGACCATTCTAAAAGTATAATTTTATTAGTAATCATGTTGTTAAAATAAATAAAAAATGAACAATTACAGAAGGTAAATCTCGGAGATCATTTACATACATTTATCATTTGCCTTGTATTCAAAACAATCAAAATTCTAAGTTAATTGTTTGCAAACAGATGTTTTTGAATACTCTGAGCTGTGGACCAAAGACGATAAGAACCGCAATGTCAAAATCAAGTGAGACTGTTAGCTTTGCTTTAGTAGATAATAGAGGTCGGCATAATCACCATAGAACATCGATAGATCCAGAAATTATTAAAAATATTTGTGGTCAAGTGAATTCATTCGAAACGGTTGATTCACATTATTATCGTAAAGACAGTAATAAGCAGAATTCGGATAATCCAGTGCATATTTACCTAAACGTTGCGAAAGCATGTAACTAGAGGTATACCGTAACAGTAAATCGATATACCGGCATTTTAGAGATGGTATTATGCACTCTAGTTACATGCTTCCTCAAAGTTTAGGTAAATATGCACTGGATTATCTCTGGTAAAAGCTATAATTAGACGGGTCGTTAAGTTTTACTCGAATGTTTAATTTATATAAAGAGTGGTTTGATCCAACTAAGTATGGTACCAAGTATGTTAATGTCATGTCTGTCATTCTTATAAACACAGTCCCATAACGCCGGAAATAAAGGAAAAATCACATAAACATTAAAAATTTGTCTAGATCCTTAGTTCCCAAAGTGGTCCAGGTGGACCCCCAGGTGTTCACGGGAGACTGAACGGGGGTCTACGTTGGCGTGACAAAAAAATTGGGATTCACAATTCGTAAGCCAATATATAATAAAATATAATAAGGGAGTCCACAAAAAATTTGCTTTCGATAGTAAAGCAGTAAAATATTGCCTTGACTTCACTTATCATTATCAGTTGTAGGCAGATAATGACGGATATTTTGAGAAATACCACTCGCTGAAGAAACGAGAATGTCTTACAAAAAATGCTCTGCCAGTCCGTAGAATTGGTCTTTTTTTTTAATTTTAATCCAATTTAAACTTTTTGTTACGAATATACCGATTTTACTCGGCGGATAAAATTTCTTCTGCAGGGGTCAACCAGCTTAAAGATGTCTATGAGAAAAAAAGTCTGGGAACCGCTGGTCTAGATCTTTAAAACAGAACGATAAACATGACTCACAAACTAATCCTAAAATATTTTGTGCTATATTTGATTTACAAAAGGTGTTGCTGACTTCTAGTGGTGAAATTAGTATTTTATTATTGTAAGCGATTGAAAGTTCATAATTTATCCGTATTTGATGTTGGATATTTGATTAGTACTTGCTACTTGTGGAATGAACGAATAGCTATGAAAGGCCCAGACGAAATAGCTAGCTGTGTTTACGATATTATCAAACTTAAGACTAGAAGGCTGTGATGACTTTAGACTTTGGTCAGATAATTGTACTGGCTAAAATTGAAATAGGATAATGTTTTTATGTACCTTTATGCAGCTAAACAGCTTAGCATATTAAACATACTTTCCTTGAAAAAGGACATACACAAAATTAGGGGTGATTCCGTAAATGCCACAATTGAGAAAGCTTCAAGACATAAGAGTATTTATACACCGTCTGAGTGGAGTTCATTAATTAGATGGACTAAATTAAAAGGAGCTCCTTATAATGTTATAGATGTATCGCAAATCATGGTTTTCGACTTCAAAAACATGCAAGCGAGTGCTTATTTTAACTGGGCAAAAAATTCTGACGGACAGAAAGTGCCTTGGTCTAAAATCAAACAAGTTCGTGTCAGTAAACATGAACCATACCTACATTCTATTAGTTGAATTTATCGGAAGATGCTTTCGAAAACCATATTAACATCTCTGATCGTTCTATTAAAACAAGAAGACAAATGATAGATCTACGGAAATACCTTTAAACCTATGCTAAAATCTGTTGTTACCAATACACCCATCCAAAAAAAAGACTTAATTGATTTATGTCGCAAAAATTTTCCCACAAAATTGTCACAAACATTATCCCACCAGTTTATCATGAGTATTACGAAAATTTGGTAGCATCTAATGATAATTCAATGATTATTACTAGTGATAATGATGACAATGAGTGATTTTATTTTGTTTTTGAAAATGTTTATTTTTTGTTGAGCATTTTGTTAATTTTTACTTTATTAATCTTTCCTCTTAGATAATATTCTAAGAGTTTTTAATTAAGTTTAATAAGTTTAGATATTATTAAGAAGTATAATTTGTACTATTTTGTAATATTATTCTTAACTTTAATTACCAACCTAGGTGAGGTATCTACAATAAAAACTGATTGATTTTAAGTTCAATGAGATTTCGGAAGGTTTTAAACATTAAATATTGATTACTTGATTGCTTTTGCATTACAGATACTTCGATACGTCTTTAGAAAACAAAGGAGAGTGAGAACCCCTGGGCCCACCAGTTATCATATTGTAATTGATACCAAAAAATTCGTTATATTTTTAGGTACTTACCACCAAAATGTGTTTGAATATTTCTTCATAGAAAGCGAGAAACTTATATTAAATTAAGTTAACCAATAAACGATTAATATGCATCTCTAGTTATTTACTATGGAGTATTATTAAATCGGTATAATCTCAAAATGTGTTCGATAATCGAATGATGATAATAAAAACTCAATCAATTGAAAATCGTTTTTTGGTTATTAATTATCTGTGGTCACCGCCTGACAAGTTTAACAGCTAATGTCAAATTCAAGTTCAACACTCGTTCGGTTTGTTCCAAATGTACCATAGAGAAGTATATTTATTATTTATATGAAATGTACTCTGTGGTTTGTTCCTTAGGAGTGCGCACGTATTTTTCTTGTTTTGTTATTTTGTTTGCTTTATCCCACGACTTTGGCTTGCTAAAGGACTGTTCGACGGATCTTGTGACTTAGAATTACCTGGCACTTCATATTAGACAACTGATTACGTATTGGATATTGACGGCATGGATCGCTGTGTGAACTGTACCATTGCGATAGGTCGCAATAACTCTATTGGCAGAAGAGTTTTGGAGGATGAAGTGATTTTATCAGTTATACGTCAATGGCATGCATAGGTATAGGTATAGCAAGTATGTAGGTATAGCAAGTGAAAAATACGTGCAGTTGCATACAGGCATACTTATAGAGGGTAATGCCGCAATCTAAGTAATCTAGTGGATCTTTGCTTTGTCTTTTAGTGGTCCGCATCTGCGTGTTACAAACAAGGACGTTTTTTTTTTTATTTATAGGTACATAAAAATCAAAGCAATATTGATGTTTGTTTTCTGAGGTGCCTACTTCTATCTATCTGTCAGCCACAGACGTCCACTGCTGAACATGGGCCTCCCTCATAGACCGCCACTGGTAAATAAATAGATAAACCTTCGATAAAGTACCTCCGAATAAACATATATAACATTTTGCAAATGATTAATGTCATATAACCTCACTTTTACTTTATTTTATATAACTTAAATTTCTGGGAAGCGAAATATCACAAAATTTTTGGTGACAACTTGTTATTATATTCTCTTTCAAATAAGGCTACTTTGATTATGATAACAACTGGGCCCAGATATATATGGAGTGATTCCTCCGTCCTTTGTGACTATTACGTCACCAAGTAAGATAACGTATACGATAAGTGTCAATGTGAATTATCTCATAAAATAATTATATTATTATTGTTTGTTTTATTTATTTAGTTATTTTAAATATTTTTTAATTTTAAAATACACATGTTTAGCTATTGACAAGTAAATTGTCCAAAGCAACACTTTGGCCTATTCCCTAGTTTTTTTAATATAATTAAAATAAAAGAATCACGTAGATAGGCATATCTACATTAATTAAAAACTAATATATATAGTAAATCTATGTAGCTAGAATAACGAACATTTATGTTGTATAGTAACTATGCAAAGTTTCAAACATCAGTTGAAGTATTTAATAAATACTAGCAGTCGCCTAGTGCTCGAAATTCCACCAAAGTTTGCCTGTAAGATATTGCTGATATATGTTATTATTATTGATATATGTAACCATAGTTACGCGCTTCGTGTGCGTGTGCGTGTGTCAAATGTATGGCTGTGTGCGTGTAGTGTTTTTTCATTAATTTAATGTATTTCTAATGCATATTTTATATAAATATTAGGATTTGTCACTCCTTCTCCATATAAACTTTAGCTGTGCCAAATTTCATACTCCTCCGTCCGCGCAGTTTTCGTAAAAAGGGGTACAAAGATTTTGCTTCACATATTAATATATAGATATCAAATTGTAACTTTGAGAGCCCTCTATTGAAAAGTTGTCAATTTTCTCATTGGCCCTTATACATAGGATCCATCGCTATGTCCAGCAGTGGACTGCAACGGGTTTATTGATATAAAACGTACTTGTAATGGCGGTTCATTGAAAAAGGGTGGCTCGCCATCGACCATTTCGACGAGCATGATGCCGAGCGACCATACGTCAACCTCGGGGCCGTACGGCAATCTTGATATCACTTCAGGCGACATCCAGTATGGCGTGCCAACCAACGATTTCCGCTTTGGCAGTTCCTGAATACAAAAAAATACAATTCAATATTTATTAAACAGGAAAAGGTGGCTTATAACGCCTTCCGACTAATTATATAAATGTGAAAGTTTGTGAAATTGTTTGGTTCTTTGTTATTCAATCACATTTAAACTGCTTAAAGGATATTTATTAAACTTCGCACACAGATAGACCAAGTTTTGGATTGGGACATAGAATACTTTTAACATGATAAAAAGCCTGGAGTTCCCGTGGGTCTTATGCGAGCGAAGCCGCGTACAAAAACTAGTATTATACATATTTTATTAACATATGACTAAAAGAAAACTTATAAGGTGAAGTAGTCATTTCTCTTATCAATAATACTATATTTTTACATTTCTTAATTTCAGTCAAATTTTCAAGACTTATCTCAACTAGACAGTTTATAAAATTTTGGGCCAGTCTTTCAATCGTCAGATCATTCTTATCTGGAGAATATATTTGAAGTTTTAATAGCTTTTATATAGAAGATAAAATATTATATTACGATTGAAAAATCAGCCTTAAATAATTCAAATTTACCTCTGATACTTGAGCACAAAATCCAAAGTCTGATAATTTAACACGACCATCTGCTGTCATTAGAATAGAATCCGACTTTATATCTCTGTGAATAACTCCTTGACTGTGTAGGAATGCTAAAGCCTGAAACAAAGAAAATATAGTTTAAGCTATATATTATAATCACTTTATTCCGTCTACAATTGCATGACATTAAAGCACGGCAAGACTATGCCATTGTCTTTAGGACAATGGCGAAAGGAAAGTGGTTTAAGGTTCCTATGAGTAATCTATAACTGGGTCTATGCCCTGTGTCCCTACGGCTACGACTACATAAAAAGCATGTACGGCGTAATGCAATCCCACATATTACCCAATATGTCGTAAGCCCGTTTTAAGAGCTGACAAATCTATATCGTCTATTTACTATATACTCTATTTAGATATACATAGAGTATATATACTCTTACAAAAAATTCTAACTAATACACTTGAGAGCAATAAAATCGCACACCCCTTGTAATTTGGTTTATTACTGATTGTTTTCTAAAATCGAAAGATATTGAGTAAAAATCATTAGACAAAATTAAAGCATACAAGCTTAGCTTTACAAAAACATAAAATTAAAATCATTGACCTTCACGTAACTTACAAAAACCGACCGTACACCGAATTCCCCAAATTCACGCGTTTGCGTTGTCACTACTTGCACCCTTAGCCGCAGGTATAAAAAGGTCAGTTTATTGGAATTTTTATTCAGTTGCATACCGAAGGTCAACGTGATAACATCTCTACTGGAAGCATACGGATTTACTGGAAAAATATGGATACCACGCCCGCAGAAGCCGCTCAAGTTATTGCCTTGCTCGAAGCAGGCCATAACCAAAGTGAAGTTGCTCGACGGCTAAATTTGAGCCGCTACTCTGTTCGTCGTGTATACCAGAGGTTCCAAGAGACCGGTGGCTACATTCGGCGACCAGGATCTGGCCGGCGACGCACAACATCAGAGCGTGATGACCGCTTTCTTGTGACAAGGTCTTTGAGAAATCGGCAACTGAACGCGGTTCAACTGGGACAACAGCTTCGAGAAGTTCGCAATGTCAGTATAAGTCGGTGGACAGTTCGAAGAAGACTAGGTGAAGCAGGAATGACTTCACATCGCCCAGCAAATGGTCCCAAATTGACCACAGCTCACCGACAAGCCCGGCTACAATTTGCTAGGGAACATTTAAATTGGACGTATGACCAATGGCGGGCTGTTATGTTCTCTGATGAGTGCAGAATGACTTTACATGGTCATGATGGACGCTCTAGGGTCTACAGAAGGTCATCAGAGCGATTTTCACAATGCTGCATAAGCGAACGTGTGGCTTTTGGAGGTGGATCGTGTATGTTTTGGGGTGGCATAATGTTGGACACTAAAACTGACATTGTATTCATCACTACGGCGAATACCGGCCCGAGATCGAGAAGTTTGACGGCTGCACGATACGTCGAAGAAGTGCTCGAAGAACATGTGAGGCCGCTTGCGTGGCTTATGGGAGAAGATTTTCTCTTAATGCACGACAACGCCAGACCGCATGTCGCTAGAACAGTTTGCGACTACATGGAAGATGTTGGAATCACCGCGATGGAGTGGCCAGCTCGTAGTCCTGATCTCAATCCGATTGAGCATGTCTGGGATGAGCTAAAAAGAAGAGTTCGAGCAAGAAGCCCTGCTCCTACGCGCCTCCAAGAGCTTCAACTTGCCATTGAAGAGGAGTGGAACGCCATACCACAAGATTTCATGGTGAAATTAATACGGTCCATGAAAAACCGATTAAGAGCTGTAATCAAGGCTAGGGGAGGGAATACACCTTATTAAAAAACAATTTGATCAAGCATTTTGAGTTTTATTTTTATTCTTTGTTAAGCTAAATTGGGTAATTTTATCCGTATGTTGTGTTTTGTGCCCTAAAACTCCCTATGGGTACTTTTTTTACACTGTATTTGATATCATTAGAAAGGTACTGAAGTAAACATTCAAATAGTGTAAGTTTTATTTTAATATGTATTCACATTTATGAAAAAAACTGCTTTAACAACAAAAAGTCAACGTGTGCGATTTTATTGCTCTCAAGTGTATTATAAATGCGAATATGAGTTTGTTTGTTTGTTTGTTACGCTTTCACGCCTTATCTACTGCACCGATCATTATGAAATTTCGCATACACGTTGTCAGGGGAACAGAAAAGGATATACGGTACCTTTCATCCAGAAAAGAGTCCTGTTACTAATCTAACATAACCTACATTTACGCAAGCGAAGCCGCGTTCAAAATCTGGTAATGTAATGAATGAATGAATAAATGTATTGTTTCACATATCATAACATACATGAGATACAATTTGAAATATAAACATAACAGTTATGTTAGATAGAAATTGTTTGTAGCTGGTACTTAAAATAGGTAAAACCTGTGCCATAAGTAGGTACTAGGAAATTTAGTACCATAGTATTGAAATAAAAATAACTTTACCTTTAAGCACTGCTTGCAAACTGTAGCAATTTGTTCAGGGTCCATCCTTGCTCTCGTGACGATGTCAGTGAGTGCACCGCCCGCCATATACTCCATAACAACCCACAGCTCATCGCCGACCAAGTATGAGGCGTGCATCTCTACTATGTTCGGATGTGGGTAGTCGCGCATTATAACCTGACAAGGAAATCATAACTAGATCTGATACGATATTTCAATAGTTCTGAAGATTGAGGAGTTTATGAAAGCCCACGGAGGCACACAATCTCTGTCGTAAGACCACGAATAGCTTAGAAGGCAAAGCGACGACACGGCTTGTGAAGGTCGCAAGTTTAAGTCCCGCGTCATGGACTATTTTATAATTTACATTTTAAATTAACATGGGAAATGCTTATAAAATATATCTAAAATAGTAAGCCTAAAACAAATCAATCATTTAAATTTTTAACTTAATATGTACACTTCAAAGTGTGCTAGTTTCAAATTGGTTCAGAAATGTTAGTTTTATTCTGTGATCATACCAATATCAAAAAATCTACACGCAAATTTCATGACACTTAAACAGAAATTAAAAAACAAGACCCATACATATAACATTGAACTTAAAAATCAACTATAGTGGAGTTTACGTTTAATCGGCGGTCTGCCAAGCAATCGACGGCACGATAATTTAACCGACCGGCAGAGCGAAGCTTTAGATAGTGTTAGATGAGATCTTTGGCCAACCATGGGAGAGTATATGCTATAAATGTTATTAAAGAAAACGATTAGTAAAACGGTACTGACAACTTCATTAAAGAGCAGTTCCCTCCTCTGCTGCTTGCGCAGGTTCATCATCTTGACGGCGACGCGGCGGCGCGAGCGCGCGTCGCTGGCGGCGCACACCACGCCCGTGCTGCCCTCGCCGATCTTGCAGAACGCGCCCAGCGCCGCGCGCGGGTCGCCCTCGCTCACCACCAGCCGCAGCGCCGCGCGGAACTGCAATATCACGACTCACTATACGACTATAAGGGATCGAAACTATTTTAAAAACTATTTAAGGAACATATGTATGTTTTTTTTTCCTTTCTATTAAAAAGGACAACACCCGCACTAGGAACGATTCCTGTGTCGCGAGGGACTTCAGACTTTTCAAACGTTCAAACGACGGACACAAAGAACACCCAGACTGGGAACGACCGTTTGTGGATCACATAATTTTTTTTGTCCGTTTCGCTTTCTGACACTATACACGACACTCGGCGTAACGGTAGTGGCCGAGCGACTACTTAATCCACTAGATACGCCATCCGTGCAGTCTATCACTACTTATAATAAAACCAAGTGCCCCGCCGCGTCTGTTCGCGATAAACTCAAAAACTACTGAACGGATTTTCATGCACTTTTCACCAATAGACAGAACATTCATGAGGAAGATTTAGGTGTATAATTCGTTAAGATTTTGTAATACCCGTACTAAGCCGGGATTTCAAAAAGACTAGGAATAATCCTGTATCGCGCGGGACTTTACAAACTTTAAAACAGCGGTCGCAAGGAACAACTATTTGTGAATCACATAATTTTTGTCTCGTGTTGGGATAGAACCTACAACAATCGTCAGTAGTAAGGCGACCAATTAAACTACTAACTCGTCCTTGCGATCAAACATATTCTTTTTAGATCTAGGACACCTATAACTTTATATCTGACTGCTATAGATATGATTAAATTTAATGATAAAAGTGTGATGAAATACAAAAAAACATAAAAAATATATTACTTTTGGACAATTTAATATAATTTTATGCCTCACTGGTTACTATTAAGACTGCTTTAGTCCCAGGGCTCAAATTTGCGATCATTAGGTTACGGATATGGCTCTCGGGTCGGACAAAATGCTATTTGGGGTTTTTGTCAGGACATTCTGAGTAGCAGCACAGAGTCTCGAAATGTACCCACCAGACGGCAATAGGCTCGCCACAAAATGTGGAAAATAAAAAAACATAACTTGCGAACTGTGCGTATAATACAATTCTGCCTTGCCCTTTGTGGATATATAGATGTGCGTCTATATATATAAATGTACCAATATGCTAGCCAAATAAGAGACTTGAACCAATCCAAATGAGTTATAACAGAACTAATATTTTAAAGGGATTAAATATAATGACCATCAAAAATACTTATTGCACAGTATAACGAGCACCTATACGCCTCAAATCACTGCATTCCGTCTCGGAAGGGTTAGGTTATATTAGGTTCTTTCTTCAACCTACCCAAAAATAGGAAAGGCCCCACGAATTGATCTCCTAAAATATATTTTGTTTGGTAAGCATAATTTGCTGTGCAATTAGTATTTTTTGCTGTGCTGTTAAATACTACCTACCCTATTTGAAATGCGAATGTGAGTTTATTTGTTTCGCTTTCGCGCCTTAACTACTCGACCGATCGTCATGAAATTTCGCATACAAGTTGGCAGCCGAACAGAAAAGTATATAAGGTAACTTTCATTTAGAAAAAGTACTGTAACTAACCTCACCTAACCTAAAATTTTGCAAAATCTAGTCATCAATAAGGCAGTGTTATAAAATCAATCAATAATAAAATTGAAACTGTTCTGTTTAAACCTATTTGTTAATGATACAATGAAAATTGATAAACGGTCTATTTTAAATTAAAATCGCATTTAGTGACGCGTAGGTACCAATTAATATACGATAACAACGTATTATCTTCAAAAACTTGTTATGAGATGACAAATTTTCCAGAAAACTTATTGTTGTGTATTGTAACTGTTAGGTTAGGTATATTAGGTTAATTTTAAAGTAAAGCATACTTCATATTTTTTGTTGCTTGCTTTATTGATTGTAAATTACATTTTTACAGGAATGTGTAGAAAAGTGATTTACAATGTGCGAAATATTTAATACTAACTAATATTATAAATGCGAATTTAAGTTTGTTTGTTACGCTTTTACACCCTGACTACCCGACGGATCATCATGAAATATTCCATACACGTTGTTAGGGGCATAGTAGGATTTAGAGTACCTTTCATTCAAAAAAATAAGTACCCGATGGATATACACAACAACTTTACTTTTGACAAAATCTACATTAACGCAAGCGAAATCTAATCTATAATTTAATAATAAGACAATCTAGGTATTTTCTTCATAGTCTTACGTCTGTTTCTCCAAAGGGTGTATTACAATTGTATATTATATCCATATTTCGCGAGTTATGGTTTTAGATCTCACGTAAAAAGTGGCGAACCTATAGCCGTTTATCGGACGCAGTTCTAGACACTGTACTGCTACTAAGAATTACTTGACAGAATACTCAAATACCACTTTGCTTGCCGAGAATCGAATCCGAGTCCTCATGCACAACAGTCGCATACGCTACCACAGCGTCACCAAAACAGACAGACCAGACTTAGATTAAATTAATGCAGGTGTATTAACGTTTAATAGAATGTGTCACATACCTGTTCATGCGTCAATCGCAGTTCATGCTTCGAAGCGGCGAGCGGCAGGTGGGGGGCGGCCGGCACACCACCAGGCCGAGACACTGGGTACGCCTCGCCTAAAAAGGCAATGGATTAATCATCAAGTAGGTAAGAATTATATCTCAACTGTTTGTATTATAATCAGATGAAGGGTTATAATAAAAAACAATACATCCGAGATTACCAATTACTAGCTTTTGCTAACGGCTTCGCTCGCATATAAGTAGGTTAGGTTAAGTACCTATGACATTACATCTTTTTAAATTAAATATAGCCTATGTTGCTTGGTGATAAAACAGGATGTCCGGTAGCAATTTTCACATTTTGAATAGACTTTATTTCAAAACGAGAGCAGCTACAGAGGCGCGGGGGTTAGAAGCCCCAGCGATGTGAGTTTTTAAGTCGCAATGGAGCGTTGGTCGGGGGCGCACCGCGCTTTTGCTATATAAGCATATTTAACAAGTAATTTTTCACTCATTACGGCTCAGCGTAAGTTTTATATAATTATAAGCGCTCGTCGGCTTTGGGGATTACCAAAACAACATTACATGAAATAATAAGAAAGAAACTAAAGTTTCATCCCTACAAAATACAGATAATCCAACAATTTTACTTAAATTATTATCAATCAAGAATGAACCACGCCGAGAGGATGTTAGCCACTTTTTCGACCGAATCTCGAATAAGAAATATTTTCTTCAGTCGCTGGCGCTTCTAACGCCTCCCCCCTCGCGCCCCTGTAGCTACTCTCGTTCAGAAATAAAGTCTATTCAAAATGTGAAAATTGCTACGGGACACACTGTATAACTTTCTAATGGTAAAAGAATTTTTGAAAACTGTTGAATAGCTTTTGTGTTAAATCATTACAAACATACAAAAAAATAAATCTTTCCTCTTTATAACATTAATATAGATAAAAACAAAAACCAATTCTATACTACTTGATCTATACCTTCCAATGTTATATACTATATCAATATGTCAGTCTCTTTTTCCCATCCTAACCGTATATTATGTACATGATCCAATCTTTTGACTATGGGACAATTCTAGAGATATGAGATCATATTAATTAACAAAAGGTATCAACAAATATGGACTGCAATCCCACGGCAACAATTTTAAAAGAGCAACATTTTAGTTTTTATGTAGTGGTACTAAGGCAAAATTATTTACTACCACTGATATAAAGACATTCAGCTTTAACCTGTTCATCTCTAAGCTAGCTATTACTAGTTCATTTGAGTTTATTAAAAATAGACCATTGTTATTAACAAAACTACAGCCCTTCCTATAAAATCCTAGCATAGTAAAGAACCATTGTCTTGACAAAACAATAAATGGTGTGAATATATCTTCAATCATACAAAAGTTACATGTTCACAAACATTCACACCACACATAAGATCAATAATTTATGTAATTGATTGGCTATCAAACAAAACAATAATCTCTACAATCTATGTTCATGTGATAGTCATATTATGTAAGCTGTGGCTAATGGCTGTGGCTAATGGCTGTGTCCATGAGCTCACTAGTTGTAACAAACCAACATGAACTCTCAACTATTACATTAGTAATAGATTTAAAAGAAAGTATTACATTGTATTGCAATAACACATTGAATTATAAAAGCTTACTATTATTTATTGAATAATTAACTATATGAGCCATTAGGCTTAGTAGTTGTAGTAGTTTATTATGGATTGCAATACTATAGATTACTTTGATTTTATGTATGTGAAGATTTTAATTTCACTCATAAACTGTTTATTGGATTTACAAATAACTTGGCACACAGATAGACCACAATGTCTTGGATTAACACACAGGATATATTTTTTCACACAAGTGAAGTGAAGTTAAATATATAGGCTTCTTACCCATATTGACAGAGTTCCCATTAAGTCCATGAGGTAAATTGGGAGCCATAGGTTGTTGCGGATGGTTGTGTTGATAAGGTACATTTGCATTTTGTATATTTTGATATGTCATTGGTGTATGATGATTATCATTAATTTCAGGCACATTTCTCACTCCCTCATGTGTATGCTGTCCCCATTCTACAGGGGATTCAGCAATGGGTTTATTCAAAGTATAATTACTATGTTCTCTTCTCAAACTCATATATTGTTGTGGAGCAGGAGGTACTGGCGGTGATTCCTCTGGCACAGATGGGGGAACATTTGCTTGATTTCTCAAATCTCTCCTGATTCTCGGTGGGCTACTACTTCGCAAAGAGTTTGATCTTGCAACATTTGAAGTTTTTGGCAATACAACACCATTCTGTACAGGTTGCTGTGGGATATTTGAAGGTATTGGTCTTGCTATTGATGATACTGAGGTAGTTCTGTGGTCACCTCGTACAATGGTTTTTAAATCTAGAATTTCGGTGGGAGTAATTTCAGATGGATCTACTAGGGGTAATGGTCTGTTTGTTGATTTTAATATCTGTAAATAAATAAAAATGGTTATACATTTACTATTTTTTATTATTATATTTATTATAAACACATATTTTTATAGTACTAGCATATCTAATATTAAAATAGTAAATTTATATAAAAAAATGCATATAAACATAGTAAACAGCTTTCAAAATGAAACTATTAATGTTAATGTACATATATAATATATATCTTATATACAGGGGCCAGTCAGTGCAGACCGGCGACACTTCGACCCAGTGGGATCTTTTGTGTCAGCCCCGGCGGTCAATGTACATAACACAAACATAAGATACACTAGCACATTAGAAAAGAAACACTACGAACCTGGTTATTACCAACAAGTGAGGCCCATTGCAAAGGAAGTCCAACAAACTTTCCCTCTCGTTTATCGAAGCCAGTATGTACTCTGTGTTCAAAATTACTTGGCGGCGAAATCAGAGGCTTTTTCTTCTTCTTAGAAAACATTGCGTTAAATAAACTACAAACAACACATGTTACTAGGTTAATAAAATTTATACACTATGTGTAAACACTCGTATTAAAGCTACTTGTTACTTCTATGTAAAGAGAACTAATGAAAAAGAAAGCTTACCAATACTTTCTTTTAAGATAACACCTATCGACATCGACTCGCCTCGACAGTCAATTAGATATGGCCACTTTGGTACGGTTTTGTCCTTAAAAACAAAAACAACTAGCAGTTATTTTGAGGCGTGCACTACGATCTAAGTACATATGAACACAAACTGAATACTAAATCAAGATTCAAGAGCATATTCCAACATTCCTTAGCAGGCATCACATCACACAGGTACATAACACAACAAATTTAATTAACGTAATTATATTATACACCACATCTCTTTTGCAAAAATTAATAAGAAGTACCTTTAAAATACACGTTAAACCAGATCGAAAAGGCAAGTTAAAGTACAAAATACAACGAGATTTATGTTGTTTGTAAGTAAAAACGATTCACGATTAACGACAGCACGAGAAACAACCGACCTGTCCAACCACAGCAATCATCAAAATCTTATAGAGAAGCACCCAAAAGGCTTATACACACAAATCGATTCATAGGAATTCGATGTAGATACCTTAATTTATAATTTGGTAACTACATATTTACGACCCACAACCAACAAGTCAGATAACTCATTCAGAGTACTCAGACATTCATGGTGTCCAACGAATGATACTAATGATATTAAAATAAAAATATTTTTTTATAAACAACATGGTATTTTTTTTTATAATTAGTTGTTAAACGATTTTTTATTACTTGTGATGGATGGATTAATCATTGAATCCACGAACCTACAATGGCTACAACATTCTGCACATGACGAATGGCGAGAAAACGACTTATGCCACTTCTACTAGTTGGTTAATATGTTTTGTTTCTTTCTAAACTTTGTTCAATATAATCTTAAGTTATCCAACTAGCAGATTTTGACAGTAGTAACCATAATTACTATTATTGACATATTAAGTCGATTGCATAGAACTGTTTAGTACAGCTTCTACAACACTAAAGAATTAAATAACAATATCTGATTTCTGCTTATGTTGTTAATTAATACCATAGATAATAATACAAATTACAAACTTACAGTGTCGTGCTATCAAAAATAACAAAATAATTAGATAGGTATATAGGTATACTGAATTCAACAAACTTGGATATTTTACGGAAGTAGAAACTATGAAGGAGAAAAATAAGAAAGATAAATATGAGAGTAAATCTAAATCTCGTGACCGAAAAAGCAAACGGAGATCACCCAGTGTGAGTAAACAAAACAGCAGGATCTAAATTATAGCTTGTTATTTAGATTCTTATTGAATGTATCAAAATGCGCTTCTATAGATTATAATACCTATAACATTTGCAATTTATAAACAAAGTCAGACAATTCTGAATTTCTTGAGATTTAGTTACTTTTCTGTACAGAATTTCAAACTGTATCAGACTAATACTGAAAATATAATATACAGTATAATTATTATATTTTCAGTATTAGTCTGACATCAAAGAACAGAATTTCAAACTATATGGTTGAAATTCTGTTTGTTGATGTAATTTCATGCCATATATTATAACACGAAAGTACTATAGCAAATATAGCAATAGTAAAATGTAGCAATCTATAAGAGGAAGTAAGTGATGTAATCCTATTGTGGTCAAATAGATTTCTTTATAAAAAATTATTAGTAATGTGCACAAAAGTAGTGTGTATGCAAACACAATTGTAATATTTAACTTTTATAATAGTTGACATAAACTGGATTAACATTGTCAATTAAAGTTATTTGTTTGTAAATAAATGATAACTAAAGAGAATTCAGGTTCAAGACTACAGCTTAAATGCATTTTGAGGAGCGGCAAAGAAATATACAAATTTCAATCCATGATGTAGGGCCATGACTAGCTTTACTTAGCAAAGCAAATAGTGGCAAACTTTATGAATTGTCTTGTTCCTCTGTTATACTTTACAGGCACTCTGAATGACCATTTGCTATGGCCATGGCACATCTCACCTACTTCAAATGCTTTAATTATATTTTTTCCTCTTGTTCACTAATTTAAGGTACTATTAACCCGGCCACTCTCCATAAAGATGTGATTCAAAATTGAATATTTATGGCTTATATTTTTCAGTCATCCAGTTCCAACAGTTCTGACTCTGATGAATGGGTTGAAAAAGACAGCAACCAAAACAAAGATGCACAGAGGGAAGATTGGATGTCGATGACTGGTATGTTAAAAACATACACTAAAGATGACATTAAACCAAAACGAGAGGAAAAAGATAAAAAACATATTGACTCATACAATCCAGCTACTAGCAGTAGAGAATTAAACCCATACTGGAAAGATGGTGGCACAGGAGTACCACAAACACCTGAAAGCTTTCGAAAATCTAAACCATTTCTTAAGCCTACTGATGATGATGATGACTACTACTCCAAGTCTAAGAGTTCCAGATCTAATTATTCTGATACCCATTATAGTAGACAGTCAAAACCATTTGCTAAACCTACTGATGATGATAAAGATGACTATTCTAAGAGTTCCAGATCCAGCACTTCTGATTCACATCATAGTAGACAGTCGAAACCATTTGTTAGACCTGCTGATGATGATGATAATTTCTACTCCAAGTCACAAAAATCCAGATCTTATGCTTCTGGCACTTATTCTAATAGGGGGAAACAAAAAGATTATAAAAACAGAAGTTATGATAGAGACTCATACCAATCTGGAGGAAATTGGAGGAAAGGAAGTGAAATTCAAGAAAGGAGGTTTGATAGAAAATCAGAAGATGTAGAAGAGGCTACTGTTCCTAATCCTAAAGACAGTCATGTCAGTGAAAAAATTGCCTTACCAAGAGAGCAACCAAAGGACAGTAAACACCTAAGTGATGAGAAAATGAACAAACTTGCTGCAAAGATTTTGAAAGCTGAAATATTGGGCGATACTGCATTAGTTGCTGATCTACAGGCTAAATTACAAGCAGCAAGGGAATATAGAAAACAAAATCCTATTGTAAACAAAGATGAAGACAATGAGAAGGATGACAGGGTAATGCTAATGTCAACCAATAGTACTGGGAATAGCAGACCACTAGTATCCAGTGGTGAAAAAGGGGATCCAAGAAGTAAAGGTGGTAAACGAAAGGCAGAAACACATGTTTCAGGGGAGAGGACAAAATATTTTGGTAATGATGATAAATATGACTTGAAACAAATGGTAAGTTCTTGTTTTGTATATTATGTTAATTTAAATTTAACTTAGTACAATAGTTTTCCATTGCAAAGATAAAAACCCTTCAGAAGTGTTATGTGTGGCAGTATAAAAATGCTCTGTCAAATATTGAGATTGAATTTTCAAAATACTAAAAATGTTTATTTAAGAAAATATACTGCAGGGCAAACCGTCAAGCCGCTTCTTTACTGTGTGGCATGGAGGGTGCCTTGTCTATTAATTCTAAGTGTTCTGGTATATACTATTGCTATCAGTATAATCATTTGGATGAATATTATTATTTCCTTAGGCCACAGATTCCTGCAAACCAAAGAATACTTATATTTAAATAGATTTAATAAAATGGTAATCATGTAATATTTTAGGGTTAACTGTAACTTCCTGTGTAGACTGTTGTATAATTCATGAGAACTGGGAATTAAAGCATTATGGTTTGTTTGGTACATGATGATGATAACACTGTTTAACATTGTGGATTACACACTGTCCAAATTACCAGACAAAGAACCCACATTCTAATCAAGTAACCTTGTGGATTGATTAAAAGAGTAACAAATTATTTTCTTTATAAACATGAATGAATGCATCAATTGACTTTTCTCCTGAACAAGGCCCAAACATTATAATATTTGGCATTTAGTGGTAAACTACCACTAAATGACAAACAGTAGGTAGTCATTAAAATATAATTGTTTCAGTTTCAAGAAGAAAAATATGGAAGTAACTATAACAATGAAGCTGAACTGGCTAAAATCGCATCCAAACATAAGAATCCAAATGATGACTTGGAAGATATCTTTATGGATGAAATATCCAAGAATAGAAATGCAGTGAAAGATGATGAAACTCAGAAACAGAGAGCTATTAATCAACATATTAAGTTGGAGAAATCTTTAGAAGGGTGTGAATATTGTGTTGATTCTAAGAGGATGTTGAAACACCTAATGGTGAGCATTGGCAACAAAGTTTATTTATCAGTACCAGCGAGAAAGTCACTTGTACCAAATCAATGCATTATATCCACGATTCAACACTCTACATGTGCCACATCAATAGATGAAGAAGTCTGGGAGGAAATAATGGTAAGTCTGTATAAAATACATAATATAAATAATAAAAGAACTGGCTCCTCCTGCTTACAAAATTTGATTTGTAAACTCTTTGAAAATCATCTTCTGCTCTTGAATTACTTTTATGTCCCAGGGCACTTTACAAACATTAAAACAATGCATACAAAATGTACCCAACCTCTTAACAAATATTTGTGGATCAGGCGAATTTTATCTCACAAATGATTAGTGAGGTGACCACTAAACCATATGATACAAACAAAACAAGATTTACTGTTCATATTCTTTTGCAGACTTACAGGAATGCACTGACCAGATTCTATAATTCTCAAGACAATGATGTAGTGTTTTTTGAGACTGCAACAAATTTACATGCACATCCTCACATGGTAATTAACTGTGTGCCATTACCAAGGGATGTTGGTGATATGGCTGCCATATATTTCAAGAAAGCCCTTTTGGAATGTGAGTCAGAATGGTCTATGAATAAAAAAGTGGTAGACTTAAAAGGGAAGAATATAAGAAAATGTATACCAAAAGGATTACCATACTTCTGGGTTGATTTTGGAATGGATCCAGGATTTGCTCATGTCATAGAAGATCACCATTTGTTCCCAAAAAACTTTGCAGAGGTATGAATTTTATATTTATTATTTGTGAGTATAATTCCAATGTCTTATTAGTAGGTAAGTGAAATAAAATTTTATAAAATATTCACGTTTCAGGCAATTATTGGTGGATTTCTTGATTTAGATCATAGTTTATGGAAGAACCCACGCAGGGACTTTGGAGATGTTCAAAGAAAGAAAGTGGTTGACTTTTTAAAAAATTGGAAAGAATTTGATCCAGCTAAAAAATAAAAATAAATAAACAACACAACTTGTAACATTGCAAATAAAAATCTAATTATGTACTCAAAACTGTTTATTTTTAATCTTCTTTCATCATTTCTTCTATTAGCCTTTGCCGCTCTGCAGCTTGTCTCATTTTAGTTAAAACCAGTGATTCATAATCTCTATCTGATATTACCGATGGGCCATCAGAAATAGTTTTCTTTGTAGTCAATACTGGTCTTTCATTGAGCCATTTCAATTCTAATGGATTATCTGGTAAACCTAAAGATAAATATTATAAATAAATTAGAAAATATACAAAAATAATCATAGAAGTTAATAATAATTATGTAAAAGACCAAAGTATTGGATAAGAAAAACTGATGATGGATATATTGAGATTCCAAAAAATTTAAGCTTGCAACAAACAATAAAAGCTTCTTTAAATATATATGTATCTTAGATTGCAGTAATTTGCTACATATTTTTCTTATTGTTATAACTTAAAAAAAAATTATAGCAAGAAAATATGTAGAAGCTAGATATGTTTCTTATTGTTATAATTTTTAATTATAGTTCTCATGCTATAATGATGGATATCATATTATGATATCCATCATTATTGCATGAGAACTAATTGCTAATTTAAGAAATTTATAATGAAAAGATAATAATTAACACCATGGATAAAATTATTCACCTTTTTCAAATTCCAGAGCCATATCTGATGCTTCTTTACTTGAAAATTCTACTAGAGCACTACCTTTCTTTCTAGAAGATACAATTAGCACAACAATTTCACCATATTTCTTAAGAAATCTTCTTAAAGTAGCTTCATCATAACCACCATTATTAGGATCTTTTTTATCTGCTTTCCATTTTATCTTAATCCTATTAAGACTTGAGTCCCATACTGGTTCTGACATAAGGCCCATTGTTTTCTTAATTTCCTCTTTCATTCTCTGTTGTTCTTCCTGTAAAAGTCTGCTACCTTCTTTTTGTAACCTTTCTATTTCACCAGCTAGTTTCTGTTCATCTGTTAGATTACATGCGCCTTTACCTGAATCTGCATCTCTTTCTCGTCTTTCCAAATCTTCCTTCAACTTTTGTCTCTTACTATCTAATTCTTGATGTCTGAGTTTTGCTGCTTCTTTTGCTCTAAGTACTTTGTCATAAGCTGCCTTAGCTGACGCATCAGTCAATATTTCTAGAGCTCGTGACAATTCGTGAAACGTTTCAGCAGCTTTAGGATCGTCAGGATTTTTGTCTGGATGGCATTGTAATGCCTTTTTTCGATACGCCTTTTTAATCTAAAAACATGATGTGTACAAAATATATAAATAAGTAAATAACCGTACATAAATAAAGAAAACAAGTTATCAACGTTGGAAACATGTTCTCTTTTATCTAGACATACATACCTCTGATTCTGTAGCTGTGATAGTAAGATCCAATATAGCATATAAATCGACATCCTCGATATTCTTTTTATTAGCCATCATGAAACAATTCCTTATTTGCTATGTACCACCAATTTAACTTAGCTGTATAAAACATACACGAACTAAAAACAAATCTACACAGTATGTATATGGTATGTATTATCAACTCTTTGAAGTTTGATGCAGCTCTATTGACAGGTCAACAGTTGACACTCGATCACCGCTAGTCTTATCTATGCGACTAATAAATTAGAATCATAGAGTGAAAATTGAGGCCCCAAATTAAAAGCTAAATCGAATAAAGAAAGTACAAGAATTTTAGAGTTGGTGTTGCGAAACATTTCGAAATGAATCAGAATACAAATGGGAAAATAAAAGTGAAATAGGATATGGGTTGAATATGAAATAATAAATATATTTTAAAATTATTGTAAAAAAAAGTCTAATGATCCAATGTAGAGTAGACATATTTCAAATTGTCAATATTGTATATAAAGAATGTTGATTGTGTGGAAGTATATTTTATGCATGCTATAGTTCAAAGATGATCAAAATAAACAAATAATTATTTATTATTACATGCTTGTCTACATACTACCTGGCACTTTTTAATCCATATAGTGAAAATATTTTAATTCTGTTTTAACTCACTTTTATATTCTCTATGTGCTTAAATTTAGTCTATAATATAGAATTATAACCTCTTACACAACATGTCAGCTGTCAATATTTAGATATTTTCCCAGGAAAATAGCGAGAAATACTTGAGAAAATAGAACTAAAACATTTTTATAAAATGTTAATAAATTGTTTAAGTAAGTATTTACAATATAAGGTAATGACGACGATGGGTTGTTCAATACACTTACCTTACATTTACCGTAATTGTTACATTTGCTTATTTATTATAAAATGGTTTTGGCGCACTTTCAGGACTGCGGTCACTCAGGCTCACAACCCCGTTAATGCGGTTTAATTCTACAGTACCAGAATCGGCTACAATACCAGTTCCTGAAGGTAGGTACACATTGTGGTCATCTTTGCCTGTATTTGTTTCGGTTAAAAGTCAGTTTAGTTTGTAATGGGCATTGATTCATAAATAATTGGAAACATATTTTTCATTAACTTGATTAATCTTGTGATAATCTTTCATACTGCATATATATCACTTCATACAATATATTATCAATACAGTCAAAACCGGATATAACGACATTAAAGGGACCATATAACTTCGGACGTTATGTCCGATAGTTGTTATAAGCAATATACACAAGTATGTAGTCATATTCATTGTCATATGTGTGTTTATAATTTTTAAATGTGTACCTTTATGTAGTATGGGTATAAGTTATGCTTATGGACATGTATTCAAATAAAATGTCGTCGTATAAAGAAATAAAAATGTTTATTCTGGAAAAACTTATATACATAATATATACTAAGTGTAGTCTATAAGCTGCACTCAGCTTAAAATATAACTTCATAGATTGGAATAAGTTAAATTTTTAATAACTAAATTGTTCGTATTGTTTTGTTTTGTTTTGCTACAGCCGATGAATATCAATAAAGTTCCGTCATTTTAAGTGATATGTCACTGTATCCAATGTTGTTATAGGCGGTATGATTACTTAATTGTTTGTATATGGATCCGGCTAGGACCTTGCCATTCAGTCGTAATAACCGATCCGTCGTTATATTCAGTTTCAACTGTATATTACTGTTATTAGAAGGGCCAATCAGTCTTTCAAATCCTTGTTTACCACACATGGATAAAGACCAATGTAGCAATCCTAATTTTTGCACAGCCCTACAGACTTCATGTCAAAAGTTAAAGAGCAATTCAGACATGATGTGATCAATTCAAGTATTTGCTATATGTAACTAAAATACACAATATTGGTTATTATCTAATAATATAGTTGTTAAACATTTTGTTGTTAATGCTATAATAACATATATTTCAGAAGAAGCAACCAAGAAAAATCCTTTGGATCATCCAGATTATTTCCATGTCCATGACTTATTCACAGTGAAGAATTTATTTGATGCTCGAGTTCATTATGGCCACAAGGAAGGTTCCCTCAATGACTACATGAGACCATATTTATATGGATCTAGACTTGGACATTTGATATTTGATTTGGATATAACTGCTGAACATCTAAGAAAAGCTCTTAATTTTACTGCACATGTTGCATACAGAGGGGGTATTATTTGCTTTTTCAACAGAAATGCTCTAAATGCTCACTTGGTGGAAAAGACAGCATTAGAAAGTGGAGAGTATGCCCACACAAGGTTTTGGCGGGGAGGTATCTTCACAAATGCCAATCACCAATTTGGTGCAGTAACAAGATTGCCTGATTTGTGTATATTTTTAAATACTCAAAATAACATTTTGAACCAGCACACTGCTGTAAGAGACAGTGCTAAAATGCTAATACCAACAATTGGAATTGTTGACACCAACTGTAATCCAAACTTGATCACCTATCCTGTCCCAGGCAATGATGACACCCCATCTGCTATTGAATTGTACTGCAAATTATTTAAAGAAGCAATTCTTAGAGGTAAAGAAAAGAGAATGAAGTTTTTACAAAAAAATAATTAAAGTAATTATAATATGTATATAAGTTTAGGTCAGTAAAATTAAAATAGTAAATTAAAATGGAATATTTTATTTTATTACTGATTATTAATATATCACATATTGACACATAAAGGCATCTTAAGGCAATATTACAATAAGCATGGTCCCATTTAATTATTTGGTACCTTGAGCAAGATGGATACCATGGATACTATATAAATATCTCCAAATAATTAGTCTGTGTTATACAATTTATAAGCTAGGATTTTAAACATTTTATCTTAAACAACATTAAAAATTATCAATATTACAAAAAATAAACATAACAATGGAGTAACAAAACATATATTCTAAAGTTTAATTACAGAATAAATTTGTTGCCTGTATGAACTATAACTATTCTTAAAATTTTGTTCTTGTTTATTATTTTTGAACTTATTTAAAACATTGAATATGATATGTGTTTATCGAAAGCCTTAGGCTAGAAATAAAATAGACCTTTAGATTATCATCATTAACCAAGAAGAACTTTTCTCATCATGTGAGGGTGAGGATTGTTGTCAACTTCGCGGCTCTCCCAGCTTCCCGTGATGCATTTTGAACTGCACAGGTATTGAATCAGCGGTATTCTATATTTGCCGCAGAAATCCACGAACTTTATATGCTCCACGCGATTGTCGAAGAAAACACCTGAAAAATAAATAGGATTTAATTTTCATACTTTGCACTACTCTACTATCGACCACTAAGTACTGCGGTTAGCCTAAATTGGCAGACATTTGCTAAATGCAAGTCGCCCAAAATATGTGTAAAATTTATTCATTTAAGCGTTATGCGATCGGCCAAAATATTTATTTATGGAAAACTTGACATTGTATTACATTTCAATATACTTATATTATACAGCTATGCAACGAAAATAATAAACTTTTGCATAAATAATAGTTCACTATTCAAATCATAAAATCCGACATGATGTCGCACAATAAACAGATTAGTTAGCACTATGACTGTCCAACTTCGTATGAAAGCAACATGGATTCGTGACTAACAATTCAACAGCTATAAGTTGAAAACAGCCGTGAACAATTGATGATTGCCTTGTCGCCCTCTGAGTGCTCCCATCCTAAAGACGTACGTACGTATATTCAGTTTACGTCTATTGTATAATACGTGCAGAAATAACCGTCCTTATTTTTTATCATGCGAATATTTATTAATTTGTCTGCCTTCTACTTGTGTATCTAATGAGTATTTAATTTTGTATGCAGTTCTAGGAAGAATAAGTCATATTAGTATCTCATCGTGTATTGTTTCCGAGTCAGGTCCAGGCTCTTAGCCACTCAATATAAATATACTTCTCTATGCTCTTAGCTGTTAGTAATGATTGCTTTATTTGGCTATAAATAAATGCCTGACAGAAAAATCAATACCGATGTTGCCAATTGACAGGGGATTCACCGGTTGGCGCAGTATAGAAGGGTTGCGCAGACAGAACGCGAGGTTGCATTTAAAGGCGTGGGGTGGAAAATAGGAAAATGTTTTAAAAGTTTTCTATAACTAATAAAAAAGCAGCGATGAATCGAGCTCATTACAAAGCGCATTGGGAAAATTACGTCTGTGGCAGGTACTTCGCAATTACTATTTTCGCATGCGCTAACACGTACGAACAGTGGACCACAAAGCAGTATTGGTTAATATACCTAATTATGTATCAACCACGAATTAGAGCACGTGCTTTGAATCGGAATTCCTTAAAACATCGCATCGGTTAAGTCTTATTACCTTCTACAAATTTACTTTTATCTAAATATGTACATTATTCCTCTCACCGCAGCGCTTAGATTATCTTTGTAGATAGTTTAGATAGGTAAGTCATTGCACAGGTCTACCGTCTTATCAGTTACAATGTAACAATATTTAAGCAAATTAAAATAAGTATTATGTTATACGTCATCAATGTCATCATACACTCCTGACAAGCTATCGTGTGCATGATTTTGATATTATTCACCAGTCTTACCTACGACTAGATTATAAATAAGATACCATGAAAAATCTGTTAAACTAAGTTTAATCGTACGTATCTAATCCGCCTTATGTATAGCTAAAGTGCCGAAGCCTTAGACACCTGCCTGTCTTTGGTTTTATTAATTTATTTTGATCCCATTTCTAATTCCTTTTCTTAGGTACTTATTACCTTTGGTAATGCAAGCGATCATACGCCACGAAAACGTTTCACTACCAGGTAGGCCATATGCTTGGCTGATCACAAGTTAGCTAGTTTTTTATATCACTATATAAAAATTATAGCTAGCCGGAAGTAAACATGTTGTCCGTAAATAAAAATTATAAAATTGTTACCTACCTTTACATTTAGGGTTAACGCAGCATTGAGCTGCACCAAGATATTTCATCAAAGTGACGGGCACCTCACCGAACCGAATTGGAATCTCGTGGAGTTTAATAGTGCGCCCTGCAAGCTCCAGTAAAGATGGCGGTTGTAAAGTCATGTCTCTAACGAATCTCACCACAAGAGGGTTGTCTCGAAGACTTAGCTGCAAAATAGAAAATAATGTTTTCGATAATGGAGTAAGACGACCTATGTTATTTGAAACCAGCAGATTTATTATTTAATAAACATTGAGTAGTGTATAATATATGTATACATAGATATGTGTAATATGCTGAAATGCCGAATAAATAATCCGATCTCTCTCTTCCGTATGTAGGTATGGTATTAAAGTAAAACTAAAAATCGTCATAGTCATAGAACAACGACGGTTTTGATAATTATATTTATTTTAAATTTTCATAAAATGGCATTTTAAGTCGTGCTTTATAACATTTCTTTACAAATTTTATTTAAGACCACCCAGATACAGAGTTGGAATATTGACGGATTTGATTTCTAAACACAGTAAAATGACGTATTAACAATCTCGCCAGTGGACAGCGTTGTACCCTGCCTCCCGCGCTCTGCACGCGCGCGGCGCATGATTAGTGCCGCCGATGTTCTAGGTGAGGTCACGCGTGTCAATCGTACGTTAACTTATTTTTACTTCATCTTATTTGTTATGTGTAATGTTCAGAATAGAGGTTATTTATTAAACTAAAGTTAATTATGTCGTCGAAAAAGTTCCTACAGATATTAGCCTTATTAAATACCGCTAATAAAAATGTCATTAATCAACAAATTGACGAACTTACTACAAACAAGACCGAAGAACATTTGTCTCATACAACAGGTAAGTTATTATTGCCTCTTTAAATGTTTTATTTCGAATTTTATACGCTATATTAAGTGATGTTCGTTTTATATTAAATTTCCGCTGTGCAACGACGGTGAGTCAAATCCGTCGTTATTCGTGGAAATCTGAAGTAGCCAGTTTGTGTATCGTGATTTATTAGTGAATACCTACTAATTTTATTACTACTACTATTTTGTAGTGTTTTTGATAATTAACGCACTCAGTTTATTTTTCGTTGTCGGAAATTAAAATCTAACATTGTTCTACGTTTTTATAATGAACGCATAATATAAACCGTAATTTTTTCACAGATAGTGCACGTCGGATGTGCACAACCGCCGTTTTTCTTTGGGCAGATTTTCTTATACGTCGTTGTTTTGTTATTATTTTACAATTTCAATCAAATTTTTCTATTTGTTTTTATCTACGCTGTTTACACTTTTGGAACATAATTAACTCAAAATATAAAATTTATTTTACAGTTGAGAAACACCGTTTTCGCTATTACCACCAGGAACTGATGCAATGCTATCGTCTGAAGAAATGCAAGGTGTGTGGGCTGACGTATTTTTAAGAAATGGTTACCAAGAGGAATGGGTCACGGTTACAGATCTCCAAGACAATTTCCTGCAACGACTCCCGTACAGGTACACGACGTTATTACTAAAGATGCCTATATGCCTACAATTCCAATGACACCCGAAAATATCAGTATTTGTCCACAATAATAAATTTATTTAAATGCATTCTCAGCATGATCAAGAGTCTTCAATGCCATTGACTGTCATTTTCAGTAATTTACTAGTTGAACCTACACCTTCTGCAGTTAGTCATAATAAAAATATTGAAAAGCCTGAGCTGCAATCGGCAGTACAAGATACGCCAGTCCCATCTTATGTTAATAGACATGCAAAATGTGATGACCCTTTTTGCTGCTTACATGAGCCTGATGTGTATGCCTGTCCATCTTCAGTAGATACTCTAGGTACGGACTCTAATCACCCGTCTCCAGAACCTAGTGCCTTGCTGAAGAATAGAGGGGAAAAAAGAGTTCGTAACAGTGTATTAAGTACGATGATAGCACGGCTATAGAACAAGACTCGAGAGGGCGTCATAATAATTACAGAAAACTGATTAATGACGAAATGCTACTATCTGTGTGTGCTCACGTTTATTCGTTTGTGCCAGTTGAGTGGCACTACTGCCGAAAGTCGTCAAAAAGGCTGTACTTGGATGGTACACTGAGTATTGCTCGAATGTTTAAAATCTATAAGGAGTGGCCTGACCTGGAAAAATATTCAAACAAAGCTACAACTCTTCGACAGTACCAAGATATTGTAAACAGACAGTTTAATCTTACTTTTCATATCTCAAAAAAAGACACTTCTGACCAATGCCATATATTTAAATAAACCCTTCAGAAGAAATCAAAACAGGCTATTAAAAACATCAAGCACACAAAAATATTGCAAGAGAGCTAAAAAATAATGACAAGGTAGAAGCTATACAGTCCATGGGACCATTTTATGCACGATATTTGATTTCCAAAAGGTCCTAACCTGTCCCCATGGTCAAATGAGCATACTTTATTACAAACGCAAACTCTCTTGTTATAATTTTATAATTTATTACTTGACTTCTAAAGAGGGCTACTGTTATGTGTGGGATGAGAACGTTGCAAAACATAGTACAAATGAGGTTGCTAGGTGACTTTACGAATTTATAAAAGATTATTCAGGAAAGGAATTTAAACATTTTAGGTTTTGGTCATACAACTGCGGCAGTCAAAACAAAAACCGAATTATATTTTCACTATATACACATGCAGCAAAGAAGTTTGGTGTCTCCATAACTCATTGGTTTTTAGAAAAGGCCATACCCGAAATGTTCATTCAGTTATAGATTTTTTTCGATTTATACTTCAGAAGAAGATTTTGATTAGATGGGCAAAATCGGAAAACACATACGAAATGCGAGATATAATCTTATCTTGTGTCGGGGGCCAGTCAGTACAGACCGGCGACACTTCGACCCAGTGGGATCTTTTGTGTCGACTTCCCCAATAACGACTGCCATAGATGTTCATGGCAGCCGGGACCAACGGCTTAACGTGCTCTCCGAGGCACGGAGCAGGCGATAATTGTCAATGAATACGCACATAATTTCGAAATATAATGCGAGATATAACTCAGGATATGGTTTATGATCTTAAAGACCTAGTAAAAATAAGAATTGGACAAAAAATACGGCAAATGAAAAAGTCTCATGGGCAAAAATTAAGAAGGAAGGTGTCCAAGAAAGCCATCCCAATAAAATACAATACAAGTATATTGAAATTAAACTTCTATATACGGATTTTATCGCGTTTATCACGTTTCGGTTGCTTTTCAGCGGCCATGGTGACCATGGCTGCTGAAAAGCAACCGAAACGTCGGTGAAAGTGTAAAATTAAATCAAAACAGATAATTTGATTAGTTTCAAAATTAGTAAACTTTAATAGTAGTAGTATGTAGTGTAACAGTTTCTTAATTATGTAAAAGAGTGTCAAATAAACAACGCGATAAAATCCGTATACAGTAGTTTAATTTCAATGAATAACATTCGCGTAAACAGAAAACAATATTATGTAAATACAAGTATAGTTTAGATGATGAATCCATGATTTTGATAACACGCAAGGAGACAAGAAACCGTACATATTTTAAACCGATCGCCATTTCTAAAGACAAATATAAAGATCTAATGAATCTGTGCGAGACTGGGATTACACCCACCAAGTATCACAAATATTCCAAAGCTCTGACACATGGCCATTCTACCGTATCTGAAACTGATGATGATTCTGAATAAAACTGCATAATTAAAAGAAAATGTATAATGATACTCAAATATTTTAAGAGTAACGTTTGAGACTGATTATACTCCAATATTATAATAGTAACGTTAGAGACTGACTATACTGTACTGATAGTAACAAGCAATAATGTTTCTCATTATATTTTTTTAAATATTAACTACTGTTTGATTAAGATTTCTCTTTGGTTTCTTACAAATCTTGTGGTTTTAAAACGATTTATCTCTTACTTTTAGTGTCATAAATTAGATTTTTGTGTTTTTAAAGTTTATCTGATAATATATGTAAAAATAAATAAAAAATGTAATCCAAATAATATTTATTTTTCATTTACTAACCTATCAATTTGAAAACCCTCACTAAATTGTGTTAGAGATTTCCTAAAACATCGACGAAAGTTACTTTGCGTCATGAGAAATAAAAAGAAAATCGCAAAACAACGACGTATGATAACATACGACACATGAGTGTTCATAGAACAATGACGCATGTGATATTTTTATTAAATTGAGTAATATTAGGAATCTATCTTGTAGGACATATTATAAATAATTATATAAAAACAGAACAACATATGCAAATTTCAAGCAGATCGCATTAGCGGTTTCTAAAATATACCCTAAAACCTAATTGATAAACTGTTATGTTGCGTACTGTAAAGTAGAAATATTGCAAATCTATTCTATCTTTACTCTGCTTTGTGTGTTTTTAAGCTTTGAGTGGATAGACGTAGGTAAGCCGTTTCCGTTGGGAATGTACCTACACGATATCGGATACCAGCTCCTATCATAGGTAAATGTCAAATGTTGAACGCACAACATTTGATTCCTTGACTATTTTTTGCGTTGTTATAAATTGCATATCTAATAGCAGCTTTTGATAATAAATACACGCCATGGCCATGCCAGTAGCTGGCCAGCTACACTTGTATTTTTGCATGTGATCAAGGCGTCTTAATTTAGCATCATCTAGAGCGCTATTTTGTTTTCGCAAATATGTCTCAATCGAGAGAATAGCAATACATAATTCACCAGTTGCAACGCGCTGAAAAGAAGTAGGTAGTAGTGTAAGACGGTTTATTCCCAACGGCCACCACCGAAACTGCCACTACTGGTGGTCGTCAGGACAAAATTTTATATTTGTTTCCAAGCGCCACGACTGGAGGCGGTTGGGAGCAGATGTATGGAATGTAACTCATTTAAATTTTTATCATGATTTTTACACATTTTTTAAATTTAAAACATGATAACAGACATACTTATGGGATTAAATATAATGACCACCAAAAATACTAATTGCATAGCAAAATATGCTTACTAGAATATATCATAACGCCTCAAGTCACAGCATTCCGTCTCGGAAGGGTTAGGTTATGTTAGGTTCCTTCTTCGGGCACGCCACGATTGTGGCGGTAAGTCCCGTGTTTGACGCTGGAAAGGCGGCATGGCGCCCTCACCTTCCGGCTGACACAGGTAATGACTGGCCATGGTTGTTTTGGCCAGTTCCTGTGTCGCATAGGCCGGCAAGAGACGCCCGGCTGTCACCACTGCGGTGACTGCCGCGACGTTGTTGTGGACACGGCGCTGCACACTTTGGCGGATTGCCCCGCTTGGGCATCGCAGCGCCGTGAGTTGATTGCGGCAGTCGGATTGGTTGCCCTCTCGCTCCCGGGCGTAGTTCAGTCTGTGGTCCGGAGTGACAGGTCGTGGAACGCCGTCGCCTTCTTCTGTGAGGAAGTGATTTCCGTCAAGGAGGCGGCGGAGCGGGAGGGGGAACGCTTAAACCCTCTCCCCAACCGCAGAGCCGGGCGCCGGAGGGCGCAAGACGACCACCAGCCACCCTGAGGTTTGACCTAGGGGTGATGGGCTTCGTGGGCCTGCCCGCCACCCGATCAACACCAGGACCGAGAGGCGGCGTGCGTGTTTCCACGCGCGCCTCTGTATCATGTGTCCGTCCCGCCCTCAGGGGGACAGTAAAATTAGTGGTTGTCTATTTGTGTAGTGGCCTGCCGTTTCATACAGCGGGCCGAAACCTCGGCGGGGTCGCGATGGCATGTGAAAGCAATTCGCGCGGCCTCGCCGATTGCGGTTATGTCGAGGAACACCGTGGTGGGTTCAGTCGGTATTACTGGGATGTCACTCACCATCTTTCCCCGGTGAGTCCGACATAACCTCTCCGTCGCCCCGCGGAAAGGTAAGCGTCAAAGCATAAACCCACGTTAAAAAAAATGTTAGGTTCCTTCTTAAACCCACCCAAAAATAGGAGCCCCGCGAAGTGGAGCTCCCTCGAGTTACATAGTTTGATCTCCTTAAAATATTTTAGTAGGTAAGCATATTTTGCTGTGCAATTAGTATTTTTGGTGGAACAAAGGCAAAAAATTGAGAAACAGTTAAATACTTCCCATACTTTATTACCCTTTCCTGTGCAAGTTGCGATTCGTATCAATGGTTTTAGGCAATAATATGAATATGATTAAAAGCTGTGATGATTTTTCTAATATAAAAATACTGATTTTATATATTGTTTTATCTACAACAACTATAGGGGCCGTTGGGACAATATTTAATACTAGCTGTTACCTGCGACTTCGTCCGCGTGGATTTGAACTAAAAAGTGTTTGTTCAGTTCAGTTCAAAGTTTATAAAAACATAATATTTCTGAATTCCTCGTATAGAAATGACCTATGCTAAAATTAATGTCATTCTTCTACTTTCTAGTCTCGCATGCGGCTTAACCGGGATTCTCGCTCCTCAGCTGATTCTTGTGATCTACCTAGTCTCATTCGCCTAGAGTGTTTTGATGTAGCAGAAAGAGAAGATCTCTTTCTGGAAGACATTGCGTACGTATTAAAAGAAGAAATATTTAAGACTATTTATTTTGTACCAATATATTGCGAATATTAAAATCTAAAGAATTAAAATTAATAACTAACCTACTTTACCTATATTTAATTATAATTACCTAATACATATACCAAAGTTAAATAAGAAAAATGCGTACGTACTCTAAACTAATATCTACTAAAACATATACGAATAACTAATCCTACCTAACAGTCTTAGAAATAACCTACGTTACACATTATTAAATAAAACCTATACCTTAAAATTAAATCTATATGTATGCACCTTATAAATATAAACCTAATAAGTAACTACTCTAAAGTCTAAACTGTACTGTTCTGAAATAAAAAGGTCGCGCAGAAAAGCACGGTTTAAAATTGCAGGCATACAATTTATAAAATGTCAATAAGAACGAACGCTCGCCGCTCGACACGTCCGACCGCATCAACAGTCAAAATATGTATGGAGCGCGCGTTTTTTTTTTTGTTGGAGTTACAGCCCGATGCAAACTTAATGGCGGCTCTGAACATCGTACGAGTCATTGCGCAGAACCCAATATTTAGGTGTCAGCGGGACGTAGCGCCACGGGGCGGCAGGGCACCTCCCCGCGCGCCCTTTCTTTCACCCGCACTCGCCCTTCGCGTCTTGTAATTAGTGTGTGAGTTATATCCGTCGAATGTACCTGCGCACACCTGTACTCGCAGCTAACTTCTGAGCCGCCATTAAGTTTGCATCCAACTATACTTGTTGGCCTCAGATGGCTTTGACAACTTTACGCGGACTGTGGGTGAGCGCAAAAGGCGCCCAACCCGTATCATATGGAGCGCGCGGCCGAGACGCTGTCATTATATAGGCTTGCGATCCGTGGCGTCGCACGCCACGCTAGTACCGCGAACGGTTCAAGCCAAATTCGACCTTCGGCCCTACATTTACAGCGCAACGTTAGTGAACTGCGGGTGACATAAAGGGCGACAAACTTAATATTTGCGGTTGGTACAGTAACCGTGTCTAGGGATTGAACCGCAAAATTAAGTTTTTTGTTGTTTATTGTGTATACTTTTCCGGGATAAAAAGTACCCAGTGTGTTGCCCAGGATTTTAAAATATAATAATACGAAGTTTCATCGTAATCGTACTGGTAGTTTTTGCGTGATGCTTGAACAAACAAACGGACAAAAAAAATTTTAATCTCATTTTTGGTAGTAGTCTAGTAACACCCCCTGCAATTTATATTTTTAATATTTTCAATGTACAGAATTTACACTTCTACAAATTTATTATATGTATAGATTTTGTTGTAATTGCCACCCCTGGTGGCAGTTTGGTGGTGGTCGATGGGAATAATATTACCAGTTAAGCCTCATCGACCCCCACTGAGGGCGGTTAGGAACAAATATAAAATTTTGTCCCAACGACCACCAGTGGTGACAGTTTTGGTGGTGGCCGTTGGGAATAAGCCGTGTAAGACTCGTGATTCTGGCTCGTGGCTCGTGTCGGTTGCTACTTATAGGCGTGCGAAGTTATAAGAGGGAATTATTATTCCTTTTAACAGAAAAATGTTTAGATAGACCACATTACAATTTGTCTACCGCTTCGGCGCTTAAGTGGATACCTTTTGCAATACCTACTTTATTTCTAAATTTTATTAATTTTTTGCGACTTCTAGAACAGGTTACTTTCTTCGGGACTTCATTTTTGTCAAAATTCAGCGTTTGGTCATCACAGGTGAACCTGGCTACAAAAATGTAACAGTGGTGGCGAAAATATGCCATGAGGGCAGATTCCTTAGAGTTTAGTAACAGATTGATAATGGCCTGTTGATATGCAATCCAAGTCGCCACAAAGAACTACATTAAATGTATTAAACTTTTATATTTATAGCTATAGATAGCTAAAAGGTAGGTCTCTAATTAACAATACTTTTATTAACTAGACTGGTGCGAAACGATGTACTTTGGTTAGCAAGTACTCTTGCATATTTATGTAAATTGGCATAGATATTATGAATAGGTACGTACGGAGACAATTGTTAAAACATCCATAAAGAGAATCGAATATAAATAATGCGTCATCATTTCCATAGAATAATAACAAGATTACAGACAGTTAGTTGAACTACGCAGGTATGTTTTTATCTTATAAGAGTAAGTGCTGACATTTAATAGCTTTTAATCGTTCCTCTTCACTACTTATCTACCTACGTTCTATTTGCATCCACAATTAACCGCATTTTTATATAATAATAATATAATAAATAAGTAGGTAAGAAAAAGATAATTATAATTCGATATTTATAGATTAGCTACACGTGGATAAACAATTTAAAACTTACCTCTGTCAAACATTTTAGTTTGATTATTTGAGTAGGTAATGTCTTCAATCTGTTCTTGTGGATAAGCAGGGATCGTAGTTGTTTCAAATTGGCAATGCTAGCTGGCAATTGTTCAATAAGATTGTCACTCAGAACTAAAGCTTGTAGACTGGTTAACCGGCCCACTGATTCTGGAACTTCTAGGATTTGATTACCTCCTAAGGATAGAATCTGTAAGCTGTTAACAAAAATAATATTTCCATCAGAAACGTGACATGGATAAACAAACCAAACAAAACATTTTATATCTACTTAAATCACGGCAGACGGTTTTGGCTATCTACAGGAAAAACTATCTCAATGACGCAGATTTAAGTTATTAATCTATTGAGTCACAGCGGCACACCGGTGGCCAGACACAATAGATTGTTAATAGACTACCAGACATAATTATTATGTCTAGTATAGTCTAAGACTTGACAGATTAAATAAGTACCTACCCATAACTTAACTCACTAACTTATCAACGTATTCAACTAATTGTGTAGGTAGATACTAGGTACATCAGTTTTTGAGAAACTTATGTTGAGGACTTTGATATACTTGGACATAAGATAACTTATTATTTAGATATCTATTAACCCTTTTATAACGTCTAGCCATGCAGTTATTGATAACAACATACATACAAAGATTTGCTCATACACATACCTACATATAAGAGCTACATAAATATGAAATTAGCATGTTGCCAGATGTATCGATATCGTTCAGCGCATAATGACATGACACAGCAATAATAATTGATATACAGATGTGTTTGTCCGTTTGAACCGTCTGATAACGTAAGCTTTATTATTATATTTTTAAAATGATACGTAAATCCATCGCGTAGACAAGTAAGTATTAGCTTCGCTTACTTTTCCTTGATAACAAGTTTTGCTCTGGATTTTAATATCGCCTATCTTTAACTATTTTATCGAGCAGGCATATCTTAGACATTAATTTTATAGAGGGTGCGGATGGATGACAAGGGTTGATCAAACTTGATCGATAGATTAAAATTATGGGAAAACATTTAAAAAAAAATCGCATTCTCGACATTGACCCGTGCAAATTAGATGGATTGAGTTCCAAGTTCCAATACATAATTTTATATAGTTACATTGTTCACTGTAAAAAGTGAGCAGAAAAGAGCCGTAGGATGTATGTATATATACGCATCTAGTTATAATTTGTTTACAATATGGACATGTGCGTGACTTGATTTATATTATTGATATTAAAAATGCAAAACGTACTTACCTGTTTAATTTCCACACATCCTTTGGTATATTGACTATATTATTTCCACCTAAATAAAGATACTTTAGAGATACTACATCTAACACTTGTTCTGGAAAGAAATTCAATTGATTGCCGCTTAAATTAAGCTCACGCAGAGAACTCTTGTTACTATAAAATAATTTGGGAAGTGACTCATTGGTAAGTTGATTGTGTTTTGCTATTAGTGATGTTATCGGGCAATATTTGAAGATATCAGGGAGTATTGTCAGCCTGTTGTTGCTCACATCCAAAATCTTCAAGTTGCTAAACCTGTTTATTGTCTCAGGCAATGCCTTTATTCTGTTGTTGTACAGGAGAAATATCTCGTAATTTTCTGCGCAATCCTTCTCGTCAACAATGCCTTTCAGTTCCGATGATAGGCTGAGCGTTTCCAACAGTTGATTCGATAAATCGAGAGTTTTTTGCTCTCTGGTGTCACTATCACAGCTATCCGATGTATAACATTCCATTTTTGCTGACTGTCTTGCGACGCGTTGACTTTTGTATCATTTGATCTGGTAAAGTGAATTAAAATCACATTTTATGCCAGTTTTTCCACCCACAAGCGGACCGCTCGCCTCTTTCGCGGCGCACGCGCAACTACTCTTGGTGGAAACGATAGCGTCTGCGTCCGGCCCGTGTATAACGAGTGTGATACGATTAAAGTTGTTTTGGAGCGCACGCGGTGTGTACGTGAATTGGTATACATTGCTGGCTTAGAAGCCGTTGTTTACATTTTATTACAAAGTAACGAGTAATCTATCCTAAAAAAATTTAAATAATCGAATATATCTACATGGGTATGATGTTTCAAATATGTTTAAGGCCTTGTGTGTTGCATAATACAATGCAATATCTTGTCACTGAAGGACACGAACCCAATCAAGTCTGTTTTAAAAATAACAATCATGGCTTTTGGTTCCATCCTGCTAAGTAAAAGGAATTTGGAACGAAGATTATCACTGGCGTCTCATTAATCCGATAAGTTTGTCGCCCTACTATACCTATAGCTATAATTAAAATGGTGTTATGTTAATCATTTTAACAAACGTTACTTTCCACTACTTCCATGGGTTTTGTAATTAAGTATCTCGTCACAAACAAAAATATGCACTTCAATTTTTTTAACTGTTAAATTATGTTGACTCATTGTGTATCATCCGATAACACTGATAAACCCGTCTGTGAATAAAATTGTATAAAAAAGAAGTTTTGTTTATATTTGTTGTGTAATAATGTGTATTGTACCTACGTATAAATAGGTCTGGTGAAACGGTTGGCTTGTATTACGGCGTGAACTAACCGTGTACGGGAAACCTACTGCTAATAATTAATAATATTTATAACTATATTATTATTTATTATACTTAGACATTTTAAAGAAAAGTAGGTACCTGCCCATCTGATGTTTGCCTGCAACTTCAACAACTTTTGCCTTGATTACTGCATCATTCCACCATATTATCTCAGGTTCATAATAAAGAAGCAAATTATGTCAATATTATATTGTACTATTTAATATATTTACTTATTTCATAATCACGATCATATTTAGCAGTTCAAAGTTTATCTACTCGATCATAATAGAATAGAAATGCGGAAGTAACTTCCTTTGTTTGTTACGAGTTTTTGACTAAACTGTTGAATTGACTTTACCTACTGAATGAGTCGGATGAAATCTAATTAGAATTAATGCAACAGTATTACAGTACATAATAAGCCCAGGAGTTCTAATATGATTGCTATAATTATTGAAATATCCGTTTTTAATCAATTATAGCAATTGTGAGTTATTGTTTATCTCCGCAATTCAATTATTTGAAGTAGTTTTCATAAGTTTGAGTAGTATCATCGAGAATATCTGCATGTTTAAAATCGGTTGCCAATATTTGTGTATAGTCTGTGGTACAAAACTGTTTTATTGTGTGAGCTTGTGATAGAGTTGTAGAATAAAAACAGATGGCGTTATAAAGCGTTTATATGACGTCATCTTCGTACGTTCAGTGATCGAAGGTCCGAGTGAATGCCGAAAGTAGCCGAACGAGCAAGTACAAGTCTGACTGAAGAAACTAAAATCTGTCGTACACTTTAGTGATGTAAATTTTGAAAAATTAACAAAATGATATTGTAAAACCGTAATAAGACAGTCTTATTTTGATTTCAATTGTATCTTAGTGATATTGTTTTGACTATATCATCATTTACTTGTATTTCGTCGGCAAAGTGAGTTCAGTGCGAGTGCAAGGGTGGTAACGAGAAATGTGAAGCATCTATGAAGTTCAGGATTCTAAGGCCGTTTATTTTATACCTATAATAATGAGCGGACGCCCTAGGACCACGTCATTCGCCGAGGGCAGCAAATCCGTTCGAAAGACTTTCGATAATCAACCACCCAAACCACCTCTCGGAGGCGTAAAAATCAGTAGTAAGTACCTACCACCTAACCATTCTTTTGTCGGCCATCGTGATTTCTTACGCCTGTGACGTATTTCGATACTGACAATTTTAAAAATGGCTGCAAGCTGCCACAAATCAACTTCTAGCTATGTAATTTACAGTAATTTGCGGATTAATCAATATCGACAGCCTTTTATGTCCGCAGTATTTCAAAAATGGCCACAGGCTGCTCTGCCACATAAGCCTGGCGTGTGACAGATTAATCGTGTCAAAATATCTATTCGAGGAGAAATGCGTCGTATTCGTATTAGCCCTAGGATATTTTGTGAAATAGTTGATTCACATTTTTCACTTCTTATAGTTTTTCATCTGTCACGCAGATGTCGCTCAATATATGGAAGCTCTTATTTAGTAGAAATTGCTAATGAGCCTTTGAGGTTACTTGCTATCTATCATGACGTAATAAATTAAGGTTTATGTGGTAAACTAGTAGCCATTAATTGCACAATGGAATGATCTAAGTATGTAGGTAATACATTTCTTCTTCTAGGACAGCTCAATGTGGTTGGCAACCATTTGATGACTGTTCCTCATGGCAGTCAGAATAACACGAAATTGTGCGCATATAATGTACTCCAACTCCTAGATATTATAGAATACTTAGAACTCAAATCCAGAAATTAAATAATTACATGCATTTATAGATACTTAGATATGAGGCACTTCACAAACCTTTTTCTTATTTTTAAATTAGATATACATATATTATTTTAACATTGAAACACTTTTATATATTTTATTATCACTGTAAGTCATTCTACTTATGACAAAAAGAATCAAAATGGTTTCTTCAGCATATTAAAATTTTACTCTCATTAGGGTTTTACAGCATTTCTGGATTGTTGTAGTACTAACTAAAGTAATTAGGATAATGGTAGTCAATGTGATAAATAATGAAAGAACTATTAAGCAACTCTAATTAATTTAAATTTTGACATAATTGCATTTATTGGTTTGTCTTCGATGTCTAAACATGAATAATATCATGTTGAAATTGGTCTATTGATTTTGTTTCAAATATTATATAAACATTTCAATAGTTAAAATAACATTATCATTTATAATATTACATGATGGGGAAAGGAAATAATTTGGTTCAAAATCAATATTGCAGAATATACCATAAAAGTTTACCAGTTATTTTATTTCTGAAAATTGGTAATAGACTTATCCCTACTAATATATTATAGAACAATAACTATAGCTGTTAAAATGTGGATGAAATTCACCACCGCCTACCTCTTTGAAAATATGGATATATATATTATCCTTTTCTAGGCCATACTCACACTTAGTTGCCAGGCAGACACATCCTTTCAATTTTAGTAGGCAAAGAGGCATCCCTTCCAAGTGATAAAGCAATTGGTCTGTTATTAACATAGTTGTAGTTAAGGTGAAGTATTTATTTAATATATGTAGTACAGAATTATAATAGCCTCATTTTCTACATCTACAATAGATGTTGTCACCAATGATGATGGGAGTATTATTCTGCCATGCTCTAACTAAAAAGTCGTTAAGCCATATGCCATAGCAGTTAAGGTCTTTTTAGTTAGTGGACGGCAGTATTAGAACATTTTATGTTGTTCTTAGAGCACTTTTTGTTCTATCTACAAATATAAATTGATGGCCAATAATAGAATTACTTTATAATTGCTATTTTTTTAAATGATTATAATAATTTTATTGTGTAATTACAGAATAACATTGGTACTTAATCCTTCACACACATACAAGTAAATCTATGATAAAAACACTATTAGTAATTACCAGAGCTGTTGATTAAAGCCTTTGTTCAACACTTTATAGTCACTCTCTGACATTAATCAAAATCAGGTCATATTATATAAACCAAAAAAAATGTTAAGATAATAATCTATAATTAAATTGTCTTGTCTGAATGTTGGCCTGTAGTATAATCAAATTGCCACCTATTGGGAAAAATGAAATCAAAGTCAGTCTAGCCATTAGTAGGAGGACATACAGAATAATTATAAATTTATTGATTATTAATTTCGTCACTTTGACATTTTGAATAAAGAAAAAATAGCAACTGAAATGTATGTTTTAACATTATTCTTATTTTATAATGAATTATATGTTACCTTATTCATCTTCTCTATGTTTCTTTGTCTATGTATATATTTGGATTACAAATAATTTATTTACTCTGACTATACTTCAGAAAGGGCCTTGCATAATAAGACAAGAAAATTTAATCCATAAGACAGGTGTCTGGTATCATAAGCAACAAAAAAGAGCAGCAATAGCTCAGTGGGGAGACCAACAGACTGCAATGCAGAGAGTCTCAGGTTCGAACCCACGTCGCGCACCTCTGACTTTCGGAAGTTATATGACTTTTCAAAATTATGTGCGTATTGATTGACAATTATCGCCTGCTCCGTGCCTCGGAGAGCACGTTAAGCCGTCGGTCCTGGCTGCCATGAACATTTATGGCAGTCGTTATTGGGGAAGTCAACACAAAAGATCCCGCGGGGTCGAAGTGTCGCCAGTCTGTACTGACTGGCCCCCACACAAGATAAGATAAGATCATAAGCAACATGTCATAATGTAAATCCTAACATCACAGTTGTCAATAGAAAACTATACACAGCAGCCTTCATGCATGATCTCCCATCCATCTAGATATCTTAAAAATGTTTTTTCTACGAAAATAGGGATAGGGATCAGAGCTCATCAAGAGATGCTATGCTGTCAGAATGAGATGAGATGGCTATATCTATGTGTCTTGTAAGCTGGTGGTGCTGGGACAAAGTTTTTAGAGTTGACACTGCAAGCTAAGCTAAAGTATGACAAGAAATTAGAGAATATAGTAGCTATTCACTACACTGATGTTATTACAAATATAGACATCAAATCAATTAAAAACAAGATAGTGAGACAAGCTGTCAAAGAACTGCTGAAGAGACAGCTTCCACAGCCAGTGTAATCTAGCCGAAACGCTAAACGCGAAACGCAGCTAAACGTTATCAATAAACATGATCGCGGTAATCCCCGTTACGAATTATATATACCTATATCATGCAACACGAAAGTTCAAAGTTATTAGATTAGACGAGGATTTAAAATTAATAGTTTAAAACTGTAAGGAGGTCGTATCCTGCGAGTATAGCATGAGATTTTATAGCACATGATACAATTCGACGTTTGATTTCTATACATTTGAATCAGTTCTTCAGTACTTCGATCATTAACAAAGAGTTGCCATATTAAACATAATATAATTTGGACTAAGTAATCTAGTTTCAAAAATCAAAGAAACTATGAAAATTACTAGGAGGAAAATAAATCGTTGGTCCCGTGGCTTTCGTTTAGCTTACTCATTGTGCGGCGCCATGTTCTATTGTACAAACTGTTAATAGGTTTTTCTCTTAAGAAATTCTTAGCATCAGCACTAATCTGTTAAAAGCCTCTCCTACAAGCGCCTCATCCCATATTACGTGGCACTTAGGACGTAACTGGTGGAATGTGGTGATAATACAACCGCGCCTACCCCTTCAGTTACATTATATTGAAGTAAGTCTATTTTCCTTCTAATTTCCTGTACGTAACAGGAAAATACCAATTTCATTATGAGTAACATAATTAACCATTTTATTTCCTAATTCTTTCAGAATTGTAAAAGAAATATTTTTGTTTAAAATCCAACCAATATGTATTATTCACGTTATTCGGAAGCTCTTATGTTGGTTGGTGGGGTTAAGAAGAATAGTGGTAATATGCAATATTATTATTATTAATAATTTAAAGTAATAACTTAGGACTTATTAATTACGCGTGTGTGGCAGCACCGAGGTGTTGCAAGCGTCCAATGGCTTCCATCAGTCGGACTGTGCCAGCTTGCTAGTGTAAAACACTAAAACAATGAAGATGCCTATGTTATGTAATCGTTTTATAAAACCAAATACTTACGTAGTTTCGTTTAATTAGGGACTAAAGGCCACTGCTGGAAGGGCAGTAAAATATACAAACAGTAGATATAAAAACCCTGTAACATAACTTTAAGAAGGGATTTATCGATTCGACTTAAAAATTATACTATTAACTCAATATCACTCTTTTTCTTTTCTTTGCACTGGTTATGTTTATGTCCTACTACGTATAAGGGGCGATACTATTGCCGTCGTCGCTGCGAAGGGGCACGGATTCAATAGTTGTAATCTTTTAAATCCCATTCGAGCGATTAACTGGATGCAGTAGCGGAATAAGACATCGGAATTGCAATCAAGCGGTCGTAGGACCAATTCCAGTCATTGCTTTACCGACATGAACCCTCTCCTAACATAAGCATACCTATTATTATTATTACCGGTTAAGTGGAGGAGTTAAAATGTTTACATGTAATGTTATTTAAAACTTATTATTATGTTTAAAATATAAATTGCACTAGCACTAGTGAAAACTTTTGTGGTCAAAAATTGTATGAATTGCCAGATGTAAATGACTAGCTGTGCCCGCGGTTTCACCCGCGTTTATGATTACTGCGCAGCCCCCATGGATTGTAGCGTGATGTTATATAGCCTATAACCCTCCTTAATAAATAGGCTATCCAACATTAAAAGAATTTGCAATTCGAGCCAGTAGTTCCTGAGATTAGCGCGTTCAGCCAAACAAACATTCAAACAGACTCTTCAGCTTTATAATATGAATATAGATTTAAATGACTAGTGAGAGCGCCGCGATGGCTAAATAATTCACGTGCGGGTGGGTGCCTCTACGGTTAAACACCTAGATGACCGCGAGTTATGAATTTTTTATAACATAGCAACACAACCTTGACTGCACATTTCGTAGGCTACCAACAAGAACGTTATTTGCGTCAATAACACACGAAAGTGTTAATATTATTTCCCATTAATTTAGATCTAATTAATTACTACGAAACCAAATCGTTTTAATGTGTACGAGAGAATTGTTATGTAATTAAGTGCCTCGCTTTGTTATATCCAGATATATGATTATTTGATACCTACTTTGCTTATTGTCCGTAATGCATAAAGTAGATAAAGTCGCATCTGTGTAACGCGTATGGTTTATAGAGCACTTGTCAATTGTAGACGGTTATCGGTCGCGTTATCAGTGACTGTCGTCGATCTCGCTATCTCGCGGTCGGCATGACCGCACCATCCTGTCATTCGCAGAAGAACCGTGCCAACGCACTCTCGGTTTTCGAGTTGCCTTTCGCTCGGCAGCTCGGTCACAGTCGACCGACGTGGTCGCCAGAGCCGGTGCATGTTGCAAAATTACCAATTGGTTCGTTAACCCACTTCCTCGGTGGTGCGCCGTTGCGGCAGTTATCCGGTACGCGAGTAATTCGAAAACAATCTGTCGTTTTAAACGTTCAAAACTTATGTGCGCGTATCAAATAGTGAACAACATTGAGATACATGTATAGTTATAACATTCGTAGTGTCGATTTGTGAAACATGATATAATACCTATAATTATTGTAATATTTTGTGAAGAGGTCAATGAGTATGATATTAATCTGTGCAGTGTTTTTTGTGCGAGACCTTATGTTGTGTAGACAACTATACAAAAATAATGTTACGACGTCGAGGTACTTACACTGTCAATGCCAATCCAGATGATCGGCACAGCAGGTCTAAATCAGTGGAACCTTCGACATTAGTTGTGAAAAAAACTGGTAGGTAACTACTTATCAGTAAAATTTACATGACATTGTAAAACACTGGTATCAATTGCACGCTCTATAACCATCAAAATATATCTCGTAGGTATATAATTATAATATTAGGAGAGATGTTTGGTGCGACATCTCGTTGATATATTGATAAGAAACTAGCTAGTTTTCTACGACATTTCCTACTTGAGACAATATTTATTTCATGCTTGCTTCTTCTGTAAATCCATGCGCACCGTCATAGTGAAACAATGCAATTGTCTACGATGCATAGAATACGAGCACGTTAGAAACTAATAAATAATATTATCATTTTATAATCAAAACACAGCTATCTTCAATCTAAAGCAAAGCTATTTATGTTGAACAAGGTGTGGTTATCTACGCGAAAAAGGAATAGCCTCCGGTTAAGCTGGTCGCTAGATACAGCTTGTCGACCGAAAAGCTGGTACCTTTTTATACAGCGTATATGGGTGTATGTTGTATCTAGTCTAGCGATTGACTAGACCACCGTTTAGAACACCTTTCGCCTTGGCCAGGCACGGTTAGATGACTGATGTGTATCATGTCATAGACATAATTATATGAAAACGATTGAAATTATGCGGAAAATATTTTAAAGGACGCGTGATGATAACATAAACGTAGACGTTTAATTTGTCAGTCTTTCCATTCATAATGTTATTTATGTCATTAATAACGTTATAATGACCCAACTATTCACATCCCTACATATAGAAACCAACTAAACCCCATAAATATGAACATAAAATACTATTGATTAGGTACGCACATATTTTTGCTTGACAGTGGTAAGACGCATTATATTTTATTATATTACACGGATATCCTTGAAATATAATGACTATACATTTGTGTGTGCGTTATTATTTTAATTCTTGTTTCATCTTTCCTTCTATATGTTTTCTCGTTGTGTTGCATTTAATAAATGTTTCATTCATTTATTCAGTAGACGTGACGTGTGTATCCGTTTTTTATTATATGTAATATCAGATTTAGAAACCAGTTAAATGCGATTCGGCTAATTGCAGCTGCAGTATTAGCGTGTCTTAATTAATTGAAAGTAGTTTTTGGTAGTACCCCAGTTATAATAATTTAATTATCTTTTAGCTTATTCTTTTTGTCAATTCATTTAATAAAATATTTGTTACAATTCGCTGTATACCAAAAATTCTTATTTTATTAGCACGAAACAATGATTTTAATATTTAATAGTAGATAGGTTCTCTTCTCGGGTTCGAACCCACGTCGCGCTCTGACTTTCGGAAGTTATATGACTTTTCGAAATTATGTACGTATTGAATGACAATTATCGACTGCTCCGTGCCTCGGAGAGCACGATAAGCCGTCGGTCCCGGTTGCCATGAATATATATGGCATTCGTTATTGGGAAGTCAGTGCCCTATAATATCCTGACACTGGTCTAGCCTTAGGGTATCGTTAACCTTCGGGTTGCGGAAGTCAGGTGGCAGCCGCTCCGTGTAAAAACTGATATCCAGTCAAATCCGGTTAGACCAGAAAAGCCGACCTGAAGTGACTTGGGAATAATAAAGGCTATGAAGAAGAAAAGAGATATCTCAACTTTAATGTGTCAATAGCGACTCTTTTTCTGAGATTGGCAACGGCTTTGAAAGCCCTCGTATTAAAGCGTATAATCTAAGGCCTAGATAGGCAGTCTTGTTTCAACTTCAGTTAGAACTCTTTTTAGAAACTTGTGCAGGATTTTATTGTCATCTCACAGGTACTTTATTACCATGCCCAAATCGAAGTCTCCCAGTCGTAGCCTCGCTAATGCCTAGCGGCAAGGAGTCGATTAGATAATGTGACTGCAGACCTTTATGACTGCTTCATGATAGATTAATGTGTACGACAACCTTTCCTAGTTTTAAGTGTTACCCTACTGTAGTACGTAAATATAACATTTTCAAGTGGTTCTGAATTTAATTAACACTTATAGGACCATTAAAGTAAACATTGTCATAAATGTACTTTGCGGATATAGTATATAGATAAATTACAGAAGATAAATTACCTGGTATTATGGTTTTTACGGTGGTTATTATCTGTTAACTTATAAACTTGTTTCGAAACAGTTTGTCTCTTGCCAGCTGCATCAACTGTTCACGCCTTTATTGTGATTTATTGTAATACCTATTTATGTAATTTCTACCCACTAAAGCTATCGATAATCTTCGAATGATATATTTTATGGCTCCAATTATTTATTGAACTAATATTATAAAAAAATAAAATTCGCGTCATGTTATTTCATTTGTATGAGATAAGATATTATGTTATTTATACAATAATATATTGAAATAAGTAGTCATTCCGCATTATTTTGTAACGCTAGCAGTAAATATAGGTTCAAATATGAGGATCACGCATGTCCTTTGTGCTGATGTGCATAGCATCGTTTATTGTTACTTGCGCATTGAGTAGGCACAGAGTATCATAATTACATACGAAAACAACTATTCAACATTTGCTCATTGCGTAATCTTGGAGTGTGAGATGATTAATATTAAATCGTTTTAATATTCCTACATATTATAATGACATAAGTCATTGCTCTAGCTAATTGTAGACTGCAGTCGACATGTCAAAATGTCAAACATATTTTTAGCTGTTTTTAGACGAAGAGTGAGGTGGGTAAAACAGGATAAAAACACACCAGTGCGAACGTTAGCTGAGCTGTGTTACTATAGCAATCATACGTAAACTTGATACAGACTTGAAATGTACTCCCACATAATTGCGGTTGAGCATTGTTGTACTAGTGGCGAGTGGGGTATGCCCGCTAAGGCGTCTCCAGTCTATAATTACTTTGTGTGTAATGATAAGCAACCTACAAACTATACATTTGTCTAACTTTCACCTTATGCTAGGTGTAAATGTGCGACAACACTAGCGTCATGCCCATGGCTTGCCTTGGAAATACGCCCAGAATGATACGGCTAGATAAATCACCCAGTTATTATTAGAAACGCGGTGTCATATTTTTATGAAGCACCTTAAGAAAATTAAACCCTGTAATCAAGATTGGCTTGGCGTGAGTAATATTTCTTATTCTTAATCAGTCCCTGCATTAGAGCATAATCTCTATTGCGAGTTTAACCAAGAACACTCACGCCTGACATAAATAAAATAGCTTTTTATTTTGCTAACAGCCACAAACATGAGTTTAGTCTAAGTTCCAAACGTGTTTAATTTTTAAATGATTTAAAAAAAATTCAATCCGTTTTATTTTATTTTACATGATAGTTGTAATAGGGCCTGAGAAGTTTTTTATTTAGTTTAACAGACATACGATATAGTTTTGCTTGCGTATTAAACTCCAAGGCAAGGCTAGTGTGAATGGAACAGTCGCAAGGGGAAGACCTAGGCGAACGTTTCTTGATCAGATCGGAGACATTTTGGATAAAGGCCAGGTTAAGAGCACCTTAAACCGGCGAGTGTGTATGAGGAATGTTATGAAAGTGAATGAAGCTAGAGAACTGTGTCAGGATCGTTGCAAATGGAAATCCGTAGTCTCTGCCTACCCCTCTGGGAAACAGGCGTGAATCTATGTATGTATTAAACTACAATTTTAGGGTACACAGTCTACTGATAAATTCATGCAAAAAGCTATATGAAATTAATCTATGTGCTTTTTTGGCTTCTGCTCACAGCATTTGTTTGGTCTCGACGTATGTGAGACACAAAAGATTAACACTTTTTGTACGTCATGCTAGCTATAGCTGTCGACTATATTGGATATTTAACAAAAAGAAATTACATTCACAAAAATCCATCACGTCGTTTGGCTGTTGCCAAGAAACTAACAAGCATTCGCGTTAATAAATAATTAAAAAATAACTAATCAGCGCTATAAATAGTAACCTTAATACAAGTGCTGTTTGGAGTCGTGAAGTGCTTAAGGGTATCTCGAAAGTCCATGGTCGCACTCTAGCCAGACAGACACATAAGCTATTGGTCGTAATCTTCAATACAGTGACCCAGTTACTTGTACTGCTTATCAATAACAATTTTGTGCTGTATCTCAGGCGTCCACTTTCTTACTCCGGTCATATTTACTACAAGGTTGGCGTACTGGTGTAAGTGGTAGATGCGATAGGTTGTGGGTACAATTATTAAATAAAAACATCTTTAATATATTGAGATATATTTTTTGAGGATTGCATGAAAAGACGGTCAGACGGACTTATATCCCATTCAAATTAGCTATACATACTTTCCTGAACAATAATTTCACTTGTCTAATCACTTATATAACTAAAACAGACGGGGTTGTACTTTTCGTCTGGGCGTCGCCTAACAAAGCTGCTCTTATCGGCTAGAATTTCAAATGTTGACTCATCGGCAAAATAAACCTGGAAAAGAAGAAAGATGTTAATAATTCTGAAAAATAATATTAAAATCGGTGTGACACAACAGTAATAATGCAAACTGACCTTATCCCAGTCCGCAACAGTCTTCTGGTGGTGTTCACGTGCCAGGCAAGCCGTTTCTTTTTCATCGCATCAGTCAAGCGTGGTTTTTTTCACAGGACGATGACCTGTTAAGCCTTCCTCTGCCAATCAGTTGCACAGTTCTCTTAGAAAGTGGTATACCGGACTCTTGGACTAACTGAGTTAACAGACCAACACGTTTTTTTCGATTTTGGACGCAGATATCTCGAATTTTCCTGTCCGAATGTGGTGTTGTTATGAGTTTTCTGCCACTGTTAACTTTTCTCTTAGGTGAAAGGGGCTAGGTTTTATCTACAGTTCTTTTAATTTTATTAAGAGCTGACTTTGGAACACAGTAATATCTGCTATCGACCTTTGCGAATGATTTGTGTGCTGGAGAAGGGTTTTATTCTCAGATTTTTTTCTGGGCGACAAATCACAGCCTCGACCAATGCTGGAAGACAGAAATATTAAAAATTAATTTTTATTATCACAAAAATACAGTAAAATAATATGTTTCTAATAAAAGAACAATAATATTTACATTTCGACTGTATTTTATCACACAAATATAAAAATAACTATTTTTAAATATTCCGAATCGTCGTTCACTACTTTGCGTCGCAAGAAAACTGTGGCTCCCACATTACTTAAAATTTGTAGAATTCAAATATACCCTTTAACCCTAAACATCCACTTCAAATCTGAGTTATAGAAACACGGCAAACGCAAATTATAAATTCCAGTAACACTTACCACTTAAAATGGCAGTCAAGTGCGCCTGAAGTAAGAAAACAATAAAAAATCCGACTGTCCCTAATAATTTGGCAACCCACTGTACCTTAAATGTTTAGCCGGAAAAAGTTTAATTAAAATCTATATAGTTATACGGTTGCATTTTTAAAACAAAATAATATTGATCGCAGTATCGACACGTAGTTATTATGACGATGATAAATACTTCACGTACATACTGTTGTTACAATTTTATATATGTATAGATTAGAGTGTACCTAACCAATTTAGATTAAAGTAGAAACGCAATATCAGTTACGTAGCAGATAATAACATTACGCAACGTACCTTACGACAAAAACACGCCGAAATTGATAACCTTCTCTTTTGAAGTAGCAAGCAACCTTCAGTCGGCCTGGGTAGGCGGTAAGAGAAAGACGCATCATGTCCTCTAAAGGCAGTTTAAGTAAAGACATACATATGTTATGATATCGCTGTGATACCAATACCTCAGAACCAGAATCTTAAAAGGTCAACAAATTAATTAAGGAAGGAACATAATATCAAGGTGGGGAAATAAACACCATTCGTAAACGTTAATTATAGAATAAATGGGTTGGTTTTTTAAATATATTATTGTTCGTAAACGATATCTATGTGGTATACAGGAGGGACGGTACGGATCAGTGTAACCAGTAAAGCTCTTCATGTATGTATACATATTATATCTAAACCTAGAGTATCGCTTTAAGTTAAATTGAAAACTTAAGGCTGGTTACCAACTAAATCTTGAAGCACTATTAATTACATGATGATGTTAACTAGGTTTCTAAAGTATAAAGCTTGTGGCTTTTCATCCGTATGAAAATAAAATTATAAACATGTAGAAACGTAGGTAATATATACTAAGGTAGGTTGGAAAGTTCTCGGCCTGATGCAGAAATGGCCTTCCAATCATCAAAATATATGTTTCTCGGCTGGGTACACGTCCTATTAGTTCTTATGACAAGTTTCAACTTGTTCTCTCAAGTAGTTTGTTTACAGGCATTTTTGCAGTAATGTCTTACGTGATTTTTGTTAAAATTGATAAACTAGAATATTGTGTGGTTGATGTAGTTGAGGGTAGATGGTTGACATCCGAAGTTGACAAAAGTTTACGGAATCTCTGCTCCTTCCATGTAAACCGTTAAAAAGGAGGCAGACGAATTTAAACGTGTTCGCACGTCACTCAAAGATGACCCACGTGAAATACAGTCAAAAACTTGAACCACACCGGAATCCTTCGAAAACGAGCGTGATATCGTAATGAATTATAGGTGAGTGAAGGTAAATGAGATAACAGGGGCTGCGAGGATATAAGAAAAGTAGGGGCTGTGAGGATAAAGAAAATAGGGTGCGTAACGTCTTGCACCAAAAATTAGGAATGCAAAAGCTCTGTGCAAGATGGATGCCGCATTTGCTGAATGTCAATTAAAAGCGAATGAGTAAACTATTTTCACAGCAACTTTTGGACCTATTCAATAGGGATCTGACCGATTTTGTGCGTCGATTTGTCACCATGGATGTGATGTGGGTTTGCCACTATACACTAGAAATGAAACAGCAGTCGAAGCAGTGGGTGAAAGTCGGCGGTTAGGCGCCAAAGAAAGCAAAGTCGACCGTATCTACCAGAAAGACATATATTTTAGGATACGAAAGGGATTTTGTTGATTAATCGTCTTAAAAGAGGTAAAACAATAACAGCCAAATATTCCTCTTACCTTCTTGACTAGCTGGATGCAAGAAATCGCGAGGAAACGTCCATATAGCCAGGAGAAGAAAATATCGTTCATCAGGACAACGCACCTGTACTGCTGTACAGTGGCCGTTGGCGATGGGAGAACTTTGGAGCTTTGGGGTACCATTTGCTCAGCTCTGTCCTTCTGATTTTGTACCTTTCGACATATATCTGTTCCCAAACGTAAAAAAAAGGTTTTTAGGAAGTGCTTTGCATCCAATAAAGAAGTTAAGACGGCCTCGGATGAATATTTTCACAGCCTTCCTGATTCTCATTTCCAGGCAAGAATATTGATGTTGGAGAAGCGCTGAAACAAGTGCGATAATGTCAAGGGACATACGGCAGAAAAATAAAATCATTTTTAACTGAAAATCGCAGCCTGTCATTGTCAGGCCGAGAACTTTTCACCTTGCCCTTGTATAATAAAATAGTAGTTGATTGGATTAGAAATCTAGTGTCATTATACGTTTGTAATTATATGTCCAGTGGGAATATGTTCTGTTACTTAAATAAATTCTATTAGGAGTTCTACACGTACTTAGCGGTGCTGGCAATTTCAGTTCTGGTATTCTGTGTTTGCTGATCTTGTTGCGGTCATGAGTAACCTAATAGTTCGTCGAATAGTCGCACAATTAATCATTTTATTACAGGGGCTTTCAAAGAAATTAGCCTTCTTTTTATTTTAAGTATAGTGTGTATTAAACACACAAATGTCTTTAGGAGGACCCAACAGTCACACTAAATACTACCAAAAAAACGATGTATAAATCATCTAATCAAGATAAAAGCCTGATATGATAAATCTTAATATTACAATTATGCAGCAGGTCACGTATTTTCTGATACAAATGATTAATATGCTATATAAAATTTTACGTGTCGCCTACTTAGAACTGTTAAAATATTTAACTTTCGTCTGTCGTCATAACGGATTTAAAGAAACCTACCTTTAGCTTACATCATGTCTAAGGTAGTTGTCCCGTCCCATGATATACTGGTATATATGGATATACTGGTCGATACCAGTAAGCGATTATCGATCAATTATTTTGTCACTTAAGAAACAGGATCCTGTTAGCTATAGATACATAATAAGACACTCGTAATGATGGTAGATCGCTGAATGTTCCCATTGCTAATGAGAACTCTCTCCCTACACACCGGCATATATTAGGGGAACACAAAAAAAATACATTAGTTTTTGAGATTTAATGTCTTTTATTTGTTGTTTTCGCTTCATTTAAGTAACATTGTTTGTTTATATTATGTAAGAAAAAACAAAATTTACGGTTTATTGGAATTTATTAAAAAATAAACAAAAGTGGTCTAAAGTGAAAATTTTTATGTTTTCTAATGCGTAAGGACAGAGCAAAATTAAAACCACTCGCTGAGATACAAAACGTACACATTTAATTAGGCTGCAAGCGGTTGGTGCGAATAATCGCCCGACGCGCTCGCACATAGCCCAGCGACAAAACTATCGTAACTACGTCCACTCACACGTCTTTACTAGCTGCCGATAAGAGAAGGGCCTTACTCCTTCCACATCTTTTGTGAAGCTTGGTAGTTGTACTCAATTTGGTAGAAATATAGAAGTGGTACAATTTAAGCGCCGCTTTCAATATAGGTTACTCTCCCCTACTATTGACAAGTAATAAGGACAGCACGCCTTGCAGCTTTCCTTTTTTCTTTTGCGATCTGTGTACTCTGATTATGATTGTGCTTAATCTCAATTATTTTGCTTTCACCATATTCATATATTACTTATTAATGCCCATTAAACTCATTACCATCTGTCGTGTATAATACGTAGCTGATTAGGTACCACACATCGCCTGTCACCGTTAACTTATCGCCAATAATGTATTTGTAATCAGTGATCATCAACTACCACCACAAGTAAAAACCCAAGCGTTAGGGCATAGCGAAAAGTTATTTTCTCAAGCCAGGGGTAATCTATGTGTGGAACCAACTTCCCCCTAAAGGAGATCACAACCAAATAATTTAGTGTTGTGCTTTGTGGAACGTGGGGATACGTTTTAGTTCTTCTTATAAAGATTAATTATCAGAAGAGGTACCACTGGCTTTTAAACAACTGCTGATTTGTCTGCGCAAGGTTGAAAGGCTTTTTACGGTCGGCAATATGATCATAAACGTCACAGGTCACACTGTATACTTGTTCGCTACTTTAGTGACGACTTCGGCCGTCAGAAAATCGTTTTGGTCAATTAATACTTTGTTTTTGTTTTGCTTGATAATATCAGCTTTGTTTATTATACTGTCGCACTGCTGGGAATGTATAGGCTTTTCGCCGTTTGAAGGTAACGCACGCTAGAACACTGCGCGTTGATAAACGTCATCAACTATTTCTCTCTCCCCATATTGAGACCTTCACGTAGAACCTCCATCCAATCTAATCCCCATCAATCTATGTGTAAATAGATTTACTTAAATATTAATAAAATAGTATTTAGATAAATCTACAAAGTTAGAATGTAATCGAAGATATTTATTTATATTTTATTTATGTTAACTACATGTTTAAATATATTGAAAACGAGTCAATTTTAAACTTGCAATTATGACTGCCAGGCAAGTTATGGTCGCCTGTTGTCATGACACCATGTCAACTGGCAGGCTCTGATAATATCCAAAATAACAGTTGTTTTTTTGATTTTCGTATATTTCTGGATTGTTTTATGCAATTTGCAATATATGCTCAAGTTTTTTTCTAAATAAATTATATAACATAAGACAAACAAACCTGCCAACAATCGTTAGCAACAAACGTTATATATTTTCATGCAGTTACGTGCTGTGGAATTATAACCTGAATAAGTCTTGTTTGTATACATTGAAGTATTTTCAGAAGAAGTAATCAGTAATGATCAGATCCCACATACGTACGATGAGATGAGTGAGAGAGAGAGAGAGCGTAGTAACAAGGAGGGCGCATTTTCTAAGGTGAGCGATGCGTCATAGAGCTGGCACGACCGGTTCCCCCATTATCTGCGGTTAGTCTCTTGCGACAATAGGGCCTTGGTCGAATTCAGAGACTGAGAGCGTGCGCGTTAAGCGTAGAGAACCGCAAACACGGTGTCGCTTTACACGAACAATGGTGTTGTGCATCACTCTACATACACGTAGTAAAGTGACAACGGCTCGGCACGCAGTTATGCTACTGCATCGTATTTTATCGCTTCAGTGTGGCAAAATTATCGTCTTTTGTATGAAATAAAAAGAATAACTTCGATATTTGCTACAGCGCTTCTAAGTATGATGACTCTTTGTATTACAGATTATCCTCACCCACGTTTTTAGTGTTAATTTTTATTCTAAATACTGAATAAATTAGTAACTAATAAAAGTATATCGAATGATGATACGTGCGCGGCTCTTCACGTGTCGAGAACCCAACAAACTCCGCCGAAAGTTCTAATCCAATTGCCACCGAGTCCATGACAACCTATAATTCTATTAGCGTGTATGTATCTATTGGCTGTAATAGTAATTACGATGTAATCGCCCACATTCGCCACTTATGTGTTCTCTTATTAGGTACATTAATTATGTACTATACGCTATTATTTGGTCATATTCTCTTGTGGATCAATCAAACTGTGTATAAATTACTCTTCCTCTCGAACTAAGCAGGACAGGTTTTCATTGAAAATATATTAACATACTTTATCGAGCACTTGGTTTTTAACATATTATGTTTATGTATGCAAGATGTAAATAACAATAGTTAAATTACTTCTTTATTTACTTAATATTTTAAATATATTTTCGTTTGCTGTTTTCCTGCTTTGCTTCAAGCAAACACATAAATGTACATGATACCAACTTCATTTTCTTAAACTCTTACAAATGTAATATAGTGCATAGAGAGACACAATAAGCGCTATATATGTATCTATACTTATTTATTTTTGTGTTTTAACAATGCGGGTTTACACAAAAGAAAAGCATTTGAATATGTGTTGAAGTCATATCATACGTAAGGATCGCGTATTTTAACGTCTCATTAGCCTTGTTTGCGCAGAGAATTTTTCATGGATTGCACTAGTTTATGGTTGTTATTTATAGTGTACACAGTCGTTTAAAGTTGAAAATTATTTAGAGTTCGTTGTGGACGACGTCACATTTAAATTATCACCATTTGTATAAAAAGGTAGACACGCGCGCATGCGATGTCATATCTGATATTGAATGTATACTACAGTATAATAATATTTTCAGAGGTTCATGAAATAAATGTTATTTTTTCAGGATAAGATCATCTTTAAATTAACATATATTTTATTCTAGGAAGAGTTGCTTACTGAATCCAACTATGATTAAGTAGGTACCTAAAGACATTTCTAGGTACTGATTTATAATTTACTAGCTGACCCGCGCAACTTCGTCTGCTTCACATAAGAGAATTTTCTCTGTTTATGCAACAAATTTCATTTATGCTCTGCTCCTATTGATCGTTGCGTGATGTTATATAGCCTATATAGCCTTCCTCGATGAATAAGCTATCCAACATTGAAAGAATTATTCAATTCGTACCAGTACTTCCTGAGATTAGCGCGTTCAACCAAACAAACAAACAAACTCTTCAGCTTAATAATATTAGTATAGATAATCGGGAAATTTACCTACATAGATCTTATCCTAAAATTTTAACACATTATTTATCTGTGTAATGAATGGCCTTCTGATAGTGCATATACTATAAATAATACAGGTCGATATATCTTTGGTGGCGGATGAGTAATTTTAGATCGGAAATAGTGTTATTAGTATAGTTCTATCAAGATTCTTTAAACTTAACTTCTCCGTTAAGAACAGTTTACGATAATGAGCTGTTGTTTCTGCTTATCCAGATAAAAGTAGATTCTAATAATTGTTTAATATATGTTTACTAATCATTCTTAATTGTATGTGACAACGCTATGTGTTTGCTCTGTTTAAGCTTAATCATAAAACAATTGACAGCTTGCTTATAGTTTTTAACTTTCACCGATAATATTAATGACATGTAGTAGTATAGGTAGCAGAATATTTATTAGCCGCAAGGTTTGAATTAAAACCACATGCTCTTATTACGAGGGTCGACCTTTGCGGGGTGAGGAGGCGCGGTGTTAGTCGCCGCGCGTCCGACCGGCAGTCTGACACAAGGCGCGCTCGCGTGCGATCCTCTGCCAAACTGGAGTGTTCCGCAGGGCCGGTATGCTTCGACAACTTAGGCGTTACCGAGGGATCCGCCACGGTGGCCCTGCGCCCCGTTGGCGAGGTGGCCGTGCGCTCCGAACCATCGCTACTTCGGTTACTTGATACTGAAAAGAGCGGCCAGTTTAGCCGCGCCCGTGATCGTCTATCTTCTTTCTGTAAAAAATTGCGGCGTACCATCAGTGAGTGTTTATATAATCCAGCATTGATGTAAATTGACCAATGGACTCGATCAGTCATTATTCGTTTTCGTTTGTGATCGTCACGCCTAGTTATTGCACTATTATTCGTGATAAATGTACCTTTGCCATCATACATGTTTGATCATCAATGTTCTAATACTGCTTTTGTGTTTCGATGCGACGCGCAGGCGACGTGGATACTCCTAAAAAGACCGAGCTGGCTCCGGAAAAGAAGGCTACCTCCTCGCATCGTAAGTGCTAGATTTGGCGCACATTAGTTCGGCTATAGTGCCATCGATTCTGTTACACTTCTCACTTTCATTACAAAAAGCGAGAACCCTCTATCTCAAATAAACTAAAAGAAAATCAGGTTCTAAGATTGAACCGCGAAATCGAAGTACTTTGTTATAAATGTAACTTGTACTTTAATTTCGATATTCGTAGTGTATAAGATTGGAGGGTAACCGCAATATGAGACGGAATAAGATATCATATCATCTCTGGTCTGTGTTCCTTTTTTATTTGTCCTGATTGTTGGTGTTGTAATGTTCGTAGTATCTTGTGTGGGTTTACATCTTGGTATATCACTTATCTAATTCGTTTTTTCTTATAACTAGTGAGTGTCTTGGCTATATTTATTTAGTTACATTATTCTGTGTGTACGTTTGAATATTAATCCTTATTTTACTCACTTCTTACTCTATGGTATACTTTATTTTAAAACAGTAATAGAGTTAAGGTAGCTTATGTTGTAAAAGAGAGATTAGCAAAACTGCATCAAAGACGCCATATTGCGATCTGAGTTTCTGCAGTAATATAATTACTGCAGAACTTATAACCACTTACCAAAATTACAGTCAAGAACGTAGTAATATTAGTAAGTTGTTAACTTGGAGGTAGTTGGTAAACTATTAGCCCTTAATCATATTCATAATTAACCCTTATTCAACAGGTACGGTACCTACACATTTTCTAATGCATTAACCTGATCAAGCATTAAAGTAAACAATGTTTTATAACAACGGTAAAATGACGGTTATATTAAATGGCGAACGATTAACTAATATATGGTGAGCTAGTAAATAACCTATTTATTAAGTAATAACGAATGAAGGTCAGATCATCTAATACGGGGGCGAAAACCAACATTGTTATAGAAAATGAAGGTAGCTCGTATAGCGTAGAAGTGGGAAGGTTAGTACGATTTTATTTTATAACTTTAATAATGTCCTCCAGACCGAATTTCGGTCACGGCGGCTAGTCTTAATGGAGACTGGCCATCTGCGCAGGAGATATTATAGTGCACAAGCGTGTCCGCAAATACAATTGCACTCTCTGTTCCTTAAATCTCATGATCCGATGGGACGGTAATCCGGCACGACCGGAGAGAGATCAGGCGCAGGATCAACGGCTTTACGTGCTTTCCGAGTCACGGAGGTGTCTAACATCGCCAGCTTCCTAACTCCGGGCTCGTATTGAGATTTTTTAACAGAAAAACCTAATAACTTTTCTTGGCCCGATCCGGGATTCGAACCCGAGACCTCATGTTCAGCAGTCTGCTGAAATGTATTAAAAATATATCTATATACACATTGCAATACAAGAATGAGGTGTAATAATCATTAAAGTTGTAGTTGTGTTCTATAAATGTCGTCATGAAACGATGTCAGAAGCTATCGATGTTTTTTGTTAATAAGTTTAAATAAACTATAAATATAGGCATACAATAATGACTGCCATACATTTTGCATGTATTTAGAAATGTCTATCCTTATAAATTACCTAGGTATCTTCTATTTCTATTGATGATCTAAAATAATGTTATCTTTACTTTATCTTTATGTTGTACCTATAATGTAACAAATATTCACAAGTACTTGCGAACTAACTTCTTCGCAGCCATACTTTCCTAGGTTGGTCTATTTAATTGCAGCACTTGTTTTAATATAACTAGTCAGTAGCTTTTGATTACACCACACTCTGACGTAGATACAGTAAATTAATAAACATATGATATTCATTAATAGCGACTGATGTTTCTCTATTAATGTTTAGCACAATATTATATTTGCATATATAATATTGTATGTGATATTTTTAATTTACTACATTAGTCAATATTTTACCGTACATTTTAAACAAATACATATAACAATAAATTGTTTGCAATGCCGATTATACAGGTTGCACAGTATAGAATAATTTAGTACTAACTTATTAAGACAACTAGAAATATTTAACCTTTTCAAAATAATCCGTAGTACCCATAAGCAGGCTTTAAAGTTAAATACTCTATACTCTTTACCCTGTTTCTCTTTGACTGTTACTTGTTTTGTCAGCCAAATATATCTTGAACTTAACATTAACAACAAAACAACGCGTTATACGACGAAATTTTGTTTATTATAAGGTAAATAACATCTTAAAATACTCTGCACTCAATGGCTTGGACATCCACACTTGCGGTAGTACCTATCTCAATATTTATACGATTTACAAATAACTCTCGCTTCTATTAAAATCATAATATATTAGCAAGGCCATGATCCTGAAACCGGAGCAAACTTAACAAAAATTAAGACAAAGGACACAAAGAACACCCAGACTCGGAACATCAATTTATGGATCATAAAAATTTTTGTTCCGCGCAGGGATGAAACGAGGTTACCCGTTTTCCGGGTTTAGGTGTTCGTGTTTTATTTATATTAGGTATATCGCCCGTCATGCAAGGATTATTTCCATCTGCGGGCATCGTTTTTAAACACACACATTTACATAAGATGATTCTTGTATATTTACGTTAATAGCTGAGGCGCCTTGTCATATTTGTGGTCTATATTTTAAGTAGATGACGGCAAAAAAATAATTTTAAAGCAAACGTGATTATAGTAATGTTTTTACGATTTCTGAATTGTGTTAACTTTTTATAAATTGTATTTTAGGCAAAAAGTGGGATTGACTTAAAAAAATCTTTTGTGTAAAGCGGCGTTGGTGGTTTTGATCACTAAGTTGCGGAATAGTCGGCTACGCGCTACGCTCAATTATTTTCCGTATTGCTTCCTGTTTGTGGACACGTGAGCGTCTGTCTGTAAACCGCGGCGTAACGAACCTTCGTCTTTACTTTCTAATGTATTTATGCTCATGTTCTAAATAATTCACACCAGCATGCCACGTTACCGTTGCCACTCTATTATTAAAATATGAACGTTAAAATATAAGGATTGCACAACTCGTGACGTTACAATGTTAACTGTGATAAATGATTTTGTAGATATAATCAGTTTATAATATTTGTCACAATGATATTCAATACCCAGTTGCCTGTGTGGCTTTAAAATACTGCATTTAATATCAACATTTGACTTATATTATAGTAACAGTGCACTTATAAATATTATCAATTCCAATGTAACTAGAAATACCTCATATAAATTGAAAGCCGTAGTTAGATAAAAAGCTGATAAACAAGGGTGGAGTGCCGCTAGGTTTGCGTCAATAAGGGTTGCTATGGGTGTGGCGGCGAGCCAGTACATGCTCAGAGTTCAGGGTGGGCATGATTGATATAGTCCGTACCTCAGTATTGCTATTAGTATTGCTTCGCTTACTCAAACTAATTAGGTATATTATGATGACGTAAACGCGTTCGCTATCTTTATTTATGTCTTATGAGAGTTAGATTAGAATTAAACGTTGGCCTTACAAATGTTTAATCACTGCAGTTAGCCTGCTGAAAAGCTGGTTACGTATAGAGTATCGATCAGCCTATCTGCCGTAATTGGTAGACGCCGATAACATAAATTATTTAAGCGGATCGTTTGTCCGAGTCTGGAAGCTCTTTTTTTTATTGATGGCTGAGCATTTATACAGACATTAACAGCTTAATGTGTTTAAGTGGGTTACAACGTTTTTTTGTACTGAAATTTTCAGACATACCAATGCCAACAGTTAGGTGAAAAAGTAAAAAATCTAGTTTAGGTGTGGCTTGCACGAACAAAATACAAACATCGGGTTTGGGTAGTATATTAAGGTAAGTTGTGTGGACACAATTGGGATGGGATATAGATTCACGACAAACATTCGTAACATTGTGTGTTCGCCAACTAGCTTGAACTAGAATAAATCTGTGCGGTTAATTCCGTTAATCCACTCAAGACGAATCTTTGGTAGGTACCTACAGTTCTATAAATAATGTGTTCACTAAAATAAGGTCTAGTGATTAGTTAACGACTAACGACATAAAGAAATTGTGCTAATTTAATCACAATAACTAGGTAAGTTTGTATATTTAATATAAAAATAAATTTTCATTCACATAGCTCATAGCTCAACGTCCGAAGATTTAATTCATGAATCTACTTCAAAAAACCAAACACCAGCAAATATGCAAGTATAACGAGTCTAATAAAATAAAGTGCATCATGTTTACTGTAAATGACAATTACGAGGCTCATTAATTTGTGCCATTTTCGTTTGGTCATACTGCTTACGTCATTAATGTGACCTCCATTGATGCATTGATAATCAAACAGTAACAAGCGTAACTTGATAACAAAGGTACCAGAAGTGCATATAGGTACATGCATTTGTGTGGATGGAAATTTAAGACCTTTTAGCTGTTACACTCGTAGTTATCAGACAATGAATAACTTCGTTTTTGCTGTTTTAGATACTCACGCATGGACAAACACCAGTTATAAAAAAGCGTTAGTTTATAGCAGACAATAATAGCACGTCATGAGGCGACTTTACTTACTAGACACGAATCTCTTCTCGTATTGATCATACGAAATTTCATATTTGTGTTACTACGTAGAGCTGTCGCAATGAATGAGATATAATCTTCAAGCATCATAAATTCTTTGTGTGAAAATTAAACTGGAAAATCTCATTATAATAAATTTATTAATCACTTGTGAATTATAATGAATTTTATTATTGAAGTTATGTGTAATCCGACCTTCTGCGTAATATAAACCATAGTTGGAATTTCCTACTAGTACTGCATTACCAAATAATTCTGCGAAGCCAAACGTTTTGTTCGTCAAAGTGATTTCCTTCAGTGTACGCATTCAGCTCTTTTGTATTTAAAATCCATGCTTCACTCTGTGAAATAGCGGTTGTAGTCGCGTTACTCTGAAGTGACCCGCCCAACCGTAAATAAATGTGGCATGCGTTTAACCTTACGCTGTCTCTGTTCAAAGGTAAAAACCACTCGTAACTAACGTACCTGCTGCGTAATTACGACTACAATTTTTTTTAGTTATCTGTTATCACTAAACTTGTCCAGATGGTCAAGATTTTTATATAAAATAACAAATTTTTAGAAAAATTGTAATATCGTCAGTTTTTTACGACATAAATGTGATGGATAATGATACAGATTCTAATACGAAATATAAATTAAACAGTAATTTGGACAATGAAGGTTAGTTTAGAAACAATTTAGTAATGTATATTTGCAATTTAACTACCACTAAGTATTTTTTACTTTGTCTCGTAGGAAATTATTGTGATATGTTCGCTCACGCCACCTATTTATGACTGTCTGTGAAATGGATTCGTTTACGTCACTACTCAATTGCATTAGAGAGGCCATTCAAACTGCTGTGTTAGATTTTTTATTTCGCTATATCATTGGCTTAACTATGAGGAGAATGTTGATTAACACTTAACCGCTGCCGAAACTAATTCTAAACTTAATAATCATTACGTAAGATAATGTGTTTCAGGATTTCACTTTTTCATATCTGTCTGTATGAATGGTTCCATTTCGTCGCCACCATAATATGAATACCTTTAAATACCTATATTTAATCTTTTGAAATTTCTACTTCTAGCTAAAGGAATTGCTAAACGACATCCAAATTCTCTTGGCCAAATAAGATATATAAAAGGATTATGCTGTTATCATTAAATTATATATTGGTGGTTTTTCAGGCAAGGACGGCTCAAAGGTGACGACCGTGGTAGCGACGCCGGGGCAAGGCCCCGACCGGCCGCAGGAGGTGAGCTATGCTGACATGAAACTCATCGGAAACGGCAGCTTCGGCGTCGTCTACCAGGCCAAATTATGCGACACCGGCGAGCTCATTGCCATCAAAAAGGTGCTCCAGGACAAAAGATTTAAGGTTAGTGAAACGTTTAAGAACTTAGCTCAAGTTCAGGCTAGGCGTAACCATCTTCTTTTGTAGCAGTATTATTCTTCATTAAATTTGAACAAGAGAACGAGACATAGCTATACTTTGTCCATAGGCTTATCTTTCTCCCCGTTGAATAAGATAACAATAATACAGTAAGAGGTAATGGTTTACACCCAGCTGCCATCATTTCAGTAGGCCGCGGAACAAAATCTAGTATAAAAAACTAGCAGTGCCTATAGTCTTATATGCGTGAACATATATTACATATGTAGATGATACACATTAATTTGTAAACGGATTTAAGTTAAACTAACACAAAGTGATAGCAGCAGCGTATCTCGATATATAGCTGAAAACCATATCCACTATAATTCGTTCAGCCATTGTGGACGTTAGCGAGCACAAACGCATATACAAAAAGTTTGTAAGATGTATAGTTGCCTGTATTGACTGCCTTGGTGGTGTAACTGTTGTGATTGCGATTGCCGTACAAGAGATCAGAGGTACCTACTATTGTCGAAGAAATCTGTGGCAGTACGGAGATCGCAACTGTGCCAAGTACAACAAGGATGAAAGGCATAAAAGGCCCTAATGAAAGGCAGCTGAAAACATGAGAAGCAAAAGTTTTGTTTAATACATATTCTAATAAGTATAACAGTAGTATTACACTCAAATTTCACCAGCTATGTTCTTAGGAATATAGGCGTGAGATCGTGTACGTAGGTATGTATAGTTAAATTATAATTATAACAGAAACCTTAATTAGGAAAAAGACAACCGAGGCATTTACCGTGGATGTTGTATAATATTTCCATGGTGACATCAGCATAGCAAGGACTGTATTTCCCCGTAAGGCAGGGGTGGATATTACAACTACGTTACAATCGTTTTATAAAGCTCACGCATAATTAAAGACATTGCTAACTTAGTAACAATGATTTTATAAGTTTAGTACTTGACTATAACGTGTAACATTATTTTTTTTTTTTTGGCTGCAAGCCTGGCTTTCTTTGTCAAGAGCAATCTGGATCCTACCTTTCTTCATAATTTTTTGCTTCTAGCTGGTTTAGTATCGTATGAACGAAATTTTGTTAAGTGTTTAAATATACAGTCTGTTTATCTACTCTAAACAAAATCATAGAAAGAGCTACTTTTTGACTGCCTTGTTGATCCAGGATCTGAAAGTGCTCGGTACTTTGAAATTGGATCACTTCTTATGACATTACACATATAAAATATCTTTCGACAAGTGGTTGTAAAATACATTTCTGCCTGCCCTATTGGGGATGTACCGACGTGAATATGCACCTTTTTATGTTATATCTAAATTAAATATTTTGATTTTATTTATTAAACTATAATTCAGGTGAAACCTTTAATTTATTAATATTTTCTTTGTCTTTATAATAAAAATTATTCTAATCAAAATAATTAAATACGTCGATATTTTACAGAACCGAGAGCTTCAAATAATGCGACGACTGGAACATTGTAATATTGTCAAATTGAAATATTTCTTTTACTCCAGTGGGGAGAAGGTGAGTGCTTTTAAATATTGGTGATCCTGTAATTAATTGATGTGTCTAATACTTTCCCTAGATTTTTCAATTTATTTGTAGACATATTATGGATATAATATCTATTTCTTTCGTTTGGACCATAATTATTCAGAAGGTGTACAAACTAGAAAGGAGATATATCTCATATACTTAGTAAAATGTAGTGTTTGGTTACTATCGTTTAGTAATAACTGCTCTTTGTATAACAATTATATAAAGGATTTGGGCTGTTTGTTTCAATCAGTTCTGTTGGTAGTAGCTTATTCACAGAGCATTCGTAGGTGTTTCAAGCTTATTCGTGGACCAATGTTGTGTTTGAGATTAATTATATATTATTGATTGTTGTTGGTGTGCTTCTTTAATATTAATATGATATATCTCCTTTATATTTCCTTATTCAATATGAATATGAATCTGATTTATAATGTGTTTTGATTTGACCAAGCTATCTTTTAGTTCGCTGTATTAAGGGTGTATTATTTGTGTGTTTTATTTGGGGGAAGGCGGCAGTGCCCGCAGCAGTGAGCTCAATGTTAAACGCAATGCAGTCTCTTGATGTCGCAGTACGTTTATGAATCAATTAGATTGTTGCGCTAGTGTGCTAACGCACAATTAGGCCTACCAACTCTGACTGTGGCTACCGAACTATATTTTTTGTGTGCGGGTTTGCATGTAATCAATTAGTTTATTGGTTATGAAGTATCGTTCGGTAACCTTAGAAGTTAAACAGTTGTGTGCATACATGATTTATTGAGAGCAAGTCTTAATCACGTCATGAGCCGTAATCTTTCAGCCATGAGCTTATACATCTGAACAGGTCGATGCCCATCTTATCTTCATCATCATCTCATCCTTAACTTGTTCTGTATTACGTCATCTAAGTTGTGTTTATATGATTCTAACTGCCGCTTGCTTCATACATTTCGTTTTACTACAGATAGCTTCAGTGTTTCATTGCCATGTACGTGGTTTATTTGCACTTCGCCTGTGAAAAGAGCAAAGTATTACTTTAAGCAAAACACACATACACACTAAAAATGTTACCAACGTTTCTGTACCCATCAATTGTTTAGTTAATTGAACATTCAGAGCTATATCTAGTATAAAAATATAGTAATGCCTGTATTTAGTGTATTTTCTTTGAAAGAGTCATTACCGATATTTTTATTATTAGACATGGTGGGTACACTTCAAAGGTGCCTTATAGGACAAAATAAATCTAAGAAGCGTCACTGGATAGCTAATTTTTTATGATAATATGAATTATTCAACTGATCTAATCATTACTTGATCATAAGGTCAAATGTATACAGTAAAAGATCTATATTTTTTCTGATAATAAAGACATCCATAATTCAAAACGTTCATTATATGTAGAAGACACGTAACCATATTTTTCGTTTGTGTTGTCTAAGGTGTCAAGGACTTTATTTGAGCCAAAAAGCCTTTGGATTAAAGCCAACTTTGGAGTCTATCCGCCCGGTTTACTAAAATTTTTCAACCTTTCCAACAGAACTTCTAAATACCGGCAAAATCTGTTTTAATATTTCTTACTTATACCAATTTTCTTTTTATTCATACATTCTATGTATAATGTCTATTCATAACGTATTTAAGTACAGAAGCTTTGTGTTTTGTTTACATTTTGTTTATTTTGCATAGGATAGGATAGGATTACTTATTGTCTGATTTTAGTTTTTCGCAGAACACTATGATTGTTACTTTTCTCGAATAATATTCTTCAGATCCATTCTGTATAAAAGTATTATACAACTAAGTCACTTTTCATGTTGTAATTTACAAAAGCATCTCGCTGGGTACATGAAAGATTATGGCCGTGAATTTATGTTTATGTTCCTATCATTCAAATTTCTCTATTTCAGAAAGACGAAGTGTACCTGAATTTGGTGCTGGAGTATATACCCGAGACTGTGTATAAAGTGGCACGTCATTACTCCAAAGATGAACAAACCATACCCATTAGTTTTATAAAGGTTCGTAATTTATTCTAGGTTGATAGTTTTGTCATGTGTGTGCCGAGCCTATGATACATATGGCTGGTCTAACTTGCTTGTTGCTTTTCAGCTCTATATGTACCAGTTGTTCAGAAGCCTTGCGTACATACATTCGTTGGGCATCTGCCACCGAGACATCAAGCCTCAGAACCTACTCCTTGACCCGAAGACTGGTGTACTGAAACTTTGTGATTTTGGGTCGGCGAAGCACCTGGTCCGCGGCGAGCCCAACGTGTCCTACATTTGCTCGCGATACTACCGCGCTCCAGAACTTATTTTTGGCGCCATAGATTATACCACTAAAATTGGTAAGTCCTCAAAAAATTATATAAACCTTCCAATTAAATTAAGGTCATAGACCAGGAGACTGCCACTGACTTCCAAAACCTTGTGTTGTGTGCTACAAAGAGTAAGGGTTTTAGATCTCTCTAAGGGTCGCGGTCTGCGATCGACGAGAGAGATATCAGTGATTTCTAGCCTTTGCGCTAGTTGCGTCTCATCTCTTTCTGACGCGGTCGATAAATGTTGTGCGATAAATACATTTGGTGTAACACGCGTTGAAGCCTAATGAAACCAGTACTCGTTAGCCTCCTTATTTATACAGGGTGATTTTGAAATCGTGTAATTTTTTTTAACCACGCATTCTACTGGTGATATAGAATAACCCTGACCATATTTTTATTTAATTAGATTAGATTTATTTTTTTTGAAAAAATATTACTCTGTTTTTTTCGTGAAATGGTGTCAGATAGTCATATGTTAACCAACCGAGGCAATTTTAATTTTTTACTAATTAAAATAAAAAATCATATTAATAATTAATGTCGTAAATAATAACGGGCGGTCCTTTTTATTGCCCCTTATTATTTACGACATCAGTTATTGTTATGTTATTATTTTTAAATTAGTAAAATATTAAGATTGTGTCAGGTGGTTAAAATATGACTATTTGAAATCATTTCATGAAAAAAATTTGTACTCTAATTTTGCCGAAACCATTATTCTAATTAAGAAAAAATATGGTCAGGGTTATTCTATATCACCAGTAGAATGCGTGGTTAAAAGGAATTACACGATTTCAAAATCACCCTGTATACAAGAAGACAAAGGGAAGGCAATACAGAATAAAAAAGAAAATGCCATAGACAGAATACAATTTATATTTAGTAAAGGAACTACAAATCAATTATGTGCCCTGCTAAAGAATAAAAAGAACCTTTTATATTATAATCTCAACCTAAACTGCAGCGGTATAACTCTTATCTGATAACAAACATCTAATATCTATATCTAAATCTTGGCTATCATATATCTTCATATCAACAACACGATATGGATCACTACTGCTGTTAAACGTGTAGATAGTTCCATAAAGTTGTGTATATGTACATTGTTACCTGACTAAGAGTATGACTGATTATGTTATCAATATATCGATACGTAGTTAACACCATCGCCATACTTAATCATTTTTATTTTCATTCACTTCGACTGCATATCTGTATAAACCCTGTGCTTGCACCCATACCACAAACAAAGATATTAAAAATCAAACATTTAACCTTTAAAGCAAATATCTATTCTATATTCAAATATCATGTTGTCAATACACACGTTCAATTTTCGAATAACCCGTTTGTTTTAATGTAAGTATCACATGTAAGTGAGAGATATCAGAAGATAAAATGTTCACTTCGTGGTAACGCCTATTAGCAATATCACACTAAACATTTATAACTGCTGTATCCACGGAAACGTGCGGACGGAGGTAGTGGCATGCAGCTGCCATGCGCGTGCTACAGACTTGCCCGTATGAACTTGAGTAACAGAATTGACTCAATGTATTAGATCGTGCTACATGCAAATATTTTATCTATGTGGAATTAAATAGACTTCAATTTCGAGCAGCAGCATAAACAGCTTCGAACTTAATTGGGTGAAACATGCCAAATTATGAATAAGATAAGTTTATCACAGTCTATTTAAAGCGAATTCCTATAGTCTGCTAAAACCTTAACGCGAAGCGTATGGGGATAGCGGGACGAGACGACGAGGTAACAGCTGATCAATGGATTAGGTCGTACAATAGCATAAAGACTAACGGATTTTTTTTATATAATATTATTGACATTTTGTGCCAATACCTGTATTGCTCCATATTCATATTTGTCAAAAGACCTCTAAACTACGTATTAATTTTAAATCATTTTAAATTATACTTTAATTTCACACACTTACAACCGGGTTTCTAAAAAGCTAATCAACGAAGTGACAATTTCAAGTCAATTGATTTGATTGACTGTTCCAAATTCGATCAACCGATGCCAGCTCAGTTCACACGTGTGTTACCGTGACCGTCTGATAACAAATTATGTGTAAATATGCCTTTTGAACACCGGGTAATAAATACATAGTCTGGTGTTGAAATGAGCACACCGAATGAGACACCAGAAGAGCGATTTTCTTGCGTTTCGTTACTACAGCGCATTTCTATTATTGTTTTTATTTTGAAGTTATTCCTCATTTATTTTGATCTTATCATTGATTAGTTTTACCCTGGCAGTAATTTTTGCTGTAAAGTTATTATTGCAAATCGTATCCGAAGGACTACTTCCTTAATGACTATTGATTGATGGCAACACGGGGTTTTTATCTCTTCATAATATCCTATTTTATAGTATTAACTAATAATACTATTAAAACATAAACGACAAAATAATTATGTTTTTTTTTTATAACTTTTGGTATTTAGAACTTGAGACAGATTGATAACTTATAGTTTTTTAAAAACTGCTAGTTTTCTTGTCGGGCACAAACCACGTGAGCGACACAGCAGTAAAAATTTTACCGAGTCCAGGATGACATAAGACTTAGCACACACCCACTTAAAGGTACAGACCTAGTGTCGCCGATGAAGATATCGATACCTCGAGACTCAAAGGGCGTAACCACCATTTTGGCGAAATTGACTTTTTAATGCAGCCCTACTAATTTTTTTTTACCAAAAAATGGTTTTTACGGCCCATTTTTTGTAGGAAATAAAACAGATATTTTAGTTTTTGTGTCGTAACAGCAACAACTGTTAATGGTTATAAACGCGAGGGTAGTAAACGACACCGTAGATTATACAAATGTTTTTACGCCTAACGTTTTACATTTAAATATTTTTAATTTTGGGTCGTAAGAGCTCATTCATATTGATCAATAAATTTGAGGGTAGAAAACGATATACGGATACTAACATTTTAATTAAAAAGAAGAATAAAGCCTGTAACAAAAAAAAAATCCGTCAAAAGTTGAAACAGGAAGGCAAATCTTACGAAATAAGAAAATGAGAAATTAAAACAGAAAAGCAGGTAAAGTAAAATCCATGTGTTGAAGGAAAATGCTTAAAAAGTATTACGAAATAACTGAGGGAAAGCGATGTTCCTTATTTAAGCACTTTTATAATTTAGATTCTCAGCGCAGGCGGGATTGGCTTGGCAGTTACTTTGATTTCTTCAGTATCAACTAAAGAAAACAAAGAATATTTCTAATAACTGATAGAATTAGTAGGCAAATTGATTTTACAGCGGTTACAACCATCACTCGTCACACTTCCATATTTTTTGGGGTATAGACGCCCCAAACATGCAATTTTCCGGGGCGTATAGGAAAGCTATTTTTGTTACTTTTAAATTTATCTCATACATACTATTTTGATTTTTGGCATAAATAAACCTATACCAGGTTTATTTATGCCAAAAATCAAAATAGTTACGTTGAAAATAACTTATTGTTTTTGCTTTTTGCCTCTTCTGTAATATCGAATTTTGGTGCTTACGCCCTTTGAGCCCCGAGGTATCGATATACAGGTGTCCGGTATTTAATGGATAACCTTGAAATGTCTTATAGTAGAACTGAAGGCCATTCAGAAAATATGAAAAAAGAAAAAATATTAAAAAAAATGTATATATTAAAAAGTGCAAGCTATATTAGCATAGCATACTTTTGACTGTCTATCAGCATAAGTAGTGTTTAATAATAAAACAACAAAAATCCGATGGATTTCATTAATTTATGGTCGTAGTATACAAGAAAGTTAAATATGGTAATTAAAAAAAAATCATATCTCAGGTACCAGTTAGGATAGATATTTTTCATATTTTATTTCTGAACGGCCATTAGTTCCACTATAAGACATTTCCAGGTTATCCATTAATTACCGGACACCCTGTATAAAACCATATTAGACGTAACATTAAAAAGTAAGTCTGAACAACAACCAGGAAAATCTTTTTTTGTGGCAGATGTATGGAGCGCTGGTTGTGTTGTAGCAGAATTATTATTGGGTCAACCTATATTCCCAGGCGATTCTGGCGTCGATCAACTGGTTGAGATCATCAAGGTAAGCATATACTAATTCTTTCACTTTAAATAATTTAAACTCTACTATTATCCTGTATAGCTTTAAGAAAAACATGCCAGTTGCGTGATTCTGTAAAATATCACTATCAAACTCGATACCATTTTTTATAACATAATGAAAATAACGGCTGTCATCCAAGTGCCATTTGAGTTCGAGTGTGTGAATTTGGATTAGGGTCAGATGGTCTGGATAGTAAAAAGTCTGTGTAAACAAAATTACTAGATTGCTGAATGACTGGGTAGGCAAAACGTCTAAGTTGCTAATTTACATATATTTATTGTAAAACGTCTAGGTAGGCAGAATGACTTGATTGCATAATCCCTAGATATGCAATACGTTATAGTTGCAAAATGTCTGGATTGTATAATGAAAGGATAAATAAGGTATATATGTCACTGTAAGATATTAAGGATTTGAATTGCTTACTTTATAATAAAACAATAATTCCTTAATGGTTAATGCCTTGCCACCATCTAGAGAAGCTTGTTTTAAAAGGCTTACTCCTTTTGCATGACCAGTGTCTGCTGAACACGGCTCTGCTCTTCTCAGTGTGAGAAGAGTCAGGCTGACTATGCCACTACGCTGGCTCAGGACAGGTTGGCAGACTTCACATATCTTCGAGAACATTATGGAGAACTCTCTGAAATACAGGAAATACAGGTTTCCTCACGATGTTGTCTTTCACCGTTAAAATGAGCGGTAATTTACTATTCAGTACGCACGTTACGTGGGAAAGTCATGCGTGTCTCGATCGAACTTTAAACCTCTTCGAAGCAGCCCAACGGCCTCCCGCTAGAGTAAAGCATCTAAATAGCAAGGTGTACGATTTTTAAAGCTTCACTTTCTATAGGTGTTTCGTAATCCCTGGTGGCTAGTCCTTATCGCTATCAAGCCATTTTGTTTAAACTGATTCTATGTCACTAAGAATTTGCGCCTATACAATCATTCTGCGACCCAGACGTTGTGCAACTAAGATGTTTTATCTACATAGTCATACTGCAATTTAGACTTTTTGAAACTTGGACGTTTTGTCTACACGGACACTCTGCTATTCAGTGTTTAGCAACTTAGACGTTTTGTCTACACGGACATTCTGCTATTCAGTCTTTAGCAACTGAGACGTTTTGCTAACCTAGTTATTCTGCAATCTAGCCATTTTGTTTACTCAGACTTTCTACTATCCAGACTATCTGACCCTAACCCGTGAATTCTTTCACAGAATACGTTGGCGTTTGGTTTGGCACATATAATTATTAATAAATTGTAAGAGCTTATAACCACACAAATAATTTTAGTTCATAAAAAGAACCTTATATTTCAGTGTGTAGTAAAACACTTTTTTAAATGTTTCTAACGAATAATAACTTGTACACAGGTACTAGGTACACCAACACGAGAACAAATTCGAGAGATGAATCCTAACTACACAGAATTCAAATTTCCACAAATCAAGAGCCATCCATGGGCTAAGGTAACATAAAAATAATTTCTTTTGCATTTGTCAATGCGACAGGTTATATTACTTTATTTATTATTTAGGGCTGTGGCACACATGCTACTTTTAATATAAGCGCTCGGCTATTAGCTATTCACCGATCGCCGATGCTAAAAGTAACATATCTACTATGGCTGTATTTAACGTAATTAAACATGATCATAGCCTAGCACGTAGATAATACACAAATGTTACAAATAGGTTTGGTCTTTTTAGCGAGATAGAATAAATTTAAATATTTAAAATATAATAACAATAGCGTTTTGCTCGCCTTTTATTGAGGGTTACAAAATTGAAAGTTAATTGGGAACCAATTAACTTTCAATTTTGCAGCAATAGTTTATGCTGTAAGAGAATTTTCATATTATTTCTGTTGGACAGACTATAACCTTCTTGTAACTACGCACTTTCCCTCCCATTGATTTCTCGTGACGCACTAAGAATACTGCATTTTATATGTTTTTATTCCCGTTCAAAAGAGTTGAAAAGACAAAACGATAATGTCTTAACTTGCCACATGATCGTGAAACGTTGCACTTTGCCAAATTCCTTTCTTGGTATAAGAACTTAAGTATTATTTCAAATTATTCCTGGAATTTTGACAAATAGCTTTTCTTCATTCATTCTTTCTACATTGTATTAATTTAACATTTCCTTGTAGAAAACAATAATATAATTGTTTCTTATCAGTCAGTCAGAATCATCCCTGTGTATTGTATTCAACCAAGTCACATACCGGGTTTGACATTCTTATTATAAACCATTGTATTCCGCTCAGAGTGCATTCTTCTTATAGAGGTAAAGGACATAAAATAGTAAGACTTAAAGTAACTCAGGGCAAATGTGGATTAATGTCTGTACTTAACAGAAGCCAGTAGTATATATTTATCAGATGTCTATGTATAGTATCATAACATAATATATATTTTGACTTTATACTCATTTTGCATAATTACCATGTAATCAAACTAGTGATAGCAATAAATTAATACATTAGACATAAAATTACATACATTTCTAGATATCATTATTTATGACTAATGTATTGAAGGTGAAGGTGATTAGGTACAAAATGAGGTTATTAAAAGCGCGCGTCATTGCAGTACATGTTGGAGCGTATGTCCACGCCCAAGTGTGCCACTGACCACCAGCGCATCCGAGTAAGATATCGCGCCGCGCGCCATCTAGATGCCTTCATTACGTTTTGCTTGTGATACCTATGAAACATATAGGTGATCTAACGTAATAACTAGTTAACCCGATTACTTTGCAACTGTATATCGTCGTTGTCAAACCAAAATCTGCTATGTGCAGTTTTCTGAGATTTCTACTTTTTGACCTATGCGTATAGTTCACTGCCTTATCTACCGTATAAAAAAACTGCTAAGTGCCTATGAGCACTGTACGACAATCTACGACCTTTTTATAAAATATGCTATGTGCAGCAGCTAGAATTTTGTCAAATAAAAGCTGCTATGTGGCATACTGCTACATAGCATATTTTATTTGACCGCAATCAATTACAACGTATTAAAATAATCTGCTATGTGCTTAGTCTAAATAAACAGCAACATTATTAAAGCTTGTTGATACTTAATATAACAATAACAATGCCTTGATAAGTTGATATGAATAACTCTTTGTTTTTTGACACTCGCATTGCAAGAATATTAGAGCGATAATAATTTATTGTTTATTTACATTTACCCTCAAATTTCATTACACCTAATAATCCTGCCTTTGTAGTTAAAATATACTTCTAAGCAGTCAGTTGACGTGTTAGCTTATTAAGTACACTCGTATTGTGAAGTTAAAACTGCATGAATATAGTACAATGAGTAGGGGGAAAAAATTTCGATTTAGTTTGACTACCAATGAAAAATATTTACAAGATGAAAATCAGCAAGTGTTATGCCAACTTCACGTAGAATCACCGGCTTTGAATCAAGATCTGACAAATTACGATGAGATAAAGCAACCGTCTACATCTTCGGGCGTATGTGCAGGCATGTCAGTAAATGTATCCCCGGAGCGAAGCGATAGTTCATCTTTTCCTGCAACCACGAAACGCAGGCACTACATTATTTATAGTAGTGATAATGATTCATCAAATGAATGTCCAGTACAAGAACCAAGAGTGACTATTGAAATTCTGAGCAGCTCTCGAGCCTCACAATTTTCTCAATCTAAAGCTTAACGCCGTCGTTTACTGGGAAAACCATATATGGGCTACAAGACAAAAGATGGAAAGCTAGAACAGACCACCAAAAGCAGCTCGGTCTGTAAAAAGTCGTTGTAATCATACTGCAGTAAAACAAAAATCTAAAAATAGTTTCATGTGTGGAGTGGTATCAGAAGAAGAACGAGCTGCATTGCATTCCAAGTTTTGGAATATGAAATCATGGGGTGAAAAGAAAGCTTTCATACCAGGATTAGTATCTAAAAGAAGTTTACGTAAGCAAATAAAACGTGATAATTGTTTAACTTCTAGGAAAGAAATTGGTTTTGATATTTTTGTGCCCAAGTCTGATTGCCAAAGTACCAAAGTAAAAGTGTGTAGATTGTTTTTCTTAAACACACTTGATCTCGGTCGTGATTCTTTCTTGCGCTGGGTTAAAGATACGCCAGCAATGGTACATGACAATGAATCCCCTTCCATAACGGAGCATTGTCACAGTGTTCATGTGTCCACTAAGAATAGACGAGGTACTGTATCTGAATGGTTGGATTTACTACCGAAAGTGCCAAGTCACTATTGTCGAGCATCATCAAAGCGCACTTACGTCGAGTCAAGTTTTCGATCACATTTGCATATGCATGCAGTTTACAAAACCTGGTGCAATGAACAAAATAAAAAACCAGTATCAAGGAATACATTTTTAAGTGTACTTGGTAAAAATAATATTTCCATACACAAACCGAGAAAGGATCAATGCGATATGTGTTCTAGTTACCAATTGAAAAATGTTTCACAAGAGGACTATGATACTCATATCCAAAAAAAAGATGAATCTCGTCATGCTAAGAATAAAGCAATAGAAAACTTGAAGAATAACCCGGACAGCGTAGTGATAACTGTTGACGTGCAAAGTGTTCTTCTGGCACCAAAATTACTTGCTGGTGCACTTTATTATAAACAAAAACTACAGTGTCATAATTTTACGATTTACAGTTCTCGTACTGGAGACGTCACTATTTATTTTTGGCATGAAACTGATGGAGGAGTTACATCCAACGAATTCACAAGCTGTTTAATTGATTACCTTAAAACCTGCAGAACTTATAAACACATCACGATAATAAGTGATGGATGTAACTACCAAAATAGAAATAAGGTTCTCTAGCAAGTGCATTATGTAACTATGCTTATTTTTTTAACGTAGAAGTAGAACAAATAATTTTAGAAAAGGGCCATACTATGATGAAAGTTGACAGTGTCCACTCCACTATCGAACATTATATAAAGCCCCCTATTTACGCACCTCAGGATTACGTTACAAGAATGCGTCAAGCGCGGCCTAAACAACCCTATGACATTAGAGTTGTCCATTATGATTTCTTCAAGGATTATGAAAAATTAGCAACCAATTATCAGTCTATCAGGCCAGGTAAAAGGAAGGGTGATCCTACGGTCAATGATGTCAGAGCATTTTTATAAAGTTCTACTGGTGAAGTATACTTCAAACTTCGTCATCCACAGGATTATACAATTCTTCCGCAACGAAAGCGTATTCCCCAAGAGTATCCTGAACCTGCGACATTATATGACGGGCCATTGGCAATAACTCAATCCAAGTTCAATCAATTACAAGAACTAACACCATTTATAGACCGTGACTACCATCCATTTTATGATTGTCTTAAATTTAAGTCCGATTAAAACTTCTTTTTTCAGTTATTACTCAATAAATACCAATTTAAATCAAATATATTTTTATTCGATACCTGCTATGTGCCTAACAATTGACCATTTAAAATCTGTTATGTGCACAATTTACGCTATTATCAAAATAGTAAATAAATAATTCATTCTCCATGGTTAAAAAATAATTAAGTGTATGTATAATATCTATGGCTTTCATTTAATATAGTTTTTAAAATACACCTTCATATAAAATTTTACAGGAGAATGTTTTTTCTCAATATTTCAAAAGTATAGTTTCTGCACATAGCAGATTTTGGTTTGACAACGACGATATATGAAAATGAAGACATTTAGAGTAGATAATTTTGGACTTTCGAAATAGCCTTGGCATGAGTTGATCAGAATGCCACATACAACTAATCGGTTTAAGCTGTCTCTTACTATAATTTGTTTGTTGGTGTTCAGTGTGCATTCGTATTGTGCGACTCTGTGTCCAGTTTGTTTCTCTCATACTTGTTTATTTTGTATTAATATCGTTAAACGTGTTCCATGAAAAGTATACGTTATATTTGTACGAACAAACTAGCAGCGTGGCACTCGACCATCACTCCTAATGATTACTCGATTGACTAGGTTCAACTAAATCATTTCATTGAGAGACCCAATGATTGTTTTCTAACCATTAACATTGTAAATACCGTGGCGTTTCTTGTATTTGGGTTGCTAACACGGTGACGTGTAACGTGTAACGTGTAACGTGTCGAGAGTGCGGGTGTTGTGTACGATGCGCGTGGGCCGCAGGTGTTCCGCGCGTGCACGCCGCCCGACGCCATCTCGCTGGTGGCGCGGCTGCTGGAGTACACGCCGGGCGCGCGGCTGTCGCCGCTGCAGGCGTGCGCGCACAGCTTCTTCGACGAGCTGCGCGAGCCGGCGGCGCGCCTGCCCAACGGGCGCGCGCTGCCGCCGCTGTTCAACTTCACGGAGTACGAGCTCAGCATCCAGCCGTCGCTCAACGACTTCCTCAAGCCGCGCGGCGCCGGCGCCGGCGCCGAGGCGGCCGCGGCCGAGGCCGACGCGCCGGCGACGCCGGGCTCGGCGCAGGCCGAGCCGCGCTCGTAGACGTGTCTAGTGATACTTACTTTCGTGTTGGCCATCGGGAAAATTACATGCATAATAGGTGTTTTCGGCGAGTAATCGTGTGATACTGTAGTGTAATTGTCGATAAAGCTTGAGCTGTCGTAGTCGGTAAGAAGGGTAAATCCGTTGTAGATTCTAAACCGTCGCGATGTGATTACTTTGTACTTTTGTAAGCTCAAATTGTCCCCTTATGTACATACCTTATATGCTGAGTTTGAATGTTTATTTAGTAAACGACAGATAATTACCGTCTGGATAAATTGTTTTGTTTTATTTACATTTTAATATCTCGTCCGTTTCTGTCTGTTGGAAATGATTTCGCTTATATTTGTAGCCTTAATGTATTCGGTGTGAGACGTTTTATCATAGAGAGGTTAGTCACCCGTTTGTTTCACATGAATCACCTGTCGAGGGGTAGACACATGATGCTTACCTTGCTTGGGCCGTGTAATCAGTAGGGAAGACATATTCAGTAGTGTATTTAGAGTATTTATTGTTGGAAAGTATCACTAACTCGAGAAACTTTTACGAAGCGTATGCCTAGTGTTATTTCAACGATGAAACTTAGCAAATGAAATATTTGTTGCAACCATAGAACGCATTGTAAATTTTTATAACTAGCGTAAACTGATCTCTCAAGATAATTTATAATAATGATGATATGATATCTCAGAATATTTGTATAAACAACTCAGAGGATATAAATTTTAGATGTACTACGCATATATATTTGTTTTTCGGCAACTTCTATGTTATACATTTTTTTGCTGTGTATTTTAAATTATCCAATGCTGGATAAATGTAATGTACCTATTTAATAGCACTGTCGGTGTCCTAATTATAACGACATAGTTTTTGGATAATATTGTATTCTATATTCAATAAATGATATTTCTATTATATGAAATTTGTCATTGAGAACACTATTATTAGTAGTCATTTATGAAACGATGTTTAATAATGGTAAAATTTCATTGTCATAGTTTTAAGTATTCGAGTAATTTCATTTTGCACTTCGATTTTGAATACAGTTACAAATTAGGGAAGGTTTTAAAACCTTTAAGTATAGACTAACAAAATCTTTTCTTCATGGTGTAGAAGTAGCCTAAACGCATAAACTTATTGGTGTAATGTCGATTACCTCTTGCACCACTATTTAGACGAAACCTGGCATTAATCAAATTAAAGGCAGCTGTAAAGCACGATTTTGCATATGAAATAATGTTTTAGTCTTATTTGGACCAACTCGTAAACACACATCAGCTTTGCATGACAAAAATTTTGTAACTGTACGCAGTTACTAATCATTATTTCAGTTTTAATACTGTTACATTCTCACTAAAATAATTATAAACGCTTAGCTGGTAAATGTAACGTTAATTATCCATATTTTTCTAGACACGAAACCAGGGCCCGACCATTAAATTAATTAATTATAACGTATCATTTATTGTGTACCAACATGTTAACAGGTCAGAGGGCTGAATTCGGTCTTCCTCCTTAACTGGAATGCGCCACGGTGTCGAGGCGAGCCTCGTTCTTGTAGCCGTATGTAACCGTGTTCTCAACTCGGTGAAAGATCGAGTTCAGTTGTAGTTTTACCTGTAATTACTTATAAATTATTGTACTTTAAGAAAGCGCTCCGCGCATCGCTTTGAAATCACATAATAGTGGATCTTAGTTTTTGTCGTTAAGGCTATTAATTTGCTGGAACACCCATATAATTCGTGTAAATATATTATAATTATCTTTATGGTACGACTCTCGAGTGCCGGCGGCGGCGGCGGCGACGGTTCGCTAGCGAGCGCGGCGCGTGTCGCGACGGTCGAGAGTCGACGCGCGATACCGCCATACCGCGATGCCGCCTTGCCCGTTGCCGCCATGTCGCCCCGGACTCAGAAAGAGACAGTAGTTTAGATATTACATGTATTTTATTAAGTCTATCTATCTAATATGAATTTTGTAATCGACGTTGCTTCTTAAGACCTTCTGTGTAAAAAGTTATAAGACATACTAGTGACCTGAATATTTGAAGCGATGTTATTAAAAATCTTTAACCCACTGAATTCTCACTTCCACGATTTGCGTGCACATTTACAACATGAGAATTTCCCGTAAATACATAGTTCGAAATGGAGTTATGACTTATTATATAAATTATTTAAAGTAAATTTTTTCTTATTACTGTAATAATATTAAATTTAATAGTGAGTGAAATTTGTATTTTGTTTTCATATTTGTTTTACTGAATTTAAATACTTCATAACCCTCATATCGTTGTTAGTTATGAATGAAAATAACATAATTATTAAAAGTAAATAATTAAATGAATAGTAAGCCTGGCTTTTTATTTTACATTTAACTTACAAGACCCTTTTTATATTTTCAATTTTAGATTTACTTAAATTTAAATATATCAAATTAATTAAATTTGAGATTGATGGTGTAACATAAATAATTGATTTCCATAGCTAACAATAATATGTAGTACCATAAACATGACACACCAGCTTCAAATCGATATGTACTACACATACATAAACTCACGCCATTATCCTCAGATGGGTTGACAGAGGTGTTTTACACTGCACATAATAGGGACGAGTGAGTATATTGCCACCTGCCTGGCATATTCCAACCCCCAACGAAAAAGACTAGGGAAACACTTACTTAGTTAACTGATGTGGAACTTCACGGTTAGCGTATATGTTTAGGTATGAACCAAAACATAGGTACTCTATCTACTGATACCACAGGACTAACGATGCGAGCGTAGTCATAGCATTGATATTTAACTACGAGTATTTTTAAACTGCTCCAGTGGCGCAGCGATAATGAATGTAACTGTTGTGCATGTGGTCTTGGGTTCGATTCCCTTGAGTCAGGCAGTGTTATTAGAACTTCTGAGTAGCAGCAAGAAGTTTTATCTTTGAATCTAAAACCATAGCGCGCGAAATGTATGTTTAATACACCTCTGCTTACACTTTCGAGGATATAAGTATGAGATTATAAGTACTTATTTCTAAAATTCTACGTTCAATTTAAGTTCATGAAGAAGCAAGTGAACTATAATTTGAGATCGGTATCTAGTGGACCTAAATTATCCTAGTCAAAGTGCGTGCATCATGAAGTTTGCAATGCGTAAGTGGTATATACTCTGGGTAAATTTCCTTGTGCTGATAAATACACATTCTATGAAAGGATCTTAAGTGTCTCGAATTAAGTAAAACAAGTAAGTATAAAGTTTAATATAGGCACAAGAATTAACAACTTTGCAGCTGCAGGATCGGCGGAGTGAAATACTGGGACCTTTAGAGACTGAAATCCGACGTGTATGATAAAAACTGACTGACTGATCTAAGTAATCACGTGGACCGATATTTAATATATATAATAATAATAATAATATTATTTATTATTATATTACTTATTATTATAACTCCTACATAGACAGGGCAATGCAATCAGCGGATGACATACATATATTTTATTGCTTTAGGGGAATTGTACATGATAATATGTAGTTCGGTAAGATAACACACTAGCTGTAGTACTCGTTTAAAATATTTGCGCTAAACGTGCATTGGTGACATTTAAGTAGGTACTAGTCTGCAGATGTAATGGGTCCCCGAGACGACCAAGTGCACTTGACAAGTCTACGTGACTGAAGCGAATTTTGATCGTTTACAGCGTACACTTGACGCTACCGTCAAGCGGTCTACGACTTGTTAGCGTCAGAATGGCTGGTCGCCTATGGCAAGCGGCTTTGAAAGTGTATTCAGGAATTGCTACCCAATTGCTTATATTTGTTACATTTCTTCAATAATTGCTACATACAATACATTCAGAGAAATATAAATATTTTTTTGACCAGCCATTCTGACGTCAGGATGGCTGGTTGCCTCCGTGTTCAGCATGAACGACGCAGAATTTCTTTAAGTTTGTTATGTCAATAATTGCTTAATAATCGCTGCTATCGCGAATTTAAGTTTGAGCTTTATACGTACATTAGGTAAAAATACAGCTTATATTAAAATTTGTACGAGGAAGCGCCTAATAATTTAGAAAGGCTAAGGCATCGTAAGTCGACACGGAAGAGTTGGTCAAAAGAGGACATGAATAAGGCTATTAAAGCCGTAAAAGAGAAAAGAATGGGTTCGTTTTTAGCTTCTAAACATTTCAATGTGCCTCAAGCAACGCTTCGTCGCCATTATGATAGTATTCCCGTAAACCTTGGCCGCTTCAAACCTACCTTCAAAGTGGATATGTTATGAGTTCGAAGGTAGACTTTTTGGCTTCAATACCACAGAAATAAGGAAATTAGCGTTTGAATATGCGGAGCAAAAGGGGTTGGATCACAGATTTGATAGGAACAATCAAATTGCTGGCTGGGATTGGCTGAAAGGGCTTAGGGAACGTATCCCTAATATTTAACTGAGAGCTCCAGAGGCAACTTCGGCTGCAAGAGCTAGGTCATTCAATAAGCCACAAGTTATGAAGTTATTTTCTCTATTGGAAAAAGTAGTCACTGAAAATGGGATTCAGCCACATAGAATTTACAACAAGGATGAATCTGGGCTTAAGAGAGTACAAAATCCCACAAATGTGTTTGCATCCAAAGTAAAAAAATCAAGTCGGTTCTGTAAGTAGTGCTGAACGTGGTGAACATTTCACAGTAACTGTCCCACCTGCATTAATTATACCAAGAAAATCACAAGCTTGAGCACTTCGATGGTGCTCCACCATATACTTTGGAGCTATGCTATGCTACCCTTCTAGTTATATGGTTGGTAGCCTATTTTTGAAGTGGATGCGCCATTTTGTTTCTTTTGTAAATGCCTTTGCAACAAACAAGGTGCTGCTTGTCCTCTATGGTGATTCCAGTCACAAAAATCTGGAAGCACTCGAGTTTGCCAATTACCTTTTAAATACTTTATCGCGAGTAAGACCCGTTGTCTAACATTATATTAAGTATGATGCTTTGCCTTCCTCCAGACTGCACTCGCCGAATGCAGCCGACGAATTTATCATTTTTAGTCCACTTCAGGCATTTTATGACCGTGAAATGGCTACCTGGTTGAAAAACCATTCTGGCAGAACCATAAGTTTATACCAAGTTGCTAGAATTTTTGGAAAAGCTTACAAATATGCAGCTTCTGTGAGGAATATTACGATTTGTTTTGAAAAAAGTGGAATATATCCCTATAATCTAATCGTTTTTACGGAGGATATGTATTTACCCAGCGAAGTTACCGAAAACGAAATGGATACCGGTCTAGTTTCCAGTAGTTCATCTAAGCCTCAGCCTAAACAAGAAGACTCTGATTGTACTGACTATACTGACGGTGATGATCAGATAGCAACGACCGACACTCACGTGCAAATAAATTTTGAAGCAGCTGACACTTGTCAAGAAAAGGAAAGTCAATCATCATCGCCAACAATACTGTCTGCAGATGTTGCGTATTCGTCTCAAGAGCTTGATGTCAATATTTCTTCCCAGTCGCAGCACTCGCAGCCAATACTTTTGGAGCCTATTTCTGAGCAACCAACTGATACCGGAGAACAGCATGTTATTTTGGACGATATCGACGAAGTTGAGGAACCTTTCATCAATAAGGACGACGAGGAAAATGATCCCGCTTGCATTTACTGCAATGAACTTTTTAGCCAATCTATGCCAAAAGAACATTGGGTGAAGTGTCAACAATGTTCTAACTGGTACCATACAGAATGTGCAGGTATATTTCCAAGAAAGAAGCAGTTTACCTGCGAATTGTGCTTAGACAATTAATATATAGTATAAGATGACATACTATGTCATCTTACACTATATATATGTCACCTTACACTCGTCGACCCAAGAGTAATTTGTGTTTGTTATTTTTTTTTATGGTTTTTGTTCCAAGACTGATATAATTTAATTATTAACAAAACTATAATTAATAAATGCTCGATTCTGATCTCACATTTCTTCTTTTATTTAAAATAGTTGTCTTAGAAAAGAAAGTATATCATCTTAAGCACATTTCCTCTACATGCTTGCGAAAATCAATATAGAATAGCAGCATCACTTTCGCATAGACCGTAGTTATATAATTTGGATCCAAGCTAATCTAATAGCGTGAATACGCTATTAGGTTATAATTTCCTAATCTCTGGATAATTCTTTTAACTAATCTGTGACCCTCACAAAGGACCAATTGAGTGTAGATTCAACCTCGTTTTCCTTGTCATAAAAATCAATACTCATAGAATTAATAATAAGTAAAGATGAACAAAAATATACTTAATATCCAAAATCACTGAAAATAAAATCAATTCAATTAAGTAGGTACATATGTATTATATGGCTCACATTGTCATAATTACACTGTTAAAAAAAAGGGGTGACGACAAAAACTTACTTGAATCGTTGAGTCCTTGTCCAAAATAAGCTTTAACGCTTTCTTTCAGTAGACCGACCATAAACACAGTCTACACAATTAGTAAGTACCTAAGTAGGTACTTTGGTAGGGACATACCAAATGCGTGGACTGTCTGATTATATAACATAATGAGGATACGCCGTAGGTACTCACGTTAAGTATACATCATATAAAACCGTTTCTCATACCAAGCATGAGGGAGTTGGTAAGTATGTAGGTATAAAATATTATAATAGTGTTTGTGCTAATAAAGATAACATTTGTTACGGACAGCAAACCATAGCATACCTATAGTAAAAGTATATAAAGCCATTTGCGGTCTGTGACAATGACAACATTATACTTATAACAAACGAGGCCTACAAAGAGCACTCAACTGTTCTATACAGCAGCATACGCATGTTAACTTACTGTTTATTGTTAAAATTGAAGTAGGTGTCCATAAATAGTTACTTGTGATGAGGATATTATTTAACTGATTGTCATAGTATGAGATTTCAGTCTTTTTGGACTGTAAAAGATTTTCCCACATGGAAAGAACACGCTGATATACTGGAAACCGCCTGACCAGAACGAGTGAGAAAGAAGAGTGTTTTCCTGTGTTCGTATCTCCAGATATCATAATGATGTAGATATGACATGTGCCTTTCAGGAAAATATATTTATTAATTCCAGGACAATAGTCCAGTACCTACTATTAATTATCAATAACTAATCTGTATATATATGAGAGATTCCTTCCTGTCATAATTCAAACATGAATACCGATATTGTCAATAATATACTTAGTTATTAATAATTTTTAAGAAAACTAATAAGTTTTCTTAAAAATTTACACAAATTTATCAAACCGTCCCCGAAGCTTCAGAGTCATGATGAAAAGGTTGAGCTTAAGCTACCAGTTGATCTATCAACGCGAAAGACCTCGTAAACGGTGCTTATTTTTTCATTTATAGCATAATTACCACCAAGTTACACAATTTTAATTTTAGCATTGTTTCTATAGATTTACCTATTATTCTGCGTCGTCTTTGTCCAACTAATCCGTAGGTGGATTAGGTACACACGGCTACACATAAAATTAGACACCTACTATTACTACCACTACTACTACTAATATTTTGTATATAGAGTAGTTATATACGCATAACTACTCTACATACAAAATGGAGAATTGTCGGAAAGGGACTGTGCATAGTTGTGTCGATGTAATGGTAAGGATAGAGCGTCACGTCCCGTACAGCGTGAATGAGACAAAATTACCAAAAAATAACGCACTCTCTCGCACGATTCGCAGCGTTCAACTTCTAATAGTTCAAAGTCCAATACAGTCTAGGTTGATGTGTCGCTGTGTATACTCTGTTTACGAACTATCCAACTGATTTTGTATATAAATGTCTGCAATAACAAAGTGTCAATTTAAAAAAAAAATACTGTCATTCTTGTGATGTTGAGATGTGACAGCTAAAAAATGTTCTGTAATTGACGGAGTGTGCCTTAAATACGAAAATTGCAATAATACCTACAGTACATAGAACAAAGGCAAATCTTCATGTATATAAAAATATTTACTTATTTATGCTTATAGTAAATTCTTGGTGGATATTATAATTTAATGAGAAGATACAAAAGTTGGGGTGGAGTTTCATTATCACTGAAATATCTTTTGTAGGTGTATAATATTTAACAATGCACGAAGCTTATGAGATATTTCACTTGCTTAATGCAACCGTTCAAATAGAAACTATAGCCGCCTATGGTAAGTGATGCATACCTCTCAGTAGAATCAAACCCAGCAACTTTTTTTATTGTCATTGCAGACCCAATATTTATAGTAGTAGGTTTATTAAATACAAAACCACATTAGATCTGATACGTGTAAAAGTAATACATATTTTGGAGCAATGTATTGAATATTTTTTTGTGTTTTTTTTCCAGACAACAATTTGTTGCTAGGAACAAGACAAGGCCATTTGTTGATGTATTCACTATCACAAACAAATGGCAATCAAAAATATGAGTTGCAGCTACTTCGCTATTGTAAAAATTTTAGCAAGAAACCTATACAACAAATTGAAGTTATACCAGGTGAGTTACAAATACACTGTTGTTTTATCTCTTTTGTAAAATTATTTTATAGTAATATAAATGGAAAACTTTACTTTAATCAAGTATGACATTTTCTTTTTCAGAGGATAACTTATTGCTGTGCTTAACTGATAATGTCCTTTCCACATATAACATTAATGGAGTTAATTTTCCTATTGTAAAAACATTTGAACAAACAAAAGGTGCTACTTTATTTGCATTAGATAATAAGGTAAGATTTTCATTAAAATATTATTGATTGAACAATCCTTTCATATTTCTTTCATATTCAAGATTTTGTATTATATACTTTTTCATTAATTTGCTATCCTACTTTGATAAGTTACAGATATTAAGTTAATGCTATATAAACCATCAGTCCTGTGAAAATGATTTTCTTAACCAAATAAACGGTCATCATCAAGTCTTTATTATCTTATAGTACATAAACCTTTACAAATACTTTCACTGTGCTATAAATATTGACCATCAACATTGGCTTCAATTCAATTCACTAGTCAATCAATTCTTGGATTGTCAGACATAATTTAAAATCTATTGGGTCTGGCTGCTGGTGTGCTGCTGCAACTCAATAGGTTAAGTTCTATTGTTAATTTATAACAACTTCCATGTCCTAATACACCTGACATTGGAACATATTATACATTTTATTAATTGCAATAGAAAGTATGTGTACTAAGAATAAGCTACTAGGAATAAGAATTTTTATATAAACAAATCCTCCTTCACCGTTTTATCGAACAAATAACAAAAAAATCTTTATCATGATTATTTTAGGAGATTTCAAATGTTTGTTTGAATTGTATCATGCATGATAACAATTGACAGGTTAAAGGCTAAATTATTAATAACCCTTAGTCATTTCATATCTATGGTGTCAGGTGTTGTTGCAGTCACTCATGGCTGCAACACTAACTTAAAACAATAAGAACAGTTCCACTACCTCCAAATAGCATTTATCTATAAGATAAAAGTCTTGCCATTTCTCTTCTTTAACCTAACAAGACTGAGACAGCATGCAATTTATCTTTTGGATTACTTTTACTTGGTAGTTGTGAAACTAGCCATAAAACTATTTATTTAATGAATACCCATCACAAATCTTATATGTAAAGAAACACTATATATATGTCTAGAAAACTAAAACATATTTATTATAATCTAATTGCTAAAGACATATATCACTAATATATAATTTGTATACCTTTGTACAATTAGCTATGCAGCATTTAGATAACAAAATTGCAAAAGTGTATTTTGTATTTTGTATTATATTTTTCCTAATTTATATTTTGTATTTTTGAACTGCAATCATATCAACTACTTATTTATTAACTATAACTGCTAAAAAATCAACTACATGGCATAATTAAAAAAAAGATACCTACAGGTAATTTAATTTTTGCAAGTGTGTATTGAATTATGTTGCTGCATCTGCACTGTAACTGACTAAAGTCAGTAAACACTATTCTGCAGGTAAACATATTTTGCCATTATTAATTCTTAATATATGCTTGTTTTCAGCCTACAACATCAATATCTGGCGAGTCTAAATCTCTTGTTCGTCTTTGTGTTGCTGTCAGAAGAAAACTACAACTGTATCAAGGGATAAATGGAGAATTTAAAAAACATTTGTATGAAATTACCATACCAGATGTGCCAAAGGTTATGGCGTGGAGTCAACAGTATTTGTGTGTTGGATTCAAGTCTGAATATGTGTTATATGATGTAGGTTATAATTTGAATTATCTACAACATTTATTTATTATATTTCAATCATTTCCTTTATTTATTTATTTATTTATAAACAATCTTACATTATCATAACAGGTTTACACCCAATGCGATAATATAATTAACATTACTTTGCTAGTAACTCGAGGGTCACTCTCACGAAATGAAATGATTTAAATGACAATACATTGTGTGTCAGTATTAGTTAATATTAACTGTTTTAATTTTCAGCTTTCATCAGAAAATCCCAAAGAGTTATTTCCTACAGGCAGTTCAAAAGAACCTACAATAGCAAAATATTCAGAAACGTCATTCCTTCTCGGCCGTGATCAAACATCAGTACTAGTGGAGGAAACCAAAGACGCTAAAGATGAAATTAAAGACCTTAAAGAAGAAGACATTAAAAGAAAATTAAAAAGTAGAGACAGTTATGATGAGAGTGATGTCAAAATAAAATCCAATAAGGATATTGATATAAAAAAAACTATTAAATGGTCTGAAGCTCCTATTGCTGTTGGTAATGATAATGTTTTACATATTACGGTTATAATAATTACTATGCAGATGTCAATATTGTATATCACCCACTGACAGTAATATTAAAATTCATTGCTTAATTTATTTGATATTATTTACATAATCATTACGCATCTATTAGAAATCGCAAAAGCCCAATACTAATCAAATTCAGCTACTGCCACATTTTTTAATGTAAAGTCGTATTGAATGTCGCTGTCGGATTTTATAGTGGTAGAATAACGCCTTTGAATCTTGCTTATTCGTGTTTGTGGCACACAGGCATAATACATAGCCCAGAAAATGTAATAATAATAATTGGGTAAGTAATCAGATGAAGACTAAAGAAATACATAAAAGGCAAACAAACAATCAAAAAAATAATTGTTCTATATGTTGAATGCAATTCTTCTTCGCCTAAGCATTTCCCCATAATCTTGAGTCGGACACCCTTGTCTACGGTAATATTATTTACCGTGCCTTGTCAGACTTCTACATTAATTTTTGCTTTGTGATAGCGCAATTTATATTTCTGCCGTCTTATGGAAGAAAGACGTATCTACCAAAAAACTTTATTTTTGTAAATATAGTGGCAGATGTGTCTTTTTTAGTGATTCCAAATGTGTAAAATACCTAATATTAAAAAATAAATGTTAGATACGTCTTTTTTCCTTTTGACGGCAGACTTGTCCCTCCTTCAGATCCTTTTATGTTGAATATATTTGTATCTTGTTTATTTTAGCTTCCGCTCTTTGCCTTCATTTGATATAAGATACTTTATTAATGTTAGATTTATGTAGTTGGTAATAGGTACTCAAAACATAACTTTTTGCAGTGTGGGACGAGCCTTTCGTATTAGGGTTGCTAGCAGACCAAGTCGTTGTACAAACAGTGGAGCCAACATTGTTTATACAAACATTGGCTGATCTAAAGCAAGCAAGATTAATGTACAGGTATGTTGTAATGTATTTATTTTCGAAGACAAATTTATAGTTATATGGGATTATTAGTCGTCCGCTCGCGGCTACATGTTTGAATCCCACGGAAAATTGGATGTAAAGATAAGTCTGCGTAATTTTTTTAAGTCCGATTTACGGTTTACGAGTGAATAAGGAATACAAACTTCCAAATGTCTTTACAAATCATCACATTGATATTATAAGTAAAAGTAGGAAGTCTTTAAAGGTGCACCATTTAAGATCGGCTCTACTTACTACTAATATACTTTATGTGGGAAATTGAGCATTCTGGATGATAATAGCCTTTCTTTGACCTAAAATATAGCGTCAGCGTCGGCCGTGGGATACAGCGAGACGAGCGGTCGCTTTAGGCGCTTTAGGCCCGATGACAAAGGATGCCAAAAGGTCAAATGTAAAAACAATATTCTGCGCAAATTTGAGCAAATTGAAGATATTAGAATATTTGATGAAAAAAATTTAGGATTTATGTAGTGGAAGTGTCGACCAAAGACCGCCTAAAGGCAATTTCTCTCTACCCTGATCACGGGGCCGGCGCTGACTGGCGTAGTGTGAACGGAACACACCTGTCTACTTTCTTTAGGATATACAATCTATATGTGTCTATGATGCTTAGTAAGAAATCCGTTTGATGTTCCAGGTGTAAGCGCGGATTGATATTTGTGTCTTCAGTGGGCCAAGTGTGGTGTCTCAGCTCCGTCGACGTCACAAAACAAATACAGCAGTTGGTTAAAGATAAACAGTTTCAGATAGCAATACAATTAACGGTAAGCTTTACACTTATTATACATTGCATTCTTAAATTGTTTCAACATTTTACTAATAACTAGCAGACCCTAAAGACGTATCATTCCTGAAATATAAGAAATCCTAGAACCCGATCGCAGCGCCATCTACAGAGTCGTAAACGATCCACGGACCCAAACAAACACAAAATTTCATAACATCTACCTAACCCTTGAGGAGGAGTTCAGTAATCTATATATTAATACGTGAAGCAAAAACTTTGTACCCCTTTTTATGAAAAATGTGCGGAGGGTGGAGTATGAAATTTGGCACAGTTAAAATTAGGAGGGAATCCTAATATTTTTATAAAATATGCATAAAAATACATTAAATTAATGAAAAACACGACACGCACACAACCATGCATTTGACACACGCAGTCGAATCGCGTTTGTAGTATTTCGGCATTGTTCGTCTAACATCGTACAATACTTCGTAACTATGGTTACATATACCTTATTTATATTATTATGTAATATGGGTAAAGTTATAAACAATAAAACCTTAATAACGATCAAACTTAAAATTTAAATCAATTATGGTCGAATTTTGACCACTAAGCGACTGCTAGAATACATAAATACGTACAGAAGAATAATACATATATACGTAGCGTGATATTAGATAGCCTATACCGTAACTCAGTGAATAATTTCTAAAAGGCAAACATATCTTATGTTTACGCGAATGTTATAAATTAAAATTTAAATACTTCATGCGGATTTTACTCGTCGCTAATTTGAAAAACACCATTACATAATTAGACAACTATTAAACAACTACACTTAAAGTTTACTACTATTTTAAGCTATTTAAATCATTTAAATTAATTTTTCCCCCACGTTACGGTTGCTTATTAGTTGCTTTTCAGCAGTCCTATTCTCTGACAGACTACGATGGTGGTTGTCTCAATATCTTGAAGTGTAGTTATTTCAAAGTACCTGAACATAATTTAATTTCAGGCGTTTTTATTTGAGCACTATGAGCTCCAAGTATCATTAAGCGTAGCTGTGTTTTGCTTCATCTTGGTTTCGACTATCTATATCACTGGATCACAAGCTGTTGGTACATGCCAACCATTTTCTCTATTGAAATTAGGTTTTTCTTAATTTCAACAGCCTCGCGAAGCATCTTTGGTAGGAATCGATGTTCTTTTACGAGTATCTGTGGTTTGTCAATTCTCAGGTAGTGATTGGTCCCCTGTTACACGTGTTCTCTCTCTCTAGACTGCTGTTGCTATGTTAATAATAATACTTACCTGTTGCAAACCTGTGGTAACAGGTACTGATTAACGCAAGGAAGTATGGAATTGAAATAATAAAGTTACATGGGCGGTTTCATCGGCCCTTATAAATGGCGACGATAATTTCTGGTTATCTGTATACTAGCTATGATATGATGATCTTTCGCCACAACCGCAGGGTCTTTGCGATCATGGGCGAAGTTGTCATGACGAATAACTACCGGCAGTATAGTCATCACATATTATTTCGTGCTATTCTCGTCTTGCCAAGTATTACCAAGTAGCCAAGATTCCAGTCTTCCAGCAGCCCAGTTAGCCTTAAAGTAGAATCTTGTTGACTCTGACTTGTTATACTACAGGTTTGCGTTCGACCCAATTCTTGAATACGGTTGTGCCACTTGTACTTAGATCGATGTATCATCATTGATAAGTGTTATGGCCTATAACCCAGACAGAGAGATCAGAGATGATAGATCGATTAGGGCGAGTCGCAATAATCATCGATATCACCATCGATATGACGGGAATCTTGTAAAAGCTAAAAAAAAACCAGTTAAATATACTTAGGTCGAAATTGTCGACATATTGTAGAGTGTGGTTATTGTACCTATTGCCGTCAATTGATTGAGGGCAATGAGGGCTAACAATAAAGTATAATGTCACGGACACTATTAGTAAGATAATGTTACCAAAATGTCGCTAGCTGTTTTACAAAGTTAAGATAATATCTATTTGTAATTTATTTTAATTAATTAAATGCTTCCGTCCAGTGGGACGTGCTTCGATCCCCTGGAGGATTTATTTGGATTTTTTGTCCACCTAGATCCCCGGGGGATTAATTTGGCAGTTTTTGTCAACAGTGATCTCCCTAAACATTTATTTCATTTTTCATTTCTAAAATCTATATAAGACTATTTAAAAGTAAATTTCAATTGTAAAAATAAATAGGTATATAGATCTTGATTTTTAAATTATTTTTTAAGTTTTTGTTTTATGTTCTTTTGTAACATAATCGTCTACTTATGCATTTTGTTTTAATAAAGCGTCATTTATTTGTTTGTTTTCGATAAAGTAATTGGTGTCGATAACAAAGTCAAAATAAATGCTTTGGGGGATCCTAACGGATAGTGACATTCATAGAGATCTACCAGGGGATCACACTCGATAAAGGGATCTACAGTGGACAAAAATCTAAATAAATCCCCCAGGGGATCGAAGCAGGGGGATCCTACTGGACAGAGGGAATTAATTTGACCGCGTCCCGGCGGAGAGGTTATGTCAATCGAATATCCCGGTCCTATCGACTAAACCAACCACGGTGTTCCTCAACGTTACCAGAGTCGGCGAGGCCGCGCGAATCGTTCTCACATGCAGATCGCGACCCGGCGTTTCGGCCCGCCGCGCCGTATGCAACGACGGGTCCCTACGCGAAACTAACCAACGCAAAAACTTAATCTACGTTACGCCTTACTTGTCCTTTGCCTACGTTTTGGCAATAGGTATAACGAGACTCAGATGGTGTTATAGTCTGTTTAATTTCAGTAAAAGCAAAGCTTATATACTAGTGTGGCGCGTGTATACATTTGCATGCGTGTGCATTTTAACTTACTTAAGATGTGCTTTATCGGAATACGTGTAATAATGTAGTCGCTACAGTCCCCTTGTGGGACGACGAAGTCAAATCGACTGAGAGGCGCTCGTGGGAACACGCACGCCGCCTCTTGGACCTGGAGCTGATCGGGCTGCTCACGGAGCCCACCAACCCCAGGTACACCTTGTGGTGGCTGGAGGTTGTCTCGCGCCCTCCGGCGCCTGATTGTGCGGTTGAGGAGAGGGTTCAAACGCATCCGCTCCCGCTTCGCTGCCTCCTTTATGGAAATGACTTCCTTCCTTCCTACCTCTCGCTCCGCACTATAGGCTAAACCACAGCCAGGAACGAGAGTGCTGTCTAGACATGCCATATCGTTGCGTTATGTATAAGTGGAATGGAAATGGAATCTAATTAGCTTTTTAATGACACAGCTTTCGCAAGGCTATCTTATTTATTTCTAGTTCATCTATTTAATATAATACGATTGAGGAAACAGTGTTATTATTATTTGTTTGTCCTGCAATGGTAGGTATCTATTCTTATTTATGACGTCATCATAATAGTCTAATTTCCTTATATAACCGTAGTTTTAATGTTTGTTGTACAGTGTTTAGTGTTAGTGGTGTTAACAAAGTTTTTAGTGTAAAGTTGCTATAATCTGGGTAAATTAGCAAGGTTGTGGAAGAAAGTAGATACCAGTCTGTGAACTTTGACATTATTATATCGTTACGAAATTATACTTACTGAATACAATAAATAAGTATTCATTATACTTATATTATGTTTATGCTTTGTTACTTATACTGAACATACTGCATGTAATGCAGAATATGTTTACATACAATATTATTCTCCTGTGAAATAACAATGCATCTAACTGTACTATACTAGGCTCGTTGAAATTGTTTACTATTCTTACTAATCCCTCAACCTTTCCATTTTAATATTTTATCTTATTTAAATTGTATTTCTTGTAATTTTATAAAAAGCCGCTTAGTGTCGCGACCCTATATTGGACATCCATTTTGCAACAAATTTGTACCTGATTTAGTCATTGATACAGTAACAATGCTACTTAAACGTTTCTTCAAATGTGCAATTTCTAGCGTTAGATAATAAACTTTATGATACTGTCTATGCATAGAAATCATTTGTGCGTATGGGTTATTTTTTGCTACATTTTCTTGTCACAATCAATTATATTTATGTTGATAATCATATAAGCTAATATAACACGACCTGCGCTTTTATGTTCTTATTTAATTTTGGGATCCATGACTTCGAAAAGCAGCAATTTTAAATGTTTCGAGATATGGTCGTACAATAACTATTTATTTATTTTTAGTGTAATAAGGACGCCCCATGCCAATAAAACTAACTAAACATGACGATACAATAAATATTACAGTGCTTCTGTTGCATTTCACAGCGTTTGACGATAAATCTTTTACCATTACGTTTATGAAAACTTGAACAGACGTTGAATAGTTCTAAAAAAATGTAAACAGCATTATATCAAACTTCGAAAACAATATGAGTCATCTATACAAATAATAAAACAAGGTCAAAATGTCTATACTGTCAAAATACATTGAATAGATTTTCATGAATATTACCTAAATACATACATAATCTAGAAAACAACAAAAAAAGCATTATATAATTAGAATGGCTAGATGGGTTATAATAAAACTTATACTTATATACAGCTGTTAGGCTAACTTGAAAACTGAGGCATGTTTCATCTCAATGAGTTTTAGTCAAAGTCGATACAAAGCACAATGTTTGCTTTGCTACTAAATGGCGATCGCGTTAACAATTTGATAAAATGATTTGGGAAACATATGTTTCATCCTTCATTTTTCTATTCTGAACAAAATATATTTATTTATTACATAATACTGGCTGTCCCGAAAGACGTTGTCGTGTACAGGCGAAATAAAATAGAAAATTATATAAATTATATACATTTGAAAACTTAAATAATTGTAAAATAGGTAAAGTATCCGCTCTTGCTATTTCAGCAATTTTTGTGTTGCCAATAAGTTGATAAGAATCTCAAAACTGTAAAATAATTGCAATTTATGTTAATACTAGCTTTTGCTCGCGACTTCACTCGCATAAATATAGATTAGGTTGACACCCTAGTCACCTAGCGGTATAAATACACTTTACGATCTATTCTCATACTTACCAAATATATATAAAAATTTCATAAAAATCGGTCCAGCCGTTTCGGAGGAGTGCGACTACAAACACCGTGACACGAGATTTTTATATACCTATATGTATATATCAGTCACGTTACGTCTCATCTATATTTGATAATATTTTATTTTAATAATTTTATTAAAATTACTGTTAGTTTAATTTTAAAACATCGTAACAACAGCTTAAAGCTATAATAAAGTTATAGGATATTCTAGAAAAAAAATCTTGTTGGTTTGCTTACGGAGTAAAAGCAGCCTGGATGAAAACACTACACTGGACAGATTTTGATAATAGCCGGAATAGTCTGGCTATTATCAAAATCTGTCCAGTGTATAATAAAATATATGTCTATAATAAAAGTTATAAATATCACGCTAATCTAATATCATTCTATATTACTATTACTAGCCTTATGGGTACAGCTAGCTACTGCACTAGCTGTATCCATAAGGCTAGTAATAGTAATATAGTAATAACTAGTAAAGTAAAAATGACTAGTAAAGCTAACTAGTTATTACTTAGTTATGTATGATGACATTGACGTACGTGTGTTTGTATTTAAAAACCGCAAACCGCAATAAACATATTTTTCTAGGAAAGGTTGCCTGGCAAAAATCCCTTTCATTGGTTATAATATATTATACATACATACATACATACATAAATTCACGCCTGTTTCCCAGAGGGGTAGGCAGAGACTACGGATTTCCATTTGCTACGATCCCGACACACTTCTCTGGCTTCATTCACTTTCATAACATTCCTCATACACGCTCGCCGGTTTAAGGTGCTCTTAACCTGGCCTTTATCCAGAACGTCTCCGATCTGATCAAGAAACGTTCGCCTAGGTCTCCCCTTGCGACTGTTCCATTCACACTAGCCTTATAAACTTTCTTAGTCAGTCTGTTCTCGTCCATTCTTTCTACATGCTCAAACCAACTTAACATACCCTTTTCTATTCTCGTCACTATATCCACTTTTATGCCGCATCTCTCTCTAATCACACTATTCCTTATTCTATCTTTCAGAGTCACACCACATATATTCCTCAGCGCTCTCATTTCTACAGCATTTATTCTGCTCTCATGCTTCTTTTGTCATACCCAACTTTCACTACCATGCATAAGTGTAGGTACTAATAGTCCTCTATGAACAGCCAAACGTGCCTTTTCGGATACATTTCGACTGTTCATAAAAGCGCGTAGAGCGCCATTCACTTTATTGCCAGCAATCGTTCTTCTTTCAATATCTCCCTCATGTGTACCATCCCTTGTAAACAAAGTACCTAGATATACAAACTCTTTCACTTGCTCCACTTGTTCTCCATCAATCATAATATTGCACATCGTCATGCACTCTTCCCTTTCAAATACCATTACTTTCGTCTTGCTTACATTTATTTTCATTCCTTTACTCTCACAAGCATCATGCATAATAGTTACCATCGCCTGCAACTATTCTGCCGATGACGCAAGTATTACTTGGTCGTCAGCATAAAGTAGACATTTGACAAGTAACTCATTCATTCTTAATCCCCATTCACAATCTTTTAAATCTTTCAAACAATTGTCCATGTATAGGTTAAACAGCCAGGGTGACGCTACACATCCTTGTCTAACACCTTTTTCGATGTTAAACCATTCTGTGTAAGTCCCATTTATCCTAACACAAGCTCTGGAATCGTCATAAAGAGATTTCAGAGCTCGTGTGAGGTTACTATTCACTCCATACATGGACAAAACCGACCAAAGTTCATTCCTCACCACTTTATCATAAGCCTTTTCCAGATCCACGAATGCGCAATAGACTTTTTGACCTTTGGCCAAAACTTTTTCGGCTATGCTCCGTAAGGAAAAGACCTGATCCGTACATCCCATACCCTTTCGAAATCCCGTTTGTGCATCCCATATTTTCTCATCGGTTACTTTCACAATCCTTTCAATTAACAATTTCGCATACAATTTACCGACGACGCTGAGCAAGTTAATGCCTCTATAGCTTTTGCAATCTTGCTGTGAGCCCTTTCCCTTGTATAAAGGTACTATGACGGCCTTGCACCAATCATTAGGTACACGGCCGGTATTCCAGCACAAGTTAAAAAGGCGGCACAACTGATTTACTATGAGACTCTGTCCAGCTGTCAGCATTTCGACTGTAATCCTATCATAACAACCAGCCTTTCCTAATTTCATGCTTTTCAATGCTTTCATTATTTCATATATACTAATAGGGCTTTTATCATTCCTATCATTATCATTCATTTCGAAACTTTGCCTTTGCCATTCCTCTCTTTCAAATAAACTTTCAAAATATTCCTTCCATCGATTCAGTACGCTCTTTTCTTCATTCAGTAAACTTCCATTCTTGTTTCTAATCGATTTCAGGTCTGTGGTTAGGGTTTTACCTCGAACCGAGCGAATGGATTTCCAGAAAAACTTTGCGTTAGTCCGGAAATCTTCAGATAATCTTCTGTCAAACTCGTCTTTAATTTCCTCTTTTTTCCTTTTAATCACATCTTTCACTATCTTCTTCATTCTTATAAACTTATTCCTAGCTTAATTTACATCCTCATTCGTTGCTTCTTGTATTCTTTCATTGGCTCTGACAGATAGCCAGTCCAACCATGCGTGCTTCTTCTCACGTACTACCCCTTGCACATCTTTATCCCACCACGCATTCTTAGATTTTATCATTTTCCTCCTCTTGCTCACACCGCACACTTCTGACGCTACAACAACCACTTCATACTTAAATGACTGCCATAATTCTTCTATATCCTCAATGTCACTAAATCTTTCAAATCTTTCCCTCAATTTATTGTTATACGCGTCTTTATAATATATTATAATCAATGATAATATATTTTAATGAAGTAATGTTGAATAAGACACGTTTTCATGGATGATATTTTTATTTATGTAATCATTTAGTTATTCATTAAACCTTTGCTTTTTTTAGGTGGGATAACTTATTATCTACGTATAATTAACTTTTTATAGGAATATAAATCAACTCTCGAATTAGTTCTTAATATCAGGTTGCAGAAATCACATATTTTGATACTAATAATTAGTCTTAACCCACATTACTTACTTAACACTTAATTAGTATCACTACTTTGCTAAATTCGTAAAAAATACTTTTAACATTATTAAAGGAAAACGATAATAAACTTTGTACTCAAAAATGGCAAACAAATAACTAAGTAACAAAATTTTAAAAGTAAAGTCAGCAATTATAACCCTGTCCCTTGCAAAACATTAGCGAAGATTAGGGAATGAACTTAACCATATTTTTGAAATTAAATATATTTCTTCAACCATCGACATTGTGGCTGTGTTAAAGTAACGATAATGTCTTCATCGTTCACTTTTGAAATATCTTCACATTGTAGCCAAAAAAACTTCATCATCACACTTTTTCTTTCTCAAAAAGGACATAATTCAAGCTTCGAACATTTTGTACCCAAAAATAAAAGTGCCGGCGAGAAAAAAAAGTACTGCGGTTTTGTAGAAAATATGACTCTAAGCATTTTTTTCTATTACAGCGAACCTCTAAGTTTCGCCCTACAACTGCTACATGTGATTAAAAATACAAAAATCATTATTTTTACGTACAACGTTTGTCTAATAGACACACATTTATTTACTTTAGTTAGACGAACACTAATCGCTTTGCACTGTTTTAAATATTTAGTAAAATAGTTATCCATGCAACTCCTGTTACATCGGACGGCTTATTACAAACGTATGCGTGATTGTGTTGTGTTTATTTAACAATATTTCAAATGGCTGACTTTCTGTGTATTCGGTGTCGTGAGTCTGTTGTAAACAGAAGGCGATACACTTGGGCTTCTCGAGAAGAAATACACATTGATATAGCGCAGATTATTATTTAAAAAATATTGGAGCTACAGGTATGTAATCTTTGAGGTTATGGGTCCTACTTCTATCTCGTCTTATTTAATAATAGCGCGTTGAATTGAATATCTACCATCAGTTATTATGTTTTGATATCTAGTTTTGTCTTACATTTTACTAGCTCATTGGATGTACTAATACGTACACTGTCTTAATTGATAAGGTTTCCAGTTCCCGCAGTGTTTTTATTATAACAATAATTACAATTCGTCGTAGAAAATACGTTTATAATGTTCTAGGGAAGTCAACATCTGACCATGTCAAAATCTAAAATAAAGCATAGTATAATATAATGCTCGGTAGGAGCAAGTGGAACGACATGAGTAAGAAACAAATCTGTTTTATTTTACAGCTCCAGCCAACAGATTTTATTTGTCGACCTTGTTGGCAAAGGCCAGAAAGAACATACCATAGAAATATACGGGAAACACGCCAAGAAGATGATGATGCTGATGTTCCTCAGATGGAACCGGTAGCAGGTGAAGAAGCAGCTCAGATTAATTTGCCTGGGTATGTGCGAACACCGGACTCTAGGCGCAGTTGTGTTTTCCAACATTGCGATAACGATACAAGACATCGTATCCCAGATGACATTGTTTTGCGGATGTTGTGTCGATAAATTTACTTATATGTGAAAACAGTCGTGTCTGTAATGAACATTTACAGCAAGACTTATGGCACACATTGGCCGTACAGCAAAACAATATTACCGTATTTAAAGCTGATCAGATTGTAAGAGCTTTGTCTCTATTACAAGCGCATGTCCCTACAGATGTTTTAAACTTTGAACAATACTTGAATTGATAAGTCCGAACGAGTTTCGTACCTGGGTTGGCCTTTACACATGACCAGTTTACTGATTTACAAACTAATCTTCCAAGCCTTAATAATAGGAGTAACAAAAATGTAATATTGGCAGCTGTACTGGTAACATTACGGACAGGAGATTCTAACGCTAGGTTGGTATCAATATTTAAAATAAGCGAGTCTTCTTTCGCCCGCTTACTCAACACTGGTCGGACTGCACTAATGCAAGATTTTGTCCCGAGGCACTTGGGCTTTGACCATCTAAGCAGAGAAGACGTAGCTCGAAGAAATCTAACTGTGCCAGAACATCTCTTCGGTAATCCAAACAGCGCCGTTGAAGAAAGGAAAGCAATAACAATTTGTGACGGTACATACATTTATATTCAAAAGAGTTCTAATTACTTTTTCCAAAGAATATCTTACAGTAATCATAAGTATAGAAATCTTATAAAGCCATTCCTATTGGTATGCTGTGATGGATATATAATTGAAGTGTCAGGTCCTCATGATGCTTCTACATCTGACGCTCAAATAATTAACAATATAATAGATAGTGAAGCAAACAACGGTGACGGTGTTTTTCATTGGTTTTACAGAAGTGGTGATGTTTTTATTTTAGACCGTGGTTTTAGAGACGCGGTTGTACCAATGCAACAGCATGGTTACTCAGTACACATGCCAGAATCAAAACATCCACATGAAGCACAATTGTCGACAGACCAGGCTAATAAATCTCGTCTAGTAACTATTTGCCGATGGGTCGTCGAGGTTGTAAACGGCCGTTTTAAAAGGGATTTTCGGCTTCTGCGGAATATCATTGTAAATCGTTCTTTGTATTATATGTTCGATTATTTTAAAATAGCGGCTACCCTATTAAATGCCTATCACGGGGTAATAGAAGACAACATTCACGCACAAACCTTTTTATCTATCATTAATGAAAGATTGTCGCTGCCAAACTCACTTGCGGATATAGTCATAAGACATAATTATAATAGAAGGCGACTACAATTTCGTTTATTGCCGGCTGATGTACCTGTACTCCAAGATTTCCCAAGGCTCACTGAAGAAGACTTAATATTATTTAGCTTAGGTGTATACCAGTTAAAACAAGCAAAAAGCTACTATGGCGAACATTTAAACCCAAATGGAGAATTTATTATAGAAATAAGCGAACTAACTGAACATATTAGAGAACTAGGTGAAAATATTGTATTGATAAGGTGGCGAATCCAGTCTCGACATGTAAGGGCTAAGGTATATTATGTGTATATTGGTTGGCATAGAGTTTCAAGTGGTAGGGCAGCCATAGCGCATTATTATCGCACTTGCAATATAGGAAAACGAACCGTTGGTTGTTGTTCTCATACAATGTGTTTGGTTTGGTACTTGAGTTTTGCTAGACACGATGCTCGTACAAGACCACCTGCACCTGGCTTAGAAAGCATTATAATAAGGTTTATTGAAATGTAAAGCAACCTATCTAATAATAAAGACATTTTGTGTTTATTTTTGTTTTATTTGCCACCTTATTATATATATATCTACTTAAACGATGAATAACTAAACTTAAACTTAAAATAGAAAACTTACAAAGCTTTCTTTTTGCATGCATGCTTTTCACGTTTTTCTAATTCCAACTCATATTGATTTTTGCATTTTTCTACCCAGGTAGCAGTCGGAGGGTTAAACATTGAGCTTTCCTGTAATACGTAAACATGTTTAGGACGTTATTTCGTATAAAAATACAATATACTTTTTGTTTACAGAATTTTAATTTCGTATAAAACAATAATGATTTTGGTATCTTCAAACTAATGTAGTAATCGGAGGGTTAAACATACAGCTTTGCTGTAGTATAAAAAAATGTTAAGAATGCTATTTTTTTATGTTTATTTGGCCGGCACTTTTGTTTTTGGGTACGAAATGAATGATGTCCTTTGAGTAAATATGACCGTAATGATTTGGGCGATGTAAAATACTTCAGTCTTTTTGCAGACAAATTTAACCACAGACCAGTTACCTTCGATCAATTCACGATTAGAAGTTAAGTGTGGTGATTGAGATCTCTTAGATGTGTTAGGTTCTTCTTCAGTTATTATCTCAGTATGTTCTGGATTATTACGTGGAATGTTGACACTAAAGCCAGGAAGAAATTCCTTGTCGATGACTCTCCGTGAATACCTAATTACAGCGAAAGCGAGCGATAGTGATAGGAGAGATTAAATAAATAAATATTAGGATATGCATGAAGTTATATTGTTAAAAACGAAAATACAATTTAAATGATAAACAAAATAATATACAGCGCGGCAGTCGCGTACAAGCTCTAAGCACGTTGAAAGCGATGTGACGACTTGGGTGCGCGCGCGCCGCGCGTAAGGGCGTTCGCCGGCGGCGCACTGTGTTTTAGAAACCCCAAAAAAGTGACATCGGCTTTTTATTAGTTTCGTAAAGATTAGATCAAAAGAAACATGAGAGTAGAATTCCCAATTTTCTAGCGTGTCTAGGTCAGGAGATACGTGCTCTTGAAAATACGTAATTTGTCAACCGGATATACTGTTTTTTTATAATAATAATGACCAGTGAACTTTATCAGCCAGTGGATTTATTTCATCGATGGAGACATTAAAGGCACACGTAACTCAGTTACAATATCTTTTTTAAGTTCAAGTACTAGAAACGATTCTATAATTTTTTAAATATTTTAATTTTTATTAAATAACTCGAATAGTCCCCAATTTCGGCACTTATTTTTATCTATAAAAATAGGTTTAAGCTTGATCTACACAAATAAAAAAAAACATAGCCCCAAGTCATGGACTAACAGAGTTATAAGTATTCGAAGAATTTTCATAGGGTATTCCCGCTATCAAGGCGGCAAGGTCCGAGCTCCACCAGCTCCTAGTGGCGAATTGGAAGGAGCGACTTGTGCACCCCAGTGCCGGGCACGCCACGATCGTGGCGGTAAGTCTCGTGTTTGAGGAGTGGCTGGAGAGGGCATGGCGCCCTCACCTTCCGGCTGACACAGGTACTGACTGGCCGCGGTTGTTTTGGCCAGTTCCTGTGTCGTATACGCCGGCAAGAAACGCCCGGTTGTCACCACTGCGGTGACTGCCGCGACGTTGTTGAGGACACGGCGCTGCACACTTTGGCGGTTTGCCCCGCCTGGGCATCGCAGCGCCGTGAGTTGATCGCGGCAGTCGGATCGGTTGCCCTCTCGCTCCCGGCCGTAGTTCAGTCTATGGTCCGGAGTGAGAGGTCGTGGAATGCCGTCGCCTCCTTCTGTGAGGAAGTGATTTCCATCAAGGAGGTGGCGGAGCGGGAGAGGGATCGTTTAAATCCTCTCACCAACCGCAGAGCCGGGCGCCGGAGGGCGCGAGATGACTTGACCCCAGGTCAAGGTGGCGGGCTTTGTGGGCCTGCCCGTCATCCGTTCAGCACCAGGTCCAAGAGGCGGTGTGCGTGTACCCACGCGCGCCTCTGTGTCGAGTCCGTCTCCCCTTTAGAGGGGAGACAGTAGGGAATTTTATAGAGTGAGTCCTTTGGGTAGGTCTCTTCGTGTAGTGGCCTGCCGTTTCATACGGCGGGCCGTAACCTCGACGGGGTTGCGACCGCATGCGAAAGCGATTCGCGCGGCCCCGTCGATAGTGGTTTTGTCGAGGAACACCGGGAGGTACATTATTCTTATTCCATCTTTCTTTAACCCTCCGCGGGGGCGAGTCCGACATAATCCCTCCGCCCGCCCCCGCGGAGAGGTACGCGTCAATGCATTCCCCAAGGTTAAAAAAAAAACACGCTTGACACTTAACTTTAAACTAAGGTTGTGACATTAATTGTCAAATGTTCGAAAAAGGTTTTAGCTAAAGTAATAATTAAATAATATGGTATTAGTTAGAATGCCCGCCTGCCCGCTCTTCCAAAACATGCTAAATATAAAATAATTCTTTGTATTATATGTATATATATATATATATAGTTTTTTGTTTGAACGCGCTAACCCCTGTAACTACCAGGCGCATTTTCAAAAAATATTTTTGCATTTGATAGCCCAAATTTTGAGAAAGGTTTTAGGCTTTTTAACCGACTTCAGAAAAAAGGTTATCAATTCGATACTTATGTATGTAATATTATTAGAATTGCGTCATTTTTACATATTTACGGCTTCCGAACATATATATATATATATATATATATTTTAAAGGTGATTGAATATATGTATGTTTGTATGTTTTCCCACACATTTCTGCGAAACTATGATTGAATCGTGACCTTTCTGTTTTGTTAGCTTAAATTTACTCCAACTTAGGGAACAGTGCATGTTTTATCAAAATCGGTTCAGTAGTTTTCAAGGTATGGATTAAAACGTGCGAGTGCCTAGCTTATTAACACGAGCTACGTGTATCGCACACGTAGCAAAGAAAAAGAATTGAAATCCTTCGTTACATTCTAGTGCGTGTAAAAAACTCTTACTTAATCTAAAAATTACGAAATGAAATTGGAATTTAAAATTATATGTGATCGATTTCAATAAGTTAACTCACAATTATAAAATGGTATTTATGAGGTCGGTGCTAGCTCCTGACGATTTTGATCGGTACTTTTCTTGTGCTGGCCGACCTCAAAAATACTATTTCATAATTTCGAGTTTTGAAGTTGATTTAATTTAAAAAAATGTCATGTTAATTGTTTGTTGTGTTTATGTTCAGGACAATCCCTTATTAAACTCGAGCAATAGTCTGCCATCATAATATGGCTGTCCCATCGGCCTTGGTATCTTTCTTTCATTGTTCTAATATCCTGATGGAACTGTTCCTTATGTTGAATATCTCAAGAACCAGAGTTAATACATACGTAAAGTAAATACATTTCGGGTATGACTGATGAAGTCGTTTATTAAAACCAATAACAAAATGAATGCCGCAGAAAATATATATTTTTTGTTGCCCAATGTTAACATAACATAGTTTTAACATAATAATATTAAACTTAAAATTAACCAAACCTTTAAAATATTTGACAACCCTAACCTCAATCCGACCCGGATATACAGTTTAATCGTCATAACTCCGTTAGTCCATGACTTCGGGCTATGATGTTTTTTATTTGTGTAGATCAAGTTTAAACCTATTTTTATAAATAAAAAATAAGTGCCGAAATTAAAATATTTAAAAAAATTATAGAATCGTTTCTAGTAGACTTAAAAAAGATATTGTGACTGAGTTACGTGCGCCTTTAATGTCTCCGTCGATGAAATAAATCCACTGGCTGTTAATGTTCACTCATCACTGGTAATTATTAATATTTTTTTTCAATATATCCGGTTGAAAAATTACGTATTTTCAAGAGCACGTATCTCCTGATTTAGACACGCTAGAAAATTGGGAATTCTACTCTCATGTTTCTTTTCATCTTATCTTTACGAAACTGTAATAAAAAGGCGACGTCACTTTTTTGGGGTTTCTAAAACACAGTGCGCCGCTAGTAACAAACATCACGCGCTTGCGTCTTGTGTCCCGCGCGTGTGTGCGAGAGGCCGTCTGCACTCGAAAACTATATTATGTTTTATGATTGTGGTCCGACTTGTACCGTTGACCGCTCATGTCGTGGCGGTGTCAATATAAGCTTCCGCCACAGAATAATAATCAATATACAGGTTGTGGCATAAATAATGGATAACCCTGAAACTGTCGACTGGCCAGATTCAGAGATCATCTATACTTTACCCCACTTATATCACCATATGCCCATCGATGACCAAATTATTGATATTTTTGATATTCTAAAACTTCGCTAAAATACTGTTACGGCTAGTGCCATCTGACGGCCACTCGGCAGTCCCTTCTAATAATTATTATACGATTCTTATTTAGTTTAGGCAAGTATTATGTTTCATATTAGTACAAGGATAAATTTAATATTAATTTATTTAAGTTTCGTAATCGTTTCACTCTATAATGTTAGAAATATCTGATTTTATGTTATAATATCACAGTAATAGTATAGCGCTGCAAATTAATTACGTCTATAGGGAATCATAATTATTAAATGAGGAAAATTGCGATAATTTCTGCCCATGATTGTAAACTTTGTTTATAATGGAGTTTGACGCACGGCAAAGCAGGTCTAATAATTGTTTTATTTTATTAAATACAATTTTACTAAATTACAATGTTCGGAACTAAGGTTAAAAAAAGAGAAGCCCAGATTATAAGTCTGTTAAATGTAAGTAAACAATGAATTATATAGTGTGGGAAAACGAACTAGGTATTTCTGTAGGGATTTTAAATTTTGAGTATAAGCTTGCGACTATGTAGGAAAAATAAATTTTGGGTATTAATAATTTTATTGGTTATAGCATCTTTACTATCATCATTTAGTATTGTGAATAGTTAGAAAATGCCGTTTACGGTAAAAGCTCGCGATCGGAAAGGTACAATGAAGTTATTACTTTCAGTAAGTCATTGTGGATATAAAAACTTTATTTTATATCAATAATTCGAACGCATTTTATGTCATTAATGAAAATGTTGTTTAACTTTCACAGAGTTTGTCAGAATGTACAGCCGAAGAGAAGAAGCAGAGAATACATTCCATAGAGGTTTTATTTGCGTTGGAATTATTTAGCGCGAAACAATACGCGCAATCTATGAACCAGTTCATTAAACTGAATACAGACCCAGCTGACGTCATCAAACTATTCCCAGAAGTGGATAGTAAATCGAATGGCGAGAAAGCAGAAGCGAAGAAATTAAAAGGAAAAGATTTAGAGAGTGCTTTAAATGCATTGATAGAATATTTAGTGAAGCTGAGAGCGAATATATCGAATAGTGATAAACCCGGCGGCAGTCAGAACAAACCCGGCAGCAGTCAACACGAGAGCGGCGGCGGCAGTCAGAGAAACGTGACACAACAGCTAGAATTAATAGACACTACTTTATTAAAATGTTACTTACAGGTGGGTAATTTATTTTTTATAAATCTCGTATGTCAGTTTCTTTATTCCAGCGCACGTGTCAGTTATTATATATATATTGTAATAAAAGTGATTAGGAATTTTCATCTATATATTTAATAGATCTGGGCATTACAAACTCTTATTACCGTATTAATTATGTATTTGCATGATTTTGTTTTACTGATTAGTCTGCTTTAATCGTCTCTAATTTAAATAACGTTAAAATAAAATTCTATATTCGCCAAGTAGCAATTAAGCATAATTCAAGTGCACCATTTCACTTGAATTATACTCGAATGTTGAATTGATAACACTATAAATAGTAGTATATATGCATTGCGTTTTTGATCATGCCTATAAATTAAAATAAAATTGTACGGATGTGGTGTATTGGTTTAAATGGTCGCCTCGCCACTATGGAATCCCTACTATTGTGTTAAAGATGTGCGCTACTGAGTTGGCGCCGATCTTAACGCGACTATTTCGGCTCTCTTACTCTTCTGACGTAGTCCCGACATCATGGAAGTCAGCATTGGTCCAACCGATCCCAAAAAAAGGCGACCACTCAAATCCAGTCAAGTCTAAGTCCAACTACAGATTGACAGCCTTAACACCCTTTTTCTCGAAGATAATGGAATTCATTATCAACTGTCAGCTCTTACGGTACCCAGAGCGTCGCTGCTTAGTGACCAGCAGTACGGCTTCCGTAAAGGTCGGTCAGCTGATGATCTTCTAGTATACCTGATACATCGTTGGGCACAGGCGATCGAGACAAAGGGGGAAGCCTTGGCGGTTAGGTTGGACATAGCGAAGGCCTTCGATCGTGTCTGGCACAAAGCGTTTTTTTCGAAGCTCACTTCTTATGGTCTTCCCGAGAGATTATGCGAATGGGTCATTAGCTTTTTAGCAGACAGAAGCATTAAGGTCGCAGTCGACGGTGAATGCTCTAACTCTATGCTCGTAAATGCTGGTGTCCCGCAAGGCTGTGTGCTATCGCCTATTCTGTTCCTCCTCCATATCAATGACATGTTGTAAATTAGCAACATTCATTGTTAAACGGACAGCACGAGCGATGCTCTCTATACCGGCCGCGCTAACATCTCTCGGGAAAACATTGAGAGCTGAAACAAACTTGTGTGTGGAATTGAGACATCATTAAAAAAAGTCTCGAATTAGAGCAGACTTAATTTGGTAAGATTTAATCCCACAAAGACCCAAGTCTGCGCGTTCACCGCTAAAAAACTGCCGTTGATCGTATCTCCTCGTTTTGAGCACATCCCCATAACTGCCTCAGCCAATATTGGAATACTTGGTGTCGACATATCGAGTGAAGTGCAGGTCAGCGGCCATTTAGAGGGTAAGGCTAAATTAGCTTCGAAAAAGCTTGGCGTGCTCAACAGTATCGAGACAGTATTTACGCCGGCCCACCGCCTACTACTTTACAAGGCGCAGGTTTGGCCTCACATGGAATACTGTTACTGTGTAGGGTTTCGGGGGAGAACTACGGGTCTCCCCCTTAGGATCAGGGTACTACGGAGCTGATCTAGAGAGGACGACATGTTTGTTGCTCGGCAAGCACGTGTTGTTCGAGCGTCGGACTCATGCGCGGCTAGTGCGAACCAGTTGGTCGCGCGAGGCACGGTGTTGTCTTTAGCGAAGTGTCAGAATCGTCAACTGCTAGGTTGTTTCAAATCGGCTAGACGCCTTGGAGATGTAGCCTCGCTATGCATCTTCTATCGCTTTTACTACGGGGTGTGCTCCGAGAAATTGTTCGGACTGATCCCTGCCGCCTCTTTTCGCCATCGTCCTACGCGACATAATTTCCATCCCCATCATTTAGATGGTTGGCAGTCCACTACGAAGATGCGTTTTCCAGAAATTTTCTGCCTCGCGCAACTACACTGTGGAATGAACTGTCGCCTGCGGTATTTCCAGACCAATACGACCTACAAACCTTCAAGAAAAGAGTATACTCATTTTTAAAAGTCCGCCAGCGCACTTGCTACTCCTCTGGTGTTGCTGGTGTCCATGGGTGGCGGTAATCGTTTACCATCAGGCGATCCGTCTGCACGTTTGATTAATATAACAAAAAAAAAACTACCGCCATGTCGAGTGTTGTGGGTTCGAAACCTACACGGAACTAAACTTCGTGTTCCACAAATAGTTGTTCCAAACCTGGGTGTTCTATAATTATGTCCGTTGTTTAAATGGTTATAAAGTCTCCTGCGACAGACAGGATTTATTCATAGTGCGGGAGATTTCATTACAAAAAAAAAACTAAATATGAATAGTACGTACACAAGGTAGCACGATAACTTGTTGCCACGGTGTCACTACTCTACTGGATTATAAAAATTACAATTAAAAAAAAAAAATTGTTATATAGTTACTAGTTAGCTATATGATTGTTAAAGTAACAAGTTCACGCCCAATAGATTTGTAACCAGTGTCACGTACACCTATTCCTTTTTAATATTAATTGTAGATTTCTAGTAATGTGTCATCCGTGTTGTCATTGGCATATTAACTACTAGCTTATGCGCGCGGCTGTGCTCGCGCGGTACCTACATCAACAATATGTCCTTCCCCAGTTTTTAAACTATATCTGTACCAAATTTCATCTAAATCGGTTGAGTGGTTTAGATGTGAAGAGGTAAAAGACAGTCAGATAGAGTTACTTTCAAATTTATAATATTAGTAAGAATATCGAATATTTGGTTACTTTATCTTATAATCGGTCAATGTTTGCGATCCATGACTTTTATAAAAACTAATTCATGTTGTATTTTCTTTGTACCAGACAAACGACGCCTTTGTCGCTCCTCTACTACGACTCAACAACTGTCGTTTAGAAGAAGCTGAAAAGACTCTGCTCCACTACAGCAAACATAGCGAGCTAATAATATTATATCAGACTAAGGGACAACATATGAAAGCTCTACAGTTACTAAGAGAACAATCAAAACAGCCGGACTCCAATTTAGAAGGTTACAGAGGCACGAAGAATTATTTGCAGCAGCTGGGTTAGTACCAGTCTGTTTTTAAAATATGGACAATAAAAACTATACCATATATTATATGTATACTTAGACTCGTAAATGTTTTGTATAGATGTAGACAAAGAAGAAGGGTCTCCACTTGCCCCAATTTTGTTTTATCTCTCATTCACGTTCCTCGGAGACATGTTTAGCAGAAAGAATAATTAAAAGATTTCCTCGCAGGTTCGCTAACCTAAACATTTAATAAATTTAGTTGCTGAAATACCATTTAATTGAACTCAAAATATAATTGAAAGTGATGGGCGAATAACACTGAGTGGAACAAGTGCAAGGCGTAACATTGATGAACACGACGGAAGCAAGATGTGACCGAATACGCCTATCGCGTGTACGCCATACTCGTTGATCGCGAACCACGGAATGCCACCTAATATGTGGACGTTTGTTTAGCGTTACGGACGTTAGTTTAAAAAAACACTGCACATGTATAACATTATCCACGTATTACCAGGCATACGTGGATAATGTTATACATGTGCAGTGTTTTTTTTAACTCTGTAGACTAATACCAAAATCGTATAAATTTTATTAGTCAACTGTTTGTTTTCCTAAATAAAATAAAGTCTACATTAGCGTAACGGGGTGAAAATTCTGCCAGTTTATGCATTAACATATGTTTGTTTAGGACTTTTGAGTTGCAGTGATTTCATGACAATCTCCTCGCGATAATATGGAGATTTGGCCTTATCTGGTTACAACAGAACTTGTATCTAGAAGTTTAGAGATCCCAAGACTAAGAAGAATCAAATCAAATCTTTAATATATAAAACACTATTGTAAAAGAAAGAGATTGATATTTAGTTCTTAAATAAATGTGCTAGGTAAATAATGATATAATTATATTTTACAGGTTCCGAACATATAAATCTAATATTCAAGTTCTCAGATTGGATACTTAGAGAGCATCCTGAAGAAGGCTTGAAGATATTTACCGAAGACATAGAAGTAGTAGAGAATCTGCCCCGTCCAAAGATACTGGATTTTCTACTGAGAGAACACGAAAGCTTAGTGATACCGTACTTGGAACATGTCATACACACTTGGAACGATACGAATCCACTATTCCATGATGCTTTAATAAACAGGTACAGAGACAAAGTGACTGTTAAAAACGTGAACATCACTGAGGAAGAATTACAACACACAAAGTCGAAATTACTTGCGTTTTTGGAGAAGTCCACCTGCTATACTCCTGAGATGGTGCTGCTACACTTCCCCACGGACAGCTTGTTTGAGGAGAGAGCGATTGTTCTGGGAAAACTAGGGAGGCACGAACAAGCGCTCGCTATTTATGTGTTGATTTTAGGTAAGTTGTAATTTTATGACGTAATCACAAAACGGCATAAGAAATACTTATGCTGTTTTGTTTTCTTTCTTAGCCACACTGGTAATAATTGCTGTCTCGTGGGGGAGTTTACAAACATTTAAACATCGGACACAAAGAACAGTCAGAGTCGGAACAACACTCGGTGCAGTGGCAATGTTGAGGCGTCCACTTAAACCATTACGCTATATGTGCACTCAGTTGGGTACCTTGCCAATAGTAATGCATCTCTAATTGAGCATTGTAGCACTTTAATTCCTAAAGAGTACTGAATATGTGTATTCTATATGATTGCTCCGATTCGGGTGTTCGTGAACGTAGCGTCAATGCTAAAGCAAGATATGATCCATTGTAATAAGTGCAGAACTTATATTAATAGCAGATAATTAATTATTTTATTTTATATTTTTATATGTAGGTATGTTTATTTTGTTTTGCATTTTATTTTTTTAAATACTGCTGCGCACGCCTGCGCTGGTATTAATTCCTGTGCCTCGAGGGACTTTATAAACATTTAAACAACGGATACAAAGAAAACTCAGACCCGGAACAACTATATGTCATATCACACATTTGTTTTTATATTTTATCAATATTTCTTCTTACATAAATGTTTAGTCAATATCTTGGTGCATAGTGTACTTACATGCCTATGTTAGTGTATGTATAAGAACTACGTAGTTTAAAAAATCGCTCTATAGGAAATGCTATATTTATTTTGCTGTCTACCAGGCATAATTCCAGACTCCGTACCGCTATTGATTATTCCTGAAAGAAAAACAAAACAATTTTTTTGCCTGGACTGGGATTCGAACCATAGAACTCTTAGACAACAGTCGTATTCATTATTGTAGAGAAAGTGAGGAAGTAATAAAGCTATAAAAAGAAAAAATAAAATTTATATGTATTTTATTTTGTAGGTGACGTAGATCGAGCGTTACGTTACTGCGAGAACGTGTGCGCGACTTCAAGCGATAAGAACCAAGATGTGTACGTGATTCTGATGCGGATCCTCATGAACCCGGACGATAGAAGCTCTCTCAACGGACCTCTGGCCAGCGTCCCCAGACATCCTAAGACCTCCGTTCCGGATTTAGAAACGGCACTGAATATCTTAGAAAAACATGCTGATAAAATATCGCCTTTGAAAGTAAGTTAGATACATTTAAACTTAATCTGTCAAAACTATGTAATTGCAAGGTTATAGGTAATAAAGAAAATTAAAAACTGCAACTATTGAAACAGCTTTTGTTATGATAATAACTTTATTGAACTAAGAAATGCAATACAAAACTAAAATTAATGTTGATATTATAAGCATTACATTAACATCCCTCAAATGAAGTAGTTCATTTACAGCTGTAGACTGAAGCTTTGTTTTATATTCGGCTTTAGTGTTAATTTTTAACTATGTTACTACAATCTATAACTAAAGCTTATTTACATAGTCTGTTGATGATTACACTTAACTAAATAACTAAATATCGCTGCGGATTGCGTGGCTATTGCGTTCATAAACATATCGAGGTTTAGCTAGACTGTGCTAGTATGATGTCATGCTTACAATACTCGGCCATCGTAAGCAATTAGAAATGTTTAAATATTTGCATATATACATATATACTATTAAGCCTATATCACAAAGGGATAAGCAAGAGGATATTACCAGACATCTCGTAAATATGGTCATTAAAGAGCAAGTTTATTAGTTTATTGCTGTCTACCGGGCAGAATAGCAGTGATAGCGTAGTGGAAAACCGTTGAACTGCCATGCAGAGGTCTAGAGTTCGATCCCAAGGCGCGTTTCTCTGACTTTTCGAAGTTGTGTGTATTGAATAATTAATTATCGCTTGTTTAAACGGTGAAGGAAAACATCGTTAGGAAAGCCGCATGTCGAGGAGTTCTCGAAGATATATGAAGTCTGCCAACTCACATTGGGCCAGCGTGGTAGACTATGGCTTAACCCTTCCAGCCTCACCCTGAGTAGAGGCAGAGGCAGAGGCAGAGTGCCTAGTAGTTGGACAGTTAACATACAGGGCTGATATTATTTTACCGAGCAGAGCTCTAAACTTGTCTAAAAAATAGCTTAGCTTAGGCTTTAAAACAGCCTAACTGATATAGTTTGTCACAAAATGAACACTTTATTATTTGCGTTTTCATTATTTTACAGGCTTTGTTAGTATTACCAGACTCCGTGCCTCTAATTCGTTTGAAGCATTTCCTGGAGAGCGCCCTCGATGGACAACTCACTCTAAAACGTCGCATGCAAGTTCTCAAAGGATTGTTGTCCGCTGAACATACACAGGTTAGTTACAATAAGCTGCTGTTTTATATTTTTGAATATTATCAGTCATGTAGTCAGTAGTTGAGGTTTGTTATAACGCAATTTACCTAATGGGCAGTACAGTATAGTACATATGTTGGCGCACTCTTACTGTAATATTTATACATAAGTCCTTTATTTGGTTCATCGGTGGGCATAAAGTCAAAAGATAGGTTAAAGTATATTATAAGGATTAAATAACATTTTAATTTACCATACCATTTAAAATACCATCAGGCGTTTCCACACGTGTGTAAAAAAATTATGGCCTAATATATATTTTATAGCCTCTCCTCTCTTATTTATAACTGAAACTCAAACATCTTAAAAGCCTTTTAAATCGAAAACTCCTTCAATAGGTTTACAGGTTTTATTTCTACCTCAATTGTGGCAAACACTTATACAACCTGCCTCTTAGTAAAGTTCCTATAGCCTCAAATAAATGGTACTCAAAAGAGTCGTTGCGCTGCTGGAGGAAGGATCATTTATTTATTTATTCAAACAACATAAGCTTACAGTGTTATATAGATACACCAAAACGCTTATGTGTTTCTGTAAGTTAACACATATTATAAAAAACGAGATGGATGTAAAAAACCAGAATTCAACCTCTTCGTCTTAAACGTAAAAGTAATGAAAAGATATGACCCCTATATGTCAGGGGTCTTTTGACCCATAGGGCCCATATTCAAACTCGACCGAGGTATGACTCCAAGGTGTCTGCACACCAAGTTAAAAGTCAATCGGTCCAGTGTTGCCGGAGTTATGCCTGTCATTAACAAACTGTCACTAACAGACAGACACACAGACCCACATAGTGTTTTCATTAATCTCTTCGAAGAAGACTCAGAAGTTAATAAGTACAATTATAAATCTAGCTTTACAACAATACAATATAAAATACAAAAAACAAAAACACAAAGAAATATTATACAATTAATCTCTCGAAGATATCATGGCGTATTTTACGGAAGCCATGTACCAACCTTATATTCAGTGACACCGGCCAGATCAGGTAATTATGTAAATATTGATACGTGAGAAGAAAACGTTGTACCTCTTTTTAAGCATATTGCTGGTACGAAAAAGTGTTAGATTTGGTATATATGTATATAAATTATATGTAGGAATGCAAAATGAATTACGGTCGAATTTCGAACTGTGGACGACTATTGTAACCAATACCAATAAATAGCAATAAATATCAAATATTTTAATTTTATGAAGTACTCTCGATGATTTTGAATGTCATCCGGCCTCTTGGTATTTTTTATAAAATAGTCGTGGCTGTAAAAAAAATACTGATGGCGTCATATTATTAATTTTAAGTTCTATGTATGTTCGACTATGAAATCTCGTATCTTATTTGTAAATGTAGGTTATTTTTCTATTTATTATAACGTGTTGATAGTGAACATTATAAAATGTTCAAAACATTTATAATTAAAGCGCATAGCTTCGTTATCAACGTTACTTATCATTTGTACATTTAGACTAAGTACAATATGTATGTTAAAGCGCCCTATCGAGTTTGCAATATAAACACACATACTATGGACAGCAGCGACGAATGACCATTTAAGAAAAATTTCGCTTACGCATGTTGACTTTAAGTGACTCCGCCCTTAATTTTGTTAACCAATCAAAAAGGAATCTTCGAACAAAAAAGAGTACCAACCGTTTGTTTTTATGACTTTTCTTACTTTTGCCAGATGGTATCATATTTGGACAGTTGTTGCGTTGACACAATACCGAACTTCTAACCACGAGCTCCCACAGGAACTTTAATACTCTACTCTTCTAATAGTAAATTTAATTGTAGCTTTTTGTATTAACTTTTGTTTTTGCTTTATACATTTAGTATTAGTAGTATAATTTATTTACAATTTTAAGATAATATGCTCTTGTATCAAAATAAATAAAAAATATTGTCTCTTAGGATTAAAAATAACGGTATAGAATGTAAATATAAATTTAAGCATTGTTATACTTAATCATTGAAATAGGTTTTATTTGTTACTTTCTTTTTGTTGTATAGTTTGATGGAACGTAGCTACCTAGTTGTTAAATTAGTATTAGTAGGTAACTTTTAAATAACAATTTTACTGAGATAGTAAGTATATTGTTGTTTTATTTATTTATTTCAAGGTAGCTTTATTTATTTATTTATTTATTTATTTATTTATTTAATTTATAAGAAGACCAACGGCCTTATTAAATATAATAACATTGGTATATGTAGCATCTGGCCAATTAAAGGTCCTCACGGTTAGAAACAATTCGCTATACATAAACCATGTGTATTGAAAGTTACAATAAAATAAAAATAAATTAACTAACTAAACATCTACGTAGTTCATAAAAAAATCTCTACTCAGCATCTGTCTCATCGTCGCCGGACTCGCGTCAAAGATGTCGAAGTCATGCAATTTACTCGCTGCGTTAAGTGCCTTGCCTGCGCGCCACATAAAGCTGTCCTGCCGGTAGTTTGTATGTACGAGTGGTAGGTGTAGTGGAGTATGATGACGTGACGATTTTGCTGGTACATTCAAACCTACCATAGACAACAGTTCTGAGCTATTAATTGAATTACACAAAATTTTTTGTAAGTATGTTATATCAGCAATATACCTTCGTTTATATAAAGGTAGAAAATGGAATTTGGCGCATACGTTCAAGTATTGATCTGACTTATAATTATAAAATTTAATACGATAGCAAAGATATTTTAAGAACTTTCTCTGTACGTTTTCTATTCTATTGATATACTTGTCATACCTAGGATTCCAGATCTGCGACCCATACTCCAGTATACTTCTAACGTACGTGCAGTATAGTATTTTGTATGTTTTCGCTTCTCGGAAACAGGAAGACGCTCGCATTATAAAGCCTAATGCCTGTGATGCCTTCTTTACAATATAATCTATGTGTACATCGAATAGTAACTTTGAATCATACAAAATACCGAGATCTCGAATAGTATGACATATTGTCAGGGTGTGTCCTTTCAGGGTATATTTAGAGGATACAATGCACTTCTTTCTCGTAAAGGTGACAACGGAGCACTTGGCTGGATTGAGATCTAGTTTATTTCTAGTGCAATAATCGTCAAGGCGTGATAGGTCTAGCTGGAGTGCCTGAGCGTCTGTTTGAGAGGAAATAGAAGCGAATATTTTCATATCGTCAGCAAAACAGAGTAGTTTAGAAAAATGGAAGCATTGGCCGATGTCGTTTACAAAGATTACAAACAATAAGGGACCCAACAATGAGCCCTGGGGAACACCGCTGGGCACCGTAACCCAACTAGATAGGTAGTTATTCATCGCTACAGCCTGAGATCTGTTAGTTATATAAGATGTAAACCATCTTAGCAGATCACCCCGTATGCCTGCTGCCGCTAGCTTATGGATTAGGGTCGAATGATCTATTCTATCAAAACATTTGCTGTAATCAGTGTAAACGACATCGACTTGCTTACCCTGGCTCATGCTGTCTGTGACGAAGTCATGAAATAAGACAAGGTTGGAAACTGTTGACCGTCCTTTTATGAAGCCGTGCTGAAATTCATTAAAAGAAATTTTTAATGCGGCATATAATTGAGTGTGAATTATTTTCTCAAAAATTTTTGCAACTAAGCACAACTTTGAGATAGGGCGATAATTTTCAACATCAGTTTTAGAGCCCTTCTTATGTATAGGGGTAATGAACGCTGATTTCCATAGCGGAGGCATGACGCACTCAGAAAGGGACTTTTTAAACAGTAAACTTATGGGTAAAGAAATAGTATCAGCACAATTAATTAGAAAGAGAGCAGGTATATTATCAGGTCCAGCTGACTTACTCTTATCCATTGACTTTAACAATTTAACTATCTCCTGCAGTTCAATATTTACACTATGAATCTCTGATACAGTATCGCGATATTCCATTGAGTTAAAGTTCATTGCTGGTGTCGAACATTGCAAAAACGTCGAATAAAAATAGTCGGAAAAAATATTACAAATGGCTTCTCCTCCACTAGCCATTTTAGAACCATAATTAACGGTAGAAGGAATAATATTTGAGTTGGATTTCGATTTAATATACCTCCAAAACTGTTTGGGGTCATTTTTAATATTACTCTCAACAGACGTAATATACCTATTGTAACACTCACTCTCAAGCCTTTTTACTCTCTCTCTCAACAGGCGATAGCTAACTTGGTCTGATAGATTTTTATATCTTTTGAATTTATTGAAATATTTGTATTTTTCCTTGATCATTTTCTTTAGTGCTGGGGTATACCAATCCGGATATCGTCCTGTACTACTCACTTTAGACGGGACATGCTTAATAATTATTTTATTTAAAAATGAATAAAAGCAGTCAGTGGCGTTAATAACCGATTTTTCATCAAACTCACTATCCCAGTTAACTTCGGAGATATCTTGGTTAATCGCGTCATAATTAGCCCTAGAGTATAAAAACACGGTACGCGAAGCTGATTTTAATGGAGGTAATTGACAAAATTTTAAATCTATTATAAGCGCCTTATGGTGTGGATCTATAGTAACTAAAGGTTCTTCACTTTCCCGGACGTTGACTACACCATTCGACAGGACGAGATCCAATATCCTCCCATAGCAGTTAGTTACACCATTAAATTGACTTAGATCATGAGTGCATAACAAGTCGACAAAAGATTGTTCGTCCGCGCTAACAATATTACCTGGGTAAAAGGATGACTCACCAGGATTCTGCATCCACAACAAACCACTCATGTTAAAATCTCCCGTGATCAAATATTTATCATTTGGTCTTCTCAACATAACTTCATCCAATTTAAATAGAAAATTATTTAATTGGTTCGAGAAAGACAGCCCTAGATTTTGTTTACATAAATAAACAGTGCATATATTCAAATCATAACTCTGCGATGAGCCAGTTTTACCTTTTCTTATAGACAACGTTAGCCATAGATCCTCGGCGGTGCTTACAAAACTTGGCTGGGAAACTGCACAAATATCTTTACGAACCGCAATGAGTACCCCACCTCCTCGCGTTTGTCCTGTCAGGGCGTAATCCCTATCGCGCCGCCAAACTATGTAACGCTCATCAAAAAGCTCCGTATCACTCACACCAGGCAACAACCAAGTTTCCGTTAGGATCACAATATCATACGAGCTCAATCTCAAATTACGATAGAACGTTACCGTTTTAGATCGCAGACCGCGTACATTCTGGTAATACACTTTTAGGTAATTCACATCCATTGGTAAAATATAATGCTTATTAACACAATACATGAAATATTAAAATCTTTAACGTAAAAATACTTAATAAAAATCGATATGACAAGTATTGCAATTTTATAATGTGGGTAAATTGAACACATGACTAGAGAAATAGTTAAGCAAAAGTAGTACTTAGCGATATGGCACCTATCTACGATTATAGGCGAGACAGGCATAGGAGTATGCGGCAGGGCGAGCGAGACAAATATATGATCGTTATTATATCGATCGTTATTATTCATTTAACATTTATAATTATTATATTAATGAAGTCTGAAATATTTAAAAACGTATCTGCATCAAAGAAGTCCATTATACGAGCACATCAATAAAACTAAATAAACTATTATGTAGCCGACCTACGGCCTATTCAAATATTAACATTGTTGTATAAATAAATAGGTAATACAATATATTTGATACCTTCCAGTCGTTTTGATTCGTTTGATCATAGGGGCTTCAGAACATAACCAATGTTAATTTGCTGATTTCTATTTGAGAATGTTTATACTAAGTATAAATAATCAATCCTGGCGGTACACAAATATATACATAATACATATAACACAAATGTAAAGTGAACGAAAAGGTCGTAGCTGACCAGTTGAGTTTGTATCTCCTTAGAATCAGTAAACAAATGTAAAGTGTAAAAAAACTCAAACAAAAAAAAGGGGCGTGTCACGTGCCATGTTGGCCTGCTATGCGATTTTAACCTTAGGAATGGTCATCCGTCGCTGCTGTCGATAGTACATACCTACATAGTCTCAAGTCTATGTAGCCTAATGTGTAGGCAGATGTGCAGGAAAATCTGCTACTAACCTAATCTTCCCTAATCCAAGCTACATTTATGTGAGCGAAGACGCGAGCAACATCTGGTGTATTATATTTTCCATTTTGAGTAAATTAACGAATTTATCAACCTCTGAGTCTTCTTCGAAGAGGTTAATGAAAACACTATGTGGGTCTGTGTGTCTATTAGTGACAGTTTGTTAGTGACAGGCATATGTCCGGCACCACTAGACCGATTGACTTGTAACTTGGTGTCCAGACAACTTGTGGTCATCCCTCGGACGAGTTTGAATATGGTGAATCAGAAGACCCCAGAGATATAGGAGTCACAAGGTCATAAGGTCAGGGGTTATCCACCAACAGAGTGATTTAGAAGGCCAAGGGAGAGGCTTTTGCCCAGCAGTGGGACATTACAAAAAGCTGACGAAAAGAAAAAAGTCACATGGAGACGAAGAGGTTGAATCCTGGGTTTTTACACCCATCTCGTTTAGTTACACCTCGAAAGATTTGGTATTATTTTGTGTCCATCCTTTAATTACGTGACCTTCTTAGACTTCGTCACCCTCACCCTGCTCTCAGTAAATGTCTTAGAGCTAATTGATTAATTATATTCGTTGTCACGCGGACCGGTCGAGCTCAGCGACTGTGTCCGCGCTGGAGTGGGAGCGCCGCTTCCTCCCCCTCGTGGCCACATATAAAAACTCGGCTGCGCCTGGTTCGAGACTGCTTCTGCTACCGCTGCGATTAAGTTAAGTGGTCTTTGAGCTCTCCAGCCAGACCACGTAACGAGCCCTTACCACTAGAACCACGCCCCTATTCCTTTTGATTTAAGTTTATACGTGTATGTACTCTTAACTAGAATTGTAAAACTGTAATTACAAACCTTTTAATTGCGAAGTATATGTTTTAATTATCTGCGCTAAATAAATTCCCTGGTCAACCGCGTCTCTTAAGCGTGATTGAATTGCTATAACATAACATCGTTTTTATTTTAAATCCATTAAAATTAAACAACAAAGATGATTTGCTGAACTGTTCATTTCTTTGTTCCAGGTGCAAGAACTGAAGCAATTCCAGGAATCTAAGAGTGTAGTAATAAACGACTACAACGTGTGTCCCGTGTGTAAAAAGCGCTTCGGCAACCAGAGCGCCTTCGTCCGGTACCCCAACGGTGACATCGTACATTACTCGTGTAAATTTGACAAGTAACACATCATTCACGCACTGATATTGAAAAGACAGTATGTGACTTTAAATCGTTTATATAATTTTATTGGTGTTTGTACATGACGCAAGTCGCAGGTGTGGGATACATGCGCAAGCTACTTGCATGGGCTAAATGCACATGCTACTCGTGCGAGCTATATGCGTAGGCTACTTGCACGGCATCCATGCGCATGCTACATGCGTAAGTTGCTCGCACAGGCTACATGCACGAGTTAATTAGTTAAGCCACTTGCGCGAATAACTTGCATCAGTCTTCTGCACCATGCATATAATCTACGCAAGTGCCTCATCTTGCGAATGTACAAGAGTCATTAATGTTGGACCACACTTAGCACTTTTTCGATTGTACCATTTACAATCTATATCCAATCTACCTGTCGATTTGACTATATTCAAATATAATACAAAACTAGATATGATATATTGATATATCATATATAGTATACAGTAAAATTATTTTAGTAATCCTTCTTACACAGCTCATAATAGATATCTGGGGCGTTTAGAATCATAAACAATATAAAATTCTCTTACGTTTACGCGAATGTTACAAATTGAAATTAAACGACTGTATACTATTTATATTTAGACACGTTTCGAAAATTTCAGTAAGCCGCCATTTCTATAGTTTTTTAAAAAGAAAAGAATTATTTCAATATTTTAAAATAAAGAAATGTTTTAGAATAAACCGCAATATAATCCATGTACAGTAGTTTAATTTCAACAATATAAATAGTTAAATACATTATGAGCTCGCCTATGTTGGTAGTCGCTAGTTGCTTGTGGCAATCGTGAAGGAATTTGATTTAGTGATATAGCTTGGACTCATCGATCTCCGTACATACATTTTAATATTGATTATAGACTTCTTTTGTGTATGAATGTTTTATTTTGTCATTTGAAACCAATTTGGACGAATTATTTTTCTTTTATTATTGATTGGCTGTGATTTTGACCTTCTGTCTCAATAAAATATAGTATGGATATACTTTCAATGTTCTAGATTTTTTATGTTTTTGTATGTTCGTCAGTCAAATGACAAAATAGTGATGACTTTTTTGTCTATGAAAGTAGCTTTTTTGTCTAATTCAGATCTAAAAATTGTATACATGTATATCCAAAAAATGTATACAATTATATCCAAAGAATGTATACAATTATATTCAAAAATTGTATACAATTGTATCAAAAAATTGTATACATTTAGACTCATTCATAATACTGTAAGTTTCACAGCTAGGTCAGATTTATTTATTGCATATTTATTATTTCATAGAACAAGAAATGTTGAGCTACTTTTGTACGGCTTATTCCCGCCCGCTTCACTATTTTGTTCCCAAGCGCTCCAAGACTAAAATAAAACATTATTATTATTTTGTAAAATCGTTCCCAAGGGCTCCAAAACCTTATGAATTTTTTTTTAAGACCTTTGATTTCCATACATTTATTCCCAAGAGCCCCAATTTTATTACAATATTAAATAAAGACCTACTTTCTAGTGTGTTCCCGACAGCTCCAAAACAAACTGTATGGTTAGCAGAATTAAAACATGTAATAATATAATAGTTGTTCTTTATTAGTTAGCGTTGAACATGGTTTTATATAGAAAGTAGTAAATAATGAGATTTTGTTTTCTTTTATATATAATAAATATTAATTCCTTAAAATTATGTAGGTAAACTTTAAAGTGAAATTGGTAAATTACTTACATAATTATAACTGTACCTACTTACGATAATGAAATAATCAGATTTCGTAATAACAGTCAGTCTCATGGTACACATAAAAATATAATAAAGTTCCAATAAGAAAAAAAAACTGTTTTTAGTTATATTATTTAAATTCAAACAGTGTAAAATCTTAAGTAAAATGTAAATAATAATTAATGTTATTCCAATTTTACTATAAATATAACTTTAAATGATATACTAACTTACAAAAGGTTATATAAAAGGTAAATTATTTATAGTAATTACAATTTTGAAAGTGGTTCATTTGCAACAAAAAAATTGATATTAAGGAGATTTAATATCAATTTTTTTGTTGCTATACAGGGTGATTTTGAAATCGTGTAATTCCTTTTAACCACGCATTCTACTGGTGATATAGAATAACCCTGACCATATTTTTTCTTAATTAGAATAATGGTTTCGGAAAAATTAGAGTACAGATTTTTTTCATGAAATGATTTCAAATTGTCATATTTTAACCACCTGACACAATCTTAATATTTTACTAGTTTAAAAATAATAACATAACAATAACTGATGTCGTAAATAATAAGGGGCAATAAAAAGGACCGCCCGTTATTATTTACAACATCAATTATTAATATGTTTTTTTATTTTAATTAGTAAAAAATTAAAATTGCCTTGGTTGGTTAACATATGACTATCTGACACCATTTCACGAAAAAAACGGAATAATAATTTTTCAAAAAAAATAAATCTAATTAAATAAAAATATGGTCAGGGTTATTCTATATCACCAGTAGAATGCGTGGTTAAAAGGAATTACACGATTTCAAAATCACCCTGTATAATCTAGTAAAATAATTTTTAAGTCTTTATTAATTGACTGACGACTTCGATTGTTTTTGACGCAATGATTTTTTATGAAGTTTTGAGCTTCTTACCATATAACAAATATGAAATCCAGAAATCGAGGGTTATGATTAATTGGTTATTTAACCTCTTTTGCCAAGCTTCCACTAGGTTTATGGTGCGGTGTCGTTCTCCTTCACAAGTCCATATATGTTTAGGGAGTGATGCGTTATCAAGCCAATTATTAACAAATTGGTTGTTAAATTTTGAAATTTATCATTTAATGGTGAAATCTACATAATAGCTAACGGCTCGACGATATCGGTAACAGTGATATTTTAATCTTCACTCATCGTGCACGAGTCGACTCACTTGTCAAAGATTCACGCACACTTTGCAAGGGCGCGAGGTCATCTATTTGTTTTACACGTCATTAGGTAATGTTGGGAGTAGATGCGGGGTGGGGGTGACGCAAACCATCAACAATACGCGACAGCGGTGAGTAGCCGCATTTCTTTCCTTCATTATTACGTTTGGGATTGTTTTGCCTACGTTACTTTGAAATCTTTGGAGCTCGTGGTAACGATTTTTGTATTAAAGTATTGACTATTTTCTTGGAGCTGCTGAGAATAAAATCTCAAAGTACCTAGAGAAAGTTTTGGAGCTGTAGGGAATGAAATTGGAAAATGTGGCTTTATTTATTATTTTAATATAAAAATCCTTGGAGCTCCTGGTAATGAATGTATGGGAAAATTAAATTTGGAGAACAATAGATTTGGAGCGCACGAGAATAAGCCTTTTGTACGGCTGTTCAGGTCGTTTGTAATAATAATCAATGTACAGATGTGAGATATTGTAATATAAATGTAGTCATGTATTGTATCTATATTTTACCACTGTATTAATTAGCTTATTTATAAAAGATATGTAATTAATATATAAAGTTTTTATGCATAAATTTTTGTATTATTTGTTCCCTGTAACAATACTTCTAAATGTCTGATAAGAGGTTGTGTCCTATAGATATTATTTGTATAGAGCTCTTACTCTCGGATTCTGAATTGAGAATAGTAGCAAATTTTAAGTGAGTTTTCTCAAATTTTTCTAACCGAATTGAATTTTATCAAACCCTAGGCATTCACTTAAGTGATGTTTAAATACTTATTCAAATTTTATTACAATTTGAGGAAACTTGATATAGAGGCAAAAAAATGTTTAAGTAATACTTAAGTAGAGTTTGAGTCGTTCTCAACATGTAATTCTCAATTAAAAAAACTGGGGTTAGTATCTGACTGTATCTCTGGTTAATGTAAGGAACTCTGATATGCTAAGACGCACTTACATATGTGTCTTCGTTAGGAACTCGAAGCAAATCATCCAATTATCTACGCTCCAATCATATGTAGCATGATGCTCACCTGTCAATAAGTCCAAGTAACTATTTTTATTTTTTATATAATTTTGATAAGCAAGCCAGTTTAATTTATAATCGTTTATAAACTAAGGCAAACGTTTGTTTGTTTACATACTGTACTGGGGAGCACTTACCACGAAGTAGACATTATAGTCTAATTAATTGACATGCCTTTAAATATAACAGCAGAGGATGTCGTTAGAAATCGTGTAATCTATACCTTATTACTAATATAATAAAGAGGCTTGGAGGAGAAAGGAGAATTGCTGTTTTGTTTGTTTATTTGTAAGGACTACTGAACTGACTACTTCTAAAAATTCTTGCACCATTAGAAAGCTCTTTTATCACCGAGTAATAAAGGCATTTTTTTTAAAAATATATATTTTTATAAAAAGAAGTACTATAATATTATAATATTACTAACATAACTTAACTTACTTTTACGCGAGTAAAGCCGCGGGCTAAAGCTAGTTTAAAAAAAATCTACATATATTAAACAAATATACGGTTTATTTTATAACACCTTCTTGCACTTACCGAGCCGTTTTGGTTTATCAGATAAAAATGTTTACAGCCTGAGAATTGGTACGCAGCAGCAGTTTGAGATAAACTATTATAGTCACGCATTTTGCGGATCGAATCAACACCATCCGTTTATTTGCGACCAGTCATCAATCGAACTGTTCGAAGTCGATTTCGCAGATCGTATGAATGAATTAATCAAAAAATTATATGTCAATATTATTTGTAATTATACATTTTTGACTTAAGGAACTTCTTTAGAAGGACACTACTATCAGCAAATTTAACAGGATCGACGTCAATTTATAATTAATGTCTTGAAAATTATTACTTCAAGATTCACATACCAGCATTTTTGACTGCATATATGTATGATTTAAAGTCTCACGATACAGAGATTACTCCTAGTGTGAGGGATGTTTTTAAAAAACATACCTACTTAAAGTTTAACTCGACAAATTAAGATGATAACTAATAATTACATTGTTCCATAAGGTTACTGACCTCTAAAAAAATCACGTTGCGATCCATTACTGAGATTTGCTTTTAAGGGATTACGATCCTGAAATTGGAAAAAATTCAAATGTTGTAGATAATTCCTAGGAGCTATGTAACCATCAAGTTACGTAGCTTATTATATTCGACTTGTCCTTCGACGTAACTCGTTACCTACCTTTGCTTTATTTTATTATCATAAGTTATATAAGAAAATCTCGATAGGTAGGTACTCAAAACCGAAAGATTTCCGTATGACCAACTTATAATTTCATTAAATAAGGTACGTTTTATAGTCGTAGTAACTATTATATACCTACAGAGATATATATACTATTAATTACGTAGATCCACGTAATAGGGATTACGTAATAGTAAAAGTGGGTCCATGGCTGGTAGCGAAATATCGGTGTTATTCATCTCCGTCCACCATTTAAAAGATTTAGGCGTAAGACTGTTTATATCAATACAAATATCCTATACTAAAATCCAATATTATCACTACGCTAACATTTTTCTTATCGTTGTCTTTTATGAAAGCTTTAACTTAGAAAGGAATGTCAGCCTCATCATACCCTAGTCATTACACTAGTATGTTGTTACTTTTATTACCTACTATGACTAAATTTATCACATCCAGAGTGCCCCAACTTCTACTTCGTCTATCGATAGTAAAATGACGTAGGTATCATCGAATAAGAGTCAAGGTTCACTAATAAAATCATTAATAAAAGTTCCTGTTCGGACATCGGCATTTTAATTTCTTTTCAAACGTTTCTTCTATAAAATGACAACTACACTAGGAATAAATCCTGTGTCGCGAGAGACTTACAAAATTTCAACCAACAGACATATATGGTTGTCGTGTTCTAGTAACTCTTTTATCCCGGTGCTTCCAAATTATAACACATTTCACACCACTAAACACATAAATCAAAGTGATGGGGTTGTGGTATACATGAAATCAAACTTACTTGCCACATGTGAAGAACCTGACTTACGTCAAACTGCATCAGGTCTTATACTTAAGATTAACTCAGATTTGGCCATAATTAGCATTTACCGATCCCCATCTAATGACAATATTAGTAACTTCTTATCGGCCATGAGCAACATACTTCCAACTCTATCGCACTTTAAGACTGTCGTTATAACAGGTGACCTAAATATAGACATTAAGCCTTCTACTCTTGACACCCGTGCTCACGATTACTTAAATTTTTTAGCGTTTTATGGCTATCTGCCAGCACATAGTCTTCCTACTAGAGACAACAACTGTCTGGACCACATAATCCTAAGAACAAAATCCCCTAACCATTGCTTTGTTTATGACACTTCAATAACCGACCACTACTCATCTTTATTTTGTCTTAGTCATGAATGTGAACGAGTTTCTGCTATTCTTACTATTACTAAGATTGACTACAAAGGGCTAGACGAAACTATGAGAGAATTGAATTTTACCCCTATATATACCAATACAGATCCAAATATTGCTATCGATCAACTGGGATTTCTACTCACATCATCTATTAAGAAAAACACAGTAGTCAAGAAAATATCCTCCAAAAAGAGAATTATTAAGCCCTGGATAACGCCTAGTCTGTTACGGTGTATTAGGAACAGAGACGCGCTTCATAGGAAACTTAAACAATCACCGGATAACGAAATACTTAAAACCACATATAAACGCTATAGAAATTTCTGTACCACTATATTGAAAAAACAAAAAAGGACATTTGACAGACAACAATTAGCACAAGCTAGTAATAATCCAAAAACTCTATGGGACACTATCAAAAGACTCACACACACTAACCAGCCTAAGAATATATCTACTCAATTACTCCATTCCTCTCTATCTCCCATCGAATCTTGCAATAATGTAAATTCTTTTTTCGCCAATATCGGCAAAAACCTTGCCGACAATATCTTGCGTAACCGGCAATCTTCATCATCGCAAATGCTACAAAATTCGAAAACCGCATCATCCTTTGTTCTGGACTATACAGACCCTGACGAAACTACCCTTATAATTAAATCTCTCAGATCGAATGCTGCTACTGGCTGGGATGGTATCTCGCCTATAATTCTAAAACGATACGTCGCTCTACTAGCTCCTATACTTTCCTTCATTTTTAATCTCTGTTTTGACACTGCTGTATTTCCCACTTCGCTAAAAAAAACTATTATTCACCCTATCCATAAAGGTGAAAATGGCGATATGCCTAACAATTACCGACCTATCGCTGTTCTTAGTGTATTTTCTAAGGTACTCGAAAGGCTGATATACAAAAGACTTGTCCACTATCTTGAGCACCACAAGTTACTGTCACCACAACAGTTTGGTTTTCGTAAGAACAGATCCACCTGTGATGCTGTACAAGATTTGACTAATCACGTCGTACAAGGCCTAAACTCTAATAAGAAAATACTTACCATATTCCTGGACCTCACTAAGGCCTTCGACACCGTTCCTATCTCTATCCTCTTAAACAAACTTGAAGGCATGGGAATCAGGGGAAAACAACTCGATCTTTTTAGGAGCTACCTAACGAATCGAACCCAAACTGTAAAAATCGATAATTATATTAGTGACCAGCTTCCCATCTATTATGGCGTGCCACAAGGCAGTATTTTGGGCCCTACTCTGTTCCTGGTGTTCATAAATGATCTCTGTGATCTTAACATCCCGAATGCCAAAATAGTGTCATTCGCAGATGATACAGCTATTACATTCCAAGCTGATACTTGGTCAAAGCTTGAGCACTACGCTCAGAGTGGACTTAATACAGCCTTAAATTGGCTATACTCACATACTCTTACAGTTAATACCTCAAAAACTAAATTACTTACATATACTATTCGTTCTGTATCTCAACCTCAAATCCCAATTTCCATAAAAGCACATAATTGCTGTCCTTCAGCAAAAACTTTATGCAACTGTCCCAACCTAGACCATGTGGATCATATTAAATATCTCGGCATAATACTAGATAAAAATCTGAATTTCAAAACCCACATCAATTTCGTAACAGGTAGAGTACGTAAATTGATATATATTTTTAAAACTCTAAGATCAATAGCTAACCCTACAATAATCCGCAATGTATACTTTGCTTTGTGTGTTTCCATTCTTACATACTGTATTTCATGTTGGGGGGGGTGCGGCCAAAACCTTGATGAAACCTCTTGAAATTGCTCACAGAGCCATCTTAAAGGTAGCAACATTCCGTCCAATTATGTTCCCCACTGACAAATTATACACCCAATGCAGAGTACTAAACGTTCTGCAACATTTTATTAAACAAACAGTTCTTCTCCAGCACTATAATATGCCGCATAAGGAGATCAGCAAACGCCGGAAGGACAAAGTTTGTACTATTCCACATCCATGGGTTTCATTTACTAAAAGATTTTTTTATTTCTTGGGTCCAGCTTTGTACAACAAAATTAGCCAAAAATGTACAATTTATAACTTATCATATTACAACTGCAAAAAGACACTAAATACATTTCTGCAAGATAAAACCTACGAGGAAACCGAAAACTATCTTCATACGTAAGAAACGCAAACACAAATTCACACACACACACACACACACACGCACACACGCACACACACGCACGCACACACGCGCACACACACACACACACGCACACACGCACACACACGCACGCACACTCACATATTGTTTTATTAATTACTGTAAAATCGCTTTATGTTAAAATTGTTATAAGTTTGTATCAAGCATATAGTACTCTAAGATAGTATAATACCTACCATCGAATTGGGGTTTGGGTCTGTTACTCCTTATTACAGGTTATTCCATAACCTAGCTAAGAGAACAGTGCTTTAACCACAGATTGTATGCACTATAATATTGTTCTTGAATTCTGTGGAAAACTTATTATGTACTACAATTGCTTTATATAGAACACCCAGACTTGGAACAACCATTTGTGGATCACACAAAGTTTAGTCCCGTGTGGAATTCGAACGCACAACACTCGGCGCAGAGGCAGTGGTGGGGCGACCACTTATACCATTACACCATCCGGCAGTCTAGTGAAAAGTCTTTATAAGCTTTTTAAGCTTTGGCTAAGGTTCGGTATTTCTCTTATTCTACAGTCCGATGTTTCTCTTCTTAGTCCGTGTGCCTTGAAATAGCTAGCAGTAGATAAGTATCTAAATCTGAAGCTTGGCAAATAGTGTGTTAGTCAAGTTCATGTAGTTGACATTTAATATTAGGTACACATAGATGATTATCAATCTGATGTGCATGGGCATTTGGTTGTCCTTGGGATTATGAGGCCAAGAACTTCAATTATTGTTATTGTTTTTTATTGTATGTTGCCCGACATTCGTATGGTATTACTTCAAATTATTGCATCATCAATCGGATGTCAATTGCCATACATTTTCCTTGGTACTTAACTCGTAACTCATTTGTCATTAATACGGAGAAAGTGTAATAGCGTTAATCCAGAAAAAGTTACGACCACCTTGTACCAATACCAAAAGTCAATAAACTGAATCATTAATCTAGTCGTACCTTTTTTTCTCTAAGCTGTGTGTTCTTCTCTAATCCCTTATTATAGAGGTCCACGTTGCTCAGATTAGCTATACTGCAGTTTGGTAAAGTATCTACTAGAAAAGATAGCATGTTGGATTAGATACCTATTTGTCAATTTGCCTAGAGCTCAATGATATAAAATAAAGCTACCTAATAGAATTTCTTGGCAGTGATTGATATCGCGGTTAGGGCAAAACGTGGCTAGCCTTGAACTAGTTTCCAAATATGAACAATTTATCTAAGCTTAGATAAATACTGTTGTGATTGATTTATATTCAGGTGATATCAGTGGATGAAATAACAAAGCATCGCGTCTATTTAGCCCCGAAAAGTTTTTCTCTATATAAAACGTGAATGTGATAAGTATTTCGCCAATTATACGACAGTGTTTCGAAAAATGCTGATATTGATAATTTAGATAAAGGAGGTTCTTAAAAAAATTGCTCAGCAAGTCCCTATCATCTGAGATGGATCGAATCCATAACTATGACCGGTAGTAACCCTTTTGCCACTAGACTACCGAGGCATTAGGTACATACAGCTGTAGTGAATAATATACCGCTACATATATTGTATATTCGTCTATGCTGATAGCGTTCTAACAGTATACTTAGATATTGAGTATATAGGTATATCTAGTTCCAACAATATAGGTATGTGTGTGACGCTAAAATTAGATCAACGCGGATACCAGTTTGAAAATCAGTTAGCTCGACACATCGGTGACACGTGTCGCCTACAAGATTTTTTGTAAAGCGCCGTTCTAATAGGTATTAAATTTAGTTATAGGTATACAGTAGTATACATATACTTAGGTTTAGTTTTATAAGCGAGTAATATTGTTGTAGTTAACCTTGAAGTAGATACCTACTTACTTATTAGATATAAGTTAACTATCTATGTAGACAACTGTTTGGAGTTTGATTAGTCTATTGAGTTACAGTGGCACACCGGCGGCCAGACACTATAGATTTTTAATTAGGCCTAGAATTCTAAGAGTTCAGAGATTAAAATGAAAAGCACAAACTTCCTACGGAATTATAGGTGGCTAATTGGTAAATTAAAATGGTTAGAGTCGACTGGAATTCTAAGGCGGAGCACCGTTTGTTGGTGCCTGTGATAGGAGAAGCTCATGTCCAGCAACGGGCTGCCACACGTGGTTTGACTGATTGAAGATAAATTAAACTGAGGTTTATTCATGAAATAGGTATGTTTCCACTTAAATGTAGGTACTTAGATATGAACAACACACTGACATAAACATGTCAACGATTTCGACAGTGTAAACATTATTAAAATCAATGGCGATAAGAATTATACTACACTCATTAATGTTATGATGACAATTTTTTGTTATCCACCTACCAAAGATATGCTAATTGGTGATGTAGATACGTTATCACGCCTAACGTTTTATAGTAGCCGTACATACCTACGTGTCGAAATCGTAGCAAAAAGTTAGAGAAGTTCGCGGTGACGTCGTAAGTACCTACTAGTCATCATCTTAGTAATATTACATAAAGTACGATCTACTTTATGTTTTATAGATAAACAACTCTTTCAATGGTATGTTCGAAATGCTTATAGGTAGTTACATTAGAATGAGTTTAAACTTTAAATGGAAATCGTTATGTTTTGTAGCGGTGACCATTGGAATAGCTTCTAAGCTCGTAAGATATATTGAGCAAATAATATATGTACATAAGGTGATGTAATAAATAATTAATGGTATGTGTGAACGCAGCCGCGATGACGCGTCGTGACGCAACGTCGCCGTGCGCGCCGCCGAACGGGTGCGGCTACTCGCGTGGAATCGTCGCGCGCCTCTGTGGCCCAATGGATAAGGCATCGGCCTCCTAAGCCGAGGATTGTGGGTTCGAGTCCCACCAGAGGTACATCACAACCTTTTTGGTAGAACATTTGTAAACATAATTAGATAAATTGCAACTAATTTGCATAGTAATATTGTTATCACAATAAAGTATAAGTAATGTTTTCTCGTATGCTAGTTATATTTTTTAAACATTTTAATGTAAATGTCTTTACTAAACTAAGTAAATAATTGTCTATTTCTCTTATGAGCCTCAATTTTTTTTGTCAATTGTCGTTTGCTTATAGAGTTATCTATTTAAATACAGGATGTCCGGTAATTAATGGATAACCTTGTAATGTCTTATAGTAGAATTGAAGGCCGATCAGAAAAAAAAATGTTAAAAAGTGCAAGCTATATAAGCATAGCATACTTTTGACTGTCTATCTATTAGCATAATTAGTGTTTAATAATAAAACAACAAAAAACCGATGGATTGCATGGCCATTTATGGTCGTAGTTAAAAAGAAAGTTATACATGGTAATTAAAAAAAAAACACATGTCAGGTTAGGATAGATATTTTTCATATTTTTTTCTGAACGGCCATCTGTTCTACTGTAAGACATTTCCAGGTTATCCATTAATTACCGGACACCCTGTATATTCTATAATTTCCTATAGCTATTTAATTATTATTGTCATAATAAATATACATAAATGCACTGTAATTGCAGCAAAGGTGTTTGAAGTGGGTACTCATTATCGAAATGCGTCATGTGTATGTATTTCAAGTTTATTTTCCATATTTAATAACAATTATTTTTAACACTTTAACAAGTTTTTTTTAATTAGTAGCTTTTATTTCTCTATATCATCATATAGTATCTTAGCAAGTATCGACAATTATTGTACATATCTGAATTAAGACACATATTTGGCAGATAATTTCTATTGATAAAAATGTAATATTTCAATTGTTAATCAAGTATTAGCTCTTCACCTGTTATTCCAGAATTTCCTAGCGTCACCAATGGCACGTTTTACCCACACATAACATCTGACATAGATAAAATATAGCTACAATAACTGTTAATCTATTTGTACCTACGATATTGGCGTCGATGTGAGCTGTCGCATAGGTACCTATCATAAAAGTCCCATATCGCGGGGGAAAGCTGTTAGATATGATAACGATACAATTTTATTGATAAGGACCCGTGAGCCATCGATCAGTCGATACGATCGGCCGCAGTCCCTTGGTGGCTTCGCGCTTGCACAAATTATTATTTATCAAATAATTAGAGCTTTACTTTTAGCACGCCTTGAGCCGATATAAAGATTGTAATCAAAACAATCAAAGCAAGTCTTCGTTCTGTACTTTAAGTGGAGTGTAGCGAGTAAACAAACATTCTTTGAACTGTATAGTGTATGATGAGAATGATGGGTGAAGGCGAGATGGGCTACGGTGATTATTACAACTATGACAACAGCTGGTCGATCATTCCACCGGACTACGGCGCTGATCTCGGATACCAAATGCGGCAGCCCCAGATCGAAGAAGATTACAGATATAACTCTTACGCGTAAGTATTACTAATAACTGGCTTTATTTCCTTCCAGTGTTTATATTGAAATATACGAAGGCAGAATGAATAATGGCTGATGTGAAACTATACATATTATGTAGATGCCGAAACGAAGTGCATTGTATGACAGCACGCGATCCCGACAATGTTGTTGAAAAATGACTTGCGGACGAATTTAACTGAGTGCACTGAAATTGACTACGAGCGCGATAAAACAACTTTATGTCTTTCTTGTTATTTTGTTTATTGAAACGAATTTTCTATCGCAATAAAGTATATAGGTATTACATTGTCTCCATATATATAGTAACTTATCCTTGAAAATCTAGTTAATATAAGTATTCATTATTCTTAAAGTTTGTTTTAAAGTAGGTATTATATAGGCTCCAGTAGGGTATTACTTTATTATTTGAAGAAACCATACTTCTATATTTTCTGATAAAGTTGATGAATCATTTTGATTTTATATTTTTATATAAATAGTTTATGATTAATTAAGTATCTAATAAATATGCACATAAGAAAAGTATCTTTACTTATATAAGAGAATCAGAAATCTGTACTTAGTCTGTCCCTAACATCACGAAACTGGTGGTTCTTTGTACCTAAGAGGCCAAAAATACGAAAAGTAATGATGGCCGTCTGTTCGTTTATGATACCGGTAGTTGCACGTTATGGTTGAACAGTTATAGTTCGCGTGTCGCACACTTATAGTCCCGCCGGCGATGAAACGGCGCACTGAGTACCATCGAGCTCGTAATCCACCAGCTGCGCGCTCTCCCATGCCTTCGTGGAGCCCTTAATTGGTTTGGAAACCCTCTTCGCAGGTTAGCGTGCTTTAGCCCATTTAGGCTCAATGCGCCTAACCAGATTGCCATAACGAAATATTCGTGAAACCCCGTCGACCTACTCTATTCACTCGCGAGGCGCACAAACTTGGATAGACGAGGCCTGGCGGTCATAAATTCGCTTTAAGTATCATAGGTGCTGACTGACGTGTTGCCGGGTGTCGTTTGTTTCTTTTTCCGCCGACTAATCTAGGTCACGAATGCGGTGTGGCGCTTCGTGTATGATTTATGTTTATTACTCTAATATGCGAACTTAATACCCTTGAACTTACATTTCGCTAACCACATTTCTCAGTTCATAAAGTCAGACATTATGCAAAAGTTGTCGTGTAATTTGTCGTCAGTACGCGGTGTAATGGTAGCAGGTTAGTTTGGTCATAAGGTAATTTTTTTCTCTTGGTGTCGGCGCCGCTTGGTACGACTGGCGCGACTCCTCAATACGATATTCTACTTTTATACAAATTACATTTCTATCGTGCTTACTATCAACCCCCATTATTTTATCATTAACCAATGCAAATATAAAACGGTCGTCTTTTTATATTTAGTGACTAATTCACAAAGTAATTTGCTGTAGATCCTACATGGTACGACTGACGACATGATAAGGTTTGGATTTGCCATTTCTGACACACAAATAAGACTATTATGAACTTTGTTAAAATAAAATCCATATGCTATTAATTACTTACTAATACTATCCACATTACTTGTAGATTCTAGAACGAATTTGACATCTATAGGGATTAAATAATTAATTAGGGATGACAGTGTAAATATACTGTAGATTCATATGTTATACCTATTCCTTAGTTAAGTAGGTTGCTAAGGAAGTCACGAAAACTATTGGTAATATAAAATTCAATACGTATTGCATCATTATAAATAATCTGATTTGTAATTATGAATCAATAATCATGTAAGCTCGCATGGGCTTAACTTAAACAATGATTCATTAACACCGCATCCGCGCCCTATGCGATCGTGAGTTAGTTCGCCGCACCTGGCCGAGGTACGGCAATAGTTGTGAAAGTGCCCTTCTCTTACTCACTATGATGTTACACTAAATATAATAATAAAAAGTATGCTCAATATTAATGAAGTAGCAAATGACCAACTGTATGCACTACAATGAGTTTAATAGCCACGTAGCACGTAGCTATGACTGACTATTGCGGGCCCATTCACTGCTAGGACAAAAACGTACAAATGAAAAAAAGAAAACCTCATACCTTGTTTGACAGTTTAAGCGCCCAATGTTTCTATGTTTGTAGCGGCGGTTAGACTTCATTCAATTATAGAATTGTAAATGATAGTGATAGGTTTAGTGGATTAAAATGATAGATACAAAAACGCGGATGGTCTCGTTATTAAAACTAATAAACTATAATTTTCATAAAAATCAATCTGTTTGAGAATATTGCGAACACTTTTCTATGAGTACGGACCGTAACTTGTAATTGAGTATAATTTTAAAGGTAACCTTTATTAAATTGATTGGGTGGGAGATCACAATGTGTTTGAGTAAAGCTCGTGCCTAGTGACCCGTGTGACTGAGGGCGATCGCACCTGCCTGCTCACTCCCGCCCCTCACAAATCTGTTCCCTCACAGCTTACCTCTTTAGCATAGTATATGCAAAATGTTAATACCAAACATGTGCTTTGCGAAGATCTTTCTTTTGCCCCTTATGGTTGAGGGCCTCCTGATGTTAGCTGGAAACCACCGCTTATGAACTTTAGTAATGTCGTGTGGTATACACAGCCAGGCCGCTGTCTACCTTGATAGCAATACTCTCCTTTAATCTCATTTACAGATGGATAAGTCATAGTCATAACGCTCGAGGACACTGTAGTTAGTTCATTCTACAGCCTTTCCACATTTTACCTCAAGTGCCATTCTATATTGTACCTTGGTTTGTTTTCTTTGGGTCTAAAGCAAGAATTGTGACAATTATTTTTAAAGTTGTCGTTTGTCTAGTAAGTCTTAGGTCGCATATCGTATTGGATATATAGCGGCAATTGCCATTTAAGTAGAAATTAATGAAGCTTATAAAAATATGTGAATGTTATTGTTTAAAATATTTACCATCTGTAATTAATAGTTTATACTTTATATGGTTACTTATATAATATAATTGTTTTATTTTAATAAATTCTTTTTAGACTAATTTTCCAACAAGATGGTTCTGCTACTAATTAGAAAAGAGGAAGAAAGAAGAAATTAAAAGGACTAGGTACATAAATATGTTTTGAAGTGCTGTAGGAACACACGGCTACACATCAAGTTAGACACCCTATATACACTTAACTACGCTACATACAAAATAGAGAATTGTCGGAAAGGGACACTGCATAGTGGTGGTGATGTAATGGCAAGGTTAACTAAAAAATATAACGTACTCTCTCACACGATTCGCAGCGGTCAACTTCTAATAATTTAAAGTCCAGACAGTCTAGGTTGATGTGTCGCTGTGTTTACCACTTCGTTGTATCTACATTCGCAGTTTTTAACAACCAATCAGAATATTTTTGAGCCTGCCCTAAAATACGTACAAAATATGAATCACGTAGGACATAAAATTTTATCGCATATTAACTGTTTGGTAGCTGGGTGATAACTGATAATCAATGGTCTCACTATTTTGTTGTGTCTTTTCATGTGGGTGTCGCGTGGAGACAGCTACCTCGTTAGACTGGCAACTATTCAGAAACAATTTTAGCTGTATTGTTACTTAATAATGTTTTTGATCTGCTAACAAAGCTGTGTTATTTTTGTACTGTCGGTATTTTACATATGAGTTAAAAAAAATTGTGTTTTAATCAATAATCCTGTTTATATTAGTGGAATCAGCGGTCAAGATGAAAATAGAAAATACTTTCTTACAAGATTTTGCCACGCGGCTTCGATCGCCTTAATAGGCTTATATAGGTTATATCTATAAATTTGTATCCCTCGGCAACAATACTTTTTATAGATGTAGTTTTCTGACAATTTCTGTACCCCTGACAACGTGTACCTATGCGACATTTCATGATGATCGGCCGAGTCGTTAAGGCGTGAAAGTTTAACAAACAAACTCGCATTCACATTTATAATATTAGTTAGGATTGTGTAAAGGAATTGAACTATCAAATTGCAGATATTTTGTGGGTTGTGGAGGACTGTGACATTTAAAATGCAAACAGCACATAATGTTTAACCAGGAATTGATAGATCGCGAAACCGTTTCATTTATGCGAGAGCTATTCCGCAACAACCGTACTTTGACTAGTCGATTCTCTAAATAACTGTAGCCGATAAGATCTACATCTTTTACTTTTATACTTGTGTTTATTATTCCTAATTATGTATTCGATTTTCTAATCTAATTAGAATGCAATGAATCGAATGCCGTCAGACCTCCGTAAGCAAAAGGCAAATGGCGAAGCTTAGACGATATTTTAGAATATATGACGGTATCTAGGTACTCCACGTTTCAGCTGTCATATAAGTATAGCCAGGTACCAGGTAAAGATTACGCGACGGCTCGAGGTACGGAAAGAACCTTTAGCTGTCGCGTTATCTTTAGGCATGGAGAGGTGCCTTTTTAATGGTCATCTATTTGTGAGCATGGCGATGGTAACGTTAGGTAAGTTCGCGGTTCCACCGATCTGCGCGATTGTCACTGTGTCACGGGACTCTGCTCCTCTATAATTGGTTTTAAAAGATTTTTCTAAGTCATAACTCATAAAACAATTCATATGTTTAAGTTTTGCGTTTGTACCTTTCGATGTTTTCTTCTTCTCCCTAGCCTTTATTATTCCCAAGTCACTTGGGGTTGGCTTTTCTGGTCTAACCGGATTTGACTGAATATCAGTTTTTACACGGAGCGACTGCCACCTGACCTCCGCAACCCGAAGGCTAACGATACCCTAAGGCTAGACCAGTGTCAGGATATAATAGGGTACTGACTTCCCAATAACGACTGCCATAGATGTTCATGGCAGCCGGGACCCACGGCTTAACTATGATCCGATGAGACGGTAACCACAACTGGAAAGAGATCAGGCGCAGGAACTTTGGTTTTAAGACTTTGCACGGGGTGTCTAATCGCCAATTTCCTAACTTCGGGCTACTATTAAGATTTCGTAGCAGAAAAATCCAATATCTTCTTGTGTTGGTGGCACAACCGCTGCGCCAAGGAGGCAGTCAAGTTAGCTTTAATTAAGTACAATACAAAGACATTAAAATTGTACTAATTGTTCAAATCACCTATAGCAAAATATTAACTAAATATATATTAGTATACAAGATATATTATTTTCCCTTTAAACAACAAAATATTTACATTTCCACGTGAAACTAAATAGATATACTTATTGGAAATTTAATGACTCCTTGTAGTTTAATCTTATGAGAAAGGCGATTTCATTGGCATGTCTTTTAACAACGATAGTTATAGTGGAATCCTAAATTTCTCTACGCAGGATGATAATGTTAATAAGATTACTTGTCCTGATTTATTTGATTATAAGAAAGATCATTTATTTTATTATTCTAACGAATATTACAAATTTTAGAGTTTGTGAAAATATTTAGATGTTTGTCACTCAACAACACATAAACTGTTAAACACTCATAACACGCAGATAGACCGGGTCTTAGATTTACATAGGATTTTATCGCGGTACGCTTTCTCTTGCGATTTAAGCAGGCGAAGTCGCGCTTAGAAACTACTTACTAATAAGAGTACTCTCTTATTATTAAGTAAGGTAAAGATGTGCACGGTTCATCGTTAAAAGCTTTTCAAATACAATGAAGATGTCGGTTTATATTAAATACGCCCCAAAAAATAAACCAATTTACACACGACATGTTTAACGTATAGTATTTGTCTTATTGTTGGTACTGTTAATGTTTATGTATATTTATATACCATTAAAGAGGGTTCTTTAAAGTAGTCTTAAACACTACATTACACTAGACGACATATTTAACCAATTCCTGTATTTTCTATTGGAATACAGCATGCGTTTCTGACTATTTTCCATATACTACCTCCCTTTATACTATTTATATTCTACAAGCGATGCGCGCAGCGATGGCAACGATAGATTTAAAAACTCATTCTCAATAAGTCAATTAAACATTTGGTGAGCTGCACGCCACTTAGGGTCGCTTCCAATATAAATAATTGCCCTTTGTTATTGCTGCTCTTTAATGGGGAAAAATGATGCGTACACGGCAACTTTATAATGTTTACCTTTATTGTGTTTAGGAATATATTTTGCTTTGCTTTCTTGTTTTGGAACAATCAGTTGTATTATTATTTAGAGGACTTCCAATCTTCGCTTCTATGTTATAAACGGCAAGCGAGGCTCGGGCTTAAGAATAAGGCCAGTCCGGTATATGTCCATTTAATAGTAAATGGATTTTGTTTTCTCATTCATTTTTGCTATATTTGCAAGCGCTATAAAAATTGTCTCACTAGTTTCTGTCCATGCCTTTCCCAGCGATTATCTTTTGGGAATGCACACCATGATAAGAAATAAGGATCCAGGATTTGTTACACATGTGTTTTGAAATTTATCTAAATATATTCAATGGTTTCAAAGGTGCCAAGTTGCATATACGTCTCCAAACGTATTCACAAACTTTTACATTTATATTATTATTGGAACTATAATAATGGCGATGTTAAATGTCGAATGGGTGTAAGTAAATATAACTCGTAAAAAAATTCACAGCTGTATTTATTTTACACTTGTTTTATTTGTGTTTTTGTCGTTTACAAGAATAATTTATGTCTGTCCTTCGAATATGTCGTCGAAATTGACAATACTAGTGGTTTCGGTTAGAGGCGAACCTTTCGACGTCTATCGGACACATTTCTAGTGAGCGTGCTGCTTCTGAGAAATTATTGATAGGAAAAATAACACTGCCCAATCTGACAATTAAACATAAGAGCAAATAAACAATAGTCGCATACTACCCCTGAACTACCGAGGCAGCTATAATTCATATCTAGATATTATTATTATGAAGGCGAAAGTTACTTTGGTTTTAGTACCCTATTTTTATGAAAATCAGTATGGAAAGAGAAGAAAGAAGAAGATACCGTTTGTTATGTTTGTTATTTTATAAATAAATCTCCCGCACTAGGCTTAATTCCTATTTTGCGGCTGATTTTACAAAGATTCAAACAACGGACACAAAGGACACCCAGATTCGAAACAGTTATTGGAGGCTTTTTAATTACACAATGGAATGGCCAGTTATAATAAAAATCCTTTATATAATCCGATATAGTACCTATATCTTTGGGCTATTTAACACTACTTTTAATGTCCTTCAGCATATTCAACTTTCTGTTATAAAATGAAAATGATAGGCATTTGATATATTAATATATTTTTTTTATTTACAACCTTTTCTTTATAAAAACATATTTAATATTTTATTTTAGTATTGCAATAGTAATCTAGTAGGAACTAGAATTAGCTAAATATTGATTATTTACGGCACAATTTCCGATAGACCTCTGGAACCTAAAGAGATGCCGAAATTCTAAGGATGATGTTCATGTCAGCTGACCGACGGAGACGGGGACTTACTCTCCGAGGCCCGAAAGGTTGTGACTTTTAGTAAATGGTCGTTCATTTACAAGAACTAGCGGTTGCCAAGTGGTCGGAATTCGACCATAATTAATGTAAATTTAAAGTTTGATCGTTATTAAGATTTTATTGTCTAACTATACCCGTATAATCACATTTCATTTAGTCACCTACTTCACATGCATAATAATTATGTAACCATAGTTCTTTACGAAGAATTCTACGACATAAGCCGAACAATGCCGAAATACTACGAACGCGATTCGACTGCTTGTGTCAAATGCATGGTTGTGTTTTCATTAATTTAATGTATTACTAATGCATATTTTATAAAAATATTAGGATTCGCCACTTCTTCTCCATATTAACGTTACCTGTGCCAAATTTCATACTCCTCCGTCCACGCAATTTTAGTAAAAGAGGGGTACAAAGTTTTTGCTTCACGTATTAATATATAGATAACGATGTAAATCATTTAATCTGCACTATTTACAGTTTCTGGAACGGTTGTGACCATACAAATTTAAATTTATATGGTCTATTTAAAGTCTGTATAAATTTTGAGCTTTTTGCGAGGTACCTACTCCAAACTTAAATGTCTATTACGTATATTTTTAAATCTACTCTGGTAGAATAATCAAACAAACCACACGAAGGGACCGAATAAAAAGTCAAGTTTATATTAAAAGCTTCTATATCTATATAAATTTAATTATGTTTCATTGTAAAAATAGCTATACATCTAAAATAATTCAAATAATAGTTTCGATGGCGTGCGATGCTGCGTTTTTAAACCTAGTTGATGTATTGTTTTTTAAATTATATGTTTTAACTTAGACTGTAAACGTCCAACTTTAAATGTAATTTCATAAATTTTCTTTCGTTTCGTTTCCACTGAAATGTCGTAGAAAATGTACTAAAACGAAAAGAAGAAATTTTAAACGTTATATTTCTTTACGTATACATACGTCAAAAAGTTTAATAAAGTAAATATATTTTATTCCTTAAAATCAAATAATAATTTTTGCCTGAACGGTATTCACAGGGATATAAAAGATAGCGTTCCATGAAAATATATACCTAATTACATTATATCATTTTCTGTAGCTTTAATTTGATTTCGATAGTATTCAGACGGTTGCATTAGCATTTAGCATTTTATTAATTTAAATTGAACGTGTGAAACACACTATTCGTTTTGTACCAAGGCTCTAGGCACCAAGCTGTTAAATAAATCCAGCTTTTACTGGATTTTATAAAACGGTGATTTCTGAATAGAAATCCCCATTTTATAAAAACCTACACCGGTTTCAATAAAGTGTCAGGTGTTCAAGTAACCACAAGGTTAAAAACTTCTACAGTGGACTAGGACAAAATACTCTATTGTCATTCTAAAACTAAAACAAAACAAATAGATTCTATTGTTCTCCACTTAATCTGCAATTGCACACCTCCATGTTATAAAACAAACTTCTATTGTTTTAAATTATAATAGGCCTTCTAAATATTAAGTTCTTTGATTAGATTCACTATAAATATACAACTTGAAATATTTGTGGCCTTTCTTGAAGTCTATTTTTTACTTTGTTTTGGAGTTGAAAGTTAGTTTTCTTATCCGTGGATAGTTAGCTCTACTTAAAATATTCGATACTTCGGGATAAGTGTACGTAAATTATCGTAAATAAATTTAAAGTGCAAATAATAGGTTTTATTATAGCTTTTACAATTTATTGAAAGGTACAGAGAAAGGCATCCTTTGCGCCGCTGTCATATATAAGCATGAAATGGTTTTATATCGGTGTATTACAAATCGACAAAATACCACTATTTTATTTTCTATATTGCCTGCCGTATAATCGTAACCGCTTTTATAGTAAAAGAATGAACAATCCTATTATATCACTCAGTTGATAATGCGACGACGGCATGGTTCGACTGGACTTGTCTGTCTTTTGTCTTGTTTAGGTATAACTATTACTCACAATGTTTTACTGGTTAAATGGTGGTTAAAAGTTATAACTTATAATAAATAGTTATATAAGTTGTCATTGTTGTTATCGCAATTTTACATTGGTGTGCGTAACAAACCTCAACTGACATGATATGACGACTACAATGACGGCATCTTTGCTTGATACAAGTTTTGAAATCTCAAACAACGGATACAAGGGGACCAGCCATAATTTATCCAATTGTTATATTTTTTTGTTTTAATGCAGACTCTACGGGTATATTAAAATAACTTACATGACAATATTTATTTCAGCTTTTATGGAACTCTAGGTATATCATCCGCATAGCAACTTTTGGAAAGTACTTAGGTGAAATCTTTATACCTGCCATACTTATATCTTGTGTTACCGGACGTTTTAATCTCTAAAAGGTTTTTCATTAAAGAATCATCTAAGTATAACGCAGTGCAATTTGAAAGTTGCAACATGTGTTAGAGATTGTTATTTACTTCTAAGTGCTGCTAAACAATATACTTTTATAATGAATGGAGGAGAGAAAACAATGCGTTTGCGCACACGTGCAAGCCATAAACTGATAAATGTGGCACTTCTCTACCTGTTCGTAGAAGAGCTTATTGTCTTTCAAATTTCAATACGCTAAGCACTTCAACATGTGCAAGAGATTTACTCCCTGTTAAGTTTACAATTCTCAATTATAGGGTTTGTAGTTTGAATATAGGCTTTTGAAATTTATTTACACAGCTTCTAGGTATACGGGTATTCAAATACCTACTGTTAATATTTAAAATGACGAGCGTAATGCGGCTAATAGCAGCATTTTAGCGTCTAGGTTGCAACATTGATTGATATAATATTAATTAATATTAGAAGTTATATCTCGATGATGCCGTGGCAGAAGATTGCGGATGATTTTGTGATCTCGCATAGGAAGAGTAATACGTTAAACAGTATTTTTGAGAATTTTAACAGCAGATGGCAACAGTCTTAGCGCCTGGTACGAGGTACTTAAAACATAGCTGGCTATCATAAATGTTGGTGCAATAAATCTCTGCTACACTTTTTGGGAATATTCTAGCGAACTTTGTATGTCGTCTTGTCGGCCTCGATGGCGTAGAGGTTAGTGTAACCGACTGCCACGCCTGAGGTCGCGGGTTCGATTCCCACACAAGACAAATATTTGTGTGCATGAACATGGATGTTTGTCTTGGTCTGGATGTTTCCATGTATGTTTATCCATTGTCTAGTAACCATAGTACAAGCTCTGCTTAGTTTGGGCTAGGTAGATGGTGTTGTGTGAATGTGGTAGAATATTATTATTATGTTTCTCTTATCACAGGTACTTTCTAACATATTATATTAGAAAATACCTGGCCCTTTGGGAGGCTTACACGGAGACATGGGTCCAACGTGAAGAGGCCCTACGAGAGTTTTAATCAAAGGTGTGATGGAACACCTACAGCGGCACTAGCCGCAGCAGGCGTAGGACTATTTATACGTATGAATTCTAATATATGGGCTGTAGGTATGGGTGTTTGGTGGACCGGTATATTGCTAACTATGGATGAAAACCGGCGTCTGCCCTGAATACTCTAATAGCATCAATGCAATGGGCAGACGGTGACTCGCCAACTCACTAGATGGGCCCCCTGATAAGCCACTATAGGCATACAAGCCAGCAGCAGAGGGCAACACCGGTGCGAGTGGCTAGGGGTGTCGAGCGGTGCGGCGCCGGTTTCACCATTACGGGTCTCGGTTTGTGTTTCGGTCTCGGGATTTCCCCGTAGTTATGCCCTTGAAAATGACACTTCCACCCCCAATATATTACATATAGCTCTAGCGGTCCCTCTCTGACCGGCCGACCAAGGCAAGCCAGAGTTGAGACTCCTACGGGCGCTCTTGAAGTTCCACCCCAGCTAACCAGTAACGGCAAGCCGGGGACGAGGCCCTAACCAACTCTCTGAGGCATTCAGGACCGCAGTGTCGCCACTCACATTCAGCCCGCCACAAGCTGCCCTGCGGTTTGTGCACTTTAATTTAACCTGGTGATAAATTTTTTGTTTATATCACAAGGTGAAGGTGATAGTTTTAAAGCTAGTGTACTGTGCCCTCCGATATCGCGTTAGTCTCATGATGAGATAACGACTGTCCCAGAGGGGTTTATTATTATTATTATTTTAATTTCTTGACAAAGAAAATGTAGCAGGCTTGCAAACATTTGTGTGCTTGAAGTGTTATGAGGCCGTTGCTTGCCGTCGGTACTGTTCGTTGGTCGCAACCACACGCACCAGCACTTAGCTAGAACTTGATATTACCGCCCATAGAGAGTAACTACAAAAATGACGTGTAGGGAGAATTACATTTCGATATACTATGAATCGATATCAGCTTACTGTTAAATTGTAACCAATAAAATTTAAATTTAAGGGAACCTATTAAATGAAGAGGTTTTATTAAATAAGATCTTTACATCTGCCAATGCAATATACACTACGCGATGGTAACAAAAAAGCGTTTCAAATATTTAGCTAACATGGGCTTACACAGGCTTATTAAAACACTCTAAATGAAAATCGTGATCCGGGCATTGAGCGGCGTCCATAACGAACCCGGCCTCAACAATGGGCTTAATGCTCGCACTCATTACAAAAAGCGACATAACATAACGCGCTACGTCGAAAGCTCCTCTATTCAAAGTGTATACTCCAGTTTTTTGTTAGGAAGGCTTCGGGCGGGACGCGATTGGCCGCCGTGAGTCCCGCCCAGTCGGCGACGCGCCGCTATTGGCCGAGGTCAATGGAGCACCCTCGAGGCTAGTCCGGACCTGAGTAGGCTGTCGAGGTAGAGGGCGGCGCGGGGTGTTCTTCACCCCGAGGACCACTCGAGGGTTGTTTAGTGCGGACGCGGCGTCGCAAGGCGCAGCACGTGTTCTCGCGAGTGTATCCATAGCCATCAAAATTATCCCGAAAGCGAGTTCTCCCGCCGGCCGGGAGATGAAGTGCGAGGAGGGTGAGAGTGCGCGGTCTCCGCCACCGCTGCTGCCGCCAGCCTCGCTGCTGGCCTGGAGCCCCATCCTGCTGCCGCCGTGGGGCCCAGCCTTCCTGCCGGCTCTATACCCGGCGGCCTTTCGATCCGCTTTCCCTGGGTGAGATACGGAATGAGTGATATTTCTTAGTGAATCAAAAGTGATCTAGTGATGGTTATGTTTGCGTCGAATGATTTATGAATAAGAATTAGGAAGTATTACTTTTGATGGTTACTAAATAAAAATCTCTCGTAATTGTATAACTTGATTAGTATGAGATGCGCTTGATCCGCAAAATGACAACGCTTAACACAAGAAACGTTTTTTTGTTAATTCTCGTAACCAAAAAGGACGCGATCGTGACATTTGATGTGATAGTTTTGGCACCTCTTAGTTAGAGTTCGTTAATAGTGTTGTTTACAACCTGCAGGCTTTTGTGCTCGCCGCCCTTTCAACGTGTCACGTACGGCAGGCTCCGCGGGAACTTCACGGGCACATGTAATAACGTAGTGATTGACACAGCCCATGTTCCTCCGTGTACCATGCTAAGAAACATTCTATTATTAAGGTCACGTATTCTCGAGAGGTGCTCTCTAACAATAATGGATGAATTGAAGGAATTTCGAATGTTTTCTTTCAATTATACACCATCAAGACGTGCTTGTCGCCTTTTAGTTTATTCTAGTTTTGAAGTTGGTTTGAGTAGGATACGTGGGTGCGCCGACAATGTTTAGAAATCGTTTGACTCCTTCTTCTACTCAAGTGCCTTGTTTCGAGTTCGAGTAGGTATGTATAAATGTAGGTGTGAGATTATTAAATACGATGTTTTGTTTTATGTTTCCATACAAATATCAGTGTGTATTTCTCATAGTCAGCATTATCAGTCCTGTGCTATATCTAAAAATACCAACTCATGATAGCTTATGTTTTATGTTATTATTTATCGCCACATACTTCTTCGACTGCTATCGAGTGATTATCTCATTTGATGGTATACCATATACTTAGCTTAATATAAATGAAACAATAGTAAATAAAATTCATTTAGAGAATTTTGTACAATGGACGCATTGCGCGTTTAAGTCTTTCCTACCTAATCAAAAAGGATCGTGCCAAGATAAACATTTATTACATACGCATAATTACACAGTTTCGTTATTATTTATACTATTGATTATTTGTCGTTAGTAAACTCTAAGAAAGTATGTCATAAACAATATAATAAGTCTCGCTTTTCATTGTTACAGACTTTTAGACAGCATGAAGATGCCAGGACAGCGGCCAGGCTTTCAGATCTCTGATATCTTGGGGCTGAACGAGGGTAAAGGGTTGGAGGCAGCGCCGGCTCCAGGCGCGATCGGCGGTTGTTCGCTAGAGTTGCCGCCGTACGCGCCACCACACCACGCGTACTCTCATGAGTTGTTGAGGCACCACCAGCCGTGGTTGTCGCTAGAACACCATGAAGCACACAGCAGCTGTAAGTATATAATCCTGAATTAATAATAATGCAACCCAATTGGTTTAAGCTTTGTCGTTGCTTGATGTTGTCCTATTCTATATGAAATCACCAACGGCACTGCTCTTTATTTTCCAATTCAGGCGGTGTTAAAAGTAAATTGATACAAACTCTTAAGTACTCGTCCGTGTAGGTACATAATTTCGGTTGTATTTGATAGGTTTTTAATCCCGTTCAAACAGTAAAATGTAAGAACTTGTTGTGAGAATAGGAATATATACTAATTTGTCATTTTTGAGTTACTTCAAAATTTAAAAACTTCGTTATCAATAGCGTAATAATTGATGTATTGTATATTGATTTAACTTTCATGAGTGAAGAGTAATTGATGAAGGATCCTTCATTCAAGTTATTAGCTTTTCAGTCATGAGTAGTAGTAAGTACGGCAATAAACACTGCTGAATTCTTCACTAAGTGGCGCTTCTGACTATTCAAACGGGAATCCTAGCTGCTGATTACTCATACACCACTTACACTCCTGTTCAAAGTGTTAACAGTTGCTTTGAACTTTAGTAGTAGGTACGTTATAATTTATTTTCTTGATGTTCTTTTACTATAATATTAAAATAAAGGTATTTATCCTCTCTTAAATTATAGCCTTTTGTTATTTATAAATAATATTCAAAATTAGCATCCTAAAAATTTACCAGACAGAAATAGACCAGTTATTTTATAATAATAAAAATGTTATTACGGAGTATCGGAAATAATGTTTAAATATTCTATAGAATTTATTTATCCAGTTTTCAAATTATCATGACAAATATTAGATAATACTCATTATTCTGAGGCAGCTAGGACGACAATTTACTCTTCTTTAAGTTTACTAAGATATAATTTATTTTATGAATATATTAAACGGGTATAGATAACAAGTCTGAGAATAGGTATAAAATGTTCATTCACGCTGAGTTTGAAATTTTGAAGCGTTATACCAAATATAGTAGATTTTAATTTTATCATCGACTTAACTACCGATACTAAGGCCTTAAAAAGAAGAATGAGACCAACGGACTGCAATGCAGAGGGTCTTGGGTTCGAACCCACGTCGCGCACCTCTGACTCTGGGAAGTTATATGACTTTTCGAAATTATGTGCGTATTGATTGACAATTATCGCCTGCTCCGTGCCTCGGAGAGCACGTTAAACCGTCAGTCCCGGCTGCCATGAACATCTATGGCAGTCGTTATTGGGCAGTCAGTGCCCTATAATATCCTGACACTGGTCTAGCCTTAGGGTATCGTTAGCCTTCGGGTTGCGGACGTCAGGTGGCAGCCGCTTCGTGTAAAAACTTATATCCAGTTAAATCCGGTTAGACTAGAAAAGCCGACCCCAAGTGACTTGGGAATAGTAAAGGCTAGGGAGAAGAATGTTGAATATTGAATATGACCGTTAGGATTTATTCGATTAATTGTATCAACAAACTTAAAAAATTGTATTAGATTGCCATGTAAATCTTGATAATTAGTTAAATTTGCGTAGGCACAAGCGTAACGAGCACATTTCCTAAAAATCAAGAATCTTGGACAACAAATGACTGAGGAATGAGCTATTCTAATATTTTAACTGGAATGTTATAATATGTACCTACATAATTATATATAAAATAAATTTCTTACCACTATAAGAAAAAAAGATAGGTACTTACCTACAGCAATATTTCCTCGAGATAATACTTGCATAATCACACGGTATATTATTTAGGTAGATACAATAAATTATCGCGTGAATATCTCCGGTTATCGCAGCGGTACAGAGATCATGCCTCAGACAGTTATTAGAGCTTCAGTTTATATTGTCGTCATCACACGACATCTTTATCCGATGATACGTGATAACAGGTGACAACCAAACCTTCGGCAAACATGTTTGATTATTTGAAACGTTATGGAACAATATTATATCGATATTGCAAAGGGCTTTAATATTTTTGATGTCTTTAGACGCGTGCTCAAAAAACTAAATGTGCACCTTTTTAAGACCACCGTTCTAGAGATATGTCATATATTATATTGTTTTTCATGGTTTACTTTTATTCCATGTGTAGATGATACAGCATCATTTCGCGTGTGGGAATGAACACTGCCATACTTGGTATATAGCAGTCGAATCAAAGTCAAATCATTGCACATAGGCATATCAGTAACATTTATCTCCTAAATTGTCATCTCGTGAAGTATCGTACACAAATAAGTTGACCCACTCGAAAATAATGTGTATTCGGTAGCGGTTGGAGAGGCAGAGATTATTTTTTGAAATGCTCCTTCATTCGAGTGCCTTCACCCGCTAATCTAGTGTTGTCATTAATTATTTTTATCGCTTATCTAACACTTTCGGCACACTACACGTACTCATTTGTTGGATTGCTTGTACAACAACCGTTCTATCTGGCGTTGATTGATCAGCGTTTTAACAGTTTTATTGCTCTACTTATAATCAGATTGTCAGTCGTCAAACGCTCGTGGAAGTAATTAGTACAAATGTTAACAACAAAATGTCAAAAGAACTATACAGTTCTTTTGACCTATACCATCTATTTTGAATAGTGTATTCTCGAACAATAAGTAGCTTTTTATAGACATTAAATAAATAAAGTACGCTTGTGTTATTGCTATACTTTTAATTGAGTCAGTGTTCCCACAATTAAATTTACTTTGGTAAAGAGATAGCACAAATCTACAAAACAGTTCAGTAAATTAACAGTACAACTTTGTTCTTCGCAACTCTAAATATAATTCTATGTTGATATATTTTATCTCTCAATATGATAATGCTAACACGCTTCTTTGTAATAGAAAAGTTTAATTTTTCATATACGAATGTGAGCCTAAATGCAATTCCAAAATCGATGTCTTCGGATATATCAGTTAGTCGCAAAATAAATAAAATCTCATGAGCCTTTAAATAGGGTTGTGTACAGTTCACGCCCTAGAGGGTAATTTGGGGTGCTACTATACACGGTGATTGTTTAACGCGAGGGGTGAGACGTGGAACCAATTTGTCACCAATAGACACAGCTCATGTTCGTGAACACCATGGAGGCAGCTGTCGGCTATCAATTACACACTGTTTGCGGTTGTTAGGGATGCAATTTGAGCATTATTCGATGACAGTTATAGATTTTATTGTTCTGCTTTTATCTAGAATGGCGTATTACGCATGTTAATGTGACTCTTACTTATATGCATCGTAATTAATCATGTTTTGCTGATATTGCTTTTATTATTAAGAATTCTATGGACAGTATTAACTTAAAACATTTCGTAATGATCTTCCGTAAGCATATTTTTTAGTTTAGTTAAAAGTGATAATGATAACATAAAGTATTTTAAAGAAATATTGCCAGAAAAATACATTTTGGAAAATAGAAATTTTCTTTATCTTAGTTGTAATGGTATATGAAATGTTATTCAGGAACAACAGTTAACCTCATAGTGGTGACATCACAAATAGAACCATGAGAAGTCACTAAGACATACAATAAAGGGAATGCGTGACTCGATACTTTTATTAAATTTCCTGGATGCGCTTATGAAGGTAAGCAGGACGAAAGTGAACAAAAGCTAGCAGCTGCCGGGGGGTGGGTGTGGCTCACCCTGCCTTCCCCCCTGTCCCCGTGCACCTCCCCCCTGTGTCCACCACGCCCAGTCGCACTCCCACCCGACCATATTAACATATCCGTGTGAAACAACTAAATGTTCGAGGGGTGAATAACGAACAATGTTGTATTTGTCGAGATTTTTTGCGTTCGAACATCGCATCTAGTTAGAGTTAAATAGACCGTAACCCTCGCGGAGATTAACTGGAGATATAAATGTGAGTGTTTAGTGTGAGCTTGACACAGTTTTGTTTAGTGGTTTTATTGCTACTAGTTTTTGAGTGAATTAATGAAGCTGTTAAATCGTTTCTCACGCGCTTTATAGATACGTTTATTAAATATAACTCATTATGTATATATCCATAAAATATTTATATTGGATTTCTTTCCGTAGGCTCGACTTACCAGCGCCTTTAATGACTTTGATTTTTGATATATATTAGGGTTTAGGGTTCGATTTCTGAGACATGTGGGTTTATTACACCTTTGCCTAACTCATCGAGGATATAGGTTTGAGAATATGTATGTGTGTATCTAATAAGATGTTTATTTTGTCCTAGGTGTGATTGGTCAGCAAGCGAGCCCTGACAGTACATCCCGTGCATCAGAGCTGTCTTACGTAGGCCCTTCGGCTGCTTCACCACCAGTCACTGACCCACGCAATGAACTTGACCATGACCATGAACCGGACGACAACGACATCGACCATGAAGACGAGCATGACCACGAACCGACCGCTAACCCTAATTCTGACCCAAACCTCGCACACAAGAAACGCAAACGACGAGTCCTCTTCTCAAAATCACAAACTTACGAACTGGAAAGACGATTCCGCCAACAGCGATACTTATCAGCTCCCGAAAGGGAACATTTGGCCAGTCTGATACGACTGACACCTACGCAAGTGAAGATTTGGTTCCAGAACCACAGGTATAAGACCAAACGAGCGGTGCAAGAGAAGGGAGCTCATGATTTGAACGTCGGTGGTTTGAACTCACCGAGGCGAGTAGCGGTACCGGTTTTGGTGAAGGATGGCAGGCCTTGTGTTGGCAAGCCGGATGGATTGCCGCCTCTAGGTATGTCTCTGCCTCCATACCACCAATCGATGCATCATCAGCCACCAGGAGCAGGTCATGCGCCTCAGTCCGGTGGTTGCTGGTGGTGAAGAGCGCATGGTACGCTATATGTGTTTTATGTGATTTACTAGTCGATTTGTCGCAGATGGTTTGCAAAATTCGATTTTCATATCAGTAATGATATAATTTTTGATTTAAAATACAATACCTGAATAAAAAGTACACGTAATTGATCGAAATAAATATTTAATTATATTTTGATGTATCTATGATTATTGAATTTTGCACACCTGCGGCATTATAATTATGAGCAAAATTTTCGTAGTTTTCGTTAAAAAAATGTTAAAAGTATTGTTCAAATCAAATAGTAACTCGAATACTAATTACAAGTACTGGCTATAGTACTTAAATTGGAAGTTTTAAGGTATCTGGAGTTCCTACTTATTTGTAATATAGTTATTTCTAATACTTGTGCGTCAAGTAACTTTTTGTGACGTCATGAGCGTCTTTATTGTAAGCGTTCGTGAAACTAGTGATCAAATGCATTCCATTTTGATTGGAATTTTTAATATTTGTATAAAAAGCCTGTGTCACTTTTAGATAAGTAATATTATGAAAAATGACCAGATTTTATCAGAATGCAATATCTAGTTGTAAGTTTCAGTATTATCATAGTCGAATATACCTAGTTTATAGTTATTTATGTATATTTCAAATAAAGTTTTATATTAAATACGTACTAGTAACTTTAGACGATTAACAGTAAATGTATATTATGTACATATTTGTGTGATTAGTTACCGAGAACGATGTATTCCCTGAGACACCTACACGTTATATGTATTATACTTGGTTAGAATTCCTATAATTGTAATAGATGTGATGTTGTAGAAAATAATAAATAATGTAATATCGATAACAGAATACCTTTGTACCATTCCTAATAACGTGTCTAACGATAATCACACAGTTTAAGATAACTTACCAACGTAGACGAATTTAAGCGAGATTGTAAAAATGTGTTACATATAAATTATTATCAGAATATTAAAAAGTTTGAAAGTATGTACCTACTCTTTTACTACATCAAAACCTTATACCAAACAATTTTAAGATAGTTTTAGCGAGACATGACTTATTGATTTGTGCACATCCATAAGTCATGTAAAAACTATTCAACTTGAAAATATATAATGGGTTAATAAATATGAATTTACACGAACAGTGATCGTTTCGTATGTTCACAACTCATAAGAGCGCTGTTATTAGAAACGACTGATGACGTGTGTATCAGAATGCGACTGTGGAAATGTCAACTAACTCGCATAATTGTAAAAACCTACTTGTGTTTTAAATCGTTTTCGACAAAACCTTTGTTTTAATAGAATTATTTTTATGCAATAAGAATGAATGCGAAATTGCATGATGAACGGTTGAGTAGTTACGGCAAGAAAGCGTTACAAATAAACTAACTCACATTCGCATTTATTAATATTAGTTAGGATGCGAATATTAGTTTGCTACGCACGTTGTCGGAGAAACAGAAAAGGATATAGTGGACCTGGACTCACGATCTTTCTGATTTAATATTATTGTTGGCATAACCGCATACCTGCGTAAATCTTAACTTATATACATATATCGTAATATTTGCTACTACACATACCTAAATATGTAACGTTACGTACATATCATTTACTTCCATCGGAAGAAAAGATAATATTAGATACCTATTTCTATTGAATATTGGTCCATTGTGTTAATTCTGAATTCTGGAATCCTTTGCTTAGTGCAACCACGATTATTTAGGATTTCTTTTCAACAAATTCCCGTGGAATCTGGAAAAATGAAAGGTAGCATCGTTTCTTTTTACATGTAAATATCATGTACCAATTTCTCCTGAGTCTTTTAGGATATACAAGCATCTGTTTATCTGCGAGTGATATTAGGATGGCGTGTTATTTAGAATGTAGAGTCAATAACCAGCTCCTAAGAGTAGTTTTCCAGCTCTATGGGAGAGCAACTTATCATTCGCTTACAGAGAGTACGGTGCGAAAATATTCCATATGATCAGTGTACCAATAAGTCGATGTGTGACCGATGATTGTTTACTGTTTCAATATTTACCAGTCCCGGGCGTTTATCTAATCGCGGGCTGCCAACCGCGATAGCTTGCGACCCGATTACTGAAATACCTGTAGCCGCAGTGTTTTCTATTCACCTGTTCTATTTATTCCTACATACAGTGAACCACACTATTTCTATACTTCACTAGATTCTCTACAAGGCAAAGGCAAAACTGAAGGGGTGAGGTATATTTGTCGCAGTAGGTAAGACACAAATGGGATTCCATTATTTAAAATGTAATACATATTTGTAATAAACATAGGAATACTATATGATTGTCTTGTAAGCTTGCATCGCACCGCTGGTACAATGTTATTGGATACATGGTTTGAAAAACAATATTACTTAACACGATCTCGAACTGCATCCAGTAAGCTCGCACCTAGGTATATGAACCTGTCGAATGAAATATGTCTTTACCTAAGAAAGAAAAAAATAAAGAAAACTGTATTTAACTTCAGCACAAAAAAAAAAAACAAGTACCGTCATATAATCACAAAAATAAACATACAATTAGGCATGAAATAATGGTGACCGCTTAGCATGATGCCGTGATATAAGTTAAGTATATTAAATTTTTTCCTTACCATAAACAATCATTTACTGCATCACGGCGCTAATTTTAAGTGATCTCTGCTGTGTAAACCTTTGGTGATTGTCTAGACCTTTAGTGACCATATTATTTTCGTTATGTTATGTAATTGCAGTAATAAACTATAAGAATACTGGCAGCATTTTCACAATGTTTGAAGAATGCGTGCAGATGGGACAGATATTCAAGTGAGTAGCAGGTTGTGGGTTCGATCCCCAAATACAATTGGTTTCAGTGTGTTTGTTCTCTGTGTACGTTTTTAAATGGTTGTAAGGTCTCCTGCGTTGCATGTTGCGTGGCGGGCATTCCTAACGCGGGAGATATGATGACAATCCGTGAAATATATTAATTAAATATTAATAAAATAATTACTATCTTGTTTGTTTTTCACTTAAACGGTTAGACCGATTTTCATGTGTTCATTATTATTGTGGAGCTAGTGTATGGGATTGTTTGTAGCAATTGATGCTATAGGTATTTGATGAGTATATTTTGCTCAGACGATGGAATAACAAAGCATGAAAAAAGCATGGCATGACAAAAATTAATAGATAGACTGGTTGTTATAAATGTTTTTCTAACTTTGTGTTCGAATTGCATAAATATTAACTAAACCTTTATAAGACTCATAATGAAATAAAAAAATAACTTCTTGGTAACATAACAACTATACAAACATAATTATAACATAGCTATGCAATGTTTTAAGTATGCGTTTGGGACATTTATTTTTATTTATAGCTTGTTTATTCTGTATGAGATCTGGGTGTTGTCGCTATGACTATGTATTCAATAATCTATACTTGTAAGATTATGATATGATAAGCTCATGGTATTTGTGAGAGTTTATGTTTATAATATTAAGACAAGTGTCTTCTTCTTCGTGCCTGCAACTAATGAAGACTTTCAGTCAGCTCTGTATATTTTTTCTCGTCTTTTGCAGGTTGAAAGAATTCGGTGGCACTCGTAATGCGCGTCCATTTTTTACCATCTTTGTTTAACTAGACTACCTTCTACGACCAGTTCTTCATTTCCCAGCAATCTTTTTATAAGAAGCAACTTCCACTCTAAGAATATATCCTGTGTCGCGGGGGACTTTACAAATATTCAAACAATGGACACAAAGAACACCCATCTGGGTGTTCTTTGTGTCCGTTGTTGCTGAACAACTATTTGTTGATCACACAATTTTTTGGCTCGTGTGGGGATCGAACCCACAACGCTTGACGTAGCGGCAGTCGAGGCGACCACTTAACCCACTACGCTATTTGTGCAGTCAAAGTTTGTCCATCATTATAAGTTACAAGAGCTTGTAATTGTCATGCATATAGAACTTTACGCTTTCGGATTGTTTGTAAAAGCTTGCATGTCTAAACAAACTGTCGTTGAATTTCTGGATAGATGACATTGCTAGTTTAGGATATGAACTTTACCTATACGTCTGTATGCCAACATTTCAAAACTTCTATACGTCTCCTAAGATCTTATAGGCCAAAAGTAATACTTTTGAAGACTTGTACAAACTGGGTTGTACCTTTATCTTTTTTTTCAAAGGCATGAAGGGCGTTTTCAGTGCATGTCATAATTTTCACTTATATTACTGACGACACCCGTACGCATCCTACTTGCAAGCTGCCATGTCAGTTCATCGATAATTTTATTTTATTGAATAGGTTCAGTAACAGACTACAGACTAACACATAATCTTAAACAGTAAACAATACTCAAATCTGGAGTCCAATTATAATTATACACATCATTTAGTTAGTGAGAGAGAATTTATGCAAACACTGATATTATATAAATATAAAATAAATGATACAAAAGTTTTACTTAGGTACTAGTTGATTATTTTATTTTTCCTTAAGGTTTCTGCTATCTTACTGTAGCTTACACTCTTCAAGTAAAAGTCTTTTAAATATATTAAGTTTGTTATAATATATGTCAACCCGGGAACATACAGCATTATATTAGTCGCACATTCGCGATATCGGCTTGTGATACATTATTATTGCTAATCGGTATACTAAAAAAATTGTGTGATGTGTACGGATCGCGTTGGTATCTTGAAATACAATGTTTAATGACTTTATTATTCGAAAGAATTAACGTTATACTCTTTAACACGGTCGACTTTTTCTAGTACCTTAGTTTAGTTAGATGCTGGTAAATGGTGCGTCGGCGTATATCAAATTGTTGATGAAGCACCCGTTCATTTTAACCCCACAATTCACTTGAGTTGCGGGTCCAGAGTTGCTGTTATGATCAAATCAGTTAAAAAGTATATGTTAAACAACAATAGGTCTTATAAGGAATAAGTAACTGTTTATATTTACGATCGATCGTGAGGTAGTAGATTCGATTTTCGGATCGAGCAAGTAGTTTTTGTTTTTTTAAGATATTTTTAGTGGTAATATAGAGTTTGGCCATTTGGTCAGTAAATGGTTACAGGTTCGCCCTCTATGACATGGAACTTCAACCATAGCACGCGAAATATTGGCTTAATTTACTTATACATTTTTATTTTATAATCTTGTTTTTTTTAACTTTTACGCACAGCGTATGTCAGTTTGTATTATTAGGTACTTGTACATTTTAATGTTCGCTTGGTGAAAATAAGTACATAATTAGAATATTATGTACATTACCTATGTACGCGTTTATAAATACGGAACGCTGAGGTAAATTAACCCAACAATTCGCGTGCAATTCCATGTACTAATATTTAAAACGACTCCTACTTTGAGGGGGGGTAGGAATCTTTGAAGAAAGGAGCCTCATAAGTCATAACAGACAACCATACACACAATTCTATATAATTTATTTATAAAAACAAACGCGCAATATTACTGCTTCATATCGTTACATACATCTTATCGTTGTACAGTTTAAACATAGGTATTGCTTTATATTGAATTAATATTTTCATACATAATGTACCTACTAGGTATTTAAATAAAAATTATTGTATCTTCATACACTAGGACAATAAAAGATTCATAAAATAAATAATAATAACCATCTATTATCCTTTCTTATTTTGATATCGACTTGAAGTAAGTATGTGTTGACAAAATTCCGCTTCAGTATGTATCTATATAAACAATAATTGCTTGTATTATATCACAACGGAAATTGTTGTAAACCTTTTCTGTGTATGTCTGATTAAAAATGTGTGAATATCTTCGCCTACACAAAGCCAGGGATAAATCCAACGCCTCTATGGCATTGATAGAAAACATTCCAACAAAGAAGTGTCGCCGTTTATTAAATAAATAATAACAGTGCACAAAGGATGAAGTCGACGGTAGTTCGACAATGGCCAAACAAACTGAGAATTATTTCCAATAAATTGTTGAAACGCCTTCGATTTTGTCGTGGCCTTTCACAAGGGCCCGATGGGAGCGATTAATTGTTGGTGCGAACGATAAGCCGATTAGTGTAATACACAAACATGAAGATATACAGGCTCTCGGGTGCTCCGCCCGCTGACGGTACGTCAGTTAGTTTTTCTATACATTTGTGTGGGCCGGGCCTCACGTTGGCATTTCAGTAGCTGATTAAAATGGGAAATATGTAGTATGTGTTAAAATCTATAATTATTATTTATAATCCGAAGGGGTAGGCAGAGTTGTGTTACAAATCCAAATTTCGCCGGCTATGGATTTAGCTCCCGTCGCTTTATCGGGGCATGGTACCAGACTCTGCGCTGGTACTAAGAATTTCTTGACTGAAAAGTCCAATAACACTGTTATTGGACGTTTTGGTTCAATAACCTGACTTGGTAATCGAACCCGAGACCTCATGCAAAGCAGTCACTTTCACTATCGCGGCCCAACCAAGGCATTCTTTGAATCTAAATAGATTAAAGACTCTGTTAGAAATGCAAATTTTATTTTAACCACATACTTACCGGGCTCAATCGTAAACTGGACGGTCAAAGTTAAAAACTGTGACTTAATTTTTTGTGTTCACTTTCTAAGTTTCTATATAGCATACCACACCGTGTCTTCAGGCAAACAAAACAGTTCGCAGCAGACAGTGAGTCATACGGGCGTCGTTTCCTAGGACCTTAATCGAAATCATAAATAATGATAAATTTATTTACCTTTACCTCGTGTTGCGATTTTACTGCAGTATCACACAAATGGCATAGTGTGGCTTTAATTTATAATAAAATTAGATACCTTGTCTGCAGATTCGCTCACATAAATGTAGGTTATGTTAATTTTCTATCCCTCGGTAGCAGTAGTTTTTCTAGATCAAAGGTACCTACTCTATGTCCTTCTCTGTACCCCTGAAAATGTGTATGCTAAATTTCATGATAATCGGTCGAATATATAAGACGTGACAGCATAACAAACAAACAAACGAACTCACTTTCGCATTTATAATATTAAGTTGTTGTTGTTATACTGTACAGGGCCCTAGTTTGATAATGTAGAGGGGTTTACGCTTTTGTTTATAATTCTATTTTTGTTTCATTTTTGTCATTGTGTATTGTTTATGTTTACTGTGATTTTATTTTCTATGTCTTTCGCGATTTGACTCAGACTAATTATTTTTCTTTAACACAGATTAATTATAGTAGAGTGTTGGTCTCCAATTTTAATTGTAGGACAATATTTTACATGCTGGTCATCTCAATCAATATGCCATTTAGCTCTTAACTAATGCGGACAACTAGCGAACTATTTATCTACCAGATCTATCAATTAATCATTTACTACTTAAAGAATGCAAGATCAAAAGAAATCGTGCGGTTGATAATAATCTCAATGGACAATCTAAAAAGTTCTTCTATTTCATTATGACGTGGACTACCTACATACTAATGTATTTTACGGATATTTTGCAAGCAATGTGTTATGCCATGAAAATGAACGTCAATTGCCGACCGCCAAGTATTTCTTAAGATTCCGCACTGCTAATGAGAATGTCATTACAGAAAATCGCAATCATCCGACCCGGGAATCGAATGCGAGACCTCATGATCGCATATCAAGTCTCAGGTAGTTCCGCGCAAAGTTATAAATATGTAGTAAATTATAAGTAACAACATTATGGGAATCAATGTTTATTATTTAAAGTAATTTAAAAACTCAAAATGTTACTATGAAGTAAACTCCTGTTAATAAATTACTTATCTCCCTTTAGGACTATTAGTAGCAGGACTTATCTCTATCTCCATTCATTGGCACATTTGTAAGCATGATATGACCTAATAAGTACTTCGTATTTATGACTTAGCATAATATAACTGCTTGGACAAAACATTTACCAAACACTGATCACACATTAAATCCAAAACTGTATTCTTTTCACATAAAATAAGTCTCAAAATCGTATGACATTATTGTATGGTGATAGTGCATGGATTGTTCATGGCGACAGTGGGGTGTATTGATTTTGTAACTATAACTTGAAGGAATTTTAACCTTATATGGCACTAATAAAGTACATAATGGATTGTGGGATGCGTACAAAACAGCAATATGAATACAATATTGTCGGTGTAAGCGTAATATCGTTATGATGGACGAGCGAATGCGGTGGCGGTCAGCGTGCAGTCGACTTGAAACAGATAACATGGGATAACCGATGCACCTGAGACTGGGAAGGGAGACACTGCTTATGACTGTTGAGAGCGCAGAATTTGGACCGTCAGGGATACACAAAGTTTAGTCTAGAAATTAAGTTATACAAACATATCTAAATAGACATTAATATCGGCAAAAGGCATATCGATGTTTCTTTTCCCAACTGTAGAAGTAGTTTGATCGCACTATTGGTAAAAAACACCTATTTTCATAGACCAGATTTGTTATGATATGATTCCATATGTAGCACAATAGTTCTGCATCTTCCGCGATTAGTGTAGTTATGTGTTAGTATATGTCCCATCCCACTTTTGATTAAAACTCATTACAGTTTTCCAAGGCTCGGGTATTTTTTACCGTGACAAGAAAAACACCATCATAATGATAAATGTTTATTTCCGAAAATACAATGTATATACAATAGAATAAGCTTTATATATCAAATGAATTCAGTTTTCCTACATCGACATAAGTACAGCGCATTATAATGTAGAAAGAGCCGTGTTATCGCTAAAAGCAATCTCTTTCAAGCAAGCTTTGTTTAGACAATAACGAAATTTGTATCTACTAAACAAGTATTTTTGTATATACATAATTGAAATTAAACTACTATATACGGATTTTATCGCGTTGTTTATTTACTATATAGTTATAGACTAACTGTCATCTTAGTCTCCCCGTGACCATGGCTGCTGAAAAGCAACCGAAACGTCGGGGAAAGTGTAAGCCAAAAATAAATAGATTTAATAGTTTAAATAATTATATTAGCTTATAAATTAGTAAAATAAAATCAATAGTAGTAGTAGTGTAATATTTTCAAAATTTTGTAATACAGTGATAAATAAACAACGCGATAAAATCCGTATATAGTAGTTTAATTTCAATGAATAACATTCGCGTAAACAGAAGACAATATTATATACATAATTATTAATTATATTGTAATTATTTAGAATTATCTTTTCTTATCTACTAAATGTTTGATGTTACTTAATGTCACTAAATGTTACTAAATCTTTTATTATGTATTTTTATATTCTAAATTTTTAAGTTCAAGTTGCCAGCCTTTGAGATGATGTATATCAATGACATCTCAGTTTTAGTAAGACAAGAACAATAACCGCGTATACATTATGTAACTTCATAGAGAGAAATATAGTATTCAGAGGGTATTAGCAACACATTATACGTTTGTCTTCACTTATCAAATTTTCTTTGCCAAATTACATCCAATCTCGATATTCCTATATAAAATACTGTGGTTATAATGATAATATTTTTTGAAAGTATAAATAAATTTAGGACGTTTCATGTCCACTCGGTTTATTTGATTCAATTTACTATAATTTCAGCGATAGCTCAGTGGGGAGACCAGCAGACTGCAATGCAGAGGGTCTCGGGTTCGAACCCACGTCGCACACCTCTGACTTACGGAAGTTATATGACTTTTCGAAATTATGTGCATATTGAATATTGATTGACAATTATCGCCTGCTCCGTGCCTTGGAGAGCACGTTAAGCCGTCGGTCCCGGCTGCCATGAACATCTATGGCAGTCGTTATTGAGGAAGTCGACGCAAAAGATCCCACTGGGTCGAAGTGTCGCCGGTCTGTACTGACTGGCACCCACACAAGATAGTACTATAATTTCATGATGGTTATTGTTTTTGATAAATATAACACAAACTACGTATATTTGGCCTAAAGTCAATCAATTATGCAAGTGTTTGCAACGAATGCGCAGTAGCTATTAAAAAATATTGAACAACAATACAATCTTACTGGTTTTCATGAAAACCGACTATTCCATAGGTTTAATAGTACCTATCAAATCTCCGTGTAAGGCTCGTAAAAGATTTTCACATACGTGTGAACATATCAATTTACGCGATTTGCATGTGCTGTCATCGTTACACAGTTAACAAAAAAATTATTAACTATTTGTAAATCCGAATACACCCTAGTCACGTGCAGGAAAGTTATTTTAACAAAATATACTTCCTAATCTGATCTGATAGTAAATCACCGTCATCAAATATGTTAGTAGGATCTGAAGAACATCGTTAGAGCTTAGGCGGCACGCGCTGAAGCCATTTTGCGGCTAACCCTGAGCCGCGCACCCTCGCGACCGAGTGGATTTATTGCCCTTCTCTAATAAACACGTTATGTTGTATACCTAACGAATATTAATAACCTACTTCCTGGAGCGCCCGATGATTTTCATTTTTGTTATTGCCTGTCGTCACGTCGTTACGGCCTTTATACGGATTAACTAACATCCAATATGAATATTTTAGAACTGAAAAGGAATGCCGTGCGAATGTGCCAATAAAATTATTATCTGCTACAAAGTTCGCCCCAATATTCTCATTGGAAAGCTCAGTGATTTTTACGCAGATACGTAGTGTTTTCTTACGTCTGTTTTATGAAGCAAGTTGTTTTGTAGCGTAATAATTTTCCTAGTATCCACCATTCGCACAAAAATGTTTTAGTTTTCGTATATATATCGCAACAGCCATTTTTCACGTGCCAGCAACAACGCACAGACATAAAGGTTTACGACAGGCCGTCATATTTATGGCGCTGGTATTGTGATATATTTTTTGTTGTGCGCATTAGGTTTTATCTGACTTTCCGCTAAATCAAGTAGCTACTGGCCGGTGTCAGGAAATACCCTCGCATATATCATCCCCGGCGGATGCAAGCGTTTTGGGGTTATGTCTCGATTCCGCAGGGCGAGCCCGCCGAATCATTTGTCTTATCGATTGGAGTAATGGCCAATTTTCTTATTTGTATAGAATGTATTAACTTACTTTTATGCATTTGCCAGTTGTTTGATATAATATTATTGAGGATAGTATATTTTTTGGGACTTAGGTTCAAATGCAGAAATTGTAGAAAATACTAAATATTAAGAGTATTTCGTTTTGTTTATCAATTTAAATAAGTTGGGTTGTAAAAATACTAATAAAACACAAAAATGGTTATCATCGTTCTTGCAAAATAATGCTACCACATGCTTAAACAATACCCTATCAATAGTAGTCGAGCTGAGTTATGCTGACGATCTATAGTAAAAACGTTATCTGTGAAGGGCTGACGTTGTAGCGCTCGCCCTCAACAAAGTAGATACTTCGATTAAGACGTATCGCGCCCTTTTTTCTGTAAAAAAGGGAAAATGAATAGTGCGGGGCGGAAATATTACGTAGTAACGGCATTTCCGCACAATAAATCGGAGTCCAATCAAAGGAAACTCTGCACAGCGTACGTCATATATCTTTGTTAATGCTACACTTTATTTTATTGGGCTTTTTATCGGTTGTATTGTTGTTATACGTTTATCTTAATTGATAACTACTTGTACTGCTAACATGAATAGCTCGTGTAGTATTTTTTGTAGGTATTAGTAGCTAATCCCTATCACTAGGATTATGTTGTATCGATGCATGTCTGTTTTATCACTGCATTGATAATTTATTAACGGCATATCAAAAAAGAACATGAACTTTCATAAGCATTTTGCGAGTTTCAAGCGTATATTTAGTATAGAACTAAGATGTATTTTAAACTACTTAATTTTAAACTACTATATAATGTATATTTTAAAACAAGCGGAGTGAATGGTGGGTGAGTGTACGTGTAAACAGAGGTGGCCTGTTACCTGTCGTCGTTATCTGCTGGGGGAGGCTAAATCAGAAAATCGATATACGTTCCGACTAGCGAGCGTTTATTACACGTCGCTGCGCCGCCCGAGTCCTGCGTCCGTCCAATTTAAAAAGTTTCCACTTTTGTCTTCGGCCGACATCGACAAACTATCCTGCTATTGGTTTTCACCGAACATTCTCGTTCAGTTATATATGATTACAAAAGTTGCAAAAGTAGTTTCCGCTACAAATTTGTTAGATAATGAAAACGGTTAACTGAGATACTTGTTAGAGTAACTATTTATTTATACTATTGGGTCTTAACGAACAAATACATGTTAGGAATTATTACCTAGTTATGTTTGTGCAGTAGGGGGCTATCGTTTTTGTGCTCACTAGTCGGCGCCACTAGCAAGTAAGGTCCTGTCACAGCTGCTATCAATAGCTGTATTTGGCGGTACACATAATTATTGTTGGTTTCTGTGGTTACTGTTGAATTGAATAGAGTATGACGTCTAAAGACGTTACTATCCACTAATTCGAGCGCGATCGCCATCATTCATAAAGCAATTGATAAACCGCTTAATTTGATAGATAGGACAGACTATTATACCTACTCATTTCAGTAATAAGTATGTATGTCTTAAGGTGACATACTGAAAAGAGTTGTAATTCGAGAATAAATCCAACTACTATGTATTAATACTAATTTTTTAAAGATATTAAAGTAACTTTTGCATTGCTGTTATTAGCAAAGTTATTCACAGCCCATCTGATGGTAAGCGGTACCCATCGCTTATAGATAAGGCTATGTTTTTAGATGTCACAGAGGCAATTTTAAAGCAACAGAATCGAGTTGTTGTCTACTGAACTACAAAGATAGCCATCAAAACACACTCGGTTTGCCTAGTTAGTAGTTACCGTTGCCTTAAAAATTCATTGCTGTAATGGGTAGAGGTGAAAAGTGTTTAGAAATAAGGGAAAAGAAGAAATGCTTAATGTTTTCACCAGCTGAGGTGTAAACAATCCACTCCCGGGCAGCGACAGAACATTACTGTTTACGCTGCTCATTGGTAGGTTGCATATATAGACTCCATACATTGGGTGTCTGGAGTTCTATTGTTCAAATAAAACGCAGCAATACGGAGATATAGTGCTACTCGCATCGATTCAGTGAAAGGGTAGTAATTCCCTGGTCGTCCGGACCTATTCATGAAACCAGCAAGACAAAGAAATAAAAATACACAATTTCAAGTGAAATTTGTATTATTTTTGAAAATCTTTTGATTTGGTGATAATTATTGTTCGATAAAAATATCGACATAACAAATTACAATTATTTTTGTTTTTATTGGGATCGACCCGGAACGGTCTGCGTAGGAATGACCATTTTAATCATCACGTTATTAATTGAATGCAGTCAATTAGCTATTACTTTGAAAGGTAAATTATGAAATATACAGCCTACCAATGCAGCATCAGCAGCGTAAACAGTAATGTTCTGTCGCTGCCCGGGAGTGGATTGTTTACACCTCTGCTGGTGAAAACTTCAAGCATTTCTAGTATACATATAATAATATTGTAACTGGTCGATGTCTGTATATAGGAGATATTTGAGAAAAATAATGTGAGGATCTTTATATTAGCGATAGATTCCAAAACAGTTATTTTAGATATGTGATCTGGCTGTCTGTATGTTTTACGAGCATCGCGCAGAAACTACAACACAAAATTTAATGGTCTAACTTAAGATCTGGTGCATGTTTCATCTTGATATGCCATCTTGAAGTCGAGTCTTACTAATAAGATTTTTTATGCACCGCCTGGAAGCTGTAGGTAGAGATAGCTGTAGATCGGATTAAGAGATACTGGATATTTTCACCTTTTTATGTGTGTAGATCAGTTTCTTCTTATATGCAAAGAAAGAAAATATAGATAAAAATATATCGCCTGATAACTTAGGTGGGTAGATTAATTTCCTTTTATACTACACATGATAGTTTCCAGCTGTGACGCCTTCTCCGGAGATATTCCTTCATCGCGACCCACCGCAGTTTTGACTGCTCATAAAATGGCCGTCGCTGGCAATAAATTACATCGACAATCATATTCAAACCGCTGCAGTTACTTAGCAAAATGAGTAATACTCATAGTAACAATGCATAGCTTGACGTCAGCACGAGTCAGGAAATTCGGAATTGAGATGTCAATACGGAGCATATCCGGAGTATTCCGGTTGCTACAATACCACCCCGCTGTTTGTTGTGAATGACATGTCAAACATCTACCATTAATGAGCGCCACATTTGTTATTGGTTGTCAATAACCACACCAACGTTTGGTTAGACCAATTTATGAGTAGGCAACCTTAGTGACCAACTTGAACACACGCGTCGAAGAAAAAAGGTAGCAGCTGGTGACAGCTCAATTTGGCAAAATGTAGAATATCCAATTGAAAAAGAGATGAATCTATGAAAATTAATGTCTTTTTCCTTCTAACGTCTGGCTTCTGATACCATTCGTTTGATTTCGATGAAGTTTTGGATAGTTATTGTGCGTACAGTAAGAATGGCCTGTACACCAATTATAAAATTAAAATAATATTTCAACTAAATGAACTAACTAAAATCTTGTGAAAAGCACTGCAATGACAAACATTTTTTAAAGTGAAAACTTCTTTAGGCGCGTTGAGCACTTTTTGGGTGAACAAAAATCATGGAACTCGCGTCATCGTCACCGAACGCTTTCCATGAGCTATATGTATACTTTGTATACATGTGTAGGTACTTTTTGGGTGAACAAAAAGCGTGAAACTCGCGTCATCGTTACCGCACGTTAGTTACCTACTTAGTTTTCACTTCTATCGACAGTCCCCAAAGACTGCCCCGCATTTTTTATTGAAAATTTATACTTCGCGTTGTGTTCATTACATGATTACAAAAAATTCGGTATACGACACGGTACCCTAGTGAAGGGCAAATTCATCCTAGTATTATTATTCTAGATTTACTACTGAAAACCAACCAAAACGAAATAATGGCTTCGGGTTCACAATTATATCAGCATTAGAATAAATAACAGTATCCTTTATAAAGCATTTATTGCTGATTTGTAATCTTGTTTTGAAATCAATCGTCGAATAATGTAAAATACGCAATTTATCAATTTACTAAGTAAATTACGGATGTAACAGTACGTCCGTAAAGGTTCCAACAAATATAGCAAAGCATGCCTGGTATAAGCTAGTGTGTGATAGAAAGCAAATAGAACGATGTACCTATGAGATTTCATCAAATGTGATTTGAAACGCATATGTTATCACTTTCGTCCTATTTTTATCCTATACGCAATGGAGTCTGGTAAACTAACCTAATATGACTGATCCTTGATGACGTCGAATGATAACTGATATCTAAGAATTGAATACAATGAATAAGTAGTTTTTTTAGGAGATAACAAATTAAATATAAGTTCGACATGTAAGAAAAATTAATATGTGTTACGGAATATATTCTGCCAATAAGCGCTTTATAAATAAATAATTAATGTACGTACCTCGATCTATCTTAGTTTATTTTGTTCATTTAAAAAATAATATATATAGCCTTGAATATGGCACCCTATTTATTTTTATTAAAATACGAATACAAAATTAAACGAGCATAGAAATAGAATAAAATCAATTGTTTATGGTTTTAAAAACTGTACCTATACTACGAGAATAAAAACAACTGGTTATGGTTTAAAAAAAAATTTACAGCGGTTAGATAAGTAATGCAGCTTTAGTGAGTTCTGCATAAAAACCACAGTTTATTCATACTAAATAAAATCAATACAAATGACAATGTTAACCAGTTCCCTTTCTCCCTATACCACCAGATAGTTAAATAATCAAAAGTATATCAATGTTTAACAGGCGAGGCGCAAGGACACTTACCCGGCTTGTCTGTATTGAACAAGTGCACCATTGAGGCTGAACGTTTATCCGTCAGTAGCGACCACCGCATCGACGTGACTCAGCATAACGGCTAATGGTCATCGGTCTGCTGGCACATGATTAATTACCCTTATCAGAGCGCACCCGATCCCGGCTGATGGCTCTATGATGAGAGCTGGTTAGAAAACATCATTTCAGAATTTGTGGATGCGGCAGTTACTCTATAGCAATGGTGTATCTTCATTTGTATACTTATTTCCATTTTATTTTTTATTGCATTGATAATGCATCGGTTTAAGTGGTGACCTCGCTGCTATCAATGTATTTCGCCTTCAATATACGCACGAGATATACAGGGTGTGCGGTAATTAATGGATAACTGATGGCCGTTCAGAAAAAAATATTAAAAAATATCTATCCTAACTACTACCTGAGATACATGTTTTTTTTTTTAATTACCATGTATAACTTTCTTGTTTACTACGACCATAAATGAATGAAATCCATCGGATTTTTGTTGTTTTATTATTAAACACTAATTATGCTAACAGTCAAAAGTATGCTATGCTATATAACTTGCACTTTTTAATATATATATTTTATTTTTATTTTGTTTATTTTTTTTTTTCATTTTTTCTGAACGGCGTTCTGTTCTTCTATAAGACATTTCAAGGTTATCCATTAATTACCGGACATCCTGTATAGGCACGATTCCGAGTCAAAGCATTTGTCGCTGGATGCATTTCTTCTTTCATTTTAAGATGCCTAAATGCCCAATTTAGGTTAGAATTTCCAGCCTTCCTGTTAACGGGTTCACGTCAGTAATGCAATAGGTGGGATTCGAATCCGCGATCTTTCAATCGCAAGACCAAAGCCACATCAACGAAGATACCGCGGCTTAAATGTCAAAAAATTCGTAGCACTGCGTAACTTAAGGTCGACTTGTTATTCCATTTCCATATAGTAATAGTGTATATGTCGCAGTATGATAGATAAAGCCGTAATATCGTTATATCCCTAGGGATATAATTATATACCGTACCATAGTTATACGAAAGCGATTCATTACTATTTTAATAGGAATATAATTAAAATACAGCTCAAGTTTAGTGATATAATTATATTACTTGATTAAGTTTAGTTAAATAATTGTAGAAGTGTAGTGTGGGGTTGCGGCGGAGGCGGCGGTTCGTTGTGTTTGTGAACCCCTACAATTATTTCACTAAACCTAATCAAGTAATATAATTATATCACTAAACTTGAACCGTATTTTAATTATATTCCTAGCAAGATAGTAATGAATAGCTTTCGTATAACTATATTACGGCTTTATCTATCATACTGCGACATATAGACACATAATATGACTCAATAAATAGTAGGCCAAGTAATTTTCAAACACGAAGTTTAAAATAGGCAGATGACATTGATAACATTTTAATCTCAGAGTAGACGTTGGGAGGGTTTACAGATTTGACATTATTATTTTACTGAAACCAATGGAACTATAGATCTGTACCTAATTAATAACAAGAATACCGACGGCAATCTTTTACAATATATTGATAATAAAAACCCTTGTTCTATTTCCTTGTGCAATATTAAAAATAAGTATATCTATGATGACGACAATGGAAATATTGTGCATTATCTAGCTACGTGACATAAAACATCACTTTATATATCTGCCAAGAACTGCGCTAGTTACATGTAAACAGTATCTATTGCACGATGAATTTACCTATACCTAGTCCAGTGATATCGGTAATCTTATCTGATCGGCAGGCAGTAATTGCAAACTGCGTTAGCGAGTTAAGGCCAAGTGCCTAGGACTATTTTAAACTAGGGTAATTTTATTTTTAATGCTTTGTTGTCGTTTTTGGTATAGATGAGCCGCCCGTTGCCAATTATGACAGTACGAACAAACCGACTTCCCTGGCGAAGTACCACCCCCTTTAAGGCGACTGGGCTAAGAGTAATAGCACTGTTACTACTGATATACATACTTCTTGAAGTTTACATAAGTTACGGCACCAGTTCCTTTCCTTTTATCACGTCTTTAATTTATTTTATTTTCCCGAGAGTTTGATAATGTGCGAGTGATTACTCTGGAGTTGCGATGATAACCACCTATTATCAGACGAGCCGCTTGCGTGTTACTATGGTAACACAGAAAAATAAACTTTGTTTTGTTTTTATTATTTTCTAACAACAGCTAAAATAGTAATTTATATAAGCTTACACAGATTGTAAGATATCCTTACAATAATATCAGCCCTATCTATAAACTGTCCCGCTGCCGGGCACAACGCTGACCCAGTGTGGGTGAGCAGACTCCACATATCTTAGAGGACATTATGAAGAACTGTCGAAACGTCGGTTACTGTGAGTATCATGATGCAGATGTCTGCGTGACAGTGCAACGGTCTCTACACTCGACTATCGTTGCCTTGGAAAATCTTTTCTTAACATTATAAATACGAATGTCTGTTTGTAAATTTTACAACATCTACAGTGTAAGAAAGAGAACATTTTGCATAGCGATTGTTTCTAGTCTATTGAGAAACATAAGCTTTTTATCCCGTCATAATGCGCGGTTTATGTAGGCTACATCTTGAAAATAAGCAAGTGAAGCTGCGGCTAATATATAGGTACTATATAAAGTAGACGAAGGTTTTAAAAATACTTTCATACAAGATATGAAATGTGTTAAAGCTAAGCTCATTACAACAATGGATTTTAAAAACACTCAGACCACGATGTACAATTCTTTGGATTACGGATTGCTATTTATACCGTGCGCTTCGTGTAAAGAGCGTCTCTATACGTATACATCGATCCAGTAATGCTGAGTTGTGTAATTAAACTATTATGGTAAGTGCACATTCAAGATAAAACGAAACTGCAAAAAAAATAATAGGTACGTCAATTCCAGCTACTCTCCTGCTTAAACTTCGTAGCTTAATGTAGATATTTGTGTATGTAGTAGTATTTGAATTCAAACACATTTCGACACCCATCTTACGCTAATGACTGCCTATAGAAACAGATTAAGCAGGCGTAAACGCTATGCATTGTTGTTCAGTTAATGCAATGCTACTGTAATTTGTTACGTCTCAAATAAACTCCAATAAAGAAACAAACAAAACATTTAAAGTTTAGATTGACCAGCTGAAAGGGAGGAAATTAGATTGCCGCGGGGGGTCTCCAATATTCTATCCTCTGACAAAAGCAACGTCGGACTTCGTAACAACGGGAGCGACAAAAAAGTTTCTCCTCAATAAATTATTTGTTCGCAAAAGAAAATACCAACTAATTTATATATCCGATTTGACAACTAGCAGCTTTTTAGCTCACGTTTTAGGAGATACACCGTCACACTTGGACGCCTCTGATTATCACCTTTCATTCGCTCTTTTATTCTGTTCAATCATCTAAATTACGCTAATCTCTGATCCTTTTATGCTTGCTTCTTTGAAATTCGGAAGCTGTATTGGAGGACCTTTTGAGAGGCTACGCATTCGTAATTCTAATAATTGGTTTCTTTATTCGTCGCAACCGGAAAGACGACCCACATCAACGAATCGCGCCTTTAAAAGGATTTGCTATGGCAAAAATGAACTGAGAATATTTGTGCCACTATAATGGGTAGTATTCTGTTTCTGTACTCCAGACAGTGTGTCGCTGTCGCTTAAATGAAAAAATGTTTAGAAGAGATCCTTCGGTTTACGATTTTTTTTATCGTTGGAGGTCTCGTGTGGATTCGTTAGCGAATACTTATAGAGATATTTTCGTACTCATACTACGACTCAAGATAATAAAGTGACTGTATTTTTTAGAGATAAATTAAATGCACTGGCAATTTAGGTATTTAATATATCAAACAGTCAATATCAGGATATGTAGATAGTCTACACTAGACATATCATAGCTGTTGTTGAAGAAGGTACCGATAAGAAATACTGATTTAATCTTTATTATGAAGTACTCATTTTTACAATATATAGATAAAATAAACAATAACGATTTAATATCAATTTATTTGTATTGTTTGATAACACTTATCGCAATTATTGGTAATTGGCAATAGGTATACCTTGATTGCGGGTATAATCCTACCTACTATGTAGTATTACCTTTGATATATAATATATGTGCGTACAAATATACAATTGTTGTAGGTACCTACTTCTACTTTGTTTTGTTCGATTTGTTCCAGTTCAATGCTCACAACAAATATTCAACCATTTTGTACAAAATGTCTATTTGAATTGAAATTAAATGGCCATATTACATGTTGGGGTCTTCAACAACAATGAAATTATATTCGTACATAATCTCAAATGACATTTTATTCGGTTAAATGGAGTCCCCGTTTGTGATTGAGTTTATTCTCTGAAGGCGTTCATTCAAACAATTTGTTATTTTGAGTAAATCGTAGCGCAGAATGCTTGCGCTTCGGCCCCGCGGTGCATCACTGCTATTGAATGTAGTTTTATGCAACGGCGTAGATCCGTGAAATTGATTTCAATCCGCAGTATTGAAAAAGCGGCAGCCTCTACCTAACTCTGATCACCTTCATTGACAAAATGTTGTTCATTCATAAAATTTTACAACTCGACGTACGAGCAACGGATCCGCAGGTAGACAAATATTTATGAATGAAGATGAGAAATTGCATCCTTTCGTTTGTTTTGTTTGAAAATCGGAACGCTAATCATTGCAAACATTCTGCTCCGTTTCAACGCAGTTCAAGAATTTGTCTGTATTAAATTCAAGAGAAAGATGTAAATACGGTAAGTTCACTTTCCTAATTTCGATAGCTACGTTACATGTTGACGTATATTTTTATAGCCCCATAACTAATGAAGTTCGCCTAACAACTGTAATAAAAGTTGGACCATTTGTTTTAAGTTCACATAAGTGTCATTCACACAAACAAATGACACTCGTCGTAGAAATGGTTCATTTGTCGAGCACGATTTGAAAAAGCCGACACTCAAAACATAGGAGCATTGAATGGACACCCATTTAGTTATTGAGTGTTTTACAACGATGCTGCAAAAAGTTTAAGTCAGGTACAATCCGGATGCGAACGACAGTGATGCTGAGTTCCCACGAGTGGACAGTTACTTATTACAATAGTTTATGAAGTGACAAGTCCACCACTTGTTTGTTTCTCTTTCTGATTGTTTCGAAGGCGTTGTCAAGAACAAAGCGCCATGTGTTTAGGATCAAGGCGCAAATGACTAATTGTTGTTTAGGCAACAGATGTGGAGGTTTGCGAGTATATTTAGAAACTGTCCATTTTCAGCAAATAGTTTTGCCAAAACTATCACTGAGTTGAGGAAAGGCACTACATATAGTACACATTCAATAGACTGACTGAAGAAAGTCAATGTCAATTCCAAAATTACGTGTTGCAACTGCCAAAGTGCCGAGGTTTGTAGTTTTATCTTCACATGTAAAATTTATTGATTTTTTTCATCTATAGAAGGTTCTGAGACTCAGTGTTATCTTAGCCTGTTTAATTTAATGTTTATTTAAACGCTCATATTATGTAGAGGACACTATACACTTTGTATTCTACTATTTTACACTATGTTACCATTTACTTTCTTTAATTTGCTTTAATTTTGCATTATACATATACTATAAGTATTTTGTATCCAATAATGTTATATTGAATATGACAGATTGTATAGGTACCAGTGAGACCCACATGTGACCATACTCCAACAAATTAACGTCACAGGCCTGTTGGCACAGGTATATCTGATATCTATCACAGGCTTCAGTCTATAATATCAATGTGTATGAAGGTCATGTAATTACTTGTATCTATGTTCGTGTTTCGTAAAGAGAAATAAATGGTAACATTTTATTGCCCAACTTGGAAATCGTACCTGTTTGTAAGCTGTTTCACTCAAGGTGAAGAATAAAGTAGAATCTGGTTAATAAGCTATAACATACCAAGTCAGTCTATTTCTTAAATCTTATTCCACTAGCAATTTCCTATGAACTGAACCGATGCAACCAGACATATTATAGACAGTTTTTTTATTTTTATTAACATTTGTATATTGTCCGTAATTACGAAAGTCACGTCGTGTTTAAAATAAAACAGAATATTTTAAATGTGTCATCTGTGTAATCATAACAATATTATGTAAGTTTGTTCAGAATCTCTATTGTGTATCTCAAACATTACGTCAACAACAAAGGAATGTCGACTAATTTGACAGCGTTAAAAAAACTGTCTATTAGTTATTGTTTTCGTAAAAATAAATAATACGTCAGATTAGAATCAGTTCACAAAAAATTATATATAAAGGCCATAGTCTGTCGTTATATCAGGATCCTGAAGGGTAGACTGGGATGGCCTGCAGTCAGTGGAGTACCGCGCCTCTTCTACTATCAACATATATGGACCTATAAGAAAATAAATCCTAGTTAGTATTTACATACATACGTATATATCTACAGAGGGGTAGGCAGACTACGGATTTCCATTATTATTTTCTATTTAGTATTTATACTTAATATACACATCCATCCATCAATCAATCACAAACTTTCAGACTTATAACATTTCGAGTTTGATCCCAAGGCACGCTTCTGACTTCTCGAAGCCATGTGCGTCATAACTCATAATTAATTAAATATCGCTTGCTTTACCAATGAAGGCAAAAATTGTTAGTAAGCCTACATGTCTGAGAGTTCTTTATAATACTCTCGAAGATGTGTGAAGTCTGCCATTTTTGTTTATAATTGCCAGATGACGTCTATAGCCCTTTTCTGCACCATGACATTAGCCGTATACAGCTACCGAAACAAAATATAAGACTTGGGGATTAGCTCATCAGTATTGACGAGATGACCATGCCATAACGTTATATGTTAAAGTATTTAAGCAGGACCAAATACGTCATATTATGTTCATTAAGAGACTGTAAACTTATTGACTCTGGCTCTGTAATTGGTCCTCCATATTATATTTTACTAGCTTTTGCTCGCAGCTTCGCTCGCGTAGAAGTAGGCTAGGTTATGTTGGTAATAGTACCTTTTTAAAATAATATATAGCCAATGTTACTCGGTGATAATATAGCTTTCTAATGTGGATAAGATTTTTAAAATTGGTTGAGTAGTTTTCCAGTTAAACCTTACAAACAAACAAAAAATCAATTTTTTCTTCTTTATAATATTAGTACCTATAGATATAGATTATGTCTAAGTAGAAATTACTATAATATTAAAGGCATAACAATAAATAATAAACTTCCAGCCCCGGCTGCATTCGCATAGTATATCATTAAAACACGCTTATATCACTTAGGAATAGCGTAGCCTTCTATTAGCGTAAGAACTATTAAAATCGGTTTAATAGTATCAGATTACTCCTTTATACAAACCAACGAATTTGACCTATTAGTATGAATAAGCATAATAAAAATTGTGTACACAATTTTTAGTTCAAGTATAAAATAGACTAATTAATTATGTTTCAAAATTAATTATCCATTCATTATGAATACGATAAATATTTTCTAGATTTACTTAATATTTTTTGTTATAACCGCAATAGCCAGTTACAATTATGTTCGTGGAACATCCGTCCGGAAATGTCCGTAGTATCCACGTTGCACGGTGGGCTGTTTACACAGATCCTAGTTACAAAGCTGATGAATGAATGAGATCGCCGACCACCCATCGAGTAACGCGTCGAGTAGCCAATTACATTTTGGTACAGCAACTAGAAAGTACGGACTACATTTGAAGGCAAGATAGCTGTCGTTCAATTCTGTAAATTTCACTATGTACTGTTTGCTTTTAGTTATAACTTTTAAATTCGATGTGAAATCTATAGTTTTCTTTTATTAACATTTTGGTCATGATTTCCTGCTATGGTTTTTGCGGCGTAACATATTAGTCCAAAACGTTTTATTTTTTTATGAAATATAGCTATCCGATATAATTGGTAAATAAATTAAGTAAAAACAAAATATAAAATGTAGAGTTAGGATATTTCTTATAATTTAAAATAATTTTGTATTAACTAGTATTACAGTTTATTATTTGATGTATTGCAACCTTGACTCGAATACGTTTCCTCATACCATTTTATAAATACAGTTTCTCTAACTAGTACCATTGTTGATTGATAGTGCCGGTTCGGTTATAATGGACTAAATTTCGTTAAAATTCAATTTTATGTACAGTAGTTGCGTACAGTTAGAGTTTGACAAATAACGAAATGTCACCTTTTTGTTATATTTTACTGATATGAACACGCACAATGAAAAATTAACCAATTTGATAGGTACTGCCAATAAAATACATTTTCTACGACAATTTTCGAATGAAATTAGGTAAATTACACTTAATTTAGATAACTTTAGTCAGTAGCAACAGAATCGACGCCATTTGATGTTAAATATTTCGTAGACAAGTCGCTGTTGTTTTTATGAAATGTTGGCACGAAATGCTTCGAACGTAAAACATTATTTGCTTATAATTGACCGTTCAATGACAGGAACTGTTTCTGAATGTTACGTATATTCAATGACGAAGGAACGGTGCCAACATTTCTTCGACCTTATTTTATAACATTGTTCTAGATTCCTGACGGTCAAATTATTTATTTATAATGTGTTCGTTTGATATGCATGCCGTTTGATAACAAGCAAGTAATGCGATTGCAACGTTTACTGAAGCAGATGCGCGATAATGCACAAATATTTATTTTTGAATTATAAATCGACTGCACGGATCATGACGCACTGCTGTTATGCTGTAACATGTCGAATATTGTGTAGTTTGATCTCTGCACCGGATTGAATGCTCTGATTCTAGTTGTTCTTTGTATGTGTTGTTTTTAATATTTACCTATATAATGGTGTCTACAGCCCATAATATGACGTTAGTGTACGAATAAAATAACAAATATTCATGAACTAATTAATAATAAATATTGTCCATCTCACTAGAAATATGTTATGGTTCAGTACTTTCCTAGTGCAGTACCAAGTGTGGTTGGTGTCCATTTATCACGGCACCTTTAATGCGCGGCTACATTTAACTATTGTGGACAGGCGTTATTCTGTAAACTCCTCATTATAAGGCACACTTTGTATAAAATATGTGCTCCAGTATAAAGGTAAACATAGATTTTTTCTAACGCCTGAGAGAATACATGTTTGGGCCGCTACTGACAGACGGACAAAGGGACAATGAGGGATGATCTTGAATGGCGACCGCACACTCGGTGCGTACGCGCCTACCTACGTCGTAGTAACAGCACTCTAAAACATTATTGCAATGACTTGTACTAATAAAAACTGTTCAAATCGTTTGTCCCTTGGGACTAAAACCAAATAAAAATTATGTACATGCACTTTATTATTCATATGAATAACAGGCAAAAAATATAAAGTAGTATAAAAACTTATAACAGATTTAAATGCGTATTTACTGGATATCTTTCGAGCTGTGATCATATGGTTCTATATCTATTATGGTCTTTTAATTTTATAGTGTGCAACATCATAGTGTTGCTTGTAGCTTTCAGAAATTAAAATCTAAATTACTCAAATATAAAGCAGATTACTGTACTATTACAATTCGTAACTGACATAGGCTCGGTTTCTATATTCAAGAATAGAGTCGTTTCAGCTATAGACAGTTCAATTTTCACTTATTTTTCATAGCTTATGTGTAAAAAATTACCTGTAATACGATTCGTTTCTTGAATATAGGCACCAGGCCATACATAATCTTAAAACTTAAGATCTAATAGCTTTCAAACAGTTTTTCTTTTAACTGAACATAAGTATTTCAATTAGCATTTTTATGTGAAAGGAGTACATAACTTTACTATTAATAATGTAATCTACCTCATATATCTTGCGATATCTTATGACTTTTCTGTACTAATATTATAAAGACGAAAGATTTGTTTTTTTGTTTGTTTGTTTGTAATAATTTAACTCAAAAACTGCTCAACCGATTTAAAAAATCCTTTCACTATTAGGAAACTATTTTATTGCCGAATAACGTAGGCTACATTTTATTTTAAAAAGGTGCTTTTACACCTAACCTACTTTTACGCGAGGGAAGCCACGAGCAAATTTAGGATTTTATAAAAAAGAGTTAACGGTATTTGCATTGTGATAAAACTTATTAATGCAATGATCAGGCTAATAATCTAACGTTATACGGACATACAAGCAATCGACAACAAAAGTCATAGTATATATTTGCAGAGATGACAATGTCAAATGTTTCTTCATTCACCCTGCGGCGACGGTCACAGAGGATCACACCCACTCCAGTGCAATGACTGCTCCGCCTCTAGAAGGCTCGGTCACCTTCGATTGTGCCAGCTGCCATTGTCATGGAGCTATTTATGACCACCTTTTACTTTTGCGGTTTTATATAAATTTTTCTCGAAAGGACTTTAATGAAAAAATGTTTGCGTAAGCTTTAGAGTCGTGCGAATTCATTGTCAGAAAAAACTGTTCTTATGTCACGTGTGCAGACATAGGTGCAGCAAGACCTTAGAAATGCCGTCCTACAGAAAATCGTTGCTAATTAATCCGGTGTTAGAGTTTCTGATGATCCTAAAAGAGGTCAGCTGTTAGCTAGGTCACAGATAATATAATACTATACTAGTAGCTAGGTCTATTTTCCTGAGTTAAATATAAACAGAGTAGATCCTAAAGCATCGGTTTGCAAATGATGTAGAGTTTCCGGTTTCAATTGCCAGTTCGGATTTAAGGTCAGTTAATTCTTACTATCAACCCGGTAGGCCTGAAAGACCCGAAACACAAGAGGGGGACTTAAAACCTTCGGGATGTTTGACCATGGGACTATAATAATGGTGTATGTATGTATGAGGTTTCTCTTTGGGGTATTGTTAAATCTTAGCTAGTTACGGTGTGGCAGTCACTGTGTACCTTTCGTAAGTATATATATATATATTATTTAACAATTTTCTTTACATTCTAAAATAAAAGTGGTATATTACTAGCAGATAATTGATTTATCTGTTAGTAATATGCCACTTTTATTTAATGACCATAAATTACCTTAAGTCTTTTACGTCAGCCTAAGAACAGCCAGTTCCTTCTTAAAAGTGCAAAACCCGTCTTGACCTACCCGGATCGACTTATTCTAAAACCAAAGGCACGCTTCTAACAAAATATGAAATTTGAAACAGTAACCTTATCACAATCCTTATTGATGACCTATCACGGATACCAATTGTCTCCATAAAAACTAAACACCACGAATAAAATAAATAAATGACGCAATAGTCCAACTTTGTATGATTATCTTTCTCCAACATCCAGACAAGTTTACTTACAGTCTAATTTTATACGCTATAACAAAAGCACTATACTAAAAGCTTTCGAGGATTTACCTTCGTTATGGTGCTTCCGAATTTAGTAGATTTATGTGCCGCCATCGGGTGCGAGAGCAAGACAACACTACCCATATAGGCACTTACTCTCTAACAAGAACAAAAGATTGTCGTCTCTATTAGCTACCTAACGAATCGCGTAGCGACGCGTAGTATACGCTAAATAAAGTCAATGCTTTTGTATTTCTAATATAGTAAAAAGTAATATATACATAACAGATTGAACTGCAACAAACTATAGAATTTGATCACTTGTAAGTTTTCAAAGTAATATGCGTAATATGAATTTAATTAGAGTTTTTTTCCGATGAAGGAATACCTGCATGTCCTAGAGCGCTCCATAATATTCAAGATGTGTAAAATCTGCCAACCTGCACTAGGCCAGCTTTCTCATATTGACAAGAACGCTGTGACCAGCAGTCGACCAGCTTGTAAACACTTACATTTAACATTTTAACTGAATATTAGTGAGTTTATACCTATTATGTACTACGTACTTTTAATTAGACAACGTGCCGTTATAGTAATTGCTCAGACAATTTAGCGTTTGCTACAACAAAAAAGATTTAGAACTTTGAATTAATGTAATGTGATGTACAAGATGTTGCTCACGGCTTCGCTTGCATTAATCTAGATTTTGTGAATAAATTTGTATTCTTTGAAAACAACACCGTTTCTAGATAAAAGGTACCCTATGTCCTTTTCTATATCTCTAATAACGTAATATGCGGCATTCTATGATGATCGGTGGAGTAGTTAAAGCGTGAAAGTGTAACAAACAAATATACTCACATTTACATTTACAATATTAATTCAATCTTGAATTAGGTAACATTTTTATAGGTATATCCACCGTATGGTAGTTAGTGACGGACTGTGAAATAAGCAATTCTATCTTCTATAATATTACTTTTATTAAAACACAATAAAATTCTCTGTAAATGATATACTCTATGTATAATTAACTTGTAAATATAACCATTATCTTTTGATGTTTCTTATCATTTGTGAAATAAAATAATTAAAACAAGACGTTGAATATGTTAGAGCAATGTTAGGTATTGGGCGCGGGCGACGTTTGGCACAAATAACAAACGTAGCCTGGATATATCGAGCACGAACTACTAAATATTTGAGATTAAAATATTAGAACGGATAACGCTGTCTAACAATGTTAACATAAATTGTTCTAATACATCAAACATCTATTATTTTAACTTTTATACGAGACCTTCGTGATTTGGATTTCGTCGAGCAAATTTTAATAATTGCTCTTGTTAATCATTAATCTTATATTTCGATTCTTCGAGGATGAACTGTTGTAAAAGCCATTTTGGCGAAATTGAGTTATTAATTACATTTCAAAAACTGAATAAGATTACTCTTGTTCAGTTTTTCGAGCTGCATCGACCTATCTATTTAAAATGTTGATATTCGCATAAAAATGTTTTAACCACCAATATCAAAAACCCCAGCAGGAACATTTTATTAAAATAAATTTTGTAAATAATAACTATTTCAGCTTGCCACAAATGCTGTAAAAGATATAATTTCATAATTATAGTACCTACATAATGAGCTAAAAAACGATATTCACCTATTTTTGTTGTTTTATTATAGCACTCAAAGCAAAGGAGAAAAGAATATACAAGGCTTTTGTTTTTTGGCTCTCCTGATAAGTTGTATTTTGGCTTTTACTACATTTCATTCTCGAAGGGTCGATATCATGTCATTATTATATCTTATCATTTAAGTCAATCATGTGTGATAAAACCTCGTTAGTTGCCCGCCAGATATTAGATTAAGGTTACATTTTGTGATGGCACACGAAACATCTTTTTTTTAAACATATACTATGATAAGCGATCTTATGAAGCTCTGAAAATCCGTCTCGAGTAAATTGAAATTGGAGGGAGACAGCAAAGAGCAGCGGTGTTTGGTTTCAGTGTTAGTGCGAAAGGGACAAAGACAATGGGAGTGAGAGCTCAATAACGAGCGGGCCAAGGGTTGGCTGTTTCTCTTACAGGTCTGGATACTCGGCGTGAGGCAATATGTGGAGATTTATGTATCTCCCCGCCATGTACACAGAATGCTTAGGAGGAAATCTTGCGACGCAACGTTATTTCCATTGTTGTTGCTAACGTTATGTTCGCACCTAGTTATGGAGGTCGTTATATTAAAAAAGTATTGCGCCATGCTGACACTTAACTTCTTTATAGCTCGTAACTATACTCCAAGTGCTGAAATGATTTTTTCTTATTCATGAATAGTGCGAGTTGTGAATATAAAAGCTTTCTGTTGTCAATTTTTTAACAGTTATTTGTCGGTCGTGATCGTGCAAATTGTTGGAATGTCAGATATCATTAAAAACCGATTGTGTCTGGCTGCTGGTGTACCGCTGTCACTCAATAGGTTAATAGGTTTTTATGTATCTGGTGATTAATTGACATACATTAAAATATAGACACAATGTGTGGATAGCAGGTAGTTATAACATTTTCTCATGTTTACAATACGCCGTCTAATATAAACTTGTACAGTTACGAATAATTTTGGTTTCATATAAATTGTCTTTTATTACTGTAGTGCATATGACTGGGTTGCATGAGGGTTTGATTCCCATGTCTAGAAATGCCCGGGTGTCTTAAACTTTTTCCTGAAAACGGCAATAGGCTTGTCCTGTATTACAAGACACCGAAAATTGTAACTGGTGAAATATGGGCGTAACACAACTCTACTTAATCTTTCGGTGTTATAGGCCTAAAACTCTGTATGTATAACTTTTACTTTACACCAGAACTAATGTAATTAGTATAAAATTTGTTTTTAGCAGTATGCTGCCTAAGCCTCAATGATATGTTTAACAGTTAGACTGGATTTAATTTGAAGATTACCTTTAAAAGGCTGTTTAGAAATGGCTATATTAAATATTGCTCACATCTAATCTGTAACAAACATCAAATCTACTGAATTCTTCTTACTTTTATAGATGACAACTCCCGCACTAGGAATAATTCCAGTTTCGCGGGGGAATTTCAAACATTCAAACAACGGACACAAAGAACATCCAGACTTGGAATAACTTTTTATAGACCACACCAATGTTTGTCCCGTGTGGAGATCGAACCCGTAATAGTCGACGCAATGACAAAGGCGAGGCAACCACTTAAACGACTTCGCTATCCGTACAGAATTAAATATAATATATTATGTATACCTCTTCATGTGTAATATATATGATTTTGTCTGTACTGGATAGTACAGAGTGAGTATGCCTGTTAGTAGACAAGTAACAAACCAAGTGAGATTTTATTACAAGTAATAAAGTGTAGCCCCGGCACAAAATAACAGCTGTGTTTAACCTAATGTTATTCGTGAACTGCGACCCATCAAACGAGACAGAAGGGCGCCTTCGCTAATCGTTATAGATTGTGTTGGATATTACACTGCGATACTCCGACGGCCCTACCATTGTTACTTACAATTACATTTTTCAGACTGTTTGACGTAACTCGCTTTCTCTCCGCGGGACTCGCGTTCATAATGCTTTATACCCATTAATTAGTGCCAATTGTAGTAAGTACACAGCTTTATCTAGGTTAGGTTATTATGTGTTTATTTAGCTATGTGATTGCATGTCACTTTTATTAACCTAACCTATTGAGAGGCAGCGGCACACTGGTGGTCAGACACAATGTGTTTTTAATTATGTCTGGCATTTCAAGACTTGACAGGTAAAGATTGTAATTAAACTAAAAAAGTGTGAATGGTTGCAGCATTTTGCTACACCATTGTTGCAACCGTTGGTAACACGGTTCTTCCTTTCACCGGGTTACTAGTATAGTATTTTACAATAAAATACATATATTGTGACCATTCAATACTCGGTATAACTGGAAAATCTGTATAAATGTAGATAAATAACAGCTACGTTAATACACGTATATTTATATACGCGAATATATTTTGTTATAATTTGACAACATTTGAATATATTTTAATAAAAAAATATTGACATAATCGCCGCAATATTCGCGAAATTACAGGTACAAGTAAAGATTATTTATCTTTTGTGTTATATTGTAAAAAAGTTTATTCATATCTCAAACTGTCAAACGCATTTCAGAATTTGTTATGTAGAGAGCATTGTATTGTATTGTATTACACCTTTATACATTAACGTAAATAACTAATAGCTTTGATCTTATTTGAACTGTGTACAATAATTAATTTATAATTTAAAAAACAATGATGTTAAAATATTATTACATTTTTAGCAAATATTTGCGGCTAAGTTCTTTATTACTGTAATGATCAGGTCTCTCATATATTATATTAATAACAATACTCTTCCTTTCCTTATCAATCTATAGAAAACCCCATTATCGGCGACAAGATATGACTACATAAATATTATATTGCTTATCTTGAACACCTAAATATATACATATTAAATAAATGTTGAACATCTCTATGCTTAAATTACAGAAGTATAATTAGTTTGTTTATTTGTAAATATAATCGGCTACGAGCCTGTACGCTCCTTGACATTCGCCCTTTTCACAGATAGACGGAGCCTTTTTTTTTTTTTTTGACCCAGGAAAATCCTTGATGCATACCCCCTCCCCCGGGGGGGGGAGGGAAGTTATGTGAGACTCTCCGCCCCTGAAGGGGGTCGGTATACACACTAAAAACCTGGGGTGAGCAGTCCCACCGCCGACGGGGTGGGACGAGATGGGGTCGCGTTAGCAATCACCATCCCGTCCCGGCGGTTGGCCCGGCTGATTGTAACCGGGCCTCAGCACCTGTGGAGGGGAGGCCTTGCTCACCAAGGCCACCCCCCAGACGTGTGGGGCCGTGCAAGCCGGTAGAGAGTCCCCCGACTCTGTACCAGTGACCCCACTATACAGGAGCGAGAAGGCGGGCAAATCGCCTCCTCCTCGCTCCCGTCCGTCTGCGCCGGAGAGGGTCAGCGAGGGGATTGTTCTCCCTGACTCTCTCCGCGGCCTCCTTCTGCGCCATGACAGCCTCACAGAAGGAGACCACTGCCTGCCACGACCTCTCGCCGCCGAGCATGGCGTTGATCACGCTCGGCAGGGAGAGATCCCCGCCTATTATGGCCGAAAGCGTGTGCCGCTGCGGCCCCCACGCGGCACACACCTCCAGCGTATGGAGCGCCGTATCTTCTGGCGCCCCACACTCGTGGCAGAGCGGGGTCGCCTCCCGTCTCGCGATCTGGTGCAAATACTTTCCGAAGCATCCGTGCCCGGAAAGCACCTGCACCAGTCGGAAGGTCAGCGACCCGAATCGCCGCCCTATCCACCCCTGAAGGACCGGGCGAATGGCCTCCACCGTCCACTGGCCCGGGACCGGTGGAGCCAGGTCCTCGCCGCATGCGTGCGATCTCCTCCCACCCCGGGGGCTCCCCGCGGGACCTCCTCGCCGCCACGAAGTGGTAAACTTCGGCGAGGATCTCCGCTTGCAGCTCCCAGGGGGGGTCACTGGCCAGCACGCACGCAGCCGTCCAGGACACCGTCCGGTAACCGCGTATGGCCCTCGTCGCGACGACCCGCTGCGGACGTCGCAGCAGGGTCTTATTGTCGCGACTGAGGGCGTCCGCCCAGACCGGTGCCCCGTACAGGGCCATACTCCGGATCACTCCGGAGTACAGTCGGCGACAAGTGGCGCTCGGGCCACCCACGTTGGGCAGCAGCCTCCCCAGGGCGGCCGCCGCTCCTAGGACTTTTGGGGCCAGCTGGGTGAAGTGTGCCCCAAAAGTCCACCTCCCGTCCAGGATGAGACCCAAGTACCTCATTTGGGTCCCAAGCCGGACCAGGACCCCGTCCAGGGCTACTCGCGTACCTGGAGGAGGTCCCCCCCGAGGCCCATGAAACAATAGGGCCTCAGTCTTGGAGAGGGCAACCTCCAATCCCAGGGCGCGGATACGGTCAACTACTAGGGCAGCTCCCACCTCAGCCAACCGCACCGTCTCCCCGAGGTTCCTCCCCTTGACTACGACCAGGGTGTCATCGGCGTAACACGCCACCCGCATACTCGCGGGAAGCGTGCCCCGAAGCACCCAGTCGTAGCCAACGTTCCACAGGAGCGGTCCCAGTACCGACCCCTGTGGAACCCCGCAGGATACGCGACGGCGCCTCAGACCGTCGCGTCCCTCCACCAGGACCTCACGGTCCTGGAGGTAGTCGGCCAACAGCCTCCGCAAATACAGGGGCACTCCGTGATACCGGAGCGCCTCCTGTACTGTTCCATGCGGGAGGCTGTTGAAGGCGTTGGCAATGTCCAGCGAGACAGCCAACGCCTTGTTCCCCCCACCGACCGCTTCCTGCGTCCAATCTTTTAGCCAGAGCAGGGCGTCCATTGTGGACCGCCCCGCTCTGAACCCATACTGGGCCTGCGATAAAGCCGGCCCAGTCCCCTCCAAGTGCTGGATGACACGGGAAGCCACCACTCTCTCTAGCAGCTTTCCCGTGTCATCCAGCAACACGATTGGTCTGTATGCGGAAGGCGAGGTTGTGTCTCGCCCCTCCTTCCGCAACAGGCATAACCGGCCGTCCTTCCACAGCTTCGGGAACCGTCCAGACGTGAGACATGCGTCGAACAGCTCCCGAAGCGGATCGCCCATCTCTCTGAGGGCGATCCGGAGGACCCGCCCCGGGATTCCGTCAGGACCCGGTGCCGTCCTCTTGCCACATACGCGGCTGACGGCTGCATCCATCTCCGCCTCTGATACAAGCGGGATGGAGGCCGGATCCAATTCCTCCGGGAAGGACGGCGCCATCATCGGAGGGGTGTGGTAGGGGTCCCGTTCGGGAAAGAGCCCCACCAGCACCCTGCCCAAGAGCTCCGGCTCCAGAGACTCCGCAACGGGGGGCGTCAGGCCCCGGAACTTGTTCCGGGCAGCCCTATACGGGCGCCCCCATGGGTCCCTATCCAGGCCCTCCAAGGCCTCACCCCAGGCCCGGGACTTGGCCTGGCCGACGGCCAGCTGCAGCTCCTTTTTGGCTGCACGGTACCCATCGTACAGCCGGAGCTCGGCCTGTAATTCATCGGCCGACAGCTGGTCATTCGTTCGGCCATGCCGTCGCCGCCTACACGGCGTGTAGGGCCGTCGCGCCGCCGAGCAGGCGGAGCACGTGCCGCTACAGCGGGGCTGGTGAACGTTAGGTCCACCACGGACCCCCCACACCATCGCACGCACGTGTGGACCGACCCTCTATTGAGGAGGGTCAGTCCTGTGGCAACCGCCCACTCCCTAACAATCTCCCCTCGAGTGTCAGTGGAGCGGTTGCCCCATTCCCGGGCCTTGGCATTCAGGTCCCCCATTAGGAGGACCTGATGTGGCGCCTGCCTTCTCACCACCGCGGCCAGGAGGTCCATGAAGACCTCCAGCTCCGCGGCGGTTCTGTTAGGGGAGAAGTATGCGCCGACGATCGCATACCTCTCCCACCTGGCCACCACGTACCCCGCTCCTCTCTCTTTGACTGAGAGGAGGGGGCCGCCAACCCTCCCAATGATGGCCACGGAGCCGTTCAAGTCCCCAGCCCAATAGGGACTGAGGGGGACAAAATACGGCTCCGCGGCGACGGCCACACCGATTTCCCACTGCGCCAGGCTCTGCATGAGCAGGTCTTGGGCCCTGGCGCAGTGGTTCAGGTTCGCCTGGAGGAAGTTGTGATGTCTGACTTGATCCATACTAATCAGACATCACAACCCCCCCGCACAGTGCTCCGCGGCGCGCTACCTCAGGGGCGGCCTGACTGGTAGCCGCAGGGGTGGCCCGAGTCCCAGGGGCCTTTCCCTTCGTCTTCGGAGGGATGCAGCTACGCCCCCGCATAACGTGCCCCGAGGGCTTTCCCGCCTCTGCGCAAATAGCGCAGCGCAGCCCGGCCTTGCCACAGTTGGCCGCCCGGTGACCTGCGTCTCCACAACGGAAGCACAGGTCACCCCTGTCGGCCGCGGCGGGACACTGAGGGCGCGTGTGCCCCAGCCCCATACACCTGAAGCAGCGCATGGGGCGCTCCCCCAACGCCACCACCTTCACCGAGCTCCACCCGATGAGAAGCCTGCCCCTGCTCAGCAGCACTTTGGCTGCCGAGACAGGGCAGGACACAAGGGCGGAGCCGGCGCCATCAAAGCCGGGGCGGATCTCCCCGACCTTGACGAGCCGCACCTCGCACTCGCCCGCCGCTGCGACCGCCGCCGCCACCTTCTCCTTTGTGGCAGCATCGTCCAAGCCCGCAATCCGCAAGTCTGTGGACTTTACGGGCCTGGTGACGCTGGCCACTGCGGATAGGGCATCACGGAGTTTCTCCGCGAGCCTATCCGCCTTTTCTCCGCTTTGTGAGCCAGGAATCTCTAAGATCCTGGCTCCCGTAGCCGTCTGGCGGAAGCGGAGCTGGTCGATACCCAGCTCCTTCAGGTCGACTTTTTCCTGTGGCGCCCTGATGGCGGTAGCGTAAGTAATCCCCTTTGCCGCTGCGTCGGGTTGCAACGATAGCACGACTGCCGCGGATTTCGGGGACCTCAGTGCTGTCACCACATTCTTGGAGGCAACAGGGGCAGCAGGCCGGGCTTTGGCGGCGGGGGCACGGGCCACCTGGACAGGCTCAGTTGCAGTAGATGGGAAGGAGGACTTTTCTTTCCCATGGCCTTTCCCCTTGCCCTTCCCCTTTCCCTTCCCTACCACCGTCACCCAGGTTTCCTGAGGGACGGTGGCGGTGGCAGGGGCAATCCCGCTGATGTTTTGGGTCCCTTTAGAGCCAGAGGGACCCGCGGTCGGTGCCACTGCAGGAGCGGTGGCAGCTCTGGGGGCCTGCTTGGCCCCCTTGCCCACCTTGAGGGCAACCGGCTGTGACGTCAGTATGGGTGACGTGGCGTCTGCCCTCGTCCTCCTGGCATCCGCTTTCAGCGGCGGACGGACCGTCGGGGCCGGCAGAAGCCGGTCCTCAAGCCCCGCAAGCCGGGCGCTCAACATCGTCCCGAGCGTGACGGTAAGGGAGCGCTTAAGCTCCTCCACCAGCTCGGGACCCAACTGGGGGGTGGCAAGGGCCGCCCGCGTCTCCGCAGTGGTGGTAACGGTGGCGGCAGGGGCTGCCCGCGTCTCCGCAGTGGCGGTAGCGGCGGCGGCAGCGGCGGCAGCAGCGGCGGCAGTCGTCGCCGCGGCGGCCTCCGTCTTCGCCTCAGCGAAGCCCCGACGGAGCGCCTTTACCTCCGCCTTAAGCGCCTCCCCGTCTAAACGCAGGCGGGAGTTTTCGGCCCTCAGTCGCCGCGTCTCCTCCGCCTCGCTGCGGCCTGCCAGGGTGTCCACCACCTCCCTTAGCAGTGACGCCGACCGCTTCAGGCGACCAACAAACTCGCCCTTTAAGTTGCCCGACTTTCGGGCCACCTCCAGGATGCAGGCGAGCTTCTCGCCCGCCCGCGCCCTCAGTTCTTGGGCATTTAGGTCGCTCAAGTCACCGACCAATGGGGTGGAATCCGACTCATTGCCGATTTCCATCCCCAGGTCGGCAGCGACAGCAGCCGGCCCCTTCCTAAGGCGCCTCTTGTGCAGCGCCGCCTCAAACTCCGCATTCTGCTGCACCGAAGCGGGCCTGAGGAACTCCTCCCTGGAGGGTGCCCCCTTCACCACTCTCCCCCGCCCTCTTCTAGTAGTGGGCACCTTGGCGGCCGCCGTCCACTCAGTCTCCGTGTCCGAGCCTGAATACCCAGGCACGGAGAACGGAGCGGACGACCGCTTTCGGCTGCCTACCTCCCCAGAGGTGGCCACCGCCACCATGTCGGCACGCGAGTTAAAAGACTCCACGTCCAAAACATCCTCAGGAGCACTCTCCTGCTCGGAGGGGCCCTGAGAAGGGCCTTTTTGGTGGCCCTGAGAAGGGCCTTTTTCAAACTGTTGCTTGGACATGGCCGCAAGCGAACAGACAGGGACAAACAAACAAGCACACAGACTCGAGTAACAGTAATACCCTCAAAACAATATGAACCGGCACACAAGTGCTCTTTAGCCGAACACCGGTCTGACACTCCGTTACGGTGACAGAACCGGGTCGTTACCAGGGGACGCGACGAGGACGCAAGCACTGTGGGGGGTCCCCCCCTAACTTAACCTAACAAAAACCTACTAGGGGGTGAACCTTGAGGGGCGAACAGGCTCGTAACTTATAATCTTTAAAACTACTGAGCGGATTCTAATCATTTTACTTTTAAGGAGTTATACTGTTCCAGATTTAATTTAGGCTATCTTATTAATTAAAAATTTACGCGGGCATGTCATGTCTCAGGCAAAAACTGATTTTGGATAATAGTATCTAATATCAGTTTGTTTGTATATATAGACCCTATGTATAGACATAGTAATTTCGTATAGCAAAAAGAAACGATATTGCTATCTATGTGATATTGAATATATATTTAGTGTGAACTCGTAGTAGTGAGTGTGAGCCGCTAGAACGCGATTAGCATCTTGGACACGGCACCAGTGCAATAAGACCATGACTGAGTTTCGAAATGCGTTAAATATAAACAACAGGTGACAGTTTTGTGAGCTTACACTTGCTCTGGCGCCCTTCTTATTATACAATATATGTCTAATGTTCTCTGAAAATAAGCTTTAATTCTAGACATAGAGGATAGATATGCGATATGTGCAATGTTTTGCAGAGGCTAATGATATTATTTTTAACCGACTTCAATAATACTTCTGCTACGAATATTGATGCAATCGATTTGGGGATTATTATTTTGGATAAAATTATTTAGGCCGAGAGTTTTCTTTTGAAATGTGTTCTAAAAGTTTGAAAAATATTTTGATATTTGCTGTTTTATATAAGAGTGAAGGAAGTAATTAACCTATCAATTATTGGAATGCAAGACATAAGAGACGAGGTATATATAGAAGGAGTTAATTAGTTGGACAGTAGCTGAAGAAAAAGAAAAACATTTTGTTTATAAAGATCCTTGCAAAAGTGATTAAAATATAAGTATCTGGCTGCCGATGTTCTGCTGCGAATGATGAGGTTGAATATACATATATGTATTTGTCTACAAATGTAGATATGGGATTAATAACTGAATATAGAAGTTAGCTACGTTATAAACTTGATATACATACATACATACATACATACTTTCAGTTTTAAGAGATTATGATATAATTTTCAATTGAATTACATGAAAATGTATATAACCTAACACTGATTCTGTTTAAGATAGCTTGCAGTGTTCCAGTTTCCTTAGTACGGTTGGGTGAATGAAACCGTTTGATACATTGGTCTACGACAACATTGTATCTGAATCTATCGTTACATTGTTTCTCATTGCATTGTAGTAATTTGCATATATACAGTACTAGCCGATTGTAGCTTTCCTTGTTTTTTTTTACTACCTATCCACCTAAGATATTTGCAAGTTCATTTATGCTCTTCTTTCACCTGCTATATTGTTAAAAGCATTATAATAACAATCCTTCAAAATCTGCCTAAACGTCAATCAGACGTTTAAAAACGATTATGCGCTTTATAATACATAATATTTAGCTGTGAGCAAGAAAAAATATGTTATACCTTTTCTAAGTACGTAAAAGACTGGTAATGCAAGTGGCGGGAACGAATTTTGGTTTGTTCCGCATTCGCCCCTACATTATGTCCCACATTCCAAAATGTTCCTCATTCGACCCTCTTTTTTAATTAATCCATTTTCGTCCTAAATTTTTGAGCATATGGTTAGCAAAACAAAATATGTTTAAAAATTATTTTAAGTCTTTTCAATGTCGGGCTCGTGATGTCATGCAATCATAAGCCCTAAGTTTAGCTGAGATCAAGGAGGTATTTTAAAATATTTTTCGGCTGACGGTACAACAAAATCAACTATACAAAAAAAACAGGGTCAAAAAAGGAACATAATTCGGGGCGAAATAGGAATTACGTTAAGAAATTAATATTTATCTAAATTTCGGGGTATATGAAGAACAATTTTTGGGGCGAATGCGTATTTTTACATTCGGGACGAAACATGAGAGTCGAATGCGGAGTAAATCCGAATTTTGCTTTAAAAAGGGCTATGCAAAATTGATTACAATATTTATTTTCTTTTTTCGAAAGTCTAATTAAAAAGCATTACGAATAAGTTGATTAATATAACGACCGTAATATGTAAAAGTAAAGGAAGTACTCATACTATCGAATTCTTGGGATGACTATTTGTGCCTCAAACAATTTGTCTGATTCATGGTATATTACGCATATAGGTTCCAATGTATAGTAATGTTTTCCTAAAGCCACGTTGAAATGTGTATAATAGTCTAAGAACCTTATACTTTTGGTTGACAGTCTTGGAACACTGTCCTTTCCTGCCGTTGTTACATTAGTCCCCTTCTAAAATATTTATTATACCTAAAAAAATTAAATTATTATTATTTAACAATAATAAGTCCTAGTGAGTTCATATTCGCCCCCTCAGTATAAGAGCCGTTGGTCCCTCCCACTTAATCTCAGAGTATCGCTAACAAATTTAATATTTACTCGATGTGACTTATCCTTATAAATCGGCAACAATATTAAAACCGCCAGTACATTTGATTGTTATGTCGGTGCCACCCCTATGTCATTTTGTGGGGTACAAGTGACTAGTTGACAGCGAATGTGTTAACCATTATTTTTGTGATGCATTTCTCTTTCTGAATAGCAATAGGTATGGGAAGAATCGTGTATTCCAATCTGAAACGATTTGTTAAAAGGCATGAGTTCATGAGGCCACTTATTTTGTCTTTATTGAAAATGTTGTATGTTACACATACATACTGTATACTACAGCTGTCTCTACAACGAGTGCTACGAGTTCACAGATTTACATAGCAAGTGAGAAATATTTAAACTGTATAATAAAACTTTTTGTAGTTCACCCAAAACGTCGATAGTATGAGTACTTCCTTGCTTATAAAACATAGGTATGTTGTCTAATTTCAACGCAGACGAGCTTTTATAGCAGCCAGTGCACATTAATTACTTACTTATATAATTCAAATACAAAACGAAGCATCAGATTAAATTTAAAACATTTGGTATAATATGACACTACCAAACTAAAAGAAAATTATGCGAATGCAAAAGTTGACCCATACCTATTCATTCCATACATATAATTATTAAGTTTGTTTAAGTCTCCATACAAATTAAGTCTGCACAAGTAAAAGTGACTAGGTACCTACTCGCTTTTACTTGTGTAGACTCAATCTCATGTCTTATCAATCTCATGTCTTACTAACTTAATCACAATTACTTTGACGCTTAATCTCGTGACTTGTACCGAGCCACGAGTGAGTTTTAGCACCCTCGTCGTATGCGAGGCCATGCACGGATTTACAGCTAATCCGAGCCGAGTCTATCGCTCTCTGATACTTTACACTGAACTATGTGTTAACTTTATTAAAGCGTTCCGTTTATTTACGCTCCATGACGAAACAGACGTTTTGTTTACACTACATTTACAATTTAAATTATTCTCAGATTCATACCTCTCAATTGTATTGTCAAATAGGGTGTGAATACGTTAGTATGATTATAAAGTATAATATAATATATTACATTACATGGTCAGATAAGATTTGCGGAGCAGTTTGACGGTGTCTTATGTACCTACATATGTATGTATGTATCAATACATTGACTAGATCCTGTAAGTATTCCCCACAGACGCTGATACGTAATGTCATTGAAATTAACTAAGACAACGACGGTATTGACATAATATGTGGCCTTATAATTTCTTGGATAGCGTAATCTTTTCCTACAGGTCTAGTTATATACACTCGGCGTCAAAAAAATCGCACCTTTGCAAAAATTTAATTCAATTCGGTTTATGTCGCGTTTAATCCTTTGTATGGTTGTTTTATGCTATTTATTTGAAAGGTTGGTAGGTATAGTAACAGTAAAATACAGAAATATGTATTCAATTACAATCGTTTAAAAAAAAACAAGGTGCATGTGTCAAGTGAAAAAATTATCTTTATTAGGAAAAAATATTCAAACAAAAACAGGCATTAAAATTACAAAACAACAAAAGAAATTAATAAAAAATGCTACTTAAAACCTAGTGCAACCCCCCTTGCTCTAATAACAGCTTCCATTCGTTCTTGCATAGACCCAATCAGCCGTACCACACTATCTTGAGGAATCCTATTCCATTCTTCAATTACAGCATCATGGAGGTCTTGTAGAGTTGCTGGGGCAGGATCACGTAACCGTACTCGTCGTTTTAGTTCATCCCAGAGATGCTCTATTGGATTCAGGTCTGGGCTTCTCGCTGGCCACTGCAAAACTGGAATCCCAACCTCGTGTAGATAATCCTGCACGATTACTGCGGTATGGGAACGAGCATTGTCGTGCATTAAAGTGAACCCATCCCCAACATATCCTGCATATGGGACTACATGCATGTCCAGCACCTCGGTTATGTACCGATGAGCGGTTAGTGATCCCTGACCACGAGCACCTCCAGTCCGGGATATGCAAACGAGTTCCGTCTTGCCGTCGACTGAAATTCCGCCCCAGAACATGCAAGATCCCCCTCCATATTCCACTGTCTCCTCCAAGCAAGTTTCAGAAAACCGTTCGTTTCGCCTTCTGTACACTCTCCTTCGCCTATCGTTAACGAAGAGACATACTCTCGTCTCATCTGAGAAGAGTACGGTCCTCCATTGTTCAAGATCCCAGTTGAGATGTTCTCGAGCGAACTGTAATCGCTTTCTACGATGCTGTGGCGTTAATTTCGGGCCCTTGGCTGGTCTTCTGGCCGCAATACTCCTTTCTCGCAGCCTTCTTCTAATCGTAGATGTGCTCACTGCGGTTCTACGAGCCCCACGGAGCTGCTGTTGCAGCTCAACAGCATTGGAGAAACGGTTCCGCAATGACGTCGTCACAATGAAACGGTCATCTCTCTCAGATGTACAGCGCCGTCTTCCTGATCCTTGTCTCCGGGTGTAGCCCCCAGTCTCTTGAAACCGTTGGAGCACTCGACGAATGGCAAAACGGCTCAAGTTCAGTTGTCGAGCAACATCACACTGTCGCATCCCTGTTTGCAGTAGTGCTATCACTTGAGCGGCTTGATCTGCAGTGGTATCCATTTTGTAGGGCTGTTTGTGTTCTGTATTTTCATGTGTTCTCTACAACGTCTGGATGTCGAATGACCTAATTTTGATGCTTACTGCCCTTTTTATAGCCCATGAAAGTGCGGCAAGTTGTGGTCTATGTAACGAGTATTTGGATATCATTTTCTTCAACATGCAGTACATGCGGTTGTTTAAGGAATTTATTCATTAGGTTGTTGTTTAATAAAAGCTAATTAAATGTACTTTCAATTAATATTAACATTGTTTGGGGTAAACGTACTGGTTTGCAAATTATTAGGCTTTATAACTTATTTTCAGAGAAGTGCGATTTTTTTGACGCCGAGTGTATTACAACAAGTGTTCAGTCCTACAGTACAATTTATTAATTTTCACTCCAATTTTCTTCCAATTTCATCCCTATTGTATAGATTATTAAAAGACATTTTTCCTTAACAGAGCTGGTGGATTAGCGAAGACAAGGCGAAGATTTAATCAAGTCAGCGTTCGTAATCAAACTGACATTATGAGGTACGCTATGATGTCACCATTAACGACCGCAGAATGAACACAATCGTTAAGGTTTTAATGTACTGTACTGCAAAATAAAATTAGACAAGTATTCGTCAATCCTCCGAATTTGCCTTGTTGAGGTGTAGCAACTATTTAATTTTTGACACTATTTTATTAGCTTGGTATGTATCTATGAATCTATGTAACGGAATCTTTGAACGTTATTTTCACCCCTTTCAAACCAACGGATTGATTTGAAACTTTGCGCACTTATCGAGGACCGATGACAATACAATAATTGAGAAAAAATTGAAAAAATAGTTTAAAAATAAAAATGAATAAAACTAAAAAACACGCTTTATTAAAAAAAAACAGAAAATAAGTGAATAATATTAATGTAAAAAAGTGTGGGGTGCTTTCTAAGATATTTTGATAAGATGATTAGTTTTTAATTGTTTGTAACATACCTAATAACATTGATCTTACTGTTTCAAACACAGAATATAGATTTATCTGTTCTGTGGTCTCGAAGAACGATATTATTTGTTGGTATAGTAAAATATATGTCAATAGTTCTGATATATGTAGAAATCTATCAACCACGTTTAAATTTTATCGACGCGATGAACATTTGTTTGAATGTCCAAAACAAAATGATGTTCTCTTGTGATCTTGACAACGTTGCCACTATTCTTCACAAATATACAAAAGCTGTTTTTAAATATCTTGCATTCCATATTTAAACAAATTCAAGATTTTCTACACTGAGCTGCCACTGAAGTCATTAGAAGTAATATGGCAGTTGCTATAATAAGCGTATGCAATTTCGTCCCACGCACAAAAATATTTTACATTAATGATTTTTATAGATGAAAACATATTCGTTTTTATTACTGTGATGCTTTTATATCTTTTTGCACGAATAATTAAAGAAGATCTCAGTATTTAGAGTTGATTACGTCCATGCATGCACATCAGTAAGATGTAATTTGCGAATGTGACCATTTATTTGTGATAGGCTCATTGTGTACAACACTATATATTAGACACTGCACGTAACAAGTACTTTAACCTAATAGGTATGTTTTGGGTCAGAATAGGTGATAATCATTGTGCATTTTTATACATAAGGTATATTATTTTTATTTTTAAAAGACATTTCTTCACTAGGATAAGTTCATGTGTCGCAGGGGACTTAACTAACATTCAAACAACGGACACAATGAACACCCAGACTCAGAACAACCATTTTTGGATCACATAAATGTTTGTTCCGTATGGTATTCGAACCCACAAAATTTGGCGCAGTAGCAGCGGCGAGGCGACCACTTAAGCCACAACGCCATCCGTGCAGTCAAATCTATCTAATCTATGTATATATCTATTAAGCTATATAGTCAAAGAGGATATGCAAGATGTTTTCTGTGGTGATATTTTTATTATACCGTCGTTCTACCTTGACGATAGAATAGAATAGTTTTATTTGCATAAAATGTAGGTACATAACTTGGAATATTATACAGGGTGTCCGGTAATTAATGGATAACCTGGAAATGTCTTACAGTGGAACTGATGGCCGTTCAGAAAAAAAATATGAAAAAATATCTATCCTAACTACTACCTGAGATATGTGTTTTATTTTAATTACCATGTATAACTTTCTTGTATACTACGACCATTAATGAATGAAATCCATCGGTTTTTTGTTGTTTTATTATTAAACACTAATTATGCTAATAGATAGACAGTCAAAAGTATGCTATGCTAATATAGCTTGCAATTTTTAATATACTTATATATATTTCTTTTTTTCTTTTTTCTGAACCACCTTCAGTTCTACTATAAGACATTTCAAGGTTATCCATTAATAACCGGACAACCTGTATAATTGGAGCCATACGTTTTGTCAATCTGTAACATGCAAATCTTAATTAAAATCAAAAACACATTAACATCATAAATAATTCTCAAATTGTAAATTATTGCTTAGACTAATAATTGTTATATACACATGCGCATTACGCTTTTACTACAATTTACATTAATTTTTGACAAACTTGAAAGTTCTTGTAATGAGTAAAAGGATTTATCAAATTATATTTAGTCATTGAATTTCTTGCATAATCTGTGAGTAGGCATTTGTTTGAAACTATTAGGTAACGCATTAAAAATGCGTCCACACTTACTTAACTACACTTGTTACTATACTACATTTTAAGTACCTAGATAAACAGGCGTGCATTCATATATATTAAAGAGCGACGAAATAAAAAGGTCTTACGTAAAGATCAGTATACTCAGTTATGTGCCAACAGATGTGAGTTGTGTATCAACAATCTGATTATAAAATCAAACAGTACATAGGTATCCGTAGCCTGAACCCTTAAGCTGTCGACAATGACTGTCTAATTAAGTGAATAAAGGGTGACACCGCAAATCTGGTGTGATGGATCCCTTTAATATAACCTTTGTTAATATAACGCTCTAGTTTGCAGAGGCGGCACGCCTTAAACTAACTTCATTTAAATATTATATTGCTGTGGTACTATTCTTCTGCTGATTTTCAGTTCACTACTAGTTATAGAAACTATACAGTATAGAAATATGTAATGTGCTGTGACTGCACTACATAAACAATCGTTATACTTTTATTTATGACGTAATACTTCATCAATCACTGCCTCGGTGGCCTAGATGTAATGTAAGCGACTGCTACTCATGAGGTTCATGCGGGTTCAATACTCGGATCAAACAAAATGTTAATAATAAATTCTCGAGAATGTAGTAGTACGGCGTGTTGAATTGTGCCCGGTAATCTGCAATAGGTTTATCCCTGTTACGTGAACCCACAAGCATAGCTGTGTAAAATGTGGATGCGATAGACCATTACTTACCCATTCGGGGATTCTTATACCAATGTTAGATAATGTATACATTATATGTATGTAATCCTTTTTACTAGAATTTTGAGCGAGGGGAAACTCTTTTTTTCCTTGATTACGAGTATTATATTCTTGGATTTGTATAAATGTATAAAGTAGTTAATCATACACGAAAAATGAACTATCATTAATGATACTTATACTATAAATATAAGGTCAGATCCTTCGAAATTATCTGGCCAATCGTATACCCACGCAGAAGGTGTTTATTTTATAGAAGGCTTATGTTTGATATCAAAAATCTGGCACAATTTAAATGTTTTGTGGCTAGATTATTTGATATGATCAAAGTTAAATAAAGTTAACGTTATTAATACCTATTGTATGTAAATTTTTCAGGACTGGTCGATTCTTATGTACATATTATATTCACATGTTCTAAGCAAATCGCCTTAAACCGTAAAATTAGCTTCAATATCGAAAGCTAATATTGTACCGTTCCAAAATCAGATGGCTGATCAAAATAGCTGAGGCGCATTAAGTAAGATGTAACAGCAGGGGTCGGAGGGCGAGGCCGAGGGTTCCGCAGGATATTGCCTAATCATTCCCGCCTTCACACCCTACTAACTGCCAGTTGTTTTAGCATTCATCGCGTTTATATCGCACCCCGCTCCATGGAGATTGATTCCCCATTGTTACAAGCGCAAATGTTCACTAAAACGAGACTTAAATTGTCCGTTTACTTTTTTAATATTCTCTGTTTAGTATCCCATCGCTGTGGCGATGGCGGCTGCACCACAATTTTAATTTCCTTATGAATAATGTAGCGTACTAACAATTATCTTGTCGTGCTTCTTTCGTGATTTACATATTTTTTCTTAGCAGACATTCACAGTAAACAAATCCTCTTCAATATTATTTACGTAATTGAATTGCCAGGTTAATAATGCGTAAAACAATCCGAAAATCAGGAAAGTAGTAACTTTATGCTGTGAAGCTCCGGCCCGCATTCACGGACTATTAATTCTGACAAAGTATTGGTAGAGGATGTCGAAAGGGTTGCTCTGAGCACGGTCACAAAAATGTTTTGATATTTTGTTGTAATGTATGAAAATAATTAATTTCATACATTCTTTTCCCTTGTGGGATAAAGAGATTAACAAGTTTCTTGCGCGTCAGTAAGCTTCGCCCCGGTATGCGCCGTTACAGTACAGTTTCTAATGGTAGGTATAAGATAGTGCAATTAAAAGTTTAGGGACGTTTGATTGATACTAATGTTCAGTAAATATTGGAGTGCAATAACATTATCAAGCCAAATTATATCGGCAGACACGACGCAATGGACAGACCCTAACATATATCACTCGCTCAATGAGCTTACAACAATTGAACAACACGCTATTGAGCGGCCATCGCATTGTGTGACGTAATTTTATCAAAAATATCGGACATGACAATGGGAAACACCGACAAAAGTCGGAAGAGCGGATGCGATTCGCGTCGTCTCTCCCGGCAAACGTAACGCGGCGATTTTTTTACGCAATCTACTACAACACAAAGAATTGTCGTTTGTCGAAGGGGATGTTTCCACCCACAAGTCAGCGGTACACGCTCATCGCTCATTACGGACAATCGGAAATGACTACAGGCACGTTCGGAACGTTTGATACACTTGTACTCCACAGTTGTAAAAAGAGGTCATTGAATCTGTTGTCAATAGTTTGTTGCGTGTACACACAGGTGTGCGGGTGTCTTAACAACTTGACCTATTGACGACGAAAGAATATTTGGATTAATGTAAGCCATAAACATTCTATGGTTCTGCATAAAAACGTATCGTAATATCAAAATCATTAATTAAATGGAAAATCTTTACAATATGGCGGTTATTCTAGGTGCAAAACAATAAATAAACCCTTTAAGCAACTATAAAACAGGTCAAAATTAAAACGAACCAATTAATCTCGTAGCATGGAGGTGTCGGCCATTAAGAAAGTGCGACAAAGTTGACTCAATCGGTGTAACTGGCCATTATGCGACTTTTACTGTTATCGCATATCGTAACGCCCGCCGCGCTGCGACCGTGTAATTAGTCCACAATTCCAACCATCTCATTACTACGGCAATCAATCCTCCCCAAGCAACGAAACAATTTTTATTTTACAATAACCAATGCTGCGTTAGGTCCCTTTAGAGTGAGTCATTAGTAGATAAATACAGCAATGTATAACGTTTACTGGACAGTGACGATTAGAATATTTGTAGCCCTCTGGTTGCGTGTCGGGGTCAGCAGACAAAAGCGACAGTTTGGGCATTGTATCAATGCGATGGGCATGTCGAGATACAATTGATTTTCTGCTCGCTATTTAAGTCAATGTTATGTGAGTTAGGGGAGCGCATTTCACTTAACTCTGATTATACTCGGGACATGTGAAAAGTTTCATTGCCGCGTCTTGATTGATTAAGTCTAATAAAAATAAGAAGTGTCACAATATTGAATAATATCTAATAACTACTAATTTGTTTTCTAAGCACTTTTGTGTTTATTTAATTGTTCAAAATACTACGTATCGCAGAAAAGCCTCTTCTTCAATAATTCAAAAAAACTGAAATTCAAACTAATACCTACAGTAGACATTGGTTTTCGTATGTTGCTGCAGAACTGCTGTACAGTTATATTATTAACTTTGGTTCACATACTGTTCCACTAATGAATCTAAGATGCTTGAATAAGACATGTTAATCCATTACGTTGTCCAATATTTTGCAGGCTGTAGAATCCTCATGCATACAGATTTTCTGGTAATGTTTTTATTCACTATGGATGTTTCATTTTTATCATATGTAAATCTATATTTACATATGATAAAAATGTTTATAATACTCACACAAACACATTGGTTTTATTATAGAGATTGCTATACAATACTTTTTAGTTGATACAGAAGGTCAAACACCTTCCTGGCTTCCAAAATAATGAGAATAATTTAAAATAAATTTGAATAGATTTGCTGTACACTTTTAATCGATAAATCATAATTACCAACTAGTGCCGTATAGTAATGAAATAAAAGTATTAAATAAATATATTTAATTTAAAATACATCTTTACTGGAGAACAAAACCCAAATAAAATATCTATACCAGCCATCACAGCACATTACTTTGTTAAATTTTACTTTCAAACCGTATCAAACGTACCTTGTATTAATATTGTTGAGAATATACGACCGGAATCAGTAGCATCTATAAAAACACTTTAAGAAAAGTCATTGCACAAAACACAATACGTTTGTCGGTATCGTGTACAAGGGCTACGCCCTCTCTGACTTACTGACCGTCATACAATACGGAATCTCCACTATTCTCCCGACAGTAGGAAGGAAGTGAATAATTTTTATTCGATTAGTGTTTGCCGACGGCATTGCACAAAGAGATCACGCACAAAGGTCTCGCTACCGTTGCGTACCAGTCGAAAAAGTAAAGACTCGACTATCAATCAATAAAGGTAGATTATCTATTTAATAGATGACTGATTCTGTATGCATTTGTTATAGTAATACACTTACACGTGTAAAATTATACTGATGATTTTGGTATTGCGTATTTGAAAATAGTAAGTTGAGAAGTCTAATATTTCACTAAATTTGGAACGAGCGGTAAGACGTACAATTCACCACAATTTGTGTGTTAATTAGATGCATAACATTGTTCATTGGTAATTAACAATGCAACTACTTTCCAAAGCAACAAATATGCAGTCAGTACGTTCCAATGTAACTGACCCCAAACCAGTCAAGCCTTGTAACTTGGGAGCCAATATAGTAGGTTAAATAATTTAAATAATAGTTGAACATAAACTTTAGCAGTCAAAAAAGTAATACAAGTAACTAAACCAAACAAAGAAATGAAAAATGAAATTAAAACAAACAGGATCTACATATGTGGACATTATACGTTGCATTTATTCATGCAGATATAAATACCAAATTATTATCTGACATTTCAACCATATTGCATTAGTAGTGGTTATAATTTCAATTAGTGGATATCGTCGGGCTGATTCGCCGCAGCAAATAGGCCGATTAGCAAAATAGATTTTCCGACCTGTCGACTACAATGGAAAACCGCTGCCATAAATGTCTAAAACATTGAAAGTGTTGCTGCTAAGTGCTAACTAGAATCTTGTTATGGCTTATAATTAGAAAAAGCATTAATTACAACTGATTTGCTTTTGAAGCGCTATTGTGTTTATAATAAATAAACTCATAATGTGTTGTCGGAATTATGGTTAAATTAAACTCTTTATTCCAAGTACTGTTTTAGGCACACAGAACCGAATTGTTGCACAGTATTAGTTATAGGAAAGGCATTACTTTAATTGTTTTATTCATTTTTATATTGTTTGTTGTTTTGGTAGCAGGTGTGCAGTCACATTCACCCGACTTTATAGATCTTATACACGGCAGTTCGTGTATGACACTTATGAGGTCTCGGGTTTGATTCCTGTGTTGAGCAACGGGATATTATTATGGTTTTGCTGCTAAGAAATTCTCAGCCACGCGATGTCTGGAGCTGTGCTTTGAAGACAGACGTAATTGACTTGCTTCCAAAACAATTGCTTAAAATGGTTGTCTATATTTGCCCATTGGAAAATATAGACGTGGACTATGTATGAAAGTAATTTTAAAATTTCCGACCAAATTGCGGATGCGTTCAATCTAAGTTACCTACTTACTCATTGCTATTGTGAGTAAGAATGGTGGCGACAGCATTTAATAATTTAATTAAAAAAAATTTAATACGATCGAAACGGGTTGTTTTAAAGAAAATAAACAACTATATTTTTAAATATATCGATCAACTCAGCCGAGTTAAGACCCTAAACCACTATTTAAACTCTTAAATTATGCGCATAAGAAAAAGAAAACACAAATTATGGTAATAACCACACAAATTTATATACACAATGGATCAATTATCGTATCAAAAGTACTGGTTTACAGTTGAATCGACTGTGAGGCGTTAATTGTACGTAAGTAACACGCTAACTAGCTTGCCGACATTGAGCTTGAGGAGTGAAGCCTTCCACAAACTAATAGACAAACCAACATAATTGAAACTTAATTGAAATAGAACTGGCGCTAGCATTAAAGGCTTTTGTTTAGTGCTTACTTGTAAAATAAATTTACGTTCTACTTTAACTGTTATTGTTAAATGTGGTTAGTCAAAGTCAAAGTCAAAAATCATTTATTCATTTAGGTCACAAAGTAACACTTCTGAACGTCACGTCAAAATATATAGTTAGTATAGGTTAGTTGCTAGGTGGGGGGGCCTGCTATGGATGAATCTTTTTAGACTCCCAACTGGCCCCCCCATTGGGTGAGAGAGGGAACCTCGTCTGGTGAGTCCCACACGCCCCGCCCGTGCCGTCCCCTAGCCGGCGGGTAGTGCATCAAGCATTTTTTCCTGAGTATCAAAAAAAAAAAAAAAGTTTATTTGCTAGGTTCAGGCAAAGGGTTAAGCCTATGAGAAGAAACCTGCAAGAAATTTACGGCCACTCTTTTAAATCGTCAATTAAATATAATTTTAGTATTTTCCAACTCAGATTAACAAGGTGTTGCAGCCATTATGCCAAATACTACTTACTATAAAAAACTAAAGATAATAACTTAATAAATAATATTATAGAGATGAAATAATTTGGGCTAAGTTATATTTTAATATAAATCTAAAATAGACAGTAGAATGGCATGATGGCGTATACACTTACACTTTGTGACTATGCAAAGGCAGTCCGTGATTAAATGCGGTTGTGGATTTATATTCTTCAATAATAATCAAATTAAGAAACAAGATACTTGTTAACATCACAAATAATCACGAGGTACCTCTACATTACTACATTGACTTATAAGTAATACAAATATTTGAATCCTGTATGCAACAAGCAACTAGTTAGGTTACATGCGTTTTTGTCATTTAAGTAGTCGTTGACTGAAAAATAAGAATAACCCTTCCGAATAAGTTGTATTTTAATGGCGCTTTTAAATTTAAGCAATGGTAAGTTAATTATATTAATAGGTAGTTTATTAAAAAACGTATACCGAGTCCCGCAAATGTATTGTGAACTTTATGTAAACGATGATATGGGCCTACTAACTTATGCTTATTTTTAGTGTTTACATTATGGATATCACTATTCTTATTAAATAAGTGAACATAATGTTAGCAAATATATATTGCGACGCAACAGTAAGTACGCCTATTTCTTCAAATCGATCTTTCAGAGAAACTCGAGGTCCTAAATTATAAATGGTACTTACGTACTGCAAGCTTATGAAGAATAAACATTGTCTCAAAATCAGCTGCCTTGCCCACAATAATATACCGTAGGACATGACACTATGAAAATAACCAAAATATACTAGTCTAGCAGTATCTACATCAGTAAGCTGTTTTACTTTCCGAAATAATCCTAAAAAAAATGTAGATTGAACTAAAGTAATAATTTCATCATTTAAATATATAGTGTAACCGACTGCCACGCCTAAGGTCGCGGGTTCGATTCCCGCACAAGTCAAACATTTGTGTGCATGAACATGGATGTTTGTCTTGGTCTGGGTGTTTCTATGTATAATATATATGTATTTACAAAAAAAAATGTATATATGTATGTTTATCCATTGTCTAGTACCCATAGTACAAGCTCTGCTTAGTTTGGGCTAGATGGTGTTGCGCGTATGTGGTAGAATATTATTATTATTATTATATTATTATTATATTCACGTTAGCATTCTTTACATTTGGCAATGTAAACTTGATACCTACATTTAGTTTTTTAGAGTTGAGTAGTAAATTATTGATCGTAAACCAGTCCAGGACGTGCGCGAGTGAATCATTAACAGCACATCAATTTAGTGCTTATAGGTCTACTTTAAAAATAAGGGATGTGCCATCCGCGATTAAAACAATGTCACACAAATCCCGTACAAAGAACGGCAAATCATTTACGTACACTAAAAACAGAAAGGGTCCTAAAATTGAGCTCTGTGGCACGCCCATTGTGACTGGCAATCCAGAAGATCTACTTCTGTTGATATCAACGTGTTGTATTATACATTTGTACCTACATTTTTTGATTCACTGGAAGTACAAAGCCTAACTAATATTATAAATACGAATGTCACTTTGTTTGTTTGTTACGCTTTCACGCTTTAAATATTCTACCGATCATTAATAATAATAATACGTTTATTTCCGCCCAAGTCAAGAGCGTGTTAGTGACAATTTACTTAAAATACAAATGTTAGTAGACAATACATGAGTTATATGTATGATTAAATCACAGCATGTAGCTGCATCCATTTCTGCAACATCGGGGTATCCCACCGATCCGCGGACACATTCAGGATGGTGTTGGTGCTGCCGCGGAGCCGCGCCGTCAAGGAGGCGTACCTTTTTCTTATGATAGCGGCGAAGCCGGCAGTATATGTCTCTGCAAACATCCCTGACGCATTGCACGTCCACGGCGGCCAGTAGCACCCTGAGTGCATTATTATACCGGACACATTGGTCGCTGTATGCCCGCTGACTATAACAGACCGACAGGCTACATGTAGGTATAAAATGTCTGACAATATGATTTGAATAAAGATAGCTTTACTGAATTTGTACATTTTGCAAACCTGTGGGCCAGAATGTTACAATGGACAGCCTGCGACTTATTATCTTCTTATTCCGTTGTCTAAAACCGTTAGTTCAATCTTTTTGACCTTATACGACATTATATTGAAAGGAGTCGTCTCAGTGCACTAATCGATGGGCTCAGCAACACCATATCATCTGCCTAACTAATGTTATCATTATGAATGTGTATGCGTATTTGTAAAGGGTAGTTTTCTTTAAAAAATAAACGTTTAGGTATAACGTACAAAGATTGAAGCAACTATTTACAATAAATTGTTGTACTAATTGGATTTCAAAACCACAATCCAACAATGCATTAATCGTTGCGGATTAATGACTTTGTCGATATACGCGATGTTTTTCCAAGTATATACATGTAATAAGTCTCTTTTAATTAGTATCACTGTTCTTCTTGTTTCGATTAAGAGCGTAGTGTAAACCCACTCAATTCTGATCGTGCTTAAAAAGGGATTTTGCGCGCCGCAAGAAACAAAGACCATTGGTGGACAGCCTGATAGTCCTTACTTAACTGTATAGGGCTGAGCTGTATTAGACTGCCTTAGGTTTAAACTGATATTACAGCCCTACCCCATAAGATAGAGATTATTCTAGAATAAATATCGACGGACTGCCATCCGGTTTCCAGCCGCCTTAATTCCTAATTCACGCCATTCGAAAATTGAATATCAATATCGAACTACAATTATTAGGCAATTCATTTTCCATTGCAATTGGTATTTGTTTTAATAATAATAATAATAATAATATTCTATCACATACACACATCACCATCTAGCCCAAACTAAGCAGAGCTTGTACTATGGGTACTAGACATTGGATAAACATACATATATACTTTTTTTTGTAAATACATACATATTATACATAGAAACACCCAAACAAAGACAAACATCCATGTTCATGCACACAAATATTTGACTTGTGCGGGAATCGAACCCGCGACCTCAGGCGTGGCAGTCGGTTAGACTAACCACTACGCCATCGAGGCATTGTTTTACTTACTAAATGTCGTTTATATTATCACATTCTATATCATCTTGGTGAACGCTATATCTACAACGGAACAACGGTTTCAATAAGCCTTTCAACCTACAATTGGTAGACAATTAATAGTTTTTATGATTCTTCAACACAAAAGTCAAATAGGATTAGTAAAAAGTGTCATCGTTTTTATCGACATTGTCATAAAATCCAGGCCTTTTATGTAACACAATGATAATTTGTCATCCAAGAATGGCTTGAATAAGCACCTGGCCTCCACGCGACCCTAAACGGTACCCTGAGGTACGCCTATCGTGCGATTCGCAACGCACCTACTTTTGTCAATGATTGTTTAATTTATATTATGTGATCTTCAAATTTTATTTAAGTAGTTCTTTAAACATGTGCAGATGCCACAGTGGGCGGGTCGATAGCCGCAGCTGCTCGATTCCCCTTCTTGCGGTTTATATATTTTGATGCTATTGCGTATAATAGGATGACATTAGAAAGTATTATGCTATTTACATGACATAGTGCATTATCGCCGCTGATGTCCAATCGTTAGTCATACTAAACTAGCTGATAAGAAATACATTAAGGTGATTTACCTACTTAACAGCTTTCATTTCTTTAAATTTGTCATTGGTTTGCATTACGGAGGATACGAGTAAATACGAATCGACGAGCCCTTTGTTGTGATTTAATTGGTGATTATATTAAGAGGTAGCTCCTCTTATGATAGCGAATTGGCATAAGAATAGTTGTACTGGCACTGAGTTCCATCCAGTCTGTTAGAGTTCCAGAGGCTTACATACCTGCCCCCCCTATTCCTTTAATTTTCTGTTGCATTCCGTATTTACCTAATCCCCTTTAGCTTGCGATCATAGGCTACAGAAACCACTTACTATCGGGAAGGCTAAGGCCATGGCCAGGTTGCAAACACCTTGACGGCATCAAAAAATCTATGTACATTTTAAATTTGTATTGTACTTAAAACAAATTATTTATATTATAAACTTAAAATGTGTTGTATAAACAGATTCGTTAAAATATATGTATGCAATATATTTTTTCCATACCGTTAACGAATTTTTGCGAATAAAAATGGCAAACAAAATTTAAAAAATAGCAACCCGGCGGTGGGACTGTGACAGTGGCGCCAACAACATTCGCGGTCGGCGAATCGACTTCCTGCGTACCGTTTCCCGCCAAAATGGATAGCTTCCGGCGCGTATTTGTCATCTCAAATCACACAGAATAAAAAGAGTCGTTATTGATATAATATATGTTGCTAGCGTTGCATAACGAAATTTAAAATTAACATTGATAATATTTAAATTTACTCGTTTGGAATTTACGTAAAACAAAAAGAAAACTTCTAGAATTATACTTAGAACGTATCCTTAAAAGTAGTGGTGCGGACATTTTGAATGTCAAGCATCTTTCTTTATTTAATATGTTTGACGCCATTTCAAAATTTGGCATTAATGATAAAATCAAAGAAATATAATTCGCCACCACTTCTCATATTCCTATTCCAAATTTAAATGTGAGTATCGTAATCTGCTTGTTGTTAACAAACACAGTTACTGGTTGTGTGGCTTCCCCAAGCAAGATTATTATTTATCTAAGGGCCGCACCCTTGCCACGCCGATGTCGGTGTGCCGCGGTGATGCAAACAGAGAGCACTTTAAGGTCACTACTTAATGAGCCGTGGAAACATGTTTTCTTACAATTACAGAAGACACAAGGTTCGTGAGAAAGAAAATGTTTAAAAATAAATGGTCTTATTTATAAAAATATCTTACTAAAGGCTTAATACGATAGGTAGTTAAAATACTTAATGTGTCTAATTTAATTTAAACTGTAAACCTTTATTGTATACATCATCGTTATTAAGCAAAATAACATTCTTATGAACAAAACCTTTAATTTTTTTATTTATAGCGACGTTATAATCCTCTTGTAAGTTTCATGAATATGGCTGGCAAACTTACAAATCAAGAGTTTATTTTATGACTTAAGTTATGACATAAACTTTTATTTTAGGAATGGTATGATAATATTTGGATTGGTTGAAAAATAACCCAGATTGGTTATTTATAATTATTTTACATTTTATATTGAAGATCTCAAACGAGACCTTGAAATCACACTCTTAAAATATATCACCGAAATGCACGGCGATGATAGCATTATGTCACACCTATATGCAGGTCTTCCATGGATTTGAGCTCCATTTCAGAATCTCTATTATAAATTTGCCGAAGATTTATTAATGTTCGCACAGACAAACAATAATATGCAGCTATAAATATAAATATACAGGTATAGATGACCACTTATGTTTGCAATCATTATTGTTATCTTTTAACTTTGCACGTTCATATTCCACGTGTCATATTAAATAAGTAGTAATAAATATGTAATATTTAGTCAGCAGAACAAATAAATATGTTTCTTTTATAAGAGAAGGTTTCGTTTACTTAAAGTTTCAGTGTCATGTCCTACTAATCTTGGTCCAATAATATGATAATATGACCACTAGGTGGTAGTTGCGATTAGCGTTTACTGATACTTCTGTCACGTGCCATAGGCGATCCTGTGAGTCAGTAATATAATACGACCGACTCTACTTTGCCTGGGTTAAATATATAGGCTATGTCTATCTGGAATAATGTACCTTTTAAGCAGTAAACAATTTTTCAAATAGATAATAGTAGTTTATGAGATTACCCTTTACATACTAACAAAATTAGCAGACGCGCTAAATGATTGTATGTTATTAAAATATTATCTTAAACGTGTTTAGTTCGCTTATAAGGATTTTTAATTCGTAGCGAGAAAACTAATCTATTTTTATAAAGAGTTTTACAGATTTGGACACCTAAATATGTACCCTAGAAAGTGGCAAACAAATACAGTCTTTTAAAAAAGTGACATATTATTCTTTACCTCTCAGCCATAGATATAAAACGTCGTGTGAGGATCGCTTTTTATTAAAACAGTTGCATTGTTTACTTGCGGAAATAGAAGCACTTATATGGTAGATAAGAAAGCGAAGGGTGGCTGGTGTCACAGGTAATTGTGAGAACTGATTGCATAATTAGCGCGACGAGTCATAGAGGGCGCGGGAGCGGCCCACCCTCGCTACCACTGTTTTACACCCGTGTGACTTTTTAATTGTTATTGTTTATTCTACTGCGGCTATTAACTGTTGAGTTACGTTATGTTTTGAGGGAATTGATGTTAAAAGCATCAGATATAATGAAAAGTAGCTAGAAATTTGTTTTGAATGTAATAGTTAACCTAATTGCGGTCATAAATATTATTCTACTTTAGTTTTAGTACCGTATATTGTATATACCATACCATATACCATACCATAAACTAGTATATCTAGTAATTTTATCAATTATATAGCCTGTGCCTTAGTATAAGTTTTTATAGCTCTTTGTTAGAATGCACGTTAGCGCTTTTTCCATATATTTCAATTATTTAATCCTCCGCTAGTGCTGTTAGTTAAAGAGAACGATACGCTGCGAGCGACGTTGTGTATTACAGCCAAGTTATTAACACGTAAGTAACCGGTAGTCAATTGTACTCACTTCAATTTTATTAATCGCGATAACACTTTAAACATCTTAGTGAATGATCTGCAAAAGTTATTGTAAAACAAAATAATGTGAGTGCATCAATTTATTTCAATTTACACGATGGTATTGTTTCGGTGGGTGAGGGCGGCGTTCGCGCGCTTCCGGACGTCGCTTCCGCCGTGAGCGTGACGCGTGCCACGCGCCGCGCCATCTATCTATTGCACCCTACAACTAATGCTATGTTTGTTGCTACAAACAAAAATACGTCACAATTTAGGGCACAAAAAAGCAAATTACACACTTATGTTTTAAAAATAAAAGATATTTTTCTATAACAAAGTACTTGTCTCTTTAGCCGCTTCATATTTTCGATCAAATTTTTGATTGTTTTGTCTGGTACGTTAATGGTGTTTAATAATTATCTGAAATATGTTTCGTGTTTCGGGTGTATTATTGAACGACTGCCGCTTTTAGGATAACTATAATTTAGCCTAACAGCCACGTCGACAACTTTCTAAATATTAATAGCTATATTACGAATGCGGCAAAAGGTGTAACTTATCCAAAGTGTAATTAACTTTGGATGCGTGACAGCTAGCCTCGTTACTTTGCATAAATACGTTTACACCAGCAATGCTCAATGAGGTAGGCAGAACTGCGTTACAAACATATTTCCAGCTATCTGTTTAAGTCTTTAATAAGACAGCGACCCAAATGCGTTCAAGACTCTACCATTATCATTTGCTAAATTCATGCTGTCACTAAGAATTAACTTGAAAATAACTCTGCTCAGAAACCAAACTCCTAACATCGCAGCCAGACATAAGCTTAAACGCACAATTAAGGCAAAAAGGGATTAACAAAATCCATTTAATTATGCAATATTTGTTTGTACTATAACTTTTAAAAAAATATACTTCTATTTTGGAAGACGTTTTACAAATCTGGAATATTAAAAATAAGATACTACTACACACCGCTCACTATGATAAAAATATATTCGGGATATATATTTTAAAATATACAGGGTGATTTTGAAATCGTGTAATTCCTTTTAACCACGCATTCTCCTGGTGATATAGAATAACCCTGACCATATTTTTATTTAATTAGATTTATTTTTTTTGAAAAATTATTATTCCGTTTTTTTCGTGAAATGGTGTCAGATAGTCATATGTTAACCAACCGAGGCAATTTTAATTTTTTACTAATAAAAATAAAAATCATATTAATAATTAATATCGTAAATAATAACGGGCGGTCCTTTTTATTGCCCCTTATTATTTACGACATCAGTTATTGTTATGTTATTATTTTTAAATTAAAAAATATTAAGATTGTGTCAGGTGGTTAAAATATGACTATATGAAATCATTTCATGAAAAAAATCTGTACTCTAATTTTGCCGAAACCATTATTCTAATTAAGAAAATATATGGTCAGGGTTATTCTATATCACCAGTAGAATGCGTTGTTAAAAGGAATTACACGATTTCAAAATCAGCCTGTATACGCGTCAATAAAATTATTGAAATACGACGTTTGTAATAAAATCCCATCCAACAAACAATATCAAAGGTGAATTACAGGAGTAATAATCATAGCATTCACACGTGTCCAACTCAAACAACATTTGACCTTACGGCAAGCAATTAAATCATCCATTACCGTAACATATAGAGCAAACATCGGCGTGACATGGTGAGAACCGAACGAGCGGCGCTGACGGAGGCGCTGTGTGTCATCAAACATTTGCGAAGCCACTCCCTGTGTGTGCTCTCCATCGGTCTGTTTGTTAACTATATCCACGTTTGTATTTCCTACGACATAGTTTAATACAAGGTATTTATGTCATTGTTACATTTAAAGAGATATGCAATTGAAAACATAGCGTAACTGCATACGTAAGTTTTAGTAAAGAGACTATTAACTTCAATTCATACTTTATTCTTTTCTTTTTTTAGACATCTGCCGCCTTATGAAATAATTCCTGTTTCGGAGGGAATGAACAAACATTCAAACAACGGATATAAAAAAAGGCCTGATTCGGCACAACCATGAAGCTAATACAAATACTTTGTATTAGCTTCATGGGCACAACTATTTGTTGATCACATAATTTTTTGGAATGGAACCCACAACAACCACACACAAGGCAACTACTTAAAACACTACACTATCCACCAACTACTTAACCACTCACAAGGCCTGTAATAATCTTGCAGTTAACTGAACTGCAAGATTATTACAGGCCTTGTGAGTACGACTTTGTACATACCATAACCGCACAATAGTGCAATCACAGACTTTCAGAGGTAGATTCAATGTCTTACCCGATGAACTACAACAGATTTAGAATGCTTCAATACTAATGTAAAAGTGCATCTAAAATTATACTACAAATTACAGTCGTGATAGATACAAGTGGAATATATGTAAATAGATAGTTAACTTGTGAATCTATAATACAGTAAAAATATTCTAAATAACCTTTTTAGTATGTTAAATAGAATTACTTAATTAAGCTTTAATAGTTCAATCACCGCAGTGCGGCGTTAAGCGTTTCATCTGCCAATCTTTGAAAAGCGATCAAGTCACGATTTAGCATCGACAATCAGCTTTACAGCATGTCTGCTTTCACTATCTTTCTATATCTTTGTTTAAAATCCAAATAATATAACTGTTTATACAATACCGAGTTTCTATTGAAATTCATTTCAAGCAAATATACGTATCATACTTTTGCAATAACATATTGTCGCTCACGAGATACTGTAGATTTGCCAATATTGTGCAAGCGTCGCCAATAACAAACAAAAAACTAGAGAAAACACGTGACATATAAAACAGGTTGTTACTGTAAAATATATGCATATCATTTGATGTTACGAACAAACACTTATGTTTTATGATCGGCGCGGTGCACGGTATAGCGGTGCACTAAATCCGTACTGTTCAAACAGCTCGGCTCGAGCGGTCGAGTGAAATTGCATTATCTGAACTCACGCTATTTGACTAATTTTATAGTTCTGTCATTCTGCCAGCCGGAATAGAATATTCAAAGACTATCTTGATTGTATTTTATTGTTTTACTAAATATGAAATTTTAGGACTTCGTTTGTAAAGCTTTTTGTTAAAGAATTTCTGTGGACTGATCATTCATATTTACTCTTCCATTTTATATTATCTACAATCTTAAAATCTCTCGTTTAGTTCCTATGCTTCAAAAACAATTAAAAGAATAGTCAAAAGCTCAAGTAGGTACTTCAAAGCCATGTCGTTATTCCTAAAGATTTTAACCTAATAATGTCCCATTGCAACGAGACGTAAGAACTATAACTAAATGTTGTATTATAGTTCCAATCTCATGTATCTATAAAGCAAAGAGACATTGGAACTATAAGACACAATGTTGTAAGTGATCACACAGAATCAATCCCACAAAATATACGAGCAGTTTTGTTACGTAAACAAGTTTCAGAAGAATCAGGCAAATTCAAGCGTAATAAAAGAGCTAATTCAAAATAGTTACCTACACAAGAATGTCTGAGCAGAATATAGCAGACAGTGCTTTTGAATGTGCCGATACTTAATAAAACGTATGTTTAGAAAATAGTACGGCAAGTTTTCTGTTTATCGAACAACTTGTGTGAGAGGAAGCTCCTGAAGAATTACGGGCTGAAGTACGCCCGCTAGAGGGCATTACGCTAGAAAAGTTTTGTGTAACAATGTTTAATGTTGCCATTTCTATGCGCAAATCTCCCGACCGGAAGTGGCGGAGCGCGTTCGTTTCTCGTGGGGCTCGGACAACTTCGCTATTGTGGCGCCATCTACAACTGTCCCGACTACTGACGTGTTTCCGGCTTCTCTTCAAAAAGTCTTGAGCTGTCAACTCATGAGGGGATATCTTAGTTTCTTTGAGAGTCTTTTTATTAATTCAGTTCTTGATGAAAGATTTATTATTCTATTTGGAAATGAAGCCAATGTTATGGGGTTTTAACAATGAGAGTTGGTTGAGGAAAGTAGACTGACGTACTCGTAAGTAGGCGAATCTGATAACATATGATGTAAGCGCTATCATACATACATAAATTCACGGCTGTTTCCCAGAGGGGTAGGCAGAAACTACGGATTTCCATTTGCTACGATCCTGACACACTTCTTATCAAAGTAATGATTTTATTTAAACACTAGAAACACATATTATATACAGATATAATGCTTAGTAGAATGAGTAGCAGACAGATAATAATTATGTGGTAGTGCTAAACACTTGAAACTGTTCAGGCCACGGTCGCTTCTGCGTAAACATGATATGACCTAATTTACACGCTCGTATGACTCAAAATATTTCATATTACGCCTTCATTAAATGCGTGGAAATTAATGTCACGTTGATGAAAAAGGAACGACCCTGATGCAATCCTCAATGCCAAGGTATGACCGTACTACTGAGTCACCTGCATCAAAATACGTATAACATGTCCAAATTGTCCAGGCACGACTCACACGAATCTTAAAATAACTACCATATACAAGACTGGTTACCATTTCGTTTCCAATGTGATCATAAGTTGATGACGATACTATTGCGCAGTATGTATGTCTTATGATGCATCTTTCTACCTACATTCAGGATTATAGTTCTATTTCAATAGCACGTTAATTAACAAACGTACCATTAGTCGCAAGTTTGTACATATTTTACTAAAAGCTGATTTAATATGAACATTTTGGTGTGAACAGAACATTCCAATTAAATAAATGACATCTTCAATTATGACGTTATAGTTTTTAAAAGACTGACAGAAAATAAACACGGATATCGTAACTAATGGACGCATCTGCTATCATACAAAATAACAGTTATTTGAAATACTGATCAGCAAAGCGTAGAACCATGCATACGCATCATCACAGTCTATCCGTAGGCGGGCACTATTCGTAGCAAGGTCAGGCGATATTATATTTCAGCGGAGAACAACCAGTTTAAATAGAGCTCTCCGGTTTTATACAAGTACCTCAACTTTATCTTTTTAACACCTAGAGGTGGGAGAGGTGGAAGGTCTATTAATGTTGGTTGTATGTAATGATCGCCATCGTTGTGTATGTCTGCCCACGTATATCGACACTCGCGTCATGCCCGGTGGATAAACAGACGCCGCCGCCGTTAGCGTGATTTTGTACAAGTTGTAGAACTAGACTCTGTCAAAAACGAAAGTTACGAAATAGCTATGGCGTCAGATCGCCATCCATGATTTTTAATTATAATATCACCCAGGATTATTAATTATAAATGATTTAATAAAATATTTACCACAGAACAAATTTTAAATAAAGTATTTTCATTGGAAGACCAATGTTGTGAATGTTTAGGGTAAACTGAACTAGCAACCTAAAATATAAATTTCGGTTTATATTAATACTAGTTTTACCCACAGTATATGGTGAACAGTACTTTTTATGGATGCCTGTCTCTCTATGTCCGTTTTTGTACCCCTGACAAAGTGTATGCAAAATTCCAGGATGGTCGGTCGAGTGGTTAAAGCGTGAAAGCGTAACAAAGAAACAAACTTATATTTACATTACTTACATTGATTGCTTTCTTGACTCGTTTTAGCCGCTCTCTCTTTTTTCTTTCGTGGCCTCAGACAACATTAGAATTCTATTCTGGTTATTTGTTTTCTATACCCAGCCAAAACAAAATGCCGTAATAGATGAAAAAAGGTAGTATAGATTTTGATGCGTTAGGTTCATTCAATATTACATAACATACCATACCTACATTCATATCTGTGTGTTGGCCGATAACATAGAGTTTTATATCAAATCACGTCGATATTTTCTTGTTTTGTTTTTATGTTTACATAATACAGTTTCAGACATCCCATCTTACTGGTCTGTGGAGTTTTCTTAATAGAACCACCTTATAAAACATTACCGTAAACGGTATTGGCAGTTTAGTTACGGGACTAGTAACTAGGCAATATGTTTACTGCATTGTGTGGCTGCAAAATACTGGCTGGCAATAACAGCGCACGGTAAGAACAACACGTGAATAGTTTGCATATAAGAAAGACTTATGATTTTAGCTGAATGATTTTAACTGGCCGGCCTGTAGTTGAAAACATTGCTACCATATAGCAATCAAAAAATTGCCCGCTTAGAAGCCCCTTCAGATTCTCGATGCCGTTATTGTTTTACATAATTACAAATAATTTAATTATGTGTGTAATAGTGTTTTATGGAATTTTGTTTCCTCGGCGTTCGAAATGGTCAAAGTGGCATCTCGTTAAAAACATTTAAACGTGAGTTGTTTATATTAATAATAAACATGCTAAATAAGCTTTGTAGTAAACAAACTGCACTTCAATAGAAACAGAAGCAGGACATGAGGCGCTAATATTTAATGCAATGAACTTCAATTACTCATAGCCCTTTTTAGCACATTGATGACCTGTAGACATTTTGCGTTGACCTTAGGTCATAATTTTAAACGCAAGGATAGCTGGGCTGTTAACCTTAGCTAAATCGCAGTAATATATCAATCGACACATCGCAAGGTAACTTTAGAAACTGAGAACATTATATGCTCATATAATGATGTATAACGCGGTAGAGCACGAGTCGTCGCGGCATCAGCGTCAACGTCGTCAACAGATAATGTAACTATTCATCAGATACAAGACGTTGGCTCTCTTGTTAGTACGAACGTTAATCATGGCGTGTATCTACGAAACACGGGTCCCGTCATCGCTATTCTCACTCACACGTGACTGCTCTGTTGCCAAAAACAAACAAACATTAATGTTCAGTGTAACACATGGTGAGCTTTCATTGATGGTAAACGACGGCGACAACTTCCGATTACACATAGAAATGAGCAATAAAATATACATTATTATGTTTATTACTATTCAAATATAAGACTTTATGACGTTTATTATTAAATTAGTACTTAATAAAACTGTCAGACGTGCAGATTTAAATGGAGGCCAGATATAGCAGATAGTTTGTCACAACTTAACGCTTCTTTACAATACGGAGTTTTGCAGGAGTTTACAGATAGATGAAATAGGAGAGCCGCTTCTTGTAATAAAAACTGATCAAAACAGAGTTCTGGTCTGGTCTAATAACGCTGTTTAGTAGACTAGATTGGTACTCTTTCTTTGTCTAATAAATGTTGGTTTGGACACTGATTGAAGGATAATCCGCCAGTATTTTAACAAATTTTATTATGAGAATCACCTCTCTGATATTCCTGTACGTTTTAAATAATGTTGCAAACTCCATTATTTAATACGTATATTACTTCAGTGTCGAATAGCCATAAACAACAATACCGACGGACTAGGCTTATAACAAAATATTGTGGACGAAATAAGAGTAATAAAAATGAAGTTTGAAGAAGTAGTTAGGTTACTGAAGCTGGTGGTTGGTACGATTACAATTTACCCGACAAGATAGGATTATGACCAAAAGATATGCTTTTGGTCATCCTCCTATCTTTGTGTCTTAACGCAGAGTTGGCTATTTTCGGAGTAATACTACAAACGAGTACATAAATATAACATCAACAGACAGGTGTCAAGGTGATTAACCAATATCGTCGATACAACACGTCACGGAATAAAAATATTCAGATACGGTGCCAAGGTAACTAATTATCCAAATCATCTACGTCTACGATAACACTTACATTTGTTTGTTCAAGACATAGATGATTTCACCTTCAATTACACAAATAATTACTTTTTAATAATGAACTCCCATTAAAAATTGATTTTATTGTGTTGTTTCTAGCTTTTTATATAACCGTTTTACCAGCTAGACTCAGTCAATGAATTTTTATTTTATTTTAAGACGTTTTGTGCGTGGCATTTTTTATTTTGTTCAGTCATAAACTGCATTGATATTTCTGTACTATATTACTGTTATTTATCAATGACACAAATCTGACCACATTGATAAATAACAGTAATCAAGTCAAAGTCAAGTCAGTGGAAGCAGTACGGTAATATTTTTAAAATAAAAAAACATAAAACGCACTTGCTTATTGACAAAAATCGCGATTTACTCTAATAATAGTACAAAGCATTTCAATTGGTATAAACTTGTAATTTTTTTGATACATAATCACTGTTTCCTTAGAAAATTATTACTTTTTATTAAATTAGAAAGTTTGTAGCTCTGGAATTTGTTGATTTACAGGCAAATTAAAGATATAATTATGGAAATTATACATTAGCCGAAAGCGTAATTTTTAAAAAGCTTTAGATATTATATATATGTTAATAACACAATTTATCAACCTGCCGTTACGACCATAAATATGGCCATACCATAAGGTTACACATCATATATATATACATAGAAGTCTGTTTGTTCATTTTAATGAACGTTGGGAATGCGTAATTCGTATATTTATATAGCATGTGTTTATGAATTAATCAACGTCAAATCATATTTTAAGAGGCGGAAGATTATTCGACACGAGCTACAACAGAATTTAGTTTCGCATGAATGTATTTGTAAACAACTTGTCAGATCTACATATAAGCAACATAGAGTACCGCTAACATTCCATGTAACAATAAAATAAATGTAAAGTGAAGCCATATGTAGTCTTCTTTCTTTGCATTAATAGCGCGGCCGTATACTCGCTTGCCTTCTTAATTGTATAAAAGCTATTTTATTAAATGATAATATATTTTCATCCATTGCGTGTCAATTTACAAATATTGATATATACACAGGTTACCAAGTCTAGGAGCACTATATTTGGCTCACTCAATTTTATACGTTGTGTGATGTTAAAACCTGTCACATTTAGTACATTAATAAAGCCCGACTTTACCACTTATACCGATGAGCCGACCATACAGTATTTTAGGTATAATTGATTTAAGAGAGTGCTATATGGTCAGCTGTTCTATCTAGAGAGCTTTAAGACTCAAAATATTACTTATGCAACTAGAATAGTAAAAATCTGAACAAATTTTCAATTAACCAGTAACTCTGTGCTACGTATTCGTAGCAAGAGGCTACGATTTTTAAATTTGATTTGTATAATTATGAATCATTTATCTTAATACATTTTGCTATTGAAGACATAAGTTTGCAATAAGTTTCATCCTGTTATATGTATTGTGGTTCTAAAAACATATTTGACAAACACTTGGTAATTGAGTCTACGACTCACTTGATATTAGGTTATTTCCATAACCTGTGAACGCCTGCAGTAACACCTAAGGGCCCAACCTTGTGACAATGCTTAACAAACTTTGTTCACATGTTCACTGCAGCAATACAACTCAGGATGATTCTGTAGAACGGAGGTCATTCTCCAGTGAGAAACACTATGATTGCACGGTAATTACAGTCCATTGCCAGAATAAAATCAAACATCATGACATACTTTACCTATGATAAATGTTGATATAACTTATTTTTGAAGAATGCGGCATATACACGTGTATCTTTCGAGAATATCGATAACTAATTATGATTCATATGGGACGTATATCATATGTGCTACGCGAACGCCTCGAGTGCCAAGTGTAGGTACGCCTTTTAGACGTGCGTAATTAGGTCTGCTTATTCTCCAAAGCTTAAAACAAGTACTGTTGAATTGGACATGTCAAGCAATAGATAGTATAGATGGTGCAACAGTAACGTGGTCATCTCGTCGCTACAAATGTATTGAGTTGAAGTTTAACCGCCGCCGTATAGGGCAAGAAGTACTGATATAGTAGCAGAGGCATCTACAGACAATTGTTCCGAGTATTAGATAACACGTTTGGGAATACATCATAGCTAGAAAGACATCACACTCTGAGGTGGAACTTAAATTAAAAAGTATCACTTTGTTAAAGACAAATAAATGGATAAATACACCAGTTAATACATTGCCTCTGTCACTGCGCCGAGTGTTGTGGGTTCGAATCCGATATTGGGGATAATACATATTTTTGTTACAAAAACATGTATTCAAAACCACATATAATAATATTATTCTATCACATACACACAACACCATCAAGCCCAAACAAAGCAGAGCTAGGACAATGGATAAACATGCATATATTATATACATATTATCGACTAATGATTGTTCTGAGTCTGATAGAACTTTGTGTGCTTTGTTTGAATGTTTGTAAAGGGTCCTTTGATGCTTGTATTAGTAGTTATAGTATTCTTATCGTAGGAGTTTCTTTAAACAACAACAATAAAAAATCATGCAATGTCTCGATGCAGTCTCTTTCAAACTAAGATGTCTTATTTATAAGAGGTTTACCAACAAGGCTATCCTTCTGTCAAAAGCATCTACGATGCAAGTTCTGACTATTAATTGCAATGCTCGGGTTTGATTCCCATTTCAGGCAAGGTATTATATGGTTTTCTTGCAAGAAATTCTCTGTAACGGCGCAGGGTCTGAAAATACGAAGACGGTACTAGGCTCGCCAACTATTACGTGCATCATTAAACCATACTTGACGAAAAGAGTGAGCGTTGAAAACCTTTGCCTACCCATCACGGTATATTTTGTATGTGTGTCTTCCCAAGGACCTAGCGAAGAAAAAAAACGGAATATAACGCAGACCATTGCTCATTCGATAATAAACTATCTATGTACATGCAAAAATATCAACGATCCGTTGTGTGAAAGAAGATAAGCAAAAACTACACTTGCAATTATAATATTAGCAGGGGATTAGGATTTCTTTGGTTAGCAATCGATACTAATAAATAAAGAGAAACAAATCATGTATGTATATTTATCACTGTAAAGTTCATAGGTCGTTGAAACATGTATGCACGCAAATAAGCGGCAAGCGCAATAATTATTCCCGTCGATTAGGTTCTTGAAACAATTTCAAGTTGATTTCAGCTCCACGTTCCGCGTTGCAAGCATGATTTATAGTTTCCAAACAGATTTCTGCGAGACGTTTATTGACAGTAAACCGTTTATTGCAACTTTGAATTGTTGCAAAGGTTGCCTTGCAGACTTGTAAATCTTTGTTGTCAATGTCATCGATATTAGGATATTATTATGTTATGAATGTATAATAATAATGTATACGAAAGTTCATGCATTGTTTCTTTTCTATGAGCTAGAAACTCCATTTTCGCCACAAAACATACATTTTATTAATCTAACAGCTGTTCCCCGTGGTTTTATCCACGTTTACGATTACTGCACCGCTCCCGTGGCTCGTAGCGTGATGTAACATAGCCTATGTTACTTATATGAGTTAGGACGATAAAGTTGCTTTTTAATGGTGAAACAATTTTAAAAGCGGTCTTGTATTTGGGTTTATTCATTACAAACAAAAATACATATAAATCCCCTTTATAATATTAGTATAGATGGAGAAATATGGCACTAGTTTTGATACGCTTGAAAACCCGTACATGGATTTCTAGGAACACATCACCCGAACTTAATGGTCTAACTATTTCGGTCGTTTGAGTTTGAGAAGAACATTAAGCGTTCCGTGTATGTAATTATTTGCATACTGACATTTATGATAAACAAAACTACACGTGTACACATACACGTGTGAAAAACACTTGTGAAACACGTGATCATTACTTGTAGCTGGTAACTAAACGAATGCAGTTTGCATAAACGCGTAATTTACAAGAACATACGTGATGAAAGGTATCACTTTGACTCTGGACTTTCTTGGACCATCAAACATCATAATGCGATAAGTGTGCAAATTTGTAATTATATGTAGATATTTGTTACTCACTCTCACGAAAACTGTTCGACGAACTAGGATGAAACTTGACACAAAGATTTGTCACAAACTAAGATCGAAAAATGCAACAGTTTATCCTCGTATTAAGTATTCATAAATAAAGAATCGAATTATTTTAAAGTCGATAGCCAGATAAATGTATTTAGTTTTTGTTTGCACATTGTATGCTTTCAAATCAAATTGTTGCTGTTTCAGACTAAGTGCTGGCTTTTATAAAGTCATCACATAAAGTTTCCACATGCTGTATAAATACCTAAATTATATTAATGGCTTTATTTGACACGTGTTAACAAGCGGTACATTATTTTAAACTACGTGGCCCTTATCCAAATTATCTAACAGTTCCATAAAACACATTGAAGGAAATACTACGTCATGCTACATGATGCTACTGGACCGCTGTTTCTGCCAATCTTGCGTGAAATTCATGAGTTTTATACGTACCCTATAAAGTTTATTTCCAAATTTAATTACCAACTGCCAGCGCACAGCCTTTATACATTGTATTTTTAAGTACTAAATAGATAGTTCTCGTGTTATGAGTAGATTCATAAGCTTTGATAGAAACGAATAATCAGATTCGATACAACTATCCCTGAACCAAACGAACGTAGAAATGTCGTGAATATGTCGAAATGACATGCTTAGATAGATGGCTACGCAGTCGATGCATGGTTTACTGAGTAATAATGCATTATCTCAACATTTGATTAGATTACTGAGATGTTACTACTCTATTACTAACTATTACTACTTACAGATCAGTATCTATCTTACTTCTAGCATAATAGCCATAGTTAACATGACCACACTGAATAATCACTCCTTTACATTCGCGCTGCATGATTTGTTACAGTCAGTACAAGCTAAGGATACGTTGCATGTGTTTTAAAAAGCTATTTAAAAACGTTAATGCTAATTTGCTATTTTATTTGTAAGTCGCCAGATATCTGGCTAATTAAAAAAAATCTCTACAAAGTAATTAATTGAAAGCTTTCAAAAATAGTGTTGAACTATAACGGCATCTATCTCTATCTAATTCTATAAATAAGACAAGACAGGAGTGATGTGTCGAGTGTACTATAAAGTTGTCTGTTCACGTGTCAACAGATAGTACATCTTGAACGTGTAGCCGGTGTAGGTATCTAAGCGTCTCTGCTTAACATCATCGCTCCTGATGCTAAATAGAAACCTATTTATCTATGCTTCCTTTACTGTAACTCTATGTTTAGTATTTCAGTAGCAAAATGAAAAGCCGGATTTATATTGATATCGTAAGTTAGATATTATCACTAAAATTATATCTGAAGATATGATACATTTTAACTCGTAGCGCAGGGATGATTACTGGTCAATGTTTTATTGATTTATCAAATACTAGATGTGCCCGTGGTTTCATCCGCGTTTATCGTTACTGCGCCGCTCCCGTGGGTTGTAGCGTAATGTTATATAGCCTATAGCCTTCCTCGATAAATAGGCTATCCAACACTAAAATAATTTTTCAATTCGAACCAGTAGTTCCTGAGATTAGCGCGTTCAACCAAACAAACAAATAAACAAACTCTTTAGCTTTATAATATTAGTATAGATATTTATAGATTAACGCTTGTGCGAATATTCAATTTAACATACACACCGATAGTGTTGAAATGGAAGATTTTTTTGAAGTAATAGTAACTAATATTGACTGCCTAGGTGGTGCAGCAGCAGTAAATGTGACTGCTGTGAATGAAGTCTCCGTTATTCCATCAAAAAAGAAAGCAGCATAGTGCCTGACTCTGTGTCCGGTTAACGGCAAGAGGCGCGGTCCTTCTTACACGAGAACTCATATATGTATTATCATTGCTAGCGAATTGTGGGTGTGCGATATATTTCTACCTACTGTTTCAAGATATAGACCTGAGGCTATGTCGTGAATACCATCAAGTCGGTACTCGACGGCAGACAACAGAATATTATTATTAATATTCTGTTTTCTATAACTTACAACATAAAGTCACAATATTCAGACTCTATATAACTTTCAATCTATTTGGGCAAATTTATCAAAATACAAAACCTCATCAACAGTTCTGTTAAAATTTGTATAAAATCTGTAAAACTTTACAACGGAAACGGTTAGAAAGGCATGCGTCGAAAATTATACGGATGCATCGGTATGCACCTACATGTATGCATCACTGACTTATATTTGACATTACACTCACTAATGTCTACTTTGTATTCTGTGATTCTACGCGTATATGACTATATTTGGGCGATGAGCCTGCTGTGTACGATGACTATATTCGGAGCATGGAAAACCACATGAACAAATGATATAATAATTATAATACGAACATGTGTTATACAGCCTATTAATTATATAATATTAAAATAAATAATGAGAACCTGTATGTACTAAAATTTAATATCAAAACATTAATAATTTATATTTTATAAAATTAATATCACGTATTGCCGACTTACCAAAACGTTATGTCATGTATAATCAGAATGATTGAGAGTTATCGTGGGAATCATGAAAATAAATAGGCACGTCTTACAGAAAGTTTTAACTTTTTTAAAACATGACATAATACACACAAACAACACGTGCCACACGTGCCAATTTAAAATATAAGCCAACATATAAAACATACTATCATCTCTCTTACATTGTCTACATCTCCTAATTAGTAATATTAAAAATCACTTCAAATTATGTTGTTGATATGATGGTATACACATACTGCTTTATCAAACGACTTTGAAAGAAGAAGGTTTAGTATATAATGCTTGATTATTTTTTAACAGTGGTTGGACCCATTGATTTCGTAAGTACCGACTTAGACTAAATACACATTCTTTCTATAATTATACCCCACAAGCTATAACATTGTCGATAAGATAAAATGTTCACCAAGTTAATCAACTTTCTCCCTGTAAAACTTCTTAGAATCCTAATAGATATTTAAGATCAACTTCATCCTATTTATTTTCTAATGAAATACAGTAGCAGGAACAGAGTGTTTAGGAAAACTATACAACGTAGCAAGAAATAAAGAAAATTTATTTATATGTACAAAAACAATATTAAAAGATTTTTCTTCTTCTTTTCGTGTGGTTAGTGGCCAACCTATTGACAAAAGTTGTTCAAGCCGCCCGCAGGCCTTTGATATGGCGTCAATTTGACAACAACCGGGACCGACATTTACGTGCCCTCCGAAGCACGGAGACGCTCAGATGAAATATCACTAAGCGGTCACCCATCTATAGACTTGACTGCATTAAAAGATAACATGTAATATAAAATAAATATTTTTTTGACAAATGGGACCTAGTTCTAGGTTTTCAATTAGTAGGTAATAATAATGTGCGACTAGTATACGAAGCTAAAACTGTAAACAATATCAATACCTAGCTAACTATACCGGCAATAATTCATCTGAGAAGTAAAATATTGACTTGCAATCGTATCTCTGAATGTTTATTAATGTTCTTAATTGGCACAATTTAACTGCGCACAAATTAACTTCTATGAAATGCATCATTTGTTTCAGTAACATGTTCATTAGTTGTCATACAAAGCCAGGTCTCCTTGCCCTATTTGGACCATTAACAAACCGTTTAATTAATACATTATATAGACAGATACTACCAGATAATCACCAATTAGAACAATTTGGAACCAGAACAAATAATATTAAAACGTTCTTACATACTAGCTAATAATAGGAAGGAATTAAAACTCTAGATATCTAATTATATATTCAGACACCATGCATCATTAATATCTAAATGTTTTGGCTACAATCGTTTGTTTCTTTGATCATAGAAATAAGTACGCACGATGGTATTTTTAATACAAATGAATATCTTCAGTGTATTTGTCTACGTACCAACTACGTCAATAATTTGGTGGATCAATTTTGCCAATTCGAGTTTAAATTGGAGTTACAGTTCACTAGAGTGAAGTCTTTTGAAAATATAAAAGGACCAAGCTGAAAACATCGAGACAAACATTTTCGCTTTGCTGCGCTTTTAATGTAGCTGACATCGATCAATCAGTATTAGGAATTTGGCTAAAAAAGAACAAGTTTAATCGAACAGAGACTTAAAAGCACAATCCTTTTTTGTTGTTCATCCCCGATTATTTTTCTATCACGATTTATTTAGGGAATACGGTCTTACAATTTTAAAATACCAATATTATAATTTAAAACTTTCATTAATCAATTTACTGAATCCCTACAAATATTAACCAACGTAGGCGCCGTTACTACATTTTCATAGCCCATCAATAAATAATTATATAGACTATTCAACTTTTTTTACGAATTTATACCAAAATAAAAACAAACTATAAATTTAAATCATATTTTCTCATGCTCCCCGTAAATATATTTTATTAAATAAGTATTGATCCTGAAAACACCTGCCCATTCTCATTTTAAGGATGCATTACGATAAAATTTTAATGTTGTGGATTGCGTCAAGAGTTACGGTTTACTGCTGAACTAATACGCTATATATTAACTAAGCTATGTTATTTTTAAATACCTTAGAGACCGTCGGACTTACTACTTGGTTGCACATTCCATTATTTTAGCTGCGATATTTACATTCAGCATCCTTTTTCATAGTTGACATTTTCTTTAATTATCCTCTATTCATTATTATATAATATAATAATATCAGCCCCGTTTTAAACTGTCTACTGGCCACGGGCCCTTCTTAGTGTGAGAAGGGTTAGGCGAGGGTCCATAGCCAAGATCGCGACCGCATGCGAAAGTGATTCACGCGGCCCCGTCGATAGAGGTTTTGTCGAGGAACACCGTGGTAGGTTTAGTCGGTATTCCGGGAGGTCCATTATTATTTCAACATCTTTCTTTTACCCCGGTGAGTTTGATATAACCCCTCCGCCTGCCCCTGCGGAGGCGTAAGCGTCAAAGCATTACCCGACGTAAAAAAAGGGTCCGTAGCCAAAGTTCATTATTTTACTAAATAAAAAACCTATTGTTTGAAACTACGTTTATTACCGTGAACATATATTCACGGTTATAAACAGAGCTTAAATAAAAGCCGATCACAGATAGATCGAGATCAAAAGAGAATGTGACATTATATACGATTTCATCGCGACAAAATATCTGATACTAAAACAAATCCACGTAATTTAATGTCCAAGGACTGCGTAAAATGCCAATTGTAGTAAAACAAAACAAATTAGTTTTGTGCGCTATCGTGGTACATTATATATAAGTATTGTGTGTCGTCACTCGCAGTCACACGAGCTCGGTATGTTACGCCTGAGTAATGACATCCCAGACGTTTCATTCGCGACATTTTAAGAAGTTCCCAGCGCTATTAATACACTGAACATTTTTATCTTCCGATTGTTTAGCCGTCCCGTCGTAATCTTAGACGGTATAATCTATACTAATATTATAAAGCTTAAGAGTTTGTTTGTTTGGTTGAACGCGCTAATCTCAGGAACTACTGGTTCGAATTGAAAAATTATTTTAGTGTTAGTGGCTATCTATCGAGCCTATTTATCGAGAAAGGCTATAGGCTATGTAACATCACGCTACGACCCAAGAGGCGGCGGAGTAACGATAAACGCCGGTGAAACCGCGGGCTCAACTAGTCAGTAATAACAAAGGATCAGTAGTCATAATGTACGCCCTGTCCATTACTGCTTTACTCAGTATTTAGGTTAAATTGATTTTAACAATTTTCCTGGTTGGATATTTAATGATAAATTGTTGGTACTCATTATAAGTTCGTAAGTTTTTATATCTATATTATAAGATATTTAAGACGATCGTGATAGCGAACGAAGCTATAGTACTGGTACACAATGTTAATAGACTTGGAACCATTGAGGTAACTAAAATATCCATAATATAATTGTAATAGTTTATTATAAAGAATTTTTAGTAATAGATTAAATAATATATTACTAAATTTCTTTAATATCTTTTGGTGAAATCATCAAAGGCATTGCAAGTAAAATGAAAAAAAAAAGAAAAATGAAGAGTGAATAAGATTGATGAAAATTAGGAATATTAAAACAACATATAAATGGCTTGTCTTGTTTTGTGCACAGTACACCTTTATCATAAATACGGAACTCAAAAACAGAAGCTTTTAATATTTTTGACAGGCACCAACCTGCTAGCCCATGACCAAACTCAGCTGGTGAAGGCATTTACATATAATTATGTTATCCACGTTTATCCTAACTATTCTTGTTGTTATTCACATCTTTTTAATTCAATTATGATGTAATATAAAAGCAGAACTGATTTAAAGTTCAAGATTGACAAAAACATTGATGTTAGAAAATGAAATCTACCACACTCAAGTATTAACAACACCGGTACCTTAATTTGTTAACTACATATATATGTATATAAAGCTTTGTATAAATCAAATAACAGTTGGCAAGCACCAACTAGAGTTAAAAATACTGATCCATATATCTCGTGGCACAAAGGAAACAGAAGGAGCCTACCATCGGAAGTTGTTTTAAAGTTTGATCTTCAGTTGTTTATAGCAATTCTATTTATAAACTTGTTGAATGCGGGCCAAAATTCGATAAAACGTGATGTTTCAACTTGATGCACGTGGGCTGTATGACGCCATACGACCAGACACACATACCTAAATAAGTAGGGTTACCCAGCGTAAACACTACAGACATAACATAACATGCCATCAATCCTCCATATCCCTCGAGGTATATCAGATCTACATTTTCCCTTGTTAATGGAACATACGTAGTGTCTAAGAATTGCCAGAAAGTATATTAATGAATATTTTGCTGGATGGAACTCGGCAATTCTGATGTGCTCTAAATATAGAAGCCAATCAAACAAGTATACAATACATCATAATTTTAAAAGGGAAAATAATGTTTCATGACTAGTTCCGTTTGTGTTCGAGCTAATCCTGTAAGCGAATCGACCATTACTCGTGCTTACGGTCCATTAAACAGGCCACATCTAACAAGGTGACTGCTTTGACATTGAAATAATAAAATACTTTAAAACAAAAACATCACAACCCTGAAAAATCAAAGCATGTGTAAAACGAAGCACGTTTTATGAAAAAAAATCGAAGTCATGTAGAAATGCTGTCAGTAAATAACAGGCGTTTATGTCTTTGCCAATGACGAATAGTCGGCTTTATGTAATGGTATTGATATTTTACAAAATGTTATGTAAACAAATACACGGCCTCGATGGCGTAGTACTGCCACGTCTGAGGTCGCGGGTTCGATTCCCGCACAAGTCAAACATTTGTGTGCATGAACGTGGATGTTTGTCTTGGTCTAGTACCCATAGTACAAGCTCTGCTTAGTTTGGGCTAGACGGTGTTGTGTGTATGTGGTAGAATATTATTATTATTCTCTTTATTTAAATATTTTCAATATATTTTTCATTTTTAAATATACATATATCTATAAAAATACATATCATTTAAAATATAAAATATATGGTACCCCACCGGTATCGGGAACAGGGTCCAAGCTGCCGGTGGTTAGGATTCCAGAGATAGGAACCTCCTCACAATGCGTGCTGTATCTAAAAGCACTGCCTTCTGCATCAAACCCTTGATCCAAGCACCCAACGCGAGCCTCTTTAGATGATGATCGAGGCTCTTGGCTATTAGACCATTGACAGATATGACTATCGGCACAATGATTGCCGAATCAACATCCCACATGTCGACAACCTCGCGAGCCAAATCGAGATATTTAATTTGCTTATCTTTTTCAGCTTTCGCGAGATTGCCGTCATGCGGAATGGTGACATCGATAATCAATGCGCGGCGCTCTGATCGATCTATCACCACAATGTCAGGTTTGTTGGCCACAACAGTCCTGTCTGTGATGATAGTTCGATCCCAGTACAACGTGACATGACCATTTTCGAGAACTGATTCAGCTACATACCTGTAGTACGGCACTTCAACATCTACAAGTTTGTATTTCAGAGCAAGTTGCTGGTGAATAATCCTGGCTACTTGGTTATGTCTGTGCAAGTACTCGCCGTTAGCAAGACGAGAACAACCGGAAACTATATGCCTGAGGGACTCACCAGGTAGGTGGCACGCTCGACAAATGTCAACCGTACCATCCCTCAAGATATATCTCCGGTAGTTATTCGTCTTGATAACTTCGTCCGCAATAGCACAGACAAACCCTTCGGTTTCCCCAAAGAGATCACCGAAACGTAGCCAGTTCACGGAGGCTAACAGGTCTACATCAGCTCCATATAGAGCCTTGTAGAACCTACCGTGAAGCTCCTTGCTCTGCCATACATCCCTGCGATCGTTAGTGCTAAGTACTACAGGCCTGCGCCAGTTCTCTTTAGCCAAACTGAGCGGGGTGAGTCCGATGTCTACAGCAACTACACCCCGATGCATACCCACGTCTGCCTGAAGAAAGTATTCTCTGAGGTTGCATACCTCGCGGTTATAAAGGGCCTTGGCATTCAGAAAGCCTCGGCCTCCACATTTCCGCGGGATATACAATCCCATCACAGACGAACGTGGGTGATGCATACGGTATGCCGTCAAGAGTGTACGGACCCTCCGGTCCAGGGCATCCAGTTCAGTCTGAGTCCACTTAAGTATGCCAAAGGAGTACATAAGCACTGGCATGACCCAACCGTTACAAGCGCGCACATTGTTGCCACCTAATAAAAGACTTTTTAAAACTTTTTTCAGGCGACCAAAGAAACGCTCCTGCAACGATTGCTTCATGTCAGCCTCATTGATACTTAACGCCTGTGACATACCCAAGTACTTGTAAGTATCGGTTACAAGAAGTGATCGTAGGTTAATGGAATCCGAAAGTTGTGTTCCTTCGGATTCCACTATCCTGCCTTGCTTTACATGGATGACAGCACATTTGTCCACACCAAAATCCATACTGATAGACTTACTAAAAGTTTCAGTTACTTTAAGTAAATCCATCAACTGTAATTTAGTGTGGGCAAACAACTTTAAGTCATCCATAGACAACAAGTGGGATATCACTCCACCACCTCTATGTAACCTGTAACCTAGCCCTGAACCCTCTAGTAATGTACTAAGAGGATTCAATGCTAGGCAGAACCAAAGAGGACTCAGGCTGTCGCCCTGAAATATACCCCGCTCAATTTTTATCAATTCGCCATTCCCAGGGATCTGTCGACATCCTGGATAGCTAAGAACCGTTTTCCATTGCCCCATGCATGACTTCAAAAAGGTGCGCAGAGTTGCATTTACTTTATACAACTCTAACACCCTCAAAAGCCATGCATGAGGCACCGAATCATACGCTTTCTTATAATCTATCCAACATGCCGCCATATCCCTTTGTTTACGGCGAACCTGTTGGCTAATGGCCATATCAATGAGGAGGAGCTCCTTAGTACCACGAGCCCTCTTACATCCATTCTGAGAAGCTGACATTATTGAATTTGTATCAATATGTTTAGATACCTTGGCTCTCAAAATAGATGTAAGAAGCTTATAGATCGATGGCAAACATGTTATCGGTCTATAATTGCCGGGCTCGTTGGTACTACCTGTTTTATGGAGTAGGTGGGTTATTCCCGTGGTCATAAAATCTGGTAACGATCCAGATTCTAGGGCAGATTGAAATTGAGCAGCCAAACAAGCATGTGAGCTACGCAGCCATTTCAGCCGGAAATTGTGCAGTCCGTCCGGTCCTGGCGATTTCCAATTTGATAAGGATCGGACCGCACTAATTACATCCTGGCTATCAATGACCACGTTTTCCATTTCTGGAATTAGCTCATTTGCTCGCTTGACCTCCCGCATCCATTCCCCCTCAGTGTGGCCGACGGGTACCGACCAGATGTTCCTCCAAAACGTATTTGTAGCATCAGCATCTGGTAGCCCCACATCGGCCACACATTGATCTGGTCGTTCCCAGGTTCTATAAACCCATCTTTGGTCACTTTGAAACGTGCGGTTGATGACATACCGGTGCACGCGTTTTTTGTATCTGCGTAGTCGATTTGCCCATGCATAGACTTTCTGCTTCAGGAAGTCAATGCGCTCTGTGGCCCGAGATACGTATTCATGAGGACTGACACCAGTCCCCAGAAAAGCCCGGCCCACATAGCGCATTACCCTGGGCCGTGTGTTCCCTGCCCTGAAGCAGATCAGCTTACCGATGAGTGTCCTTGCCTCAGCAATACGCCGTTCAATCCTGCACTGCCAGGCCGGGGTGACAGATGTTTGTCGTATAGCAGGGACATGTGTGGGTAACTTAATGCCCGCTATACGACTTGCCGCCACAGCAGCACAGTACAGGATCGAATGAGTATCGGCGAGATTCTTGTACTGAATACTTACATCATTTGTCATGTCATTCACCTCCATGCTGGCACTATTGCCCGTCCGCGTCGCACCAGGTGATAGTTGCGTAACTGCGGGTTGGATGCGAATGGCATGGCTCGTAGGCAAGTATTCTGAGCGTAGCCTATCAAGCACGGTATCATCCAACTGTCGACTGCGTTGGATAACCCGCACTTGATCCGATAATCGCTGTGCTGAAACGTTGACGCTTGGTTCAAAGGCCTGAAACAGAACAAGCATGCGGCTGCGATACGCAGTGAGGTTAGTTCCTACCTCTGTAGCCCCAAAATATGCCCGCATGACGTTTTCATTAATGGATTGAGTCCATCGCATGCGGCGCACATCACCACCGGCAGCAGGTCGGTGGGCCTCGGGGTCCCAAGCGGGACGGTGGCCGGACTCTTCCCCGCCGACGTGCAGGTGACGGTGACGAAGGCGGAGAGAAATATTCGTCGCTCGAGCTCGACGCAACTGCAGCGGCCGGTGATGCTGATCGATGTACCGACGGCTGCGAGGCGGAGCTAAGCGACGAACCCGGAGGTGGTAGCGGTGCGGCTCTAGATCTGGGTCTTGTTAACATCTTGTATTTTAATAAACTTAAATTCAGTCTCTGTGAAAATTTTCATTTTTGACGTTGTCATATTATTTGTAATACTTAATACTGATGAATATTTGCTTTTATGCCTGTAATTTTTTATGTTTATTGTGCAATGCGTCTTATTGTTTTTATATGATTTGAAAATAAATGGATTTATATCAAAAATAAACTTTAAACTGAAAATAAAATATTTTTCTCTAAAAATACATAGACGTTACTTAGTGTTGCCAGATATTATATATATTATTATTATTATTATTACACGTCTCTAAGGTATTTTTTAGTCATAAACTTTTTGGCAGCCTGTCGTAAGTTTCCAGATTTAATTCCTGATACGATAAAGTATTCTTGCGATTATCCGTTAAGAAATTTCTCAGTGGCACTACTAGTTTGGTATTAAATATATTAGAGCAGCGATAGCTCAGTGGGGAGACCAACAGACTGCAATGCAGAGGGTCTCGGGTTCGAAACCACGTCGTGCACCTCTGATTTTCGGTAGTTATATGACTTTTCGAAATTATGTGCGTTTTTATTGACAATTATCGCCTGCTCCGTGCCTCGAAGAGCACGTTAAGCCGTCGGTTCCTGCTGCCATGAACATCTATGGCAGTCGTAATTGGGAAGTCAGTGCCCTATGATATCCTGACACTAGTCTAGCCTTAGGGTAGCGTTAGCCTTGGGGTTGCGGAGGTCAGCTGGCAGCCGCTCCGTGTAAAAGCTGATATCTAGTCAAATCCGGTTAGACTAGAAATACCGACTCCAAAGTGACTTGGGAAATAATAAAGGCTAGGGAGAAGAAGACTACTAGTTTGGTATTGATGCCTGGTAAGCGGCCATAGACCAGCAGTGGACGTCTTTCAGCTGAGACGATGAAGCGGCCATAGGTTTGCGCTCTATAACGTAAAACATAAAAACATATGTATATGTGTCAAAATGTGGCAGTAATACCTACATATTTAACTATACATTTGGAGGTATAAAGACGACAGAGTAGTTAATATTAAGTCACCTTTAAATAAACTTTAGAAATTAAATTACGTATATTAAATTTAAAATATAATTGATCAGTATTTAACTGATCAATTATATTTTAAATTTACACAAATTTTACACATTAAAATTGAACTTCATTAGATACCTACACAGATTTCATTAAGATTTTTCTAAATTCCAGTTTTCTTTGTAATCTACATTGTGCATAAACTAAGTATTTTTATCATAATAACTAAGTATGTAAATTTACAAAATCCCCGATGGAAAAATTCAAAATTTCAACTTTTTCGGTTTCTTTTGCGGCATGCTCACGGGGAGTTACATAAGAAAATATTATAATGGAATAGCTAGTAAAGTATTTCCAATAATAATTTCGCTTCCTATAGCATATATGGAACAAGACTTACATACATACTTTAAACTTAAAGCTGATTTATAAAACAACGGTTTATAGTTGTAAGATAGTGTGTACAGTTTTCCGTTTGAACTGGCAAAGGAAAATCTGTGCTACGCTATCTTGTCTGAACGTAGAAGACGATTAAAAGCTACGGTAGGCAGCATGCTTAAAACTGCCTACCGTAGCTTTCAATCCCTTGTACTGGCACTGGCACATTAGTATGCATTCTAGCGTGCCAGTGTCAGTAAGACCCGTAGTTATCTAATTAAGTTTTGGGTAGATACCAAACGTGAAACATATGGAATCTGTTCTACTAGTAGGTAAACGCTGATAAGTGTGTGGAAATTATTAAAAGTTTCGTGTAAAATTAAATCATTTAGCCACGTGACGTTGTACTGTAGACGATAACTAACGTGCCATTTGAATTATACGCTCTGTTAAGAATTGCCAGTTATATTGAGTTGTATAACGGTAGTTGTCTAGGAAAAACGCAAGTTAAAAATAATGGCACCGAAATTCGAGGTTATACGTCGCCGATGGCGGCGGCCTTGTTATCTTATTCGCTAAAATAAAATCTACAAAGTTCACCAAAACACGATTTTTAATAAATCTTAAATTATGTCCAGAGCATTGTAAACATCCTGTTTAAAAGTTGTGACGTCCACAATTTTTCCATTTTTATAGTAAACAAAAACGTTTGATATTGAAAAATCACTGGCGACCAACAGACGCCTTGGCTAAAAATATATAGATAGTACAGGTGTATAATCTGTATACTTCATATGCGATCTAAAAATAAAGATGCGAAATCTATTTTTGAAAACATTTACCTGGCCGTTTATCAGAAACTACTTTAAATAAACGAATAAAAATATAGATTTAGCCGACCAGTCTTCTGTTCGTAAATCAGCAGTTATAATAATTGAATAGACGCTGAATTACACAAAAAGTATCCGAATCTATTGCCATAGCATAATATATAATATAAGAGACTATAGAGACTGCAAAATTTCTTTTTTTTTTAGTATTAACAAGTACATATTAGATAGTCACGACTAGCAGTTTTATGTTCAAGTACTTTAGACTGACATATCATAGAGACATAGGGTCATAACAAATGAGCGTTATCAGTTGATAGGCCCATAAACAAAGCTGATTCATTATGTCGGAATGTAAAGTTGAATCACCCACAAAGTTGGATAATCTCAGGTGGACGGTTACGCCGCTATTTCAGTACTTTCACGGGCGATGCGATCTATACATACCTCTATACTTTAACACGCATCGCATATGTGGGAGGTTTTAATCGGTCACCCAGAATATTCTATTTAAATCAGTTATTAGAATAAATATACACATTACTTTGTTGGATGTTAATCTATGTAGATTAACTTCCAAACTTCTAATCAATGAAAGGTAGTAAAAATGTTTGCATAATTTGCTAGTTAACAAAACTAAATCGAACTTAACAGTGGGTACGATGAAAACATATAAAAATACCAAAATGAATTTTATGCAAGATTTCCAATAATTTTCTTATGAAAATTCTATATAATAATATCTTATATTGATAAGTAATTTGGCGTAATTTTTTATATAATATACATAGTCTTATATTTAGGCAGACAAGTTGTTTATTATATAATATTATTTATTTACTTACGGATCATTTAAATCGTTAATGTTTTTATTACATGGGCTACTAGTAAAATTGCATCCGGGAGCGAACGTAGGAACATAAGTAGTAAAACACAGGCAAAATAAAATGTTTATTGAATGCTTTGGGCGGGCGGGCGGCGGGCGGCGGGGAAGGGCGGGCGGCGGCCGCCGCGGGTCGCGCCCGCCCGCGGCCAGTGCGCGCCCGCCCAGGTCCGACACTCGACGTCGGCTCGTCAACGAAACCACACTACTCTAGTTATTAACGACCATTATTTAATCGGTAAGACACTGCCCAGTGTTCCATCGCTAAGTCCGTAAGGGTTGTGCCAAAGTGTGCCCCGCGCGGGGTGTTCTGTGCGCACGCTCTCGCCCTCAGTGCGTAGCGCCGTCTCCCTCTAAAGTTGCGCAATTGCAACTTCGTCTCGTTCGTTTCGCGACTTCGACTTTAAAACTAGTTGGTATTATCGCGGGTGATCAGTCGAGATAAGCGGCAATAACCGGGTAACATTCGCTCAGCAGCACGTAAGTTACTCACACGTTATAAGCAACAGGCCACGTCGAGCACAGGTGAACTATGTGAATAAAAACAATATATATATTGGCATTCCTGTAATTATTCATCAAACCTTAGTAGATTGTGTTCAAAATAATATAGTGAGCCATTAAAATACTTCTTTCAACATTTTAATCGATTATTAGAATTAACATTACGTTGTATGTGTCGACTTGTATGGACATTGGTGTACTAACACAAAATCGACACCTAAATTTAAAAAATAAAAACATACACGGTGGCCTGTAACACGTTTTTATTTTTAATTGAATATATTATATTAATATTCGAAATTGAAATAATGTTGAAGAAAGTAAAACATAAAATCAACATACTAATTTCGAAAGAGCCGTAAAGACGTGGTATCTATTGAAAAAGATAATAAACATAAGGATGCTTTATAGAGAGATACCAATATTCTGCGTTTAATTTGATGCAATAAGAATGATAAGTGAGTTATACTGTGTTATTTCTTGTAGATATGTCGACATTACAACAGACGTAGGTGTAGTACGCGAGCTCGTGCGCGCGCACCTGTGGCGGCCACAATGCTCGGGATCCGGGAATGCTGTGAATCCGATCCGCCCGCCCGCGCGCCTATTTTCGGTTACACTCATCCCGCGCCAAATTTGCAATCCCGCCAAATCGACGCGCCTCCATGTATTTTTGTAACCGTTTCACAATCGACCAGTTTTTTTTAACGGCTAATCCGATTTTCGTCGATGAATACTTAACCTTCAGTTCAAATTTAAATGGAATACTATCGATTTTCATAAAGGACTATAGAGATACTACGCTATAGAATCGACCATGGAATTTGGATGAAGCAAAACATATTTGACATTGGCCTTAAGTCTTGACCTAATTTGTAATAATAGGTAGATTAGTCACAATGACTTTTACGATACAATTTATTTTAGATATTTCGGTGTATTTATTTGATTATCTTAAATAATAATTTGCCATATACCATATCACTTCTATGGTTAAAAACATTTGCCAGTAACTCTTAAAAGCTATATTTTATATAATACAGTTAAAAGTAATTGTTTATTACCCTTACGTTAATAAAAACCAAGGGATAATTCTGCAGCATACACTACATATATGCTGATTAAATCTAGTATGGCCAAAAATATGATATCTTTTTAATTATCATCGTTGTTTATATAAAGATTAGGACAATATCTTGTTTGTATATGTTTGTCATCTATTCTACAACTTTTAATAATCAGTTAATACAATTACGAATTCAAAATAATTAAATCTCTACAATATCTCTATGAAGGCTTCGCCAAAAGTTTTATATATTAATTCCTCAAATAATCCATCTCTTATAATTAATACTAAATTTATAACTTTTATGAATTTCATGGCAGTAGAACGCAGTCCCTCCTTGACTCTCTCGAGTATAGGACCAAATTTTTCATGAAATGTTGAAACTGAAGCGTTGTTATGTAAATAAAACGAATATAATTACAAATCGTGTGATATTGACTCGTTTAAAAATGAGAAGAATTTGGCATCGTTCACTTCCTTACATTTATCGACACGAGCAATTAAGAATCACGTTTTCCTTGTAATTTGTAAACATCACATAAGACTTACTTGACCTAAATGTTTTCTAATTATTATTAACCTTATTACATTTGATTCAAATGTCGGTCTTGCCAAGTACCCTTTCGCTTTCAAAGCTTGATGATTGATGAGTTACCTTGGCATACCATGAGTATGATGACTCACAAATCTGAGTGTAAATACATTTTGTATTTTATTTCAAATACATTTTCACATACAAAACAAAATGAACCCATGATTTTATGTTATTGCTAGATTTTTAAACTCATTGTTAGAATGTATTTTATGCTAGTTTACTTACTAATACAAAAGCAATAATATATTAAATCTCCACTGGATTTGACATTGCTTTTCGTCTTGTCTGAGTTATTATTTCATCGTGATCCAACTGCTCTAGACACAGAGCATGCCTCAAGAGATTAAATGTGCATTCCATTCGTTCATGAAGTGTTTTTCTTATCTATACAAACGCCTAACTGAAAAGCTGATGAATTGTGTTTCTGTTCCACTATATTTAAACCAATGACGCACGTCAATAAATAAACTGAACAAAATCCAGCAATTGTATATACTAAACATATTACAGCTTCACAAAAATACACGGATGCCTATAAAATCAATAAATACCAAGAAGAAGTCGTAACTACTTAATATATATTTTATATGAGTATCTAGTTGCATATGAATCTATATTTAAATAACCAAACAACAAAATTAAGTAAATATCTCTTGGTATGATGATACAGATGTAGGTACGAGACATTAATAAATAAAACAAATAAAACGTAGAGAATACTTTTTAAACAAAAGAATAAATCTGCTCGACATAACCTCCTGAAATACACCGAGGCGAAGCCGTAAAACCTCCCTCTATTCGCCTTCGCATAGTACTTAAGACCGGAGCTTACGTAATTAAAAATTGTGGCAGGCCGCTGACTTATCCACATCGTAACTCGCAACAAGGTCGTCACAATCTCCAAAATAGCCGAGCAATGAGTAGAGATTCGTAAAAACGGCTGTTTTCAAGTTTCTCCTCGACACTAGTTAGATTGGCGAGTGTCCAAGTCCACGGACCATTCGACACGGCAGCCAGCCACCACGATCGCTATTTGCGGCCCCGCTGCTAACTCTGCGTACGTCACTGCTCTATTTACGAGGAACGAGCACACTATTGTACTCAATTATGTCACCTGGACATATTTTTAAAAGATACATTGCCAAACTCAAGGTTAACTTTGAATACATTGACAACACATATCCGAACATACATTTCCCTTTTTATTGCAACTGAATTTATTTATTTAAACATTTTTGTTACAGACACGAGCACGACATAATCCGCCAAAATGTTTAAAAGTCATTTAGAAATGATTGGCAGAAACGAGACGCCGTCGAAGAAAGCCAAATTTTGGCAATCCTTCGTGCGATCTCTTAAAGGTAAATAAACATTATGTTTTGTTCATTATGTACACACAAGTTAGTACCTACATGAACCAAACTCCTTCAGGTCAACGCACAATAGAAGTATATTGTACCAACATAAACATGTTTTGTCTTTAGGATCGGAAGACATCAGGGCCGAGGAGAGGTACAGGCCTACCCGCCGCAGTGTGTTCCCTGAACTCTCAAGCTCCTACCCCTACACCAAGTCGATCTACGACGACCCCATCGCCGCCGCTGAGAGGATCACCGTCCCCGGATACCGCTACATGCCCGTCCACCGTGAGGTCTACGGATACTCCCCACGCCCCATCTACGCCCACAACTACCCCCGCACCCTCGACTCGTACAGGCCAGGTTAGTACCATCAACATCACACGTCACAGCTACACACATGCACACACGCTACACTAACCGACTTGCCAATTGACAGCCGATATTGACGAATTTATTGATTACTGCTATGAGCTTCACTTAACAAAAATAGATCGTGTTGATGGATGACCTCTTAGATGTAGTAACACTATAGGTAATCGATTGGCAAGTGCATCACTCACTATGACACATTAATTTGGCATCAAAGGGATAACCTTTGACCAACGTATTACTGTCTAGAGAAATCAATCAATAGGTATATTTCAATCAAGATAAATGATTGGCAGAAAACAATTCTAAATTTACTATGTTTTGTAAATATTCAGACCTACTGACACAGTTTGATAAAATAATACTGTAAATAGTCAATTCATGAAGTAACGTGCTTTACTTACGCTCTTGTCACTAAGTGTTGTAATGAAGGTGATTTTCTTTATAGTCTGTAGAAGTCACTACAGTTGTAGAACTATCTCACCATTTTGTTTCAGCGCATAAGGTGTAGTCAAGTTCGGACCAGTGTAAATAAATATCGGGACTCCTAATGTTACGAATTCAACATTAAATCAATGTATAACATTCACATTGTAAGACTTCATTTCATGAAAAACGGTCGTCAGCGATAACATCTATAAATAACAAATGAAGCACTTTTAATCATTTTATATCAAGTCGTAGCGAGCTATTCTGCTGTCTATATATTTTACTATGTAAAAGTTTTATATTATAAATAAATCATAAAATCAAACTATGATATATTGTATAACCTGTCATAAGCTCGGAGATTTAATTGGGTGTATCGATTTAACATCACATGGAGTTACATACAATCACAAACTATATTCTTATCCTCAGTGTTTATTGACCGCGATCAAAACAAACAGTATCTAATTACGTGTCTCGTAACCAGTTGTAATAAAACTCGTCTTCCATGTGTGTGCTTAGACAATTTTATTGCAAAAAAAGAATATTCGATTCCATAAATTGCGCCATGATTAATATAATCGTAGATTTACACAGCAGGCTTCATCTGTCGAAGTATATCAGTACTGGCTGGCATTTAATGTTGTTGCTTGTGCAAGTTACAACTTATTTACTAATCATACGCATGTACCATTTGATAGAAATCACCTCTTATACATAACATCACTTCACACTTGTATAGTCCATGAATGTTACATCGACATCGCTGTTTATATTGTATTGATCTTCTAGCATCTGTCAGGTGATACACATATTTATTATTACCCCATAAACTGTCTATGTCTATTGTGAATTAATATAAGCCCACAATGATTTTGATTTTACCAAGCCCTCCCGGAAAGTCGATGAAGAGGTGAGTTCTATGAACAAGTTCCCGTATTTAATTTAAAACCCCGTGTCATTCTCATGCCAAAGTAAAGCTTTTGCTCAGCAACAACTAACCAATTACTAACTTCATATAGATGATGTATGACGTGTATTTCTGTTACTTCTAATACCATACAAGAATGGTCTTGAGTTCAATCTCTAATTTTGCACACTATCACATTTCTTTGTTTCTACAGTTTTATTTTATATTCTATCAAGTTCCTATCGAAAGGATGCAAATATGTGAATGTGTTGTCTTTCAATTATTTTTTAATAAGTATTTCAATGATTCTGTCGACGAATCTAGTGTTTGAGCAATGGTATTTAATTTGAAGCGTCAGTGAGGATTGATGTTGGATTATCAGTGCGTAGATACCAAATGTGTCATAATGTAAGTGAAATAGCCTAATGCTATCTACATTTGGGTCTAGCACAGATGATCTCAATTCAATCGGTTGCAATTATCGAGTGTTATTTTGCCCATAAGTGACGAGTGAACTTGATTAACACGTGAATATTTTCTCTAACAGTTTATCATGTACCGAGGCGCATCCGACGAGGTGTCGATCCCTTCGACGCACACAAGGCGTGGCAGGACCATCTCGACAGGCTGGCGGCTATTGACCGGCTGTACCCCTCTCGCTACGGTCTCTACCTGAAGGACCGGGCATACCCCATCACTGACCTCAGCGCTCCCGTTGTCTCTCCACTCTCTTCTTTGGCGCCCAAGAGTCTGAAAGGCATTGAGTATGAGCCCGACAACAAGCCGCACTGGGGAACAGGTAAATTATTCTAACAACATCTATGCACGAAAACATTAGACTAAGCTAGGATAAGCGCTGCCGCGGTTTATCTGTACAAGGTTTACGTCTACAACTCTATTGTAGTCGTCTTTCGTGTCTGAGATAGACTGATTGTTAATGTAAATGAAGTACAGGCCAATCCCGGCATGTTGAACTGATCCGCGATGCAAGCTAAGTACGGAATACCAATTATGTAAACGAATTATCTCATAAAAGGTAACACTTGTAATTGGCATATCCCGAACATAGCTCTACGCGTGGATTATTGTAAAAACTTATTGGGACGCCGCCGGTCACCTGTAAGATTCAATCCTAGTTGAATCTGGTACGTGTGATACCAAGCTGTCCGCCATTAAACATTAAGATATTATAACATTCTTTACAAATTACTGAGACCCACAGAAACCTATAGGTCATCATCTTACCTAATATATACAAATTTTATTTCTAAGTTTTTATAAACAATTACGATCAAAATTCAAAATTGTATATAGAGCTACGGTTTCGATAGGTTAAATTGGCATTACAACCGCTACATTTTCCTATTGTAATATATATCATGACAAAGGTTATCTTCATATACATATATAGTAAAAATTACATTTGTATTTGTTACATTATAGAATCTACGTAGAGGTAATTTTATATTTTCCCATAACTTGTTGAATAGTACAAAGTTTTAAGAACATTTAACTAACACTATACGATATATTTGTATTAAAACATAAAAGACCAACCCGTGTTTTGATTTAGTAGTATAGTACCCCTCCGCTGTAATATTAACTAGCAATTATCTTTATTATGATGCAAAATTATTGACCATGAAAATTTCAACATTGGTAAATCCATGAAACTGTTGCATATTCGATACCCTCTGTAGAATAAACATCACGTATTGTATTATTTTAAACACGAGCGCTCCACAGAAATATGCGTCGAACTCTAAAATTTAGCATCGCTGAACTTTTCATGAATCAATATTTTGAAATAAATAAGTTTGCATGAGCTGCATTGTATATATGAGCAAAGCAACATTCGCTCGGGAATGTTTACTTACGTTCATGCTGGCCATACAAGAACACTACACTCTACAAATGTAAGAATTAAAATAGAAGATATCCTTTTTTCTGGCCTTATGCATTTCGGTCAACGCGGTAGGTGAACGGATTAAATTGCAATTCCCTATGTGTATACTTGAGAATGATAATGATTATGAGACTTGCCGTGAAGGGGCGTGGCCGGCGAGGATATCGGACGTGTTCAAAAAGGATCCATTTTTCGCTGAAGCCGAAAAATGGGCAGATTTTGATCGCTCACTCCGAGGGAAGTCTCCAACACCTGTGAAGCCGAGGATTAGCCCGCCGCGTGACTGCGAGGTCGCGTACGATGCCGACGGTAAGGGCAACAGACCCCACCCTGTACACCCTGTATCTTCGTCACGACCGACGCTTCTGTTTGGGTTATACGACTAGCTTAAATATGGAACCAAACTCTCTACGTCCGAAGCCCCAGTGTAGCATCTAATTTCTCAGGACTGTGTGAAACTTAGCCTCTGTAGCTAGTGTAACCTATACATAAGTTATAGATATACCTACCTACTCGTAGTTTGAATTTCTTTGTGAATAAGAAACTAAGACAACTTTATTCACGAACACTTTTCTTTGTAGATTGGTAAAAATTAACAATGTATCCTGTACAATGAGTGTATGTGTTCTTTTCCATAAATATTATTATTACATTCTGCTTGCAATCGCATGTTTTAACCAATTACGACGAGCTCAAAGTGATTAACTAAGAAAATATTTCATCTAGTTTACTAAATCATAACACAATCTCAGTAATTAAGAATGTATTTAAAAGTCCATTATGACATTTAAGACGCTGTCGCTATCGGGTCCCATAGAAGGAGCAGTTTCGCTGTCTCATTTAGCTCATTACGAAATACAAAATTATATTCCGTAGCACTAAGAATAAACAGTCTTGTTGCCATCACTTGCAATCATAAGGCAATTTACATATACTGTGTTTAAGCCGATATAACTATTACAGGTTATAATTTTATATGAACAACATTTAATATTATATTTACCCTTCTAGTTTGTTTCTAAGTAAAAGTACCTATTGACAGGAGTGTTAAGTAACTAACATTTCAGTTTGTGTCAGTGTCACGCAGCTGTGTGAGAGCTTGGCTTAGCTAACACTGTTTGGGCGGGCGTTGACGAAGTACAGCTGGAACTAAGTCTGTTGTCCCGGCAATAAACGTTATAGTTGTGGCGTATAGGTGCACCGCTCTACAACGCCGGCGGACTCCGAAGAAGGCCATGGGCTGACATTTTCAACCCGAGCCCCTCTCTACCGATTTCGGCGATCACACGGGACCCCTTCTGGTACGACTGGCCGGAGCTGAGGCCCATGGCTAGGTGGGACCGCAGCCCCTCCTACATCCGTGACTCGTACCTGTCGCCCGTCAAACGCACCTTCCTTTGGGACAAACATCCGATCAGGCCGTTAGGTTAGTGACTTGCTGTAAATACGCAAAACGACATTACTACAGCTTCTTTGGTGTCTGAGCTGTACAAAATGGCCTCCGGACTACATATATCATCGACATGGATTACCACCATCATTTTTAACTTTGACATTAACAGCACAGATGGGGACGAAACAACGAGCCGCAGTTTAAAACAGACAATCAATACAATGATGAAAGAAAATGAAATAAGTACATGAATAAAATTGTAACATTACTTTACATATAGATATTGTAAATGATAATAATGTGGTGTCTCTGATTACGGCAGATTTAATGGTGGCCGACCAGTTCACCGTGGACGATCTAAGCAGGACTTTACCATTCATGCGTAGTCTATAAAATACAAACGTCAGCAGGTATCTGTTCATACCTCGAGTTACTGAATGTAGATTGAATCCTATCGTCTTGTTCAAGTGTTCTTCCTTCTCATTTGTGGTAGTCACACTGTTGTTGCGTAGACAATAGATGTAGATCACCGTCTATTATTTATTACACGAATGGATCATTGTAGCAGATACATTTGTGCGAGCCGGAACCATTGTTGTTTAGATTAGCAACAACTTTTGATGTAACCATCGGTAATGATTGATGTAATATGACATCATAATACAATACCCCATCATTAAAAACCAAGTGGAGTTCTATGTATCATTCCGTTCATCGAATTATGTATCATTTGCACATAATACCCTTCATTGTCACTATAATTTTCTAAGCACGCCCAAAAGACACCAGAATGCACCTAGCGTGATAATTTTAAACTATTTCCCTACATATACTCAGTAATCTGTATATAAAACCATTAAGACATTAGTATTACTGACCTAATTATCCACAAAATGGTATAATTTTGTTGCCATAGGATACCGTTTCGATTTTCGTGACATTATCGTAAAAGTTATATTCTAATAAGTGCGTTATATGAGCGAAATACAAAGATATGACTAATAGAATATTAAAGGGTTTGTTCCGCATCCGCCCCTGATGTTTCGTCCCAAGCGTAGAAATACGCATTCGTCCCAAAAATCGTCCTTATATTATATGCTCTTACATTTAAATTTTTTTTGTATGAAATTTTGTTTGTACCGTCTGCCGAAAAATGTATTAAAATACCTCGTTGATCTTTCAGTAAAACTTTGGGCTTATGATTGCATGACTTCACGAACCTGACAACAAAAGATTTGAAATAATTTTAAGCCATGTTTTGTTTTGTTAACCTTAGAGGCGAATAAGAAACATTTTGGAATGTGGGACGTAATGTAGGGGCAAATGCGGAACAAACCGATTAAAGTACCCATGGCAAGTTACAACTGTTACTCTGTATCTATACAAACAACTAAAAATATACCACTGGTAATTATTTTTTAGTCACCTAGCCTAGTACCTTATGTAAGCAAACTTTGTTTAAAAAAATGGGTGAATTAATACCTTTGTAGCTTTGTACCTACTCCCGTCAAATATATATAAAACATATATAAATTATGGACCTTCTAATTATATTTAATTGTCTGTGCCTACCTACCTTTAGACAAACCTTTAAACTGTGTTTGTCATCAACCCTGAAGGGCCTTATAAAATTGGATTACAAGAACAGTATCCTAGGGCAACATATTAACATCACATAAGAATAAAATATGTTCTTTTACTAATTAAATTTCATTTATTCTACTATAAGCTAGTCAGTTACGTGATAAATTATATTATACTCTGAAATTATCAGGTTAATCAGGGTTTAGATTTACACGCCGACTTTTAATTTAATATAGCAATATCTAGATAAATTATTATATATTTTTACCCTTAGATTAATTGTATAAAATAATATGTTTTACCTTTATTTCTTCAAGCAATATGTATCAAAACCTAATTAAATAATCTAGTTTTTTAATCGGCCTATATTTGAGCTAATCGATTTGTATTTAGACAGAAAATTTAAAACATATAATTAAATTTTCCTTTCTAATTAACGTAATTTTGTAGTAATTATCTATTAAAATAAAGATCGAGAATAAAGTCGAGTAAGGATTTACTTACTTTCTAAAATGAACAAGTCACCTTATTTAAATTGTTTTTTTTCAGCCGCTGCGTTCTAAGGGAGATGACAACGAACCCACAATATTATAAGATATGCACATCATTATAAGTACTTAATTTATATTTTATAAACGTCTGTTATACTTTGACTATGTTAAATCATTATGTAACTATAAATTACAAAGCTAAGTAAATTACAAATAAATATTTAGATCAGTGATCACGCAAGATCTCAAAGACTGCAATAACATAGTCACTGCCACTTATATGAACTTGTTACAAAAGTTTTGTTTTTATTACCTAAATATTTTTATTTATTCCATAAATTAAAAAAATCAATAAAATTAAAAAAACCTTTCCTTTGTTTTAGTTTTAATTTCTGCCCCGGATTATAGACATTCGAACTTCAAAAAGGCTAAATTAAATAAGCATTAAGTAGTAGTACCTTAATTACAAGTTAACATACAAGACATTTTTAAAATGGTAACTTGCAGTAACCCTTTTAAGTATGCCGAAAAACTTTGTAAAGTTACTTATATACTTACCCACATTTCGACTGGTGTATTATTTCTAATTATGTATCAACGTGTGCAGCATTTCGTTACCATAACATTAAACATTACATAAGTCAGACGTAAACTAGTAGGTATAAGTCATTTCATGCCACACATAATTTACTATCCTGAAATATACCTACCTAATGTTAGATTTAATATAACAATTAAATGTGTGGATGTAACGAAGGTCCTCACACACTACCTCACTCTGACTCGCTAAACAAACAACAGCATGACACAAGGATGATGACCCATCTTGGATGTAGGTATGTATAATAGTAGTATACCCAAAGTTTACATGCTGGCGTGTTGCATAAGGAACATGAGTATTTATTAAGTCAGTATAAAAACCTTCAGTTGAATCGTAACTAGGGTTGCCAACCGTGCTTTATAATGAAGTATTGTACGTTATATCGAATAAACGTAGGTACTTTATACATTATTAGGAAAATAAAGTACGTGAAAATACTTTATTTTACCTATGTCAATTTCTACAGGTTTTATTTAATTGTTTACTTAAAGCGAATATAAGTGAATTTAATAGAGATTGCCTAAATTGAGTAAAAGCAATTGGTTATTTATCTTAATATAGACATATATTGTACGAAGCCGGTTACGACGTTACTTGATAATAAATATTTGTTAGATGTCACTAGTATCAACAAAAATATGGTAACAAAAAACAGGTTAAATAAATACTACTTTAATTTCAGATCTGTAACTACTTTATTTTTTGACCTAAGGTAAATATACTATATTCGTTCAAAATAAAGGTGACAACCTTAATCACAACACAGTAACACGTACTATTACTATTATTTTTATTTGACATGGCCCTTTACTAATAACATTATGGAATTCATTCGTATCGTAGCACACGTGGGGCACATGGCAGTCATGATAAAAAATGCTTAAGAAATCTTAGGATTAAGTAGGTACCTAAGTAGTATTCGTTTAAAATCAGTTGGTTTGAGATGATCTCCCCCTACTATTAATTAGGTTCATCAACAAAAGTAAGAAGTCTAAAATTGACGCAGATTTAAGCCACATTACCTTTTCAGGGTTACATAATAAATATGTCGTGGCCAGATCTTAGAATTGATAATTTCATGATTTAGCCGAACCATAACCCTTCTTTAAGATATTTCATGAAATGGTTGTATTTTATGTGATATTGCCAGCGAAAACTGACCATATCATTTAAACGTCAACGTTCGATGATATGTCAATCCATGTTTGGCCATGTTTAATGATATCAAAGGTTTAATCAAAATTCCAAATAAAGAAGGAATCTACATTTTCAGATGTCACAAACAAAGAAGCGATTTCAAAGACGAACTGTTATTATCTGATACGACTTAGGTGCCGCCTATTATAGGTACTTTGAGAAAACTGTGACAGATACTTTTAGGCCAACATCAACTTTAGTGTCAACTATAATAATTGTTTTACATTTACTTTTAATATATTAATAATATCAGCCTCTGTCTATAAGCTGTCCCAATTCTGCACATGGGGTTCTACTCAGTGTACGAAGGGTTAGCCCATGGTCCGCCACGCTGGCCTAGCGTGGGTTTGACTTCACTGATATTATACTGATATATTTGCGAGAACGTTAAACAGTAGGTACTCTTAGCCACGCAGGTTTCTTTAAGATATTTTCCTTCGCCATTAATGTGAGCTATAATTAACTAACTACGGATTTGGTATCAATCTCAACTACCCTGCGTGGAAGCCCTACAGCCTCACACTAGACCAGCGATTCCTAAAGTAGGTTCCGTGGAACCTAGGGGTTCCTTTGGAAAGTCACCAGGGTTCCACAAAATTATTTATTTTTGGCAGTTAAATAACAATAATACCAAATATTATTTTGAAATAGCGCAAAATATGTGAGGTGAAGTTAGGTTTTGTTTTTATTTAAATTACAGTGTCTTTGATCTGTAATCATTTGATATGGGATTCCATAAAATAAAAGATATTTGGTTGGGGTTCCGTTATCTTAAATGTTTAGGAACCTCTGCACTAGACTATCGCTGCTCATTTATATTTATACTAGCTTTTGCCTGCGACTTCATCCGCGTGGAATAGTTACTTTGGGCAACACTTTTCATTTTTAAGAGACTTATTTTTGCAAATAATACGTTTATAAATGCCGTGGTTTACTGCAAATAGCTCATTTTAATACATTTTTATAAAATACGTTTTATGTTTTTACATTCTTTGCTAAAACATAAAGATTTTACGGGTTTGAAATTCGTGAGCACGTCACATAGAGTTTCCCATGGAAAACAGTTTTGTTTATTATTACCGTAAATGCTGCTCTTAGAGGCACCTGCACACTTTTAAACTGAAATGGCAAATCGGTCCGAATTATCGGAATACGAGGAAATAAAACATTTTCTCCTTTTGCCATTCTAGTCATGATTATAGCTTTTATAGTATTGCGTCCTAGTTGAGTAATTTGTTGCCGTGTACCATTACATAGCCTGAGTGCGACAAGATTTCTCATTAACAGGACTGGAATACCAACTTTCAGCCTTAACTTATGGAAAGGCACTCCTGATAATTCTAAAGAGTGGAGAAACTCTATAGGGTACGATGTCACCTATTCAGTGTCCTTAACATTTTTTTACTGAGAGATTATAATTTGTTCGTTTATCTGTCGTATCGTCTTAGTGTGATCATGCCGTTACTGTATGTTAGCATACAATCTTCTCCGACTTTTAAAAGAGCAGCCGCATATATTGCCCTGCGTGAGAATCGTTGTGTAGTTGTACTCGGATATTTGTAGTCAGACAAAACTTTTTTAAGTGTATCCATAATACCAACGCCTTCAAACAGGCATTTATTTCATCTACCGGTGTACTCCTAGTAATGACCGGCAGGGTTTGTCTAAAGTCACCAGCTAAAAGTACCACCATTTATTTCATAGTGTGATATAGTGCTTAGATTGCTCTTTTGTGGGACATCCTAAATTCGTAACAAACCAATAGCTTACTCTGCTACAAAATTTGCCCGCGCTTACCGTTTTTGCTAATGTTCCAAATTCCCTCAATACGCCGCGCTGCGCCGCCGCCGGCGCATCGTTCATTGTGTATGACGCTTGGCGTGTCCCTCGCTCACGCGACTTTATATTAAGACGGCATTACATTTACTAAATATAGTGTTTCCGATAAATATACGTATTGTTAAAATATACAGATTTGTTTCGGCTTCCACACGAACTTTCGTCTCCTATTTCATTCTCATGTAGGTCGAAATTTCAAAATCGCTGGATCGAGTGCCTAAATACAAAGTCTGGTTTTATCTTCGATAATGACGAATTCGCATACAAACTTTCATCTCTTATTTTAACCCCTTCATGTCCTTTTTACAATAAAAGGTAACCTATGTCCTTTCTGTCTAGTCTAGGTCTAGTCTCTCTCTGTACCAAATTTCATCAAAATCGGTTCAGTGGCTTAGGCGCGATAATGACGAATTCGCATACAAACTTTCATCGCTTATTTCAACCCTTTCATACCCTTATTTACAATAAAAGGTAGCCTAAGTATGTCCTTTCCCATGGTGTAGTCTATCTCTGTACCAAATTTCATCAAAACGGTTCAGTGGTTTAGGCGTGAAAGCGTAACAGACAGACAGACAGAGTTACTTTCGCATTTATAATATCAAGTAGGGATATAATTATATACATACATATATATATGTATGTATATAATTAGGAGAATAGGATTAGAGTCAAGCATAAAACTATTTAACTGTTTTGTAGCAGAACGAAATCTAGAAAGGCAATAAGTTCGCACTCTATCGCGTGGAACAAACATAAGTAGGTATAGTCGGGGAAACGTGGATTTAATATACATACCTATATATAACTCCGTCTACCCCTTTAGACATTTGCAGGTGGAATTTAAGTGTAATGTAGGTTCCTAGGTACCTATTTCATTTATCAGGCCGTGAGATAACACAATGTAGGTATTAACCCAATGGATGGACTTTTTTTAAGCCGTGCTGCCATTCTGTAATAAGCATAGTCGCAAAGTTTAATGCCGTAATGCAAAGGCGGGTGGTACATAGCTAAGTATTGTAGGTGCAATATATACAATCTGTAAAAGTCTAACGACTGATCGAATAAATATTAACTAGGCGTTTGCAGTTTTTGACGCCATTACAAAGATTATTTCTCATTACATATAGATTATTGGTCACGTCTCTCACCACGTCTCTTTATCGTAGACATGAAAAGCGGCTACGAACCCGTACGCCCCTTGAATTTCGCCCCTTTCATAGAAAGACGGAGGTCCGCTTCGCAGGGCTCCTATTTTTGGGCGAAACTTGAGGAATAAACGGGCTCGTAACTGAAAAGCGACTATCCAATCTATCTACATGTACTACGTGATTACGACAAGCTGCTTTAACGCAGTAGGTACCTAGTGGCCGCGCAGCTCAACGGTGTATAATACTATAATACGGGCTAATTACAAGAATTTATACTTAAATCCTAACTTCATAATAATAATAGTATTTTGGTATATATTCTTCATAAGTATATAGGTAACAACCTAGGTATACCATATAATTGGTGCCTATACCAGTGGATCGAGGAGTCGATTGGCAGAAACTTCGTAAAAACAGGCATGATAAACCCTATTTAAGTAATCTGATAGTCATGTCACCTAAAGGCAGTCACAGACGTAGCTATAATATATATTAATATGAATCATAGCAAGGCATATTACGACATATTTTCCATATAAATTTTCGAGTAACCGCACACGCAGCTATATTAGATATTTCTATGACGTCACCAAAATATGTCAAAATATATATCTCGGTATATTTTGGCATATTAATATATATTTCGGTATATTAATATATATTTTGATATATTTTGAGGATAGGGGTGTTCCATTTGAACGCCAGCTCGACGTCCGTGCTCGATGCGCACGAGCTTAAATTACGTACTTTATTTAATTAAAATACAAGTGCTGCAATTATAATAAATGATTGAAATATTTGTTTTTACTTCTTTCCTCAAGCATACCTACTGCAAGACGTTCTTCAGAATTAATGCTTTTGCACATAACCGTATCGCATTTTATTAAATTATTTTTTATCAATTCATAAAGCTCGATAAATGCCGATTTTGAACTTTTAAAATACTGTGCAAATTTATTCGATGATAAATTTTAATCATGATACAAATTAAATTCGCCACGAGTTCTCTTTTGTTTTATATGCGACTCAACCCAGATGGTTCTATTTTCTCGTTCCTGACAAGGCAACATGCAAATTAAATTCAGCATCGGAATCATCCTCTGAGGTATTTTCAATTAGGTCTAAAAGAAGTGCTCTGGTCGAATTCATTTAGGTACCTAGATTGATTACAGTGTTATTTCAATATCTGAACATTCTGTACAGAATATATATATATATATATATATATATATAATAATAATAATAATAATAATAATAATATACTACCACATACACACAACACCATCTAGCCCAAACTAAGCAGAGCTTGTACTATGGGTACTAGACAATGGATAAACATACATATATACTTTTTTTTTTGTAAATACATACATATTATACATAGAAACACCCAGACCAAGACAAACATCCGTGTTCATGCACACAAATATTTGACTTGTGCGGGAATCGAACCCGCGACCTCAGGCGTGGCAGTCGGTTACACTAACCACTACGCCATCGAGGCCGACATATATATATATATATATATATATATATATATATATATATATCGGGTTCGATTCCCGCACAAGACAAATATTTGTGTGCATGAACACGGATGTTTGTCTTGGTCTGGGTGTTTCTATGTATAATATGTATGTATTTACAAAAAAAAAAGTATATATGTATGTTTATCCATTGTCTAGTATCCATAGTACAAGCTCTGCTTAGTTTGGGCTAGATAGTGTTGTGTGTATGTGGTAGAATATTATAGAATTATTATATTATTATAGAAATTAAGCTTTAAAATCGTGCGCTTGCAAGGACGACCGCAGACCGAGTGAGGGCAAAATATATATTATAGTATAGCTCCCGTGTGTGATAGCTTGCTATACTATAATATATCTCAATATATTAATATATATTATAGCTACGTCTGTGACGGGCTTAAGTAAACTTTATAATGAATATCTATTATACTACTTATTTCTTTTTTTACTGATACAAATGTTATAAAACCCTATACAAGGAAAAAATGTAGGTAGGCTACCTTCAGTCACTTGTTGTCTTATCATGGGCGTCGCCGCTATCAATAGGTACATATAATAAAATTATTTCTGGTCGATGCCTGTACAAAGGAGGACTTTAAGAAAAATAACAACCATTCTTTTAGGAATTTTGTCTCTTTGTCTATGTTTGTACGCACATCACCAGTGATCGGAGTAGGTAGATTGATTTTTGGTACTTGTATCATAAATGCACACAGAAAGAATAACATGGATAAGCCATTTTCCCGGAAAGTAATTCCGGTATTTCCGGATTCAATTAAATATTGTTAATGTTGGTAGTGATATTATTCCTACTCAATTCAAAATTTAAAGGAAGGTATCAAAACTAAATTAATTCATTATTTATCTGTTGAATAATAAAAACAATCGAATTCCGATCGAAGCTTTAATTTTTATTTTTAGCCTTTTATGGCTAGAACTTTTATAGATAGACATAAATTGTTGCACTTAAATTTAAATATTTTCATAGGGGTCATGGTAATTTGCATTAAGGGTAGAATAAATGACGGGGCCCCATAGAGGGCCAATGCCTGCTGGGGTCGTGAGACTGTTCTAAGGATGCACCACGACTCTGAAACGTAAAGGGCATACGAAGGAACAGGTTGATTTTAGTCAGATTTTAGGACCAAAAAAAAGGGGTAGAATAAAGAAAAAAGATAAAAATCAAGATTGTTTATTGTTAAATATGTACATTTTACATTTATTCACATTTTTAATCTTCATCGATTACAATGTCAGCATCCTGGTAATCCTGATCTTTACAATTAAAATATATAACTATGAGTTTCTCTATATTTTCTATTTTCAACCTATTTCTTTTAACATCTAAAGTCCATTTATAAATGGAAAAAGACCGTTCTACATCTGACGATGTCAAAGGAGCAAATTTTAAAAAAGGTATTAAATTATGTGCTTCATTTTTTTCAATGGCCTCACTATATTCTCTAAGTGTGTCTAAATCTGGGTTTCGTTCCATAACACGTTCTATTTTATTTTTTATATTTTCTGAATTGCACTGATTTATAGCATCTCTGACGTTGTCAAATGCTAAAAGTGAATCTGTCAACGATAAATTATGCTTTTGCAATTCTTTTAAAGACAAATGAATTATAAAATAATTGTCTTTAATGTAATTTAAATCTTCTTTTAAATTTTCTTTTTCTATAATATTTTTTGCCTCTCGCAATACCGCATCAGAGCTGCTTAAACAAGATAATACTTCTTTAATTTTTTCAAAGTTTTGAGCGTAATAAAATGCTGCCTCTAACCAAGTGCCCCATCTTGTAACAACTGGTTGGGGAGGTAGCGGCAAATCTGGATATTTTTCTTTTAAAATTTTGACTCTACTTGGGGCTTTCAAAAATACCTTTTTAACATTTGCTATTAAAATGATAACATCGTGATATTCTAACCTAATTTGCTCAGATACGCGATGAAGAGAGTGCGCCAAACATGTTACGTGCTTCATTTCAGGTAAGTATTGTTTTAAATTTCGTCCTGCAGACAGCATATATGCAACGCTATCAGTGCAGAGGACAAGAATGTTACCTACCTTCGATTCAAAAGAATCTTCCCAAAAGTTTTCCAAACATTCTAACACAAATTGCGTGATTGTTTGTCCATTAACTACAGTTAGCATTTTACATGCTACCAAATAAGGTCTAGTCAAATTGCTAGGATGTAATGGTTTTATTAAAAAATGGACTATATAGCGACCTAAAAAGTCTGTAGTTTCATCTAATGATATCCATAGTTTCTCATTTTTATAATTTTGCCGAATCGAATTGATTTTATTCTTAAAAAACTTGTCCAAGTAAACTTTCCGTAACTGTGATTCATCTGGCAGAGTACGATTAGTACACGTACAACAACAGGTACTACACATATATCTTTTAAAGAAATCTTGAAAAGTAGTATTTTTCATCTGAGACCACGGAATATTGCACAAAATGAGAAATTTTATAAGATCGAAATAAAATTCCTCTTCGGGCCGCTTAAACTTTCCCTGGTGTACTGCTCCTTCGATATGTCTTTTAACGTTTCCTTTATTTATGGTTTTCAAATGGCTTTCACATTTTGAACAGTATATTGTACCACTAGCGTGATCGTAAGATCGTAGCGTAAAGTAGTTCGGGATGACCGGATATCCATTTTTCTACAGTTTCAGCCTTGACGTTTGCCATATCTGAACTTTGTTTTAGAGATGGAACCTCGTATATATCACCTAAAACAAAGACATGAAAAAATTACATTTTATTTAGTTTATTTAGCTTACTCCGTTTGTTTTATTTTTCGTGGATCAAATTTAGTCATTGAAATTTCACCCTCTTCCTGTCAATCCAAAATGGCTGCCGCTACAAGATGGCGGACAATTTATTTTTTATTACAATTCCATCAATATATATATATATCAAATGAAAGGGCTTGTTACGTAGAATATTTTGTAGAGAAGTAGATAAGGCCTATAGTAATTTATTTTACCAATACATTGCAAGAGGACACAGGGCATTCAAATTATATACGGATTCCAGTAAAATGTCGGTTAATAGTGGAGTTAGCTGAATTGCGACTACATTACTAGAATATCATAATTTTGTTTCGCACTAAGCTCACTGGTTCATACTCTACCGCTCAAACCCCGTTGACGCCTTAAGGCGTCATCACTTTTGTACCCGTCAAACCCCGTTGACGCCTTAAGGCGTCAAGCAACAAAAAAAAGAGGGTCGCGCGCTAGTTTTTGCCGTTTTTGTATTGAAAGGACTGTATTTAAAGTCTTGTATTGTATATCATTGTACTCGGAATGAACTGAGCTTTTCGAACGAACCATTTACTAACTGAATAATAATTGTCTAATATTGTTATTGTTATGTCACGTGACTTCGCGCCGAGCGTTCGTTCGTCGATGTTATTTGTGCCGCTGTTTACTGTCGTTTTTTGTAGGGCAAGTATATAAGTGTAATACATTATTGAAAAGCTTATTCTTTCTATTTTTAGAGACAATAAAAACAATACTGACTTACGTTATTTTTGTATAACAAACTGAAGCCCAAAGTAACCTATTATCATTTATCAGTTTTCCCGCGCTTTTTTATATTTGTTGTTTTTTAGTACAGTATTATATCGTATTTCAGGTTTCAATCACTATAATAGTGTTATTTATTAGTGTTTCTATAACAATATCTGAAAACAACGCACAAGGTTACGACTAATATTCTGTAAAAAAAAAAACAAAATTTACTTTTGCCGCGCTCTAAATGTACTCGTCACGCATGTCAATGCTACTTTCAAATGTCAATATCTTAATTTTTTCTCACAGACATATATAAAAAAAAAAGTTTAACTATAAAGAGCATATTTCTATTTTTAGACACAATAAAAACAATACTGACTAATAATAATTTTGTTTGTCAAACTGAAGCCCAAAGTAACCTATTATCATTTATCAGTTTTCCCGCGCTTTTTTATATTTGTTGTTTTTTAGTACAGTATTATATCGTATTTCAGGTTTCAATCACTATAATAGTGTTATTTATTAGTGTTTCTATAGAAATATCTGAATACAACGCACAAAGTTACGACGAATATTTTTTAACAAAAATTTCAATATTTACTTTTGCCGCGCTCTAAATTTTAATGTCCTTGACACGCACGGTAGTGCCACTTTCAAATGTCAATATCTTAATTTTTTCTCACAGCCATATATAAATACTTCGTTTTACTATAAAGAGTATTTATCTAGAAAATAGAAAAAGTAAAAACTCTTCTTATTGCATTTATATTTCTTTAGAAACAATCATTTTCAATAACGAACAATTTGTACAGTTCTGCTTTGTTTATCCAGGCGTATAAACTAAACTATACACTTCAATGCGATGATTCATAATACTTGTCGTAGCTTACAATGTGTATTTCTAAGAAACACGAGCGATGTTATCATAACTCAGAGCTCAAAAACATAAACATCGATAGGGCGTGTCAAGTGGCGCTTTAAGTGCCGACCGCGCGACGGGTGTCCGATTACCGGGTTATCTGTTATTGTTTACATTAAGTGCGCGCGGGGCCGGAAAGGTTAAAGATTTAACAATATTAAGACTCATGGTATGTTCAGCAGGTTAAGCGAACAAACACAATACTAAAAATATTCTTATAGTACATCCAAACATGCTTTATACTCCTTGTAACTAGTAAAATATTACTTACCAAAGCTTGGTTTAAATATGTAGATCCAATTCAATAGTGAAAAATCTGAGTCCGTATATTCGAGCCAAATCGTGGTTTAGAGCAGATTCCAGAAGTCAGTATGTACACAAGCCAGGGTCAAGTAACGTTTTCACAACACAGTAACAAACAAAGATGCGCACTCTACGAACCGAAGTAAACGAGTGAGCTACCTGGCATGTCGTCGGCGGGCGTACGCATTGTTCTGATAACCGGTTATTGTACCACCCATGATCCTTTGTTCTGATTGGTCGTTGGGTTTTGTCAAATCGTGACTGTGTGCCGTTAAAAAAAATATGAAGAATAATAAAGAATAATATTGCTCATTTTATTACAACTCCTACCTTTTTTTGAGGATGGCAAATCATCAAATGACTCCTTCCACTCTGGCAGAATAAAATTCCTACATAAGTTCCGGTTTTTTTTTAATAATCCACCAATTCCGGAGGAATGTCCATATTAATATATACGTTTCGGATCAATGACCCCATTTCAATCTACCTACTCCGATCACTGCACATCACGCAAATTTAATGCACGACATTGAACCCGATTTGCGGAGTTGTATCACTGAAGACTTAACTTTAAAACTAATGCCTGTTTCATCTGAATACGCCTAAAAGTTTAGTATTGATAATAAGATAGAAGAATAGATTTTTATACGCATCTTAGAAACCACCAAGAAACAGTTGGATGTTCTGAGAGAGATATAAGCTATTTTTACATGATTCTTTCTCAGGATTCCTTCTTTAAAATCTACAAATATGTAGGTATATAATTTTTTTATTAAATTTATAATTTAGAGTGAATTACAGATGACAATTTACGATTAAAATGTTTACCAAATTAATTATTACTTACCTAAAAGCCAATATTCTTAAATAATAAGACTTTAAATACAATTGAACGTAATAAGTTATGTAATAAATAATTAAAAACAACAATATCTGCTTCTAAATTTCACAAGTACGAAGTAGCAGGCAAATGCTAGTGTTAAAGTAAATAAAATCTATTTTTTATTATCAACTATACATAGCTAACGCTATGTAACTCATAATAGGATTAGTAATTAATATAATATTATTATTTATTATTAGCCTTCGTGGTGAGAAGCATTTAGATATTGATTATATGTATAGTTGATAGGATTTCTACTCAACGAGACTAATGTAACCCGCTTTGACAGTATCAATTTATTAATAAGCTCTCCTAAAAACTAACATGTCTATGGTTTTGGAGTTACTAGGAATAATAAGATTCCTGTTTATATTGGTAAATATCAAAGTAATGGCCGATACTCGATAAGAATAAAAACAGATGCATTGTGCTTGTTCTTACTGTTAGCTCAGTATCCCGACGATTGTCATCTTGATTATAATTTAAAATAAAATAATAAATAGCTACATTACCTACCTAGTAGGTAGCCGCTTGCCAATATATGTCATATGTTACATTAGTAACATATACCTAATTACTTACTACTTACTTTTTCTTATATTATCGAAGCATGATTTGTTAATACACTTACTTTTTGGCTTTAACACTAGAAAACATATTCATTATATCATAATTATGATAGACTGACTGGAATTTTTAATGCTTGCTTAGACAGTTTAATTACCTATAGACAAAATCTCTTAACATATTCAGAAATATTGTTATATATACAGGACATGTTGTTAATTACATTTCAAATAGCTTATTATTCGGTATAACCCAATTGAGAAAGATATTTGGATATAAGGGCTGGTTACCCTATTCTATCCATAAACTAAACAAGCGTTTACAAAACAAAATATTGTCAAGTGTAATTAATCATAGATAGTGTAATTGTCAAACGTATATCGCAAGTCAAAAGTGGTCGTTACTATTTGAATGTTTATTCTTATATAAAATACATTAATTGTGAAATAAAATGGGTGAACAGGTTGAAGAACATGCTAGTGATGTAGATATGAACAACTCTGAAATAACATTTGACAACTTAACAATTCTAAAGGAAATCGGTAATATTGTAAACCTTGTAAGGTAAGTTCTAAAACGGCTTTGTGATATTCGTAGAATAAAATCTAAACCAATTGACCATTAAGGAAAATAATATTATTACAGGAATGAAGATTTTATGCAAACAGTCCCGAAAGCCAAATTGAGACGGGTGAAATGGATGCCTATGTTCAACTGTTTAAAGCAAGGCATTTTGGATGAAATGATTCAAGAATTAGGTTCTATGTGGGAATACGAACACATGCGTGCCAAAATTGAAATATTAGAAAAGCAAAAGGAGAAATTCGCAGAAATAGAACCTGACAATGTCCTATGGTAAGTACAGTCTACATAAAACCAGAATTCATTATCATTTCATTTAAAGTATGATGATATGTGTAATTGCATCAGGTAATTTCTGTATATAAATAATGAATCGAGACAATAGAATAGTCTGAACATTGCCCTATTAATCAGTAGCGCAATGTTCAGACTATTGTATTGTCTCGATAAATGCTCTTAAATTATTAAATCTCATTCGAAGCTATCATATTTAAAAACTCTACTATGAGATCTGATCTGACATGATTATCCTTATCAATATCTAAAGCACTGCTTCTTTATTCAACAAATATTATATATGAACCTGTCAATTGTTGAACTGCCTGACATAATTGATAACCTATTGTGTCTGGGTTACTGGTATGTTGCTGTGACTCACTTGTTTAGGTGGTATTGGTATATATTGGGTTCTAATTTAGTTATTAGGAACTTGTGCCCCTATGTCAATCTGCAACATGATCTATGAATGATAGCAGATTTAGGATTCAGGTTGACCTGTAGACAGTGCGGTACTAAAAAAAGTAGAGTTGAGTTTATTTATTTATTAGTTTAGTAGTTTGAATTTAAGATTCAATGATCCAGAATCTAGATCATAATCATCTGTCATCTAAACATCATGTGATGCATAATTTACGTTCAAGCCCTTGCAATACCATTCCATTGATCATACCAGTCTTGTTTCCAGGAAAATAGTTCCTATGATGTCCCTGTAGTTATGAGGACATTAAAATATTTTTCGCAAGGGAAAAAGAAAAAAATGTAAATATTAATCTACCAATCATTTATTTGTAACTATATCCCTAAAGAGTAGGCATAGGTGAATTACACCCATGTTTCCCTACTTATGATGTTTTGTGTCCACAAAACATACAGAGGGATGGCTATTGCAGTTTACCAGACAATATTCTAGATTCTGTGCCGAGACACTTACCTGAACCAGGAACCATAACAAGACATCATGCACAGCAGTCATATTTACTGGGTACTGCTCTAGCACTTGAGAAAAATTATATATGTACCTATGCATATAATTTACCTCAGTAGCATGCATATTACTAAATATTATAATTCAACTAATTCTGATACATAGTAGGTGTGGCATCCTGAATGCTGAATTTCCTTTTCTCTATTTATTAATTCATTCAGAAATTATAAAATTACTTTTGTTCTGATTTTCCTTATACATCCTTAACATTCATACTATATAGTATGTTTGTTGCCACTGAATTGAAAACATTCTCATAAGGCAAAATAAGAAGAAACTTCGTTTTACTAATTTATGTATCTTATTATATTCTCCCTTTCTTGACTATCATAAAATTATAGTTTGTAATAAGTATTATCTTTGCAACAAATAAAATTAACTTGTTAGACTTCTCTACGTAAACTAGTTAACTATTGGCTATAATAATACAAGTGACTATTCTTGCTTGATTTTAGGCGGCCACAACTAGCAGATGTGAAAGCTCAACTAAAAGCTAATGATGTGGCTAATCTGAAGAAGCAAAAGGTATTACTTGAATCTTTAGCTAAAGAATATGAAGATCGAGTTAACAGACTGAAGAAGATCCTATCGGCCAAGCGAGGTTATCTCAAAGCTCTACAGTTGGACATTCAAAAGTATCAAAAGAAAAATGAAGAGCTGATTACAAAAATAAGTGACAAGTTTGACAATCACCACAAGTTGATCAAAACCACTATAACAGACAAAATTGATGTTGAAGAAGTTTGCTGGAAAGAGAAAGACATGGATGTTAATGAAATAAACTGATATCTATATTATTTGAATAAAATTTATATTTCAGAAAATTGTACACACCTGAGAAAAAGTACAACGAAATTTTATAATAAGTTATATAATTTGAAACTCAATTGCTTCCGAAACTTATCTTTCCCCAAGTGTAGAATAAAATAGAGAAAATTTAAAAATGTTAAGTGACACTGACAGTAAAGTACATAACTCTAATGTTGCTGCTATCTGTACCAGCTAATTATATTACAGTTACAGTAGTTTTAAAATGAGAACAAATATAATTAATTGTTATAGCAACATATCTATCAACAATAAATTTTATAAAGCATCAAGTGATGTAAAACATGAAATAGATTCTTAGTAGATTAACAAAGTGTGTTAGTGTAAAAAAAATACATTTTAAATGCAAACCTAAAAGAAGAAAATAAAAATAAACTTCTTAGTTTAAATAGTGATATTTATTATTGAAAATCATTTGACATACATAGCTAAAAAATAAAATTGTACAATGCAAAATCTGCATATAATTTTATAATATAATAGTAATAATACAGCAATTGCACTATTGTTGCGAGGACTACACTGCTTCTACCACATTTTACAAATGATATCAATTCATTTGATACTTAACAAGTAAACTTTGAAATGAAAGCCTCAGTAGGGGGAGATCATGTTAAACTTCCACCAAATTTTGAACACCTACTTAATCTGTAACAATAATACTGAGTGCAACATAACATTAATTTCACTGGGTATGTCACTCCCTAAACACATAAGTGATTGCAATGGAGTCCTAGAACAGAAAACACTTATTGCTATGACAAGGTGAAGGTTAATATCATGTCTTAGGCCAGCTCCACATCAGGATAAGGGACAAAATATCATTCACTAAAATAATTAAAGGGTCAAGTTCAATAGACGATCTCATTCATTTAAATTTTGCCTAATCCAATAAAACTAGAAATTTCAAATTAACCAATTATCGTCACTTACTCAAGACCTAATAATACATAATTTACATTTATAGGCACATTAGTTACAGAATAAACCAAGCGAATGTGCTTTCGATCCACTACAACTTAATAAATAGGTAATATGAAAATGTAACGACGCTTATGTGTCCAATGCCCGCATCTTTAAAATCTCTTGCCACTTCTAACTTTTAAAATTAACGAAACAATTACAACATCAACATGTTACAATAACACAACTGGGTACAATACCATTAAAAGGCTGCCATAAGGGCTGATATAAATCAGGGATCGAAAAAGCAAGTCACCGAGGCATCGCCGAATAAGATAATGTCAGTTCGATACGCGCACTCTGTAGAACTAAATTCATAAATTAATATCACTCACATTAATCATAAAAATTAAAAAATAAGAAGGCACAAGCAAATCGATAAATAAATTTTAACAATACGCGGACATATTATTCGGCTATGTCCAGTGACCACTAAACATAATAATTATAATACATGATATAATTATTTATTTGTAGCATTCCTCTCACTGTGCAGCACACTGGATACCAAACGTCAGTTATTTCTTCTTAGGAGGTGATCGCTGAGGTGTGGCTGGCCTCCCACTGTTGATTCCATTATACTGATATTTGGCTTTCTTCTCAGATGGCTTTAATATCTGTATATTTAAAATGTTAGTCAATCAGAGTTTGGTGCCACTGTACTTGTTATTTTGCTTTCTTCTCAAATGACTTTAGTATCTTTACATTTAAAATGTTACTCAATCAGGATTTGATGCCATTGTATTGATATTTTGCTTTCTTCTCAGATGGCTTTAATATCTGTATGTTTAAAATAACATTCTTTTAATCTTAACTACATATACAAAGTTGGGGACATACCTTGTAGAGTACCTTAAAATACCTTATGATATTAACAAGTTAATGCTGGGGTATGAACATAAGCATTTCAAGCCCCAGGCAAATCCATTCTTTGCTTGACTTGACTTATCCAACATGAAGATGTCAATAACATCACACATATCCAAGACTTGTCTGAATGTATCATGCACTTTCAATTAAAATAAGAAATAATGGTTAAATAAGTTAAAAGGACTGGTAAACAACTATTATGAACAGTAAGTAAAAAAGTTAAATCAAATAAAAAGTATGAAAACAGAAAGAAACAAGTAAATTATGAATTTTAAGGTATATAATGCATTAATTATTGAAATGGATAATTCTTACCTGAAAAGAACACATAAGAGTCTCATCAACAGACATCATACCACCGGCATTATCAAACTCGCCGCAATAGTTGGGCGCCGAAAACAACGTCACCAGTTGTCGCTTTGCAAAGAACTCATATCCATCTTCTACTACCTACAATACAATAATTAAAACAGTATTAATACACACTCTGGCAATGTTTCAGAAATACATTTTATGAAGCTTACTGTTTGTAGTTATTCTAAGAATAGACTACTCGTTAACAATCAAGCAACATGATACGTAATGGGTTTATAACTAAAATCCAACTGATACACAAATACCTGGTGAGCTCGACAGATCAAATCCAAATCATGTCTGTTGAGGAATTTACTGACGACATCGGGACCGAATGTAAATGACACGCCGCGGTCATTTTCGCCCCAACCCTGTACGTCTTTGTCTGGATCCGACCATAGAAGGTCACAAAGCAGACCTGAAACATTTACGATACTTATCAATGTTCTGTTAGTGTGAAGAAATTGGCAAATATTGATTTCTGCGGCCTTCTTGCACATTGGTAAATGGTGTTCTGACTGATGCAGTAAATGTTTAGATTGAGATGAAGTAAAGCTTTTCAAGTAACACAAATCTAAAATAAAGCATGTAAATGTTAACATTGTCTCCCAGGTGGAATTTTAGTCGCCCAGCCAATAATAACGAAGACTAGCTATCTGTGCAGTTGATGATATAGTTAATGCACAAATGTCCTTGTGCACAAACATATGTCTCTTGTTCTCATTCATATGTATACTTATAGGCCACAGTCCCATGACCCGATAGGACGATAATCCGACACGACTAGACAGGTGTCAGGCCAGCTGCTTTGGGTGCTTGCCGAGGTACTGGAATAAAGCATCGCACATTGATGAACTATGCTGTTTTGCTGAGAAACTTATGAGAAAATTGCCTATTAAAAAGACCTATTGGCTAGATCCAGGATTCAAACTGTTTCTCATTACAGCTGTATACCCTCAGTGCCGGCTTTAGGGGGGAAGGGGGGAGGAGGGGCGACCGGAGCGGCTAGTCGGAGCGCCAAGTACTACAGGGCGCCGCGCGCGCCAGCTCAACTTAACTACTTAATTTGAATACCAATTTTTATCGATGTAACGGAAACTAGACCCAGCGTATTAACTTTTATAGACTTATCTCGTTCCTATCATCATCATCGACCTATCATTTTGTCGCTTGTCGTATCTCTCACTAAATAATGTAGAACGAAATAGAGGCAACAGGTGAGTAATTGCAACTCTTATTAGGCCCCCAGCATTAATGTACCTACATTATTTCTTTGTTTGCTTTTTCATTCATTCTTTCTTTGCTTTTTACATACCTACTCGTAAGTTCACAAGCAAATCAAAAAAACCTTTTTAGAAAACCTCTACGTCATCAATAACTTACCTACGAATTATTTATTTATTATTTGCATGGTAGCTAGTTAGTACACTTGCACAGTTAGTTACACTTGGCGATTAAAAAGAGTGGCCATGAGTTTCTTGCCCGTTCTTCTCATGAGCCCTACACCCTTGCTTTGCTGAACGTGGAAGTAAATGTAAATTCACAGAAAAAATTACGTGTAACTTTGACATTCATATGTGTTACCTTGTAACCTAACTTGAATAAATTTATTTTGATTAATTGATTGATTGAGTACGCCCATTTAGTCTTGTTTAAAAATCTCGTTACGTAACAACAGCAACTGAATTAGCCTCCTAAATTTATACGCAGCCATTTTTCAAACCACAAACGCGACTAAGATGCATTAGACGTAGACCGGGTGAAGAGGCTACTGATGAACCAACAAGTGATCCAAATAAAAAGTTTTGAAGCCGAGATTTTTAATACCCTTTTGGACACCGTGCTTATATCTATGGAGGAAAGATTTCAACAGATGCAAGACTTCTATCACATGGAATTTCTTGCATAACATAAAAAATAATCAAAATGAAGAACTTGAAATCTGATATTGATGGATATTTGTTGTGCGATGAAATTTTAGGTATGCAACACTATTTTGAAGACAGTCAGACAACTCCTATCGAAACAATAAACTTTATCAAAAAACACAATCTTCAAGAGTTGTATTCCAACATTTGGATATCGCTGCGTATTCTGTTAACAATACCAATGACTGTTGCAAGTAGCGAACGAAGTTTTTCTACACTAAAATTGATAAACTTATTTGCGGTTTACCATGTTGAATTGACTAGTTTGGCCGCGCTATCTATTGAAAATCAAGTTGCAGAAAATCTAGATTTAATCAAATAAGTTTATAAGGCTAGTGTGAATGGAACAGTCGCAAGGGGAAGACCTAGGCGAACGTTTCTTGATCAGATCGGAGACGTTCTGGATAAAGGCCAGGTTAAGAGCACCTTAAACCGGCGAGCGTGTATGAGGAATGTTATGAAAGTGAATGAAGCCAGAGAAGTGTGTCAGGATCGTAGCAAATGGAAATCCGTAGTCTCTGCCTACCCCTCTGGGAAACAGGCGTGAATTTATGTATGTATGTATGCATGTTTTTTTTTAATCGTTCTTTATGTGACTGTCATACAATATACATAGATAGGTAAGATGCATTATTTTAAAGCAGCGATAGCTCAGTGCAACTGCAATGCAGAGGGTCTCGGGTTCGAACCCGCGTCGCGCACCTTCGACTTTCGGAAGTTATATGACTTTTCGAAATTATGTGCATATTGATTGACAATTATAGCCTGCTTCGTGCCTCGTAGAGCACGTTGAGCCGTCGGTCCCAGCTGCCATGAACATCTATGGCAGTCGGTATTGGGGAAGTCAACACAAAAGATCTCACTGGCTCGAAGTGTCGCCGGTCTGTACTGACTGGCCCCCACACAAGATAAGATAAGATGCATAGAGAATTAATGGTTAAAATATGTTATTATTAATAATAATAAATACATGTGATGTTTGTAGTATTCTATTAATTCCATAAAAGATCTCACTCGCCCGGGGCGCCTAGATGGCTAAGGCCGGTCCTGTATACCCTAGACCAGCGATTCCTAAAGTGGGTTCCGCGGAACATAGGGGTTCCTTTGGAAAGTCACCAGGGTTCCACGAAATCATTTATTTTTGGCAGTTATATATAATAAATATATATATATATATATATATATATATATATATATATAATACCAAATATTATTTTGAAATAGCGCAAAATATGTGAGGTGAAGTTAGGTTTTGTTTTTATTTAAATTACAGTGTCTTTGATTTGTAATCATTTGATATGGGGTTCCATAAAATAAAAGATATTTGGTTGGGGTTCCGTTATCTTAAAAGTTTAGGAACCTCTGCCCTAGACCACCAAATAGTGGGTATAGCACGTATATGCATATCGATACTGCAAACAGTAAACGTGGAGGGACGAGGGGCGCTTTTTTTGTGTGCTTCAGTCGTTGGCATCAGACAGGCGCGTGCGCTTCATACAAGCAAATAAGCACTGCATACCCTAGTCTGCTGGCCTATGTAAATCTATATAATCTAAATCTATTTATTAATACTACAAGCTGAATAATAATAAATACACTATAAAATTATCAGATACAATAAGAACTTGTGCCACTAACGTCTATTGGTCCGTGAGCGAACTACTAAACAAATAGCTTGTGCCACTGCCATCTATTGGTCCTTGAGCGAACTACTAAACAAATAGAATATATAATAGAGAGGTGTCTGGAAGCAAAAAGAATCGTGCTTATTAGCAGTACATTTAAACGTCAATCGATTCTACTATGTCTACGAGACAAATATTTTGCTTGTGTGTATAAAATGCACGTGTGTGTTCCCCGAATGAAGGCACTGCCTACAACGAAAATCCAACCAGTTTAAATAGTTGACAAAAACATCATAGTTGTTGTTTATTATAGGCCTATTATTTTAGCAATATAGCATCGTACGCCATTATTAATTATTTCACAGAGCTGTCGAGGGGATTTTGAGCGCTTTGTAATCGATAACTAAATAATTAGTGAAATTACCGGAATTACTGTAAATTATGGAAAATTATACTTGTGAGATCTGTGTTGGTGATGTGTGTTTAAATAAATTAAAAACTGGAGTTTTCTCAACGTTGTCTTTTGATGACAAAAATAAAATAATTTCACTTGGACGCTGTGTTCGCGATTTATATTAAAACAACAGAAAGGTAATACGACAAGTTCTTTTAATAAAAAAAGTATTATGATATTTATAGCTGGCTAGCGGGCTGTGTGCACACAAATAAACTATTTTGCTTGTTAACCATATTGCGATCGACCGAAAAGAAAACGAGGTGTTGACAATGTTCAACAATATTACAGTCGCGTGTTTAACGAGATTATAATTGACAATGTCTTGAACGAGTGTCGTAGTCGTTATAAAAACTTAAAATACCTTAAGTTTATCAATCTACTTTCGTATGAATATTATACTTTGTATTGTAATAATTTTCCAGAGCAATCGATCGTCGAACTCATTCATTCGCATGAACATTCCTTTAACGCGGATCGCCTTAGGAATGAGCTCCAATGCGTTTGTAAATCAGACGAGATTAAAAACGTTAGGAATATTTGATCTTATTCAAAAATTACATACAAACAATTTAACAGCCATATTTCCCGAAGTTTACAAATTAGCAAAATTAATAGGTAGTTACGATTCCAGTTAGTAGCGCATCGGCTGAACGATCATTTTCTTGCTTAAAAAGAATCCATACATATCTACGAAACACACAGGGCCAAAGCAGACTCACTGATTTGTCTATGATTTCAATTGATAAAGAACTTTTAATGATTTTAAAACGATCTTGTAATTTTTACGACAACGTTTCACAGAATTATTTAGAAAAAGATAGACGCGTTGATTTGATTTAAAAAAATTAAAATAATACCTACATTCAAGTATGTTAGTAATTTCGTTCATTTATTTTTGTTCATTTGCGCAGAAAACACTCTTATCATCTCACGGCCTTGTAATACCTACAAGGCTACAATGGATATCATTTAGGTGACTTGTTCTCACCATCAGTCACTTATTTGAATATTCATGGTGGCCACACACACAATCATCAATGGTGCCATGTCGAAAAGTCGCTGAATTGAATTTGGTAAAACATTTTATTTATTTACTGTACACAGATATACAGGGTGATTTTGAAATCGTGTAATTCCTTTTAACCACGCATTCTACTGGTGATATAGAATAACCCTGACCATATTTTTATTTAATTAGATTTATTTTTTTTGAAAAATTATTATTCCGTTTTTTTTCGTGAAATGGTGTCAGATAGTCATATGTTAACCAATCGAGGCAATTTTAATTTTTTACTAATTAAAATAAAAAAACATATTAATAATTAATGTCGTAAATAATAACGGGCGGTCCTTTTTATTGCCCCTTATTATTTACGACATCAGTTATTGTTATGTTATTATTTTTAAATTAGTAAAATATTAAGATTGTGTCAGGTGGTTAAAATATGACTATTTGAAATCATTTCATGAAAAAAATCTGTACTCTAATTTTGCCGAAACCATTATTCTAATTAAGAAAAAATTTGGTCAGGGTTATTCTATATCACCAGTAGAATGCGTGGTTAAAAGGAATTACACGATTTCAAAATCACCCTGTATATACACACAAAAACATTTATAAATGAAATGTAGTGCCCTCGCAGAGGTTTCGGGTAGGGCGTGCATACCCTACCAGAAATCTTTGTGCAAGCCCCTGGCATCAGATGGCCTTGACAACTTTACGCGGACTATGGGTGAGCGCAGAAGGCGCTCAACCCGTGAGGTATGTTCCTCCTCCAACTTGAATAAAAGGATAATTGTCTAATCAGATCATAGTGCGTGCCCTCGGCCCTAACGTGATTAACATATTTTGCCTCACCTTTATAAACTACACGTTTTGTGTCAGTGAAATACGACATCAACTATATGCGTTAAACGAGTATTTATATACTAGATGTGCCCGCGATTTCACCCGCGTTTATGATTACTGCGCCGCCCCCGTGGGTCGTAGCTAGTTGATGTTATATAGCCTATAGCCTTCCTCGATAAACGAGCTATCCAACACTAAAATAATTTTTAATTCCGACCGGTAGTTCCTGAGATTAGCGCGTTCAACCAAACAAACAAACTCTTCAGCTTTATAATATTAGTATAGATTACTTAAGGCGAATTAACATGAACATAAATTAATTATGGTTTAGCTTCAAGTACAAATGCCACATAATTTGCAGGTACAAGGTCATATAAATATTTGCTTTTCAAATAACAAAACTCATTGAGAACCTACCAAATTACATATTCAAATGTAACTACTGTGTCAAATAATAACGTCTAGACATTGATCTCTATTCTCTGCTAATCTCTGGTATCTAATAAGTTGTTAGAACACAATAATATGGAAAATATTAAGTACTAGATTTTGCCCGCGCCTTCGCTCGCGTAAATGTAGGTTAAGTTAGATTAGGCTGGTTTTACAGTGGCGCTTACCGTCTGCGCGGTTAGTAAGCGTGGCCATTACGCGCGCGGTTAACCCGCCCGAAAAATTGATATATAAAAACCCTAGATACACAATCAGCGTCTAAAAACGTCCTCACCAAATGAGCACCATGTGTATCTATCTAGCGGAGTCACTCGAGCTAGACCGAAAAAACTAGTGGCAATGCTTTGTTTGTTCAATGTACCTCACGAATTTATAAACAAGATCCAATGTACCTCAATTATTATGATAGAAATTACAATAAATAGCCTCATCTATCCAGCGGGGCCCGTGGTTGTATTACGCTCAGAATACATAAAAATAATACTGATCGTAACTTATGCCAATGTACATCTCGATTCATGTATTAACTACCAGAAATCTTTAATAGAACAGGAGAAATTATATATATATATTTTTTTTTAAGTTTGAAATCTTAATTTTCTCTCTCATTTTATTGTTTTATGTTACTTTAATTTGTAAATACAATGAGTCGCGTAATGTTCAAACACGTATAATTTGAAAGTCGGACAGTCAAGTATATGAACAGCAATGAAACATACTCGTAATATAATTTACGTGTGTATTAATTATCTATTACTGTTATATATTAAAAACATGCTATTTTACTAATGTTTTACTTGTCTTATCTATTTTGTTAAATAAGTACTACTGTTATGTCTGGTAAAATAATAAAAGATTTTCTTCCATCTGTTTAAGAGCTGCCATATATAAATTATAATGGCAAAACATTAGTTTCATTTTATTGAACATCATAGGACACAACCTTTGGTAAAATACCTACAGGTAAATGTAAAAGCAAATATGTGTTTATAACTCACATTCACATGCATTTTATAAACTCCACATAATGACGTCAGATTATTAACTTATATTTGTAAAAACAATATTCAACTCCATCCATTCCTTATTCTATCTGCTCGTAAAATGTTATTACTTTTTAAATAGTCTTGTATATTCAACGTTAAAGTAAGGCGGTAAGGTTTAACTTGCATCAATGAAGGTGTATATAGTTAATATAACTACTTATAAGCAACTGGGGACAGTTTTAAGTGTTACATTTGTATGGAATTGTGTATCTAGGGTTTTTATACATCAATGGCCCGAAACAATAAAAAGATTTTAGTGCCGCGCGGTTTGCCATCTCGTACAGTCACGATGAGACTTCTCCTAATTGTTATATTATATTACCTATAGAAATATAGGCAACGACGAGGACGTATACAAGTACATCCTTACAATGCCACTAGATTGTTGAGAGGCGCGTTCTCTACATCGTTCTCGGATTTAAGAGACAATAGTGACAAGTTCTTTAAACATTTTCGACTGTCTACAAAAACATAAAAATATTTTTTTTATATAATTTTCTCCAGAGTTCTTTCCCAACTTCTTCCCAAGCTTTATTTTTTGCATCTTTGTTTTTATATAATTCGTCAGATGAATCCCATAACAATGTTCGACTGCGAATTTCATAGATCAATCGTCCCGTATCGATGTAGTGCTGGTTTATTTTAGCGGCGACAGTACGCATGCACGCGTCCAACCGGCGAGGCTGTGCATCGCATGCTATGGTTACTACGAACAAATGTACGGGTACGTTTTTCAACAAGAGCGCCTCTATTAGCAGTATCATGAATTAATTGTGTTACTAAATAGTTTTCAATAGATGGCGATATTACAACATTTTGCTGCGGTAGCCATAGATTACAATACGGTAGCGTCTACTTTAGGCGATTATCACACGGCACCGCGCTCCGCCGCGGAGGACGGTGGCGGTAAAGCGGATTTCTTCGCGCTCAACCGCGCGGTCGGGTGGTGTACGTGTGTTAGGCATCAAAGGATTTAATAGAGGCCAATGCAACATGAGATCCGCTTCACCGCCTACCGCGGCGGTGCGCGGTGCCGTGTGTTAGTCGCCTTAGTGTTGCAAAGTAAAAATTCAGTGGGATATTTTGTTTTAGTCTACAACAACTTAAATCAATGAAGATGATAATTTGTATATATAATATCTAAAATCTCAGCAATAATGCCATATAAAAGAACAATAGAGCTAAACAGGTAATATCAATGCAGATAAAAATAAACTGAATAAGATTTAGTGGAAATATTGAGATCATCTAGCAACACTCTGTTTTTGACACGTCATGTTCGACGATTTCTAACAAGAAAATTTTCGATTTATGCGTTTGCTCAAAGTTAATTTCTTGTTTTTCTGTGGTTTTTCTACAACCTAGTACGTTGAGATAAACTTAGTTCCTCCGGCCAGGCATCGAGAGTACCTAAAAATGCTAAAGACTTCTATTTTGTGGTGAATTTGATCAATTTTGTCATCATGACTTAAATATCATGTTTTGTACCAGGATGTTTGGTGAAGCTTGGAGATGGTAAACGGACTGTGATGATGCTGTTAAAGTCGCAGCGCATAGTTATTATATGACTCACAAGAGAAAATAAAAAACATACACATTATTTTTTGTTTACTTTTTTCATGTGCCCCTTAAAATCCCATTTTGTAACTTGATTAATATGCTGCCTATTTTTGTATGCATACAAATGTAGGCAGCATATAAATTACAATAAAATTATAAAAAAATTAAAGGAATAATGCAGGTGTCTTTATTCGTATATACACGTATGTATGTATAGGTTGCTTTGACGACTTCAGTTTAGTTCATGATACTGCTACTTGGCGGCAACACTTATGCAGACCTCTAGCGAGGCTCGAGTTGCTTATCTATACATTGTAATCTATGGTGCATCGCACACTAGACACTGTGACGTCAGTGACTCCTCTCCCGTGCGCGGTTGAAACGCGCGGTCGAATTGCAGTCAGCGCGGGCCACCCGCGCGGTTTGTTTTACTATGTAACGAACCAAGACACTCAAAGCTCGTGGCCCGCGACGCTTATTAACCGCGATGGCGAAAGCGGCACTGTGAAACCAGACTTAGGTTTTCAACAGAACTTTTTTCTGGATCAAAGGTACCATAATATGTCCTATTGTGCCTTCGACAACGTTTATGCCAAATTTCATGTTGATCGTTCTAGTAGTTAAGGCGTGAAAGCGTAACAAACAAACAAACTCACTTTCGCATTTATAATATTAATAAGGATGACAAAAACAAATAGTATATTTAGTTTGCATTGCTGAACAAAGATGAATCATTGATTAGTCATGTCTACAATCTATTATGACTAGTTGTAGTTTACCTGTGTCAGGGACATCAGTTGGCCTCATTATTCGTCTGATCTGCTCCATACCCTGTAGGTCTGGCGAGAGGCCACCATGGCAGCAGAAAATTTTCTCATCAATGATAGCAGCTATTGGCAAGCAATTGAAGCAATCCGTGAATGTCTTCCACAGCTTTATATTGTATCGGCGTTTGCACTCATCATAGAAACCTGCAGTATTCACATACCATGTCAAATAATTATGACACGTCTACACTATAAAGATCTAATCTATCGTATGTAAGCCTTGATAAAGGCGCAATAAATGAGGTCAAGTGTAAATTCAATTAAACCTTTAAATGAACATAACTCACTTACACATTACTGTTCGTAATTCAATGCTTTTTGTATTGTACATAAATTTATACTACTATTGTTAGGCAAACCATCAGTAGCAACTACTCACACAGGCTTGTTTTCTTGCTTCTTTTAAAGTCTTATATAGATAAGAGTGTTTAAGGGAATTTGTACTAAATTACCAAATAAAAATAGTTACCATAAATGCGATTTATGCTCGCACATTCGTGATTGCCTCGGAGAAGGAAGAAGTTCTCAGGATACTTGATTTTGTAAGCAAGCAGAAGGCAAATGGTCTCAAGAGACTGCTTCCCGCGATCTACATAATCTCCCAGGAATAGATAGTTAGCTTCTGGTGGGAAGCCGCCATATTCAAACAGACGTAGTAAATCTGTGTACTGACCATGTATATCACCTGAAAATTAGGAATTCATGTGAATAAAGACAAATTGTTACTTTCATTTTGTATAAACAATATTGAAAGTATCAATTGATTGATACTGTTACGTGCTGTGTTCGAGGGATAAGAATGTAAAACAATATTACCGACTTAAACGTTTTATTCTAGCACACAATTAAATTTAAAACACTACGAACACTATACTACACTTTTCCACTGTAACTGCTTCAAACGCCGTAGTATTTTTCGCTTCCGTTCGCTTCGATGAATACTTACTTGATCACTTACGATTGTAAACTGACTCGGCGATGCGCGTGCGCTCTATTTATATGCGAGTAAAGAGTTTCTGGAGTTTTCTAGAAAAGCCATACCCGGTATGTAGCAGTACGATGATGGGATATAGGATATTTTTGTATATTTTTTATATTATTGTTGTATGGGAAACACTTTATTACATTGCCCAAATTCGTACTGTACATTTTATGATGTAATTAATACAATAACCATGGCATTTACTATCAATTAGTAACTTAACTGTCATACCAACCAACTGAAGTATTCATGAAAAAGAATATGAGTGCAAATAAATTAGACAGATATGCCAGTTTAATAGCAAGATGAAAGCCATAGTCTTTGCCTTTCCAGAGAACAGGTATGGGTCTATATATATTTGATAAAATATTATTGGACCAAATTTGAAATAACACACCTATCTATACAGGAGATATCATAGTGCACAAGTGTATGTGCGTGCGTGCGTGCGTGTGTGTGTGTGTGTGTGTGTGTGTGTGTGTGTGTGTGCGCGTGCGTGTGTGTGTGTGTGTGTGTGTGTGTGTGTGCGTATGCGTGTGTGTGTGTGCGTATGCGTGTGTGTGCGTATGCGTGTGTGTGTGTGTGTGCGTATGCGTGTGTGTGTGTGCGTATGCGTGTGTGTGTGTGTGTGCGTATGCGTATGCGTGTGTGTGTGTGTGTGCGTATGCGTGTGTGTGTGTGTGTGTGTGTAACACAATCCAACACAGAGAGAGAGAGAGGAGAAAGATCAGGAACAGGACGAACCGCTAGATGCTTTCCAAGACACAGAGATATGTATCACTACCAACTCCCTAACTCTGGACTACTACTAAGAATTTCTTGGCTGAAAAACTAAATAACTTTTTGTTGACCCCATATAGTGTTTGAACCCTAGACTACATATGCAGCAGCCACATTCACATCCACTCAGTCAGTAAGGCAAACACTGCTTTGATGTGAAGATTGCTTTTAGATTTTATACAAAATAAGATAAAAGTAGTGAGTACTTCCACAACAAATGTTCATCATCATTGGAATATTACAGTAAAAATATAATATTACAATTGATTTACATATTCCTTCCTTCTGTTACACTGTGTCCTAACTGTAGTTATGAAGTCTGAGCAAACCATTACTTCTGTGTTACAATTTGATACCCAGGTTAGGGATTTTATGCTAGGAAATATTATCTCAAATACTTATGACCAACAATATTTATAGTATAGTCAGGCAATAAAAGGTGGTCAGATATCTGTGGAACATATGCAAACTGATACTGCTGCTACAATCCACACAAAATATAGATAGAAGGAAATATATAACAAAGATAATTTACCACAAATTTTGAGCGGCGCCTCCAATTCCAGTAGTATTGGCTGTTGCAGGAAAATCTCTCTAGACTTGGTACAGAGGCCGCGCACCTCTGACTCTGACATCTGCACTGTCTTGCCAGGCCTGCATCCTCGAACTGTGACAACATTACATTCAATAGATTAATTCTAATATGATTTATTAAATATAGAATATTATGCAAATGTTGCTCAATAAACATAATACACAAGCACATACATTTCGTACTCAACAATACTTAAATGCAATGAGAACTAGATCAACTTTTCAACACAAGAATACTGTTTGATGTTGTGAACACACAATTATGATCATAACATCTTCAAGCAATAATAAATGGACATGAATGACATTTTACAATCAAATGATATAACTGCACAGGTCTGTTGGCTCACAAATATTGTACAAAACACACAACTATTTTTACATGGACAAGAACTCAAATAAAATATATAATCTAAAACATGCATTATAATATAAAATAGCTTCAAATAATAACAACTAAAGAAAATTAACTGTTTGGGGATTTTCACAAGTGATGTAGGTATATACACAAATAAACAAAAACATTTAAACAATTAGAAGTTTAAAACAATTATAACATGCCAATTCCATTAAACAATAGATATATAATAAGTACAAAAATAATGTAGTTAATAAGAAAATTTGAAAATTACTGTAAAAAAAGAAATTAACCAATGATGTCATTCTGTAATTTGTTGTATTTTTAGGTCTCTGCAAAGGTGATTGGTATACAAAGTGTTAAATTCAGTAAATTTGTGTTAGAGATGGTTAATATTACTACCACCATAGAAATAGAGGTGTAGGTACATCATATAGCCTTCCAATACAATAGCTTTCCTTTAAATAAATTGAGCTATTTATAGGACCTATGAGGAATAATAAAACAAATAAATTAAAAAAGTTCAAACTAAAACTTCAATTTTTATGGAAACAAATTGCTCATGGGATTGGTCACTAAAGGAAGAAATAAAGAATCTAGCTTAATACTTTGGCAAGAATTCTGGATATAACCATACATTCTCCTGAAAAGATGTCTTTCAATTTCCCTTTTCGCCTTGCTGTTTCCTGTTGCAGTCTGTATACTGCAGTAACCCACCAAAAAGCAGCGTAATAAAGTGAAATAAACATGTTTAAATCATATAAAGTGATACAGAAAGCGAATAAAAGCTCAACAATAGGCCCATGGAAGTGTTCCATGCTATGGAATCTGACATCATTGTTAGTAGTGTGAATGTCTATAACATAGCTATATTATTTAACTATTTACACTGTACGCTCTATTTCTAAGACGGAAATAGTCGTCTGCCAGTCATCTAAAGATCTAACATCAAATGCAGAATCAGATAAGAATTTGGGATAATCGATTTATTTATGAGTTTGACGTTTCTATACCTACATACTCGATGATAATTACGCAACAAGAGCACACTGAGCTTGGATCCAATATGTTAATTCATAACTTTTAGAGTCAGAGAACCAAAGTACACATTATAAAATGTAATAAAAGTATCTTTACCTTCTAAAAGTCTGTGAATTAGACTGTCAACATTGAGTTCGTCAGCCATATTTACTACACGAATAATTTACGTCAAAAAGTCAGTCAAATCTTTGGACACCACCACCGCCAACTGCTTGTTTTTGGTTTTTAAGCCTGACGTTTCGTTTCATGCATTAATGATAAAGAAAATTTAATATAACTGATTTATTTTATAACTCTAAATCTGTTACTATAAGTTTATATATAACTACGTCCAAGTTCCTCGAATAGCTCACTGCTCGCCTTCATCGCCTTGCTAAATATTTGTCACTCGTATTGTACGGCTCTGAAAATCCCGTCTTATCGTAGTAACATTGATACAGTATGCTATTCTCTCGTGCGAGCCTTACGCTTCTTTGCCATCTTAGTAAATTAAAAATAGAAGACATATCGTTAATGTTTATAGAAGATTGCATACAATAATGAGCTAGCTGTTACACGCAGCTATGGATGTATAAAAATATGTATTACTTAATATTGTCTTATGTTTACGCGAATGTAAACTCAAATATAAATAGTTTTAATTAAAAATATATAGCTCAAATAGTAGTACAGTTCAATAATAGTAGTGTTAGAGTTTTTCAAAATAATGTAATAACATTGTTATAAAGTAAAATAAACAACGCGACAAAATCCGTATAAAGTGTTTTCTGTCACGTTTTCTTATACATACTTGATCTTCAGAGCTATAAAAACAGAATCTGACTAACTAAAGTATTAATGCCAAGAGTAAACCTACGGACTCAGAAAATTAAAAGGTTTAGTTAGTTATTTCATAAAAATATAATATGGCTCAATAAAAATACTCTTAAAATGAATAACCAAATACATTTATAACCGTTATCGACACATAAATAAAGTTATAGGGATTCTTAGTATGATAAAATCACAGGGTAAAATTCTGTAACGCTTTTGTTAGGTAATTTGAAACCATTAAAAGCAAATTGTCTATGTGGCGTAGCTGTAACTAATGCGACTGTTGTGTAAGAGTGCTCGATGCCTGGGACGGGTCAGCAAGTAAGGGTTTGGGTTTTCTGTAAAGTTTCTGTCAGGAAATTCTATGTCGAACCACGAAGTGATGCGACGAAACTTTGTCAAATACGTCTTGTTGTTGCGGGTGGCCTTTGTGTAGAAAGCAATAGTATACTACTATAGCTATAAGTGGACAACACAGAAATAAGTTATCGTACGATAACGTGACATATTTACACAATTTGGTTGTTAAATATAAGTGATTTTATGAGAATCCGAAAACATCTATTTAGATATTAGTTACCGCAATGGGAGTAAATAACTGTAACTAATTATAGTAACAGTTATTTACTCTCTATATATATATATTCAGTTATTAAACGCTAACTTAACAAAACATTCTCGCGAATTTATTTACATACAAAAATATTTAGTGACACTTTTAGGAAGTAGGTATGTTTTTTTAAACTTAGAGTATGAAAGATTTAAATTGAACACATTTTAAACGTAGTTTATGCTCACTTTTGTAGAACATACTTACGTTTAAATTAGCATCATAAAAATCGTAGTAGACCAATGTGACCATGTCTCATTCGGTATCTACCGTCACATAGACAATGCAAGAATATTGGCAATAGACAATTCCTTTTTTATTTTTAAATTCTATTTTGCGGGCAAAATGTCGCTGTTCTTGATTGTCAAGCTATTTTCTCATCCTAATGTTCCGTTCTGGCGCATAGTATGTATGAAACGCCGTGGTTTGGCGTGTGCGTTCTATTTTATTTTGGACAAGACTTGACGGCTGTTTAAAAAAACTTCATGGCTCTTTGTTCGAGATTGTTATACCATTGCTTAGGTTTTTCGTAAACAACACGAACAAAACAAGGTGAAAATTCAATGAAGTGGGTGGAAAATCGTTATTGTGTTCATTGAAAAACGCAGCTATTTCATCGGGATTGCCTTTACTTTTAATTCCTTTGCTACGCAATGGAAGACAAGATGGAAAGTGAACATAGCTACAGTGGGGAGAGCAGCAGCTCTTCAGAAACAACTAGCAGTAGTTCGGAGGGAGATGACGAAGTCATGGAGCCCGTACGCATCCTAGGCCTGGATTTGGAGCTGCCCCAAGAACTCTGTGAAGACTATTCTGTATTTAAGGAATTCTTTTCAATGAAAACTTGGAATGCTTTGGAAGACAAACACAAAGAGGAACTTAGTAAATATTTACCTAAATTTACTGAAAATGAAGAAGAAGAAAAGGAAAAGACTATCAAAATGCTTTTCAATCATGAACCCTTCCATTTCACGTCACCTCTTGATGATTTTTATACCAATTTGAGACAGGGTAACTATAGGCCAGATATAGCTAAAATGAGAAAGTTTCTGAAGAAAGCAAGAGCTAAACAACAAAAACATAAGGTAGTCTTGTCAAGGTTTTATGATATTATCATACTTAATTATTCTTACTGATACTTGTAGACTCAATACTCAATCATGACTTTTTCAGATGAAATCTTATTATGCCAAATTACTACCTGAAGTTTTAATATCAAGGGAACGCTTGCTAGCAGCAGCTAAAGCTGGGCCCCCAGGTCCTGTGCCACGCCTGCCATTGTTACCTCCAAAACCATCATCCAAGAATAATTACAAGCCTTTATATTTGAGAGCAAAACAGAGGTATTTTGAAGAGTTGGCAGCTATTAGAAGTGAAGTAGGGGGAGATGAATCTGAAGACGATAATTACCCTGAAGGTCCACCAGAACAGTCAGTAAGGAAACGAAAACAAATGCCTTCGGGACAAGTAATATCTCTATTTAAATTATTTGAACTTACTCATTATTTTTTGGGTGCTATGATTAAATATTTAATTTCAGAACACTGATGGAAATGTATCGGGTACTTTAGGAGGTTCCGATCAATCTAGTTTGACATCATTGGAATGTTTAAAGAATGTAATAGCTGCTCATAGAACAAGGAGGCAATATAGAGAGGTATTTTAATAAATATAAGTTAATGCCATTGCAACTGATATGTTCCTTATGTTATTTGTAAAATTTTGCCACTTGCAACAGGCTGTCCATATGAACATGCCTTTTTAAAATCATATAGATGTATAATTATCATTATCATTGCATATATGTCTCATTGTTATCTTACTAGTATAGTCATTTTATATATATAAAATTAAATAATTTTAATATACTGTGCATTTATAATATATCACACTGGCGATGGCATATCATACATGAATACAATATTAACTATCTTATTATTAATATTCTTAATTTATTAAAATCTTGAAATAATAGTAGTGTAATTATCAGCTCATTAAACTCAATTGCTATTCTGAAAACTAGAACTATGTTAGTCATATTTAATTGCATACACTAGTATAGCTTATGAAATTTAAATGGTATCATTTTCAGAATCATCCAGAATTAAATACAACAGGAATAACATTAGATGATATAAAGCAAAGGGTTGCTCTTGTAAATGGTGCCAAAAAGCTTATGTTTGGTGGTCAAAAAACTGGATCACCTATACAAAAACTTAGGAGAGTGCCAAAGAAAGATAGTCAAAAGCAGGCCAAACAAGAAAAAACATTTAAAAAAGGAAAAGAGGAGTATGAAAATGTGGAAAACAAGCCTTTATTACCAAATATTAAGATCAAATGTGAACGAGAAGAGTCAGACTCTGAAAGTTCATCATTTGTAGACCCTGTCACCAGTCCTAAATCAGGCAAGAAGATTGAAAACACTGAGATTAAGCAAGAAGTTGATGCCAAGTATTCTAGTAGTATTTCAAAGTGAGTACCAATGTTATATTTATATTGTAGCTAAAGCAAAGTTTTACAACATCTAATGTTCTTACCAAGTTATCACTATATAATATTTTCACCCACAGCTTTGGTTACGAAATTGCAGAATATTTTGTGAATATTTACCAAATAATAATGTAATCACCTAATCACAGAATGTAATTGCATTATTATTTGGTCAATCATCCTATATTTAGATTGCTCTGAGAAAAATTGCAAGCCCTTGGGAATGCCAATGGCCTTGTTTCTTGAAACTATGAAAAACATGAAACCAAGTTTTAACTGATATATTATGATCAGTGATCGGAGTAGGTAGATTGATTTTTGGTACTTGTATCATAAATGCACACAGAAAGAATAACATGGATAAGCCATTTTCCCGGAAAGTAATTCCGGTATTTCCGGATTCAATTAAATATTGTTAATGTTGGTGTTATTATTCCTACTCAATTCAAAATTTAAAGGAAGGTATCAAAACTAAATTAATTCATTATTTATCTGTTGAATAATAAAAACAATCGAATTCCGATCGAAGCTTTAATTTTTATTTTTAGCCTTTTATGGCTAGAACTTTTATAGATAGACATAAATTGTTGCACTTAAATTTAAATATTTTCATAGGGGTCATGGTAATTTGCATTAAGGGTAGAATAAATGACGGGGCCACATAGAGGGCCAATGCCTGCTGGGGTCGTGAGACTGTTCTAAGGATGCACCACGACTCTGAAACGTAAAGGGCATACGAAGGAACAGGTTGATTTTAGTCAGATTTTAGGACCAAAAAAAAGGGGTAGAATAAAGAAAAAAGATAAAAATCAAGATTGTTTATTGTTAAATATGTACATTTTACATTTATTCACATTTTTAATCTTCATCGATTACAATGTCAGCATCCTGGTAATCCTGATCTTTACAATTAAAATATATAACTATGAGTTTCTCTATATTTTCTATTTTCAACCTATTTCTTTCAACATCTAAAGTCCATTTATAAATGGAAAAAGACCGTTCTACATCTGACGATGTCAAAGGAGCAAATTTTAAAAAAGGTATTAAATTATGTGCTTCATTTTTTTCAATGGCCTCACTATATTCTCTAAGTGTGTCTAAATCTGGGTTTCGTTCCATAACACGTTCTATTTTATTTTTTATATTTTCTGAATTGCACTGATTTATAGCATCTCTGACGTTGTCAAATGCTAAAAGTGAATCTGTCAACGATAAATTATGCTTTTGCAATTCTTTTAAAGACAAATGAATTATAAAATAATTGTCTTTAATGTAATTTAAATCTTCTTTTAAATTTTCTTTTTCTATAATATTTTTTGCCTCTCGAATAGATACCGCATCAGAACTGCTTAAACAAGATAATGCTTCTTTTATTTTTTCAAAGTTTTGAGCGTAATAAAATGCTGCCTCTAACCAAGTGCCCCATCTTGTAACAACTGGTTGGGGAGGTAGCGGCAAATCTGGATATTTTTCTTTTAAAATTTTGACTCTACTTGGGGCTTTCAAAAATACCTTTTTAACATTTGCTATTAAAATGTTAACATCGTGATATTCTAACCTAATTTGCTCAGATACGCGATGAAGAGAGTGCGCCAAACATGTTACGTGCTTCATTTCAGGTAAGTATTGTTTTAAATTTCGTCCTGCAGACAGCATATATGCAACGCTATCAGTGCAGAGGACAAGAATGTTACCTACCTTCGATTCAAAAGAATCTTCCCAAAAGTTTTCCAAACATTCTAACACAAATTGCGTGATTGTTTGTCCATTAACTACAGTTAGCATTTTACATGCTACCAAATAAGGTCTAGTCAAATTGCTAGGATGTAATGGTTTTATTAAAAAATGGACTATATAGCGACCTAAAAAGTCTGTAGTTTCATCTAATGATATCCATAGTTTCTCATTTTTATAATTTTGCCGAATCGAATTGATTTTATTCTTAAAAAACTTGTCCAAGTAAACTTTCCGTAACTGTGATTCATCTGGCAGAGTACGATTAGTACACGTACAACAACAGGTACTACACATATATCTTTTAAAGAAATCTTGAAAAGTAGTATTTTTCATCTGAGACCACGGAATATTGCACAAAATGAGAAATTTTATAAGATCGAAATAAAATTCCTCTTCGGGCCGCTTAAACTTTCCCTGGTGTACTGCTCCTTCGATATGTCTTTTAACGTTTCCTTTATTTATGGTTTTCAAATGGCTTTCACATTTTGAACAGTATATTGTACCACTAGCGTGATCGTAAAGTAGTTCGGGATGACCGGATATCCATTTTTCTACAGTTTCAGCCTTGACGTTTGCCATATCTGAACTTTGTTTTAGAGATGGAACCTCGTATATATCACCTAAAACAAAGACATGAAAAAATTACATTTTATTTAGTTTATTTAGCTTACTCCGTTTGTTTTATTTTTCGTGGATCAAATTTAGTCATTGAAATTTCACCCTCTTCCTGTCAATCCAAAATGGCTGCCGCTACAAGATGGCGGACAATTTTTTTTTTTTTACAATTCCATCAATATATATATATATCAAATGAAAGGGCTTGTTACGTAGAATATTTTGTAGAGAAGTAGATAAGGCCTATAGTAATTTATTTTACCAATACATTGCAAGAGGACACAGGGCATTCAAATTATATACGGATTCCAGTAAAATGTCGGTTAATAGTGGAGTTAGCTGAATTGCGACTACATTACTAGAATATCATAATTTTGTTTCGCACTAAGCTCACTGGTTCATACTCTATTAAAGATTTAACAATATTAAGACTCATGGTATGTTCAGCAGGTTAAGCGAACAAACACAATACTAAAAATATTCTTATAGTACATCCAAACATGCTTTATACTCCTTGTAACTAGTAAAATATTACTTACCAAAGCTTGGTTTAAATATGTAGATCCAATTCAATAGTGAAAAATCTGAGTCCGTATATTCGAGCCAAATCGTGGTTTAGAGCAGATTCCAGAAGTCAGTATGTACACAAGCCAGGGTCAAGTAACGTTTTCACAACACAGTAACAAACAAAGATGCGCACTCTACGAACCGAAGTAAACGAGTGAGCTACCTGGCATGTCGTCGGCGGGCGTACGCATTGTTCTGATAACCGGTTATTGTACCACCCATGATCCTTTGTTCTGATTGGTCGTTGGGTTTTGTCAAATCGTGACTGTGTGCCGTTAAAAAAATATGAAGAATAATAAAGAATAATATTGCTCATTTTATTACAACTCCTACCTTTTTTTGAGGATGGCAAATCATCAAATGACTCCTTCCACTCTGGCAGAATAAAATTCCTACATAAGTTCCGGTTTTTTTTTAATAATCCACCAATTCCGGAGGAATGTCCATATTAATATATACGTTTCGGATCAATGACCCCATTTCAATCTACCTACTCCGATCACTGATTATGATCTATGGATGAGAGTAGCATAGAGTGAACCATAACAGTAAATTTAATGGCATTCAAGTTGTCACAAAATTGCAAGACCTTGGGGATGCCAATGGCCTTGTTTCTTGAAACTATGAAAAACATGAAACCAAATTTTTAACTGATATATTATGGCCCATGAAGCTAATACAAAGAGGAGGTGGCGGAACTTATTTTCCTATACAAACTATGCGTGACAGCGGGCGGGGGTGAAGGGGACGTTACAGTCCTGCTGACTCCGCCCACTTCCTTATGACAACGTAATTCCGCTATCCGACACTAGAAGGCAAATTATGTGGTCGTACTTGGGTGTGTTTTACCATATTATTACTTCTTTTTGTCAAAAATAGTTTACTATTCGGTGCCATGTGTGGATGCTCGTATTGTCGTATATCGCCTGTTGTGTCGTGTTTGACAAATATTTTAGCAAATATTACTGTACATAATATAATTATTACACAAATTCAAATAACTATGTGAAGTGGCAGCATAATACAAATATATTATGTACTAATATTAGGTAAGTAAGGGTAACCCGATCCATTCATAGTTGGCGTTTTTAAATATTGAGATTTAAAATAAATACACAAGGTTTTTACATAATTTTAATATTAAATATAAATACAACCCAAAATACTGATTGTTCCTAATATTGGCAAATATAAAGCAGGCAACTTAATACGTAATATTCAGTTTTCGATTGTTGAGACTTAAAATAAATACACAAAGTTGTTCCAACATACTTATTTGAATGTGAAATGTACAAAAACAAACTAAATTACTGATGATTACAAGCTACAAGTGGATTAGAAGCTGCCATAACATTGCCCCTAATATTTGACTGATATTGAGTAACTTAATACGTAATATTCGTTGTGAAAATTGTTGCGATTTAAAATAAATACACAAAATTGTTCCTTTACATTAATTTGAATGTTAAATGTACAAAAACAAACTAAATTGCTGATGATTACAATGCTGAGAGGGATTAGGAACTGCCCATATAACATTGAGCGCCAACTTTTATTTTCCTTAGCCCGTTTTTGGTTATTACAAGATCAGTTCTTTCAAAATGGCACGAACAAATTCTTGTATACTTTGAAGGGCTCCAATTGTACCGGGCGATTTTGTTTACCCATTGCACCTTTAACTCATTATCGCTTGGAAATCTAAAACATAAATACTCAAAAAATTATCCTAAAATAAGATTTGTTGTTAAATATTTTATCTTAAATCTAAGTACGGCCCTGTAATTTTCTCCATCATCCGATAGCGCCATCTATCGGATCTGTCGTGTACCACGTACACTATGCTTTTTGATAAAATCATTGTAACAATTAATGTATATTTAGATAAGAATTAACGATACTAGTAAATTAAAATTAGTTTAAACAACACATTTTAAGTACAATTTCAAAGATGTAAATAACATTTAAACGGTTTTTCATCACTCATTTAAATCATGCAGCACCATCTTTTGGTGAGTAGGAATATTACTGTTATAAACATCGAACAAATGGAATATTCTGGAAAATCATTAAAATAATCAATTTAAAACACTTACGAGTGAAATGTGATGCCTTCCGTTGTATTACGGCATTTATCGGAGTAATTCCTACAAGATAACACACAACACTTCATATTTTTGTAGAATTTTTCAACGATAAACAATTTTTTCCTAGATTTTGTTCACAGCGCATCGGAAGTACGTTCGATGCGAGTTGCCGATAGACTGAGCAAGCCACGCCCACCAGCCCACCAAATGTGAAATCCTATGTAACAAGTGCACATTTTGTATGCCCTCTCCTCTTTGTATTAGCTTCATGTTATGGCCTATGGATAAGAGTAGCATAGAGGGAACCAGAAGAGTAAATTCAACGTCACTCAAGTTGTGGGATATTATCATTATTATTAGTAGAAAATATAATTATGTTCAAATGATTTAATTTAGCTTTTGAAAGGAGCCTTGGTCTTGTAGTGGCCTTTTAAAGCATTAACACTCCATTCTAATAAGAAGCTTTATTACATTGCAGCCTTAATTATAATGATTCAAAGTTGGATAGTATAATAAAACAAGAACCTATTGATAGTGTAATACAAATGCAGAACTCTAGGATAAATCAACCAGTTCCTATAAAATTGGAGGATTTGGATGGAATTGGTAAGTTATGTTTCCTTATTTAAACATAAGAAAATAAATGTTGACTATGATTATATATCGGTAAACTTTGTGTTGTTATATACAGAGACTAATGTACTGAAATAGAAGATGCATGTTATTACATTCTCTGTATTAATAGATCAAATATAATTAAATAACACTTTTGTTCCACTTTATTTATATACACTATACACTACCCAGTACTTCAGTATGCTGCTAATGTGTTTGATGTCAAAATAATTGACCAATAGTAGAAACAAATTACTTGTTTACTTAAAACAAACAAGTAGCTTGTGCCTGAACTTGTAAGATATGATTAATCTATAGTTTATAATTGTCAGTTTTATTTAATATGTCATATAAATTTAATGCTTTTTTATACATTAGTTATAATATTTTCATTGTGCTTTAACCTTATAGATAATTTATAATTTATGTAGAAATCAACATTCTATTGCTATAAGTAATTAGTTGATGACTGTTAGTTGTGACATGGCATGCAATTTCTGCAACCAATGTGCTTCATGCTTTTTGATTGTTGATTGATTACTACTACTGAGGTTATATTTAATTATGTTTTCTGTGTAGTTATTAGACATAGGTGTTTAATAAGGTGTTGCCATAAAAATACTGTGTTATGATAATATTGCACTGCATGTAATTAATATTGCAAAACTTCTTGGGTGGCAGTCTTGATTGATAATAATACGCTGTCATATAGCATATAACTGTACGGATGGCGTAGTTTAAGTGGTCGCCTCGTCACTTCCAGTATGTCAATTGTTGTGGATTCAAATCTCACACAGGACAAAACTTTATGTGATCCACATATAGTTGTACAGTCTGAGTGTTCTTTGTTTGAATGTTTGTAAAGTTGTTGAAGGCAATACAAGAAGTAGTTGAATATAGAATACAAGCATCAAAAAAGTAAATATATGTCTGATGCATCACATTACCTAGTATTATGTTAGTGTCTGATCTGATCTAAAGAATTAGAAATGCACATAATCATACCTACTGTTCACCAGGTGTGTTAGGACCCCCATATTTTGCTTCAGATCACTATGAGTACAAACACATATTTTCAGACATGATGGCACTACCAGTCGAACTAGCAGACGAATCAGGCGAAGTCGTTCAAGAAGTGACGACAACGGAGGCCGAAACCGAAGGCAGTAGTGCGGAGGCGGACTCACTGCTGACAGAGACGACGCACGCGTGCTTCCTGTCGCTGGTGCGCGCGCTGTTCCCGGCGCGCGCGGCGCACCGCGCCAGCAAGGCACAGCTGCGAGCGCGCTGCGCCGCCGTCATGCGCTCGCCCATCGCGCCGCTCAACACCTGGTACAACTGTGAGTATACATGACTACTGCTGACGGAGACGACGCACGCGTGCTTCCTGTCGCTGGTGCGCGCGCTGTTCCCGGCGCGCGCGGCGCACCGCGCCAGCAAGGCACAGCTGCGAGCGCGCTGCGCCGCCGTCATGCGCTCGCCCATCGCGCCGCTCAACACCTGGTACAACTGTGAGTATACATGACTACTGCTGACGGAGACGACGCACGCGTGCTTCCTGTCGCTGGTGCGCGCGCTGTTCCCGGCGCGCGCGGCGCACCGCGCCAGCAAGGCACAGCTGCGAGCGCGCTGCGCCGCCGTCATGCGCTCGCCCATCGCGCCGCTCAACACCTGGTACAACTGTGAGTATACATGACTACTGCTGACGGAGACGACGCACGCGTGCTTCCTGTCGCTGGTGCGCGCGCTGTTCCCGGCGCGCGCGGCGCACCGCGCCAGCAAGGCACAGCTGCGAGCGCGCTGCGCCGCCGTCATGCGCTCGCCCATCGCGCCGCTCAACACCTGGTACAACTGTGAGTATACATGACTACTGCTGACGGAGACGACGCACGCGTGCTTCCTGTCGCTGGTGCGCGCGCTGTTCCCGGCGCGCGCGGCGCACCGCGCCAGCAAGGCACAGCTGCGAGCGCGCTGCGCCGCCGTCATGCGCTCGCCCATCGCGCCGCTCAACACCTGGTACAACTGTGAGTATACATGACTACTGCTGACGGAGACGACGCACGCGTGCTTCCTGTCGCTGGTGCGCGCGCTGTTCCCGGCGCGCGCGGCGCACCGCGCCAGCAAGGCACAGCTGCGAGCGCGCTGCGCCGCCGTCATGCGCTCGCCCATCGCGCCGCTCAACACCTGGTACAACTGTGAGTATACATGACTACTGCTGACGGAGACGACGCACGCGTGCTTCCTGTCGCTGGTGCGCGCGCTGTTCCCGGCGCGCGCGGCGCACCGCGCCAGCAAGGCACAGCTGCGAGCGCGCTGCGCCGCCGTCATGCGCTCGCCCATCGCGCCGCTCAACACCTGGTACAACTGTGAGTATACATGACTACTGCTGACGGAGACGACGCACGCGTGCTTCCTGTCGCTGGTGCGCGCGCTGTTCCCGGCGCGCGCGGCGCACCGCGCCAGCAAGGCACAGCTGCGAGCGCGCTGCGCCGCCGTCATGCGCTCGCCCATCGCGCCGCTCAACACCTGGTACAACTGTGAGTATACATGACTACTGCTGACGGAGACGACGCACGCGTGCTTCCTGTCGCTGGTGCGCGCGCTGTTCCCGGCGCGCGCGGCGCACCGCGCCAGCAAGGCACAGCTGCGAGCGCGCTGCGCCGCCGTCATGCGCTCGCCCATCGCGCCGCTCAACACCTGGTACAACTGTGAGTATACATGACTACTGCTGACGGAGACGACGCACGCGTGCTTCCTGTCGCTGGTGCGCGCGCTGTTCCCGGCGCGCGCGGCGCACCGCGCCAGCAAGGCACAGCTGCGAGCGCGCTGCGCCGCCGTCATGCGCTCGCCCATCGCGCCGCTCAACACCTGGTACAACTGTGAGTATACATGACTACTGCTGACGGAGACGACGCACGCGTGCTTCCTGTCGCTGGTGCGCGCGCTGTTCCCGGCGCGCGCGGCGCACCGCGCCAGCAAGGCACAGCTGCGAGCGCGCTGCGCCGCCGTCATGCGCTCGCCCATCGCGCCGCTCAACACCTGGTACAACTGTGAGTATACATGACTACTGCTGACGGAGACGACGCACGCGTGCTTCCTGTCGCTGGTGCGCGCGCTGTTCCCGGCGCGCGCGGCGCACCGCGCCAGCAAGGCACAGCTGCGAGCGCGCTGCGCCGCCGTCATGCGCTCGCCCATCGCGCCGCTCAACACCTGGTACAACTGTGAGTATACATGACTACTGCTGACGGAGACGACGCACGCGTGCTTCCTGTCGCTGGTGCGCGCGCTGTTCCCGGCGCGCGCGGCGCACCGCGCCAGCAAGGCACAGCTGCGAGCGCGCTGCGCCGCCGTCATGCGCTCGCCCATCGCGCCGCTCAACACCTGGTACAACTGTGAGTATACATGACTACTGCTGACGGAGACGACGCACGCGTGCTTCCTGTCGCTGGTGCGCGCGCTGTTCCCGGCGCGCGCGGCGCACCGCGCCAGCAAGGCACAGCTGCGAGCGCGCTGCGCCGCCGTCATGCGCTCGCCCATCGCGCCGCTCAACACCTGGTACAACTGTGAGTATACATGACTACTGCTGACGGAGACGACGCACGCGTGCTTCCTGTCGCTGGTGCGCGCGCTGTTCCCGGCGCGCGCGGCGCACCGCGCCAGCAAGGCACAGCTGCGAGCGCGCTGCGCCGCCGTCATGCGCTCGCCCATCGCGCCGCTCAACACCTGGTACAACTGTGAGTATACATGACTACTGCTGACGGAGACGACGCACGCGTGCTTCCTGTCGCTGGTGCGCGCGCTGTTCCCGGCGCGCGCGGCGCACCGCGCCAGCAAGGCACAGCTGCGAGCGCGCTGCGCCGCCGTCATGCGCTCGCCCATCGCGCCGCTCAACACCTGGTACAACTGTGAGTATACATGACTACTGCTGACGGAGACGACGCACGCGTGCTTCCAGTCGCTGGTGCGCGCGCTGTTCCCGGCGCGCGCGGCGCACCGCGCCAGCAAGGCACAGCTGCGAGCGCGCTGCGCCGCCGTCATGCGCTCGCCCATCGCGCCGCTCAACACCTGGTACAACTGTGAGTATACATGACTACTGCTGACGGAGACGACGCACGCGTGCTTCCTGTCGCTGGTGCGCGCGCTGTTCCCGGCGCGCGCGGCGCACCGCGCCAGCAAGGCACAGCTGCGAGCGCGCTGCGCCGCCGTCATGCGCTCGCCCATCGCGCCGCTCAACACCTGGTACAACTGTGAGTATACATGACTACTGCTGACGGAGACGACGCACGCGTGCTTCCTGTCGCTGGTGCGCGCGCTGTTCCCGGCGCGCGCGGCGCACCGCGCCAGCAAGGCACAGCTGCGAGCGCGCTGCGCCGCCGTCATGCGCTCGCCCATCGCGCCGCTCAACACCTGGTACAACTGTGAGTATACATGACTACTGCTGACGGAGACGACGCACGCGTGCTTCCTGTCGCTGGTGCGCGCGCTGTTCCCGGCGCGCGCGGCGCACCGCGCCAGCAAGGCACAGCTGCGAGCGCGCTGCGCCGCCGTCATGCGCTCGCCCATCGCGCCGCTCAACACCTGGTACAACTGTGAGTATACATGACTACTGCTGACGGAGACGACGCACGCGTGCTTCCTGTCGCTGGTGCGCGCGCTGTTCCCGGCGCGCGCGGCGCACCGCGCCAGCAAGGCACAGCTGCGAGCGCGCTGCGCCGCCGTCATGCGCTCGCCCATCGCGCCGCTCAACACCTGGTACAACTGTGAGTATACATGACTACTGCTGACGGAGACGACGCACGCGTGCTCCCTATCGGCGCACCGCGACAGCAAAGCACAGTTGCCGTTAACTGTTAACTGCCGCTGTATACCGTTACCACCCGCTCTATGCTGTAACCTCCCACCGTATGTCATTAACACCCGCCGCATGCCGTTATCTCTCGCCGTATACCGTTACCTCCCGCCACATGCCGATGCCGTTACCGTATGCCATTAACACCCGCCGCATGCCGATATCTCCCGCCGTATGCCGTTACCGACACCCGTAGGTTACCTCCTGTCGTATGCTGGTACTTCGCGCCATATTCCGTTATCTCTCCCCGTATGCCGTTACCTCCCCCGTCTGCCTTTACCACCCCCCTTATATCGTTACCTCCCGCCGCATACCGTTACCTCCCGTCCTATGCTGTTACTTACCACCGTATGCCGTTACTTACCACCGTATGCCGTTACCATCCTCTGTATGACGTTATCTCCCGCCGCATGCTGTTACCTCCCGCCGCATGCTGTTACCTCCCGCCCTATGCCGTTACCTCACGTCGCATGCCGTTACCTCACGTCGCATGCCGTTACCACCCGCTGCATGCCGTTACCACCCGCTGCATGCCGTTACCTCCCCACGTATGCCGTTGCCACCCCCTATATGCCGTTACCTTCCGCCGCATGCCGTTTCCGCCCGCCATATGCTGTCGCGTCCCGATGAACATCGCCACGATACCCCGCCACAGTGTTCGCCACTGCGCTTTTCAATACTGCCGATCGGAACCTTCCTTTGAGCTGTGTAGTCAGTCTCTGAATTATGAAATCTATGCCTTTTTACCATTGATACGTATGAATTTACGGTGGTAAATTTAAAATATCCTGGAGCACCGATGTACGTTATATAAATTCTTCGTAAAATATTATTGATTTGTCTAATTATTTATTTTTCTTTTAGTGTCTGATGACTGGTGTGCTGAATTAGATTCTGCACTGGATTTCCTTGCTGGAGAGAGAGGACAGCATCCAGATGACTTTGTACCATATCTTCAGTATCTACCTGAAACACAGGTATGGTGTTTACGTTTCTACAGTCAGTATTGACACTTATTTCATTCATAAGACTAGACTGGTGTAATCATATAAGTGATAATTCACTGCTCGTGTGCAGAGAGTTGTGGGGGCTCATAATCTTCTACATAGACAGTCTCACGCTTGTTTCCGCGAAGGGTATTATAGGCGTGAGACTTTCTGATAATATCAGTGTTTCTGATAAATTAAGTATCTTTTTGTTTAGTTTAATCATATGATGTTTTTGTTCTTGTTATTAGATGTATCAATGGATTGGTGCGGGTCGAGACTGTGACGCTATCCTAGGTCGACTGTGCGAGCGATGGCTAAGAGCTGCAGAACCGCCGCCTCCCGCTTCGGAGCCCCCTCCTTCAAGGTAATACTAGATACTTCTTAGTAATTTGACTACGGTAGACTATCGGTAGAAATGGTAGTCTCCATTTTTTATTTAGTCTGTATATACTGCAAAAGTTGATTTCTTCGCAATTTCTGGGACTAGGGGACTGATTTAAAATACTTTAATTAATTGACGGCTGCCCTATTATTTCGCTTTAATCCTTGCTAATATATTAAATTCAAAAGTAACTCTGTCTGTCTGCCTATTACCTCTTCATGGCCAAACCACCTAACTGAAATTTGGTACCTAAACCTGAGGAATGTCATAGGTTACTTTTTATTGATATAGTTACCACGCAGGTGGAGCAGCGCGCAAAAGCTAGTATCCTATATGAATATCAAGCGACGCCAGCAAACCCTGAATGATAGCATAATTGTTTTGTTTAAATTGTATAACCTTTTTGTAGATACCCTACAACATGGTCAGTGCGGATAGCTACAGAGGCGGAATTGATAGAGTTTCGTGCTCAAGAGCGACGACGATTTTCAGCTGCGGCTAAGCCATTTACATATGTACAACATGGGTAAGTTGAGATGGTATTATAATTTTTAATCTACAGTGTGCACTAGGATTTTCTGCGGTGATTTTAGCTACTAAAAACCGGTTGGTTAGTCGTTAGTGGTTAACTTGATTTTGTCGAGTAGCATTAGGAGGTTGCGCTCTTGATACTCCTTGTAGTCTGATGGGTCAGCCAGTAAACCATACCATCACATCAACATCTCTTATTACTTAGTAGCAAAGCAGTGGTACACCTATTGAAAGACAGGGTGTTTTTATAATATTAGCAAATGTTCTAGAATTATCGAAGGACATTATTTATTTAATTTGATTATTGATTAATAATATAATATACAGACGACATTAAACTGGAGTCAAGACTAGTCGCTTAACTATAGCGAAATTTGCAATATATCAATTCGAAACTCGACATATTTATCTTGGAAACATTTTCTTTTGGTTAATATTTAGAACAAGAATGTCGCCTGCCAGGCGGACGTGATACATTAGACTAAGCGACTTGTTACTTTAGATAACAAACTAAGTAGTAGATTACGATTCTGTTTGCTCTGTGTCGACTATAGCTAGAAATAATTGTAATGTCTTTGATTCTAATGATATTTCTTTTTTGGAGTCTAGTTATTAGATAAGAAACTGATATTCACTGAAAGTTATTTTTTCTAAACAGGCGTTCAATTATAGTAGACTAGGTAGTGCTATTTCTATAACACTTAGTATTTTTTTTATGTTTCGGCCTGTAAGTATATCTTAAAAGTTTTTATCGATATCAAACTAGATTGTTGTTCATCACTATTATTAGTTCCAAGTACACTGACCGCGGCTGCCAACGCCATAAAGGCAAATACTTTATGTAGTCATCTTTTTGGCCACCAAAGCCGACTGTCTATCACTACCGAAATTCAATGTTTAAATTAACATAGAGGCTTACGGAACACAACTACTTACGTCTTTTAAGGAGGTTGACATGGCTTGTATTTTTGAGTCATCCCCTCTAATGCGTGACAATGATATTTCATTGTCGAGATGACGAATTATTCTAAGACAAGGTGTCTTTGTAACATAAACGTCTTTTAGTAGGTATACTCGGCAGATTAAGACACAGAACAATAATACTCTTACGAAAAGAACTACAACTTCATACTATAGAAGTGCTTACACGTAGCACACCAGCGCCCTAGTTTATTTATTTGCCATCGGCAACTTTCCTAGCGCGGGAGATTTAAAAAGGAGTACTTATACTCGCTTAAATTAGCCAAGACGTCTAATCTGCTTTTATGATGGTGGCTGCGGTGACGACTAGTATAGTAATTGTAGAGGCAAACTAAACACTACGCGTTTGATTTGAATACGTCAAAACAAGTAAAATTATATGATCATCACTGCGGCCGCCTCCATAAACGTAGATTGGACGTCTTGGTTCGAGGGTATTGTAAATTAGAAAGTGATTCTAAATAAATGCTATATATTTATTTACAAAAAAATATTATAAAGTATGTTACTTTATAAATATCCATTCTTAATACTAACCTACAGTCCGTCGGCCAACCTACCTGAACATCTTGTGTAAATTCAATATTTTGTTTAAAAGTTATTTCTGAAACATTTAAGAAAGTGAGGGAGGGTCCAAGATAGTGACAACTTCATGTCTCTCATGATTAAAGAAAGGCCGATCTCTTGATGACCCTAAAGAATTTATGGCACGTATATTAACGCCATCCATATCAAATACGACGCCAATCACCTCCAACCCAGCACCAAAACAAGCACTTAGGACCTGAAAATTCATATTTAATTTAGGTAATTTTAATAACATACTGATAGTTAAATAATTATTAGTTGTAGACAAATCTTAACGGTTTTCATTACAAACAAACCAAATTTTTAGGTGATATAGAAGTTAGAAGTTCTAAAAGGGAGGTCCGTTTGAGAACAGCCAGCAAACAACTCCATGGTTACTCTTTTTAAAATAAGGGATCATATCAATCAATATGAGAAACAATCACAAGACTCACCTCCTTAATAAGTACGACACAGTCCCCGGAGAAGTAGAAAGCTATGGGCTGTTTCCAATGTTTTCTTATTCCAATAGCCATAAAAGTTAAGGCATGGCTTGGTATATCTAGGCTTCGACCCTGCCTAGCATGGTCCTGGTAACCATCAAATTGATCAAGTTTAGAAATGTAGGTAAGGCTTTTTCTTACTAACATCTCATCAAATGCCAGCACACACAAAATACTAGACAGACAAAACAATCTGCTTAAAGCCTATAGCATGCACTAGACTTTTTATGAATACTTAATGCTAAAATTTTATCATCTAGTGTCCATCAGCTACCAGCCAATTTCCTTAGCATATTTTTTATCTAGCTTCGTAATAATAAATAAAATAAATTTGTTTATTTGCATCTAATCATGTTATGCACAGCATCATCCGATTCCAAAGAACTTAAAACATTTCTTTTGCATTTTTTTATTGCTTTGATCTTCCTTCGAAGATTCAATATTTCAGTAAAAATATTCTGCATCTTGTATAGCTTATTTTTTCTGGTTGTTAATTCCAAAACCATTTTTACATTTAAATCTTTAAGGACGCCTTTGCTTTTAGATGATTCCTGTTAAAAATACCAATTGTATTAAAGCTTTCACTTGTAGGTTTAAATCATGTTATGCAGCAGTTATAGTCAAATTACCTGGCTCGAGTCTGAGCTGGCTATTTGACGATTTTGTTCATAGACATATTCTATAGTGCTAGAATACTGAGACGTACTAGCACTAGCTTCCATATCTGTTTGAAGAGTGGACTTCCCTTACTGAAAGATGTTATATTATTGATTAACTTTACATTCTATGAAAATAAAGGGAAAAAAATATAGTCATAAGATGTGTCATAATTATATGTCAAATCTCAACATACACACAGTAGATATGAAGATTGATGCAACATTTAGTAAACATTTTTATTATTGGTGTTGAGCAATGGCACAGTTCTTTTTACAATTTTAGCTTTAGTTAGAAGCCGTTCTACAATATAAAATAGATATTCACTTGAGTTTCATGTATTTGTCTAGGTGGATTACATTCCTAATTTCTCAGTTGGACTAATATATTTTAAACTCAAATAGGGTTCGCAAACTTATTCAATCTTTGCCCGTCCTTGTTGGTAAATGATGAATCATTAAAATATCTCTATCTCATAAATAGTTGCAACACAACACAAAATGCGTCAATTTCGCACTGGAGTCTCTATCTCATAAATTGTTGTAACACAACATAATTAACGATAATCACAAACTGGCAAAAAAACAATAAATAAATATTCTACCACATACACACAACATCATCTAGCCCAAACTAAGCAGAGCTTGTACTATAGGTATTAGACCAAGGATAAACATACATATATATTTTTGTAAATACATGCATGTTATACATAGAAACACCTAGACCAAGACAAACATCCATGTTCATGCACACAAATGTTAAAAATAAACTAAGATTTTCTTTGAAAATTAAAATTCTGTTCCTTGTTGACGAATATTGAAAACGACAACGAGTAACGAAGTTTATTTAGAGTTGCCATTTCGGAAAATTAAATTCTATTATAATTTGGTTGTAATATAAAATTCCAGATGAGTAAACGTTAATTTTAACCATTAAAATTAACGTTTAACTGTCTATATTTGAAATATTAAGTCTTCAAATGAAGTAAACGAAATACTAACATGACTTCCATTATTTTTTTAAACGTATATATCTTTAATCGATAAAAACCCTGTAGACATGTAATCTGTCGTACTTGTTCCTATTATCTCATTCTTTCATAGAGCGCTGTCCTCTTTTTACAAATCCTGCCAGTGGCTTTTATTGCTTAGGAAGCTGACCTCTCCTGGATTAAGATGCATTGATGCAAAGCCTAAAATTTTCGCATCTACCATTGGCAGCGGTTTAGCTTGTCCTTTGGGGTCCTAAATCTTGTGCTGACTGCGTCATAGATCGGATGATTCGTGGTATATAATTAGTCAGATCACTAAGCTGTCAGGAGAACCCTAATTAAAATCTTATGAAGATCCTGATCCTGATGGTATAGTCTCTTAGTCTAAATGCCTCAACTGCTGGTGTGGCTCCTTAGTCATCCAAAGTGGAGCCACTGTGGATGCATTAAAAAAACCTGCGTGGGAGAGCTGGCATCCCAGAAGTGGTGAAGAAGAGCCCTAAGAGTAAATGGGTGTTTGAACAGGAGACAACTCATAGGAATTTTCTCCTATTCTATCGCTTCTTTACCGTCTTTAATACCAAATTGATTTTTCTGTAAAGGCAGTTTCATCTTCATGCCTGTTCATCCGATCCCCAAAGAGGAAGACCGGCATCGTAAAATTACAGGTTAAGTGCGATGGGTGGAATTTGAACCTTCGAGTTGTCGATCGCAAGTCTATAAAATATAGCTTGGATCCTGTGACAAATGTGATCAACATCACGCCCATCAAGTTTTTGTAGTATTTAATTATGGTAAAATGTTAACAAAATAATATCATACTTTATTGGTGTGGAAGCAGTGGCGTGCACAGGATTTTAATACAGGGATGGCAGAAAATTTTAAAAGGTCACTTACCAAAAATTTTCATTACGTATTGGTTTATTGGTTTAGGTTCGTCGTCGTATCGAATAAATTATGATGTGTGTGATTTAGCACCTCAAATATACATGAATTGACTGAATTTAAGAACATATCAATTTGCGGATATTCGAAGTGGCCTTTCGGCGCATTTGTCTGATGTTCTGTATTTGCAAAATAAATAATATCTGACAAAAAAAAAGTCGGTCGTATGTTGTGCGTGTATGGAACTATAAACTATAAAATTATATATTTTTTTTTAATTTATAAATTAGATCTACACGTCTATCTTTCAGTAAGAATTTTTGCAATACGGAATCGTAAAAGTTTGGATCGCGTTTTATTCTAGTAATAAGGTTTTTCTCTATTGATATCATGGAAAGATCTGTAAGTCGTTCCTGGCCTTGTGTATTCCTTAAATAAGTATGTATACGTATTAACGACGAAAAGACATTTTCGGTTGAAGCACTGCTCGCGGGAACCGTAACCATTAATTTTGTCAAACGCAGTACTTCGGGAAAGACTGTATTTAAGTTATTTTGTAAAAATGTTCTATAATTTTATAAATACTAAGGCTTTTGAATAATAAACAATGAAAACAGAACAACCGATTACTATGTATGCAACCCGTGAGCCAATTAAATGAATCATATTGTTTCATATTAAATTTACGATTGATCACCTTTAGATTGTATTAATTGCAAATCTGGTGTACTACGGCCTTTCGCAATCACTTATTTTTTATCACTGAAAAACAGTTTTAAAAACGCGTAACTTTTTATTTCCTGTATACACACACCATCTGAACAACTTTCACAGTGAAGAATTTCCATTTTTCACTCTATAAAAACGTTAAAATGTTAAATGACTTGAGACAACACAAGGCAAACGGAAAAAATATTAACAATGGCGACTTCTTAGTCTTTCTCTTCTTACGACAAAAAATAATAGTCCTTTAGATAACGCTAATCAAATAAACCATGCTACTTTTCAAATCGGTTGCATAACATTCGTCGTACTTCGGCAATTCTCGTGAACTTTCGTCATATACGAAGGCCACTGAACACGTCATATACCTAATAATACTTATACGTCGATGCAACATGCAGGAAAGCGCTGTCGAAGGTGCAGCGATTAGCCTGCATGGCTATAACAGGGGCGTTCCCTACTACGCCAACGGCTGCGTTAGAGATCCTGCTGGACCTAACGCCGCTACACATTGTTGTGGAGTTAGAGGCGATGAAGGCGCTACATAGACTATCTATACATGGGCTGTGGAGCGTCAACATGCCAGTAACTCGACACACAAAACTGGAGATCTCGAAGAATCTTAAAGAGATTATGAGCATGGGATGTGACAAAATGCAACCAATGCACATATTCAAAAAGAATTTTAAAATAAAGGTCCCCACAAGGGACGAATGGAGACGAGGTCTACGATCCCCTGACAAGGGTTGTCTCATCTGGTACACCGATGGTTCCAAAATGGAAACAGGATCAGGCGCTGGTATTTATGCCAACGACTGCAAGGTGAACCAAAGCATGGGCAAATATGCAACGGTCTTCCAGGCGGAAACCTATGCTATAATTGCCTGTGCGCAGGAGAATATTAACAACAATGTCACTGACAAGATTGTTTATATACTCAGTGACAGTCAAGCTGCTCTTAAGGCTCTGAACTCCTGTAGGGTGGACTCAGCACTAGTCCTGAACTGTGTTAAAGCCCTTAACAAACTTGGCAGGAAAAACACAGTCAGGCTGGTGTGGGTTCCGAGGCATGCAGGGGTGCAGGGTAATGAGGAGGCTGATGTATTAGCCAAAAAGGGCTCGGAGCAACAATTTGTGGGCCCCGAGCCATTCGTAGGTCTCTCTGAGAGTACCGTCAAGGCAGCTTTGAATGCACATGGCAATGATAAACACAGGCTGGAGTGGATGGCCCTTAGGGGTCTGGAACACTCCAAGAAATTCATTGCAAACAGAGCCACGGGCTTTACCCGGAAGTTCTGCGGGTACAACAAGGGCCAAATACGCCTACTCACAGGAGCGTTTACTGGTCATTTTGGCACCAATGACTTCCTGTGCAGATTGAGATTGTCAAACAATTCGATCTGCAGAGCCTGTGGTGAACAGGACGAGTCCATATCACACCTACTGTGTGAATGTGACGCGTTGGCCGGACTAAGGATGGGTCTGATGGGATTGGCATATCCGAACCCTGAAGACTTCAGGCTTCTCCCTCTGAGGTGTACGCTGCGACTGATGCAGTACATTCATAGGGAGATAGCTCAAGGATAAACCTCGGGGCCGACACAAAAGATCCCACTGGGTCGAAGTGTCGCCGGTCTACAATGACTGGCCCCCGGATCAAGATAAGATATACGTCGATAGCATTTAAAGCTCAGAAAGGGTGTATCAGGTTAATGTTCAGGCTTAAACAACTGATAGCTGTAAGTAAACCTTACTTCCAGAAGTACAAAATACTAACATTACCGAGCCTATATATTCTGGATACTGCGATGTTCGTTAGAGCAAATCCTAGCTTATTGCCACGACTGGAGGACACAGTTTCGCGTAATAGACGTGATAACAGCAGGTTGCGGTTACAAACTGCACTTATGCGTAGAAGTGTATACTGTATGGCTCCAATCATTTATAACAATTTGCCAAAACAGTGGAAAGATATGTACAATAATGCATTCAAAAGACAGTTGAAAGGCTTTTTAGAGCATAAAGCATACTAAAATGTAACTGAATTTCTTATTGATTATTTTAATAATGTAAACTGGACAAATTTTTTTGTATTTCTTTTATTTTCTTTTTTATAATTTGAAATATTTGGTTCGTTAATGATTGCAATTATTTACTAATGACATATGCACGCCTGTGGGTGGAATGTGGCAGAACCTTCGTATAATCTGTGACAACTAAAATGTAAACCCATGTCCGCATTAATAAATGAATTTGAATTTGAAAATTTGAAATAAAGACTGTCTTTTTTTTTGCGTTTGTGTGCGTAAGTTTTAACATTGTGTGACAAATATTTATAGGAACGCACATAGATATTTTTGTGTCCGTCTCGATGCACACATGCAAAGAATTATGCAATATTAGTTCATGTCTATTCCGTCAAATTAGGCGCATTGCAGCCAGCGCTAGTGTAGCCGGTACGCGACAGTTGGCGCTGATGTTATGATATAGGTTTTGAGAAATTTTGTTTATGGAAATTAATTATTCGTCGGTAATATAAATATTGGACTTAGAAGTAAAATAATATACCTAATATAATAAATATTTATCTGAATTAGAGAGGAGTAGAAGGAATTAGGGTAGGCAGTGTCTTTTTGTATTTATGAACCGCACGCCACTGTGTGGAAGTGCACAAATAGTGACGCTTTTTGTGTCAATTTAACTTGAAAATTAAAAGTCGAGACATCAATCTTATTCTTAAATCCTAGTCTTAAAATAAAAATCGAATTTTATATTTGATTATTATTATTGGAATAACATAGCGCCACATAAATTCGTTGAAAGGATTTATACAGTATGTATAAAAACCCTGTCCGATCCATTAAGGGCTTGTTTTTCTCCTAACAAACATGCTAAGTAAAATAATTAAAATAATCTATATCATCGTAAAACGTCTCCATAATATTTTTAAGTACAGTATTGATCAGCATTTTTACCCTTAAATTACTGAAATTTTGCACAGCCTAGCAACATTTGACAAGGACGCGGAGCGTGGCATACCTTTGGCGGCATTTTTCTAAAGCATAGGTAGGTTGGCGCAGCGTAGCGCCGCGCGGTATCGGTAAACCTTTTTGAACTTTAGTGATACCTGGGTATTATGATTAATAAGTTGTCGGTGTTGCCATGGGTAATCTATTAACATATTATTTTAAATAAATTAAATTTATTAGGGTAATTTTGTGATCGATTTTTAGAAAAGAATGTCACTTACGTACTCATAATAAGCTACTTTATAACACCTTTAAGGATCAGACAGGGTTTATTATTCACACTGTGTAATGTGTAAGGTGTAAAAAGAATTTAAAGTTTTAATTAATAAGTGTAGAAAACTTCAGAAAGTTGGGCGCGCGATGTCCACTTTAAAAACATAATTTCGGTTTGACAATTTATTAATAATTGTTCGATCTTGAATAGATAATAAATATGCAATTTAATGGTTGTACCTGTACTGTCATATTTTCCAACCCTACAGTTCGATCCTTTCGACTACTTTAAAATTAAATGTAATGCTCACCTAACTTCAGTGCAAATGAATTCATCTGACAGTGAAGACGTGTGTGTTTTTTCTAAGAAACCCGGCAATCTATATCGAATTTTAACCACTTTAACATATGGTCCAAACGAGCTGCATAAAAATCAACATCTGGGCGACCCGGCCGGCGAGCCGATAACTATAGGCTGCATCATAGAGTAATTTAAATATAACTGAGAACTATAATATAACTGGGCTGCATTTCTGAGTGATCGAGGTGTCATCGAAGATGTCATTACTACGTTCATAATATTAACTCGTAAACAAGTCTACTTAACCTCAACTTATGAAAACATTTTCAAGATTATTACGAGTACATATTATCACGCGAACAATGAGTGTTACGTTAACTAGTGAACAACAACAATTAGTTAATCTTTAGAAGATACATTTTTATTATTAAATAAAACACAAAGTAATTAGAAGTGTCTCGAAGGACATTGTCGAACTTTCAATACAACACATCAAGAATTGGTGAAGTGCACGCCTAAATGTAAACTAAATTATGTTTCTTAATTCGCAAATGAAGATTATTTTCTAGTCGAAGATTTATATTCATGTTTACAAGGCGATTTGAAAGATATGTTGCAGTCAATATCTGCAAAAACGATAAACATTCAAACCCATGAAGTACCCATGCAACAAAGTGTTAAATTACTGCGTATTGAACTACCAACCTTTATTGGGTGTTACGATGACTGGCCTGTGTTCCGAGATATTTTTACCGTGCTGGTACACAACAACACGTCTTTATGTAATGTTCAGAAGTTACACTACCTGAAGTTGAGCCTTGCCGGTGAACTTAAAGCATTGTTGAAACATGTTAACGTTTCTGATAATAATTATGATCAGGCTTGGAATATACTCGCGCAACGTTATGGAAATAAAAGGATGATAGTCAACTCCGTACTGCAGAAATTACTTACCTATAAAAGAATTAGCTCTCCATCGGCTACCCAAATTAAGAACTTGTTGGATACAACCTCTTAGTATTTAAATAGTCTGAAAATCAAGAATTACTTAGCGAATCCTGGGATCAGATCCTGGGACCATTGTACAGGAGCTCGACGTAGACACACATGCGGCCTGGGAAGAAGAATCTTTCAAAGAAAAGGCTGCTGAGCTACTTATCTGGGATGAATTGAAGATCTTTCTTGAGACGAAGTACCGGACACTTGAGATGGTTCAACCTGCAGTTAAAAAGGACAAGACGGTTAAGAAGACAAAGATATTCCATACCACATCCACAGAAAAGAAGAATGTTTCACCAATCAAGTCATGTAGTATGTGTAACGCTGAGCACACCTTGTGTCACTACAAGGAATTTTGCAATTTACAACCAAGTGAACGCAGTGACTTTATTAAGAAGAACAATTTATGCTTCATTTGTTTGATGTCAGGACACTCTGTCATGAAATGTCGCAATCGAATGTCCTGCAGGAGATGCAACCGCCACGCCACTATCACACGTTGCTGCACTAGTCCAGCGGTGGTCAATCAGACAATTTGAAAACTCACCATACTCAAATAGAAGAACAACAGTAACAACAAAATTCAGAACACGGCGATCAACCTGAGATAGCAATATCTACGCACTTTGTGTCTGAAAAGTCTACAGCTTTGGTCACCAAAGCATTAGTTAGAGAGTCTGATGAACAGGGACACACTACAATATTGCGCGCCCTCGTTGACCAAGGTCCGCAAGCAAATTTTTTGAGTGAACGAGCTGCTCATTTTTTCTTGGTCAAAAGAACTGCTGTCAAGACAAAGATTGCTGGCGTTTGAACCACACAGACCTCAGTCATTCACGTGGTACATATTAAAGCTTCATTCAAGACGTGTCGATGACGTCAAGCTTGCGATTACTGCTTACGTAATGCCAACACGATAAACATCGTATTTACCATCCAAAACAATTACTGGTACAGTGCACTCTTGGCCACACTTACTAACACTCGCTTTGGCAGATCTGAGTTTCCATTCATCAGGGCGAGTACAAGTTTGTGCTCAAATTTTAAAGGCTGAAATAATCAAAGGTCCACCTGGTTCCTCATGTGCCCAAAATACAAGCTTGGGTTGAATCTTATTTGGATAGATACAAGCACAAGCGTAAAGTGTGATGCATTATAAGTATTGGTTATCCAATACTTATAATGCATCACACTAGATCTGGATGATATGTTAAAATCTAAGTGGGGAGTCGAAATACACACAAAGAGAAAACTCACCAAGGAAGAAGAAATATGCGACAAAATATACAAAGACACTTACACGAAAGTGGAAGGTGTGAGGAAGGATGCTATATAGTCAAACTACGATTTAAAATTGAAGACCCGCAATCTCCGGCACGAAATGAGGAAGGACGCTATACAGGGTGATTTTGAAATCGTGTAATTCCTTTTAACCACGCATTCTACTGGTGATATAGAATAACCCTGACCATATTTTTATTTAATTAGAATTATTTTTTTTGAAAAATTTATGTTCCGTTTTTTTCGTGAAATGGTGTCAGATAGTCATATGTTAACCAACCGAGGCAATTTTAATTTTTTACTAATTAAAATAAAAAAACATATTAATAATTAATGTCGTAAATAATAACGGGCGGTCCTTTTTATTGACCCCTATTATTTACGACATCAGTTATTGTTATGTTATTATTTTTAAATTAGCAAAATCTTAAGATTGTGTCAGGTGGTTAAAATATGACTATTTGAAATCATTTCATGAAAAAAATCTGTACTCTAATTTAGCCGAAACCATTATTCTAATTAAGAAAAAATATGGTCAGGGTTATTCTATATCACCAGTAGAATGCATGGTTAGAAGGAATTACACGATTTCAAAATCACCCTGTATAGTCAAACTTCCATTTAAAATTGAAGACCCGCAATCTCCGCATAGTAAGACAAAGGACGGAGCTATAAGAAGATTAACTACACTTAGAAAGACGTTTTACGAAGAATGAAAATCTGAAAAAGAATATTCAAAAGCAATTGATGAATACTGTGAAATGAAACATATGGAGGAGGTTACAAGAGATGAAGTGGTAAAACCAGCAGTCTACCTACCCCATCATGCAGTAGTTAAAGAAGAAAATGAGACTACAAAAGTTAGACCAGTATTTTTTTTTTTTTTTTTTTTATTTATTTATTGGTGACAACAAACAGCTACACTATACATGTTATACTTAAAGAATATACGTTGTAATAAGAAAATAGTTAACAATAGTGCAGCCCACAGCGTTATCCACAGATTAATAACTAAGCAATCGGTAGAAACAATTCAAAATTAAATAAATTACATTACGCACACAAATGTACATTTCAGAGAATAGATCACATAAAGTAAGTTTAATTGTTAATTGAGCCTTGAGCACTAAACAGATGATAGTTTATGTCTAAGGTCTTTTTTAAATTTAGTGATAGTTGTGTTAAATAAGTCTAAACTGACAAAGTTTTCGTTGTAAGTGTGAGCCATGCGGCGAGTAGGGACGCGATGTCCGCTGTTGGTACGGCACGACTTCAGTGCGAACAGGCGGTTTACGCGAGCCTCTCGCATTCGCACGGTTCTGGGTACGGCATAATTAATTTTTGAGACTAAACTTGTACAGTCAAAATAATTATTGATAATTTTATACAGAATACACATTTCTAAGTATTTACGTCTATTTTCTAATGATACTATGTTATATTTGTTGAGCAGATCGGTATAAATTATATAATTTTTGTTACATCTATATTGCATAGTACGCAAAAATTTCCGCTGGACTCTCTCAATAGCATCAGTATATTTATTATAGAAGGGGTTCCATATAATGGAACCATATTCTAGTTGAGAACGAACAAGAGTTTTATATAAGAATAGGTATGTTGAAGGACGTTTAAACTCAGTACACGACCTCATTACAAAGCCATACATTTTGAAAGCTTTATTAATAATGTTATTGACATGGATATCAAGACAAAGTTTAGAATCCAAGTACACGCCGAGGTCTCTCAAATTTGATGTCTTAGTTAGTATAGTATTGCATAGCTTGTATATATATGTAAAGTTATTGATATTTTTAGTGAAACTAATTTGATTACATTTCGGTAGACTTAAATATAGTTTATTTATAGCACAGTATCTACTAAGTCGGTCAAGATCTTGCTGAAATTCAATGCAGTCGTCAATTGATTTGATGGATTTATAAACTTTAAGATCATCTGCATATAGAAGAAAATTTGTATTTTGAAAGCAATGCTTGATATCATTAATAAAAAGTATAAAGAGCAACGGCCCGAGAATAGACCCCTGGGGAACTCCAGAAGTAGCAGTGATACTCCTAGACTGGTACCCATTGACGACTACTTTCTGAGACCTATTCTGAATATATGAAGAGAACCAACGTAATAGATTACCCCGTATCCCGTTAAAAGCTATTTTGTTCAAAAGTATTTCATGATCAATTTTGTCAAACGCTTTTTTATAATCTGTATAGATTGCATCCACTTGAACGCGATTATCAAGGTTTTCAAATAAGAAATCTGTAAATATGAGTAGATTTGAAACTGTAGACCTGCTTTTGACAAAACCGTGCTGTTCTTCAATCAAAGTGTTATGTAAAATTGGATATATCTGATTGTGTAACAACCTTTCGAATATTTTCGATAGTGTCGATAATATGGAAATTGGTCGGTATTGTTCAACATTATGTTTACAACCCCCTTTATATATAGGAGTGATGTTGGCACGTTTCCATATATCGGGGAAAGTACCTTCGAGCATGCACCTGTTATATATTATATAAAGGGGTTTATATATGCTCTTGGCAGTGTTTTTAAACAATATGGGTGGCAACCCGTCGGGACCAGCACCTTTAGAAACGTCTAGTGACAATAATACTTTTAATATTTGAGATTCAGTGAAATGAATGTTAGTGAGTATAATATTATTGTAAGATACATCTGGTGGTGGTTGCCATTGTGCGAGTGTCGGTGCGGACGGCTCGTACACGGATAAGAAGTAATCTGCAAACATATTGCAGATCGTTTCTGGATTACTAGATGAACTGTCACCAAGTTGCATGGTGGAGGGAATTACGGGTTTTACCTTTCGTTGCGAAATATAACGCCAGAAATGCCTTATATTATTAGTTAAGTTATCTTCTACTGATGTAATATATTTTATATAACATTGTTTACACGTTTCTTTAAACTCTGCTCTGTAATTCGAGAAAACTTCGTAATCGGACTCGTTATGATACTTTTTCCATTTAACCCACGCTTTCTGTTTTTTATTAAGTATTTTTATCAACTTATGCGGAAACCAAACCGGGAAAGAAGAAGTCTTAGGTTTTGATCTAGGTGTAAATTGTTTAATTATGTTGTCAAATTCATTATAAAAAATGTCAAGTGTTCCTTCTGAGGTTGGGTCTTGTAATAGTTCCTCCCAGTTGGTTTCACGGATTTTATTATTTATACTATCAAAATCAGCCTTGTAAAAATTATATTTCATAATAGATCGTCGTTTCATGGGTTGAGCGGCATGCGTCAGATTAATGGTGACTTCAAAAGGAGGATGGTGGGCATCTATAGGCAATAATGGCGTACGTTGTAAGCTATTTATAATACAGGATGAATTAGATATCACTAGGTCTAGGATCTTGCCCTTCTCGTTAACAACGTCGTTATATTGAGCTGCATTAAGTTGGGACATAAAGTTAATGAGCAAAGAACTCGTATCTGTAAAGCTCAGTCCAGTTACGCGGAGCGGGCTTAACCCTCGAGAGTTATTTGATATTGTCGCCTCCCATCCTAATTCCGGAATATTATAATCTCCCATCACATAAAAAGTATCAACAAAAGAATGGTTAATAGAATCTTGCAACATATCGAGGTGGCTGTCATAGACAGCTGAGGGAGTTCGGGGAGGAATATAGGCTGCACTTATAATGTGCTTCATGCCGTGGGTGATGCTTGGTATTTCTATAATAATATGTTCTATAATGTTAGGTTGCGCATAGTTTGTAAATTTTGAAAAATCAAAACGAGCCGAGTTCAGTGTATGCAATACAGCCACCAGCACCCCGCCCCCGTCCTGCTTGTGGGAAGTAGCGCGGTCGCGGTCACAGCGGTACACCGTGTAGCGCATGTCTATGAACTCGCTGTTCTCTATGTCAGGCACGAGCCAGGTCTCAGTCAATACTATGATATCGTAATTGTTGGACAAAATATTCATGAACAGTGTGTGTAACTTGGTACGGATACCTCTGCAGTTTTGGTAGTAAATAGTTAATTCATTATTTATTCTAGAACTATCCATTATCAATATATGAAACATTATATTCGTGGAAATTATGAAGTTTTGAATTATATGGTAGATTTCGCGTACCGCACTTTAAACACCCCTTCTCGTTGTAATTGCATGAATTATCTTTTAATAAATGTATGATATGTATATTGTAGATACCATTCAGAGAGTTAGATTTGCCTGTTTGAAAAGCTATGTAACGAAACATATCTCTTATAAATCTGTCAACAAACAATATGAACATTACCGTAATGCGCAACTGTACAGCCCAAAACTTAAGATTTAAGATCAACGATAATAGTTTACTGGAAATAGGTGGTACATTATCATTTAAATTGAAGAAACATAAATATGTAGATATAATAATTAAGGTCCGAGACTCACTATTAATGACCGGGTTTGAGTTTGAGTTTTTCGAGGTCCTTATCGGTGCGAATGGCGAGTGCGGGGTAGTCGTCTTTTTCTCTGACCAGGATGGTCGAGTTCTTGACCCAGACGTACTTGTAGTTGAGATCCTTTGCAACTTCTCGGCATTTTCGAAATAACTGTTTTCTCTTCAGTGTGAGATGTTCATTTATATATATCGTTAGAGTGTTGCCCGCAATTCCTATTTGATCAGATTTCAGAACTTTCTTTTTACGGAAGGCGGCTAAGAAGTTGTCTCTTTGAATCCGGGTGGTTAACTTCACGATGATATTCTTGGGACTAGCTCGATCTCGCGTAGCATGCGGCACCCTGTGCACCGAGACTATGCCACTTTGCGGTAGCTGAAAGTTCATCGCGGATGCAATAGCTTCTACAATGGCCGGGAGGTTTTCATTACGACGCTCGGGTACATTGCAGATTTCCACGTTGCACTGTCTGGCCTGCTGTTCCAGCGAGTCAATCTTCAGCTCCATGTCGGAATAAGTGGATGCAGCTTCTTCCTTTGTCCTACACGCTAACTCTTCGACTTGCTTCTTCAAGGTTTCATTATTGTCGGATTGGAACGCAGCTGACTCCTGCAAAGACTTGATTTCAGCAGTGATGGTGTTAACCGTCTGTTTCAAATTTGCCTGCTCCTGTCTGATATACTTCATCTCAGTACGAATGTCGGTCAGGGTGCTTTTAATGTCGTCCCGCATAGATACCATGTTGGCGTTCATGTCGCTTCGCCACGAATCTAAGGTAGTCAGAAGCTCCTTAAATCTATCATTAGGGATAGTCTCCGATAGAGGGTTAGTAGGAGACGCTTCTTGTAGTCCCATAATATCACACGACATGTCCATCGATTCCTCGGCAGAAAGCGGAACCAGGTAATGGCGTACTGGCGTGTTCAGGTTTGATTTAACTCGGCGTGTAATGTTTGCACACCCCGGGCAGACCCAAGCCGCACAATAATCGACCGACAGAGCTCTGAATTGAGCATTCGTCAAATTTAGACATTCATAGTGATATTTGCCGCCACACTGACGACAAGTTAGGGTCGTATCACTAGTTATGGCATTGTTACATCCATTGCAGGTATCCATCTTCAAATCCATTATCAAAATCAATGAATATAAATCACCCAATATAATAATGGTATGTATTATTTTAGTTAAGCGGGTAAACAGTCTATAGTGTCACTTAACAACAGCAGTTGTTATGTTCAACCCCGCGCGAAGAAGGTCGTAAGCGCCGTGTAATACGCGTCGCTTACGCGTTTTAACGAGATACTGTTCGACCTAAATGGCGAGTCCGATAGTTTTGTGAATTTGTTTTGTATTTTAATGTTTTCTATCACTTATTCACTTTTATTACACTGTTTGATTATAGCACTCGAAAAGTCTTGATTTACTTTGTACGTTATATGTCTTATTTTATGCGAAACACTCCGAAAAACCACTGTTTTAATTAAATTCACGGATAAAATTTCGAAAGATGTTTGATTTTATGCATCTCACAAGGGTACCAACAATATATCACTCAATGACGAGCTACTAGTTGGGCCACAACTTCAAGATGACATGAGGTCACTGACGTAATAATCCTAATGAGCCTATCAAAGAGTATCGGATTCTTCGTGTCACTTTCGACACGACATGTGCACCATACCTTGTAGTCAAGACCATGCAGCAGGTAGCAAAGGATAAAGGTGAAAATTATTCCGTAGCGGCAAAGACTATTACAGAAGATTTTTACATGGACGACTTGATGTCAGGCCAGGATACTGATCAAGCGGCAATTAGTGTAGCTAAAGAAGTAAAGGAAATTTTTGGTAAAGGAGGATTTATTCTGCAGAAATGGGCATCCAATAACTTGGTTTTCTTTCAGCAATTTCATTAAACTGAGCTCAGCGCTCACGTTAATATTGATATCAAGTTAGATGGCTTAATAAAAACATGAGGCTTATCCTGGAACAAGGGAGAAGATGTATTGGAATACAACCTTAAGCTGCCACCCTCATCTGAAACCATAACAAAGAGAAAAATATTATCAGAAGTTCAATGGCTCCTCGACCATCTTGGTTAGCTCGCACCTGCATTGCTAACGCCAAAGATCATGATACAAAGATTATGGATTCAAAAAACGCAGCGGTATCCAGAAATTTCACCTAGAATAAAAAAGTAATGGTTGAACATAAGAAACACTTTTGAAGATATAAAATTTGTAAAATTAAGCAGATGGCTTCCCACTACTTAGAAAACTCGGCGAACTGATACTATTCATGATTATTGTGATGTTTCAACAAAAGTCTATCCAGCAGTAGCTTACCTGAGAGTTCGAGATGCCAAAGGAGATTATCAGACTGGCATTATCGCTGCCAGGACAAAGGTGGCTCCTGTTAAAGCATTATCTCCTCCTCGACTGGAACTATTTGGTGCCGTTCTCCTGTCAAATTTGTTAAAACATGTCAGTGAAGCAACGCGCATACCCAAGAGTCAAATATTCTGTTTGACTGATTCTACGATCGTGTTGTCATGGCTTAATGGACATCAGAACAGGTGGCAAACATTTGTCAGAAATCGGGTGATTACTATATTTGACAATATTGGAAACAAATGGTATCACATTGAGTCGCAGCACAATTCAGCAACATTGCTTCGAGAAGAATGTTGTCACCTGAATTGAGAAAGTACTTACTTTGGTGGCACGGTCCTGAACGCCTGAAACAGAAAGAAATACATATGATATCAATAAATGAAAATATAGACCTAGCGAAAAGGAAGACCATACATACTTACCTGACGATTGAAACGGATAAAATAGATTCAATATATAAATTACAACTTACCTGAATTATTAAACTATCACATATGCTAAGAGATTTTTAGGATAAAAGAAAATATGAGCTAGAAATTAATGCACTAAACACCAGAGATGAGCTTGAAGATTTCTTACAGACTTGTATAAGAATCACACAAAATATTGTACTCCTCGAAGAAATTAGAGATTTACTGGAAAGAAATAAAGATTAGAACTCGTTTAAAGACACTTAATCCATGCTTGGACGCTAAAAGGATACTCAGGGTGGGCGGCAGATTGAAGAATGCATATCTTGATCATGAGAACACGTACCCTATGATTTTATCAGTATTAGACAACAAGAACACTTACCTCATTAATAGTCGCCGAACCTTATAAACAAACTCTGCACGAAGGAGTACAATTAATGTTGAACTACTTGAGGTCAAGGTACTGGATTCTGAAAGCCAAATGCGTAGTAAAGGCATAATAATATATACATAAATGTTTTGTTTGTGCGAAGTCGAATGCCAGATCTCGCACCCAATTGATGGGAGAGCTACCAAAGGTGCGAGTAACGCCATCCAGGCCATTCCTTCAAAGTGGTGTAGATTTTGCTGGTCCATACGACGTCTTGATGTCCTAAGGCAGAGGTGCAAAGACAAATAAATTTTACATGTAGGTAATCCATTTTCACATGTATGTCGACAAAGGCTATTCATCTTGAGCTGGTGGGAGACATGACTTGCGAAGCCTTTTTAAGAGCTTTCCGTCGCTGTGTTGCTTGTTGTGGGAGATGTGGTCATTTGTGAAGCGATCAGAAACGAAACTTCGTCGGAGCCAAAAAAGCGCTTGCAGAAGCTTTTAAAGAAGCAAAATTTGAATTCGAAGACTATGTATGCAATCTACTGGCATCAGACACACATCAGGCACACTATGGCATTTCATTCCTGCATATTGCCCTAATTTTGGAGGACTATGGGAAGCAGGGGTGAAATCTATGAAATATCATCTCAAACGGATCATGAATACGAACTTGACATTTGAAGAAATGACCACATGACTCTGTCAAGTTGAAGCATGCTTAAATTCACGCCCTCTTTACCCATTGGATGATTCAGACTTATGTTGAATAGATAATAGAATGTTAATGTACTAACACCTAGACATTTCCTTATTGGAGAGGCTCCACTTACTATACCATCACCAACCTTGAATGATACCTCTCTGTCAAGCTTATCATAATACATAGTTCCATAGTGATAATTAATAATAATAAATAAATCATTTATTTGTCAGAGTATTAGTATACAAATGATGATAAAATACAATTTTTGGATAACAGTTAGGTAAATTTATCTAATACATTCTTAATTTCTGTGAGCGTTATTATTTTAACGAATTAATTTTGATATATTTTATATTATTAATTTAACAAATTAGTCTAAGAATTAGATAGTGTCAAATTCAGAATATCGAATAAGAATAGTAAAATGAAAAATGTCAGGTAAATCGTCAAGTAAACATAATAACATACAGAATAGCAAAAAATAACATGTCAATTGTATAAAGAATGTCACACATGTATAACTAGTTGTCAAGTACCCAATTGATAATCATGTTAAAACTAATGTTGTAGTTGGTTTAGAAATGCATTTATATCTATTGATTATTATCAGCGAGTATAAGCTAATATGTTAATAAGTAATATGTAGATGTAATGCTCACCTAACTTCAGTGCAAATAAATTCATCTGACAGTGAAGACGTGTGTGTTTTTCTAAGAAGCCCGACAATCTATATTGAATCTTAACCACTTTAATAATAAACTAGAAGACTGCTACAGTGACCCCTAATCTGATTATCTTGTTGAATCTCCTGTTTCGGTGCCTCAGCAGTAGTGAATACTGTGCATGAGTTTTAAGATTTGACTTGCTGTTTGAGCCAACAACGTTTGAGAAACAAGATATATAGTTTTCCTGTTAAACATTCTCAACAGCAGGACGTAGTTAGGAAGTTGGCGGTGTTGCATGCTCTCGTACCTTAGAAAGTACGTAAAATGTGATGGTGCTGCGCCTGACCTGTCTCCGGTCGTGTCTGATCGCCATCCCAGCGAACTATGAGATATTGCATTTGTATTGAGTGTAATCTTTATAGTAAGCAGAGAGCGCTATAATATCTCCTGCGCAGATGCCTAGTCTCCGTAATGATTAGGTTACGTGACCGAAATTTGGTCGAGAGGACTTTGCTTATATTTGTTCTTGTTGATGACGAGTTAGGATGGGCACCTTCTTTTTACACAACTGGCTGCCCTTAGCAACATGGCGGTTTCTTTATATTATAGTGCTCGGATTGTGGTGTTATTAAAGTAGCAATTTGTCTCGGTGTGCTCAGGTACCGGTCGGTGGTGGGCCCGTGTGCGCGGGGCGCCGGCGGTGGTGGCGGCAGCGCCGTGCTGCTGGCGTCGCGCCCGCGACACGCCGCGCTGCCCGCGCTCGTGCGCGACGCGCTCGCCAGGCTGCCCAACGGGGAGGGCACGCGACACCATGTGCTCACCTTGCTCAGGTAACTAACTTAGGTACCGGTAGGTGGTGGGCCCGTGTGCGCCGTGCTGCTGGCGTCGCGCCCGCGACACGCCGCGCTGCCCGCGCTCGTGCGCGACGCGCTCGCCAGGCTGCCCAACGGGGAGGGCACGCGACACCATGTGCTCACCTTGCTCAGGTAACTAACTTAGGTACCGGTAGGTGGTGGGCCCGTGTGCGCCGTGCTGCTGGCGTCGCGCCCGCGACACGCCGCGCTGCCCGCGCTCGTGCGCGACGCGCTCGCCAGGCTGCCCAACGGGGAGGGCACGCGACACCATGTGCTCACCTTGCTCAGGTAACTAACTTAGGTACCGGTAGGTGGTGGGCCCGTGTGCGCCGTGCTGCTGGCGTCGCGCCCGCGACACGCCGCGCTGCCCGCGCTCGTGCGCGACGCGCTCGCCAGGCTGCCCAACGGGGAGGGCACGCGACACCATGTGCTCACCTTGCTCAGGTAACTAACTTAGGTACCGGTAGGTGGTGGGCCCGTGTGCGCCGTGCTGCTGGCGTCGCGCCCGCGACACGCCGCGCTGCCCGCGCTCGTGCGCGACGCGCTCGCCAGGCTGCCCAACGGGGAGGGCACGCGACACCATGTGCTCACCTTGCTCAGGTAACTAACTTAGGTACCGGTGGGTGGTGGGCTTGTGTGCTACCCAATTGGAAAGCATTCTAGAAGATACCTCAATAATTTTAATTATGGTTTTAAAGATATGAATCCAGTCTGGCTATATCTAACTTTAATAAAATTTTCAAACAATTAAAATAACCCTAACTAATTTCAAATTTCCAGGATGTCGCAGTGGATAGCTCCCTGCAATGATCAAACTCTATTAAGTGCGGTATCTTCAGTATTAGACAGGCTTCTCTCTGCGAAACGGGATCCCGTCGTCAAGTACGACCAGCGAACTGCAGTCTGGACTTATTTACACAGGCATAGGTAAGATCAAAATATTGCATCACTGTCACACTGTCTCATTCTTTTAACTTACATGTAATAATTATTGTGAGTATAGCAGTGTATTTAATAGTTAATTATCGCCCGCTTTAACGATGAAGAAACACATCGTAAGGAAACCTGCATGTCTGTGAGTTCTCCATTGTACGGTTTACGTACACTTAGGTATTTATTTATTTATTTATTTAATAATAAGGCTTACCAACTAAAATACATACCAGACATTTAACTAAATAACACTTATTATATAATATTTATGTATGCTTTTAAATTAAAGGTTAGCACAGCATTTTATACTTTATGTGAGCATACTGTTATGCAAGAATTACATACAATAGGTGGTAATAAATACTAATCATAATAAAGTAATAAAAAACCAATAAAAATACTAATAAAAACACAGAAATATAATAATATGCAAAATTAACCCTTATGGCAATCCCTTATTTACAGTTTTTTTGAAGGAACCAATCTTTGCTGAGAATATGTCGATATCAAGTTTATAGGAGACTGCATTACATTTGCGGAGGATATATGAGAGAGGTGCATTACTGCCATAATTATTACGACTGCTTTTGATAGCGAACGGTTTGTAGTTAACTAACCTTGCAGATGGTCTAGGTACATTCAAATAAATTTGGGCTAGGAGTGGCGGACAATCTATGGCCTGATTGATTAGTTTGTATAAAAATAACAAACCCAGATAATCTCTGCGCCAGTACAACGTATTCATTTTAAAATGTTGAAGCCTATCGTCATAATCTGTAACCGAGCGCCGAATACCCGACAGTATTGAGAGTCTTCTCACGAATTTTTTCTGTATGTTCTCAATTCGCTGTATATTGTTTTGGTACATAGGATACCACACAATGGAACAATATTCGATGTTACTTCTTACCAAAGCGAAATATAAAGATTTTAAAGCTCTAATAGATTTGAAATTTCGTGTATTGCGATTTAAAAATGCAAGCATTTTAGAACTCTTATTGATGACGTAGTCAATGTGTTTCGAGAAACGCATTTCATCATCAATAAATATGCCCAAATCCTTAACTTCATTTACGCTAGTTAAAGGTTCACCTTTCATAGTGTAAGTGATACTGCTTTTCTTTCGTTTTCTGGAGAATCTAATATGATGACACTTGGTAACGTTTAACTCCATCGCATTTAGGTCACACCAACTGCAGAGCCTGTCAATGTCATCTTGTAGTAGGATCCGATCAGATTGAGTATTTGTTATTTTATAAATTTTTAAGTCATCGGCGTACATTTCAAACTGAGAGTGATGAAAGCAATATTTAATGTCATCTATAAATATAGTGAATAATATCGGGCCAAGATGTGATCCCTGTGGTACGCCAGATGTAGGAGTAAATGTATAGGAAGTGTAACCATTTACAACGACTTTAGCAGTGCGATCCGTTAAGTACGATTTAATCCAATTCCAGAAGGAGCCGTGAATGTTGTGTATAGTCTTAAGCTTATGGAGCAATATGCAATGATTAACCTTGTCGAAAGCTTTGCTAAAATCACTATAAATTGCATCGACTTCATTACCTTCACTGACATTAGTTAGAGTATTTTGAACAAAATTTACCAAATTGGACAGAGTAGATTTATTTTTCATAAAGCCATGTTGAGTTTCGGAGATGGTATTCTTAATCTGCCAACTAATAAATGGGCATATTAATGACTCAAAAACCTTGGCTACAATAGGAAGTTTGCTTATAGGTCTATAATTACATACATCGGCCTTGTCACCAGATTTGGGTATAGGTACAATTAAAGCTTTTTTCCATTCTACCGGAAATACTCCTTCAGACAATGATTTAATAAAAAGTATAAAGAGTGGCCCAGATAGTTGAACTGCACAATTTTTAAAGAATAGAGGCGGTATTCCATCACTTCCTGGTGCTTTTGACACATCAAGCTGCTGCAACTTCTTAGTAATATCATTGTAAGGTATATGTATTGTATGCAAATTACTATTACAAGTTATATTACTACCGTTATCATAATATTGCGTATTATAGGATTTGGGGTTAAATACAGATGCGAAGTTCTTTGCAAATAGATCCGCAATACTTTGTCCATCTGTTGCAATTAGATTATTGAGCATCATTCGTCTGGGTATTGTAGATTTATCGTCCCGTTTATTTTTTATATATTGCCAGAAAAATTTGGGGTCCTTAATGAGATAATTCTGAACGCTTTCTATGTATTTATGATACAAACATTTAATTATTTTCTTGGATCTTTCTTTGAGTAAATTATACTCATATTCATCTAGTAAATTATTATATTTTTTCATATTCCTCCTACACTTTTCCTTCTCTCTTAAAACTTTTATTAGACCTTTTGTATACCAACAAGGATATGCATTAAGTCTTTGGCTCTTTAGAGGTACCATGTCACGAATAATGCTGTTAACCAAAACGTAAAATCTATCAACAGCCGCATCAACCGATGACGCTTGTGATAATTCTTGATCCCAATCAATGTTTGCAATACGATTTTGTATTTGACTATAATCTGCTTTGTGATACTGGTATTTTGGCTCATTTTTCTGACTAAGCATGTGCGGAAATTTAAGTTGAATACTAATTTCTAAAGGGGGATGAAAAGTATCGACTTTGGAGATTATGTCCTTCGCGGATCGCACAGTAATAGCATAATCTGAATTAGAGATGACAAGATCTAAAATTTTATTTTGATTATTTTTAATGTGATTATATTGCTTTAGATTATTACAACTAGGAAACTCCAAAAAAAGTTTACCGAGATTATTTGATTGATAATCGGCTTCAGCATAAGATTGGGAGATAGTTTTCGTCCAATTAAGGCAACTTAGGTTATAGTCACCCAACATGATAACAGCTTCACTGTTGCTTACTACGCTACTAACTTTATTGGTATAATGTAAAAGAATATCAGGTTTAATCGGAGGAGCAAGGTAAGTGGCACACAAATGTATCTTTTTATTTTTGTTTATATGTGTGGAAGTCGAGTCTATGGTTATCCATAAGTCTTCACAGTTAGATTCAAGAGAATAGTTTCTGTAAGCTCTGAATGACTTTAAAATTGCAATAAGTACACCTCCCCCCCTTTTACCTGCTGCAAATGTACCGGAATGCCTATCTCTTCTAAAAACCTGATACCGACTGTCAAATATCTCTGCATCTAATATGCCATCATCAAGCCAAGTCTCTGTAACAACAATTATGTGATACGTCATACTAAGTACTTTTGTATAAATTGTTTGCAATTTGCCACGGATACTTCTACAATTCTGATAGTATATGTTAAGACAGTTAAATTTAATGATTGAAAGTACTGCAACATTAACCATATAAAAACACAATAGAATTTTACATTATTAGATTATACAAGAGATTTTAAAGTTTCAATATTAGAGATCATGTGAGCTTGCGTACTTTCGTCTTTTCTGATAAAAATTTTACCGTTACGAACCCATACGAACTTATAATTCTTTTCTTTGGCAGCATGTCTTGTAGCGGCATGTAGTGATTTATTCGCCGGCGTGAGGTGTTCACTGACATATACGGGAGCCTCTTGGTCTCCATATCCAAGAAGTTTAGTGTTCAGTTTGTTCTTGGGATTTGCACGATTATATGTTAAAACTGCTCCCAATAGATTATCGCGCTTTTGTTTACTAATCAGTCTGCAGATCACAGCCTTCGGTTGTTTGGTTGCCGGATTTAATTTCTGTACTCGGATGCATGTGATGATTTCAGTTTCGGATATAGGGTAGGAAACGACGTTGCTCATTTGTACTATCACCTTGGTTAGATTCTCATTTTTATATTTATATATAATTTATTTCCAAATTATTTTGCCGGGCTTCTTGTTCCACCTGGCTCAAACGAGATTCAATATCTTTAACTTTCTTTTGGAGTGAAATATTTTCAGTGCGTAGCATCTTTGCTTCGTCAGCATATGTTTTTAGCGTTACTGCAATTTCGTCGTGTTGATAACTCAGAAATTTCAGACTATCTTCAAAATTCCTGAGTTCCTGTCTAATCTGTGTAAATTCCTGACTAATAGCAGTGCGTACTTCAGAACGAATAATATCAGCAATATCCGAGCGCAGTACATATTCAGAAAGATCCACAGACTGGGGGGTTCTACGTCTGGTTGTAACGTTATCAGAATCCATGTCAATTTCAGTTGAACGGTGCGGTTGAACAGGAGTATTAGTCCTATCTTCTCTGCGCTGTGCCTTAAGAATAGTTACAGCACAATCGGGACATTTCCAATTACGCTGCTTTTTTGAATTCTCAGGAGTTATGTTCACACATAGATAATGGTACTGTTTGCCGCACGATGGGTTACAACAAACTATTCTTTCATTAAGCTTCAAAGAAGCCTTGCATCCATTACAGTTGTGATTACTCATGATAAAATTTTGCAGGAATTGTAATAAAAATGTATTAACTAAATGATAATGTCTTTAAATATATCTCGATGCTACGAAATTTCTTCAGGATTTGAACCAGCGACTAATCCAGTGGGATTTCAAGTTTAACCACTGTGCCACACTGCATATATTGTTATTATGATGTATAAAATTACACCTCTGCTCTGATAAGGCGGGCGCTAAACTATTAGTGCTATACGCGTGTCGGTGTTCACGGACTTGTGCAAATGTGTGCGTGCGATCGAGCGCGCTACGGGTTGCCCTAGGTCAGGGACAGATTTGATGCAGAAAGTTTTGAAAAAGTTATTGTCTTATTACTCACGCATACACTATTGTCCAGTTATTTCACAACCACCAATGTATTGTCCAACTCACTAGCTACACGGTGATATGTAACACTTTTGGTTTAACTAACTTTAAACTGTAATTAGAGATTAATAAATGAGGAGCGTACAAAAACACAACAGCAGTCACGAAAGTTGAAAATACAGTGTATAACATTTACTTTAGCTGATTACGCAAATCGGTCGATTATTTACTGTCGCAATAATTAATTTGACTCAGTGTGCACTTTAACTACCTAACGAACGTACCTATGTGAGAATCACGCTATATAATATTATATTGTATTTACGTAACTGGTGAATAATAAACTTTGCTATACTACGAGAAGAGTTTTCTCTTACCAGCACACTCTCAACTACATAACCTTAAAACTAATAGTAGTGTACAGTTTACTACACTGTACATTAAATGATCCTTCGAGCCGGATGCTGAGTGATCTCTGTGTCTTATAAAGTGTGATAGCGAATCGGTTTGGCTGGCCTCCCACAAGCGGGTCCCACCAGTTCAGATTGAGAGTCGAGTGTCATTACGAGGGCGCAGTTTTACTGAGCATCAACAACCTTCACTTTTCGACGGAGCTCGCGGACAAGACGAGTAACGAAGAAACATTGAAATTTGGAGACTAGTGGAACTACGGATCTATACCTACTGTCTTCTTTGTATCCAGAAAGCAACTAACCTGGAACCTACAACTTAACTTAAGGTACTACTACCTACTACTTACTACTTTAACTACATCTAACTTAAAACTACGTAACTTACCTTTTATATAAAACTTAACTAGTTACGATGGAACTGCAACTTACCAAACAAGTCGGCATATTTGAAGACATTAAAACATTGTGTACCAACTATAAGAAAGACAGCATTACTAGAAAAACTGTGGATTACCTGGAAAAACGTTTGGCGAACCTAGAAAAACTATGGGTGAACTTTGACGAACTACATCAAATACTTTTAGAAAATGTTGAAAACAAAAACATTGGATATTTTAATAACTGTATTTACGAGAAAACTAGTAACTTGTACGAGTCAACTAAGAAAAATATTTTGGATCTGCTTGCCTTCCAACGGAAACAAAAACAACACAATTTAGATTTTGACTTAACCGGACTTATGGACGACGACACCGAGGACGACGTAAAAAAGTTGATAACTCAACAAGAACGCAACTTCAAGGCTTTGAACAAGGCTATGTCAAAAATAAACATTAATTCCATAACTGAAAAGTGGGAGTTCGAAGAACATCTTACAACCTTGAAATCAAAATGGGAATTGATTGACAAAATACACTGGGAACTGGAAGACGAACTAAAGGTGTCTAGTTTGAGCACAGAGTACAACGAAAAATACGAAGCCATTGAACAGAAATATGACAATCTAAAACGAGATCTAAACAGCAAAATTTGGTCAACTATACATTATCAGCGTTCCGCACCGAAAATCGATGTCCCGGAATTTTCTGGCAACTATGTTCACTGGATTACTTTCAAGAACATCTTTGTTGAAACTATCCACAATAATCCAAACATTTCAAAGGCGCAAAAAATGCAGTATTTGAAAACAAAACTGAAGGGTGAAGCCGAACGTCTCGTCCATCATCTGTCTATTAGTGCGGATAACTATGATTCATGCTGGGAGATATTATCACACTGGTATAACAACCGTCGACTTCAGTTCACATCGTTCATGAGTACCATGCAGCATTTACCAGCTATTCAACAACCTAACGCCAACAACCTGAAACGCATGCACGATGTAATAACAGAGTGCCTGAATGGCCTTGGCAACATGGGAGTTGACGTATCGAGTTGGGGACCAATGATTGTTTTCAATATGTCGCAAAAATTGGATTCGTCCACTCTTAACGAATATACAAAAGAAACGCAGAATAACAGGGAATTGCCGGACTTAGAGGAATTCCTTAGCTTCCTAGAACTCAAATTTCTCGCTTACGAAACTGCAAAAAGCTGCTTTAAAGACTACTACTAAAAGCAAAACTCAAAGTCCTAACAACAAGGGCTGGAACAATAACTATAAGCCCAATAATTTTTCTAACAAGCAACAAGACACGAAAAGTTTGGGTTACTCTAAAATTTCCCATGCATCTTATGGACAATGCCCTCTTTGTCACAAGGATCACGTGTTGATGCAATGTGACAAGTTTATTGATATGGACATTGTGCAACGAAATAAAACTGTTGCAAAACTCAAAGTCTGCAAAAACTGTCTTTATAGCCACGGCAGCGCAGCTTGTAATTCGAGGAAAACATGCCGTGAATGTAATGCTAAACACCATACATTATTACATTTGAATAAACTTTCCTACAATGAACCAAATGTTAAAAGGGATCATGACCGGAATTCAAACCCGTCAACATCAATCAACTCAACCCGGCGCTCACCACTTGGCGACTGATGGCACTGAAATCTTATTAACTACAGTTCAAGTCAAGGTGCAATCTGCCGATGGAAACTATATAACTTTGCGGGGTCTCCTAGATCAGGGGTCCCAAACAAACTTAATATCTGAAAATGCAGCTCAACTACTACGCTTACCTCGTAACAAATTTGACGCCGCTATAACTGGAATCGGATCTACGTCACGTAACTGCAAGGGCCTTATCCATCTCAACTGCAAATCAATTCACTCAGAATTCACGTTCAATGTACAAGCATTGATACTGACCAACTTAACTAATAAGTTGCCCGGCTGCACTTTCCAGAGCACTGGTTGGACACATCTACAAAACTTAAAGCTTGCCAATCCTAACTACAATGTGTCTGGCTCAATAGACCTCCTGCTGGGAGCTGATGTTTACGCGGACATCATCTTAGACGGAGTCTTGAAAAGTTACCAGCACTCACCCATCGCCCAGCAAACTCGTCTGGGTTGGATTTTGTGCGGGAAACTAAAAACCTTTAACTGTCACCTAACTTTAGCAACGACATCTGATTTGTCGAGATACTGGGAGAGTGAAGATATTACACAAAGTTCTCAAGACATACAACGAGACGATCAATGTGAAATTCACTACAAACAAACAACAAAAAGATGTCCCGACGGCAAATATATAGTCAAAATGTCCATGGTCCAGGGCTATGAACAACACCTTGGATACTCAAAATCAGCTGCTATTGCACAATTTTTAAAACAAGAAAAACAACTATATAAAAATAAACAATTATTAACTATGTACAAAAATTTCATGAATGAATACTTAGAATTACAACATATGGAGCCGGCGTCTTGGACAATATCAAACCAATCTGAATATTATTTACCGCATCACAGCGTTTTACGGGACGAGTCTACCACAACCAAATTAAGAGTTGTGTTTAACGCGTCACAGAAAACTTCAAGTGGTAAAAGTTTAAACAGCCTGATGGAGAAAGGCGCCAACCTACAAAAGGACATTCAAGCTCTCATCCTAAAGTGGAGAACTTACAAATATGCATTTATGGCGGACATAGAAAAGATGTACCGCTGTATATGGATCGCTGACGAACAAAAATCGCTACAAAAGATTATATGGAGAAACTCGCCCACCGAACAATTGCGAGAATACACCCTATGTACTGTAACATACGGTACAAAATGCGCGCCGTGGTTAGCGATGCGAACTCTACAACAGTTAGCGAACGACGATGGTCACTTATACCCCGAGGCGGCCGACCTATTACGTAACGAGTTCTATGTCGATGATTTGACAAGCGGACATAACTGTCTCAAAACTGCCAAAAATCTACAAACTGACTTAATAAAATTATTACAACGCGGAGGTATGAACTTAAGAAAATGGTCCAGTAATTGTGTCGAGCTACTAGAACAATTGAACGAAGACCAAATTTCAAAAACCAACTTTGACTTTAAACACGAAGACTCTATGAAAACTCTTGGCCTTGGCTGGAATCCTAATTCGGACACATTTACGTTTAGCTGGAACTTCAAACAAAATTCTAAAAGAACACTAACGAAGCGCTTACTACTATCGCAAATTTCACAATTATACGACCCCCTTGGCTGGTTCTCACCGGTTACTATACGAGCTAAGCTTATTTTCCAACGCGTCTGGACAGAGAAACTAGCATGGGATGAGTCATTACCTACTGACATACAGAATGAGTGGCTGAAACTGAAAAGTCAACTTGAAGAACTTCGAACTGTAAAAATAAGTCGCTGGATTGGAAACATGCAAAACAACATCGAATTACTAGCATTTAGCGACGCTAGCGAGAAGGCATACTCATGTGTAATTTATACACGTGCAATAAATGAATGTGGACAGCCTATACTAAGTTTGTTGGTAGCGAAAACTAGGGTTGCCCCACTCGCACAAAAACTATCTCTGCCACGACTTGAACTAAGCGGTGCCTTACTTTTGTCACAACTGGTTAACAAGGTTACTGAGTCTCTTCCGGCACACAACATAACTGTGTGGGCATGGTCTGACTCGAAGGTGGTTCTAGCCTGGCTACATGGAGAGGCGTCAAAATACGAAAAATACGTGGAAAACCGCGTCATTAAAATCACACAAGTGGTACCAGCATCCCAGTGGTTTTACATCGAATCAAAAAGTAATCCTGCGGATTGTGCAACCAGAGGTTTATATCCGTAACAACTTGTGAACATTCAGTTATGGTGGTCCGGTCCAGAAATGTTGAAAACATTCACGAGCAAACCCGAAAAACAGCGTTGTTCATTTACAACAAAAGTCGACGAAAAACGTAAAGTGCCAGCCCTAAGTAAAACAGACAATATTATAAATGATTTATTAAATAAACAAAGTACATTGAGTATCGTTGCACGGATTATCGCTTGGATTACACGATTCAGTACAAATGCACGTAATAGCGCTACAACAATGAAGAAACTTGACGCCGTCCGACGAATGCCTCACAATTACTTAACAATACATGAACTTGATAACGCTATGATAATAATAACAAAACATATTCAACGTCTTGAATTCAACTTAGAATACGAATTATTACTTAAAGGTCAACCTATAACTACCAAAAGTACTATTCGCAAATTATACCCTTATTTGGACGAGGGAGGCATTATGCGGGTGGGCAGACGCTTGAATAAAACTAACCTACCTGTTGGAATGAAAAATCCCGCAATTATTCCGAGAAACAGCAGATTTACCCAGTTATTAATAAACCAAGCTCATGCGGCGACTTTACACGCGGGAGCCCGACTCACGCTCGCCTACATCCGGCAACAATATTGGATAGTAGGGAGATTAGATTCAAGACTAACGAGAACTACCAGCTCATGGCCGACCTTCCTTCTCAACGCGTGACACCTTCGCGCCCCTTTACTCACACGGGGGTCGACTTCACGGGTCACGTGGATGTCAAATTAAACAAAGGAAGAGGCATTAAAACATCCAAAGGATACATCGCGATCTTTGTTTGTCTAGCAACGAAGGCAGTTCACATTGAACTAGTTTCTGACTTGGGCACTGAAACATTCAACGGTGCTTTTCAACGTATGTGTGCTAGACGTGGTACACCAAGCCACGTTTATTCAGACTGTGGGACAAACTTTATTGGGGCCTCGAAGATGCTGAACAACGAGTACGAGATATTTAAAACAGAACTGTCTCCCGACTTTTTTAACGAAATGAGTAAAATGAAAGTAGAATGGCACTTCAATGCGGCTGCCTGGCCAACGGCAGGCGGGATTTGGCAGGCAGCTGTGCGTTCCATGAAACACCACTTGCGACGCGTACTCGGTGAACAGAAGCTCACGTTCGAGGAGTTTTCGACCTTATTATCTAAAATAGACATGCATGAACTCCCGGCCGCTTTGCCCACTTACAGAGGACCCAGACGAGTTTTATAACTATTTAACGCCTGGACATTTTCTCACAGGCAGTCCAACTATGACACTTCCACTATCAAACTATGAAGATGACCGCTACCTGGACCTACGGAGAAGATGGCAGTTAACTGATAACATGTTCCATCAGTTTTGGAACCACTGGTCCTCGGAGTACTTAACAACGTTACAAGCCCGCAGCAAATGGTTGAGACCCACACCTAACATCAAAGTCGATGATGTCGTCTTAGTCAAGGACAACAACCTTCCGCCTGGAAAGTGGGCCCCCGGGCGTGTGGTCAAAGTCCATCCTGGTAGCGACGGACACGTGCGAGTTGCAACTGTAAAAACGCAAGCTAGCATATTAAAGCGACCGATTACGAAATTGTCGCTACTGCCACTTGAAACCTTACAATAACTTACAAACAATATGAAAATAAATTCATTAGTAACTTATCAGTGAACCGAGACACATTATACTACAAACCTTAAGAAAATAGAGTCTACAAGATGTTAATAACAACTTTACTACTTCAAATTTTTTCGGCGGCTGGTACAGACGGCATCTCTGTACCATCCGTCTTCTCTTCAAGAGTTCAAATCACAAGTCTTGGGAGTGATCGCCCTATATACTACGACACTGTTGGAAAAGTACAATTAATTCATAACGAATGGAGACTGCTGATGTACTACAATCTATCTACCTACTGGAGCGGAGTTCAAAAATTTGAAAACAACTTACAAGACATTATGTACTTTTGTAAAAGCTTGGAGCCGAAATATTGTGAAACTACAATACGTCAACTTTCGCACGAATTGGACCTTATACAACATTACAACAATATACTACTGGCCCCACACAAACATCTTTCGGGTCGAAACAAACGGGGGTTGATCGACGGCATCGGTTACGTCGCGAACAGTCTCTTTGGAATCCTAGATCAGAGATTTGCTGTACAATATCAGGAGGATATTCAAAACATACAGAAAAACGAAAACTATCTTCTAGAGCTCGTGCGAAACCAGACTACTATAGCCGAAATTGAAAATGAAATTTTGAAGACAAATGAACAGAACATGAATAACCAGTTTACACTTATAAACAAATTTATAAACGAAACTGACATTAAATTTGCGAAGATCGAATCGGGAATCGAAGTGGCTATGGCCACCACCTTTTTTACCTCGGCGTCGCTTGCGGCACATTTACTACTGACCAACTTGAAAAACATTCAAGAAACTCTTTTTAACACCCTGATGGACACCTACAAGGGGCGAATCGATGTTCACCTACTTACTCCAGTTAATTTGATCCAACAGCTCACTATTATCTCAGGACAGTTACCCAAAACATTGACATTGCCGGTAGCCAACGTTCAAGATGAAATAAAAGATATATATGAACTAATTTACGTCAAGGCTCGAGTTACCGACAATTATTTCATGTATGAGCTTCACATTCCATGGCGAGCGACGAAGACTTTGTTGCGTATAAAAATTTTCCTTTGCCTATGAAGAACCCACACGAGGCGAACGAGACAACAGCTGTTTCTGTGTCATCGAAATACATCGCTGTAAACTTGGAGAAGAATACTTACATCATATTTAACGAAAGGGAATTAAATCGCTGCGTTCAACGGCAAACGGATAATTTCATCTGCATTTTAAATTTACCAATTTTTAATTTACAAAACACTAATGCACCATGTGAAGCCAAACTATTAGGACATCAATCAACTTTACCCTGTATTACAAAGAAAACGGAATGCGACACAGCCTGGGTTGAATTACACAACACGAACACTTGGCTAGTGACGTGCTGCGACTCGTGCAATATACGTACTGTGTGCGAAGGTGACGTCAGAATGCACGTCATTAATACATCATCTATAGTATCTCTGAAACAAGGATGTCTTCTCCAAACGAGCGACTTAAAAATAAACTCTCACAATCACTACTACAGCAACGTTAAGATGGATTACGACATTCAAATTCCTTCTCTGGATAGAACAATAAATGGCATAGTCAACACACACTCCACGCCGCTGCTGAAAACGAACCACAACGAAAACATCGCAGTGGTCGAAAGTCGTCTGCGATACCTAAAGGATACAGAACAACTCCCAACGCCGACGTTAACAACTCACGACATACATCACTACGTCATTTCCTATTTACTATTGGCTGTTATTGGAGTCGCAATAGCCATATGGGTGGCGAATAAACGTGGTAATTGCATTAAAAAACCATGTAATACCAGCAACTCTCCAGTTACAACTGAGGACATTGAGATGCAGTCTATCAAACCTACTACCGGGATAAAGAAGTTGTTCCGGTCTCGCTCTGTGATGGAGCGCCCGCATCCAAGGACACGAGATGAAGGGAAGTCGACGGTCGCTGTCAACTGTAAACGTTCCAAGCCTACCCTGGATGTTGAATTTAATTTTTAGGAACCTAAACTTATTATTTTATGTTTGGATTTTACATGTGTACTTTATATGTATTTTTAACTATTTTTTGCTTTGTACAGGTGATTCTTACATAGTCATACTAGTATTTTTGCTACTTTTCTCGGGTTGGGAATATGTACGGTTTACGTACACTTAGGTATAACATTTACTTTAGCTGATTACGCAAATCGGTCGATTATTTACTGTCGCAATAATTAATTTGACTCAGTGTGCACTTTAACTACCTAACGAACGTACCTATGTGAGAATCACGCTATATAATATTATATTGTATTTACGTAACTGGTGAATAATAAACTTTGCTATACTACGAGAAGAGTTTTCTCTTACCAGCACACTCTCAACTACATAACCTTAAAACTAATAGTAGTGTACAGTTTACTACACTGTACATCCATAATATTCTCGAAGATATGTGACGTCTGCCAACCCGCACTGGACCAGTGTGATGGACTATGGCCTAACCCTTCTCACACTGAGAAGAGGCCCGTGGCCAGCAGTGGGACAGTTTATATACAGGGCTGGTGTTATTATACAGGAGTGAGGAGGACTGGCTGAAGATAACGAGTGGTCGCGGGCGCAAGTCGGCGTCGATATCGGTGCCGGCGCTGCCGCTGGCGTCGCCCGGCGCGCCGCCGCCGCTCGCCCGCGCCGCGCCCCCCGCCCCCTCCCCTGCCGCGCCCGCGCACCTCACGCCGCCGCACGCCGTGAGTAGCGACACACGCACGACACAGCTTTGTGACTACAACCTATATCCTTTCGTAGCTGTTAGCTAAATTAACCCTGGCTTTGGGCAACGCGTGACCTGGCAGCTACAATTATTATTGGAACGTTATTTCTGTTATTGTTCAATAGGCCTCTTAAAAGTAGTTGCAAATTGAGAAAGGTTAATGTGTCCACTGCTAAAAATGACTTTTACATTATACAATCTCAGTCGTAAAATTATGTGTAACGTGCTATCGCATTGTCTTCTACAGATGGACATGGAGGTCGCTAGCGTGGAAGAAGTAATTGACAATGCGTCCGACAGTGACGTTGACGTCGATGACAGTAGCATATCATCTGCCATACCACAGTTGTCTTCCGCGCAACTACTCATGCAGGCCACGCAAGCTTCACAAGGGAAACAAGTCACGTTACCACCAAAACCGAAAGGAAAGCTAGTAGCCACCCCGCCGCTGAAACCTAAAACACCCACTCAACCGAAACAAACCGGAGCAAAGACAGGTGCAAAGCAAGCAGTACTCATGTCACAGTCAGCGAAACAGGCTAACATATTAGCTCAGGCAGTGCGGCAGACTAACGTGCAAGCGAAGCAGACCACTGTGATACAGCAATCTAAAACTGCAGTTATACAGTCGCCCAAACAAACAACTGCACAACCAGCCAAGCCTGCCGCGGCACAGCCTGTTAAACAAGCTAGTATTATAACTCAAGTAGTCAAGCCAAATATTACCAAACAACCCACAAGTGCCAAGCAACTGACTCAGCCAAACACTGCCGTTCAGTCACCTAAACAAACGCAACCCGCCAAGCAGATTATTGTTAATCAATCAGCTAATATATCTGCTCAACTGAGTACAGCCACTCAGCTATCAAAGTCACTGCCCTCCGTCGTTGCCACGCCTCATAAGTCGCCTCTGATCAAACAGCGCCCGTTGCAGAAAATTGAAGTGTCTCAGGCGCCGGTAAATATTGATTCTATATAAATTTTTTGATATTCATGATGTACGTTTATTATAATGTATACGAATTATTGTAGGTATCTGTCGCGAGTGTCCCAAGCTTGCCAAGTCCTCAACCTCCTGGTTTAGTTCCTACATGTACAAATCCTGTGCAAGTACAAAATAAGGTATGCTTTGATGTTCACTTGTGTAATTAATAGTTTTCGTTAATGTGTGTGAAGATGCTTTACAAGTACATAACACCATCCATTATTTATTTATATTTTATTTTAGATATTGTTACATGTTAATATGCTAATTGGAACAAAATACCAGTTATAAAAATGAAAATACACTTAACAACTTTCACTAAAAAGACAACACTCTTTACAGATTTCTTTTTCACTTTGCTTTGTAATCATCGATGATTGTCCCGATACTGCCATCATCCTTATTCATATAGAACTGAGTGCCGCGGAAGCGCGAGCGCCATTTTTTGTATCGCGTTCGAAATACATTATGACCCATGTTATATTAGATGATTAGTAGTTTAGATAATTTAATTGATATTGTTTTATCTTAATATACAATATTACTGCCATAATTGCATATCAATTTAGCAGGTAACACAAGGTACGCGGTCACTGTTAATAAGACCAAACGCCGTGCAGACTACTGTCACGGCTGTAGTCACCACACCCGCAGCGACACAGGTATTTAGCATTTAATAATATGTGCAATAAAGATTACACGTTTTTACTAAAAGACTAACACCTTCTATAACTTGAATTGCAGGCTACACCCACAACTAGACGAGGCGTAGTCAGAGTATTAAGTCCTGCGACACCGGCCTCCGGCAAATCTCTGATATCACCGCGAGCTTTAATGCAGCAAGGTAACTAGCTTTAAATATAAGGGATGCTTTTTCGGCTAAATTAAAGGTAATTAACCGTACACTTTCTGTTTAGGAACTGCGGCAGCGGCAAAGAAACGACCCGCAGTGCCAACTACCGCATCCGTCACGACGATAGCACAGGTAACATTAGTCCCAGAGTAGGGCTCTTTTGCGGAGTCCGCCAAGAGCCATGGTGGTCAGGGTCGTACGCGGATACCGCACGGTGCCGGCGAAACATTTAAAGTGATGTCTTCAGTATGGGAGGGGACGGGTGTCCGTCTCCTCCCGGAGGTAATAACTGGTACAAGGAACCGAGCCCGCCAGGGCGTATTCCTAAAATGGAAGGCGCGGCTGGAGGTGCCTTTAGCGGGATTCAGAACCGTCGGAGCCCTCCAGCCGCTGTCGGAGCGGGGCGCAGGGCGCCAGCGTGGACTCTTGCCTTCCCACTGCTGCTCGCTGCGAGAGAACCGACTCCCGTCTGTGTGTTGAGGACACGGCGCAGCACGCGCTGTGAACTCGTAGGCGTTGTGCGTGTCGACCTCTCGCTGCCGGCCGTGATCTAAGCTATGGTCGACGGAGAACGGGGATCTCCCGTCCGCCAGCCATTGAGTCAGAGTGACGCCGGAGTGCTGGAATGTCACCCAGGCGTCGTCGTCCGCAGGCATTTCTTGCCAGTTTTGGACACTGCTAGGTGGGTCGCTGGTGTAGTTTCAGTTCCAGCGACCCACCTACCATTCAAGGCAGTGAGTTAGCACACCGTGGTCGTTTTAATCGGTAGTACCCGCGACGTTCCATGTTTTCCCGGTAACATTAGTCGCCTAATTTTAGGAGGCACCACACGCTTGACGAAATGTGGTATAATACCTAGGACATAAAGCAGACACATTTCGTATGTGTCGTTTAGCAATATTTATGGCAAGACTATATATATAGTCTTGACATAAATATTGCTTAAATAAAAATTCTGTTGCATGATACATTTATTACTGTAATGTGTGTTAGTTTATACATTAATATAGGTAATAACATTAAAAATATATTAAGCTCATTCAAAATGATCTCCATTGGCTTTAAAACAGTCCTTTAAACGTTGAGGACAGTTATGAATAGAAACACGCACTCTGTCCATGGGAAAATTTTTTACTGCCAATCTTATGGATTGTTTTAGGTACTCCAAAGTATCATGGCTTTTATATAGAATGCCATACTCTCTAAAACTGACTATAAATCACAATCCAGCAAATCGCGACTAGATGACGGTCAGTCTTCAGTTCTGATAAAGTCCGTAATGTTCGTTTCCAACCACGCTCAAGCTTTATGATCCGATGCAGCAATCTTGCTGAATGGACCATTCTTGGTTATGGAATATGGAGTTATTAAGAGGCTTAATCACCTTCTCAAGAATCGTATCTTGATACACTTGTGCCGATGTTTTGACACCTTTTTCACAAAAATATGGCTGGATGGTTTGGTGGGGTATTGGATATGGAGTGACAAACTCCATATCCAATACCCCACCAAACCATAATTGAAGTCGGATAATGTCCACATTGTACTCTGCAGATAATTGGGAAGCTTCTATAGAGCTTTGAGCATAAACTCGGTCATTCTGCTTGTTAAAACATTGCTCAAAAGTAAACATTTTCTCGTTAGTAATTAAAGAACACGAAGTATCTAATTATTTTGGATGAAGATGATTTTTTATGTAACCTTAAGAACCATATATCGAAGACTTACGATCAAAAGAAAATAAGGGCCCTTTTGAATATTTTTAAATCAGGACAAATTTATTGCTTATTTACTTTACGCAAGTGGTGAAATCTGTGATGCTATGTTAGTTCAAGGGCTTGTAAATAGTTTTTTCACATTTGCCAGCTTTTGTGTGTTATTGGGTAGTTATTCCTTTTTTCCACTTTAACCACTTGATTCTACCCTATATTTTTACGTGAACTTAAAACTCATTTAACATTTGCGTTCTGCAGCGAACAATTTATTTTTGGTAATTACAGTGTGCATTAGCATTTCTACAATAACATTGACGAGAGTTACACGACATAGGGATGTGGTTATTGCGACGAGGTCCATAACATTCATTCAAGAAGGCCATTCGCAGCGTTCAGTTCCTTTGCAGCTGGGTTTTTCGCGAACAGCCATCCAGAATGTTTGGAATCGCTTTCAAGACACTGGGAGAACTACTAGAAGACAGGGATCAGGCAGGCTACAAGGAACTACAGCATCGGAAGACCCATACATATGTTTGAAAGCACGTAGACAGCGTGCTCTCACTTCTCGCTCTTTGCAAACCCGCCTGCGAAGACCAAGAAACCGAAGACCAGTATTCATTCACAGAAGAGGCCGATTTAGGGGACTCAATGTTATGATATGGGGTGGCATAAATCGAATGGGTAGAACCGAGCTAGTTACTTCTAAATGCAGGCACAATAACAGCTCAACGATACATCGGGGAAGTCATTAAACCCCATGTGGTTCCATTTGCACAGCGAATGGGTACAGGATTCAAGTAAATGCACGACAATGCTCGTGCAAATACCGCTTGAGCCACCAAAGAGGCTCTGAAGTTCAGCTTTGAAGGAACTCTGTATTGAACACATGTGGGAGCTATTGAAAAAAAGTGTCCGAGACAAAAACCAGCCCATCCACATAGAAATACAGCTCATAAACGTACTAAAAGCATGCTGGGCGCAAATACGGCAAGAAACTGTTCGCCAATTGATTAAAAGATGGCCTTAAGTCTTCAAAAATTTCTGCAACAAAGAAGAAGACATACCCGGTATTAAGAAAGCTCTATAAAGATCGCAAAATGTCTAGGTCGCAAAATGTCCAGGTTGCAAAATGTCCAAGTTGCAAAATGTCCAAATTGTAAAATGTCCAGGTCGCAATATGGTAATAACAGGACCTTCTGCATCTAAAGGACAAAATTATATCCTATGCTACTGAAACGAAGTAAACAAAGTCGCGGGGGGCCGCTAGTTATAAAAAACTATAAATAAAGAAATTAATAACCCCCGACAAAGATAACGACTGAATTGATTTTCTTGAATCATCGGGGGTTAATAAAATGCTGATTTACAAAAAATAATATTTATTTCATTTATATGAAATAATATACATTGTCCCAATAATAATAAAGTTTGCGCTCCTACATGGCGTCGGCGTCATTTGTTACGCCGACGACACGCTTGTCACGGCGAGGGGTAAGTCGCACCGGGCGGCGGTCATACTGGCGACCGCTGGGGTCGCACAAGTCGTTGGTCGTATCCGGCGGTTGGGCCTCGAGGTGGCCCTGTCCAAGTCCGAGGCCGTTTGTTTCCACGGCCCTCGGAAACGGCCACCTCCAGGGGCCCATATTATGGTAGGAGGGGTCCGCATCGGCATCGAGTCAACCCTAAAGTATTTAGGTCTCTTGCTCGACAGCCGATGGGACTTTATAGCCCATTTTCGTCGTTTGGCCCCCATTCTTCGGGGCGCTGCAGGCGCGCTCTCACGCTTGCTGCCCAACCTTGGGGGGCCAAACACCTGCCAGAGGCTCTACGAGGGGGTCGTGCGGTCCATGGCCCTGTACGGGGGCCCAGTTTGGGCGGACAGCCTGACGGCCCGAAACATTACGGCGCTTCGTGCGCCACAGCGCGCCATGGCCGTCAGGTTGATTAGAGGATACCGCACGATCTCGTTCGAGGCTGCGAGCCTCCTCGCCGGATCGATGCCATGTGACCTGGAAGCGGCGCTCCTGGCGTCGCTCTATCGTTGGCGTTAGGAGGCGCTAGCTCGGGGCGAGGGATCGGATCTTCCCGCTGTCAAGGCGGCAAGGTCTGAGCTCCGCCAGGTCCTAGTGGCAAATTGGAAGGAGCGACTTGTGCACCCCAGTGCCGGGCACGCCACGATCGTGGCGGTAAGTACCGTGTTTGAGGAGTGGCTAGAGAGGCGGCATGGCGCCCTCAACTTCCGGCTGACACAGGTACTGACTGGCCACGGTTGTTTTGGCCGGTTCCTGTGTCGTATACGCCGGCAAGAGACGCCCGGTTGTCACCACTGCGGCGACTGCCGTGACGTTGCCGCGTCGTAGAGGACACGGCGCTGCACACTTTGGCGGTTTGCCCCGCCTGGGCATCGCAGCGCCGTGAGTTGATCGCGGCAGTCGGATCGGTTGCCCTCTCGCTCCCGGCTGTACTTCAGTCTATGGTCCGGAGTGAGAGGTCGTGGAAGGCCGTCGCCTCCTTCTGCGAGGAAGTGATTTCCACCAAGGAGGCGGCGGAGCGGGAGAGGGAGCGTTTAAACCCTCTCCCCAACCGCAGAGCCGGGCGCCGGAGGGCGCGAGATGACCTCCAGCCACGCTGAGGTTTGACCTGGGGGTGGTGGGCTTTGTGGGCCTGCCCGCCATCCGTTCAGCTCCAGGTCCGAGAGGCGCCGTGCTCCACGCGCGCCTCTGTTTCGAGTCCGTCTCCCCTCTAGAGCGGAGACAGTAGGGTATTAATAGAAGTGAGTCCTTTGGGTAGGTCTCTTTGCGTAATGGCCTGCCGTTTCATACGGCGGGCCGTAACCTCGGCGGGGTCGCGTCCGCATGCGAAAGCGATTCGCGCGGCCCCGTCGATAGTGGTTTTGTCGAGGAACACCGTGGTAGGTTTAGTCGGTATTCCGGGAGGTACATTATTTCTTTTCCATCTTTCGTTCGTTTACCCCGGCGAGTCCGACATAATCCCTCCGGCCGCCCCCGCGGAGGGATATGCGTCACTGCATTCACCCAAGTAAAAAAAAAAAAAAATTATAATAAAGTTCCTTATTTATAAATTTGGTTTTATTTTATTGGTCATAAATAAAACTAGTTTGTGTTTTCATATGCTCCCATATTACTCCCAATTTAACGTGGTAAGATAATTTTAACTCTTACTAATCAAATATAATCAGTATTAATTTTTACCTGGCATTTGTTTATATACAGGGTGTCCAAGAACCTGGCGTCCAACTGGATTCCCACGATGCCCCAAGTTCTAACAGTACTCAGAAAAATATTTTAAAAAATCCACCCCATGTACTTACAGAATTATACTGATTTCAAAAAAAAAGGGGAAATGAGCACCCTGTGACATACTTTTGAATGCTGTGACTGCTAATGCTGATAATTTCGATATTTCTTGGAGGTTTTGTAATCTAGGGTATTGCTGTGTCTAAATAGAATGTAAAAATAAAGTACTTATTGTACCATTTTAAAATAAAATATTATTTTAACTAAAGGTGATATGGAAAACTATTGAATTTCGCAACTTTGACCGACTGTAGTGTAAAAAAAATGTACCAAAATAGTATGGCAAGTGACGTCAAATTTTGACGCGTTTATTCCTCTTTTTAAAAAGGTATAATACTTACACATTAATTTGAAAAAAAAAATTTTGATAATATTTTTACTCAACAACCCAATTTTTACGATGTCTTACAGAATTCTTAGAAAGAAAAATTTACGACGAATTGAATCTAACCTCTAAAGAATTACTGTTGTATGCTCATAAAAATAACAACAGGCCTCTCAAAAAACAGGTTAGACCGTAAGGGACGGTATGTGCATGCATCTCACCATAGTGATTCGTTATTACAACAGGAGGGAGCAAGACAGAAACTATCTTTGCGATTTGCTGGTTCTTCTTTATGGTACCCCATTATTCAGGTAAGAGTGAGGGAGAAAAAGGTTAGAGGTGCGAGTGAGATAGATAGTGACGCTATCTGGGATCGTGCTATTTAGGATAACAGTACGGTCAGTACGCGTCACTGCCTCCTGCCGTTACTACGCACCTCTCTCTTATTGTTACCATTGATCACGTACTACGATTTAAAGCTTTGTTTATTGGACTCGATTACTCTTTGTGCTCTGGACTTTGAAACGAACTCTTTACGACGACCTTTGCCTGTGTTTGGACAGTTTGTGTTTTGTGTGTGCTACCATGGCGACCTACACTCCGCAAGAATACGCAAATATGCACTACATTTATGGAGAATGTAGAGGTAATGGACGAGCTGCAGCGAGACTTTACAGAGAAAGGTATCCGAGGGCTACGCGATATCCCGACCATCGAGTTTTCATTAATGTGCACAGATCACTATGTGACGGGCGGTTCCCCAATCAAGTAGCTGGTGAAGGACGACCCGTAAATGACTTCATACGCGATGAAGTTTTAGAGGCGGTGTCGGCAAATCCAAGCATCTCTGTGCGAGGAATAGAAGCTGATACGGGGATACCGAAGAGCACAGCACACAGTATTCTCCAAAAAGAAGAATATCATCCGTACCACGTACAGCGAGTGCAAAGTCTTTTACCTCGAGACTATCCGAGCCGAGTCGCGTTTTGTGAAACAATCCTGCAAAAACATCGAGAAGACGAAAACTTTATCGACAAAATTTTGTGGTCAGATGAATCTACATTTAAGAAGGATGGCTACATGAACCTACACAACTTGCACGAGTGGCATGTGGAAAATCCGCACTTGATGCGAGAAGATAGATCCCAGTACCGGTTCAAAGTGAACATGTGGACCGGTATTCTCTGTGGGAATATTATTGGTCCATTTGAGATGCCCGAGAATTTGACTGGCGAATCATATTTAAATTTTCTTCAAAATGATTTGCCAAACTTACTAGAAGAGACCCCACCAGATATGTGGTTCCAACACGACGGCTGTCCAGCACATTTTCGCGTATCCGTTAGAGAGTTTTTGGACGAGCAATACCCGAACAGGTGGATTGGGCGATCAGGAACAATCCCGTGGCCAGCCCGCTCACCTGACTTAAATCCGCTGGATTTTTTTTTCTGGGGAACTATGAAGGAGCTCGTTTATGCGAAGCCCATTAATGACATCGCTGACCTTCGTGAGAAGATAACACAAGCAGTGCAGGTGATACGTCAAAAAAGTTACTCGCGAAACATAAAGCGGTCCTTTTTAAGGAGAGTGAGAGCTTGTATTGCCGCGGGTGGTCAACATTTTGAACATTTATTGTAATAAAATATCTTTAAACTAACATTCTTTGCTTTTATTCTACTGGGAACCCATCTACCTGTGTGTATTTCCTTCTTGCTCACTCTTGGAACCGAAGTAAATAATAGTAGTAACATAACAGTTTCTAAGATAAGAAAGGGTCCGACAGTTACCGTTAGTAGGTAGGCACTTCGTAAAAATTGGGTTGTTGAGTAAAAATATTATCAAAATTTTTTTTTTCAAATTAATGTGTAAGTATTATACCTTTTTAAAAAGAGGAATAAACGCGTCAAAATTTGACGTCACTTGCCATACTATTTTGGTACATTTTTTTTACACTACAGTCGGTCAAAGTTGCGAAATTCAATAGTTTTCCATATCACCTTTAGTTAAAATAATATTTTATTTTAAAATGGTACAATAAGTACTTTATTTTTACATTCTATTTAGACACAGCAATACCCTAGATTACAAAACCTCCAAGAAATATCGAAATTATCAGCATTAGCAGTCACAGCATTCAAAAGTATGTCACAGGGTGCTCATTTCCCCTTTTTTTTTGAAATCAGTATAATTCTGTAAGTACATGGGGTGGATTTTTTAAAATATTTTTCTGAGTACTGTTAGAACTTGGGGCATCGTGGGAATCCAGTTGGACGCCAGGTTCTTGGACACCCTGTATAAAAATAGGTATTTTTCATTTTACCTTATTTATCCATTCCTTCCAATTTTTACCTACCAATTGTTTAACCACCGGCCCATTCTAGACGAGTAATTACTTTTCTTTGACAGTTTTTTCATATGTACCCTCTTTTTCAATTCGATATTTGTATTGGAGCTGCGTTTCGTTCTAAAATTTATAATACTGTTTGAGGTAAATAACAAAATACTGACTAAACGATTAGAAAATAAGGAAGGAAACATTGAATGTAATGCTGCTATGCTAATAATACATAAATGTAGAAAATATAATTATTATTAAGTTCCTTTATATTTTTATTTCAGTAGATGAGGAAAGTGTGTGTGTGTGTGCTCCAAAGTGCTCCAACGAAAATTAAAAAAAGAACTTAACAACAAAATCACTATGAAACAATTTTTATATGATTTATATCTTGAGCTTGATAAATTGATAATGCTTGATTGTAACATATTATTTTGCTATTTATGATTATGACCCTTAGTACACACGGCTACACATCAAGTTAGACATCCTATATACGCATAACTACGCTACATACAAAATAGAGAATTGTTGGAAAGGGACAGTACATAGTAGTGCCGATATAATTGAAAGGATAGAGCGTAACAAAAATATAACGCACTCTCTCGCACGATTCGCAGCGTTCAACTTCTAATAGATCAAAGTCCAAACAGTCTAGGTTGATGCGTTGCTGTGTGTACAACGGTGGAATTATGTCCAACTAGTTGTACCATGGGTACCTAAAGTAAGTTGTCTATAAAACAAATGAACGTCTACAAAACAAATAACTATCAGAAAGTGATCACTGATCAGCAGTGATCGGAGTAGGTAGATTGAAATGGGGTCATTGATCCGAAACGTATATATTAATATGGACATTCCTCCGGAATTGGTGGATTATTAAAAAAAAACCGGAACTTATGTAGGAATTTTATTCTGCCAGAGTGGAAGGAGTCATTTGATGATTTGCCATCCTCAAAAAAAGGTAGGAGTTGTAATAAAATGAGCAATATTATTCTTTATTATTCTTCATATTTTTTTTAACGGCACACAGTCACGATTTGACAAAACCCAACGACCAATCAGAACAAAGGATCATGGGTGGTACAATAACCGGTTATCAGAACAATGCGTACGCCCGCCGACGACATGCCAGGTAGCTCACTCGTTTACTTCGGTTCGTAGAGTGCGCATCTTTGTTTGTTACTGTGTTGTGAAAACGTTACTTGACCCTGGCTTGTGTACATACTGACTTCTGGAATCTGCTCTAAACCACGATTTGGCTCGAATATACGGACTCAGATTTTTCACTATTGAATTGGATCTACATATTTAAACCAAGCTTTGGTAAGTAATATTTTACTAGTTACAAGGAGTATAAAGCATGTTTGGATGTACTATAAGAATATTTTTATAATTGTGTTTGTTCGCTTAACCTGCTGAACATACCATGAGTCTTAATATTGTTAAATCTTTAATAGAGTATGAACCAGTGAGCTTAGTGCGAAACAAAATTATGATATTCTAGTAATGTAGTCGCAATTCAGATAACTCCACTATTTTACTGGACTAACCGACATTTTACTGGAATCCGTATATAATTTGAATGCCCTGTGTCCTCTTGCAATGTATTGGTAAAATAAATTACTATAGGCCTTATCTACTTCTCTACAAAATATTCTACGTAACAAGCCCTTTCATTTGATATATATATATATTGATGGAATTGTAAAAAAAAAAAATTGTCCGCCATCTTGTAGCGGCAGCCATTTTGGATTGACAGGAAGAGGGTGAAATTTCAATGACTAAATTTGATCCACGAAAAATAAAACAAACGGAGTAAGCTAAATAAACTAAATAAAATGTAATTTTTTCATGTCTTTGTTTTAGGTGATATATACGAGGTTCCATCTCTAAAACAAAGTTCAGATATGGCAAACGTCAAGGCTGAAACTGTAGAAAAATGGATATCCGGTCATCCCGAACTACTTTACGATCACGCTAGTGGTACAATATACTGTTCAAAATGTGAAAGCCATTTGAAAACCATAAATAAAGGAAACGTTAAAAGACATATCGAAGGAGCAGTACACCAGGGAAAGTTTAAGCGGCCCGAAGAGGAATTTTATTTCGATCTTATAAAATTTCTCATTTTGTGCAATATTCCGTGGTCTCAGATGAAAAATACTACTTTTCAAGATTTCTTTAAAAGATATATGTGTTGTTGTACGTGTACTAATCGTACTCTGCCAGATGAATCACAGTTACGGAAAGTTTACTTGGACAAGTTTTTTAAGAATAAAATCAATTCGATTCGGCAAAATTATAAAAATGAGAAACTATGGATATCATTAGATGAAACGACAGACTTTTTAGGTCGCTATATAGTCCATTTTTTAATAAAACCATTACATCCTAGCAATTTGACTAGACCTTATTTGGTAGCATGTAAAATGCTAACTGTAGTTAATGGACAAACAATCACGCAATTTGTGTTAGAATGTTTGGAAAACTTTTGATTGAAGATTCTTTTGAATCGAAGGTAGGTAACATTCTTGTCCTCTGCACTGATAGCGTTGCATATATGCTGTCTGCAGGACGAAATTTAAAACAATACTTACTTGAAATGAAGCACGTAACATGTTTGGCGCACTCTCTTCATCGCGTATCTGAGCAAATTAGGTTAGAATATCACGATGTTAACATTTTAATAGCAAATGTTAAAAAGGTATTTTTGAAAGCCCCAAGTAGAGTCAAAATTTTAAAAGAAAAATATCCAGATTTGCCGCTACCTCCCCAACCAGTTGTTACAAGATGGGGCACTTGGTTAGAGGCAGCATTTTATTACGCTCAAAACTTTGAAAAAATAAAAGAAGTATTATCTTGTTTAAGCAGCTCTGATGCGGTATCTATTCGAGAGGCAAAAAATATTATAGAAAAAGAAAATTTAAAAGAAGATTTAAATTACATTAAAGACAATTATTTTATAATTCATTTGTCTTTAAAAGAATTGCAAAAGCATAATTTATCGTTGACAGATTCACTTTTAGCATTTGACAACGTCAGAGATGCTATAAATCAGTGCAATTCTGAAAATATAAAAAATAAAATAGAACGTGTTATGGAACGAAACCCAGATTTAGACACACTTAGAGAATATAGTGAGGCCATTGAAAAAAATGAAGCACATAATTTAATACCTTTTTTAAAATTTGCTCCTTTGACATCGTCAGATGTAGAACGGTCTTTTTCCATTTATAAATGGACTTTAGATGTTAAAAGAAATAGGTTGAAAATAGAAAATATAGAGAAACTCATAGTTATATATTTTAATTGTAAAGATCAGGATTACCAGGATGCTGACATTGTAATCGATGAAGATTAAAAATGTGAATAAATGTAAAATGTACATATTTAACAATAAACAATCTTGATTTTTATCTTTTTTCTTTATTCTACCCCTTTTTTTTTGGTCCTAAAATCTGACTAAAATCAACCTGTTCCTTCGTATGCCCTTTACGTTTCAGAGTCGTGGTGCATCCTTAGAACAGTCTCACGACCCCAGCAGGCATTGGCCCTCTATGGGGCCCCGTCATTTATTCTACCCTTAATGCAAATTACCATGACCCCTATGAAAATATTTAAATTTAAGTGCAACAATTTATGTCTATCTATAAAAGTTCTAGCCATAAAAGGCTAAAAATAAAAATTAAAGCTTCGATCGGAATTCGATTGTTTTTATTATTCAACAGATAAATAATGAATTAATTTAGTTTTGATACCTTCCTTTAAATTTTGAATTGAGTAGGAATAATATCACTACCAACATTAACAATATTTAATTGAATCCGGAAATACCGGAATTACTTTCCGGGAAAATGGCTTATCCATGTTATTCTTTCTGTGTGCATTTATGATACAAGTACCAAAAATCAATCTACCTACTCCGATCACTGCTGATCAGCCATCGATAGTGCTTACAAAAAACAGGTGCATGCGATTTTCGACTTCATTGACAATTCATGACATACCTACTTTCTTTTTGGTAATTTCTTGCTTTCTTACATTAATACGTTAATGAAACGATCAATTCTGAGTAATGTATGGGAGGATGTATTCTGAGTAATGGACATTTTGCAACCTGGACATTTTGCAACCACTGTACATTTTGCAACCTGGACCTTTTGCATCTAAATGGTTTAGTTTAGTAGTTATTTTAACTTTTTTATTCTTAAGTGTATTTTGCCAAAATCTTATTTTCTTTAAAAATAATGACAAGTTGTTTATTTTTAAATGTGGAAATTCAAAAATAATGGTATTCAATTAAAAACATATGATTCTAACTGTTGTAACTCTATGCCAACCCCAGAACCCTTTAATTTAGACAACATATGAAAAAAGAGTGGCCCCCTATTTCGTTTTGAGTAGTATATATTAATGTAACGATAATAATCTGTCAGCTTTTGTTATGGGGCCATATTCATAGATATGTGCTTGCAGAGCACGGCGAGCGCGACGAGCGTGGTGAGCAGCGCGGCGACGGCGGTGTCGGCGGTGTCGGCGGCGGTGGCGCGCACGGTGCAGCTGGCGGGCGCGCGCACCGTGCACCTGCCGTCGGGGCAGGCCGTGCAGCTGAGCGCGGCGCACGCGCTGCAGCTGTCGGCGCTGCAGCTGCCCGCGCACGGTGCGCACGGCGCGCACGTGCGCCTGGCGGGTGCGCACGGCGCCGCGCTGCAGGCCGTGCGCGTCTCCACCGCCGCCGCGCCGTGCGCCAGCCCCACCGTCAAGACGATACAGACCTCGCAGCCCGTGCAGATCCCCGTGTCCACCGTGCAGCTCGCCGGCCAGACGGTGCAGATCGCCGGCCAGACCGTCCAGCTGGCCGGCCAGAGCGTGCAGCTCACCGGCCACACGGTCAAGTTGCCGAACGGCCAGAGCGTGCACGTTGCCAGTCAGGGAGTGCTCCCCTCGCAGAGTGTTCAGCTCCCGAATGGTCAGACCGTTCAGCTTAGTGGTGGGAATATACAGACGGTTCAGTTGGGCGGTTCGAACGTGCAGTTATCCGGTCAAAGTGTTCAAATGTCGAGTGGACAGACTGTGCAGTTGGGGTCGCAGACAGTGCAGTTAGGTGGTCAAACAGTGCAGTTGGCCGGTCAGGCGGTGCAGCTGCCGAGTGGTCAAACGTTACAGTTGTCGAGTGGGCAAACGGTTCAGTTGTCGAGTGGACAAACGCTGCAATTGGCGAGTGGACAGACTGTGCAGATAGCCAATCAAACGCAAAAGTCGACGACGCAGGTCGTCAGAGCTCAAACACCAACTGACAAAACGACAACCGGACAACCGATCGTGGCAAAGTTACTGACAAACGCGCAGGTAAGATATAAACTGTTATTACTTAATGTATGTAAATTAGTTATTTTATTACTTTAACTGGTACAAGTACCAAATTTGTATTTCTAGCATCTACTTCCATATTTAATCTGGTACAAAAACACAGGATCGCAACCCTTCCAGGAAGGATCCCAGATTTCGAAAATACTAATATATACTGTTGGGATTATAAGTCCGCAACACTTCAACAATTGCTAGAATGATAGTATGATACTGATAGAATGAGTAGACAACCGATTTGTATGACTGATTTATTGCTACTAATTATTGAATGTACAATGTGCTAACAAAACTAATTAATTACGACATCACGCGTATAGTTCAAGTCAGCATAAATTACATACTATTATGACTGTACGGGTTTACTCGTACATGCTCCCGGGCACAGATGAGTCTCAGTAAATATGTATACAAAAATGCAATAAAAACCAATTATGATTTATAGTTAATGATAGCTAGATAAACATTTAAAACATAGAATATAAACAATCAGTTAAAATGTAAACAAGGATATAAAATATGAGTAAAGTTTGAAATCAAAGATACGAAATAAAAGATTAATGTTACATACTAATAATGAAACACAATGATTGATTCATAATAAGTAAGTCCGAATGAAGTTGATACATTTGATAGTCATCAGTTTATTAACGCTGTCTATCGGCTAAGTATGGGTGACATCGCTTTATTGATTACTCGTGCACTTATTATGTTTACACTACGGCACTGATTTTTATTATCACTGGATTCGCACTCACTATGATATACCACTTTTTCACTAACACTAGTAGACTGCGCTTTTTCTCTAACACTACTATGACACTGCGCGTTTTCACTACAACTCGAACTGGGTGTAGGCGCATTCTGAGCCTGCTCTCCCGGGCCGGACACCGCGATCACTCGTCGAACACGGAGACGTCGCCAAGCATATGCCAATCCTGCTATGCTCGCAAATCCGATGAGTATGTAGATTATGGAGTAATGATGAATATCGTGAATGGAAATGTTTTCTGATATGAGACCTGCATTATCCTTCATGACCTTTATTCTTTCACCAATGTCATTTAGATCCTTTCTGCTTTCTGTGTCCGCAATATTTAGTGGAATCGTGTCAGGAATCGAAATATTTATGATATGATTGATGGGTGGAATTAAGGGGGCATAAATATTTGGTTTTATGCTTAATTCAGTCGTCGAAGCTTTATGTGCGATCACAGTAAAGAGTTCTGATTTCATAATACAGCCATTATCCATAACTATTATGCCAGCACCTGTTAACTGATAGGCAGTAACTTGATCGTCGCATATTACTCGCATCGGGCACTGGTCGCAACAAAAGTAAATATAATAGTTAAGGTTGTTGCCCTCCAACCAGCTGTTTTTACACGAAGAAATAGTTGTAATGCATTCCGATTCTCTAGTTTGACAAAATTCTTTATCTCCTTTCAAATAATATATGGGTTTCTGGATATGACATAGGTACACATCAGATATTAGACAAGACCTTACTGCTGTTTCTGATAGAGTGATAGATGCATCTTTTTCTAGGTTTATCGCGACGAACTCTGATATCGGCACTATGTTTACCATATCGTTCCCTCGAACCTGTGGTATAGGAAGTATGTGGAACATTTCAAAAGAATCTCGCCCAATAAGCGGAAGCTTTATTTCAAAAATTAAATATTGCTCTAACAACCTGGCCTTCACTTTCAGAAGTTTGTATATTTTTGTAATGCCAGTATGCAAGTTTTGTGTCGGTAACGAAACGTCTTTTGGGAGCAAAGTAGCTATGGTACTAAGTTGTTCCTGCAACTGTGAAGGGGTCAAGAGATGCGGGTTGAATTGTCCATGATATATGTCAGTGACTGTATCCAATAACGCGCTCTGGATAGTCTTTAAATAAGTAAGCATATTACTTCCCACTATAGCACCTACTGTGATTACGTTAACCAAGGACATGGTTTCGGTAACAGATTTTAGATTGTTTAACGATTTTTCTATAGAAAATATATGCTGAGTAATAATTTTATGTTGTTTGTTCATGGTCTCCTCTGTTCGTTTTAACAAATTATATTCTGCTTCTATTATGGAGGTCTGGTTTTGCCAGTATGATGTAATATGCCTTTGATTGTCTCGTAGTAACGTGATGTCTTTTTGATACTGTTCAGCGAATCGCCCGTCGAGTACTCGGAACATAGCGTTAGCCAGATATCCGACACCGTCAATGACACCGCGTCGCTGTCTCGTGTTTTGCTTTTCTGATTGCTGACCGAGTAACAACTGATTATAATATTCAAGTTCAGTAAACCCTTGACGTAACTGAAGTAATATGATGTCACAGCTCATAATATTACGCATCGTTATACATGTTTGTTCCAATGAATTTGTGTACTTTCTAAGCGCCTTTATGCCTTCCCAGTAAGGTTGCATATCGTAATAAATAATAAGTTTCCATTCGTCCCTTATTACGTGCATATCTGATAATTTATCGAAATACAAAGTTTGATTCTGTCCGAATTTTGTGACGTGAAATGTACTTTCTGCACCTGATATGAATGTCATAAAAAGTAATAGCGATGGAAACAATGATATAATGTTATAACTTGCTAGTTTGGTAAATTTTCGACGTTTTGCCGATTCTGTATGTTCCTTGCTTTTTTGGTTAGCCTCGGTCGTTTCAGATGTTTCTTGATTTACTGGAAGTGTTGATATTTTTGTTATGGGTCGCTTTAAGACACCGCTCTTCGTTCGCAGACTGACAACTCGTATGTATCCGTCAGCTCCCGGGTGCAGGTCAATAACTCTGCCCATTGCCCACCTTCCGGGCGGCAAGTTGTCATCATGCAGTAAAATTACGTCGTCTAGTTTAATATTCTCCTGAGGTTGTCTCCACTTGCTGCGTGTTGTTAACTGCGTAAGATATTCTGAGCGCCATCTTTTCCATATATCTCTAACGACTTTCTGCGTCAATTGCCATCTGGTTCTCAAATCTGTCTCGGTCTCAATTAAAGTGAGTGTTGGTCCACCAGTTAAAAAGTGTGAGGGCGTTAAGTAATTTAGATCTTCGGGGTCTTCTGTGATAGGACATAAGAGTCTGGAATTGAGAATGGCTTCAATTTGTGCTAAAACCGTGGACATCTCTTCATATGTTAGATGTTGTTCGCCGATTACTCTTTTAAAATGAAACTTAAAACTTTTTACAGCTGACTCCCAAAGTCCGCCAGCAGACGGCCAGATCGGTGCATTAAAATGCCAGTTTATTTCTAATTCCGCTATCTCTGCAAAAAAGTCTGTATTGAATATTTGCTGCAATTCCTGATACTGCTGCTGTAACTGTTTGTTGGCGCCGACGAAATTCCTTCCGTTGTCGCTATATATGTGTGATGGTGTGCCTCTGCGAGCGGCCATTCTTCTTAATGCTGCTATGAACGTCGACGTGCTTAAATCTGATACCACTTCTAGGTGTACAGCTTTTGTAGCCATACACACAAAAACTGCCACATATCCTTTTACAGTCTTAATGCCGCGGCCCTTGTTCGCCTTTAACAATATAAACCCTGTGAAATCCACCCCGGTATTATCAAACGGACGTGAATAGTTGTTCGCGCTTCGGGTAAATGACCCATGATTTGATTATGCTTAGTGGGGCTCAATCTTCTGCACTTAACACATAAACGTATCTGTTTCTTGATGGCGTTATTTCCTCCTACAATCCAATATTTTTGTCTAATAAATGCTAGTGTTATTCGGGCTCCCCCATGGAACGTGAGCTTGTGAGCCTGATCAATAATCAAAGTTGTTAAACGACCTCTGTGCGGTATAATTATGGGATGCTGTATGTCTATGTTGATATGTGCGTGCTTCAACCTTCCCCCGACACGGAGTAAACCACAGCTGTCTAGGTAGGGATTCAAATTAAGAATTTTGCTGCTAGTGTTCAATTTTCCTTTCTCTTTGAGACATTTTATCTCCTCGGCGAATTCTTGTTCTTGGATATGTTTTATGATAATTGATTTTGCTTTTCTTATCTCCTCTAATGTGAGATATGCTCCTTTTTTACTGTGCTTGCTCGTTAAAAACCTATAAATCCACGCTACCACATGTATAACTTTATTGAATGAACTATACTTGTTTAATAAATTGTTAATAATGCTTGAATCGGGATCAAATTTGATAACAGTATGGGTTTGCTTCAGTATCTTCAACTCTTCTGATGTTGTAAATAATTCTCGATTGACTGTATCAGGCTTATACGTCATTAGCCATGATGGCCCTTGCCACCATAGAGGATGTTTATCCAGCTGAGATATCGTTATTCCTCTACTTGCACAGTCCGCTGGGTTCTCAGAGGACTTAACATAATGCCAACAAGTAGCAGGCATTATATCCGTGATTAGTCGCGTTCTGTTGGCGACAAATGTTGTCCAACGTGATGGATCTCCTTGCATCCACCCTAAGACTGCAGTCGAGTCTGTCCAGCCATGAATACTGATCTCACAATCTGATAGACATTGCTTTATTTTGTCCATGAGTTTTGATAAGATTAGAGCGCCCCAGGGCTCTAACCGTGGTAATGATAACTGTTTACTAGTCGGTACGATTCTCGATTTTGCTGCTACTAAAATAATACGGGGTTGTTCATAATAAACTTTGCAATATACCACACAGGCGAATGATTTCAAGGACGAATCACAAAACCCGTGAATTTCGACTCTCACTCCTGGCTTGATACCAATCCATCTAGGTATTTGTATCTGATGTAGTTCGCAGATGTCCGATTTGATCTTAGCCCATTCATTAAAAATATCCTCTGGTAATTGATCGTCCCACTGTATGTTACTATTCCAAATCCGTTGGAATAAGATTTTCAGTTTGATTGTGACGGGTATAAGCCATCCCAACGGGTCAAAAAATTTGGAAATATCTGATAACACTGAACGTTTCGTAGCTTTATCAAGAGTTATGCCAAATTTACAATCAAATGAAAAAGTATCTTGAATAGGATTCCAATAGAGACCTAATGTTTTCGTCGAATCTAGATTTTTTATGCTTTTGCTATCTTGTTTGTGTAACATTTGATCGTACAATAATTGCGAGTTATTTGATACCCATTTTCGTAAATTAAATCCCCCTGATTTGAGTAAAGCTGTTATATCTGATTGTAACTGTCGCGCTTGTTCCAAATTATGGGTCGAATATAAAAGGTCATCCATGTAAAATGACCCCTCGAGTACTTTGGCTACCTCTGGATATCTCTCTCGCTCGTCATTGGCCAGCTGTTTTAGTGTCATCATCGCAATAAAAGGTACTGGTCTCGTTCCAAAACTTAAAGTGGTCAGTTGATACTCCTGTAAATTATCTGAAGGGTTATCGCGCCAAACAATTTTTTGGAGATGTTGATGTTCTTCGTTTCCCATTATCTGACGGTACATCTTCTCGATGTCCGCAGTAAAAGCAAATTCATATAGCCTCCATTTCAATATCAATGACTGCAGATCTTGTTGTAAGTTTGGGCCCTTGTACATGAGGTCATTCAAACTCCGACCACTAGATGTTTTTGATGATGCGTTAAAGACCACTCTCAATGATGTTGTTGTTGACCCTTCACGCAAAACGCAATGATGAGGCAGGAAACACTCGAGTTTCTGGTTACTAATGCTCGGTTTCATGTGACCTAACGCTAAGTACTCGTGAATGAACGCCTTGTATTGAATTGCAATATTTTCGTGTTTTATAAATTTACGTTCCAAATGACCAAATTGTGCTATAGCTCTTCCTTTTGATTTTCCTAATCGTTCTTCGAAATTGGGTATGAGCGGCAGCTTAACGTTATAACGTCCGTCCAACCTACTTGTAGTGGTATCTCGATAAAATTGTATACATTTATGATCTTCTGATGATAGAGAGGGGGTTGTGGCTATTTCTTTAGCCTCCCAAAATCTTTGTAACTGTTCAATGTCAAACTGTACTATGTTGCATTGTAAAGGAGTTACGTTGCCGCACAATATCCAGCCAAGCCTGGTCTGCTGAGCAATTGGTATTGTTTTATCCAGCCTACACATACCTTCTAAACTAATGTGTGAATATATATCCGCCCCGAATAAAATATCAATAGGCCGACTAATGTTGAATTCGGGATCCGCAAGTTGAATATGTTCTAAATACGCCCAATTAGGTTTTGTAAAACTGTAAGTAGGTAAATTTTTTGTTAAGTTTTTCATTATGTATACGTCTGTATTAAATGTATAAGAGCCGTTTCTTGAGGAACAATTGATATTGATAACGCCCTTACATGTATTGCCCTAAGTACCAATGCCTGTTGTTACGCCCATACATTTTTGCCGAGGCAAACACAATTGTTGTGCAGCATTCTCAGTTATTAAAGAAGTTTGAGAACCTTGATCTATCAAAGCTCGTAAAGTTATATAAGACCCATCTAATTTCAGGACTTTTACTAATGCAGTGGACAACAATATTTCCGGCACATCATATTGTTGTGCCACGTGCGAATTAATTTGCTGAGGTTGCTCGGCCCAAGTGCGCGAGGTGCTAGCTTTAGGTATTGTTGATTTATTTTGAGATTGCATAAATGCTTCATGTAGTAAAGTATTATGATATCCGGTGCATTCGCGACAGCGTTTGGTAGAAAAACATGCTTTACCGTTATGGCTATAAAGGCAATTTTCACATACTTTAAATTTGCTAATTGTTTGTCTTTTCATAATTGGGGACATGTCAATGAACTGCGTACATTGAAATAGCCCGTGACCATTTTTGCACAATGGGCAAGTTTTAATTGCATGGAAATTTTTACTGTTAACTGATTGCGAAATTTCCTTGTTACTAGAATATGCTTGTTTTAAATGATTATTTTTATGATATGAGTTATGATTTTCTTTAAATGATTAATTATTCAAAGATGAAGGTTTAGGCTGTATGTCTTGTTTTCTTCTAGATGACTCCATGCTCGTGAACTTATTTCCTAAAAAGCCTAAAAACTCAGAAAGTACTGGCATGTCTCGCGGTTTCTTGATAGATTCTACGTAGTCAGAATGTGTTTCAGGGTCTAATTTATTGGCCAGAAGATACTCAAGAATAGGATCCCACGTGCTTATGTCTAAACCTAAGTTCTTTATAGCATTTAGACACTCTAAAGTTGTGTCATGAAGACATTTGATGTTATTTAGAGAAGGCTGTTGCATTACTGGTAGACCTGTTAAAATATTCATGTGCGAAATAAAAATGCGTTTCTCGTTATCATATCTGTGCGTGAGAATTTCCCAACATGTAGAATAGTTGTCAGAGCTTATGTTTAAGTGCTGTATCAATCCTTCCGCTTGCCCCTTAACTTTTCCTTTCAAATACTGCATCTTTTGAGCTTGTTGTGATAACGATGGGTTGTTATGTATCGTTTCAGTAAAGAGATCTTTGAAGGGAACCCACTGGTGATATTGCCCGTAGAAAGTAGGCACCTCCATCTTTGGGGTAGACTTTTCACGATGTGCTACTGACCATAGTTTACTGTTGAGCTTTCTCTTTATGCGATTAAAGGTCATCTCGTATGCAGAAAACATTTCCTCATATGATTCATCCTTCCCCTGTAGCTCCCCATCTATCTCCCAATGGAGAGTGTCGATGGCCGACCACTTGGTTTCTAAAGTCTTCAGTGTATCTTGAAACTCCCATTTTTCTGAAATGTTATCTATATTGATGTTGCTAACTGCTCGCGAGAACGCCTTAAAGTCACTGCATTGTTTTTTTCTCATCTCATCCAGTTTACTATTGTTGCCTTGAGATATGAATTTAGGACTTTCAAAAGACCGAATCATCCTTACATCCTCGGGTTTATTTTCTACTACACCCTCGGGTTGAATTCCCACTAAACCCTCGGGTTGATTTCCTACGGATGTTCCTTCCGTTATGGATTTCGACTTTTCAGCTAAAGACGTTACGGGATTTAGTTTAGCAGTTGTCGCGAATTGTTGGATCGTTTCCCTAGCTGACGTGTAAAATTCTTTTGCTGTCTGATACTGATTTCCTACAAAATAGTCGTCTGATTGGTCACTAAACCTACACAATTGAACGTGATTGGTTTGGATATCTTGCCAGTAGGATTCAAGAGTTTCCAACCTCCTTTTTATGTATTCAGGAGTTCTACGCTCATAACCAGTTTTCTTAAAATTGGTAAGAAGGTTTCGCATAGCCTCAATGGTTTCCCGTTGATTTGCTAGAAGATCCTCCATGTTTTGGCTCATTCTTCAAATGATAAATAAAGAGTAAGATAAAAAAGGAAAGATCTTACTTTGATTCTGCTGTACAAACCGCTGCTGATTGTCCAGGCACGTTGCCGCTCGGCTCACTACTGCTGGCACTTTTGCTAGAATGTCTCACTGTAGCACTGAACTGCACTCGCGTCACTAGTCCTGCTACGGTTGGCTCGAAGGACCAGAAAATGTTGAGATTATAAGTCCGCAACACTTCAACAATTGCTAGAATGATAGTATGATACTGATAGAATGAGTAGACAACCGATTTGTATGACTGATTTATTGCTACTAATTATTGAATGTACAATGTGCTAACAAAACTAATTAATTACGACATCACGCGTATAGTTCAAGTCAGCATAAATTACATACTATTATGATTGTACGGGTTTACTCGTACATATACTACTAGGCCGCATGTAGGACATAGAAATACCGGTTTTAATTTCACATAAACCGGAATTTTCGGTATTTTTCATAAAAGCTTAATACCAATTACTTATTTAATAATTGTTTGTGTAAATAAATATAACTTCGTAGATATAATTTAACAATGTAAAACAAATGAAACACAGCCTGCTTTCTCATAATTTTATCATTGATCATACCACTGGTTACACTCACACGTGAGATGTTTGCATGGAACGGTTACGACGAATACCCTAAGTTCCGAATTCGTATGACCAATTAAGTTACAAGTTAAGTAGCGATGAGCGTGTTCCGCGACTAACAGTAACGCTGACAGCTGACGAATGATGACTTAATTAAATGTAGGTATTCGTTGATGCATACACTGATTTTGATCACAAGAGTTCTTAGTTTTTATGTAAAATATAATTTTGTTTTGTGTTTATTTTGATTTATTAAACTTCTGAAATCCTTCTAACTAACCACTAAAGTGTTATAAATTGTCAATACTTAATTACTAATTGAATTTCTTACCTACAAATTCTCCAGATATATTGAAAATAACTATAATACCTGTATACCTGGAAAACCAGAATTTTGCTTCGGTATTGCGATACCTTAAATACACAACTGGTACTATCGTACCAGTTGTTATTGTCGGCCTCGATGGCGTAGCGGTTAGTGTAACCGGCTGCTACGCCTGAGGTCGCGGGTTCGATTCCCGCACAAGCCAAATATTTGTGTACATGAACATGGATGTTTGTCTTGGTCTGGGTGTTTCTATGTATAACATGTATGTATTTACAAAAAAATATTATATAAATGTATGTCTATCTATTGTCTAGTACCCATAATACAAGCTCTGCTTAGTTTGGGCTAAATGGTGTTGTGTGTTTGTGGTAGAATATTTATTTATTGTTGCAGGGTCAGATGTTGTCTCTGGAAGGCATGGTGGGCGGCGCGCGCACGCTGCAAGTGGCGGGCGTGCGCGCGCGCGCCGGCGTGCGCGTGGTGGCGCCCGCCGCGCGCCTCGCGCGCCCGCTGCTGCTCACCGCCGCCAAGCCGCTGCACAACATCATACTGCAGGTAAGTGTCCCCGCAGGGCATGGCGGGGGACGCGCACAAGCTGCAGCTACGGATAGATGCGGCGCGAGCACCGCAGTTAAGTGGAACACAAATATTGTTTTGAATATATATATATATATACGTGCCCGGCGCTGGGATTGACAAGTCGTTCCTCACATTCTGCCACTAGGACCTCGCGGAGCTCGCGCTGCTGCATCTCGATATCGCGATGCGACGGCACTTCACCTCGTACCAGTGCCTCCTGGCGCCATTGAAATAGCAACGCCAGGAGCCGGGCCTCTAGGTCCCAGGGCGACGATCCGGCAAGGAGGCTCGCTGCCTCGAATGACATCGTGCGGTAACCTCGAATTGCCCTGATGGCGATGACGCGTTGTGCCTGCCGAAGAACGGCTACATTTTTGTACGTCAGGGTGTTGGCGTGTGCTCCGTATAGGGCTTAAGCCCGCACGACCCCCTCGTAGAGACTCCGGCAGGAGGCGTTTGGCCTCCTTAAGTTGGGCAGCAGGTGCGCGCCTGCAACGTTCTTCTTAACGCGCCTGCAACGTTCAGAAGACTGGAGGCCAAACTCCAAAAGTGTGCAGCAAAGTCCCACCGGCTGTCGAGTACGAGTCCCAGATACTTGACAGTCGACCCGACGCCTATGCGGACCCCTCCTACCATGATGTGGGCCCCTGGAGGTGGCTGGTTCCGAAGACCATGAAAGAAGATGGCCTCGGACTTAGAAAGAGCCATTTCCATGCCCAACCACCGGATACGACCAACGACTTGTGCAACCCCAACGGTCGCCAACATGGCCGCCGCCCGGTGCGACTTGCCCCTTGCCGTGACGGACTACTAAATTAAATTAAGGTCCCACCACTCTTCTACTTTTTATTTATTTAAGTTCTGTGAAACGACTTTTGGAGTCACATATTCAATAAAATTTAAAACACTTGAAAATCAAAAACACTGCTTCACTATAATATCAAAATAATAATCACTAACAAAAGTTACAAACATTAACACACACACAAACACACACGCGCACACACACACACACACACACACACACACACACACTTTCGCATTTATAATATTACTAGCGACCCGCCCCAGTTTAGCACAGGTACAAATTATACAACAAAACCTTCCTTGAGAATCACTCTGTCACAATATTATTTTTCAGTGAAGGTAGTTCCCAAAGTTTGATCCTCAAACGCAGCAGCTAACGAATCTTTCTATTGGGTTCTCTGTCATACGCAGAACGCGACGTTGCCGCTTTGTGCTCGAGTACCTATTCGTCAATTTTGGCTCCGGGTCCACTTAGTCTAAGTAATTCTCGCATATAAGTTAAATATATTCTGGATCTAAGAATTCATATTCAGTATGATTTTTTCGACCGTTGATGGAACAACAAATATTGGTCGAATCGCTGACGAGTATGTTGAATACCTGTAAGTGCAGATCTACCGACGTCACACGCGCATCAAGGACGGATCAAAGTATATCAGTTTGCGCGACGCAGAGCTGAGTAAACACGTAAAATAGGCGGATCAACAATTGTTCTAACTTGTCACTGGATCAACATTTACCGTTAAAGGCTGATTATATATATATATATATATATATATATATATATATATAACATATAGTTCAATGTAAACAATACTAAAACCTAATTTAAGAAAAGTTTGAGAATGGCGAAATATCCATCATTCACCGTTTAATCCTTCAAGCTGTCATCAGATGCATAAATTACCTCAATGCATATTGAGAGCGGGCTAAGAATAACATACGCCGTTGCGACTAGTGATATAAAATTTACTCATTAACTCTAACATACATACAAAAATAATAGTTTTGTATAATTGTAAAAGGTTGTTTTTTATTTTACACTATTTGAATAAACTATAACAATTTCAAATTCGAAAGTGCAATAATCAAGAGAGCAGTAGACTGAACTAAAGTAACCTTGCTTGTCCTATATAACATTAAACATAAATATAATATAATTCACTAAACTTTATGTAGATGTTATAATGTCTACTACTATGGCGTAATCGTACAGATTGCAGGGAAAACAACGTGTATTCGCTTCGAATATTTATTAGCAACTGAACTTATAACTAATTACATTGACGGGCTCGACATTCACAAATTGTATTATTTTCCTCTACAGCAAAGCGATGGGAACACTATACGAGTGACGTCGAGCGGCGCTGCGAGTACTTCGCAGACGCTAGTTTTAGGTAATATTGGTAAGTATTCAACTCCAGAATCTTCCTTATGTATCGACCTAACAATTTTCACTTTATAAACGAATACATTAATTGATGAATATACCATCTACTGACGTAAAAGGAAACTAAAATCGATATACGTTTTCTCTTCGCAGTCCAATGCAAAGTAAATATTATTGTATACGACTAAAAAAGCGTACTCGACTCCAAATCAGCATAAGATTTATACGCAATATTATATAAATTCGTAGCGCAATTAAAGATCATTGCCAGTCTATGGTCTAGTGGGAGTAGGATAGCTGGCTCCTCCTGCTTTATGATGTCAGCCAAGAGTTTTAATCAATGTAAAGCTCTCACCTACATTAATTAATGATTTTGTTTTTACTCGTAGGTGCACAAACTGTGACAACGTCCTCGTCAGCAGCGCCGGTTTTAAAACTACAACAGGTAAACAACCGTTCTTATACATACATAACTTTATATTAATTATCAAAAAAAGTATGATCAGTTTGGTGTCATAAATATTTATCATTATAGGTGAATCCAATACAGCAGGTTAAACTCGCGCAGGGAATAAAAATTCAACAGGTGATTTTTGACAGTTTGCATGTGTTGAGCGATCGCTTCGGTTGCAGAGTAATCAGCAAAGTAGTTTAGGAAACTTGCATGAGGAAGTGGAGATTTGACTGCATGTGTGACGAGCAAATATGATGTGGAGCTGTGGTGCCAATTCTGTTATAATACATTAAAATCTTTTAGTATGTCTTAGCAAACCAATCCTTCTAATAAAGGCGAATATATTGTAATATTATTTAAGACTAATCTCTTAAGATAAGCCTGTCTGTATTAAGATATAATCTTAAGAATACTAGAAAATACTTATAGGGTCCCCAATTTAATAACAAAATCGTTAGATAGACAAAATTAAACAGTACGCAGGCAATGATTATTTGGAGGGAGAAAATGTGATATCATATCAACTAAATGCAGAGGAGAATTTTAAATTAACTAATCAAAATAAAGGTTTGAAATAAACCAAAGTTAGAGGAACATTAAAGTTCTGTCTACAACTTTAATGTTCCGCCTACATTAGTTTATTTCAAACCTTTATTTTAATTAGTTAGACTTCTTTAGTCTTAGTTGAGACATTATCTTTTAAGGTATTTCCAGTATTTATATGCAATTTAACTTCTGGGTCTGCACCCAGTTTAAAACCAGAAATACATAAGCAAAAGACAATACTAATACAAACACCAAACATAAAATTTATTGTTATGTATAGTGTCATTTTAACTTACTTTACATCATGTAAAGTATGTTATACATAGCAAAGACCGTAGGAACAGCATGTTGAAACCATGCCCCTGTGACCGTTGCTAAAACGAAAATAATATAAAATCCCTTTAGTATTCCAATAACAGAATCGGCACTTTCACAGATTTATAACACGCATTAACAGATTATACCTCACTTATCAAGTGTATGGCTTTACTTTTGATACGAGCACTTTATATGCCAACAAATAACAATAATATACTGTAGATAATAATGGTGGCAGTAGGTGACTAGACAAATGGTTTAAACCTAAAGTACTTGACACTAAATCAGGTCCTTTATTGTATGTTTTTATCCATATCTAAAGGATTTACTATCTGCTATAATATGATTCATGATATCAACAAATATATAAAGGTATGCTACGCACTCGTCCAACTAAATATTATGTAAGTGATCAAATAAAAATAACCTGAATGTCTGTGTTAATTATAAAGGTTTTATTAAATACAAAAATGTTAGGACGTATAAATTCTTTAGGTAATGTTATTTTTTTCTATGCTGTTATTATTATTACTTACTATATTGTCCATTAGTTAATGTACTTTTACTTAACAAAATCAACCCTTTATAAGGTGCATTATGATCGTCTGATATAGTAATGAAAGGTTAAAAACGTAGAGAAGGTTTTTGACCATAGTTACATAATTTCTTATATATCTTTATTGTTTAATCCATATTCAGAATTTAGGTTATTGAAAGGCTTCCTTTCCTTTTATATTTACCCTTGAAATTTTGACACACTCTATGTACCTACTATTAATATGATTGGAATTTAACGCACAGGCATCCAGTCGTCTAAATTACTTCAGATGTGTTGTATAACATTTTATTCAAAACTGTTCCAGGCGACGACAAATGTGACGCCGGCGACATCTACCGGCGTGCGAAGTGTTTTAATGGACGGCCAGCAACTCAAACTAGTGGGAGGGCGCCACGTGCTCGCCAGGATATTGCGACCCGCGCATCCGCCTCAGTAAATATATCGGATACGGCCATATCTTTGTATTAGTACTGTCAATGGGAATACCAAACAATGTATACTATTTATTTAAATGTTCGCTCTATTGTTGGATGTGTTTATTTTTATATTTTACAATTGAAAGCAATGTGGCAAATGTTAAGTGGACAGGATATGAAACTATTTAGACTTGTTTATGTAAAATAATGGTTTGTCACTACACTGTCTGATATTTCCAATGATAGGTGGTAAATTTTACATCACTGATTATTGTCTCAATGTTGTTCTTAAAGAATGTTTGAATTTAATGATCTAACTTAGCCAATATTGTTTAGAGTAACAACAAATGTTTATATTTTATATTAGAAACAAAATTTGGTTTATTTTAGTTTCCTTATAAAGGTACAAAAACCAGTATTTATGAATAGATTCAGGAATAAGGTTTTGTAAGTTCAAAATATTCTACGTATATTAAAGGGATAAAAATAATTTGACTATTTACATTTACTTGTTTATTTATTTTTGACGAACTGAGGATGAATCACTGTGTTTATAGCGACCAGAGATTAAAGACGATGTAAGGGCAGTAGTTAATTATGTACATAAATTAAAATAATAATGAGGTATCAGAGAGTAACTAATAGCGGTTGGATTATAGTTTTGTTATGATTATTATTATTTATTACTTATCTGTATATAGACGACATGAAAGTTTATAATTCACAAATTTGTATATTTTTGTCAAGGCTCGAAAAGTAATGAAAATGTAGAACTGTTTCCGGTAACACCCAATAATCAAGATAACGAAATGATACAACTTTTTCTTCATCGGTAATATCGGAACAAATTGCTTCAGACAATTTGAAAGATGGGGCATTTTTATTGTATATTGATGCCGATTTTTGGCCATATTTAACCTATAAATGTACGTATTGATAAAAAATACCGAATAGCTCCAATACATATGGCTTTGATATTTATTATATCTAATGCTCTTCATGTCAATAGGTGGCATGTGTTAGTGCGGTAACACTACGAGAGATGGCGCCTCCGTTTTTACCGCGACCAACATTTGTTTGAAAATATGTTCTTTATTTAAATGTTATTATATTTGATTTATTATTAAATTGTTGTTCTCTTTTTGTATATAATGGGTCTGATCCCCTTTAGTTTGTAACAGTCAATTGCTCGAACGAGTAAAACTTGTTTTATATTACGCTAAAGATAATCTAAGATGTATGTTATAGTTTATAATATAAATTCTAGGTTCATATTGCACAGTTTTTCACTGTTAGATAACAAAATAAAAATATGTATAAATACATATTGTTTCAATTAATAGATTTTGGTTCATTGCTTCTATGAAGGGTACCTGACTTCATAGTAATGAAGAGTTCCATATTAACTTCTTGGCCAAAGCTCGGCCATCGGGAGGACTGACACAATGATTTTGTCATTGTGTATGGTTACCAGCTAATTGATTGGCTTGTAATTGTACTTGACGACGTGAAATTGTCTAATCCCCACACTAGAATTGCCTGGTGCCGACTTACTGTAGAATATAGAGTTAAACCTAACACTCTGAGTGTTAGGTTCAACACTACATAGTCTCTCTAACTCTCCATAGTACATATGTAAGCCATCGTCATAATAAAATGCTGATAGATGACTTATCAATGTGTTAAAAAGTCAAAGCATTTACACAGAACTTATATGATTTGAAATTCTTAGAGGTGTCATGTTTTATATAACCCGGTAGTGAACGTAACCTTAATATGTACACCAGATTACCACTTTACCGACCGTGAAAAGAACCAAGTTGCGCTATTCAAGATGCAAATAAAACTGGTCTCTCTGCTGACAGTGAGCATATAAGTTCCATAAGAAGCTATGGAAACTCCATCGCAAAAATATTATTCAGGGTTATCTAGTACCAATCCTTCTGTAGGATCGCAGTATATAAACTCTTTGGTCTAATCCAGGTATGAGCAGCTATTTGTAAGTCTAGTCTAAGTACTCCTATATTTAAATTAATTATTTGCGATTATACGAAGCTTGCAGTGTTCAACGCTCACTTCACAGCTTGTTATAGTTCATATCATAAATTGTAAATTATTATAATATTTCGCACTTCACACTGTCTACAGTAACACCTTCAAAATCCACGATTCACGAACGACAACACGAGTTGCAATGCCGATCCACCACAATGGCTATTGTCAATAGCGATGGGCGTTAAATCAACGAACTAGTTGAATCAACCGTAGATCTGCTGTCAACGTATCAACGTTAACTGTTTATGAATCAACTAGTTGAATTCGTCAACGACATTAATGAATTTAACTCGATACTTACGTTGAAAATAACATCATACATTGCAAGCGACAGTCGAATTTGAACTCTAAGTTACGTAGGCAAGAGTTATTTTTGAAAAACATATTTTTTTAAAGAAAACGATGACGAATTTAGTCAGTCTAAGTCTAAGCCTGAAGAAAAAGTATGAAAGGAAGTTCATCTAAGTACAAGCATCAATCAAACGTTTTACTTTAATACATTTAATCAAATTGTTTATAAATAAACAATAAAATATCAGGTCAAATAAAAAACGCTCAATTAATTAACGGTTTACGTTACAAGTTGACATTAGTAGCACGTTAACTCGTTGACAAATTTAACTAGTTGATCGACTAGTTGACGAACGTAATTCAACGTTAACGTTACGTTAACGAAATGCCCGTCAACGACCCATCGCTAATTGTCAATATAATAACTATATTTATTGGCAACAGAAGATGATAAACTTCCGTTCAATATTAAATAAAAATATTTGACAGGTATTGGTCGATACAAATACATTTCACTGATTAAATATTCCTAGACGAAAGTTGATAAATCTCCGTTCAGTAATATTGATTAAAAATTTGTTTATAGAAATACTGCTAAATAACAAAATATTAGAAGACGGAAGTAAATAATTTAGTCAAAATAAATAAACTAAATATTCGTTGACGGAACCTCTGCCCAATAAATATAAAATATCCATCAAGAATTCTTGTTAATTTAGTCGACATAAATACTTTTTAAATAACTTGATATTCGACGATGGAAGGAGGTTTAGGATTAATGTATATAATTATAAATATTAGTATGTTGCTTACAATAGCTATAAAAAGTCTGTTCGTTATTAATACCAGTTGTATAAACACAAAGTTTTACATCAGCATCCTATTAAATTGATATAAATGCAGTAGCAGATCAATGCAAAAATGTATTAAGATCTTTTACGCCATATAGCCTGTTTCGAGTGGCAACGTCGTTAATTATTGTCTTATTTTAAGGGTTATAAATTTAATTGTACTTTTTCAAATGTGTTTGGTACATTCTACAGACGAAGGTAAATGTGTTTGATAAAATATAATTACATTAAAAGTACGTTAACTATTAACATTACGCATCTAAAAGCATGTACTACCATACAATCTTTTTGATCCATTATTTACGTAGTAACATGACTACAAATATAATTATATTTCATCTACTTACTACATATCACATATACTACTTTATAGAGTGTATTTAAAACATTTAAAAATAAATCAGAAATAAATTAATTATACATGTCTAAGAAAATGAAAATATGATAGTTGTTTGTGACGTTGCCACTTGGAATAGGTTGCATGGCGTAAACTTTTGGCGCCCTCACCTTCCGGCTGACACAGGTATTGACTGGCCACGGATAGTTTGGCCAGTTCCTGTGTCGTATACGCAAGAGACGCCCAGTTGTCACCACTGCGGCGACTGCCGCGACGTTGTTGAGGACACGGCGCTGCACACTTTGGCGGTTTGCCCCGCCTGGGCATCGCAGCGCCGTGAGTTGATCGCGGCAGTCGGATTGGTCGCCCTCTCGCTCCCGGCCGTAGTTCAGTCTATGGTCCGGAGTGAGAGGTCGTGGAACGCCGTCGCCTCCTGTGAGGAAGTGATTTCCATCAAGGAGGCGGCGGAGCGGGAGAAGGAACGTTTAAACCCTCTCCCCAACCGCAGAGCCGAGCGCCGGAGGGCGCGAGACGACCTCCAGTCACCCTGAGGTTTGACCTGGGGTTGGTGGGCTTCGTGGGCCTGCTCGCCACCCGATCAGCACCAGGTCCGTGAGGCGGCGTGCGTGTTCCCACGCGCGCCTCTGTTTCGAGTCCGTCTCTCCGCTAGGGGGGGACAGTAGGGTTTTTATCGAGAAGTGACCATAGGGTAGGTCTTATCGTGTAGTGGCCTGCAGTTTCATACGGCGGGCCGAAACCTCGGCGAGGTCGCGACCGCATGTAAAAGTGATTCGTGCGGCCCCGTCGATAGTGGTTTTTATCGAGGAACACCGTGGTAGGTTTAGTTGGTATTCCGTGAGGTACATTATTCTTATTCCATCTTTCTCATTTACCCAGGCGAATCCGTCATAACCCCTCCGCCCGCCCCCGCGAAGAGATAGGCGCCAATGCATTCCAACATGTAAAAAGAAATACCTGAGATTATACAATATCTTTGTAACAGACGGTCAAACACATGTCAACTGCTTTGACTGGCTGACTGAATTAACACTTTGGCAACAACTAATGTGATGAGATTGATTTTGACAAGCCGTTGATAAGCCTTTCAAGAACTGGGTGTTAGGCGCCGAACACATTGGCACCCCGGCGGTTTGCGTTCCTCTTTGATAATATACAATTTCTTTTTGACCGCCACGGTCTGACTGCTTTTGTGTGTGTAGGATTCTAAGACACCGCATACATGACAGTGAATGTGGAACGTAGAACTCAGAACTCTGACCGCTAAACCGCCCGCAGTGGGGCCGGCGCCTTATCTCTAACCTAGATTTAGGCTAGCTACTATCTAACAGAAATTTAAAAAGCATATCTTTTCGTGGGACTTTGTTTGGTACGCACCACGCAATTACACAACGACTACTCGCACACACTCACTACGGCACTGAAAGGAGGCCCGTGTCCAGCTGTGGCACAGCTTACCTATATACTGGGTTGATATTACATACATACGTTCACGCCTGTTCCCCATTCCGCCTACCCCAGGCAGGATATACGGGTTGATATTATTATACTCATATGTATTTCTTTTGCAGGCAGCGTATATTTATATAGTTCTCAAGAAGTAAATATTTTTCTAATAGAATTTCAATTAGCGGATGTTGTTTACAATCCGCTAATTTGACTTTTACCTTTAACAGATCTTTAGTCATAGGTTTATAGACAAAACTGTCGACTTTGTGCGAATAAACCCATACCTACTGCCTACTATTAATTTTCATACCTCTCTCAACGTAGATCGTTGTCATAATCCTTTCATACATTTTCTAAGAGCGCTTCAAGTAGCAACGGTTTTTAAGTAATTTTAAGTAATCAAAATGTATGAAATATATGGCGAGCAAACGAGACAAGCTACGACGACAGCTATGAAAACTATTACATAAAGCAAGTTTCTTACGAGACTGGGTTGTAGTATTTTAAACAATGATAGCCTATTGAGAGTTTGACTTTTCGAACTTATGCGGATGACTGTTCTTATGCATTAACAGTGAAGGATAACCTTGTCAGAATATCTGCATGTCTGTTAGTTATCCATAATGTTTTCGAAGATATATGAAGTCCGCCAAACCGCACAGCGCCAGCGTGTTAGACGATGGCCTAACTCTTCCCAGACTGGGAAGAGAGCCGTGCCCAACGCAGTGGGACAGTTTATATATAGCTAATATTATTAACATTTTATTCTAAAGACTAGCTATAATTATAATATGCAAACGGATTTTACACGGCGTGTTCATCAGTTAGCAATGTCTAAAGAAGAATTATAAGACCGGTTTAATGAAAAACATAATCAGGTGGGAAAACATAATTTATTTCATTACTTATATACATGGTGTGAGTGTTCTCAGCAAATACAAAATAATCACACTGCTCAAGGCATCCACAAAAACTATTCTAACACAAAAGCTAGTTGAAACGTAATTTATATTAATAATAATATTAGTGTGCGATGTTGTCTTGCATGATATAAATTATTAGCATGATTCTTGTGTATAATAGACGTAATTAATAATACCCAAACTTCGATTTAACACTAGGCCTCTAACGCACGAGTGAACATTTCTTACACACAGATCGCTTCGTGCGCGAGCGGCCTTACAATTCCTTCTACAGGGGAATGACAATATCCAAAGATACTACGAAGGTATCACATTTTAATTTCTAACTAACACTCTCCCCTCTCCTCTCACATATGATTGTACAGTCATAGTATATACCTAACACTGAGTTACTTAATACGCGTAAGTGCTTAATAATTTGTTAGCACACAAAGTTACAGACAAGTTAAAACGATAGTGCCGTTATAAATTAAGTTTTGTAACAGATTACACGCCATTTAAATACATTTAAATAAAACTTACTATTCTAAGAAATCAATCATATATCAGTCTTATAACTATGTTATTTAAAATTATATAAATATTCAATTGAAATGTAAGTTAGGTGGTTGAAATGTATAGTAATAAAGAACGACGTTAAAACACATATAATATAACATTACACCGAGATTGATATTAATTCATCTTACACTAACGGACTACACAAAAATAAATGCGTATGCTTATCATGTAGATTTATAACACAGGGTTTGTTAATACTGACGAGTCATACAATCGAAACTTTCAGAGATATGATATACATAGCACGAACGTTGGCCATGAATCGCATGTTGAGTCGATACCTACAGTGAGTACAGTGGGTCCGCGCCGCGTCTCACCGCGCCGCGTCGCGCCGCACGCCGTGTGCCGGGTAGTGTACCTACTGTGTACCTACGCGGTACGTGTACGTCGGAGACGGTACTGCCGTTTGATAAAGATTATTCTGATAGCGTGAATAACATTGAGTCTACTGTTGGCGACCGTTACAACGTATCTACATTTATTAATAATGAATGAACTGAATGTTAGAATGCCTTCACAGTATAGTTAGGTACTAGCAAGCTCATGAGGACACTATTAATATCTAATTACCATGATCCATTACGATGACGAATGACTTTTATATACCGTGTAGATTATTTTGTAACAAAAATAATTTTAGCAACTTTGGCATTTGACACGTATGTACCTAATTTACATTCGAATATCTAGTGCGTTTACAAAATATACTTACTTATTATATCGTATCTCTGAACATGGAAACCACCTCTTGGCATGCGTTGGTCCGGAGACCAACCGAATCGCACGTTATATACAAACAATAGGCACTGAAACATTGAAATATGATCGGAGTGTTAGAAGACGAACACAGACAGGTCTCCTATGCGGCTTCGAGAAATTACACTATGGCGGCTAAATCATTACAAAGTGCGTGGAATGCCTGATGTACAATCGAGGTGACAAGGACGCGTGCGCACGTACTTCAACATGTTTTTATTGTTAATACCTACATGCTTCATTATTTACATGTCATACACAAAATATTATATTCTTCTGTGCACATTAACATTTAACAGTTAAGAAAACGTTAACACAAACAATAGGTCATTAGTCAAGAAAACACTAGGAACAGTCACAGACATCTTGACAGGTGGCATAACTTGACCTATGACTTGCGTTGGATGAATGAGTGAGGTTACTTAACGCGATGCGATTTGTTATACACCAAGCCTGACACCGGGTCTAGCATTCAGCGAGTTGCGTCCACAATAATTATAATCCAATATACGTATAAATATATATACTCTATAATTATTAAATAAAAAAAGTATATTCATTTGCTCTTAACGCATATAAAAGTAGACTTATACATTGTAGATGAGTGTGTTGTTAAAATATGTTCGATATGTACCCGAGTTGTACACGAGGCATCCTGATGGGCTGCTGAACAAGCTAAAAGCGTGTCTGACGGAGCAGCTCACTCGTCGGCGTCTTCAGCATTCTCGGCCGTCAACAGGTTGGTGTTGTCGTCAGCTTGAAGATCGGCGGTTAACTTCTGGAACAAGTGCTCCGATTATGCATCGCCTTACGAAATACTACTTACACAGTAAAATCGCATGATAAAATGGAACCTTTTGAAATAAGGAACGTCTTATAAAATCGTGTAGGTAGGTACTTATAAAACAAATCAATTTAAAAAAAATTGCCTGATGGTTAAAATTAACTTTGAACTTGGCAACTTGTCAGAATCGTTTCGTATGACTTATTTTTATGACAACGCCGCCCGCATAAGGGTTTATCCTTGAGCCGCGGAGGAGTTCACAAACATTGAAACAACGCATGCAAAGAAACACCAGGCTCGGAACAACTATACGTGGATTACATAGTTTTTGTGTATGGGGAATCGAACTTGTCTCAGTGGCACGGTGAACATCTAAACCACTGGCCAGGAGTCAGCAATAGCTCGATTATGTTGTGTTCGGGTTTGAGCTCACATTTTGGCATATCATATATAGACATTTTAATGACACTTTGTTCCGTAGGTATACATCTGACTGTACCCAAGTCGCTTTTATTTATGTTCATTTATTATAAATAGCCGCTAAAACTCATTGTTATATAGCGCTACAAATACGAATGACAATTATTAGAAAATGTTACAAATTGCTGTTAGGTACGTAACGGTAGTAAGGTGGCAAATTCATTTACTCTACTAAATAGGTAGGTACTCTTCTATCGACAAACTAATCATTTTTAATACTAAACACTGCGCAACCGGTAATCGAACTCAGCACCAAGCTACGAGTCTTATGCAACTAGTAGCTAAACAAGGCAGGTGAAAACATAATAGACATTATGTCATAAACATATGTTGTAGAAAGGTTTTATGAAAAGCGTACCTACACTATTTGTAGCCAGATAGCGTGGCTAACGACCCTGGTTTAATGTTACTTTTACTAACAACAAACGACATTATCTAGGTAGGTACTTACTATCAGAATAGTGTCGACGTTTGTAAAATTCATTCATAACTGTCTAATAGCTCTAAACTATAAATATATTTGTTGTTTATTCTCGGTTTATAAATAGGTAGGTACCTATTCTGTGATGTTACTTGTCGTTGATTATGCGCTATAAGTAATTTAATAAGTAACGTATCTGCAATAATTAATTCCAGATCGTAGATTCTTATAAATTAATACTTTGATTAAAGAACGGAGAGTTATTGAAAAGAGGATAGAAAATTAAACTCTCTAATGATGGAGTTTTAATAAAAAAAGAAAAGGATTTGAAAATAATTTTGACGAAGGTCATTATTATTTCAATAATTACTTACAAAATGGAATGGAAAGAACAAATTACTCTAGATTCTCTTTGAATTGCTACAAATTATGTTTAGGAAGGTAGGTACGTAATATTATGTACTTATTGTGGAATTTAGTTAATATCTCTCTGCCGACTAAAGTAATTAGAAAGATGAAAGTGAAAGTAGTTATTTTGAATTCCAAACATTAGACTCAATGATACATTTATAATAGTTAGGTAAAATCTTAAAATTTGATAGACTTGAAGGCGGCGTTCGGTAATAAAATCACGTTCAGTTTTACCACAATTATCTCCTAGTACCGTAAGAGATAATTGTGGTAAAACTGAACAAAGGACAGGCAAGCTAAAAATATTTTACACAGGTATTCACTTTTCGAGTGCATTGTGACAGCATTTCTAGCTGGCTCTTGCATTTTAGACTAAAAAACTAAAGCAAATAACGGGCGCGCAAAAAATCGTTGGTGCTAAAATTACACTAGACCGTAGTTTAAATATACGCTATTTAAACTACAGTTAACATTGTTGTAGATAAAATAAGCTTTGTAACCTATTTTCTCTCAGCTGTTAGTCGAATGGTACGTACCTATGTACTCTGAACTATAGGATATAGCGGTAAATCCGCTGCAAAATGTAGCAATTTAAGTGGCAAACGATTTTGCTATGTGTGCGGTGAGTTGAGTGAGGGTGAGTTTTCAGGTTTTTTAAGGAGACACTGAACTGACAGCAGGATTCCTCTGTGTTGTGTAATCAATGTGATCTTTGTTCCTTAGCAGGTACTAGTTTTAAAGCTTCTATGTTGGCTTTGGTAGAAAGCAAGCACCTTGTACGACCGCGATTTTTTTTTAATGAGGTGCTAAATTATTTTCACTGTGATACAAAAACTTACGCTTTTTTATATCCGAACAAACAGATAGAGACGACACCCACATTTCACTAGCTTTTCTATTAAATGCCTCTTAATAGAAGGCGACCCTATTGATATCTACCAGACAAATAGTTCTTAATTTCGTGCTGCTACTGAGAATTCCGTAACAGAAAAATCAGGAACCCGTTGCCCAACCTGAGAATTTAAGCAAGAAGACCGCGGGTCCAATGAGATATAATTATAAACATACATATATATAGTTTTGTTTGCTGGAAGTACCTACTTGAGTATAAAAAATATACCTACAAACATGCTAGTGTAATTTGGTTTTTAAACCTCTAAAGCAACCGATTATTTGTTGTACAACGTTTTAGAATTAATATGTACTTACTGTTTTACCGCCAAACAGTAATGAGTGAAATAGACATGCGTCATGTGCGGGCATTGGTTGCCATAATTAGATCAAAGACCAAAGACTGTTTATGTAATACTTTTATTTTGTTTGTAAAATATCATATGAACCTAATTTAAAGTCGTAAAACAAAATTAGTTAGATATTATATTATCAAATCAGAGTTCGCAAACTTTTATAGGTAACTCTTAGAATACTACAGGATTTTAAGAAAAAGGTGAGATCACAGACTCTTTTGATACACTTTTAATTTAGTCTTTAGGGTGTATTAAACCATTTTTAAATAAAGGCCAAATAGTTTAATGTTGATTAAATACTAATACCTATTTTATTTGGATGAAGTTTTGTACAAATAAATTTTCTTAAAGAGCTGGTAATAATAGCTATAAAGAACTGAGACGTTCAAAGAATGAACTTATTTGTCTGAGAGTATATATGTATGACTACACTTTTCTATTAAATTTTTATAAATGAATTTATATACGAAGGTTACATTAATGCCAAACAAGGAGGAAATAAACGTCTTCAGTAGAAACATACTACCGAAAAAGGCTATGTGTTAACACAATGCAATAACGTTGTATTAGTACAGGTGGGTATGTAATTGTGTCACCAAGAGCGCTGTTTTTAATCAAACCCATAATTGTATCTATGAATTGCCAAGTTCCATTTGTAAGATAAACAAAATTATATTTATATGTATTTAACGTTTGCTCCGTTTCCTCGGTGGCGTGGCGTAGTGAATGCGACCGTGTGCTTAAGTTTTCAGGTTTCCTACTGCAGGGGTTTATAAACTTTTAAGATAACAGACCTCTCACCAAATACCTTTTAGTTAATGGAACCCTATATCAATGATTACAAATCAAAGATACTGTAAATTAAATAGGAACCAAATCTTTTATTATAAATCCTTACTTCCTTACTTAATATTATAAATTCGAAAGTAACTCTGTCTGTCTGTTACCTTTTCATGGCTAAACCACTGAATCGATTTGGATGAAATTTGGTACAAAGATAGTTTAAAACCTGGGAAAGTACATAGGCTGCTTTTTATTGATGTAGGTACCATGCGGGCGGAAACGCGCGCATAAGCTAGTATTTTATAAGTGAAACACTTTCATTCTTTACTTTAACTTTTATTGTGAAGAATTAAATTATTCACTGTTTTATCAATAACTGCTTTATAGTTCGGTATTATGTCTTATATTGTATGCGCATATCCGGGGAAGCATCCTATCTCGACCTGTATTTGTTATTTGTATAAGCTGAAAAACCTGTTTCACAACGATACGTTGAGACAAATGGGAGCAAAGTTGACTGAAAAATAATAATATATAATAATAATAAATAATACCACAGTATTATTTAACAGCCAAATATAAATAATTTCGCGGAACCCTGGTGATTTTTCTACGGAACTAGGCTCCGCGGAACCCACTTTAGGAATTGAACTGCCTTAGTGGATTCCCGGGTCAGATAAAATGTTATTTTAGTCCAATAGATGGCAAAATTACAGTTACCTAAATGTGGACAAAAGGTGTTGGCCTGCGTATGTATTTAAAAATATTGAATATTACCAGGTTGAAGATACCATAAGAAGGCTCCTGACAACACAAGGCATAAAATAGCATTTTTTTATTAATTTTTAATTTTAAACAGTAGTTACAACTGTGGAATTTTGATTTGATGATTGATTTTACAAACACCGAGTGTTAAAATAATACGAGTTCTAGAGGTATTCCTAAGAGATTTTCAAAGCGCTAATTTTTATAACTCACAACATTTTGAATTACCAGCACTTCCAAAGAAAAAAGCAGCTTAGCTTTAGCGGCTTACACTTCACATTTTATTGTACTGTAATACAGTAGTTATTTACTATACTAAATACGGCTACGAGCCCGTTCGCCTCTTGACGTTCGCCCTTTTCATAGAAGGACGGAGCCCCGCTTAGCGGGGCTCCTATTTTTGGATGAATTTAAGAAGAAACCTAACAAATCCTTAACAGGGGGCGAAACTTGAGGGGCGATCGGGCTCGTAACTCTTAATACTATGTTATATTTATTGAATAAAAATACAATGAGAATCCGGGATTAATTAAGTAGATATATCTTGAGTATGTAAGAAGTTGTTTATATGTAGGTAAATATGGTTTATCAGGTGGTAACTTCACAGTACAAAATCTAATTGAAATAGACTTACTGAACGGTGCAATGTTTTCTAGGAAAGTTATCTCGTAAATCTTAAAACGATTTATATCAATGATATTTTAAATTGATTATTAGTATTTCTAGACATAGTAATCATATTCTCTTTCTTATTCTGCACGATGCGCGATGGTGTAGTGTTTTAAATAGTCACCGCGTGGTTTAATACTCTCACGGAAAAAAAAAATTATGCTGTCCACAAATATATACATACTTGTTCCGAGTCTGGATGTTCCTTGTTCGAAAGTTTGTAAGGTCCTCCACAACACAGGACTAAATACTCGTGCGAAGTAGTCCTTTTTATAATAATAATAATAATATGAAAGAACAAGTACAACATAACGATAAAGCTGAATGGATCGAGAAAGAAGCTAACAAATGGAGCGCACTAGAGGAAATGGGATTTGAGGAAGTTACAGAAAGTGATGTAACTATAATAACAGCTAAATTACATAACTGGAAGTCACCGGGTATAGACAAAATTCATAACTATTGGTATAAAAAATTAACATCATTACACAAATACATAGCGGAAAACTTAACTGACATAATATTAGGAAAACAGAACGTTGCAGATTTCCTTGCCACTGGCATAACTTATATGTTGCCGAAATCCAAGAACTCAATAGAATCTTCAAAATATAGACCCATCACATGCCTGCCAACATTATACAAAATTCTTACTTCAGCAATAACCCGGAAAATTTACTATTGAAAATTTACGTTGAAAATAATCACATAATAGCAGAAGAGCAGAAAGGATGCAGATAAGGCCATATGGGTTGTAAAGAACAACTTGTTATAGATTCTACTATTCTCAAACACGCCACAACACGAAACAGAAATTTATACTGCACCTACATCGATTACAAAAAAGCATTTCACAGTACTCCTCATTGTTGGTTGCTATAAATTCTACAGATTTATAAAATTCACCCTAAAACAATAGATTTCCTGCGAAATGTAATGACAATGTGGAAAACAACATTGCAACTAGGTAACCGCGACAACATAGTTAAGACCCGACAAATATTTATAAAGAAAGGTATCTATCAGGGTGATTCTCTGAGTCTATTGTGGTTCTGTCTAGCCTTGAACCCTCTATCACATTTACTGCGACGCTGCCAGGCCGGATATTGTCTTAAATATAATACAGGAGACACAGTTATCTCACATTTAATATATATGGCTGACATTAAATTATATAGCAAATCACTTAAAGATATGAATATGCTTTTAGAAACAACTATTAAATTCAGTAAAGATATAAATATGGCTTTTGGATTAGATAGATGTAAAACGTTACATATAATAAGAGGCAAAATTCGGCCTGGTGACTATCCATTGGATGATGCTAATACCATTACAGCGATGGAACCCATTGGTCTTTATAAATATTTAGGGTATAAGCAATCAAAAGGACTAGATCACACAGCACTCAAACAAATACTTACAACAGAGTACAAAAGAAGAACTAATACCATTTGCAAAACTCAACTTCCTGGGAATAATTTAATTAAACCATTGAATACATATGCCGTGCCAATATTAACTTATTCATTTGGAGTTATAAAATGGACAAAAACTGACATAGAGTACACGCACCATATTAACTAAGCACAATCACCTTCATCCTAAATCCGCAATAGAAAGGCTTACCATTAATAATAATAATAATAAACCCCTCTAGGACAGTCGTTATCTCATCATGAGACTAACGCGATATCGGAGGGCACAGTATAGCTTTAAAACTATCACCTTCGCCTTGTGATATAAACAAAAAATGTATCACCAGGTTAAATTAAAGCGCACAAACCGCAGGGCAGCTTGTGGCGGGCTGAATGTGAGTGGCGACACTGCGGTCCTGAATGCCTCAGAGAGTTGGTTAGGGCCTCGTTCCCGGCTTGCCGTTACTGGTTGGCCGGGGTGGAACTTCAAGAGCGCCCGCAGGACTCTCAACTCTGGCTTGCCTTGGTCGGCCGGCCAGAGGGAGGCCGCTAGAGCTATATGCTTGGGGGTGGAAGTGTCATTTTCAAGGGCATAACTACGGGGAAACCCGCTCTGGGTCTCCGTTGTCACGAGACCCGTGATGGTGAAACCGGCGCCGCACCGCTCGACACTCCTAGCCACTCGCACCGGTGTTGCCCTCTGCTGCTGGCTTGTATGCCTATAGTGGCTTATCAGGGGGCCCATCTAGTGAGTTGGCGAGTCACCGTCTGCCCATTGCATTGATGCTATTAGAGTATTCAGGGCAGACGCCGTTTTTCATCCATAGTTAGCAATATACCGGTCCACCAAACACCCATACCTATAGCCCATATATTAGAATCCATACGTAGCAATAGTCCTACGCCTGCTGCGGCTAGTGCCGCTGTAGGTGTTCCATAACACCTTTGATTAAAACTCTCGAAGGGCCTCTTCACGTTGGACCCATGTCTCCGTGTAAGCCTCCCAAAGGGCCAGGTATTTTCTAATATAATATGTTAGAAAGTACCTGTGATAAGAGAAACATAATAATAATAATATTCTACTACATACACACAACACCATCTAGCCCAAAAGGCAAAAAAGGCAGGTTGGAGGTAGGGGATTCATAGATGTACATCACCTCTGGCAGAAACAGATCTATAACTTGAGAAGCTTCTTGATCACAAAATCTTACACCAGTGAAATTCATAAAGTCATAGTTGAAAATTATTACACCTAAACGATCCACCAAATATACAGAACTCTAACAATAGCGACCCGTAGATACAGAAAATTAAAGAATTGAAAAGGAAAACATTTTATGGAAGATATCCTCATGACTTCGAGCAGACTCACGTAGACACAATAGCTTCAAACAAATGGTTGAAAGTAGGTAATTTATTTCCAGAAACAAGGATTTATGATAGCTAAACAAGATAAAATATATAATAAACACCAAAAATTACAGGCAATATATAATTAAAGACCCCGCGGTTACAAATGACAAATGCCGTAAGTGTCACAATCAACCTGAAACTATTCACCATATAACTGGAGCATGCACAACTCTTACACAGACAGATTACATACAGGCACAATCAAATAGCTAATATTTTTCACCAAAAACTAGCACACAAACATAGTCACATACAAGACATAAACATTCCCTACTACAAATATACGCCTCAAACTGTACTAGAAAACACCACATATAAGCTGTATTACGACCGCGCTAATCTCACTGACAAGACCATTCACTACAATAGACCAGACATAACTTTATAGGATAAAATTAATAAAACCACATAGCTCATAGATATAGCAGTCCCTAATACAAATAATATAAAAAAAAACCATTAGAGAGAAAATAAGCAAATATGTAGAATTAAAAGAAGAAATATCAAGAATATGGAGGCAAGATAAGGTATATATAGTACCTATTGTTCTTTCTACTACCGGAATCATACCCAAGCATCTACACCATAGCTTGAAACTAATAGATCTAAAAGAATCCGTTTACATAATTCTCCAGAAACCAGCCATATTGAATACTTGTAGAATTGTTAGGAAATTCATTCACTGGACGAAAACGATGTAACACAGACAACATCTATACCATAATATTTAAGCGCATACTACATTTACTTGCTCTTGGCCCGTAAATGTAGTTAAAACCAGCCACGAGCTGAGAAAGTAAAATAAAAACACAAACAATAACAATCACTGCGTACGTATTAGGTTTTAGATGGGTAATTAGCAATGACAAAAATAATAACTATTGTAGAACCGTACCCCAATCTGCGCAGAGGCGGCGTGCGTGCGTTTACGTCGGCGCACAGCCAGAGCAAGAAGAAGCACCAGTGCAATCGAAGACAGGGCCGCCACCAGCAGCGGCAGGAGCAGGTTGTCGCCTGGGGAGTAACCCTGTACACAAAAAAAGGCAAATTAAAACATGACACATGTAGTATATTCACGTAGAAAAATGTCCTGTACAGATCCTGCTAAAATACGCTCTGATTTTAAATTACAAAACTTATCTTATGCTTACATGTATTTAAAAACAAAGTCGTAATATTCTATTTACATAACAATATACAAATATCTTTGGGACATTATAGAAGCTAACGCGGGAAATAACCAGTTGCAACAGTAGAGGTATATTGAGAAATCGGACTAACTAAGGCTAAACTTTGAATCTATAATTTATAAAAAATTGCTATAGTTAGTAGCTGCTCTGATGGGTTACTATTATAAAGACGTCGTATTTTTAAAGAATCATTTTCGTAGGTAAAATCACGACGTCTTTTGCTTTACTTTGTATGGCGCCCTTTGACACCTTTGGGTTTGGACCATTAACTGATTTAATCACTTTTTATAATGTTCTACCCCTTGTTATATTTTATATATTACGTTCCAAGTTCTTCTATCTATCTTTCAGTAGATTCGTTAATTAGGGATAAAAGTATCCTATGAGTTAAACTAGGACATAATCTGTGTGCCAAATTTCATTCAAATACGTTCCACGGTTTCACGTGTTCGAGTAACAAACGACCAAACATCTTAACAAAATCCTACATTTATAATACTAGTACGATTTTTATGGCGACAGCACACTGCAAAGTTTCAAACTCTGAAGCCTATAAAACGTATTGGCAATTGGCAGTTGGTTTGCGGTAATAGCTATGTATTAAATTAAGTTGGACGCTGACGACGACGGACATAATGTAGTATAGAACGACAGCAGTTACAATCGAAATAGCTTTTAAACACTTACAGTAAATTGTACGGTGACTGGGTATAAAAAAATATTCCCATTGGCAAGGCAATAAACTTTACATGCATTTTGAAGTACAGTAGGCGTTTTCTTTTATATCTCAATGCGAGTTCTTGTTAAGCGGAAATTGTTAGAGGAAATAAAAATGCAGAATGCTGATGCATTTATGTACGTGTAGGTAGCGTAAAAATTTACCGACTTCAGCGAAGCTCTATTATAAGTACGTATTTATAATTGGGTAGTATTTAACTACACAGCAAGAAAATACTAATTGCACAACAAAATATGCTTACCAAAAATACTAATTGCACAGCAAAATATACTTAAAGAGATCAAACTAAGTCGATAGAACTCCGCTTCGCGGGGCTCCTATTTTTGAATGGGTTTAAGAAGGAACCTAACCTAACCTAACCCTTCCGAGAAAGAATGTAGTGATTTGATTGAGGCGTATAGGTGCTCGTTATGCTGTGCAATATTTGCTGTGCAATTAGTATTTTTGATGGTCATTATATTTAATCCCTTTATAATTCGATGTTTAAAACCATTAAGATTGCGAAATGTAATTATTATATTTATAATAAAATTTTTAGTATGTTGTGTAAAGGTCGGAAAAATATACATGATACAAAAATAAATAAAAAGCAAAGTATTTATAATTTCTTGGTCTCTTCCGGAAGACCTAGGCTAACCTAAGGCTCTAAGATCCTAAGGCTACGGAAAACCGTATATAAATTTGCTTTTAATGAATAATGAATTTAGTCAGACGCCAATAAACTGTTAGATATCTCACTGGCCAATCACGCAAATAAGAGAGTAACTTAATTTATCATGAATTATCATTAAAATTCAGTTTATTTAAAGTAATAAAGTACTGGAAAACACAAAGTATTGAATAGTACTTTTTACGGCTTGTACCTACTTATTAATGAGCTTCATACCGCCTATGAAATGTTTTTATAATTGTCTCAATAAAATACAGTTTAACAAAAAGGTTTACAGCTTTGTAACTTGTGAGAAAGGGCAATATTGACTTCGCATTTACATATATTCTAAAAGACAATGTGACGGTTTATATGTTGTGTATCAACGTGGATGTACCGCGTATACTAATATTGAATTTGGCGAACACAAAGCTATCCATGGACTAGAATTTTAATGAAGGGTTTTACCAGTGTAACTAGGGCCGACAGCTTTTAGAAAGTTACGTCTCTTCGATAACAAACGTCCCTCTAATAAAATGTATGCTCTCAAGTTTTAAGTGTTGTCACGTTGAAATATTTAATCTGTAATCATTATTCTTAGTGAAAATATGGTATAAATGTTGAAGAAAGGCTAAATGAATCCAATAATTTAATAACGACAGCACTGAATTAACATAGGTAAGTAATAGTACTTTTCATATTAATGTTCGAATCAATAAACAGATTCAAACATTTCAAATCGATGAAGCCATTGCATTCTACTAAGGAGAACCGATTGTAAGTAATCAGAATAGCATTACATAAGTACTCGATCCGCAATAGATTTCATAAATCAAGTACGTTTTCCATATCCGCTTTTATTACGTTACGGGTTACCCAGCTGTTACCGAAGAAACTGTTACGATTAGTTATGTAGTGCACGCACCGGTGTTATGATCAAGTAAATACATTATGGCTAAACATTACATAAGCCAGGTAACAATGCAGTACGCACCGTCCATTGGAAGTAAGATGACGTGTCCACGAAAGGCCACCGCGCACCGTACCAGCCACCGTCGCCAGCCTTCGATACCGTTACTTCATCGGAATCAGTGCCTGGAGCCGCATAATCAGTCTTCTGTGATGGAAAAGAAAATACTTCGTCCACTTCCAGAGACTCTTTAAATTCTTCGTCGTCATCCACCGCCAACATGGCATCCTTCAAATCTTTTAATTTATACGACTCGCTGGTCGTGGAGAAGTCCGTAGTCACCGGAGTTCTCGTTGTGGTAGCTTTGGTAGTAATTAAAACGTCGTCAAACGTCTTTGTAGTGGCTATTCCAGCTTTTTCTGGTGGAACATATGATCGAGAGTAATATCTCAATACATTGTGAAGAGTAATTGTTTCCGGAGTGACAGTTGCCCGGATTATTGTATCTTTTTCCCATGATTTGACTGAGAGATCGTGATCCACTAAATGATCATTATTAGACGAAGTCCCAATAAGGGGAATCTCATTATCTTCTGTTGGTAGAGGTGGAATAGCTGTGAAGGAAGTAGAGCTTTTCCATGAACGCAGAGCTGGCATAGTCCAGGGAGGAGTAGTAGCTTCGCCAATCACTGCCGATGCCATTGTAGATGCTGTTGTAGAAGGCGTTGTCGAAGTAGAACTTGTTTCAGATTTCTGGCCCAAAGTTAAAACAATTTCAGGAGACATTTTTAATTCTTTTTTCCTAGATTTAGCCAATTCACGAGCAGCGGGTGCCAACGGTGCGGCAGTAATTACTTCATGGTGATTTAATTGATTTCTACGAGCTAGCAGTGCCCCATTCATAACGTAAAGAGGAACGGAAGCTAGAGCGAGCGCTACGATTACGCCAAATATTATCAGCAAAACATATTTCACTGTGGATTTTCTACGCGATCGCCGGACGTGAATTGAGGGGCTGTAGTCCCGTCCTTTTCCTTTCAAGCCGCTGTTGCTCAACACTTCCTCGGTTTGCGGGAGGATAGTGTACTGGAGACTATTCTCGCCGTGTCGCACTGTCTTGTACATTTTGATGATGTCGCTACTTAGATATCACAAAAGGAAACACTACTGTTACGTTTCGTATTCACACTAAATCTTATCACATACTCGTATTTTCACTTTACTTAGAGGAGTCCGTGGTGCAAACGTGTCACGGTTTTGCGAGTCATCAACGTAGGGACGAGTCGGTGCGAGACATCGCGGACACTCGCGCTTTGTGCAGCGTTGTCGGCTCGGTGGTGAGCAGGGCCGCAAGGCGCACGCGCGACAACATTGAGCGGCTGCGCGCTCCCCTACTGATGGCGGCCCGCGACGGCTCGACGGCCCCAAGCTTTTGAGGTTATATGACTTAGAAGCCGGCTTCTATTTTACATCACGACGCACGACAATAACAATAACATCACAGTCTCTTTACGGACCTGTCTACCTCGCTTCATTAACGAGTAATGATTTCAGCGACTTTTTAATGGGGTTGAATGAGGTAGCTCCTATTGTTTGCACCGAATTGCTACCGTCGAATGAAACGGATAATTTATTTTGGGTCTACTTCACTAATGTAATCGGAAGCCCATACTAGCCCCCAGAGCAATCTAGCGTAGCAGCCCTGAAGAACTTGGCATGTTGAGATATTACTTCAAGTTTTTGTTCGATATTTTGTTATCGAAGTATTTAAATATCGAAACCAGCTTGTAGTATAAGCAATTTATGAGTAAGCGTATATATTTTCGAATATGCATAATTGAGATTTCTCACAAGTTCCATGCCGAACTTTTTTGTAGGCATTGATCAAATGCAATGACGTATAATTTATCATATGGATGCGGCGGGTTTTGGCATCGGCGCTCGGCGCGCTATACTTTTGTGTGCTTTGATTATTTTTCGGATAACGCTCTCAGCATACCTATAACGTTGAATTATATTACCTATTCAATTATATATGATAAACGAAGTAAAATAATTCGTACATCGTGAATCTAAAGTTTCATTGGGTACAGTCACCCTCAAATAGTATACGGATTAAAGGTGTATTATAATGTCTACATCCAATATGCTAAAATATTGTATTTGTCTATTATGTTTACCTACTCAAATGTATGTTGAATAACGTTTCACATACAAAGTTATAAAACAGCCGGTTAACAAAGTTTTGGAACACAATTTTACCTACATACTTGGAACTTATACAGATACAGAGTATGTACTTGGATATACACTATTCATCGTGTTTTGGCACAATAGATAATACAATAACCTGGCATATTTTATGTACACAGACAGACTTCAATGGAACTTGGTTATATCTTTTTGAGGATGGCTATACTAAATTATCACTACATTGACAAACTGTTTTGGATCTGAAGTATAAGTATAAGTGGATGTTACAACAGTGGTTATAGTAAAATAAAAGTATAGTGAATTTAAAATCAATTATGGCTTTAAAAATAATCATTTAGAGAAATATGGAGGGTGCAATGACAATCTAAATACATATGTTTTAAGTCACAAATTAACTTATAAACGTAAAAATTATAACATTTATCTATGCATAATTTACATTTACTTGTTGCCACGTTCTAGTGCAGCGTAGAACCTAAGAGAAGCATTGGCCAGACACCGCACTCTTCTTAATCGCCAAACTTACAATATTGCTTAATTTACAAAACAAATCCGTAAAGCTCATTACGGTTGCAAGCAAGCAAGTAAGCGTTATACTATCCACTTATGAACACACTTACGCAATAAATAAAAGTAAAACAACAATGTTTTAATGTTAGCCTCTAATGGTAATGTGGTTAAATATCCATTTACTTACATGTCCACACATTAATAAAAACAAGATGCAACCATATTGTAGCCCGGCGGCGTGACAATTTGAGCTTTTTGTAATTTATAATTGATCAGAAGATCATCAATTATCCAGCATTATTACCATCCTCTCGCCTTCTGCCAAAGACTTCGTATCTAAACAATAATCGGGAAATGCAATAGACTTCTGCCTACGTCTACGGAGAAGGAACCAGTATTATGGTATACACGGTGTCCCAGAAGATGTAAAAACAATTGTAATGGGAGATTCGTTAGGTAAGGACCTTTCTAAAGTGCTAAATAAAAAATTATGACCGTTGGATCTTCTTAAAAGTAAAAGTAATAACAAAATTTACATTAACATGAGGGAAGCCGTTGGCAAAATCTAGTTGTTAAAATAAATCAAGAAAATGCAAAGCTCTTCCTTTCCACTTCGCCGTTTAGCAATTTCGGAACCAATATTTCAATAGTCTACTTACCTAAGTGACTTTTGAAATGCACTTCCACCGCTTCCACGTTGTACGTGAGGTACAATACTTATTAACTAGGTGCACCGTGTTCGGAGTACACAGGTATATGTACTTACTATGTGTTTACACTTATACATGTAACTTTATCGATCAATATCTAGAATAAAGAGAGAGAGAGGAGGAGGTTCATGTTTGTTTATGGAGCGTGTTACAGAAAACTGTGATTATATTGAACGATTTTATGGTACATTGTCTTAATCACCTAGTAAAAGATGATTTTAGCCTGAGGGTGCGCTCGCGTTTATATACATTTTGTCAACAGTACAGTACTTCTTTGCCGGATGTAAAGTACTCTATGTCCTTTTCTGTACAATGTGTATGCGACAATATAATCATGATGATCTAGGAAGTAGTTAAGGCGTGAAGGCGTAACAAATAAACAAACTCACATTGGCATTTATAGTATTAATCTTCTTTTTTTTATAACGTTATTAAGGACGTAAGGATTTTGTAATGTTTCTTGCATTGCAGGAAGATACGCAGTTTCTTCAGTAGTTATCATAATTTTTTATATATTAAATAATATTAATAATTATTTTTTGCAGGCCAGGTTTTGTGGCTCAGGCTGAGTAAGATTTTTATAAGTATATTTAGAGTCTACATACATATTATATAGAAAATCTTTACCCTACCAGTTTTTATGCACAAATCAACCTTCTAACTGCTTGTAGTTACTAAACATACATGTATAAAATTTGTAATTTCCAATCTATCTTGTAATATTGTCAAAAACACATCTTGCATACATACATTATATACAGCTAATCTAGTCATTGTTGTTAGTGTTTATAAAGCTTTTGTTATGCAATATTATTGAAGTGGCTCGCAGCGCGAACCGTCGCGTCTGCCACCGTTTCTAATTAAAGCTTAGAAAAAGTCCACAACGAGTATATTAACATGTTTTTGCGGTCGGTCAAGCAGCGAACACACCATACGAATACTAATTCACTTGACCTTGAACACAATCACGTTTCCTTTCGAAATTGGTTCGTGAATGCTATATTTTTAGAATAAAAGTAAAAAGAGAACGCCAAACAGAATAAAAGGGTTGGTCGGACGAATCGTCTTACTTTTTGTTAGCCGACCATCTTTTTCTACTTAGAATTTCGTAAGCGTCGAGTTAGATAAAGGTACCATCTTACCCACGTTTGTTCCGTATCTTTATAACGATGCTGTCTAAAGTATTATTATTTCTTGTCGGTTTATAAAATTGATGTAGGTAGGCGTCAGGGTCGCGCGCGGTGTGATCATTTCGTTTTATTCATTATTTGTTTAATTATAAGCTGCATCAGCTACTTTTTTTTTACCTATAGGTATAGATTAGAATTTTATTTTATAAATATATTATTACAATTGAAAGTATAAGTTAACCTATTATTATATTTCCTTGTTAACTTGCTATTCTTTAGGAATACATACGTGTTTACGTATTTAGAGGTTATTTTCGAGTCGTAGAAAATAAGCGTGACAAACACTATGATGCACACAAAAGACGCCCAGAGTTTGGAGCACTAGATATCTGAGGATTACATATATTTGATTATACATGTATACATACCTTATCGACGCTTTGATAGCGGCACGGTGACATTTTAACCAAAGCGCCTTGCGTGCAGTTGATAAGCTTTTTAAAAAGATGCAAGTTTATGTTCGTATATAGTTTAGGTCGACTTATATACTGTTGTTACACAATTTATATTCATAAATATTTTAAACGTAACGCACCCGGTTTTTGATTTATTGAAAAATGTCTAATGTGCTATTCTTGTGACATTTCACTATGACAACAACTTTTTTCTTCTGTTTGATCACGTCAATCAACATGCAGATTTCATGATTTCAGATATCGAAAAACATCAAAGTCATATTTCTTAAAGCTCTTCATATCTATACTAATATTTGTTTTGGTCATTTACACATCCGTATCTTTGCCAGTTATCGTTGTATTTACTTAAGATTTGTATGTGACATAATCGTGCGCTTATATTTTGTTGCTGTTCAATTTTGCCCTTGCGTAAGTAGCTGTATTATCAGCTGCTTGCAAACCAGATTCCTGAGCTACCCAGGAATTGCTAGTCATGACAACATCCTAAATCAGAGATATATATAAGATTAATTTCATAAATATATTTCTGTTATATAAAAAACTGCACATGTTACCTACCTATATCACAAAGTAAATAATTATACTATCGTGGTTACTCGTCGGTTTTAATATTTTTCCATTGCCCAAAGTTGTGTAATAACATGAAAGTTGGCATAGTGTTTAAAACCACGTGGAACGTTGTTTCATTTAAATCATGTAGGCTCGCAATTGTGAAGTGACTGAATAGCCTGGCACTGACATAAACTTAACAGAAGTGATCTTCCTACAAAACGATTCACGGAAATATATAATAGAGCAGATATATAGACATTAGACACTTAAACTTACTTTAAATTAAGGCCTGAAATCAAGTTTTGAAGCGAATAATGTTGATAATTTATTCGTCGGTATTATTAGAATCGAATCAATGAATCGATGTAACGTGTAGTACGCTGGACCCTTGCGTGGTGTGCATTAGGGCGTCGTTTGCTCTAGTACAATGACATCGACAAAGCTGCTATTTTCGTAAGCCGCTGGAACACGGCCAGCTCTGCGGGGCATCGCGTAAATAAACGTACATGACAAACGCATGCTGCGCTCTCTTCGGACCGATTTCGACAAATTTAGTAATGCCCTGTAGGAAGCTATCGACACAAAATATGGCTCGACAGCGCTCGCAGCACGCTCTAGCGCTCCACGAAGCGACGATAGCGGCTGCGAACCGACTTAACAAACCCCAAACGTATCTTCTTGTATTATAAATATATATATTACACTTATAAACTAGTTGCACCAAAATAAGAATGCTGTTCTAAATAACAACAGGTTATGTTTGTGAATATTTAATTAGCAATAAATCACTAAGTATATTATTTCTTGCAATATTCTAAGAGAATACCACATTTAGAAGTAATACAGTCGTTTTAAATAACCTACCCAACCTTGAGGGTTCAAAGCACATCCTGTCAGCGGGTTTTACGAGGTTTGCCTAAATAAACATTTTCACGAACACGTGTTTGGTTGCTAATGTTGGTGCGCGACCGCCGAGCGCCCGCCGCGCCGCGTCGCTGCAACCAGCCTCCTTTGTCGTAAAAACTCTATTTATTGCCACACGAATATTGTTCTTTCATCCACTTACAAAACAATTTTGGAGGGAGAAACTATAAGTTACTTTACTACCTGCTGTGCTGTAAACGGCACCAAAAGTTTTTATAACACTTTTTTTACTCAACGCTTTCTAAATATTGTTTTGTATATTGGATCCCTAAGGACTTAAGATAAGTTTTCTTTCGCTTATCTTATCCTAAAAGAGGCTGAGTCTCTAATAATATTTCATCCCATTCTTGCATAAAAACGTCTTTTATTTCAGTTGAGACGTTAGAATAGATATTTATCTAAGAGTATCTTAAAGTTTTAATTAGGAGGGTTGTCGTGATTGGTTTTTTGCGGTTGAACGGGGTTTGTTTACCGAGCCTTGGGAACCTGTTCTCTTGGATCTTGTGGTGCGGTATTGATAGATTGTCTCAGTGGGTAGAGTGAGTGATGTATCGGTCCGTCAGCGTGACGGTGTAGGGTGCATCGTCCGCTCCTGACCCTGGCTGGCCCAATGCCACGATATATTCGCCGTAAACCGCGCACCGGCGCAGTGGCACCACGCCAACTCCTGGACCCTTCCGCATCGTTAGCAAATCATCATTCTGCGCAAACTTTTGAGACGACTATTTTCAGGGAGCGTTTCAGTTCTAGAAAATGCTAAATCATCATACATTTAACATAGTTACTCTATTTTTTCTACAATTCAATTTGCTGCGCAATTGGGAAGTCGAGTACAAAATAATTATAATCTAACATGTGTTCATAATGAACCTGTGGTGAATAATTTAATTGGTCCAGTTAGCTCGAGATATGTGTATTATATAATCGCATAAATAACGACTAAGAGAGAGAGACAGAAACATGTTATTGTATGAGGTACTTCCATAAATAGCTTCATTAAAATTTAGGTCGATAAGAGACCGATTGTTCTAGAATAATTGTTATTAAATTGGTGTTTATCTAAGGGAGTTATTCCACGTCTTCGTGCAGTATAACTGTCTTCGGATAGTTATTGTAGCAGACGATTAACTGGACGTTATTGGCAGCCAGGAGTGTTGGCATTGGCATAGGTTCAGGACGTTGAACTCGCACATGTGATGCATGGGCGGTACCTACGCGTAAGATTGAAAGTGCAAGTGCATTGTCCGGTCTTGTAACTGATGTCTAGTATACTATCATAATGACTATAGCTATGAAATAAAGGTATCGGGCACGAGTTGTAAGATTTGTAAGCTTTATAAAGAACATAATTATGCGTAAAATGCCGCGTCACGATATTAGACCACTTTGCTAAATAAATTTATTTATAGTCTCAACATATTTAGACTAACTCTAGAGTTAAAAAATATAGGAATGCCATCTGCTATAAATTTTGATTAAATTAATATTACATTTTGATTGAATCCAACAGACACATTTTTGGATTTGTTTCAAGTTTTATAATAAAAATTAAAAATTTATAAAAAGCCTTTATTAGTTCAGACAGTATTATTTTCCAGAAATATTTTCCTTATTATAAGTTGATAAAATTGTTCCAATCGTTCACTATATTGCACTTACTTAAATATAAGTACTTTTAATCTAAATTTACATGACCGATTGTATACCTGTATATTTGTTTAGGTAGAGGTGTAATTTTATTAATTTAGCACTTGCAAGCTGGTAAGCTGTCAAGAAAACATATTGTGTGTTTTCACGACAGCTTACCCACAATATACATATTAAATTAAGAATAAGGAGACTAAAGCAAAGATTTTGCTTTATCATCTTGTAAAAAGAAATTCGCGTTTACCTTTCTCTCAAATCTTAAACACGCTGCTGTCTATGTTTATGTCCTACAAAATAGTAATCAAGTTTTTACTATATCGCTTGATCGAAGGCTATATAGTATAATAATATCAGCCTTGTATTAAACTATCCCACTGCTGGGCATGGGCCTCTTCTCAGTGTAAGAAGGGTAAGGCCATAGTCCATCACGCTGGCCCAGTGCGGATTGGCAGATTTCACATATCTTCGAGAACATTATGGAGAACTCTTAGACACGCAGGTTTCCTCACGATGTTTTCTTTCACTGTTAAAGCAAGCGATAATGAACTATTTAATACGCACATAACTTCGAAAAAACAGAGCTGCGAGCCTAGGGATCGAACTCGAGACCTCTGAGACTCTCTCCCACTAGGCTATCGCTACTTATGGCTATATAGTTACTTCATATTTAATAGGACAATAATAAAATCAATAATCATAATCAAGTAAGACTCAGTAAGTACGAAGTTTGAAGTACTAACGCTGTATTACTTTAAACTTAGTACTTACTGAGTAAACCTCACTGAATTATCCAACAACACTGCGTTGAAAGAAATGTCTATGACCTCTATCGCTGATCTAGATGCTCTAGCCGTGATTGCCACTTTTATAAATTAGAATTTTTGGTGGTATTTGTTATTTTATGTTGCGATGCGTAAGCATATACGAAATTGTGAAATTTGCCGATCGGCCATCGTTGTGAGTTTTCTCTGTCAGTAACAACACGGTTCAGTATAAAGTGTCTTATCTATGAACACGGTCTAAAATTAAGCTTAGTAGATGACAATAAGTCACATTGACACTAGCTTGCACTTGGAAGACTCACAAAGTTTGTAGCTCTTCAGGGATATAATGTACAAGCGAGATAAGGGCATGTAAATGTAATTTACACACTTAAATATTGTTAGGCTGATTATGAGGTGCTGGATCAGTCGAAGTGCTATTGGATCTGACTATTCTTACTGTGTTACAGCATGGCGATAGGCTCGCTCCCTAATACGCTGTATAAAGGTGGCAAAATTTGGCTACCTCTTCGAGAACATATTAACGTAAGCCTACGTACTGTTACATATTCGATACCTTAACTATGGTTCTATAAACGCTCATTTGGCCGAGTGTTAGAAGTATATTTCCACATAGTTTTTGGATATCGGCCAGTGCGTAATGGCCGAAATACTTTGCCTTGAACTTGACATGGCATTATTACGTCACGGCACCTGGCAGGTGCCAGACACGCTTGGAAGCACGCAGATTCATAGACATCCTGTCACTTTCCTCGACCAACTTTACCTAGAATTCGTTTTAGATAATTGACAGTAACATATATACCTTTGTTAAATGACGTGTGAGTAATCGTTGTGTAATGTTTTAGTTCTGTTAAACGTAAATATATTGTGAAGTTTCATCATTCCTAGTGTGATAAGTGTTATAACTTATAAGATGAAAAGGTCACGATTACAGACTTAATTTGTAAGTTATAGTCTTTCTAAGCAAAAACTTCACAAAACAAAATATGTTCGTTAAAAACATATAACCAGGAAAGGATATATGGCCAATGTGAATGGGAGAGTTTGAGAAGACATAGGTAAACGTTCTTTAACAGATCAGACACATACTGGAGAAGTGCCAGGATAAGATAACCCTAAACCAACTAACAAGAGCGGTATGTCAGAATCGTAGCATGTTCAAATCTGATGTCTCTACCCCTCTGGAAAATAGGCGTCTTTAAATACGTATATGTATGTATGTACAGAAAGGGAACTGTCCACTTTGTATGGGGGTTTTGGCTTGTAATGGACAGTCACTGAGAATAATAATTATATATTAATTTGGAAGCATTAACCAGTAGGAATTAGAAAATAACAAAGTTGTGTCTAGGTGTTCTTAATTCGTTTGTTGTGGTGGTTTATATAAAGGTATTTGAAATAAAAATCATTGATTTTATGTTATTCCTTTTTTATTATTCTGATTCGTATGTTACTAAAATGTTATCTAGGAACTGGGCTGAGGGGTTTAAATTGTTTTGATATATTGCCCAACTCAAAAACCAAATAATTGTCATTATATGGGCGCAGCAACCTACTGTCCATTGAACGTAGGATCGTCGTTAATTGTTTTTATGTATGAATTCTGTTCACGCTAAGCCAAAAATGGACAGTTCCCTTTAAGATTTTAAAGTTGTGTCATATTTTCTTACAGTAAAACACTTATCACAGCTATCACGCATTTAAGGAGATGTATCAAGAGCTTTATTTTGTTTTTAAAAACTGCCACATGCACTTTTTTTACATGCTATTTTGTGATCAACTAAACCCTAACTCGCTTAATATAGTATATAATTCAGATTTGTATTAAAATTGCGCTGGAATGTTTATAATTTATGTAAGTGTACTCAGAAATAATAAATCATAACAAAATTGTTTCTGCAATCAAAAGTACAATTTAATTACAAACCGGCGTACTTATCTCTAGTATATGTATAGTTAGGTACTAATACGGCACTATCAGGCAACTGCGTCGGCGCGGACCGTTAAACACTTGGTTTATGTACTTCATTATCTAAATGTGCAAGTGTTCGACCATCACGAGGTCGCCATAGATCGTGTTAACTAAACATTTTTATTATTATAAACGTCACGTAATATACATGGTGTAAGATAAAGCTGCGGTCCATATGTGCGCTTGCGACGTTCCCACGCCTCGCCCCCCCGCACTCCACCCCTCTCGATGTACACCATGTGTTCTCGTCCATTGTAATCTGAACCATCCCCTTTTAACACAAACACAAGTATCGTATTATCGCGCGGGATGACGAAGGTCATGTTAGATTGGTTTAATTTTTACCTCCCGGGTTTCGTGTTGTATGTTCACGCCTAGGGTTTCAGGAGTGACGGTTCGACGCTATTTGATAGACGGGTAATTGATTAATGAAATATGAAAGTGACTGCGTAATGCATCCTGCTGAGTATCTCAAAATTGCACTTTTTATACGATGAAAAAATGTATTGTACATACCGGACGTGCTTCAATGTTTTTATATAATCTCATATTTTATATGATGGTTATAGTATTATGCTTTCATGGTAACCTACTGTTTCTTGAAAATATAGGCGCCTAGTGTGCCATGCGTGTACTGGGTTATTTGTATCACGGAGCAAAATTTGTATGAACATACAATTTGATGCATTCTTATACCTAAATATTGCTTCAGCATAGAATTATTTGAAAGTTGGTCTATTGATTTATCCTTTGCTTATTCTTTTTTTTTTACCAGCAACCGCATTGTTGTATATAAGGATCCCTGTGCCGCGGATAACTTTATAAATGTAGAAATAACAGACACAAAAGTCACGGTAAATTATCAGTCCTCACAGTTCGAGAGTCTCTTAAAATAATGGATTAAAAAAATTTTAATAAAGTGGTTTAAGCTCACAGCACTTAGCTCACAGGCAGTAACGAGGCGACCACATGGACCACTGAGCTATTTGTGCAGTCAATTTGTTACAACTATACCTTTCTGTTAGCCCGTTGTTTATCTCCACTTAGCCAAAGATAACAAACAAAATAGAACAATCGCACCTGTGTCACGTAAAGTACCGTCATATACCTCAGCTGCGTAACCCTAACACAACATTTTGAAACAGTTTGTGTCTTATAAAAATGTTTAAGAAATAAGTGACGTTTTGTTGATAGATTACGTTTTACGTGTGTGTTCCGTAAGCGACGATAATAAGACGATAATGGATCGTCGCAGAGACGTATCACGGGCACACATTGTTAATCATAAAGGCTTATGCTTGTAAAGCAGCTTAGTGCGTACTGTTGGTACGACCAGATGGGGCATGGTAACATCTTGGTGTGCTCGTATTTACGAACACGGTAGGACTTATCCATAAAGTGTGTGTACAAGGAGTGGCACCGTAACGTACATATGAGAATAAATAACGGCATGTTAAATAAAATATCTTATTATTTAAACAAGAACATTTGAAAGGAAATACTTTGTATTTAATAAGTTTCTTATGTGGAGATTCCACAAATCATGACCGCATTTTAGGAATATTATTATTTACAAACAATTATTTACAATTAAATATTTTACTTGGGTAGGGGAATTTGATCATTCGTTCTACAAATTTTACTACCTATAGGTAATTATTGTTATTATGTCTTATCGATAGTTCGTTGATGTAACATCTCAGTTTTTGTGTTTATAGTCGGTAAAACATTATGTAACTCATATTATTAGTCATTATATTTTGTAAATATGGTCGATAATATTAAATTCATATTATAGCTCAAGCCAGAAGCTCTTATTGTTAAAATAATATGGTTTCTAATATCACACCTCTCTTCTAGAAACTGTATACAGATTGGTTTTAACTTATCCATACTTTTATTTTTAAAGTACGTTCACAATAATGTGTATTCCAGAAACAAAAGTATGACTCGGTTTTACTATTGATAAGGAAAAGTTTACTCTTTTGCGATGTATGAATTGGATCCGTCTTTGCCATTTTCCCTAGTTATTTGGGTTGGCGTATACAACACACATATTATCTTTTCATCCTCTAATATCTCTTGGCATTCACTGGCTTTTTAGTCATGTCATCGTTGACATAGCGCATTAATCTTTTTAAGATGTCCCGAAGACCATTTGGCTACTCATATCCATGTTTAACATTTTCCTCGTTTCTTTGTATCATATAATATGTACCCCTTATTTCTGATTACACCACATATATTCTGTCACTGGCGCAACTTTCATATTGCTGTAATAAACTTATTATTTATCTTATGTTTTTATTTCGGCAGCCTTGTTGATAGTTCCACGACTGCTATGCGTGAGGTATTGGATTAGAATTCCGGGTTAAATTACGTGTTATTGGGCTTTTCTATCAAGATATTATTGATAGCAGCTCGGATTTTGGAACTGTCCGGTAAACGGCTATGGTTAAATAATAATATCAGCCCTGTATTTAACTGTCCCATTGCTGGGCACGCTCTTCTCAATGTGAGAGGCCATATGCCATAGTCAGTCACGCTGACCAGTGCGGGTTGGCAGACTTCACATATCTTCGAGAACATTATTGAGAACACTTAGACATGAAGATTTCCTCACGATGTTTTCCTTCACTGTTAAAGCAAGCGATAATTAACCATTTAATACGCACATAACTTCGAAAAGTCAGAGATGAGTGCCTTGGTGAACTTGAGACCTCTGCGTGGCAGTCCAACGGTAAAACAAGACTTAAAACCCTAGCTGATGAAACGTGGGTGAAAAACACTTCTGCTTATCTCTTCAGAAATATAGGCATGAGACGATGGCTGTATATAAGTCCAACTGATCATATAATGACTCCATAAAATCTCTCGACATTCGCATTTCTACTGTATGTAATCAAAACTCCAGCAGTATGGCGTCTACGAATAAATTTCTCAATTAAAGCTTTATGACGGTTAATTGATTACATTGCACGGTTCCCAGTGTTCTCTTTGTCCTCATATGATATGTTGTACTTGATATCTTTGTCTGTGTGTATTTGACAAAGACGGGACGGGGTTATATTAACAGACACATCGAGATTATAAACGCTGCTTGTGTTAACGTTTATGTGGTTCATATAATATGTATATTTTTGAGGTAAAAGTAGCTAGGTAATATTAGTATTATGCCATTGAAAACGTTCCTTCGAAATACTATTTATTCTGGTTACGTTTTTTTGTGAACATAAGACACTTGACACTTTCTTGCCTGTTCGTCTTGTAGGTTCTACACCCTTGCATTGTTGAATGTGGCTACAGGCAAACGTAACACCTGAAATAACTGTAACTTTGACATGCACAAGTGTTACTTTGTGACCTAAATGTATACCTAAATACTAAATGAAGAATGACGTCACTTCTTTCCGGTTCGTCTCGTGAGTTCTACACCCCTGCATTGTTAAACGTAGCTACAGGCAAACGTGACACCTGAAGTAACTGTAACTTTGACATGCACAAGTGTTATTTTGTGACCTAAATGTATACCTAAACACTAAATGACAAAATGTCGTATTTAGATTTTTTTATTTTAATTTACGAGCACTCGCTCACCTGTTGGTATATAGTTCTAAGTAAATAAGAAATTGATGTTAATAATTATTGTGGTCTTTATAATTAAACTAGCTGATCCGCGCAATTTCGTCAACTTCACATGCTTAATTATATTTACCATTTCATTACCATTTTATAAAGTACTTTATTATTACTATGTATTAGTAAATGTTTCAAAATTATTTAATCTCTTGTAAAAGGAAGGTGCCGGTGTCTGTCACACAGTTTATACTAGACAAACTAAACAAACTCTTCAGCTTTATGATATTAGTTATATGTAGATTGATACTTATATTTATGGTAAGTATAATTAATTATTTATTAGCTTAGTTGTGGTAAACACAGTTTCAACTAATTGTATAAATAATAGTTATAATTATAATCTTATAAGTAAAATTTGTTTTTTTTTATAAATCGTGATTTTGTGTGACATTAAAAGTCCTAAAAAAGTTAGGATAGTTGCTTTCTGAAAAACCATTGCCTTTATTAACCCTTGAATTGCAGACTGCTAGATATTAATAACTTATGTTGTCCGTCTGTCCGATACAAGTTTTTAATTTAGGATAGTACTTATTAGATTTCATATTTAAGCAGCTACAATATAAAGCTAGGGTTTTAACAGCACATACTGAAAGGCAACATCTGCATCAGAAATAATTCCTGTATTGCGGAGGACTGTACAAACATTCAAACATAAAAACATAACGTCAAGGTGACCCACTTTAAATCATTGCACCAGCCGTAAAGTATTTTTATACATTACACGATCTTAATTAGTAATATTCACATTATATATACTTAGTGTAGGTACTTACTAATTATGAATAATGAGCGGTCGGCAAAAACTGACTTAAAGCAATCGAAGCATGTATCCTCTAGCCACATTAGATTTGCAGATGGCCTGTGCGAAAATCTCGACTAAAATTGTAAGGCTTCATGTGATTTCTATCTACACCTGCTGCAATATGATATACCTAAGGTAGATAGCATCATATATCCACTTGTACTTACCAGAAATATTAATTTAGTGTTGCCATGAATGTTTATCGTAATTTTATTATCTATCTCGTAATAACAGTAGACACATCGTTTCACGTTTTCTTTTTAATAAAAAGTGACAGATTTATGTCTTTGGCAACACTTTAGAATTCTTTGAATACTCTTGACAGTTTGCTCGAAGATCTTTTCCAAGAAGTTCATTATCTATTTTAGCAGTAATGTCAACACTTCATAATTATATCTCAAGTTGTTGCCATTAATTAATATTATAACACATAAAAGCTTGGCATACTGTTACTGTACTAAATGTTTAACTAAAATACAAAACACATCTTGCGGCACTCTAGTTGAAAGTATTTGGAGAAGAGAAAAGAAGCTTAAACCAAACAAAGCACAATTTGTATGGTTGCGTGGAGAAGCGAGTGTGTAGGTGCGTCTCTGGCCGTCATATGCATGTGCAGTGGAGTGTGTCACCTGACCTAACCCAACCCCGCACTTGTGAGTTTGACTCCCGTCGACATACTAGTGCAGGACGTTATGACTAATCTGATTTGTCGACTTTATAAAATTATTATTATTGTTAATCTCGCAGTATACGTTTGTGCTTATTTGTGCGTACGATCGTAAGGTTTTCTATTAGAAAATTCCCAATAGCAGCACGTAGTTTGGTAATGTCTTCTTTAATATTTTTGTAATAGCAATATGCTCGCCCCTATTGTGTAGGATCGAAGTTGTAATACTTACAGTGATACATAGTCATAAGTTTATGTAATATTATAACATTGATGGTTTTCTTCATATTTTTAATGAAAGAGTAATCTCTAAAAATGTTAATATTTTCTACAGGCTTCTTCTAGTCATACATTCTATATACAAAAATCCTAAAATAATATTATTATCAATATGTACAGACAGACGATATAACAATATACCAACACATATTTACTATCTAACATTCTACGTGAATGCAATAATTATCATCAACTTCATGATTGCTACATGATGTAATAGTGTGATAGTTACATTGTTAATATTCTAATTCGATGGAATAGTAGGAAATTATATAATATGATATTGAGAAATACATTTTACAATCTATAGTAGGCATACGATGTGGCTTTGTAATATAATTATATTTTTTTTACACGTACTATACGTGTAAAAATTTACCCAATTACACGTGATTATTAAGAATAGTAAAATACAACATTTCGTAAAACACATTCGTTTTAGAGAATTGAAAGTAAAAACGAATTCTGCACTAGTAAGAAAACACCGATATCATGAATGTAACATCGAGGACATCACTAATTCATGTTGTTTTGTAAGTGAGCGGGGTTGACAGGTGCTACAAAAAATACAGCTTCGCTATGGTGACAACGGAAAAATTTCTACGACCCTTCAAAAGAACCACTTCTAAAGATTTTTGTTATTGAATTTCTCACCCTTAGCACCCGCGTACGAAGACTACTAATGGGTCATAAATATGGCCGTGCGGTTCATAATAAATTTACACTTGACAACGTAAATTGCTTTTGCCATAATGTATTAATGATCCTTGGAAATCCTCCCACATCCTGTCTCGTCAATTCAGGTAGTTCGAATTTTGTAATTGTATATTTTGCTAGTTTTAATTATACGCTATTCTAATAGAAAATCAACTATTTTGATTATTATAGACTTCACCTGGTAAACGTTTAATGAATGGTTGAAAAATGTCTACTGTTTCTGAAACCATGCAACGAGTATGTGTTAGTGAATATTTTAGCACTTGTCACTTTGTATACGTACTCGCCAAGCGTCTACCTGTTAAAACATATTCTCCTATCTGCGAATATTTTTCTTCGGTACCGACACAGAATTATTGAATAAGAAAGTAAGTATTACATAAATGTTACGCGTGCAAAGGCTACGTATTAATTTACTTGACTTTTTATTCTATTACTTGTGTTTGGTTATTGCTTGCGTTGTATCAACTTGATTACACGGCGCTGTCTGTGTCGTCTCCACAATATGTGACATTTATTAGATCCGTATTGGATTCTTATTTTTCTTATTGAAGCAAATTCGCATTTGCGCAAAACGAAGTATGTACCTATTGCTTCGAAACAGTGCTTTTCAAAGACACATAGACTATTTTGTTGCTTTATTTTCTAATAAATAAATAATAAATAATAATTTTGTATTCAGGCAGCTTATTAGTTAAATATTTTCTTAATTAACAAGTAATACTGGTCATTGTTGAAATAATTTGTCGGCGCGTGTAAATAAAAATCCCTTGTGCAAAATGCCCTCATGTAAACACAGACGGATCTGTTTGATTACATTCGTACGTGGTTCGGTTCTCTGTCGAAATGAAATGAGCCGTGTAAAGCGACGGAAAAGTATTTGGCAAGAACATTTCATCACGAGGAAATTGTGCCGACCGACAATTTCACATAAGTACACGTAACTTGACTGGTTTGAGTTTACACGTGGATTATCGGCCATGTATGTACTTGTAATCGGTGTAAAATCCCAGTTATTGCAAAAGTATACAGTATCGGTAACGTAATTGACTCTCGTAAGTACTCGATATGGTGGGAAAATGAAGGAATCTTTCGCTGTTACCAACCTATTATACCTTGTGGGTTTAAAGCTTAGTAGATATTTACTAGTTAAGTTATAAATTATTAAGTTGCCACAAAGTCCAAAAGAAAGTATTCAAGTAATTACAGTAGGTCAGTAACCTGTGCATAGTAATTTTAGATATTCATTTAGAATAGTAATACTAAATATTACTTTGCCTGACTTGAGAAGAGACTCGGAAATAAACATTTTTCTTCGTCAGCGTGAGCATACGCTACTGGTCCAACGAGTCACCAACCTTATTTCTTTCTTCATTTTCTTTTTATAAAGACACCAAACAAACAACTACTTGCGGTACACAATTTTTTTTGCCTCAAACCCACAACACTCGACGCAGTGGCATTGGCGAGGTGACCAGTTAAACCACTACACCATCCGTGCATACAAAGTATTAATTCATTAAGTAAATGAAATCTTTATCTTTTGACATTAAATTATGAATTATACGTAGATACTCATATTGGTTGTCGACACTCGATGATAACCGCATGACGTTTGCTCAAGAATACCATCTTGTTTACTTCCTTATGGTAATCATAATTTTATGTGAATAAAATTCACGTCAATTGCAGTAGAAGTTAATGTTAATAGCGCATAAAGCGCTAGTACGAAGTCATTTATGATTTAAATATATTGTATCTCTACATCGTAGATGAATCCATTATATTATACATATCATTAAATGCGTTAGAAATAATTATACCGGTGACGTGTCTTATATGTAGGTATTTTAAAGTATATGCGGATATGTATTTTGCCCACAATTCGGCAGATATGTTTTTGGATTCGGGTTCCAGATATGTATTACCGAAAAGTTTTGCAGACTCCGTGAAAGAAAAATAGTAAGACAGAGCTGATCCTACGTTTAGTCTTGAGCATTAAGAAGAAATACAGGCATTAAAAAAATTTAGTCTATGGTTTTATAAGATCTATTGTCGTTGCGCTGAGTCCAAAAGATATATATATGTAAAACTAAGATTTTACCTATGAAATTCATATCGTATTCCAGGGGAATTTTCTCCTCCAAAACTAATATAGTTATGATCAATTATGCCTATGTCTAGCGCAGTCCACTGCTGGCCTATGTATGTATGCCTATGACTCCGTGCAAATACTAAGAATAGTAAGAATTGCCGTCGAACCAAGTAGTCCAAGCCGAATCAAACCAGGAATTAGATAAACAAGCATAAGCGCAAACCCACGCCTGTTGTATCTCTACTATTCGTTCCGATGCATGTTTTTCTAGTAATTTAATTAACACTGTTTGCCGAGTACACATACATATATGTGAGAAGTATAAAACATACATCCATTTGCAGACTACGCTTCTCCTCCAACACATTTGCGCTGCAAAGCTTAAAAGGTCATAATCCTAAACACACAAATACCGCAGATCATATCCTGTCATTACTGCGCAGTACATTAAAGAAAACAATACGTCTTTCAGGGATAAATGCACTTTACAGTTCCCAACTCTGAAGCATCATGGTACTATAAATATTACAGTACCCGTTTAGTCTTTCATACATACATATACACGCGCCTATTTCCCGGAAGGATGAGCAGAGCTTGCGGATTTCCGTATGTAACGATCCTGACATGCTTCTGTTCCTGCATTTACTTACAATCAATCAAATTCACGCGTGCTTGTTTTTCATAAAAAACTTATGTAATGCATTTTCCGTCGTAAGAAAATATAATACTTTGGTATCTTTCGCCTGTTCGTAGAATAGGAACAATATACGTCCAGTTTACATCGTGGTCACTATGATCCACGAGAGGTATGTAGGTATGTATTTTAATGTAAACCCGAGAAATACAGGAGTTCTCTTATTCGTTCTTCCACTAATGAGTGTAGTCGCTGTGAAAGTTGCAATGTATTTATCAGACTTTAGGTAGTACAGTAAATTTCACAAGAATGTTCAGAATAGGTACCAAATCGAATAGTAATTAAAGGTTTTCTCATCCATTTTTTAACTCCTTTTTGTAGGTTCGGTAAAATGCATGTTATGTATGTCTTGGTATTTATTGCAAGTGATGGTATGTATCCATTTATTATCAGCCTTGTTTGCTTGCCAGCTTTAATGTATAAAAAATATAATTTAGCTTACAGATGTAACTAATTTTTATCTTTCTACTTGCCTTGCAAACGTATTGCGACAAATAGTTTTAAACAAAAATAAGTAAGACAAATGTTAATTCAGCTAACTATGTTCAGCAAATATTTATCGTATTTTTTTATATGAGGGTAAAATAAATGTACAAAAATGTATGTAAATATTGTGCTCTTCGGTTAAGTGAGGCGAAGGTTGCTAAAAGTCTAAGAATATGTCGCCATCCAACGTCCACATTACAGTTTGATTTTATCTAACGCGTGTTGTAATGTTGTTTCTAAACTGGGACTGTTCGTCATTGTGAGTTACATCAGTTGTTAACTAGTTGCAGCCCTTGGGTAGCTCTACTTAGGTACTTCTGTGGACTGTAATAGTAAGTAAAGGGGACATAATAATATGTATCGTAGTTTAAACCTAAACCTTTAGTTTTTTGTGTGTCGTATGTATACAGTGAACGGTGAAGGAAAATATCGTGGGGAAAGCTGCATGAGAGTTCTCCATAATGATCTGAATATACTAAAGTCTGCCAATACGTACTAAGACAGCATGGTGGACTATGCCTATCCCTTCTCACACTGAGAAGAGGCCCGTGCCCAGCAGTAGGACTGTTTAATGTATTAAATTATATAGCTCTGTTGAGCTGATATATTATATATATATATACATATATGTAAGTATGTATACAGTCACACGAAAAAACTACTTATAGGTTTAGGTTGTATAGATATAGACATTTTGCGCTGTATTTAATAAGCTTTAATTTAATCTAAGACTTAATTAGTTGAATAAATCAAACCGACGATTGCCATATTTTTAATTTCAGTCATGTGAATGTGTATTTATTAACGAAAAAAATCGCAACGTATTTATTTTACTTTAGCAAATCTTTGAAATCTTTTTTTTATTTCCCTCTGATGGAATAGTCTACCATCCTTCTTCTCAGTTACAACTTCTCTCTATCTAAAAGATCGTCATGGCTAACTTTACAAATATTACATACATATTTTATGAAGGAAGTCTACATTTGGTATCATTGCTCCATGAACGTGAAATATATTTAAAAAAGAATACGCATATAAATAACGTTTCCTTAAAGAACGTTGCGTTGCCTTTCGATATATTATGCAGGTGAAACAGCGAGCGATAGGGGATAATAATGTAACTCAATCACTAATAGTATAATATACCGGGAAAGTGCCGCGATTCTATTTATATATCTGTATCATTTTTATTTAGATTAAAGCTGTTAAAAAGTAATCTGATAACTTGTCAAGCTTTGAAATTTAATAAAGTTCTGCAATTCAGACGTGGTCTTATGCTTAAAGGCGCAGTTAGTTATTTTATGTACTGTTTTATTGTGTATAGGTAGTTATACAAGTATCTTATTCAAATCGGTATAATATATTGTCGTTCACGTTATGTCCACCTTTGTTACGTTTCGCAGAAGTCATGTCGATGGTTAAGCGTTGAATCTAAAACAGTTTCAAATATTCAACATGAAAACTTGATATGATCTGTTCGAATCTTGGCTTAAGTTTGAATATACGGTTGTACTTCATATTTTTCCAATTTACAATGCACTCTTTTATTTTCTAAGTTTTTAAGTTGTCAATTTCTAAGTGGCAGAGTGGCCAGGTCTCGTGCCTAACTTAAAACTAAAAATATAACTGATTTGGACAATGGAGTAGGTACTTGGACTTTGGATTTTCTTAGGTGATATGTCTCATATTTCATGTCTTTGGTTCTGTTATTACAAACAGTTATTGATTTGTGTATGATCATTGGAAGACCGAACTCAATATATTTCCATTAAAACCTATTAGGAGTGAACAATTTATAATAGTAAATAAAACGCTTTTTACAGATATAATATCATACTTTTGTAATGATAGGTTATTATATCTATAACAATCGGTATGAAGATAGCAATTATACATACAGTCAGCGGTTAAACTTATATGTGTATAAAACACAATTTTATTCTGCTTTCATATTACTTGCCACCTGAACCTTTCGTTATAATAAACTTCAGAACATGATAAATCCTACGTTAGAGACAAATGTATAATAGCTCTGAACATATTCTGCATTGATTGGTTGAATAATTGATGACATCAGCTGCGCGCTCGAGTTTGAATTCAAATTCCCAACTATAAACAGCCAAAGATTGAATTTGAAGTTAGTGCTTACTAAAATACGAGTAGATTATTGAAATTCGAATGTACCTACTAAGTAGAAGACGGACGAATTTCCTAGGCTTCGTTCTAAATCACCAAGCCCGTCGAGCTTTATAAATATTGAAACGAAACATTTAGGACACTAAGACTGCCAATTTTTTTAGCCTTGTGGACAAGGCATTCAATATATTTGGATGGTTTCGGTGTCAGGGATCTGACATATCAGATCTAGATCTGCTATCACTGACAACCTCGACGTGGACAATGTCACTACGAAATTGCGAAAATGACTTTTACCCATGGAACTAGTAGACAGTAGTGACATTTTAAGTGGAAATTATAGCTAGGAGGAGTACTTGCTATAATTTCCACTTAAAATGTCATGCATATATGGTCTTTTACGCACATGCCGTTCGACTGTAGCCTTAACTGTAAACACAGTCCTCAAATGACCGTTGATCGTAATATTCATGCGGATGAATAACATATTAAAAGTAATTTCAGTGTTCATTGTTTTACCCAGTGTGTGTATAAACACCTAATAATTTTATATTTATAATATTAATATACACATTTTACAGCAGCTTCTAGTAATAAACATAAATAATGATGCAGTTATAACTTGTATGTAAATATGTTCAGATGACGTAGTATGATTTCCAAGAGGTGTACAATGCACTTTTATAGTATGCCAGCCGCGTTAACCACACCGCAATAGTGACGGGATCTATTCGATACTTTATTATTATGATGAATATAACAAATAATATTTTCATATTTCAGGCAGACATCACCGAAAGACGAATTCAAAAAGAATTGTGTTCTTATATCACTTAAAATATTAGTGAGTAGATTTTTACTGATTAGCATCCTCTTTAAATAATGCTTTACTCATTGAAACGGTGTCAATAAACCTTTATTTTAAAGGTTTACCTTGTAATTCCCAATTCTAACACCCTTATCAAGAAAATACATAGTCATTCAACGTGACTGTAAACGTTTGTAAGTAATCAAAATAGGTTTATTTTATTGTTACTACTTTTCAATTATCTTTTGTTTTAATAACAATACTAGGTTGTGATATCAAAACAAATAAGAAATAGATTATAATAGAATTTAAAACAAAAGAAATTAAAAATAGTAGATTTCAAGAACACTTGTATCTATTTCTAAATGAGCGGTCAAACTTAACTGCTTTTATAATAAAAGAAAACTGCATTAGGTCATCGTTAATAGACGACGTGCTAGATTTATGTTTGACGTCACAGTAAAAGTTGTTATTCTTGATTGAGATTTGAGCTATAAAAGATGCTAATGTTATATCATTCAGTATTATTATTGTTGGCTGATCAAATAGTGTGTATAATTTTCATTGTCAGCAACTTAATTCATGCTTGCAATAACAATAGACCTTAAGAAGTGCTTTGTCTGAAAATATATAGACCATTATGTATAATATATGCACGTATATATTATACATATATCCGATGCCATAGCATTTTCTTAACAAAACAAGAAAATTATACAAACAAAGTTCACTAACAAAAAAATAGCACTACGACTCGGAACAATGAACTTTTTGCACATGTTGAAGTTGAATGAAACATTGCACATGTTGCAGAGTAGCGTTGTGTTTAAATAAACTATACACAAACCTCTATAATTTATCATCCAACATTATGTGTGACATATTTCTTGCTAGCACAAAGTTCTATTAAATTCATTTTTGTTTCATTACATATGGAAATAGGTTACCCGTACGGTAGGCAGCTAGAGTTGTATTAAGCATCCATATTCCTCCAACTATGTTTTTAGGTCCCACGTTATAGATAGGCTACTAAAAATTTCCTAATCGAAAACGAAATCCCAGAACTTAACCAGTCAGGAAATATTTCTTTACAAATATCGATAATGTCGTCGAACGACACGGTGTGACATCCCTACCGCCAACCGCAACTTGTAAGGCTGGTCACGCACTTCCCTAAACGCGTCCCGTCGCATTGTCCTCCAGACGTTACAGAACACACATATACGTATGTATAACGCGTGTTTTTAAAAACCTATTCAAAAACAACCATAAAAATTTTACGCGCATAACTAAGGGCGGTCTACGATATACAACCTGACATATGTACATGTACATATACCTTTCTGAATAGGGATCTCATTATACTTTGGACGTGTTGTTAATAGTTTCTTCTTAATAACATGCTTAGGTAGACTTCAAAAGATCATGAACAAGGTACAGTAATCGACATACTCTGTATTGATTCATATGCATAAATTATGGTATGAATAAAGATTGCAATTATGCATATAACGGGTGGCTAGTCCATCGCTAAAAGCATTAAGTGGCCGTTTCCGGGAGACGCTGCGGAGCTGCAACTTGGGTGGGAACAATCTGACTCACTACGTACCTACTTATATTAGTTACCTCGCTCTTAAACTTGCCAAGAAAATAAACTCTTGTACCATTTAATATGCATATTTTTCATATGAAAGCGTCTTTGTTGAATTTCAACGAGCCTAAATGATCGTTAATATATTATCCATACATAATATACGTACTAAGGTGTATCGTATAAAGGTAATCTATTGTTGGAATCGCCGCCTTGGATTTGTATTGAGCTTGCGTCTTCAAATATCCGTCCTTGAGCTGCGCTACCTAGAATTAAAATCAATGGTGCTGCATAGATTAAATTAGCTATAAATAGAACGATAATAAGAAAAAAGAATTTATTCGTGCTCACGCAGTTAAAAATTACCTTGAATCACTATAAGCAAAAAATGCGTCGACTGTAATAATCCGCTGTTTGATATAATGTCTTTATTAATATTATCCCAAATAACTATTTCCTAGATTATATATTATTCATTACCCTCACAAAAATTAAATTATTTACAGACCTAGTGATTTTACTCTGCATATGATATGATAGCAATTAAATGTTAGCGTAATTGTAAAATATTATCTAAGAGGCGCATATAAAATCCTGTTATCCTAAGGCTATTAACTTTATGTTCAACTTCATTATTGGTGTAGGCCACAGAGCTATTGGACTTTGGAACTCTCCAAATGTCACTGATTACCTATTTTATAGTAAATTCCAGGCAACAGGTATAATTAATTAATAACTTTTTATATTTACCTACTTAAAGTGGAAGATACTAAAAAGAAAAACCGGCATGACGCTTTTTAAAATTGAAATCTCTTATGATCTGATCTTGAAATCCTACCGTGTTTTGCTTTAGTTAATAAATTATTGGCCACAGAATCATAATAAAAATAAACCAAGATAAATGCTACAAAAAGTAGTTAAATTTAAATAATACTTTTATTCGCGTAAACGTAAGACAATAACCTAACAGTTAGGTCTCTGCCTCATAAAATATTCACTTTACTATCTGTACTTCGTTGGAGTTTATATATATAGTAAATGTCAACACCCTATATTCGCAGTTTCACAGTAATTTTGCTTAGTTGATGAGGTCGACAACCTTAATTAGCGAAAATATATTACAAGTTAGACGAGATATAGGAAACGGTAACGAAGCTACGAATAGTGAGGAAGGCTACACGACCTCGCAGTATCCGTATAGGAAGCTAGAGTATTTGGTTCCTACATTTTATTGTTCTCTGTCGTGTGTATAATGCGTACGTAAAACGATCATGACAAACATATTTAAAAATACAATGTAAACATTATCATTATTTGTACGAATACAGTGTACACAGAGGGTTTTGATCTGGGCACACATAATCACACTTATTTGTGTTTGTGCGAAATGTTCGCATATTGATTTTAGACTTTGTTTTTTTCAATACATATACTCAAAGTTATTACATTGCTGCGTCGTCCATGAGCATTAATTAAAATGACGTACAAAATGTTTCATGCAAATTAATTATCCATTATCTCCGTCTCTCCAAAGATTATTTTAGAATTGCTAATGTTCGGATGCACAAAACTCGTTCAAGCAATTCTATTTAAGCATATCTATTTTTTACACACAGAAGCCTTAGGCGGTATTCAAACCAGGGAGGGCCTAAAAACTGGTCGCACGACTCGCGGCACTCTTTGATAACTCCAGAGAATGTGTGCTCGCTCGAAAAGCGCCAGTTCCATTTAGTTAATCAGTTTTGCAGCAGTTTTATTTTTATATTGTTTTAATACTTTATTATGTTTACGCTAACGAAACCTTAAGTCTCTATGGAACAAGGATCTAGAACGAGTCTAACGCAACTGGTGTTTATTGATCTCTGAGAGACAATGCGGCTCGTATACTACGTCCTTGTTTGTATTGTTATTACGCGGTTTGTAGCTAAATTATTTACTATTTGAGGTATTTTTTCCAAGTCCGGCATTATCAGATCAACCGAAATAGCTGAGACGTGCCAAATTTTCGCAAGAAACAAAGAGTCGCCTGTTTCGCGTTCCCTCCGCTGAAGTTAATTGGTGCCACGACCGACAAATACCGAGAACTTTGTACATTTATAGAAGCAAAGCTTATATAGGACGGCTCCACATTATGCGTACAATTTGGACCGAACTTCGAGATGAGAGGAGTTTATTATGCCTCCAAAATGGACATGTTGTCATAGCGTTGCGCAACGTTCAAACGCACATGACAGGGCTAGCGTCATTATGGCTGTTGACATTTAATTTAATCACAACAAAAAATATCTGATGGCGCTTATTAAATAGTTTCTACAAAATAAGCTCGCATAAATTCATGTACCATTACAGTGCGGAAACTCGTAGCAGATAGAGAATTTGAGTCGTTATAATTTATCTACTAGCTTCATATTGTTCCTTCCTCATTCTACTGCATAGTGAGCCGTATAAAAGGTTTGAGCGAGTGTTGTGAACTCACGCATGCGACACAAAGGGGCCTTGTTCGTGAACCACCGAAGGCCGCCCAGCTCGGCGACAACGAGTTTCCTACATGCACTAGCAATGTACTCGCACTTACATTTTGAGAAGTTCATGGCTACTTTTATTTTTAAATGAGATAAACTCGGATCACGAAGGTCAAGGACTTTATTTTTGGCGGATGCCTCGCTCTGTTGTTGCCAACGACCTGCTTTTAAGCTTTCAGTTGTTTATCTTTCTTCGAGTGATGTTTCTGTGTTGGTATTAATGGATTTATACTACGTAGTAAACATCGTATAAAAACAAACGCCATTAATAAAAATTTAATCAAATTTAGTCGTTCGAAGACCTACTTCAGTCGGATCAAGGTGCAGATAGCGCTGTAATTACTCATAGGTATGCCTGTATTTGACAAAATCGTCTAGCATCGCGACTAGTTTTCATTGAAGTCCATTCGTGTCCAAATAATTAACGTGAGTAATTGGCCGTCGTTGTGTGTACATATAAAGTATCTTATGCCGAGTTTATCTTCGGCATTTTCCTATGGCAGTCTCTTAGTATGTAGGTATGGCAGTTTTTTAAGATCGCATAAGGTATTCACCGTAGCGAACGAATTAGCATTTCGTTCGCGATTCGCCGGCGGCGAGCCGACTGTCCTTGGAATAAGGATGTGGCAAATGGGTGTCTTATCTGACCGTTTGAACTGTCAGTAGGCTTGAAATATAAATAGAAGTCACAGGCGGCTCCGCTCTTATAATAATGTCTTATTTTGCATGTACTTAGCGTGACTTGTCATTGTTCCTGTTCATTGTTATATAAGTAGGCACGGGTTTATTCAGCTCATGGTTATTGAATAGATCGAAGACTTGAGATGAGTGTGCCTGACGGCTCGCCCATTAATTTCCTCGCGACAGTCAACTACGTACACAAATATTTTCGAAATCATGTATGCGAACGATATCGTTGAAACGGAATTGACTTGTCCGATACGCAAATGACTATAACTTTGTTGCAAACAGGTACTGCTCACGGTTCACCGTAGATAAACGTGGTTGAATGCAAATTATCGGTATTATGATTTCCTATTAAAATACGCAGGCAGTATGATCGGCACTTACTATGGAGTGTCGGTAGTTAAACTAGCTGCCGCGATGGCTGACGGGGCGGCGCGGCGGCGGCCGGCGCGGCCAGTAATATTAGCGAATTGTTAAACAACGGCTTAGGTTTCCCTTGTGGAGATTCTGGAATGCAGTCTGTGTTGATAAATATTAATAAACGTGCGAGTGTATATGTCGTAATGAAAATATAATATCAGACGTTTTGCAAAGCGGCTAGGATTTTATTTATACGCCGGGTGTGACTATAATCTTTTGTTTTAGTCAATTAATTAAACTAACCTAATTAGATACTTGGCGTAGTCTTTTTAGTTACTATTTGCTACTTAGTTGCATCGTGTATCCTTCTAGTCGTTTCAGTACCAGATGCCTCTGTAAAATTGATGGTAACCTATTTTTATTGGCATACAGAAACTACACTATATTATTGAATGTATCAACGGTATAAATTATAATTCTAAAGACAGTCTGTCTGCTTACGTTCAGACAGATTCTCTTTTTATAACAGCCAACAATTCGTTTAGCTTCGTCAACTGTCTTATTAGAAACTCAGACTGTTTTATAATTCATTGTTTAGTTACAGATACATAATATGTTGGTACTTACATCGGACACGGATGCAAGCAACATGAGCTTTCCTGATTGTCTCTACATTATTTCTACCTACGTTCTAATTCAGACACAATTGCAAAATTGTTATAGAATAGACACAGTGAAACATATTAGTAATAGTTTACATGGTAAAATTGTATACTACATATATATGGTTATGCATTTTTGTGTAAACATGCCTATCAATTTTATTCCAGGAAGATGTTTTTAATGTTTTGCGTACCGAAGCTATGCGCCTACCGAGCCAAAGACACTTGGTTTATTATTTCACCGCGAATGTTTTCTGCGGTTAATAAACGTAAGGTTATTTTAGCAGATAATGTACATTCAGTTTTAAGGTAGATTCACTTTATGGTGGCATAAAATCGTAAGTATTGGGTGATAAAATAAAACCAGTTAAATGCAGGCAGAGATATTATTGAATTCTTAAGTAAAAGAACAGAAAATACAATGGCAAAGGTATAAAAAATTTGATCCCCACGTTTACGAGAGATTATTTGAGATGTACCTGAATTAATATTTTTAGAATAAAAATGTTGTTTCGGAAAGTTCAACGTACTGTTCAAGTTTGCGCATAATTGCAGCGTGCTATATAATTTACCTCGAATATCTGATAAATGTTGGTGCACGTCACCGATGCAGAGCTTCAGGGAACAAAAATATGATGTGTTTTGCCAACGATACTGTAATGAGACTAATAAGCCACATACAAAGGTACTTTAAAAAAAATATGATGTGTTTTGCCAACGATACTGTAATGAGACTAATAAGCCACATACAAAGGTACTTTAAAGCTAGTTTTTACGTCGGCTGGGCGCTAATGCATTCTACTTTTGACATCTGTTCATAATAAAATAACAGAAGTGGGCCTGCACACTCCCATAACGTCCACAAACGCTTGTTGAGACTCTTCAACGAGACCGTATTTAATTATATGAGATGAATATCACAAAAAAAATATTGTTATGTAGATATATCTTTATATTTAAAGCTGTCAGTTACTTCTGTCGTTTTAGAGATACTCTGACCTACACCATATTATTATCTCCTTTTTATGGTTCAGTAAAAAATATATAATATGCTCTGATCGAGTCACGTCGCACGAAATTAAAGTTAAAGGCAAATTGTATTAGGTTTGCCGTGTAAACAGTTTATTGAAATTGATTTTAAGAATTTTGTGCCTTATTGGTCCTGTGGTGTAAGCGTATGTGCAAATGCGTTAGTGATTGTAAAGCTTCGAATTCGAGGCGATGTTCTATTAAGTTTATTGTTAGCTAAATTCGCCACAGTAATACAGCACAGGCATTTATTTTCCTTTACCAGAAATAGGGTCTTTAAATAGGGAAATACGTTTATATCCTTGACCTCTACATAACCTTTCAGGGCGATAAAGGCGTGAACTTATGTGGCATTTTAATTTAAGGTTTAGATTATATTGGTGATAAAGTGCATATAATACTTCGTACACACGTACCAAACCTTACTAACCCCTATAAAAATACTATCTTAAGATCTTAAAGGTTGTTGGTGCTTGTTTTGATACCAAATTTCAGCAGCAAGCATCTTTCCTAAATTCTGTCAACGATTGTTTTATTTATCTTGTATGTCTAGTCTTTTATTATTTACTAGTTTTTGTCCGTGGCTTCGCTCGGATACATTACTTTTTCTTGAAAGTTATCCAATGCCCTTTTCTGCACCTTGACAAGTGACAACGTGTATGCCAAATTTCATGATGACGAATTGAATTGAATGATTAAGGCATGAATGCGTATCAAACCCACATTCGCATTTATAATATCAGTTAGGATTGAATGTACTCGGGCAAAGCTGTAGTTGTCTTGTATTTAAAAGAATAAAAAACCTCTTGATGCCTTGATGGTTTGTTGTAGTGCCAAGAAAGAGATCTCGACGAAACCAAGACGGATGTGCATCTTGTTATCATGTGTTAGAATTTAATCATTGTGTGAAGTCTGCCAATACTGTCTTACTTGGCAACCGAAATGGACCTTTAAAAATTACAGTAACGTAAGAATGTAAATGAGTTTTTTATGCTAAGCTAAGCTTTAGCTCTCTAAGATACTTGGCGTCGAAAGCATGGCGTCTGGTAATTGATGACTGAAACAGACATCAGTTCTGGTTACAAGATCAGAGGTTATTATTAGTGCTCGGTTTTGTTGTCACTAATTTCTTAATACAGTGGCTGAAATTTTGCTCATTGGACAACAAGGATCCACACAGGATCAACCCCTACTAAATAGGATCTCAGACACCGACACATAAGTGTGCAAAAGCATAGGAGAAACATAGATGTGTCAAAAATCTATGGTACACTTTACTAGCTAGGATTATAATACATCATATAGGAGTTATTCAATCTCGTGTTACATGATACTCTTAGTTTTATGCGACACTAAACCGTACAAAATATGTTTCGTCTTTGCAAAGTAATGGATAGATCGTAAACAGCTGGAATTCAACGTTCTTAGTACAGTTTTGAGTTAGGGGAGTTAATTGTACCTTATATTAATGAAAAAACACTTACGATCATATTCATAAGGACTTACAAAGCTTATGACTTCGTTAATAAGAAAATTGTTATTGTTCATAAAAATGCTAACTTGCGTAATAAAGATGCTGTAGATAATTAAAGGTTTACTGAACGTTTATTAGACTTACTGAGTATTTTAACTACTGAATGTAAAGTCTTCACGTACGGATTTTTATGAATAAGACTGTTAAACTACGCACGTATACTTTAACACCACAGCATGACGAGAATTGTAAGATAATTGGCCCAAACTTGTTCTCATTGCGGCATTTTGTCTTATTTATTTATACACTCAAGGTAACAAATAAACATAAGGCTCGAATGATGGTAAGCACTTATTTCACTCGCAATGCAAATGTGACAAAAATGTTTCGTGTATCCAAAGCAAGGGAAATCCTACAGCACGCTGTCTAGTCAGGAGAAAGAAAACTCTATTCAGGAGGCAAGACACAAATCTGTATGGAAACCATCTTTTATAGAACAAAGGTACTTACTAGTCAGGCAGCCCCAGTTGACGTGAAATCCCAGTTTGAAGTGGAGATTCCGCTATTCTATTGGCTATAAAAAATCCAAATACCAATTAGCGTGATTTTGGATTCGTAACTTCACGAACACAACAGATGTATTTATAGGTAGTAGTGCCTGCTGTCAATGCATTCTCGAGTTCATGGCCCTAGTTGGTCTAAGTGTTATTGCTATAATGAGCCCAGTCATTTTCAGTAACAGCACGAAGTCAACATCTGGGCCAACAGCTAGAAGCTTGCCCGCTTTTCCGTGGCATATACAACTATAGCGGACAAAATGTGGTTGGCAAAACCTTCTACTTACCTCTTTAGAGACATATCCTTATCTTAGCAAATAGGAACAATTAGGCAGGCATATTGATTCAGTTAGTTTTAATTGATTCAGGAATATTTGATTTTGGCTGTTTTTAACAATGCGGGTATTAAATAATAATACTTTTATCACATTGTCGTTCAGAAGACTAAACGATGTTATTTTAAATGCACAGCGAGCGCAGCGATCTAAACAGTCAGCTCACTGTGAATCTATGTGTGTTTGTATGCTTGATGGCGTATTGTAAGTGGTCGCCTCGCCATTGCCACCGCGCCGAGTGTTGTGGGGTTCGACCACAACACCGAACAAAAATTTGCATGATCCACAAATCGATGCGCAAGACTAGGTGTTCTTTGTGTCCGTTGTTTGAATGTTTGTAATGTTACCAGTAACATAAGGACTAAGATACTTCTAGTCTCGGGAGACTAGACTTGTTTATTAAAAATAGATGGTTAGTGCGGTAACCAATCTATGCTTATTATAAATTAAAAAGAAAACACAAATAAAACAAATATACTTACTCCGTAAAAATTGTTCGATGTTTCTATACGATTGTTCTACTTGTGTACTTACTAAGAATTTTCTTATAGAAAATACGCAGTCACACTTTGCTCGACCCGAGAATCAAATCCTCACGATCGTTTGTGTAAGCGCTCACACGTGCTAACATGACACTGCTTCTCACTATTGCACAAGTATTGTCAACGTTTAAAAGAAACATGCTAATAATGTAAATTTTACTAACTGACACCGTTATGGTATGGAATTTTAACATAAGTAGGTATGTAATTTATTTTTTATGGCGACGTAAATCAGGGTTACTATAGATTTTAGATATGTATTTGAATAAACATGTTAAATATGTATGTAAGGAACTAGTTATGTATTATCGCATTGCATAAGTTGACATGTCATATCGCATGCTTAATAAAACAGCGACTTAACTCGAAATTTGGGAGTATGGCAATTTGAATTCTAATTTTGTGAATATAAATTCTAATAATATATTTGTGTTAAATTATTGCAACCCAGTTCAAATTAATTTAATCCAAAATACTTAGATAGGTCTCTGTATTATTAAGAATGCGATATACTCCAAAAGAGTTCTAATACACCCACATTTCGCCAATTCTGTTTTGAAGCCTTTCGTTAAAGCAGCATGCCTATTGCAGAACATAATCAAGAACTAAGCCTCACGTCAAATTAGGCTTGCTAATTTGACGTGACGCTTGCTTATTTGACGTGACGCTTGCTTATTTGACGTGAGGCTTGCTACTTTGACTGCTACTGAGAATTTTAACAGAAAATATTTTGGTCGAATAGAGAATAGAATAGAGACCTCGCAATAGCAAAGTTACGCTACCGGGCCAATTATTTAGTCTGTGTTGAAACTGATAGTAAAATTTCGCCAGCCATGTATACCACCCACGTAATATAGAAGAGCCTATTCCCAAACTAGTAGACAAATATCACGTGCTGCTAATGGTAATTTTCTGATAGAAATACTCAATAATATTGCCCGACCCGGGAATATTACCTGGGACCACATTATAAACATTAATAGTACGACTTGAACGAGCCACTGCACCAACGAAGTTGTCAAACGAGGTAATCAAGTTTCTATATTATGGGGATTTTATATTATAACATGTTTTGATCGTATCATGTTACACGTTCAAATGGAATGACGTCATCAAAATATGCATATTGAACATGGCAGCATAAAGTGACGTTTAATTAAATTACTCCAGTTTAAGATAATGAAGTATTTATTAATGATTTATAGGCGGAACATCGGCCGGCCTCGTCGGGAGCAGCGTCTCAGGAAGCTTGCCACTTCCGAGCGGAAGTCGGTGCAGACGGAAGACTTGCGTCACTTCCGACCGACCTCAGCATGACGCCTTATGTGCTGGGACCACTGGGACCTACACTGCATTAGAACTTTAAATTTTCCGCATTCACTTGGTATACGGGTAACAATCACTATTTTGTCGTACACGATTTATCACTGCATATTTATGAATAACATCATACCTACATGATCAGTGTGAGTAAGTATATTTAATGATAAAATAATAATATAATTATGCAGTTCAGGCTTGACCATTACAAAATTATTTACGATCCGTTCAAACACCGCTAACTTTTCTGTTAAGGCAAGTGAAATATAAAGCGGTCTAGGCGTTTCAAGGAAAAATACCGTCGGATGCAAATAGTTTGGTAACTAACTTGCGGTTATTAGGTGTCCACTCGAGAACCTGCGCTTTATAAACACCAATACCTAGCTATTCACACCCACGCATTTCGGATAATTCAATATCCATTGCTGCTTTTCGCCTTAGTCAATTGACAGATTTGTGGCTAACGCGTCAATGTATACGGTATAGTATGTTTGCTCGTGATGGCTGTCGAAATTAAGTATGAATTGGTGTTGGGTGCTAAGTGACGTTGTATGGCCGGGCGTTGCGTGGGCCTGCAGAACGAGTGCGACCGGTCCCCAGGTGTCAGCTCCGTACGCAGGCTCGCACTCCGCAACATTTAAAACCTTGTTTAAGTAAGAGCATGCAGCTAAATTTTCTTTTCACTGTTGACAAAGAGACGGCGGGCTGTATAACGGGTACTGTTAGAAAGCTAAGCGTTAACAAGAACGCATTTGATTGCATTATTGTCAGGATATTGCTCTGAACATTGTTAATGATTGAACGGATATTGCAAAAATACTACCAACTGTTAAAATTTATTGCTAACAATTACTTACTGATAATTTTATAACTATTGTCACACACGTCGTGTAATACGGTACATAATGCAACACACATCGATGTAATCGTTCTTATGATTGTGACACCACGACGATTAACGATTTCTATGACGATACAATTTTTGTAATGTTTTTATCCTAGGGATAGTACCTACATTAAATGAATAAAATAATTTGGTCAATCGCCCGTAAGATACCCTCGTATATCATGAGAACCTCTCTTTAAAAGATCACAGTCAAACTTGTATTATGCTCTTGCAGTGGTTTGGGTAATAAGAGCCCTCTAAGGCGCTGTGTATTCAGCCGAGGGATGAGTGGTCTTTATCCCTATCGCTGACTGGGCAGAGATTCCTTTTTTGCAGAATCGCCAATGCGTGAGTAAAGTATTCACTGGTATTACAAACAGTCTATAAGATAATTAGCTAAACAAAGTAGTTTCGGGAAGGCACAGGCGCTTAGATTGCAACAGTTATAACCTCATTGTCTAACCTTGCTTACAGCCCTGATGCCTATTGGGCTACAAGCTAAATAGTAAATAGCTTTATTAGGCTTAACTAAATAAACAAACTCCATTTTCAGCTGTGTCATTGACTTAAATACATATCTTATTGAAACTATACTAATTTGAATTTACATTCATTATATCAATATTCTAACATAGTATATTTGTTGTTTTTCGAACGATATGACTTAGCTAATCTAATCTATTCTAATATTATAAAGCTGAAGAGTTTGTTCGTTTGGTTGAACGCGCTAATCTCAGGAACTACTGGTTCGAATTGAAAAATTATTTTAGTGGTGAATAGCCCATTTATCGAGGAAGGCTATAGGCTTTACAACATCATGCTACGACCAAAAGGAGCGGCGCATCAATGAAAAATGTTGTTAAAACGGGAACAATTATCTTATGTGACGCAGACGAAGTTGCGCGGGTCAGCTAGTCTATACTAATGTTACAAAGCTGAAGAGTTTGTTTGTTTGGTTGAACGCGCTAATCTCAGTAACCACTAGTACGAATTAAAAAACATATTTTAGTTTTGGATAACCCATTTATCGAGGAAGACTATAGGCTATATAACATCACGCTACGTCAAATAGGAGCGGAGCATCAATGAAATATGTTGCAAAAATGGAGAAAATTCTCTTTATAATAATTATAATAAAGTAGAGAAAAGTGCCTCCTTATTTTGCTACCTATGGGGCCTTACCCATGTTTTAGGAATTGGACTTAGGCTATTAGAATATAACTTTTAATTTTTTGGTTTACAAGTACAAGTGCATAGTTTGCAAGACAAGAGAAACAGTGCAATATGCATATAGTGATTCGTTTTTCCGGCTCTATTTGTAATTGCCTTTCATAGAAATCGAGAAAATATAACTTATATCACCATTGAACAATGTTTATTATTCATTAGTATAATTAAACATTGTTCAGCGGTGTAAGAAAGTAACAACAATGGTTATTTTAAATATTTTAGAAAACAACACCATTCAAACTCAAACTAAACGACTTTTTAATAAAATAAAAACTAAATAAGAATCTCTATTCTCAATGCGTGTCTCAGTCAAACAAGTTAATGTTAATTAGATGAATAATACTTACGAGACTAGGACTGATAAAAACTACAAAATACGAAAGCTTATTATAACTAATGAATTCAAAAAAACGTACGTGTGAACGATATAATCACTGCTATTTGTATTCTTATCACGTTAAGAAGGAGACTTCATCAGGAAGCTTTACATGCAACCTTAATTGCATCTTTAAATGTTTCGAAACTGCTTTATTTAGCTTCGCATTAAAGAATATTGGCTATTGTCCGAGTTTTCTAATTTTGAATACAGTAAAAAGGTAGGAGTTAAGTCCTTAAACATGTAAAAAATTAGAGCCCTCCTTGAATTTATCAAAAGACAATGCCAGCAGACAATCGGGATGTGACGTAAGAAACTTAAGCCGCTGTATGATTCGACAACATTTTTTCATACACAAATTAGTCTAGTGGAAATGGACAGAGTAATGTCGTCCAACCGTTTTACTTGGCTTTTCTTTATTCACCTTATTTCTTGTGTATCTTAATAAATGTTTAGCATTTCCATTTTTATTTATACTATCCTGTTTCTTTAATCATGATATAGATTTTATTATGCGAGCATAAGAAAACGAGCGTTGAACGATTATAAAGACGAAAAGTTACGTACTACACGAACTCTCAATAATTACTACACGTCGAAAGCTTAGATATTCTAATATTTCTAGAATTACATAGGTCTGAGTCCTCTCCTGTGCACCTAACAACCTAAGGGGAGTCGCTAAGCTGAGAAGTCAATACGGTTGTTTGCGTAAACATTCACTGCATCTGAGTAACTCAGTTGACTGCACGTACATTTACTAGAATATCTTCGTACAAAGTAGCAGCCTGCTATGCGATATACTGTGAGACAGATGCATGTGTCTGTCATTTGTCGCACTGAAGCTTTGTGGCAGACTTCCGTGATGAACTACGAAAGCTAAGACAAATGACTTCTATGTCACAGAGTAAAATTTAAAAGAGGGTAGTAAAGATTACAATTGTTATTTAACTAAATTATTGCATACTGTGCACAATACTTTATTAATATGTAAACAATTCCAGTATTTGGGTTAAGCGGTCACAGGTGGTCTGTATTAATGCGGCGAATGATTCGGGTTTGAAGCTCGCTCGAGAACAAAGCATAAGACCCACAGATAGTTGTTCAGAATATTCATTGTTTCAACGGCTAAGGCGCTATTCGTATTGCAAGGTTTTCCTTTATCTAGTACGGTTTACGTAATCAAAATTGCAAAATGTTTCAGTAGGTAACACCGATAGAAAGCAGCAATAATCTGGTTTGAATGCACTACTTGATTGGTGTTTAATTAATTTATAACTTGCTTTAGTGGCTCGACTATTACGCAAATGATACAATGAGCGTATTGAGACCGAGTTTTAAGTGCTGCTAAATATATTATTATGTCCGTCTGTGACACAATGTCGTTCAGTAACTTCCTGGTCTGCCGCGATAGTCGCTATACATATATTGTCTTCTAGTTTGCCAAGTAATGGACTTGGCAAACTATTAAAGACTTTGATAGTATGTCTTTAGATTAATATTTGCGACATAGTAATTGACAGAATATTTTTCTTGTAGCTTGTATATATTATATCATTCACCATAATGTTTCGATACCAGTTTGGTACGTAATTACTAATTAATTTCATGCTTGATATTAAGTCGTCTCTGACTTAACATTAAACAGTCAAACCTTCTGTCTGCACCCACATTCCATTTTGTATTGACTTTTCTCATTAACTTTATTGATATTATGTATCTTTAATGTTTAACGTCAAACTTCATTATGTTTTCATTAATCTACTACAAAGATTAGGTGTTAAATTTCTACGAGTATTGAAATTTCTGAACAAGTTTAGTGGAAATAGGCCTACTAGACTATCGCCCTACATAAGTTAGGTTAGAGCATATTCCTTTTTGACGCATATTTTGATTAATAATACGAATATCTAGTATGTCCTAATATGTTTTATCTGGTTACATTATATTCTAGGTTTAGTCACCGAATAGTCGCGGATAACGTCCAATTATTTATACTGATTCAACAGACACTTCGCGCTCTGTGACGTGTACCAACACAAAGAAATACATTTTCAGACGTAACATATTTATACATTTTATTACTTGTTGATGAGCATTAGACATAAGTTAATTTAAGTGTATACTGAATTGGTTAATGTTTAGAAATACTTATGAATTGGGCCTATCAACCTATGGATTGTTGTGTTTGCATGCAATTTATTTCATTAATATATTTTAAAGGCAATTTTCGACGAAATTTTACATGTATAGTTGCCTGTCCAAGTATGGTTTAGGCACTTGTAATTAATGCTAATTGAAGCAACGTAACAGGGAAGGACAATTTACTATGCACTGCAAGAACTATAATAGTAATGTAACGTGTCATTAGCTAAACATCGTTATATTTAATAGAATATACTACATATTTAGCCTAACGTACGAGTATATACATTATACATAATTATATTACATTTTCTATTCCGTGTGAAACAAGGATCTTTAAGAATTAGTGAACCAATATTCGTAATAGAGACTGTTCAAAATAGAGTTCCGATCTAGTCTCGATATTATAAATATCACAAATGGTATTCCCTAAATAATAATAAACGACAAATATAAAATTAAATTTAATTCTATTTATATTTGACGTTTGAACTAGAACCCTTAAACCGGCGAGCGTGTATGAGGAATGTTATGAAAGTGAATGAAGCCAGAGAAGTGTGTCAGGATCGTAGCAAATGGAAATCCGTAGTCTCTGCCTACCCCTCTGGGAAACAGGCGTGAATTTATGTATGTATGTATGTATGTTAAACTAGACTAGAACTCTATTTTCAACAATATGTTATAAGGAAAATTGACCCTTAGTTATTCAAATAGCGGTTTCCATTGCAAACAATTCTATACGCATACCATATTAACTAAAAAATATTTAACTTTAGTACTTCGTGACAGATCAAGTCAGTTAAATCAATATCTATTTCCAAGAACGTGGTGTAAACACGTCTTACAATAGAATCATTGATATCAACATGTTTTGCCCGCCAAAATATTTTTGGCTTAAATAGCATGGATCTATACCAATTTACTTCAATATAATTGCATCATACATACATACATAAATAAATTAAATAAATAAATTCACGCCTGTTTCCCAGAGGGGTAGGCAGAGGCTACGGATTTCCATTTGCTCCTGTGCATCCTGACACACAGATCCTGATAATTGCATCAGTTCCTTACAAACACCATATGGTATCGTTATTCCTTTATTGTTTAAGATATCAATTATATTTTAAATAAGGAGTAAATAAACTTTGGCTAAATGGACACTGTGCTGGAGTCACGCAGGCATACCTACTAAAGGAAACCCGACGAAATTACTTATAAATTAGAAATCATTATGAGCACTGACATTTAATAAATAAAAGGGCAATGCAGTTCAATTGGATTGCAAAATGAAACGCTCACATTATGGGCAGTGGTGGCATCTGCGGTGGCGTTCGCGGTGGCGATCAGATACGTTTCATTGTTTTGTATAGCATGTATGCAAACCAACTAACCAATCAATCGCAATAGGTCACCATCGTAACGTCCTATTAGCGTTCAGATCGTATCAGCTTGTTCCTCTCCGCTTAAATGAAATAAACAAGTAGGTATACTGCGACAAAAGAATCCGTGTTAACTTTTTATAATTTCATTTGTTTTATCATTGTTCTGGATGAGTGTACGGGTGTACGATGTACGTGTTAAGAACCAATATCTGGCGCGGTTACCGATGCCCCTAATGTATTATCTAAGTGGCATAACTACTATCTGAGTACGTTTAATCTGTTCCGTTATTGATAACGCTTTAGGCAATCGACACAATTTCTACTTACATTCCGTAACGTAATTGATATTGTTTGTGTAATGTTAGTATTAAGTTCCTTCGTAATCATAAAATTACGTTGTTACTGCCAGGAAATGTGCAGAAAAGCTTACTAAATAGATAGTAAAAGTTGTATAGGATGTGTCAGTCTGTCGGAACGTGGCTTATCGCCTGTTGAATAATCTGCCTGTTATACTGTTCCTTCTCGTCAGATACTATTCTTTAACTTTTTTGCGGCACGCCTGTGCAGCGGTTTGAATATTCAAAGCGTAGGCGTGTCGACTGCTTGTAAAATAAAAAACATACTTTTTATACACAGTCGAATTGTGAATACGATTAATTAGGTATTCACTAAATGATACGATAGGTTATTACGTGTGATCAAATGTTTAACCTTCTAGAATAAGGCTGCAAAGTTTAATATGCAAAGCTAGTAAGGCGCAGGCTTTGCTTATCATCAGATTCTCACAGTCGTTTTCAATATGTTGCTTGTCCACTGCGTGTTTGTAATACGTGAAAGCAATTGCAACTTAAATAAATCACCAATATGTTGCTACGATGTTATTATTCCAGTTGGTTCGGGGTCTTAGTTTTCCGATCACGTACTAACCACGATATATCAGCAGGAGGTATAGCCAGAGTTTGGTAAGGTGATACCACATGTTTTACTCGGCGTTGTCACGGTGACGTAATCTTTTGCCTATGCTGTAATAATGACAATGTCAAGGTTATAGATTTCACTTGTCAACAGATAACGAACGTTCTGCGCATAAAAGTATTCGAAAATATGCCACTACTTTTATATTCGCAACAAACATGCTAATAAAATTTTTACGTAGTGCTATTTTTTACATCTGCGTATAAATTTTTCCGTGAGTACAGTGTTTTCTTAAATGGAATTATTGGTATAAAACAACATCACGTGGTTGGTATAGCTTGCAAATATTATATGTAATAAATGTAATAATTAATACTGATACTTGTCTGTTAATAGTCACACTAAAACTTGCTAATCAATTGCAAGTTAATGTTCGACAGAATTAAAGAAAAACTAAAACGCGATTCAAATAAATTTTATAATTTTCAATGACACTTCAAGGTTTTTTTGGTTATACAAAAATATATGATTTACACGGTAGACATATTATATTCTAATTAAGCTATAATTAGAATACAAAATAATTACTAAAACCATACGTATTTTCACAACCGCTATTCTTCTTCTTCTCCCTAGCCTTTATTATTCCCAAGTCACTTGGGCCTTTCTTTTTTTTTTTTTTTTTTTTTTTTTACGTGGGGGAATGCAATGACGCATATCCCTCCGCGGGGGCGGGCGGAGGGATTATGTCGGACTCGCCGGGGTAAAAGAAGATGGAAAAGAAATAATGTACCTCCCGGAATACCGACTAAACCTACCACGGTGTTCCTCAACAAAACCACTATCGGCGGGGCCGCGCGAATCGCTTTCGCATGCGGTCGCGACCCCGCCGAGGTTTCGGCCCGCCGTATGAAACGGCAGGCCACTACCCAAAGAGACCTACCCAAAGGACTCCCTCAAAAATTCCCTACTGTCTCCCCCCTAGAGGGGAGACGGACTCGACACAGAGGCGCGCGTGGGAACACGCACGCCGCCTCTCGGACCTGGTGCTGAACGGATGGCGGGCAGGCCCACAAAGCCCGCCACCCCCAGGTCAAACCTCAGGGTGGCTGGAGGTCGTCTCGCGCCCTCCGGCGCCCGGCTCTGCGGTTGGGGAGAGGGTTTATACGCTCCCTCTCCCGCCCCGCCGCCTCCTTGATGGAAATCACTTCCTCGCAGAAGGAGGCGACGGCGTTCCACGACCTCTCACTCCGGACCATAGACTGAACTACGGCCGGGAGCGAGAGGGCAACCGATCCGACTGCCGCGATCAAATCGCGGCGCTGCGATGCCCAGGCGGGGACTTGGGCCTTTCTAGTCTAACCGGATTTGATTGGATATCAGTTTTTACACAACCGCTATTATAAACTTTTAAACTGAAATGCTGTATATCCATATTTTCTACAATACTTAATAACATATTTTACAAATAAAGAGCAAGTGATACCTAATGAAAGAGGAAAATCTACAATTCGTGTACAGGTTTTGGTTGTTGGTAAATTCCTAATGATTGGGGAAATGTGTGTAACATTTCCCTAATCCCCAAAGTTATTTATAAGAATATTAATGAATAATCTGATTAGGTACGTAGTAATGAATGGGATTTTCCTTCTAGCTTCACGTACCTAGAGTACAAAGATGTAATGTCAGCAATTAGATTTGATTTAATTAAGTAAATTGGTTATTACTCGAGGCTATTTTATTAAATAAACTTACATTAAGTTTCTGTTTGATCTGTGCATGTTATGTGAATATAGCTTAGTTTAACGTTGAAAGAAACCATCGTAAGGAAACCTGCACGGCTTCTCAAAAATACTCTTGAAGGTATGAGGTCTACCAATCCGCGCTTTGCACAACGTGACCTAGAACCATTTTAAGTTTTAGAGGATGGCCGTAGGTATTTAGCAAAGCGGTAGTTATCAAACAGAGGTAGCTAAAAAGGTAATACTAGGCTATATAAACAATATTTTCCCTATTTTATAAAAACCTCAATCGTGATTACCAATATAGGAAACACCCATCATCGGGACAACTATCGACTAATTATTTTTCCCGTGCTGTAAGCGGATCTGCTATACGCGACGCATCACCAGTTGAATGAGTACATTAACCACTGCACTATCCGATAAGTTAATTGGAACTGAGAACTGAATTAACTACAAGATATATCCCTAATACATTTTTAAACTGTAAGATATTAATGGAGCGAGAACACCATTAATATATCAACAATCAATATTAATTACGGCTATTTATCTTCAATACATTTTCTGCAACAATATTCTAGGTAAACGGTTTAACCGCAACATTCGATCAGATACTACGCAGTACTGTATAATAAGCTAATTATATGCTTTATAGGACCACTTCATTAATAACTACAACTATCTGTTAGTGGCGTTTTGTTATTGTAAAAAGGGTAGATCGAATCATAGATCAACAAATTCAAAACAATCATAGATCGGCAAATTGCGTGCCGTGCTTTTAAAAAGTAATAATATTCTTGTCATGTGACGGATGGCGCCAAGCGCAATGACCACGCTTGAATTGTTTATGAGATGAGAGACGAGATGTCTCTACAGGCTCTAGTGTGATTTGGACCCGTGCTCTGAGGAACAGAAATTTTCGTATTAGTATAGTGTGTTGTGGTAGGTAAAAGAAAAGAATTGAAACATTATATTTCTATTCTTAACTTTTAAGGTAGGCAGGTGTCATTTTTATAAACAGATAATAAATTGGCGTCTCTTGGCACAGATTTTTATGGTTTGCTTTCTGTTTATTTTGACTGAGTATTAATGCAATTAGTTTCAAAATCTGACATCGATTTATATGTGTATTGGTCTTATTTTGACTGCCTTATTAGTCCAGTAAAGTAAACGTCACAGCGTAAGCGCCTGCAGACTGTGCTCGATGCCCGGGTTAAAACTCAACTACCAATTTATTTTTAATAAGGAAGTTTTTTCGGTATTTTGCCTATTGCGTAAAGTCTAAATATGCATTTTAGAGTACTACAACTCTACGAGTGGAAGAGTCCATTGGCGTTATCGTCAATTGATTTGTGATAGTAGGAAGCTGAGCTGGCTCCCTCGGGAATATCACCTTCTTACAGACAACCGCCGCGCGCCGCAGTAATTGCAGCAACGCTGTTACTGTGTATGGCCTGTTAAATAAAACTGCCGAATGCTCATGTCGGCCTCGGTGGCGTAGTGGTTAGTGTAACCGACTGCCACGCCTAAGGCCTCGGGTTCGATCACAAGTCAAACATTTGTGTGCATGAACATGGATGTTTGTCTTGGTCTGGGTGTTTCTATGTATAATATGTATGTATTTACAACAAAAAAAAATATATCCATATGTTTATCCATTGTCTAGTACCCATAGTACAAGCTCTGCTTAGTTTGGGCTAGATCGTGTTGTGTGTATGTGATAGAATATTATATTATTTTATATAGCCTCGACATTTCTTGCCGTCTGCTTGTTTGCCTCCTTGGCAGTATAAACCCATCTCCGGCATCTCCTAGAGATATATAGGTACAATGTTATGCAATGTAAGCTATCTTCAACTGTTCTTATTTATTTTACGTGAACAGTAAAGGAAATGAAAATATTACACTTCTAAGTTCTTCTTAAAAGTGCAATATATTCATTTCCTTCGGTTTGGCGATTGCCTGTGGGTTTGTGTGAATATATTGTTGTGAGTTAGTGTTATTAGCACTATTATTTTAGTAACATTGTATTTAATTGATGGTTAAAGTTTATTGCCTTTACAAGTGTTGGAAATTGGAGTCTTTATAGTGTGTAGACTTGTCCGCAGGTTCACTCGCGATAATCTAACTTTTGACCATAAATTGCTCTGCCCGTTCTGCCCTCGGGAACAGTACTTTTTCCTGGATGAAAATTACCGTATGTGATGTCCTTTTCTGTACCCCTGACAAAGAGTATGCGAAATTTCATAATGGCCGGTTTAGTAGTTACGGCGATAAAGCGTAATAAATAAACAAACTCACATTTACATTTATAATATTATTTATGATTCTGTGGAATAGGAAATAATATGAATACATATTTATTTCAAAGGGTGGATTTGTTGTAACAAAAAGAAAATAAAAGTCGGATAAAAACAAATTAGGTATATAATTTCCTTACTTTTTCTATTACTTAACCTGTTTTCGAGAAGATTAGCAAAAAAATAAAGTGGTAGGTACTGTCTTTTGTTGGCAATTACCAGAAGTAGGTACATAATTCATGAAGTTCCTATTTTTTTAATAAGAGAATCTTTTGACAGAGTTCTGTTTATTTAGCAGTGACCATTGCCTCAATGTACCAAATTCAGCATAAGAAATCATATATCTCTTCAAAATTGAGATTTTGCATAGAACAATAGGAAAAGTGTATGCAGAAATCCAGCTTTACCGTTCTGCTATGACAATGCGCAGTAGTACGTATAGGGCAAAGATTTACAGCTTGTGTAACTTTGATTGCTCTATCTTGTAATACCTTATTTAAATTAGCCTATTACCTTGTGGTGTATTGGTGACTGCCATAACTACTACATTAGGAGCATGGGGTAAGTGGTCGCTTCGCTTATACCTATGCAACTAAGTATCTTCGAATCTAAATGAAGATGGCATGCAGCAGGCAGGTTGTTCCGGTACAACCTGGACGCTTTTGAAAGGGGCCGGCAGGGGATAACCACCAACAGAGTAATTTGGAAGTCCAAGGGAGAGGCTATTGACATATCAAAAAAATAATGAAATAAAAAATTGTTGCACCGAATGCACTTATTTGTTGTTTAGATTGAGAAATGTTAACCACCTGAAATTATGCCTTATTTTCCGCAAACTCCTATAATTAAAGTAGCTTACCAGCACTCGTCCCAATAGTACACGTGTGAACAACTAGCTAAAATATTAGAACAGCTTTTTTTACTGTGGTTTTATAAATATACCAAGTGGCACATAGCTGGCATCTCGCCGAAATCCTTCGCTAACATACAGGCATAGCTGGATATTTTCATTCCTAAGTCTATGTGCAAGCTTAATTTAACACTACTTAACACTATAAATTATTTTAAGTATACGAAGGGCATTATAAAATTAATAAAAATAAAGACGCAGTAGCGCCTATCAATAATTATTATATTATGGATATAAACCGTGGGCGAGAACAACCACTCAATCTATTTTTATGTAAAGGCTTACTTACTTAGAATTTTATCCAAGAATCTTACACCAGCTCTTTAAACCATTCGTTTATTTTTAAAGCCTGGAAGCGACAACGTAATGCTCAAATAATATGCATACATATAAAATATTCCATAGAATATTATACCAGCCGTCGCTACTGGCCCTCGTACACCGTTCTCGGAAAATCAATATTTGCGATAAATATACCTAGCAATATAAGAACGTGGCTTTCGAGCGTCGGACTCATGCGCGGCTAGTGCGAACCAGTCGGTCGCGCGAGGCACGGAGTTGTCTTTAACGAAGTGGCAGCGTGGTTGCTGCCACAACGCATCTCGGGTGCTTGCCTGCTCAGCAAGTAAGACTCATAGCTAGAGTGAATCCGGCCACATCCGGCTTGTAGGCCTATTTGAGTAGGCGTATGGATGTACATCGGGCAGTGAGCGTCCCTTATACAGCTCTGGTACCATACTGGAGATATGGGAGGCGGCTTCTTCGTCGGCTTCAGCGAGGTTTTCGTTACTCTACAACTCCCAGAGTTGCTAGTGGTGAGTGGCTTTATTGCTCCGGTACCTATCTGCAGAATAGGTAGTGTCTCCAACTAATATAATCTTGATGGTTGGTGTAGGGGAACGCTATATCATAAACTGGACTAGTCGTAGAGACAGGGGATGATGCCTGATTTATTCAACAAATAGGCTTTTAACGTACCTATTTTGTGGCCTATTTATACTAACTAGCGGTCGCCAAGTGGCCGAAATTCGTCTATAATTTATAAATTTTAAATTTGATCGTTATCAAAGTTTTATTGTCTATAACTTAATACCTCTACAATCACATTTCATTTAGTCACTTACTCCACATACATAATATGTATGTAACCATAGTTACGAAGCATTCTACGAAGTCAACCGAACAATGCCGAAATGCTATGAACGCGTCGACTGCTTATGTATAAAGCATGTTTGTGTGCATATAGCGATTTTTTATTAATTTAATGTATTTCTATGGCATATTTTATAAAAATATTAGGATTCGCCCCTCCTTCTCCATATAAACATTAACTGTGCCAAATTTCATACTCCACCATCCGTGCAATTTTCGTAAAAAGGGTACAAAGTTTTTGCTCCTCATATTAATATATAGATATTATAAAGCTGAAGAGTTTGTTTGTTTGGTTGATGGCGCTAACGCCACACAAACAAACAAACTCTTCAGCTTAAACACAAAAAACAATCAGGCACTACTGGTTCGAATTGAAAACTTCTTTCAGTATTGGGTAGCCCATTCGTTGAGGAAGGCTATATTCTATATAACATCACGCTACGATCAATAGGAGCAGAGTATAAATGAAAAATGTTGTAAAAACGGGGAATATTCTCTTATGTGAAGCAGACGAAGTTGCGCGGTTCAGCTAGTATATCGATAAAATTACTAATTACTTGGCTTCAATAACATTTATCGGCGAGGAAATCCCATATACAAGAAGTGGTAACTCCCATGCTTCGTTAAACTTAAACTAATTAAAAAATACATGTGAGTATATCTAAAAACCTTGAAACATGCTGATTGCGCGAGTACTTTTTATCTCGTCTGTTTTTTAGGCTAAAATGTACAACTAGTTATGTTTAAAATGTTTATTTCAAGTTATTCCTTTACTTGTTCACATTTAACACGAGTTTCTCGTTAAGTACGACCATTGATATGTTTATTATACTTACGTGAGTTTTTGTATTTTTTGCGCGACATCTTTGTTTGGGTGAGGCAGACTCGCGGGCGTTACGGACAAGGAACCAGTTTGTTGGGAATCAGACGGCGAAACCTGTATGTATGGTTCGCACCAAACCTCTCCGCCTCTAAGTTAGCTTCTTTTTAACATGTGTATGATTATACAACGTACGGACTGAATTGTGCTGGATAGACGTTGGAAAGGAAAAGGAAAGTCTTTAGACGAGATGTGGGACACCGAATTGTCTGTCCAATTCATATTATTTGTAACTATAGTACCTACCTACTAAATTGCACATTAAGTGAGTTTTAATGTATCAAGCTATTGAGATTGCTACTAAATAATAATGTTGACGTTGTGGTATATACATAGGTATCTTTCCTCTTTTTGTAAACAATATTGGAAGACAGAAATAATAAGTAAATGTCAATTTAGAATATTCCTCTATTGTAAACATCAAATCAAAGATTTTGGCTAGTAAATTTACTTTGGCGAAAGGTAAGTAGGGAAACTTTATTGGTTCCTTACTTATTTTTGTATTAGATACATACATAGCAAGGTCAAAATAATATTAATTTGTAATCTCAGGATTGGTACCATATTTGATCAAACATTAGCTACATGTCACTATGTGCTTGTACAGACACGCCCATATGTTTACTTCACAAATGTTTATTATTATAAACGGCTAAGTGACATGAAGTGCTATTAAATAAAGTGCAATGACATGACACAGTACTGCGACGAAATAATTTGTATAAACGATTAACATTAACTACCTACATGGATGGTAAAAAAACGTGATTGTTGTCCGAGATTTTACATTTTTATTCTTCTATATATTTAAAATACAGTTTGTGTTAAACTTTTCTTTCTTTTTAACCTGTTTTGTTTGTTTATTGGTTTATTATAGTCTTGAAGTATTAGCTTCGGTAGGTTCTTAGGTACATAATATAATAAACAATCTGATGTTGTGCACACTGCCGCGTAAACAAGACTCGTTTTCTATCATATAGCAGCTACATAAATTAATGAAAACCGGGTCTTATCCACATTGGTCGCGTAGCTTATGTTTACGCTTATATTTGCATGCAATCTCAAGGTGTTAAGGTTTTATTACCGAGTCGAGCAATGTCTAGATTTTTCTGTTAGGTAATTTTTATAATTAGCACGGATTTCTATCTCGTGGTTACTTTAAAACATAGCCAAGATTTCGGTGGGTTATACCTTTGCCTAACCCTTCAGAAATATACTGGCGTAATATTATGATGGGGCTTATATATTTTAAACTTTAGCGTATACTTTAATTTTCTTATATTTCTTTTAAATCTTATCTAATACCTACCTGGAGTATATTGTGGAATAATCATACACTAGATTTTGCCTGCGGCTTCGCTTTAGTGTAGGTTTTATCCCTAGAAAACAAGCCTTTTTCTGGATGAAAACCTTTTCATCCTTTCGCCTGTGTTCTTTTTTGTGCCCCTGACAACGTGTATTCGAAATTCCATAATGATTGGTCGAGTGGTTATGGCGTGGATGCGTAACAAACAAACAAAGTCACATTCGCATTTGTAATATTGGTTAAGATTGTAGCAATAAACCACTCGTAAGGTAACTCCCAGTGTTGGCGATTGAAGTACGATAATTCGGTGCGTAGGCGAATGATACATCCCGCACACCTTTAACCTTTCCATCTATTCAGCCACATAAACAATTGAATTGTCATAATTTACCACGGAGTTTCAGATGCAAGAACAGTTGGTTGGTTCGTAAGTCCTCGTCAATCACGATTTTTGCATGGAGAAAGCAGAGCTTAAGCTTGAGGTGTGTACTATCGCTTGAGACAAGGACGGCAATCATGGACGGCAATCACGTCACGCAATAGTGCACAAGTGGTGACTTGCTACCTCATTGCATACTAGATACATTAAGTAACCTATTGCAGTCTACGTGTTGAAGTGGTATGACACTCCATAAAAACTGTTCTTACTGATTTTATGTTAGAATAAAGTTATAAATAAAGTTAAATCTATTTTTTTTTGTACATGTAAAATAGCGACTATCATAACGTCCAACTTAACTAATATTAACGAACCTAAAGACAAAATATTATTTTGCTCTTTATTCTTCTTCAGACATGATAATATAGTTTTATATTTGAAAGTTTCTATAGTAACTTATGCTGATGTACTTCTTACTTATGGATTAAAATGTAAACTAGCCTGTTAAATCTTGTGTTTTATATATTTTTTCCACTGCAGGTCGTCACTGAATTTAAATACCTTGGTCATGTGGTTACGGATTCTCTAACAGATGGTCAGGATATCGATAGGGAGCGCAGAGCGTTGGCTGCTCGATGTAATATGCTTGCTCGCAGGTTTGCAAAATGCTCTAAACAGGTCAAACTGACTCTTTTTCGGGCTTATTGCCAGTCGTTTTACACGTGCATCCTGTGGGTGAGTTATACGCAGAAGGCTTACAGCGCTCTGCGCGTCCAGTATAATAACGCGCTAAGGATGTTGTTGGGACTACCTCGATTTTGTAGCGCTTCGGGCATGTTTGCGGATGAAAGGCTAGATGACTTTTATGCCGTCATGCGCAAACGATGTGCCTCAATGCTTCGGCGAGTCAGGGATAGTTCCAACAATATCCTGGCAACTCTGGCGGAAAAAATTGATGGGCCGTTTATACAGCACTGGGCGCGTAGACATGTGCGTGCAGATGTACATGTCTTTAATTAATTAGTTTATTTTATTTATTATCTATTACTAACAATAGGCTAAGGTGATACTAACACTATATGGATCATTGGTCTGAAATAAAATTATATTTATTATTATATATTATAATAAATACTAACTGAAACCAGGAAATCCAATATAACCAGGGGTAGTAATGCCTGTAGCATTAATACCCCTGGTTAATTATCAAAACCCAGTATAAAGTATGAAACAATTCAACCTTTTACACACAATCTCAATATTACTTTCCAATTATCCCTGGCGTACGAGATCGAGACCTGTGCCAATACACTCCGCACCTCCATTACCAAATGATCATTGAAACAATTTTCATTACAAGAGTAAAAAGTTAGAAACTTCTGCCGGAATTTGCTTTTACGTTTTGTAACCTTTTCCTAATCGCTTTCGATTTTGTTGGTAAAATTCAATGACCCGCGAAACGAAATCCTAATTTCTGTTCCGTCCATTCAGTAGACAGTTACGGATTGCGTTGTACCTTGGCAAAGGATCGTTATTAAAAAGTGAAATGGAATAATTTCTGTTTTAATGTTATACATTAAATTATATTAAGAATTTTTAATTATGTAACACTTTCGGGGACAGACCGCCTTTCGACGTTATCTCGGTATATCGTTACGTGACAGTACTACGGGCGGCGATCTTTATTTCATGTGATTTGGCAAACCGTCGATAGCAGTAGCTTTTTCATAATATTTCTAGGAAGCACGTGATCTCGTGTCGCATCACGCGGCTTCGTTCGTTCGTAGGTGACATAGTAAACTCTTTTCTAATCATTTTTCAACACACACATTCGCAGTGCTTATGTACCAAAACAAAACATTCACACCCGTAAGGCGTAGACTGAGCCATTTCCGCCCCTAGGCGTCAACGTATGTGGACGTAACTGTCGTATCAAAAAATTAAAAATACATATATAGTACGTAGTATAATAATATGTAGTACGGTTATAGACGGTATGATAAAATGTATGGGATTTTGTAGTGTCATATCATGACATTTGCAAAAAGTCGAGAGTCCCGGAACGTATTAAACTAGATTTTGCTCGTGGCTTTGCTCGCCTTAATGTAGATTTCGTCAAGCAATCTCTATCCCTCGGAAACAGTACTTTTTTTTAAACGAAAGGTACCCTATATCCTTTTCTGTACAACGGATAACCTTTATGCAAAATTTCATGATGATCGGTCAAGTAGTTAAGGCGTGAAATCATAACAAACAAACAAACCGCATTCATATGTATGTTATTAGTTAGGATGGCGTTATATGTTTAGTATATTCAGTGGAGAAGGTTAGCCCAGAAAATCAAATCAATATATATATATAGTCTATCTTAATCCAAAAAGTATTTGTTTGAAAATATTGCCTTTTATCTAAATTGATATTAAGTACGGTTAACAGCCACAAAAATGAGAAATAAACTGCGAACTGTCATATAACTTATCAACATGAATAACGCGACAGCCTAGAAGACTCTAGGTAAGACCGTTGGACTACCACGTAGAGGTCTAGAGTTCAGTCTCACGGCACGCACGTACCAACCTTTGACTTTCCAAAGTTATGTGCCTAATAAATACTTAATTATCGCTAACTTTAACGGTGCCGGAAAAACAACATAAAGCAACTCGCATATCTTGAAATTAGCTATAATGTTCTAAAGATATTTGAAGTCTTCGAATGATCTTCACAGCGTGGTGGACAACCTATTTTATGCTGGGAACAGACGACCACTGAGAGAAACTCCCAATGAAATCTGTCGAGTTGTGGCCTCACAGATGGCCGCAAACATAAGCACAACTTACGCCTCAACGCCAAACAGGCAGTCTATATAAAATTACGAAACATTGCAAAGGAACATTTTCAGTGACTAAGTGTTTTTATACTGCATATACGCTACAAGTTTTAATGTGGCCAAAGATCTTTTCAATTACACGTTATATTATTTATCAGTCGTCTATGTCTTGGGTGCCTGTGTAAGTTTCTGGTTTGGCATTACTCCGTGCGCGTGTGTGCAGCTCTCAGCTGTAGGTACGGCATCGTCTATAAGCCTGCATATACAATATGCACAGCACAGTGCATTATGCAACTCGTCTGTGCGGATAGTCGTTAAATCCTACGCTTTATGAACTGTTGCGATCGTGTGGCATGACCGATTTATAGCTGCAACTCGGTTCATAGGTGATTGATCCGCCATACAATGTTAGAAAATTTTATGCTTTATCTGTTTGAACGGTGCATGAGGAAATAATTATTGTTGAAGACGTCAACGAGCTTCTCGGTTTATTATGTATTGCTACTATCGTTTTCATGACGTCTGAACGCCGCCGCGTCCGTATCGGAATATGTTTCATTATTGGTAGGCAAGGAGCTGGTCACCATTAAAAATTGTTTATAATTAAAACACGATAAATCTCTATTTCGCATAACTTTACAAATTATGGAACTATGAATATTGTGGATCATCCTGCTGCAAGACCATTTGATTAAGTAGTCATACAGCAAGGGACAAAAAATTTAAACTGCTGTGTGATGCTGTGTAATCACACAGCACCATAGTGAATAAACTCATTTCGACGAAACAAATAGCTGTTAGTAATTAGTAGACTTATGTCTAGCACAGCTAGAAACGAGGTCAAATGGTATATCGAAGATGAAAATAAAGGGATGCTTTATGATGATGATATATTGTTTAAGTTGTATAAACTAAGAAACATATAGCTGAGAAAATAAAACTGAGATATCTAAATAAAATTAAGTACCCTGTTATTTTTTGACGTATAGAAAAGACATGGGTTGCTAATTTATAATAATAGTCTTCTGGTGAAATACACTTGAAACATGAAAATTTTTCTGTAATTTGCTCTTGTGTAACATTTGTCCTTTAAATAAAGAAATTTGCATCTTGATTTTAACGTAAGATAAATGGTTAAGTTAGTGTGTATACGCAAACTACAAAAAATACATGTGGCACTTTTTATAAGATAAAAGTTCAAGTGGTTTTAATTAATAGCATAGCCATAGCGATTACGGCAGACGAGGTTTTAATGGTGTATTTTACTCAACTATAAAATTATGAACATCTACTATATTATTAAATCAATAAAAACTTTGCCAGTACCTCCCCAACTAAGCGGCTATGCTGTTTTTAAACTTTAATAGTTGTGACGTATAAAACGGTCAATGAAAAATAATTAGCATACTTTGTTTATCATTTCTTGATAAATGAATATGCTAATAATATTTTTATTATTGTGTGTATATCCGTTTACTTGGTCATTTACTATATCTACCTACTATATTATTGATAATGGAACTTACACGGTCCATGCTCTGAGGAGGATCTTTGACATCTACCAAACAGTTACATATTCCGCATTAACAAAGACTGTATTAATGACACATCTAACCACTAAGCTGCACCGAGTGGTGCCAGTTTGATATCCACACAAGATTAAAATGTCTGTGATTCATAAATAGTTCTTTCGAGTGAATGGTTTTGTATATGATATTCCAATGAATGTTCTTTCTTTAAAATAAGAATATAGATTTTAGCAATAAACAGTCTGATTCCATAATCTTATTTAAGTAAATCGGCGGCAAAGATTATCGCAATGGGAATCTTTGATACGGTCACACTTACGCCACAGGATGAAGGCAGTCAAATACGTATATTACACATAGCTTCGTCTGTACAAATAGTAACGATGACATCTCACCTTGTGAATAAAGAAGGAAAATTACCACGTGGTGGGGTAAATGAACTGTAAATTTACTTTATAAATTTAACAACTTAACACTTATTCAAAAAGGTTCAAGTAAGCAGATTATAAATTAACCAAATAATGAAATTATGAGTCAGACCTCGTTATAGAGTAATCTCGGCATTCATTTTATGAAGTAAATTATTTTTTTACATAAATTAATGTACGGTACCTATTCGTGACGTAAATTATTATAGAGCGGGTTATTTACGTAATATAATAGGTGAGAACTATAATACACACACACATTATGGAACAATCGCGAATACAACAAAAAAGTCGAGTGTATGGACGACGTGTGAACTCAGTCTCGCAATCGATTATGAAATTGATTTTACGTTTTGAAATGTTACGCTATTGGAATACGGTTTAAAATCGATAACTTGTAATCGATTTCATGAAAAAATATGCCTAAAGATTTCCTTAAATTATGCTATATTATTTAACATGACCCGGATATTCTATTACTACTGATTTATTAGACGTCCATCCATCCAGTTATGCAAAAAATGATACGAGGAAGTAGCGACGTGGCAATAGTTTGGTTTTTATCGAGATTCAAGGATTCACGTCTCATTCAAGTATTTTTTATAATCTAGTCATTTTTTAACGTCATTGGACGTCGGCCTACTCGAATTTTAATTATGTATGTATGTATTAAGCAGGTCACCTGAGATGATTATATCTCTGGCTAATAACCATAAAATAAATACGTATAGATAAAAGTTAATTTAGCCTATTTTTACCGAACAACATCCATTGTCGAGGCAACAGTCCCTAAATTGCGATTAACATTATAAATTTGGACGTATATTTCATTTCTAAATCAATGTTAGTTTCGTGAAGATACGCACGAAACGCAGTAATTTGAATCAGTAACATTACAACAATTTTATTTATATTTTACTGTCCTTAAGATCTTACGAACTTGGGTAACCTGCCTATAATATTTTGAGAAACTTTGTGTCCAGAAAACAAAGTTTCTCAAAATATTATTACCAGCAATCATTTTCTGTAGGGCGAGGTCAGTACCTATAAAGGCACAAATGGATAAGCACAGTAACATCTTTGTTTAATCCTTCATATAAGTACAAGTGAGATGACTAGTTATGTTTATTTTTGTATCGTCTACGTCATAATTCCGGTTTGTCAAAGATGTCGGAATGCTTTAATCTCTTATTTTACATCAAACAAATGGTTATTACAGGAAGTATTTTAAAAATTAACACGTTAATACGTATTAGTCCACTCAACAAATTTGCAAATCGTAAAAAATAACTGCTGTGACTACGAGGGTTGTTAAAAGTAATTGTTGAATAACACGCACTTTACGTTGACGTGATAAAGAGACGAAAAAATAGAATAAGTGTTCTAGACTTTGTATATATTGGAGGTAGAAATTTGTTTGTAAGATAGGTTGTGACCATGGAAAGATAAACCCAGTGGGCGTTGTCTCACTAGGTGAAGACGACTTGATGAAGGTGGCAAGAAGCCGTTGGCTGCAAGCACTACAGCGTAGATTGCTATGGTAATCTTTTGGGCAGGTCTGTATTCAGACATTAGATGTAGCTAATACCATCTGCCAATTACCACCCTAATACAGTAAATCGGATTAAGGTTCATTTGGTGCAGGCAAGTAGTAGTCTTAAATATTTAAGCAAATGGTCTTCAATTCGTATTATAATATTATAACAGCTAAAGTAATTGTACGAAATGTTTGGATAGTTAAATTAGTGAACCAATTTAAATTACATTTAATAGATAGTTAATTTAAGTTCAATGGAATGACAGGAATATGTATGTACAAAATACAAATAAAGTCACTGGTAACAACTGGTATCATTATATCTAAAGTTATTCGAGTTTATGTTCAAAAGATCATCTGACTTGCATAAAAACAGACCTCAAATACATTAAGTAATATTAAGTCTAAATATAAATTGCAAAATCAAATCGTAAAGTTAAATTAACCATACCGACATTTGAAATCAGACATTACGATAGACAGACGATTGAAAAGTCGGTGTAGACGAGCTATGTTGCCATAAAAGATCGTATATAAATCATGGAAATCAATTATGATAAGAGGAATACATTAATGATATAACAGATTACGCTCCTAGTTACACAATAAATTATTAGGACGAACAAAACACTCAATATCATTATCGACCGATCATGTTGTCAAGGAAATTTAATTGTACCATTGTCTTTGTTTAATTGATAGCGCTACTTCTTTATAAGCGTGTGTAGACACACGAATGAAATCGAAATAATAGGATAAGGTTGGGTAATGATGATAATAAAAGTTTTTACACTTAACAACTTTGTTTGTTTTGCCACAAATTTAAAGTCGCTCAGCGAGCCATGGAGAGATATATGCTCGGATTCTTTGAAGGATGAATTTCGTAACGAGGTTATACGCATCGCAAATTCAGTCACCGAAATAAGTTGCTGGATTAGAGAACTGAAGTAGCAATGCCACGTGTGCCAGTTAGTACTGAAGCAGTTGTTTAATGAAAATCATACTTCAGGTGAGACATCCTTCATTTGGATTCAGTTCAGTTTGAATGCGAAAACAGGGCACTCAATGAAATTTTATAGCTCTAGTCAAGAGTGCCGATGTCCAAGTACAGAAATCTATTTAATATACCCGCCCTCTTACGTCTTAAGTTCATCTTCAGTTGGATTGTAATAGAATGTCTGCGTAGTGATCTGCATAAACCTTAAAATACTTAAAATACTCGATAAACCATTATACAGATATTCAGGTACCTTTATTTATAGTAAAGTAGTAAATTCATAGTAACCAAACTTTCGGGCATGCCGAGCCGCTTATTAAATACATATATGTTTTTCTTTTATTCATAAATTAATGGTAACTTCAATATTTAATAGCAGTGTCGAAACGCGCCTCCATACGTTGTATCTCACGGGTGTTTTTCATTCAAAAATAATGACTAAAGCAAAAACTGCCGATGTAAATCTCAATGTAACGCCAATTTGCCACGTGGAGGAATCTAAAGGCACCCAGGCCACGGCGCCTACACCTCACAATCAAAATCTAGCCTTGAAACCTTGCTGGGATATAAAAATGCCTCTTTGTTCTCGATAACCAATTTAAATGTTAAAATTGATCATCTACGCAATACGCGTATTGCGTATCCACTTTGTTTACTAACACATACTGAATGCGAAATAACATTTTTTTCCTTACGTTTCAATCGTTGACCATTGAAGGCATAAACGGCGTACCGGTTATATGTCACCTGTCACATATTATAAAGATAACGAGTTGAATGGAATGCTTCTCGATCGTGGAGTATTGAATTGAATGCGCTGGTTGACAAAGAGCTGCAGGCTTGTTATAATTTGGATTCTGCTTTCTACAAACACGTGCTCTCGAAATTTTATCAATTTAATAATGTGTGAGAAGCGGTATAGTAATTATTGGATTTGCCTACAGTTGGCAATTTCACGGAACGCGGCCCTACACACTCACGCTCGGAATGCAATTATATGCGCTCGCCGAGACATAATGAAGCAAGTATCTCGGACCTCAGTCTGCAGCGATGTGTTTACCTCTCGGACAAGCGAACTTTAAACGACGCAACATTTTCTCACTTACTCATTATCCAAAATTGTTCAAATAAAAGAAATTGCAGCGACCCTAAGTGCGTAAATGTTTATTTATAATTTGATTGCTGAATAACGCCTGCATTCCGAAACAAAGACCACATATTGGGACCACATCCAAAGCTATTTTGGCGTGAGTTTGTTTTGGGCAAACATCCGGCACCCTACACCTTGTTTTATTAAATGCACAATGTATTAATGTGTTGAAACCTTTTGTTTAAAACATTCGCTCTGAAAGTGCGCGCTGTTCTTAATAATGAAGGGTTACGAGCATGCCAAAATGGTTTAGTGTCGCCGGTCGCGTCTTGCTAATAAACTCTTGCATGAATAAGCAACTTCAAGTACCTCGTTTTAAATTTTGCTGAGTCAAACACAAAATGACTAGTCTTTTACAGATAATGTAGAATTGGGAGTGTAAATAATAAGTGAATCGAGCCGGACTTATTTGATTTTTCCGCGAACGACATCGTAGTTTCTTGCATTTGCTATTGTTGATATAAATAAGAGTAGAATAGATAATTAGATAACATAAAAATATAGGAATAGGAAGAATAATGTAGTAGAATTTTACCACAGAGTACGGAACTAAATCACGTTTGCGGTAGAAGCGCCGCGCCCAGTATATCTTGCTCTGTGATTTTAACTAATTAGAAATTGATTCGATTATCACTTAGCTATACCTAGAAAGTTCCATAACAAATCAAGCGGTGAATTGGAATTCATGTTAGATGGTTCTCGAAGTTTTAAATTTACCTTTTTGTTTCCTAACGTTAAAGGAATCTTTTGAAGATTTAGCGCGTGAATCACTAGCGATCATATGAAATAGCAATCACAGCCGTGGACAAAATTGGTTCAGATCTACATGATATGTAAAACCCAAGCCGCTTTTAGGCTTACGCCTAACGTGTCAGTGATTAAAGTCACTGACTAAAATGGTAAATTTAAAGGTAGGGTATAGCCCATTTTAAGAAGAGAATGCCTAGGGAAAAATTTTAAAACAGCTATATGTAATTTTTATACATAATATAATTACTATTTAAACTGACAGAACCATTTGTATAGTGTAATTAAGTAGAACGCAAATACGTCGATGATGAGGCTGCCGATTAATTTCCTGCTCTTACGTCAAGAACCATAAAATAACAGCGTATTATCAGTATGCGTACCTACTAGACGGGAATAGGCTTTTTTCTTTACACTAAAATGTTGGCAAACTAGTATACAGCCCACTTGGTGTTACGCGGGTACCATAGTCAACGATTGCCTGACGTATAACTTGCGTGTTGCTGACTCTAGGATAAAGGACAGTTGGGATAAAACGTAAGGAATGAGAGAGGTGGATAGATATGAGAGCCTCCAGAACTCTTACTTACCGGCCGAAACTCAGTAACAGTGTTTCTATTTTTATGCCAGCGTACGCGCTGTAAGAGTAACAAACTATCACTTTATACGCTGTAAGAGTACAGGACACCGGTGTCCTAGACAAAAAGCAACAGTGGTAATTTCCTCTTTTTAAAAGTTTGCCCTCTCACTTGGTATTACATAGAACAAGATATAACTGTCATAATATAGACAAGATACAACTATCGTATTAGTAATTATATTATTTAAACAGCTCTCAATATTTAAAATTAGATTTTTTGTCGCGTGGATGATATGATCGCAAATATAAATACTTTAACCCGGAACAACAGTCACATTATACAAATATCCGTGCGGAAATCTAAACTTTGTAAATATTGACGTAATCAATAAACCAGTATACATTAATATTTTTTATGCCTTAGCTCTATATTATTATAATATATGTATATCAGCCCTGTATTAAACTGTCCCACTGCCGGGCACGGGCCTCTTCTTAGTGTGGAAAGGGTTAGGCCATAGTCCACCACGCTGGTCCAGTGCGGGTTGGTAGACTTCAATATATTTGAGAACATAATGGAGAACTCTCAGACGTGCAGGTTTTACTTATGATAAATTCCTTTACCGTGAAAGCGAACGATAATTAACTATTTTACCTTAGGATCGAACTCGAGACCTCTGCGTGGCAGTCTAAGGGGTATCACTGCTGTCTGTGTGTATTGTAATATATCTACTAAGAAAGCCTAACTAATATTATAAATGCGAATGTGAGTTTGTTTGTTTGTTATGAAATTCCGTATACACGTTGTCAGAGGAAACAGAAAACAGCAAAGGATACCTTTCATCCAGAAAACGGTCCTGCTTCTAACCTGCTTAATAGGGTAGTAGGTCGATATTTGAAACAAACTAATATTCAATCTTTACTATTTAAAGAGACATATTATGAAGACGAATCCTGACTTACTACAATATATACAAAATAACGCTCACATTTGGCATCGTCATATTCAGGGCAGGCCTCAGTATATCATCAAGTAGTGTTCACAGGAGGGTCATATATTACCATGATATGAATTCACAAACCGCAATAACCTAATGGGTTCAAACGTTGCTGTTGCACAAATAGAATTCCAAGTGGCACCGAGACCGAATATTGGTCTCTTGAACGGGAATTACGTATTGAATGTTTCGATTCCTCAAATGTAGAATATAGACCTTATACATGCATAGCAAGATCGAATATGACATTTTTTAACATTGAATGAACTACAATTCATCTTATTTCTTGAATTTCAGTTGCATGTCGTAGATGAACTCACCGAAGCACACTGAAGGTTAGTAGGCACTAGTGTTAGATTGAATATCATAAGTTTTTGGGCACATATGAAGGTCTTCTTACTGATACGAGTAAGCATGAGAATTCTTTAACTAAGAGTTTGTTAAAGTATTATGTTGGGTAATCTATACAATCTTGGGAATGCAAAAGAATAATTATGAATTTACATAAATGCAGTTGTAATACTGCTTTGAGCGAAGGCTTTGATACTTTTTTGTTTTAGCCTCCTGCGGTGTTGCATAATATTTAATATTATATACGTTTTTTGAAATTGTTACCGTATTCAGACTGTAAATTTTTAATTCATTTGAAACGTATTCAGTGGAATAAACATGTGGCACAGATTGGCTTGAATATGTCGTTTTTAGCATTATCTTACGTTAACACGAATGTTCCACATTGAAATTGAACTGCTTTTTATTCTCAATATCTTAAAGAGCTTATAAGATTCCACAATAAAAAATACACCACGTGATCATTGGTACTAAAATAATACGAAATGCAAGAATAACTAAGATAAAAGTGACAAATGAATTGTCGGATAAAGTAGTACTCATATGTTTTAAAGCGTATTTCTTTGTATAAAATGTGACAATAAATGTTTATAATTTGAAGCAGGTTGACTGCTTACGAATGTTAATAGGAACCTGCCGCATGCGCGCTGGCACCGTTCTTTGTTCCTAGTTTATCGAGTATTGGACAACATGACACCCAGTGTCAGCCTTGAATTTCATTACAAAGCTGATAAACGACCACTACAACACAACACTGTTTATTGTTAATTTATTTTATTACGGGATTAACATATTCGCCAGTTTATTTTGTACATTTGATTGCAGTCATTAAAAATTAAAATGCTAAGTGTATATTTGCGCAATTTAATCATCTCAAGTGCTAAAACTATTGTATATACGGTACATGAAGTTCTTATTGTATTCATATGTCAATTTGCTCTCGAATGTTCCGGGTGAATAACCATTAAGTTGTAGTTATTTGGTCGGCCTCGTTCATCCTGTGGCGGCAGCATAAGCGCATGCACAACTGTCGTTCATAAGGTCCTTGGTTCGATACCCATGTCATAAGCATATGTTGTTATTATTTGGTCAGGAAGTAAGTAATATGAAGACAGGTTAACCTAAATCAATTATGGAAGTGCTAACTTATTGAAAATATGAAGGCGTAATATTAGGTTATAGATTATTTAAATCCACTTTGCTTGCTTCTCCGCAAATCTGCATCGAATGAACGGAAATGTTAACTTAGAACCGCTACAAGTTTAACTTTCAATTTCATATTCAATTTATTTTTCCACCACAGCGTCACTTAAATCATGGCTTGAGCGACTTTGTGGTGCAACATTCGCATTCAGTTTGTTATGAAATTATAAGTAGGCAACACGTAAATGTTACGTCTGGTGCCGTCAAAGAAATATTAAAAATATCGGCTATGTTTGTTAACGAGCCCACCGAGGTGTGCAGGGTTTTTAATCTGCTAGGTCTTAAAATACCAGACATTATTAAAAAGTAAAAGTAGAAGAAAAAGAGTAAAACTACACAGCTGTTAATGGTGGCCAATTTTAAGTTGGGTTAGCAGACTTGACTCATGTACTAGAACTGAATGTTGTTATACAGATGTAGAGCTCTCTGAGCTAGAGCTCTTAAATATGTAGTATTTATTATCGATAAATTGAAATTTGCCTTACGATATTTTCCTCACAGGTAGTAAAAGAGATTATTAGCTGTTTAGTTCTCACATAAGATTATGAAAACTTAGTGGAACCTAAAAATTTTCTAAATTAATCATCAGTAGACTATCATTGTGACAAAAAAAGGTAATACAAACTATCGCACTATTACAATAGGAGACAAGCGATGTGGTTTTCAAAAAGGTAGTACAACAAGACAAAGGCTAGACCAGAAAAAATGTGACGTAACTTATAGGGAAGTAGGTATTCAACAGCTGGCATAAGTTAAATAGTTCGATAAGTAAATATATTATGTTCGTGAGTTTCAATGGTACTATAAAAAGAGAATTAGATACCATAGAATTAATTCAAAACGTACAGTGAAATACGTTTAATTTCGCGATTGTCGTGATCTTGCACCAACTGTGAACATAAGCTGAAACAAAAATTAACGTGATTATATATTATTAGAATCTCGTTGTAGCTTTAGCCAATATAAGTTCCAATTTATGTTTGCAGCCAATGGTATTCAGGGTTCAATTTCCAGTTCGGGAAGTGTATTTCGGTGTTCTGGTAGAAAATCCTCAATATTAACATAAAAAAGACGTTTATTACCTAAGCGACGATTCGATTGTGTTCTATTATGACGAAATCTATGTTATTGTGATAGTCCTTTATCGACCGCCAAAACAGGTGTCACTATATTTTCTTCTATGACTCTATTAAAATTGACGAGACTGGTACCTAATATATCCCTTACTATTTATCTAACAAAAAATCCCTACCACTTTGCCCGACGCCAGATTCAAACCGTAGTCTCATGACCAACACGCCATATGACGAACGAGGCGGTCTAGTTGGGATTAAATAAATCTAATCAGACCCCTAGAGCGAGGTATCCCTACCGACATTAGCATAGTCACTCGGTCTGCGAATATGTAATCGCGGCATTAGCAACTACGCAGGTGGATGCTGTTAGTCAACCTCCTTATATAAGTTCGTAGTCACTTGTTGCAAAACCTAAGGGCAAACAACGTGTAGCAGAAAGGTGTGGTCAAGTCGTAGGGTCGTAACATGAATATTAAGTAAGTCTAAGAATATCGTAAATTCTTTAATAGGTAGCAGTAGATCGGTAGATAGATAAGTATATCAAGAGTAAAAGCCGTTGCTAACTAAATTATTTGGTGACGACTAACGGTATGAATGAGCTGGCTTATACGGGGAAGTACCCCGGTACCATCTTCATATATTCCATTCTCAGTAGATCGACTTGAGAGTATGTACAATGTTACTCGATTTCACTCGGTGAACTACAGTAGTGATTTCTCATACCTCTCCCATTTCTTCCATTTATACCACTCATAGTTATATTTATGTCAAAGGTGGCAATGAGCGAATGATGCTCTTGGTATTAGCAAGCAGGCATAGACTACCGTACCGCTTATCAGCCGAGTATATATTTATATTTGTGTGCCACGTTGGTAGTACATTTATAAAATCTTTACAATCAAATATTTGTACTGTAGGAATATAACTAACGACATGCACAATGCCTTGCCTATATTCATGAAGGGGTAAAGACAAGTGTAATACAACCACATTTCGCTAATTATGGTTTTAAGTTTCACGCAATCGGTGGCGAGCTTATTACCAGATGGCAGATACCAGGCATAGTTTCAGAATATAATAGTAATATAATAGTTCGTGCTGCAATAGCGACTTTTTTAAAATCTTGACCATCATAACGACCTCATTCTGCCTGATGGTAAGCAGTCATATGGCCCAAAAGCAGTGACTTTCACACCATCCTCATAGCAGCTGAGGCGATGTTGAGGTCACTACTTTGACGGCCTGAGAAGGTGCTTTTTCATGCCCCGCTTAAAGGACCCAGGATTGTATGAAGAAGGAAACACGTGCCTTGGCAGAGAACTCAATGCCTTGATCGTTCGGCAGAGGTATGAGGACCCAAACTTGCTTGACGATCACATTATGCCCAACCCGATAATCGAAGCAGCAGTCACAGCAGTCGCATTTACTACCGCGGCCTAACCATGTCATCACTTTAGAATGCAAACATTTATTGTCAACAAATTAAAATTGTATGTTCACAGTGGATTCGTTAGCGCATGAAGTCAAAGAGGACACATAGGTGAATGTCTGCCGGTAAACCATTGAACTGCGTGTGTGACACTACGTAAGGAGAATAATTATGTTTATGCTAAGGTGGAAGCACGGGACGAACGAAAACGGTGTGAACAATACATACATAGACTAACGGTATGCATCACCAAAGGCGCTCAGAGTAGTACAACCATATTTCGCTAATCATGTTTTAAGTAAGTCTCACTTAATAGGGGATGTACCTATTGCGTTCTACGAGGCAATTTTTTATCATTTTATTCAGCTAGTATCGTACACTGGTTGCATGGTTAGCTTAATGGCTTAAGTGATCGCCTGCCACTGTTACTGCGACGTGTGAGAGACCGAAAATCGGTTGATACTCACATGGGACGAACAATTGTATTATCCAGAGATAGTTATTTCGAGTCGAGATGTGTAGGTGATGTTTGTAAAGAACCCCGCGACGCAAAAAATATTCTGAGCGTTTTTTTAGTGACGGTTTTTCTTATATAGTGTTCTAATAATAATGTTGTACTATCCTTAATCAATAAATAACAATACTGTAAAAAACCACACATATCATCCTTTTCTACTGATACATTTCAGTGACTAAGAATATACTAACAGAAAAATCCAATAACACTGAGCCCTTGGTCCAAGCCCTTACTGCCGACTGTATAAATGGGTCAGCCCGGCACAGGACCTTCGAGACCGTCACACATGAACAATATGATTTTTAACACTAGACAGGTTTACGACGTCGCGTGTCGTATATTTTTTCAAATCTTCCATGTTAGACATAATTCCTGTGTTGTGGGCGACTTTACAAACATTGGAACAATAAACACAAAGAACATTCAGACCTAGAACTCAATTTTCGTTTAGTTTTGGTCGTTTACAGGTATACCGTAATTCTTGGATTATTTAAAAACAATAGGCGACTTGTGTCCATGAATTCATAGAAGTGTTATTTTAAAATGTATTGGAGTCGACTACTTACACTTTAACAAAAATGGTTGTCTGAATTTTATATGAAGTGATAAAAATATATTATCGGGACGCAGGTTTCAAAATTAATTATTATATGTAAACTTACATATTAACACATATTAAGGACAGTGAAGATGGCATTATATAGGTATAAGATGTTATCTGCTGGAGGTTATATGAGGTTTTTTTAAAAAGAGTAGTGTTTGTTCATCCCTGAAATTCAAGCTACCTTCTTACCAATCGTCAGGAGTTTACGGGTGAAAACGTAACAAAGGACAAAGTTACTATAGCATTACAAATATTAGTACGTAGGAATGCCACATTCCGATAAAATTGCACTTTACTCATCCAAGAACTTAAGAATTTAGTAAAGATGCTTCACCTCGCTCACTGAACGTTCTGTATCCTTTTAATGAACTACTACAAATTAAAAGTTATTGTCTTGATAAATCAAAGGAATAAATACAGTTTTTTACAAAGGCATGCGCAATATCTGCTGTCTATATTAAAAAAAAATAGGTGCGGTGTTGATCAAATAGAACTTTATTAATTGAACCAATGTAATCACAATATAACAAGGTCCATGTTGCACACAATGCAATAAAACATACACTGTTGGATATGTAGCAACATAAATATAAATATTAACATCGAACGACTATTATAATTATGATTTATTCGCTTGCTATTGCATTTTGACTACATTATACAAATCAAATATATTAATGCTATTCAAATATGCATTAGATTAATATGCTGTTGATTTCATAACAATGAATAGTTTTCTAAGACATGTCTGATATTGATCCATATTATATGCGACAAAGCTATTCATTTGCTTTACATTTATCACAGGACAACTTGCATTAAATGCGATCTATCTTAAAAACTCAAGTAAGGTATCATAAAAAACAGCACCATTAATATCCTGGCAGTCAACAAAAACATACTTTATTGAGACTTTGTAATTTAATGTCAAACCGGCGAAAGAATAAAATGCCAATTCCGCGAGTTATTTATTTTTTACAAAAATACATCAATGCATTACAATTCGAGTTTTAATAAATCATATTCTTATCCAATTAACCGGTGGAACTTGATTTGTAATTTGACTCACTAAACTGGAGAAAAACTGTGTGGTATGAAGTGACGCATACTTACTAAATTTGTGACTTTAAGCGGGCGCTTGATGTGTGTGAATGTGACGTGTTGTAATCGGGAGCCTAATTCTAGTGAGAGGCAGTTGCCCAAGCGAGTTGGTTGCCAACGAGGAAGTGATGGTGAGGTGCGTGGAGCAACTGACCTTGTACGTGTGGCCGCAGCTTGCTTACTAATGTTTGGCTACCACTCCGCTGTCGCTTGAATTTTGCTCTGCTTCTGACAAATCAGCGACGACGGATCGAATTATTATCTAGATTGATGGATTGTACGTTTTACGCGAATTTATATGTTAAATATTGTAATGGTTTCCCTGTATGGAAATCAATGTTATATGTCTTTATGAATCAATACATGAATGATGAATATGTATTTAATTTGTGAAGTAGATACGCAGTTATGTAATGCACGTTTCTGAGCGCCCGCGAGTTACTAAGCGAACTCAGAAATAGCGCCAGTAGTTTAACTTTAAATATGTTTGAAATGAATACCACGAACTCGTTTAATTTTAATTAAAGACAGTATTGCACTATTTAGAGACAGATTGTTTGGTGGATTGTGGCAGATAAGGGTCATTCCAATTAATGAATTCGACTTTATCGATAATAAATCATTAAGTAGTTTAGTAATTATATTCAATGGTATTCCGTAAGTAGGTTTTTTTAGTTCTTTTCCTCTCTCTCTCTGTCTTATTCACATGTCTTCACCAATATAATTAGCAAAGCTACGTATGGAAAACTTACAAAAACATGTTGCAACCTGTAAGTAGTAAAACCTGAATAAAAATATATTAAGCTTTTGTAGATAATTCCTTCTCTATAGTTATAAAATGAGAGAAATTTATCATATAAAGCTAATTTGATTTGTATAAAGTGCAGTCTAGAACTTGTCAATCCAGTTAGTTCACGATATTGACATCTGTTATAAAATCATCATAGATGGCTATCGTAGAACTCACTGAATGAGTAACATCTTTTTCAGCAAAAGAAACACTAGTACAACATTCCATATTAAACTAATACAGTCGCCATTAATCTTTAATGAATATGCAATCAATTGTTGTTTTATTTCATAGACGTAAAATATGGCGTACGTAATAATTGAGTACAATTTGTCATGTCAGCTGTAGTCGCGGGCAGTGCAAAGCCTCGGAGGCACGAAGGACATGTAACCTACTAGATAAATATTAAAATTACAAAACCCATTATTATTCCACGTACGTTTGTTCGTTGCATTAATATATGGCACTTTATTAAAGGACTGCGGCTATCAGGGGTAATATTCTTTGTCTCTATAACCAAACACATTATTGCTCATAAAAGTAAATATTATAATTTCACAAAACTTTCTTGTTTTTTTGTTGTTTTATAATTGAATGTTCTTTCTCATAATATTTAGTAAAAATAAAGAGGAAATTGATTAACCGGCAAGTACGAATGAGCTTACGCCACTCGATCTACTAGATATTTAAAAAAATGAAGTGAGATATACTACCTACATAGTTATGTAATTATATTTGGGAGTCAGGACAGCAGCGGAATGTACTCTATGCATTTTAAATTTGTTTAATCTGTATTATTTATAAGATAGTATGAGATAATAATAATGAAGTAAACTAATCATAAATATACATAGAACACAATAGTGGTCAGATAAGATCTTGAAGCAGTACGTAATAACTCAAAATCCTATAGTCTTGCAACCCGCCTCCATTACTATAAAATGAATGTACAAGTAACGCGGCCGTTACCAATTTAAAATTTAGAACAGAAATTCTATTGCGTTGTTGTTGAATATTTTTCAACAGTCATTTGTAAATGTCTGTTTGGTAACGTTTCAGGCTAGCTTTTGTCGGTTTTACGCAAACAGCGTTACTACGCACTATTCTGAAATGTATTTAAGAGGAACTGCTGAGGGACGGAGCATTTGTCATTTTGCATCTCATCTTGTTTTCCTGAAGCTGCAAGGTTGTGAAAATATATTTGAAATTCTGGTGGCGAATTTACATGTGTTTTGAGACGTTTGCGTCGAAGTTGTTTATCACAGAGTTCATTGTGACGCAGGTTAAGACATTCTGTCGCAGTAGAGCCCTTAGATGGGTAACCATAAGCATAAATATTAACATGTGTTCGTTCCTTGTGGCGTTCGTGTATATAAGATTGTTGGTTTTGCCTTGCACATCGTATATACTATAGTTCGACATAAGATGTCAGAATTCAGAGCACCTTTAGCTACCCTGACTTCTGGTCTAAGATTAACACATTTTAAAGAAAGTGTTGCATATTGGTATGCTTGTAGGTCATGCAGTTCAGTTTACTGAAATCCTTGGTTAATAAATTTTAAATCTTTTTTGGTAGTTAATTTCTCTAAATTATATATACATACTTTCAAGTGGCGGCAGCTTATTGGTTAAGATATCTGATTTACGATCGAGAGTTGCTGGGTTCGATCCATCATCACTTATTACATTACCGACTGCAAGCCACTCCTAATCCAAGCGTTTGAGCTAAGCTGAAGGAGTTAACAAGTAATTTATAAACCAAATTGCTTTAAAATAAAATAATTTATTAAAGAACCGTATCTGACTAAACTAAATATAACTCTAAATCCGCTAAAAAGTAGGCTAGGTATACAAATTAATAGGTAAGTATACTTTTTGTGGGTACGAATTAAATTGTTTACTAGAGCCTTCTTTTGCATGACTCACTGTACATTTTGGTAATACGCTTTAGTATTCAGTGCACTTAATATTGAGATGCAAAAAGCACAAGTTTTTATTTTATCACGAATTCGAATTCAAACCTGTTAAGAAATTGTTTGTCAGACCATATTAGGTAGTGTAATGTCACGCATTATATGACCGTATCATTACGGATACATTCCCCAAGAATTAGGCAGGTATCATTTAGCCGGTTGGTAGGGTTCCATTGATACATTCATTTGAAACAAGCCGATGTACTGAACTTTTTTAACAAATGTTAAATATTAGCCAAGCAAAAAGTTGTTCTATCCGAAAATAGAACCACTCTATTACCAGCTACACCTATATTGGTAAAGGGGAATGCAAAAACCGAATGCATCGTTGCAACGGCTTTTTGAATTATTTATTTGACATCCTTTGGATTATTGCATTTCCATACGTTTGGTGATTGGAAATGACAAGGAAACCTTACACGAGTGCTTTCAGCAAATACGATGCGTTCGGCGCGAACAAGGCGTCTGATGGATACTTCACTGATGTGCGATCACTTTTATAATGCTAAATAATAATTTAAAAAATTTATAAGTTATTAAAAAAATAGACAATGAACTGGAATAATAAAAATAAAAAATAATAAGTCTTTAAAATACCAAGTAACACGAAAAAACTAATGCTTAACATTATACGTATTTTATGATCGTAATGTGAAGCTCTACATTCTAAAGCTAATTAATTGGTTAAACACCAGATTATGAAACTTGTTTGACATTTGAACGTGCTAGAATGCTCACGAAAATTTGCGAGCAGGAGTATTCTGAAGATTCTGTACCATTGATGTTAAGCATATAAAAACTGAATTTTGCTTGCCGCTTCGCTTGCCCTCAAACAATACTTTTTATGAATGAAACCCTATGTCCTATCTGTACCTCTGACAACGTGTTTGCGAAATTTCATGACGATCGGTCAAATAGTTAAGGCGTGAAAGCGTAACAAACAAGCAAACTCACATTCGCATTTATAATATTAATTTAGAAAGTTAGGATATAGACTTTATGTTTTTAGATCTTGTTTCTATATTTATGGGTTGATTCATATAGTTTTAAGAGCACTCTCAAAAGTCTCGGGCAACTAGGTCCATCCTTTACTATATGAGACTGCCACCATCAGTTCGTAAAAAAGGAAGACTAAAATTTAGTATTTCTTTAGAACTCTCTATGCGTTTCTAAATATGAAGAAATAGACAAACAGTAGAAGGAAACTTAAAGGCTGCCTTTTACAATTTGTGGAGCTCTAAAATGTATTTTCGCACTATATACATAAAGTAATAATATTATATACATTATTAATCTACATTATTATACTATATAACAAGTGAGTTATAGTAATTCTTTACGTGACCTAATTAGTATTCTATCTTTGTAGAATAATGTATGAGATGAGTAGATGTAATGATAAACGTACATACTTAAGTAAGTATTATTGCTATAACATTATGGTAATGCGCGAATATGTAATAAGTGTTAATTGGCATTATTTATAGTGTTGTACTTTAAACAACATACTAATGTATATAGGTACTAGCGAAACAGACCTGCTTGCGATTCTGACTTCATAGTAAACATGATTATGATAATGAAATAATAATATTCTATCATATACAGACAACAAAATAAAAACCCAAACCAAACTAAGCAGAGCTTGTACTATGGGTACTAGACAATGGATAAACATACATATATACTTTTTTTTGTAAATACATACATATTATGCATAGAAACACCCAGACCAAGACAAACATCTATGAAATGACAAGAAACAAGAACTCACGCGTATAGAATCACGCCTTTTTTATATCCGCAGGGATGAGCAGACCTCTGCTAAATTCTCATTTAACATATCTGACAAAACGAAGGCGCAATATTTGATTTTATTTATAAAGGCACCTTCCTGCCCCGCACTAGAAGTAACTCATGTATCGCGGGGGACTTTACAAACATGTAAACACGGACATAATGAACGTCCAAACTCGGGACAACCATTTGTGAATCACACGAATGTTTGCCCCGTGTGGGATTCGAACCCACAATACTCCGCGCAGTAGCAGTGGCGAGGCGACCACTTAAACCACTTCACCATCCGTGCAGTCTATAGACCTATGTAATACACAGTTTACCACCTATGCTTCTCAGGTACCATCTAATAAAGGGCGTGGCTTCTGCTGTTCTTTGGGTACATTTCCAGACACTGTGTTATGGAAAATTGCCTAACAGAAGAACTTTATAACACTTTATTAACTTAGAATATTACGCGCAGTTCTTTCGTAGTTACTTTCTAGGCCGCTGTCATGCGGCCCGAATAACCGTCAGACGCCAAAACAATTAGCTAGACACTAGAACAAATTAATTGTACTTGAGATTGCCTTCACAGTACAATACCTTGCACCAGCTGGTTCCAAAATCCTCAGTTTGAATTCTTTGAAAATGCCGCCAGTCCTACCTTTCATTTATCGCGGCTTTCTTGGTTGTGTTTCCTAAAATACTAAAGAAAAGCAGATACAGAACACAGTCATATCCATGAGGGATGTCTGCCGCTGACGATCGGGTGAACTGCTCACTCTACTGCGACGAATAAGAAGAAGACGGTCTTTATCTGGTAAATGGGAATGATAATTGTAACACTGTATCTTAACTTCCTAACTAATATTATAAATGCGAATGTGAGTTTTTTCGACCGATCATCATGAAATTTCGCAAACATGTTGTCAGGTACAGAACAGGACATAACCTTTCATCCAGGAAAAGTACTGTTCCCGAGGAATAGATTTTTATTAACATAACCTAGATAAACATGAGCGAAGTCGCGGTCAAAATCTAGTATTATAATAAATGCATGGGTAAATGTAGGCGTGATACATCTCTGTCCAAATCCCAAATGATATACAAGCGTAATGCTATGTTACGTATGTCGAAGTTACAAATAACTTGTTGCGAAAGAAAGATTATCCATTCAGATTTCAATGACAATACATCGACACATTTTAATATTAAAAACAGATTTCAAAATGGTGAATCAAGGTAACCTTATGGTAAAAATACACATTTATTTACATGATTGATATATTTGTATATTTGAAATATACATTTATAGCTTCAAGTCTCTGTATGTCCAAAGAGTTAAGGAGAAATGTATTTTTAATGAGGTATCAGCCACGCAATTATAGAATATTAGACTTTGCTCGCGGCTTTGCACTCTTAAAAGTAGAATAGTAAAGTTTAGATTGGTAACAGTACTTTTTTCTGGATTTGTCCCTTTGTCGTTTTCTGTAACCCTGACAACGTGTATGCTAAATTTCATAATGATCGATCGAGTAGTTAAGGCGTAAAAGCGTAACAGACTAACAAACTAACTCACTTTCTTATTTATAATATTATAGTTAGGATTTACACACATATCGTTTCGTCATTTTAGAGCAGAAACTCGTACTTATCTTATCTTAATTCGGCGGCCAGTCAGTGTAGACCGGCGACACTTCGACCTAGTGGGATCTTTTGTGTCGGCCCCGAGATCTATCCCTGAGCTATCTCCCTATGAATGTACTGCATCAGTCGCAGCGTACACTTCAGAGGGAGAAGCCTGAAGTCTTCAGGGTTCGGATATACCAATCCCATCAGACCCATCCTTACGGCCGTCCGGCCAACGCGTCACATTCACACAGTAGCTAGGAGGTGTTATATGGGCTCGTCCTGTTCACCACAGGCTCTGCAGATCGAATTGTTTGACAATCTCAATCTGCACAGGAAGTCGTTGGTGCCAAAATGACCAGTAAACGCTCCTGTGAGTAGGCGTATTTGACTCTTGTTGTACCCGCAGAACTTCCGGGTGAAGCCCGTGGCTCTGTTTGCAATGAATTTCTTGGAGTGTTCCAAGCCCCTAAGGGCCATCCACTATAGCCTGTGTTTATCATTGCCATGTGCATTCAAAGCTGCCTTGACGGTACTCTGAGAGAGATCTACGAATGGCTCGGGGCCCACAAATAGTTGCTCGAGCCCTTCTTGGCTAATACATCAGGCTCCTCATTACCCTGCACCTCTGCATGCCCCGGAACCCCCACCAGCCTGACTGTGTTTTTCCTGCCAAGTTTGTTAAGGGCTTTAACACAGCTCAGGACCAGTGCTGAGTCCACCCTACAGGAGTTCAGAACCTTAAGAGCAGCTTAACTGTCATTGAAAATATAAACAATCTTGTCAGAGACATACTGTTAATATTCTCCCGCGCACAGGCAATTATAGCATAAGTTTCCGCCTGGAAGACTGTTGCATATTTGCCCATGCTATGCTTCACCTTGCAGTCGTTGGCATAAATACCAGCACCTGATCCTGTTTCCATTTTGGAACCATCGGTGTACCAGATGAGACAACCCTTGTCAGGGGATAGTAGACCTCGTCTCCATTCGATCCTTGTGGGGACCTTTATTTTAAAATTATTTTTGAATATGTTGCATTGGTTGCATTTTGTCGCCTCCCATGCTCATAATCTTTTTGAGATCCTTCGAGATCTCCAGTTTTGTGCGTCGAGTTTCTGGCATGTTGAAGCTCCACAGCCCATGTATAGAAAGTCTATGTAGCGCCTTTATCGCCTCTAACTTTACAACAATATGTAGCGGCGTTAGGTCCACCAGGATCTCTAACGCAGCCGTGGGCGTAGTAGGGAACGTCCCTGTTATAGCCATGCAGGCTAATCGCTGCACCTTCGACAGCGCTTTCATGCATGCAATGCATGTTGCTGGTTTAGTTCTTGGCCACCAGACAATGCTTCCATATGTGATTATGGGTCTTATTATCATCGTGTATAGCCACTTGATGACCTTGGGCTTCAGGCCTTAGGTCTTCCCATAACTAAAACGAATCATTCCGAAGACTCGCTGGTCCTTCATTATGGCTTTGTCTACATGAGGTTTCCACGTTTGCTTGTTATCTAACGTCATGCCTAGATACTTCACCTCCGTGGACCATTGCAGCTGTGTACCATACATGGAGAGATCCCAAGCCAGTCAGATCCCTCATCCTATTAAATGGCACGACAGGGTTGATCCTGACCCTGGGTTGATCGATAAATGGTTACTACTGCACCGTTTTTCTACCATACTCAGGGCCCTCTGCATGAGACTGGATACTGTGCTCGGAAATTTTCCATTGACGAGTATCACCAAGTCATTCGCATATCCGACCGTTAAGTACGGACCTTTGGTGAGTTGTTTTAAGAGTGAATTAACCACCAAGCACTATAAGAGTGGTGAGAGTACTCCATCCTGAGGGCAGCCTTTGGTGGTCATTGCAATCATTTCATCTCTTAACAACTCAGACCTAATAATTCTTCCTTTGAGCATACAATCGATCCACTTGCAAATGGTTAGCTCTACGCCCTGATTTGCCGATGCCACACTAATGGCATCAAAGGTGGTCCGATCGAAAGCTCCCTTAATATCCAGGTATGCAGCAATGCATACTTCCCAGTTATCTAATGCATATTCTGCCTTATTTACCACAAAATGCAGTGCCGTCTCAGTGGATTTTCTCGACTGGTAGGCACATTGGTAGGCGCGTGGAGGGGGAATTTCCTCAATGCTCCCTCCTTGACATGTCTATCTACTAACTTCTCAAGGGCTTTCAAGAAGAACGACTCAAGACTGATAGGTCGGTATGCCTTGGCTTCTTCGTAGTCCTTTTTGCCCGGCTTCGGTATGTAGATGACTTTAATTCGCCTCCATATCTTTGGAATGTATCCAAAAGCTATGCAGGCTCTGTATAGTCTGCACAAATGCGGAACCAAGAGTACAGCTCCCTGTTATAGGATAATGGGATAAACCATGTCTTGACCAGGTGACTTGAACGGTTGAAAACCATTTAGAGCCCAGCCGACCGTCCCTTCATACGCTACCTTCCTTGCAGCATCCCAATCTGCTTTGGGTGTACGGTAGCTTAGTTCAACCAGGCTGATCGGGTTCTCCTGCTCCTTTTCTATTTATCTTACAGTCCGGAAAGTGTGTGCTACCCATTGCCATCTCTAATGGTTGTCAATGGGTGTGCTCTGACAGTCGACATAGCTTTCGAGAGTCTCATTCCTTCAGTAATGGTATTAATGTTTTCACAGTGGTCTCTCCAAGCCTTCCGTTTGGCTTTTCGCACAGCTTTATTGTAATTGGTCAAACAGCGAGCGTAACCGCTATAGTCCCTGCTGGTCCTAGCCTTGTTAAACGCTCTTCTGGCTTCAAGCCGCAGCTTGACCAACTCTGGAGTCCACCACGGTATTCTCTTGGGCCTAAGTTCCCTTTCAGGGCAGTTACTTGTTCAGGCCGTATTTACAGTCTGGACCAATTTGTCTGCTGTAAACTCTATGTCTTATATAGAATTAAGCATACCCTTAGAATCCTCCAGATCTATTCTGAGGTCACTCCTGAAGGAGTTCCAGTCCGTATTTCTGGGATTCCTTCTACGTGCTGTAGGAGCTGGAACTAGCGTCCTATACTTAAAGCATATGTAATTATGATTTGATAAGGTAATCTCATCAGACACATGCCACTCGACAATCTTAGTGCTAGCCCTGTTGGTGGCTAACGTGATGTCAATTACCTCTGCTCGCCTACAGTTGACAAACGTTGGCCTGTTTCCCTTATTGAGAATTTGTAATGAGGTACTTACCACATACTCCAGTAGCTTTTCCCCTCTTACATTCACATCCGTGCTCCCCCAGACTGTGTGGTGTGCGTTGGCATCGCACCCCAGGATCACATGATCCTGGGGTGCGATGCGGTGCGACCTAGACATCTAGGTTCTCCTGGCAGCCATATTCAACAAAGTCCTTCATCTGTCTAGATACAGTTTCCTTGTCCTTATAGTCGAAGCCACCTTCCGCTTCCTCGCACATCGATCTTAACTGTCGTAAGATCCCTAGAACAAAAATTGTATAAGGGCATTGCATTTATGCCATTTCTGACTAACATACATGTCCTTATATCATTAGTGGAACAGTTGTGATAAATTACACCTCCCGTCCCACCCAAACCTCTAATCTTTCCCTCTTTAACATAAGGTTCCTGGATCAGAGCAATATCATATTCCTTCATCCGCAGGTGGTGGGCCAGAACGGCCATCGCCCCGATGCAGTGATGAAGGTTTATTTGTACGCACCTTAGTCCCGCCATTCGGTCTGCCTACATGGTGGCGTCTATGGTGGCAGGCACTGCTGGCCGTGCCTCTCGCTCCCTTCCTCCATCAGCGCCCCCGCAACCTCCGGCGACGACAGATCTAGACAATCTATATGTTCGATTATATCGTCGGTCTTTGGAGACGCGCATGGCGATGATGTGTAGAGAGCCGTACCTAGTTCAATCACCACTGGGTTTGCGGGCTCCTCCCCGTCTCCCACCTGTGGTGCCAACAAGTGCGTCCTCCCCCACGCTGGCACCCACTGACACCTTCTGCACGTTCAGATCCTCAAAGATCTTGAACGTGCTTTTGTCCATGCCAGCATGGAGACAGAAGCCGCCTGCTTTTATGGCCACAGCCGACACGCTGTCCACCAGGACAATGCGCCTGGTGTGCGTCTTTTCGACCTGCGTGCTCATCACCTTCCACCCGCAGGTCCTCAGAGAGGGATTGAGGCGCTACAGCATGGTCAGCACCCTGGAGGCATCTAGGCACCAGGTATTCCTGGTCTTGCAGGCCATATTTATTCGCCTTGAAAGCTCCTTGGCGCTGACCACTCTAAACTTCACGTTCCCAATGGTTTTACCGTTGAGGCCGCGCAGCCACTCTGCGGCTCTCTCATCCTCACACATCACATACAGGGCTCCACCAAGCAGTGCACCGATACTAATGGCCGGCAGAGGATCTGGCGTGGCCTCCAGCTGGTCCCAAATGGCCACCCTTATGGATTCCACCAGCTCTGCATTAAGCAGAGCGTCAGGAAAGTCGCGGCAACAACGGCCATTTTAACTCCCGTCAGCGCCACCCTGTAGGAGTCGCCTTGGGTCTTGACACGTTTATTGCCATCTGCCTAAGCGACAGTATTGTCGCTCGCTTCCCTGACCCTTTTTGAAGAGACTGCATCGGGTGCCAGTGGCTGCAGCTCGCGTCGCTTGCGGTTGGCACACCCGCTGCGCCTCCTGCCCCGGGTATGGTCTGCATGTGTGCAGCCGAGTTTGGCTCTCCCTTAGGGTGTGCCTCGCCCGTCTGCTCCTTCCTGGCTTCCCCGATCCTGGAGGGCTGACCACACCCACCCACCATGGAGCCCTAAACGTTGGGGGTGCCTTGTTCAGGCACCAGGGCTACCAGCTAGGTATAGCGCCCCCAAGTGAGCTGTCCCCGAGACGTACAGCACTAGTCACTCCACCCTAAACCACTGAGGTGGGAGACGAGCACTGCCGGCTGGAGACCTCTTCACCCAAGGACACTCGCCTGGCGGCCGCATGAGCGGCCACCGCAGTCGATTGATCGCAGCTGGTTAGACAACGACCTTCCGTGTGAGAGGAAATCCGGACCAAAGGGACGTGTTGCAGATCAGCAGCACTACTATCGCCACATCACCACTCAACCCCCAGGACTTCTTCATCCCTACGTACGGGTCCCTGCGCACGGCACAAACAGGCGGGAGGTCATTACTATCCATCACCTGTCGTTCGACGATGGAACCGCCGGAAAATAACCTCTCCATCCCAGGCAGTGGTCGACTGGTGGTTTTAGTTGCGTTTATTTCATAGGGAACTAGACCAATAACAGGGGGCAACCACGTGAAGGATTTCCCACCAGACTTGTCTTAGGGATCTACACGACTGTTGCGCTCTCCCCTAAGAACATTGGCACCTTACTCGTCTTGAAGAGTCGAGTAAAGTGGGTTTGCATCTATACTAAACAAGCAGCCAATCCAGTGACGCTAGAAAGCAGAGAAAGCAAGCTAGGCAGTGCAACTATTAAAGCATAAATACAAACCCACCCCCCCAACTCGTACTTTATATGCAAGAATATATTATTCCCGGCCTGTAAATCGAACGCAAAACCACACTGTCACTACTAAACATAAGCGCCGGTAAACGCTACTACGCTACGACGGTAAATAAATAAACATGTATTATATAAAAATAAAGATGTTATTAGATTATACATATAAAAATCTAGTTAACTGCAAATTGCCAATAATAAAAAACCAAATACATTTCCAGAAATTCCAATACCATCCTATTATAGTATAATATATTATTAGCCGGCTATAGCAAATGAATATCAGTTTCAATCTGAATAAATGTTTACCAATAAACAAGTTTTAAACAATAATAATATCTAATTAGTTAGCCATTTATGCAATAAATGGCTGGACGCAGGATTGTAAGAGTAATGGCATAGAAACCCGGGAAGAATTATGTTTGATTTTTTATATATCGTACATGCTGTGGCGAACCTTAGTTGGACTTAGAGCCGTGTATCATTTAGTTCATACTCGCGACCCACCCCGGCTTCGCACAGGTAGTATAAAACCTAAACGAATTATAGATTTAAGCCATCCTCATGAATCAGTTTCTATTGGTGAAAATCGCATGACTCAATACCTTACCAACCCCTCACTGTGGCCAAGACACCTTTAAAACCCTCTTTGATCAGTCGTGTGAGTCTGCTCGACTGGCAGTGAGTTATCTATCCTTATCCTGGATAACCTGTCTACTCTCCGCCTGTTACCTTAGGACGCATGGTGCAGGTATCCCGAATTTATCTATCTATTTATTTATTCATAACATAGTACATGTTACAGGGTAGGCTAGGGTCTTATGGTATTAGGGCTGATAGGGCTGTAGATACTTTAGGGTTCCGTAGGTTCTTATCATATTTATAATTGTGCGCATACAGTCCATTACTACTAAGGTGACGACTTTTCACCGTTCAAAATCCATTCGGTAGTTTTTGAGTTTATCGTGAACAGAGACACACGTGTCGGTACTTTGTTTTATAAATATGTTATAAGTTAAATAAAACTTACACGTACAAAATGAAACGAGGCACGTATAAAATAAAATTACTGGCCCATATATAACAACATTATTAAAATACTTACTTCAAGGATGATGAAGACAATAAAGACAGAAATTTGCATAAAAACATAAAATGTTTCATTTTTCCTAGTTGATTCTGATAAGTCTCGCAAAAAACAAAGTCTATGTTCATTATTAATATTAATTCAAAAATCGTTGTATGTTGGGTTTAGTAGATTCTATTAAAATATTCGGTATTGTATTTAACATGCTTATTATTACCTAGGTTTAATAGCATATGGTTGCACTCAGGTTTACTGCCCATATTAAAGTCTTGGGCTGGGTTTTCTAAGTCAGGCAAACTGTGTGTATGCTAAACGAACACATTTCAATACATGGAATATTGACTTGTGTCCGTATCGTAGCACGGAGTCCTGAACTACCAGAGAGGCGAATGTAACACAATTCTAAATAATCCTTCGCAGCTATACTGAACTGATGATGCTATAATGTATTATGGAATAATATATAATGTTTCCTTAATTGTCAGTTTTCTTAGAATAACGTTCGTCTGATCTATAACTGTCTTTTATCTGTTTTCATTTTTCGCCTTGTTATATTTATTCACTTGTCTCCCGAGACCGAGGTACCAGATAGGGAGGCAGTACAAAATATACTGCGGTCATCCATCTAAGACTCGGAAAAGTTTCTCAACCGCATAGATCCATCAATTTGCGCAGTCATTTAACAAACAGCCCTCATGATGAATTATGCTTTAAACCCAAATGTATTTGCTACAGTTAAGTGCTAAATTTTAACGTTTTTACTTTATAACACGTCCTTCAGACAAGCCCACATCAATTTGTAAGATTGTAATTAGCAACAACGGGTATAATTATTTTTTATTCATGTGAAACATTTTTATGGGCGTTATAGGTTATTTTTTGGTAACAAAACGTGATCTTTATTTATAAATTTTGAAATAAAAAAGGGGCTATCGTAATATAAAAACGTTGCCTCAATTTTATAGGGTCTTGGAAAAACACGTATAGATCGAATTATGTAACACATTTCAGTCAAGGCAAAAAACATGTTGCATCAGAATATTCTATCAGTTTATTTCGCAGTCTTGTTACATGTATAAGTTACGTATGAATAAAAATCAAATAGCGTCGAGCGCTATTGAGTCCGATAGTAACGTAATGACATTTGAAACCACTATCTCTGACCCGTGCCGTGATGACTAAGCGCGAACTAAACTGGTATATCCGAGGATGATGCTTAAGGGAAGTTAGAGAGAGATATCGATATGTAAGTAACACTTACAGAAAAGAGACAAATACATAGTTTATCCCTCCTCTTTTTAAGAGGGAAGTGAGGACGGTGCGGTTGCAACGAAAGTAAAAGTGAACGCTTTTATGTCTTAGGATTTATAATATTATGAAACTAACTGCGTCTTCATTCTGTTTATAAAGGTATCTAATATATCTTATGTTATATATTAATGCAATCACATTACAGCATTAGGTTAGGTTATAACGTTTCATATTATAATGCTACAAATGCGAATATAAAACATCATAGAAACCAACAAACATTATGCTAATGTATGTAGTATAAAAATAAACATTTGGACTAAGAATTTATTCGTTACTTTTACAGAATCCTGATTGTCGAGTCTTTGTACTGGATACACATAATAAAGTTCAAATGTCACCAGGAAAAAAACTGCCGCGAATATGTCGACGGCATACAAATTAAACAGGAAATGGCGTTGTACCAAAAACCGTTGATTTTAATTTATTATATTACCATTTTCATTGTTGGACACGTGAACTGAAGTCAAAAATGAGGCAACAGATCCAGAAATATTTTAGGGAATTTCCAAGAATGTAGTTTTTGTAGTTTTTAGGGAAAGCTCAAAGCTCAAACGTACGTATACGTATGGTCTTTACTAACTGGAATTTTTGAGTTAATATGTATAGATATATATAGATATTAAATCTATTAACGCAGGCGAGGCACCATTACAAATCTGCGTAATTTTATAAAGATCACTGTCGAAAGAACACCCGATCTCAGAACAATTATGAGTAAGTAACAGTTTTTTGTTTCGAGTTCGAAATCGAACCAACCCACAACACTCGTCATGTCATAATAGCGAGGTGACCACATAAACTGTTGCGTTATCCGTGCTATCGGATATTAAATGTCTGCATTGTTTATATAAATAATATATAATAAACTAATAATAATATCTTTTTAAATCATAGATAATTATTCGAGCATCTTCTGTATAAATAGTTGTGTCACATCTGTTTCAAGTAGACTTAGTCATTCATAAGTCTAATTAAACGCAGACTATATTATGACACGGCGCGCGGCGCTATTAGAAAACCAGAGTCCTGACCGATCCCACCGTCCTATGTGAAACGAGTGTCCGTGGTCAGTAATTTCTCTATTCCGCTAGAAAATCCTGTTCTTCACCAGGATAAGTGGAAAATACTGTTTTGCGTAACATCTCATTAGGTAATACACGATTATGTAAAGTAAACAGCCTGTAATGTAGCATCTTGTGCATCATGCTGTATAACTCGTGTCCATTATCCGAGAACCAGTCGCTGTTAAGGCGCTTAGTTTAGGAATACATTAAAACTTCTCACAGCACGCACACACGCACACACATTAAATACAAAACTTCTTTTCTGAATGTTCCGCCATAATAAAGTGCGTGATATCTGTGTATATGGCTTCATTTCTGCGTAATTAATTGCATCGATCTGTTTGCTAATTTCGTAGCCTTCGGGTAAATTCATATGGAATGTGTTATTAAATACTTTTGAGGAACTGTAACTAGTGTTTTCGGTCGTGACTTAAAAAGTGGATCGGGGAATTCGAGGGTGACGTCAGTGAGGCGGCAACCGGTTCCAAACTTGTATAACGAGCCTGATAATACAAGACAGGAGCGCACAATTCACTCCCACTTACTTTGCTTGTAACTCCTGTTAAGTCGGAAACTTGGAGTTATATACAGTGGCTGGCAAATCAAACGAACGACAGCTCCAGCATTCATTCTACATCTATATTGTGTATCACTGTTACTTTCTACTTGTTATTTATGTCTATGTTAGTCGAATATTAATATCTGTCGCAATTTGATGTCGCAACTAGCTCTCAATACAAAGAAATAAGAGAGGGACGTTTAGTGCCGCGTAAGACTTACAGTAGACCATATCAAGCGCAAAAATATAAAAATTCAACTCACAAAGGTTTGAAAGTAACGAGAAAATTACTTCGCACGTCCCGTGGCATAAGTTTGCGCTTATATTTGCGTGGGGGTTTTCCCCAGGTGGGCAAATTGTTACTGATTTAGTCTGTTGGGAAATTCTCAGTAGGAGTTGAAACTGTGTCTGGTAGATGACAATGGGTTCAACAGCCTAAAACGTCCTATGAACGTATTTGGCGGAATGTAGGGATACATATCGGCCTAACTATCTGATGTTTAGGCGTGACTCTTGTGTCTGTAAAACAAAAGAAACCTAAATATGTGTTTTACAGTTGCACAGGTGTCCAGTTTAGCATGTGCTAGAAAGCTACACATAAGCTTAAAGGCTACAAGTAATAAACAGCGATAGCCTGGTGGGAGACCGTTGGACTGCCACGCAAAGGTCTCAAGTTCGACCCTGAGGCACGCATCTCTGACTTATCGAAATTATGTGCGTATTAAATATTTAATGGAAAACATCGTGAGGAAGCTTGCTTGTCTGAGAGTTCTTTTCTTCTCAAATAATTATGAAGTCTGCCAACCCACACTAGGCCAGCGTGGTAAACTATGGCCTAACCCTTCTCACACTGAGAAGAAGCCCGTGCCCAGCAATAGGACAGTTTATTACAGGGCTGATAATGTTAGAGGCTACAGGGTCCTAGAGTTGAGTTCCTTTAAAAACGTTTGTTACTCAGTTCACCACATCCGTCGCTTATCGCTATGTACGTCTAACAAATGTATTAACATAGTACTGTAGTGATGCATATTTTGAATGTTCGCTAGTATGTACTCATGATTCAGAGCTACCTAAACATTGATATATAACTGGTAAAAAAAAGTTCTTTCAAAACTTGAGTAACGTTAATCGTATGTTTGTCGTTTGGGCTCAGACACCAACCGATGTCGGTTCACATCTTATCAGTAGATAACCTCGACCTCTTCCCCTGGTTCCCACTAACAATATCGCAGAGCATATTCCATTCATTGTAAAGTAGCTCGTATTGCGAGAGTCATAAAAAACATGCTGATGGCAAATAAAGTTTGGGAATGTTGTACCCCTATCCTGTGTAGGTATATAACGATATCGACAGTACATATTATGCCAAGGATTGATAAAAGAAGTCATGGATATGATTAATTAATATGTTTAAACCAGTCTGAGGACGTAAATGCCAGGTCAGAGAAGTCAGGGATGCAAGCTGGGCGGTAACTAGACTTTAAAGACTTATCATATTACAGTTAGTTCTAGAAATTGCATAAACGGGACACAAGTGATAACCATTACGTAGTCTTGGCGTAATATTAAACATGGAGGAAGTTTCTAATTTCGTTTCCCACTACGATGTAAATTGAACATTTAGCTGAAATGACAAAAGTAACTTTAGCTTTTAGCCGGAACGTTTGTGATGCGTCCGCAGTTATTGTAGATGTTCACGTGAAACTGTTTTCCTTGACTTCGCTAATACAAGTGCAATAATTATTGAATGTATACATATTCTAGCACATTCGCTATTCGCGTCTGTCTGTCTGTGTGTGCTCTTAGTCCTTCAAACTACGTTGCTGATTTTGATGCAGTTTTACAAATACTTTGATATTTTGCCGATACGTGTAGTATGATATATTTCAGGTAAATTAATAAATAATAAAATGTCGTTGTTTGATAATTAAGTCGTCAAAGATTACTAGTTTCGAGCTCTTATAGGTAACACTTGACCAAGGTAAACCTAACGACATGCATCAAAATAAAGTACTGATTAATATAAGTCTTACAAATGCCCACAAAAAATCCAAATCTACAATGACATGTGTTTATCTCCTAGGGTTTGCTCACAGTAAACATATGTTTTTTACATATTAATTATAGTTAATAGTTTATTTGCGAAGCTTATTTAACTAATATAATACAAATCCTTATCTAGTTACATATTTTACAGTTATCTTAGACATTTATCGTAAATTAAAATCATTACTCTTTACATTATATAAAAGAAATATATACTTAGAAGATATTGCAGATTTATTATTACTTATTACGTAAGTATTTTCGTGACGAGACTTACGTAGCCGTGGGATAATTATTTTAATAGAGCTAATAATTATAATTAAGTATAATACCTGTGCTGTCAATCAATATAATAATATACAGTTTAAAAAGCTATTGTCGTTTTGAGATTATTATCTACTTTAATAATAACGTGTATATACCTACTAACCAATAAAATCACTTTATTAAGGTAATGCTGCTCTTTTTCGTACCTTATAGCCAAAGATGTATGAAATATGGAAGGTAGGTACACAGTGGTATACCCACACATGTAACAGCCCGACTAGATCTACACTCTATTCTTCTTCCTTTCTTTTCGTGTGATTAGTGGCCAACCTGTTATCAAGAGTTGTTCAAGCCGCCCGTAGGCCTCTGACATGGCTTAACGACTGCTGTCAATTTGGCAACAGCCGGGCCCGACTTTTTACGTGCCCTCTGAAGCACGGAGATGCTCAGTGCAATACAACTAAGCGGTCACCCATCTATAGGCTGACCGCACCCAACGTTGCTTAACCTTGTCAATCGTTTACCGATCAGTCAGTGCAGCTGGCTATGGCTAACGCTATATAATATGTTCTTGACGGGTAGTTCGCCATGCATTTAGTCAAACTTTGTAAGTTTGTATACCTATGTAGCGACTTATTCATCATTGATCCTAATCCAGAGTATGGATGGCGTACTGGTTTAAGTGGTCGTGGTGGGTTTGATTTCCACACGGGTAAAAATTTGTGTGGTCCATAAATAGTTGTTCCGAGTCTGCATGTTCATTGTGTACGTTGCTTAAATGATGCCTCACTATACAAGAATGACACCTACACCCTGCGGCAAAAGTCGTTTAAAGAGACTTTATAGCAAAGATCGGCTAAGTGTTCTGTTTCAGCAGCTGTTAGAAAATCACAAATAAAGACTCATTATTACTGTAAGACCGAGCGGACAGTTATAGTCCGTATATCAAGGAAATATACCATTAGCACAAGATTTTACCGTTCTTTCCATGATTTTACTTTACTAACTTAATAAATAAAAACTAGCCTTTGTGAATTGTTTATTATATTTTAGCTAAACAGACAATAGAAAGCCGAAAGTTCTCACGATTTTACAATTCTTTTTATAATTACAATTGCTACTTAAGTCTAATCCATACAAAGAAAATTAACATAACATCACACCAGTACTTATATCCTTGAAAGGTTAAGCAGCACACGTGTATGTATCGAAGGCATCATATGTGTAATTTTCTACAGCTATTTTTGTCTTATAAAATATAAGTTTACGCCATAAATAACATTGCTGATCTATGTATTGTTGTTTGTGATGTATACTTTTAAGCTGTACTATGCTGATACTATAGTAGACACGCTATATTGAAGTTGAACTACTTTATAAGAATTTTAATGCGTTGTTTATTTAAATTAAAGGTTTGTTCCGCATTCGCCCCTACATTACGTCCTCCATTCCAAAATGTTCCGCATTCGCCCCTCTTTTTAATTATTCCTTTTTCGTCCTACATTTTTGAGCATATGGTTAGCAAAACAAAACATGTTTAAAAATTATTTTAAGTCTTTCCAATGTCAGGCTCGTGATGTCATGCAAATCATAAGTTTTGCCGAGAAATCAAGGAGGTATTTTAAAATATTTTTCGGCTGACGGCACATCAAAATCAAAAAACAGAGTCAAAAAAGGAACATAATTTGGGACGAAATAGAAATTACGTTACGAAATTAATATTTATCTGAATGTCGGGGCATATGAGGAGCAATTTTTGGGGCGAATGCGTATTTTTACAATCGTGACGAAACATGAGGGCCGAATGCGGAATAAACTAAATAAAATACTATTTGGAACTATCAAACTATTACTATTAAACATTGTTACTAGTTACTGTTTACTTCAATTCAAACTAATTAAATTACAATACCTAGTCCTATTTAGATTTAAGTTTACACTTTCGCCGACGCGATGTTTCGGTTGCTTTTCAGCAGCCATGGTCACGGGGTGATTGTGTTTCATATCATAGTCAGTTAGTTGTAAAAAGTACGTACACGCTCACTCGTTTCTTAGACTTACCAGTTAGTCATCTTCTGCATTTACAGGAACATTCTATGTTTTGTTTTCTTTACCTACAAATCAGATGAATTTTAATATGTTAATAAATTAATCATATTAATAAAATGTGCGGTGAACGAAGGTTGGTGTATATTAAAGGCCTGAAATTCAGTTACGAATTGACTCTTAGCTATCTTATTTATAATAGCAAAGTGTCAAACAAATATCAGGCCCGTCTGATGGTAAGTAAGTGACTTGCATCCCCAGGTAAATCATCTGCAACACAATCACTCACAACAGCGCTTATTACAAAGTTGTTTGGTGTGATCTTCCGTAAGTTGGATGTAAGTACTTACCAAAGCTCTTTAGTTTGTGCCAATTCTGAGTGAAATGGAGATTCCACTCTGCTCTATCTAAACTCTACTCAAAAGAACTTACAGCATCAAGCCTGAATGTGTTCGGTTCATTACCTATCGTTCACATTTTGACTAAAATCAAATTGCAGAATCAAAAGAATATTATTAGAGTGTTAATTTTAACATTCTAATAATACATGTGTACTCACCCTGATCTTATACGCGCCACAGCGGCTAACCCGCGTGTATAGTATATGTACGTACAAAGATATAATAATTTAAATAACGAATCACCCATTATTTTCAGATCACATAAATTTTATTTCGTGCTGCCTTCGAAACATAAGACGCGGTACATTGAAATGAGGTGGTATATGACAATTAGTTAAATATATTTACATGGTACTGGCTTTTTCCCGCGGCTTCACTAGGTTACAATACTGTTTTCTAGACAAAAGGTACCCTAGTCCCTATATCCTTTTCTGTACCCCTGTCAACGTGTATGCGACATCTAATGATGATCGGTTGAGTATTTTAGACGTGAAAGCGTAACAAACAAACTCACATTCGTAGTTATAATATTAGTTAGAATAAATGTTACCACATCTATTCTTAAATAATATTTCATATGTGTTAGTCTGTGGCACACTGTGGTTATCATATCACTTGCCTGCCTACACAAACAGACACGCAGCCGGCTTAAAATGTTTACTAAATATGATGAGCCTTGTCAAGGACTGATTTGTGAACTAACCTCAATTTTTTTATATAAATATGAGTAATATTATTTATACTGTACATTTTTTATACTTATCCGCTTACGATAAGCTCATTTATAACTGTGCGACTCTACTGTCCTTATTATAATTGATTTGCAAATTTTGTTTGTTTGTGTTCGAATGAGTAGGTGCATATGTACGTATTTTGTGTGACGTGCTCAATATTATTATACCTACTCCGTAGTACCGAATCTGGATGTGCCTTGTGCCCATTATATTAATGTTTCTTTAGACGACTTTATATGAATTATCTTAAGTTTGTTTGCAAATAAAAATTTCTTCATATGCAATGTGTAACTGGTCATATTTTAGACATAACAAACAAAGAGTAAAGCCACACTGAAAGGTTACAAAAGCTTCATACGGTATTGGCAGTCTTTGTTAAGTTGGTTGTTTACAGAAAGACCAATAAATAATAAAATAGCCTAATAAGTACGTAGTGTTTGTGATAAATCTGGACATTACAGTAGGTTATTAGCAGGTCCAAATTTGTTAGGAAATCTCGAGGTTTAGGTATTACTAATGAGAAATTATTCACGGCAGTTATTCTTCTAATAATATATTGGCAATATTACGAGTCTATGTAAACTTCAGAATAATTTTTCAATTAGTAAGTAGGCAGTGTCTGGTTAAATCTTTAAAGTGAATAAAAAAAGAGAAATAGATTTGATGTTTAAAGAGATTCACTATCAACGACTCTTAAGTATGTCTGTACTCCATGCTACCACTGTACTAGCAAACTGCTTTTTTATTAGCTGTATTATACGAAACACTCAATGATGTTCACTATATTATTGCAGCTATTTGTTTCTCTCGCTTGAATATTGCAAGTTATTCGATACTTGCATCACTTGCATGTATATTTGCTGTACTCCCATATTAACAGAAGACAGTACATCTTGAGTACCGAGGCTAGATTACGCTGATGATTGGTCATTAATTCCATGGTAAAATTCGCCTACGGCTTAGCTCGCGTGAGTGAAGCCAGTTGTTTTGTTTTGCTATGTTGTCGATCAAAGTTTCGATATGTTTATTTGCAGCACAGTCCATGTAGAGGTTCTATATAGCTTCGAAGAAATTTCATCTTAGAACAAAATATGCACTTGAATACTTTATCTATATTACTAGATGCGCCCGCGGTTTCACTCGCGTTAATAGTTACTGCGCCGTCCTAGTGGGTCGTAGCGTGATGTTATATAGGCTATCCAACACTAAAATATTTTTTCAATTCGAGCCAGTAGTGCCTGAGATTAGCACGTTTAACCAAACAAATAAACAAACAAACTCTTCAGCTTTATAATATTAGTTGGTATAGATTAAAATTAATTGCTGCTAACAAGGACCATGTTTGCGTTTTTTATATATCATTCTTCAGCAATTCCCATAGCAAATTGAATAGAAATCGATAAAGTGGTTTGGAAATGAAAACGTAACGGACATAGTTCCTTTCACGTTTATATATATAATTTAGTGACGTTGTGTGGAAAGCGATATGCAAGACCTTTGTTCAGCAAAGACAATGAAAATCCTTTAACAGAATTTATCGCGCCACCCGTAATCAGAGCGGCCAGTGTAGCCGTGGCAACCAATCAGATGAACAATCCATGAAGTTAACCATATTTGACACATTAGTGAGGTCGTGGCAACCAAGCAGATAAACAATTCAATAACCATCTTTGACACGGTACAGTCCGCAGAGGAATGACTATACAGTACCGAAGTACCTACAAGTAAATATGCCAGTCCTGCTTGTCATGAATTTTGTATAAAAGTAGAAGTGAGAAACCCTCTTTTTCAAGCCAGTTGAAGTTATTTTTAAAGTAATAGTGCAGTCGCTCCATGTAAAACTAATACCTAACTATACGTGATAACGTGATAAGACTAAGATCTGATATTCGGGTACACGGAGTGGAAATGATTTTACAGCGCCATCATATTAAATAATTTCAGTCCTGTTTATGAACTGTACCACAGTTGAAAACGGGCTTTTGCCCTTTGCTCACTGTGATAAAGGTTAAGCCAGAGTTCACCACGCTGGACGATTGCAGGTTAGCAGACTTCAAATATCTTTGAGATCATTATTTATATATCTAATGCCTACATGGCATGCTCGCGTTACGGTGAAGGAAAACATAGTGAGGAAATCACGAGCAATTAACTAATAAATAACTTCGAAAAATCAGAAATGCGGCCATGAGATTGAAACTCTGTGTCTCCAAAAGATATTGATATTCATTAAACATTATACTAATTAATGACATTGATACTAATCGAAATCTCTAAAATTAGTTTAGTTTAAAAGTATGGCAGTCGGGGGTTAAAAGCGTCATTTTCTAACTACGGCGAATCCCGCTCCATGTCTCAGTTTTTACGAGACCTATGATAACGAAACCGACACCGCACCTTTTGATGATAATTACTGCTCGCACTAGTGTTATCCTTTGTTGCCTTGATGAAAAACCGTGTACGCCTGTGGCTTACAGGGGATCCGTCTTGTATGTTTGTAAGTATCTTCTGCCATTGTGACTGAATCACACGAAATTATTTCATACAAGATTTTTCTTCCGCACGTGGCAATGTCTTCGCCGTGGTCTATTCCCAGTAGGTGTTCTGCTTCTACTTTGCCAATGTAGATAGAAACTCTCGAAAGGCTTCCTAGAGGACCAGGTGTATTCTTACGTAAAATGATAGACAGCCAATAAGCACAAGCCGAAAACAAAGTCCTGAACAACTCTCTAAGGAAATCGGGGTTACAGTGGCTCCAATCACCTTTAGCTCGCTGGAAGCTATGATTTTATGTTATCTATTTACTTGTTTAGTTATTATTATTAGTTACCATTTATATTCAGATACTTGTATTTAGAATTATGTCGAACAATTCCTTATCAATATTTCGAACTATAAATGTACCTGAATTAGTACAACTGTTATTGAATTAATAACCAGTTGTTGTTGGCAATAATGGCCATATTCAGGCATTGACCTAAAATTGGTCTCAATTGTATGGTGCGGTGTGAAAATATAAAGAAAGCGTAATTTAGTGACGCCATACAACTGCTTGCCAGTACTTAGTACAAATATTTACACATCTGTTTTTTAATTAAAGAGAAAATTACTATACAATAAACATTCTCGTAACGATGTTTTTCATTTAAAGAAATAAATTATATTTGTGTACACTGAGCAGATCAAAATAAATCGTAATTAGCAACAGATTTGCGACGTAGCCAACACAAAGGCAATTAATTCAAACTTTTTGTTAATATTACTTGTCGTCATTTGACTGCTTGACGTATACAATATTCAATCAGATTTTCTTATCTATAACATGACATTGCGTAAGAAATTAAACAGGTTTATAATCTAATAGTAGCACAATAAAGCATTTAATTATATTGTACCTAATTTTATAAGAAACCAGTGACGCAATGTGGACAATGGACGGCGATTACAGACTAGGTAATAATTAAATTCAGTATATTAGTAATCTGGCAGAGTGTTAACATAAGCATAACAATTGTGAATGGCATACGTGTCGACGACAGGAAACTATATAAAAGCTTTAGCGAGATTATTTTCACTCAAAGTTGCGAGCTAAATATGCTGCGAGTGTGTTCTCAGAAACTGCGGTGGTCGGCGCGAGCGCATGGCGCGGCGTACCGGCCCTTTGTTTTTAAACGTGACTTGCGTTTTAGATGCACGCAAATTAACTAAAAATAGACTATTTGCACTCCTACACTTAACGATATAATATAAGCTTACGAGCCTCGTAAACAACGCTCATGCTCTCTTTATACACACGCTATGCACTTAAAAACAAACATTATACGAATATATACTGCACGCTAAAAGCTTGCTCTGGCCAGTATGACAAATTTTAGCGTTTGTAAATAAAAAGAAGAGGTGGTATGGAATGAAAGATTAGGCACATCAAGAAGAGTAAAAATTGTCGTAAATTTGAAAAAAAAAGGAAGTTGATTGGGCACTTCAATTTGATAATGCATGGATTTAATTGCCTCATATTAAAAGTTATGTATGACAACATGGCTGAAAAATAATATTCATAATGTCCCCGATGTTTACATTTAAATTTGTGTCGTGTTCCCTAGTGAGATGTATACATAAGCATTTAAAACAATCAAACTAATTGTTATTAAAGTATTACAAATTAAAATGAATGGATAAACGTTTGTTTGAAATTAAACTGTTGATGCATTTAAGTGGGAGAACGACACCCTCTCGTTTTAAATAGCCCTTCTAAAGGGGACGGTAGGTAGATTGGCGTACCGCTAATAACACTTATATGCGGGTACTTCGTAGACTTCCCCACGTCGAACGTTTTTATACAGTGACCGTTGCGCGTTAGCGCGCCCGCTCATTCACAATTACCATATTGATTTCGCTAAGATAAGGACGAGCTCGCGCTATAAATTATAACATAAAATTACTTTTAATTGCTCCATATGGTTGTCAGTCACAATGTTTTACCGTCTCCGTGTTACATTTAAAAGTTAATTGTTCAAGATTTCAACCTAGCCCAACGACCCGGCACAAATCTTATTCGTTATCGTTTCACAATCCTGTGTTAATTAGATTTTATCAGATAACCATAATATTTGTTATCCATTTTGCCGTAATATTTAAAGATTTTGCCATTGCATTCCACTATTTCAAGAGTAATTTGTTGAATGTATGTAGGCATAATTGTTCCCACAACATGTGGTAATCAGTTAGATTCATAAATACTCCTCAGCGATATGTTATTGTGACGGTTTCGCCCTGTGATTAGTTGGGGTATCCCACCCAATAATGGACTGTATTTAATCTAATGGGGAAATAAAATTATGCGGGTTCTCTATAAGTGGGCTAGTACTATACTTTTTATTAAACATACGGGTTACTCTCCATTTCATTTGCAACATTATTCTGATAGCAATAAGGTTATATTCTGACTACAAAAAGTAGATTTTAGCAATCTGCCGTTAATGGAGAAATCAAAGCAGGGAAGATTGATGTCATGGTAACTTAACGTGGTATTTTAATAACTTTTTGATATTACTTAATTACGTTAAAATTTATATTATAGAACAAGGTAATCGGTAACTATTTTTAGAACTGTAGATATTATATGTTAAATTAAATTCACAAATAACTTGTTATTTTTTTATAAACATCTACTTTAGTGACCGATCCCTGTCGCGCCTAGAGGTCAACGAGAAGTGCAAATGTTAAACGTAATCGAGAAAAGGTGATTGGTTTCCTTTTCAAATTATATCGTTTTTATTTATAAATCGTAGTTTATTAAACGGACGGAAGTTTCGTGTTCCATTATGTATCTTTATCACGTTCGTTTCACTTCTATAAGACAAATTGTATATCTCCGAGGAAAGAAAACCCATTGGCAATGTGATTACATGAGAATGCAGGTCTTATAATTAAAAAGCTACTCCCATGTTCTGGTCTGAATGCCGGCTTTGGTTTTTATATGAATATATTATCAACACAATGTGGACGTGTACTAAAGCAATTACACATTACGGAAGCAATCTACAACGTAACGAAACTTATTACGTTGATACTGGTATCGGCTCGACACGTACCTGCGTAAGTTCTCGTGTAATCTTACGAAGGCTGCAGCAATTGTAATTTACGTCATTACTGCTCATAATATTTATTATATTACGTCGATTACTATTAATCGTATAACGCACTTCGTGTGATTCGTAAAATGCGAGGAGTAACCGGGACCGAGCGTCATTCGATACTTGCGGCCAGTTGTGTCAATATTTAAACATTACGATTAGACAATACTTTCCACACATCCTATTATGTTTATTAGGGATGTGACACGTCGATAATCGCGGGGGTTATCGCAACGGTCGCGCTCTCACCCCTAACTAGGGGACAAAGGTTAACGTATTCACTTATCTAGCTAACCTACACAGTTAACGAACAGGGTTGATCGTTTGGAACGTTCTAAGTACCAAAAAAAATGTTGGACATATTCCAACATTTTTTTAGGTCCTTTGAACTTTGATATTACATATATGTACGTAGAATTGAACAGTTCGTTGAATAGAATAATAAGAGTCCTACTACTATCATTGAATTAGAAAGGCAATTACATTCTACAACTCCTTCGTAAACTTTCGGCTATGACCGACATATATAATTAACATAAATATATCTTAAAGGTATAAACAGTTGCGTCATTAACAAGTCAACATTTAAATCATAAAGCGTTAGATAAATTTGCCACGTAATAATTAATATAATCTCGGTCTAGTTATAATTTTATTGAAATCCCAAATAAGTCAATAATCCGGTTTGTAAATATCAACCGGTGTACTCTTTGCAAAACAAACCAACTTTATTATGCAAATAACGCTATTTGTGTTCGCGACGTGGAGCCTTGATCTTTCGCACCTTCCCTCGAGCGCACCCCTTCAAAACAATATGAAGTACTCCGCCGCTTACACAAACAGCTCATCACCGAGTTTATGCGTGTTTCAAGTGTCGATTTGAACTTTTTATTATGTTCAAATTTGCGTGTTATGTGGGACACGCGCGCAGCACACGACCCGCATGGGAGAACGACCGGAGGGTGCTTTTTGTGAGAATTATTATTCGCAAATGACTAATGTCTGGTACCATCACTTTTGTTGCGCCGTAAAACGACTGACGAACGACTATAAAGCTATGTGCCTTCGCGGTTTTGTTATGGGAACACTTTATTATACCCGTCGAGTGCACAAGATGAGACACGAACACGAGCCTATAACGTATAATATTACCTTTTTAAGAATGCTCTCCTGTCTCGAAATGACGCTTTATTGTAACCTTAGCGCTTTAAATGGTGCGACACAGACAATTTAATAGAGTCCTTTACACGCATAAATTGGTCTAAAAATAGATACGGTATCTACGACATAATAAAGAAGTACTTATGATGAATCACAAGTCAACGGCCAGATAGAACGCTGTCTCCAACTATTTATGTTGTAATTACGTAGCACCCGATTACATTGTCTTAGCTTGTTAATAGATATGAATTCGATAAATACTCATTGGTGCTTTATCGTGTGACGACCCCGCCGGGACGGGCAGCCAATCAAACCGGCGACTATCGATAGCGTAGTGCTGGAGGAATAAATGAATGTGTGAGATGAGGCGGCCATTTAAATTTCACTTTATATTCATAAGCTGTTTAACACATGGATACCTTGATTCGCTCTTATTGTTGTACCAGTGAACTGATAAATATTAATCGGTTTGTCGTAAACACGGGCCGCGCCACCAATCCCGCGGGAGGAATGATTTTGCGCAGGACTCTAGTGGAAAGTTTTTGAATTACAAAACTGGAACGAGTTATTTCGAAATCAGAACATCAATCTTCCTCGGCCTTTAATATTCTTGCTTAACTGTACCTGAGTGAATTCGCTTCCAGAATCTGAATTTCACAATTTTCCTTTCAGAATGAGAACGCGCTAAATAAATCAGTACTTTCTCTAACATCCGATTCGCAAACGTTCGCTTCCAATGATTACGTTTGTTCGTGCTATTAACGCTGCGTTAATTCGCGCTTGTTTATGGTTTAATTACACATGAATTGTAATACATTTAATCGCCCATATATGGCCAATGAATATCGGAATCATATTAATTGTGTGGTAATAATAATCTGTAGTAACTTGCGTTGCGCAACTGTCGGTAGAGCGACTTGTGATGCTCGTTGGTTTAAATCTGAGATTCTCTGCGTGATCTTGTTAAGGGAATGCAACTTGACTAATATTTTTTCCGCTTAAGCGCCCGCACTAATTAAGTATCTAGTCGGAGATTAGGAACACGGCATGGTTCCCGGAGCGAGAGAAGCTTGATTGAATTTTGTGCGGCTCTACTTTAATGAGGAATTTACCATAGAAATAATTCCGTCGATATTTCACTGAACTAAATGATCTGTCCGCTGCTGTAATTTATTTTGTTAGGTTTAACTTATTTATACTCAAGCTGTTGCAAACTCTACCAAATAAGGTAGTGTTTCGGAAGTTATAATGATTTGTAGGAACTAATTGTACATCCGTGATGGAACATTTTGGTGGGCGAGGGCTTTATTCTGCACAGAAAAATTAAGAAATGCTGCTACTACAGATATTAATACCGGAATTAGGTTTTATATTCTAGCATCGAAGTTGTAAGTACCTTTATTCGATGGAATTTTAAATTCATTGAGTAAAACGCCTTAACACGAACACCAGCTGAATTATTAGTTATACAATGTTTATGAACAGTTGAGAATTAAAATGTGTAATTATTCAACCTTAAAATCATTGTCGGTTTAGGTCTGCAACACTCCAAGTTTTTGTGTGTTATAATAGTTGAATAAAGTACAAAAGCTTGCGAGAAAAATAAGCTTAGCCAGAATGTTTTCAAGATTTGTTACCTATATTAAAGAAGGTACCATCTATAAGCATACGACAGCCTTCAATTGCAGCCCACTACGTATTTAAAATTATTATCATCCATTTCAATTCATCAACAAATCACAATACTATTGCTTTACATTACATCTATGCTTATACTATTGTAACCTGCTGCTTTGACTAGATCACCTGTCTATCAACCAAGGCATCCAACATATGAACTAACTAACTAATACAAGCAGATGAACTAAACAATTTGCGAGAAGAATACAGATTACTAACATGCAAATGGTTTTTATAGTATTATTAAGTCATTAGGTATGACATTGTACTGCTTTGATTAAATCTAAATTACGAGCGTCAAAGTATATTATACTTATGTATGCGTGTGTATGTAACTGATGATACAAACTTTAGACTATTCTTGTATTTGTAGTCAACTTATAATTTAACAATTTATCTTTGCGTAAGAAATAAACACACCGATTCGACTATCTCGTTTTAAAGAAGAGTTTTAATGTTGTTTAGGGCAATCAGTTTATTACTGGATGTGAGAAATTATTGAAATGATCGCCACGTGAGTGTAGGTATAACATTTTCCAACTATGAGCCGGTATGATCGTATGAATCGACAGAACGTAATTAAATGGCTAACAAAAGATCAAGGTTGCGTTCAGAAGATAAAACTTTTTGTTGTGATTCGTGACCAAACTTCAATAATGGCAAAAAACACCGTATAATTGTAAATAGGCCCCAGAAACGCAAAGTGGCATAGCGACATCTAAGTCAAATTATGTAACGAGTTAATGGAATGAAAGGGTGAGTGATCAAGACGTGAGAAATGCCAGAACTAACGTGCCAGTAAACGAGGCCCAGAAATAGACACGTACTTCGCTGTTAAGGTAGTAGCTGGAACTAATTATGTACACAACAGCTTGTATTATGATTCCTAAACATCTTTTAACTGAGGAACCTTGTAAGACTAGGAACAAATGTAAAAACAAATATAATGACACTAAAATACCAGAAATATAAAGCGTGTTTATTCTAGACGCACTAAGAATATTTTATAGCCTTTAATATTCAATTCAGTCGCATATAAAATCTTCTATAAACTTTATAGACAAGCTTTAAAAACTGTAATGTACTTCTAAATAGGCGCGTCATATACTCAAATGAGTTCCACTACAACATTAAGGCACCTAAACACGCCTATACAATGTTCATCAAGATACGGAACACTAAGTACGGAATAAAATTACTGAACGAGTCAGCCAAGGCCACCGACACATGCGGATATACCAAACTTAATATTCATTCGCTCATGTTGCCAGCCCACAAATGTACCACTTGAAGCTTCGAATCATCGTCCAATATTAGTGTTACTTACAAATAATTTACAAAGTACTAAGTTAAAATCCTTAGTTTTACCCAACACCATCGGTAACTAAGCGTAAATATACGATTGTGCACCCAGTAAAGTAATAAGCATATTATACAGGTTCGTGAAATAGGTTAAAAACGTTTCCATATTCAGACCATTAACCAACATAGCACGAACATTATGAACTCACGGCAGACTGAATTAGTTCTTTGGATTTATGGTTCCTTATTTGAATACTTATCTAAGTATGATGTCAATTGTGGCTAAATAGGTGTCATTTAGTGTAACTAGTGACACAGATATCCTAAATAATCATTGCATATTCGGAAAACTCATTCACCTTTTAATTAGTTGATTAGGGTTATACATTACGGAATCTGCACTCGAACCTGTAATACTCCATCTAGAAACGTATTTACAACCCACATGCGAAAGCAGCCAAATACCTTGTCTTGCATTCCTGCAGTGATTAATTTCTAGGACTATTTAAGGATGCGCCATGGTGTCAGCAGTTTGTTGCAGTGTCGGCAACGTGCGAGTAATAATTCTACGGTTGCAAACGCGTAGGCGACCACCGAAAACTAACTACCTTAGTAGTAAGATTATTTATTTATAAGCTTAAATTATTAATCTAATGAAAGTCTAAAATAGGATACTGACGAAATAATGTTTACAAAAGTAACCTTGGCATGTGGATGAACAATAGAGTTACGTTTCAAACAAATAACCGTCACAAAGAACTCTAAACTTAGCATTCCTACCCTTGTTTCTTGCCGTCGTGTGGCTGTAATAAATTATGTGCTCGGCATTGGTACGACAGCGGTAAGCGGCCAATTTGCATTAAAAACCAATTTTTACGTAACATCAAACTGGTATTGGACTCGTATTAGCCTAATTAAAAGACGTATCATTGCAACTAAATAATATAATTAAAGGTACATGACTGTGAACGCAGCGAAAGACACTCAAAGTGCCAACACGATAGGCGCCAAGTAACTTAGTACAAAATTGTACTTACATTTTACTATAGAGCTTTTCCGTCAAGCGTAATTACGTGTCGCTGATCTAGTATATATACATATATCACTGGTGCTGCATTGAAATAACATTGCTTTACGACTGTAAATAAACGCTAAAGAGTTTGACAAGACATGGCTGTGATGATTAGGTTATCCATTATATGAAGTGAAGACTCACTTTGTCATCTACCAACCATAACACCAGACAGAAGGCTTCTACTAAAATTTATATTTAATAAAATATTTTGATATCATTGTCTTGGATTCGGGTTTCGAATCCAGAACTTTATTCCAGTAGTTAACGTAAGCGCCTCTTACGTCATCGAGACTAACGAGGCAGTTGAAGTAATCAGTAGTTGCGTAGACGCACTGCATGATTTCAAACGAAAAAGCGCACGAATTCACACGACGTTACCAATAGTTACGAGTTATCGAACAAAGTTCCGCTTGATCAATTAGCGAGTTAAATTGCTCCTAACACCTCACGCCATCGGTCCGCGTACAAACCAAAATACATTTGTGCTTTTTGTGCGTCCACTAATTTGATTGTTGCAACCACCTTGGTCACGTATAACGAGATAAACTAAAGCTGAGCCATGAACTAAATGAACGCTTTAATGACATAACTTACGATGAATATCGCACGCGAATAGCAGTAACTGCCGCAGTAAAGGCTCGCTATCAATAGATTGCCACGACTCTCCGAGTTAGAAGAACATACATAGATTCGTAATTATTTCATTCAAAGTAAATCTTTCAGTGTTTTACGTTTTAACGATAAAATTGCTAAATTGATTTTGACAATTTTGGCATGGAAATAAAAATTGCAAGGAATTCTGAAGCAAAAACACATACAATAAAAATCACAAGTAAAGTCGCGGCCAACAAGTACTGCTTTATAACTTCTAAAATTAAATGATAATATAATTATTATGTATTAACTTCGTCTTACATCACGATGATTATCGACCTGTATCTGTCTGTTGATGAATAGTGTAATAAATTAAATAATAATTATTATTATCGACAATTATTAAATGTCGAGTTACGTCATCGTCAAACAACAAAGTTCGTTTGACTTTTCTGCACTAAAACCGTAGAGGCGCTGCGGAGTACGAATGTCTTATAGAACAACTTCCTATTGTGTGTGTAAGTGTGTAAGTAAGGCAGTGGCGTAGTGTTGAGCTATTATCTAACAGTGAAAGTGTGAGTGTGTGCGCGGCGAGGCGATGACGTAACGAGAGCCGGTGCGCGGGCGCCGCCTGCGCCGTCGACTCGCTCCACTCTCACTGCCGACGATTGATGCTGATTTTCAAGTAAACAACTAGGAAGTTCCAGGTGAACTGGATATTTATTAATTCCGTATTAAGTTTAAAGCCTGCTTTATAAGGAAATGCGTGAAATAACTACCTTTACTTACGGTCGATGATGTTTAGATAAGTTGCGCGTTGAAGTCTTTTGACTGACACGCTATGTTTGTGCACTTATATAACCCATTGTGCATTATTTACATAATAGTTGCGCCGCAATCTGTTCGGATACATATTGTCTCTTTATATTTTATGTTTATTGCGATACATTAATATAATACTTATTAATAACCATTATTATTTATTGTTCAGATTTATACATCGTTCCATTCATTACTGGCATCAAAGATTATGGAATTTTACATATTATAAATTTGTAATAAGTCATATGAATGTAAATTTAAGTATTGGATTATTTTTAATACACTATTACTGACGTGAGGAAAATATTTCGTAGGGAAATTGAAACAATAAATCGGTCGTCACGACGGGTGGTTGCTCGAGTTCTGCCGGTACCGGGTCTCCTCAGATTCAAAACATAATAAATTTAAACAACTTGAGTGACTGACGTTATAAAAATGTTGGTACTCGCTTCAAGATCCCTGTCTCAGTGCCCGCGATCGGTAGCTGAGGGTAGACGATGACTGGGCAGACTCCTGCGCACTGGAGTGGAGCATGGCCACGCACTGCCCAATTTGAGCCGCCATCGCCACGCTCCGCCGCCCCCAGCTATTACACTTTTTGCTCCAACCCGACCCACACTAGTCTTACACACCAGGATGACTACAGCTTCATATTAAAACTCATAAATATTCAATTCCACTTCATTTATATTTCATGATATTTAGCTAGAAGTTTGTTTAACTTGAGCAATGCGCAACACTATTTATCATAATTCTTTATGTTTATATTTTAATCTATTTAACACTAAGTGGTTTTTATAAATCAAAATGGCATACTAAATTATGTATATAAAGTCGCAATTTAGTCATACGTACACGGATATAAACTCAATAATGCCGTCAATTCATCTTTATAACGCTGGCATCCATCTTCGTCAGAATCATAATGTTATAACCGCGGGCTTATAACAAGAAATCTGTCAAGGATGACGTCACGTGGCAACGCGTTATTTAACCTAACATTTCTATAGATTGGTTAAGGAATCTTGACAAAAAGCATACAATTATGTATTGTATAAGTTAGGAAATTGTCGGTCGTGTGCTCAGCCCACATTTTAAGTTGCCTCTCGTTCGACGTTTGAAATGTCACACAAACGCAAGCGCACGCGATGACCTCACTTAGATGTTACATCTTGACATTTAGGAGGGTACTCTATACCTACCTATACGTATAAGCACGTTTTATTTGTTTTATATAGTCCTCTTTGAACACAAGTTACGAACTTGTTCTTGCTATATAGGTATAATGAAGTACGACGACAACTTTAAATTGGTCCTCGTCATATTTAATATCTAAAACATTTCATCTCTGATTTAGTTGATTTCATAAATAAAATGATGTGTCAGGCGCATTCTATGTGGTTACAATAAAAACAAGTTGCCCGAAGTAAGACTTGAATGCCATATATATGTGGATATAAAAACAAAACTATGACGCTGATCACAATGGGTGTTGGCTCAAAAACCAACAAGTAGAACATCAATTAATTCAAAGTACTAACCTCATTTGTTACAATTTCGTCAATCATAATAAGTATACCGGAAGGCACGCAGTGAGAAACTCTGTCGAAGAAATAATAAGCCAAACAGAAATGTCCAAAATTATGCAATATGTTGTCATGTGTTGTTGACGCAACGCTTGTTTTCGTGGGTCGTGGTAACTGTGCCGCGACCATTTCGGTCAGCCGGTGGCCCACTGAGCCTCGGCTATGACATAACCGAGCTTCCGCCACTTCGCTCAGTGAAAGGTACGTTTAACTCACATAAACTACAGCCGAGACGCTTCTCGGACCGGCGATCGAGGTTTTTGTACTAAGTAAAATAGTCAACAACTCGACACTCGACCACTTGTCAGTTTAACGACATCACAACAAAAAGTCTAAAGGGTTTTTAAAAGGCTGCGCTCGAAGGATGCCTGCGGAGGAACGTTTATACAATTATAACATCGTTACGGTGATTAGAGGGTATAATTTATACGGCGAGCTAATATACTCTCTATAAACTATTCGTTCAATTATGCTGGATAAATAAATACAAGTTTTCGCATTGTAATGCTATGTCGCAACGTCGACTACTTGTGTAGACTAGTTGCTGTGTCGACCAACTGGACACTTATCAGAGCAAACTGGGCTTGTAATTTGTAACGGACCTAATATTGTCATTCGAAATTGTAATTAAGTACTTAACGCAATGAAACCAACAAAACTGCTGCTTACAGTCAAACTAACTACATAGTCAATCCATTTGCCTTGAGGTCAAGCTCGACGGGCTGCGAGTTACGAGATTGTTTCTCTATATAAAATGTAATCTTGAAATTTTCTCGGTTAAATTGATTCAGACACACGAAAAACAAGCAATTTGCCGCTGTTTGGAGAAATGTTGAGCAAACGACAGCGAAAAGAAAGCCTATCAATTGATAAGGTAAAATAGTGTACCTACAATATCCGATTTGTTGGTATTAGTCGCCCACAAATAATAGATGTGTGCCTATTATTTGTTAGCATTGTATTTCAATATTTAAAATGTCAAGATTTACGAACGTGTGTGTACCTATTACAAATACAAATAGATTAATATTCTGTAACTTATTGTTTAATCTTTTTGTTTGAAGACCTTAACTTAGAGGTAACCATCAGTCAACAACCATTAGACGCAATGCATATTTTTAAAAACAAATGTATTTCATCCATAAATACATTTATTTAGAATTACGTGTTTTCTATTATTAGCTGAGTTAACCAGAATTGTGAGACTGCCTCGATACTTCGCAATAATTAACGGCTATGGAGCAATGACATCTGATCGTCGTTCGAATACCAAACGTTGGTTGATTGGCAATAAGCAATGAGCTCTTGTGACATGCATCACAATGTTTTTATAATGTACTCCTACATATCGAAAAAGATAAAGGCATAATATATGCGATATCATTACAGACCGCAGAAAAGATATAAACCATCAAAATAAAACTGCATGTTTTCTTGAATCTGTATGTAATTGGTGATGATGTTTAAAGGGAGGTCACGATCAAGACTAGACTTTGTGTTCATCTCTCGTTAGCAGTCTTACATCGTTAACTTAATAATCATTGTTTGTCATCTACCGAAAATCGTGGTCGCGCTTCTTTTAAGATGAACTTTGAAACTGAAAAGAAAAATGAAATTATTGCGTCAGCTTGAATGTAGCATTCACAGTTTTCTGATTAATATCCAAACACAAATCTGTAATCTTGGAACAGAATTATGAGAATTAATATGATAGCAAATATATCACACATTGGGCCTTGTTGCTTTAGTGTAAACCAATATATTATATCAATGGTATCTTGATATGATTACTTCAGCACTGAACCCCTATTCACAGATTTACATCTTTATGTCTGTGCGGACGAAATGAAACATTCCAGTGTCTAGTTATTTGTACATTGTACGAGCAATGTGGACTAGCCCCTATTGCTGTCAAATTAGAGCGGACATGTCCTTGTTTGTTCCGTGCAGCCAATGTGGACCAGTCTTTATTTATTGTGCTCAACCACTGTAATTATTTGTTCTCGGGGCAATACATTTTACACGTAATAGATTTTTGATATTTTCTTATCTGTATTTTGCCCAACTACAATATAATATACGTTGGCGTCCAAATTATGTATATATATATATGTATGTATTCATCAATCTAAAATAGTTAATATTATTTAGATTACAAATCAATAAAGTAGCTTTTCATGACATTTTCAATATGTCAAAATGGATTTTTTTTGGTAACCTAGCTGTTACCCGTTACAATACTTTATTAAATAGCTTATTTCTTTTGTGGAATTCATATATTAGCAGTAATACCGTAACAAACAGAATACTTTCGGTTTTATAATAACTATCTTGACAATTTATTCATATTAACCTAATTCTACCACGGCTGTTAGCTTACCGCTTTATAGTTCATACAATGTTTGACGAGGCCTATTTAAAGCTAAAGCGACAAGTGCTAGTGATATAATTGTCGGTTACGAGGCGTGATCCGTACTTCCGCGCTCATAATAATATATAATAATCACTCATACATAATACATAACACTTGCTATGACTCGGTAATCCCGGTATTCTTTTTGCGTAAAGTTCTGGTCCCTGGGTCGCGACAAACGAGCTAGTGTTTATTTTATGTGCAACATAAAATAAACAATAATAAACACACATTGTTTATGGCGTGGAACACAACAATAATTGCAGCACATTTGTTTGACGCAAGCATTGCGTTCTTCGCAACTCAAAGCTCGCAGAAATTAATGTTATAAAGAATACCAAGAATAAGTTAGTCGTCTTGCCTGCGAAATTTTTATCTCTAAGTGAATATGAAGAACGTCATCAGCCTATCCAGGAGACCATTGGACTACCGTGCGGTAGTCTCGAATTCAATAAAATAATCAATTATCACTCGCTCCACTGATGAAGGATGTTTTTTAATCTACATATTATATGAATATGTACGTGTGACAGTGGCCACTAAGAAGACACCTATACTAGTTATAAACAGGGCTGCGTTTTTTTTTCATACGTTTGCTTATGCTACGCAATGTCCTCTGAGCATATCTGACTTTGACATGTACTTACTTATGTTTAGAGGATTAAAAATTATCTCTTTATTTATATTTTGGATAACGTATCCTTTTTTACAAAATTATTTATAAAATAGGAAGTCTATTACTCTATTTATAAGCGAGGCCAGTATCCGAAGACTTGAATAACCATCAAATAATCTTAATTTAAGAAAGGACTATAAAGAATTTCTGTATTTATCAAATCTCTCTTTTCGAACCACGAACGAAAGAGTAAGAAGCTCTTTCGTAATTAGCTACAAACAGTACGAAATCTTTTCACATGAAATTTGTATTCAAGGAAAGAATATACAGACGTGGCTTTTTTTCCTTTTGAGTTATTACGAATAACTAGCGTTTACTAGTATAAAGCTACTGCCACCGATTATTTAGTATAATTTGATTCATATTGTTTGTTTTCCTCTCATTTTTGTTACTCATCAAGTCATCACCTATTACATGATAATTAATATGTCACCTTATTGTTATACCATTGTGTGTATATTTACAACAATTACATTATTTGCACAATTACAAACATTATATGTATTACATATTATATATATAAGTGATACATATAATAATATGTCACTGTTTTCCCTGCTTTGTTCCCATAGAGTGATGATGTTTTATTTAATTGCAAGATTGAGCTATATACCCCTTTACCGTCTAGCTAGCTCTCTTAACCCTTTTAAATGATTCATTATAGACTATTATTTATGTTGTTTCTGTAACGAAAACCTTATAATACAGTGACTTTATTATAAAAACCATACGTATAACAATTCACAATATACTTAGTTACTTACTAACACTTACAGCAAGTCATGCCTTACGCAATAAAATAGTAATTGTCGTACCTAAACTCACGGTATAAATTGAAAGTGACACAGTACAAAAATTGTTATATTAAAGCAACGTAGTAATGTATCAGTAAGCATATTGATCGTATAATGGAACTAGATTGGGCACAATGAAACAAGAGCCAAACAATCAGCACCCATCTGTCTGGACCGATAGAATTTCTTCTCAGAACTGATCTAAATTGAAGCTTCAACGTACTAGAAAGCACTTTGTCCAAATTAATGTTGACTTGTTATGAGTGGAAATATATTACGTATCCCTGTTCACTTTAAATGGTATTATCAACGCAAATGTGATGTTTGGAATATGTTTATATGACCAAGCTAGTTCTAAATTGGCGTAGAGTGCTGTTGTTCTAAATTGGCGAAGAGTGCTGTTGAGATGTTCTGACAGACTATGTTATAATATAACTATATTGGCAATCTTATCGTTATGAATGCAAAAAGTGGTTCTAAGGTTCCATATTTGGGTTTTAAAAAGGCTATATTCTGTCTAGAAATTCGTAGGAACAACGTAGTGTCTACAGTAAACATGATAGCTGAGTAACCCTCTAGATAAAATACGTACGATAGATTTATGCAATATTTTAAACAGTCTCATCTGAACCCTCTCCAGGTAAAAAGTTGATTGATGACTTCTAGCTTTATTTTATAATAGATAGTTAAAGCCTTAAAAATGATAATTTATTAAGAAGCAAGCTTTTGAAAGGCAAATACGTATTAAATTCTACAAACCAGAGTTTATAGATCCAATGATATATTAATGAATAATTTTACGAACTTGTGTAGTACCACTTTACTTTATTGATTTGGACTTCAACAATAATGGTGTAATAAATGGGATATTACTATTGCGTGCAGACTAAACAAATAAACGAACTGTGCAGTTAGTAGACTTGTCTCGTTATAAATAGATATGGTATGTAAAAAGATAACGTTATATCAGTTACTAATCGTCTTGCCAGTTTTTAGAATCAAGTTAATGAGACGCGTCAACCTGCTACGAGTTTATGCAAAGATATGCACCATTTAAATTCAATACATTATACTTATATGTGCATTGAAGCGGTGCATCCTAAGCACCAGGTACCTAGATTATTGATTCAAATATAATAATGTGACGTCACTCCTATTATTTAATGAGCTTTTTGCTTTATTTATAATCTACTCACCTGTTAGCGGACGTTCACACGAATGGTTTTACGAATCGTTTTGCGGATGCAGTTGGTAAAGAAAACCATTCTTTAATCGGTTTTCATGTTTAGACATTATCACTTGCATGTGTTTCCGTGATAAAAAGAAACGTATCATCAAACTGGGGTCTTAGCACCATCTCTTAAAGCATTGTCATTGCATGCGTGAGATCGAGACAGTGCGTTACAGAGTGTATAGCTTTGTTTCCTAATACAATGTTTTATGAGATAGTGCTAAGGCTCTGATTCATTAAAGAGTAAGAAAGCTTACCATTCTTTGATAAACGCCCATGTAATGCAAGATTTAAAAACATGAGACTGCCTCATGGAGTTCTACTATATGTACTAGTAAATCATTCATCATCTCTTTTCATGGGTCTTCCTTACAGAAGCTCCGGTAGTTCAAAAGTCTTACACGAGAACATGAGATTAACATTTAACTGAACAATTTAACTGAAGTGGGATCAAATATAATAATCATAGGCAGCTTGTATTTACCCTTTTCTTTTAAAGTAGCCTATTGTTTTTATCCTACTACTAATATTATAAACGTGAGACGTTCATAAAGATGTTTCAATGTTTGTTTCTCTATTACCCGTAAACTGGCAAACAGATAGACCATATCCGGCAATTAATATTATACTTTTTACTCTGGTAGGTTACATGCAGACGGAGCCGCGGGCAGGAACTAATAATAAACATAGAAATTAGATATACCCTCACAGACATTGACTACATAGACTGAAATATCGATGATTAGGGCTTCGAAGACAGAATCCACTTATGGATGCGAGCCTGGCCGAGGTATGTCGCCTTCTGCATGAAGCCGGTTGTCTAACGGCAATAGTCGTTTTGTCATTGATGACAAATCTTTTAAAAGATCATTATTACTATATAATAGGAGTATGTTTGTTTTGATTACTTACATGATTGCAGATTGGAACTAAAATGGAAGTTGTCAACGCATTACTACCTACATTAGTTTGTTAATATTAGGGCAATGGTTGAATTGTAGATCTATCGATCATCTTTTTATAGAAAGATGTAATATATTGTAATGTTTTATGTATTAATTACTGCTTCTACAGTGTAGCAGTGTCTCGAAAATTTTATAAAGCAAAAATGACGCCGTCATTTTTCCTTCTCCGAAAAGGTGGTTTTCGCAAGCCATTACTCAAATTAGTCTTGCTTCTGTTGTTGCGTTGTCAACGGACAGCAGGAGGACCATTAGGATCTCTGCTAACAGCTTTACAGTGTCTTCTTAAGGCATTGCGTTAATCCTATTCACCGCCTGATGACAACTGAAGATTATTTGGTCGTCTGGTGCTGGTACCTCTACAGTGAAGTTGTTCGTTTTTGGAGAAAATTCTGCGTTTGATTAAAGTCTACTATACAGTCTACCAGGCAAGAGCCTTTTGTCTTTTGTGTCTTGTAAGAAGACTTAAAAAAGCCTTAAGTTTAAACTACGTAAACATCTGTCATCAATCAATATTAAAAGACGATGCAAGTTGTCATTCATTGTGGTGGCCATTTCGAGCACAATGACGTTCACTGGTCTCCACCAATTGGCTCAACGAAACGAGCGTTATTACTTATTATACCTACGACCATATGTCATAACTACGGATGTTTAAGTGCTATGTCGTTTAGCTGTTATGTTGTATGGGCATGTCTAGACATGTCTGAACATTCTGAAGCCTCGGGGTGCAACTTGTAGTTAATTTACGTAACTTTTATTTTTTCGAAGAAACATGATACGATACTTCTCTATGAAATACCTACAGTTATTAGTTAACGAGTCATAAAATTGTTATCTCCTATATCGTGTATGTTAATATTGTAATTATTTTTGTATAAACGTAGTCGCTGCACTACTAAATCTCCCTATTTTAATGAGTTCTTTAGATTATCTATTCTTATAAATATATGTACACTGTCACAAATCGATATTATAGAAGAAATAGCATTAGATTTAAGAACTGTACAATTTGTGTGTATGTATGACACTAGTGGTACATAATAGTGTTATCTTCTCTTGTTGAAGGAGGCAGCACGTCAGCTATGAAAAAAAAGTTATAACTTTCATGTTTATTATAACAACGTTTACTGCCTATTTTGTATTCGATTCCTTAGTAGATCAGGGTGCCGAGTGCGAGTTGTTTTTACGTAAACGCGATCGAAATGTTCACAGCGTTTAGCTCTCTGATTGGTTAACAGTTTGGGGTGGGCCAATCAAAGCGCCGAACGTCATAAAAGTGTCGATCACGTTAACGTCAAACAAATTCGCACTAGGCAGTTTGGCCGTAAATTATTAAGCCCATTAGGTTTAGTTATTATTCTAAATTTAAATCTAGTGCATATGAAAGACATTAAGACAATGAATTCAAAAATACATGCATAGTGCTACTTAACGCCACATTGCTTATTATTTTATCTCTCTCTTGCCTTGTTTGTCTGCAGGCTATATTTTCCTTTTTGAAAGATAAGGCTACCTTATAACCAGCAAAATTGTATTTGATTAAAAACACTTAGTACACGTATATTATAAGCACATAGTGCCTGTGTGTAGTGGCATAGGCTACTGAATTAAATATAGATTTAAAACGTTTAAAGACTAGATGCTATTTTTATACGTCTAAAAGCACACCTGTGTATACTCTCTCCGGTCCCAAAATAGACAGCAACATACATATACAATGTAAAAACACAATATATGTATCTATCTAGACTAGAATAGTTTGCCAGCGACACATACTAAAGCAAAAAATATCGCATTGCGTATTGCCAACAAACAGTATTAACCTGCGACTTTTTTATTGGCAATTGAATTCAACAGCAATATGCATTGAGCAATGACAACGTACATATCAACGAGCGAACAGCTGATGATGAATAAAGCTTGAAATACACACATACATAGATACTCAATTAAAAAGCGTGAGTACACTCATGTATGCATGTTCCTACGTTATGATGCCATACGTATGATTCATGGTACACACAATACTTTTACAACTTATTTATCTTATGGCCTATTTAGTACGGTAACCCCTTGCCATTAAATACGCTATATGGGCCTTAGGCATTAGGTAATTGCTATAAGGCATTTATGCCTATGGCTGCTTGCAACACCAGATTATCATTGACATTCTTGTACCTTCAAAGAAGGAGTCACTCTGCTGGAAGCAAAGTCCCCTGCTGACAGCACAGCGTTTCCTTAAGGAGCTTGAAAATCGTACTCAGCACATTAACACAGCGTAAGGTAGTCTGGCTGCTATATTCTATACGATGGAAGTAGTGACTAGCAAAATCGAAGGATGACTCGCGGCTCTCTGTGCAGCTTCATAAAATATAATAATATAAATAATTATTAGATGAGCAAAATAGCACTATGATCTATACGATGTTAAAAATATATTATACCGTAAATAATCATAAACATGATGGCCATTTAAAACCTCTGAACATACGTGGGTTGTTCTGACCTTATATGACCGTTCTCTGGATAAACGTATATTCTTCTTGGAAGCAGGGTGCTTTTGTGCTACTCAATAGTATATTGTCGTTCACAAAATTGCAACAATAGGAGCCTGGAGTATACAACTGTCTAAAGAATTAACTGGACGTGATACCTGAATATAAAATAGGTTTTATATGATATCTACAGCTTTTATCCGCAATCTCCTTCGTTGTGTTTTTACGCAAAGATATTTTACTTTCATTGTATTTCAATTTCCATTTTAATTTTCATTTTTTCAAAATTTGTTTAGCTGTTCTCATGCAAACGTAACAAATAAACAGAATTACTTTCTCAGTTATAACACTTGTGTGGCTAACTGACGACAAGTGATTGTAATAGCTCTATTGAACACTCCGGGGTACAGATGTGCGATGCTGTGTTATGTTTACGCAACACTAGATATGAGTGTATGTAATTACGCTTACGGAACGCTTTAAACGCTTTACGGAAAAGCTCTCGATGACTATAATAAATTGTAAGTGCAACTTTGTACTAACGCACTTAATACGCCTCGTGTTATTACCTTATGTTGGATAGCATGTGTATTTCAGGCCTTATGATGATCACGTCTGAATGTGATGATCTATAGCAAGGCCATGGGTGTCATGTGACGTAGCCACGATGCTTGTCTCAGTCTGTCTGGGGTCAATTGGCATTTAATTGTAGAGTCGACGACTGTACTGGACGTCGAGTCGATGGCCCTCTCTTTAACCTACGAAGGAAGATAAGATTTATTTTGTACATGGGACACAATGTAAACCTGTATTCGTAGGTGGCTTTACTAAATGTATACGTTTTGTGATGACACAGTATTCGTCAAACTTACTAAAGGATATTAAGTTATTTTCAATATTTTCACTAACAGATGGATCTAAAAGGGGTACGCAGAGACAAGGGATTACACTTTACAATAACATGTCTGTTGCAAGGAAAATCATTTAAGCGACTTAATAAAATCATTATGATGACATTTAATGACTTGACTTTACAAACATTACATTCGTAAAAGTATAGAACATCATGTACAAAATATATTCGATGTCAATGGCGGTTCCAAGACTTAAGTACCAAAAATTGGCTAGATTGATATATAGTACACACAACTTAATAATTAATAAATAATTACGAAATATGGACAAATACAAAATATTTTAAAAAAATCACGAGGACCTATAGACATACCCATATCGAAAGTTTTCTATATTATCTAGTAGCATTTCATAAAACTTTGAGTACAAGTAAAATTGAGAACCATATCCTTTTTTAAGTTGGCTAAGAATACAAAATAACTAATTCAACAGATTTGAAAATTGTCTCAAATTGTTATTGTTGGCTGCTTGCAACATAACGATTTTGTGAACCCATAAATATATCAAATGGGTTGAGGTCGAGTTAGTAAGCACGTCTATAGCTTTGACAGGTCTAGTTATACTGGTAGTTATTCCACAGCAACGAAGTCGCGGGAACCAGGTAGCTCGAATAATAAGTTCGATATTTCGTTAAAAAATTTGGCCAGGGTCGCAGTTGTATTTTGTGGCAGTAGCGAATTGGAACCCGCGTCCAAAAAAAATTGATGATATTTTGACCCAAGGACACAACAGTGTCATCGCTATCATAGCTGTACCATTATATTTTGTTAAATATAATCGTACAGCTAACACATTTTAGACAAAAATTTGAATTAACAGGTACTGAGTATACAATCATTACTTGAAATAAAAAAATATGTCACACAACAAATAACAAAAAATAACACGAGTTTCCAAAAAATAATGTGAGCACTCTATGTTGTTATATTAGTTGTTACCGTGAATATTACTACATATATTGCAACTAAACCGCTTAATATAGATAGGTATACTGATTTATTACTTGAATTTATCCATAATTACAAATTTATTATAACAAAACGAGCACAGACCTCTAGAAACTGCGCGCCATACCCAAAATAATAATTATAGAGTGCATTAGGCATTCGTCAAAACGTCGAACATATTTCTCAGCCGTTTTTAGGGGAAGGTGGGGTAGATAGTATATTATTCACAATTTTTACGAATTCAAATGCTGCCTTCATTATTCTGTTCACATACATGTAACGTAGAAACTTCAACGGTATCAAAATTTACTCACACAAACACACAAGCTTTTGGAACATTGTTTAAAAACTAACCTTGAGTTGTGTTTCTGCGGTTAGTAGGGTTTTAAAAGTTCCTTAATGAAGCTAGAAGTTGTCTATATTCCATGCACAGACACATATGATGTTTATTTCGCAGTGTCAACAGTTCACTTGTGATAACTCTGATGATGCACATATAGTATGGTAAACTGTTACCATACTACGGGAACGGTAGACGCTTTGATTGACACATATGCGACTCATATTCATGTTAGTTTACCATACGATAGCTGTAACAAAAAATAAACAACTGACGAGGGGGTCAATAGTGAAACAACACAGAAACTGTATAATTGATTAAGCCCAAAACCTGACTTGCCTTCCCAAAACCTTCTGCTTTGGAAAACTCATCCTCACAAGAAGAAAGCAAAATGCCTTTCTTAATATATTTAGAAAACTCGATACTCTACCAAAACGACGTAAAAAATGCTGCGATGACGACTTAAGTAAACTTGCTATAGTTATAGTGAATTGTTAACGTAAACTTTATTGCATTCTATCATATATAAAAAACTTATGATTAGGTTCGGTAACAGTTATGAACCGCTCACAGCAACAGTAGGAGAGAGGAAGAGTAGTTACCTTTTAATAAAATATTCAATATGTTGTAATATAAATTTCTATGAATTTGTTTTTATTGGTTACGTATAAACATATTATGCTCAGGCTCAGTTTTCCTGAAACTGACGACTAATTGAAAGCATTGGCAAAGGTACCAAACAATAACCTGTAACAGTTGTTTAAATGTACTAAGTTATTATTACTTGGCGTATGAATGTTCGCGTCATAATTAATATTATAATTCTTTTGTGTTGTGACGACGGACGACAGACGCTGTCGCCTGTGGCCACTTGGTGTGACCGATTACACTATCAGTGCTTATTACAATTTCTAAATGTACTTAAAAACGGGCAATAACCTTTATAATGATGATCGATATCAAATAGTTGATTAACACTACATACATATATCTTTAAACATAAATAATAATTACTCAGCTAATTGCATTATAATAATAAACGTCAATAACAGCTCTAATCTTGGTTTAGTATGCTGTTCATACCTAGTCTCAACTAACAAGTAGGTAGGTAAGATATGTAACATATGTATATTAATATAGACTACCTAGTCGGTACAGTGCCATTAGATGACGCTTTGCTGACAGTACAGCGTTGCCTAAAAGAGATCTGGACATTTTTCTCTATTCTCTATTCTAATATAAGTTTCTATTGTTAATAGAGAATTTGTTATCTAGGGCTGGCTGTGTCATGTATGAGCTTCGCTTTCGGAGTGGCTTAGAATAAGTTGAACCTCGCATTATTGGGCTTTTCAATCAGTAAAATCTTAATACCAGCGCGGAGTTATAAGCTGCGTCTAATACCTAAACGGCAATGAAAATAATATTTCAAGGCATTAACTTATCATAGGTATGTGAATATAAAACAAAGGGCTATACACATTATTCTAAATACATATGTAGGTGTTCGTGCGTTGGAGAGCATGTTAAGCCATCTCTAGTCCCAGTTGCTTGCAATGCGGTTTTTGATCATTTCATTATCAAAAACAGCATTACCAGGCACTCAGAAACTCAGCATAAAGTTAACCAACTACAAGAACATACATGTAAAATATCATCGAAATTATCTGCATACAAGACATCAATTTTGTTAGTAAAGACTCTATATCTAAATGATAAGTTTAGACTGCATTTAATTCTATAAAAATATCCTAACTGCCTTTCCAGCAAATAAATAATGTGCTCTCTTGAACTAAAGCCGCTTCCAATGAACAAAGATTACTATTTTGTTCAATGGATAACCGCATCGATCGATCGGTTTTATGAGGCTTGCATCTTCACTCAATTATATTTTATTAGACATGCTATCGCTATTTGTTGTTAGCTCTTCGAGGAACTGCAATTACAAAAGATGCATTTGTTGACGGTATCAACATGTTCACATTAAGTCTTCTTGTTTTTATAAAAGGCGATCTCTTCTAGAGACAGATATTTAGCCAATAGACACAAAGAACGCCTAGACTCAGAACAGCTGTGTAAATGACACAATATTTGTCCCGTGTGGACACATGACCCTTGGCGCACTGGCTGTGGTAACCATTGGAACTAGCAAGCCATCCATGCAGTGACTATGTCAGAGGCATAGCGTGTATTTTATCGTGTTTGACAACTATTAAGCATAATTTCTATGATCTTTATATTAGCATGAACGTAATGCCTAAAAAACCAAGAGTCTCGTTTTTGTACGGTTACTGAATACAAGTCGCATATGTACAGTTTAATCATAGTGCATATTAAAACAAGCAACGGTCGGGCAGTACTCAGTCGCTATCGGCCACGCAGAGTGGGGTCGACGAGCTGTGATAAGCGCCTATCGGCTCGGCCTCGCTCCACGACTCAACTCACACCATATATTTCAATTATTAACTTCAATGATAAAGTGAGATTTTAAATCGAAGTCATGTTCATTTAAATTGTAGTGAACAGCGACCTTAACGAAATGATTGCTATGTATACTGTTGTTCAGTGACTTAGTAATAACGTACTTTAAAAGACCTTAGAATAGATTGTTAAAATACACCAATTTACAAAGTAGCACACACTTATACGTAATACGTACGGTAGATTAAATAAAATGATTAGGTATGTACATTTTCGATGAATGAAAAACACTTAGGTACAAAATAAACATATTCTTTTTATTTCGAGAAACCTTTGCTAATATGCACTTAAAATGCAATATCGGTTTAATTAATGACAAAATTAATGGTGTTAAAGATTCTCTTCCAATTAAGATCTAAAGAGTATCATAAATAACTACTACGCAGCGGAAAAATCTAATGTACAGAACAGCAGTGTAGACTTGCGAGTAAGTTAGTAAGAAATGACTTAACATGTATTACTTAAGTAAAAGTACAACTACACCCATATTTTGCCAATATTATATGTAGCTCATCGTCACCTCGGTAGACTCCGCTAATCCTCAAAAGTAGAATTTTAAGGCTAGACTACGTAATACTACAGTTATTTATTACTTAACACAGTAACCTACATTATATCGCCACTCGAACGAATACATCTAGAATTCGTGTATTATTTAACGAACTTCTCAGTATGATTTAATCAATTTAAATGTCCAAATATACTCACACGGCCACCCATATGGCAGATAGGCCCAGTGATATTGCTTAACGGCTTTGATTTATACATAAACAACACGGTTGCATCAGTAGCCTTTCAATTATCATTTTTATTGAGATGTTTTCCACACTACGATACATAATGTTTTGGATAACCCTCTAATCAAAACTTCAGTCCTCTTAATTAATATTACTTACACACGTGATGAATCGTTAATATCTTAAGAAGTAAAATTTTATGGGTAAATAAGTAGTAAACACTACGTAATTGTTTACCCAACGTTTACTATAAGATATTTGCAGAATATGGCAGTAGATATATAAAATAACTGGACCGTTTTATTTGGGTCACAAATGAAAGTTCCCTTGGGACACATGTAATAACAAGAAGAAACCAGCGCAGATGTATTTATTACGTAGGTATATAACACGTTGAGCTTCAGCATATGGAAATATACTACGAACTTAATAAATATGTAACAGTAGCCATATTTTAGCACATGCGAGACGTTCAAACTTCCGGCTCGACACACAAATGTCAGTGATTCAACCCGCTAACCTAATATTTTATTAGTTAATAACATTTATGTGATAACTATTCAAATTTTTTATAAACTTATTTGTTAAAACGTCCAATGCGAATTGATAATTCCAAGTAAAATGCAACATGATCACGGGATGTTCGTGATATTACAATTTGAGTGCGTAATTATGTGGTCGTTGATGTTTCGCCATTCTCCAAATGGATCAATCAACAACAACAAATAATGAACCTGTATAACGGAAATAGGAATAAGTATTAATAATATCCGACTATCGCGCTCCGAACCGCAACCCACTTTAAGTTGATAAGCGCAGTATTAATTAATGGTGTCGACGATAAACTCAATAGTAATAATATTGTTTATCTGTACGAAAGGGAAAACAATCCGTATAATTTGGACTAGAGATAAAATTGTTTATAATAAGATGGTGCGGACTATTTCCTGTAAATGCGATTACAATGCAGTGGTACCTATAATATAACTTATTCGTGCACATTTTCAGTACAGGATAAGAACATTACAAGTATACAGGGCCTTATTTAATATAAAACATTCAAATGATGTTGTAAAATATCGTATGCACGTACTTATTATATTCGCTTCTATCACTTCCTCTAGTCATTACACCAAGTAAGCTAAGTATTAAGCTTAATGCCACATTATGCTAATCAAATAAATTGAGTCAGGATTGGATACAGACAAGCTAGACGCGAATAAGCAATACCAGTTTGGATTTGAAACACGCACAAAGCCGGTCGATCAGAGTCAGTCGGACGTTGTAAGTTGTATCGAAATGCCGAGCGATCTTATGTAATATCCCGCTAGTCGACTATTTCGTTGGCGAAAAAAACAAAACATAAATGGCTGGTCTCATTGTTTCCGTCCACACGGCCGCGATTTATGTGGCAGTTTAAATGGCCAAGCCTACTTCAGATCGTACCTAAAAACATAACTTGGCGAACGCACGCTTTGTTCTCGTCCCAACTCTGCGGGCATAACTTTTTTTCCTAGTCCCTTTTGTTCTTAAATTATGTAACTTCGAATCTCTAACGAACGACAAAAAATATTCGATGATGAATTGCTCCCGACGTCGCCTTAATGATGCTCGTCGTAATGTGAATATCGATCTTGACCGACCGACACTTTGGATACGTGAAACCATGCAATAAATTTACATTTTCATTTCTTTTAACGTCCAATTCGAGAGAATGGTTTAAGGTTTTAGTGCTCACGTTTATAGGCCAGCATCCCTCGATCGTAAAGCAGCGCTCGCGCGGGCACGCCAGCCGCCGCGCGCCTCGCTCGGACCGCGCGCCTCGCTCGCGTGATCAAACCGGTTACGGGGGTAACATTGTTCATTATTCAAATTAGTGCGTGCTGTTATAATTCGAGGCGAGTCGTTCAGACCGCGATTAGGTGCTCGCACAGCCAGGATCCGCTGTTTCGAACACTGTGTTCAACAGTTTACATGTGAATTCAAGTAGTTAAAATCTTAAATAAATTAAAATTTTATTTATATCGACACCCATTCTCATTTAAGATTATGTCCATAAATTAATTACTTTATTTAGTCACGCGTTCACATTATCATAGCTTCTAAAGACTTGTTTGTCAACCGGTTATTGTCACGAAAATAAAACAAAGAGCCCGAGAAGTTTCCGTACGAGCGATAAGTTACGATAAACGCTGCAATGATCGCGTCATACGAGTATCAATACTTCCTAGTTGTAGAGTGTCAGTCGAAGGGGGGTATTATAATAAATGGCATATGTGTATTGCTGGCGACACTCCGTCGGTTGGGCAGCAGAACCGGTCCTAAACTTCCTCGTGAGCGATCTGCGTTATTGGAACTATTAGCGACTCGTCCAGCCAACGCCTTCACGTCTTGTCTACCTCTTGCAAAACGAACTTTACTTCCAATCCAATTGATTCTGCACGATGTTTATTTATTTACTAATAACATTCATAATCGATTTGCAGACAATGTAACCTACATATACGCTAGTTGAGTTTTGGTATTTCTATTACCAATAATTCAACGTGCAATTTTAATGATTTTGTAATAAAATAAACCTGTATTCGTGGGAATGTTTTAAAAGAGCGTTTAAAAATTATAGGTTCTTTTATAATTAAGTTAAGAATATATTAAGATTTGAATATTAAAAACTCTTCTATCAATAACATTTCGACACAACCAACACCTACAGAACATTGCAAAAATATTATTTCTGTTATTCAATGTTCTCATCGCAATTGTGTAGGTATTATTCAATGAATGTACGCTAGTTTTAACAATATGCGAGGTTTATTTTTTACTTCAGCCATAACATCGCTTCTACTTCCACGAAAGGTATAAAATAAAGGCATGCCTTGACATGCGAATGTGGGTGAGATGCATCTTAATGTAAAACAACCACATTTCGCTATTTATGATGTTCGGTCGCACCTACTAGAAGACAAAATAACTGACAAAATTACTATAAGTTCTCACGTCCTCTGAACTATAACAAACTAAGATAATATAATATATAATACAATGACACTAACTAAAAACAACAGAAAAATCAGAATGGCATAAGTTATTGTTCACTCCGGGGGACTAAACCACAACATCAGATGCATGGACAGGTTTGACTATCCACGAAATCATCAGTTTCCTATTCAACAAATGAACATCTCTGATGAATTTGCTCTGTAACTTTAATTGCTTAGTAAAATTTCTAACAGGAAAACTTAACAGAGATTAATCAGCGATAAACAGCCACCATGGTCTTATACATGTGATCTAGATTGCGTAAGCCTTCTTTATATACAGAAGCGCCTCTGATCGTGTTCATTATGATGGAAAAATACACGCTGCGTTCCTATCTAGCATTATACTAGCTTCCTTATATTTTTCATTCGTTTACCTGTTATTAGCTGACTCAAGACCTAAACGTCTCTCTACGTGCCGGTTATACTGAATGAAAAGCGTAATTTTCTATACTTTTACAGTTTCCCTTGGCGTTAACGCCAATTTAAAGTTACGTAAGCAATATTTCCGCTAGTTTACCCTGTTGTTTGAATGCAAAGCACCGAGTATCGCATAACACACAGCGTTTGATATTAAATCTTTTGTGAAAAGTTATACGCCGGCTTTGAATTGTGCAATCGATAGTGTTTACCAGTACCTACGTGCCATGAGGAAGGATTTATAAAAATACTAGATATTGCCGTCGGGTTCACACGTGTAAACTTAGGTTGGTGGGTTAGTAACAGTACTATTTCCTGGATTAAAGGTACCCTTTGTTCTTTTTTGTTCCCCTTACAACGGATATGCGAAATTTTATGATCATCGGTCGAGTAGTTAAAACTTAGAAGTGAAAGCGTAAAAAACAAACAAACTCACATTCGCATTTATAATATTAGGAAGGATAAGGATACCTATGTGTATTTTAATGATTGACTGGTAACTGTACAATAATGTACGGAGCAAAACAAATAGTTAATTAAAGCATTTTTGGAAACAATTTTTCTTTATGATGTATGCAAACATAGATATAATTGTAGCGACACTCTTAATAAGTTATCTTATTATGTACCAAGAACTGTTTTAAACGCGATCTGCGACCTCGCCCTTTATTTGCAATAACTTCCTGCAGAACAATGCTGGTGTTCGCGCACCCTTACAGCGATTATGTAAAAATTTTAAGGAATATTTTGTAGAATTGAATATATTTGCGATGCCTGTTACTGCATTCCGAAAGGATATCATAGAAATTATAAATGAAAATTTTTCATTACAATACATTGTAATCAAAATTTTTTAATTAATTAATAACTGTTTAATGATACCTTTATTTTGATAATTACGTTTCGTGTTAAGCTTTATTCTCTCAGTATTTTAGCTTAGTTTACATTGTCATGTACATAGTCGTAACACTTATATTTGAATATTACGGTATGAGTGCACATTATTTTTTATGTACCTAATTATTTAAGCTATTTAGATTAAGGATAAAGTGTAACTGTTTGTGTTGTCCCTAATAAATAAAATAAAGCACGTATGTTATCAGGTTCTAGTAATATGCTACATTCATATATCTACATAGACTGATGCTTGTACCTCGAAGGGAGCAGACAATAATCTATAATTACATTCACATTTTGCACAGCATGCTTTAGGTCCAACGTTATGGACCGAACTTGTGTACACTGTGATAAACCATTTGGCGTACGCCGTACCTACACATTGCCAGAATACATACAGCGTATAAAAAAATCCTATGATAATCTACGTTACTTCCCTTTTTATTATACTTATATATAGTTAAATACAAATATATACATACACAAAGAGATGTGGCATTTAATACATCTCCCGTGCTTGAAATAGCTTTGCTCTTATTTAGACAAGCGACATTAATTTCAATCAGTGAGAACGTCTTAATCTCATTACTCTTAGACATATTAGCTACAGAAGAAATACAAAACGTTTATCTTTATTTGAGTAAGAGGGCAGGATGAATTATTTTAGGTACCTAGTATAAGACTAAATTCGGAAACGTCACCATTACCCCTAAGCTCAATTACATACCGATGATGTGCTAATAAAAAGGTATTAAAAAAGTTCGGATACATTTTCATCGTTTAGACCTAGATAATTTAATTCAACCAGATTCTAGACACCTATCTGTAGATTATATAAGTATAATTATGTAACGTATGCATAGCTAATGGAATTTGACCACTTAAAACAGTGATTCATTGATATCATTCGGCCAAAATTTAAATTTGATATACATACCTATATTTTGCAGATATATCTACCTATTATACATGTTTTGATCATTTATTTTACGCATTAATAATCAAAGTCAACCACAAATTAATTTAAAATATATATAACAGCGCATTATTTTGCAATTTAATAATCCTAATGATTATTAAAATGTAAAATAATGCCCATTACGCGTTAAACCTCAAAGAGTAATATAATTAGTTATTAATATATGTAGGAAAGGTTTTATATTTCAATTTATGCTGCAAAATAAAGAAAATCTATGTACAGAACAGTTAAGTGCATAGGGTATAATAGGTAATATTAAAAGAAATAAAATAATTTACGCTTACACTCGTATCTCGAAGTAGCTGAAGGCATAGACGAAAGATTTAGTTTGTACATGATAGAAAACGAGTTTATTGCTACTGAACATAGACGTAACATATTTCCAATAGATGCAGCAAAGGAATTGTATTTAAAAATATATATCACAGCCGTCGAAACGTTTATAATGTCGGGATATAATATACTTAATAAGATGACAAATTGAACCCTGAACTAAAACCTGAACTATTTATTTATTAGCGTAAAATAAATCTAATATGCAATATAAAACTTACACAAGCAATTAAAGTTTTCACACATTTCGATGCAAGTTCATAAAACTCAATGCTAAGACAATCTATTAAAAATATGATATTCAAGTGAATTGAAAACTCGTTCTGAGGCCACCGATTTGCAAACTAAAACTAGTGAAATTATAGGATGACTCACGAAGTGCGCAATCAATTCGTAATTCAATAAAAGTTTGTGAAGACGCTCATGATCAAGCATGAGTCTTCCATGGTGTACTCTCCAGTTTCACAATGTACCAGGAAATTACACAATGTCGCACAACATGATTTTTGTTGCCTTTGTTTAGTTCTTCAGCAGTGTGGAGGACCTTAAGCTTCGCAGTCGTGAACCGATAACAACATGCGATAGGTTGATTTATTACAGTATCCAATTAGTAGTTTCAACCTATAGTCAACAATCGAACGTAAGTTAATTTTATCCTTTCTGATAACGTTCCATTAAAAATAGGCTAACGAGTCCTTAATCAAGTGTTTACTTTAATGAGGAAAACCGCGCTCGTGAATAATGCGTGGTCGTAGTAAAAATAGTTCTTGACTACAATAAAATACAATGGCAAATTATTCCTCATTAACTCTTAAATGCAACCGGTTGAAACAATCAGGATCAAAGGGCAAACTTTATTAAATTTCCACACACAGCCCTTCTCTTATGTGGGATGTTAATGCATTTCAGTTATACCTATGTAATAACTTATAATCTTTACTGGAACATACGCAGCAATACCAATGTATATATAAAAACGCTTACATATTATTATGTATTAGGTTTCTGTGTCATGGATGTGAGCAACTATTACAATAATAATATCAGCCCTGTTTTAAACTGTCGTACTGCTTGTCACGGGCCTCTTCTCCTATTGACAATGGTTAGGCCACAGTCTACCACGCTGGCCCAGTGCAGGTTGGCAGACTTCACATATCTTCGAGAACATTATAGAGAACTCTCAAACATGCAGGTTTCCTCTCGCTGTTTTGGCGTACCATTTAAGCGAGCGATAATTAAGTATTTAATACGCACAAAACTTCAAAAAGTCAGAAATGCGCGCCTCGGGATCGAAATCAAGACCTCTGCGTGACAGCCCAATGGCTTCCTACTAGGCTATCGCTGCTGTGAGCATCTTTACATAGAATTTTTACATGCTAAAGAATGAAGTGTACTTCTGATACACCATAGGTGTATTAGAAGTAAGCTTTTCAGTCTAAGCTTTTGGGAATATAATATAATACAAGCAATGACATTCTGTTTGTTGCGGGTAGACATATCCTATCCGCCACAGTGCTCCAGCGCCATAAGACATGTCTTACGATTATGCAAAGTGTTCGTGAATTTCATATATAATGAAAATTTGTACGTTTGACATCGTACTGGCAAATATCTCTTAAATCTGTGTGAATTTATTGCCCTTGTATCTGGAACGCTACCGTCACAACTTTAAAGTAATATAAATGCATTGCTACTTTTAATTTTACAACATTAGTCTGAATCGCGAACATTTATAGAGCAATTGTGATAATATTAAGCCCTTATATAGAATTAGGGGCTATTATTTTCATATTCACCCTTAATCATTTGTTAGGTATTTGTTAAATAAAGTAATCATTGTTTTGCGATGCTGTATTTTATCTATTATACGTAATCGTACCGATCTAAAACTTTGGTTATTCGATTTCGGTTAATCATTAAATTAAGTTGGAAGGTGGATGTCATAAACCCAAAATGATTGCTAGTAAACCCACCGACATATAGTCACCAGCATATGACATAAAAAAGTGAGATCAAAGGAAATTGAAGACAACTATCATGAGCAAAGATGGCAACAATATGCACTTTGTTTATTGAACCCTGTATCATTTTACCAGTTATCAGCTGTACCACTACCCAAAATAAGAAAAACAGAAACCAGCTTAAAAAATGTTTTAATTAAAAATCTTATAGTATCATTAAGTTACATAATATATTTATAATAACAATATGATGTTAACAACAAAATGCTTAATTATGATTTCGTTATTTTGGATTATTGGCAACACTGAACCTTTACTTTCGATGAAGATGATATTACACTCTGGGTAATATCAGTATATGAAATGTGCTTTAAAGTTATGACACTATCCTTATGTTTATTCATGTTAAACGAATATTATACGAGAGTATTTTTTTGGTTTGTCCTTTCTTCACTGTAAAACGGAGCAATGTAATGGCGTGATCTGCATAGTCATAGTTAATAGACCATAGATTACTGCTTCTCTGAGATAAATCATAGATCTTAAGGACCAGAGAATTGAGGCTGGCTTCAAAGACTAAATTATACATATATAGTGCCTTCTTCTTCAAATCATTAATAACATTGAAGGTGGAAATTTACGTATTTGAGGCATTTGTACTTTAGATACCAAAGAACAACACATTAAGTTTTATTTTTATTTAATTAACAAATAAAGGATGCCTTTGTGTAGATTTGGTATCACCATTCCGTACCGTACAAATCTATGCATGTATGACGTGTACCGATAAAATTCGACAACCAGTAGGAGGCCGGCACTGTACCTTCTTAAAACAGGCTGCTCAGTAGCCTATATAAAAGAACAGTACTCCACCCTCCATTATTGTAGTTAATATATACTGTCATCGTGTATAGCAATAAGACTGTGTGTATAACTACAAAGTAATTTCATTTTTAAATAAATCATTGTATTATAAGTACAATTACTGCGCATATAAATATAGATTAGTACTTCCTTGTCCTCTAACACGTTAGGGTAACGACACTTTGATGTTTATGAAGAAGTATTTACTAAATAATCATGACATTGCTTGCTTTGTCACAATATAAATAAATTAGGTAATCATCAACTATTATTGAATAAAGATAGCGTATAACGTTACGTAGGCGACCTTTAAATATTTTTCTATTCACTAGTAGAACGTCAGGTCAAGTGAAAGATGGTACCTGTTCTACTAAATTTTACGTAACGGCAAATACTGAAGTTTGTTGTCTGGTCATCGTTTCGCCATTACCACGTCTTGCAGTATTGTAAGATCGGCTAAATAAAAAGATATTAGATACTGTGTTATTGTATATGTAAGTTCAATTTCTAGGTATTGTTAAATTAATTCGGTCGAAACGGATCTTCATGAGCTCAACTTAACAACTGGCGAGAAATCACGCAAAATCGAGAAATGTGGCCATATCTAGAGACCTGTATGTTGCTTAAGTAATATATTTATATACTTAGCTTTTTTTTGTAAGTAAATGTATTATCAAGTACAGATGAGTGGTGATGATGATTATTCAACAGAACTGGTTGATCTGTCAATGTATAGTTTTGTTTTATATTTGTACGTATTATAAGTTAAAATAATTTATTGAAAATAATTTATCGTTTATGATATTATTAAAAGTAATATTGTAGAATTCTAAATGCAGTTAAGAAGTGTCCAGGCTAAGACTGGTAGTTAATTTAAGTAATCTGCTCTTGGTTTTCTATTTATTTATATAAGTTTCATAATAGTGCCAAGTAATCTCAATATTCCCTAACAACCGTTGCACATACTTTCTGTTATCTTATTGCTTATTATTACCATTTTATTCGATTCGTTTCTATCACGGTAACTTGTTTTGTTCATATAAAAGGTAAACAAGATAATGTTCATGCACAACAAACCAGAAAATAAAGTGTATTTAAGCAGTATTGACGTGTAATGTGTATGTAGCATAAGTGTGTATGTTCAGAACAGGTAATCGTCTCAGAATTGTCTTATTGGAAGACTTCATGATAATTTGCCAGGTGTGTCGCGGCCCTTCGCCGCGAGACTCACCAACAACATAAACCGCACTAACAAGATTTATTTATTGGTATTTTATTGGTAATTCTACAAAAAAAGATATATAAATATATATATGTTGTTTTACACGAGAACAGTAACATCTTTCAAGATTCTTTGTGCGAATTCACTTCGAAATAGCACAATGACAAACAACTCTTTTTCGTTCATTTAATACACCGATAAGTTGCGTGATTTTTTAAAAGAGAGAATCAATTCATTTACAAATAATAATGCAAATTATTATCGATTAACTTCTACGTTTCAACACAATAAAACTATTATTTCGTATAATATCTTTGATGACGATGAGGCGGATATAAGGTCAATAATAATTTGATACATTATCAAATTAATTCAGCACGGATAATGCTCATAAAATTCTGTTAAAATCTGACGAATACAACGTATTTTTTTTTATACTCATTAATCTCATTAATTTTAGTATTTCTTTGCTATTTGGAATGAATTATGAATAAATGTATTATGTTTTATAGTTGTAAACTACTGACATTGTTTATAGTGCTGTATACTAGGTCTTAGTTACAAAAATATAGTACAAATAATTAAAAATAACTAAATACATCATCATTTCCTTGTTTACCTATTTACTGTAGGCCTGTGTGGTATGAATAAGTCGAGGATATTCTATACTTTTATTACTTATTATATTATTAGTATATTGCTTTTATTTACATATATTGACTAATAAAATGTATAGATACTTATAAAACTAATGAATTCGCATATTATAAATAATTATAGCTTTCTTAGATATATTTTCTTAATTGAATTTTACATTTGTTCACATAGTTTGAAAATAGAAAATCATATTTACTTGCCTTGAAGTATCTAAAAACTAAAAATCTCTAAATTGTATTCAATAATTAATTGAAAGTGTAGGGACTTCTAAAGTGTTATATGTATAAGTAGATGTTGACTTTTATTTAATAATATCTCAATGTCTGGCAATACTTGAGTTTAGTTAAATTGTATTTTCTTTTCACTTTGCTCGTCACAATGACTACTCTCCGCCTAATTGTAAGCAGTAGTGCAGTGGTCTAAGAGCAATGGCCTCCACACCGTCCTCATAGCAGCCGAGGCGATGTTGAGGTCTCTACTTTGACGGCCTGAGAAGGTGATTTTTCACGCCCTGCTTAAAGGACCCAGGATTGAAGGAAGAAGGAAACACATGTCTTGGCAGAGAACTCCATGCCTTGACCATTCGGCAGAGGTATGAGGACCCAAACTTGTTGGTACGCATTCTAGTTGACTCTACCGTGTAAGGATGGCATCTGAGCCCAGCACGCGTTGTTCTGGGTAGGAAAGGGGAGGACGGGATAAGGTGGAATAACTCTTCAGAGCACTCCCCGTGGTATATTCTGTAGAAACATGCCAATGAGGCAATGTTTCTACGGAGTTGCAGAGGTTCCAGTGAACTAACCTGTCGAGAGCGTCTAGCAAGTACTGCGCAGAGCCATCCCAAAGATGAGAACAGTACTCCACGCAAGGGCGCACTTGTATCTTATACTATAGGCACAGCTGCCCAGGCACGAAGAACCGCCTCACCCTGTTCAGAACTCCGAGTTTTCGCGAAGCTTGCTTAATGACGCTCTCGATGTAGGTTTTGGGATTAAGGGAGCGGCAAAGAACCATACCTAAGTTGGAGAGGCTGTCACGTATAACCAGTAAAGTGTTCTTCAGAGAAGGGAGGGGAAGGAACGGAGACTTTTTTGTTGAGAACGCGCATGCCTGGGTCTTCTTGGCGTTGAACTGGACCAATTTCTTGGCACCCCATTCAGAGATGCGGTCCAAGGTCTGGTCAAGTTCAACGACAAGGTCCTGCCTTTTCCCCTCAACCTCAGCCTGTTTGGCCTTAGGATGTCCGAGATATCGCCCATGCACGGTACTGTCGTCCGTATAACAATGTATGTTGCCGAGATTCAACATATCATTAATATGCAGAAGAGCTATGAGCTATGTTAAAGAGCGTAGGGGATAAGACGGACCCCTGAGGCACTCCTGAATTGACTTCCATAAATTTGGAAGTGCGATCGTCGCAAAGGACGCGATTACGACCCTTCTGCAGGAAACTTGCAATCCAGGTGCGCAGTTGAGGTGACAAGCCATGGGCCGGAAGCTTGGAAAGAAGAGACCGGTGCCAGAGTCTATCGAAAGCTTTGTCTATGTCTAGGCAGATAGCCAAAGACTCGCCGTGCTTGTCCATAGCTTCACCCCAGAGGTGCGTGACGAACGCTACAAGATCACCCGTTGATGGGTTAGCCCGAAAGCCGTATTGGCGATCATTGATCAACAAGTGATCCTCCAGATAGCGGACAATTTGGGTGTTTATAATCCGCTCAAACACCTTGGAGAGCACCGAGGTGATAACTATGGGTCGATAGTTGCCTGGCTCGGAACGGTCCTCCGTTTAGGAAATCGATTGAACGTTCGCCTCTTTCCAAACCTCAGGCACAGTGCCTGCGGCGTAAGACGTCCGGTATAGGCGCGTAAGTGTGGGAGACAACTCCGCTGCACATTTTTTGAGGGCCACAGCTGGGATGCTGTCAGGTCCACTGGCTTTCCGAACATCGAGAGACTGCAGTATCGCACGAACGTCACGTTGCCTGATACGTATATCAAGCATGGTGTAGCCGCAGTTGGCAATGTTAGGCAGCTGCGAACCGCAGTCATCGATTTGCGCGTTGGTCGCAAAGAGATGTGCAAGCAGATCTGCTTTGTCCTGCGGCCGATGAGCCAGTGATCCATTCGGATATCTCAGAGGGGGCAGCGAAATATGGCAGAAGTTGGACTGCACGGCTTTGGCCAGGCGCCAATAGCTACGACTGCTCGTTGGATGCGCCATGAGTTCCTGGCCGAACCGTGCGACGCACTGGACATCCACTCTTAAGTATATCCTCTTGCAGACCTTTGTGGATTGGTTGAACGCTGCCTTCAGGTGATCCACGTTCGAGTCGTGAAAAGCGCGAGCCCTGGTCCAAGCGCGGTACGCTGTCTGTTTGCGTTCAACAGCATCAGCGCATTCACGACCGAATCAGGGCCTTTTCCTGCCGCCTCTCGTGACATCACTGTATGGAATATAATATTCTATACCCAGAATGATTTTACCAGCGATAGCAGTAGCGCTCTCTGATGGATCCCTGTTTTCAAAGCAGCGTTGAGCCCAGGGATGGATGCGAAGTACTCCCGCATCTCAGTCTGCTGACGAGTAATGCCACAGTCGTCGTCTTGCCTCCTCGGGTCGTGGGGGCGTAACAACAACAGCTGTGGCATAAACCAGACAGTGGTCTGAGGTGCCCAGAGGAGCACTAATCGATACACTGTACCGGCTCGGGTTATTCGTCAGCAGCAGATCGAGCAGAGATGGTGCCTGACCTACAATGTCCGGTATCCGGGTGGGCTGGAGTACCAGTTGAGACAGGTCATGCGTACGAACGCATGGGCATGTTTGTACGTTGAGTTGTCACAAAACTACGGGAGCGATTAATACGAGGCCTGCACTATTGCATAGTTCTACGCAGATAATCCGTTAATTAGAAAGCAGTCAGATCGATCGTCTTGTTCGTTGAAGATGATATAATTACAATAATCAAAACACGATTATCACTTCTCCGAATATTGTTATCGGGCAAATATATTATTATAGTTTCCAGTTGATATAGATTTTTTATAGTTTTGATGAGTATAGATCGAGCTTGTTGTTACTGAGCTCCGAGAAATCTCAGCCACTTGCAGAGTTTTTAACAAGCAACAGGGATTAGTAGTAGTATTAGTATATTTTAAAGATAATTAACTATATTGCAGAAATACTCGTTAGTGATATAAGTAGGTCTCGTATTTTAACTATTATAATATCAGAATTGTTTATAAACTGCTTAATTGTACTGAATGAAGCTCTTCGTTTAGTATCAGAGGTTTAGCCATTATCCGCCTTGTTGGCCAAGTATGCGCTTACAACTTCTAACATATTAAAGAATATTATGGAGAAGCCTTTAGTATATTGAAGCAATTCAGTGTTTTCCCTTATGAATGTTAGAGCAAGCAATATAGTAGTAAGGTAATGGCTCAAAAGTCTAGCGGTAGTTAATGCGTCTGCTGCATATGAGGTCACAGATACCCGGATTAAAATGTCATTTTGCAAGAAATTCTATGTTTTAAGTTGCAAGTGTCTGAAATTATGCTTTTATCTTTATAGCAATAGGGTAACTTCCCATTACTATTATAAATACATTGCGAGCGAGCCCATAAGCGTCAGCTGGGTTCAATAAATAATTATTATTTTATCACACAACGAAGAGTTTCGGAGAAGAGTCTAGCTATATCATTTCTATTCAACTTTTTATAGGCCTTTCATACTGATTACAACAATATTGCTCCCGGATCCGATTGCAGATAACAGCAAAATTGTTTTGTTTTCTTGATTTTACGTATGCCTACTTTCACATTTGTTTTGATACCTAAAGCGAGTTAATAACAAAGCAAAGCGCAACTAATGTTATCAAATAAAAACAAAATACCCACACATCGCCAAATATTGTTTTGGCTGGCCTTAATCTGTAACAGCGTATTTTATTGTTGTTGATTCCAAGCCTTATCTAACAGCAAATATTGACTAAGCTAGTGTGTGACGAAACGATTACGATTGCTCGCATGGGACTAATTGCGGTGGATCACGTAAAGCCGGAGTTTTTTTGCAGACATTCGTTATGTGTGCGTGCAGTCGATGCACGATTTTATACACAAATATAGTACAAAACAGCGGCCATGTTGTAATTTTGTAATTATTACACAATGGTAGTAACAACGTGAGTATTGCACGTTTAATTAGACAATCGTTTCTACAAATCAAATATTCGCGTAACTGTCCCTTTATTTGATAAAATTCAAACAATTCACCTTCGTTATCACCTTCTCTTATCCATAGCAGTGAGGTAACATATCGGATGTAGTCAACGTGCATATAAATTAAGTAACACTGTTTAAACTAGATTATGTGCAACGAAAAACATTTGGAATTAAATATATAGTCGTAATATCCAAGTAGTTCAATGTTTAGTCGCTGAAAGCGTAGCCACTAAAGCGTGCTACATATATGGACCATATCTCAATAAAGTTATACAACACATTCAAATCTTATATAAACATTTTGAACTCGAACATAAATAAGATACAGTCCGTCATAATTTAATCAAAGCCCTGAGACGATTGTTTATTCGGCTACATTGTAAAATATCAGGAAACAGAGAAACGCGCTTCCTGATCGGCCAAATACGTACACAAGCACCTATTGAAAGTATCGCCGGCCTCCGCTAGCCTTTCATCTTTTTTATTATTAATCCATTATGAATGTGTACAGGCTGCGAGAACCCGGCAGTAATCAGGAGGTCACCAGCGTCGTCGCGAGGTAATCGGTTAGCTGCCCTTTACCAACTGTCGATACACCATAAAGGGAGTGGCGTAGGGCTGACTACTTTGAACAAATAAGGAACGAGTTGAAGAACCTATGACTTTTAAGCTGATTCGCGATCAAGATCTTTGTCTAGAAATAGCCATCTGTATATCCAGATGTTGCAGGTATGACGTTAAACGACAGTCGAGGAAGCGTTGTTATGACGTCCATTTTAGTCGAGATAAACATCCCATGGACTTCACATTGCGTCAAAGTTAGAAATTCAATTAAACTAGTAGTAGTAGTAGTTGTAGGCACCAGGTAGTGTGCGTCTTTTTATTTCATATCAAGCGCGAAGTCATACATAAAATAAAGTTATTGGTAACAAGAAATACTGAGACATATTTAATATAAACCGTTGTTAGTTTTACAACAAATACAATATAGGTACGAGATAAGTAAGCGGCAGGCTCATTAGTTATGTAAGGAGCGATTAAACCTGGCTTTGTTTACTCGTTGTTAATGAATGATTGGAGTGATATCACAGTCGCTATTAGTGGTGCGAGGAAATGTGCACGTTCTGAGCCAACACGTAGTGCTCCACGTGTCCGTAAGATCTTATCGCGCTTCGATTGCATGCCACTAAATAATAGATATAACCATTATTACTAGCTATAACAATTGTGACGTGTTCTGTTCTGCAGGGCATGGGGTTTTTAAATGCTTACGGATGTACCTGCGTCTGCAATCTGTTGCTTTAGTCTTTTTCTTCAACTTGTTACAATATTTTAAGTACGAGTAAACAAGTTTTACGTATTCCACTGTCCGGCCATGACTTATTTTTGATGTACACCAAAAAAGGTTGATTTCTTCCCAGAACACACACAATGAAACAGATAGGACCCTGATTAGATCTGATGTTCATACAGCGTTGCCGGAAAACATCAGCGCATATACGTAATCGTGTCGACGTGTTTCGCCACTATGCTAGAAAATCACTATCTAACCAAATTTGGCAACAAATAACTCTACTTCTTTGATAGTCATCAAAAGGATAATAGTATGCCTTACAATAAAAAATACTAAATTTAGGGTGCTTAAAACCTATGCCCATCTGTGCAAATTTGTATTGAATTAGTCTCAATCTAAAAAGTAGAAAACACACACGACTGCCATGCATGCAATCTACTTTTAGAGTGTAAAGGAGGACGATACAATAAAGGCTACTATCCGAATACATTTTTTTAATATGTATAAGGTTATCTACAATTTTAATAATTATTCATCTTATTTAAGTAATTTTTTTTGTGTCTTCTTGCTTTTTGGTTGGACATTCGAAATACTAATGAATCCATTATATGGCATAAAAATCATCGTAGTTTTAAATTTTTATTGGCTATTTAGTAACAACAAATATGTCCACAAATATAAATGCAAAACATAGTTGGCCAAAGAAAGATCACAAGGAAAAGTGAAAGATAAATATTTTTATTGCAAAAGTATTATTATATTTACGTAGGTATGCCACGTAGAACACATAAATGTTTACAAATGTGTTAGGTTTATTGCGCTATTTGTTAATGTTGGGCTTACTACATAAGTATGTAAAACAATATTATTATCGGATATCGTTCTGAATTGCAGACTGCTATGCTGTCGTTGATAACCACCGCCGCACACCCGCATGTATTTCACAAAATGTTGTAAAGATTACTCCAACTATTTAGTCATGTTTTGTATGCACTGTATTACACACCCAATTATATAATACTGGTATTACTATACTTATTGTCCAATTTCAGTTACTAACTACTGAAAACGTGGCGAATTTCAATTCCGTCAAATTAGTTCGCCCTCTTATCATTGACGTAAAATTAAACGACATAACTATATTGTGACGTCACTAATTTTACGTACTTAAGTAGTTTACGATACTTTGCTTAAGTACGTATTAATATTTTTGATAGACAAAGGATTATACTGAAAATAATTTGTAATACACAAATTATTTTAAAAATTGGTATTAATATATTGATGCCAGTATGGTTGTAAAGATAGAAATACCTATTACATAAAAGTAAAAAATGATAATCCTAAGAGAAATAGGAACATTTAAAACCAAATTTGTTCCTTAAATAATCTGGTTGTCTGCTGTATTCACGATAAATACAGTGTGCTGCCAAAAGTGTTTTAGGACTTTTAGGGGTCAGAGTAAAATGTTGGCGTTTGCTTGTATTGAGAAAATTGTCTACATTCTACACATTTTGTGACGACACATACGAGTGCACGTGACGTCAAAAATATAACAAAAACGCAGTTGATACTTGTTGGAAATATTATGTAAACAAGACAATGAACAATACTTTTTATCAGAATCGCAATTAATGACAGGCAAATACATTAAGCAATACAGATATGGATATCAAAAATTAATTAATAATAGGAATTCGTCATCACATTGAACAGAATTACGAGCACGTTGCAAGATTTTATCAGTCTTAAAACATTGACGTCATGTGGTTAGTTGTTTAGTATATTTTGTTTTAAAACAACCATAAAAAAGTGCAATAATGTCTTCATTTAGCAGACCGTGTCGATCACAGGTTACTGTGGAATAAATCGAGGAAAACGGATTATTGCACATCAATATACAATTAATTATTAAGCCATATGCTTTAGAACTGCTAATGAAATACATGGCTTTGGTTACTACACAACGTAAGAATGAATTTTAAAAAGAAAAATTTGGCCATGTAATGAAAAATGGGCCAGCATCTTAGGGAAAACATTTTAACTACTAAGACACAGATACATATCACTGCAGTTTACTCACATTCCATAAATTTGAACTTATATTAATTACTAGCCGTTTTACACAAGTATGAGAAAGACATATGTATCGTCCATCTCATGGATTATACAATCTAGTAGGAATTATCAATTTGCTAATTTAACGAGATGGGTGTAAAAACCCACGATTCAACCTCTTCGTCTTACATGTAAAAGTAATGAAAAGAAATGACCCCTATATCTCGGGGATCTTTTGACCCACAGGGCCCATATTCAAACTCTACTGAGGTATGACCCTAAGGTGTCGGCACAACCAGTTACAAGTCTATCGGTCCAGTGGTTCTGGTTTTACGCCTGTCACTAACAGACAGACACACAGACCCACATAGTGTTTTCATTAACCTCTTCGAAGAAGACTCAGAGGTTACTAACCAATGACAACGTCTTTAATTTTAAATATTCTTTAAGTTTCTTGTGGATTTTCGCCTTTGTAACACACTGATATATAAATAATAATAATAAACATAAAACATAATTATGCAATAAGTTTATTTTAGTAATTTTGTAGTTTTTGTAATAATTTTAACATATTTATTCGACAAGCCCAGTCTCGGCGAAATAAAAGATAGCACTTACTTTTATGTCTAGAACATTACGAATGCCACACGAGTTATCTATGAATATATCAGTTTAGTAGAAACTTATAGATATTTTTTTATTTACATAAACAATTGTCTATAAGTTTCAGCAATTGTATTAGTGAAGAGGTAGGGCATGACCAAATCACAAGAAAATTAAGTTAGTCTACGGCATCCTCTTCTAAAATCTTCCAACAATGATTTGCATTTTTCGTTTTTTCTATGATGTTGTGCAGTTCGCTTGGTGTTATTTGTGAATATAGAGACGAGCTCATTTGATCAGAGCATCTTCAGGAGTTACGACCTAAGTATTTGTCCATAATTTATCGTTAGTTTTATCTGTTAGCCTACACTGTAAAAGGATGTGATTATTTTACCAAACCTTGTAAGCGAAGAACTCCAATGTCGAGGGTAGATTACTAGACGCCCAAAACTGCAATTCTTCGAGGAATTTCGTGATTACTTTTATAACTTGTAAAAGTGATAAAGTAACGAACAAATTTAGTCATATGTTTTTCGGCAGCACAACCGAAGTAATATGCGTAACCTAAGTAGTACGCGTGATTCTTTTACCAAATACATACGTTTATAATGAGCATTCCTATTCTATGACCAGTCATTGAGTACACGAAAGATTAAGTTATTTTTGTTTAGCAGCCATTTGATTTTTATTTAGCTCGTAAAAAGTAAATAGCAACACAAAAATGATATTTTAGAGACCCAAATGATATTTTATCAAGATGGTGCTAAATCAACATATTGGGGCTCGACCACACTCAAACATATTTGTTTGGCACTATCTTCATAAAAATTATTAGTGACCAAGCGTTATTTTTACGCTGCGATCATAATTTAAGAGATGGTTTCTAATTTTAACAAATCATTTAGTTTTTATTTCCTCTAACCTTGACCGTTCACTTCGCGTTTTTCTATGTTACATAATACTATTTGAATATGTACCTACAAAATGGTTATTTATTACACGTTGTCAACTCGACATAGTAGCTTACCATTACCAATATACATTTAGGTCTACTCGGTCCTTAAATATACCAAACAATGGTGTTTAATTTCACAGGCTATTCCATAGAAGAAATAAAGCAAACTCTTTGGTATGCAGTTGGACCATCACTACAATAAAATAGAGACATAAAAAATGTAAAATGGAGGTAAAATGTCGTAAAAATGGTATAATATCAGATAAACATGAATGACAATGTTACCTTTGTTCTTTATCGGTGCACCAACGCAGTTTATGCTGCAATTATCGGCGTGCATGATGAACCAAACGATTTTTCGAAGTCATTGATAATTCTAAGTCCACACACTTACTATGTTTAAAATTAAAGTAGGTACATTATGCCTAAGGCCTTTACAAGGTAAAAGCAATTTAGAGATATTAATTTGTACGTGTATTCTACTGAAGGAATTTAATGTAATATATAGCGAGACAAATGAAGTGTGAAGCACTTTTACAAAGTATTACGTATATGTGCATGCATGAAGTCATGTGCATGTATGAAGCAGTAATACGTAACTATTACTGCTTACTGACTACATGGTTTATTCCCGTGCGCTCCAAATCTATTGTTCTCCAAATTTCATTTTCCCATACATTCATTACCAGGAGCTCCAAGGATTTTTATAAATGATTTTATTAATTTATGATTTATATTAAAATTATAAATAAAGCCACATTTTCCAATTTCATTCCCTACAGCTCCAAAACTTTCTCTAGGTACTTTGAGATTTTATTCCCAGCAGCTCCAAGAAAATAGTCAATACTTTAATACAAAAATCATTACCACGAGCTTCAAAGATTTCAAAGGAACGTAGGCAAAACAATCCCAAACAGGTTAATACAGGTTATAGGTTATATTTATAGTAAAATTGGAATAACATCAATTATTATTTACATTTTACTTAAGATTTTACACTGTTTGAATTTAAATAATATAACTACAACAGTTTTTTTTCTTATTTGAAAGTATATTATATTTTATGTGCACCATGGTCTCATGAGACTGACTGTTATTACAAAAACTGTGATTATTTCATTATCGTAAGTAGGTATAGTTACAATTATGTAAGTAATTTACCAATTTCACTTTAAAATTGTTAACGTCACGTAATTTTAAGCAATTAATGTTTATTATATATAAAAGAAAACAAAATCTCATTATTTACTACTTTCTATATAAAACCATGTTCAACGCTAACTAATAAAGAACTAATATTAGGTATATTATTACATGTTTTAATTCTGCTATCCATACAGTTTGTTTTGGAGCTGTCGGAAACACACTAGTAAGTAGGTCTTTATTTAATATTGTAATATAATTTGGAGCTCTTGGGAATAAATGTATGGAGATCAGAGGTTTTAAAGAAATAAATTTGCATAAGGTTTTGGAGCCCTTGGGAACGATTTTGCAAAATAATAATAATGTTTTATTTTAGTCTTGGAGCGCTTGGGAACAAAATAGTGAAGCGGGCGGGAATAAGCCGACTACATGCATAAACATACAACTTTTTATAGAGGTAATAATATATCCTAATCCTAACTAATATCATAAATGCGAATGTGAGTTTGTTTGTTTGTTACGCTTTCGAGCCTTAACTATTCGACTGATCATCATAAAATTTCGCACATACGTTGTCAGGCGAACAGAAAAAGACATAGGGTATCTTTTTATCCAGGAAAAAGTACTGTTACTAAAGCAAGCCGCGGACAAAATATTGTTATTTAGTATATCATACTATTTACATAGGATATAAATATAAAGAAAACCCTCTAGGAACGTGGCCTATACTGAGTGGCAACATCGCAAATAAGTGTCAGTGTTTTAAAGGCTTTTAAAGCTAATTAATTTACCCGACGCAAAAACGACGGGGTGTTATAAGTTTGACGTGTCTGTGTGTGTGTGTGTGTGTGTGTGTGTGTGTGTGTGTGTGTGTGTGTCTGTCTGTGGCATCGTAGCTCCCGAACGGATGAACCGATTTTAATTTTGTTTTTTTTATCTGTAAGGTGAATTAGTCGGGAGTGTTCTTAGTTATGTTTGATGAAAATCGGTCCAAGATGGCGACCGCCACAAAATGGTGGATTACATATTTTTTCACAACTCCCTCAATATGGGTATCAAATGAAAGGGCTTGACTAGTAGAATACTATACACTATGATAAATTGCTAATCCAAGATGGCCGCCACGATAAAATGACGAATTACATTTTTTTTTTCACAACTCCCTCAATATGTGTCGAGGGTTTTTAAATTTTTAATTTATTTTAAAAGTATGATTCTAATACACTCTATATAGTCGAGCTAAACTGGATCATAGATGGAATATAATTATATTTGTAGTCCTTTTATTACGTAAATAATGGACCGACAATTATAGATGTGTATTGTGCATATTAACAATATTATATTATGTAACAAGGCCCAGATAGATATTCTTACACCAACAAAATATAATTTAATTTTTTTACATTAGTTATATTATTACTATTATTTTTACGAAGACCAGTTTACAAACATTATATTAAATTTGTATTCATGTAAGTTACTTAACTGTAAATTTTTTGAAAATCATACATAATTCAAAATCTATTGTGACTGGCCGCGCCGGTGTGCCACTGCGACTCGATAGGTTAAAATGAGACATTATGGAGAGATCGAACCTATTGTCTACACCTCAACCTAAAATTCTTTCTACCTCTCCTTAGTGATGCGACCGTGATGCTATGTACATGTTTGTATTGATTTTAGGTACCTACTTCCACCATCCTTTAGGCTTCCGTTGAACAAATAGTGAGCTAAGATGGCTTGAAAGTTAACAACTAACTTTAGACGGATTTTAATGCGTTGTTTATAATTAAACTAGTTATTATTTTTAAACTTTACTATTATTTAAAGTAAAAACTATTTAGAATTAGGTTTACACTTTACCCGTTACGTTGCTTTTCAGCAGCCATGGTCACGGGGAGACGGGGAGCTAATATGGCGTTCGAAGATCGGATTAAGTATTTTAAACATATTCTTACTTATTATTATCACGCCAGTATTTTTATCTCATTAGCCAGCACCGATCAGTCAAAAGCATTATTAAGCTTTATGGATACCCAGGTTATGTTAAGTTTCTTTTTTTTTGTCCATAGAGAATGGTTGCCCACCTATTGTTTAAAATGGTTCCCCTGTTTATAAAAATTCTTACGATAGTTGCTTTTGGGTCGAAGGAAATCGTATTGTTAACTACATTTGCCGGGCCAGTTTTACGAGCTACATTTGTAAGTTTTATTATTAAAGCTAAAGGAAGTGATTGTTTAAATATTCATGGTCGTCCCTAAGCTTTTTACCTACTAACTTCTATTGTTTTAGTAATCAACAATAAAAATTTTGAAACCATTGATCGCCTATTATGAATTTCACTGGATATTTCGCCTAGATCTCTACGAAGAAATATCTAACGTTTACTAACTTGGTTTTTTGAAGAAGCAGCGATAGCTCGGTGGGGAGACCAAAAGACTGCAATGCAGAGGGTCTCGGGTTCAAACCCACGTCGCGCACCTCTGACTTTCGGTAGTTACCTATATTACTTTTTGAAATTATGTGCGTATTGATTGACAATTATCGCCTGCTTCGTGCCTCGGAGAGCACGTTAAGCGGTCGGTCGGTCGCGGCTGCCATGAACATCTATGGCAGTCGTTATTGGGGAAGTCGACACAAAAGATCCCACTGAGTCAAAGTGGCGCCGGTCTGTACTGACTGGCTCCCACACAAGATAAGATAAGATAACTCAGTTTTTAAAACTTATGAAGAACTAGATTTCTAGTAACAGTTACTTGACTGTAAGTACTTATATAATTAAATGTTTGTTTAATTTATTCGCAGAAGTATTGATAAATTTGTTTTGAAAATAAAAACAAGTTCAAAGCTTACCTATAATTAAAATTACGGACATGCTTATCAAACGTATAATATAATAAGTCGACCTTTCATGGAATTAGTGCATATTTATTTACGTACCTAAATGGAACATTAAATTATACGCTGTCCATTACATTCGTTTCTGAAACATATGAGGTGATTGTGTCATTGGTTAATTCCAAGGTTCAATATCAAATAATAACAGAGTGCTGATTGTCTAATTATGTAGGTAGGTATAGGTATAAGCTTTGTCTACACACACCTATCACCTACTCAACTAGCGATGTTTGCACACAATGTATTGTATTACCAAGCGCCATAAGTTTAAGAGTAAGCACTACGTGACCGTCACTTGACACTGACCCATTCTATATTATAGCGCTCGTACGCAAACAATGTTCAGACACTGGGTTCCGTGAATAAATTAACTATAATTATTAACACACAAAAATTACATAATTCCAGTTATTTTCCTCTAGACAGTGGTTTTATTCAAGGCCGGTGAGAAATACCGTAAAAGATTTCACATATTTGCGATAGCTTGAATTTATTATGGTTATTCAAATAGGATTCCCGATTTATGTAATAAAACAGGTTTTATGTGTAAATGTCTTGTATGGTGGATTTTAAAATGATACAAAGATCCCTAAACACATCGCCACAGTTTATATTTCAGATCGTATTTCAAAATATTTCCCATGAGAGTTTGGTCTGGCTCGACAGCCAATCAGCCAATTCTGCTAGCTGCAAGAAATAATTATACTTTAAGTAAGTATAATTATTTCTTCTATTTCTTATTATTTTTCCATACGTCTAATCTTTTTTTATGGTATATAGTTCTTAGAATAACTTATTATTTGAAAAGAATAATAGTAACATTTTACAGGAAGTTAGGTCACCGGTCACTAATAATGTAGATTAAACATAAAGCTAGTTAGTTGCATATAATTTCCTGTGATAAGCTTCGGTTGCTTTGTACATTCATTAAAATTACTGCTTCCTTTTTTATTTTATGTAAGAATGAGTGGTTTAATGGGATCCTAAAATAAAAGTAAAGAAGAAATAAACAGACGTTAATTATCATATTCTTACACTAGACATTTTATAGTAATAATTGAGATGAGCTGGGTGTAAAGCTATTGAAGTTGTAGTTAGTACTTATTATGCACACATATATTGGCACTATAGTATATACACTTAGCATTATGTATATGACTACAAATAAACTATATCGTCTACATTTATAATGATGGTGTACACATAGATTCATTACTGCAAATGTGAATCAACAATGTATGGCTCCGGGCTTGATTCCGATTCTGTGAGCCTGGTGTGGTGTGTGCAACTTAGCGCATAACACTAAAACCGTCAAACGGGTTTGCAACCAACGAATGCTATAATAAAAAGTTGTTCGAGACGCGGACGCGGGCGGTTAAGGGTTTAGTACGTTACTAAGAATAAGCGTGTAGTATAGTAGACATCTTCGACGATACCGATTAGTCATGTCATATACCTACAATTAATGTATTATTAGGGTCTCGCAAGTCCTACACTCTAGGTGAGATGCTTACTGTCTATGTGTTTATACGAAGACGAAGAGACTAGACATAAAAGGTCGCAAATAATAAGTATTTATTTACGTAATATAATTATTTATAGTCTTATAAAAATATAATTAAAACTTCATGCAGTTCCTTGCCGTAGATATTTAAAAAAATAAATGATAATATGAAATAACCTATAAAACAGTATAAAAATATCTTTGTCGAAGATTTTTAGAAAGGAAGTAGAAACAAACACATTTTATAGTAAGTAGTCATCGTCATTTGCCATACTACCATAGTAATCATTGAGATCTTTTCACTTAAACATTTTATTAAACATCTCCGCTTATGACTGTGATCGCAGCTTGGCCGGGAGACTGGCAGACATCTCGATTGATGGAGCCAGCTCAAAAATCACATGTTTTTGTTTAGTAGGTATGTACTTCAACCACATATTTACTAGCTATCTATCTACACATTTACTTCCTAACTAAATTTAATTATTACGAGAGTAGGTCGCTGCTAAATACTTACTTATGTAAATTAAAATTGGCATTAGGTAAAATTTTGAAAATAGGTATTTTCTTAATTGCACCCACGCGTACATATCGGTTTGAATATGACCGGACATTTGACATGTCATGTCATTATTTGTATACATATGAAATCATTTTGTTTCTATATCATAAAGAAAAGCTAAACCGAAAAGATGACATAGGAAATGTTTGTCAGACTATTCTGTGATGTGTTGACTCTGTTGTGCCGGCCGGCCGGAGAAACAACAAAACATACACCCGAATATTACCGAACTTACCCGAATGTAAAACGAATCTCGCTCCAAAACGTGATCCCGCTGTTTGATTTGAAAACAAAATTCACCCGCCCGCTGCCGGCGTTTCACGGGCGAAGGCGAACTACAACAAGCTCAGTGCGCGAGCAAGCGTGATACGGAATGTACGTGTGGTGCGTCTTGCGCGGACGTTAACTCGGCGATTTGTTTTTTTTTATCTTGCGATTTATAAGGCCAGAACAAAAAAGTTTTGGAGTATAATATCGATAAACTAAAAAGAGTTTTTATTAGTAAAGTTGACTTCGAGGCAGTTCGCGCAGAATTTTGACCAATATCTGTGGATTTCCGTATAGACGCGAAAAAAGTGAAGGAGACATTTCGAAACAAAGGACTGTTTTGTACATTTTCGCAACGATTGCGAAATTGTGTTCAAAAATACACTGATCTGGCTTAATCGTGGAGGGCATATTAAAAAAATCACCGCCCGTGGCCAACTAGTTCGGACACAATCTGTGGTCACCGTACGAAAAAACAAAAACGCAACGATTTTCCTAGATTAATACAAGGACTATATTTAGAAAGGTTTTATAAAATTCTCGTCATAAAAGTATCGTGAACTTTTATCGGCTAACCTAAAAATTACAGTGAGTTCGTCGACCTTAAAAATTCGTGCTTCAGTGGATCAGTTAGTTTGCAGATTTTTGATACGAGAAATACATAAAAGCAGTAAAACCTGGATTAAGTGTCGAGTTGGTTTGCATGATGTCTACTGCCATAATGCATCAGTCTGCGCTGTACGACTTTGGTGAATTGTTCTTGAAGGTATGTGTAAATTTATTTACAACACGTTATTTCCGTAGGTATTAGTAATATCAGCATAATTATATCATGTATGTGTGCCATATATTTATTGCCTGTGAGCCATATTTTTACTTAGTATCTTACATTTGTGATTATTTAATCACTATCGTACCTAATTTAACTTATTTTCGAGAATCTTTCTGTTGAATCTGTAATCTACTCCTGCCGTGTAGTGTACCTCGATTCTCAGACCTACCGCTTACGATAATACTCTTAACAAGTATTTCTTACTTAATTTTGTTTATGATTATATCCTCCAAATATGTCGTCAATAATATGCAGTTAATTTATTATTGGTAGACAACCTTTGATTAGTCATTGGTTGACAGTGAAAGCCTAACAAAAAATTACGACATACCATTTTTTGTTAGTCTAAAATATATTTCAGGCAACCAAAAAAATTTATATTCCAGTTGTTAGCTGGACCTTTACCAACGATTTTAAAGTTTAGACGACCGATTTTCCGTACCTAGCTTAGAACACAATATATTTACCTACTTAACTATAAAAGAAAGGATTATTTAATTTGTTTGTCCAAAAAATTGCCCTACGCATTATGAATGTATGAGGTAAAAAAGTAAAGGATAAAAATATTGCTGTATAATCTATCACATATAAATTATAATAATATTGCTGTATATAATAAGATTGTGGGTAGATTCAGACTACGATGGTAGGTACCTACCTACCTACTATCGTTGTTGAATGTTTGTAGTAGATTTAACAAAAATTAAAAATGCCATAGAACGTATAAATTTTAAATACCTATGTATAGCAGATAACGGTATAGTAGTAACTTATTCTTATCAAAAATAATATTTGTCTATTGTAAACAATATTTTAAATTACTTTTATTATCTGCAGTTGTAATGCTTCTCCTTTGGTAACCACGTACCCTGTGTATAACTGAAACTTCTTGTATATTTTATCATTTTATTATTTTTTGGTTGATTATTTCTCATAACGTAAAATATGTACTTTAAAAGGATACATTTTCTAAGCCACTCAGCTTAAAAAATGTATTCTTTTAAATTTTTATTTAATTTGATTTTCAACAATAAAAGCCACGAACGATAGTTAAGCAGGACTGGCATTTTGGGTCATAAAAACTCATAGACCATAATTTGTGATCAACTGATCATCGTTGGGACAATTACTCCATAATTGTCACAAGGATCGTTTTCGAGAACTCAATTACGTTTAGCTTTGATGTGTAATAGGTAGGTACAATAAAACAAAATGTTTTTATACTCTTGTTACATACCTACTTTATTTGTTTAAAATGTATGTGATAAAGTGATCAGTATAAAGTCAATTTCCCGCCTAAGTCAATGTTCTTACCACCGTAATTACACGATACGGAAAATAAGTAAAACCAGTTGCTGTGACTTGCGTGCACCCGCATGATGTTGCTACTAAAGTTGCAAGACTGGGGCTTATTCTCGAAACTGATAAATTAACTTGATCGACTTTACTCGCGAGTAATTTACCACATGGGTGATGGATGTAATTGAATAATATTCGTTATTATTTTACTTTGTATAACATCGCCAGTATTCATTTCCTTGAATAAATACACTTCTAAGACCTCCAGGAAAGTACGAATTTTACGTTCAACGGTACCTACGCTTTGTAACTTATTAACATCGTTTTGGATTGCAAATACTTTATACCTAATATATGTACTGATTGTATTTTATATTATAATTAATATGTTTTATAAAATATTTAATCGGCAATACTTAGAATTTAGGTTCAGTTTTGCATCATCAAAAGTTATCTTGGCATGACTTAAAATGTAAAGAATGAAAATAACAGTAATATAAATAAATCGTTTAACTTAAATTGCCGCGGCACCTGACCTAAGAATCTAACACGACCACTGGGCTCGTAGTGAGCAGTTTGCAGTTTCCTGAAAGTAAAAGTAACTAGGTAATATAAGGTTACGTTTGATTACCGCATAGACCCCGGTAGCTATAAGTTATACCAACTAAAGGTCCAATCAAACCAATCTGAAATCCACCAATCTTCAATGTTTCAGTGTTCTACAAACACACCACTACTTAAAAAGTAATCTAAACATTGAATTGTCGATTTGTCACTTGACAAAGGTTGAGAAATAGGAACAAGTCAATATTAAAAAATATATGGCTTAAGAGTTATCGTTCGGCCAAAATATTTAAAATGCATACACGTTGGGTTGAACCAAGTAGATACCTACGTATGTAAAATTGAATATTTTTAGTTATATGCATATTTATTGACGTGGGTAATACCATTATAGTCGCGATATAGCAATTTATTGCAAACGTGAGTGTTCAATTTAGATGCCAATTTAATATTCACATACATACATTCATTCTTCTATCATATTGTTTTGGTTGATATTCGGAGCAGAAAACAAAACAAGAATATCGCATCCAGTTGACAGACCTACTTTATTGGGATTCCTTTATGTAAAAATAACCGTAATAAACTAAGTTTACCAAGAATTTTATCTTAAGAGACATGCCTATTTAGTATGCTTAAATTAATGTTTGATCCTTTTCAAATCTCGGCAGGGGTGAGTTACAGACAGCCGAGTGGTGTAGCGTTATTGTCGATTCTGAGAAACGTAGCTAAGGCTATCTCGATAAAGATCAAAATCGACTAACAAAGCCAGTTTTGGTAGCTAGCTGTAATGACGAAGAAAAACCGGTCCTATTAGTTACTCCGTATAGTTATAAATGGTTTGTACCCTGCACACGCTACCTGCTCCGAGTTTTTGTGGTCTTTTACTTTGCGTAAAAGACACTTGTTGCTTAGGGATACTCTGTTTTATGTTGGGTTGTATACGAATGGTATATAGGCCACGTGAAAAGAAATAAGGGTGTGCTCTGTGTGTATTACATACAAGTGACAGGCATACTCAACAAGTTTTATTAATAGTTAGTTATTATTATTTGTTTGCGTTTGTATGTTAGGCTGGCTATTTAGCTCGTAAAAATATAACTATCTATACATTTCAGGAAAATATTTTATATTTCGTAGTTGACGATAATAATATCACGAAACAGACATAGCTTAAAGAATATTGTTGGAGTATAAGAATATAATTGAATTGAATTAATGATCACATGATACGTACAGGTTTATTTTTTAAACTACCGTTTAAATCTGACGTCAATTGGATTTTCTACGATACAATAACATGTCTGCAATAAAAAATTTACGTATAGAATTGCAGTGGGAATTTTGAAAGGTGCATCGTGTAGTTTTTTTATTAGCTTATATTTTGGATCCATCCAAAAAAAACTTTTTAAACCGTTGAATACACCTACAACCTTCTACCTGCCATCTATTTACAAATACAACCGCTGCCTTTTTTTTGGTTTTACTTTGAGCTCCAGATAAAGAGCTTTTTGTTCCATCTCTCCCCTTTGTCCCACAATTATTGGTGGTAAGATCCTGATAATATTTTATATAGCGAGGCTATGTTGAAAGTGGCTGAATTTTGATGAAGATTGATCAAAATAAAGATTTGCTTAGCATGTATTATTCCAATAAACTATTTATGTTAATTGTTATTGCATAAGCTCTATAGTTACAATAATTTGCTAATAGACTAAGTTTTGTAGCATTCATAGTTAAAAGCGTTTCTTCGTATCCATATGTATTTACATTATGGAACAGTTTGTAGATAAATCCAGCGCTACCCTCTTGAACTATGACCACTACTTAGTCTTAGGTGATTTTAATATGTCCAATTTAACATGGATTAATAATAGTCATAATTTTACTATTTTACAAACTACTTCGTGCCCATTTTATCATCTCATGTCCGAGTTCATGGCCATAGACGATTTGAAGCAATATAATGAAATAAATAATAATAAATCTATAATTTTCGATTTGGTTCTTTCGTCAGAATCCATATCTGTTATTGAAGCTAACGAAATTTTAACTCCAATAGATTCACCACCTCCCTTAAAAGTTGATCTTACTATTGATTGTTAAAACTGTAATCTGCCATCACACAAACTGTCCAGATATAATTTTTATAAAGCCCATGACCTATGATGTTGTCGAAGAATTGCATGATATTAACTGGACTGACTTATTATCATCTTGTAACAATATAAACGAGACACAGTTTTATAGAATCTCGCAGGTTGCAATAAATCGATTTGTACCAATGGCTAAACTCAGATGCGAGAAATATCCTGTTTGGTATACTAGTGGTCTAATCAGGAGCCTTAAAGAAAAAAACCGAGCTAGGATGTGTTTTAAGAAATATAAGAATCCTATGGATAAAATCGTGTTTGATTTATTAAAAGGCAGGTCGGTACTACTGATGCAGCAATGTTTCATTAATTATTGTAAAAATCTAGAAAGGAGTATTGCTAAGAATCCTAAATATTTTTGGACGTTTATAAAACATAAACGTAAATGTAGAAGCGACATACCATCTAATATACAACTAAACGGTGAAGAAGCTACAGACATACTTTATGCTAGTAACTTATTTACAAAGCATTTTTCATCGATTTACACACTTGACTCTCGGACTGCTACAAATTCAACAATTTATCTCTGATAATAGTTTCCTCTCTCTTAACAAATTGATTTGACCCGAATCAGATATTCTATAAAGAGCTTGGTCCGGATGGTTTTCACCCATATTTTTAACAAGATGTGCCAAACAAATATCTTGACCTCTAAAACTTATATTCACCGAGTGGCTCCGTTCAGGACAATTCCCTAACTATGGGAGAACGGCCAAAATTGTACCTTTTTATAAAGGAGGTCCTATAAACATTGTTGAGAACTATAGACCTATATCTATTTTATCCATAATACCAAAGATATTTGAGTCATTAATTTACCCATATTTAAACAGTTGGGCCAAATCACGATTTGTTGAACAACAACACGGCTTTATACAAAAAAGATCAAGAACTACTATTCTATAGCTTTTACAGATACAATATCTTATTATTTAGATCAGCGTACTCAGGGAGACACCGTATATTTTAAATTGTTTTTAACACTTTAATCTTAGTTGTCAATTTGCCTTTTATTACATACTGTGTCTTCTATAATTGAAGGGGTACACATTCATAATACTTATGTGTAAAATTCTGTGTAAATTGTATTATATATTCTTTGTTGGAGATCCAAAATAAATAAAATAAAATAAAATATATACAGATTTTAGCAAGGCCTTTGACAAAGTAGACCATACAACATTGATTTCAAAACTTGCGGGCCTTGGAGTAGGAGGATCCGTTCGGAAATGGTTTGAATTGTACTTTACCAACCGAAAATCCTATATAGTAGTGAATGGTGCGCAGTCATCCGAAATCCTGATCACCTCTGGTGTTCCACAGGGATCACATTTGGGACCTCTTTTTTTTTTAATTCTTATAAATTCCATCTCAGTATTTCCATCATACAAAGTTTTATATATTTGCCGGCGACCTCAAAATTCTAAAACCTATCCAAAGCTTAGAGGATTGTAGTCTAGTCCAGGACGACATAAACCGACTGTTTGAGTGGTGCTTACAAAATAACATGTCTCTAAATGCTGAGAAATGCAATTATGTTTCTTTTACTAGAAATAAAAGAAATACCAACGTCATACACTATAAATAATCACTTAAACTAGTCGACTGTGTATTTGATTTAGGAGTTTTAATGGACAGTAAACTTACATTCACTGCACACATATATAAAATAATACTAAATGCGACTAAGATGTGTGGTTTATAGTCAGAAACTCTAAAGGGTATATACCCTAGAACTAAGATTATTTTATTTTATTCATTGGTCCGTAGCATACTGGAATATTGCTTCCAGGTTTGGTCTGCATTTTATGAGGTTCACAAAAACCGACCGATTGAACGAATACAAAGGAGATTCGTCAGTCATCTTGCCTTTGACATGAAATTGCATCATTCACTAAAATCGTAGTCATCGTCCTGAACACTTCAGAATTGTTACGCTGAACGATAGGCGCCAACTGCTTGATTTATTATGCTTATATAGCTTATTAAACAATAGAATAGATTGTCCTGAATTATTGTCTAAAATTAATATCTCTGCTCCAAGTAAACTACCGCGCTCAGGTGTCTACAAGCTGCTCAGTGTCTGTAGATACAGGACTAACATAGGTCTTAATATACTTTTAACAAGAATAGCCAAATCATACAGTCTTCTGCGACTGGCAGATCTGTATATATATTTGGTGACAACTTGTTTAGATTTAAGAAAATCACTGTATACCAGGGTTCCAGGCTTCGGTAATTATGATACCGTATAAGACTTAGTTTGTTTTTCCATTTTTAGTCTAACTTTTCTATTTCTTCTTTCTTTATAATTTTATGTTAATGTATTTAGAGCTTTTTAGTTAATTTTGTGGCGAAAGTTTTATTTTTGTTAGATGTGGTTGCCTGTAAGTGAATGAGCACAAGGCATGTCTGTAACTTATTATTTAGATGTAAGAAAGATGTATCATTTGTTGGCGATCCAAATAAATAAATAAATGCGTTGTGTTACGTGTTACCAGTTTTCTGGCTGTGGGTCTACCATAAATTTGCATAGCTCTCGACGAACCTTGTTACGTTTGATCGTCGACATGTCTTTCCATACAATTTCTAAAAGCGGCTTTAGACGATGACAGATTCTAAATGTAGGTATATGACAACACAACAAATCAAACGTGCCGTCAAAAACTATGAAAAGTCATGGCAGACCTTCCACTTGTCAAAGTTTGAAAGTAAGTTTACGTTCAATTCTTTACATATAAGTTAACTTTAGCGAGTGTTAATGGCTAAAATTGTGGTTAAGAGAAGTAAAATTTTGGCACAAAAATGTTATCGTTGGGTTTGTTGGTAGTGTTAACTATTTCGCTAGTTGTTAGTTGGTCAGTAAGGCGTGTAATCACGTGGGGCGGCGAAGCGCGTGTTCGTGCCACGCTTGCACGCAACTCGTTGATATTGTTCAGAACGCAACACATCATCACGTATTACCTTACTTAGATACATCTCGTACTCTGCCACTTTTTTACTAGTGATGTCAATAAAATCGCTGTCGGAATGACTAACAATAACAACAAGGCATATACACCTGCACCTGATAAAACGTCCAACTTCTTTGTAACTGTTAAAGTTAATATACATATTTATAACGCAACTTATAAGGATTATAGCAATACATAATGCACATACTCGTCGGTTTTATTTCCTATGTATGTATGTTGTAAACTTGCTTATTGTTTGACCCTGACGATTAGAAACTGGAAAATAAGCAACTGAAATGGAATATTTCAAATTGCATCAAAAATAAAAAAAAGTTAAGTGAGTTGCAAGAGTAAAAGGTCGTCACGCGACTCGATTAGCTCTCCACGTGTGCTGATAAAGGTTGATTGTATAGCAACCTGCTTTATAACCAAAATGTTGTCTGACGTCATATGAAAACTTCCACAAACCTCCTAGGTCGGTTGCAAGCACCACAAATGTTAGTGTTTAACGTTTCCTAACATACAGTTTTTCGATTTTAGTTAAATTGTATGTCACGCATTACAAGACTGCAGAAGTTGCTGCAAGTAAGCAAGCTTTCCACGCTTTTCGTAATCTAAACTCGAAAGGTTTCTTAAACAGCTGGTTTTAACCTCAAAGTCGACACCTCCGCCGTCGTTTCCCAACACCTAGACGTTGCAGAAATCTTTGAGTGCAGCGCAAACAATAAGTGTCGATCGTGGGAGCCCAGTAGTGCTAGCACAGCGTTACTTTGTACACAATATGTAACTGTAGAATATTTCCTCGCATGCACTATTGGCGAAATGCGATTTCACGTGGGGGTCATGTTGCTGCATCTATATGTTTCATTACACACAGTAGCGAAGTATTTTTAACCCAATGTGGTATAACCATATAAAAACATATTGAACCCTTATTTCTTTAGTTAATAAGAATAAAGACACAAGGGTAATTTTATTATTTCACAGTTCATTATAATGGCAACATTATAATTAATTGTGAAATAAAATAATAACGGGAAAATTAGTAATGTTATCAACACTTGATTCAAGACTTACTTCATTGTGAACGTACTATTGAATCTGTTTTTAGTATGCAGTAATATAATTTGTGCTGTATGTGGCAAGATGATTGGGTGTATGTTAGGGCAAGACTACAAGACTCGATCTGCGTAGGCCAGGTCCAACGGCCGCACTCGTAACCGCCAGTGTACTATTTTTAGCCCAGCTCCTTTCTCCGACGGCTGGGGCCCGGACGTGAGTCAACCCTTTGTTCCCCCGAAGCGCAACGGCCTCAATGTGAGGACGCTTTGCCAATTTGCTTCACCACACGTCTCTGATGTGGTCAATAGTTGTCAAGGTGCCGCTTACCAAACATACGTCTTTATTGTTTAGATTTTTAATATGTGGCTCGCCTTGAACACTCGGTTGCTTAATGTGGAGATGCCATTAAACTCCGATGTTCATATAAACACTAGACTCTAATTTGACGTAAAGATTAGATGTTTCGCACTTCAGCCTCTCATAGATGTTGCGACAGTCGCTTTGCTACCCACACAGCACACACTTATGAATTCAAATAGAATACTGAACGTAGTAGTATGTAGGTACGACTTCAAACTTGTTTCATTATTATCTTATTATTATAATATATACAAATGTTGCCAAAGATTCCAAGCTTAGAGTAATATTGCTTACAAAGTTTCTACTTAGACTGCGTTTTCATGACGATAGTATCAAACAAATCCGTTTCTGTATGCGACTTCAAGTTGCCATAATCTTGAGAATAGCATTATTAAATCCCCTTTATAACCAATTGTCTAGGAAAAGTGAATGCTTCTAAATAATACTTCACACGACACATCTATTCAATTTGTTAGACAAGACAATACATGCAAGATATTTGAGTTTCAAACAATATAAATAGAAATACGGAAACAATTTACACACCTAGATATTAATTATACAATGTAGGGTTTAGTAACTCGTAGCTAAACTCTCAAGACTATATCCGACATGGTTACCGATTCTGTGGCCACTAAGTAGGCCGTATTTTGAAATGTACATTTTGTAACAATGTCACTTCATAGAGCAAGGTAAACAATCATATAAAGAGGTCACACATACAATTAACATCAAAACTATTAAGTTTTGACTATTTTGGAACCTGTTTTATTCACAATGCTGATGAGTTGTTACTGGCAGTTTAGCTGTTACGTTACATAACTTATTATCAAAATATGAATTGTGGATCTTTTAGGTTATGTTATGACGGCTATATATTATTAATTTCCATTCGCCCTAATAAAACTTGGCGTATGGAGGCACAATGTCATCAAGACGATTACTGTGTAAATATAGTCTCGTTAGATTCGCGACGTGTTGCTAATTGTTTCGGCAGAGCAAATGCGAGGGTTCATTGCCGGCCAAACGACATTGTCGAATGTCTGCCCACGGCCATTACTGTTTCCAAAGTCGTCTTTATGTTAAGTATTTTGTTAAACTATATGTAGTACTTATAAAAAGTGTTTAAACGTTAAATCGACGCGAAGTTACTTTAACTCTTTACTGCCTTTCATCATCCGCATAATTATATATGATGAAGGAGACGAAAAATTACCATTCTGGCCGCCTGCAACCTTGAAATCTCTTTTAGTTTATGCCATACGGCTTTATAGTGGTGTCATTATTTTTACAATTTACCATGGTTTAGGAAGTCGGTTATCGAATGATATGCTTAAAACTTCTTTGTTTTTGTTGATTTTGTCGTGTAATTTAATTTATAAAGTAATTGATGTCAACTAGGATCTTTTAATTTTATATAACGAATAAATAATATGTTTTTATTTTTACTCGAGATTGTTTGCTTAAGACCCACAAGATTTTACAGGGACTGTATGTTTGGAATGTTAATAAAACTTTGTATTTGTAAAGAGATTGTACCTTGGGACCATGTGCTACATTAAAAATTGTGCTATCATAGGTAATAGTTATTTATAATAATATAAATAAGTTGCGTGCTTTAAATATATAACGCAGTCAGACAAAGACTATACGTCAGCAATGAGTGAGTAAGCAAATAGCTAGTTACTGTACTAATGTAGATAATGCATTATCTAAGGTCTTATGTTGGAGTGCAACGCATAAACAAAGGGGTACTGTACTGTATCTTATCACTGCGACTGATAAGCGGATGGAAACATTATTAGTACTGTTGTGAGAAACATAGTGGCTATTTAAAGCATTCCAAATGACTTACATCTAATTAATTTCCCTTTCACATGATGACCTAAATGATCGTATTAGAGACGTGTGTTGCTTTATCGAAGATATTACTATTCTTTTGTACCTTAGTTGATATAGTATTTATTGGTAGTAAATTAACGTTGTTTATTAATTAATGAACTTGCAGTAAAATTGATCTACTCTAGCATATTTGGAACTACAATATGATACGATACGTACCACTAATTTTAGAACCGGTTATGTTATTATTGCGTCTTAAAATAATTATTATCTTTCCTATCAAAACATCTGCGTGTATAAAAAATGTTAGACTACCATCATTCTCTTCTACGGTAAGTGACATGCTGTTAGTGTTTGCCTGTACTCTCTTGTTTAACTATTGGTTAGGTTAAGGTCTGGAAGCCTCGCAGTGTAATAAAAATCCATACCCAGCATGGGGACAGTTTATAAAATGTGGCCAGGATAGAACTAATAATAGTATAATAAATAATGATAAGAGATGAATAAAAGCAGCTGTTAAAGTATTGTAATCGCGCAGTAGAAAGACGCGTGTTCTATGTTGGTAGCTATGGAAGGTTCAACTGCACTTTTGGCATACATTCGCCGAGCGGTTGCGTCACAGCGCGCGCGCGGAATCGAGTACACCGCGTAACACTTTTACCATTACCGCCGCGGCAACCTCTCGCCTAACTACTTGTGCTCGACGCGATCCACCGCTTTACATAATTGCTCGTAAAGAACACATTTACTTATGCAATACCAAAACATTTTGATAATCTCTTGCGCTTAAGAGGGTCACAGTTTCTGGGCCGCTCTATTCCAACACTAATTATAATATTTACTTATGTAATTAGGTTCAACTTATATAAATTTATTTATTTATATGTAAAAAACTGGACTAATAACACAAATTCGTTTAAACTAGAATTATATGCAAGTATCGTATTTGTTACAAGCACTGTCAAGCATAGTTAAGTATATAATATTGTAAAACTAGAAACACATTCTAATTAGGCGGGTTTTGTGTCAGTAGTTTTATGTATTAAGCTACCCACTGATCAATTACCCATCTATTATATGTATAAATTTCAAAATTTACCTTCGAACATAGGAAAATAAATAAGGCACTCGGCCATATGAGGAGGTTCAAAGTTTAATACCTACATGAATATTTGACTAGCACTTTTGAATATCAGCGTATGCTGACTGATGGTATTTATTATTTAGCCACGTTAAAGCTATAATTGTACGAATAAATATATGCGTTTGCGGTTTGATTTAAACAAAATTTTATAACTACTTTCGGACTAAAATATGCAAATTTTATTATTCTGTAAGTTATTAGTTGTCATGAAATGAGCTATCATTTAACGATCACAGCTATAATAATAGAAATTATAATTATTTTATATTGTAGAAGAATGGAACATTTCACAAAAGTGTATTGACTTATGTAGCTGACTGTACAGCCGGGTGGTGTGCTCAACTCGTTTGCAAAACGCCACAAGCACGGTGTGCTCAATACTGAGTAAACAAACAAAAAGTGCAAGTTGACGTAAAACTGCGATTACATCACGAGCAGAGCGGAGAGCAGCGCAAGGATGCAATATGGCATAAGTCGCCGCTGCAGCGCTGACTGCAAGCGACTGGAGTTACATTCTCTCGTCCAAAACGTTAACTTTCTTTTCTTGTTTCGTAATATCACGGCCGAACGGAGAGGAGCTGTCGCGGCCCAGCGCCGCACTGGCGTCAGTCGCTGGAAACCACCACTGCAGCTGATTTACATCAGCACCGTCTGCCGCATTGCGCGACGCGACGCGACGGCTCGGTTAAATTTGACGGACAGTCCCTAACTTTATTACACACTGAGAAACCTACTTTAACAAAACTATACCAGAGATTAACTATACTAGACACTTACATCTAAAGGAGGTCATCTTATGGAGGCTTTTGTACATTGTAGTCAATAAGTAATATTCTTTACTGGTGGTTTTGCAAATATGTTTGACGGTTTATGGCTCGGCTAATAAATTTCGTACGTACCTACTACTTTAACCCTAATTGTCATACATTGCGTATGTTTCGCGCGATTGCAGTTTGCATAAGAGCGTTGCACAAACGCGGAGTTGTACCTACTTCGATGTGATTATAATCCGCGCGTGCCGCGATATCTTATGCGCTCGGTGCAGGAAGGGAACTTTCAAACTCTTTCACTTTTTATGGTATCATATCCACGACCTACTCCAATGTTAACATGTAAGCTGCACATGTTTCTATTCACGTTTATTTACTTCAACTTGCCAAGTAATACAATGAGGCAGTGAATGACTGGTATTGAAGATTCAATGTTCATGTATTTCTTAGAGCATTCAAAATAATTAATTGGCCTCATTAAATCGTAAGCATTTAAGTATTAACTCCAATTTTAAAACATTAGCTACGCAACTGGTTGCTATCAGACGACCTCGTGTAAGTGTTGGATGCGTCATCCGACCCGATATACATACATATTGTGTTCTAAGTAATGTATGTGTCCGGGTACCACTGTCCATACTACGCTAAATGTTTAGTCATTGCAATGACCGATTTAAATATTATATACTTACTTCATATATAGTCGTCGTCATGTTTATTAGCCGCATCTATACAATACTCAATTCTACCGTTCGTTAATAAGCATTTGGCCTTACCTCAGATATTTATTTACGTTGATAAAGAACTACAAAGTGATTGTAGTAGCGGGCGTATAATTTACGGAGGTAATAAATAGTGTTTGTATCCGCTATCGTGTACAGATAAGTGACGGATAAAGTCAGATTGTTTGCAATTACGATAGCATGTTGGGTCTTATACAATACCTGTACATATATAGGATGGACACCAATGGTTGATGTACCCTGCTGACACCTGTGTACTTACGTAGCTATCACACGCACGCTTTGTGACAAGCGCTGCAACACTCCTTACGTTGTAAGTCACGTCATATATAATTGTCGTGTAAAATTTCGTAATAGCATAAGACCTACCACCCGCAGACAAAGATTGTTATTTGTCTTGTGAAAACTTGAATCTGTGAAATAAATTATATTGGATGCGCAAAATTGGATATGCCATTGATTTTATACAAATAGCTTAAGTGTTCTGATGTAAACGTGGTCTTAAGAACGATCTGAAATGCTTACATTGTAACTAATGTCTAACATGGCAAACAATTGCAAATCTATTTCCATTTTAAAGTAAATGATCACAATTGAACCATGTTTTGGCGAGTTGACGCATCCATTTAGCGAACACAATGTTGTTGATCGTGTTTATATCGACAAGCAATCACGTAGCTTAGCTTAGCGTTAGTAGTAGTCCGTTTATAGATAGTGTGTCAATAATGAAAGGAAAGTGGCGCGCCAGGCCGTCGTTGGTAGGTCAGTGTCGGTCCACTCGCGTTTACGTAACCCTTGTCATACAGCATACAGCACATCCATCGTACCAATTTTGACTTAATGATTTTCTTGACCTATTGCTAACTTCGCTCCATACCGGAACACATCAACAAGGTTGTATCGTCATCGATTGCATAAATCTTATCGAGCACCAGTCTATTGCGCCAATATAAAACTCGCTGAGTATCTATCTACAAATGAGATGACTAAATCAACCAGTTGTTCTCGATTTATCCTAGTAGGTAATCTAAAGCGTTTAATATTCTAAGGTAAAAAGTTATTAGTTTCCTGATCACGATTCGTATTCAAACAATGTAGGCAGTAAATATGGATCTCGTAAATCTGCGGAACGTCCCCTGGATTGAAAGTTTCGCAGTGTTGTGCAAGTGACCACACTGTCTCGTAAATTTTGAGTCACTCGTACATTTCGTACTTGCATAATTCAGTTACTGGAATCTCAAATGTTTGCGATTGCAACATGCAACGAGGTTCATAGGTCGGTTTTCTCTCGTTGCGGAAACGAATATAAAATGTACCGGCAGAATAACTGCCTCTTTTCATCACCAACGGCGTTGAACTTCACAAGGTCTTTCTGCCACCTTACTTCCTGCTTCGTACACGAACCGAATCATCGCCTTTTTAAGCTCGGTGCCAACTATACTAGTTTACGATTTTATATTACATTTAATGAAGGCATATTAATCTTCTGTTACTTTTAAAATCTATCGAAGCACGCCAAACACACATAAGTGTAGTAGGTATAAATGACTTGAACAATAAAGCTTTCAATTTGTAGATCGATCGAACATTTTAAACGGAACTAATATCGCGTGTGTACTCCGCTTAGATATCTAAACCCATAATAGGTACGCATGACTTAATCTCCGTTCCGATAGTCGATACAAAAAGCTCTACAAAACCTAATTACGTAATAGTTAGTAAGTATGGGAGGCTAAAGATGCATACGGACGATAGAAGTAGCGTGCCGTAATACTTATAAGCTCGAGAGTATTCAATTGTGGCCCGAGGGCCGTCATGCGTGACTATCAATCATACACCGACCAGTAATTGATTGTTATTCAACGTTTTAATCATTTAGGTTGAACCTCTTTTTAGTATGCTACAATTATGCAAACGTGAACTTAATGAATTAACAACATAACAGCTTATTCTAATACGTAATTGAATTGAACATCTCTATGTTAGCTGGTAATTTTTTGCCTTTGACCTTATTTCTTGACCTTCTTAAGTTGATTAAATATGAGATATTATTGCTACCATAAAAATATATAAATTTAGTGGCATTGCCTCTTGCGTTATTTTTTTGTTTTTGTAATTGTCCGTTTGAGGTTTAACCTATTACCTACTACCATAACATTTTGTAAAAAATATAACTAGCTTACATTGCATATTATAATTACTTACTGTTGTAAAACAAGTAAGTAAAGACTTTTTGCACTTAGTTGTTTCTTTAATTTTTGTAAGAATGTTTTATTCATTGAACATAAGTTAAATAGTGCAGTGAGCGTGATGTTTTAAATAACAGGTTTGAACAGGTGGAACTTGCCCTAACTGCATTCTATGCAACAATACTGTGCATTATCAAATCGGTGCGCCGTGCATCGATGCTCACCGTGACTGGCGCGTACCTGCGTGTTCAAGGGCCCGTGAAATGCGCACCACTACCTGCACTAATAACCTGCCTCCAAATAAATACACCCGATAACCATTCTGTAATTAGAACACTCATTAACTTCCACAAAATCCTATTTCGCCTTTAATTAGCCTTATTTCGGTCGCACAATACATCTTTGTATATCTTTATAGACACATTAGCATGCAGATAACACGCGTTAGTTAAAAAAACTTGTATAATAATGCAAAAACTTACACTCAACGGCAACCGTTGATTATGTAGATTGTTCAATAGTTTCGTAACTCATACGAAGTTGTTTCACGGCGAGTGGATAGGTAGAGCCATCACCGTGACAAATGGGGTGGTCTTTGCCATGACGTGAAAAGCCATGCTTCGATGAGCGGCACCCGTGGAAAACAGTTGCGATAACGAATACGAATTTCACGTAATTTTAACTGACTTTCCATAACAGCTTATGTGAACCCGAATTACATAAACCTTTGTATTCAGAGTTGTTTCGTTCAAGTTATACTTGAAAGCAGTCCTATTGTGACGCACTTTGATAACTTATCCGAAACTAGTACACAACAGTTCATAAGTTATCTCAGGTCACCCCTTTGCTCATATCATTACCTCGAGTGCTCATTTTATGACAGTTTGTTCAACTTTACTTGCGTCTAATAACAATGTGTGAAAAATTTTATTAACAGTTTGTTATGGATGTACAACATCTAAAATTCTTGAAGGGTTGGCATCCGAGAAAGCCAAGAGCCAATCTAATCACATTTAGTTATTTTTTATGTTCAGCAAACCACATGTAGTGGTGCCATTCTTGTATTCCTGGCATGTAAATCATCAGATTGGCTGACCATGTGTTGGGATCACGAAAGTGGCCTAACTCTACTAGTTTAGTTGATTTAATAATGTTGCGAGCGATTCTTTGCAAAGATTTTTGTATGAATTTACGATTGTGCTACAACATTTCAATTGAACATGGTATTGTTAAATCTAGATTTATCGTGGCAATGGACCATAGTTGTAAATTATAGACGTCTGAATAGTGATATTCACATTAAATAGTGAGTGCACGCAATGTAAACGCAGCTCGAGGCCACCGCCAGCAGTGCGCGCGGGCCGGGCGGGCGAGGCGGGCGCAAGCGCATCGATGCACTACGCTGACCCGCGTGCGCCTCCAACGAAAGTGAAACTAGATGTAATCGCCCGCTTGTTCTCTATTTTTGTTTGTAATAGAACCGCTTGCTCTTACTGCTTGCTGGTCCGACCAATACACCTATCTGTTAATCTACACGCTCTGTACGAAGAGACCCTATGCCGGACGGCTGGCTACGTATCCCCGTCGCCACACTTTACGAGTATTTTTACATTGCTTCATTGCTTTTTGTGGCTTTCGGAGCTTAACATGTACAACACGCAAGTAAAACCTTTAATAAACTGCTTTCCATATTTCTTAGACGAATGCAATCGCCGCCATCTTGAATTAACCGCCATAAATAATTTGATTTAAACGCGCATTGAAATGTATTAGGTACATTGCGAGCCGTATGATTTAACACCCACAGTCATCGAGCAACATTATAATTTGCTTATGTTTTCCTTGAATGACAATGCCCTACCGGCTACAACTGATTCCTTAGTCTTTAGAGCGTGTTTAAAGACACAATAAATAGCACTAACAAAAAATAAAGTAAGAGCGTTAAGAACGGATGTTGCACATCTGTTGTTGGAGACATAATAACAAGTAATTAGCAAAGGAAGACGTCCAGCGGAGGCGGCCCATGTTCGCACAATGTGTCGTGCACGTTGGACCGCTTCCGTTGCCCCCTCTCACGCCCGCCACATCTCTCACCCCTCGGTGAACCCCTAAATGAACTCAATTATTACTGTACAAGTGTACAGTACACTCTATTGATCACGTAATAAGCACGACAATTATCAATAGCCCAATGGATTTTGGTTACCAAATATTTGGTTCTTTATAACAGATTACTGATTATATAGTACAATAGCATTAAGTACTTATAAAATATCAAACGCATAACCAATTTTAAATGGATATTTACATTATTCTAACAAAAATAAAAGCAGAAGCTATCGCCTCACATTCATGCATATACGTGAACATAAAAATAGTATTAATTAAAGCCGTTTTAAACGTGTAGAGTGCTGGAGCGCTGTTGATGAGCCCATTCGCTTGCTCCTCCAACGAAGGTCAGCCGCTCACACACCTACTTACCTTACCACGACAGAGCCGACCGTTGATTGCATTATTAAAACTTACGTTATTATTGTTGCTGATTGCGACAATTATAATACATTAAACTCGTTATTTTTAATTACGTATAGTAGGTAACAAAGCCAAAATATAAAATTAACCTATTTCAAATATGACGTATTTATTATATACCTAAGATTGAACGGTGGCAATAAACAAATGTCTAATGTACGATTCACTATATTTTTGTTCAGTGTTTTGTTGTTAATCAACTTATTTGTTTACGCCGCATGTTAGCTCATTAAATATTATGACTTAGCTTAATGTACCTTCGTGCATTACGTTTTAGAACCTATTTGCGATAAAAAAGTACTGTGTATAATATATTGAACACTACTTGCTGCGAATTATTCATTGAAGGATTTCTAGATTAATATCAAAGTAAGATTTTTGTGAGTAAATTCTTTACATCAGTCGTTTTAAGACAGAAACTTAATTCATATTTTCTTGTTTTGGAGACATGTAATTGTAATTCATTATACAGTGTACCTATATAATGTCTATACTAACAAATATATAAGGTATGTATATGTATATAATAATAAAATTATATTATATTTCGTATAATTATAATAGTGCCAATATATTAAATTCTAATTTATGAAAATGGGTATTCACCTGAAATTGGTAGTTCCTACGGCGCGGCGAGTGAAGGGTATCCTTAGCCAGTTTATTTTATTAAAATACTTGTCTGCGTTTTAACAAGACGCCATTAATATAAGCGTTGTCTTGGTTAAAACATATCTTCTAAACATTATGCCAATAAGTCCGCAACAAAGTGGGCGTATCGACTGCGTTGCCAATGTGGCTAATCCACTATTTCAGTCAATTGTGAAAACATTGCCTAACAACGGCGGTTGCTGGCGCGGCACGTACCTGCCTACTAAACTGCTAACACTTGCCGAAACTCGCTTGCAACCCGCCACCATTGCGTCGTTAGACAACCTTCGATTTCTCCCATTTTAACACAATGTAACGTTTGTTCGTCAAAACCAACGTCGATGACTACGTCTCTCAAAGTTTACGCAAAACATGGTATAATGACAATTTGACAATATTATTAGGCAATTTGTCACTTACCTGCTAGTGGTCGACTGCGGTCGGTTACATAAGGGACCTATCTTTTGGTGGCCGCGTTTAATGTTATTAGTATTCAAATTGCTCTACTCGAAGTAGCCATTGGTATGAAATGCATTCAAATCAGCGCTTTATTATTCGTCTCGGACACGCGTTGTTGTGCCACGGATTAGATTGACGCTGGAGATCTATGCTGACGAATGATGCGGTGCAAATCTACATAGTAACTACTGATTTAATAAAGCCCCAAGCAAAAATATTCATTGAATATCGAATCATACGTTAGATCATTACAAAATTGTTAGATGTAGTCATATTATGAGCTAGATATCTTCAATTAAAAACATTTACCGCCAAATAAATTACAAAGCAATATTTTCTATTTGTATGTTATTATCAAAATACATAACGAAACGTCATATCTTTTAATTGAAATATGGAAATGTCATGTACGAATACACACATGATAAAATTCCAAAACATGGCCGCTTGCGTTGATGGCTGTTTACATGATACGTATTAAAGTTACGAAACAGTGTGGGTCATAATAATTATAGAAAGAGAATGTCTCGTCACAGTCGGAGACCAAGGCTTCGTTTATTAACGAAGCTGCTGAAGATGCGCCGCTAATGTAATCTGAATTGTCCTCGCTTAGTCCATGTATAGAAACGCAACAATTTTGGGTGATTATGTCAGCTGTTCCAAAGAATGCGTCGGCGTAACAGAGCTTGTAGCTTGTGGAACGTGTATTGTTTTGTGAAGAATATGTATATAACGCACGTGGGCACTTGGATCTGCAGCGGAGAAAGTGGCACAGCCGGCGGCAAGGCCGTTCGTCTCGTCCCGACCTTCGTCGGTACACTTCCGGGATCCGTTCACTTAAATGAAACCCACATAATATGACATTTATTACATTTAGTCTGCCAACTCGCTTTCTACCTTCATGCTTCATGTGGCAATAAAGACAAGAATCATAAGGGTGGTGGTGAACAGTACGGGTAAAACAGTTCAGGCAAACGATCCGTGCTGAGTTTCAACTTTAACCTGTTTGATATTGGCATTAGTGTCTACACCGCATCTCCTAGACATAGTACCTATTGAGACTAACTGCGCCGTTTGTAGAGAGCCTAGGCGTAGCGGCGCAGCTAGTTTCTGTATCCTGCTTTCGTCTAAGCCTTTGAGTTCGCCACTAACTTGATTGATCTTTATAATTTATTTGGTACGTCTACTACATCTTAAAAATCTATGACGCATATTTATTATTGGTTCAAGATCTTTATTCGTAAAGCCCTTACTCTCTTAATTGCTTTGCGTAAACGGCATCGTTTCACAAGTCTTTAATTACAAATGAAATCGGATAATCAAGAACGGGACAATTATACATCACGTAATAATAATTATACTCGTCTTTCTAGCGGCTTTCGACCTCTATAAAAAGTTAATTGACATTCTTGTTTGAATATATTACTGAAATATCAAAACATCACTATCTTAAAAAAATGCAAGGAGCAAAATTTGTGTATATTAAGAGTATATACGTACCACTTGTAGGATTTTCAAAAACAGGTCGAGGGAATCTAACATTCAAAACAATGATTAAATCGGTTGCTAAACACAGGTCGCGTGATAGTCTCCTATGTGATTGCATTGCAACATTACCAGTCGCGTGCATCACGCCGTACTAATCGTACCGTACATCCGTACAACTTAGTCTCACTAGCATAGTTTTTAAATAGGTATGGTTGTATAGCACTATACCTCCTTAATTTGTAGCCACTCATTCAAACTGCATCATAATTCATAACTGTAAAGATATTGTCAACGCACTCGCAAAAATGCACGGATATTTAATTGCTAAGTAATAGAAAGAAGTTTATTTCGATACTACCCTCATGATGCAGTTGGCATTATAACTAAATATTTATACATACGTAGTTGTACAGTTGAAAGGCGGTACTGCAGTCAGTTTGCTATTTTGCTTATATAGTCTTAATTAAACGTCTGCGTGCTATTATTATGTATACTGTAGATTATTTCGTTTCATGTAAACAATCGCAGAATTTAAGTCACCTTGGTGACTAACATTCTTTTTGAGTAGTAGGTTAGGTTACCTGGCTCCTTTTTTATTGTTTAATGTCATGTACCGATTTCACGAATCCCATTTAACTTAGTGATTTATATAATATTGTCTTCTGTTTACGCGAATGTTATTCATTGAAATTATATAGTATAATCCGTATATAGTAGTGTAATTTTAGTGATTTATGTTTGTGATTGTAAGTTTTGCAAAAGTAATTTAACTCGGCCCTCTTATTGAGTGACGTCCATAATACATTGAAAATGAATGATGATTTAGCTACATTGTTATAAATATACTAGCGTTGCCTCGGTATTTTATATTATTGATCAGAGTCCGGATCTTAATGTAGAGTGGAGAATCAACACGCAAGCCACGGACTCGCCAAACAAGTTATGTTATAAATAATTAATTAATATTTGGCCGGCGAACTCTTTGTAGCTTCAAGGTCGCGGCAGCTGATCTTCAATATTAGTCAATCGCGTCAACTTATTTGTGAATTCTCATCGTATTTTAATGGCATTTCGTGTATATATATTTATCAGAACTTAAACGAAACACATGTACTACTTTAATTCCTTTTTGTTCCACTTGAAGGAATTTGTATGTAACGTTATATTAATACCATAATGTGATTTTGTTTTCGTTTGTGTGTCAAGTATAATATCATGTTTGTTATATTACCTGTTAGTTAACTATGCACCATTAGAGGCCACGGGTTAAGGTCGCGTAACTAGGCTTGGTGCCATCATTCATTTGGATGTCTTTGTAACTAAGTGTTAAATTACGTAGTATGTTTTAATCAAGTCCAAAACGTGATTAACAATTATTAATGGTATCAACATAATCCTGTCTTTTTAGCCACAATAATTAGATATGAATATGTAAACTAGGGTATTTTAATCGCGCGTTCGTTCCTACAAGGCTAACTTGTTGGCGTTAAACTTGTATCAGATCGCAATCAGTTAATGTTTCTTTAATCGCTATGGATATAATTTTATGCATCTACTTTTATTAATTGCTTTGTAATAATCATTATAAATATATTATACAACTAGCTGTGCCCGCGACTTCGTACGCGTGGAAAAGTAATTTTTGGGCAGCATTTTTGAATATGTCGAAGAGGGAGCTAATCTCACTTCTGTTGTCGAGGATACAGCTCATTCCATTTTTGATAACGAAGCAGGTAATGGCTGATTGGCTGTGTTGCATAGCGAAACCATGAAATATTAGGTACTACTATGGTAGGTTAAGATTCACACTGTTTATTAGAATACTGATTACAGTATACTTATCGTTGATGCAAATGGATTAACATTCTGAAAACGCAGCGATTTCATCCCAGGCTTAGCCTCTCAATTGCACTATCACACGTCTCGATCCAAAGTGTGATCCAAAAATGCGTCTCATTTGCTGTGAAGCACTCTTTTATAAACTAAGTTGACAACTAATGTCATATAAATGCAGCCAGCTCAATAGCGACCTCACTCAAGCTGACTGCTTGACGTTTTCATATACATTTATTGCATTGGAACATCTTATTGATAGTTTGGTATTTTTAATTTGCATCTACGCTCCGACAAATATATATTTAGTGTATAAATAGGTTATTAAAAAAAAACTAATTTAAAGTAATGCTTCTCTATACACGATATTACACGTGTTGCCATCGGGGATCAAAACATACAGTCGGCTAGGATTGCTAACACGTGACAGAGCCACATAAAGCTGACCGTGCGCAAAACAGCTAATGCTTAGATCCACACCCACTACTTGTAACGTCTGACCTTGGGCTTTATTAATTGTCATTGCGAAACAAAGGCTCACTGGAAACTGGACTCGTTTAAAACTGAAAGGAAAATTGTTTGGAATCAGAGGAATCCGAGGAATAAAAAGACTATCACCTATGCCGCACCCTGTTAAAATCTCTGCTTCTATCAGGTTTTGCTGTAAATTGGTCACTTTTAATCTGGTACCGTTGCAAAGTTTTGGCGGGCTTAAATTTCTGAGGAGCATTATGGGAACGCCGACTTTTAAACTTATTTTATGAGCTGGTAGTCCAGGAGCACTGAGGGATTCTAAAAATTCTACTGGGTAGCTGGTAGATTCTTCATCTTCCATAACTCTGTTAATGGAGATATATTCAACATTATCCCCCGGAACAAAGCTCAAAATTTCAGCGTTTATTGCTGCTGCTTGGTCGTTTCGTGGAGTCAAAATAGCTCTTTCGCAAAGCCAGGAATTTTGGCAAGTTGGTATTTGCGTTGCGTTTTCATACACGGATGATATGAGGTCTCGCATTGATGAAACTTTGCAGCATAGGTTTTCGTTCAGAACCACTTTTCCGTGTTCCTGCGGATACACACCGTTACCGATCTCAAGGAGCAAATCTGAAAACTCTTGAGCATTTTCGTTACCTCCGATTTGCGCTCGCATATTTACTGTCAAATGCAAAGGTATAATGTATTGCCACAGTACAGAACTCTTTAGACAGGCCCTAACTTCATCAGCCCTTGTTCCACGTGGTACTACCGGAAGAGTCTGACGAAAGTCGCCACAAAAAAGTATAGTAATGCCACCCATTGGTTGGCCATTTTGCTTGATATCACGCAACGTTCTATCTAATGCTTCAACCGCTTTTCGGTTTGCCATTGTGCACTCATCCCATATTATAAGGCTACAATCACGAAGAACCTTAGCTTTATCGCTATTTCTAGAAATATTACAAACAGGGTTTTCTGTGCGGTCTAAGTCGATCGGAATTTTGAACATTGTATGGGCAGTTTTCCCTCCTGGCAACAAAGTGGCTGCTATGCCCGATGAAGCGACAGCAAGCGCAATTTTACCTTGGCTTCGCACCTTCGCCAAAATCACTTTGGTAAGAAATGTCTTGCCCGTTCCACCGGGAGCATTTAGGAATAGCATTTCTCCCAAAGCAGTATCAACGCTGCGACGCACCCGATTAAATATTAAACGCTGTTCTTCAGTTAATCTCGGGACCTCAGTTTGTACAATTTCGGCCAGATCTACTGGATCATAGTTGATTTCCATCGCGTAATCTCTATTAATACGTTCTCCGTCAAATAATGGCTCGGGCATGCCATATTGAGAAATAGGACTACCCCCAATAGATGTAACTATATCTTGAATGGCCAGCAAACAACGATTTAAGTAACTTTCTCGTAATATGTCACTAATTGAGTGGTCATTATTTAGTTGTGCGTGCCTGAAAAAGTCCTCGGCTAATTTGTTCTGATACTTATGCCATAACTGTGCAGCATCAGAAAGTGCACAGAACACCAGCATGACTGCAAACAAATTGCGCAACCGCTGAGGACTTTCGCTAATACTTGCTTCGGCCAAAGCATCATCCCAGTGTTGATCCCCATCCAGTAAGTGACGTGCCCGGCAAGCCGCTTGGTATGTAGGGTATATGATATTATCAACCTTTCTAAGCTCGGCAAAAGATGTAGGCCCTCGAACGACATGCAGAAGTAAGCGCAGGTAAAAGCATTCGGAGTTATTCGGATGCACCGTATAAACTCTGCCAATAATGTGTTCTTTAAAAATACTTGCTTCACCTACTACAGCTGTTCCACGTCTTCTGCGGTTAAAATTACCCTGTTGTTTGTTATAGGTATAAAATGACGGAACTTCGTTGTATAAAAGTGTCTTGGCAAATGCATCTGTTTCGCAAAGATTAAAAAAAGCGAGCAGAGTGGTTCGTCTCGGGCTTTCTAAACGCTCCATTACATTTTCAGGGTTGAAATATATCCTTTGTCCACCTTCAAGATGAACGTCAAGATGGATAACGGGTGGATGTCTTTCATGAATTGAAAAACTTAAAATACGCCAAACTGCCTCAGAAGAGCTAATATATCGGCCTGACTGAAACCTTGTAACTTCATCGTTATTGTTATTTGTGAATCCCACTGTTGCTTGGTCACTGCCCTTGTTCACATATTTGCAGATGTATTTTATAGATTGAACACTGTTACATACTTCTACATTGATGTGAGCTTGAAAGGTTCTCGATAATACCGGTGAATAAGGCACGACCCATCTATTATCTAAATCTATTTCCTGACCATGTAACCTTATTTTAGCTGTAAAGCCACCATGTTGAGGAGATTTTCGACGATACATTGGATATCCGTTTTCTCCCGATATTGTTTGCTCTGAAAGAGCTCGAGGATATCTTTTAGAGCAATGACCGTCTTGCATACAGGGAGAATTCCTGTTTAATGTGCCGCATGGTCCGTGTGTCATATGAGTCTTTACAATATCGAATAATATGGGATCTTCGGTCTTATCAGACAATTCAGCACTAATAATAGTATCGATAGCATCAGGTCTAATTTTTTTTTCTAGCCACAGTAGTATGTGGGCATGTGGTAACCCCCGTTTTTGCCACTCTACGCTGTACATATAACACAGAAATGATCCAAAAAGCTTTTCTTTTGTAATTAAGTCGACCATCAACTTTAGTTTAAGGTGAAAAACTCGGGAAATTATGTCATGTCTATCATGAGGCACCTGACCGGGCAAAAGTTCTTGTGAAATTTCATTCCACTTTGGGTTAGTGGTGAAAGTGATGAAAAGATCAGGTCGACCGTACTTACGGACATAGCAAAACGCGTCTTGCGTACGCTCATGCATATAACGTGGACCTCCTATAAAGCTTGACGGTAAGATAACTAATCGTCCTACGTTCTCCACGTTGTTATCTTGCTGCATTGCGTCTCGCAGATGCACGTAATCCTCAGCCCGTAAACGTGTCTGGTTAGTGCGTATATAAATTAACCTCTCGGTTTCTATTTTTGCATACATGTCTACGATGAATTGGCTGAATAATCCACGAAATCGATGCAAATAATTAAAACAATTTCTTCTAATTTGTATCTGATATGAATAAAACTGTAGGGCTGATATTTTTTTATTATAATTTGTTATCCTAGTGCTTGGATTAACTTGGTAGAGTCCGAAATTGTAACCATCCTCACCGTGGAAGTATATCAAAGGATATTGCAGGGCATCATAAGCTCGATGTGTTTCACAAATACGTTGTAAGCGATCATCATGAGTGCGCAGCACAATATCACGTCTGTCACATTCCTGGTCTACTAATATTATCGCAACTTCATCTGCAACGGGAGCATTGTACCTTCCACGATGTTCTTCCGCAGGACGTCTATCAGCCTTAATTATAACTTTATAATTGTTATTTTGACCTTGTGGAATGGAATCTATTGCGGCTTTGAAACTTCTGACATACGGATATACTTCATGTAACATATTTTGAATTTGAGATATAAGGTTGGTATTCAGTTGAGAAAAGTTATGGTGTCGTATAAGAGCCTGTTCATTGTAATTTGATACAAAATAAATTTGAAGAAATTTTGGCTCATTTTGGGGAAGCAAAGATCCAATAAGGTGATAAACTTGGCCCTGCACCTTAAAAGTGGGCATGAATGGTCCCTCTGTGATTTGTTTAGCCCCAAAAGATGTCATTTGGAATGCACTATTATATAAACGGATATTGTCTAAAAAATGTTTAGACTGAGGATGCTCACCATTTAGTAAAGCTTTTATAAAGTCAGGGAGCTCGTGGAAATTTTCAATGAGCACTTTACCACCTGAACAGCATATTCCATTTGGTTCTTTTCTCCACTTTAGAGCATGACAAAACTGACAACATATCACCATGCCTCCTATAGATGCGAATTCAGAGTAATCAATTCTGGGCGAATACAAATAACCTGCTTTCTCTTTGGTCACCCATGGAAGGATATCAATTTCCGCTCTAGTTTCTGTGTCTTCTATCGAATTTGATAACATTCTACTGATTGTATGCCGAAGTCGATCGGTATTTAGTCGTGACTGACGTTGTTCTACAGTTTCTTCATGCCGTATTTCCCTTACTCGTTCTCTCTCAGCTAATAAATAATGTTCCTCACTCTGACGGATTCGCTCATAGTTTTCTCTAGTTGTTTGTAATCTTTGTAGATATTCATCTTCACTTTCAAGAATTCTGGCATTGTTGTGTCGCTCTCGATCAGCTGTTAATCGCAATTCGCGATCTGAACTACTTTCCAGCTCTCTAGACTGCAAAGTTCGTGCTCTTTGAGAGCTCAGGCGGGTTTCCCTATCGGTGAAAGTCTCAGACTCACGCGATAGTGCATGAGCTTCACGATCAGCAGTGAGACGTGCTTCCCGATCTTCAGGAGTCTCCTGAGACCGGGCATTTGCTTTCCGAACCCTCTGAGAGCTCAGGCGGGTTTCCCTATCGGTGAAAGTCTCAGACTCACGCGATAGTGCATGAGCTTCACGATCGGCAGTGAGACGTGCTTCCCGTTCTTCAGGAGTCTCCTGAGACCGGGCATTTGCTGTCCGAACCCTCTGAGAGCTCAGGCGGGTTTCCCTATCGGTGAAAGTCTCAGACTCACGCGATAGTGCATGAGCTTCACGATCGGCAGTGAGACGTGCTTCCCGTTCTTCAGGAGTCTCCTGGGACCGGGCATTTGCTGTCCGAACACTCTGAGAGCTCAGGCGGGTTTCCCTATCGGTGAAAGTCTCAGACTCACGCGATAGTGCATGAGCTTCACGATCGGCGAACAAACGGGCCTCACGCTGTTCCATGCTCTCTCTAATTCGAGTAGACATCATTTGAGAACGTTGTGAACTCAATCGAGATTCTCGTTGAGCCGAAGTTTCTGTAGCACGAAGCCTAGCCTGACGTTCCTGAGATGAAGTGAGTCTCGCCTCACGATCTTCTTCAGTTTCCTGTGATCGTACTAACTTCATCCTTTTAGCATTTCTACTGTACTGGGAGAGGTTGGATCTTTTTCGAGGCATTCTTACTTACAGATAATTACACCGTTTAATAACTATTAAGACGTGTTAACCTAACTTATTCATTTATTATAGATAGATAGATTATAGAAAACAAAAGAAATGAGCAATAGATCCGTTTTTTATTTATTACTAACTTACACTAACAAACTTACCTACTTAATTCAAAGGACTTTTTATACAGAAAACTTGCAAAATAAAGAAAGTCAAGGAAAAACCTAACTTATATCATAAAAACTAAGGAGTAAAAAAAATCAAAACAAACATAAATCTAACTTATATTTACTTAACTTAATCAGTTTAACTATTAACACGTATGAATCTAAAACAAACTAAACACTAAACAAATATGTACTTAGGTATCACAAACGACTAAATTGTTTCTTTCAGATCTATACATCTATGCACATAAAAAAAAAATCAAGATAAATGCCTAACCTATACGAAATCTATACACTTAAAATTAAAAAAATCAAGATAAGAAATACTTAACCTATACGAAATCTGTACAATTAAAATTAAAAAAATCAAGATAAGAAATGCCTACTAACCTAATCCAAATTTATATACATAAAGTTAAAGAAAACCAGGATAAGAAATGCCTACTAACCTACATATACCAAATCTATACACATAAAAATAAAGAAAATCAAGATAAAAAATGCCTAATCTATACCAAATACATACATACAATATGTATTTACAAACCGCTTTATATACCCGCGCCAACAAACGCGTACAGTAAGTTAGACGTGAATTTTTTAAATTGGCATAACTTTTTTATTTATGAACCGATTGACATGAAATAAAGACTAAATGTTAAGTGAAGCTTACCACAGTATATTTCTGAAAACCACATCTACATTAGATAAGCTGTTTCTGAGATTAGCGTGCACAAACGCACCAGAAAGTTCGACGTGATTCTTTAAATTGGCATAACTTTTTTATTTATGAACTGATTGACATGAAACAAACACTAAATGTTAAGTGAAGCTTACCATAATATATTACTGAAAACCACATCTAAATCGGATAAGCCGTTTCTGAGATTAGCGTGCACAAACGCACAGACAAACAGACAAACCGACAAACAGACAAACAGACAAAAATTCCAAAAATCATTGTTTTGGGTTCTATTGCGTTGATAAAAGTCCCCTGTAATATTTTTTCTCATTTATCTTCCATGTACAGACAGCGATCCTTTACATTTTTATTATATGTATAGATTCATAATGGAACATTCGTTATTAATCATTACACAGTATTATGTATCTTTCAGTGCAGAATTTGATTAATTATTTAAATTAATTAATATTGGAATATTTTATATTTATCATTATCACCAATGACGTGCACACAGCTTAGAGTACGTTTGTTTTACAAACACATTTTACACATTCAAATATAAATTAAACAACAACCTCAAAAATTCCTTATATAAAAATATGATTGTTGATTTTTGCCAGTGCGGCCTTGCGGAGCAGTTCATTGTCTCACTTCACCTAATCTCACGCCTAATTAAAATTAGACATGTGTAGCAATTCTTATAATGATTAATAGAAGAATGCAATCTTTGTGGACGTAGGCATAGTCAGGGATGTATTAAAGATTGCAGTACAAACATATATTATGATAGATGACATTTGAAGACTTCTTGTGCCGTTCACTCAGCCTCTTTAATATAAAGTAGATACTAAATAATTGCCAGTACGTAATCGATTTTGTCAAATGACCAAGTCGTATCGACGTGACGTTTTTGTTACGCCATTTCATAGTGACGTTACGATTTGTCAACAGCTATCTATAGACCGATATTAATATAATCGATTCCCAGATAGGTAGGTAGATACTTGAAATAACTAATATGAAAAGAAACAATTTTTAATTACAATCTTGTTAATATAACAGGCCGGTTCGTAGTTCCCATGTGCAGTTAAAAACAGAAACTATTTTTATTTAGTACCAATGTAAACAGCAGCGCGATACGCCTGCTAAATTAATGTCCCCAATTCAATTGATGTGTTTCATTAGCACAAGTGGCCCCGATTGCTTCGTTGATCGAGCCCCGACGATCGTCGCAAAACCGAGGCGCCACGAATACTTGTAGTACTTGTACCCCGACACGTGATGATGAATTCATCTTGTCATAAGGAAGTGGGTAATAAAATTTAAGGCTAAATTATTTCATTTCACCTTTCTCTTACAACAATACTAATACTTTTTTCGTTCGTTCCATGTTTAGGTACTTTTCGTAATTAATATCTTGGCACATTTTTATGCACATAGGGACCCCCTATATGTAAGACTTTTTTAAATTATACCTCTATAAATATATCTTCGATATTAAAAGCAGTCAAAGCCGCGGGCACCTACCGATAATGGCATAGTTATAACTATTTATTTTGTTTTAGTAGGTATTACATATTATGTATACATTTTCTTATAAACACTGCTAACACAGCGACTGTGATATTTCATATCAAGCCATTTTCACGATTGATTTAAAGTGTTATAGATTTCATTGAGTACTCCAGTAATGTATTCTTAGTATATCTGATGTTATTAAAACTCACAGCCAATGTGGCGACGTGCTTTGCAGACCACATTCTAAAGATTGTCAGAAAGCCAGTATCTGGCTGACGCGAGTACGGCAACCAATAAAGATATAGCTTCCCATTTTACTGATCAACACATGATTTATGTAATAACTATGTCTGTAATAAATATTTAAATATTATAAGAAAGTACACATGTAAACGATGTAAGTACTGACATCTAGTAGGCGACGTCGGAAACTTCAGCATGATAAAATATATTTTTGTGTTAGTTCAATTAAAATCTTTTCAATTCGCCACAATCTCGCCAACAACAGACCTCATTCGGTCAATAAGATTGTGTTGCTAAGTTCGTGATCCGCACAAGACCTTCGCGCGCTGCCGGGTTCAATTAGAGATCACCCAGTTGCGTTAGAAACGAAGTCTCCCATTACTGACTCGGGTCGTGACACCGCACGTCTATACCTGGTGGCGTAATATCAGTATTGTTGTCAGTCATTTTCACGTGCAACTAACATAATACCTAGTTAATTGCGTGGAATGAACATAAAGCTATAGGTTAGATACTCAGTCCGTAGTTAGTTGTAACTAGGAGCGGAAAATGTGGGCATTATCGCGCTGTATCTCTACGTGTGAAGGACGTTTGTGAACAAATACACTGTTGTTACTATCGAATTTTCACTGTACCAACTGTATGTAACTAATTCTACAGCGAACGACGTGGATAATACATTTTTGTCATTTCTTCTGATTCTTTATTTTTTGTCGAAAACTGCTCGAATACTTTTTTAAATAATTAAGGTAAGGTAATTCTCTCGTGTAATCTTTCTAGAAACACCCAGGTACATAAGTAACGTAGCTTTAGGTGGCTGCTTTAGACCAAGTTTAAGATAATTATTGAATTATCTTAAACCTGATCTGAAGCAGCCAAATATCAATGTGGAACGTAATATAGTTTCATAACTGATTTATTAGATGCTTGCATAACAGTTTATAGCTAATAACCATGAAGTGTAGTCAGTTGCAATAAAAACATCATAAAACGACAATAAAGTAGTAATTGCTGTAGTACCCTCGCAATTATTTTCAATTATAAGCAGCACTTCGCTTTAGCAAACATCGAGAAGGCACTGTCTAATATCATCAGCGTAATCAGTTCAGTAATGCCGCGCCGTCTCTATAAGTTTTCCGGACGACTAGCGGACTACGTTTTACTTTCTTATAGGAAGTGCTATCGCTTTCAATAGAGACCGGTTAAGAGTATCTATACGTTAGATATTGGGCTCGTATACGCTTATATTGTAAATAAATATCGCTAAGTCTACAGAATTAAGTTATCGGATAAGAACGTCCTTGGAAACACGGCTTTGAGTTATGTATGGCTAATAGTTTTTCTGTTAGGTTTAGTCAGTCATATCTGCGAACATTCTTTAAATCATGCTTACATATTTCAATAATGAAAACATTATTTCAAATATGCTGCGAAGATACTTTTCTGACAAATATTTATAACTTATATGATTACGTAATTTTTATATTAGTATTAACTTTTACTAAATTTCGTTTTCTTTTTTCTCAGGTGAGTCCCGAATCCCAGTTGGATGGAGTAACCGTAATCGTAAGTCCCTTCTCTTGAGTGAGATTCAAAAATAACTACTACAAGCACTTATGCAAATTTAAAGTTACACTATCAAAGTACCTATATCTGGTAATTTTCGTAAAGCAAGTGAGAAAGTGTCTTTCGCTGCCTATTCTCTATATTTTTTATCCAATTTGTCCAATTTGGTTAAGAATTTCTTTTAGATAAACAAAAGGCCTGATTAATAAGGGACCATAGCAATATAACCGTACGTAATTGTACCTAAGTGTATAAATAAGACCGGCCATTCAAAAGCTCCGAATATCCAATGTGCGCACTTTTCTAAACTTAAATAATATTTTGCAGACAAAATAATTGACAAATGGCAAGATACCTTCGTTTAAATATTTAATTAGAATATCAAGACAATGGAGAGACTCGCCACATTTAAATGTCTGTTAACAGTGATAACTTTCTAAGATCGTTACTAATAATATAGACTGGTCTCGGCCACAACCATACTTGTTAGTACTTTATTAACAAAGTGACTCAAAAAGGGCCGAATATTGTATTAGTCACAGAAAATGAATTTCTATAGTATTATTTCTGCGTGACTCATGTGCGGGGAAAGTATAACCCGGTAGTATGACGCAACAATAAAAAATACACTGACAAAGGAATTGTTGCAACTAGACATGACATTGACGTAAGGGCCAGTTTGTCACTAATGACCGCTACACAATAATCCGTTGTCTTGGCGTTCAAGATATCATGTAACACTCCAGCAATTGTGTGGTGTAAAAACAAAATTTTTACACCCTGTAAACAGGGGCGTGCACAAAGATTTCTGGTAGGGTATGCACGCCCTACCCGAAACCTCTGCGAGGGCACTACATTTCATTTATAAATGTTTTTGTGTGTATATATATCTGTATATTATATTGTAGTATTTAATAAATAGATTTCGATTATATAGATTTACATAAGCCGGCGGACTAGGGTATGCAGTGCTTATTTGCTTGTATGAAGCCCACGCGCCTGCCCGTAAACATAAAGTATGACTCTTTACCATTTTTTTTTATGTTTTTTATTATAATAAAATACTTTAAACAAAGATATCGCTTAGAATTCAGGTTCAAATGAAGCGTATTTATATATAGAAACTATGTACCTATAAAATTTCTAAATGATTGGTTAAAACCTTTTAAAACTAGAGATTACGCAATTTTAATAAATGTAGTTTCGAGAGAAACGCGGTGTAAAGGAAAGGTGGCAGAAAAAGTTAATTTACAGCAGTAATGAACTAATTCAAACAACTTACTGGTTAATCAGCGATTGCAGCACCATATTTCAATCCTTCTTCAGCTTCATACGTTTCGTTTTCAGCTTGCAGCTTCTCTTTTGGAGCTTTTCGAGCTTCCTTACTGTCCAAGGAGCTTCGTCGATTTTGTCGGGCTACGCATTGATTGTCGATTTGTTGTCCGTGATTGAAGCTGCGGTTACCAACTTTAATATTCAGCTCGTTCATAACTAATAAAATACTTGAACTTCCTTCATTGAACAAGCTAGCTGCCAAATATGCTGCGACTTCAATGATTTTCAAACCGGAATGTAAGTGTTTTGGAGCCAAACGCCAAATTGATGAGACGAAACATTCATTCGCGTTTTGAGTATGATAGCCTAAACATCTCTCCAGTAAATCAAATATCGATAAAATACATGCTTGGTAGTATATGAATGACTACCTGCTCGACCGCTCCGCTTTACAAGTCACGCGCTCGGACCCTGTACCGAGGAGCACTCGTTTGCTTATAACTTTTAAACGAATTGCAATTTTGACTTCAAATTTTAAGAGTATGTTTTAAATAGATTTACAGGCGACTTACGAAAAAAGAATTTGAATTTTTGAAGCCTCTACACCCATTTAACGCCTAGTACTTCAAGAAAGTCAGTTAAGGGGTAACTGACTTTCTTGAAGTACTAGGCGTCATCATACTAGCTCGTATTCAAACAAATCTGTCTACCTGCAAACCTACCTACCTTCTTTTGCAAATCAACCCTGATGTAGCGCTGTCTCGTTGCATCTATAAATAAAAGGAGATGCTAAAAGCGACCAGACCGGGGGACGTGCTTCCTTCGCTTTGAGGAGCCGGGGGTAAACATAGCCGAGTGAACGAAGCCCTTTGTTGACATTTGCTTTACGGCCGCTCCATCTCGAGTCGCGAGCTTTATGGCGCGCGCGCAATAAACAGAGCACCCGTAGCGACGCCAGCGCGTGCAATGCTTACGTCGGACACATCCACTGAGGTGAACGTCTGCGCACGCGACGCGACCGCGTCGCCGCTGCGACGTGTCAGGCCCACCCGCCAACGCGCCACGCCTTGCACAGGCGCCTGGTTGCAGTCTCGTCGCGAGCCTTTATACAACTCTGGCAGAAAATATTATAAAACCGCCGTTATTATAACCTTTCTGAAACTGTCATTCACAAGGGTTATTTTAATGGTGCGTTGTATTTTAACGTCTTAGGAAAATTCCACAAAAGGCTATTTGATAAATTCTCGAAACTTGCGTTGAGCTACGTGATTTCCTTTTCACTATGTTAATGATTACCTACTTACTTCTTCAAATACATTTCCATTGTTTCGTCTAATATAATAAACCAGCAGACAATCGTTTGGTAGGTGTTCGTAATATAAATAAAGAGGAGCGGTTGACATGTGATGGCATTTATACCTTAGCCGGTGTGTTCTCGCATTGCAATCACGGGCGTACTGCCCATCTGCATGCGTGCGGTACGCCGAGGCGTCCGGTCTTACTCATCTAACAGTCGCTAACTATGTGAAGTGCTGTGGATACGCTTACCATATTCATATTACACTATGTTTTGCTTATATTATATCCTATAGGTACTTAATTATTTATATTAAAGTTGTGACGAAAGAGTCAGATAAACCCACTGAACTCACATTATCTCCTGGAGAGTCGATAAATATCAAAATAATTGAGCTTCTGACACAGTTATATAAAAATAATAAAAAGAGAATGGTGTGTAATACAGTCTAGTTTATAAATAAATAAAAGTTGAGCGATACAATTATCTCGTTTATTCAAATTATGAATATGGTAACCGTTTCAAATGGATGTCTGGCCTATGTGGGAGAGCATTGAATGGTGTTGTTATTTATTGCGTCGCTATTTTAATATGTTTCATAATGGTATCAACGTTACGCGTGGTTCGTTTCAAGCTGCTACGCTAATTGCAGTAAAATGCGGCACTCAAATAACCATAAGTGTTAGAGATACACCACTAAGTAACAACACGGTGTCGTAGCGTGAATCATTTGTAATATTCAACTATTGTTCACGATTTCGCATGGAGACACAAAACGTTTACTTCAATATTTCTATGATTACTCTTTAGCGACACCAAAATATTACAAAATGGAATCATTCTCGACAATATGATACATACAAATCGTATGCAAACTGAAATAAATAAGTGTAATATATGTGAAACCAAGGGGCGACGTCAAGAACTGAAAGGTTAATGACTACTCTGGTCATTATTGGGAGATTGTTGTTAGGTCTCTGTCAGAGGGGACCGCAACATCTCGACTGTGATCGTTTTCGCGCAATCATTCAATAAACGTGATGGGATCAATCGCCAAGACCCTCGGTCGACTCCTCAGAGAAATGAACTAATTCTAGCACTGGATTCTTCAATGCACAAGTTATGTTATATTGTTATAACAACATTGGAGGAGGACTTTTGATTTATCGAGGCCTAACTTATTTTTATTTTTTCGTTTTAATGGTGTTGATTGAGTGCACTAAGACAGAACCCAGAGTTTTAAATCGTTAAAAGTTCATTTAAATATAGAACGCATTTGATTAGAACCAATTAACATTCAATTAAGCAGTTCTCTTGTTTGAGTGATATCGTTGTATCAATTGTCGCGAGGCACTCTGTCTTAATGATTCGAATTCATGCTCGTTACATTTACTGGACGCAGGTCACGTTACTTACTAGTGGTCATAGCAAAATAACGAAAAACGTCAGTGAATATTATCATGTATGATTGCATTTAAGGTTAGGACCTTGTTAATTCCAAGTCATAGGCTAAGGATTTTTAATTGTTTGGCGATAGAAACTGTGTGTGATGGACATTTTGATAAAGGTTTTCATAATGGCAATAGTGATTTGAATTGTTAAGTTTGATCTCTTTGAATTTGCTTAGATATACGTAACCCAAATTCGCGCTCTTTGTTGCTCAGGGCCATTACCCTCAGAGGTTATCTGGAAAGATAATATATTTAGCGAGACCTCGAGTTCGAAAAGCATCGGCAGTAAAGTAGAGGTGTAAATTTTCAGTGATTGCCAACGTAAATACGCAAGCATCAGCGGTAGCGTGCTCCGGAGTTCGATAACCTTATTCACTACAGATTTTTTAATGTGATAATATGACCTGAAACTAGCCGCTGTGGCTGATACTACTCTGAACTAGCTTAAATAATTTTCTATGTAATAAAAAATGTCGCATACGTCACCGAAGTAGTCAAATCACCAGATTTCCCCGTTCAGTTTTTAGCAAGTCGTTGCCCTTTGTCCGCTTTTGTAGGTATTCATATCTGAATATTCTCCACTAATGTTTGTTCTTTCAATATTTTACGACTGTAAATTAGAATGCTTATGTCATCCTTTAACAACAGAAAATAGTTTCTTTTTCATTTTCCTCGGTTCGCTCTGTGTCTGTAAAAGCGACGCTAGGCTTTGCTTGTTTTTTAATTTATTCGTTGAACAACGAATGTAATTGTATGGTTCGAGCTAGTCCAAAAATAGCCACACCGTAGAACATTATGCAATCTCCAGCCACCATAGTAATGAGGAGCACAAACACTTGGCTTGAGCGGTCGGCGTGTTTGTCACGTTGACAACGTCGCCCGCTAACGAAAACAGTACACAAGACAGCATCAGGCGCGACCTGTGCTTACCCATACGCACCTTCGGCAATGTTCGTCACACCATCTTTTACCAAAGCTCATATTTACTAAACAAACAGCCGTTACAGTGTTATGAATTAGTTTGTTGCCCCGAAATGTGTAAACTGTTGATGTTACATAACGTCTTAACATATGTTGTTATAATATATAACACGGTGCGCAGTCGTGGTGTAGGTAGTTTGTGCTGCCTGCTGCCTGATTGTCCTAAGCTTCGAACGCAACAACCGCGGCCATTTGAAATCGACAGTGATTACAATTTTCCCTGGAGCTCGGTTGCGCGAGCGCAACGTCCGATGGAAAGCAGCGTTTAACCAATGTTCCGCTCTGATAACTCTCTAATTACGCCTCGGCCGTTTTCCGTCGACACTTGGCCGCCACCAACTTAACCCCTGGCTTTTCACTGCAACATTTCACCCGCGATTGTACTGACACGCTCATTTGTCTGCTTCACTTTCGCCTTTGACGTTACTCTACGGTCATATTGTTTCGTTATACAGAAATATATTGGAAACCATCACTCCTTACTACTTTCTGACAGTTTTAGAGTACCTCGGACAGTATTGAAGTATCAATTCCTTTTTGTTAGTTTTACTAATTCTACAAATATGACTAGAACACGCAAACAATAATCCCTTACGAAGGACATGCAATTACTGCACAGGAGCAACTTAAGAGCTGTCGGTTATTGCCCACATACCGAACAATAGGTGCTCATACACCACTAAAAGCATTCGTGTGTAATTGTTTACCTACCGTTTGCTCCTATCCGCAAGACTTAACGTCCAGTATAGACTTTGTCGGCAAAAGCCATTAAATACGAGAATTATCGACTCACTGCTGGTAGTATTTCTAGTTACTCATTTATTTTGAAATGGCTTTAGTAAGGCATATTACTGATAAAAACGTAGAACGCAGTCTATGAGGCGTTATGGACTAACAAAGAGCGTAGTTACATATAATAATTTGTCCGTTGTATTCCAAAACACAAGTGTTTGCGTGTTTACGATCCCCGGACGAGGCGGAGGCGAATAGAATATACAATGACGTGTCATTCACATCGATTGAGGCCGCATACAAGATGCGGCGTATCATACATTATGTATAGAGCTCGTGTTCCGCGTCGAGCTCTGATCCGAACCGACCTTCACGCTGATTTTGTCTCGCCAGAACGCTAAAACGCAAGATTGACCAAACGGGCGCCTGGTGCAACCCTGTTTTCTAACTTACTGTTTAACACAACCTTTGAAAAATACAAACAGGTTTACATGATGGTTGGTTTTTAAACATAGGCATCGAATAGATCAGCGTGGCGGTACTGTTATCTAACGCGACACGCGCCGACCGTTGCCCCTCGCGCCGTGAAGTGTCGTCGAATAGCTCGGCGACAATTATTCGTCATAGTGGTGAGGTGACAGCGATGCCTGAACAATAGTGCACAATCACTGCGATTGTGCCGCCGCGCCCGTGTCAACTGCCTCTCGCGTGAACACCAGCATTGTTATGGTGATGCTCTGTAACTTCAGGTTCGACGATCTGTTAAAACAAAAGATGCCTTCTTCATTTGCATCTCTAAACGTATAGAACGGGAATATTGATGGGAATTTGGAAATTTACCGAAATAAATAATTCATGATAGGTGGGATAAAGCAGGGTAAAGGACGACCGCTCGTCCATAAAAAAATACATTTTAAAATTCGACTCACCCTATGGCATCTAAAAGCACCATTTTAAAGTTCAGTTAATTGGTAATATTAACCATTTCAATATGGGAACGATTTGTGAAAACGAGATAAATCCGAGCAGGTAGACTACGAAACCAGCCCGCAGGGTAGTTCTTTTTTTTGTTATCTTTAGCAGGTACCCGACCCTTCTAGACAGATATTGTATATTTCTTCTACTACACAAATACATTTACAATAATGTCGTGAAATAAGGATTTCTTATAATGTAGTCTATAGGGTAAAAGGTATCATTGTATTCTTTTTTCATGTTATATCGTTTCAAACATACAAACTAGAGAAATAATGTTGTTAAGTCATTTTCTATAGCTCCGCTACTCGGCATGGTTAACTTCGATATGTAGGTGTATGTAATGAAATATATTTGTTTCCGTAAAAGAACACTGTTGTAGTGTTCTTTCACGATCGAGAAATATTCTAACACATTTAGTAGTAAATTATTTTAACAAACTAATTTGGTGTTAAATTTATTAAAATATTAACACAGGTCTCCTAGAGAAATCTAATAATTTATCGCATTTGTGCTGGTAAAAGTACAAAATTATTAAAGCATTTAATAACCATTAGTCTTCTTCCTAAACGAATGGTTGTATCATAATAATTGTAAGTTGCTACTTGCAACTGTAGGGCCTTACAGTCGCAAACGGTTGCATTATGGTCAAGTATGCGAGCATTTGTTAAAGTAAATTACAACTGGCCGCGGAGATTACCACGTAGTAACTCGTATTACGCCGTTCCGTATGGTACACGTACTAACAGAGTAAGAGAAGGTGTAGTCATAATATAAGAACCCAAATCAAACCAAGAATTATAAATTACTATTTGTCATGTCCAGAAAGAGTTCTTAGATTGAACGGAATTAAAGAGAATATGAATAATAACCGTTGTTTTTATTATTTTTCAGAACCAAACTCGGCCAGTGCAGACTATGAACAGCACACTCAGCGCCTCCCTGGGCCCTGTAGGTGCCGGTGGAGTGACCGGCGGCGTCAACTGGGAACAGCATCCAGTGCTGGCCCGCGCCGCCTCTGTACCTGCACACCGCGCCCTCGCCGGTCTGCTCGACCGTCTCGGCCACCGACGACTTGAGCGCACCACTAGCGAACCTGCACCTCCGCCACCCGCCACCAGCAGATACAAGACCGAACTCTGCAGACCGTTTGAGGAAGCTGGTGTTTGCAAATACGGCGACAAGTGTCAATTTGCGCACGGCATGCGCGAACTGCGCAACCTTCAACGCCACCCCAAGTATAAGACGGAGCTGTGCCGCACGTTCCACTCTGTGGGATTTTGTCCGTATGGGCCCCGCTGCCACTTCGTGCACAACGCAGAGGAAGCGCGACGACGTGAGCCGACGTCCCCGGGCGGTTCCTTGGCATCTCTTTCATCTGGCGGATCGATGGCTTCGTACATGAGCGACGGGTCTCGCTCGCCTCGCTCTCCGCACTCGCCGCTCGCGCCGCAGTCGCCGCTGGCGCCGCATTCGCCCCCTGCCATGTCTCCGCCCGCGCACGCTACGGCCTTCGCTTTCCGCCGTACGCACTCGCCCGACCCAGAGGAAGAACGACTCCCTGTGTTCAACCGTCTGTCGTCCGCGTTCGGCGACCTCGTCATCGCCTAGGGCCCTACGATCGCCTAGTCTTAAGTTAACTTATACCGAACATAGCTTAAGGATCGTCCGTCACCTTAGTGCCTACTCGACGTCTTCCAGCCAGCGCCCGAGCGACGTCCCGCTCGTCGCGCCTCGCGCACACGCACACCCGCTCAACGAATGATCTCCAGTTTGTCGATGCTATATTGCTACTTCGCCTTGTAATTTATAAAGTTAACGAATCGAAGTGTTTACTGGCGTCTCGAAAGTTTGCGGTGTGAAGTATAGTGGTTTTGTACCTACATTTTTAGTTATCGGCACGCACTTGTAAATGGCACCTTATAATATTAGATATTTATTGTGTAGCTCGCGGAAGTCTTCCCGATGATCCTCCGCCGAGCGGTGGTCTCTGTAAAGTTAGCTTATAGAACATTTTATTTATTTCGTACTGCCTATCCGCGCTCGGTACTGTACCGCGAGAAGGCGCTCGTGATCTATTTTTAAGGGTTTAAGATAATAATTTATTATTTATTTTGAGTCTCTTTAACTGTAATAATTATTTTATTTTGTAGCTAGCAGCTGCGATGCCGCACCGCATACGGACGAGGCCCGCGTCGACGGGACGTGGCTCGTTTTAAAATCCAAAGTCGATTGTTTCTGTATCGGAACACATAAGACCCGGTATCGAATAGCATTACTGATACACTTAATACGTACAGAATCAGTCGATTTCATTGTCGGGAGCTCGACGGGCTATTGAAACAAATAATTTTATTCATTCGTAATCTCGAATATTATAAAAGCAAGTTCGCAGACAGAAACCGAAAGTGCTCATTGTGGCGGCGTGCAGCGCGCGATAATCGCAGGCTAGCCGACACCGCTAGCGATCTCATCCGCGGCCCATCTGAGAACTATCGCAGGCACGATTCCGCTCTTAGTCTGACGAAGATATTTTTTTGTTTTGCCGCGTGCGTGGAGGACGAGCTGGCCCGAAACCGGTTACAAGTTTTGGTGATTATTTTTTAGTGGTCGTACCGCTCTGGGCCGGTCTAGAGTTGCCAGATACACTTATTTGGCGCAGCTTATATTTTTGGGGTCTCCGAAAGAGATTCGCTTTTGGGGTATTCTGTCATATAATAATCCACTACTGTAAAACTATGTAGAAATATATCTAACTCATAATCATAGAATCATAGGACTAACCACTAAAATACTTTTATAACATGTTGTAGTCTTCAAAAATTATTTACGTTTATCTGGAATCAAAATTGATTTTATTTCCAGAATTGTTAGTCCTGTGTTCAAAATATATACAGAGCCCACTACGTGCATGTGGAACCTGGTAACGCTAGTCAGCGGTCACTCCGTGGGCCGGCCCGCCCTCCTCGCAAAAACATTCGCCCGGCGATCTCCCGAGCTCCCGTACACCGTACGAGAGCACTGCGTATAAAGCAACCGATAAACCTGTATAAAGATATGACACAATAATATATGAAACATGTTTATACAATTGTTTCGGCGAGCGGTCGGCGCTTGGCGCTCGGCGTTCGGCCTGCGCCCGCGCTCCGCCAAACGTGTGCCTTTTACTTTATATACGAGATAAATCGATTTATTTAATTTTTAGTTTATGGAGATAGATTATTGTTTATTTATTGTCTCCTTTTGAATATAATATTCAAATTGGCACAGTTATTACTTTAGTCCTACTTTGACAGAGCTAAGTGATTAGTTTCCAAGTAGTATAGTTTTCTTTTGAATTTAAAGTGTGATATTTTATAATATTTATGTAAAACAAAGTTTAAACTTTTAATTAAGGGACCAATGTAAGTGATTAGGAGAAATTCTTATAGAACCCTCGTTCGCTATCGATTCTTACCAAGAGACTGTATCCTCGCGCCACATATTGATGATATTTTTGTTACATGTCGTATCTACCAGTTATTATATTAATATTACAATAAAACAACATTTGACCAACACTGGTTTTGTGTTTGATTGTCAGCTTTATACAACCGAGATGGTATTTTATTTTGTTTTCCTATTTATATTATTTTAGTTTCAGTTTTTCTCCCTTTCTTTACGAGTCGTTGCATGGTGACCACAAGATAATAATTTTGTACCTAATGTTAAGGAATTTTTAGTTTTAAGCGTTCATGATCACGATTATTATTTATTATCAGTTCATTACAAATTATAAACCATTAAAACTGATTTATTTAATTTCTTTTGTATTTAAACCGACATTTAAGTTGTACGATTTCTTGTAACTTAATGTTAGTAATATATCATGAGTCATATAATATAACAGGTTAGTTTAGTACCTACGACACTTGTAATTAAGTATTTAATTTTTTTAATTTAATTCCAATTGTAAGTTAATCTTCCAAAAAATGACTACTACGTATTCTATTTTCTTATGGACAAACAAATTAAGTATAAAGCTTAATTATGACATTTTTCTTGTAAGTTTCCTTATTTCCATCTGCATTTTTATTGAATTATAGTCAAAATAATGTTTAACTTTTGTTTTTATTTTTGTTTTACCCCGTAGTATCCCCTTTCCTTATAGGTACTTTTATTTTGCCTATTAGGATCTCTTAGCCTATAGCACAGGACGATTTTACCATCACCTTCTATTTCTTGTTTACACTTGTAACAATTAGAACAAGGCAAAATAAATTATGCAGTAGACACACTTATTTTAAATTCACAAACTATACTTTTGTTTATTTATTACTGATACTTACTATGCTTGGGCTACTAAGGAGATGGATGAGAAACGATTGCATGTAGCAGAGATGAGAATGTTATGATGGATATGTGGAGTGACGAGAATGGACAGAATTAGGAATGAATACGTAGGAGGGAGTCTGAAAGCGATGCCCATAGACGAGAAGGTGAAAGGAAGTAGTTTGGCTTGGTATGGACATGAGGACATGTTATGCGGAGAGATGATACGTATGTAGGTAAGCAAGTGATGAAGGTAGAGGGAAGAAAATGGAGAGGAAGGCCAAGGAAAAGATGGATGGACTGTGTGAGGATGGATATGAAATGGCAAGGGGTAAATGATCAGATGACGGGTGACAGAGGAGTATGGAAGCGAGACATACTGCGCTGACCCCAAATAAATTGGGACCAGGGCAAGAGGATGACTTACTCTACTTGACACATTTATTCGGCCTGAACTGGGCGTCTATGGAGTTTTAGGTGCGGCTTTAGTGGCGAGGCGACCACTGAAACTCCTATGCCATGCGTGCAATCAAGTTCTTTGTGCTGGTACTAACATTATGTTGACAGAAAATTCTAGAGTCAATTAACCATTTGAAACCTTTAAGTGCATAGTACAAGGTTGTGCTTATGTTTGCGGCCCGGGTTCGATTCCCAGGTTGGTCAAAGTATTATTGTATGTTCAGTTAGTGAATCTTTGGGTAACAGGGAGCGTGGCAATGTGCCTAGTAACGGCAGTTAGCTCCATCTTATATGGAATATCGAAATCTGGTAAAAAAGGGTACCTACGCCGTAGATGATTGCATCGAGACTACAGGCTTGAGCTATTGATGATAAACATTCTTTGAACACTGCCGGTGACAGACAAGCCTGGTCCACCTGATATAAGATGTTATATACTTATAGGTTTATCTATATCCATCGGACAGTAGTGTGTTAGTACCTCCAGATGAGGCTAGTCAGTAATAAATTACATATACAAATAATAGAAATAGGTACCTACCTATGTTAGGTTATGAATTATTATTATTAATCTCGTACATACAGCTGAGATAATGATTGATGATCGTAATGAATATGGTCTAAAGTTTAGAAATTCTTAGCCAGCCCGTTGCAGTCTGCTACTGAATACAAGACTAGCCCAGTTTTCGCCACAAACCACACCACAAAAAGTTATTCTTTGGTATAAAGCTAATTGTTGTTGTCGACTAGATCTTCAGGTAAAATGATAATTTAATAGGTAATATATATTAACTTTAAAACAATAGTCTATACGGCGAGTAAATACCAGTTACAATAAGTACATCACAAGGTATATTTGTAGGTACGCGACTCACAATGTTTATTCAATGAATAACCAAATTATATGTTTGCAATGAATGACGCAATGTAGGTAATTGCATAGACAACAGATGCATTAAACTATGGCAGGAAGAAATTAATTTTATTTACTTCCATAACTTATTAGTTTAATAATTTTATTTTCCTAACAAGGATACGTAGGTACCTAGAATTACTGAAATATGTATAAGTAACTAGATTTGCCCGCGGCTTCGCTCGCTTAAATGTAGGTTAGATTAGATTAGTAACAATACTTTTTTCTGGATGAACTGTACCCTATATTATTTTCTGTTGCCCTGACAACGTGTATGCAAATTTATAATATTAGTAAGTATTTGGCAGATACTAAGATGTGCTGAAAAAAAATGGTTATAGTCTATTAGAGAAGACTAAGGTCGACAAATGCCTACTTAATACCTGTACCAAACGATGCAATCCGTCGATAAGCTATAGATGTATTCAAAGAACACACGCGAGCCATTGGCCTAAGCACTAAGGTCGCAAAAGATTAGGCGAAGTAGGAACACTTATTTGCAAATCAGAACTGGTATATGTCGGGACTAATAATGCTCGGGCGAAGATAACATAGATACCTACTTTAAAGTGCGTCGAGCTAATCCTGAATTTTTTAAATTATTATATTAATATAATACTGGGCTTAACCTACGTATCGTAAGAGGACTTTACATACATTATAACAACAGACGACCTTATGAAGAAGGTTAATAAGTTAGGCTCGAAGCTGCTTTAAAGCCTGCAGGGTCGCTGCCGGACATCCATGACAAAGGCTACTGAAAAGCAACCGAAACCTCGAGAAAAAGGTAAATATACGTATGTAAAAATTGTTGAAAATGGCATTAAAGTATCTAGGTTTTTTGGAAATATACCGCGTAGATGCCATATAAAATAGTTTAATTTCAATGTATAACATTAGCGTAAACGCAAGACAATATTATCTGTTAGCTGTGTTCCATCGAAGCATCGTGCTCCATCGTAGGATTTCCAGAGACTTTTTAAGGAACGCTTTACTTCAAGTGGCTAAGATTCCCAGTCCAGTCCAGGGTCAATACTCTACCACTAGTACAACAGAGAAGGTAGGGTTAAATGAAGTCTATTATCTACGGAAGAAGTGAAACATAGGAAGTGACGAATGTGAGTTGACTAACTTAAATGTATAAAAAAATACATCCGAGACTAATCTAACAACAATTTTTGTTCCGTGTAGCAACTAAACTTGCAATAATTGCGCGCATGGGCTGTAAAGGCGACCGATTAACCATTTGTGTTTCAACACTTTAGTAGTTTTATAACTACTACCTATTAGTAATAGTTTACGCGCATGTGTGTTTAAAGTGCGTAAGTTGTTTACTATTTAATAATAAAATTGAATAATTAACTTGCTTAATAATTAGCACGAAGATTTACCAACATCATAGATAACTTGATATTTGTCTCTATGACATGAACAAAGACAATCTTCATTGAATAGATAGATACCTTCACATTGTGCTACGTACTACCTGTACGTAGTATAAACTTAAATGTCAAATAATTGTTGTTTATTGGTTACTTATGAGCCTATAACTATTGTTTGTTTAGTGAAGTTATTGGTTACCTACAAGTTAGTGCAGTTACGTCTTGCAGGTTTATTATGGCTTGCATTACATATAGAATGCTCGGCTCTCGTATTAGCTTATATAAGAAGAAAGGCATAGTGCAAGTCAATACTTGACTCTTTTGCACTAATAATTAAAGCACCCAGCCCATTATGGTACCCACATGTCATCTACATTATCTACAACTGAAATGGACCACAATCATCTAGTAGCTCTCTTGTCGATCTTGTAGGCCTTTGCTTGTTATAGTTTATAAGCAAGCATAATTGTGCCAACACTAAGTTCGATCATATGTGTATTGTGATTAAAATAGTCCTTGGAGGATTAAATTTCGCAACGCGATCAATTTATTAGTAGACGCGTTAATGAAAACGAAAACAATATCCACTACTTTGTCAAAACTACGATTAGTCATAAAACCATATTTAATTAAATGACTGTATTTCTAACTAATTTATAAATTCATACACAAACTCTTTTTATTAAAATAATTTTGTATACTAGAGCGATATTTGTATATATATTTTTCAGATTCAAAATACGAAAACCGTTGTTTTATATTAAAATTTAAATAAAATGGTTAAATAATGGATAACGTGATACATGTATACATAGAAATAGTGGTAGAAGCCAAAAATACGAATCAGTTTATTCTGAATTTGATGTTTTAGTTGAACAATTGCTATCGCATTGTTGTGCGTAGGTAGATCCACTAAGAGTACGAAGTATGTGGCAAGTTAGCTGATGTTTAACATTTGTTGTTGAAAAGTTAAATAACCAGAGAGAAAGAAGGTTAATGTTGCAGGTTTCAGATACCGTATATAAGAAGTATTCTGGTACTTCTGATATTATCTTTATCTTCTCCGAACCTATGTCGACAACAGCAAAATATCTATATGATATGGTGTATGCATCTCGATCTCGTTTCTTCTTGTAATCTTAAACTAACTTTTTATATTTATTTCAAATATAAAATTAAATAATATTAATATAATAAATAAATAATATATGAACAGTAATATAACGAATATTAGCGATTGTATATGGCAAAAACCACAATGAGACTTCATTGAAAGCGGAAATACATATACTGTGTAAAGGATTCCAGCATCCCGGCTAAACAAGTTGTATATCGGTTTGTCCTTGTCTTTGGTGGAGTCTTGACGGGATGCGACGCCAGCACCAAGCCGACGCGGCGAAGGCGACGCCCCCGTCTCCATGCAGAAAAAAAAATATTATTTCAAACTTGACAAATGTCACATAGTTTTTCTACATCAGTTTTAGATTTGTTCACTTTTTCATATTGTAAATATTTTATAGTGTTAGTGTAAGTTAAGTGTAATCAATAATCATATGTTTAATGTCGCAAGGTTCGAGCGCTACAAGTGATGTGGAAGTAAGTGCCAGTCAATCTTCTACATCCCTAACTAACCTCGTACGTTGCCCCTCTTGTTCCCAGGCTCGTTTCTTTAAAGGTAAACGGGGCTTGAAAGTACAGATTGGTAAAGTACACAAAAACCAAAAGTTACTTCCTTGCCCCGATACATCCACAGTAACAAATGCAGTTGCACCCCAAATTCCCTTTTATCACATATATTCATATATTTTATGCAGTATCTAGGACATTTAAAAAATTGTACTCCGGTTTTGAAACGAGTTCCCCGCGGCGCTAGACCCTCTGTGGCCCAAAGTTTGGCTCACTGCATTGGTCTTGTCGTCCGGGAGTACTCAACAATAGCTTGGGAACAACTACTCACCTTCCCGTATAGAATACTCCATGTACAAGAAGACCGGATCTCACAAAAATCTTTAACAGCCAAAATTAAAGAAAATTGTCATGTTTCGACCTGCACTATTAATTCAAAATTGCCCAGTTACCGTAACAGCTCAATACAAAATTGGGTAGAATCAAAATTAAGGGAAGGTGATATAAAGGCGCCTTGCTCTCCACTCGCTAGTCTGCAGAGCAAGCATCCAACGGCATCTGATAACCTCACCTATCCTGACCCTCCTAGTTCAGATATTGAATACCTCTGTATTACAGCCAAGGATGTTCTTTCAGCCGTTTTCTCTTTTCGGAGTGGGTCTGCTGGCGGCCTCGACGGTTTGACACCACAACATCTGAAAGATCTTGTGTGTTCAAGCGCCGGGGCGGCTGGCGACGCACTGTTGAGGGAGCTGACGGCTTTAATGAATATAATGCTCTCTGACAATGTGGATGATGATGGCATCATCGATGTTTTATACGGTGCAAATTTATGTGCCCTTCGGAAAAAGGATTTAGATTATTCGGCCTATTGCCTTAGGATGTACCTACAGGCGAATGGCAGCCAAAATATGCTGTAAATATTACAGCACAAGCCTAGCGGGAAAATTCCAGCCCTTACAACTTGGCTTTGGCTTTAAAGGGGGCTGTGAGGCTTCCATAAAGAAAGAAGAAGAAATCATGTTTATTTCGTACAGAGCACACACAATTAAATAAAATAACTTGTCAACATACCTTGGCTGTGGCGGCGGTGACGTTATCTTGAAGGTTGACTTATAGAATGACTTTAAATTAGTGAATAGGGACACTTTGTTGACACAAGTAAAATTAGAAACTCCCAAAATTTATAAGTTCATTTGGCAATGTTACAGGTATCCATCAAAATTAATCTACAAGGAAAACCTTTTGGTATCAGCCGTTGGTTGTCAACAAGGTGACCCTCTTGGGCCAGTAATTTTTAGTTTAGCTATGCACCCCATCATTAAGCAGCTAAATTCAAAATTTAATATCTGGTACCTAGACGATGGCACCCTAGGAGGAGATGTAGATACAGTATTAAAAGACTTGGCAATTTCTAAAACTAAATTTCAATTAATAGGTTTGGAACTTAATCCAAGCAAATGTGAGATTTTTGTCGGCCATAACATCAATAAACTATCGGTATTATCTAAATTCAATTCTTTGGCACCTAATATTTAAACTTTTAGATAAAACCTCTCTTCGCTTCCTTGGGTCCCCAATTTTAGATAAAGGTTTTGATAGTTTTATAGAAGAGAAAATTCAAAATTTTTGTGAAATGTCAGACATGTTATTCAAAATTAATATACATTCGGCTTTTACAATTATTCGATACTATCTTTTCGTCCCTAAATTTACGCATGACCTTCGATCTTCACACTTTTAAAACTTTTAGCAAAAATTGATAAAATTTTACAGAACACTTTTATTAAAATTTTAAATGTGGCCATTAACGACCGGGCGTGCCTACAAGCGAGCTTGCCAGTTCGCTTGGGCGGCCTCGGCATTCGAAAAATTACTGATGTGAAAACTTACATCAGCGTTCCTATCTTCAGTCCATAGCACGGAGGAATTGAAAGTCTTGGCCAGAAAAGTCTTGGCACCTACACTGGTTAATTCTAAAGTGCTGTGTATGATCGACGCCGTGAACGCTTGGAGACTTACTTGCGCAAGCACTGATTTACCCGAAAACCGTCTCTCTAAGAATCAGTGGGATGGGCCGTTATGCAGCATTGTTCGAGAAAATCTTATAAATACATCGTCCTGTGCTGCTGAACGTGCCTGCTTGCTAGCTGTGGGAGTCGGGCCTTTGGCTTCAGGTGCTCCCGTCGTCCAACATAGGTACCATGTTGGACGATATGACCTGCCGCATTGCTTCTTGTTTGCGCTTAGGTATTCCTTGTGTTTCTCCGCATCGGTGTCTTTGTGGAGAAGCTGTCGACAGTCTTGGTCACCATGGCCTATCATGCAACAGGAATGCTGGTCGTATATCACGACACACCAACCTGAATAACATACTCCGTCGGGCTCTTGTCACCGCTGGCGTTCCGGCTCAGCTTGAACCTCACGGCTTGGTACGCAACGATGGCAAGAGACCAGATGGTATGTCATTACTGCCATGGAAAATGGGTAGGCCTTTGGTGTGGGACACAACTTATGTCGACACCCTTGCGCCATCACATGTTTCTGGCACAGCGGGTATGCTGGTGCTGCTGCTGCATCAGCGGAGACGCTTAAACGGCGCAAATATCAAAACCTTATTGGTGAGTACATATTTGAGCCGTTTAGCAAGTGCTAGGTCTGTTTATAGAGACCTGGCTAAGTGGCTCATCGACGCTTCGCGTGACCAGAGGCCTGGTATTTTCTTTGCACAAAGAATAAGTATTGCCATTCAACGTGGCAATGCTGCCAGTCTTCTGGGCACGTTGCCAATTGACAACGATGCGGAGGAATATTATGACGCTTCTTAATTTAGAAGTGTTATTTTTCTCTTTAGTTTATATTTCTTGTAAATAATTTATATATATATTATGGTAATTATTTAATTATGTCATTAAAATAAAAGTAACATTCTAAAATAAATAACTCATAATTTATTTATTGTATATATAAATTTTGCGGATTAGGCTTCGGCTGGCATCTTTCAAGCCAGTCTTAGAATAATATATATAAAGAAGATATAAAAGAAGCTTGTACTAGCATAAACATTCTCGGGCACGCCACGATCGTGGCGCTAAGTCCCATGTTTGAGGAGTGGCTGGAGAGGCGACATGGCGCCCTCACCTTCACCTTCCGGCTGACACAGGTATTGACTGGCCACGGTTGTTTTGGCCAGTTCCTGTGTCGTATACGCCGGCATGAGATGCCCGGTTGTCACCACTGCGGCGACAGCCGCGACGTTGTTGAGGACATGGCGCTGCACACTTTGGCGGTTTGCCCCGCCTGGGCATCGCAGTGCCGTGAGTTGATCGCGGCTGTCGGATCGGTTGCCCTCTCACTACCGGCCGTGTGTGTACGGCGTGCGTGTTCCCACGCGCGCCTCTGTGTCGAGTCCGTCTCTCCTCTAGCGGGGAGACAGTAGGGAATATATTTGAGTGAGTGCCTTTGGGTAGGTCTCTTTGTGTAGTGGCCTGCCGTTTCATACGGCGGGCCGTAACCTCGGCGGGGTCGCGACTGCATGCGAAAGCGATTCGCGCGACCCCGTCGATAGTGGTTTTGTCGAGGAACACCGTGGTAGGTTTAGTCGGTATTCCGGGAGGTACATTATTCTTATTCCATCTTTCTTTTACCCCTGCGAGTCCGACATAATCCCTCCGCCCGCCCCCGCGGAGAGATATGCGTCAAAGCATTCCCCCACGTAAAAAAAATTAAAAAAAGCATAAACATTCTGCCTGTCCCGAAGTATTATTAGGGATATTTAAATTACCAGTAGGTAGGTATATATTTCGGCATTATAAAGAAAAAGCACAAACAAGTTTGAGGAACCTCAACAGTGGCCGATTTCGTAGTAAGTAAGTAAATTGATCCCTGTTATAAACGAATCCGGCCGGGCGTCGAGCGCTCGGGCTGAGTCGGCGACTCTGGTAACCCAATACGAAGATAAGGACTGGCCTTGACAAAACAGTATGGTAGCGACAGCCGATTGTAATTCCAATATTTATTATAATCCACTCTACGCCGACGACATAAGGTCTAATTTCTTATTAAATAATTTTCATAAGCGCAATGATGAAGTTGTTAGTAATGTATAACGGATGTTATAATCTGGTGCTCGACGAACAAAATAATGAACGCGCTTGTGCAGAGGTCGTAAGATCACTCTTAATTAGGTAGCTAGTCCAATAATAAGCTAATGCTAAAATATAGTTCACACAACACCGCTTTGTTGAAAGCAAGTTCATTTAGGACGACGCTGAATAATATACCACGTGGTTGCCTAATGCTAATAAGTATAATACCGAGTATCGACTAAATGGTATAATTTTTAATAGTACTAACATTATAAGCAAAAAGTTAATGTTAAATTCATTAATGGAAAACTGGTTTAAAGTTATATGTGTAAGTAGGTACTAGGTACGTACTATGTATATACATGTGTTTTAGGTACTTATTTACCTAAATATGTAAATGTGGTTATTGCTAAATTTGGGCTTGTTTTTCGGTAAATTTAATATTAACTTTTATATAATATATACTTTTATATAATTTAATATTTCGGTAAATTTAATATTAACTTTTATATATATATATATATTATATAATATATAGCTTAAACAAAGCTCTGTGTGGTTAGTTAATATTAGCTATACAATTAACAATTAAATTATTATTTAGGCACCCTTCTTCCAATTATAGTCGAGAACTATGAAGATGGCGACGCGACGCAAGCTCTATTTTCGATATTATCATTATGATTTTTTTGAAAACACGTCTGTATTATATTTACTAGATTTTGTTTGTGGCTTCGTTCACGTAAATGTTGGTTATGTTAGTAACTGACCTTTTTTCTGGGTGCAAGTTTGTCCTATTCTGTTCCTCTGACAACGTTTAAGCGAAATGTCATAATAATCGGTCGAGTAGTTAAGGCGAGAAAACGTGACAAACTCACATTCGCATTTATAATATTAGTTAGGATATAATATATTTATATGTTCATACATAGATATACATACAAGACATTTAGTTACTATGGTAGTAGGTATATAGTATGGTAGTTACTATGGTATTTAGTTACCAATCGATATATATACCTTATCTAAGTTTAACAGTAAGCGCTCTTTCCCTATTTTACGACCTGATAAGCAACCAATATTTTTTACTTCCAAAAATTGTCAGCGCTTAAGTTATCAGCGAGTGTACGACTAACAAATTTAATATTTTGTTAAAATAACTTATCAGCTATAAGTAGTATAGTTAATAGATAATTAATAATGTATAATAGATACATTTGATCGATGAATAGATAGAACTGGATAAAATAATAAAGTTAAGAAAATATCGTTATAATAATAGGTATCTGAAAGTATTTCAAACCATTTATTGTAAGAAATTATGAAACTACCTCCATATCTCTCATAACGTGAAGGCAAATTCAAATTCATTATATGCCAGTCCAGATTAGACACTTATATCAAAATGGACCCTTAGATGCGACTAGTTTAGAAATAAAAATAGGTTACTCCATGTCATATTACCTGTAACTGTGACCTGATTAAGTATCTATTGTAATTTGAATCCAAGCACATGGAATGTGGTATTTTCTGGATATTTGGGTACTTTTATATTAGTAATACCAGCTAGCGTAACAAACGGCTCATAAGTACCTTTATAAAATTATTCTACATACATGAGTCTTAAATTATTCTACTTCATAAATGAGTCTTATATTTGTTTAGGATCAGTAAACCGTTATTAGGTCGAACGAAATAATAAATGTCTTATAAAACAATGTTGAAATGAATTTATTATTTATTTTAAAACGACTTTTATCACAATTTTAAATAACTTTTTATAAAGGTAGAAGTTACCTACCCATTGTTTTCTTTGTTGTATATTCAGTGAGTCATACTGAAAAACTAAGTGCGATAGGTCAGTAAGTTCGCAACAGTTAAGAAAACCAGTCCATGTAAATAGGTTTAATTATAGCCTTTATATCACAGTAACAATCATACCTATAAAGATTTTATATTTACTTAAACTTTATTATTTATATTTCCGATGTGTGCAAATATAGATTCACGGTAGTATTCTATAGATGTTGGCAAACACAATGGATTTCAAGACACTTTGATAGTAATCTACTGACATACTTGCCTCTACTAGTTCGTTTACGAATATCTTCATGTAACACATGTACGTCGGTTTAGAGTACGGCTGAATTATATATTCGCTCTGACAGATTTGTAAAATTGACCATTATTTTACCGAAATAAACTATGATTGGTTAGCAATCTCTCACGACCGGATAAAGATCACGTGGAGGACCAATCATGAAACAGAGAATTAAAGTGTCTTTGTTCTATAGTACAGCTTTACATGCTTTCCGATACACAACATCAACTTCCTAACTCCGGGCTGTTACTGAGAATTTTTTAACAAAAAGTAGCTTCTTATAATTTCTTGACAAAAAAATATAACTATATAACTTCACGATCTAAACTTAGGATCTCATAACCGCATCCATCTACACTATCCGCTAGACCAACAAGTTTGATAATGTCTTACGAGGCTCATAGGTGTGTAGTTGCCACCAAAAACGTGGTAAACGTAAATTACCTCAACGTTTCGTTTATCAGACGACTTTATCACGTCTAAGAAAGTAAATACTTAACTCAATGTTGGTTTAGCGATAATAATAATTACTGCTGGATGTGTAAGGGCGGCCATTATCTACTCGTAATATTTGTACAGAACACTGATTAGATAACAACGTGTATAAATAGTATGAGTTACTAAACCGATTCAATTGGTGACAATTGAGTATGTTTTGTTGACGTTGCGAACAATCTAGACAATCGATCTATACATAGAACACACTTATAATACTGTCTCGATACTTGAATAACGTAAATGCGCCTGATAGTTCCAAAGTTAAAGGCCTGAATTTCTATGGACAAATATTGGTCGAAATTGTCTATCAACGAAGTTTCAGTAGTAACACATCGCCGTCGCATTGCCGTCAATCCCAGAGGCTGTCAATGCTGGCAATACGTAGGTATGACATTTTTGTTTAAGCCTTTGCTAGTCCTAGTTGTATTATCTCTTCCATGCTTTTTCGGAAGTACAAAGGTCATATATACATATAAGACTATAAGAATGTATTATATAGAAATACTGTTCCGTTTAATAGTAAACAGTGCGTCAATACAGATTTTATACTATGTTATTAATAATGATAGATAACTACACAACTATGTTTATTGTAGCTTTTTAGCTTTTTGCATCTATGAAGAAAGTCTATAAACATCTGGCATCATACAGCTTTATATATAAATTTACAGTCAAAAGTAGTTTAATGCTAATACGCACTACAATTTTGGTTTATTATTACAACCATTGTAAAAAGCTTAAGAAAAACGATGCATAAAAGATTGCAGCCACGTAACGAGAATTGTGTATGCAAACGGATTAAAGTTATTTATATTGATATAACAGATAGAGGTGAAGTGAAACTGAATGGCGGACGATTCATGTCCGCTTCCTGTTGAATACGCCTCGGAATATTTGGAAAGTCACGTTTTCAAGGGTAGTAGAAATACAATTTGCATTTCGTGCGCCAGTGTGGTCGTTCCGTGTTTATTTAAGGGATTAACAGAAGGGCAAGCGGACATGATAAGAGTTTTTTTAATGTTCTGTTGTATCCACAAGTCTACATAAGGTTTGGACGGTGTGAAGGCAACTGATAACCTAAGTAAATTGTCTTCAACTACGATAAGCTTATGTATTGGCCCGGTTTTCTATCAATGTTACGTCTGTTATTTTGTAGTTACATTTGAACCTTTGCGATTGAATAAATATTAATAAATTATATTATTATTTTGCTTTACTTTTGTGATATTCGATTGAAGGGTATTGAGTAGTATGTAGCCAGTACGTATAGTGAATTCGATCCGCGGTGGGGACAAATAATGTTTATTTATTCCACAGAGTTTATGTATTACATATATATCCTTTGTTACAATACTTGTCAGAACTGTACAGACATAATAAAAAAAAAGAGCATTGTGTATAAACCCCGGGATCCGAGCGTAGGCCAAGAAATTAATATAACGAAACAAATAAAGTATTTGTAGTTTAAAGTTGTAGAACTTTTCATTACAATATATAATAGAATACGGACATAATAGAAAATCTATTGTTTTATATTTTATGTGATTGGACATGGTATGCACCTGTTAATATAATTATAGCTTTGCTATTGACGTAACACCAGAGATATCTACGATTAGGTGCAAGTAAAGATATCAACTAATTTACCGTAGCAACAACGTAAGTTGTCAACCAAGCGGATGGAATTGGCAATTCTAGCCTCATCTAGTTTTTATTATTAATATAATTATTTATAGTAAGTTTACTAAAACAAGTCGAACAAGCAAATATATGTATATTATCTCGTAAATAAAGCCAAAGTTTTATATACGCATAAACTATGAAGAAGATTATATTCTGTTACCTACTATTATAATATAATCAGTATTCGAAACGGCACCCTTGCCAGAACAACCCAAAGGAGATGTTTCATTTTCGGCTATGAAATGTACTATCAGCCAAAAAATAGCAAAAAATACCAGGAATCGGGGAAAAATATTATTTCCTGAATTTAAGTCGAATTACGTTTGCGCATAAAAATAATAGTTGTTATATTATTGCCATTATATTCAATATGGCAGTGGTTCTTGATCATATTATTTTGTATGCGTTCATAAATCAGATCGAAAACTGTACAAAAGTACTAATAAAAAATATGTTTTAGAGTATCATTTATTCATTTAAACTATCATACACATATAATATATAATATACTGATTTTGCAGGGTGCACTCCGGAACGAAACATTTTGTTTATGTTTGAATTTAACTGTCAATGTCATATTGACTGATAATAAATATTCCAATGCTGTATTGGTGTTTCTTATTACAATTTCCTGAATCCATACGTTTTCCTTTCATTTCTACAAGAATTACTATGATGATATGACTTCTTTGGTTAATATTATTCTAGCAAGAGTTCTTTTACTTCTGACAATTCTTGGTTATGTATAAATGTCATCTACCAACTTGTCATAGATAGTCCGATAAACATCAAACATTTTATATTTTATTTTGTGCAACGAAATTACTAGAAATTAATAAAGAATTTCGTAACTAAATGTATTTAGGGATACATTTTCCAGGTTTCCTGAGGATGTACAAGTTATAGCCGGAGTCCTATACAAAAGTGTAACATCTCCTTTCATGCTTATCAAAAGTTGATATAAAAATAATGGCTATTATACGGATCCTGTGACAATATTGTGGGTTAATCCAAAAGACTTGGTTACTTGCAGCCTTGAGTGAAACTTGGCAAACGTTTTAAAGATTTCATTAATCACAATACCGTTAGATTTTACACATGGATAGCGGGAAACGTTTTGATTAATTGCTAAGTATACACATAATTAATATAGAATAGAATTAGACAGCACGAATTTTTGACTACACGGATGACGTAGTGATTCAAGTGGTCGCCTCGCCGCTGCCGCCTTGTCAAGCGTTGTGGGTTCGATTCCACACGGGACAAAAAAATGTGTTATCCACAAATAGTTGCTCCGAGTCTGGGTGTTCTTTTGTTTTCCGTTGTTTGTTGTGTTGTTTGTAAAGTCTCCGGCTACACAGGAATAATTCCTAGTGCGCGAGTTGTCTTTTTTAAAAACGTCTTGTGTCGCGTATTGTCTTGAGCGATACAAACCAATGCAACGTGGTGAGATGTAATGTGTGTCCGACTGCCTGCACTATTGAGAGATAACCAGCCTGTTACGGCGATTATTCCTAGTTTGAAATTCCGTGAAAATACGCAGTGTGTCCTTTTTTTAACGCAAAACGTTGTTTCATATTCAGTAATAATCCTGTGCCCGTGTTTCCTTTTTTAAATCCTACTTCTTATTGTTCGTTGTAATATTAAAAATGTGAACATTTGTTATGATGTTTGGATATTCGTGACTTAGTCACGCGTAAAATGTAGACCAGATTTCGATAAAACTTTATCCAGATTCGTGAAAGTGTGTTGTAATAGTCCAGGACATGATCTATCTAGACCATCTTCTGAATTAACGTATGAGATACCTTTGTCACCCTTGTGAGAACCTGTGAGATTCCCGTAGGCAAAGTTGCGAGCAGAAGCTAAAATAGTTAAAGAATAAATACCTACAACGCATTGTGCTGCGTCGCAGTGTACGTAGTAGTTAGAGATCCCAACTTTTTGTCCAAGAAATAAAGTATATTAAGGTCGGCGAAATAATATGAGCAGTATCTTAGAAAAGTAAATATTATTTTAGTCTTTTAGGTGAATTTATAGCTCCGAATACCAGTGGCCATGAAAAGAGTAGGTACTTTGAAAAAAAAAAACTTAACATGTATTAACGAGCTAAACACAGTATGATTCTATTTTCAGCAGTATGGTTGGGAACCCTAGTAGTAGTCCGTAACTTAGGATGTAATGTTTTAGTTTGCATCGTTTCTAATTCGTTGTCTGAGGCCGTACCTTTGCTTTTAAATCAATACTCTCGACTTATCGAAAACATTCGCTTAAACGGTGAAGGTAAACGTCGTGACGAAAAGTGCATCTCTAAGAGGTTTTAAATATTTCTAGAAAGTACGTGAAATCTGCGAACCCGCACTTGAGCAGTGTAATAGACTTACGCCCGCCATGAATCCCATCGCTGGGCTTGGGCTTTCTCTTAGACTGAAAGTTAATAGGCAAATTATATCTATCCGAGGACGGTCAATAGTAACGACATGCAGTCTGGAATAAGTCCTGGTGTAAACCAAAAAGCTCGGCTTGTTTGTTTCAATCTTCGGTAGCAATGAGATGCAGGTTGATTTGGTGTCTTCATCTACAACAAGCCAGGAAAACTGAAAATACAGAGATTTTATAACATACCTAATATTTATTTATTTATCAACCCTGTTTACGAGCCGTCCCACTGCTGGGCCTTTCTGAGTCTCAGTTCTGAATGGTCTATAGTCCACCTTTCCAGGCTAATGCGGGCTGGTAGACTTCACACATCATCAAGAACAATGTGTGGAACTTGGAAAAATGCAGGGAGCCGTATGATATTTCATGCATATTCCCTAGCGATGTATGCCTTTAAACAGAGGGATAATTTCCTTTTAGTATTAAATATAAATGCCTGAAATACGTGCCTTAGGATCGAACTCGAGACTCCTGTTTGGCAGCCCAAAGGTCTCCCACTAGTCCAACAGTGTACATATGTTGTTATTCGTTTGCTGTAAAAAAATATAATATATTGGGCTTGCTTTATTCCGTGATCCTAGGAATGCCAATCTATACTAATATTATAAACCCACGGGGGCGAAACCGCGGGATGATGGATGATAGATGTCTAGTACATATTATATAGGTAGACGAGGTTATCGTCTTAAGTTTTCTGTTATATAGAAAAGTAGCCAGTGAAGTCTGGGTGTGATATAAACACTTAAAACCTTATCGGAGATAGGAATATTCGTTTGCTTTTGGCGTCTCTTTGACTTCTGGGGCCCTGGGGCTAAATAGCATAGTAGTAAGACCTTCTTCGGGTAGACATTGCTATTAAATTTAAGATCCTAAACGATTGCTACACTAACCGGAGTTACTACGGTCGAAGATATTGCCGTTTATTAAGCACAATTTCAGTCTCCTGGCTGCTAATGAAAATTCTTTGTCAGAAAATCCCAATAACACTGCCTGACACGAGAATCGAACTCGAGCCCTCGTGCACAGACGTCGCATTCATTATCGATGCGCCACCACGGCATCGCATAACTTTTAAAAGTACTTTCCATGACATCAATTGGCATCTTACTCGAGACATCTGCACAGCAGTCCAACGATCGCCCCACTAGGTAATCTCCGCCCATTTACAATAAATATCTTATTATTAATGAAGTTAGTTCTTAAAAGGGCTAAGTTAGGGCGCATATTGTATTACAATAAGTGTTGCAGCTAGAGAATGCTGTATCAACTGTTAGGCACGTCGACAAGTGACCTGCTACCGGGTGAACGCAATATAAATTTAACTGCTCGATGCCTGTACTAACACGCACGTAAGCGTTATGTATAATATTTACTTATAAAATAATGTCCGGTCACGTCAGCAAATCTTAACGTGGACAGGCCATCTGCGCAAGAGATATTTCACAAGTGTGGCAAACACAAGAGCACTCTGTTCCCTAACTCTCATGATCCGATGGGATGGTAGTCCGACACGACCGCAGAGAGATCAGGCGCAGGACCAACGGCTTTACGTGCTTTCCGAGGCACGGGGGATTTTTAATACCGCCAGCTTCCTAGCCCCGAGCTGCTGTTGAGATTCCTTAACCGAAAAACCCAATAACTTTTTGTTAGGCCGAGCCGGGATTCGAACCCGAGACCTCACGTACAGCAGTCGCATTCAGTACCGCTTCACCATGGTGGCAGTTGGCAGCAGCAGCAGCAATTATACTTACGAAGTTACGGAAATAACTGCAATGACAGTGTAAGGTTAAACTTTTATTGTATTAGTTTTTGTGTCATTCTCGTGATCAAGTTGTGTTGTAATCTTTGTAGTTGTTGATTAATTCTCATTTCTCTTAAATACAGAAGTACCAAAATAAAATAAAATTGCTTATAACAAGTCATGTTTTTATGTTTATGGTATGAAGTTAACGTTGTCTGTATAAGTTTGCTTGCTTATTCGTACGTATAGATTCTGGAAGACAGCATTTTCTGGCTGAAAGCGTAATGGACAAAAACATTTTGTCTAGCGCGTAGAGATACGAATGCTACTCACCGAAAAAACAATATTACATACAACACTAGTATATTTGACTGTGATTTGCAGAGTAAAGCTTATTCCCAGTCATACTATAGAATTATCTATTTTATACATGCAGATTTAATAGATTAGATATTTTATATAGTTTAATTTAGGGTTAGTTACAATATATTTTTATCGATTTGGGTCTTTATCGCAAAGATTTAGACAGTATATATTTAGAAAATATGTCTAAAGAAGTATTGAGAGTTTAGATTATACTGATCTACGGATCCATTCATATTCAAAAGTTATTACGATAATACCGGTCAAATCTTATCTTATTTATCTACAATCTTATCTTAATAAAAATAAAACCATCGAAGATTTTATTTGTTCATCTGTGGCTTAATCTATCACAATGTATTGATTTACTAACTCTTTCATAAGTAGCCAGGTTTAGCAAACGTGTTATAGTTTACAGTACTAAAGTATAAAAGAAACAAAAAATCTGCTAAACCTTACTATTTGTAATTACGCACGTATTCCGTAACTTAACGATTGAGTGAGCGACTGTACTCGAGCAGTACGGTTGGCAGCAATCGAGACAAAGGCTCGTAAAGATACGCGACGTATCGCTCGCTTTACGTAACTCAGGCACTCACCTCGATGGTAGGGTTGCCTACCATATGGGGAAACCCGGATGTCGACCTATTTTGTAAACAACATGCCATTAGCCTAACATTTATACAAACAGTTTATACACTTAATTAAGAATAACAACGCATTTTGTATAATCAGTGTTATATGTATACGTACCTATTGAAACAATATATTCATAATTTGAAACTAATGCAGCACGAAAGTTTTTAATTGGCTTTTACAAATTTTATTTGGACAATAATAAAGGAACATGATCATTAATCAAACAAATAAAATACTGGTGATCTACAATTATATAAATTAGGGGTTCCACCGAATTAGGCTAACTACAAGGGGCCAATGTTCAAAATTGTCGTAAATCTCTTTACAGCGAAATCTTCGAAACCATTTTTGGAACATAAACACAGGAAGGAAGAGTCGCAAATAATAAAAGTTAAGGGTTCAAACTATTAGAATGTCCAAGAGTATGTGCCCTATATCTGAAGGTTTCTCATAGAGTATGAAACTTTTTAAATCTTCGTGATGTCAACCCTACCTCAGCTCCTGGCCACTCACACTTACGCTGCACAAATATTACATTTTGTTGTTTAATGTCCTTTGACTTTTAATTTATTTACGAAGTTCGTCGAAGTCATGAATTCTTGATGCATTAATTATGTTAAGTTTGCTAAGTTTCTAGAGCTTAAAGTTTGCAGATAGCTTTGCAGACATCCGGAGTTGTAAGCGAATATTACATTATTTAAGTTACCTGCTTACAATTAAATTCGAAGGTATATTTTCAATTTATTTAAGATCATGTATTCTTAATACAAGTTCACAGATATGAGCAATATATCGAGGCGAGGACATCCTTAAACCACATTACAAATTTCTATTATATTGATGGTATATCCCCAGAAAGCTGTATTTGGTAAACTAGAGCATTTCGCATATTCTTTCGCTATTTTATCATTGTATACTCCTACTACAAATATAAGATAACGTCACTGGGTACCGAACTTTGTAGGCCGATGATAGAACTGACCCAGCGGAACTGCTTTAGGTTACAGATAGAATTCTGATGAAGGGCCCCCATGGTCCTTCTTTGTTATATGTTTGTATTTTGTCTGCTGACATTAAAATCTGAGACCTTGTCTGCTGACCCAAAGGTTATTTTTGGGCACTAGGTCTTAGGGAAAATATAACTTTACTGATGTTACTGAATTCACTTTTGATTTGATTGTTGATAATTTAGTTGTTAGGTTTGTTGCTAGGTTGTAAAAAGTTTGAGCCTATGAGAATACCTGGAAGTAACCTAAAGCTAAAATTTAAAGCGCCTAATGTCTTAAAATACTATAAATGGCAAAAATAAGAGTTGGCTCTTTAGTACTTACTTAGGGTTTAATTATATTCCTCCAAAATTATGAAGAATCCGATACTGTTTAAAAAAAGATCCACAGGATGATTGCCTTACCCTGCTGTATAATAATATTCCCAGTTAATATTATGTATATTTGTTATTATTCTACTCCCAGATATACATGTAAGTGGGTCACATAATAAACAATATATTCCATATAAACATGCAAAAGGTGCAAATTGTATTCTGAAAGAACGGTAAATAAACAAATTGTGTCAAACAAACTGTATTTGTCTCCGTTATGAAACTAAAACCTCTAACTTCTTACAAATGTAAATTTCAATCCTACCGAAAAAACCTTAAATCTTATTTCTTGTTTTGTATTGCGACAATAACTATGATATCGGCAAGTTGTTAATACCAAATGACCGACGACACGCTCGTTGTGCAGCAAGTTCAAAAACTCATCAAGAAATTCTGGAATTGACACCTGTGTTTAAACGCATAAAGTAATTTATATTTAATTTATTATTTACTCATTATATTATTATTGCTATTTATAATCTGACCCACTGCTGAGCACAAGCCTCTTCTAAGTATGAGAAGGAACCATAAGTTCGTAGTCTACCGCTCTGGCGCAGCGTAAGTTGGCATGTCTTAAGATATGTATCTTTAAGAACTTTATCGAAAACTCCCAGACATGCAGGACGCTAGAACGTAGGTTTCCTCACCATGTTTTCCTTAACCGTTTAAAAGAGCGATAATTAACGATTTAATACGGACATAGCTTCGACAGTTCAGAGGTGCGGACCGTAGTATATAAGTTGTTTCATTTTAAACCATTATTTATTATTTATGTGATTGCTAAACAGCCTTAGAAATAAGCATATCCCACACTCGATTGGATTCCTAATTCCTTGATATGTATGAATATTGCATTAGGTATATTGACGCAATTTGTTGTTAGTGGGAACCATGTGTCTACTTAAAAAGAACAAGCCATGTCACGGATAACAACTAGTTACATAAATGCGAATGAAGAATGAAATATAGTAATTCAATAAAACTAGCATTAACACTCAGAAATGGCTTTATGATGTAATTATAATAATGGGAGAGGCACGTCGATGTACTAATTGTAAAGGTCAAATTGGCATCGATCTTCGAGAAGAATACAAGTATGAACCATTGCTAACTTGTATATAAATCACAGTGTGTGGGCAGTGTTACTTAGCGATAGCTGGCGACTTTACAACATCCAGAGGTGATGATGTCACTTGTTTCCTTCGTGCTGGTGATTTTGACACCCAATTGCAATGTTCAGTTCGGACTGGCGATCTCGATATACGATAAAACTCTTTATTTTGTTGGCATAAAAATGTTTTTACGTATTTTCTTTTTATAAAATCAAGACAAGCCTGTTGGTAACCGGTTTTCGTAGTATATAATCGCTTGTAATACTCCTCTGTAGCTCATGTTAGGGAAATTGAGTTAAAGATGAAAGTAAAAGGAGTAGCAGAGGTATGATCCTCCTGAGGTCTTATCTACTGAGCGAAACACAGTTACGGTGTTATTATTACACCGATTTTCTATCAGTAGGTAGCAGATCACCGACTCAATTGTACGGAAGTAAGAACGGTAACGATAAGCTCTATGACTCTATTAATGATTGCGTCAACTTTTTTTACATGACCTCTTTTTCTCTTGTAAATATTATAACATGTGTAGTATTTTATGAATGACGATAGGGTTCAAATCTGACGACCAAGATGCCTAAACTGTAAGTACTTGTCATTATCACTAATAAATGATTGATTATAATTTAATGATACGAGAAAACTTGATTGAGTGCAGGTAGTTTTCGGCGTCACCTCGTGGTTGCCAATTCGCCGAAACAGGATACTTATTTATGTGTGCCGTAAAGGATAATTATTTATAATCATATATTGTTGTTCTGAGTCTGGATGTGTGTTCTATAGACATATTTAGGACTTCTCCAGTATTGCCAAAAAGACAGACAGTTTATACCCAAATTTCGTAGAATAATTTTAGGAAACAATTAATGAAGTACCTACGAAGCATCCGTGCTAACAAGTTGTTGTTATGTTAAACCTCACTGATATCTGTAAGTTAAGCGCGATATTCTGCTAAGGGATCAACAAAGCTATGTTCTTTGTGTCTATTATTTTATATAATATCAACCCTGTATTAAACTGTCCTACTGTTAGGCACAGATTTCTTCTCAGTGTAAGAAGGGTTAGCCCATAGTCCACCACGCTAGCCCAGTGCGGGTTGGCAGACTTCACATATCGTCGAGAACATTATGGAGAAATCTTAGACATTCAGATTTCCTCAGAATGATTTCCTACAACATTAAAGCAAGCGATAATTAACAACACTGACGTACTCATAAACTGCATCAAAGTTCAGGATTACTTTCGAATTAATATTTTTGATAAGTATGCAAACATTTTAGATTAAACTATATGAAAATGTCGAATGAAATAGAACTGCAGTAAAAGATAAAATTATAGCCGGGATTATAATATTTATGCATAGTTTCAAATATGTACGTGTGCTATTAGAGTAAAGTTTGAAATTAATGCTTTCTGTTTTTTTTTTCATTTGCGATTTAAATTATTGTTACCAATAGTATTGATTATTAGTCTTTTAAACTTAACAAAAGTTTCTTAACCATAAATATGGATACTTCGCCCGAACAAGCTGCTCAAATTGTGGCATTGGTCCGGGAAGGCTTGCATCAACTTACGATTGCTAGAAATTTAAATTTAAACCTGTCTACGGTTTCTAGAGTATACCGAAGGTTTGTAAAGACAGGTTCTTACAGAAAGAGACCCGGTACCGGCAGAACTCCAGCAACCACCGTCGTGAAGACCTATTTATTGTTTCAACTTCCCTACAAAATCGTTTCCTCACGTTAGTAAACATCAAAACAGAGCTGAATGAAGTGCGTGGAGTAAACGTGAGTGCACGTACAATAAGAAGGAGGCTTAAGGAAGCGGCAATCACCCCTTTTAGACCAGCAAATGGTCCAAAGCTGTCTGCAGCTCACAGACAAGCTCGTTTAAGAACCTCGTTTAAGTTAGGACCGAAGAATTAAAAAATATATGAAAAAATTATTTAGTGTTTAAAAACATGTTACAATCATTTAATACTTCTGGCAAACTGCATAGCAGTTTGTTGGCAGATGCAGCTCCCAGATCATTAAACTATTTATATTAAAATTATTGATGCTACACTTTCTCATAAATAAATGAAAATAAAATTTCGTTTTGACTTTTAAATTAAACAAAAAAGAATAATGATAGTAACACAAAAAAAGGCAGTATAAAATAAATATCATCCATGATTACTATAATGATCACATACATTACAAAGTATTCTCAGTACCTATCATGTTTGCACTGATAACATTTATTAGAAATTTCGTTGTTTTATGTTGAAACGACCATTTTGAAAACGAAGTACTTTTAATGTCTGCAGGCAAACTATTGAATATAGTTGGAACTAAATATTTATTACCTCTTTGTCCATAATAATTATTACAAGTGGGCACCTCAAATGTTTTACAATGATTTGCATCTCGAGGCCTTAGCTGTACAGTCCTGATTTTGTACTCTTGGTGGCAGTAATGATCCAATGCTACTAATAATACTACCCTCTCATGCACCGGCAGGATCTTACACTCGACAAACAATTCCTCATAGTTGGCCATTTTACATCGTAATTTTGTTATACTGTCTACAATTTTTTTTAAATCTCATTTGTAAACCTTTTATCTTGTCCAAGTATGTTTTAAACGTGCGTCCATAGCATTTCAGGCCATAGGAAAGCTGCGAATCTACCAGCGCTTGGTTTACGACAAACAGAGTAGCCCTCTCCAGTACGACCGACACTGAGGTGGTGGAATTTTACAAGGACAGATCGTAATTTATCACAAAGTTTGAGAGTAACGGGCCTCCATATTGTTCACTGATGAGTGTAGGACATGTTTAAATGGTGCAGACGGTCGCAGAAGAGTCTATCGTCGACGTGGGGAGAGATATGCTCAAAGTTGCATTGAGGAGCGTGTTCCTTTTGGAGGCGGTTCGTGTATGGTGTGGAGTGAGATTTCGATGATCGGGCGAACGGAACTTGTGTTCATCGACATGGTTCGTCAAAACGGTAGAAGAGGTGGTTTGACGGCACAACGCTATATAACAGAGGTTTTAGAAGCTCACGTGGTAACTTACATGGGATTAATAGGCGACAATTTTACTCTGTTACCATGTTTGAGACAGTTTAAAAAAACTGTATATGCGAGAAAGCCTGTGCTCAAAACAGTGGTTGCACTAAGAACAGCGATTTCACAAGAATGGAACAATATTCCGCAAGACCGTTTAATAACCCTAATCAGATCTATGCAGAACCAATTAGAATCTGTAATAAGGGCACGTGGAGGCAATACACCTTATTAAAAGAAAAACCTGTACTTCAACTTTTTTTTTATTGTAAATACCAATCTTTCAATATACCAACCAAAACCAACGTTTGTTACATTTATCGAATTTTGTTCAAAAAAATTTAATGGTCCTTTCCAGTATAAAAACATAGACTTAAGGATATGATACTACGCTGTTATGAAGTTAAGGAACCAAACTATAGGTTTCAATTTAAATTTGTATAAAAAGTTTGAATACTTGGTTAAAATGTTTATTTTAAAGGCGCCTTGAACATTGATGCAGTTTATGAGTCCGTCAGTGTATTTAATACGCACATAACTACGAAAAGTGCGCCTTGGGATCGATCTCGAGATTTTGTATGGCAGTTCGATAGTTGCCCACTAGGCTATCGTTGTTTTTGTTGTATCTAAAGCAATTTGCGACATATACTTGGTGAGAATAACCCTTTAAAAGAAACTGTGAAACGTGTGGTTTTATAAAGACAAACGTTTATAAACTTATTAATCTAAATATATCCACTTGAACAAGGTCCTCGATACTAAAACAAGAACGGTCTATACTCATATTTGTAAACGTTTGTCAGGAACAGTCGGGTGAAGTGAAGACGAACTCTTTGTCAGCCAATACCGTCAATTAGCTCCAGTAACATATATACATATATGTCAAACAAACAACTCTGTGTTTTCAGACTTGTCAATCGCTTGTCAAACGGTGTGTCTAGCATTCATTGGATTTTCTTTATTACATATACAAAGGCTGGCAACATGTTTATTTTATGGCGCGAAAACGTGCCATTGGCAGAACATGTGTTTAAGGATATTCTATGTAGCTAAACCGAAATCTCTATAACCCTATTGACTATCTGCATGCATGGTAAGCGGGTAAGTTGTCTCCTCGCCGTTGCCGCCGCGCTGAGTATTGTGGGTTAGTATTGAAAGACAATTACTTATTTGTGTAATACGAATGATTATTTTTAGTCTGGGTGTACGTGTGTCCCTTAATTGTATATTTGTAGTGCCGCTATTACACAAGAATTGAAACATAAGGAATTGAAATATCAGTACTGCATTAAAATGTCCCACTCCTGGACAGGAGCCTCTTCTCAGTGTGCGAAGGGTTAGACCACGCTGGCTTAGTGTAGGTTGGCATTATGGAGAACTCTCAGACATGCAGGTTTCCTCACGATGTTTTCCTTCACCGTTAAAGCGAGCAATTATTAAATATTTTAATGTTATCTAATGCCTTTTTTATTCATAAATAGTTTTGCTGGGACAATGGCTGGTAATTCTTGGTGCTTTTCCTGCCTTATAATATTCAATTTATTTGTAACTCATTAGGTCACTGAGCACTAATATGTAATTATGTCAACAAGGAAAATCTGTCTGTGAAAAACTATATACAAAACAATGGAGTTTACTATGATCACCGCAAAACGTTTATATGCAGAGCTACGAAATATTTCGTTTTCGATAGAACCATCAATGTTTAAAATTTAAAGTAAACTGTAGCTTCACTTCACAAACGGTGAATGAAAACATCGTGAGGAAACCTGCATGTCTGAGAGTTCTAGATAATGTTCTCGAAGATATGTGAAGTCTGCCAACCCGCACTAGGCCAGCGTGGTGGACTATAGCTTAACCCTTCTCACAGTGAGAAGAGGCCCGTGCCCAGCAGTGGGACAGTTTAATACAGGGCTTATATTATATTATTATTGCTTCACTAGAAATAAAATTATAGCTTCATGTGTAGCAGGGGATTTTACGAATATTCAAACAAAGAACACCCAGAATCGGGAGAACCATTCGTGGTTCAAACAAATTTTGTCATTGACCCTATAACACTCAGCGCGGCGACAGTAGCGAAGCGACCACTTAAACCACAACGCCATTCGGTAAAAATAGATAAAATAGGTATTATTAGGTAAAAATGCAAATCTCCTGAAAACAGACGGTGTTTTCCTCTACATACGTAAATACGACATATGATTGAACGATTACTAGAGAAAATATAGATTGTATGCAATTTTCTTTTTGTTTGTTTAAAAAGGTTACCAGCTATTTGTTGCAAATTATAATTATTCTTGTTAACCTCCTTGAGCAAACCTCAAAACTTTTGTTACGAAGATGTTCAAGTTGGTAGCGCAATGGATAGTGATTAGTGCTCGAACTCACGACCTGACGATCACAAATCCAATTCGTATATGTGTTCAAATAATCGTTTTTCCGTTCCATTAACACCGCCTTAATATATTGCTGACGATAAATAAGATAAAATAACGTTTAAAGTACGATAATAACTAACCGATATTTTTTTATATTCGCTGATAAAAGAGGTCGGGGCGGAGTCACAAAATTATTCACGATGATTCTTCAAGGCGCGTTGAGTAACATTTAGAAGGTGCCGTGCCGTATGTCTTGTACGTTACTTACGTACGTCTGTTCAAGTGTTACTTATCAGCTTAAATACTTGACACCCATTGAACTAACTGCACTATATCACAACATCGAGTACTGCATTCGAACTGCTTCAAATATAGACAGGTTAATGTTTGGTGTTCGTGAAACGTCATCGTATTAGATCATTGTAGTTGAGCAACACTCACAAGGCACTCGGCAGTTGCATGATCGTTTACGTAGATTATGCTTGATAAGTGGAATACACATTAAAACGACTGTTCAAATCGACGTCAACATTACGAGTGAGTGCACGAGAAAAACTACGAGATACTAAGTAGCCTAATCTCGTGAAGCTGTTCCGTTGACATAAGCTTGTTTTATAGGTGATGTTACTTAAGGTGCACGCTAATATGAACTTTATAGCCGTAAAATCGAATAAACTTTGTCTACATAACTAATATTTTATTCAAAATGTCACGTTCAGTCATACAAATAATATAAATGTATAAATATCTATCTACTCTGCAAACAGATTTTGATGAAAATTTTCAGGTAAGGTATTAAACAACTGGAATCCAAAGTCACGGGCAAAACCTAGTATTTCAATAAAGCATAGTCATTATTATTGAATAGTACTTTATGGATTTCTAGGCATCTATTTATACGTGATGAGAATTTTCTTTATGTTATCCTTTTTATATTCCTAATCAATTAAAATTGCCTGTTGAACACTCCGCTATTAAATTTCTTGTGCACATATATTATTTTTATAAATATCATTAAAATGCATAAAAAATGCACTCGATACGATACATTGGTTATTTATGAATGTTTTTATTAATACCTATAAAAGTAAATGGGGCTTAAAAGAAAAATAACATTAAACTTAAACTTTCCCAGCCGGCAAAGTCACGTTTTTCTTTTTAAATTAATTCCTAATACGAGCGAGAACTCATTTCAATTTACATTGTTTGAAGAACTGGCTGTTCATCGCAAAACTTTCTTTTTGGGTTGGCTAAACCACAGGATCATGCAAATGGCGAAGTTAACAGGTGTCCCAAGGGTTTGAATGTACGTCAAACGAAATTATTTCACACTTCATTTTTCAAAGTGGTACGATCAGCAAAATAATCGGTTTAAATTATTTCCCAAGAAAATCAGTACTGACATCGTAATACAAAAAAAAAGTATATATGTATGTTTATCCATTGTCTAGTACCCATAGTACAAGCTCTGCTTAGTTTGGGCTAGATAGTGTTGTGTGTATGTGGTAGAATATTATTATTATTATTATTATTTATCTGACTCCAACGCAGTAGCACCAACAAATTGAAATAATAAAATACAAAGATAACCTTATATAATTGTTTTGGTATATTTTATAAGTCCTGTTGAGATTACATCGTATCGAAATGTTTATAATAAAACACAAATATTTATAACAAAGTCTATGTGTAATATATGTCTGACTATAAAATGTATGAATGGATAAACAGTAAATCTGACTGTATAATGTACGAGTATGAAAATATACACAAAGAAAATATTTTCCAATTATTTACCAACATATAATTGTATTACATTACTACTGAAGCAGATAACGTCAAAACACATAACTGACCCTTTAAGATGACCTTGTCATCTAAAATTATTTGTATTTGTTACTTCATATAGCATACGCAATGGCGTTATTTTGAATATAGTAAACTTTTAAAATTAGTGAACATCAAAAAAGACAATGCTTTTTTAAATATTTTCTTTTTTGTGTATAGATACACAATTAGAAAGTATTATAAAGTATAGTAAAGTATTGTGTAGATGCCAGCTTTCAAAGGACGAAATTTATTTTTTAAGTAAATGACATTATTATGTCTTCTTTATTGAGACTGCCAAATTTTGGTACATTACGTCTTTGAACTACGTATGTTTTATTGGATGGAAATATATATACTATGGAGGATGGAAGATCGCCAAGGACTGAAAAAGTTTGTTCACAAAGCATCTGAGTTGATTGACATTAATGACGGTACGCACAAAGGTACGAAAATACCAATTGGACGTACGAGTATATACAGGGTGTCCGGTAATTAATGGATAACCTTGAAATGTCTTATAGTAGAACTGAAGGCCGTTACGAAAATTGAAAAAAAAAAAAAATATATATATATATATATTAAAATGTGCAAGCTATACATATAAGCATAGCATACTTTTGACTGTCTATCTATTAGCGTAATTAGTGTTTAATAATAAAACAACAAAAAACCGATAGACTTCATTCATTTATCGGTCGTAGTATACAAGATAGTTATACATGGTAATTAAAAAAAAACACATATCTCAGGTAGTAGTTAGGATAGATTTTTTTTCATATTTTTTTCTGAACGGCCATCAGTTCCTTAATATTGTCTTCTGTTTACGCGAATGTTATTCATTGAAATTAAACTACTATATACGGATTTTATCGCGTTGTTTATTTATCACTGTATTACAAAATTTTGAAAATATTACTCTACTACTACTATTGATTTTATTTGACTAATTTATAAGCTAATAAAATTATTTAAACTATTAAATCTATTTATTTTTGGTTTACACTTTCCCCGACGTTTCGGGTGCTTTTCAGCAGCCATGGTCACGGGGAGACTAAGATGGTAGTTGTCTCAATGTTTCAGTGTAGTTATTTCAAAGTACCTGAACATAATTTAATTATTGGTGTTTCTATTTACGCAGAATGAGCTCAAAGTATCATGAAGTCTAGCTGTGGTTTGTTTCTTCTTGGGTTTGACTATTTGAAGTACTGGATCCCAAGCTGGTGGTACATTCCAACCATCTTCTCTATTGAAATTGGGATGTTTTTTAATTTCAATAGCCTCGCGAAGCATCCTTGGCAGGAATCGGTGTTCTTTAGCGAGAATCTGTGGTTTGTCAAATCTCAGGTAGTGGTTGGTCCCCTGTTGTACGTGTTCACACACAGCCGACTTCAACGAGCGTTTGTGTTTTACGTCAGCTATGTGTTCTTTTATGCGGGTGCCTATGCTTCTATTTTATAGACCCAAGATGCAGGGGTCTATAAAATAGATTGTGACTGCGGACTCTCATACATTGGTCAAACCAAGAGAAGCATAGGCACCCGCATAAAAGAACACATAGCTGACGTAAAACACAAACGCTCGTTGAAGTCGGCTGTGTGTGAACACGTACAACAGGGGACCAACCACTACCTGAGATTTGACAAACCACAGATTCTCGCTAAAGAACACCGATTCCTGCCAAGGATGCTTCGCGAGGCTATTGAAATTAAAAAACATCCCAATTTCAATAGAGAAGATGGTTGGAATGTACCACCAGCTTGGGATCCAGTACTTCAAATAGTCAAACCCAAGAAGAAACAAACCACAGCTAGACTTCATGATACTTTGAGCTCATTCTGCGTAAATAGAAACACCAATAATTAAATTATGTTCAGGTACTTTGAAATAACTACACTGGAACATTGAGACAACTACCATCTTAGTCTCCCCGTGACCATGGCTGCTGAAAAGCACCCGAAACGTCGGGGAAAGTGTAAACCAAAAATAAATAGATTTAATAGTTTAAATAATTTTATTAGCTTATAAATTAGTCAAATAAAATCAATAGTAGTAGTAGAGTAATATTTTCAAAATTTTGTAATACAGTGATAAATAAACAACGCGATAAAATCCGTATATAGTAGTTTAATTTCAATGGCCATCAGTTCCACTATAAGACATTTCCAGGTTATCCATTAATTACCGGGCAACCTGTATAAGACGTCCAATTTACCTTGGACTTCTTAATATTTTAACAGGCCCACAAGACTTTTTATTTATTAAGTATTATATAATTATGTTATCTTATCTACACATTAGCTTAGTAATGACATTCAATGTAGTTGGTACTAGGGAGCGGAGGACTGCTCAATTGTGCCAGTGGCAGTTTGTTTACGTGCGAATGTGCAGTTCTGGATTTGAGTCCGAGTTCTGGCAGTATTACTGAGTTTTTCTATAAGGTAATTCTCAGTAGCAACATGGAGTTTGGATGAGTGTTGACCTGGCACTCCTCCAGACTCTAAGAAAGCCTATTGGCTCGCCCCTATTTTGACCTAAAATCTTAGCTGGCAAAATGTGGGTGTGATACATCTCTACTAAGGTCATTGATGGAATGAAATCGATGGAATCGATCGAAATATAGGGTGGAATCTTAGTTATGTTAGGTGGTAAGCATTGATTCGGTTAAATTTCCGACTTGAGCTTGAGATTGGGTCATGTTTTAATAATATAGCTAGTAGCAGATAACATCCAATTATTATCTTTGGAGCACGCGTAAATAACAAAATAACTGTATTTTCAGTATCAAATTAATACAATGATTCCAATTCCATATTTTATCTAATTTTATTACTTGTTGTTGTTATTGACCTACATTGCCTATTTAATTATTACGAAATTAGATTAAAATAAATTCAGTATTAAGTACTTCTTTATTTAGAAAACCGAGTATAAATTACCGGTTTCTTCGTACCATCACTAACATCGGATAAGGTAACGTCCAAATGCCCGTTTGAAATAAAAAGAAAATTAAATCTCATTTATTACTTTGTACACGAATATATTTAATAAACGATTACTTTATAAATCCTATACCACAGACAAATTTACGTCACTCTCCCTACTTGGTATTATAATCTTTAATTTCTTATCTACCAAGAGGGGCTGTGCGAATTTTGAAGTTGTAGATATACATTTCAACAGTTTCAGGCATAGCGCATCCTTGCCCGGATTGCAAATAAAATAATGTGGTCGGCGTTTGAGAACAATTGATAACTTTACGGCGTGGTCGGTGTTGTTAATTTATCATATATCGGGAAATTAACTGATGACTTTGAAAAGTATTTTAATATACAATGTCAGTACGATGATTTATTCTTGATTCGCCAATTCACTGCGACTTATACAAATATTTAAACAACAAATACAAGAAACACCCAGATTCGTGACAACTATTTATAAATCATACAATTCTTGCCCTTGCCCAAACTTATTCAAACACTTACTTACGCCTGTCTTCCGGATGGATTATCTAATACCAATACTTTCGTCACATTCTTTACTTTATCCTTTAAGGATACTCATTACCTGGCCTTATACCAGAATGTTTCTAATATGGTCAGAGGAAGTTTGCCATAATAAAAATAGTAACCCTCTTGTTGTGCTTTGTCTTCTAATTCCTCATTGCATTAATTACTTAAAAAACGTACATATACTTTGACATGTTATTTTGAATTCTATTCTTGCTTATAATTTTAGATATTTAGTACGATGAATTAAAATAATTCTTCTTATGCTCTAGTTGGAAATCAACGTTATTTTTTAAAGTACGTGATCCATACAACTTCTACGGCTGACCAATGATGTTGTGAAGCTTACATTCAACAGCTACCCGCCTTTTTATTGTTTGTCTGTCCATGGCATTATTATGATCACATTTTATTATTGTATAATGTAAATGTTTTAGTTGATGTAAGTAAGTATTTTATTTACGAGAGCCCTTGACATCCAGACACAGACAAAATAAATCAACGTCGTAATAAATACGACGATAATGATTGGACGGACGGCGCAGTGCGGTTTAAATTATTATTTCGTCACTGTTAGTGTGCAGTGTTATGAATTGGTCACCCATCATAGTTATAGTCTCAAGCTATTCTCAACCATGTTAGTTTAGGCTTCCGTCACAATCCTTCACAATTTCCCTTTCGCTCAATTGTAAGTCGTTTTCGGCCACGTCTTGTTGCCCAATATCCTTATGATGCTATACCTAGATCTTCACACGGGACAACATTTGCCTACTGTAATTATTACGAGACCTTAATACACCTATAAAGTCTACCACGACACAGCCATTACCCCTGCGCATAAAAGATTTTTATAGTAAAGAATCTTAACTAATATCATAAATGCGAATGTGAGTTAATCTGTTTGTTACGTTTTCACGCCTTATCTACTCAACCGATCATCGTAAAATTTCACATTCAGGTTGTCAGTAGAACAGAAATTTGGTAGCTTTCATCCAGAAAAGAAATTGTTACTAATCTAACCTACATTCAGGCGAGCGAAGCCGCGAGCAAAATCTAGTATAATTTAAAACTGTGTTGGCTTTTTATTCTGTCCTTACATATGGCCCTTGAACACGAATCGTCCCTGGAGTCATGTATAGCAAATTGATCACAGCTGCCACACGAATGGAAATGAACGTATAGACACTTTATTATTTTCCTGTTTGCTACAATCGCTATAATAAACGTACCAAGAACACAATTATTGCGGTGTGATCACGATTTGTATATTTAATTTTACTGCACTTATAAGTAGGTGTATGGTATTTGAATATATATAACGGGTAAGATGGAATTGAGTATGTATTTAGTTTTAAGTGATGAATCTATCTATATAAATAAAAATCAATTGCCACATGTATGTCGGAGCATCACTTAAGAAGGGCTCGACCGATTTGGCTGTATTTTTGAGTTGTATGTAATTGACAGGACAAGATTTGCATAAACGAAAAATTGCGAAAAATCTGCAGGAAAATTTAAATGGTATTTTTATACGCAATACAATTGATTGACATTTTTATATTGAATTTAATTACATGAAATGTATGTATAGATTGTCAGGGCAACGTCTGTCGGATCAGCTAGTTAGTTAATAATTCCGAAATACATTGTAAAGACTTTAAGTGTCTTTACAAAGTTTAGAAAAACCTTGCTTTAAATTTGGGTCATGCCACATTTGAAACAGGATATCTTTATACTGGACATATTCATTTTTATTCATGACTTAACAAATTGAGATGATCCATCGAATTATTCAGGGATTCCATAGCCTTGGGGTTGCACCTGCGGTATTTATCGGAACGGTAAAATTATTGCATTAATAATAGTTATAAAGTGGTTTAATGTAATGACACTACTAGAATAAACGTAGGTTAATTAACTTATTATATATTTATGTTTCTGAAGGGTTAGGCACAGAAGGCACTGAGGGAACAGAATGAGAGTTAAACATGTTTTAAGTTTAAAGAATGGCGTAGTGGTTTAAATGATTACCTTGCCGTTGCCACAGCGTCGAGGGTTATGGGCTCGATCCCTACACGAGACAAATAAGAACGACTCGGTACAATAATTTGTGTGATCCACAATTCTAATATTAGGTAAATCATGAGTAGCAGCACGATGTCTGATATTGTCAAGCGCCGGCGGTGTACATATCCTGGCAAGCATCCTAACTGCTACTAAGAATTTTTTGACAGACAACTTTGTTGACTTGGTCCGGCATTTAGATGGAGATTTCTTGCACGGCAATTGGTTTCACTACCGAGATAGTCAAACCGAACCTAAATACTAACAAATCTATCTTTGAACGACGACTCAGTAAACTAATATAATACACAATATTCATAAACGACGCGCGACGGTTCGGACTCAACAACACTTCGCACGTGCAATATTTCGCGACGCGTTCATAACATATCATACAATTTAATTTTTTTATAAATACCAAAACATCACACATTACAATGCACTTTTCTGTTACAATATTATAAATATTTCACATCAAAAACTAAATGACCATTTAAGTTCGTTAGTACCCACTTGTTTACCAAGTGATAATATTCATAAAGGAACACATCAGCAAAATTAAAATCATGTAAATATTACGTGTTATCTGAAAATTACATCAATCATGATAAAAATGCACGTGGACCGGTTTGTCTCGGTCCTCCTTTATGGCAAATACACATGATGCAGCAGTATAATGAATGTAAAATGATCATTTAATGACAACACAGATGTGACCACTGCGCTTTCGTTTAACATAACGTAATATTGCGCTTGTATTGCCCTAAAGTGTTAAGCAGAAGTGTGTTGTAATGTCTGTGTAGGCATGTTTGTGTCTTGGCTCATGTATAGGAATGATAAATATGTCGATACCCAAAGCTTTCAAGAACATGATTTCTTCATTGACCAATTTAGTAGCGCATGTGTCGTTGAAAGCTAGGCTTACTAGATGACAAACTCAGTTAATAGACATATTTGGAAATACATACTCCTATAGTGTCCTATCTATCTCTAAAAGTGTAATACAAAATTCTTATTGTTGTTTCGATAATAACTTATCTGAGTGCTCTGCGATCACAACTGACCACACCGACAAATTATTTTACAGTAAGGCTTCGATATTTTGAGATTAACGATGGGAGGGTGCTTTGTAATTTTGTAACAACTTCACGTGAAATCTGGTTATGATAAGTACAACCTCAATCCGACTCGTGACTGTTGAAAATATGAAATGTCGGGAGAAAAGCAATAATATAATTCGTATAAAACAATATCATTAAGTGAATATTGGCACAAACTTGAAACAATACTAATATATTTTAAGTACTTAAATTGTAATATATTAGTCTTAATAACATAGTAGTAATACTCGATTGATATAGTTGATTAGATAATTTCGCTTACATAGCAAAATGTTAAACGTACATATCAGTTTAAAAAATATTATGAGGCTACCATGCGATTAAATGCTTCCATTCGTTTATTCGAGTAAAGCCACAGACAAAACTTCATATTACCTTAAATGTCGAGCACAAATGAGAGTTGAAACCCATTACGCATCATTAAAAGCAATTTAATCTTCTATATGGCTGTATCTGTCTTTCAACGCAGGAAAGTTAAACTAATAAACAATGCGTTTATTACTTACGAGGTATTAAATACTGTTCTTTGCTCCTCACTCGAAGCTTGCGAGGTGGGTTCATTACTAAAAATAAAAATTTAATGGATTGAACCAGTTCTGGGGTCTGTGCGTCGGATCGGCCAGTCGGTGTGGCGTTATCCCTTGCGTTCTTACTCATCTCTTTGTCTCTGAGTCACCTCGTTTGTTCTACGTCTTACTACGCACGTCTACAGTAGAATGACCTTTATTCCTTTACTTTTATTCTTGTCGTAAACTTAGTTGGTACTTATTAGTCACATAAATGTTGTCCCGTAATGTCAATTATAGGTTATGAGCGCGCTTAAATACTTAATTGTCGTAGCTTCGCCGTTAGCACTTTATTATTCTTACAGCAGGAAGAGGCAGCTTAGTCTATTATAGTCTTTTATTCGATTTAAAATTAGTTTTATGCGTTTTTGTAGTACTTTTCTTTGAGCTGTAATTAGTTGAACAATTAATAACCCAATGACAATAACCTGTGATGTCTTTTAGCCCCTTTAATGTTGGTATATTTATATTATATTGCAAACATTAAAATAGTTTAAGTATATGTGAAACATAAAAATAATTATAATCTGTTAGTCATTGCTATTTTAAACTATAAGATAGCTTAAGGGTTTTATACTATTGCCGTACTTATCAAGTTATATCATAAACGGTTAAGCAATTAAAGCGCAATAACGTTACAATGCGCGCAGTCTACGAATGAATAATATGTTAAAATTATATCTTTGGAATATAGAAAACTAGCTGCGTCCCACGATTTCCCCCGCGTAAGTCCCGATGCCGTGGGAATATCGGGATAAAAGCCTATGTGTTAATCTAGGTCTCTAGCTATCTACATAGGTACTTAGATTTAACGCAATCAGTTCAGTTGTTTTTGCGTGAAAGAGTAACAAACATCCTTCCATCCGTCCTCACAAACTTTCACATTTATGATATTAGTAACATAGGATATACAGTGACTTTGTGGTAATTTCAGGGCATATTTTAAGGCAATCGTACGTATGTATAGGTGCCAAAATGTGTATTACAACCACAATTGGCTAACTATGCTTTTGGCCCACTTAATAAGAACCAAGCAAATGTACAGTTCCAGGCTTCTAGTCGCAATTAAGAGGAAACACAAGGGCCGTTTTTTCATAAAAATGTAGTCCCCTGTTTCCTCCCTGGATAATGCCAGTAGAACAATAATATTTTAAAATAACATGTATAGCCTCTATTGGCATGTCCCTATGTTTTCCTTTTTTTCATTAATTAATTATTAAAAGAGATATGAGCCTTCAAAAACCTCAAAAATTGGTCAGATTTTCCGCTGTGTTCAAACATCCAGAAAACAAATTTGAGTAGATTATATAAAAAAAGAAAAACATAGAAACACGTCCAAAGCCTTTCTTTAATTTTTAATGAAATAAGTAGTTAAATCAGTCAAGTGTTGGAGAAGGAATCAGGGGACTACGAAACGTTGATTTTGTGTACTTTTATAGGTATTTTCGGTCCAAGGTGCAGTTGTCTCTATCACGCTCTGCGGGCACTGCGCGACAGCAATAGATTTTACAAATACCTATTTTTCAATTCTCTTGCCCGTGGTGTTCCCTCTTAAGAATTCCTTACAGGAAAACCTAAAAAACTTTGGCCGTCTCGGGAATCGCAGTCAGATTGTCTGCCACTGCATTATCGTCGCTCTCCTTAGGCAATCGGAATATTTATAATAATAAGTACCCTATATCATTATCTTATTGCGTTTCGCTAATATAGATAGTTACGATTGATTGCATAAACAAAACGCATTAATAATTACGAATTGGCTCCAAACAGGTACAAGTTATCTAAGTATAAACATTTGTTTGTGAAGATTTATTATGATAAGTAGATCAATTAAATGTATTTTCCTGTAGGTATGTAGCACAACGAATAATTCAAGGCATAAGAGTGTAGGTATATCGCAGTGAGGGAAAAACTGTTCGAAACAGAATTTCAATTTAGAGTCAACGTCATTAATAACAAATTAATTGTATTTAAATACTATATTAAATTCAAATGAATGTAAAATTTGTTCGCTAAGATCTGTACTTTATTTTGAACATATTTTGTCACGAGAATTGAGCTTTTGCAATCTTAGTAAAACAAGCATAAAAAGGTCACACCTCCACCAGCATGAATCGAAATTCCATAAGATTCGATTAATTAGAGGTTGATATTTTATGCTCAATGTTAATTATACATATAATTAATAAACACTGACACAGCACAATCCACAGTAAAAAGAAAATATAAGTATATATACTCATAAAATTACTTGTATTTTTCTATTCAATTCTGAGAAATAGTGCCTAGCTACCTATTCTCGGAATTAAATAAGTAGGTGCTATTTACACATACCGTGATCAAGTAACGTACACTTTTGCGCGATGCCCCTTCGTGAGTGGTTTATCGCTGCTCATTCAATTTATTAGTCATAACAACTTGACTCAATATAATAATACCTAATTGGCTGCGAAATAATGAGAACAAATTCTTCGATTACGTATTTATGTGAAGTACCTACATATTAATACTTCACATTATAATACAAAAAAACACGTTAAAATATTTCTATAGAAACTTTTATTTCTAGACAGTTCACGTTAAAACAAACAAGCTAATTCTTCAGCTTTATAAATCAAATCAAATCATTTATTTGCATAAAACATGGTAGGTAACAAGATGTTCAGTAAAATATGTGTACAGCATGTTTTGCCGTGGCACACGGCGCGCAAAATAATATTAAATGAGATAAATTAGATAAGTTAATATGAATTAAACATTATACCTTATAATCAAATTAGTATTATAGAAATAAAAGTAAAGTAAATCTCAAATCAATTAGACATTAAAATCAAATTAAAGAAAAAAACAACTAATCATTATAATTATAGATTAAAAACAATTAAATATTAAAATTATTTTCGTTGAGGAATTCATGAATACTATAATAACATTTATAGGCCAGAATTATTTTCAATTTATTTTTAAATACTTTTACATTACAATTATTATTATTATTATTATTTGTGTGCATGAACATGGATGTTTGTCTTGGTCTGGGTGTTTCTATGTATAATATTTATGTATTTACAAAAAAAAAAAGTATATATGTATGTTTATCCATTGTCTAGTATCCATAGTACAAGCTCTGCTTAGTTTGGGCTAGATAGTGTTGTGTGTATGTGGTAGAATATTATTATTATTATTTTTTTTTTTAAATTTATATTTAATCTCCCTTTTATTTCAAAGGGGTAAAAACCTGACACACGGGCCTTAGCCAAGTGTGCCAGAGGGGGAAAGTTAAGAAGTAGATGATGCAAGAAATTTACGTGTGAGGCGACATGTGTTAAGAAGAACGGCTTTTTGTATGACTGTGATTGTAGATTTTGGCATGTCAAGTATGCTCAGGCTATGTAGAAGTGTCTTAGGGACTACTCCGGTTGTAGATATGACAATAGGGATGATTTTAACAGTGTCTACCTGCCATTGCCTTTTTATTTCGGTAGCTAAATCAACATACTTCGACATTTTTTCCGCGTGCGTAGTGAGGAGATTATGTGTGTTACATACTGCGATGTCTATTATGAAAACAGATTTTTTTGTTTTGTCCAGTATAGTTATATCTGGTCTATTGTAGTGTATAGTTTTGTCAGTAATAATAGTCCTATCCCAGTACATTTTAAAGGAATTATTCTCTAAAACAGTACTGGGCTTATATTTGTAATAGGCAGTTTTTTTTCCAATAAAGGAATATTTGTGAGCTAGGTTCTGATGGATTATTGCTGCAACTTGATCGTGTCTATGTTTATAATCAGTTTGTACTATGGATTTACATGAACCAGTTATGTGTTGAATAGTTTCAGAACTACTATGGCAACGTCTACATAAGTCAGTGGGAAGGTTAGGTATACGGGTTATGTGTTTCTGGTAATTTCGGGTGTCTATTACTTGATCCTGAATAGCGATCACAAAAGCCTCTGTCTCCGGAAAGAGCTCTCCGCGCCGTAGCCATTCGTTCGACGCTTCTTTGTCGACGTGTTCTTGGCCGAGATCAGCGAGATGTCTCCCGTGCAGAGACTTTTGGGACCACAAAACTATTTTCTGCTCTTTGCTCAATAATTTTGGCTGTACATTTCTATTCAATAGGTTAAGGGGGGTTAGTTTTTTATCTGCATTCGTTAAGTATTTGTGAAGGTGAGATTGTTCAGCTTTGGAATAAAAGTATTTGCGTAATTTATCTATTAAGTTATTGTGTAAGTTTTGTATGTCGATGAGGCCTCTTCCTCCAATTTGGCGTGGCAGTGTGAGACGCTGTATGCATGATCTGGGATGATGTTTTCTGTTGGCTGTCATGTGTGTGTTGATTATGCGCTGTAATTTAATTAGATCACTTTGAGACCAATTTATAATCCCAAAGGAATAGATAAGAACAGGTATTGCATAGGTATTTATTGCCTTTATGATATTGCGAGAATTTAACTGGGTTCTTAAAATTTGGTTTAGTCTTACTTTGAATTGTTTAGTTAGCTCTAATTTTGTTTGTTTTTGCTGAATTTGCTTGGATTGATGAAAACCTAAATATTTGTAAGTGCTGTGTTCGTTCATGGGTTCTATTTGTTCACCTGTATTAAGAGTATATATATTGTGTTCAGTTTTCCCTCGAGTTACAGAGTGTATTTTGCACTTATCAACTCCAAATTGCATTCGGATGTCCGTCGAGAATGTTTGTGTGATGTCAGCTAGTTTTGTAAGTTCGGTGTTATTTGCTGCATAAATTTTGATGTCATCCATGTAAAGTAAATGTGAAAGAAGGTGAAATGAGTTATTACATTTTATTTTAAATCCTATATTGTAATTATTAAGTAGTTCTGACAATGGGTTGAGTGCTATACAAAACCACAGGGGGCTAAGCGCATCTCCTTGAAATATGCCTCGTTGAATTTTTATCAGTCTAGTAGTCAATAAAGGGTTTTCAATTAATTTTAATTTTGTTTTCCAATTGAGCATAGCTGCACCTAAAAATGAAATAAGACTGGGATGAATTTTATAATGTTCTAATACAAAAATTAACCAACTATGGGGAACAGAATCGAATGCCTTTTTGTAATCTATGTACATTGTATGTATATTCCTATTTCTAGTCTGTGCTTGTTTCATTACTATTGCATCTATAGTTAACTGCTCTTTACAGCCCTGGCTATTTTTCTTACAACCTTTTTGTTGTTCTGCTAAAATGTTGTACTGCTCTAAATGGTTGTAAATGATTTCGCTAATGCATCCTGTGATAATCTTGTATATAGTTTGAAGACATGTGATAGGTCTGTAATTTGCGGCATTTTTTGGGTCTGAGCCTTTCGGTAACATATAAGTGACTCCATGTGTAATGAATGTTGGCAAAGTGTGTGGTGATTTAATGAATTTGCAAATGTGGTTGTGGATGAATGGATGAGTACTGCTAAACTTCTTGTACCAATAATTATGTATGTTATCTGTACCCGGTGCCTTCCAGTTATGGGTGCGTTTGATGATTTTAATGAAAATATCTACAGGGATGTTCTCAAACTCCATTTGATTAATATTTGCTGTGTCAGCTATATTTGGTAACCAATCAGCGTTAATGTTATGTTGTACTGGGGTTTCCCAGATGCCCGCCCAAAATTGATGTAATTGTTGGGGCGATGGATATTCCGGCTGTGAAGTATGGATTGGATTATTGTGGCTAAGAGATCTGTAAAACTGTATTTCATTATTTATAAAGGTTGCATTTTGTTGTTTGCGTTTGGTACACGTTAAATATCGTTTAAGTCTATTTGAAATCGCGTTTAATTTTTGTTTCAGTGTATCGAGGAAATGTTGAGGTTCTGTATTGGGTTCTTCGTGTTGTGAATGGGTTTTGTATTTATTTTTTATTTCTTCTACGGTCTTAAGTATTCTTTGGTTTCTATTTCCTAAAATATATTGTGTTAATCTGGCTATTTCCAGTCTATATTTTTGTACCCTACTTTCAATCCTTCTTTGCCAAGACGGCTTTTTATTTCGCCTATTTGTTGATATATTTTCATCGAGGTAAAATCTCGTGCCATTGCAAGTGGCAGCTGTAAAGGCAGCAGAGTATATTATGGCGTGCAGTGTCGTGAAATCTAAGTTATGGTTCAAGTGCTTTGGGAGAATATCCTTATTTAAACAATGAACAATTTGAGCAAATTTACGTGAGGATTTTTGTTTTGGGATGTATGGTCTTGATTCAGGATCCACAGTGGTAAATCGGGCAAGAGCGCTATTGAATTCTATTTTGATGTTATTAATTGTTTCTATACGACTAAGATTAGGGCTATTTTCATTTTGACTATTGGTTATTCCTTGGGCAAGTGTGGATGTGCTATCTATTGTGCTATCGGGGTGGGTTTGCTGTGTGTGATCTGTTAAAGAGTGTTCTAATTCATTGGATCCCTCACCTTCTCTGTCAGATTGGCGTTGGTTGTTCAGCTCAATCAGTTTTAATTCTATTTCTCTCTTCAATGCATTTATTTTATTGATGTATATCTTATTGTTAAATATTAATCGTCTTTGATCGGCAATTCTCTGCTCAGTGAGGTTCGACAAGTTTGGATGCCTTTCTACGAATAATTCATGTAGTTTTTTTCGGTAGGCAGTTTTATTTGTCTCTATTTCAGTTACTTCAAAATAACATTTAATTATGTCTTCATTCATCTCGTCTGTCCATTTCATTCTGGCGTGGCTAATAATGTCATTTGTTTGTGGAGAGATGTGTGCTGTATGATTGTGCATAGGTGAATGGCAAACGTTCTCAGTATGTATGTGTTCATTTACTTCGTATCCTATCTCATCTAATACATGCTGTGGCAGTAGTTTTCTTCTCAATATAGCTCTTCTTTGGTCTCCTATTCGTTGGCGTGTGGTTTGCATTTCCGGATATTTATTGTTAAATTGTAGGTGTAAAGATTCTAGATAGTTGTTCATGTTTGTTGTCTCACATTTGGTTATCAGAAGGTATGTGCGCCATATGAATCGGTTCATATCTTCAGTCCATTTTTTTCGCGCACGGGCAGGGCCGACAGTGGGTGCAGGATTAATGGCTAATGCCTCCTGCACAACAGCCGTTGACCTTGTAGTTCGGGATGAATATGTGGATAATGGTGATGAATTGGGTGACTGAAATAAGCTGTAAGTTGATGAAGGTGATGGAATGTTAGCGAAAAGTGAATGTTCTGATGACGTAGTAGGTGAGAGTGAAGGTGATCGTTCGGCTGTAGCATTTTGTTCGAGAGGAACCCGCCTGTTCAGTCCCCCGTCGCCAACGGTTCGCATGCTGTGACACCCAGCGTCAGCTCCAAGTGTGCCCCGGCGATAGCCCCCGGGAAGCGATCCTATACGTTTACTTCTTAGTATCATCTCCATAAACATGGGTTACCAGAGCCATGTTAGCCGCACCAGAAACAATATTGCGTGTCCGCCCCCTACGTGAGTCAGGTGTTCGACTCGGACGTATGGTTGGATTATCGGGGGCTTATTATTATTATTATTATTATGGATTTTATTATATATTTTTGGCGCCATACATAACACGCTTTTTCCTGCCAGAGTTGTTTTATTGCCCTATGTAGACACAGTCTATTACTATTAAGTTTGCGCCTGTTCCTTTTTACCACATCAGATAATTGTTCAAATAGATGAGGGTTTTTATGGACCAACAGTGCTATCTCTAAAATGTATAGTGAAGGAAGTGTTAAAATTTTGAGTACAAGCGAAACATGGTTCGTATACAACGCTTTTGGGCCTTAAAAACCATCGCATTATCTGTTGAGTTTCTCCAAAAGATTATAATATAGTTATAATAGACACTAAGATACTTAATATATTATATTGAATTATATTATATTAATGGTCTTCAAAATAACGATAATATAACATTCATTATTATTATTTATGAATATCTACTACAAGCTACTTCGTAAATTAAAAAGTTGAACTTTAGCAGACGATCGCGGCGGTAGTTACCAAAATGTTTATTTACAAAACAAGGAAAACAAATTTTCTTCTAAACACTTATCAAAACGAAAACTTTTTGTTCATAAGTTTATAGTAATTTGGTACGTATGAATTGAATGTATTGAAAGATCTTAATTTAGTAAGTGGACATTAATCGTAAACTTATTTGCAGGGCTCATGCTTCCATACCGTTGAATACCTTTTAAAATAGCAAAAAAAAAACACACAAGCTAAGCAAACAGCATTAGTCTATCTAAAATAATTATAAAAGCTCTTTGATTCAATTCATAGATTTTATTTACCTTGTCCTTTGCCGGTTTTAAGCATTAATCACGTATACATAACAATGACTTATAGCAACCAGTCTTGCTATTTATTATTCACTATACATCATATTTTTATAATAGCATCGTGAGCAGGAACAGTATAACTCAAACGTTCTTCGTTACTTGGAAATGTATTCCTAGATGTAAGTATGGTTTATTGTTAACGATTGATTTATGTATCACAATGTTTTTTGTGTGAGGATGACTAGAATTTTAAAAGGGTTCAAGCAAGAGCTATTCTAGTCATTTGACGGAACTTAGATTAACCAAGTTTACGTAACCATCGATTACCTTCAAAGACGATGTATCTATTAAGCTATTAAGTCGTAGCGGCACACCTATGTAGCCAAACTCAATAGATTTTAAATTATGTCTGGTATTCTAAGAATTGTCAGATTAATTATAAGATATTTAATGTCAAAATCAGATGCCCAAGAAATGTTCTGCTATGAACTATATAATACTACTATCCTAACTTTTGAACGCGAAACTGAGTTCTGATTGTATTTTGAAATAAAAATAATATTTTAAATACTGTAAGTATTATTATTTTGTCTTCTTGTTATACCAAGCAAAGAATTAAATTACATAAATTATAATTACCATTCTAAGAAACTTACGTATAAGTTTTATATTCCGCATCTACTCAAGGAATATTTATTTCCCATCATATGATGGAAAATAATTTAGCGTCACATTCACTTTTTCGCCAGTTATTATTCGGATCCACATTCTTTGATCCTGACTCCGAGCTGGCATCTAACAAAAAGAGCATATCGTTCAGATCGTTTATCAATCCAATCCAAACGTAGCAGATCACGAATGCTTTAATTACTTACAGATTATTTATCATTTGCGGCTTGCACCATATTTTTTACTAATATTAAAATAATAATCTACGTCAGTGGCTTCATGGTCATACTTGTCGATTCTATAAAAAACAGGCTCAGATGATGAGAAGATTGAGTCATAATTGTGTGTAATTTTTTGACTTTTCCTTATACGTGCCATATAATATGAGTGATTCACATACAAGTTGCAGTGCGACTGCGCCATAAATTAGAACAATTTATCTGTTCTAGTTAATACGTTGATTACTGTAATTAAATATAATAAAATGTTGTTTTCTTTTTTATTAAAGACAATCCCGTACTAGGAATAGGTAAGGATTCGCAGGACTTTACAATTATTAAATTTTTGATTCTGTATTACATTATTTCTCTCCTACTTTCATAGGTATTATATTGGTTGGTATTGCAGTTTAGGCTTGGGTAAACTACTCGTCAAAATCAATATAAATTTAACCAATACACAGATATTCATCTACGTCGCAAAGTAACCCTTGTGAACTTTACAGAGGCCCTTACTTTTGCCTAATCTATCTTTATCTATATAAAAATGAGTTAGTTTTAAGAAAATTTTGTTTTAATTCCTCTAAACAGCTATCATTTATCCTTCATTTCCCAAAAAGATAACAATATTTCAAGATTAGATCGGTCATCATACTCATCATAGTATTTAATAGATCAGTTCAATTCGAAATCGTTAGATACAAGATCAAAAATTCCTCCGTCAGGCACCGACTTTATATCTTATATCTAAAGATTTTGGAATTAGATTAATTATTTATTTTATCGGTAGAAGTGCCTTTACCTGCTACCTATCATTGGCTTATTTATGTCAGTCGGGACAGGGTTATTTTCATTTTACATTGTATCGTTACTTAACTTCGTATACTTATCTACTATTGTCACAGAAAAATTATTAGTGACTAAATTTCGCTCGCAGTTTCGCTTGTGTAAAAGTAGAATATTTTAGATTTAGTTGGTTCGGGCACGCCACGATCGTGGCGGTAAGACCCGTTTTTAAGGAATGGCTGGAGAGGTGGCATGACACTCTCACCTTCCGGCTGACACAGGTAATGACTGGCCACGGTTGCTTTGGCCAGTTCCTGTGTCGCATAGACCGGCAAGAGACGCCCGGTTGTCACCACTGCGGGGACTGCCGCGACGTTGTTGAGGACACGGCGCTGCACACTTTAGCATCCTGGCGCCTGGGCATCGCAGCGCCGTGAGTAGATCGCGGCAATCTGTATGGTTGCCCTATCACTCCCGGCCGTAGTTCAGCCCATGGAAGCCCCCTCGGGAAGCAGCGGAGCGGAAGAGGAAACTCTTAAACCCTCTCGCAACCGCAGAACCGGGCGCCGGAGGGCACTAAATGACCTCCAGCCACCCTGAGGTTTGACCTGGTGGTTGTGGGCTTCGTGGACCTGCTCGCCACACGATCAGCACCAGGTCTGGTTGCAGGCCGAAACCTCGGCGGGGTCGCGACTGCATGTGAAAATGACTCGCACGGCCCCGCCGAATGCGTTTTTTTTGAGAAATACCGTGGTAGGTTTAGTCGGCATTATCATCATTATCATCTTTCTTTTACCCCTTTTTATGCATCAAAGCATTCCCCACGTAAAAAAGGAAAAAAGATTTGGTTGGTTAAATAAAATATAGTCCCCATGTTACTCGGTGATAATACTGATAATATAGCTTCCTAATGGTGAAAGATTTTTTTAAATTGGTTAAATAGTCTTTGACTTAAATCCATAGAAACAATTAAAAACAAATATTTCCTCTTTATATATAATAGCATAGTATAGTATAGATGGATAGATTTTGATGTTTGCAAAATAAAATATGAAAATAAGTGAATGTTTCCTCTTTAATTATATTCTTTCTAATGCTAAGGGGTGAATGTCATGATGAAATGTGAAAAACGCGTAACATTTCAGATCAATGACCACCTCTTACTTAGTTGCAGTAGTGAATCACCTCTATGGCGACGTTGTCCACTGCTTAGACAATAAGACCTGATTTGCAGATTCATTAAGAACTTTTCTTTACAAATCTATTATTACTCACAATTAATTTATCATTGTTTGTTAGACGCGAGTCGTCCCAATGAAATACACTTTATTATCAGTAGTCTGACGGTTTATCATTAACAGCAGTAACCCACATATAATGTTATCTGATATGTTCGTTTAAAACAATGCACAAGTGTCGTTCGTTCGCTATTATACGTACAGCTTCGCTTGATATCCGCGAAGGTATAGGCAGAGATGTATTAACCACACTAATTTCGGCTATGTGAACGTACCAGGTATGAGGCCGCCTATTGCCACCAACCGGACTAGTTCCAGACGTTATTACGCTACTGAGAGTTTTATAGCAGGAAAGACAATAAGGCTGTAATTCGGTCAGTCTTAAGCGCGTCGCCCACTGATAAGTTTTAAGGCACGGTCGCGATGGCGTCGCGGCACGGTCGATGCGTGGCGTTTATGTAGAGTCGAGGCGAGGACGGCTATGCTTCCTTCACACATTCCAATTTATTCAACATGTCGTCGTCAGAAGATGAAGACGTACTTGCACTCATACAAATTATTCATTTAAATAGGAGAAGATTTTACTTAAACTTAAGAGAAACAAAATGACAAAATGGCGGTGGAGTCGCGGCGCGGTAGAGCACACCACCCCCGCCGCGCCGCCACCCCGCCTCCACCTCGACTCCGCCTCGCCTGCGACGCGACTCTATGTGAGCGCACTGCCATTTATTCCTGAAGGAAACATAGAAGCGGTGCGCGCCGCTCGTGCGCCCGCGCTTCGACGCCACCTCCACCTCGACTCCAGCTCGTGTAGGCGATGGGCCTTATTATATATGTACTATCGACTTGAGCGACGGTTGACCATTTCAGAAAATTTTTCGCTTACTCATGCTGATTTTAAGTGACGCCGCCCTTAAAAAAAACCCTTGTAAAAAAAACTCAAACAAAAAGGTCGTAGTTGTGGCCTGCTATGCGATTTTAACCTTAGGAGTGGTCATCCGTCGCTTAAGTCGATAGTACATATAATCCGCTCCCACAAGCTTAAGTTTACGCATTAGCGTGAACTGAGCTATGAGATCAATGAGACAGTTGCTTAGAAATATGAAAAAATAAAGTCATGGAGGTAGAGTTTGTCTGGTGATAATGACATAGGCTTACTAGTCAGCATGTTTTATTGAGTACATTTATAGATGGTTCTATTGTGAATGTAAGCGCGTTTAAGGTGTTCGATTCCGGCCCGAAAAAACTGTCTTTAGATTTATTATCGAGAAGGTCTCAGTGGCAGCACGGTGTTTAATACTGTGCCTAATAAACAAAAATAAGCTCGTCTCCTATTAATTATTATGTAGAACCTAAAATAATTGTTGGTGAAATGTGGGTGTAAAACACCTCTGCCCACCGCTTGAGAGATAGTGAGACTATGCCATACATATTTTTATAAAATTAATAACTAACAAACAAACAGATCTTGCGTTTTATATTACTTCATAAAACAATAGACCTTGGACGTATAATTCCAAAGTAACTTGTAAGTCTTATAACAAAACAAATATTCTGAATCCAATTATTGTGGTCTTCTTGACGAATTTGTCACAATCCATATAATTTTCAAGTCATACAAACAATCAATATTATGAAACTTAACATCTCTTCATTGAGAACCTACAGTGTACACCCACGAATATAGTGCCATATCATGTACCTACTTATAATGAGTATGTAGGTACTATGACGTAATACCAGATGTAGGTTGGTTCACCAAAATATCAAATCATCATTATTGTTCGTTTACAAAATAACTCTTATCAATGTCAAAGTTCTACAGTTATAATACACAATGCAATGGCCTGGTTCGGTTCTGGCGCGGCGGAGCGGAGGGACCTCTTGAACCCTCTCCTAAACCGCAGAACCGGGCGCTGGAGCGCGCGAGATGAACTCCAGCCAACCTGACGTTTTACCTGGGGGTTTCGTGGGTCTGCCCGCCACGCGATCAGCACCAGGTCTGAGAGGCGGTGTGCGTGTTCCTACGCGCGCCTTTGTGTCGTTTTGTATTGGTCCCTCCACAAGGGACTGTAGAAAGACTGTTTTTATAGTGTAGTGGCCTGCCGTCTGATACGGTGGTCCGAAACCTCGGCGGGGTCGCGCATGTGAGTGATTCGCGCGGCCCGGCAACTCTGGTTATGTCGAGAATCACCGTGGTAGGTTTAGTCGGTATTACCGGGATATCTTTTTCCCGGTGAGTCCGACATAACCTTTTCTTCGCCACGCGGAGAGAAATGCGTCAATGAATTCCACAATGTAAAAAATAAAAAAAAAGTACTGCAAAGCATTATAACTCTGAAAAGCTCACAAGCCAATTATAGTAAAATCGTTTTCGTAAATATATTTAAAATACGACATCGTTGAAACATCGTCGTCACAAATTAATAATAACTGCCTTATTTTTGAATTCTGAGCATGGCTTCCCTACCAAAATCCGAAGAACTGTGAATGGTCAGTGCGATGAACTACTTAATAAAGTCATTATGTGCGGTTTGCCAATCATAGCTTTTAACGTAAATATTTTATTAACTTAGGTACCGTTACGTTACACAGGCAATGTTCTAAGAAATGGTCACACACACACACCCGTACATAGAACCTCTCGCACCCTCACACACATATACACTAGTCAACGCGCTGAATGCATCTTCATACTATTGAATACCCCGCGGCCGCAAGTGTAAATACTAGACTCCTAAAATACAGACTAGGTCTAGTTTAGGGTCTAGTCCACCCAAGCGATAACCACTAACCATCTGGATAAATAAGAAATAGATTTAAGAAAGACTAATGTTTAATTTTAATAAATATACCTAATAGAACAAAGAAAACTAAAAAATTTAAGTTATAATGATATACCTAACTTAATATAGAAACATAGAGATCTTTGACCCCCACGTTAGGGGAATGCTTGCAAAACGCTGGGAAGGGAGCCTTAAAATAAAAAAAAGCAACAACCACTACTAATAATAATTATGTATTTAAAAATATAATTTTATTGAAATAATAGTCAATAAAGAGAATAATAATATACTTTAATTTTAATAATATACCTTGTGGCCAACAACAAATTTTTATTTATTTTATTAAATTGTCCGAGGGAAGACCCGTATCACTATGTGGTTAAAATTAAATGTGTGATGCGTATGACGTGTTCGATATTCGCTTTGTCCATGAATAATTTTAAGCGAACATTATTAGTCATACGTAAAGCCACTTCCTATATTTTATGACATTTTAAAATGTGTAATATATTCATTGAAATTAAACTACTATATACGGATTTTATCGCGTTGTTTATTTAGCACTGTATTACAAAATTTTGAAAATATTACACTACTACTGATTTTATTTTACTAATTTATAAACTAATAAAATTATTTAAACTATTAAATTTATTTATTTTTGGTTTACACTTTCCCCGACGTTTCGGTTGCTTTTCAGCAGCCATGGTCACGGAGAGAATAAGATTGTAGTTGTCTTAATGTTCCAGTGTAGTTATTTCAAAGTACCCGAACATAATTTAATTATTGGTGTTTCTATTTACGCAGAATGAGCTCAAAGTATCATGAAGTCTAGCTGTGGTTTGTTTCTTCTTGGGTTTGACTATTTGAAGTACTGGATCCCAAGCTGGTGGCATTCCAACCATCTTCTCTATTGAAATTGGGATGCTTTTTGATTTCAATAGCCTCGCGAAGCATCCTTGGTAGGAATCGGTGTTCTTTAGCGAGAATCTGTGGTTTGTCAAATCTCAGGTAGTGGTTGGTCCCCTGTTGTACATGTTCACACACAGCAGACTTCAACGAGCGTTTGTGTTTTACGTCAGCTATGTGTTCTTTTATGCGGGTCCCTATGCTTCTCTTGGTTTGACCAATGTATGATAGTCCGCAGTTACAATTTATTTTATAGAACCCTGCATCTTGTAAAGGTAATTGGCACTTGACGGATGGTAAAAATTGACTTATCTTCGTTGGCGACTTGAAGTATGTGTTGATTAAAGCTCGCTTCAAGATGTAGCCAATCTTGTCAGTGACACCCCTTACATAAGGCAGTATAGCAGGCTGGCGCTCGACTGTGGCTGGCTTTTCTCTCTTTTTATTATGTGTACTATATGTTTTAGGTAGCTGTTAAAAGTATTTATTCTTTATTGATGATTGCATAAATGGGGGAGTGGTTTTAACAGCACGCACATGTCAATATATCTGATGCCGTGCAGTCAGGCCCCGCACGAGATCAAGAAATAAATATAATATTATACATAGTCCCTTTTATAGTCGTGAATCCGTTCGCCCCTTAAGGTGCGCCCCCTAGTAGGTATTTGTTAGGTTTCTTCTTAAATGCACCCAAAAATAGGAGCTCTACGAAGTGGGGCTCCGTCGACTTAGTGAAAGGGGTGAAAGTCAAGGGGCGTACAGGCTCATAGCCCCTTTTATATGTCTCTGTAGAGGTAATAAATTACGATGTATATTTTTAAAGTGAATTATCGTAACGGACATTTTTGATATTCTGATACAACAATTAAAAGTTAGCATAAATTTGCGCTTAAACTTGAGGTGATAGATAGGTTCTATTTCTTGGACGGACAAAATATTATTAGATTTTCTTAAGAATACTCTTCTGAAATTCACAGCCGTACTGAGCTTGTTAACGTGTTTGGACGAAGACAACGTTTTCACCTCTATTGCATGGGATTTAAAACACAGCCTCCTGATTCGTGGGGATAATACATTTATTTGTATGACACAGTCGGCTTTGATGTCACAGTGTTTTTATATATTGTTTTCTGACTGAATAGATTCTTAGTACACGCAACACATATAATTATCAGGCACGCAATCATCGTAAATTACAACTGCATCATGTAATGATACTAGTAATAATCATAATATTATGAAACGTTACCGTCTATCAATAATTTCAGCATCGCTTTATCCATTACATTATTGTTTTGACATGTATTTATAACTAATAGATTACGTGTAAATTGGCTAGAATGTAGTGTTGACACTCCGTCAGTATTAATGATCTATCTAGTCGAGTAATTAGTATTCTTTTTGCTTGCCTCGGTGGCACATCGCTAGTGCATGCGACTGCTGTACATGAGATCTTGGAATCGTTTCTTGGGTTGGGCAAACTGTTACTAGGTTTTTCTGTCGTGAGGTTCTTAGTTACAGCTCGGAGTCGCGAACAGTGTCCGGTAAATGGCAATTGACTCGGACCTAAGAACATATTTTAGAAAAGTGCGTGTAATATACTTTCCTCTTCAAGGATATAAGCGTGAGGCTGTATGTACGAGTTTTTGTAAATGTTTCTGAACAGGTTCAAACAAATATTGTACGGACGCAAATAACACTCAGACTCGGAACAACTATTCGTGGATCACACAACTTTCCAGTGCATAATGCTCGGGTGACCATCTAAATCAAAGCTCTATCTTTGTGTGTTATATTAAAAATTAAAACATACATATTGGGAACATAAAAAATAGAAGCAAGAATAATCAACATAAAGATGTCTACAAAAACACAATATTAGTAAGCTGTCGAAGCTTCGTAACCCATCGTCTCTTCCAATATGACAAACATATAAATAAATGTAGATAAGAAAAAGGAAATATGTTGTATATTACACAATTATTATCACACCAGTTTCGCGAAGAGGTATGTAGGGACTACGAAATTTAGCTTGCTTCGATTATCATTTATCATACACCCTCAAAATTCTTTTGTGATCCGGGCATTTTGAAATCGTCTCGATTTAGTCATAAAACATGTCCCACGTTTTATTTCTTTTTATCTTTCATATTCATACACATTTTTTGCTTTAATATTTTTGCGATCAATCTTTCCTAATCGCCATAATACGTTTCTCATCTTTTTTAAATATTATGGAATCGTATTTTTGATAATTTGCATGATAGTCGTTATCCAGAGTTGGTCTGATGCCTTGAATATCTCGTTATAAAGCTATCCATTGGCCGCATTAAAGAACTCAATGTTCTAAAGACTATTTCAACAAAACATAATTATTTAACCAGCTGTAAGACCGATGACATTATGATTCAGATGAACTGCGGCTAGGTTTCGACATTTATTTACAACTTGCCTTCTAGAATAGTCGAGTTCAAGGCTATATCGCGCATCGTCACTAATATATTATAATTATGCAACTGGTAAAGACGGCAGTACAACAGACGGTATTATAACGAAATTCTGAATCAGACAAGTTGAAAGCAATTAAACGTGTTGACATAATGTAGATTCCTGTAGAACAAGTGACACCAAATGCTAGGATGACATAATAAAATGTGAATGTGTTTGCGAGAAGCAAACATCGCAACATTAGGAAATGGTATGCAGTGTTTAAATAGAGGGAGCACCTGTGTCACTTCATTTCTTTAAGTAAACTTACAAGCCCTTTGATTAAACCAAATAGTAGTCAATTGTGGTGTGTGGTGGTCCGACATGTTTTATAAATAGTATTTTTACAACTGACGAATTGAAAAAAGAGATAAATATTGTTAAAATAATGTTTGAGACAAGGTGTTCAGATTGGTATAAATGTGAATGCTTGTGCGACAGTAATAATAATTGACGAACATAAGATGTAAATTATGATCCAAATAGAAGAAAACCGGTTAAAAAAATTGTAGCATCCAATGTTTGAAGACGAGGATTTTTTTTAAAGAATTGTCCGCTTTTATTGTCACTTTTACGCTGGTAGCAAATTGCTCGCCCTTTGAGAATATACAGGCATGATACTATGTTCCAAAAAGGTTTTTAAACGTACTTCGATTAGTAAAAATTGCGATACTACATGCCCAACAAGTTTGCAGTCCAATGCTATATTTAACTAAATGACATCAATTTATTTACCGGTTATTTGTTACAAGAAAGAAACATTAAATTGCTGTAGGTATATTTCGAAAATGGAATAATTCTTGTAACCGAAAAAGGTGTAGGTACCTATTTTAAAATTTTCGGTGCCCATAGTTTCATATTTATGTGTTGTCGTTGATCGCAATAAATGCAGTAGCGATGTGTTCAGGTAGGCATGTAACAAAATGAGGACAATACGGATATTTACTCAAGTGCTCGCCATTTGTTTTACCACTTGTGTATTGACTTAGTAATGAATTATGTGCCACAACAGTGTAAGAGCCCTGACACACGGTACACGATGGCCAGACAGCTCTTGTATTTCGTTGTTTGTTTGTCCGTGTTATATATTATTTATTATGTACCTACATATGTTATATCGATTGTTTCGTGCCATTGCCTAACTGTTGATGATGAGAGAGCGAGCTTAACTTCGTAAATAACACATGGAGTCTGGAACATGGCCGGTTTATATGCTTGCTCGCTAATAGAAAGGAGTTGAACATAGTTTTATATTTACATTATAGTAGAAAATGAAAGTACATATTATGTTAAGCAAGAGAAGATCTTTCTCCTTCTTTCCTTTATATTTCTTCATTCGTTATCCGCTTCTCAACTGCTATCGCAATCGGTCGACGACGTTGTCTGAAAATCTAATCACGGTTATTTTCCAAATTAGTTTATTTATAAATTTGACATTGCAACTCTACGTACTTTAGAAGATAAATGATCTAAAGCGTTATTATTTGATAAGATGTGACGTGACGACGATTGATTTCGTAGCTTATCTTGCATTGCTTTGGTCCAGACGAAGTTACCTATCATAATATGGAGTCACGGATGACTTCAAATTCTTCAAAATGATAATTCAAATATTAGAATTTAACGTTCTTATTAAGGATTTGCGCTGCGTGGTTTGCCTTGCCACTAAATGCGCAGACAATTTGGTCAGTGTGTCGTAAAGTCATAGGCCGTAGCCAAACAAGTCGTGCTTTGTTATTTACTGAGGGAATTTCCTGTTGGAAAAAGGTAATTTCGGACGCTTATGTCCAACAGCTTTATACGAGTGACGCTGAACGATGATTATTAAACTAATTGTGATGTGCAAGTAGGTCTTCTTCTTCTTCTTCTTCTCAAGTCAATGGTATGATTATTTTAAATATGTCCTGTCTAATGTGTGGCCACTGCTAGTAACAAGTAGGTAAACAGGACAAATAAAATTTATGTATAGTTTATTGATTAAAAAACAACTTTTATAGACTAAAATAGTGTCTATATACTTACGTTATTAAATATCCTTGTACTACTCTTCTGTCTACCTTGTAGTAGAAAAGCAAGCATAATGTTATGTCATTAAGATTTGCAGCTGCATATGATTCACGTTAATCTTATGATTATGACGCGGGATATTCTCTGTTGCGTATTGACAGAGATCACGTAGGTCTGCTTTTAAATACGATCTCGTATAAATTATTGCACTATTTGTGCTTGCTCATACTCCAATATTATATAAGTACAAACTTGGAAAAACCCAATATAAACTGCAAAGTAATGCGTATTGCGTAAGTTTATGCTTGGGCGTACCCGAATACGTTTTTTTAGAATCCTTTGATATTTATTTAAATGGTAGTTGCTGAGTACGTTTTTTTGGAATCCTTATTTATTTAAATGCTAGTTGCTATGTGTTTACTTATAACTTAGGTGATGCCACAATAACAGTCTTTAGCTACAGCTAATTCATAGCTTGATAGCGTTTGCACTAATACACTCGTGCGGGGTAAGACGGACGAGGAAAGTAGCGACCGCTGGTATCTGTCAACGATTGTTAATAGATTGTGTGGATTTGTTTCGGCTAGGCTATGACGGTAACTTAGCTTGACATGTTATAATGACTGTAACAGTGACTTTCTGATTTACGCAACGCCATCTATCTGAGGTTCAGCATAATTTTCTCGTATGTAATTTTGTACACTATGTAAACAGTGTTCACACATTGTTCTTTGGCTACATAAATTTACATCGTTTTGCTTCTTCTTGTCTGTTATATTGATCATTATGATAGTTTCTCTTATCGCAGGTATTTTCTAACCTATTATTTAAGAAAAATACTCGGCCCTTTGGAAGGCTTACACGTAGACATGGGTCCAACGAAAAGGGGCCCGAGGAACCTTAAAACATCGAACCCGGTATTGATTTCAAAGCGCCTTAACCAGTGTACAGACATTGAATCCCGAGCACACGACATTAAACCCATGTTTATATTTTTTTAAATGCGTGTTTAGTCGCGGGTCAATGCTAGTTATTATATAAATCCACGTTGCAGTGTATGGTCGATCTAATTTCTGTCTGAAAAATACTTTATGCGGTTATTGTAGGTGAATTTAATGTCGTTCTCTGTTATTGTGTTGTGTGTATAGTGCGTGTACGTTCGATAAACTTTGTTTATAGCTAAATGAGCGATACAGCGTGCGTTGACCTAGCTCTCAAATAGAGAACGTTATTGCGTTTAGATTGTGCGCCGATATGCGTATGCGCCTCAATTATGAGATCGCATTGTGGGATAAGTCAATAGAGCGACGTTTACACGTTTATTTTTATCTTTATCGTACGGGAAGCACACATTCTAATAGCAGAACATTAAATGCCTTATGTTTTATTGCTGTTTGATTTATCCAGATTACAAATTCTTGCTTGTATGTAAATTTGGCTATCTTATGACCAATTTATACGATTATTCGAATTAGTAGCATACAATGTAAACAATGTCTATTCGGGTGGTACAGTCATTTTGGTAGCCCCCTTACTAATAGGAAGCGCTGAGATTCACAGGTTAAATTTTTATACAGGACATACTAAAAACTATCGGCACTACATAGAGTATCTTGACTAGATGGATGAATGAATCACGTTTACATTTCAGCAAAATATGTGACTACCATAAAAATGTGCTATTATTTTGTAATTATAAATAACATCACAAACTATTTAAACCACGATTGCTTTAAATATGAGAATTAGCATAATTCTGCACAAAATACTAGCAATTAAAACTTTCGTATTTGTTTTTCAATATTATGCTTAAAATAAACGCTATCTGTATTTGTACAATAAGATTGTTGCTCAGAATTTCTCCGCGGAACTAAACATAGATTTGGTTTATTCTCTTTTAGCTCGTTGTAGTAAGATTACGTTGGCCTTTAACAAGGATTAGCTATAAAATGACGAGCAACGTACATAATTTGTATTGCATGAATCAGCGCGAGTTCTAGGAAAACCAAGCGAGGGCTAACATTAGATTGTGTTAATACAATGAAACGATTTGTACCAAGCGAGTTACTTCTTTTAACGAAGGATATTCCAAAGTACCTGAAATTGCGTGATTGAAATACCCAAGTTGGATATCCAGTTTGAGTTGGATTATCTTAATGTGCCGGACAGTTTCTCGGAACAATTTGTACAGAGGTGTTGGGTTGGATTAAAAATACATCCATGATTATCTGTGGCGAATAAACCTCAGAACTCGTTGAAAGATTACTTCTTATCTTTTTTAGCAGGAATGGCGTTGCGGCTATTCTAATTAAATCCTGAACTGGCCTAGCAGCTCGAATCTATAGAAGATACTTAACTTTGAGCTGTTGTCCTACGGTAAAGTCTAAAGAGTTCTTTGAAGTAGTAAAGTGTGCCAGCATGTGGAGTGATTTGTTTCTTGTGCTAGCAGAGTAACAATGTCCATTATGCGCGCGTGAATTTCCTAGTATTGCAGGAATCAACAGGCTACGAAAACGCTTATCACGAGGCAAGTATTGTACCTTAGGAGTAAAAACTATATATTATTTATTAGCCTATTTCTAATAGTTGTTACATTTTCTTTTACGCTATTAACGGATTTGGTATCTTAAATGTTGTTTCAGCCACGTCAATCAAATATAGCACCATGCCTAAGTTCTAAGATTTTTTTGTAATCATTCCGCATAGACGTTTATGGAGAGCCTACAGTTTATTATCCAATGACCAGCTAGGTCGTCACCAGGCAGATTCTATAGGCACAGCGTCCATGAATATTCACTTGAATATGATGTATTAGCGTGATGTTAATCTCAGCGTTATCAAAGTTCATTGAATCTTTAAATAAGGTATTACCCTGCCTGCCAAAAGTTTACGACCGCACTTAAACGACGTATTTTAATAAAAGCCTGTAAGATAAATAAAAAAATGCACATCTGCATATCTATTGTTAATACCGAATATCTTAAGAAGTCATTCTTTTGTTTACTTTCAAGTTATTGTTATTGTTTTCAAACACCGACAAATGCTACGCAAGAGCCAGGCGGTAGAGACGTGGTAATATTTTTATGATGTGCTCATTACTAATTACTTTGCTTTTCTTTCGCATTGGTCAATAATAAGGATTATTTAGTTTCGGAAAACACATAGTTCCGACTTATATTTATGGTTTCTACAGTCAAGACATCTTAAAATGGGAAAAGCACGCGAAATTAGTAGTGAAGTGCGTTCTGCCATCGTTGTTTTACATAACGATGTAAAACAACGATGAAATCCGAACGTGAGATTGTTTCACAACTGAAGTTATCGAAGGCTTGTGTTCATGGTGCATACAGGGAGACAGGCAGTAATCAAGATCAGCTACGCTTGGGAAGGCCGAGAGCTACCACTTGTAGTGAAGATAACTAACAGCACTAGAAATCCGCGTTAAAGTGAACAAAACCCGAGTTAAACCTTTATTATTGACTACTGTAAAACGGCGATTGAGAGATGCGAAGTTATATGGTCGCGTTGCCGTTCGAAAACCTCTGTTACGACCACAAAACAAGAAAAGACGGATGCAGTGGGCTCTTGTCCATCGAGATTGGACTGAAGAAGATTTCAAAAAGTTCTCTGGACTAATGAATCCAAGTTTGAACTATTTGGTTCAAAACGAAGAATTTATGTTCGACGTAGCGCTCAAGAAAAGATGATGCTAGACTGTGCAGTCCTAACAGTCAAGCATGGTGGTGGTTCAATTATGGTCTGTTATTGCTTCTCTAGCCAAGGAACTGGCGACTTGATCAAAATTTAAGGAATTTTGAAAAAGAACAGTATAGACAGATTTTAGAATAAAATGCCGTTCCTTTCGGGTTGCGATTAATTGGAGATGGATTCATTTTCCAACAAGATAATGATTCAAAGCATAGCTCAAAATTATGCAGGGGATATTTAGAAGAGAAAGAGACGCAAGAGGTTTAAAAAAACATGGTGTGGCCTCCTCAGAGGCCGGATCTCAATCCAATCGAACTTTTGTGGGAAGAGCTTGATAGGAACGTCCGTAATTGTGGAATGCTTTATGCGAAAGTTGAGCAATATATCAGAAGACACCATCAACAAACTGATTGCTCGAATGCCGAGACTTGTGAAAAAGTCATACAATGTAAAGAAGGATTTTTTTATGGAAAATCTGTTTAGCCAACTATAGCCCTTTTAGCATGGATTATTGATATTTCTTTACGGATTTAAAGTATATTGTCTATTAATCACTGTTTTATAAGATGACTAAACAGGTTACCTAATTAAAACACTTAATTTTTGAGTATCATTTCATTTTTCTACTTTAATTAAGCTGGTCTTAAACTTTTGTCCTGCAGTCCTATCTAAGAATAGAAGCGCAATCACAATAATGTCAGTCTACAGCCACAAAAGAAAACACCTTATTAATATGTCTAAACACTTAAACTCCTACAATAAAAACTAGGAACGCTGTTAGCAATTCGGTAGTCGTAATGGTTAGCCGACCCCTTTAAAAAGAACTAGATTACAGCAATGTCAGTCTTGGCAATTCAAAGATTTTGTAGTAGAATACTTTACATCATAACTAGATTTTAAACGAGGCTTTGCTCGCGTTATTCTATATTTTGTCAATATATTACTATACTTCGGTAACAGTTCTTTTTTTTCTGGTAGATAGATAGGCATGTCCTATTCTGCTGCCCCGACAACGTGTATGCGTGTGCAAAATTTTATGATAGTTGGTTGAGTAGTTAAGCCGTAAAAGCATAAGAAACTAATTCACAATTACATTTATATAGTATTAGTTAGGACGTGACCGAATAGGTTATATGGAGAAGGCATAGCATGATTTTAATTTTTCGAAATAAATGGTTATTATTATCATATGTTTCTCTTTCACGGGTATTTCCCTAATACGTTTGGAAAATACCCGGCCCCTTGGGAAGCTTACACTGAGACATCGGTCCAAGAGAGTTTTAATCAAAGGGGGGATGGAACACCTACAGCAGCACTAGCCGCAGCAGGCGTAAAACTATTGCTACGTATGGATTCTAATATATGGTATGAGTATTTGGTGAACTGGTATATTGGTAACTATGGATGATAAAACGGCGTCTGCCCTGAATACTCTAATAGCATCAATCGAATGGGCAGACGGTGACTCGCCAACTCACTAGATGGGCCTCCTGAATAGCCACGATAGGCATACAAGCCAGCAGCAGAGGGCAACACCGGTGCGAGCGGCTAGGGGTGTCGAGCGGTGCGGCGCCGGTTACACCATCACGGGTCTCGTGACAACGGAGACCCGGGGCGGGTTTCCCTGTAGTTATGCCCTTGAAAATGACACTTCCACCCCTCAGCATGTAGCTCCAGCTGCCCCCCACTGACCAGCCGACCAAGGCAAGCCAGAGTTGAGAGTCTTAAGAGCTTTCTTTAAGTGCCACCCCAGCCAACCAGCAACGGCAAGCCGTGGACGAGGCCCTAATCGACTCTCCGAGGCATTCAGGACCGCAGTGTCGCCACTCACATTCAGCTCGCCACATATTATTAATATTTTATTATTATAAGATCTCACAAGTTTATAGCGTTGTTAACTGGTTACTAAATACTAAACAATATTAAATTATATTATAATAGGAGTTTAAAGTGAATAATTTGTTTAGGTTTTGTACTACCCGTGTGAATCGCTATTATACCTATATATTTAAAGAACGTTGTAAGTTCAAGCTGTTTTTTTCTTAAGAAAAGAATAGTAAACTCTTCATCAAGGATAGCGAACTTCGGCAGCCTGTGAAAATGGAGATTAGGAATTATTTTGAGCGACCGCAACCCAGATACAGTAAAACAGTTCATGTTTACTGTTTACACCTGTTCTTACAGATTTGGATTTAGGTTCCTGTAATACAAATTGTAGTTGCTTCATCGCAGATTATAATGGTTTATATCATAGATTTTGATAGGTACATAAAAGTTAAGAAGCGCGCTATATTATACAGCTTTCGTTTAAAAAAGTGACGGGTTCTTAAACATAAAAAGACAAGCAAATAAAAAATAAGAAGTATATATAAGAAGTATTCACAGTGAACTTAATCGATTCCAGTCACGAACTGGTAACGTACAAGTACGTGGTTCCAGTTACCAAGTTCAAGAAAAACAGGTAGCCTATATGGGAAGAACTGTAGATTATATGTACATATTTATATATATATTTTCTTATGCCTGTATCCCTGAACGACTGGGTAGAGATGTAACACCCCAACATTATCGGCCTCGATGGCGTAGTGTTGAGTGTAATCGACTACCACGCCTGAGGTCGCGGGTTCAATTCCCGCAGAAGTCAAACATTTGTGTGCATGGACATGGATGTTTGTCTTGTTCTGGATGTTTTTATGTATAATATGTATATATTTACAAAAAAAAGTATATATGTATGTTTATCCATTGTCTAGTAGTACCCATAGTACAAGCTCTGCTTAGTTTGGGCTAGATGATGTTGTGTGTATGTGATAGGATATTATTATTATTATTATTATGCAGGCTATCGTTTAGATCTTGCGTTGTAAAGGACATGCCTATTGTCGTCTACCAGATACAATTCCAGATGCCATGCTGATACTGAGAATTTACTACAGAAAAAGGCAATGACACTTTGGCCAACTTGGCCATCGAATCCGAGACCTCATGCACAGCTAACGCATTAATTACCGTTGAGTCACCAACAGAGATAAACATACATATGTGCATCTGTGTTGGTGACCGTCTGTTGTTTTAAAATTGCATTGAAATGATTGATTTCAATACTATGTTGAGGCTTTATGGGTACATAAGTCACATACTTGAGTTGACAAAAATTACTATTTACACAGTGTCCTATTTTTGTTCCTAGTATTGTAAGGAGTTATAAGTTAAAAGTTTATTTGTAATTTTGTTTTTTTTATTTTATTTTCGTTCTATTTTTGTTTCTTTTAGTTACTTAGTTGAGTTTTATGTTTATTTTTTCATGTATATAATTAAAATGTAGCGCACTATCGAATTGGGGTTACCTGTAATGGTAGTTGCAAGTTTAAAAATAAATAAATAAAATATAAATAAATAAATACACGCAAGTTTGCAACATATTTTTATGAAGTGTTTAAAAAACACCATCTAAACTTACTACTAACAAAAGTTAAGTAAGTACTTTTAACTGCCATATCAAACAAAGTGAATTTTCGCAAACATTTTTATGTAATAATTATAGGGAATATGCAACAGTAATACATAAAGTCGATACCGTGTACGTGCCTATGTTTATTATATATTTAAAACATTGTTATCAAGCGTCTGTGGGCTGAGCATACGCAATATGTTATGACTGATAACAACCAATGACTTCATGAACATTAACTTATCTTTCGGCTCATTTACACTTGGTTGTTAGCCAAATTCGGCAGTCTTCTTCGGCGTGCCGAAGCGTTGCTTACACTGAGGTGACTGCCGCCTTTGGCTTGACTAAGAAACTTTTATGCTCTGTGATCTTGCTTCTTAGGTCCGATTCCTATGACCATTTTATAACATTTGATATAAAATCATAGAATATATGTATGTAAAAATTCGAACCGTCCAGTCCTAGTCGAAATCGACCAAGACCCGGTCGCTTTGGACTAGATCTGGGCTTTAACACCGGTCGTCTGCCCATCAAAGTCGTCCTTTTGACCTATTGTAAACGTGTCATTACAAACTAACAATATGAGTCGATCCTAAATAGTATAAATTATAGCCATCTTCTGATTAAAGATTTAATAGTGTTTTATGGCTATGTTTTTAAAAGCTATGTGATATCTGTCAGATAAATAAACAACGATTAGGATTTTAGTATAATATTATCTTGCATTCTGTGGGTTATCTATACTACTTTGATTAGTGATTTTTATGTTGCATTATATTACGATGGATGGCGTAATGGACAAGCGGTCGCCTATCCACTGCCGCCGCGCCGAGCCTTGTTTGTTCGAATCCCACACGGGTCAATTATCTATGTGATACGCAAATCATTTTTAATCTGGCTATAATTTGTGTCTGTTAATTAAATGTTTTAATTCACCCGTGATACACGGATTGATCAAAGGCGTGAAACGAGAGATATTTAAAAAAAAAACTACCAACCCTTCTTCGGTCACAGTCGTCTGAACAGATATTATATATCACTTTTTATCGAAATAATTTACATAGACTTAAACACAATTTTTATGATATTTTAAACATTTCCATACATTTATCTCAGTGATAAATGTTCGTATGAAAAATAATGACACTAACGAAATTGTATGAAATAATCCCTTGTTATGACGCTTGTTAAAGATTATAATATCATAAATAATGAGAGGTTGCATTGCCAATGCCATGGGTCAAGGGTCATTAATCGATGTGCCGAATTTCCAATGTACATTTTTCATTTGCCTGCATGTTATTTACTATATGTATGATACTTACTGTGCTTTATATTGAAGCACATAGTACTCAATACATGATTCGTTATATGCACTTATATTATGCTCATTTTCATATATTATTTCATTATTTTACCGGATTATAAAAAGAGTTTTTAAACACAAACGTATTTATTTTTATGCAAATATTTTGAATACTAATAATAAAAAGGAAATGATTTAGTATATTAGGGTTTTGAAAGATTCAATACAAAGCCAGTTCCAGCATAAAAATCTGCGAAAAATCTTATGAGCATCTTCAATCACCAAATGGTTTTAAACTATATAATTGCTTTTATCTTTTCGTTTTACTATATGATCGTATGTCTCTGTAATTTATATATAAATATAATTAGTAAATAATAATATTGACCTCCAAATTGAATTTAGATCACGCCGGCAAATCCTAACGGAGATTGACCATTTGCACAGGAGATACTATAGTGCACAAGCGTGTGCGCAAACACAAGTTGGCAATGCAACACGACCGAAAAGATAACAATCAAGCTTGCCGCGGCACGGGGTGTGCACAATCACGAACTGCCTCTCTCCGGGCTGCTATTGAGAATTTAGTGCCGGCAATCCCAATAATTTTTAGTTGGCTCCACCTTGGATAGGAACCCAATACCTCATGCACAACAGTCACGGGCTCAGTATCAATCACAGCATCACAGCACAGTAACAAACAGCACCCAACATTAACATATAAAAAAAAAATACAATTTAGAAATAGCCTATGGATGTGAAAAGTTTAGCGTATTCATTGCCTGATCTTTACATTCTATACATATATCTTTACAAAGGCTAAGCAGAGCATAAGCTCATTTTAAATTAATATATAATTCTAACCGCTTTTCTATATGCCACACCGTTATGGATTGTCAAATATTATTGGTACGTGTAATACGTAGATGACAGCTATGCCCTCGCATCCGCGGTAATAGACGTTACTGAACGGGATCACATCACTCGGCTTCATCATCAATCATGATTTTCCAAATTCGCTGAACGCTTTTTGCGTGATTGGGTTACAAACACCCAAACATATTGACAAATATTCACATAGGTATAATTATAATATTAGAAGAATATTAAATAAGTCTGCGCGATTAACAGTCAATTACAGCATATTCTTGGAAAATTTCAGCTGCTGACAGATCATAGTAGATTTCAAGAAACAAAAGATAAAAAGGATCAATGACATCGCACAGTTTCCGTGTAACATCTTGCAACATATTTTCTGGAAAACATGACTTTACTCACGCAACCCAGCGTCGTAGCTCAGGTGACATTATATTTAAAAATAAGCCGGCTGCATAATATATGTATATTCAATTCAAACATTCGATTTGCTATCTTATTGACAACATTGTAAGTGCCTACCGTAAAATATTTGCATGATAATTGCGATCAATGGTTACTCTGCATACTCAAGGAGATAAAGCGTTTGGAACGTTCACCGTAGTCTGAACACTGTACCTACCCGGCCAGACGTAGGGGTTATCATCGTGACCCAACTTTGCCGGCTTTGGCAGTATGCATTCTACAACTCTTCATGTATAATTAATGTTGTTGTTAAGCAAATTGTTATTATAATGAGGTAATCATTATGGTTGGTGTGCAAGACGACGTGACTAAGATTAATCTGAATTAGATGCAAAGTGTTTGTTAATTTCTAAGATGCTTGCTGTAACGTTGAAGGAAAACGTAGTGTGGAAACTTGCATGTCTTCTAATTTTAATGAACGGATATGATATAACGTAAAGACGAAGATGTGTGTCGTCTCCTAACCCGTTTTTTATTTTTTTAAGTAGGAACATGCTTCTGGTGCATAACCCTCACCACAAGGGGAGGCTACAGGGATGTGTCGAGCTCTCTTAAAATCGGAGGGCGCGATCACGCGCGCGTACTGTCATTGCCGGGACGGGACGATAATCCGTCTCTTCCCGCACTTTCTTACTCAAGGTGAACACTTCGGCGAGCACTTCAGCCTCCAAATCCCACGAGGGTCGCCCGGCCAAAGCGCAAGCTGCGTCGGCCAACACCGTGCGGTAGCTATGTATGACTCTCTGCGGTCTCGTAACCCTAGTCTAACCTAATGGCAAAACTAAAGAGAACTTTAAATGTCTTTGGTCTTAACCATTCTAATAGTGAGAAGCCCGTACTCTAACATGAGATAACTAAATGTTTAAGATATTGATAAATCATTCACTACTAAGAGCACAATAATAATTTAACAATAAGCTGCGCTCAAATTCAGAGTAACTTATCTTAGGAAATAACTGTTTATGTGTACCTGTGTTTGGATTTCACAGCTGCATAAAGCCGTTGATCCTACGCCTGATCTCTCTCCGGTCGTGTCAGATTGCCGTCCCATCGGAGTATGAGAGTTAAGGAACAGATAGTGCATTTGTGGTTGCGCACAGATTTCTGCACTATAATATCTCCTGCGTAGATGGCCAATCTTTGTCAAGATTAGCCGCTGTGACCCAAATTTAATCTGGAGGACATTGTTTTTATTATAAGGAGACGCTCTGCTGCCAGCAAGTCAATAAAGCTTGTTCTAGCAGAGCAGATACGGTAGGAGGTAGGATAAAACACAATAAACAGTGCTTTCATTAAATAAGCTTTAAACCTTTAATAAAAAATAATTTTAAAATACTTATAATTAAAATTCGGTCGACTGCCGTGCGTGAAGATCCGAGCTTGATTGCCGAGTAAGGTAAAGTGTTATTATTAATTTATATTTAATGAGATTATTGAATTTTCATGATAAAAATTATCCGTAAGTGATTAACGACAATAGGCTTGGCCCCTATTACGCCAATCTAAAGCCAAAATAAAATAAGAAGTTGATAACTTAAATGAATTTTTAAATTTTAACCTAGAATTTACGGAACTCACAGGATATCATACTGTCCATGACCCGTAAACTATTATATTAGGTAGTAGTATTACACAATTATAGCATCTTATTATTTTACACATAGGCATGACGAGGTCCAGTTACGATGGTTACAAATCGGACACGGCTGCATGAAACTGACGGTTAGTGCTTAGCTAACAGTATTACTGCCATGTCAAGAATTATACTCTGTAGCTACTCAGCTCGAGATTACAGAGAACTTTTGTCGCATGAAATATTGCACATACTGGTGAAATAGCTATCCAAATATATATTGTTCTAAGTAACGTCGCGTCGTCCAGTTTTCAGTGTAATGTATGATAAACTTAATAAGCTTAGGTAATAATAATTAATAATAATTTTTATTTGTTTCTCTCTCACACAGAATGATTACAAAATCAGGTCTTAAATTAGGTTGTACATGATACATGATCGAGTAAGTGTAACTACGATGATTGATATTAATAACATTTAAAAGGTGAGATCTGTGTGAGAGACTGGTATCCGTACTACGTGGGAAACCTGTATGACAGATGACCAGCCTCTCCTACCTCTAAACATGTAGTTGTTAATGTAGTTTGTATTCAATAATTATGTTGTGATATTATTTTAATTTGTGAGATGAGGAAGTATATCATTATTTGTGGTGTGTGTGTGTGTGTGCGCGCGTGTGTGTGTGTGTGTGTGTGTGCGCGCGCGCGCGCGTGTGTGTGTGTGTGTGTGTGTGTGTGTGTGTGTGTGTGTGTGTGTGTGTGTTATGTGTGTGTGTGTGTGTGTGTGTGAGTATGTGAAGGTAGTGTGTGTGCAAGTATGAGTTTGAGGGTATATGTAAAGGCGTCTATATATGTGTATGTAGAAATAGAAAATGAATAAAGCTAACAGATTAGGTACATAATACTTTGGAGGGTACAAATAAACATATTATGCTTAATAAATAAAAAATATAGGCACTATACCGTAGTACGTATTATTGTCTTTAGAACCACAATCATAATATTGGCAACATAGAATTTATCATAATATTGTTTAATTTATCTAAGAAGGTTTATGTCTTTTTAGTACTATTTTTAGAGATTTTGGATCTTTCTTTACAATATGTTGATATTGTATTGTTTTCTATTACATGGACAATGTGTGGTAATATTACCCGTCATGTGGTCGGTCTACATGATGGATAACGTTACCCGTCGTCTATGAACGCTTGCAACACTAGGTGCATGAAACACGCGATTTGTTCTAAGCATTCCTGTGCCACCAGCGCAAAAACAGCTTCTTTATTGCCGCTGCACCTGCAACGAAGAAGCTCAATTAGGCTGTCTGTCCATTGAAGCTCCGCTCCAGTATGCAATCCTATTGGTTAATATTTTTCCGTTTCTTCGCTTCACAGCTTCGCTCCGCTTCAATGGACAGGCAGCCTTAGCCTGCCATAGAACATAAGGTTATTTAATGATACCCAACTCTGCAATTGGACATTGAACCAAACTGCGAACTACACTATTATTATTTTATCGGCCTGCGTAGTGCTACTACATGGCAAAATCCCTCATTTTTTATTTCTACATCTCCCTGGTATAGACTAGTTAAAGCCAGTTTCTTCTACTGGTATCCAGTCCGTCTTGCCATGTAAGTATGTAAGCATATTCTATGATTCCAATTTGTGCTGATTTTACCTCAAAACTCCATCTAACCATCGCTGCCCAATCCATTCAACCCATGTCAGTTTAGCCGCCTTAGAAACTGATGAAAATATCTTTAGATGCATTTTTATTTGTCTTTTCTAGTTTTCCCAAGGTAACCTTTTCTTAAAGTAAGCGAGAGTAAATATTGAGAATATCACAACTGTAGATGGCAATAATATTATTTATGTACGAGTATTACCAGACGATTACATTATCACTCGGAGCCCACTACGCGTTGTTTACATGCTGTTTTTATATGCGTTGCCATGTTTATTGTATATTTATCGCAATTATTAGGTACTTGCGCAACATAAACGCATAATGTAATTAAAGCATTGATTGCCTTATCGAGATATTATATACACATTACAGTCATATATTGTTTACGTTCATCATTTACTTTCAAGGTTTTATTGCATTGAGAGGACTGTCACTTTGGTTCAGTGTCGTAAGCGCGGTTATGCAATATTGATCGTAAGATCGTATGATCAGAAGATCCTGCATTTGGATCCCAATTGGCCGATGTTAATAAATATATTCCCATAATTGTTCCATAATCACAATTCACGAGGTAGGAAGTTCCTTTTGTCCGCCGTGTCTCGCGCACTATGTAATAAATCCTAAATAGGCCTTTTTGTCTGAGGACTAAGATGACAGAATATTCTGACATTGGGTAACTAAAATAAAAAGAATAATATAAGAATATTCACTACTAAACACTTCTCTTTCTGTGATCAAAGAAAGTAAATATTATTATTATATTATTTTCATAAGATCTAAATTGGTTTGGCATCGGGATTGCAAAGAATGTTCCGGGTGGAAGAAAGTATCCCAGAGGCATAAGTCTAACTGAGAATCAAGAACACGGCCAAGAAATGTAAATTATTAATATTGGACATAAAATAACAATTACAACACAAATATAACGTGCTTAAACTAAAAATTACTGTCATGCCTCCATTAATGCCTTCAATTATTACAGTTATGTTATGTATACAAGTAACGGTTAAATTATACCTACACCACTAAGTTATAATTGTATCTTCCTACCGAAATACTACGATTTCGTTTAAATGTTTTTCACACAGCAATTCAACATATTATTTAAAATAAGTATAAGTTATGCAAAAGGTACAAATTATTATTATAGCTTTACAACCATGAAATAATAAAATAAGATAAAAATTGTTTATGCTCAGTTGGAGTAGCGTAGCCAAAGCAGCGCAACAGAAGTGCTGATTGTTAGAACGAACGACGTTGTTTGTAGGCTTTATGTTACAATACCATAGCCTCGTTTTACAAAAAAAAGACTGCCTGTCATTGAAACTGAACTCAACAATGAGCTATGCTTGCCCTAGTACATTGTATTACATATTATATAAAAATTACATAAGTTTTCACCAAACTAGTAAGAATAAAAGCATGGATCGGACCCAATAGGTATGGTATTGTTAGTCTGCGAGTAGTTTAATTTAAATTCTTTTGTTTAAATTATCTACTGATTGGTAAGCGCGAACGGCGAAAGAAGAAAGCAGTTGCAGCCGAAGTTTATTTAAATGATTTTTGGGGCATGCTTTGATTTTCCATTTCTTTTTAACGAGATATTGCTCTATCCGTTCAAAAATAGAAGTTATTTTTAAACTGAAAACGCACTTTCTGCGCACCGCATGTAAAGTTAAATTATTGTTGATAAAGTCGATTTCAATCAATGTTACACTTTGTTCTAAAAATATGTATGTTTCTTTGTGTGTTCAGCTCAGACAAAGGACACTAGTTTATACTTTTGTTCTATAAAATGAGTCACATACACATAGCAGTTCCTTATAGTACTAACTAGTGTTTATTTCGAATCGCAGGTATGCCTACAACAATCGTTACTTTATCAGAGTCGTAAGCAAAGAATGGAAACTGTTTTACGATATTAAATTTTCATCCATATTTCAATCAGTCATTTCATGTACGGAGGTTGTGTATGTGTATGTGTGTAGACTTATTCGCTACGGTGAGGCGTAGTGTGCATGACCGATAGGCTGGTCGTTGACCCCCTTATCAGCAAACCTACGTGCGCCTCCGCATTGCACATTCAGTGATCTTTTCCACACCAGGCGCCTTATACACACCTTTCATTAATTTCCTTGGGTGACTAGACTGATGACTTGTCTACACATTTTTCCTACGTGACCCACTAAGCGCGTAATATCGCGTTACTAACACGATATAGTCCAAATATTTGACATGTGTTATAATTATTATATTTTTGCGTGTTTTATTGCAGAGTGTGTAAACTTAGCAGCTTTGTCATAATTTTCATTAGTCAGGCAGCATGATATTATAATAAAAGGGATATAGAAAAAAAAATCGGTAAAATATTAATTCTAGAAGATTGTTTTTATACTTATCAGCCAGGTTGATCTATAACAATGAGTTTCGGGTTTCCTCTTGAGATGAGAATAATTTGTATCCCTGATAATATTCTGTATCCTGTGCTAAATCGAATGCCATAGAAGCTAAACAATTGTTGGTTGAGGAATTGGTATATTGTCAACGATAGTATGCTAGCTGTGGAAAGTTGTTTTGCATCATACCCATAGCACGACGTCTTCCACAGGAACTTGAGCAACAGTAAGATCAGGTACCCACAACAAGCATTAAGACGTGTCAACTTCGAACTGCGAACCCTCATAAAAGGAGTTATTTCGTTGAGTGAATTTGTCTTATCTGAATAATAATTTACACTGAAATAAGTACCAAATTCCTTCCATCCAGTCGCCACGACATATTTATAGAACAAAATCTATAAATGTCTATTGGTGATTTTTTCAGTTACTTATATGAAGATGAGTCATAATTGATTAGTGTAGCACAAAGAGTATAGGCGATTTCTTGGTAATAAGAAAACTAAAATCACATTATGCTGACATCTACCAAAAGACTTGTTAATAGTACCTACTGGAATGATATATCTATGAATGACAGAAACTATAAAGAGAACAGCAATTGTATGTATATCCAATGATATAGCCAGATGAATAAATCAATGAAAAAGAACAAAGCACTTAAATATTTATTTCTGGTCCTTGTGATTTAGTTATTTAGAAATAATATGTATATTAGAAGTTATGGAGAATCAAAGTGGATAAATGTTGGGACACTAGACACGACATGACAAATTTATAAAAACCATCTTAGGAAGGAAGACAGAAGGAAGAAGAGGAAGAGGTAGAACGAGTCGAAGTTATGTTATGTAGGAGAAAGAAAAAGTAAAAGTCATATTGTACCAAAAAGCAAAAGTAATATCGGAGAATAGAGAGAGTCATGGAAGAGGCCCTGCGACAAAAGCAAGGCTTTTAGGCTAATTGATTGATATAATATGTAAAGTATATGCCGCGTGATGGTAAGCGGATACCTTATCCTATGAACGCTTGCAATACCAGTTATCAATCGCGGGTTGTATACTGTAGCAAAAGGAATTTTAATTTTGATTTGATTTTGTCCAAGAGAAACTAAAGATTGTGGTTAGTAAGTGAGCCTGTGGAATTTCGTCTGTCCTCGGGTCAGATATATTCTTTTCGAGGCCAACAGAGTACTGGTGCCCTGTGTGCTGTGCCGTGTTACATAGGGCTTGGTATTAGGACCGCTCCTGTGGAACATTGGTATTGATTAGACCCTTCGCGGTAAGCTACTTCTTAGGCTGGACGTCATTAGTTACATCGACAACACACTCGTCACTCTGTACTTTTAAGGCAGTTGCCTGCTGTGCCACAATAAGAGTCACCTAAGTGGTCGAGTGAGTAGAAGCGGTTTAGGGATGGTGCTTAACAAGAAGGAAGCCTGAGTCTTTCCCATGAAAGACTAGGGCCTCCGTTTGGACGGGTTCGGTATGGATGTTTTTACGAGCATGGGCCGAATCAAACTGAGCCCATTAGCCTGTTGTAACTAAATGGAAAGAACGGCTTAGCCGTTTTCTCTCCTAAGAGCCCTCCAGCCTGAGTTGAGAAAATGGACGGGATGGCAGCACTTTCCTTCCGACCGGTCATTGTTAGGGTGCTTTGACCAATACGTGCACACGGCTGCTAGGAGGAAATTAAGTTCAGAGTGTCACCATTGCGATAACACGGACTACGGGGCAGCGCTATACTTACTACATTAGTCGGCGTTGATCTTTTGCTGCCGGCTCTGTTCAGAGTCATGGTCTGGAGAGGTATTGTGAAGCGGTCGCATTCATCTGCGAGGACATCTCGCGGATAGCTTCTGTGATGAGAGCTGGCCATTCCAATCCGTTGTCAACAGACTGGGCGCCATAGCAAAGGCCGCGGGTGGGTGAACGTGGTGTCTTCCGTTCGTAGTTAGGTCAATGATTTGTGGCGCGCTATGCGTCCTGCATTGAACCTGTTGGGTACATCGGTGATGCAGTTACAGTTTTAGCGATCCACCTACACTAAAAGCACCCATAGACGTATCACGGCGTTTTAGTCGGAAAGCCGGGGGAGCACATAATCTATTCATCTACCCGTGACGATGGTTGTATGCGTAAACTGAATCAGACCAAATAAACATTTTTTGCACGTTGTAAACACTATAATATATCGAGTAGTATATAGTATAAGTGTCCCGTGATACAGGAATTACATTTTAGCGCGATAGACGTCTTTCAAAAAAAGTACCTTCAAAACTTCTCCCTAGCCTTTATTATTCCCAAGTCACTTGGGGTCGGCTGTTGCTAGTCTAACCGGATTTGACTGGATATCAGTTTTTACACGGAGCGGCTGCCACCTGACCTCCGCAACCCGAAGGCTAACGATACCCTAAGGTTAGACCAGTGTCAGGATATCATAGGGCACTCACTGACTTCCCAATAACGACTGCCATAGATGTTCATGGCAGCCGGGACCGACGGCTTAACGTGCTCTCCGAGGCACGGAGCAGGCGATAATTGTCAATCAATACGCACATAATTTCGAAAAGTCATATAACTTCCGAAAGTCAGAGGTGCGCGACGTGGGTTCGAACCCGAGACCCTCTGCATTGCAGTCTGTTGGTCTCCCCACTGAGATTTCAAAACGTTAATGAATAATGATAATTACATAACGTTGATTAAACTTAATTTTTATCTTGGAAATGCAGACATACTCCTTCACGGGGACGTGGGCGGGCGGAGGGGTTATGTCGGACTCGCAAGGGTAAAAGAAAGATGGTAATGATGATAATAATGGACCTCCCGGTAATACCGACTAAACCTACCACGGTGTCCCTCGACAAAACCGCAATTGGCGGGGCCGCGTGAATTACTTTCATATCACTTTCATATGCAATCGCGACCCCGCCGAGGTTTCGATCCGCCATATGAAGCGGCAGGCCACTAAACAACAAGACTACCCTTTGGGCACCACTACTTTTAAGCCCTACTGTCCCCCCTTGAGGAAGCGAAGGACAAATGACATAGAGACGCGTGTGGGAACACGTACGCCACCTCTCGGAGCTGGTGCTGATTGGGTGGCGGGCAGACCTAAGAAGCCCACCACCCCAGGTAAAACCCTTCAGGTAAAACACCTCAGGGTGGCTGGAGGTCATCTCGCGCCCTCTGGCGCCCGGTTCTGCGGTTGGGAAGAGGGTTTAAGCACTCCCTCTCCCGCTCCGCCGCCTCCTTGATGGACATGGCTTCCTCACAGAAGGAGGCGACGGCGTTCCATGATCTCTCGCTCCGGACCATAAATTGAAACCACGGCCATACCGACTGCCGCGATCAACTCACGGCGCTGCGATGCCCAGGCGGGGTCATCCGCCAAAGTGTGCAGCGCCGTGTACTCAACAACGTCGCGGAAGTCGTCTCTTGCCGGCCTATGTGACACAGGAACTGGCCAAATCAACAGTGGCCAGTCATTACCTGTGTCGGCCGGATGGTAAGGACGCCATGCCGCCTCTCCAGCCACTCCTCAAAGGCGGGACTTACCGCCACGATCGTGACGTGCCCGGCACTAGGATGCACAAGTTGTTCCTTCCGAAGAATGGGAGCCAAACGACTAAAGTGAGCTCTAAAATCCCATCAGCTGTCGAGCAAGAGATCTAGATACTTTAGGGTTGACTCGATGCCGATGCGGACCCCTCCTACCATGATATGGGCGCCTGGAGGTGGCCGGTTCTGAGGGCCGTGGAAACAAACGGCCTCGGACTTAGACAGGGCCACTTCGAGGCCCAACCGCCGGATATGATTAACGACTTGTAAAACCCCAGCGGTCGCCAGTATGGCGCCGCCCAGTGCGACTTACACCTAGCCGTGATTAGTGTATCATCGGCGTAACAAATGAAGCCAACGCCACGGAGGAGCGCACCTCGCAGCAACCAGTCGTAACCGAACAGGAGCGGACCCAGAACTGATCCCTGTGGAACACCGCACAAAAATTAAACTTACTTTATCTACTCAACGTATTAACTTTTAAGCTTTTAGTAACAATTTGTATGGTAACATAACCTTTATATTTTTTATTTTAACAGACTAAACCTCTAAAATAAATAGGTAGGTACTTACAATTCTTGCTCTACCTTTGAGAAATGTCAACCATGATGAATAATTTCAATGTGGTTTATTGGAGTGGTAAACAATTCCTATTAATTACGTTTTAATAATTGATGAGTGATGTATTAATATTGTGTGTGAGTACTTTAGACTTATTACGACAACGACTAAGTACTCACATAATAAGATTTATTATTACCTAGTTAAAAAATTTAAATGTAGTTACTTATAGTGAAATATATAGATATACTTACTTATATCAATATATCATATAAACTCCATACAGTGGTTACTATGTAGACTTCTGTTTGATCAAGTGTTGGCTTATCAACACAGTGGTATGCTGTGTTCAGTGTATTCCAATCAACGGGGTCTTTGTGACCTACCCTCCCTAACCCCACCGGATGCAAAATGCGCGTCTAGAATAACAAAACATAATGTGTTCAATGCATGTCTTAAAGCATCATTCAACCCTTATTTGATTTCCTCCCAACTTATGCTCTTATCAACATCGTCAACATCAATGTACTAACTAACGTTAAAATTGATTAAGTACATAATAGAAAAGTAATTAGTAGGTAACATGTAATTTACTCAAGCAGTCTTAGTGATTTTGGTAAATTTTGTGTTTTATTACTTACATCATTGAGATAGCATTTATGTACAGCACATTTCATACTTCTAGCGCCCTCTATTAGTGTATTGAAAAATTACTTCCATAGTAACATTATCATTACTGTAGTGTCTAATGATCTTTTAAAGCAAAAACAATATTTATCATGGGTATAATCTTTAAACAAGAAAAATATATTTCAAACATTTAATGCATCATTTTAACTTATTTATTAAAATAACTAAGACCATAGATATAAACACTAAAAGCTTTTTCTGATAGACGAACAGAACGCTTATGCCAAATAATTAACGCGCGAAAATCAAACAGGACAGAATGGGTGTTTCGTTTGACATAAAACCAAAGATTAAAGAGCGTAGTAACAACAACGATGAACGAAATTGAAATTCAAGATTATCAATTCAAGGTCAATGTATTATAACATAATAAGAATCTATTTTAATCAGTCGGCTTCACTCCTTACTTGCTGGACCGCTGCTCACTAAATTGGCTGATTAATAGCTTTCTCTGCTATACAAGTATTCACTATGGCCTCTGCAATGCTGAAGTTATTGAAATCTGAAGTAAGTCTGCTCCTAAATAAAACATATTTATTGTTAATTTTATAAAATTTGCATATGCGCAGTAGGTACATTGTACGCAATTATATTACCGGTTTATTCATATTGAATATAAATAGTTAATATGTAGTTAAAACAAATATGTAGGTAATGATGCCAAGATACTCTACGCAAAAAAATATTTTTATTTATGCTATTTATGAATGCATACATACTATACTGCATAATATAATAATATGAAACTGGCTGATAACTGAACTATTTAGTACAGTGTACGTGCGCAACTACCCATCGAAAGATTACATATTTTATTCTCTGGTGGACTTGATTTGACCTAGAGGTCAAGTCCATACCTATATATTATTAATTTTTAGATGTAGTACCTATATTGTTTTAAATCAGAAAAATATTTATCCTTGCTGAAGTTGTGGAAAGTTGTTTCTAGAAGAGCATAATCTTTTGAATATAGCGAAATATAGATGTACAAACACCTATAATTCCAAAATCTCACATTTACTCATCTTCAGCTAGATTACATAAAAATGTTTGCTAGCTGATGATGAGTGAATGTGTGATTTACTTTTATGTTATATTTAAAAAGGTATACCATTAAAGGGATTAGCATCTTTATAAAAATAGTGTTGTTATACTGTAATTTGTATTAAGTATTAAATATCATTGATTCCCTCTGGACAACACAGTCTCCTTGATGAGTTTTGCTAGTGTGTCCTATTCTTTGCAAAAATGTTACAACAAGGTTTGCCATTGTCTTCCATATGGTTCAAATTATTCCTTAGCCAGGCTGCACCAGTTTAAGCAAAATAAGCTATAATTCCACAGTACCCTAATATCTTTTAAGCAACCACATTAAAGATAAGTCAACAGTTTTGGACTCTGTAAAGAAGTAGCCACACTTACTAAAATAAACTTCCAAGTCATTGCATTGACTTAATTATAATTAATTAAAACAACAATTTACTTTATTCTTGACACAAATGAAATGATTTATACATTCATGTAATTTGATATGTAAACAGGCTATATATAATTTATAACTGATTTCAATAGGTTGGGAATAAGAAATAATGTTAAATGAATAAATGTACAACACTAGTTATTCATTTATCAACTATAAAAATTGCATTCATTTGACACTACATTTCTGTAATTAAAATTATGTGATAAATTTATGATTTGTGGGTATTATAATAAGGATATGGTTCTACACTTGATTTATTCCTTGATCTTATAGCACCTATAATTTTTAAGATATTCATTTAAGTATATCCTTATTTCATTTATCTTTAAATACACTCTGAGATATTTGTTATATACCAAATTATATGCTATCTTTATAAGCAATGTTTGAAAATGCCTAGGATTACTTTGCAGTGTGGATTTAATCACATCAACATCAATTTGCTGTAGAAATGGAGCATGCCTTTCATAATAGTACTGAGGTGGCAATCAAGTCTGTCAGCAACCTGACGGTGGTTACCATAAGCCAATGATATTTGTCACTTACATATTGGTCACTATGCTAAAACCTTTATAGGCTTTTCTTAAATGTTTTATAATGGAAAGATAATGGAAATGCCACCTTGAATGGTAGATAATGCTAATCAGTCTGTTTGACATACACATGTTTAAAATCTTTCTGTTTAACAACTAATAAAGTATTTTTTAATATATTATTTTCAATTAATTCTCCAGTCTCAACTGATACTCAGAAGCTACAGCAGTAGTGCTCCTACAACAAAGCTCTACATTGATGGACAACATGTCGAGTCTAAAACTAGCAAGTGGATTGAGCTCACTAACCCAGCTACTAATGAAGTTATTGGAAGGTACATGAACTACTATTACTGTGTTTATATTATATAACACATTTTTGTTACAGTGTATAAACACCATGTAACTATTGCACTTACGTCATACCTGCTAGGAGAAGCATGTGCTTTAAAGTTTTTTAATAAATAGGTATGATAACAGACTATTAACAAGAAAATATTTTTAATTTTGGTAGTGATTGATATATTTTCAATTCAAATTACATAATTGGTCGATATTTTATATTTTATTTTGACACAATGACACATCTTAATCAAAGTTTGCCATTCTTATCGCCAAATCTGGCCTTATGTTGATTACTGATAAATAATGTGTTGTTACTATCTTGTGTTATTTGCCTCCACAGGCGAACTTCTTATCTGACAATTATATAATGATATGTTTAATAAAAATGTTTGTAATCCATCTTGTTGATATTTAAAGTTGATAACAATAGTGGTGAAATAGATTTTAAGTTAACCAATTATTTTGTAATATTTGTACTCTTTTCAATAGATTCAAGTCTCGAATCTATTTCTCAGGTCAGAATGCAACACTTAATTGAATATTAAAATGTTACTACCAAGTTAACAAGATCACCTACAAGGAGAACATTAATCAGAAGGTTATTATTTTTGTTCATAATTTTGTGAATAACCATAATTACAAGTAAAGGATTAATATTTTTGAAACTGCTTAAGTTAATATATAGATAAAGGTTATTATTGATCCATAAAAATATTCTTTATAAGTACAAATTAAATGCTATATCTATTATATCTTATTAGTAATAAATGTTGAAATTCTGTCTGTAGAGTACACATAACACTAGATCATAATTTGTGAGTATTTCGCACATGTTGTTCAAGGTCGTGTGATATAATATATTCTACCACATACACACAACACCATCTAGCCCAAACTAAGCAGAGCTTGTACTACGGGTACTAGACAATGGATAAACATACATATATACATTATTTTTGTAAATACATACATATTGTACATGGAAACACCCAGACCAAGACAAACATCCATGTTTATGCACACAAATGTTTGACTTGTGCGGGAATCGAACCCGCGACCACAGGCGAGGCAGTCGATTACACTAACCACTACGCCATCGCGGTCGACAAGCAGATATACGTATGTATATGTATATGTTTAGAGTATTATAAAATACTATAGGTATTTAATCCTTTTAAAACGTTTTGTTATAGGGTGCCAGAAGCCACACAAGATGAAATGAACGCAGCATTAGAGTCAGCAAAGAAAGCTTATAAGTCATGGAGCCACAGCACTGTCATGACCAGGCAACAGCTTTTGTTCAAGTAAGTTTCACTCTTGGAACATACTAGTTTTCTATAAGAAGTAAGAAAGTTCGTTTTGAACTGATAATCAGATTTTAATAAATAATGACCACTTCTCAGGCAGTGTCTCATTTCTTTTTACTAGCAATGTGTACAATTACATTTGAATGATTGTCGAATACAATTGGGCGCAACGCGGTGTCTACTTTACAAGGAGGTTCCAAATTATCTTCATTTGTAAAATATTTTCATACATGTGTGTTTTACAAAAGAACTAATATCTAGGTTTGTCCCGTAGCATAAGTCTGTGCTTTTCTTTATGAGGTTCATTTCTCTCTCGTTTTCCCGTTTGGCAGTTTCAAGTAACAGCATGGTGTCTGGAAAAGAAGCAAATAGACGGCAATATATTATAGATCTAATACAACTATGTCAACGTCTATGGGATATACAGTAATGAGTTTATGTACCTAGATACCTATATACATAGATAAAATCATATTAAAATAATGTTCTTGTGATTACAGATTCGCCCGTTTACTAAGAGAGAACAGCCACAAACTGGCTGCAAAAATCACAGAGGAACAGGGCAAGACCATCGCTGATGCTGAAGGCGACGTTCTTCGTGGTATTCGTAAGTATTCATTTAATTCTATGTTTATTAAGCATATATTTACAAAAAAAAGTATATTTGTATGATTTCTGTAAATATAATATTCTAATATTCTACTACATATATAATATAATAATACCCAGTGTGATATTGTTACTTACATTTTTTTAAAGGGGATCCTGATGATCTAATGAGTTCACGAGGATCCCCTGGAGGATTGGGCTAGGGGATCCTGGTGGACAACATGTGTTTATCCATTGTCTAATACCCATAGCACAAGCTCTGCTTAGTTTGGGCTAGATGTAGTTGTCCGTATGTGATAGAATATTATTATTAATTAATAAATGTCTATATTTTTAAACATACTCTTAAGGGTTGTAGTACTCGTAAGGGTTGTAGTTGCGGTAAGTATAATTAAGTAAATGCGGTAAAATAATGTTTTCTTTACGTAAATTATGTTTTAGCAATTATAGGAATTAATTACATGTCTGTTTGAATAGCATTTTATGTATTTTATGAGCAGTTTGGTATTATTGAAAAACATATAATAGAACATATAAAAGTAGCTACTAAAGTTATCATACACGCATGGAATATTTAATCTTTCTTAAGCATTCGAATGTGTCTATTATTCTAATTTTTATGTGCTCATCCGTAATTAATTAATAAATTATTTATAATGAGCACAGCAAAGCATTAAGCTCGATAAACAAATTATATCTAAATAATAAGATTCAATGTTTAGCTATACTAAGCCTAGAAATCCATTATTTTTTGGTGCATTGAAGCATGCCGCAAGGTATGACTTTAGGGCCCTACATACTTAATAAGTTTCGAGATTTTACATTCAATTCCATGTTTTCGTAAAGATTATATACGCTATTAGAACAAAAGTTAGGTCTACTGAGCCTATTTTAACTAATTCATGAATGTTATCAGTATTACTTTATGGCTTAATTGACGAAGGATTAAATAACACCTTTGTATCTCTGCCTGTTATCTTGTTATAATAGGCTTATCATAAACATGTGAATGAAAGGTAGGTAAATAAAATTGAACTGTTACTCTAACGTTTTATTATGTTAAATTGGCAATAAAAATATGCTTAAAATATAAATGGAGTCATTTAGACTTTCAGATTTATTTAACCTTGATGTTAACATGGTTATCATACACCGATGACAACTATAAATATCACAAATAAATATAATATAGTAGATAATATTATAGTGATAATCACTCATCAAATATCATATGATACATAGCTAACTATTATCGTATGTGTCACAGTATTGAACCATATACGAAATACTCTCTTGGGTTTTAAATGTTCTTGATGAGGCATGACGTTATTATAATCTATATATGTAATGTGCAGAGTCAGTGGAGCACTGCTGCAGCATCACAACCCTTCAGCTGGGCAGCAGCATCCAGAACATCGCCAAGGACATGGACACACACAGCTACAAAGTGCCGTTGGGTGTAGCCGGCGGTAAGTTCTAACTCTAAGTTTTTAACGTTTTACTTACAACTATAGTATTATAAGTATATACATTAGGTGTCACGTCTCGTCTGTATTTCTTGAGGAATACAACTCGAAGCATTTATGGGTATATTAATGGCCAGTTTCACAACTATCAATTAAAAATTACCCAAAAAATAAATCGCAAGCTGTCTCACTTTTGTTAGGTTAAAGAAGAGAGATTGCGAGACTTAATCGTTAATGATATAAAAATTGTTAATTAAAACATAACTGTTATTGAACATCGTGATGTACCTTATAGAAAACATTGCTAGATGGCTTGCCAATAAAATTATTATTATTATTAAAAAAAAAAAAAAAAATTTAGTAAATAGTAGGTAATTCTATTGGACGCCAATATTGATGTCTGCCATACAGTCTTGAAGTACTTCATTTGCTTTATTCAGCTTCTATGGCTGTATATCAATCCTGACTTCGACTGGCTTTTGCTTACATTGATGAAGAAATTATATAATGTGGTAACGTTTTCCAACTCCACGAGAGTCATTCTTATAGAAATTCAGATAAAACAATACCCTTTTGAAACAAGTATTCATAAATGGTGATTATCGGTAGCCTCATGTACTTTCTTCGTCAATCTAAGCCCCAGGCAGTGGGACGGACAGTGTGCATAACCAGGTTGATACACAGCCATTACATAACAGCGATAACAAGAAGATATAATGAAAGACGCACCAGATACGGTAGACAATCGTGTGAAAAGTAAGATATAACTTTGTTATTAATACTGATTTTGTTGACTTTTCCAAGTCTCACTGTGACGTAGATATCGCGTCATCATTTTATGAAACGTTTTATAGCACAGTGAGGCGATAATATAACGTTACTTTCATACATGAAATGCATAGTAGAGTGAGTTCAGCTTACCGAAGCTGAAACAATCAAAAGCCAAAACGTGGTTCAACGCCCACACACTATTTAATAATTGTTATAGTTGCGGCTAGCAAAAGTATATAATGTAATATGTATCAAATAAAAATTATTTTAACGAATACCAACAACATTTCTGTAGTTAATATGTATTTGATTTGCTGCCATTAGTTTTTGTATATTTTAGGTAGGCTTGTTTTAGGATTATGGCAAATGGCTAATTTATCACCAAAATTGAATAGTGTTTTGTCGTAATATAAAAAGCGTTTATAATTCACGAATTAGGATGACTTGCCAAAGAAAAATGTTATATCACGTATGACTCATGATTACTTAATTTATTTGTATTGTATTCAATGTTTCAGTGTAGGTATATTGACCTGTTGAGGAATATGGTAATATACCGATATACCTATTGTAGAAGTAAATGTAAAATTAAGAATAAGTAGTGCCAACTGCCACCGTCTAGTATTGTTTTTTTGCTACATTCTGTCTATCTATACCATCCAGGATATGTCTTTATATAATCATGTACACAGTCTATGTAACGAATTACGGCTAATAGTAGGTATATGTTATATTCTTATTATATAAACGTGTATATTGTTAACTTATCATGAAATCTATAGTGCATAGAAGAAACTGGCTGTCATATAAAAGTATCTGCTGTTTTGTAAAGAAACATTAATTTGATGTATATTATATAAATGTGTGAGATTGTTTATATATTTTCAGAGAATGACTGAAATGTGCCATATATAATTAATATCTTAATAAATGAAAATCCCATAGCCACTGCTTCCCTCTTTCGGAAAACAGGCGTCGGTCTATGGATTTATATAATTATAATATATCTATAAAATTAAGCAGAAGGAAATAGTTCGTTACTGTATCTGCCAGTCTATCATGGCTGATGCCTTTATATGTAGTATTTTAAGTATTTTAGATTTTCCATATATTTTAAATACAACTTCTACACTAGGAATAAATGCTGTGACTTTACAAACATTCAAATAACGGGCAGAAAGAACACCCATAACGAAGTGAAACATGATTGTTTGTGTAACAGGTGTGGCGGCCTTCAACTTCCCGGTCATGATCCCCCTGTGGATGTTCCCGCCGGCGATCGTGACGGGCAACACGTACATCATCAAGCCGTCGGAGCAGGACCCCGGCGCCACACTCATGACGATGGATCTCTTGACTGAAGCCGGCGCTCCTCCTGGACTTGTCAACGTAAGTTATTAACTTCTGAGTTAAAAGAGGTTAATAAAGACACAGTGTGGGTCTGTGTGTCTGTCTGTTAGTGACAGGCATAGCTCCGGAACCACTGGACCGATTTACTTGTAACTTGGTCTGCAGATACTTTGGAGTCATCCCTCGGTCGAATTTGAATATGGTCCCTGAGGGTCAAAAGACCCCCGAGATATAGGGATCACAAGGTCATACAGCAAAACTCAATAAGACTGCCCGACTCGGGAAAGAACTCTACACCTCATGCAAAGCAGTCGTATTCAGTACCGCTTAGTCACCGAGGCATTATTGTGTATCAATGCGTAATATAATAATCTACACGTGTCATGTTACTTTATTTATCAGAACATGAAGATGATGTTAGAATTATACACATCCCAACTTATTTGTTACAGACTGTTTAGTAAACAATTTCATTCTTATCAGTATTTTGTTCAGTATTATAGTATGACGTCTATATGACTCCTAAGAGGCACAAATTATTAGTCATGTTTACATCTTTATATTATTGACAACTGCCAATCTCGGCTAGCATTGATAAGTATTATACGGAAAATGTTATAACACAGCCATCATTATTAAAATTTTTGTACTTTTTAATAACGATGAATTTCGACGTCTTGAACTCAGAGGATTTATGGCTATACATTTCTTTACGTCATAGCTCGACTTAGCTGCGCATAACTATAAATATTGACACAATTATTATTGTAAGCTTTTAGGGATCTCATACACAGCTGATTAAGGCAATAAAAATAAATTATAATCATTAAAAAAGATGAATTAATTATTAACCTATAAAATACCTTAGTCTAAGACTGGAAGTGGGTACTTCTTATACATTGCCAGTACTAACACTTAGATATAAAGCTGCTATGTTACAATACAGAAAAAATTATACCATTCATTCTGGGTGGTATAATGCATATTATAAGATACGGAGTCCTACAGTAGATCAAGACAAGTTCAATGATTACTTACTAAATGTTGCCAATTAGCAGCGTGCCTACTGTATCGCATGCAGTTAATTGTTTTAATCCTTTTTGACTCACAGTCGTTTTATTATTTAAGTCGAATAGTTAGATTACTCAAACTCTAAGTCTAATAATTTTCAAAATCTGCTCAAAAATAAGAGTGTTTCAAATCTGATAGTATTTTCGATTGTAAAATGACAGAAAAAGGATGCACGATACAAACTGTGACGTAACCGCTATTTAAATGCAGCCGTCTGAGGTAGATAACGGGATATTCCCTCTACATTCCCACTTTACCTAATATCCAAATTTAAAATATAAATTATTTCCTTATCTTGCAACCAATTCTGATACTATATGCACAATAATATTTCTTTTGATTGCTAATAAAATAATGTACAAAGTCAAACATAGGATACTTTTGTATGAATCCAAAAAATTGTATGATTATGTTCTCTTTTTTCTCTCTAGCCTTTATTATTCCCAAGTCACTTGGGATCGGCTTTTCTAGTCTAACCGGATTTGACTGGATATCAGTCAGGTGGCAGCCGCTCCGTGTAAAAACGGAGCGGCTGCCACCTGACTTCCGCAATCCGAAGGCTGACGATACCCTAAGGCTAGACCAGTGTCAGGCCAATAACGACTGCTATAGATGTTCATGGCAGTCGGGACCGACGGCTTAACGTGCTCTCCGAAGCACGGAACAGGCGATAATTGTCAATCAATACGCACATAATTTCGAAAAGTCATATAACTTCCGAAAGTCAGAGGTGCGCGACGTGGGTTCCTCTGCATTACAGTTTGTCTCCCTACTGAGCTACCGCTATGCTATAAAGATAAAATAAATATTCCCTAAAGATAATGTTTGAATGGGGGCTATCGTTTTTGTGCTCGTCAGTCGGCGCCACCAGCGAGTAAGATCGTGTAAATCCCGTCACAGCCGCTGTCAAAGTCGCGATTGGCGGTCATAATTGTGTTTTTATGGTTACTGTTGATGTGACTATAGAGTATTAGGCCTTACTATCTACTAGCACCTCTGGCATTGAATTCAAGTGCGATAAGAAAACATAAAATAATTTACTTAAATGGTCCTTACCCTTGTTATAGGTGATCCACGGTACTCATGATGCGGTAAACTTCATCTGCGACCAACCAGACATCAAGGCGGTGTCGTTCGTCGGCGGAGACAACGCCGGCAAACACATCTACTCCAGAGCTTCCGCTGCTGGTATGTACTGTGTTTTCATTAGATAATTATTATGACGCAAAATACTGGATTACGAAGTGTAATTCTATTTTTATTATATTCTAATATCCGTATTATAAATATGCAAATGTGTTCAAACCAGTACGAGCTGAAAATATTGCGTTGATTTTGACGTGAGGTATTTTTTTCGTTTAGTCGACATTTGACAGATTCTACATATGACAGATTCTACATATGACAGATTCTACATATGACAGATTCTACATATGACAGATTCTACATATGACAGATTCTACATATGACAGATTCTACGTATGACAGATTCTACATATGATAGATTCTACGTATGACAGATTCTGTATTTGACAGATTTTGAAAAAGTGAGACAAGTAACGGACACCTTGTGGAATCAAAAATAATACTGCTAAATAGTAATCACTATATTTATTGATAAGCATAATTTGTTTTTATAACTAGTATTAAATGTTTGTATTATAGTACTAATATTCTTAGAAACAGTCACAATTACCAAATTAACGTTAAAATTATTTTTTTTGTTAACATAATTATGTATAAAAAATCACAGTGAAAACAGTGGAAACGTTATTAATTAACAAGCAACAATCATTTTTATCACATTAATTATAATTAAGTAGTATTCTCTTTATTCATTCTAAAAAAATACAAATTAGTAACATAGTTACGAGTACATCGGTATTTAAACAATCACATAAAAAAAAATGATACTTATTTGTAAGTAAATAAAGATTAAAAATAAAAATTACAGGAGCAGTTGTATATAAATTATTTTCTTAAAAAAATCTTCGACCGATATTTCATCGCTTTGAAGTTTCTTGACAATTTTGCTGTATTTTTTATCAAAGTTAATGTCGCGGTACCGACGATTTTTTCGCACAGATTGGAAGAGGCTATTACGATGCCTAATATTGCAGTGGTGGGCTTCTTTACGCAACTTTTGGATAAAATTGAACAGGCTTGGTCGCTTTGGGATTAGGACGTTAAGTCTGTGATGCCATCCTTCTAATGCATTGTTCGTTCGATGACGTTGGTTGGCACAACTTAAAATTGAAGGACTCAAACTGGACCATTGCCTCTTGTAATAATTACTGAACTCTTGCATTTTATCGTATGAACAGATTCCATTTTGTCCAAAATCAATTGACGCCCCTCTGAAATGTACTGGGCTGGTAGTAAAGGTAGGATGGCAGCCATTCTTACAATTCGTCTTTCTTCACTAGTCCTATTTACTTTTATTTCTTTGGCTTTCTTCCACACAGCTTTTTGATAGTGATAGTAGCATCCACTTACATTTGATTCCGGGAAAACTGATCTTACAGCATTCATAATGCCTACTTCGTAGTCGCATTTGAAATAACGGATACTAAAACCCAAATTTTTCATTATTTCAAAAAGCCGAATGTATGTAGCTTGAGATTTATTCGGCAGTAACGCGTATAGCACAGGGACTATATTTATTGAGTTTGTATCAGAATTTAGGTCTATGTGCAGAGTAAAACGTTGGTAGAATGGCTTGGGAACACTTTTAAATGTACCATCACCGAAGCACAACCTTGCCCGGTGCAAACATTTTTTGGCTAATTTAGTTATGAAGACCAGTATTTTCTCTTCTGTACCTTCTTCAGCAACTAGGAAATTCTCACCTAGGGCTTTGGGAATAAACACATCTTCAATTTTATTAAATGACAATCGTTCTGCGCTCAAATACTTTTTTCTTGCATTATAAAAGCTATCTTTTTTGTCGTGAAAGGTCGGGATTCTACTCGGTCCGTCGGTACTGTCAAAAATATGTTCAAAAATCATTTTAATCGGACCCAAGTTTTTACACACTTCCCTCTTCACCATGTTAGTTTTTATAAATAACTCGTTTCCGAGATGATCAGCCTGACACGTATGTGGAGATTTACGAAGAATTTTCATTAAATTAACATCCACTGTTATAGATGCACTGCACTCATTTCTCTTCACACAGCGCCAACACGTACTTTGATCTTTATTGACTCGTTTGATTTTGTTAAAACGGTATCCTTCGTACAAGATTGTGTTAAAACCTTTTTTATTTTTTCTACAACAAATTCCCTTTCTTCCGCCATATTATGAAAAAGACATACATAAAGGTAACAACACGTATCAAACTTTGAGAATTATCACAAAAACACCAAACTGAACTAAGTAGATTAGCCGTCATAGAAAGAGATCGAATAAAGTTACGAAAAGTTTTAAAAGTACCCACCATTTTTTTAATAATCTTTTTTCTCTATTTGTTCTAGTAACACGGCAAAGGAAACTGCCTAAACAGCCCATTATGGGACTTTTAAAAATTGATTGTAAACATGTTAATGTACTGTATGTAAATTATACTGGATATAAATTATACATTTGCATTAGAAGTGAACACGGAACGATTTAGCGGATGTTATTGATTAGCTATCTGGTTTTGTTTAGGAGTGTTATAGGTTGATAATGCCGATTATGTAGTTTCCGTTTTTCTATGTGTAGTGAATACTTTATAAATTACCAATACAAATAATTATTTCCAATGATTGTTTATACGTAATTATGTTAACAAAAAAATAATTTTAACGTTAATTTGGTAATTGTGACTGTTTCTAAAAATATTAGTACTATAATACAAACATTTAATACTAGTTATAAAAACAAATTATGCTTATCAATAAATATAGTGATTACTATTTAGCAGTATTATTTTTGATTCCACAAGGTGTCCGTTACTTGTCTCACTTTTTCAAAATCTGTCAAATACAGAATCTGTCATACGTAGAATCTATCATATGTAGAATCTGTCATACGTAGAATCTGTCATACGTAGAATCTGTCATATGTAGAATCTGTCATATGTAGAATCTGTCATATGTAGAATCTGTCATATGTAGAATCTGTCAATAGTAGACTATGATGTCAAAAGTAGAATCTGTCAAATGTCGACTAAACGTTTTTTATAAGCTAAACTTTGCTGTTTGCTTTTGCTCCATGAGTACATTGAGTATGTATTTTTGTTTTTTTTATCTAATATGTACCTATTGTTTGTCTTAGGCAAGCGAGTGCAAAGCAACATGGGTGCTAAAAACCACGGAGTGATCATGCCCGATGCCAACAAGGAGCACACGCTCAACCAACTCGCGGGCGCGGCCTTCGGCGCCGCCGGACAGCGTTGCATGGCGCTGTCTACTGCTGTGTTTGTTGGTACGTACTGCACGTGACATATATCACAAGGAGCACACGCTCAACCAACTCGCGGGCGCGGCCTTCGGCGCCGCCGGACAGCGTTGCATGGCGCTGTCTACTGCTGTGTTTGTTGGTACGTACTGCACGTGACATATATCACAAGGAGCACACGCTCAACCAACTCGCGGGCGCGGCCTTCGGCGCCGCCGGACAGCGTTGCATGGCGCTGTCTACTGCTGTGTTTGTTGGTACGTACTGCACGTGACATATATCACAAGGAGCACACGCTCAACCAACTCGCGGGCGCGGCCTTCGGCGCCGCCGGACAGCGTTGCATGGCGCTGTCTACTGCTGTGTTTGTTGGTACGTACTGCACGTGACATATATCACAAGGAGCACACGCTCAACCAACTCGCGGGCGCGGCCTTCGGCGCCGCCGGACAGCGTTGCATGGCGCTGTCTACTGCTGTGTTTGTTGGTACGTACTGCACGTGACATATATCACAAGGAGCACACGCTCAACCAACTCGCGGGCGCGGCCTTCGGCGCCGCCGGACAGCGTTGCATGGCGCTGTCTACTGCTGTGTTTGTTGGTACGTACTGCACGTGACATATATCACAAGGAGCACACGCTCAACCAACTCGCGGGCGCGGCCTTCGGCGCCGCCGGACAGCGTTGCATGGCGCTGTCTACTGCTGTGTTTGTTGGTACGTACTGCACGTGACATATATCACAAGGAGCACACGCTCAACCAACTCGCGGGCGCGGCCTTCGGCGCCGCCGGACAGCGTTGCATGGCGCTGTCTACTGCTGTGTTTGTTGGTACGTACTGCACGTGACATATATCACAAGGAGCACACGCTCAACCAACTCGCGGGCGCGGCCTTCGGCGCCGCCGGACAGCGTTGCATGGCGCTGTCTACTGCTGTGTTTGTTGGTACGTACTGCACGTGACATATATCACAAGGAGCACACGCTCAACCAACTCGCGGGCGCGGCCTTCGGCGCCGCCGGACAGCGTTGCATGGCGCTGTCTACTGCTGTGTTTGTTGGTACGTACTGCACGTGACATATATCACAAGGAGCACACGCTCAACCAACTCGCGGGCGCGGCCTTCGGCGCCGCCGGACAGCGTTGCATGGCGCTGTCTACTGCTGTGTTTGTTGGTACGTACTGCACGTGACATATATCACAAGGAGCACACGCTCAACCAACTCGCGGGCGCGGCCTTCGGCGCCGCCGGACAGCGTTGCATGGCGCTGTCTACTGCTGTGTTTGTTGGTACGTACTGCACGTGACATATATCACAAGGAGCACACGCTCAACCAACTCGCGGGCGCGGCCTTCGGCGCCGCCGGACAGCGTTGCATGGCGCTGTCTACTGCTGTGTTTGTTGGTACGTACTGCACGTGACATATATCACAAGGAGCACACGCTCAACCAACTCGCGGGCGCGGCCTTCGGCGCCGCCGGACAGCGTTGCATGGCGCTGTCTACTGCTGTGTTTGTTGGTACGTACTGCACGTGACATATATCACAAGGAGCACACGCTCAACCAGCCTGTTGGTGATTTTATCATCATAATGCTAATGTTACTTATATACCCAACAGGTGAAGCTAAGGAATGGATTCCCGACTTGGTCTCCCGCGCTAAGAATCTGAAAGTGAATGCTGGCCACGTGCCCGCCACCGATGTCGGACCCGTCATCTCAGTGAACGCTAAGCAAAGGATTTTCGACCTTGTTGAATCTGGTAAGTGCATTTAGTTAAATAATACCACCTGCGTCTTTGCTTGTATGGAATGTCATTAATTGCTTATGCAACTCGCGGATAGTTTGACTTTCCAGAAGTAAAAATATTTTACGGATTTGACTTGAAACTGTCATTGTATTAAATGTGACTTTTATGTATGGGTATACTTGAGACTGGACATTTTTGAGAGGCAGCGCTGAGTCTGGATTTTTTCCGGCAACAGCAACCTATTCTATGCACTCGTTGACACTGGCGTAAGTCGAACTCGAACGTTAAAACGTTAGTGTGTGTGTCCGAGCAGTGGACGAGCAGTGCCACCGATGCCAAAGATACGCGACGCTCGCGCCACACTTCTCGTCGACTGTCACGCCCTTCAAACGCCAGGGGATCGAGCCCATATACTCGTTTCCTATTACAAAGTCTCAAACCATAACTACTGAAATGTCAAAGTAATACACCTCTGCCTATCTGTTCGGGGTTATAGCCGTGTGATTATGTATGTATACGAAAGTAATGTAACTTTGGCTATTCTTAAAACGTGGCTCTGTATATGTGAAAGTATATAGATTGTCTGACCTGCAAATCACTACTTCCTTACACACTATTGTTTCTGAGTATGTGTTTATCTATCCTTACGTAATTGCAAAACAACGTCGTCATATTTTTCTGCGCTGTTGTTGGTTTCAATTTTCTAGCTTTTCCAGACAGGACAGTAAATAGCCCAAACCCATGGTGATACCGATTTAAATATTGATATTATCAGGTAAGGCAATCTGACCGTTTAGTACTAAAAACAAAATAAAATAACTTTTTCTCAATCATTCAGGTCATTAAATAACAATGTTGAATGTTAAAGTGATTAGTGAGTTTACTAAACATACCGAAATTACGTTTAAGATGCTAGGTCCAAGCAAAGGGTTGAAGAGTCTATGAAAAAATGCCTACTTAAAACTCAATCTCTCTACTAGATCCTGCTCATTCCACTATATCGTCCGTGATCTATGTTTTTAAAAGAACTTAACTTCCTATAAGTATGTTTCATCTATCACCATAATTACAATACCACCCGCAAAGCTTTAGGCTGAGCCAGAGCTTTGCGGGTAGTGAGCAATTTCACGAAAGCTGGACCCTGCTTTGATTGGAAAATACTAAAAAAGAGCAGCGACAGCTCAGTGGGGAGAACAACAGACTGCAATGCAGAGGGTCCCAGATTCGAACCCACGTCGCGCACCTCTGACTTTCGAAAGTTATATGACTTTTCGAAATTATGTGTGTATTAATTGAAAAATTATCGCCTGCTCCGTGCCTCGGAGAGCATGTTAAGCTGTCGGTCCCGGCTGCCATGAACATCTATGGCAGTCGTTATTGGGGAAGTCAACACAAAAGATCCCACTGAGTCGAAGTGTCACCGGAGTATTGTTCTCTATGGCAACGTCATTAGTGGTTGCGGGCGTCATCTGGGTAATATGTGAGCACAAAACACAACGATGCTGGTTTTACACTATTTTTATTTAGAATAAACAATATTTTCACTTCACAATAATGTCGAATGAAAAATAACAGTTAAGTCCGAGCAGTGGGTTCAGGGCACTGACCTTACTTTTTTTTACACAACTCACAACTCAACTTTCTGACTTGATCAGTCGCTATCGCTCAAATGTGTCTCAATAACTGTCGTCCTCCCTAAAGTAAAGATGGCGATTGGTCGTTACGTCACTTACAATATTCATAACTTTTATTAGATTAATAAGGTTTTTGAGTTATAGAATAATTTCACAAGTCAAATTAAATTAAATTAAGAATTTTAAAAGTAATTAAAATGTAAACAAATAATATTATGAATTATACATGCAAACAGCAATCAACCCGACTCATAGCTTCCTCCATACATATATAGTTTCACGCCTATATCTCCGTCGTGTACGCAGACATGTACCAAATCCACATTTGGCCAGCTATGGTCTTAAAACCCACATAGTATAACCTGTTGCCGTTGTGCATAGTTCCAGCCACCGCGCCGTGCTGTTTCTAGGAATTTCCTGATATAAAAGACTAATAAGTAATAAGGCTGCCTGACACGCGAATGTAGACCTAATGAAAAACATTGGCATTGATTATCGCAGCACCACTACGACAGTTTCAAAATTTACCTTAATAAAATTAATATTTTCTATATGATATAACCTAAAAAGATTATTGAAACCTTCAAACAATGGTGCATACTGTTTTGTAGCTGTAATTCTTAAGCGGCGCAGTTCGCCATTGTGTATATGTATTTCCATTTTCACATTCCTAGTTTTGTTTAAAATCTTGGTATGCAAAAACTGTTATGTGAAGTAAGGGTGATTACAGACCTGACGTGTTTTCGGTATGTATAAAAACGCTCAAGCAGCCTATCTTGTACAAGCGTTTAGCATTCACATTCCACTGACTGATCTTACTAGTACTCGCGAACATAACGAACTAGATGTATTACAGACGCTTTCAGTTGTAATAAAATGTGCATGTCATTGTGTAAGTGCGTATTGACGAACGCTAAAAAATACGTATAAGTGCCGAAAATACGCCAAGTATGTTTGGTATGGTACGTTCTTAAGCCAAACTCCAAGCAAAATCTTTGTAAACAAACAATACATAGACTATTTGTCTAAGTTGTTTGTACGTCATTGTATCAAAACAACTGGGGTTTATTGGCAAATGTGTAATATGTATACACATACGATAATTTTAAATCAGTTCGCCTTGAGGGTAATCAGTCCTCACCAAGCTGGTCTAAGTTGGTGAACATTCAGATGTACTCAGCCGTAAGGGTGGTAAATACGCATTCTATAACAGGCACCCAGTAAAAATGGGACAGTTTTATTTTTTGTTGTTTTATTGTCCGGCGCCGATATACCATTCAGAATGGTCAGCGAGCTTACGAGTTTTAATGATCTAATACTCGGGTTTAGTATTATTATAATTTTAAGTTATATTAACGTCACAGTGTAGTTTGCCTCTGTAGTTGTCACGTCAATAGAAGTATAACTCGTTTATTTTCTGCAGGTGTCAAGCAAGGCGCTAAGCTGGTTCTCGACGGTCGCTCCGTTAAAGTTGCCGGTTTCGAAAAGGGCAACTTCGTAGGACCTACTATTCTCACCAATGTCCAACCTAACATGACCTGTTACAAGGAAGAAATCTTTGGCCCAGTCCTTATCTGCTTATTCGTCGACACCATTGATGAGGCCATCCAAATGATCAACTCTAACCCCTACGGAAACGGTACAGCTATCTTTACAACTAATGGAGCTACAGCCAGGAAGTTCGCTTACGAAATTGATGTAGGACAAGTTGGTGTGAATGTACCTATCCCTGTACCCCTTTCTATGTTCTCTTTCTCTGGAACCCGAGGCAGTTTCTTAGGCACCAACCACTTCTGTGGCAAACAAGGACTTGACTTCTTCACGGAGACGAAGACCGTCGTGTCATCCTGGAGACAAAGCGACGTATCACACTCGAAAGCCACAGTATCCATGCCTACGCAAGAGTAAACTAATTTATTGAAATATATTTTTCTAAGCAAAAGCATTTATTTTGTATCATAGCTTTATTATCAATTGTCTTCCATATAATTATAATATATTCCATAAATCATGTTATATAGAAATCAAAAACCTATTTTTACGTAATATAATTTTTCAAATATTTGTGTGTTTTATTTTCTGTCAATTTGGCGATATCCCTATTATCCATACTAATAATATAAATGTGAAAGTCTGTAAGTCGGTCTTTTATTTATGGTAAAACTGCTGAACCGAACCTAAAGACAAAATTATGAAGAATGTTGTTTAGACAAAATTTGGCTGTATGTCATTTGATGGTACAAGACGAGAAATATATAGTACGCGACAAATAACTAAAGCGAAGCAGGGTTGCCTTGTAAGAGGTTAGGCAATACTCGGCAATAGTGTCTTATCTATGTGGTTACGAAGGAGCTATGCATACCGGAATAAAAAGAAATGCCCATTTGTTTTTTTTTTGGTAATCGATGATCGAAAAGTTTCAATCTCATCCAGTATAATAAAAAATAAAAGGTTAATAACTAAAATTAATCACGTAGTAGATATGTCACCTATGTTAGTCAGTAAATTTGTAATGATAATTTTGAGATTTATTTAGAACTAATGTGATATAATCATACGCGGCCGATATCTGATGTGGTCATCGTAGCCTATGGTCACGGTTTACCTACTAAGAATACTGTTCTCCTAAGGACACGATTGTGGAGAGCAAAAACGAGGTCTAAGTACTGGGCCGCCCCAAAATTCAAGACTTGCTCGGTCTTAAAAACTGGACCATTACTGGCAGCACAGCGCCTCTCTTTAAAGGAAAGTTGGAACTTTGCATTTTGCAAATGTATTTCGATAGCTATAGCAATCTATATTCTACTAGATTTTGCCCGTGGCTTTACTCATGTTAATCTAATTTTGTCAATAATATTTTATCCCTCGAACAGTAATTTTTTTCTGGATTTTCTGTCCCCTGATAACGTGTATGCGTAATTTTATGACGATCGGTCGAGTAATAAGGCGTGAAGCGTAACAAACAAACTCATATTGACATTTATAATATTACTTAGGATGTCATGTTTAAGTACGTGAAAACATACCACCGATATTTATGTAGCTACTTATTCGTCTTCTTATCAGTGTTACAGAATTAACTAACGCACAAAGTCATATTAAAACTGGATCAAATGCAAATATATTTTGATAGCTGTAGCAATCTTTATTTTATATACCAATAGGATCAAATCTATCATCTACAAGAGGCTGTTTTCCGTAGTAGGTATGTTGTTATCTGTGTATTTTATGGTATGTTTATATTTTGTTTCATGACAAAATAAATGGACTACAGTCGCGGGTGACAGCAATATTGCATAAGTATTATAACTATATACTGCTAATATGCCAATATCTGTTAAATTAGTTCTACAAGACATTATTTAGAAATTATTGCCAAGGACATAGGCAACTTTAACTAAATCGTCGACAACGGCGATTTTTAAATTAACCGCCTTACGATTCATGCGTGCGAGCATTACGGATAAAGGACTACAGCTGCTAGCGTCATTGAGATCATCTCATTGGTCAATGCTATATGCCACTCTTTTGTTGAGTCATAGCTCTTAGCGCTACAGAAATAAAGGTAATATTTAATGTTATCGCTCGTTTTAAATATGGCGTATCATTCCTTTGTCTGACAAGACGTTGGATCCAAATGAATGAAATTATTGTCATTTCTGCGTTGCGTTGTACGCGTAATCGAAGGGAAATCATAAAATGGATATTGTTGTGTAAATAAATGTATTGTTTGATAGTTTGCACGGTAGTGACGCGATCCTGTTTGACATCATCCACATAGGCAGCAACACAAACTTCCTGGGTCTCTTGTTACTTCGATGTCGTTAGCCGCGGTACTTGCACGCGTCGCAATGTTTTGTTATATTTTATTTTTGGTGTTTTGCGTTTTTGTGAATGACTGCACGGGCTTGACGCCGCAATGCCGGAATGAGAAAGGAGAACCCGTGGATTGGTAAGTATTTTTTGATAAAATACTTAGTAATTATAGAACGTTATACTTATAAATATAAAAAATAATATAAAATATAATTTTATAATTTAATATAATAATAATTCCGAATGCTCCTTGTTTGCATGTATTGCTAAGTGTACAATCTATACACCACAATGGTGTTGTGGTTTGTAAGTTTTCCGTTAATGTTGATAATTCTGTTGTTGTAATTATAATTGTTTTGTGTTGTCTATTTTCAATTATTTATATAATTTACAAATAAATAACATTACTTATACCTAGAATGTTTTAGTATGCCGATTAGCTAATAATAATTTTAGAGACTGACTTATAATTAAAATTATGTTCCTAATAATAGTTTATATACTAATAATTATAATGCTAAAGAATATTTTCTTATAAGAATTTAGGTACTATTATTGTAATAAAAGTGATAATATTTTAATTATTGTTATCATTATTTGAGAATTTCTTACTTTTATTTACAGCATAAAAATATTTTAGTATTTTATTAATCAATATTCTTGAATTATATTTTATTTTTACTAGGTATATGTACCTACCTATTCTTTCTTATTTTAAACACAACATTGATAAATTATAAATATGTTAATACCAACGCGAAGTTACATCACAAGTATTCTTAGTCACTCGTCCAATGTTTTTATAACAGGCAGAAACAGAAAACACGAATATTATCATAAACATTATTGCAGGTTTTATGTATACAAGTTACCGAGAGAGAAGAATCACTTGAACCCTCTCGTGCGTAGAGGTGTGGCGTACATGCACCTTACTCCGTCAAAACTAAGGGGAGGATGGATCATGTCGGACCTGGCTATTAGTGACCCAAGGTCCATGGTTGGGAAAACATTGTCACCATTGTATCAGGTAATTTTAGATGTAATATAGATTTCAAGTTAGGTTCCTAGTCAATCGTACAACTGAGAATATACATTGTAAAAATACATAATTAGACTTGGCATTAATAAATTTCATATTATTTTTGAACCGCAAAATATTTGAAACACTTGCAGTAAGTATATGACTATATAATGGCGGTAATATTGAACTTATAGCAAGTGTTTGAAAGACTGACGTATCTTGGTGGAATTTAAATCCGTCTGCCGTAAAACCTTAATTTGAAAATGTTGAATAGAAATATGATGCAACAATACATACTCATAGTTGAAATCTATACAGATCAGATATAATTAAACGAGAGGGCCTACCCTTGTTAATTGATGTGGGTTCCAATCCCACACGGGACAAACATTTGTGTGATCCACAAATGGCTGTTACGACTCTAGGTGTCTTTGTGTCCGTTGTTTGAATGTTTGTAAAGTTCCCCGCGACACAGGATCATTTGGTGCGGTAGATTTATTTTTTAAATTAAATAAAGTAATATTAGTTATAAAAGTGATCTAAAAAGCGAGAGGGCTATCTTATCTTACATTAACAAGTATTTATTCAAAACTCAGAGTTGATCAGAATTCATTATCACTGTGGTACTTTTCAGGATAAAAATATAATATCTGTGGTCTATAATGATCAACCGCCTGCGGGCGAAAATCAACCTGATATTTTGCAGTCTGTTGCTGATATGTATTCCAAGAGTAAAAGAGGTAATAATACATCACAACTTGATATTATTATTGTACTTTGTTTTATATAACGCTATTTTAGTTTTTTTAGTTTTAAAAAAGATTATTGATTTATTCGTTGTTGGCGCATAACATGCGTGTATTCATAAACAAATGTGATACACACACGTTAATTCGAAGATTGATTCATCTGTTTTTTTTATACTTATTCGTACATGCAGATTCGATAAACGATTTACGAAACTGATCTATATTCGTTGAAAATGTCGTATCTATCATTCTGCCTCTGTACACTGTATAAATTTATATTTGAGGCAATGATAAAGAGAAAAGAAGATAATAAGAGAGAATTGAAATTAAAGCTTATTTAATTCAATTTTAATCACAAAATCAACTTATTCAAGTACCAATTGGGATTAAGTCTAATAATTTTGGCTATAACGCGAATTATAAAAAAAATAATGATTTATTTTCCATTGCACTGAGGTAGGGGCAAAGATGACCATCATTCTTGACATAGTAGGTTATTTATTCTATATTCTGAATCATCATCATCCATATCCTGGCATAAATTGATATCGAATTATCATTTGAGTATTGAGAAACTTTCATCTTTGCTCCTTCGGTCCTCGTACATTATCTTAGTGATTTCTTGCTCTTTTCCTTTGTCTTGTTGAGATCTTCCATTTTCTTTTACTAAAAGGTTTACTTAAATTTGCGTTCAATTTTAAAAATCTGGTGCATAGTGTTTCTTCCGCCCCTACAGGCAATCTTACAAAATCCTAAATGGTAAAAACCTAACTTGTTTCTTTTGGTTTCAGTTGTTGATCATGTTCAGGAACCAGTCACTGAATTAGATATAATGTTAGATACATTTGAGATAGTCATAGATAAATGTAATAATTTAAATAGATGAATCAATATATGACTCACAAGTTTGGGGTCACTAACGTCTTTTTGTGACTCACTGCGAGAGATCGATATATGTCTATGTCGCATTGAATGAATCGATTAATTAAACTCTTGCAAGAATATTATGCATAGCTTTTAAAACACAAAGATACGAACGAACATGAAATATGTGTCACCTTTGCAGCATAAATATGACTTTTATGTAACAAAATGTAAGGTAAACGTCCTCTGGCAACACCGTGTATGGATGACCTTTATGGCTGAACTAACCCTTCTAGCTTTGCCCCTACTTGTTGTACAGGGTAGAGGAAGAGTACTATCTAATTGCTATAAATAAATTTTTATAAATTTAGGTAGTCAAGACATCGCATATTATGATTAGCCACCAAATAAGGCTCGGCAATACGTGGAGTATTCTATGCACATGCTGACAAACTTTTTCGGTTGTAAGAAAAGTTCCTATTGGTATCACGCTTTAATTTGAGATTATACAGGCGTCGCTATTAACAACATTCAACTACGAATTTTCAGTCATTAAAATAGGTACTTCAAATATTTTTCGAACAATCGCGCATTTAGTTAATATTAACATGTAATATTCGTGTAATGGAAGACTATACTATATAACCTAAAGAGTCTTGCATTACTACATATAGAGTGGTGGACATTATAAAGTTTTATAGTAAATTAGTGTAATTTTAGTGACTATATTAAAATCTAATCATCAAAACTTCACAGGGCAATTAAAACAGGCTGGTGTGAAGAAGTATAAAAAGTTTAAACTTGGCGACAAGTATTACGACGATTATGATTTAGCAGAGATGTGCAAGATGCACTCCAAGTTTATGAAGACCAGAGTCGAGAGTGGGCATACTAAGGGCGTGATATTAGGGGATAAATTTACTTCGCTTTGGCTCGTCCACTCTGTGCCGAGGTTCCCACCGATACCTGACCGTAAGTACACCCTATTTGTTTTTTCTATTGTTAATAGCATATTAATTAATAATTTTTCTGAAAAACTTACTATAGAAGTTGACAGACAGTATTGTTGACATTGTAAATATTTGACACTATTTTTATTAAACAATTTATTGAGGGTATATCTTTGTTTATAATTAGCTTTTAACAACATCATCCTAGCCTAATTATTCTTAGTCGTCTAAGTGTGTGAGTGGGCTGTCCAGTTAATCTTGGTCGGCAGTATATTATCTAGGTACTATTTCCAGGCCAAGGTAAGAATATTTGAAGGTTAAATCGATGTATGATGCCTGAGATCATATTTCAGGGTACAGAGTTAGCATATTGACTATAGCCGACACCGACTACTTAGTAAGTTTGCCGAGGTATCCGCTGATAAACCTCGTGGCTCTATCTATCTTTGCGGTCGCGACTGCCGCTAGATCCCTTCTTTATGTACCTAAGCAAGATTTTTACTCCTATGAAAATATGTCGTACTGAAATTAGAAACATGTTTTAAAATATTTAAAATGTAGGTAGGTTAAGAAATTGGCTTTTTACGAGGCACGTCTTTTTATGTCTTTGTTGCATAATAAAGGTATAGAATGTATAATATAGGCTGCAAAGTAACTAAATTGACTAAGTACTCCTTACAGCCTTGTCCTCCTTATAGGTTTCCTTATCGATTACTAATACTATGCACGGCATATAATTAAAAACTTAGACACTAGCAATGCTCGCTCTGCCGTGAAACTCATTTATGTCGACGAATAAGCTAAGACTAAAGTAAAAAAAATTCTAGATATTGTTTGCTGTGCATACAGTTCAAAAGCAAAACCATTAATTGCACAATTGTGCATTTTTATAACTCTTTTTCATATAATATGTTTCTTTAAGCTTTATAAGGCATACCAATTTCCATCAAAATGTTTACTTCTTTGTACGTAACGCTATAACAATGACAAAGATAGACAGACATCAAAACAAGCATATTAATTATTGTTTTGTTATCTATTGTTCGAACGATGTCTTTGAATTTTCAGTTGCGAGCGGTCTAAACGTTTCCTCCTATGACTACCCTACGACTGGAATGAAATATGGTCAGTCTTTCCTCTGCGTGTCGGTACAAACCTCAACACTGAACCAGATAGCCACGCAGCTAAAGTACAACGAACCTTTGCTGGTGTACCAACATATTCCACAGGAGTTCGAGAGTGAACTGCCGAATTTGGTCGATGTCATACGGAATAAAACGATTGATGCTTCGCCATGGTAAGTGACAATCAGCATTCATCTAGTTGTGTTATTGTATAATACAATTTTTTGCCTCCGATTCTGCTATCTGAGTTTTCTGATTAAAGTGGGCAACACTTTAATCCGAAAGCTCAGATAAAAAATATCCGGGATAAAATCCAGAATATGGTCTATGTGCTAAGTTTCACCCAAATCCGTACAATGCGTGTTATTGAATAACAAAGATCTAAACATGTTCACAACCTTTGACATTTATAATTTTACAAGCTTTTGCCCGCGAATTCACTTGGTAAGAGTACTTTTTCTGTATGAAATTATCCTATGTCCTTTTCTGTACCCCTGACAACATGGATGTAAAATATGATGATCGGTCAAGTGGTAAGACGTGAGAGCGTTACAAACAAACAAACAAATTTACATTCGTATTTTATATATTTATAACATTAGTTAGGTTTTGTAGTAAGTAGGGTTGCCACTTGCCAGAGTACGGCAACTCCTTTTTTTAAAAGGTAATGCGTAGTTATAATCCTCGTATTTTAAGTCTTTAATCACCTAACCTAAAACTCTATATAACAGTTAAAATTTATATAAACTACGAAGAAATCTTTAAAAGAATAAGTATCACATCCGTTGTTTACCTCGACTCATTTAATCTTTACGTAGGTTAGTGAACAAGTTTAGTTAACCAAACTACAAAAATCGTCTATACGATTACCTACTTTCGTTTACTCAATGAACACATTCAATATCAAACTCTTTTGTTGTCTCCTAACGGCATAGACTTTTTAATACCTACTTACACAGTCACCGGAAGTTTTCTTGTGAGAACCGAAATATGTCAGAGGATGTTTTCCGATTGTACTCTTTTTATGCTCTAGTTTTGAGGCTATAACATATAGCCTCAAACATTTTACATGCTTTTTTATAATCAATGTAGGTGAGACGGCGATAGCCTAGTGAGAGATCGTTTAACTGCTACGAAGAGGTCTCGAGTTAGATCAAAAGACACACACCTCCGACTTTTTCAAGTTAACTGCGTATTAAAATTTAATTATCGCTCAATTTAAAGGCCAAGGAAAATATCGTAAGGCAACCTGCACGTCTGAGAGTATCTGAGAGTGTCCATAATCTTCTCGAATGTAAAGTGTTTCTACCCTATATTAATATACCCCAGGTATATTAATATCAATTCCAAATAGGGTTGATATTATTTATTATTAATGTAGGTAATATTACCGTCTGTATTACCACAAAAGTTTATGTAAATATTTATTACATGTGTAATTTATAAACACTATATCTGAGCACATTTTAAGCCTTCTAAAATCAATATTCTAAATTTATGCTATTAATATCAGTCCTCAAAAATTGCCAATATTTTTTCATTTATTAATATAATAAAGTAGCTGTACCAGCTGCTGAGCTGGAACGCTACGGCCCTTAGGAGCAGTCCTAACGACAGTACCATGATGTTCGGACTTCCTCAAGAAAATAGGCAAGGGAATGTAAAAATACTTTTCAGATCTGACTGATCGTTACGAAGATTATCGCACTCAAACATAAACAAACAATCTCTTAAGCTTTAAAATATTGCTTTCGTTATACAAATTGATCTTTATAAATGTATGCCAGATTTGAATAACCACATAAGGCTAAAATTAAAATACTAATTAATGTAGTACTATTTTCATAACTTCGAACAAAATATTTTTTCATGTCCATAACGGGTACCTTGCGACTTTTATTTTGCTCGCGGTTTCGCTTGCGTAAATGTAGGTTAGGTGAGGTTGGTAACAGTACTTTTTCTGGATGAAAGGTACCGTAGGTTCATTTCTGTAGCTCTGTCAACGTGTATGCAAAATTGCATGATCGTAAGGCGTTTCACGCCTTAATGACTTAACCGATCATCATAAATTTTACAAACAAACAAACTCATATGCGCGTTTATAATATTACTTAGGACTAATTAGATCTAATTAAAGTATAAAAACAAGTGTGAAATAGTTGTCAATATTGAATCATTGCAATTCTTAAATGGAGCGTTAAATAAACAGGCAGTTAAAATTGATGTCATGTGCTATTATGAATATCTGCGGCGCATTGTTTGAAACCGAATTCAATTGTTTACAAAATGTTCTTATTGGATCATAACAGAGTTTGTTGTTGTATCATTATATCGATTCATTCACTGCTATATCCTGTACGAAAATAATTGCACGAGTCATAACCGAGGTTTAAATTAGGTTTCTTCAGACCAAATTTCGGTCGTCTCCGTATCATAAATACACAAGTTACGCAAACATAAGTGCACTCACTATCCCCTTGCTCTCATGTCAGGGGACATGAGATGCAATTTTATATTACGGGATGGCATTCCGACACAACCCGAAAGATATCAGTAGCAGCGCAGTACCAACGGCTTTGCGTACTTCCCGAGGCACGGCGGTGTGCAATGACGGCAACTGCCGAATTACGGGTTGCTCTTGAGAATCTCTGACTAGAAAATCCCAATATATTTTTGCTGTCGCGACCTGAAGTTCAAATCAAATAACTTCTTAGGTGGCAATACGGCCCGCCCCATGTTAAGCAGTTAGCGAACCCTACGCTGTTGCAATAGCAGGGGAACAATTCCCGTTTTGCTGACCTTAGAGAAAAGGAATTAAAGGATAGAAATGCAGAGACAGGAGTAGTCTATTTCAGAGGCTCACGTCTTAGTCACCGGACGAAATGTAGTTAGAATGTTTTTTATGCCGGTGTTTTCTTCTTTTTTTTTGGTGGCACACGAGCAGGCGGTTTCTTTTGAGATGATCGAACTTCGATTCTTCTGCATGGAATCGACAAGGGCATTTACAAGTGGGGCTTTGTAGATACCTTATTGATTAGTAGGCCCTGACGTTATATAAAGGCAACAGATATTGCTTTTCTTCAATGTAGTTTTCGGTGAATTAGGCCTTCTGACGACGAGCATGTTTATAAAATTTCCATATTTGGTGCGTATTAAGTCGCGGGCACAGTTATACCTCAGCACATATTACAACATTTTTCTTCTTATAAAACCTGTAATGTATTTAAAATCTATTTCTCAGGTACCACATTGAAAGTTTCGAGACACTCGTTGGCCGCAAGTTCCTTTCATTCGCTAAGAGTGCGATGTTCAATGACGATCTGTACAGCGGGCTGGTGGCTGAAGTGTTGCAGTCGGATCTTCTGGTGGAGTCGTGGACTAACGGGCCCGGCACATTGGACTCGGAGTGCAGTAGAAATTTCCAGTACGTCAATTATTATTTACCGATAAGAAGCTCACGAGTTTTCGAATCCTATTTTGAGCGGAAGTTAGCCTTATCGTTGCCACCGCATTGTAGCGATGTCAAAGTTTCTAGGCTACTTCAAGAGCAAAGCATAGTTATGACCATCTGCTATGAGTTACAATTATGCTTTCAACTACCCTAATTACCCTAATTGAAAATAAATAAAAGCATTCAATATTCAAAACTCTTGCAGAATACATATTGTAGTATGTCTACAATATGTATTCTGTAGTCTTATATTGTAGACATAGCCAAAATTTTACATGATTGGGAGTCAACCTTTACAACACCTACGCGAAACACAGAATAACTATAAAAGAACAGAATAATAACACAGTGTTCTAGGATGTGGGGTGACCTACGGCAAATTTCATAATTCTGTTTCTTTTCAGAGTGCGAAATATAGAACGACTAAAGTTCCCTATAGCCAAAATGTCATTCACGTCGCACAACGATCATTCCAAATGGGCGGTGGCCGTCGCTCACAAGATGCACAACAGTCAGGACACGAAGGTCGCCGACTACTGGGTTTGTGTCGGAGACATCAATAGAGCGGTAAATATAATTAAATTTTATAATTATATAAACACATTTAAAGGATCCTAAAAGAGGGAGAGAAAAACAGAACCAGTGGTTTACCATGCAGTTGAACACGCATAATAATAAATATCTAAATGACATTTGTATGAATGCATACAACCCTTTTAATAGTAAGCTGTTATCGTAGCCTATAAAACAAAAATTCATGATTATTCATCACTTTTCTGGAGCGAACTACAGAAGACAAGTATTTCTAATCTCCAGAAGATTGAAGTCCACTCAAAGAAGAAGACCAGTCGTTTCTCTCTAACATATTTCTAATTTTCTACAGTAATCAAATTCGTGGCTATAGTAGACGAAATGGTGACATTTAAAAGCGTTTCAAATTCATATATAAATATTTGTAATTTCAGTTACCGCAGGAATCACGCGGCGGCGGTACGGTGTGCACGTCCGGCCCCATACTGTGGGGCAACTTTGCGCATCTCATTGAATCCGTGCAAACGTGTAATTAACTATATTCTACGTAAAACTATAGTGCGTTTCAAATACGAAGTCCCATTTGACAGATGATCGTTGGACAGCGATAGTGAAGAGACATATGACGAAATCGATTATCGATTAACTTTCCAAAAAAACTGTAATCGTTTAGAAGGGTAGGTGTAGGGTTTAGAATCGAAACAAAAATGATAAAAACAGGAAACAAAGAAGGAGTCCATCTACGTTTGACATATCGAAAGAATACAAAAGTCACTGTTATACATAACGTGTTTAATTGTTTAAAAAAAAAACTGGACTTATCCTTGATTCATTCCTAGTATCACTCCATACTTAGTATAAAGGTGAAATAAATGTGGTATAACAGATTTTGATTTTCAAGACGACTACTCTTTAAAAACAATGGGATATTTAAACCATACGTCCAATATCGCATCTTCAAATGCATTTTTTTATAAAGAAAATATATTAAGGGGTTGCAGAATGGGATTTTAGATACGTTGCAACGTAATAATAATTAATACCAAATACAAATTTACAAAAGTATTTCTGGGACAATTGTTTTTACCTCGAATAGGTCGATTTTCAGAATTGCCAATGCTAATGTACGTAATTCCCCAAAAATCCAAATTAAATTCTCCAAATTTGGGGACAATAATCTGATTCTCCCACAAATTCCCATCAATATAATTTGAAACAATAAAAAACTTTGTAACTATTTTTTATTATTATTTTTCGTTTTGTACCATTACACTTTTCCCATATACATATTTTTTGCAACCATTTAGCTCAAAGGGTTAAACTTGACACTGCCGCGAAATTTTTTTTTCTCGTCTCTTGCTGCCATAAAAAATATTACAGTATTTGTATTTAGCCGATTGTGGATTTCTGTATTTTAATTTTTAATCACTCTAAATTTACGTTCGACCAATGCGTTTTAAAATGGCAGCATGAGCAACAAAAACGTCATAATTTTTATGTTTGTGAACATTATTCACCTTTTTAATATTCACAGTAGCTACTAGATGCTGCCAAAGTATTATTTCTTTATTAATTTTTATATTTATTACTATTTATAATTATGTAATAATAAAAAACAAGAAGATTTCAGAATGCCAATTCCCAATAAATCCCCGACCAACTTGAGATCCCCCGCAGTTTGGAGAATGCCCCACAAATTGGCAACGTTGTCGATTTTATTCGATTCATATTGTCGCGTTACTATGACTGACAGTTAAAAATACCCTAGTGCGTAACCATGGTATTGTAGTAGAACGTTACTTTATTTTGATGTTTATATTATTTAAGACTAATATCAATATAAATTATTAGTTGATTATGTTTCTGAAACAATTACATCATGTTTTGTATAGATTATAATTATTTTAAAATAGTCTTTAGTACCATAAGTAATCATTGTTTATTTTAGCAATGTATATGAAATGTGCAGAGTAACGTGCTATGAAGTGTCAAAAGGGACTTCGTATTTGAAACAGACTATAGGTGTCGGTTACGCCTCCACAAAGTTCAATACTGACATGGGGATATAAGTGCTTATAAATTAAGTAATTCATGTAACTTTAAGGTTAATACTTGATTTAAGAAAAAGGATATTTTAAGTAAAATATGCTTTTTGATGATTTCTTTTTGACACGATTCTATTTTAAAGTTGTTTACATATTTTATATTTGCTGGTTTCCAAAACCCGCAAATAATACTACCTCTATTGGAAGAAATATTTTTAGTATCGCAGTGATACATGTACTTGAAAAATGGTGACTTAAATATTGTATGGCATAAAGCGCTATATGATATCTCAAACACAATAATTAATGATCAGTTTGTTAAAAAAGGCTTAAGAAAGCCAAAGGCCTATATATGCTCTTTACGCAGAACGGAAAAAGATTAAAAATCCGCCAAATTTACATTAAAGTAAGAAAATTTATTTGACAGGACAAAAACCAAGTCTCTAGATTATCTATCGTCGCTATTAGAAAGAAAACGCGTTTAATTTAGTATTAGTTTAGTAAAACAACTGATCAGTGCCTCAAAATAACAGGTAGCATATACATATAGATAGGTACAGACAAACACATTTTATACGTAAATCAGTAATTAGTTTTCAAACAAAGGATTGCTTGTTTGAGTTATAATTAGTTTTCGTTTCGAGTCATCCGTCGCATGTCAGAATATCGTTGTATTTACTATTTTGTAAAACAGAATAAAAACAGCCTGTATATGCTCTCTGATGTAACGAACTACCTGAAATACGAATTATTCATTGTGATTTTAAGTGTGATTGAGTCAGTTAATTATAAAAAACATCTATTATGTACTTGTGCCACACTCGATGTGCCTAGACAAACTATAGTCGACACAACAACCTGAGCTTGACACAAAATGTAAACAAAGAAAATAGGGCGGATCTATCCAGACTAAATACAAAATGTCGTCCTTCAGCCTCAATTTTATGCAATAAAAGGTTCAGTCGGTAGTACTTAAATGTATTCTAAGTTTTACATTAATTTTGGATATTTTTATATATACTTGGTTAGAGAATATCCTTTATTTTAAAGCATGAAAGCAATACATTATAATATCCTATATATATAAATATATAGAATTTGCAAAAACAGTTTCAAATGTATTTCCCTTTTACCTATTTTATGTAAACTGTAAACCTAATTTCTGATTTGTTTACGTTTTGTCTCAGGGCGGTTGATAAATTTAGACTGTGTAAAATGTACCTAATAACTTTAATTTAATATAATAAACTGTAACAATATATTAATATCAAGTATGCATGTATTATTAAAACTAATAAAAAAGTTATATTACTTAAGAAACATCATTAAAACAATTTAGCGTTGGGTTAACTAGGCTATGTCTGAATCTAGACAAATATTTAATAAAATCAAGCAATTTACTATATTAAGTCACGATTGGGCAAATAACCTGACTGTTTTATAAGTAATAATTGCACATACAAATCTCTTTACTATTGAAAGTGATATCAAATGATGATGAACTTTGATTTCATATACTTACGTAAAAAGTTAAAAGTATTGTAACGTCTTCTTTGCTATATCAAACAAGTTACTAGTAGAGAGGTAGAAGAAGAAAAGTTTAATTAAACTTATAATCTTCTCGAAATATAATCATAACCTTTATAACCTAATGTAATGATGTAAACATTCCTCAGTTTGTGTTGTTGAATAAAAAATATTTGTGTATATCTAATGTGAGACAGTATAGTTTTAGTACAAAGAGTATGAACGTTTATGATCTGTGATCATAGTATAGATATAAGGTTTTCTTCGAATTGTGGCATGTTTGTATTTATTAGGTATTTCAGTACTATACAGAAGTAATGTTAGCATTTAGTGATGTAGTCTGCAAAGGAGTTTGTTTACAACTTAGTTCAATTTGAATAAAAATGACAATATATTGCGTTCGGCATAAAAATCTTCAATAGCATAAACATCAATTGTGGGAATGATCAAAATAGGACAAAACAAAGCTGCATTTTGTTCTCTATGTGTTGGTGTTTAAGAACGATAGCATAAAACTATTTGGTTATATCATAGGTATAACAAATAGCACAGATGTCATTTAATATACCCAAAACCCACATGAAAATATATATCATAGCTAAGTATTAACTAAGATGTAAACAAAAACCTTTAGCCGACTGCACAATTACTTATAATATTTTTTTATATTGATAACTTTATTTCGTAAGTTTCCTAAAGCGGTGTTCAAAAATAATAAGTGTGATGCGTTAATAATAAAATGCCGTGCTAGACATTAAAAGCATTTTTATTTTATCTGCTTATAATTTTACCCAAACTATACCCCATTATAATTGTACAAATACTAGAAATTACAACACAGGTGTCCACACGGAATTCGTAGGTAACTGAAATGACACATTTTCAATACACGTTACTAATGATACAACTACATAGCTACAAAGACCCAATTGTATGATTGAGTTATTAAGTATTACGTACTCGAGAAGACATCTTAACAAAATTGGAAAGGCATTAAAGTACATGTATTGTTTTTAAATAGACAATTAAGTAGCGTAACACATGGAATATTTTAGATATTAAAACTTTGCACTCAAATCTAACGTTGCATTAATCGGCTCGGTGAGTTTGAGATCACTCTAACGCAAGCTACAAACAATCTACTTGTGTTGTCTTTAGTACGTAGTTCATATTAACACAATGAATAATTATATTAGAAAAATTGGCACACACACATCACATTGATAAAGCGTATCAACGAACAAATGAACCCGACAATTTGTTGCCGTCCTCTACGTACCATTTAATTCATTCAAATACATATAATAATCAATATAACTTTTACAACGCTATAAATATAAAATAAATCGAATCAATATAAAATCAGCAATACAATAAAATGGTTGGGAAACAATAATTGTTTTCATTTCTAAAGTGTAAAAGATGTATTATTTACTGTATATATTCACAGTGATTGTACAAATGCGTTGCTATAGTTCTGATATAGAACTTGATTTCATGAATATACATTGCAGAGACAACCGCTTGGCACCTGTGGATTGGTAACTATAATATTTGAATAGGTAATCCTAATTTGGGCCCAGTAACTATGTTTTCTTGTGATAATCCCAGCAAAGGTATAGAAAGCTTGAGTATTCGTTATTTCTTTAAGTTTAAGAAAGATACAATTGAGTAGATATGTTTTGCCTGTATCATAGATATAATTAAACAATAGACAAAAAATTACTATCTGCCTCGGTTATTGTATTTATAAATCACACAAATTGTTCTTATGGAACTTGATAGATCAATCATGATGTATTAACATCACGTACATTGGTTGTAATTTACTAATGTGATCAAGTAGGTAGATAGATACACGCTGTACCTAAACATAGTGTAGTGGCTGCACGAATAGTACTTTAATATTCATTGTGGTCACCTTACTACCAACTTACAAAGCAATTAAGAATAAATTGCGTGATCCATTATGAGTTCTTTAAGCCTGTTATTTCAAAGTTTGTAAAATACCTGTGCTGTAAAAGTTGAGCTATTATGGATGGATTTCATTTTATTTAATACTTATAGGTACCAACAAAACATTGTCTCTCTATTAAAATGCTACTTGGGAAAAGGATAAACGGTAAAGATCTGTTTAGCAATCTTATAGCATCTGCGATTTTTTATCTATCCTTATTTACTCAAGTATACACGGCTAAGGCTGAATGCATTCCACCACTTTAAAAAAAAGCCCGTTGGCGGTATTTTATGGTAGCTATTGTAATAGAATACTTGATGTCATATATTATGTTTGAATAGCCTTTTAACATAAAGGTGGTTCATATACAAACCTCCCCGAGACACGGGTTCATACTTCGAGTCTGGCGGCAACTTCACATACATCTTACCAACCTCGGAAGGACGATGGAAAGCATCAAAGAAATTCATCAACACAGATTCTATGCTGCAATATACTTTGGCGCCGCTGTACGAGGTAAGAATTTACATTTAAGTACACATTTTATTTGGGTTAATATATTTATATATATCTAAAACATATATATCCACGAAAAGAACAGGCACATAGGCTTACATAGGTTCCACTTTATAGAATGCCTATTGCTTAGGGGTAAACGGCTCCATGCTGTTAATAAAAATTCCAAACAGAAAATGCCCGACTAGCATTAAAGCATGGCAGTCAAAACTATTATCTGGGTGTCTGGACTTTGTAATTGTACCTAAGTGTTTCAGTCAATTATCGAGCATGTGTGAATGAATTATGTTGGACTTATAGAAAGATATCACCTGCGTAGCAGAGGTGAAAACAGCATTACAGATGACTTTAAATGAAAAGATGAAACGGGGAAGAAAGGCATGTGAGTCTCCGGAACTCTTATCTACTTACTGGATGAAAGGTGGCAAGTTCGTTATTACTCTTACGAAGGTTGTCATTAACCTGGGCGGGCCGGTTCATCCATACACCAACAGTTGAGTTGACAATGGCGAGCTATTCCACTCGTATGCGGCATCATCAGATACCATACTCCTTTATGATTTTTGATATGTTCAAGAACAAAAGAAGAAGATAATAAGAACAGAAGATAAAATTAATTCCATATTACAGACGTTGTAGAAATATAATAATAAGCCAATAATTCTCAGTTCTAATGTTTTAAGCACCTACATAAATAATTTGATTATAATATCTCTCTTCGCTAGAAACTGTTCAAAGATGAATTGGCCGTAATGTCTTACGGAGAGCAACATAATTTTCAAGATGATGATCTCATCGGTCAAAAATCTACTTCATTTGGCATCATGATCGCAAACGCTGTAACCGCTTTATGGATAGGTCACACTGTACCTGGCTTCCCAAACTTCACAAGTTTGTATATCAGCATGTTGTATGTAGTTTATATGTTCTTTAAATAGCTTTTACCTAGGCCAATAGATATTACTATGGCACCGCTTTTACTAATTCAACTCGCAAGATTAGCTGACTGCTAAGTGATATAAATCAGCACAATTCATGTGTTCCCGTGTTCTATGCACAAGTAATGCAGCATTATTCAATTATATTTGATCAAATTATTAATGACTTTGTGTTCGGTTCTCTTAATACTGGTGATTTTCTCAGTATTATCTGTGGTGTGGAATTTGGTCAGCTTAGAGACTCACTGAGTAATTAAGTTTTCTATAAAATAAGTAAATAAATTTACAATTAATTAATAGCGATTCATTGGCACTCAACTCGTCCTGTGAGGTCCAAAGGTTTATAGAAGAACATCGTTTATAAATAAAACTTTCTTATTCTAAACCTCAGGTAACTACATTAAAATCATAAGTGAACATATAATCTAAAATTATGTTTTCTAGGGGTTCATCAGGTGTTTCCTGAAGAGGAACTGAGCAGAGGGCACATGTTCACGTGTCTGAGTGTGGATCTGGAAACATTGAATGCAATTACTGCTATCGTGCGACACACTGACCCGAACATTTTAACTTTCAAGTTACCAGACCATCTAATTACGTCATTACCGGAGTGGACACTCATTGAAACTGCTGTGGGTGTTAGTGAACCAAAGGAGTAAGTAACGGTTATACAGGTAACGTTAATTGGTCCATGCCTACAAACACAGTACATAAATATACAGTATTGTAACTCGGCCGTATATTTGAAATAAATGCCTACAGCCGCGCGGTACGTAAACATGCGATAGGGCTGCCCACCTACAGAATTTTAATTAAATCTGCCTATTTTGAGTTTCTATCTATTTTTGTGATTGTAAATATTTTTTATTTTATTTAGGATCGATTTTTCAATCGTCAGATAACTTTTATCTGAAGAATATATTTGACGTTTTGACAGCTTTTGTATAGAAAATATGTCATACCGCCATATTTATTCATCAGATAAAAGTTATCTGACGATTGAAAAACCGGCCCTTAAACAAATAAAATACTTTGTGAATGGAATAGGAAGTGTTCAATAAAAATGCATGTTGTTTTTTGATAGATAGATTTAATTTAAAATAACATGTTTCTGTTAGATTTAAGACTTAATAACAAATCGGTCTTATAAATTTGCGACTGAAAAATATTTGCGCCTCGACTGAGACGTACGGAATGCTTTATTATTATATTTTAAAGTATAAAAAATCCGCATTCGAATATAAAGCTTAATTAAAAATTGTTTTGGGAAACATGGACAAGGCGGAGAAAAAGGAATATATTTTACTTGGTTATGGATACCTGCAGCTACTTTAGAATTTATATGTTTAGTTTTAAAAGAAGTTCGCGCGGTTACTGTTAAAAAACAACACACCGTCCGTTCGTCACTGCGGCGCATTCGCGACCACAGAGTACATTTTATAGACTGTTCGCGACTGGTTGCGTGCCGAGCGCATGCCGACGCCGAGGCGCGTAGGTATGACTCGTGTTCCGACCGTTTGTATGAAGATAGGTTACTGTATATTTATGTACTGTGCTACAAATTAACTGTCAGTAGCTGAGAGCAGAGATAGCCCAATGGGACTTTCTTGGACTGTCATCGAGGGCTCGAGTTCGATTCCAACATTAGTATCTACAGTTAGCCATATACATAAGTCGATACGCACTCTATTTTTCTAATGTCTGATTAAGCATACTTTTTGTAGCTATTATAATTAAAAGATAGTTGATTTAATCATAACTCAAACTACAGAATAATAATTAGGATCTATTATTCATAAAATACCTTAGCAAAGGGGCATGCCAAGAAGCCATAGTAATCCAGGCCCACAGTGCACACCTATAAAGGCTAATGAAAATAATAGTAAGCAATGCCAATCATTAATTAGCATAAGAAGTGTTTTACAAAAACTTGGCATTTTAAAGTTATCAAATCTTCTTATACCTCATCAATGCAAGTTATATTAAATATATGCTATATAATTTTATACATTAATTTATTAATAAGTACAATCAATTAGAAATGAAATGAAACAGAATACATTGCAGTTTTACAGCTAATAGGTAAATGTCGTCGATATTAACCGTAATAAATAAACACTAACCGTCACAATGGAGCTGCAAAACAAGCAATGGCGTCATACAAGATAGAGATGGTGTTCCCGTAATAACAACATAATAATAACAAAACCTCTATACATAGATAATAGACATTACTTTAAGTTAATCAAAGTAATCTTCCAAAGATAAAAATAATAATTATTATTAGTTTTGTATTACTTTTGTATAAAAAATTAAATTAACGACTATAATAAACATATAATATAGCAATGGTACCTAAATTACTATTTCGATTAATTATCTGTCAACATATTTTGTGTAAAGGCAACATTTTTACGTTAATGTACTTGCTTGCCACTTCCATTATATAGTTTAGTCGTTTTTTGTTTAATATTTTAGAAAATATTACCGTCTTGTACAGAATAATAAATACAAGGAAGAAGTAGGATAAATATTAATATATTTTTTAGTGTAGCCAATTTCTTGTGCACCTCTAGGCCTAATACTGGCATGCCCCTTTGTTAAATGTTCAGCTACTTATGTCGCTGAACATTTAACAGTGAAGGTATTTTATGAATGAATATTGCCCGTGGGATTACCAAAGACGTTTCGAAGTGATGCGCATATTAAATAGTTCATTATCGCTCGTTTTCACGCTGAATTGATACGCTCGTTTTGACGCTTGATAAACATCGTGACGAAATTTAAGACTTCTCCATAAAGTTCTCAACATGTCTGAAGTCTGCCAACCTTAGCTAGCGTGGTGAGTGATTTGAAACATGACATTAATAAAACATCTTTTATTTCTCCCTTAAACGACCAAACATATGGAAAAAGAAAATGCCTTTTAAAATATTATGATAAAGTAACTATTAACTCCCAGCAGTGACTGGACATTTCTACGTAACAATGTCCCAAATGACACCGGTTCGCCACCCCCAGTGGCGACTGGGATTTTTCCCAAAACAAAAATCTCATTCGACACCGGAGGAGGCAACGTACTGCATCAAATTCCGGTGGCGAATGGGATATTTTTTTTTGGAATATGTTCCATTCGCCTCCTGAGGGGTCAATGCTGGGGGTGGCGAATGGGACTAGCCTGCGTGGTGGACTACGGCCTTACCCTTCTCAAACTGAGGAGAGGTGCATGCCCAGCAACTTACTAACAGAACTGATATTATTATTATAGCAGGTATAGCCTGGCCTATTCTTCATTCTTTCGATATTAACTCGCAGACAGATGTTCATGTAGATGAATGCAAACACATAAAACGCACCAATTTAGTTTTAGCTACTAGGTATCTACTGTCACATATTAGAGAAGAGTTGCTTACGTATTATGGATAATCTTCCAAAGGTACTAATATTATAAATATATAAATATTTTAAGTACATACAGGTACAATTAATCTATTAGAAACTTGAGCAATATAGGCAATGATTAACATATCACGCGAGCTTAGTGCTTAGCTTAGCTTAGCGAACGACAATAAGTATAATATTTACGTTTCATTTACAGAACGAACACAAAAATACTTAAATTCAACACTAGAGAAAAATCTCTAAGAGGAATCATGCTCGCCCGTAGTCCTGAAGAGCCAAGTTGCCTCTACGCTACGTTTGCTAAGGTGCAAGGTATCGTCATGGATGTTTACAGCAATACACCTTACAAACAACATCCTATCTGTGAGACGAATTACAGGTTATATGTTTGTATATTTGTTTTAATCTTTTTTAAACCGGCAGGTCTTGGAATGACAGACAGAAATAATTAAAAAACTTTTGTATCTGGCAGCCAGGGTGCTACTGCGACTCAATAAATTATTCTGAGTGTATTTTTGCTCGGGTTGCAAACGAAGGACTTCATCACTGCATAGAACAAAAAATGTGAATCATATGAAATAGATTGTTAACTCGAACAGCCTAAACTACCTACTAAACAAAGTTCAACTAATTATATAGGTAGTTTTAATTTGTCTTTAGAACTGCCTAGAATACACTATGCCACAGGAAATTTCAATATAGCGGTAATAGAGATGAATTAGATAGTGATGAATTATACTCAAAGGAAAACTAAAACTTGACTACAATAATATTATCTCTAGTTAGTAGTTAATTCTTTTTTTCATAGGGTGATATCTACCCATTTTAGATACTCTAATCATTTGTTGTTTATTATGTTTTTTGCTGTTTTAGTTCAAACCAATATAAAAGAAAAAAATACTTTAAAATTTGTAATTTTTTGTCGTAGTTTGCGTCACATCGACTCAATATCCTTAAAATTTCCGGAGCAACATGTTTACTATATAAACAATAAAACGGACCGAACGAGCTTCGCAGTGAGCACGGCTGCGGTGTGGCAGAGAAGTGGGAAAAACACACAACAGTACTGGATGTGCGCTGGCAACATCGACCATCAATCACCATTCCCCGCCAAAGGTGGACTCATCGCCTGCGTCAGACATTACCTCATCTGGCTAGCTTTCGACAACCTTAAAGTAAAGGAACCAACTTGCTAAATAAAATTCTCGTGTTTATAGACAAAATGTTTATTATACAACACAAACATTATTTACATGATTATGATTCATATCGCCTAAACACACAAGTGATGACGTAAGAACAAACAACTCAGAAAGTTGTACAAACACTACACAGAAATATAACGAAACTTAAAGACATACTGGCTTCACTGGAATCATGATTACAGCGTGTCACAGTTTCTGCACTCCATTGAAACACAAAAGTTTCCTAATTGGCACCATGTGAGCTTGGAAATATTTATGTACAATTTCCATTAAATATGAACAACCTCTACGATAATAGAACGTTCAGCTGCTTTCTAAAGCAAAGATTTTCAATCACCGTGTAGATAAGGCACTATTCCAAAACAGATGGAATATAACTCTTAGAGAATCGTTTAAAGCACCAAAGAGCGCCCTCCGTCCGTCCTCCCATATTTTCGATACATCTGGGACAAGCGGGTCGATAAAAACTTAAACATATGATTATATATTTAGGTACAGATATATGAATATAAATTGCAAAATTAGCTCGAAACGTAAATAAAATAAGATTAAAAACTGACTCGATTAAAGCATGTAAAAATACGATAAATTGATTAGACATTAAATCTCGATGTGACAAAGATTTGGACCCTTCACCTGATGGTGGTAGTGTGATAAGAGAAATACCTAAATTCATCAAAGGATCGAATCCTTAATAACGTAGGCTTAACTATGAATTTAGAGAACCATAACTCCTCCAAAAATGTGATAACAGTTACTGTTAAACGGTATATTCATTAGTTAAGTATACGTTCACACTGTTTCTGAGGACGTAATCAGATATATTGACTGTGACATTGCGACCTGTACTGGCAGTGTATTAGTTAGAGTGTTATTCTTGCGCTCAATGCGCGACTCTCAACGAAGGCATTCTGGTGAACCAGGAGTCATGCTTCACTTTCAAGTAGTAGGCGTCTCTCGGGGACGGCGTTGTGAGGGCGTCTTCTAAGATCTTGAGTGCGCTGGTGGGCAGGATCTTGGCGCTGTATTCAGCTGCCTCGCCCGGCATTGTGACTGCGCAACTCGCTGTGCCCGCGCTTACTTCCGAACTTGGTGTTTCAGGACGACTGCAAGGTGAAAATAGTTACAATTAGAGTACAATTCTTAGATTTAGCTACATAATTATTAGGCCCATATCTTAAGGGTTTAAAAATAACATATTTTATTCATTGATCATACCAACCGCCATTCACGATATGAGATTTTTGAGTTTTGAGATATGCTCCTTATTATTATATCTCTTTTTCGAAGACCTGTATTAATTGAGAGATTGCTATCTATCATCGCTTACAGAGTTAAAAATAATGTTTAAAATTATATGAAATGGTTGGCTAGACTGAATATTGTTTATTTACCTTGCGGGCTGACTCGGCGGTTGTAGCAGCGCGGGCGGCGAGTAAATATCACTGGCAGCAAGGTCGGGCGCGTGTAACAGCACAACGTGCAAGCGCTTCGCCCTCAGTCCGGCGCGCAGGGCTCGGGCTGCGCCCCACACGCCCCACCGAGCGGCGGCGGCACCGGCACTCATCTCGCCGGTGTCGCCAGCCTCCAGCCGCGATAGGCTCTCGCAGGCTGTGTCTGAAGTTAATCCTGCAATTACAGAGCAGATGTTGAATATTGTTCTAGTGTAAAATGGCACCTTAAGAATTACAATGACGCAAGTGCAAAAATCCGTTAAATTGACTTTATAATCCACAAGCATATGAAAAATCACAAACTATCGAGTGCAACATCGGCTTTTATGTAGTAACCAAAAATGCCGCTAGATGTGAGTGATAATTGGTATTCTGTTATAAAACGTGTATTTGCTTTTTCGAACACATACGTTGCTTTTAGATTGAAACATGTTTTTTTAGCATTCCAATAAGGATAAGTAAATCATAAATATTCTTTACTTCATTGTTCCTCTCTATTGCTTGATTTTTTTTAGAACGACTGGATATTTTACTGTAGGTCCTATGCATTTTAAAAAATTATAACAAAAAGCAACAAAGTTTTAAGGCAATAGGTTTCATCAAACTTAAAGTAAATATAATCAAGAATGAGTGTAGGTCACAATTAAAAAAATATTTTTGTTAAAAAAACTTATTAAGAAAAGAGTGAAAAGAAAGTTTCAAATGCGTATTCTCGAGATTATACCTGCTATTTGCAATTATGTCCTCGTAATTCTAAAGGTGCGGAATGTATAGTACCTAGGTATATTTTTTTTACTATATCTGAAACTTGCAAGTATGCTTATTGCTTAATTTTCTAATGAAAGCAATTTTACTTGTTATTTAGTTGACCTATCAATTATTATTATTACTATTACTCTTATACACGTATGCAACCCATTTTGTTCTACCATATATCTAAAAAAGGAAACACGAGATACCAAACAATCGATTTGCCACACAAAAGCGATATGGTTATAAAACAACTGGTGTCTACAGAAGCTTAAACTTTAATATACTAAATGTACTTATATAAAATTTCGTCTGTTATTTATCAGTTGGTATGATATTTACCAATATAAAACAGTCTGCCAGCATTAGGGTGATCGGCGGCGGCCGCGGCGAGCAGTGGCGAGAAAGTACGTGCGACCCTCAGTGATCCAAGCACGTTGCCACGAAGAGCGCTCTCCCAGCACGAGGCGCCACCGCGCCCGCTGCTGCCGGCCGTGTTGATTACTGCCCAGATGCCTGCAGACAATAGCATTAATATGTTATTATAGCTTACTCAACTATTATCAAAAGAGCAACATTGTGGTAGTATATAATATAGGCGACCGTCTAAATGCGCTAGTCATAGCACGCACGCACAAAAACCGTTGCGAGAATCTACACGAATCATTGTTAATTATGTCTCGTCTAGATCTTCGCTACATTTTTCATTCGGCTTATGTTCTGAGCTGTCAGTGAGAATATTTCAAATTAAACAAAAACAAGATTGCTTTTTTCGATGCAGACAGGGTACGCTACAGAATTTTTCTTACCAAAACGCCGCCGTATAGCTAAACCGACCCTCGCCAGTGGCGTAGCGTGGGTTTCAGCCGCCCGGGGCGGAAGAAAATTTTGCCACTCTGTTATTTAGGTATTCCAATTTAAAAGTAAGTATAATAATATATACAGTCATCCTAAAGAACTTTTCGGCAAGAACAGTCATCATGATTGTGTATTGTAGATCTGCCCATTCCTCTCGTTCGTCATGAAATGGTTTAATCATTTACAAGATATTATAATTTATTGTTAATTTTGCCGCCCCTAAAAGTGCCACCCGGGGCGTGTCGCCCTTGCCGCCCCCACTACGCTACGCCACTGACCCTCGCTAAGGGTCAGGCAGTGGCGACATTCATACATTTCCCCTCATACGTAGCTATATTCAGGTCTTATGTAGTAGCGTTCCTTTAGGTATATTGGAACTGCATCTCATAAAGGGAATTAAAAGCTAAATCACAACACCTGTATGCTAATGGTCATTAGTTTACCTTCTTGCTCATCGCCCTTTGTTAAATACCGTTGCGACTGGATAAATAAAAAAGTCATTTATAATTATAACAAAGGTATAATTATAATAAGATCGGCTTTTAACAAGAATTTACATGCACGTGTAGTATACGTGATAGGTATTTACCTAAGTATTTTGCATATGGTAATGCCACATACCTATGTATGACATTGCCATATTCACAGTTCATGAATGCTATTAGTATTACTTAGAAAATATAAATATATAGGTACCTTCATATTAAATGTCTACGAGATTTTGTGTCAAGGATTTTTATTAATGATTGACAACATTGTTGTTTAGCTATTAGCCCAAGGTATATATTCACATACTAAATATGTAATGACCTCACTGAAATCACAAAGTAACACTTAACCCGCATCAGATAAAATTTATAGATTAACATTTTGTCGTCAAGGTCAGTAAGGCAAGGGTTTGAGCCTATATGAAGATGCTGACAAAATTCGAAGATACGCTTTTTGCCTGTCTAATGGTAAGCGGTTAGGGTACACGCAGTATTTTTTTAAATAAGTACTGTGTTAGTCTTGGTCCTTGTAGCGCCATGTGTCTATTGCCGATTATTATAAAAGGAGTCACGGTACTTATAGCGTAAGCACCATGAAAATGTCTATGCGAAACTTCGGGCTGAACGGAATAAGCTTATAATGATGTTTCTACGCATGTCTTTCTTTCAAAGTGCTATATTTCGTTGTTAGTTGGTATCCTATGCCCGTTCATAAAGTGGTCTTTATGAACGGGCATAGGACTAGCAAGAGGTTACGCACTGAAATTCGAGTCGAAACCCTGGCATTCACATTTCATACTGGGCCTACTGATCCCATGTTAAAAGCACAGCACTTCCTAGAAGCCTTAAACATACTAACCGTATGAACATTAAATAAAACTGTTTGTCTAAGATCTTCTGTGAGGTGGCTATTTCCACCTCACCAGTATCCAGTCAAAAAGCACAAAGATTAAAAAAGAATGTTTTATAATTTTATACCCTTTTATATAAGAAGGAAAGTTAGAAGGCACTTATTTAATTAGGGTATTCACTGATGGGTTATCGTAAGTCCCGTAAATGAGATATCGTATTTGTGTAAACAATGGCTATTTATTTTTAACGTTTGGTATTCTACCTAAAGTTACAGCTATACTTGATAACTATTAAGTACTAGCAAACCACGATAACAAGCGGCAGCTGATAAGATTTCGAATTGTAGTTCCATCACGAGTTTGTTAACAGCGCCACCTACACGCGCGTGCGTAATTACCTCATCTGTGGTGAGTCAACCGGTCAGCGTATCAAGTTACGGGAGTTTGAAACGCGAGTAGATATCAAGAACTACGAGAGATGGCGCTGCTATACAAAGTTCAGTTTATCATCTTTGTTATAAATCGTAGAATATAGTCATACAATTTAATATTTTTTTGTGTATTAAAGAATTAAATTTAAGATAAAATATTTATAATTTATTGAAAGAAATAATAAGTCCATAAAGAAGCTTAAATTGAACCTCGCTTATCAAGCACTGCTGGTGTAGTGGTATCATGCAAGATTCCCATTCTTGCGACCCGGGTTCGATTCCCGGGCAGTGCACTTCCTTTTTGATAGTAGTTATCTAGTAACGATTGTAACGAAGTAATGTTAATATTATATTTAAAAGCAAATAAGTACAGAATTTGAAAATGTATTATGAAAGTCAAAAGATTTTATTAAGCAGTTACTTTTATTTTCTATAGTAAAATAGATTTGTTGTATGATATGTATATAAAAGAAACAATAATTGAAGGTTACAGCGAACACTTATTAATTTCATAGTTTATGAGTTAGTGAGCTTTTATCCCGCACTTGGAATATAGCGGTGAGTTATAAAAATCAAATATCGGGCACAAAGAACATCCAGACCAGGTAGCAACTCTAAATAGGTTAGCTTCTAGGTTTAGAAGAGGTTCCTAGAACTTTTTCTCATAGACCACTTACAAAATTTAGCTGGTTCCGGTGAACTCCCTGCAGCTAGATATCTACCATATGCATTGACTAAAATTTGAAAAAATTACCACATCTTTACGTGCTGACATTTTTTTAAATTCTCTGGTCTGGACCTGTCACGGTTGACAAACATTTTTTTTTTAGAAATTCTCGGGTTTCAGCGTATTCCTCAAAATAATTATCGTGGATCACCGCTTACGAATTGTGAAGACAACTCCCTTAAATTGCCATTCAATTTTATTTTCATCTTATAATTATAGATATAGATACATGCGCTCCGTTATATTATTGACTAGCTGTTACACGCGACTTCGCCCGCGTCCATATTTTTATGTATTTGTTTGTATGTATAGATGACTATAAAAATCTGAAATAAAAAAATTGCACGTAATTAAAATAATGGTTTGTTACATACCGTGTTCCCCAGCCGGCAAATGTTGTGCCGTAGCACGTGCAGCTTCCTCCAGCAGGTCTTCTCTAGCCACGTCCAGCTCTAGTGTGACGAGCCTCGGCGGAGGCTGGTCGTCAGGCGTGCTCGCGATGTGCGCTTGCAGCCAGGAGTCGGCCAACCGCGCGCCCAGACCACCGGAGCGGCAACCAGCGATCACGCGCCATCCACGACTGCTTAAGTACGTTGCTATCTGTACAGTGACACAACGAAAGAAAATAAATAAAAAATCTATTTATTTATACTAATAGATATTATAAAGAGGAAAGATTTGATTTTTTGTTTGTTTCTTTATAAGGATTTAACTAAAAAACTGCACAACCGATTTAAAAATTATTTCTTCAATAGGAAGCTATATTATCATCGAGTAACATAGGCAATATTTTTTTTTAAAAGTAGGTACTTCTACACTTAACCAAACCTACTATTACAGGAAGCCGCGGGACAGAGACACTCTTATTGTTGTTGCATTTGATGGCAAACGAATCAGCTGTCCACTTGATGATAACTAATATTTTCCAGTTACATAAGGTGTTAATGACGCGCATATTATGCTTCGACACTGCGAAAGGACGGACGCAAATTTGTTTGGCCACAGAAATACACAGAAGGGCGATACGGTTCAGGATTGGTGCCTACTGCTATACTGTCTAGTAAATGTTCTCACTCCAGCTATAAGTAGGAGAACTCAATTCATACCGGAATAAAAGACGCTGTGATGAATAGCTTATTTACACAAAATTGTATTTCGCAACTACCTTATATATTGTTTTACCTATAATTTGCCAATACCTATCTAAAATATTGTCTTACGTTTACGCGAATATTATACATACATTGAAATTAAACTACTTTATACGAGTTTTACCCTGTTGTTTATATTAAATCAATTTTAAAATTATGTAATAAACGTGTTTTAACATACAATGCGAAATAATACATATAAATTAATTTAATTTCAATAAAATTATAAATGCATAAATAACAGGACACATATTATGTATAGGTATGATTCTACCACTTACTTGCAACCCAAGCGCCGTGTCAACAGAAGTGACGAGGACAGTTTTGGCGCTGTCCACAGGCAAAACCTCCGCGACCCTGACTTTGCGGAGCAGGTACAGAAGCAGCGCCCCCACTATGGAGCATAGTGCTGCGAACTGAAGGCCGAGTGACAACCACGTGAGCGCATCCATTGCTGATTTAGCAGGCGAACATTATTCAAGACGTGATCTGAAACAAGCAATGGAATTATTAATTTAGTATCATAATAACATTTTCATTATTGCCGATCAAGTTCCAAGTGCGATCCGGGCCCAGGTACTGCGATTGGATTTTACTATAAGGAAATTAACAGCGGTAACGGCACAACACCTGAAGTTGATGACTGAAACATAACTGGTGAGCTGTGGATCCAATACACTTCTGTCTAAGCTTTTGGACAGATACAGGCAAAGAATGTGACATATACGTCCGCAGGTATTATCTATTAATTCTTCAAAATAAATTAATAAATAAATCATTTATATAAATGATCTTCCTTCTTCTTATTCTCTTTTACCCCGGTGAGTCCGACATAACCCCTTCGCCCACCCCCGCGGAGGGTTATGCGTAAAACAATCAAGCATGGAAAAATATTTCTACCACGCTGGTCCAGTGCGGATTGGCGGTCTTCACATCCAATAATTACGAGCAAATAGTAGCTTCCGATGAAAGGCTAATTATGTGATTGCTCTACTGGTTATGTACCAAATCATATTTCGTATAAAGTAAATTATCACGTAGACATTATAATTGAAAATTTACCGAAACACTTGACCAACAGTGGACACGGATCATTACGTACAACGCGTGGTGGATTGGCCACACGACGCCGACGGCGGCAAGTTATTGAATTAACGAATCTGGGTTATAAATAATTGATTAAACCGAGGAATTCCATCATAATACATAAAAGGCAGAAAGCAATGCAATCAACTGCAAAGATGTTTGAATATTTGACCTGCTTTTAGGTATAGTGGTAATCAGTAAGTGGACTGCTAAGTAAAAAAATTGTTTCATAATCTAGCACAAGATGTGCTTAATATATTATTAGTAATGTTTAAATATTTCTGAGCCGGTGACGGTCTATGTATATACTTTCTAGTGAGGCTATGGAGTATCTTATCTCATTTTAGCATTAAGTACAACTCTCCAAAAAGTATTGGATAGTGGATCCACGTCAAGGGTCCCTGACGGTAAATTTACAAGAGTTAATATGTAAGGTACACTATAAAAACCTGTAATAACCGTCTTGGATAACGCAAATCTGCATTACTGCACGTCTGAGAGATTTTTTGTAGTGCCTTTGAATGTGTGTAGAAAATATGCCTTTCGGCATAACCAACGTATACTGCATAAGCGCGTTATTTTCTACACGACAATCAAAGTCCTTCAACTTACAATAGAAGTTTAACAATCATACAGGTACATGTAATTCACACCATAACTGCAGTTCTACAACTAACCTAATATGACATACCTACATTATTTTGATAGCGTTTCATAGTAACCCATGACGGGCCCGGTATAACCATGGCTCGTAAAATTGCACGTTTCACATAAAGGTAACATTCTGTGTGGGCCTTAAGCATTCCAGAATAATGAAATACCTCAACCAAATATTATAGCTGTTACAGAACAGAAATAAGGTAGACACGTACATACTTGTATTTATATGATGGGCTTATAAAATGGGAACAGGAGCAATGTCATTGTCAACAATGATCATTCAAGATTAGATGAGGTAATAGTGATATAATATAATTGAACAAAGTCGTTTCTAATCGTAGACATGCGATTATATATGTATATGGTAGCACGTATTGAAAAACATATGAGGCTATTGTGTAGACTTATCACAACGTTGTGGAGTTTGCATTATTCACGATGGATGTTGCAAACCATCCTTGTTGCGAGAGGAGGAGTAAATAAAAATGATGTTCCGGTTTCTTGCTGACAGCGTAGTGCCTCCTTGCAAGCTTGTAACTGTATTCACCGCACGAACACAATACAAGGCTGTCTGGCCGCCTTAGCCGTGCTGTGCTACCCTGGTTTGAATTAAATCTCACCTTAGGCTGAAGATTACGCTGCAAATTTAGCCTTGGTAGAAACACAATAGTTCATAAATCAATTGTGAATGCAAGCTTTACTTTATTTAAGTATGCTATCTTGCTATTTAGTTTGTGATTTTACACTTTTAGGACAAAGCTTGCAGTTGTATTTGTTATCTAACCCAATGTGAGGGTAATAGAGTACCACAAAATAATACTGTTCTGTTCAAAAATATATACCAAAATATCGTAAAGTTTAAAAACTAAGTAAAAAGCGCAATCTATCGTTTAAGTGATATTTTGGATAAAGGCCAGGTTACAAGTACTCTCAACCAAAAAACTGGCCCGAACAAGATAATGGAAGGAAATGAAGCAAGAAAGATGTGACAGAATTCTAGCTAGTGCTGGGTGGGTCTGATGTAGTTACTGTCGCTGTTTGGAGCTGATGAGGCAGCGAGGTGGCAAAAAGTAGTAGGTTTTGTCGATAGGACCCGGTGCTTTGCATATTTGCATGACAAACCTTCTGCGCTCGAGAATCACGTGAGAAAATAGGCGTGAATCTATGTATGCATAAAATGCACACCGTGAACAATATAGCACGGATGAATAAGTTCATGATCAAAGTTCCGTTGTTGTAACAGCTACTATCCATTCACCGAATGTACGTTTATTTGTACTTCGTCAGAAAGACGGCGGTTGTTCGTTTAAAGAACACATGACAATACAATACATGCTTGTTTGTACGATTCCCACAATATGTTAACGTCATATTTTTTATATTTATTAGTTATTTTATGTCGATACGAAAAGCACGGCGTAGTGGAATATACTGTAGACTCCAATCTGAATCAATCCGACTAGAAAAGTCTACCAACTCACTAAAGATCATAAGCCAAATAGCCAAAATGTATTGTGTTCCTGTGATGATTGGGATTGGATTGTCCCTCAAAATCTTCCTCAAAATTACGTTTTTATTCAATTAAATGTCAGAAAGTGTCATCAGTCAGCTTGTGCATCGGCGAACTTAACCACATTTTCATATAGTTAGAGCTGTTGCTATTGCACCATGCCTTTCATACACACCAACAATTTGTGACTATTTAGTATGTACATTATTATTTATTAGCACACAAGTAGTCCAAAAACCTTGGCTATTCTATCACTAACATCTCACAAAGGATATAAGATATTTTTCAACGAATACTCCGGCGCGGGCGCAAATAACATGTTTGATCATTGTTTCGTACGCATAATGGCACCATTAAGGGCTACCACGAACAAAGACATGTTCGCATATTCACTAAACATAATTTCCATTAACTACTCTATACGGTATGTGTCAAGATTCTTGTTGGGAGAATGTGGTTTTATAGTCTTTACAGGCACTAAACAAAGATTAATTATTAATGTTGAACACTACATCAGTCATGCCTTATAAGAAAGTTTTATTTTTATATTACTTACGGATAATTTTTGTGTTTCAGGCAAGGTTACAAACTGCAACGGTGAGAAAAATCCTCTTGATATATCATCGTAGGTAAATATCAATTGACTGATTACGTAAAAAAAGAAAGGATTTACTGATAATAAATTTTTCATTTTATTTTAAATTTTACAAACACACTAGGTACTCTCACGCGTATATCCCCAAAGTAGAGTTATATTATAGGTATGATTTTAGGTCCTACGTTACAGACGGAGTCTATTGCCGTCTACAAACGTGTAGTATATTTCACAATGTTAGCGTAAAGCGTATCTAATACTCTATTCCTTATAATAACAGTTATTACTAAACCACCGCATAAATATGTCATTTAGGCAGTAACCACCACACAAGAACTTATGAACAGAGAGTTCGATAATTCCACTTTTAATGTCGATTCGTATAAAATGAACGATCAATATCAATGTAGCTAACCATCGGCCATTACAATTGATCAGCTAGCGCGCGGTTTCTCTTATAATAGAGGTTATTATTAGATGAAAGTCCTTTTCTATTCGACTGTCCTGTTCCGCATGAGCCGGCAAATGGTACAAAAAACGTGCTGACTTATAAACAAGTTATAGGCGATTAAGTCATTATGATTTGTGTAGACCTTATTTGGCTAGTTCTATTAGTTATACGAATATTGGAGCAGTGTATTCAGCATTGTATTAATTCGTTATTACAATGCTCATTAAATTTTAAAGCAAATTGTGCCTACATAAATTTTTTTTATAAAATCTTTGCAGGTAATTATTTTTACAGTTTTCTAATACAAATTTAGCACTGGGTACATAAATGCAATATCCACGGATGTTTGCTTATACAATATTAAATCACATAAATTTTAATACTGTTAACAGCTTTATGCATAACTATCGAAATCTAAATGAAAGCTTTTAGTCAACTACATAACCCAAGCACTTGACCTTACTTTTTGGTGCAGTCTTATAGATAATTATGAAACTAGGTGTAGACGACTAGTCCAAGTCTGAAGATATTCCATTTGACACAGATATCATATCTTGTTGTGGTGTATGCTACTAATGTCACTGGCTAGTTAATTTAAACAATCTATAAACGAAGCAATAAAACAATTAGTTGCGGGCCCAGATGTGTTGACATGAAAGATGGCAGAGGAAAGTGTTGGCTGACCGCTTGATTAACCGACACATTCTGGCACCTGTCGACGATTGCTGACCGACTGTTACCAATATAAGACTGCGGGCTGATTTTTCAATCGTCGCGCGTCGGGTATCTTTTATCTGGCAAATACATATATGTGACGTTTTGTCAGCTTTTGTATATAAAATACTAGATTGTATCAGCGCCTTTGTTCGTTGAAATGCAAGTTATGTCAATAAATTTCTATCCCTTGGGAACAGTACACATTTCTGGATGTAAGTTACCCTATGTCCTTTTCTGTACCCCTGACATCGTGTATATGCGAATTTCATAACGATCGGTTGAGTAGTTAAGGCGTGAAATCGTAACAAACAAACTCACATTCTGATTTATAATATTAGTTAGGATGTCAAACCGCCATATTTATTATATTATCGATATTATCTGACGATTAAAAAATCGGATGTTACTCATATTAATCTACATATCGAGCGTTGTATTTGTAATACAAATAAGCTCGTCACAAAACTAGCTATAATATTACAAGCAAAAAGCTGTGAAGTAAAGCAAAAGTGTTATAGTAGAAGACGATCGTGATTACGCGACATGATACAACAAACTGTGAGACAGACAGACGGACAAAAACGTGAGAGAGGATCATTGTGTATTGTTTTTGTGTTTGCGCCAAGATCAGGGTCATGTGTTACGTGAGTGATACTTTTTGTTGTTTATCAGATAATTTCAACAAAAAGAGCATGTATGTGGAACTAAAGTCTCACTAAACATTTTGAGTACTTTTTTGCTTGGTGACGATTAAATTCAGTCTGTCGATTTGAACTAGTTAAGACTTCCTAACTGAGTAACAAAAAGATCGAACTGAATAAGATCATCAATTTCCAACTAGGTACTAGCTTGGTCTGTCTAGGTCTTTAGACAAAAATCGAGCCATTAGTTCAATGTAAGTTATGCATTGCCATCTGCCTTCGAGAACATGATTTTAATAGATTATTATTTAATTGAAGCTTAAAAAAATATCTACTTATACTTATACGTAAAATAAAAATCACTATTACAATTTACTTACACCTTAACTTTGGCTTTACATAACTTTACAGTACAAATTTTATTCTCTGTAAGTTCTAATATTTGTATAAAAGTTATATAGTAGTTTGTAAAGTGAAAGTTTTCTAGGCTGTGTTATAGATAATTCGAAATTAATTAATATGTAGGTATTTAATATAAGTGTGTAAGCATAATAACAACAATACAGGATCTTTTGTCGACAGAATCAATAAGATTTATGTATTTGCACATTTATGAAGCAGTTACATTAGTGTAAAGCCAAATGCTTAGAGAAAATTCTAAGAACAGGCGTATGCATTAACAACGACATCATAAATAAAGTGCTATATTTGTTCCTAAGAGATCCTTTACTGCACACGGCTATTGCGTAAATTACGCGGTCATTTGCGTCGGAGCGCATAACAGCTGCATTCCCAGTAGGATTCAGAATAAGGAGAGTTCGGTTACGACCGCACGGTTATGGTCACTGAAGGCGAAAGTTAAAGAACTTTTAGACTATTTAACTTATTATAATATTTTGTGAAGAATCCTCAAGAATAGATAAGAGTCAAAAGTGATGAAACGGAATAGTAAAGTAAAAACATTAATTAAACATTAATGAATTATAAAAAACTATTGCAAAGATTTATATAAGTATACGATAAACAGGCTTTTAGTCTGTTTGTCTGTGGATGCTTATCCAATATATATCCGAATTATCTAATTGATAGTACTAGCGTCAAATACGGTCACCAAGTGGTCGAAATTCGACCACAATTAATTTAAATTTTAGGTTCGCCCGTATTAAAGTTTTATTGTCTATAAATATACCCTTATACCTAATCTATATAATATATGTAACCATAGGTGCGAAGAATTCTAAGACATCAGCCGAACAATACCGAAATATTACGAACGTGATTCAACTGCATGAGTCAAATGCATGGTTGTGTGCGTGTAGTGATTATTCATTAATTTAATGTATTTCTAATGCATATTTTATAAAAATATTAGAACTCGCCACTCCTTCTCCATATAAACTTTAACTGTGCCAAATTTCATACTCCATACGCGCAATTTTCGTAAAAAGGAGTACAAAGTTTTTGCTTTACGTATTAATATATATATAATTGATTTTTTTACGGATAATTTTCATTGAAGTAAGCTTCACTTAAAATTTAGTGTATGTTTTATTGAAATCGGTTGCAATATAAGAATGATATGATTTATATTTATTTTAAGTGCATAACACAGCCCATTAAATAAATAATATAAAATCGCTGTACTACGACCAAATTATCCAAAAAATCACACACATTTCCACAGCTACGCTCAAGCCATACGTAACTAGGGGCAAATTTACCTTCACTCATTTATGCGATTAGCTTAGTTAATACATAATTACGTCTTAGAAATAATATCGCTACCAAAGCCAGTCGCCTTTGCCGGCGAGCTTGCTTGTGCGACAACGTCATTATACCTATCAAGATTGCATTAAAACGCTCATAAAATGAGTGTCCCTTAGAATATAAATTCAGAATTAACATCTTAAGATGGTACAGGATAATATTTTACAATCGTACATTTAAGACCGGCTCTTGGGCAAGTACGAGTCCTCGTAATGAATGTTGAGCTAAAATTAGCATATCCTGTAAGTCTGTCGCGATGTGCATCCCATTTGATCTCAACTTGCTCGTTTTGCAATAACACTAGAACATTTATAAACGTTCTTGGAATCGCAGTTTGGAGAGATTTAGTACAATTATTGGAACTGCAAATATAGAAACTTATCGGTTACGTTTATTTTAGTTATATTTGGACACGGTGTCAATTACATATTCCATAATCGTCTTTCAGAGATTGTTTAAAATATTGTATAATAAAATGGAGAAACAAAACATAACAGGAAAATAAGAGGCGTTGCGATTGTGCAATGTATTAAGTTTTTATTTGGTAAAATAAATCATTTTTGGTATAGCATTTTATAGCAATATTCACCGTAGCTTTATAAGGTATTGTGTATATTCTCTATACTATTTTATGAAGATTCTATATAGGTAGGTATACGAGTATATGTCCTCATTGTATATATATTATGTGTTCATAATATAAAATATTTCTTTTTATTTTCTATAGTTTAAAAATAAGTTTATCTACCAACAAAGTCATATTAAAAAAAAATAAAACCTAATCACAAAATCTTGTTAAATCTGGAATATTATTCTTATTTCATTTACATGGTATTCAGTCGGCCTTGATGGCGTAGTGGTTGGTATAACCGACTACCACGCCTGGGGTCGCGGGTTCGATTCCCGCACAAGACAAATATTTGTGTGCATGAACATGGATGCTTGTCTTGGTCTGGATGTTTCTATGTATAATATGTATGTATTTACAAAAAAAAAAGTATATATGTATGTTTATCCATTGTCTAGTATCCATAGTACAAGCTCTGCTTAGTTTGGGCTAGATAGTGTTGTGTGTATGTGGTAGAATATTATTATATTATTATTATTATTCTTAAAAATGTTAATTAATCAATCAAATCAAATAATTTATTATTTTAGATTTTATAATGATATAACCATTATAAAATCTAAAATAATAAATGATTGAATACGTACCTACTCAAGTAACACAGATGATAAATGAAGAACGGTCTTGTGATCTCATCTCTGAATATTTAGCGGATATGACATAACGCGCGCAAATACTAGTATTACATTATTTAGTTGATAGTTCCGATGTTCAAACCAATGTTAATTATTATAATTTGTACTTTAACACAACATTGAATGAATAATATCTAATAATATTAGTTTTAATTGCTGATAATACAAATTTTAGGTACAGTATTGTATTTTATTACTATACTGTAAAGTTGATCAATGAAATGATAAATGTTAAAGCAATAAAGTTTTGTGATGTTTCATTACGACAGTTTATGAATTTTACCATCTTTGGAAAAATAGAATCACGTACCTGGATGCCAAGCAGCTTGCTGTGGCAAAATGGCGTCAATAAAGTTGGAACGCAAACCGAAACGATCACGTCGCGTTTACGAGTGGCGATCAGACACGTTCCATTTTTAAATGTGGGGATACGTACACTGATCGAAACGATCAGGCGATCCACACAAGCCGAAACACTGTCACAACTGACAGCAATGTGATCGATTTATAAACACCCATCAGCTATACTTTCGTACGTCCATAATTTGTATTTATACTAATGCAAACTCTAAGAGATCAATACAACGAATAAGACAATGCTATTCTTTGTGTTTATTATTTTGAATGAAGTATTGTGATCTGTGGCTAAATGTTTATACAACAATGAGTTGTTGTATTCTTGGAGAGAATAGATTCTTTCTACTTACTAAACATTTATCAAACTGAGTGTGAATGTTTGATTAAACTGTTGATTGTTTAATAATTCGATGTTTAGGAGAAAGATATGCACAGATTCACGTATATGTTACATGTAGCAATATTATTTTACATTGTTATACATATTATAAGTAACATAACCATGTTTAAATACTGTAAAATAAAGATTATTTAGTATTCATCATTCTTATAAATCATTGCACTATTTCTGTCTTAAAGTGTTCGAACCTGTCTAAGTCTTAGTATCGTATACTTAAAAATAGTAGATTTAATAATCTAAGTTTTTAGAACGTACACATTATGATAACATTTTTTACAGTACTTGTAATCCAACTCATATTATGCTGTATTTATATGCAAGTTACTCACTTGCATATAAATGCAGCATTTACAAGTAAACCGTTTTCTAGGCATAATCATAACTTGATTTGCCAAATGCATATTTAGTATATCTACTACTACGATGTATTTTTTGTACCCATAAGACGTGCACAGGCCTTCTCTCAAAAGTCCTTAAGTGATCGATGCTGTGCTGCTTGTTTTAAACAGTTCCGTATCTACTTATTCTTCCCTTTTCATCAATTTAGCATCCAACGCAGCGCTATCCCATCTTCCTTCGAAAACGTTTCTTGTTCTACAGCTGTTGTCAGTTCGTTGGGCTCTATAGTTTACCTACTGTCTTACAGAAGCAGAGTCATGACTAAATTCATCGGAAAAGTTTCTAGAAGATTCCTAGTTTTCTTAATTGAGTTAATACTTAATCAAGAAAACTAAGAAACTTCCAAAACCTGTGGATGTAAAGCATAGCGAAGACAATTAGGTGTTACACGTCCGCAGTCTATGTAAGCGCTGGCCAAGCGTTGCGAGCCGTTTCGATAGACACGTTACCGTTGCTCAACACTAGCACTATGCCACAAATTGTGAGGTTAAGCGATTTGACGACACTTTTAGTAAATGACAACATGCACTATATTGTTTATTTCTTACGGCAATAGGCTTATTCCTTGTTACCTAAAACCATAGCTTGCGAAGTGTAAGTGTGCCTAGTTTTAGGAATACGGGCTTGGAACTATGAATGCATGTTTATTTCAATCGCTAAGCAGATATCGCTGACTGAAGGGCAGAATCGCTTGTTGTTGTTCCTTTAGGTAACAATCTGGCTGTACCCAGTTGGCATTTTTTCGGACTGGAGGTTGTCACTGTCTCGTCAACTAACTAAAAAAACTAAAAGTAGTTAAGTCTACTATGTACTTGTAATATTTATATTTTATCCTTTATTTTTTTTTATTCTACTTCTGTGGCAAACAAGCTTACGGCCCACCTGATGGTAAGTAGTCACCGTAGCCTATGGACGCCCGCAACACCAGAGGCATCATTTGTGCGTTACCGATCTTTTAGGAAAGAAAGAAAAAACAGAAGTGGGAAGGAAAACGAGCGGGAAGGGGGAAAGAGAGTGATTGAGCCTCCAGCACTCTCACTCACCAAACGAAACACAATCGTAGCAATACTGCTATTTCACGTCGATATTCTGTGAGTCCTTTGCCGGTCGAGCCGGCCCATTCATGCTGAAATCAGTAAGGCATGCTTAATCTCTTGCCTAAAGCTCGGATCACGAGGCTCTGACGCAAAGTCTTTTCGTCATGCCTGATTTCCACACTTTGCTATTAATCTGTCAATTGCTGAAATGCAGGATATAATTTAAAAACAATTATGTTTGACCGCCGGCTGCAGGTCAAGATGATTATTCGTTGGCAAATTATATATTGATGTTATGTATATATACATATTATAATTCTTCTGTACGTGTGTACCTATGTAACAGAACTCCTCGTAAACAGCTGGTCCGATTTTCATGAATTTTTGTGCGACTGTTTGACGGCGCCAGTCAAACACTCGCACAACAATTTTAGATTCACCTTTTGGCCCGGTAGATGGCGCTGCAATTGGGTTCTAGGTCTATGTCTTCTGAGTCCGTTAGTAGCACTATATATTTTATAGCTTACGCCACAATCAGTCACCCGTATAAGCACCCTTGACAGTTATTAATATTCACTCGGTGTAATACTAACGCCCACATATCAGTGTATGATACCGTGCATTATTGAAGTGTCTCGATGTCGTAACAGTCCACCGCCTCTAGAGGCAGTCAGTCTTACTAATAAGGTACTGTTAAGAAAGGTCGTGTGTGTTGAAAAGTTTGCTCTAATTACGAAATATGTATGCCCTGTTAATGCAAAACATACATACATAGTCTCACTCCCCGAGGGGGTTGGCAAAGGTGTGTAACATTTAGCTAGATATGCTTGTTGGTATCACGTAACAGAAGGCAAGCTAGGTATATCTTGACAGAAATCCAATTGCATTTTAGCCAAAACCTCATACAAACATACAATAAAAATGTATGCATTGCATGTGCAAAAAACAAGGGCGAGATGTTAAACTGTTATGGATTATACAAACTTATTGTGTATGATGTAATAAGTAGCATACTTTCTGAAATATTCATCATTTTCCGTCTCTCCAACTCAAAACCTAACTATTTAAAAAAATGGATTGGACTCTATTGTGACCAAAGATTAAGAGATTACTGCAAAAAATACTCATTGTGAGTAATTTAACTGACATCCTGAAGACTAAAGAGTTTCAGTACTGAGTTTTCCTAGATCTTGTTGAATAAATCGGTGAAAAAGCTGTCAAATTGTGACAAGAAGAATGTTGCTATCGGACAAACTATGCAACATGTCAATATTACAGTAACGGGACTTGTACACAATAATTTTCAATGTACTATCGACGTGGGCGACGGTTGACCATTTCAGAAAAAATTTCGCTTGCGCATGTTGACTTTAAATGACTCCGCCCTTAAAAAAAACCCTTGTCAAAAAACTCAAACAATTGTTGGCCTGCTATGCGATTTTAATCTTAGGAGTGGTCAACCGTCGCTCAAGTCGATAGTACATAATATTATATTTCACCATATTTAAGGAGCTTATGAAGTAATCGCCACGAAATCTAACCGTTTATATCGTTTATTAAGTGTAATAGAATTTAATAACTGTTATTAAGTAGAGATTGATTTATGTATGAGTGATTTATGAATCATCGACACCAGGTGTTTATTTTAGCTTCTTACTGTTTCATAGTGATTAATAGGCTCTCGTTGTTTTATCTGCATAGATTTATTGTTCAGTTTAATAATCGAATTAAAAAAGTGCTTTGAACTGAACTTTTATAATATAATAGTATCTTGAAGTAGTTCTTACTAACTCTATATAAATATAGTACGAATGTGGTGGTGTGACATTCGAGTCAATATCGTACAAAAATAAAAACAAAATGCTTATTGAATTACCTTGGTATCTTCTATATGACTTTCTGTTAATCTTTCTTTTAATTCTCAGAGATTGTTTGACTTAATTAACTAAAATCTGTCGTTCTAGTTTTGATACTTAGTTACCCAAACACGAATAAAGGATCCAAAATTTAAAAATACAAAAAAATCGATCATGTGGTTCTGTCGCACTGAAAATTTCGCATCATCACAAAATGGCTTGAGCCTAGTTTCGCACTTCGCTGGTTTTTATAATGTTACTATTGTAGTTCTTGTTATTTAATTTAAAGTTTACACTTGCGTTGCAAATTAACAAGTTCCTTATGTATAAATTTCTGTAAAATTAAAATGTAATACAGTGTGATATTATCGCGTTTTTTTATAAAGTCACTTTTGTTCTTATAATATTTTAAAAGTATTATAACTATTTATATTTACAATGCCTCCGACGTTTCAATTGCTTTCAGCCATGGCCATGGGGAGAACAGCTAGGATTATGCAATTTTATTGTAGATATTTTACATTTTTGAATTTGTATTCTTTGTTAAAAGACTTAAAGAAACTAAAAATGCGCACATAATAAAACATATTATATTAAAATTATACCGGCTCCTTATTTGTTTTTTAAAGGAACCCTTTAGAAATGTACCAGTAAAGGCTCTATCTTTCGAATAGTAATAGGTGAAAGGCCGAAGGCGTTGGCTTAGTTAGTGGTTTCCATGCCATTATCCGCAAACGGTGTGCTTCCCTGCTACGCAGAATGCGTGGTAGCTCACACAGCATGTTGAGCACATTGTGCGGTCGGTGAGACAGTCCAATTTTGGGACGCTGGATGACTACACACGACATAGATAGTGTCCAGAAACCGGGCCTGTCTCATAATATTACGTGTGAAATTGATATGTTACTAACACTAGGTTAAGGATTTTGTCTTATACTAATACTATATGGACCTTGGTCTGCAATAAATATTAATCATTATAATTATTATTAGTATTAGGGTCCAGTTGACCCTTTAAGTAAAGAACTTAATAAATAAATAATAATAATAATAGAATGTATATGTGTAGCCCAAAACCAACTTACGCTTGGTCAGTTTTATTCATGTAATCCTTTTTTATTACCCGATAGTCTAAGTTATCTAATAAGTCAAACACCAGCGTGTTGCTGTCGCATGCGTAACTGACGACGCTTGATTGTTTAGTTTCACTTTTGGCTACAAAACACACAAAAAATGAGACACCGAGCGCATCCGAACCGCGTTAAGTAACCACGCAGTTAAAATGTTGCTGTTTGTTTATAATGCCTGTCATTTCTGTTACGGTGACAACACTGTAAACCACTTTCTATATGGTTATAATGATTTGACTGCGGCTGACGCAGTTGTTCTAGTGGACACGGCGTCATTTCTCCAGCAACTGTAATTCACTTGCACTTGTTCCGAATCATACTTGCATCCGTGACTGGACACTAAGTTCTCTTAGCGCGAGAATTCTTCATTCTAAGGGGTCTAAATGGGTTGGCTTTCGTAATCTAACTAGATTGGGCTGAATACCAGATTTGCAGATTTTGACTAAATAAACATGTCATTATGACACGCAGTTGACTTAAGAAATTACTTATATGTATTTTATGTGGTTGTAGTTTATGTTAAGCTTGTGTAAATACATTTTAATTAATAAAATGTTGAAGGCTGACATGAAATTAAAAGTAAATACCAAACTACAAGAATTACCATAGCTCATGAGTCATGTATAATAGCACTTTATTTTAGTTTATTGACCCCAAACAGGAATTCCGTCTGATGTTAATTCGAAATGAAATAATTAATTAAACAACAAATTATGATGTATGAGCGCCATTTTAACTATCCATAAAGTTTACTTCGCAATTATTCAATTACCTAATGTGTGAGTAAACACATACAATCACTCACCGTGACGGTAAACTAAAGAGTTACCATTACCTCCGATTACATTAAAAATGTAAATCCTAGTAAAAGTGAAATTAAGTCGAAAGCATGAAAATTCAGTGCAAGTAACTTAAGTGGTTTTAGTAGGCGTTATTTCATTAGCGCTAGAACCACTTTACCGTGTATCCGTTGGCACATCATTTAAGTAACAGCTCTACATATGTAGTTAATTACCTAGGCTTTATTGTAATGAAAATAAATTTGCTTCAGTGTTTTAAAAGTACAAAGATTCGAGTTATAAGATATATATATCTATACGAGCTTGTCTGGAGATATCAGATTAGCGAGCCTCATTTAATGTTTTAACACTTTCAAATCACATTGCAACTGGCAGCATGGCTGTTTTTTATCACGGTAAAATTATTGAAGCTGTTGGAACGATTTCTTTATATGTAACGTATTTCTGTGTTTTAATGTCATTTTACTTTATTTTAGCTTATTCTTAGTATGTATAGCTAATTAGATACCTATATTATGTCGCCAAATAGTTACACTTTGTTAGTGTCAATTTTAAATCGTTGTCATTTTCTTTGTCATTCTTCGTTGTAGGTTAAAACCTAACAATCAACGCTGTGGTTAACCATGTTACTGATAAAATAGAAGCTTCTAGACATTGGTCTCATAGAAACATAAAGTGATTAATTTATCAACATTTTCTTTCTTTCTTCTTCCTTTCGTGATATTGAGGTACTTACGAGTGCTGTAACTGACTCTCAGTAGATTGAACCCTCGCTAATCGCTTTGAAGAAAAGTTTAGTACAAGCGTAACTTTACGTAATGCCTGACTAGCCTTTATTAACTCAAACTTCAGATAGCTGTACGAAGCCATATTAATCCCTATGTATATAAAAGTAATTTAATATTCATATAATATCAGACCTTGGTCTAAATGATGTACATTGTACGTACATCCTTAGTTAAAGCAATAAATTGCACAGTAAATAGAAAAATGTTTGATGCATATCACACAAGTTATTTCAATTACAAATAATTTCAGAAATCCATTGTTTTCGTAATCAAATGGCGAGATACCATCTCATCATTGTCCAGTTCTATCTATAAATTACTTTTTAATTGTATAAGTAGGTACATGTATAGTCAGAAGAAAAAGATACGATAATAACATAATAGATAATGAGAATTTGTGTGTATACTTTGATTGTGAGTATCTTTGTTGGAAGGAAGATAATAATAGGAGGAAGAATTTAAGAATATCCGACATATTTATTTAATCTTAACGTTGTGACTATAATATCTGTTTGTTGAGGAAACCATGATGTGTGCACTTTCTATTTGTATGGACGTATGTTAACGCACACCCTTAATTATTATGTTATAGGCAGCACGCATGTATTCATTGTCTCCTTACGACGGACGCTCCAGTTTAAAAGTTGATCTGTAGAAACAGAGCTAAAAAAATTATGTCTTATATATTTTTTTAAAACAATGTTTCTTGTGCTGTAGGCAGCACAAGAAACATTGTTTTAAATAAATATATATACTCGTACTTTAGTATAGGTACTAAAGTACGAGTATGTTGGGCATTTTACTAAGCGATAACATCCTTTACTTGTAGTAATTTTAGTAAACATCTATAACATATCAACTATATTAACTCAAGCCTCTCTAACTACACGGAGGAAAAGACATCATATCCAAATTCTCATAGAAATACAACATCTCTATAACTGAGACATCAATACGTGTTTAAGTGAACAATGCATTTGATTTAATAACAGGAGACAATGTAAGGCCATTGTGCGTGTCCGTTGGTCCGTTTGTTGAGGTCGCTAGGAGTGGCCGCGAGTCGACGCATCAGTGAAAGTCGAAAGTCGAGGACCCGCGGCTTTCCTACTGGACGTTGAGTGTGAACATTGTGACGCTGTGTGACGATTTCAATTACAGTTTACATAGCGTGATTGATATCAGTACTGTAGGTATAGTTTTTTGTTACAAGTGTGATAATAGATATGCTTTCTTGTATGGAAAAGCTCGCAGGTGCTAATTTGGTGACGGTAAGAAAAATTGTCTTGTCTGGAAAAGTACCACCTTCTTATTGCAAACCAGAGTAAATAGTAGTACAAAAGTTAATGCGTTTTGTCCGTCTCTTACTTACATACCTACTTATCTCTATAATTTTTATTTATCCCATTTTCATTATTTTCTAGGTTTAGCAACGTGCGAATACGATACTTCTATCGATACTTCTGGTTTCGTGAGTTAATATACGCTACTGTAGCCGCTTACCATTAAAGTAATATAAAGTACATAAAAAAAGATATTCGAAACAATTTACTGACAAAGTTTTCCATTTCATGTCCAGACTGCGTTCTGCTTATGACATTTCTGAATTGTAAAATCCAATAACACTTTCGACAAATTGAACTCACGCGTTCCCACTGTAATCGTAAGAGCAAATTTATTCTGTCACGAGCCAAGAGTAATTAATTTACCTACTCATTTTCTAGAAAGTACCATTAATTCAAAGGGTTATCCTCGTTGGTACTGTGACCGGTTCCGTCACTTGTGTATGTAAATCCAGCATTGCGAGTCATCGATGCTGCACACCTTGTCTTACCGGTATTGACCTGTTATTGTATTAATACCTGGTATTGGCATTCTTAATTATGAAAAAGAAGAGGATAGATGGTCAGAGGAGGATGGAGTCAATCTTTCTCCTATGACTGATGGTACGGAATAAAGTTTTTTGTACCGTCTCAAGAACTGAATAATGGATTCTATTTTCCTTCATTGGGACATAGTCATGTTCTTAAACAGTAATCACCGATAACCATAAGGTGAGTTGCCACCGAATGCAGTCACAAAAATAAATCCTTGCACAGCTTTGTTGACCATCGCTACCTTGTTAAAGTTATATCGTCTCCGTTTTTTGTAAGGTTTGTTCACAGATGTTTAGACGACAACTGCTGGGATTAGTTAACTGAATTAGCAACAACCAACCAGATGATGGTGATTGACTGCACGCATGGCGTAGTGGCTTAAGTAGTCGCCTCGCCATTGCCCTACACCAAGTGGGTTCCATTCCCATACGGGACAAAAATTTGTGTGATCCATACATGGCTGTTCCAAGTCTGTATCCATTGTTTGAATGTTTGTAAAGTCCTTCGCGATACAGGAATAATATCCAGCAAAAGTATGGTAATCTTTTTTTAAATCCACTTGTTGTTGTATTGATTTTGACACGTCATAGTTAGCCTTTCAGGAACCAAGTGTTAATGTCATCATGAAATCCGACCAGTGATTGAGCCGTGACGCCCGTGATTAAATGACAAAATTTCATACTTTTATATTCATTTTATTACTAAAACTTCATCGTTAATTGGAAAACTCCAATACATCATGATGTTCATTTCGATATATTAATTACAGTTGATTTATTGTTACTTAGTTTGTAAACAGAATGTACCAGTTTAAGTCTATAATAGCTGCCATTATTTGTTGTGAATTTATTGACCACTGAATTAATTTATTGAATACTTATATTCCCATCTATTTGTCTTGTCGAGCACGCACATAAATAAAATGACTGACTTCACTTGCCTGCACGAATGGCGTAATGGTTTAAGTGGGGACACCTCGCCACTGCTATTACACCGAGTGTTGTGGGTACGTTTCCCACACGGGACAAAAATATGTGTGATCCATATATAGTTGTACACACAGCGACGCATCAACCTAGACTGTTTGGACTTAGAACTATTAGAAATTGAACGGTGCGAATCGTGCGAGAGAGTGCGTTATATTTTTGTTATCTCTATCCTTACCATTACATCGACACCACTATGCACTGTCCCTTTCCGACAATTCTCTTTTTTGTATGTAGCGTAGTTATGCGTATATACGGTGTCTAATTTGATGTGTAGCCGTGTGTACCGAGTCTGGGTGTTCTTTGTATCAGTTGTTTGAATGTTTGTAAAGTCCCCTGCGACACAGGATTGTCGAAATGTCGATTTTATTTAAAAATTGCAAATAATAAATATAAAAAATAAATGCGTCTAAGTATGTAAGATAAACGAATTTATAAATATATATATTATGACTTAGGTCCCATGTAATAGGGGGAAAGTCTTCTGCCCTCTATGCTGTTACTGAGAACATTTTTTTCATAAATCATAAATAATTTATTAATTTGCAGAAAATATTGTTACAGTGCGGGTGGCCCAAGACCGGTCTGTGTGGAAAACCTTAGGGAGAGTCTATGTCCAGCAGTGGACGTCTTTCGGCTGAGATGATGATGATGATGATTGTTACAGTGATGTTATTAATAGTCCAACAGGTCCAAGTATCAAATGTAAATAATTTTATTGAAGAAGAAGTAATACAAACGAGGTATTTTAAAAAAATATAACGCATTTGCATTTCTTATTGCCCTACAAACATAAAATTAAAGAACACAAACTGCACCCAGACTCAGATAAAATATTTGTGGATCACACAAATTATTGTCCCGTGTGGAATTCGAACCCACAACACACGAAGCGGCTGTAGCTGCTTGTCAAACCGGGAGTTGAACCCGGGACGCCACAACCGACGATAAGCGCAAACTAATACGGGATCAACGAAGCAGTAAAACATAATCAAGTCAGCCGATATACCCAATACATTATGACGAGTGACGTAATCGACTGCTTTCACCGAACACTTGAAAGGAATTGATGACACACGTTTCGTTAGAAAGTTATACCAAAATGCGTATTGCGAACAGACCACCAATATAATATGACAACTTATAAATAAATAAAATTGAAGGCTCGCTTGTATAGCATATAAGATGAAGTTTGAGGTGTTTATTTGACTACAAGTGGACTTGAAGACATTTAGCCACGATAGACGGTACCACTTGGATAGAAGTCGTGAATTTAACGAGTATCTCGCCACTGCATTGCACCGAGTGTCGTGGGTTTGATTCCTATATATAGAGGATTTTGTCTCATTGTTGTCAAAGTATTTTCGTAAAGGCGCCTACGTGTTGCGACATTAGAGAGACTTTTGTGTAAACGAACTAATTTACATTAGCGGTTTGTTGATATAAATAAGGGCAATATCAATATAGTACCTACTTAAATTTGGCACATTCAACATATGATGTACATATAATAAAATTACAAACAGAATTTTGTCGTGTGTACGCTTTTCTCCAAAACGTGTGAACCAGTTTAGATGTGATTTGCTTTCAATAATATATTGAAATTAGCCTGCATTTACATTTATTACTTGTTTCATTCAAACTTGCTACCAAATAAAAAAATATCCTTTTATCGATTTCAAAGTACCGGAATAATGCGAGCTATGTTGTTTCAGATAAATATTCACATCAGTACGAGTCAACTTACGAAATACATCTTTAATGATGTCTTCAAAAATTAAATGCCTGGCAAAAAGTAGCAAAACTTATAAAACAGCGTCACGTGCAGCACCGTAACTAAATAGCCGTATCCGTCCTTCCTAGTAGAGAGTGAAGAGCAACGACCCTCGCCAGAGGTAATCGTCCTCCGGCCTCAAGTGGGCGAGCCTCCGAAGAATCGGAGGAAATGGACCACGAATAATGTACACACGCACTAATTGAAATCATACAATGAACTGATTAGTCAAGCAAATGAAGTACCATACAGTGCCGCGCCTATACGATTACGTTTTGGTATATTATGCGTGATTGTAAAGTGATGTTTTGTGGTAATAAATAGTGCTGCATGCACAGATTAAGGGTTTAAGTAGTCGTTAAATAAATTGCGTCAGGTTTGACTCCGTTTCACAATTGAAGCATGCCTATGCCTGTACATTGAATCGTAGTTTAGGTGGGCAAAGTTACGAGTAAATGCTAGTACATGTTAAACATATCACGGTGCAGAATCACTCAATAAAATAAAAACAAGATTTTAGCCAAGGAAACTAGGAGCAAAGAAAGACAATAAAATATTACTAGTGATGCTCGTTGTGGTCACATTGGAATCAACACATAGGTTTTCAAACCACAGAATGCTACAGACAGATTTTAACTTTAAGCTTAACGCTACCTAGCTTCGAAGATTAAAGACATACTTACTTGGTACTCATCGGTATCATCCTAGCCGAATTTAAAACATTACTTCCAACTAAATATTTGTTATACTAAATATTCGGTATATGCCTCCGAGGCGCAGCGGTAGTGAATGCGACTGCTGTGCATGAGATCTCGGGTTCGAACGCCGGATCGGGCCAACAAAAGGTTATTGGAATTTTCTGTTAGGAAATCTCAATAGCAGCCCGGACTTAGCAAGTTGGCGGTGTTAGACGCCCCCGTGCCTCGGAAAGCACGTAAAGCTTTTGGTCCTGCGCCCGATCTTTCTCCGGTCGTGTCGGATTACTGTCCCATCGGATCATGAGAATGAGGGAATAGAGATTGCACTTGTGTTTGCGCACACGCTTGTGCACTATAGTATCTCCTGCGCAGATAGCCAGTCTTGCCAGATTCGCCGCCGCGCCGTGACCAAAATTCGGTCTGGAGGACATTATTATTCGGTGTAAAAGAAGGTTCTGTTTACATACCCCTAATGGCCTTAGCAGTCTTTGTCCCCATATAACCATTTAGAATAACGTTGGTAATTTAATAAGCCTCTCTGCGCATGCAAATATGTTTAACACATGTTCGTAACAACAATACACAAGTGCTATTATAATACTAATAATTTCAACACAAACGTTTTGTTCTAATGTAGCGAAACACTTTTATACAGGTGTACGTGTGTTTTGTTAATTTTGGTGAATTTAATACGACGTCATGTACAGACTTTGAATATGATAAAACCATAGGTACTTGTATGGACGGTCACCTGCATATTCTTGAAAAAGAAATTTTAACATATATTTACTAACTACGTGGTTCATATAATAGGGCCTCTATTACGTATATGTAAATTATTATTATATACAGAACATTTTCACAGTGCTCGTGCTGCCACCGAAATCTTTTTCATATTGACTCTAATATAAAAACACATTAGCAATGTGCCCGATGCCTCTGGCGTAAGATGAAGAGCAAGCTTTTGCCGGCCGCCAAAAATTATTATCTAGGATATGTTATTTTAACTTGCAATAACTCCTCTACAGTTTAGATAATAGGGTACAGCAATATCTGTTGTCGTTAAAGACAGACCAAGAAAATGCTGCACAAATGTTACATGCATATTCAAATATCTTCAAAACCTCGATTTTAATTCGAGTTTGTGAAGATATATGAATATACAGGGTGATTTTGAAATCGTGTAATTCCTTTTAACCACGCATTCTACTGGTGATATAGAATAACCCTGACCATATTTTTATTTAATTAGAATTATTTTTCTGAAAAATTATTGTTCCGTTTTTTTTCGTGAAATGGTGTCAGATAGTCATATGTTAACCAACCGAGGCAATTTTAATTTTTTACTAATTAAAATATAATAATAATAATATAATATAATAATAATAATACGTTTATTGTTCAGAAAAAACATACAAATAACAGGTTAGTCACTAGACCCACACTAGGATACCCTGTGTTGTGGGTTCTAGTCTCTTTCGTGCCTTGTAAAAATTTTACATTTGCAACTCAATTATGTAACATAGAAAATAAAATTTTGGGATTAGTTATTTGTTTATGTGTTATGTGAATGTGAAGGTGTCTACGTGTTGTGTATGTAATGAGAGTGTATGTGTTATGAATGTATAGTGTATAGGTATATTAATAGTTTTGTATTAAGTTTTCTGTTTGTAAATAGCTTGTTGTTTGTATATATAAAGACATATTAATAATTAATGTCGTAAATAATAACGGGCGGTCCTTTTTATTGCCCCTTATTATTTACGACATCAGTTATTGTTATGTTATTATTTTTAAATTAGTAAAATATTAAGATTGTGTCAGGTGGTTAAAATATGACTATTTGAAATCATTTCATGAAAAAAATCTGTACTCTAAATCTGCCGAAACCATTATTCTAATTAAGAAAAAATATGGTCAGGGTTATTCTATATCACCAGTAGAATGCGTGGTTAAAAGGAATTACACGATTTCAAAATCACCCTGTATATGTAACATTTGTGACCATTATTACATACATTTACATATTACATACAAATTTTATATTTATTCGTATAACTACTAGTGGCCAAAATGTTTAATCCTCTTGGGTGGCTTCAGACATTAATTACTCTGTAATTGCTGAGGATATATATACATGTAATGTAATGTATACATAAACTATTACAATATAAGTAAAACCATTTAGGAAACCGGTCTTATGCAGCTACCGGTAAACGGTTTCGAAACTTCAAACGTATACGTTTTAATAGTCAAAAACATCGTCTTTGATGTACGCATTAAGATCTTTTATTGCTAACTTTTTTATAGATCAATAGAGTAACTGAGCAAGTTACTATAAATAACTTTAAATAAACGTTGAAATACATTAGAAGGCAATAACCCTTTCTTTTCTTATATCTGTGAGCATGTCGACATTTAAAAAAGCAGGGTAAGTGAAAAGAGACAGAGACATACATTCGACACGTTTAAGAATAATTTTAGAGCTCTCAGATACGTAGGTATATCTCTCCCTCGCTATTGTGCATTGAGCGAATAGGTAATGGACAGTTTATTTATATGTATGTATATATATATAAACGTGTTTAAACATCTCGTGCAGAAACAATTTCAAAAACTTCATAGCATATTTCATTTTTTTCGATTCGATAATATCTGCTTTACTTTATGCAGAGATCTGTTTCTAATGATTCTTGGTCTATGATAAAGGAATTATTTTTCAATAAGCCCTTTTGTAAGAAAGAAAGACCTTTACACAAAATATATCTTCTCGCCAGTTAAAATACGGTAGGTGCTTAGTACACATCTGGTAGTTCACAATTGTTATGATCGGTAACGGAGTGGAACATCTTACGTTCACTACTTTGAATAAATGACATAACAAATATGCCTTTGTGCTCATTTTTATTTTATTTGTATGCCGTTTTAATGTTTGGTAATACAGAATATTTGCCAACGTACACCTGTTCGTGTAGATTGCTTCTGTTTATTGTGCAGTTTAGTCACAGTACATAAATATACAGTAACCTATCTTCATACAAACGGTCGGAACTCGAGTCATACCTACGAGCCTCGGCGTCGGCATGCGCTCGGTACCCAACCAGTCGCGAATGCGCCGCAGTGACGAACGGACGGTGTGTTATTTTTTAAACAGTAACCGTGCGATTTTTTTACCCAAAATAAGTACAAGTATAGCCTATTTAATATGACAAGTAGAATATATTGTACTGTTTTTAGTTGCATGAATTCCTCAATAACGCACCCAGAGATAACTTTTTTTAGATTACCTGCAAACGCCGAAAGGTAACACTATAAAATGATTATACTTACTAGTATGTAGGTACATAATTTAAGTCCTTTTAAAGGATTTTTTCCCCTCACGAAAGGTACCGGGACTACAGTAAGATTAATTCGCAAACTTTTTTAATTGTACCCAGCGATGATTTCGTGGAATATATAGAAAAAAAGAAATATTCCGAACTTCTTTTAAAACTAAACATATAAATTATAAAGTAGCTGCAGGTATAACCATGTAAAAGATATTCCTTTTTCTCCTCCTTGTCCATGATTCCCGAAACAATTTTTAATTAATCTTTATATTCGAATGCGGCTTTTTTATACTTTAAAATATTATAATAAAGCATTCCGTACGTCTCAGTCGAGGCGCAAATATTTTTCAGTCGCAAATTTATAAGACCGATTTGTTATTAAGTCTTAAATCTAACATAAACATGTTTTTTTTAAATTAAATCTAGGAATCCAAAAACTATAAAAATAATAAACATGCATGTTGCATGTTTATTGAACACTTCCTATTCCATTCACAAAGTATTTTATTTGTTTAAATAAAATAATACAATCACAAAAATAGATAGAAACTCAAAGTAGACAGATTTAATTAAAATGCTGTAGGTGGGCAACCCTATCGCATGTTTACGTACCGCGGCTGTAGGCATTCATTTCAAAGATACGGCCGAGTTACAATACTGTATATTTATGTACTGTGGTTTAGTCTTCCTCGAATTTTTAATTTTCGTTTTATCTTATCTTGTGTGGGGGCCAGTCAGTACAGACCGGCGACACTTCGACCCAGTGGAATCTTTTGTGTCGACTTCCCCAATAACGACTGCCATAGATGTTCATGGCAGCTGGGACCGACGGCTTAACGTGCTCTCCGAGGCACGGAGTAGGCGATAATTGTCAATCAATACGCACGTAATTTCGAAAGGTCATATAACTTCCGAAAGTCAGAGGTGCGCGACGTGGGTACGAACCCGAGACCCTCTGCATTGCAGTATGTTGGTCTCCCCACTGAGCTATCGCTGCTCTTTACGTTTTATCGTAATTGGCATGTTGTTTAATACTTAAAAAGCCGAAATTACATTGATATCAATTTTAGACATAACCGAAGACGTAACGATGCGTCGTAACTGTTTGTTTTTTTTGGACTGAATACTTGTTTTTTGTACTTGTTAATAACATATCATTGCTTCCGTATACTTTTCTGTAATTACAATAATAATATTATATAATCTTTCAATTCAATGTAATTTGCTCCAATGTATACAAATGTGCCCGTACTAAACGATAAAGTAAACTAGCATCATTAGTATCAAGAACAACAAACACAACTACATAATTCATACCACGCAGAACATACTTCTGGAGACCTCGAAGTTCCTTTAAAACTCTTTTCTTAAACACATAATACTTGCACGTAAACTGTCATGGCTGACACCACACTTTCGACGCACTTTACGCACCTATGAAAAAGAAAAGTCGTCGTTTATGGTCTTTAAGGAGCGTGTAATAGACGGCTGTGTGGGCGGCGCACCATTACGTCGATGTAGTTCACCGCACACTCACCACTAACTAGTATGGACTGATTAGGACTGTAGACTGTACTTAGTGAACAAGCTTGTCTAATTGAGTTTTTGTTTACCTGTTGTTGTAATAAGTAAGCTCTTAGGTGTAGTTTATATTGGCTAGAATTAATGTTAAATCAGAAATTATATAATATTATTGTTATTAATATATAAACTAGGAAAACATAGAAAGGGAAATATATTTTATATTTATGTAAGTATAAGTGTAAGTAAGTAAGTATTTATCTTGTTTTCTTTAATTTTAAGACTTTTAGTTCATATGTACGTGGACTATGTCAACCCAATTATAAATATAGTTCATAATTTAGTATAAAATAACTTAGTTTTATTTTATATTAAGTTAAGAACTATTTAATATATAAATATGGCCGCTCCAGTTTGGTTTTTTTGCACGCTACTAAGTTGTAATACTTGTTACGTAAAGTAAATAACGACGGAGTGATTTTAAACCTACAGAAAAGTATTTAATTTAGTTACAGTTATAACAACATTAAAATATGTTTTTTTTTACTTTGAAGGCCGTTAGTTAATAATGATAAGTGACGAATTATGTTCTTGACTTTACGCTTAAATTATGTACTGACTTAAGTCAATACATAATTTAAGCGATTAACTAGAGATTGAAGTTGATATTGCTTAAAAATATCGGTGTCGATTAATCTGAAGCGTGTCTAAATGCGTAAAATGATTTAACTGACTTAACTGTTCACTTAAATAATTTTCACATAACCTTTAAAACTGTTTCAAGTTCATATAAAACGATAGCTCGCACGGAGGTAAAACATATTGATATGTTTAATAAATATAATTATTGTATACTATTAAAATAGTCAAAGGCCAACGATTGTAACAGGTATCACGCTAACACTGTCGAACAACATTTTAATAGACAATGTTGAAGGTTCCAAATGTGGAAATTCAAATTGAAGTAGTAAATAAAATACTAAAAAATTATATTAATACAGTACCTATACTATAATATACAACGAACGAGAAAGGCAAGGCTGACCGAAATTAATGCTAGAATTTAAATTGTATACACAGAAACATTAAAGGAACCGTTTTTAAAATTAAGATTCGAGTATATACAAGACAGAATATATACCGATACAATTTAGCGACTATTTACTTACCAACCGATTAGTGCTATGTCACATAAATTGATTTAATTATATGAAGCATGCTTCGAGTCAAGACGATCACAACTTCGTGTCCTTGTTATTAACCATAACATGTACCATCGTTCGGCGTCAATCCTAGTACATACTATCATATCATACCATCACCAACGCAAAGGTGTGTGCACAATTTTAACGCAATCGAAAATAAAAATTGAAACTCAATTGTAATATTATTGTAAATTCATGATAGCTGGTAAATACATCTTTCTTTTAATTAGGTATTTATATATACTCGCAAAATATGATTATACTTTTATCTCACGATATATGTAAATACAGTTAGAAAATGATTGGAAAGCTAGTACTTAAATATAATTGTGGCGTGCCAAACACTCGTTACTGCTACTAGATTACGAGCGCAAAGCTAATATAATATTTGTTACGCGTTCTCGTACAACACGATGAGGATCTAGCACGGGCTGAAAGCGTGAACAATATAATGATCTAATAAAAATACATTCTTCTTTCTTTATACTTAACTTTAAAGTATATGCGTTTGAAAAGAGCGAATTTCTTTAGAATTTCTTTTTGTTTTATATCTTAAATAAAATGTATGATTAACAAAGCGTAAACAGTTTAATTTGATTTCAATGTTGTAGAAAATGTAAAATATGTTTATTTTAGTAGTATGTATTTAAAATTTTGCTTAGTGTGTTTGAGCTAACTTGTCTCTTTCTAAGCGACGGCCTATTGTCTATCTATGGTAAAGGTTATGAATACTCTGATCAAAACCTTTATTATTAAAAGGCTCGCTCCTAAGAGAAGATAATTATTTATACATAATACAAAAATTCTAAAGTAATATATCTGCCAACCCGCACTGGGCCAGCGTGGTGGACTATGGCCTAACCCTTCTCACCCTGAGAAGAGGCCCGTGCCCAGCAGTGGGACGATATTATTATATGTATTATATACCTAAAATGTCTTAACTCCTAAATGTATAAAATCTCTTTTTTTATCAAACATGCGGGATAGTAATCATGACATCATATTAACCATAAATGATGATACTCAATACTTAAAACACCGAGCTAGCGACTGAAGTTTGATTTCTGTTTCGCTTAGTTTCACCCAGTTATCTAGTTTATATTGCAATATCGAAGTGCTAGTGTTAGGAATGTGCTACTCCTAACACTAGCATTTAAGTTTAGCTGTAGCATATGACTAGAATACGAATAGGTTGCAAACTCTTAAATAATAAATCTTAAATAATTGATAACAAATATTCCTGATGTAAGTTCACAATTTTCTTAATCACAAAGTCACCGCATGAATTTTTAAAAGCACTAATTAATCCCTACTTTATAAAAGTACAGCTTTTAAAAAGCTGAGTGAACTTAAAATAAAATGAAGAGTGCGATTGGAGCAGTTGATCTTGTATAGAAATATTAAACTCGGATAAAATTTCCTAGCGGGATATTTGGTATTCTGAAGGTTACGTGAGATGTCAATAGCTGACTGGTAGAATATACTACACCTACTGAAAAAACTGAGACGGGTGAAACTTTAGCAATTTTACATTTATGTACGGGAATCTAGTTATTTATGAGACCTACTATTTTAGCTATAGGTATATTATACTAACTGATATTCGTGACTGCGTTCGTACTTTTAAGTATCCAACCGCAATGTTTTCATCAAAACTGATTTAGTATTTTTTTCGTCAATACTTGACAAATAGATTTATTTTTGGATTTAAAATGTTAATACTGTTCTCTCGTGGCGCGGCGGTTGGTGTATTCTTATAGAGTAAGTAAGAAGTAGATTTAAATAATAATAATCTAAACGGATTGGATATCCACGTAAGTTCATACAAACAACATGCCATTTATTGTGGAGACAATTAATTGAATATACCTCTCAAGTTCAGCATCTTAAAAAAATGTCTTCTAGAATGACACCATTTTAAAGTAAATACCTTTTATTTAAAAATAAATTAATGTTTGCAATGTTTTCTATTCTACATTTGAACGACAGGGTCATTTTTAGAGTTAATACCCGCTTATTTAGGTATAAGGGATATCATCAACTGCAGATTAAATCAATTCATTCGAACGTGTACACAAAACTGGTTTCGTATAAGATCTACAAGGTATGTGGAATCTTCGGGCGTCGCAATCAATTTGACATTTAAAACTGTGGTATTTGCCTAGAATGCGTGATTGCCGGTGGCAGCCATGCAAGAAAATATTTTACGAAGGAACTTTAGAAATCTGACAGACCTGGCACGTCTGCAAAACATGCTTATCGCTTATTTATATTCAAAGATAAGAAAGACATTTTTTATCTGTGCGTGCATTATTTATTATGAAAATTGCAGATGCTAGTATTTTGTAATGCGTCAGAGCTAATCAGCAATTTATTTCGTAGATGGAATATATTAATCAAGGGCCATAAACGTGAGCAGATTCTATCTCACATTTGACGAAGGTTGAGGTTTGTTTTATGAATCCAACGTAATACAAAGCTAGCATAATATTGATGTCTACCAGGTACATTTTTTGACTTCGTGCATCTATTGACAATATTGTACAGGCAGATTCATCCATCTTCATTAACGAAATATTACTGGGCTTCAATCAAAAATTCCAGCACAGACTTTCGTAGGACTACGTTCACCTATTACGTAGGACTTTAAACCATGGCTGTCGAAGTGTAAGTAATACATTAAAACTGTAGGGACTTTAAGACTATATACTATGTATGCTTAAAAATGTAAATGCAGTCGCAAGTACCATTTAGTCACGTATACAAAACGGTTCACGTTATCTTTTAATAAACTGCGTAGTAAAACATTCTGGTCTAAGTGGTTCAACATAGCCGCGATTATTTTTCCCGTTGCTTCATACACCCACACATAATTTCGCGTGCAAAACGTCGCTTATATATAAATGTATGGCGTTCGTGAGTAAACACTTAACCCGTTCGTTAACACATACACGCCACTCCCATACATTCCAACACACACTCAAATACTTTGTAACACGATGTATATATGGGAACATAAGAATGTCCATCTATTGTGACTCAAATCTTAATTGAAAATCGCTTCTAATGACTTCGTTTAGATCTAGTTTAGAAGTGCACTGTCTATTAATGGATACTTTTATATATGGTAATTGGGTCAAAATGTGAAGCTCGAAGCTGCGTACTTGAACTTTATATGGAAAAATATTTGCGCTTGCGGTAATGTTCATTAGCCCTAAGGCGGCACTAATGATGAAAAGGATTGGTACATTGATTTAATTATATTTATAGCGATGGAGTGATGTCAAATTCAATTGTAGATAATAATTAATTATTCTGATTCATTCGACTCGTATTATGCGTTTGTGTTTACAATGGATTATTAGCCGCAGGTTCTGTGCCCCAGTTGTATGCTAGTTTGTTACTGGATACGTTTGTTAGAAAAACTCAACAGCTGTACTAATTCAAGGAACCTAAAGTCGCCTAAATGTGGGTGTCATACTACTCAGGGGTATTGGATATACTGGCGTTACTCCACGTATGTAATCATAATAATAAAATAGTCGTTAACAGTTATTGATCACAATATATGACGCTTTTTATGTGTGCTGTGGTTAGATTTATGTAAATGCTACGGTACTAACGACGCATTCGAAATCAAATCGGATCTAATAACGCTAGTCATTTAATTGTAATAAAAACACCAAAGATAGAAACCAGTATTGCAATTACGTTAGAGGTAGGATCGCCTTAAGGTGTGTTCTAGGGGAATGAAGTCACAGTGTCACTTTGAGAATAAAAAACATATTAATTAACCGATGGCCGGTTTTACAAGCTTTGCGTAATACATATTTATAATACAAGTTACAGCCATTGATTACGAAATTGTTATATTTAGAATTAACATCCTTTACCGTCAGTTAAAGGTAGGTAGCTACATTATCTTGATTTTATATAAAGCTGATAATTTAATTAAGTAGGTATTGTATTTAATAAAATAAATTTTAAGAGTTACGAGTCGTTCGAAGATGGACTAGTGCCAACGCAAGCTTAAATCCAGTTCATAATAAAGATAGTCATCTTTATTAGGAACTGGAATTAAGCTTGCGTACAGATTAACAGTAGTTCGATTAGGAATAAGAATTTGGCATGTATTTAACGCGGCGACAAACTTATCTCGTTTAGGATTTTAAAAATAATTAAAACGGGTAGCAAAAATAATGGGTTAGGCAGCTACAGTAAAATAGCATTTTAAGTATAAAGTAGCAACTTTATATTGTATTCTATTCGCTATATTCGCTTTATTTAAATTTAAATTGGCAGTGATTTTTTGGTGAAGCAACTGAATTTATTGTTAGGCGACAACTTGGTGGCGAATATAAAGTAGAGAATAGGCCTTTATATATTATACAATGAGGTTTTTTATAAAATTAACTGAGATGAGAATAAAATATGCACATGGTTATAAAAAACATACTCTTTGCGACATTTTATAAGGTCTAAATAATGCAAATTGCGGCATGCAAGAAATATTATTGGTCTATACTATTATTTTTTTTAATGGTGAAACAGTAAAAGGCACAAAAGTAGAACAATTATCTTTATTTATTTATGAAACATTATAAATGAAAGAAGCTATATCAAGGTAGATAAAAAGTACTAAAACTAACAAAAAAAGCTATTGCAATATTAGTGCAGGCTTTGATTTAGTAGGGCGCCCACGTTTTCTTTTGAGTCCAATCGGAATCAATTTTGCCTCTAAAGGTGGAGTGGTTAGTTTTAGCCGTATGGCTAGACCCAATATATGTTTACAGATGTATATTTTAAAGAATTGAGGACAAGTGCATGTGCCTTGCTTCCATCCTGCATTAGGTAATTCGGTTTTCCAAAATGCGAAGTTTTTTTCTTTGAACTCATCAAATGTGTGCCATGATTCATCATATGTCATGCCCGTAGCCTTAACTTCTTCATTAAGTACTAAATATACTTTTTTATTACAATCAGATATTAAAGTCTTTACTTTAACATTCTGTTTTGCCCAACAATATCCTTCTGTCCATTCTTTTAATTCAATATTATGAGTTTCTGGGAATGAATTTTCATTGATATCATGTGACTACTGTGTAACCATCTCGCTTGCCACAGTAAGGAATCGTGATAAGGGAAAGCGTTTCCGCATCGTATTATGATCTTTTTTTGACTTGTTGAAAGCTTCCAAAGCATTGTTAGTAGTCGGTGAAGGAGTTGCTGCTGCTCCTAAGAACCAGTTAGGATTTTTGATCAGCCATTCTTGTTCGAAATATTTTATAAATGAAGTCTTTAAAGCATGTTTCACAATAAAAGCTTGTGATGCAGCATTGAAAATTTCCTGTGACGATGCATCATGTAAAGCATATATATCCTGCATAATGTCTTTTCTGTTTTTTTTATCCACCGTTTGCTTTTTTCTTAATATTTTTTATGGTGTGCGCCCAACACATGCGTACCGTGGTATCAAAACCAAATACTTCCAAGAAAGCATTTTTAATTGCTGGAGCTGCATCACTCACTAGTACTTTTGGTTTGAAATCGAGGTCAAACAAAGAATCTCCTTTAAACCCCTAAAAACCATTTCAAAGTCTTCTTGCTTCTCATTTGTTGGAAACTGCTAAACAAAGCGGATAGAATTTCCGGTTTTTGTTTGTTGTTCCGACTATCAAAACAGGGAAACCTTGCCAAATTAACTTGTAGGTGGCATCCGCGTGCAAAACATCAATAGAACTTGTAAATTTCAATAACTTTTTTGTTGTCAAAACGAACCTGAAAATAGGTTGGTCACTCTTCAATATCCAGTACTTCATAATAAATGGTTCATCTTCGTCTTCGGGAATGTTTTCGTGGTCATGTATCCACTTTTCTAATTCGCCTAAGTAAATAGTAGGTTGCCCAAATTTAATTCACCGTCTGTCACTTAAATAATTATTGAGTTGTATTTTTGTAAGCAACTTAATTCCATCGATCTTTTGAAGAGCAGCTAATATAGCTTTTGGCTTTAAGTGCAGGTCAAATAGTTTGTTAATTTCAATTTTAGTTTGATCATTAATACCGTAATCGTCTCGTGGCCCAATGTCATTATGATTATGATCAGCTTCCGTAGGATAAACAAAAACACAGTCGGATCCACATTCAAACAGCAAATACAGCGCTGCCGCGCACTGTGGTCCCTTCTTCCGCACTTTGTTACATCTGTAAAATCGTTTTTGTCCCTCTTCTGTCATTTGTGTGAATGTCCGAGACCAAGTTTTTTCTGAATTCACAAAAACTTCTGCCTCTTTTAAGTTAGAAAATTTATAATAAAATACCCAAAGTTTGTTATGTCCTCGTACACGCTTCGGTTTTGGTTCTTCTTGACCCTCTTGTTCTGATTCACTTGAACAATAATCCGGTACTCCATCATCACAATTCATCACACGACTAGGTCCTGCTAACTTCAACTGATTCATTTCTGCATTTAAACGTAGCTTTGATTCCCAAAATACGTAAAAAACTATTTTAAAAAAAGTTTACGAGTGCTTATGCGCTTGAATAATACAAACAATAACAAGTAGTAGCGAGTCCTGTGACCATCGGCCGTCGTCGCTTCCTATTGGCTGATAGCGCGCTCCACCTCCCGCGCCGCGGCCTCCGCTTTGCTTCTATGCAACCAACGCATTTGTCGATTTTTTCAATACTTTACGATTCTACAACAAAAATTCTCATATCTTAATAGGTACTTAAAATTGGGACCCGTTTTAATTTTTATAGCTGCTTGAAATTACTGTCCGAAAGTGTATTTTTATATGGAAGCCAATAGTTGCTACAATACAATATTGGATATCCCACTGTTAATATTAGCTGCCAAGTCATTATTTTTAATACCTCACATATTATTTCATTTTTCCTGTTTAATATATTTACTATCTTATAGTGGCAGCCGTTATTTAGTTATTATAGATCTTATGTTTTGTAGCTCATTATAATATAATTGTTGCTAAAATATTTAACCACTACCAAATGATTTTTTTTGGAACCATGTAGTTAATCGCCTAATAAATTGTTAGTCGCCTCATTAATAATTTGCCTAAGAAATTTTGGTAGCTGGTGTAATACCTGATAATGGCACATTCTGACTAAAATCAATCCAAATGATCTGGAAAATAAACACCAAAAGTACAAGGGTAAGTACATTTTTATTTATTGTCGGCTTTCTAGTCCAACGAGCTACAGCTGAATATCAAATATGCCCCGAACTGACTAGTATCGTACCAACGAAACCCGAATGATTGTCAGAGGTTAAATGAGACGTCAGTATATTTAAGGTATAAAAAGTAGGTAAAATGCAAAAATGCGAGTAATAAATCAAAGCCCCATGTCATACTAGAGTTGCATTATAAACCTAAATAAAAGCACATGTGCGTTTAGGCACTGCTCTTTTGGTGTCCGTCTTGGAAAAATGATTTTGCTGATGATGCTATATATTTTATTACTATGTGTGTTGATTATTTTTTTCATGTATAAGCAGAGTAACAGAAAACAGCGCGAAAGGGGTCACACATTTGCTTCCAGAGTTACCATATGGCCTTTTATTTATTTTGTTGTCTTAAATTATTTTAATTAACTTTTTATACCAAACCCAATAATTACTGGCCGTATAGGCATTGCAGTGCGATCTGGATTTGCCATAAATTTCGTTCATAAATTGATAAACGCATGCCAACTGTTCTTTTCAAAGAGTTGAACTTTAGTAGGTAAAGTGCTTTCGTTTTATTTTCGCGATTAAGTTCACTCATGGCGTTTCATAAGAAATCAAATATATTACCAAAGATCTTTGTGTAATAATAAATATATGTAATAGTTATCGTTTAATATTAATAATTGACGTTTTTAAAACGGATAATTTTTTACCTGCCACCTTGAAGAAGTAATATTGCTAGTGGGTGCTAAATGCTGCTGTTAAAATAATTGATGTATTTTTACAATTATAAAATACCAAGTTAATAACATTCATGATACTTTAGTAATTACGTTTGCGCATAACCAAGTGTTGGAGGTGGAGAGAAACTATGTAATTGCCGTAAAGAAAATGTTTGATATCAATTATTTTGTTTTTACTATATAAAGATATTTATAAAGTTACTGACACACACATTTACATTTCCCCTATAATGATGACAAGTTAACTATTGTATTATTAATTCAATTATTATAAAACCAATGTCAACGGATTACGCGGCTTTTCATTTTTGTTGTAATTCATTTAGTGAGTACATAGATAATATGTGTATTATGATTTATGAAGTCCGCTGACATAGTAGGTAAAAGTTTTACTTGTGGCAGTATCTTTTAAATATATTTTTTATCAACTGTAACACGTTTTCCACATTTAAAGATATAATGTATTTTTTTTTTAATTATTTATAAGAAGAAGTTTTAGTATGTGAAGATGTTATTTAACGTGCCGTGTTCAGCAGAGCAAGCAATGCAATAATAATATAAATGAACCAACTACACTGTTGTGATCTGCCAGTAACCAACTTCTTATAGAAAAGCTCAAATCAACTTATAATATCCATAATCAATTGATGAGTTACAATTTGTCGCTATTAAGCGTATGAATCAATTCGACAGCTGGCCAGCCGAGCCGGTGGCAGTGACTTAATTACATTACCACAGAATACATATTAGAACTAAGTTATATTATCTACTAATTAAACTAAGACTGCGACGAATCAATTACACGTCTGATATGGCAATGAAGTAATAACACGCTATATAGGTACAAATACATATTTTTATTTATAATATAACCTTTTACATTTCCAATTATCCATCAATTCATATTTGAAAGCTGGCTATAAATTGTTTATATGGCACGTGTTTTCAAAAACACGACGATGACGATGTGAGGCACGGTTCTTCTTCTCCAAGAGTTTCTGAGCCGATTACGTGACGTTCGATTCGTACAAATCGGCTCAGACTTTATATAAATATTACCAATGTTATTATACAAAGGCGAACTTTCTCACGGTGGCCATATTTTTCTACATTTACTAACGGATACACTATTGTTTTGATAGAAAAATACGCTCCAGGTGGAAATGAAATAGCTCACGAGAGAGCAATCAACAGATATCTAATAAGATGTTACCGAGGAGGAAATAATAACGGAACGTATTATAGGAAACGCCGTTGGAATCCGACGACCTTTTGGATATACCTACAGCTTATATAAAATCGTTAGAAAATGTTGCAAGATAGTGTCGTAAGAATATGTTATGTTTCTATAGGTTATGATGAAAGTACATCAGATTAATTTAAGTGGGAACAGTTGAAATAATATCTTTTGAGCGTTACTTGATCTAATCTTAAATGTTCTGGAAAAAGCCCGACTAAGGGTGACTAAAAAACCACGAACGTTGCACGAATGAAGTAATAATGAAGATCTTTGTTAAAAATAGGGATCCGTATACATTATTTTTCTTTTTGATAAAAAGCTGATAAATAATAATAATAATTTAATTCCAAAATCAATAGTTACAAATATTTTATAAAGGTATACATATTATATATATATTAAAAGTATAAGTACAAAGTGAAAAATATTAGGTAAGCTGACAATTCAAACACGGCTGTGAAGTATGGCTTACTTGGAGCTATTCGTATATTTCCGCAGCTAATCTCGAGTGCTCTTAAATTAGTCTTTAGTGTTCATTATCAAGAAACTAAAACTCTTTAGGCTGCATAAAATTTTATCGAGATCAACCGAAATGATGTAATCTGCATAATTTGAACCACGAAACAGCTACGAATGTTTGTTACAGTTATGGGTGGGGTGTTATCACATAATCAATGATTCTATCTGCGTAGCAATGAAATAGCTCGTGGGACATTGTTACGTGCAATTATAAATATGGCGTCAAGGTCTCCCTCGATGACACCGGCCCGCCTCACATAGCATTAGGCTATGTATATACCAATGCCGAATAATTGTGGTCATAGGTCCACAAGATCGAGATCTTTATTTCTAGTTATGTAAGCGTTAACGGGCTTAAAATAAATTGTTTTTAAGTTAATTCGTTCCAGATTCTTAAGACTCTTGAAAGAATTAACTAAGAATCTTAAATATTCAATTTTAATAATGATATTTCGAGACAATTATTGGCATTACATTTAGGTTAGTTATATTCATGCAATATTTCTGGAGGATTCTTTGATAATTTTTGTGTGATTATTTACAACAACATGCGGCAGATTTTAATGTTACTTGTAGCATTTGATTGTGTAGTCCTCAATGTTAGTGTCACGTATTGTCAGAGAAAGTACGGAGATATCTCCTAAGGTATTTTACATGAACCCGATATGGCGTCTCCTTATATGGCGGGAAGTCGATGTCGAAGTATGAGGAGGCCAAACGTTTTTGAAATTGTTTTATCTGCGATGACATTCACCTAAATCGAACGTCTATACATAGGACGGGTAACAGTTATGCATAAAAAAGTAATTTCATGTCCTAGATTGCCAAAACGTCTCTGGCCTTGTAATCTTTAAGTTTAGATACCATTTCGTTTTCTTAAATGGGAACACAGCTTTATAATCCGAGGGCTTGGGTTGTGTACTACGTTTCGCCTACTACGTTTTTTGGCCGCCTTATTGTTTGATTACAATAACTTTTTTTACAAAGTAATTACGTGTCGTAAAGTTTGCTTATTGACATTTGTACAGGTGAGAACATTTTTTGATACTGATTGGTTCGTATAGTTTTTATTTCATTGCTTAAGTAAGGGGAGAGTGATTATCTGGTGTTATTACATACGAAATAGAGCGAATTGCAACTCTTGCTGTCAGATATTCGAGATTTTATCTTTTTCGTGTTTCGCTGTCGTTCATTTTACCATCATAATTATAGCAGCACAACCTTTCAATCATATAAAGATAACGAATACTTACCTAATATGTTTGTACTGTATGTTACATAACATTGCGCTTCTCTCTTGTGGTTTAGGTAGAAGTGTACCACATTCATATAATATACAGAAATATCCAGATATTTCATTAATTTGTTTGAATGTATAATATAATTTAAAAAACTTAACCAGTTAAAGAATTTAATTCCCAAAAAAGTTTTTTTTTCTTATATTGGAATAGTTTATAAACTAGTAGTATAATTTTAATGAATAACATTCGCGTAAACTGAAGACAATATTAGATTACCTATATAAAAATTACTATTTATGAATGTACCCTTCAGATTGACAGTAATTCTCAATAACTAAACGTTTTATATTTCGCTGTGGCTGGACATGTTATGAGAGAAAAGACTTAGTTAAAAAAAACATAGATTCCATAAACTTCAGATGCCAGTTTTGGATTAGTAGGGATAGACACCGTATTAATCTTAGGCAATCTCTAAGCATTAAATGATGCGTGTTTTAAGTCTTCAAAGAAAACGATTTAATGAATTTAATGCACTACAATAACAACTTTGATAAAATATGTAATGATACGTTTAATAGTGCTTGTTTCCTACTGGCCCGTGGTTAGGCTATTCACGAAAAGAAGGCGTTTACGCTTTCGTCGTTTACATTTGCAATGTCAGCATTTAGTCCCTTTTACTACACAGGTGTATTATTTAACTTCTTTTAGTATAATACTATAGTTATAATAGGAGCAATTGTAATTCAGGCACTTAAATAATAACATCTAATAAATTTCCCCGGCGTTTTTACAAGCTTCTAATGTTCCCACCTAATTATAATCAATTTTAATGTAAGTAATTTATTTAACAAAATTGTTAACAAACGCCGTTATAAATTGCTCCACTAATAGTGTTTTGAACAACATTTTGTTGTCGACATTGTAACAGTCTTGTCACGCAACGTCGTCGGCGTCTCCATTCAATTTGTGCCTAGAAAATTACTGCTAAGCCATATTGACTATCGAAGTTTCCTGCTGTGCTTTGTAATAAATACTAATTTCATGTGGTAGGCTTCTGATTATGGTAAATAAAGGTAGGTTTGCCAGTGATTGCATGTTTGTTTATTACAGGTTGTGATGTATCTTTAACCTGGCCAGAAATGTCAATAGCGTGCAAACAAATATGCTGTGCCAATGTATTTATTTTGACTCATGTGCTATTGATTATAGTGCACCTATTTTCTGAGATTACATAGCATTACATTGCCCAAATAAAGTTTATTATATGTTTTGAAAAAGACTTAATAGTACTGCGCTTAACCTGCATGTAGCAGATACGCCTCAACTATACCAGCAATTATTATGGATTACGTGTATAATTATAGGTATACCACTTAATTTATAATAATAATAAATTGTTGTACTAATGCTACCTTCAACAGCTCAGTGATTATTTAACAAAACCAGGAGTCATTTACGTTTGCGATCAAATAAGAAATGCTGCCCTATTTGTATGGAGATATTTCTAAATCACTTTCGTGGGCAGCACTTGAAAGTCCATTTTCCCTTTTACGAAAGCTATTATTTTTCGTAATCAATTTTCAAACCAATAAAAACATCAAAATACAGCTAACCAGTTGAAGACTAGCGGTTAAAATAAATAAATTTCCAAACCAGTTGTTAGTTGTTTTTAGATGGGCGTATGGTGAGACCTAAACATTTAATTTTTTAATCGACTGAAATTATCGCTGGTGTGTATCAGTTGTCATCATACATTTTTGACACAATTAGGAAGCTTTTTGTGAGCAACTCTGACGTCAGTGGTCTGTTGACAATACTGTCTTCAGCCGTAAAAGCCTTAGTGATATCTTCTCTAAGCATCAGGTAAATATATATATATATATATATATAATTTATGTAATAGAATATAGACGAGTAGGTATAATACCGAGTTTAAATATAATACAGGCGAGTTAAGCGTTTACTTGATTTTCTATGCGATATTTATTAATAGTTTAATTATAATGCATTTGTGCATTAAACTACTTGAATAGTTTGTATAATTGAATATTACATAAGCTAAACATTATAAAATAACATTATACTGTTTATATTAAATATTGCTTAAACATTAATTTTACCTATTCGATTTCATTTACATTTCAGATTAAAATGCATTCCTAAACATAATCAGATTAAGAGTCACTTTCTCCGGCAAAATATTTTGTATCTACCCATTTATTACAAGCGATTTTGTAAATGTACCTTCCGGATTCTTGGTTTATAAAGTCTAAAATTGCTTGTGTGTTACCTTGACGTTGGCAACTGAATAGTAGAAGAAGTAGGTTCGATTGAAGTGGGTCAATTGTCTCTGACGGACGCTCTGTGTTTACAAACAAATCGTTTACGCAACTCCATTATACTTACAACCGCATTTTTGTTCAGTGAGCTGTAAGCCAATTTCATAGGTAAGCTTCTGACGAGAAAATATAAAAAGGGGCGCCTAAATCACCTATAACTTTTATAGACTTATTTCAGAATTACACGATCAGAGAATGTAGTCTTTACAATATTTGTTATTTTTATTTATTAAACCTTTCTTTTGTACTAAAAATAATCAAATTACATAATGACGTAGTAAATATTTAGCAGTAATAAATAATTAAAATGTTTGCATAGTATTGTGTGTGTAAAATACGATTCTATTTGCCTATAAGATTCACCACCAGAGTTAATTAAGTATTCGACTAAGTGACTCACTTTGATCCCTTTACATTAAAGCACAATGATTATATAAATAAATCATAGGTTTTATTTAATACAGTGTACACTAGTCGGTGTACTTCATTAATTAAAGATAAATCAAGCAGTAATACCCATAAATGCTAAGTTGCACTCAAGAATCCAGCATCACGGCTAAGTAAATATTTTTTGCATTGCAAATTCTATCTGTTTACCAATGCAAAATCTAAAAAAGTAGTCGATATTGACGTGCCGTATATCGTAATGGAAATGTACGAAATGCATTACTATTCAATGTATCGTAAGGCCGACTTCATGCCATCGCATCGGAAGGTCGTTGTTTATCAATTCATAAGTGCACGGGGAAAATTATTTGATCGCCATAAAATTATACAGCCTTTCGTAGCAATTTAAGTGTCGTTCGTTTGAATGAATTATTTATCGTAATTACAGTTTGCTTCTGTTTGTGACATTTCTATTCAATAGATTTTGATTCAACAGGCTATTGTTGAGGTATTTCGATTAATCATTTATGTTGACGTTTATGTGAAATGGCATATATTTTAACGGAGTTCGTGAGTTTATCAAATACCGATGTATAACCTTAAATGTCCCCATAACAGAATACTACTGAGTATTATTTTTAATCCCAAGGGATAAAGATTAGCTTACTAAGCTAACTGTTTATGCCAGGAGTGGATATCCATCTATGTTGGATCAATAGTGTTTAATAGGCGATTTTAGAAGCCATAAATTTTTTATAGTAAGACCACCGCTTTAAGTAATACCCTAATTTGTGATAATACCCAAACCCGCAGGATAATATCCGTCCTGATTATAAACTATTCCACGGGGCACGGGCTTCTCAATATGAGAAGTATTATGAAAAAGCCCATGGTGCTGAATCAGTGATTAAAAACAGCAACATTCTAATAAATTAATAGTAAATGAAAACTATAATAACTATGTTGTTAATATTACTTATTTATAAACATATGACACGGTGTTGCAAACCGCTTAAATTGAATATGATCATACGTCAATCTGTGTCTGATTAGTATCTATCTACTAAGGCAATCAATCAATTGAACCAGTAGCTGTCGGCTCAAGACGGCCTTTGACTTTGTCAACATTGCTGTCAGTATTACCACATTAGTGTATAGCAAATGAAATATCTTGATATAAAGAGCTGACCCTGAATAGCAATACATTTGTGTATCTCACGTTCGCTTATCGGAAAGTGGTTGTCTTCTAACCTAACCGCGCTGATGGTGGAGGAAGGCGGTAATTTCGTATTAGTCTCAAACGCTTAAAACTTTTTGCTTTCCTCTGTCATTAGAAATGGGTCAAATAAATTGGGAATCAGTTCCAAGAGTTTGTATATTAAATAGATGGGCCACAAGCTCCGATAGTTTTATATATTTTTAAGACGCAAGCGTAAGACTTGAATAAAGACTAACATGTCCCACTGATTAACAGTTTGCCAGCTAGGATTATAGCGGATAAGATTATAGATCTGTTAAGCAGGTATACTTTTTATCATTCTGCTGTTTGTCATATACCAGTATTTGAAACTATCAATTACTCTTTAACACGTCTACTAAACTCATTCGTCTAGAAAGCCTCTGTTTTCTAGACAACTATAATATCTCTTATTACACTATAGGTACACCTTAACAAGAACGTAAAATTGACCATAACATAAATATTAATTTAGTTCACTATTAGCTATTGGCAGCCAATTGTCCTATTAACACAGAATTAACTAGAACTGCAGTTTTATTAACAAATTGCAATTTATTGTCTATCGTATTGCTGCACAAGCAAGAATATTTTGAAGCGCTACAGAACGGCGGCATCACGTACGGCACCGTCTTCTATAGAGTAACTAGGTCAATGGTGCAATTATAAGAATCAGGAAGCACATCTAACACCGTAATGAAATAATAGCAACATTCGCTACATGTTAATTGGTTTTTACTGTTACACCTAATAATTTAATACTACGAGTTGATTTTATGTTACGAAACACAGCGTTACTTAAGCCGCATCTCGTCATTTCATAAACGTTAAAACACGTATAAAATTGTTATTTTTCGACTAAGATGTTATTTTCATGTTTATTTGTCTGCTGTTTGCACTGTTCAGAAGTCTTAAGCCCTCAACAGTGGGACCGGGTACTATTCTTTTTTAACGGACGTGATTGTGTCATTTAATTATTTAAAGATATACAAAAGTGATGCTTTTATTTTTCAGATAGATAAAAATACTGATCGAAATAAAATAAGAAAACATTTCTATTTAATTGCCGTCGAAGCTGCGTTTATTTGGTTAATAGATAGTAGGTAGAAATTTACATCCAAGAAACTTGCGGCCGTGCTAACTAAAGGTACAATTCCAAAATGGGCTGTGGACCGCACCCTGCAACCGCAAACTGCAAGCGACACCACTTGTTTCTACCTATGAATCTCCATGAAATTGATTCCGAGCGCGGCAACACTGCGGCCTGCAGCCGCGGCATGCAGCGACCGCAGACTGCAGTACCAACTACCAGTGGTCTCGCGAACCGCAAAGAGTTCACACGTACAAAAATAGCATTGACATGACATTATGACTCGCGTGAAGGTGCTGGAGTGACTGAGGCATGGTTTTATGTATATGCAGCCGCTGTATGCGGCCGCGCTTGGAATAAAAGCAACCGGGACCGCAGACAGCACTGCGGTCAACCGTAGATGCTAGCCGCAGTGTCGCCTGCAGCCCATCTCGGACTTGTACCTTTACGGATCATCAACCTTATACTTGCGAGCTAAAGATTGTTTTATGTGTGAGTCATGTGCAAAATACATTAATATATAATTACAAGAGAAGAATCATTAAACTACGTAATGAACGCCGAATCCAGATTTATGACTTCAGAATCTAAATCTTGTAGTCTCTCAATCTGCGTTTTGTAAGACCGGTGAAATCAATCTTCCATTGACTGTTTTTATTGGAGGCTACACAAGAGTTTACTGTGTTCTCGTTGTATATAATTGTTCAGTATTACGTAAACAGCTCATCGCATGAGCAATTAGATTAAAATCACATCCGTTGATTTAATGAGTTTATTATTAGAATTAATTTATTACGTAGTTACACACTTATTTGTAGGCCTTAATTACGCGAGGGAAATACTTGGAATGATTTAGTAAGAATCTTGTTTAGAAAACGTGATGTTGTTGATAGGATTGTTGTGCTATAAGTAATTGTTTCCTTTAGACCTAGAATAATGAAAATATTGTAGCGAAAGTAGGGTAATGAGCCGTTGAGAAAAATTATTTTTAATTTTCGCTGTTGGATATGAATTTATAAAACTAGCTAGTGTAAATCGTTTCAGAGTAACAGAAAAGAAACTAATTATTATCTATAGTGGAGGCCAATAAGGTAACTGTTTTGGTAAGTAGTTTAGGAATGTATTAAAATCACGATCGGCTAAGTGTAAGTGCAATATTTAGCCCGCGGAATCGATTTAAACCAATTAAGTTACCTGTCAGGTTTTACCGATAATGGTCAAACAAGAAATTGATTTTAAATTATAGCAACCAGTAATTTGCTGATATCTTTCTTAAATTTGTTAATTAATTATAGGACTTTTGCGATAAATGATTGTATCGTGTTGAGTTACTTCATATTACTTCAACTAATTAAATTCAATCCAACTTATGAAATAAAATTTGTTGAAAAGTGTCTGATTAGCTTCTGATTGCGTTCTTAGCGCGTCTTGTTTAGTAAGTATACTACATAAACAAAACTTTTAGAGTGCAGCTAGAATACTAATCACAAGCCAATAACTAAGTTCTATATCTAATGCGGCCATTGTCTAATAATAAGTTCGATGAATAGCATTAATATATTGTATGTGTATAGATTGTATTGTTGCCACTCGCCCCTGATCCCCACAGTTATTGCTAAATGTACGTAAGTATACAACAGTGAGATAATTGAAGGAAATAATACACCTTTGTCGGTTTTGTTCGTTTCGCAACACAACAGAACGAAACACGCGAGTTGTTTTAGTACAATTTTGCATTAATCTGCTGTTTGTGAGCTCAAATGTAAAGTGTTAACATTAATGTTACGCTCGAGGTTAATGTTTATATATTACTTCTTAGTTTACACACGTGATTATTAGACATTTGTTTATTTATTTCGTGTTACTTGATAAGAATGACTGGTGACCTAGTTTTTATTTTATTATGCGCTATAAAGGCATGCATGCATTTGTAAGTACCTATTATACAATTATAGTATAATTTTCAGTACATTATTTTCTTTCAGGGGCAAAGAACACGTGTAGCTGAAGGAATTGTTTTGTGACCATCTATAAAAAAATGGTATTGTATCGTATCGTATAGAAATGAATAGCAATCACCACTTCTTATCGATAAAAGCTTTGCCTTTAGCTACCATATAACAGCAGGCGAGCCTTGTCTGTTTGCTAACCGATTTTCCTAAAAACAAATCCCATAACTTTTATCTGGATATCAAACCTAGCTAACTATCTAACCTAGGTAGCGCATGATCAGCCAATAAATCCTAACGTAACCGTGGTAATCGTAAATAGTGGTCAGTGTTAATGCAGTACAAAAGACAATAAACTATTGAACAATAACAAATTTGACCCGCTCGCTGTCAATTGTAGTGACACTTAAGTACAACCGACGACTGTCAAGAAAGAAAAACGAGTAAAAACTGTAAGCTTGCAATAAGGAAGGCGTAGATCAATTTATAAACAAATTAGCTTGAATGAAAACAAGTTGACGCGAGTATTCTGTGGTATTATGTTGAAGTATGTCGTACAAACGACCTCCCAGCGTAACTGCGCAGTCAAGGCCATTGCTCGTACCCGATGAGATCACGCCAGACTTCGGTTAGTACTTCATAAATCGATTACGGTGTCCGTTATTTGTTTCTCGATAACACTCGAGATAAGTAATCGATCATTGTCTTAGCCAGCGTGTAAAACATAATATATGTTGATGATTAGCGTTTAATGTCTCACTCTCTCTGCTTGCAAACGTTTAATTGCATATTTGTGAATGATCTATGAACGGTTGACATGATATAATATGTCTTACGGCAGACTGTAAAGCGTGTTTTGCTTTCATGTTTATTCTTATGAATGTTTTTGTATACAAATCTAAGCATTTCTAATATGCAAGAATGGACAGAGATGTCATTAGACACCTCAATCTTAAACGCTTTATTCAACAGGATCTATGGGATAGGATACATTTCTTTAGTGTTGGTAAAATAATACAAAAATAAAATGCAGCAATATGTGTGTCTGATTGCGGCCGGTTAAGACGTCACAGATTTGATTCCTTGTTTAGGGAGAGTATTATTATGGACTTATACAGGTATGATTAAATATTAAATATATGTATAATATAAATACATGCGTGATTAATAGTGACGCGCTGTGTTTTTGTTGGTGTTGTCTATATGACATAACCATTTTACTTCGATTTTGCTCCTATTTACATATTTAACTATAGAACGAAACGCATATACTTAAATTATGTTATTTTACTTACTTACAGTACCTACTTATGTGTCACAAAATTACATAGATAATTACATCAATCCAAATCAGCGAACTTACCTGAAAAAAGAAAAGCACAATTAAAATTCACATACCATAACAAAATGAAATTCTAATTGATTTGTTTTCTATATCTACCGGAAATAATAAACAAAAGTCGATCATGCGTGCAAACCTTGCAATTAATGTATATGGAAGAAAATTATATTTTACAGTATCGTGTTATAGAATTAATAGTACCGGGAACGTGGACACACGGTCCGATGTGCTAGACATGATTATTAATAGCGATCGAGTATTACCGTGAACCGACAAGGTAGTCATTACAAGCCGACGCTCAAGCTTTCCATAATACGATTAAGTACCCAGCTTAGGGTTGGATTGTACCTATTCCCACACGTCAGCAGTAATAGTTATGTCTACCCCAATGCTCGCTCATGGGAAAGGGGTCGGGAGAAACAGCGAAAGCGTATGAAAATCATCGTTTTGGTTGTGAGCCGCTTACTGCTAAACTGCTAAATATAGGCCACTATGATTTGATTTCCAAAATGATCTACCGATAGGTTGGAAGTGCTGATTTCGTAATAGTTCGAATGGACCGGCTTAACGTAAAATGAATCACTCTCTTACAGAAAACTGATATAAGAGTAAAAGCAGTGTTACTGCGTTTTGCTTGGTCGGTAAGCCTACTGGCCGTTCAGCTACTCACCTACTCTGATTCTTTTTTTTTGCTTCTTGAATAAAACTACTCCCGCACTAGGAATAAATCCTGTGTCGCGGGACAAAAATCAAAATCAAAATCAAAATAAATTTATTCAAATTAGGTTACAAGGTAACACTTATGAATGTCAAAGTTACACGTAATTTTTTTTCTGTGAATTTACTTTTACTGCCACGTTCAGCAAAGCAAGGGTGTAGGGCTCATGAGAAGAACGGGCAAGAAACTCATAGCCACTCTTTTTAATCGCCAAGTGTACAATAATATTTCGTTTACAAATTATAACTGTAAGGTGCTGCAACCATTTCTCCATGAACTACTACTCAACATACTCATGCATTTGATAAAATTTGATGGTAGCCTCTAAAGCAGCAGTATGGTAAATAGGAGCATCCACTTACATGTAGGTACATAAATAATCAAGACAAGACATGATTGTAGTCCGTAGTTTAATCTAATTCAAGACAACTCGGAACAACCACTTGTGGATCACATAAAGTTTTGTCCCGCCTGGGATTCGAAACCACAACACTAGGCTCAGTGGCAGTGGCGATCCTTTTCTTGTATCTTGTCTTTTAATCCTTTTCTCTAGGATCGTCACCGCAAGTGTTATGCTCCTGTTATTGTAAGTGCCCAGCTTAAGGTAACCGGTTACCATCAGAGGCAGAGCGTAAGGTTGTTTACCACTATTGATTAAAAAAAGTTATCTGCTTCTATTTGTATTTTCTGGCCTTTAAGGCTTTTCTTGTAGCTTTATCTTCTTGCTAACTTATTAAAAAGCCAACAAGCTTAATATATGTATGTTGTATAGCATATATTATAGTAAGTATGTTCAGTATATACGTAAGATGCAGCCCTTAACTACCTTAATCTGGTTAAACACGGATATAATTTCAGAGCAACGGCTATCCCGTTAGACATACTTTACTAATCGATCAATATCCTTGAAGTAAACGCATTCCTAGCGGTCAATGGGCATGGTCGACGGTTGGCATGCTAGTCATTTTTATGGGGTTCATTGTAAAGTTTCTTGTAATTTGTGTTATGGCCCATTCAGAAACGAGTCGGCTTAGCTGCGGTCAGTTAATTTTTCACATATTATGCTTATTCTATAATTATATGTCAAAAATAACTGTTGTTTATAAATATATTAGAACTGGGCTTTGGTGTAAATTGAAACGATCCGTAGTTTACTTTGAATTTTTATTTATTATTCGAAAATATATTAAATCTGAAAATATAGGTTCTATTACCTCAAACAATCTCTTGGTTTTAAGACGTCACACTGTCTAACAGAAAGTTAAATTAATTACAGCTTTTTAACTACTATGTACGAATCTACTATGCTTTTATTTGATCTTTGGATCTTAGCAGCTCAAAGTAACCGAAGCATTAAATTGAGCGTCTGTAACAACTGCCAACTAAATTGTATTATATGCAAAACATTGCGAGTCTTTCTAAAGCACGAATATTAAATACTAGTTACTATTTGTGTTTTAGAAAGGCTCATAGTGTGTATATCATTGTACTTTATCCAATTATATAAAAAAAATAACCAATTTTAAGAGAAATTAAATCTTATTACATTTGTTGTTTAATCTTAACTATAGTCACTTTTTCGCTCAGTGTATTTCGGTTCCACCATAACTTAAACATAATGGTACACATATCAAACTATCTTAAAACATCCGACATGAATTCGAACAGAATTTTAACTATGGTCGAATGAGGTGACTGCTGAAGCATGCAACAAAATCCACAAATCATGTTCAAGCTAACCATTTACTAAACTAAAACCAAACTTAGGTGTCTGGCCGACTTACGCCATAAATTCGACTGACATTGTATGCGGTCAACTTGTGTTATCTACTTGATTTAATATTTGTGGTATAAGGCGCCGGCTGCGTGATATATTATTCATCTGATTAGTTCATTGGGCGATGGTAGAACAGGAACTATGGCTTTTAATATGTTGATATTCCGTATAGGAATGTTAATGTATAAAGTGTTGTGCTTAAGTTGAATGTCACGGCTGTATTAAGACGTCATTGTATGTTAATATCTATATTTTAATGTTGTGGTGAAAATAGAATTAGACAGTGTTCTAGAAGTGATTATGCTGCATTTAGTTCACATAGGTTTAAGGATTCGAATACTACTAATGAATGAAGTTGTAATTAGACTAATGTTATAAAGGCGAATGTAACTCTGTCTGTTTATTACGATTCCACGCAAAACATTTAAATGATTGCGATCAATACATATAAAGAGATTAGATTACTATATCGAAATACGAGTACATTACGTCATCCATTCTAACAAAAGTCCTATACGATCCAAGTCGAGCATAACAAGTAGTATAAAATAACACAGTATTAAGTAATCCACATACCTCGGAAAGGGAAAGAGGAAGCTCTATATAAATAAGTTAATAGTTATTCACCGTCGGTCCTGCGTTCGCTCCGCGGATGTATTGCGGTCACGTATCGTGACTAGCCAGAGTAGCCACTAGTCTTTATTAAAGCAAGCCTTTTCATACCTCATTTCGGCTTCACTTTATGAGCTACTTTTTTTTAATGGTGAGTTATCAAAGTGAAATATGATGTGGTATTTTTATGAACATGTAGTTAAATTGCTGCGCGTGAGCTGCTTAACTTGTAGCATTTATAAATAAATTATTTTAGACCACACTTCAGTCGTTCAGATGCTACCTATGCTTATCTATGAAGGAAGTTACATAATTACATAGTGTTTCTTGCCAACTATTACCAAATTACATTATGTCATTCAATTTACGACAACAACGGTAAAAAGTAATAGACTCATTGATTGTGCAAACGGTCAATAACTCAATGTTGCAGAATGATTACACTGCCTACCATTTCTACGTACAATTTCTTCCTGAATTTGTTGGTTTTAAGTCTTTCCTTGCTGATACACGTATATAATTATTCTATGCATGTATGAGAAAGGTATTTTACACAGACGTATGTACATGACTGTAAAAGAAAGAAAATATTCTCAGCAGTTAAACTTTTATGTAAGTACCTACATTATATGCTAATAAATTCTATTGTATTCTATTCTAACAAGAAAAATCGTTATTGGCTTAAAATAAAGATTTGTTGGCATATTTCCCAGGTACACCGGTATACCAGATATTGTTAAGGGCTTATAATATTTTTGAGTACCTATTAGACCTTATTATTATTATATTGTAGGCTTATCCAACATGGCCTTTTACGACCACAATTTGTAACAAGTTCTATATTTACGCGGTCAGAAGAAAGTAGAATTCTCTTTAGGCATGTGTTATTCTAATCTAAATGATGTATTAGAAGCGGCTTCGTAGCAGTGCTCAATGTGTCTATAATGAGATAAAACCTTAAGATAGATCGGTCAATTAATTTACTACAAAAATATCACAGTACATTATTAAACAAGTGTACTTCGAAAATACCCTGAAATCGAGACATTTCTCGAAACGGAACCACACTACCACCACAATAGCTACAACCTGAAAGCAAAGCCATGTACAGCTGCATAGTAATGCGCTTATTATGTGTGGCGAGTGTAACAAATTTATGTTACGAAGCAGAATAGTATCGGAAATACAACAAGCCTTTGTTTGGGAGGAATGCGTAATGCCACATAAGGGTCTCCTTATAAGCAATAGGAGTGTAAGCTACACTCCTATTCAGTTAGTCCATATGGTCAAAGGAAACCATTCAAAGATTATATTGAGCAAGCGCTTTTCTATCGACGACGTTACGTGATAAATTAATATTTTAATTATGTTGACCAAGCATTTACCTTCAAATATTTAATAATAATTTAAATATAAGATATAGAGAGCCGTTACAGAGGCCCTGTTACTGTCCTCGCGTGCTCCTTGACACATCCGTTCAGAAAGGTCAATGTATGATCTGATAATGAGGCTCATGATTAGTTATACGAAAAGACATGCACGGAGAAAAAAAACTCATTGAGCTTTCGCTTGCCTTTATAAGGCGCTCAGTCAGACCAGTCCTCATAAATAATTAATTTGTGTTAGGCGTTTCGTTATATTCAATTATTTATCTCTTTCGTAATTCATGCTTAATTATAACGCTTGCTGTTACTGTGCGATACCATGTTGTTGATATGTCTCGAGCATAGAATATTCGAAACAAAGACAGCGCGGAAACATTTGTCGATACGTTTTCACTAAGGACTGCAAGAGTACCGCGAGATACAGCCGCATCCTTGCTGCATATGTTTGGATACTCCTTTACAAGCGTCATAGGTATGGCCTTTACTACCGCATGAATAATGATAAAACTATATAAATTCGGCAATAAAACTTTTTATTCAAGATGAATTTGGTTTAATCTCGGATACATATTAACACATTTTAGCGCTTTAATTTTAACAACAACAATTAGAATTCATATAGCATACAAGGTAACAACCTTGACAATAAAAACGCAATCAATAGCAATTTTGTAAGGAAATTAACGTGACACGTCAACTAGCATGTATAAGAGTTGATTTGATTTCATACACGAACAGTTATGAATAAGAAGTTATGTCTGTTTGTTGTTTCATAAAAAAATACGGATCAAATGCCTAATTGCAATTGGGTCGTGTCCAAGAATGTTTGCAGAATCAGAGGTAGGTACTCGCACATTGTTGATATCAAAAATTAGTATTAACTAGATGCCTTAAAATAGGGCACTGTGCTTCACTGCAGCAGGAATATCCACATAACAGGGATTTATTTTATCGTATAATGAATACTTGATCTCGGTTTTTAGCTTGTCCAACTCTTTGTTAAACCTGTGCCGTGCCATATTTGTTTATTAAACATAATTCATGAATTTCGGGTGTACCTGAAGGAAAGCAATGTTGACGACGCGTGCCCAAAATCAAAGCGAAAGCAAGAACTAAAGAAAAAAGGAGATGATTCCGACTTTTCTAAACATAAACTAATGATAAGACATTTTTTTTTAATTAAATCCGCAACTCTCGCACTGGAAAGAAATATTGTGTCGCGGGGAACTTTACATTATCAAGCAGCGGACACAAAGAACACCCAGGCTCGGAATAATTATTTGTGGATTACATAAATGTTTTGTCTCGTGCGGGGATCGAACCTAAAATCCTCGGCGCATAAGGTGTGTCGACCACTTACACTACAACTACTACTACACCATCCGTACAATGTCTCCCTAAAAAGTCATTGAAATCATCCATCACCATGGAACCACCAAACGAGTAAAGCTGCGTGATAAAGTAAGTATAAAATATAGTTGTTCAAATGCATTTCCTCGGCTCTTTCCGCAACGTTGCTATTTTAATTAATGTTTGTAACTATTTGTGGTAGGAAAACCTTTGATTGAATTGTTGATAGAGGTCAGCCTTTTTGTTAATTAAAAGTGAATGTGAGGTTTTGCCAAACAAGCAACGCTTTTGTGAAGAGTAGCAGGGCTTATTTGTAACTCTATTTGAGGGATCTATCCCTAAAGTCTACCCAATTATTTTTATGGCGTAAGATTATGCATGTGCACTGCTATCCTTGAGATTCTAGGGCTGATTTTCTGGTCATTGGCATCGGGTTTGATGATGTACAGAAACATCAGCAGAGCAGGCAGGTATTTCTTATTTGTATATTGTTTCACTAGGCCAAGACCTTAATCATAGAGCGACCGTTAGCTTTTAAATGAGACCAAGTTACGTGAGACATGAAACTGCTAAATAAAAAGAGACCGTCGTAATGTTATACTATGTTCATTTCAGTCTGAACCATGACCACCCAAAGAGAAAAATCAAGTAGTTGCCACATTTGTTCCGAAATCGCATTAAATTGACTCATTAAAATTGTACGAAACTGATTCTCTGATAAAATTAATCATGATATTTATAACATTAAGGTTACAAAACAATTGTATGTTTAGTATCATATTAAAACAGTACCAATTTACTTCAAAGGGAATGTAGTCATTATACGTAATTGTGGTTGGAAGACAAAAGGTATGTACGCTTGTAGACAAGCCACCACTTTCGTTTTGTTGAGTGATTACCCGTGATTATTCAGCACCCCGAGCGTCGGCTATTACACAATAAGGCACGTCGATAATAGTGTAATTCACCCTTCTATTAAGGGAGAAAGTCCGCCTTATTGTGACGTGTTGACCCCTTTTATTTGCTCGTGGGAATTTGTTTTATAGATGCCGTGAATATTCCATTATTTTAATCTTATTGTCTGGTAATGGAAGTAAACTGGTTTCTGCAGTCTGGATCGCGATTATTTTGTTAATATTTTTACGTAGTACAACATTTATGTGTGACTATAGCTGCTGGAAAGAATCCAAACCTTCGGGCCATAAGTATAGATAAACTTTGTAAATAAAATATCATATTTATGCAGTAGCGTGGCTAGAGGTTCTGAATAAAGAAAGCCTGATATGTCGTTTTAATAATAAATTAAGGGAAATCCATTTCGTTTCTTCTTTATTTTTCAGTTTTATTTGCATATCATGTATAATCCCACCGTATGACTCGAGATTCGATATTATTAACTTAATACTCTGGATCAAATATTTTAATCAGGAAAACCAGCATTTTGGCTTCTATGTAGATACCGCTACTGTAGACATGAGGTTTATTTTATCAACAACTTATTTCTCTATTTATATTGGTTTCATTATGATAACACGTAAACATAAGACAATAATTATACATAATATATTACGTTTACCTTTGTAATATCTACTATATTGATTGGTTTGATTGTAAATAAATTCTCGTTAACAACAACCACGGCAGGCCTCAAGCGTATAGATTATAGCGTATAATCTATACGCGGGCGCATTGGAAACTTTTCCAATAAACCCTATAATGAAATAATAGAATGATATTAAATTTTACTTCTAAATTGCAAAACTAGATGTAGATAGTCTAACCGATGACATTAGTTTTAGACTAGTATTAATAGTCGAACTTGTCAATAAATAGGTATTTCAAACAAACTATTGTAGTTTATTTGAGTTATTGTTTAGTAGTATAGCTACGTTATCCGATATAGTCACATGGGTTTAAGTGTGAATGTGAAATAGCTAATGTTCTCATTTATTTATTAAACGGACTGGACAAATATAAGTGTGACTCACGGATAGCTGTAAAGTGTTACATCCGTTGTTTAAATATTTATTACATCCTTTCTTGATTTCTGTATAGCTAAGGCAGGGATAATTGGATATATTAAAAGTGGCATGTGATCGAAATGGAATGCCCGAACTTTTTTACTGCCGTTTCATGAAACACTTAGAAACATATATTTAAGGCTTTTTGTTTTATGGTTTACCCCTGTGTTTTGCTTTATCACTAATAGTCGCTCTACAATATGCAGATAATATCACTATTCGATCGAACAGAACGCTATATAAGATCTATTTAAGATGGTAGCAGTTAATGAATTCGTCGCGTGTGGTAAATTCATGTGGGGTTTTGCTGAACAACAACCTCCAATGATTGCGGAATCCAGACGTGTTATTATACGAGCTCATGATTGGACGTAATTGTTAGGTGTCCGATCGTGCTGGTCTTCAAAATTAAGTCACGTTACATCTGGCCGTTGAACTTTATTGACTCGCAAAAGCAAAATATATGGACGTGTTTTTCTAGAGCTACTACTCACTAGTTGGCCCGGCAGACATTGTTCCTGTCAGGTCAACATTGTGGTAAATTTTATTTTGGCACTATTATAATAATAATATTCTATCACATACACACAAGACTATCTAGCCCAAACTAAGCAGAGCTTGTATTATGGGTACTACATATATATATATATATATATATCGTATACATAAATATTATACATCAATATCAATATATTTGAAAATTAGTCCGTTTGGTTAATTAAATATGGATTTTGTTAATAACTCGACTATACCACCTGGTACCATTGTTACGACAAAATAAATATGTGGTGTTAATATGACCTCAACTGGTAGCGTCGTTTAAAAATTACACGTTCACAAACATCCGTATCGATACACCATCGATATATATGTATATAAGTATAGAGATTAAGATAATAAAACGTAACAACTATATTTTAATGAGTCCTTCTGACTTTCTGACTTTCTCCCAATGTATCATGCTATGTGCTATGTTCCATTTATATGCGTTAGCGAATTGTAGTTGCTCCTCAAAATTTCCAAACATGAAAATCCAGTAACATTTTACTCGATCCCGAGATCTCTGAATGGATTACTTTTGTGAACCTTTACAAATTCTTCAAAACTCAGTACAGTAAATTTCGTAACTGTTTGTAGAATTTCACAACGATGTTCTGTAATGTAACGTTTACACAAAATCTTTATTCTAGAGACGTATCTTGAAAAGTGTTAAACTGGCAGATGTTTCAACAGCACTTCAAAATAAATCATTGCGTTTAAAACCTCGTTTGCTTTACCAAATGTACGGATATGTTACGATAGTTAAAGTATTTTACAGTCTGACGACAGATTGAACATAGCTGTTTTCCAATTTAAGATAAAATAATTTATATTCTTCTAGTTGCTCAAATAAATAATCAAGTCATTATTTCCTATGTAATAGACGTATAGGCCATATATAAAGTTAACATGACAGTTTACACATTTAATTGAAAACTAATTGAGCTCTAGATGTAAAATCAAATGTGTACCTGTTGCCGTTAAAAATATTGTTTATAAAACACTATCTCGTTCTTAAAACTTTCTGTGGTCATTTTTCATAATTACAATATTCAAATATTTCTAGCCAGACTTAAGAAAATAGAGCAGTTATTGATAAAGTGTGTAAACATTTATTGCTCAGTCCAGAGACAGATCGTGTCAGCACTTTTCAATGTCCAATATCCATTTGGGCTAGTAACTCATCACATAAGTAGTTACATAGTAAACATAGAGTGGCCTCGTTACCTAAATAGCGGTTCCTCTCGGGAGTACCGAGTACCGAGTACCGACACAAGTCGTCAGCCCGTCACGTCTCAGATCGCAATAACCTCACGTTCGTACACCGACTTACACCCACTTGCGAGACCTTTCCGCTTTCTTGACTCGATTGCTGCTTTGTAAATCAACTGTTAAAACGATCGAGGAAATTGACAGAGCTGTATTTGCTGTTTGATGGGGTTTTTGAGACATGACGCGCGTTTTAATTCGTGATATCTCGTTTATTATTAATATGGATATTGTAGTCACAATTTTGTGTAAATAATTCTGATGTACTGGAACATGTGTCCACAATGTTCTCGTAAAACGCCCATTTCAGAGAAAGGACTAGTCATAGCGTATATTAATATGCAGGATAACAATTAGTAGTACAGCAATACTGACGGCAACTTTGACATGTAAAAGTAAACGTTAAATAAATATTTTCGTTTATATAAAACAGGTGCAATGGATGATGTTGTGAAAAAATCGCAATTATGATTATTAATTTTACGGAGACGATATCCACAATATGGATTGCCTGAATTTTGTGGGACATTAGGTATTTTAACAAAGACGTGGAGACAACACACATCCAATCCACTCGATTTTTTTGTCCTAATTAAACCTATAACAACAATCAGCGCGTTTTGGGTGACAAGGCAACACCTTAAACTGTTGAGTCATACGCCTAGTAGATAACAACACATATTATAACTTTACTTCACAACATTTAGGTGCCCTAATTCACAGAACTAGAACTAAAAATAGATCTATCTAACAAAGTCATAGTAATGTATTTTTAAACGATTCTACTTAAATTATAAATTTATTTTCCTTTTCTATTAGTCACAAGCTGATTGTTCCTATAAATCTATAAATTAATAGGTTAACAGCTAGTATTTGTTTATCTAATAAACATGAATACAGATTGGTAGTTTCGTGTAATTCGTTTGAAGCACATTTCTGTCCACGACGTCAGGCATGTACCTACTAATTATAAATATGCAGAGGTTAAGATATTACCTATAGCAACATTAAGTTCAAAATTACAATTCTAATTAGGTTCTTTTTAAAGTCACAAATACTTAAGCACATCAGTATTTAAGTTTTGATTAAGTTCGCATGCCGAATTTTATTTGCTTTAAAACGATTAAAACCATCTGCAGAAATAAGTAACATTTGGGCCGAACGTCACTGCACGCGCATCTGCATTTGGTATAAAGACCGGTTATCGTTTAAACCCATCCTTGAGTCCTACTTATGTACCTATAAGATATGCTTTACTTTCCAGAAAAAGGTACCTGTTTCGGTCGAGTACATCCTACAGAGAGCAACTGGTGTCTTTAGTCAGGTAACAGTATGCCGTTACAAGGAAATAACATTGTTGGGACTTTCTTTCTTTCTGTGTACTGTATTTACTATACATGAAATGTATTGTACTAAAGCAGATATCAATACAATATATTGGCATTTCGCTACTTTGTTTTTGTCAGCGCGTCTCTTCGTTTTTTCTGCTTGTCTTTTAATAGTTTGTCGAAAAAGATAACTTCAATAGTGTTACATCTCAATATCACCAATTGACGGAGGTGCGTTTCCTTCCACTAAGCGTTCAACTTTCTGAGGCCTTCGATAAGGTTAGCTACTAGCAATTCGAAAATTAATAGCTTTGGATTTTATCTTGATATAATATTCTAGAGCCTATAATTTTGATGTGCTTTAAAAGCCTTAAGATCTGGGTGTGGTTTGGAACAAAAATATAACTTGGTCTTGGTCTTATCGCGCGAGTAATCTCTTTCGCACGCCTGCGCCCGCGCACCACCGATCTTCAGTTCATTCACATTTTCATCAACGTGCTTTTGTTATGAACTTTTGACCTACGCTGTGCGTTGACGCTAAACTTGTTACTATTTATAATACTAGGTACCCATTGTTATTTTGTTCTCAAAACTATCAAAATAATTTTTATTACATAAATGAAGTTGTATAATTACTGTAACAAAAAATAACTCTAGCTTGGCATTTAAATATTTTTGGTAGCAATATCTAACCAAATTATTTGTGTTGACAAATTATTTCGTAAAACCTGATTGTGTCTATATTAATAATAATAGTGAATAATGATCTACTTCCTACTAATAAAGGTAGTGATTTGCGTATTATCTTAAGTAGTAAATATAATATGATATTGCATTACAAAAAGCATGTTGCAAGAAGGTATTTTGGCCTCGAAAGGAATAGTATTAATAAGCTTTTGTATTAGAATCACTACCATTGGCTTGTTATCTAATGACAAAAACACGATGTTACTTACCTACTTTGAGAAAATTACGATGTAATTTTAGTTATACTTGAAATTATCCGAATTGCATGATAATACTAATAATCACAACAGAGTTCACGTTAAGAACACCACCGAATTCAACCACAAACCACTACTTAGAACAATTCAAATACTTAATAGTGCTTCTGATTCTAAACACGTGCGGGTGAACGACACTCGTCGCACTAAACACCGCAAAACAATTAAGGGATTTAAACGCGCCAACTTGGTGAAATCGAAGTGTCGCTAGTAGGTAGATACTCGAGTACTTAGCACCGACTTACGTGTGCTTATTGTCAACCGATGCACGACAAATAGCCGGACAGCCACATTTGACACGCGGTTTACCGGATCAGCGCAAGTTATACGCGCCGCGACAATAGCTGCAGCATTTGTTTGAACACAAATTGGTGTTATCGAAGTCAAATAATGTGAAGAATTATAATTTATGTTTTTGGTATCTAAACTAACAAATCGTTCTCAAGTAGAAATCAAATTCGAAAGGGTAATAACAGATTGACAATGATACATAATTATGTGGGTTGTGTTAGAAGACTTTTACTTTCACATATTTAAAATAGTGTACCTATATTAGATGATTGTTAGTTATCATATACTCGTATGTATATGACGAATGTTTGATATTAATAAGTTTAAAAGAGAAATTGTTGAAAACAATCCATCAAAATTAATTATACATATTGTTACCAGTGAAATATGATGCGGAATACTACGGCTGGACTTATTATATTTTTGTTACGGACGAAATACTATAGCATTAAATATTCATTATAAAGCGATTAAAGTTACAAAAAAACTATGTAATGGATATCGTAGAACCAAAAAAACACCCTGAGACCATACAGAGTCGGCAGGATTAAAGGTGAACCAATCATACTAAGTATTCTTGGCAAATTATACCACAGACAAAGAAATACTAAAGAAACTGTACATTCCTTAGGCAATATCTTCAATGACATTATCATTGACAATCAAAATAAGCAAACAAATACAAAAGAAGAAGTTAAATTAAGTTATTATTAAACACCTCAGATTAATAATATTGTGAATATCAAATTACTCTAAGAAAATCTTGCACAGAAGATATAGACCACGAACAAAATGGGATACTCAAACAATACGATCAATACGCCTGAGGTCGCAGGTTCGATTCCCGCACAAATCAAACTTTTGTGTGCATGAATATGGATGTTTGTCTTTGTCTGGGTGTTTCTATGTATAATATGTATGTATTTACAATAAAAAGTATATATGTATGATTATCCATTGTCTAGTACCCATGGTACAAGCTCTGCTTAGTTTGGGCTAGATGATATAATTAATTAGATTGAATCGCCATTAACTTGTAACTTTAAAACACTTCCTGACGATACTTAAACGGTGTCACAGTTGTCTAAAGTCGAGGAACGTGCTCCGTAGCTATAGTTATAAACTGTGTGGTGTACAAAGCCGATAATATTGAATCGCCTTGTCTATTAAATTGCCAAACCACGTTACGCTGCGGTTACGATGAAACGTTTACACTTGCTAAGTGTGTTTCAAGACTGCATGTAGATTTTCACTTAGCGCATTCTCAGGTTTTAGATAAGGCATGCCAGTTGCATAATATCTATTTAAGGTCTTTACAGAGACTACATTATCAATGTGCATCTACTACGTAATTTTGTACCAAGAATACTGCTTTTATTTTGTTCATAAATGGATGGTACTAGGTAACTACTCTTGTTAAAGGTTTTACTCTTTCTTGTATTAATATTATTATCATCAGTAGAAAATAACGGCTATTAGTTTTTGGATTAAAATAAAAATCTGAAAGTGTTTCAATTTCTATCCAAAGAAAGCAACAACGAAATTTCTTTGCTATAAATATTTTACTCTTTTTAAGAGATTTGTATAATAGATTAACCTTTATCTATATAAGTAAAATTTAACGCATAAAGGAAATATCTACAATAGTCTGTTCCATAAAAATAATTATTGTGGTCAAATGTTCGAACGGCATTTTAATTAAATGGATATTAAAATAAATAATAGGTATTAATGTAAGAACGAAATTATAAGCTAAGTTTTTAAATCTAGTTTAAACAGTCAAACACTTTAGAGAGTATTGTTAATCTTTAGTACAAAATAGATAAACGTCCAGTTTGATTGGTTGTTGCAGGTCAAATATCATCCAATTAAAGATTTCACAAGTCAATTATAATTGGTAAAGATTTTTATATTACGATTTTTATACTCATTTGATTTATATATTATGGTCAACTTTCCCTTGTTTATTCAATTTCTTCAACACTTGTTTGTTTATGGTCCGCCATATTCGAGTAAAAGTGCAAAATTATCTATGCACGTTGATAAATTCGCTTCAGTTATAGAGTTATTATCGGTTGCTTTACGTAAAGAGTAGTCGACTGTTACAAAGTTGGCAATATGTATCTTGATGATTTATGTTATCTCGTCCAAAAAGGATCGAGCAATTATACATTTTGGCGATGTAGGTATCTTAATTAGACCTATTTCATATACCGAAGCCGAAATCGTTAAGAGCATCAGAGATGTATAGTACATATACAAAATTAATTTGAGGATGAAAAAAATATGTGAATTGGTGAGAAACAACAATTTTTGTTAGAACAATTAATATTGTATTTCTTATACGAGTTAGCCTACATATCGATTTGGTTCAAATATAATAAATATATTCATTAAATTAGGTCTAGGTTGTATTGAAAAATCTAAACATCACTCTCCATTGGGAAATTTATTGGCTGTAAGCAAACGCAAGACGCATGCTTGTTATTTCAACATTTTCAACTATAGAATTAGCTCATACCGTTCAAGCAATTAAGAACTCTATTATGAGGTAATAAAGTTTCTGATAAACGAAGAAAATGTTTAGTTTACGTATTCTGTGCTATCTGATGTGCAATATTCAGTTATCTTAGATGGATTACTAAATATAACTGATGTTGGATTTATCTTTCTACTCATCTTCGCTTTGCTAATTCACTGAAGAAATAAGTTGTGTGTTATGATATCAGCTAACTACTAGCTAGAAACAATTAGAGGTAACCAAATTAAAGTAAATGTAAAAGATGCTAAATCCAAACTACAACTGGCAAATATAAAGCGGCATTAAGGCAACATTATATTTTCTTCGTTAATGTATGTGACTGTTAGAATATTAAGTCTTCAAATGGTCCTTCCAAGTTTAGGAGCAAAATTTTTTCGTAATCAGCACCTGCATTTATAAACTGATGACCATATTAAAATACTTTCGTATATAGGTAGTCTAGTCTGCAAATCTATGCATGGCCAGAGTGAGTGTTTACTTGCCTTTACATGTAGATTTCCCTCGCCCTGTCCCTTACTAAAAAGTGACCGTTTAACTGAATACTTTTTTGCACTTAAACCAAGTATGTTATAAATAGATCTATTGACTACTTATTTTAAAAAGGAAGATTAAGCCCTATGCAATATTTATAAAAATATGGCGCTAACAACAACAACTTTTTTAGCAAGTTTTATAAATGTAAAACTGAATAAAGTAAACGTAATAATTTGAGGTCAATGACTTTTGAACATTCGAGTCACACCATTGTTCATAGTTTTTATTGATCTAAGGCACTGTCGCTACAGTGATATGCTAAACAATACCATGTTACTTATAAGGAGGTATTTAAAAAGAAGTTAAAATAAGTGTGTTTACCAAGGAAATAAGTGATAATAGTAAAACTAAACTCATATAATTAGAAAAATTAAAATATACTATTCCTGGCTGGAATTGGAGTCCCAATTTTATTTTATACAATTTAAAAATAATCCATCTTCAATATAAAAGGTATATAATTCTGGTAAAACAACAAATAAAATTCATACAATAGAAGTGTAAGCACATGATTATCATTATATTACTTATATATGTAATGTATGTATAGAGAAGGAAAGGACAGAGCAACTAAACAGGCTTCCCTTTTAATATAGAATTATTAAAAATACTGTGAACAGGTGTGTCAGAATATTTCCTATATATATAAATTCTACAATTATTTAAAAAAATACAGTACACAAAAGTTCCAATATCAAATCATAAAGTCACAAAGGACATATCTGCGTTTCTGAGAAAAACAAGTGATCTAAATTTAAACAAATAATAGCTAAACTTTAAACTAACAGTTTATCTAAGTAAATGCTCATCTCTTGTCTCAAGTCCCAGAGACGTTGTCGATCATATCTTATATCTTGATGGTCGCGCACGATTTCCTGTGCTATTCACAAAGGCATTATCAAAGTAATCCGTTGTTTCCTGCCTTTTCAACGCTTGCACAATTTAAGTCCCACTCTTATGGTAACAGGCTAACACGCTTACCATATAATGAAAATAAGCACATTATTATGATGTCAAAATAATATTTTATGGGTCAGTGTGAGCTTACAGAAAATTGCTGACAGTGATGCCGTTTTAAGAATAAAGATAATATCATAAAACAATATTAATTAGTTATTTAGGTATATCACCTAATAGACATACCAGAATAAAAAATTATCTTGGAGGCTACGAAAAGTTTTATAGACAACTACAGTTTCTTAAGGTTTTTAAAAACACAACAATAATTGTTAAAAATTAAAAATATGATTTGTCCAAAGATCATCCTGAAAATTGCTGTCAAAATTATGACAAAAACATATAAAATGTAATTAAAAGTGTTATGTTAAAATGTTATTACATTTCAATACAAACTATTTTGTAGAAGCACAAGGTATATATTGAATTTCTAAATGTAAAATAAATAATAAACCTTACTTGCAACTAAATGTTTTAAGTACACAGCCTCATAGATTTCAGTCACCAAGAAGTTAATGAACGCTAAGCGTAACGCTTTTAACATAACACTGCAAGTTGTACTTCGAACAAAAGCTTCATACAATAGGCGAAACTGTGACACGATATGTATATTAGTGTAAAATAGAGCACGCAACTATGACTCCTATTGTTAAAACAATAGCGTAGAAAATTGACGCAAAAGTAATAGCATCTACTAGGTATATCTATCCAGCATTGAATGTTCAGGCATGTTTACATCTGTGCTAACTACGGTAATGGAATACTTACCAGACTTACAACAGAAGGAAGTCACCGATCGAAACACACATCCATGGACAATACGCAGTACGCACTTTACAATAATGGCTGTAATAGTATGGTTATAATTTTATAGCCAGTTATTCACCATTTTTAGTTCACGTAACACCGTTTTAGTATAAATAATAATTGGAAATACCGATCGCTTTATTGAGGCATAGTGTTCATCGTATCAAGTCTACATATTAAGTGAGAGCTCCTGTATTGCTAGTGAAGGTGAATTTTTACTTCCGAGGAAAATTGGTTGACAGATTCTTTAAGCTATAATTGGCACAGCCAACATTCGTGCAACTGCCTTAAATCTATTAACACGTAAAGAAAAAGATATTCGTGTTTACAGACGAACGATCTGATGGTCATGATGTATCGCATACATTCACGCTTTTAACGTTCCGCATAACTTCATGTGAAAATGTGCGCAATATTCGCATACCATTATACAAAACTTTGCGGAGATAATTGACAAATTAATTAGAGCGGATATTTATATACTTGTAATATAACATATACATTAGAATTTATTTTCTACTTTCATGTTTATTAGAATTTCTTTTCTACTTTCATGTTTATTAAATTTATAATTTGAAGACGTGACGCAACGCTACTTCATTATAAAATTTTCGCTCCGTAACCAACGAAATATACATAGATACAATATTCGAGATTAAAATGTTACACTCAAATTGTCCTTAAAATTGTAAACAACTACTTATTTCCTTATTAAAATACGAATAGCTTTAAATATACCTCGCCTTTTAATTACGCTACAACTGGAAAATTATTGGCAGAAATCTATTAAAATTATCAAATTATTACCAAAGAAACTCTTTCTGATATAAACGAATGCGTTTTGGAGAAATACATTGTTAAAATTGACCTAAAATTTGAGCGTAGATAAAGAATGTATCTAGTGAAGGTGACTGAAGCAATATAAGTATATCAGAACATAACAAGTAACAACAGATGCGGACATGTATGTAAATCTTGTTTTGTCGATCTTGTCTTGTCACCCTCGAACTAGGCTCTTGCATTATAGCATTGCTAAATAAAAATAGCTGTCGTACTTTCATTAACCAACAAAAAATAACCAGTCGGCGATGCCATCGGCAGTGTAACGCATTTTCTTTACTCTTAGATAGACCGTCAAACAAAAAAGAAACGGGCAACGTTTATGGCGAAAAACGGTATCTCTAACGTAGTACCTATTAAAATGTAGGACAGAAGATTAGTTGACATTCATTATGGTCACGTGAGGTGATTTGCGAGACGGATTCACACATGACCGTTCTGTGAAATCATCTATGCGTACATGGCCCGTGTAACTGTTTTTATGGGTATTCTATGTACAAAACAGTGAACACACATGACAGCGGCGCTAATCTTTGAAAGTGAACTAGATTTAAGAAGGAATAGGAAATATTTTTAGCGTAGCGTAAAGAAAAGCGAGTATGGATATATAATCCATACTCGCTTTTCTTTACGGTCATTTTGTGAAATAAAAGCAAATTTGTAGGTTTGCATAAATACCGGCCAAAAGATGAAAGAAAAATGAATAATTGAGTGTTTTATAAACCGCTTGGCACTATCGCCCTATCTGTACCTATAAAAGTTAGGAAGGAGTGTAATGTTTAGCTCAAAGTGTGTATCGACAGCCGAAAGTTCGTAAACACCAGAAAGACTTACCCTCCACTAAAAATAGTATTGTCGCTTTAAGGTATTCTTTATGCCCGTTTATTATTTATTTATAAAGTCTTTAACGAAACAAGAATTATTCCTAGTGAAATAGAAATAAAAAAGAAATAAAAAGAAAAAGTAAAACCCTTTAATAGGCGTCATAGAATTCCTCCGCATCACAGTCGACAGTGCAATAGTAGTCATTTTAAATGCAAAGAAAAATATTGATTCAGCCACTATAGAGATTCTCCGTTTACGATTTTATTATAATTTATGGATATAGAAGATAAGGGAAATATTTATCGCCATGCCATATTACATGTCGTAGCACTTTAAGCCGGTACTACACGGCAAGTAATGTAAAGTACGATGTAAAATAACCTACAAGACATATCGTTAGGGCGGAATGTTCACCGCTTGCATGCAAAGCGCTATCGAGCCGATTATTTTATAGCCGTTTAATTTGAATGTATAAATAATGCTAATATTATGCACTTATTTATAAATATGCATTTGTAAAACAGTTTTCCTATGTCTGATCTATTATTGATGATTATGGTAATAATTCGGTGTCTATTTCCAACGCTCATCCGGTGGTAATCGATCCATCACATGCAAGTCATACATTACAACTTTCTTACCTATAAGTGAAATTAGGAAAAGTTGATTGGAGATTAGCTACCTGTTTCATAATCGTGATATATTAAGATAAGCGGTGCCATCTAAAATAACGTTTATTAGTTATATAATCTATTTCTCAATTTTTTTAAGGCATAGGGTTTTGTATGCTATTCTTTGATCGCTTCGTTAAGGTTTATTGCCGAATCGAGCATTTATTTCTTTCTGGAAATACTTAGCTGGCTGAAAAGAAAGAAATGCTTCGAAGTATACTTCGAAGTATAAAGTAGTAGGCGGTGGCCATATTTTTTAATTGCAATAAATGCCCGACAGTATAGCATATTATTACGTCAGTAATATATAAGTTAATGATTATAAACTATTCCTTATTTAAGGAACAAAGATTAAAATAATTATTAACAGATATTTCTATAGAAATATCTGTCAATAATTATTTTAATATTTGTTCCTTACTGACGTAATAATATGCTATACTGTCGGGCATTTATTGCAATTAAAAAATATGGCCACCGCCTACTACTTTACAAGGCGCAGGTTCGGCCACACATGGAATACTATTCTCATCTTTGGGCAGGGACACCCCAGTACCAGCTTCTCCCTCTAGACCGCATTCAACGGAGAGCGACTCGAATCATCGACTGCCGGGTTGTTTCAAATCGGCGAAACCCCTTGGCGCTGCGTAGAGATGTGTCCTCGCTATGCATCTTCTATCGCTTTTATTATATTATTATTATTATTTACTATGGGGAGTGCTCCGAGGGATTGTTCGGACTGATCCCTGCCGCCTCTTTTCGCCATCGTCCTACACGACAGAATCTCCATTCCCATCATTTAGATGGTTGGCAGTCCACAACTGTGCGCTTTTTCAGAATTTTTCTGCCTCGCACAACTAAACTGTGGAATGAACTGTCGCCTGCGATATTTTCGGACCAATACGACCTACAAACCTTCAAGAAAAGAGCGTACTCCATTTTAAAAGGCGGGCTACGCATTTGTATCTCCTCTGGTGTTGCGGGTGTATGGGTGTTATCGCTTACCATCAGGCGATCCGTCTGATCGTTTGCCACGGACAGCAAAGAAAAAAAACATGTACTGTTAGTCTACCTGAAAAATAATTAATTTCGTTTTGTATCGTATCAAAAGATAGATATGCCCGCGGTTTCACTCGCGTTTATGACTATTGCGCCGCCCCCGTAAGTCGTAGTCTGATGTTATACAGCCTATAGCCTTCTTCGATAAATAGGCTATCAAAAACATTTCAATTCGAACCAGTAGTTCCTGAGATTAGCGCGTTCTACCAAACAAACAAACATACTCTTCAGCTTTATAATATTAGTATAGATTAACTATTATCACAGAGTCGTAAGTCCATGAGAAGTCATTAATGTTTATAATATAATAATATATTTCTAGCTAGTTCCAACCGTAACTAATCCACTTTGCTATCACAGTCGTCAATTAACGACAAGACTAGTAGTATTTAAGCCGACCCATCCTGAACTTCGTTAATCTAGATGGAACGCTAAGTCGTAACCAATTACCTGCGTAATCACTGTCGGTCCGTATGCTGCAGCTTGGTCACCGCACTCACTATCGTTATCATGAGATAATTGTTGTTAACTAAGGCTTCTATTGTTTGAAATAACATGTTAACCAGGCAATTGAGGCTTTGTCTGTCTTTACTTCACGGACTTTATTCATATGTATTAAAAAAATATACTATAGTTTTTATGCTTGTATACAATGTAAGTTAATGAGCAGCGATTGTCTAGTGGAGAACATTGTACTGAGATCTCGAGTTCGGTCCTACAGCACGCACCTATAACTTTTCAAAGTTATGTTCATATTGATCAATTAATTACCACTCGCTATAACGATGAGGTAAAACATCGTGAGGAAACATGCATGTCTAAGTTCTCAATAATGTTCTCGAATATATGTGAAATCTGCAAACCCGCACTGGGCCAGTGTGCAGCCTTCACACACTAAGAAGAGGCACGTGCCTAGCAGGGCGGCAGTTCTTATACATGGCTGATATTATTATATATACGATGCAAGTAGCTGGTGCAGGCTACATGCGCGACTAAGCATACATGTTTTTGCGCGGGTAGCTCGCGATGGCTAACAAGTTGCATATACTTCGCGCAAGTGCCTCAATCTGCGTTATGTAAAAAGTTTTTTTTTTTATCGTTTTAGTTGGCAAACGAGCAGACGGATCGCCTGATGGTAAGCGATTACCGCCGCCCATGGACACCCGCAACCCCAAAGGAGTTACAAGTGCGTTGCCAGCCCTTTAAAAAGGAATGAAGGATGGAAAAGACAAAAGAAAGGATAGGAAAAGGATCGGGGTAACTGGGCCTCCGGCTCTCTCACTCACCAATACGAAACGCAACAGTACGGGTACCGTTACTTCACGCCGGTATTCTGTGAGAGGGTAGTACTACCCCGGTCGATCGGCCCATTCATGCTGAAACCAGCGAGGATACCTAGGTATATCTAATATATTTTGTCTAGCCTAGGTATATAAACGGATCCTTAGATAGCAATGGATTAAAAAAGGCAGTCTTATTAATACCGTATCATTGAATAGAAACTACCACATCAATCTCTTCTTTGCAAATTAAATATTTTGACCATTGAGTTACTGCCGCTCTCATTTTATAATTGCCGAGTATATAACTATATCTTATTATTTATTCGTTACAAATCGAGGAGCGGATACAGGTGTGATAACTAGTTGTTTATCAAGGCCGCCTATATCGATATTTTTAAGCGTATTAGGTTTGGAACAAATTAATGTTTACGGTAAAAGTACAAACTGCTCTATGTGTAGACGTAACCTTTAAATCCCAAACTCAGCAACATTTATAATATTAAAATCAGTATTGAAAATTCTACCGTTACTGTTTATAAATTATATTTTAATAAGTATTGGATACGAAGTGATGTTGCATAAAATCGACAAATCACGCTTGTAATATCGATTATACGCATAATGATGTAATCGATTCATCTGACAGTAAATAGATATTTAATGAACAATTGTCAATAGATAAATATGAGAATAGACGAATAGGTATTGAATAAAAATTAATTGTGTTACTATTGATTGTTGTATTATAATATACATACTCACAGCATTTATGAATAAGAATGTGAAATATTAAACTTGAGAATTTTTATTTCAATTGAATTCTCTTGCTTCGATTATGATCACACAAAATCAAACAAAAATATTTAATGGAACGTATCAAGAAACTACGAAATACAGTTGACAGGAGTTATTAACTGAGGAAACTTTAATTAATTAAAATGTTATAGGCAGACAAGAAGTACGGCACGTCGCAACTGACGTAAAAACAGTAACAATAGAAACTATAATAATGTCTTACGTTTACGCGAATGTTATACATTGAAATTAAACTTATTTACAACTTATTTACGCGATAAAATCAGTATAAAGTAGTTTAATTTCAATAGAAACTATGTTTTGCTTTGATGTACTCCGAGTGATCTCTGAGATATAATCATATCAAACATAGAGAAGAAATACAAAAGTTTTCGTGAACGAGCCTTTTAAATTATTCAGTACTTACTTAGTAACTTTTAAATCTCTTATTCTTTTACATTTTTAGGTATTTTCCAACTCAGACTAAGTATATACCTAATTATTCAGATTTTGCTATTGTCTTTGTAGAAATATTCTAATGTCATTTGCTTATCCAGATGGCTATCTGAATGTTTTAAACATGCACGAGGCAAAGATGTTATCATCATCTGAAATAGTTGTTACCTAACACTTTGTTTACTAAAGCCAAAGTTCTATTATTAAAGAAACAATAGGAAGCTGTGTCACAAGTGTTTATTACGCTGACGTCGAGGTTTAGTGCATGGTGATATTAATATCGTTTTAATAGCGAATGGATACAAGAAAGATGCTGCTGTCTTTCTAACGTAACGTAGTATTCTACTATTCTAGTAAAAGCAAATACGTCGACGTATGATGAGTCCTTCTAACTCCGTGTTACTGCTGAGAATTTTGTAGGAATATCCCGAATATTGTACCCGAGACCTCGTGCACAGTAGTCGCATTTACTACCGCTGTACCAGCAAAGTTGTCAAAAACGACATGATTAACCATACAGCTAATAAAATCAATAAAAAATTTGTTAGCCTGTGCGTGTTACCTAAAATAGAAGTAGCCATGTAGCCGTCATGACGTTACGGCTACTTCTACTAATTCTACTACGGAGAGTATTCATACGTACTCGCCATATACACCATACACCACACACATCCTACAGTTATTAATACACTGAGAATTTAGTGACAAATAAACCAGTATGATCTCCAAGACACGGAGTATTTTGATAAGTCTACCTTAAACATAACGGTAAGAACGTTGGTAAACCTCACGGTGCGGTCAATCTACGCAGTCGCTAAACATTACTATATTTACAGTAGAACCTATATTGTCTAAATCGTGAGTTCGAAATCGTGACGCGAGTGTACATATCAACCATGTTTTGCATATTATATTATAAATCGTTTAACTGGACTACGGTAATACAAGTCGTAGGCCAGCAAGAAATACACTCAGGGGAATGATACGCTGTGATCGCTTCAAATAGAATGCGTGCGTGTACCTACATACTATATATGTCTCGTAAGTGTCACAAGCGGGCAACCTCCTGATTTAGAAGATGGAACGAATTAAGTAAAAATATCCGGCGAACATTCATCTAACGACATATGCATGTGTGTTTTTATGACCACGTATAGAAGCTGTATAATCATATTTAACACAATAGTCTCATATCATTTTATCACATTGCCCGTAGCCTTGAAGGGATAGGGGATAGATTGAGATGTATATATACATATATATACATACATCATATATGTATATGTATATATACATCATTTACACCTACATTTCGCCAGTTATGGTTTGAGATTCCGATTAGAATTCCTAGACAAATAACCGCATATCACTTTACCGAAACCGTAAAACAAACCCGAGACCTAACGCACAGCAATCGCATACACTACTACTGCACCACTAAGTCAGTTAGCCAAGTGTTATAATTAAGGTGAGTTGTAGTATATTTACATTCTACTAGAAATATCTGGATATGTAGTTTAAGATCTGTTGCGGTTTAGATTACGGCTGGTATAGCACGGTGAAGTTTTATTAGTAAGCTCCACTTTGTGCCGATGTTCCACACCTGACAACAATTTTGAACAATCCGCCCATCATATTCTGTGGCTGCTCTTTGCTGAAGTTAACGTAACATTATGTTAAACAAACAAAGTTGTTTGTATATTACGCGGATCTTCAGTCAAGAAGTACAAATTTTCATGCGTGTTACTGCTAAGTATATTACTGGAATGAGGTGTATCTATAATCAGACCCATAATGTTTGATTTCGTGATGCTTTTCGTTATTTATTTATTTTATCTCCCGCTATCCTCAGGAGGAAAGTGGAATCAGTTTTCGAACACCTCGTAACTTCTAATTGAATTCGTTGCAGGTTCCAAGTTTAACTTTTGTCCGGACAATACGAATGTCGAAACTCTGGTTTTTAAAACCGACATAGAATAGGATTATTTTACGCAAATCTCCGTCCCTAGATTTAATATTCATAATCCAAGCAAGACAAATTGCAGGACTACAATAATAATTTGACCTTGTTTTATAAACAGCACAAGCCTTTTCTTAGAATAAAAATGCAAGTCAGTGATTTTTACACACCTTCAATAAAATTATACAGAACTTCGTCGTATGTAATATTTCACTGCACGGGTGGCGTAATCGCTTAATTAAACATCTTGCTTGCCACTATGCCGCACCGAGTGAAGTGTGTTCGATACTGTCACATAAAAACAAATTGTAATTAACGAATACTTACTCTGAGTCCGGCTATTCCTTGTATCCGTTGTTTCAATACTAGTAAAGTCCACAATACCTAATTTACTAATAGCGCCTATGTTTACTAAATATTTGTCTTTAAATATATGTTTCTTTACAATACTTTCCTTTTCTTTCCCGTAAGAACAGACCCTTACTCTAGAGGCTACTCAAGTTTATGTTATAGCGTTCACACTCACCAACCTTTCGGCATATAGTGTGAGACGCTGTACCTTCCAGTGCCCGAAAGCACCTTCAGGGACTAGTTATACACAGGTCTTGTCCCAAATCCTGACACCCGGTTCTCGTTATAGCGAGCTACCTCATGCCCAAGAGGCGCTACCTATTGTCCAGATAGGTACCGAAGCAATAAAGCCGCTCACCACTCGTGAACTCTGAGATTTGCTAACGATATCCTCGCTGAGGACGACGGAGAAGCCGCCTCCCATATCTCCAGTATGGTGCCGGAGCTGTTTATGGCACGCTCACTTCCCGACGTGCATCCATACGTCTATCCATTTTAGCCGGGTACTGCCTGAGTCACTCTAGCTATGACTCTTACTTGCTGAGCAGGTCGAGTACGAGTCGAGTACGATGTACGAGTCCAACCACAATGTCAGGTTTCGCGCACTCTAATCGGCGGCCGATAGAACACGCCTTTCGAGGCGCAGTGGGCTAGCCTGACCTCGTAGTACCCTGATCCTAAGGGGAAGACCCGTAGTTCTCCCCCTGAAACCCTATCCACTCGGGTCCTGAAGATAGGGCACCCATCCCGTAACATCAGTAAGAGTAATCTTTAGAATGTGCACATAATAGAAAGCCGTAGGTACGCGCCGTGAATTCGAACTTGACACCTTTGACTTCGCGTGCCAACCATCTATTTGATAAGCTGACAAGACCGGATTTAATTAAAAGTACATTAGATGAATCCTGTACCTAACAATGAGTACGTAAAGAATATGATTATAATAATTTGATGACTCTGAAGGTGGAAGTGTGGACCACTATCCTACTAACAAAACATGCAAGGGAATCATTAAAGTGTATGATAGTTCAGCTTAAACAAGCCATATATGTTTTTTAAAAACATCAGGTCATTCTTTTTCTATTTATTCTCTTTTGAAACTAGAATTTTACCTGCAATTTTACTTGTATTTTTATTAGCCCTACAGCTAAGCTTGTGCTAAGGATTAATTCACGTCGGCAGGGTTATGGTTGGCGATAGAACCCACAACCCTTGAACGCAAGTTTAATTTGGTTTACTGTCTTAGCTTGCCCAAACCTTAACATAGCTGGCAAAATTTAGATGTAATATTCTTTCTAATCTTTTGAGGATATGCAAGCGTTATGTTATAGAGTTTAACAAGATAAATCTTATACAAAGTATGTCGCTATAGAGAAAGATGTCTGTTTAAGCAGCGGATGTTTAAATACTGGGTGGGATAGTGGGATGTGAATTTAATAGCTAAGCAAAACGTGTTCATGTATTGTAACGGTACCGCAGAATAGATAATAGTACTTGATGGTGCTGTGGAAGATTTATTGCTATATTCAGATGCTCTTTAGTATTATTACAAATGATGATACTTATTATGTAGGCGAGTTGTATGAGCTCTCATTAATCGAATAATATTAAAAGACGGTGCGATGATAGATTGCTGAGTGGGATTCAAACATTTGGACTGCCACGTAGAGGTCTGGAGTTTGATTCCACCACATGCAGCATTGACTTGTAAATGTTATGTGCGTATTAAAAATTGGTAATCACTTTGCTTAAGTCGTAAGAAGGAAACTTATTTATTTGAATGTTTTCTATAATGTTCTCAAAGATGTATGAAGTCTGCCAACCTGCAGAAGATCAGCATAATCTTTTTCATATTGAGATAGCTACATCTCAGTATGATCAAGGTTACCGAGGAGATAGCGGCAGACTTCAAAAACAGCACTGATATTATTGAATACATATTATTAAACACGGTTAATATCGTTGTTAACCTATTAAGTGGCAACGGCTCACCGCCAAACAGACAATAAATTTTCAATGAAATGTTATAGAAAATAAAGATTTATTTCGTTATTTCAGCTATCATTCCTTATATCTTAGGATAAAGGTATCCTTGTCCAAATAATTGTATAAAGCCATCAGTAGATACAAATAATTATATAGAGTAAACACATGAAGCATTTAAATTGTCCGTTCGTTAAAGCAACGATCCTTCCTATTTATTAATTAACAAGTTAACTAACGTTACTCGGGTGATTGCTCTTTGTGATAAGGGCGCCCATTGTGGGTTTTTTTTCTGTTGGTCTATATTTCTGTAATAATTTTATGTAGATCTTTTAAAGATAGCCGATGTATGATAGCCGCAGCGCGCTCGGCATATGACGAGGTGATGATGGCTGCAGGTACCCCCAGACTACCTATTGTGTAATAAGGCTACCAATAGTTTTTTGAGTTCGGTACTGGTCTCATAATATTCAATCATTGTAAAGAACGCATCTCAAGAAAATCAATGCCAGAGAAGGCATCGAAAAATTAGATAGTCAATTCATAAAGTGCGTACGTATTCCAAGATAAAATACTAAATAAGTAGTAAGACTAGTTTGGAATAAAATGAAACGGAACGAAGTCCTTTTATAAGTAGTTCAATAGTATTAGTACACATTGACAACTGTAATCTCCTAGGCGGGTTGTTCACATCAGATTTATAAAGCCGTACAACAGACTTATCGCAGACGAGACAGCGTAGAAACTGTATAAAATTAAATTATTTCACATGCCATTTATGTTTTCGCACTTGTGTATGTTAACCGCATCTAGGACGATTGGCATCCGGAGTCTCCGCGTGAAATCGACTCTACAAACATTCGATTCCGATGCAAATCGACTAAGAGTATGCGAGTGAAAATATCTAGCCACGTTGTTTGAATAAATCTTTACGATCTTTCAAATCACGGGCGAAATCGTTTGATTTCAATCGAGAATCTATAAACAAAGTAATAGCGAGGATGAAGGTTAAATGTTATGATTATTGCTTGAATTTCTTTTCTAAACATCGTGTCAATGGGATTATTTTAATATTTTGATGGATTCCAGCATCTTTTATATTATTAATAGATTAATTTATTGTTGGAACGAGGATCTAAATTCCATGGTATGTTAGCTGACAGAACTGAAAAGACAGTCATAGACAGAAAAGAACTTTTGGTAACTACCGAACTAAACATCTTACAATAGTTATGATAAAGGTACCACTTAAATACAATATTTATTTATGCTATGAACTAATATTTTGATAAATCAAATAAAAATATAAGGTTATGCTAAATATAAGTTATATAATTTCAACTCTATTCTTTATTTGATAGTGCTAGTTGCCTAATAAATAAACTTCTTTGAAAGTTGAGCGGTTAAATAATCCCTTTTTGCAAGTTGTATTCGCAATCAAAAACTCAGAACAGGTTGCAAATACAAAAACAACAAAACTATTATAAAAAATAAATATTTGTTTGGTATTTATTAAAAATTAAAACAAGAAGCACTTTTTTACGCTGCTGATTTTTAGTTTCTAAAATAAATGATAGGAACAAATTGCGGATGCGTGCGAACTAGATATCCTCCAAACAAATACGTTTGGAAATCTGAATCGCCGGTTATTAAGTTACCTGCGGTAATTGATCAAATTAACGTACATAATGATGTATTGGTACTTACACAATAAACAATCCAATAGGTCCGAAGTATCAGCGATTGGAATCCAATTCGGTTGTTAGACGAATAGGCCGATTTAAATCCAATTAGCCAGATAACACAACACTAGTCACTATAAAAATGTTAATTGAAAATCTGTAGAATTTAAAATTTGAATTTAGAATTCCACCGTATTCCGAGAGCGCGTTTGCGGGTTTGATCAACGCGAGGGCGTCCACACTGCAGTGAGTCTACTTTCGAACTGAGACTGTTCCGCGGTTCGGCTGAGACTTCGGGCGGTTGCCTGCCGAGGAATGCCGCGCTGCAAGTCGGCTATTTTTCTTTACATGGTAGATAAAACTCGATGCCATTAAATAATACTGATTTGCCTCTAGCCATACTATTATAGTACGTACAATGATCACGACGATCTTATAAATGACTATGCGGGACAAGTACACGAACGTATTATTTATAAATGATAGGTTGATAGCTTAGGCCTCATTTATGCCTATTCTTAACAACTACAGTTATTTGAGGGTATTAATTACGCAAAAATACAAAGGACGGTAATAACTCATGCCCACATATGGGCAACTTAACTGTTCATAATACAAATGCTAAAGAAACTATCTGTTTGTTATGTTTTCATAGGCCAACCACTACACCGCTTTTGTACTAAAAGACTTACGTATAGACGTACTTATATGAGTTCCAATTGAAAACTAGTAAGTAGGTACATAATAATTCCATTAACGTTAAAGAACTTTTACACCTAATTTCTGAAAGGTAAAACAACAACATGTCAAAATTCATCCGACTTGGTGTTTCATGTGGTTCCGTCATTATGACGTTAAGCACCCAAGTTTATATTTTCTATCTTTTGATCGAATTAGGTACCAATTTTTTAACTTATACTCAAATAATATAAATTCTGTAGTATAACTGACAATACGAAGTTTTAACATTAAGAGATTGGTCTCGTGATTTTGACGCTAATAATTATTTGATTGGCTGTTGTTAATTCAGTCAACAATAGAAATTTGAATTTCCATTTTAAGTTTTTATTTTGATTTGTCTTTCATAAATGTGCTGTTATTCTTAAGAAAATCATTTTGATGCAGTGTAACATTTATTTTAAGACTTTTACATTTGTATTCAAAACAAGCGTGGTGGCTTACTTAAGTATGATGTACACAGTCATATTGTTGCGCTAAACTTAGGTATTCTTAGTTGCGTGGCGTCGCGTCGGTGCCTGTAAATTCCTATGAATTAAATGTTACTAAAAAATAGGAAAAGGAGATTTTCTAGAACAAAAAATAGAGTTATTTTTATATTATATTTTACCATTGAGGACTCACTCATAAACAATAATAAAAAAGATCTTGACTATAGGATAATGTGGCGCACTGTACTTAAATACAGATAAACCTGTCAGTGTACACGGTGTCCCTAAACAGGCAGAGATAGCGGGATTTTTCCTGACTCGTACAGGATTGGCGAGCTCCGGTATGCGGTAGTGCCGGTGTCCGGTCACTTGTGATAAATAGGTGCACCTACTCGCTCCTTGCCTTAAGTGTATTCATACTAAAGTCTAATTAAAGATAAACTTTCGTTAAGGAAAGTACCGCCTAACCCCTTGACTAGCCGGTACCTACGAAACGTGTGACGATATTTAACAGGTTGTGTATAACCATTTGATTGTACGGTTTTCGAAATGGTTGACGTACTTTCACCATTACGCCTAAGTGTTATGGGTTCAATCCAGACACGAAAATTTATATGTTTGTTGAGCTCAGTCTGGTTTCCTCTTTTAAATTGTTTAAATGTTTGTTTGGTTCCCCGCGATACAAGAATTATTCCTAACGATGCCCGTAGCAAGAATAATTATTGTGTATATTTTATCTTTCATTGTATTGAAAAATAACTATAATAAGATAACATTAGCTAGACTGTTATGATACTGAAGAAGGTAGTTGTCTGGCATTGACTGATGCTCTCTAAAGGTTGATTCACACACATCAGTGAAGCCACAGTGCCGACACAGTACCGACACAGTGAAAAATATTCTTTCATACATTCTCTATGAACGCATTCACACCTGTCAGTGTCAGTGACGGCACAGTGCCGTCAGTGTCAGTGCCGGCAAAGCATGGACGGTATTTGTTGGCTCCGATATTTTGATGAATCACGGAAGCATCACGGAAGGATCACGGACACACGGATATAAAAAACAAAGTAGAGGACGGGCGATTAATTTAATTGGTTCGGGAAAATAGGGTTTTATATGATTTATCTCATGCAAAGTACATGGATGTAAAATATAAAACTATTTTGTGGAACAAAATAGGAGCACAAATTAAGTTAGATGGTAAGTACCTTACTTACTTTGATTTAATACTTTATTTATCTATGTAGGTATAGTATTTGTTATATATATATATATATATATATATATATATATATATATATATATATATCATATTATATATATCGTCTGGTTAGCTCCAAGTCATTAACTTTACTTAGTTTTGGCCAACTGAGATCTGTGTGTAGGTAAATCATATTATAAATGCGAAACTTTGTAGGTATATTTCTTTGTTGGTCTGACCTTCACGTTTCTACTGGACGGTTCTGGATGAAATTTTGCATGCAGATAGTTTAGGTCCTAGAATAATACATAGGCTACTTTTTACCGCGGGAAAACATCTCAGGCCCACGGGAAACAAAGTTTGCGGGAACGGCTAGTAAATAAATATGTCCCTGCTGTAAGTATATTTATTTATTCATGCCTACAGAACTAAAACGTACAGAACTCGACAGATCAATCTTTACAAAGAAGGATGCCTCTCATCTTTAACTAATTGTTTGTATAATGTCATAAATTCTCCTTCTGTTTCTCTTAATTGCCATACTTCATGCACCCATTTTTTCTTTTTATCTTGATGCTGCTCTTCTTCTTCGTCTTACGCAATAGCTATAATTGCTAGCTCCGTAGTATTGAACATAGTCATGGTTTGGTAACAAACGTTATTACCTAATGACGGACAAGTTTTCACTGAAGCTCCGTGAACTGAGCATGCACTGACATGTGTGAATCAAATCACTGACGCAACACTGAAGCACTGATACTGAACTGAGCGGACACGGATACGGAACTGTGTCGTCACTGATGTGTGTGAATCAACCTTTAATCACTAACTCACTAACTTTAAGATACATGCACAAACTGCAACGCTACGTCTAAGTGCAAAATTAATTCGACAGTTACGTAAAACACATGGACATTTTGGCAGCTGAGTTTACTAACTAATTATCTCGTTAATTGGTGAATCCGTTAACGCAAATATTAAGATAAATATCTATTTATTCATAATGCGTGTATGATTACTGATTAGCATCAACCAAAAACTGATTAGTCTAAATAAGTACATAATCATGCGTTGTTAAATCAGACCCAAAATGCCAGAACAGCTGCTTTAAAGCAACCGATCCTTAATTGTACTAAATTATAGTGCACAGGAGCATCGTAAATTAGCAGAGTAACAGCTGTTTCGGCTCGTACACAACGTGTATCAGCAAGGTGCGGTCATATTCACGCATCGTAAATATATTTAACAGGAAAAATTAAAATAAATTATATAAGTTTTGGTTGTTTCTTTTTGTAGCAGCTTGGAACCTATGTATGGACCCAATAGACAGCAAAAGACTTGGACGCAGAACATCGTAGTTAACGAAATGTGGACGTGATAAGCCTCTGTCTATGTGGGATATACAGGTAGTCTATGTATGTTTATACTTTTTAGATCAATACTAATCTATAAAGCGTGAAACAGATATTTATATAAATATATTGTCTTCTGTTTACGCGAATGTTATTCATTGAAATTAAACTACAATATACGGATTTTATCGCGTTGTTTATTTGACGCTTTAGAATTTGACAATTTAGAAACTATTACACTACATACTACTACTATTAAACTTTACTAATTGTGAAGGTAATTAAATTATTAAAACTATTTATATTTAAGTTTACACTTTCCCCGACGTTTCGGTTGCTTTTCAGTAGCCATGGTCACGGGTTAATAAGTTTAATAGTAGTAGTATGTAGTGTTATAGTTTCTAAATTGTCAAATAAACAACGCGATAAAATCCGTATAAAGTAATTTCATTTCATTTACGTAAATTATATTTTTATATTATTACAGTTAATAAACCATACGCGATGTTTTGGTATTTCTGTGCCAATTTAATTATTTTTTCAGGCTTTCCGGCAGTTACATATTAAACATATGTTTACACTTATTAATTATAACGATAAAATGTCATAATTCGTTATTTTAAAATATTTGCTGTTCGTTGTTGTCTGATTTTTTCATATGATTTTATGAATGTATTTTATCATGCCTGTCAAGTCTTAGAATTCCAGACACGATTAAAAACTTCTTGCCTCTGGTGCTGTGATTTAATAAAAACATGTTATTATTAGATTTAGCATTCTCAATAACAATACATATAATCCAGAAACAGACCAGGTCAAATACCTTGTCGCTGTACACGTTGTCTATCCGTAAATATAAAAGCGCTATATCATTCACTGACAAATCACGAAAACTACAGAACTGTACCTTTCTAAGATTACAAGCTTGATATTTACTACGTAGGTTCTATAGTGTAGGCGTCACACTTTTGTTATGTCGCATTCTTGGGATGTGCAGGTCTGCTAGTAGAGAAATAACATCATTTGATTATTCATAATTTTATAAATAACATACCCGATCATATTATATTACTATTGAATGCACGGATGGCGTGGTTTAAGTGGTGGCCTCGTTACTGCCACTGCGCTGAGTGTTGTCGATTCGAATCCCACGCAGGACAAAACTTGGTGTGATCCCTGTGTCGCGGGAAGATTTACAAATATTCAAATAACGGACACAAATAACATTTTAAGAACATTTGTGCCGAGACTTGTCTATCTTTGTGTCCGTTATTTGAATGTTTGTAATGTTTGCCGCGACACAGGAATTATTCTAAGTGGAAGAGTTATTTAAAATAATATTGCCATCAAGCATTTCTATATTAAACTGAATTCTTGGAATGCCAGACATAATTGAAAACCTATTGTGTCTTGCCAGCGGTGTGTCACTGCCAATCAATAGGTTAATAACAATAAAATATTGTCCAATATAGTTTATAAAATTGTTGATATCTCAATTACATACTTACGCGGTAATTGTAGAATTAATACTTCTATGTTAAATTTCGAATGAAAATTGTATCGTATCAACTAGCTGTGCCCGTGGTTTCAACTGTGTTTTTAGTTACTGCGCCGCCCCCGTGGGTCGTAGCGTGATGTTATATAGCCTATAACCTTCCTCGATAAATGAGCTATCCAACACTAAAATAATTTTTCAATTCGAAGTACTAGTTTCTGAGATAAGCGCGTTGAACCAAACAAACAAAACAAAAAACAAACTCTTCAGCTTTATAATATTAAGACTGTTATTTTAAAAAGTATAGGAGTATGATATGACGTTTAGGCACCGTTATGCAGATTTCCTTTAATTTAATTTTATTACGTTTTTTGCTTCTAATAAAGAGCTGAAATACGTCTCATTATTATCTGTGGTGCTACTTGGCCTGGAATCTAGAATCGCTTGATTGCGCTTTTGGTTCAACGGAAATCTACCATAATATGAGATAGGAGCACTAGCAACTCGTCTTTTTATAAATATGATAGTCTGTTTATTATTAATTATTTACGTCACTAAAGAGTAATAAATTAGTGTTTATTTTTAAGCGATATTGCATTTTTATTGCTGTTGGTGGCAGGCGAGCCAGCGGCCAGTCTGATGGTAAGCTGCTGCTTAAAGACATCTCGTGGACAGGTAGGTTTCTTTTCTTGATATTGCAGAATAAATTCACTGAAAAATGCAAACCATGGCCTATTGTCTGGAAAAGGACTGAAAGCAAATGCCGGCAGTTACTTGATATTTTATTTATTAAACAGTGACTCGTGGTAAATATCTGGTAAGAAGTCACTGAGAAAGTAAACTTTCTCACTATGCGCTACTTCTGGTAATGTTGAAACGAAGAAAACTGAAAATACAAACCTGAAACTTTGCCGCTTTCAGCCAGCGGTTGCGTATATACGGTTGTACACTATGAAGTATTCTGAATGTAAAAAAGTCCAGTTTGAGGTAAAGAAACCATAAAAAGTGTAAACCAATTATACGTTTACTTATCAAGGATTAGATAACGTCTGAATGCGTAACTGTCATCGTTACAGTGCCATTATAAGTGAATATCCTCTCAACTACTTGATATTTCTTTAGAACTGTTAGCCAAAATAATTTTGTAAGTTATATAATTATATTATTTTCGAACAGTAAATAGCGTATAGTGTGTATCGTTACGTAATGGCCATTATTTGTTCAAAGTGAAACACCTAACATTCTCTGGGGTGAATGACCGTTGTGATTAGGTGTATGCGCTCAGAGCTGAGTGTTTGAACACAATAGATGCACTGTGTGTATAATATGGCAAGTGTTTAATTACTTCGCGTTAACAGTTTTGGTATTGGATCTGTGTGCTCTCGGATAGGTTAAGCCTCTCACATATATGATGGCCTGGCCAAGTAACTTTGCGGCTGATCGTGAGGGTTTACTTTTTAAATACAAATTGTATTTGCAGATAAGACTAGTCATAGATATGAGTATAAATATACTATAAATAAATGTAGATACGTTATATTTTATATACTTAAAATAAGTTATTTTAATTGCTACGTAGCCCTCTTCTCTCTTAATTTGCTGAGCCCGACATGGTCCATAATGATCTAATTTGTTATTTTTATGAAGTCCGTCTTTGTATAACAATATAGAATATCATAAAATATTAAGTAGTTTTGGCTTTGATTTCTATGCCTTTCGACGTATTATTTATTTTATTTTTATTTATTCAGAAAACTTACAGTTTCTTATAGCTAATTACATTAATATTTTAATAACTAATAACCATTTACACATTTTCACATTTAAGTTTATAGAACTTGATCTTTATCTAAACGTTTAAACTTAACGTTAAACTATAAAAGTTTTATTTTTTCTTTTCTTTATTCGTAGTAATAAACAAATATATCAAAGAACCGATTCGAACCACTTGTTGGCAAGGACACATCTATAACTGGAGGCACTAGTATTAAATAAGTCTAGACTATCTAAATTAACAAAATTATTTATATAGCTCGCAGTTCTTATAAAGAACGAACCTTTCCTATAATTAGTAGTGGCACGAGCAACCTGCAGCGGATAAAGTACTCTTACCGATCTAGTGGGAACTCTTAAAAGTAAGTTGCTGAGCAGGGGGAGTCAAGTTTAGATTGGGCTATCTTTACTAGAAGTGTGATATCCGCGATTTTACTCCTTTCAAAGAGTGGGAGTAAGTGTTGCCACTTACATCTCGCCTCATAACTATCGTCATATGTCTTACATTTATATTGTAAGTATCTAGTAAATTTACGCTGTACTGCTTCTAATCTTCCTATATGCATGTCGTACTGTGGACTTCAAATTTGAGAGCAATATTCGAGGGTGCTGCGTACGTATGAGCAATACAAAACTTTAATGGCTTTTAAGCTTGAAAATTGAGAGCATGATCTCATTACAAAACCTATCGCTTTATTATTAGGATTATCTGCAAACAATTTGTAATAGCAGTAAGGCGGACATTGCTTGTTGTAGAAGTAAGCTTTATTAAGGCCCTATAATATAGAACCGACAACCAACAACAAAGCTTGCGAAATATAGATAGGTATACTCTCTGCCTACCCTTTTTTGTGCGTCTATGAATTAATTCATGAATATTCTATAGATATCGATAGATTCCGAGTATTACCATTGCATTCGAATAACATTCGATGAGTAATCGCTTGTTACACTGCAACTTATTAAAGCAATTTATGCCCTATTGTATAAGCATGTAATGGCCAACGGTCAAATTTGACCAGTTCATGCTTATTATCTAACATAGTATCTAGTGCCTATTAAACAGTATTATATAATAAGCCGTACTTGCAGCACGCGTCGGAGTCTATAGGCTATAGCACTGTTAGCAGCTATTTTTTACTGAATACCCGTTGTTTGTAGGCACAGTTATTATTGGTAATATGTATGTTTACAGTGAGAGCACTGGCAACATTTGCATGCAAATTGATGAACATAGTGAACATTACCAGAGGATATTTATTGTGGACTATATCAAGTAATGTATTGGTTTGTAGTTGCCAATTTTCGTGTATTTAATTAAATGTAGTCGCGTCTTTGGCTATTTATTTGAGATATTTAAATAAAGAACGGATGAAAGTAGGATAACATGCATAAGTATATAATACTGCTTTATGTTCCTTTCTTGCTTCTTTTTAACATATGAATATGCCAAACTAACTATATATACTAAAATAATTTTCTTCTGTTTGAATTACTTCATTTTAATTTCATTATATTTTTTTTTTTCGCAAAGTCCAGAGGTTCAGTCAAAACGGTACCGAGGCGTAGACTAGCGTAGAATGTGATGAAAGATAAGACGGTGATAATTTGCTTTGTCTACCTTTAATGTGTCCTCAGCGGAAAATGAGGGCTGCTCGCCTCATACAATTATTTAATCTAAATAATAGAAAGTGAAGAACTTATCGACATTAAGAAGGAAGTGTCGAAAGCGATGCATTTAAAATGACACGCGACTTACAGTGCTATCCCTTCCTTTAATTATATTTGAATATCAAAAGTAAAATTCGATTTATTATTAGAAATGCTAAGGGTATTCGAAGAAAATGATACCAATTGCTAGAAATACATTCTCGTGGAAAAAAAAGGGTTTTGATCAAACGCACTTCAGTTTGATTCGAAAGACAACCGCGATGTGCCTTCAGTTTCCATAGACATGCCTTACAGAAAAAAATATAAAACCTAACATGTAAAAAAAAGTATAACACCCAACCAAACAAGCTAGATTACCCGCTCAGTGATTGACTGACCACACCACATTTTGCGTGAAAACCGATTACCGAATAAGTAAAAAAGCAATAAAACTTACTTTAATGTTACGGATATTGACTGTAAATTTACGATTTTTAAACTGTTGATTCTTTTAATTGCAGCTGACGTGTGTTTTCTTGGCATACATAATTAGCAGTTAGGTAATACCTATTTGCGGTTATCGATACCTCAATTGAAGTAATTAATTACGATTTATTACGTATCAAGTAATTGGCATAATTTATATATGCATTATATTACACATATACTCCGGCGGATGTACGGTATAGAATATCTTATAATAGTATGTGTATGTAATGAACGTAATCGTAGATAATAATAGGAACTGTGGCTAATCTTCTTTGCCGTAAAATTCTTAAACAACAACGGGACGAAAAATGTCTTTACATTTTTGAAAGGGAGATGCTTGAAACTGCTATAAAATTTAGAAAGAAGAAAGAAAAATGTTTATTTTGCCACACAAATAAAAAAGCAGAACAATAATAAAACTAGAAAAATAAAACAAATACTAACACTATCATTTCATTTCTGCTCACTGGCAACACCACACCTTTGTGGTGGTCAATTGGCACCAAACATAGATAATGATGTAATGTCTATTGACATTATCCATCAGAATGAACTTCTTGTAGTAGCAATATGAAATCTCAATGTTCTCGGTAGACGACAATAGGTTCCGCCCCTTGCAGTGTTAGATATATGAATTATACATTAAAATATCTAACACTAAGAGGACCATCATAGGCATGTAAGCGTTATTAAGTCTACATGAGCCTTCCAAGATATACAAGCAAGTTACGTAAATATGATGTGTGGTACTGAGCTTATGCATGTAGCCCATTCATTGGCCCGAGATATATGCACAAGCTATACGCAAGAGCTAGGTTTATAAGCAAGATACAGGCGGGCGTTAATAATACAGGTTATTTGCGCGACAGACTCCCGTCACTTGTTTTCACTGTGCATTTTATAAGCGGGTGTATGTATCCATGGTGGATACATACACCCGCGTTAGTACCTCAATACGCATATTATCAGTGCCGTGAACAAGCTATTAATGAAATTCTTAAGAATATTTAGTATGTACTTTTGCAGAAATAATTGAACTAAAACCGGTTCCTATTACAAAATCTATAAGCCAAGACTAATTAAATGCAATTATTAATAATTAATGAAATCTAACACGCTGTAAAACACTTATATAATAACCACAGGAAGCATATCTAATATACACTGAATGAGTTATACCGCACACAAGTTAAACGGTAAAATATGGCTTTCAAGAAGGAATACATACATAAATCATGTACGGTACTGCCTCGTTGGTCACGTGGTGTGAGCTTGCACTTATATTTGTAGCCCAACACAAGGTCTTGTGTTCGATATCATCGAGCGAAATGTTATTATGTATTTAGGTAAAATAACATAGAATAAGATATTTTTATTTGCTTACATAATTATTTGCAAAGATATGTACTTTATCGGCATGAAAATTTTGTTATATCACAATGTATCATTAAAATCCTATCCTAACTAATACTATATGTGCGAATGTGAATTTGTTTGTTTGATTAATTATTAGTTTGTTACGCTTGCACAAAATAATAATGAAACCAAAATACAATTATAAAATGTAAATAAAAATGAAAATTTACTAAAAATATCAATAAATAAAGGCTACCCGGCCATTTGCAGATCACCACTCGTGCTCGAAAATTTACTTTTATTAATATAACTTATTACTTGGGACGCAACTATAGCACACGAAATATGACTCCGTTACACCTCTGCCTACTTATTCATGGACATACGCGTGAATTTATCTATCACAAACTTGTAATAAAAATGGGTAATATTTAACGATCAATAAATCAATCAGCCTGTTGTTGCAGTTCACTTGTAGACATAAGCTATGTATTTCATTTATACAAGCCATCGCGACGTCGCATATTTTAACGCTTGCAAAACATTTTCAATAATAAAAAAATGTATATACTTACCCAGAGTTCATGACATCTCGATGCAGTTCAAGTTACAACGGACTCAAAGTACCAATGTACATTCGAGTATAAAACATTCCTAGTACAGCCCTTTTAGAAGCAGGCCAATCATTTTATTCTGTTTAAACATAAGTAGCGCTCTTACCGCTAGATAATGCATAATCCGCATAGGACGGAGAACGATAGAGCTGTAAACCACAATTACTGCTCAGTGCCACAGTGCTAACTGCAGTTTCCTCTGCAATCTACGCATAATAATGCTATTCAACTAACAAATAAGGAAGCAAATGTACCATTACAATGTTTATTCCTATCACAAATTATTTCATAACTTACATACATACAAGGGTATGTATGCAAGTAATTGTATAATGTGTTTTTGTGAGCGGTTGTATATGAGTTTATTCATGTGAATAAATATGTATATGGCGTCATTAGGAATACTGAAATAGAAAAATCAATACATATACGTGAAAGTATAGTATATATAATAGGTAGACATAACATATTTGTATTTCAATTAATGTCAACCGGGCATATTTCTACGCGCAGTGGCGCTTGGATGAAAATCCTAGAATAACATTTTCTCGTCGAATTACTACGATTAAATATTTTAAAAATCGAAGGGCCGGTCACAAAAGCACAAACTTAAAGCCATTAAAACAATGAGACAATAAAAATAATTCACGTGTCCTACATCTTTACACATATTTACAAGAACAAATAAAGAAAATGACCTCTGTACTCCGCCAGGATCCAGCAGAGTACCTACTAAATTAAAAAGAAACTGACAGAACGACTCATAAAACGTAATTAATATCCAATTTATTGCAAAATATTTATTTACCTTCTGATACAGGTTTTAATATTTTACACAAAATTAGTTAATGCTTGTCAAACATGCTGAGTTTTTGGCAAATCCTACAATTTATTGGTTAATATTATTTTTATGATAATGTAACCTGTCACAACATATAAATCAAAAAGCTTTGACATAACTAAATATAATCATAGTTCATTATCAAGATATATCAGTTGGCCCCGCAACCTTATTCAGTATTGAAAATACATGTTTCTAAATAACTGCCAATACTTAGCAGAGGTATATCTCAATATTGTGTTTTTCGAGAGACAAAAAGCAAAATAAAAGGTCGTTGCAGTATTTAAAGGTACAGTATGCCTTTGCGTGAATTTGTCAGGAATATGATGTATTAAATGCATTTATCCGCATCTTTAAATAAATACCTATTCACCAGAAATCAAATTCATATGTCATGTGCATTATTTTAAATAAGAAATAGTCTACGTCACACTACGGTAAAATTTTTTAGTTTGATGTTATGATTTTAATGTGTGACGGTAACACATAAAAATCATGATATAAAACGACAATTTAATATTTTTAAATTTCTTGCTGATTTATTCTTTTTAACCCCTCCAGCTAAGCTAGAAGGCTTGTGTTAGGAGTGGGTTCACGTCAGTAGTGCAATGGGTGGGATTCGAACCCGCGACCTCTCGATCGCAAGATCAATGCCTTATCCATTGGGATACCGTCGCTAAATAGTCTACAATATTATTTAATTAGCTAAATAAATAGGCTAGATTTAATTATTATATATTAATAGCGACGTTTATCTGGACTGCAATACGTACTACCTACCTACTTCTATTATATATTATTTTGTAGAAAAACCAAAATCGAGTGTGGTAGAACGTTAATATGATAAAATGAAAACCTGACACAGCTTACTTAAAGTTACAGCCTTTCACACGCAAACTTGTATGTTACGACACGGAACTGGTTGTGACGAACTTATGGACTTTATGTGTTTAGCATTTTACATAATTTATAAAAACATGTACACAAAAGGCTTCTTATTTGACTATAGGATCGCAGCTGCAGGTAAAAGTCATGTCAACATATGAGTGAAGCTATTCAGATCTAGATAATCTTATTTCGTATAAAATAGGTAACTCTTGAACCCGTAATTACGAACTATCGCAAAGAACTTTACAACAAACACAAATACCTAGACTCTGAATAACTATTTGAGCATCATACAAATTATTGACCCGTTTTGGGATTAAACCGATATCAGTCGGCGCACTGGCAATGGTGAGATGAATCACGTAATACTCTATAGCTCTAAAAATGCGTGTAACGTAATGCATATATGTATATAACGATATATTCATATATGATAAATATGCCTAGTTCCTTAGGCGTTCTTTTCATGTAGACTAACTTCTATGATACTGCAAAGCTGGTTTTGCCATTTGTTGTAAGCACTTTGGACTACTCGTTTTTGCCCGCAACTTCTCTCCCTCGGGGATAGTACTTTTTTCTGGTTAAAAGGCACTCTGTGTCCTTTTTGTACCTCTAACAACGTGTATACGATTTCATGATGATCAGTTGAGTAGTTATTAATTTTATTATATTTTATTTATTTGGTTCACCAACAATTGTATACACAATTACTTAAACTTAATACAAACTTATAGAAAATAACATTGTGTAACAATTACTGTAAGTAAGTGTAAGCAAGTAAACACCACATTAGTTATTTAAATGTTAACAAAATCAAGTTATAATCTAAACACGATTGCTAATATAACACAAGAATAAGAATAAGAAAACTATGCATGGTAAAAACAAAATATCCAAAAATAACAAAGAATGAGACAAAGATAGAGCCAGCTTGTTGTAATTTTAGATTAATCTGACAAGGATGAACACAATAATTTCGACTGATTCGATAAGATAAAAATATTATATATCCGGCAAACATTTGAGAATTTTTTATTTGCAACAGAGTCATGGTGTAGGTCAATTTAACCGCTGCATCCATTTATAACTTTACAAAGTCTGGCATATGGTGAATTAGTGCCTAGTACTGTTCGCCTAAGCGGAGGACATAGTGGAGTGTTAGAGGTTCGCGGAAGTCTAGACGGCGGCACACGTATATTGCACAAAGCTGGCAGTTCGGGACACTGAATACAGTTTTTAAGAATTTTATTCCCACATAATGCATCGTTAAGGCGTCTCCGTTTGTCAAGAGAGCTTAAGGAAAAGTGTTATAATCTAGCTTTGTATGAAGGAATTGTTTTTGACACGCCTTTGGAAAACGCGAGGTGCCAAAGAAAGCGCTTCTGAACACTTTCGATACGCAAACTACCTACAGCATAATGTGGCCGCCAGACTACGCTACAATATTCGAACATACTCCTGACCAAACTGTTATAAAGGATAATTTTAGTTATGGCATAGAAGCGTAACAAATTTACTCGCATTCGCAAGTATAATATTAGTAACGACTTCTTATGAAATTGGAAATAGTTAATTACATACACATCGTACATCATCATACCCACCACAGAGCTATTTGTATTAGTCTAAAAACAAATTTTCACATCAGAAAAAATAAAACACCTGCACAAAGCCAACAATATAGCTACACTTAACTGAGCAATATTTCATAAGAGAAAAATAATTGCACTTAATAACATGATTGTAATGTCGGCCACGGTTATCCTACAACTGGTACGTTCAATGTCAAAAATCATTACGTGTGTAAAGTAATTAAATGGGTTGAAAAACCGGCCATATTCAGAGGTAACGACTCCGCTTCAATTCACTAAATCACATTAACTCCCACACTCAATCATAGCCGCATATAAAAAATAAATCGGCAGAAGTTAGCCGATTAAACTGAATTTATATTATTAATACGTAATGCATAATGATTAGAAACTCAACTCCCGCACTCGTAATACATCCTGAGGACTTTACAAACATTTAAACAACGGATACAAAGAACACTGGCAACAATTCATGAATCACACAAATTAATAATACCCCGTGCGGGGATCAAACCCACATCACTCCATGGCGCTGTGGCAGTGGAAAGGCGACTACGCGCTATCCGTGCAGTCGTTGCCGTTGTCGTGCAATTCCTGGGTACTTCATAGCAAAAAATCCATCGTCCCAGCTCCATACAACAATTTGCAAACAACGCCATCGCTTCTTTCGCATGGAATCAACCACAGCGCGTAGATTTAGATATATTTTCTTTCTTTATTTTCTTATATTCAAAGATAGCTACCGCACCATGAGTAATGCCTGTGTCGCGGGGAACTTTACAAATATTCAAACAAAGAGACACGAAGAACATCTATTTTATATTAGTCTTTTTTTTCTATATTTGGAACCACAAACAATTACGCAGTAGATAATACATAGTGTGTAAAGTGATCTTAAACTTACAACTACGTAATCGACTACGTTATTAACAGATTACATAGTAAGGTTAACGTAAGTAGTCATAGAAACTTAATTAGATAACACATAAATAAAATAAAATAATAAAAATGAATGGTAAAAATAATGTTTAACAACGAAATTAATACAAAACAAAAAAAAAGTCAATATTTTGTATTACATATACATACATAATATTTTAAACATTAGAAACTTATCTTTGGGATCAACCCTACACACTCGTGTTGACATTCGCCAATGTGATCACTTATACATATCTATTATTTATTATATTATTATGTATAAATAGCACAGTGTCCCGTTATCACATCATACAACAAATTCCTTATACTTTTTCTGTTTCTTTGTGTGCTAGTCGGATACCAACCGTGGACGTGGTCAGTCTATCTGGACGGTTTCAAACTTCCTATTATTTATGATTCACCATGCGGTAATATTTATTATATGGTCATAACTTTTCTGGTATGCGACTATGGGTTCCTTCATGCATATGTATATAATATGCAACGTAACTGTGCAGCCTATAAATATGAATTGCTATTGTAGTGCACTTGTATGCATCAAACAAGCCAACGGGTTACATTTCTGTTTGTTTGTTCGTGTGCGTATGTGTATTGCTTGCTTGTACATACCTATTTATTGATGTTTTTATACTCGATGAGAGTACAAATACGCAAGTTGGACTTGCATAAATAACTTGTGCATGTATCCCGCGTGAGTGGTCATATCACCCACGCGAGCTATATTAAAGAAGCAAGATTTAACTACGAGTATATTTGCCTACCGCAGGACTACAAAAACAATTTGTGGGATGGTAACTACATATTATTGAACTCTTAATGCGATCTGCAACTTCCAATTCCTATATATATAATATATATATTCCTATATCTATATTATCGAAGCTTTGGCAATCGGGCTGGACATTGCTAAAGCCTTTGATCGGGTCTGGCACCGCGGTCTTCTCTCCAAGCTGCCGGCATATGGTCTTCCCAGCCGGCTAGTTAAATGGGTCTCCAGGTTTTTACACGAGCGAAAAATGCGTGTCCTAGTGGACGGATGCTCTTCACGTTTCGTAAGTGTAAATGCTGGAGTCCCACAAGGTTCCGTGCTCTCTCCCACTCTATTTCTTCTGCATATAAATGACATGCTATCTCTTGGTGGCATTCATTGCTATGCAGACGATTGCACGGTTCATGGTTGTTACCATCCACAACCACCTAGCAACCGGCAGGATACTGAGAGGAGGCGGGTAAAGCTTGTCACTGACCTCAACAGGGTGTTAGATGACATATCCGCTTGGGGTTCATCTAACCTGGTTGAGTTTAGTGCTAAGAAAACTCAGGTGTGCGCGTTCAGCTCAAAAAAAACCCTATTCTCTCCACTTCCCACTCTTCGGGACACCACGCTGCCACTGCAGGATAGTCTTAATATCCTAGGCATAGACATCCGCCACGACCTTAACTCTAGGGATTACATCGAGAGTGTAATAACCACAACTGCACGCAAACTCGGGATTCTAAACAAGGTGCAGCGTTTCTTTACTCCTGAACAGCGGTATCTGCTGTATAAGGCCCAAGTCCGTAGCAGCATGGAGTACTGTTCGCACCTTTAGAGTGGTTCCGCTAAGTACCTACTCGATGCCTTAGATAAACTGCAGCGTCATGCCGTATGTATAATCGACAGCCAGGAGGTTACGAAGGACATCGAACCGCTACAACTTCGTAGAAACATTGCGTCCCTTAGCGTTTTCTATCGCCTCTATCATGGCGAATGCTCCGAAGAGTTATTTGACCTCATCCCACCTTCCCCCTTCCTTTTGAGAACCACACGTGCCGGTCTTAGTAATCACCGATTGACGGTTAGCACAATCCCGTCTCGCACCAAAAGGTTCAGCAATTCCTTTTTATGCCGTACCATACAACTTTGGAACAGTCTTCCGGCTCATGTGTTTCCTCCCTTCTATGACATTGGGTCCTTCAAACGTAGTGTGAAGAAGCATCTGGTCAGACCGGCTTGACACTGACGACGACTAGAAGACATCTATCTTCTCCTCTTCGTCACTGTCTCTGGACTGTAATTGGGCTTCCCATCAGGTCCGTTACAATCAATTTGACGCGTCACGACAAAAAAAAAACAAAAAGAATTATTATATCTATATTATATATATATATTATATCCTCCCTACCTTATGGGAAGGGCGAATGGATATAGCAAGCCTCAAACACTAGAGGCACTGAAGTAAATTGAAAGAGTTTAGTGAACTTCTGATCACGGTCCCTTCTACGTTTATGCGAAAGTGATAGGACCAAAGAAACTACGATGTTATTGAACTACTGATATTTATTTTCATATCAGCTATAAAATAGTTACTTGAGCAATAGCTGTAAACTGAGTTTTCCAACAAATAATTATTATAATTATATAGCTATGCGTATAGTTTATATACAAATAAAACGTTTACAATTTATTCTTATAAAACGTTTGATTTAACTCAAGAGTACTTACAACGTCGAATATTGTAGTAAAAATGCTTTCTCTTGACAAGGTTATATTCTGATAATATATTGACTTGTGAAACTTCATTAATTATAATTACGACATAAAAAACAAAATTTAATACCAATGTTGCAGAGACCCATAGTCCTGCTTTGTACTATGTAGTAAATAGGTACTATGAATAAGTCCCGAAATACTGTTGTAGACCTACTCAGACTCATAAGAATATTTCTGCATGTGCAACCATATTATAAATTATGAATGCCAAATATAAACAACGCAGGTCTCTGTAACATATCAGAGTGCCAAGGATATTATAACTTAATAACGTCTTATGAAAAGTTGTTTATTAATTATCTCACATAGGAATGACAGAATCAATAATATGCTAAATATTGCTTAAAATATTGTTGTAATATTAAATCGGGCTCTAAATTGTATAAGTGACGAAATGTTTCTACATACATCGAGTAACCCATCACGAGTATATCAACTCAAGATGCTGTCTGATTTCTCACTAAATGGCACTATATAACTAATTTATATTCAGCCAGATGTTAATTATTCACATTCGAGACGGCTTCACATCTGATATGTAATGACTTACTAATTGATATGACTCACGTCCATAAAACAAATTACCATTCACGTTATTGTTTCAATAGGCACTCACGGCGAGTGATTGATGTATATAAAATACCTTCTCGAACAGAAAAATCGACTATACACACAGTCAATAACAAATGTTGTGTCATAATCTAACAAGCTTGTTATATCGTTACTCTTTCGCATATATTATGTTCTGTTATTGCATACAAGACACGGTATTATGATATTGCTCGTTTGATGGAAACTAACTGTCTAGAGATACGTTTTGTTACTTTAAAATTAATTGCTTCAACCGAAACGATAGAGAAATAGACCGTTCATTAATCTTCACAAAAATTATTGATATATTCTCACATTGTTTTACATCGTATAGAGCCAATTGCCAATATCTATTATTAAAATATATTTAATTTTGTGTTGTGTTATAATTTATAAAGCTGCCGTTAAATTAATTTATTAGCCACAAAAAGACAGCTAGTGGAATGACGCCGTGTAATGCCATAAATTAATGGCAGAGAAGCAACAAAATATTACTAATCTATCGTTGATCGATGTTATGTAACGAGTGGACTAAAAAACCTCATATCATTAAATTAATGTGTCAACCGATAATAGTACAGATTATCGTCACGTACGTAACCAAATGGAGTTAAATTTAAACATGTGCTACGTAACTTGGAAAGCCATACATACATAGGTATGTATGTCGAAACTATATACTATTATAAATATAAAAAGACACATTACATTAGAACCTAATCTTATTGACGAAAGTATTATTTTTACCTGGAAATAGCTTGACACATATTGTGAAAAAAAATAGCTAGTAAATAATAGTAATGGTATGTTAAAAATAACACTTTCTTTGGTCGGGACATTTTAATGATACATTACTAGTCTTTGCGCGCGGGAACTTCAGGTCGTCCGTGACTTTGTTAACCATAACTCCAGTAAACTAAACTAAACTATCGAAATTAGATTACACGTGCCTTTTAAGTTAATCCCCAAGATTTTCAGCTCGAGTGCGGCACCAATAAAAATAAAACAAACAGTCTTTGGGGACTGCCGATAGAAGTGAAAACTAAGTAACTAGCGTGCGGTGACGATGATGCGAGTTTCACGCTTTTTGTTCACCCAAAAAGTACACATACATACACAGTATATATATAGCACGTGGAAAGCGTTCGATGACGATGACGTGATTGATTTTTGTTCACCCAAAAAGTGCTCAACGCGCCAAAAGAAGTTTTCACTTCAAAAATCTATTATCTTTCTAAAGAAATAGTCGAGCTCAATTTGGTCCCAAAATGTCGACCCAGCCTCGTTATAGTGTAATGATAGTACCTATAGACACGGTAATGTTATCATTACCGTGGTATAGGCACAGCTCATAATTATTTGAGCTGATAAGCGATTGAAGAGAAGAGAGATGTACCTACCTATTTTAAGTACTTACAGTAAGAAATCTTTAAAACTCTGCGTAATGGTAACAACAAATTGATCACTTATATCCGCGCTATTTGTGGAAACCTAGTGACAATAATTATCAATCTAAAGCATTGCAATGATTAACCGTATATGATGTGATAAATACGAATCAAAAATATGACTTTATAAGTAGAACAGAAAAAAGCAATTTATCTTTATTTAAATATTATCTGATAACGGGTAGATTAGCAGGCTTGATCTCGTGAACGATATGAAATATGATGTGAGCGTTATTCCAATTTAGCTCCCGTTATACCGGTGGCTTCGGCGAACATTCAAATTGCCCGCCAATAATGTGCCAAATGAAGCATGAATCATGACGAGTGCTTCAAGTTATAAGAGATTATTCAGTATTGTATTTAATTATCTTTCAATAATTTTCAGTTGATACTACTGATTTGATGTTAATAGTGTTGTTGTGATTAGTGTTGTTATAATTTCATGTGAGTATAGGTGGACGAATTGAATATGTTGTTTTAATATTATTTTTTTTTGTGTGCGAATGCCAGTGCATTAATACACACATCTTTCTTTTACCCCGGCGAGTTCGACATAATCCCTCCGACCGGCCCCGCGGAGGGGTACGCGTATTGACGCGTACCACGTAGATGTTGAAAAGATAATGTACCTCCCGGAATACCGACTAAACCTACTACGGTGTTCCTCGACAAAACCACTATCGACGGTGCCACGCGAATAACTTTCGCATGCGATCGCGACCCCGCCAGGGTGTCCACCCGCCGTGTGACACGGCAGGCCACTACACGAAGAGACCTACCCAAAGGCACTCACTCTCTATTATACCCTACTGTCCCCCTGTCTATAACTGGTCCCGGAAGGTGCTCTCGGGCGCTGGAAGGTACAGCGGCTCCTCTAATATAACCTAACGGTTGGTGTAGGGGAACGCTATATCATAAGCTGGAATAGTCGTAGAGAAAGGGGATGTCCCCCCTAGAGGGGAGACGGACTCAAAACAGAGGCGCGCGTGGGAACACGCACGCCGCCTCTCGGACCTGGTGCTGAAGGGATGGCGGGCAGGCCCACAAAGCCCGCCACCCCAGGTCAAATGTTGTTTTAAATTTGAACTAACATGAATTATGCCAATTTATTGATATATATCTTGTCTTATTTATCGATTGTTGGATCGGGCAAGGCATATTATATTTTTTTATTATGATTATCAACTCACCAATAATCAAATTTGGAAAATTACATATGTAACATTTGGTAAAAAAATCAATTAAATACAGTAAAGAACGCTACCTCCAACTACGCCGGGATTTAAGTTGCGATGAAGATTGATAAAACGCGGTCAGGGAGGGACAAGTCACACAAACAATTAGACGCAGATAATTTAGATAATATCATAATAGGTTTCAAATATAATAATATTATATTGCGTTAAGACTTCATCAGGCAGTACAAAAAGACTTTGGACTATAACCCATATAGTATGTACACTTTAAACGATTGCAACACTCTTGACTCGCCTGCACTTATGCCTTGGACATTTAGCGATACCAGTAACAACAAAGTATGGGCGTGCGCAGGCGCATTGTCGGCTTTCCAAACTAATGTTCCTTGCAGTTTTTACTGCCTCAACGATACCAGCGAAAGGCGACTTTTACACTTTTTTGCAACAATACTGACTAAACCGCATGAAGTGTTATAAAAATTTGATATGGTCGTTAATTTCACGCCTTTTACAAGAAAACATTTGTAGAAACATTTGTTTTTGTTTTATTTACATCTAAAAAAACATAACGACCTACATTTGTGGAATTTAGATTTGTAATGTCGCAATTGTCAAATATGTACGAAAGTACTTTCAAGGTTTCTAAGATTATCAGATATAAAAAATATCATGTCATATAAACTTGTTTCTTGTTAAGCATTAAATTTAGAAACTAGTTTTCAGTGAAGTAAAATACTGAAATCTCCATATACGTAAATCTGAGATGTTAGACACCTAGTGATTCAAGCGCATATACTCGTAGGTTATGATAAGTACTTTCCATCAGGCCTGCCGTACGCTTAATAAAATATAAGATATTTTCAGCCCAGTAGTATTAACTGGTGACTTTCTAAAAGGAAGGGAACTGAAACTCTATTTCTTCTCTTCTTCTTTCATAATAAATGCGTAAGCCTTTGTGTTAAATAATTTATTATCCATACTAATATTATAAAACTAAAGAGATTGTTTGTTTTTTTGTTTATTTGTTGGTCGATCGCGCTAAACTTAGGAACTACTAGTTCGAATTGAAAACTTATTTTAGTGTTGGATAGTTCATTTATCGAGGAAGGCTGTATAACATCACGCTACAACAAATGGGAGCGGAGCATCAGTGAAAAATATTGCAAAGGCGGGGAAAATTCTTATGTGAAGCAGACGAAGTTGCGCGGGTCAGCTAGTTGTATTAATAATTTGTAGAAGACAACACTCACCATTTAAAAAATAAAAATGTTCTTTACAGCCACTAGCTCCTTACAATCATGAAATGTCAACTGAAGCCGCAATGACTAAGTGAATACGTGGAAAATGTTAAAATAGTTAAATTGTGCATTTCACGATACTTTGTTAATACGCAGTATTCACTAACTACACTTTAAAAGTTTTACTAATAAATTTTACGAGTGAAATGAAATCGCTGCGGATCTCATTTCACTCCTAAAATTTATTAGTAAAACTTTCTGCCTCTATTATGTACAACATACTAACTACTACATATTATAAAACAATGTCCCCCGCCGTATCTATCTGTCTGTTCGCAATAAACTCAGTAACTACTGAACGGATTTTTATGCGGTTTTCACCAATAGACAGAGAAATTATACACTTAAACTAGCCTCATGAACCATTATGAGGTTAGTTTAAGTGTATAATTTTTTAAGGTTTTGTACTACCTGCGCGAAGTCGGGGCAGGTTGCTAGTAATTTAATAGTTCCTTTCATAGCTTTAAAATCTAGTGTGTATACATTCAAGAGGTGACGAAAATGATGCAAAATGTGTATTATAATTTTAATGTTTATTGCTGCCAAATTATCCGACCGGTCATTTTTGTGTAACTATATTGTCACACGAATACATCTAGTAATTAATCCTTTACCGTAATTACCATAAAACTAATGCAGTAACTATCACATAAAAAACTAAAGTATAGTAGTAAACAAGACTACGATAAAATTTTATATATTTATAAACTTAAGAAATAAATGCGTTCATCGCGAGTTAAACCAAACTAAAATGGTAGTTCAAAACAGAGATTCTTCAGTTTCATAACATAAACTCGGGTACATGAGTTGGCAGGCAACTAATTTGTATCTGTGTGGCTTGCAACACAAACAGAGCGCTATTAGTAAGTTTTATGACCTCACACACGCCTCTAGCCAACCAGTTTACGAACTGTATCGTAATACACACAGTAATATACACGTAAAACATAACGGCTGGTTCACATACGCAAGAAGTATTCGACGCGACCTGAATTAGGAACTATTAGGTATAATGCCCTTTAGAAGAAACGTAAAATCATGGATATAAAACGAATTGTATGCTTATTTAAGCTTTCTAGTTTTTAAAAAAATATTAGTTTTATCGTAGTCCTAGCCTATCTTGTACTGCCTTAGTGCCGCGACGCAGCGGTAGCATAAGCAACTGCTGTGCACGTGGACTCGTATTCGATTATCTGCTTGGACAAAATGCTATTGAGTTTTTCTCTTAAGAAATTCTGTTAGTGCTAGGAGATTGGAATTGTTCACGTAAGACCTAAAACCATATTTGTTGGCCTCGATGGCGACTAGGTTAGTGTAACCAACTGCCACGCCTGAGGTCGCGGGTTCGATTCCCACACAAGTCAAACAATTGTGTGCATGAACGTGGATGTTTTCTTGGTCTAAGTATTTCTATGTATAATATGTATGTATTTACAAAAAAAAAGTATAAATGTATGTTTATCAATTGTCTAGTACCCATAATACAAGCTCTGCTTAGTTTGGGTTAGATGGTGTTGTGTGTATATAAAAGAATATTATTATTATTAGCTGGAAAATGTGGGTGTTATAAGTATGTATGTCTGTTTACCGCTTTCGAAGAAAAGGCGTGAGTCTATACACACGCACCTACACACAAACACACACATACAAACACAGACCTTTATTCTCTTGTTTGTTTTCATTTTCTAAATTTTTTGTTTACTTTATTTTTATTCTCCATAACTGTAAATTTTGCAACATCATGTAAATTTGAAATGGGGCCTGGTTATCTATCACACAGGTTTTTAACCTAGTTTGGAAACCAGTCTCCCACTACTATGTCATCAAAACAGTGTATAGGTACTTATTTTTGCCAACTGGGAGAAATAAATATATACGTAGTCCTAGCTAGCTGGGTAGTGAATGATATACTACGTAATTTTTTTTCTATTTACCACAAAAGTGGCAAACATGCATACCTCCCGCTTGTTAGTAAACTATTATCGTAGCCTATAATAGCTGGTAATACCGAGGATATTACTTAACACTAAGAAACTAACACTGGAGAAAAGGAAATAATGATCGGATGATACGAAAGGAGATACGATACAAGACAGAAATAAATCTCTCTAACTTTTACTTACCGAACAAAATGCAGCATCAATAATAAATAAATAAAATCATATTTTAGTTAGGTTGGTACTCTTCGTTTAGTTTCAAGGCAGTAGTTTCAGTAGATACGTTAACGGCTGTAGCGTCATTCAGAGTCAAGGGCCCAGACACAATGCTTTTTTATTGTGCATGGATAGCTATATTGGGTCAATAAATAACCTTGCTACTGCAAATTCGTCGAGTAGTACGGGCTTGATACTCACAAGTGACGAACGGAGACGGTTGTTGCGTGTCCCTAGAAGGTTATGGGTATAGATCCATAGTCGGAACACTATTATAATATACTAGATGTGCTCGCCGTTTCACCCACGTTTATGATTACTGAACCGCCCCTATGGGTCATAGCGTCATGTTATATACCTTTCTCGATAAATAAGCTATCCAACAATAAAATACTTTTTCCAATTAGAACCAGTATTTCCTGAGATTAGCGTGTTAAACACACAAACAAACAAACTCTTCAGCTCTATAATATTAGAATTGTAGATTTTACATAAATAACCTTCTTCATCCTTACTAATATTATAAATTCGAAAATAACTCTGTCTGTCTGTCGGTCTGTCTGTCTATCTGTTACCTATTTATGGCTAAACGACACAACCGATTTGGATGAAATTTAATACAGAGATAGCTTAAAACCTGGGAAAGGAAATAGGCTACTTTTTATTGATGTACCATGCGAGCGGAGCTGCGTGCAAAAGGTAGTGTAAAATATTTCAAGACAAGACAAGGTTTATAAGTAAAATATTGAAAAATGCGGGCTCTAAGTACTGTATAACCGCTCAACCATGCACAAAATTTTCCTTAACCGTTAAATGAAATGCATTGACCTATACAAATAAATGATAGTCCTATTCTCTCTGTACTTTTTATGCTATAAAATCACGATTACTGCTTCAAAAAGGTAATGCTCCTAAAATTTTACGTTCAATCGGGCATCGTGATCGCCAAAGCTATAATTTGGTTCTTCGGTTACAAGAATTGTCCGTAATAGGCTGCGATTGGATCTGTGCCTGATAAATGGTAATAGGCCCGCCTCTTATTACGTTACGATTGAGACAAAATGCCCATCTTCCACTTCAACGAACATATCTTTCCTTCTTTATGATCTAGAAAACATGAGTATATTTATTTAAATATGAATAACTAGATTTATTCCGCGACTTCGCTTGCGTTAATATAGATTTTATCAATATATTTCTAATCCTCGGGAACGGGAATGTTACTTAATTCAATCGTCAGGGCCCAGCTGAAAATCAGTGCTGTGCATGTGCGCATCAAATACTGAGCCAGAGCCCTTTGTTATGCATGTACCTATGCCAGTTTATGTTTATTTTGTATGTGTAACCTTGTAAATGACGGCTTAATTCTAAAAATATCTAACTTTTGTATAAAGTCTGACTGGTTAAACATTGTACATACTTAAGGACATGATAATTTAGGTTAAGAGTAAAGTATAAAAAAATAGCTGTGTAACTTGCAAAGAAAATCTTTATGAAAATTTGTATAGAATATCCATAAAATGTGGACATTGCGCGCGTCGCACACAGCTGCTACCGAGGCTAATGACCTTTGATAAGAAAAAAGACGGGCGGGGATGCAAATTAGGGAGAGTGCGGGGTGCGGTAGCGGAGGTAGGGGCGGAGGTTTTGTTTAGCTTTGGAATATGCGCAAGAGTGTCCGCACATTAAGTTTTTATTGGATAAATAGATGGATAAATAGGTAAAATTTTAAGTACCTATTTTTTTTAGATATTTAGGTCCAGAATCGGGGTAAAAGACTGGACATATTGAAGGAGGGCCTTCAATATGTCCAGTCTTTTACCAATCAGCCTGTATATGTGTAACGAAAATAAATGGTTTAAATAATAATAATAATAATAATAATAATTCATGATGATCGGTCGAGTAGTTAAGGCGTGAAAACGTAACAAATAAACAAACTCACAATCGTATTTATAATATTAGTTAGAAAATTAGGATAGTACCTCGATGTTTTAGTGACGTAAGACTGCGCTTATTTTCCCGTACACTTATGTGTGCCTGTATTATTACAACTCTTATTAACTTTAAAGTAAGTAGATCACATGAGATAAGCATAACAATTCTCTAATTAAACAGCAGTTACGTTTAACGCAAAACGCAGTTACATAATTTACTTACAGTAGCAATATTAAGCATGCTTTATTATTATGTACGCACTTATGAGTTATTAGGATTAGTGAAGCGTAAGGCGTATATTCCGCACTAGAGCATAACTAATAGTTACTACAGCATTTAAAATAGAGCAGAACAATAAATAGGCAGAATATGCAATTATTAACACAAATCGACTTCGTACTCAAGTCGGCCGCTGCGGTTGCAACCTGGTAAAATGGGGAATCAGAGAGCCTCACAAAGCACAGTGTGAATGTGATGATCCCAATTAAACAAGGTCACATTTATTGAAATTAAACTACTATATACGGATTTTATCGCGTTGTTTATTTATCACTGTATTACAAAATTTTGAAAATATTACTCTACTACTACTATTGATTTTATTTGACTAATTTATAAGCTAATAAAATTATTTAAACTATTAAATCTATTTATTTTTGGTTTACACTTTCCCCGACGTTTCGGGTGCTTTTCAGCAGCCATGGTCACGGGGAGAATAATTTTATTAGCTTATAAATTAGTCAAATAAAATCAATAGTAGTAGTAGAGTAATATTTTCAAAATTTTGTAATACAGTGATAAATAAACAACGCGATAAAATCCGTATATAGTAGTTTAATTTCAATGAATAACATTCGCGTAAACAGAAGACAATATTAAGGTCACATTTGTTAAAATGCCCAAATTGTCCCTGTAGGTGCACCATGGAGAACTTGATGGACGCAACTGCTGATGCGATTGCCGTGGCTACACATTGGGCAGGACATATATAAAATAATTGTACCATCGACTCGAGAAGAAGAAGAACACAAGTCTACTCGTTATTTGTACACAGATTCACGCTTCTAAAGATTACTAGTAGATACATCTTCATTCATCACCAGTTTTGTTTAAGTCCCACGTAATAGAGGGTGAGCCCACTGCCATCTACTGGGAAAATGACCAAAATTTGTGCTGCCTGGGAAACGATTAGCCGTGAATTATACCTCGGGATCATAAAGACTGACTTATATTTTTTATAACAAATTTATTTTTATTTATCTGGCATATTAACAATAGATGATACGATTGTCTTCGCGAAATTCTAGATCATGTGTTATTAACTTCTAAGGCGCAGTACTCTTACTACGAAACGATTACTTTTCATATAGCTGCTGAGTCTTGGATGAATCATTGTAGAACTGTACCACTGACACTGCAGCAGGAAGTCTATTCCACCTGGAAACGTTCTTGTTTAGTACTTTGCTAACTACCTTCCCTACCGTTATTTTTGCTGCTTATGTACACTGTGCTATGTAAACGAAGCTTAAAGAATGCGGTAGCCATCAGCATGGCCGTATATACCTACTAGCTTTTGCCCGCGGTTTCGCTTGGAAACAGTATTACTTTAGATGAAAGGTACCCTATGTCCTGTTCTGTACCCCTCACAACGTGTAACGTGTATACGAGGTAAAAGACTGGACATATTGAAGGAGGGCCTTCAATATGTCCAGTCTTTTACCAATCAGCCTGTATATGTGTAACGAAAATAAATGGTTTAAATAATAATAATAATAATAATAATATTTCATGATGATCGGTCGAGTAGTTAAGGCGTGAAAGCGTAACAAATAAACAAACTCATATTAATAGCATTAATGGTATTATCTATATATACATATGTATATCATTGCCGAAATCTGTGAAAAGCAGTTACCATCTTTCAATGGGTTGCTAGCTTGCGCCTACAGGTAATAAAATGTAACCTGTAACTATTTGTAGAAAATAACCATTTAGAACAAAACTTATGGCCAGATTCAATAAAATTGCATTTATTAGTAATATTGATTATAAAACATTATAGTATCATTAGCCACCATTATACGAAATATTTATCTTCATTTTACACTGTATAGTAACATATACAATATATACATCAATGCATTTTGGCATGTGTGCTGTAAATCTTCTTATATAATAGCTACAAATGACATAAAATTCGTTCGTAATTATTATTGTATAGCCAAGATGTGCAAGTAAAACGAAAGGCTCGCTCGTTCGGAACCAATCAGGTAATAGGAACATTGCGATTTGACAACAACACAATTTGTACTTTTTATTTCTTTAACATCTTTGGTACCTTCTACGGTACTTTGTTATGAACGAATTTGTTTTGCTTTTCTTTTGTATGTTGTTGTAAAAGTGCGTATCATTTGATGTACAAATATTAAAGCAAACAGCTTTCTAAAAGAAAAAAGATTATCAACAGTGAGTTATAATGACAGTTTATAGACAGACTGCTTGCGGCTTCGCTCTCGTAAATGTAGGTAACGCCAAATTTATATCCCTTGTGCACACTACTTTTTTCTGGATAAAAAGGTAGCTTATGCCCTTTTCTGTACTCCTGACGTGTACCTATGTGAAATAGCATGATGATCGGTCGAGTAGTAAAGGCGTGTAAACGTAACAAACAAAAAAACTCACATTCGCATTTATAGTAGGTATATAAGTTGACAGTTGACAGCGATACTGATGCCTAAACCATTTTTGTAAATATTTAGTATTGTCATATGTGGTATTGTAATCTATACTAATAATATAAATGTGAAAGTTTGTGAGGAAGTATGGATGTTTGTTACTCTTTCAGGTAAAATCTACTGAACCGATTGCGATGAAACTTGGTATGTAGATAGCTGAAGACCTGTATTCACGCATAGGCATACTTTTTATCCCGATATTTCCACGGCAACAGGACTTAGGCGTGTGAAACCGCGGGCAAAATCTAGTTATTAATATTTTAATAATTACTTTGTCTTTGTTAATACATTTGTAAATATATATTAGATTAATTAGTGATGAATAATGTAGGTATAATATATTGTAAACGTCTCTTGGTAATAAAAATAAATAATATAGGTAAGTTAGGATTGTACATATGTATCTTATTTTACCGTATTTTTTAATACTTTGGTCTGAAGGTGATTTAGTAAACGAAAGTTTCACTGTATATTATATTGGGGTTGTTCTACAGTTCAACTCATGTTTGTAAGCAACAATGCTATTTTACGAGCTGTGAGCGCACGTCTTCAGCCTTAGCATACCTATATCTAGTGTTATAAAAGAAGTTTCGTATAAAGTTTTACATATTTTTACAACATAAAAGATGTGTTTTACTACAGGAACTTCACTCACGATTGTATTGTAAAAGATTGTTAGTTTTACATTTATAATACCTATCATTAGATTTTGCCCGAGTAATGTAACAGTACTTTTTCAAATAAAATATACCCTATGTTACTCGGTAATAATATAGCTTTCTAATCGTGAAAGAATTTATAAAATCAGTTAATTAGTTTTTGAGTTAAATCATTACAAACAAAAATCTAATCTTTCCTGTTTATAATATAACAAGCTGTCCCGTGCAACTTCGCCTGCTTCATATAAGATAAGAGAATTTTCCCCGTTTTTGCAACATTTTTAATTGCTGCTCCGCTTCAATTGGTCGTAGCGTAATGTTATATAGCCTATAGCCTTCCTCGATAAATGGGTTATCCAACACTAAAATAATTTTTCAATTCCAACCAGTAATTCCCGAGATTAGCGCGTTCAAGCAAACAAACAAACAAACTCTTCAGCTTTATAATATTAATTAGTATATACAACCCAAGCCGCAGGCAAAATCTAATCTATACTAGATTAGATTTTGCCTGCGGCTTGGCTTGCGTAAATGTAAGTTATGTAATTTTTTCTGTCCTTTAATTATGTCCTTTTCTGTACCGAAGAAAACGTGTATGCGAAATTTCATGATTATCAGTCGAGTAGTTAAGGCGTGAAAGCGTAACAAACGAACTCACATTCGCATTTATCATATTAGTTAGGGTTAGGATTATTATGTAATTAGAATTGAAACATTATCCGGCAAACGCCCACTTTGTTAACTGTAAAATACGCTTGCCAAGCTTCCGTTAAAGTTAATTTTATTGTCATCTTTAATTTGTAGCTACAGTGTTGCGTCAGTGAAAAAATACCACGGTACTTAACATTTGTTCTAAAACTATGTCCTTTTGACGTAATTACATAATATTTTAATTCGATAATAGATAAATCGTATTGTGAAATAAAAAGTACAGCAAAGGATTTTATTGGCCGTAATATTGTTTGACAGTCAGCGATATAAGTTGGAAAATATTTCAAATATTTTTAATTATTCCGTCATACAAATAATCGTTTTTATGTTTACAGCAGTATTAATTATAGCCTTGTGCATTTAATAACTATTTGGAAATATTAAAGTAATAATGAGAAAATGTAATTTATATCTTGCTTTAAAATTTTGTTGTTCATCTACTATCTGCAACGATTTAAACTATATACGTAGTCTAAAATATCTTTGATATTATGAACGTAAGTGCGATAGAACTTGAGAACACTAAAGAATAAAGATATTCATGATGTTGTTCCTTTGTAATCTACATGCATGCATGTCGAGGTGTCTCATCCAGATTCCATCTACATTCAGAAACGTTGCCGCCAGAGCGTAATTGCATTTTACCCTCTCTTATATTTTAACATCATCTAGCGCGAATAAGATTAGATATAAAATACTTGAGAACTTATTTCGTAAGCTGTTAAACTTACATAGAAGTTACAAGAATAGTAGATAAGCATATCTACTAGCAAAAACTTAAGTCAAACGTACGTTTAGAATCTATATTTGTTGTAAAATACAACTCTGACATATTTGTCACTTAACTTCAAACAAAGATAGTAAATCCTGTAGATATACATACAATAGATTTACTTTTGATTGATACACGACACATACATATGCCGATGACGAAATATAAGGTAGGTCATTTAAACGTAACGTTTTTTGTTCAAGAAATGTAATTTGTGACGCATTCGAAGAATTACCAAAAGAAATACTGAGTGAAGCAGATCGCCGAAAGCGATAAGACAGTAATTGTGTCACTTATGTCTTATACGTGCATCATTATCCTGTATTTGATTTGTTTCTGGTGAACAAGAACCGTAATTTCATTCCTTTTGTGCAGAAGTTCTTAGAGTTTCAAGGTAACTGGATTTTGTCGTATCCGTTTTAACGTGAAATTCATTTGACTGGAAACTAGGAGCAAATAAGTAAATATATTAGATAATATATTGAAATTAAACAATTTTATACGGATTTTAGCGCGTTGTATTGAATTTCAATGTGTTACATTCACGTAAACGTAAGACAATATTATGTAAATAGGTAAATTTTCAATTTATTTGCTTAAAGACAGACGGTCGAATAGGGAACATAATTTTAGAAGGTACTGTGCATACATATTTTTGCTTCATGCGTAGAATAAGCGTTCTTAGTTAGCTCAGAAGTCTGGTTGCTAAACTACAATATGTAGGTATGGTGTTTGTGACGCCGTGCAAACATCGATTTTGTTTATATCAAATGTATACAGCTTCAAGACATTAAAGCCAGACCATCTTCGTGAATACTAATAACATCAGACGTGACGATTTTGAAGCCGTTGTTTAGATATATCTCCATATATAATAGTTAAACAATTCGGTCCACAAAGCAGATATCTGTCTGTTGAACAACAGCCTCAAGGCTTAACGTGTTGTTGAAGGTGCACAAGCGATATTAAATATGTAAGCAGCTGCATCGGTCTGAAAATCTAAGCTGTTGCTTGCTATTAATTATGTCCAGCGCTTATACAGTATGGCTGCTTAAACGAGTGTCATATTGAGTGAGGGTCCTGAGTAATCGATTCTCGTTCCAAACTTGTATACTATATTGGGTTTTAATATTTGACTTAATTATTCAATAAATTGCGATAATTGATTGGAGTATGTGGGGAAAACGGATCACATCTCTCATCACACTGACTTTTAAACAAGGTTATTTATTGTGTTGTCATTAACAGATACGCGCGGTTTGGTGACTATGGGTATCTTATTGCAATAATTACTATTGAAATGTTCTTAACAGTTTAAGATATTTTTCTTTTGATATTATTTTTTATATAAGTATAGGTTGTGTCATGTCCTTATATTATGTCCCTCGTTGAAACAGTCACGATATATATTTACGTGAAATCTATTCCAACATGATAATTTTCCATTAGTGTCTATTAAGCCGATACAGCATTGACTTTGTAGAAAGTAACGAGCTATCTATAAATATGTAATCGATATTTTGTAATACGTTCTTGCAATAAGAATGTCTTATCCTACAGTTTACGTTGACATGAATAATCATGACATTCTCATGGCTTGTCCAACATTTGTAATAGTTTGCATGGATCTCTGCCTTGTATTAAATTTGCACGATTAACAAGTAAAGTTATTTATCGCTTGCTTTAACGGTGAAGGATAAACATCGTCGTAAGGAAACCTGCGTGTCTGAGAGTTCTCCATATGTTCTCGAAGATATGTGTAGTCTGCCAACCGGCACTGGGCCAGCGTGGTGGACTATAGCCTAACCCTTCTCACTCTGTGAAGAGGCCCGTGCCTAGCAGTGGGACAGTTTACTACAGGGCTAATATTAGAAGTAATATGTCGTGCTACGCTTTTATATCCTTGGACGATTAAGATTTTTTTGTGGCGGTAAAAGACGAAGTTCTGTTATTACCACGTATTGCGGTCAATAAAAACTATTTCATACATACAAAAACAAACTCAGTTCGTAAATATCGTCACGCAAAGAATTTGTTATTTTTGCGGCGCGTAATATTAACTCAGTTATATCATCAAAATTATTTCTTTATTAATATCATATAGTGGGCAACTTTAAAGTATATTATATAATAATAACAATTAACTATAATTCAAGCTAGCATATTTAACTTAAATAGGATAAATACATTGTGGATTAAATTTGTTTTACGATTTTATTAATATGTAAACCACAAAAACAGTTCCTGTGAATCAAATTTAGAAGATACAAACGTGCCATTACGGATTTGCCTTTGTAGAACCTAGAATTTTTTAGTACTTACCTATTTATACTGATATGATCTAATCTTATATCATATTTAACCCGCACAAATCATGTACGAGTAGAAACAGATGTTAATTTTTGACCACTTGATTTTATGTTGTAGCTATTCTGTACTATTTAAGAAATATATTATAAATATGTATATCTTTCTACCTTAGTGATACTCGCAATAAAATCCGTTAAGTTGTTCAAAAGAATTGGACAAAAAAGAAGACACCGGTATCGCCTTTGTTAATTAGATTTAGAACTGAAATAGCTTTAGTATATTTATACGCGTATCATCGCATAATCATTATTCCATGCCTATAGTTCGTCTATGCGGATATGCAGTTGTTGTGTGTATCGGCTTTCAACGCTCTCAATGGATTATAGTAGGTACTGCATTAGTTTGTCAGCTTCACCGCGCGAACGTTCTAACAGGCGGTGCCGTATGAGGCAGGCATAAGTAAAACCTAGTTCAACACACGTCTGTTCACCGTAGATTAGAAACTGCATACTTGGTTGGTTAGATTAACTGCAGCTTGACGTATGTGGAGTGAGACTGCATTGAACTATACTTAGCATTACGGTGAAAAGACGTATTTTGAAAGCATTTTGTTGAAGCGTGACAATGACAGGATGTTTAATGCTTGAGCACGGGTAAGCCTGTTGTTTGTAGTTTTAATGCTATTGCTGTAGCGTGTGCCATTGCGACAAAACGGCAGCATTTCCTATCACATTGTGCCGGTGCTCATAAAATAAAACAGAAATTATGAGAAACATAATTATACACATAGACTCACGCATAATAAGAATACAGAATGCCGCTTCATACGATCCTACTGGTATTGTGTCACTTGCTTTATTTATTCGCTTCACATTCTTCATGCACGAGCATAATCTGACCGCAGTTTCAGGTCATGGGTCTAAACACCATTACTTAAACCATTGCCATTGTCATATGCTATCCCGATTTCGCTCATGGTCTGGTCGGACAACATTCGCTTATATCATCTCACTTCTCACTCTCCCATTTACCGATGCGTTATTAGCGCTTCAGAATAATTGAATATTAGCTTAACTGGGCATACCTTAGAGCACAGACCTGCTAGGTCAAAACTCCACTACGCAAAAAACTATTATACGAGTATATGTCCAGAAATGCGTATTAGATTCACAAATGTGGCCTAGGTTAATGCTTACACAACTGCGTAAGTCTCATGAATCTTCCGTAGCTAGGAGAAAGGATTACCTGATTTTGTTTCTTATCCTGTCGAGGTATAACAGAGTATAATAATATTTTGTTCGCATATTATGTAGCTTTCCTTCCAAACCATTCCTCTCAGAATCAGGACCAGTTACCCCTTTCGTAGAAATCTGTTCTTCATTTGATATTTACCAACTTTTTCTTTATGGTGTTAATAAGGGCTACACTTTTAGTAGCCTTAGCTCGTTAGCCATTTAGCCTTTTGTAGTGAAATCCTCGGTTCAGTTTGGGAAAATAAAGATACTTATATCACAATTATTTGATTGTCAATCCTTATTCAGTTTTCCATCATATTTACTACTGGTTACCGCAATCGCTTGGGTGTTTTGGTTATTTTGAAAACCTACAATTGTATAAAATTAAGACCATCAATCGACCGTCAATACGTATTGTATTTTTTTTGTTTTTAGTTCCATTGCAGAGTAGGTAGAATTTGTTATGGAATTTAACAACAATACTAGGAAATGCCCTAAAAGCGGTAACTCACTAAATACCTAGGAGACAGAAGAATAATGAAAAGGCATGTACAAATAACCTTTGTCTCCATTATACCTCAGTAGCTATTGCCTATTCGCCGGATTCTGAATCCCACGGGAACGCATATTAAAAAGGCACCCCTTGAACAGGACTTGGTCTATCCGTATCCCAAGTTATACAACTCCTTTGAATGGTTTCCGCGTGATTAAGTAACAAACATCCGAACATCTTCATAAACTACAATATATTCATTTTATTATTCTTATTTACTAGATTTTGCCCGCGGTTTCACTCGTTCCGGAACAGTACTTTTTATGTATTCTTTTCTGACAACGTGTCGCATACACGAAACTTTTGATGACCGGTCAATTAGTTAAGGCGTAACAAACAAACCATCTCACATTCGCAATTAGTTTCATTATAACTGAAGTACCCAATAAAAATAATAAAAGGGTACACAATATTTCATTTCATTTATTTATTTTATAACAAAAATACATTTGCGTCGAAATATATGCAGATAATTTACAAAAAATAACAAAAGATAAAACCATTATAATTACACATGCATGTGTATTTATAATATTTTTATCTACTATTATTTGTAAATTATCTGTTATGTCAATTCCTTTTCATTGTTAGATGTCAATCATTAAAATAAGAAACATTAATATACAAATTATTTATAATAATAATTAGAGACATTAAAAACAACTAAAATGTATAACCAAAACAAATAAACCATAAAAGAAAATTCCTATCTAAAACAAACATACATAAAACTATACACAATCATTCATATCACAGAAATGCAAACATTATGTAGGTATATACATAGGTACCTACATACATACAGTCACAAACTTTCACAGTTACTATATTAGTAGAATAATAAATAACAATAAAGTAAAGTGTGTAAGCAACATGTTATCGTTTCATTCGCATAATGCCTCGATACCCTTCAGCTTTTTATTACGCTTTTAAAGTAAATCGGCTTTTAAAATATGAACGCTTTACTGGCAATTTTAATAGTAGCCGCTTTTAAAATATAGCTTTAATTAATATTTAATGGAGGTACATTTCAGGTTTAAATAAAATGTTTTCCCAATTATTATGATAAACTCTGTGTAATTAAAGATTGTTTTGTGTAATGGTTCTCTTTGTATTACCTTGTTCAAAAGGGATATAATTTTTTGCGGAGCTGACAATGTATGACCCCTGGTGTTATAAGTTATTATAAGTGTTCAAAACCGGTGACCGCATCCCACCAGGAGGTCCGTAGGTTCGCTATTTATGTAGTACAGTCAGTGACATAAATAGTTGAATATTTAACGAACTTGTAACTGTATTTTTGATCGAAAATAACTATCCTTTAACCATTACTGTAATAAAAAATAACATTATTGTGTATAAAAAAAAGCAAATTAAAATCTAGCAAATGTCTTTCGACTTATATCTTTGACTGTACCTACTTTATTTGTATAAATAAACAGTAATAAAACTTAAGTTTAAGGCGGTAAAAATAGGAAAATCACACGCAATATAATAAAAATACATTGGCTGTAACTGCCTATTTGCATGTAATATCCAATTACCAGTACTTATTGAAGTACTGTTCATTTGTTGCATTGGGCAAGTGTTAATTGTCAAAGCACGCCGTTCTGCTATGCCTTAGATATCATGTAACCATGATAAACATAAATACAACACGAGGTCTTTTGCGAGCATACGTCAGTTTCTTTTAATTGTTTAGTCGAATCACAGTGGCTAAATACAACCCAGCACGCTGACCTAGAATTACTAATACAGGGTAATTGAAATATAATACTAATAAAACTTTTACCTGAGACTTATTTATACTTTACTTTATTCATGTGCCGCGAGGGATTTTTCAAACATTCAAAGAACACTCAGACTCGGAACAATCATTTGTGAATCACAGTAAGTTTTGTCCCGTATGGGATTTGAACACTCGGCGCAATGGCAGTGGCAAGGCGACCATTTAAATCACTATGTCAACCGTGCAGTCGAATTCATTATTGGCTGCTCTAATCGCACAACCAAGATCACAGGCGGTCGCTAAAGAAAGCAGCGCCTAAACTATACAACACACCGCTTGTTGTACGATGGGCGAGTTAAGTATGACGAAAAGAAGACACGAGAAGACCCTACAACTAAAATCTTTATTCATAACTTATTAAAAATTATCATTAAACTAAATTCTAATCTTATTTTAATATAATGTAATATCCTTAGACACTTTTTAGGACAGGAGATAGGATAAAGCATAAAGATTCAATGACTGAAGCTGAGTGTGTGTGCAAGTCGTAGTCACAGGCCGCAAAAGGCTACACGGTGGAACGACCTCATCGTCCTTAATGACTAAACGCACAATCACTTCTATATTAACATTGGCTTATTGCCAATGAACACTTTTGTGGCCGTACCAACTATTTTGGCAATTTAGAGAAAGTTTTGACTCAGTTACATTAACCGCTGCATTTAAGTAGGTAGGTATACTGGATACTAATTAATATGTAAAAGAAACATTTTATGTGTGTTCACAAAACCTTAAACCTACATATGACCAGACTTTGGTAAATAAAGAATGTATAATTAATGTCTCATTATCTTGTTACAGGCAGTAAGTGTTTTCTCTCTCAGTAACTGAACTCTGACGATAAGCAGATCATAAAGTAGGTTCGCCGTCTTAAGTCCTAATAGCGGTCAATGTAAAAGCGGCTTGGCATTCTTTATTTTAACTTTACCAGGAGAGGCAGCATAAGGCGGCTCAAGTTATACACAATCGAGATAAGCAAAAACAACCAGTTCTTCTCTTTATCATGACATCGTGTAAAAATAAACAAATAATTTTAAAGTTCGTTATGCCTCCCTAAGGATGTAGAAGACGAATGCATTGTTGCTATTTTCTAATATCACAGGACTATTTTTATGTTGTTATGCTACACTTTTAGTCCAAGAGTGATAGTGATTTATAGTTGACGTCAGGATATTTTAATACTAATTTCTGAATTCCAATATTGTCGGATTAACTGACAAAGGTGTCCACAATTTCTAAGACACGGGTAGAGAACGACCCATCCTTCCAGTTTCGACAGAGGAATCGAATCTTACAGTCAGTAATTGTTTAATCATTGACATTTTATACCGCAGGACGAACGAGGCAATCGAGTCTTGCAAACTAAAAATACTATATAGCATAGGTACTGTAACCCCTTTGTTTACTTTATAATTATAGAATAGTAACTGTTTATTGGCTATATTTATACAATGAACCTAAAAGGGATCTTTGTGCTTCTTTCAAACAAAAACCTCTTAACTCTTATCTATTTTTATGAGAACAGCACATTTATGCCAATAGTGTGGTTGAAGGAAACCGACGTCAAGTCTTTTATCACTTTAAGAGCATAAAACACATCGTGAGCCGTAAGCTGTAACAGCGAGCATGTGGGTCGGCCTCAATCGATGTTATAACAACTTACATCCATAGATTTAATATTCCATCTTCGTAAGAATAACGTATGATTTTGGTACACCAACCGTGACCGTAAAATATGAATGGTATTTTTTATCGGATTTAGTTATATAATGTACTTGATAGTACCCTACTTTATTTTATTTCTTAAAATATAAATGATCCAGGTACTAGGTACCTAAATCCCAAATGTGATATTTTTGAAACATTTACCGTATGTAAGTGAATTGTTTGAGGGCGCAAGCGGTTAAATCTGTTAAATGCCGAGAGAAATAATACGCCGCCGGTTATACCTCTTCGATTACATAAACCCTTTGATACAACAAAACGCGTTTGCTATATAATATACCCATATGATATCTACTTAAACATGAATATTTATATTATTGCGTATATTGTATATTATTTTGACCTTGTCAGCGCTATCTAGCGGCTACTAGTGACATCACAAAGCCAAACACAACACCTGCAATTTCCAACTTTAGTTTGTAAAAGTCAGCACATTCTCATTTAAGGTATTTAAATTAAATTTTCTCGTGCTAAACGTAACAAAGACTTTTACTTTACTCATATTCAAACGTACATAATTTTTATTTTAAATGTACAAAGAATAAATATGGCTTTTATAGTTGCGTCTGGTATGTGAGTTCACAATTTCGTTCCAAAGTCTGCCGCTAGATGCTCTACTGTGCAGCGATATAGTGAGATTCAATATGGCGGCACCATTCGCCTCTGGAACAGGGCGGGGAGAACAGTCGCCGAATCGACACTACAATATCTACGCGTATTTTTGTCGAAACCGTCGGCTTCGTGACTTGAACGCGAGTGATATTGCAAAATAATCCAGTGTTTCTGTGTTCAGCTATGCTGTTTGTGTTATTATAAGTGTATAATGGTGATTTTCTGGTGAAAAACGTGAAAGGACTTTAGGGTAACAATGTCTAGCAGTTGACATGTTTATCTGTGTCGTGTGTGAAGATTTTCCCTTCGCGTGAGGAGGTGCGGTGCGCGAGTGTGCGCGCTAGCGCTCCTGTGTGCGTGCCGTGGCCGTGGATACGCGAGGATCCAATGATGGATTGCATTTCCATGGATGTATAGGTAAAAATCACCCGCAAATTTTTGTTCACGTTTATGTGCGCGCTGTCCTATTGTGCAGTTTGCATTGAACTAAACGCTTATGGTTGGTTGCTTTGTTTTAAATCGTAGCCACCTTTATTGTAGCGCATGTATTTCGATGTAAAGATGTATCCTTGAATCGATAGGGATAACGTGGTTATGAGCGTGAATTAAACCACGAGCTTTCCGGTTTTTAGTTTCCTTATCTAAGATAATAAGATTGGTAGAACCTTGAGTTACACTTGAATCTTACGAAATGTTTTCCTTTATACTTGATTGTGTAACGTACCTTGATGATAGATTTTAAACACGGACGACACAATTTTTTTTAAACCGGCGTTTACTTAAGAGATCTAAGTTAACTAAGTTTTCTAATTGGTTTCCGATTTGATGTTCATAAATAACATTTTCAAGCAAAGTAAAATCACATCCAAATTATAAATACAGAGAGCTTTTATGTTAAAAGCGATTCACATTCACGCACAAAGTCTTGCTTGTATACCATTGAATTTTAATTCATTACATTCATGCAGAGTCGCACGAGAATATGGTTCCCCTCGCTCTGTTCGCTGCCTCTGGTTATCAGCTTACAAAATGTCTGATGCTGTCTTACTCTGACGAACAGCTAATACCGTCGTTCCGTCTCTTTTCAGCGCATATTGCGCGTTTTTCTTCTTTTGCCGCGTCATATGCCAGTGTCGAAGCATAAGCGTAGTTTGGATTGTTTCAAAAGTGTAGTCGATGAACGAATGCATTTCGTATGCGACGTTTTGCTTCGGCCGTAATTGTAAGGTTGCCGGTATGAGCCTAATTGATTTGAGTTCCTTTGTTTAGGAGGTCGGGTAGGTTATTAATAAGAGGGTATCTACGTTAGGGGTAACCGCGCAGCCAGACCGCGCAGTTAGACGTTGGGTACTCGCCCGAGTCGCACGTGGTTTCGCGTCGACAATTTGCCGCGAACCTTTTGTCCTGTTCAGTGCTTAATGCCGTGGAAAATAGGATTTTACCATTCATGGACCACCTGGTAATAACCTTATTTTAAAGCCCTATCCCAGTTATATTGTCCAAAAATAATTGTGATTTATTTTTGACACGGTCCTTTAAATTGTTCTCAAACGAATTTTAATGAATTTAGATAAAAACCTTGCGCACGTCACCGTTAATAAATTACTGTATGATTAATTAATTTTGAAAAACAAAGAGTAGCAATATAATGGAATAGTGTGAATATGAATAGTGTTGTGAGGGTAAGAGGCAGTGCGAATATATGGAGGTTCACGATATTCATGGGCTGGACTCGTTATGCAAAGCGAAATGCCGAATTATGCAAATAATAACAATAATGTCTGCTTTAATTTTATTACATCTTTCAGTAATGTCTTCTACATGTTTGTACAAGCAGAGGCTTTATGAACTTTTTCATTTAACGGCATTGAATAGCCGTAATAAAATGATTCAAGTAATACATGAATACAAATAAATGGGCCTTTTAAATTATTCATTTCATTAGGTAGGTACCTACCTATATTGAGTTTATTTTTTTATGCGTTGTACGTACTTAACTTAATTGCAGACTTACGATACGTTAATCAAAATTATAAATTAAAATGAATATCGTCCCAGTTTTTACAAGCATAAAAACTTACAATACGTACGTAACTTCGAATCTGAAAACAAATCAGAAGCTTCGTATTTACCTAATTTTCTTACAGAGCAACTCGTTTGACCTTTTGTAGATTGCAAAATAAACAGAATTTCTTTGCAAATACTTTGAAAGGATTGGGTATATTTGCGACCGAATATCTGAACAAACGATATCCAACAACAATTCTTTGACATACCTGAATATTTAAACGTATAATTGCCGATGATACAAAGGCTTTCGCTTGGTCGACTTTCATTGCGCTCCTTTAATATTTTGTTGTAACCAAGTGTTCTACCGAAAACGCCCATACGTAGTCAGAATCTTTAAATCAATTGAATATATACGTGAAATCAGATATCCAATTTATTTCCACATCGCCTTTGAGAGACTCTCCCGAACGAAACGAATGAATTTTCAATCTCTAACATTCATTGAAATATTTTTCTCTTGCGTATTTAAAAGGGCTCACTCAATATTTTAAAATATTAAAAACTATGTGTCTTTGAATACAAAGGCATGTTCACTCTAAAATATTATTATAGAAACCGTACGCTTGAATTGTTTCACGAGAAATATGCTAGCTAATCTTCTCCGTATTAACAAAAGATTTTAGTAGAATTCTTGTTTATTATAGGCATAATTAATACACTTGCTATTTTCATATATCCATACTTTACTCTTGGTCGCCTGTTGCCTGGTATAGCGGAAGAGCCTATGTATTGCCTTTTCCTACAATATCCATGACGTACTTAATGACATGCTTTATTCACAATCTATTTGAAAGACCCCACTGAGTTACTCTTAATCTGGACTTTCGCCTAAACGTCAGAGATCTAATTTGTTACTTATACAAATCAGATATTACCGGTCAACGTTCGCCTATGTCTTCTATATGTGCAGACTGTCACATAATACTCGTCTTATTCGATATCAATCTCATTCCTGATTTAACATCCACATCTACGGCACGGACACTGTGCCGTAGATGTTTTGCAATAAAATTATAATAAAGGGCTTTAAGTGAGTTGAATGCATTGTTATTCAGGAAGTCGGACAAATTGTTGTGGTTATTTTTCGGGTTCAAATTTCAGCAGCATTTCAGATTCTGGGGCCATAAATACAACCTGGCATTGTAAAGGGTTCGATTTCACAGTGGATTTCAAACATATGTTTACCTAACGCTTTCGAGGGTACAGGCGTGATTATATTAATATTATAGATTTGCCATGTAAAAAGATTTCTTCAAACTCACAAAGTCTAAAGAATCTGTAAAATAAAAATAATAATTCGTACGCAAAAGTTTAATATCTGATTGAAATGAAATAGTCAATTTAAATTACATATAAAACATTATTTCCATTACTATTATCCGTCATTAAATATTTACAGTATGACAACTTTAAAACAGCTTAAATTGTATAAATATTTCGACTATAAACACAGTGAACCATCAACGGACTCAGAATTAAGTATATTGGTTTGTATTGAGAGCTTATAAATTGGAATATTGAATTGGAAAATATCACTGGTCTGTACATTACAATTTAACAAACTGACGGCATTACGCGTAATTGGTAAAAACAAAAATGTATGAAATATTTTATGATGTTAAATGTAAAACTGATAATATTTTATTTTTTTATTTATACATGCTGCGTAACGCCTCTAATGCGAAAAGCTGTCTACCTGTCAATACATCATTAATAGATAGTTTTCGGTGCCTTGATTTCTCTTTGTCTACCACAAGTTTCTCTAAGCTATAGCTCACTATAATAACTACATTCTTATATAAAGGTTTTGGTTCTGGATCTTTGTACGTGAGAGACAATGTCAGTAAAGTTTACCGTCAATCTTGGGTACGTCCTAGGTTTTGCAGGGTCTTAAAAAACCTCATTAATCTTCGACCACGACAGTAAATGCTTTTCTTCTTAATCCTTCGTATTGATGAGCATTGCGTCTATGTTTTACGATTGTTGTCTTATACAGCGCAAGACCGTCAGCGATACTAAGTCTTTATAACACGACGATCGGCGATGTTTAGCAGACTCATAACTAAAATTAAATTGACTTCACTACCCTTGTGTTAAGATCTTTTGGTACTACGGCTGAGAAAAGTCGCCCCTCTTACCCTCCGCGACTTATTATTGCTAATTCATTAGTGTTTGTAAATATTCATGTGATTAGCATAACTAATCTATCGTATAGTAAAGTCACGTAGTGGTGATGGCGCCGATTGCTGAAGAAAGTACGGCTTCCCTCGTCTTATACTTATTTGAAAGTAATAACGCTAAAAAGCTAGTTTTCCAGACAAATTTTGCTAATATTTTTCTACAGACTTTATTTAAAACATCGAATAATTTAGAAAACTTTACTTTCAGCGTTGTTAACTAAAAACGAGTCAACTGAAGCAACTTTGTTTTGAGTATAACCCATAGAAAATAACAACAAAATCGAGTATAAATTGATCCAAAATAAGAACTATCAACTACTTAGAAATGTTATAGGTATCTAGAGACCGATAATGTAATTTATTTCTTCGAAGATACTAAGTCCAATTTATATTTTAAATAGTCGACAAAATTTGGAATCCAGAACGTACGGGTTACTAAAATGAAACTTACAAAGATCAATTAAATTAGGTACAGCTGTAGTGTCAAATTTATGGGTGGAAATAGGAAACACCGCCCGCGTTTCTCCTTAACTACTTAACTTGTTACGAATAGTTAGAGTTTGTACTTATTTCTTAGTAATAAAGTTACTTGTAAATCCTGTCTGAACGCTTTGTTTTTATGAACAAAGCTTAGAACTCTTTACGTGGACTATCCTAGTGTAGTATTTATGCGTAGCTTATTCATGATTCACGTTCATCAATACAACAGTATGGAGGGTGCAATATTTCACAAGTATCCGCGTAGCCAGTATCTGTTTCGGTAGGGATGATTTGAATCAAAAATTTGAAAAAAATTAAGCAATTCTTAGTTCTCTTTCCTTTAACATCATACAGACGAATAATAATATAGTTATATGATTCTTGAATACTTTTACGACAAAGGTGTTAAGCTAAACATAGGTACTTAAGTATGGACTTAACTCGTTGGAAAATCTACCAATCGATCGGCCATTACATCTTTCAATGACTTCGCAAACTGGGGTATGATTTATGATCAATTTATAGCTATTCACTAGAGATTGGTGAATGGGCTGTTCCATTCTTTTGTATCATCGAAAATTAATGTTTCAACTTCATAGTGTGCAAAGAAAAGAGTATTTGCTAGGCTACGGTAGCTTATTGAGAAGCTACCGTAAGCTTTGCAATTAAACTATTTGCCATCTTTTGTATTTAAGTTATTGAGAAGCTATAATATGAATATTTAAGTTACATTAAAGAAACATTGAATACCAAACTATACTTCTGTTATTTCATATTAGGTAGATATACGGCACTAGTGCTCATAAGCTATTCAGTTTGGCAAGTGCTGTGAGACTTAAGACACCCTTTTCTTAGTTACATGTCTTTTCAACTATATGCATACAAGATGCAGCCTGCACTGTTTGGCTGCTAAATCGACTCGGTTTATATAACAGAAGTGCCAAACAAAATAACAGCCCGTCTGATAGCTGTATGACGATCTCACCTTGGTTGATAATCGCTTACAATAACGTCCAAGAGTTTCTATTATGCGCGTATTACCGAACCTAGGGCAAAGAGATGAAAGATAAAATGTAAGGAAAGGAATAGAAAACGGTAGGTAAGCCTGCAGAAACAGAGTTATTACTTTGGAATTACCAGTTATACTTCCAGTACATTTATAAAGACTAGACTAGAGACTATTAGGATATCCTGCATAAGTACTTTCTAATTGACTTTAAAAATAATATATCTGGGGTTTAACCTAGCTACCAATCCACGACCGCTATAGAATAGAAACGTCTATAAAATCTACTGCATTTACTTAATGTCTCTTACATTGTATTGGTATTTATTGATTGTAGTTCCTTGGTCTGTGAAATCCGTTAAGGAATAAATTGTTTTTACTTTGCATATGTTGCTAATAAGTATACTGCTCCCTTAGCCCTTGCAAGTGACAATCGTCCTGCTTGACAACAAGCGGGCGACGATTCGATCACCAAAAACATCATCCGCTTTTAGCCGACCATTCAGCGAAATAAAGATAATATATAGTTGGAGCTATCTATTGCAAAATATATTGCTTGTATTCCATTTTAAATAAAATAAAACTAAAGCTTTCAATGATCATCTATCGACCTACCAAATACCGCAAATTATAACAAGTTGGTTTGGCAACTGTTAATCACAATTTTGACGGCTAGTTGATATTTTGCTTCGAGTGGTTGAATCAATCAGCTTTGATTACATTCTACTAATTGCCTTTTCGATGCTAGTGGTTGTTAATATACAATATTATTCTTCTCAGACCCATTGCCATACCTACTTTGCATTCCTCAATAAACGGCGTTGGATTTTCACATATTTTGTAGTACTTTTTGATTGTATTATGTAGACTTTAACCTATTCAGTCGCAGCGGCACACCGGCAGCCTGTATTAAAAGGTTTTCTATTATGTCTGGCATTCCAACAATTAACAGGTTAAAAAGATATTAGTTTGTTAATAGAACAAAATATTGTTTTGAATCTTTGACAATCAAGATTCACATTGAGACTCCTTTCTTGTCGACCACGACAATCATCTACCAGCAAATACTAAACAGGAGCTTAGTAAGATCACATTGCGAGCAACAATGGCTTTCTGACTGGTTTCGATGCTTTGCATGCGTGGACGCGTGTGTGTCGTGAGTGTCGTCAACGCTATACACGACATCGTTTCAAAGCGCGTTCCGCTTTACAAGTTACAACTATCTAAAAAGCTGAGTTGCATGTTGAGTGTCAGGCTACCATTGCTGTTTGGCATATACCCACGTGCGATATACGCAAAAACTGCGGAAACGGTTGTGATATTAATATTTTCTCATTAATATTCATGCAAGCATACATTAGTGTTCTGTATCGAGTGTCGGTCGACTATAATATTGTCTTCTGTTTACGCGAATGTTATTCATTGAAATTAAACTACTATATACGGATTTTATCGCGTTGTTTATTTATCACTGTATTACAAAATTTTGAAAATATTACTCTACTACTACTACTGATTTTATTTGACTAATTTATAAGCTAATAAAATTATTTAAACTATTAAATCTATTTGTTTTTGGTTTACACTTTCCCCGACGTTTCGGGTGCTTTTCAGCAGCCATGGCCCGTGACCATGGCTGCTGAAAAGCACCCGAAACGTCGGGGAAAGTGTAAACCAAAAACAAATAGATTTAATAGTTTAAATAATTTTATTAGCTTATAAATTAGTCAAATAAAATCAGTAGTAGTAGTAGAGTAATATTTTCAAAATTTTGTAATACAGTGATAAATAAACAACGCGATAAAATCCGTATATAGTAGTTTAATTTCAATGTCGGTCGACTAGCCCCGGGGGCAAAAAATAAGATATTATTTAATTTACGTATTTTAATAATTCAAGTACCTACGTACCTGCTGTCGTTAGCTTATAATTCAATTACTCAACTTAGATCTCGTTTCACATCGCTAGGCAGAATTATCCAGAGAAAACGCTGACTTTGCTCCAAAGTATGAAAGAACGTAAAGAATATGATATCTATTGCTAACTTGAGGGAAGAGTCGATTTAAAAGATCTTGCTGTACTCCGCCTACTCTATTAGAGCTCATATAGTACCTTTTTTACATAAGAATACTAAAATGCCCAGAAAGTTAAGAAAAACGTATTTACCCTGAACAATACACTGTGTTTGTTCAAATCAGTGTTATCATTAAAACGCCTTGTACGAGTACATAAATAATGGTAATTTGTATGGTGATTAAACTTTATAATTACTGCCTGAGATTTAATGAGATATCAAACAATGAACCATAACCTTACAGAAATAAACGGTTTTCTTCCTGTATCTACCTAAATTGTTGTTTGCTTTTTGAATACGGATATTTGCTCGAAGCCACAAGTTTTTACATATTCCAAAGTTTCAAGCCCTTTAGGAGGTACTTCCACTTCTTCCGCGAAAAGTATTCTAAAAGCCATCTTACAGTTTAAATGCCACATGATCTATATTTATGCCTGTGCCAACGGTTTCATTATTTTCTATTATCTTTTTGACACAGATTACTTTTAGACCATTTTTGGTTGAATACAAATGTCCGCAAAGATAATTTACCGTAGTCCAAATATGAAGTTTAGATAAAGAATTCTATAAATATTGACACTAGCTAATAAGATAGTATACGGGGGGAAATTTGATAAGTATGTGTGATTGATGACTTCTTGTTAATGTGAACATAATATATGACATGTGTAAATGAAAATGTTTTTAACTGCTTTGAAGTGTCTAAAACATAATGGCAGTGACATTAATCTTGTATTTGTATTTAAATTGGTTTAAACTTGGACTACCTGTATTATTAAGTTGGCACGACATTCTTCACGAACGACATTAGAGGCATGAGCGCATGCGCTACACAGCTGCATATCGTGAAACTTCGGGTTTGCACATTCACGGCCAGCACAAAGACTACAATCCTTGTCTTCGTGCTGGCAATAAGTGTATGTGAGTGTGGATGGTTGAAAGATCGTTTTTTATTAACTAACTTGATTTTGCCTGCGGCTTCGCTCGCGTAAATGTAGGTTAGGTTACGGAGTAACAGAACTTTCTTCTGGATAAAAGATGTGTGGCAAAGTTAATGTAAAATTTTATGAGGATCGGTCGAGTAGTTAAAGCGTGAAAGCTTAACAAACTCACTTTCGCATTTATAATATTAGTTAGGATATCTAAATATAACTACACGTGAATATGATGGTACCTCTGGTTAACCTTTAGGGGTCTTCTATTTGTATCCACAATACACGTGTACGAGCCGTTGTGTTAGAATAAAGTGGAACATCGAACATGATTGTGGTATCTATTCCAACACACAGCTTGCGTCTACAATTTATATTTAGAAGCAATAAAGCTATTTTAGTTGTAAAAATTAATAAACTGGAGTTTTACCTAATATTTATTTGTAGTTTCGTAATATAAAATGAAAGAATGTCATTCATTTCTTGAATACAAAGATATACGTTAATGAATAAGTAGATAATAAATTAATCTTATGTTGATTTATTCATACTACGTGGACGTAGGTAGCATCTGGTCTCGAGTGATTCTATTTCTTTGTATTCTACGATTATTGTAAATTAATTTGTTCTACGCTAAGCAGAGTATATTAATCATGCTGTTGTTTGTAGTTACTAGACTGGATAAATTGTATATTGCCGAAATAAAATTGGCCTTTAATGAGTTGCTACGGTATGTTGTAATGCCTTTTTAAATATGTACGTATAACTTAGGTGGCTTATGATCGCTTCCAATATCGAGTGTATCAATAGTATGTCACCGTCACTAGCAAAACGTATTAAAAATAAGAAACAAATTGGAGTCTGTTCGTTCCATCCGCACTCTTAATTGTGTTACTACTATTTCGCTGGCTTCTGTAAGAGAGTCGAGCCGAGGCCGAGGCTGTTTGGGTTTGTACATACAGTTACCAAATAATTGCAACGGTGCGGTAGACTCTTCCACATAAGCACACACATACACTTGTTAAAATGGTAGCTTTCCTATTGTGAAACAAATGTTATAGATTTGGGTAGGTCAGATCTACGGTAACTGCTTAGTTTGTTGCTTGTTTGCCAGCATAGTTATAGCACATAAAATATTATAACACTTTTTCTTTTAGCAATAATTATATATAAATATAAATTTTAAAATGAAAACTGTTCTATTCTATAAATATAAATAAAATAAAACTGTTCTCTCACGGGCCACTGGGGTAACTGATCGTAATGAATGACCTCCAAGCTTCTACAAAGGCTCAGTGTAATAGCTCGAATACTTTTTTATATTATATACACTTTTTTAATACTTTATGTAAAAGCATTCGGCTATTACGCGCCGCAATTTCAAATCTTTACAAGTTGCCAGAAACGCGTTCCAGTGACGTTTACTGAATCAATTTTAAATCCGGACAGTGCAGCTATTCCTATCCTGCCTATTCGTATAAACCCTTCTCTTTTCATAGTGATTGGATCTGTCGAAATGTCAATCTCAATCGGCCCGTTCTGCGTGGACGACGCGGATTAGTGTGCGAGGCTTTCAATAAACCTTTAATATTGTACTCAATGCATGATTTTTTAATGGATTTGTATAAGGTGAATGTATTGTTTAGTTTATTGATATAATATTATTGATATTTGTTAGAGATAATCTATGTTTGGGATTATTTTGTCTCTTTATTCTCTAATAAGTGTTTTCTAATAGACTACACTTTTTGAAGTAAGCTAGTATTCTCACATTAGCTTATCGTGAACATAATTTTATATGTAGTATTTTCTTGTCAGTGCAGATATCATCAGTCTTCTTCATTTTGTGTTTTCAATTTTGAGCTCAAAGCTTTCCCGTAGGGGTTCCTCAGTCACTTCTATGATAGCTTGTCTAGTTATAAAGAAGTTGTAGATATTATGCCAACCATAATATAATATTCTCTTTCTAACAATTAATTGAGATAAAATCCCAATAATACTTCGCTCGAGCCGGAAATAAAACCTGTGACCTCATTTAAAGCACGCGCTTACTATATCAGAATAATAAATATCCAAAAATAATCCATACATTCATTGGTTTTAAGGTAAAAAATCTATACTAATATTATAAAGCTAAAGAGTTTTTATTTGTTTATTTGTTTGTTCGGTTGAACGCGCTAATCTCAGGAACTACTGGTTCGAATTGAAAAATTATTTCAGTGTTCGACAGCCCATTTATCAAAAAATGCTATAGGCTACATAGCATCAGAAATAAATTTTTCATTTTCATTTTCATCACGCTGCGACCAATAGGAACAGAGCATAAATTAAAAATTTTGGAAAACTGTGTAAATTCTTTTATGTGAACTCTTATTTGCAGACGAAGTTGCGCAGGTCAGCTAATATGTGATATTACTGACTAGCACGACTAGCACAAGTTGCGTACTCATGAAAACATTTGGTCACCTATCTAGGACTCGTGGCAAGTTCTCAGAATCAAGCAAACCTGTCACCAATCGGTAGAGTTGCGCCACACTGCCATTAATCCCAAATATTAAATACTAGATGTGCCCGCGGTTTCACCCGCGTTTTTGATTACTGAGCCGCTCCCGTGGGTCGTAGCGTGATGTTATATAGTCTAAACCTTCCTCGATAAATAAGCTATCCAACGAAAAAAATATTTTTGAATTCGAACCAGTAGTTCCTGAGATTAGCGCGTTCAAACAAACAAACTCTTTAGTTTTATAATATTAGTATTGACTAGATTCTACCCGCGGCTTCGCTCGCGTAAATGTAGGTTAAGTTTATTAGTTCCAACTGATTATTTTCTTTATCTAGAAACCTTTAAAACAAAATCGTTATCTTATATATAAAATTCTCGTGTCACAATGTTCGTTTCCGTACTCCTCCGAAACGGCTTGACCGATTCTCATGAAATTTTGTCAGCATATTGAGTAGGTCTGAGAATGGGCCAACATCTATTTTTCATAGTGATAAGGGTTGTCCATCCCTAAAATTTTTTATGGCAAAATAACTTTTGCCGGGACAGCTAGTTATTTATAGTTTAGTTAAGTAACTGTACTTTTTACTGAAAGAATGGTACAACACTTAAATATGTCCTTTTCTGTTATACTCACACGTGTATGCGAAATTTCACATTTGAAAGCGTAACGAACTAACTCACGTTCGCATTTATAAAATTAGTTAGGGTAGTTCATATTTTTAGCAGATTACTTTTATAACAAACTCTTTCTTACCAATTTTGAACGTCATATTAAATCTGGAAGCTTAACTTGCCCACCGAAGCACAAAGTGAACCGATATTATTAATTATGCGGACATTCATCCACTAATTACACAGTGCACCGTCGCTTAACAAGTAATCGATTGAAAGATAGACCACAGAAGCTAATCTGTCTTACTAACTTACATATATCATTGTTATCATTGTATACAGTTCATGATATTTTATACAGTTAACCTATTGAGTCGCAGCGGTACACCGGCGGCTAGACAATAGATTTTTAATTATGTCTGGTAACTCTTCTCACACAGAGAAGAGACCCTTGCCCAGCAGTGGGACAGTTTAATACAGATAAGCCTTGACAGATTAAGTGTCTAAGAATATTGTTTCATGCCCGTTGTTTGAAAACCTCATAAAGCAACCTGCGTTATATACATATTTGTTTATATAATAAATCACCAGACATTGAAGGTAGAATTGTAAACGTATTTTTTGTTCGGACATCTCACAAAACTCTCAAACTCATGAAACTTGTGTCTTCTCTATAGGCTTTTAAATAAAATACTAACTTACTTTCAATATAAAATGCCATTTTTCCTTCTAGACTTAAATTCACAAAGCCTAATTTCTTCTGAAGGATTCTCATTTATTATAATCTATTTAATGTCAGTATTAAATTTTAGTGAAGGTTCAACTTATAAAAAATCCTACGAAGCTCTTTAAGTTAATTCGATAGACGCATAATTCACAAATTTAATACGTATTCAAAATTAGTGAACCTCTAACCGAACGACCCAAAGATAATGTCATTATTTGCCATTCAAATGAATTAGACGTAATAAAGATTTTCATAGAACGGGACCTTAATCTGCTCGGGAACGCACTAAATCTCCTTTATCCTTTGACATATAAGGGTCTGTCGCAATGCTGATTACAACAATTACTTAGAACCGTTCTGTACGAAATTCGACATTACACATACCCTCGTGATGAGACTATTCGAATTTATTTTAATCGCACCATTGCAATGTAAATTTAGAACATGATAGAAATATATTTTAATTTGTTTTCGTCATTAACCTATTAATTGTACCCGCGGCCAAAAAACTAAATAAACTGCTAAAAGAGAAAAACAACATAAACGATCAAAGAATTCAAAATAAACAATCAGTATTGTTTGTTCTTTATGCACAACACTCAACAGTGATATTATAAGAGCTTGTCCAAATCCAGTGAGATCCACTGCAATGCGGCTGCATAATCAGGTCAACCTGGTACATAGGTACGTACGAAATGAATTTAAACCGACATGGCTTCTTACATAAAAGACAAACAAGATTTAAGCCGTACATAAATTGGGTGCATTGAGAAAATAACTGAACTATCCAATTTATTTGGTCTAGTGTATTTGGCAAACGTCGTAAAGTAGGTTTAATTTGCGAAAATATATTTTGAAGTAGTAATATCTGCAAAATGTAAACAGATTAATTCAATTTAAAATGATAATGAACCGTCCGTTGCAAAGCAAAAGCGAAGGAATTGAGAGACAACCACAATTAGGGTGCAGAATAACTTTTTAATTTAACACTTTCTGGCTTGAAAGTCTTATTAAATAAAGACTAAGCGATCGCTAAAGTGATTAATATTCATAGCCAGGTCTTGGTACAAAGCTACTTTCCAGCCGGTAATGCGACTTGCAAAGTACCTTTTTTATGAAATTCTTCATCTCGCCGTATCACCCAAAACATTACCTTACTCATGAAAAGCATAGAAATAAGCTCGACTGGCTTTTATTAGAAGGATTACTCACTTAACAACGGCTTAATATTAATTGATATTTCAATAATGTTGAGTGACGTTTAAACTTGTAATGAACGGAATCCCATCTTGAAACTTGACTACATAATTACGTAATTCATTGTTGATGTCACCGTGGATCGCATAATACAATAAGCAATTTATTGTCACTTGCATATTTTGTTCGTTTATATACGCCTAAATCGATATTCTACATGGTTCTGTCCGATTTTATACAGAAATGTAATTTTTGATTGGTTGGGGATAAGGGAAAAAGCAGATGAACAAGTGACAACACTGATACAGGGAATCCACTCATAACGTTAGCCGTCGTTCATAAATGGAAGATCTCTAAAGTGCGATCGATCGCCCGTTGCGGTTCATGTTGCCCGCGTAAACATATTTATATTTTCAAGTTGAATACGCGGACTTCTCTCTTCCGAGTTGGTTAAGATCTTTTCTTAACTTCTTGATTAACTTGTTTCATTATACACTACATTGTATTTCACTTTAGCGAAATTTAAATAATAATCCTTGTTTATACTAAATAGACAAAGACAGAAATTGTTGACTATTCCAATATAGCGTAGTTAAATAAAAAGTTTTTACTGAATCTTCTTATTTTCATACAGCAGCTGATTTCATATTTTATATGTACGTTATTTTCAGTGGGTTTTTTGTCTTCGTCATTAATTTGGATCTTATGTTAGTTATGCCTATATGGCCATATTTTAATACGTGTAGTCGTCCCTAAAAATATTACATAAATAAAAAGCATTAAACCTCAACGCAATTCAAACCTATGACATATGAAATAAGCATACAGTTTAATTTTAAAATCCCAGCACACACGGATCGGATAAACTTATTGGATGCGATGCAAGCCGTTGATAATTCGCTTTGATTGATATTAACTACCATTACAGTCCATTTTAATCAGTTATAAAGGCATCAAGTAGCGGGTAGGTAGTTAAATTACCATAGCTAGCTAGTATAGGAGGCGGGAAGTACCGCTGTGTTACGCCTTACAATGTAGCTGTGATCACGAGAAATAATAATAGAGAAAGCATGCATTCACAAGCTTTGTCTTTATTACTAACGATGTATTATGTACTTAAACGATGTATTGGGTAATATTTCTATTGTAATACTCGTTAAAAGGACCATTGTCCGCATCAGAATTATTAAATTATAATACATTAGCTGTTATCCGGGATGTTGTCGTGTTGCCTTATGACACGTGGCCTTTGGCTTTCCATAGCCAAAAGCTAGCTGTAAACAATTTGATTTTTAAATTGATTTTGCTGTTTAGCCGAGGGAACGTAGCGGTTTTGTTAGTTACTTTCGCATTTTTGGAATATATTTTAGTTTAAGCAATGTTACATAATCTAAAGTATATATAAGTATGAATTTATATTGATTAAAGCATACAGGTTGATCTTCACAGCAATGTTTACATAGAGTGCACGTACTTAAAAAATATTCAGGATAAACCGGTAGCAAGTCGTTTGCTGAAAGTGCGAATAATAAAGGCGCTTAAAGTCACGTAATGGCCTTCTTACGTATTGGCAGTATGACATATCACCTAGTCATACCCGACAAGCGATATGTATGTACACATACAGGTCGGTACATAGTTGTAATATTAGTATGAGTAAAGCAACCCTGCAATTGATTTTTCGCTACCAAATACCAATAACAAATACCAATTCATAAAGCTCGTTGTATTTTAATAAATATTTGTAACTATAATAACTCTTGACAGTGCGGCCTGTCTATTACGTTAAAGCATCCACAATTCCAAACAGACGGAGTCATTTAGTCGGCTATCGTTTCACATTCTCGCTCCACAACCATACATTTACTCAGTTCACTTCTTAGCCTTTAACAAATTAGTACGTACTAAAACTGTCTACCGACTCACCACCTACACTTCTACTTCTTCACTGCAAATAACTAATGTATACGGAAACTGAGTCATTTCCTTTACTTGATATTAATATTTATGAGGATTATAACAGCTATTGAATAAAATAATTGCATTGTATTTGTGTTTGATTTATTGTCGTAGATACAGATTACATTTAGGGGAAACAATAGCTTTGCTTTACCTTAGTTTCATTATCAGAATTTGGAATATTTTATTGATATTGGGTCACAATTTAAATACCTAATTTACGTCTAGACTACATAATATTACCAAGAATGAACAATAAGTGTCATGAATAATATCTGTTGAATTAATTTGCATTTAAGAAAATTTGTATTAAAAGATACAAAAATAGGTGTTTAGACCATAGTTGTTGATCAATATCTTATTAAATGCATAGAATAGAAAACCGACAAAGCACACACGTGTTTCAAACAAAGACAATAACTTGTAGGGTTGTCACAAACTTATTCTTACAAAAGGAAATTATATCAAAGTGAATTTATTTACACTGAAGCTCGCTATTTCCCTCGTTTAGTAAGTTAGTGAAAAGGAGCTGCAAATCTTTAGAGTTACTTCTTGTTTAGATTGCATTTTACTCCCGGTTTCTATATTCCAAAAATGTAAGAGTTTCATAACTTCTATGAATAAATTATCAGCAAACTGGATGTAATATGATTTAGGTTGTACCTTCGTGTAGTTTTCAACATAAAGGCTGAACCCTTGTTCTATTTAAAAATAAACAGATTATTGACAAATAGGGGCCTTTCTCGCAGTGAAATAAGAAATCGAATAGACTGGGTCATTTATGATTTCAACAAATATATATAGATTTCTAGCAGCGCCGAGCTTTGCAACAAGAAATATTCTGTTATTTATATCCATATAGAGCATATTATGCTGTACGACGCGTGGAATTGTTGATGTGTTAGCCTGTAGCCAATTACGTTTTACGGTAATTTACTGAACGTAAATAGTTATGTTATAAAGTTACCTACGTTTTACTTACAGCTGACTATATCTTCTGGCAAAACATTTAATTTACAGATATCTTATGAATATGAGGAAACACTAGACTTAGGAAAAACAATATTTTGTTAAATAAATGTTATCATCATTTTATTTAACAAAATATTTTTCTAAGTTTTACCTAATGTGTTAACGCCGCTGGCAAATTTCAATAAAATCTAATGTACGTCAAGTGTATCAAAAAAATAAGGACCAACCGTGGTACACCACGGTTGGTCCTTATTTATTTGAGGTATACATACCTAAATAGGCAATCAAAAATAATTAAATTTTAATTTAATCAAGTTATATTAAGTTGTTTAACGTGCATAGGCAGTGGGAACCATGTTCTTTAAGTATATCTCTTTTATATTTTGTTTACATTTACAAATTATAAGTTGCAACATAAGTATGTATAATAAGTGTGCAAATTGGATGACATGATTAGTAGGTATATGATACGGAGCAACAAACATTTTTTAAAGTATTCGGTATTGTCAACCTTATTCTATTGTATTATTTAACATGGAGACGTCGAGCGGATGCCACTTCTCAATAATAAGCTAAGGTAACCCTACGCATCCTCGACGCGAATCTTGTTATAATTTACACGCACTAACCACTATTGAATGCTAGCTACGTCTGTTTATGTTAATAACCTAGCACTACAATCGAGGTATGTAATTATTTATTTCTTATGTCGCTTACATATCTTATATCTCACGTACGAGTAAGAGCTGTATAAATAGCTATAGAGTGCACCTGTTTACGTGTCACATTCACAAGATGAGTGTTAATTTGTCAGCTTTCGTAGTGACAATGTAGTTTTTGCGCTCTAGCTTAAGGGTGTTATAAAAACCCGGTAAAGGATAAAGGTTAGAACAGGAGATGGACTGGGGATGGCAAATTCTTCGAAAGCATTATGTTGTTACTGATATAAATAAACCGTAATAATATATGTCGCGTCAAAAAAATTATGTGTTGTTGCAAATGCTAAATATAACTTAATTTGTGTGACCACAATGATTTCGCGCAGTAAAATAAATCGGATGCGTCGAACGTCTAATAAGTTATCCAAAACCATACCGCTTGTGGGTTTTATTGAACACTAGCGACACTAGCTTCGCACGGGTAGTACAAAACCTTAACAAATTAAACACCTAAACCTTTCTCATGAATCACTCTGTCTATTGGTGAAAACCGCATGAAAATCTGTAAAGTAGTTTTTGAGTTTATCGCGAACAGACGCGGCGGGAGACTTTGTTTTATAATATTTAATGAAGATTAAAACTTGACTGGCATAACCGCGCCAACAACCCTAAAACGTCTGAATTACAAACAGCCGAAAGTGCAGAGAAGACTATGTGAATAAATAAGGAATCGATGCCAAACATTAATGGGTGATTAATCTTTAAACTAAGTCTTGTCTTATGTCCTACTAGTTTTTGTCCGCGGCTTTGCTTGCGTGTTTGAGAACAGGATAGCATTCTCGAATTTAAGTTTTCTAAGCGGTCATTTAGAACATGGTCTATTTATGCTAACTTTTAAACAATCTCACAAACGTCATACTTATGTTAATATTAGTGGTATTGTTTTTGATTTGTATGTAGATTTGAATAAGAAAGTTTTCCAAATGTACTGTCGAACAATAATACATTACGCATTGGTCACAGTAAAGAACGATATGGTTAGTCACAAGTTAACGTTTTTATGAACAATGTCTGACTTCCTTACGGCACGCGACTTGTTAAGTAATCTAATCATAGGTTTAACTGCTGTATAATACAAACATCAGAATAAAAAGTTTGCATATATCAGAATGAATTTCTTTTATGCTTAGTACGAATAAAAGACATTATATTGTTAAAAAATCATTGGTGAAAGCCTATTTAACTCAACTTGTTCGGGTGTACTTATGATAATACTTAAAACACCCTTACCAAATAAATCACAGATTTATAATCAAAATTTGCGAATATATGAAATCGCAAAATCATAGTTAATTTGCTTCGAATAAAACGTACTTTAGATATAATCCCTTTAGGTTCTTTAGTACATTAAGGGTTTCATTTTTTAAACTTTAACACTTTATAACCTCCGTCACGTAATCGACTTTGTGCGAAATGATGAGGTACTTTATTAAATATAATAACGGCGTGACAATTTTATTCTTTTGTTACATTATTACAGAGATAAAATCCCAGTCTTAACCAATTTAAAATTAATCAATATCATGTCATATAATTCGACTGTGTTGAATTGCCGTAAGTGAGCTTCAGATAGTGATTTATGTATATACTGTACTGCAAGCGATATCTCCTACACTTTTACTACTATGAGGAGAAACGGCGCCGATCTTTAACCTACAAAGAGACTATGTCGCGTAGCTAACCCTTTTAACAACAACGTAAGCCACGATATAGTAGTAGTATGTAGGCAATATTTATTCAAAACGTCGGATTGCGCTATAGCGTTTGTCGCTCAAGTAGCTTTTAAAATGCTTGTGAGAACGACAGAAAAATATATAGCGGAAGTTTTTACCGTTAGTATAGTTATATTATAAATGCTTTTTATTACGTTTTCACGCTTGTTGAACCGATGCAGATGAAATTGCAGCACAGGGTCTGGTAGTACTGAAAGTTGGGTAAGGTATTCAAATATATGTATTTTCAATTTAGTATATATTTTGAATTGGAAGGACTTAGCCCACTTTAACAAAAGCTGTCATAGCGACGCAGTACGGCTGTATTAATGCTAATATATTATTATCTTAGCATTTATACAGCCTAGGTAGGTAACGGATAGTGACGCGACACCATGCGATGTAATGTTTTATCCTCGGCGATACATTCTCTCGCTTACATGGCTCCAACAGATATCTATGCTGTATTACGCTTACGAACGCGCAAACTGCGCACGACAACGTGTGCCACAATAATGTATATACGCAACGCGTCGCGTGACGAAGTTTCGCCTGTCGTTCTTCTCCAATAATGTCAGATAGAGACAACTTCATGTTCTTAAAAAATAGTATAAAAAGGGTTGGTAAAACTAGAACACTAAGTCTTGATGGCACTCATGAATTATTATGGTGCCCTCACGCGTGGCATAAGCTTGTGTAGCACCAGAGCTATAAAAATTACGCTATTCATTGAAATTAAACTACTATATACGGATTTTATCGCGTTGTTTATTTATCACTCTATTACATAATTTTGAAAATATTACACTACTACTACTATTGATTTTATTTTACTAATTTATAAGCTAATAAAAATATTTAAACTATTAAATCTATTTATTTTTGGTTTACACTTTCCCCGACGTTTCGGTTGCTTTTCAGCAGCCATGATTACGCATGATTAAGCAAAATTACGCTAGGAAATTGCGGAGCAATTGATTTCTAGAGAAATATATGCGTTAGTTATACGTATTTCTTTAGAAATTGATTGATTGTATTCCTATGATATGGTGTATTTCACTATAAATATAGGTTTCAAATAAACTATTGTATGCGCATTTATCGCGGTTCACTATGTTTAATATTTTTTATATCTAAATAATATTTACGCCAAAGAAGTACAATTTCAATGTACATGTTACATTTGCACAAGACGACATAGGTAACCAGTTGTGTTGCATTTGCACGCTATCATTACACGGCTCAACTTGTTAGTGGGGTTGCGGTACTTTAATAATGTGTGTCATTTTCTAATTCGTTTAAATTCTTACAAATAGGTATCAAATAAAATATGGGTTTCTTTTTCTGCTAGATTGATATAGTTATGAAAGCTGGCATATGTCTTTGCCTGTCGGTAATGCGGTTAATGAACTCTAATGCAGTTAGATACTTGCCTCAGGAACAAATAAGTGTAAATAATATTATTGTCTGCCAATGTGGGTTAAAAAGGATGCAATATAAATCCCTAGAAACTATACTCCATTTGGTTAGGTACTTAACTAAAGGTAAACAATCTTGATGTACTTTTAACACTAACACATATTAAACAAATAAACTACTGCTTAAACTAACGGTTCAATTGATTTAGTAATCTTTATTTGTTGTATTTACATTGATTTTTAGCAGCATTTCATTTTTAAACTAAGTTAAAAAATACACATCAAGATTATTTACCTTTAGTTAAGTACCTAACCAAATGGAGTATAGTCGATGTTACCTGTCGCGTTAACCACTAATAAATAGCATATTATTTTTGTTAGTCTAGATGCACACCTAATAGTTTGCAACTAGTATTGTGTGTTGCAGCATGTGTTAAAAACACCTATTGTTTTTTTTTTCATTACAGTGCTTTCACATGTTTACTGCTGATTCATGTCAACATCACACACTTTGTTGATCGAAAACCAAGGTACTGGTCGTTTCTCCCCGACCAACAAAGTAAACAGTTTTACGGTATATCCAATCTTGTCGATTAAAGTACTTGATATCGATTGCAAATATCACAAAGTTATATTTACAGTCTAATTTTAAGCAGAGAAAATGTTTAGTCTTCGTTGGCAATGAGCAGTTTTATTTGATTGACGTGAAATGATTTTATTTCCATGAATATTAAAAAATGTTTGCTTTGATAAAGCTAAGCTATTTATGATGCCGCGGGCGGTCAGTAGACAAATAGTTACTAATTACTTGTCGCTTATAAGCTCGCTATTAACCATGTTTCTAAATGGAATGAGTAACTGAATTAGTGTGCGAGATTTTATTTTGTTTAAAATTTATATCAATTGCTAATATCAGGAACTTTACAAATATTTAAACAATTCACACAATAATTATGTGGGCTGTGGCTAAAACTAAAGCATCACCAAATATTTCGCTATTATTTATTTATTATTATTATTATTTAGAGAGAGAGAGAGCGTCATTCAAGGACTTTAAACACAAAGAATATTCAGAATTGCCAAAACTATTTCTGTCTTCTACAATATATTTTCTTACGGAGATCAAGCTTGCAAAATTGTACTCATTGGTGAGTTGATCACTTTAACAACTTCACGTAGAATAATATAATGTAGCCGGTATACATTATACATATGTAGGTACTATATCTACGCGAACATCAGAAAAATCGTTTTCTTTATTACATAGTACTAAGTGGCGATAAGCGCTGAGCACTTAAAGTATTTTATTTGGTTTCTCCAAAACACTTGAAGTGTAAGTAAATCTACTGGCACGTTTGTACTATTAAAGTGTTATCGTTCAGTTTGTTGGAGTCACGCGATTCTTATTTTACCCGGAACGTCGTACACCTCCCCGCAGAGCTTCCACAATGTCTGTTGTACTGTAATAACAAAAGTACTCTGTAAGGGCACGTGTAAACAACTACATAGTAAGAACATTTTATGGGAGGCGACAGAAATCCCGACTGGGTGAGCACTTACGTGAACTTCGTAACCATTCTATCTGATTTTTATATAAATTTATTTGTTATTACATATACAGATAATATTTACTCTAGGATTCTTAGTCAACGAGACAAACCTTAAAGTTTTGAACGATTGATAGGTATATTACATATACTGGTGGTATTATTTTTATTATACATATAGTAAGTATAAATGCGAGTTTGAATGAACGCATTATGTTGCATAGGTCTGAGGTCATAATACATGTTTTATATACAGCACCACTGCTGGTCAAGGTCAACTATGCTAGGGAAAACTGCGTATTCTTTTCATCAACACAGTGTACAAGCTCCCTAAAAGAAGTCTTGAACTTAACATTAATCGCCATTTGTCGGTAAATGCTAAATTCAAGACCTTTCGTCTTATGATCCTCACATATTTCAATTTCTTTTAGATATTCGCCTGAATAATCTAATTTAGCGGCAAAGGGAATCGATTTCATTTGATCTCCTTTGAGTTGTCGCAGACATCAATTTAAATCAATCTCGCTAACTTATAATAATATGCCCACGAAGCATTACTTATTATTTATTCACGAATAGGTTACCGCTGACTTATATCCCTTATGTCAGTAGACACTATTAAAGGATACGAGGCACAGAAATTTACCTTGTATTTTTTATGTTATATATCAAACATAAAACTTGTATGTTCACGAGGTATTCGTAGAAGAATACCACCTACATTTTGCCAGGTAGCTTAAAGTCCAATGGAATTAAACCCACGGCCGTATACAATGAATAGGTCTCGTCAATACATGTCGGAATGACATTAGGCTTAAAGAAGCCGTTGGGCTTGAGTGTTCCTTTACCTAATGACGAACAATGAAATATTTACTATTATTTACTTATACCAAGTATCCGCTGCCAAGACATATTATTCTAAATAGAAATCATTATATTGTTCTCATTAGCATTACATGAGATGCTAATATTTCAAATCCATGCGCAAGAGTTTTAAATACAATTTTAATTTGTTCACACATTTCTATACAAGTTAATATAAATGAGCGTGTTCAAAATCCATTAATTAAAGTATTTCAGAAACGGTTGAATCGCGTCAGGCAGTACTGCTGGTAAACAATATCTGACTGACGATGATGAAATGACGGTTCGTTTCGCAGTGCGTTAAATAACCCGTTCGCCATTCCGTAGTTAAACCGATACTGACATTACAGACCAAATAATTCGGTTAGCGAGTCACCGATCTGTACGCTCGTTTACCGAAGCTACAAGTTACTACCCTGACGGTCAGAATCCGGCTATTGTAGTTTAAATATTATCGGTGAGACGGATCGATCCCACCGACAGTATTGGACGGATAGCCGGAATGTCCCGGGATCTATTTGTTTTCTATTTGTTTGTTGTGTAATCCGAAGCGTGCCGGCGAAATTTGTGGACTCTGCGATTGATGTATGCGATGTTAGAACTTGGCCTTTGTCAAGTTAAATGTTTTTGGATTCAGCTCTAAAGGAAGTATTAAAAAAGTTGAGTGCTGAGTCAGTACATTCGCCAAATAATAAAGCAACACTGCTGTTTTATTGTTTTGAAACTTGAACTTTCTATTTGATACCGGTTAGTTTGCTGTTAAGCGTATTCAGGTAACATAACAATTTATTTATAATAAATATAATCACATTACTTAAATTCTAGCTAGCACACGTGACTATGCGTACAATTCGCAGTTCGCCACTACAAAATGTTTAACACTCGAGTCTTGAATGCTTCAGTTGCTTAATTATAAATAAGCATTTAAAATTTCAACACATTTCGAAATCCTCTCTCGAAAGATATTCAAATTAAATTATCTCTTCACATTTTAAACTTACTAGCAGAAAATATTGAGGGATTAAAATATGGAGTGCGGTGCATATAAAATTCATGCTGGCCCACTCGCGCATAATGAGAAGTTAACTGGAAAACTTAATAAGTACCCTCGACACGTTTTATTCATGACCATAAAGCCTTTTAAGTTTAATTCACAAGGTTTCGTCGAAAATTTACGAGGTGTCATTGGGAAAGTTAAGTCGTAGATCAAACTTGCGCCGGCCTGTTTCGAGATTATCTCGCTAGATATGAATCAGGTACCGCTTAATTTGCGTAAGTAAATACAGAGAGTATTGTCAGACAACGTACTGATCGTGATAAATACACCCTTTCTTTCGCGGCGACAAATGTCCGCTGTTGTTCAGCAATTCATTTTATTTTGTTGCTAATATATAACACGATTCATCTTTCCATAAATACTAGCTATTGAAAACGATATTCATCTTTTATAAAGATGACAAAATGAACCATCTATAAAACAAATTATCGAGCTTTGTAGACTCGAGTGGCACGGGTTCAGAAACATCTTTGAAAGTCTTCTGCCCCGACTTAGTTTGTATGTTAAAGTGGCAAGTTACTAATAAATTAATTATATCGCAGCATCGACACGTAATCAATGTCCAAAGTTAACTGAATAAGCTAAGTAAACTAGTGGAAACTAATCTACTAGAGCTCGTGTAGTAAACCACCGGCAAATCTCTCGTTTGTCACTTCGGGACTGCTCGCTGGACTCGTTACTTCGAGTGAATTTATCGCCACTTTATTCTGCGCTGAGTCAGTTCCAGTCAATTCATGCACTCTGTTCAGATCGATTAGGTGACGACGGGCACGTTTTATTGTTTAGAAAACGGTACAAGCGTCCAATGGCACATACATCGTTAATATCATTCTCTCCCGCCACGTTGAAATGTCAACCGAGCGTAATAAATGTCTCAATAACTCAACTCGGTGACAGATCGCTCGGGCTATCATTAAGGCATAAGTAAATTATTTCATTCGTTAAACAGTCGACAAATAGTCGAGTTTCCTCGTCGACGATTTCGCAGTGTCCCCGGAGTCCCAATCAAAAGTCTGCAACAGTACTTAGGGACTTTACATTAGGAATGAGAGTGTTACGCCGCGAATGTCGTCTGCGGAGCGCAGATTCTAACTTGTTATTAATTATCTGTCACGGTGACGGGGCGGGAGAAACTGTCTACGTGGGAACATGAGCACATGACGAGAGCGGTGTTTTTACTGTGAATCTGCCGCCCGATTTAGCTTCAATTGAAAATATAATACTTTCATCAAAAATCGTGCAAATTGAGATGTGATAATATTTTATGAACGACTTAGGAGAGGCGTTGATATCAATATACAATGTAATCTCATATGCTAAGCTAAGATGCTTAACCGACTTTCAATCATCGTAATAAATACTTGGCACGCGCTGCGTCTTGGCTCAGGGACATAAATCAAGAAATAAAAGTGCTAATGATACCATTATTATGCATGTAAAAGCTGATATACATTGGGATATGTATGTATCATGTGTCCCTCAGTGCCCTAAAAGTTTTTTCATTTGTTTTGTGCGTGAGTCCGTCGCCGCTGCACTTTTGTTAATTGCTCTGTTTTATGGCTTCTTTACCGACCACACAAAAACATGCTCATTCGTACTACCATAACGACATCGGAGGGTAAAATTCCAACAAAAGGAAACAAAAAATAAAGACAAATATATGACAATTGTTTGGGAGCTACCTTTGGCGCGTTTCAACATTTTTGGAGACTATCGGAGCACATTTTTACACATGAATTTCGCTAACATGTTTGTTTCATCCGGTGTAGCCAAATACTGGTAATAACTATAGAAACAAATGCTTTAAAGCAATTTCGACGTTACTAAATAAAAAACAGAATTGGAGTTAAATTATACATACAATTCGTAAAAAAGCAAATCATTATGTTCATAAACGATTTACGTAATCCTTAAATGTAGATAATATTTGTAAACCAAATAAAGTGTTATATCAAATCTGTAAAGAAGTTTATTTCAGCGCTCTAGAATCATCGCTTAAGTCTAGTATCTACAGCCGGTTTTGGGAAGTGTCTTCGACCTCGCAAACATCGCATCCAATTTATCTTGTGTTGCGTTTCCTGTGATGAAAAGGCCTTCTAGAATTTCTAAAGAAAATGCTGTGATGACAACAGGCGTAAAAGTCCTATAAATAATATCCTTTGCTGTGTTAGCATAACTACTACTACTCCTTTCTTTCAGGGTCAGTGCGGGTAATGTCTTAAGCGCAAGCGTACATACTTACATAGGGACAGCCAGGCCGTGTATTGTTTGCTTGCCACCTTAGTAGAAAAAGAAACAAATATAACTTAATATAATATTTTGATAGTTCTATTCAAATAATAATATAAGCCCTGTTTATAAATTGTTTTGCTGCTGGGCACGGGCATCTTTACAATATAAGTAGGATAAGGCGCCACGCTAGTGTGGGTTGGCATACTTGACATATCTTTGAGAACATTATGGACAACAAATATCGTAAAACCTGAATGTCTGAGAAGACATAAAGTGTCGTCAAAAAGTTATTCTTCGTTGCTAAATTTAGTGATATTTAATACGCATATATTCGAAAAGACAGATGTGCATGGCCTGGGCTTGAACTCGAGATCTTTCCGTGGCAGGCCTACGGTTTCCCAATCTATGTAAGTACGTTACGTTTAAACGATTATAGTTAATATCATAAGTCTAAATAATTCGTAATCATTTCTAAACCTGTGAATGTCCTCATAACGACCTTTTATACATCGATCGATGATTTTAATAATACTGGGAAGGTATAAGAGAAAAACATAAGTACTGTTAAGGCTTTTGTCGCCACGAGAGAAAGGGATGGATGTATTTCCAAATCTTTTAACTGCTGTGCAAGCATCAGTTACAAAAGTGGCCTCTTAGAAAGTCAAGTAGAATATTGGGAATATTTGCAGTGAGGGGTTTTTAATTCACAAGATTCACTGCTCTCGCTATAAGTGGGGATGAAGTGAAATCGGTCTTGTGAGGGTGGGATGGAAGATTAAGCAATAGAACATAGCATCCGCTGATTTCTAATGATATCGTTCGTCTTTTCCTAATTGGAAGAATTACTACGAGCTTCTGGTATCTAAATAGCATATATACGTACAACATACCAGTAGGTGTAATACTATTAAATAAAAACTTACACAAGAAAATATACGACCTAACCCTTTCCAACAATACTTTTGCAAATTCCTAACAGAAAACAATGCGTATAGTACTTACGTTATTGATTGATACTTTAATACACAATGTTACAATTCCTATGCAATACAAATTGTATAAAAGTACTTTCATGTCCGTTGCGAATAAAAACAATATCGGCAAATTGTACCAGTTTTTAACATTTATTTTATAGAATGCCTGTTTGTTTTCCGATATACCTTATGCTTTTATATTATTTGCACAATTGCAATCTGAGAACTTCGGAATTTGTTGAATTTACTGGTCGATAAACAATCAACGTGAGCGATATTTGATGTGATCACCTAGCGGATACATGCTTTGAGTTTAAGGATATGTGGTTTATAATATGTAATACAGTCAAGTGAAGAGACTGTTTTAATGGTCCGTGGTAACAGTCTTAATTTCTTAGTTCAATCACCAGTTCAGACATGAAGATGCGAGAAAATTCTCTTAGAAAAATGTAGTTTGTTAATATACGTGGTGCACGATAATAAACTTGTTCCTTTTTCGTCGCAATTCTCTTGAATGTAGAGTAAACAGACGGAGTGTTCATAAAATTCTTGGGCGTTGAGTCTTCTGAACACATGAGTGCATATAAGATACGCACTTCTATTGGTCATAAGTTAAACATGGCTTATAAAATCTAGGCGTAAAACATCTCTGCCTTTCTTTTCAGGTTAGTACAAGCGTGAGCAGTATTCCTATTTGTGAAATATAAACATTATATGTCACGATTAAGAAGTTACAAAGGTTTGTTTTCCATTCATAGAGTTATACAACAAAACAGAAAGTAAAATCGTATCAATGTTGTAATGACCGCGACGGTACGGTTTATACGTATGGATTAATCCGGTGTTGATAGTCTGTCGTGTGACCAAGACCGATCTGTGTCGGTTATCGCGATATTTTTAGATACAGCCACGCGTAGCATTGCCATTCGTTAGGGTTTCGTCGGACACGATTTTGTAGCTGTCGGCTTAACAAGTGCCGGACGATCGAATTTTAAAAACGTCACGATAGAGATTCCGTTCACACATACTTTTGAATATTAAATAGATTTTTATTACAGAATAATATCGTACTACTATTTGAATTTTTTTGGTTTCACCCGAGTGATTTCTTACGGAGAATCTCGGGGTAAATCTGAGGCTTATGAGGGGACGTAAGTACAAAATATTTAAACCACCCTTTAGGGACCTCTAATCTGAAAAGGGTATAAGACACTAACCTGTTAGGCTCACTACACTTATGTTGTACAGTAAAATAAAAGTATTAAATACCGTAAATTATTGTGCGATTGCATCGTATTAAAATTCGAGTAATCGTTGGACAATATGAATTATAAATAAATAAGATTAAATTTAACAACGTATGAAATAAAAATTAATTTATTCGTTATTTGCTTAATAATACAATCGGCGTTTTTATTTCTCTACTTTATCCAATTTATATTGGTAGGTGTTTTTCTGTTGCGCATAAATATATTACTTGTAGTTTTCCTTTCATAAAAGGAATTGAAACTAATTAGATTCTAGCATAATTAGATGTAACTCACAGGTGTACTCGTATTTGTTTTTTGTTTTTTTTTTTATTTTGCTCGTCAAAATGACCACACTCTGTCTGATAGTAAGCAGTCGTGTGGTCTAAGAGCAGTGGCCTCCACATCGTCCTCATAGCAGCCGAGGCGATGTTGAGGTCTCTATCTTGACGGCCTGAGAAGGTGCTTTTTCACGCCCCGCTTAAAGGACCCAGGATTGAAGGAAGAAGGAATCACGTGCCTTGGCAGGGAATTCCATGCCTTGATCGCTCGGCAGAGGTATGAGGACCCAAACTTGTTGGTACGCACTCTAGTCGACTCCACCGTGTAAGGATGGCATCTGAGCCCAGCACGTGTTGTTCTGGTTAAACTGATCGATAACCGATCAACTAGGTTAAACAGTATTGAGCGCCATTTGATTGAATGATTGCTTAACGCTATTGGAATTGATCAACCCCGCGTTTCTAAGTGCACATACTAACAACAGAAGCCGTTGCTGTTTTTGGATATCAACCCTTCGGATGTTAGGAAAATAGTTACGGATGTATGTATACATATCATATTAATTATTTTAATTAAATTTAGCGACCAGTTGCGGCTTCATCAAAAAGACGTAGTTCTCTAGACACACAATGTTATCACATGTCTATTCGTTTGTTATCTTTTTGACAGTTACCTTAGAACGTAACTGTTTTATTTTAGTAAAATTTTACTTTAAGACGCTTAGAAAATAAAAATGTAGATTACATATTTTCATTTCATTATAATATTTTATATCAGTTTGTAGACATTATAATATTGTATGTGTATTATTGTTGCCAAAATAAATTATTATTGGTTAACGTAATAAATACAATTACGTTCTATCGCACATAGTGAAGAGATCGAATGCTTTTATAATACTGTAATTAATCGAAATGAAATTAGTAAAAAGGCTTTCGATTATGCTTACAAATAGTATTATCTGCAAGGAATTAGTAAAGAACAATAAAGCAAAATCTAGGTCTATAAAAAATTAAGTGCCTACTTTCTTGGTTACATATGTACCTACATAGTTTCCAAATTAATTAATGAAATCAAATAAAACAAGTAAAATTTTCAAATATTAATTTGTACAGATGAACTATTACACTCTTCATAAAAACTGGATTCGACATCAGTTGTGTCCTCGGTATTAATGATTAGTTCATTATGTTGAATATTGTCAAAGGCAACATCACGATCCAAGTCAGACATTATTGTCTATATTGATTTTTTGAAAAACAATACAATTTTTAAAAATTAAGTTAACGTGGATAATTCGAGGTATATAAAGTATTATGTATAAGTGTTATATTACCATATATTCATAATAAACCCTGTCTACATATAAATATGTATTATTTTTAACTAAAATAATAAATAAATCAAATGAGAATTGGTAATATATTAAACGAGCAGTATTTTTATATAACTAAAATTATTTCAATACATTAAATCGATAAAAAAATTCATCATATAAAATCAGCATAAAATCAATATCAGCATAAAATCGTAAAATCGATTTTATGCTAGAATATTTTTTTATCTTTTATATTATTTTTTTAAAATTTTAAATCGATTTAGTAACGCGTTAGCATCTCACTATTTTTACTACTTATCGAACTGTCAAAAAGATAATAAACGAATGGACAGACTATAATGTCTCGTGACACAATTGTTCGAGGTATAAAAAAGTTTATTTCTGATTAATCTGTCAGCTATTCCTATTAAATCGTAGATCTAATTAATAGAAGTCAATAAAGAATCGACAAGTCGTTTCTTTAATATTTCTGTTGTTAGATATAAATGAAATTATAGGTTCGAACCCGTACACCCCTTGACTTTCACCCCTTTCATAGAAAGTTGTAGTTTCGCCTCTTAACTCAGAGCCCTTTCGCCCCTTATCAAGGGGAGAACCAAGATAAAATAAGATATATTATTTTTTAGCGAACCCTTTCGCCCCTTCGCCATATCTTTACTATTTAATAGTAAAAAAGGACATTAACTGTTCCTCAATTATTTGCCTTTGTTACACCAAAAATAATAATTGCACAGCAAAAATGCTTTCTAAAATATTTTTAGGAGATCAAACTAAGTCGACGGAGCCTCGCTTCGCTGGGTGAGTTTAAGAATTTTTGGGTGAGTTTAAGAAGGAACCTAACATAATCTAACCCTTACTTTTTTTGATCTTATAATAAAGGGCGAAAAGGTACTAGAATTATTTGGAGGGGCGAAAGGTGACAAATACCTACTAGGGAGCGAACCTTTAGGGGCGAACTGGCTCGTAACCGAAATTATTTACTGTGGCAACAATAGCAGCAAAACAAAAAACAAAATTGAAGTACAAATTATATCCCATATGGCTACTATCTCAGCTCTGCAATTTAGGGATATAAATACCGCAGCGCGTACCGATAGGCCCAGAATGCAAAATGTCACGGTCAGTATGATATTATCAGCTACACAGTACACAAATATACCTAGAGTAATAATCTATCAAATATTAAGTATTTTACGTTAATCCATGACACGAATATTTATTTGTCTTATCCTACTTTTACGTAACTTCCGATGGCCACTGTAACCACGCGTTGAGCTCAACACGTGTTTAAACGCAGATACGACTATCAGCCTATTAGTGGATCAAAATAATCTCCCGTCTCCGTTAATGAAAGTTTTTATGTCCTCGTTATCCGTCATAAAGTCTGTCCGACTCTAATTTAGCTTTGAATGATGTTTGTTTATTAAAAATAATATTTATATAATCAGATCATCAGATGTCATGCTTTATGTTTTTAGGTTAATCGCATGGTCTCACATAGATAACGTAATAGGTTATCTTCGTTAAACGTCAACAAAAGCTATAAATGTTATGCCTAAATTCAATTTTAACTTTATGCCACGCCTCCAACCTCCTCAAGGGGTTGATAACGAAGGACATAAACGCAGTCAAAATTAAATTCAATTTCAATTTCAATACAAATGCCGCGATTAACAAGATACTATATCAGAATATTTTCATTGAAAAATTCTCAATTACATTTCGCGCAACAATAGAATTCAAAACTCATAAACGATAGCGGTTCGATGAACAAACCATTCTATTTGCACGTTTTATGTTCGAACGGGTATATAAAATATTATTTGAGTAAATAAAGCAGAACTCACTTCCCCGTTCTATAGATTTCAAGTAATTTAATATTTGAACATTGTACTATGACTTCAAAAGCAGTGATAGCGCTTAGCGGTTATTGAAACGGCACCCGTTGACCTATGCATCTAACTGATAATGATTAATACTTATTAACTATATAAGCTTAAACAAAGTTAATTAATTATTTATAAGAAGTTTAATTATTAACCGTAAAGGCTAGGATCTGATAATGGATCTGATGGTGGGAATTCCGTCGTATGCCTGTATATATCAGATATATATGGGGTCAGTAAAGAGAATATAGAATAACATCGGCAAATCTGGCAGTTTGTGATGTGTGATCACAAACTCTGAAACTCTGATGGTGATGTTCCTTCTCGATTAGGAATTGCACATTAGAAGGTAAAGGCGATAAGTACAAGTAGAAGAACGGTAAAGGATATCAAAATATTCTCGAATGTGTAAAGATGTTTGCTTAGACTAGAGTCAGGGCAGTTGCTGTGGGTTAAGTCCAGTATTCCAAAGTATTTTCTATTCAGCCCAGCTGTGTAACATATGATTTTAAGTCTGACCCTCACCAATACACATGAATGCGCCTTTCCTTTTCTTGAAATTGTTGACGTTAGGTATATATACCACCAACCACAACTTACCAATCCCAAAGTTTCTAGTGCCGATATAATAGTATAGGGCAGAGTAAAATTACTATAAACAACATAGATTAAAGCTTCCATTTCCCCTTACCATCGATTCCAAGTAAATTAATATCAGAACAGTGTAGTTCTCCTGCATACAATGTAACTAGAGATAACACAATTTATAGCTATAAATTAATAGACAATCTGTGGATTATAATCGGATAGCTATCTGTCATCGTAATCTGTCTGAGGCCTTGTATTTATTATAGATGTGTACATACCTAAGCTTTGTGTATTATTACTTGCATAAATGATGGTCAGGTGATTAACAGGCAATGTTTACATGTTTAGTTTTAGCTTTTGCATATACAGCTTTCGTGAAGACTGTACATGGCGCACAAAATGGCTACCTATCCATTATTTAATTAAAACGAATAAGGACTGGTAATTCATATATTTTTTAACTTAAAAACAGGCCAGCGGTAAAGCTAATAGAACACGGTAACTGACGCTCACCTACATTACATGCTGTGTTTGCATCAAAGCTTTAGAATCATGTCCATCTTAACCAAGTTACTCCCTATTGTAAAAGAAGAAAGGACCTTGGAAGCTAAAAAAGCAATATTAATACATAAATCTGCCACCAGTAAAAAACATTCATGTGTGAAATAAAACGGTCATGGTGTAATCAATGTCCTAGTTTGGAAAGTTTATTTACCATATTCGCTACATTTAGCAGCAGGATTGGAGACCGCAGTATCAAACCTCTCGCATCGCTGCCGCTGCTGTTCACCAGCGACTTATAACATTTAGGTAGTAATTATATCAAATCATACGTTCATATGAACCTTGTCAGAACAGAGACAAGAATCTAGTCAAAGTGGCTACAAGCCGCGGGATGCTAGCGCCCTAAAATCGATTTCTGTGCAATTCTCTAGTGGAAATCCTTCTATCATTCAGGATCTAACATGTCACTTAAAGGCCAATGTGTTACACAGAGAACATTCTTATCGCGATTTCAGATACTGTTTTAGTTTCAGCGCAGTTTGCAGACATAAATCTCAATTTAGCAGAACTCGGATGTTCAACTAAAAACATTGAAACGTCAGCGATACGGAACATTAGATCTTAAGATAAGATAAAACAGTATTTTCCTTAAAACTCGTATAAACTCTATAAAAAAAGTCATGCCTTTCATTTTGAGATCACTGGTCATTTATCTGTTAAATAATTAACCGACTACCCTCTAAAATGATTAATGCTACAAGCAGTAGCCAATTTTCCAGTCAGCTATATTTGGCCAAAAAAGTATTTTGACTTAAAAGAGAAACGAAACTGAGAAACAAAGAATGAATGAAATTAGAATTTATAAGTTTATTTTATGAACGTCGATAAAATCTTTACAAATGTCTGAAAATAGATATAGAACAGATTTTTCATTAAGTACGAAACTTTTAAAAGTGAAGATAAATTGTCCAATCTGTTAATCTATTCCAAAATTAGCAGCCGTCTTAAACGTAGTCAGGTGATCGGATGCAAAAATTTATATTGTATCTATTACTTTATTGTTAGTCATGTGAACAAAGTCGTTACAACACCTTTATTTATATGCAGCTAATATTATTTAAACATTTATCATTATACACCCATTAGGTATCTCGAGACTTTGCAACGTGATTTATGAGGCAAGCTTTCTCAAGTTTACGCATCTACCTCCACGTAATATCCATTATGTAAGTTGCCAACTTATTACTTTTATATTTAACCTTTAGGATAAGAAGACAAGATGTAACTTTAACTGTCTAGATATTACTTTGAGTTACGTGAGGTCAAAGGAAAATGTACTTACTTTATTCGTTCTTCAATGTATTAAAAATATTTTATGTACGCGAGTTTTATTCGTTAAATATAAGCATAATAATGAGACTTAGGTACTACCAAGCTGAGAAATGGAACGAGATATGCAGTACCGTATTATGTTAATATATTCAAAAGCCAAAGATTTGCGGCTTTGTTTATTTTTGTTATTAGTTAAGTCGGGACGAAATAGCAACCAAACTTACGATAATTAACAATTAGATAATGTAGTATGAAATTTTAGGAAACAAAAACTAACGGCTAGCCTTTTGAAACTTTAGGTTAGTTATAAAGAAAGTTTGACTGACTACTGATTATGTAATAATAGCCTATGCCAGTGCAAGTTACACTAGCAGTCAATCTCATAAAAACTTTATTATATTGTTTTCCAACTACACTTAGAAAATTGAGACAACCACCATCTTAGGCCTCCGTGAAAATGACTGCTGAAAAGCAACCGAAACGTCGGGGAAAGTGTAAAATTAAATCTAAATTGTTGATAATTTAAATAGCTTAAATAAAAGTAACTAGTAAAAACTACTAAAATAGTAGTTTAAAGTTTCAAAATTATGTAATAATAGTGTTTAATAAAAAATAAACAACGCGATAAAATCCGTATAAAGTTTAATTTCAACTTTATTAATCTTGAAGTAAGCGTTCACTGGTCATTTTGGCACCAACGACTTCCTGTGCAGGTTTAAATTGTCAAACAATTCGATCTGCAGGGCCTGTAGTGAACAGGACGAGTCTATATTACACCTACTGTGTGAATGTGACGCGTTGGCCGGACTAAGGATGGGTCTGATGGGATTAGTATATCCGAACCGTGAAGACTTCAGGCTTCTCCCTCTGAAGTGTACGCTGCGACTGATGCAGTACATTCATAGGGAGATAGCTCAGGGATAAACCTCGGGGCCGACACAAAAGATCCCACTGGGTCGAAGTGTCGCCGGTCTACACTGACTGGCCCCCGAATTAAGATAAGATAAGATAAACGTCAACTCGGTTTTAGCTCGAGTATATAACAAACTAGCAAAATTAGGCAAAAGCCAGTGTAAATAGATGATCGTAGCCGTACTTGAAAACAGGAACATTCTTACAAATACATATGTTTCAGTATATTGTTTTAACGACACGTGATCTGTATAAAAGCATGATACAGCAATCAAAACATGACCTTTTTAATCACAATTTAAATACGCAAGTGATACGACACATAAATAGCATGAATGAACAAAAATAAGAAAAAATTAACTCGTGACCGACTGAGTACAGAGAGTACAATAAAACACAGAGAGTACATGCATATGTAAGTAGGTAATAACCTTGGTAACGTCCTCTTTTACATTTTAGAAGGTCACCGTTTGTTTTACACTTACATCTCTGAAATGCTCGCTCTTTAACTCAATATATGCATCATTGATTGCGTGACGTCACGCAAAATATTGTATAACACGTAGCATTGTACATAAGACACGTTCAACTACGCAATTCATTAAATGAGTGTGTCGTACTGAATATCTCGGGATTCTGAAATCCTTCGTTCTCATGACGTCATATCTTAATAGAAGCTGTATTTTAAGACTGTGTTTGAATGAGTCAAAGAAAATGTTCGCTATTCAAATTAATTTTCTCATAAAACCTAGTGTATTCTTTAAAAGCAAGAGAACTAAAAGCGGTTTACTTGATAGTTTTCCTGTTAACTCTTGCAAGTAAACTCAACGTATTTGTATTAGAGGTTGATTCACCACGGTCGAGGAAACAGCTCGGAGAAAAATAGCACTGTTTTCATTATTGACACTTTTACACTATACTTTCTAGCAAATTTCTGGAAGTTTACTTCTGAATTTGTTCTAGTAAAAGTATGTTCTTCTTTACGTAGTAAACTGATATAGGTTTATTTGTCATCTGTTTGTCTTTCAAAAGTAGGGCCTACTTTGTGCGGCAATTGCATATGGAGTTTATACATCAGTATGATCAGCCGCTGAAATTAATTAATATATCTACATATAAATACTAATCAAAGATAATATCAACTATACTATTTGTGTTCACTGTCCATACCACGGTAATTACATCAAATTACATTATTAATCAATGAAAGGTATAGCATTAATGACAATTGCTTTGTTAATTGTAATCACAGTGCCAACATTCTTGATATAATATGTCCACTGTCCACCAATGCAGAATATTATTGATAAGCACCTTATCAAAAATATTCTGTTCTAAACTTAGAATGCCTTTTATTTATTTATTTATGGCACTCCAACTACTTATTCACTTATACTCTCAAACATACTTTAATGTTTAAACATAATTATACAGAGTGAATTTGCCACTTACAGGTGTGCACACTTACAAAGTTCAAGGTCGTATATACAAAATTAAATTAAACCAAATTAATTAAAACAAGATTAGATAAAATTCAATTACAATAAATTAAAATTAAACAATATTAAATTATATGAAATTGAACAAAATTACAATTTTTTTTTTACTTCGTGGACTGCTTTGACGGTTACCTCTCCGCGGGGTGACGGAGAGGTTATGTCGGGCTCACCGGGGAAAAGATACCCCGGTAATACCGACTAAACCTACCACGGTGTTCCTCGGCATAACCATAGACGGCAAGGCCGCGCGAATCGCTTTCACATGCAATCGCGACCCCGCCTTGGTTTCGGCCCGCCGTGTGAAACGGCAGGCCATTGCACAAAAATACTTCCTCCACCGTCCCCCTGAAGGGGACAAAGACGACAGAGGCGCACGTGGGAACACGCACGCCGCCTCTCGGACCTGGTGCTGATCGGGTGGCGAGCAGGCCCACGCAGCCCATCACCCCTAGGTCAAACCTCAGGGTGGCTGGAGGTCATCTCGCGCCCTCCGGCGCTCGGTTCTGCGGTTGGGGAGAGGGTTTAAGCGCTCCCTCGCCCGCTCCGCCGCTTCCTTGATGGGAATTACTTCCTCAACAAAAATTACACATAAATTAAATCTAAAATTAAATCAAATTAATTAATAACCATTTAAAATGAAAATAATAATTAAACTAAATACAACATTCATAATTATTAATTACACAAAAATAAATCAATTCCAAATCAAAAATAATAAAATAAAAATATCAAGCAACAAAATAAAATAAAAGGCCAGTTCAATTAGCTTGTGATGAACAGTAATTTTCGAATCATTAAGTGTACCTACATCAAATCGTATACATAATTTATACTAGCCTTGTTACTAGAAGCGCATTGGAAATATTCTTAAGAAAAGCCATTAATATAATTAGTATTAGAGGTGTTCCTAAAATAGTTGTTATTTAAGCCACGGTAAAAAGGAAAAATTTGAATCTCCTGGATTTGCAGAATTTGAAAACAACTGTGCCTGGTCGCTGACAGACCGCTGCCGCTCAAGAGTTTAATAGTTGACATGTAATTCATTGTGAAAACTTCTTTAGGCGCGTTGAGCACTTTTTGGGTGAACAAAAATCAATCACGTCATCGTCACCGAACGCTTTCCTTGAGCTATATGTATACTGTGTTTATATGTGTACTTTTTGGATGAACAAAAAGCGTGAAACCCGCGTCATCGTCACCGCACGCTAGCTACTTAGTTTTCACTTTTATCGGCAGTCCCGAAAGACCGCCCCGCATGATTTTTTTAAAGCGCCAGTATCGGCAACATCTTTTAACTAAGCATAATAGCAAGTCTTGCCGATGATCAACCTTCGCGAGTTATAAAAACTAAGAGGCCAGTGGCGTAGCGTAGTGGGGTTGGCAGGGCGACCCGCCCCGGGCGGCACTTTTAGGGGTCGGCAAAATTTCACAATAATTAATAATAATATCTTGTAAATATTTGAACCATTTCATGACGAACGAGAGGATTGAGCAGATGTACAATAGACAATAATGACTGTTCTTACCGAGAATGATTGTATATTATAGTCTTTTAAATTGAAATACCTAAATGAGAGAAAATTTTCTACCGCCCCGGACGCCTGACATCCACGCTACGCCACTGAGTAGACCCTTTGGCCTATTGTTTTAAAAGAATAATAAGCGGCTAAGCTACGAGTATATACGAGTACATACATATAAATAGAATTCGCATATCACTCGCGGTCTAAAGCACCGAGCGTAAGGATCTTGGTACCTATACCAAAACTAACATCATTTTCCTATTCATTTTGCTAGTAAAATCGCCTTAATACACTATACTGCTTATTAAGTTCTTGACTCTGAGGCACAAATAAAAGCAAATAGATGCCGTAGCTATAATTAGATAAATTGAATGTTTACAATGTTCATACTACGCTAAGCTGCTTACAGTCCTTACTTGAAATACGTGCGCTCTATACATTGCTAAAGTATACTTTAAGGTTTGAGAATATCATTTTACAGACCAATTCACCACTTTTATGAATAAAATTATGTATTTTGCTACTACAATTTACTGCATTCGTTGTTTGAAGTATTAACGTGGAGATCGTGACGCGCGCGCGGATGCGTTGTGCACCAGCGTGTCACGAAACTGACTATTGTAGGCTTGCTGTTTACTTTTTATACAGTAAGCCTCCGAGACATCCCACCATCTTCATGTAGGCCATCACCATTGCCGTCGATCGTTTTACCGAATTCAATCGGCAGTAACGTGAGCCCGCCTTAATTGTTGTCTTATACATTTTTTAACCTCGAAAACGTGCCTGTAGGGCAGCGGAAACATTTTTTTTAGTGGTCGACATGATTCCCACGACTTCGCTGTGCACTGTATTGCTTTCATATACTTTTACGCCACGAAACTCTGTTTACATTTGTTGGATGCTCCAAAATATGACGGGAAATTTTAACACGTATGCAGATAATTTTTAGACTTTACTGGATTGTTTTATAAAAGGAAAAAGGAGATCGGTACTGGAGTTTGTTTTAAGGCTTTTAATGTATTTATATTGTCTCAGTCTGATTGACATTATTATCTTAGAACCATTAAATAGTAAGAATAGTAAAGTCCAATCGCATAATTTTGCACTTCTGTTTGCAATGATCGTGATTTGGATACGCGGTTCGGGTAAATTTTATTGAGATTTTCGTTTCTAGTTTTTTATTTGTCTCAAATGTGCCCGGCAGATGGCAAGAATATTGACACGGATTAAACTTCGTTCACTTAAAGACACTCGGAGAAATACATTTCAACAATATTTACTGCATTCGCCTTCGAAATCACTACTTTAATTATGCACAAAAACGACTATAATTATGTTTTCTTAGGGTTCAGATGTACACGTACACCTTCGTCTCTCTGTAGATATACATAATAGTACAATTTATATTTATTAGCAAATTTTAGAGGATGGTAAGATACAGTACAAACACAGCCCTTTGCGAGTGAAAACAAATTTAAAAAAAAAGCAGTACGGTTAATACTGTTGAAGTGATTTCTAGGAATTGGCAGAACAACATTGTTTTCAGCTTTTATCATAGAGTAATCCACGCTCAGAAATTAATTCCCAGAACCATAAACCAACTGTATTTTACGGGGAGAATTGTTTTGCATATACGGTTGCTTGCCGCGTATAAATATTGGTCAGTAAATGGCCGAATTCAAAATACGAGATTCTAAACTAACTATGACGTAGTTCATGTTGCATGACTGTGTGAATTACAATTTTTGTGTAGTTAAACTTTAAAAAACATGCACTGATCATGATATGTGGACAAATGTTAACGCACTTTAATATGATTATAAACTTGCGTCTCGTTATAAAAGCTAACGGATTCTAATTGGTACATTCCACTGTTATTACATTCTTCAGGTAAGCGACTCAAATTTCCTACTCGCAAATTTTATCACTTAAAATCTTTTAATCAGAGAACATTCCCAAAATCTCCAAATCCTACTGCTCCATTTCCATTTGTTTTATTATACTTAGTTCATTATTTAATTGTTTAACGTGGTACTGACTGACTTATATTTCTTTAGTATTTTTAATTCAGTTATAATTTAACTTTGTATATATACGCCAGCTACAAATGATTTTAAAAAACTAAGTCAACATGCGTCAAATCGTCGACATCAACTGCAATGAGCAATCATCAAAATAAATTAAATAAGTCAGTCTAGCTTAAGCTTCTTAATTTGTGTGCGATGTGTAGCTCCGCCTATCATACATCCAACACCAATCAAAATGTAGGTGAGTAAAAACAAAAGTGATTTCAATGCCATTCTTGTAAAGTGAACTCAAAGAAAAATAATGTATTTGTTCTAAATACAAATGTACGTCAAAGCCGCTACACACTAGTAGAAGATTTTAAAGTATAGGACAAATTATAACGTTAAAAAAGTATTAACTTATTACAGTTTGAGTGTGTGAATTTCTTTTTATTAACGCTGTCGCGATCTTTGCCTCGCATCGTCCCACACCGCGATCTGTCGGTCGAAGTCTACGTGTATGTGTGTATAAATCGATATACTCTAATAAATGGCATTACTTATTTGTTGTTTTACTTGGCTATTTGTTATTTTAGTGGTTTTTTTAAGGAATAAAGAAATTGCAGCATTGGCCAAGAGTATAATCCTTACATCCATAATGGCGAGTCTTCTTCGTGGTAATAGTAGAAACTGGCAAAACCACCGAACTATATACTTAATTAATAAATAAACATTTTTGTTCATATAAAAATATAACACGTAAACCTTGTACCTAATATAAGTATTAAAGAATTTAACCACTGTGACCATAAATACTGTCAATATTTCCTTTACAAATTGTATATACAATTCTTGACACAAATTCGTTGGTCTTGATACAATATTCTACATGCAAACCTACCAATACCTTATGCATTTCTATATCATTCATCCGATTGCAAAGAAACATACCTATGAGCTTACTTAAGCTCTGTGCGCGCCCTTGCAAAGCATGCCGAACAATATATGTATACAGTAAATATAAATAACTTAGTATTTTTATAAATACAAGGTTTTATAACCTTTACACACAACGATCGTACTAAATGTGTATATGTTGCAAGTAGGTTATATATCGACAAAGCGAGGTCAGGTTCCTAATTGCGACCTTCCGATCCGTTGCCCACACCCAATTCACTGGACTATTATCGTCCTTCATTGGCTACTTATAAAACCATACGTCTTGTGAAAACGGTTTTGTTACAATCAAGTTAAATTTTAAGCGTGATTCATTATTGTGGTTCGCAATCTTCATGATCGCACATCTTAATCTTATCATGTGCGTAAATAGATTTCTTGCTGAGTCATAACAAACTTACAGATAGCAGCTTATTTAAAAAAATACCAGTTTTGTCACTTCTGTTTATACACAATGAGTTGGGTAGAGGTGACACCTACATTTCAACAGTAATGTTTAGGTCCCATATCGTTATGGTTATGGTATCGCTATGGTTGCAGAATCAGCAAACACTTACTACCAGCTTCCTCACCCTGGAACTGTACAGAGTATTGCAGTATTATTAACTGTACACAGTTGAAAGTATAAGACATGCTGCTACAGATATTTTTAGTAATCGCAATAAATTCTACCCAATCCGGATGTTGAACTCGCAAACGTAAGCGTAAACTTATGTCACTAGATCAGCGAAGCGATCCAAATTAAACCTCTGCATTAAAACATAATCCCCCATAATTAATTACAACCGGTGCACCGATCCAAAAGCGGAATAACGGGGTTTGAACTCACAGCGCGCCGTGCCTTGATTTTTGATGAAGCGACCACTTTCCCAATGCACCAAATATGAATGTATTTAATACAGTTAACTTACATTTGATATCTACATCTGTAGACATGCCTTCGAGACATGTCCACGTCTATTTAGTGTCCTAATATTATAAATGCGAATGTGAGTTTGTTTTTGGTTTTATGCTTTCACACCACAACTATTTGACCGATCATCATGAAATTTCACATACACGTTGTCAGGTGAACAGAAAAGGACATAGGGGTACCATTAAAAAAAAAAGTACCCGTCCCCGAGGGATAGACATTTATTGAAGTAACCTAGATTAACGCAAGCGAAGCCGCATGAATAATCTAGTAAATTATAGATAAATCAGAAGGTATAAGTATTCAATCATAGTAATTCAGTATAAATTCATATAATATTTGATTCAAAAGAAGTTATGCGTATTGGAGAACAATATAGATAGGATTTCGGTCTTCACTGCATAGAAGCATCGGTAATCAATTTCTGTGAAAACGCCAATCCCATCCCGGAGTACGTTACTAAAAGCTATTATAATATATTTTCCCTCCTGTTATTTTCACATGTCGGCCTCGATGGCGTAGTGGTTAGTGTAACCGACTGCCACGCCTGAGATCGCGGGTTCGATTCCCGCACAAGACAAATATTTGTGTGCATGAACATGGATGTTTGTCTTGGTCTGGGTGTTTCTATGTATAATATGTATGTATTTACAAAAAAAAAGTATATATGTATGTTTATCCATTGTCTAGTATCCATAGTACAAGCTCTGCTTAGTTTGGGCTAGATGGTGTTGTGTGTATGTGGTAGAATATTATTATTATTATTATTACATGTATCTGGGTCGAATTATAGTCAGATTCAACTGAAAACCTGTTTTTCAGATAGCACGAGCAGACTTCTTTGTTTATGTTTATGGTAACCGGAATTGACAGATTTTCACGTTCAGAGAAAAGAACGTATAGAGACGTTAGTTTTTTTTATTTTTCGATATATTTATCGATAATCCACAACATACAGCTGGAAAATATATTCTAATTTATTGGTTTTGGATGACCGTACCTTTATATTTGTGTCATCAAATGAAATAATTGACACATTATTCCATTTGGCGATACAAATATGGACTACGCAAATAATGATACTCACTGAAATATTAATCAACTTGAATCTCTAACATAGTTCAAAATGAAACGTCTCAATGTTTGCATAGCGTAGGTTAGATTGGAGCGGCTTCGTAGCCCTGTAGTTCAGGGTTCCGTACATCCTAGCTCTGTGTAGATCATCGTTGCGGTGGCGCCGCTTACCTCGCTACTAAATTATTAGGTGGCTTGTTGTGACGCCTAACGCCGGCGCTTGCATGATGTGCTTAAGCTAATGTCAGGTAATGTTGGGTGAAAGGACCCTATGTGTTTAGTTATGTCTTGTTTAGTTTCGATAGTAGGCGTTTTATTATTTATTCTCGAATACAACTCAAGATGTTTGTTTGTTGATATTTTTAATTGTACGTTGGCGGAATTCGTGAGAATGACCCTCGAGTTACTAGCAAAGTACCTAATGTTAATTACATTATCGCATTCGGTGTAAACCTGTTAGATAGTGTAAGATGGTATATAAATAAATAATAAATAATAATAATAATAATTTGACACCTACAACTCCGAATCGAGTATTGAATGAAAAGATTAAACCATGGTCTAACTAGGTGTGTCGATCTAAATGGATTTAATCCTGCTACAGGTACCTACTTCAAAAATAATAATTTTGAACGATATATTATACATAATTATAGACGATGTCAAGTTACAACTTCTTTAAAGTGACAGGATGTGGAGATGTGTTTAGTGTCTCTTTATAATTATTATATTTAAAATTGATTAACGCCAAGTAAAGATATCAGAAATATTGTTACGTTTTAAGACTTATTAAAAGTTTCTATTTTATTTCAAGATTTACTTAAAGTATCGTAACAAGTAGATAGTTTCCGGTAACCAAAGCCGACTTCTAAATGCGTTCGATCATTCGCGGCATTATCGTGCGTGGACACTCGGCGGTTGTATGCAATATGATAGTTTGACAACGTGCTCTAAAAGACGAGTGTCGACATCATTGCCCGACTTCCCCTACAAGTTTGAATTTGTTTTGAACTAAGTTGACTTTGATCGTTCTCAGGATTACACGAAAGTGCGATATACAAAGGAGAAGTTTCCAGTTGCCTTTGTGGTTGAATGAGATAAGAAAAACCGCTACTGTGATATTGAGACTTTAGTGAGAAGTGCTGCTTATCAAGTTTTAAATTATGGAACATTCAGTTATCTAGTAGATTCCTCCCGACAAAGTTAGATTCTTCTAACAAATCTGTGAGCAGTTTCCGCAGTTTGCTAAAACATATAGCATGCACCTAGATTTACTAAATTATAAACTACTTCGATTTTTACGTTTGACTAACTGCCATAATTACTTTTATTCGTATTGTTTTAATCAGATAGTATATCATTGGTTGAAAATGTAACTTCTTAATTTGTCTTTACAAATGATTCAAGCCGATATCGCTTATCCAGCTAAATGAAATTATCAGCATATTTGGTTATAAGTAGATAGGCTGACAGCGGTTTTTGTTTCCTAGCAGGTTAATCTGCTTCAGGAACGCCAGCTAGTCGAACGAGTAGCGTATCATACCAATAACATGCACCAGTAGGTTTTCGGAGTCGATAAAAACTGCGTATAATAACACTCTTGAAGAGATAATGCGTGTGTAATATGTGAGCACATTCTTTTATGACATCGAAAGTGATGGTTTATGTTCTTGAAATTGTCTGGCAGATACGAATGCAAACACTGCCATCTTTGACTAACCGTATTAAAATACAGCTCTTATTTTTTTTTATACTTAAGTAGGTACTTAAATTATGTTTACCTATAGATCATGGCTAGTCACCGTCTATTAGACATATAGTTATTTTGAGCATTAATTAATGCTGATAAGCAAAATTTAACTAAAAGCCAATTGCGTTATGTACAAGCCACTTTATTTCGATATCAGCTATGCCCGCGATTTCATCCGCGTTTATGATTACTATGCCGCCCCCGTGGGTTGTAGCCTGATGTTATAGCCGATAAATAACTTATCCAACACTAAAAGAATTTTTCTATTCGATCCAGTAATTCCTGAGATTACCGCGTTCAACCAAACAAACAAATAAACAAACAAACTAGCCAGCTTTATAATATTAGTAGTAGATAAAGACATTCCGTACAACCCAACATGTCTGGTAGCATATTGAAATATCTGTCACATATTTTCCAACCTCTGTAATTCATATTTTGGATGTATTTTGTCCAAGGAACCGCTGAACGGTTGTAGGTGGTCGGGACATAATTTAAACTAGTGTTGCCGTTTGATTAATGTATCCGGCAATCTGACACCTGTGACTCTCTATAAGGAAACTATTCAGTCCACATAAGGTGGCGACATCCTCCCCTTGTTTATACACAGTTGTTTAATAATAAATCAATGCATTCGTTTCGCTAAGTGGACAGTTCTCGAAAACGTTCCAACAAAAAATGGTTACTAAACACAAAAACCATTATGGTTTTATGAATGACAACAATATTATGAATAGGTTTGACGAATGGAATAAAAGTAACATTTCACTGTTTTAATTCCGGCTTTTGTTAATACCATTACGGTTTTATACGTTTGAGCTCAACATTCTCAATCAGAAAACGAACCAATTAATTTAATCATGTTTTGGTGTAGTATTACTGTCAAAGCAAAAAGCTCTTTGTATAAATACGTTCAGTTATTTAATTACTGATACAAAATGCGATATTAAAGTGATGTGGTCGAATGAAGGTATTTAAGGTTTGCGGTCGTGACATAAGCATAAAAGTTTTCGTATAATAAAAAGAACTAATTTCACAGGGTTTTCTTAATAATTTAGATATTACACGGACATTACCGTCTTCGATACCTATGAGGGATCCAGATCAAAAATAAATAAAATTATCTGCAAGATTACCACTCTAAAAGTATAATTATGTTAAAAGTCGTGATTTTAATCTATGTATGTTTAGTTTTATCGTTTCTTTAAAACTCTTTAGTATCCGATGTGTTAAATATGTCCGAATATGTTTTGTTATACAATTTGCTATATAAGAATATATCGACAAGCTAACCATAACATCTGTGTTACAAGTTGGAAGATATGGGGTATGGAGGTATAGGGTCCAATGTTAGTTGAAACCAATAAGTGCTTTATTAGTTAGGAGGGATCGCTCTCTGGGGGCTTAACATCTGCTCGTTATAATTCGACAATTGCCCGTTTGTATTAGTTTATCTATTATGAAACACTTATTATATTAAACACCATTATTATTTATTAACATCGGCTTTTCAGATGTTCTTTTCATATGTAATATAATAATAATATGTGGTAACATAGGAGGTAAATTAAAAACATATCATGAAGAGCGATAAAATCATGTAAATGAGTTGTTATTTTCCTTTCTTCGTCGCGATTTTAATTTTAATCGACGACTTTAAACGTTGATGTATAATAAAAAATGCGCTTGTAATGTATCAAAGGCAGTTAACGGCCATGTGCTGAGGAAAGCATATCTTTTCTTAAACTACTTTTCCTGGTCGAAAAGCTTCTTTCAATCGAGGTATATTCGAATTGCACAACATTAGGGGATTTGTCAAATCGCATGTATTGTCTAAAGCTGCATATCATCCACTAAGTTTGTGAACTAGGCTCCACAATCGAGTTTAGTTCGAGCTCCCTCGTCGACACGGATCCACGGGTTGTTGGTTTTTCACGAACACAAAGGGGAGCCCGCACTCTGTCTATATTTGAGCAGTTTCAGTATCACGAAATAATATTCAATCGCTAACGTGACGTTTAGCTATTCGATAGCTTTACTTTCTTTATTATATAAAAAACCTAATAACTGGCTGTCGCGCGCGGTTTCTTACAGCCATGTAATACATTTTATACCTTCGTTTCATATTTGTGAAGAGGTAAAAAGAGGCCATGGTTATAATAAAAAATCTGGTAATGAATTCCTATTTACTGAAAGATTGATTAAGTATTGATATATATTGACTGATGAAGCATATATGTTATTATAGGTTAGTTATAATTTCCTTTGGTCTATTTGACTAACAGACCAATAAACAAATGTTATATACATAGGTCCGACAAATTTATTTAAAACAATAGATATTTTATTCTCCATATTAAATGGTCTTCCCCCAAACAACAGTTTGGTAAGGTGCCACATCGCGTCGGGCCGGCATAAATATCCGCACAAAAACAGACATGTAGGTATGCAAAACTATAACACGAATACGTATAGTGAGTATAACACGAGCCAATATTGTTGAACGGTGGTTGTACAAGAGTAATTAACTGTATAGTCCGCTGGCTGAACATGTTGTGGACCGCCCTCCGATTACCTATCTTGCGAACGGCAACTGCAACTAATTGTGCAAACTTAGATACGTCGCGAGATTACACATCCGACATTTATTAAGTCGCAGAAATTGATTAAATAATTAATAACCTGCAATTTATTTTACTACATACATATATGATACGCTTAATACTTCAAATTTATAAATATGCAGCTCAGCATTTCTAGAATATCTACAGAAAATATTATTTCATCAATTATAATATTCTACCGCTTGCAAAGGGTTATAATGTTGAATATTTTGAAACAGACTGCTTAAACAGAACTACACCGCTGCACCGTAAGAAATATACGTAGATATAATTATTTAATTTATTGAACAAGTTCTAAGTCACAAAATTCATAAAATAATTGCTCTGATTACCACTAACTTTGGCTCAATGATCTTTAATGTTTTAAATAATAATAAATAACACATTGTTCTCTGAAATTGTATATCGTTGATCAAATGTATCAGAGCCCTTGATAATAGATTCTTTTTATTTATCAATGTGCTGCGCTAAACTTATATATGTACAATATTTACATATTTATGCTTAGCGCAATGACTGCTTTAAAACAAGAAAACATATTATGACTACATCATAATACAAGATAGAATATTTTGGCAACATCAACTGACTAACTATCGCACGAGTGGCTATATGGGTACGTAATAACATCGAAGCCAGTCAATTTGTGGCTATACAAAGATAACTACAGTAAAATAGGTTAGTAGGTGAAGCTCTTTGTTTCACTACATGTAAACGAGGGGTCTGTTGACGTTATTGTGCAGGTGCAAATACGCGTGTACGATATGAGGTGGGATGGGAATTAACTGGGCTACGAGACATGCTAATAGTAGATAGCTCAGCAGCCAATCTCGATCAAGGATGCGGTCAGCTTTGCCGTTATTATGTCTTCATCTGTGCGTTCACTGAGATGTAAAGAGAAACAAGCTTTAATTAATAGCTTTTCGGAGCGTATTATGTGAATAAATATTAAGTCTAAGAGTGTTGTCGTGATGTCTTGTTATTCCGTATTTTCTACTTGACTTGATAATAAATGTTTACGTTATTATAATATAGTGATAGTGATGTTTTTATCACACTATTACGCTTTAATATTTTATTTTCCAACCTAATATGTCTAAAGATAAATAATGCTAATCAATTGATAATTATTTATATTTAATGAATATTTATATACATCTAAAAAAATGCTTTTGAATTTTTGTTGATATAAAACCCGATTTGTTTTAAAATATACAAAAATGTGTCATGTTAAATTTTTATGTAAATTAAGACCATTAATTTCATTATTGTTTATTTATTACTACGATATTTAATTTTCTATTATTATTACATAAAGACAATTAATGTTCCTACGTTTATCTTTACTAGGAATATACACGCATTTATATTAAATATATAACCTTACAAGTCCATATAATTAAGTAAATAAAATATGTATAGAGTCCTCTTTTTATATGCAATAACTACACATCACTGTATAACCCTCTGTAGTGTTAGAAAGAGGTTAGTAGCACCAATAATATATTAAATGCAATAATACTCTAAAACATATTGCGACGAAAAAATATACAATTTCCTCCTCTGTTTAAAATCGATTAATCGCTTTAAAAGCACATCGCTTTACACAGCCTCCAATCACTTTTAGCGGTTATTAATTGTCCTAATGAAATAGCTTTGGAGTAATAAAATATTATCCCGTAGCTATTGCATTAGCTCGCCCGTTTATTGTTTTAAATATTGGGTTCTGTTTATGTCAAGACACTTACATATCTTATCTTATCTTGTGTGGGGGCCAGTTAGTACAGACCGGCGACACTTCGACCCAGTGGGATCTTTTGTGTCGACCTCCCCAATAACGACTGCCATTAGATGTCCATGGCAGTCGGGACCGACGGCTTAACGTGCTCTCCGAGGCACGGAGCAGGCGATAATTGTCAATCAATACGCACATAATTTCGAAAAGTCATTTAACTTCTGAAAGTCAGAGGTGCGCGACGTGAGTACGAACCCGAGACCTTCTGCATTGCAGTCTGTTGGTCTCCCCACTGAGCTATCACTGCTCTTTTAGACACTTACATAACTAACTAAACAACATAATATATTAGTAAAAGAAATTGGTAAATGTGTCATACGTCAAACTGCTATGCCAAATAGGAATTGCAGATTTGTATCAAAAAGGTTTTAATGTATATCCTGTAGTTAAAGTATAGTAGTTCTTTTATATGTAAGTTGTAAAGGATACCAATGAATACAAAAATAAGTCATGTATAATGCAAATTATATATAAACATCGACCAATTAAAGTATGTATCCGTTTGTGACGAGTAAAGAATGCAATAACACATTTATTGGATGTTATTTAAATGACTGTAATATATTTTAACGCTTCAGACATTATCGGCGCTTATTAAGTAATTGAAAAGACTTGAACAGTTAACTATTCAATACGCCATGAAAGTTCCTTCTACTTAATTTTATGTAATTGCTTTTGCAACTTTTATAATTATTGGCGGACTTTTAATTATAGGTTACGAAATGTCTACATAAACTCTATAGTTTATGTAGACATTTCGTATCTGTCCATAACTATTTATGGACAGCTTTGGAAAACAAGAGTTTTGTTTAGAGTACCTACAGTCGATGACATATCGTATAAACATAAGTGTGATTTTAAATTTTATTATCGTACAAAATAATAACTGTACTTAATCCTGTAAAGATCATTACTTCGAAAACATAATAATAAAGTAAGTAGAACATTAAAATTTCGTAAAACCTATTAGAACTTTACTCAGTGTTTAGCTACTTATGGCACTGGTTGTTCATAAAACAAGGAGGTGAAGATATAATCTTTAATTGCGTCACTATATATTTACTCTCTTACTGTCTTGTCTGTTACCGGGGTCATTTAAAGTTTAGTAAACTCAGTAGCTAAATACAAATTGTTAGACTTATACATACATAGAAATAGAAGTAGATCTTTGTTCATCTTATTTCAAATGCAAGTTTGAATTTGTTTTATGAACGGTAATCAGATTTCATACGCGGGTTTCCACCGACAGCTGAAAGAGTGCGGCGGAACAATGACTTCCGCTTTAGTCGTAAGCTTTAGGCTAAAGAAGAGACTATATAGTATCGGTAACATGCGTATCTATAATATATATAGGATAGTTACATGATGTAAATAAATAAATGAATAAAATTTATGTATGTAATATATATATTTTATGCAATCGATCTAGCATAAAAGGGGTATTTAAAAAATAATGATGTTATTTCGAAGCTTTCCTGGATAAAATAGGTGTGTAGAAACAAGCAAAAATAAATCTGTTGTACTCATAATATTCTTTAGGATAGGTATTCGGAGTAAAGATCGTTTTCCTTGTCCGTTATACGTTTATTTGGCCCTGTTCCATCGACAAAACAATCAATTGTGCGTTCTTCAAAAATGTAAACTGTGTGATAGTATTTTTATATACGCACGTGTCGCTGTTTGTCATTGAATATTATAGGAGCACTGGTGTATGTATGGCGTTCGTAAACAAACAATAAATGAATGGAATTATTGATGAACGTTCGCTACACTAACAGGATAGCGTGCTGGAAGCGGATGCGTATACGGGAGTGTTTTGGTTATTATTCCACCTACATACATATGTATGTGAATTCACGTCTATTATTCACTGGACGTGTCAATGCGAGTTTCAATTATTTCTCTCATAACACATAACTACGGTCTCGTTTACAAAGTAAACAACAAAATAAAGGGGTCACCACTTATTGAGCTTTGTTAAATTGTGCTTAATGTTTCAACTAAAGACTGCAATTACATGAGCCGTTTGTTGTCTGTTGTAATTCGAAAACACAATTAAATAATCAACCGACTTTAGTTAAAATACAACCAATTCATATATTCCAATGCGCAGTATATTAAAATCTGTAATTAAACTGGATAAAGGATAATGATTTACAAAATGTCGGCACAAAAATAATTCCTAGTCCTTATTCGAAAAAATATTCACCCTTGTATATTCCCAGAGATTTGATCGTTTAAGACATAAAGTAATCGGTTTCCGGACCCCAAAACGATGCGAGGCCCTTTTATCAAACATCTTTTGATATACGTTCCTACGAGTTACCTTTCACATCGCCTTCAATGTCGACCCTTTTCGCAAATTGAAGATTTAAATTGCGGACAGATAGCTTACGAGTAACAATCCTATAAGGTTCTTTTACTTTTTGTGTGGTTAGTAATAACTCTAGGACAACGAGACATTTTCAAGCATATTGACATCAGAGTTGGCCAAATCAGTCCGAGTTTATTTTCAGGTCACCATTTGCCTAACTACATCAACTGTCACACGTGTGGGATCTCGGCTTAACGTACTCTCTGGGGCACGAAGCATCCTATTAGATAAGTAATTAAGAACAACCGCAAAACAAACAGGATCAAACGAGAGATTAGGCATTAACTATCATGACATCCACAATATTGTGGAATTTATTCAAATAAGTAAATTCTACCGCATAACAAATGATTTAGCTCGATGCCGTATTGAATTAATTGCTACCAATAAAATAATTTATATCGAAATTAATTCGTCGCTATTCATGAATTGCGTAATTAGATTAGATAATTATCAGTGTTTGCAAAGTATACACTGGTTTACTTAACAAAGAGTTAAATTATGTCAATTATTTGCAAGTTGTTTTCCGCAACCATTTATTATATTGATCAATTCTCGAATTGCGTTTTACTAGTTATTTGATAGATTTAGGTTTAATTTAACAAATATGTGCTGAACTTAAACATCTTTATATCTTAAGTATATACCAAGTATTTTATTTATCAACGCTAGTAGCGAATAGTCTCACTGCTTTAATCATCACTGTGGTTTTGTCAGAGTTCAGATGTTCATCAACCCTATGATTGACATATCGATAAAAGGAATCTCGAGCGACTATGCTTGTATCCGTCCATTAACCACAAAATATAGATAAACTTCATAGGTATCGAACAGCCAAACAGCAATATCTAAAAAGATAATATAATAATAATAATATTCTACCACATACACACAACACCGCCTAGCCCAAACTAAGCAAAACTTGTACTATGGGTTCTAGACAATGGATAAACATACATATATACTTTTTTTTTGTAAATACATGCATATTATACATAGAAACACCCAGACCAAGACAAACATCCATGTTCATGCACACAAATGTTTGACTTGTGCGGGAATCGAACCCGCGACTTCAGGCGTGGCAGTCGGTTACACTAACCACTACGCCATCGATATATATTTTTTCCTATGGGGTTATTAACGGTGCCACTCGGAACTTCGTAGCCAGACGCCCCTAAACCACCTTATGCTAGTATGTAGCTATAATATACTTATGCTAGGTTAGAATATAATACTCCTTACTAACAAGTTTTTATAGGTGACTGACGCAGACATGACCTATACACAATATTAAAACAAAATCAATTTTCTAAAACTACTTATTAATGATCTAGTTAGAACTTTTAAAAATAGATCCATATCATTTGATTAAGCCATATTGAGTAAGCTAAAAAATATGATTGTATTTTTCTATTTCTACTAGCTTCTGTTTAGAATACAAACAAGTCCTTTTATTATTACCTATTTGCAGAATCATTGGCTATTTGAGGTCAATACTCCTCTAAATCGGTATAACTTAGGAGACAATTAACATTTGACTAGTTAATTAGCTCGACCTATCTAATTTCATATTCATATTGCAAGATAATATCATAATGTCAGCTTTGTGACTAACATAATATGGTTAAATATTAGTTTTCTATGGAGTTACTGTCATTTGACTCACCCAGATAAATAATAGAAGGTCAGGCTATCGTACTCCCTTCCATTACAAACTTTCATATACGGTTATGGTAATCAGGACCAAAGGCACATGCTCTCCAGCCACTGAAGAATAACATTTTGCCGGACATTTTAGTATTTTCCAGTGGTACAAATTACAAATATCCTGTCTATGTACATACATATGTTTGAAAGACATATAAAGCACAGAAGTGTTATGTATTAAGATCAAAAATAGCTGCCATTTGAATAACAATATTATTCTGTTCCAACAAAAAGAAAGTAACATTATCTTATACAACGATTTCCTAACACTACGTTGCACACAGCGACTTTTTGCTGCGATACAATCGCGCGTTTGTCAAATGCACGACTGCGTTGTCGGCACTGGCGATTAAAAGATGCTAATAGGCGTTTGTATTCAACCTCGCGATTGTATCGATGCAGTCGCTCTTATGAATAAATAAAAATATACCGATGTATCGCGAAAGTATCGATGCTTAAGGTAGCGCGTGTGTGTAAGGTTTCACGGTGAGCCACTGTATCGCCACTGAATCGCTGCAGAATCGCCGCAAAAAGTATTAGTGTGCAATTTCTCTTAAACAACAATGTGCAACCCAATGCGGGAAAACTCAAGTATCGTAATGTTGTAATTCATCCAATTACAGAACGTTTTAAACTTTTAATTGTTAGTGTAGTGATTAATGGAATAATAAACCGTTCCCTTTATGACATTATTACATCTTTATTGCTCAGCATGAAGTACGAACACGAATCAAAATAAAATACTCAGTTTATTGTTTGTTATACGCTGTTTATACTTTAATATTACCAGGCCGATTTTATCGTAATTTTTTAACTGCACGGCAGGCGCATTTGTGCTAAAGAGACCACTTAAATTACAGCGCAATGATGTAGCTCAAGTGGTATCCTCGCCACTTTAAGCTGAGTGTTGTGGATTCGATCTTTATATGAAATGAAGATATGTGCTATCCACACATAGCTGAAGCTGCCGAAATTTCGATTGATAAAAAAAATTGGTCTGTGTATTCGCCTGCAATAAATGAATTATTTCTAGTGAAAAAGACTACTCCTAGTAGGTAGTCATTTTCATACAAAATAGAAAGTAAATATAGTATTTTCTACTTATTTGCCTTTCGTCTTAATATTCTCTAGTCGATTAAACGTGTATATATGTATATCTATCTACATATGAGTGAGATTTATTCTTATTATATGCCTTTTTCGTTTCTGTTATTAATCTATATATCTATGTAGGTAATCTAGATCATCCCCATTTGAGGTTTTCAGATATAATATGTACATATATCTCGGAGAGATAACGTAAGGCTAAATATAAGTAAGAATTTCACTAAGCAAATATATGTTTAAAACCTACCACTGTCAGTGCCTGCTTCTTACGAATAAAAATATTGCATGGTAGGACAAAATAGATCACACACTTCTACTATATAGGTAGATACTCCAGTATTATTAATGTGTGATCGTTTTAATCGTGTCGCGCCGCAGACGCACAATCCGGTCGCATTCACTCGTCCGTGTGTCAATTAACCGACCAATTCATAACTAACACGTGCCGTTTTGTTGGTAGTAATTACAAAAACTATACAACTATTTATAGGACTCACGTGTTCCTTGTGTGGTGGACTATTTATAAATATAAACGTTGGAAACCGCACAAGGAAAAGTTGAGTTTATCGATAAACGTAGTGTTTTTTCGAGATGTACAAAGGTACTCGACTGAGTTTTAGTTAAAACCTTTCTAGTGTACGTAAACTTTCCTTTTAGCTTACAAAAAGAAAAGGTACTTTAAGGATCTCCTTACAAACCTAGTTACGATCACGATCAAATAAACTTGGTTTGTGTTAGGGTGAATGGAGTTTCGGAAGTACCATGCATATTGACAGCTAGAAGACTAATAATAATACTAACTAATAATAATATTAAAAAGGGCATAGAGAGCCGTTTTTAATATAAATAAATTGGCAAACAAGCATACAGCTGGCTTAATGATTAGTAGTTTCCTTGGCCTATGTTCGCCTGTAGTCACATTTACACCGCTTTGCTGTAATTCTTCGGGCGAGCCGGTTCAATTACAATGTCGGCAACTAATAATAGGCTGTGACAAAATCAACCCCTAAAAAAGCTCCTATTTTATAGATCTGGTATCCTCTTTTATATATCGAACGATTGATAATTGTAATTTGATAAGCTCGTTAATTAGTGTGTAGTACTTATTATGAAATATATTACAGTATTGTGTAAGTAGTAACATTTTAGTAGTTTATTTTATGATTACGAGTAGTATACGTTGTACTTACATAAAATACTTATTATAGCGTAATAAGTGAGTTTTGGATGCCAAAATGTCGATGGGCAATCTAGCTGATATCTTAGAATATAAGGCTTACGCTATTATCGCCTCTAATTCGAGACTTCATCTATTATGCAAAAAGTTTCAGAACACATTATTATAAACGTCTTGTATTAAAGCCGATTCTATATCGATCGCATTCATCCAAAACTGGCGGCAGTGCCTAATTAGGGAAACATTTTGTAATGCAGTTTAATGACCTTTCAAGTCCTTTATGACGTACGAGTGTATGTATACATATACCTAAGTTTATACTCTTTAATTGGTTGAAGCGCGTAGGAGTCGTAATTGTGTGCGAGCTACAGCTACACATACAAAAAATATTTTGACAAAAAGTTGAATATTGATTCATTCACAATGTTACAACAAACTCAACAAATCTTAGTTCTTCTTTTATGAAAATGACTATTTAATAACCATTGGACTATTACATAGTTCCTAGTTTTTCGAAAGTTAAACCACAGACAAAAAGGATTCTAATACCAACTGCTGCTTGCTCTGTTTCATAATATCTTTATGATTATAACTAATGCAGTTTTAATCCTTAATATTATATGTAATATGGAAGTTCTTGTGTTTGATATATTAGTAGTGACTTTAGTAATATGCTCCAGAAATAACTAAACTAAAATACACACAGACTTGCTAAACTTGGTATACTCACACAGTTAGGCGGGGATTGATTCAGCTAAAATTGTGTTAGATATTCAATGCATTAGTGGCAAATTGACAGCTTTAACAACTACTAATTTAGTTGCTATGATAGTAGTTGGAATATGCTGAAATATATAAACGGCATCCACTTGGCAAAGTTTTAATTATGAAATGCATATTAACACATTATCAACAATACACGTTATTTCTAAATTAATGGAATAGTTTTATGTTGCTAATTAAATTCTTCATTGAAAGCTAGCCTTATTTATTTATAATTTTGCCTATTTAGTGCAGCGGTAGTGAATGCGACTGATACGCATGCGGGTTCTGTTCCCGTGTTGGGATAATTGTTTCTCCGTCTTCTGTCAAAACATTATCAGTAGTAGCACGGAGTCTATGCTCCGTGCTACTACTGATAATTACTTTTTATTACCTGACAAATTTCTATAGCTATGCCAGGTAAACGTGGGAACTGACTTTAAATTGCTATAGATGGCGAAGTGTGGGCCTAACACACTGGTTACACTTCCAGAGATAGAGGCGTAAGACCATGTACGTATTTATATTTTTTATAAATCAATTATATAGGTAGTCTAGGCACTGTGAAGTATTGCGTGGGTTCAATGGTGCCCACTTATTTTCATATTTATAAAATATTCGACTTAATTGGGCTTGAAATCTCTAACATAAATATTGTGTAGAGGTACTCCGTCATGTTTCTTTTTTAAATTTAAGCGCTTGTTAACGGTATAACATTCGTTAAGGAGCTTATCGTGATCTGATAATCATTTTATTGAAAATTTATTCTTTAAGCCTCTATTGATTAATTATAAGAAAAAGTTTGAACATTTTGAGTACGGGCTCTTGTCACGTCTATATTCAAATTAACGCAAAAGTTGTGTTAATTTTGTACTGTGTAGCGAATAATTTATTACCTAAATTAGCAGGTGGTGAGTAAGTATCTATCATGTCCACATTTTAACACATGTTTTTTGGTTATGTAGAAGCGAGTTGTCTGAATCTGTTACTTTACTCAATACGGCAGTATTGAGTAAAGTAACAGATTGAGTACTCCGATAAAGAGATAATCCCACAAATCGTTTCACCTAACCCAGGAATCTAACCTTGGATGTTCAGCACCTACCCGCGGTTACCCTTAACGCAGTACAAGTACGAGACAGTCAAGTCAAATTGCCCTTTTGTTATTCAACCCTCGCGTAAACGTCAGACTTGACAATAATACGAGAATTTAATCAATTTGGTAACCGAACAACATCACAAGATGTCGAGTTTTAATAATAAAACCTAAATTTCATAAACAGCCTCGAGCTTTTATAAGCAAAAAATTTACGTTTACCCACAAACAACATCCGGCATCATCATTTTATTAGGTATTCTTTTTTATTCAGCGATTGTCGGGTTGCTTTGGCGTGCTCTCGGCTCTCCCATTGTTTTCGCGCGTAACTTTGACAATCTTCCATAAAACGAAGTATAAAAGTAGTAAAGAGCTCGTCGGCCCCGGATCTGACGTCAAATGACGAGCCACCTCGTCTGGCCGACATCAAACGTGGCGTGACGACGTGTAATCCTTATGGACTTGACAACGTAATTGTTCCGCCATTTTGACAATGTGCCAACTCAACAGACGATTTACAACAGCGAATTTTAAATGAGTGCGTCAACATGTGTTCGGTTGTCGCTCCATTCTTAAGGGAGAAAGTTTTGATGTACTGCTGGTAGTTAGCGTATTGTTTTTTGTATGTTACGTATTCACTCAACAGATCAAATTGTATCGAAGTGAGTCGCGAGTCGTGTGCCATCAAGATAAGTCCCGCGCGAAGTAGAAATTAAGATCCCAGGAGGGCGATAAGCTAATGTGCCACGTTTGTATAAAACTATAGAATTAAACGGTTTCATTATTGTACTTCTTACTGATAGACTCTTGCTAGTGGGATTAACAGCTCTACGTGGTACGACGACGACTACGTCTACGATAAATCTGAATTTATTTTAAATACATATATTTCTTTATACTTGCATACCTAGTATTTTTCGTTATTCATTCGAAAACAGTAAGTATGAAATGGCTTAAAGCATAAACTTCTCGTAGCAGCAGAGTAGATAACTTTTGCCTCGGCATCTTGGAAATACATTATAATAAAAAATAACTGCAACGTGTACACTATACATATAACTTTTTCGTCTACAGCATATTATTCTATAAAATGTAGGTATTCATTATTAAATTTAAATTAGTTTTACAATAAGCATCAAATAATTCTCAAGGCACTTGCCAACATACATTTTAATATTAAAATCGCTACGTTAATTTTATTCATGTTGCATAAAATTATCTATGTACTAAACGAAATTATCCGTAACGTTTCATTTTAGAGCCGATTAAAGCTTCGGCGGTTTTTGTTTTCTTACTTTTATTTTACGTTCGTATTAGGTATAAAGTTCCTTAATACGGTAGTGTTAATGTAAATTTCTTTTCATTTAAATATGTATCACACATTTATGAAGAAAATGTTTGAAGCAACGTTATAATAGTTTCATAGAAACAACAATTCTAAACACAACTTTACAAATTCTTAATATTGAAGACTAACAGCGATAAGTTCAAAACTCGTTATTTATTTGAAACTAGATACAACGTAATTTCATTGCTCTATTTTTAGATATTATCAAGGCTCTTTTAAATGCTATTCGTTCAATAATTATCAGTGCCAGCAAAGTGTTCATCTTGAGCATTCCATCAAATATCATTTGAATGGATCAGGTGCCACAATAAATTATTTTTAGTACTATATTACGCTGTTTATGCTTAATAGCTTATTGTTCCGTTGACGTTAAATGTTGAAACATAAATAAACAGGGTCTTGTATAATAAAAATTGTATTTTTAATATAACATAAACAAACTTATGCTAACATAATCTATTATTTATGTTGATTGCACGAACGGTGCAATGATTTAAGTGGTCAACTTGTCGTTGCAATGGCGCCAAGCGTCGCAAACGTCAGAAGGAACAAAAATTTATGCGATCTACTATGGACACAAAGAACACTTAGACTCGAAATTACCAACTGACTCCTATGTCTAATGAACTTACGGTATTTCATCATTGTAATGTCCTATGTAACATATTTATATTCTACATTATTAAAACAACATATAACAACAGCTACTAAATTCTTTAAATGACCATTTCCACATGTCAAACATTCTAGGTATTTATCATTGGGCAATTTATTTAAAAGTCTCTCTTAAAAGAATTCTTTCTTACTTATATTATAAATGCGAAATGTTGTAAAGATATTTGTTACACAATCACGTGATAACCAGTGAAGGAATTGTCATGAAAATTGGCTTTTAGATCGACCATTATCTGGATACTTTTTATCCCAGCATATGGTGCCGTGAGATTCACGCGACGAATCCACGGTCCAAATCTAGTAAAACTATAAAGTTTGTCACACACAAGCCAAAGAGAATTTTCATTTAAATAAACAACTTGATCAAAAGCTTTTCATCTCCTAAGTTAATAACGTTTATCTAAATGTCAAAGGTGAACTAGCTAAATAAATAAGACGGGACCTGAGTAGCGTATAAGCCTCCTTTTTAACGGTACACATTTGTTTTCTTTCACAATCTTTTATTTGATAACCAATCCTCGGAGCCGGCTGCCAAATAAGATAAACTTTCGTAATAAACTTCTTGTCTTTCTTCGTTCAGAAATAAAAACTTTCGATCAAAGAGTTGTTATACAAACATAAGCATGATTCGTAATTTAAATTGTTTAAGATAACTTCTTGGAATATTTACATAGTCGTAAGAGCTGTGTATGTACTGTACATGTTTATGTTGTGACGTAGTATGTAAGTACCTATTATTTGAGTGTGTGTGTAATCAATATATATTCATGTTATAACAGAATTACAGGCATTCGTGTACCAGTATTTGTGATGTTTCTATTTATCTGACACCCGACCTTATATTATTATGGCGACCCTGCCACTGAACAGGGCTCAAATCATGTACGCGTTTAATGTGATTTTTATTCCGTGTGACTACTGTGCAGTTGTGAATTCATCGAAAAGTCACTGTTTAATCATGTGTAATTCAAAAGTAACAAATGAAGAAGTATTTGTCAATCAAAATACCGCTGCTAAAACTCTGCGACAATAGAAGAATTCAGAGGACACTTATCGGCAATAAGCATCGTGTTGTTAGTCATATGCACGATTTTGTTCCTCGGCGTAGTTTAATTCGTATATAAGCTCTACAAAAAGTGTCATGAGGCTTGGACACGCGAACAAATAACAAGGCATATTTTGAGTCGTTATTCGGGTCGATCCAGGAGACACATGGGAGATCTATATGTTGTGGCTGCAGGCGAGGACTGTCGGTCCATGCTACATACAAAAGTCCCTGATAACTTGGGGATAACACATATATTGTACAATTTTACACAAAACGATCTTTCCATAGATGAGTACGGTAAACATATAACTGATTTGTTTGTTGACTTAACGATCGCGCAGTCCGAAAGCAATGAGGCAAGTTATGGTTTATTGAAACCGATTAATAAAAATTTACTATAAAAAGTTTTGTCGACGGATTGCGCAATCGTCGGATGAGCACTATAATAGATGCAAGAATTTTTTTCTCTTTAAGTGATGCCGTTAAAGCAGCCATAGACGGGGAGGTTTCTACACCTTCTACATCAGGTGATATTTTATTTATGCGTCGTAATAATACATACTCCCAATATAGGAATTACAGAGGCCAGTATATTTCACGCGGACGGGGACAGGCCTACATCCTCACAACATAGGGACGATCAAATATCGCAACAGGGGCGCGATGGGTGGAGATCTCGTGGCCGTGGAGTGACAAATTTGTCACGTGGATCTAGACGCAGGATTTTTTTTAATTAGATCAAATTATAAATCATAAATTTTACGTATTTGAATGATTTACCTTATAAGGCTAGTGGCATTTTGGAGCAAGACATTTTGAACAAATATAACTCAATTATTAACTTCAGAGATAGCTCGTTATTAATACATAATAATAATCCGAAAGTATACACTATATTAACTAACATAACGGAGAAATGTATAGTTTGCGCGACAGATATAGAAAATGGTATATTTTAGCAAATACATTGGTAACCGCCGCTAATGGGCAAATACCTATTCGAATTTTGAATACCACTGAAAATGACATCGCTTTACATGATATTCGACCTAACATTCAAAGAACATGTAATTATAACATCTGTACATTGGATAAGCCTTTAATAATGCAGAAAGAGTTGAAAAACTGATCCCATTATTAACCTTTTGAGCGCCACGGTCTTGTATAGAAGACAAACGTTTCCGTGCCCTTCACGCCACATTTATTAAAATAAATACATTAAAAAGATAGTTTATTTTATTTTGTGTTTAATTTCACTATTGCCTTAAACTGTACTTTTACATTTTTATTTCAATAGTGGCCTTTGTTTATTTTAAAAACAGCAAAATTGAAGTAGCCAAAATTTTCAACTGCTATAGATTTATAGCTTGGCGCTGGAGGACACATCGCGTTCGGCATAGATTGGCTCAAAAGGTTAAATATACTTAATTTGAATGAAGAGGAATAAACAAGTATTAAAAAAATATGTGCAAAATATAGTGACATATTTTATCTTGAAGGAGACCGGTTAACTACGACTAAGATATATAAACATTCAATAGCTTTGAAGCCCGACACAATACCATTGTATAGTAAACCTTATAGGCTCCCGCATTCACAAAAACAGAAAATACAGAAAAAAATTGACCACATGCTTGAACAAGGAATAATCGAACCTTACAACAGCGAATGGTCCAGTCCTGTTCTTTTAGTACCAAAAAAATCAAATGGAGAGGAAAATGGCATCTAGTCATTGATTCTCGTAAATTAAATAACTGAATACAAAACGATACATTTTCTCTTCCGAATATTCATGAAATACTACACTCACTGATTGCATTTATTTTACGCATTTAGATCTAAATCAAGGATTTTACAATGTTGAACTCGAACCCGAGAGTAGAAACTGTAGAAAATTTACAGCTTTTTGGCCAATTTCAACTAACTAGAATGCCAATGGGTCTTAAGACAAGTCCTAACTAGTTTGCCCGAATGATGACTATGGCAATGGCTGGCCTTAATTAAAAAAACGTTTATGTTAAAATGTGTTAAATGTGTGAGCGTATTAATTTATAAAAAGCTTTCGATACTGTTTCTATTCCAATTTTTTTTACTCGCCTAGTAGATCTAGGGTTTAGGGGACAGGCACTTTTGTAGTTAGGGAATTATCTTACAGAACGAAAGCAGTGCGTTAGAGTTCAAAACCACCTTAGTAACTACTGTTTAGGGTCGTATGGCGTGCCACAAGGTAGTACCCTGGGTCCGACGCTGTTTTTGGCTTATGTTAATGACCTGTGTAAATATAAAATTCAGGGTGCTGAGATATGAATGTTTGCGGATGACACTGTGGTGTTTTTTCATAGTAACACATGGGAAAATGTACGGTAGTTACCTGAAAAAGGCATGACTCATTTTACCGCATGGCTTGAAGATAGTTTATTATCACTTAATGTGAATAAAACTAAAAACGTCTGTTTTAGTAAAACAATGGCTTCATCTCAAAAAACGTTCAATCTAAGATTGCACTCTTATCCTTGTAACCGATCGAACATTGAGTTTTCAGCACGTTGTAATTGTCCTCAGTTATCAAGAACAAATGAAATTAAATATCTAGGCGTAAATATAGATTATAAAATAAATTGGAAAAGCATAAAACTACGGTTAGTGGTAGGTTAAGACAATTTATTTACATTTTTAAGGATTTGAGAATTATACCTGACATTAAACTGTCGATACAACATTCAAAGCGCTAGCTGAATGCTTAGCTACTGTGTATGTTCATGGGGTTCAGTGACTATAAAACATTTGATTGATGTTGAAAGAGCACAACGGGCTTTACTTAAAGTAATCCTCTATTTACCGTTTCGCCACCCTACACATTTAGTGTATGAGAAAGCAGAAGTGCTAAGCGTGCGAAAGTTGTTTGTAGACATAGTTTGAATTAGAAGTTCTGTTTTAAAAGATTTAACATGAATTTAACATTATAGATTGATGCGTAGACCACGTCTACGTTGGCACTAAAGACATTAATTTTTAATCACAATGCTATAGTATACTTTGGCCTAGTTTTAATGTCTAAACTGTACTTAAAAAAGTCTAATTAAACAATGTAGTTCTTAAACAATTTGCTTTGTGTCGCTTAAAACAATGTTTTTTGGTATCAATTATTCCAAATTTAATTTCAAAATTATTGACCTATGTAGTAAGGATAGATGGGTAATGGTATTACTATGGCCTTGGGCGGTAGTGACGTGATGTTTGACGATGCTTATCGTCACTGGCGTGGCGTGCTTATGCTGGCAAAGATAATTACTTTGCTACCGACATAATTCGGTCGTAAATGAACGAACGATCGGGCAGTGACAGGTTGTTCCCACGCAGTTTTAGCTAGGGTTTGGAATGTCGTGATCAGACACTCACTGTCCAGATAATAACGGATTAACAGGTCAAATATTTCAATCACCAAATATATTGTTATAACAAAGGTATAAATTAGGTGTTTTGACAAGTGATATAATATTCTACCACATACACACAACACTATCTAGCCCAAACTAAGCAGAGCTTGTACTATGGATACTAGACAATGGATAAACATACATATATACTTTTTTTTTTTTGTAAATACATACATATTATACATAGAAACACCCAGACCAAGACAAACATCCATGTTCATGCACACAAATATTTGTCTTGTGCGGGAATCGAACCCGCGACCTCAGGCGTGGCAGTCGGTTACACTAACCACTACGCCATCGAGGCCCTTAAATTTAGTCCTGAATGTGATTGAATGATTAATATATCGGCTCTAAGCTGATCTTGTAGACTAGATTCAATAGATATCGATATTTAATCTTATATAGGTTTTTGCTAAATGTACTGTAGCTCCGCTTTTTATATAAAATTTACACAAAATAATTAGCCTCTCGAAGAAAATATATCCAAACTCTAGTTAAGTTATACAAACAACAAAATTGCCGATAATCACCTGGTCCTGCGACAATATTTATGCGTTCCTCGCTTAGACAGCGAATATTTGCCTGTAAAATAAATATCTAACGATAAGTAATGATGCCTTAACTCAATATCGAATAAATAACTTCGTTCAAAGTACACGTCCTCATAATATCATGCCTGTCATGAATAAATCGCGGAAGAATGGCTTGTGAAATCGCCGTCTGAACTCAACGGATATATTGGCCCGGCAGAACCGAATTGGCGTAAAAGTGATTCTGTTTTGGGGAACCTTACAAGTGATTTCATTTTCGGAGACCTTTACAATAGGCGGAAATCGGAATTTTACCCAACACCGGTTGTGGGCCCTAATCTTGAATCTCTTTAACAAATCATACGGGCGCAAGAATGCGGCGCGCTTGTTTTTCCCGGTCCTTCTTTTCATTATTATTCATTAATTTGCTGCGGTAACCACATGTTTTCTTCAGGAAAATAAGTATTTTCCTGCTTTAGTAAATATATAGGCGTCATTCAAGCTTCTTATCTGTTACAATGACGCACTTTTAACGTTATTTGATGTAAATGAACTCGCAATAACGTGTTATATAACGTTTATTCAAGTATTGTACCATCGTTCTGAATCTAGCAACACGGCTTGTCTCGTAAATCTACGTTGTTAATTAGTAAATGTAGCTGAAGTTACTTGTATATTAGTCGTGTACGTTATGCTGTTTGTTGAAACGTTACGTACAAGTTTATTACGGAACGTACAAAACATATGACATTGTTAGGTATACCGCTATCATCGCATCATGATAAAGTTAAACTAAACCGAGTGTAACGAAAGGTTGTATGCTTGTATTTTTATTGTAATTAATGGCAAAAGTAAATAAATAATTAATAAGTGTAGGCAAATTTTATGCCGCTGCATATCAGGCAAAATTTGTAACATTGTTTAAACTCAATTTCGTTTTGCTTTTACTTTTGCGATGATTCATACATTGATTGACAATATAGACCGTACAAATCAAAATTAATCTTGACTAGTTTGCATACACAACAAAAAATAACATCTCAACAGTACATCACATACCTATAGGTACGTACACATACGCACATATATATCGTGTTAGTAACCATAAGATCTTAGGGTTAGAATGTAATATGCAAAACCTTTTTACTCTATATTGTTTTGACTTAAATGTTTCAAAAGAAACAGATACTTCGTTAATTTGAAATCATGACACTACAGTGTTTAGCAACTCTATTTAAAGCCCACATTCACGTTCAATCTATGTCTGAAACAATTAAATATTCTGTATGATTTCCACCCACATTACATCTAATTCACATTAGCCGAGCATGCATAATCATGATACTAATAAGTCTGATAAATTCGGTTAGTAAATTATTACGGGTTTCCGTGAATCGGTCATACGGATTGATGTGCTATGTATCGGATTGCCTCGTTGATATGTAAATTATCTCCATTGATTATTATCCTTATTAAGGTAATTCAGTAATATTATATGCTACACGTTAAAGATACTACGTGTAGGGTGCGACCGATTCAGCGACTTCTTTAAGAAGATTCGGCAAGACTAGATTTGTTTCAAATTAAAATAACTGCTATTTTAGCTTACCTAGGTAATTTAGATAGATTTTATAATACACGCATCGGCAAAAAATCTAAGTCTACCATCAATTAAGTAACTTCTATGATGAGATGAGAGATGTACATCTTCGAGAGGAGATAATATTCTCATTGTGGCAGCTATTATACTCAACGTAATGGGTAGTTCGCCTATTGCGGTTTATCGTACAATCGTAGCTCTTTAGTCAATGCTCCTAAGAATTACAAAGACAGTAGAAAGTTGGTGACCTGTGGAATCCTGGTAATACCGACTAACCCTTCCCGTGGTTTTCCTTGACATAACCAGAGTCGGCGGGCCGCGCGAATCACATTCACATGCAATCGCGAACCCACCGAGGTAACGGCCCGCCGTATGAAACAGCAAGCCATTACACAAATATTCCTTATATAATATCCTACTGTCCCCTTTGGAAACCCCTACCGCGCTGATTAGAGTGCGCGGTGCCTGACATTGTTGTTGGACTCGCAGGGGTATGTGGTTAGCCGCTGAGGACAACATGTTTGTTGCTGGGCACGCACGTGGCGTTCGAGCGTCGGACTCAGGCGCGGCTAGTGCGAACCAGTCGGTCGCGCGAAGCACGGAGTTCATCTCGGGCGCTTGTCTGCTCAGCAAGTAAGAGTCATAACTGGAGTGACTCAGGCCATACCCGGCTTGTAGGCCTATTTGGGTAGGCGTATGGATGTACGTCGGGAAGTGAGCGTGCCTTACACAGCTCCGGTACGATACTGGAGATATGGGAGGCGGCTTCTCCGTCGGCTTTAGCGAGGTTTTCGTCAGCAACTCCCAGAGTTGCGAGTGGTGAGCGGCTTTATTTCTCCGGTACCTATCTGGAGAATAGGTAGTGTCACTTGGGCAAGAGGTGGCTCGCTTACGAGAACCGAATCTCTGAGGTTACAGTGGAGAAAGTCGAGATTTGGGGACAAGTCCTGTCTATAACTGATCCCAGAAGGTGCTCTCCGCCACTGGAAGGTACAGCGGCTCCACCTAATATAACCTTGACGGTTAGTGTAGGGGAACGCTATATCATAAACTGGACTAGTCGTAGAGAGAGGGGATGTCCCCTTTGGAAGACAAACGCTACACACAAAACGCACGCTGCCTCTCGGACCTGGTGCTGACCGGATGGCGGGCAGGCTCACGAAGCCCACCAACAGGTAAATTTTTTTTTGCCCCCGTCTTCACATGTCCTTGACATTGTTGTCGCCCAACCTCTGATCAGAGACATTTCATATCTCATTGTAGCGGTCCACCGCGTGTATTGAACAGCAACACAAAATATGGAGAACGGTCTCCTCCTGTCCCGGCTCGCAGGGACACGACGGGTCCTCTTTACATTTAAACCGGTGTAAATATTCAGAGAACCCGCCATGTTCTGTAAAAACTTGGGTCATTACTGCAGACATTTGGATTTTGCGGACCAACTCATATGCCTCCAGTGCATCAGCGAAGAACATTTTTGTTACCGACGCGGTTTCTCCCAATTTGCACCGCCAGTTCCATTCGTCAAGCGACTCCGGTTCTGCAGTTGGGGAAAGGGTTTTAAGCGCTCCTGCTACTGCTCCGCCGCCTCCTTGATGGAAATTACATCCTCGCAGAAGGAGGCGACGGCGTTCCGCGACCTCTCACTCCGGGCCATAGCCTGAACCACGGCCGGGAGTGAGAGGGCAACCAATCAGACTGCCGCGAGGAACTCACAGCGCAATGTCAACAGCAACATCGCGGCAGTCGCCGCAGTGATGACATCCAGGCCGGGTGTCTCCTGCCGGCCTATGCCACACAGGAACTGGCCAAAACATCCGTGGCCAGTCATTATCTGTCAGCCGGAAGAGGTGAGGGCGCCATGCCGCCTCTCCAGCCACTCCTCTAATACGGGATTTACCGCCAAGGTCGTGGCGTGCGGCGTGCCCGAAATCCCAAGAATACCTTTTTTTTACGTGTGTAAATGCGCCTTATTCATACCATCTCGCCACAAGGGGAGGTGAGAGGCTTATGTCCGGCTCTCCCGTACGGACCAAAGCCCTACGGTGTGCCCGCTCGCTGCCGATGGGCCGCTGGCAAAAGTTACTATGTCAGCGACCTATCCAGCAGTCTACAACTCCTTGGCGACGTCCCGGCACTACATAGGGCGTCGGACCGACTCAATGGCTGGCGGGCGGGAGAAGCCCGTTCTCTCGCCCGCGGTCTTCATTATGGCGCTATCGCGCGCCTGCGCCGCCCGGTTCGCCCGCGACGGCTCATATCCGCAAGGATACTTTCTTCACGGATCCGCTCCGCCGCCTCCTTCTGCGAGGACGTCATCTCGCGACCGCTGCCCACTTCCTCTCGCTGTCAACCATGGCTTTGATCACGGCCGGCAGCAAGAGATCTTTACCCACAACCTCAATGAGTTCACGACTGAAACCGGCCAAAGGCGCCTCCAACCGCGCTTCCACTTTAAAATAATGCCCTGGTGAGCTCGATTGCGCGCGCACTCAGTCACTGTCGGGAGGGAACGACAACCCGTCTCCTCTTCCTCTCCCGCACCAAGCAAGCACTTCAGCCTCCAAATCCCACGGGGGTGTTCCGGCTAACGCGCAAGCTGCGTCGGCCAACACCGTGCGGTATCCACGTATTACCCTGACCGCTATGACTCTCTGATCCCAGTTTTTTTTTCCCTAGCGAAATTGCTTTATGCACTGTCCGCCGGCTAGGGGACGGCATCGGCGGGGTGTGTGGGACTCCCAGCATGTAGTGCTAGTATACCCACTAAAAAACCTGGGGTGTTCCCTCTCTCACCCAATGAGGGAGCCAATCGGGAGCTCTCAAAAGATTCGTCCATAGCAGGCCCTCCCGTGTGGGTGCGGGCCGGGTCAAATGGACCCGACCACCTCTCGTCCCCAGGGGAGAGCCTCACCGCTCTCCCCTTTCGACGTCAGAAGGCGCGCGCGCCCTCTTGGGGCTCTTAATTTACCACCCGAAGCCTCTAGGTGAGGGAGCGACATAAGCGCGTCTCCTGCGCCCCACTCCTCCGGCGGCGGACATCCGGGGCGTAAGGATCTTTCTCACGCACGGGCGACGGCGCAGAAGGACTTCATTGCGCCCCAACACCTGTCGTCGCCGACCATCTTGGATACGACGGTCGGCAACGAGAGGTCGGGGCCAGTCACGGCGACCAGGGCACAGCGCTCCGTGGACCACGCCGGATCAACCTCGGCAATTATACAACAAACACGCATGCACTCACTCTTGCGCCGGTGTTCCTGGACCAATAAAACAAACTATCTTTTATTTTTATTATATTCTGTAGCTAGATCCTTAAAAAAAGCAATCCAATAAATGTTAGTTGCTTTTTTATGTCTACTCAAAGTAATAAATTAAAAATATAAAAGAGGTAGAGAGAGAGAGCAAACAGGAATTAACCCAAATCTCCAATTTCAGCGCGCTGCGAATAAGCACTAGCTCATTTAGGTTTGCAGATTGACCTAAATAAGAAGAAATCTTGAACAAATTTCAAACAACAACGACCAACATAAAAGATCTTTCTTGCTCGACTTCCGAAACTCAGCTTCTTGGAAAGATGTTACACAAATTATTTTATATAAGTTTTTAACAACGTTTAACACGCGAATATATTGTTGTTAAAAATATCTTCTAACTGGTGTTGCTAAGCCTGAAATAAATGGATGTTGATGAAAACAATTACGACTACCAAACTCTGCCTATATGTATTGACAAATAACATTATATGTGTTTCACCTTGCGTCTGGTATGAAAACTGCTTAAAATCTCTATTTGGTTTGCATCAACTATACATTCTAAACGATATTTCATTTGTAAACCTTGGTTTATAAATACAATTATCTAAATATCGCAAGCAATGAATACGTCTAGTAGGTATATTTGAGAGTACTGATTACTCATAGCAACACGGAATCGTTCATAACAGCAAACATCGAAGAGTAGGTACATGTGCTATACGAGACGTAGAGAGGTGCGAATTGCTTTTTTGTGAAAGGTCATTCATCAACCAATTCGACCGCGCTTACATTGATTTTCCTCGTGACTCGATAAAATATAACAGTATGGCCTACAAATTGTTTGACAAAAAGTATAACTAAATGAAGTAGTTGGAATAAGTTGTATTAGTATCAAGTATCATTAATAACTTAAATGCGTGTCAATACTAAACAGTTCTGTAACTGTTAAAGCGATAATAGGATGTTGAATAACCTACGTAAACGCTCAATTATAAGGTAGTTTCTCCGTTCTTGGTAAACATCACGAAAGAAGTTCTTTATTTCGAAAAGAATTTAAAATCCGTCAAAAACACAGCACGGAAGCATACCGAATATTACGTACGACTTTAAAAGCGCATAATTTGGACTCAACACTCGCTATTCATAACAGTGAGAAGCACAAAAATACACGAATAGAAAAACACTAAATCGCACTACAATTCCGACTCACATTTAGTTAACAAAAATGCGCTGTAAAATACTACAAACAGTTTTTGAAAGCTACGTAAATACATGTACTGTTTTAAAAGTTTGTTAATTGTATCACAGCATAAAAGTCTATTCTAATACTTTCATTTATTAGTTTCAGCTTACATCGGACGGAAGTGCTCGTATCTAGGCGTGCGTTATAAGATCAGATCTAGACATATAGGTACCTATATCCAGGGTACAAGGAAGAATTTATCAATAATACGTTCAGTATGCTTTTTAAGACGCAATCTTCCATCCATTCCAACCATCACTGAGACGATTCCCTTGTGTAGCGGACGCCCGTCTAAAAGTTATTTTTGTATCCCTCGTGAACAGTACTTATTTTCTGGATGAAAGGTACTTTATGTCCTTTTGTGTACTCCTGACAACGTGTGTGCGAAATTGGATAATGATCGGTTCAGTAGTTAAGGCGTGAAAGCGTAACAAACAAACAAACAAACTCACTTTCGCTTTTATAATATTAGTTAGGATTATAATCCATATTTATTTTTGTATAGTATTTAAAAGAATATTGCATTAAAAATAAATAAAGGTTTTTATTTAATCTCGTAACAAAGGAAATGAAGAATGAGAAGCTATATGGAAACAGAGACATAGACAAAACAAAATTATAAAGATCCCAATCCATTACGTGTGCTCCCGGATAGCGTACACTAGCTGTGAATGTTTAACCAACCACCGCAGCGACAGATTACACGATATTCAAAACGGTTCACTCAAATAGTCGACCATTGGAGTACACGTTTGCAGACAGACTTATGTTGCGAGTGAGGCTAAAAAGTGACAGCTAAATGAGAATTGGGTCCGTGGGCAACAACTGAACTTATACCATTAGTATGTTTGTTATCATATCTTTATTGTTAAAATATCTTGAAGACAATAATATACTTGCAGACAGTCAATTTGGTTTTCGCCCTAAAAGGTCTACAAACCAAGCTGTTCACTATGTGACAGACTACGTCACTAAAAGCCTAGACAAGGGTATGCACACAATTGGGATCTTTTTGGACCTTGCGAGCGCTTTTGACACTATTTCTGGCTCTATGTTATTGCACAAGCTTGAAAGGCTAGGAATACGAGGAATTCAACATAAATTAATCTCAGAATATCTAACTGACCGGCACCAAGGCACTAAAATTGGTCAATATACAAGTTCCACTCATAAAAACTGTCAATTCGGCATTTCTCAGAGTAGTATATTAGGCCCTACTTTGTTCTTGATTTATCTAAATGACCTCTGTGGCTTACAACTTCATAAAGGTGATATAGTATCATATGCAGATGACACGGCTTTGTTATTCTCCTATTCATCACTCACCGAGGTATATGAATACACACAGCGAGGCTTCAACATAGTCTCGAAGTGGCTACATCAAAATGTATTGACTCTGAATGCAGATAAAACGAAATACATTTTATTTAGCACGAGAAACAATAACACGCTTTATACAAACCTAAACATAATTGCACATAATAACTAAAGTACGTTTGCTGACACTGCATGCACTTGTCCCACATTAACTAAGACGGACGATATAAAGTATTTAGGTATTACCATTGACACAAATCTAAACTTCCGCAAACACATCGATTTATTATGCACTAGAGTACGTAAATTGATTTATATATTTAAATACTTGCGCAACATAGCCGACTACAAATTGATAAATCAGGTTTATTTAGCGTTGTTGGAATCTATTCTCACATACTACATAATTAACTTCTTGAGGTGCAGCCAAATCAATTCTCCTACCCATAGAGCGAGCTCAAAGAGCTGTTCTTAAAGTAGCCACACGTCGCCCATTCTTGTTTCCCACACATCAGCTTTACACCGCTTGCAAGGTACTAACCATTCGTCAATTATTTATTATGCACACTATACTTAAACAACACACTGAAGTTCCATTTACTCCGGTTTATAAGAGAAGAAAAGACTTAGTTTGTACAAAGTCTCAAACCAGACACACATTTGTCAATAAATTCTACGTATTCTTAGGACCGTATTTATATAACAAGTTAAATAAATTATTAAATATATATTTAATGTTAGTTATAAAAAATGTAGTATCATGTTAATGGAATACCTGGGAAAATTTAATTATACGGACACAGAAAAACTGCTAGAAGTCTTAAAATGATATAGAATATAAATTTAAAGTTGTATATTACTGCCTAAACACCTTTAATCGTAGATGTACTTTAGACTGTAAATATTTGTATTAATAATGCGCTACTGTAGAATAACATTGTCAAGTGATGTCCTGAAACACAGGTTTATCCTAGTTCAGGCAGGCTTAAATATAACCTTTTGAACTTCATTTATTTTGTATACACTATGAATTAACATAGTTTAAAATATAATTTTTATTTGAGTTTAAATTATTTTAGACAGGTATGCTTTAACACTTGATGTAAATATGTATGGTGTAGTGTATCTTATTTTGTCTGACAATAAATAAATATAATTATTATTATTATTTATTGCGTTCATGTTGACAGTTATAGGCTATATAACATCACGCTTCAACCCACGGGAGCGGCGCAGTAATCATAAACGCGGGTGAAACCGCGAGCACATCATATAAATACGTAAATATATATATTTGTCAAAAGAATATATATGTATATACAAAAGGATCATAAAAAGTAATAATATTTTTTTTTGTACCCATGTAGTATTGTAAGACAATTCAGATTACTGCTCCACATATTACGTTTTGCAATCCTTTGTTTATTGAGCAAGCTATATTTCACAAATTATTATAATTATGAATAGAAGTGGTCGTTATAAACCATTAACAGTTACTGTTACTAAGCACCAACCAAATATGGTAACTATGAAGAATTATACTACATCGGCCGAACAATGTTAAAATACTACGAACGCGATTCGACTGCGTGTGTCAAATGCATGTTTGTGTGCGTGTAGTTTTTTCATTAATTTAATGTATTCTAATGCAAATTCTATAAAATATTAGGATTCACCACTCCTTCCCCGTACATATAAACTTTAACTGTGCCAAATTTCATACTCCTCCGTCCGCGCAATTTTCGTAAAAAGGGGTACAAAGTTTTTGCTTCACATATTAATAAATAGATAGTTAGGATGGTCAAAGTTGTTCAATCATTGCTGACGCAGCTAGGTTTTGCCTAGGGCTGCCTGAAGATAAAATGATCAAGTGAGTACTAATACGTTACTCTATCGTCTTAAAGCTAGACAGAGTTGTATAAACCAAGATGTACATATGTATCTATTTAAAGCGTCCTGGAAAATAGTACAAACTCCAAGATATAAAAACATCATACACACGGTGTCGCATTGTAAACATGGTTGGTGAATCAGATAAGGGACAGATTGATATAAAACACGGCAGGCATTGTCAGCGGCTCCGTGGGTAGAGGTTATCGAGCCGCCTTGTTTAGGGCGAGCGATGGCCGAGAGGATGTGACGTCATTACTGGCCCGATACCGCCCCATCGAGGGATGCACGTCACTGTCCGCCTATTTGTAGTGATGACGTATGTTTGATGACAAACATGGAAAGAGTAGGGTTTTATTAGAGAATGTCCCTGTTTGTCCTTACCTTTAAAATATACTACAATATTGTGTTGCTTAGATAATTAGTTTAAATAGCTGTTTCACTCATCAAACTAGTTTTGGGTGAAATATGTGCGCTGTCTATTAATTGTTGCGATAATAAAGAGATTAGTAACTTATCTATGTCTATATACACCTGAACTATTTTATGATAGTGAATTAGACTTTAGATTTACCATTGCACGCCTGCTCTTAATTTGCTTCTACAGAAACTTACAAATCAATAACAATAAGATAAGAAGTAGTTCCTTAAAATTTTACTGATTTAAATATTATTATCTTAAAGCTTTTCTGTTTTTTCTACACTACTCGATTAGGCTGGTCGTAAGCAAGGGATAGCGCTTTTTAGCTCACTTGATCCATTTGTATTTATCATAATTTAATATAGTACAATAGTGCCTCAAATCTTCTGAAATACTCCTTTTTCAGCCATATTCTAACCAATGTCTTTTTTAGCTCGGCTTGTAAATTCTTCCACCTTTTCCTTCCGCTGGTCTGCCTTCTTTCAGAACGTGAGGGATTAAGCTGTATTCTGTCACTTTTAAATCGAAAGTGCTGCATCTTCAAGAACTTAACATTGAATTCTCTTTTAAAAGCGCTTCCGCACGATGTTTTCTTTAAAAGTTAAAGCGAGCTATAGCAAACTTTTTGTTACGCATTTAACTTTGACAATAAAAGTTAATGCCGTGGTTACGATAGAATCCTGCTAATTTACGGTGTAATGAATAGAATCTATAAAATACAATCTCATAATTCTGTAATTCACGTTTTATGTATATGTATATATAACATGCCATAAAAGCGCATCTTAAGGAAAGCTCTCCGAATCGCTATGCTTACGACAACGTTTCCTACGAGATTATTTAAATGAACACCTTGCAACCGTATTCACAGAGCATGATTCCGATGACACGTATTAGTAGTTTTAAGCGAAACCCTTCTCGCACATTCGTACCGCAAATATCGTGGGACATATTAACCCTAACTAACAATAAAATGTTTACTGTTTTTGCAGAGTTTCTGCAACACAATTAGTTATGCAAAACACCCATATCTATAACAATATTATAAGAGCTTAGCACCGGCATAATTTACAAAACGGTTGTTCCCAACGGCCAGTGCCCTAACGATTTTTGTACTAAAGACTCCAAACAATGTTACCCCATTGTTTACATTCCCTGTCCGCCCACACGGACGCACGCTCACCACATCAAATTAACATTTCGACCGTATTAAAATCGAACACCCAAGTATGCGTACTGCCATACTACATAGTAGGTTAAAAAAGCAACTAGATTTTCTCAAAATAGTGAAACTTATGGAATGTAAATTACTAAATACTAGCGTAAGTATACGCAGCATTTTTACACATTTTCCATAACCCGTCTTATTGTAAGCTGCATATAGATGTTTAAGTGCAAATATACATATATTATATTGAAATACACTAAGAATCTTCCGACCGTGGGAGGCTATCTTCCCACGGTCGGAAGATTCTTAGTGTATCCATTAATTACCGGACATCCTGTATATGTCTATACATGAAGGCCACGAAGGTCTGAACGGCCATCAGTTCCACTATAAGACATTTCCAGGTTATCCATTAATTACCGGACACCCTGTATGTATATAAAACGGCTTGACAAGCTTTTTGCGGTTAATTTACAATATAAATATAATTATGGTCATTTTAAGGGTAAAAATAGCCGTTAATGATTTAATAACAGATCAAAAACGTAAAAAATCTCAGAGGAGTAGTTTATTTTGCTGTTTGTATAAAAGTATGTCTGTCAGGATTGTAGTTAATGTTAAACCTTGATCACCGCATTTTTTTGTAAACCGGATTTGTTAAGCAAGGCCCTGCTAAAAATTTTACCTTTTAGGTTAATTACTTACCACATAAAAGCAAAGAAATTACGACCATCCCACGTTATTTAAGTTTAAACAATTATTCTATAAGATGAATATACAAGCGAGAAATAAGTAGTATCAAAACATGCATAAAGTGACACAACACCGAATGCGGTATCCTAACTGGATGGCATATAAAAGCTAACAGTGTACACCTTAATTAAAATTTCCTCCCAACTAATTGTATATTAAGTTAATCGGATAATGGTGGGTAACAGGCGTTTCACCGGATAATTGCCTGCCGCTGGGTTGCGCAGTTATTCTCCGCTTGAAAATTGTATCACGTACCCTAATGTGCACTTGGATATGCCGATAAAAATGTATTGCAGAGTTTTGATTTTGTCCCACGAAGTATGAATATAAATGAACTATGGTTATAAATAAAATATTAGAAACTTCGTACAATAACGTAGTCCAAAGTAAAAAGCGCTTATTTATCGCTGTTTTCAGAATGTTTACCAAAATTTTATGAAAATAAATAGAATGATCACCATATTTATATTTCCTCCTGCGAGATCATATACAAACACGTACGTTTCGTAAACCCCCACCCACCATAATCTTCATGTCGAGTCTAGTCGGTTGCAGACACGCTGATAATAATTTATTTATTATTAGTATTTCGTCTCTTTTATAAATCTGTTTAATATTTAAGAAAACATTTTTTGTTGATTATTGTATTATTTAAGTTATTTAATCTATACTAATATTATAAAGCTGAAGAGTTTGTTTGATTGTTTGTTTGTTTGGTTGAACGCGCTAATCTCAGGAAGTACTGGTTCAAACGTCCAATAGCAGCAGAGCAGCAATGAAAAATGGAAAAATTCTCTTATATGAAGCAGACGAAGTTGCGCGGGTCAGCTAGTATAAATATAATACATTAAAGTATTATGTGTAACGTTGATGATGCTGGCCTCTACGGGAGCGCTGTTACCCTGAAATTTAAGATTTTACCGGAAATTTGCGATGATAAGTGTCTGTGAGACTTCTTTATTTAAGCAACTACGCCTGGTAAAGTACAAATCGAACAATAACTTGTATACAACCAACGCATGTTATTTATATTTTATGCGCTCCTATAAACCATAAAATATAAAAAGTTCTCGAACAACTCCACTCGGCGTAAAACGAACCACAATACAGTATTTTTAATCAGAGAGAATCAAAGCTTTGTGCATGGCTGAGCCGACTTTTGATTATATTTCAATCTCCATCAACAAATATTTATTCAAGATAGGCTTTACGTATTTCGGCAACTATTTAAATTTCAATCAAAACTAGTCTTTGATGAAATTTGAAACCTCTAAATTTATGTTTAAAGTAACGAGTTAAATTCATAGTTTAGGCATTTATAAATAGCAGCTATAAATCTCTTAATTATAATGTAATTTTACACTACTCGCAGCGTGTTACCGCGTGAGTATACTATTCAATTCGTGTTTATAATGTCAATGTGGATTGAGTGAGACCTTCCCAGAGGACCTGTATTCATATCTAGTGGGCCCTCCAAGCCTCCTTATCCTAACAAAAGGTAGAAAAATTGTCAAGAGACGAGCTGCGAGTTCAAAGTGAAAATGAAAGGCGGCCGGTATAATAAACTGTGATAAAAGACTCATCGTGCGTGCTCGGTGCCTGCTTGCGCTCGCGTCCTATAATTTTGACACTTGATTTCTTCATTCAGAGCTCGTAAATCTTTCTTCGGACGGAACCCCGCTGCTTTCTGATTAAAATGCACAAATAAATGGAAACTACAATCAACTTAATTCCTTTCACGTGTCAAATAATTATGCCATTAAAATATGCGAACGTCAACTTTTGTTGCATTGGGTGTGCAGAAAATAATGTTAATTACATTTTGTAACATAATTACAAAGGTAAACATCTATAAAGTATGGCAATTACAATAGCCTCATAATTGCTATAATTGAATATTTGTTGGTCGTTCAACAACGTGTCGTAATATTAGGTAATGGCAGGTTACGAGTAATGACTTACAGTTTACAATATAACAATTGCTATATAATTGAGGTAATTACAGTTGTAATTTCTTATACAAAACAGGTTTTGATAAGAAACCCCATTAAGTATGTGAATGAAAACTGCTTGTGTACCGTACCTACTTAATGTAATTAAAATTTAATTTATAACATTCGTTCAGAAGAATGAAACATGTACGTTTTATTTCTTTTTGTTTAGGTAATTGTGCGTACATCGGCGGTAACAAACCAACTTAGTCAATATCGACGACAAATCTTAAAAATATAGGTACATAGATGCGCTTATATGTGACATAGTAATGTTTAGTATTAAACGATAAAAAATTAACGCTGCATAGTCCGATTCAGGAATAAGCTGGCTACTTATTAATCTTAGAGCGATAAAAGTACTTTTTATCGCTACACCGTCTATACACTTATTGTCGATCGTGTTTGCAGTTGTGAGTCATGTTAAATAAGTGAACAAGAGTATGTCTATAATAAAGTCTTCACTTATAGTTAATTATTCTACTCATTTAATAATTTTTTTTAATTAAAATCACTCTCGTTGAATGCACAATCATTGTTGCCAATATCAATAATTATCGCGCAAACGAAAAACAAAAACTAATCCGATTGACCGACTCAATTAAACCTATTGAAAGCGGGATTGAAATTATGGCTATGCTTATTGTTCGTCACCGTTTTACTTGGCAAACAAAAGCTTCGAGGAGTTTGAGGTCGGTATTGAAGGCGCAATGGACAATTTCATTAACGCTCGCTCTTTGATCGGCACAGTCATTTGCGCTAATTAAATAACTGCCAGTTTCTGTAACCACTTAGTAAGTGTTCCGGTACGTATTAACTAGTGTAGCTCCTTTCCGTTGTTTCACTAATCATTCTCCCCGACGACATGTGGTATTAAAGCTTATTATGCGGTCTGTTTGATGTTGAAGCTTTTTGCTTTACATACTTAGGCTATTTGTCTAATTTCGTATAACTAATCTATTTTAATTTTGAGGAATACACGGTATATAAAATAATTCTGTTTATTCTTAAAATTGTTACGTACTTCGCATATTAGAAAGTATGCGGGTAAATACATTAAGCTGGAATATATTTAATACTAAGTAATCATTACAATCTGAAAATTATTTCATTTTCACCGAACAAATGAAATAGTCTGTCTGTATTATGTCATCATTTTATTTCGTTTTGAAGATCATTATTAAGACGTGTCTTTCATTAAGCTATGTAATACCCTTTTCATTCCATCGACACAATATAACAAAGATAACAAATCATAGAGCTACGACATATATTATCTGCTCCATGTCATCCCAGATAAAGCTTATAAATCAGCCGGAAAGATACCTCAATCCGAATCTAATATAACATTGCCCTAACTGTATTTGACATGTTACGTGAAACGTCCCGTCTCCATTATTGCTAAGTAAACTATGCATTAGGAGCGACTGTCGACACTTGCCGGGGCCTATCAGAATTACAGTAATTGACGGCCAAGTGGCGTAAAAGTGAATCTGAGGCGTCTCGGATGTTAGGACTCTGGTTCACGGGACCGATCGATACCTCGCCCCTCTTCTCGCGTATTACCCCACCCCGCGAACAACCAAGGTTTCTCGAAAACCTCAGCTTTTTTGGACAAGGTATCTGCGTAATTTATTTATGGAGAAGCCTTTAAATAGTACTAGATTTCATAGCGCTTGATGGCAATGAATGTCAAAGTGTCTACATACATACTTATTGCGTTTTAATTAATTTTAACTTGAGCTTGGCGCGCTATTTAACTATCTTTATGGGAAGCTTCACCTATAAATACTTGTACTAAGAAGAGAGCTGGATTAATGATAAAGTCAATTGGCCTGCTATACAACTTGTTACATCAGAAAAGACTTTTATGAAATAAATTAAATATTATAAAGGTAAAAGTAAATTTCTCTAGTAATCTAGTATCTTATGTTGTTTACACCTAAACCGCTCAAATTATTTTAAAAGTATAAAGTGCTTCTAGACAAAAGAAGGATATAATTTACTCAAAATTCAGTTAATATTGTGGATACTACGGTCTGAATGAGTATATACATTACAAATAGAAAAATACAAAGATATACATATAATAATAAATATACTAAGGGTGTAATATAATAAGTACAGAAATGTGGCACACAGAATATGATTAGATCGGAGTATTCTATACCGTAAAAAATGTAAATCGAAATACACCATACCTTTAATTCGTGTGAATTGTCGAGAATTTGAGAATGCGTATATCGTAGAAATTCTCTATGATACACATTCTCACATGAATCTACGACATACGATCGTCTTTTAGAACTGGTAAGTCTCAAGAATCGTTGAAATACCAACGCATGTTATTTACAGTTGCTACAGAGCCAAAATGTTTCCCTTAATACTAATTGCGTGTTATAATGTTGAATGTAAATTAAACAAATGATAAATAAACCCAATAAATTATTGTTTAGGAGTGAAACATAAATAAACGAGCTGCGAGTAGCTTACCACTAAGTGGTGGCATTATATTCCCATTGAGAATACAGATCGAATAAATTGGCTTAGTACAGAGTCAGACAGTGCAGTAGACAAGAATACTAGGTAGTCTAGTAAATTAACGCTCTCACAAAAGAAAGTAAGAAAAGGCTTTGTAAGTATTACAGTCTTTTTACTCTGCTCGTTTGGGAATCAAAGCACAGAGAGCAAAGCCTCGCCGGCGCTACTTCTAAGAATAAATTAAAAGGAAAAATACTTTAGACTTACAATTGATATATTGTTGACAATTTGCAATATTTGTTATTTTTCGACCGCTATTCATTGTTGATATTAAAAATTGTTTATTTTTAATAGCGTGATAATTTTAGTACTACAAATGGCCGCCTTGCCACTGCCATTGCGCCATATGTTGCAAGTTCGATCTCCATACAGAAATAAATGGTATGATTAATCCACAAATAATCGTTCCAAGTTTGGGTGTTCTTTGTGTCCGCTGTTTGAATGTTTATAGAGTAACCTCTAATATTTTAAACAGAAATTTATAAACCCTATACACTCTATTTTTATCTTAGTAATAAAAACAGAGATATGACATAATTATATTCCTTGTAACGTCAACTAAGTAGCGGCATACTATGTTAATAGACTGACCTTCTGATTCCGATCATTATTTTACTTCTTAAACAGACTCTATAGTAGTATGCGACTTCTAAAATCCAAACACAGTATCGCAACGCTCTACTCTTTAAAATAAACCATGTAAAATGAAAGGATGATCCTTTGCACATGGTTGCAGAGATTATACAATTGTTTTTCTTGTTAGAAACTGATCTGAGAGTTTGGTATAGCGCACTTATACCATCTCATCTGTTTTGTTCAAAAGACGGAATGTCTTCTGAACAAAAAAAATTGAAATACATATATGTAGTTTGCATAAACCTATTGCACTACATAATAAAAAGAGAATACCTTGTTGCGTTGATTGAATATCACTATTCGATTCTTAATTATCAATATAAATTATTGCTGCATTCTGTGTGTAACAGTATCTCTCAGTTATGAATGCACGTACACCGAAATAACAGTTTGAAACCCAAATAATTCAATAGTCTGCTATATATATTATAACATATATGTGCAAAATAATCCACATTAATAAAGCTTTATGGACTAGTACGAAATATTAATCAGTTCAGTTTAGTAAACGATACATAATTGTTTTGTACGCCTGTATTCAAATATCAAATTTTCATATAGGTGATCGGGTAAATACAAATACGTGATTTCTGTTATCCGTTCGTGTTGAATTTCGTTACCGGTGACGTAACAGTAATAAGCTTCTTTTCAATAATTTAATTATTTATAAAGTATATCCTAACTACTAATATTAAATGCGAATGTGAGTTTATTTGTTTGTTCATTTTCACGCGTTAACTATTCGGCCGATAATTATGAAATTTCGCATACACGTTGTCAGAGGAACAGAAAAAGACACAAAGAACATTTCTTCCAGAAAACAGTACTGTTACTAACCTAACCCACATTTATCAATCAATTAATTGTTGATAATTTAACGATGAATTGTCTATCAAAAGTCTTTATATTTTTATCATTAGGATACGTTATAAAACTTTACCTCACGGATGGTGTGATTAAATTAGTTAGCTTATCGCTGACACCGTAAAAAATTTTAAACACTTAACGGTGACTATTATAAAGTAACTAAAAAAAAAGAAATCATATTGCCTCACATGCATTGAAATAACTTAATTTTAATGTATTAAAACATATTCTTATTCAAAGTAATAAATTCATGTGAAACACTTAAATCTTTTTTAGAAGGTTGATGATATTAAAATAGCTTAAGAGCACCGCATATTAAAGATGATACCGATACTAACAAGTCTAACAACCTTTCAAAACACAAACATAAACAATGTCTACAACAAAGTTGAATGAACGAAGAAACTTACCGTGCATCCTTTCACAAACTTCGCATTATATCGTTTTCACCTATAGTAACTCTATTCACAAGCACAAACACTTTAACAGACTGCCACTGCCCAAGACGAACAATAAAAATAAAAGTGCACTAGGACAATAACAAGAACAGGTCTGAGGTTTACTCTATTGGATTAACTAGACAAGAAACTTGTCTTAATTAATACAAGTAGTATTTTTAATTAAAAAAGTTATGTCTTATCGACATGAATTTGTTTAGTAGTTTATTCTGATGTGTGACGAGATTAAAATTTGATGGATGGCTACGTGTGATCGGTGTACGAGAATTAAGTAGTCATTGTATGATATGCATAGACGTTCTGTCGCCGACACATGCTCGGCTAATGTACAAAGCTACTAGTCTCTTACTTCCTCAATTAAAGAATAACCTGCAAAGCCATTTAAATTATTTATGCGACATCAATTGCATAATTTATTAAGTATTGTAGTCTAGCAGGAAAACACTTGTACGACCGAATCAGTAGCACATGTGATTTAAGTTACCATTTGCTACGAGTCAAGCGATGTGGGTATGATCCCCAAACGGGACAAAAATTGGTACCACAAATAGTTACACCGAGTGTTCTTTGTTAAATTGTTTAATTCCCTCGTGACACAATAGTTACTCCTAGTGCAGGAATTGTCTTTATAAAAAGATAGATCGGTATGATAATGAAAATCATCTAACGTCATTAAATCATCAGATTAGATTACCAATTATTCGTTAATCGCCAATCTATCATTACCACAGCAATATAATCTATACTAGCGGTCGCCTAGCAGTCAAAATTCTACCATAGTTGATTTAGATTTTAAGTTTGTTTACTGTCTATAACTTTACCCTTATAATAACATTTCATTTAGATATCGCTGAGGCTATACAGGTAAATTTACCTATCTTTTTCAAACAAATTATTAATTACTTAACTATACTCTTTCATTGACGATATTCCTAAGTTTCCTACTTTGTTTTTTTTTTCTTTATTACGTATATATAAGGTATATATGTAACCATAGTTACGAAGAATTGTACGACGTCAGACGAACAATGTCGAAATACTACGAACGCGATTCGACTGCGTGTGTCAAATGTATGGTTGTGTGCGTATCGTTTTATTTCATTAATTTAATGTATTTTTAATGCATATTTTATAGAAATATTAGAATTCGGCCTTCCTTCTCCATATAAACTTTAACTGTGCCAAATTTCATACTCCTCAGAACGCGCAATTTTCGTAAAAAGGGGTGCAAGGTTTTTACTTCACGTATTAATATAAAAATTAATCAATCATATTTATGTTAAATGAGATATCACATTGTGTCTGTTTGTTTGTTTGTTACGCTTTCACGCCCTAACTACTCGACCGATCATCATGAAGTATCGCATACATGTTATCAGGGGTTCAAAAAAAGAGATACGTGATCTTTCACTCAGGAAAAAGTACTGTTCCCGTATAATAGAAAATTGTCAAAACCTGCATTTAAAGTAGTGAAGCCGCAGGTAAAATCTAGTCTATTTACATATTAGAAAGAAGAAAGATTTGATGTTTTGTTTGTTTATATGTTTGTTTGTAAGTAATTAACTCAAAAATTGCTTAACCATTAGAAATTTATATTATCACCGAATATCATACGTTATTTAAAAAAAGTACTGTTACTAACATAACCTAATCTTTGATCCTTTTACACGGGCGAAGCCACGGGGCAAAATCTGGTTAGGCATATATTATAAATTTTAAAACAGTTAGATTAAACTACGGACTACAATCATGTCTTGTCTTGATTATTTATGTACATGTAAGTGGATGCTCCTATTTACCATACTGCTGCTTTAGAGGCTACCATCAAATTTTATCAAATGCTTGAGTATGTAGAGTAGTAGTTCATGGAGAAATGGTTGCAGCACCTTACAGTTATGATTTGTTAACGAAATATTATTGTACACTTGGCGATTAAAAAGAGTGGCTATGAGTTTCGTGCCCGTTCTTCTCATGAGCCCTACACCCTTGCTTTGCTGAACGTGGCAGTAAAGGTAAATTCACAGAAAAATTTACGTGTAACTTTGACATTCATAAGTGTTACTTTGTAACCTAACTTGAATACATTTATTTTGATTTGATTTTATAAACCTACCTGCTACAGAATTGAAATAGAGACTAAACGATAAATGTTCACGTAATCTCAAACTTATGCCATAGGATTTGCATCACATTATGGTATGCATTTCAGTCGCATAATCTTTAAATGTTTCTTTACTTGTTTCTCTATTTGATTATTATTGAAAAGCATAAATCCACAACCGCATTTAGTCACGGTCTGCCTTTGCATTGTTACAAAGTGTCAGTGTATGCGCCATCATCGCCCTGGGACCTGGAAGCGGCGCTTCCGGCATCGCTCTACTGTAGGCACCAGGAAGCGCTAGCTCGGGGCAAAGGACCAGGTCTTTCCGCTTTAGAGGAGGCACGGTCCGAACTCCGCCAGGTCCTGGTGGACGAATGGCGAAATCGACTTGTGCACCCCAGTGCCCGGCACGCCACGATTAAGGCAGTAAGGCCTGTTTTTGAGGAGTGGCTGGAGAGGTGGCATGGCGCCCTCACCTTCCGGCTGACACAGGTAATGACTGGCCACGGTTCCTTTGGCCAGTTCCTGTGTCGCATAGGCCGCCAAGAGACGCCCGGATGTCGTCACTGCAGCGACTGCCGCGATGTTATTGTAGACACGGCGCTGCACACTTTGGCGGAATGCCCCGCCTGGGCATCGCAGCGCCGTGAGTTGATCGCGGCAGTCGGACTGATTGCCCTTTCGCTCCCGGCCGTGGTTCAGCCTATGGTCCGGAGTGAGAGATCGTGGAACGCCGTCGCCTCCTTCTGTGAGGAAGTGATTTCTATCAAGGAGGCGGCGGAGCGGGAGAGGGTTCGTTTAAACCCTCTCCCCAACTGCAGAACCGGGCGCCGAGGGGCGTGAGATGACCTCCAGCCACCCTGAGGTTTGAGCTGGGGGTGGTGGGCTGTGTGGGCCGGCTCGTCACCCGATCAGCACCAGGTCCGAGAGGCGGCGTGCGTGTTTCCACGTGCGCCTCTGTATCGTGTCCTCGTCCCCCCCAGGGGGATGGTAGAGGAAGTATTTTTCTCTAGTGGCCTGCTGTTTTACACTGTCTATGGTTATGTCGAGGAACACCGTGGTAGATTTAGTCGGTATTACCGGGGTATCTTTTCCCCGTTGAGCCCGACATAATTGGTATGCGTCAAAGCATACACAGGTAAAAAAAAAATGCGCCTTCATGCCATCCTACTGTCTATTTTAGATTTATATTAAAAATATAACTAAACCCAAATTATTTTATCTATATAATATTATTATTGTTATTATCTCTAGGTTTGGTCATGGATGGTGAACTGCATTTTGAGACGCATGTACTTGAAGCTGTGAAAAACTGTTTTTACCGTCTCAAGTTGCTATACCTAATTCGCCAACACCTGAGTACTGAAATGCGTATATTGCTCTGTGAGACGCTAATATTTTCAAAATTAAACTATGTGGATACTGTGTTTGGTCCATGCATATTGAAAAGAACGGAAAAAGTAATCCAGCGAGTACAGAACGCATGTGCTCGATTTTGTTATAACATCCCACCTCGTACACATGTCACCCCATTCCTGAACAGTGGAAACCTGATGAAGATGTCTACTCGCAGGCACCTTCATCTGGCAATTTTACTTTTTGGCATTGTTCTATACAAAAAACCGGAGTACCTGTACAAAAAATTAACGTGGTCTCGTAATGTCAATCAGTACAGTACACGGGCGGCATCACATCTTTTGGTCACATCGAGTCACTGAACCACGGCTTTCAGGGGTAGTTTCAGATACGCCGCAACCCATTGCTGGAATGACCTTCCGCCGCCTATGCGAAATCTGAAAACATTACATACATTCCGAATAAGTTTAAGATGTTTTTAATAAACAAACAAAAATCATTGTTATAATTTTACGTACTTACCTTTATAACAGATATGTATAGCAACTTTACTTACACGTATGGTACCCATCATTACGAAACATATTGTATAAATAAATCTAATAATGATTGTGGTAATATAGTGTATATTTTGTTAATTTGCGCGTACGCAGCGGTAATGTGTGTTTTATCATTGTATTCGACTCTGGTAGACGCTTTTTTGACATTCGTGACAGATGTGACTAGTTTAATTGGCGTTCGAAAACTCATTATTATTATATTGTTCCTTTGTTTTTCTCGTTATTGCTTTTGTTAATTTTAATTTTTTTTTAATTTTTTTTTTTTGTATCATGCTGTATTTTGTAGTATAACATAATTTTATATATTACGCTAATGAATATAGACTATTTACGTTTATATATATACATATTATATCTATATATATTACATAATATATGAAGATAATATAAATATATTGTTATGTGGTTATATTTATTATTTTTATTCAATTTTTTGTATGTTTATTTTATTATGTATTGGTTTATAATAAATTATTATTTAGTAGGCCTGCGAGAATACCAGCGTTGTAGTCTATACTGCAACAATAGCTGACGCAGTGCCTAATTTGATCTCCATGTACCGTCGTTAAATTGTATGTAATATTGTTTTCTTTTAAATTATGTGTGTATGAAGGTTCAAATAAAACATTTTTCATCTTCTTCTTCTTGTATAATGGCTGCATCACCTTGTTGACATGAGTTGTAAAATACTGAAATTATATTTAAAATCGATTTAAAACCGTGGCCATGAGTTTCTTGCAGGTTTCTTCACATAGGCTCAACCCTTTGCCTGAACCTAGCGAACGAACGAACCTAAATTTAAATATTGTCACTATTTACTTATGCGTTTTTACTGAAACAGTGTAAATATATATTGCTTCGAACTATACAAAATAACCGAACTAAATAAAATAATACAAATATTTGCCTTTTGCAAGAGGTATAACACGGATTTTTAACACGCTTTTATTAGCTTGGTATGTATGTATCTATGTAACGGAATCTTTGAACGTGATTTTCACCCCTTTCAAACCGACGGATTGATTTGAAACTTTGCACACTTATCGAGGACCGCTGACAATACAATAATTAAGAATAATAGTTAAAAAAAAAACAAACGGCACGCTTTATTAGAAAATAAGAAAATAATTAAATTATTTTCTTCTTTTTTAATAAAGCTAGTTTTTTAGTTTATTACACTATTCTTTATTTTTGTTAAATTCTAATCAAAGCAAACAAGTAAATCAACCGCAGCTTTAAATCTGTGAATTTTCACGTTTAAAACGACTACCGGCGTACAAGCGATGAAACCCGTCGTGACGGAAAATGTACAAAGTTAAATAAATCCAATGTATTTTGTAAAATGGTACAACTATTATCATTTAGATGTGTAACTTGCATACACACCAGAAAATACGTGTTAAAAATATCGTTTGATGCTTGGTGAGAACTGAAACAATGTTCAAATAAATTATTGTTTTCTAGTCAACAACTCGCAACTCGTATACAGAGAGCATAAACGGTAATGATATTAAAAAGATCGCGTATAATTTTCTATTGTGTCTAGCACGGGACAGTGAAAGAGTTTAACTGGGTAATGTTAAACTAAAACGGTTAACAAAAGGAGGTTAAACATAGCATAAACACTGATAACCCACTGGGGCTAGAGAATAACAACCAATTAGCTATTTGTTTTGTCCTTGGCAGGTCAGAACTACTTAAAGAAACGCTGGGGTAGGGTACGACTGGTTTTTATATCTTAAGCAAGCAGCAGATCATTATTTATTTTTGCAAGACTATCAAACACTGCCTTTTGGTGATGCGAGCTTCCATAGTAATAGCCATTTGTCAGCAGGCGAGCCGTATTCTTCCCACCTAGTGTTAGCGAACAAGGCAATATGATCGTAAAACAGAAAGTGAGGCAATATTTAAGTTATGTATTATAATATTAATACACACATTTTAGTGTAATAAAAATGAATCGTTTTATACTTCGAAACGTATTTTTTTATATTCGCACTGAAACTTAGCCGACAAAACGAATAACTAAAAATATACTTTGAATATATGTATATAGGGTGTCCGGTAATTATGGATATCCTTGTTCAGAAAAAAATATGAAAGAAAATCTATCCTTACCTATATACCTGAGATATGATATTTTTTCAATTACCTTATTTATCTTTGTTGTACACTACGACCATAAATGAATGAATTCCATCGGTTTTTTGTTGTTTTATTCAGTCAAAAGTATGACTAAATATTGCACTATTTTAATATTATTTTCTTATAATATTTTTTTTCACTTTTTTTCTGATTGGCCATCTGTTCTACTATAAGAAATTTCAAGGCTATCCATTAATTACCGGACATTCTGTATATTAAAGAAACAGTCTGATGTCTTGATAATTGCCGTCGCCCACGGCCTCCCAGTTTTTTAACTATAATATTATGGATAGCTCCTATATAAGTTACAGCTAATAAAATAATTAAGGTAATTGATATTCCATCGTTTTCACTATAAGCCAATTTTCTTTTACCAATTTTTATTATATCTCAATATTCGCCACTTACTTAATGAAGTATTTACTCCATAAAGAAGCGAAGCTATTTACGTTATCAATTATTATAGAGAATAAAATACCAGAACATAAACTCATCTAATCTGTTGTTACCGCAAACAGGAACACGGTTCTATTTTTCCTATAGCAAAGGTCACAAGCCTGCGGTTGCTGGTTGCATAATAAGATTGATCTCTCGTGGGCTACTGTTGCTATGCCACTGAATACCTCTGACCTTTGGAAGTAAACGCTGGAATACAGTCACGTAACTTACTACTTGCAATTATTACAGAGAGCTTTTAAAGCCGTAAATGTCACTGAATAATGTTAGAAATATAGTATAGACGGAATGGTAAATAAATAGCTGATAACATTAGGATTAGTATCATTTTAAACTTATTTCGACTAATAAATACTTATAGTTTTTATAGATAAGTCCCAACTACGAATATGTCGTATGTTCGGAACACCAAGTGATAAAAAAATTCCAATTCCAGACATTAGTCTTTAGTAGTAGTAGTTGTCCAATTTCCAGGTTGTAAGTTTTAAAAATATCCTCAAATTTCTTCCATTTCTTGTTCAGAGTTTGGTTGTATTTTGTCACCTAAATTTTAATGTTAATAAAGTTCTTTGAAGCAAAGTTAATTCCTAGGTTCTGAGATAATTGTTTTAACAGATGCCAAGTTCAATTAATCACATAATAGATTTTCGATTGCGCCTATCAAAAATATGTGCTTGTTTGTTTGTCCTTTCTTCATTTCGATATAACATAACAAGATGTTTAACGAATATAATCGACTACATGGGCGAAGTCGCGACTCAAACATATAAACCGATATAACTCAACAATGTCTTCTAGAAAATATAGCGCATTTAACATAAAATAAATTGCTTTACTAAATGAATTTTCCATGATATGTATATTACAACGTCTACATATTATAATAAATCAGTATCTTAGTAAGTCATTGTTAAATAAGTATTTGATATTTAAGCACTAAACCGCTACAAGACGATCTGCACCAATATTAGAAACATATTGCACTAGCAACACTACACAAGCTAAACTAAAGGTTGGTAAATAAAGAATAAAATTATAGAATGTCATAAATTATACCGACTAACTTTTAACTACAAAATACGATAAACAATATGCCTTGAGAAAAGTAGAGAATTATATTAAAATGAGGACAGCTTCATGCGCTTTAGACTTTTTCCTTATAACAACAATTCCTTATTAGAACGGCTTAGGTTACACAGAATAATGTTTAAAAGGTACTCGTATTTATGCTTTGTTTATGTTTGCGATAGAATAACATTATGCTTGTGTAACTGCGAATAAAATGGAGTGTATATGCGCGTTTCGCCAGTTTTGTTAAGTAATTTTGTTGGCTGTCGAGCTCGCTTTTAGATCCGTTCTGGTGGGTACTGGGCATTTTATGATAAAAAAGCACGACGAATCTGCCCAAACCAGGTCTCTAATTCGATGCCTCGCTGACAACTATTGATTAGTCGATATACTACTAAATTAACGATGCACTGTAATGAGATCAAATAGCTGGATAGGCTTTTATTTTTCAAATACAAGGGTACTTACGTTACTAATTTTTATTGTGAAACAAAGAAACAGACATTATAATTGACCATAAATCTTAGATTATTCATTTAGAGAAATAAGATTTATACTAGGTGTAATTAACCTAATTCTATTAACTCCGGAACAAAATGTGATAGGAATTTTTCTTGTCAATAATATTATTTTGGCAATACAAAATAAATGAAAGGGGTATTGGTGTTCCATTAGGAACGAAAATGTCTAGCACACATTTGAGTAATGAGGTCTCTCTGTGACTTTTATAATAAGTTACTTCTTCAGTTTTCATTTAAATATGTAAGTTGTATTGTCGTTATGTAGTGTTTACGCGAATGTTATACATTGAAATTAAACACTTTATACGGAGTTTGTCGCGTTGTATATTTTACTTTAAAACACTTTTATTACATAATTTAAAAACTCTAAAACTACTATTAATGAACTTTGCTACAGTTTAAACTATTTAAATTAATTAAAACTATTTATTTATTTTTAATCTCGGATGTAGCAATAGTGTTTTTATACTTAACACTGGAGAGGGGTCTCTAGTGTTAAGTATAAAAACACTACCAAACTGCCCGAACAATTAGAGGAACACGAAAGAACACATTTCAATAACAAAATATGGTTGACTGAGTGACTGACTAATAACTAATAACAGTACTTAAATATTTGGAGAACTTAGCTAAATAGTTAGGGACTTGACACATACAAAGTATTATGGTACATTCACAAAACTGTTAATCGATTAGCTGTTAATATTGTGTTTGACTGTTAAAGCTATTGTCAAAAGCGTATATTGCTGTTAAAGTTATTTGTACGGGTCAGTAAAATTTGTTAGCACACTTACAACAAAATATATTTACATTAAAACACATTAAAGTGCAAGTACCAGAAAATATTAACGGTTGCAGTGAAGGCCGTTCAAAAACTTTTATTGAAATAGTTCGGCCCCGCGGCACCGGCGGGCTTTCGCTCAAAACGTTTGACCTCAATGAACATTAGTCTTTTTACGACTCTCTGTTTAATTTCACGGTACCTAACGACATGGATAGATCAAATGTTTCCAAATCGAAATAAAGTTCTTCATAATTGATAGAAAAATTTATGTTCAAACTTTTAAATCTACAACGAATTATTCTTCTTTCTTATTTATTTTTATATCGTGATATATACAGCGCAGATAAGCATCAATTAGAGCTATGAAACGTAAATAAACAAATTATACTTACAAGTCGTTTAGATCTATTATACCTCTGAAATCAGTTGGTCACACATTTAACCATGTTACTATAACATCTACGAAATTTTATTGACACTGCCTACTATAAAATGTCTATCTTTTATTTTTCTGTTAGCAAAAGGCAGTTCTCTTATCTTTTTTGTGTCCAGTAATGACGGCACGTGCTCGCAGGTATAAAATTCAGTTGGTTTTGGTCCTTTTTGAACACAAAAAAGACGTTAAAACCGTGTAGACTTGGGTTTATTTATATGGATGCGTGCGCGCATGTTATCAAAGCAGATGTTTGCTTTGGCAAGAATTTATATTTTGCTTTTAGCATGTGTTTATCGATAAACGAATATTTCTAATTTGCGTTGAATTTATTTTATATTCGATTAGATATAGTAAATATTAACAAAATTATTTAACAAACAAATTTGAATTAGGTGATTTTCATTTGATAAATTTTGCCAATATTCTAATATTTATAAATTAAATTTTTGTAATGTCTTAATTTGTTGCATAATAAACCTTAAAGACGAAGACCGAGTGCTTTTTTCTGCACTACTACCTACGATTCCGTTATTCCGAAGAAAACGAAGCGGAACAATAACGACCATCTGTCGTGGGGCAAATCATACAACAAAAGGTTTTTTGCTACACTAAGGACGGCTGCAAGATTTTGATAGTTAAGAACGGGTTGCAGCCGGCACGCCGTCAATTACATAATTTTAACGATCCTTCGAACTCGTGTTTCTTTAATTATTAAAACATTTAAAGTAACTTAGTTTTTTCTCTTTGTTACAGAATGTGATTTCAAGAATCACTTCATCGATGTCGGTATCTTTCATCTGACCAAAGCGGACAATGCGGTCACCAGCTTCAAAACCCTTACCTAAGAAAGGGGATTTAAGTAAAACTTCTTTTAAAAACCCAACTGCTAAGCAAGCTGCTAAGAAAACCGTGCCACCTAAAAAAGTAAAAAAACTTCTTAGCAAGAATTTAGTGAAAGGCAGTAAGAAAAATATTCCCAAAGATGATTCTACAAATTCTAAAAAAGAAGATGACTGTGCAATCGTTGATAAAACTGAAGCCCCGTCTGAACTTGCAAAGCCTGGACCTTCCAAAGTATCTACTGCACGAAGTGACTCTCCAGTTAAAAGAGCCAAGCCCAAGAAGGATTCAAAAGAGAAGAAAGACACGGTTAAAAATATTCCAGATATAAATGTAAAGAAAACTGCACCGAAAAAATCTTCAAAAGCCAGCAAAAAAATAAAAGCTGCTAAGTCAACTGTAAAAAAGAGTGGAAAGGATAATAATGATATAAAGTACAAAATTAATAAGGATGTAGTTAAAAAGACTACACCAAAGTTTTCTAAAGCTAAAACAATAGTTAAAAAAGGAAATACCATAAACAGTGAAAAGAAGAAAGGTGCGGTTCAGACTAAAGAAGAAAAAGACCATTCAGAAAAAGAAGAAAAAGATATTGAGACTAGAAATAGCAAAGATCATTTCAGTGCTAATGATGAAAACAATATTGTTGATGGAAAGGGAAATCATGTCACAACTACTACTAACAAAATTGGCGAGGAAAAAAGTGATGACAACATTGAAACAAAAACGGCTGATGACAATTCATCTACTTGTAAAACACCATCCAAAAACAACTTACCTAATCAACCAGAAACACCAAAGGCAGAAACAGAGAGACCTCCCAAATTTTTCACATCGAGCCGATCGCCGCGGATGGTAGACATTGATGTTAAATGCTGTAAAAATTCAAAAGGAAATTTAAGTGTTTCAGAAAGATTCTTATCTATGAAGTGTGAACCTAAAATTGAAGACAACACTAAAGACAAAAATGCTTCAAATACACTAGTTTCTCAAGATCCAGAAATTGATGTGTATACTTTCACGGAAAAAGTGGATTCTCCAAAAAGTATATTATCTGATTTCCGCAGTCCGATAAATAAAAATGTTGGCAGAGTTCGGCCTATAGCTAGAGTTAAAGGAACAGTAATTGACAAAAAGACAGAGCTAGAAAAGAAAAAATACTCACCACATAGACCCATAGAAGAAGTTGTAAAACAGTTAAAAGCTAATAAAAGATCGGAAGAAATTAACTCCGGCCAAAATGAAAACGTTTGTGCCGCATCTAGTGTAGAATCAAACATGCCTAATGAAGAAACCGAAGAAGAAAGTCCTAAGCCTATAGTAAGTAAATCTTACAAAATGGTTGCTCGAAAGTCAAGCATAACCGGCAAACCTTTTAGCCCACAGTTTAATCTTGAACAAGAACAACCATCACCCAGCAAAATTGATAAAACCGATAAATCTACTAAAACTAGCCCATCTACCAAGAAAACGCCTGTAAAGACCAAAAAACAAGTGAAGAAAGGTAGTTTGTCAGATCAAGAACTCGATAATTCTAAGTTTGCACTAAATACTAAGAGCTTCCACTACACTTCATCTGAAGAAAGTGTTAGCGAATCTAATGACGATAATGACACCAAAGAGTCTTCCGAATCTGATACGCCAAAAAGTAAGAAAACTAAAAACAAAAAATATAAACGTATTACAGACAGTGCCAAGAAATCTTCATCAAAAGAACTTAAAGAATTGTCAAAAGACTCACTTATCGATCTCAAAGATAGTTCTGCTTTATTAGGTAATGAAAAACCCAGCAAAAGACGCCTTAAACTCTTATCTATGTGGACTGGGCCCAAAAAGCATCGAATGGCATCTCTTAATGCTATTGCAAAAGTACATTGCTTATATGAAAATGAGAGTCGAACTCATATGGAATTAGGTTTAATGAAAACAATAGACAGACACATTCTACCAAGCACTTCCAAAGCTACATCAGCTAAAAAGAAAGAATCTAAAACAAAGGAAACTGAGAAGCAGGAAAGCACTTCAGAATCGGAATATGAAAATAAAAAAGACAAGAAAGACGAAAGTTCTGAAAGTTCAGATGACAGTCCACCACAGAGAACTTTACGAGGGGTTCCAGGTATAAGAAGTGCTGGAAAATACTGGGATCCAAAGTCTTCTACATCTTCCAGTGAGGATAGTGAATTAGATACTAAGAAGAAAGCCACTACCCCAGAGAAAAAGAAAACAACACCTAAGGCTTCAATAAATAAGTCTGATTCCGACAAGCCGCCAGCTAAAATGAAAAAGACTGCTGGCGTGCCTGTTAAGAAAAAGCGTAATAGAAATGAAGTAGTAATGGACTTAAAAGATATGGTCGTACAAAAACGAATGGCAAGTCTAAACGCCACCGCTATTCTGGCAGCTAGTTATGAAAAGCGTTCGCCAAAATCTAACAAAGACGAGACAACAACCGACTCCGGAAGCGACGAATCTTTTTCTCAGAAGTCAAAAAACGGGCAAGGTTCCGGCTTTAAGTCGGAATTAAAAAATGAATGTGAACCCAAAAAGGAAATTGATGAAACGGCATTGGCTGATAGGAAGCAAAAGGTTGAGGTTATTGTTAACCAGGACACCGATGTTACCATTACTGGCGTTTATTCTACTCATCACCATGAGGGGTTTTGCACTGTGTCTGGAATGCAATACCGCATTTCGTCGACGAGCCATACGCAGACAACGGCTACTGCTAATTGTGAAAAGGTGAGTACAGTGACGATATAATTCATATAACCATAAATCCAGACAATTGAATTAATCACACGAACTTGTTGATTTAATAATGAAGTTATAGAATTCCCCTCTCCACAGTCAGAACTTAGCAAATTGATGTGAGTATTATCCATACGTAATAAAGACTATACACCCGCCGGCGCTTCAGTTCTCATTAATACGCGGTAATGAAGTAAGTTCTATGTAAACACGCCTCGGGACCTCATTCGCACATTATCCTTCATCGCTTTACCTTACCAAAGTTTACATAGAAAAATAAGCCTTTTGTATTTGAAGGGAACGGTCCTTTTCGTGTGTTTAGTAGTTATCAATTGGGGCGTCAACGATTCACGCGCGAAAGGAGTAACCACTGTGGTACCCTTGACGCAGATTATATCGTCTGACGCGTTAAATCTTATTAATGCTATGTTAAACTCTTAGAAGCGTCAGAGATCCTAAATATATGTGCATATTACAAGCTTGTGTAAGGAAGGCTGGCGGCTATCAGTAACACTACATTTCAATATAAGCTGCTATTTGCGTCAAAATGTTTAGTTAAGGAAAAGCGTTCATGGATTTAACAAGTAACTTATGAAACAGGCAAGTATAATGACAGCATAATAAATAAAATCCCTTCGACAGGAGGAATGTACCCGCGATGAAGGAGCTCGCTACACGCCGCTATCGGCTCTCTCATCCATGCAGCCTCCCGCTGACCATCCACATACACATCCACATCCAGGTAAATATAATTTAAACGTTTCAAAAGTTTCACATTGGTTGAGGAATTACAGAAAGTGTCGTATTCATTCTTCAAATTTAAAGGGAGGGCTATCTAATACGTTTGTCGGATCAATAGATGAACTCCTTTTTGTTGAGATTAATGTATTAATTGTATTTACATAAAGGAGTGCTCCGGGCCTTATGGCCTGGGTTCGAGTATCAATGCAAGAAAATGTTGAACTCTTTCTTTAATAGAAATGTTACATCTATAATTAAACTGATCCTGCGCTATTTGAAAGGGTGCATATTGGCTCGTAATAATTAGTACTAGTAAATAGGATTTAAATGACAGTATATTTATCATTTACCTTTATTAATTATCCGTTTTTCGACTGTTAGGGTTAGAGGTTGCAGAGATTGTTATATGTTTCCCAAAATGTATAAAAATTAGAGAAGAAATTGTCAAACATCATATAAAAGTGATACTAATCACAATCACGGCTTCTATCCAGTGTACTATATGAACTGTTTTACATTTAGGCGGCCTCGATGGCGTAGTGGTTAGTGTAACCGACTGCAACGCCTGAGGTCGCGGGTTCGATTCCCGCACAAATCAAACATTTGTGTGCATAAACATGGATGTTTGTCTTGGTCTAGGTGTTTTTATGTATACTATGTATGTATTTACAAAGAAAAGGTATATATCTATGTTTATCCATTGTCTAGTACCCATAATACGAGCTCTGCTTAGTTTGGGCTAGATGGTGTTGTACATACATACAACATTAGAATATTATTATATTATCTATATACTAATACATGAAGCAAAAACTTTGTACCCCTTTTTACGAAAATTGCGCGAACGGAGGATTATGAAATTTGGCACAGTTAATGTTTATATGGAGAAGGAGTGGCGAATCCTAATATTTTTATATAATATGCATTAGAAACACATTAAATTAATGGGAAAACACTACACGCACACGACCATTCATTTGACACACGCAGTCGAATCGCGTTCGTAGTATTTCGGTATTGTTCGTCTGACGTCGTACAATTCTTCGTAACTATACATATACCTTATTTATAAGTAATAAAGAAAAAAGAAAACAAAGCTTAAAAATATCGTCAATGAAAGAGTATAGTTAAGTAAATAATCATTTGTTTGAAAAGTAGGTATAGGTAAATTAACCTGTATAACCTTGGCGAAACCTAAATGAAATGTGATTATAAGGGTAAAGTTATAGACAATAAAACCTTAATAACGATTAAACTTAAAATTTATATCAGTTATGGTCGAAATGAATATACTTGTTTGGGGATATAGATTCATGGACACAGACGTAAAATTTTGTATATATGTAATAGCTATTATAAACTTTTATTCCAAGTTACACCATATCCGTGATTTTAGGCTGTCATAATTATTTATCTTTTGTAGGTAAGGGCCGTTTAATAACAGCTAGCTGTTTTTCCCGTGAAATGTAATTTTCTATCGGTACTTTACGTTTTCAATAATATCTCATAGAAGAGCCTTACGAAGTGTTTACGTTCTAGCCAAAACAGTCCAAAATCAGCATGATGAATGCAACGTGTCGAATATTTTTAGATAAACAAGTATTTTTTTTAAGGTGGGTATCCGAATATACAGTTTTACTTTTAACGCAGCTACACTGTGTCTCAGGAGGTAACAATTAGCAAATATTTATTATCTGTGATGTGGAATAATCCTTATATTGTCATGTAGGCGACTAAGAGGTAAAGTTTTCTCAGTATGAAGCCACTCTCGTAAAGCTTATCAGAAAGCATTTACCGTAATCACTTCATTATAGTATCGACTTAACAGTATTATACGATTACTTAAATTTATTAGCTTACTTAAACTGAATTTTAAAGTAAAATGCTATGTTTGAACCATGTGATATTTTTAAACCCGTTCAAAAAATGTTATCTACACATATATTTATTTTATTTCGAGTCATTCGTATAAAATTCTCTGCGTGATATAACTATAAACATAACTTACTTCCTTACTCTACTGAATGATAAACGCTTTATCGAAAGATATTATATGGTATCAGACAACACATATTTATGTAGTAAGGATGTGAGGACCTCCAATTGAATCTGACCTTTGGAAAAAAGAATCATCCAATAAATCCAATTAAAGCCCTATGATGGGACTTTAGATAACATTAATAGACTCATAATAATTTACTGTCTTTATGTGATATACGTTCTAAAAGAAAACCAATAATAAGGATAAAGCATTAAGAATATTGCAGTACAATTGCTTACAAAAGAGCTACTATTTGTATTTTCATTATACAGAATGTTACGTCGGGAAGAAATATATTATTTTTATACTCGCATGATTTTCCTTGAAGGCATTATACGAATTATATCTACGAATTTATTAGCATTAGACACTGATTTCATATTGATGTAATTCTGTTAATATTCTCTCGGATTCTTAGAGTATTTTGTTCCCGTATCTCGGATATGGGATACAGTGTGTTATACGCATAACATCTGGGTAGCTCTGTATATCTGACTAACCGCAACGAAAGGACTGTGTTAATAGAATGAGCTATTTTATATACAGGTCCGGTAATTAATGGATAACCTTGAAATGTCTTACAGTAGAACTGACGCCCGTACAGAAAAAAAAATGACAATATATCTATCCTAACTACTACCTGAGATATGATTTTGTTTTTAATTACCCTATGTAACTTTCTTGTACACTACGACCATAAATTATTGAATTCCATCGGTCTTTTGTTGTTTTATTATTAAACACTAATTATGTTAATAGATAGACAGTCAAAAGTATGACTAGCTATTGCACTTCTTTAATATTTTTTTTATTTTATTTTCTTTCCTGAACGGCCGTCAGTTCTACTGTAAGACATTTCAAGGTTATCCATTAATTACCGGACACCTGTAGATAACTCATAAACAGTTGATTTGTTATCTGTTTTATTTTGTAGTTGTACATTTCTCAGTATTTTGTTATTTAACTTGTCTGGTTTAAGTTAATTTGACTGCACGGATGACGTAGTGGTTTGAGAGTCGCCTCGCCGCGCCGCTGCCACTGCGGCGAGTGTTGTGGGTTCGAAAAATACGGGAACAATTGTGTTATCCACAAATTGTTGTTCCGAGTCTGGGTGTTCATTGTATCCGTTCTTTGTAAAGTCCCCTACGATATAGGAATTATACCTAGAGCGGGAGTTGTCTTTTAAAAAAAGAAAACAGAAGGTAAGTTTAAAATGTATCTCTTGTGCTACATGAACGATTTTTTAGCATTTATTAGAATGCTTTTTCCGATCCGATTAACCTAAAAGGTCTCGTCCCTTTTACCACAAATATGTTACTCTCAATTTAGATGCATTTCTGTTAACATTTTATTAATGTACATATAACTTTTCTTAATTATGCATATGAAATTAAATTATAAAAATGTATTCACACTTAAAAGTAATAATTAAGTAGTTAGTTTGTATTCGTACTAAACTTACTAGTTAAACTAATAATTATATAGATCGATCGAGATATAATATTATGATATTATATCTCGCAAATATGTTTTTACTTTTATATTATACATCAGTTGCCGCATGCGGCTTTGTCTATATGGTATCTATGGCATTAAGACATGGTCTGTTTATAAAATATTGGTTCAATAATCCAACAATTATCCCAAACAAACAAATGTTGTCTATTTATTACAACAGTTAAACTTATTTCCTCGCGATGTCATCTATATGTATATTAATACGTGAAGCAAAAACTTTGTACCCCTTTTTACGAAAATTGCGCAGACGGAGTAGTATGAAATTTACACAGGCACAGTTAAAGTTTATATGGAGAAGGAATCCTGATATTTTTATAAAATATGCATTAGAAATACATTAAACTAATGAAAAACACTATGCACACAACCATGCATTAGACACACGCAGTAGAATCGCGTTCGTAGTATTTCGACATTGTTCGTCTGAAGTCGTACAATTCTTTTTAACTATGTTTACCTATACCTTATTTATATGTAATAGAGAAAAACAGAAAACAAAGCAGCAAGCTTAGGAATTTTGGTCGAATTTTGACCACTAGGCGTTATATTTATTGGGCGTTACATTGTAATTTTCACATTCCCTGTGAAATAAAAGTGTATCTGACCAAGCAAGTGTCTGGATTCCAGCGTGTGTATCGTCGTGACCGGTTGCTTCATATCGCACGTTAATAGGTCAATGTTTTTAGACGCGCGGCGACCTCGCGCCGGCGCAGGCGCACCCAATGTGTCGCGTTTCACACACAGCGATGTTCGGCTTTTTTTTGTTCGTGTTTCGCTTTGTTGTGCCACCGCTGTTCACGATTTGGTCATTAATTTTTATATCATGTTCGCTTACTCCGTTCTCTTTTATTGATATACTGTAATGCAAATTGATGCCGACACTGTTTTTAAGTTGCAATAAATTATAAGGTACCATTATTTCACACGCCTTATATTATGAAAGCAGTTGTATCCATTTTGTAGTAACTACTAAATAATATCCAAATAATGTCATATTTACATTCACTGTCCTTGCTTAGGTAGATACTTGAATTTGTTCACACGTTCATATCTCGCTTTGGAATGAAGTAAATTACAGGCAAGTTTCGGAATGAGTATAATAACTCTCAAAATATATTTAGTAGGAAAGTAACAAGCAGTTGGTCATAATTACTGTTGAACGCCAAACGGGAAAAGTTCCTATATTTGTTGTACTCCCTTCTAAACAGACGAGCACTATTGAAGTAAGTATAATACGGCTAGTTTGGCGTGGTGCCAAGGCTGCAGATGTCGAAGCTGAATCTTGGCCCCCAAGCTCTTCCGAGAGAATATTATAACACCTATTAACATAATCTCTTATGTTTTAGTCTCATTTGAAACTAATGTCCTCTGTGATCCCTAGACACGTCTCCGTCCTGTCTGTTTGATTTTCATTCCATTTTATATGACTTAATAAAGTCCCTACTTGTATTAAATGTTCCAATATACATCTTCGTTATCGGCAATAAGAAGATTATTCTAATTAATGCATCGCTATGATTGAAGAATGCTTTCATCGAGTCGTAGAAATATGAAGCTAATAAATTCTATTGTGATTGTATTCTCATATCTTTTGAAGTCGTAGAGTTTTTTGCGTTAGACGAATATATCTTCTTTTGTTATTGTGAGATAAAGGAATATCTCTTACAAATGCGTAGATATTGGATAACCTTATAAGATTTTCAAGTATATAATCGTATATATTTTAGGTCCATCGATATAGGTTTTTATTTAATACTAGATTATACCCGCGGCTTTGGTCGCCTAAATGCAGATTTTGTAAATGAATTTCTACCTCTTGTAAACAGTACTTTTCCTCTAAAGATACCCTATATACTTTTCTGTACCCTTGAAAACGTCATACAAGATGTCATTTAAAAGAAACTATGATTATCGATTAAGTACTTAAAGCGTGAAATCGTATCGAACAAACTCACATGCACATTTATAATATTAGTTAACGATCTTAACCCTGCTTATTTCGAGATTCTAAAATAAATATTCATGAATTTTTAAAGTTATCATTTGGCTCTTCTGAAGAGATGACTCCTAAATAATTCTAAAATATCTATAGGTCACAGGTGTGCAGTAAATTTACTCATTGCTCATGGAGTTCGAACCTGCTACTATTCCATCGATCGCATGTGATGGCTTAATAAAGGGTCTATCAACAAAGACGGGTCGATGTTGAAATTAAATGAATCAAGCTGTATGTAAGATATTAAAGAAATTATTTTTTTATTTGAAAGGCCCATTTATGCCGTTATTTATGAAATATGACATTGTTTAAATGTCCACCGCGGCTTCGAACGGTGGCACGGATCCGAGAGGTCAAATTTTCAATTACTCTACTGCATAGAGCCGGCTGAATCTGAGCGATGGCCTGCGTTATGTTGACTTTCAGGGCATCGGTTGATTGCGAATTATTGGCATAGACCTGCGACTTGAGAAAACCCCGCAAGAAAAAGTCTAGCGGGGTCAAATCGCACGATCTTGGTGGCCAATTCACGTCATCTCTGCGACAGATAACCCTACCCTCGAACCGTTCATGCAGAATGTCCATTGTGTTGCTCGCTGTGTGGCACGTAGCACCGTTTTGTTGGAACCACATGTTGTCCACATCCATATCGTTCAATTCAGGCCAAAAGAAATTGTTAATCATTGATCTGTAGCGCTCGCCGTAAACAGTAATGGCCTGGCCATCATCGTTTTCGAAGAAGTACGGACCAATGACCAAACAGTAACTTTTTGTGGATGCATTACTACCTGGTGAACCTCATGTGGGTTGTGGTCGTCCCATATAAGGCAATTTTGCTTATTAACAAAACCATTCATCCAAAAATACGCCTCGTCGCTATAGATGATTTTTCGGCCAAAATCGGCGTCCTCTTCCAAACGTTCTGTAGCCCAGTCAGCAATCAAACGGCGTTGTCTATGGTCATTCACTTTGAGCTCCTGGGTCAGTTGGATTTTGTACGGGTGTAGGCCCAAGTCCCGACGCAAAATTCGCCAAGTTGAAGTCTGCGAAAGGCCGAGTTCTTGTGCACGGCGAGAAATCGACTGCCTCGGAGTCCTGCACACTCTCACGGACAGCAGCGATGTTCTCGGCCGATCTGGCGTTCCTTTGACGTAAGGGTGTTGGTTGGTTGTTTACCGAACCAGTCGTCTCGAATTTGGTCATCAAACATTGGAGAGTCGACTTTGAAGGGCCACCGCGTCTGCCGTAAAATGGACGTAATGCGCGCAACGTTTGCACTAACGAACACTCATTTTGATAATAAAGTTTTATCATCTGGACGTGCTGCTCAATCGTGTACCTTGCCATGGTGATTTGGCATCAGTAATTGAAGAAATAACAACGCATTTGACAGATGCCGCCAAAACAACATGGCCGCCACAAACTGTCAACATCGACCCGCCCTATTTGAAAGACCCTTTAGTAAAGAACTCATCGGTTAAAAAAGAACAATGTATGTTAAATAGCATAGACACATTTCGGCATTTCGCCCCTGTGTACCACAAGTAATTATTTAAGTATACTACACCTAGAACACAGAGTTGTACGTAAACAAGCCGCTTTGTAATAAACATCTTATTCACATAGCTTTCATAATACATTTTCCATTTTCATAATACAGTCTCAAATATTGTCAAACAGATTCAGTGTTTGTCAGCGTAAAATAAACTTTAATCCCTCTGAGTGGAGCTGTGCTCAAACATAAAACCGCTGCGGGCCCAACACTCGCCTCCGTAACTTGAGACTTATGTGTTAGACAAACAAAAATTGTTTAATGACTATATAGTAAGACTACCAACCAATGCTGTAACATTTTGTATGTGCTGAAATTGTATAAATATGTATAAATAGACAAACTCTTCGTCTTTTAATTTAAAATATATTTGAATCTGATTGAATTTAACTCATATTGTGTTGGCGTAAGGGCGGCTACATAACTAGTGTATAATGGGTTATATTGACACAAGATATAATATTATATATTATTGTGAATATGTTGTCCCAATATTCAGCACGCGTTTTTTTGGATAACATGGGTTTGGATGTAGTATCGCTAACCACGTATGAATTTACAGATTTTATACATCTTTGAAAACGTGATGTATCCCTCGTCGTAACATGACTTAATTAATAGGCATAACAATACATGTCATAAGTTCAATAACAAAAACTAATAATGTCATTAATGTTGCCGAGGATAAAATATGTTGTTATAATCATATTATATTGAAAGAACGACAAATTCAATTGTCTTCACGGATGGCGCAGGTATTTAAGTGGACAACTTGCCTCCACTAATGTGCTGTGTTGTAGCGGGCTCTACGCTTGCAAGCGATAAAAATAATGCAACCCATAAATAGCTGTGCATCGTATCAGTTCTACCAATATTTATGAAAGCTCTTGCGTTACGTATATTTTATTCTCTTTTAACTATTTGACAGAAAATACAATGACATTTGCCTGAGCCAATTCGAATTCGACTCGTAATGGACAGCTGTCACATTACACATTACCTTCCAGCCAACGAAAGATAATTAGGCCACAGTGAGATCTCCACTTATCGGAGCCATACAACTTTCTGTTGCGTTTCTGCAGTGTAGGGTATCCAGAATATCCAGGCTTTAGAAATCAGTATGCTATTAACGAATAGGTCTGGAATCTCAGCATCTATACCCCTTGAACTGATATCGTAGCGATTTCTTTCTAAAGGTTGGCAGCGCTCGGTTACTAAGGCTGCAGTAACCGCTTACAATAACCCGGGCCGCTTGCTTGTTAGCCAAGTTGGTAGCACAACTAACTGATTGAACATATGAATGTTATATATGCCAATTAATGAGACCCACGAGGATCCACGTGACTTTTTAAAACGCTAGACGATTCGGCCAGTGCAACCAATCAAGTGTACATAAGAGAGATTTTTTAAACGCTTCTGTAGTACATTATCCCCTACATATATATAAACGAAAAGATATAGGTATTATATATAGGATAATGAACAGATATATAATTTATAGCTAACAACTCTCAAGGGACTCTATAATATAAATAATGTGAACGCTGAAAATGACATGGTGATGGTTATAAATTATGAACAAATATGTCACGGTCAATACGTCTTGTTAGCTCTGCAGTCTGGTCTGTATACGCCTACTGAAGGGCATTAGGCAGTGCAGCAAACGATTATTTTATTGCCGATCAGTAATCGACTACAACATTGTTTGTTTTACAGCGTGAAGTCAGACTGAGACTAGTCAGTTAATGAAACAAACAAGAATGAGTTTTGAAGCATATCGAAATACTAGTTCTAGATATTGAATATTTCTATTCAGAAATGTTTCCTGTTCAGTGTAATACGCTGATTGGAAATGAAAACATATCCGTTTCATTTGCCGTTTGAATGCCAATCTCATGCAATGCCATTTTGGAGGTTGAAGAATATCATTTTGGCAGAGATTGCGAAGTCCACTATGGTGTCACTCTATCGGTGCTATAGTACTTTACTTCTTTAAGAGTAAAGCAGGAAGGTAGAGATTTGTCCTCTTTTAATTTGTCCTCATAGTATTTTAAAGTAAAAACGCGTAAGATGTGAGGATTGAGTATGGGCTTTTATTATGAAGACAGACCGGTCTTAAGCCACCCACATCCAACCGCTTCCTGCAACCACCTTGTGGGAAGCCTACCCTGCTGCGTATTCCGACGAGTGGACGTCGTCACTCCAAAAATTAAAATGAAATCATACATAACTCATAAAATCATACATTTATACAAATGTAGAAAGTCTTAAAACAACGTTTTAATAATATGGAAGATTCAGCAATTTAATATTAACTTTCTAGCGATTTAAAAAAGTTGCTCTCGTCTCTCTCTGCTCTCGTCGAGTCGGCTCTCGCAATTCTTTCGCATTAAAGTCGTACTGGACCACTTGCAACTTTTGACATAGTGTTACTCTGTGGTGTTTTCATTTTGATAGACGACCTATGCCAGTATATCCGTGGAAATAATTATAAAGAGTTTTATAGCATTGTATTGGTTAGCAATTGCTAAGCAATACAATTATGCTACAAAACTCTTTACAAAATTTATGACATTATTAGTGCTTGTTATTAAATTACATTTTAGAATCCAAAGTAATAATAACCATTGACTGCCGATATGTAGGTCATTATTACATTGGATTCTAAAAGTTTATTGGTACTAGCTTCTTAGAAACGCTTATAATTATGTCATATATGTTTAAACTACAAGCATCCAATGAATGATAAGACAAAGATAAAATCTATAGAAAAAGTAGGCACTAAAGACTGCACGCATGGTGTAGTCGTTCGAATAGTTTCACAAAAAATATTATTTATATATTATATAAATTCTTATTATATAAACTTTATATATTATATTATATAAATATTATTGTGTTAATGTGGCTTATGTTCCCAGCGATATGTCTTTATATTGATATCTTCAATAGCTTTAAAAAGATTTTCAATATTGCTTGTTTAAAAAATCTGTCCGTTGTGTTACTCGTGATCATTGAAATAGACGTAAGACACACCTACTTTGTTCACGCCGTCTTTGCAATAGCGTGTTTAGAGTTTTAGAATAATGCGAGCAAATTTCGACTTATATCTTCGGTATTCTTCAACTAGGTATCCCTCGGGAACAATACTTGGCTCCTGGATGATAAGTGCCTTATGTCTTATTCGATATCCCTGAAAACACGAACAAACAAACTCACAGTCACATTTATAATATTAAGTTAGAATTTATTTGTTACGCTTTCACGCCTTATCTACTCGTCTGATCGTCATAAAATTTCGCATACACGTTGTCAGGGACTCACAAAGGGTACCACGTATCCAGTGAAAGGTACTGTTACTTATCTAATCTAGCCTACATTTACGCGAACGAAGTCGCGGGCACATATTAGTAAATAATATAAGAAATAGGCGTGAGACTATGTATTTTTATATTATTTTATTATATATCAAATCTAGCTTGTACTAACACCGCAAAACAAACTGCATAGTTTAACGGTTATTATTGCTGTTTATTTTATTTACCATATCTTTACCGCGATAAAGTCTGTAAAACTAGTTTGTTATCGATAAACTTGGTGAAAATATTACATTTGTTTTATATTTACATATATGTATTTATATTACAATAGGACCGATAGAATTGTGTTATTACGTAAGCAATTTGAAATCAGCATACGCCGCTATTTATAAATGTAGCACACTTGATAGACAATAGGCACGTCGTCCTGTTACGTGAGAGCTAAAACTAAGCATGAATGGGACGTGTACATGATATACCTCTGCTTTTAACTGTTGGAGGTGATAATACATCTTAACTAATATTATAAATGCACATATGAGTTTGTTCACGCCTTAATTAAGGAACCGATCATTATGATATTCTGCATACCTATACGTAGTCAGAGGTACAGAAGGGGACACTTGTATAAGTATTTTTAATTCAGGCAAGGTACCTACTGTTCTCAAATGATAGCTGGAAAATATTTCTGCCTGCGGATTAGCTTGCGTGAATCCCAATAAAACGCTACACCAGTATGAAAAGAATATCTATGAACTAAATTTCATCGTAATCATCGTAATAAAAATTTGATGGCGAATCAAACATCAAAACATCTTCACAAACTTTTACATGCATAATATTAGACCAAACTGTGGCTTCATAGCAGTAATATATAAGTTCTTTTCATATTAAATCTTAATCTAACTATGTATGATTAATTGATTACTCAGTTGTCGGAATGGAGACCTAACCTTAAACACTCGGGCCTGTGATGTGCCGAGATGACAGCTTAAACCACTCGAGACAAAAATTGTGTGCATCATAAATTGTGTCCATTTTTTCTGTGATAATAAATTCCTTCACGACACAGTAGTATTGTCTAGAGTTAGATATGTTTTTAATAGAGAAAAGAAAGAAATATTCTTATTCACAGCTTAAAAGCACAATGAATTCACCTGTATCTAAAGTTAACCCGTACTCCTCCCATCTTTAATAGCTCAATTTGCCGTAATGCTATAATAACAGATAAAATGTCTTTATTTTAAAACTTGGTAACTTGGCCCTTCACAACAAGGGTTGTTTAAGCGATATCTGACAGGTAATATGCAGTATATTTCTTTATCGCTACATATTAAATCGTCTAGTGTCATAAAGGGTTTTTTGAACGATAATCGAGTTAGGTTTTATGTTCAGTGAATTATAAGTTGTGCCTATTTGTAATTGGTAGTGGTCCGGCGTGGCGCGGTGCCAGCTCGCTCCGTCCGCCATCTCACAGATATTAAATAGCAGCCACTTATCTAAGCACCCGCTCACCGACCAGACTCCAAATCAGCACTATCTCAGCTGTTTGATATTCAATTTAATTTCGTTCTCAGATAATTCTAAATTGAATTGCGTCACACTTGTGCGAAATTTAACAGCTCTAACACGAACCTTTGTGTTTGACGATTAGGTATGAAATCCACGTAATCGCAAAAAACGAACATCCTGTTTTTTGCAGGAATAATGACCGCGAGACCCGCCGGACATTCATAAGCTGCTATAAAAAGCGCCGAGTGCAAAGTAAAGTGCAAAATTCCGCCAATATAAAACAATTCAAAGTCACACCACGAACTTTGGCCGAATAGAGAAAAGTTCGCTCAGATTGAGATTTAAATTACAGGCCACGTTAAATTTATTTAATTTTCATCTCGGAATAATTCGAAATTTGAGAGCAGAGCATTTAATTTTCATAGCTTAGCGAAATCCCATTTCGGTGAAACCCGATTAGTGTCTAAGCGGCCGTGGCCTATTTGTTATCTTGGTGAGAAAAACCATTTGAACATTTCTCGGTAGTGGGAACAACAAAATAGAGAAAGATGAGGGGAACCGAGGGGTTGTGCGAGTTAATCATAAAAGCCGAACGCTAATCGCCCCGCATTCGCGCCGGACTCACCTTTTTGTCTTGTTTGCCGTCGAGATAAATGTATGACAACTCTCAAGATATGTTTGAAGTATATTTATCCGTGTTTTCTTTGTTTAACTTGAGGCTTCTTGTGTATATTATATTCGTGTCGGACAGAGAAAAGAATTTTATATTTTGCCAGGACGTTTACAATTCTAAGAAATGAAGAATGTATAAGATTTTAAACAAATGTATCAAGAATTCTAGGTAATGTTGTTTTGTTACTTGTAGAGTACATAAAACGATATTTCTACATTCCTTGCAAATCTAAATCGTGTTTCACTTTGTTTAATAATAAGTATATCGTTTATCAACAGCATATAAATACCTCATTTATCATCAAGTACTGTTCGAACCAAGGTAGACAAAGTCGGGCGCATTGACTATAACCGTAAATTGAGGAGAATGTTGTTATGTTATGTTATAATAAATAGATCATGCAGAGATGATCTACTTCGGGTGAATGATAAGTATGTTTACTGTCTATTTAACCATTCCAAAATTCTGTTATTTAAAACTGCCGTTCGGTGTAATGTGGTGTATAATTTCTGTATTACATTAATATTAAACGAGGCGTTTATATTTCAGAAACTAACATATCTCCAATATGTGCAGTGCCCGAGTTGGGTGGATTATCGCGTCGTGCGGGATGTTCCAGCGCCTTCTCTGCGCCTTCCACTGCTTCGCATCACGAACCAGGTAAGCAACTTGTTGTAGAATGTTCACTATGACATACCTAAGTCTCTAGTATACTATTACTTTTTGCATGTGATTTATACAGTTCTATAGGCACCAGCACAATTTCTAGAGTTTTCTCTATATAGCCCAGTTGAAAACAAATTTCTCTCGCAACACGTAAGCAACTGCGTCAAACTTACTCAAGCAAACGAGTCGCAATATACTTTAGTTACCGGTTGTTAGACGCAATCAAATTTTGAACTTTAACAAAATTCACGTGCCTTTCTATATTAAAAATGTAAAATATAAAAGCGCAGAGCTTTAATACATAAGTTAATACATATATTAGTTTAGTGCTCAAAGAGATCTATCCATCCATCGGCTTCAACTTGTAGTTTGTAGCCTATAACTTACGTTGGTTTCTATAAGCTCGTTTTAAACAGATTTCTTAGCGGTAACGTTATTGGTGTCCTCGTGGCCCGTATTCAAAGAAAATTCAAAGCTTATGCTGTTAACATATTACTACAGTATGCAGCAATGCGGAGAATATATTGTATAATTGAATCAGTTTTGTGTAATAATGCGCAACTATGAAGCAAAGATATAGTAATTAATTAATGCCAAACACTAGTTGGAGACTAAGCGTTGACTAAAAGATGACACGTTGTTAGAGCGATACCTAAATAGCAAGTTTCTTGTATCAACACAACTTTGCTCTCCGTTATATTAATAAAGTATGCAAGTTTGGATACGATCATATAAATCTTTAAAAGTATTTCAAAGTATCAAGATTCTAGAAGATGTGATCATATCAAAGATCGTATAATGTATGCTATACATTGATTTAACTCTGTATAAAACATTTCACTTGAAACAACATCCAACATCTACTTTATTTGTAATTGATATGAAACAATTTATTCATGCATTGTACTTATATTTACGGATATAAATTAATTACTAATCACTTATTTATATAATTAACTTAAACCTTTACCGATACCATATTTGTCCATTTATTTATTATGATTATGTTTGAAAATCATATTTTCTGTGACCAGTTCAAGCTATGTGTCTTCACGGTCAAAAAATCACATGTACATAAAGTCCCGCTTATAGATAGTTACGTAAATAAGTTCTCACTTGCTTCCCTTTTTTAACTATACTAATATTATAAAGCTGAAGAGTTTGTTTGTTTGGTTGAACGCGCTAATCTCAGAAACTACTGGTTCGAATAGAAAAAAAAATATTTTAATTTTGGATAGCCTATTTATCGAGGAAGGCTATATAACAACACACTACGGCCCATTGGAGCGGCGCAGTAACTATAAACGTGGGTGAAACCGGGGCACATCTAGTATAAATATAAAAATTAAACGATAATAAGTAAGGATATTAATATTACGGATATTATATATCATATTATTAAATTCACAGAAATGTTGTTAAGCTGCTCGTTTGCACGAAATTGAAGAATCTGTGGCAGAGCACAGGTGTGCTTTTTGTGCATTATTTTAATACGTGTAAATGTCACTGTCTCTTATTACTCTCGAAAAACAATAATTCAAAAATTGAGTTGTTTTGCAACAAAACGATACTTGACTGCCTCGGTAACGCCGTGGTAGTGAAAGCGACTGCTATGCATAGTGTCTCGGGTTCGATCTCCAGGGCGGACAAACTGCAGCAAAAGCACAGAGTCTACATCTTTGTCCAGTAATGGTCACGTCCCCTATAATATGTAATGTGAGTGTAATGCACCTCTGCCTACCCCTTCTGACATATAGGCATTAGATATCTAAGTTCGTGTGTAAGAAGAAGCAATACACACGAAAAAATATTATTATGTGTTTCTAATGGCATGCTTTGAATCGAAAGAACTACATAGCCATATCATACGAAAGATACTGTACCAAATTCTACCGACAGTGGAATCAAACACGGGCGAAAGTCAAAGAACATGCAGTGCTTTATCAACAATTTGTCATGTCCACGATCCCCAGTAATCAATTACTGACTGGAGAGAGAGGGAGACAGATAGTATTACTTGAAAACGTTTGTCAACCCGTTTAAACCGTAAACGTTATATAAATTGTCAGTTAATTTGTCATAGTCTGAAATGATCTACTATAGTAACCGGTTTCCCTTTAGTAATAATCGTTTTATGACCCTTATTTATTGATTACGGTGAGCGAAATGTCATTGACATTTAATTATGAGACCTTATTAAATGTAACTTCTCTTTTGCTCTCATATATATCTTTCAACATTCAAACCTGCTTTTAATTTTGCGTACTGGCTGTCTTAATCTAATAGAGATATCGTAATGGTTTAAATAGTTACGAAGCCCGACGCCAAAATGCGAAAATTGTGGATAACACACCTGTAGGCATACACCTATAGAAATAAATATACTATTTCTCGATCCATGGATAGTCATTTCGAATGTAGTTGCTTTTGGCACCGTTATTTTAAAGTTTTTTTTCTAAGCAACAAGCGTTATTTCTGACGCTTAGAGATATGTTTCTTAAAATAGCCTAGACATAATATTATTAACAATTTTTTATTCACTTCCAATAGATCTACAATAGCATAATGATAAGTGAGTAACCAAACGTAGATAATATGCAAAATATTTCGCCCGTTTCAAATTCAGAATCTGTTAAGAGCATGGTTGCTATATGTTTTGTCCAGGGTAATGAATACGATTGCTATGTATGAGATCGATGAATCGAACAAAAAAAATCGAATGAACGATCGAGAATCGATGTCCGAGTTCTAGCAAAGTGTTATTGGGTTTTCCTGTTCATAAATTCTCAGTAATAATAGCCTAAGCTTCTACCTATTTCGTATACCTAATAGTGACGAGTCTAGACTATTGCGGTTTTCCGGACACAATGCCAGATTCCGTGCCGTTATTGAGAATTTCTGGACGAAAAACCCCAATAACATTGCCCAAATTCTGCCTACAATAGTTGCCGAAATGTGGATGTGTGATACACCCGTGCCTTCCCCAAGGATATAGCATGAGACTATGCAATGTTAAGGTTTGTTTTGTACAGCTCATATAGATCAGTTTTATATTACAACTCCAACAAACTACTAAAACAAAAAATTCTTCTTTGACAAGACAATCTTACAAAAATATAAAAATAAAGCCACTGTTAGTTTTAATGAGCGCAACTGAATTGCAGTCGTAACTAAATAACTGCGGGTCAAGAATGAACCGCAGTGATGGATGGCTCTGGTCATATGTATGCTACAAACGTCTAATTAATAAAGGGGCGGTACACTTTATAAGGACTGCGATACATATTTATTAGTCTATGTAACAGTGGGGCATAGCTCTAATAGCTTAATGAATTTTTAATGGTTACTTGGAAAAACTATTGAAGCTACCGAATGCCATTCGCAGCTTTTTACTTCGCTTAGCAATTAATAACAACAATGTATATGGACCAGACGTTGGTGTTATAAAAAGGTTACTCGTACTTAGTAACAAATCCAGTATGTATACTCAGAATAAGTATCTATGTGTCTATAAAATGATCAGACATTTTTGTCTTGAAAGAAGCTCAAACACGCAACTGTTGGCGCCTTAGCAGCGGTGATATGACAGTCTCAGCGCAATCGGACTTGATATCTCTCTCTCTCTCTTCGAACTAATGTTACTATTGTCGAACCTTGCCAGGGCCCGCCTGTTTCTGAGTCTCTTCTACTATGGCAACTCATGGCAGACAGTAGCTTGCAATTCAACACCCACTGCGCATCCATAAAAACTTTTTTAATATAAAGATGTTAAAGCATATTTTAGATTTCTACTTAAATGCATAGCTTCACGTATGTTTATCTCCTATTGGCTAGGCAGAGATGTATTTAAACTTTACAACAATTTGCCTGCTATTTAGGTCTTATAAAATAAAAGGCGATTATTTGCCTATCGCCTTTCGGGTACATTCCGAGCCGTGCTGTTACTGAGTATTTACTAACAGAAATACCCAAATTTTTGTGTGACGTTCCGGCAAACAGACCCGTTACTTATATCAACATCGCACGTAAACATAAGCGCGAACTTATCTCAAACTGTGGAAATCCTCAATCCCAAACAGGGTTAGATTTCTAAAAGAAAGCACATACATAAGTACCTACAGATTTCGCCGAAACACAACTAAAACAAAGCTATAAACCACGATTATTTATAACTGAATTGTAAATGTGCACAAAAACAAGAAGATTACGTAATCGTAATGAACAGCGCAAACGTTCGCGCAGTAAGTCAAACAAAATGCAATAATCCCGCAAGTAAGCAACGTAACAACTGTACGCCTAATTAAATGGACTAGCTAGCATTAAAATACACGCAGTTGACGTCAAAAGGTAAAGTAGCAGGCTCGACGCTGCCGTTGGCTCGGAGTTCGCCATAATTCTCGGCGGGAAGTTCTTTCACTACCCCTCCGACACTCGGTTAAGTAATTAATTCTTTTGCCGTTCTGTTTGAATAAATCACTTGGTAGTCAACTTGGACGTTATAGTCCACTTTTGCGTTTCGAATTTCAACTTAAATAATTTACTTGATAGTTCACTAACATAGTTTCGATCTAGTTCTTACAAAATTCAACGGCGTGCAATGTGTGTTTGTTTGAAACTTAAAAACTTTGGTCTATTTAGTTTCCGTAAATAAAATCGTTACAAATGTCTTCGGGCAGTTCGAGAGGGCGCGTCGTTTAGTATTTCTTTGATGTTGTTTTATTATTTCTCCTTTATTCACGTTCGTTTTTAATAAACATATGTATGTGATACAAATGCTGTTAATAAAACTAAAGGATTGATTGTGAAAAAAACAAGCCCGTCTCCTTTTATGGGATCTTATTGTAAGTGAAATGTAAGCATGATGCATATCCTTTAATTTTCACGCGTGTGTCCAGAATATTATACAGACGAAATAGTAGGTACCTATATCACGTTATAACTCAAACAATCACAATTAAAGTTTACACAAAAATACATTCGCATGATGTATTAATGAAAAGTGAATGTATTGTATTTTTAACAATATTTATTGAAACAATCTGGAAAATATTTTAAACAGAATATTCTGTCAATAGCACGCATGCTAACTGGAATAAGCGACTATATTTTATACAAAGACTATAATTTTTTTTATCAAATGGTTCTACATTGTATTGAATATACCAATAACTTGCTGATGGATTTAGTTGCAAATTAGAACATGTAATAGTTTTAAAATAAATTGTATCAACAATAAAAGTTTGAAGGTATGATGTGATATTCATTTTGGTATTCTGTTTTCATACACAATAAAAAAATACAGGCAACAATTCACAACAACAATAACATAAATAAGGAAATCTGACAACCTACAGTTAAAAAAGTTTTTTTAAAGTCTTAGAGTCATACAGCCTGCAAGTATAAAATTATTACGCCTAATAATATAAAGATTCCAAGTTTGGATACAAGAGTTGTTATAAAGAACACTTTATACACTAGACATAATCTTTGACTCGTTGGACTCTTACATACATAACATAATGGAGAAATATCCGACTACACAACCACTTTTTCACCCCTTGTGGGATTGAACCATAGATAGTGGCAAGATGACCCCTAAAACCGATGCGACATCATAAAATACAGTAAAAGCATTACGAGGTCGACGACGATTAAACCTAGAAAACATCCATGACTTTAAAATTATTTTAATAAACAGGACAATGCAATAGCTCTCAATTGTTATGTGGTGACCGCAATGTCTGGTATTTTACTGTAAACAAAGCGTGTTATGTTTATAATAATATACCGGGAAACTTTCCGACAGTTTATAGCAAAATAGATTATTTTATTAGCCGAATGGGCTTGCGAGGTCGTGCGTTCAAATCCTACTAATTCAACTGACTTGAACCCACTTCTACCACAAGCATATTAGCTTATCTGGAGGTGTAACAAGATAAGAATAAAATAGTTATTTGTAATCAAATTAGATTAAAATAGTAATTTGTAATCGTATTGGATTACAAATTACTATTTTAATTTTACTATTTTACTTATTATTATTTTACTAGAAACATTGAACAAAAAACTAATATAAACGGCACTATGAGAAACCACTGTAGCTATCGGTAGTGACGACTGCTGCATGGTTCGGACAAAATGTTATTGGGTTTATTGTCAAAACTTTGTCAGCAGTGTCACGGAGTCAGAGTACTGTGGTGTTACAAAAAACTTATCTAGTGAAATGAGTATAAACTACTACCTATATTCTCGAAGATATACACGTAAGACATCCGCAAAATGCTAGACTAGCCCAACTGGAGATATTGGGCACAGGAACTCAAAGACCGCAATTTTGTATAGGGTAAAAGAAGGGCCTCCATACTACAGTAGATAAAAATCTTAAAACCATGTTTACCCAATGCTGGTAAGGTTTATTTCTTGTTGTTACTGCTATTGAAGTAAGCTTTAGTGTCCCGGGCACCCAGACAGGATTCTATGGCCCTGTTCCACAACCTCCAAATAGCATCGGATAACTTTTACTTGATAGTTGTGAAACTGGCCATAAAATAAGTCCAATCTTCCATCAATCGAGACGACTCGATGGCCTAGTGGTTAGTGTAACCGACTGCCACGCCTGAGGTCGCGGGTTCGATTCCCGCACAAGTCAAACATTTGTGTGCATGAACTTGGATGTTTGTCTTGGTCTATGTATAATATGTATGAATTTACAAAAATGTATATTTGTATGTTTATCCATTGTCTAGTACCCATAGTACAAGCTCTGCTTAGTTTGGGCTGGATGTTGTTGTGTGTATGTGATAGAATATTATTAATAAAAAATATCCTCAGGATCGTACGTAACCCATAAGCGTGAACATATACCATTAACAAATCATGTGTATAACTCAGACGTGCCATATTCTATTAAATTTACTTTTTGTGAAGTAGCTTAATAAAAACATGCTAATTATATTTTTCTACGTGACTTTATTTAAAACGCCCTTGTTACTAAAAAAACTTTACTGTTTGTTATTGTAGAAACCCCAAATTAAACTGTTATAAATTATAATGTATAAGAACTACATGTATAATTGTCACACAATTACGTTTAAGCAAAATGCATAATGACTAATGGGAAATTAATAATCAAAATTATAAATCTTTAGATTTAAGATGAACATTAAGTCGTGGTGACAATAAATATTAATATGTTAAATCTAAATATATTATTAATATCGACCGCAATACGTCTTATTCCTAGGATATGGATTTGTATACAAGTAGTATCCGCTCACGGCTTCGTTGTATATCATTAAAGCATTAAACAAATAAACCATTCAGTAGTTCCAGAGATATAGCCCTTACGTACAAATAAACAAATTTTATCTCCTTACAATATCGCTATAAAATACTACTAACTTCCACAAACGAGAATCTCTAATAATAAACCAAAATATATTTACGGTTCACACTTCTTTAAATTTCTGGCACAATTAGTTAGTAAAAGATAAGTACATAGCAATAGTTGAATAAACTAACATAAATATACATTTTTGAACACCTCAATCCAAATATACCTCGAACGTAATCAGCTTTAATCAAATGGCATTACTTAGCACCGCTCGGTGTTCGGCCCGTATTAGGTTCATATACAAATTAGGTCATATCTGTATTAGGTCATCGTGATTTCAGTTTGTTTGTTGCATACACACACGTACACACATAAATACCTTATAGAAAAATGACAAACAATTACATTTCGCCCGTACACGACACAAGAATCAGAACAAGCTGTGGGATCTCCATATCTCCCTAATAACACTGTCCGAGGCACAAAGTAAACTCCGCAATTGGCACTCCGGAATCTGCCTAAGCTTTTAATTTTATACCCATGGAAATGAAGTGACAGTTTCAGAAACGTCTTAAGACTACAGAATTTATAATATTATTATGAATGCAAATGACTAAAATATGAAGATACGCCCGAAATAGTTGTTCCTGTTTCGATTCCTAGGACTTATCCTAGGAATCAAAACAGGCTACTTTTTTGGCGCGTTCAAATAAACAATTAATAAATATTTATTAAAATGACGGATGTTTAATGCAGTAATATGATTTCAAAGCTGACATTTATTACAAAATATAACATTATTCACGAGTATAAAATCAAAACTTTTACCCCTCACGAATTTTACAAGTTACTCAAGATAATGAACGTCTGATTCAGTTCACCTATGCGTCTTTTACGATCACTATAAAACACATACGCCAAGTTTATATTAGAGACGTATCATCAAATCTTATCTACTACTTATTAGGGACGCAAAACACACACAGGCAAAGGCCCGAGTCGTCTTTTAGATTTCGTTTATACACTTTCAAGAGATACAAGCAATATCCATCAAGCAAATAAAATAATAACAAGAGGGGTAGCGTAGCGGCGGGGTGAGAGGCCCGGGCGGCGCGGCGGCGCACACTGCACGGAATCCCCGCTTAGTTTAGTTCCACTACCGTGCTGAGCTCCTATTTGCAATAAACACGTCCCGTGTGGTCCCACAACTAGGAACAAGTTTCACAGACTTGTTTGCACTTGGAAATGTTAAAACTGGGACTTTACTTCGTAAACGGCTCGAATTTCTTTGGTCTCTGGTGAACTCTGAATTAGCTACGGTTGAGATCTTTAAGAAATGGGTTTTCCTAGTTAAAACTACATGAACAAGTACACATTCAACTACCGAGGAAATCCTAGAATAAAGACTATATTTTTAAACCTGTTGTAACTTCAGCTGTTTTATACCCGCATATTTTCGGCTTTTAAACCAAAAATAAATCGACTGGCTTCTAAGAGTCTTAAGTTATTCTCACTGAGTAAGTATGCCTCGATCGATTATATTCTATACCATTATTCGTACCATAAGCCGAGTAATGTTCAAAGGCAAGCATGAAGCCGTGGAGCTAATAATCCAAATATTTAACTAGAGCGATAAAAAACAGCACTGAAAATTCCTTCGCCGTCTAAGCAATGATTTCCGCAGTTAAATAACCGAAAAGGTCGAATATGCATAGCGATGTTTGTCTAAAAATAAAATGAAGTGCGAACGAGACTCGAATAAAAATGTGTCGGCCGTCCAGGAGAGGCTTATTATGAAGGCAATATTCTCTTACGCAGGCGGAATTTATATTTAACCGCCGAACATGAGCGGCCCGTAATTCTGTGTCACGTAAATTAGAGCCGTCGTAAACTACTTAACATTCTTTTATCGACTAATTATATCAACAGAATAAACAAGTATTAATTAAAACCGTAAGCGGTTAGCGTTACGCTTTAATGACTTTGGGGAAATTTCTTTACGAAACTCCAGGAGAGTATTGATAATAAACAGTTTGTTGTATCAATATTTCTCAGAAACGAGCAAATACCAGATGGATTTTATCATAAGCCGGATTTAGGCGGGTATAATATCGGTTAAAGGATTTTTATTTATTTTTTGCATAATCGTAATATTTTGCGGGCGCTCTTTGTTGTAAGTAATCTTGCTAAATATCATAAAAGTGATTTAAGTCGAGCAATTTAGAAACATGAAACTCTGAATTGCGTTTACACCCATTTTGTAAATAATGAAAAGTCATCGAAAACATACTCTGTTTTCGATGTTACCCTTTGCGGCCTTTTATTTGTAGTTGGATAATATGTAAAATACCGTTTCGACGCCATTGCGAGGCGTTTGCTGTCCGTGGCTTTCCACGCTTGCACATAAATATTTGATATGAGGCACGCGCAACCCACAATTTCCATTTACTTTATCACAAACCGCGCGTTGTTGCTTTATTCCCGACCGATGATTACTTGTGTACACAAGTTAATACTGGCCGCTTGCAAATGATGCCACATAATTAATATGACGATAAATGGTATAATCTCAATAAATGATGAAATGTACGAGAACGTGATAAGTGGTCCAATATAGTGGGATAATGAGGCCACAATGGGCTATTATCGTTATTCTATATACATTGAGGCAGCCCGCTCCCTGCCGAGCAGAGGATCCAGTGACCCTTGACCTAGTACGGAAGGGTAGCCTCCCTACTCCTAACCTCGGCCTTTTTCACTCCCAATACCCCAACTATAGTTTCATAAACAAAATCTCAGAGTATTTCGTTAAAATAGGGTGTGTAAGCTTCCAACTTTTTGTAGCAGAGTGCAAAGAGCGCTTAAATAATACTAACAAATTGTAGAGCTCGGTCGCGTCCGAGATTAAAATGTTAAATAAGTTTAAATAACAAAGTGCATAAGCTATGATACTCTGAATTATTTCGTTAGCTTTTTAGCTGCACCGTGTATGTCGTTTGTTATAATAATCCTAGAACTTTAATCTTCGGTAAAACGTTTAAACCTTCTAATAAAATAACATACGTTCATAGCACAATTCTCATAGTTAAAGTTATAATAGTTTCCGTCTTAAAGCATCAAAACAAAATAATATAATAACAGACAACAAAAAATAAAACGTGCACGCACACAAAAACTTACTAACCGTATTACGATAAAAAAAAGACTTCCTAACCAAACTGTTACACGCGAGTTAACAAGATGCTAATCAAAATCAGATTACGCTTTCAGCGATACGAATTCGAATAGTGCCAAATAATGGTGTGGTACTACACGATACTAAAAGTATTTCTTCGACCTTAGAAGCTGTTTCTTGCAAAACCTTAGGAAAAGGATAAAAGTTTTATGCCTAGACAATTTAGCAGAACACTTCTCTATACAGTCAATTCATTCATTTGTTTAAAGAATTTCTCTGTTTACTTTTTTATCTCATTTTCGATCGCCGTCCTCTTCTTTCTTCTATACACTTTTATAATATCAACTCATATTATAAGTGAATCAGCACGAATATAGCGAGAGCTTAATCAACATTTAAATCACTACTGCATATGTACCAATCACATTAATCTTGTGCCGCGCGGGGTTCGCACTCCTAATCGCGTTAGTAGTGAGTAACCACTTAAATCATAACACCATCAGTAGTAGTCATAATGCTTTTATGTCCCACGTGATGGATAATATATTTTTTTTTCTATCAAATGATTTCACTTAATTGTCGATGACGTAATATTAAATTGGTGACTTTTTAACAATGGTTAAAATGCCGCAGCTCTTACTTACCTATAATTATGTTGTATGAGCGTGAGATCCAATAAGATTAAAGTCAGCAGGCAATATACACCAATTTGAGGTCGAGAACTGGTAGTAGTAGCCCGGGCCTTTGCTCAGAGACAAATTATTAAGGAAACGATGTTCAGGAATATGCCATAACATGCCAGACGCTTATACAACTCTTCATCATGAAGGATTATTACACAGAATTACGGTTTAGATCTCACTCGGTCCGTTCTCGTGATTACCTCTCAAATATCACACAAGCTTTGTTTTGTTCTGTCGGAATAATATGCTTACTCTTGTGCACTATCGGATTTATTAGTAATAGATCTGATACAAATATCATATTAACGAGTTGTTTACGTATGTCTCGCACTTAATTGGTATCTCTTCAGAATGTTTGTTATTTTTCTTACATTACATTGTGTTTCTTACTGTTTTGTATGAAGTTACGTCTCGTCATTAAATGAAGGAAGATAAATAAAGCTTATTTTTAAAAGAAAATATTTTCTATAGCGAGTGGGATCAAATAAATTACTATGTAACAACCAATTTTATAATGATAATTTTATTAAACTAAAGCTATGTGACGCGGTGATAGTAAATGCGATTGCTGTGCTTGCGATCTTGAGTTCTATTCCCGGGTAAGTTTTCAAATTGTTATTGGTCTGTTCTCTCAAGAAATACACAACAGCAGTATGACGTATGCAATTGTGCCCGGTTGACGGGAATAAGCTCGCCTCCTGTTAAGTGGAACTACTAGACGAAATTTGGATGCTGTACGCTTCTATCTACCACACATCCAGGATATAGGCGTGAGACTACACCTATAGTCTCATGTCAGTGTTGTTCTCTTCATTTAAATACATATATATATATATATATATATATATATATATATATATATGATAATTGATATGATACTCATTTGTGTTACATAAAAACGGAATCAGCTATTTTCTGTTAATCGGAAAACATAAAAAAGCACATTTTTCAATAACACAAATGTCATGCTTATGAATGTAATCAGTAAACTGGTCACACAGTCGCTCGTTCCGCTTCGAAGGTTCCGAACAGATACGAAGCCAGTGCACAATGTTTTAATTAAAACATAATTAGTTAGCGTAGACATAGCTATTAAGCATATAATTTGCTATGCAAACCGTATAATCCCTTCACAGGGAATAGCCGGATATCAATATGCGGAATGCAATACATATCCAATTACCGAACGTCATTAGCCGATTGACCAGTAAATCTATCGACTGTAACCACTATGCCTTGATTAGTTCTACCACAGATAACTAATAACTTACTGCATCCTATAGCATTATCAGAATAATTAAAAACACATGATCGAGTCCGTATCTTGCTATCACAGTCAATTTGATTGATTTAAAATATTTTATGGCGGCTGTAAGCATTACTGAAGAATTAGACAGGTATACGACAGTAGTGATAACTTGTGGGTTACTACCGCTTTATCGAGTCTCTAGAACGAACCGATGGCACGCACTTTTAACCTCACAAAGGCCTACACATATTAATTCACACATCGATATAAAACCGCCGCTTAACCGCCAGCATCCAGATACACTGCTTTTATCTTTAAGTCTTGATTCGGTTAAGCTGAGTGATTCTAATAAATAATAAAATTATAATACAAACTATAAGTATTTATTTACGACAAAATAGATTATGAGGTATCGTTCATATCTGAGAGTTTTCCGAAATATGTGTAACTGTCCTATGTGTTGGCTGGGTTCTCTCATTCTATGAGAACTGTCTGGGCACAACTTCTTATTATCTATCTTTTTTCGCACTAGGAATAGATTCTGTGTCGCGGGGGGACTTTACAAACATTCATACAACGGTCACAAAGAACACCCAGATTCAGAACAATTATTTGTTGATCACACAATTTTTGTCCCGCATGGGGATCGAACGACACAACACGCAGCGCGAGGTGACCACGTAAATCACTACTATGAATTTAATTTTAGAAGTTCACTGATTTATTAATTTATTTTTCTTCTTATACTATATATCCCATTCTTAATAAAACAGAGACCTATCTAAGTATTTTGGATCAAACTAATTTGAACTCTGTTGCAATAATTTAACACGAATATATTATTAGAATTTATAGTCACAAGATTAGAGTTCGAATTGCCATACTCCCAAATTTTGAGTTCAGTCGCTGTTTTATTAAGCATGCGATATGTAAACATCGAATTTAATATTTTACTATCATGAGAGGAAAGAATACACGATGAGAATACTTGAGGGACGGAGCGAGCTCCAGATAACATGTTCAAAAGTATCAGAACTTTCCCAAACCACACTAAGCCACCGTGATAAACTATGGTCTTACTACTCTAATTCTAATAGAAAGCCAGTCGTAGCTCAAGTTTACGGAAGACCAGCTTATCCCAATAACATAATACACATAGGATTCGTGTAAGTTAGTTAAAAGCAATTCTAACAATAAAGTATTTATAGAGTTATTCTATTTTGTAGCGTTTAGAATACGAAGACAACATATATGTAATATAAAGGTATCTTTAGACATTGTCTAAAGAAATCTGTATATTGCTCCATATTCTTATTTACATTGTAAAATGACAAGCAAAACGAAATCCTTTTTATATAGATTCAAAAGCACACTTCCATTCTTTACTATTGAAATAATTAACAAGTTAAACACAAAAGAAGTCGTTTCATAAAATATTTTAAGAAATAAATGAGTTTTATTGTTTAAAGTACAATTTTGCGCATCTACAAATTAGGTACAAACACAGTATTCCCAGTTATGTCAACAAAATTTCTCAGACAGAGGTCATGAGACTTCCAAGGATACTTACTCGACGGCGTACTTTTACTGGAAGACAATACAAACAATTTACTTAATTGTTTCATAACGCTTTACTTACTTTTAACCTGTATGGAGAGGTATATTAAAAATCTTTTGTTACATTTTACACTTACTACCAGATTTCGGTTTGAAAATATATAGGTATTAATTAAGAGCTCAAAGGTAAATACAATTTTTGAAAAAAAAAAGAACTTAATTTAATTATCTATTTAATATTAAGCAATCCACGACATCTCTTACGATTATTAAAGTTACTTACATAAATGCGATGGCAATATAAATCAGAAACAACGGCAAAAGCGTAATCGCCTGCGCATCTGCCGCTCCATATAACCGATAATGGTTTTTAATTACGATTTTTTTTTTAATGTCGATACGTGCATATTTGAACTATTCCTGCTGGATCAAAACATGATAGACAAAATGCGTTTGTAATACAAGCACATACATGCACGATGCTGTTAGTTCCATACAACTACACTCCAAATCTCAGTTAATAAAACTGCCACGAAAGACTGTTCAACGAGAATTTATTTAAGTGAAAAATGGAATTGAAAACTGAATACGCCAATTCAAAATATTTTTTATTCATAGGTATTTCTTTTATTGACATGGCGGTCGCACGATGAATGGAAAATATTGTGCCTGCGCCAATTTCACTAGCGCTATGACCGGGCAACTGGGTTATTAGAAAAAATGGTTATGGATACTATCCTTATTCTAATCCGTTATCAATGTACCACTTTTTAAAGCAAAACAAACAATATAATGCGATTACTGCCATAATAGACTCTGAACCTACATTCTCAGCAATCGGTACGACACTATATAAAACTACTGTCTCCGTGGCGCAGCGGAAGGGAATGCGACTGCTGTGCATGAGGTCTCGCGTTCGAATCCCGGGTCGGGCCAACAAAAAGATAATGGGTTTTTCTGTTTAGAAATCTCAATACGAGCCCGGATTTAGGAAGTTGGCGGTGTTAGACACCTCCGTGCCTCGGAAAGCACGTAAAGTTGGTCCTGCGCCTGATCTCTCTCCGATCGTGTAGGATCACCGTCCCATCGGATCATGAGGGTTAGGGAACAGATAGTGCACATACTTGTGTACTATAATGTCTCCTGCGCAGATGGCCAGTCTCTGTTAAGATTGCCCGCCATGGCCGAAATTCGGTCTCGAGGACATAATTATATTAAACGCATGGGATCGTTCAAGTCATGTGTCGCAATATTTATATAAGAAATTTACAGTGCTAGTTCGCTTCTATTTTTCTTTTTCTATAGATACAATGAACGGTATAGGATAGCTCAACCAGTTAAGCGACGACACTAAAAGAAGAGCCTCATATTTCTCCTTTTTTTAAATTACCTCCTGTACTGTCCCAATGAATGACGAGCGATTTTCAAAAGACATCTACATTCAGAGTATAGATATGGTCCTATGCGTGAATTTACAATAGTCAACACAAATTACAAGTAGTCAAAACTGAGGTGAAAACTAAAACCACTCTGTCATCTGGGCAACCCAATATTATTCATATTAGGACGCCCAGGATTACAATTATATAAAGAAGTTCAAATCTTGGTTGAACATTTATTTTTTCTAATTTAAAACCATAAACTCTCTTAGTGATATTCTTGTAAACAATATTATCTTCTAACAACCCCTTTGTTATCACCACAAACAACATTGATCAAATAAGTTCATTAAAACAAGTACAGACTTAAGCTCTCGAGCTCTTCTAGTATTCTTAACTCTTGGTAGTCGCTCTTTTCTTAGTTAATTGGGCTCCATTATTTATTTTTCCTGCCTTGTTTTCGTCCTCTCTTCACAGTGAACGACAAAATAAAATGGTTTTTTGGGGTCGCTTATTTCATTGTTAGTGGGCATTATTACTAAACAAACAATATTATGTGATTAGGGAAACAACGCGGTTGAACTACTTCATTGTATCAACAGTATGTTTGTTTAACATGTGTTTTATAACATCGCCGTTAAAATCAAATAGTGTTTTTTAAAGGTACACGTATATGCGACATGTCAATACATAATATTTCAGAATGTACCTATATTGAAATATCAGACATTACATTCAGTCAATTATGTTTTTAAATGTCAGATAGCTAATAGACAAAGAAATTGTAGCCAATGGATAAAGCTGCTGCTGATAAAAAAAATCTGTCAAAAGTGTCAATAACAGGCTAAGTTAAATACGGAATCGCTTGACTGGCAGTAGTGGTTTAAATTACGCTTACGCTATTAAATCAACGCGGCAGTAATAATAAGTAGTTCGGCCAGTCATATAAAATTCAAGCTTGTAGTAAACAAAAGCTATGAACTTGAAGGTCTCAAACCTTACAAATACACTGGAAGCATAAACTTTAAATAACTGCTAAACGTCCTTTGGCGCAGGGCAATCTTACAAAAACAAAAATAAGAAACATTTTATTGAGTATAATTTTTTTACATAATACTGTAATTAACTCGTTGGCCAACCGGCAAATACCTAAATTGAAACTTGGAAAGGCAACGTTGACTTTATTAATTATTTTCAGCTAACGTGGAAATTTGCGACGCGATGCGAATAGCTATGAATACGTTATGCTCGAATAAAATCTCTGCGAACGCATTTATGAACCAAATGAAAACTATCTTTGGAATTACGTTTGAAAAGCTTGCCATTGTGAGTGCAGGGAGGGCACTTGCAGCCCCTGCAACTGGTGTAATTGAAAACTAACCGTGAAACAAGCATTCGCAAAGCAACTTACTTGTAACCACTTGTATGTTATCATAATTCTTGTAAGCTCTTAGCGACGAATAGACTACTTCACTTGTTCATAACTTGCTTGCTAAAGCAAATTAAAGTCTAAAACAAAACTTAGACATAGAACGATGACAAACTAGCATGTTGGTTAGTAGTTACTGCTACCCGCAATGCCTCCTCATTGATCCTTAAAGGCCTATTCACGGCAGAGCCACAACACATGGTTGTTGGGATACAATCTTCACGTAAAAGTGGAGGCTTTTAACTTGGATGTCGCCAAACTAGAGCAGCCAGCCATAATACTTCTACCTTGCCTTACCTGCTAGGCACGGCGGGCGGTATGAAGTGTGTGTGCCAGTAAGGTATCTCATAAGGGCGTATTATAGCGGAAAATTACAGTCTGCCAAGTTGGGTTGTGGACATTTTTATGTTCCTGAGATGGCAAGCTAACGTTTAAACTGGGTTGTTATCTGTTGTCAGCATAGCGTTTCTTTAAGATGTATTGGAAACTAAAAATCCTGCTCATATCTAGGCACGAAATACTCTTATTTAGCTAGAATCGTATGTAATGGCAAGTCCTACCCCAGTTGAGGTGCTCTAAGTTTGAAATGATCTCGCGTTAGCCTTTTAAAATAGCGTCATACGAGTTAATGTGGAAGTTTGTTATTAGCAATATTGTTATATGTACATATGTACTGTAATGTACTTTAACCTGTTATCGTTATTAGTCTGCTTATCATCAAATAAACAAATATGATCTCCGATTCCATATGAGTTGGCTGCAAAAATAAATTGTCATAACTAATGTAAATAAAACCAGGGATATGTTATACAAAAAATAGTTGTTCATATAATTGACTATTATATATTTTGACTTTTCAAAGTCGGCTGAAAGAGAACAAGTACAATAATTATTGATACCGTCATATATTATGTTTGAATGTTATCGATCAATTTAATTAATTTACAAACATATCATATTTTATTGCAAAATGTCTCTTGGTTCATAAATAAGAGTAAATAAAAGAATAATACATTGTTTTAAATTATTTCAGTTGACAGCTTCAGCATATAATTTATATGTCAGAGAGGAATTGTTTTGTGTCTTGGTGGAAATACGAACATGAACGTTTAATTTTTTTGTCCTGTGTAGCGATTGACCACTCTACACATTCAATAAGGCGAGGTCAACATTTAAGCCATTGCGTCATCCATACAGCAAGAATAAAACGTATTGTTTTTACTTTGGTTCTGTCGACCTTGGTCTGTAATATTAATATCAGTCTTGACGGAAATCCTTTTGACACCACAGGTCCTTAAAGAGCTCAATAAACACTTGCTATGAGAAACCAATGCCGAAGTAATACATACTTAAAATTCTTCTTTCAGGTCATTACGTTAAAAGTCAGTAGTGCGGTATAGTAAGAACCATGAAATAAACGAAACTAAATTTTATCCAAATACGAAAACGAAAAATTGCTCCAAGAATAGAATCTGGCGAAAATAACATTAGGTTTTATAGTTATTTTTGCGTATCGTAAAACTGAAACTTGTTACAATAAATTGGCAGCGATGTCTGCAGAGGGAATTGATTTCGAGGCTACAGTAGTAAAAACATATAATGGCATAGCTATCGGTACGGAGCCCATTCATACTTTTCTATGCGGCACCGTACTAGGAACGCAGCTGAGTCCCGTTGCAAATATTAAAGTATGACGCGTTACGTGTCATCTTAGAAAGTAGCATATTTGACCTTTAGTAGGCAGCATGCTCATTCCTTTTAAAAGCTCATTAATAAGACACTTTTCGAAATGATTCTCTTAACCTATCGAGTCGCAGTGACACACTGGCGGCCACACAAAATCGATTTTTTATATCTGGTATTCTAAGACTTGATATATTAATACATTTATACATACATATGTATATACTCGTTATTTATTTATCATATTGCGCAAAACAATAGGTTTTGTTGTTGCAATAAGGTAAATTGTTGTGTCAGGAGTCACGTCAATACTGGAATAGGAAGGATATTGATAACTCTGCAAATATGAAGATGCAAAATTAATAATATTTGTTTTAGTAGACAACCATTATTCCTCCTCAAATACAATTAGGACACCCCATACAGACTTTTATGAGCTGGTTTTGAACAAGCACATTGCAGAATTGATTGATGTGTGAGCGAAGACAAAGGAACCTGAGGGAATAAATAGAGACAGATATATGACATTAAACAGACAGTACTCTTTGTTTGTAGAAGCAGTTTGTTTCGTGTTTCGACCTATAAATAATGCATAACATGCAAATTACTAGTTTCTGTACTGAATTTTCTTCAGCATCTTTTCCCTTTTATAATCCCTTCTTAGTATAAAGCCTCTCTTTGTTGCAATTTTAGCTTTTTGTCTTGAATAATATGGAATTAAGTGCCGCTGTTTCATTCCTCTTTCATGTTGTTATAAAGTAAGGGGTAAATATTAAAGGCGACTATTCTTTGTAATTTAGTACCACGTTGTGATTATTATTTTCTAATGTCTATAGTCGTGTAGTGTATAGATAAATAGTTACTGCCTGCAACTTCGCATGCATGAATCCCACGGGAAAACACACCGGGATAAAGAGTGTTAATCCAGGATGGATGGCCTATCTGTGTGCTAAGTTTCGTTCAATTTGTGTAACAAACATCTTTATAAATTGTTATATTAAAATACTAGCGACCTGCCCCGACTTTGCACGTGTAGTACAAAACCTTTACAAATTATACACCTAAACTTTCCTCATGAATAACTCTGTCTATTGGTGAAAATTGCATGAAAATCTATTTAGTACTTTTCGAGTTTATCACATACTGCCGCGGCCGGGAACTGACAAATGCGTTGCATAGTCGATATATTTTTAACTTAGTAATATGTCAATACCTTTAGGTCAGGTATCCAGCAAAGTGGAGTTGGATACTAGCGCGTGAGCACTTTTGGGCCGCGAACATAGCTCATACCTGCTTTAATCAGCACATTCAGCTACGTTTAGCATCACTCAATGCACATATCCTCTCCGTCCATAGATACGATATGAATTCTATCTGCTTTGGTGGATGTGATCTTATTTCACGTAGATCGTAGATGGAGTAAGGAGATATGTCTTAAATAACGTGTCAAGACTATTTGTCAATTAAGTTGTATTTATATATTCATAATACCTTATGATATATCTTTTACCAGAAACAAATCCATTCGTAGCCGATAAACAATCAGTTAAAGCTTAAGGTTAGTAAAATAAGGTTTAAAGTGGCTCCCACTTGGTGGCTCGTTTCCGAGCCGGTAACAAATACACCGTAAAAATATAGTGGCTCGCATGCGAGCCTCTGTCAAAGGGCAGATTTTGACAACTTATTTGATAAGTATTCTTGACGAGTTATTTAACACATATCTACTTACTCTATCTACGGTCAGCATGAAATACAAAGAAACCCTTCAGTAACGAAAAATTATATTTTAAAATAATAATAATAATAAAAATAAATTACACTTACATATTTATCGTATTACTTGGCATAAATCTATCGTACAAGCTTTGCAGCTTAATACATTCAACTTCACTTTTCTTTCACTTCCAACTATAAAATAAGTGAAATTTTAATTATAAGCGAATAGACGCCGTACTGCCACTTGAAAGTATCTATACTCGTATTTTCTGTTTTAGTACTTTAAAACTCCCGAGTGGTATTACCTTGTATATTATATTTAAAAAAACAAACATAGACCATCCAAATAAAAACAAAAAGGATGTTATTCAAATTCACTATGATCTTATTCATTAGAGAAGATTATAAAAATACTGATAGTGTTTTCTTAAGACATAGCTAAGAAGGTAGTAAGCGGCAGTTTTTTGTTTTGTTAGAGATACTAGGTAAGTATTCGGTTTAAAGAGGTAAGATACTAAATGTCCTATTTGCCTGGTTGCCGTGACGATTTGGAACATAAATCCGAAAATTCCAAGTAGACTGAATGGTATACAGGAATAGACTACAATTACTGTGTGTGTGAAAAGAGAAGGATGCGAAAAGCCAAACTGGTATACTAAATCACTTGTACTAAAACAGAAGTATTCAGTCAGCACAATCCACTTATTATGAAATTTCATGTCATATAAAGAAAATATTAGAATGCATATCTTCTTTATATGACTGTATGTCGTCTAAGCATTGCCACTGGGCGTGGAGTGCTTTGGGGTTCATTCTCACATGGGACAAAAAAGGGAATGTACTCCACAAATAGTTCATGTCCGTTATTTCAATTCGGGTGAAATATGAGGTTATCATGAAGAAATAATAAAGATACTATCAAACTAAAAACAACTACAACAAACTCAAGTCCTTTTATCCAAACTAAGGATGGATGTAGTTTAGTTTAGGTGGCTTCAGTTTGCGTGCGAAAGTTCTGTCAGTTATTATTCTAATAAACTACTTAACCTTTCTGACATACCTACGCTTGTTTTACTCCACCGGTATTAGTTACGTTGCAACACTAAACAACTTCGATCGGAAACCGTACTAGAGCCATAAGTAACTTGTAGTTAAACCTGTAACTTCTGAAAGCTTTCAACGACTATAATTAATGACTGTTTGACAACAAGGAAAGGCTTAATTCTTCGAGACACGAAGATGTTTCATTACTTAAAGGTAAATAGCGACTTTATGCGTACCATTACATAAGGTAAAGTGACCTGAGCCGGCAAGAGAGAGTTGTCAGTAAATTGTCAATGAAGCTTAGCTTGTTCAGTGTAGTCAGTGGTCCATGAATGGATAATGATTACGACAACTTTCTTTCTTATTTTATAAACTAGTGTCTATTTTTTATCATATGCAACTTCGTTGAATATTGAATATGAGACCGCATGGTATGTGATTTTGTTGAATATCGAGTACTAAATTTTACCCACAGATTCGCTCGTGTGAATCCCAGGGAATACATTTTGGAATAAAAGTATCCAATATATTATGAACATATTATATTTATATGGCCGGTTTCATCCACACCTTTTAAATTGCTTACGTAACAAACGTCTAAACAACTTTACAGAAACTCTCACATTTATGAACTTGGATAAGATTTGAAGGCATTCAGATTCAGTGCACCGGAATCCTATTATATTGTGTGACATTTCCAGAGGAATTTCTCTGTAAACTGTAAACGACTTTACTTAAGTTTCAGTAAGGTTCGTGACAAATAATTTCGAGCTTATAATATTTGGAATAAAATATTTGAAGAGCTAAACTTCAATATTATATGGATTGAAACGAAGTAGTAATACATTGCAGTAGTACCTACTAGTCAGCTAGTTCACATTGAGTTACGTTAGTTATTACATGTTCCGACTCGTAGTAGTTTGACATCTATAGAAGGAATGACAATACCACTAGTGTAACCAAATTCTAGAATTTATGGGTTAAATAGAATCCTATTCTACGTTTTCTACCCAAAACCAGAAACCAATGGTTCGAGGATTTTACATATACTTCAACAATTATCAGCATACCGAACCATACTTACTAATATTACAAATGCGTATGTGAGTTTGTTTGCGAAAGCTTTCACGCCTTAACCGTTCAACTGATCATCATGAAATTTCACAAACACGTTCTGACGGGTACCTACAGAACAGGATAGGGTACCTTTAATCCAGAAAAAAGATATTGTTACCGAACGAAACTGCGGGCAAGAGCCTAATTTCAATAATAATTAGCTTACAGCGAATACTGTGCTGGCATAAGTAACAACTTACCCTATCAAATTGATAGGTATAAATATATACAGTGTGACTGGTTCATTGTACATACTTAAGGACATGATAATTAATGGTCAGAATAAAAGTGTAAAAAAAGACTGTGTAAACTGCAAATAAACCTTTATGAAAATTTGTATGAAATATCCATAAAATATAGACACCGCGCGTCGCATATAGCTGCTACCGAGGCTAATGACCTTTGATAAGAATAGGACGGGTGGAGGTGCAAATTCGGGAGAGTGCGAGCTGCGGTACCGGGAGCCGGGGGTGGAGGTTTTGTTTAACTTTGGTATATGCGCAGGAGTGTCCGCACATTAAGTTTTTATTGGATAACTAGGTCAAATTCAAAGTACCTATTTTTTATATATTTGAGTCCAGAATCGAGCACTAAATACCCTCCTTCAATATGTCCAGTCTTTTACCAATCAGCCTGTATATTACAATTAGTAACCACGTTAATTGTCGGAACTAGACACCAAACGTAGACTATATTTAAAAATTAGTTCTAGATTGTAGTTACTATCTTAATGGCTTAACTTACCACTCACAGTTTTTATCGGTGTATTCCTCAAGATTCGTTAATAGTTTACTAGCTGGCCATCCTGACGCGGCAGTATCGGCCGCATGCCCTGTAATCTTACTAGAAAGGACTTTTTTACTCAAAGCCTGTAATTATCGAAGCATAAAGCCTCGGCGAAATAATGAATCACTCTTACACGTCATTCACTCGCCAAGAGCAATCAAAGAAAACACTTCATACAACATAAAATTGACTTCTTAGATGATTATCGTGTAGTGTACGGTCATGAATAATTTAAATTCTGTATATTTGCATAATTTAATACATCGTGTTATCACATCGATGTGGGATTAGTTACTGCTTTAATGTTTTCATACAGATAGTTAAACTTTATCAGTATTAGGGTATGTTCGCAGTAGGCAAACAGTACTTTATAAACGAATAGCGCTAGGTTTTCAGGGCCTGTTATCGGACAAAGTGCTTTATATTGGCTAAAACTACCTAAAACCAAATGTACGTGAATGTTAAACACACTGAAATATTGAATCCGGGATTGCTAAGACTTGAATCAACAAACACAACAGTTCATATAACTGGAAAATGCCTACTTTTATTTTCTATCCCTTATTTTATTTGGGTCTAGTGTCTAAGAAAATCTTATATATAAAATTCTCGTGTCACAATGGTAGTTACCATACTCCTCCGAAACGGCTTGACCGATTTTTATGAAATTTTATATGCATATTTAGTAGGTCTGAGAATCGGCTACTATCTATTTTTAGTGATAAGGGTTGTCCAACCGTAATATTTTTTTTAATTTTTTGGCCTAATAATTTTTATGGCAAAACAACGTTTGCCGGGTCAGCTAGTATGTATATAATATTGTCTTACATTTACGCGAATGTTGTAGATGTTGGTTGTCTCATTAACATATAGGCAACCAACATCTTAGTCTGCCCGTGAACATGGCTGCTGAAAAGCAACCTAATCGTCGGAGAAAGTGTAAACTTAAATCTAAATAGTTTGCATAATTTAAATAGCTTAAATATATGTACTTAAACAGTCACTAGTAACAGTGTTCAACAGTAGTAGCATAAAAGATAAAAAAATAGAAAAATATAAACAACACGATAAAAGCTGTATAAATTAGTTTAATTTTGACGTAAACATTCATATAAATGTCACACATATTTTAGTAAATTCTAACGGGTGGGTTCGGTTAAAATGCGAACAATCCACCTCGATTCAAATGTCATTACAATCACACACAAACATAAAACTACTCGTGGAATTGGCATTTTAAGTCATGTCGTGCTTATCCTTATATTCATATGTGAGTTCGTTTGGTATTATATTGCTTTTATTGTTAAATAAACAGAGGAGTGGATACTTGTAAACTTAATTTCGGAAACCAACAGAATGGTTGCCGAGTTTAAGTTTACAAGTATATATTATTGAAATTAAACACTTTATACGGATTTAAAATAAATAGTAGTAAAGTTCAATAATAGTAGTGCTAGAGTTGAAATTAAACACTTTATACGGATTTTATCGCGTTGTTCACGGGGAGATGATCCCCGTGAACATGGCTGCTGTAAAGCAACCGAAACGTCGGGGCAAAGTGTAAACTTAAATACAAATAGATTTAATTAGAAAAAATATATAGCTTAAATAGTACTAAAATTCAATAATAGTGTTAGAGTTTTCAAAATTATGTAATAACAGTGTTTAAAGTAAAATAAACAACGCGATAAAATCCGTATAAAATGTTTAATTTCAATGTATAACATTCGCGTAAACATAAGACAATATTAGTGCTAGAGTTTTTAAAATTATGTAATAAAAGTGTTTTAAAGTAAGTTAAACAACGCGACAAAATCCGTATAAAGTGTTTAATTCCAATGTATAACATTCGCGTAAACATAAGACAATATTAAGTATATATTATTATGTTTATTAAAATTACCTGGATACGATCGGTGGCAAATAGGGACCCCTAGCATAAAACCTACTGAAGCCGGGACATTATTCAACAAAATCTTTTCATGAATAAGAAGTTTACGCGCGTTATATTAACGTTTGGATGGCAAAAAATACTGTTTTTAAAGTTCAACTGGCCTAAGCATGAAATCGAACTATAAAAACGGTCTACCGCTGACTGTGAACATAAGTTTTAACAAGAAGTTTACTAAACGTATTCAGTTTGATTATTCATGTTTAAGTAACCCAATTTGTCTTAAGAATACAAGTTCGATAGCAACAGATTATAACGTTAGCTGTCGATTGGAACCCGTTCGTATTCGATTACCTATTAGCAACAATTATGTAAATGTGTCAGTAATTTCAAAGTAAATATCAAATACTACTAGTTTGAAGTCAAATGGCTTTGCTGGATTGTATCGCAATTTATTTCAATTTTATCAAACTAGTCGTGATCACAACCGTATCAAAATATGCGTTGAAAAAGTTTTAACGCAATTTCCCTTCATCTACACAAGTAATCTTTATACCACCTAATACCTATAGGTATAAATTGCGTAGAAACCCCTATAGCAGTTCTTCGGCAGCTTTTCAATTCTGTCATACTTGAGGGAAAAACGCCACAGGCATGGCACAGAAGTATGGTGATGCTTTTCTTCAAGAAAGGCGATAGAACCCTCTTAAAGAACTACAGACCCATCTCACTTCTCAGCTATGTCTACAAGCTGTTTTCAAGGGTCATCACAAATCGTCTCGAGAGTAGCCCGAAGCTTTCCCGAGCAAGCCGGTTTTCGTAAAGGCTATAAGTACCATAGACCACATACGCTGCGGCAGATTATATAAAAATCCGAATATAACCGGCTCTTATGCGTGGCGTTTGTGGCCTATGAGAAAGCCTTCGATTTGATCGAAATCTAGTCTCCTGATAAGTAGGTCTAAGAATTAACATGGACAAGACAAAAATTATGTCCAACGTCCATGTCACACCTACTAATATTAAGGTTGGGAACTCTATCCTCGAAGCTGTCAACAAGTATCTATACCTGGGACAAATGTTCCAGTTAGGTGGGTCAAACTTCGAGAAGGAGTTCAATCGTCGAATCCAATTCGGCTGGGCAGCGTTCAGGAAGCTACGACATATCTTCGCGTCCAATATACCACAGTGTCTCAAGACGAAAGTCTTTGACCAGTGTGTGTTGCCAGTGATGACTTACGAATCAGAGACGTGGTCGCTCACTATGGGCTTTATCAAGCGGTTCAAAGTCACTCAGAGGGCGATGGAGAGAGCTATGCTTGGAGTTTCCCTGCGGGATCGAATCAGAAATGAGGAGATCCGCAGGAAATCTAAAGTTGCCGACATAGCTCCCCGAATAGCCAAACTGAAGTGGCAGTGGGCAGGGCACATAGCGCGCAAAACCGATGACCGTTGGGGCAGAAAGGTTCTGGAGTGGCGGCCACGCACCGGAAGACGCAGCAGGGGTAGGCTCCCACAAGGTGGAACGAAGCGGTTGGATGCGGGTGGCCTAAGATCGGTCTGCGTGGAAGACCTTGGGGGAGGCCTATGTCCAGCAGTGGACGTCTTTCGACTAAAATCATGATAAATTGCAACACTGTTCTAAAAGCATGGTATTCCTAAAAGTTTAATAGTAATTACCTAACACTGAAACAACGGTAAAATACATGAAATTTGGTTACTACGTTGTTGATATAAACGTGAAATCGTCACGTGAAAAACTTTTTTACGTTTAGAAACCAGTATTAAACACGCCGCACGTTTCTTGAAAATGAATCGATGTTTTTAATAATACACCTTTACCATGGCTATCCAATAAACCAACATTGGGTACACGTGGCCAATTTACTTTTATGAATAAATCGCAAGCAACGGCTGGGAACCGACAATTTGCGCCGGCCGAGCCGACCGTTCCAGCTTTATTATTTCACCACTTCATATTTCGGGTGTTTATTAATGATTTTGTAATTGGTGGGCTGTCGCTCGCACTCGTATTTACGTGGCCCATTACTCGGGATCGCCAAAAATGCGAACTGACACAGAGCGACTCGGCGACACCGCACAATGCCAATGCCAATTTTTTGTTATGCCAAATATTCATACTGCGCTGCCGGCTGTCACTGTGCTCTGATTGTTGAAAGCCGCGATAAAACAGTTTTGCTTTCAGTATTTCATTGCAATCATTGGATATTGAGAAATAACTCTTACTTCTTTTAGTATACAATTTATTTCAAGGCTCTATACAGCATAAATAATAAATAAAATGGTAATTTGTACAATGTGCAGTCAAGCGTTTTTAATTAACGCCGTCGATATTTTAAATTTGATAGCCATACTATATAGTAGATTAGTCTCTGTTGCGGAAAGGGATGTGCAGATGTTACGAAATTTAACTTGTTACCATTCCGATATATATATTTTCCTATTTTCACTCACCTCACATTCTTCATGCTACATTCTCGGGGTTTTGGAGCAGGTATTCTTCACGTAAAGCCTTGCCAGACATTCATTGTCCAATATGTACCCAAAGGCCAGGCTTTGTTTTATTCGGGAAGGAGCAAAGAATAATAAGTATTTATAATAATAAGTATTTATTTCTCTCTTTCACAAAGATAAGTAAACATAAGATAACACAGTACAGATATAACAAATTCTCAATCCTTTTTGGAGAGACTGGTGTCTATAGTAAGGAAACCTGTGTTACAGATCACCTCTTTGACGTATAGTTGTTATAATGCTGTATACATAGGTAATCTAATATTTTATTTTGTGGATGAAATTAAGTAACAATTTAGTGTGCGTGTGTGTTTGTGTGTGAGTGCGACTGTGTGTGTGTGTGTGTGTGTGTGTGTGTGTGTGTGTGTGTGTGTGTGTGTGTGTGTGTGTGTGTGTGTGTGTGTGTGTGTGTGAGTTCGTGTGTGTACGTGCTAAAAGTGCAAGTATGTGTAAAAGGGTATATTTTTATTTGTGCTTAGTATTGTTATGTTTTCGGAAGAAATAGATTTTCTGTCTCCGTATATGATAAATTCTGCAACTATGCTAATTGTAATTTTAATTTATTTAGAGAGTTTATAGAAAGGAGGGAGTTAATTTTGTTGTATAAAAAAGGACCCAGGCAACAATAGAATCTATATGATAGTGTTGATCTATATGTTGTGTCTTTTTGAAAGATTTTGTGTTTGCGACGTTTTGTTGCATTCATTAAACGGTCGAAGTCCGATAGCAAATGAGACCTTAGAACCATTCGAAAAATTAAAAAACTGTCGAATTGTCGGGACGTTAAACTTTTCATATCGTTTAGACGTAGGATGCCGAAAAGGGAGAAAGAGAGCTATCTTCAAGATCGCTCTTTGAGCACGTTCAAGTTTTATTATGATAGTTTTGGCAGCTTCTTCCCAGGATGTAATGCAGTATGACAATATAGATTGAAAATGTTTAGATTTTTATCAATGACGATTCCCAGATATTTAATTGTATCTACTGATTGTAGTTCCTCACATTTGCATCGAGTCAGTAAGCTGTCATGGTTATTGCAAGAGTGAGCTAAGATAGAAAACGGAGCTTCAACATGTGCTTTTTTATTAATAAAACTGAATGCAATATATTTACACATTCAAGGAAAGAAGATTGGTAGTAAGCCAGTTAGTAACGCGGTTCATACCATCCTGTGCATATCGATATGTGACATCCCAGGAATCTCCTCGAATGATTTCAGTTATATTACATGTTAAATTTGTTCTACCCACAGTAATCCAAAGGCATAATAGATTGAAAAATGTATTATCTTGTTTATGCCACGGTATCTGTTGTTTCTATTATTAATATACGTCAAAATTCCTGTATATTTTATGCATATTTCAAATATATGCCTACGCGGTTTATTGTAAATCTTTATTCAGTTATAAATATTATTTTTGGTTTAGTTTAGGGTTATTTTATCATTATTCATATCATTATATCTAGGTTCTTCGATCCCTTGTGCGCTGATACATTAACCTTTATATTATAGTATATTTTATATAATTTTTATTAAAGGATATTATAATTATTATAACAAGCACTCTATACTTCTACAAACAGTCAGTTAGTCGTCATTCCGTACATAATTTATATTCTTACCGTTGGTGCTGACAGAAACCAGTTATCGTAAGCACTTACAATAAATACTCTAATTACGTCTAAATCGTTTAAGTTAATTGGAAACATGTAATGCAGATCATGATAGTCTTTATTCTTACACTTTATTAGCGCTTACTAACAACGAACTAATCGAGCTTATTATAACGACATTTTATGCCTTTCTTGTACGGTTATTTTAAATCAGAAACGGTTAAATGTTGGATAATGTGTATCTTTATACTAAAGAAGAGATACGAAAGGTATGGCACAGCTTCCCTTAAACCCAGCATGTCGTTAAACTCCTTGCCTTCCTTAATCTGGAGTAGTCCGCCTGGGATGAATACCTCCGTCCACAAAAGATTGCAGCAAAAGAATGTTGTGTTCATGCGGTCACTAGGGATTCCAGACTGGGTAGGATGAGTATCTATGAAAATAAGATTTGAGAAAATATGCCATCAATCCGTCAGCCGGCGCGCCAATATGATCTTTGCTCCCAGCGAAGCCGCACAAGGAATCCTTTCCCACAGGATCGCTGAAGCGCGAGTAACATACGACCATAAACTACGATAATCATTTTCTAACAGGTGATACAGTACTATTGCGCCAAAAAATAGTAAACATATTACAAACGTAATTAGCGAACAGAGTGGAAAACGAATTTATACACACTCTCATAATATGAGCTAGATTAAGTAGGTATTTAATAATACATACAAGAGTATTTTACACGACAATGGACAATGAGTTACGATAATGTTTTGGGCATAATGCCAAGAGGGCATACTCCACGTACACAAATAAAAAGCGGATTTTTAAAAATTTAAAGTTTATTTAAGGTACACTGCAAATGCACTGTTTGTGGAGTACTGCTATTTTGCTTTCAAACACTCATTTATATCTTCGTATGTAACAAAATCTAAACGTTCGAACTTTACCGATCTCTTGTGGTCATATTAACTTAAATGATAACAAATATATAAGTACATTTATTTCAAAGATTACTATAACTTTGAGTTACAAATTACTAGTATACTTGTTAAGCCCACCAACTAAGCCAGTTTGCTTGTGTTAAAAATGGGTCAGTCAGAGTTTCTCTGATCTCAGCCTCTGCGTAGAAGTATCTTTTATTAAACAATTATATAATAATAATAATATAAATAAAAAAACATATAATATTCTATCACATACAGTCCAACCTAAATCTAGATAAACATACATATATACTTTTTATTTGTAAATACATACATATTATACATAGAACCTATGAACATGACTTGGCTTATGCGCTTAGAAAATAATTTATTTGACGCCAGTTGATTGATAACGCTTGATCCTGATATACTAAATGTTAGCGGCAACATTCATCGAGTGCTCCCATCATTTTGAAATTTGTGAAATAAATGTGCTATTGAAACATTTAATCACAGCTTTCGTTACAAAAAGCTATTGACGTTGTATATCATGCAACGTGAATGGAACCCTAAATAATGGTTTAAGTTTTACGAGACAGGGCCGGCCTAAACAAACATTATCGATATTTGGGTCATACTTTCTGCTTTATGGACTTTCATGGACGCGGCCTTTGTCCTCCAAATATAATTTGGTTTATCTAAGTAATGTTTAGTTTTATGAAAGATTTTATTTCACTTGGTGATATTTGTCAGTACCTACCTATCGTTAGGTATAATAAAATAATATTTTCTTACATTAACGCCAATGTTTTCGTTATTGATCTACTTTGAGGTTTACTTGAAACTACTTTGAGGTTTATATAATAATGTAAATAAAAATATTTTAATATACTTTAGTAAACACAAATTATAAATTAGATACGTCAATAAAAACTCACCGTTTCAAAGTATCTGTTCGCAGGCATAAGAAGTATAAACAAAGTCCACATGATAGGTTTAAAGCCAAGGCACGCCTCTGTATAACTCATATTACGAGTAGGAAATATTAATTATCAGTCTTGCCAAAAGTGAAAGCAAACATCACAAGGAAACTTGCAGGTTTATGTGTCCACAAATAAGTTTTAAAGTAAGAAGTGAAGCAGCCTTAACTGAGCAAAAATGTTAAATTAAGAGTAATAAAATCGGTTCAATCACCGTGCTCTGTCCTTAGTGGGAACAAGCTTGGAACAATTACTAAACCACACAATGGATTGATTGGATATAATGCGCACTCACCACCTACTTGAGGAACGTATAATTACCGTTTTTAAAATATCGACGTTGGAATTTTGATGTTACATATTTAATTAAAATAATGGACCAAACAAGAGCTGACGAATAAAAATAAACAAATTAGTCTCATTCATTCGGTATCACACGTATCCTTGAATTGTATAGGTTGCCAGTATATAAATCGATTTATAAACTGTCTCACTGCTAGGCGCGTGCATAATGTTTAGCCTTAGGCTATAGTTTAGCAGCCTGGCCAAGTGCTCGTTACATTATGGGGGGCTCGGACAACCATAGCAATTTCTATTAGCTATTTTCCTAAACAGTTAATTTCTTATTTTACTATCGCACGCACCATTATACATTGTATTGTATTACAAGTTATTTTATTTTTATTTATTTCATACTTATACAAATTTAGTAGGATTTATAATAGAATTGAGTTATTCATGCCATATGTCAGACTATGTCATTTGTTTACTAAGTTTCATTCTCTACATGCAACTTGTCGCCCAAATCCGTATATTCTAACACAGCCAGTGCAAACACAGCAAATATAATTTGTTTCCTTTCACCATTTAACGTCCTCCAATAAAAAAGATTTACACAACGTTCATAGATAACATCGGCAACAAAAATAGATTGAAAACTACAGGCATTTTTCAATTAAGCGTTTTGCTTCCGAAACGGTCCGGCTCGTTTTGCCATTCAGAAATAAAACCAAATATTTCCGTAACCGTCGGTATCCATAGCTCAATCCAATAGTTAAAGCGATGCTCTTTATTATACAATCATTTATTTTATGGAAATTCTCACTTACAGTTCGTTAACTCGGCTTTGTGTAAGATTTACTTAAATAGAATATTTTATTTCGTTACAGGTAAGCCAGCTGATATCTATCATTGTACGTCTATTTGTATTACAGGTAAGCGCGTATTCATATGAATACATTTATTTGCTTCCATAAAATAAAATCTTGTTTCAATATGGATTTTTAATCAACTCGTACAACACACATGTACTCGTACCTATAGTAATATTGACTTTAATAACACTTTGGACTACGCGTTTTCAGCTGTGCTACAGTATCCATGTTTGCTTATTGATATTAGTGCCAGCGCGACAGATGTGTACTCGTCCTGAACACCACTTAGCCGTCGCGTCGCTTAAACAGCACAATGGGCCTACTCGACCGCAACGAGCCTTAAATAAGGACCCGGCGATTTTATCACACGTCCACGCAAATTATCTCAGTGGACGTAGCGCTCAATGCCTCGTAAAAGATCCACTACACTTATATTAGGGTAATATCAGTGATCTCGGTCATGCAAAACGACCTTCAAGTTTCAAGACATCATCTAAAGGAGATTGTGAAAGACTGCCCTCGCTTATCCTACTTAATATAGATGTTATCGTGGAATCGCATCCGTTCGAAACGGGCGTATGTGCTGGTTTTGTTGTGGCGACGTCTAACCGGCCTTTATTTTATATTTTCACATCGTTGTTATTTATCATGGGTCGGCACTGAGCTCGCCTTGTAACTTACACCTTTTACGTGTATTGACTGACGCTTTTAAATTTATCTTGTTGTTGTCTTTAATACGCTTGTGCTCTTCATAATAAGTAGATTACTAAGCTTTATTGCTTAGTATTTCAATTAAACGGTTAAAAATATAAATGCTATCGTCATTAAACAGATAATGCACAGAATACCAACTATACTTTATCTATAATATTAATTCCTTGTATAGTAAGGCAACGTTACATATTTTTAATTGCTTCTCCTTTGTAAACAAATATCAGTACAAAATAAGATGGATTGCATGTCAATCACAATCGACACAATCTTTCGTCACATATAACGTGTAAAACCTAGAGGTTTTACACGTTATATGTGACGAATTTCTTTACTGTAGTCAGTAAAGAACAAGAGTTTATAACAGACTACTCTGAATAACTGCCTAGTACAGATTTTAGATCTCTTCATTTGTTTAATCTATTGAATTTGGATCATTACCTGTACAATATACCTGGTCTTGGCAAGACTTATTAATTTATTAAGAAATATTGTTACTAGGAAAAATCTGTAATGTAGGAATGTTAGTTTATACATAATAACATTAAAAAATATATGAAGCTCATTCAAAATGATCTCCATTGGCTTTAATCCAGTCCTATAAACGTTGAGGTCAGTTATCAATAGCAACATGCACTTTCTCCATGGGAAAATTCTTCTCTGCCAATCTTATGGATTGTTTTACAGACTCCAAATTATTAGGGCGTTAGAGATTGAAAATCTGACCATATATCATAATCCAGCGGATTAAGATCGGGACTAGATGACTTTTCAGCTCTTCTCTTAGAGTCTTCAGCTCTGATGAAGTTCGAAACGTTCGTTTCGAACAACGCTTGGGTGAATCGAGCTCTATGACCCGGTGCTGAGTCTTGCTGAAGGGACCATTCTTGATTATGAAACATGGTGATATTGAGATGCTTAACTACCTTCTCAAAAATACACTTGTGCCGATGTTTTAATACTGTACGGTGCAACCGTACATTGCAAAATTACTTTATATTATGTTAGCATTTTCGCCACAACGCATTCGTAATTCATTAGTTTTATATAAAAATCAGTTCACTATTGGTCATCAACCGCATCACGTGTAACTCACTATCATTATATAATTTAGCATTTTCTATCAGTTTGTACTTAGTATTAGAACTTTATCAGTAATAAACATATTCTCTATCTCTTATCTCCTCATATCATTCTATAGCATCGTATTAGTCAAAAGGTGTTTGGTACTGTACCACACAGTCACCTTTTCACAAAAATATGGCTCAGTCACTCCTTGATAGCTAAAACCCCACCAAACCATCACTACAGTCGGATAATGCCCACGTTGTACTCTGCTGACTAATTTGGAAGTTTCTATAGAGCTTTGAGCATAAACTCGGTCATTCTGCTTTGTTAAAACATTGCTTAGTAGTAAAATTTTCTCGTCAGTAAATAAAAATGTAACCTCCCTTTGCGTACCGCTTAAGAAGTTGTTTTGATTTTACCTCCTTCTCTGCTTCGATCGCCTTTTTCGTACGAATACTCTACGTGGACGGCCAAATCTTCTTCAGTCACAAACAGAGGAGGTTTCATTGTACCAATCAATAGTCCGGTACACAAACATTCGACTAATACCAAGCGGATGGAGAGTTTTAAAAATTGCATTTAGCTCTATGGAGCTTTTTGAAACTGAAAGAACCGAATTGCTGTGATAGCATTACACAAAGTAGGTATACCTATTTTGTGTAATGTTATCACAGCAATTTGGTTCTCTTTATCACCCCACTCCATTTTAATATCACCAAAATATTTAACACCGATTGGCGCGAAAATGAGAAAACACAATGTATATTCATATAAAAATGACAGATTCCAAATTCAAATTTAATATTATGTTTATTTTTAATTGTAACAATGTTTATGGCCAGACTAAGTATGCAGCTTTGACAAGTTTGAAACATACATATCACTCTCTTTATATGGTAGTATTTACCCCGAATACATAGAAAGTTTAAATTAACCTATCAACTATCTTTTTTTAATTGCACAAAGCGATAAATTTGTGCTTATATATGAATAATCCCCATAAGATCTAATGACTAAGTACTTCGTCTTAACCTATGTTTGTTTTATTAATCCCAATTAGCATGTTGGGCAATAAATTGTGGTTATAACAAACAACATTTTAACTTGGAAATTAGTTAATAATGAAACAGAGTTTGGTAGTGAAGGAATCGGGCCCGGGGACGCGAAGCCATCCTTGACCTAATGTCCCACTTAAATCGTTCCACGGCAATGATGGAAATCTCTTTGCCTACCCGACTTCGTAACTAATAGGTAAATTCCAAGAATTTATAATTCCGTCGGAACACTTATGCCGCGCGTATGGAAAAAGAACTGTGTGATATGAAATCGTTTATTGTAACCTCCGTTGAAAGCAAGTCTGTGTATTTGGGACGATTTGACCTGATTATTGGAAAATTACCCACGAATGAAAATCTAAAAATTAGATTTTCCAATACACAGCGCTGGCCAAGTCTGACTTGAAGACTCTTTATATATACAGCTGCGGGCAAATAATGGAGAACTCTCAGTCATGTCCGCTGTCTCAAGTTGTTTGCCGCATCCTTCCTGTTTATTGTAAATATCTACTATTACCTCAACACAAGTTTTAGACATTTATTTATTGCAGCTCAATCAATCCATTGAATTGAGCTGCAGTGCAGGCTGCTCGTCTGTGAGTGATCACGTTTTAGACCACATACCTAGAACTGGTTATTCATCTAAATATCGATCTGAATACTGTGTACCGCGTTATACCATAAAAACTCTACCTAGCGAAATTGTTTGATTTGTTAAACTACTCTGAGTTTCTATACTACATCTTAAAACTGGGTTGTCCCTGTAAACATAACAAACACACAGTCTTAGTTTCATTTATAATATTAATATGGTTATATGTATGTTTAAGATATTGTACAAAGTTGTATTATAATTATTACAATCAATATGCATGTAATGTATTGTATCTTATATTATATATCATCATAATATATGCAAACTAAACCGGCTCTACAATATTCAAATTACAAACACGCACAATAAAATATTAAGTAATACAAATAGAGTGCCTTAATGTTTATAAACAGGTCAGTAGAGCCGCAGAATAGTAGTAGAGCCGATTACAGTAAGAAAGACATTTAATTTTAGTAACTGAACTGTTTTTACATTATGTCGTACACATGATCTGCAGTCTACCCAGGGCGTTATTTACATTGCCAATACATTTTAATTAAGTAGATGCAATACGGCTTACGTTTTAAGTTACTACCGGTCTACCAATTATATGTATAAATCGCATCAAAATTGTTTAGTGGTTTTAAACAGACAGAAAGAAAGAAATGTTCCTTTTTAAAATGATTACTATCAATAACTAGCACGAGCAAAGAAAATAGGAAAGCTTGTGTTAGTGCAATAAGTTGGATTCGAACCCGCAACCCCAAAATTGCAAGCCAAAGCTTTATCCATTGGCCTATCGCTGCATTACAATAATATGCTCAATAACAAACAGTAAAGTATATTTGTAGGTTCACTTTAAAAGAAGTAATTTTTTATTTACCTATTTATTTTATTTTTTCACATACACACAACACCACCTAGCCCAAACTAAGCAGATCTTATATTATGGGTACTAGACAATGGATAAACATACATATATACCTTTTTTTTTGTGAATACATATATATTATACATAGAAACACCCAGACCAAGACAAACATCGGGTCAGAACTCACTAGTCCCCTAATGTTCGTCCCCCGGAATAAAAGTTGTGGATTCGGCCCCTATATATGTAGGTGTCCATTGGTCCCGCGGTAGGAGACCAGACAATATTAATTTATTTCTAAGGTACTAACTCGTCCGCTGGAATAAAAGCTATAGATTCGGCACCTACTCAGGTGCCTTTTGGTTCTCTAATAGAAAACCAGCCATATTTTTACATAAAAAAGCGTTGACATAGTACATTTGTGAACAGTACTTTAAAAAAAAAATTAAAACAATTACAGTATTAAAATTATATTAGATCGTTGAAAATAAAAAGGCTATTCACGCGCTGCAACATACAGCATTTCTAAGTGACTGTGAATCTATAGATGTGCGCGGTATTTTATTTGTTAATAATCTTTATAGATAAATTTCAAAAGTATTAAAAAGACGAATCGATGATTTTATTGTTACAAAACTTATTTTTTGAAATTAATTATCTGTGATTTGAAATATATAATATGATATCTACCTTTTTACTATATTTTTTTATTTTTACCTTTTGTACGCGACTATAATCCAAAGGATATATCGAAATTAGTAGAGTGAATGGGCAATATAAATAATTTTAAAATAAATAATAGATCAGGGGACGAGTGGGAACCTCAAACATTTGAGGGGACGCTTGGGCACAGGGTACGAATTTCAGGGGACCGGTTGGTTCTGACCCCAAACATCCATGTTCATGCACACAAATGTTTGACTTGTGCGGGAATCGAACCCGCGACCTCAGGCGTGGTAGTGGCGTAGTGGTTACGCTAACCACTACGCCATCGAGGCCGAAAATGACGCATACAAATTGTTTCTTCTCAAACTTTTACAGCCAATGGCCGTGTCATAATATCATAACCACGGTATGACCACGTCTGATATTGGATTAACGTGTTCTCCCATGCGACTAAATAGCGGTTGTTCATAAAGGCAGGGCAAAACACAGCATCCACTAATCACCTTCCATAGAAAGCTTCTCATTGCCCTCTGTGGCGTATTATTAACCTATTTAAGAGGTTCATAATAATATAATTTGTAATGTTCCATTCTGCTATATGTAAACAATGCAATCATCCCACTCGAGCCCTACTTACTCCATCGCGTGACATTGTTCTTATTGTCTATTTGATGACAGGGAGAAATAAAAATTCAAATATACAAACGATAAAGTATGGTTTAATTTGGCCAATTACTTAATCCGACTGGTATGGTTAGTGAGAGTAATATAAATAATATAAGGATATCTTACGCAACAATTTTCGAATATTATATAATCCGTTCATGAAACTACACGAGTCAAATCCCGCCAAACAAAAAAAATCTTATCTACTACAATGTTTATTTAACTATGTCTGTGAAATATCGAAGGTCCCTATAAGATTAAATTACATTTTAAATACACATAGATTAGTTGTTCTAAGACCACAAAAAGCCAATGGCGGCTTCATTTCCCTGTGACGCGCATGTTTGCGGAAGTCGTTTCTAGAAAGCGCTTCCCGCGTTTGTGTTGGCGCATGCGTGGTTCGCGTCCCATTCCTCTCTGGCGAATTGCGCGCCAGTCTCGACTGCGCGCCGCGGCACTACGCCACGCGGCTGTCGCGCTCGACAACATAACAAATTCTCTTGCACGATGATCGCTGACTTGCCGCCGCTACAGGCGGCAGAACGTCACTACTTGCAACGCAGCGACGACTCTCGCTCGCAGTGTCGCGCCGTGCAGCACGCGACAAATGGTACAACACTGTTTGTTTTTGCGTATGCAAGCTTGCGATACGACGTAGTAAGCGCTGCCATACATACTTATTATATTGCGTGTGGTGCGGTTACCTTGTTGTATATTACCCGAGGCGCGCTTACATTAAAGTAGACAAAAGTGACATGCTTGTAACGGAGTGCTACGAGCTCGTGCGACCAGTTGGCGAGAAGATGACCTATGTTTAATATGAAAATTGGACTTATTGCGCATCTCATGCTGTATGCTGTTATTATATCTGATGGTTGGTGGATAAGGATAGATGGTATCGTAAATGTCATAAAAGACCGGAAGAGGTCGTGCGGGAGCTATTGAACGCAAGCCCGCCCCCGCGACTTGTTGCTTTCACTGCTTGTTGTTTACAATGTGGTTTCCCTATTTCGGTGTCGATTTACGACGAGAGAAATAACGCATATACACGTATGAATGAGTAGCAACAGATAACTCAAATAACAAACTTGTATCTCTGTTACATAAACCACAATACAAAGTGTTTGAGCGCCTCTCGAGCGAAGGAAAATTTTTGTTGGCTAAACAAATCTGTTAATTGACATAAGGGTGTTGTTTTCACTAATTTCGTTTTCTTTACACCACACACGTTAAGTAGATGAGCAGATGCTCTTGTGCGAGTTATTGCCAAGTTTTATGTTGCTTAAGAAGTTTTGAGCTTGAGTAGATTTGTTTGCTGTTTGCTTCACCGTATTGCATTAATGTGAAGTCACGAAACTTATTATTTGAACAACACACTGTTGAATGTATAATTCATAAACTTAATCTTGTAACACAACAAAATGGTAATAGTTCTAACAGTGCATAAATAAATTGAAGTACGAGTACGTGCATTAAGTCGGGAACAACCTTTACAAACCGCAATTGGATAAAGTGGAATATAAAATGAGTACCTTAAGTTCTCTGATTGAGGAGGCGATCGCGATAAAAAAGGCAAGATTAGAGCGATAAGTTGATGCAATGCATTTCTATCAGGGCGGAGTTGATCGAGTCGAGACGTCTGCTAAGGAAGCACTAATGATAGTTCCCTTGACAAGCGATCGAACAAATGAATGAAGGCTAGGCTGTCGCATGCACCTGCCATTTGCCTCACACTTATTGCGATAATTAGAGGCGTTGGGTCACGGTCTGCGACCAGTGATAGCGGCAAATGATATGCTAGAAGCCAATATATGTATCAGTTTCTGTACCGGACTCCACCGCTACTTTTGTACTCAAATAAACTGTTTAATAATAAAAGCTCGCATCGAATTAAATCTAGATTGAAAACAATTGGAAATGGCGTCGCATCAATATATCATTTGTCAGTTCAGTCGTCAATAACAGATCAATGATTTGGGCTTGGCGGGTGAAAGTAATGGTCAATTGGTCACGAATATATTTTATGTATCGAAATAACGTACATCAACAGATTATAATGACTGTACGGACTGAATGGCCGACCTAGTTACATTGAGCTGTAGAAAATAATGCAGATATCATATCGGAAGATTCAATACAATCCAGTATTAAATAACTTAGATAGCTAATAAATCTCGTCCACAGCAGGTGGTACCATAGTGTCAATATCTCCAGTCTGTTTTATTAAGTAACCTGTAAGGAATATTTACGACGTGTTGACAAAAATCTAGTTTGGCTTGATACAGATATCTGTATACATATATAATTTACGCTTTATTTTAAACGGGCTGACATTTTTCAAACTACCTTATTTTCTCAACGAATAATTACGCGATTCATCCGCAATTACAACAAAAAATGCTCTGTTTATTTAAATCCATCAACAAATAAATCCATTTCTAAGAAACGAGTATTAAACTTTATCAAAATGTAAGATACTTTAAATCGTTTCGTTATATATAGTATGCAAATGGCGTGATTAAGTCGCTTAACTAGAGCCTGCAGACACCAGGTCAGACAGGACGCGCGGCCGACCTCTAGCCGACCGCTTTCCTACACAACTGCGCATTACCTGAACACTGAAACAGATGTTGATTCGAGAAACGTGAAACGTCAAAGGTCATACAGGATTTTCACGGTAATTACGAGACTTTCTGCGTTCTTCTCGGCAAAGCTCTCACTTACGATGCGAACTTGACAACTATAACGTATTTACTTTCACATAAAAACGTGTTACTTCGAATAAACTATTTGAACTTTTGATTTTTATGATAGCAATTGGTGTGCTTCGTTTTTCTACACGTAATGAGATCATTGCGATCGCTCCGCGTTTGTGTTACCGTCGATTGCTTCAATGTTAATTATCTTAAGTTTACCCGCATTATTGTTATATCACATAATGTTTTGAATTTTAAAAGTTTTGTTTTACTATGTCCAATATACCCTCAATACATATCAATATCAAAATTAAATAACGTCGCTTCGATACTTGTCTGACTGGCAACATTTCAATTAATTATGTTAATCTTGTGTTTCTCAAACAAATGAATGTATATTCTTATGAGAAATAAATATCTTAAACCTAAACCTTTGATTCAATTACCTTATAAGTATTTTTGTTTTATTTCAGATGTATTTAACTAAGCCAGTATTGGTAGATGTTTTCTCACTTTTATTAATATTTATTTAATACAGAAAGTTTTTCATATATAAACGGAACAAATACATTTTGCTAGGAAAATATACTAGGTAATTCTTCACTATTTTGACAATGTCCTCCTACACTAAATTGTATAACTTTATGATATCTGTATAAAAACACTAGTAGGTGTACTCTAAAGGTAAATTTAAAAATGTATTTGTCCAGTGAAAGCCCTTATTTATAACATAGAAACTGAGAGATATAGACTGGAAATGTTGTTTCTCCAGTTAGTGTTTACTTATTTTCGTAGTCAACCAAAAGCGAAACGTTCTAAGTAACCTTTGCGGCTAAAAGGAGCAGCTTCAGCTACTTCTGCTCCTTTTATTTTTTTAAATTTCCCTATATTTTAATTTTTACGTGTTTTAGTGCTTTTTTATACTAAGCTCTAAATAACAATTTCATTGAAATTAAACTACTATATACGGATTTTATCTAGTTGTTTATTAATCACTGTATTACATAATTTTGAAACTATTACACTACTACTTCTATTAAATTTTACTAATTTATAAGCTAATAAAATTATTTAAACTATTAAATTTATTTATATTTAGGTTTACACTTCCCCCGACGTTTCGGTTGCTTTTCAGCAGCCAGCAATTTCAGATAGATAAAGGTAATACAGGATAAATTGCCTTGACAGGGGGCATCCTATATACAGTCTAAAAAGTTTGTCCATCGATCTAAATAATGCCTAAAACTTGCGTGACTTTGTCGATATCTACAAAATATTTAACAAACTGGATGTAAATAAAAATTAGGACAATACGAGATCCGCTAAAAACAATCAAAAGGCATTAAACCCTAATTGGCATAATCTATAATAGTAGATTTATTTAGGATACATTCAATCGTGATTTAACCAAAAGACAAATATTTTTATGTTAGTTATTGCACATTATAGTTACAAGAACAGCTTCTGTTGTGGCGATTTCTCTATTGTGGCTTTAAAACAACACGTTTTATGTCTATTGCTATTTACATGAGAACTAGATCCAAAAAATATGTCTAACCTTAAGAAAATGGGGGGTAATCTAGAGTACGATATTTGATTTTATACTGCTCTCAGTATATCTCCAGACTCTAAATTTACGTAGGTGAAATTTATTTTAATATTATGTGGTTAAGTTCAATTAAATGCCTTTTGTCCTTAACAATAGCTGGTTTTATCTTTAATCCAGGTTCCGCTTGCATGTTTTTCGAATAAACATAATGATTGATGAATTTATATTTTATGTTAAATTCCAGAAGAGATATAATTTGTATATTCTCTTTAATTTTAGCTCAATAGAGTACTTTGAAAACTTTTAAGATATGATTTTGGCAGAGCTTAGCTGGATATATATTGTTAGCCAATCACATTTATATTATCTGTAAATTTTGCCGATTTTAGATACTTTTCCATATCTTATATAATTCATTGACTACCCTCGACACCCCCGCTTTTACTTACTTACTCTAGATCTTACCCATGTTTTCGAACTGTCCCTATACAAAATTTCAACAATGTTTACCAGCTAAGCTGCAGATATTTTTATATTTAGAACATTAGTGTGGATGTTGGATTACATGTCTATTTAATATAGTATTTCAAAGTTCGAAATCTAAACTCATAACGAAGAATTATAATTTTAAAAGATTTCAATACTCATACCGTAAAAGACGTTATTAACATTTAAATGGATTGCTTATTTATAAGAATATTTTTTATGAATTCACGGTTAAACGGTTACAGAGAATTAAATATGTACGGTAGAAATTAATACCAGATATCAAATTATTTCGTTTAGCACAGGATTCTAAACATGAAGAATCCATATAACTGTAACTTTTAATCAAAGTAGTTTCATTTGTTGGTTACTTAGACGAAACCTAAGAAAGTAGTTGGAAAATTCAGTACATTTTATACGAAAAACAAAACAGGCAACAATATGGCGTGCAAAGTTTTATAAGAAAAATATGTATTGTTGGTATTTGTAAAAATGTTTTGTTATTGTAACGGTTTGTTTTCATTACTTGTTTGCTACTTATAGACTGCGGGTTTAAGAAACATCCTATCACAAAACAATCTACATGATGTATTCCATTATGCTTTTGACCGATCTTAAGATTCGTTCCATTCTAAGGTCAAACAAATTGTTCGAATCTTTTTTTTTTTAGAATTCTCTTTGTGTAGGACTCTGTTAAAGGCGATAGATACACACACTTCAGTGATATCCGTATTCACCTGTAAATCTGTTTACAACACCAATAACGTCTTCCATTTAAATACAAGCAGAATTTAAACGTAAAAGACTATTGCTACAGCAATACATTACCTAACACAAAAACCATTCAGTGACAACAAATATATGCAGCAATTATAACAAAGTATACGTAAGTCGTTGTCGAAAAAATTGCTTTATTTTATCCTTTATTCAAGCATCTACACAAATGTTAGCATTATGTACCATATTTTATTGTATTGATAATTTTATTTTTCTAACGTGTTGCATCACGAATGTATGATTTTGAAGTGTAGAAAGGTATTACGTAGTACTCACTATTATTCACCGGCTTTGTTTAGTTTTAGTGCAGTTTTAGTGTCGTGCTGCAAATTGCCAGGCGTAAAAGCCATCAAACAGCACGTGGTATTGAAACCGAGACCTCACAGTCGACAGTGTCAACTTACAATGTTAGACCATGCTTATATAATTGTATTATAGGAATAATAACAGATTAATTAAACTCAAGAGCTCAGAGTTTATTTTTAGTACTCATCTATTTTTCTTCTCTTACCATTAAGGCGAAGTTTATAGCATCAATAACACAATTTTAATGGTCGGCATCCATTTTTAAAATTAATGATGGTATGAGACGTTTCATAGGTGTTTTATTAAATAGTTTAGCGAGAAAGATAATATAAAAAGGTTGTGAATAGCTTGAAAATGCCACATTACAAACAAAAATAAACATAACAAATAAATACTACAAAATACAAATACAAAGATATTTGGTATACAAACGATTTGCTTTCAATAGATGGCTATATCAAATTATATAAACTAATCATATCACTTTTTAGTAATTTAATATAATTTATTACAAAGACAGCAACGAAACGGAACGATATTTTTGTCTACCTTGTTAATATAATTTGTTAGGTACAACTTTACTGATGTAATGGCAACATCGAATACGTAAACTAATTAAAGACAGGTCTATAAATATCTTGTATACTTCTACAATAGTCATCAATAGAAAGCGAAGTTTGTACGTACTTAAATTATAGCCAGCGTTACTTCACGGCGCGCACGTAATGTGAAACCGCAATAAAATAAACACGAAAGTGTTGGATGAGTTAGTGAAACATGATTGTGAACCAATTCCCGTGGAAACTTTATAATCAAAAAGCCGTTTAAACTTTTTATATACAAAATTAAACATGCGCGCCTCTAGTGACCTAATTTAGGCGAATGTCGTAAAACACCGACGCCCGAATTTTCCAAGTCCGCGAATGGGATTTTTATAGGTTGTACCAACGCCTTCATTAATACATTTTTAAAACATAAAGTGAAAACCTAGTTCTTTATTGTGGTTGTTCGAGCTTTTAAATTGTTCAAGCACCCCGTGTCGCTTTTGTTTTATTTTTCCTTTTATCCAGTGAACTCTAATTCCCGCCAAACATACTGTTTTATCTTTGTATGGAATGTTTGGTTTGTCTGTATTTCCTGTTAAAGAACATTAAAATTTAAAAAATTTACGGCGTGTAACTGAAATTTGTGGTCACACAAATTCGAACCTTACATTAACATCCTTTGGATACCTTTGGAATACTGTCATCAATAGATTATAAAGTTATATTAGCATTGCTTGGTGGTGCATTTGATTTCTGGGCTGTGTAACGCATTGTTGGGTGAGTGAACCTGGAAATTAGTTTACCACCTGTTACATGAAACCTAAAACAATAGCTCGCGAAATGCGTGTGTAATACACCCTTCTTACCTAGTGGTTGGTATATATAGGTAAAGACTAAGAGAAATAAGATGATTAATTTTTAATTGGCCTAGATAGTAAATTGAGATTGCTGTTAATATCCTGGAGATGATTATTTTTGAAACTGTATTATATTTATTGCTTTTTGATATATATATATATATATATATATATATATATATATATATATATATATATATATATATATATATATATATATATATATATTTAAGTACATGACAAATTAAATTTATTTCCTCACAACACATAAAAATAACCACGCACCGCCAAATATTTGCATAAAAAAATAAACACGTCCATAATAGATAACATGACATTATTATGATACCCAAATAAGGGAACGCTTATACAAGTCTACCGGAAATGTAGTCCCTCGTGATAGCGCAACAGGCGGCGCGTGCGCATACTGTATATGTAGGCTTATACATATTAGTCTATGATTGATAGTATAGATGTCATCGTTCTTTTTATTTTATTTTATAGCTTATTTGAATGTTAAACGTTATTAGTTACGTTAAGGTTATTCTAAGAAATGCATATACATATATACTTATGCGGAAGTGTCTGTTTGTTCTGTGTTAGCAAATTAGACGCAAAAACGGCGGCGTCTAATTAACTTTAATTATAGGTATCCATAATTATAAAGTGTATGCAGTTGTTGCGTATAATTAGATGTCACTTTTTCTACAAAGTCTGTTATGCTATGTATTGATTATGGATTGTATTATTATTACATTTGTTACCAGACCAGAAATAAATAAATAAAAATCACAAAAATCCTAAGTTATGAACAATTAGCCACAATAAAAATAATGCTGCTCTAACAACAAAATTAATTTCTTTTTAAGAATGTACTATCCCGTCAGGACATTTAATTACCGGCGCAGCTGAAAGTATGGTAAAGTTAGTTTAGTATATACCTTTGGTAAAGTTATTGTTTGTATTTTCCTTATACTTGTAATGAAAAATATTTTAAACCATAAAGTGTTTGTTAATAGAGTATGAATGTTACTTACTCAAATAGTTACCCCTCCAATGCATTGAATATGCATTGCAATTTGCTTTCATCAGTTTTACTTGTGTCATGAACGTGTCAAATGCCTGATTTGAGTAAAACAACTCAACTGGCAACAATTACTTTAATACTTGCTTGTTAATTAAACAATATTTTGAAATTCCTCAAATCTAAATTTCTTGATGGTACATTATCTTGGCCAAATAGATGGCGTAGCAAAGAAGTGTCAGCAGAACAAACAACTTGTTAGGTCACAAATGTTTTTGTGACCTATGTTTTAAAGTTGATATTGCCCTCGTGCTACTTAAAAATAACTGATGTGTAGGCGTATCACAACCTTTACGCCTCTTATGTATGTCGAAATGTCGTAGTTGCAAGCAATACTAATAAATATCAACAAAAATAAAGAATCAATTATCTAAAAAATAACAAGATAAGACGAGTATCAATTATCACAATAATAACTAATTGGTAAAAAATAATACTAAATAAGTTGCCATATAACAATAACAGGGTTTCGTATAACATACACCCACAGAAAAACATTTAGCACACAGTTGTGACTCCCACATCCTCAACGGAGAAGGTTAAAGTTCAGGGAAACCAACACCCACACAAAGGGCAAGGGAACTGAGGTTGGTCCAGCTATTTATATCGCGTTAGTTGATAACAATGCTTTGATTTGACATGTACTGAGATTTTCCTTGTGTTGACGTATTCATTTGCTATAAATAATCTTTTGAAGGGAATCCGATATTGTAAAATAATGTTTTTATAAGATTTTGTGTTGTATGACTAAAACTAATGTGAACGTAGAAAAGAGCAAAAATGTCTAAAATTTTATTAGTAACAGAGGTAGTCCCTTCTCACGTTCGTGTATAAGTTTAATATAAGATAAAGAGGCATTTGATTTGTCAAAGCGAAGGTAGCCTATTGGATTAGACATTGAACTTGCGATCGGTCATCGTGTCTATCCTAAAACTAAACTAGCTATTTGCTTAACAAGAATAGCAACTAGTAATTTTAAAACGAAATAATTTATTTTTATTTATTTAATGCTACGTATCTTATCTTATCTTGTGTGTGGGGGCCAGTCAGTACAGACCGGCGACACTTCGATCCAGTGGGATCTTTTGTGTCGGCCCCAAGATTTATCCCTTAGCTATCTCCTTATGAATGTACTGCATCAGCCGCAGCGTACATTTCAGAGGGAGAAACCTGAAGTCTTCAGGGTTTGGATATGCCAATCCTATCAGACCCATCCTCAATCCAGCCAACGCGTCGCATTCACGCAGTAGGTGCGATATGGACTCGTCCTGTTGACCACAGACTCTGCAGATCGAACTGTGTGCCAATCTCAATCTGCAAAAGTAGTCGTTCGTGCCAAAATGGCCAGTGAACGCTCCTGTGAGCAGGCGTATTGGGCTCTTGTTATACCCGCCAAACTTCCGGGTGAAGCCTGTGGCTCTATTTGCAATGAATTTCATGGAGTGTTCCAGACCCCTAAGGGCCATCCACTCTAGATAGATACCAGCGACTGATCCTGTTACCATTTTGGAATCATCAGTGTACCAGATGAGACAACCCTTGTCATGGGATTGTAGACCTTGTCTCCATTGGTCCCTCGTGGAGACCTATATTTTAAAATTATTTTTGAATATGTGAATGGTTGCATTTTGTCGCATCCAATGCCCAATACTTTTGAGATCCTTTGAAATCTCCAATTTTGTGTGTCGAGTTACCGGCATATTGACGCTCCACAGCCCATGCACAGATAGTATATGTAGCGCCTTTATCGCCTCTGACTCCACAGCAATGTGTGGCGGCGATAGATCCAGCAGGACTTCTAACGCTGCCGTTGGCGTAGTTGGGAACGCCCCTCTTATAGCCACCTTTGACAGCGCGTTCCTGCATGTAGTTAGTTTAGTTTTTGGCCACCAGACAATGCTTCCATACGTGAGTATGTCTTATCATCATCGTGTATAGCCACTTGATGACCTTGGGCTTTAGCCCCCAGGTCTTCCCATAAGTAGAACGAATCATGCCGAAGACCCGCTGGGCCTTCACTATGGCTTTGTCTACATGAAGTTTCCACATTAGTTTGCTATCTAGGGTCATGCCTAGATACTTCACCTCCATGGACCATTGTAACTGCGTACCATACATAGAGAGAGTTCCCAATCCTGTCAGATCCCTCTTCCTAGTAAACGGCACGACAGTAGTTTCCCTGGGTTGATCGATAAATGATTGCTACTGCACCATTTTGCCACCATACTCAGGGCCTTCTGCATGAGATTAGATACCGTACTCTGGAACTTTCCATTGACGAATATCACCAAGTCATCTGCATATCCGACCGTTAAGTACGAACCTTTGTTGGGTTGTTCTAGAAGTGAATTGACTACCAAGCACCATAAAAGTGGTTAGAGTACTCCACCCTGACGGCAGGTTGTCGTTGCATACATTTCATCTCCTAACAACTCAGACCTAATGATTCTACTCCTGAGCATACAATCGATCCACTTGCAAATGGTTGGCCGTCTATGCCGTGATTTGCCGATGCCACACTAATAGCATCAAAGGTGGTCCGATCGAAAGCTCCCTCAATATCCAGGCATGCAGCAATGCATACTTCCCGGTTATCTAATGCATGTTCTGTCTTATTTACCACAAAATGTAGTGCCGGCTCAGTGGATTTTCCCGACTGGTACGCACATTGTAGCATGTGGAGGGGGAATTTCCATAATGCTTCTTCCCTGACGTGGCTACCTACTAACTTCTCCAGGGCTCAGGCTCAAGAAGAACAACTCAAGACTAATAGGTCTGTATGCCTTGGCTTCTTCGTAGTCCGCTTTACCCGGTTTCGGTATGTAAATGACTTTAGCACGCCTCCATATCTTTAAAATGTATCCAAAACAATGCAGGCTCTGTATAGTCTGCACAAATACGGAACCAAGAGTCCCTGTTGTGTGTCCCTGTGCCCAGCCGACCTTCCTTTCATCCACTACCTTCCTAGCAGTGTCCCAATCTGCTTTGGTTGTACATGTAAATGCTACGTAAGACATTCTATATTTGCTTAAAGTCCTAAATCTCAATAACAAAATAAAACGACTGCTTGTCTTTTTAAATCCAATTAAGTTATAATATAAAAACAAAATCCGGTGAATGATTAAATTATATTGTGAGCCGGGACTTCATTAGGCACATCTGCAAACAAATGTATTCAAAACTTTTATAGCTACTTTGTTTTTTTATTCAAACTTGACAAATTGTTTGTAAAAAACTGATTAAGTTGTCAAAGTTTAGAGTAAATTGCGACTAAGTTATCTGTACAGTCACAAGAGAGCGCTACTGTCTATGCTGCCGGCTACCAGATGTTCAGGGTATGCTATTTTTCCGAATTTGTTTATTTAAGGCGATAAGATTTATACAATACGTATGGTATGGATTTAAAATATAACGGTAGAAATCAATTTTAAAAAGAACAGTCGATACCTTGCTCTTTAATAATGTAGATAAAACTTATCTTTCTATTCAGTCTGCACATTTCGTTCGCGCTTACGGCCAGATTGATTGAAAAGCCAGCACTAAGTGATCAAAAGATCAATGTTCTCGTTTCTCTGTTCGCATTGAACACAGAAAGCGCGCTTAAGCTTATTATTCCTAATTTCATTTCACAATTTTAAGCTATTTTATTTGCTTTTTCATTACAAAACCAATTCCATATAACTCGTTAACACCTTAAAGGTACCATTATTATTAAAATTTATTCAATTTATAATATCAATATAACCAGTTTGATGGAAATCGTATCTCATCTTTGTTATATCTCGATTCCTATTTAACTACTTCCTGATCGAATACTTGGATTATCCGATGTTATCGACATTACAACTCCTAATTAGCATATTATTAAAATTGATTCTTATTAGTGGAGTATTTTAAAAGCTTACATGCTAATAATTCACTTGTATTTAAATGGAACCAGTTCGTTTTTGTGCTTATCAGAGATAGAGCACGATGTCTTAACTAAAGTCAACGTTGCGGCGCCTCTATAATTGTAGTTATTGACTCGTTACAACTTGTCAGTGTAAGCCTTCTTGCATGGTATTAATAATGTAATGATATTATCTATTTATTTATTCGCAGTGTAAAAACTTTTATAAAGAATTACACTCTGCCTGTCGCCGATATGCCCATATTATTTCTATTTCGTTCCAGGTATTACATGTTCAGAAAAATGGTGATTCGAAACGGTAGTAAAATTATATGTTTGTTACCATTTGTTATATGTTTGCTTTACCGGTGCTTATAAAATAGAACTTGAAACTACTTATTTAAATGAAATTGAACAATCTTGAATGTTGTTCTTAAACCTGTTGAGCTACAGAGAATCATGAACAAATAATAGCGTTACATTTCTAGTGAGTAGAGTTTACAGAAATCTTACGTTGGTTCCCTAACCCGACTGCTGAAAACAGCACAGAAGTCCAGTGCCTTCAGTAATAAGATAATTGGTCTTCCTTGCACAAGCAGCTCAGCGATTCCTTATTTTTGTAAGGTAAACAACACAACAACGTGCAATAAATAGAAAATTTATTTTAAAACTACTTGATATGCTGTACTATTTTTATTATAAACCAAAAAGATCATTTTAAAAATACGAACATTATTCCTATGCTTTTCCTTTATTTTGTTATAGCTAAGCGTCGAGTGCATCTACCCACACCTGGTGCCATAGAAAATGTCAGCCCTACAAAACACCCACGCACGTTATTCAATCGCGAATTACATTTGTAGTTTATATTCGTGATGTAGCTACTTACGAAGCATTTGATCACTTACTCGACACGCTTATTGATATATTCTTGATCTTAATACAGATTATGACGAACTGGTAGACAGATTTTGTTTTGTATCAATGTGAAAATCGGGTTAATGTTCTCAGAAATGTTAATGAGGTTATGATGATTCTCAGAAATAAAATATATATTAGTTATTGTGATCCTTTTCAATCTATATATTACATTTAAAGCGTCGGAAAATCATTATGTACTTAATATTTAAGACTGGTACGTACCAAAATATATGGTTTTGTTTTCTAAAACTTACATACATATATATGAATAGGCGAAGTAAAAACTTTCTACACCTTTTTAAGCAAAGTTGCGCGTACGGAGGAATGTGGGATATGGCATAGTTGAAGTTTATATAGAGTCTTCTTCTCCCTAGCCTTTATTATTTCCAAGTCGCTTGGGATCGGCTTTTCTAGTCTAACCGGATTTGACTGGATATCAGTTTTTACACGTAGCGGCTGCCACCTGACCTCCGCAACCCGAAGGCTAATGATACCCTAAGGCTAGACCAGTGTCAGGATAATATAGGGCACTGACTTCCCAATAACGACTGCCATAGATGTTCATGGCAGCCGGGACCGACGGCTTAACCTGCTCTCCGAGGCACGGAGCAGGCGATAATTGTCAATCAATATGCACATAATTTCGAAAAGTCATATAACTTCCGAAAGTCAGAGGTGCGCGACGTGGGTTCGAACTCGAGACCCTCTGCGTTGCAGTCTGTTGGTCTCCCCACTGAGCTATCGCTGCTATAGAAGTTTATATAGAGTAGGAGTGCAAAATGCTGTAATTGAATCAAAACATTACATGATTTACGATAAACTTTGACCACTGAGTGATCATTCGTTTTAATTATTGGCATTGAACACGCGGGGGAAGGTAGTTCATCGTCTCTTCCTCACATCTTCTCTTAATGTTGTACTATTGAAATTCGTGAAATAATACCTTACTGAATATATTTAACAGTTGCACTTCCTATCGCAATAGAATGACATTGTAATGAAAATTGTACAATCATTGTATAAAAGTAAATAGAATATTATTGCACCATCATTATTATTTGTCCTGCACATTGCACAGACTTTTTCATTCGTTTGGTCTAGTTCTGTAAAATCCTCTCTTGCCGGTTTTAGTCCCGGTTACTAGACAGACACAGATTTTGTCCAAATATGTTTATTTCTCTTGTTACACAATTCTTGAAATCTATCGCGTCGTACAGCTTAGTAGACGTTTATTAGCATTCACCAGCTCGATTCGTTGACGTGTACTTTTAACAAACAAGGTGACTGCAGTCTAATCTTGATAGTACATGTCGCTCTCACGAAATATAAACGTTGATGCTTAATGACTCAATATAGTAGAATATAAATCTGTCTCCTTAGTCCCGCAACTTGTCTGAATGCCTCGTTAAACACGCAGTAAAAGTTTGCCATATATGCCTGTTCATGGATACCCAGGCAGGATAATGTGTTATTAGGATTTCCATTTTCTGTGTGGCAAATATGCCTGTTCGACGACAGGTGACCTCACCCTCTGTTATGTGAGACTTTAAATGTAGCTGGCGAGAAATTAGTAATTTGCTTATTTAAAACAATTTGCGCAATTTCCGCTGTCCGCGTTATTACTAGGTATTATGAAAACCGTCTTAATACTCTATTTTTACCGAAATCAATTCACTGTGATAAGTTGTCCAGATTAATTACACTTGTAAATTAGATATAGGTCAATAAATGAATTTCAAATTAGGGGCTCTCGCTGACTACATTAACAAATAGCTTGAAAAGTATAAAAATGTAATCTAGGTGCACGTCGGCGGTGGGCGGTCGGACGTCAGGGGCGCCCACGCCGCCGCCCGCCTACGTCGCGATACATGGTAATACCGCTACAGTAATATTGACGAGAGCGACAGAATAGGCGCTTTATTAGTATCAGCCTTTAGGCTAACGGTTTGCGCCTATTCCGACCAGCAATTGCTGATTTATATTCCAAGATCGACGCTAACTGGTCAAAGTCAGTAAACAAATTAGCATTGTGCATGATTTAAAATATATGTATATTGTAAACATTTCTCGCCAAGAAAAATAAAAATCTATGCAAAATTTAAACATCCTTGAAAATTGTTTTGTTATTCAGTTTTACTGATGATCTATTCCTATTATTAAGCGCATGCGTCTTATGCGTCAAGCCAAAAGTGCATACTTCAACTCGTCGTTAACTTTGCTTGACAAAACTTTAAAGCACATAACGCAGTGCGTACTTCGTAGAGTTCTTTACAAAAGTATTTTATAATTACAATAATAAGTCTATCAATACTAATAAATAACTATAATTGTGAATATCCGACGCATATTTAGTAGAAATAAAACTATATTTACCTTACAGAGAATAAAATTTGCCTCGCTTTGCCTAGTGAGTAAACGCCCTAATACGAAGTCCCAGTCTCGGCTACGTACTCTATATACCCAGTATTCACGCTGGGCGTGCTCATTTCACTGATGGAAACGGTAAATAGTTTTGGTATCATTCAATTTAAATGAAAATTTAATTTAATTTTCCCCGTGTTGAGTTATTAAATGTATTTTTTAATCGCAGTATCGAATATGTTAACATTTTGTATACGATGCGTTGATTTTGTACACATTTTATTCGATATTTTATAGTAAATGCCTACGAATACTGATGAATATTAAGTGAGACCTCCCGTCAACAAGAGCAAGCAGATACCACTTGTAGCAATTACAACCTTAACTGAAACACATAAAATCTTGTTTTGTGTGTAAATGATTATTGTCTCGATCTTGCTTTATGCGTTAGTATTATATAATTTGTTCTAAAATCGTCATATTTACATTTTTTTATTGCTGTTGGTGGCGAACGAGCCAGCGGCCCACCTGATGGTGTAAAATGTCATTAGTGACACTTACACAAAATAAGATTTAATCACAGTTACGCTGTATTTTATCATAATTATTAGGTTAGCAAACGTTACAAGAATTGGCTAACATTGCAATGAACGTAGATATCCAAGACTCCTTAAGTGTTTTTTTTTTAGTTTTACTATGCAATTGTGTGCTTAACCTTTTTATCTAATAAAGCAGAATCCACCAGGAAGCTTTTACACAAAATAAACAGAGGTAGTAGGATCCGCTCTCTGTTTAAAGCACTTTTGTGGTGAAGTTATTCCACCCTGCAGAGAATTGCCACCAAACAATATTGTGTTGTGTTCCTGGAGTTTGTAGTGGATCAAGACTCCTTAAGTGAACTATGCTGTTAGCATGTATATTTTATTTCATGTAGTTAAAGCATAGCGATTCCCTTTTTAAGAGAACGACATTGCGGCGAGTTATAACCCTAGTGACCATAGTCTACAGATACTAACTTGCCACCGTGGTGGTTTGTATAAAAAACATACTAAGTATTCGGAAAAACACAACACAACAAGCAAATTGAAAATACATTAAGGTGAACAATGTTCTTTCTTATTATGATAACATAGTTTACAAATATAATAATAATATCAACCGTATTTATAAACAGCCTCATTGCTGGAGCACGGAGAGATAGGTTACGTCTCAAAAATAAATATTCCCAAATATGTGGAATAAAACTAGGAAAACGTGGACTAGCGCCAAAAATAACTGAGCTACGCTTATATACGGAATTTGAATTATTGTATCTATACGTGGTTCGTGGATCTAATTTACTCATTCTTACTTAATCTAGATACTTTTTCTAAAGTAGGCACCTTTTTTTCTTAGTGAAATGCGTAGTAATATATTTGTAGCATTAGGAAACATTAACAAATAGTATATAAAATAGGTAGTATATTCAGTGCGGTGCTATGACGTGCGAGGAGAGTATCGTAATAATATTAGCGTGTATCGCTGTCGGCCGGAACGCATCCATACATAATTCATACATTTCATTCGCTCAAACCCCGGAGTTATGTGTCGGTTACGCGGTTTCATACACCTTTATAGAATAATATTTGTTCTTGTGCCCATATTTCGCACTGTAGATGCGATTTGGATCTACCTTTTGTAAGATTGCAGGCCTCAGAGACGGTTATCGCCTACGGTTCGATGTTACATCAGAGTAATATGAAATATTGATAAACAGATTCAGAACATTTATTTTATCCCTCTGAATAAAATGTTTGGTTTAAAATTCTTATTCGCTTGATTTGTAGCGTAGCGAAAATCGCAGAAAAATATTAATAATATTATTACTTAACACTGCTCTATGGATAACAATAATAATATGAGATCATTGTCAATTAGCGAGTAGTAATTAAGTTACATTTCGAAATTAAAAGATAAATTATATTAAAAATAAAAAGTAGCAGCTGCAAAATCCCATTTAGTGTGTATGTGTATTAAATGAACTTCGTTACATTTGCATTGGAACAAAAATCAAGCGAGTTTCCTAGTATTCATACGAATGTTGCATAAACCAATTTGTTTGTTATTCCACTAGCGTATCGCGGATAACCCGAGCTAGATTTTATAACTATATATCAAAGGACGGCAATTGTTTAAAAGCCCTATACATATATGTGTTGCGTTTATATATGCCAGTAGTGCATAAACAGAGACCGATGGTCAGTCGACCGCTTACGAACGACACGGTGATCCATTTCCCTCGGTTGATACGCTCATTTTCCCGAGCGAGCGTTAAGTCACAAATATCTTGGCAAAATGAAAACACACGTTTTTCTTTTTGCCAGATGATGATGAAAATGTACTTGACATGTTTTATGAAATTAACACACTCGGTTTTCTTTACGAAGGCTTCCAAGGAAATTTTACTTAGAATGCCAAAAATATCCCTGCTGCTATTTCCATATAGGCGACAAAACTTCTACATATCTCACGTAGTTTTAACCATAAACATAGCGGCAAATAGCGTCACGCAACACAGTTCAAATTAATTTAAGGCTACAAATATCTTTAATTAAATATGTATTATTGAAAATATTGCAGTAAGGAACATAAAATAGTTACATCCGATTTTAACAAGTATTTATCGTATTCGCAGTTTATTCAGCGAAAAAGTTTAAAATCGTTGTTGAACGCGTGCCAAAATTTGTAACTTTTATATGACAACAGTATTAGTTTATAGGTTGCAATTAATCAAAAATTTCCAGATGTCTTATATTTGCGCCAATTGAAATAATATATATATTTCTTTTTTAGTTATATATAAAGTTTATAGATTTTAGTTATAGCTGTGTACAGCTATAACTAAAATCTATAAGCTTTCTACGAACGTGTATACTGCAGTTCAACATAAATGTTTAGGTAATAAATGAGTCGGTAGAAGGATCGATTATCGCCTCAGAATCGAGTCCATCTCCGTATTTTTCATAGGAGCCCGTAAATAAATCAACAGATTTTATCGAACGTAGTGCAGATCATTGTTCCGCGCAGCCAGAAGCTTTCTAGGTCAATCTGGGTGGTAATTTATTTGGAGAGAGCAAGCGTGAACTCGATACAGCGAAATACGGACGACACTCTTTCCTCGGCCCATTACGCCGCCAACCCGACTATGTACAAAATCGCTTTTTATACACCGACAACCCTGTAAACGTTCTGTTTCCTGTTTTTGTCGTTTCATATTGTTTGAATGAGGGTGGTTTTGCGTTTTCAGAAATTTGTCGTTGCCACTGAATTACATTTAGTATTGTATAAGTTGAGTATGTAAATGCGGATAATTTGTTGGCTGAAATGTCTAAATTATTTACGTATTCTTTTGTGTCATTTTATCAATGTTACGTCGTATTTTTCATTTGAAATAAGGCCAGAGGCATGTGTGTGTTCAAAATATTATGTTTCACAAGTATTTGCCACTATTAAAAATATAAATCACAATCACATCAGTTCATGACGTGACGCATGCTCTAAATAACATGACTCAAGTAATTATAAGCTATGTACCTACACTTGAGTTGTGAGGCTGAATGGAACGTCTGTCGGTGCCTACAGATAACTCTCATCTTTGTATCCCAATTATGCCAGTCTAGCGAAACAGGGCTGAAACCTTGAGTGCTTTAAATATATTTTTTGTTATTAAACCTCTATTGTACTTTATAAGACTTATATTTTCTGAGAAGAGTAGCTTAATTTGATGTTGATATTGAGCCTCAATTCTCGAGAAATTTCAGCGATTATATATTTTCTTATTCTTTTTAATAATAACTACACCAATAGTGCTTTGTTATTAAAAACAGTAAGAGAATATTTAATATCGGATACTTAATCTTTTTTTATTTATTTGCTGCTTAGTCGAAATTAAATATTAGCTTACATGCTTATGTACTTAGAAATGACAGTTTCAACTAATAATATAACTTTAATGCCAAAATATCTTCTCAAACTAAGTATACAAATAAAATGGACTAAGTTGGCTAGTTGTCTTTCTCGCAGCAAACGTTGTTTAAAATCAACTGAAGGAAATGGGTTACTCACTCACTAGCGCTAAGTAACCGTCGACCGACTGACAAGCCAACACTATTTGTGCTAAGATTTCCCAGCTCGGATACGTCAGTGATACGAGAAAAGAGCTACTTCACGTCACGAACGCTTTGCTCAATTTATATCCGATACGGGTTAAAACTAAGGTAAACTGAAAATACAAATATATTTTACATTTGTAAGTAAAATAGAGTCATTTAAAGGAATGTTGCCTAACGTATCAAGGTCCCGATCAATCGGAAACAGTAAAAACATTTATTGAATCTACATATATTTGCCAACAGCAGAGCTTTGAAAGCCACAAATAGAGCGTGAGAACAAGCTAACAGTTGTTCTGCTGCCCGGCACCATTGCTCGCACAGCCCTACAGACAATTACGTTAGCAAAAATGAACCTTATTGTTGAGTAAATTAGGTTGGAGAGCGTAAGGTTGTGACGCATGTTGGCGGCGACGCCTGTCTCGTCACGTCTCAATTAATAGCAAATGAATATGGTTTACGCTTATTGCTGTGCTTCCTATGATCTTTGTGTGTACTTGTGTAAGTACGGCTCACCAGTATGTGTACAGGGAAAATTGGCTACATCCGCCGCGGGGTGTTATTGTACGATTTGATTATAAATATTGCTGCAACCAACTGAGTGAGTGTTTCTGTTTACGTCTTGAATGTTATCTAAGTTAAGCCACTTTGGGAAATTACTTTAAGAAAATTCTCAATACAAATGTGATATATTTTCTTAGACATTTATAGCATTACAAGCTGCCACCCACGGCTTTGCGGCACTCTTATATCGATGACAAGATTAATACGATACGCAATGAAGTCAACACACCGCCACCTACATTTTAAATTGTAAAACGTTCTTTTCGTAATATTTCGAATGCCTATAAAATCTGATTTTATCAACAATTTTTGGTTTCCAAGTAATTGCGGGCGAGCCTATTGGCGACTTCTAGCTAAGATAACAATTTCCTCATCGATAACTCGTGGACCCATGACACCTCTAAGCTATGCTATTGTAATAAAAATACATACATCAGTAATTTTTGCGTTACACAAAGTTACGTTGACAAAAAGTACACATTTTCCTAACTGTTTATTAGTCACTATCGGTTCAAAAACCTGTCCATGCCATTAAATAATATGTATTATTTTTCGAACTGCCAGATCGTCCTATTATACTTATAAAAAAAAACACAATGTTGAATATTCACGACTGTTTATTTTCTGAATATTTACACAACACAAACAGACAGAGTTACTTATATACCTACTACACTCGACTTTACTTGGATTATAGTCTATGATAATTACTTGTATAGCGCGACAGCGCTAGTAAAGGGCAGAGTAGACTTTGAGTTATTGCTAAGTTCTAGTTCTACTGAAAACCAGCCGGCAGGCAAGAACCGGGGCCGTAGCTGAAAAGCAGTTTTACTAGAAAATAATGAACTGAACTGGTATATAAAAAGTTCGGGTATTCATAATGCAATTATTGCTGATTTTTAATATTGCATTGACGTCGATTGCTGAAAACTGCAGTTTTAGTATGGTAAATAGAGGTTTAACAGAACGCACGATCTTTTCATGTGCTTACACATTTTCTTCTAAAAGTTCACATGACCACGAATAGAATAACACAGTTTGTAAGTCAATACAACTCAGTGAATTTAAATGACCGTCCCTAAACATTAGAAGAGAATTAAACACGTAACCAACAACATTTTCTACAATCATTAGCCTACTTATTTATGTGTTGAATGGAGGCATTCGTTGTGCGTCGTACCGACCGCTCCGACTCTTATGGAAATTCGTCACGACTCAAAGTGCCGAGAAAGTTCTACACTTTTATTGAAAATTAATATTTAGCATTATTGTTTTTATATATTTATAACAACAATACACGGCCTATTTGATGTTAAGCGATTAATGTACACTACAGCCGCTGATAACACCAGCACTGCTAAAACCACATTGCCAATCCTGTAAAAAGAGTAACAAAAGTCACAATCACGAATTCTGGCAACTTGTATATAAAAGCTTTTTACAGGACAGGCTTAGCCTAGTGTGGGACGTGTTTATAAAGCCAGATCAAGTAGTTATTTAACTTGTTACTATGTAAATAATGGATAAATCATAATTATTATTAATATTCTATGGCTGGACCAGGGGCTGCCCACCACTATTGTTTCAAGCATTGTTATTGCATACTCTAAAAACTAGAAACAAATAGCTCTATCAATACGCTGTCTTGTTATCTCGTCCACAATATTAATGCTATAACAAATGGTACACGGATCCAGATATTTGAGGATCCTAGATTTCCTAATCGATTGTCGTTATTATTCAAGACAGCCAGCATATTTGTGTGACTCTTTGTAAATAGTCACCTTTCTCTTCATACTTATTATGAGGGTGGTAATGTTGTCTAAAATTACGAATCAATCGGTCTCCGTCATCACCGCTGGGTCACGATATACATAAGATATAAACTCAGCTTGTTTAAAATGTAATTTATTAAATTATTATACATGCAAATCATAACCACGGGCAATACAAGAAGTAGTCTAACAATTCGAATTTTGTGTTATAGTTGTATAGGAAAAACGCAACAAATATTTAAAAAATCATTTAAAACGTATTCCTGCATTATTTGATTAGACAGGCAAACAAGTTGCAGCAATGAAACGCTTTTCAAACAAAAATTGTAACTAACCGCATTTTACTAGAGTCGCCAAAACAGTTTTATTTTTAATTGAAACCCATTTATAGTCTATCTTTATCTATACTTATAATAAAATTGTAGAGAGGTCAATTCTGTTCATTGAATATATTTACAAAATAACTATTGGAGGGTGATTGGTAATCGATACTGATGCCAAGAATGGAATCATATTTTTTTTTGTCTCTCTGTATTTGCACGCATGCATCAAAAACTACTGAAGAGATTTTAATCAAACTTGGTACAGTTATATTCTTAATTCTGGGCAAGTTATAGAATACTTTTTATCCCAAAATAAATATGCGGGGCAGTCTTTGGGGACTGCCGATAAAAGTGAAAACTGACGCGAGTTTCACGCTTTTTGTTCACCCAAAAAGTACACAGTACACATATAGCTCATGGAAAGCGTTCGGTGACGATAACGCGAGTTCCATAATTTTTGTTCACCCAAAAAGAGCTCAACGCGCCTAAAGAAGTTTTCACTTCAAAAATAATCGGAAGTATTAAGAAAATCGTAATATACATAGCTGTATCTTCACAACATTCTCACAATCAAAAAGTAGACTCTAATACCTAACTAATAAAAAATAATTATTGAAATCGGTTTAGAAACACACAGATTTTCATGAAATAAAATTTCAAGTAATTACGGTGTGGTAGGTAATTTGCGACTTGCGAATGTATCAGCGTGCAATACGTATGCTATACGGTTGATTTTTGTATAACGCACGGCACGGCCCGGTTGGTTCTTATTGACATTTAGCAATCGTAAACAAACCGTGCTTATCAGCGCGACTTTTATTCTTTAGATATAGTAGGTAGATTCTAAGTATTAACTTTACAACGTGTCACAAATATAACGCACAACCTCAAACACTCCAATTAGATTATTAAATCGTAATAATAATATAATCATTAAAATGTTACTTTTATATACTTAAATATTTTAATTTAACGAATTCGTTCTTCTTATTGTGCGCGGATAGTATGGGTATATTACAATAAATCTAACATTATTGCCTTTATTTCATCAAAAACCTGACCAATGACACATTTTCGTTTATTTCGACTGTTCAAAGAAAAGGATGACTATAATTTACGTTGTTTTAATTACCTTAGACAAAAAATACCTATATTAAAATGTCAGAAATGGATGCAGTAGCCGATTCTGAACAAAGAACTTTCAGGAAGTGCCTTTAATATGTTACACGTTGTATATAGGTGTAGTTAGACTTATTCTCTTTAGTTGAAGTGTTATTAGGCATAGTTAAATATTCGATATTCTTTAGTTGTAGTCTTATAAGTTATATTTATTTTAAGAGCTAGATCGTTATTTAATGTGATGCTGACGAAGTTGCGCGGGTCAGCTAGTTATAAATAAAACTGTTTTGTCGATGTAAGCTGTAAAACGAACATAATAAAAACGTGACGTATTTCCATCTAGAATTAGACGTAGGTGCGTTGACGTCACTTGGCAGCGATGACGTCATTAACTGTGTGTTTCTCGTACTGTACCCACCACTCACACTTTTCCTTTCACACCATGTTTGTTTAAAAGCTTATTTAGGCGAAATAACCACCGGCGCTAAATCTCCCGGGAAACTTTACTGCAAACTTTTCCGAAAATTCATTACGAAAAATATACAAGCTAACTACGTTCCAAATATTTTTGTTACGTGAAAATAACTTTAGAATCATTTATAAAAACATCACCACTGTGAAAAAATTATGGAGGTAAATTCTCCGGAAATGTTCGTTTTATTTATACACTAGAGTTTATAAATACCCATTTTTTGAAAGCCAATAATTGACAATGATGGGCTGGTATACCTAACTGGAATTTGTTAGTTTACCTGTTACTGCCTCAATAATTTTTGTTTAATTCAGTAGCAATCATCCTATAGTAGTCACTTTCTAAGCATAGGCGTCTTCCTAATTCGAGTACAACATCAACCAGTCTTACGTCGTTCCCATTCAGCCAAACCAAGCCACTTTCTTAAGGCCTTCGCCATCGGTCGCGTCACTGCGACTACTACCCATCTGCTCCAGAAATAATTGATCTTAATATAGTTATACTTTTATTGGACTATATTTGTCCGTACTTCTTTACTAAGGTAAAATAGTAGTACCAAAAATATGAAGGAACCCAAATATTAATAGAAAATCATAAAGTTACCATAAGTAACGATGACTGTCGCGTAGCTATAATATGTGTGTGCTGTTATCTGCAAAGGTCAAATATGTGTTTTTAAGTCTTATGTCGCATTATGGCGTTACGTAATTTGCTTACAATCATTGCATTATATGATATAAACAGGCGAGCCTATGGCCATCCTCCTAGCAATTACAGACTCCAGACGGTTGCAATTTTTTTCACTCTTTAATGAACAGGGCACTTGTACAAATAAGCACAGGGTCAGTGAACTCACATTCACTTATTTATACTCCAAATACTATTAATATGACTTATACGAACAGATAAAACAGACTGTTTATTTAATAAAGTCAGCACTAAAGTTTAACGAGGATGGGTAAGTGTAACGCAGAGCCGTCTAAGTTTCGCTCCTCGTACTGATACAGACACAAAGTTGTAAGGACTCTGCTATTGAATTGAAGTCCCAAGTCTGTTGTCTCCAAGTATCCACACTTAATGGCAGTGCACATAGCAAACTAATACTGTTATATAGTCACTATTTAATCTTATATTTTGTTAGATTCACACGCATACATACCCGCGTATTTATATGTACGTCTAAAGGAATGGGACGAGGAGGGACTAAATAGTACTAAATTTACAAATAATATATTATTCATGGCATTAAATTATTTTTGTCTCTCTTGCGTATATTTTTGCAAGTTATACCTTCCAGTAGAAGATATACCTTACGGTGGCTTAGAAAATACGACGGCAAAGAAAATTACCAATATGTCGAATACCGGAGGCCTAGGAGGTTAAGTGCTTTGAAAAAGTATACTATTCAAATTCAGTGTTCTGAAAATTTTGTACAATCAGCAAGAGTGTCAAGCATAAAGTACGCGACTCAGCCTCATCTAACTAGTTATGTGTTTAATTATTTAGAGGAACCTAATAAATATACACATAACTAGTTAGATATAACCAATAAACACACATTCCACTTAATAAATATTACTCAAACAATCGGCAGCAGAGCACATTACGTAATTTCACCTAATTCCAGCTTCCTTACGATTTGATGAGCACGGATCTATCATGTGATTTGTAACGGATCTAATCGCATTATCGGCCATTTCCATTCAAACGGCACCCGACACTGTCAAAATATTTACGAGTACTGTCATCTATCGTCGGACCCGCTAAATGTAGTGATGCCGCCACCGTAACAGTTCCCAATTGATATTGACTACAAATATCGCTTTGAATTTCGAATGTTTGTATTAACTGCCAGTTAATGTTGTCATATTAACCATGTAATTAAATTAATGACTTGATATTGCGACAAACACCAAACATTTATGTACTTGTACTTGTAATTACTAAAATAATATCATAACGTATTTAATTGAATGAGAGGTAGACAAAAAGGAATAGGTATGGCTGGCGTGGATTTATGTTTCAGTAATCTAGTGTTAATACACTACTTTTAAGTATAACTGTAATGTTGTTATTGTAACCTTTTATGTAGTTATTTACTGTAGATCAGATTGATCTAGAAATAGAACAAGCCACGCTGTATGGACGTGGTGTCTTGAGGTTAAGCTAAGCAGAGATTATTAAAAGATAGTACAACAATTAACACTTTTAATTAATGATTAAATTATATATATATATATATATATATGTATTTCACTAAATTTACCAGGTAGCTTTACATAATCCTACGCGAACAGAAGTCAGGGCGTGTTTCGAGTAAAAAGGACTTTCTGCCTGGTTCTTGTGAGGCAAGACCACTTAGCTTATGATGTTGAAGCCAGCCGGAAGAGAGAACTTGAACCAGGACGCGATTGGCCTATATATGAGCTACCGCCGGGCAGGAGGGGAAGAGGGGCGCCACCCACCACTCCGACTCGCGCGCAGCCGTAATGGCGCAAGCGGTGCGCGTGACACTATCAAATGTAAAATCAACTTAAAATAAAACTATTACCGAAGTTCTAAGCTTAGTCTAGTTCACCTTGTCCTCCCATTCTTATCAGTTATCAGAATATCGGGAGTTAGGTGTGTACCTATATAGATACACACCTAAATCCCGATATATTATACCTTCATATATATGAAGGTACATGTTAACATAAAAGTTATACGAATTGACGTATAACTTTTATGTTAACGTGTACCTATTTAGGCTTACATGTCATATAAAAAATAGCGTAATAACAATTTCCGTAAATATTACAAACGTGCCACGAAAGCCTTTTACCGTTAAACGCGCTTTCCTTTACCATTCAAAGCCATTTAATGAACCTCATTCAAAGGTATTACGGGGTTCACAAAAATGACAATATAATATCGCTAGAGAAGATCGAATAGCCCTCAATCACAACCCAAAACACTGCTGTGCAAGCTTTGAACAGATTAGCTTCGTACTCCATACAAATATATTTTAGATCCGATTGGCCACACACTGGGCGCATGTATACAAATAATGGAATGTTCGTGGAAACAATCGAACCATGAATCGCTGCCACGAAATAAATTGAAAAATTTAAACGCAAACACGATGTGGAATATTAATATTAACTCAAGTGATTGAACATTTTATTTTAGAACATGTGTACAGATTCTAGATAAAACTCAATCGATATCAAACAGAAAATATTGTTTGTATGAAATGTTTTCCCAGTTTTGAGATCTCGATCACTCACGTGATCTTTAATAAAATATACTTACACTAATGCTCTTGATGCTTTGCTTACTCAGTTCTTTTAGGGGTTCTCTTACATTACGTTCTTGTACTAAAGAGTTTCCATATTATTTTATTTGAATTTAACTTTATATTCTCAGAAAACACTGCGCATGGAGGAAAACCTGAGTAAAATAATTTGATTTTCCGCATAATCAGTATGATTTGCATAAAAGCCAACTAAGGTAGTGTGTCTATTATGTAGAATCTATTAAAAAATATAACAAATCACTACACATGCTTTATTCGATTGAATTGCATATATTCGATTGAAAGCATCTTCAAAGAATTCACGCGCAAGTTTGCCAAATCACTTTGATAAGTTTAGGGGCCTCGAGTTGGCGAATCACATCAAACTTTCTTGGACTCCTGCCGAATATCAGATGCTAACATAACTTTATTCGTTTCCTCATCGCGCTTAATAACCAAATTATTTAACGTGAACTCGTGTTTAATTTAGATAAAGAAAGAAGTGATATTTAAACGACCTAATAAAACAATTATTTTCATTGAAACGTAGACGAGAAAAAGAGCTCGTTAAAACTTAACAATCCTATTTAATATGTAGTGTACAAGAGTGGATTGTGCCATGTAAAGTATACACCACGCAGAGGCCTCGAGTTTGATCCCAAGGCTCTGACGTTTTGAAGCTAGGTGCGTATTAAACAGTTAATTATCGCTCGTTTTAACGGTGAAGAAGAACATCGTGAGGGAATCCTGCATGTCTGAGAGTTCTCCACAATGTTCTCAAAGATATATATATTCGGCCAACCTGCATTGGGCTAGCCTACAGCACTATGGCCTCACCCTTCTCACACTGAGAAGAAGCCCGAGCCAAGCAGTGGGACAGTGTAATACATGGCTGATATTATTATTATATAACAGTGGCATGCAGTAATTTAAGCCACAATGTAACGTATACGATAAATATTTACCTCGCTAAGTAAATTAAAAGTTTCCTGTAACCCTTATACATGCACGCAACAAATATGGATCAAATGCGTCATTTACTCAACTAAAATAACTGTTAAAATCAACAAGCATTCCTAATACTTTTTGTTGTTCTATAATAAATACGTAATACTCCAACTAACACAAAAGTCCCGAGTGGGTACCTATTGAATCCGCGACACCTTATCCTTACTAATTATGAGCTCAGCATTGGTAATGGCGAGGTAAATGTAAAAACCAGTTCGCCAATATTATGAAAATTAATATAAGTTATATAAATAAATTTTGTTTGTAAACTATAATATGAAAATTTGTTTATAAAATTGGATAACTGCAAATATTCTGCGAAAATATTTGCTCCGACCTTTTCACGTCGCCACGTATGGTAGAATATTATTATTATTATTTAAGGCCATAATGAGTCTTATTTAAAAATTCTCGGTATCAACAAGACAAACATAAAAACAAATGAACAAATGCGAGAGAAATATTTGTGTTGTGTTTTTTATTCAAGCCTCATGTTGATCTATGGAGTAAGACTTTATCAACAATTTAGCCGACATTTCCAATAATGGATTGGGCACTTATATAGAGAATTTTTTATAAAAATATGTGAGAGACGCCGATGACATTATGGCAAATGTATGACTGCTATTAATGTAATTACTTAGTATTATAAAGTTATTTGTCAGTTGTATCTTTATTAAGCCGTACTTTAACACGTGGCTATTATTGAGCTGTTAAATACTTTTAATATTTTGCCTGGCATTTTTAATTCTTATTTAATAACCGCCATTGTCCATCAGTACAGGTTTCCAATAGTGGCAACGAGCATGGCTACGCTTATCCATCAGGACCAACAAGGACCGCATACAAACTCAAACCGCAAAAAATCTAGCACATAAATTATAACTGCCACATACGGATGGAATTTAAAAAGACATGATTGCAATCCATGCAGTTGAGCTGAGGACAGATGCGAGCTTCACATTCCAGTAATAAAAAAATTATTGTCTCTGGCGCCTTGACCCAGTTGTGACAGGAGCAAAACACCGCGGGAGGCCTTTACCGATCGACCGGAATGTTTACGTGTGAACCAACCGTTCATTATCGATTATTATCATTGCAGATGGAATAACAAAGAGGCTTTAATTAATTTCAGTCTGCCTACATTATAGCTGATTAAACTTCGAAAAAATAGGTGATCCAAGATTGAATATTCTTGGTGACTGCTTTTCTAATGTTTGTATAGTACGAATAACAGCTGTATCTATACATATGTAATATGTAAAGATGGTTAATTATAGTAATATCTCATGATATCTATACTAAAATACTTATTTCCATTATAGATACTACAGTTATCGAACCCGAAACCAATGTAGTGTACCTACCAAGAGTTCTGTCAATCCCAATAAAGTTTAGTAAAAAAAATTGTAGTGTCATTATAACACATGTAACTGAAGTACTTACCTCACCGATTAAACAGCTCTTAAAATATAATTACTCGTGACATTGCGTATTTGACATTAACGAGTTATTAAATTAATTATTCGCACATTGCATTTACAGTTGCAATATATCTTTCATCACGCCCAAGTCAGTAGCAAAAAGGTTGAAGACAAACTATTACCGAATCGATGAAGCATTAACGTAGATAACGCTCCTCTAGATTTTACATTTAAATAGGTTGGTCATACTGTAATTAGTTTAACATTCGAAGTACAAACGAAAAAGAAAATGTAGCAGTCAAAAGAACGAGTCGTCTTTTTGCTCACGTTTTTCTTTTTCACACTAAAATGACTGCCCGTAAAGAATGCTGCCGTTTAATATATAAAGAACGAAATAAACACGAATGAAGTGAGAAAATGAATGATTACAGAACGTTTGATAATCGGTAAGTTAAATCTGATAACAGAGTTCTCGAGATCACGTAAAGGGAGCGATGAGGATCTCCGACCGCTTGAAGGGATGACTGATTGCCGCTATGAGAAGCTCTTAGTACGTGTATTGTAGCAAAGGGTGAAAATAAATGGAAGTAATTTTTCTGTTAGCAGACTGCAGTGAATGTAAATTGAAAATATAAACAGTTATTTGTTAAAGCAGTGCTGTTATTGTACAGTTTATTTTTAATGTTAATGCTTCAATATTCCTTTGCTGGCTAAATAAAATAAATATGTGTTTTTCTCAGTTACACCATATAAATGTAAATATATATATAGTATTTATTTTTTCATTGTTACGTTGGTAATTAATATATTTCCTTGTTAGAGATACTGTAAAGTTAGAGTAGAGCTAAAAATAATAATTAACATGTCGTTCGACGTGTTATCAAATACATTAATCCGTTACTAGTTAATTGCATAAATAAGAAAGTATTCCAACATAACTTTCTCCAATAAAATTTCTTACCGCTCTTATCGAAGCTCATAACATTATCTCTCATATCTTTTATCTTCTGTTGATACCAAAAATCCAATTGTCGAACTTCTCAGAAGTAGCAGCCTTTTTTGTATTTTGAGAGATAAACACACGACTAGTGATAAAACTGCTTTCGTGGAATTTAAGACATCAGAAAGCTTTTGCTTCGGTGTATTATAAACGATTTTGTGTTATCGATGACACCGATGACACATTATATTAGGTAAACATGTTTCAGCGTGAATTATCTGTCGTGTCTAAACAAGATTAGAACATGAGATAGGCATTTCGTTAAAGCCTCGTAAATCTTTGTAGAAAACAGAATGCACAGTATTATATACGCCAAATGTTGACACGTTATCGGCGCAAATTCGTAAACAGTAAAATAATTTCTTAATAATCCAGCACAAACTAAACAAAGCAAATAATATTGATATATAATGGTTTTTTAGATATCATTCGATATTAATTTATCAATACGACAGGACAAGTTAATTGACGAATTAAAGCTTTCTCGACTAAATCAAAATTAATTTACCAGCTCTAAAGTTATCGGTGTACAAATAATTAATAAGCTTATATCAAACCCGCATAAAGCAGCGTTCAAACGATGTACTTTTAATAAACATTTCTCATAAAATACTGATGAAATAGCGTAGAGTCCGTCAGGTTCCGTGTGCTCATGGGGCCCTGTAAATAAGCAATTATCGGCTTAATCAATGTCCGATTTAATTTTTTTTCTGTGTCCTGAGGGCTGTTAATTGGTCAATAAATTATTCCCCAATTCCTTGGTATAGCGCGCATAGATTGGCGGTTTAAACACGACAGCTGCCACGTTCCAAATCTTCATTCACATGCAATTAGAGATGTTCCATGAATTAATGAACGAATTTAATAGTCTCTGACGTGAATATCATTGGTATAAAATTTTATACGGAAGTATTATTTAGTACTTACTTGCACTTTTTTTATATGACTGTGTTGCTGTATCTGATGTCAGAGACTTCCTATATGTACATACGTCTAAGCGCTTGCGCTTGGATTCTCAGCTCAGTCAAGAGGCTTACTTTAAGAAAATTCACAATAGTTGAACAGAGCCTAGAGTAGGGATAACTGTTACATCTGCCTATTCTAAATAGTCTATGTTTAATAAATAGTAAGGCCGCTATTCTCCCTCAGATGCCTGCTCAAATCACTGACTTTATGTTATCTGTTAGCCACCTGTAAAATAAAGATTGAACTACAATAAATTCATGGTCTATCTATACATTTCTAAACAGTCGTCCTAATACCAATACCATTAAAGTAGTTACGCGGATGTAAGTACCTGCTAGCCGATTGACTAGCCGGTACCTACGTCACTGCTCATTAGCACACTATGGATTAGCTTTCACTATTTACTATTTTACCACTGGAAAAAACTATACTGGTGGTAAAATCGAGATAAATAGTTTTATGTACCTACTTAATATATTTATTCTTACTATTAAAATGTTGTTTAATAACGTAAAAATATGAATTGAAATGCCAGTAGCGTCGTACTTATTTATTACAAAGTAACGGATACGAGCGATGTGAAATGGTCGCCGGTATAAATAACATGAATATGCAAACAATACACAACTAATGAACGATTGACGTAAACGCGTTTTTGCGGTGAGTCGTGCGGTTTTCAGTACAACTGTGGTTTGAATACTGAAAGATAACAAACATTTAATACTTACATAAATGGAAAAATGTATGGATTTTTCTATTTTGTAACATAAATACGAATGTAAAAGAGTAGTATAAGTAGAGCAAAGTACTAATGTATCGTAACACTACGCTTGTATTCCGACAACTAACAAGTTAATCCCGAAAGGGATGGATTTTAAACGAACTGCCCGACGAGTTAGAAATTTCCTAATGTCCTAGAAAGCTGAAATTTGGTATGTACGCTAGTATTGTACACAAACAACAAAAAATTATAAAATCTTGTAACTTTCATCCCCCAACCCCTTAAACTAGGGGATAGAAGTTTGTATGAGACTTCCGCAATTTTGACGCTAGAGGTCTGAAAATTGATATAGGAACTCCTTGTCATTATAAATAATCAAAAAAAATCTGATGTGCAAGAAATACATCACAAAAAAAGAAAAAAAATAGCAAAATATTTTGTCACAAGCATCTTACAAAAAGAAATGAAATCCCACCAAAACATTATCATGTAAAATGTTGCCAAGACAAGACTATATAACTCGCACTGTCAAAAAGTTATCAGGTCTCATGTAGAGCCAAGCTTCTAACTCTACACGCCCTAACTCTACAAGGCCTAACTAAACAAACTCTACACCTTAGTCAAAATATGTGGCTTGGCCATTTCGCTATATTCACATGGGCGTAAGGTGAAAAATGTATCCACTGTTCATTACTTTTCTGTTCTTGTAGTAACGAAACGGCCAAGCCACATATTTTGACTAAGATGTAGAGTTTGTGAAGTTAGGCCTTATAGAGTTAGGGCGTGTAGAGTTAGAAGCTTGGCTCTACATGAGATCTGATAACTTCTTGACAGTGCAAGGCATATGGTCTCGTCTTGGCAACATTTTACATGAAAATGTTTTTGGTGGGATATGTATTTCACGCTTTTAAAAGGACTTATAAATTTAAGTGTGTTGACTGCTCTCTCTTCCTCTCTATCTCTTTTCTTTTCTGAACAACTATGTTCGAATAACATGGTACGTAAAAAACAATCATGATAAGAAGAAATAATCAAGAAAGTATTCAGAAATATTACAAATTCCATTAAATATTACTTAACATAGATTTCTAAAACCGCGACCGCAACGGCTAACAAGCTTAATAAAAACTTAGTACCTTGTGACGGGCCGTCATTAGCTATTCTCACCGTCAAACAAAATGGCGACAACACACGAAATCTTTTGTTTAGCCATCGTGTTCAATTGTTTGTTCAAAGGCCCGTCCGTTTGCAAAAAGCAAACATTAAGTGAGATGAGTCCGGGTTTAGATCCTCTTTACTACGATCGGTACGGCCGGCTGCTTTTTAATTTACCTTTCCGTGTATAATTAAAACCTGCGGTGGCTTCTCTGTCCGTTTTCGAGAGCCAACAATAGACTTTTTTCTTACTTTTGTAAGACACAAGTAATTTGAGCTCGAGTACAACTACAAATCGATGTTACTGTTGCGGATTTCGTTTTAATATCTGATTCTTATTTATATTTTGTATTTCATCTCCTTTATGTGTGTTTGCGTTCTGTGTATTTTAATATTACGGTATACCAGGCGTTATTATTAAAGAGGAAAGAATACTTTTAATATTATACAACTATGTACAAGTCACCTGTAATAGTGCACGGATAACTTAAGGTCCAAAATCCTGTGAACACTCGCATTAGAATGAATATGAATGAACTAGATGGCGTTGTTTTAGAAATATTGCAACGCGTACTCATTTTAGCAAATAGGTAAAATTTATAAGAAATTATAATCTCAACCGAAAAGGCACTTGAACACAAGGACAGAATAATGTTTGCCTGCGAACAATATAGCGAGTCATCGAAAGTATCTAAAAAATAAACTACCCACTATAAATTTATTTATATTTTTTGCTCCTCGTTTTACCCTAAATGTGTCCTTTTTTAAATAAAATCTTGAAAACAGATTTTTAAAAATTGTTTACTGTAAATTTATCAAAATTGAGTTATTAAGAAAACTACTTCTTTTTATTTTATAGTAATGCACCGCCATCTATTACTATATAAATAAACTACTTAACAGTTCTTGTATCGATTCCATTAGATGGCATCAATTACTAGCTTATATATTTATTTTTGAAATGGGTATGCATTTTCACAGGTATTGTACAAGAAAGTCAAGTATTTGTAAATCGGTTATCGTAAACCTATAAACGTGTGCAGAAGTATCAGCCATAAAGGGTTATTATAGTTAGCTCAGGATCACTAATTTACGACTGATCCTTAGCTAATTGTGTAAGGTTCTAGGAAATACATTTTAAGTTACTGCTCCTGACCTGAACTGAAAATTTACGTATAGTGAGAACTAAGTGCACAACATTTTTAAGGTAAACATAGCGTTCATATTCGATGTGTTCAGTGCACATAAATACTTTGACATTAACTCCATTATATAGCTGATTTTAAAATTAAAATAAACAAAGAAAAGCACCAACATAAATCATACAATATTATAAGAATAAAAGTGCAGAATAATCTGTAAAACAAAAAATTATCGTTGCTGCTCATAAAAGTTACACAAGTAATGTAACAACGTCATAGAGACACTCGATAGAAAGACCTTTCCTTTTTCACGTAAAGCTTTCTAGAAGTACCTACCGAGTATTCATTGTTTTGACTACGAAAGAGCTCCATATAACTGTAAATACTCCCTGACGTGAACTCTTGACCTTTATACTTCGGGCTTTTCTAGCAATCCTCTAAGATAAATAACACTGACCTATGGAACCATAATACACATAGAAAATAAATCCTAATCACGAAGAAAACGTGCACAAAAGCTTTCTTACAAAAGTAATAGCGGCATATTAGTTTCGAAATTGAAATTCTTTTACATAGAGCTATCTGAATATATTTTATTAAAATGAATTAAACATGTGTTGTTTATTCAAACCAATATATTATAAACTTTTGGGATGTAATATCGGTGCAGTATAAAATAACTTTCTAAGCGTGCACTTACGTAATTATTTGATCAGCGAACTCAAACTAATGGAAAATGAAGTTCCTATAACATGTGTTAAAGAAATTACTCAATTCCATATCTAAAGGCGGCCGTAGATATCGGTAGGTTTTATGGAATATCGATATTCCGATAGTGTATCTAACTTTACCGTCAACACTTTGGAAGTGCGTGCTCGAATATACCAGTGAAGGTGTACAAAAAGTTGTACAAACAGATAACAAGCTCGTTTAAGTTGAGAAACAATAATATATGATTAGTAGCGTTGTTCTGTGTGCACAATGACGACATGATCAACACTTTCACCGCTAGGCGCGTCCTTATTGTTGCAGGGACGGGTTGACAGCTTGCGGCTGGGCCATTGTTCATCACAATAGTGGAATAACGAAACGCCATGTTTGTCGGGCCTGACTTTCCCTTGCCATAAACCCACTATTAATTATCTAATTCCACTTGCGACGACGTCGTGATGAGTTTGAGTGCTTTTACCGGTAGTGACACTGTTCTCGTATCAAATGTGATTGTAGTTTGTAAAGAAGTGCGGTAAAAACGTATCTAATAAAACTTTTATAACTTCTGCAATATTGAGTTTTAGAAGTAACGTTTTATACATCGTAATTTATAAATAAACAACGGATTTCAACAAACTGTATGTGTACTGACGTTATCGTTTCCTTTAAATTAAAGCAGGAACATTAAAAGAAATCCGTCGTCAAATCAAATTGTACTTAAAGAAACTACTTTTTATTTTATTGAAAATTAATAAAGCTCTATCACAAATTTGTTGACAAGCGTTCTCTTTCATTACGGCGCGGTCGCATTTCTATCGTCGGTATCGCGGTTGGGGATCTAAATTGGCGGAAAAAATACCAATCGAAATAAACTCCACCAAACTATAAATTTGTTTTTGTGACATTCGTAGATTTAGTTTTGTTAGATCTTCCGGTTGGACGTGATCACGTAAATAATGTCTGTTGCGAATAGCGGGTATCAAAGTTAGATTCTAGTATATAAAATATTTGAAACATTGTTACATATAGTCAAAATATTTTTAATAGTCTAAAGCTCAAAAATTCAAGTATTGTCAGTCATTTACTCGTGGCAGTAGGGAATCTGTCAGTGTTTCTGGTATACATTTAATCTTTGCGAAAATTGCCATAAATATCCATAATGATAGTTATTGATATTCAGTAGTCTAACGTCTATATTATATTCTGACGTCATCAGTCCGAGATTTTAAGAGGTAGGGTACAGTGGAATGCCCTATTTTCATAAAGAAGATAATAGTTAAATAAGTTTTTGCTGTCTTGTCGTTATTGTGTTACTGCGGTGAGTAGAGTGTCTATACTCCTTAAGAAATTGCTGTTTTGTAGCAAGGATCAGCGTATAACCACTCTATTTTAAAGGAATTGTCATTTGACCATTAGTAAGGTACCGCCAATGCGTGAGTGGTATTTCCCTTACTAATGGTCACCACAATACCATTTGCCACGTGCGGCTCAAATGCGGCTTATATAAAAAATCTGATACCACTTACCAACCTTACGGAGAGAACGAAATAATTTAATTAAATACGGTTACGGCGCACAATTAACAAAAGTCTCGCAAAAGTAAGTAAGTTACCCGAGCTGTCTCTACTAACGCGAATTGAAGCAGGTAACCAACAATGAATGTCTTAATTTCAAGCAGGTTTAAAACTATGTTAATTTTGTTTGGCCGTACCAATTATCCGCTCCCTATTACTTTGAGCAATAAATGTTGCCAAGTAGTTTTAATAAATGTAACTAATATTTATATTTATTGCACACATGGCAGGATGGGTAACGTGGATACCTAGCAAATACACTGAGTGTTGTTTGTTCGATACCCGAATGAGACAAAAAATTTAGTCTGATAATTTGGTTCATTTGCTCTGACGCAATGTTGGATATTAACCACATGCAAAGACCTATGATAACTATTAATCTGAAGCCGACCACGTGTGTTTGTAAATTTAAACCAAGATTATGAGTAACTAGTAGGTTACAACATCTCTAACAAAAGGTTGCTAAATAACCACAGGTAGGAAGCAAACGTCAAAATATTGTATTTATTTAGTTAAACGTCCTATACACAGCTGTTTAAATACAGACTTAATGGCTTTATTAACCGCACGAACAGTTCATAATTATAAAATGAACATTTAAATGTTATTCTGATGTTAGTTATTTGCTAAGCAATCAATGTTTTCGTTTACATACGTATAACTTAATTTTCTTAGTAGTCTTGGCTATACCCTGCTTCTGCAAATGCCAACTAAATATGAATAAAAGATTATAATCATTCTAAGTAAAAACATCGAGGATTTAGCTGATTTTTATAACTAAAACCATGATAAATATAAATGCAAATTTGAAAAAATGGGGAAGGTCTATTTTACATTGAAACGTTTGCTGAATATCCCAAAACGATTTAACAATTTTTAAAGTAGAGAGTCTGATCCAGTAACTTCACTCTTAAGAAGAATTACAGCCAAATAACAGTGTATTATAGCGATGAGTAGTTCCAGAATTCTATAAAAATCTGCTTAGCTGTCAATAAGAGGAACAGTCCATTTGGTTATAAAATTGCAAACGCGCAAACTCATTTGTTGTCTGTAAATATATAATAATAAATTGTATATATGTTAACACACAAAATATGTTATTAGCAAATTTTACTAAATATATTATTAATGCAATATTTTCATCTGGTTGTGCAGAGGACACATACATCAGCCCACGTGACACTCCTAAGATATCATTAACCTCTTTATAATTGTTTATCTAATAATATAAACTAGTTATAGCTCGTTTTTATTTTATTTTCATACGAACAGTCTTTACTGCAAACTACACTACTATTATTTTGCCGTTTCCGACCTCGTACCGATGCACCTTCTTCGCGAAAATCGCTAAGAGGCCTCCGTCTTAGCAAATATTAGTGCGGTATTAAAAGACTAAAATATATAATGGAATAGAGAGGAATAAGCTTCAAGACCACACGGAAGAATATCAGTTTAAACTTTTTGTTCTAGTCCACGATAAATCAAATGTTTATTTAGGTACGTTTCTCAGCGTATTTTGACATAAATCCTATAAATAACTTTATAAAGAGTTACAAGCCCACTCCTTAACGCCATATGAAGCAAGTCCACCGCACTTTAAAATTGACAACCATATAATAATTTAATTAATAATCCATAAAAGCCAACAGGTATGTAATGAGACGGTAATTATCGTAAATTAAATATTGACTGCGTAGCGTACGATTAATGAATAATATTAATCTACCTCTTTAGATATGGCAAGCCAATTTAATATCTTCTATTTCTTATTATTTGAAGCAGATTTTGTAATGTCGCTTTCCAAGTAAGAGTTCATAGATTCAAAATTAATGTAGGCAACTCCGCCTTTTTGTTATCTCATGTTAATAAATTATCTCACGCTTTAATTACACAGCCATGAAAGATAAGATCTTAAGTAATCCTGCGAATTTGGCAGTTCAAAGAAAGGTTTCAAAGAAAGGATTTCGTTTTTATAAAAGGCAGGCATTTTTTTAAAAGACTTCTCCTATTTTAGCTGTACATGTGTCGCGGAGAACTTAGTTAGCTAGTTGAACGTGTGTTATCCGCACTTAGCCCCACAATTGGGCCATTGTGCGTAAATGACCGACGCGAAAAGTTGATCGGTTACTCATACTACCCCAGCTCCGTCCAGAAAGATAATAGGGGACCGGTATTGCACAGTACTTCCTTCATCATTTATGGACTGTTTAGTAGTCTCGCCCGTTGGTCGCTCACGCTTTTGTAATGCACCAGCATGTGAGCCGGTGTCTCCTCGGTCTCCATTCAACCTCTACATAAGGGACTGTCAGTGACGCCGATGTTGAATAGGTGTTTGTTGAGTGAAAAGTGGCCTGTTATTATACCCACTAAATGGCCCAGATTTTTTCTTGAAGAACGTAGCAGTTTGCGTGACCGATGTATGTCCAAGGGTGGAAGGGCTTCCTTTGTCTGTCTACATTCTCTTGCTTCTGCCCATTGTTTTTCGTGTAGTTTCGTGGTTCTGTCGCATAATCATGTTTTGAGTTGGTAGAAGGATATCGGCACAATTGGTTCGGGTCCTACCATTTTAATGCTTAATCCTCTCTTTGCCAGTTGGTCTGCAGCGTCATTGCCAGAAGAGTTGCTGTGGCCGCGTATTCACTGCATCGTTACCTGATTTTTTGTTGCAATCCTTTGCAGCTCACGGTGACACTCCAGGATGAGTCTACTGTTCAAGCAGTTGCTTTTCAAAGCTTATAGTACCGCGGCACTATCCAAGATAATGCGTATTGACTTATCGCTTATACCCCTTGATGTAACCGCTGCTGCAGCCCGGGTGATTCCAACACATTCTGCCTGGAAGATAGCGTTGAGGTTTCCCAGAGTTGTCGAGTAATTGATGTTTTAGGTCGTGGAAGAAGACTCCGATTCCTGTTCCTGTTTTGGATCTATCCGTGTATATTCTTACTGCATGTATACCAGAGCTATCTTTAATTTCTTCATAAAGTTGGATGTGGTATTTTTTGTCGAAAACAAAAGCTTTTGGGATGACATCACATGTCGCCGCTATCATTGGAATTTCGTTGTATACTAACTCCTTTAGGCGTGCATGAGTTATCCTATTGGTATCTGGATTGGTTGATCGTAAGGTGTGTCTTTCCAGTTTGGATTTACCGCCACTTCGCACTCAGGCAAGTGTGTTTCGAGTAGTACCTGACTTATTTCATTGTCTTTAATCGCATAGGTACCATTTTGTTTTCTAATGATGCCTAGGGTTCTGTTGTTATCTTGCTGATAGGACCTTTGTCACCCTCGCTGCTTCATTATTGGCGTTAATGTTGCTACAGAAACGCCGCCAAGATTCCCCTCTGCGGTATCTTATGCGTTTCTTGTAGTGGTACTGAGCTTGTTTGTATCGCTCCCAGTCTTCATCAATCCTGGTGTTTTTAGCTCGGTTTAACAGTTTCCTCAGATTGAGTTTAAGTTTCTGCAGCTCTGGTCCCCACCATTGGGACTTACCTGCCATTGGTGGTTGTATGGGGGGCAGGCTTGTTGGTAATTCTGTTGGATGAATTTGGTAAGTATGTTAGTGTTGTGGTCTATGTTGTCAGTGCTGGTAGACATATCTTTAAAACAGATTTTATCTACCTCATGTTGAAGAAGGCTCCTTCCTGTACCTTGCTACGTCCGTCTTGCCGTCAAGTGCCAATTACCTTTACAAGATGTAGGGATCTATTATAAATAGATTGTGACTCTAGACTCTCATACATTGGTCAAACCAAGAGAAGCATAGGCACCCGCATAAAAGAACATATAGCTGATGTTAAACACCAACGCTCGTTGAAGTCTGCTGTGTGTGAACACGTGCAACAGGGGACCAACCACTACCTACGATTTGACAAACCATATATACTCGCAAAAGAACACCGATTCCTACCAAGGATGCTTCGCGAGGCTATTGAAATTAAAAATATCCTAATTTCAATACAGGGGATGGTTGGAATGTACCACCAGCTTGGGATCCAGTCATTAAAATAGTCAAACCCAAGAATAAGCAAAACACAGCTAGACTTCATGATATTTTGAGCTCATTCTGCGTAAATAGAAACACCAAAAATTAAATTATGTTCGGGTACTTTGAAATAACTAGGTACATTTCAGAACGTTGGGACAACTACCATCTTAGTCTCCCCGTGAACATGGCTGCTGTAAAGCAAACGAAACGTCGGGGCAAAGTGTAAACTTAAATATAAATAGTTTTAATTAAAAAATATATAGCTTAAATAGTAGTAAAGTTCAATAATAGTAGTGTTAGAGTTTTCAAAATTATGTAATAACAGTGTTTTAAAGTAAAATAAACAACGCGACAAAATCCGTATAAAGTGTTTAATTTCAATAGATAGGTTAGTCGAGAAAATATATTCTGTTAAGGACTCACCTGTTTTGTTCGGTGTATGGCTTCCTCACAATGGATGGTGAGCGTTTGCGTCGGCTGAGATGATAATGTGCCAGCCGTGGTCTTCACACTGTTGTACCAGTTCAATCAGTCCCTTAGATGGGATTTCCTCATCGCTGAGCATGTAGAATGAAGCTAATACTAACGTTTGGTTGTTGGGCCCTGTTTGGAGTCTTACCGAGGTAAGGTCTCTAGAACAGAAGTTTCTTAATAGCAGAGCTGATATTGATCTAGCCAAGAATTTGCATCTATATGATGCAAATTCTTGGCTTGTGAACCGAAGTATTGTGCATCAACTTACCCCCGATGCTTTCCAGACCGCATATTATGCTGTCGCCTCTGATCCACGGCTCCTGGATCAGGGCGGAGAACTTAACAAACGCTCTAAATCGGATCCAGATTCGCAACGACTTGTTATGATTCACACACATTGTGCCTGTCTAGAGATCAAACTAATTTGGTGCGTTTGAAGTGACGAGGCGACTACTAAAACCACTGCATCTTATCTGCAAACATTAACGCGAATCCTCAAATCAATCAATCATAAACTTATAGCAATCAGAATGCGGAAGTTTTACGTAACATAATCCTTAGTGAAGTCTGCAGTTAAATAACCTTGAGTAAAATTCCTGCGGTGCAAAGGGGCTTCAGAGCTCCATAAGAAGAAGCTGTTGTTAGCATGGGGACTAGTCTCTATCCGCGCGCAGCGAATGCCATTTTATAAATCGATAGCGCGCGGGCGATGCATCTGGTATTTTAATCCATAGGCTACGGAAACTGATTACCATCAAGTTGCTTGTCTGCTTAGTTTTGTCACTTTTGAACAGGAATATCACAGAGCTATCTATTGTGAGCAAAAATGTGTATGGCGTAGGACATAAATATAGTATGTGTCTTCAAAATAACTCAGTTCTGATGCAACCTATATAATATGTAAAGCCTAGATCTTTACGATTTAGAATAAAAGAGATGCCATATTATACATGTTTTATTAGATAACAAACAACATTGGAAACTACATAAAAGCGACACATATTACGTCTCCTAATGTATTAACAAACGTATTGTGTTGTTTATAATCAATAGATGTATCAGACGACGCGTTGAAATTCCCTTACAATAAATAACGTTATTATTTTCACAGACACATTAACCTTTGGAGGTCACCTTCTGTCGACATTCCTCAAAAAACCTGATAAATCAATCTCGACTTTGAACAATAAACCTCAGGGAAATCTTTTGGCGTAAATAAAGAGTCGATTTGAAGTTTCAATCATATCTTTAAATAGAAATGCTGTCACCAATAGCTGTTCATCTATTAAACACACGTTACTAATGGTTAGAAAATAATTTTAAGACGCTTTTGATATGACGCAGACAAGAACCAATCTTGGCTATAAATTCGCTGAAATTCTCTACGCTGTTGCGTAGATGTAACGGAACTTATAATCTCAGGTCACTCAGTTTACGTTTAAACCACCAGGCCTTAAATATTTCTCTCCTGCTGTATAATAACATCAGCCCTGTATTAAACTGTCCCACTGCTGGGCACGGGCCTCTTCTCAATTTGAGAAGGGTTAGGCCATAGTCCACCATGCTGGCCCAGTATGGGTTGGCAGACTTCACATATCTTAGAGGACATTATGTAGAACTCTTAGACATGCAGGTTTCCTCACGATGTTTTCCTTCACCGTTAAAGCAAGCGATAATTAACTATTTCATACGCACGTAACTTCCAAAAGTCGGAGATGCGCGCCCTGGGATCGAACACGTGACCTTTCGTAGCAGTCCAACGGTCTCCCACTAGGCTCCTGCTGACTTCCAAGCTAATGCTAAGACATTCCCTCGTGTCTTTTCGTACCTTAAGCATGGCAAGTTAACTGCAATAATACAGGATGTCAGTGCCTTCAATATACTAACGTGTAGGAGTTTTCCTCAGAACACGACTTTATGACTTTTTATTAGACTATTCTGAACATTCAAAAAGTAACAGAGCGACCAAACCAATAGAGACTGAAATCTCGTTATAAATTCAACTTCATAAACACGATACAGCCAATGAAATAGAGATCAACAAATGCCAGAAAATTTATATGATTAAATCCCATTTAATACGTAACGCGAGATCGGTCGCCGGATACCTAGATTAATTGGTGTCTCAATTTGTACTGATAAAAAACCAATTGATTAAGTTAACATAAAAACGATCGTCGTCAAAATGAATGTAAGCATTTAATTAAAGTATAAATTATACAGTTTTACCTCCGCCACTCCGTAAACATAATGAGCCAAGAAAACAATATATTACGTTCACAAATAATTACAGCGTATTAATGTTTTATTTACGCCATGAATTTGTTCAGAAACCTTATTAGTATTTTTGGTATATGAATGAAATATTTTTTTGGTTTTTGTGTTATTGTTTCATTGAAATGTTAAATTGGCGTATTCTATTCTCTATAATTATGTCAAGCAAATTTATAAATAAAGTTGGTAGTAATTATAAATAATAACAACAGTTTCGATTTAGCTTAATAATTGTGTATACATTATTATAGTGTACTGTGTTATTAGTTTATAACTGAGATCAGATATTTCAACTGTTCGAGATAACCTGTGTAAGTGATTGCATCTATCAAAACGTGCAACCAGTATCCAAGAAGTACATCGACCTTATGTTTGAGCTTCACTTCCATAAAGGAAAAATCGTGGGCGACAGCTACCCAACTACAAGTACTTGTATACGAGCTACTTTAAAAATATACTAATAAGAGATTTTAAGTTTTGACATACGGATGAAGTAGATAGATAGTATGAATGCATAGTTGTTGGTATGGTTTAAGTAGAGAAGCTAATACTAGTGCTTTGTGTTCGATCCTCATACGAACATTAAATTTGATTTATACAGTTATACCGAGGTGCCAAATAAAAATTGTGTCCATTTTTCCCCTCAGTCTGCGTTGTAACCATTAAAATAAAATTCAAAGTAGAGGTGTGAAAATAACATGAAATACGTGCACAATATCATCTTTTTTTAAAAGACTGGTCAGAGGTATATTGTTGCAAGTTGCTACATGCATGCACGGTGAACTATGTGTAAGACTCATGAACATAATAATATATCATCAACTATGTACCATAGGAATTCCAGACAGTACTGCTTCTACAACTTCCTTAAAGAATAATCTCTATAAGACTTGGCCCAAATCACAATCGGTAGTCGCGGCTCAACCAAGCATTCTAGTAACTCAATATAATCCACATTTGAGAATATTGCTGGACTCAACTATATTATTTATTCAGCCTTTTTATGCTATTCTACTGGCTGTCTGCCAAAATACATGATGAACAAGCTTTATTTCCACATACTTTTAGAACACGTCTACCATTAAAAAGTGTTGTTGCCAACCCGCATTTGGTCAATACCGAGTTCTCGTGGTAATATATGTAGAAGGCTGTTCTTGAAGGCGTGGTTTACTGTGATTCTTACCGTCTAATCACAACTGTGTACTGCTGCGCTGGACGCTTTTCTGTGCATTATAAATCTTATTTATCTTGTCTTATCTTTACATTTTAAACTGCAGTCTACTAATACAATATATTTGTCACTAGAAAATTTATTTGGATCGAGTTTTTAAGAAATACTTTATACCTGACAGCAACACTGTGCTTGGAAAATACATAGAATAAGTACGTATCCATTATAATCTATCTAAATACTGATTTCTATAAGGGGACTTAAAATACTTAGATGTCGAAATTTGGTCTATGTCCAACTTTTTATATCATATAAAACCTCGTTTATTATTGTTTAAATATTACCATATAAATTCGTACAGCACAACTATTTTTCCAAATGCCATGTCAGCATGCAAAAGCTAAGCATCTATTTAATTTGAAAATGCAACTCTGTAACTAAAATGCATGGATGTAGAGAAACTCGGGTCGTATCCGTCGGCCAGTGGCTTTTCATTTAGCGGAAAGCCTTCCTAAGCAGTTATCAGGTCGGCCCGTTCCCGGATTAACACCCAACTTATTTGTTAAATATATTTCCGGATTAATTTATTACTGTGAGTCTGAAGTGTAAAGTACAAATGATGTGTTTATTTATACAGTTGCCATTTAGAGAAGCGATTTAATGTTCGTTTGTACAATATCGAACAAATTGCGAGAAAGTGATTTTACCGTGTAACTGGCTGGTTTTGATGCAGGAAATATGATAGCTTTCTTTTAATAATTAAAGTATTTACATATATTTTTTAGGCAAATTCAAAGCCATTTTCTGCTAGTCCAACCTTTGACTTAGATCTTTTAAAGTGATAAACTAACAGTCTAGGCTACAGATAAAAGTCGCCAAGGCAAGGAAAAAAGACAGTTGGTCCCCCTGCCTCTAGCGCAACATCTTTTTAAGCTGGAATCTTTTCACCTTAAACGACGTACTGTTATTTGGTTACAATCATTCGCATTATACTTTTAGTGATTTTTCAACGCACTAATACATGCCATTCCAATACAATGGAGACTTGTAAACAATGAAATAGCATGCAAAGTCCGTAATGCAATATCCATAGACAGATGGTATATGGATATTGCATACTCTGTGCATTGGTATATGGCAATATTATTTTGTGCTGCCACAAAAATGCTAATAGAAATTAATTATAACACTGGACCCGAGCATCGAACCCAGAAAAAACATATGCTTATACCGACGAGGTAGTCCTAAATGTATTTGCTACTAAACTACAAGATCAAAACAAAGAACACACACTCTATATGCGCTAGCACGGCCTCTGTTATTTTTTCATGCGATTATTTAGTGCTTAGTCACTTTACTCAATTTTTGCGACATGATATTGTTTTAGGAATGGATGCAATAATTCGAATTTCTATAGACGGTATTTGGTACACGATAAATTCACCCCGTATTTCGGTTAAATATTAGTTGCCGTAGTATCAATTGCATTTAAAAATGTTTGCAAATAAATAAATTATTTAGTCTCTTCTTTAATTTTTTATATTCTATATCGTTGGTGTAGTAGGGTAAACGTGAACCCCAGTGTCGATCGTGACAGATTCAAAACCCCAGGTCAAACAAACGGATACGGAGACGAGTTTATTTAATTGAATGCGTATTTATATAAGCTAATAAACTAAGCATTCTGACTAAAACGGTGCGCAATACGTAAACTACCATAAAAAACAACAAATACTACAACACAAATATATATATTGAATAATAATTTCCTGTATTTACTATTTAATGTATTTATTACTGGTGATAGGAACCTGGATTGCTTGTGATTTCACACTCAATGCTGGCCCGAGCGAGTTGCTACTACCATTTAATCTATTTTAGTTGCCAAGAATTTGCGTTGCATCTGAAGGTTTTCCCCCATTTCTTCACGGTTGGCAACGGCTTGGGTGTGTTCCCTTGGTTTCGATTCTGATAACCGAAAACTACCGCTTATGGAAAATACTGCTCCCTATGTATTGACTTAGGGTCAGCAGGTAGTCAGGACAGCAGCACGGAGTGACAATAGCATCGATTGCCACTTTGAACCATACAAAAATATAATGTATTACTAAATATACAGTCGTTATTGGGAAGTCAGCGCCCTCAAATATCTTGATGACTGGTCTAACCATAAAATGATGTTATCCTTCTGGGTTACGAAGGTCAGATGGCAGTCGCTCCGTGTAAAAACTGATATTCAGCTAAATCTCGTTAGACCAGAAAAAAGCGGACCCTGGCATAATCTGGGATTAATAATCGCTAGGAAGAAGACTAAATATAATTTGCTTTCTGGATATTCTAAGGTCAAAATGTCAATAAGTACAGATAAACCCGGAATGTTGTAAAAAGTCTATTACATTAAACTTTCTGTTTTATGGCTTAATTTGCAACACCACTTCTTTTTACTTTCACGATTTTAGGAAAAGTATAATGAGTGTAATTACGATATTATATCACCCACTTTTAGGAAGGGGCTGAATTCCAAATATTTTTCGACCCGAAAGGTTGCGGAAACAAAAGTAACTTTATAAAGGATCCTTGGAAACATTAACCGAGGTTTGTAAAAATATCGACGACGCTACATCAATTAAAATGTTTTAATTAAGAAACAATGTTACAAATTACTTCGGTATATTTACTTCAGGGTATTTTACAGATACTTGCAATATTATAGTATTGGAATCTTATAAACATTGTTTTATGATGTTTCGTGCATGTCAGTGTTTGAATAAACTACGCCAAAATATGCGTACCATACTCACTAGCCGCCATGTGAGAAAATTGCCAGTTTGATATATGCCGCGCGCTTTGTAACGACATAAATCAGTGTGTGCAGTGCAATGGATATGGCCAACTAAACTAACAAACATGTCTCAATTCAATGTCACAGTAACAGTATGCAATGAGGAAAACATTGAGCAACTTTGCAGTGAATTAGGCTTTCCATCTCTATATGATAATAATAATTGATATCTATAAACACTTTGGAAACGCACGCTGTTAATACATCTTATCATAATTCCAAACACCCTCGGGTTTGACATCACACACACACGATGCCACATTATCTTATTTCTTCAAACAAATTAGAAGTATCAATGCTTAAACGCAATTTACATTCCAACGCGTGTATGTAGCACTTAGACAATGGGCTTAAACAAAACAAAACGTTTTAACAAAACACGCGCGGAACGGGAACGAGGCACATAACACAGCGAGATTCTCACACACAACAAGCTTTGATTTAAGCCTCTTGAAATTTTTATCAGTGTCCCCGTGCGTTTTTGCCGCCTAAAACTACACTACCTACCGATGTTTATGAACTTTAAAAATAACTCTTCATTTTAGAAATGGAAGTCTTTTGTTAGAATAGCGGTTGTTTTCAATAGCTCAGCTTCAAGTGCCCCTTATTGAATGCCCGCCATGATTCATTCTCTTTTCTGTTAGTATTCCGTTTTGACATCGTTGTCTTCGGAGCCGTAATACCCGCTCATGTTACACAAATAGACTTCACAAAATGTAAAGTTAAGAAAGACGTAAAATATAAAGATATACTGAAAATTATAAACCTACAACGCATTTTAAAATAGAACATCAAACTCGCTTTATGTTCCTATAGAAGAATAGTTCATCAAGTAATAGTAGAAAATATCCTAATAAGGGGTATTTTATTTAAGTAGGTATTGCTATATAATTTCACAAGAGACGTGAATCAGTGCAGTACGCAACAACTAAAGCTTTTTGTGCCGTCTTACTGACGTCTAATCTATTTATAGCTTCAATACTTCAATGTTTTCTTTACAATTCTCTTACATCTACTTTAATTTAGATATACCAACCGCATGCACTTGTGACCTTCTTATTATTAAGCTGGTGTTGTCCATCGTGTCGCTTTAATTACTTCACAAGTAAGCGCTAAAAGCTGTACATATTATTTATATTTTTTATTTCAAACAGGCGTGAATTGGCGTACGTATTTGAATGAAACTTAGTACACAAATAGATCATTTACTATATTAATATATATTATTACTATTACTGGATTAATATTTATCCCGATATGCGTTCCTATGGGATTCACACGAGCGAAGCCGTGGTCAGAAGTTACGTAGGTAACAGAACAGATATACACATACACAACAGAATGGCACAGCAACTAACTACAAAACTATTTTGGCAACTATATCATGTTGCATCTTACGATACATTACTCGTAAAAATATAGTGTCATAGCGAAAATGAACTAAGTTATTATTTTGTGAACAATAACAACAAAGTCTGTTACTAAATTACGCCTTAACTTTCAACAACTGTTTCGTTTTGTGATAAATTGTAGTATAGTAAAAATGTATAAAACCGCAAACTTAAATTGTAGTGTGCGGTGTAACGGTTAAAAGACTTTGTAATACACGTAATGTGTAAACGCAAGTAACGTACTTTTTGGTGCTGTAAACAAAAGGCCCGAGAGTTTTCTTGTTAACGTATTTCTTCGTAGGTTAAACTCGTTGCTTTATTTTAATTTGACAATTTAATTAATATTAAAGTAACATCGTGGCTCTTGTCTTCACGGACATAACCATCATGCGTATTACTCTATAATATAAACGGGCAAACATAACGTAATTTTACCTTTTCTTTTTATTGATATTGATAAGCCTATTTACTTTTGTGTTAATTGATGTATCACAGCCACATTTTGCTGACAATCGAATGCTACAACAGAACATTTCCAGAAGAGTCTAGTATGTAGCTAAAGCATTAAGCAATTGCTTAACAGAAAAACCTAATTATCATCCTGCTGTGTTAATGTTCGTAGTCTTCCGTGAGACGAGAATTAACTCCTAGTGTGAACGTTGCCTTGTTGTAAGCTCACATAATTATTAGCGCTATTCCTAATAGAGTGAAGACAGCTAACACCAAATAGTAGAATGTTCTCGAAGATAAATCCCTAAATCTGATGGTTGGATGTTGTAAAGCCAAGTACACGTACACATAAGCAATGAGTAACACTAACTGCAGTGAGTCGGTGTCGGGGCGCGATAAGGCACGCGCCCCAACCTCCGCCCACTAGCCACTCGCCTTTTTCACGCTTTCTGCAATTTTAGAGGTACAATTTTTTAAATAATGCACGTACAGCGAATTTTCTTGTATCTTTTTGAGGAGATATTTGGTTTGTTTTAGATTATACGAGGTTTTGGTTTTACCTATTAGTTATCGGTTTTTGGATTTAAATGTAATACTGCATGTAAATATATTACTTTTTACCGTATTGGATATCTTTATCCTAACTAATATTAATGTGAAAGTGAGTTTGTTTGTTACGTTTTCACGCGACTTCTCGGCGGATCGGCCGGCCTTGAAAGGGGCATGCCAGTATTCCAGAGGTGCACAAGAAATTGGCTATACTAAAAAAATATATTAATATTTATCCTAGTTTTCCTTGTATTTATTATTCTGTACATGTCGGTAATATTGTCTAAAAATATTAAACAAGAAAACTACTATACTATGTAATGGAACTTCCAAGCAAGTACATTAATGTGAAAATGTTGCCATTACACAAAATATATTGACAGGTAATTAATCGAAATAGTAATTTACCATTGCTATATTATATAATTATTATTTGAATCGTTCATTTCATTTTTTATACAAAAGTTATGCAATGTCTAATAATAATAATTATTATTATCTTTGCAAGATTGCTTTGATTAACTTAAGGTTATGTCTGTTATCGGATGTATCGAGGTTTTGTGTTTATTATGGCAACACCATCTCTAACTTGTATGACGCCGGGAAACGTAAATGTCAATATCATTGCTTGTTTTGCAACTGCATTGTGACGGTTAGTGTTTATTTATTGCGGTTAATATCGACGACTTTTACCTATAAGCTTTAAAACTGTATTCTGTGCTATATCGTTCCTAATAGATTGTACTCATAAATATAATTAAAATAATGTATAAAATGATATAGCACATATTTAATATAAATTGTATCACGAAGATTTGATAACTTTAAAATGCCAATTTTTTTTGTAAATCACTTCTTATGCTAATGAATTATTTGCATTGCTTACCTTGCTTACCTTGGGCCCGAATTACTATGGCGTCTTGGCATGCCCCTTTCCTATACCTACACGCTGCACGCTGTCAGGGATACAGAAAAGAAAAAGGATAGAAATTTAATAACAAAATTTACATAAACGCGAGCTAAGCTGCGAGCAATATCTAGTATAGAATATATAAAATTAACATTTCAACAATTGTCCATATATTGGCATTGAAGAGATTTTGTAATATTATGCACTATTGTCGAAATGTTAAAGTCGCTAATTGGGCTTTGATTTAAAAAGAATGTGTATAATATATATACATATGTGTAATAATATAACTTAAAATTATTCAATACGGTAGAAGTAATTGTATTTGTATACATATAAATTATCTTTTACCAACTTGACAATTTAACATGAACTTAATCGGAATTCGTCATAATAACCAAATAATGAGAATCATCTAAAAGAGATAAACATTGACGCAGAGTGTATCATCGCTGCGGTCACGGATATTTTACGCAGTACAACGTTGACCTGCAATAAATAAAATTAAATATACTGCAGATCCACAGACTCAACTGGTTGGTTAAAAATATTATTTAACAGTCGCGAAAAAATTAGTCTTGCTTTTGTTACTAGCTAAGACAACAAATAAAACACTTATTTAGATAAACTTATAAAGAATCACGACTGTGTTCATGAAGTAGTATACGTATAGTATAAGTGCAGTTTTTGTCAGACGTACTGAAATTATAGAAAAATTGTTTAACGAGCTTGTGCTGTCATCACTATAAAAGTTTATAAAGCAACATAAAAAAGGATTAAAGAGATATTCGAGATCTCACAACATCTACATAATACCATTCAAGCAGTCGTTCTTCTCGTTTTAAAACAATATTGACAGTCCCTACAGTTCAACACAGAATTTGTAACATAATTGCAATCAAAAGTTTCAAAACAATTCAACTGAACAAAAATAATAAACAAAACCTCAAAAAATATTATTATGAATCACTTTAAAATCTATTCAAAGGAATTTATAGGCTAAAACTGAAATGTAACGGTCATAAAAATGTTGTGACGTCATCTCCGGCCGTGGCGTGGTGCGCAAGCGCAATTATCGCACTTGCTTTAGTGGACTAGTTTCAAGGACTTTACTCAAAATTGCTGCATAGATTTCAAATATCACTCAAGCCCACGTACGTATTATTGCTACGTACCTAAAGACACATCAAGATTGTTTACCAAATGGAGTATAGCTTTGTTACTTCCATGTGTAAGTATAATAAAAAGTAAAATTTAGCATACAATACTGCGTACTTAGTCTAGTGGAATAGATTTGCGATGATGTTTACTATACCTACTACGTCGATCGTTTCATTACCTGGCTCAGTAAACGTGTTATTTGGGTTTTCAGACCAGAAAGTAGCACTGAAATTAGTCGATATATCCGAACCTTTGACCTTAGATGCCCAAACATGGGTGTTCTACATAAGTATCTGTGAAACGGTTCAAGGGCATACAAACGCGATGTTACGGTAGGAACAACCGTATTTCTGCATTAACCTTGCAATAGAAACGGTTAGGCAGAAACTGGCCGTGGGTTCGACCGTGCAGATACAGGAAATCTATTTGAGTTTCATACTAATACATGCATATTATATACAGTTACACAATTGTAGATAATGCACGAGTATAATTGCGTAGCACTTTTATAAGTAACGGTGAAATATCGTTTATATTAATTACTATTTACTGCTGCTGAAAAATATCTAAAACGCCTGAAGCGAGCCCTAAAACCCGAATAAACTTGAATACAAGTTTTATTTCAGTCGGCGATGATGCGGATTCTATCACTTTACAACAATACTTTTTTATATCTCTCTCTTGTGCTTCTTATACAAGGTTGCTATGATCCATGGGAATTAAAATGAACAAAATTATTCCATAAATGGGCTTAGTGTTAATTGGAAACGGTTAAAAACTCGATAAAGATAAAAATAGAAAATCACTTTTTCAAACAAATTAAATCAATTTAATACGCAAACACCATATTTTATAAACATCTTTTGTCTGTCATTGTTTCATCGTTGTTTTTCTTTCTTTGTTTTATTGTTGTCACGGGTTTATTTATTGCTTCCTTGTTTGTGTTACAAACTAATGGTGTAAACTAGTAGTGAAAACACAAGCATAACATACGCTTGTGTTTTCGTTCTTATTGCGCTAAGATTAAGACTCAGTTTGGCGTGATTATTGGGTACTATAATAATGTATATTAAGTTTCAGAGCGGCAACATCTCCTACATTTTTGTCGCTTTAAGGTGCATGACCTTAGATACCTATGCTATGCTCGGTCAGCAGTTAGGGCAGATAAAACCTGTTGCAGTTTAGCAAAAACTAAAATCTATCGTGTGGCTAAACTACTGCTCCTATTGAACTGAAATTTGGTGTAGAGCTTGTATGTGGAACATACTATATGTAGACAGAAATAAAGCCTCACTGTTTAATCAACCTTGTATATAGGTAGGTACTCACCCAGGACAGTATATCTCCGAAAAGGGAGTCGAGGTATCCAAAAAGGCAGTGTTATGAGTATATCCACATTTCGGCATCTTTAATTTATGTCCCACAAATAGCGTCTACTGGACACGTTTCAATTCTCTGTGCCGTTGCTGGAAATTACGTTATTTAAAAAACAATACCTAACACTTTGTCTAAACCGAGAATTAAACCCAAGACCTCACGAGTAAGCATAATACAAACTTATGCAACGGTAACAAAGAGTTCTTCCTGAAGTTGTCGTGCAGTCCAGTGGCAAGTTGCTATCACCTTCATGTTTGGCGTCACAACATGGGTAAGTTGTACCTCCCGCGGGCTCCTCGGAAACTAGGTCAAGGCATGTTTAACATTGGTTTGCGGTTCAACGCTCGAACTATCTTCACAAAATCTCTTTGTGTTTACTCCTTTAATACAATATAGTCTCACAGACCATATCGGTCTGGCTAAATAAATGGCTATGTCGAATAAAAATAAATAATGTTTTATGACGCAAAGCGCTTGTTTATTTAGAGATTACGTTATTATTATCAAAATTGTAACAAAGCTACAAATCGAGCTAAAAGATGGCGCATAACATGTGATAGAAAAATAAATCTTTGAAATATGTCAGGAGAATGGCAGACTTAGATAAGTGGTGTGATGGTACAGACTCCTAACATTGCAGATTAAAACTGAAAACATATAGACGATGGCACCTTCACCTAAGAATCATACTAATATTATAAATGTGTAAGGTTATGAAGGTACTTGGGTGAAATATTAGCCAGTAAGTACATACACATTACAAAAAGACACGAATTAAAATGCATGCATTGAATATTTTAAAGACATTTTCTGTATTGAAAAAGTAACATCATGTTGTCAAAACACACATCGTCATCACAATCTTCCCATTAATTATAATTAATTGGAAATAAAATTATTTTAATACTCGTAATGTATATAGTTAGTTCAAATAAGCCGCCGATATTAAAATACCGCCATGGAGCAACAATGGGCATTTAGCGATGTGACTCATAGAAGTGACTCATTGACCGCGTTATCCATGGACAAAGCTCACATTATGGTGCTAATTGATACCATGCTTACGCTATAATTTGTGATTGGTTCCAGTTAAATGTTCGCTGGATAAATAAACATAATGAGAGCCTTTGTAAGGCTTGCCACCACGCGGTCGCCACTGTTTCTAGCTAAGTTTTATGGGCGATTTTCTCACAGTTTATTTAGGATACATTCGTAAAGTTAAGTTTCACCTATCTACATACTTATAACCTTTGTTCAACCGTTTATTAGCTAAACAATATTGTGGTAGTATTCATTATGTAGGTTAACTCAAGAACAAGGCGGTAAATATTTAATAAATATAGGTAATTATAAACCGTAAATTATTTTACAAAAAATATAAATAAAGCTTCTATAAATAGAAAAAGATTATAATTTATCAAATTAACTTATTGTGAAACGATTCAACTTGACTTTTGACGTTATTGTAATTTATAAGAATCTGTCTAATTTATTGTTAACCAGACGTATAAATTCAATTCATTTTAATTAATGATTTTTCGATCTTGACCTATGAACCTCTATTATAAACACAATTTAATTTTAATTGAACACAATACCAAGGTATTGTGTTCAATTTCACAACATTTCATTATTAGCATAGTATTTGTTCCTGCAGGCGTAATTATATATATGTCGGTATACAGGCTCGGCTATATAGCCGAGTGTATATAACAGCTACGAACAGCAACATAATGATTCAGATAAACGCTACTAGGTATAGATCTTGTCGGAGTACCTACATTGCTTATTCATGTTTACACAAGTTTTATTATCCTCTATCAAGATGAATACGAAAGCGGAATTTTAATAACTAGCCTGACATCTGGCGACTTCATTCTATGGAAATCTTTATCGTCACGATCACAATGTTTCAGACTCAGACAGATTTTATTTTATTTATATGTGAAGCGTAAAACTGGTACATATAGTAAATATCCATAATTTTAATCAAAGTCATAGTAGTAAGTAAGGGACGAAACAGAGTATTGCGGTGCTTAATATATTTACATAAATGAAACGCTGAATTCTGCAATGTTTAGTTATCAATTTCAGTCTGTTTACGATAAATTAGTTAGTATTAAATAATACCTTGCTTATTTATACCTAATTAATACGACAGTTTATGAATTGACATGACCATTCATGAATTTTGACAGCTTACTAATATCATTTCATATCACGTCCCAATAATTGACCTTTGACCTCACTAAATCTTAGTTACGATCTTATCTAACACTCAATATAGGTGTATTACGAAAATGTACTGTCGTTTTATAATATTATTCCATTTTGCCTTTACAGTACAGTCGTATTTGAACGTTAAGACCCACAGTTCAGAAAACAGATTTATCATTATTACAGATCCAGATTCACAGTTTAGTATGTAACGGGAAAACTGGAACCTATACTCAGCAAGAGATTAAACATAACCTTGCCAAGGGCTTTTGATAAGATATCATATCAAAGCGTCCTAATAACATACAGTTCTTTTCCAATACAAATGATATTCCACGTCTGTAAAAATATCCTTTTCACTTGTTGATTCCTTTTATATGCCTATTTATACCACAATACATTAATGCGGTCGCAATTTTGCATGAATCAGTCAATCCATGCGTCAGTTGAACACCGCATTTGTCACTGACACTACTCGCTGCACACACTGGAGCTGTATTAAGCTGATAAATAATTACCCTATATAGTTCTAATAAAAAAATATATAGCACGGTTGCATTGCATATAAAGTGCGTAAATATATCGAAACTCAACGTATCTTGTTTATACGTCCGATTCTAAACGCGTTTGTTGTAACTGGCTATGACGGATCGTGTTATTTGAATAGATGTGTGACGACACGAACGTGCTGTGGACTTAGTAAAAGATCAAACTAAAATACAAACAAATCACTGTACCAATTAAAGTTCCCGTTTAGTAAGCGTGAAGTTCTCATAGTATATGTTACGAACTTAACCGTAGAGTGCAACCGTAAACTGGTTCTGTATGGTGAGTGATTGATTTCCACTCGTTGTTCCGCGGCTTTGTTGTATTTCAAATGATCCAGTGTTTTTATTAGCACTGCACGTCTTTGTTCGTGATACGTGAGGCTTTTCAAAAAGGGGTGGCTGAAAAAGTGCCGCACATCTACATTTTTCCTTTTTTGTGTTCCCCTGAGCACGTTGTGGGAAGCCCTGCCGTGATTTAAATTGAACTGCACCTTTTGCGTGCAAAACGGTAATTTGTCTCCTATATAACAGAAAAATCTCAGCTTATGATTAAATAAATCTAACAAAAGATTTCCTCAAATATGTATTCCTCGTGGAAAGATTTCACCTCATAAAAATCGTGTTACGATAACAGTATAAAAAGTACTGCAAATTTTAGATATTTGAGTTACCCGAAGCTATCGTCTCAGGGAATTCCATGAATAGTTTTATCCCGAAGCAAAGGCAAATCGATTGCGCTTAGCTTAAACGTACATACAATAAGTAGTTGCTCTGCGAGTACACGACTGTCGACTACGGATTACAATTTTCGTATTACACAGTTTTAGCGAGAGTCGGCGTGTTTGTAGCTTTATCGAAGGATCTGGTGGCGTATACCCCGCGGTTGGGTAGCCGAGACAGGTAGCCGGCTACATGCCGGGCGGGATTCCCGTCATTCAAGAGCAGGGAGGTTCCTACAATAAATATTTTTGTATTTGAATGGTGCCGTGGGCGCCAAGCTCACCCTTGTGAAAAATGAATATGATTTTTTACTTGACACTGCCATTATGCCGTTTATTGTTGTTTAACTGCGCGATTGTTTAACCAGTTTTAAAGCTCTATTCAAAATTATGTTTTGAAACGCACTATTACAAGCGTTACGACCCGTATACTTCGTAATAATGTCTAAATAACTAAACAATAAGTAGAAACACTCCTTCCTCTGATTCATGGACTGAGTCACTCTACTAGTCGCGCCAAAACTAAAAGATTTCTCCTTTGAAAATAGCTGCTACCAATTACGCGTATGTCTATATACCACGAAGAGCCAAAAGCTTGCTATGAGCATTATAAGCGAATAAAATTAAGTATTAGATAAATGATGTAGCTATTCTATTTGAACAACAAACAATCTCTATACCACAAGGCAATTCAAGATAAATCAAGCATAGATCATCAATTCATCATACAATATGTCTGATATATATTGTGCTATATTTACCTTTAGCAATAAGGTATCAAGCTGATATAATTGCGTAAAAACACACGTAACACTTTTTTGTATTAAAACAAGGTAAAACATAAAATGTACAAACAAAGCGTCGATTATTTATGCGGTAATATTTTAATTAAAGAACGTATTGAATAAATATGTATTACATAATCGGTAGAGTTTCATTGCCGTCCAAACTTCAATGCCGTTGTACGGAAAACTACAAAAATAGAAGAGTGAGTCATTGGCGAGCTTCGTCCTACACATTACCGATACTCACATAAAACACCAAGCGGACATCATATTGCCTGTTTGCCATTTTATGTTCTCGTTTCTATAAAAAGTACGTAATATGGATGAAATCGTGTATCGCTTTACATAATCTTTGAGTTATAAAATATTTTATTTTGTTAGATTTTGCGCGCGCCACTACGCTGGGGGAACATTTACGATAATCTACATTTCCTAAGCATTATGTTTTCATTTCGAAACAATGATTGAATTGCCGATCAAGTAGATTAGAAGTTCTCAATAGATTGCTTTCATAAATGTTATCTCTTTAAATAAAGTACGGGCAATAATATCATTATAGCGTGTGAACAGTTTTATCCTGTGGCAAATTTTATGTAAATACTACATATAAGTTAGATTTCTAAAAGGTACATTAAAAAAAAGGGCTTACTTTATAAAGCGAATCACGCTAGTTATGCTGTCTCGCTCGTATATTTGTATTGCTTTAAACACATAACTACCTACCACCGGTATGTAGGTATGTGTATTAAAGCACATACCTACCTACCGGTTCACTGGCTTCTTCTCGTCTTTCGAGATTTACTACTAGCAAAGATGTCAAAAAGTATTATAAGTAAGATTTTCGAACATCGCGAAGCTTATTATTTATATTTTCTATTGTTTTTGGACACGGCTACATTATAATAAAATTATTAAATAAAGACTATCAGTAGATTACACTGTGATCAGTGGTGCGGATTCAATTTTTTCGCAACAGCAAATGTTTTAGAATTTGTTTGTGGTTGTATATTGTTATGTTGCTGAATAAATGGTTTCCCTAGGTAGGAAAAGTATAAAACTACAAGGTATCATAGCTCTAGAATACAATAACATCTTCGATTTGAATAACATTTTGCTAAACATTTACTGCATACAATGACTCTGGTATATATTTTAATAACTAAATAAACGCCGACGTTACGCCAACGCTTCTTTTTCTGCATTACTACAGTAAACAAAACTATGCGGTCCGTTTCTATACCAAAGGCACCGATTTGAAATTCCTTAGATCGTTAATTAAAAAGGTATATTATTGGATGATGATTGGAACACATGGTTGTCGATCTAAATCAGATAACATCAGTAAACAAAATCCGGTCCAGATCGTATCGAAAACACCTGCGATAAAAATTCCATAACTATTTTATACGTCATGTTATGGTTTCATTAGATGATGACACCATCTTGTGTTTTTCTTAGGGCCTAATTTAATAACAACACAATTTTTTTATTTTTTTCGTTAGAATTAATAAAAGGTCATAAAATATTCTGAAACATGTAGTTGTAATAGGTACGCTTCGGGCACGCCACGATCGTGGCGGTAAGTTCCGTGTTTGAGGAGTGGCTGGAGAGGCGGCACGACGCCCTCACCTTCCGGCTGACAAAGGTAATGACTTGCCACGGTTGTTTTGGCTAGTTCCTATGTCGTATAGGCCAGCAAGAGAAGTCCGGTTGTCACCACTGCGGCGACTGCCGCGACTTTGTTTTGGACACGACGCTGCACACTTGCGGATTGCCCCGCCTGGGCATCGCAGCGCCGTGAATTGATCGCGGCAGTCGGATTGGTGGCCCGCTCGCTCCCGGCCGTAGTTCAGTCTAAGGTCCGGAGTGAGAGGTCGTGGAATGCCGTTGCCTCCTTCTGTGAGGAAGTAATTTCCATCAAGGAGGCGGCGGAGCGGGAGAGGGTACGCTTAATTCCTCTCCTCAACCGCAGAGCCGGGCGCCGGAGGGCGCGAGACGACCTCCAGCCAACCTGAGGTTTGACCTGGAGGTGGTGGGCTTCGTGGGTCTGCCCGCCACCTGATCAGCGCCAGGTCCGAGAGGCGGCATGCGTGTTCCCACGTGCGCCTCTGTATCGTGTGTCTGTCCCCCCTCAGGGGGACAGTAGAGATAGAATTGGTGGTAGTCTATTTGCGTAGTGGCCTGCCGTTTTATACGGTGGGCCGAAACCTCGGCGGGGTCGCAATTGCATATGAAAGCGATTCGCGCGGCCCCGCCGATTGCGGTTATGACGAGAAACACCGTGGTAGGTTTAGTCGGTATTACCGGGATTGTCACTCATCATCTTTCCTACATTTGAATTTGAAATCTGTCATTCTTATATGAATATTCATTATGTTTTCTCATTTTCGCGCCAATCGGTGTTAAATATTTCTGTGATATTAAAAAGGAGTGAGGTGATAAAGAGAACCGAATTGCTGTGATAGCATTACACAAAGTAAGTAAGGACCCAAATACAATTATTAAAACTCTCCATCCGCTTGGTATTAGTAGAATTTTTGTGTACCTATTGATAGGTATAATGAAACTTCCCCTGTTTGTGACAGAAAAAGACCTGGCCGTCCACTTAGTATACGTACGAAAAAGGCGATCAAAGCACAGTTCACTGCTTTGATCGCCTTCACAACCCAGAACCATGTCGCGTATTTTAAAAGATGACTTAGGACATAAGGCATCATCGCCTTTATGAGACGCACTGGTTATTATTTAACTGATTATTTAAAAATTAATAGGGTGATAAAATTAATACAACTCCTTAAGCGGTAAAAAGATTTTCCTTGTAACAATATTTATGGCAAGACTAGGTATAATGGGACTTACTTAATCGGCTAAGTATGATTTTACTGCGCTGTGTTACAGATGTAAGATTCGACTGCAATTCATCCTTCTTGAACCTTGTATAAATTTGAATCATCATCCTCATCATCTTCCTCTTGCCCTAGTCCCAATTAATTTGGGGTCGGCGCAGTATGTCCTTTGCTTCCATACTTCTCTGTCACCCTTCATCTGATCATTTACCCCTTTTCTTTCATATCCATCCTCACACAGCCCATCTATCTTTTGCTTGGCCTTTCTCTCCCTTTTCGTCCCTCTACCCTCATATTCATCACTTGCTTACCTACATACGTATCATCTCTTCGCATAACATGTCCATACTAAGCCAAACGATTTTCTTTCACCTCGTCTATGGGCACTTCTTTCAGACTCCCTCTTACGTATTCATTCCTAATTCTGTTAAATAATTAATATCCTAACCATCAAATAAGTTCATAATACTTTCTGGACTAGACTTCAAAACTCACTAATAAAGCTAGATAAAGATACACTACGTTTATATTAATAGAAATACTTAGATAAAACTTATTGAAGCGTGGGCAGGCTAGCCCACGTAGGGAGCCTACCTATCTATTATACGCCTCTATTTATATCATAAGAGCTAACGAATAAACCTTTTTGTTTCAGGTATGCGATGTTTCATTCTCCTTTAGTCCTTATGAACGTGAGTATCGTCAGCCAGTAAGTAGATATATGAATATACCTTTTTATTAGTATCAATAAGTTAAAGAGTTTCAAGAGGTTTATAACAACAATGGAAGGTAAGGAGGATAATATTATTTCTTAAGAGTTCGTTTAACAAGTCATGGTTCTGTCGAGGAGACGGTATTCAGCTGTTTGTTGTGCTACTTAGAAGTTTTTAATATGCCGTACTGGAATGTATTTCATTTTGCAACGACTGGAGTTTCAAAGGGAATAGCAGGTTATACCTACGAACAGAGTGACTTGGAAGTCCAAGGAAAATGTTTTTACTCAGCAGCCGGACGCACCAAAAAGCTTATGAAACATAAAGTAATAATTTTACAAACAAAAATTGTTTTATACATTATATTCGCTATATCCAAAAACATATATCTGAGAACTAAACTAACGTAGGATAAAATAGTGTATTGTTAAAATTAAATACAAATACATTTTACGTCTTAATATTATCTGTATCAAAATTAGTACCTACCGCGTACGGATTAGAAAATAAATAAATAATGAGAGGTATAAGTTGTACGTACCTATATCATGATTGTTGCTTCTGTACAAGTAAATAAAAAAAGATTAATAAAAAAAATATATTATTATAAAAGATAATATGTAGCTATGATCTTCTAATATAGTAATATCAGAGCGAGAACTTTTAGAGTATTCATTTAGCACTTGTTTGTAGCGATTATTCGACTCGCCAGTAACAAGTGCATGCACATATTTACGTCATATACACAAGTAAAAATATGGACTCATATTTATGAAAAACCTTGTAAAGGTTTAGCTGCTGTCCTAAATTTTCCCGTTAAGTCATATGTGAATTAATGAATAGATTGTAAAAAATGTAATAACATCCTAAAAGCGAGTGCTTACATCCGTTGGCACGCAAAAAAATTATCTCCACCGCGAGCTGGCTTTGAGGAGCGTTCGGAAATCCGCTCCGGCTTTATAATGCTGTCGGCGTGACGTTCGACGGAACCCGCGCTGTACAAATATACGTCACGCAGGGCTGTAATTTGAACGTCAAACTGTCATTTTTGTTAAGAATTTAAAGTACCTATTCTTTTATTATAATCTATCTAAGCGAAATACATAGCAATGATATTTTTTTTTATTGTCCTTGTTAGTCTCAAATATATTGATTGTTGGTTTTCTAGTCTTACCAGACACCATTCTAGTTTATAAAGTTCCTACCACTGCCTTGTTTTGTTAAAATATTTTCTCTGCATTTTACTGATCTAATATTGGATCTTAACCTTTAAATTTTCCGTTTTGAATTAAGAGAAACATAGTGTATTTCATACATAATAATTCATTAATAAAATGTTATAAATAAAAACCTATACTATAACGGCTAATAAATAGCCTTTAAATTATTACCAACGTGATTAAAACCCCTATCTAATAGTCTAAGATCCGGTATATATAATTTATAAGTACCCTCATCTGTTATATATTAGTGATAAATAATAAATTATAGATAATATACACATAGACATATTGCGAATAGGTTGCCTAGTTAAATTGCGTACGGAAGATATTAAATAATTAAATTTGCAGTTAAATTTATTAAACTTACTTCTCTTATAAGTTATTTTAAAAATCGTACTTTAGTTAAGAGAACATACCCAACAGAATTTAAAAAGTAAAGGTTGCCTTCTTACTCCTCTACGCAACTGTGGAGTTGCCTGGTATAAGCCGGTGAGTAAATGTTATTGATATACTCTCATCATTGAAATTAAACACTTTAAGTATAAAGTGTTTAATTCTGAATGTAACTGTTGGTAGTTTAGTATAGGTTGCATTATAAAAAAGTTGATCCAATCCATGGTTGCCTACATTTTAGATGTAAATTTTGAACGCGAATGGTGAGAGTGACAGAGATGCGTTGAGCGTTCTATAAATATTTTAACAACAATATCAAATTATCATTACCGGCTTATACCAGGCAACACCACAGTTGCGTAGAGGAGGAAGAAGGCAACCTTTACTTTTTCAATTCTGTTGGGTATGTTCTCTTAACTAATGTACGATTTTTTTTAATAACTAATAGAGAAGTAAGTTTATTAAATTTAAATAAAAATTTAATAATTTAATATCATCCGTACGTAATTTAACTAGGCAACCTATTCGCAATATGTCTATGTGTATATTATCTATCATTTATTTCTTATCACTAATAAATAACAGATGAGGGTATAAATTTCTTATACCGGATCTCGCACTATAATATTATATCGAGTACGTGTACAAATCACGGAACTCAAAAAACGTTTAACTCAGCAGTGTAACTATTCTAAATTGAACAGAATGTAACTAGCGTAGCGGCCGAAATCGTTCAGATCCAAGAGGTAAAAGGTAAAGCATTTAAAACAGCAGTCATACGGCTTACAATCTAATCTGACTAGTAGCGTTTTCAATTGAATACGCCGCTCTGCTTTCACTAATTTAGGAAGCCTAATAAAGCACATTTACGTGGATTTTAAACGTGAAACATATGTTTTAAAAAGTTGAATCAATGGTGAATATTTCCTCCATTAACAAAAACAGCAATCATATCGTAATAATAATACAAAATCCCTATGAATCATCAAATGACTGTAGGTCAATATACAGGAAATACCCGACCAAAACTACTTATTTCAAAATTTAATACACAAAAGTCAAGCGTAGTATATCGGTCGTTCACTCCTCATCTTTATGATCAGCCTTAAAACGAATGGGTCACAAACAAACCTTTTTTCAGAGGATAAAACAATTTTGTTTATAGTTATAGCAACCCTAGGCCAGTGAATGAATGCTCGACTGTTGGTCCTCTTTGTGGGGCACAATCAGGAATAAAAACACATCCCTCTTTGTCCCGGACGGGACTGTGGCGAGACGGACGCACCAATCCACTCTCGCCTATACATTGTTATACATGAACGTATTTTGATATGAAAGCCGGTGTAACCGATGGATCATAACATCCAATCTGGATGATATCTTTGGTGTTTTACTTACTTAATAAAAATATTTATTGGCATTGTTATATTGTCCAATTAACATAATGAATAAAAAATGTTACTAATTTGTTTATTAAGTTAGTAATTAAATTATTTCATGTAATATAAAAAATAACATTTGAAACAAGCAGAGTATGTTACCGTAAATAACTGCAGCAAAGTTCAAGTAAACGTAACAAAATTTCTAATCTAAAGTAATGCTAATGAATAATATGGAAAACACTTCGGTAACACCGATGACCTTATTTTGAGCCACAAGCTTTAGTCCAATCTCCTCCGCATTATGGTCCTGTATAAACATAAAATACTTACAAAACGAAAAGACGGCCAAAATACGAAATCGAATAACAGAAATGATAATACTGACAAATTGTAAATATGAGATCAGACTGGTGTATCGCTATCATTTTATATGTTCTTAGTAGTCAATTACGCAGCAGGATGGGCATTAGCGTCCTTCAATTTACGTGCAACTGCATATAATGTGCCACTTGAAATAGCGGCCACATCGAGAGCACTATATTATAATCACTGCATGTTTAGTTACGGTTACGTTTGATTCAGTAAATATATCAATCCTCAAATGTTGTGCCAAAACTAATGTTTTGTTTTTAAAGTTTGATTGATTTATTTATCTTTCATTTACGTGGATGTATAAACTGAATGCGGATACTTGTCAGCATCCATGGTCACGATGAAGCCTGAGATGTTTTTGTTGTGCACGATGTATTGAACTATAAACATTACCTATTGCACTACTATATTTGAAACATTATATATCATAGAAACCTTTGCTTTGCATTATTTGTAAGTATATATAACTAGCAATTTCCCGTCTACGATAAAATAACTCTATAATGGTGTAAAAAATATAAATATGGATCCTGTAGTTATTGAGTTTATTCATTTCAAACAAAAACACAAATCTCGCCACTTTATAATATAAGTGTATATTTTATATAGATTCGTTATGGGGATTAACACTATCGATATTGATTTGAATATCACCTGACCTCCTCTTAAATATAGACCTTAATTTTCTTAATGTTTTCTTTACTTAAAATTATATTAAACCGCTTAGATAGATAGCACAAACCATATTCTTCTTATCGTTTGAATTTATTTAATTGTACTGTTAAACCTCATGAAAAATAACCTGTATTTTTTGTTCTAAAAATAAAGGTCATTAAATTCATATAACATAGAAGTTGCTAACTTACATGCAGGTAGCGTTGCATTTCTAAATTTATTTCGCAACACGAACTGAGCAAATACACGTCAGTGTTTGGTTTAGAACTTTTCGTAAGAGCTGTTTACATAAAAGGATAGCGCTTTAATTGTAAATCAAAATTGTTGTACCAAAATTGTAGACAAACCTATTTTATACTACTAAACAGCGTAAATGTATGTGAACATAGACTAGCTTTTGTTATTGACTGCTCCTGTTTTTTACTTTCTCAGGAGGCTTATTGATAGAAGCTCAGCACCTTTGGTTTCATTCAAAATCAACAAATATAATATTATCTAAGCACAACCTTAATGTTTCTTATGTAGAATCATAACTAAGTCAATAATTAGTTTTTTATATTTTATTTATAGGTATGGGGCTATTGACTGACTTCGTTTGATAGAACAAAAACAACCAGAAAAACCAGATGTCTTTGAATGAATATAGACATGTTTAGACACAAACTCAGATCATTTGATTAATGTAGTAACATTCGGTATTTAGTAACAATTACCTATCTTAATTTGCGACCAAAATCTAATAACGTGCATCAAATAAGAAATAAATTACTTTTAATCTGTAGGATTCAACGTTTTATCATAGTGTAATACTTTGAGAACAATGGTTACATAATTATATTATAACTTACTTGTCGGATCAACAAGTATTAGGTATGAACATTTTTAATATTTATATACAACCTTGGCACATGCGCGGTTGCTGATCTGACGTTTCTAGAAAAAGTTTCACAGAATTCTCTATGAAGGAATTCTTTGTAGTAGCATGAAGTTCCATTTAACCATGCCCGCTAGCTGGTAATAGATCCGCCCTAGATAATAATCACAATACGTGGAAATATACCTCAGCAAAACCTTATCAAAGCAATATTGTTGATGTTAAATTAAGACCTTATAATATGCTTATAACATGAACTGCGAGGTTTATCTTAAAGCAACTGCATGATTTACAAAACTGACAATGCAACTTAGCCCAAAGTCACGATTTTAATAGATAAATTATTATCTGCCGTACACTTAGTAAAAAGTTCTCAAAGTAACATGGCAGTATACATATACATTTCTATAATCAGTAACGACAATCCATTCTAGCTTAAACAAAGAACGAACAATTTGACGTTTACTTAGGATACATTTGTTAGAAAAGAACATAATAATTAATTCTAAAATAATGATCTGAATAAATTTAAAATCAGTATAATAGCTAAAATTAATATGCGGTCTGAATGTCAATGACTTCGCCAAGAGAAATAATAAGTCGACACTGACAAGTCGTTTGAAAATGTATTTAATTACGGCTGATGTATACGAATATTAATGATGTAAAAATATAAATAAAGTTAACATTTACATTATTCCATATGTCTCGGAATGTTTTGATGTATTAGCGTAAATTTTTTCAAAGGCTCGCTCCTACTTTTTAACATAAGGCCAAAATTTACGTAATACTATACAACGTAATGCTTACGTCCTTGTCCACGGAATTTGCTGGTTAAGTCGAGTTAGGTAACATTTTTGCCATATTAACTCGTAATAATGAGCAAAGAAGCTTAATTCAATTCAGCTAGTAAGAGGACGCCTTCATAAATATGTTAAAGATGAGTGGATATATTACTTTCCTCTGATCGAATTATAATGTGTACAGGCTAAATTATATATTGCCCAAGGTGAATAAATATCTAATTTAAATTGAAATAATATAATATTATTGTATTGAAACTAGGAACATGATTTATTTTTTGAAGTGGTGATGTCATCAATCAAGTAACAGAAAATCTGTCAATATTGAAGTGATTCATATTCTCTGATACGTATCAGCGAAACCATGACATAGATACGTCTCGTCTAAATAAACAACATGGCTATGTGCGGAGAGCAAGTTTGTAAATTACACTGAATGTCTATCTCACTTACTCTTCGTACATCCAAATAAACTAAAATAAGGACGCACTTCTCCGTCAATGTTAATGCGAGCCTATATAGAAGTCAACCGTAGCTAACCCTAAATAAAATTAATCTTTGACTAATACACAACGTATAATTTGATACGTATAGTTGAGATTACTATTTTGTATATAAATATGTATTGTCTTGTCTAATTACGTACAGAGAGGTGTGCCTAAGTGATCAGTTAGGTGAAGGGCGCGAGTGTGGAGCGGAACTAACGAGGTAAATGGATCGCGAAGGGATCAACAGGCTTACACAGATGGGACATGTCGCAACGAGCTTTAGTTATTAGCGCTAGTTAAAATAATACAAGAATATTATTTTCTGCTGATGCGCGAAGTCAAACTTGTAAAGTTATATAGCTGATAGTTTCTACCGCTACCGAACCTTGATTAGTCTCGGTGATAATCATTTACAAAAACTTGACCACACCGTGCGAAGATAGAAAGGAGTAAATAAAAGCGTTGGTTTCCGTTAATAATCTTGTACATTACTGCGCTGAGGAAGGTTTTCAAAGCTCTATAGGGAAACGCTATACTGTCAGCAGAAGAAATAGTTGTCTATGTACCCTTTACAAACACATCGACTTCGAGCTTTCAATCCTATTAGATGCTATTACTCTATCCTTTTGGATTGAAGACTTAACTATTACCTGTGATAAGTTAATAACAGATATTCAGCGGTATTGAGTTTTGACTCTAATTGAAAGCAATATATCCATACGAAGTAATAAAATTAGGGGAAATTTTGAACGAAACTAGTATCCTAAACCTAACCTAATATTAGGTATAAATGCGAATGTGAGTTTGTTGTTTCTTACACTTTCACGCCTTAACTACACAACTGTTCCTCTTAAAATTTTGCTTACATGTTATCAGGGGTACAGAAATGGACATAGAGTACTGTTAATCCAAAAAAGTACTTTTCCCTGACGATGCCGCTGCGCTGGTAAAAGCTAGTTTATACTTAATAAAATAAAAGTCTGAAATGCTGAACACGATTATTTATTTATGTACACTGAACCAAGAATAAGTAGCTGTCAAAACATGGTACCCGTCAAGAAAATATGATATAGTCCTATCTTAGGTTTCAATGTTTTATCAAGACTTTAAAATAAACTTAAGATATCAAGTGAAAATGTTGAAAGTAAAGTACTTTTTATCGATGATGTGTACACACTGTGTAATTATGAGTGGCCATTATGCGACCTGTTTTACAGGATTCATCACAGCGTGATACTATCTAAAAAGCTGTACTTAGTCTTTATGAGTACTGTAATTTTAAGAATAATCTGATTCCACATATAAAACTAAAAGTAATGCAAGTAAAGTTTTAATGTTACCGTCACCTAAAAGTTTCAGAATTTTCTATAACACAATGCCTTTGTTAGTTTGTGAGCTGTAAAATTAAAGTAGTTGGTTATTTCATGAAAGGATTTTTCTCTTTTGTATCACAGATTTTTAATAGTGCATATTTCATTTTGTTATTCGAATTTTAACCGTTTAGTATTATGTTGCTTAGATATTTCTTCATTGGGTTTAAATTCTTCGTAAAATAATTTCGTTAGGCCATAATTTATAATGAGTGATTTTCGTCTTTTCGTCTTGTATAATGTAGTTATGTAATGTAGTATGTTAGTATGAAAGCAGCATTTTTATAGCTATGTAGGTAGATAAATTAATATAATAGGTTAACACTCAATCCATTATTATGTCTGGAATTCCAATAATAATTGACTGCAATATAGCAAATAACTGACGCTTATGCATTAAACCCGTTGATTGACTAATGAAAGTATTCTTAGCTTCAATACAAGATTTAGTAAATAGGAGTATTGTAACTTGTAATACAACATTATTTCCCACCGTCATACGTTTTAATTTTATTAACTAGGCAATTATCATAGTAATGATGATACGTGATGTACTTTAGTATGCGATTGAACAACCACATACCTTACACGTTTACAATCATTAACAACACTTATTACTCCATAGGAAAGACGATTCATAAATTCATCTCGACTTATTACAAATAATCAGAATTTTAATTAAATTTAAACGGTAAATTGATATACTTATAAATTTCGGCTTATGTCGTTATCTTAAAAGCAATGAGTAAATACAGACTCGGTAAAAATTGATTTAACCCTATGCGCTATTGCAAGAAATATTAATATTTTCTACTTTATTTAGTTACGTTTAGTTAAAACGAAGGCAATACTATATTTTTCTATGTATTATAATTTTTAATCTACATCTCGTCGAAATCCCGTGAATCTCTGTGATCTAGACAGTAGATATAATCTGCCAGATACCATTTCGTCTCAATAAGTGCAATTTTCCCTTCGGTAAATTTAAATCAAGAGGCTGATAAGAGTAACTGTTTATGTCATGACAGAGCACTTAATTAGAAGTCCTTAAGTTATTTGTATTCTCAACCACGTATGCATCTGCGATTGTGCGAGCATGAAGCCACAAAACTGCAATAAAACAAGTGACATAAAAACCATAAAACAAACGAGTGTGTTTGTATTTCTAATCCACGCCGCCGGTACTATTCACGAACGTTCAATTCAGTGTGATACGTCGACGAACGATTTCGCAGTTAACGGTCCGGAGTGTGACCGTTAAACTGGTTCCGTACAGTACTGCCATTTGTACCTGCCGAGATATGAACCCCTTAGGGGAGAACTGTTTGGCTTCCGTGTACACTGGCTATTATACCACAGAATAAATTATATACAGATGTTTATAATAGTCGTAACTATATTACAAGTAACGGTTTTCAGCGCTGAAGGAAAACATCGTAAAGAAACTGTCGTACCTGTGTATGTGTTTACACAGAAATATTTTATTTTGCCCAAACGCACATCGTCAGATTAAGGCCATGTTTGCTAACATTTAAACAATTTTTATTGTTCTCCACAAGACCATTGTTTAAAAGTTTATTTATATTAAATATAAGGTTCGCAACATCTGTAAAACGTCGATTAGGCGCCTTTAAAATGGAAGTCAATTAATTGTAAGAGATTCGTAATTGACAGAGTGACAATAACATGCTGATATTACAATAAGAATAACAGAATATACAACAGAAAGTGGACCTACCGCCATATTGCCTATTATTCATTCTATAGCTTTATCTTCTTAACGGTATTTTGGTTTTTATGATACCACTAACCTTAATGATAGTTGTCGGCGTCGATGAGGAATATACGTGATGTGGAGATGCCCTTATTTTTATTGACTGTTTGTAAATGTTTGTATAATGCTATTATAATTTGCTACACTTTGTATGTACACACGGCTACATATCAAGTTAGACACCCTATATACGCATAACTAGAGAATTTTTAATTAAAAATATAGAATTTTCGGAAAGGGACAGTGCATAGTGCTGTCGATGTAATGGTAAGGATAGAGCGTAACCAAAATATATCGCACTCTCTTGCACGATTCGCAGCATTCAATTTCTAATGGTTCAAAGTCCAAACAGTCTAGGTTGATGTGTCGCTGTGTGTACTAGTATTTTATCAGTTTTGTTGCGTGGTTACACAATAAGAGCGATGGTACTTATATAACGTTAATGTATAAACAACCGTTCATAATGTTTATTGCGGTTTTTATACATTTTCCTCTACATCATACATGGTTAATTTAGCAAAATATTATATAAAATTTTGCGTATGTCGTGAGGAGTTTATTACAAAGACTCCCGTTTCGCTATAGTTGTGTTTATCCTTTCAAACTTTTTCTGCATATTTCGCTAGTATTGTGTGGTGAAAGTTGGTGTAGGCGCCAAAAATGGCAGAGCTGCACGATCTGCTTTTTTGCTTGCTTCATCTGCCTACACCTAAGTCAGAGATTTTAACCGAGATTTAGTCATCTAAATATAATTTCACTTTTGGCAGAGTCATATCATTTAGTAATGCCCACATAGTGCTAGTTCCTTACGGGTAGGCAACCACGATTCTGTATATTTCTTTCGTGAATCACATTAACGTTCCAAGGCAGAATAATCGTTTTTCCTCGTTACAGTTTGGCAATAGCTTGTCTGCGTTCTCATAGCAAAGCGTCTACTAACCCCAGCGACCACACATCTATGTGGTCGCTGACTAACCCTAAGTATAAAACACAACAACGCATATAAGCGGTTGTTACGAACGAACCAAGACGTGGTTGTAAGCTCTTGCACATTTTCACAGCGAATTTCGAAGCAAGCAGAAATTATTTTTGAAGAAGTTCTCAAAAGATACAAATATAGTCGGTATTCCAGACATTCTAAGAAGAAATATATGTATAAAATTATCAAAAATAAAGCACAGAGCCTCTTGAACGCGTTCATGATCATATCAGTTAGTCAATTTAGGTACAATATTAAGTACATATATATTACGACAATTGACTATTATATTTGTAATGTGTTATTGTATAACTAATGATGTTATAAAGAAACTACTTAAGTAATCGTTATGTGTTCCGGTAGTGTCTCTTTAGTACTATGTGCTTTAATGTAAATATATATTGTCTTCTAAAATCTGGTATGTAATTAATCAAAATTCAGTATTATGGTTTTATAGGAGGTAGGCAGTAGAGCAAAGTGGTAACAATGCTCAAACCAGGTAAGTGCAGCAGTGCTCCCGTAGGAATATAATGTATGTTCCCAGTCGGAGCTATTTTGTATGTTGTTTATACTTATGTTACATTTCTTCGACAACTAGTGTGTCCCGAGCTCCTTTACGAAACGCTATGCTATCAACAATAAGTTCATATTCTTTCTCGCTCGAACTAGCAGTGCAGCGGCTATATTTTTAAAGGATTGGTAACGTAATTGACAAATCGTAATTGATCATAGGCTTGGTAACTGTCTACTATAAGACGAGCCGAAGGCTTGTTTATCATCTCACTTGTAAAATATTAAGGCAACATAATTAGAGGTTGTACTAATTACTCATTGACGTAGCCATTTAAGGCATTGTGGTAATATCTTGAATAATTATCAAAACGCCCAATTAGCTTTATGTTTTGTTTACTTTTATCCAATGGGCTGACATTATTATATACTCAATAAAGACTATATAAAACACTATACATAAGACCAGTATTGATAAATTTGTGACCTTTTCACTATACTAAGCGAGAACAGAAACGAATATCTCGACATAACCTATAATTACTGCTACAGTGACGTAAGCACATGTTCTACTGCCAAGCATAAGGTCCTAGGGCTGTATGTAAAACCCCGTAGCAGCACGGAGACAGTAACTGTGTCTACTAAACGGAAATAGACACATTTCCTTATAATCTATCTAATATTTAATGAAAAGCCCAAGGTAAATTAAAACTATTAATATTATATACAATTAAACATAATTAGATAGTTCACAAAATATAAAATAGCAACGTTATATCTAACTTTTATGTATATCAACTGACGTATTGAAATCCAAACAGATCTGTTGTACGTAGAAAAAGATGTCGGCAACATATTTTCAACAGCCTATAAGCATAAATAGTATTTTTATCTTTTTGTCATACCAGCGTTTGATAATACGAGTATTAGCAAGGACAGAAATGTATTTATTGAAATCGCATGAATGGTTTATAATTTGTGTTGTTAGTAATATTATATTTTTGTTACACATTTTCTAAGGCTTAAATTAATGACTTAATCAATTCAAGTAAAATATAATCTATTTTAATATATCTCATACCTATATATTTTACTGAAGAGGTAGATTTGTATCAAGCTAATAATAATAAGCTTTTGCGAATTACCAGGCACAACTTCAAACTCCACGCAACAATGGCATGTCTTGACAAAAAGTCCTGCACTTTCTCTGATCCGCGTCACAAATCTGATGAACCTCACAACATGCTATCGACAGGCCCCTAAACCGTACAAGACAATATAATTAACTAACAGTATCCACACATGAAAAAGAACAAGATTTATCTACCGCTTGTCATCCACTTGAGTTGTAAGACTATTGAGAGAAACGAGTTACTTAATGCGGCGACCGACGCACAGAATGCTCATTCCACTTACCATCTTAGGGATAAAGACGTTCACGACATACTCCACACACACTAAATGAACAACAAAGCACATTTTTTCACATAATTGGTAAATAGTTTTTGTTTCGTAGACCACCCTATTTTATTGCCGATGGGTATCATAAAAGGCATTGATAACATCGAGCTGTGATCCCAGATCCACCTCTCGGGTGTTAAAACAATCGTCGCAGGCCCGATCGTGATCGTAAAGCAATAAAGAGAGCTTTCATTACATCCTGTAGGTAACGTTTCTTGAAAGGATAATTTTAATTAAGTATATCGACGGAGTTCTCGGACCATATTCTTGTTACTACTGTACCTAAACTATCAGCTGCTGATGTACGACTTTTTTATGTTCCTGTATATATTGTTAATTAAAGTTTGATTATTAATGTATTATGTGGCGAGCCTAGTGGCGTTTACCGAGCTGTTCCAGCCTACGAGCTACTATTGAGAATTATTTGATATAATAACCAATAACACTTTGCCCGTGTACCGCCCAATTGCTTCAGCGAAGTTTCGTACATACCGTTTAGTAGATATACATTATTGCCAAAGAGTTGACTTAATGGAGTATTTGGGATTGTCTCTTGACGGTGTTACTCCTCAACAGTTAATAGTATGGACATGGAATTGTTCATATTATAAATAACCTTGATAACTACATGTTTGTCACCGCGATCCGATGAAACAGTCAGAATCGTTTCCTCAATGGCTAATTGTGCGGATAAGAAGTGTTCTAACTATCTAGCTATATATAGTAAATAATACATAGATAAAAAACAAATCTCTTACATTTACGCGACAAGCTGATTTGCAAAACACTTTCTTAATAAGGTTTTTATTTATTCATTATAATTATCTTTTTAGTGAGAATAAAATATAAATTTATATTTTCGTGATGTACAGAAAATATAAATTTATATTTAATTCTCTTCATAGCCCATTACAATATGTTTTAAAGAACCGCTATGATGTAAATTCAATAATAATTTATATTTGCTCCGTGGCATTCCTTCGAAAAAAAATAATACTTAAATTAATATTTATGATATAAAATTGTTGGTGACCTTAATAATTCTCATCCTTATTAATAGTAATAGCAATTGACTATTAATAATATTTATAAGAAAATAAAACGCAATTTACGCGTAATCAATTTGGTGCTTCACAGATCCGGGTACGAATACTCCTACAGATAAAACATGGATATAATGGTTATGGTAACGTGTACTATTAGTATGATATATTGCCGTTGAGACAAAATAAAAAACAACCTACTTTACACGTGACCATAGAGGGAAGTTGACCGTTAAGTTCTATTGATAACTGTACCGGAAGACGATTGAATAGTTGATCTTCTAACAACCTTGATGGACTTCCTCTTCCTTCGGTCCCGTACACATTATAGTACACTTCATAGTTGGAATACCACCTCGGTATAACGCTGACATACTCAGATAAAAATTGACCTTAACCTCTACACACATCAGTCAACGATAATGTGATGTAATTATACATAGGGCTGTCTCATATTTTATATAAGTAGTAATATATATATAGTAATATAGTAGTAATATGAGTATTTTGTTAATAGAATACAAAAGGCTGAGTTATTACATTTAAAGTAAAAAAGAAAATAAGATGACATTGGAATTAAACAAGTATATTATTGCTATAAAAAAAATAATATTCTTTGTTGGTATGTAACGAAACATTCTATTTGTAAGAAAATTTAATATTAGGGGCAGTGGTTCAAAAATTACTCATTATTTTTTACTACTGAACCGATTTTAAAATTTTCACTAACAGAATATTTAGCTATCCGTAAATATTTTAAGCTATGTTTCCGTGCCATGCCGCGCGAGCGAAGCTGCGTACAGATGCTAGTTATTTATAAATGGAGAGACATTACACATAAAACTAGAATTTAATAGTTTTCAAATGTTCATGATTTTAAGTAGCAGCGGAAACTAACTAGCCATGGATTGCGGCAGATTGCTTGCGATACACTACAGAAATCTATCGCAAGCGTGTTTGTACTATTTGACTTACGACTTCGGTTTTTATGTATGTATGTTATTAAGTAAACAACTCATTCACTATGATAACATGAATTTCGTTGGAGTTGATTTCAAAAGTAATAAACTTAGTTCTTGCTTAAGATGCGGGGTAATTGAAATTCTGGCATTAATAAAACTGTCTCTTTGCCATAGCATACCAATTTATCATGTGCCATGTGCATTCATATATATGTATATTCAGTGGTGGATCATGATCCAACACTGAAAATATTTATGTATCCATGCCATGCCATTGCCCACGACTGAAATATAATACCAAAATGTGTATTTTAGTCTTCCGTATAGTTACTATAATTACTGCACTTGCTCGCTATATCGCGCTTAAAATTACTTATCGTTTTTGTTAACCTTACCCTTTAAAACTGGTCGGCTTCTTTGACTTTTATTGTATCTTGCATGTTTTTAACACTGTACATCCCTAGATAAGCTGTGCTAACTAAGATCGGCTACTTATAAGTCTATTATCAAAATGAATGACAACGAACAGATAACAATGGTGTTACGCACTTAAGCGTGATTATTTATGTTAAAATTTTTGACACGCGTCGTTTAAAAGCGGAAAGCATTCAACCAATACAGAGAATCGATGATAGGGACCTGTTGACGTAATTAGGAAGATGCCATCGCCACGTCTCATTCAACCTTAGTAAAAGGTTGTTATCGCAATTCGTTCTCAATCGAGTAACGACTGACAGAAAATGTTCCGCAATTAATAGCGGTTGCAAATTATATAATGAGCTTGACGACGTCCAATTGTGTCATAACAATGACAATTTATTGACAAGCGACCACCCTTTGTCCCCGGCGCCCCGATACCCGTTTACACCCAAATAAAAAACAACAAGCTCTGCAACAAAACGCATTATCAAGGAACACGGCGCTTTGCGGAAGACTGCCGTTATTATCTCGATGATGAAACCACTCATTACTGTCATCTCGTTCTCCCTCGAGAGATCCCCATTCGACAGCAAGGGATAGCCGTATGTCGTTGTGATCAATGGATGCAAAAAGGTGTAGTGACGTCGACAGGATGCTCGGGCGCAGCTGGCTGGAACTTTTGTGTTTTTGTTCTTTTTATTTTTCCACGGACAAAAAGAGGTTCGTTTCGTGCGGTTTAGCTTCGGACAGCCCGCGCCTGTTTCCGTAATGGGAACGGAAAATGTTAATGAAGCATACGCCTCAGTAGAATGCGTGTTAAATTATATGCCCCTGCCGTCAAGGACCTGTAATTTGTGGAAATTATCTGTTTCGTATACAGACGATTAATTAGTTTAAATATCAATTTGGTAGCGACCTCGCATCGATAAAGTCACGGATTCGGTTGTGTAAATTATCAAATTATTAAAGTAAATTCTGGAAATTACTGTGCCCGAAGCTTCTGGGTGACACCCTCACATTCTAATTGTTTTACAATCTTAGTCATAAAAGCAATTAAAATCAATCGGGCGAGCTATCCCTCATATTTCCTCCGGTCATTAACAGATGCTTGATAATGAAAACATTAACGTAAGGGAATTTCATACGTTTCATGCCAGAGGCATCGTCATGTTTAGCGAACGCGACAAAAAATAATTGAAACAGAATTGAAACAAACGCGTAAGTTCCCTCAATAAGGACAGGGTATTATTAAATTTACCGAGATGTATCTGTTAATTGATCTAGTGTAAAAAGTGCCAAGTGGAAAAACCGATGCTCCGGTAGCGAAACGTGTTTAATTAATTCTCTAGTATGACATATTAATTAGATTAGACGTGTTAGACTTGGCTTAAGTAGGTGTAGGTTATTGTCTGATTTGAATACTGTGATAATTGTGCAAAATAATTATAAATATTTAAATAATTACATCTACATATTAAAGCTTTAATATTTAGATTAAAACGGTTTAAATTTTCAATAGCCAGAACAAAATTTATTACAATTCTGGCTGTGGGCTGTATACAGTATTTTTATTTGCACCTTAATAACTACAGTGTCGTTACGCAAATCAGACTAACCTTAATATAATACAACATGTAATAAAGTGATACACAGTTATCTTTTGAACTAATCTGCACAAATGTGGAAGCAATTTGGATGTGGTTTCGAGTGACGTATTGAGACTTAGTTTATTTTAATTAAATCTTCTATTCATATTAAAGGTATATGTAAACTTTAGAGCGCTTTAGTGTATGTGGATGATTCATATTCGCGCGTTTGACATTGCGGAGACATCCAGATTAATAAACAGGGTGTCCTGGAATATGTGAATCAAGTTGTAACGGGAGATTCCTAACGACCTACCAAATGCGCAAGATAAAAAAAATTAAAAATTATGATCAATGAGTAAAAAAAAAACTAAGTTTTAAAAAAAGTAAGACTCAACTACGGGTGCTTCGTTTATGCTTAATTTAATATATATATAACCTGTATAAACGAAGGAAGATATAGATATTTCAGTATACTTCCGAAAATATACATTTTACCAATCCCACATAATAAGAGGTTAATGCTTTGCTGCTTTGTACGCACTATCTTAGAGTATTTGTTACTGTAAACCCGTTGGGATTTTGGCTCTGATTGCCACATAGACTAATGAAAATATGCTAGACCCGAAAATTGAACTGGAATCGTCATTGAGATTGTCATCGGCAGCTTCAGCTCACAGATTAGTTAGACACTCGACCAACGAAGCAGTATCTATTAGAAATCATTTTTCACACACAATTTTAAGCATAGTCAACGTATTTTGTTAAATAATTGTAATATACCGACCAAATGAATGAATATATAATATTATTTAAGGACCTGTATTGGATATAAGAATTTACGACATCCAAATAAGAAGTATGTCTATATTAAGGAGTCTTACGTGTGAACTTTGAAAGTGGAGCACATATCCATACGAAACCAAATTAAATTCCTAGAGCAGTTAAATCAAAGCGAGTAGTGGTACTATCGTGAAACGATTTTTTCGTTTGTGGTGTAAAATTTAAGACGTCTAGTGATTGTATCTGATGCCAAACGTGTTGACCCAGTTCTGCAGACGGTCTTGTAGCCTGCTATTCAACTTTGTTGAACTTAAAATATGTATTCGTTTGCATACAGCCACGGCAGTCGGTAGTCGGTAGTCGACGGACTTGCCCAGATATCCAATGCGATTACTTAACTGTTTGTTGTTTGATATGATACGGCATTGAACTACATTTTTATTCACACTCGCGTTTGAATTTTACACCAATAACTATTTTATCTGCTATTTCATGTTGAATGTCAGTTGTTTTATTAATGCCGAGGTTTTATTTTAGATTTAAAATATTGTAGCAATCCTCGACTGTGATGTTTGAGTGACATATTTATATGTTAATTTATTATATCGAATAGTATCTGTACTAATATTATAAGCGCGTAAGTAATTCTGTCTATTTGTAACACTTTAGCTGCTAAACCGATGCACCAATTTGGATTTAATTTAGTATGAAAATACCATACAATCTGAGACTGAGCATAGTAACTGTTGAACGAACACATGGGTGTCGGACATCCAGAAAGTTCTTCGAGCGTTGAGTGATAGGTAAACAAACAGGTGCGCATAAGAAATGGGCTTATTTTGGTTATGGGTTTTTTACGCCAATGGTCAACAGGTTAAAATTATCGTGAAGTCTCGAGTAAGTAATGCTATCTAGAAATATAGTTTTTTTTATTGAGCAACCAGTTTCGCGCACGTAAAACTCACGCGATCTCATTACTAGGACAAAATTAAAGTCTACATGTTAATCCAGGACAATGTCTAACTTTGTGCTTTTCATCCAAATCCGTTAACGGTATATGCGTAATTGCATGAGCTAATATCCAAACGTCTTAACTAACTTTGACAATTATAATATAATTATGATACCATCCGTAATCTATAATTCCAAATAGTTGCATAACGATTAACTGAATCAGTGTTGAGGAAGGCATGATTTTATAAATAAATAATGGACAATATGGGTTTTCCTTTAGCAAAATAAAGGATAGCGATTTTGCAAAGTTTTATATTTGTTCATGTTATTGTAGTTAGCAGTTGGTAAACTGTCCGCTTGATGACAAGCGAAAGAGGTGACATTTTTGCATAATCTACGTTTTAAAATCATCCACCCGACTAAATAATTTAGTCCAAAAAAAAGAAATTTAAATATTTGGTGTACATTATATGACCTTCGAGTATTTACCACACTCTTCGATGCGATCCGTAAATATCGCTGTTTTACCTAAGTTCTATAAATGAGGCAAGTAAATAAATAACTTAACCCCACTACGCTGGCAAGTGGAATGATCTTCATCAGATATTGTTAGAAGATAGGTGGACGGTGCCTCCCTTACTCGCCCTTTGCCGACTCCTACAGTATCCACCCGCACGCTCTGGGAGGCTCTATTCTTAGCGCTAAATACATACAGTAAAAATATACTTAAAAACATTCTTATAGTTCTTTTAAATCACGATCGTAGTTTTGTTTGTAATGCTATTTATACTTAGTGTGAGAATAGCCAGTACATATGAAAACTTGTTTAAATAGCTATACAGCTGAAATCTACACTCCGAGATCAAATCGCTTTTGCCAACTTCGATATAGAGAATTAAAGCATACACATATATCATACTAGTCGCTCAGCAATATGTCCAACTCTTGAAGAAGGCGCTGCGCATTCAGCTGATTGTGCTCCTTGCAACGCAGAAGAAACTTTATTAGCTGGGTCAGCATGAGGCTAATGTTTCCCGTGTTGTTGCAAACACCATAAGCTATGATAACTACTTGTCATAAGGTGAGTTATTCTTCTCTTTGGCACCTAGGTAGACTAAACTCCATGTAAAATAGCAACATTATTCTTTATAATAATATAAGTTGCAACATGTTTCTAAAAAGGGCTATAGTTATAAGGTATACATATTCTCTTAAAGTGAACTAATAAACAATTTTAAAATATCACAATATGCCTTATGGTTAATCCGTATTGTAAATTACAAGTAATATTATAATATTTTTTTATTTTATTTATTTGGTTCACCAACATTTGTTAACACTAATTATACACAATAAAAGGAGCACGAACAATAACAACAGTGTAACAAACACTTATAGGCAAACACCACATCTGTATATTCAATATAGGCAAAGCTAAGAGTGAAAGATATAACAATAAGTTAAAAAGACATGTTGGGTCGTTCAACATTGTAACTCAGAAACGAACCTTTACCTACCCCGACGCGACGTGTTTCGAGAAAATTCTAAGAAAAGTTGGGTAAGACCCAAAGCCACTTGACAAACAATAAAGGTATTCGATATCGCCAAATATTTCTATAGTAATAATATATTATTCTCTATCAATAACACAACGCCATAGCTAAATAGCCTTCTGTCGTGTTCTGCTGGCTAGTTCTTTCTAGAAGCTGTACCTCAACTCAAGACAAAGCTAAAACTCTGTAACGCACTGTCTCGTTCCCCGTCATAACAATGTTTTAAAAGATAATAGACAGGTCTTTTTACGCTATCAATAGTCTAAGTCTCTTAAGCTGATAAACAATGTTACGTTTTGTAGTATGAGTATCGCGCAATCCTAGCGAAGCGTTCATGGGTCTCGCTAAGCGTAAATAATCAGACAGGTCATAAGCTTTTTTAAAAATAAACCGAGTCTTATACATTCGCTCTGACAAACGTTTTACTATCAGACAGGTCGTATTGTTTTCCAATATTGGCTTAGAAGAGCGTTATGAATGCCATACCTAATAAACAAATCTTTAAACAAAATTATCATTTAGTTATATTATGTTAAATAACCACTTAACTAATGGGCTATTTTCCTCATTTGTACACAAACCCAATGCCTACCAATATCTTAAGCGACTACAAGCCGAAGAGTAATCGATTTAGACAAATAGGGCTTTTAATGTCTCTATTGGCATTGACTACAGTATATCGTGTATCCAAATTTTTCGAACATTCAATGCCATTGCACTCAATGTCGACCAGTAGTGTTATCAATTAATTAAAACCCACTTAACCGTATTGTTTAATTACAGCTTGATTTTCAAACAGTTTCTTCCTACTCTTTATTTTATAGTTTAGTCATTTTTTATAGCAGACTGTTCGTAACAGACTTTACAAATCTTGAAACCACCATCCCGATGCTGAACTGTACCTCTAGATCCTAAAATTGCATGTCTCTTAAAAATCATCTCACTAACATAAAAAAGAGCAGTAAAGATATTCAGATTTGGCGGAACTAATCGTAGAATTACATAATTGTTTGTCCAGTGCGGGGTATCGAACTCGCCCAATTTGGCACACTGGCGCTGGTGAGTAAATGGCATAATACTTATTCATATAAAAGGATGTTTAAACCAATAAAAAGATTTTAAAGCCGCAAAATCATACTAACTGACAATATTTGACCAAAATTTACATGTATTATATTTGACGAAAATTACATGTATACGTGTAATTTAAATTGTATTGGCCGACACTAAGAAAAACAATGTTTATGGGATTCACCATAGTTTGTTCTTTAATACGATTAGCTTGGAATAATTATGTATGTAAAACGGGGTATTTACCTAACAAATTCAGTTCTAATGATTGTACTCGTACTACTACAGTTATGATTTCTTAGTTCATGTAACAAGACTGTCTGCTTATCTAACAATGTAAATAATGTGATTTGCGTCATTTTTCAGGTATTCAATGCGTACCCAAAATATGACGCTTGTTTCTCGTGGGGGAGGGTAAAGACTACGTGACCGCCATAAGCGGCTTTGTAAGTCAGTTTTCTCCAGATACTGTTTTCGATCGGCGAGGCAGGGTATTGTGTGTGAGATTTTATTTACAATTGTGTGCTAGAAGTAATTATTGTATCATAAGACATTGGAGGTATTAAATATCTACGCATTTAAATAACGGAAACTAAGAACACCCAGACTCAAAACAAATATAATAACGTGATGCACACAATTTTTTGACCTGTGTGGGGATCTTCACAATATTTAGCGCGGCACGGCGTAGTGGCGCAGTGACATTTCGCCATCGGTGTAGTCTTTGTATGTGCTCTTTATTTCTTTTCTAAGTAAATCATACACAATATGCCTACTTCTTTACTATGAGTAAAAGAGGCCGCCATTGTGGATTATTTGGTAACAATACTATAAGTCCGCACCACCCTGTTCCAGGAAACCGGCGCGCCGCCGCTAGTAACACTGTTACTCCCGCCCGGTAAATAAGAGGTCTGGGGAATCACATACCTACCTAACCCTCTCATTTCTTTGGTCTCATCCCATTTTTGGTTTTCCCTACGGCGCATTCTTGTATTTCAAGGTTATGGTGACCGCTTCGCATCGGGCTCTATGCTCGTTTGACACCTTTGTTGTATAAGGTAAATACCATTACGCGTCTATTCTTGAATGCTTAATTATATTACACTGAGTGATTAGATTACTTACATCCATTTAGCGTCACTCATGTTTAGTACGCATATAGATATATGTACATATAGATATACCATTGGGGAAAATATTAGACTATATATAGCTCCTGAGGCTAAAAGCTTTGCTCGTTGCCTCGCTTATAACAGTTATAACTTAAAATAGTATCTTTTCTATTAATTTAATTTAATTTTAATACTATAATATACTTTGGCATACCTAATCATGTCACGGTTACAATGGCAGTATCTTATCAAACCAATCTTAGAACATTTATTAACTTTAGCCATTACTTTATTATAGATTACGTATTCTTATCACGAGATTATTGTTTTGCATATTTTTCCCGTGACATCACGACATTATTACTCCAAGTTAAACTCACTTAACTTTTAATGTACTGTCTTTTTATATTTAAGGAACTAAAAGCCTCTGTAATGTCTCAAGTTTCTGAAAGGTTCATCTCTCCGATGTGATACCTAGTCTATCTGAAATGTGATACAATTTATTTAGGTAATCTTAGTTTGTTTATATTTTGGAATAATTGCTATGGATACCGTTTATAAATATTAACCTTGCCGAATACCGTATTTAGTTATAATTATAACACTATACTTTATTAATGTAAGTTATGTCGTTGACACTGTATAGATCTTTCGTCAGCTACCATTATTTTAGTTATTACCTACGCAATTTGTGATAAGGCTATTTGTTCCTGGAGTGCGAAGCCTATGAAATGTTTTCCTTAAACCCAAAATATAACTTGTATGATCCATAAATGGATGTTTGGAATTTGGAGTTCTTTGTGCCTACTCCGTTGTAAAGTCTTTCGCATCACGGGTATTGTATACGCTTATATCAAGCGCGGGCGTTACGAACATTTCTAAAGAAACCATATTGATATTGTGGTCAAAGAAAAGGGAAGTATAAATATAAGCGCAAATTATTTTTGCGGACACTCGTGACGTCAAATTTGTTTAGTATGACGCCAATTCCCTTTGAGTAGTCAAATGGGACCTTAAACACAGCTAACGAAATGTGGATGTTAATGTCAATCTTAATTCTCGCTATCTTTTGCTTTCGTGCTTCTAAAGAAATGATTTTTCTGTTATTTTATATACTTACTAGATTCTACTCGCGACTTTGCTCGCATAAATATAGGTTAGGTTTGAAAGAGTACTTTTTTCTAAATACAAGGTACCCTATGTCTTTTTCTGTACCACTGACAACACGTATGCGAAATTTTATAATGATCGGTCGATTAGTTAAGCGTAACAAACAAACACATTCGCATTTATAATTTTAGTTAGGATATCATTATATTTTCATACATCACATTTTCACCCTTCACTTTTAGATTCAAGTGATAGATAATATAGAAATTTCGTAATTATAATTAGATATATTGAGGTATTTACAATGTTCACATCTACACTAAGTCGCACGCAGTTTATATCTGATTACGCGTGCTGCTGTACCTCAATGAATAAGGTATCGGACTAGTGATCTAGGTGTCGTGGATTCGCCCGCCACCATTGCGCTGCCAATGTAAACCGCCTCCTAACAAGCATATTGGCTTTGTACGAGAGATTTATAAGCATACCTACTAGCAATATGTAAACCAAACTGCAAGAAAACTTTAGAAAAATGACTCAATCATAACATAACCGTAACAAAGATACACGGGCTATTTTCTATTATATAACTGATGATAATACAAAATACCTATATTTATTTTTAAATGCGTGTCCAACCAGGTGAATTTCCTATTAGCTATAAACTAGGCAAACGCTGTGTTGAACACACAATAAATTCTATGTTCGCTCATGCCGGCTAAGTACAGACGTCAGTGAACACGTGCGAGTCCCACGTGCCGCCACCACGTGGACAAATGCGTGATGATATACTATACAATACCTACAGAATGCATTAATGTACTGCTTCTTAACGTTCCGGCTATCGATGCACTTTATCGTTGTATTTGTGAATAAACCTTACTGTCCGTAGCTATGTTGTGGGTCTACTACTTTTCTTCGCATTGGATCGGTTTAGTATTAGACGTAATTTAATTATAATAAAGCAATTGACGTCAAAGTGGATATGTGCCCAAAAATAGTTGGAATAGCGAAATATCAGACCAAAATTATTTTAGTTATCATTGGTTTGTAAATGTTTGAAGAGTGTTGTGTACTTATAAAATGATTGATACATATTATACAGACTATCGTCCGAAATAGACCAAAAGTTTAATTATTTTGTTAGAAATAAATGATTTTAGGAGTCAAAATCACGTATGTATTGTGTAATTGGAACATTTGTGAGCGTTATTTTAATGTTAATAATTTATTTTATTGTTAGGATATTTTATGAAACAAACTATTGTTAGATTGAGTACTTGTAACTTATAGATGTTTTATAAAATGATTAAATGCTTGCTAATTTTGCCTATTAGTTACTTCACTTACCTAAAAACCGTGTGGCTTTTATGTAAGCATAATGGTACTGGAAAGTGTTTCCAAGCACCACTATGCTGAAAAATAGGGGTTGCATAACAATGTTATCATAGGCTTGCTTCTTAGTTCTTGCTAAACACAGCTACTGGCAATCAGATACCTACACACGTTTATACAAACAGTAACAATTTCAAGCTCATTTCCGGCACTTGTCCAGTACTTACATAGGTACAAACAACACATATCCTTGCTTTTCCTTATTATTGACATGTACCTATCATTAAAATGTCGTATTATTTAAAAATATAGTGGTTAGCTGTCATACTATTATAAAAAAATAAAAATATTACAATACTTATAGGTATGCCATAACCACAGAATACGTAATAGCCATATCTTTAAGTATAATGAATAACTATTAATTACACTATACTAACAAGCTTACTATATGACAAAAAATATTTTTATAAAAGTAATTAATTTTATTAATCAGACCCGCAGCTGTTGTGGATTTGTTGCGACTGCTGTGCATGAGGTCATGCGTTGGAAAGTCGGGCAAAGACACTTGTTGATTTTCTGTCAGAAAATTCGGTAGCATCACGGAGTATCGATAGGTGCCCGATAGAGTATAATAGGCTCGCCTCCATAACGTTGAACTAAAAAACTATAGCTATCGAATTGGAGGGGGAAATAAAGAGGTATCTTTGTTTTTACCTTCCTCTTTGGAAATACAGGCGTGGAGATAAAACAATGATAAGTAAATTACAAGAACGGAAAATAATAAGTAAGTAGGTATGTAAGTACTTTAACTAAGTAATAAATGAAGACACTAAACTCGCTAAATAGGCATATCATACAGGATTGTTAACGTATTTTTATACATAATAAATACACATAATATTATGTACGAAATACCTAACAGCTAGTACCTAATACTTGTATCTGCGCTCCTAGACGTATAACTATGTTAAACAAGTAACCACCTATTCAATAATCTATTGGGCACCTGTATTATTCAACAAGTTATGTACCATTTGTTTAACATAAGTCTGAATTTCAATAGTGTGGTGCGCGCACGCAGCAGTCTGGGCCTGCGCGTTGGAGCGGCGGGGAAGCTCGCGCACGAGGCGAAAGCTTAGTGCATGCTCGAGTGTGAATTGCCTACATGAATGTTGTCGTATTGCATTGCATTTAATGTGCAAGCAGAAACGAGCTTACGGTCACACGGTTAGGCGCGCCTAATGAGAAAGTTTATCGAGCGTTTATTGCGTAGCAGCGGGAAGCTCCGCCGCGTCGCCAGAGGCAAGCAAGAGGCGCTCCGCCGCCCGCAGGTGTACCGCGCCCCCCTCCGCTGGCCCGCGCTCGCCCCGCACGCCTCCCGTCGCCCCACCGCGCACCGCGACACAGCTTTCTTTCGTTCGCGATCCGCCGCCAGTCGACTGTCAACCACGGAAGCGAACAGTCGTCCCGTACACTTGTTTCGCTAAACGCCGCGCCAACTGTAAACACGACGCACTATCTGAGCAGCGCTTCCGTTCGCGATTTAACCTGAATTCAGCGAAACATTTTACATCTAGTGTCGTGTTGTGCCAAACCAGTGAATGTTTTGATACCTGTATGGATCGTGAAACGTAACTGAACTTCCAATACATGTAAATGTCACTAGTGTCGCGCGTATGTAGCGGTGTGGTGTCCGCCGGCGAGTGCCGTTGATCAGATCGTGCAAAGAAATTGTGGGCTTTGTAGTATTGTGCGAAACGGGTTCCGTCTGGTGGACGAGGTTGCAACAGCCACCGAAACTACATACGGCTTCTGGATGTTACTGGCTAGCTTTCATCCGGCCTATGATCGCTATCGCACTGGCATCATCAAACATAATTTGACGTAGATGGAGTCACCTCACAGGTGTCGCATTACAATGTTCAGAGAATGTCAACAAACGATTAAATATTCATTTGATCAGCAGAGCACATTGCTTTAATGCGCAATCCATAGCCGCTAACTCACTGTCATACTTTACATTACCTTGTAAACTATCTACATAATATAGTATGAACTACTTCCATAAATTTCTTGATACAGAAAGCTCACGTATAGTTGTAACACAATATCAACATTTTCAACGTATGCCTTTTCATTAAGTATTTACCTAAACAATCCAAGATAAATTGTTTACCAACATATGACGCTTAAATTAAATTCATTCGGGATAACAAGAATACCGCTCGTTGTGACGAACAGCCATATAAACACAAGGAGCAACTAAATTAAATCTTAGCAAGATCCTCGCATACACCTGAAATTCCTGCCTCTATCCAGAGTAAACCTCCGTGGAATCTGTGCTGTAAGCCGAGCTTGTCAATGCTATCAATTAATGCCATCGAGGTAGTGCCCTAGTTAGACAAAAGGCGGCAAACAAGCTATTACGTTGGCATAGAGGGGCGATTTGGAACGCTGTTATTGGCTCTTCACTAAATACCAATATGGAGCATAATTTACCACGATAATCAATTTATTTAGAGCTATGGAGATTAAAGCCACTATGTGGACTAGGAATAATGGCAATTCCTTTCAAAAAAGGAAACAATGTGAGTACCTATATCATAAGCTTAATTAAAATCGTATCGAAATATGGAAAAGAAAATATTTGAACATAACAAGAAGAGAGAACCTGAAATTTCTGAATTCTTTATTTGGGTAGGTTGTCTTGTGACGCACTTACTACGCATAGACGTGGATGTTTATGTTTTAGATTTATCGCCCCTCACCAGGCTTTGGTAATTAAAATGGAATAGTTGCAATATTAATAAATCCTTTAAAGAACTTAAATTTATTATTTGCTTCTCCAATGATTCCTTCTCCTATTACGATAATTTTTCAATGTACACAAAAAAATCAAAATGTGCCTACTTCCTATCGTTTTATTTTTATTGAATTGGCAATGATACTAAGCAACGTGTTAGAAAATTCAAATTAATAATAAATACTTCAGATTATCCAAGTGTAATTACGCTATCAAAATTTGCACCGGTTTTTCTCCAATTATAAACAAATTGCTTCCTGCAAAGTTGGTGGGTGTTTCGCCCCCTACATTTTCTTTTAACATCAGTTTAGTTCATAACCGAGTGGTACATCCATAATGTAATACATTAAGGCTTTGTGTGCTCACTAGTGAGTTTGCGGTCTATTGCTGCAGGTTGCACTCAAACTTCAACCTTTGTGGTCCTTAAACTTTACCCCACATAGCCATTCTCAACTCTCAAGTTAATCTTCTACTTAGAATGTTTTAATAGCACAAACCGCAGCCTGTTGAGTTTAGTATTCGCCATTTAACTTAATTGACATAATTCTAAAATAAATAAAAATCAGATCATTTGCATAACTGGATTGAAGTCTATAATACCTACGTTGATTAGCAGGCTATACTGCCAGTGAGATTACTGGAAAACATTGATTGTTTATATGCATGGAGCCCGCTCAAAATACACGTCAGTGATTTCATCGATTAGATGAAGTGATAAGGTTACTTTTGTATTCGCTTTTACGACACGAGGATAAATCGTAAATAAAACCGAATGCAATAAAATTGATATTGTCATGTTTACTGTTCCAATGCTTGCTTTTTAGGACATTATCCATCGTGATCTTGAAACGAACAAGCCTATAACAATGGACATGATTGCGTATGATTGTTTAAATTAGTGCCGCGGAGCGTAGTAGGCTCGGGTGAAAGGCTTACTTTCTCCAGCCCTGCGGCCCTCTTGTAAGATGTAGCTCTATTGCAAAATTTCACACTCTCCTAACACCGATAGCTATCAATTACATTGATAAATAGTTTTAGAAATCCTAGCTCCTACACTTTCCTTTTGCCATATACGTTTAAGGGTTTTGCTTTCATTTGTGTTATCCATTGCGCTTATATTATCAATGTATGATACACTTATTTACATTGATTTTTTTCTGTATCTTAAATTAAATTCATTTATCTAAAATATATGTAGTAGCTTTATTGTAAAATACACACACATTCATAAATTGGGTGTTAACGTACGATGAAAAAATGTGTGTTTCTCATGATTGGTGCAAATTAGCCGGAGTGTCACGGTCCGATGGGCAGCCGACATCGCGAGAGTTTTCATTACTCCTTTCTACCTCACGTATGTGGGTCATCACGAATCGCTGTTGTTCCCCCATTTTGTTTTAATATACATAATTCCTTCGATTACCAAGACCGAATGCTTCATGGTAACTTATCTGAGGTACATCTGAATTACTTATTTAGATATGCTATTATATAAAACTTTACTTTACCTAATGTAAAGCCTCCCCCGCACATTTATTTCGATGAATTTTGTTTCCCGTTCTGTAAATATATATCATATTTAGTCGTGGTCATTGAACTGATTAGGCAATAAAATCCAATAGAATCGATCTGTTATTTCTTACGGGCTGACGTACGTGAACTTAAAGCTAACTTACGATAGAGCTGCGCCTAAGTGTGGTTTACGCAAGACGGCTTATGTAAGCAGTTTGTGATTCTTGTGAAACCGACCAATGCATTCGTTACATAGACCTGGCCATCGACAAATTGCTAATAATGATTAATGAGAGCGTGATTCTATTTTGTAACACCAACGCGTTTAGCAGATAATTTCTGCGAAACACGATTTTAAGCCATATAAAACTAATATGATAACAAAGATAAACAAACGATAAGTGATCTTGATATTTTAAGTTTAGTTGCAATTGAATCTTGATATTTTAATTTCTAATAAAAATCAACGACTATAAATACATACATAAAGGAAAGTATCAGATTATCTAGTTATTATTCATTGTATTATGTTATCGTACTGTCACGATAACAGTAATCGATACAGATAATACAGACACGATAAGACAACTCTCACTGAATTGTTCCTTAAGCGCCATATCACTGATTGGTTGTCAACTTTATAACTATGTTTTGAGTACACGGCCACGATATGTAAGCATAATCTGGGATTTAATATCCCAGACTTAATTTGGAATAATATCAGAATGTTCATACCATAAGAAATAAGTAAATATCGTATCATAACATTTATCTAGTCCAGTACGAGTGACTGCAAGTGTAGAGCCGTAGTTGGCACAAATTGGGTTGTAGCCAACGTTGGTTGCCAACTGCAGCGAAGGGACTGCCCTTTCGAGCGATTGATTCTATCAAACAAATCATTTTTGACCTGAAAGCGAACTAATATTGCAAAACAAATCGTTATCGAACAGTTCGCCGTCGCACTGGATCGAAATAATAAAAGTGCATTGGAAATCGACGATGGTGTCCCTGGGCATCCGCCAAGGAACAGTGCCAAAAGAACTTAACTACAAGAGTTATTGTGAGCAGGGCACATGAAACTTACAAAGTGATTTATTATAGAAAACCCAAACACGTATGACAAGAGCGCATGTCAAACGAAGTTCATCGTTTAAGCTGTGCTATCAAGTGTTGGGTACTTGTTATTAGACCTTATTGAATGCTCGTACTATTGGGTGCCGGCCAGAAAACCCTGCCAAATATTTACAGCGTTGTCACCATTTGCTCATGCTAAAACTTCGGATTGAAGCTTTAGTTTAGTTTAGGTTGAACTGAATACGAGGAATTCCTACAATACGACCGAGCGTGCCTAATAACTATTGATTCTGAGAATAGGAAATAAGTAGTAGCTTAATCTGCAATATCCATTTAACTGCGCGGTATTCAATTTGAAAATGAAATGGACATCTAGAATTGGATCCCATTTTTATTATAATTTGAATTTTGATTAGGCGTTATGGCACATAATGATTACGTTAGGCGTTTGATTATTTACGGAGGTGTTGATGTTATGGATGTTGAGTAGTGAAATGTATATAATGTATGAAGTGCGGTCGCGACTGTCGCGAGTCAGGTGGGACAGGTAGGCGGGGGTGCGCGCCCGCGGCGAGGGCGGCGGGGACCTTCCGTCGACAACATCTGTCACGGCAGCTGCCTACCCCGCGATCGCACGTGCGACTACACCTATTATTTAACTTGTTCTTTTTTTCTAAAACTTTGGTAGTGTCACGGAAGATTCAGGCACTCGTCTGTCGTGTAGTTCGTTATTATTTCGCAGTTCGTTCCACTTATTTTAAAATATCATCGCAAATTGATGGACACGTGAATAGTTGTATAATATAAAAAAAAACATTTAATCACGTTTACAATAACTTATCACCCTGCTGTATACCTATAAAACAGAACATGATAAGTAATCCTTGCGCTCATGAATTGTCTACACGTGACTTAAATACGCAGAAGACAAACTGAACACTAGGAAAAGATCGCAAGCACCGATTTTTAATATGTTTCCACGGGCGCACACGTGACGTTTGTTTACCGACGGACTCAAGGCCACGTGCATTATTGCGACGCTATTCCGTGCACGTAAGCGATGGATAACGCGAAAATATGTACCAACGATAGATGAAAAAACTGACACATCCTGCACACCTCCGATGCATTACATCAAACACGACGATTTATAAATAAAAGATAAAACAGAAAAAAAATCGTATTCCATAAAACGTGACGCAATAATCGCAGTAAGCAATTTTCTTCTATAAACAAACAATAATGAATCATCGTTGTGGTGGTCTCGAATCGTAGAATTCCCAGGAATTCTGTTTCAAGATGCGAATCGAGTTAACTGTGCAAAGCGGTTTGGTTGGCGGATTAATTTGATGGATGATGCAGATTACGGTCCATCTTGTTGAGCAGTCTAAACTTACGTCATAACTCATGATCGCCGACTTATTAACAAACCTTAACTTTACTGACATATTATTTAATTATCATTGCATTGCGTAATGTTCTATTTCGAACTTGCATTGAAAACAGTCGGGTCGAGACGACGTCACGACTGTCTGAGAACAACGATCAAATGAAATGAATACGCTTAGAAAACACGTTCAAATTAGACAATAACAGATCGTTAATGTGTTGTTGTTAGTAATGAAATCGGGGATGGAAAACAATGACGCCAACTGAAGTCGCTCGACAGCATTGCACCTTTGACCCGGCAAAACCGCAATGCAGCGCTCGCTCGCCAACACCACACCGAAACTACGCTTTATTTTTGTTTACTAACACATACACTATCGCACCCGAATCTTCGTGAAGTCACTTCGCAAGTTACTACTTAATTTATGTCTACCGACACTTTTAAACTACATTTGTCTGTTATTTTAAAACGTATCCAACCTTTTATGTATTTCAAATCACATCCCTAAATGTTATGTAAGAGGAGATATGACGCAATTACGATTGATTGCGCATTTATGTAATGTATTCGGTTCAATTCGTGAGATGACATTTTAATGTTAAAGGTCACCACAATAGCGTATTGAGTGATAGAAATTAAAAGCTGCAAAATAATTTATATTAGTAGTCTGATGACGATGTTTGAATTATAGCAAACTTGCGAAGTGAACTGATATACTCGCCAACAGTATATCGTGTAATGTCAAAATTGTATTTAATGTACAAAGATTAAGCTGTTGGCGAATGTACGACAGGCGATTTGTATGTCTTGGTAAACATCGTGTTCGGACTGATTTTGCTTCTGAGAAAGCCAAGTCAGTCCAAACCCGAGTCGCGCTTCAATAGATACAGTCTTAAATATCAGACCTGTCTATTTAATAGCGCATTCTAAACGTATATGTGTGTTTACAACAGGAACGGATTACAGACAAACGCTGTGATATCTCCTGTGATGTGCGAGCCAGCCCACGGATATTTTTATATGTGATTTACTAGTGCCCAGTACAAACCGAGTACAAAAAAAACGGACGTTGTATAGATATATTTTTATTAGTGTTATTGTAATGATGAAGGAGGAGTGTAAGTTGTGTAGTGTGAATGGGTGGGGAGGGGGCGCGCAGACGCCGACAGACTTTTCGATATCGTCGCTGATGAGGCCGGCGGCTCCCCATCCGCATGTGGACCCGAGGCCCGACGCAGTGCTGCTCTCTACAGTGCGGTGGTACAACTTCAAACTAGGTGACTATCCATTGTATACGCTTCACGATTACTACGCCAGCGGTGAGTATCGTGCACGTAGCCCCAGATCGCACTTGCCAATTAACACTTCTGCGACTAACAAGTAAGTTGATAAAGCATCGACTCCCACTAATCAACTCACCGGTTTACATAACTAACAATAATTGTTCATTATGTTTAAATTATGGAAATGTTACCCATTGCCACGTTCCATTAGTATTTAGTTATAAAATGTTAGTGTTTCGAAATGATCAAGATACATCCTTCGTGGTATTTACTTATGATAATTATTATTGCGAATATGTTTCGCTGATGAGATAATCGATAAAAGAACGAAAGCTGACGTCTGAAATGTATTTGATATATTCATCAAGATAATTATTGACATATATGTACGGTCTGTAAACAAAGTTAGTATCTTCAAATAAACGAAGTGAATACATTTCTTCATGCAATCAATCTACTTTAAATACGCCCTCAAACTACGTTTTTAAGGAGTATAAATGTTGCTTACAACTAATTAATTGCATTTAAACGACGTCGAAGTATTAACGAGAACAAATTTGAAGTCTTAACGAGACGTCCTTAAAACAAACGTTGCTCATTATGACTACGGTTCCAGACGTGACAAATCATTGGAATTAAAAAGGATAGTCAACAATATAATAGATACTAGACACGACAAATATATATTTAATATATTGAACGATCTCTTATCTCAAATAATTGCATCATCACCAGTTACCATGTTTATCATTAAATTAAATGTTATCACCTCTATCAAAATATAGGTACATAATTTAAAATTTCTCCCAAATATACTTACGGTTTATCATTTTTATAGTCGAAAATTACTTACATGAGCCATAAATACCTTATACGTACTTCATTAAATTAATTATCCGATTTCTCAGATCTCAGTGCTGATCATTCTGTTATCGTTGTTTGTGTACCTACTTGACAAAATACATTATAGATGCATAAGGCATAATTTGCGTCAACGCTGCTTTGTTCATAAGCTAATAAGTTACTACTATTGTCCCTGCCTTTGCTTTGTTAAAGATACGGGTAGTGATCTCATCGAAAACGGAATGCGCATTTTTTTACACTGTAAGGAACCGAAAATCTCATTTGAACGCGATATTTATTCCACACGTTTAACTGCAGTGACGTGAATGACTATACAAATTATTGACGCAAGTTTTATCGCAAAGTTTTTTCGCTGTTTCGCTTCTACAAGCGATACTCAACTCAACCATTGAGCTGTCAGCATTTCTAAGGCAAGCTTAAGCCAATTTTATAATTTATATCGAACTTGTCTCAATAATTGATCAGGTATAATACATGATTATCAACAACATGATTATGCTGATAGTAAAGCAATAAATACTCAAAGGGAAAACGTTTATAAAATCCATAAACATTCATGAATTTTAACAAGCTCACGCACACACGAGCACTGTCGAAAAGTTGATGTTTAGAATCGAGTGTATCGCTCCGCAGAAATGTGAGACATTTTGTTCAATGTCGCTGTATTACACCACAGATTAAATATAAATCAAGTTTGCGGAAACATAAGTTTTATTAAAAACTTACACGGAGCTCGACAAGTTTAAATATAAACTATCGACAAGCTGGCGTTTAATATCCGGCTGCTGCTCCATTCATATCCAACTATTTTTAGGATCGAGTTATAGCAAATCTTGATATTTAAACGTTTTATCATTTTTATTGGTTATCGGTGGACGGGGATAAGGGTGGTGTTTATGTGATTCGTTACACGATTTCAGCATGTTCCAACATTATGAATTGGCACGCATACTTAGTATTGAAATTTGATACAGCCCACCAGACTAATTTGCATTATTGTGATTTATAGCTACAAATCTTCTCAACAAAGCATATATGTATTAGGGGTTAAAGTATGAAATTGACGATTTGTACAAAAAAATTGAAACTCGTTTTTTTTCTAAGATGTACCATATTTATTTAATCGCAATATTTACCCTCATTATCTATACATTGCTGCCATCTAAACGGAAGTTCATTTGTGCCTTTACGATATTACTCCGGGGAGCTAGATTCGACAAACTGTGTCAAAGCATTTTGTACTGCCTCCTGGTAAGAAAATTTTTATCACGTAGAAAATTGTCCAAATGACGAAAAAAATGGTAGTCCGTTGAAGCAAGGTCTGGCGAGTACGGAGTATGACGTATGGTTTCTAATTGCAGCTCCTGTAGAATTATAACGGTTTCTCATGCAGTGTGAGGTCTTGCGTTATCATGGAGCAATAATGGTGAAGATCGATTCACGAGCCCGGGCTATTTCACTGCCAGTTTCGCCATCATTGTTCAAAGTTCGGCACAGTAAACATTTGCTAAAGCTATAATGAATAACACCATGAAGAGACCACCAAACAGTTACCATTAATTTTTTATTGGTTAGCTTTACTTTACTAGGGCACTGTTGCGGCGTTTGACCTGGGGTCAGCCATTGCATTTTTCGCTTATGGTTTATCGTAAAGAATCCACTTTTCGTCACATGTCACAATTCGATCCAATATTCCTTCATTTCTGTACCTACCGATTCAAGAAGGCAACACAAGTTTCAACACGCATTTCTTTCTGAAGAACAATCAAATCATGAGGCACCTGTTTTTCATATCTTTTTATCTTATTGATTTGATGCTAATGAGTCAATATTGTAGGTAGGGTAACGTTAAACCGTGGCGCAAATTTCTGGGTAGTTTGTCATGGATCGGCTTCCACAATCTCCATGAATTCAGCGTTATTCACCTGTGTGGGCGGTCTTCCACGTGGTTCGTTCTTCAAGTCGAAGTTTCCATTACGAAAGCGTTTAAGCAAAAAACGCACTACGTGTTCATTAGTAATCTCCTCTTCAAACGCAGCGTGTATATTGCGAGCCGTTTCGCGTCGGCACTCGTATTAAAAATGACTCGGATTTTCCAAGAATCCATCTTTCCTGTCTAAGCTGAATAAAAAAAACATTTGAAAGTCGAATATCATGTGAAAAAGTTTCACTCGAAAATCTCACACCATGAAGGTTTTATGTCAATTCAAACTATCTATTACTAAACAACGGCAACTTCATACTTTAACTCCTATTAATACAATTAAAGAAGGATCAGCAATTAATAAATGCATTATAATTTATAATAATAGCTTTAAATCACTAAATTATTATGAGATGACCTCAGTTTTACTACTTAGAATACATCTCTACATAAAAGCGACTTGCATTCGGTGAAAAACATTCATTAGACTTAATTGGCTTCTGTAAAACATTTAACGATTATAATTTGTAAATAACAACGATAAGCTTAAAGCACCAGCAAACAGTAGATGCATTTATCTAGTTTATTCCTATGTTATCGCAAATTATACGCTGGCACGATGTTAGCCGACCTCGCGCAGATCCGTGAGCGAATCCGGATCTATTCGAATGTCTCTTGTCACTTCTAGATTTATTCGTATCATGATACGGTACAGCGATTCAATAGAATAATATTCTTGTCATCGCACAACATATAGCCTCGAATAGGCGGACGATAGACACAGGAGTAATAGGGGATTGGCCTATTATATACGAGACTCTCTCAGAACACAAGGCATGTTTCATTATGTTTTGAAGGAACAATAGATGAGCTTGAAGCTAAATTGAATAAAACAAAACAAGATTTACTTATGTGTTTCACGTACTCTAAGATATTTTAATATGGACTATCAGATTAGATGCTATAAGATTATCTTATAGATAAGCATTTATTACAGTGGACAGTTATGTGATCGATAAATTAATAACTATTAGGTAGTGTTATATCTCATAGTACATATAAAACAAGTATTACTGAATCAAATTAATCGTCTAATAATAGCACCTCAGAATAAAATATATCGGCAAAAGAATCTTTTACCAGCGATAAATAATCGGATTGCTTATGGGTACATAATATACCGGAAAATTGTCCGTTTACCACGAACAATGAGATTAGCCGCTAGCATCGACACACTAGTACGACCAGATTTTTATATCTAAAGTTTTCTCGGCCATAACGAGTTGCCTGTGTTTTTTGCTGCAAAAAGTTTATTAATAAAGTCCGAAAATTTTACTTATTGTATCTTGTAGAAAGGAAAACAAATAAACAAAATTTGCAATGCAACTTAAGCTATCCGTGATTTCCTTATTTGTAATAACTGCTTCAACGGTTTGATTTTAACAAATAACTGGTTTAAATAAACTATGCCTTAAGGCCGAATGGCATAGATATCCAAATCGATTTATAAATAAAACCATAGATAGAGACCACGATCGCGCAGTTTGCCTAGATACAGATAATTAGTGACATTTTAACGTTTTGTTTGAATCTATATCACAAGCATGTGTACTTATTCTGCGGTCATAAGAAAAAAAAGGACGCCGACGAATCTGCAAGTAATTCTAAAAAAATTTCTTTGTCGCAGATGCATCTTTTTTCCTTATGATGGCAATATTATGAATGATGTACAGGGTGTCCGGTAATAAATGGATAACCTTGAAATGTCTTATAGTAGAACTGAAGGCCGTTCATCATCTTGAAGAGTTTAAACAGTAGTCAAACATTCAGATGGTATATCCTGAAGAAAACACAAAACCCATTATAAGAATTGGTATACACTTACTGCGGTAATCGATAAGCCGCTTAAATTGGGTTTTAATGTTTACATTGTAGGATGACGTCACTGGTACTCCCCCAGGCGCGGTGACTCACAAAATCTCACTGCATATAATCTTTCCCGTGTTTTTCTCTATCCCTTTTTTCCTCGTTATACAGTTACATGAGTGAGAAGGATAGCGCAAGCGACATTATCGTTCTTATTGCTCCAGGAAACGGTCGGGGAATAATCAACTCATTGAATTAATTCACACGAATCTAGAATCGTCCGGAAAGTGGATTGTCTCTCTCTGGATTTTATTCATTCATACGCTTTTTTGGTAAGGTTTTTAATATTATAATTGTATTTATGTATTCAAAATAATCTAGCGGAACATTTTCTCTGTAGGCATATTAAGAACCTACCTATTCATATTATTTACTTTATAAGAAACGTGACCAATTCACATGCTTGTTAGAATGTAAAGTAAATATTTTGAAGCCAATTATACCTACTTAAATTTAATAGATGCGCCATTTAATAGATATTGTTATTTAAAGAAAAAATTATAAAATCTATAATTGTAAACAATTTTAGTGATGAGTTATGTTATTCGATGTTTTCTTGTTAGGTATATCTGAACTCCATAGGTCGAAAACCGAATATCTCAATCTATGTAAATCTTGAAAAATGTTTCGCTCTTCGGGAATATCAAGCGTATCATATCCGATAAAGTATTTTCAAGATTTCATAAGCCGATCATTTCAATCGGAAAGAATACTAGCAACCGTATTCAATACGTGTTGAGCTTTATTCTGCCACTCCAGGTTAGTGCCGCCTCTCGCACGCCGCACACAACCGTTGGTTCACGAATGTTCGAGTTCGGGAGAATAGAACTCTCTAGAAACTTTATTCGAGTTCTGAATTATTTTGAGTTAGATTTTTTGTATTTATTATTTTATTTCTAGCTTACATTTTGTTTCTTTACGTTTTAATTAAAGTGTCTATAGGTAAATGTTTCTCAACTAATACATCTTTTAAAAGTTTGAGACACAGAGTAACAAAACAATATTTCCTAAAGCTTACGTGGTTTCTAATTATTATACAAAGAAAAACGTTAACAACGTTTTTTAAGTCAATAAAACAATTTATAAGCACTAAACGCAAATCGACGTAGCATGTCCGGAGCAACAAAACTCATTTAAAGTTAGTATTACTAAAGCAACTTAGTAGCATGCATAACATTGGTCCCAACGCTAACCAATACAACCCTATGGAACATAGCCGAAGGGCGTCTGTGGCCGCGTGATGGGCTATAAAAAGTTAAGTAAAACAATAATCAGTCGAGCGGGGCCCTTTAGCCCTTAGCCCTCTCATTTCAACCGTAAACATTAAACACCCGTTATGCCTTATGCATTAGCTTTTTATAAATTCCATAAAAACGAACACGAATATTTGAAAAGAAAATGCTGCACTAAATTTGTTCTATTTTATAATGAAACTTGTTTTTACTTTTTAGAATGTTTAGTATCTTCATCATTGCAATAATAAAATATTTTGTACATGTGACAACGTGTAGGTATAAGCTTTAAGTTGAAATTAAACTATAAGAAGCGATTGATGTCGTAGTAAATTTAATGTTACCTTTTATTCCATAATTAAATAATAATTGATTTGCTTTTAGGTATAAGTTTAACATGAACTACTAAATAATAGTTGAAATGTTCTTTAATAAGAAAATTTTACCTCGGGGAACATTGTAGATCCGATGTTTGCAATAGATAAATAAACTGTTGGCTAATTAAACAATCCTTTTAAATACTTCCTTATCGTATTAAAAACATAATATTTTTGATTCAGTTTACATCGATTACATTTTAAATTTCTACCACATAATGACAATTGCATTTGTTATTATTTGGTGGCTTGTGAGAATTCTATGCTGTTGTAGTACGGCGTAATATTTTATATGTTTATGTAATACAATAGTTACCACAACTTTTGTATTAAACATATAAATCATAATAATAAACATATCATCCGTAAATCAACAGACAGCATTTTGTCCGTTTTTGCCCAACCAATTAATGAATCACATGTTTGTTTCACCAGAAGCATTATTAAGGCCAAGTTAATGAATTATTTATTTATATTGAGTGCGGCAGCTTTTGCAATACCTCGTATTGAATTATGGATATCATAAAACATTATGTTCACTTTTAACTAATAGTTGTTTGACGTCAAACTGTAGTATTACTCATTTGTTCATTTGTCGGCTAAACGTTTTGTTTAGGCGTGCCTGTCAAAATTGAGCAACTGAACGTGTTTATGACAAATTAACCCTTGATCGAACCGATAATTGTGTTTGTTGACCAGTTTCTTGAATACTGTTCTTGTGGAGTATTTAACAATTAACCAATCAAACTGCTCGGTAAAAGCTGCAGGGTTTTACGACATGGTCCCCTTACTTACAAATTAACATTGTTGCTCAATAGTAGCTTGGTTAGTGTTTTTGTCTCCAATATTAATTATCTTTGTTCATTATCTATGTAGAAGGCGATTCTCTTAATTAGCTTTTTTGTACAACTAATTGTAAATTATATACCAAAAGCCAAATATTTAGTAATTCATAATATAAAACTACTATGTGTTAATTCAGAACATGGTTTACGCGTGATTAAGTACATACTTATTCACAGACTTTCCAAAATTATAATTTTAGTGAAATTTAAAGGCACCTACCTAGAAGCATTAATTAGATGAAATGATCCCATTTGCACTTGCTTGTCGTTTAAGTAAAAAGTGTGCCTAAGTGGTTACCATTTTAGCATTTTCGATTGCAAATGTTGTTACTGTTAGTTTTTAAAAATTACTTTTTATCTTTACTACATACCTAGCTTCATTGTTTATTCTTCGAGATATTTTCCTATTAAAATAAATAAAATACAGCTGACGTTAATACAAGAAAAATTCCTACATCGCTAAAACAATAAAAAACTGTTCGATACCACGAACTAATGCTAGAACAGAAGTTAAAAATTCTCAACGTCATAATTGGTTAAATGAAAGGTTGTCGTCGTAGGCGGCGGCACTGTAAGCAAAGTGCAAATCGATCATTATTACGTATGCATGCGCCACCTTCCACAAGTAATCCATTAAAATCGTAATATCTTCACACGGACGTAAATACACCTGTCACATAGTTTATGCTGCTTGCAACCGTGTTATTTGTTCTCGGCTACTAACGCGTGCCGGGAATTAAAGGAATGCAGAGGACGTTTTAATCTGTATACACCGAGCTGATAAATACCAGACATAAGATACCGTTATTAAGGCGTGGTGGCTCTTTAAACGATAGAATGAGGTGTAGTGTATAAGAGAGCGCTGTGGAATGAACTTCTTTCACTCTACGATACTCATATATTACATAGCAACAAGAGTTGAGGTAGATATTCTAAGAGGTTCTTGACTCGCGTCAAATAGATGGCAAAATTGCATTAAGAAAGGCGATTGTAAATAGAATATTTTGAAACAGTTAGAGACATTTTGGAGAAAGGAAATTATTTGTACCTTTGTAACCAAAATCGTCGAGCATGTATGAGGAATGTGAAGGGAGTGAATGAAGTAAAAGCTATTCAAGATTGCGTAGAGTAGAAATTCGCACTCCTCCAATAAATAGTCACAATTGTAATATAATTGTATGCATATATAGCAGAGTAATAACGTTAGGAATATCCCTGACTTTCGAACTAGGAAACGCGAAACCGGTTTCGTAATTAATCCCGGATTAATGGGTATTTCTAGGTAAATATAAGGTTATTTGATAAATAAAATCTAATATTGAAATTCCCGCAGCGTAGTTAATTTGCGATGATTATTGTAGTTACAGTCGCGACATCGGGATTTGCAGAATTGAGTACTCCGGAGAATGTTCAATATCTTAACTCATAAAATAAGCTTTTAAAAATGAGAGACATATTGAACTGTAGCACTAAATCTTTTTAATGTATGACGCTTTTGCTAAAATATAAAGCTTATTATGTTATTTTCTATGATGGATTCATTGATGTATACAGGATGTCCGGTAATTAATGGATAACCTGGAACAGTCATATAGTGGAACTGATGGTCGTTCAGAAAAAAATATGAAAAATCAATCCTAAGTACTACCTGAGATATTTTTTTTTTTTAATTAGCGTGCTTAACTTTCTTGTATACTACGAACATAAATTAATGAAATCCATCGGTTTTTTGTTGTTTTATTATTAAACACTAATTATGCTAATAGATGCTATGCTAATATAGCTTGCACTTTATAATATACATTTTTTTTCTCTATTTTTCTAAACGGCCTTCATTTCTACTATAAGACATTTCAAGGTTATCCATTAATTACAGGACATCCTGTATATCAATGGATGGATGAGATATTTATATGGTATGTGTTATTACAAGCTTATCTGCTCATTTTTTTTATCATGGCGCTTACTTTGAATTTTCTGTTCCGAAACCACAGCTTAATTTCACCAAGTCTTACAAAGAAGTTACTTTGTAGTAGAATCACTGCTTAATCATAAATGTGTATTTTCGAAACTGTCTGTCGTCGTCACTGAGTAATTATAGACCGAAGACGCCTTAGTGAGCGTACTCTAATTACTATTAATATAAGATCCGTGTTATAGTACTTTTAGCATGGTAACTAAGAGTAAGAGCGAAGAATATTATTGCATTCGGTGCTTTAGTTCGGGTAATTAAATGTATTTATATACCTACATACTACCGCATCTTTGCCTAAACTTAATAAGTATATTATTAACAGATGTTAACTATAATGCGTGTGTAATGATTCTGAGATTATAATAATTGTGCACATGTAGCGCCAAGATCTTATCAGGCTATCCATTTTTTTATCAAATCTAAGAAGATTAATATTCTATTTTGTAAGATTAACGGTAGCCTTAATCATTCTGACGAATATAATTAAATGTTTGAACATAATACAAAGCCAAAATACAATTCATAGACTGAAAGTCGACAGACTATAAGGCTCACACAGGCTCAAATACTATGCGATTGTAATTTCCGACGTCATACGAAATTGAATACGTGCTTCTAATTTTATGAACTACTTACATACCTACGATATACAATACGTTAGTTGTAATTCATTTACCTTGAGCTTCATACAATTGTTTGACAGGCTCATATTTTGTTTCAGGTAAGCCGATCTGCACCTGCAATTTATGTGACAGTATGCCTCGCACCTCGACCTACGGTGAGTTGCACAATCAAATTAAAAAAGAAACAGCCATGACCTTTATTTCAATACATTGGACAACGGTTGCAAATTACGAAGCACAATTTGCATATTTAACATGAGTGTCTCTGTAAGGGAACATTGTGAATATAATCGCATTAACCGTGTTTTCAGCCTTTGTCCAATTGAATCCTCGGTGCAGTAATCAAGTGGGTACGAGAGTGGGTCAGCGGGTCGTTCCGAGCCGGCGCGCGCCCGCCCGCATCGTCCCGTCGCGTTCCCATGTTACATTATTCACTAATATAACTCTCACGATAAAAACTAGCAATAAATATATCAACCCCTATGTTTACGCGCCAAATAAACACCCCACTGATGCTACGTCCCACTGCCAATGCATAACGCACATTCAACATTCGAACAACGTTTGCGATTCATTTGTTTCCCGGTTCCTTATTTGTTTGTGTCCGACATTATCACGAATAAGCATTGATGTTATTTATGATGTTATATAGTTAATTATTCAGCGACCTTCATTATTTCTATGCATTCGGATTTGACGGTGACAGTCATTACAATTAAATCGATCGTGTCCTTTCACATTTCAATGTAAACCATAGCCGATCGCGTTCCGGCCTTCAGAAGCGACGCGTATCGCGTTACCCCATATCTTAATCATACGGTGTTCTGTATTTAACGTAATTTAATACCGGTCCAATAAGCCCACCGCTAATTGCTCGGGTAAATGTTGACGTCAATTTAATTTCGTCATTGCCCGACTCTCGTTGGCGCAACCCTCGCCTCGCTGAGAGGAAGTACGCACCGGTTGCTTCCCTCGGCAAACTTGACTGTGCGTCTTCTTGGGTATCGCTCGGAGCCATCGGGTGATTAATAAGTAATATTAGTTGTTGGCCCGCATGCCGCATCGTGTACATAAATAACGTTAAAAGGAGTGGTCAGGGCGTCGCGTCACCCGCTCCGCTACATACTCCTACAGCCAATCTATTATTTCATTTCATCTACTATAATTATAGCGATTCTATTCGTGTCGCAAGCGGCACTCTCTCGATTGATTGTCGATATAATTAGCCGTAGGGAATCTCATCAGTTCACATTGACGAGGCAATCACGGTATTGCCACCCACGACATCTTTTTATGTTTTGAATAAAATCATGGTTACTCTCCTTTTCGAGGCTTTTATTGTTCATCTGGCGATATAAAATATCTATTTTAGGTTGTGTTTATACGTCGATGATAATAGTGAAGCTCGTCGCGCCTGTTATCGTCAATTAATCTACACATGGTTCACAAAAATATAATACGTTCCCAATATTCCCGTCAGTCAATGTTTATTTTATTATTAGAGAACAATTTAAATAAGCTAAGCTAATTAGCCGTTCTTTACTAAAACTGGCATACGTGCAAGTAGACATGTATGCATACAGAGATTCTAAAAAAAGAGACGTTAAAAAAGCAAGTTAAAAATAGTGATTGGGGTTACCAGTCTATATTTAAATAACCGAGACACTCATATCTATTCACAAACACATGTCCAATGTCTATCATTTATATTGTTAATTAGTTATTAATGACAAACTTTAGGTTAGCGTTGAGAGATTTACTACCTGAAGATACGATCCTTGTTTATGACAAGATTTCCTTTAAATTGCAGTTTAAATTATGTTTAGGAATTGAATTGCCTCATTGGTCATAATGCGTAACAACTTTATTTTGTCAGTCTATTCTTAACAGCAGTATGGAGACTTAAGGCAGCTTCATCCACTGCCTGCTATGTGTACGGCTGTCGTAAACAATCGACTTTACAATTCAATGGCACTAAAATGTCTAGGCAAGTAGCTAGTCCACTTAGAGGCCTGCGGTCGGCATGTAAGACTGTGACACTAAGTAAGCTATAAAGCACACGACCCAAAAAAATGGTTAACTGTCAACGGTGGCAAAGCCTAACTTAAAAAAGAAAACAACATACGTAATTGTTTCCGTATACGTTAGATGTGATCTCAACGTCCTTATCTACAGTTTTTGTATTATCAATATCCGCACTCGTACAGATAATGTAAATAATGTATGTACCTATGCGTTATGTAAATCGCGTTAATTTTTGCGAAGGCCTTGGCAAGACCTCGCAAAAAGCAGATTCGACCTCGCGTTTATCATTGTCGTGATATCTTGATACGAGCACTAACTGCCTTTTGATAGCTTTACTTTTCGTGCTTCCTACTGTTCTGTATAGACGCGTATTCTACGCTACACTCAATACATCTCTATTTAATGTTCGATCGTTAAATCACTTTGTTTTTTAAATATGTGGAAGAAATATTATGCCAGTAAGTGCTTTTTATTTTGTTTCCTTTTTGTGTAAATAAGTCTTTTATTTTATAGTCTGTTTAGTTTATTTTGTTTATTCGTCCATTCATCGTATCGTTTGACCTTGTAACAGCTGATTATATTTATCATGCGTGTTGTCAAATCATAACATCGAGAATAGTAGGTAATACGAGTATGTTGCTAGTATTTTTACATTTGCAATCAGTGTTGATTACTTATTTACCCGGTGTTAGCTATTATAGGCAAATATTGCTGTTGGTACTAATAAGACAAGATCAACATTTTTGGTATTACATTTTGATAAGGTTTATAACTCCTTGGTACATAAAAATTGTGCAATTTTACATTTTAGTAAATTAAGCTACATTTAACTTAATATAATTTGCATGTGTTGGTTAGTTAAGACATGATTAAACACTTATCGACGAGTGAAACAATTTTGATATTATATTTATAATTGGTATATTAACTGTAAATGTATAATATACCTACATATTATTTATTCTGCCTATAGTATAGAATGGATTTTATATCAGTGATTAATTATTACTAGTTGTAAAAGTTCGTTACTTAGAGGAAAACGTTAAATAAACAACATATAATTTTAAACCGTATTATTTATTACTCATTTACATGATATCAATAAAAACTGTACTACGCAATTAGTTTCGAGTGTGAATAATGACTTACTAAATGTTACCTCTGCTATTTTATTTTCAGTCTTTGTTTATAATAATGTAAAAAAGTATAATTACTTAGCTCAATTTATTTTCCATGCGAAGTAAATTGGAGGCGCTGTTGTCTGAATATTTTATACTAATACTTTATTAGCAGACTTTGCTATTTGGAACATATTATTTATGAAGTTTAGTATAGAAAATGAAATAATTATCGTCAATTTTATTTCGTTTAAAATTGTTAGTTAGGAAGATATTTATCACTTTAATGGTGATTCCTTTGGCGGGAGAGTATGGCAGATATTGTTATTGCTCAAGTACCGCTGAAAAACTGAGGAATCTCAACAATATTGTTGCGAAGAAAATGTCTAACAATATATGGCTGATATGTTGTCAGCCCATTCCAGTCAAAAAAGCCAGGGAGTTGATAAGGAAGTAAGAATAATAGATATTTATTGTATTATACGTTATGATTTACTGCCATACAATATCTGATTAATGGCGCTAATATGCATATCAATAATTAACTTGATATCTTACATATCATTATATTCTATATATATCTTTAGCGATTGACTCGAAATATATGTTTTGTAAAATAACGCTTACAATATCCTTTATTTTAAGTATTTCACTAAAATAATTTACAATTTTAATATCTAAAGAGGTTTGCTTTAGTTTTCAAGTCGCTGGTTTCCAATCGTAATGTAAAATGTAATTATTGTTTTGTCTAAACGTACCTATAAACCTTATTATTTTCCAACCCATATTATTTTCGTATCAACCGCAAGCATTAAAAACCTTGAATTTACGCTGCTTTTACGGCCCTCGTCTGTACTAACATTCATTCTCATAGTGTTAAACTCTCCTCATACGTAAGTACTTGTCAAATTATTTAGAGTGGCAGAACCCGCCTAATCTTCTATTGCCAATTAATTTGGTTACGGTACGGACGAGCTGACTTGCTCGGGAAATACCACCCTGTCATAGAAAATCGCTGTAGTCACTTTGTCACTGCATTTTACTCTATGAGTAGGAGTTTAGGTAGCTGACACGCGACGATACTCTTAGTATTGCAAAGGATCACAGCTTAACATAAGGCCGAATGTTGTTCAAATTTATTTAGAAAATATATATATTCATAAAATCCTCGGACTCACTTTTTTAAGCCTTACATTCACTATGTAAATATTATGACCTACGCCACATTGCACCAATTGAGAGTTTAATAAAAAATAATCAACTGAGTGCTGGTAGCGCCGCCGCGCGCCGCCGCGCCGCGCCGTTTCATTCAATTGTCGTCATATATTACTTGCAACTAAATGCAATATGTCAGCAATAACGTTAAATACTATCATAACAACTTTGCGTCTGTATAAACCACAACTTTTATGCAAAAACGTAATACATATTTCATCAAATATGTTTAAGTTTCATTAGATATAGGATTCGTCTATCGGGTAACGTTCCAAACTCCATCCTACTACTAAGAATTTTATGTTATTGGAAGATATATGTATATAAAATTCGACATCTCATTATTGGTATATAGTTTATTTATCTTTTAATGTTCCACCTTTTGTACTACCTGATTGCAACATTTTGTCTATACCTATACTTAACCACTTTTAGCGAGTGTTCCGATGATTCTGCTACCGTCAAGGTAAAATAATATTTCAATAAAAATCAATAAGATTATAGAACAAGGCTTGTTAGTTAGTGATAGTTAACAGCTTACGATTTTTGCTGTACTTTCGAAAGACAAATCTGATATAAGACTAGTAAAGAACACAATGAATAAGGCAAAAAAGGCTCGAAATAAGCAACCCACTTATTATTTAAAAAATATGTTACCATCGAAGTGACAGCATGTTTGGTGACTCTTTGATAACATAAAGATGTAGTGAATAAACTGCTGAAGCCTGCTGCAGATCGATCAACATGTAGTCCCCTAAAGCTCTTTACGAAACCCACGCACAGAAAAGGCTCAAGCGATCCTTCGCACTCAACAGAAATCCGACACCATTTTAAATTCCCACACCATTTTTATTTATTTACCAACCAGCTTTTGTTGTTGGCACCTTAAATATCTTTATTTTAATGACATTTAATTGATACCTGCCGGTTATGTTGTCTGGCCGGTTACACTATGCTTGAGCAAGATTGCAAATCGCGAAAAATACTTTCACGATTAATAATCTACCTTAAGCAGTGTATACAAAAAAATTGAACTACTTTTAAAAATCATCGTGGTCTTACCATCATTAACATATGTTACAAATAAACCCACCTTTAAAATTCATATTAATGAACCTCGTGATCAATCCGTCGTTACGTGATAATTATTTCAACCATACGCCATAAAATTATCATATTAAGTGTCGTGAGTACGCATGTTCGGACTATAAAATAATATTAATAATTCTTATGAATCAAAGGGCGAGCATCGTGTTAACCGTCGCAGCGGCTTGTAAATAGGGTTGTCATACGTTATACACCCGTTCACCCATCGCGTTCCGAATCCCGAACGGAATTCCGAAAGGGCGAAAGAGATGTGTACGTTTTTGTTTTGCAGGTTATTACGCGGTTTACATGGCGCCTATTACACTTTGTTTTGATGTGGGAAAATAAATATTTACTACAATTTACTTGTATATACATATTATAGAATGTCTATGATATGTAGTTGCACACTAATTTAAGTTACATTTTATGATTATTGTATTTAAATAACTTTTGTAACAAACTTGCAATAACTTTATTTCAGGTTTGTTACAATTATTGAAAAATTAAGTAATAGTAGATTATTATCCTACTAATATTATAAGTCGGCAAAAACTTGATATTTCTTATTCAGTCACACGTAAACTATTAAACGGATTCAGACGAAACTTGGCACAGATATACCATATCCTGAATTAACAAATAGGATACTTTTATCATTTTATATGTTCTTGTAGGATTCGCGCGGTACAGGCGGAAGGTAAAACTAACTACTGTTACCTTCTGCCTGTACCTGTGCCTGTATTATAAATAACTATTTATAATATTATTAACGATGTTTTCAGACATGTTTCAACAGAATACTGCTACTAAAGAGCATCCGAATGTAAGACACATGTAAGACTTCTAAGAAAGATTCTATGAAAATTAAATTTCACATACATCCTGCTTAAGTTGTTTAATAGTTATGCAGATTTGATATACTTGCCTACATTTAAAGAAAAATAATCTATAACAATGTTCGACACCCGGTAGCGATGTTGAACAAAGTGGCGTTCAGTGATACTACCGGGATGTTTTATTGCAGTTTGCTTGTTTTATAAATGCCGCAGACCAAGGCTACTCGTAAAGTAAATTAACCTCCCAAATCTGAACTTGAACACGCAAATTATTTTACACTAACAATGAAATTAGGTATGATGTCACACACGTCATATGGTTTCCGCAATATGATTTTGCACAAAATACGAACTGCGAAATGTGTATAGAACAGAAAATTTTACAATAAAACAGTACCTATCGCCGTAGAACTTCTGGCGGATTTCATAAATATAAATTTCAAATGGTGCGTTGTATTCATATTTAAAAGCACTTATTCTAGCTAGTATAGCAACATTTATGTGTAGATTCCGAGTATTAATCTAGGATGTAACTTTTACGACAATAATAAAAATTTTCGTCGCGATGTACCATAAATTCAAAACGATAATTCTCAATAAAGTCGCCTCGAGCGCATTTAACAGAATGGCAAATAAAACACGACACGAATCCAACTATCAATAACTTCTGTATGTTGTTTAAAATTCGTCGCCCGTCAGGGATTTGGCACTTGGGCGCGAGTTTCGAATTCATAATACTTTTTATAGCTGCCATGTCTTGATTTGGATGAATTTGATGTATTGTTAATAATAATAATAATAATAATAATAATAATATTTTATTGTCACAAAAAGATACATACAAAGGAATAACCCATGTGGTTATAAACATTTAAACATGTACAATAATTTTGTTGACCACTGGTACCCAAAGTAAGATTTAACTTGTGGTATGGGTACCAGGGCTCTCACAATTAATTGCAACAGGTAGATATGTGAAAGTGTAGTGTATCGTAGATGCATATGCATGTGCTGAATTGCTAAGGTAGGAATAATATATAATTATATAAATATTCATATTAATATTATAATTATATATATCGTATATATATGTATATTATATATATATATCTATATCTGTGTGTATGTGAATGTTCGTGTTTGTATGTGTGTGTGTGTGTGTGTGATTGTTGTCTAAACTAACACTTTTTATCTTGCGCAAATATCAGTGATTTAATCATGACTGTATTTTCATATTATAATAATATGTACTTACTCGTCTATCATCCTTTAATTTATTTCTACGTACAAAAGCTATTTCTAAGTTAAGTCGAGAAAGAAATACTGAATGTGCACATTCCAGTTAAAGGCTTTAACTGGAAAGTTCATCACTTGCAACAATTACCTAATGAATCAAATGTTTATAGAATGACAATGAATAGTTTTGATATTGATAACGTTAAATAATTTATGCGAATTATTAAAATAATAATATGCAACAGCTACGTTATAATACGCGCATTACCAATTAGTCAACTGATAAATAAATTATTCTATCATATCTAGGCTTGATAAAAACAGAATATATATTAAATACGTCCATGGCCATTCAGAATTAACCGCTTCCATGACCTAAAATATTTCAAAAGCAAAATGTTTGACATCATCGAAAATCGGGGTAGTATTTTAATTTCATTTTCACAAACGGTTTCAGTTGTAATCCGAATATTTTTATTAGAATTTTATGATTTTACACAGCAGCAAAAGCACTGTCACTGAGTCGTCATTTATCGAACGGATTATCGTATATCGGCAAAAGGCGGCAGTTACCAGTTGCCACTTCTTTTTAAAATGTTTTTTTAAAATGTGCTCATAGGCGCATAATGCGAGTATACATTCCTGGCTAAGGTTTCTTATAAGTTTACAGCGTACTGGTTTTACGTAGTATTTTCATATCTTTATGGCAATTTTACACTGAAATTAAAACAACATATTTTATGACGGCTTATTTTGTTTTACAACTTCTTATCTACATTTATGCCGTAGTTGCGGATACTTTGTCAGATCTCATCAGTTATACTCTGATGATAAACTAAATATGGTTAACGATCTAATATCCTAATAATCCTACTAACATAATAAAAGTTTCTGAAGATGTTCTGATGCTAGGATTTTTGTTTTTCATCTACGCATAAACTGTTGAACAGCTTTATCAAGTCGTAGATTAACAGGCATTTTTCAATCTGGCATGCGTTTCCATAGAATACCTGCGGGCAAAAGCTAGTCCTACATAATTGTCTTATATATAGCAGAATTATTCCAGTTTTACTAAATAGGACACTCAGTAACAAAACTCAAATGAGAAAGAAGTGTGTTTAGAAGAAACAACTAAACTTCAACCTTTTTCTCAAAACTTATTTGCAGTATAAGTTAAGTTAAAGCTAAAGCTGGAAGTGAGTAGGTTAAGTATAGTAATAAGTATTAACCGTTTATTCGCCCTTCGAGTTTGCATACCTTAGTATCTAACCTATTTTCTACGGTTAATTCTTAAGCGCGGAAAAAGACGGAGTGATACTTCTTTCTTTTCAATCTCAGATTAGTGGAGAGCGAATATTAAAGTCTGATATAAAAATCTAGTTAAACCCTAACATTTCGGATTAATTTTGTAGGTACGAAAGGTCAATAAAAAAGTTTGCTACCTTTATTAGTTAACAGTAGCTTACACCTTTTGCTTTATATGTTAATGATAAAAAATGATAGGATAGTATCGTATGGTACACGCGTTAACCCAATCCGGAAGATGATAGATATTTTTTGCATTGCAAGCATTTGTTGTTATTAAAACCTATTTAATAAAATGTAAGCGTGACAAGCACAATGTAACTATTGGGATAAAATTTAAACTAATAAAGATAAACATGTTTGCTCTTCCGTCATGAACACGTTGACATTCCAGATTTTATATATTTTTTCCCGCGCTTTCGCTCGCCTGGAAAGAGTCTTTTTATGGAGTGAAAGGGTCTTTCTCTGTGCACCTAACAAAAAATTTGCGAAATTTTATGATGATTAATCTTGGAGGTAACGAGTGAAAACGTAACAAACGGACATTTACATTTATAACATTAGGTAGTATATCAATGCTAACCTATCACATGTACATATATGTTCTTCCACCACCCTCCTTTAAATTATTGCCATCGGGAATACGACTGCTGTGCATGATGCCCCGGGTTAGATTTCCATATCGGGCAATGTATTACTGGGTTTTTCTGTTAAGAAATTACGTGTAGCAGCACAATAGCCTCGCTGCCTATTAGATAACAACTAAAATTTACACAGTTGCTGATGATGGCGCTCGACACCTTTGCCTAACAGTTCAAAGACATAGACGTGAAACTGCTCAGTCGCAGAATACCCACGTTGTGCGACTGAGCCTGAATGAAAAGCCTTCGCAAAAAGTCCGTTTCTCAAAAGGTTCCTTACAAAAGACCGTCCCTTTTGCAAAATGTCACCTTTCCAATTCTTTGGAATCGGTAAAAAGCAGGTCAAATGCCAATTGAAATCGCACACAGTGGGTAGTAATCTTTATTCAGATAGAAAACTACAATAAAGCACAGAAATTAGATACATAGTTTGCTAGATTTATTTATTTTGGCAATGTGTTTTATTCACCAACAACAGCAGTAGGATTTTCCCTAAAGCTTTCATCATTGGGTTTATGGTATTCTAAAAATAGCCATGTAAGAAACGTTCAGAAAGGTAAATAGAGCTTGAATAGTAAGTGTGTTAGTAGGAGAGTCGTGAACACTGTTACAGTAATATCCATTAAGATGGACAACTTCACAAACGTTAGATGTTATCTCGAACGGTTTTTAGTTGTGTTACGCTACGATGTGCCAATGACTTTACACATACCTTTTTATCTTCCATCTCGGAAGTTTAAAGTAACTTGTAAACTTTAAAATGCCCGTAACTATTTTACAAGAGTAAGCGACGCGATCGTGTAAACTTTGTAAGACAAAAAATGATGTTATTATTCGTTCAGTATAACTATATAAAAGTTTACGATTGTATTATATATTTTTTCCTCTATTAAATATTTCAAAACATCTTACTCTACAATCCCGATTAGTTACATAAAGTTATTTATTTTATATTAAGAGCCGTCATAAAAATTCATATATGAAATATAAACATGATATAAAATATATTAGCGCCGAGATTCCTATACCTATTTAAATAAAATTGTTTATGTATTTCTATATGATTACTTCTGCTCAACATAAATACAGGCGGATCCACTTCTGCATTGAGTTATAAAGAGCTTTAACTTTAAGTTTCCAACTACGTCGAAAATATCTTTGAACTGCTTTCCTCTTCACACCTCTTTGCTCCTTGCTCACCCTATTAGCACCATAGCCGTTACGTACCGAGCCACGTGACATGACGTCACAGGTGCGCACTTATTACCTGCCATTCTACCCTTTACCCTACGTGTCGGGTACTTTTCAACAGTCAAAAAGATGTTGAGTAATACGTAGTGTACTTACGCAATATGATAAAGCAATATTTTACATTTGCTTATACTAGAAGTAACCCGATTTTGCGTGTCCAGTAAACAGAACATCGCAACCAAATAGTATTGTATTATTGTATTTCTAGGGTGTGTAGCTGAGACCACAGTCCCTTTTTCTCTAACACCGCAGCTTCTTATACATAAACGTGACTGATACTTACAGTATTAAAAGCATTCGTAAATTACGGTACCATTATCAGGACGGTTGTTGCCATCCAACTTAGAAGCATAAAAAATTTAATCACTTACAGATTCCGTATAAAGTAGTTTCCTGTGATATCTTAATATCAGTACAGGTTGTATATCCGCCGTATTACACCTCACCTCGTTACATTCCATTCAAGCATCCTTACATAAAACAAGTTCATAATAGACAAATAAAATTCAAGTTCTGTTGCCTATGATATCGGTATCAAATAGTACTTATTATCACGATGATGTTTCATCAAAGCCAAGGTCAATGGTTTGTTCATGCTAATCACACGACGATTTGTTCACATTCATGTTGTACGACAATATTTTAACGCGGATTATGTATTGTTAAATGGTTGACTTTTATATCTACAATAAGTTAGGCATATTAAATTTAATATAATAGATGGTATTATTAAGAACTGTTGCTTGGTTTACATAATGTTGCGTAGGACTAATAATAATAATAATGTCCTCCTGACCGAATTTCGGTCACGGCGGCCAATCTTAACGGATACTGGCCATCGGCGCAGGAGATATTATAGTGCACAAGTGTGTGCACAAACACAAGTGCACTCTCTGTTCCCTAACTCTCATGATCCGATGGGATGGATAAACCCACACGTCCGGAGAGAGTTCAGGCGCAGGACCAACGGCTTTACGTGCTTTCCGAAGCACAGGGGTGTCTAACACCGCCAACTTCCTAACTCCGGGCTCGTAGTGAGATTTCTTAACAGAAAATTCCAATAATTTTTTGTTGGCCCGACCCGGGATTCGAACCCGTGACCTCATGCACAGCAGTCACATTCACTAACGCTGCGCCACGGAGAGGCCTATGTCTACTATGGCTATGATTTAATAAAGAACATCCAGATACGGATTATAATGTATTTTTCACTCGTAAGATATCGTCGTATTAAATAGTTAACGGTGAAGGAAAACATAGTGAGGAAACCTGCATGTTATCTTATTTCTTTTGTTAGTCTAAGTTTTTGTTAACATTGTACGTAATTTGTTGTAGTATTATAATAGCATAGATATAAGCGATTTGGTTTATACTGTAAGCTTATATTTTTATGAATAAATAAAGAAATTAATTAATCGAATTATTAGTGCCGCGATAATAAGTGATAATAATGCATTTAGTCAAGTTTCGTTTTATGAAACCTTATTTTATTTCGCAGTGCTATAAATATTTGTTTAATAATACTTAAAGGCTTATATTGTCGCCATTTTAGATATTCTCTTCTCTTCTATTAACTAAATAGTATTATACAAATATATACATAAATTAAAATATAAACATAGATTACAAGACTGATTCATCAATCATCATCGAGAAAAACTTCTGAAACTAAACATGTAATTAGTGCAATTATAATAAAGAAACCATTAAAGACTATTGATTCACTAAGTAGATGTTTTGCTATTAAGTCTTTGGCTTAGTTGGCGTTACGGCCGCTGTGTTTCGTCCGATCCAGTCGAAACAGGAATTTCATTATTATGGATATTTTTGAGTGGTGTTTAGATCTATCTTTTTTTAGGGGCATAGTTACGTCAGAAACATAATTAAATCATACCTATTTTACTTTGGGATTAAATATAATGACCACCAAAATACTAATTGCGCAGCAAAATATGCTTTCTAAAATATATCATAACGAGCACCTATAATTCTCAAATCACTGCATTCCGTCTCGGAAGGGTTAGGTTATGTTAGGTTCTTTCTTAAACCCACCCAAAAATAGGAGCCCCGCGAAGCGGGGCTCCGTCGACTTAGTTTGATCTCTTTGAATATATTTTTCTGTGCAATTAGTATTTTTTTGCTGTGCAGTTAAATACTATCCTTAAATAATATAATCCTATCTAAGGCTTTTCATTCTGACTGTACAAAATCTGCTTAAATAAAGGATAGTCCGAAACACCACTCAAAAATATTTATAAAATGCCCGTTTCGACCGGATCGAACGAAACTCAGCGGCCGAAACGTTAACTAAGCCAAGTCTTTAAAGCGATTACTACTAACGATTTAAATGAAATGAGGGACTGTACAAAAAATTCTTAAATGTTCGAACTATATCGCTTTTATAGTTATAATATCCTGTAATAGTTATTATTAAATAAAAATAGATCTAAACCTCCACCTTCATTCGTTTGCCAATCAATATCACGTATTTACACTTGCAGTCAAAACGTAATATTTCGGCACTCATTAAGATTCCTACAGACTGTTTACACAAGTGTACATGATACCGGCTGGCCTTGAACGCAGAATTTTATGTTCCATACAACACAAAGCTAGAGTACCTATTTGATTTATTTTATGCCATACGTATATATATAATATACTCGCATATAAATGTTTAGTGACGTATTAAGAAAAACATATTTTATAACCACGCGGTAGTAAATTATATATGTATTTTGTACCATGTTAGTTATGTGTGTGCGTGTGTATATGTATTTTTATTTACTTAAGAGTAAAGAATACTTTGAAGTGTATGATGCTTAAAGTAAAGTGTTGTGATTAACGATGCTGCCTGATGACTATAGCTTTTGTTTTAAAAAGAAGTCTCACACTTAAGACGTGCCTATACTCGTATACCTACACTATTATTATTACCTATTGCTTTACAAGAAAATATATTTAAATACAAACATCTAACACCTTACATAACTAAAGGTTATCATTAGAACAATGCATTCACGTCTGTTATTAGTAAAAGCGGTACTAGAAAATCATAACGTCATCTGCACTCTCCAAAATATAACCAATTCAAACTCTTGTTCAAAACTTAGTCGGTGGAACACATTTGATACAATTATAAGTAGCCAGCTTACCTTGCTTGTTGTTTAGAACTCACCTTTAAACAGCAAACTATATCAAAGATACCATCGTAATACATACTAACGTCATTACAACCCTGTCAATAAGTTACAATGTTATTATAAGTATAACTTATCTGAGTTCAACCCAAATTTGTTCTAGTATTGTATATTATCTGTAGAGGTATATGTAGTGTCGGTATCAATATGTAGGCAATGACGCGGCCTCTTTTGCCCTAGTCACTCCAATGTCTGGTCGCAATTAGGGCTGCCATTCGTTTCTATAGGATGCGGACATCGCCCCTGTTTTTAACGCCACGAGGTGAACGCTCGGTGAATATCCGAAAATATCCGCAAATTCGTCCGATCCTATAAACCGTATCGAAGTGTCCAAAAAGCTAATAGCTTCAGTATAAACGGTTTTACCGATATGAACAGGAAAATTGAATAATATTACTGGAAGACTACACATACCCACTGCTCCTTGTACGTTTAGCATTATACTGTGTAAGTAAAATGCCGTAGAGGCATGCCGTTATATTACATATATAACCAGGAAACCTAATTTTCTTACATAGTTTTGCATAGATTTATCTGCATTTTAATTAATGAAGAATCCAACGATACTTTATTTGTTACAATCCTTGCAGTAGTTGAATCTTTAGGATACATAGGACAAGCTACACAAAGCCTATAACATCGATAAGCTTCCTTTCTTCTTTTTACCTTTGCCGTAGTCGGATAGAAAAGAAAAAAAGAAAGCAACAGTGGCTCGTACATGCGCATTATGCGTAGACAGTGTTCAAGCGTCCATGGTAACCCTAAGTATAGGATGTGGGGCAGGCCGGCGGCGCCCCGGGGTGCTCATTTCGTGAACAGTCGCGCCTGGCCGTCGCTGTTGACAAGCTCATTGTCAATATTCTGCCTAGCCTGTCTGCTGCCTACCCAACATACATTCAGGACATCGACACACTTAGCACTTTGAGCGATTATATTTACAACAGGGCCGTACCCTTTGTGATTTAGTCTACATTATTTTCAAACAAAAACTGTGGGTCTGCCTGAACATTTGTAAACTTTTGTCTTGAATATATTGTTATTGGATAGCAATTAGTATGTTGTATTAGGGGTTAAAGTATAAAATTGACAATTTGTAGTAAAAAATTGAAGCTCGTTTTTTTTTAAGATGTACCATATTTATTAATCGAAATATTTACCCTCATTATCTATACATTGCTGCCAAACGGAAGTTCATTTGTGCCTTTACGATAGAACTCTGGAGAGCCAGATTCGACAAACTGTGTGAAAGTATTTTGTACTGCCTCCTGGGCAGAAAATGTTTTATCACGTAGAAAATTGTCCAAGTAGCGCAAAAAATGGTAGTCCGCAAGCAAGGTCTAGCGAGTACGGAGGATGACGTATGGTTTCTAATTGCAGCTCTTGTAGAGTTACAACGGTTTCTCGTGCAGTGTGAGGTCTTGCGTTATCATGGAGCACGTCGGGGCTGTTTCACTGCCAGTTTCGCCATCATTGTTCGAAGTTCGGCACAGTAAACATCTGCTGTTATTGCTTGTTCAGACCTGAGAAAGCTATAGTGAATAACACCATGAAGAGACCACCAAACAGTTACCATTACCTTTTTATTGGGAAGCTTTGCTTTAGGGCACTGTTGCGGCGTTTGACCTGGGATTAGCCATTGCATTTTTCGCTTACGGTTTATCGTAAATAATCCACTTATCGTCACATGTCACAATTCGATCCAATATTCCTTCATTTCTGTACCGATTCAACAAGGCAACACAAGTTTCAACACGCATTTCCTTATGCAGATCAGTCAAATCATGAGGCACCCATTTTCATATCTTTATATCTTATTGATTTGATGCTAATGAGTCAATATTGTAGGTAGGGTAACGTTAAACCATGCCGCTAATTCCTAAGTAGTTTGACTCGGATAGGCTTCCACCATCTCCATGAGTTCAGCGTCATTCACCTGTGTGGGCGGTCTTCCACGTGGTTCGTTCTTCAAGTCGAAGTTTCCATTACAAAAGCGTTTAAACTAAAAACGCAGGATGCGTTCATTAGTAATCGCCTCTCCAAACGCAGCGTTGATATTACGAGCCGTTTCTGCTGCGTTAGTTCTGCGTTGAAACTCGTATTCAAAGATGACTCGGATTTTCGAAGTATCCATCTTTTCCGTCTAAGCTGAATATAACGCAGGTTGCGTTCATTAGTAATCGCCTCTCCAAACGCAGAGTTGATATTACGAGCCGTTTCTGCTGCGTTAGTTCCGCGTCGAAACTCGTATTCAAAGATGACTCGGATCTACGAAGTATCCATCTTTTCCGTCTAAGCTGAATATAAAAAACAATTGAAAGTCGAAAATCGAATGCTGCACATAAAATAAGAATCTTATAGATATTATGTGAAAAAAGTTAACTCGAAAATCTCACACCATGAAGGTTTTATGTCAATTCAATGTATCTATTACTATACAACGGCAACTTCATACTTTATTATCATAAAAAACGCTTACTTTAGGCAGGGTTACGCACCAAACCTTTAGAATACAAATCAGTGGTAATTTGAACAACCAAGTTTTTGTCACGTCCATATCTGGAAAATAAAGTAGCTCTTTTTGAAATCTTCAATATTAATAAATTTAATATAAGACTATGTTAAATATAGACAACTAGCTTCTACGCGCAGCTCCGCCCGCAAGAATTTCGCGGGTTCGCGTATCGGGATATACAGTTTCCTATGTCTTCATTCGAGACAGGGTTTATCTGTGTGCCAAGTTTTATTCAAATCCGTTTAACTGTTCACGCGTGCTTGAGTAACAAGCATTAATACATCTTTACCAGCTGTGACATTTGTAATATAATTAGGATTAAAATTATATAATAATTCGTAAGCACTTAATGTGTCAAAAGTTACTTAACAGTAATTATGTCAACTGTCGTTCTACCCACTTCGATAAAAGTGTTCCTCGATCGTACTCTATGTCAGACGACGGGTTAATTGTCAGATTGGATCCGGATATCGTTATTGATTAAACATTAAACTGTTTGCTTCTAACTGACTAACAACGTTGCAAATGTTTCGTCTAATAGATAACTAAAATGGCGGCTAAAGAGCACAAAGTTATGTGCTCTGCACATCTTAAGCTTGTAAAACTTGAATTCAACATAGTAGTAGGTTTAAGCCTATAATATTAATAGATTAACCACGAAGTAAATTTAAACCTCTGTTAAAGCATATTAAAAATCTTGACATCTAGTCAATTGAACTTCTCTGTAGTTATTTTAACTTTCTATGAATGACGAATACCGGCCTTATTTGTAAATTGTCCCACTGACCGGGCCTCATCTCAGTATGAGAAGGGTCCCAAATAAAGCTTACTACAAAACATGGACCATTAATATGCCTACATCTGTTTTTATAATAAAACGCGTAATAAAGACATTCCCAAATTAATTTCTAAACTCGTGGCAAAAAAATCTTGAAATGTCAGCTAAAACTAAATTATCCATCCAATTAAAACTGCGCCATGTTCTATGTTCCAAATTATTAATCTTTAAATTCACTATTTTATTTAAAAGTCATTTATTTTGGTATAATCTTTGAGTCCGTTTTATAATAACACAGTTTAAGTTCAAAACTTTCAAACAATTTGTAGTCACGTAATCTACAATAAATATATCTTATCTTTATAATATATAGAATTTAATTACGCTTAAATTCTTTAAGATTCATTAACAATTAAGATAGATAATAATCCTTTTAATCGGCGTAAAAAGTGGTTTGGCGACGTGCAGCGTGCATTGTAGTAGGTGGCTACAGTTATAAAACGATTAACTATGTACAGTGTTTACTGCTCGATAATAACACTCGATGAATCGGTTCGTGCATCGGAGGGGCCAACCCTACCCGTCCAAGGTCACAGGGGTGAACCTACTGTACGTACTCGTACAATTTGCTTTATTTACGTACTCTACACCGCAGTTTACGATGCGCGCCCCTTATTTTTGTACCTTTCTGAATAAATAAACGTTTTAGTGACATTGTTACAACACAATTTGCTACATTTTTTACTTAATTGACATTCCTATTGAGCTCTACCTTTGTTAGAATTTATCGATTTTATGGTTTTAGATAGGTATAATGTAAATTGGTAGCACTGACGCCATGTTATTTTATAAAGAATTGAGTTTATGGTTGAATACTAAAAGTGTTGAGTGTTGCGTGCATTTCCAAATCAGCAAAATCAAACATGACACTAAACATTTTTTGTTCCTAATCTAGTTTGTTAAACCTCCGCGACCCAGGGATTACTGTTAGCTTAAAGATTATCATCAAACTTATCAAATAGTTTAGGTGCTCCTTATATAACCTGAATTAATATTAATATCAAAATATCAGTTCCAATCACATCTTGTACAACCTACTTATTTTACAACGCGGCATATTGTACCTAAATGTTAATTGAATACAATAATACTCTAGCTGTTTTAATTTATCATTAAACTCGTATATTGAAGTGATAAATTCAAATTAACACCTCGCCTCGTACACTCGGCAGTCCAAGCTATTGCCGCCTCTGACGGTTGTAGTTCGTAGAGTCGAAGTAAATAGTACGTAGCTCGGAACACTAGCAACGAAACGTTTCGCTTCACGGAATGAGTTTTACGAACGTTTTCTGCGAAACACGATCCTTGGAATTGTTTTTAATGGTACGTCGATTTGTAAATATGACATCTGGATGTGGTGTGAGCACTGAGCGCGCGTCACGTTACTCAGATCTTTATCGCGTCGCAATATATATTTTGTTTTGTATTTATTGTAAACAAGAGTCCGTGTTAGCTTATTTTTCTACTGACTCGTTGAACTAGTGACGATAGAGCAAGCGTTTGCGCAACTGAGCTGAGACACTGTGTGGGGTCGAGTTAGGTCGGGTCCTATCACGGACCTAGCAGTGTTATAGAAATTTGTCGATTCCCCGGGCATCACGGCGTCTGAAACTGTATCTTATAGTAAACTTACGCCATTTATTGAGTATAACGGATTCAAAAACAAACTACCAATTTTGACATCTTTTCGGGCATAAACAAAGTTATAATGTGTTACATTAACTAGACGTCCTTGCTAGCTCGTTTTCTTTTTATTAATGAACTATGTGTATCTTTTAAGGACTAGCTCGATATGATTTCTGTTAAGTGTGTAATTTATTAAACATTAGGTTAAAGGCTTGATTGCTTATAACAGTAGGTACCTATCTAAACTAACATCTAAGTGGGGTTAAAGTTATCTAAAAGGCGCCGAAGCTACAGATCGTCGAAGCATTTTCGATTTTTCACGCCGCACAAATCTAAAGCATTGCTGCAAGAAGTTTGAATTGAATCAAAACAGATAAGATTATAATAGGGCACTGAAACATTTTGATACAAAAAAGATTTATCTCATTACATTTAAAAGTACATTTGTCATGACATGTTATTACTGTTTCACACGGTAAATTCAATTAGCCATGTTTTTGCAGAATACATTTTCTGTAGTGCCGTAAAAGTGCACGAAACTGCCCATAAATTTACATTGCTAATAGACTTCTTGAAAATTTGTAACAAGACTTTGCGCAGCTAATTTGTTTTAAAACTGCGAACGATAAATTGTTTTATCCAGCTTTTTTCTTATTGACTCTTCCTACACGTGTAGTAATCTGGCTGAGAGTCAAATATTGTATTAATAGCACAACCTACGAAGTTTATTCAATACAATCGGAGAGGCACGTGACCGTTGAATAGGAAAGTACAGGAAAGACCTATTACAAACAGTGATGTGAGGGTAACGCACGCAAGAACGACAAAAAGTCGCGACGAAAAAACATCGCAGCGTGTAGTCGTGTCTAACCAATCTGAGGGCGCTGACCTCGCGAATCCGCGTACCTACACACTTTTTGCTATTCCACGTTTGGATACACACTCGTGCGTCAACCGTGTAACTTGTACAACGAGATCTTCATAATCTGCGGCTAATCATACATTACAATACATAGCCACTCAATTCTGATCTTTGACACGATTCCAAAGTAAACATCTGACCGCCATTAGCTCCCGGGTTGTGTAAGAAAACTAGTTATCAAATCGTTAAAACAGAAAAATCCCCTGACAATGTGTAGAATACGCTACAGACTTATTTAAGTAGGTATATATATTTGTCTGTCCACGAATACTATGTGTGTTATTTATGGCATATAAATTACGCCGATGTGGTACTTACGTAAATAATTTGAATAAAATATAACGCTCTTAAAACTTCAGTGGCACGTCTAACAAAAACGTACTAATCGGATTATTAATAAATATTAACTGGCAACATTCTTAATATAATGGGTGTTTTTCACTAAGCATATTCATTATTCGGAATCGTTATAGCGATCGCTACACAAGTCGCGGTCGTTCACATTGCGGCTTGACCCCAACAAACTGAAATCCCATTGAAATAACCGTGATTGTACCGGGTAGGTCCAACATTCTTTATTGAGGCTATTTATGAGTATCAGGCATTTAAATGATATAAATACCTCGATAAGATAACCTTTATCTTTGTCAAAATGTATCAAAAAGTCTAATTTACATTCGTGCTTGTGTAAACGATATTACGTCAAAAATCAATTATAATAAAACTGGTGTTTTGATCGTTCACCGTCGGTGGTAAGCCTGGTAAGTCACAGTACAATAAGTGTTGTAAACATTTGTACGGCTAACTGTACCATAATAAAAACAATAGAACATCTTTGTTTTTTTTGTAAAGCCTGCATTTGAATCTCGAATGTCTCAACAAATTTTGACCTGATATAACAAAAATGTTTAATGTTGCCATGATTCCATATTTAAATTCCGTGTCGTAAATGGGGCTATCTACGATAAACTCTTTATAAAGTTCAAGGAGATATATACACAACCATTTCATACGGAGGTGGTTCAATCGTTGGAAAATGGAAAATTATATATCATTTGACCGAGCAACAACACTTACACGGTACGGATATCCTATTATTTCCCTTTCACAAATTGTATGTATTTATTGTATTATTTGTTTTTATTCTGCTACTTATTACATAGGTATAGTTAGGTTAATATTGTTAAAATAACTGTTTATGAAAATACTTGTGTTTGTATAGACAAGCAGCATTTTTGCGGATATTTATACAGAATTGTCGCCCCACCTCAATATATACAAAATATGAAAAGAAAATATCGAAATCCGATGTACTTTGAACACAAATATAAATATTTATATTGAAGATATAATATCTATATTATACTGATGCCACAAATATCATTCTATTTCAAAAACGTTGTTTATAACCATTAAAAGCTAATAAAACAACAGTTATTCGAAAATCACGTTTCTCGACGCTCACTTAGTTGCATTATATGACTATTATGAGTTATAACTATGACACACGTCAATGTTTCATTGATACTCCTGCTAACAGTATTTCATTTATTCTCTACTTGCCAGATTGATTCCTAGCCGGCGATCACCCGGTGACGTTATTATGTTGACTTTTGTGCGTGGTAATTGGTTTTTTCTAACGGCTGCCCTCGCTCTATACTCTATAGAAACGTTATTCCCACAGGCCGTCAACCGAAACTATCTAACGCCCGCAGCAATTAACCAAATCCTCAATGGAAATATTTAGTTCTGTTTATCACACGAAGCGCTAAATAAACTCTTCTCAATTAACATGCTTATTGTAATATAAAGCCCATTCTCTTTGGTACTTATCGTTTTAGTCGCTTCATTTGGTGAGCGATATCCGCATATCAGTATTACATACGTGCTAGAAAATATTTTATTAACATGTACAAAAACTGGATTTACTTAGCCAAAACTTGATCGTTATTTATAACGTAGAGTTTTTGTACATACCCACTGCACCGGAACGAAATGTTAGCGATAATAGGTAGGTACGATAGATTGTTTTCATTTCACGGTCGATCTGACTAGTGTGAATAAACTCCGCGGCATGGTTTTAAATTCAAATCATATCGAATGACCAATTCGAAATTCGAATAGCATTTGGCATTTTCCGTGAGCTAGTTTAAATTTTATTATATTTGGTTTAGTCATAGAGCTGTTTAGTGTTTAGTACCTATTTATTTATTTTAGCTTGCGAAGAGATAAGAAAGAAATGATATCATAGACAGAAAATAAGTAGATTTGTTAGTATCTCACGCAAAACGAAGATTCTAAAACGACCTAATTGAGATGTTCTCTATTTGCGTCACATCAAAATCGGCTCAATAAAATTCTAATATTCAAATATTTAAAGCTGAATTGTTCGATACTATCTCTATCACGAAAGCTCATTCCTTATCTTTTAGGTTATGTATTTGTTCAAATTATCAACACTATTTCAGTTATTTATTAATAACGGCATAGTGTGAGCACCAGATTTTCGACGTCAATTACTATGATAACATATACAGATTGAAACATTATTGTAGCTAAAAATGTGCTCGATTGCGTAAACACACTTTTCTCTTTTAGAAGAGAAACTTCTTTTGTAAAATATGTATGAGTACTTAACCACTCTCGTAATGTTACATTTGTACTTCAAGTTAGCACTTTCAGTAGTTTACATAATAGCTCATAAAATTGTACTTAATTCATTTTACACCACGGTACCTAAACCCGTAAAGCAGCAGCCTTTGATATTTCCTCAAGCACAAAGCACAGCGAGTCATCGCATCTAAAATACAACTTGTACGAAATTACATAATTTGCGTCTATTTAAAATGTGCGTTCCACGCAATCGTCAATTATACAAGAGATCGTAGCATCGGTCACGGTGGCATCATCCATCAACCTCGGTGGCCCGCACACTGAGCCACTACACAACCGTTACAAATTCGCGTTTGAAAAATTATGCCTCCAGCCGAGCCGGGATCATTTTCTAAAACGCCGGTTTGAGGCGATCATACCGCTACCGTTCAGTTAATCTCGTTCATTCAATCGTTCCTAGATTACATCGTATGATGCCATGCCTGGCGTCTTATTAGCCCGCCTCGAACTTGGAATCTGAACTTTTCCAGACTTTATTTATAACTATACAGAGAGGCTTCTGTAGGATAAAATTTCTTCCCGATTACTTTCCTAGGTTGTTTACGCTCGCATTATCAAATTAATATAGAATTTATAGACATTTTAATTCACTTATAAAGGTGAACATAATATTCACGTAAATTGGATATTCTGCGCGCTGGCAACGCGAACTATGCGTCAGCAGTCATCAGCATGTGTTTAGCCAAACCTACTTTGATCATTAACTGCTAAATACTTGAGATGTTATAGTGGTTGTACCGAACGGTAAAACTTTGTTTGGCGTTTCAAGGATAAAGCAACAATTTGGAGAATCTTCGCGAACTTAACACAATAATTAGGTGGTACGACTGTTTGAAGATGCGAAATTCAACACGAGCTCAGAATATGAAATAAGTTGTTGCAAATTAAACAACTCTGTCGGCACAAATTGAAAATAGGTTAATAACTGCAAGTTATTCGTTCTGTTATATTATCAACCATAAGTTCACCGAACACAAGCAAATTTTATACATTTCATTATTAAGAATATAAATATTAACTAATAAAACAGCTACAATACTTTCTATAAAATACTATTTAGTAACGTGATTACATGTGCATAAAATTCAAGTAAAATTTAATCAAATCATAACTGTGCATTTTATCTTAAATCATGTGCAGTGTTGTTCAAAATAAATTAAAAGTACCGCGAGGTTGTGCGCTGCTTAGATTGGCTAGTTAAATATTAAGGTAGCATCCGCCTGAGGTTGAATCGGAATTTAAAATAGTACTTTGAACTCTGAGCATATTGTGTATGCCTCTATAAATAGGATTATCAAAATTCGAAAATAGAAGGGAAGAGTTCAAAATTAGAAAGATTTAAAAATGATTGGATAAAGCCAGTCCGATCGTTCGGAAAATACGTTTTATTGTTTCAATGTGCGGCAATAGAAAGCTTTACTTCAACGCTCAACAATTTCTACATTGAAAGACAATACTTTTATTGTCCGCCGTCCATTGAACACTCAATCATCCAATATTTATTTGCAATATTGTACAGTACGATGTTGTGCATCAACCTAGAATAAATAATGTTTCATACAATACGTTGTTCGAGTCGACACAACATAGCAAGCTGCATCTATAGCATGTTTTAATCCACTAGGTTTGCTAATCGGTCGCAAGCTTCGCAAGTGTCGGCCGGTCGGCATCGTTCGCTTTTTGCGGTGCAGTGTGCGGCCGGCCTAATTGGCTGCTCTGTCGCTAATTGAACGGTTAGCCGGTACCAAGCCGTGTTTGTTAAACGATTAAGCGGCTTATTAAATGTGATTTGCGGATTAAGATCTTTTTTTTTCGAGCGAAGTGTTTGATTGATTTCCTTTGCGTTGAAGTTAGTCGTGGAAGATAGCATAGTGCTGCAATCATAGAGGTATTCTCTATGATTGCAGCACTATGCTATGACGTACTGATACGCTACTGACGTTTTAGTAAATAGAGTTGCGTAGTATTTGGACTCGAATAAATGTAGTTCTGTTATTTTTAAAGTATAGCTTCCTTTATTACTGTCACGTTGATAAAGTGTCGTAAATAGGAGCGCATACGCACCTGTTGATTGTGAAGCTCGGAACTAGAACTAAAAGATATAAAATATTACTGAGTTTTTCTGTTATCAGTTCAACTTGACTCAATAGAAGACATTACACTGGGAAAAGCTGTTAAAATATGCGTAATCCCCAGGGAATACTCGCCTTAATAGTAATTTGTTGTCGTTTTTCATATGCCAAGACTTATTTAAACCGTTGTAAAACTTCACAATAATATTTATTAACATATAAAATGCATGGGAACTTGATGAATGATACGAGGACCGATTGTTTACAATCAAATGTTCGCAATATATACCAGACTTCATGAACTTACGGTGAACGCATTTCTCTTCTTTATGAACCGAAAGCGATAAAAATTCGATTATGTCGTAACATCTTGGCACGGTCAAGTAGAGAAATACCTAATAAATCGTATGCATGTATCCTGAAAATCGCAAAATAATGTTGTCATACATACCTACCAGATATTTAAAGCGCTACTTATTAACAATATAAAATGTATATTAAGTGTAACAAATATGGCTCGTATGAAAATATATGACAAACTAAGTTTATAAACATATTAAATACATAGATATAACAGACAACCAAATTGGCAAATTAATTATTATTATTGACTAGCATAGAAATTATAACATGCGTAAAGAACATAGGTACTTAAATAAAATACTATCGTATATTATTACTAATAATACTATTTACCACTTTTTAAATTATGAATGAATTTATTGACAGCTGTATTTGATTATTTGATTATCTATTTTTGTTATTTTAATCTTTAATTTGACATTATATTTGTGTGTTTAATTTTAAATTGTTAATTATTATTTATTTTTATAATTTATTGAATTTTTTCATCTTGATATGTCATGAATTTAATTAGATTTGATATAATTTTTGATTTGGTATTTTATAATTTATTGTTCTTAATGTATTTATTTAAATTTTGTATCACTTTTACTACGAGTATAATATCTTTAAAGTTGGTCTAAATAACCTTTCTGACATACACACCGCATACTTCTTTCTTTTTACTTTTCTTGCTAAGCTCATGTAATTGTGCATGCAGTGGCTGCCTTAAAAGGTTACGCAACCAACTAAAACTTGTAATTGTATTTTTATTTCTTGGATTGTTGGTGCTGGTGGTCCTAAATAAAGAAATAAAACATAAAATTTTTTTTTTTATTAATTTCTCATAAAATATGGCCAACGACTTATAAAAAAATGAAGAAAGATAAATATTATTACTATTAACAGTATTAATCGTTACTAATCATAAATATATGTATTTTATTTCTATATTATATATATTTTTGGCAATTATACGATTCACTAAACTTAATTAATTTAGTATAACTAGCGGTCACCAAGTGGTCGAAATTCGACCATAATTGTTTAAAATGTTAAGTTTGATCGTTATTAAGTTTTTATTGTCTATAACTATACCAAACTAACCCTTATAATCACATGTCATTTAGATTTCGCCAAGGCTATACAGGTTAATTTACCTATATTTTTCAAACAAATTATTATTTACTTAACCATACTCTTTTATTGACGATATTCCTAAGCTTGCTACTTTGTTTTCCTTTTTGCATTATTACTTATAAATAAGGTATGTAACCATGGTTACGAAGAATTGTACGAAATTAGCCGGACAATGCCGAAATACTACGAGCGCGATTCGACTGCGTGTGATACATGCATGGTTGTGTGCGTGTAGTGTTTTTTTATTAATTTAATGTATTTCTAATGCATATTTTATAAAAATATTAGGATTCGCCACTCCTTCTCCGTATAAACTTTCGATGCGCCAAATTTCATACTCTTCCGTCCACACAATTTTCGTAAAAAGAGGCACAAATTTTTTGCTTCACGTATTATTATATAGATGTATAATTCCCACTCAGTGCAATAATTATATCCATATTTCGCTGGTTATGCTATGCATGTTGAGTTTTCCTGTATACAATTGCTACTTCGGTGGCGGTTTCATAAGCACTGACGCGATCGCTTCCTTTAAGTTTCTTCCTAACCGAATTCCATCAAACTTGGGTCACTGGTTTAGCCGCGAAAACGTTACGAACAGACCGAGCTAGTTTCGCATTTATAGGTAATACTGGTAGCGTATGGAGTACCGGACAACGAGACGAAGATTTCGCGTCGTGCGACTCCTGTAACACTACAATGAAACCGGTAGATAAATAAATAAGTACAAAAAGTTGTTTCAGAAATAGAGCCCCTTATAGAGTTGCAGCTGCTCTCGCACCGGCTCAAGGCAAACCGCCCGCTTCTTTTAGGCCCCGTTTTGCAACGTAAATTGTGATTTTTTTTACTCTTATTAAAGTGACTAGAGACTTACAATGGCTCGAGTAAGTTTTATACCTCCTTAGTTTATGGAGCGTAATGCAAGACGCTCGCTTTTGGTACTTAATTAATTTATAAACGCATGCCGCGGACAAAGATGGCGTTATTGCTTTATTATTTTTGTAACTATGACAATTGAAACCAATTTCTTTTTTATTATTAGTCATATTTTAATTAACATATGTTGTGTCAAAAATCTTTACATAGGTAAATTAAATTGGAAATGTTAACACTATCCGCGAGCTGGCATGCATATTTTCAAACGTCAAAAAGCGTAAAACTCAAATGGCAATTAGAAATGGTGGTATTCAATGGGTAATTGCTAATTAAATGTGCAACTAAGAGGTCGTTAGTTTAATCTTCACTCCAGACGTGATCTCACTACTGACACGAACATTTAACTTTACTGGAGAGCTAAAGATAATACTTGTTACTAGCAACCTATCGCTTGTAAAACTAAAATATTTCGTATAATTCATCAAACTAACAACAAGACCTATGTAAGTACAAACCTTTTCAGGATTTATGTTACGACACTGATGCCTAGAATTTTATTTGTCTATGATTTTATTAAGCCACTTTAATACACAACTGTTGCTGACTATATTTGGAACTTTTCAAATAAAAGATTTGTGTCATACAAAGACTGACGTCTCTTTATACCCGATACGGTATGCAAAATTAACACAAGTAAATTTCGCCGGCTGTTTAATAGTCCTACGTCATAAGACTTTTGCCGTCTGTATATCCCCAAACTCCATTGTACTACTAAGAACTAATGTAAAGAAAACTATAACAATTTACCCGTCCCGATTATGGAAACGGAGGCCTCACTTATGCCATAGGACCAACAAAGCACATTTCTGTCAATACTAATGCAACTGTACTGTCTTGAAGTATGCTCACTTATTTCAATACTCTGTCTGGTTTCATTTCTCTCAACGCACCTGCCCGCACTGTTTGATACTCTGTCCTACTCATGCGCATCCGTTGTGACATATAGCTATCTCTTTCTATGATATCACATGTTTGTTTTTATATGCCTTATTAGTGGTGTGATTGTGATCTGAATGAATTAATGACACTCGCCTGATGATTTATATATATTTTTATTCACATACATAATGCATTAGCGCTAACAAACTGCTCGCATTGATAGCAATAATAATATTATTTTCGCGTCTAATTTGAATCTATGTATCTATGTATATTTCAGTGTTGGTTCAAATTTAAATATCTCAGTCAGTGATGTGTGTAAAGGGATGTGATATCCGACCGTGGGCCCTGCATTTCTTCCCGGATCGGATGTAATGTCATTCAGTTTTAATGTCAAGCAATTCTTAGTAGTAGTGCGAAGTTTGGAAGTCTGTAGGTAACTGGCTCACCAGCTATTTCGTGGAAGTAGTACATAGCTGGTTAATGTAGGCTTAATAAAAATTCCGTCAAATTGTATTTGTAATTCCGTTAATCTGTTAATAATATCTCAGTACTAATAAATACTGAGGTTTATTATAAGACTAAATTACGAAGAAATTTACAAAGTTTACTGTACCGCTGGCTTGGCAAATCGTAACAGAAATATTAATAGATGCTAACAAAATAAAATCAATCCATTTAAATCGATTTTATTCACAGATTAAACTATCCCATTCAAATCGATCATAGAAATACAGAATCGACAATAATGGTAAACCTAACGTATTTGCTTTAAAACTCTATTAAAATAATTACTGTCCTTTGTATATCTAGTAAAATTACGTAGTTATACTATTTAAATAAGAAAGTAATGAACGGTCTAATATGCATTCAGACTGATATTTGGACATATTGTACCCGGAACAAATAATATTGTTATTAATGAAATAGCAAAAATATTCACAATAAACGAATAAATTCTTTTAACCAGAATAATTCGTTTAATAATGATTACTTATAAAATTATGTTATTAGGTAGGAGGTACTTATAATGTTATCTGTCATACAGGTCTACTTAGTACATACGATACCAGTATCTTTCTCTGCTGTTCTTTTTGACAATGTAAGCACAAGATCTGAGTATGTATAAATTTCTATGTGAGAGAGGAAATAAATTTATTATTATTAAAAAAATAGTTAAGTTATAGACTGCGGATCAAGGTATTGCAAACTACTTTAACAAATACCTATATCAGTAATTAAATACGGCGTAAAATAGTAGTTACTTTTTTATAAGCCTTAGTATGTAGTAGAAATTAAATATTTTATATAATTAAGTGCATACAATCTATAATACGGTCCGTAATTATTATTTCCTTAATTCATTATATTATACAGCCAATTACTGATTAAAATTATACTTAATACCTACGTAAAAACAAAACGGCTGTTAAAATAAACAGAAATATTAGGTAGGTACTGGTACACGTTATAAATACTGATTAAGTAATTGGTGGTATATGTTATTATATTAGTAATATAAATTACCTATATAAAATAACAAAATTAGTTATATCAATAGGATTAACAATATGAGCTTCTTTACTCGGAACTACCTATTAGCTGGCACTATACAATATTATTTTAACGTTATAAAATAGTTCATCGTTATTTCTAGTGTTGTGACAACATGTCCTTATTTATTATGTTTTTTATAAAATTATAAATCATCCGTCATTAATAAATAACATTTCTATTTCGAATCTACGAAAATACTGATTTAATATGCGTTTGAACTAATATTTTAAGTTAAAGAAAACATGGATAAAGTAAAACTGAGACTATTCGAATTGAGAGTTATTAATGTCTATATAAATCACACCTATTAACACTATGGTAAGTATTTAAAACTAAAATGATCGGAATGTCAAAAAAAACAATATACATGTTATTTGTGAAAAAGAATTCATATAAAAATGATAGAGTGCGAGCGCTACAGATTGAGAGGCGGTACAATTGGAGTACCGTACTCCAAGCTAGGCCGCCTCCCCGCCCTCGCATCAACAAACCGCGAAGTTCGCCATAATAACGGTACGAGCGTTCACTAGCGCCACGCGGATCACGGCGGAACTACACACTGACCAAAGTTTACGTTAATTTTTTGATAACGCCATATTTATTGTTTTTATATTATTTTAAGCATCGTCGCTATATTAACTAGTACTCATTAATCTGACACATTATCTTATAATATATCACGTTTATAAGTAATACAAATGTATTGCGTTTTTTTGCTGTTTTTAATATTTTGTTAAACAACAAGTTACGTAAACCTATTTTGAGTGTTAAGATGGTTTGCGACACTCATATTTATGAAGAGACTTCTTGTGGCTGGGACTAACCAAATGCCGATACCAAAAAAAATAACTTTGTTTCAAAATTGCCACGTGTACACGTACGGCACTGCTAACTATATAAAATTATTTAAATGCATCGCTACTTTTACATTCAATATTCCAATCATGTTTTTTACAGAATTGATTTTATTTATCTGTTTGTGAAAGCTGGTCTCCAAACCGGTAAACAAGAGAATAAGAGAATAATTAAGAACCAGAATTTAGATAAATAATAAAACATACCTACTGATTTATTTTGACTTTATACCTACAGACTGGTACTATCATTTGCTTTTTCATCGAAAAGCCTTAAGCGGTAATGCGAGTAGCGTTTACAAACACACATAATTAAAAAAAAATCTAATCACCAGAATTCTTTGATGAACTACAAAAATCGCTTGGATGTACTGCTGTGCTGTAGAGACAGCCAACAAACAAATTTAAAGAAAATAACTAAAATATATTAATTTAGTTTTTGAAAAGGAAACAGGGTAATACGAGATGGCAATGTCAACGGGATAGTCACACCGAGATGCATTAGGTACTTTCATTTGCTCATTGATATTTCTTTTAGTGCCCTGCGCGACAGCAATACTGCCGTCATAAGGAAAAATGACGTATCTAACGATATTTTCTCGAAAATAACATTTTACGTATTTGGAATCAGTAAAAACAATCACCGCAATCGCATCTGCCTGTATAATTCAAAATATTTTGTTTTTGGCAGTTACGTCTTTTTTTTATAACGGCAGAATAGATCTGCTAAAAAAAATTCTTTTAAATGTTTTAATGACAGTATTGCCTCCTAAGTAATTCATTAGCATATATTTAACTAATGAAACAAATATTTATTAAACAGTAGGTAATGCTCATAACAAAATGGTAGAAACTAAACATGTGTCCTTTCGGCCGTCATTTTGTGCAATCGGAAGTGGTTACGAGCGGAGCGCTTATCTACGGAGCGCGTGTGAAGTGCGATGCGCGCGCGACGCGACGTCACACTGTGTGCGCACTAACCACATACTGACACTAAACTTACGATATAACCTTGATATATATTACTAGTAATTTTTATTACCTTCAGAACATTTAGGTAGGTATTTAGTTGCTTTTAATAACGATTTCAATTATAAATCGATAAAACTTAACCATAAGGATTCTTATCTGTGACCCTAACATACCATGGTTATTTAAATATTTATGGCGATCCATATCTTTATTAGATTTATAGCACAATAATTATATAATCATTTTATTTATTATATATTTAAATTGCATTAAACATATTCGTGTGCTTTGAGGTAATAGATTCTCACATCTCAGCAACCTTTTGTGTCTTATGGGTTACAGAATAAAGGTTTATAATACGATCTACCTACAAATAGTTTCTAACTTGGGAGTTCATTGCTTTTGTTTTAATGTTTGTTGAATTCTCAGTACATCATAGAACGTCAAAAAAATACGCTTAAATATTCATCAATATTATTATCCATAAAAGTGGATAGGTACTTCTAAAACATTGTTGTTATAAATATAATTTATCACACTTCTTAAAATAATACGTTTGACATACCTATTCGTCTCCGGCTACAAAGTTGCAGTCAAATCTATATTCACAATTTACTAATCTTGGAACTAGGAAATTGCCTACTGAAACTCAGGGTTGTTGGAATAGGTACAATTGTGCAATTTGTAGATATGTACTAAACTAGTAAAATACGTACATATCTATAGCAATGTACGTGACATTACCAAATCGCCAATAAATGTTATAAAATAGACAAACGATTTTCCGATTACACAGACCAAAAAAGAAGATAATATTACGTTCAGAGACTCTGTAAATGCAAAAATTCTTTTGACTAAGCTTCAGATTTCTTATTACCAAGGAAGAATAATTATCATTAAAAATTGTAATAGCTACACATTTTATAGATTTTATCTCAATTTACTTGGATTATGATATATTACCTACGTTTCGACTTTTTGGCAGCATCCATAGAGGCATTCTGCTCTCTATGATGGATACTTCCTTTGCATGTCTACCGTAATCCGTAAAAGGATGTAAACATCCCGTAAACGCGTGTGTTAATTTTATCGAATACAGTAAATATATATTCGATAAAATTGTCGGTTATCTTTAAAACAATGTTACTATCTAGAATTTGTTCTGTGATGGACAATGTTCTTAGAATATTCAGCACGTATAGAATATGATTAGCAACAAAAGCAAACATAGATCCGTCTGAAAAATAAATACCTAATGATGACACAGCCCTTGTATCACATTACCGGAAAATCATTTATTTAAATAATATATTAAGGATAACATATAAATAAATAATAACGTATGACACTGTCTTCTTTAACTGTTAGCCCTGTTAAAAAATCATGCCGATTTCGTAATATTAACGTGCTGAAAAAATAATATACCTAACACACGTCTGCTCTTTATATTCTAAATTTTGGTTAGGGTTTATTACACAAGAAAATATATATTTTACAAAAAGCTTTATCTTCTCTGATTAAAGAATCTAACGAAATATACATACCTAACTACATTAATATTAATTCCAATTTTTAAAAATTAAATCCCTACCGATTGTGCGATAAAATGACCGACATATTTAATACTAATTAGGCCTTTTATCAGTGTTTTCATTTTAGTATAATTATTGTAACAGTTATGTTCAGTAACGAGCGCTATGACGCTAATTATCGGATCATAAACTGGGTTTTCACACGACGCCTGTTGACCAATGTTGTGCCAAGGACGATTAATTTCTGAGAATAGTGAGTAATTAACAGTATAATAAAGAGGTGTATCTATTATTGCAGGATATTTTCAACCGGCCGGGCCGCTGATAAACAAAGAAGCGAATGCAGACGCGGAACGCGCGCTAGCGAGGTATCATCCACCGCCGCACTATCATGCGCCGCATCCACCCGTAAGTTCCACAATTACATATAAGACTCCGTTTTCCTATGTGCCCTCTTCTTCTTCGGAAGGACTTTAAGAATCCCTTTCCTGTCGGTGAAGTTATCGCCAACTTCATAGTATAGATATAAGAAGTCCTTTTTTTTATTATTCTCTCACTTAATTCATATATTCTTTTTAGTTCTTGCCCCCCTTCTAAGTCTGCTATTTATCCTTGCAGTATCGATAAGAAAATTATCGTGTCATAACAAATACATAAACTAGGTCTTCTATTGTTTATGACTAAAGTACCTACATTTTGACTTAAAGACAATAAATAACTTCACGCTATATTTTTGGTTCTTTATAATATAATCCTATAGGTTGCTTAAATAAAATGTTCTTTTCTTCATGCCATCAAGGATAGCAACTAAGTTGCTATCCCCGATGGCAGCTGGCATACCACCAACGACATCCCACTGACACGTTATAAACAAGCAATAACTAATGCACACTTCACGACGTACAAAATCAGAAGTTTATAATAAACTATAGCGTTTACAATTAGGTATTTTGGCAACTAAACACGAATTTGGATTGTCTCTTATGCTGTTCAGATTTCATAAATCTTATTTGTGGCTATCAAAACTTTTATGACAGTTAACCATATGGCCACAGCCATAAACTACCCCATAATTCCCGCGAGTCGCGCATCCCCTATTTTTAGATGTGAAAGTTTTACTGCTCGTTCTTTAATACCTTATCTAAGCATAACAATAATAGAAAATAGTTTTAATCATAGCATATTGTCGGCTTGGTTCATGCACTGTTATCTAACTAGGTACAAATATATTTATGTAATAATAGAGTCAAACTGTAATCCCAGCAGGCGAATAACACATTTTAAAATTACAACGCCCGCATTAAGGATAATGCCTGTTTCACAAATGGCATTATAATATATACTATTTTTGGCAAGTCCAAGTCATGGTGTAGATTTAATTAAATACATGCATAGGCATACCTTTGTGTGGTTCATAGTTCTCAAATTTCATTAAAACGCACACAGATGACGACATGCAGATTGATGACTCCTGGTCTCGATTATCACAGCTATAGCATATAAAGTTATAATACAATGTATTGAATATGGTTACAAGCACATTCCATCAAAATACGTATCATCTATTGTTGACCATAATTATAAAAGAGGTTCTTTTTTTTCAGGTATTGCCTCAATACGGGCCCGCTTATTACCCAGATCTTTGTTATGGCCGTTACTATAGTAGGCCACCGGGATCTTACCATATGCCGCCGCCACAGCCAGATGGACAGGTAACTACATACAACTTTATTACTATTGAAACAAACTACTTCAAACCACAACTTGCAGCATTCCTGCTCGCCTAGACCTCATGCCAACTCAATAATTTTATTTGATTTTGAATCCGTGTTAAATGGAAGCGAGGAATGGCGATTTTCTTAGTTCAGTTACATAGTGTTGGTAGTGTACATGTTTTTCATAATAAAATGTGTTTCCAGATGGTAGGCGTTGGCAGTGAGCCGTATCCGCCACCACAATACTATGGCTCACCACCTTGCTATCAGCATTCACCACAAAGGATACCTTACGTCGGTAAGTACCAACACTTCTGTCTTCTTCACATATTTACGTATACCTACTCTTTACAGCAACAGGGCTTATCCATTCCGCATCCGCAGTACGTTAGGATTTTAGGTATCATAAAAATTAAAGCAACTGCAGTCGGTGGCATTACTACAGCGCTACGTCCTATACTTCTTTAAACAAGTTTTAATGAAAATATTAGGCGCTTTGTTCGATTATGCATTAAATTAAACGATGCGTAACACGTATTTGGCAAACGTACAACGTTAACCACGTCTGCATCGTTCAAGACGACAAGCGTATCACGCTACGATTGACGCTGCGCTCAAAGTAAAAACCAAAGCATAGTAATTGTTTTATCCTAATCCCAACTTCTCTTAACTAGTCTAGTCAACAAGTGCCTTTTTGGTCAACATTTTTCAGCAATCTCGGAAAAATATGAACGAGGTGTCATTCGATTCGGAATGATGAGTTTCGAAAAAAAACATTTCCTGCTTGCAAAAATAATAAACAATTAACTAATAAAAAAAATTGGGTTTAGTTTTTTACAAATATCTCAAAAACTAATTGAGGATCTTCAAATCTAAAAAAATAATATATATAACAAATTGTTCATGTAAAAACAATTTGTTATAAACAAATTAATTTTAATCTTATATTTTTCTCATTCTACTTACTGTAACAAAAATAGTCATGAGTTATTTCTTTGCAAAATATAAAAAAGAATTCGATGATTAATTTAAGTTTTAAATTTTGCAACTACGAAAATTGTTAACTCACACTTGCAATGGTCATGTTCAAGCAGCAAAAATATTGAATAAATTTTTCATTTCTTAAATTTTACATTGTTTAAATATTTTTTATTGATAAAGTGTCCTAAGTACTGTCCGTGGCTTGCGCAAGCCAGAGTACTTACCCGTTTTCGGCCGTATTTTTATCCCTCTGGGAAAATTAAAAATATTGGTCCCACAATTCCGGGAGTCGAGACTTTTTTTAGATTTGAAAACCTCAATTAGTTTTTGAGGAATTTACAAATTTCTCAAAAACTCAACACCCAATTTTTTTGGGAATCACTAAACCCAATTTTTCTTATTAAGTTTTTTATAGCTATTGCAATTTCTGCAAGCAGAACTTGAATTTTTCAAAAATCATCTGTTTGCCATTCCGTATCAAATGAAACCTCGTTGATATTTTTCCGAGACTGCTGAAAAGGTTGACCAAAGCGGCACTTGTCGACTAGACTAAACGAATGTGAGTTTGTTACAATTTCACGCCTTAACTGGTCGACCGACCATCATAAAATAGCGCATACATCATGTCAGAGGAACAGAAAAGGACATACGGTGGCCTTTCATAAAAAAAAAAAGGTCTGTTACTAATCTAATCTACATTTACGCAAGCGAAGCTGCAGGCAAAATATAGTGTTTTAAAATAATGCGTTAAGCGCACCGTATGGCGCATAAAGCTTACTGCCACTGTAGGCAGCGGCTTGGTACCATCACATTGGCTATGAGCGCGACTGCCTCCAGAAGCCTTAAAAAATAAATATCATATTTGAGTAACAGTCATATACCAATGTTATAACCGCGTGTGTTTTAGATTAGATAAAGCTACCCGTAATGAAAGATATACAATGCATGCCGCAATTAGGTAACTATAATAACAATGTCCTACTATTGCGATTGAACATAATTGTAACATCAATAATAAGAGCAGCGATAGCTCAGTGGGGAGACCAACAGACTGCAATGCAGAGGGTCTCGGGTTCGAACCCACGTCGCGCACCTCTGACTTTCGGAAGTTATATGACTTTTCGAAATTATGTGCGTATTGATTGACAATTATCGCCTGCTCCGTGCCTCGGAGAGCACGTTAAGCCGTCGGTCCCGACTGCCATGAACATCTATGGCAGTCGTTATTGGGGAAGTCGACACAAAAGATCCCACTGAGTCGAAGTGTCGCCGGTCTGTACTGACTGGCCCCCACACAAGATAAGATAAGAACATCAATAATACCAATCGATTTATCATGATGTGATAGAAAGTCGATCGTGTAAACGAAAGTGAAATTGATGATTTATTAACCTTTGTTTGCTACACATTTTCATATAGGGAGATATAGATCTTTCTCTCCGGTTCTACCGAACGAATGACGTAAGACGTGGTTTAGATTTGTAGTTGAACTGCAAGCTACCAAACTGGGCCCAGAATGCGTTCAGTGGTTATTACGATGACGTAATAGGCCTGAACAAACAGACAGAGAATAGGATAAAACCAATTTTAGGTTCCGACTCGGTCCCAATTAGTGACTAATAGATATATTTAATTTACCTATGGGAACCACATAACATACGTTTCATCATACTTATAAACAGATTTACATTTTGCTAGTTACATTTTTATTTTAGATACCATCAGCACCTTTAACATAGTGCAAAATACTTGTATATAAGTGTCTTCATATGCACGTTGTATTGTTACAGAATACCGCGGATGCCCGTGCCCATTAAACGCGTGTCCAAAAAACGTCCTTATTGGGCCCGCTACTGGTAAAGCCCCAACCGGTGGCGGCCCCGCAGACGTACCTTCGGCCCTCGCGCCGCCCGGGGGCGCCTTCCGAGCGAAGGTGCGGGCGTGCGCACTCGACGCTGTCGCCGACACACACGGCAGCGGCAAGGTACCTGCGGACAGCACTGACACCACCACCTACATCACATATTAACTCACACTTGCACGTCACAGAGGCATATGTATTACACTCACATATCACATACAGTTTTAAATTGGTACTTAAAACGTTGCGTGGTCGCAAAAGGAGCAAGTAATATTTTCTAAGAGAGAAATCTAATAACACCTTGCTTATGAGCCGAACGCATTGTTTACGTTTACCCGTTAACAAAACGGCAACTTTATGGCACTGAATCAACCAGATACTTCAAATTTGTTATTAGAAAACTGTTAATAGATTGCAAAAATACAAAATCGAGTAGAATTTAAATAGTCTACAAAAGCAACATATTACTAACTTCTTCCACCATTCTATAATTTGGTGTCTAATATATTGCATAAATTAAACACCAAAGTAGATTGTAATATCAACATTTTCTCCATAGGATCCACCATTGGAGCAAGAACCACCAGCAGCAGCTGACGCTCCACATCCTTGTGCGATGCCGGCCATCGGGGGCGTCTCACCTAAACGTGAGCTTTATGATGTCCGGGATAAGATCCTCATCGCTAACGATATACCCGGACCGACTGAAGCCTTAGGTCCCCCGTCGCCGGCGCGCGGCTCGGCTGGCGCATGCGCGCCGCAGCCGCCGCCCGTAGCGCCCCGCCGTGCCCGCCTTGGCAAAGAGATGGCCAGGCGATCCCTCGCAGGCGACGACACAGGCTTGCTTCTATCTGTACCGCAACCTACCTTAGCCCATCACAGTGATGCTGACGATGATGTTCTCGCCATATCACCACCCACCTGCGCACCTATAGACTTATCGTCGTCAGACGAACGGTCGACCCCATTAGTCGATGTCAAAAAGGAGAACGAAGGGCCGACCTATGCCGCAGCTCGAAAACCCGACGCGCAGGCGCTCAGGGAACACAACAGTAGCACAGTGTTGGATGTTAATGTCGTCACCGATGCCGCCAAAGGTGTTAAACGAAGATATTCGCGGCCTAAATTGGAGATTGATATGAAGGATACTCAACTTGAAGATGGATGTAAGACAAATGGAATAGGTGAACATGTTAAACTTCAGAAACGTAGAAAAGTATCAGGAGATCAAGCAGATATTCAGAGGACAGAGACCGTCACAAAAGAGACTAAAAAAAAGCAAACGCAACCGAAAAGAGCACCAAAAACACCGCAGGGAGAAAAGAAGGCTGCAAAAAGGAAGTCTGAAAGCAACGCGGGCGGCACTAAGCCAAAGAAGATGCTTCTCGACAATACCACCGACGAAGATGCTAGACTCAAAGATATCGTAGTTGTGACAGAGGAACCTTTACCAACTAAACCAAAAAATAAAAGTGCTCTTCTTCTCGATAACCTAATAAGAAAAAATAGCATCGATAGGCCGGATGCGAAAACTTTTTCCGACGCTGAACTGAATCCTGCAGAATTGTTCCTGTCTCCTAACGAAAATATTGCGCAAAATTGCGTCAAGAAAACGAATATAAATAATAATATTGTTGAAAATACAGGAACCGTGAACGGCGTGCGACCCAACACGATCGCTGCCGTGAGTCAACTAATAGAGAAGAAGCTAGCGTATAAAAGCGCTTGCAAACTAGAAAAAGTCGACTCCAAAGTGACTCATGGAATCAAATCAGTATTAAAAACGCCCATTGTAAAAACGAGTCCAAAGGAGGAAAATAAAATGTTAAATAAGTGCGAGTTGACCGCCGAGAGTGTGAGAACAATCGGCGACACGACGGTAGAGAAGGACGTAACGCCCCAAATTGATAAAAATGAAATCTTAATAGACAAAAATGGTGCAAAATCGACATTCTCAGATATCGCATCGAAACCCGCGAAGAATCCGAAACCGCTCAAACCTAGAGCGGACACGGAGCCCCAACCGGCGATCGAAGAGGTGCCGAGAGTCTTCGAGGACACGGAGAAGCTCGAGGACGAGGAGACGAGGAGGGCCCGCGAGACGGAGGAGAAGACGGAGCCCGTCAAACCATCGGCCGAGAGACCGGCAGGCAAGAGATGCAAGCTAACAAACGGGGAACTGAAAGCGAAAAACGTGGAGAAGGTGGTGAAGCTGCTGGTGTCGAAGCGGCCGGCGATAAAGACGGACGAGGCGACGCTGGTGGTGGAGGAGGCGTGCGCGGGCGCGGCGCCGGCGGGCGGCGCGCTGCGGCGCGCGCGGCGCCGCGGGGCCGGCCGCCGCCGCCGCGCGCCCGCGCCGCCCGCGCCGCCGCCGCCCGACCCGCACGCGCCGCCGCGCTGGAGCAACGGCTGGCACTGGGACGGCGACCACTACCTGTCCAAGGTCTACCTCAACGTAAGTACCGCATAGTATACGCGCCGCGCACACACGCGCCTCGGCCGTGAGCGAGCACTGACCCGGCGCTGCTGTTGCAGAACGACTCGCGGCAGGACCGCACGGCGCGGTGCTGGGCGCGCATGTGGCACGCCAGCGGCGACAGCGTGGCGCGCGGCGACTGCGTGCTGCTGCGCGCGTCGCTGGCGCGGGCGCAGCCCTACGTGGCGCGCGTCGCCAGCCTCTGGGAGAACCCGGACGACGGTCAGTGAACGCTCGTTCTCACTCATTCTTCTCATCAGTTTTTTCGATATCTTCTAAATCATTTCTACACTACGAGAGTCAAATAGAAAGAAATAGTCAAATATAATTTATAAGCTGTTGATTTTTATATTTCGAGCCTTCGTTCCTTTCTAAGCACTCACATACACATGATAAATCCATTTACTCTGATGCGGGTACCATACTCTTTAGGAATATCTGCAACGACCTTCTTGAATGCAATCACTACATCTTCAGGGTCCATAAAGAGAATTCCTTAAGTGTATCGTTTATTATTATACCTGAACCTTTATGCCATGAAATTTTATTATTAAAATGTAAAAATAGATACAACTTCCGTAACCAAATATTCAACAATCTGTATTATGTTGCGAGCTGAAGTGTTATAAGTGTTATAACAGTAAAAAGGATCCTATTTCTGAACATTGCTGCCGAACATTTTCCAAAACAACTTACATGCAATTACTCATATATCAACTAATAGTCACAGTTTATCCTCTAACGCAATTATTGTGAAATGGACAGTCCATCCAAAGAATGACTCAATCATGATTTATCTTGAAATCTGCTGTTATTTAATTATGTTGGCAAATCCTCGCAAGGAAATAATCATCACGCTGATTGTTTTTTGTTTCAGGTCCGTTGCTATAAATTCAGATATAATTGGTTATGACTGTTCAAACACATAATTCGAGTCGCCTCTTTTATATTTTCAAGTATTTTTCAATACTAATTGAAAAGAGGTGATTTTCATTTGTAGTTGAATTACGTCGAGCGCGAAGGTGCCTAGCATCTATTTGTTCGTGCACCAAATCTTGCCTTAATCTGTTAATATATCACTATTTTCTTGGCTTCTATCATAAGCCGCATAATACTTACATAATCTGGTCAGTGGTCCCTATTGATGGACGTCTTTCAGAAAAATGATTAGTGTGATGTTTCGACCAAGTTTAAACCAAATAAATCAATTATATATGGTGACACGGGACGGGCTACGTCATGCAATGCTACTCGAAGCCTATCATAACTTGTAGTTGATTAAAACCGCAACGAAAGTCATAATAAATCATGGAATGAAAATGTTTCTCGTCAAATAGGTATATTACGTCGCTCGACGCACGAGGCACTTTTTAAATTGCCGATCATTGGTGAAAACAAATGAGAAATTAATTCAATATAGGTACGGTACATCAACAGCTTCCAAAATGAGTTTCTTATTAGAAATTTGAATAAATTTTACGTTGGGATAGTTACTTCGTTTTTAAAACTTTGTTTGACTCTCATAAAATAGATGGCATATATTTTTTAATTTAGTTTCAATGCTGTGTTCCAAATGTAAGCGATAGAGTGAGTATGCTTTTCAAGTGGTGTGTGTTGTACTGTGGTGCAGGCGAGATGATGGTGTCGCTGGTGTGGTACTACCGGCCCGAGCACACGGAGCGCGGGCGCCAGGCGGCCGACGCGCCCGACGAGGTGTTCGCCTCGCGCCACCGCGACGCCAACTCCGTCGCCTGCATCGAGGACAAGTGCTACGTGCTCACCTTCAACGAGTACTGCCGGTCAGTGCATGTACATACCCTCAGCCTCTACGTACCCTCACCAGACAAACATGATATGCGACTGCGCTACGGCCAACATTTTTACAACACTTCATAACGTCTCAATTCAGAGCACTCTCTGAATACAGCTACACACCGATGACTTTTGCCATATATATAAGATCATCTTACACGCAATACCACTTTGAATGCGAACAAAAAATTGCACTTATCGGGTAACGTGACTGGAACTTGTCAAAATTGCCGGTGGGCAACGATAACGTAGTGATATTGTCTTTACCGAAAAAATAATGCCGGACAAGATGTCTAACCCTTCCAACGTATAATAATAAATAATAATCAACAAGTATCTAATAAAACACAGAACGCAAACTAAAGCAAAACTTCAAAAATAAATATTATCAAAACGGTTGACATGCACTGAAATATTCTGTCGCTACAACAATTGTAAATACAACAAACCTCAAAATCGATGTATATACATAGTGAATTCCTATTCATTAACAGCACCCTTCCAAACTAGAAATTGTTTCCTCTCAATTCAGTCGAATCGGTCGTACATATATACATCACACGCATACACTCTCACTACTGCAATAGGCCGACAAGCCGACATTACACAATACGACGGTGTCATGTAAAACTTAATTGTGTTACGTAAAAAAACAGAAATGCGACATTCTAAAGGCAGTTAAGACTGATTTACATGGAATCGGTTTCTGGCATTAGTCTACTACCTGTACCTAAGTCAAAGCTAGGTCAGCTTAGGTACTGTTATTGTATAAATTGATTTCAAGTCAATAAAGCGCTGTCAGGTTAGTGCTGACTTTAAAAAATTAACCCACCGCTGCCTGCGCCTGCGCAACTGTCCTTATCTAAACGCCGAAAACAGCAGATGGTCAGTGGCTGACGCTCTGGCGACGCTGTATCGTGTTTAACTAGCTAAAATGTCGTCAAAGTAATTCTGCTTTGATGACATTTTTATATTGTTATCCAAAGTCGTTCTCTGTAAATATATCTTCTTCCACAAAGCAACACACTACGTATCTTTTTCTGACATAGTCATCAACTCTTGTACTAGGTAGGCAAATTAAAAAATAATTTCTTTGTATTTTCTACTTTACGAACGCATTATTCCCCAATGACTTTACCACGGTAATGTTATCTACTAGTATTCTATCTTCAAAGAAACGGTTGGAACGTGAGTCAAACCTATGCGCCTCAAGTTCGGTATACACTCGGTACCTACACAACCAGTCGCGAATACGCCGCAGTGACAAACGGACGGTGTGATCGATTTGTAAGCAGTAATCATGCTATTTGTGAATATTTGCTTGAAATAAGTACACACAGCGACGCTTCAACCTAGACTGTTTTGACTTTGAACTATTAGAAGTTGAACGCTGCGAATCGTTCGAGAGAGTGCGTTATATTACATCGACATCACTATGCACTGTCTCTTTCCGACAGTTTTCTATTTTGTATTTGTATGTAGTGTAGTGTAGTTATGCGTATATAGGGTTTTGTAACTTGATGTGTAGCCGTGTGTACAAGTACTTACATAATAATTATGGCAAAGAGCAATTTAACAATAAAGATCGTACATCTTAGTCGAGGCGCAGATATTAAATATATAAGTGTTTTTTTATCAAATCTACTAATCAAAAAACACAACATGATTTTTATTGAACACTTCCTATTTCATTCACTATGAATTTCATATTTTTATATAAAAATATAATAATAATAAAAATACAGTCACTAAACTAGAAAGAATCTCAAGTAGGTAGATGAAATTAGAAATACTGGAGGTGGACAGCCCTCTTGCGTGTCTACGTACCGCGCGGCTGTAGGTAATTATTTCAAGGATAGGGCCGAGTCATAATACTGGTAAATAACATTACCGTGACTTTACTAACATGCGAACATCCTGAAGAAACAACCACTGCTACTAGCCAGTAGCACTGTTTACACATGTCATAAAGTCATGTGTATTTAAACGTCATTTCTCGACGTCAGCCCTGCCATCCATTACAGACTCATTGTAACTCAGCGCATATGACGTAGTAGAGTCAGTCGTTCATTAAATGTATTATTTTATCCGCTCACACATACATACGCGCCGTACACCTAAGAGTTAAAAGTACCTGACTCTCATTTACCGACTTGGAAACACTGTTACATAAAATACATTCAATATAACAGAATGTTCAAGTTCTCGTACTCGTAATGTGTGGACCTGCTATCACAATCACGCTGAATGGGTGTCGAGTCCAAGTAGTGAGTTGTGCGTTTGTGTACAGGTACCGCAAGCGGCTAAAAGCGGCAGAGGAGGGCGTGAGCATCGTGCCGTCCATCGTGCCGCCGCTGCCGCCGCCGCCGGCCGAGCCCGGCCTGGCCGTGGCGCCCAACGACTGCAAGCTGCCGCCCGCCGTGTCGCCCGAGCTCGTGCTCTTCTGTCGCAAGATCTACGACTTCAGATCCAAGAAGATCCACGTCCCGAACAAATGAACTGTGCGAACGACACTTTTGGATATCGTTCGAAAGATCTGCGTCGTTCTGTGCCGGTCTGTGCCGATGTGTGCCGAAGTGTGCCGGTGCGTGCCAGTGCGTGCCGGTGCGTGCCGATGCGTGCCGGTGCGTGCCAGTGCGTGCCGGTGCGTGCCGAGGCGTGCCGGTGCGTGCCAGTGCGTGCCGGTGCGTGCGGATGCGTGCCGGTGCGTGCCGGTGCGTGCCGATGCGTGCCGGTGCGTGCCGGTGCGTGCCGGTGCGTGCCGGTGCGTGCCGTCGTGTGCTTCGAGCCGACGAGACGTCACAATCAATTTTTATAAAGTAATTTTATCGCAAGGAAGTGAACACCAAAGTTACGTTACGAAGTGAACGGTGACGCGTCGGTGATGGCGGCGCTCCGACACTCGCGGCCCTCGGTGTAGAGACTCGATCGTTTCTTATATTGTAGTGTCTCATCGCAAACTTTTAAATTAGTACAAAAATAACGCGTTCCCAGGTTCAAATCGTAGAGTGTGTGACCTGTGGCCATTTTATGTGAAGATAAACTACGTAATCGTTGTGTTTAGTAATCGCCGATTGGTCATATTTTGCTTGTATTGTGATGTAGTAGAAGTTTTTTTAATTAGAAATTAAAGTGATTTGCGGTATAGATTTGATTTCGATAAATAATAATTTTTATCAAGTGATGCCTTTTATAATGTATAAGTAGTTTTAAGGAAATCATGTTGAAGAAGATACATAATTATGTATAGCAATATATTTTTCTTTCTAATTCGAAGTAAGAAGAGAGAATGTCCTATTTATTCTCACTCCTACAAATGCGATGAGAAATACTAGGGAACTGATTCGATAGCTATTCTCTATAGCTGATACGATTTTGTATGACATTTAAGTTCTTATTTGGCTACATGAGAAATGAAAAGGCATTTATAATGATTACAATTATGTTTAATTACCTATTTGTTATATTGTTGTCAAGGTAGAGTCTATATTAAATTATTCTTTTTATTATTTAAGTGCACTGCGTTGCGTGTGACAATGACAGAACGTGGCGAGTGAATCTCCTCTGTTAGTTGTCTACTGTCGTCTCGTACACTCGCACGTCGCAAGATCACAGGCGCGGTCGAGTGTGAGCCAGTCAGCATGTCGTTTCCAACCACACTTTCAGTTTATAATACCAATGATTCTTATAAAGGGTCTACTATTAAATTAAGTAATTACTGAAACATCACAAATTTTGCAACTTTTATAATTTAATACATAGGAACGCAAGGGCTAAAGATTGCCTCAGTGAAGTTCCGTTAGCCGTAACTCCTGTCTACAGGCTATAACTCTTATAGGACTTTCACGTATCTGCAGTAGATTTTTAAACTTTTTAATATCAACCAACTTATAAAAGGATTAAACTTTTGCCCTGCCTTCGAAGGAATTGATTTAAAATTTGCATTTCGGCCTTAAAGTATCCAAATAGGCAATTTTTACTTTGTACAGGGCCAGAACATTGACAGGAAGACTGATTTTGCAAAATTTTAGTATATTGCCTATTTATTTCTTTAAATTATTTACATTTTTATTTACTGCGCAAATAAAATCAAAATCAATTTGTTTTTTCATACACCACATCCACTATTATTTAACATTATAATTCAGATTAACAAAGGGGAACAGTTATACATATGTAAATTAGAATAGGTCTAAACAAAAAAAGAAACACTTGTGTGTAAAAGAGATATATTGTAAGACTATAATAGTGAAATCTCTTTATCATTAGATACATAATTATAAGTAGCGCGAAAATAAAGAATATATATTTAACGTTATATTTCCCTTGTGGAAAACTATAAAGGGCATTTATACATTTCACTTTGTGGACTTCTCATTACCTGCCTTCACTAATTCCTACAATGTATCTCTGGATTGTGTTATCTATCATTATATTTGTACATACTATAATTTTGTTTTAGTATTTGCTACGTTGTTTGTTATCTTTCCAGTGAGATTTGTAACCACTAACTGTATAGATATTCAGGATTAGTAGAGGTACCTCTATCAGCGCTTTTCCATTAAAGCTATACTCACTCCACTTAGGCCAAATTCAATGTAAACAAACCTAACTTTGTAAACAAACCACTGTCAAATTGAAAGTCAATGTAGACATCTAATAACTGTTGCATGATATAAATTTTATGTTAAAGGTAGTATTTACCTTTGAATACCCTGGCAAAGGTAAATATTGTCGCGTTAATTTCACTTACATATTATTTAAGCTTCTTATAACATTACTTTTGATTATTTTGACAATCATTTGTTTACAAACATTTAACACTAAATTTGGCTTCAGTTTAAATATACATATTATGAAATGAACGCAATCATGTGTGCGAATGAGGTAGAAATATCTCTTTTTTATTTAAATGTGAGCTTGCGTCCTTTTCATATTGGAACTAAATCAATTCTAAAAGACACTAACTAACGTTAGTATATGTCAAAAGAGATACTAACTGCACCAACTAATGAACTCCATAAGATATTTGTACATATGTTTTCGATATTTGGCCGATACAAAAAATACTCCCATGTTTTATACATAATTTCCATTTTGGCTAAATATTGCAAGTATACATGCCCCATATGGATTGTTATTTTAACATTGTGTAACTGTCACAGTAGTATCATACATGTTTAGATGGTAACACTATAGTGCATAGACAATGCATTGAACATCTTTTAAACAGCTCTAAAATAAATATGACTGTAAAAGTATGAAAGATAAGGTGGTTATGCGGCGAGTAATCTATATATGACTGGTCCATGTCACACAAGAGCAATTTAATATTATATGGTAGATACAGTTAAAGAAAGCCGCACAATCGCTTCATATTTTTCTAAAGATGAATTATTTCAGTCTATTGTTCAGTCTATTGCCTGTGTCTATGGTTTAAGCAGATAATATATCTGCAATTTTACATCAACTATTAAGATCTGTCTTTTGTCAAATTGTATGTTTAACACATACACCCGGTTCCTAAAAGGCTAATGAACGACGTGTCAATATCAAACTCATGTCAAATGATTTGATTGGCTGTTGTTAATTCAGGCAACCAATCACAGCAATTGATATGCATTTGGCCGTCTATTAACAATTTTTTGTGTTGATCTGCCTTATAGAAACCGGGGAATAGAGATAGAGAATGGATTGACATAGATAGTGGACTACTTGTCCATTCTTTATGTTGATCAAAAACAAATATAGTGGATAAGAGACAAAAGACAGAAAGAACCGCTGTCTTCTAGAGAGTTATTGTTATTGTAAATTATTGTTCTCATGTAAATGACAAATTGTCTTAATGGGAAATAAAGATCTTTAAACCGAATCAGAGTAATAATTTTTTTCTTGATTGCTCAATCCATTCTCTACGTCTTCACACTTGTACGAGTTAATATAGTAGTACTTTATTTTATGATTTTTTTGTACAAATATACCACTATGGTAAGGCGCTGTATAGAATTCAAATAAAAAAGTGCATTCCGTATAACGATATATTCTAGTAACATACAATGTAATTGTGTACATAACAAATGGGCTTTTCGCCTTTATTACAGTATTGTTTCAGTTTTGCGACTATTTAATTAATATAGTTATACACAATACAGGGTAAAATATACAATGGTTTAAAAACAAAAAATCGGATGTAAGAAAAGTATATAATAGTGTACAGTAGATTTCTACTTATTTAAGTAGATATACAATTTGTATATTTTTATTTTTAGTAAAATATTTTAAATAACGAAAATAAATAAAACTAACAATTGTATATTTTATCCTGTCGACTGTACATCACAATCTCACTGGTTGTCTATGTCCAAAGCCTATGTTTTCAAATCTTTTATTTTCTTTTTCATTGCTTGATGCCAAAAATTTTGCTGCAAAAATTCTATTAATCAGTAATGATGTAATACCAATTTCCGATGAGTTTAGGTTAAACCGATGACGGGGGGCTCGGCGCGTGATCGTTTACACCTATGAGCATATGAGTACAGTCCATACCTAGTATCTAGGTCAAACGCGAAATCCCTCTTGATTTTAATGCGAATAAAATCCTTTTAGTGCGCTTATAACGTAGATTTCGTAGGTGATAGATTATAGAGCACAAATTACCTACAAATGGACGAACATAGAATTTGTCAAGTGTCGATTCACCCGACATCAATACTCATTATTAATTAATCATAGAATTAATGAGTAAATTCCATAATAATAAATCTACGAGTAAAGAACCTTGCTTGTAGCAGAATTATTTTAAAGAATGTTACCCGGGGGTATTTCGCGGTTGCAACTATGTTATAGTCAATAATAGCATTAGATCTACTAATAAGGAAAATACCTTGTTTTTATTATTTATTTTGTTTCAATGAAAATTATATAGGTATATTTTATTATTGTAACCTTCATAGTTGGCTGTAATTTAATATTGATGTAATTAATATATGTATTTTTATTTCAATATTGGCTTTTATTAATTAACAACTACCATCCCTTTCAACTAAATAAGTAAGTACACAACATCTTAAACACTCGCAATCTTTGCGTAAGACACAACTACCTACATAGTTACTACAAGGACTAGTTTTACTTTAAGTATAAACCGTCACGAGACGTCTGAAGAATAAACACGTTATAATAAAAATGTAATAGTATTAGTAACGTTTATTGCTTCTGATGGCAGACAAGTGTCACTAGTGACTTATGTAATGGTAATCGCCGATCGTGTATATGGCTATGATATTATGGTAAGTATCACTAAAGCAATTACATGAAAACAAACAAGCTGCTAAAAGTTTTTAAACTTTCGCGATTTGTACATACTTAATATAATGTTAGACAACGGGTCTTACTCGCGATAAAGTATTTAAAAGGTAATAAATACCTATTGATTACCCGACGTTTCGACCGACTTGCATCGATCGTGGTCACGGGTTGACTGATGTGAGCTCAGCGGCGCACTGTGGGCTGAAAATCGACCTCCATAGACATAGAAATGAAAGTTGCTAGATGTTCGTTTTGTTGACGGATATGGCTTCTATTAGCTATTATACACATAACAATGTCATCTGAGCTAACTCCGCACAAAAATGAATTTATTATAAGGTTTTTTCGAAAAAAATGTATGGAGCTAGCATGAAAAATCTGAATATCTCTGAACTTGCAAGGAAAACCGTAATATCCTCAGAGATGGTTATAGGACTAATTATTTGTGATTTTTTGACATACTTCATATAACGGTACCTGCTGCAGAATTTTTTTTAAAAATCATCTTATTTTTAATTAATTTTTTTTAACATTAAACGATTCGTTTTGGTGTATAAGTAAAGAAACAACTCGTTATATGCATATAATACTAAATCTTCGCCAGTTATTTGTTAAAATATCAAGAAAATTATTTTTGCCTAACATAGTATATATGTTTTAAAACAGTTAATTGGATACCATTACTGAACTTTGCATATAGGTAAACTACTGAATAATAAATTAGCCTTCTAATGAGTTCTGAATAAGAGATTAAGTGATTTGCAATGTCGCACAATGGTAACTACGGATTACACTAATTAAAATCTTACAGGTAAGTACATAAGTAACTTAAATAGTTAATTAGATATGTTACGAGTTCTAAGAAATATTTTCGACAACTGTCTAATGAGGTCGTTAACTAATGTTGGACTGAAATATAAAATGGTTAACATTTTGCATCATAATTTAGTTTATTCTAAGCTTTGTTACCCCTAACATATCACTGTGAAATTTTATAATGGAAAGTTTAAATACCAATTTAGACCTATTCGTTCTTCTAAAATGTAAGAGTACTTCATTTGATCATGAGGTATTGTTTAGTGAAGTTATATCCCGCCTAGACGTTTGTCTTTCCGTTGAAGATCAAGTGACTCTAAAAGAATTTTGTCGGAGATTTGTACGAGCTGCATCACAAAGGTGATAAAAATCTCACCGAATTCTTGATACTTTTAGAAAACAATACGAAATTTGGCTGCAAGCAACTATCGATTGGCCAAGTTGTATAAATTTAGTCGCTCAAGAACCAACTGTTGCTGAGGGATCAAGATCAATCTCTCCAGAACCCTCAACATCATACTCTGTTGGTACAATGACAAAGAGGTCACGAAAACCATTCGAAGATCTGGAAAGCAAACAGAAGAAGAGAAGATCTGATGAGCATAAAACTGACAATCCCAGTGAATTGGCATATACAGCAGCAGCGCGTTTTAAGGAAGAAGATTGTGAGGATATCGCATCTGTAATCGAATATATGCTGAAACATCCTGAAGCAGCCTCTAAAATTAAGGAAACGCTTAAGCAACCGGTGAAAACTATCTTATTTACACCAGAAAAAGCACTTGGATTACTCCTTTCATTAAAATTATCAAAATGGCAATACATCACTTTACGAGAGTCAGCTATTCGGGAAGGTAGAAAGGATATTTATCCATCCTACTATAAAGTGCAACAAACCAAGCTGGCATGCTATCCTCCGAAGCAATCAGTGTTAGTGACCGATTCATCGGCAAGAATAACCCTTCAAGCTTTACTCGACATTACGGTCAAAAGAATCCTCCAAAGTTTTCCTAACGATGATGTGCAAAATAAGGATTTAAAATTGATATCTAAATGGGGTTTCGATGGTGCGTCAAACCAAAGCCGATACAAGCAGAAAATGGATAGCGATCAAGACGATTCAAGTATTTTCATGACTTCCTTGGTGCCACTAAAACTGACTGATGGAGACAATACTTTGTGGATGAACCCAAAACCATGCTCAGCAATGTATTGTCGTCCAGTTCAATTTACTTTTGTGAAGGAAAGCGAAGCAGTAGTCATCGAACACAAACGACGAATGGATGAAGAAATTAAGGCTCTCATTCCTACAGAGTGCAATAATAGAAACAGGGTGAATCATCACCTAATGATGACAATGATCGATGGTAAAGTCTGCACGTATTTGTCTCAAGCCAGATCAAGTTCATCATGCTATTTGTGTCTGGCAAAACCGACAGAAATGAACCGTTTGAGTGTAGTAACAGCAAAGACCGTATCTTCTGATATATACGAGTTTGGATTGTCATCTCTACACGCCCGTATAAATTGTATGGAATGTTTACTACATATTTCGTATAGACTAGATTTTAAAGAGTGGGCTGCGAGAGGTAACGAGCACAAAGAAATGCTAAGTAAGAGAAAAAAGATTATTCAAGACAAATTTAAAGACGAATTAAATCTATTGATTGACATTGTTAAACAAGGTTCCAGAACTACTAATGACGGCAACACTGCAAGAAAGTTTTTCAAATTTCCCCATAAAACTGCAGCCATTACTGGGTTGGACGAAGAACTAATAAGAAGATTTGCTGTGATTTTACAAGCAATAACTTCCGGGGAAAAAGTAGATATAATTAAATTTCAAGATTATGCCTTCAAAACAGCAGAGAGGTACGTGGAATTATATGACTGGTACTATATGTCATCAACCGTCCACAAATTACTTATACACGGGGCAGACATAATCGAGAAGAATGATGTTGTACCCATAGGAAGTCTCTCGGCAGAAGCATCCGAGTCTCGCAATAAAGATTTTAGGAGGTTTCGGGAACATCATTCGCAGAAAAAGAGCAGGCAAGATTCGAATCATGATATCCTTAAATATGTTAGTTGTTTCTTCGGATCCTTTTATAAATGTACAAAGGCCCAAGTTAGATGCCAAGAAAAAGGAGGATTTATTTCCTGAAACCCTCAATTTAATTCAGTTTCAAGAAACTGACTTTGAGTTTCTAGGCAATCTAGATTCTGATTCAGAAATCGACGAGAGTGATAAGGAAAACTAGAAACTTTTTGTGCTTTTAATTATAATTCTATTCAATGTAATTTTTTCATGATCTTTCGTTATTTAGCTTTGGTACGTAACTATGTTTTGCAATTGATTTATTTTTTAATAATTTATATATCTATTCTTGTACGTATTTATATTTTTGCATACTTTTGTACCTATGTTTTGTTTTATATAAATTTTATCAACTATTAAAAAATACCTTTTTAATTTATTTTTCTTTTTATTTAATGCCTATTATTAGCGTTAATAAAATAACTAACTTATCGATTGATCTTTACTTTGACATTAGTAGAATTTAATGATTTAAAAAAATACCTTCATTTAGACATAATAATAAAATAATTAGACAGTTGTCGAAAATATTTCTTAGAACTCGTAACATGTCTAATTAACTAATTAGTTTACTTATGTACTTACCTGTAAGAATTTAATTAGTGTACTCCGTAGTTACCATTGTGCGATATTGCAAATCACTTAATCTCTTATTCAGAACTCATTAGAAGGCTAATTTAATATTCAGTGGTTTACCTGTATGCAAAGTTTAGTAATGGTATCCAATTACCTGTTTTAAAACATATATACTATGTAAGGCAAAAATAATTTTCTTGATATTTTAACAAATAACTGGCGAAGATTTAGTATTATATGCATATAACGTGTTGTTTCTTTACTTTTACAATAAAACAAATCGTTTAATGTTAAAAAAAATTAATTAAAAATTAGATGATTTTTAAAAAAAATTCTGCAGCAGGTACCGTTATATGAAGTATGTCAAAAAATCACAAATAATTAGTCCTATAACCATCTCTGAGGATATTACGGTTTTCCTTGCAAGTTCAGAGATATTCAGATTTTTCATGCTAGCTCCATACATTTTTTTCGAAAAAACCTTATAATAAATTCATTTCTGTGCGGAGTTAGCTCAGACGACATTGTTATGTGTATAATAGCTAATAGAAGCCATATCTGTCAACAAAACGAACATCTAGCAACTTTCATTTCTATGTCTATGGAGGTCGATTTTCAGCCCACAGTGCGGCGCCTTCGTGAAGTGCGGGTTTCGGCAACTACCCTCACTTGGTCACTATTATTTATATTCGCCTACTCGCATCACCATCCGCGACAATTACAATCCGTTGTAGCATCACTGACGAACAGAGCGTATGACCTCTGTGACCCTGAACACCTAGAAAGTGAGCTCACACATGTTCAGGAGGTACTTAGGCGCAACGGATATAAGGGCAGGATACACCGTCCGAGGAGAAGGGATAGCCAACCTGGGGTCAGCAGAGTGCCGGCATACATGCCGTATATAAAAGGAGTAACGGACAAAGTTGGAACAGCACTGAAGAAATACTCCATAAAGACTGTATATAGTCCGTTCTCCAAAGTAGTAAGCTATCTACGCACTCCAAAGGATGTTATCCCTTTTCAAACACCTGGCGTCTACAAGGTGGATTGCAGTTGTGGTAGTTCGTACATCGGACAGACCAAACGTACAATCGCTGAAAGGGTCAAGGAACATATCACAGCTGTCAAGAACCGGGTAGTAAACAAGTCCGCTATAGCCGAGCATTTGCTGGAGTCTGGACCAAACCACTGGATCGAGTTACATAAACCACAGGTTTTATCCACCGATCGTCACTATTACTCCAGGATAGTACGTGAAGCGGTTGAAATTAAGAAATATCGTAACTTCAACCGGGAGGATGGATACCGTTTGTCTACATCTTGGAATCCAGTCATCAGCAAATGTAAACGTCGCCGTAGTGACTTAGGTAGCCAGTGTGTAGACGTCGTTAGTGTTGTGTGTCGAAATACCGACAGCGCGAATATAAATAATAGTGACCAAGTGAGGGTAGTTGCCGAAACCCGCATTTCACGAAGGCGCCGCTGAGCTCACATCAGTCAACCCGTGACCACGATCGATGCAAGTCGGTCGAAACGTCGGGTAATCAATAGGTATTTATTACCTTTTAAATACTTTATCGCGAGTAAGACCCGTTGTCTAACATTATATTAAAACAAGCTGCTGACAATTTTGAACCACGTAGATGGCAAACAAACACATGACTCGGCTGATGGGACTCTGTTACCTTAGTCACTAGAGGCACCACTCGCACATTAGGTACCTACCATCAAAGAAGAAGAGCACCGAGGTGTGATTGGACCTCTAGCTCTTATCAAATGAAACGCATCATCAATATTGCTACTTTAAATCAAAATTCTGTGAAAGTGTACACAATCACGAGAAAAAAGCGATGCTCTAGGTACTTTAGCTTTAAATATTCATAATTTGCGTCATATCAATTGATCAGTACTCATTCTCTCAAAATTACTGCGCAACATGAAGTCTTTCTTCATCGTTCTCATAACCAATTAGGTATATGTTGACGTAAATATTATGCCATAGAACTACCCGTATATTAGGTAAGTATTATAAAAACAAAAGTAAATACATGGGTTAAAAGAATACTGTTACGGCTAATGCCATCTGGCGGCACTGTGGGAAAGACTCGTCAGTCCCTTCAAATAATATAATTTATTACAGCACCATCTATTGACATCTTACGGGATTACGTAGTTGTCGGTACGAGTCGACTAGAGAGAACGCTGGCACATTCTCCAATCATCGTACTATTACATACGGGGTATGGCTTTTCTAGAAAACCCCAGAAACGCTTTACCCGCGTATAAATAGAGCGCACGCGCACCGCCAAGTCAGTTTACAATCGTAAGCGGTCAAGTGTTCATGGAAGCGAACGGAAGCGAAAATACTACGAAGTTTGAAGCAGTTACAGTGGAAAAGTTTAGTATAGTGTTTGTTGTGTTTTAAAGTTAATTGTGTGCTAGAATAAAACGTGTTTTAGTCGGTAATATTGTCATATATTTTTATCCGTCGAACCCAGCACGTAACAATACTTAGAAATAAAAAAGGATAAGTACTAGAAAACAGCATTTTTAGACACCCAGCAAGCGTTTGTAGTGGTAGTTAGTCAAACTTTAACAAAAGTGTATTAATCTTCAATAGGCAATTGAATATCTTTCACGGTTACTACTATTGTATGTTTAAATCTTACCTATTGCATGTGAAGCGACGGTAGCTTTATAGATATAGCCCCGGACTTGCGACTGAAAGGATTTTTTTTTGCGGATTCGATGCGCACTAATTGCAAGACCAATGTGAAACTATTCATATAAATAACACAAGCATTCTGTCTTTGGTGGAGGAGATAAAAAAACTAAGTTTGTAACTCAAGTTGCTACTTTGCTCATATAAAAAACAACTAATATATATGGTTTCAAGTAATTATCTTCTGTCATCTGCATATAAGATAAAAGCAGGTGTAGGTACCCTCAATTCTTGGTCTGATAGTATACTCATCCACTCCATCTATATCTGTCAGAAATCCTACCATCGTAACTACAAATATCTTAGGGCGCGTTCCACTTAGCGTTCACGACGACTAATATGCTCGTTTATCCGTTGCACATGACGAATACGATCTTTTTGGAAGCGGCGATAACGTCACTTATGACGTCATTACTCACGCTCACGCAAAGCTCACGACAACCCATACTGAGAGGTGGGTCGTCGTGAGGATTGAGAAATTTGGCGCCATTTTTGAAAAAAATAATTTTATTTAATAATATTTAACGCGTTACCAGCCGGCGGGCAGAAGCCAGGTCCGTAGCTGGTAACCGTTAGGGTTATATTGAAACACGCAGACTGATTCAACTGAGAATATATTTACAATTTTCACCTATCTTATATCCCATTTATTAGTCATGCAAGTAACGCTAACACTAATGTGTACAATAATCATGTACACCAATCAGCGACAAGTAAACAAAAATCTAACATTTACGAATGATTTCTTGGAAATCTGTTCGCGAGTATAAAAATAGTGCCACGTATAAAAAGCAGAGGGAAGCTTCGCGCGTCACCAGTTTGAAAGTTGATCGCCTTCGCGCGTCGCTTGGTTTCGGCGCGGCTAGTTGTACGATGCTCCGTTCGATTCCAGGTTCCTCGTAAAGTTATATATTGCCTGTGCGTATATACATACGCCACAAATAAATAGCAGTAAAACAACAAATAAAAGAACCTACACAGCTGTAGTTGGTTTTCATTTGGGCAACTAGAAAATTACTTTTTATTGCTGTATATTGACGTATTGTTGTCGTAACTTAGAGCATTTACTAAAATGTGAGAAGTTGTTTATTACAAATACAAAAACAATTACCGGATTCGGCGGACGTTCAGTCACATATTTACGCGCATAAGATACAGCTAACCTGAACAAGCCCGCCTAAGGGTAATTGTATTACGGTATATATTTATTGTGACTACTTACTTGGTTCTATTATGATGAATGGTCAAACACCACCATCTTCTTTTTCTCAATTTGTTTCACAGGTTTTTTTTTAACCACATTGACATAATGGTTGTATAGTGCTATTAAATAAATGGTTGCAGCAGCAACACACTCCACGTCCATCTTGACGCTTGCCGTTCGACAAACAGACGATCGTGTGGATGCTAGCACGATGATCGTGCCGATTATAGACGATCACACGATCAACGATTAACGCCGATAATTTAGAGGTGCCTTTAGACTTTATCTTAGCCTAAAGCTAGCCTTTGGTCTCTTTGTTTGTATGGATGCCTTATTTGGTATTTCTTGGCTATCTATATTGTTTAAAATCTCAGGTACGCTTTCTAGGTATGTTGTATTTATTTATTTTCATTACCTTATTTTAACCCATTTTCAGGTCGTGTTTGTTGATACTCGGAGAGTATGTTACCGATGCTGGCAAAGAGCCGAAAATGCGACTCGAGCTCAACCTCAGCCACATCCACACCCCGAGCCAGAGCCGCAAGAACAAGCAGAGCCGCAAGAACAAGCAGAGCCGCAAGTACAAGCAGAGCCGCAAGAACAAGCAGAGCCGCAAGAACAAGCAGAGCCGCAAGAACAAGCAGAGCCGCAAGAACTAGCGGCACCGCAACAACAAGCAAAGCCGCACCTAGAAATGCCTGACTGTATGAGAGCACTATATACCTCGACGCATTGTCTCTTTCGTGGCTGCCCATTGTATTAACAACCCGCCATCGAATTCCAAACTGTGTTAAAATCTATGTATTTACTCTTAAAATCTACATTCCCGACGCTGCCAGAGTATGCCGAGATCACCTAAATGGCAATGATTGGGATGGATAACCTCAAGCATGCTACATTTCCCATAACTTTACTTCGCGCGTCGCTTGGTTTCGGCGCGACTAGTTGTACGATGCTCCGTTCGATTCCAGATTCCTCGTAAAGTTATATGTTGCCTGTGCGTATACACATACGCCACATCACTCCCGCCTAAGCGAAGCGTACGTTTTGTTTCACCGCGCGGCCGGATCTGGTGACGTACGAATTTCGCGGTGAAGGTGATGACTGTGATGAGGCTATCCGCATTGGTATGGGTGATGTGTCCGGGGCTCGCGTGTTTGTTAATGTTGTGTTTTCTGGCGAGTCTTCCTCGTTGAGTAGATGGGCTGGCTTCAATTTGTCGATTGAAATTACTGCGGTGCGAAGCGGAAGTTGCACTGTGAAGTGCTTGCCGTCGGTACTGCCTTGAAGTACTTGATATGGTCCGTTGTATGGTGGTACGAGAGGTCTGCGCACGATGTCGTTGCGCACAAACACATGCGTACATGTCCCGAGGTCTTTGTGTATGAATGTGTTTGACCTTGACGCTTGCCTTGTTGATGTTGGTGATAATGACGACATTGTTTCAGTCAGCTGACGGACAAATTCCGCATCTTCAATGTTCGGCTTGGTAGGCGCGAAGAAATCAGATGGGACGCGTAACGTAGATCCGTATGTCATCAGGGCCGGGCTGACGGTTGAGTCTTCACGTAGGGCGGTGCGAAGTCCTAGTAATACTGTAGGTAATTCATTGATCCATCTGTTATCGGTTGCTCTTGCCATCAGTGCCGCTTTCAGAGATCGATGCCATCGTTCGATTTTTCCATTAGCTTGCGGGTGAAATGCAGTAGTACGTATTCGAGTGACGCCTATTTTCTTTATTAAAGCTTGAAATAAAGACGATTCGAACTGTCTCCCTTGGTCTGTAGTAAGTCGTAGAGGACATCCAAACCGCGATATCCATCCCTCGTTCACGGCCTTCGCGACCGTTTCGGCGGTAACGTCACGAGTAGGTATTACCTCTGGCCAGTTAGTGCAGCGGTTAATCATAGTAACTAAGTATCTATAGTCATCTGATGGTGGGAGTGGCCCAACTATGTCCACGTGCAGGTGTTCAAAACGAGATGATTGTTGAAACTCACCGAGCGGGCTAATGACGTGTCGATGAACTTTCGCTCGTTGACAGCTGATGCACGCCTTGGCCCATATACCTACGTCTTTGTTTATAGATGGCCAGAAAAACTATGTCGTCATTATTATTCTTGTTGTACGAACGCCGGGGTGACTTAGTTCGTGTTGTGCTTTGAAGGCTGCGAAAAGATAAGGCAATGGTAGGTATGGTCGAATGTTCGCTGTCGATGTTTCGCAACAAATAGGCTGTTTGACTTCCGGTAGGTTTACGCGGGAAAACTTCAGTCTGGGGTTATTCATGCAATCACGTAGCTCGGCGTCCGGTTCTTGTTCATGAGATAACTTATCGTAGTCCATCGTTGCGTTGAGTAGTTCGATTTCTGCGATACGTGATAAAGCGTCAGCGGCTTCGTTCTTATCACCGTGAATGTATTTGATGTTAGTGCAGTATTGGCTTATGAAATGCAATTGTCGTTCTCGACGCGGTGTGTCAGTGCTACTCGGCGTTCGTTTTAGAGCGTACGTCAATGGTTTGTGATCCGTACATATGGTGAGTTCGTTGCCCGCTATCAGTCGGCGTAGGTTTTTAACAGCTGTATACATTGCTAGAAGTTCGCGATCGTATACACTGTATCTTCTCTGCGTCTCGCTCAGTGTTTTTGAGTAAAAGGCGAGTGGTTTCCACACGTAGTCTATTTTTTGTTGTAGGACTGCGCCGAGGCTAGTGTCAGACGCGTCACCGACGCGTCTGACACTAGCCTCGGCGCAGTACGCCGTAGTTGTCGAGTCGTTCGAGAACTTTTTGTAAGTGACGCTTGTGATCCTCTGGGTTTTCTGAGTGCACTAGTAAATCATCGACGAAACAGAATACGTTGTCGTCGAGCCCTCGTAGTACTTCGTGCATGAAACGTTAAAATGTTTGGCCGGAGTTGCGTAAGCCGAACGTCATACAGTTGAACTCGAAGAGGCCGAAGGGGGTTATTATGGCAGTCTTCGCAGCATCTTCTTTTTCAATAGGTATCCAGAAGTACGCCATTTTGAGATCTAGTTTAGAAAAGATTTTTATTCCATGTAGCTGGTACGTAAAATCTTGAATTCTCGGTATAGGGTAGCGATCGGGTACTGTAACGGCGTTCATTCTTCTATAGTCGCCACACACGCGTAGCGAACCATCCTTTTTCTTAACGACGTGAAGCGGGCTGGCCCATGGACTGTTTGACGGTTTACAGATTCCCTTCTCCATCATCTTCTCAAATTCTAGCTTCGCAGCTTTGTATTTATCGGGCGGCAGGGGGCGGGGCCTTGAATAGATTGGTTGGCCTGTTGTTTCTATGCGATGAGTTACGTTGTGCTTAGTCAGAGTTTTGAGTGACATGGGTCGCAGTACGTCGGAATATTCTTTCAAGATGTCGTGATAGGGGTGATGGTGGCTGATAACGTATACGGCTTCCTCGGTGCTATGTATTTTGATGGTGTGAACGCTAAGGTCGGTAATGCGGTCGATGAGTTTTCTTTGATGTAGATCAACAAGTAATTTGTGCTTCGCTAAGAAATCTGCGCCTAGTATTGATGTTTTCACGTCGGCCACGGTAAATGTCCATTTAAAGCTTCTGCGTAGACCTAGGTTGACTTCGAGTGTGCGCTCACCGTAGGTACGTATCTCTGTACCGTTCGCAGCAAACAGTTTGTAGGTACTTTCAATCGGCTTCACGTGTATCTTATTTCTTGCGGCTAATACGGATATGTCGGCACCCGTGTCGACTAGAAACTTCTCCCTGTTGTTAAGATCGATAACGCAGAGGCGGTAGCTTGGTTTGCTAACATCGACGCCCGCCATAGTCGATGTATTTTCTAGTTTCCCTGCTTCTTTTTTGCGCACGGTGATTCGCATCTACGGGCTTCATCTCCATAGCGCAAGTGGTAATAACACAGCCAGTCGGGATCGCCGGGTTTGCGGTTCGAGCGGGCACGGTATCTCGAGTTCGATCGCGATCGGTTGTTGCTATGCGAACGAGTGGCGCCATAGCGATACGACGCATGTTGATTGGTTTGAATCTCGGCGATATCCAGCGTTAGTTTTTCTATTTGTTTATATAATCACATACAGGTCGAACTGTAGATTTTCTGTAGTTGGGCAATGTAAACACGACGGGCTTGATGTGTGCGCCGGCGTAGGGGTTGTAGTGTGGACTGCGGCGACTGTTGCGGGTTCGAAATGTTCAACCATTTTGTCGGCCATCACAGCTAAACATTCTAATGACGATTTGGTGTTCACGGAGAGTACGGCGCGGACTTGTCAGGGTAATTGGTTAAGCCATATAACTTTTAGAGCTTCGTCGGTTAGTAATTTACCGCTCAAATCGCGCATCTTACGTAATAACTGGCTAGGTTTCATGTTACCCAGTTCTAGGCCGCTGAGTAATTTCTGTAGCTGACGATGGTCTGATTCTTGGTACGTCGATATCAGTCTGTTCTTTAGCGTAATGTACTTGTTGGTCGATGGCGGGTTTAATATGATGTCGCCGATTTGTTCGAGGTCGCTACAGCCTAGCAACGGGACAACGAGGTTGAATTTCTGTTCTTCTCCCATCTTGCTGGCGGCGACGGCGGATTCAAACTGTGCGAACCACAGTCGTGGGTTTTGACGCCAGAATGGTGGTAGACGTGCAGGCAGTGAGATTGTAGCGACATCACCGTGGAGAGGGGTCGTTACTTGCTTGTCGGTGAATTCTTCAGCTTTTTCTTGTGCCATGACGATAAGGTAGCGTGTTCGTACGTCTAGATTTGGCCGAAAACCAACAGATTTTGGGTGTCGGTTCAGTGAACCGATATTACAACAGCACTAGAACGATGAGGTCAGGGGTCACCAATTTAACACGTTACCAGCCGGCGGGCAGAAGTCAGGTCTGTAGCTGGTAACCGTTAGGGTTATAATGAAACACGCAGACTGATTCAACTGAGAATATATTTACAATTTTTCACCTATCTTATATCCCATTTATTAGTCATGCAAGTAACGCTAACACTAATGTGTACAATAAACATTTTCACCAATCAGCGACAAGTAAACAAAAATCTAACATTTACGAATGATTTCTTGGAAATCTGTTCGCGAGTATAAAAGTAGTGCCACGTATAAAAAGCAGAGGGAAGCTTCGCGCGTCACCAGTTAGAAACTTGATATCGTCGCGGCTAGACGTATGATGCTCCGTTCGATCACCTTCGCGCGTCGCTTGGTTTCGGCGCGGCTAGTTGTACGATGCTTCGTTCGATTCCAGGTTCCTCGTAAAGTTATATGTTGCCTGTGCGTATACACATACGCCACACTACTGTGAACTTGGTTGTCTTAAACAAGTTGTCTAGTTAAGTACCTACGCTAGTCTTCTTCCAAGGTTAGTTAGTGACTCATCAATGTATATCGGCTTAGACTGTCCCGGTAATTGGAGGTGACTTGTGCTGAGCTTGCTGGCTTTGTTAGCCTTATTGAAATTTCTACATTTCTTTACAAAACCGTCTTTGCAAGACACTGTTGTGAAGTTTACCACAATATGGTTACCTATGTATACCTATTATATGTAGGTCTACTACAGTAGGACCTTACCAAGGGAAAGCCGCAGTCTGAAACCCACTAAAAAGATGGTAACATACAATTACAAGTAAGATAGCAAAGGGTTGTAGAAAATGCGATTAGATTAGGTATGTATTTAGTGGCGAGAACATATCACGTCGTTTTACTCGTAGCCTAGTGGATTAAGTACCTAGTCACATACAGAGAAATGAATACTCGACGTTTTATTTTATATGACTACTAACGGTACCTGTCTATTTTCTTACAAATTTAAATAGTCCTGATAATGCATTTTTTTAAAAGACCGCGGTGGCTCTTTTTTTGTCCTATTATTATCGCAAAGAACTTTACAATCATTTATATAAAGGATACAAAATACACCCAGATTCTGAACAAACCTTCGTGGATCTCACAAACTTTGTCCCGTGTAGGATTCGAATCCACAACACCCGTCGTAGTGGAAATGGCGAGGATTCGACGTAAATCTATGCAGAGTCGCTCCGCCAACACCAAAGAGGCGCGGGGCGGCGGCGCTTTCCACGCCTCGTTGTAAAAATGAATGAATTGGAAACAAACAAGGTGAATGTATCTCGCTCCACTCTAAAACCTGCCTCGATCCGACACTTATTCTAAGTAGGTACAAAATAAATTATCAGTTTTTAGATAAAGCCTATATTTCGCGGCTGGTATAGGCAGTATAATTTTTTATAAGTAGGTACTAAGGATCACCTACATTTTGCTAGATATGTTTTAGTAGCTAAGCAATAGGAAGTAAGCATATACGCGTCTGATATGCACATTTTCTGACGTGTCAGCGATGTCGGTTAGCATCGGCGCCGCTACTGATAACAGAAAATACATTATGACTCTGTCCGACCTGAAACCACAACATCATTACACGCAAGTCACGCAGATGATTTAGATGCCGTAAGACCAACGAGGTAGGTAGTCGTGTCATGTTTATGTATAAAATAATAAATTATAGAAACGCATAATTTATATGCACAAAAAATTTAACAGCATAATATGCGTTTCCTTAGTATTATATCTTTTTATATAATCATGTGAATTTTATTTTCCAACTTCCTGTAATTAAATAATTATATTCTTACCATACAAGGAATTTACTAATCTAGAGGGAAACAAATAAAAACTGTAAATATTGATTTATTTATAGACTAACACATCGTGAAGCAGTATACAATAAATAACATCCAACTTCAATTAACATTTTAATACAAAGTCGATATTACACATTTATATAATTTCAAATCACATCCAAATTCACGAGAAAAGGTATTCCTATCCTTTACAATAAAAACTTCCACATTCGGTACAAGTGGATTCAGTATAATTGCATCAATGGTCTTATCATACACTCATTAATTTTGGCTTTTAACCAAAAAGCTGGGTTAAAAGGTTTACGCCCATGCAAGATCTCTTTATTGCTCACATGCTATATGTGTAAATATATTGTCATATGTTTCTGAGGTATGACAATGTTTTTGTCTTCTTGTACATTGATTTAGTGACTCAAACATCTATTACTCTATAATATTATACACATACATGTGTTTTTATAATGATTTCACTTTATCCATTTCATTAATACAGATCCTTAACTTTCTCTCTCAGTATAATACATATATATATATACAGGCTATACTAGACAATCCCTATAACTTTATCCAAAGATATTTAACTTATAGATTGCCAGTAACAGTTCACAGATATCTACCAAAAACTAGGAATGTTATGGTATATTGAAATCAGATTATATTTATGAATGAACACACCAAATTTATATTTATATAGATAACAATATTATCAGGCGAAGCCTAAGCTTGTCAATTATTTCTGTCACTTTCTCATTAGTTCTTATATGTAGTTGATTTTGGCACTCCTGTTTGTTAGGATAGTTGTTCTCAGCCTTGCCGTTAGATAGTATATACAATATAGTACAACTACAGAATTCCACTGACAGCCTAATGCAAGTACCCATCTTATCACATAATATAAAGTACAAATGAAGACTGTACTTGCATAGTTTATTGTTTTTCTACTTGTCTGTGCTCCTAGTACCTGATTTTAATTGTTACTTGAATATGTGAGTTACCAGCATAAGGCAATATAATTTGCAGTGGCTAATGGACATTTTGAAGTAGTATTTTGTACATATTTAGGTACATATAACAATTTTAAATAGAACATTGTCAGGTCTGACAATTGTTAATTCTTACACATCAGGTGGGACCTTATCAAATGTCTGTAAAGACAGATAATACACAAAAATCTTATTGCTTGCCTAATGTTATTGACACAATAAATATGATATTATTATCTGATACAAATATTCTCATAAACTGTGCGCTGAATACATATACATACTTTGTAATAATAACTTTCTTAAATTAAATTTAAATATATTTTAATATCTGTCTGTTTTATACAGTAAATCTCATGACACTCAATTAACTATTCTAGCTTTTGACAAATACTACTTTGAGGACATACATAGTAATATAATTGCTAACACATTTCTTAGACCACTCATTGGTTATCAAAATTAAGTTGTAGAATGTATATTTTACACATTCAATAAAGAATTAAGTGAAGTAACTATTTATGCTTACTCACTTATTATCATGATTGAATATGTAGTATCTGCTCCAGTTACCTTAATAATGAGCAGTATAATCAATTTCATTTACTCAACTTTAAACATGTTAACAGGTAAACACAAACACTTTAATTTATTTCTTATATGCATCCCTATGGATTTGTTCAAAGCATGTTGAGATTATATTTAAATATAATAATTGTATATTATTTTTGAATGCTTCTAGCAAGTTCTATTGCAACTTTTAGGCCATAATAATATATAGATGCATGTATGAAGATGAAGATATATTGTGATGTTAACACTGGTGCAGCACCATTCCATATTTTTACTTTATTCAATTAACCCCAAAATGTAATATAATGTAATAAACTAAATAGCTGATTACACATTGTGACTAACTTAAAAGTTCTGATAGAAATATAAAATTATCATTTAATCAAAAATTTATACAGATTGGTAGCCACTATAATACTTTCAAACCCTCATGTTAAAAACTTGTAAAAACAAATTGAACTATGGCCAAATCAGGTATAAGATCAGGAATATTCAGAAATTACAACAACTGTTTGTCTTTCTTGCTGTCTTGTAGAACAATTTACTTTGGACAGATAGACTCTCTGTCTTGGCAACAACATCATCTAATTTCTCACCTCGTTCCAAAACTGCTTTTATAGTATCATGGAGGATAATCTTTGTTTCATCCAAGTCAGTTTGTATTTTAGTCAATGCATCAGCTTCCTGTGGATTTTGGTATTTGTTTAAATACTGTGGCAACACTTGGAAGTCTACTGTATTTTCATTTGCTGTTGCCCAAGAAGTGGGTGGTACCTGAGCTGAGAACTCATCTAGTATCTTGGTGATCAGTGTATGTGCCACTCTGTTTGGGTATTCATGGTCAGATATCAAGACTCCGGCTAAATTATCATGTCTCACATAAACTTGTAGCATGTATTCACCCTCTTTAACCGATTGTCTAGATGATGGCTGAGTTCTTTCTACTATAGTCTTACTAACAAATCCCATAAATTCCTGAACAGAACTCCGTTGGAATATACTGAAACTCTGCAAGTTGTAAGCTGCTTTGAGAACTGAAGCATTGTTCACTCCCTTATATAATATAGCAAGAGCATATATTTTTACCATTTTGATATCAGACTGCTTCTTATCACTTTTTCAGGTACTCCAACTTAACTGAAATTAACAAATAAATGCATTATGTTACACGTTAACAAAATATGAAACTTTCTAATAAAATTATAAGATAGAACAGTATTAAATATATAAATACATAAATAAAATAAATATTCGTATACGCTATTATCATATTTACATAAAAGATATCATATAAACCTGTTTTAAATGCTACATAGTTTAATATTACCTACCACAAAAGTAACTTTGATTTGAAATAGCACTTACCCAATTTGCTTTTTGTATTGGTGGATGACATATAAGTTGACTAAGTATTTAAACTTAAAACAAGGATCCAAATATGATCTAGTTTCAATATAGACACATGCTAATATAAATGTGAACTGAAAAAGCAAGAATTCTTTATTAATTGTGTCGAAATCGATGCTCAGTGCTTACGCACATACGTCAAAAACGTCCAACTGCAAATGTGTCATCATGTTCATGTCAAACGTCAAAGTTAGAATTAACAGAATATACAAACATAACCAGTATTCTTGTGCCCATAGACGTAAAATAATATTCTAAATCTATGCTTGTACCACAACACAACAGATGCACCATGGTGTTAAAACTTAGAAGAAAACAGTTGAATTATAACGTAATCAAATTACATAGGTTACCATGTTGGCTTTCTATAAGATAACTAAGTGATATTCAATTTAGTTATATTATACTCTGAATGTTGCATGTGACAAGAAGGCTAGATGACGGGGAAATCAGTTTCTGAAAATTTCACTTTATTAGCAATTTTTTAATCATCGTAACAATTTTTAGCTTTTAATACATATAACTATTATCAAACAATAATTTTGTTTTTAAAAAGGAAGTTCTAAAGTTATCGCTTACCATATTTGATTAATGTTATTTATTTTCGAACGATTCGGATCTGTCACATAGATAAAGCTGTTGTCAAATTTGACATTTTATCATTCCGTTATTCCAAAATTCCAAAGAGTAGAGTAATTAATAGATGGTACGTTATTCTCTCTTGATTATTAGACTCAAGACCTTGTTTTATTTTTTACAATTCCATACTCCATACTTGCCCTGATCTTGGTTTTTATTTTTAAGTGAATGTACAGGCTCGCGAATTTTATAGTTAAGTATACACATTCTTAACTATAAACTTCGCTAGTCTGAAAATTCACATAATTAATCACTAGTCACTACCTACATCATTATAACAGATATATGTATTGAAATTAAACACTTTATACGGATTTTATCGCGTTGTTTATTTTACTTTAAACACTGTTATTACATAATTTTGAAAACTCTAACACTACTATTATTGAATTTTACTACTATTTAAGCTATATATTTTTTCTAATTAAAACTATTTGTATTTAAGTTTACACCTTGCCCCGACGTTTCGGTTGCTTTACAGCAGCCATGTTCACGGGGAGTAAAAAGCAACCGAAACGTCGGGGCAAAGTGTAAACTTAAATACAAATAGGTTTAATTAGAAAAATATAAAGCTTAAATAGTAGTAAAATTCAATAATAATAGTGTTAGAGTTTTCAAAATTATGTAATAACAGTGTTTAAATTAAAATAAACAACGCGATAAAATCCGTATAAAGTGTTTAATTTCAATGTATAACATTCGCGTAAACATAAGACAATATTAGATATATGTACCTATGTATGTATTTGAAAAAGTTGCTTGAACCGAACGCCAGTTAGCGCTAGTATCGCCAATGCATTGAGTGACGTCTCTATCTACAAATGTACTCTGTGAGATGCACGACGACCTAGTTAAAATCCTTATTTCTACAACTTGCAACATCAGAGCATTAATTATTACCAGTCTATAAGAAATGGCGTTTTAGAGGTGTGTACAACTTAATAGATATTCTAAAAGTAATTATAATATAAATATGGATCTGTATAAGGTAGCTAATTCACACGTAAACAGAGAATTAATTACTTTACAATTTCATAAAACATCAATTATTTAGCTCAATTTCAAGAGTAGAATATTGTTTCACTAAATGATACTAAAATTCCCGGCGCGGCGCCTCCGACTTATTTTACCAGTGAGTGCGGCCGTATGGGAGCGCGTAGTAAGTAGTCAATATAAAAACTTGATTTGTGGCCTACTCAAGCCTAGTTATGTTAAACAAATAACTGTTCCGAGTAGCTGATAAAACGGGCTAATTGTTTTAGTAAAAAAACTTAATGGTGTATTGTAGAAATATTTGTAATAATTTGTAACAAATAACTGTTCCGAGTAGCTGATAAAACGGGCTATTTGTTTTAGTAAAAAAACTTGATGGTGTATTGTAGAAATAATTTGTAAACTGCCATCAATATTCACAACCAGGAATTTTCTTGTTGTTCGATATTTTACGGAATATATCAAAATCTAAATAGATTTTTATTTTTTATTTCACAATCATCAAAATAAATACATGTTTTCTTGGAAAGTTTACAGAAAAACATCGATAACTCAACGTAAAATTTCGTGCGTGGGGCCAACTCAGTCCAAACTGCAGTGGAAGGGTAAATTTGATTTTACTCCAAAACTAGCAGGCTGAGGATAAAAATATTGTTACGTGCTGGGCTCGACGGATAAGAATATAAAACAATATTACCGACTAAGACACGTTTTATTCTAGCACACAATTAACTTTAATACATAACAAACACTTATACTGCACTTTTCCACTGTAACTGCTTCAAACTCCGTAGTATTTTCGCTTCCGTTCGCTTCGATGAACACTTGACCGCTTACGATAGTAAACTGACTCGGCGGTGCGCGTGCGCTCTATTTATACGCGGGTAAAGCGTTTCTGGAGTTTTCCAGAAAACGTCACACACGGCACGCAACAGCGCGATGATTCGAGAATGTGCCAGCGCTTTCTCCACTGAACTCGTACTGACAAATACGTAGTTCCGTAAGATGTCAATAGATGGTGCTGTAATAAATTATTATTAGAAACCGCCGACTCTTCCCCACAGTGCCAACAGAGGGCATTAGCCGTAACATTGCCCCCCTCTTAGACATGTTCGTCCCGAACATTGTTGGATCCGTAGTAGCGTGCCAATCGATCCACATGAACGATCTTTGGTGTACTTCGTGGTCCTTTCTGGATCTGGTAGGTGACGTCATTCATCTTAGTGACTATGCGATAGGGTCCATCCCATTTTGCCTGCAACTTAGGAGATTTTCCTTTGCTGCGTACCGGATTATGTAACCACACCAGTGATCCTTCCTCGAAGCCTTTATTGTTCGCCTTCCGATCGTAACGGGTCTTCATCCTCTCAGACATCTGCTGACCGGTCTGTCTGGTGTACTGGTAAACATCATTCATCCTGCTGCCAGTGCGTGGTCCCTTCACGGCGGAACAACTCGTGCATTTACGGCACCATTCCTCAACGTCTCTTCGACAATGGATCCAATAAAATCGTTCCCGGATCTTAATCAGAGTTCTCCTAACTCCCATGTGACCTTCTGAACTCCCATTATGACATAGTTGTAAAACTTCCGGTACCTTGAGCTTTGGCACGACCATTTGCAGGTGACACTTGTCACCTAGAGCATTCTACCATCTACGGCACAGAACTCCATCCTGGATAACCAAACTTTCCCACTGTGCCCAGTAACTCTTGGTGATAGAGCTCATTGCCGCAACTTTACTCCAGTGAGGTCTCGAAGCACCTGTTTTCTTCCATTCGAGGATGGGTCTTATGTCTTTGTCCTCTTGTTGCGTCCTCTGGAGAGTTTCCTTCCAATCTTCGCTGCGATCCGTCCTCAACATCCTCACTAATCCTTCCTGCTTGGCCTCTGCGCCTTGCCTGGCGCGGTGCCTACACTGGTCGGGATACGGTCTACGCGACAGGGCATCTGCATTACAGTAAGAATGGGCCGGCTCGACCGGGGAAGTACTACCCTCTCACAGAAAATCGACGTGAAATAGCAGCGTTTCACTGCTGTGTTTCGTTCGGTGAATGAGAGTGCCGGAGGCCTAAGCATGAGGTGACGATTCTCGCAGCTTACGAGGGACCTGCAAAGTATCCGTAGAGTCATTGTGTGGGTGGCGCGAGTCGATCCGGCGGCCAGGGAGAGCCGTAGAAACGGTGCTCTGCTGGCCGCCCGCGGTATAGTCCAGAGGCCCAACCGAGTCTAACCAACTTGGTTGGCTGCCTCATCATGCCGCGCATAATCTCGAGGTGGCTCGTCGTGCCGGATGGTGACCGGAGGGTGGGTCCCGGCGACCACTTTCGGGAGGGTACGGGGGTCCTTCCGTCCGTCGGATCGGCCATCGCCATACCATACAGTAATATGACGAAACTTGCTCTGCGCCTTGCCCCACTTTGTTGCGAGAGTAGCCGCGCCTTTTTTTTCACGCTTTCCCTTTTTTTCACTCTATAGCAGTACGAACAAAGCATTGTCGTCTAACAGCAGCCAATCGCCGTAACCCCACCGCTGCTTCCTCTTCCGGTGTCGTGGAGTTTATTAACATCAGAGGACTCCACGCTAACCTTAATGCTGTCCATCACCACCTGGAGACGGCTCGGCCGGCAATGCTTTTTCTAACGCTACCTGCAAAATCCCGGCTACGTGCTAGAGGAGTGTTTCCTCGCGAAAGCCGGGGTATGCTTGTTTGTTAGGGCGGATATTTGTTATCGCCGTCTACACTGCCTAGAGGACCATTCCTTCTCTGTCCTTTAGTTACACGTAGATCATGGCTCTTTCAGCCAAATCTACATGTGTCTCTACCGATCCCATTCAGGAGACGCTGAGACAACTCGACTCTTTGTTTACCTGAGTCAGGCGGCAGACGACGCGCAGGAGCAGTTTCCTAACGCTGAGTTGGTGTTCTTGTGAGATTTCAATGCCCACCATGAGACCTGGTTGGGTTCTCCCAAAACAGACCACGCGGGACGAATTGCCCATGCGTTCGCTCTCACGCATGACCTGTCTCAACTGGTACTCCAGCCCACCCGGATATCGGACATTGCAGGTCAGGCGCCCTCTCTGCTCGATCTGCTGCTGACAAGTAACCCGAACCGGTAAAGTGTGTCGATTAGTGCTCCTCTGGGCACCTCAGACCACTGTCTGGTTTGTGCCATAGCTGTTGTTGTTACGCCCCCACGACCTGAGGAGGCAAGACGACGACTGTGGCACTACTCGTCAGCAGATTGGGATGGAATGCGGGACTACGCAATGGACTATGAAATGCGGGGTACTTCGCATCCATCCCTTGGGCTCAACGCTGTTTTGAGAACAGGGATCCATCAGAGAGCGCTACTGCTGTCGCTGGTGAAATCATCCTGGGTATGGAATATTATATTCCATACAGTGATGTCACGAGCGGTGGCAGGAAAAGGCCCTGGTTCGGTCGTGAATGCGCTGATGCTGTTGAACGCAAACAGACAGCGTACCGCGCTTGGACCAGGTCTCGCACTCTTCACGACTCTAACGTGGATCACCTGAAGGCAGCGTTCAACCAAGCCACAAAGGTCTGCAAGGCAAGGGCAAGGCAAAGGCAATGCAAGGGCTTACTTAAGAGCGGATGCCCAGCGCGTCGCACGGTTTGGCCAGGAGCTCATGGACCATCCTACGGGCAGTCGTAGCTATTGGCGCCTGGCCAAAGCCGTGCAGTCCAACTTCTGCCAGACCTCGCTGCCCCCTCTGAGATATCTGAATGGATCACTGGCTGATCGGCCGCAAGAGAAAGCAGATCTGCTTGCAAATCTCTTTGCGGCCAACTCCCGAATCGATGCAGTCATCGATTCGGGAGTTGGCCGAGAGAGAGAGGTTCGCAGCCGCCTAACATTGCCAACTGCGGCTATACCATGCCTGATATACGTATCAGGCAACGTGACGTTCGTGCGATACTGCAGTCTCTCGATGTTCGGAAAGCCAGTGGACCTGACGGCATCCCAGCTGTGGTCCTCAAAAAATTTGCAGCGGAGTTGTCTCCCACACTTACGCGCCTATACCGGACGTCTTACGCTGCAGGCACTGTGCCTGAGGCTTGGAAGGAGGCGAACGTTCAACCGATTCCCAAAAAGGGGGACTGTTCCGAGCCAGGCAACTATCGACCCATAGCTATCACCTCGGTGCTCTCCAAGGTGTTCGAGCGGATTATAAACACCCAAATTGTCCGCGACCTGGAGGATTACTCGTTGATCAATGATCGCCAATACGGCTTTCGGGCTAAACGATCAACGGGTGATCTTCTAGCGTTCATCACGCACCTCTGGGGTGAGGCTATGGACAAGCACGGCGAGTCTTTGGCTGTCAGCCTAGACATAGCCAAAGCTTTCGATAGAGTCTGGCACCGGTCTCTTCTTTCCAAGCTTCCGGCCTATGGTTTGCCCCCTCAACTGTGCACCTGGATTGCAAGTTTCCTGCAGAAGCGTCGTATTCGGGTCCTTTGCGACGGTCGCGCTTCCAAATTTAGGCAGGTCAATGCAGGAGTGCCTCAGGGATCCGTCTTATACCCTACGCTCTTTCTTCTGCATATCAATGATATGTTGAATCTCGTCAACATACATTGTTATGCGGACGACAGTACCGTGCATGGGCAATATCTCGGACGTCCTGGGGCCAAACAGGCTGAGGTTGAGGGGAAAAGGCAGGATCTTGTCGTTGAACTTGACCAGACCTTGAACCGCATCTCTGAATGGGGTGCCAAGAACTTGGTCCAGTTCAACGTCAAGAAGACCCAGGCATGTGCGTTCTCAACAAAAAAGTCTCCGTTCCTTCCCCTCCCTTCTCTGAAGAACACTCCACTGGTGATACGCGACAGCCTCTCCATCTTAGGTATGGATCTTTGCCGCTCCCTTAATCCCAAAACCTACATCGAGAGCGTCATTAAGCAAGCTTCGCGAAACCTCGGAGTTCTGAACAGGGTGAGGCGGTTCTTCGCGCCTGGGCAGCTGTGCCTACTGTATAAGGCACAAGTGCGCCCTTGTGTGGAGTACTGTTCTCATCTTTGGGATGGCTCCGCGCAGTACTTGCTAGACGCTCTTGACAGGTTACAGCGGCGGGCTGTCCGTATCATCGGAGATCCAGAGGTCACGAGTTCACTGGAACCTCTGCAACTCCGTAGGGATATTGCCTCTTTGGCATGTTTCTACAGAATATACCACGGGGAGTGCTCTGAAGAGTTATTCCACCTTAACCCGCCCTCCCCTTTCCTATCGAGAACAACGCGTGCTGGGCTCAGATGCCATCCTTACACGGTGGAGTCGACTAGAGTGCGTACCAACAAGTTTGGGTCCTCATACCTCTGCCGAACGATCAAGGCATGGAATTCTCTGCCAAGGCACGTGTTTCCTTCTTCCTTCAATCCTGGGTCCTTTAAGCAGGGCGTGAAAAAGCACCTTCCAGGCCGTCAAAGTAGAGACCTCAACATCGCCTCGGCTGCTATGAGGACGATATGGAGGTCACTGCTCTTAGACCACACGACTGCTTACCATCAGGCGGAGTGTGGTCATTTTGACGAGCAAAATAAAAAAAGAAAAAAAAATGTGACTTGCCACTGCGATGCTGTATTACGAAGTCCTGTAGTTGTTGTCCGACACGCACATCAGGTGTTCCTCTTACCGGCGACTGGTTTCTGCTACGTGGACTCCTTCGCTTCGGGCAGCTCAACCTGATGTGGCCTCTTTCGCCGCAGCTATAGCACCGGGGTGAAGCCGACACTTCCCTGTTACGTTTAGCGTGATCGTCCCGTCGCACTACTTCCACCTCCAGAGCGTGGGCTAGGGCGTCCTTAAGGTTTTTGAAGTGTCCGAGTCTCACTGCGGCTCTAACCTCTAGGTCTCGGATCCCGTCGGTGAAAGCTTGAACGAGATTTTCGTCGATGAGCGCAGGTGAGGACTGGTACGCCTTTCGCACCAGCTTCTCCACCTCCAGGGCCCACTGCTGCAAGGTTTCACCAACACGTTGCGATCGGTCTTTCAGCTGGGCGCGAAACACGTGTACCAGGTGTGCGTCGCCATATCTCGCTTCCAATGCCTCCAACAGCTTCTCGTACGTGACCCTGATCCCATCTCCGGCCTTGAGCTCACGTATTGTTTTCTCCAACTCGGCAATGCGACTTTCGTGGCGTTGGACTTGCTCTGTCACCTCCTTCATCTCCTTGCCAACCGTTGCGCTGAGGTCTTTTAACATCATCAACTGCTCCTCCTGGCGGCGCATACCCTCCTCCTTATCGCGTTGCAGCTGTTCCTCGAGGCGGCGTGCGTGCTCCTCCTGGCGGCGTATACCCTCCTCCTTATCGCGTTGCAGCAGTTCCTCGAGGCGACGCGCGTGTTCCTCCTAACGACGTGCCTGCTCCTCCTGGCGGCGTGCCTGCTCCTCCTGGCAGCGTGACTGCTCCTGCATAAACGCCATCAGGGTCGCGAGGTCGGGATTCACGGGCGAGAGAGCTGCACTAGATAGTTCCGCTGCAGCCGCGGAGTCACGTGATCCCACTGACGTCGGCAAGAGGGCGTCTCCAAAGCGCCTCTGGTCCACATCTTGCTGGCGCTGGTTTCTGGTACGCACCCCTTCCACTTCCTCCTTCGGTAGTACTGGCATATTTTTATCTCACTTCTGACACCAATTTGATACGTGCTGGGCTCGACGGATAAGAATACAAAACAATATTACCGACTAAAACACGTTTTATTCTAGCACACAATTAACTTTAATACACAACAAACACTCATACTGCACTTTTCCATTGTAACTGCTTCAAACTCCGTAGTATTTTCGCTTCCGTTCGCTTCGATGAACACTTGACCGCTTACGATAGTAAACTGACTCGGTGGTGCGCGTGCGCTCTATTTATACGCGGGTAAAGCGTTTCTGGAGTTTTCCAGAAAACGTCACACACGGCACGCAACAGCGCGATGATTCGAGAATGTGCCAGCGCTTTCTCCACTGAACTCGTTCTGACAAATACGTAGTTCCGTAAGATGTCAATAGATAGTGCTGTAATATATTATTATTAGAAACCGCCGCCTCTTCCCCACAGTGCCGACAGAGGGCATTAGCCGTAACAATATAATCTGATATAAAAATTTTATATTTGCAACTATAATGTTATGTATAAAAATCAGCACAACGGAGTAAAAAATTGTTATCACACGGAATATATAAAAAGCATGGTATCATTTTTAAAGAAATTACTCGTATTTTTGCAAGCTGTATTGACAAAATTTGAACAAAGATTTTTAAAAATACTTTATTTATTCTTAACTTGCAAAACATGAGCTTTACGACGATCTATAATTCTCAACAATTATCTTTGTTCTCAAGTAAAACGACGACAAATCACACAAAAAAGTGAGTGCGTAGCGCAGCGGGTCGTCGAGGCAGTTATCAGGAGTTAAGGTTGGGGGCACACAAGGTTTCGTTTAACTTAATCTTACGTTTAAGTTAGGAGAAGTTTGGGTTAAGTCTAATGAAACTGTGGTAATGGGGTGTATGATAATGTTCTTGATTGGGTGACTTAAATAAAAATTGTCCAACTTACGGTTATGGTTTAATGTCCGTCACACACAATACACTTAAACACGGATACCAGAGTCGGAAGGAGAATGAGTTATAAGCACAAGCACACAAGCATAAGCGGTATGAAGATATGAAATTTGATTTTAGACGAAAGAAAGAAAATAGTTTAAAGTTCACAGTTTATGACGAAAAGTTTGAAGAACACAGTATAGAAAGGCACAATAAATAAGCACATATAAGCTACTAGATAATGCGATAATCTTATAATAACAATATAGCATTCGCGACGATCTATGAAGTACGTGTCTATTGTCTCAAACATATGTCCGAACTGGCGACTCGTACCTCTGCGCTTGCACTGACCGCTAAACTCGTGAAGGTCGACGAACGGGTCTTACATATGGAGTCTAGAACAATCGACTCGACCGGGTTGCACGTTTTCATTCTACCAGCGATCTGCCGGCACGATAATTATGTTTGTTTATGTATGTGTATTTAGTAAAATTGTGTATATAATTATGTAATGTATTAGTGTGTGTGTTTGTTATTGTTCATTAATTCTATAATAATTAATTATATAAAATGTTCTAAATATATAAATATGTATTACAAATATATTTTACACCGTAGGTAGCCTACATCACTCCCCTCCAGAGACCGTCAAGGGCGATAAAAATCAGGGAATCTGACATGACGACCAGAACGAGTCTGATAATTTCTACGGCTATCAGTAGCACTATTTTCGTTTAGGTCACTTTTGTCAGCTAATATGTAGGCAGGTTTTAGGCGGTCTATTGAAACCGTAACCTCTTTACCTTTAATTAGTAACTTAAAATATTTGTCACTTTTACTTAGAACTTGGTGTGGCCCTGTATAAGCTGGTTGTAAGGATCCACGAGATGCGTCTTCACGTAAGAAAACGTGATCTGTGGTCGCTAAATCTTTAAATATAAATATTTTACCATGGCTGTGACGAGATGCAGGTGCAGGCTGCAATTTTTGTGCGAATGCACGGATACGGGCAGTAAATTCCGTGGGATCGGTGGTACCTACATCCTGAGATATGAAAAATTCGCCAGGTAATCTAAGCGGCTCACCATAAAGAAGTTCGGCAGAAGACGCCTGAAGATCGTTTTTAAATGCGCTTCTTACGCCAAGTAGTACCCATGGCAACGATTCCGTCCATTTCTCGCTCGCATGGCACATAATGGAAGCTTTAAGTTGCCTGTGAAAGCGTTCCACTAGACCATTGCATGCCGGGTGGTATGCCGTCGTTCTCTTGTGTTGAAAGCCAGCAATTTTAGAAAGTTGGTCGAATAGGGCTGACTCAAACTGACGACCTCTGTCTGTAACAATATTTTTGGGACATCCAAATCTGGCTATCCATCCAGATACCAACGCTTTGGCTACAGTTTCTGCAGTAATGTCGACGGTAGGGATGACCTCAGGCCATCTGGTAAATCGGTCGACTACGGTTAAACAATATTTGTAACCTTGAGAAAGCGGCAACGGACCTATCAAATCGATGTGGATCTCAGTAAATCTCGCTCGTGGTAAATTAAACGATCCTAATGGGGCTGAGACATGGCGAGTGACTTTAGCTCGCTGGCATGAGATGCAAGCTCGTGCCCACTCACGACAGTCTTTTCTCATACCTGGCCAAACAAAACGCTCTGCTATTAATTTGGCAGTAGCTGACACGCCAGGATGACTGAGAGAATGCAAGCTATCGAAAACTTGCTTTCGTAACATTTTGGTGACAAATGGCCTGGAAGTCGCTGTGCTGACGTCGCAGTACAAATAAGTACAGCTTCCAGGTATTTGTACTCTCTCCAGCTTCAACGAAGAACCTTCTTGTAGTACCGCCTTTAATTCAGGGTCGGAGGTTTGTATTTCCGCTAAACGTTCAACACTGACTGGTGACTGCAATTCTTCCACACGAGATAAGGTGTCGGCTACAACGTTGTCTTTGCCAGAAATATGCCTTATATCGGTGGTAAACTGAGCTATGTAGTCTAGATGGCGGAATTGTCTAGGCGAACAGTTTCTTTTCCTGTCATGGAATGCAAAAGTGATCGGCTTATGGTCAGTGTAAATGACAAAGTGCCTCGCCTCTAACATGTGGCGGAAATATTTAATGGCCTCATAAATGGCTAGTACTTCCCTATCGTAAGGAGAGTATTTTATCTGAGAAGGGCTGAGCTTTCGGGAAAAGAAAGCTAATGGCTGCCAACCATCAGTATCAAACTGTTGTAACACCGCACCGATTGCTATATCAGATGCATCGGTAACCAAAGCGAGTTTGGCATTGCAATCGGGGTGAGCTAATAAGGCAGCGTTGGCTAGGCTTTGCTTGCTGTCTTCGAAAGCTTTTAATGTATCGCCACTTAAGTCTACGGGATGTCTGCCTTTCACATTGCCAACTAGAAGATTATGAAGTGGCGCCTGAATTTGGGCAGCATTCGGCAAAAATCGCCGATAAAAATTTATCATGCCCAAAAAGCGTCTGAGCTGTCGGACATCTTTAGGTGAGGGAAAGTCACGGATGGCTTCGACTTTAGAGTCAAGTGGTTTGGTGCCTTTGGCCGAAATACTATAACCTAGAAAGGTTATTTCCGGGACACCGAAAACACACTTGGAAGTGTTGACGACCATACCAAAGTCCCTCATCCTACTGAATATGATACGCAAGTGCTGCTCATGTTCGGCTTCGCTGCGAGAAAACAAAAGAAAATCATCAAGAAAACAGTAGCAGAAGTCGAGTCCTCTGGTCATCTCATCGACAAAACGCTGGAAAGTTTGGCCTGCGTTACGGAGTCCAAAGGTCATATAAGGGAACTCATACAAACCGAAAGGTGTTGTAATGGCGGTTTTCGGAATATCGTCCGCGCTGACAGGGATCTGATTAAATGCCTTCACCAGATCGATGGTGCTGAAGATTCTGCAACCTGCAATGCTGTGAGCAAAATCGTGAATGTGTTTAATTGGGTACCTGTCAGGTATGGTTCTCGCATTGAGCATACGGTAGTCTCCGCATGGACGCCAGCTGTTGTCCTTCTTTGGAGCAAGGTGAAGAGGTGATGACCAGGGGCTTTCTGAAGGTCTAGCAGTACCGTTGGCTAGCATAAGTTGGAATTCCTGATTGGCGATTTTCGATTTATCTGGCGCTAAACGTCTAGGTGAACAAGTGACTGGAGGGCCTGGTGTCGTGCGTATGTGGTGTACGGTGTTATGTGGTGTAGTGCGTGGTGTACCGGCTGGTCGAGTAATTTCAGGAAACTCGTCTAGAATTTTGTGATACCTAGAATCGCCAGTTGAGACCTTTACAGAAGCTATAGAGGAGTTTGATCGATTCACGGCAAATGCAGATACATTCGTATTACTATCTATTAATCGTTGGTTACGACAGTCAACGATTAACGAGTAAAAAGATAAAAAGTCTATTCCTATAATAGGTTTACTCACGTCAGCCACAACAAAACGCCACTTAAAGTCTCTACGTAAACCTAGGTTGAGGTTCAAGTCCACATATCCGTATGTGTTTATGGCTGTGCCATTCGCGGCACAAAGCTGGTAATTCATAGATGCACGGCGCTCACGCAGTAGACGACGAGGGTAGACGCAGAGGTCACTTCCAGTATCTACCAGGAATTGCGTCTTCGAAGACTTGTCTACGACGAACAGGCGACCAGTAGAAGTTGGGCAATCGGAAGTCGCCATTACCGACTGCCTGCAGCATTTCCCGCCTTGTAGTCGCACGGCTTCACACAGTGGTGCGCACTGCTACCAAACTTACTGTGGTACCAACACACAGGAAACTTGCGGTAGTTTGAGTTAGACCGGATCAGTGATCGGCTGCGTCCCCGGCTACTGCTACGCTGACGCTGCCTTGGTCGACCTTCTCTCATGTGCGTTGTGAGGTCTTTCATCGCACGCCTGAGTTCCGCAATTTCACACGCCAGCTCATTGACGGTTGGTCCAGAAGTTGAAGTGGCAGCAACGTGTACGGATGGTGCTGCTAAGTCCTGAACTCGGTCTGCCAGATCTGCTAAGGCCTCTAGGGTAGCCTGAGGCTGTGATGCTAGAAGCGGCTGGATGTTAGCAGGGAGTCGGCTGCTCCAGATGGTGCGTAAAAAGTCCTCGGGTACATTAGGTCCTGCTAAACCCTGTAGATGACGCAGAAACTGTGAGGGCTTCCTATCTCCAAGCTCCTCGTGCATTAGTAGCTGCTTCACTTTACGCTCCTGCGAAGCTGACAATCGTTTCACGAGCTCTGCCTTCAGCTTGTCGTAACGATTTTGCGACGGCGGAGACATAATAATGTCTTTCACCTCTTTGGAAATATGAGGTTCCAGATGTCCGACCACGTAATTGAACTTCGTGACGTCACTACTAATGTTTGCATTCGCGAACTGTGCCTCTATTTGAGCAAACCATAATTCCGGCTCATCCGGCCAAAATGGAGGTAACTTTATTGACACTCGAAAAATGTCGTGTGTGGCAGTGGAAACGCGCTTCGCTCGACGTACTTTAGCGTGCTCTTCTGGACGCGATGATGCCGATGCCGTATGGCCTGTCTCACTATCACTCATTTTAACTGTTCTTAGTCGGGGTCACCAATGTGGTAATGGGGTGTATGATAATGTTCTTGATTGGGTGACTTAAATAAAAATTGTCCAACTTACGGTTATGGTTTAATGTCTGTCACACACAATACACTTAAACACGGATACCAGAGTCAGAGTAGAAGGAGAATGAGTTATAAGCACAAGCACACAAGCATAAGCGGTATGAAGATATGAAATTTGATTTTAGACGAAAGAAAGAAAATAGTTTAAAGTTCACAGTTTATGACGAAAAGTTTGAAGAACACAGTATAGAAAGGCACAATAAATAAGCACATATAAGCTACTAGATAATGCGATAATCTTATAATAACAATATAGCATTCGCGACGATCTATGAAGTACGTGTCTATTGTCTCAAACATATGTCCGAACTGGCGACTCGTACCTCTGCGCTTGCACTGACCGCTAAACTCGTGAAGGTCGACGAACGGGTCTTACATATGGAGTCTAGAACAATCGACTCGACCGGGTTGCACGTTTTCATTCTACCAGCGATCTGCCGGCACGATAATTATGTTTGTTTATGTATGTGTATTTAGTAAAATTGTGTATATAATTATGTAATGTATTAGTGTGTGTGTTTGTTATTGTTCATTAATTCTATAATAATTAATTATATAAAATGTTCTAAATATATAAATATGTATTACAAATATATTTTACACCGTAGGTAGCCTACAAAACCATTTTTAATCCTTTCTTTATTTTATCTTTATTCCTCTTCCGTCCGTAACCATAATCAATTAAGTTAATGCATTAGTGACTGAATTGTGCAAAAACATATTTGGATTAATAAATGGTGAATAATAAATGGTGCAAAATAAAGTGATTTTATATTTATAACGAACTTGCAACGTTCTGAAAATTGGACTTTGAACTCGTCAACACAAAAGAACTGTTTTAAATACCTATCCCAATTAAAAGTTTATAATAAACAGATAAGCTACTAGACACCTATTTCGCACGTTACTCTAGATGAGTTGTTAGTTGAGTGGCACCTCATATGGAATTCTCGAATTGTTCGCAGTGAGTTCGATCCCGAGTGACATTGGAACTTTTCGATAACTGAACAAACTTTATGAAAATTTATTTGAACATTTTTGGATATTTATTTAATATTTTAGAAAAACATACTGATTAATTTTTAATAAAATATTCTTTAACCACATAAAGAATAAATAAAGAACATTTGCCAATTGTTCACTAATAGTTGCATTTTTGTATTTCGAAGTAGATTTGCTTTTGCAGACCCAATAAATCTATTATATTCCTGTTTAATATAATGCCTTTAAAGAGAACTCCACCAAAAACATCTCAGAAGACAGCTAAGTCGGATTCTAACATGAGCTCGGCTGCGGTCACAGACACTGACAATGAAACCTCTAGCAATGTAACCAGCCGACCGCGTGCCCGGAAGCGACAGTACGACGAGGAGAACTCATCCCTTGTCAGTGAACTAAATAAGTCTTTTGACACCTTTAAAGTACAGCAAGATACAATACAGGGAACTATAAACGAAATACAAAAACAAAACACCGATATCATGCAATCTATGGAGTACATGTCTAAGCAATATGAGGACATGAAGGACAGACTTCTGAAGATGGAAACTGAAAGAAGAACTCATTTGGCATATATCCAAACGCTGAAAATAAAAATAGAAAACCTGGAAAGAACTCAAAAACAAGCGAGCATTGAGATACGAAATATTCCAACTAAGAAAAACGAGACAAAAGATGACCTGCTGAATTTAGTTAAGAAGATTGGGGTAGCCACTAAGACAAATGTTGAGGAATCACACATCCGAGATGCCTTCCGTCTAAACACGGATAAAGGAAACCGACCCATTATAGTCGATTTCTCCTCTGTGCCCATGAAGGAGAGAATTCTGACTTCAGTGAAGACCTACAACCGGAATAACAAAGAAAATAAGTTAAGTACAGTCCATCTACAACTAGATGGTCAGCCAAAGCCCATTTATATAGCTGAATGTCTTACACAGAAAGCTCGCAAATTGTTTTACATGGCTAGAGAATTTAGTAGAAACAATGATTATGAATTCTGTTGGCCTTCGCATGGAATAGTATTTCTCCGTGAACGGGCTGGTGGATTATCTTACCGCATAGATTCGCAAGATGATCTAGATAAATTAAGCTCTCAAACTAAATTGTGACTAGGTATAGTACTATCATATATTTATTTTTGCACGTTTCCAAATTATATTTATAATAGGGTATTTTTTATTTTTTATTTTAAATTGTGTTTTTTTATTTTACCACTAGTATTTAGTATTCTAGAAAATATAAACTACCATGTCTTACACTATTCACAAAGTAAAATGCAACTTCACCTTACACTTGTAACACTCACACTTACACAAACTATAAACTTACAAAAATATACAGGGTGATTTTGAAATCGTGTAATTCCTTTTAACCACGCATTCTACTGGTGATATAGAATAATCCTGACCATATTATTTTTTTATTAGAATATTTTTTTTGGAAAAATTAATGTATCGTTTTTTTTCGTGAAATGGTTTCACTTAGTCATATGTTAACCACCCGAGGCAATTTTAAATTTTTACTAATTAAAGAAAAATAACATGTCAATAATTAATGTCGTAAGTAATAACGGGCGGTACTTGCCGCGACCTACATACCCCTTGTCGACGCTCGCAGCGATCGCTAGCCGGCACTGCGCAACCATTACCTAACCATTAACCTTAACCATTCTCATAACCAATTAAGATAACCAAGAGATCTAACAATAACCTGAGTTACTTAATTTTCCTCAATTAGTTAACAAAACTACCTATGATTGGATTTAACCTTATGATTAATAAATCATTGCCTGCTTACTACCTCTGTTGTACCCAAGATATTTACTTACACAAATATCAACCCAATAAAACAACAGCTGTTCTGTAAAGAAATAAATCCTATGAATCAACATTTAAAAATATTGGAGGTCAAAGAAGTTCCTAACCAGCTCTACCGTACCTACCTACCTAATTACCACAGATTGCCAGTTTCTACGACCAACACATTCATAATACACACCAACCTATGTTTATCTACATACCTAAATGTTGTACCTACGTACGACAAATGAAAACAAACTTTCATTATCTCGCAAACATTCACCGGAATGTTAAGTGGATAGTTACTCTTACATGTGTTATTTAGATTTGTAACTGCAAGGTTACACACGTAAACATGAATGCTTCAAACAACACCGCTACCCACTACCTACACAAAACTCCAAGGATATGACCAATAACTTACTTACGTATAACATTTACCTAAGTAGAATATTACAAAGCGACCGTAAGACGCAGCATAATATCATATTGAAAACTTTAATACTTACCAAAACTACACAAAGAACTTAAAATCAGTACATGTTAAAAACACATTAAAACATACTAAAATGGTAATAAAACAAAGAAATATCACACAAAATACTATTATTTAAACATAGAGTAACTTGTAGATGAAAAATAAGTAACAAAAAGATAGGTCAGTAAAAGTTGGGTTTTGAACTACGACCACAAAAATACAAGCCACTGCTTTAATCACTTGGCTATAACACTCACAATGCTGAAGTTTAAATAACCATTCTAATAAGAATTATAATGATGTGGCAACTTGATAACTTTAAGAATTATTTTTTTAACGCTGTGTAACGAATTTACTCGTTTTAACCTATTTTTTAAACATAAATACTTGCATAAAATTTGTTAACAAAATACGATTCGTACACTTTCTATCTCATTTTTAGACTTATCCACCTCTTTGTTATTTTAGTAGGTACATGTTAAAAATACATTAAAACATAATATTTTGGTAATAAAACAAAGACATAGTATGCAAAAAACTATTATTTAAACATAAAGTAACTTGTAGATGAAAATTAAGTTACAAAATGAGTAAAAGTTGGATTTGAACCTACGACCAATTCAAGAATTATTGCAACGTGTTTTAATTCGTAGAATAATTTCAATTGACTTGTTTAATATTATTATATGAGATATGTTTATTGCGTCTTTCTGATATAGCCGTAAGTACCCGACTTACGGCTATATCTGTTGAGCGCGATTTTTTGTAATCCTAATACATATCATTACCCCACCACAGGCGGCGAATTGCCCTTAAACCTCATGCACAGCCGTCCCATTTATTATCTCTGTGCCACCGAATCTCGTATTAACTATTGAGTAGGTAATTTACGTTGTTACGTAGTATTGTTTGATGAATTCTTTGGATTGGATTCTTACGCCGCCGCGCCGCGCTGGATCAACAAGTAGGTACGCAAAGTTGCAGTTGTTATTTACGTATCGTGAAGTTCTGTTCGTGATTTTTTATTTGTTTCATTTACACAGAAACGATTAGATTCAACTCCCAGCGAGTGCAATTTGTTTAATTTTAACAAACTTTTAACAACCGCAGCGTGTTAGGCAATTTCTGCCATTACGAAGTAATATTACTTACTTATTTACCTTTTACTTCGCAACCGCAGTAACCAAAACACCATTACTAAGGTAACCTAAAACGATATTCGTAATTTACATGTAACATTTGCGACAATTGAGACACCGCTGTCTGTGCCGGCAATTGACGAATAAATTATTAAACACCTAGAACTGCACCAGAACTTCATTCCTAATTAAAAGATAATAAAGTTCGAAATCAGAATGTCATCCGTTTAGAGGCTTATAAAATACCTAATAATCGTTTCATAAAGCCGACTGCAAATAGGGTCTAATTTTAATTGAACTCAAAGTAGACGAAATAAGAGCTATACTTGTTTGTATTTGTTGAGGTAGTGTCGCTTTTTAGCTAACCGACAAACGATGCCGCTATTTTAGTTTTCCTACGAAATAAAACATTATAATTTAAAATAAAATCAGTACCTACATATTTTTATTGTTATTGAGCGCACGTGTCTTTTTCATGATGTGATGGTGAAATTGTGATGCATTACGCAAGATCGCAGGATTTAAATGAGACCAGGCTATGGTTCCGACATCGCAACCCGAACTCACCTGTACCATCACCGGATACTTGGGCTTGTACAGAATTTATTTGATTATGGACAGTTAAGTGTTCCCAGCCATGCACAAGCACGAGGCCTTTTACCGTCTTATGACGAACATTTAAGACGCCAAATCATAGCATATTTTGCTCGAGAGCCACAATCCAGCACCCGACAAGCGGCTCGAAGATTTAATGTCAGCCAAAGTTATGTGTTGCAGCTGCTGAACGCGTCTGGGCAGCATCCCTATCATTTCCAATATGTGCAAGACATGACCGTAGCGGACCTTTCAGCCAGGGTATCATTTTGTACCTGGTTTTTAGAGATGGAAAGAAACATTTTGTGGACGGATGAGGCCACATTTACCAGAATAGGTCTATTATAAGAACATCATAGCCGAGTGGTTAAAACTGTAGATAGTATTTTTGTGGTCGTAGTTCAAAACCCAACTTTTACTGACCTATCTTTTTGTTACTTATTTTTCATCTACAAGTTACTCTATGTTTAAATAATAGTATTTTATGTGATATTTCTTTGTTTTATTACTATTTTAGTATGTTTTAATGTGTTTTTAACATGTACTAAGATAACAAAATGGCGAATTAGTCTAAAAAATTGATAGAAGGTATACGAGACGTGTTTCGATACCTTAAATTTTACGTCTAAAAATAGGTTAATAAGCGTAAATTCGTGTCACAGCATTCAAGAAATATTTTTAAATTATATCAATTTGCCACATCATTATAGTCCTTATTAGAATGCTTATTTAGACGAATATGTCAAGAACGCCATAGCCGAGTGGTTTAAACTGTAGATAGTATTTTTGTGGTCGTAGTTCAAAACCCAACGTTTACTCACCTATCTTTTTGTAACTTAATTTTTATCTGCAAGTTACTTTGTTTAAATAATAGTTTTTTGTGTGATATTATGTCTTTGTTTTATTATTATAACATGTATAACATATTTTTATGTATTTTTAACATGTATTTCGATAACAAAGAATACGTAAAGTGTTTCGTTAACTTAAATATTACCGTTGCTCGTTAGGTAGGTATTTAGTTTCGGTACGAATGAGCATCATGAGGCATGAGCCAGGTATCGAGCCCTGGACCTTATGATCCCGATCGGCCAAAACGTAACGTATCATTCCTTGTTTTGAATAAAATTGTTCTACCTATTATTTGATACGTAAAGTAACTTGCCGACACAATAATGCATGGCGAAATCACTCTTAACATGTAAGTAATAAAGTTTAAAACTATGTAACTGCGTCGGCGATTATAAAGGATGACACAAAGGCGACCGCCTGTATTGAAAAGGAAACCTTGCGCCACTGGCACAAGTATTAAAATGGCTTGTTTATGTTATGTGTTTGACCAAGCCGTACAAAAAATTACACAAGTATTAAAATATCAGTTTCATTATTTTTATACTGTCGTGTGCACGCGTCGCGATTATATCGATGCTGATGGTTTGTTTGTTATAATTGTTTAATAAGCTGGAATTGGATATTTCTATCTAGTTATCGACATTAACATGGAATAATCATTATTTTGCTAAACGAGTGAGGTTGTACTTAAAGCTACGTTATTTTATTGATGCGTGAAGTGATTGTGTATCTACTTACGTGTTTGGTTCATACCTACTGTACTGATATTGTTCACATGATTGGATTGATTTTAAGTTCTTTGTGTAGTTTTGGTAAGTATTAAAGTTTTCAATATGATATTATGCTGCGTCTTACGGTCGCTTTGTAATATTCTACTTAGGTAAATGTTATACGTAAGTAAGTTATTGGTCATATCCTTGGAGTTTTGTGTAGGTAGTGGGTAGCGGTGTTGTTTGAAGCATTCATGTTTACGTGTGTAACCTTGCAGTTACAAATCTAAATAACACATGTAAGAGTAACTATCCACTTAACATTCCGGTGAATGTTTGCGAGATAATGAAAGTTTGTTTTCATTTGTCGTACGTAGGTACAACATTTAGGTATGTAGATAAACATAGGTTGGTGTGTATTATGAATGTGTTGGTCGTAGAAACTGGCAATCTGTGGTAATTAGGTAGGTAGGTACGGTAGAGCTGGTTAGGAACTTCTTTGACCTCCAATATTTTTAAATGTTGATTCATAGGATTTATTTCTTTACAGAACAGCTGTTGTTTTATTGGGTTGATATTTGTGTAAGTAAATATCTTGGATACAACAGAGGTAGTAAGCAGGCAATGATTTATTAATCATAAGGTTAAATCCAATCATAGGTAGTTTTGTTAACTAATTGAGGAAAATTAAGTAACTCAGGTTATTGTTAGATCTCTTGTTTATCTTAATTGGTTATGAGAATGGTTAAGGTTAATGGTTAGGTAATGGTTGCACAGTGCCGGCTAGCGATCGCTGCGAGCGTCGACAAGGGGTATGTAGGTCGCGGCAAGTACCGCCCGTTATTACTTACGACATTAATTATTGACATGTTATTTTTCTTTAATTAGTAAAAATGTAAAATTGCCTCGGGTGCTTAACATATCACTAAGTGAAACCATTTCACAAAAAAAAACGACACATTAACTTTCCAAAAAAATTATTCTAATAAAAAAATAATATGGTCAGGGTTATTCTATATCACCAGTAGAATGCGTGGTTAAAAGGAATTACACGATTTCAAAATCAACCTGTATACTCCACTCAATATTTTCACTCAAATCAAAACACCGTTTACATGTAATCAATATAAACCTGTTGGGATTTGCTTTTAACTATGTTAGACTCATGTAATATATCGTATGAAATTGACTCGGCGGTGGTGTCTGCCTCAATGATTTGTTATCTCTGAAGACTTAAGTAATCACATTAATCTCTCCCGAATATCCCTCACTTTAATGCACACTAATATTTGCAGTGTAACTTGTAACTTTGATGCACTAACCGTTCTTTTGTCAAGAATTTGTATTCAGTGTGATATTCTTATACTGTCGGAATGCTGGCTGAGTAAGGCTCCAGTTACACCTGAAATTTCTGGCTGATGTATAGCCAGAAATTTACAGAATACAGATCCGATTATGATAACCAAAACGAGGGAATTTTGATTTATATTAAATCGGAGGTTAAACACTCCATAATAAAACCTAACGTAAGCGATGCCAACTGTCTTATAGTAAAATGTAACAATGATTGGGCTATTGTAGCGGTATACCGGTCACCATCTTACAGACACATTAAAAACTTTTGTGATAGTCTTGATCTCTGTCTCACATCCCTAAAGTCTGTAAACTCACTAGCTCTGATAGGCGATATTAATATAAACATTACACCCTATAATACTGATATAAATAGCGGTTAGTATCTGGATTGTATGGCACACCATGGCATGTTCAGTGCCCATGTTCTTCCTACTCGCAACGATAGATGTATAGTTAGATCATGTAATGTTGCGAACTGAGCGATATGCATCAACCTATATATTAAATGCCCCGATAACAGACCACACGCCCGTCGTGTTTTGTTTAGATTGTAAAATAAAAAGACATCTCTCAAAAATAACTTACCAAAAATTCGATCTTCCGGCATTAACGGAACAATTGTCAAATACAGATTTTAGTCTTGTGTACTCTGTTTCAAATGCCAACATGGCGGCTATTATCTTGAGTGATATTATTTATAAAGTCATTAGTGCCCATTCCAAACAACTGGTCGTCCCTCATCGTAAACGTGCTATTAAACCTTAACGCCGTACGGGTACGGGTAACGCCGGGACTGGTAAGATGCATCAGAAATCGGGACCGCTTGCACCAGAAAGCAAAGCATGATATTAATAATAAGATATTGCACGTCACTTACAATAGGTATAGAAACTTCTGCAACAATCTCCTCAAAAAACTAAAAATAGCCTATGAAAAGTCGGATTTTCTAAAAAATAAAACAAATGCAAAGGGTATGTGGCAAACTATTAATAAAATAACTAATCTTAAGCAACTATCACCTCCTCCTTTTTAATTATTAAGTTCAAAACAAGATCCACATGAGTCACTGAACGTTGTGAATAATTATTTTGTTGGGATTGGCGAATCATTGGCGAACTCTATTCTGAGCGAATGTGACAGTGAAAGAACAACTAAAAAGTATAGTACTTGAAAATCTTACTCCCCAAGAGATTCCATGGCGCTACTTGATACTGACCACCGTGAAATAGATACAATAATCAACAATTTAAAAAATGATTCCTTTACTGGCATTGATGGCATACCTACGCTTGTCATTAAAAATGCTAGAAACAGTCTTATACCACCTATTACATATGTATGCAATCTGTGTATGAGAACCGGTGTTTTCCCTGATATATTAAAGAGGGCCTTAGTACATCCTATACATAAATCAGGCGATAAAACTAATGTTGGAAATTACAGGCCAATATCAGTACTCACAGTTATTTCTAAAATTATTGAAAAGATATTAAATTCTAGACTAATAGCATTCCTTAAACATAATAATGTTATTGCAAATAATCAATTTGGTTCTGAAGATGCTACTTTATTATTAACAGAGTTAGTCGCAAAACATCTTGACAATGCTTCAAGGGTTCTGGGTATTTTCCTCGATTTATCCAAAGCCTTTGACACTGTCTCTGTTCCTCTACTCCTTACCAAATTGGAGGCTATTGGCATACGTGGAATTGCATTAGATATTTTTCGTTCATATCTTACTAACCGCTCTCAGTGCGTTAAAATAGGTTCTTATATAAGTGAAAATGCATCGCTGTCATTTGGTGTGCCCCAAGGAAGCGTCCTCGGGCCTACACTCTTCCTTGTGTACGTTAACAGCTTGTGTAAAAAAGAATTACCAAATTGCGATATTGTGACATACGCTGACGATAGTGCGTTGATCGTACATGACGCGGATTGGGAGCAGACTAAGTATTATGCAGAAAACGCTATCAAGGTGATAATGAAATGGCTCAGAAAAAAATTGTTGACATTAAATCTTAACAAGACTAGATATATTACCTTTAGTCATCGTGGTAAAACTCAACCACTACCTGAATTTCATCTTACAGCTCATACTTGTGACTCTGATAATAACTGCAACTGTCAAACTCTTACTCGCACATCAATAATTAAATACTTGGGTATTGTAATAGATCATTGTTTAAGTTGGTCTCCCCATGTAGATCTAGTCACAACACGAACAAGGAAATTAATACCCATCTTCAGAAAACTGAGAGTTTCTGTAGATACAGAAACTCTGATTTGCGTCTACTTTGCCCTTGTACAGTGTCTGCTTCAATACTGCATAGTAACATGGGTTGGAATGAGTGGGACTAATCTGCTTCCCTTAGAACGCGCCCAAAGGGCTATACTGAAAGTAATGCTCGGCAAACCCCGTAGATATAGTACTGACCTGTTATATAGCGAATGTCCGGTGCTCACAGTGAAACAGCTTTTTATCATGGCAGTAATTACCCGTAAGCACAAAAGCCTTGAGTTCAAACCCATATTGAAACGAAACAAAACCAGAATTTGTGGGTCGGAGCGACATAGAACGGATCTTGCGTGACGCCAATATTATGTGATGAGTAATCATCTATACAACATGGCAAACAAAGTAAATAATATTTACCCCTTTCTCTACAAAAATGCAAAAATACAGTTCGCAAATGGCTCTTAAGCTTAAGTTATGCTGAAAGTGAAAAATTACTCGCATAGCGTGCTGACAATTACACACAACCACATAAGCATACGCACCCCACACACGCAAACACACACACACACACACGTACGCACACACGCACATTCACACATTGGTAGAGATTTTGATTTTTTTAAATTAGTCTTTATTTATTAAAGTTTAGATTATATGTTTAAAGATACCTTTAATAACTAAAAAGTAACTGTTGCAAAACCAAGCAATACTTGTTGTGTATGAATCGTTCTGAATGGAAGACGCTGGCGGCTGTAATACAGTTCATACTAGTACGGTCGTCAACGATGACCTCTTCTTGATGTATAAATTGTTTATGGTTTTATTTTTGTGTACCTAGCTTAAGAAAAATTTGTAAACTTTTTACTGTAATAAACTATTTTATTATTATTATTATAATCACAAGTTTTATTCATAATAGGTACTTTTCTACTGTTTTCATATTTATTACCTTTAAATACACGATTTTGAGAATTACTTTATACACAAATATAAAACAAAAAAGAAATTAATGTAGATATATATAGTCATAGTCAAGTCATGGTTTAGTGTGGTAATTTTCAAAACATATCTGCAAACAAAGCGTGACGTTGCATTGCTTGTAGATATATCTCGAGCGCGATTTTCGGCACCAAACGCATAGCGCATTTTTAGTAGCACTTTGGGGCTTGTGTGTCCTCTGGTGTTACGGGTGTCCATGGGCGGTGATAATCGCTTACCATCAGGCGATCCGTATGCTCGTTTGCCTCCAATAACATAAAAATAAAAAATAGAATAGACGATAAAAAAAATTGTGCCTCCAGCCTAATCTCATACAGTGCAAATTGCTTCATGTATTTCGAGTCACATACAATGAATGCCACTACAGAATTGTAACTACGATACGGGTTTGCAAAGGAATACTCCTAGAAAATAATATCAAAATTAATTTATTTATTTACGAAAACACTGCTTATTAGATTGTTCTTCCGTTAAAATGCATATTTATTGAATTTAAAACGATTTATCAGAATTACATGAGCGGAAAACCTGCTCCATTACAATAAGATTTACACTTTGCTATTATTTAAAACATACTACGGACAAAATCGATCAAATTGAATAGAAATCAATGTATATAAAGAAAGAAGAAGAAAGAAAGAAAGAAAAATATCAATATAGTATATTAACTGATAAATCTTTTAATATATAAATCACTCGCAAATAAACAATAGCATGATTATTTACGAGCAACAGACAAAACATTCACCCGTCCACGATTTTTCAAACACAGAGTACATTTGTATATAGGAAGATAGAGACGTCACTCAATGCATTGGCGATACTAGCGCTAACTGGCGTTGGGTTCAAGCAACTTTTTCAAATACATACCTATGCGTGGGTATACGAGTATATATTATTATCTATTATAATGATGTAGTGATTGTATGTGAATTTTCAGGTTAGTAAAGTTTATAGTTAAGTATGTGTATACTTAACTATAAAATTCGCTAGCCTGTACATTCACTTAAAAATTAAAACCAAGATCAGGGCAAGTATGGAATTATAAAAAATAAAACAAGGTCTTGAGTCTATTATTCAAGAGAGATTATCGGAATGATAAAATGTCAAATTTGACAACAGCTTTATCTATGTGACAGGTCCGAATCGTTCGAAAATAAATAACATTAATTAAATAAGGTAAGCGATAACTTTAGAACTTCGTTTTTAAAACAAAATTATTGTTTCATAATGGTTTTATGTATTAAAAGCTAAAAATTGTTACGATAATTAAAAAATTGGTAATAAAGTGAAATTTTCAAAAACTGATTTCTCCGTCATCTAGCGGTTGTCTCATACAACTTTCAGAGTATAATACAACTAAATTGAATATCACTTAGTTATCTTATAGAAACCCAACATGGTAACCTATGTAATTCGATTACGTTATAATTCAACTGTTTTCTTCTAAGTTTTAACACCATGTTTTCAAATGCACCTCTTTACACCATAGATAAGACACTGCTTTACACTTCACTGAAATAAACTGTTCTGATTGAATTCTGTCACTTAGTTTCATTCATAAAGCCGCATATGGTATGTACAACTACTCCATGTAACTCTAGTCACATGAAGCAAGACAACGATTTTTTTTCATGTAGCCTAGCGTTACATGAATCGACTGAGTGGTTAGACAAAAGTAAAATAGTATTTATTTTCTATTTGCTTACCTCATAATTTTTATGACGTAGATAGCATATTCTTATTTATATATTACTCTCTCTATGAATGCATAAAGATGCATGCAAAGATATTGTTATAACTTTGGGTGCATGCATCGCAACCAAAATCTACCAAACCTATCATACATAATGTGAATACCACACTGTCAATAATTGGTCAATACCATACGTCAATACCGTCAAAAGCAGTCAAAAGTCAATGTTGCGTCAATTGAACATGAATATAATAGAAAATATATTGTACCTTTTTTAAGTGGGTTGACTTAATTGTGCAAGAATTGTAAGCTATGGCAGAAAGTACGGAGAAAGTGGAGAGTGGAACTGATGCTCGAAGGCGCGTACTAAATATTGCAGTTTCGACTGTACTTCTCGAAACTGGTTTCGATGCTGCTGACAAAATGTCTTTAGAAACAATGACTGAAATGCTTCAATGTTGTAAGTAGAACAAACTAGCACTGTAAGTTGATTTACTTACACATACTCAAAACAAAAACAACACACAATCCAAATTGCAGTTTAATAATTCACAGTCAAGTCAGTTACAGAACAGAACACAATATGAAATATACCTACAGATTTGGAACATGAAAAATATAGATAGATTTTGTATTTATTATTTAGTATATGAAGATTGTTTTTAACGGTTTACTGACAATAAATATATCTCTGTCAAAGTTTAAACTCCAGAGTCCAGATATAATTGAACAGAATACTGAGGGCAACCATAATTATTACTTTTAATGTTTTCAGTTTTCACAGAAGTTGGCAATTCAGCCAAGGGGTACTGTGAATTATCAGGCAGAGTAGAACCAGTTCTTGGGGATGTAGTTATGGCCCTTATCAATATGGGTAAGTAATTTTCTCTTTTTATGTGTATTATTGTGTGTGTAATGTTTACCTTTTGAAACCTAAGTTTGTATTGTCTAAAGTTAGTTATATGAAATAACTCATTGGCTACAAAACCCAACATCAATTTTATTTTTAAATGTCTGATGTGATTCAATAGTTACTAGGTCAAACCAAATACTTTTTAATTCATCTTGAAAAGAAAGATCTTTTCTGAATTTTGTATAGCTGCATTTGCTTAATTCTGTGTAGGTATTTAGATTGGATGTTATATATTATTACTATATTATATGAATCCAGTCTCTGCTTATTTCCTCAGTATGGGTGGCAGAGTTAATATATTTACATTTGCTTTAATAGATTGTATGTATAAGTCACAAAGCCAATGTTTAATGTATTATAATTGCATTATATTAATTGTTCATATCATTTATTTAGGTATAAGTCTACAAGGCATAGAACAGTATGCAACAAGACCAAACCGACATGTGATTCAACCACCACAACAAGCACCTGCACCTCGGACACCTGCTATGCTTTCAGCCGGATCTAAAGCAAAACCAGCTCCTCATATACCTTTCCATCTACCACCATTGCCAGACCCACATGCATATATCAGAACACCAGTAAGTGCTGAAATTTATATATTTTTTAATTGTCACATTCATTCATTCATATATATATAATTATATATATACACATATATTATAATATTATAATCAATAGTAGTAGTAGCGTAATATTTTCAAAATTTTGTAAGACGGTGATAAATAAACAATGCGATAAAATCCGTATGTAGTAGTTTTTTATTCAAACTATATTTTAACTAATTACATCTTAGTATAATTGGCTATGTTACATACTATGCCTAAAAGTTCATAATTGTCCCGGCACAAATAAACAATCCTGCAACTGTGAATGCATAGAGCACGTAAAAATTTAAAAAATACCACATCTTAAAGTATTAACAGGATGTGTGCATAAACTTATATTTACCTTCAAAAGACTAAGATCCACTCTGCAAACTGAGTCACTCACAGCTGTGCATTATGCCCTGGCACAGTCCATTCTGTCATATTGTATTTCGGCATGGTGAGGTACCTACGCCACAGCCTTTTTAAAAGTCGAAAGAGCACAGAGAGCTGCCCTAAAAGTTATGTCTACAAAACCACGAATTTACTCTACATCGCTTTTATACAGTGAATGTAAACTTCTAACTGTGAGACAACTCTTTGTGCTTCAAGCAGTTCTCCGGCAGCATGCTTCTCTCACTTATGTACCACAGGTTGTGATGGAAAAACGACGGAAAACCCACGTATGTCTTGCTGTACACCACAGAACTACACTTGCACGCACGCACGCATGCACGCACGCATGCACGCACGCACGCTAAGCTATTAAGTTTATCCTTTTCTATTAGTTTTGTGCTTCCATTTAGCCCTTATTTTAGTTGTCCTATTGTTATTAATATTTTTGAATTGCATTGTCATCAAGAATCTCATACTACACGGAAAGCCCTGTTTCCTGTAATACAGTTTATTTTAACTAGCACAGGAAACGGGTGATCCTTTCCACTAGAACTATTTATGTTTTATATTATATTGCACAAGTAATGCTATAACTGGGACCAGTCTTGGGGCCATATCCCAGATTCCCACGTCGTGCAACAGATAGTGTACAGTAAGTCTACTCCTGTCTCGCCCATAGCTTTAAATACCTCGATTGGTATCTCATCTACACCAACAGCTTTATTGTTCTTCAGATGTCGAATAGCCGCTCGTACTTCGTCCCGCAGTATATCAGGCTCCCGGTCACTTATGTGATTCAAGTCGCATAGGTTGTCTGCAGTGGTCTGATTAGCGAAGAGAGACTTACAGTAGTGCTTCCAAACGTTCACTATGCCCCCAATCTCATTGACTGTTACACCAGCTGCGTTTTCTATTGACCATGTCTTGGGTTTGAATTGACGAGTTATGAGTCGCACCTTATCATGGAGGTCCTTGGTTTGCAATTTATCGGAATTTCGTTCCAGTTCTTCACAGATCTCCGCCAAAGCGTTGTTGCGATCTCTTCTACAAGCAGCCTGAATCGCGGATTTTTTGGAATTCAGCCCAGTACCACTAGCTCCTCTAGCTTTTAGCATTCTACGCTCTTCAACTAATTGCCAAGTTTCTGCTGTCATCCAGTGTTGCCTTTTGGCTGATATTTTCTTGGGCTGTAATTCTATAACTGCCTCCAAAACATATTTCTTTGCAGAAATCCACAAGGAGTTTGAATCCTTGTTTCCAATTTCTGCCAGCCAAACACAATGTTTGCTTACGATTGAAGTGGTGAGAGAATTCTGATCCACTACTTGCATCTGGCTAGGTGTTTTGGTATATAAATTATTATTATTATAATTATCATAGTTTGTTCCTTATGTAAAATAAGTAATCCCAATTTATAATAAAAATATAAACATATGCAAATAAACATAAAGTTCATATGCCATGCAAGTTTGAATTGTTTTGCACGATGTTAAAACAAATAAATTAAAGTATGTAGAACTGTTTCTCAGCTATTACACTACAGAATATGTTCTTAACTCAGCATGTGTTATGGCTTAGCTGAAAGAAAAAGTATAAGTTATTTCAAAATAACTTATACTCATAAGAATACATTTTTGTACAGTGTGCACGCAATAAAAATATATTCAGTGTTACTTCTGTGTTGTGTGTGTTACTTCTCATACAGTAATTATCTGTCAGTGTAGCACTTCCTTCAGCAATTTTGTTCACATATCAGCAAATAATTGGCAAACCATCCCTTTCACACTTAAATTCCACTAATATGCAACATGGGAAAATAATTATCATGATACTATTTAATTTTCAGACTCATAAACAACCAGTAACTGAGTATGAAGCAATCCGAGAGAAAGCTGCCTCACAAAAGAGAGATATTGAGAGAGCATTGACTAAATTCCTTGCTAAGACAAGTGAAACACACAACCTGTTCAACACTGAAGATAACCAAGTATTCCCATGTAAGATACTAAATATACTTTTTATATAGTATCAATAAGCTCTCTTTCTTAGTATCTCTCGCTCTACCCCAGGGCCGGCGAAGATAACTATCTTCGCCGGCCCTGGGGTAGAGCGAGAGAAGCAGACGCTCTAGGCGTCAGATGGGAAGAGGCGCTAAAACGCCAAATGCGAAATACAATACACTCATCCAGCACAAATTTGATAATTGAAGCGCGATATTGAAATTTGGGTATTATTATTTACTAGATTATGCCCGCGGCTTCGCTCGCGTAAAGGTAGATAGGTTAGTAAGTGTACTTTTTTCTGGATGAAAGGTACCCTATGTCCTTTTCTGTTTCTGTGACAATGGTATGCGAAATTTCATGATGATGAAGTAGGGTGTGAAAGCATAACAAGCAAACTAACTCACATTCGCATTTATAGTATTATTTAGGCCTTGACATAAAATCGAAGTAGAATTCAATTCAATCCCTGTCCACCCAACATGCATCCAAATATAAATAAAGAAAAAGTGAATATAGTCACTGTGTTGATACTATATTGATTTTAAATCATACAACATGCTGTTAATTTAGTTTAAGCGGCGGTGGCCCAATGGATAAGACATTAGACTTGCGATCGATTATTCAAGGATTCAAATCCCACCCATTATGTTTTTTTAAAGGACCCTGCTCTAGCAATATTTTCTGTGTCGCGGAGATCTTTACATCCATTCCTACGACGGACACAAAGAACACCCAATAATTTATGGAACATACATACAAATGATTGTCCCGTGTGGGGATCGAACCTACAACACTCGGCGCAGGGGCAGTGGCAAGGCGACCACTTAAACCACTACGCCATCCGTGCATCATCATCAATGTTGAGCACATTAACATTTTAGAATTTACATTCTTGGTATTATGAGAAAGAATCGGAAATATGATTAGTCCACTGAATAAGGCTGCCTTTCCTTTATATCATAAACATAAATATGACAGCTTATACATATAAAGATCTGATAATAAAACTGAGCTTTAAAGTACTTTAATCTTTAAAAGCTATTTAAATATCTCTATCTCTTGCCATACATTTTTGATGCTGCTGCACTTACAGCACTCACCCATAAATAACATTATGACTGCAAGGTTTCTTTTATATATCCTATAGTGTAAAGTGAGTCTAGAAGAACAAGGAGTGGATGAGGCCTATATACAAATAATCAAATCCATCTACAATAAATGTAAAAGCCGCATTAAATTGGAAACAAAAGGAGACCCATTTCCTATAAAAAGAGGTGTGAGACAAGGAGATCCGCTCTCCCCCAAGCTGTTCAATGCTGTGCTGGAATACATATTTAGAAGATTAGATTAGGAAAACTATGGTATCAATATTAACGGTAGCCGCCTTAACCATTTGAGATTTGCTGATGATATTGTTCCGCTAGAGGAAGACGCAAAAAAACTAGAACACATGCTAAAAGACATAGCCGAAAAAAGCAGAGAAGTAGGACTAGAAATTAATGCAAATAAAACAAAAGACAGAAGTCAACATAGAGGTTTATGGAAACAGGTTAGAATATGTGAAAGAATATGTCTACTTGGGTCAAATTATATCTCCTGAGGACTCTATGTCCAAGGAAATAAATAAAAGAATAGCCTGCGGTTGGAGAAAATACTGGTCTCTAAAAGAAATAATGAAGGACAAAGATCTAAGCTTGCACATCAAGAGAAAGACTTTCAACACTTGTATCCTCCCGTGCATGACTTACGGCTGTGAATCATGGGCGTTAACAGATAAGCATAGAGAAAGACTAGCCAGCACACAAAGTGCAATGGAAAGGAGCATGATGGGAAACAGACTTAGTGATTAAATCAGAAATTGTGAAATAAGGAGGAAAATTAAGGTCACTTAAAATAACCCATATAGAGCATTTAAAGTGAGGCTGGTATGCTATCCTACGTTGTACATTAAACAAGTGGAGCAAGCAAGTAACCTTATGGTACCAGAGAGAATTCCAGAAGACAAGGGCGTCCGAAAACAAGACGGGAAGACGATATCCGCCTAACCTTGGGACCATACTGGACCAGAGTAGCAGAGGATAGAGTCCAGTGTTGAGAGCTGGAGGAGGCCTATGCCAGAAAGCACGCTGAGTTGCGAGACATACTTTAATGGATGAATTTAAAAACATGTATTGACATAGCCGTTGCGACTCGGAATAAAAGGGCTTCATTATTAATATTATAGTGTAAATGAAATAAAGTTGTCTTAGTGAACTATCACATAGTATATTGATGATTTTTTGTTGATTTGTATTGCCATTGCTTAGATCTGGCAACTGCACAATGTAACTTTATTGACTACTAGCTTTTGCCCGCGCCTTCGCTCGCGTAAAAGTACATTATCTTACGCCTGGTAGAAATGTATTACTCACCCACATTGTATAAACTTTGCTTTAGATCCTACTTAATTATAGTGCAGTAGTGCTACTGAGAATTTCTTGACTGAAAAGACTGAAAGAATTCGCACCCGAGACCTTATGTACAGCAGTCTTATACGCTACCATTGCCACACCGAGGTAGACTGATAATGTTTTGTATTTGTGTTTTTCAGTAATCGCCTGCAAGCCTACATTTCCTGCGTATTTGCCGTGTCTGCTACCAACAGACCAAGTATTTGACTTTGATGAATTGGAGTACCACTTTCAAGTTGCTAACAGAACTGAAGATATGCCATCAGATAAGAAAGGTATAACATGCGCATTTTTTTTCTTGAACTTTGGTACAGTCACCAATATGCGTCGATTATTAGCGAGATATTGAATTGCTACACAATAATGGTAATTTTATCATCTTTTACTGCAATAAGAGTGTATGTAAATGAATTGTTATGTATTTATGGTAATGCATTACTATAGAACCATAATGGGAGCCTTTATTTATTAAATTCTACTACTTTGTTGAATGTCCAGTCTTATGACACTAACTGTACCAGACAAATACTTTTACACAATTTTATTTTTGTTGTCTTGTAAACCACAATTATATATTAACATTAAAATCTTACTCTTGTACCTATGAGTTAACACATCCTATTTTATATTGTTTCAGGAGATCAATCAGATAATGAAGGTGATAACATGGGTGATAACGAAAACCCTAATAGTTCTCAACTTGATGGACAAGATAATACCATGGCATCCAGTCCAGAGCGGAGTAAAGCTGGTGGTTGAATAAAATATGAAATATTGTAGATTAAGATATAATAATTTAGTGTAAAATAAAAACATTATAAATACATGTAATTATTCTATTAATTTAAACCTTAGAATGGTTACATCTTTATTTAAACTAGTAATGGCTGAATAATAAAAAAAAACCTATATTGAGCTGTGTATAATTAATCAATAGCACATCTTACATAGTGTTAAGAGCATGTGCATCTGTAAGGTTATCAATTGAAAATGTTTCTTTACACTTGTGTGACGCTATATAAAAAGTATGGTCTTATAGTGAATAATAAAGCACACTCAGGAAGCCTAAATTCTCATCATTCTTTAGTTCACTGGATAATAGCATGTATCTGGTTATATGTATTCATAAAAAAACAATTGTAAAAAGAAGATATTACTTTATTGAGAAATCACTTAAGTGACGCAGGATTAATAACAGGTAACACTTTGATGCCCTCCTTATTAACAACGGTCACCTGGAAGTTTGGCAAACTCACAAACAGTCTCTTGTGGACCTCCTTCACACACTGCTTCAGAATGTCATAAGCCTCCTCCACCGTTGCATCTGGCAAAAACAAAACAACATGATAATGCAAAATTATGAGATTATTTAGTATGACTGGTACCGGTGTAGGTCACTTAGATAGTTGCAAAAAACAGTCCTGACTTACACAACTGAAGATATTTTTTCACTGAACAAAAAAAAGGATGTAATAAGGATGCTCTCCATCAGCACTTTACTATGGTTTTTATAACTTAGATATAAGTTGAACTATGTGACAAAATCACTAATTAATTGTGACATAAGCTATATGACCACATAGTAGTAATAAATCATGTACCAAACCTACATTTTGACAAGGTTAGGAACCACATATGACTTTATTTTAGAAACCTGTACATGCATTTATGAGTGATAATTACCTTTCTTATGATAACGGTCCATGATACTCAAGCTGAGGTACCCGCCATAACCATGAGCAGCAAAAGGCACCTTCACACTGGATGCTAAGTAATCCATGAAGTACAGCTCTGGTCCATTCTCTTTATCATAACCACCCATGAGCACATTCACAAAGTACGGTGTCTGTAAATAATTAGTGTAAGTACAGATTTTAAATAAAATAAATTAATAGATACCATAAGGAATTTCGGCTTATAACATTGTCAAGCAGCCGATCTTGAATTATATTGGTATGGGAAATCAGTACACTCAGTTCTGACATCATTCTAACTTTAAAACTAGAATGAAGGAAGCAATAATTGTTCCAGGTTAAAAACAAATTTAACATTTAATATGTTCAGATGAGAAAGCTAAATATATGCAGATTTATATATTATAAAGGATTGAAAGATGGTCTTAGTCACATAGGATTAAATTTTACTTAAAAGTAGGGAGCGACTATAATATAATTCTGTACTCACGCTGCTTCTCAAATATTCAGCGAGATTTCTACGTGTGAAATTAGCCGCAGCAGTGGGTCCAAGTTCATATCCGTTGCGCATTTTATACAACTGGATGTTCTTTGCAATATATTCAGCAAACTGAGTTGTGTCCCCCAAGTCGCCGATTACACCCATAACTAGTTTATCAGATATTTTGTAGATCTTCTCTTCATCTATAAAATAAAGGTAATATTATTAAATTAAACTCTATTAAAACCTCAATATTTTAATATTGAAAAACCGCTAACTCACCGTCTTTCATGACCATAATACTGTGGCTAGTGCTTTGATCGGCGGCTATCATAACGAAATCATCACACTGTATTCCTAACAGACATTGTAAGTTGATATTCGACATTTTGATGTAGAAATATAGCAAATATTATCTAAAATACCGCAAGAATAACCTACGCTAGAAATCGCAAGCAAACTTCAACAAACAATCTTGTCAAATCACCTAGAAGTACAGATTATGCAAACACAGAACACTAGAACTGGAAAATAGAGTGGACACTAATAAAAACTTTCATCCTTTAGTAACAATGAATGATCCAAATAAAGCCATTACTTCCATAACGAATGTTATGTCATACATTATGATGAAATTGAGAGTGTCAACTATTGATATATACCAGTGATGCCATCTTAGCTATTTTATAGCTAGATCTAGCTATTTTTGCACCCCTGTCAGCTACAATTTCAAAAAAATTGTAGCTAAACGATTTAGCTACATTTTTCAGCAACTTTTCAGTATCACCTAAAAGAAGAGATGAATATAAAAGCATATATGAGACGATTAAGTGTGGAGAAAGTCCGCTTAAAATCACAAAAGTTTGTAACACTCGATGGCTTCGATAGAGCTAGCTGCAAAAAATAATGGGAAGAATTAAAATTACCTTTTAAAAAGGCAAGGGAAAAAAAATTTATACAGCTGACGTGATATATAATATGCTTAGTGACGATAAAAAATATTTATATATGACATTTATGAGAGGTGTACTAAATGACGTCCAAGTGACAATTAAGGCATTTGAGAGTGAAGACTCGAATCCATTGAAATTGCTAAATACGCTAACGACTCTATTGCAATCAGTGAGCCAAAGAATTTTATTGCCAAGCCCAATACAAAATAATTTTTTGGACCTTTTTACTGACAGAGATATAAACCCAAGGCCATATCTTGGTTATATGTTTGAACTGACTCTCGTCATCAAAATTTGAACCCTGCGACATTAAATGACATATACAGTGTGAGTCTTTATAAAGTGCACATATTAAAAAGGGTGAAAATATAAACAATTTTAACGACGGAAAAAATGTTTAAAAAAATCTAAAAAAAAATTATGTACTTTTAATTTTTTTTACTCTCGTCTTGGTACCCCATGCAAACAAAGCGTTACTACTATTAAACTAAATGTGATATTAAAACAAAACAAAATTAATAATAATCTCGAATAATAGGCCGAGCTAATAAAGCCATAATTTTTTGAAAAATAATCCTCATAAATTAGTTATTAATGATTTTTTGAAGAAAATTTTTGCAATAAATGTATGTTTTTGTGTTTACAACAGCGTGGCGAACATTTTGAGCAATTAATGCATTAGTTTTAAGTTTCATGTGAAATAATAAATGATTTTGATTAACCTAACCTACGCTTCTTTGTTTTATGAATCACATAGCCTTCATAAGAAAGTAATTTATCCTTTCGAATTAATAACACACCCGGTGAGCCTCTTTTTTAGTCTCTGATAGCAAATGTTGTGTTTTAGCTACAACCATGGGATTTTTACCAAAAACTAGCTAATACGATATAGAATAACATAAAATAAGAAAGAAGTAGGGTAAAGGGGTACATTTTTTTGATAAATTTTACATTTATTGCAAAAATTGGTAGACAAATGGTAAATTTTCTTCAAAAAATCATTGATAACTAATTTATGAGGTTTATTTTTCAATAAATTATGGCTTTATTAGCTTGGTCTATTATTAGAGATCATTATTAATTTTGTTTTGTTTAATATCACATTTAGTTTAAAAGTAGTAACAGTTTGTTTACATGGGGTACCAAGACAAGAGTAAAAAAATAAAAAGCCCATAAAAAATTTAAAAATTTCTTTAGATATTTTTTAAAAAAAATTCCGTCGATAAAATTGTTTATATTTTCACCCTTTTTAATATGTGCACTTTATAAAGACTCACACTGTATAAGAATACGGTGTTCTAATTTTAAAACTGTACAATGAGCTGCAGCAGAGTTTGCCGGATAACTACAGGCAATTATGAGGTAATAAAGCCATGAAATCAAACGCAACCGTAAGCGTTACAGAGATTTTGGGATTTCCACCAGAAAGTATCGACAAAATGGTTCAACAGTGGTATTTACTTCATTTGGTTAAGTAGACATCACAAAAAATAGTGAAATTTTGGGTGGAGGTCAGACACTTTACAAATGCTTCTGGTGATGATATATATAGGGACATAAGTGAGCTGGCTATATCTGGCCTTTCACTTCCACACTCAAATGCAGAGATCAAGAGGTTATTCTCTCAAATTAATTTAGTTAAAAATAAGTAGAGGAACGGAATAAGTCAGATAACTCTAAATTTTATTTATGTATAAGAGACTCGCTCTGGAAAAAAAGGCTAATGTTGCTTCAACTGTACTTTACCTTCAACAGTTCTTCAACAAATGGGAACCGTGGAGAAATATACAAAATCACTGGATTCTCAGGATGCACAATCATCTACAATCTACATCATCTTTCCTAGATTAAATTACTGCAGTAGTTATATTAATAACTAGATTTTGCCCGCATAATATCAGGATAAAAAGCCTATGTGTGAATCCAGGTCTCCAGCTATCTACATACCAAGTTTCATCGCAATCGGTTCAGTAGATTTTACGTGAAAGAGTAACAAACATCCATACATCCTCACAAACTTTCACATTTATAATATTAGTATAGATGTTTTACCATAAGTATGTACCTGTAAATATACAGTGTGACCCGCGTTAAAGTGCAACCCCGAAAACCCTTTTTTTATTCCTTTGTTATACCGGTGGTCGGCTGCTATTGTGTTCAATGCTTGGGGAAAAGGGAAGGGGTATTGGTACAGTCCGGCAGTCGCCCGCGCTAGTCCGCTCCGATCACATCGCTGCTGCTGTACGTCAGCTGTTGTTCTCGCATTAAAGTTACAGTTTTTCGTTGAGTTTTCGTTATTGACTACTTGTTACGTTTTTGTTATTGACTGTTTGTTACGTTACTCGACTGTTTTCGTGGTTGTGCTGGGTTGAGATGCCGCGATTAAATGCATTCTCCCCGCGAGAAATCGCTGACATCCATTATTATTATGGAATGTATGGTGGACGCACAACAGTCGCTCGATCGGCATACGTAAATGCATTTCCGAACAGACTTGCACCGTCGGCAAGGAACTTCCAGGAAGTTCATCGGAAGCTCTCCGACATCGGACTTGGATTACAACACACAAGACGTGAACAAGAATCCATTGTAATCGACACAGCGATAGAAGAAGCGGTTTTAAGTACCGTTTTTGCCACTCCTACTATTAGTACGAGGCGTTTAGCTTTACTTCACGGCATATCACAAGCCTCAGCGTGGAGAATCTTGAAGAAAGAAGGTCTACATCCATATCATTATCAAAGAGTCCACGATTTGCACGGGGATATGGATTTCCAATCAAGGTGCGTTATGTCGATCTGGCTACAACGACAAATTCGTCGCAATCCACAATTTTAAAAAAATATTTTATGGATGGATGAGTCGAAGTTCACCAGGAATGGCATCACGAACGCTAGGAATATGCACGAGTGGACACATGATAATCCACATCTGAAGAGGGCCTTGTCATTCCAGGTGCAATTTTCAATAAATGTTTGGGCAGGTCTACTCGACGACATGTTGATAGGACCAGTAATTTTACCAGCGACATTAAATTCGGAACGATTCCTAACTTTATTAAGGGATGAGCTTCCCCGTCTGTTAGAGGATGTGCCGCTGGCATCGAGACAGAGCATGTACTTGCAAATGGACGGCTGCCCTGCTCACTACGGGCGCAATGTCCGTGAATTTTTAAATAATAATTATGCCAATCGCTGGATTGGGCGCGAAGGCCCAGTGGGCTGGCCAGCCCGCTCTCCTGATCTGACGCCGCTCGACTACTTTCTATGGGGCCACATGAAGCAAAAGGTGTACAGTGCACCTGTGAATTCAGAGGCTGAGCTTCATGACCGCATCATGAGGTGCGCTGAAGAATTGAAAAATTAACCGCAACTTATACGGAGGGCCACACAACACATATCATTACGCGTGGCAATGTGTTTGCAACAACGCGGAGCACATTTCGAAAACCTAATACATTATAATCTAAGTCAACAATAATTAATAATAAATCATTGTTTATGATTAATTTTTGTTTTATTTCAACTGTCAACTAAAACGGAATAAGGTCATTGGAAGCTTATTTCGTTTTGTTATACACCCCAAGCATTAAATACAATAGCAGCTGGCCACCGGTATAACAAAGGAATAAAAAAAGGGTCTCTACCTGGATTTGCCCATTCTGAGTAGTGAACTTTAAAAATTCGTAACTCCTGTATTTTTAGAGATACAATGCTTGATTTTTTTTTTTGAAAGCTAATACAGTCAAGAATAATAATAAATTATAAAACAAATCAAGATGTAGGGGTTTATTTCATAGAAATTTGAGTTGATTGAAAAAAACAGTGAAAAATAGTGACTTTTTTCACAAGTATTTAAAAAAATGAAGTATTTAAAGCCATTTTTTGTTGTTTTTTTTTGTTTTATTCTCATCGCTAAATACTTGGCATTGATTTGTCGTTTATTTCATCAAAATCGGCCAGCTAGTTTGGGAGGAATAAATTTATTTGTACATAGAGGTCAAAATTCGGGAAACAAATGTTCAGTGGCGTATAAAAAAATTAGTTTTTTTTTTAGAAGGTTTTTAGACCCATTTTCGTCGATAGTTTTCGATCTAATTTCACCCATTTTCGGGGTTGCACTTTAACGCGGGTCACACTGTATTATGAAAGTAAAGTGATCCATTACACACAACTTTGGCAACTTCTAGCTACTTTTTTTTTTGTAAGATAATTTGGGAATTTGGCAACATTTTGCGTAAGATCTAGCCACAGAAATGATAGTACAGTTGGCAACACTAATAAATACTTGTCAAAGAGATAGTGCTCTGTGGCACCTGTGCCGAGAACGTGTAATTTCAAATAAATTAAGCATAGAAAATAACAACATTATTCACAGAAAGGTGAACATAGATAAAAACGAGCGATGTTTAAAAAAGTTGCTCTTGGTATATCAGGCGGTGTAGACAGTGCCGTTGCAGCCCTACTTCTAAAACGGGCCGGTAAATATAACTGAGATTAAACAATTTTTGACATTCATTTTGTGAATTCATTTTATCACAGTGGCAATGTTTATAGGTTTCCAAGTACTCGGCGTATTTATGAGGAATTGGGATAATAACTATGAAGCTGGATTTTGTTCAGATGAGAGAGATTTCGAAGATGCAACGTTTGTGTGCCGTAAGCTTGATATTCCATTGCATAGAGTGTACTTCATAAAACAATATTGGAACGAAGTATTCACTGTATTACTCAAAGAATATGAGACGGGCCTGACGCCAAATCCTGACATATTGTGCAATAGATATATTAAATTTGATAGCTTTTTCCAACATTGCAGGAACAATTTAGAAATTGATGCTATTGCAACTGGTCACTATGCAAATACATCTTTTGGCCCATACTTGGAAAGATACAATGATAAAGAAGGTATTTGCTTAAGATTTCATTGTAGTAATCAATTTAGTTAATATAGATAATGTGCTCAATGCAATGTACCTATATGATTTCAGGAGTAAAGCTGCTACAGCCCAAAGATAAATTCAAAGACCAAACATTTTTCTTATCCCAAGTAAAACAGTTTTCATTAAGAAAATGTATGTTTCCTATAGCAAATCTGTTGAAAAGTGAAGTTAGAGAAATGGCAAAAGTAGAAGGTCTTATAAATGTGGCAAGTAAAAAGGACAGCACTGGCATATGCTTTATAGGCAAAAACAATTTCCAAAAGTTTATTGAAGAAGTAAGTATATCAGGAACAGGTCTCTATGTACAGTACTACACTTAAGTGGCACTTTCAATTGCTTTTGATAGGGTATTTACTCTTTATTACAGTATTATAATAATAATAATAATAACAGAATGCTTTATGCTAGCGATCCAAAACCAGGTAATAGACACAAAAAATTACAGAAAGTACATCATTCGAGACAGCAGTTTAACTAGCGATCATTGTCGGCATTGTCACAAACTACCTGAGACATTTCAACACATCACAGGCGCATGCTCTTCAATCACACAAACAGACTATAAGCACAGACATGACCAGGTAGCAACTATCATACACCAAACACTTGCCTACAAACACAAACTACTATCCGAAAAAACACCATATTACAAATACACACCTCAAATTATATTAGACTCACCAAACTTCAAAATGTACTGGGACAGAACTATATTCACAGACAAAACAATACATCATAATAGACCGGACATCACACTACACGACAAGCAAAATAAAGTTGTATATCTCATTGACGTAGCCATACCCAACACACACAACTTAAGTTCTACTCATACTAACAAACTTTCCAAGTACGCAGATTTGACTATTAAACTCAAAACCCAGTGGTGAGTGCATATGGTCAAGACCATCCCTATAATCATATCCAGCACAGGCGTCATAACTAAAACACTCAATACAAGCCTAATAACACTAAATATCCATCCTCTCACATACACACTACTACAGAAAGCAGTTATCTTAAATACATGCAGAATTGTCAGAAAGTTTTTATCTATAGGTTAATTACCACACCACCAAAGTTGTTTTGGCCAAAAGTCCGCAATTCTGGCGAATTTCCCCAGTAATGGGCGAGGATAAAACCAATAAAATATAATAATAATAATTTATTTGTACACAAAACGGGCTTACAAATATCATCACATTATAATAAAAAATCATAGAAAATATATAAAAACAATAAAATGTGAAACGTTAGCACCTGTACTAATGTATGTATACATTGTATCACAGGTGCCAGCGCCTTCCGCTATGCATAGACAAATTCTGTATGGGTGTGATAATAGTAATAGTTAATAGGTAATATTGGATACGATTACATTTCAATATAATAAATATTAATATTAATTTAGTATATTAATTTAATTATATTGCTTGAATAAATTATACAATAGAAAATACACTAGTTAAATTAACATAAAATTCATTATAAATCTGTTTACTAAATTAGTAAATTTTGATTAGTGAGATGTTATGTGTATGTAGAATGTGTCAGTATAAGGAGGAATGAATGTTGACAGAAAAATTTATTTGTGTATAAAATTGAAATGGCTCAATGTAATGTCCTTAATAGATTTTTAGTCTCATGATAGTCTAGAGTTTTCAGCCAGCGTTCTAGGAAACGTTTACATTCTTTTATTGCGAGTGGATAGATACAAAGGGTTTTGTTAATACGGTTATAGAGGCGGCAACTAATTACAAAGAAACTACGGCTAGCAATGGTTGTTCTATGCGGTTCAACTATGCAGACACGGTCCTTTCGACGTCTTTCATTATTTTTATAAGGAAGCTGAGCGTGCTTACGTAATGTGGTCTGGAGCACAAAAAGCTGTCTCACAGACAGTACAGAACATCTTTCATATAATTGCTTGGTCGGATATTTACGAGGTTTGCCCGTGAGTACCTTTAACAAGGCCCTCTGTGCTCTCTCGGCCCTCAACATATTGGTGGAACATGCTCCGCCCCAGACTGTAATATGACAATATGGATTGGGCTAGAGTACAATAAACCAATTTCAGCGTATCTGTATCAGCCGAAGATCGGAGCTTTTTACCCACAAATATAAGCTTTCTCGTGCGTGATGACACGGTCTCTATATGTTTGTCCCAGCGTAAGTAGGCATCAATATGGACACCTAGATATTTGATAGAAGTGGTGTGCGTAAGGCTGAGGCAGTTACAGTCTTCATCGATTTGATCACATGTGTGAGCTTTAATTATGAGACCATTTGACGGTTGAGAAGTAGGAGATGAAGAGAAAGTCATGAAATCTAGATAAGATTTATCAATGTTCAGTGTGAGAAGATTGGCTGTTAACCAAGACATAATCATAGAGAGTGCTTCCTCAGCGTGTTCACAGGCAAGACTCCAGCTCTCTCCCTGCACAATCAATACTGTGTCATCTGCATATGTAATTATTTTGCAGTAAGGTATTGTTAGTTGACACAGATCATTGATATATACTAAGAAAAGAGTAGGACCCAATACACTACCCTGTGGCACACCATATGTGATAGTTTCCTCATCGCTAACATGGTTGCCAATCTTCACACACTGAGATCTGCCACTTAGATAGCTTTTAAAAACCTCAAGAACGGTCTCTCGTATGCCTATAGCTTCCATTTTATCCAGGAGGATGGGAACAGAGACCGTGTCAAACGCCTTAGATAAATTCAAAAATATAGCCATGGTCTTAAGTTTTTTTTCAATACTCTTTACTGTTGTCTCTGTTAAGTCAATTACGGCATCCTCTGTGGACTTACCTTTAACAAAACCATATTGGTTTTTTGCAATTAAATTGAATTTTCAAGATAGTTTATAAGTCTCACGTTAATGTATTTCTCGAAAATTTTTGACATAGTTGTTAAAACTGAGATGGGGCGATAATTGACAACTTGGTGTCTCTCCCCACTCTTATAAACGGGTTGCACAAGGGCCTTTTTATAAGTGTTAGGGAAAGTACAAGAGGCGAATGAGAGATCAAAAATATGCTTTAATGGTGGAATCAGATGATGACGTGTAGATTTTAATATGGAAGAAGAAATGCCGTCCCACCCCACTGCACAGTTATCTTTGAGGCTTTGAATTATTGTATCCAATTCAGCGGCAGTAATATCCGGAAGAGCCATTGAATTTCCTCGGTTATTTTTATCTGGTACATTAAACGATTTATGTGTGATGTTATTGCGTGTATTTGTTTGAATTTTCGCTGCAAGAGAGTTGCCAATATTTACAAAATATTTATTAACAACATTCACCGATTGTCTTGGGTCATTGTGTAAATTTAGGAGTTCATTTGGAGGCGTCTTAGTCTGACAAGTATCAGTAATTGGAACCCTTGGTTGTGTTGATATTTTAGTAATATAAAATATATTTATTAACCTATTGGGTTCCAGCAGCATACCAGCTGCCAGACACAATAGATTTTTAACTATGTCTGGCATTTCAAGACTGACAGGTTAATGATACTTTGGATTACCATTCACGACACACATATCAATGATTCATATCCCTATTACTTATATATTTGCCTGTCTTATCACTAATGAATTGCTATTTGTTGCAGTACATTGAAACCAAAAAAGGGTTTTTCATAGACATAGACACAGGGCAGGTAGTCGGAGAACATGGTGGCCTTCACAAATGGACAGTTGGCCAGAGAACTCATGTGCCTAGCCACAAAGATGCTCTCTTTGTCTACAAGAAGGATTTAGAGTCTAACAATATTTATGTGGTAAATATTCATATATTATACATAATGGAGATCAGCTCTAATTCATTTATATGTCTAGCATTTTGAGAACTGACAGGTTACAAAATAATTATCATTCTGTGTTACAGGTGGGAGGTACTAAACATCCTGCATTATGGAACAACATATGTTTCACCGGACCCCCACATTGGATAAACCAAGAGCCCATAGAACTAGCTAACAAACATGTATTGAATTGTTACTTCAGATTTCAACACACGAAACCTCTAACACCTTGTAGAGTTATTAAGAATAATGAGGGCTTAACTATTATATTAGAAAATAAATTAAGAGCACTTACTGAAGGGCAATTTGGAGTTTTATACAAAGATGGAGAATGTCTTGGAAGTGCCAAAATGCAAAATATCTGTCATAACTTAGTTTATTAGTTCAATTGTTGTATATGTTACGACTAATAGCCGAAGTGCGGCTACACCTAGTTGTAGTTGGCTAAAACTAACCTAACCTGACTGCATGTGGACGGTTGCACCTCATTGTATCCGGCTAAAACTAGGTGTAGCCGCACTTTGGCTATTAGCCGTGACATATACATTTGTTGTTGAATATATATCGTTGTTGAATATATATCGTTGTTGATATTTACAGTATTATTTGTTTTTATTTAGTCGCCTATTCTAAAAGTTCTGTCCTATATTAAATAGTTTGGTCTATTCTACCCCACATGTCTATGTTTATATGATGTGTCTGCCTAAAATTCCAAGCTTTCCCATTTTAAATACTTGCAAGTATTCTATTATAATCTTGAAAGAAGAATAACAAGGTATACTTCAAAAAGCTAAGCGTGTAGCCTAGTGGTTTAAGTATCGCCTTGACGGATGATCGAGGGGTCTTGCGAGTCGATCCTAATTTCAATATCCTATACGTTGGTAATAATTTCTAAAGGTCGCAGTCGACTTATACAACACCGCTCCCACACGGCAAAATAATGTTAATAGAAATTTGAGCTTTAGGGCGTCCTCTGTAGACATAATTTATATTGATATCACAAATTAGCAAACAGATCACTGTAAGCGACCTTACCACCATCGTACCACTCGATAGTTGAAGCCACGCTTACCGCGCGCTTCAAGCGAGCGGCCTGCGCGATGTACGCACGCAGACTGCTCGCTTGAAGCACGTTGCTAGATTGTCAGTCAATCATAAACGATAATATTATGTAGTCAAATAAGTACCGATCCTTAAGGAAATACATGAAGAATTTTTGTTCGTCATCCAGTAGTCATAAGTCAAATATTTGTGTGCATGAACATAGATGTTTGTCTTGGTCTGGGTGTTTCTATGTATAATAAGTACGTATTTAAAAAAAAAAGTATATTTGTATGTTTATCCATTGTCTAGTACCCATAGTACAAGCTTTGCTTACTTTGGGCTAGATGGTGTTGTGTGTATGTGGTAGAATATTATTATTATACACATTTATTCACTATTTATCAATAAAAATTACATTTTTAAATATATAAAAATTATTATTATGTTTCTCTTATCACAGGTACTTTCTAACATATTATATTAGAAAATACCTGGCCCTTTGGGAGGCTTACACGGAGACATGGGTCCAACGTGAAGATACCCTTCGAGAGTTTTTAATCAAACGTGGGATGGAACACCGGCAGCGGCACTAGCCGCAGCAGGCGTAGGACTATTGCTACGTATGGATTCTAATATATGGGCTATAGGTATGGGTGTTTGGTGGACCAGTATATTGCTAACTATAAATGAAAAACGGCGTCTGCCCTGAATACTCTAATAGCATCAATGCAATGGGCAGACGGTGACTTGCCAACTCACTAGATGGGCCCCCTGATAAGCCACTATAGGCATACAAGCCAGCAGCAGAGGGCAACACCGCGCCGGTGCGAGAGAGACCCGGAGCGGGTTTCCCCGTAGTTATGCCCTTGAAAATGACACTTACACCCCCAAGCATATAGCTCTAGCGGCCTCCCTCTGACCGGCCGACCAAGGCAAGCCAGAGTTGAGTTGCTCTTGAAGTTCCACCCCAGCCAACCAGTAACGGCAAGCCGGGGACGAGGCCCTAAACAACTCTCTGAGGCATTCAGGACCGCAGTGTCGCCACTCACATTCAGCTCGCCACAACCTGCCCTGCTGTTTGTGCGCTTTAATTTAACCTGGTGATACATTTTTTGTTTATATCACAAGGCGAAGGTAATAGTTTTAAAGCTAGTGTACTGTGCCCTCCGATATCCCGTTAGTCTCATGATGAGATAACGACTAATAATATAATTATTATTCTCTTTATTTAAATATTTTCAATATATTTTTCATTTTTAAATATACATATATCTATTATTATTATAAAATAAATGCCTCTTGATCTTGCAAAAATTCTCCTTCTGCATTTCTTGCCTTTAGCATTTTATGCACCCAAAATCTTCGTCTTTTGTTGTTTCCCGAGCTATTTCTCTTCATCGTCAAGTGCAATAGCTATGATCGCCAGATCGCGCATTATGAATCGAGGCCTAGCGAAAAAATACGAGTTATTTCATTGAAGAGTAATCACAGACTGTGTCTGTCACGAAAATTATAAACGGTCGGCGCGTGGACAGTAGTCGACTGCCAGCGGTAAGCGCGGAGACAACTAGTCGACTGCTAGCTGTAAGCGCGTGGACAGCTGGTTGCCTGCTAACTGTCGGTGCGTGGACAGCGGGTAGTAGCCTCTCCGTTTGGCTTAGCTGTGCGAGACCGGTGTTGAAGCGGTATTATATAAGTCGGCTACGACCTTAAGAGTTACATTGTCATGGCGCTGGGCCTCGGCATCTTTACAGCGATGTCCTTTAAAGAACCTAAGAATTTGAATGCGTTCGCCGGGGGTAGGCGCCAGATAACTCTAGGTCTATAATAATAATATTCTATCACATACACACAACACCATCTAGCCCAAACTAAGCAGAGCTTGTACTATGGGTACTAGACAATGGATAAACATACATATATAATTCTTTTTTTTTGTAAATGCATACATATTATACATAGAAACATGGATCTATGGATCTATGGTCCACTTGTCCTCTCTTTAGATTCGCCAATGCCTACAACAGTGCTGCCGAGACCCCGCTCCTAAAACAAGTTACAGTAATTTTTGCCCTTTTCAAATAATCTAGAAGAAATACTCTTTTGCGAGTAGGTACAGAATTTCAAAATTCTGAACTATAATTAATATCATTCCATAAATTTTGCAACAGTGCCTCTAGCGACAGTTTCGGTAATCTAGACTGATCAAAAGACTGAATGAGCTGCCAGCGTTCATCGTGACGGGGTAAAAAGTATCTATTAGGTACATTTTAAAAACGATGTTCTAAGACAACTAGGTACTTAAATTAGCAGATAAGATGAGTATGTACATAAACCAAACAATAAAGAAATTGCCACTTCTGTTTGGCAACTTAGCATTAAACACTGTACAGATAAGATGCCGTTTCTATTAAATATGATTTTCATGATCGAAATTAGTTTGGTTGTCGCTGGCACATAATTAAATACTCATGCTTTTTTTTAGTAAAGTAACTACTACCGCACCAGCTTGGACTATAAACTCTTACGTCATATTTACGTAATAAATTATATAAAATTAAATTTTTTGTCCGCACGGATGGCGTAATGGTTAAAGTGGTCACCTCGGCACCTGCCACCACGCCGAGTGTTGTGTGTTCGGTCCCCGCACGGGGCAAACATTTGTGTGATCCACAAATAGTTGTTCCATGTTTGGATCTGTCTGGAAGTTCGTTGTGTCTGTTTTTTATTAACATTTTTGTGTAGTCCGCCGCGCACCTCCTGGACTGGTTTACGTCGAATAATTTACTACTAAACTCTAAAAAACAAAATGTATCAAGTTTACATTGCCAAATGTAAAGAGTCCTAACATAAATATAAATTTAAATAATGAAATTATTACTTTTGTACAATCAACAGTTTTTCTAGGTTTGTCTTTAGATCATAAAGTTCAGAGAGGCGCTCAAATATCATGTCTTGCAGGGAAACTTAGCTCAGCCGCATATGCAGTTCGGAAAGTAAGACAGCTTACTGATGTAGATACCGCGAGACTAGTATACTTCAGTTACTTTCACAGTGTCATGTCCTATGGTATATTATTGTGGGGCAAGGCAGCTGATATCGAGACAATTTTTATTCTTCAAAAGCGTGCAGTACGTAGCATTTATAATTTAGGACCACGAGTTTCCCTGAAAGATCGATTTAAAGAAATAGGCATACCTACTTACTGTTGCGTCGCAATATATATTTGCTAACATTATGTTTATTAAACATAATATTCACTTACATAATAAGAATAGTGATATCCCTAACGTAAACACTACAAATAAGCATAAGTTAGTAGGCCCATATCATCGTTTACATAAAGTTCACAATACATTTGCGGGACTCGGTATACGTTTTTTTAATAAACTACCTATTAATATAATTAATTTACCATTGCTTAAATTTAAAAGCGCCGTTAAAATACAATTTATTCGGCAGGGTTATTATTCAGTCAACGACTACTTAAATGACAAAAACTCATGGAACTAGTTGCTTGTTGCATACAGGATTTAAAGATCTGTATTACTTTTAAGTCAATTTAGTTATGTAGAGGTACCTCGTGGTTATTTGTGATGTTATATATATGTATATGTACAAGTAACTTGTTTCTTATACTAATTAATATTGAAGAATATAAATGCACAACCGCATTTAGTCACGGACTGCCTTTGCATTGTCACAAAGAGTAAGTGTATGCGCCATCATGCCATCCTACTGCCTATTTTAGATTTATATTAAAACATATACCTACCTACCTACCTTAGCCCAAATTATTTCATCTCTATTGAAATTAAACTAAGATACGGATTTTATCGCGTTATACCATATATCGTAGTTTAATTTCAATGAATAACATTCGCGTAAACAGAAGACAATATTATGTATTTCATCTCTATAATATTATTAAGTTATTATTGTTTTTATCTTTAGTTTTTTTTATAGTCAGTGGTATATGGCATAATGCCTGCAACACCTTGTTAATCTGAGTTGTAAAATACTGAAATTATATTTAATTGGCGATTTAAAAGAGTGGCCGTGCGTTTCTTGCAGGTTTTTTCTCATAGGCTTAACCCTTTTCCTGAACCTAGCAAATAACCAAAATGTAGCTTCAGTAACTTAGTAAACTCACTAACCCATATATTTTGATGTTCATAAATGTTACTTTGTGACCTAAATGAATAAATGATTTTGACTTGATAATAAAATCGACTCAATACAAATAAAGATTTATGGACATTATTATGTAGACGTGGGTGAACATTTTCTTTCCATTCTTGACCTGAAACTCGTCTTGCCTATGCCCAACTGTCGATATATATCGCTAATTAGCACTCTATTAAAGCTGTAAATATCGATGTTAATGACGACACCTCATCTCTATTATTGATTTTATGTCATGCTTACTTTTGACAGACGTTCTAGAGTTTTCAATACAAAACAAATAATAAATACACCTCATCTGGGCTACCGAAATATTGACTAATAAGATTCACAAAATGTCAATTCCACCGATGGGCTACGGTGTTCCTCCACCAAGATTGGACATGCCGCCACCGGCATCAGTGTCACCTGCTATTGCACCTATACAGTTGTATAGTGTTCCTCCGCCTTATACAATGACGGTGCTACCATCGACCGATCAACCACCACCGTATGTTCCCATGGCAACGTTTCCTCCTCTAAATGTGCCCCCACCCACTATCACTTTTCCAGTCGATTACCAATGTCTACCACCTCCACCACCACCATCTTATCCGCCGCCGCCTGAGCTACTAAGTTATCCTGAGATGAGTTACAGTGAAAGCCAGATCGGAAAAGAAAAAGATTATTCAACTACTTTTACATTCCTACCCCCAAAGTATAAATCTGACAGAAAAGACGACAAAAGCTATCGTCATAGCTCTGTAACATCATCTAGGTCTACATATTCTCCACATAGGGAAAGAACCTATGATAGACTTGATAGAGATAAACATCATGATCGTAGACACAGCTACAGTCCAAGCCGGTACTCTAGAAGTCCATCACGAGTGAGCCATAGAGATAAGGAAAGATATTATAGAGATAAACATGATGAGCGAAGGGAGCATGAACGGAGAAGATATGAATCTGAAAGGAGACGAAGCCCATCAAGACATAGAGACTATAGAAGTCACAGTAGGAGTTCTAATACTCATGATGACAGGAGGTCTCACAGGTCTGCTAGTAAAAGTAGTCATCGGTCACATCGCAGCCGTAGCAAAACAAGAGAAACATCACATACTTCTCGACATGAATCTACTAAGCCAATGGTAGACCGTAATAAAATACTGGAGGAATACAGGTCAGTTGCTATACATTTATACTCCATTTGGTTAGGTATTTAACTAAAGGTAAACAATCTTGACGTGTCTTTTTATCTAAAAACTCTATTTAGAAATAAAATGCTGGTGAAGATCAATGTCACAGATAATATAGTACTATGTCAATTTAAATACAACAATAAAGATTACTAAATCAATTGAACCATTAGGTTAAGCAGTAGTTTATTTGTTTAATATGTGTTAGTGTAAAAAGTCATATCAAGATTGTTTACCTTTAGTTAAGTACCTAACCAAATGGGGTACAGTATTTTTTTAAAATAATTAGTCCTGTATCTATAGAATTCACAAATGATAGCCCTTTTCTCCAACCCTCCATGACTGCAACTACTGTTATAGGTATTTAATTTACATTACTATAATTTTGGCACCATTAGAAATGATATAATGTCTATACTTTTGCACCCTCAGGAAGAATTACTGCAAAACTGCAGATGATTTCATTGAAAAGATGCAGAAATGGTCAAAGGAACACAATTCTGATGAGGAAGAAGTAAGCATTTATTCTATTATTATTGCTCACACTGGTTAAGTGATGTTATGTAACATTTAATCATATTATTGTATCATGTTGAAGTATTTCAAAATTTGATTGTGATTACTAATTGCAAAGCTGCGAAAGGCTGCTACTTTCTTAGAATATATTTATGTAATTTCCGTAATTATAACAATTTTCACAATATCTGGAAGTGTGGCTGGATGACATAAATCAATTAAATATTTACTTCAGTGTAGGCTTTATACACATTATTACAATATTATGTGTATACATTTCTATGTTTCTAATATGGCTTAAACTAAAATTATAATTATAATGTATCTCTATCTCCTAAACATATAACACCTAAATTTATCTAACGAAAACTACCAGAAGACAGCATTAAAAAAATATACATTATATCTATTCTCAAAATTTCAGAAATCAAAAATGTGGTACCGTAGTTCCCCTGCTGAATTATATTATAAGCCTGTAGAAAATGGGCAGGGGCTTCAACAGACATCTAAGTTGGAACAGGTTTGCCAAACATTCTTTGAAAAATTGATAGAGAGAGGACGCAAGGCCAGGCCTGGTGCAGATGAACTGCCTCCATTAAAGGCTCCTAAAGGAAAAATGTGCAAACACCAATGTGAGTTTCATAATTATTTTGATATACAATTCTACTTTTATAATGTGTGTGATCTGGAAATTTGTTGTCTTGATGTTGATGTCTCTTTAGATTAATAAATTGTGCTTGTTGTTTTACATTTTGCCTATTTTTCCATACTTATCTACATAATTATGTATAATTCACAAGATGTTGTGAGCAATAAATTATGACACTTAATAAAAAATATATAAATCCTATATCCATATCAATACCAATTAAATAAGGTTTGCTGCCCTATCAATGCTTGCCAGACATTAAAAAAAAAACTATTGTGTCTGGCCACCCGTGTGCCGCTGCGGTTAGGTTAATTCATATATTATTTTTATAGCTGATGAACACACTTCATCATCATCATCAGAAAGTGAAGATGATTACCTTGATGAGGATGGCCTGCAAGGATATACAGATAGAATAATGTTGGAATTACAGAGGAAGCAGAGTCATCCAAGACGACTTCATCCTGAAATGTGGTGAGTATATTTTACATAATTTAACACATTGATTGCCTGGGCCCACGTCGTGGGCTTACTGTTGCCGCATTTGAGGGCACTGGAACCCACGTCGAGGGCTCATGTTAAAATATGTTTTCTTTGCAAATACACAATAAAAAGTTAAAATAAAATACTACAGTATATTTATTTAACAGATCTTCCTAGTGTAGGTGTTGGTTTTTAGATTGAAACATATTAGGTTCTTTTATATTTTTCCTTCTTCCTAGATACCAAGGAACCTCCACGTGAGTTGTATAACAGGGCTGGTAAACAATAATAATATTATGCATACATAACTTCAATGTTATTCACAAAACCAACTTAATTTAAGGACATTTTCAGCAATTGTCAAATTAAATCCATTTAAATGTAATATTGATCATTTGAAGTTATACGAATATTTATTTTTTAAACTACGTAGATAATAAAAACTGACTTGTGGTAATATTTTTTATTAGCTTAAAACATTAGTACACAATTTTATTAAAATATTTGTAATATTGAAATTTATTTTCTGCACTCATGTTGCAGCCTTCGTATTCCGTCATAGTAACAATTTCTCTTGTTGCGATAGTGGTATTTTTATGGATATATTTATCAATTTCTTTCTTCTTCTACGTCGTTTCACTCTTGACAGAGGGGTCGTGGTCATTATTTAAGATTGTGTAGCATGCTTGGCAATCCGTCGGAACTCTTCACGCACCTTTGCCTTTCTGGTGCACTCATACAAGGGACCATTGTCTAATGCTGCCTTAATTTGGTCGGTCCAGCGCATAGGCGATCTACCACGTGCTCGTTTGCCCTCGAAATTTCCTTGTACCACAAGGCGCTCTATGGAGCCATCTCCACGTCTTGATACGTACCCGAAGAAATGAGAATTCGAGCTTGTGCGGTAGAAGATAGGCGCTGCTTGATACCTAGATCTTGTAAAATGGATAAGTTGGTGCTATGCTGGATCCAAGATATCTTAAGAATTCTCCTCCAACACCACATTTCTAGAGCATCTATCTTCTTTTTCTCACTCTCTCTCAATGTCCAGGTCTCAGCGGCGTACAGAAATATGGGAAACACTAACGCATATCAATTTCTTTAGAATAGGATAAATCATCAAAAGGTTGAGAACCAGATAATTCATTTTGCGAGACACAGGTTTCCTGGCTGTCTGTTGACACCCTGGTTTTCTTTGGCAAAGTTTCATATTCTGTACACATATTCTGAGATTCGGAATTAACATATTGCGATTCGCTAATTTAAGTTATTACCACGTTTGATAATCTTGTGCTAATCTGAAAAAAGAATAAGTATAAAGAAAACTAGTAAATAAAAGGGTGTGAAAAATGTAATAAATACATTAAAATTAAACAATTAAAAATGATCTTTCTAAAAAGGTTGACGATTCATGTCTCATGACTACAATGAATATAATAAAAATTATTTTACTTACCCATATATACACTAACACATACACTAGTACATAGGTACGTTCTAACTAGAACACGGCACTAGAAAACTTCCAGGAATCCTATATCTAGAAGAAATATGACCATATTCCTTATAAGGAAAGGGTTTTGTGTTACGAGTAATTGCTGTATACCACAGACCCACGTTGTGGGCTCATCCCAGCGCATCTATAATACCGAGGACCCCGCTAGCGGGCTCACTAGCAGAATGTACGGTGGTATGGCATATGAAGCGTGTAAAATTTATTACGATGCAAACGTGTTAACATTAAGATGTTAAGTTCTTTATGCATAGGCATAGAAGACGTTTCCGACAATTTGATTAGTGAATTAGATTGGCTTTGTAAATATTGTTACAGCCAGTGCCATCTATCGGCACTGTGGGGAAGCAGTTCCTTCTAATAATTTATTACAGCGCTATTTATTGACCTCTTACGGAACTACGTAGCTTGTCGATACGAGAAGAGTAGAGAGAACGCTGGCACATTCTCGAATCTTCGTAATGTTTACATGCCGGGTTTCTAGAAATCTCCAGAAACGCTTTCACCGCATATGAAACGAGCAAGGCCAGCGCTCGCCGAGTCAGTTTACAATCGTAAGGGGTCAAGTTTACATCGGAGCGAACGGAAGCGAAAATACTACAGAGTTTGAAGCAGTTACAGTGGATAAGTGTAGTATAGTGTGTGTTGTGTTTTAAATTTAATTGTGTGTTTGAATAAAACGTGATTTTGTCGGTAATATTGTTTATGTATTACTATGTGTTTTTTAAATTATAAAGTTTTATGCATGACAAATACTCTAAGTCTGACAAGAATTAACGTTATTTTCCATATTCAAGTGGATAATTTATATATTAGTGATATGAATAGACATTTTAGTAAGTGAGATATTAAGATACAGGTATCCTAACTTGTAATCTCACTAACAATAATATCACTCACATAAAACAAATTTATGTACTCCCTAATATTGTTATTAATCATTAGCCGATTGGTGCACCTTCGCTATCTATTACTTGTTGCAATCATGTACTCATGCTAGCAACCATGTTCCCACACAAATAAGTGCTACGTAACGATAACAATATTTTGCGACCGACCTTGTCAGACTTAAAACATTTCCCATCGCTAAATATAACTATATTATTAATACTTTCTTGCGAAGCGTACTCGGTTTTGCCTGTGAAAATCTGACAGTAGAATTATCTTGCCTGGACTACGACATTTCACACCAGCTGCACGCAAGTGGTCCCGTATAGTTTGTATTGTCACGTCATGTTTAGTTGCCGTGGTACGAGTAGTGAGGGAGGGCTCAGTCATATCACAGTGTCGCGCATTGGTATCTGTGTATACAAATCCAGCTTTTGGTCCCGGTCGGCAAAGATCAATGCTTCCCGAATCTGCATAACGATGGACCCACAATTGCACAGCTCTTCTATGTGAACAATAATAAAATACTGTTACAAGAAACAACAATCAGTAACATTTGAATTATTTAAACATATTAAACTTCTAAACATAATAATAACATTTTGTTACTCATCGATATCTTTAAGCGCCTCACAATTACACTAATTGATACGTTTTGCTCATGCAAAATAATAATCTCAGCACTTAAAAGTGTAGATAAGTGATTCATATTGATTCGCAAATATAAGCATTTCTCAAAACCCGCAGGGTATCATGTATAAAAACGTAACGAAAGTCCGATAGCCAATAGCATTATGACGATGAACTTGTATGATTTGTCACTTTTAGAGGGTAGACAATAAATAGGTATATTCCAACCCAAATACAAAGAAGACTTGTTAATAGTTAAGCAATAAATTGAACAAACATATTTAAATATTTTATAAAACATTCAAAGACATTGAGCGTTTGGCAGTCGGATTCAATCATACGGCGCCGCGCCGGCGACATTAGATTTTATCTACCGCACTCTCGACTAATGCGCCACGGAGATAATTATCATATAAGCTAAATATAAGCTTCATATTCCCTAAAGTGGCCAGAAATTGCAAGTGTGTGCGTGGACAACAGGTTATTGTGAAGCAAACACTAACAAATAGGCGAAGTAATACATATGTTGATTTCACGCACACCGAGTAGAATACGGAATTTCGACGCACAAAATATCGATAAATGCTAATACGATGCTACAAGACTGCGATGTACGTTACTGCGAAAGACCGTCTCTGCGAAGACACTACACTTCGATGCACGTTACCGCGATAGGTCTTCACTGCGATACTACATGACTTCGATGCACGTTACCGCGAAAGATTTTCATTGCGATAATACTACTTCGATAATCTATTGCGAAATATCGTTACTGAGGAACTATTAGACTTCGACATACCTACTCGTCTATCGTTTAGCTTAACATATCAGTACCTACTTAGCTAACTAAATTTATTTAATTAATTTATTATTTATTAAATCATCACTTATAAGAATAAGAATTTACTGCAAAAATTAATTGAACATAGTGAATCCCGAAATAATAATGTCTGATTTTAAATTGGCTATTATAAATGCCAGTCTTAGGGGATTTCCGAACAGCAGTCATAAGTGCTGCTTTTCTCATTTATCACAAAGTATATGGAAGCACATACAGAAAACTGGCATAAGTAAAAAATTACACCAATGACAGCGAATTCGCTCACGAAATGCGACATATTTTTGCATTGGCATATTTGAAACCTGAATATATGCTAGCGGCCTTTGAACTTATTCGGCGTGAATTGCTACCGAATGAGTCAAAAAGCAGCGGTAGACTGGTTCAGTAAATACTACGTAAATGGAACATATATGACGAGTAAGAGATCATTGTCTTCTCCAAACAAACCAAAATTAAGTTTAAGGAAGAAACCACCCCTATTTCCACCTAGTTTATGGTCTGCTTGTGATTGTTTTGTCGCGGGCACAAATAATATTCGCGGGTATACCCATTACGCAAAATGCAGTTGAAAGCTGGAATAACCGCTGAAATATTCTACTTAACAGAAGGAAGTTAAATATAAACAAAACAATAAGAGAACTTGTAAAAGAGCATAAAATACAGAGTATGAAATGAAATAGAGAGATTAGCTGGTCTGAGGAAGAAAAATGAAGAGCAAAAACGCAGTACTACAAAAAACTCCAAGAGCATAATATTAATAAGAAAGGTGATATAGATATGTTAACATATTTATATGGTCAAGCATATATGCTATATCTATATATGCTACAAAATAAATAATTGACTGCACGGATGACGTAGTGGTTTAAGTGTTCGCCTCGCCACGGCCACTGCGCCAAATGGTTTGGTTTCAAATCCCACACGGGACGAATCTTTGTGTGATCCACAAATGGTTGTTGCGAGTCTGGGTGTTCTTTGAGTCTGTTGTTTGAATGTTTGTAAAGTCCCACGCGACACAGCAATTGTTTCTAGAGCGGATGTTGTCTTTTATTTAAAAATAACTAATTTTACACCTACGAATTTTTTGTTTTTGTTAACATTTTTGTTATATGTAACTCTGTATTTTTGTCAAGTTGATTAATTATATTTATATTATGATTTATGATTGTTTATTATGTACTGTACAAACCATTATGGAATACACATTATTTTGTTCATTATGCGTTTTGGTTTATATTATTTTTAAGCCCATTCTAAACATATTGTCGTTCTGATAAGTGATAATATAATAAACAATTAATACATGTAGATGGCTAAGTAAGTACTGATATGTTAAGTTAAACGAAAGACGAGTTGGTATGTCAAAGTCTAATAGTTCCTCAGTAACAATATTTCGCAATAGATTATTGAAGTTAATTAGTATCGCAGTGAAAATCTTTCGCGGTAACGTGCATCGAAGTCAAGTAGTATCGCAGTGAAGATCTTTCGCGGTAACATGCATCGAAGTGTAGTGTCTTCGCAGAGACGGTCTTTCGCAGTAACGTGCATCGCAATCTTGTAGCATCGTATTAGCACATATCGATATTTTGTGTGTCGAGATTCCGTATTCTACTCGTTTTTTTTACATTTACGTTTATCGTTAACAACGATTTTATTTGTATATGCGCTTTGTCAACCTCTCATAATAGGAGTTGCTACACTGTTAGCACAAGGCACAAAGGTTATTGATCACTGGCATGTCAGCTAGAGACCGCTGCTGCTGTTTAAGGAGGTCCTGTACTGCTACAGGGCCTCCTAAAACAGTATGTAATCCTTACTTAACACAAGAACACAACATAAGTTTGTTTGTTTGGCGGTTTTTTTGTTGGGTGGAGGTATGAGGCATTGCACTGTGATTCCGCCCTAGGCCATAAATTGAAAAATTTCATTGTCTTACTCCAGTAAGATCACCTCATTAAGTCATTAGCTAGTTCACATACTTCCAAAAACTATAAATACCAACGTAATTAGGTCAAGGTATCATTCACTTTTGTGCAGCGGAAGTGAGCGCATCGCGATACTAATTAACGCTACGTGTGAGTCATTAAAACTTAATCACGTTGTTTTTGAGTGTCACCATTTCAAATCAAGTGTTTACGTATTGTGAAGGTATGGATGTTCAAGAGCAAGGTATGTACTTTTATTATAAACCACTTTTTTTTTATGCACATATTATTTTGTATCATTTTATTATTGAGGGTAGTTTTCTTTTTAAAAAATGTGATGTATATTTATATCTTTTGGACCTACAACTTTTCGCTGTACTTTGCTGCCCTTGAAGCATATCTTTTTAGAATAAGGAGAACATCCTTATAAAGGGCTATAAGTTTCATCTGCCTCTTCCTGCCTCTTCTTACGTTAGTGGGCTGTCAAAGTATGTATGCCCATAGAATAAAAATAAAGTCATTTTTTTAAGTTCAGTTTTTATATTGTTTCAGGTACATTTTTCAAATGTTCTGTATCGAGGATGTCAATTTTTAACATTTGGTACTCTAAAGTGGGTAAACCAAATGAAAAATCACAGCATGTCCTGAACACTTTGACTGAAACATCATGCCTTTCTGATTACATCGAAAACATTAACCTAGAACCTTTAAGCCTTAGAATTACGAATGTATGTAAATGAATTTCTCATTACTGGGCCAAGTCGAATCGTACTAAATCTAAATTCTTAGAAATGTGTTCAGATTGGCTGCATGAAATTGAAAATATTGATGTAGAGCGAACTAAGGTACGTGTATCTCTGAACTTTGACGAAGTTGAAGCATCAACATCTTCATCGTCTGGCCGTCCGAAAATGAACTTTGACGAGACCAGTAAACGTACAAAAAGGAGAAGATTAGCTAATTTGTCTAAGCAAGATCCTTCTCTTGTACATTCATTGCTTAGTGCTTCCGATGATAGTTTATTAACTTTTCCTGAAATCGATGCTAACGAAGTTTTATCGCTCATTGTCGAAGCTCACTTAACTCGACATCAATATTTATTAGTAAAGAAATTTATAAACAATAAGTTTTCAAAAAGCATTTTGCCATCTTACCAAATTGTTGTGGAATCGAAAAAACGATTTATTACCCGTAGTACAGTTCAGTTGTCCGGTCAACCGGACTATGGAAAATATTTATTTTCCGTGGATATATGATATAAAAATACAAACTCAGTGTGGACACTAAAAAAATAAAATATTTTACGTGGTCCGGTTAACTGTACCATGGATAATTTATTTTATCCGTAGTCCGGTTGACCGGATTACTGAACTGTACTACGGGTAAAAGATCTAACTGAACTGTACTATGGGTAATAGTTCATTTTGAATTCGTGCGATGCGGACAAGGTTTTAGTGCGTACGTGTCGTGTATCACGCTCCACGCTAAACGTGGTATTTTGCAATGAACTTTATGGCATAATAATAATAATTAAAATAAACCCCTCTGGCGCAGTCGCTATCTCATCGTGAGACTAACGGGATCTCGGAAGGCATAGTACTTTAGCTTATAAAATATCACCGTGATATTAAAAAAAAAAGTATCTCCAGGTTAACTTAAAGCGCACAAACCGCAGGGCAGTTTGTGGCGAGCTGAAGGCAGTCCTGAATGCCTTAGAGAGTCGGTTAGGGCCTCTTCCCCGGCTTGCTTTCACTGGTTGGCTGTGATTGGGACTTCAAGAGTGCCCGTAGGACTCTCAACTCTGGCTTGCCTTGGTCGGCCGGTCAGAGGGAGGGCGCTAGAGCTGAGAGATATGCTTGGGGATGGAAGTGTCATTTTCAAGGTCATAATTACAAGAAAACCCGCTCCGGGTCTCCGTTTTCACGAGACATTACATGTATAGTTACAAATCCTTAGCATTTTTGTTTTTTATAAGAACTACACCTCCACAGAGTTGAGCCATTTTTGTAGTTACTGTTTCTGTAATATTGATGCCCATTAAGTATCAGCACTGTACCACCTTTCCTCGAAATAAATTTTAAAGGTTGAGACATAATAAAATAGGTTATTTCAGCTATATCCTCTGCTTGTAGCGGAAAATAATATTCTGTAATTTCCATCAGTATTCACAATCAATAAATCAATGTCAACATAATGTCAATATTAAATAGTTTCAGATTGTTTTACTTTTACTAGACCATAAAATGTTATCAAAAAGGTTATCTAGCTTAAGCACTAGATTTTCCGTGGTCCGGTCAACTGTACTACGGGTAAATAAAAATTTTCCATAGTCCGGTTAACTGTACCATGGATAATTTATTTTATCCGTAGTCCGGTTGACCGGACAATTGAACTGTACTACGGGTAATAAATCGAAAAAACACTGTTATCCTCCAGATATAACTGTTAGCGAATCATCTGCCGAAGTCGAACTTCAAAGTTTATTAGATCATACAGCCAATCGGATTCTCAAGTCTCAAAAGGTTGTTTTGGATAGGGTACCTAAAGAATCCCAGGATAATATAGCTTTGATAGGGAAATGGGGTTTCGATGGCAGTACAGGGCATTCTGAATATAAACAGTGTTTTTCTGACGCCACTATTAAAGACGGTAGCTTGTTTCTTACTTCATATGTGCCACTTCAGCTTGTTTTGAAATTAGATACTGGAGAAAATACCGTAGTTTTGTGGAAAAATCCTCGTCCTTCGTCAACTAGATACTGTAGGCCTGTACGGTTTCGATATTTGAAAGAATCGACTGCAGTATCAGTTAAGGAAGAAGCATATTTTAAAGAGAAAATAAGTAACTTACAGCAAACTGTTTTCAAAAAAGAAGATCAGGAATACCGCGTTACTCATTGCTTGCAATTTACTATGGTAGATGACAAAGTGTGTAATGCACTTAGCAGTGTTTCCTCGTCTAAATGTTATATTTGTAATGCCTTGCCCAGCGAAATGAACCAAATTGACAAATGTTTAAACAAGAAAGTCGATGAGAGTAAATATGAATTTGGTTTATCACCTCTTCACGCGTTAATACGCTTCTTTGAATATTTTGTTCATGTCGCATACAAGTTAGATGTTAAAAAATGGCAAGCTAGATCTGAAAATGACAAAATTCTTGTTGCAGCAAAAAAAACATATATTCAGACTCAATTTAGAGAAAGATTAGGTCTTATAATGGATAAGCCCAAAAGTGGCGGAAGCGGGACCTCAAACGATGGTAATACCGCCAGACGGTTTTTCTCGAACTCAGAAATTTCAGCTGAAATTACTGGGATCAAGAAAGATCTCCTAGATCGTTGCTGGATCATACTTCAATGTTTGAATTCGGGATATAACATTAATAAGACGAACTTCGAAGAGTTCGCATTAGAGACAGCTCGGCAATTAGTTGCCGAGTATCCGTGGTATAACATGCCTGCTTCCGTTCACAAAGTCCTAGTTCATGGTGCTAATGTTATTGATCACGCTTTATTGTCAATCGGAGAGCTGTCTGAAGAAGCAGCTGAAGCAACTAACAAACACATCAAATCATTTAGGAGAAATCACACGCGAAAAATGAGTAGCATTTTGACCAATACTGATTTAATTAATAGGCTTCTTCTTCATTCAGATCCCTTCATAACAGGTCTACGAAAGTTACCTGTCAAAAAAAAGAGTGTACTGTCAAAAGCTGTTTTAGATTTGTTATGTATTTAAAGGTAATTTTGCCAATATTTCGTATAGTTTGTAGGTTGTTTGTATTTAGAAAATAAACTTATTTTATGTATTTTTGCTATTTTATTTTATTCTTTTGTGGTTATTGTTAATACAAATAACCATTATTTACAGTTTTACTATTAAAATTCGCAATATAAAATGTTTTAGATACATCGATCGTCTAAAATAAAATTACTGCGAGACATTTTTACACCTAAATGTTGTTAAGAATTTTTTAAACTTATATAATATATTATAATTTTAATTATTTACGTTTACCTAAATATATTCCAACGTGTAAAATAATAAAATACTTTTTATAACGGATTTGTGTATTTATGACCGCCTTTGTATTAAACCTGAATCACTGTGCATTGGTACAATTTTTATACTGTTGTCATAGGTTTAACAATACAGGCGAGATGAATGGCGGACCCTTATGCCGGTGTAGTGCCCGCGCGCGCCGTCAAGGCATGCGCCACGGAGTGTACGCAGGGGAAGGGAATTTCCCCAAGTGTCTACCTAATCAGAATAATATAGATAAGCTGTATCACTATCGGTAAGTAAAGGGCAATGCAACTTTCGCCATACATAGCTGGCATGTTTTATTTTTCTTGCCATAATGTGGGAAGACAGACGAGTAGTAATGATGATTTATTAAGCTAGTGTATAAGAATTTTATATATAATTTTATAGAATAGTTTAATAGTATAATAATTGATCTATGATTTTTGTAAAATCTAATTATTTGATAAATCGTTTTGGTTTCGGTTTCTATGTTTGTATCATTTCTTATTTGAAAGAATATTCCAAAGTACAATGTTTACAAAAGTAACCCAGGAGACCTATCCCATAGCGGTGGTGGATTTATCCGATCCCGTTACCAGTTTACTTTGCTAGTTTTAGTGATAAAAACTGCAAGTGAGAAAAAAATATAACAGTAACCAACAAGTAAGTTTTTTATCAATGGAAACCTCAAAATAATAATAATAATAGTTTTATTGTTCTTTCACACAGTTACATAGATTAGAGATACATATTTGGATCAAAGAGAAGAACATATTATTGTGTGTAGTATTACCATGTGAGAGACTGGTATCTGTACTAGGAGACCTGTATGACAGATTACCAGCCTCTCCGAGCTCTGGATATGTGTAGTAATAATATGTTGCAGTTATTTATACCTATAGAGTTTATGTATGTGCACTTACAGTGAGTGAATGTGGATGTGTACATGTGTGTGTGCTTATGCGTGCGTGTGTGTTATGCATATTTGTGAGAGTGTGTGTGTGTGTGTGTTATGCGTGTTTATGTATGTATGTGCGCAGGTGAGTATGTGCGCGCGCGTGTGTGTGTGAGTGTGTGTATGTCTAGGATGGGACCCGCAAAAGATTTTCCGTTTCTTCATAGGTGAGGGTTTTAAGCCAGTCTGTGATAGTCTTCTTACATTTGAAACTTGTCAGTGAGTAGATGCTTAATTCTTTATTTAATTTGTTATACAAATACCCTCTCAGAAAAACAAAAAATTTCGAAAAGAATGCTGTGGAGCAACGATCACTTACAGTGTCACAAATATGGTGCTTGCGTCTCCTATTCGTGTTAAAGGTGGGATCATAATAGAGTGTAGTATGCTGGTTCATTACCACTGCCACAAACAATTGCCTCACTGTCAGAACATCGGTAAGTTGGTATACCGATGTTCTGACAGTGAGGCAATTGTTTGTATTGGCGTGTTCACGTATGACTGTATTTTCATACAAAAATTAGGTAACGCCTGACAAAAATATCATAGCAATATGTCTTACTACTTCCCTATGTATCTTCGTTCGGTTATGGTTGAAAAGCTGGTTCTTTTTGATATCGATGTCTCGTATTGTTCTGTAACATATAATCTAGGTTTCATTTCTGGCGGCAGAAAAAGGAAATAATGACAAAAGTTTGCATTGGCCTTTGTTAGATCTTTGCTCTTCGCTTGGTACTCTTGCCCCAATTTGTTAGTGATTTTTAATCCTTAAGTTGACGTACGCTTGGCATACAGATACAGTGCTTTTTAAATTGTGTCCAAATATGGTCAGTTTGGACACAATGGAAAAACTTTTGCACTCCAAAAATTTGATGATCCTTCACCAGTTATCTTAAAGTTACTTTACAAATTTCATCAAAATTGCTGCAGCAATTGAGTCATAAAAATATGTCAAACATAGCATGCGACTGTCAATGACGCCACACTGTTTTATACCTACTTCAATACTATGTATACTCTGCCCCAATAGAATTAATAGTTTATGTAAACAATCGTTTCGTGCCTAATTAAATATAAAGTCATTTAGAAAATTCAAACTCTCTTTGAAAAGTAGTCAATGAATACAATAAGCCGAATGAAAGTCCTTCTCTTGATAGGTACATATCCATAAATTTATTTTACAGGAAAATATTTTATGATAAAAGTCACTAAAAGTTGTTTACCTCAAATTCTATTGGGATAGATTATAATTTATTCAGCAACAGTCAGTACTATATAAAAATAATTATTTTTAGCATTACAGTGTCACCACCAACTAATTTCTTAATAAGGGCGCCGACGATCATCGGACACGACGAACACGAATTCCTATTCTCTGGTTTCTCAATGTTCACTCACTATAAACTCGCCAAGCTGCCTACATGTAAAGTGATAAGGTTCAACATAGAGTATACGATATTGTATGTGGAGGAACCCACGCCGCAGAACTTTTCCATTAAGGAATTGGATTTATTTGGTAAGAGATAACTAGTTTGTGATTTTTAAGTACCGGTAGAATGGGGTGACTTTGATCAATCAAAAGGTAGAATCGCGATTAAAACTATATATTTTCTTAAATATGCGAGCTAAAAAATATACAAAAATATGTAAATATCGTTTTTGTATGTACTGTCGATTTTTTTAATAAAAATATTTACATATTTTTTGATAATTTTTCGAGAAAAATAATAAAATGTCAGTGATCAACTCTAAACTATTATCGGAGGGTTACTTTGATACGATTGGTTATTACGGCGATTGAAAGTACAGTAACAGGAACAAAATTTACACATAACTACTACTTACATATTTTATGTATTTTTTCGCACATCGGCACGGATCCATCCACAATGATTGAACATACAATGACAATAAAATACAATGCTGCCAGCCATAAGGAAATACTGAAAGGATATGTTGAGAATTCGCACTATTTAAGTTAAAAACTAAAGCGAAGTTTTTATCAAAGTCACTCCGCTATTCAAAGTAACACCCCATTCTACGGTACTTTCGATGATTTACAATACATTAATATCTCTATTTACGCTACCCCGACTCACGTGAACCTAGAGTTACGCGATTTTCAAATCTCGGCTTTTGTTTGAGCGCACAACTCGCGATTATTAATCATAAACTTACTGCCCCACACTATTATTCAGGCTTTAAGGTAATTATGTTAACTACTTTGTTAAAACATATCTATTGACTATTAACAATAATATATTATACATTATTCATAACAATTACTAGTTTGTTACATTTTATGCCTTCCAAACCAAAATAATTTAAGATGGCGATTTTATATAAGTATAATCTAAGAAATATAATTATTAAACGTAATTTATATGTATATAAATGTGAAATTATACCCCGTCTTACGCGAATTCGACTTACAGAGTTATCACTCAGTCCCACCTATCGCGTAAGTTGGGGGGATTACTGTAGGTACTTTAGTTAGCACTTAGTCAAGTTAAGATAAACAGTGATCAAATTGAAAAATTATATAGTAAGCTGGTATGTCATTCAAGCAACTGCTGAAAAAGAATTGTTGTTTGGTTTTACGAGGATAATACCTTAAAAATATTTAAGGTATTATTATATAGGAACGCAAACTACCCAGTCAAATAAAGCGCTCGGTGCATTTAGGAGCATACCAGACGTTTATTCGGTGCGCGCGCATGCAGCAAACGTACACCGCTTGCTTTTTCTTTTGCTTGGTTTAAGATGTCATACATCTCACGCTGCGATTGACGCTGTGTGCAATACAAAAACCAAATCGTAACAAATACTTTATATGTAATATGCGGCAATTGCAATATTTTTAACGCACCGTATTTTCCAGAAACAAAATAAGTGCTTCATAGAAATACTAGTTCGAACTAATATTGTACTATATTCTCCATTCCAGAGGAATTCTTGTTCTATGAGTTGTTGGAATTGGTTGATTTAGATTTGGGTAAAACAACAGAAACCTCGTGCTCGCAGTTTCATTTCATGCCTCGATTTGTCCGATACTTACCTGAAGGTGGATGTGAGGTAAGTTCATCACCATTTCAAGTGTAGTTCGAAGTTGTAGGACTATAAGACAATAGTTTTATTATGCAATAGTCTAGTTATATAAAATTGAAAATTTGTTCTTTTAGGTTTTATCAATGTGTGAAGTGCTAAAATATTTGATAGATGAAAGTGGACTACTGATACCACCAGATAATTTAGAGAATGTTCATAATATGGACCACTATACATGGCAGAAATTTGTTGATCGAATTAAAGGTAAGTTATACATAATATGATGTTTTTAGGAATAATTTAAGTCATTTATATGTTGATGTGGTTTAGTTTATCTTTGTTTGCCAGCATCTCTGTGTTTTTTATGAAGAAGCCGAGGTCACTTTACGCACTTGTTTAAATATTGATATTGGAATCGAGAGGTCGAGGGTTCGAATCCCAACTATTCCATTACCGACTTGAAACCAATACTACCATAAACATATTAACTTAGCTGGAGAGGTCAATAAGAATGCTAGAGTATATTTGTTACCCAAATTGTTACTAGTATTTAGAATAATATGGTTTCTATACATTGTTTGCCAATTAAATGTATTTCCACGCCCAGGTATGATAGTAACTTATCCTGGTAAGAAGCCGTGTTCCGTACGAGTAGATCAATTAGACCGGAGTCCACCTGCCGGTGAGGGAGAGACCAAGAATCCAGCAGCACTAAAAAAATATTATCCTGAGATTGTACACTTTGGTATCCGGCCACCGCAACTAAGTTACGCCGGTAATCCTGAGTAAGTAACCCTGTAATTGGGCACTTAATTTTTTATCCAAATTGACATCATCATGCAGACTTCAACAGTTTCCCATATCTATGTGTGGTTTCCTTCATTAGCTATAGTAATTTGACATCATTTTCCCATACAAATTATGTCAAATCACTTTAGCTAGTGACAACTAAAGATAGAAATTTGACATGAGCCCTCAAATTTCTCTATAGGTATAGTTCGGGATATCACGTATTAGTAGATTAGTTATTAAGTCAGTATTACTGATAAAAGGCTTTGCGATAACTAATTTTCTTTGATTTAGATATTGTCGAATGCTTTTACTTATCTACTGATTATTAATCAACTTTATGGTTTTCGTACATTTGATTATATTATATATATCGATCAAGAAGCTATTTCTTATCGTTTTACAAAAAAACAACTTCCGCACTAGGGACCAAGCCCTGTGACGCGAATTCTTTATAAAAATATATTTAACAGACGAACAATACAGCCAGACTCAATAATTCGTGAATCACACAAATAATTGCCTCGGATCGCAATCAAACCCACAACACTTAGCGGCATGGCGAAAGCTTGCCAGCGTGACATCCGCAAAGTGAAGTTTCAATCACTCAAATAAATATTGGATATACCAATAAATGGCCCTACACGCTTCGAAAATCAACCGAAAAATTATTTATTTTATTTTACTTTTATTTAAAAAGACAGCTCTGTCGATAAAGTTCATTTCTGTATCGCGGTCACTTAACAAACATTCTAACAATGGAAAAATAAAAAGCAGACCTTTTTCTAAAAGAATCCTATTGATGTTAATCATGGTTCACGCTCTATTTCATTTTCATCTTCTTCATTATGCATGTTTTTGGACACATTTTAGCAGCCATGTAGAGACTAAGATAAGTAACAACGCTAAATGACAAGCGCATTTTGACCATTTCTAAATTTTCATGATAGTTTGCCTGTTACCAAGGCTCAGTTTTAAAGGGGTCTCCTTTAATTACCTCTGTTATGGTATTCGAGTAAAAAAAGCCATTGAGGAGACAAAGAGATTGGCTTGTGCGCTTGGAGTAATTCCTGTGTCTTAGAAGACTTTACAAACATTTAAACAACGGACACAAAGATCAACAAGGGTCGGAACAACTTATTTGTCCTGTGTGGGGATGGGATTAAATAGATATAATAACTTACAAAACATAACCACCTTTCTGACGCAGTTGAATAAATACCGATAATTGCATAAAAACAAACTTTTTAGATATCAGAAAGCGTGGCGCTATTACGTAAAATACAGGCACTTGATTGCGAACATGGCTAAGCCTTCGTTCAAAGAGAGGCAAAAGTTGGCCGCTAAAGAGGCGAGGCTGCAGGAGATGAGGACTCAAAGCAAGATGAAGAGAGATGTGACCGTCGCTATATCGTCTGAAGGATTTCATACTACGGGGCTCATGTGTGACGTAGTCCAGGTAAACCGAACTTAACTTAAAATAATAAATAAACAAAAGAGACCGTTGGACTGCCTCGCGGAGGCCATGACTTTTACCGTAAGTGTCCTATTCTACTCTAGATATTATTATGATATCTTAGTGCCTTATCTAATATAAGAAAAATGTCTCTTCCCGTTGGTCCTATGCTCTTGTGTAAATTTCCCAAAGAGTACGTACTATTTACGTTTTTATAATATTATAAAAATACTAGACAAATAATAATTTTTATATCAATGTCTGTCTGTCTATCTGTTTATAACTTGTGCCACTATTGGGCATAGACCATCTCTTTTTATAAGAGTTAGGCAATATTCGAACAGAGTAGCCAAGTGTTTATTTATTAATGATATTTTCTTACAGTTATTTAGTACTTCGTTCACTTTTAAAATGTATTCTCTTTAGGCTTTAAGATTCATGCTGACTGTTAACCAAATTTCTCCACAAATCAGGCAGCTACTTTCGTATATATAATTTTTCTGTGTGTGTGTGTGTATGTTATTAAACTCCTATTAAACGGCTAAACCGAAATGGATGATATGTTTGTGTTAGTCCCTGGATGGTTTAGGTTCACAATTGGATCCGGTAAGTGGCGCTGTGATCGGCTCTTGCTTTGCGCCAAGGACGGGACAAGGTCTGTCGGGTTGGCTAGTATTAATATAGATATACTTGGATTTCAGCATGCTATGCTCATACCAGTTTTGGTCCGGCACCTTCGCTTTCACAAATCGTTGGACAGTCTCGAGGACAAGATGGGCTACGTTTTCAAACAGCGTGCTTTACTCCAAACTGCTCTCACACATCCTTCATACAGAGAAAATTTCGGTACGAACCCTGATCATGCCAGAAACAGTCTTACTAATTGTGGTATAAGGCAACCAGAGTATGGAGACAGAAGAATACATTACACGAGGAAAAAAGGTAAGTAACCATATAGTTTGTTGTGCGGTCTTGGTGCTGAACACTAACATTTAAAATATTATATCATCTATAGTAACATGGGCATAATTTGACATCTTATACTATGTTTAATATGCGAAACCTAAAGACATTATATACCAATAGTAAATAAATGTGGTTTTATTTTCCTTTACACTAATAACACGGGGTCCTCATATATGCTTTTGACTTATTTTTGTGTCTAGATGGTCCATTTATAATTTAAATCACTTAGTGACGGACTCATTCTGTTATCATTTATTTCTCGTATTTAGTTATATAAATGCTTAAAATTATTTATTAATAATAACTCGTAAATTAAATGAATTTTAAAGTAATTTAATTTAAAAATGTAATAATGTATTCATTCGGAGAATATACGATTCTTTTAGTTCACAAGTTACCTTCAGATTATATAACGTAAGCATATGAGACATTGGCAGGTTGGGTCTAAATTTAAATTACACAAATATTAAATATTTAAAAATATTTAATTATACGATATTCTTTAATTAAAAATATTCTTCCGTTAAACACAATTTTCGCGAGGACTACGAATCAATTTCAAATTTTAAATGGCGGCAGATACACGCGGTCCCTGGCAGATTTTAATAATACCTGACAGATTAGATTGTACGAGATGTCCGGCCCAATATAACGCGAAAACAAACACACACATTCACTGACGTGTGCGTACATCGTTTTTGGTTGCCTTAAGCACGATTGACTTATTTTGGCGGACGAAGAAAACTGCCAAGAAAGTAGTTAGTCAAAAAAGTGCTAGCAGTAACAATATAAACAGAGTTTAACGCGTTACCAGCCGGCGGGCAGAAGCCAGGTCCGTAGCTGGTAACCGTTAGGGTTATAATGAAACACGCAGACTGATTCAACTGATTCTCAGTTCTCATATTTACAATTTTTCACCTATCTTATATCCCATTTATTAGTCATGCAAATAACGCTAACACTACAATCGACGCCCGCCATAGTCGATGTATTTTCTAGTTTTCCTGCTTCTTTTTTACGCACGGTGATTCGCATTTACGGGCTTCATCTCCATAGCGCAGGTGGTAATAACACAGCCAGTCGGGATCGCCGGGTTTGCGGTTTGAGCGGGCACGGTATCTCGAGTTCGATCGCGATCGGTTGTTGCTATGCGAACGAGTGGCGCCATAGCGATACGACGCATGTTGTTGATTGGTTCGAATCTCGGCGATCTCCAGTGTTAGTTTTTCTATTTGTTTATATAATAGGTCGAACTGTAGATTTTCTGTAGTTGAGCAATGTAAACACGACGGGCTTGATGTGTGCGCCGGCGTAGGGGTTGTAGTGTGGACTGCGGCGACTGTTGCGGGTTCGAAATGTTCAACCATTTTGTCGGCCATCACAGCTAAACATTCTAGTGACGATTTGGTGTTCACGGAGAGTACGGCGCGGACTTGTGCGGGTAATTGGTTGAGCCATATAACTTTTAGAGCTTCGTCGGTTAGTAATTTACCGCTCAAATCGCGCATCTTACGTAATAACTGGCTAGGTTTCATGTCACCCAGTTCTAGGCCGCTGAGTAATTTCTGTAGCTGACGATGGTCTGATTCTTGGTACGTCGATATCAGTCTGTTCTTTAGCGTAATGTACTTGTTGGTCGATGGCGGGTTTAATATGATGTCGCCGATTTGTTCGAGGTCGCTACAGCCTAGCAACGGGACAGGTTGAATTTCTGTTCTTCTCCCATCTTGCTGGCGGCGACGGCGGCTTCAAACTGTGCGAACCACAGTCGTGGGTTTTGACGCCAGAATGGTGGTAGACGTGCAGGCAGTGAGATTGTAGCGACATCACCGTGGAGAGGGGTCGTTACTTGCTTGTCGGTGAATTCTTCAGCTTTTTCTTGTGCCATGACGATAAGGTAGCGTATTTATACGTCTAGATTTGGCCGAAAACCAACAGATGTTGGGTGTCGGTTCAGTGAACCGATATTACAACAGCACTAGAACGATGAGAGGTCAGGGGTCACCAATTTAACGCGTTACCAGCCGGCGGGCAGAAGCCAGGTCCGTAGCTGGTAACCGTTAGGGTTATAATGAAACACGCAGACTGATTCAACTGTGAATATATTTACAATGTTTCACCTATCTTATATCCCATTTATTAGTCATGCAAGTAACGCTAACACTAATGTGTACAATAAACATTTTTACCAATCAGCGACAAGTAAACAAAAATCTAACACTTACGAATGATTTCTTGGAAATCTGTTCGCGAGTATAAAAGTAGTGCCACGTATAATAAGCAGGGGGAAGCTTCGCGCGTCACCAGTGCGAATGTTGATATCGTCGCGGCTAAACGTATGATGCTCCGTTCGATCGCCTTCGCGCGTCGCTTGGTTTCGGCGCGGCTAGTTGTACGATGCTCCGTTCGATTCCAGGTTTCTCGTAAAGTTATATGTTGCCTGTGCGTATATACATACGCCACAAGAGTATAAAATATAAAACCAAAGATACTGCATTAAATACTGAATCATCTTATATGATATAAAGTGATGCAGCATTTAAGGCAGAATTTTCTTGAAAATATACTAAGCTCGCTTTAGAGCCTGGGACTTTACAAACATATAATTACCTACAACTCACACAAAGTACTTCCAGTTCACACTACTATTTGTCCGTGTGGGATTCGATCCTACAACACTCAGCGTTTCGGCGGCGGCGAGTTGACGGCTTGCCCGCTACGCCATCCGTGCAGTGAACTTATTGTGTGTCAAATACACTATTCCACGCTCGCATATTTACATGAGGAAAATAGTTTCACTGGATCCCAGGCTAACTGAGGCTCAGAACAGGTTCGTATAATAGTTATAATAGTTGTTACATTGGTGTTTAAAACGAACCGATAATAATCGGAAAAAGGTTACGAGAAGCGCAATCATGATTTAATTCAAAGAATGTTTTCATTTTCATTTTGGAATAGTAACCAAATCTTATCAGAAGTTATCGCTGGTGTGAGTACAAGCCGTGGCGATGTCACAGTATGTCGATTATTAAGAGGTGGGAAAGGAGGCGTCAGAGCTATTGAGATGGGTATTACAAGAGACCCTTATTTGTATCATCGTATCATTTTTAGATAGGTGGCAACTAGATTAAATGCAATATCCTTGATGCTATAGTGGCAACATTCGCTCAGAAATGTGTTGTAACGAACGCCAAGTGTATCTTGCGTAAAATCCCAGGTTTTTTTATGTCTTGTAGAGAGTCACTTCAAACAAGGATTTTCTTCGTTATTCAATTGTTTGTGAGTCTCTGATTTATGCAGTTACTTTTTAAATAACTTGTGGATTTCAGGTTATATGAAAATAGGTCTGAAATTCCTAGAGACACTATTAGATCCTTTTTTGAACAAGGGTATTTAACTGATTTTTATTGGGCCAGCTATTACAACAAAATATTTACATTAACATTCTAGACTTTTTTTAAAGCGAGATGCTCCGAGTCACCCATTTTTTTTAAATTGTGTAAATTTAAAAAAAATGGGTGACATAAGCACTTTTATTGTGTCGTGAAAGTTTCGCACTCTCTCATAGTTGTCCGTAACTAAGGATTCTGCTTTAGACGATCAAGACAATTAGGGACCGGTTGTAACGAAAGGTACGTTTACAGAGCAGTTATTACCTAAATGTTTGAACTACATTAAAATTATGAGACAATTTTACTTTTGATTGAATGCATTCGTTCAAAACGATTACCACCCAGCTTGATCTGACTTATTTCATTAATAATAATCAAAGTGGCTTTAAAGGTATTGTCCGATTGATGAATTTGTTGCTTATATAGAAAACTGCTGCCCAGTCTTCATAAGTTGTAAATTATTTTTAAAAGTACATATTATATAAAAACCGGCTTTAATTAAATATGATTAAAACAATCGCACTATTTTAAGATCTACTCGGCTTCATGCGACTTCATGGCTACATCGGTTGCTTACCAAGACACAGAAATAATAAAACATAATAAAAAATTGTGAATAATGTAAAAATAATTTTAATAAAATGTAAATAAGATAAATAATAATGTTAATTAAATTAATTTTTTACGGCTTTAATTAGGTACGTACGTTTAAATGGTCGGAGTCTAGTAACTTTGGAAATTACCATTAAAAAAAGGAAAAGTAAGAAAGGTCTAATTGTTTCATACGCGTAACGATTGTGAATTAAAAAATACGGTTTTGCACGTTTATATACAAGGCACATCTCAGCAGTGTTTTATATGCCCTAATGAGTCCAATATATTATATTCTTACATGTAACTATGTATTTAAGAAGCCTTTCATGATAAATATTTGTTCTAATTTATTATTAGATTTTAACAGGTATTGATTCGTGATAAAATAAAAAGTCTTTTTATAGATACGATTGCTGGATATTTATTAACGTAGTATTAATGTAACAATTAAGACTAAAGGTCTGCCTATCCATTGTCTCATATAATAGGGTACATTTAAATATTTCAATGTCGTAATTATAATACTATACTAAATTTATCAATATTCTTTTTATCTATGTATGTGGCTTTTCTTCTCCTAAACTATGTTCCATTGTTCGCCAAAGGTTTCCCATCCACATTTTTTCACGAGTCTACGTTCAGCTTTATATACTCATGTATATTTTATGCTTATATGTTTGCGAATTACTTTTTAATATGTTTATTTTCGGTGTCTATTTCCTGTATTATATTGTTTTCTTTTTTAAATTTATGTTTAGATTCTCTGTTCGTGTTTTGTTGGTCTCAAATTGCATAGGAATATAGTGATATGCAATGTATTTTACAGGTATCGTGACGCTGATTAACATCATGTCGCGTTTCGGGAAGCACAGCGAGACAGAATCTGAAATTAAACATAACGAGCGTCTAGAGTTTCTGGGCGATGCCGTGGTAGAGTTCCTCTCGTCTATCCACTTGTTCAAAATGTTCCCGGGGCTCGCCGAGGGCGGACTAGCCACGTACCGAGCGTCGATCGTACAGAATCAGCATTTAGCACAACTAGCTAAGGTAAACTTATTAGTGATACACCTGGTTAAACACATTGTTTACTTCTTTGGAGATTTATAGAAATGATGTTGTATGTACTGTCTTTTTGGAGTTGCAGATGCGGTAAATACAATTTGTAAACACTTAAGTGCTAGACGGATTATTTGTGAATTTATCAGCCATTTATTATTTTATTATTGTGTTATAAAAACATGAATAACCTGGACTGATTAAATATTTGCATGATCTTAGTGCAGGTCCTTTCTTGCTTTACTTTAGTGATACCGATTTTTGTTATATGCTTGTTTAAAATCTATCACTTGTTCATGGCTTGACGGATTTCTGGGGTTCGATTCCTGGGACGGTAAAGTGATATTGTTTTCTCTGAAACTATGCCCGGTAGATGGTAGCAGACACGCCCCATATTATATGGGATCTAAAATATGGAGCTGGCGAAATGTCTAATATCTTCGGCCTCGGTAGGCAGAAAATATTACACTTTCCGCCAGCTCCTTGGCCACCACCGGGTCTTCAGGGATATAAGTTCGAGACTATATATGTAAGTATGTATTTATTATAAAAATAGTTAATATACTAAGAATAATTAAAGTTATAGGTACTAATATTGTTTGACTGTGAATATAATGGACGAAAAGGGTTTGTCAAAACAGAGTTTAGAGTAAATGTGGACTAAAAGACCTCTCCAAACATCCATTAATTTGATCTAAAATGGTCAGAATAACCTTGATAGAAATATCAAATCCACGCATAAAGAACGTTATAAAAACAAATGAACCCTTATAATATGTCAAGATCTAAGCAATTGATAATCCGTAAAATTTATCTATGTATTTAAACATGAAAGCGAAAGCCAAAGAGGAATAGTCATCACGCCACAAGATAAGCGCTCTTAAATGAAAATAAATTAATTTTAATGTTTTAATATTTTGCATAGAACATAGGTTTAGAACAGTACATGCTGTATGCCCACGGCTCGGACCTTTGCCGCGAGGTGGTGATGCGTCACGCGATGGCCAACTGCTTCGAAGCACTCATGGGAGCCTTATTCCTCGATGCAGGCCTCGAGGTTAGTGTAAGTTAAAACAAAAGACCTGGACTAGATATTCTTTATCTTTAACTGAATTACTATACAATTCCTCAGACTGCCTGGGTATCGGATCAGTAGCAGCACGGAGTTTGGGACTGTGCTCAGTAGACGGCTATAGCCCTCTATTACGAGGGACCCTAAGACCACGGCGAAATGGGTGTTATACATCTTTTGGGGATACAGGCGTGAGGCTATGTATATATATGTGTACTACTGTTTACTGGGACTACCTTTAGGGTTACCCGAAAAAATTTGCGTTGATGATTGATCGTGAGGTCTTGCATTCGATTTCCAGGACGAGCAATGTTTTACTCTATTAACTGACGAGTGAACACACGGGTATTCATGATATTCTTCGTTGAGTTGATGTGCATGAAAAACAACTCCGCGAAACGAGAGTGCAAGACGCCTCATTCTACCTTTTCAGTGATACAAGGCATCTGTGTATGTATATATTGTGTAACAGAAAAGTGTGGTCACATTTAAATGACACATGATAAATAAATAAATGTACAATAGAAAACCGCGACAAATAAATCAATGTACACTATTTTCATAAAAAAATAGCATTTTCTTTTTTATCGACTTATCAATTTCATACATTCTAGTCGATAGTTGAACAACACTAACGGCTGACTCGAGTGATCTCCATGAACCAGAAAATGGCCAGGCGCTATCTTGATAGTCATGTAACCGTGTTGCGATCATTTATTGTAAATAAATAAAACGTAAACATTTTCATAAAATAAATATTTTTCATCCTTGGACCTAAAATATAACCACGCCATTTTGCTACACGCTATTTACATACATACGTGTATAAATATATAAAGTTACAACATGGACTATCGAAATTTTTATTTCCATGTAGGTGGCTGACCGTGTGTTTGCCGTAGCGTTGTGGTACAATGAGCCCGACATGCTTGAAGCGTGGACAAAAGAACGAGCCCACCCACTACAAGAACAAGAACCCTTGGGAGACAGGCAGTACATAGAGAGCATAGACTTCCTAAAGAAGCTTACCAAATTTGAGGACTCTATAGGTATACTATACTTCTGATACTATTTTAACATAATGTTTACTTTTGAATGCTATTTTATATTGTTTATAAAAAATTGTGTAAAAAAAAATGGATTTACTCTATTCGAGAGATGAAGATGGGTTTTGCAGATAATAATCAGTACTCCCCAAAGCTCTTGATAAACGAGAACAGTTTTGGAACTAGCTCCAAATTAGAAAATTACGTCTGTTCCACCTAGTTACATTGTAGTTACATTAATGTAACTAGTTGGACATTTTTATTCCTAGTTATTACTTTATAATAGAAAGTTTATTTTAATGTATCTATAGAATTTTTTTGTCCAATTAGTTAGTCATTATATGCAATTATACAAATTTACCCAATTGTCGCCAGTCGCTCTAGGTAATTATTATAATAATATTATAAAAAATATTATTATTAAAAAACAAATGGACGAACATCGCCAAAACAAATGAACATCGATAAGCTAACGAAAATATTGCCCATTGGGGTAGATACAGGCTAATAACGATAATAAAATTAAAAACTAATACTATTATCAGGAGATATTACATTATGGGCAATGGCGTATGTATTAAAAACGTAAAAATCCCAAGATTTTATCAAGGAAATGATTTACTCTTAGGTGATCATGCTCTAGTCTCCCCTTTTCGAAGACCTCAACTTGCAAAATACAATTCAAGCACTCAACAAAAACGGAGGAATTTTTTATTAAACGTATTTAATAAAAAAATATCATTCATTCATAATATCACGAGATATAACAGTAAATCATTTTCTTGATAAAATCTTGGGATTTTTACGTTCTTAATACATGCGCCATTGCCCATAATGTAATATCGCCTGATCGTATTTAGTTTTAATTTTATTATCGTTATTAGGCATGGAAATGATTGCTACATTTAATTCATTTTCATTCAATGAAATGACGAATTTTTTCACAGTGATTTCACATATAACCTTTCACAGTCAATGATTTTTCATTCTCAGTCGCAGTAACTTCGCATTTGCTACAATTTGCTTCAGTATTAAATATGAATTATAGCTTATGACTACCTAATGAATGAAATATAATGAAAGCTTGTTTTACATTCGTACTTTACAGTGCAATGCTCTTTTCTCTTAAGTAGAAATTAAAATACTTAATGCAATTAAATTTCCCTCATACTTTGAACAGGCTTGGGACGGTCAATGTAAAATGTACGAAAAATAAATTGAAACAGACTTATTTTTTTTACTAATTTAAATTTTACTTATTGGCGTATTTAAAAGTTTATTGATTGTATTTACAATTTTCCTATAATATACACTATTTACATCTTTTGTACATATTACTTGCTTTATTGCTTTTTCAAAATACTCATTTAGCAGTTCTTTTTCTGCTAAGTCGTACTTTCTTTTGCGTGAGAAAATTGCCTGCTTTTGAGAAAACTCTCTCGCATTCAGACAGAACAGACGATACAACTATATGGCAGTGTTCATGATATGTATAAGACAAATTAGGGCATGAGATTTCTACCAGTCTATGAGAGATACTCCTCAGTGTACCACGTCTTCTTTTAAAAACCTATTAAGTTAATTTTATGCTTTAGTGGTTACGTCGTCGACACAGAGTGTTATTGCTGCTACGGTTCTATCTATTTTTCTCCATATAGACAAACCCTTATTTTCATCTCCTCCAGGATGTATGTCTGATGTAGGCAAACATGGCATAATTGTATTTTTATGTGAACTCATATTCGATTCACTATCACGTTTTGCTATTAATTAATTATTAGTAATTCTAATAAATGCTCTTTAATCAAATTAGCGCCCCTTGTGTTTCTGTTTGTCTCTTCAGTGGACGACGTATTATAACTATCTATAAAAGCATGAATTTAAAAACATGTTATTCTCTATTCCGTTATCAGGAAAATAATGATTTATTCCTTCCTCTAGCTTTACGAGAAAGTCTGCCGCCGCACTGTGGGCTGAAAATCGACCTCCATAGACATAGAAATGAAAGTTGCTAGATGTTCGTTTTGTTGACGGATATGGCTTCTATTAGCTATTATACACATAACAATGTCATCTGAGCTAACTCCGCACAAAAATGAATTTATTATAAGGTTTTTTCGAAAAAAATGTATGGAGCTAGCATGAAAAATCTGAATATCTCTGAACTTGCAAGGAAAACCGTAATATCCTCAGAGATGGTTATAGGACTAATTATTTGTGATTTTTTGACATACTTCATATAACGGTACCTGCTGCAGAATTTTTTTTAAAAATCATCTTATTTTTAATTAATTTTTTTTAACATTAAACGATTTGTTTTGGTGTATAAGTAAAGAAACAACACGTTATATGCATATAATACTAAATCTTCGCCAGTTATTTGTTAAAATATCAAGAAAATTATTTTTGCCTAACATAGTATATATGTTTTAAAACAGTTAATTGGATACCATTACTGAACTTTGCATACAGGTAAACTACTGAATAATAAATTAGCCTTCTAATGAGTTCTGAATAAGAGATTAAGTGATTTGCAATGTCGCACAATGGTAACTACGGATTACACTAATTAAAATCTTACAGGTAAGTACATAAGTAACTTAAATAGTTAATTAGATATGTTACGAGTTCTAAGAAATATTTTCGACAACTGTCTAATGAGGTCGTTAACTAATGTTGGACTGAAATATAAAATGGTTAACATTTTGCATCATAATTTAGTTTATTCTAAGCTTTGTTATCCCTAACATATCACTGTGAAATTTTATAATGGAAAGTTTAAATACCAATTTAGACCTATTCGTTCTTCTAAAATGTAAGAGTACTTCATTTGATCATGAGGTATTGTTTAGTGAAGTTATATCCCGCCTAGACGTTTGTCTTTCCGTTGAAGATCAAGTGACTCTAAAAGAATTTTGTCGGAGATTTGTACGAGCTGCATCACAAAGGTGGCAAAAATCTCACCGAATTATTGATACTTTTAGAAAACAATACGAAATTTGGCTGCAAGCAACTATCGATTGGCCAAGTTGTATAAATTTAGTCGCTCAAGAACCAACTGTTGCTGAGGGATCAAGATCAATCTCTCCAGAACCCTCAACATCATACTCTGTTGGTACAATGACAAAGAGGTCACGAAAACCATTCGAAGATCTGGAAAGCAAACAGAAGAAGAGAAGATCTGATGAGCATAAAACTGACAATCCCAGTGAATTGGCATATACAGCAGCAGCGCGTTTTAAGGAAGAAGGTTGTGAGGATATCGCATCTGTAATCGAATATATGCTGAAACATCCTGAAGCAGCCTCTAAAATTAAGGAAACGCTTAAGCAACCGGTGAAAACTATCTTATTTACACCAGAGAAAAGCACTTGGATTACTCCTTTCATTAAAATTATCAAAGTGGCAATACATCACTTTACGAGAGTCAGCTATTCGGGAAGGTAGAATCCATCCTACTATAAAGTGCAACAAACCAAGCTGGCATGCTATCCTCCGAAGCAATCAGTGTTAGTGACCGATTCATCGGCAAGAATAACCCTTCAAGCTTTACTCGACATTACGGTCAAAAGAATCCTCCAAAGTTTTCCTAACGATGATGTGCAAAATAAGGATTTAAAATTGATATCTAAATGGGGTTTCGATGGTGCGTCAAACCAAAGCCGATACAAGCAGAAAATGGATAGCGATCAAGACGATTCAAGTATTTTCATGACTGCCTTGGTGCCACTAAAACTGACTGATGGAGACAATACTTTGTGGATGAACCCAAAACCATGCTCAGCAATGTATTGTCGTCCAGTTCAATTTACTTTTGTGAAGGAAAGCGAAGCAGTAGTCATCGAACACAAACGACGAATGGATGAAGAAATTAAGGCTCTCATTCCTACAGAGTGCAATAATAGAAACAGGGTGAATCATCACCTAATGATGACAATGATCGATGGTAAAGTCTGCACGTATTTGTCTCAAACCAGATCAAGTTCATCATGCTATTTGTGTCTGGCAAAACCGACAGAAATGAACCGTTTGAGTGTAGTAACAGCAAAGACCGTATCTTCTGATATATACGAGTTTGGATTGTCATCTCTACACGCCCGTATAAATTGTATGGAATGTTTACTACATATTTCGTATAGACTAGATTTTAAAGAGTGGGCTGCGAGAGGTAACGAGCACAAAGAAATGCTAAGTAAGAGAAAAAAGATTATTCAAGACAAATTTAAAGACGAATTAAATCTATTGATTGACATTGTTAAACAAGGTTCCGGAACTACTAATGACGGCAACACTGCAAGAAAGTTTTTCAAATTTCCCCATAAAACTGCAGCCATTACTGGGTTGGACGAAGAACTAATAAGAAGATTTGCTGTGATTTTACAGGCAATAACTTCCGGGGAAAAAGTAGATATAATTAAATTTAAAGATTATGCCTTCAAAACAGCAGAGAGGTACGTGGAATTATATGACTGGTACTATATGTCATCAACCGTCCACAAATTACTTATACACGGGGCAGACATAATCGAGAAGAATGATGTTGTACCCATAGGAAGTCTCTCGGAAGAAGCATCCGAGTCTCGCAATAAAGATTTTAGGAGGTTTCGGGAACATCATTCGCAGAAAAAGAGCAGGCAAGATTCGAATCATGATATCCTTAATATGTTAGTTGTTTCTTCGGATCCTTTTATAAATGTACAAAGGCCCAAGTTAGATGCCAAGAAAAAGGGGGATTTATTTCCTGAAACCCTCAATTTAATTCAGTTTCAAGAAACTGACTTTGAGTTTCTAGGCAATCTAGATTCTGATTCAGAAATCGACGAGAGTGATAAGGAAAACTAGAAACTTTTTGTGCTTTTAATTATAATTCTATTCAATGTAATTTTTTCATGATCTTTCGTTATTTAGCTTTGGTACGTAACTATGTTTTGCAATTGATTTATTTTTAAATATTTTATATTACTATTCTTGTACCTATTTATATTTTTGCATACTTTTATACCTATGTTTTGTTTTATATAAATTTTATCAACTATTAAAAAATACCTTTTTAATTTATTTTTCTTTTTATTTAATGCCTATTATTAGCGTTAATAAAATAACTAACTTATCGATTGATCTTTACTTTGACATTAGTAGAATTTAATGATTTAAAAAAATACCTTCATTTAGACATAATAATAAAATAATTAGACAGTTGTCGAAAATATTTCTTAGAACTCGTAACATGTCTAATTAACTAATTAGTTTACTTATGTACTTACCTGTAAGAATTTAATTAGTGTACTCCGTAGTTACCATTGTGCGATATTGCAAATCACTTAATCTCTTATTCAGAACTCATTAGAAGGCTAATTTAATATTCAGTGGTTTACCTGTATGCAAAGTTTAGTAATGGTATCCAATTACCTGTTTTAAAACATATATACTATGTAAGGCAAAAATAATTTTCTTGATATTTTAACAAATAACTGGCGAAGATTTAGTATTATATGCATATAACGTGTTGTTTCTTTACTTTTACAATAAAACAAATCGTTTAATGTTAAAAAAAATTTATTAAAAATTAGATGATTTTTAAAAAAAAATCTGCAGCAGGTACCGTTATATGAAGTATGTCAAAAAATCACAAATAATTAGTCCTATAATCATCTCTGAGGATATTACGGTTTTCCTTGCAAGTTCAGAGATATTCAGATTTTTCATGCTAGCTCCATACATTTTTTTCGAAAAAACCTTATAATAAATTCATTTCTGTGCGGAGTTAGCTCAGACGACATTGTTATGTGTATAATAGCTAATAGAAGCCATATCTGTCAACAAAACGAACATCTAGCAACTTTCATTTCTATGTCTATGGAGGTCGATTTTCAGCCCACAGTGCGCCGCGCCGCTCCAAAGATAGGTCTCATAATCATGACTGTTAAAACAGTTTTTAAGTCCTCTACAATAATTATTGCCAGACTCCTTGTAAGGTAGTGGAAGCCATTTAAGATTCTCGTTACCCCTTCGAAAGAAACTTTGTTTTTATTTTGCTAATGTGTTATTATTGAAACTTGTTTTTACATTTCTACTAAGAATTTTTGATAGTAATATCTGAGAGCATTTGATAATTCCCTTTTAAGCACCCAATCAACAAACTTTTTAGTAGTAGCCGGGGTAATTGATTTGAGTTCTCTCAGAAGCGCTGTGAAGTGAACGCACTTGATCCCCGTCTCTCTCGTGTGCGTTACCCCAGCAAAATAATGACGAAAATAGAACATAATATAAATGTTATAGATAATTAGTTGCCCAGCATTTGTAATAGTTGCGCACATTTTTAAATTAGTTGCACGTATAGTTTTTTAGTTATTTCACAAAAAGATTTCCTGCTTGGGGTATTGAAGCGTTTATATATTTAAATAAATAACCTTTAAACGATGCATTATTTTTGTTTTTTTATTACTCAATTAATTATAACTAATTCTTACGAAGCCATGTACAAAGGATGATTAGAATCCGCTTAACCCTCTCAGAGATCCAGCAAACGCACAAGCGTTACTCCAGCCGGATCTCGAATAACTTCGCTGCCGAAGAAAGAACAAATACGAAAATAAGTTGCAACATTTACCTCGTCTAGACAACAAATTTTATACCTAATATTTATTTCAATATTCCCATTAACAAAGAAAATGTCTGGCTGCGGTAACGTTACTAACGTTACCCCACCCCAAGCAGTAAAAGTTTTTGTAAAATAACTAAAAAAACTATACGTGCAACAAATTTAAAAATGTGCGCAACTATTACAAAAGCTGGGCAACTAATTATCTATAACATTTATATTACTATTTTCGTCATTATTTTGCTGGGGTAACGCACACGTCTTTCTCTTCTTATCACCTATCTCCATTCATTCATTTAATGTGACAACGAATGTATTATGCTGCTTAAGTCGTTTATTGCAGTCAGTAGGTTTGTTGTGTTATCTTGGAATTGCTTTTGAATTGAATTGAGAAAATACAATCATGTCTATGAGCAGCGATTACCCTTTACCATTAGATGAGACGCTTACTACTTTGCCCAGAACAGCAAAAAAATTATATAATTTGAAACAATATCAAAAATTGGAATGGAGTTTATTATTTATTTCTGCAGGTATAAAATTCAAACACATTCGTCTATTGGCGCGAGCATTTACGGACCGGTCAGTGGGTTTCACACACTTAACGTTGGGCTCCAACCAGCGGCTGGAGTTTCTCGGCGATACGGTGTTGCAGCTGGTTGTATCTGACAGACTATACCGACACTTCCCTGATCATCATGAAGGACATCTCTCTGTAAATATTTGTTCAACATCATTATAATTATTAGAAGCTCTTTATATAATGACTAGCTATTCGCCGCGGTTTCACCCAGTTTATGATTATTGCTCCGTTGCCGTGGTTCATAGCATTTAAATTATATCGCGCTAATTTTACTCAGTAATAATGCAGCATTCAAATTAATTTTCAATTTTAAAAGCAGTCTTGTGGTTTTTGTATTTATTAATTACAAATAAAATACAAATATTTTCTCTTTATAAGACTTTGTGTAGAGAATTTTTTACATTAGTACTTAGTTGTAATGAGCTTACTTTTTGTGATCGTTGTTTTTATATTTATAAAGATAACTATAGACAACTCTAGTGTCTGAACTGTCTTTAAAAATATACACATATATTCCTTATACTGCATATATAAACTTCAAAATAGGCACTTCTATGCAAAAGACATGAATACCCAAAGAATTATAGCCTTTTATAGAGGCTTGAAGAACTATTTTAAACGCTAATGACAAAATTCAAAATCGATGCCAATTAATGTTATTTTTATTTTCTAGCTACTCCGCTCATCTCTAGTAAACAATCGCACTCAAGCGATGGTCTGCGACGACCTTGACATGGCCGCGTATGCGACTTACAACAATCCTAAAGCGAAACCTACCACTAAGAAACATAAAGCCGATTTGCTTGAAGCTTTCCTTGGTGCGCTGTTTATAGATAAAGTAAGTTATTTTATTTCAGAATTTTAAATAAAAAATTAATGATTTAAAAAAGAATTTAGTACACACAGCGACACATCAACCTAGACTGTTTAGACTTTAAACTATTAGAAGTTGAACGCTGCGAATCGTGCGAGAGAGTGCGTTATAATTTTGTTACGCTCTATTCTTACCATTACATCGACACCACTATGCACTGTCCCTTTTCGACAATTCTCTATTTCGTATGTAGCGTAGTTATGCGTATATACGGTGTCTAACTTGATGTGTAGCCGTGTGTACCATAGGAGCCCTGGGCGATAATACCTGTGAAACCTCCAGTTTGTCAATTTTAAGTTGAACTAACGAGACGACTTAGATGCTGCTCCAAAACAAAGGGAAAAGCCTCCGACTAACGTGCCCGACGGTTTATAACGGGCACTTGTATATATAGTAATTTATATTAAGAATTTCGCTTGCGCGATTCTGCTTTAGTGAAAGTTGTATAGAGTAATTTGTAATTGAATACAGCGCCATCTCTTGGTGGTAGTTGTAACTTCCTAACTGTAGAGAGCCGCTACACTAATATGATGTGTTTTCTTTTTGTTCTAGAATCTCGAATACTGCCAGGTGTTCTGTAACGCTTGCCTATTCCCACGCCTGCAAGAATTCATTATGAACCAAGACTGGAATGATCCCAAGTCTAAATTGCAACAGTGCTGCCTCACCTTGAGGTCAATGGAGGGTGGCGAACCAGACATCCCAGTCTATAAGTACGTGATCGCTTATAATGTCCTGAACAGCGGTATCTGCTGTATAAGGCCCAAGTCCGTAGCAGCATGGAGTACTGTTCGCAGCTTTGGAATGTTTCCGCTAAGTACCTACTCGATGCCTTAGATAAACTGCAGCATCATGCCGTACGTATAATCGACAGCCAGGAGGTTACGGAGGACATCGAACCGCTACAACTTCGTAGAAACATTGCGTCCATTAGCGTTTTCTATCGCCTCTATTATGGCGAATGCTCCGAAGAGTTATTTGACCTCATCCCACCTTCCCCCTTCCTTTTGAGAACCACACGTGCCGGTCTTCGTAATCACCGATTGACGGTTAGCACAATCCCGTCTCGCACCAAAAGGTTCAGCAATTCCTTTTTATGCCGTACCATAAAACTTTGGAACAGTCTTCCGGCTCATGTGTTCCCTCCCTTCTATGACATTGGGTCTTTCAAACGTAGTGTGAAGAAGCATCTGGTCAGACCGGCTTGACACTGACGACGACTAGAAGACATCTATTTTCTCCTCTTCGTCACTGTCTCTGGACTGTAATTGGGCTTTCCATCAGGTCCGTTACAATCACTACGCCGAGGCAAGATAAAAAAAAAGAAAAAAAAACTGTCGATACTATTTGTAGGTACTAATATTATAAATGTGAAAGTTTGTGAGGATGTATGGATGTTTGTTACTTTTTCACGTAAAATCTACTGAACCGATTGCGATGAAATTTGGTATGTAGATAGCTGGAGACCTGGATTCACACATAGGATTTTTATATGCCCGATGCGGCCCGATATTCCCACTAGACACACCCCGATACTTACGCGCGTGAAACCGCGGGCAAAATCTAGTTTGTCATAAATACAGAAACGTCTGAAATACACCAAAGTCCAAGTACTAAATTAAAATTATAGGCATAACGATTGTTTACTGACTGGCCTCTATTTTTAATTATTTTATACGTTTTGTACTCAGTTCCTATACTAAGAATCACACAATACACTTTGCTGGACTGCACCGCATTCTCCTAGCGAATCCGCTTATTAACACGCATTCTTTGATTTTAACTATTATTAATTTGTCGCAAAATAATTTTTGTTAAGAGTTTTCTGAGAAAGATTTTATCACGGCGATGATGGAAAAGAATATCTTCCATTTTTGTGACACTAAATATTATGTTATCAGTAATGAAATTACATTCTAGATACTGTAAACGTTTTCTCCTTTTAAACGTTTAAACGTTTTCTGCTTTTATTATTCCCAAGTCACTCGGGGTGGGCGTTTCTGGTCTAACCGGATTTGACTGGATATCAGTTTTAACACGGAGCGGCTGCCACCTGACCTCCGCATCCCGAAAGCTAACGATACCGTAAGGCTAGCCCAGCGTCAGGATATTATAGGGCACTGACTTCCCAATAACGACCGCCATAGATGTTCATGGCAGCCGCGACCGACGGCTTAAGGTGCTCTTCGAGCCACGGAGCAGGCGATAATTGTCAATCAATACGCACATAATTTCGGAAAGTCATATCACTTCCGAAAGTCGCAGGTGCGCGACGTGGGTTCGAACCCGTGACTCTCTGCATTGCAGTCTGTTGGTCTCCCCACTGAGCAACAATATTAATACAAACATGATAAGCACTGCACTTGTTATAATTATTACGCATGTGAACGCAGTCGTTTTCCAACGTGCTCTAGCGACAGCCGTCCGCTTATTCCTACGCTCCACAATACGCATGCCCGATGCGTCGTTGCGTTCATGTGCGCCCTGAGGAACACTAACGTCTCATTAACCCCTATTATACACAAAGTAAATAACACTTGCGCTAGCAATTCACTTCTGAGTACCATCCCTTTTCTCCTAACACTACCTTTTGGCGCACTTTTTGGCGTACACGTAATTTAATTCTAGGATGAAACGGTCTACTTTTGTGTTGCGCAGGGTGATCGAGTGCCTGGGCCCGACCAACACGCGTGTGTACAAGGTGGGCGTGTACTTCCGTGGCCAGAGGCTGGCTGCGGCACGTGGACACTCCATACAGGAGGCCGAGATGAACGCCGCCGAGGAAGCGCTCAACTGCGCACACGGTAACACACGCCACGCTCATTACGCGCTCACTAATACACTCCATACAGGAGGCCGAGATGAACGCCGCCGAGGAAGCGCTGAACTGCGCACACGGTAACACACGCCACGCTCATTACGCGCTCACTAATACACTCCATACAGGAGGCCGAGATGAACGCCGCCGAGGAAGCGCTCAACTGCGCACACGGTAACACACGCCACGCTCATTACGCGCTCACTAATACACTCCATACAGGAGGCCGAGATGAACGCCGCCGAGGAAGCGCTCAACTGCGCACACGGTAACACACGCCACGCTCATTACGCGCTCACTAATACACTCCATACAGGAGGCCGAGATGAACGCCGCCGAGGAAGCGCTGAACTGCGCACACGGTAACACACGCCACGCTCATTACGCGCTCACTAATACACTCCATACAGGAGGCCGAGATGAACGCCGCCGAGGAAGCGCTGAACTGCGCACACGGTAACACACGCCACGCTCATTACGCGCTCACTAATACACTCCATACAGGAGGCCGAGATGAACGCCGCCGAGGAAGCGCTCAACTGCGCACACGGTAACACACGCCACGCTCATTACGCGCTCACTAATACACTCCATACAGGAGGCCGAGATGAACGCCGCCGAGGAAGCGCTCAACTGCGCACACGGTAACACACGCCACGCTCATTACGCGCTCACTAATACACTCCATACAGGAGGCCGAGATGAACGCCGCCGAGGAAGCGCTGAACTGCGCACACGGTAACACACGCCACGCTCATTACGCGCTCACTAATACACTCCATACAGGAGGCCGAGATGAACGCCGCCGAGGAAGCGCTCAACTGCGCACACGGTAACACACGCCACGCTCATTACGCGCTCACTAATACACTCCATACAGGAGGCCGAGATGAACGCCGCCGAGGAAGCGCTCAACTGCGCACACGGTAACACACGCCACGCTCATTACGCGCTCACTAATACACTCCATACAGGAGGCCGAGATGAACGCCGCCGAGGAAGCGCTCAACTGCGCACACGGTAACACACGCCACGCTCATTACGCGCTCACTAATACACTCCATACAGAAGGCCGAGATGAACGCCGCCGAGAAGGCGCTCAACTGCGCACATTAACATATATTGATTAATTTTATGTCAGTAGTAATCAATTTATTTTGCTGCTAACTCACTAATTTTTTCTTACACATATGATGCAGGTATATTCAGACTGCCTCGATAGCAATATTGTTTTGAAACACGTGCAGTATTTATAATTAAAAGAATACCATCTAACTGTTTTGTAAAAATAGTTTCAGATTGCAATGAATTAACTTAATTGTTTACTCCCCAGAGCTATTCCCACAACTTGATCACCAGAAACGAGTAATAGCGAAGAGTATACGCAAGAAGAAACCTAAGAAAGGAGGACGAGAGAGCCCTGCTCAAGAGCGCGCTACGGCACTTAAAAGAAAACGCCTGGAAGATAAAGTACCTAAAGCATACAAGCTTAGTGACAGAAACATTGACGTTGACAGTTCTGATGAAAGCGTTGTTAACGTACCATCCGAGGATGAAAAGGTGGACAGTCCTGATGGTAAATCTGACGAAGATTCAGGCCTCGACAGTGATTCAGAATCGCTCGATAAATTTGACCATGTTCAAGTGAGCAGCCTTTATAGCGATATGCAGAAGTTGAGAGAAGAGATGATAAAGAGAAACGAATATGAGAAGTTGAAGGAGAAGTGTAGGAGATTGGCAGCAGACGATGAAGATGTATAAATATACAGGGTTTGTGTTGTAAGTCTGTAAAGAAACTTAAGTAGCTCAGATCCATTTGTAATGATAGATAGTCTTGATAAGGTACTACTTCTCTGACAATCCGTGATCCAATGTAATATATCCAGATTATTATTTTATGAAATTTTTATATCCGATGTCTGTTATTATTGTAATTAATGGTCTATCTGGGATTCCTAGGTTTTCATTTGAGATGCACGCGTGAATGGTTGCTAACTATAGATAGCTTTATATGAGTATTACAAAAGGCACTGACAAACTTCATTATTCTTAAAATCTTAATTTTTTGCTGCCTTTAATGCGAAAGAGACTCTAAATATTTATTATTGACGAATCTAATCCATTCCTGTCTTATTTAGATTGTTTAATAAAACTTGCAAGGGTTGCATTTTAAAACTACCCACAGAGTTTGCTTATAGAACTAAAGTGCACATACATATGACTGGCCTTTGGCATACAGTGATTATTTAACTTCAATATTGATTACGGCATGTACAACACGGCCACACATTTCAACAAACTCTTTCATATTTTTTATCACATCGCATAGCCGATTTTCCAAGTTAGCAACCTGTGTATTATATGACACATAGGAACTTAAAATTGTTGTGTACGAGGTGTTGATGACTGTTTGACTATGTTAAATAGGATGCATGGAACGTATGTTTAACAGAACGAACAAATATAAGTTTGCGATACAAAATGAGTGACAAGTAAGTTAATATAAAATACCAAGATAAAATACACTCAAGTGGCTTCTTAAATCTTGAATTGTATAGATAATATTGACCTAAATGTGACTTCTACTACAAAGCAGAACATACTTAAAAGTTAAAATGCTGTAAATAAATATGTGTAGATATCAGAACTTCACTTTCTGAGGCATAAAACCTGCCATTATAGCAAAATTAACAAGTTTTTAAATATACCCATTTTGTTGTTGTTAGTATAAAGGGAATGTGATCATGTGACAACAATGATAGAAAGAACAAGAGGCCCTTCATAAGACCGAGCTTGCATTAAAATATTATTGTAAATATTTAGTTCGTAAGTATCTAATGAGTCTAAAATACGACCGCTGATATCTGCAGGTACCTATCTGTTTTTAATTGACCTTTATTAAAATAAATCAATGTAACTCTTTCCATCCTGGTTGTCTAGCAAATATGCATACACGTAGGAATTGACAGACAGCACCTCCTTAACTAGAAAAGTCTCATATACATATTCACACTACTGCAAATCGGTCGACCAGCCGACATTACGCAATACGACGGCTTTCTTATTAAAATCAATTGTGTTACGTTAACAAAATTAAAATAAAGCATTCTTAAATGGTAAAGTCAATAATTGAGAGTTTTTATCATTTTAATACGTGATGTAAAATTACGAAGATACTATATTCACTCACATATACTTTTTCCCGCCGTATAAAATATGGCGGGAAAACTTTGTTAAGGAGATGGCGTCCGTAAATTCCGTATTCAATACAAAAATGTATATTATTGTGAGCTGTGTCTGTATGTTGTTAATTTGAATTAAACTACATTTAAAATAAAATAATATTGCATATAATGTAAAAGCATAGCCATATCTAGAAGTATATTTTCTCATTTAGCTTAAGTCGATGACATATATTTTATAATGTGTGTTATTATAATGAAACCATTTCAATCTAAATAATTCTATCTCACAAACTCTTTATTGCACAATGTGTCGGAAACGAAGTAAAATAGTATAATGGAGTCGGAGAATTGGGTATCAGAATTATGAAAGAATTAGCTGTTGAATTGAATTTGCTGTCAACTTGCGACTTTAATGGTCAGTCCCACAACTAACAAGTAAAAAGTTACCCGAAAGATAAAACGCACGCTGTCTCACTCTTGTTAGGTTAAAGAAGAGAGATGGCGACTTTTATCTTATAGATAAATGCTATTTGGAGGTAGCGGGACAAGCCCTAAATTTCGTATTGTGTTATACATATAACAAGTAAATGTTCTACCTTGCCATCATAGAGTTTAAAGCACTATAATTTTACTTCTAATATGTAAAGTACCCAGTATAGAGTTATGCCCTTTTTAAAACAGCCTGTACTGGTGTGAATTTAAAAAAGAAATGCGATGAAGTATAATGTCTATACCAATTTTAATGACAAGTGCTGGGGCTATTGTGATACTATTTTAAGTTCTTAATAAAGAACAAGTTTCTTAGTATTACTCGTATTTGTGATGTTGGTGTTGCCAAAGGAGAATTGATATCTGATGATAAAATGTTTCCCAGTTGCATTTTACGGATTCCCTAAGTTATAAATATTATTTCACAATTTATGGCGCTGCACTTAGATAGAATGTAATTAATTATTGTCAAAGGAATTTTTTCATCTAGGTTGAATCGAAATTGGAAGAATATAGGTTGTAAGATGAAATCTTATGTAAACTATACACGTAACCGAAATAACACAAAACCCGAAAAAGGATAAGGAAGGAAGGTAATATTGGTATAAAAATCGAATAAAATATTTTCACCATGTGAATGGTGTGTTCCAGGCTAAATGTTAAGTGATGTAAAACAGCTAAATCTGCGATATAGTACACACAGCGACACATCAACCTAGACTGTTTGGACTTTGAACTATTAGAAGTTGAACTCTGCGAAACGTGCGAGAGAGTGCGTTATATTTTTGTAATTTTATCTCATTCACGCTGAACGGGACGCGGTGTTCTATCCAAGTACCATATTATATGTATATTATTTACTGAGCAAGTTTAGCTCGGCGCGAATATTATATTTTACAAGTTTGGTTTTCGATTTGCGCTAGCGTCCGAGCGTTAATACGTCCATTACCACGCCTGAGATCGCGGATTCGATTCCCGCATGAGTCTAACATTTGTGTTCATAGACATGGATGATTGTCTTGGTCTGGGTTTTTCTATGTATAATTTATTTATTTTATCTATTTCTAACTATTAATCTATCATTACAGGTTTTTAACCTAATGCGATAGTATAATAACATAACTGAAATCTAACAATTAAAACTTTCTTTATAACGCAGTCAATAAAATGTATGCTATTTACAGAAAACCATATTATGAATGCAAAAATATCCTTACTTTGTGGTTAAAGGAACTCACCTACACAGAAACGGAAGCACTTCTTCAACCTTTAAAATAGGCAGTAGTTTATGAGTAAGATTACATTCACACACAGACCACATACCGCATCCACACAACAGCTACACACACACACATTCACACGCGCACACACACATACTTTTATATTATCTCTTTTTAATATTCTGTTTTTATGTTTTCCCTTTTTAAATACATTTTTTCATATTGTTATTAAAATATTAAGATTGTTATTTTTACTTTAGTCACAGGCTATGTCTAAATTTTAAAGATATGGAAGAGTGGGGTCTTCTGTCACAAGTATTTATATACTTAAAAGAAGGCCTCTACAACGTTTGTGTTTTAACCTGTTGATAAAGAAATAAAGGATTTTATTATTTATTATTATTATTATTATCTTAAATCTATTAACAATAACTTAATATCCAGTACGTAGCCTTTGTGAATTCGCTCAATGTACATGAAAATACATCGATACGATCTGATACTATATTGAGCGCACGCAGCGCCGTCGCCGTCTATACTTATCTGGGACAATAAATCTGTAATATATATGTGCGAACACCTTAGAAAATGTAGATTGACAGTCCACGCTGACAATAATTTTAAGGCGCCATTACTTATTTTTTATTATTGCCTAATTTTAATTTAATTTAATTTAATTATTGTTTCTTTTAATTTTTACTTTAATTATTGATTTATTTTTTCTATAACTTGAATTGGAACTTATATAAAATATTTAATTTTGAATTATATTGTTTTTTTTTTGTATTTATCCTATATAATATTTTCTTTTCTTAACCTAGCTGCCCTTTAATTGTAAATTATTTTCTTCAAATGCTGCACTCAACCAAAATCGGATTACAAATTAACATGCAAATTATTTATATCACTATTATTATTCGTATTTATAATTCTGTAGTTGTAGCGTATTAAATCAATAAATGTATTTACAAAAAAAGTATAGTTATTATAATTATTACTATTACTGGTGCAAATGTTATAACAGAATAAAAAGAGTCTTTATAAGAGTAAAAATAATAAGATTTACATTTACTCATGAAATTAATGAAAATATTGAAACATTATTTTAAATAAGTAAATGATAGAAATGTAATTCATTATTTCCTTTCATAACTATGCACTGGAAAATACAATAATAAGTAATATTAAGACATTACCTAAGGTGAGTGGGGGAAAGATCGAACGGTTTTTTGATGAGATGAGCAGTGTTGTATTTGAAGTCTTGTAGAACACTACATATTAACTTATGCTTAAATTAAATTTATAGTAAGTGAAGAGCAAAGACTATATTTTTCTAATGCATTGATAGCATCCTGTTATATCTGGTCCAAAGCAGAAAAAGAAAATAAATAAAATTGTTTTATCATGAGAATGAAACAGGGGGAAGATGAAAGGGTGATGGGGAAAGATCGAAATAGTTTCTAAAATCGTTTAAATGAATGTCAGACATTGTTCATGGTCACTAGTCTATGGCTTTAAGTGCCCTGAAAACTCGAAACTGGCTGTAATATCAAAATACCTTTATTTAACATAGATAAGGCCAATTATTTATTTTATATATTTCAATCTTACCCCATCAGGGAAAGATTAAAGTGAAGGTTCTCAAACTTTCCACTATTATTGCTTAACAATACTTACTGAAAATAAAACACCTCTTTTAATCAAATTAATCCTTTTATTGTTAATACCGAGCAACAAAACGAAACGACCCAGTGTATGACTTTTAACACCTGTTTTTTTATTCAAGCGGTTGTGAACATAATATACCCATTGCTACTCAGCAATGGGTATATTATAATATTTAGCCGCACCGTATAATGTCAATTCCTTCCTTTTTACTTTTTCTATGGCGTTAGCAACATTGTCCGGAGTGTAGGAGGTAGCACGAAGAGTTTTCCGGACGTAGTTACGTGGCATGGTGATTCTGAATTGGCAAAATGCAATTATTAAATAGGCTTTCGGTAGTACTCAGTAGGTATTTACAACAATATTTGTATACATAAATGGTCGAAATTGTGCCGCTAACAGTTAATTATTGGGTGTCCCTTTTTTATAATGGTTGAAGTGAAACAATAATTTTATACTAAGTATATACTTATTTCAAAGACAGTATCTATATAGTGCAGTACCTATATAATAAAACGAATGACTTGTCCACAAAATTATTTTATTTAAACTTGGCACAAACGGTATTGCTGTACATACATAAATTAGAAGTAAAGACCATCAAAGAGTAGGTAGCTATTATTTTATTGTGTATATCTATCACGTAAAGTTTGAGAATATCTGACTATTAGTATGACTTTTGAAAACGGGGTAAGATTGAAACATTTATATATTCTTCTTACAAATATTAATGGGTAAAGACGGAAAGTTCTCATAAATCCTAAAATACGAGAAATAGCTATATTTAGATGTAATAATACGACTAAGAATAAAAAATAATAAGTAAATATTTCAATAAAACACTCATACTTACCTCGTTAGTAAAGTTACAGGACACGGGGTAAGATTAAAACACTCGATTAACTTGCGTGAAAGTCATAGCGCAGATATTTGTACTATTTCACACAACCATGCATGCAAAGACGCAAACGCTGACTGACGTGTGCGACGTAACAAAATGGTGGTCATAACAATGTTGCCAGCACTTATAAAAGTACACTAAATCTGGCGATATGCACGGTTTTTTGTGTTACCCCGTTTTTCGTCTTCCCCCCACTCACCTTACATCAAAAAACCTGTATTCGTTTGTGTGTGTAGTCATCTTGATATACGTTTCGATTTACCTACTATTTAATTTGCCGATCTTTAGTGTCAAACTGTTCAAAGTAAATAACTAGGTAACTTGATAAATAAGTTAAACTTGTAATTTTGTAATAATGCATCTGTCCCTGCTATAAAAATAAATTTATTCATTTTAAAGCACTTATGCACCCGCTGTTGGGGTGATAATAATAATTGTGGCTCCATAATAAATAAATATTTAAATTGCACTTTCACGACGATACTGTTTTGTTTGACTGACGGCCGGCGAAAATCAACAATGGCGTCAGTGAGTGTAAGCACGTCGTCGCCGCCGCACGCGCTACTGCACCGGGACTGGCCGGCAACACGATGCAGTCCCGCACCAACAATTCTCTATTTTGTATGTAGCGTAGTTGTGCGTATATAGGGTGCCTAACTTGATGTGTAGCCGTGTGTACTACTGGTTAGGTAATAATAAAATATGTAGTATGAAATGTACTTAATATGTTTATTTGTATCATGCGATAAAGAAATCGAATAACTGTTATAAACACAAAATCAATAAATAGTACGGTTTTGCGTTAGTTTGAGTTACAAGTTGTATGATAGGGCGTCCAACGAATCAGGGTATCGATATTGGATGAACTGATGTAAGTAATTATTTAAGTGATTTGGGTTGTATGAAGTAAGTGTATCATGTTGGTAAAATCAGACTGTTAGTATCGTTATATTTAGCTGAAATTCTGAAATTCATTTGTGGAAACGCGCTAAATAAGATAATAACGTTGCTTCCAATTAATACTTGTCTTTTTATATCAAAGTTTTTTACATCTATGTTGCTTTTTTGTTCTGTATTTTATCTATAGTAGCCATGTTTATACAAAGTCTATTTTTACATTTTAAGATAATACAATTTTTATTTCACGTTTCTAATGTATTATATTTCAATCTATCATTTGTAGACTTTGTGTAAATGATGTCTATAAAATTAAATAAATGTTATCTCTATGACCAAAACTGAGTGTAAATAAATAAAATAGTATGTATTAATACTGTATATATTTTATTGACTACCTACATCAACACAGGACGATGCAGCACAATGTAAAAGCGATTGGTCCTTTCAACTTCTTAGCGCGTAATGTGAGCCACTGCTTTTGGTTCGGCACGTACATTTCCGCAGGCATTAGTTGCTCCGGAGTGTCGTTCTCTGCAACAACAGATACACCAATTACATATCTGAGGACTTAAACTTCTTTTTCTTTCTATATTGTTGACGTATACATAAATCTTGCCTACCACCGTAAGCATACTGTCTGTATAATGCCCATGCACCATGCCACCAGCCACCAGCCCATGGACATTAAATTACAGCACAAAGGCATCATTTGGACGTCGCTGACAATGAAAAAATACCGGTCAATTACGAGTCTGGCTCACACAGGAAAGAACTCTTGTTGTTTATATTAATTGCAGTTATAGGCTGCTTCCATTGCTGAATAACATTACAACTCTCTACCTATTACGGTTCGTAATATAGAGCCCGCTATTAGACAGACGGACAGCGGAGGCTTAGTAATAGAGCCGATAGCACCCTTCAGGTATGGAACCCTAAAAGAATTATTACCCTGCCATCTGAAGAGACGAAGATTTCAGTCACTATATTAATAGATAACTACTGCTTGGCATAGTTTTGCTGCAAGTTTTCTCAGTACTAGAAGGATTATTATACCAATCCATGATATCGATATTTTATGTTAATTAACAGCAATTATAATAAAAAATGGTAAGTACATACCATCTTTACGCACGTGCTGAACAGACTGCATAGTAGATTCTTGCATAGATATTAGATCGCCAGGGGCGTGTAGAAGCAACCTGCCAACACCTTCGCACCTCCTATATAAACAAGATTTAGTAGTTTGTTACGTGACATCCCATTAGTTGCCCTTCTCCGCCCTACGTCTTAATTTCTTTGTATATATTTTGTGGCATTGAAAATTGCTCAGAAGCCTCTTAAGCGGCTTATCAAAGCAACATATAAATATTATTTGCTGCGTCTAATCTTTATGGAAGATGTGTTTATCAAATATGGTAGCTGTATAATTTGCTTTTTTTAGTAATAAGTAATAAGTGTTTTAGTATGCAGTAACACATTTGCACGTAACCGCTAATTAATTCGGGTGCGCAAAGGAGATAGAGAGATATCACCACTACTCTCCGACTTTTACTCATATTCTAATTGAAAATCTTAATTGTTATCTCATTTTGCAATCAATTTTGATGATATTCCCACAAATCATTTTTTGAATGCTATTTGCTGTTGCGTATGAAATAATTAGCAAATGTAAACATACACAATTACCTTATTGCAAGTATTAAGTATGATTTGTACCTCAAAACTTCATTCTGCAGCATCTGCTTCCTTGAGGCAGTGGCGAGTGATTTGCAGTCGGTCAACCAGTTCCTTACTTCATTGAAATCTGCTAGTAACTGCATCGCCGCATCTTTCCTATAAAACGCAAATGAACATTATCGTTATCTACTACTAAATATTGTTTCGGCTAGTGCCATCTGAGGGCACTGTGGGGTAGAGTCGGCAGTCCCTTCTAATAATAATTTATTACAGCACCATCTATTGACATCTTACGGAACTACGTATTTGTCGGTACGAGTTGAGTGAAGATAGCGCTGGCACATTCTCGCTCTCGCTGTTGTAATATTGTTTTGTATTATCCGTCGAACCCAGCACGTAACAATATATAATTGCATATTTACTGAAAATTAAATGTATTAGGACACAAGGTAGATAAACGTGAATAGAGTGAAAGCGACTGCTATGCATGAGGGTGCGATTCCCGGGTCGAGCCAAATATATCGGGTTAATGGATTTATCTAACAAGAAATTGTCAATAGCAGCCCGGAGTTAGGATGATGGCGATATTTCACATTCACGTGCTAAGAAATGCCTTTAGTCCTGCACCTGGTTTGTATCTGGATGTGCCGGATAGTAGATAGTCTTGTTGGACTGGGATTTAGGAAATAGTGCACTTATGTTTACGTTCACTGCGCTGTGCCTGTGAAATATCTCCTCCGCAGGCGACCACTCTCGGTCAAGATTGGCTGCTATGACCGAAATACGCTCTAGAGAACCCTATAGACTACCCAAACGATACATTGCAATGCGTAATAAAAATTAGCAGGCGGGATGTAGATTGTCTCGCAGTGTATATTACTTAGGGTCGGAGAGTAGTTGATATCAAGTCTTAAGATCAGATCCTATTGTCGGACTAGTAAACATAATACTATGCGGATTCAAAACTTCGATAGTCATTGAAAATATATTAACGGAACTTGCCAGACAGATCTATGTGGATGTCAGGCGTAAATTCCCAGGAAGCTATACTCACGTAAATTTAACTTTAGCTACGTAGATATGGTGCAGCCAGGATTCACACATAAGCCTGAGCACCATGTTCAAAGTCGTTATGTCTTGTGTTGCGTTGATTACTGGCATCAGCATTTTTTCTGAAACAGTAATGAAGTTAGCGTCTAGTAGTAAGAAGAAAGGTGGCCAACTAAACGTCTTGAAAGCTTCCTTAAGACCCTTGACCATCGCTTAAATACACCAGGTTTTATGGAATGGAGAAACAGGTAATAGAAACAGACCAGGTATTGTAACATCGTTTTAATCTCAAATGGCAGGATTTGATACTAAGAATATGCATAGGTATTTATTACCAAAAGCTCTTATTATAATTCATTAACAAGAATGGCCCATCAATATAATGATATAGTAAAACTCATAATATTGTCTTCTGTTTACGCGAATGTTATTCCGCCATGGTCACGGGGTGCCATGGTCTCCCCGTGACCATGGCTGCTGAAAAGCAACCGAAATGTCGGGGAAAATGTAAACCTTAATATAAATAGTTTTAATAGTTTAAATTATTTTATTAGCATATAAATTAGTAAAATTCAATAGTAGTAGTGTAACAGTTTCTAAATGATGTAATACAGTGATAAATAAACAACGCGATAAAATCCGTATATAGTAGTTTAATTTCAATGGTAAAACTCAATAAATTACTAGACATTTTTGGTCGCAACTATAACAGATATACTAAAATAGTGAAAGACATCCTCCATAGTAAGTTGGGTTTGGATGGTTCTCATTCGGCAGAGACATCCAAATCTAAACTCACATGTTATTTGCAATATTAGGTATTCATAAATCAGAGATAATTTTGGTGTAATCCTTATTGTTTTTCTTTGTTTGACATATTAGTTACGTTACGATCCAGATCTAAACAATGTATTTATGATATAGATGTAATAACGATAGTAATGTGTTTTGTGCATTAATAAATAAATAAATATCCGAAATCTCGTGAAGAAGTTTCTTTCCTTCAAAGAGAAATTATTCTAATGTTCAGGCTACTTCATAGCAGGGTTTAGAAAGATAAAAACTTTACTTTATGTCTTTTATGGTGCGAGATGCACGAACAATCAGTCCGGCAAATTCGACATTTATGTTTCATAGTAGGCATAAAGAGATGCTGATACGGGCCATTTACGAGGAAAAGGTAGGGTAGGTACCTACTAAAAAATCCAACAAGAATATATAAAAAGTTTCATTAACATACCAGCGGACTCGACAGACATTGTCCTGCCTGAACATTGGCTTGCTAGCGCCACCTACTGGGTACAATTGTGAATTTAAACCATCGAGCTCAACACACAGACAAAAATCCGTTTAGAAAGAGTTCAGTGACATTTACATATAAAGAAGAATTGTATAATAAAAAGAGATAAGCTAGACTTCATGATACTTTGAGCTCATTCTGCGTAAATAGAAACACCAATAATTAAATTATGTTCGGGTACTTTGAAATAACTACACTGGAACATTGAGACAACTACCATCTTAGTCTCCCCGTGACCATGGCTGCTGAAAAGCAACCGAAAGGTCGGGGAAAGTGTAAACCAAAAATAAATAGATTTAATAGTTTAAATAATTTTATTAGCTTATAAATTAGTAAAATAAAATTAGAAGTAGTGTAATATTTTCAAAATTTTGAAATACAGTGCTAAATAAACAACGCGATAAAATCCGTATATAGTAGTTTAATTTCAATAAGTGAAAGTGTTACCTAGGAACTCGTGTACATATAGAGAGTGAATGGTTTGTGGTGGGCGAGTGACTTGCCGCCACTCAGCGTTGCTCGGGAATATCATAGTCAAATGCGCCAAACTGGTGGTCACGCACACTGATGATAACACTTGAATTATCTCCTCTGTCGCATCCTGTTCACATAGGATTAAACCGCATAAATTTAATATAATTAATCTACTTTGAAAATAAAAACAACTTCTAGTATATCTACCAACTTCTCATACCTTTAGTTTTTGTATGTTGACTTTGACTTCAGACACTAATTTCTCTCGCATTTTTGCGCAAACATTTTCATGCACTCCAATTTTGCCTGTCAATAAATTAATTGTTATAGTTTTCGGCTATTTGGACCGACTGCGATCGAGGAATAATTCGATGAGAAAGTAATTAAAAGACCAAAAGCTTATAAAAAAATATTTTTTATACCTACGTAAACGAAGTATTTTACTACAATTCTATTTACCATACCACTTTTGTAAGATACCTCGATGACACCGAAGAATTACCTGATTCAATAGTAACCGTGTGATCAGCGAACCTCAAGTTAATCAGTTGCTCCATACAGGCTTGCATATCGTTGTGCGCAATGCGGAAAAAGTCCTTCATCTGCCACGTATTGGCTAGACGCCTTGTCTCTGCTAAACACCACAATCTATACGTGTGGATTGAGTGATCTGGAATAGATATTTAGTTATTTGGATTAAGTGGTAATTTCTCAATGCGACACGTATGACTCATCTAGACACAAACCATATGGCTACTCGATTTCAACATTCCGTGATAGGCATGCTTCAAATTTGAAAGTAGTAGGACGTTACTCGAATGCCTGTTGTACCTATAGTTTTGGTTTAGGTAACCGGGTGTTTTATGTTCCCATAAATTCTTCAAATATTTTGAACTATCAATGTTTACGATCTATACCTCGATGAAGCCATTTCCGTGTACCAATATATTTGGAATCGTAAATAACTTTGCGTGTTTGTGTTAACTAATTGCTGCTAGTTACTTTTAAGTGCATGAAATCTTACCAAGTCTATGTAAAATAGGTATTTGTTCAACAATAGGCAAATCTTCTAGAGGAGCTCCTAAAATGTAATCCCATGTTACTTCACATTGGTTGTTGAGCGTAACCAACTCTTGCAACATCATAGCGAAGCTTGCTCCTGATTCTGTACTCTAGAAAAAAGTTAATAATTTTTATGGATTGTTTGATTTGGAAACTATTAAATATATTTTTTTTAATATGGATTGAAAGAAAACTTACTTCTGTTATGTATAATGAAATTTCTGGGTTGACGTTCAATGAAGTTAGCTGTAAATTTGTTGTTAAAGTAGCACTGAAAAACAAACGAGGATGATTTTTACATTTTTGTTGCAATCCTTTTTAGTTACTCCAAGTTGATTTTAACACTCACCCAAAATATTTATCCCAGGAGGTCGATGTTACATGACACCCCAAAGCATCAGCAAGTATTCTTAAAGCTGCTAATATCAATTCTGGGGTGTCTGAAAAGAAAAGGTTTCTTATACGAAAGTAAAAACGTATAGCAAACTGTTATACCAATAATTGATACTTACTGTTGACATTGAATGTTACGAATAACCATTCTCGAAGTTTTTGGCTTGTATTTGGGGACCTAAAATTGTCAACAAATTTTTAATAATATACAGATCTAGGTATATGTATAATGTTGATAATTTATGTTTTGAATACCTCATCGCTAAGGGATAAGAGGACCACCACAGAATAATGTGCTCGAGACAGTTGCCAACATCACCCCATAATATATTCTGATAATATTCAGTCACCTTATGTGCAGCTTTCTTACTAGCATGCACGCGTCCTGGAAGATTTTAGAACTAAAATGTTATTCATATACTAGGATATAGTGTAATTAACACATGTCTTACCATTCCTTAGTTTTCTTACACCATTCGTTCCAAGCAACGTTGGCGACATATTAGATACCGTGTCCAGAAGAATTTCTATGTACATCTCTTCACTTTGAAGAATACTGTTTATATTATCTGTAAATGAAACCAGAATAATAAAAGAATTACCCACACTCTCAATGAACTAAGAGGGCTTTGCACTCGGAGACAGTTTCATGAAATATTAATTCATACCTTCGGTGTTGAAAATATTCTCGAGAGCGTACTCATTAGTTAAGAGGGACAAGTACGGTACTTCAGCGTCTGAATTCTGCGCGGTCACCAGCTCGTTAAGTTTCTTATTGTGTTCGTTTTTCATTTCAATCAGGCTCTGAGCTTGTTTCATTTTGAGTTTTCTATTTACGACAAAAGCGTCCCGTCGTCTATCCATTGCTGCGTCTCGAGATTTTGTGGATGTTGGTGGCGTTATGTGTTTTGTTAATGTGCTAGAATTAATTATAAAAACGTTAGAACGAGTTTTATACGGTCTCCAAATAATACACCTACATATTTACTTGTTACTTAAATTTGGTTACTTACTGAAAGATTTCCAAACTTTCTGCGCTACTAGAGGTTGAATCATTATCAGAATAATCATCAGGTTTGTACACCTTGACTAAACAATTAATCAATCGTTGGCAGTTGATTTCAGCGCGACTTTTAGATAACATCTACAAAGGACAATAACGAATGTCTGTAAGCACATATATTTACATTCATTTAAATAAGAAAGTAATGGTCTTTACTCATACAAACCTGAACAATCTTCGTTAAAGTGACATTTTTAGTTTCACTTATGACGCTAGGATATGTGTTACTACCGACATTAAATTTTGCGGCAAAAGTCTTGTAACTCAGCCCTATCAGATTATTGTATATTCCAACCAAACTGAAATAAAAAATATAATTACACAGTAGGTACATACAGCAGAGACAACTTATCTACTCCCTACAATTACACAGATTCAGACGTTTAGAACCCTTGCTTCAAACCATTGAGATATCCTTAGACTGCAGGATCTTCTTGTCATGAACATAGGTTCTTAATAGTTTGAATTTGCTGTTTAAACATACGCACATATGTGGTGTATTCGTATACGTAGTAAGTAAAATGTTGAACAGGTATTTCTTAGCGTTTCGATAGCAATTAGACTACTTTAATCCAGACAATGCACACACACGCGAAACTGCAGGCATCAACTAGTATACCAGGCCACTCAGAAAGTATTGCGAAAAGAAGTTTTTATGTATGAGACTGAGAGAGACTGGCCAGTTATAAATAATTATAAGTAAAAATAGATACGTTCCAATTTCAAAATTTCTCTACACATTTTTTGCAGGCTAATTTAAATTATTGTCGTTTCTCATTGAAAAATAGATCTGTGCCGGGAATATTTTCGGGCTATGATATTTTACGATTTTAAGTGTCGCCTGAAACCGGACGAATCGTACGATAGACTTTAAATGACACTTTTGGATGAAAGCTCTTCCAAGGCAACCGTGTAAAGTTGGTATAACGATTTCGATTCGAACGGTCGACTAACTTTGGGGGATGAAGAAAGAAGTGGTCGCCCTTTGACGTCTGTTACGGAAGAAAACGTGCTAGCAGTGAAAAATTTAATCCAATACAATAGGTGTGTTACGTATCAGGAGATTCAGCACATATTGCAGATTGGATCGGGAAGCCTTCACGATATTCTACACGTGCATCTTCGCGTGAGGAGGATAGTTTCACGCTGGGTGCATAACCTCACGGATGCTAAGAAACCCGGCTGGAATGGTGCCGTGATATGATAAACAAATTTGAAGCAGGCTCGTCTCGGCGTATTTACGAGATCCAGAAACGAAGCATCAATCGACGGTTTGGGTATCTCAAAACTGTCTGTCTTATAGCATTGACCTAGCACCGCGTGACTTCTTTTTATTCCCGAAAATAAGAAATCAGCTCAAAGGCTCAGCGTTCAAGCAGGCTGTAAACGAAGTGTCTGCAGCGGACTGGAAAAGTGATACGAAAGATTTAATTTTAAAAAGTGTTGGTACCTACCTATAGAACAATTTTTTTATTTTCGCTAATCTTTCTGAGTGTTCTACTACCTAGGTATTGTATATAACACCTACCTATTAACCAGTATAGTCACGTTACAATTTAGTAACCAACGATTTAAACGTACGAAAGTGTAGTGGCTGCCTATTACAATATCAATCTTGCTTAATTTGGTATGGAACCGTACAATGATTTTGTTATAAAACTAACAAGTACCTACATTATTATTTTTTGCCTAATCCTGCCCGCACTCGCACAACTGTAACATCACTGTGTAGCCAAGTCCAACAGTGATGAATTGTGTTATTGTTATCCTAATCCTAACTAATATTAAAGTGAGTTTGTATGTTACGCTTTCACGCCTTAACTACTGGACCGATCATCATCAAATTTCATACACACGTTATCTAGGGTACAGAAAAGGACATAGGGTACCTTTCATCCAGATAACTACTGTTCCCAAGGGATACAAAAATAACTTTTGGACGGTCGTCCGCTATAACAACTCGGCGTACTAATATGAATGAATTACAACGTGATGCCTGGAGTACAGAAAAAGGGATCAACTGTATCCCAGTAGAAATCTGATATCCCAAATAAAAATCTGTTCTCTGAGTTAGTTTAGGTTAGGCACATCTCCGCCACCAGATGCCCACATCATCGTTGGAGGGGTCCGCATCGGGGTGGAGCCGAGTATTAAATACTTGAGGCTCCATCTCGACGGCCGCTGGAACTTTCGCGTCCATTTTAGTCGCCTGGCCCCCCGGCTGATGTCGGCTGCGGGAGCGCTTAGCTCTCTGCTGCCGAATATCGTCTGCCACCGCCTCTATTTGGGGGTAGTGCGGTCGATGGCCCTCTACGGGGCGCCCATTTGGGCCGACGCCCTCGGTCGCCAAAATGTCGCCCTCTTGAGGAGACCTCATAGGGCGATGGCGATCAGGGTGTCACGGTCGTACCGCACCGTCTCCTTTGAGGCAGCGTGCATTTTGGCGGGATCGCCGCCCTGGGATTTGGAGGCGGAGGTCCAAGCGTCGGTGTATTACTGGCGCGCGGACCTCCAGCTCCATGACGAGGAACCCTCGCACGGGGCGGTGGAGACGCGAAGGTCCCAGGCTCGACTGGTCCTTGAGGCGAAGTGGGAGGAAAGGCTGGCCCAGCCCCGCTACGGGGTGAGGACCGTCGAGGCTATCCGTCTGGTGCTAAGGCAGTGGACAGACAGACGGCGCGGACCGCTTTTTAGTGGGTATACCAGCACGTAATTTTTTCCTGGGATACAAAACAAAAAAGAAAAGGTTTGGCACGTCTATCTCAAAATCGATTGAGTTCTTATAATATTTTAGTATAAAGAAAAGAAACAGTATAAAGAAAAGAAACGAAGTATCGATTTGTGACATTAAATGTACTAACTTAAAATAAATTAATTCACTCCATATGTGCGAGTCATAATGAATACTCGCACTAGGATGTCCGAAATGTCAGAAACTATAGTATTAGGTCACGGGAAGAGTTATGTGAAAGATTAGTAAAAATACGTCAATACGGAACGAATCTTTCTTTCTTTTCGTGTGGTTAGTGACCAACCTGTTGTCAAGAGTTGTTCAAGCCGGAACGGAACGAATGCATTTAATGCACTGCTAATTACATCTTAACTAATATTATTAATGCGAATGTGAGTTTGTTTGTTTGTGTGTTACGCTTTCACGCCTTAACTACTGGGCCGATAATCATCAAATTTCGTACACACGTTGTCAGGGTACGGAAAAGAACGTAGGGTATCTTTCATCTAGAAAATAACTACTGTTCCCGAGGGATACAAAAATAACTTTTAGACGGTCGTCCGCTATAACAGCTTGGTCTATTGCTTTGAATGTATTATAACGTGACGCCTGGACTACAGAAAAATGGATCTACTGTACGGTAGAAATCTGATATCCCAAATAAAAATCTGTTCCAGAAGAATATTAGGTACATCTATCTCAAAAATTACAAAAATTACATTCAGCTAATTAAGCTCTCTGTTCACTTATACAGGGTGTCCGGTAATTAATAAATACCTAACCTTGAAATGCCTTATAGTAGAACTGAAGGACGTTCAGAAAAAATGGAAAAATATTAAAAATTGAATTAAATATATATATTAAAAAGTGCAAGCATATTAGCATAGCATACTTTTGACCGTCTATCTATTAGCATAATTAGTGTTTAATAATAAAACAAAAAAAAACCGATGGATTTATACATGGTAATTTAAAAAAAAACATCTCAGGATAGATTTTTTTCTGAACGGTCATCAGTTCCACTGTAAGACATTTCCAGGTTATCCGGTAATTACCGGACACCCTGTATAAGGTAATTGACGAAGTTGTCGTAAAAAGTTTGGTATTATATAGTGTTAAGTTGTTCAAATAAAAATATTTTTTATACTAAAGTATCTTAAACGTTAAGTATTATAATAACTGGATAGATGACGCTGAAACGCGATATCGATTTGTGATGTTGAATGTACTAACTAAAATAAATTCACTCCAAAATCCGATAGATAGCATTAAACACATTTCAAAACGTAGTATCATTTTGTATTATCTATGGCCATATTTAACTAATAAATAATCATGAAGTTTGGAGAAACGAAGAAATACGTTCTTCGTTTCTCGTTTTCCATTGATAGGAAATAGCACTACATGTTTTCGATTAATTTGTTTATAAATATTAATTTGTAATAGTTTATTTATCTGTTACTAATTTTCTAATAATATTGTTTATGGAATGCGTCATAAACAAGTGACGTCAGGAAAATCATTCGACTAGCAGGACTGACCAGGTTATAAAAGCATGTTTGTCGCAACGAGTGTCGAGTAGCGATGGACATCGTTTTCTTTTTATCTCTATTTAAAAAACAATATGTATTTCAAAAATAACTCTTGCCTACGTAGCTTAGAGTTCAAATTCGACCGTCGCTTGCAATGATGAATGAAATGAATATGATGTTATTTTCAAAGTAAATATCGAGTTAAATTCATTAATGTCGTTGACGAATTCAACTAGTTGATTCATAAACAGTTAACGTTGATACGTTGACAGCAGATCTAGGTTGATTCAACTATAGTTCGTTGATTTAACGCCCATCGCTAGTGTCTAGTGTCTAGTGACGAGTCACTTTGACATCGAGCGGCGGACGGAACGGATGTGTGATATTTTTTGGGTGATATCAATTATTATGTTTAACTTGATTTGTTAATGTATTTCTTTAATTACAATAACCATCCTACAAAATTGTATGATTATTTTACAATGAAAGTACGTCTAATTATTTTTTAGGCTATTTCACTTCTGATTACTAACATATATAGTTGGATGTTGCGAAATCCAGGGAAAACTTTCTCGATATTTGCTCACAAGAAATATAACTAGATTCTGGCGTTTGCAAATAAAATGAACACATCACGTTCGTTCTCTTTTAAGGTTAGGTCTACCTACGTGACGCTGTCACATAATTGAAACGATTGAAGCAGAAGATCGCGTTTTACGTCCAACATCGCGAGCGTTCCGCGATCTGTATAGCCATTCGAGTATGCGAAGTCTTTTTTTGGCTACCGTCCGTCAATCGTATGAGACTATTATCTCACAGTTGAAAGTGTTGGAAGACCGTTCACAAGCAATAGTGACACCAGATGCTATGAGTACTGAAGTAAAGACTGAGGTGGTAAGAGCGATACAAGCTTAAGGTCTGTAAATAATCATCATCTTATTTTTTTTTATTTAAGCGTGTTTTCTGTATTCCTTTGGTTCGAAGAGAAGGTAGAGGACGTGAATTGAGCAGGCCAAAATTAATGTGTCAATGACAATCGTCAGCTGCCACGTGTTTATCGAAATGATGATCTGATTTTGAATCTGTGTGGTATGCAAACTTTGTGCCTATGCCAACAGTCGTTGTGAGGTACGCAAACTTTGAGCCTATGCCTACAATGTTTGAATCGATGTGATATGCAAGGCTCACGCCTATGCCTACAATGTTCAAGTAAAAATGAAGACCAAGACTGTACACTGGGACTACCAGCCGTTGCTTAGGCAGTTCCATCTTCTACATCTAACGAGGACATCAGAGCGTCAGGAGAATCCGTGTTGGTTTTGGATGGCGTCATAAACAAGTGATATCACGAATCGTCCATCAACAAGTCAGTTTGACATCGAGCGGCGGACGGAGCGGACGTGCTGTGTGATCGTTGTTGGGTGACATAAATTATTATGTTTAACTTTATTTGCTAATGTATTTCTATAATTAACGGTACAATCCTGCAAAATTGAATGATAGTATCATTGTTTGTTTAGGCTGTTTCACTTCCGATTCCTTACAATATTGTAATTGTTTTACATTTGCAGTTTATATTGTTCATTTTACTTTGAGCGATGGTTTATCATTTATTACTTTTAAGTTCCTTATCTAACTTCTAATTCTATTTTTACAATACATTTTTATGTCAGTTTATTTTTATCTTTTAGCAATAGTTTCTTAGTTTAAATTTTTAGGTTACTACCTATCCTGTATTACTGTTTTTGTTATTACTGTATTCTTTTCGTTAAGAATTTATTTACTTTTTTCAACATGCCTCGCAAGCGTAATTCTCACTTATCTAGGAGCTTATCGCAGGCACGGGCAGCAGAAATTGCTCTATCCTAAGAACCATAAGTTCATACCGAATTAAGGAGGCAGCGACAAGCTGCTTTAAGAACTGATGAGATACTTTCTCAAAGACAGGCAAGACTGAAGGACGAAGCCACCCGCCAAGCTTCTACAAGAGCGAGTTGATACGCTTAAGAGTTCAAGCGCACCCTATCCCGCTCTGCTGCCTCCTTGATGGAAATTACTTCCTCACAGAAGGAGGCGACAGCGTTTCACGACATCTCGCTCCGGACCATAGACTGAACCATGGCCGGGAACGACAGTGCAATCATTACGACTGCCGCGATCAACTCACGGCGCTGCGATGCCCAGGCGGGGCAATCCGCCAACGTGTGCAGCGCCGTGTCCACAACATAGTGGCAGTCGCCGCAGTGATGACATCCGGGCGTCTCCTGCCGGCCTATGCGACACAGGAACTGGCCAAAGCAACCGTGGCCAGTCAATACATGTGTCAGCCTAAAAGTGAGGGCAAAGACGGGACCTATCGCTACAATCGCGGCGTGCCCGAACTTAACATAGCCTTATTTAACTTAACCTACTTTTACGCGAGCGAAGCCGCGGGCTAAAGCTAGCATTCTAATAAAGAAAACAAGTATTTTGAAAAGAACTTAAATGACTAGCTTTCGCCCACGGCCTTGCGTGTTGATATTACTTATTAGATAGTAGGTATAGCTTTAGAAATATTTTAGAAAGAGTTGAATAATTACTGAGATTACATCCTTACATATACCTACATCAGAAAACTAATTTTATCTTTTTTCAAATAGTAAATAAGTATAAATAATGCACTCACCTTAAGCAGGATTCAATCATCTTCCTCGAGTCTTCGCGATGCAGGCACGTATTCAGTATCGTTGATATAAGTCCGTGTATACTTTGTAGCATCACAAATCTTATGCTACACAATTTATCAAAAATATGAACGTATTTACTCTGAAGCAATCCGTTGTCCTTTTTCAATCGAGCCAACTTTGGATTTAATTTATAAAATGACTTTACTAATTTTGTTAAGTAATCTATTATTTGATCTAATACCTAGAATTAAAAATAAATAAGTTAAAACGTTACTTTATGAAAAAAATATATATAAAAAAATAGATATGGGTCTGCATAAGTTTATTTAGTCTACACTTACGTCCTGACAGCTAGTTTTTAACGTGATGCTTGCACTGCAAACTGTCGAACTAAATGCGAACGTATTCCATCTAATGGATACAGACTAACTACGTGTTTCTACTAAGAATTTCATAAAATAAAATCCTATTAACACTTTTCTTAAAAAATTCGAACGAAGCACCTCGCTATTAGCGAATAATTTTAAAAAATAACTGCTTTCACCGGGTTGTTTACTCCAGCCAGAAGAGCCCATTTAATGCTAAATGATGCACGGATTGCTATTATTCATCGATCGGTAATGCCATAACGTATAGGTACACAATTAATCGATGCCTAACATGATACTATTTTCTTTCTAAAACTCATGTGTAGTAAAACAAGTCAAAACACTTATAAGAACCGTTGGCAAGAAAGAAGTTTATTTCAGAGTATGCACGTAGGTACGTGGCACGATCGCTGAAAGCGTAGTTTGTTTTTTATAACAATTTCATAAAACTGAATTCGTTGTTTCAAATTGAGTTTATTTTATTCCATTTTTGCTACTTTTGCTACAGTAGTCAGGTACGCAAGTAGGTACGTACTTGTCCTGGCCATTTGTCTATATCGTTCACGTAAACAAAGCACTAAACGTTCTCACCTGTATATTCACTAGTTCCATAATATATTTACGATTCGACAACGAATATGCATTATTCCTCCCTCCGATTATATTACCCTTCCATTTGTTGTCCGAGTCTAATATCATTTTCGTCACGGCATAACAAACCATTTCCATCTCCCGACAGTGGGCGAATAGCTCTTCCTCATCAGGTGTTTCCTCGCTTAACCATTTTTTACTAGACACTTTAGTTGCAATCATGATTAAAAAAATACTTTATGGCAAAAAATAAAAATAAAAAATATTAATCAGTTCGTACTAGCTCGTAGGAATCATTGTAGACGACTGAACGGCTGAATAACTTTGTGTACAAAATCGATGTATAGAGACGTCGGTGCCAGCTCGCAGGCCCGCAGGGGTGTATCCGAATAAGCGTCTGAACCCCTGCTGGACAACTTGCGAATTACTATCGTTAAACTTTTTATTAGTGTTCAACCTTGCTTTTATGACTAGCTGAAATTGTTAATGTATACTTTCTGTGTAAACGTTTTAATAGGATTTATTGACAGTATGAATTATCCTTATTTGCGAACGTATCTACGCGAAAATTCATCGCGGCAGGAACAATGTAAAGATATATAATGCATACATATGTATACATAGTCTCGTGCCTTTATTCGCCAAGGGATAGACTGAGGTATATTACACCTACCCACATAATACGGAGTCTGTTGTTGTCTTCTGGATGCAGTTCCTGACTTCGTACCTCTACTACCAATAATATTACTCGACCCCGACATCGAACCGAAGTCCCCTTGCACAGTAACAGTTTTATACCGTTTTTAAATAAGTTTCACCGTCATTAATTTAATCATTAACTATATCTGTTAAAATTACTAGGGTTGGTTCACACTGGCCAAGTGTGATTTTACACAACTGTAAGAATATTATAATATGTATAATATGTATGTATTTACAAAAAAGAGTATATATGTATGTTTATCCATTGTCTAGTACCCATAATACAAGCTCTGCTTAGTTTGGACTAGATGGTGTTGTGTGTATGTGGTAGAATATCATTATTATATTATTGTGAACGGTGAGGCATACCGATTGATTCCTTACATAGACCAGGGCTGAAGCCTTTGCAAATGGTAAAAAGTGAAAAAAGAATAGTAGGATGAAACCCATTGGAAAAGGAAGAGAATATAACAAAATGAAAGGAAAAATAATTTACGGGCGATGTGAGGTCGGGAAGTGGAAGGGAGAGAATTGTGGCAAATTTACTTTAAAAGAAATTCATTTTCACCATCAATAATAATGTATATTATTGATGGTGAAAATGAATGCTCTGTATCTCGGATATGCACTGCTCTGTATCTCGAATACTGAACATTTTCAGGTACCCTACCGGCCAAAAGTTTGAGACCACAAGTTAAAATATTGTTTCACAATAAAATTTGTTAAAATACATATGATAAACAATTAATTTGAACACCTGCATATACAATGGATATTTAACTATTTTTCGAAGTCATTATTTCTATTTATTTTTATGTAATCATCGTACAAAGGTCTTTTGTCTAGAAACATCAATGGGCGCCGCGTGCGGACCGCGCGCTAAAGTCATTGTAATATTATTGTTACCTGACTATTATTCATTATTTGGGCTTTGTTTTATGTTAACAGAATTTTAGGAAATTTTAACTTCCTAAAACACTGTGAACACCTGAGTTTCCATGGAGTAAATATTTCTTAATCTTGGTTAGTCCGAGCTCGTCGTTCTTACAGTGAAGACATCTCATTATGGGAAAAGTACGCCAAATTAGCGGTGAAACTCGTGCTGTCATCATTGCTTTACACAACGAAAGCAAATCTGAACGTGCGATTGCTACTCAGCTCAAGTTGTCGAAGACTTGTGTTCATAACACAATAACCCGATACAAGGAGACTGGCAATAATCAAGATCGTTCGCGGTCGGGAAGGCCGAGAGCTACCACTTCTAGCGAGGATAAGTTCATCGTGGTAACAAAACAAACAAGCGGAATAGACGCCTGACAGCACCAGAAATCCGCGCTGAAGTGAACAAATCCCGGTCTACACCTGTGTCATTGTCACAGTGAAAAGAAGACTAAGAGACGCTAAGTTATTTGGTCGCGTAGCAGTGCGAAAACCTCTCTTAAGGCCTCAAAACAAAAAGAAGAGAATGCAGTGGGCCCTTACCCATCGAGACTGGAGTGAAGAAGACTTCAAAAGAGTTCTTTGGACAGATGAGTCCAAATTTGAAGTGTTTGGGAGCAAAAAACGTATTTTTGTTCGGCGGAGTGCCGAGGAAAAGATGATGCCAGACTGTGTCCTGCCCACAGTGAAGCATGGCGGTGGTTCCGTTATGGTTTGGGGTTGTTTCTCGAGCCGTGGAACTGGAGATTTGGTACGAGTCGAAGGAATTATGAAAAAGGAGCAGTACAAAGCAATATTGGAGTGTAATGCTGTACCATCGGGACTTCGGCTAGTTGGAGATGGCTTTATTTTCCAACAAGACAACGACCCTAAACACAGCTCCAAATTATGCGGGGTTATTTAGATACAAAAGAAGCAGAAGGGGTGTTAAAAAACATGGTGTGGCCCGCTCAGAGCCCCGACCTTAACCCTATAGAACTTTTGTGGGAAGAGCTGGACAGAAACGTGCGCAGTTGTTGTCCCAGCTCACAAGAAGATTTGTGGAGAGCATTGCAAGAAAGCTGGAACAATATTTCACAAGAAACAATCGACAAATTGATTGCCCGCATGCCAAGACTTGTCAACAAAGTGATTCAATGCAAGGGAGGGTTTTTTGATGAAAAAGCTGTTTAGCTTGTCAACATATATTTTAAGTTAAATTGTCGAAATATTTAATATTTTTTATTTATATTTAATTGCATTTGCCATACTTAATAAATATCACAATAAATCCTTTCATGTTTAGCTTTTTATTTTGAGTTTTACATCCATTTGCAACTTTGATGTAGGTGGTCTCAAACTTTTGACCGGCAGTGTATATAAGTTATCTTAAAATAGCAATAAATAGGCATCTACGCATATAATTTAAAGAAGATTCTACAACTTTCTCAAAATATTGTAGATGTCTTATTAAATATTAACTTTATTTACCTATTTGGTTAATTATAATAGTATATTTCAATTTGCAATTTTTTGTTTATCAATGTAACATGGTTACGTTTTTCGGGTAATTTAAAGTGTAAATTTTAATAAATACACCATAATTGTACATTACGAGTAAAAATAAAATTTTAGTATTCTGTTTTTTTATGTCTTTTTGAATTTTCTGAGAAAATTCACCATAGTAGGTACTATATACGGATTTAATTTTTGACCTGGGCAGACAAAAATATCCCTCTATCTGGAAGTACTTACTAAAAACGCAAATAAAGCTGCTTGGATATCTACTTAGTATTCAGCTAAAGAAAGAGATAACTCATTTAAGCGCGATGTTCGCCAAGTAAAAATCGAATTCGATAAGGCGGGTCAAGGAAAATTTAGCGCTAATGTAATTCGTCCTTGGCGAATAACCAATCGTGTAACTAACATAGCGTAACTATATTATTACCGATCAGTGTGCCTGATGTAACCGATAAATAAAAAGGGTTACATACAATTATTGGTTCGCATGGCCATGAGCACTTTGCGAGATAGGCGGTTCATCAAAACCACGGTATCTTGCGTAATAGGTATGTAAAGTAATAATAAATGACGACGGATAAAGTATAAAGAGGGTAGTAAAGTAGGCAGGGGATACGGTACAATATATTTTCATCTAATAGCCAAATTTTTGAGGAAGGTACGAGCCACGGGAGCGGAGCTGTAATCTTTAAAGTGGGTGAAACCATGAGAGGCAGCTAGTTTATAAACAAAGCTTAACAAAGTAACACACACCAACTAAGTAAAGCTAATTCATATTAGTCTGCTGTAGTATTACTATTAGATAACGCTTAGCTCACAGACAACTGCGAGCTAAACTTTATCTCTTTCTTGCGCAGTTCATGTCTTATTATTTAACTCACCAAGATGACAAATAAGAATACGGTTACTTTAGACTACGGACATTCATATCCCGAAGGGTAATAATACTTAGGGACGCTTTACGGACTAAGATGCGGATATCTGTTTTCCCCTTTTTGACTAATTTCTTCGTAGTCTAAATGTTTGTGATATTCCTTACTTCTACTAATCCATCCTTCTAATGGATAACATCCAATTTGGTTTTAATGTTTTGAACGTCGACGCACATTATCTGTCCTAACTTGCTGCTGTGCACCGTGTCTGTATATTAGCATTTGTATAAAAGTTTATATAACCATCATATTCGCCTCAGAAACGTTCTTGCAAAGTATCAGAGTGTAATATGTTTTGGTACTAGGAATCGAAGAAAGCAAACACGGTGGATATGTACAGTTGATAAGTATTTTTAATAATTGCGAAACAATATAAACAAACATTATTATTAACAAAACATTCAGGTAATTGTTCAAATGATATTGCGTATTGCGACATCATAGGAAGAGAATATCACAGTAAAATAATTTATACATTGATAGCCCTGTAGGTAGGTAAAGTGTTTAACTCAAAGCCTCTGAGTAACTTTTCAAATAAGTTAACTTCTTTAAAGTTACCCAAAGCCACATAGTTTAAAGTTATCCCAAGTGACCATTTTAAGTAACAATATTTAACAATTAGATTAGTAGATGTAAAGGTACTTATGTAGATTTGTACCCAGATATATTGAAAGAAGGAATAGCTAAATCTTCTTTCCAACTAAAGTTTAATGCGGCAAGATTAATAGAATATTCAGACCCTTTCTTAGATATTTATTGTAATATGCAAAAAGTATATATCGCTACATTTGTTATACTATTTTTATCAGTCTAGCTAATACTACTCCTTAGTCTGTTAACGATTCTCTGTGAAGTTTACAGTTATAAAAATAAGAGGCTATTGGCTAAAGAACGGGTTTCCTCGACTGTCTTGCCTTACCAACGTGATTGTATTATTGCCATCGTTAGCTGACTGTGACAGTATTAGCTAGACTGTAGTTCGTTTATCCAACAGTAAGATTTCTATATCGTTTTGTAAGCTATATCTTTTGTATTAAAATCAATGACTTCCTGCTAACGAAAAGAAGGATTATTACTATTTCATTTATCATTTACTTTTTGCTTTGTATGGTACCGTTAATAAAATTATTGATGAGTAGAGATATAAAATTATTAAAATAGATTCTGCAAATTTATACGTAATTCTTTTTGCAATCGAAAGAAATCAAGCAAAGTGCGCCACATAACATTGGAGAACTTTAGCACTATACACCGACTAATAAATGTGAGAAGGAACTCCTTGTGGGTTTATTTGTAAGCCATAATATTTAAGGAGCAGCCACGCAATAATTCAGCTCTACCCATTTCTATTAAGTGATATAAATCTAAATGAATACAGTCAATGAAAGCGAATCGTGGGCGTTAAATAAGCCGTTATTGTAACCTTGATGGCGTATGGCACAGTTAAAACAAACTATGTCGCGACCATAAACAACAGCGAGGGTGCGTGATCGCTCTCGCTAGGGGTGTCACTATCGTCACGAAGCCAAAATATTTTACATTTTTCGTACATAAATAGCTAGTTGTCACGAAAGCAAAAATACTTTGTCAAATGTTTTTATATACATTGAAATATTGTTGTTTATAAAATTATTCACTGAATGTTAATTAATCTCTTGATGTAAAATATTAGTGCAGTTATTTAAATTATTGTTTACTCTTTTTTATTATTATTATGGGGCTACTTAGTTATGTTATTGCGTCACAAATGTTAGGTACCACCCTCCGTTTCACGTTTCTCGAAATATCACAATAAATATCTATGGTAATATAATAAAGCTGAAGTGTTTGTTTGTTTTGTTTTGGTAATCCTATTCACGTAGAAGGGTATAGATTATTCAACATTGCGTTACAAGCCACGAGAGCGGAGCAGTTATTATAAACGAGCGTGAACCTGCAGCGGACACTGCTAGTACTTAGTTATAATACGCGTATTTTTAATAAGCCTCCCTCTCTCCTACCACTTGTGTCAGTGTGACCCGATAGCTCATCCAGTAAAATAAAGACCTGGTATGCCTTATTTATTGTTAATTAGGACTTATATAATAAAGACAATTAAAAAAAAACTAAATTCTGTTCTCAAGACAGTTTCCATAACACGACTCGTTGTTTCTTCTGTCTCTATAAAAAGGACTACCTATAGTCTGACAAAAGTGACGATATATACTATTATAACTAACAACCCAGTTATAGTATGCATTATGATTAACTTTAGAACTATTTATATACACATCCAACAACTGTAATGGAAAAATACATTAGGAACAATTTGTAAAAAAAAATATTATTCACATTGTTATTCGTTTATAAACTCTATAAGACGTGATTTCCATGATAATTATGCTACATTGTCACAAAGCACTTTTCTATAGAAGGGATAGTTATCTAGACTACACACAAAGAGTTATTGTGTTCTAAAAACATCAGTATATTTTCAAGTCTGCCACAAGAACTGTCGATATAATCGCTTTATTTCGCTTTTTAAACTACAGTATAAGAAAACGGTCATACACTGCCCTGCTTTTAAATAATAACCTTATATGCATCAGATTAAGGTCTATTTTACAAACTTGACAAAATATTGCAATTTGATGGTAATATGAGGCTGACAATCTTTTTCTTACGACTGTAGTGCGTTTGAGCCATTATTGATGATAAAACACGTTTAATCATTAGAGTATGTTCACAATTTGATTAAATATGGAACATTTTCTTAAATTCACTACACAATTTGCTAAATAAACTATTTAACCAACTATCGCCAAATATCTACGAAAATGTATAATAACATTTCATACAAGACCTTGTGACCAGTGCAACCAATAAACCTCACGATAACTCAGTTGTCTGTCGATCAGAATTTATGTGATAGTGTAATATTTTTAAACTTAGTATAGTGTCTCCTTATATTCTCATGCCATTTTAATTATAGTGGAAAAATCGAAATCATGCAATATTATTAAGATCGAAAATCTTGATATGATTCAACGATATTTTGTCATATCGATTCGATTTATTATTCGAATGTTTTGAATCTGGCCGATAATCGAAATGTGTTACTAGGCGAATAGATTTGGCTGCACTGGTCTTCACCACAGTTGACTACCATTCAATGTCACCGAAGGGCAAAACAATAAAAAGATCGCTAAATCCTTTAAAATTTTAACGCCAATAATATAATGTTATTGTAATAAACGCGCAAGAATTTAGAGCAAGTTTAAACTTAATCTAAGTTATGTATTTGTAGTAGTAGTGTATGTAAGTTATGTATTGTCAATATGACAATTCGTACATTTTTGAATGTAAGACAAACACATAAATATTATTAAATTCATATAGTGATTCTATTTTTATTTGCAAAGCGCTATTAAGCAGCCAGAGTCTATCAGTCAAAGTTGCTATCGAAAGATGAGAAGACTGCACAATCTTGTGGCTCAGAAATTAATAATTTGTAGTGTACATAAGTATTCGACACTTGAAAGCATCCGAAGTGAGTAGTCCAAACATGATACTAAAGCAAACAGTCGTTTTTAGTATTTGCCTATATTCAACTCTAATAGTGATTAATATGGACTATGCAACGTGTAACAGTAATCCTGCTCCCTTCGTGCATATAAACAGTACATTGCCATATATTTATTTGTAAATTACTTTATATTTACAATTTTACAATCCCGAGTATGTCTACAACTTAATCAGGATTTTATTAAATATTAATTCATTCGCTTTTCTTTGAGAGCTTTTTTAGTGTTGGTAATAGAACAAATCGATTAGTATCAATCGATGTATGCATTTCTCTTCGATGTTACAAACAATTAATCATGATTTACTTGACAAACAATTAATAAGTGATCTTTAATTGATTTATGTTACAAGTTGTATATTGCGCAATTTGGGTTATACATTAACGATCATTAGCCCGTGACACACCTATATTGGAAACAGAGCTAACATTGTTAATGTTGTATCGAATATCATTTCCCATTCTTAATTTAAATCGATACAAATTCATTATTAGGAATAATTTTATGGCTGAAGAAACAGGAAGGAGTTAGACATTTGACAATACATGTATAAATAATAGCAAAATGTGGTGTTAAATAAATGTGACAATTAACAACAATACTAATCACTACACAGCAAGATTGCTTAATTTGATATGAACAATGATTATCACCTTTAACCTGCCAGGTTAATACTACAGCCGCACTTTAAATAGATAGGGTAAAGTAACACGTGTCAAAACAGCTTTGTAAAAAAATGTTGATATAGGTACTAATTGTAATTTTGAAGTATCTTTGGAGATCAACAATGTTATTATATACAGAATTGAAGCAGTTATATTATTAACGGACGAACAATGAATACTGAAAAGTATCAATTAGGATATTTTTCTATTGTTCTCAAAACGAAATTGAATCAACAAAATGACTCGAGAAACAGTATAAGCGGAATTGTTCGAATAATATACTTTTAATTATTCTTATTCTTTACTCTCTTTCTCACTATTTCTTACAAGTAAGCTCTTTCGATATCCATTACACTAGCACTACCTACTATTTTAAATTTTCAACACAAGATCAAGTTATTAATAACCAAAATAATTTACGACATCTATTTTTATGAAAAATCATTGATGTCGAGTCATATATTAAAGGAGATTCTTTAATGTAGCCATATCTATAAATTATAATAACACCAATATCTAGTAATAGTAATTTATTGTGCTTTAGAAATATGACCAAGTAGGTAATTGTTGGTATCAATCAACAATTACCTACTACCTCATCTCACAAAGAATCTTGCTACACCAATATTACAATTTTACCACAATAAGACAAACCAGTTTACACTATCTAATTAAAATGCCGACTTTACTACCATTTACTTAATATGAGAAATTAGTATGCAGGTACTGCTATAAAAATACTTTTGAATTTTATCACTTTTGGTTTAAATTGTTGCAAATAAAAAATGTTATTACTTATAAATACTTAATTAATTCTAATTAAAACTTAAAGATAATATTTCATTTAAGTTGTAAGATATAGAGAGCAACAGAAAGATGTGGTTATTGTTTAACAATTGTGTAAACATAATCTAACTGGATGTTTACATTATAAGTAACTGCTTACTGCGTTAATTATTTTTTAAATGTATCTTATTAAAGAACAGCAGTTTTATAATGGTAAGCTGAAATAGTTTTATATGATCGTTTTACGAGTTAAGATACAATTCTTGTTTCAGAAATGAGTTCACATTAACAATATGTTAATGTGTGGCATTTGATGATTGGATTGTCGCCACTTAAAAAAGCAAACTGATTTATAAAATTAAAATTAATAATAATCCTCCTCCAATTGATACTTCGCTTCAATTTGTGCATCAGACATTATTTTTACCATTACTACTTACCTTAAAATAACGACATCTTTCTGCTATTTATTTCATAACCCAAAAAAGACGAAGCCGAAAAATTTCTACTAAAAGTTGCAAATATATGAAGGTAAATTGAACTACAATACAAAACTTAATAAGATCGGTACTAACGTCGCAACAAATAAACTGTACTAAACATTAATGAATTAGCCTACATAGAAATAACAATAAAAAAATAATGTACACAATGTAATATCTTCCTCTAGTTTAACCTAAACACGGATCGTGTAGCTTAGCCCTAATATCAAACTTAACAATCGTTTAATATTGCTTCATTATATTTATTAGAAGCCTGATATTTACATAAGACAGATATCTACCGAGTGAACACACATTGCAGCACTTATCAAGCTACGTAAACATCAATCTGGCATATCTATACTCGTAATAGGCACTACTGGTTTCATCGTTTCGTTCTTCTTCTGATTTTTCAAAGATTTCTTACTTTCTTTCACTTTCTTCTGTGTATCTTCGTCTCTGTAAGGCTCTTGATTGACAGGCGGTTCGCTCGGTATCACGTTCGAGCTTCGGTTCACGTTGTTGTTATACGCTATGTTTGCGTATTCTTGCAGTAATGGAAAGACTGATAGAAGAAATTGGCAAAAGTCTTTCCTTATACCGAACCACCCTGCAAATGAAGAGTATGTAAATCTTAAGCACTTAGGTACGCTCCAAAATCTTTTAATTAAATGGATCACAGCGACTGGAAACAAATCTCTATTAACTAAAAGGCGGATGGCGTAGTGGTTTGAATATGCCACAGCCACTGGGACAAACATTTATATGATCCCCTTTTAGTTGTGCCCAATCTGGGTGTTCTTTATGTTTGTTGTTTCAATGTCTGTAAAGTCCACTTTGAAACATTAATAATTCCTAGTCTTGCACTAAGAATATTTATTAGAAAAAGTCTCTGTTGTCTTTTTAAATAGCAGTTTAATATTTTATTTTACTTCAGGAACACATCTCAAAAGATTAAATAGGGCCTCTAGGGCAAGCTATATTACATAATAAGAAGTAGGTATAACTCGACCAATAAGAGCGGACTTTTAACATTATATTTTGTCGATGTGGACTGCCTTTTTAATATGTTTGTAGCTGCCGCACATTGTTGCATGCCTTGAATCGCACACGCACGACACCACAAAACAAGACCAATGGTTTCCATTTGCACGGGAAACGGCTCGCGCCGACGTTAGCGCCGCGCACGGAAGTTAGCGTAAACTAAACTTTTTTCTGATTCGTCTAATGTTGCTATTGGTTACATTTCTGTGTAAATATTTTATAAGTTTTATTGGCTAACGCAATATTTGGTGTGCTATAAATTACGTTATCAAAACTCAAACATATAGGTACATTCTGAAATCTGGAGTCTACGTGTTACTATACCCGTAACTATCAGTCAACCTCCAAAGTGGTGATCCCGACGTGATATACAGAGAAGCAAGAACCCTGAAGCTCTGCCCATCGCCATCAAGAAATTCAAACCAAGCAAGCCACCATGGAACAGTCAGCTCACACAGCTCAATCATCAAGCCCATCACCAACGAGTTCAGCCACAAACAACATCCTTCAACAGACGTCAAACCCATCGCCATCCACACCGCATACAAATACTCTACACCTCATCGCAGAGATAAGAAAACTATCGTTGGAAAGAGCCGAATTGAAATCAAGACCGTATTACGACAACTACAATAATAATGATCGTCGCAACCGCTACCCGTCCCGCCATCGCGACTCATCCCGCTAACGCGACTCGTCACGCCCACGGAGCCGAGACGCGTCACCATCACCATTTTGTTATTACCACAGGCGTTACAGAGAAAAAGCTCAACGCTGCACTTCATCCTGTTCATTCAAGCATTCGGAATACTAGACCGAAGGTTGGCTGCGGCGGACACCGACGTTCATGAAAACTTGCACCGCCTTTATCTCACCGATCGCAACACCAACATATCCTTCTTGGTTGACATGGGCGCTAACATATCCGTGCTACCAAGAAGGAAAGAACAGATCGAAACACCCCTAACTTTCAAACTTTACGCAGCCAACAACACATTTATAGCGACGTATGGCGAGAAAACATTATCACTCGATTTCAACTTACGACGCCCGCGCCCGTACAAATGGAAATTCATCGTGGCCGACGATTCGAAACCCATACTCGGTGCAGACATCCTCAAACACCATCAACTCATCGTAGATTTGAAAAATCGAAGATTAATCGATGGTGTTAAAAATCACTAGTGTAAACTTTATAGTGTTCAATTAAATTACGCTTAATTACTTTGGTTTCTTGGTGAATAATGTTTTCATTTTGTGTAAATTGGCTTCTTCATAAAGAAGAACGGCAAATAACCGTGCATTATCAGTGTCGCATTTAGACTTCGCGTACATTAGTACAAATACTTAAAAAATATAGATCTAAGGCCTATTAAAATAAAATGTAATTACAGCATATTGTAGGAATATGGGATTTTCATGTGAAACGAAGTTAAAGACTCACATTGTAAGTTAGGTTAGGTTACGTTTTAATGCATGTAGGTAGACCTATAGTATTATTAAAAAGATGTGTTCATTCTGGAATATGTATGTAAGAAGGTATAATAGCATTTTATGTATTAAACGACATACATACATAAGGAGGTACTACGTATCATGAGCGTAACCGTAATTTGAAAGGAAAATCATCTCATGTTACCTTTTCCAATACTTAATACTACGTCTTTCTTTATATATATCACACTTTTCTGTAATTAAGTTGCTCCTCACTCTATCCAGCAGACTTACACCAATCATACTTTGCAAAGCTCTCACGCAATAACATTTACTTTACTTCTACGGCGTTTCATCAGCACTCACCACCATATATAGATATTAGATGTTAATTATGTATAAATGAAACTATGTTTGGAATGCAACAGCAATGCGAAAATACAAAAAATAAATAATAAGTTAATACCAGACGCTTAATCACTCAAAAGACCTGTGACAAGACGACTGTAACAATGAGTCAATGACAGATGACAGAAATGCACGTGTTCTGTCATCTGTCTGTCACTTTAATGTTTCCAGTAGTTTCCAAGTAAAAGTAATATTGGTTTTAATTACCTACCTGTGCATTAGTTTATCGCTATAAATAACATTTTGTTATGACTACAATAGCCATCTTTTGAATCATTTGATAAAATGAGAATCCGTATAAAGTATTAAATATAAAAAGATTAAGTTTTAAACCAAACCATTAACTGTTATACTCCACTTATGAGTATAGTCCGTAATTGATTATGGTAATTATATAAAGATACTTGTAAACGTCGCTTTTGACGTTTACTTATTGTAAGTGTATTTCAGATCTAACAAAATATTTGTTTATTATTTGAAATTTGATTGTTTGACGTTTAGTTATTGCTATGTGTATTTCAGATCAAAAAAATATTTGTTTATTATTTATTTGCCTTATCCCATTAAATAAAAAAAACTATAACTAAGAAAATAAACTACTGCTATCATTCTATAAAATGTATATAAATTCGTTCACACTCGCTTTCAAAATAAGCGACACTGATATTGCCTTTCTTCTTTCTTATTTTTATACGCTATTTCCAAGAAATTCAAAGTAAATAAGCGTAATTTAGAAAGATTTTGTAAGAATTATAAGTGTTGGCTATCCTAATTAATAAACGAATATACTGCCATCTAAAGTAAACGGTACATGTATAATTTTCAAAACTGATTTGAGAGTGGCGTATCTATACTCAGTATATAGTGTCTTATCTACGGTCCTCACCACTTCACATCGTGCCTAAGAAAAACGGCGACATTAGAGTTTGTGGTGACTATCGCCGCCTCAACTCTATTACCAAGCCAGACCGCTATTCAGTTCCACGCATCAAGGCTTTCACTCACCATCTATCAGGCAAGAATATATTTTCAACAATCGATCTAAACCGCGCTTACCAACAACTGAGAATTAGAGACGAAGATATCGAGAAGACAGCCACGATTACGCCAGTGGGGTTATTCGAATTCCCGTGCATGTGCCCCGGTTTGAAAAACGCAGGACAAACGTTTCAACGATACATTCAAGAAGTGCTACGAGGTCTAGATTTCGTCTATCCATTTATAGACGACATATTATTAGCGTCTGAAAACGAAGCTCAACATCGAGAACATCTCCACAGTGTGCTTAAGCGATTGGAAGACCATGGCATCTATCGCGCTTACATTCCCAACGTGGCAACTTCAAACACCATTCAATTCATATCTTCACAACATTAACAAAAAAGATAAATCACAAATAACTTGGACCGACGAGGCAACACAATCATTCGAGCAGTGTAAAGCTAGCATCATAACCGCAGCTTTACTCGCTCACCCATCTCATCTCACCACACTCGCCTTATTTTGCGACGCATCGAACAACGCAGCCGGCACTGTACTACAATAGTACATAGACGAAACATGGCAGCCCCTAGGATACTATTCAAAGAAATTCAACGACGCACAAAAGAAGTATTCTACCTACGATCGGGAACTACTTTCTATATACCTATCTGTCAAACATTTCCGCAAGATATACGAAGGACGCCATTTGATTATATTCACCGACCATAAGCCACTAACATTCGTCATGACTAAGATTAATTCAACAATCGAAACACCGAGGCGAACAAGACAACTTATATTTAGTGTTCAGTGATCTGGATCCAGTATTTTTGGCCATCTATGAACGCAGACGTCAACTGCTAGACTCGAACCTGCATACCATGCCAAAAAGCAAAATACAACGCCACACATTTTCAACAACAATTTAATTTTAACAAATTTCAACTACAACAGCTCAAGGACATCGCTACCTCGTTACTACGATCGACTGACTTACGAGATGGCCCGAAGCTATACCTACCGACGAGATAACAGCGGAGCGTATAGCTTGTATCGTCTATTAACATTGGGAATCACGCTCCGGATGCCCGACAACAATGACAACAGATCAAGGTATACAGTTCGAGAGTCAGCAGTTTCAAAATTTTATGAATACAATAGGTACGTAGCGTACCTAACGGTGGCATGGCTCGCTCAAAAATGCACTACGCGTGAAACTCACCGACACAAGTACATGGATTGACGAGTTACCTACAGTGCTACTTGGATTACGCGCCGCTTTGCGCGTCGACACAGGTGTAAGCGCCGCCGAGCTCACCTACGACTACAACTTACGTTTACCCAGCGAATTCTTTGCACCAAGCAATGCCACACCTAATATGGATTATACTTACGTTGAAAAACTGTGAAACACAATTCATGTAAATAGGCCGCAACCCGTCACCGAACATCACAGTAACAATAAGCGTGTGTTTGTGCATCAAGACCTACGCGATTGCACTCATGTGTTTATTAGGATAGATGCACTTAAGAAGCCACTTCAAACACCATATGAAGGACCCTACAGAATTATAAACCGCACAAATAAGGTATTTACTATACAATTACCGGATCGACAAGCAAATATCTCAATTGATCGATTAAAGCCTGCATACGTCATAATAGAAGATAGCAACCAACATACCAATACCTTACCTTCAAGCAACATTACAATTACCATTCCTTCAAGCAACATTACAATTACAATTCCCTCAAGCGTACAATTTAACGCGTATGTGCGTTACCCAAGAACCTGTGACCTCACCGCAACATACTGTCAACGAGCGACAAATATCTAAACATTGTCTGCGAACGTACCCTGAGACCCGTAAGGGTATACGAGAAGAACCCCTGATGATGAAAAGTCTCCCCAGGCCAAGTCCAGCGGATGATTCGCCGAACGCCGCTCCGGAAAGCCCCCGCACCTGACCGTGTAACCAACGAAGCCCTACGTGCCCTACCTCCACAAGCAATCGCGACGCTAACACGCCTCTTCAATGGCATCCTCCGTACCGGACACTTTCGCTCCGCATGGCGACTAGGCAAAGTCATCATGCTCCCAAAGCCAACTGCCGAGAAGCTATCGCCCCATCACGCTCCTCTCGACGACATCGAAACTGTTCGAGAAACTGCTACTGCTGCAAATGACGCCACTCCTTCAGCCACGCGACGAACAGTTCAGCTTCCGCGCCCAACACTCCACGTTTCACCAGCTCGCGAGGGTACTGCACGACATCGCAGTTGCTCGCAACAAACGCGAGTGCGTCCTCACAGTATTTCTCGATATGAAGAAAGTGTTCGATCGCGTATGGCACACCAGCTTGTTGTACAAGCTGTCCACATCCACTACTCCACGTCGAGTAGTTAGGATCGTGGCCGCATTCCTGCAAGACAGACGCTTCCAAGTGGCGGTTGAAAGCGCCCTGTCTACAAAGCGACCCATCCGGTGTGCCCCAGGGAAGTTGCCTCTCTTTCGTGTGCTACTCCTGGTACACGGACGACATCTCCGTCACCGATGGCGTTAAACTCGCGCTGTACGCCGACGACGCCGCCTACATCGCGACATCGATGAACGCGGTGACCAAGATGCAGCGCACCCTAGACGCACTTCCCAGCTGACTGAAGGACTGGAGGCTGACGGTCAACGTGGCGAAGACTCAGGCAATCTCCATGGGCATCGCATGCCGCAGTTGAAGCTCATGGAAGAGAACATCGAGTGGTCCGCGACGGTGAAATATCTCGGCGTGACTATCGACCGCGCCCTCTCCATGAAGCCCCACGTCAACAACGTAGTCGTCTAAGCGTGCACCGTGCGCGCCCTCCTGCGACCCGTATGCGATCTTTGCATGGAGCGGTAGTCGACTCACTTACGCTGCCCCGGCTTGGTTCGCTCTCACCTTTGAGAAGAACCGCCGTCGGTTGCGTGCGCAGCAGTCGCTTGCGTTTCGCACAATCACCGACGCCCCTCGCTTCGTGCGGAACAGGACGATCTCCAGGGAGTGTGCATGGAGAGCTTGGACGACTTCGTGAGACGCCTGAGTACCAACCTGTTCGTGCGCGCTGATGGATCGCATGCCCGCCATCTGCGGAAGCTTGCGCCCTACCATCGGCCACCGCCGGACAGGATGGCCCTGCCGCGAGACCTCGTCTCCGTGACGTCCCCACCGGACTCACTTCAAGGTCCCCCCTTCTGATGCTGGCCGACGGGCGCTCCGCGGGAAACCCTTCCCGAGGAGCTCGACCTCGCCAAGCGCAGGAGGGACCCATCGGACACGACCCGAGCGCTGCTAGCACGTTGGTCGCCTGCGAGCACTCTCCCTTGCGCGCTGGAGCTCGCTAGCTGCGCTACCCATTGGCTCTGCGGGTCGTCAGACTGACCAACGGACCCACACGGGCCCACCCCAGTGACCCGCCTGTATTAGCAGGCAGCGACGATCACCACCAAGACAGGCCCATGGCCTGGTCTGATTACCCCGAGGGGGCTACGAGAAGAACCACTAATGATAAAATGTATACATTCTGAAATCTGGAGTCTACGTGTTACTATCACGTGTTACCCGTCACTATCAGTCAACCTCCAAACGGTCTTAATTTATTTGTAAAAAATGTATACTTACATTTGTTGCCGCCTTTAGAACTGAACGACATGATGATAAGCGTGGCATAGCTGACGAACAACGGGCTCACAACTACCGTATATGATAGCGGCAGACCATCGTCCAACTTGTTTGTTAATAGCACCTGGATACAAAAATATATTGTTACATTTTATCTATTTTTTCTAATTCACTATAGTAGTAAATATACTCACGGCGGTTTCTGGCCAAAGCAAAACCTTCTTAAATTTATGAAGGCTTTCAATAATAGAGGTATTATTCATTCGTTGAATTTTGTGCTTTCTGCTAAGCGCACAGCCGGTCTCATAGAGATCTGTGGATTCCACTCAGCTATAGCTGTGGTGAGTAGTCTCCAGATCGCTTAATATAACTTAACTACCGACCCGCCCCGGTTTCGCATGAGTAGTACAAAACCTTAACAAATTATGCACCTAAACCTTCCTCAAGAATCGCTCGTCATCGTCAATTGGTGAAAACCGCATAAAAATCTGTTAGGTAGTTTTTGAGTGTATCGCGAACAGACGCGGTGGGAGACGTTGTTTTATAATATGTAGTGACAATATCTTCGCGTTCTATACGTTTAAAGGGCAAAGTTAACTCGCAATAAAACTATTTAAATACGTGGTAAATAAATATCAATCTATTAGATAATAAGCTTGTATTAATCATTCACTTCTAGCTTCAATAGAAAAATTGTTAATCTACTTTTTGCTCCGAACGAACTAAAATAAGCGTCATTACCACATAATAATTTAGATAAATACTTTTCATTTGTTTTAATTTTTTTATTTGTTATGCTTTTCATTTGTTTTTGATTCGTTATATTCATTTAACATTATTAAAAATCTCTAGATTTATATGTGTCTCTTTATTCAGCGGCTGCTACCTAGCGGTTGTTGCCTTTAAAAAAAGCATACTACATAATATGACACCACAATGATCGAATTCTATATATAGTCATTGTGGTGTCATAATAGGTAACAAGTGTAAGCTAATAAATGTGTACATACCTGAAACACCAATATGGGTATGACCGTAAACGTGTATGCTAGCGCGGAGTTGAAACTCGTGCGCCGTTGTTGTATGTTTACCTCGGGCGTTCGTAGCAGGATCCCAGCGAAAATAATGCTGTAGAGTACACCTGGGGAATTTCATTAGCCACTGTGATATTTGTCGAACATGCTAATATAAGTAATATTCAATAAATTTGTATCCAAATATTGTTAGATATAAATATTATGATTTAGTTACCAAACCAATGCAAACCTGGCAAATAATAGTCTAACCAAATCACTCCTGTGGATATGTTGTAGCCACAGAAGTGATTTTACTGCAATAATAAATAAATAATTAATCAATGTATAATGATAACATACAATCAATATATATTTAAAAACCACAGCAGAGCATGAATATACATAGAAGAATCAGTCAATGATATCAAAGTCACTCTTTTGAACCACCAATTGATCAAAACATAGTAGTCAATTTAACTTTTATTTTCAATATTACTTTTGCCATTATAATTTTAAGAGTAATTCAATACCTGTGCTAGCGAGTAAGCCTTGTGGGATTTATTAGAAGAATAATGTTTTGTCTCTGTATTGAGTACACAATACTCACAAGACTTCAGAGTAGAAAGTTAGTTACTGATAAGAAGAAATCATTATTTACTTTAAATTTAAATAATTATATAGATGTAATGAAAAAAAATTATATTGCTGATCTAAGACTCTATTAATTTTTACTTACTCAACAATATAACTTTTTGGAAGAATAATATATGATATAAAGGTACATACACTCACCTACTAAACTGAGGCACATTAATATCCACAATGGGACAAACACCACTTCCCAGCTCCAACTGATAAATTCATCCAATTTCAATGCTAGGAATATGAACTGGAGTATATTTACAGCACAAAATAATTCCAACTGTAAATAAAAAACATCCAATTAGTTACATTATTAATGAATAAATAGATTAAGAAATTCTACTCTTTCAATTTATAATATGAAGTTATTGTATCCTGTGATTAAATAACTGTTCTGATTCAAGGTTCTTAGTATTAATTTTATTGCTGTTGTCATGACAACAGGATTAGTGATCTAACAGCCTAAGGACAGAGATAGAGTGAGTATCTATGTGTTTTGTGTAGGTAGATACCATTTTTATTTTCATTCATATGTAACATTTACAAATTTAGGAAGTGATACAAATTTAGAACTGTATGTTAAACCACTTGTTAACCTCTGAGCCTTCTTTGAAGGTTAATGAAAACAGTATGTGGGTCTGTGTGTCTGTCTGTTAGTGACAGTTTGTTAGTGACAGGCATAGCTCCGGAACCACTGGCCCGATTGACTTGTAACTTGGTATAGACACCTTGGAGTCATCCCTCGGTTGAGTTTGAATATAGGGCCTGTGGGTCAAAAGACCCCTGAGATATAGGTCAGGGGATATCCACCAAAAGAGTGATTTGGAAGTCTAAGGGAGAGGCATTTGCCCAGCAAAGGAATATTACAAAAACAACAGAAAAAAATGTCACTTGAAGACGAAGAGGTTGAATCCTAGGTTTTTACACCCATCTCATTTTAAAGAGAGGTGGTTTGGCATACACAATATAAGCTACAGTTTGCCTGTGCAGGGGATTGAATGGTCACCTCACATGGTCAAATGTAGGTTTGGTACACGCATGAGACATCATTGTTAAGATCCATGAATTGTTAATCCAGCTCTACATAGGTGTTATTCTCACAATACAGGAACTATCCCTAGTGCAGTTACATCTTTCTTTTACTGTGTGATTCAATTTTTATCTAGCACTAGTATATGTTCAGTATACTTGTTGACCTTCGTCATGGCAGACACATGAAATTAAAGAATAGTGATGGAACAAGGTCAATTTTACTTTATTTACTGAAACTTGTACAGGATTTGTTGTTTTGTTATGTTGTTCTGATAAGTATGTTACAGTCTTTGTAACTGCTTTCTTTATTTTTGTTTGTTTTTGAGATAATACCACACTAGAAATATTTTCTGTATCATGAGGGACTTTACGAACATTCAAACAATGGACACAAGAACACCCAGACTTGAGACAACTGATTGTGGATTACAAACATTTTGGTCCCACACTCGATGTGAGACAATTATTTAAACCACAATGTCATCCATGCAGTGAATACTAAAAACTACTCTAGCAATTCTAAAATTCTTTGTTATTAATCCCTTAAGAGCCAGAATCAAGACACTACAGCAGAGCATTGTGCCTAGTCCCTGAAGGCTAATAACAGAAAGCTACAGTATTTTTGCCTACTGTAAATTATTCTATATCAACAATATACCATAGGAAATCTTTTGTTCTATAGAAACTGGATGTACTTATAATGTTCTCAATACAACTTTTTAGAATGTAACTATAGTAAGCCTATACTATAGTATACCTATGTAATAATAATAACATGTTACTAGAATGAGTGCCATAATAGGAAAATAATATAAGCGACTTCAACATACCTCATAGCTGCGATCATGTTTCACTGACCATATGCAGATAGCAATGGAAACTATGCTTATAAAAATGAGTGGTATAAAGACTAGTATCCATACATGGCGGCCAGTAGTCAACTGATCACAGACAAGCAGCTCAAACATAAGAAGGATTAAATGTATGGCAAGACTTATAAGCATAGCTTTGTAGTGGATGTATGCTTCACCCTCCAACCTGAAAATATCATTATGTGAGTTTAACAAGTAGCAGTCCATAATTATATCAGTGATAGTTACAATAAAAATACAAATACACTTATGCTAATTTCAGATCCAGTGATTATTTAGGCAATGTTTACAATACCTTAGCTTAAAATCTATCTTGTATATACTATACAGATTCTATGCTGTGACTACTAAAAACACACATAAAGCTAAGCTACAAATCTATGTCTATATTTTTACCAAAGCCCGTTGATCTAGTTGTGCGATTTGACTGCTCTGTTACTGAATTGAGAAATGTGAGCTTTGGGTGTAATTCTTATTTGGCAATTGCATTGCATTAAAAAACACTTTATTGAGCCCATTATCACTAAACTAACTGTTGCTAAGGTATTAAAACAAACAATATTATTGGTAGAAATCATTTACATCTCTTATTAAGCTTCCTTAGCCTTTACTTAATATTTTGGGATATGCAAGTATGAAGCATTGTTTACTATTTGCTGACATATACATGATATTTTTGCAGGGTACTAAAATGTTTATTACTAAGTTTCTTAAGCTGGTATATTCATATCACTAAACCAAAAATAATCTAAACTAAAGAGCAGCAACTATATTAAAAAGTAAGTCAAGGTGAGCTTTTTACTTTAATTACTAAAATGAAAGGCGAAAGGAAATATTTCATGGAAACAATGTAAATTAAAATACGAATACTGCTATATGATTTATCTCAGGCAACCAACGAATAATATATAGGCAAAACCAGTTACCTGAAGTGTGGGTACTGCCACCAAACATATGTGCCAACTGTGGCACCAATGACCACAAGAAACTTCCACACCCATATTGGCGTAAACACTGCCCAGTACGACCATGTTATAGAGTTATCTAACTTTAAAGCTAATAACGCCGTAAAAATTAGCAAACAACTGTGAACGACGAATTTGCTGCAAAAACAAAAACATAATACAATCATCATCACCTTCCAGACATCTCAATAACATCTAACAAAATAATTACCTAGGATTAAAATCCTGAAATAAAGTTTGTAAATTCATTTCCATACACATTCGTCCAATAAAATGGTTTTATCATTTCACCTAACAAATATAGTCTTGAAGACTTGTAAAATTATATTCTCAATTATTTCTCACAAATCACAACACAAGAGCCATTTAATTTTTTATCAGCTGCAGAACTACAGATTATACAAAACGTCAATGTCTTAATGTTATAAATTGGGATACACGGATAAATAGGTATCGATTACTATCGATTATTGCTAACGTATTCTTGCTATATCGGTCTGAAAACATCACGACTTGTTACTAAAAATGTAAGGAAAAGTTTCAAATCTCGTTACTTTGTCTGACTGCCTTGTTAATGCCAAGGCATAAGCTCAAAAGTTAATGCATGGGTGATGAGTACTTAGGTTCAATATTACATTCCAGACATCTCAATCTAAACCTGGATGGTTTTCACAAGCCAGGTATTGAACCTGCACATGATGATGAAAAACCCATAAATCCATTCCACTAACGAAAATATTTATTATGTTCACGATTAGTAACATGTTTTTATTACTAAATACCCAACCCAATTATTTTTAGTAAGTGGTAAACAAAGAGCAATCTATATCTAGCAGTATGTAGACATACATAATGGCTAAAACACTAATATTCAACATATGGTTGTGTTTATGGTAGAAACTAGAAGTTTAAAAACATATTGTATTGTCATTTGTCATATACATCGAAATAAATAAGTGTCAAACAGTTAATCTGGCGAAATAATGCTTGTAAAAATCTTACAATAATTTTATACAACTACATAATATTTTAATCGAACGTAAGTTGGATCTATATTTAGCTATTACATAAACATAAAACATTATGGCATCCCCTTCTCCAAAATCTCCCGAACAAAGCGAAAAGACTAAACAGTACGACCGGCAACTTCGTTTGTGGGGAGATCACGGTCAATCTGCACTGGAACATGGACATATTTGCCTGATAAATGCTACGGCATTAGGTACTGAAGTATTAAAATCTATCGTCCTGCCTGGTGTAGGGTCAATCACTATAGTGGATGATAAAATTGTAAATGATGAAGATATTGGTACCAATTTCTTCTTGGAATGCTCTAGCAAAGGATTGAATAGAGCTTCAGAAGCTTTAAGATTGTTACTGGAATTGAACCCTTCTGTACAAGGACATGCTGTCCAGGAGCCTCCAGATCAAATACTCAAAGAAAACCCAGAATTTTTCAAGTCTTTTAGTGTTGTGATAGCTTCTACACTTGGTGAAAAAACAATTCAAGGTCTTGCACAGCATTTGTGGGATGTAAATATTCCCCTTATTTTATGCCGGTCAGTTGGTTTCTTGGGTTCTTTTAGAATTCAAATGAAAGAGCATGCTGTGATCGAAACTCATCCTGATAATGAACAAACTGATTTACGCTTAGATGTTCCTTTTCAAGCATTATCTGACTATTTGGATAGTATTGATATTGATACTTTGGATCTGAAAGATCATGGCCATATACCATGGATTGTTATTATTTATAAAGCTGTAAAAAAATGGCAAACTGTTAATGCTAATAGCTGGCCTATGAGCAGGAAAGAAAAAAATGAAGTGAAAAGTATTATTGAAGACTTTATTAGAAAGGATGAGAATGATATACCAATAAATGAAGAAAATTTTGAAGAAGCGATCAGGGCAGTTAATACTGCCTTAGTACCTACATATTTGCCTGTAAAGATACAAGAACTTTTATATTGTACAGCTGCTACTAATTTGACAAAGGACAGTACACCATTCTGGATTATGTGTGCTGCACTCAGAGGATTCATAGAAGGTGAAGGCAAAGGCAAGCTCCCAGTGAAGGGTGTTTTCCCTGATATGACTGCCTCCACAGATCACTATATCAAACTGCAGAATTTATATAGAACCCAAGCTGCTATGGATATAGAGATAGTTTATAGAAAGGTCCTACAAATTGTTGGCCAACTGCATTGTGAGAACATTACTGAAGCTGATGTTAAATTGTTTTGTAGACATGCTCATGATCTGCATTTAATCAGTGGATCAAGTATAGTTACTGAGTACCAGCTAAGTAGTACTGTGGCTTCTTACATAGCCAGACATCTAGAGGAGCCTGATGTTATGATGGTTCATTACATTCTGTTAAGGGCTGCAGAGATGTTCCAATCAGAACACTGCAGGGCTCCTGGTGAATGGGAACCTGAAGGTGACATCAGCAAATTGAAGACTTGTGTCACCAAGCTTCTGAGTGATGTATCTTGTTCTCCATTTCCTAAAGATGACCATATTCATGAGATGTGCAGATATGGCGGAGCAGAAATTCATAGTGTGTCAGCCTTCCTTGGTGGATGTGTTGCACATGAAGCTATTAAAATTGTTACTAAACAATATAAACCAGTGAATAACACATTTATATATGATGCTACTTCTACCAACACAGCCACTTTCACATTTTAAATATGCTTGATTGATAAGATAATAAATTATTAGAAAATATTTCAGGAAGTAATTTTATTTATTATATTATACACCTGTCTCAAACAATAATGCACTTGCATAGAGATAAAACTTATGTACAGCAATGACTAGTAGTAAGACTGCAACAGGCTGAACCAATTGTGGGATAGAAAATAAATATATTATATACCAGTATTTAAATACTTTACTATGAATCCAAGAATTCAATTTGTTTATTTAACAGTACATAAAAATTATGTAGATACTAATGTCTACTTTGTCAAGTTAGTAAGAAAATGGTATTATGAGATTAATGTGATAAAAATCAACATTAAGGGTGACAAATAGAAATAAACAGTGACTACAATATAATTCTTCAAAGTTGTGTATTTAGTTTGGATATTAACCACTTAAAATCTTACAGTCAAAATATAAAAGAATTGGTGAAAATATTTTAATTAACAATTTTTAACACATAAATTAGATAAACATATTATCACATGACTAAAAATAATTGAAATAAACTATACATTTGGCTAAATCCTCATGAATGGCAATAGAAGGTTACACCATTTCAACAACAGTAATTCACTTATAAACATGCGCTTGAGACAGCATAGCCTCCAGAAGTATGTAACACAACATTGAGAATTTCTCTTTAGATACCTACAGATTTCACCTAAGCCATAACTTCAATCGCAATGCATCTACACCATTAAGGTAATATCGAAATAAGCGTTTGTCCCGCACAAAGCCAAGGTTTTCATACAGCTTCAGAGCCGATTTATTTGTGATTTCAGTTTCTAGCACTACTTCATCAGCATTATCGTTAATCATTGCCTGCAACAAAATTATTCACATTATTACAATATATAAGGCTCTCCAGACTGAATTTCAGTTATGGCAGTCAATCTTAATAGAGGCAGGCCTAAGTTGCAGCAGATATGGTACACAGTACTCTCTATTCCCTCAGTCTCACATGCTAGGCTAAGCATTCCAACAACCAGAGAGAGATCAGACACTGGACCAGTAACTTCACTAAGCATGGAGGATCGCACCATTGTCAACTTCCTAACTACTTTTCTTTCTGTAATGGATTTATAGACAAAAAACATAATACTTATTTGATAGTCTCACCCAGGCTTCGAACCCAAGACTTCATATACAGCAGTCATATTCACTACTGCTGTACCATAGAAGCAATATATGTACATTAGTAGAAATTAAACAAACATAAGTATGATACATGTGTTCACTCAAACCAATTAAATAATATGGTAATGTGGCACAGCTACAATTTAATTGTAAATATGAAGTAATATTAGAAACTTAATCATATTTCTAATGTGGTGTCAATCAAATGTGTATCATATGTAGAACACATGAAACATATTTAATTAATAGAGTTGACAGCAAATATATAAGTTGAGAACAAATAAAATCAAGGATTAAATAAATTAAGATAACATACCTGTATTGCTTTCCGAACCAGCCTAGAACCAAAGTGCCTCTTTCTATATTTTTCATCCACTGCTAACATAGCTATGTATCCTCTTTTCACCACATTGCGATGCATATCTAACTTACAAACGATGGCACCAATGTACTTTCCCTCGTGGATTGCCAAGAAGCAAAGCTTAGGCCAGTTGTGTATAAAATATCTATAAGTATAGATGGAGTAGGGTTCAGACAAATCTTTTTGTATAAGTCTCATGATCTCTGGCATTTGTAGCTCAGATTCGTATGGAATAATTTCATCTTGAGGTTCCTGCTCCTCGTAGTTTATAGTATTTTCGAGGTTTTGTAAAGCATTGTCAAAGATACACCTGTCAGTATGCTGATCAGACATATCTTTACACTCTCGTTTACTTGTTGCATCACTACACTGTACACTATTTACATCTCTCTTGACCTCGCTCGGAGTGTCATCTTGTGCTCCCGATTTTTCCTTCATCATACCTTCGGGACTACCGTTTGAGTGATCACTTGTCCCATTAGTTAGGTTGCTATTAATATTTTTAATATGAAGAGTATTAGCAAACGCTTCACCTAAATTCTCCTGATTAGTTATACTTATTTCGTCCGGACTTTCAGAAGGATCTTTGGCCTTTTTACTTTTGTTTCTCATATTCGTGCCTATCTGACTGCACTTGATATTCTGCACATTATCGTCCGATAGTTGATTCATTTTAACGTTATTCTAACTATAATTATTTACACATTCAAACGTTTTATAAGCTCATATAAATTCACATAAGCTTTTATGACGATACATACATCTTTTTCTTGTCAAAATTGTAAAAGAGTATCACCGACATCTTGGTAAATATAAAAGCAGCGGTTTCCATAAAAAAAACTCGATCTGACAGTATCGTGTGCGTTCTTAGAATAAAATAGATATATATTATTAAAATAATAGGATAATAAATAAGAGTTCTGAAAATACTTCTTGAAAATATTAGAAATTTGTAATTTAAGTCCAATGCCTTCCACAATCACATTGCAAAAAAAAAATATTCGTTGCATTACAGCACCATACAACGGTAAAGGTTAATATTATTGTCATTGGTTTATTCTTATTAGAATATGATACGCAACAGATAAAGATAGAGATATTAAAAATGCTCTATTTGTCGTAACGTTTACCTGGAAAATTATGGATGTTGCCACTGTAAGAGTCCATTTTTCGGTCAATTTATGCAATGCTGCCATAATGTAAAAAAATGTGATAAAATGTGTTCGATTTTATATTTTATATTTACAAACTATGAACGCATTTACAAAAAAATTATTATGGACCTGAATACCTCGGAATAAAAATAATATCATATTCATTACAAACAGGCTTATTAAGTAATAAATTAGTCATAATTGTATTAATTAATAGTTTCCTCTTGCGACGTCGCCCGCGTGTATTCCACGAGATCGGTAAACGTATTGGCGTACCTATATTTGGAGCTAGGTGGGCCGTGCCCATCCCAAAATTGTCCTGTGTTCATTCCAGGATGTTAGATTTCAACTCAAAATTCTAAGGTTGTATATAGGCCATCGCTGTTTAGATACCACCTCTCCGTCCTATTGGAAAATAGCTCAAGATACGCCAAATGAAATAAAACTTAGTTTACGGGGTAATCCAAGACTTTCAGGACAAGGCCTATCTGGGTGCCGAGTATAATTTAAAATCCGTTTCACGCTTATATCTTCGCTTGTAATAATTCTCCTCCCATAGCAGCAAGATGCTATAACAGTAACTTTTTATGTTTTCTTGTGTGACAATTATATGACCTGCTAGTGAGTTTACGATTTTAAGGTCCATTTACACTAAATACTTTTACAATAATATTAGATAGGTATATTGTAAAATAACTGCTTTATTATTGAAGAAACAACTTGATTAAAATATTTGTTTAGGTATACCTTTAATTAGGTAATAATTTTATTTTTAATTAATAATATTCAACATGTATACCTTAGCTTATTTAGTTTTTCTTTGTCTACGATATTTGCCTAGTTTATAAGTTATAACTTAATATAAAAAATGGTAACCTGTAGATTACTAATATCTCTCATTTTTGTACTCAAATCACGTAGTATAAAAAAATGGTTTAATAACATGAATCTGCTGATAAACTAGGTCAAATTTCCTCTCAGAGTTCACAATTTTACTCATTTTCATGCAACTCAATAACCTTAATAAAATAACGACTAGGACTATATATTAATTTTAATATAGTTTATTACATGACTGACACACATTAAGACAGCGAAATTGTATAGGTAGTGTGCGTATTGTTTTCATACAAGCGCACTTACAGACTTTATATTACCTACATTATAAAAGCACGTAGCATATAGCTATGTATGTGGCAGGACTTAGCAGCGAACGCCTTGTTGACGTCATGAAGAGAATCAACATGGCTGGCAGGCGACTGAAAGCGCGCGCGTGTATCGCCGCGGTAGGTGGTGTGCTTCGTTCTACGAGTACTCGACTCGATCGACTCGAGTTCAGTACCCGGTTGACAGCCGGTGAGGCGGCGGCGTGACGTGGTGCTCTGTGCTCGAAGCGTACAATACCCGCACGCCGCCACTGCGCGATTTTGTAACGTTGTTAATAAATTTTATACACAAAATATCTAAAGTGAACCTGAACTAAATGCGAGTGTGCTTGGGCTGTTTTTAAAACAATTTGAAATGTTATTGATTGTGTTGTTTATTTATACGGAACACGTAATATAGTGTCTTTGATATGTTTTACCCAACAAGGGAGTAACAAATCGCGTACTATTCACAATCAAAACATGTTGCTTATTTATTGTATCATGTATTAAGGATTTTACATGCGTTAATGTTGTGTGCTCTATAACTCGCTCTAATTAAGTGTGATTTAATGACTGTCTCCGATGGATATAAACAAAGAAGTGTTACGGATGATTATGTATAAATCCCCGAGTTACAAAGTGTCAGAAGAAAACCCAATTGAAATTTGATGGTTTTAATATAATCAACAATGGCGGACCGTGAACGTCCTGCGAAAACCCCTATTAGGGTCGGATTTTATGACATCGAGAGGACCATTGGCAAGGGAAATTTTGCCGTCGTTAAGTTAGCTCGACATCGAATAACGAAGACTGAGGTAAGGGCTACCGAAATCAATAACTCTTTATCTCTAATATTTTTAAATGCTAGTAGGTCACTGGTGTTAATTTGCTAAGTACTGTTAGGATTTAGAAGCAACAACTTACTTTTACTGTTATCTAAAATGTTTATCTTTTTGAGAAATAATTATTCATAATGACTACAAACCAATACAGTAGGCAGTTAATTCTAATATATTATAAATATAGCTAATGATTCATTTTACATGTTATATTTACCTGTTTCCCTAATTATCTATCTATAGACCTAACTAGGTACCATAAGACGCTTCAAATTATTGTCAGTTGTCTGTTTACGTAAAGAAAACAGTGTAGTCTATATTTTATTTATCATTTGTATAGGTATCTACTTATAGAATCTATATAGCTTCAATCTATACGTCAATTTGTATCGTAGTTATATTCTACTTTAAATACAAAACTTCATTAGTTACCTAATACCTACACACGCGAAGACGAACCATAATCCATATAGAATTAGATTCTTTTAAAATAATACAAACAGCTCGTAACAACTTTCTAGGTGCTAATACTACTACTCACGCACTAAACTTTATGATTTATAAAGTTTAGTGCGCGAGTACTTGACGATTTGTACTCGTAATTACCCTGTAAACAATGAAGTTGGTTGGAATAATATAGAGTTCTAATTAACCTTTTATAACTGCATAACGTGGCCATGCGTACCAAGCGAAAGTAGAAAGTAATAAGAAATTACTGTACAAATACAGACAAATAATCAGGCCTATGAAGCGCCGTCTGGAATTATAATGTGTCTTGTAATATTGTGAATGGAAATATTAATTTATAATCGTCTAACAAACACCCTAACATGGTATTAGCCACGAGGCATCCGTTGGCAAATAATAATACAACTTTAATTCATAAAACTATAGTTATATAATAGATAAGTATACCAACGTGTTGAGTTTGACGAAAGTTGACGTGATAATTCTAATAATTAACATTAAAAATACAATATAAATAGCCGATAATACACGTGTTCGCAACGATTGTCTTTGACAAATGGAATTCTTGCAATTGTATCAAAATTTAATTGAAATGAATATTGAATTATCGATTCCCATCTTGAGCGATGTTCGATCAAGATCATCGTATATGTACGATATATACGTGTAAGTGAACACTCCCCTCATGGTTAACCCTTTAGTCGCTGAGAATACGAGACCCACGGGAATAGTAGTCGTGATCTAATTGAATGCTTTGCTGCTACCCATTAATTCAATTCACATTATTTTAATAAACCGTTTGATTTAAAGCTTTTTGTAAGGTAATTTGCCGTATTTATCATACGTCCCTAATAACGGCTATAAAATAATACTTTAATATCGATTACAATTAAAAAAGAATACCACCTGTAAACCTTAAATATTTCTTGACTGATGGTAATTAATTTGTCAAGCATTAAAAATAACGAAATTTATCATTTTGTTCAAAACGCTTCTCTAATTCAGTATTTATTCAAAGACGTCATGTTTCTTATCCATATGCGTAGTTTCAGAGTTCATGTGAAACCTTATTCTCCATAAGTTTTGGTAAATTGCTAATAATAGTTAAGTTTTCAAGCCTTCTTTGTTTTACCTTACAAGTGCTTTAATTGAACCGGAACTTGAGTATAGTTTTAGCCATCTAACCATTACATACTTGTTAGGTTTCTTTTCAGGAATAGAAACGATCAGAAAAATTTCTGCAAAAACAGGGAGAAAAGCAAACACTGCTGCTACTTTAAAAAAAATAGAAACCTATATCCCATGATGTTGAAATCTTAATCCGTGAGCAAAAACATAAGATTGGACCGACATTGCGTGTTGTGGTATCTTTAACAATCAAAGATGAACTAAAAATTAACGCCTGAAGCTGGAATCTAAACCATGCGACGCGACGTGGGCATGCATATGAATGTACATAATATTGTACCTTGTATGTATCTTGTAGATATAAATAGTTTTATCCCTATCAAAAAGCAGGTTTTATGAATTTTAAGGAACTATTGTAATATACATGCTTTGTTAATATTTGATAACTATTGGTAGGTAACGTGTTAGAAACATTATTAGGACGGAAATATAGGTATTGGTGCAAAAGACGTTGCGAAATGTAACAAGAAGCAATGTAACGTGAATAATAATTTTGTTCAGAAGCAATAGGAACAAAATGTCGTTGCAAAGGTCATTTTCTATTTGTAAACTTCAACCTGAAGTACATTTGCAGCAGATACGGTGAACTCAGATTGTTTTATATATATAACTCCTTTATGTACATTAAAATTGTTTTATGAAGTTATTATTTTGCATCTAATCTAGTAAAAACTTAATATTGAGCCTATTTAAGAAGCCTACCTGTAAATTTCTTGACGTTAATTGAAGGGAAACTAGTTACGACTAAAATGAGCTCTATTTTACATACGTTTCCGTTTATTTTTATATGTACCTAATTCTTGCCTTATATATTTACTGCATTAGAATGTGGTCAATTTTCATATAAATATTATAAATCTAAATGAAACTCTGTCTGTATGTTACATTTTCATGTGTAGACTACTATACAGATTTTTATGAAACGTGATACGGAGTAGCTCGCAACCATGGAAAGGATATAGGCGTTTTAGAGAAAAGACAAACATTTTTAATAAGGAAATAATTTTCAATATAGCTGGTAGATCGTTACAGCAGAAAAGTATTTCGTCTAAACTTTTTTGACATAATGTAGTGTACAATTATGTTAGAGTACAGTGCTTAAGTGCAGTTCAGAAAATATTGCAATATCTATTACTTACTTGCAGAAGTCGCACAAGTAACGATACTTCATTAATTCTGAGGGAATTACTTTCTCACTGGCTACCTGGCATAAAAGGTTACCCGAATCATTTAATGTAGTGCGAGTCTATGGCACCGAAGTGGGTCATTGGCCGAATACACCGCCCTGAATGACTCACGTCGCGCGTTTGTATAAACGACTTTTTAACAAGTGATTACATCAATTTCAGGGTTTCTGCTAATATAAGGCAGAATATACAAAGACTTTTGTTTAGAATTCCCAATGAAGATGACGCATCACAGAAAGTGACTTACGAGGACGCGACGTTGAATGAATGCACCGAAATAACAGAACGGACGCCCTCGGCCTTCGCTACTGTTTTATTTTGTGTACCTATAATTATATGCGTGTGTGTGGGTGATGTTTGATATGTAGGTGGCATGGCACTTCTTAAACAGTCAAGAAAACATGTATCCGGTTGAATGTTTACACAATCCTAAGGTATTTTCTTAGATTACTCGTTTCAAAATTAGTTGAATTTTTTTGAATGTGGTTTTTAATGCTTAATGGATTTATTAGCTGTACAGTGGTAGCAGTAATAAGGTTATGCTAATATACATATGTAGAGAATTACGATACCTAGGTATATATTATTTGTTAGCAATTTGTCTATATCCTAGACGTAAATATAAACAAAACCAAAAATGAATTGAAAATGTTGGCGAGATATTTCGTTTCGTGGAACGTAGCTATCAATCAGTGATTCAGCGTAGTCGGTTGGATGAGGTCGAAACAGGCGCCGGCGGCGGCGAGCTGCCGCGTCCAGAAATACCACGGCATCGACCTTGCCTCTGGTGCACGCATTGCCTTGTTTTTATTATTTACCTTTTTCTCTCCGAGCCTATAACACCAAGGTGACGGCCAGTCGTTCTACGCATTAAGCGTGCACTCAATTTTCGATTCATAAATTCATATGGGATACGGTTCATTAAGGTAAATCGATTAGCGGCACTGATACGATTTGACTTTAACATACTTACTATAATCGCATTAGTTTATCTAGTATCAAATAGAGGCATACAATTATTTATGCTTTGTGAGGCTCTGACGTCAGTGCGACATGCAGCACAAACAATTCATCGCTGAGTAAAATTGAGAAACGATGTGTGGCTAGACAGTTTGAATCATTGCGTTGCGCTTGGTAAAATAAAGAAAGCGTGATATCAGGTATGAGATGCGTGATCGGCGCAAGCAAGTCTAGCAAATATTTTGCCAGGAAATCATATAGTATGGCACGCGCTCCGTTTACACTGCTTGAAAAATGTGCGCTTGACGCAAATGCGTTATCTATTTTGGAGCTCTGCGTCACTGGCTGGTTGTTATCTACATTTGCAGTCCGACGGTCACCCTCAACGTCTTCTTCATTTTCGCTTCGAAATTTTCTTCTATGTGGTTTTACTATTTATGGTATCTAATACATAAGTTGATACTGTTAACAACTAGGATGCGTTTATCAAAAGATAATTCAACATGATAACGTCGAGACACGCGTGGTTGTTTGCTCTCGATAAGTACCTACTTATGTTCATGCGTGACGTCAATTGTTCATATTGCATTAAAATTGGTTGTAATCAAATTTTATATAGTTTCTTAAATCTTATCAAATACGCGTTATAACGTTTTATTATATAAGCATACACGTGAGTCTTAATATATACCTATTACAAAGACATTTTAATTTTTTATTTAATTAAAAATGTGTACATAGGCTCTTACGTTTGTGACCTTCCTCCTTCAGTCTGTATTTATATATACCTACATAAAACTACATACGTAACAATTCTAGGTGTATTACAGTTCTATTCAACGTCGCGATATCTGTCTAAAGAATAAAATGAACGGTGGCATACTAAAGTAACAAGGCAGCTACAAAAGCTGGCAAATTGAATGCTTCGTGTGATGTCTCCCGTTTTTATCCTTGAAAAAGTTGTCTGTAGTGCTCCGGACGAGGCATGATGGAAGGGGGGCACTAGAATGGAGGGTACTACGCTTCCCCGACGTCGCTTCGTACTACATTTACTAGAAGTTGCCTACTCTGGCACGTCTATTGTGTTTAAATGCGTAGGAAGAAAGGTTTAAGGGAAGATCTCAGCAACTGTGTTCCAAATGTATTCGGATTGTTTAAGTGCATTTTTGAGACGAGTAACGTTGTTGAATGATAGTTATGTACATTTTAAAGTAGATAATATCAATTGGTGAAGAGTAGGTAAATTAGAAAAACAAGCCTGCGGCTCCGCTGGCCTGATCCCACAATAACGCAAACTGGGGTGAAAAAGAACCCTGAGTACAATATAAGGTAGGTTAGGGCCAGGATCCATGACGTGATCTATCTGTGTGCCATGTTTTATACAAATCCATTTTATAGTTTATGCGTGATTGAGTAATAAATATCTTTATATGCTTTCACATCTACATACGTATACCTATTTATTATATAATACATTTTTAACGCCCCTAAAATCTGGAGTATCCTAGTTAGAGCGTTTTTCTAATTATTTTTGTTACACAGCAGTTTCTGTAAATTCTACCCCCCCCCAGAAGGATAGTAAAGGAGAAAATGGGTATTCTGTCTTCTTCTCATGTATGTTGTCTCGCTTTCGCGAGTATATTGATCGTCGTCTAGACTTGTTGATTGTGGCTGAAGGGCTTAACGTCCCTGAATTCGGTCGAAGCTTGGACGCCTACTTTAGGGATCTAAAAACATGTACCTACAAAATTTATAAACTTGACAGAATATTCATCTAGCGTAGGACCTTTTGTAAAAAAGAAATTAAATTGTATGGTATTTTTACTAAAAGTTATCGGAAACATAAATGTCATGCTGTCTCTTTCTTTTCTTTTAGCGTGTATAGGAGTGATGATATGACATTTATCCTCTAGGTAAACGTTACTCGCGCGCTCTGAAACGAACCTTCAGATTCTTATTGCAGAAAAAAAGTGGTATCTAAAATATATTCTAAACAAAATAGCAGAATGTTAAAATTAGGTTAAAACATTATTAAGAAAACTATAGAGAAATGTGTTGGTATCTAGGTAGGTACTACACAATAAAGAATATCGTATACGTTGCACATGTGATATTATGATTTTCTTTGATTTTCTATATTGCATAATCTAATTAGATAGATACCGTTATCGAATGCATCAAAATTATATCTGTAGTCGTCATAACTCATAAGTCTTGCTTATAATAATTATGTGGTAGAGATAGTCCGCAAGGAAAATATCCATTTAGGCATGATAGCAAACCAGCTTTCCATTGTATAAATTATCATTTGCGTCGCGCCGTGAAGTGATAAAAATCATTTTAATTATGATAAATTGCTTCAAATTGAATAATAAATGAAAAGATAAACATTGTTACTGATTGAAATGCATTGTTATTATTTACATTAAACGTTTATTCCTAAGGAGTTTGATTTGCCTTTATAAATAACTTTTACCCTTTTAGGCGAAATTAGGTCGGATATAAATTAAACGAACTCGTTTCGGCAGTTCATTTAGGGGCAATTTAAAAATAAATATTATTTTTATATTCTCAGTTAGTATATACCTACTAAAGATTTTTTTCAGTACTCGTGAGCTTACTGGCTCGCATTACAAATAGTAGGTTTCTAATGGAAATGTTTGTTGTTTGTACGATACTACAATTTTTGCTTTCGTGTACCTAAGTACTAGCATCTAACGTAGCGTTAGAATTTGACTTAGCTTAACTAGAATTAAAAATAAGATGTTTGCTACTATAAGTATTAACAACCGCAGGAAAAGCCGTTTAGTTTACACTGATCAAATTGATTTGGAAAGCAAAACTACAAACCTCAGTTGAACTGAGTATCTTATTCGTCAAACAGACAACGGAAATAAAAACTTAAGAATCTGCTCTGGTAATGTACTAAGCACTATTTGTGTTCAATATTGATTAGTTCCACTTGTGTATCGATCGAGGACAATCGGGTGATCTATTTCTCGTATAAAGAGTACACAGTGCACGACAGCTACTTTTGTACCGCTTTTGTCTTTAATGGAATAAATTAAATGACTTCATATATAATTCTTTGATAGCTTTGCCAACTATAACATCAGAACAAATAAAATATTACTTTTAAAGATTTGTTTTAAATATTTTAATAATAAACAGTTATATAATCAGTCGTTAAAGCTGTTCCTATTGAATTGAATGTTAAAAGAGATTCATAAGAACCGCGCTGCGCGTCGGAACGCTCGTCTTAGTTATATTAGGTCTCTACCTATGAAACTGCCGTTTTTCATGAAATAAATTAAGAGTATTTTTTTCTATATTTTTTACTTCTATTAATCAAAGTAATCACCCATGCAATCAATGCATCTTTGCCAACGCATTGGTAGCTTATTGATGCCCTTCTTAAAGAAATCAGCTGGACGGGAGGCGACAAATTCTTCAAAGGCATTTTGTACTGCCTCTCGGGTATTGAATTTTTTTCCCGCCAAGAAGTTATCCAAATTCTGGAAAAGTAGAAGTCTGTAGGCACAAGGTCTGGTGAGAACGGCGGATGACGGAGAACTTCCAACCCCAGCTCTTGTAGCTTGGAGACCGTCTGCTGTGCAGTATGAGGTCGCGCGTTGTCGTGTAGGAGTAGTAGCGCCGAACGATTGACCAAAGCTGGTTGGAGACATGCGAGCTTCTCCATCATTGTGTTCAGTTCTTTACAGTACACATCTGCAGTAATGCTCGTCCCGTTTGGTAAAAAGCTGTGATGAATTACACCGGCGTTAGACCACCAAACAGTGACCATCACTTTTCTAGGGGTAAGTTTTCGTTTAGGGCATTGTTTGGGTGCTGAACCAGGGTCCAACCAACTTACTGAGCGCTTAAGATTGTCGAACAGTATCCATTTATCGTCACAAGTAACAATGCGGTTCAAAATTCCTTCATTTGTATGCCTGTTGAGCAGTGCAAGGCACGTCTCGACGCGTACTTCGCGCTGGCGATCATTGAGTTCGTGGGGTACCCATTTGTCAACCTTTTTACCTTGCCAATTTGACGCAAATGGACCAATATTGTTTTGATGCTAACGTTGAAAGCTGCTGCTAATTCAGCCGTAGATTGAGTATCATCAGCTTCCACAATCGCCTTTAATTCGTCATTGTCGACCAAAGTTTTCGGACGACCATGGGGTTCATTTTTCAGGTCAAAATTTGCAGAACGCAAGCGGGCAAACCAATAACTGTTGGTGCGTTCGTTTGTAGTGTTCGCTCCGTAAACGTCGTTGATATTGCGTGCCGCTTGTGCCGCTTTGCTGCCACGACGGTACTCATACTCCATAATTACTCGAATTTTTAACGTATCCATAATGACGAAAAATGTTCGAATGCGATGAAAACAAAACACTTACTATTAAACAAATGACGATTTTAGAAAAAAGAACACCATGTTTTTAAAATAAAATCAATCTGAAATTAGAATAATCAGCCAAATAAAAATATTTTGATTTAAAATGGCCAGTACGGCAGAACGGCAATTTCATAGGTAAAGACCTATTATCTATATACGACATCCGAGCCCCGAAGTGGTTAGCAACAAAGCGCGAATAATACTAACTGGTTTGTCCTCTTATTGGAACACTAGTGACAATTTCTCACCAGATTCCTAATTATTATATTTGTTATGATTTGTAATCTTTACAAAGGCTAACGTAATCAAAAAGCAAATAAAAAGCATCAGCTTCATCGTGAGATGAAGACATAAGAATCACGATTCTTATGCAGAAGAATTTGCTAATAAGTAGTTCTAAAATAATACTAACTAGTAGAGACGATATAAGCTAAAGATTTAATTTACTTTACGAGGTAGCACGTCATTTGTGGACAAGTCACACATGATTTTTGTCCACTTGGTTATAAAGGTAAGGAGTCACTCTCTTTTCCTGGCTAGGTATCCCACATGATGGTGCGTTAGCTTTCTTAATTTGCTTTCCACTTCGTTCTATTCTTGACATCGTCGACGGACAGCTTGCTTAATTATAAGGGGAAAAGTGGTGCATTTTTATGGGACTAATAAATACGACTACTCCTGCCTAACAAGCATTTCCCTTTTTTTATGTGCCTAACCAATAAATAATTTAGACACCTTGTTACATAAGACTAATGCTAAACGATAGTGTAAACAGTAGACACTAGCGGTTCCGTACTACTGACTTTGCAATAAAGGGAGACGATATACTAGCAGTGCAATGGCTTTCTTTCGACAGCATTGTATCTTCTAATAGAGCACTGGAAATTTTACTCACCGCAGGAATACAAGATTATTTGGCTAAAATTCTTAGCAGAACTACGATACCAGTCGAGTTTTCAGGTTTTTGCGGCGATTCCGTTGAGAACCTAAGTACGAATCTCTAAGATAGAAAAGCGTTAACACAAAACCAAACTCGTAAAAGATTACCAAAACATGCTCAAAATTATGAAATATAGGAGTGCTTCTCCTAGATCATTGTTTTGTAGGTAGGCAGATAGTTAAACTATGTATTTCTTTATCTACGAAATCCGGTTGGTTAATATAAAATGTGTACAGTTGTATTGTACCCATAAATAAATGTTCTTTTCTTCAAGAATAGCACTATTAATTACATTATTGTAATTATAAATACGCTTATTAGTAAACATACTTAATGTTGTGTCAATTTCACAGTTAAAAGAAAACAGTAATCACCTACAATGAAACAATACTTATAAATAGCTAATATTTAACTACGCTTTGCGAAATGTTTATCAATTTAATTGATTTGTTTATATTATTAACATGTTTAACGATTTCGTTGGTGTTTACAAAATGTTTAATGACACTTTATACGTATTAAAAATATGTGTAAAAGGTCATGTAAGTACTACTATTACGTCATTCCGACAATGCGTGATAGTGTAAGATAAATAGGTTAAACGTATATACACATACATATACATATATTTTAAAACCAATAGTAGGTAGTCTCTGACGTAAGCGCAAATAATTATTTTATGTATTATATATACTTACTATATAATATTTACATGTATAATTAATATATAAACAGTCATAGCCTGTATGTGTATTTCCAGAAGGTAATTGTTATACCTAACAATTGAAATAATAATAACAATTACAGATTTACAGTCCGTATTATTGTCTATATTCTATTTATGTTTTGTTAGACCTTTAATATTATTATGAGACGTAATTATTTATTAATTGCAGTGTATTATTAATCTACGGGCAACAAAAGGATTCAAAAAAGCCCAAAGTGTGCTTTATCTTTACTATGCCCTGGTAAGAAGTACCTTAGAATATGGCTCTCCGATCTGGTCACCGTATTATAAAGTGCACATTAACGACATTGAGCGTGTTCAAAGGAAATGCCTTAAAATTATTTGTTACCGCCAAAAATTAGGTCGTACGTACTTCAATTACGATCAGCGACTGCAAAAATTTGGGGTCCAACCATTGGAGGGTCGTCGCAAATATTTTGACCTAGTTTATTTATATAAAATAATTCATTCAATTATTGATTCACCCGAATTGCTTTCACATATTTCTTTTAACATTAAATACAGTTTACGTAGATCGAACCGTGTTAATCTCTTTGCCTTGCAAATTCACAAAAACAATATTTCGTATTACAATCCACTAGTAAGAATGACTAGACAATATAATGAATTAGTAACAAACAATTTTCAATTAGACATTTTTCATCCTAGATCTTACACATTTTTAAATACACTAAAGGATATCCTCTATCCCAAATAGATATACAAATAGTTAAACATTGTCAAGATGTATTGTTTTTGTTGTAAAACCTACTTATATGTTCTTATATGTATATTTGTACACCTTTTCTGTCTGTTAACTTGATGTTCAATTGTTTCGATGTGTGCACATGTGTTGAGTTGCAATCTAGATCTGAACATAAGCTTTGATTGTTTTTTATTTTTAATATGATTGTAATTTGTTTTGTGCAATAAATAAATAAATAAATTATTATATAATGATATGATAATATAATTAGTGATGTCTACTACTAGTAAATAATTGAATTAGATGCGTATTAAAGTTAAATTTGCTATTATGCTTCAATATATTATAATTTACATAGTTGTACTGTGGTTGTACTTTAGATAGAATATGTTGGGCAGTGGACTCGCCGTGAAAACCTAGGGAAGCCTTACTGTGTGTACGGTATTGCCGTAGCTAAATAATTGTGATGTGTTCCTACAGTATACAGACCTTTTTAATGAAATAGTGTGCAGTCTACAGTAGCCATATACTTCTTGTCCTTTAAGCAGTCGATTGAGCGTCTTTCCTTATTGATATATTTTTGACGTTGAGACCCGTGGCGTTGCAAGCGCGAAGCTAAACAACCTAGCGTCACCATTGAAAAATTTATAAAAATAGATACCTTTTAAATATGTGTAAAACTCGTTATTGCAAAACACAGCACTTGAGCCATATTACCTCGAGAGGTTCAAAGTCATAGACTTTGAATTGAATACACTTGCTGATCGTCCCCAGACATACATAGTAGTTTTCAATGCCATTATTGAACAAATACATTAACAACGCTGGCGCTTCTTCTTTATTATAAGGAAACATGTCTTTAACATACAACGACAAACTTAATTTACTAAGTTTTAAATAATGTTAAGTGCATTAACTTTTAACAATGACAAGATGTAAGTATTGTCAGTAATGATTACTTTAGTACTTTTAGTAATGACAAGAGATAAGTATAAAAATTCTTCATTAAAAGATGATAATAACTGATAAGTATTAAAAAATAATTCGTGTCCCAGAGATTTTAAAATGTTTAAGTTATAGTTCGGTCCGAAAGCTGCAATCGTATCATGTTTGCTTGCTCATATAGGAATGATTTTATTAGTTATTTTATTCTAAATATAAAAGTAATAGTCCATTTTATTTTATTGACAGTAGTCGTAGAGTTTGATCAACGATACCTACTTTCAATTTAAATAGACTTTGGCATGGTTGTCTTCCTAAATAAGCTGATTAAATGTATAAAATGCATCTATGTATAAATTTCATCCAAATAATTTAATTTTTTGCGCTTCGCTTTATTGACGTTGTTAGCTTTAATAACGTCATTGCAATGAAATCATATTTCACAGTATAATTTGACACGCGTGGACGATTTTAATTCTAACATTTGATAATACAAACTGCAAACTGTTTAGAATATTTATGGCGCCTATAAATTTTCACCTAAATAGCAAATTTATGTAGTAAACTGGTGAACTATAATGCATAAACCACTTAACTCTTTGTAAGACTTATGGGAATATTTCTTGCTACCGCCAATGTTCAAAGCTTAGTTGAAACAATAGGGTTAGCGAGCAATGACCTAAAGTTTCCCAACCATTAAGGCTATCGCGTCATGGACGGCGGCTCGAGGTACATACGCCATATTCGGTCTGTGTCTTTGGTTCATTTTGTTAGGAAAGTATTTCTCCGTTGTGCAATCGAGATTCCGTTGCGGCCACTTACCTCTACCCACAAGCAGCCGTAGCTGGACACACTTCACTTCATGATCGAATATTGATAGATTTATTTTGAGCTATTATAGCAGATACATCTGCGTAATATTATAAACAGCCAACAACGCTGCAGATGTATTTATGATATTTTGGAAAGGAAAATGTAGCTCCAAATGTATATTACAATCAATAGGAAAGATAAAATTATATTTGTATTGGATTATCATAAAACAGCATTACAAATGAGCGAAAGAAGCTTGATGTTTTACGGTAAAACATCAATTGTGACGTCCATTGTCAATAAATAATATATATTATGCATTTTAATTTCTACTTAATTACCTATGCACTTTGTAATCTGTAGTTGTTTTATCAAAGCGAAAAATCGTTCAGGTAGTTTATTTAGGGACGTAAAACTTACTCGATTTTTGACACGGCCACCGATGCACGTAGCGCCGTAATAGGTTTCTAATGGCCAAGTCACTACTTGTTCTACACTAGACTCGCTCTTTTCGAATTTTGTTAGATGGGAGAGGTTCCTTAATGTTGTTTAATATAGATTTCGTTTTCATGTGCAATGTAAAATATTTTAGAAATCGGTGCAGTTTACTGACATTTATTTGTGCCTAACAGCCGAATTCATACAGAGATTGTATAATAAAAATTAACGTGAAATAATGTAAATAGATCTACTAAATTATATTGTACTTAGGACCCTTTAAAGGTGATCGTAGGTAATCTGCGGATCAAAAATTATAAATAGATTAGCAATAATTGTAGCATTAGTCGCTTGCATTTTTAGACGCATTCTTTTATAACCAGGTTAAAAGAAACATTATCATCAGTCTCTAATTTATATTATATATAAATAATATTGATGCAGTTTAGTTCCGCACCTATTTATGCGAAGCGAAAATCCGTAGGTACTAAATAACGATCAAACCAATTATAATGTGCAGTAAATTGAATAATTAAGTATTAACTAGTAGTGTGTAATCGACACGTTTCTAAGTAAGTACAAGTATAGAAGGCTTTCCCTGACGAGGTTGCCTATTTATAAAATTAATCTTAGAGGAGAGGGTGTTTCCAATCTTGTGACGTAACTACGTCGTGTGCGCAATGCTGTTATCTGGACAATGAGGTCAATGTCAGAGCATCTGACCGGTAGTTCAGCTTCTATTACTGCAATTACAATCATAACTGTCCCTGCTGTGCCCCGTTTTAATACCTATCTTACAAATAGTGTTATTAATATGTTAATTCAGTTTTTATTTTTCCTATCGCAATAGGCACGAGTCATATTTCTTTACAGTTTATTTGTTTTCATTACACTCAATGATGATCAGATTTTCCATGATATTTTGCAATTGTTTTATTACAGTGAACAGTAAGACGTAAGAAGTATAAAGATTAAGATAACATTGAAAGGAACGACTACATATTTGCGTAGTAATTGACACTGTTTCTGAAGGAGATATGATCGTTTATGTTAAGTTTTATCAGCGCATTTTGCAAGACACTTGATTATCTTTTGTGGTGCGTCACATAAATTCGAAACAAGAACGAACAATATTCTACATAATTACAAAGATGATTTAAACACACTATAATTAAAAGAAATACAAATATTTTTTGAGTGTCACAACTAGCTTGTAAGTTAATGGGAAACCATTTTAACGGTCTGTGCAGGTGACAATATTCAATATACATAAATTGACTTTAAGTTTTTTTCCTTTTGCGGTCTTTTACTGGTTCATGTTATAAATCCGCTGCGGTGGACGGAACCGTTGGCGCAATCACGTCAATTGGTTCAATCGTTCAGAAATGACGCTCGTCTTGACGTCAGCGCCCCTTTGTGTGCCTGGAAACACACGAGGCACTAACGGCATTGTTCCGTTACGGCCGCTGAAAAACTTTTATTAGAATGGCGTCTTGGTAATCTTAGTTTAGGTGTTATTATCGTTTAGCGCAATATCATAAATAACAACGTTCAATTTATAGAATCAGGTTCGACATTCAATATTTCGCATCAAGAGCTCTCTTTATATACTCTACATCTTAATAACAATCAGATATGTTTTTAATTTTTGCTGCTTCTGTATCACGCAAACGTGTGCTTGTTTTTCTGTTCGTTCTACAGTGTAGATATAAGTATGTAAATTAAGATATATAATAAAGCAATAAATCAGTAGTTCTTTTTACAGGTGGTTTAATTAAACGTAGAGAAATAACTAAATTATTACAGTAATATACTAAAAAAGGCGATAATTATATTTTGTTTTATGCAAGATAATATTAGCCAAAATAAGTGTATTTGTTACAACATCTATATTTTATCGATGTTTTTCTTGTTACAGGTAGCAATTAAGATAATAGATAAATCGCAATTAGACGCCAGCAATCTTCAAAAAGTCTACAGAGAGGTGGATATCATGAAGAGGCTGGACCATCCTCATATAATTAAGCTTTACCAGGTGAGTTTTCATACTATTTATGTCTAAGTTCTTTACACAAGTTAAAAATACTTAAGTCTAGAATGGTCGAGTACTTATGCCATGCTACCTATTATACTTTCTGGCTGATACATTATAACAGTGAAATGAATTTTGTGTATTAGATTTGTTGACTATTATTTGTCACAAACACGCTCTAAATAATATAGTTGCAAATTAAGTAAATCTTTGTAATTAATGACATTGATGTCGTCGAGGAAGACAACAGGTGGAGTGGTACATTTTTAGATTATTATTAGACGGTATCCGTAAAATATTAAATAAATAAAGGTATATATACTTAGCGGTATACCTGCACTAAAGACAAACATGTTTACTTATTCTCAACAACTTATCCGTTTTGAAAGATTAATATTAAGGCTAGCAAACACGACCGAATTGCCGCCTACTTATACATACGTATTGACCGAGCAAATTATAACGATGATAAATGGTCGAGGCTCTCAATATGTGATGACTAAGCTAAAGCATCATTTTAAAGTGTGTCGTGTCAGCTGACGACTCGTACCGGTTGTTTCAATCACTGGTGGGTGTAACAGCAAAAGCACTGTTATTGGGATCAGCATAGGTCATAAGCGGCCAAAAGAAACTCGCATTGTCACTTAACCGGGTGGAACAAATTCGTATGAATTAGCAAACTTACCGACTCGATGGAGCGACAACTGGATATGCCTATTACGTTCTGCACATGACTCGCTCCGAATAATGCGACAGTAATGTCATTAGCCCGACAAAATGAGGTAGTCGTATAACATGCCGTTAGTAGCTGGGACGCATGACAATACTCTGTTCGAAGCTAAAACGTTAGTGGAGCGAGACGATTTAGTGTAGACATATATGATTACTTTTAAGATCATGTTTTGCTCATTCAGATTACGCAGCGACAAGAACAGCTTGTTTTGTGCCATTTGTGATAAGAAACATCGGGTTTAAACGATTATAAAACGAAATACTTGTTGCTGAACGACCTAGTACACTTTGTCTTTCAAACTTTCTGAAGTAAAGAACGTTAGTCGATGTGAATGTGAGCTGCTTTAACGTATGAGGCAATCTACGTCAACAATCGCATGTTTAGTTCTCATATTTCACGTTGAAATTCGGTAACCTTTACATGTATAGTTACGTTATTTGAAGTGACTAAAAATAGGTTAACTCCTACATTTGTTATTGCGAGTAACCTCAAACCGAAATAAGGTTTCGCTTTACTTTTACATCATAAAAATTGTGGCTTTATGGTTGAATTATATCCTTTAATAAAGTTATAAAATTGATGTATATATTTGTAATTTAATAACAAATTATAGAAGAAACAGCTGGTTTTCATCGCCTATTAAGTACGCTGATTGTTCATTTTACGATTACGTTACAGTATATTGTTGACAAATATTGCAGCGGAAGGGTAATATGTGTATACAGGGTGTTCGGTAATTAATGGATAACCTGGAAATGTCTTATAATGGAACTGATGGCCGTTCAGAAAAATATGAAAAAAATCTATCCTAACTACTACCTGACATATGTGTTTTTTTTTAATTACCATGTACCTACCTATAACTTTCTTGTATACGATGAATGAAATCCATCGGCTTTTTGTTGTTTTATTATTAAACACTAATTATGCTAATAGATAGACAGTCAAAAGTATGCTATGCTATAATAGCTTGCACTTTTTAATATATATATTTTTTCTTTTTATTTTTTTTTCATTTTGTCTGAATGGCCTTCAGTTCTACTATAAGACATTTCAAGGTTATCCATTAATAACCGCACAACCTGTGTATTTTTGAATTTTCTAAATTGCTACTGAAGCTAAGAGAGACACTGATATCTATGAGAGCGGAGGATCCGTGTACACTAAAGGAGTCTGGATGACGTTAAGTGTTAACGATAGTGCAAATGAAACTGAGTGCCTTGCCTTGTGCAAACACCTTCAACAGAAGCGATTTACACATGAATATCTCATAGTGTTAACAAACACTTGAACCAACTGAAATTACGGTATCGTTATGTACCCGGTCTTCATTGTAGTTCCTTAAATTAATAAAAAGGTAACTGATCTGAATTATACAATGACATCGTAAAGAAAGTATCTATCTAGAAAATATTCGGTATGACAATTCATGTGGGTTGAATGTGGTACGTAATACGAATTTATAGTCAATAACGTTTAAATGTGTGGGTTTTAATAAATTATATTATGTTATTATAACGTAAGCTTTATTTAGAAAGCGATTCGGGTAAATCATATTTTGTGATTATTATAAGTTGATTAATTGAAAAATAAAAAAGCCATTAATTCATAAATAGTATGTAATAGAGGCTTTCATAGTTTCTAATCGTTTGAAGTGCAAAGAGCATTAATTAGCTTATTAATTAGAAAACAATATAACAGATGGAAAAGCCTTTGAACGTACGTAACAATCGCATGATCTCACGTGTTTTATTTCTTTCTTGCAGTAAGGAAAATTATTTTCACCGTCGTTGGTGTTTTAGAATATTTCACATAATTCTACTGTCTATGGCATGATTCCTTTTACAAACAAAGCTTCTCCTTTCACAATACTAGACACAGTTGCTATGCACCAATCAATCGGACAGTAGTGTAAACATTGTATACGTATACTTAATATAATGTTAGACAACGGGTCTTACTCGCGATAAAGTATTTAAAAGGTAATAAATACCTATTGATTGCCCGACGTTTCGACCGACTTGCACCGATCGTGGTCACGGGTTGACTGATGTGAGCTCAGCGGCGCCTTCGTGAAGTGCGGGTTTCGGCAACTACCCTCACTTGGTCACTATTATTTATATTCGCACTGTCGGTATTTTGACACACAACACTAACGACGTCTACACACTGGCTACATATGTCACTACGGCGACGTTTACATTTGCTGATGACTGGATTCCAAGATGTAGACAAACGGTATCCATCCTCCCGGTTGAACTTACGATATTTCTTAATTTCAACCGCTTCACGTACTATCCTGGAGTAATAGTGACGTTCGGTGGATAAAACCTGTGGTTTATGTAACTCGATCCAGTGGTTTGGTCCAGACTCCAGCAAATGCTCGGCTATAGCGGACTTGTTTACTAACCGGTTCTTGACAGCTGTGATATGTTCCTTGACCCTTTCAGCGATTGTACGTTTGGTCTGTCCGATGTAAGAACTACCACAACTGCAATCCACCTTGTAGACGCCAGGTGTTTGAAAAGGGATAACATCCTTTGGAGTGCGTAGATAGCTTACTACTTTGGAGAACGGACTATATACAGTCTTTATGGAGTATTTCTTCAGTGCTGTTCCAACTTTGTCCGTTACTCCTGCTATATACGGCATGTATGCCGGCACTCTGCTGACCCTAGGTTGGCTATCCCTTCTCCTCGGACGGTGTATCCTACCCTTATATCCGTTGCGCCTAAGTACCTCCTGAACATGTGTGAGCTCACTTTCTAGGTCTTCAGGGTCACAGAGGTCATACGCTCTGTTCGTCAGTGATGCTACAACGGATTGTAATTGTCGCGGATGGTAATGCGAGTAGGCGTTAAGATACCTGTCAGTGTGTGTTGGTTTGCGGTATACAGTGTGTCCCAGGGTGCCATCTTCTCTCACTGTTATTTTTACATCAAGAAAGGGTAACGATCTGTCCACCTCCATTTCGTAAGTAAAGCGGATGTTAGGATGTATGGAGTTCAACCGCATTGCGAATCGTTCTACTTCGTGCTTGTTGCCTTTCATGATACAAAATATATCGTCGACATACCTCTTCCATAGTTTTACATTTGAGGCCTGCATGTCTATGGATTCCTCGAAGTATTCCATCCAGATATTAGCCATTACCGGTGCTACTGGGCTGCCCATGGCTACTCCGTCGATCTGAAGGTAATGTTGTCCACGATATAGGAAGTAATTGCCTTCTAAGCAGCTCTTTAGAAAAACAGTGTATTCGTTGGGCAGATTGTTTTCCCTTAACTTCCTCTCGATGACCACAAGGCATTCTTCAATGGGAACGTTAGTGAATAGTGATTCCACATTAAAATTCACCATCACTTCGTCTGGTTCCACTATCACGCACTTGAGGATGTCAACAAAATGGCGCGAATCCTTCACGAAAGATGTAGTCTTACCCCTACTAATGGTTGCAGTACCTTGCTTATGTGTTTCGCTAAACCATATGTAGGTGAATTTATTTGACTCACAATAGGGCGTAAAGGTACTTACGTTTATCTTGTGAACTTAAGGCAAACCATATATTTCGGTGGCTGCACGATTTGAGGTCTGTATAGTCGTTCAAATACATCTTCCGCAAATAGGTCTTTATGGTCCCTAATTAGTGCTCTTATGTGTTTTGTGACTCTGGCAGTTGTGTTGTATGACACTGGTTTATAAACAGTAGTGTCGCATAACAGATTCCTAACTTAACTGTCATAATCGCTTGAATTCATTACCACGGTGGCGTTTCAGCACCAAAATATTCGTGTCGCCACGCAGCGTCTTTAGTGCCTGACGCTCTTTCGCAGTAATGTTGGGTATGGGCAGCTTTGATTTGCGTAAAATAACGGCAACATCCTGTCTAAGTGTATCCGCATCGTTAGACGGCAACTTGTTACGCGTTATACCCTCCTCGATGCTACTTATGACGTTTTCGAATGGAATCTGTTTTGGTGTTACAGCAAAGTTTAACCCTTTAGCCAAGACGCTTTGTGTTGCGCTATCAATTATTTGATTTGACAAATTAATTACCGTCTCCTGTTGAATGGGATGTCCTCTTTTGCCGGTTTTCCTCTCATACCGGCTTTTTAATTTGTCAAACTTTGCGTTACCTTTTAAATACTTTATCGCGAGTAAGACCCGTTGTCTAACATTATATTAAGTTTGTGTACAAATCGCGAAAGTTTAAAAACTTTTATTGTATACGTACTCATACACAATACGAATCCTAGAGATAAAACTATCCAGGCAAATGGGTTAGAGCACAATACCAATTCTTGCAATTGGAACAATGCACGTTACATAATATCGTTTTGTAACACGTACCGCAGTATGAATGAATTTGATACTATTAAAAGCTTGAATGGGGTACCAGGAGGTTCTTTGTATACAAACATTGTCATCTCGAATGGCATTAACTGTTTATACTTTGTCCCTTAATCACAGGAAGAGAACGTTTCCGTTTATTGAGATGTTATCATTATGCGATCAAACATTCATATCCGTTGTTTCGCGGCCGTTTTAACAATTATGTAACGGGTTTGTTTATTTATAGACAATTACGGTCACGCTTTTCATTCATTTTCCATGGCGTAGTCATGATTCTTGAACCGAACAGCTGTTGGCCGTTTTAAAAAGCCAGAATTGAAACAGTGAATCACGTCTGTATTTATAGTGAAAACTATGAATTTTAAGGCCGAGGTCACGGACACGTTTTATCTCCCTAGTCGCGAAATCTCTACCTTATGAATAAGATTGCATCGCTTCGGGTCTCAAGCAGCGTTAACTTGATAAACTCAATTTTATACTAGTATAAACTGATCAAATGGATGACCTTCTTTCGGAGGATTAGCACTTTGATTTGCGTTATACTAAATCACATTTTTACGTTAACAAGCGTTATAGGTACAGGCACCACCTAATTAAAATAAATAGGACGTTAAAGCTGTGGAATATAAAATATTATGCGGCCATATTGGGTAATAGGTCAGAATTGATATGTAATAAATTAGCCTATACATATGAGGAGTAAAAATTTAATTCGTTTAATTGATGTAAATACGTACTTATAAACCAGTTTTTGCTAAAAATGTTAGTGAGTGGTATTCTTGCAAAGATTTCCTAAAAAGGTTAGGAAGAACATTATTATAAGAAGCCTGTGTAACTTGTGCTAAAACAAGTCTAATAAAATCTTACTAGACTCGTTGTAACACTCTGTATAATGAATACACCAGACTATTGACAAAGAATACATTTAAATAAAATCCGTGATTTTGAATTGGGCCTCATCAAAAATTTCTCATTTAAGAAAGTTTTGTAGCATTTATAAACGGCTCTCATCGAACGTCGAAATCGGAACTTGTGCGTCAAAATTAATAAGTGGGCGTAAAGGACTTCGCGCGGCGTTTCGATGAAAGATTGACTTTGTTAAAATTGCGCGCTGAATAAATCTTTTTGTGCCGATTCAACAAGCGAATCTGAACAAATTTAAGTATATTACTTTATATGTATTCGGCGGTACCTATTTAGGTACTTACTTGTACCTATTTGTTGTGCGTTGTAACTTTCTTAATTCTTGTAATTCTGTGTCTACTGGTTTTGCCACAATACCTATGACTGTATCGTTAGTACCGTGGCATAAGTGCCGTGTAAGTAAATCTACGCATGTTTGTGGCTGACCGTAAGATCCGGGTTTCGAATATAGCATTCAGTATCAGCAGTAATCTGGGAAAGTTCCCGATGGACGGCAACCTAAATATCTATAGATATATTATCTAAAGAGTAGTTTGTTGTAGTTAGCTTGACAATTGACTGAGAGCATAGCTGTATTGAAATCGTATCATGTAAGCAAACATTGCGCTGTCGGAACACTTAAACCTAGGTAAATAATAACCATTATATAAAATTCTGTCTGTGAATAGGTTTCCCCCTAATTAAATCTTGAATATTTAGAATTGAATAAGTAAGTGATTAACTAAGTATATATAAATAATAAACGTATGACAAAGGATGTTCGCCTATGAACTTGAATAGATATAGGTACATACCTATTCTAAATTCTATAAACAATTTACATATATAAAATTTAATTAACGCTAAGTAAATGTAAGTACCTACATTACATAGTGGTTTTACCTACTGAAATAATGACGAACATTGTTAATTAGTGAACCATTCGCGATTTTAATGAAGCATAGAGAACCACAGTAGCCACTTATAATTACCCTGCACCGGATCCCCTAAAACTAAAATCTACATTAAGGTAACTTTCCGGATCTGGGAAACGTGAAAAGTTGATAGCACTTAGATAGTATATGAACAAAAGATACATGATTATCTAATGCCCAAGTTACTCGAATATATCTGTAGATCTTTCAATTTACATAATTCAGGCATAATTGACATAATTATGGCAGGGCGTGTCATTAACAGCGGTCTCCATTTTTTAATGAGGTAGTACCTGTCAGTTTTCGCGTTGACACCTGGATTTGAAATTTAAGTGTCCGCTGAATCTCTCGGTATTTTGTTTGAGTATGTAGAGATATATTATGGTGCTGGATTGAGTTAGATTTTGTAAAATATTCTTCTACTATTATAAATGTAAATATATGTAAAATTTTGAAGATTTGATAAATGTTGAACTAAATTAGATTAAACTTGGGATACATTCTGACTATATCCTGAATTAACATATAGAATACGCGCAAAGATACGCCTTTTTACACGGTTAGCGCTCCCTTTGGCCGCTACATGTAGTTAGTATGACTATAATAACATTCTATCATAGCCCGGCAACGGTCTAACTTATCCTTCTAATATTCTATGAAAATATTTAAAATATAACTTGATATTATCTACTATATTTACAGTAATCATAAACTTCAGAGATAGGATTAATTAATGTTTATTTTTGTATCAAGACAGTCTTTTTAATTGTATTCATACTTATTGCTCCAGTTTCGTACTTGGATACATATACAACAGCATATAGCGTTATATAATATCACCAGTTATGTTACCCATTGCCTGACGAACCTTAAATACATAACGCAGCCTGCAATAAAGTTACGTAGTTAGTCGCGCCCACACGTATGAATAATTAAAACCTATTTCACACACGCATACATAAAAATAGGCTTCATTAAAAATAATACAATACTTAACAACAAATAATTATAGAACTGTGCTTTATTTAAACTCATACTGGCTGTTTTATGTTCAAATGCTGAAGCAATTGAATGTTAGTAAATATTCGTAATAAACATAAGCCTTATAAGTTCACTGTTAGTTTATGCTGCGTAATAAATAAAATTAGGAATATAAGATAAATAAAAGTAGCGATTACCTAGTGCATAATCGTTAGACTGCTACACAGAGACTGATTTTATAAAGTTATGTTCCTACTAGGTACTATAATGTTTTAAAAGAGTTGCCAAGTTCGCCAACCCGCACGGGGCCATCGTGGTGGACAATGGCCTAACTCTTCTCATAGGCCGGTGACCAGAAGTGAGACAGTGTATAAACAGGGCCGATGCTATTATTCTAAGTATGTAACGGTGCAAGGATGAACTGTAATGGTAGAAAATATTCTCAAAAACATTTTCTGACTAATTTTGTTGTTTGTTATGTTTACTGGGAATCTTCTTTTTTGACGGTGCTATAAGCAGCCATTTAGAGTAACAACATGAATTTGTATTTAGACTTACGCTTATATAAGTATACATAGAAGGGTTAGGCAAATACGATACACCTACAATATAATATCGTTAGCTGTAGCGACTAGGGAGCGAGTCTATTGACGTCTTACGAGGCACGTTGCCAGACTACGTGCGAACTGAGAAATACCTAATAAAAAAATGAGTGACGTCATCAGTCGTAAGCATAAGTGCATACTATATGCATACTTTGCAATTAATATCAAAATAACATCTAGTGTTGCCACCAGACAGCAAAATAAAATACAGATTGCCATAAAGTGATGTTAAAATTTGAATTTGGAAATCGCATCTTGGCAATCTTTATTTACATATATTTTTGAACAAATAGTAAAACAGAAATATTACTTATTTAAAATTCTATTTGATGACGAAAATTGGAATTCTTATGTTGGGTACATACGAGTATTTCTAATGTAACTTATTATGATATTTAATTTAGCAACGTATATAATTAAAATTGTATTAAATTAACGCAATAAGGTTTTCTTTTCATATATGTAATTACGTATGAATTTAAAAATATTTATTTTTTTAAATTATTTACAATAGTAATTACTGGCTCGTAAAACTATTATATTTGTACGTTTTGCAATTCTGTTTTTTTGTTTGTATATATTCTGTAGTGCCGACAGACTATACCTATCTGACAAAATCTAACAGCTTGACATTCATACAGTTTGTTTAATGTGTATTCTGCCCGCGACATAAAATAGGTATAATACTACATGTATATAGTTTATAATAATAATAATAATAATAATCTTTATTTCAAATAATTGTACAATAACCACTTACAAGTTAGCTACAGTAAAACTAAAAGCATACAAGACAAATTGCAAGTAGCGTTATTGCGACTCTGGTGCCCAAGGTAAGATTTAACTTGTGTTATGAGCACCAGGTCTCCCACGTAATGCGGAATAATTACATTATTTCTAGGTGAGGCGTGGTATCAGGAGGTATGAATTTATATAATCAATATTATAACTAAATAAACTAATAAGAATATGTGTGTAATAAAAAAAAAAAAAAAAAAAAAAAAACAAAAAAACTTAAGCATGTAATATTATTAGCCTCTTAGTGTTGATGCATGTGTTTGTGTGCGTGAGTGTATCTGTGTGTGTGTGTGTGTGTGTGTGTGTGTGTGTGTGTGTGTGTGTGTGTGTGTGTGTGTGTGGTGTGTGTGTGTGTGTGTGTGTGTGGTGTGTGTGTGTGTGTGGTGTGTGTGGTGTGTGTGTGTGTGTGCATAATTATGTACAGTAATATACTTGTTTAGTTATAGAATTGCAACTTTTATCAGATTTTCAGTCTCATCGTAGTCCAGAGTATAAAGCCACTCCTGTACTTTAATTTTGCAGAGATACTTGGTTAAATTGAATATGTCACACCGTTTGTTCAATTTGTTATATAGATAATTGCCAAGAATATGATAGTGACGTTGAGCAGTAGCTGTATTAGCTTTGTGTGTGGGATAGATTTTATAGGGGCGACGTCCTGTAACAGCATTCACATCACATTCTAGTTTGCCATGTTTCCGTAGTATGACATGAAGCACAAATAGCTGCCTAACTGTCAAAACCTCACATTCTTTATATAAGAGCGTGGTCGGGAACTGGAAATTTCTGAATGTCATTACTTTGAGGACGGCTCTTTGTGCGCGTTCCAGTTTTAAAAGATGCGTCTTTGGTGCCCCACCCCATACAGTTATACAGTACGTAAGCACTGATTGGCAGAGAGCATAATAAATTGTTTTAATCATAGTTGGCTCTGCAGAATTTCTAAGCTTTTTAAAAATGAAAATTAATTTTCGCACCCGGGCAGTGACATTGTCAAGAAATAACTTCCAGCTTAGTGAGTTGTCTATTTGTATTCCTAGGTATTTAACTACATTGGTTTTAGTTAACTGTGGACAATCACATCTCGACTTTGGCGAATTAAGGTGACAGATGTTGGTGTGGGCTTTGAGAACCATGGATTCAGGGAAATTAGATGCACTTGGTTTCAAACAAAATGGCATGTACATGGTTTTGCTTAGGTTCATTGTTAGAGAATTTTCAGAAAGCCAGCTCATCACCTTTCTAAGAGCATTTTGTGCATGCACATTTATATCAGTCCAGTTATTCCCATGTAAAAGTAGAGCCGTATCATCCGCGTATGTATAAATGGAGCAATTTGGTAGTGGAAGCTTACATAGGTTGTTAATGTATATTAAGAAAAGGGACGGACCCAGAATTGAGCCCTGGGGCACCCCGCATGTTAAGGTTTGAGCGTCACTTAGCAAGCCATTTATTGTAACACGCTGAGTTCGATCACTAAGGTAGTCTTCAAATATTTTATGAGTGATACCACGGATACCGATACACTCCAGTTTCCTGAGAAGGTTCGGAACAGACACAGTGTCAAAAGCTTTAGAAATATCCAAGAAAATACCCAGACACTTCCTGCCTTTATCCAAAAGTGCTACTGTATCATCAACAAATGAGGCAACGGCATCTTCAGTAGATTTCCCAGCTCTAAAACCATATTGGTTGGGAGCCAAGATGTTATGGGATTCTAAATAGTGCACTAAACGGGTATTAGTTATTTTCTCAAGAATTTTAGAAATGGTTGGCAAGATGGATATGGGCCTGTAATTATTGACACTGTGTCTGTCCCCACTCTTAAAAATTGGGTGAACGATTGCTGTCTTAAAAACTTTGGGGAAGCAGCCCGAAGATATACAACAGTTGCAAATGTGTGTAATGGCAGGTAGAAGGGTGGGCAGACAACATTTTAGAAGCTTCGCCGAGATTCCGTCCCAGCCCACTGCCGCATCTGATCGGAGACCTTGAATCAGTCTTTCTATCTCAGTTTCGTCAGTAGGTAGGAGCACAAAAGAGCTACAAGGTCCATGATCTGATAAGTGCTCCGAAGATGAGGGGGGAGGGTTCAGGGTTTCAGCTAAACTTCTGCCAACGTCAACAAAGAAATCGTTAACACTGTTTATTGAACTGTTATTATCAGGAGTTATGTTAAGAAGTTCTACAGGTGAGGAAACATTACGGTGGGTCGAAGTGATATTTTTAATGACTTTCCAGGTCGCTTTGGGGTCCTTCTGAGCTTTAAGAAATTCTGTTCTTTCATAATCTCTTTTTAGGTTCTTAAGTAACTTATTACAGAAGTTCCTGTATCTTATATATGTTACTTTAAGAATATAGTTTTCAGGGTCATTCTTTGATTGCCGACATAAGTTGTTCCTATTACGTATACAGCGGAGCAATCCGTTGGTGATCCAGGGCTTGATTATTCTGCGTTTACAGGATATGCGTACTATTTTAGAATGCTTTTTAATTATGTACACAATTTTATTTATCAATAATTCAGCGGCCATATTAGCATCACTGATATTCAAAATTTCACTAAAATCAGCACACGAGATCTCAGCAATGACAGATGAATAATCAACTTTATTCCGAAATAAAATAGTATTAGGTCGCGATTGACTCCATTCAATATTAATTAATGTGGGTTTATGATCTGTAATATCAGTATCAATTACTAATGTTGTTGATCTTAGGTCTGTTTTTATCAGCACATGATCCAGGCAATTGTTATTATGAGTTGCGAACAAATTCGAGGGTAATAATCCATGCGAGGCAGTTAAATTAAGATATTATATTAAGTTTAGAAAGTAACACAACTATTATGTGTGACAAATGTATATTATGCCCGGTACCTACTCTGTTTCGTTTGAACGACCCGTAGACGACATCAATGTCAAATATAAAATAACACATTGAATTTTTTGTATAGCTATTTGAAATCTCTACAATAGTAATTCAATTTACTAACTTCGAGCAGGATTCTGTTTGTTGCTTGCAGTGCCACGGTGTATCCCATGACTGTTGGTTACCGCTTACGATGGTACACGATATTTATGGACATGGCTGTGAAATCAGACAGGCCGCTGGGTCGTATGCCACTAAAGGCAATAAAAGAAAAATTAACACTAACCTTTGAAAACTTTGGCTTATAATGACATTCATCTTTATCATCCTTTGGGTTTTGAAATCGTGTCCGGATTCTAATTATCTCTTGTTACAACGTTTATTTTTTGTTACAGGTCATGGAGACGAAAAACATGATCTACATAGTTTCTGAATATGCTAGCAAAGGAGAAATTTTTGGTGAGTACATTTTTTTCTTTGGTATAATGTCATGGGGCGTTGATAATGTGCATACGTATTATGTACCTAACTAATTCGCATAATGTGGATAATTTGTACGATATAAACAGTGATTGAATGTTATCATCCCTCGCTATCTTAATATTTTGCGATCACTTGCAATTATATTGTCAAGCAACAAATGACAAACATTCAAAATTCGTAAGGTTTAATGTAATTATTTAATATTTTATGTCAACTTAAATGTACTGTACTTTTAATGCTTGTCTTTGCATAAGTATTGTGTTTATCTGTGAACCGACAACAATTTATCAAGGCATTTAGATATTTACTTTTCCTATTGTTAGTTCCAAATATAGCAGTTACATGCTGTCAAAATGTCCATGAATTTGTCAGTAAAGCAAATATACATATTTATTTATTGAACGAAATACTTATTTCGTTTAAGTACAATCCAAAATACGGCTAATAAATAACCTCCAAATCGATTGAGGGTGTTCGTTTCGTAAGTTCGTGGCCGCTTTCTCTATGACGTAAGCAGGCCTGGCGTGACGTCATGGGCAGGGTGTCGTTGACGGCGATTGGGGTGCAGGGTGGAGGAGGGAAGCAATTTCGCGCACAGCTGACTACGTTCCCCCGAAATCCAACTGTGATCGCCGAGTTTCGAATCCCGGTTCTTTTGCATGAATTTCATTAAATATGAAACTCTTCAGAGATTATGATTCATACTAAACGAGTTTTTTTCAAAGAATATTTTGATTTGAAAATATAGTAATCTAAAAAACTAGAAATACCTATACAATTATTTTCTAGTGGAAAGTTGTTTTACTTCGTTATTTAGTAATATCATTTATAATTTTAATGTTAGGGACAATTTCTGAGTAATAAGTAGGTATGATTGTTACTTATCAAGTTGGCTAATTAGGTAAATAGGCTAAAATGGCAACAAACAGCGAGGTTGTCGCTATAATACATTAATATTAGACAATGGGTACCTACTAAAATAAGCTGCTTAAAATTACTTTCGTTCCTTTGGGTTTAATAATATGAAAGAAAGAAAGAAAGAAAAGAAAGAATTTATTTTAATTTTGGCACTCAAAAGGGCACGCCCAAAACATGAAAAATAAAAATAAAAAATAAAATATATATCGTCTACTATAGGTAGGTACATAACAGTATGATGTGCTCGTTGCTTGCGTAGGTTTGTCCCCTTTTCGCAATTCAGGTGATAACATGATCTATATAAAGGATATTTTAATAGGGTTATCATCATTTTCTAATTTTCCTTTTATAATTTTCTAAATAACTCATGAAAAGAAAGTAGATCGCGTATCTTTTGGAAGACAGTTTTTGGCTTATCTTTTCTTTCCGCTGCACATTTTGTACAGAGCGACGTTGAAATATGTTTAAGAATATTAAATAATTTGCATCTGCAGTCGTAAAACTATGCACGTTGTTTGATATTCTACACCTGCGTTAGGTGTTTTCATTCCAAAGCGGATGAATTCACTATTCCTGTTTCGAACACACACGTAGGTTTTATTATAAATACTCAAGGTTCGACAGTTGAAGTGTACGATAAACTCTGACCCATTTTAATAATAAACTGAGTCGGGTTCCCTGTAGTCTCCGGACCGACGAGAATGCGAGCTGGGCCACGTTATTGTGTCAAAGAAATATCCTTATCGCTATTACATAATATCGTATACAATGGCATCTTACTTTTAATATACTTGGCGCTTTAATAAACCGGGCGAAAAGATACTTCATTATAGGACACAGTGACCTTATTTATAACAACTACGTGTATGAAATAAATATATGAAAATATTAGTATTCATGCTATAAGTATACTGTTCATGAACAAGTGTTCAAGTGTATTCTTATACAAGAACTTTCTGAAGGATAGTCTTTTAAATTTTAAATGACAAAAAATATAACTACTTAAGGTGTTTCTTACATGTGATAAATTTAGAATAAACCATTGTCCCTCAATATTATGAAGATTGCTAATCTTTGGAATGGTTTATTTTGTATACACATTCGATAATAAAAATAAGCGCCTCGTTTGTACTGAATAGCTACTTAGTAACGACGTCATTACCTACATACCTAAGTCGTGAGCCTATGTCGTTTGCTTTTAAGCATTTGTAATGTAGAAACTTCTTGTTCAAACTTCTATTTATTTCTATACCTATCTAGTTCTCGTTCTACATGTTTCTCTTTCCACTTTGGTCTATTTGTATCCTTGTCCCTATCATACAGCGAAACAAAAATATTAGATTTATCACAATCATATTATTGTTTCTCTCTTTATTTATAGTAGCTGCTCGTTGATATATCACAATCAGATTCTACGATCAATTTATGACGTACGAAGCGAGTACTGACATACTCTTGACATTTATATCTCATGGCTCCTTCATTTTATTGTATCTTTGTGTTCCGATTTCATCATCATACAAGAACATTTCGTATCAACAACCGGATATAGATGCAACTGATAGTTTTTTGGCACTTTCCTATTGTCGCCTAAACCACACTACGCGCGGTTAAGGGAAACCCCACTTTGTGTGGTTTTACACTTGGTCGCCATGTCATTGTATAAAGAGGCGATAAGATACAGGCGTCGACGTGATGCGGACTTGAGGCAAACACCGCAGACATGACATCATTCACACACACACACACACACACACATACAAAAGTCGAAGCCATGTGATGTATAAAGTAGTACAGTTTTATTAGTAAGACTCTTTTCTGTGTATGGTTTTCATTTACTTATTTACATCAGTGTAATATTTGGATAGTATCGAGCTATTAATAGTAGTTGCTGGGGTATCTACAGCGGAATCTCCACGCAAATCTGTAATCATCCGATTAGTAAAGTATCTTCACCATACTGATGGTACTACTGATATTTAACACCAGTCTTGAGGAAGCTCTGACAAAGGGTGACGGATTGCCTTTGTCTTTTACGCCGATAGTACAGCCACATCTTTTTAGCATTCTTTATAAATAATACCCTTAATGTGGTTTGCTGGTAAAATAATATAAAATAATTTTGATTGTTTTAAAATCGTGAAAAATTTATTTTAACCGCAACCGTTGCCATATGTTATAAGTATACTTGTTCTTATATTTTTATAAAGATAAGAAGAAATATAAAGATAAAATGATGACCGTACATTAGGAAGTGATGCATCTTCGTGGTGTCGCCGCCATGTCCGCGTTCCATCCCATCTATTTACTATAGATATTAAATGAAAGGGTAAAGGATAGGGATCGGAACAAGGGATAACTTTCACCAAGTATTTGTCCATCCTGGCATTCAGAACAAACTTTCTACAAAGGTACAGTGAGAGAGATAATAATGTGTTATTGTTTCTATGCAGATTACATAGCACGGTACGGCCGCATGGCTGAGCAAGCAGCACGCCGCAAGTTCTGGCAGATCCTCTCCGCCGTGGAGTACTGTCACGAGAGGCGCATCGTTCACAGAGATCTCAAGGTACGTCAATCAATGACCATTTCAATATAACGGACACATTACTGAAGTGCCCGATTGCATTCGAATTATATTCAAATTTATTGATAGCGCTATTCATAAGTGGATGCGCTACATTCTTGATCATGTAAAGTAAGTATCACATTGTATCTACTTACATATCATTCGATTGCAATTATTATTAAGATAATATGATGAGTTGCAAAAACCTCGAATCAGGTCCTTGACAAGATTGTTTCCAAAGTTGATCTCTAGAGTCTATGAGAATTTACATGTAGTAACTATCTCCTTTGTAAGAAACGTTACGGTGTACGGTGTAAACCATACACGTACTCTGACGTCTCTGACCGTGTATTATATTACTTTCACTTATTGTTATTTTCAGTTAACAATTACTTGTCAATTAAAGCGAGGAACCATTTTTACTAAATTTCTGCGAGACAACGTTGATAAGAAAAGGAGAAAATATTTTAGCTTCCTCCCATTTACAATTACGAATGCGAACATTAAAGTACACGTAGTTTGATATCAGCAACTTAATAGCTGTAAATTATTGCGTGACAAGTTAAGCTCAAGACCTTGGGTCCTAAGTACCAACCCATTTAGTTATACAGCATTTATTGTGCTCCGCAGGGAAGAGCCTAATTAAAAAATAAAATACAATTTTAAGGTACGAACGCCCGCATACATTTTAATTTCGTCAGGGACTTAACCCTACCTATCATGAAAAATACATTATCGTCAGTTGGTTGAAAATTTTGCTCGTTGCTAACTAAACAAAGTTGGGCACTAGACTAAAATAACAGTTTGGTTAAGCATTTTGCATAAATCTATTCCAAACTTCAAGGATTTAGCTAGTAGAGCAGTTGGTGAACACACACTTTTAAATAGTTAAAAGCCAGTTAGAGAGCATTTCATTGTCCTTCCAATTGTTATTTCGCTTTATAATTCATATTATTAAATGACTACTTATTTACTATGCAAAAAGCCACCACTTAAATTATATAATAATATAATTTGCTTATTCGTCGATGCTATAAAATTAATTCGAATTTTCATTTGTACCGAGAAATTTAAATTTGTTTCTCAACTTTAATAAAACCTCTTAAATATTTAAAGACAATATAGGCAATAAATTTATTAAAGTTTTTGTTATAATTTTAGAGAACGAAAAATTACCTGAATCGTTTTCATGTCAACCTAATAGTATTTATTGCTTCATATTACATCTTACACATACGTCATTCGTCCTCGAGAATAATTTAAGTAGGTATAGGATCGTCATGGGTCAATATGAAATCATTTACTTAGAGCTTTTAAATGATTTAATTTAAAATGTTAGATTAAGATCTAATGCGATATCCTGACCTTCATGCCGCAATGTGCTCTTCTCATCCCACAAAGGTAACGATAACGCGTAGCCACAATTAAGTACACCATTTAATTTCCGCTTCCTTAAATGAGGTCATAATATAACATTAATATGCAGTTAAGTTCGGCGTAGGAGGCAATCTTAAGCAGCTTCCTTATATTCTAAAACAAACTTTGTTTGTAGGCGGAAAATTTGTTACTGGACGCAAATATGAATATCAAGATTGCGGACTTTGGGTTCAGCAATTATTATGCGACTGGTGAACTTTTGGCGACGTGGTGCGGCTCTCCGCCGTATGCTGCTCCTGAAGTCTTCGAAGGAAAGAGATACACGGGACCTGAAATAGATATTTGGGTAAGTTCATGTTTAACGTATGTATTTTAGTGGCATACTAGCAAGTTTTTTGGTGAACTGTTTAGAGATGGTCAGATTCAAGTCAGTGAAGACCTTACTGGTGCTCGCTGTCAAGGATCACATTGGGTTCGAAATCATTTTACACGAGCAAACCCGAATAAAAAGTTATCCAATACAATATAGCCCGCAGCAAAATTTCTGAATTCATTTCATTCATTTGTTTCTGAAAACATTGTGTATACGTTAAATTATTGTTTACATTTTATAATAATGTAGTAGATAGATGTTATTCTAAATAACTTTTAATATATTTAGGTAAGCGGTCAATTACTTGAATAAATAAGTTAGTTAGTTTATGATATTAGAAATGCAAGTAGGTTCTTACAATGATAATAGCTTCAAGATTAATTACGCACCACGTAGTAAACTGATGTTAATTAGTTTACTAAATAGGTACGTTAATTCAAGAACTAGCTAACGTTTGCTTTGCACATGAACTTTATTTGACTGCCTATGCATCGGTCATAGTCTAAACACCAGCAATAAATACAGCTAAAGACGTCATAGAACTAATTTACACTTTTATGATTTATGACACAATAAAAATGTCATAAAGAATTATGAAAAGTTTTTTATAACTTTCTATATTAAACCAGTATATTTCTGTTTTACATGTATTTATTAAGATTCTATTTGGATACTGTTATATTAATGTCTAGCTTGCATAAAACATCAGCGCAAAATGTATAAGTTTCTATTTCTGGCTAATGTAAATGTATTATTAAAATGTTTCCCTTTATTACAGCTAGGCTAGTAAGTCTGCAGGCAAGCTTTTCCGAGACTAACGGTAATATATTTTGTTCGCAGAGCCTCGGCGTGGTGTTATACGTGCTCGTATGTGGGGCTTTGCCTTTCGACGGCTCCACTCTGCAGTCATTAAGGGACCGAGTGCTCTCCGGCAGATTTAGGATACCATATTTTATGAGCGAAGGTAAGCGACAAGAACTCCATTACGACTACATTTTAAACTTATCTAGCGTACATTATTATCATGAGATGCATTAGACCGTGCTGACGTAACATCCGAGACTATTTAAGTTTGTTATGCATTAGCGATTTGTAATATAGATGTCTAGTACAATATAGTTATTCGAAGTTCGAACGGTAGGAATATCTCCCCTTTACTCGATGATTAATAATTGAGTCTTGACATTGCTTTCTTTATTGAAGAGCGTTCAAGGTTAGAAAGACTACGTCACGGCATTGTCCGTGTATCGTACCGAAACTGTAAACGAAATTACCCTTGACGCTCAACAAATGTATGACGTATGTGCTTAGCGTCGTACCTGCTAATCGTTAAGTACGTACCTACGTTTGATTACGACATCTCGCCTACATTTCGAGTTTCCACTCACGTCTGCTTTCATTTAGAATACTTTTGCAAACTAGAAATTTTACTTTTAGACGCAGGCGAAAACTCATTTGGTCAAAAAGGTATACTTACAAGTAACAATGACACTTGTCTACGCTGAGTTTGAAAAGAAACAGTTTCTGTATGAGCAAGTTTGTAAGTGTTACCAGGAGATTAAGTGGGATTCAGACGACTGACACGTTTCGAAGAACTTGGTCAATTTACTTTCTAATTAAGATGATTCTTTGTAGGCAGCGGCGGTGGTTATCTTAATAGCTTTGAGAGACATAGAGCGCGTTTTAGAAAAATGTCGGATGACATATTTTATTAAATCAGTTTGTCCATTTATATATAGGTATTCATTCGACTAATATTTAGTGCTGCAAAGCTTGAGTTCAGAGTGCACTCCACTCACTACGAACGAACTGGTGTTATTGTCTATTATCATGTACTTACGTACTTGTATTTGAGATTTCTTTGTCCCCTTATCTATAACAGGAATAGTGTGAACCTGTCAATTGTCGTATTCTAGGAATTGAATTTTATCTAACACGGATATAGTATGTGATTACTTTGGTCAGACCTTACGACGTTACATCGTTTGTAATCTCATGTTATTGTTTGACGTTATAAGAATTCAAGAGACGTATTATAGAATTTTAATTTTAAAGAAGAATTCGCGGTAAAAACAACTCTGATCACTTTGTGCTGAACATTCATTCAACAGTTGTAATACGACTACGTTTCAAAAATCATTTTATCGTAAAATTTATATCGAAAATCCCAGCGAAAGAAGCCTTTGAGCGCATTACGTTAACAACTCCCAACTTCCCGATAAATAACGCAATGGAAACGGATTTCAGTGAAAGGAATTCGTACACAAAAATAGTAGCAGAACAGTTTAGTTTAGCATTTTCCCCCAAATCCAACAGGGAAACGGGGAAAAGGAAGAACATTTACAAACAGCAGATATATGTATACGTACGTACTATTTATGTTAGTGCTAGTAAAGGCACTGGGCGTTGTTTACGTAGATTTTACGTTACACGATTAGAACGAAGTGAGTGTCAATAATAAGTCATAGTCAATGAAGCGTTTACACTAGCTTGGAAACTATTGTGGACGCTGACTGAAGATAAAAAATAATGAAATCGATAAGCGGCCGAGCACTTGCGTCATCGCCATGTTCAATCATGCATCCCGTGGACGGACCGCGAACGTCGACTAATAAATTATGACTGCCTAACAAACGTGTTCTTGTGGAAATAACAAATAACTTGAATTCGCCAGGCTTTTCTTTATTTTCAGATTTGTTGCAAACAATATTTGCCTTATCCCACTTCTCAAGTTCTATTGAAATGAAAATCGTTTTACAAAACATTGTTCAATTTAGAAAGTTTGAAAGTGGAACGACCATCTTATAAGTCTTCTAGTAGAAAATGAAATCACTTATAATAATGCTCGAAAATGGGTCGACGACATAAACTTTAATATTGTTTTTAATTAGTACAGCGGTATTTGATTTATAATTTGGATTAGTTCATTCACAGTGGCGGAGGAGGAAACCGATATGAGTACCTACGTAGCGTAGAGTGGTGGCATTTGCGGTGGCGATCAGGTTCATCTTTTATATATGAGAAGATAAGCACATTAATTGCTAATTGGGCACAAATTATTATCAGTCGCAAACAGAACGCCTTATGATAGTCACCTCTGCATGCGATTGTTTTACCGTTCAACTGAGTTTTATTTGCATTACTTACGTCCATTTTCAGGTTTCAAAACCCGAAAAGGAAAGTAAATACGACTAAAATGATAACCGATGCGAAAAGTAAAAATTTTACGGATATCTCACTGTTAAATTACACTTATATATAAAGTCTGAAATAAAGGTATACATTTCTAACAATACATTTCTTGAACATAAAATGTTCATCTATGAACATTTTATGTTCAAGAAATGTATTGTTATTGGATTGACTTTGAACGCTTACGTCTGGACTTAATTCGCATGAAACGTGTATAGTAGATACCTAGCTTATACCTACGTGTGAATTGATCTGTCGCGTCATGGGGTCAACGTCGATGGATGCACTGGATGTGAAGAATTTGTATTATTGTTTATTTACGACATAGTAAAATACTTTATCCATCAGCTAAATTCTTATTCATCTCCATCTACTCTGCTCCTATCATAAAATGCCGATTTTGATTCGAATAACCCGTACGTGCACAGTTTTAATACTATTTTGTTGTATACCTGCAAGGTGTAGGTGCGTACCAAGTAAGTATGGATCTGTCTTTCTAACGCCATGTGAACCTGAAAGCTAGATTAAAGTTAAGAAGAAAACAATAATGAAGTAGAATTTGAGATTAACGCTACAAACATTATGTGTGGAATCGATAAATTAAAGACGCTACATAAATAATGAACTATATCTGATGGCGATACAGCGGGTCACGAGAAGTGGTCACTATAGGTAACTAATGCTATTTGAGGTCAACAAGCTGAAATACCATAGTTATTTTGTACTATATTTATATGGACTTGCGGTTATGATTTCAGGACTTTGAAATTGCATTACAATACTTTACTATGAACACTTTAGCTACCTAAAATATACCTGTTTAACAAACAATGCAAGTGCCTCTTATAAAAAAGACGATGTTTGTTCGATCACAGAGAATGTCCATACTAACTTATCACATGATAGTTCCTTAAAATACATGACCTATTTCGACCCCTACTGATGAGGCTGAAACGTCTACATCTCTCGACCCTATTGAGTGCTTCTGTTAACCTAGCTATCAACTTTGAATTATATTAACACTAAATCTCGGCCTGTAAAGGTTTTATCTGCAGTTGCGCCATCATTGTCGATTCTTTTCTATCGGTATCTATGACACGTGAAAATGGATGCTAAATATTTCAGATAAAATGTTGTAAGTGGTCATAAAACGATGAAATGCGTGAGAAAGTTTAAATCAATGTGTATAGTATGTATGCATAATACGATAGTAAAAATGTACCTTACCAAAAATATTATACTAGGTCACCCGGTACCCCTGTAACACCCTTGTAAAACGGTATACTAACTTACACGAATTTTTACAGTCATACTATGAAATGTGGAAATAACAATATTTTATTGCTTGTTTATAAACAAGCATGCTATAACAATGGCATGTGTTTTTCAACCGTTACATATACCTACAGGAGTATTTACAGCAGCTGCTAAAGATAACGAACTATGAACAATAAACGGCTTTTGACGTAAATTAGATTAGATAATTGGATTACAAAAACGTAATTACTCAATAATCCCTTTGAATATATTTGAACTTGTTCTAAATTGTTTAGTATAGTTGCGTAGAACCGAAGACCTAGCGAAACGCTATCAAATGTTATTTTATAACCTCAGATGCTGTCTAGATGACGAATCAAAGTCACCTTAATGTACCTACTTAAAAGGGCAACGTCTTTAATAGCATGTACGTACTTTTTAGTTAATTCATTAAGCGCCTTGATGCTGATGACGGCCACGATCCAGAAATAGTGCCCACTGACGTTAGCTATGGTACGTCGATACATTTATCACTGAAGGTTTGACGCAAGAAATGTTAATGACTTTGTATAAACACACGATATAAATTAGAAAATATTAAAATTCTTGGAAAGTTTTCTTTTATCCTTTGTTATTGTGATTCAGTTTCTACAAAATAAAACCAATCCATTATAGATCCTTGGTTATCTTTACTTTGTTTGGGTGCCACTTGGGAGTAGTTACTGAATCGAATACATGATACGACTTTGATAACTAAGATTTTTTGTTATTCTCTTATCATTGGACTAAGGATTTTGCAGGTTCATCCACAACTTTACATCTCCATAGGTTACTTCGTTAGAGTCTGTCTGTCTGTCTGTCCGTAAAAAATAAATGATATTCCTTCCCTTTTAGTTTGTTACGTTTGGCTAACTGTATCTGTAACTACTTACTCTTATTTTATTCTAGAGATTATTACTGACCTTCAAGGATTCGGTCTTGTTCAGGATGTTACGGGACGAGAGTACGAAGTGCTCATAGAAACATTAGACCTTATTTAGCGAAGGGCAAAAAGAAAATGTCCATTGTGTAAAGTCGTATTTGAAACATTTAGTTTAATAATAATAAACATCCAGTATTACCTTACTTTAAATACATACATTTCATAGGCAAAATGAAATTGGCCATGAGAAGTTTTAGTCAGTCGCAAATTTTAATCAGTCCAGTTCGCGTTATGCTTTCAAAGTACGAGTGCGGTTCCAAACGTCCTCTAGACCGTTGTCAGTGGGTTGTGGCCCTTATTACAAGCGTTATATGTCCTCCCGCCTCCGGAGCACCTTGTCTGCGTCCTCATCATGAGCACAGAGCAGTGCTTGTAACTCTGCCGCCGGAGACGAACGTGCTCATTCCAACAAATTTAAAAAATGCGGCTGCTCTCCGCTATAGCACTAACGAAGGGATTATTTTCTTTTCACTAGCACAAGGATTGATGTTGCCCAAAGGATGTTACTTATCTTTCGCTTTAATCGTCGTTTTAACTGCTATCCCGTTTTTTATAAGCGTTTTTGTATATAACGAGCCTTACTCTGCGTTACAAAACTTTTTACCGAAAAACGGGCACGTATTATATTTACGTAACGAGCAGAACGATGAATTATTTACATAGTTTTATAATAGGAAGTTCATGTAGTGGAAAATTTGGTGTTGTTTTCGGAAGTTTATGTGTTTTGATAATTTGAGAAAATGCCTCCTGTATCAAAAAGGACACTTGTTACCCAAACAAGTTTCTTTAACAGTATTTTAACCTTGCCAAATTGGATGACCGTAGACTTTTAACAAATTTATTAAAAGGTACACAGTCTCGTTTGTATCAGATATTTATCGATAAAAGAAGATAATAATCATATGACCTAATATAATCGTACAGTTTTTTATTTGGCACATAGAAACCACGTGTGTACCTTAAAATAAATATTGAGCAGGTATTTCACAAAATTAATACACATTGGACACATTCATCACGGGCAATGCAAATACAGATAGAGCCGCGTATTATAACCTATTTCTACCTCTATAAATAATTTAGGCAATAGAGGATCGAATACTTTTTTATATTTAAGATCTCTATCGACAAAGGTTATCATTTATTTTGTTGGTACTAAATGGTTAAAATAATATAAATCTATAATTATCTTATTCGCCGCTCACTTGTTCAATGAAATTAAAATTTATTGGTTTTTTGCTTGTAAAAGCAAGTGCAGAACTCTTATTCTTAAATCGAGTCATTTCTATTTTGACATTCGTTTTTTGAAAATGAAGTCAGAAATCAACGAGTTATGTTTTTACGTAACAATTAAGGTTCCTCTAATACAAAGGAGAAGACGATCATAAAATCATAAATGTAGAATTGAGCTTGTATATCTTTGGGTGCATAAACATATAGCGTTAGTGATGCATCAAAAAAGATTTAATGGCAAACAATTACCCTCTACAATCTCTTTAGCGTATAATACATTTCGAAATACTAAGGATATTTACACAACAAACTGAAAACTCTGATAAAGGCACTATGTAAAATAGGTTTTATTAAGTGGAGATTCAAATTTGCCGAAACATTACTCATGCTTCGGCTCTGAGCAGATGTCTATCACACGTGAACATTTGAATTTGGCTCGTAATATATGATGTTCCAATTCGTTACCGACTTATGACCGATGATGATCATCGATTCTTGACAAATGATTTATAACCGGGTAGTAAAAATATTGTTACGTGCTGGATTCGAGGGATAAGAATTTAAACAATATTACCGACTAAAACACGTTTTATTCTAACACACAATTACATTTAAAAACGCAACACACACTATACTACACTTTTCCACTGTAACTGCTTCAAACTCTGTGGTATTTTCGCTTCCGTTCGCTTTGATGAATACTTGACCACTTACGATTGTAAACTGACTCGGCAAGCGCTAGCCTGGCCTTTTATACGCGGGTAAAGCGTTTCTGGAGATTTCTAGAAGTCATACCCGGTATGTAACAGTACGAAGATTCAATAAAGTTCCAGAGCTGTCTCTACTCTTCTCGTACCGACGAACTACGTAGTTCCGTAAGACGTCAATAGATGGCACTGTAATAAATTATTAGACGGAACTGCCAATCTCCACAATGCCGAGAGATGGCATTGGGTTTAACAATATTTCTTCACATTTACATCTACTTACTATTATAAGTTGTATTACTAACTTGACGTTTACGAATCTATTAAAAATTATTCGCGTGGTATTTTACATACATTACTTACTTTGTTATAAATTACTAGCTTTTGTTACTTGTCATTTGTCATGTTAGCACTGCGACGGGCTATTTAACGTTTCCATATTTTAGTTCTTTTTATTGCAATAGCTGAATAATTGATGGTAGAGCTGAAAAACGTATGCACCATTATAGATAGTTGAGCATTTACGTATACGATTTGCCCTAGGAGATCTATCAAAATACGTTATTAAAAGTGGTTTGTACTGTGATAAAGCAATAAAAGACATTTAATATCACATTCCGGATATCACAAACGCATTCGGTTAGCGTTCGACACGCGACGCGACTAACTGGCAGTAATGTCTCACTTTTTATACTTAATACAAAAGGCATTGCGTGCGGGCATTAACGCCTCAAATAACGTCTGAGGTGCCTATAATTAACTTTTTCTCTACATGTTCATATACGCTGACGATTTCCTTTCCGTTGCAAAATTAATTGCCACGGTTGCATGGCAGTGGATTATATTAACCCACTGTGTGTGAATGTGTGCATTCTATTGTGTACATAAAGATTGCGGATTGAGATTATAAAACTAGCAATCAACAACACCGAATTCGTATGTATCTTATTACCGTAGAACATATTGCAGCGTCGTTTTAATTTGAATAAATTCTATTCAATTATTAAGTTTTAACTAAGTAGTTATCTTATTTTTTGGTAAATATAAACGAGACGAGACTAGATAGACATATACATGTAGAAAAATAATTTCAGTACTAGGTATAGCATGCGAATACTAAATAAAAACGTGTAAAACCTAAACGGCGCGGCGAGACATGTGGTTACTGAAAAAGGCATCGCCAATACATTATAACGCATGAGCTGTCGTCACGTCGCGTCGCTCATAACGGAGGACATTTTGAAAAAAAATTCTTTCAGTGGCGTCCGCTTGGCCGCTTTTGATGTCACCACGCGGACCGTCCGAATGTTAGCGTTTCATGTAAATGCGACACATACTTCGCTCATAAAATATATTTTTCTTTGTGTTACAAAATATCGTTGAAATAATATGTGGATATAAGGCTAATATTATTTTAACAGCCATTCTCCATGCTCTAATACGTATGTGTATTTAATACGAAATTGTGCAAAGTCATCTCTGTATGAAATGGGCTTAGTTTCAAACACAATGTTTGTTGCTGTCGTAAATATTACGGTAATTCTATATGAGTGGACTTTCGAAATATCCTTTCTTGGCAATTATGCGTTGTATAAGGCAGTCCTTAGATTATTGCCGGCGATTCCGTGGTCAGTGATTCATTAGTTACCTACCTATGAACGTAGTGAATGGTATTTAACTTTCTCATTATGTATAAACTATATTATGTACAAATAAGAGAAATAACCACGCCAGTTGTGTTCATAATTATTTTGTTATAGTTTTGCTATACACGCTAAATAAATAGTCTTCGTCTAACAATTGACATAGTTAAATAAATCAATCTTGGTAATGCCGTAATGCGAGCGGCAGACGTAGTCTATTTGTTTCATTGGTAATACATAACAACGGTGTGCTTTTTTGCATGTATGAATTCAAATTACAAAGGGCCCTGGCGGGCAGACAAAATTTTCTTGCTGAATTTCTCCTGTTCTGTTAAAGATCACTAGGAGTTAATACATGAATTGAGAGGTACATTGGTACAAGTTAGTTACGATCAGTATTATTTTTATGTATGCCGAGCGTAATACAACCGCGGGCCCCGGTGGATGAATGAGGCGATTTATTGTAATAGGTAGGTATAGGAGGTACATTGGATCTTGTTAATAAATTCGTGAGGTAGGTACAGTCACCTGTAATAGTGCATGGATACCTCAAATTAGAATGAATATGAATGCACCAAATCGCGCTGTTTTATAAAGATTGCAACGCGTACTCATTTTAGCAAATAGGTGAAATTTATAAAAATACTAGCTGTCCCGACAGACGTTGTCCTGTACGCACGAAAAAAAAAACCATATCTAAACCATTCTCGAATCCACTTAAACACACAAAAAATTTCATCAAAATCGGTCCAGCTGTTTAGGAGGAGTTTTATTACAAACACACGCACAGAAGATTTATATATATATAAAGATATAATCTCAACCGAAAAGGCACTCGAACACAGGGACCAAATAATGTTTACGTACGAACAGAATAGCGAGTCATCGAAAGTATCTATAACATAAACTACCCACTATAAATTTATAAATTCATTTGTAATTCTTTGCTTCTTGTTTTACCCTGAAATGTGTTATTTTTTTAAATAAACTATTGTGAATAGAGATTAAAAATTGTTTAAAGTAAATTTATCAAAATTGAGTTGAGAGAAATCTATTTATTTTTATTTTATAGTAGTGCACCGCCATTTATTACTATATAACTAATCTACTTAACAGTTCTTGTATAGATATCCGTTCGATGGCGTCAATTACTGGCTTATAACATTTTAGTTTTGAAATGGGTATGCATTTCTGCAGCTCACTGTACATTGAACAAACAAAGCATTGCCACTAGTTTTTTTGGTCTAGCTTCAGTGGCCCTAGATCGATACACATGTTTATGTTATATACAATCTCGCCAATATACCAATCTCGCCATTTCTACTCATTTATTAAAAATTACAATAATTAAAGATAAGAATACATTAGACACAAATACAAAAATTAAAACAAATATTCAAATCAAATCTATTTATATTTAATTATCTATATATATTTAATATATAATATTTATTGAAATTAAACTACTATATACGGATTTTATCGCGTTTTTATTTAACACTCTATTACATAATTTTGAAAACTGTTACACTACTATACTACTATTAAACTTTACTAATTTTAAGCTAATTAAATTATTAAAACTATTAAGACTATTTGTATTTAAGTTTACACTTTCCCCGACGTTTCGATTGCTTTTCAGCAGCCATGGTCACGGGGAGACTAAGATGGTAGTTGTCTTGTCTCAATGTTCCAGTGTAGTTATTTCAAAGTACCCGAACATAATTTAGTCATTGGTGTTTCTATTTACGCAGAATGAGCTCAAAGTATCATGAAGTCTAGCTGTGGTTTGTTTCTTCTTGAGTTTGACTATTTGAAGTACTGGATCCCAAGCTGGTGGTATTGGCAGTTTTCAAAATTATGTAATAGAGTGTTAAATAAAAACGCGATAAAATCCGTATATAGTAGTAGTAGTAGTTTTAAATCGTCAGTCATTAGCATTGCTGATGAACGCACGCTTTTTTGCTCCGTCCCGCCCAGTGGTTCTCAAACAACAACATTATGTTCACGTGTACTAGTTGTGGATCGCAGCATTCTGATGGCCCATCATGCGGCGCTTGCGGACAACGCTTTGACTTTCAGTGTTCTGGGATAACCGAAAGTAGCTATCGCAGATGGGGAGATGCACGCAAAAATGCCTGGCGCTGCCCTAAGTGTAAATCCAGCCCGTCACCGTCTCCGGTTGTGACGTCACCATTCCCCACCCAGCTTGATAAAATCCAGGAGCAGCTTGATAAAATGATGCTACAACTGGCGCCAATAGCATCCTTGGTGGAAGATGTTAAAACCATCAAAACGGAGATGAACAGCCTTAAAGATTCGCTTGAGATGGCACATCAACTGATTAACAACTTCTCAGGAACAGTTAAGGCCTTGGAATCCAGAATAACTAAAGTGGAACAAATTGTAGCAGAAGTCCCGGTTTTGAAAGCAGAAATTGCTAGACTTCATCAGGAAATGAACAACAAAGATCAGTGGGCCAGAGCAAACAATGTCGAGATAAGAGGAATTCCTCAAAAGAATAATGAAAATCTATATGAGATAGCTCAAAAAATCAGTCAAATCTGTAATTATCCCATAAGAAAAGAAGAAATAAATTACATTGCTCGCATACCAACCCGTGTACCTGATGCTGAAAAACCGATTCTGATTGCATTCAACAACCGCTATACCAAAGAAGAAGTCCTGGCTTCGTCGCGTAAAAATGACAGACTTACGCTATCTAACCTGGGATATACTGGAGATGGTTCTGTTTACCTTACTGACCACCTGACGCAGTACAACAAAACACTATTGAGGAAGGCTAAATCTTTGGCGAAGGAAAAAGACTACAAGCATATCTGGGTCAGACATTGTAAAATAAGGGCGAGGAAGACCGATACATCCCAAGTATTTTTTATAAAACACGAAAGCGATCTTGCCAAGATAGTGTAATTTCGTTATTAAAAGTCAATAATTGTTTATTAGTTTTCGTTATAGAAAGTTTGAGAAACGCAGTTCAAACCGTCGCCTTTTGTTTACCTGTGCGAGCTCGGAATGCAGTGTACACGATCAAAGTTCACGTAAGTCAGTGCTATCTCTTCATTCTATATTCAGAATCAAACGCTAACGATTATTCTATCATAAGGTTCATAATTCTTTGCAACTATTTATTTTTTGTTTCACACTACAAGAGTCTACTTAATTACCTTACTACCCCAGTGCTTATTATAATCACCTATGTGACATTAATCTTTATTCTACAAAACAAAACAATAATCTGTGTTATTTATGTGAATAAACATGATATAATAGCGGGCCTATTAGTGGTAACTCATTCATGTCAGCTGTTCCGATCATCTGTTTACATTATTTTGATTCTACCCCACACTTGTTTACAATATTATGTGCAAATTAAATTAAATAGTCATAATATTGTATACATTTCTTTTTATTAACAATGACCAATGACAAGCTTAGTATTTATTACCAAAATACTCAAGGTCTACGCACTAAAACACATGTATTTAAAAGGAATTTGTTATTGAACTCGTTTGATATAATTTCTATAACGGAAACTTGGCTGCTCGACGGAATTAGTGATAGCGAATTGTTTGATGAAAGGTATGTTGTTTGGCGAAGGGATAGAAATTATGCCACCACTCGAGAGAAGTACGGTGGAGGGGTTCTTTTAGCGGTTCGGCGAGAACTAACGGCGATGGTGCGACCAGAATGGTCATCCTCAGCTGAGGATATATGGGTTACTGTAACATTGAAATATGGAAATGGCAGGTCTAGGAATGTTCATTTTTGCACTATTTATTTATGTGAGGAAAACCTGGGTAATTCCTTTAACAAACAACTTTCTAACTTCAACGATAAACTATCACAAGTAGTTAATGTTTGTCCGAATGATTATTTTGTCATAATGGGAGATTTTAACCTTCCTAACATAGTTTGGACGCCCGATAGTAATATTTACCTACAATATTCAGGAGTCTCAGGTGATTCACAAATAAATTTCTTTGATACCTTATCGTTATGTAATTTAACTCAATTTAACTTTTGTCAAAATATTTCAAACAATAGACTCCTCGACTTGGTATTATGTAATATCAACACACAAGTGTCTGTATGTATTAACCCTCTAGTATCTGAAAACGTCCACCACAGGCCTTTAGAGATAAGTTTAAATATTTTAATCCCCGAACCGCTGCGAGTCAACCCTCGGCTAAAATATTTTTATGAATCTGGAGACTATTACAACATTTCAACGACCTTAAGCGACACAAACTGGGATGATTATCTGTGCACTAACTCATTAGAGGATGCAATAAATATTTTTTATAAACAATTATATGATGTTATAGACAAGTATATACCTCACAAATTGTTAAAAACGTCTACATTCCCACCTTGGTACAGCGTATCTTTAAAGAAAGTTCTCAAAGAAAAATATAAATATTACAAAAAATTTCGCAATTATGGCAACGCCTCAGACTACAAAACATTTTCATTTCTACGACAAAGAGCTAAAGACCTTGAAAAAGACTGCTACCTTAATTATCTTAACAAGTGTGAAGATTCGATAATTACAAACCCTAAAATGTTTTGGTCTTTTATAAAATCTAATAAAAAGAGTAGTAACACCCTTCCTTCCTCAGTTACGTACGAAGGGCAAATAGCAAATACAGGGACGGATGTTTGCAACCTCTTCGCAACTTATTTCAATTCAACCTTTCTTCTCCCATCCAACTCCTCATCTATACGTGGTCAAAATTCTGACAGTGACTTTAAATATATTAATACTATTAGTGACATAGAAATTATTCCTGATACAATAAATACATTACTTCGTTCTCTAGACTTAACAAAAGGAGCAGGACCAGACGGTATACCAACTTTCTTTATCGTAAAATGTTCAGAGGCTTTAACGAAACCCTTAACAATATTGTTCAAACGATCTTTAAATGAAGGGATTGTTCCAAAACTGTGGAAGTCAGCTTTTATAACCCCAATTCACAAGAGTGGTGGAAGGAATGAAGTTAAAAACTACAGACCCATATCTAAATTATGCATATTTGCTAAAGTATTTGAACGAGTCGTTTATACCCAGCTTTACGCAAGTCTCTCAGTAACATTCATTCCTGAACAACATGGCTTTCTTCGAAATCGCTCCACTACATCTAATTTGCTAACATTTATAGACTACACAACCTTTCATATGGACTCAGGCGGCCAAGTCGATGCAATTTTTACAGACTACAGCAAATGTTTTGATCGTATTGATCATGCATTGCTATTGCAAAAACTTCTCAAAGCTGGAATTCATGGAAACTTATACAGATGGTTCAAGTCCTATATTGAGAACAGGTCGCAGGCCGTGGTGCTCAATGGTTATTCATCCAGATGGAACTTAGTGCCTTCAGGTGTGGCGCAAGGCTCCCTCCTGGGTCCCCTACTTTTTAATATTTTTATCAATGATGTCACATCATGTTTCTTACATTCGAAATTTGTTCTGTACGCAGACGACATGAAAGTTTTTAGGCAGATCACTAGTGCTAGTGACTGCTTTCTGTTACAACAAGACCTGATAAGATTCGAAAACTACTGCGACCTTAACAAACTCGATATCAATGTGGCCAAATGTTATTCAATCACCTTTACCCGTAAGTTAAAACCTACTAACTTTGTATATGCACTCAAAGGACAACATCTTAGAAAATTAAACGAGATACGAGACTTAGGCGTACTGCACGACTCCAAACTGACTTATGAGAGCCACATAGATAATATTGTTGCGAGAGCTAATAAAGCATTAGGATTTATTATTAGGTCCAGCTCTCAGTTCCGTAATATAAAAGTAGTGAAAATCTTATATTGTTCATACGTGCGTAGTATACTTGAGTATTGTTCACAAATTTGGAACCCACAATACGAGGTTTACATAAATAGACTTGAATTAGTTCAGAAAAGATTCTTGAGACATTTGCAATACAAGTGTGGGACTATGGATGACAATTATAAATTAAGATGTAAAAGACAACATATGTTACCTCTTAGCGAACGGCGTAGAATCGCAGATATATCTACATTCATGAAAATCGCACAGTGTCAAATTGATTCTCCAGAGCTCCTCTCCAAAATAAGTCTTGCGGTACCAACAAGAGTCCATCGGCACCCAAACTTAAATTATCTACATACACCCCGCTGTAATACCAATTATAGACAAAACTCTTTCTTCATTAGAACTGCAAAACAGTTAAATAGTATTGACTTGCCTGAATGTGACCTGTTTAATACTTCTCCTAATACATTAAGACAGATGTTATCAAGGGACTGGTTTAACTGCATTATGTAATAAAATTTATACTCTTATATGTACACTTACTTTACTAGCATAACGTTAATTATCTCTTTTGTTGTTGTTTAAGCTCATGGGCACCTATAGTTTTATAATGCGAAAACTGTTCATGGTCTGTAGCTATAGTATTAGAAATTATTTAGTCATAGTAAGACTGTTTGTTTTCCAATTAAAGAAAAATAAAATAAAAAAATAAAATAGTAGTTTAATTTCAATGAATAACATTCGCGTAAACAGAAGACAATATTATATTATATTTAATTGGCGATTTAAAAGAGTGGCCGTGAATTTCTTGCAGGTTTCTTCTCATAGGCTCAACCCTTTGCCTGAACCCAGCAACTAACCTAAATGTAGCTTCAGTAACTTAGTAAACTCAATAACCCATATATTTTGACGTTCATAAGTGTTACTTTGTGACCTAAATGAATAAATTATCTTTGTCTGACTTTGACTTTGAATCATTTCAAATAATTTATTTCGGGCTGCATAGGCCCATAGATAAACACCTTAACCTAGATTTACATATAAAATTTTATAATACATACACACAACACCATCTAGCCCAAACTAAGCAGAGCTTGTACTATGGGTACTAGACAACGGATAAACACATACATGTATACTTTTTATTTTATTTCGAAACACCTTGCAAGTTTATGATTTGTAAGGATTATCAGAAAATATATGTCAAATGTCGTGAATATTAAGAGGATTTCAAATCCTAATGTTAATGTTCTAAATTCAAATTAAATTTTCATAGGTTTCGTATTTTGTTTAACAAGTCATTTTTACCCTGTATGGAGTATGAAGGAATTTGATAAAACAACACGTAAATGAAATAAAAAGCTAAGAAACGTTTATTTAATAACTTGTATTCCCTCCCCGAGCTCTAATTACTGCTTCCATACGGTTTTTCATCGATCGGATGAGAGTCACGATCAAATGTTGTGGTATTCCATTCCAATCCCCTTGGATTGCATTTTGCAGCTGGCTAAGTGTTTCTTGGGCAGGATCTCTTGCACGAATTCGTCTCTTTAATTCATCCCATAGATGTTCAATCGGATTAATATCCGGGCTTCTTGCTGGCCATTCCATAATGGAGATACCGACTTCGGTAACATAATCTCGGACGACGCTCGCGGTGTGAACCCTAGCATTGTCGTGCATGAATATGAAACCGTTGCCAATAAAATGTGCATAGGGCATCACGTGAGGCTCAAGACACAGTTCGATGTACCGATGTCTGTTTAGTGCAGGCAGACGTGGCCCAGACACAAAGACAAGCTTTGTCGTACCATCGGCGCTGATTCCTTTCCAAACCGTCCACGAACCGCCACCATAGCTGACCCTTTCTTCACTGCAGCATTGTGCAAAGCATTCTCCATCTCTTCTGTAAACCTTGTTCCTTCCGTCGTTACCATACAGCATAATTTTACACTCATCAGAAAAGAGGACTTTGTTCCATTGGAGGTATGACCAATTTAGATGCTCACGTGCAAAGTTAAGGCGCGCTCGTCGATGGTCTGCAGTTAATTTCGGCCCATTTGCTGGCTTGTGCGATACCAGGCCGTACGTTCCTTCAACCTTCTTCTAATTGTAGAGTCATTTACAGCCACCCTACGTACAACATGAAGCTGCTGCTGCAGTTGAAAAGCATTAAGGCGTCGATTTCGTAAAGAAGTTGTTACAATAAACCGATCATCTCGCTCAGAAGGGACCCGATTCTTGCCAGATTCTGAACGGTGAACAAACCAGTCTACCGATAGCTTTTGTAGACTCTATGAACAGACGACAGGCTTAGATGCAATCTTTCAGCCACAACACGCTGACTAAGTCCAGAATCCAGCAATGCCACCACTTGGGCGGTTAAAGTAAGGTAAAAGTTTTTCATACTTTCCAAAGAACACAGAACAAAAAGTTTCAAGATAAGCGCTAATTTTTAGTTTTCAAAAGTGAAATATACTCCATCTTTAAACACACATTTGTCTCAAAACAGTGAATCATTTCATTTATAGGATAAACAAATTTAATTCTAATTTTGTATTTAGAATTTTCGTTTATCACTGTAATGGCCAAACTGCCAGAGCTATGTGATTTTTTTCATGGAATGAAAGTTCTTTTGTGTTAAATTAGGACAGAAACCATAAAAACGAAAGTGTTTCGATTTTTCTGATGAGAAGTGTATTAAACGATTTATTTCGCGTGGCATAGATGCATAGATAAATACCTTATAGACATTTAACTATGTTATTAATGCTTCACTTGCATTCTGTTGTTGTGCGTTCATGTGGCACTTGTCCGCGGAAGCGACGGAACACCACACCCTTCGGCCAAAAGTCCTTCCTAAATACATGTAGAAAGCAAGTTGGGACTCGCACCACGAACGCCTTGAAGTTGACGTTCTTTACGACTCCAGCAGCTGCACTCTTGGCATGTACTTGGACTTCTGGCGTACATACTCCGCGATATCCATTCAAATTCCACATGGTCTTAATTTATTTATTATGTTTCTACAAATAACCTGGGTGATCAAATTCCACAAAATTAAAATTTGTTTATTATGTTTCCTTAAATCACCTGATTTATAGTATAATATATATATATCTTAAACGAATGTCGAAAACAAAAATTATACGCATTTTATCTAAAAAATGTCCAATTGAAATAATATACTATAAACCAGGTGATTTAAGGAAACATAATAAATAAATTGAAATCATGTGGAATTTGATCACCCAGGTGATTTGAAGAAACATAATAAATAAATTTAAATCATATGGAATTTGATCACCCAGGTGATTTGTTGGTAGGTGATTTTAGGACACAAAAGTGTGGAATTTAATCACCCAGTGATATCACCTGAATGACCAAAGTGGAATAATCCGCAAAATGGCGCCCGCAAATGAGAAAAGAAAGGGGGAGGGTATGTTTTTTTCTTAACTTAGCAATATGGGTATCAAATGAAAGATCGTGAAAAGACCATTTCAGAAATATATGTATCATATCACGTTTATACTACTGTTTTAACACAAATTGTCAAAAAGCGTACCAAGAATGTATTCAAGTTAGGAATGACATTGCCTGTACTTAGTTATATATTAAAATAAAACTATATATATATTATGTTATATTATAATTCGGTTAATAAAACTAAAAATTCTGAAATAAAATTATTATTATATAACAAAAAACCCGACTGCTTAAAAGTAATGAACTGAAAAGAGAAAAACAAGTATCACAACATCTTAAAAAATTCGACTGACTAATGCATTGTTTTGGAAGCTTACTTTTTCAAATAATTAAATAACTACAATTATGTATTCAAATTAGTTAAACTAAATACTTTATGGTGCCGCATGCGGTGACAAACGTAGTTTTGGTAGATCTTTCTTTGCCCGTAGGTAACAAAGTATTGTTTGTCCCCGCCTGCAGCACCATAAAGTATTTAGTTTAACTAATTTGAATACTTAAGATATTGTGATACTTGGTTTTTTCTCTTCAGTTCATTACTTTTAAGCAGTCGGGTTTTTTGTTTTAAGTAATAATTATGTAAATCAGTAATGTAGGATTTGTCCGTTCCAAAAGTGAAACACTGTATATAATTGTATCACAATGATTTATTACCCAGAATACAGCTAACACGCACTTGTTACTTGTTCACCGACCAACGATCGACTGACTTGTCGTTTGAGCGATGTCACCCCACTATCTCTCGGTTACTACCGATATAACGATAGAGGGCGCACTAACTAGTTAACAAACTTTACTCATGACTACTTTTAACTTCCGGAAGATAGTTGAGTGACTTACAAATATAATATTAGTCGATTAATAAGCTATCTTAACTACCTTTGTATTATATAGTATAATTTAAGCTAACAAAATATAAATGAGCTAACAGTAAGTAAGTATATTCGTTTGTTCCATCCATCGATCAAATATATTTTATAGTATATTTGATCGATGGTTCCATCGCACCTGTTCTACAAAAAAACTGCACAACCAGACATAAACTCGATTGGTCGAGATGATGCCAAGAGCGCATTACAAAATTAAACGGTAAATATTTAAAATGATAACAGGCTAAATTTATAGGTGCTGTGTAGGAAAAAGAAATATTTTGGCAGAAAGGCGTCCGAAACTATGTATTACATGTGTTTTTCTAATGTTGTTGTAGTGTAAAACATAGTTGGAAATACGTCAACTGGCTTATGGGTATGTTTACATGTGCTTTATGGGTTGGAATTGCTGGCATCAGTGGCGAGCCAATGCCAGCGGCGGCTTGCGTCGCACGGTGACGCTACAGCGGCGGCGCACTGTGGGCTGAAAATCGACCTCCATAGACATAGAAATGAAAGTTGCTAGATGTTCGTTTTGTTGACGGATATGGCTTCTATTAGCTATTATACACATAACAATGTCATCTGAGCTAACTCCGCACAAAAATGAATTTATTATAAGGTTTTTTCGAAAAAAATGTATGGAGCTAGCATGAAAAATCTGAATATCTCTGAACTTGCAAGGAAAACCGTAATATCCTCAGAGATGGTTATAGGACTAATTATTTGTGATTTTTTGACATACTTCATATAACGGTACCTGCTGCAGAATTTTTTTTAAAAATCATCTTATTTTTAATTAATTTTTTTTAACATTAAACGATTTGTTTTGGTGTATAAGTAAAGAAACAACACGTTATATGCATATAATACTAAATCTTCGCCAGTTATTTGTTAAAATATCAAGAAAATTATTTTTGCCTAACATAGTATATATGTTTTAAAACAGTTAATTGGATACCATTACTGAACTTTGCATACAGGTAAACTACTGAATAATAAATTAGCCTTCTAATGAGTTCTGAATAAGAGATTAAGTGATTTGCAATGTCGCACAATGGTAACTACGGATTACACTAATTAAAATCTTACAGGTAAGTACATAAGTAACTTAAATAGTTAATTAGATATGTTACGAGTTCTAAGAAATATTTTCGACAACTGTCTAATGAGGTCGTTAACTAATGTTGGACTGAAATATAAAATGGTTAACATTTTGCATCATAATTTAGTTTATTCTAAGCTTTGTTACCCCTAACATATCACTGTGAAATTTTATAATGGAAAGTTTAAATACCAATTTAGACCTATTCGTTCTTCTAAAATGTAAGAGTACTTCATTTGATCATGAGGTATTGTTTAGTGAAGTTATATCCCGCCTAGACGTTTGTCTTTCCGTTGAAGATCAAGTGACTCTAAAAGAATTTTGTCGGAGATTTGTACGAGCTGCATCACAAAGGTGGCAAAAATCTCACCGAATTCTTGATACTTTTAGAAAACAATACGAAATTTGGCTGCAAGCAACTATCGATTGGCCAAGTTGTATAAATTTAGTCGCTCAAGAACCAACTGTTGCTGAGGGATCAAGATCAATCTCTCCAGAACCCTCAACATCATACTCTGTTGGTACAATGACAAAGAGGTCACGAAAACCATTCGAAGATCTGGAAAGCAAACAGAAGAAGAGAAGATCTGATGAGCATAAAACTGACAATCCCAGTGAATTGGCATATACAGCAGCAGCGCGTTTTAAGGAAGAAGGTTGTGAGGATATCGCATCTGTAATCGAATATATGCTGAAACATCCTGAAGCAGCCTCTAAAATTAAGGAAACGCTTAAGCAACCGGTGAAAACTATCTTATTTACACCAGAAAAAGCACTTGGATTACTCCTTTCATTAAAATTATCAAAGTGGCAATACATCACTTTACGAGAGTCAGCTATTCGGGAAGGTAGAAAGGATATTTATCCATCCTACTATAAAGTGCAACAAACCAAGCTGGCATGCTATCCTCCGAAGCAATCAGTGTTAGTGACCGATTCATCGGCAAGAATAACCCTTCAAGCTTTACTCGACATTACGGTCAAAAGAATCCTCCAAAGTTTTCCGAACGATGATGTGCAAAATAAGGATTTAAAATTGATATCTAAATGGGGTTTCGATGGTGCGTCAAACCAAAGCCGATACAAGCAGAAAATGGATAGCGATCAAGACGATTCAAGTATTTTCATGACTTCCTTGGTGCCACTAAAACTGACTGATGGAGACAATACTTTGTGGATGAACCCAAAACCATGCTCAGCAATGTATTGTCGTCCAGTTCAATTTACTTTTGTGAAGGAAAGCGAAGCAGTAGTCATCGAACACAAACGACGAATGGATGAAGAAATTAAGGCTCTCATTCCTACAGAGTGCAATAATAGAAACAGGGTGAATCATCACCTAATGATGACAATGATCGATGGTAAAGTCTGCACGTATTTGTCTCAAGCCAGATCAAGTTCATCATGCTATTTGTGTCTGGCAAAACCGACAGAAATGAACCGTTTGAGTGTAGTAACAGCAAAGACCGTATCTTCTGATATATACGAGTTTGGATTGTCATCTCTACACGCCCGTATAAATTGTATGGAATGTTTACTACATATTTCGTATAGACTAGATTTTAAAGAGTGGGCTGCGAGAGGTAACTAGCACAAAGAAATGCTAAGTAAGAGAAAAAAGATTATTCAAGACAAATTTAAAGACGAATTAAATCTATTGATTGACATTGTTAAACAAGGTTCCGGAACTACTAATGACGGCAACACTGCAAGAAAGTTTTTCAAATTTCCCCATAAAACTGCAGCCATTACTGGGTTGGACGAAGAACTAATAAGAAGATTTGCTGTGATTTTACAGGCAATAACTTCCGGGGAAAAGTAGATATAATTAAATTTAAAGATTATGCCTTCAAAACAGCAGAGAGGTACGTGGAATTATATGACTGGTACTATATGTCATCAACCGTCCACAAATTACTTATACACGGGGCAGACATAATCGAGAAGAATGATGTTGTACCCATAGGAAGTCTCTCGGAAGAAGCATCCGAGTCTCGCAATAAAGATTTTAGGAGGTTTCGGGAACATCATTCGCAGAAAAAGAGCAGGCAAGATTCGAATCATGATATCCTTAATATGTTAGTTGTTTCTTCGGATCCTTTTATAAATGTACAAAGGCCCAAATTAGATGCCAAGAATAAGGAGGATTTATTTCCTGAAACCCTCAATTTAATTCAGTTTCAAGAAACTGACTTTGAGTTTCTAGGCAATCTAGATTCTGATTCAGAAATCGACGAGAGTGATAAGGAAAACTAGAAACTTTTTGTGCTTTTAATTATAATTCTATTCAATGTAATTTTTTCATGATCTTTCGTTATTTAGCTTTGGTACGTAACTATGTTTTGCAATTGATTTATTTTTAAATATTTTATATTACTATTCTTGTACCTATTTATATTTTTGCATACTTTTGTACCTATGTTTTGTTTTATATAAATTTTATCAACTATTAAAAAATACCTTTTTAATTTATTTTTCTTTTTATTTAATGCCTATTATTAGCGTTAATAAAATAACTAACTTATCGATTGATCTTTACTTTGACATTAGTAGAATTTAATGATTTAAAAAAATACCTTCATTTAGACATAATAATAAAATAATTAGACAGTTGTCGAAAATATTTCTTAGAACTCGTAACATGTCTAATTAACTAATTAGTTTACTTATGTACTTACCTGTAAGAATTTAATTAGTGTACTCCGTAGTTACCATTGTGCGATATTGCAAATCACTTAATCTCTTATTCAGAACTCATTAGAAGGCTAATTTAATATTCAGTGGTTTACCTGTATGCAAAGTTTAGTAATGGTATCCAATTACCTGTTTTAAAACATATATACTATGTAAGGCAAAAATAATTTTCTTCATATTTTAACAAATAACTGGCGAAGATTTAGTATTATATGCATATAACGTGTTGTTTCTTTACTTTTACAATAAAACAAATCGTTTAATGTTAAAAAAAATTAATTAAAAATTAGATGATTTTTAAAAAAAATTCTGCAGCAGGTACCGTTATATGAAGTATGTCAAAAAATCACAAATAATTAGTCCTATAACCATCTCTGAGGATATTACGGTTTTCCTTGCAAGTTCAGAGATATTCAGATTTTTCATGCTAGCTCCATACATTTTTTTCGAAAAAACCTTATAATAAATTCATTTCTGTGCGGAGTTAGCTCAGACGACATTGTTATGTGTATAATAGCTAATAGAAGCCATATCTGTCAACAAAACGAACATCTAGCAACTTTCATTTCTATGTCTATGGAGGTCGATTTTCAGCCCACAGTGCGGCGCCGCGGCTCCTGCTCGTAAAATCGCACAAGTTCATGGAGCACCAACACGTCCGTCGCCGGGGCGCCCACTCGGCTTTCCACCGTTTCATTAAATAACACCCGTACATTTTTCTCTCGATTGCGTCAATGGTCAAGAGAAGCACGCGATATTTGCGTCTGAGCGATTATTAATAGAACCGCCTGGCAAAAAGTCGACTACTCATCGACTTTATTTTAGAAAGCAGTCAAGGAAGGTAAATAAAATAGTATCTTCGGAATTACTCTTAGTTGATACGTGGTGTGTTTTGTTAACGCAGTCTATTTCTATCGCGCGAGTGCGGTTTACCGAATATTTATAATCGTATTCGTCACTCGAATTGAAACTATGTTTTGTTATTGCTAAGTAAAGACCGAATACTGCGAATGATATATTTATATAAGATTATTTTCGGTATTGGATTTATTTATTTCTCTGCGGGCGTCATTCTCCATCGGCACATGAAAGCAATTATTCGTATTTTCGATGAAGTGACGCATGACCTAAATGTTTTTGAAATACGACAATTTCTAAATATCTCTCTTATTATCACAATTGAAATAGATTATATAAGGTTTCATTACAAACTTAAATATTTTGTCTTTACTTAATTCAATCCACATTTATTTAATAACGACTTCTGGTATTTTCCACATTACGCCATCTTCTTCAACCTTAAGTGCTATGTTAATATCTCCATTTAGATTCAATGATTGTCGCTATAGAATTTTCACAATAGGTATACCTACCTACTGAATAATGTAATTAATAATAATTGATATTTCAATCTAGAAAATAATAGTTTAATGGCTTTATATCGTGATAGATAAAATGATTTAAATAACGTATTAAACAAAATAAACGCAAACTTACGTATTACCAAGTCAAATCTATGAAAATAATGTCTAAAGGCGGCACTTCACATGGTTATTTGTATTTGGTATTGGGTGTTTGCTGTACTTGGGCGAATATTTGACAAATAGGCAAACATACAGATATTGGTAACTATGACCGTCTACACATGGAGCCAATTAAGGCGTCAAAAAACAAATACACAAACATTTTGAATGAGCAGAGGCAATTATTTACCAACAATAAGGACGTCTTCAAACTTGCAGCAGGATTTTATTATTTAAACGCATGCTATTATTATATGCTTTGTATTAAAAAATACAAGGTTGTAAAAAAACCATGGAGAGCAAGGCGCTGGTGGATGTCGAGTGTGCACAAATATAATTTTCAAGACAACGGCCCGGGATGTCAAGTTGACAGCCCACGCAATTGAAATTGTCATGACTTGCCGCCAACGCTGGCCATTGTGTGGATGGTATTTGCCGTCTTTGATAATTTCTTTGATGTGCGTCGAAAAACCGAGAAGCACGCGGTAACGCGTGTTTGGTATTTGCTGTAGTTGTCAAATAGGCAAGAAAGGCAAATACTTTGCCACACAAACCATCTACACGTGGTTATTATTTATCAAATACGCAAATACAAACAGCCATTAAAGTGCCGCCATAAAATGAATTATTTGTCATTATTTTACTAGAAAATATCACATTTAACCCGACGGACTGCGATACCCACGATAGTTCTAACATAAATAGGCCCTGGCTAGCTTGCCTGTGGCAGTATTAGTCTCTCGACGAATATCCACCTTTCTTCCTTTCTCTTTATTTATGGGGCTGTTGAGGGGTATTGCAAATGAACATTACTAAGGCTACGGTAACTGCTTACTAACTGGCAGACAATAATCATGCTTCTTTGGCACTTATGTTCTTCACTGTACGCAGTGGCTTGATGCTGTTACCTTGGAACGGCTTATTTGCAAAAGTGTGTCCATCAGAAACGACAACGGCTCATCAGCAGTCTAGCTGGTTCAGCAATAAAAATATAACAAATCAAAGAAGAATTTACAAAATATTTGCCTCATAAATTGATACTGATGTGCTTAGGTGTGATGATGCAAATATGAATCATACCTACACAGTTAAGATTCTTTTATATGACAAATATTGCCTTTTGTGTAAGTACCTATACTTACGAAGTACAAATAATGTAAAACATGACAAGACATTCTATGTATAATACAATAGTAAAGTAAAGTGAATAAATAATATAAGATTTTTTGTATGTTGCTGTGTTACATTTATTGTATGATATTACGTCATCGTAGATACAGCTAAGTGTTGGAATAATCAAGAAACAAAAAATAATACGACAAAAGAGAACTCGTTTTCTGCGGCGATCATTTGAATTGCTCAGAGTAATTATAATTAGTATAATAGCCAACGCCGTACACGTTGTGATCGCTTTGGCTTGAACTCTACGTAAGACAAACAGGATCCGATTATTCTGTAAACAGGACAAAAATAATGATATAACTTGGAATTGCAGAAGACTTACCATACATGCATTTATTACCTGCTATATTACGTAAAATTATATACAAAAAGCAACTTTATGATTCTATAGAATTAAAATGACTTCATACGTAATTTGCATATTATACCTCATTATTATATAATTCTAATGACTTCAAACGTTCACTTTAAACCACCTGAAACTAACAAAAACGGCGCAATAACAAATAGGTATACCTGTAGGTACAAGGCTTATATCATGTTTTTATGAACAGCAACATTTCAATTGAGTGAAGATAGTTTGGGAATATCCAAACTATCTTCATTCAGTTGAAATAGGTAAATAATTCGAATGTGGACAAATTCGTCAGTCATTGCCTCAGGCCACAAGTTTATTTTCCAATGCGTAATCATCGTCTAACTGTGGTCAAGCTTATTTCGATCCTTTTGCCGTCGCACATGGAGTAACGACTCCAATACGCAATATCTCTATATTGCGTTACTAGTTGGAGCAAAGGAAATATAAATTAGAAACATAGTTAAAGGGTTTGGTAAGCACAAAATATCCTAATTCTTATAAAAACCTACATAGGTACGATACAACGTAGATTTATAAAAAAGGTGATCAGTCGTCGAACTGTTATTAATACCAAACATAAAGGCATTTTTTTCTGAGCGACAAAATCTGTCTATCTAGATTGCGAGGGTAACTGCCACATTTTGAGACTGCTAGTTAAGATATATCAACTAATAATGTTATCTCGCGTCTCTGACTGGAGTGAAATTACCTTGGCAGTTGATGTGTGGGGTCTGACGTTCCAGCTTTAGAGGGCACATGTATGTCGATGTCGGAGGTTCGAACATTTTGCAACGGATGTGACCGTCATTTGGCGCAACGACCGTATTTGCTCGACTCCACGGAACTATTACGTCATTCACGTTACCAAGCCACCCAGCTTGTGACCTTTCTGTGTTTTCCAAGCACCTTGTCATGCCACTCAAAGAAAGGATTATGATAAGGTACTTTATTATGTGCTAGGCAAATAGCAACTTAAACAAAAACGTCACAACTAACTCTTGCAATTGCAAGTGACAGCAAGAGAAAACAAAGCAGAGGGAAAATCTGTATTCATTTCAGTAGTTATTATTGTAACAGATTGGTAACTTTGCTTTGTTTTATGAATATGTATCAAGTTATTAAGAAGTTTTGGCCAGTTTACTGGACGATATGTAATTCAATTACCCCAAAGATGTTTTAATACGGCATATTAACAGGAAATAAATATTTTGAAATTTTAATACCTGCTTACACATCAAAATCCTAACAAAGACGTTAATCGTAGGTATGTCGATGTCGTTATTATCACGTGTCCCATTATGTCTCACAATATTCTGATTGCGTGTTATTCAGGTTAATGACCGTTGCAGATAAAAACTTGAACTCTGCATACATTAATTGTCAGACAGCCAAACATTCTAAGTGTTTTGTTACTGTGTACCTTTTTGTACCTCGACGGCAAATGATCTAATTAAACGGCTACGTCATTTGAAGATCACACTTTTGTTACACAAAGGAAAATGATGCTTGCAAAATCTTAATTGATTGAAATAGAACTTTTGTAGATTCGTATAACAGTAGGTACTTTAATCACAGGTAGAGTGGAGGTAGCTTGTCTAACATTGTTATTCTACCTGTAGCTATAAAAAAATAAAATAAGGAAAACATTTAGCTTTCTCTGAATTATTATAGTATAGACACCTACGTAATAAGATTAAAGTTTTAAGAATCGCTAGTAAAGGACGTGCGTCATAAATAATTATGTACTCACATAGAACAATATAAGTAGACTTTGTAATTTGCTATAACGTCAAGGGACAATATCCACCTTTGCGGTAGCTCAGTGCCATAATATGTTACCAAGGTTTTCCTTTGTTGAGATAGACTGCCAAATTTCTATTGCTTGATTAGAACATCACTCCAATGGTCTTCTTCGAAACTATACATAGATACCTACTGTAGTTTACGGTATTATCAAGCAATATTATTTTCATTACAGATTGTGAATCACTGATTCGCAAGATGCTAGTCTTGGAGCCAATGAAGAGGTACACGATAGAACAGATAAAGAAACACAGGTGGATGGCGACGGAGCCGTATGCAGTGCCAACAGTGACTGTCGACCCTGCGAGGAGCCCTGCCCACGCGCCTGCTCATAACGAGCCCAATGAACAAGTGTTGAGGCTCATGCAAAGCTTAGGGATCGATCCCATTAAAACTAAAGAGGTATGCTACTTATCATATTAGCCTTATTTTGGTTCAGCCCTATTAAATGACTTAGTATTTATTTATTTGCTTAATTAGTTAATTATTAGTTTAATTAGCGAGTTTATTTTAATAAATATGCTGCTATTGCATTGTATAGTACCGTAACGACATTTCATATGTTTGTAATTTTAGGCGAGTTCTTGTCGGCGCTGTTAGCTATGGTTCTATCTTTACAAATATGTACATATACTTTAGGTTTTCATGAAAATTATCCATTATTTTAATCTGGTAGTAATATAGAGATACGTGCCCCATGTATTGCCATATTTAACCAAGTCTGTATTGCTCATAAGCAAGTAAGTTACATATAACTAAACTACTGTCTACAATATCCTTTTAATCAGATTTAATGACGATAGTTAGCTATTTTATAGCAATTAGGTAAGACTACCAGGTATTTACACCAAGTACAGAATTTAAAACTATTGATTTACAGAGCCTCCGTTCTAACAGCTACGACCACCATGCAGCAATTTATCTGCTACTTCTAGAGCGGTTACGGGCGCGAGCAGCTAGTGGTGCTAGTGTATCAAACGTCGAAGCTCGCACCAGGCCCTCGCGACGTCCTTCGTCGGTAGCTGACCAAGCCCTCGCTAAGGAAGCTCATGATGCGAGACGGGAACATCATAATAGGTAAACTATAATTTACTCCATTGCAGTGCTTTTATTAGAAATATGACTTAGTTATTACTGGACTAGTCGAATTCCATGCGGGTGTAGCATGGAATTCGTCTTGCCAATTTTATACGAATATTACCTATAAGATTAAAATGATTTACGTTACCATGTCCTTTCCAGTCAAGCTATTTATCTTCCACACGTTGAAATCTCTTTCCGTAGCTTTGACGCATTTGTGACGTCAAGAAGAAATAAACAAGCGTTATACATGTTTTATGAAATTACGCATCTCCATTTCAGATTACTTCACGCTGGCGATTCTCAGTCACGGGAGTACAGCCGAGCTACTCCGACAATATCGACTGGTCCGGCCGACGCATCGTCTGCCGAAACACAGCGGCTGTTGTCACTCGCGGGCGTCAACATGACTGAACAACGACTGCTCCAGCGAAACTCCGACCCCTCGGATACGCACCGGAGCTTTCTAGTCGGCAACCTGGATGTTATGACTAGCAGAAGCCATGAATCAGAATCCACAAGGCTGCTTTCCATGAGAAATATCGATGTCTCCCAGTCTAATCAAAGGTTAGGCACTAAAGTCAATGAGCCCTCAATACCCACACACAGACTTCTCACTTCAACTTATGAACAGCAACAAAATATACTAAAACAATCGAGCGAAGACTGTCGACGACTGTTGCAACAGTCGACAACCGTCGGACCGGAAACAAATAAAAGTACCATCGACGGAACTAGATTATTAACCTCCTCAAGTTTTGATTCCAAATGTGCGATTGATGTTGGAAGAAGTTCCTCGGCGACTGAACACAACGCAATAGCAAATTTTCTTCAAAATTCTGCTTCAGCAACAAATTTCAACGTTGATAATATGAAGTTACCTAGTTCTACGACGTTCACTATGTGTTCTGAAGCAGCGAAACTTATGAATACTTTACAACAGTCACCGTTGCCTTTAAAAGGGACTGTTAATTTAAGTACTAGTCCTATTCCGCCGCAGCTTGGAGATTCGAAACTGAGTAGTGTTTTAGAACAACCAAAACCGCTGGAATCTACCAGACTTGTGTCTCAAGCACAACAACAAGATCTCAACCGTCTTCAAACCAGTACGCCACCTTTTAAAGACTACATGAATCATCATCTTCCCGCTTATTCGTATTTACAAAATTCTGTCTTGCCACCGATTTCGAGCTCAGGAGACTCCAATTTTGCTACCAATACAGCTACAAATGATTTATTGCCAAGTACTCTTTATAGACCAGATAGTAAATTTTCTTTGAATAGGTACAGCACGGGTCAAACGTACTCGCAAAATCTCCAAAGTGGCAATGCATCTGAAGCCACAAAATTTCAACAGCAGTATTCGTCGTCGACAGACGAAGGTTGCGAGACAGATATGGAGGACATCGCGAACGCACCAAGCGGGGTACAAAACAGATTAAGCTCTTACGCTAGTTCCAGTTCTAGCAGTGGAGTGGTCACGTTTTTTAATAACAAAAGCCTCAGTCAAAATCTTAGCTGCGATTCATCGCAAAGTAACTTTTCCACATTTGAAAGCCTAGACTACCAACTGTCGGACTGTTCCAGTGAGTTAGCTAGTAGTCTACCTAGTTGTACATCCAATGATGACAAATTGGCCTACGAAAATAATTCACTCGTAAACACGAGTCCAATGCATCCGTGCGTTTACATATCTTCCTACAATAACAAAACGCCTGGTGTAGGATTCATTGCAAGGCACAACCCATTGAACTATCAGTCAGCTAATAAAAATTGCACTCGGGCAATTACACGAAGTCCAGTTGACTTTCGGGAAGGGCGTCGTGCAAGCGACGGACTCGTCGCACAACAAGCTGCTCAGTCCAATGATTCACAAAAGAACAGTTTGGCTTTCAACAGCCAGAGGTTGAACGAGAATTGTAAGGCTAAAGGGGTGCTAGAGCTTCATTTGGTTCAAAAAGAAGCACAAAAGCTAAAAACTCAATACCAATCGAGCATACCGGCGGAAGAAATGACACAAAGACAAATCCAGCACAACCAGTTCGCCGCAAGTTTCAGTCCACATTACTTGGATACAAAGAATCCTACACCCAAACGTATCAGTCTTCCTGAAACGTATAATTACTCGAGCACCTCGCCTCCGATGCCCGCGAGTCCAAAAATGGTAGCCCAACTTCAGGATCAAACAGACTTGCCCCACGGCGCCTCCGTGTCACAGGTCAGCAAACCTCCTCTACAACAGCAGCTAATGCAACACAGATTGTTCCAACAAAAACGGCAGTTATTACAGAAACAGATGACTCCAACGAATATTCCCCCACACGAGATGAGTTTGCACAGCCTGCAAGTCGGTCTCAGCAGACGACAGATGCTACGACAACAGAGCTATAAGATAGCTCAACAACAACAAATCCTGCCTCCACTGCCGCTGACTGAAACCGAGAACCGGGATCTCCTCGCTTTTCAGGCGATCGTCGAGGGGCCTAACCGAACGCCGAAACACAAACCGGAGGAGGGCCAGGAGGACGTCGCGAAGTTTGCATATCAAGGCTCGATGGAGATTAGTATAATGAATAAGGATAGGTTAGGTAATGAGAACTGGTCCAACCTGCCTTCGAGCCTGCAGAGCGCGTGCCAGATCTCGGAGCTGGCGGGGCGGCGCGAGGGCCGGGAGGGCCGCGAGGGCCGGGAGGGCCGCGAGGGCCGGGAGGGCCGCGAGGGCCGGGAGGGCCGCGAGGGCCGCGAGGCGGAGGGCGCGCCGCCGCACGTGGACGCGCCGCTGTGGCCGCAGCAGTGGGGCGCGGGCCTGTTCCCGCCGCAGCCCTGCTTCCAGGTATTCCAACAGATCAATTAAGTAGAGCCACGTAAAGCGTAGACCTGTAGTTTGGTAGTGTGCGTGTGCCGCCTCGCGTATATGCACTAGATGAAAGAATGGTCTCATTATGCTATGTATAAGCATCGTAATGTGAGTATATTATTGAAGTGTAGACGATTGTAATTTCACAGAATATGAATTTACGTACCTATATTTAGAGTGCATGACAATAAATAGTGCTTTAAAAGAATATATTACACCAGTAGGTCAGTGATTCTCTACGATATAATCCGAGCTGCCGTTAAGTACCTTAATATAAAATATAATAAAAACCAATATAATAGCCATGTATTCTTAGCGTAACGCTCATTATACCGATATAGGTAAAGGATGCACTCAATATTTGATATAATGAAATGAATTTTACTCAATTACTTATACAAGACCTTGTTACAAAGTATTCATTCCTGTTGTTCATTACATGAAATGATGTATCACCACTATACTAATGTATAAAAGTACTATAATGTAGCTATTCCATTTTTAAATTTTACTTGCCAAGTATTGTATTTTATAGAAGTTGTATGGTAATGATTTGCATTTTGCCCACTTACTGCAACATCACATAAGAATGTTCCTACATATTTATTTGTTAATTTTCTACATAGTACATTTCTTTTATTAGATGTAAGTATCTATTTATTATAGATATTATAAGTTAAATATATGAGTCTGTACTTTTTCTTTGTGAAAGTCTGTATAGTTTTTGTTATTATTTGCTAATAATAAAGTAATATATGTAAGATGTGATAGCTTTACTTAGAGGCAAGTTTTATTTAAAATACAAGTTATTGTAAATTTATAATGATAGTTTTATTTTATCACCTAATTGTTTTTGTCAAATAGCTTTTTTGTAGATGACACTATCGCAATGCACGTTTGCAATAGTAGCATATCATATAATTTATTTTGAAAGCTTATGAGGTAATAATATGTATGTGTCATACTAAAAAGTTAAGTTCAAATTATACGCAGAGCTGCTTACTCCATTTGAGAGCCAAGTAAATAATGGTTACCTACCTAACACCGAGATTGCACTGTCTAATTCTAGTCGACTAGTGATTGTTTAATAAAACCAATCATGATTTAGTTGCTTAATTTTAATCGAAAATAACTTTTGTCGTGCTAGTCTGTACAATTTTAATTCGTACTGCAATGTCACTTTAACAGTAACCCACGCAGTAAATATTGAATAAAATGAACTAAAAAAATGAACTATTGATTCAGAAGTGACATCGATAGAGAGATCTGCCAGAATACCCCTGCAGGGGAAAATAAATCGTATAACTTGATATCATTGAAATTTTATTCTGAGATTAAAGTAGGTAACAATTAAACACCAAATCAGGTAAGACAACATACAGCAAAGGCTCAAAGCTACGGTAGTAATTTTGCATTTGATTATTAGTAATATGGCTGTCACACATAACTCAGAACTATGATGAATAAAGTATTCATTAGACAACAAGGGTAAGTATTGCACTTTATATTAAAGCATGTAATTTTAATGTAAGAATTTGTAGCTGTGTTCCTTTGGGCGTTCAATTGAATGACGATGTGACAAAAAATAATAGAAGCAGCTGTAATTTTCAAAGTATCTTTTCATGGGTACAGTCAGCAACGAAAGTCTTTAAACACGTTTAAGATCAACTAATCGTAGTTTAGAAAATTACAAAATTCTCTTATCGATAATGGTAAGAATTTCCCTAAGCAATTGTATGCACATATATGATGTGACGATACTTGACAGTGGTTATCAACCGCCAATCACATAATGTGGTGTCGATATCGTAACCTTGCATTCGATACGTGCAAAGAGACAGTTATTTTTCAATCAACCAGTTATCTTAACGCAGTTTGTATATATTTACCATTTATGCTGTTTGTTTGCAGTCCAACTGGCAAGGACACAGCCTACCACCAACTGCAGGCATGCTACCCCTCAGTGAGAGCCCCATATTGGAACTCACTGAGCAAATGGAGTCCATATAGAATGGACGGCTATTTAAACGGTCGTTAGAAAAATATACCTATTGATAGTCGAATTGTGTCAACGATTTGAGGCAATAAAATATTGACAAAGCTATTATTGAAACCATATGAAATAATGGCGTCATTCCATACATTTAGTTCATATCCCAAGGCTGTATAGATAATAATAGTCATTTCCACATTATATAAGTATCTGCTAATAATAAAAAAACATCCGATTTATTCAAATTCGATTCTTGTATATTATTGCTGTGTACGACAAAAACGTTGCGTTTGTCCTTGTAGAGTCGCTCTCGTCAATGACACAATACGACTGTTATCCGATACGCTTGACAACATTACGATTATTTAGTCAATATATGGTATGCGATTGTTGTAGAATGTACCTGTACACGTAAACAATTATAAATGTTAGTATATTATGCACTGTATAAGTCAATAAATTGGCTAAATTCCAATAAATTAATTTAGTGATAAATAACGCGACAATATTTAAATAGGTTAAGTTACATGAATGCGTTTTAATTTTCTAAGCAACTTTAATAATTCTCTATACGATATTCACTTGAATTTCTTTCTTATTGCTTGGACAATAAAATGCGCGTATCTACTTATGGACTCTATTTTTCAAAAGAATTTACTTTTGTATATTAGATGTACTTCCTTAAAGGCCTACTTCAACATGGAAGTTTCTTGATGGCTGTAATAAATACCAATTTTGGTAAAATCGATTTCAAATGTAACTTTTCATTATAGCAGTTCAATAATTGTTTAAATAAAACTTTTTAGCAAAAAACAATGTTTTGTGGCACTTGCAATAGTGTTCTTATTACTCACTATTTAAAAGAATGTCTAAATTCTAGAAGAAATGAGAAGACACCATTTTACATTAGATAACGTAAATGAAGGAGTCAATACTTAGTATCGTTAGAGATATTTAGACTTATGTATGTACCTATTTCATTTAAACCGGTTTTGGTTTTCTTTTTCTGGTTGATGATACAATTATTAGATAACAATATTCCTTGTAAATAAACTACCTCTAATTATCTTCGAATACAAGACTGAATTCAGTGTCAATTCAGACCAATGATTGTCACACGATACCATCCGAAAGTCGAAGGTTTATTTTTGTTTGTTAAGAAACAACGGCAGTTGAATTCAAATAGCGTGAAGGTTAGTTATTTTTTTGAGTAATTCGTGTTTGTGACAAGTTTGAAAGTTAGGACATATCACAGTACGGTAGAAGTATAATTCACGGCACGTTATAAATAAAGTAGAGTTAGGACAATCATATTGACAATTAATACTCACACTCAAGACAAACAATAAGAAAACTGCAGTACGCAGACTAAAAACAAAAAGAAAACTGCAGTACGTTCGATAAAAGATTCTAAATGAATTAGAGTACCTAATCATGTAGGTAAATCATTTTTACGTAAGATATATCCAGCTTGACGTTTTGCAATGCTCTGGGCGGTAAGAGTGTTGGAAGTGAACGGTCTAAGTGATTAATATCACAATGCATCTATCTAAAAGGCTTAAATACCATTAATATCATTGTCCATTTATTATCTACTAAGTAGATAAAAATAATGAAATTGTCATCAATATCATGTAATGATTAGTGTCACACTGATCACTATGAAGCTTTACCGAACCGTAACAATAACTTACATACGTAAGAATTACTTATTAATTACATTGAGACTAGTTTCAATAAGTCATTACTAATGTAGAACTGTAGAATAGGTGTTTGGAGGCTTTTACACGATTAGAAATATTGCCACTGTATTATATTCTGACATTATCGAGCAGATTTCATGTTACTCGCAATTAAATAATTAATTAGGTTTTTAGATAAGTAGACAATTTTATATAAAGGAGGATGAAGTAGCAGGACGTAGGAAACAGCGATATGTTGACCGTATTACACAAGTTATGGCTTAACAGCTTCATCTGAAGATTTTGTAGTGACCTTATCTATATACATTTTTCGTTTATTGTACTTTTTTGGGTTGTGATAACGTATTTGGCTGATTGTTAATCAATGTATAGAGCAGTCATAATACAATAATTAATTTAAAAGTGTTTCATTTCCTAAAAATAACCTGTGTTTTGAACCCTGTCCCTAAATCCATTAACATAATTGTATGCTTGTGTAAAACCAGTTACTTGTGAAGATACCGACAATTAATATAATTTTATAAATATCAATTAGGTGATGATCGATAAACTAATATTATCATTTCAATAACGGCCTTTTTACAAATGGGTCAAATTCCATCTTCGGAGCATTTATTTCTAATATCATAATTCTGAGACTACTAGGTAAGTAACTAAAAGAGAATTAATGTGCTTCAAAGCGAGCAATGTTTCTTAAAATATTGAATATGACTGGTCATTTGAGACAAGTTTTATTCTATTTAAAATAGATACACCGATCTCAATTTTGTTATTTATTAACTATGAGTACTTACCAAAAATTGTAAGAGTGTGTTAATTGTAGATAAAAATAAATAAATTCACAAAATAGGTATGTATTATAATCATTTAATATTTGTATTTACTACACAGTTTTGTTGCTAGATTAGGTACATCTGGGCAATTGGAAAGACTGTTTGGGTAACAAATATGATATATATAAGAATGAAACAGCTAAATATATATAGATTGAGTTCTAAATTGCCTCCCCTGGGCTTCTTCATTTTCTAAACACTGCGAGCTACGATCACTTGCGTATCACGCAATTCATACACAGGTGGAATAGAGAAGCCTGAGGATCTCGCTATAGCCGGCCTCTTAGGAAGAATGACGAACGCCTAAACTATAACCATATGTTATAGACTTAAAATTACTTTTAGGTGTTTGTAACCTAAGAGTGGCTTAAATCTGTAATGCTATGGTGTTTGAGGGCAGTAAGACACAATCTGAGTTAGGCTGCGTGATGTAGGTTTGTCAATGAAGACCCCAAAGAGAGGACCCAGTATTAACGAATTACCGCTGTATAAAGGCAGCCGGTTCAATCACCTGTGATGTAGAAAGAAAGTCAACGATGACCTACCGAAAATTAAAAACAATATTTATTCCAAATATCCATTAATTTCCTATCACGCAGTCAATTACGATAATACACGCATCAAGACCCGCATCGATTATTTAGTAACTTGCGTGCAGTCAAGAAGGTAGGTACAGATAGAATGTATCTGTTCAATTAAGTTTGGGTGAATACATTACACTGCAAGTGATTTTAAATCGGCATCCTGTATATATTAAGTTCTATTGGAAAATATCCATCCTATCAAAAATATTTTCATGTAAAATGTTGCAAAGACGAGTCCGTATGACTCGCACTGTTAAAAAGTAATCAGATCTCATGTAAAGCTAAGCTTCTAACTCTACAAGGCCTAACTTCACAAACTGTACACCTTAGTCAAAATTGGATTGGCCATTTCGTTACTATAAGAACTATTGTATAACAGAAAAGTAATGAACAGTGGATAAATTTTAACCTTACGCCCATGTGAATGTTTTTATTTATTTATAATAACAAGGAGTCCCTATATAAATTTTCAGACCTCTAGCGTCAAAATTGCGGTAGTCTCATACAAACTTCCATCCCCTAAATTAAGGGGTTGGGGGGTAAAAGTTTTATATTTTTTTTGTTGTTTGTGTACTAATACTAGCGTACATACCAAATTTCAGCTTTCTAGAACGTTAGGAAATACCCTAAGAATTTTGATAATCATCAGTGAATGAGTGACGAAATCAGGATTTTTTAGATATCAATAAAATCTAAAGTAGGTATAAGAGCTATGCAATTAAAACTTTTAAGTCCGCTATTGACAACATATCCCGAGAATTTTGTTTATCTGGTATAATCCAAACCCAAATTATAAGGGTTCAGAAAAACGATGAATCGCTTTGAGAAAAGGTAGGTAGTGCCCTTGTGTTTCGCTTGGCTCGTATTGGCGATTATGCGATTTTAAGCTCTAATTTCAACGTGGCACATCATGAAAATAATACGTTTTACTTGGAGATATCTTCAGTATTAGCTTATTAAGATCATATGCTCCTTTTATTTTGTTACTTTTAACCAGTTTATCCTTCTGACAGAGGAAGATATGTATACCTAGGGAATATTTAATTTTATTAAATTTATCAATATGGTGTATGGGAAATTTGCCCACTGTCATAAGTCATAACGTAAACTGATACTGTATTACTGTATTGAACAGAGAGTTAGACAGTAATCTGTTATAAATCGGATATTGACGTATACGTACCTACATAGCCACTTACTTGGAAGCACAGACTGTACAGTATGCATTGTGATAAAATAAGTAAAATTTACAACTTTTATAGTACAACCTAGGTATAATAATTATTGAGATAATGCATGTCTCGAAGATCTAAAAAAAGGCATTTTATTTGCGTGACAGATCAACAACAACAGAAAGGGCTAAGTCATAAATAATCGGTAAAAAGCCAGCAAATAATCGGTTTTAGTATTTCTAGTCAATTGCCTACTTAGTAGCTAGATAGTAAGCAGGTAATTTTACCTAGTCAATAGTATTTTTAATCAATACTGTGGTACATTTTGACCCTTCAAAATTGTGACGTTTTATGTCTACTAAATTTTATTTCATGAAATAATATTTGCTAAACTTAATATGTTCTATTATTATATACCTATTATATCATATTATACTTAATTATTATTTATAAAAGAATCGAGATATAGCAATCTTTTTCAGGAGTTAATTTTATTTACTACCTACCAAGCGAAATAAATTTTCACACTTTCTATCTTTACATTTCTATACCTATTCATCAATTACCACAGACTAAAGTTATCAACATACCTACATAATACTCATGGACATAATAAACAACGATAATAAACTTATCACATCGATAATACAACAGTAGAAGGTCACTGCCGTCATTCTTAGTAGCGTATTGTTCAATGAGATAGCAACATTCACCGAAGTACTTCTACTCTATCTAAATTATTATTATTCTTATTATTACTTAACAATCTCGCAGCTTCCCAGATACAAATTATGTCTAAAGTGATAGAATTGATTAAAAGTGCACAATTTAGTTACTCATTTGAAGTGACTCCTGATGTGTCCGAAAAAGAAATAGTTAACTTGGAAGTTTATCCTGCGTTTTTTTCAGTAACATGGCATGCGAAATCCCATCAATGTAAAGACATGAATATAGAGCCTCTCCAGACAGCCAGCATGTTGAGAAGGAAAGGAATACATGTTTTATTGCACATGTCTTGTGATATGATGAAGACAGATTATCTAAAGGAACTACTAGTTAAGTTACAAGAGAATGACATTTGCAATCTGTTTTTAGTTTTAGGAGGTAAGTATAGCTATTATTTATTTAAACCTACATAATAGATACTAACCTAATAGTGAAATTAATTAATTACCATTTTTTATTGTGTTGAATTAGAAATAGGTTCATAAGTTATACCTGCCATAGCCGGTAAATTACTCCAGGCTTTGTTTTCTTTTAAGTACATACTTACATAATACTTTGTTTTTTATTTTACTAATTGTACTACCTTTGTGGTGCTGCTTGTTGTCAATGTAGTCGATGTGCATAAGGTCTCAAGTTTGATTCCTGGGCAGATCAAAATTTTCTCTCAAGAAATTGTCAGTGGCAGTGCAGCTTGACACTGCCCGGTAGACGTCAATAGGATGTCTCTTAATGACGTGGAATCTACAACCATCATATTTATAACACCATAGCTGACGAAGATTAAGTGTAAATCACATCTAGCTACAGTACCCAACCCTTGCGTGGATGTAGACGTGATACTGGTGTATGAAAATTATAAAATAGGCCGTGGTTTGTGTTGTGGCTTTTCGTTTATTGAACATTGATTTATGAAATATCTTGTAGGTCTACAAAATAAGGAGTACCGGGTATGATTTTCATTGTTTTATTATTTTCAGAGGCTTACGATCGTAGTACGTCCGATTTCGAGAATACGAACCAACTTATAAAGTTTATCAGGAACCAAACTGGAGATCATTTCTGTATTGGAATTGCTGGCTTTCCTGGCTGCTCTGACGAAAAGTTATTGCAAATGAAAGATAAAATTGAAAGCGGCGCAGATTTCATAATTACACAAGCATTTTTTGATACAAAGACGTTTAAAAATTTTGCAGAACAGTGTAAAGAACTGAATATTAAAGTCCCTATTATACCTGGGGTGTTCCCATTTGAATCATATAAGCAATTAACTGGCTTTATAAATCTTTGTAAAATTAAGGTATCTAACGATTTGTTAGAAAGTGTTTATGTTAGAGAGAAATTAAATAAGCCCTGTTTAGAAGTTATTGAAACATTATTACAACGGCTGCAAGATGATTGTGAAGTGAACCATGTTCATTTCTTTACGTTAAATAAACTGGACAGAGTACATAAATTCTTACATTATACAATCTACAATAAGATTGAGTAGAAAATTTTCTTAATAAAAGCCGTTTCAAAACAAAAAAATGCTAATTATTGTTTTCTTTTACTAACGCTCCATATATACACAAATAAATAAATAAATAATAATTTATTGACATCAGAAAATTGTAACAAGCATTCACATAAATATCCGGTAACCAACTTTGTTTACAATTTTGTACATAAACATCTGTGTCTGAGCTAGATGAAAAACATCTGTATTTCAGACATCAGTGCTCTGCCCTAGAATTTTTACATCGTAAAATATAAGCTGATTTACTTAAAATGAAACTAGAATTTTGAATATTTTAATGATAAACCTAAATGAAATAATTAACTGTTATAACAATTATATCTAACATTCTAAAGCTAAAGACAGGTGATTAATAATTTTTGAAGAAAATTGTTCGAATCTAATTTTTTTTTTTTTAAATAAGATTGTTGTAGAGTATAGTGTAAGCCTCCCTTTGTGTATAGTGTTGGTGTGAGTGTATGTGGGAGGGTGAGTTATGAACTACTTTATTATAGTAAGAAGAAGCATCTCAGTCTCATCATAGTTCAGCCTCATTATATATTCATTTAGCTTAGTTTTACAGTGTCTCTTATTTAGGTGATATAAATCTAGGATTTTATTTAGTTTATTATATAGATATGGGCCAAGGAAACAAGAGAATCTGTTCACATAGGAGTGTTTGAAAACCTGTAGATCGCGAAGAGAAATGGCCATTCGTCTGCGCTTAGAAGTGTTTCTAGGACTTATATCGTAATTCATGCTACCATGTTGTTTCATAATTAACATAATAAATAAATAATAAATGTACAGCTGACGTACAGAAAGGACTTCGCATGATTGATACAAGGAAAAAGTTGGGAACCTAAAGTGCCGAAAAGTGCTGACTTTCAGTATAGCCCTTTGTGTAATTTCTAGAGGTTTCAGTAAGGTTCTAGGTGCACCCCCCCAAACCGTAATGCAGTACTGCAGTATTGACTGACCAAAGGCTAGATAAAATCGTTTCATTAATGTGGGTTCTGCGACATGTCTCAAATTCCTGTAAACATAAATAAGGTTTCTCATTCTGGAAGTAAGCAGTGCTATATGGTATCGAAAAGAGAGACTACTATCGATCACGATACCCAAATATTTTATCTTAGATGTTCGTTATAAAGCAGGGCATGAGCAAATATTGCTACCGCAGCAGTTATGCGCTGTTATGGTCAGTGATGTGCGAGAGTCATTATAATTGCGCATGGAGAAGGCAATGTACTGAGTTTTATCAATATTCAGAGTCAAAGTATTTCTCTGAAGCCAGTGACAATATCAAATCCTTGCAGTGCCTGCACATAAGCATCCTCCTACGTGTTAGCAGAGAAAAGCAATACTGTGTCATGTGCATAGGAAATTAATTTTCCACCATTAAGGTCTAAATCACAAAGGCTGTTTACGTATACTGAAAAGAGCGTTGGACCCAAAATACTGCCTTGGGGCACACCAAAGAAGATAGGCAAATCGGTGCTAATGTAGTCATTTATCCTGACACACTGGTAGCGCTCCGTTAGATAGTTTTTAAAAATATTGAGTTGGTCTCCTCGGACACCCAACCTTTCCAATTTTTCCAATAATAACGGGGCCGCAACCGTATCGAAGGCCTTGGCCAAATCTAGAAAAATACCAACAGTTTTCTTGCCTACATCTAAGTTTTTCACAACGTAATCAACGAGCTCATGGGCCGCATCACTTGAGGATAATCCAGTTCTAAAACCAAATTGGTTTTTGGAAATGAGCTTGTTGGATTCCAGGTAGTTGACTAATCTATTATTCAGAATGCGTTCTAAGATCTTGGAGACAGTAGGCAATAAAGAGATGGGCCGGTAATTAAAGATAGATGTCTTATCTCCAGATTTGTGTATCGGATGAACCACCGATTTCTTTAAGAGCCTAGGGAATATTGCTTGTGATAAACATAAGTTAATAATATGTATCAGGGGAGAAACAAGAATACTTCTATTATCCTTCAGAATTATACTGGGCATAGAGTCTCAACCAACAGAACTGACATTTTTTAGGTTCATGATTCGATTATTTACTTCAGACTCATCTGTGTCCAGTAAAATAAAACAATTAAGACAATTCGTGGTGTGCTTTTCTAACATGTGAGAAATGTATGTGTGATTAGGGTTAGTACATACGTTTTACGATTAGTACGATTACTTCTATCTGTGGAAACTTGTAAATGGCCTTCTTGTATTTATTTTTCTTCTTATTGTATAAGCTAGCTGTAAGTTTTCCTAATAAAATAAAATAAAAAAAATAATAAAATAAAATTACGGTTAGTACGATTTTCGTTGCGAGGTTCCTACCCAAATTTACAAAGAATTTATTTACATCCACAGATTCTCTAGGACAATTTTTATTTATTAATTCCGTAGAATAATCTCTTTGTTTTTTTGTGTTGGTAATATTTTTTACCGCATTCCATAGTTTTTTATTGTTACCTCCCGCTTGTTTTACAAGATTTTTCTCAAATGTTCTTTTAATTTTTTAAATAAGTTATTACAGAAGTTTCTGTATCTAGTATATACCAATTTAAGTGTATTGTCATTAGGTGATTGCCGTGATTTCATATTTAATCTATCCCTGTGCCTCATGCAACGTAAACCTAAATCGTCTTGACAGTTTAGACATTAATAGCGACTATTTCCCTCTGTATAGATTCAATAAAATATTCCATGGCAATACCCGCCTTCGAGCAATCATTTTATATATTTTATTTATTTATTTAATTAATTAATTAAAACGGTATAACACCAATTACATTAATTAACACAAAACCATAGTTGGTAACACACACATAAATAACAACAAAGAGGAAAAAACAATAATTAAATGGAACACACAAATAAATTCAACAAAATTAAAATATACACAGAAAAAAAAAGAACTAACAATCATAATGTATAAACAAAACACAATACACGAAACACAATCAATACACAAAAATAAGTTTAGTTAGTGTGTATGCGATTCCTTTCACAGAATCGCAAACACACCAACATAATTACATGCCATCCGTCCGCAAATAAGTCACAGTCCGGATTGGCACTAAGGAGAGTGTTGAGAGCAGACTGGGTGCGCGGTATGGGTGACTTTGCACGAGCCACAGTGCGACATGACGGTACGGCGAACAAAACATGTTTCCGGTTACGACGGTAATTATTAGGGACATATAATCGACACAACTCATCATGAAGATCCGGTGCATCAATCTTACCTCTGAGGATTTTACACATTACTGTGAGTTGGTTCATCTCACGCCTTACCTCTAAGGAGTTATAGCATAGGCTACCCAGAAGAAAGTGTGTAGGGTACATAAGTGGATAGTATCCATGGATACGCATGTATAGGTACCTAAGGAAAGCCTTTTGTACTTTCTCAAGCAGAAGAATGTACTTTTTTTCATGTGGGTTCCACACACACCCAGCACTCTCTAGTTTGCAGCGAACCAAAGCACCATAAATCAATTTTATAACTGGATAGCTACTAAAGTCATGGGAATTCCTCAGTATGAAACCTAAACGTCTAAAAGATTCTTTTGCTAGTGCAGTTACATGATCGTGGAATGTTAATTTACGGTCAAAAGTGACACCCAAATCCTTAATGGTGGTTGACCGATTTATGCTCTGACCAAGTATCTTGTAGTCGTGTTCAATTGGGTGTCGCACACGACCGAAACTTACAACATAGCATTTAGTGGGGTTAAAATCCATCTTGTTCGTGTGGCTCCACTGATATAAAGAATCGATATCATGCTGTATAGCTAAACAGTCAGTTTCAGACCTAACCTCCATATAAACTTTAAGGTCGTCGGCATACATTAAGCAACGGGTGTGCTGCAGAACTGAAGGAAGATCATTGATCATGAGCAAGAACAACAGGGGTCCAAGTATGGATCCCTGGCTCACACCAGAGCGCGTGTGATAGGGCTTAGACTCATAAACACCAAGTCTGACAAACTGCTGTCTATCGCGGAGATAGTCAGCAAGTAGCTGGAGTAGTCCAGGAGCAAAACCGATAGCGCTAAGTTTGGCCAGTAGTATGTCATTATTGACTCTATCAAACGCCCTCCGGAAGTCAAAATACAGCACGTCTACTTGTGAACCCCTGTCCAATACAGTGGACAAATAATCTACTAAGGTTAGTAAATTGGAATCCACTGACCGCTTTGGTCTAAAACCGTGCTGTTCGTTACAAAGAAGTTTGTCCACTTGTGCAAGTACGTATTTGTGGATTATTATTTCAAACACCTTTGCAGGAGTTGACAAGACAGCAATCGGTCTATATTCCTCTACCTTAGACTTGTCAGAGCTCTTTGGTATTGGGGTTACCCTTGACAATTTCCACTGGGGTGGGTAGTGTCCAGATTAGATTGGTTGCCAATTTATTGCTTCAAGGCTTGATTTAAGTGCTTCTTGATTTAGTTTGATGATAGAAGACGTAGCAAATGATCTTAACTGCTTACGATAGAGGCAGAGTAAAACAGCCTGATGATCAGTAATCGCGGATTTAATAACAAATGTCTGGGCTTTTAATTTGGTTTTGAGCATCACGTGATCAAGACAAAATTTGTCATGTCGCATGGGAAACGTATGTGCAGGTAGGATGCCATAAAACGCACATAGGTTTAGATAATCTAGCGAACTAGTAATCTCATTATCGGGACAGATGATGATTGATGTTAATATCTCCAACGATTGTAACGGTTTGAAAGCCGCTTAGATCTGTTAAAATTTTACCAAGTGATAAAAGAAATGTATCGATGTTCTTATAAGACGGAGACCTGTAAATTGCCAATATTGCAGTCTGGTTCGAGATCTTTAGAATAAGGCAGTTACATTCTGGGTATGCGGGCTCCTCACAAACAACAGTGAGACAAGATTTATAAAAAACAGTTACTCCATCGTTTTGATTAGCATTATTTTTTGATAGGAGACAATTATAACCATCCAGAGTCGGGATCAAGAGATTGCAAAACAACCAACAATCCGTAAGCACTATTACGTCACACTCAAAACCCAGTCTAGTGAGAAGTACAACAAAGCTATCAAAATTACGTGAGATACTGCATATATTTTGGGTTATAATAGTTAAACAGTCTGCAGGGCGCGGAATAGATTTTAAGCATATTTCAGGATCACAAACAAGAGATAGCAATATCAAGCATTTTTATGAAAATAAAGCATAGGATTTACTTTCTGATTTGAAGATTAGATTCAGAAGATTTGAAATAATAAATTTAATAATTTTGCGATCGATATAGCAATTAAAGAAATGTGATAGCAGATCGTAATAATTATAATACAAAGTAGTATAATAAATGTTACATATACTATATATAAATAAATAATATAATAATAATACTTGTGATATAATTAATTGATATATTTAGTTCGAATAAATAACTAATGAATACGTGAGCTGTTTTGGTTGTAATGAATTGATCGATTTTATGTGTGTGTGTAGAGTAGGTTATAATAATATGTGTTAACAAATATAAATATAAAACCTTATATGTAAAATTAACGTGCATGAGTAGGTACATTTGGCAAAGAGCATAACTTAAATTGACATAATTAGCAGAATTAAGATCAAAACCTAGTCATTCCTTAATTATGAGCTTCTCTTTAAGTTTTATAAGATCTTGCTCCTGATCAATCCGATTGTGTGGCATTCCTTCTTTCTTACGTAAATAAATTTTTCCATAGGAGGTCCAGTAGTAATTGAAACAATGCGTATTTGCAAAATCACGCGCGAGGAAAAATAGTCGTCGTCCTTTAAGCGTTAGGCGGTCCGAGATAAATATCGGTTTCTGTGGGATATTCTGATCTATTAGTTTAGTATTTAACTTCTAGATTTTTTCCGCCACTGTAAGTTATTTTAGATTTTTAAGGAAGGTTGAAATTAAACACTTTATACGGATTTTATCGCGTTGTTTATTTTACTTTAAACACTGTTATTACATAATTTTGAAAACTCTAACACTACTATTATTGAATTTTACTACTATTTAAGCTATATATATTTTTTTTTCTTCTAATTAAAACTATTTGTATTTAAGTTTACACTTTGCCCCGACGTTTCGGTTGCTTTACAGCAGCCATGTTCACGGGGAGACTAAGATGGTAGTTGTCCCAACGTTCCAGTGTAGTTATTTCAAAGTACCCGAACATAATTTAATCATTGGTGTTCCTATTTACGCAGAATGAGCTCAAAGTATCATGAAGTCTAGCTGCGTTTTGCTTCTTCTTGGGTTTGACTATTTGAATGACTGGATCCCAAGCTGGTGGTACATTCCAACCATCCTCTCTATTGAAATTAGGATGTTTTTTTAATTTCAATAGCCTCGCGAAGCATCCTTGGTAGGAATCGGTGTTCTTTTGCGAGTATATGTGGTTTGTCAAATCGTAGGTAGTGGTTGGTCCCCTGTTTCTTTAGTAAGAACAGACGAAAACTCTGCTACAATTGCTTTCATTACATCGGGCTTGGAGAAAGGACGATTTATATCTTTGATATCCGAAGTATTTAATTGTAAGCTGAGCACGTTACCAATCTTTTTCACAATGTTGCAGAGATCTTGTTTCGATTCATTTTGTAATTTAGGTATGTTTCGAATCTCCACTTTTGCCGAGCAGGATTGCCGCTCAAGATTTTCAATTTTAGTTTCCAGGGTATCGATATACGCTAGTTGTTCTTTACGCTCCTGCCTAAGATTTTCCAAGTCCTAGAGATCATCATATATTGAGGATAAGAGTTGGATCGATGTAACAATACTCGCATTTTGTAATTTGATTTCTTCTATAGACGACACTAAACTTTGTAATTTACCGTCGTGTCATTCGAATCTCGCATTTCTTGCATAAAATTGCTAAATTCATTTTCTTGGACTTTTCGTTTCATTCGTCGCGTATTAATATTAAATTCAACCTCCTTATTCTGCGAGAGAAGACACTCTTCCTTCAACACTCTCCGTGTCGGTCTCTGGATGAATTGGTTGTTTAGGTGGAGTCCGTTTTAGCGGCATTATTGTAGATATTGCTGTTTTTTTCTTCTTTTTGTTAATTAGCACAAAATCTTATTCCAGGCTGTAGCCAAAAGAAATAGTAATAAATAAGAAACACGACTACGTACGTGCAAGACGAGATGATGGAGGCAGTAATTTTCAAACTCAACAGCTTTGGCTTTGCGTAGAAAGAAACGTTGCACTTCTTCAACAATCCGGTGACAGATGACGGATGCGAATGATAGGTGACGTATGACAGTTGATTGTTGACAGTTGACAGATGTCAGTTACAGTTTCCTGTTGAATGGTGAAGGGTAGCGCTGTCTCGACTGTTGCTGTCTCCGTCGCACTACGACTCTCCGTATCTTGTTGAGTTATGCGCGCCTAGTACTCGGTGATAATTTATGTTGTTTATTTTACTAAAATATTAAATTTTTTTTTTTTATATATTGCTATAGGGTGCACACGACTATTCGCTTTCGCGGTCCAGGGGGGAGGGGGATACAGTAGGTACTTAGCTTATGCTTATGCTATCTCCTTCCCACATTACCTAAATTATACTAGTTTTTGCGTGCAACCTGGTATGCGTGAAATTTTGAAGTAGCTACCTATTCAAATTTTTCGTTTTTTGCATACATAGAAATTGATCTAAACATATAATACTCAACTTCTAGGCGGCGTATCAAGATAATAATTCACAAGATTTTAAGTTAGACCTCCGGCAATACAACTGATAAAACCGTATTCAATTTCATGCAATAGTTTTTCGGTGATACACATCACCTATATGGATAAACGGCGGACCGACCATTTCTTCTACTTTACGACCAATTTCAACTAATTATCGATTAATTCACTACGTAAATAGATTTCCAGTTTGCGATGGTCGCTGTGCCAAGATGAGCTATACTTGGTAAACATGACAATATTGGCCTATATTATAGGTATAGGTATATACGTATACTATAAGTACTGTATAGACTGAATATAATTAAATATATGTTAAGTACCTACTATGTTGATATCTCAACGTTTAAACCTTTGCTTAAAACGAATGAAGATGTATAGAATGAAGATATAATAGTAGGCAAATGTTTCTGTCGAGCAAAAATTGTGATTTTACTTTAAAGCATCTATTAGTCGTTTTAAGAAACCTCTGTAAGAGCCAGGATCGCAAGAGCCTAGCGTCATCGCGCCAAACGACTTAAATCGTAAATACCAATTAATGTATACTGGATTTGCGCCATTTGAGGTCTTCCGCCGCAGCTGCAGCGCTGGAACAGCCCACCATACTCAACGCACATGGAATCCCACCCTAACGACCTGCTCATTATCTAAGGCATCAAATACCGTCGGGTGTCTTCTCATCGTCGCGTCCTTTTGGATGCCAGTTTGGCTGGTACGCCAGCAATGATAAGAGCACGACGGGTAATGTCATTCAACTTCAGAACGTTTCAACAATTTTGAAGTCGAGGAAATTAATTATTCGTTCATATTCATCAAAAGTTCATATTTATTATACTGAGTCTAAGGGATGGCGTAGCGAAAACTTTGGCAAGACTTCTTTCTATAGGTACCTACTTAACTGGACGCAAACTTCTATTAATCATAAAAACACAAGATTAAAATTTTATATTGATTAACATTATTATGCGGTACGCAATGGATTGCTAACAATACAGCGCACCGCTCGCGCTGGCGTGCGACGCGAGTGGGGAATGATCTCTTCGCTCCGCGCGCGTAAAACAACTGATCTGTTTATATCACGACGATGCTGTATTTTAGTAAAATGTGGTATTCTATGTTTTGATTTAATAAAATGGATGGTTTATAAACTGTGTTATAATTCACAGGCAGAAAAATGAAAAATTTTATAAAACATACTGAGATTTTCCTAAAGAAAATTCTAACGATTTTTAACTCAGAATAATGGTCTCAATCAACTATTTCAGTTTTCGGTAGGCCGTCCCTGACACCCAATATATTATTGTCTGTATCTGTATATTATGAATTTGATTCTTAAACTAACTGATGTAAATTTAACTGGTACCTATAACGGTATTTATCACAAACACTGGTACCATCAGCTGTCGTCAGTGTCATTGGCGTATGAAAGATCCAGTAGATAAATAAAAAAAATCTTTTAAAATGCTCGGTACAATCGTAAGTTTGAATTCTTTCGTGATATGTCGGGCGATACAATAAGTACGGCAACACTAAAAGGTATCTGTCAACTAACTGACCAGTGAATTACGTGAGTAGTTACAGTGACAGTCTAATAAATCTATGTGACAGTCACAGTCATTTCTGCAATTGGGTATTTTACTATTTTAGGTTATATGATACTATTATCTATTTATTAAAGGACTTTTATTAAATAAACATTGCGGTAACTACTGATTGTATTAAACGAACTAAAAGTAATCATTTCTGGAGTGCTGAATTGTGAGTACGTTCATAAATGTTTGGGAAATTTGGTTACAAAACGCCGCACATCATATCTTAAGTTTCCAATTATATTTTAGGTTGAAAGATGTCTTTTCCTGATAAACAACAGCGAAAAACTTGTTGGGACTCCAGAGATCGTTACTGGGAATGTCTAGATAAGGAAAATATTAAAGACAATTCTGCACAACCTAAAACATGTTCGCATTTAAGACAATTATTTGAAAAATCCTGTCCAACACAATGGGTCTCACATTTTGATAGGAAGCGAGACTTTAATGTTTTTAAAGAGAAAATGCAGAAAGAAGGATACGAACCTATCAAAGAGCAATAATGTTTAATTAGATTGTTATTGTAAATATAGAATGTAGTAAATTATTTTTAATCTGGATTTGGTTTTTATTTTTAGTCCACTATCATGTTTTCATTTGCTATATGGCTATTCTGATAGCATGAACCATACAGAATAGGTAACAAGATATTAATTGATACAATTGTACATGTTGAAATGTATAAATTATAAGATACTTTTTATGATTTCAGATAATTCAATATGGTGCAATCACAAAAAATTTTGAATGAAATGAGTGGTCCCAGTTATGATTTTAAGTTGGAGGCTATACAGGTATTCACCTTTTTAAATGTTCTTTAATGAATGAATATGATTATGTCACTATATTTATATAAATTATAATTTCCCTCCTAGCAGGATTAAACTAGCTTTGACCCTGTAACTATACTATCAAAAAATGTATTTATGTATAAATATAAGGTACTATTATTAACCCTTAGTGTTGAAGACATTCTCTTGTAGAATTATTTACCACATGTAATATAATATATACTATGTTGTTTCATAGTAGGTGTATAGGTCGGGAACTAAACTGTACTTCTAGTTATCACAATATTTATCATAAATATTACATTTTTATTTCAGGAATTATTGATGTTGGTTAAAGACAGAAAGTCTAATCTCAACAAAGAATTTTGGGATGAAATAGCTCAAAAATTGTGGCAACATTTAGAGGAATGCCTTGAAAAACTAGATGATCAATTATTATGTGCAACATGTTTTTACTCTGTGATAACATTGGCAGATAAAGAAGATTATTATTTGGATAAGCTTCTTCACATTTTTGGTCCTGACCCAAGTTCACCATCACAAGTAATACACCATAGAATGCCAGAGTCTAGACAGCTGCAATTCACAGTAAATGAACCATCTACTAATATGACAGAGAAACAGCAATCTTCACACACACTGCAAGTTGTGTCTCTTATTTATGGAATTTTTCAATCATCCTTTCTTATACAACAGCAAAACGACAATACAACCAAAATAGCTGCTGTTTTAAAAGAGATGTTCCACTTACTGCTACTTATGGCATATGAGTATTCACAGTATACATTTGTAGCATTTAAAACAATAAAATCATTTAAAAAGCTCTGTGGAGGCGCTTTAGAGAAATACATTTTTAACAAAGAAAATCAAGCAAAATTGCTTGCTTTAGTTAATTATAACTGGGAAAACCCTGTCACTGGTGTTAGAGATTTAAACAGGTGTATATTTCAAACAGTAATATCTACATTAGACAATATAACTTATGAAAAAGCATTAAATGAAATTAATGGCTTTTATTGGAATAAAGCTAAGTTTTTAATGCTGTCTGAAATAATTGAGAACTATAATGGAGATGTAATGTCTTTGGTATGTAGTCATGAGCAGTGGGTAGATGGTCTAATGTATAGTTTACATAAACCAGGATTGGTCTCAGCAGGAGCTGATATGTACTTTGCTCTGCTAAAAAAGATTAACTATAAAAATGATTGGTGTCAACTCTTTCTATATCCTATATTAACTATTCTTAATGGTCCTAATAGCAAAGCTATTGAGAACTTCAGAAACTACTGGTGCCTGACTACAATGAAAAAATTTGGAACATTAACACAAGTTTTGATTAGTGAGTTGGAAAATCTAGAAGATTCAGAACAATTATTGTATAGCAAACTGTGTGTAATGAAACAAGCCAATAAGCTTGGTATTATTGATAAGAACTTGAGTGATGATAATACAGCATTTCGAAATACAGTTCTAACTGGCATTGAACACTACAACAACCATATAAGGATGTTAGCATTTGATATTATCTGTGTATCACAAAGAAAATCAATCCCAAATGCAATGGAATATAATTTAATACTAAATTATTTACATGATAATGTTAATTCTGACAGTACAGTGTTAAGGCTAAGTATGTTTAGCAGCTTCAATACATTCTTAGTACAGTTGCATTGTACATTTTTAAATGTGATTACCAAAAATGATAATAATGAAGCCATAGAGAATTTACTTACCTTTTGTAAAAGTCTACAGAGCTTTATTATAAACAATTTCATGGTAAATGGCAATTATCAAAGAAAGATAACAAGCATAAAACTGTGTAATTTTATACTGACGTATTTTAGTGAAATACCGAGAAAGAGAAAAGATCAAACAAGGCAAGCTACTGTTACTTTAATTGGGTTTTTGAAGCAGAAAGAATGTTGGTCACTATCAGCAGAAAGCTTTATTATGAATCTAATCAATTTGTTAAAAGATCCTGCTGATGATGTAAGAGATAGTGTTATCAAAATATTGCTAAGACACTATCCAAAAGAGCTACAGAATGTAACTGTTATGACGCATATAGTCGAGGATGCTAAATTAAGCATGAAAAGCAAATATTTTTATGAAATTGGTTGCGGTCAAAGCATGTTTAAATTAATTATTAATTTATTGATAAAAGAGAAAGAAATAAGTAATACAGAATATAAAAGTGTGGATAACATATTTGACTTTGCATATGATGAATTAGTTACTCAGCATGCAGCCAACACAAATGTTTTGGAGTCTATTGAAACTGGAAAACAATTACACTCTTTCATGAGCATTCTGCTAGTCGTTTTAGAGGAGTGTATATCGTCATCTTATAAAATAAACATAGACAATAGAATATCGGAGTTATTGGATGTTCTGGAAAGCATATCCAATAACTTTGCATGGGAACAAGAAGGGAGCTCCGATTTTTCAAAAATGAATGATATGGTACAAGTTATCATAGACAGTTATTCCTACCAAAATTTTGTTGACAAAGATGATGCCACAAAAATATCAGGAATACAACAAGTTGTTTTAAACTGTATATGGTTAAGTGTGAAGGTATTTATTTGCTTTTACTTTTATAGTACCTTACAGGTGGTTAGTATTGGTACTAATATTGAAATTGGATTTTAGGCGTCTTGTGACTTAGCATCTGTATTAGTTCAATACAATCAGAATAACTTTGATATGTGTGAGAGATGCTTATATATAATTACGCGTGTTTTGGAAACGTCTCGACATAAAGGAGCTATTGAAGCTGCTGGAGCTGCACTTGGTAATTATGTATTTTATCCTACATAATCAGTGGATTTTTTATTGAATCTGTAGTCCCAGTATGATAAATAAATTATGTAAACAGCCCTTACTATACTTTGTCAGGTACTCTGTACCTATAGATTTATGATATGATTAGACATTTTTTTTCAGGTAGAGGTATTCAATATTTGACATCGTTGCCGGAAAAAGGTAGAAATATGCCTGAAGAAAACGACGTTTCAAAATTGCCGTTTATTTTACTTAAACGCAAGTTAAATGATTTGATTTACGAGACTAATAAGATGTCTTCTATTACACGAAGAGGGGCAGGTCTCTCTATAATGGTCCATAGGATAGTGTCTAGCGATATTAAGAAAGGAAAAGTAAGAACAATTATTTAAACGATATTATTTTTCTGCATGTGTTTCACAGCCTAGTTGGCTAGTCAAATTAAATACCAGTATTTTGTTTTAAAACTCGCATACAAAAATATCGGCTTCGTCAAATTATTTCTAGTTAGTAGATTTCAACAGCACTATTCTTCACCATTATTCCAAACTATAATAATATTGCGAAAATGTCATGGAAAGCCTTCACTCTGACGGCTAAGATTTAGAAGCTACTTTCTTTATCGAGTTTATCGGACAAAGCCTAGGATTGAATAAGAGGGTTACACGCGCGCAGGCAAATCGTCCTAAGATTTTACCCTATGCCACCGTAGGCACTGGACCGCTGAGCTCTTTCAGCATGTGTTAATAATAATAAATAGCTACGTTCTATTTACGTTGACAGTGTTTAGAGATCATAATACTGTTAAAGTGAGAATTACCATGATACTTTCGCTAAGTTATTGATTGAAATGGTGATTTGGATTCTCTTAAATCTATTTTGGATTTGAAGCAGACAGCAGTAGGCGAATAAAGTTTCACGTCTTTTTCCCAATAACTACAAATATTATGTTGCACTCTAAAGTTCCTACACATTGACAAACCTATACTCCATTTGGTTAGGTACTTAACTAAAGGTGAACAATCTTTATGTCTCTTTTATCTTCTTATCAAAAACTCAGTTTAAAAATAAAATGCTGCTAAAGATCAATGTAAATACAACAATAACGATTACTAAATAAATTGAACCATTAGTAAACTAATGGTTCAATTGATTTTAGCAGTAGTTTATTTGTTTAATATGTGTTAGCGTAAAAAGTCACATCAAGATTGTGTACCTTTAGTTATGTACCTATCTTATCTTATCTTGTGTGGGGGCCATCCCCTTCCTCTACGACTATCCCAGTTTATGATATAGCGTTCCTCTACACCAACCGATTAGGCTATAATAGAGGAGCCGCTGTACCTTCCAGTGCCCGAGAGCACCTTCCGGGACCAGTTATAGACAGGTCTTGTCCCCAAATCCCGACTCTCCACCCTAACCTCAGAGATCCGGTTCTCGTAAGCGAGCTACCTCGTGCCCAAGTAACACTACCTATTCTCCAGATAGGTACCGGCGACACTTCGACCCAGTGGGATCTTTTGTGTCGACTTCCCCAATAACGACTGCCATAGATGTTCATGGCAGCCGGGACCGACGGCTTAACGTGCTCTCCGAGGCACGGAGCAGGCGATAATTGTCAATCAATACGCACATAATTTCGAAAAGTCATATAACTTCCGCAAGTCAGAGGTGCACGACGTGGGTTCGAACCCGAGACCCCCTGCATTGCAGTCTGTTGGTCTCCCCACTGAGCTATCGCTGCTCTATGTTATGTATCTAACCAAATGGAGTATAATAGTACCTATATTCTTAATCCTTTATCTATGTTATCATGATATTTTTATCTAAATACTTTATATTATTTCAGCCACTGTTCCATTATTTTATAAAGACTCTTTTAAAAATATGTAACACTAAAGACTATGCAGCCTGTCATCCGGATACTATCAAGGATGATACTATGGAAAATCAGGTGGACTTGCCTAAAGCAATCTACATTCATTTCATGACTAGGATTGTAACTGACAGCAGCTTGGCTACAGACATGATGTACTATTCTGTGGAATTAGCAGAACTTGCATTTGGAAATCTTACTAGTTCTCATTGGCAAATAAGGTAGGTCTATGCAATATTTCACTCTGGTGAAAGTTGTTAATACTGATGATTAATTGATATTATTGTATTATTAACTAAAGCAAAATTTTAACCCAGTATATCTTTGCAATCTTAATAGATTTTTGAGCTTTGTACTTGATTTTTCATTCTCTGAAGTTCAATTTAACGCTTTATTTTTGAGTCAGAGGACGAAGTTATTGCCTCTAATGACTTATTCTTTCTCCATTTTCATACTAAGTTTTAAAGTTCGTTTGAAGAAAACTTGAACCGTGAATATGGCACTTAGGGTACTTTACAAAACTTAATTACCTGTGACGTCACATACGTAATTGCGATTAAAATGTATATCTATAAGAATATTAGATACGTCAACCATTAAAATATAGGTACCTATATAGGTATTTTAATATTTTCAGAAATGCAGCTCTCCAACTCTACGGTGCTTTAATTCCCAGGCTCATAGGTCAGAAAAAGGCTTCAGGCACAGATGAAGAAACTATCGCAACCGTTGCTTGCGATGAAATGCGGACCCATTTACCACAATTATGGCAATATATTATAGAGCAATTAAAACAAAATGCTGGCGAGGATTTAATACAAACACATTCGAATTTAGTACCTATATTGAATATGCTGGCTAGTAGCGCCAAGAGATATAATTTTTCAATGCATTTGGAACATGAAATTGAGTTCTATAACTTATTTTCTTATCTAATTCATTTATTGAATAGTCCAATAAATACCGTAAGACGACTCACTGCTAGAACAATATTTAACATTTACGAATTTGAATTTATATGTAATGGTATATTAGAACAGAAAAATATGACAGAAAATCTACTACATGGTTTATTACTATTATTGAATTTATGTCATAACTATTATAGTACAGATCCCAATTTCGAAAATCTGTTCATAAAGCTTAAAGGCATATTTTTGAGTATATTGAATACTGGAATGCATTCATACTTGTGTAAGAAACTGTTTGAAGATGTTTATGTTAATAATATTGATATGAGAGATATAGAAAACACGATATTGGAATTGACCAGTAATATAGGGCCAGGAATACAGACGTGGGCAGAGGCCCGTTTGAAAAAATATATTAATAAATGTCCTTGGGATAATATACCAAGTTTACTAAAGCAAATACTACAGTTATGTGATAACGAAAAGTATTGCGAATTTGTTTTGGTAAAAATGGAAACACAGCATAGCATTCCAAATCATGTTATATTGGAAGTAGCACACATTTTAATTGCATTTGAAAAGAAATACTGCAGCTGTATTGTTTGGAAAATTCTTTATCATATCGCCCTAAAATCAGATTTACATGGACACATAGATATCCATGAGCTTTTCAATAAGCTAGAGGGAATTAATACATATAATCTGAGATACATGATTCCATTAATAGCGAGGTATATAGAAAATATTAGTAATGATAATCATTCAAGATTATTAAAAATTATTAGTACTTTGAGTGATTTTGAGAATGCAGACGTTGATATGCGAAACATAGCAGCAGTTGCCAATAACGAACTTGCTCATAAGTTTGCAAAGTTGGCAGATTCATTGAAAGTTATTTCAATAAAATGTACTGCTTTGCTTTTACAAGATGAGGATGAAGATGTTAGAAACTTGAGTGTCAAGTTTTATTCCATTTTGTCCAAAGAAGGAAGGGAACTTCAACCATACATTTGTCTAAACAAAATCTTGGATCCCAGTTTCCTACAGACTGTGTTTGGTGAACCTCAAATTTCTATACAAGAACTAATAACGCGATTATCTGATGTATTAAACTTGAATCATGACATAGACATGTACAATCCTTTTGCAAATGATTCCAAAAACATTTATTTTGAACCTGATATATTAAAACAAATAGTTGATAAATTAAAATGTAAATTGAAATAAAATGGGTTCTGCAGTAACATAAAAATTTTCTTTCCTTACAACATAACTAAGGTAAAAATAGTTTGTGAGGTGGTTGTCTTTGCAGATAAAGCAAGATTGCGTTGTGTGTGAGATAGCAATACTTTACAAAGAGTAGTTGCACGGATGGCGTAGTGGTTTAGGAGGAAACACAAGGGCCGTTTTCCCATACAATAGTAGTCCCCTGTTTCCTCCCTGGATAATGCCAGTAGAGCAATAATATTTTCCCAAAAAATGTATGGCCTCTATTGCCATGTCCCTATGTTTTCTTTTTTTTAATTTATTAATTATTAAAAGAGACATGAGCATTCAAAAATCTCAAAAATTGGCCAGATTTTCCGCTGTGTTCAAACATCCATCAAACAAATTTGAGTAGATTATATAAAAAAAGGAAAACATAGAAACACGGCCAAAGCCTTTCTTCAATTTTTAATGAAAAAAGTAATTAAATCGGTCAAGTATTGGAGAAGGAACTAGGGGACTACGAAACGTTGATTTTGTGTATTTTTAATTGGTATTTTCGGTCCAAGCTGCAGTTGTCTCTATCACGTTCTGCGGGCACTGCGCGACAGCAATAGATTTTACAAATACCTATTTTTCAATTCTCTCGCCCGTGGTGTTTCCTCTTAAGCGGTCGCCTCGCCACTGCCACTGCGCTGAGTGTTCGAATCCCACTCGTGATAAAACTTTGTGTGAGCCACAAACAGTTGTTCCAAGTCTGGGTGTTCTTTGTGTACGTTGTTTAAATGTTTATAAAGTCACCCGTGACACAGAAATTATTCCTAGTGCGGGAGTTGTAAATTAAAAAAATGGAAAATAACCTTCACAAAACACTGAGATAGCATGGGCCGACGCATAGTACTGCTTATAAGCAGTAGCCTCTGGTTAGGATCTCGTTGACCGCCCGGCGTTATGTCTGCATTGAGCACTGCTGGGTGGATTTGTAATTTAATAATTTAATTTAAGCTCCGCCTACCATTTCAGGCAACGAGTTGGCACATTGGTAGGTTTATTGGGTACGACCAGAGGCTTCCTAGAGCCCGATTTACGGAATCTGCTATTCTCTGTAATATTGTCTTCTGTTTACGCGAATGTTATTCATTGACACAAACAGTTTGGTGTTGTCAAAGGGGCCGGGCGCGGGCGTAGAGACTAGGTTCTACATTCGATATTTTATTACAGAGCGCACGCAAAGTTATTTTAAATGGTTGTGATTTGTATTTTTGTTATATAAATTGTCAATTATAACACCTTACTTGAAATACGATGAAAAATGCAGGCCACGCCTATTTGCTTAGCATAAGAAGAGAACCTGACATCTTGCTTAAACTAGTTAATACATGGAAAACTTTTAAATTAAATATATTATAATAGAGACAGAAAGTTCGGAGCAATGGAAATTATCGAAACTAGAAATATGTATATGAAATAATAAGAAATTTTATTGAAATATGATTTAAATAATAATTCAATTTTACACTGCAGTATTTCGAGACGGGTTTCTAGTGGGATGCTGCATAGTTGCATGTTTTAAGTACAAGAGGCGAAAAAGTAAGTAAGTGAATTAACCATTAGTTGTATATACCATTATATTATAATAATATAATGGTAGACACCATTGAGCTATAATAAAACAGCTAAGTAATGAAATTTACACAATGTGTCTATTTTTTAAATTGCTAATGGCCCCAATGAGTATTCCTCTGTAATTCATATTTTCTCAAATATTTTTATTAAGATTCCAAGCTTAAGCTAGGTACATTGTCTTTTTGTGTATTAGTGTTTTAAAATTCTTAGGAATTACACCAGCTATCATAGACATTGCCCTTATACCTACTTAGGAATTAGGGCTATGTTTATACTCAGAAATGAGCTACTACCTATTTTTTTAGTAAGCAACATTTTAATGGACTATTTTATGTGTTTACAATTGTGTTAAAATTTTACACTTGTTAATAATAATAATAATGTCCTCCAGACAGATTTCGGTCACGGCGGCCAATCTTAACGTAGACTGGCCATCTGCGCAGGAGATATTATAGTGCACAAGTGTGTGCGCAAACACAAGTGCACTCTCTGTTCCCTAATTCTCATGATCCGATGGGACGGTAATCCGACACGACCGGAGAGAGATCAGGCGCAGGACCAACGGCTTTACGTGCTTTCCGAGGCTCCGGGCTGCTATTGAGATTTCATATCAGAAAAACCCAATAACTTTTTATGAAGGCCCGACCCGAGATTCGAACCCGAGTCCTCATGCACAGCAGTCGCATTCACTACCGCTGCGCCACGGAGGCAGGAGATGTTGTTATCAAGTAGTCAGCAGTTGCACTCGATCTTTTGATGACTTATCAACACGTCTAAATAAAATATGTTATGTTTTTTTGTCCTTTTGTTTACACTGTATGTGTTGTTTATTGATTTTTAAAGATGTTGAAATTAAACTACTATATACGGATTTTATTGCGTTGTTTATTTAACACTGTATTACATAATTTTGAAACTGTTACACTACTACTACTATTGAATTTTACTCATTTATAAGCTAATAAAATTATTATAACTATTAAAATTATTTATATTTAGGTTTACAATTAATAACATTCGCGTAAACAGAAGTATTGGCTGCGTAAACAGAAGTATTGGCTTCTTTATGATTTTTAAAGAAATAAATAATAATATTTTATCACATACACACAACACCATTTAGCCCAAACTAAATAGCGCTTATACTATGGGTACTAGACAAAGCATAAACATACATATATACTTTTTTTTGTAAATACATACATACATATTATATATAGAAACACCCAGAGCAAGACAAACATCTACGTCCACGCACATAAATGTTTGACTTGTGCGGGAATCGAACCCGCGACCTCAGGCGTGGCAGTCGGTTACACTACACTACGCTATCGAGTATATGCATAATAATTTGTAATATAAGGAAATGTTTGTGTTATAAAAAAAGAATAATATACCAACTTTAAGCGTAGGTTAGGTTGGTAGCAGTCCTTTTTCCTGGATAAAGGTATCCCATGTCCCCTGACAACGTGTATTCAAAATTGCACGATGATCGGTCGAGTAGTTAAGGCGTGAATTCGTAACAAACAAACTCACCCTCGTATTTATTAATATTAGTTAGGATAGGAAGTAGTTAATTTAGTGAAACAAAGACCGATTTGAAGTATTTAAGTAGTTATTAGACTTTTGTGATTGAAAATATTTTTGCTACAAGGTCTTTATCTATTGTCAGATCACAATGGAAATAATTCAGTTTGTGTATCTTTCCTTGCACAATTCGGATGTGCAATATAAACATACACGTACTTACGCATTTATTGCAATGGGGGTGCGCGAAATAATATGGTAAGTATGGCTTATACTTATACTACCATAATATTAGTAAAATATATAAAGTCAAACTAAGAAGGCTTAAAAATAAAATAGGTAGTTTAATATCTAAACCAAAGATCACAGGAAGGAATCACTCATCATAATAGAATTTTTGTGGAGGGGTAGTGTCATCTATTTGGATGGAGACAATGTGACGACCAGGCACCATGACCAAACCAAGCACTCTTGGCTCTTCTGAATCCATTTCACTGCCTTTAAGATATTCTGAACATGCACCTGGAAGTATAACATTTAATTTGAGTTTACCATTCATGACTTTGGCTGCTGAGCCTTTAAGATAATTGTATATTAATTATGTGATTAAAGGTTGATTCTTGCCTGAGAATCAATATTATTCTAATATAATATCATGAGGTCATAGATGTCAATATTGTCATGATAGACAATGAATAGATTGATTCTATGAGAAGCTATAAATAGCAGCAAGCTAGTAGCGTGTTAATTCCTCTTTTGCCTCCTGACACAAACCATTCTATTTATTTAAGAATTATTGTGAGAATATTATTACGTCATTAAATTACTGTTGTTTACCTAGTATAACATTGGCATCACGGTCAGTACATAGAAATACTCCAATAAGAACTCTGCCATCAGTCATTTCTATTCTAAAGTTTGTATTCAGCCATTTGCTTAACTTTGCTTTTCCATCTTCAATGTTCTGAAAAATTACAGAATTTATATATATGTAATCATCTACAGAAATATATATTATTACTTACTATTTGTGCCGAAAGCTGTTTTGAGATGGATCATAAACATGCAATATAAATAGGTAGCAGATTTAGGTACCTTTGCAGCGTCGGTGGCTTGTTCTGAAGCTGTGTTGGTGCTCATCTCTAGTGCTATTTGTTTTATGTAGGTAATATATGAACTTTTATATTTTGTTAATAAGACAGGTTATTTGTTTTGAAATTGTTAATTCTCCCAAATATTTAATGTCAGTCTGACACCATTTGGCAGCTGTCAAATTAGTGTTCCTCTTATAAAAATTAAAATCACAAAACAATACTGTTTAATTAAAGATGATTATTATGTAAAACATTTAAATTAAATTGCTTTTTAATTAAAGTCATCTCTAAATTATAATGGTATAATAATTTCACGCGAAATTTGCAGAAGTGTTATCATTGTTATCAGTCTATGTGAAAATACATATAATGGAACGTAGAAAAGTAGTGAATAAAAATAAAAATGAAAGCATAATAATTTATGGATAAAAATAATGGCAGACCATGCTGTTTTAGCTACAAAAGGAGATGAGTTTATGAAAAGGTTCAAATATTACAAATCCAATAATCCCAAGCCGACCCTGGAAGAAGTTAAATCTATTGAAAAATGTACCGATGAGGTTATTTTGTGTTTACTTTCTTCAAATTTAGTTCATTAGGGTACATAATATTACCTAATATTATAATAATTCTTACAGGTTGTTAAGTTTCCTCACGGTATTACGCCTGACGATTCTAGAACAGAATTACTGGGTTTAAAAAGTTTAAAAAAGTGGCAACTAAGTACATTTACAAGGCACCCTGGTTTACTTTTTATAAGGAACCCATTTACAGATTCAGGTCAAAGATATTGGATCAGAAAATGTTTGGAAGAATATCCACTTAAACCAAATAAATTGAATATTGATATAGAGAGTGATATACAAGACTGGTGGGCTGAATGTTTTAAAAACAATTCTTGTGATAAAAATCTTCTAAAAAAACTGCGATGGACAACATTAGGATATCACCACAACTGGGACACAAAAGTAAAAAGTTAATAATTTTACGTTTAATTTTATGCAGGCACATTCTTTGTTAAATGATGCTTTTGAATTTATTCTTAATTAATAAATTTCATATCAGTGCTATTCGTACAAACATTTGAACTCACCTGTACCAAATGAGATTTCCACTTGCTACAATCTGGGCATGTCACTGTAGCTTTCATTCACATTTCTATAAGACACTCTTAGTCTGGGCTACAGTTTAAAATAATCTACATTCTAATCAAATTTAACCTATACTACAATTTTTAAAATCACACATTAAACAATTCATAACACAAGTGTCAATTTGATGGAGTGAAATACTCTTTCTGTATGTACAGTATGTTCTAGACATTATTCTGAGTATATAAGTGTTTTTTACTATAGATATAAGCTATATCTTATTGTAAAAAGTAATTAAATATAATTATGTTGCTTATGTAAAGTTATTAAGACAATTTCCAGCTTCAATGTTGAGACTGACAAACATTTTCTTTATATGATGTCATAAATATCTGAATATAATTAATAAGATTTGACTAAATATATATAGCAAATAATATTAATTATTACATTCTAGGTCTATACTGAAAATAACAGAACAGTGTTTCCTGATGACTTAGCAGAGCTTTCTGATGTAGTTGCCAAGTACCTAGGTTACCAAAATTTCAGAGCTCAGGCTGCAATAATTAATTACTATCACATGAACTCCACTTTGTCAGCTCATACTGATCATTCAGAAGTGAATTTGGAAGCACCATTATTCTCTTTTAGGTAAGAGTCCCAAAATTTGTGTTTGATATAAATAAATTATGAATATCTAACAGACCAAGTTAAATAAAACTATCTCTGACTCAAGCTTGAGCCACAATCAATAAGCTAAAGGACTGCAAATGCTATGAAATACAGTTCTCCTATTTTGATGATATGGTCCACCTCAAGTACGGGGAGCTGAATTATTCTGTAAGACCTATCTTATTTTAGTAATTAAGTTGGCAATGAGAATTTTGCTTTGGTGAGTATACTGTAGTACTGTAGATCTTGACAAGACCCGACTAGAATAGGCCTAAGAAAGACCCTTGTGGAACTCCATTGTTCAATCAGGTCTGATGAAAGCTCACAGATCACTTTAGAACAAGGCTACCCAGGCCAACCACAGTTGGTTAATGAGAGCAAAAACTAAATATATGGCTTAACCTTTCCGGCCCCGCGCGCACTTAATGTAAACAATAACAGATTACCCGGTAATCGGACACCCGTCGCGCGGTCGGCACTTAAAGCGCCACTTGACACGCCCTATCGATGTTTATGTTTTTGAGCTCTGAGTTATGATAACATCGCTCGTGTTTCTTAGAAATACACATTGTAAGCTACGACAAGTATTATGAATCATCGCATTGAAGTGTATACTTGAGTTTATACGCCTGGATAAACAAAGCAGAACTGTACAAATTGTTCGTTATTGAAAATATTTGTTTCTAAAGAAATATAAATGCTATAAGAAGAGTTTTTACTTTTTCTATTTTCTAGATAAATACTCTTTATAGTAAAACGAAGTATTTATATATGGCTGTGAGAAAAAATTAAGATATTGACATTTGAAAGTGGCACTACCGTGCGTGTCATGGACATTTAGAGCGCGGCAAAAGTAAATATTGAAATTTTTGTTAAAAAATATTCGTCGTAACTTTGTGCGTTGTATTCAGATATTTCTATAGAAACACTAATAAATAACACTATTATAGTGATTGAAACCTGAAATACGATATAATACTGTACTAAAAAACAACAAATATAAAAAAGCGCGGGAAAACTGATAAATGATAATAGGTTACTTTGGGCTTCAGTTTGACAAACAAAATTATCATTAGTCAGTATTGTTTTTATTGTGTCTAAAAATAGAAATATGCTCTTTATAGTTAAACATTTTTTTTTATATATGTCTGTGAGAAAAAATTAAGATATTGACATTTGAAAGTGGCACTACCGTGCGTGTCATGGACATTTAGAGCGCGGCAAAAGTAAATATTGAAATTTTTGTTAAAAAATATTCGTCGTAACTTTGTGCGTTGTATTCAGATATTTCTATAGAAACACTAATAAATAACACTATTATAGTGATTGAAACCTGAAATACGATATAATACTGTACTAAAAAACAACAAATATAAAAAAGCGCGGGAAAACTGATAAATGATAATAGGTTACTTTGGGCTTCAGTTTGTTATACAAAAATAACGTAAGTCAGTATTGTTTTTATTGTCTCTAAAAATAGAAAGAATAAGCTTTTCAATAATGTATTACACTTATATACTTGCCCTACAAAAAACGACAGTAAACAGCGGCACAAATAACATCGACGAACGAACGCTCGGCGCGAAGTCACGTGACATAACAATAACAATATTAGACAATTATTATTCAGTTAGTAAATGGTTCGTTCGAAAAGCTCAGTTCATTCCGAGTACAATGATATACAATACAAGACTTTAAATACAGGCCTTTCAATACAAAAACGGCAAAAACTAGCGCGCGACCCTCTTTTTTTTGTTGCTTGACGCCTTAAGGCGTCAACGGGGTTTGACGGGTACAAAAGTGATGACGCCTTAAGGCGTCAACGGGGTTTGAGCGGTTAAGTAGCTATAGCCAAAAATAAAATGTATGAAGAAGTTTTACACAAAATTTGCAAATCAAAATAGATTACTTTAAGGTTCTTGAGCTAGAGCGCAGGTCACTTATCAGATCGAAATTATGGCTCTGCTCTTTTGATGACTTACTTTATACTGGTTTCGTTTTTTCTTAAGCATTTAATACAATTTTATGTTATTTCAACTCTTTCATAACATGCTAAGCTTTTTTTTTTTTTTTTTTATAATAATAATAATAATCATTTATTCAACTTAAATTGGTACAAAAAAGGATACAGGTAGCTGTATATTAAATATTTCTTTTACAGTTTCGGCCAGTCAGCAATATTTTTGATTGGCGGTAAAACAAAATGCGTGGCGCCATCAGCAATTCTTATCAACAGTGGTGATATTATAGTTATGTCTAAAGAAGCTCGTTTATGTTACCATGCTGTGCCTAAAATACTGCCTTCACCAGACTCGTGCTGGGATAGACCTGATATTTTGAACATGAATAGTAATATAGCTGACTTAAAATATATTTCCCAACCAGAGAAAGTTATATCCTTGATGAAGAGAAATGAAGATAGTCAAGAATGGCATCGGTTTGCAGATTACATTCGAGAATCTAGAATAAACATGAATGTGAGACAAGTACTTAATGAAAAACAGAATAGTTTAAGAGAATAATATATTCCATTTTTTATTTATATGGTCTGCTTATTTTAATTTGTGGTGAGCCCAATAGTTACATTTAATTTTTCCATTAAAAATCCTTAATTAATTTAGGGTTCTTGAAAGGCAGCGCTTGAGCTCTCGGTTGTTCTGTTACTACTGAAACAAATAATTTAAACTTAATAATAAAACATTCATATTTTAGTATTCGTTACCTAAAATTGCTAAAATTTGCTATTGGGCTATTAATAGAAAGTCTTATCTTTATCGCATTTTAATCTAGACAATATAATTCAATGATTTTCAGTAGTAGCACGAAGTCTACCCTGTAATCTGCCTCCTAGTATGTTAGACAAGACATAGTTGGCAAAATGTAACTGTATTAATAGTACACCTGTGTTGACCCGTTTGTATATAGGCGTGAGGCAATGTAAGTCATTGTATAGCCAATATACTAAAACTGCAAAATTTGTATAAATAACAATAATAATGAAAGCGAACAAACCGCAGGGTAGCTTGTGGCGAGCTGATTGTGAGTGGCGACACTGCGGTCCTGAATGCCTCGGAGAGTCGGTTAGGGCCTCGTCCCCAGCTTGCCATTACTGGTTGGCTAGGGTGGAACTTCAAGAACGCCCGTAAGACTCAACTCTGGCTTGCCTTGGTCGGCCGGTCAAAGGGGGGCCGCTAGAGCTACATGCTTGGGGTGGAATTGTCATTTTCAAGGGCATAACTACGGGGAAACTCGCTCCGGGTCTCCGTTGTCACGAAACCCGTGATGGTGAAACCGGCGCCGCACCGCTCGACATTCCTAGCCGCTCGTACCGGTGTTGCCCTCTGCTGCTGGCTTGTATGCCTACTGTGGCTATTCAGGGAGCCCATCCAGTGAGTTGCCGAATCACCGTCTGCCCATTCGATTGATGCTATTAGAGTATTCAGCTATTCGCCGTTTTATCATCCATAGCTATCAATATACCAGTCCATCAAAAACCCATACCCATAGCCCATATATTAGAATCCTACATAGCAATAGTCCTACGTCTGCTGCGGCTAGTGCTGCTGTTGATGTTCCATCCCACCTTTGATTAAAACTCTCGAAGAGCCTCTTCACGTTGGACCCATGTCTCCGTGTAAGCCTCTTAAAAGGTCGTGTATTTTCCTAACGTATTAGAGAAATACCCGTGAAAGAGAAACAAATAATAATAATAATATTCTATCACATACACACAACACCATCTAGCCCAAACTAAGCAGACCGATTCAATTCCAATATAGACCAATTTTGCATTTTTGGTTTATCGGCTGAACTTGGTTATAATTGTTATATATAAATATGAATATATTATATTTTTTTTATAGTAGTGATTTGTGATATTGAGTATGATAGGTATATTTAATAATCGCGTTCAACTTATAATTTAATTTAATCAGATACTTAATAATAATTAGGTACCAATGATCAAAACTATTTTAATTTTGACTGACGCTCATTGCTGGATTGGTTATAATGTTTGACTTGATCAACCCCAATTTAATATTAAATACGCTGGATCCATCAGGCCAAATTCGTGTCATCGACGCGTTAGATACCTACTAGGTACGTAGCGTGTAATTAATTACTGCACTTAAATTGGTCTATAACATAATCAGTTCATAAACTAAACTGTCTCTCTGCCTGCTAAGAGCACGGTCGGGCATCTACTAGCAACGAATGTAATAATAACGTCAGTGACTGCCGGCGTTGGGCGCACCCAAACAACTCCGTAAATCTTCCCAATACTCCGTAAAAACATAGGTATAGATACCTTATAGCCGATCACCCAAAGGTAGCAATACCTAGAATTGTAGGTAGCCACAACCTTGTAAAGATTTTCGACATGTATTTATGTACGGATATAGAAAAGCCCGTTAGCCCTTACCCAAATCCTGTACACAACATGCATGTTTCCGCACTTACCTTGGGTAATGACTTTAGGAACTAAATTGTCGTCACTCTTGTGAAGATCGCAAAGTCCCCAAAAGCATTTTACGTAGCTTTCGGCGTAACACTCATATTCATCTTTGGGCTCAAATAGAGCTAATCGACGGGCTACAGGCTTCAGACAGCTTTCGCACCTTAGACGAGATTTCACAATCATAATTTAAATTGAAGGTAAATAAAGAAATATTTCAGACGGGTTCTAAATATTTATTGATTTTATTTTAATAACGACACTGAAATTTTCAGCATGACCCATAAATCTTAAAATTTTGTTATTCCTATATTAACTGACAGTTGTCTAAATTATTGTCATTTTGGAACTGAACCAACCTGAGATACAATGAAAATAAGATAAACTCTGTTTGTTTATCAAGAAGTTTTTTATAATAGTATATATATCCAGATTCTATTATTTATAACTTTTAAATTAAAATATTGTTTTGAGCTGTACATTGGTGTAACTATTATAATTACCTACCTCTTTAAATTTTGCAATTTCACGAAGTCCTATTACTATAATAATAATAATAATAAAACCGCAGGGCAGCTTGTGGCGGGCTGAATGTGAGTGGCGACACTGCGGTCCTGAATGCCTCAGAGAGTTGGTTAGGGCCTCGTTCCCGGCTTGCCGTTACTGGTTGGCCGGGGTGGAACTTCAAGAGCGCCCGCAGGACTCTCAACTCTGGCTTGCCTTGGTCGGCCGGCCAGAGGGAGGCCGCTAGAGCTATATGCTTGGGGGTGGAAGTGTCATTTTCAAGGGCATAACTACGGGGAAACCCGCTCTGGGTCTCCGTTGTCACGAGACCCGTGATGGTGAAACCGGCGCCGCACCGCTCGACACCCCTAGCCACTTGCACCGGTGTTGCCCTCTGCTGCTGGCTTGTATGCCTATAGTGGCTTATCAGGGGGCCCATCTAGTGAGTTGGCGAGTCACCGTCTGCCCATTGCATTGATGCTATTAGAGTATTCAGGGCAGACGCCGTTTTTCATCCATAGTTAGCATATACCGGTCCACCAAACACCCATACCTATAGCCCATATATTAGAATCCATACGTAGCAATAGTCCTACGCCTGCTGCGGCTAGTGCCGCTGTAGGTGTTCCATAACACCTTTGATTAAAACTCTCGAAGGGCCTCTTCACGTTGGACCCATGTCTCCGTGTAAGCCTCCCAAAGGGCCAGGTATTTTCTAATATAATATGTTAGAAAGTACCTGTGATAAGAGAAACATAATAATAATAATAAAATCCTTTATTTCTTTATCAACAGGTTAAAACACAAACGTTGTAGAGGCCTTCTTTTAAGTATATAAATACTTGTGACAGAAGACCCCACTCTTCCATATCTTTAAAATTTAGACATAGCCTGTGACTAAAGTAAAAATAACAATCTTAATATTTTAATAACAATATGAAAAAATGTATTTAAAAAGGGAAAACATAAAAACAGAATATTAAAAAGAGATAATATAAAAGTATGTGTGTGTGTGTGTGTGTGTGTGTGTGTGTGTGTGTGTGTGTGTGTGTGTGTGTGTGTGTGTGTGTGTGTGTGTGTGTGTGTGCGCGTGTGAATGTGTGTGTGTGTGTAGCTGTTGTGTGGATGCGGTATGTGGTCTGTGTGTGAATGTAATCTTACTCATAAACTACTGCCTATTTTAAAGGTTGAAGAAGTGCTTCCGTTTCTGTGTAGGTGAGTTCCTTTAACCACAAAGTAAGGATATTTTTGCATTCATAATATGGTTTTCTGTAAATAGCATACATTTTATTGACTGCGTTATAAAGAAAGGAAGCCTGGGTGACAAATTGGTATCTAGCAAATGAAGTTCTCACTCTATTTATCATCACAGTAGCATATCTTCTATTTGTTAATACATTTTGGTCAAATTCTGTAGTTTTGTGCATTTTTAATAAAGCATTCAAAACATATAGTTTTCTTACTGTTAAAAGGTCGCATAGTTTGTAAAGAGCATCTGTACTGTAACGATATGGTTTGAAAAACATGGTTTTCAGAAGAGCACGCTGAGACCTCTCAATTTCTAAAAATTTTGTTTTTGTTGCACCGCCCCATACAGGAACGCAATAACTTAAAATAGACTGAGCGAGAGCAATATATATTTGTTTAAGTAGACAAGTTGTAGCTACGTGCCTTAGTTGTTTAAAAATCCAGATTAATTTTCTAGTTCGTTCACTTACTAATTCAATGTGATTATGCCAAGATAGTCGATGATCTAGTATAACACCTAAATATTTAGTTTTGTCAACTTGTTTAATTATCGGACATGCACAATTAAAAGGATAAACATTATTACATTCATGAATTTTTACGTTAAAGTTATTGTCGGGTTGAGATTTTTTGCTTAAAGAAAAAGACATATAGCTTGTCTTTTCGGTATTAAGTGTTAACAAATTATTTCTTAACCAAAGGCTTATTTTAGACATTCCTAACTCCGTGTTTTTTCGTACATCTGCCCAGTTATCACCAGTAAAAACAATAGCAGTATCATCTGCATAGGAAAATACTCGGGCACCACCTGACTCTAGTTTACATAGATTATTAATGTAAATCAGAAACAGTGTGGGCCCAAGAACACTCCCTTGTGGGACTCCGTATGCGATATTGGAATGCCTGCTAATATACTGACCAATCTTAACCATCTGTGTTCGATCAGATAGGTAATCTTCTAATAATTGTAGAGCTGTACCTCTAATCCCTAAAGATTCTAGTTTGCGTACGAGAATCGGTACAGATACAGTGTCAAACGCCTTTTTTAAGTCTAGAAACACCGAGAGGCATTTTTTTCCTTGATCAAGTTGCTTAATAATAAGAGAAGTTATAGCTATCACTGCATCTTCAGTCGATTTACCAAACCTAAATCCATACTGTGTGTCTGAAATTATTTGATTTTTATTTAAATAATTTACTAATCGTTTATTAAGTAATTTCTCTAATATTTTTGATATAGCTGGTAGCACGGAAATTGGCCTATAATTATTGACTTCATCTTTTGGTCTATTACTGCGGACTTAAGATATAGATTGTGAAGGGTAGTTGTTAGAGCTGTACCTATAACGACCATATTTTGCCAGCCGCCACTTATCTTTCGGAGTGTGTATGTTACTTAGCCTGCACTAATAGCGCAGTAGGCAAGCGGCAGCCTCGCTGCTGCCACCGCGCTGAGTGTTGTGTGTTCGAATCTCTAACGGGACAATTATTTGTGTGATCTACAAAGGATTGTTCTGACTTCTGAGTTTGGGTCTACTTTGTGTCCCTTAATTGTATGTTCGTAAATATTCTCACGATACAGAGCTTGATCTATACTGCGGCAGTTATGCAAAACAAGCCAATTCGCAAATCTAAAACCTTTAAAATTACATGTCGCGCATTAGGTAGAGAGAGTTAAGATACTGTTACGCGCTGGGTTCGACGGATAAGAATATAAAACAATATTACCGACTAAAACGTTTTATTCTACCACACAATTAAATTTAAAACACTACAAACACTATACTACACTTTTCCACTGTAACTGCTTCAAACTCCGTAGTATTTTCGCTTCCGTTCGCTTCGATGAACACTTGATCGCTTACGATAGTAAACTGACTCGGCGGCGGCGGTGCGCGTGCGCTCTATTTATACGCGGGTAAAGCGCTTCTGGAGTTTTCCAGAAAACGTCACACACGGCACGCAACAGCGCGATGGTTCGAGAATGTGCCAGCGCTTTCTCCACTGAACCCGTACCGACAAATACGTAGTTCCGTAAGATGTCAGTAGATGGTGCTGTAATAAATTATTATTAGAAAGCGCCGACTCTTCCCCACAGTGCCGACAGAGGGCATTAGCCGTAACAATACCTTTTTTTGTTAAGACATAAAAAAGTATGTTTGTAACATAAAAAGTCAAATATTTTGGGGCTAGAAATTGATAAGAAACTTAATTGCAAGACACGTATTGACATTCTAAGAAAGAAAAATTATAGATCTGCGTTTGTCAATACTATCTCCAATAATATATTATTGGAGATAGTCTCCTTAGAATGTCTGTATACACAGACATACTCCTTACTGCTTATTACTGTAGATATAGTTTTATCTCACTTACGGTATGAACTTACATATTGGGGCAAATCATCCGAAAAAGAAAACCGCGATATTAGACGCGACAATAGTAGGTAAGTTAGACCTTCATACTGGTGATACAACACTCATTAACCTGTTACATTAAAATCCTATATTTGATTTTTGGTAATTAATATTATAAAATATGTGAATTTTAATTTGTTTGTAACGCTTTCACGCCATTGGCCAACCGATCATGATGAAATTTCGCATACACGTCAGAGGAAAGTAAAGGAAACAGGGTAGTTAGTAGTTTCTGGACGACAAAAAAGGACAGAGGGTATCCTATATGCTTTTTGCCGTCCAGAAAAAAGTACTGCTACTAACATAACTTACATTTACGACGGGATTTATTTAAGGCGGGAGCGAGTTGCGGAACTTGAAAGTGATAAAAGTGACTCGGTGCGACGCAACGAGAATCAACAACATTAGACTTGGTGAGAAAGACAATTCAATTCATTAATACCTACGTAATACTCACAAACAATAAACACTGAGTGTATGTATATACTGTGCATAGTTTTTTTTTTTTTTTTTTTTTTTTTACGTGGGGGAATGCTATGACGCATATCCCTCCGCGGGGGCGGGCGGAGGGATTATGTCGGACTCGCCGGGGTAAAAGAAAGATGTTAAAAGACAATGTACCTCCCGGAATTCCGACTAAACCTACCACGGTGTTCCTCGACAAAACCACTATCGACGGGGCCGCGCGAATCGCTTTCGCATGCGGTCGCGACCCCGCCGAGGTTACGGCCCGCCGTATGAAACGGCAGGCCACTACGCAACAAGACCTACCCAAGATAGGCACTACACAATATAAAAGCCCTACTGTCTCCCCCTAAAGGGGAGACGGACACGACACAGAGGCGCGCGTGGGAATACGCACGCCGCCTCTCGGACCTGGTGCTGAACGGATGGCGGGCAGGCCCACAAAGCCCGCCACCCCCAGGTCAAACCTCAGGGTGGCTGGAGGTCATCGCGCGCCCTCCGGCGCCCGGCTCTGCGGTTGGGGAGAGGGTTCAAACGCTCCCTCTCCCGCTCCGCCGCCTCCTTGGTGGAGATTACTTCCTCGCAGAAGGAGGCGACGGCGCTCCACGACCTCTCACTCCGGACCATAGACTGAACTATGGCCGGGAGCGAGAGGGCAACCGATCCGACTGCCGCGATCAACTCACGGCGCTGCGATGCTCAGGCGGGGCAAACCGCCAAAGTGTGCAGCGCCGTGTCCTCTACAACGTCGCGGCAGTCGCCGCAGTATATACTGTGCATAGTACCATAACAGAATTTAACTATTTTTAACATCTGTACGCTTCATATGATTTGTTACAAATTGATTTTCGCAATTAGAATTATTAAATATCCAGAAAATTATGGCAAAGAACGAAATGGATAAATCACTCAGAATCCGATTTAAACCAATTGCAACAAGACAATTTCACACCACCAAGCTTTGTATTTGCCCGATTACGAAGGAAGAAAGAGGATAAAGAGACCGCTGATATAAAGAATTTTATATCCTCCCTGATGGCTGAGCAACAAAAAGAAATGAAAAACATAATCCTTGTATTATCCGATATAAAACATACAAATACCAATATCGAGAGTTCTATTGCCTTTCTCTCAGCACAAAATGATGACTTGAAAAATAAGATTGAACAACTAAAAAGACACAAGAAAGAATAGAGAGTATATAACCGTTTTAGAGAATAAAATGAAAGATATGCAGATATCGAGCCGAAAAGCATACATTCAACTTAAAAATGTACCAATAATGAGCGGGGAAACTAAAGAAGATTTAATTGAGATGGTAGTCTGTTTGTCAAATAACGTAGATTGCAAAATAGATAAAAAAGACATTATCTAAAGACATTTACAGAGTGAGCAGTAAGAAAGAAGGAGAAAACAATAACCCCATAGTAGTAGAAACCTCTTCGACAATAGTCAAGAATGATTTTTTTAGAAAAAATGTCTATGAATTTTAACACTATACACAAAAATTACAAACTCGCCCCTAAACATTTAGGATGTCGCTCCAAGCTAGATATCCCTGTCTATGTATCAGAGCAGTTAACCGCCAGAGGATTTCGTCTTTACTTCTTAGCACGAGATTTGGCCAAAATCAAGAACTTTAAATTCTGCTGGACAGCCTACGGCAAACTTTATGTAAAGAAAGATGAAAGGTCGACGAAAATAAATATTAAATTTGAAGTGCAGATCCAGCAACTTATGCAAGAAGCATGACTAGACAATATGAAAAATCTCGATTTGATACTTATTAACTTCTTAACTAGTTATAGTTATTTTATAATTCTATTTTTTGAAAGATTTACTTTATTAGTAAGTTTCGTTAAAATTTTTGAACTTATGATCATCCTTACATGTACTACTATGTTCAAACATACACACACACTTAGCCACACCACACACACCATTACTCAAATATACACATACTCATATACGTATGCCTCATTGATATGTCTTCGTTTCGTATACTTGCACCTAAGTTACATCCCCAGCATAATATTTAAAAAAAATATGGATAGTTCATTATCCGCACTTAAAGAAATTGACAACACATTATTCGCAAATGCATTTCATTGTGATATTGAAGATATATCAAAGCATATAAAAGTCCAAAGGAATGACTTGAGAATATTTTGTCAAAATATCTGAAGCGTGTATAATAACATTGATGATTTACAGTTGAACCTGTCATGCCTTAAATTTGGGCCAGATGTGTTAATACTTAACGAATGTCAAATAAATCCTAATAAACCTATACTTATGATATCTAATTACTCAATGTTTCAAACTACATATATAAACAAAAATGATGGAGTTGTAGTTTATATCGCAAATAATATCAAAGCTAGTGTTGAAGAAATTAAACTTAATCGTGCATCTGCTTTAGGGGTACAAATTGGTAACACTTTAATAATAGGTATTTATCGCTTTCCCTCAAACACCAATGCGGATATGTTTATTCATTCTTTAAACGCGTATTTAGTATCAATGAAATCTGTTAGTAATATTATTCTGACTGGAGATATTAATATAAATTTAACACCAACCTCATTAGAGCAAACTAATGAGCGTAATAACAGACAGAACTACATGACCATGTTAACTATGCATGGGATGATGCCAGGGCACACTTTTCCCACTAGGCTAAATAATTGCTTAGATCATCTTATGATTAAACTTAATAATGCAAAATCCTGTGCTCATATTGCGGTTATTAAAACATCAATAACTGATCATTCCTTTTTATTCCTAAACCTATCTAAAGTAAAGAAAAACATGAAATTCAAAAATCTAAATTTAATACAGATTTCAACATGGCGCTAAAATCTTTAGCAGATCAAGATCTTCAAGAACTACTCATGCTTGACGATCCTAATATTATAGTTGAACACTTAATAAATAAAATATCTAAAGCTCTAAAAGAAAACACGATTAAAATTAATATTCCGAAAAGCAAACAAAATATAAAGTCTTGGATCACCCCGGGTATATTGCATTGTATAAAAAACAGAAACAAGATGCAAATGAAACTTAAAAGTGAACTACATAATGACGTACTCAATATAAGTTACAAAAGATATCGAAACTATTGTAATCAATTAATTAAGAAACTTAAACGTAAATACGAAAGAGAACAACTAGCAAACTCAACAAATAATACTGAAAAGGTTTTGACATTAAAAATATAACTCACCTTAATCAAACGAAAACAGATAACACGAAACTTTTAAATCAAAAGCCAACTCCAGATGAAGCAGTCAACTACGTAAATGAATACTTTGTAGGAATAGGTAAACAGCTTGCTGAGAACATTATGCTAAACACAAGCGCTCGTGATGAAAATGTATTTGACACAGACACGCAACTAACATCATTTGTACTCCTGAGTACAGACGTCGCTGAAGTGCATGATATACTAATGAACTTCCCCGGTCGAGCCGGCCCATTCATGCTGAACTCAGCCAGGCTCTACTACTCATATTATCATTTTATCGCGGTTTATATGAAAAACACTATGTTCTTAAAACTATAAATTTTAAATTATATAGAATTACGTAATCATTTACTAAGTAGGATTTTAACTTACAAGTCGCAGTCACTTTTTTTTTTTAATACAACATTTGGCGTCGTTTTACTACATTGCTGTCGTGAAGTTGATATGTATTCGGTGTACCTACATACGTTTTAAATTAAAACGAGGGCAATAAAGTTTAATTTAGACAATATTAGTGATTTTTCGTGATAATTGTTTGTAAATATATGTATATGTATATTGGAGCTTGTAGCAACTGTCGTGAATTACGAGAGATTGTCTAAGCGACAGGATAATAATTGTAACGTTGAGTACCTATTGAATAGCGTTTAAATAGTGAATATTACGAAATTGTGCGCGTGTCTAGTTATTTTTGGTCTAAATCCGAACACAAGTGCAATCAATGTTTTATTTAAATCATGGAAAAGTGCGTCTGATGACAATTAAACCGGTTCACTATGTTCACCTAAGCAGTCGCAAGCGCCCGCCACATTTAATGCTACGAACTAAATACCTACTAGGGTAACAGAAAACTGCGTGGAGGTGAGTGAATTTTGTTCTAACCGTGTAATCCATGTGTAATCTTAATGTTCTTTTTACCAACAAAGCAGAGACCTAAGAGATTTTGATTGGGTTATTAAACTTTAGTTGAAATTATAACCATTGATACAAAACATTTGTTGATTGATGTAGGTAAAATGTTTGTTAGATGTTTAAATAATAAATAATCAAAATATTTGAAATTGTAATAAAGTTTAAAATACTTCGGTTTGATCTGTGGATAGGATACATATGCTATTTATCAGCTATTCATTATGATTTTAAAGTACGACCACACCTTTTTGTTACACGCTTGATATTCCTACTTATTATACATTTGTATATAAGTAATGAATTTTGTTTGTTGAAGCTCGGTTATTAAATTCATAAAAGTATGGCATGGAAGTAAATCCAGCGTAGAACAAAAGGGTACATAGATAAATAAAAAGCTTAGTAAAAAAACAGTTTGTATAAAGTGGTTTTTCATAACGCGCAAGATCGAAACTAGAATTCGTATTTTGTACCGACACTATTGACTCGCTACTCAGTAAGCTTCAATATTCCGATCAGTTCTTTGTATCGGGTGTACATAGGTATTCATTCGTCGCTGCGATCGGCAGTTAGCTGCTCCATACGATATCGAATCCAGCCCTTTCAATCCGAAGCGAATGGCTGACGACAAAGCGGCACGGCTCTACCATTTGCTCAATGGAAATGCCATTTGGCGTTTCGATTCAAAAAAGATGATTATTCTCAAGATACTTGCGTCTTCTGTGAGATTTGCCTTAAAATAGGCACTTTTGCTCGCATAAATACAGTAGCTTTCTATAACGAATAAAAGCTTATTGAGACAGCATTATTATTCCGGTCGGTATTATGTGTGTACGTATATCAACAAATACATTAAAGCGAATAAAATCATAAATCAAATTGTGAATTTATAAACACAAAGCAACTCATCTCTTCGTAACGTACGCTGGCTTCATTTATAACCGCCATTACCGGCGATAGTAGAGACCGGTATATGGCAAATGTATAGAGATCCTTAAATCAAATACAGTAAATCGATACACGTACATTTTATCATACCAGCTTGTTTAGCATATCAAATCCATACTCCGGAGTCCATACTCCGCTCCAATATCACGTTCCAAGTGCAAACAACAAGATCGTATGCAACAAGACAAAAGCTAACATGCAAAGTATAAGCCACCCTCTAGTGAACCGATTAAGTAGGCGTTGTTCACTACAATAGGCAAATCGAGTTATGTAGGTACAGTGTCGTAAACAAACGGCGCAATTTGTGATCGTGTCGACATGACTCTCTCGTCAACCGATTAAGACTTGAACTAGTATACTGTCATACGCAATCGGGGGTCTCGATCCAGCTTCGACGGTTTAATGGAAGCTAAGTGACATCTTCTATAGCTGTATATGTTTACACATGTGTGGATGTAATTAAATGTGAATGCGTGATAGCCACACATATGTATACGTGTAGCTGTAATTACAATAGGCTTTGTATAGTCGTGTGTAAATATTGACGTTTAATCGGAATGGTGTAACATAATGTTTAAGTCAAATTGGTTTCCATTACTGCGTTAGGTATATGCATTACTGAGAGTATTGCTTGCAAGTTTGTTGCTTTACAGAAATCCTTTAAATTAGTCTCGAAAGGGAATGCATGGAACTCGGGTCCCGTCTTACCTAACTATAATCATTGACACATCACCTTTGTATGTAAAATGAGCTCGGTGACATTTAGCGGGTCCAGCAAAAAGCACAAGTTGGCGTCTTCTCTTATTGACATTAAATGGCCGATATAAATTCCGTTGGCGGATTACGAAATTTATTGGCTTCAAAATTAAAGGAGACCGATTTCAATGGCGATGGCTGACAGCGTTCGTTTATGGGTGAGCGGAGTGGATGAAAAAAGAAGCTTTTGCTAAAATCCTCATTGAAAAAGTTATCGTTTTAATGGAGCGTTTTTGTGCACTAGTGAGCTTAAGCTTTAAGTTGAAGTGCTACTGTACTACAAAAAACTATTATTCAATAATTTCTTTTAAATATCTTACAAGTTTGTGGAAGGTTATACTAACTTAAAATACCCTACATATCTACGCAAATTGTTTAGTTTTATTAGTTAAGATTTCTACTAAGAGAAAACAGGATTTGTAAGATACACCCACATTACATATATTAGAACATGACGTCTTAATTTAGGCTCTTCTTTGGCGTTGGCAAGGCTACGAATAAGGCCGGGTCACCTATAAACTGTCTTACTGTGTAGGTATGTGTAGAATAATTATTGCAAGCATGCCTTGTCAGCATTCCAAACGGCATTTACTATTTCATGGTACTACCAAACTATTTACCTTCCTAAATTTATATTTACTATTGACCATAAGAAAGGGGTTTTTTATATTTAATAATACATCTCGCTTATCGTTGAGTCGTGTACTTACCTACATAATAAAATTCGTCGTTTATAAAAGACATATTTGGCAATATTGTGTTTTATCGTATGAGTGCATGTTTTCTCGGCACAGTTTCCAGCCTCCGTAAATCGAATTAAAATTTCTTGACAGAAAATTCCAACACCACTGCCCGACCTGGGTATCGAACTCGAGACCTTATGCACAGCAGTCACATTTATTACCGCTGCACCACGGAGCTATAATGTTAACCACTCCTTCAGTCTCTACATATTATAAAATAAAGATCCCCGCCGTGTCTCTCTCTGTAAACTCAAAAACTACTTAACGAATTTTCATGCAATTTTCACCAATAGATAGAGTGTTATAGCTTTTTCATGAGGAAGGTTTTGGTGTATAATTTGTTAAGGTTTTGTCCAGGGCCGATTGCTAGTTATACATAAACGCAAGCATAAACTAATTTAAACGTGGTAAAAACGTTGTCCTTTTTTATAGTATTATTTGAAATATGTATGTATATATAAAATTAGTTTAATGAAATGAACATCAGAATAGACATCACGATATCACTATACAAACTGCAAATTAAAAGCTAAATAAATAAATATAACGATGAATGAGGGACCGCGTCGTCGTCACAAGCTTTATGCAACTGCACTCACAGGATCTATAAACAAAATCATCCAATTTCAACTTTACGGCTTTGGAATAGCGAACGACATTAATTTAATGAGAATTTAATGCCGTGTCAACCTCAATTGACTTGCATGAAGGTGGATTTTTTGTTGAGGAACTATAAAATAAAAGCGCGTTGATCTGCCTTAATATGGCGTAGCGTGGTGGGAGCCATGTCATTAACGATCGGATTAAAGAGCATTGTGTGTACGGCCTCATGGCAGATGACGACTAATATGGGTTTGTTTAAAAAACCCTTGACATTGATTCTGCCGCTCCATCCTTTTAATACGGCTTACATAATTAATTCGACCTTTTCGCATTGGTTTGCTTAGTATTCTAATAGCAGTAATAAAAGGCGGTTCTTCCTTTACTTTATGTGATGGCTTCGTATGTGATTTCGTGAAATGCTCAAATGTAGATAAGGAAATTAAAGACTGCCGTATTTTGAAGGGAACAATAGTATGCCTTCGGATCAATAAGGTACTTATCCGTTGAAAAAATTCAGATTTAGGTTATATAACAATACGTGGCTTCTACGCAGAGATCTCGAGCTCGATGCTAAGGCATACACCATGCTAACTTTTGAAGCTTATCTTGCGAAGTTATGTAAATATTAAATAGTTAATTGCTTGTTTTAACGGCGAAGAAATATATTGTGAGAACATCTGCATATCTTAGAGGTCTCTATTGTATTCTAAAAGATGTGTTGACTACACATTTGTTCGAGAAGTCAGCCCGCGCTAGGGCAACATGGTGGCCTTATTATTTTTATACTGAGAAGAGGCCGGTTTATCAATAGAACTAATATTATGATAATACATACATATGTATTAAATGTAATCACCTGGACAACGTTCGGTGCCCAGGGTCTTGAAATAAGTTTTTTTTTATTGTCTCTGGATGCAGCTTTAATCCCTGGTCACAAGAAGCATTTATAAGCTCCTTGTTATCGGAGGAAAGTACATACATTAATAATAACGCTGGCTTATACACTATGGTTATTCGGTAATATCGTTTGCGTTTGAAGGCGCCCAATCTCGTGTTACGTAAACAGCACGCGGGGCATACGGGCTCATCATGAAATTTAATAGGCATTTTACTTGATTTATGTCGAAAAGTAAGCGTTAAAACCAATCAAACCGACTGCCACGCCTGAGGTCGCGGGTTCGATTCCCGCACAAGACAAATATTTGTGTGCATGAACATGGATGTTTGTTTCTGTCTGGGTGTTTCTATGTATAATATGTATGCATTTACAAAAAAAAAAGTATATATGTATGTTTATCCATTGTCTAGTACCCATAGTACAAGCTCTGCTTAGTTTGGGCTAGATGGTGTTGTGTGTATGTGATAGAATATTATTATTATTAACCAATCACAGTTATTCGTTATATTTGGAAAACCTTATGTTTGGAAAACTATCTACACCCAGAGATCGCGTATTACAAGCTATATTAGATACTTTATTTACATAATATTATACAGAGAAAAGGTTAGTATTTTTGTTTGTTTTGAATATATAAGCTCAAAAGCGAATAATAATTATTTAACCATTAGAAAGCTACTTTATCCAGAAGTAATATAGACCATACGACATCATGCTGTGGATGTATTATAGGAGGATATACAAGGTGTCCGGTAATTAATGGATAACCTTGAAATGTCTTATAGTAGAACTGAAGGCCGTTCAAAAACATGAAAAAAATTATAAAAAAATAAAAAATATTAAAATGTGCAAGCAAGCAAAATGTATTAGCATAGCATACTTTTGACTGTCTATCTATTAGCATAATTAGTGTTTAATAATAAAACAACAAAACACCGATGGATTTCATTCATTTATGGTCGTAGTATACAAGAAAGTTATACATGGTAATTAAAAAAAACACATATCTCAGGTAGTAGTTAGGATAGATTTTTTTTCATATTTTTTTCTGAACGGCCATCAGTTCCACTATAAGACATTTCCAGGTTATCCATGAATTACCGGACATCCTGTATACCTAATCATAAATGTGGGTAAAACCGCGCCTTGCAATAGTTATCTATAGGAAGTTTAAAAATGTGTACTCAAATGTCGAAAGTCGAAAGTCCGACTGAGTCTGAGCTGGTTTTAAAGTTCTAAACCAAAATGGTAAAAAGGAATCTTATTAAGGTTAAACTTTAAATTCGCTTATATTGATAATTACTGAGATACGCAGCTAACTACAATAGATGGACGGGAAAATCGAAATAGTCGCACCCTATGAGTTCAGTTTCTAGTTTCAGTTCTATTTTAAGGCCTATTTATATAACTTTAGTTGCTTGAGCCCGAATCACACTTGACCAGTTTTTCATAGAATTCTTAGTTCTTTAACTAGCTTTAACATTCATATGTACGTATAGTATGGTAAGTTAATATAGCTGTCTACTATAACTATGCATGTGGGCTGAATATCCACGGTTTGTCCTGTCTCAAGTGGCCCTCGCAACTGAATCAATAAACAGTTTGGCACAGAATACATTTCACAGATTAATAAATGACGTTATTTGCCATCATGTTTCATATGCCTCGATGGCGTAGTGGTTAGTGTAACCGGCTGCCACGCCTGAGGTCGCGGGTTCGATTTCCGCACAAGACAAATATTTGTGTGCATGAACATGGATGTTTGTCTTGGTCTGGGTGTTTCTATGTATAATATGTATGTATTTACAAAAAAAAAGTATATATGTATGTTTATCCATTGTCTAATACCCATAGTACAAGCTCTGCTTAGTTTGGGCTAGATAGTGTTGTGTGTATGTGGTAGAATATTATTATTATTATTATTATATTATACTTAAAATGTCAACTTCCTGGCAATTTTAAATGGCCGTTGGCAAAAAATCACAACAGCTTCATAAAGAAGCATAAACCAACAATATCACCTTTGTTTTCTACTCTCAGCACTCAAGACGATTGCTTGGCAGCCTAATAAAAGTCTTCAAATATTCAATTCTATGCCGACTCGTAATTACAAAGTTTGTTCGCGTCGCGTCGTGTATATACTTCTGCAGAACAATAACAAATGTAATACAATAAATAATAAGTCCGAACTATTTACTTAGTGTGGACGGGTATATGTAAGTATAGTCTAACATAGTATAGTGTACGTTTCGTGAGCTGCACAATAACGAGTTAATTAAGAAAGTTCGGCCGGCCGACACTCGGCGGTCTCATTCGCCCAATCAATTCTGCACTGTGCGCTCAAACATTATTACGTTTAATTACCCTTAAATATATTGCTGTAGCCAATACGTGATGTTGCTATTCGACACTAATTTGTTGATTATTTGTGATAAAATAAATATAAATAAACGCTTTCTTTATGCACCTTGGGAATTTACTGCAGTGGTTCTTGTGATTGATAGGTATAGGTATATAAATTATTTATCGAAGTTAAATTACAGACTAATAAATAATATAATAGTCTTATATATAAAATAGATGTAAGATATCTTAGGTTAAAAAAGCAAAACGTTTACTTAATGATTAAATATTAGTATAGTACTAATTTACTGATTGTTACATCGATGTACCTAAAGATTAAACGCAACATTTCATTTATTTGGGATTGCGTTTCATCATAAAAGACTATTGCGTTGGAGCGTTTCAATCTATTAACATTTTAGTTCTTCGAAAAACTACATTAAATGATCTCTTGTTCATATAATGTGAAAATAACGTTATATATTTATATTATAAAGTGTACAGTATACAGCTTTACATGAATGTAATCGGCTGTAGCGAAGCGTAGTTACGTGCCTAAATTAATTGCAAAATTTCCAGACAGCGGATGGCACACAATGGTGCAATAATGGGACAGAGGCTTGTTTGCCAGCCAACCACAAAGTACAAAGCATGTTTGTAAACAGCCTTATTGGTCTCAAAGCGATATTAATGTACGTATGCAGGTAGGTGTGTAGGCTTGCTGCACGCTTGTATCGCTCGCAACGGATTGAGATCGATTACCTATCCTTAACTGGAGGTGCATGAATATTTCAGCGTTTAATGAATGCAATTAAGGGTAGACACGTGCTTATGTTTGCTTATACAAAATAGAAGGCTGTTTGGAGAGACGTATTATTATTTGCTCTACACTTTACCTACGGCACTATTATAAAGTACTTACTAGATTCATGTTTTATTTTAGTGGCAGTGGTAATGGCTAGAATTGCTACGAAACACAAAATCTCTAAATTGAAGATCTTTTTGTCTTCTTTTTTGTGCAATTGTACCCATTATTTAATTTTGTGGACATAACATATTAATATGTCCACAAAATTAAATTAAATGGGTACTGTACAAATAATCATATTACAAGTTATTGCTAACACGCTATAGAGTATATGCAGGATGCATGGTGGAGTATTAATTATATTTATTTCATCAAGTGGTGCAAATACTGCAATTAAGTTGGTGATTTTAGCTGTTTAGGCTGGAGACTTTAGACTCTCCTGTGCTTTAGCAAAGCGTCTTATCGACGCGTTCTATGGCCGGAAGAGTGATATTTGTAGCTTAAGATTCAGTATTACTATTCAAGATATCAGTGCTGCCAACTTTAATGGCACATTACAAGTCGACAGCGATGCTGACTAATTTAACGTCACACAAACCAGTCATATACTCGTAAACATGGCATTTAAACTAAAAGTACATATGTAAATATTTGAGCCATTGGTTAGCTTAATAAATAATGTATCACGAAATTTAAACAATGACCGAAACGGAGCTACGAAATACTTGTACCACGTGCTAAACGTGAGTCTAAACGAAAAGACGCAAGTCCTGTAATAAATTTTTATTAAATATTATTTAGATACTAATAAGTGCGTCAATATAACATTATTATATGAATTATAATATGGTATCAGTTTACTAGTACATTCATATACAATTTTATTAAAGTCAGCCTAGCTGTTTAGCTGTAATAAGCAGTCAGGAGTAGTTTAGCATAATATTATGTAATTATCAGTAGGTATAGATGTTTACTATAAAACTAGCTTATATGCTTGCAAATAGCATAATAATCTCGTAAATATAATATAAGATTTTATTATTGATTTCAAGCCTAAATGTTACAAAGTATCACTGAGCCAGTATCAATAGGTACCCATCTAAAATGTTCCGCAGATTCAGATTAAGTTGGGACGTTCGGATGGATGACCCCATCTACCGGCCGTCCATTTTGTTATTCTCTACGGAGCGCGCTGAGTGACGTCTACTGTCCTAATTAGAACGCGATTTCATAAATCATTATAATGATGGTTATTTGAATCGGGCGCTTTAAAAAGGAATTAAGAGTAACTAGAGTACCTACTTGATTTTATTATTTTTATGGAATACGTCGAGGAAAATGCTGTTGTGTTGTTTCATATTTTGTTTATTACGAGAATGTTTATGGAAGTCAGTAAGTATACAATATATTTTGGAGTAATAATAACGTTGTTTGTCGGCTTATTGTCTTGTTCTGATGTTGTCGGAGAGCCTTCGAGGCTTTGTTGTTTTCGGCGCTCTATCGATTATATTTCGGTAAATAAAGAAGCGAAATTTACCATATACGTCGATAACTAAATTGGTTTAAAAATTCGAAAGACCGCGAGGAGTTGCCAGCCCGGCTTAGTTGTTATGTCGATGTTTTCATCGCATCGAACCGGGTGCACTGCCACTCAAACCGTACGAATTTTAATTGGAACCAATTTTTGAGTGGGCCATGTCTACATTTTGGGTAAAATATAAATATGTTGGGTATGTTGTAGACTTACTTACTATGTATTTGGAAGCAGAGTCGATTTGATACAGCGATCTTAATTGTGTAAATTGTAGTGTGAATATAATATTCATTGGTTTTGTTTTTTATTGTATTTCATTTTATATAAAGATACGATTACCAAGATACAGTAAAATTGTTGCTAGATAAATATTTTATTATTTTTGTTAAGTTAATTTATGTTACATCATAAGTAAGTTAAATATGTTAGTTATGTATAGTATTTCAAAATTTCTGTTTATAATTTAGGAGACGTTGTCTGCTTTTAATATTACATGGTTACCCAGCCAAAGAGCGTTTCCAAAATCAGGGCAACCTATCCAGCAAAAAACGGTATCCTGGTAATGGGACAAAGAACTCTAGTTCTGCCAGGTGTTCCGTAAACAATATTTACGACAAGATGACAACACAAGGTTATTTGGTTGTAATTCTCTGTAGAGTTATATACTTCGTGAATTGGATCTCTGTGATATGTTGCAGCGGGATTAATCACACTGTATTCCACTTATTGATTGTCAGCCGGACTGAATGGAAGTAAAGCTCCTCTCGTTCCCCTATGCTTTTTAATAGATCGTGCTTCTACAATGCTATGAGAACACAACCATGTCTATGAGCGGCGGTAATCACTTACCATCGAGTGGGCTCGTCTACCACCCGAGGCAATATAAAATAGACTTAGTGTGGAATTCTGTGTATACAATTAAATAAAACATATCCGATACACATTACGTTGATATGTAGGTACAAAGCAGCTATTTTTCAACGTGTTACTCGACTAAAATAAATAATAATAATAACGCCGTTTTTCATCCATAGCTGCCATTATACCGGTCCATCAAACACCCATCCCCATAGCCCATATATATTAGAGTCCATACGTAGCAATAGTCTTACGCCTGCTGCGGCTAGCGCTGTAGGTGTTCCATCCCATCTTAGAAGATTAAAACTCTCGAAGGGCCTCTTCACGTTGGACCTATGTCTCCGTGTAAGCCTCCCAAAGGGCCAGATATTTTTCTAATACAATATGTTAGAAAACACCTGTGATAAGAGAAACATAATAATAATATTCTATCACACACACAACACCATTTAGCCCAAACTAAGCAGAGCTCCTGATGGGTACTAGATGATGGAGAATACATATTTTTTTTTGTAAATACGCGCACGTTATATATAGAAACACCCAGATCAAGACAAACATCTATGTCCATTCACACAAATGTTTGACTTGTGCGGGACCTATATCGAACCCGCGACCTCACGCGTTGCAGTCGGTTACACTAACCACTACACCATCGAGGCCGCCAAAAATGCATCCTTGTACTTAGTATGGAACGAAGTATGAATTCATTGTATTCTTATGTTATTGTAAAGTACTTATACATTTTAGTATGTATCGAGTTCTTTTAGTAACAATTTTCTATTATAATATAAAGCGGAGTCTGTAAATTGAAGATATTTTTGGAAAGCGATTTGGGTTAAACAATTTTGCGCGCCGGAAACCAAAACATTTTAGATGTACATTTGAATTTTTATTTGTCTATTTGCTCCGGCACCATGCAAAACCACGAAATGGATTTTGATATAGTTTTTATACTTTAGTAGCTTGGATCACAACTTAAAATCTAAGCTACGGTTTTATACGATTCCGTTTGCGGGCGAGCCGCAGTTTACGCTGACGTACACGCAAATGCTATTAATTCATAAGTAAACTCCAAAAATAAAACTGACCTCAAAACAAGAAAATGGAAAAGGCTTCACTTAGTTTACACAAAAATATATAAAAATAGTAAGTGGAGCAACGTGTTATAGTCTGTTTCAAATTCGAATTCCCATTTGACAGATAATCGCTGGGCAGCAATAGTGAAGACACCGTTTACTTGACACAGCACGAAATCGATTACCAATTAACTTTATAAGCAAACTATAATTATGGGTTTCGAATTGATGCAGAAATAATAGAAACAGAAAAACGAAAAGAAGGAGTCAAACCAAGTTTAATATATCGAAAAAATTGTTACATCAATGTTATTCATACCGTGTTTATTTGTAAATCTATGAGATATTTAAACTATAAGTTCAATATCGCTTCAAATCCATTTATTGATAAAGAAAATATATTAAGAGGTTGCTGAATGGGATTTAAGGTACGATGCAACCTAAAAATAATTAATACCAAATACAATTTTACAAAAGTATTTCTCAGACAATTGTTTTAGATCGAGTTAGATCGATTTTATCTGATTCATATTGTCACGTCACTATGACTGAAAGTAAAAAATACCATAGTGCGTAACCATGGTATTGTAGTAAAATGTTATTTTATTTTGACGTTTAAATTATTTAACACCTATATCAATGGAAATTAATAGGTGATTACGTAAGTAAACAATTATGTCATGTTTTGTACAGATTCTAATTATTTTTAAATAGTCTTTAGTACTATAAGTAATCGTTTATATTTTAGCACATTATATGAAATGTGCGGTGTTACGTGCTATGAAGTGTCAAAAGCAACTTTGTATTTGAAACAGACTACAGGGACAGCAATCTCACTGTTCACATGAAACCGAAAAATTGCGTCGCTCCCTTAATTTTTATGATTTTATGCTTACATATGCTTTATTGCGTGTTCATTTGTTAGCATATGAATCTGTAATATTGTTCAGGAACTTGTGCAAGTATTGCTTGCGCATGTAACTCGCGCGATTTGCTTGCGCATGTAGCTCGTGCAATTAGCTCGCGCATGTAGCTCACGCTACGTACTTGTGTCATATACACTAGAAAAATTGGAACAATAAGTTTTTTAAGTCTCGATAAGTTTGTATGAAATATTTTCTAGAAACCATCTAAACGTTGCGTTACCAAATCCTTCCTGTCTAAATCTTAGAGATTTGGTATGAAGCTCCACTGATTTACCTAGTTTATAATACAAAATGATGTATGGTACAGAAATTAGTTTGGAATTTCCTAACTTCAACGTACTCAAGGTGTTTAGTTGTAGTCTGAAACTGTATTCCTTGTGTATGAATATGGAGAGCCGCGGTTGCCGGTTGTCGCCGCTACAACCTTAATATGCATGAACTGCTAACTTATTAATTCACTACACAACTATGTCGTAGGCATGGGCATTTGAGGATGATCCTACTTGGCTAATAGTTTGTGGCTGAATATTTGACAGATCGAAGATACGGTGAATTACGTAGATGTTATTGTGTGTACCGGTGCACCGCGGCGGTCGTACGACCGATACTTGGTGCATGTAGTTATCTTATGAGTCTTTTACAACGCAATATTGGCATAACTTCTTGTTACCACAAGTGTGGTCACCGGCTTCGACTTTTCAGAGTGCATTTCAATATTTATTCTGGCTTTCTATCAAGGCACGCACGTGGCTCCTGCCTTTCCGATGTGACCCTCTTTCCCCCTTCCCGCTCCTTCTCCATCCCACTTCCTTTTTCTCTTCTTCCTTTCCTAAAGTGTCGGCAACGCGCAAGTGATGTCTCTAGTATTGCAGGCGTCCATAGGCTACGGTGACCTCTTACCATCAGGTACGCATGTTTGCAACCTTAGATGCATATAAAAAAAAGTCATGTCATAATGTTGTTCGACGCAGCGTGTGCACTGTTGATTGAAGTAATCGGGCAATAATCAAATCAGTCTATTGCAAGGTAATCTATAATTGAGTTACCAATATTCACTTACTACCTATCCGGTTGTAGGAAATGCTGTATTCGAACAATATTGACTACTAACACAAAGGCAAATAGTTTGTCAAGTGTTAATATGCCCTCAGTTCAGTGCGTCGCGTTGAGTTCGCTCTGACACTGTGACGACAAGTGGGATGAATGTGCCGATGTATATTGAGTTAAGTCTGTTTAGATAGGCTTGGGCTTAATGAAATAATGTCATTGTACACGAATATTTTATAAACTCATTTAATTTGTCAGTTCACAGTGCTTTCCTGTATTTACTATATACATTATAAACCATTGAAAAAAATGGAAGGTTTTTTTGTGCGGATTGATCTATATGCCAATTTATCCAATGTTAGCACCGTGATGTATATGTTGTATGGGTGACAACTTACAAAAAGTCGCACTCCTTTCTGCATCGAAAAAATCGTAAAATGTTCGCTGTCATGCACCTCTATAACAGTTTATATGGCGATTCATTGCCCGCGAGTAATTTGACATCTGTTCTAGAATATTGATAAGCCTTTAGGTGGGCAAGTCAGATATCAATCGCTCCGATGAAAAACTGATACTGAGTTTAAAACGATTTATACTAACCATATCAGGCTGAATGTAAGTTTACCCGACTTTAATAAAATTGGGAATAATACAGCTAGGTTTATTAATGATTATATACCTAAAACTATATCATATTATTATTAAGCAACGTTGCATATTTATTCTCCAGCGCTAGTAGCTACCACATCAGTAAATGTTATATAGATAATAAAAAGACCTTCTGGTAAAGCTCTTGTTACGTAAAACAAATAGCACTTATAAAACTTACCGTAGACTCAGGTGTTCAGCCGTGAACCGTAATACAGTCGGACTATGATAATATTTTTCTAAGAAGTTAACAATTGCAGAAAGAGCTGTCAACGGTGGGTGCTGTCACGAAGTTTAAATGAAATCTCGGGGCTATGTCTGTGTAATTACAAACAACTCGGCGTCGTAAGGTCGGCGTCTACCCCGTCAGCCGTGTAATGGACTTTTCAAGTATTCCTAACGTGAAAACTTTCACTTGAGCCGACTTAAACGCCTCCGACAATGTGCTTAACGATGTTTTTAACTACTTCACTCCATTCCTCGACTATTGCAGGTTAAATTAATTATTCGTCTGTCATTCTATCATGTTTTGGCGTGAATTATGCGTGGTGCAGCGTGACGCTTAAACACGGCCGTGAGACGCTTGTCTTGTTAACATGCGAGTGAACTACGTTTATAATTACGCGATAACCATTACGTCGCTCGCTCTGAAGGGATTCCTTAAGGGGTTTGCTGATGTGTATGTTCACTGTAAATGCAATTAGCTGACGTTTTGTGTGATAGGCCACGCCTCACGGTATTGTGTGTTAGAATGTTGGACTTAGGCGTAATTCGAGCTAATTTTCTTAATCGAAATCGTATTGTTATCAATTTTATATTGTATTTGGGATGGTAACATTTTTCCTACATTCAGGTTCGCGGTAAATGTTTAACAGGCACCAGGCTGCTTATAAACTAAAAAATACAATAGTTTATGTAATCTATCGCTAATGATTAGGCCAGTGACATTGGAGGAAGCTACTAATTAATATATAAAATTCATTTCTAGTTACTGCTTTTAGAATAAATGTTCTGTGAGCAAGTCCGAAATAAGGCGTGCTAATTAAAAAAATCGACTTGATTGTACTAACATCGATATTTAGGCGCAGCGGTAATATATGTAACAGCAGTTGCAGATATCAAACCCGAGACCTCAGCGCGGTGTCTGCTAGTGTGCTGTAAACAGCAATAGGCGGGCGCGAGTGGCAATGGGTCACAGTTGGTGCGCCAATGTCATACGGGTGTAATAAACGTTTGCCTACCCCTTTGAATATAGGCGTGAGATTTGTATATATGTGCGTTTAATAAACGCGAAATTCATAAAGATTTTTCGTTTCTATTGAATACAAAGACGCGTGTCGTGATAATGGTACACGGCAAAGTTGCTTTACTTCGCTGGCCGATCTATAATATTATGTAAGCTCGCTGTTGTTAAACTTTTACATATTATACGACTGACAACAAACAGATTGACGTATTTAGGCAATATTTCAAAGGAAACAACAGATTCGATAAACTTCCGAAACATTCCAATAATAATCTTTATTGGCACATAAATCGTTTGTATTTCCAAAGCAATCACACATTTCCGTGATCAAACACCGATACAAAGCGAGAATGTCGCAAAACTTATCGAGTCGATATAAAATAGGACATGGCGGTAGCCGATAGCCGCAGGGGACACATTAGTATGCGTGAAGCAAGTATTTGTGCCGAACCTCGTGTTTGTGTCTGTTATCTTTGGCACCAAAACACACGAAATGCACGTTTAGTAGCCGATAAACAGTGATTTCATGTGAGCACTTTTGCTCCATTTCATATCTATGTTACTGTTTACCAATGTTTATTGCATGAATTGAATGATATTTCATTTGGTCCTTATGTGGAATGTTACTCACATAAATACGCTTTTGAATTTACAATTGAGTATTCAGCTATCACAATTGCTTTTTGTATAAACTTTATCGATTTCTTAATTAAAACAACATTATTTTGACAACGATAGCCGATGTTTTTGTGCATTTTGTATTACTGCTACGTGTACGTAACTTGGGGAATATTCAAATAAGACGATGATCGCGATTGCAGACACGTTTTTGGAGTGTCGGAGCGACATCGCGTTATCACAATTACCCTCACCCAAGAGTCCCCGGCACGTCGACGGCGAATAAAACGCGCTGATTGCACAAAGCTTCTTCCGATCCCCTCTCATTCGTTATCGTTGCAATTGTCCTCTTCTGTATACACTTCTTAATAACAGAACATAGAAAATTATCCAGTGCTCGAGTGCAATCCCGTGCGCATTGTGGTTGCCGCGCCACAAAGACGACCGTGGAGCACATTTTACTAAAATTAAATCTCCTAATTAGTAAAATAATACTTTATTTTCGTGTTTTTATTTCATAAACACGCGGGAATTTTCTTTAGAAGCGTTTCGTGTTACATTTAGGCAGCCGACGCCGTTGAAATAAGTAATTATATTTCCAAAAGGGTTTCTAATTAATATCGCTGTATTTTAATTAGCAACGAACAGTTTGTGCATTGCTGGGTTAATTAAAAATAAGTCATTATAGATGTACGAAAATATTAAATTATTATAAGGGTTTCATGTTGTATTGATAAATTAATGAAAATTGAGTAGCGGTATTGAGTTTAATACTGAACTTTCATTTCTAAGAAAACTAACATAATGTGCTGAAATTAACACATATTTCTTAGATATTACAAAAAATTATTGTATACGAAAATAGATTGATGATATTTTTGTACAAAAGTAATGGATACTATTACCGGAGGTAGACAGAAAAAAGAAAAATCGGAACGAGGTTCATTTCCTCGTCATATCCGGCCAGTTAGTTATAAGGACCACAGTTTTACGGAGCTCCGTGATATGATCTTTCATATTTGAGCCTTTAACGTGAGTCATCTACTCATATATTCAGTTTCATAGTGGCTGGGAAGTATGGTTTACTTCATTTTATTTTATTTGTGATATGTACCTTGTTGGTTCTTATTTTCTTTGCATTCTGCTCGATGGTTTTGGTTTGAATTGGATGAATTTTCCTGAATGGCATTCTTGACGAGATTTTGTTTTGCACTTACTCAAATAAGTCTGCTGAAAAATTATAAAAAGAAAATCTTAAGTGATTCTTATTGCATAATATGAAATCTTATAATTAAGGTAAGTAAGTTATTTATAAGCTTTTTAATTGATGAGCTGGTGCTTTTGATGGTACAGATCGCTATTTCTTTATTATATTTTGTTGAATCCAATCTAATTCTAATCCAACGCTATTTAGTACATAGGTACACGTTGTCAACAATGTTTAAAACATATTAAAATTATCTGGTTTCTTTTACTGTCGCTTATTGTACTGTTTTGTTTATCATAATGCAATTTTGATGCAACTGCCAATATCCAGAGCCGAGAGACTGCACTTTAAATAAATAAACGCTTGACATTTCCGCCCCCCAGGATTCTCAATCTCCCTGAGTTATGCCATTAGTAATAGAACCCCAACACGAATGCATGTTAGTGCATGTAACAGCATATTAAGGCAACAAGTCACATAATACACAAAATGTCTCTGGCGCAGTGAAACCACATCTGTTGACATATTTTGTTTCGATGGAATAAAAGGTGGCCCAAATGATTTAATGTTACTAGTCGTATTGCTTAAAGAATTGCAAGTATACGTTACTGATGGATGAAAACAGGTTCACAGTTCGCTGTTAAGCTGTATCTGATTAAAGTAATGATTCCGGCAACTATGATAGTTATATTATAGTTGCCAGAAATTTACATACATATGTATTATCTAACGGCAAATCGTGCTAGTAGGAAAAAGGCGCGTTTAGGAAAATTAAATTTATTTGCAGTAAGTTATGCTCAAGGGTATTATTTAAAACATATAACAATAACGTTTATTTTTGAAAAAAAAAATAAACCTCAATATGCTTAACCCGTTTTCATTTTGTCGCACTTACTTTACTATAATTACCAAATTTAGCAGTAAATCTCGCTAGAAAATAAATGAGCGACTTTTTTTAATAATTATCCAATACATTTTTACATCTTAAGTAAACTTACGAAGTTATGATATGAAGTATAAAGATTTATTTTTCTTCTCATTAGTGCGTATTGTTTCGTCCTAAGAAAGTTATAGCTTAGTGCGAACATGCCTACTTCAATTGTTATTGCTGACTACAGGAGAGTCAGCTAACGATACTGCAAACAAACGTACCTACGATGATCATAACAGTTTGTGGATAGAATTGCAAATGTATGAGCCATAGGGTGTTTCGTAGGCACTCGTCATCAGACCAACTAACGAAGTGGGGTGTAGTACGTGACGATAATTCCGTCCCGCGGGACCCCTTTGTGCAATCAGTGCGGTTTCTTGGACCTCTAACATTACACTTTTATTTCGGATAGTTTTGTGAAAAAACTTGTGGACATTTGGTGACTATTCATTTATTGAATATTCGCTTACTTTACTCAACTTTTAGCGTCGGGAAATTCAGTTTAAGACTATCGTGAAGATGTTTGTATGAATGTTGACTGAAGTAAAGGCTTGTTAGTGGGTTTTATAGCCTAATTGCCCAACTGGGTAACCACCGAATTGTCACGCAGACGTCTCGAATACGATTCTACGCACCTCTAACTTTTCAAATTCATGTGCATTTAAATAGTTATAAATAGTTTATTTTAACGGCGTCTATTTTAAACGGAAACATCAGGGCAAACTAACATGTCTAAGCGTAACCATGATGGTTAGGTTAGATAGCGTAGTAGACTATTGTCCGAGCGTTCTCATGCGAAAAGGCGGCTTGCGCTCAGCTGTGGGACAGTTTGTTATCGCTGATATAATTAATTGTTTACAGGTTTCAAGTATATTTGTACCGATTCAATATCTTGCACATTTACATTACAATTATTTTGAGACAGTATTTATTTTTTGGGTACATCGGTATTGCCTTTTCCATTTCTGTTATTCCTATGTAATTATGTGAATAATCTCTACGTATAGACTGAAATTTAAAAACTGAGGACCCTATCTTATTTTTCGTTGGTAATCGTTATCGTACTATATTAAACATACAGTTGACTATATCAACTGTACATACAAAGTATGTTGAATGTTGAATCAAGGATTATATTGGTGTGCTTTAGATATAAACTTCAGAATATTATTTCTCTAAATATATTTATAGGCTAAGCCTGTTTTTTTAACGTTATGATATTATGGTGGCACTGCGGTGGTAAATGAAACTGCTGTGCATGGTGTCTCGAGTGCGAATACCGTGTCGAGCCAACAAAAAATTATCGGGTTTTGCCTAGAAACTCTCAATTGCAACCTGGAGTTAGGAAGATAGCAGTGTTGCACATCCCTCGGTATGCATGTAAACTTAGTGGTGCGCGTGATCAGTTTCTGGTCCCATCGCTTTATGAGAGTTAGGGATCAGAGAGTGCACTTGTGTTTGCAAAAGATCCAAGTAATTATCTTTTAATACATATTGTTGGTTCGCATACTCGTAGCGTGACTTGTTTTGAGAACGTTCGATCTTCCCTTTGCATGTGTCTCATTTGATCCCAAGCATTTGAAATGTTTTAATGAAGTCTAAATATTTTCATGAGTGTTCTGCAAACAGTAATAACTGTATGTTTAGTCAGTCAAGCAGTATACAAAAGTCAATGTTGCACAACGATAAGAAGTTATTTACGCTATAGCTATCGGTATATCATGGAACATAATTTGCTCATACAATCTACCGTGGACTTATTCTAGGCACTGTCAGCATAGGCACCTAAGTAGCCAGTAAATTGTTAGTAAAGTTGACTAGATCTTCGTTCGGCATCGCATTGGTTCCCGGGCTAATATTTCAGCAGTACCGTATTGTCCTGCCTCGGACTCCGTCACATCTCGACATTCTGAGCCTTTTTCGAAATAATAAGCCGTGTAATTGGGATTTATGTCCCTTTTACGATGATTAAATGGCAAGCTCTCTCATTAAAGCTTCTCACTGCAATACATATACATAATATATTGATGAGATTTTAATTCGAAACTTTAACGACTATACTCGTAACATAAAAGGTTCTTGATTTTATTTGGCGGTCCTCAGCTCATCTCATTGTACTTGTGGCAGCCGAATAGTTATATAGTTAAGAGTAAAGTTGTATTCCACTATATTTCTGGGCGAGGACGCACTAAATAAGAACCATCTCATTAGCCAGCGTGGTGATTTAGGCAACAAGGTTAAGTGAGGCGAATGTGGAAATAAATAACTTTCTTACTGAGGATTTTAGGGAGTAGCCACATAAACTACGACGAGAATATTTAATGCGCTTTTTCGTCTGAGAGCTTTTACACACGCGTGTTGTTTGTTATACGAATAAGTTAAATTAATCTCTTTTTTATTTCTAAATCTTTTATCTTTTATCGGGAGATCTTATAAGAAAACTAACTGTGCCCGCGGTTTCACCCGCGTTTATGATTACTGCGCCGCCACCATGAATCGTAGCGCGATGTTATATAGCCTATAACCTTTCTCGATAATATAGTAGTAGATAATAGGCTATCCAACACTAAAATATTTTTTCATTTCGAGCCCGTAGTTCCAGAGATTAGCGCGTTTAACCAAACAAACAAACTATTCAGCTTTATAATATTAGTATAAGTAGATTAGTACTTAATAATTGCGCCTTTGGAAACCGTAATTGATAGGTCGTAGTTGCATCTCTAGGACTGAAGAAGAAAGGGGTTTTCTATTTAAACGTATGATGGCAATAGGGCTGCCACTCTATAAAGTGTAGTATAAAATATAGACTAATAGTTTTAGTTTAGTCATTTGGTAGTTTTACCTGGAAAGCTTTCCGGAAGTTTTGAAAATTGGTAGTATTATAGATTTCGATGTGCTCTTTCTGGTAGTATATCTATGATTACAGTAGACAATGTGGCTGGCGACTTTTTTAAAGTTCACCAAACACTTAACTTTATGGAACAATTGCGGCAATTATGTATTGTAATAGTTTTGCAGTATTTATGAGAACTAGCGGTCGCCTAGTGCTCGAAATTCGATCAAAGTTTGCCTGTAAGATATTGCTGAAATATGTCATTATAATGGATATATGTAACCATAGTTACGCGCTTCGACTGCGTGTGTCAAATGCATAGTTGTGTGCGTGTAGTGTTTTTTCATTAATTTAATGTATTTCTAATGCATATTTTATATAAATATTAGGATTCGTCACTCCTTCTTCATATAAACTTTAGCTGTGCCAAATTTCATACTCCTCCGACGGCGCAATTTTCGTATAAAAGGGGTACAAAGTTTTTGCTTCACTATTAATATATATATATAGATTAGACTTCATCAGTATTTAGTACATCGTATATTCTACGATGGTAGAATTACAAATTATTATTATTATATTACAAAAGCTATCGTTGTTTCATGCGCAGCCATCCTATGGCCCTAGCAATAGGTTCTTTGTGTAAGGTGTAGGTATATATACCTTAACAGAATGAAACGTCGAAAGAGTGCTAGTTTTAATTGTGGGAATTAATGGTCCAAGAGCTACTTAATTGTATATAACAGGGACAATTACCATTAATCTTGGCATTCAAAGATAAACGAGTTTTAGTGAGCGAAGTAAAGGAATAATGCTGTAGCAGCATCCTTATTGCGTAAATTAAGCCTTCAGGGAACCTACTAACATCATGAGTAAATCATTTAATAGATTTGGATAAAAAATGGCACAGAGATATACCAGGTCCTGTATGTGTTGCCATACACAGGTAACACAGGCAAGCAGCGACAGTCTAGTAGAAAACCTGGACTTTGGAAGAATTGGACTCAGTAGTTCAAACTCAAAGCACGAACATCTGATTCGATTATCGCTCGCTTTAACGGTCACCTGTAACTTGTATGACTGATAGTTCTCCATGATGTTCTAGACGAAATGTGAAGTCTCCCAACTTGCAATGGGGCATCGAGTTTGACAATATTCTAATCCTTCTCTCACCGAGAAGAGGGCCCGTACAATGGGAGTTCATATACAGGTTTGATATTCATAATATACATGATCGCTCTGATGACAACTGGGTTCTTTTTAAAGTTGCAAGGAATCGGTGTAATCGGATGATACGTATTGCAAAACGCCGCCATATTCTCAATAATATGACATCCTCATCTTCTGCTGACATGTGGCGGTTTCCTCGAACCCCAGGCATTGGCAACAAGCAAAAAAGTGATCCGCGTACGACGATTGATTTGGATGATATCAATCAACATTTCACCTTTTCTATTTTGCTGGATCAACAAATCAAGCGGCGTATTGTGCGTTATTTAGCTAACCTACCCAAGCCCAACATCGATCCTTTTCTGTTTTCTTCTATGGAAGCGGGTAAGATCAAAAAGATAATCTTGTCGATCAAGTCTAATGCTGTGGGCTGTGATGGTATTAGTCGTCCTATAATTACACCAATACTTGATCAACTTCTATCCGTCATATACCACATCGTCAATTTTTTTCTTGACACTGGGATTTTCCCTTCCTTGTGGCGTAATCGTCATCCCTCTTCCTATGGTATCTAGTCCTACTCTTCCAAACCACACTTACAGTTATACGCTCAAGACACTGCGGATAATCTTCCTCAAGTCACTGCTAAAGTAAATGCTGATCTGGAAACAATTAGAAGTTGGTCTGGCAGATTTAGATTATCTGCTAACCAGACTAAGTGTCAGTCAATCATAGTTGGAAGTCAACGATTGATAAGCAGGCTGAACTGCAATACTTTACAGCCTGTTTTATATGATGGGACACCTATTTTATTCCGTTCAGTCCTATTGTAAAGGATCTGGGGTTGCTCATTGACTCCAATTTAAATTGGCAAACTCAGGTTACTAGTGTCAGTCAGAGAGTAACCGAAACGCTACGCATCTTGTATCGCCTAAAGAATTTTCTGCCATCTAAGACAAAAATAATGCTTGTGCAGACCTTGATATTTTCCTTAATTGACTATAGTGATGTGTAACTATGACCTGAATGCAGATCTACTCAATAAATATGTCTGACTTCTAAATAATTGCATTCGATTTATTATTTTTATTTCAATTTCTTCGTGAATATGGACATATTTCATTTTATAGATCCACTTTAAAATGGTTACCCATTCGTCAACGCCGTTATTGGCGTGCCCTTACAATATTATTTTCTATTCTAACCTCAACAAATGCACCCATTTATTTAACCTGCCGTTTCCAATATCTATGTGCAAATCATGATAGAAATCTCCGTTCTTCCAATAACCTCCTTTTACTTTGTCCCTCCCATACAACTGGTTTACTACATTCTTCCTTCTTCATCCAGTCCGTTTTACTATGGAATGCGCTTCCTCATGAAATCAGGATGACCTCAAACCGTTACACTTTCAAGGTGAAACTACGTGCTCTCCTCCTTGATAGTTTATCACATTCATCTCCACATAATACGTCTCAGTGAGGAGACCAACAGACTGCTATGCAGAGGATCTCGGGTTAGAACCCACGGCGCGCACTTCTGACTTTTGGAAGTTATATGACTTTTCGAAATTATGTGCGTATTGATTGACAATTATCGCCTGCTCCGTGCCTCTGAGAGCACGTCCGTAGTTCTTGGGAAGTCAGTCAGTCAGTCCTATAATATCCTGACACTGGTCTAGCCTTAGGGTATTGTTAGCCTTCGGGTTGCGGAGGTCATGTGGCAGCCGCTCCGTGTAAAAACTGATGTCCAGTCAAATTCAGTTAGACCAGAAAAGCCGACTCCACGTGACTTGGGAACAATAAAGGCTAGGAAGAAGAAGAGTATGTATCTATCTATATATATTGTATTTAGATTATATAATATGTTTATTGGTACATACCAACATTCATGCTAACGTATGCACCTCCTACTTTTATCTCTACATCACCCAATGGTTGACTGGTAGATAATGCCTGTGGCATTAAGTCCGCCGATGTACTATTTTGTGCATAAAGTTTTAAATAAATAATTAATTCAAAATCTTTTTAACACCAAACAGAAAATAATTACGCGGCAATCTGCAAATCTGAGAGATCGCGTTCTCAAAGTATTTGGAGTCTGCCAACGTGCACCTTGATGGCGTGATAGTTTATAGCATATATTATTCACCCTTTAATTCCTCAGCAGTCTTTACAAGGTTATAGCACAGTACATAAATATACAGTAACCTATCTTCATACAAACGGTCGGAACTCGAGTCATACCTACGCGCCTCGGCGTCGGCATGCGCTCGGCACGCAACCAGTCGCGAATGCGCCGCAGTGACGAACGGACGGTGTGTTGTTTTTTAAACAATAACCGCTCGAGCTTCTTTTAAAACTAAACATATAAATTGTAAAGTAGCTGCAGGTATCTATAACCCAGTAAAAGATATTCCTTTTTCTCCTCCTTGTCCATGTTTCCCAAAACAATTTTTAATTAAGCTTTACATATATTCGAATGCGGATTTTTTATACTTTAAAATATAATAATATAGCATTCCGTACGTCTCAGTCGAGGCACAAATATTTTTCAGTCGCAAATTTATAAGACTGATTTGTTATTAAGTCTTAAATCTAACATAAACATGGTTTTTTTTAATTAAATCTACCAATCAAAAAACAACATGCATTTTTATGGAACACTTCCTATTTCATTCACAAAGTATTTTATTTGTTTAAATAAAATAAAAAATATTTAAAATCACAAAAATAGATAGAAACACAAAGTAGGCAGATTTAATTAAAATGCTGTAGGTGGGCAGCCCTATCGCATGTTTACGTACCGCGCGGCTGTAGACATTTATTTCAAAGATACGGCCGAGTTCCAATACTGTATATTTATGTACTGTGGTTATAGCTTCTTAGATCTGTCGTCTATCGGTCGGCATATATTTTGGATAAGGTTTCTTTAAAAAATCATTTCCTGCTTTAGGGATCAAGCTCTGTGAAGCTGGGTCTCCGTTAATATATAATTAACGGAGACAAAGTAGATCCCGGTTCAGAATAATAATTTGTGAATCATGTAAATAATTGTGTGTTATTTGAATTCACAATACACAGTGAGGCAGCAGCGGCGATTCGACCGCTTGCCCGCTGCCTCATATTTCTGTTATATACTGATATTTAGTTACAAAAATCGTTGCTGCAACCCGACCTTCTGTAAGCTGCAATTTATAGCACGCTCACCAATTCTCAGAAAACTTTTCACTATGAACGAGATAGTTGAGTTAGAACAAAGAATGTAACATTACTAGCACCACTTTTTCCAAATGAGGTAAGTGAATCTGTTCTATAAGTCTGGCTCGGACGGGGTGGCCGGGACTTCGTAGCCGTCAATTAGACACATGGGAGATTTATATGGCTATCTATCTTGTTCCTTGTACAGCAACCCGGACCCAAGCGGGCCAACGGAAATTGTTTTTCAAAGGATCGTTTTGAACGCGCTGCTTTAAAAATAGACTTTGGCAAGGTAAAGCAAAATAAATGGCGTGTTTTCACAAAACAAATAACGATACAGGATGTAATGCTGTTGCTGATTTATGTACGTGATTGTTTTTGACAACGGGTCAGTTTTCTTATATTGGAATTTATGATAATTGCCACAAACAAAAGTTTTGATGTTTTGAATCTTCTTGCATTTTTAGTGGGGGTCTGCCATGAGATTTAATAGTAGATTTAATAGTTGACACAATTTAATATGATTGGTCGTCGCCATGTCTTTCCGATTTCGATACATTTTGATTAGTTCGATTAAATAAAAAATGTATGGAAATTTGTAAAGCCAACGATAAAACGTGTCAAATTGCATGAACGCAAATAATAATAATAATGTCCTCCTGACCGAATTTCTGTCACGGCGGCCAATCTTAATGGAGACTGGCCATCGGTGCAGGAGATATTATAGTGCACAAGTGTGTGCGCAAACACAAATGCACTCTCTGTTCTCTAACTCTCATGATCCGATGGGACGAATAATCCGACACGACCGAAGAGAGATCAGGTGCAGGACCAACGGCTTTACGTGCTTTCTGAGGCACAAGGGTGTTTAACACCGCCAACTTCCTAACTCCGGGCTCGTATTGAGATTTATTAACAGAAAAACGCAATAACTTTTTGTTGGCCCGACCCGGGATTCAAACCCGGGATCTCATGCACATCAGTCGCATTCACTACCGCTGCGCCACGGAGGCAGTAATACTCATGGTATAATAAGCGCAAATGCTCATGGTAGGGCTCCCGGTCTTTAATATCAGTCCTGTTTGTAAACTATCTAACTATATATATTACGGTTACAGAAGGCCATTGTTCACCAGGCTGAACAAGAGTACGTTGGTATACTATACATAATATCATCGAGAATATTGTGACGAACTCTCGGCTATGCAGGTCTCCCGACAATGTGTGTCTTAAAAGTAAAGAGAAGCACATAAATTTAAAAATCAGGTTTGCGTGTTTTGGTCGAATTCGGGAGCTAGATATGCGTGACAGTTCTAGACTACCATCGTTTCTTATAACTACTATGGGGAGGGGGGTTTGTATTTATGATTTAATAGTTGCACTGCCTAGCTTGATTTTTCTGCTTTACTGGATTGGCTGCTTGTTTAGTATAGATGCAAACTCACTTTACCCTACTCTTCAAGACTAAGGTGCCAATGTTCTTAGGGGAGAGCGCAACAGTCGTGTAGATTCCTAAGACATTTCTGGTGGGGAATCCTTCACGTGATTGCCCCCCTGTTATTGGTCTAGTTCCCTCTGAAATAGACGCAACTAAAACCACCAGTCGATCACTGCCTGGGATGGAGAGGTCATGTTCTGGCGGATCCATCATTAAACGACAGACAATGGATAGTAATGACCTCCCGCGTGTTTGTGCCGTGCGCGAAGACCCTTACGGAGGGATGAAGGAGTCCTGGGGGTTGAGTGGTGATGTGGCGATGGTAGTGCTGCTGATCTGCAACACGCTTCTTTGGTCCGGATTTCCTCTTACACCGGAGGTCGTAATCTAGTCAGCTGCAATCAGTCGGCTGCGGTGTCCGCTCATGCGGCCGCCAGGCGAGTGTCCTTGAGTGAAGAGGTCTCCAGCCGGCAGTGCTCGTCTCGCACCTCAGTGGTTTGGGGTGAAGCGACTAGTGCTGTACGTCTCGGGGACCGCTCACTTGGGGGTGCTATACCTAGCTGAAGCGGTGCCTGAACAAGGCACCCCAAACGGGCTCCATGGTGGGTGGGAAGCCAGCAGGTGAAAAAAAGATAGACCAAAATGGATTCTGTCATAAACATAATGTCAGAAAACCAAGGGCTTGATCGATAAGGGCGAGCAAGAAAAGACCTCTGGAGCCTTAGGGGGAGACGCAGACCATACCCCGGGCAGGAAGAGGTGCAGCAGGTGTGCCAATTGCAAGTGGCGTGAGCTGCAGCGGTACTGGCACTGGCACCCGCTACAGTCTCTTCAAAAAGGGTTAGGGAAGCGAGCGACGATACTGTCGCTCAGGCAGATGGCAATAAACGTGTCAAGATCCAAGGTGACTCCTACAGGGAGGCGCTGACGGGAGTTAAAATGGCCGTTGTTGCCGACAACTTCCCTGACGCTCTGCTTAATGCAGAGCAGGTGGACCGATAAGGGTGGCCATTTAGGACCAGCTGGAGGCCACGCCGGATCCTCTGCCAGCCATTAGTATCGGTGCACTGCTTGGTGGAGCTCTACACGTGACGTGTGCGGGTGAGAGAGCCGCAGAGTGGCTTCGCGGCTGCAACGGTAAAACCGTTGGGAACGTGAAGCTCAGAGTGGTCAGCGCCAAGAAGCTTTCAAGGCCAATAAAGATGGCCTGGAAGACCAGGAATACCTGGTGCCTAGATGCCTCCAGGGTGCTGACCATGCTGCAGCGCCTCAACCTGCGAGTGGAAGGTGCTGAGCATGTAGGTCGAGGAGACGCACACCAGGCGCATTGTCCTGGTGGACAATGTGTCGGCTGCGGCCATAAAAGCAGGCGGCTTCTGTCTCCATGCTGGCATGGACAAAAGCACGTTCAAGGTCCTTGAGGATCTGAATGTGCAGAAGGTGTCAGTGAATGCCAGCGTAGGGTAAGAGGCCCTTGCTGCGACAGTACCACAGGTGTGGGATGGGGTGAAGCCCGCGAACCCAGTGGTGATTGAACCAGGTACGGCTCTCTACACGTCATTGCCATGCGTGTCTCCGAAGACCGACGACATAATCGGACATATAGACTGTCTAGATCTGTCGACGCCGGAAGCTGCGGGGGGGCTGATGGAGGAAGGGAGCGAGGGGGCGGCCAGCAGTGCCTGCCACCGTAGACGCCACCATGTAGGCAGACTGAATGGCGGGGCTAACGTGCTTACAAATAAACCTTCATCACTGCATCGGGGCGATGGCCGTTCTGGCCCGCCACTTGCAGATGAAGAAATATGATATTGCCCCGATCCAGGAACCTTATGTTAAAGAGGGAAAGATTAGAGGTTTGGGTGGAAAGGTAGGTGTTATTAATCACAACTGTTCCACTAATGATATAAGGACATGTGTGTATGTCAGAAATGGCATAAATGCAATGCCCTTATACAATTTTTGTTCTAGGGATCTTACGACAGTTAAGATCGATGTGCGAGGGAGCGGAGAGGGGGATACTGTAATCCTGAGCTCTGCATACTTCGACTATACGGACAAGGAACCTGTATCTAGACAGATAAAGGACCTTGTTGAATATGGCGGCCGGGAGAACCTGGACATGACCCTGGGGTGCGATGCCAACGCACACTACACAGTCTGGGGGAGCACGGATGTGAATGTAAGAGGGGAAAAGCTGCTGGAGTATGTGCTAAGTACCTCTTTACAAATTCTAAATAAGGGAAACAGGCCAACGTTTGTCAACAGTAGGCGAGTAGAGGTAATTGACATTACGTTAACCACCAACAGGGCTAGCACTAAGATTGTCGAGTGGCATGTGTCTGATGAGATTACCTTGTCAGATCATAATTACATATGCTTTAAGTATAGGACGCTGGTTCCAGCTCGTATAGCACGTAGAAAGAATCCCAGAAATAAGGACTGGAACTCCTTCAGAAGTGACCTCAGAATAGATCTGGAGGATTCTAAGGGTAAGCTTATTTCTATATTAGACACAGCAGACAAATTGGTCCAAACTGTAAATACGGCCTGGACAAGTAACTGCCCTGAAAGGGAACTTAGGCCCAAGAGGGTACCATGGTGGACGCCAGAGTTGGTCATGCTGCGGCTTAAAGCCAGAAGATCGTTCAACAATGCTAGGACTAGCAGGGACTACAGCGGTTATGCTCGCTGTTTGATCAAATACAACTAAGCTGTGCGGAAAGCCAAACGGAAGGCTTGAAGAGCCCACTGTGAAAACATCAGTACTATTCCTGAAAGAATGAGACTCTCCAAAGCTATCTCGACTGTCAGAGCACACCCATTGACAACCATTAGAGATGGCAATGGCCAGCGAACAGGGTCTGGTAAGGAGACAAGCAATGATGCTAAACACACACATCCAGACTATAAGATAATAGAAAAGGAGCAGTAAGACTCGATCAGCCTGGTTGAACTAAGCTACTGTACAACTAAAGCAGATTGGGACACTGCAAGGAAGGAAGTGGATGAAGGGAAGGTCGGCTGGGCTCTAAATGGTTTTCAACCGTTCAAGACACCTGGTCCACACATGGTTTATCACATTATCCTACAACAGGGAGCTGCACTCTTGGTTCCGCATTTGTGCAGACTATACAGAGCCTGCGTAGCTTTTGGATATATTCTAAAGATATGGAGGCGAGTTAAAGTCATCTACATACCGAAGCCGGGCAAAGAGGACTACGAAGAAGCCAAGGCATACCGACCTATCAGTCTTGAGTCGTTTTTCTTGAAAGCCCTAGAGAAGTTAGTAGATAGACATGTTAGGGAGAGAGCATTGAGAAAATTCCCCCTCCACGGGCTACAATGTGCCTACCAGTCGGGAAAATCCACTGAGACGGCACTGCATTTTGTGGTAAATAAGGCAGAATATGCATTAGACAACCGGGACTGCTGCATTCCTGGATATTGAGGGAGCTTTCGATCGGACCACCTTTGATGCCATTAGTGTGGCATCGGCAAATCACGGCATAAAGCCAACCATTTGCAAGTGGATCGATTGTATGCTCAAAGGAAGAATTATTAGGTCTGAGTTGTTAGGAGATAAAATTATTGCAATGACCACTAAAGGCTGCCCTCAGGGTGTAGTACTCTCATCACTCTTATGGTGTTTGGTGGTTGTTAATTCACTCTTAGAACAACTCAACAAAGGTCCGTACTTAACGGTCGGATATGCGGACGACTTGGTGATACTCGTCAATAAAAATTCCGAGCACAGTATCCAGTCTCATGCAGAGGACTCTGAGTATGGTAGAAAAATGGTGCAATAGTAACCATTTATCGATCAATCCAGGGAAAACTACTGTCGTCAGCTGCCGTTAACTAGGATGAGGGATCTGACTAGGTTGGGAACTCTGTCCATGTATGGTACACAGCTACAATGGTCCACGGAGGTGAAGTACGTACATATGTGTGTGTACAACGCAGGTTTCAAAAGCAGAGAAATTATCATATAGTATATAGAATAATGTATCCTGTCCATATATTCTCCAACTGGGATTTTAAGTCCCACGTTATCGAGGGAGTGATTATTCCTATGTCTCGGAGTTTCTGCATTTCCAGCTACAGAGATTTTATTGACAAAAGAAGCAATAGTACTTGGCTTGACTCAAAAATAGAACTCAAGGCTTCGAGCACACCAATTGCCACCGAGCATTTACCAATTAAATGGTAATAAATATGTTGTTAGGGGATATGCTATCCACATTTAGAGCATTTTGCTCTCGCAATGATACAGTTGCATAGTCCATGCTAGTACTAAAAGTTAAAACTGAAAACTAAATAACATACTATTTTATCTGAAAATTTAAATTAGGATTTTATAATATTGTCTTATGTTTACGCGAATGTATTACATTAAAATTAAACTACATGAACTTTACACAGATTTTGTTCCGTTGTTTATTTTAAATCCCTTTAGGATTTCATGTATGGCAGTAACACATAACATAACGCTTACGCAACTAAAATAAATATAGATATATATTTTTGAACTCTTATTATTATGTTAAAATCTAGTATGATAATGCCCGCGGCTTAGCTCGCGTTTGATTTTATCAATAAATTGTTATCGGTATCAGTACTATTTTCTGGATGAAAGGTACCTAATGTCCTTTTCCCTGACAACATGTATGTTACATAGACTCGTTCGTCAACTGGCGAGCGTGAAACTCGCAAGTGCGCTCGAGTTGGCACCTTCCGATTTTACCTATCCTTTTTGTCGTCAATTCGCTTGATCATAAAATCTGACGTATTTATGTACAATCATGTACTACAACGTTTTAATAAATTGAATTTAGGTACTCGCTTTAAATGTTTCCGACACTATACGATTTGTGCTTAAAATAAAAAAAACGGTATAGTTTTTGTGATAGTAGTATTTATAATATAAAACAACATGATAAAAGTATGAAACTGCTTATTTTCTTAATATAATTGTTGATAATCAACAATATCACAAATCGACAAAATCACAATTACTCAAGAATTTGGTTTATTACCTTACGTAAATTATCGGAAACTAAGCAAAAAAGAACAATATTATAATACATACATACATATTATGTGAGAAGAGTAGTTAAAAGAGTGGCCTTGAGTTTCTTGCAGGTATCTTCTCATAGGCTCAACCTTTTCCCTGAAACTTGCAACTAACATGAATGTAAATTCAGTAAATTTAATAAACTCACTAACTCCTTTGACGTTCATAAGTGTTACTTTGTGACCTAAGTGAATAAATTATTTTTGACTTTGACTTTGACCAAAATCGCTTATTATTATTTAAATATAACAAAAAAAGGAGAGCATTTTACTAATTATTACTTACAAAAATAATAATATAGTCTTCGGAACTATATAGATTACAGATCAGGATTTGTTGTAATGTCTATTTAATTACTCTGTGGTAGAATTATGTGATGAATGACATTCGATCAATTCAATTCATTCAACAACTATTAGAACTATTTATATTTAGATTTACACTTTCCCCGACGTTTCGGTTGCTTTTCAGCAGCCATGGTCACGGGGAGACCTGGTCTGTGTAAACCTAAATATAAATAGTTCTAATAGTTTAAATAATTTTATTACCTTATAAATTAGTAAAATTCAATAGTAGTAGTAGTGTAACATTTTCAAAATTATGTAATACAGTGATAAATAAACAACTCGATAAAATCCGTATATAGTAGTTTAATTTCAATAGACTCATCTTCTTAGGTTTTGATTTAGAGGTGCCAAATGAGGCAAGGGGGACGCGGCCGATGACACATGATACATGCTGTTTCTTATGACGTAGCGCCATCTCCCTCTAATTTTTATTTTTATATATTAAGCATTAAATTACGTAACGTTTGTTATAAAAATCATTTACAACAAACCCTGTGATTTTTATAGTTCCTAAGACTACGATTGATTTTATTAGTAAATAATAATTATTCAAATGCTATACTTGTTGATTACTATTTTTGTTATATTTAGATGATAATGAGCGATTTTGCTTCAGTCATATATAATAATATTGTTGATATTTTTTTATTTTATTTGTTTATTTTTAGACGATTTAGGTACATAATAGGTAATAAACCAAATTCTTGAGTCATTCATTTTGTTGATTTGTGATATTGTTGATAATTATTAGGAAAATAAGCAGTTTCACCTATATTTTGTCATGTTCTTTTATATTATATGTAGGTATATTATATATCTATAACAAAAACTAAATTGTGTTTTATTTTTAAACTCACAACGTCTTATACATTTATACTAGGCTCCTATACAAAATTTATTAAAACCTTTTTGTAAATGACTGTATAAGCGAGTTGACGATAAAAAAGATAGGTAAAATCGGAAGGTGCCAACTCGCGCGCACTCGCGAGTTTCACACTCGCCAGTTGACAAACAAGTCGCTACATAAATATAATAATTATCTGTAGAGTAGTTAAGGCGTGAAAGCGTAACAAACAAACTCACATACGCATTTATAATATTAGTTAGGATATCATGTTAACAAAAATGCACAATTATTTGTTTTGTGTAATTCATAAGCAATTAATATCAAAATCAGTTCTAAAATCTGGTTACTTTTTGTATAATTTTATTATGTATACTACAAACTTTAGTCACCATTTCATTTTGTTTAAAGTATATATATTCTAATTACTTTTGAATAACAATACAAATTATTAATTATATAAATAATATAAACACAATTCTTTAAAAATAACTTGTACCTAAAATATTATATAACAGAAATAAAAAAGAAAAAGAAAACTAAAACCCTCTAATAGGCGTCATAAAATTCCTCCGCATCACAGTCGACTGGTAGTGTGCCCAGAAGACTGGCAGCATTGCCACGTTGAATGACAATGCTTATCCTTTCCACGAAATAAAGGCCAGCCCTCTGGTCACGGAAAGCGTCGATTAATCTTTTCGCTATCTCTCTATAAAGAGCACGAGCACTGGGACCCCATGACCCCAAACGGCTCAAAAACATAATCCCCTGCCAGGTTTTTGATTTGCGCCGTTTGAGAGTCTCCGCGGATGCAGCAGCAGCACCAGCACAACCCGCCGTACTGGGAAGATGTGATGGCGCAAGGGTGTCTATACACGTTGCGTCCCACACCAAGGGCCTACCCATCTTCCAAGGCATCAATGACATACCGTCCGGTCTCTTTCCATCGTCACGTGCCAAACCATTAGGTTCAAGATGAGCTGGCACGCCGGCGCTGACAAGAGCACGACGGATAATGTCATTAAGGTTGGCGTGCCGTGAAAAACTTTGTTACTTTTTGTTAATTTAATAATTCTGTAATGTACATACCTATGATTGATTCTGTTTGATTTATTTTTCTTGTGTACGTATGACAGTAAGTAGGGTTTTTTTTTATAGATAATACAGATAAAACCATAAAACATTTTATCACAAGAACAAATGTTATTTACAAACCAAAGAAATAAAAACTAAGCCAAGGCAGATTATTACAGCTAAAACAGATTACAAAACAGCACAATATTAAATAGGGAGGACAGAAATGAAAACCAGCAGCGGAACGAAGTAAGTAATGAATAAATATAATCAGCTTGTGTTCTTTAAAGGGCATTAATAAGAAGTCAGGGGTGTAAGTGTAACTTTATATATATTAAAGTACATAGGTATGTATCTAATTCTCGTTTCATTTTATTTTAGTTCATCGCAGGGTCTACTTAGTAGTCTACTACTGCCTAAAAAGAAATGGATATAAACAAAAAGTACTACTAAAGTTTTCATATAGGTACGGTAAATTCGTATTACCTATTGTTAAAAACCTTTACTGTACCCTAATTTGATGATATAGACCTCAGATATACATATGAACAATTCTGCTTAGTCAGTAGTTTTATCATTGAATGGACAGTTAGTTCATCTTGCCTATTCTGAACTCTCGCGTAAATCGTTGCCTAAGAATCCTCTTGTTCTTTATTCGGTTATCAACAAAATAGTATCTTTGATTATTATAAATAATTTCCATTTTTAAATCGACCTCGGAGAGAGACCCCATAAAAGTATGTACAACCACTACAACGTAGTTTTACCAATGATCAAACAATTTCAATTATTCACGTCTTAAGTAATAGTTGATATTATTACTTACTGATAATAATCTACATGAGGATGACATTACAGTTTCAATTATTTATCTGATGCCCAGTAGTGGTCTCATAAAGCATCCATATGAGTTGACACCATTTTAACCATTACTCAGTGTTGATCGGTTGTAAAACGCATGTGTGTATCCGAACATCGTTTTTATGTGTATGTTAGCACCTCGATTATTTATTTAGCGCCCATATTTTATGATACGCGTAGAAGTACTCTTTATACATATTCATAGTCACAACAGTAAAATTTACGAGCTAAATGTTTCATCCTTCATGACTATACATAAAGGAAAGTGACCTAGAGAATGAATAAAATACCTCGTTACTGAGCTCGTCTTAGTAATAGTGAGGCAATTTTGTTACAAATCAAGCAACTACGAGGTGTAACCTTTAGTGGAGTCAGGCGCGAACTACTTTCGTTACGTTTTATTAACAGCAATAAACTCAGCTTCATTAGATTTTTTTTTATTTCCTGCGTAGTAAAACGGAGCTCTCTGCACGTACGGAGTTCATACTTCATTCAGCTCGTAAAAGGCAGGTCGAGAATTGCTTGAATTTATTCACGAACTCGCCGCGCGGCGCGGCGTGCTTGGCGTGCGAGTGTGAACTGACCTTTATGAGATGAGTCACACGGAGCTTTCCCTCTGAAATACTCTACATGTAAGGTCTTCGTAAATTAAATTCAACGAATTGGAAATGTTGAGGGTAAATATATTTAAATTGTATTACGGTAACAAATACTTAGTGTCTAAAATGTAATGTCACACTATTAGTTACAGTGAATAAGATTGGCATGCTTTGGTATATAATAAAATAGAAGATCATTTTTGAAGATAGCTTAATAAATAAAAATAATCATAGATTAATTTTACTCAAACGATCAAACGCATGTCATCTGTTGTGATAGTCTGTCTGAATTGAGTTCCATTTTGACATTTGACGTAGTTTAAATTGTCAGAAATTAGTCTTCTATCTGAGAATAAATAAATAAAACTTTATTTATACTTAAGGCCGGTTTATCAATCGTCAGATAACTTTTATGTGAAGAATAAATATGGCGGTATGACATATTTTCTATACAAAAGCTGTCAAAACGTCAAATATATTCCCCAGATATAAGTTATCTGACCATTGAAATATACAGTAGGGTTTTATCGAGAAGTGACCATAGGGTAAAGTCTTTTTGCGCAGGGCGGGGTCGCGACCGCATGCGATAGTGATTCGCGCGGCCCCGTCGATAGTGGTTTTTGTCGAGGAACACCGTGGTAGGTTTAGTCGGTATTCCGGGAGGTACATTATCTTTTCAACATCTTTCTTTTACCCCGGTGAGTCCGACATAATCCCTCCGCCCGCCCCCGCGGAGGGATATGGGTCATTGCATTCCACCAAGTAAAAAAAAAAAAGGTAATCACTGTCGGGCACGCCACGATTGAGGCGGTACGGCCCGTTTTTGAGGATTGGCTGGAGAGGCGGCATGGCGCCCTCACCTTCCGGCTGACACAGGTAATGACTGGCCACGGTTCCTTTGGCCAGTTCCTGTGTCGCATAGGCCGGCAGGAGACGCCCGGATGTCATCACTGCGGCGACTGCCGCGATGTTGTTGTGGACACGGCGCTGCACACTTTGGCGGAACGCCCCGTCTGGGCATCGCAGCGCCGTAAATTGATCGCAGCAGTCGACTGGTTGCCCTCTCGCTCCCGGCCGTGGTTCAGTCCATGGTCCGGATTGAGAGATCGTGGAACGCCGTCGCCTCCTTCTGTGAGGAATTGATTTCCATCAAGGAGACGGCGGAGCGGGAGAGGGAGCGCTTAAACCCTCTCCCCAACCGCAACACCGGGCGCCGGAGGGCGCAAGATGACCTCCAGCCACCCTGAGGTTTGACCTGGGGGTGGTGGGCTATGTAGGCCTGCTCGCCACCCGATCAGAACCAGGTCCGAGAGGCGGCGTGCGTGTTCCCACGTGCGCCTCTGTGTCGTGTCGGTATTACCGGGGTATCTTTTCTCCGGTGAGCCCGACATAACCTCTCCGTCGCCCCGCGAAAAGGTTTGCGACAAAACATTAACCCACGTAAAAAAAAAGGGAAACCCTGTGATATAAATTGTGAATAAAGCCATTAATCTTGTATAAAATTAGTTAATATTTTTGATTGTGATATCGAGAGCTGTATTTATGTACATTACTATGAGTTCTTTATGTTGCTATTGTTTTGTTTTGTGCAACTTCATATTATATTCAGCCAATATTTTTTTTTTTAGAAGACAAGTCCAGATTTTAAAATTACTGCTTTGAAATCTCGAACAACACAAAATTGTTATCATTTGAGTGTAATTTCATATACAATTTCATTTTTATTTTTTTGTGTATTTTTAAATAGTAATCAATATCTCTGTAAACGAAGTTTGATCATTCTTTATTCCCATGCCATAGCGAGTTCCAAATTTGGTAATGGACGTTTAGTAAATTATATTTTAATAAAGATATTTTTGATTAATTTGTTTTTCATTTCCTTTCATATTAAATATACTAAATTTTGCCAGCGGCTTGGCCTGCTACAATCCTACAGGAACGTATACCAGGATAAAAACATCCTATGAGTTAATTCAGCACATGAGATCAGATAGCTCATGTCCTGAATTAACTCGTAGGATATTCTACCAAGATTTACCAAGTTTTATCACAATCAATCCGGCCGTTCGAGCATGTTGAAGTAACGAACATACACGCTCACAAAGTTTCGTCTTTATAATATTAGTAAGAAATAGACCCTTAATACTTCTGTACTTGAGTGTATCTTAACTTAATAGTATTGCATAAAACACAATGTGTGTGCCAATAGCCTAATACGTACTTTCGGATTTGTCGATTCGCACGTCAATAAATTAAGTTCGTGCGAGTTCAATTCGTGCGAATCATCCAATAACCCGAAATAAGCATTCATCAAGATAGTTTTCACTGTTCTCGATAACTTTAAGAATTAATAAAATGATGTAACAATATGCAAGTGACGCTTGAATGCGTTAGGTAGGTAAGCGGTGTGTAAATCAATTCTCTGTTCAAATCAATACATTTGACAATTTATATAGAATGTATCTACAATATTTACAGGTTAGTATATTTTTTCAGTTCATATTTAAGTACTAACTTAAATATTGTTGTACGTTTTGCATAGTTTGAAACTCCAATAACCCATAAGGCAAATTCCTAGCTGTGCCTGATATAATATGGCAGTAAAATGTAATAAATAAGCAATCTGTCACAATTTGATATTTTATATGCGGTAAATAACATTACGAGCTACGTCGTACCATATTTAATATTTTCTCCACCTAGAAATGTCGAGCAAATGCGAAAAAGTAGTTTACTGGTACATGACGGAGTTATGCAACTTATAACAAAACATGTATGGTTATAGTATACAGATGTACTTTTTTCCCGATGAGTAACGATAAGAAATAGCTAAAATATTTAAAGGAGTCTCGGTACTAATTTGAATGGAAACGAAAAAGACCAGACGCAATAAAAATTTTGAAAATCAGTCCTAATTAAATTAATTCTCTTATTTTTTAAATAAACACACTGGTGTATCTGCAGTGGTGTCGCTTATAAGGATTTAATTTTATGAAAATTTGAGCGTCAAATGAGAGAAAACTTTTTTATTTCGTATAGTTTCGGGTTGGGTCCTCCACGTGTACAATCTATAGTATTTTATTTATTATTTATTTATGTTATTTGCAATAATTTTCGTTATTTATTATATGACATGGATACTTTTGGATGTATACTTATAAACTGACGCCTGTTTTCTTGCAACGTCTCTTTCTTTATAGTTTCCAACATGCCGTACGCCGAAATCCTTGTATTATGAAGTACGTAAAAGTGAGTCCGCAAATGTTAAGTGCAAAGATCCTGGTGAATGCCTTGTTGCGGTAGCTTTTCAAGACAGACTATAGGTGTTTTGTCGCAAACTTGACGACAGCCTCTTGCGTAGACCAAGCTGAAGAGTCCAATAAATTGCATACGGGGTAAATTGAGGTTATTCTGCAGACTAAAAGCGCGATTCTATAAGGCAAGTTACTTGCATGCAAGTTGCAAATTGCATACAACTTGTACAAAACTGCATACAAGTTACAACTTGTATGGGGTAGTTTGAATTTGTACATATTTTTATTCAAGTGACCTGCAAATTGAACGCGCATACGTTAGTTGCACGTTTCGAATTTCGAATGAGTGACGAGTGCGCACATGTTATCTATCGCTGTACAAATTATCGAAAACATAATGTCTGTTAGGTGGGCGCACGACAAAATAATCATTTTTATTGTGGAGCACGTCTTCCACCCATGATGGCCTACTCAATTGTTGAACATCTCCACTTGTATGCAAGTGAAAGCTGTATGCAATTTGCACACTCTAGAAAACATGTTTTCAATGCAAGCGACTTGTACGCAAATGTGATGTCATACTTGAATGCAAGAGTTTGATAATGGAATCGCGCCTTCAGGTAATCTGGGAAGTTGTCAATGGAATAAATTATTTTAATTGGGATTTACGAATAATAAGCGATTGCCTCTTTGGTTCCTTGGCGTTCTGTGGCATAAGTTTACCCATATTAGACTGAGATCGTGAGACAAATCGGGCAGTGTCATTGGGTTTTCCTGTTAGTAAATTTTCAGATGCCGCAGCCGTGGGCTTGGCAAAGTACCTTGTAGGCGGTCATGACGAAATGTGGGTATATACACATTTGCCTGCTTATTTGGGGATATACTGGTGTGAGTTTAAATAAATCATGTATGAAGTTATTAAATAAGAGATAAATATTGGGTATTTCGCTTAAACCTGTTGAGATGTAGACGATGCTCAGTGATGGTGATTGATGACGTAGTGGCTTACAATTACCCAAAATAGGACAATATTTGTAGTATAAATCCACGCAGAGGCGATGCGTCCGTCTAATAAATAAAAGTGTAGCGCTATTCGACAGCGTTCTACAAATAACATCATGGATGGCACATTGCATTGCTCGATATCTACACGCCATCGCGCACTAGATATCTGGAGACACTATTATCAAAGTCAGCGATAGTATGTTTTATTTTTACCATGCATCTGTGCTAAAACTATAACGTGTGGAGATGCCGTAGTTGTTTAAGTAGTCGCATCGTCACTGCCACTAAGTCGTCTCTGATAGTTGTGCCGAGTCTGGACTTTCCTCGTGTACGTTATTTGAATGTTTGTAAAGTTCGCTGCGACACCGGTATTATAAATATGAACCGGCCTTTTTAAATACGACAAAAATAAGAAGTAAAATATCTTTGTTTGTAGGCGAGGGGTTATCTATTAGAAACTACTAATACGATTCTAAAAATTCTTAGTAAGCATCATTATCAATCAGTAACATAGGCTATGAATTACTGTTATACTACACGAACAAAGCCGCAGACGTTAGTGAAAAATAAAGGACAATCCAATGGTTAACGCTGCTGTACTGAGATGTATCACAAACATGTTACGCTAGTAGACACAATAGAACAGTAGATAAACTAGATTATCATAGTGCTCGTACTAAGAATTAGGTACGTGACCGAAAAACCCAATAACATTTCGTCCAATTTAAGGCTTTATGATCTAGACAGATTTTAATAATTGGTAAAATTTAATTAAATGTACTACTAAAATTATGTTTCGGGATACAGTCTTCACACGATAGTTTGTGTTCAAATTGAAATATGACTAGCGAAAAGGTTCATTACGTTAATATTAATAGGATCTAGTACTCTTAAGATAAGTGCATTGCATTTATATCCCATTATTACCAAAAGGACAATATAATGACTATATAATTTTATTACAATCGAATAAATTTCTATCAACTTCAATATTAGACGTCTTGTTGGAGCTGCAAAGGAAATGCAGCGAGACGCCAACTCGCCAATTGAAGTAGTCACTGCGTTTTATATTGGCAGGGTGTCTCTTCCGATTTTGCTATGTTTTAGATATTTGACACACGATCGCAATATGTATGTGCTTATTTCTAGATTTCATTCTGCGTATCTGTTTAAATTGTCATTTATGTTTAGTGTAGATATAATCCATTATTTGAACTTTTTAGCTTAGCATGTAAAGCAAAGAAAACTGACGGTCTAATAAATTAAGGTTTCAGTTTTTGACATTAAGCTCGTAATTTGTTTTAAAAATATTTTAATGTGACTGAAGTCTTTGCTATTTCAATTGTTAATGAGAAAAATGCTGCTTCTCCTATATAAATCGTTCTCTTTGAATCTAGCCTAACATCTCTAACGTTGTTCACATTCTGATATTTTTACTCTATACTATTTGTCCTACACAAATTTTAAATATATGTATATCAGATAGCTTGAGTGATTGTAACAGCTCTTCTCGACAACTTTAGCTCTTCTAGAAACAGGCAGACAGAGAACTTCTAGTATTGCTGAACCGAATAGGCCAATCATTCAATTGAAGATGGCCAGCTCTTTTTAAGGGTATGACGTGCCCGCTGTACTGGTAGATTACAGTCCGTGATCGTCGTTCAATTGTCCTGAACCTTAATTATCTTCGCTCAGTTATTTACCAGATTGGCGAGAGCAGTCCTCTACTTTATTGATAAAAGGTAGCCGTTTGCTCAATAAGAAAATCTATTCATTATATGGTATGAGAAGGTGACAAGAATCTTTCTGATGTATTAGGCAGACGCTGTTCCAACAAAAATACATACGCCGTGTAGACGTCTATATAAAGATACACAACTTTTGAGCAGAAAAGACACAATCGATAAAAAAGAAACAATACAAATCTCGACAGAATGTTTTAATAATATGAAAATATCGCAGTAAGAAATATAAATATATTGTTACTCTTCTTTGATCATAATCCAATCGTCGGGTAATGAATCTCCGTCCTTTCTGAGCGTGCTTTATCCTTAAATACGGTTTTATTTGTGATATTTTATTGAGGGGCGATTCCAAAAGAGCGCTCTTACAATATTCAGACGCGGCTTTGCTTACGATTTGCGACTTTCCTCCAACAATAGGCATCTGATTTATCGTTCGTCGATGTTACATCGCTCCTTTTTAGGAAAACGCCTACACGGGAACGATTCGATATTGAACAGCAACATATTGTCACGTAACCGAAGGAAAGTATTGTTGTCAATAAATTATACGAGTGCTTGATTGTGTTCGTGAATATGTATGAGCGCTTTTGTATTCCGTTGTATTTTTTGGGGGAGAATATAATTTACGTTTATCAATGTTCGTTATTTTTTAGAATTGTTGCAGAATAAGTTATGTTGTGGGTATGTGTAACTTGGAGTCGAAGGAAAGAAAAGCTATTTATTTGGTACCACGTGCGACACAAATCAATACATTACTTTACGACTAACAAAAGCAACATTCACGTTCCGTGTTTCACGGCTTCTCCAAATGGATGCCCAGAGCTTTTTATGCACTACTAAATTGTACCAACCCTGCAATTCAGTGGCAAAATATACATTTAGTCTCAGTTTTTTCATTATTCTGTAGGAAAAACTGAAGCTTCTTCTTGTTATTTAAAAATACCAGCACTTTTTAAACATTAAAGATAACTTGGCGTTTTATTCGTAAAACTGGTATCATAACGAGGAATGACTTTCATACATTCTTTGTGCAGTTTTATTAGCCGCAACGCAACCCGCTATATTCCATAAAAATGTTGGTAAGAAATATTAAAAAGTCGTGCAGACAAGTGCATGGAGTGTACCTAACCATGAATTATTTAAGGAATACGCCTCTTTATTCGTCGCGAGCAAATCTTTGAATTATAAAGTGGAGTGAGGTGGGACATTTTGGGAGCTCGATGCCATCTGGCGGTGCCTTAAGTTAACAAGTTACATTCATACATATTAACTTAGCGGCAATGTTATTCCATATTCATGCGAGAATTGCGAAATGCTTCTGAATGGAAAATTTGCGGATGATTAATGTGTTTAATTTCAAAATTAGAAGGATTTCAACTAGGAAAGGTATTGTTTGTTTTCTTGTATCTATTGCCTTGTTGTTACAGTGATTGTAATTACTCTGGTACAAGACGTGGTAGTATGCAGATGTTCAGGCTTGCGTAGCTTAACTTACGCATGTAACGTTATATGAGTCGTGTACGTTGTCGACGACGGCACCCTGTGGAAGTAACTTATATGAGTAACTCTTGCATGGCGCTCGTGCATGTTTCGAATCCGAGCCAGCTACCTACGTCTTGTCCAGGCACCTTCTACAAAGTTGCTAAAATAATATGAGTCCGATTCTCCTCACTCTCAAGTGTATTAGAATTGGCTAACCAATTAAACATTGGCCACAATATATGTATATAGAAGTAGTTTTGTTCTGCGTTAAGGCTTTGTCAAGTACTCAATTCTATTTTATTATAGTTAAATATGTGCTTGAGTGAAATTTAAGTAGGTTTAGTATATAAGAAAGTTTGATAAGGCAATATTAAAGGATTGGCGTCTCGTGATCTGGACCACATCACTCGATTATTACAGTCCATCGGACATTTATGTAAAATAAAACAGATAAAACACAGCAGCTTTATTAAAAGCAATGTAGACAGAAGCGATATCGCATCAAATATGCATGATGTTCATAAATCATACGAACAAAACACCCAGCATGTTGTTAAAAGACGCAGAATGACACCTTTCGCCAACGTTTTTCTTATTCAGGCAACGTTATCAATATTTAATTTCTTTGTTGAATGACGCCAACATAAAATGTACTTCAAATCTTTATCAGCAAACTTGTCTCGTTATTTGTGACAATCCATAACTGTTAGAGATAGAGAGGATCAAATTATAACTTTCGTCGTGCTCTCGTCAGCAAAATAATTAGTATATAAACATAAGACTGACACGGATGGCGTAGTTGTTGAAGTGGTCGCCGGCACTGGCCCTACGCCGAATGCTATGGGTTCGAATCATACACGACATAAAAATTGTTAGATTCACAAATAGCTGTAACAAATCTGGATGATTTTTGTGCAAATCTTTGTAAAGTCCCCCACGATACGGGATTTATTTCTAGCGCGACATTAAAAAGTAACCACAATATTAGTATCGTTTATATTAAACACTTGATCGCTTCCCTGATAAATCGTGGTCACACATGTATATACGTATGTTATTTACTTACAATAATAATTACGTAGGTAAAATAACTGCCATGACTTTCTGTATTAGACAAAGAGTAATTGTACTATTATATTACGAATATGATAGTAGCACCTTGGTATCCGGTAATGATCGGTAGACGACAATTGTACTATCATATAACTTATACATCTGTTTAGCCCTTAGAGGGCAATAGAGAAGGCGTTAGTCTCAATATGTATAATATTTATAATTTGACAGCAGCAAAAGCCTAATAAGGAAATTGCTAAGCTGTTAGGCAATGCATCATGTCACCAATGTTATGAGGCCATTACTGTCACTATTACTATATATGTATTATAAAACAAAGTCCTCCGCCGCGTCTGTCTGTCTGTTCGCGATTAACTCAAAAACTACTGAACGGATTTTCATGCGGGTTTCACCAATAGACAGAGTGATTCGTGAAGAAGGTTTAGGTATATAATTTGTAAAGGTTTTGTACTACCCGAAGCCGGAGCAGGTCGCTAGTACAATTATGATAGATAAACTTTCTTTTGCCGTATAGAAAAATATCGGTAAGAAACGTACCGGCCTCAGAGGTTTCTATGTTCTCAAAACCATAAAAAGAATAGTGATGAGATTAACATCTCGTAATTTCACACTTTCTTTGGCCCATGTATTCACAGGCGAGATATCTACCCTTGAAGAGAAAATCTAAGTATCTGGGGTACTGTGCTACTGAAGGCTTATCCGATAACTTGGGCCTGAAGAGGGAACGAAGAGCTTTGTTTTTATTTGATCATTCTGTCACTTGGAATAACTTTAGTGTCGTGCGGGATGAATAACAGTTAAACTAATATTATCAATGCGAATGTGAGTTTGATTGTTACGCTTTCACGCCTTAACTACTCGACTGATTATCATGAAATTTTCAGGGAAACATAAAAGAGCATAGGGAACCTTTCATCCATAAAATAGTACTGTTACTAATCTAATCTACATTAACGCGAGCGAAGCTTCAGCCACAATCTAGTAAGAAATATAGAAAAATTCCAGCCTCGGAACAAAAAATTGTGTTAGTAACATATTTTTTTGTTTCGTACGAGAATCGAACCTACAATACCTGATGCGTAGATATCGTCTAGATAAGCATTTAAACTACAACAATTGCATTCTTCAATATGACTATTACATTGATTGCAAAAATTTATTAAATAGCCGTTTGAGCACAAAATATATACTTACGAGTGTGTTTATTTTTAAAAGACCTAAATTATTTGATTTTCATTTTATTTAACCATAAATAAAACGCAAGCGGCAGGTTAAAGTTGGCTACAATTTTCTTTAAAACTTTATTTTCTCTCGAGATGTGGACGTTTTCATTGATACGCAATCTCTACACGGAATCTGTGTGTGTCACCGAATTCTTATTTCGAGGCTTCGTGCTCCGTTCAGGCGGGCTTTATGTCTCGTTTCTTCACAAATCCGAAGATAACGGTTCGTGTTGGCAGCGACACTAGACGACTATAAAAGTCTGGACCGAAGAATGCTTTACAAAGAAATCTTTTAAGGAATTTGCGTTCACTCACTGTGAAATTGTGTAGATTCCAATCATGGCGAATTACCTCCTCCGATCAAAAAGTTTGTAAATTTCTTTAAATTATATTGGAGTCGAACGAGGTAATCCTGTGGTCGTTCACTTGACACTAAGTGGAATTTGGCAGAACTGAAATACGTTCGATTTTGAAGCTTATTTAAGGGCAATGCCTTAAATACATTTTTCAAATCAATAAACTCGTAGTTGTAACTATATAATATATAGTTACGACTACAAGTATATTGATTTGTAAAAGCGGTCCAGACATTTTATATTAAATAACCTCGTTTTTTAACAAATAAGCTACCTATCAATCCTTGCTAGTTTGAAAATAGTTTATAGTTTTACTTGTTTCTTACGTTCTGTGGCATTGAATTATTTATAATATAACTACCTCGTCTCTCTCCATCTCAGTCTCAGAATTATACACACCTATTTCTCGAATATAATGAAAATTTGCTTTAGTTCTTTTGAGTTATGTTTTCTTGGTAAATAAAGTGTTACAACGTACTTCAGTTATTTAATGTAAAGATAACTTCAACAAAATTATATTAAGAAATAAAATGATTGCACTAATAGATCAAATATTAAATTATTGACAAGTCTCAGCATAATAATTATTTAATTTCACACACGTTTCTATGCGAAGTTAATTACGCATATTGCGAACTTGAGAATTGTAACCGAGCAGTATTCGCGCACTAAACTGTGTGGCAGTTTTTATGATAACATTAAAATGCGAATACCTTGCGACCGTAACCTCAGAGACAATAAAGATTGTTCAAGTATCTCCGACATGAAACGACTAGGAAACACTAACACTAGTTGATGGTGTGAATAAACCACTACTTTTGTCTTTTAGACAGTATGGAACAGATTAGAAGTGCAATGTTCTATTCAATATATGCAACTTACGAACGCTTATCTATAAATCTATTTAATAGTTTTTAGATAGTGTTCAGTAAATTTAGGTAGTTTTGTACTTCTGATGTCGATATTGCAGAGGCCTTTCAAGTATGCAACTGGAACAATATAAGGTATAATGGACGTTTCATACTTATGTTATGTATTGCAAAGTCATAAAGAAAAGCAGAAGGAAGACTCTACCTTGGGTTAGTCATTGCCATTTATCGGCTTCTACCAAGATTGTGATTTTTATACGCTTTCCTTATGAAAGGACGTTTAGTTTTACTACTAGTTTTCTTTACGTGTCAATGCTATTAACAATTATAATATAATATTATTATGTTGAACTTTCTGGCATGCATATTCCGTCACCGTCAAGTCTGTGTTCATTTTATTTCATTCTAACGTTATAAATTCGTAAACAGTTCTGTAATCATGCTTTGGTTATACGTAACTCATTTTAATGAAATTTGACAGCTTGAGATCAGTGTAAAGACTTAATGCTTTCTTCTTCTTTAATTGTTTCCAAGCTTTTACACTACTTGTATGATTTAATTTGCTATAATCGTTTTCAATAACTATGACTAACGTCTACCTACCAACTTAGAACTTATATTGAAATATTATCCTTTATTGCAACATTGTATTTTCTCAAAATAATTCTGCGCACCTAAGTCACAGTTACATTCAACAGTGTAATATTAGCAACAAATGAAATGTATTATTTGGCTGGATGTCATTTCAGTTAGGACACAGTTTAAAGTCGTGAGACGCTGCTAAAGTTTTGTTGTTTGAACACACTGCAATTTTAGTGGACGCGCTGGTTGCCTGCCAGTCCTGAGTGCTTTTATCCAGCCAGAGATTGTCGCAATTCAAACGCGGATAGCGAGTTTTCGAACAGATTGTAAAATGTAACTGCTTTTATAGCGTCATATATGTATTGTATTCTGTGGAACACTTTACTGTGTTAATTGTTTGATATAAATAAATCCAAGCTCGTTTTATTTTTTAACCGTTTTGTAAGCTTTTTTGTTTTGAACGAAAACAATAGAGACAAATTATCTGCGTTAAAATTTATGCTACGAGAGCGGTAGCATACATTTTAAACTCTGATAAACTAATTTAATTATATTAGGTACATTATTGGAAATTATAAATGTTTAAAATAAAGGAAAAACGCTTTGAAATATAACCATATTAGGTACATAAATATGTCTGTATATATCTGCTTGTCTCTAAACACAGCTAGCGTCAACTACCAAGTAAGGCGGATCGTAACTGTAAAGTAAGCACTTGATGTCAGGCCATAACTTGCGCCCAACGACAAGTTCAAGCTGTTAAGCCGATGTTACAACAGATTTGCCGCTTTCATCCAACGCGCGATGCGCAGGGACAGCGCACCGAAACCTCCCGCCAAATTGCACTGATAACAAATGTGTAAATCGAACTGAATCTTTTTTTGAATCTATCAATTTAAAAACTATGCTGACTCCATTTTAAACGCCATTTGAAAATCTGTATGACGCAACGCACATTTTTAAAATGTTTGCATTATTTGGTTTACTGGGCTTTAGTTCTATCAGACTACTTGTTTTTAGTAATGGTTTCTATGCTACTGTTTCGTTTGCCAATTGCTTGAAACTGCTGACTTTAATAAAGAGATACAAAGTTCAATTTCGGGATCATGTGACTTTTCGCTACAAATTACTACGTAGCAACCCTAATTTTGGAACTGTGCCCGATAGATGCTAATAGGCTCACCTCTATTACATGAGGCTTACACTTACTGAAGAAATGTGGACGGAATATACCTTTGTCTAATCCTTTGAGGCGATATAAGCTTGATGCATTGTTTGCGTGAAAAGTTTGATTATACAATATACATATTTATGTTCCTAAAAATATATGTTAAGTAGGTATATCTTATCCCAGTTCAAACAGCAGAATATGAAACTGGAAAATTTGGACAACGCTATATCTTAAGTTACTTACTTTTGTCTTACTTTAAGCGAATGTTACACATTGAAATTAAAATACTTTGTACGGATTTTATCGCAGTTTATTTGAAAACATTATACTTAGATAATTTTGAAAACTACTACAACTATTAAACTTTACTACTATTAAACTGTGTTTTCATGTTAAATCATACCTAATAATTAATTTATGTGACTGCCCATTAATACAAAACAATGTCTTTTTTGTTAATAAACTATCGATAATTTTAGCTTTCTGATAACATATTTACTTTAGTTTAAAAGAGTAGGAATAAAACCAATACCAACTTCAAATATCTAACGTTCGAACATAATATCGTCAAGTGACAACAAAAAATATATTATTTGTTTATACATATAAATTCAAAGAGAGTAATACCTTACATATTCTTTTTACTACAACGTGAGATTTGATATCTGTAACATTATCTACGAGAACAAAATGTATAGTGACAGTAACAAAATGCACCAGTAGTAGCATAAAGTAAATAAGGTAGATAAAACCTGGACAAAATGCGACCCCGAGGTGTCGTTCAAATGCGGTGCAAGAATGAGTAACAAACTTCTCGCAAACTTCTGGTTTTATATTCGTTTGCAGTAATAAGAAAGGCAGTCAAAGTTATCGCTCTTGGAGACACGTTTGATAATAAAACGGGAATAGCCATTTATGATTCCCAATTGGAAGTTTCAGCGCGTAATCAAGAAAATGCGAGTTCTAAGGAATGATTGTAACATTTCATGTCATTGAAATATATGACCATTATTGCTGTTAAGCGACAAAACTTTTACCAAACAAAAATGTCTCGAGCTTAAGAAATAAATCTCAATTAGGTTTAAAATTAAAATATTTCTAAACAAGGAAATTGAGGGACGAAACAAAAAGAATTCTTCTTTCTAAAATACCCTCAATTCCCAGTAAGCACCTAATCCTATGGACAATGATTTCGCGAGGCGGGAGCAACTAAGAGTTTTTTCTCATAACTCAAAATGAGATCATAACATCGCAAATCTCGGGAGGCCTTAAAGAATAACAAAAGGAAAAGCTCAAAATTACGTTGGCCGAGTAATTTTCGGGGCGAGCCACACAGAATGGTTCCTGCGGGACCCTCCATTGGGGACCCTTCGCGATTATGTTGCGGTTTTATAAGCTTGTTATGTTTTACGAGCTAAATATAATGTTTACGATTATACCTTTTTGGCTAACAGTAGAAATGAGTGAATGAGACAATTTATTAAAATTTTCTCAATATATATATATATATATTAACGGTATCCTACCTCTACGTGTGAGTGGTCGTAACAACTGACAATGTGTTACGGTCGTAAATATCCTAAATAGGTATGATATAAATGATTTGATGTTTTACGTAGTGAATTTGTACCCACAGAAACGGATCCGCCAAGTAAAGTGCAACGGGCGCTGTTGTATGCTGCTGTATATTGATAGTCTTATAGATGGTATGGATGAGATAACAAAATAGAATTTAATGTAAATAATGCCATCTAATTCTTATTTAATTAATTAATAAATTCTTTATTTAACACTTTCACGCATAGCTTAAATTGTCTTGACATTTACTATTTTAGATAACAGCAAACTGTTATTTTAAATAGTATGTGTCGGCAACATCTGCCGTATACAACAAAAGAGGCAAAAAAAATAGAAACCATACAAATTAGCAATAATATTCCCCTCCCTTCTCTGAAGAACGCTCCACTGGTGATACGTGACAGCCTCTCCATCTTAGGTATGGATCTTTGCCGCTCCCTTAATCCCAAAACCTACATCGAGAGCGTCATTAGGCAAGCTTCGCGAAAACTCGGAGTTCTGAACAGGGTGAGGCGGTTCTTCGCGCCTGGGCAGCTGTGCCTATTGTATAAGGCACAAGTGCGTCCTTGCGTGGAGTACTGTTCTCATCTTTGGGATGGCTCCGCGCAGTACTTGCTAGACGCTCTTGACAGGCTACAGCGGTGGGCTGTCCGTATCATCGGAGATCCAGAGGTCACGAGTTCACTGGAACCTCTGCAACTCCGTAGGGATATTGCCTCTTTGGCATGTTTCTACAGAATATACCACGGGGAGTGCTCTGAAGAGTTATTCCACCTTATCCCGCCCTCCCCTTTCCTATCCAGAACAACGCGTGCTGGGCTCAGATGCCATCCTTACACGGTGAAGTCGACTAGAGTGCGTACCAACAAGTTTGAGTCCTCATACCTCTGCCGAACGATCAAGGCATGGAATTCTCTGCCAAGGCACGTGTTTCCTTCTTCCTTCAATCCTGGGTCCTTTAAGCGGGGCATGAAAAAGCACCTTCTCAGGCCGTCAAAGTAGAGACCTCAACATCGCCTCGGCTTCTATGAGGACGATGTGGAGGCCACTGCTCTTAGACCACACGACTGCTTACCATCAGGCGGAGTGGGGTCATTTTGACGAGCAAAAAAAAATATTAATAACACATGTAAGTATGTTCATTTTTAATTTAAAACATAAACAGTTTGCCTTCAAACGCCATTTAAAATTATTTCTGCTCAGATGCGAGACTTGGTTGTATTTTTACCAACTTTGATTTTGATAGCATTCATTTTGTTCTAGCTTAATGTCAGGTTCTAATTCGTAAAACAGAGGTGATTTAAAGTGCCTGGCTACATATTTACTTAATAATAGAAACACCGTATGGATATTATTAATGTGACCTCAATTCACTTGTCCCTCATGAGGCTTCAAAATTAAACGCTGCAAGAAGCAACGACGTACTTGTTTTACTATTTACAACGTTTTTTAGTCCAAGCTAAAAAGAGCCGTTAAAAAGTTTTAGTTTAGCTTTGGGGTCTGACCTACATATATACACGTAAAAGCTGTTGTTCATATTAATGTTGTTGGCGCGCTGCAGCTACGGTGTTAAATGACCTTAAGATTTATCTCACGAGATAAAACCTAAGTTTACTTTGCAAAGTAACAGTTGTTACGGACCAATCAGTTGGAGAGCTTTTTAAAATTAAAAAGTGTGCCGTTTGTGGGCTTCTTTCAGTGCAGCACGTCCAGGCTGGGCTCTAACTCGTTATTTACGTGAGTGCTTTCGTGCTCGTATTAACCACTCCAGGTAATTTTCTTGAAAGTCTTTTAAATACCGTCTTGACATTTTAGTGCCTATCTAGATAGTTATCTCATGAATTTACGGTGGATATAGATACAAACACGTTGGCTAAAGGCTTATTATTTATACGAGGCAAGATTCTTAAAGTTGTCATGCTATCGCTATTTTTTCGCTAAGTAAAACCAAGACAACATGATACTTTTTTCGAGAAACTGTCATTATGTAAATGAACCTTAACTTTTCCTATTAACTATAATGGTAAACTTGCTGAAGAACAAACTAAAAGCATACACTCATCTTAGCAGTGACTAAAAAATTATTGAATTGTTCACCGTTTGCTGATTTTTGCCTTGCCTTTAGTAACGAATAGCAAATGAGACACTGAGTGTTGTGTGTTCGAATCCTCTGCAGGACAATTTGTGGATGACACAATTTTTTATCCCGTGGGGTTGAAAGTTGATTCTTGTACTCGGTGCAGCGGCAGTGGCGAGGCGATCACTTTAACCTCTACGCCATCCGTGCTGTCAAAACTCTGAGCGTACTTTGTCTTAGTAAAGTCGGACGGCAAAAGGGTCGGATAAATAAAGAAGATGTCTTACTTAAAAGTTTGAGTAATTTTGTTATGTAAACTAAATATCAATCTAGCGGCATACAACCAGATTTTATGTTATTTCGGTTTTATATTTCTTTTATAGTTTTATTTACTATTGTTGTGGCATTACAGTTCATGTTAAAATATAGAAGTATGAGGCTTATTACAATAAATTAATTAAAATATTAATGTTTAAAAATAAATTCGTACAGTTTACATATAATTTCTGCTTATTGGAAAGAGATATCTATTAAAAGTTAAAAATTGAATATCCTCAGTGGTAATTTTTATCGTAACATGAAGAAATTAAGATAAATAGAAAGACATAACTTTCGAAAAACATAAAAATGGACGAGATCAAAGTTTTGCTACTTCCTCTACTAACTAACCTGTTCAGGTCGAAATAAAACATTTCTCGTTTCCGTGTCCAAATAAAAATATAACAGGAAGAAAAGAAATACATAACTTTTTTTTTAATATAACAAATGATATCTCATCGATTATTGCTGACAACAACTGTCAATTTATTTGGCGTTTTTCCAATAGGACTATTCGTTCAGTGACTTCATTATTTGAAATTGTTTTGTTCTACTTTGATAAATTGTTATTTGGTCCTTATTTTACCTATTGTGTATGTGTATTAGTGAGCTGATTTTGCTGCAATGAAATAAAATTTTCTTTTACATCAGATGTCGGTATCGTTAAATCATACGCATCATAAGCAGGTTCAGCATTTTTTATATTGCTATGAATATAATATTATTATGAAAAGTTGTAAAAAGTTATTATCATGCGTGAATGTTTCATGAGCGAGCAGCTTTGCTAAAAAACATCGCACTTTATGAGCAGGGTTGTATTTTTTAATTGTATCATTACAATATACATACATACACCTGTCCGGTAGTGTTTATTATTAAAGTTATAGGCCACGCTGTATGAATCATAACTGCGAATTTCATATAAAACTTATTTCAAAATAAGTCTCGAAAAATGGTAGATTTATGTTTTAACCTAAAAAGTAACTGATATATGGTTAAGACTAGGAGAAATAATGTTTGTTTAAAATGTGACAAATTCTGATAAGTATACACTTATCAGAATTTGTCACATTTTGAACTTTTTAACTCGTTTTTATAACTCACTATAGCATTATAGCAGCTAAACGCTCGTTTATTTGAAGCCGGGATATATATCCGGCTTCAAATAAACGAGCGTTTAGCTGCTAAGTTAAGTGCATCCGCATGAATAAATGAAAATGCTAACCTGCGTCTTTATGATATATTTATATAATATTACCTCCGTAATTGAACAAATCACAATCACACAGATCATATAAGTATAACTTACACGAGAAATGCATTAGAACGGTGACATCACCAATAATTTAATTTAATTGTCTAATATTTAGACACGCGATTAAATAAAGGAAACTATCCTTAGCAGTATCGTTTCTAAGTGTGCGTCGCGTAAATTTAGCTCAGGCACAATAGGTTCGGGTCGTATAGGCAAATAAACAGTGCGAGAGTCGCATGAACTCGCCAGTTGCGATGCGTTAGTTAGAAGGCACTTCGCTGGGCACAGCTCGGGTTTTGACAATATGGCTTTATGACAAGCTAGAACCGGATAACTAAGAATAATATTTTTTTTTATTACGATTTTAAATAATTTTTAACTATATGATTCAGGTTGAAGGTTCGCTATATATAAGGTATGATATAGCGAACCTTAAACCTGAAGTTTAAGTTAAATTGGAGTAATCAGGCTGGGAAAGAGTCTTTAGTCTATCGTAGGTAAATGAAGTCAAAAAAACTTGTGTTGAATCCTGTAGTAAATAATGTCTCCAAAGCTCTGTTAGAGAATACAACAAACAAAGTTAGAAATATGCGCATGATATAAATGTCTATATTAAATACAAACTATATTATTCACCATATTATAAATAAAATTATTAATATATTATATCTCAATATAATTATTATAAAACAGTTAAAATACATAAAAACTTTTACTCATGTCGACGATCGTGAACTACTGGAACCGGACAAGAAATGGTAGTCAGTAAACCTAAAATATGAAATGCTATCAAAAAACTGCGGTAAAATATTTATATTACGTATTATACCAACAACATGTTGACCGTTTAACAGGATCTTTTCGCTGCAGATAACAACTAAATGAAAAATATGTCTGATATTATATTTATACATTTTATTTCGTTTCGAAACAAAAAATATCTGATATCATATATTTTATTAGATATATTTTTTTATGACTTTACTTTTGAAAATAAGTTTCTAAAAGAAAATTTATGAACGGCGGCTGTACTTTAAGGAATATATGACGCTACTAAGTACCTAATTTCTGTTCTGTCTAGACTTTACTTTCAATATAACGAATACCTATAAATAGTTCCTTTACTGCAATATGTACTATGGAAGATTTTAGTTTACTTAAGTAAGCGTTTCAAAGTTTGTTGCACAGTTTATATCGGGCTAAGTGCCTACTATAATTTTTAACTTTAACGCCAGTTCCTTCCTGGTAGGGCAAAGGCGACGGTAAAGTTATGGTACTTCTTTGTTTCTAACTAAGGTGCTTTTAAGCATCGTAAGTTTTCATTTTGTTCTGAGCAAGTGGACGCACTTGCTAGTTAAGGTCCATAAACTTAAAATTTTATTTGCCCTACCTGTAAACATAAACGTTGCAAATATTAATAAAGTAAAACGTTTGACATTTACATTCTTCGTGTTAGGAGTATAGAGGCAACACTTCGGAAGTTTTCGACTTCGAGTTTTCATATTGATTGCTCTCTCAGCGAATCGATATTTTCAAATTGTGTACAATCTTGTTATTATTATAAAAGGATGTTTATGTTTTCTTCCCGTTTAAAATAAAGCGATGAAACCAAGTTATTTATTTTTATTGCAATATATACCGAGTTAAAACAACGGGGAATAACATACATGTTGCATAAAAAATACATTAAACATTAAATCAAAGCTGTCTATATCCATACTGTATTCTAAAATGAGAAAATAATTTAGTATTTTAACGTTTTCATATGTAAATTGCTGAATATTATTTCTATTCAATTTTGTATAGAGGTCTGTGGCCATAAGTTACATAAAAAGTGGCCGAAGTCGAAGTTTAATGCTAGTAAGTATTTCATAAAAAGAAACAAAAAAGGCAATGGCGAGCAGCTAGCTGTTATAAAGTCTTAGAATTTTGCTGAGATTAAAATGTTTCGTAAAACGTTCCGTAATGTGCTATGTACGGTGTCGCCAAGGCTTTCAGCGACACGAAAACATCTTAACTGCAAAACGTACGCCTAGATTTTGGTACGTGCTCCGATTTTAAAACACCATTAATGCAACACATTTTATCAAATACCAGCTGTCGCTTGTGGCTTTGCTTGTTAAACGGATCGTATTTGTTTAAAATACAAAAATGTTTAGAAGAAAATATCTTGCAAGTGGATATAAAAGTACCAGGCGAGGTAAACTAACAGACCATTGAGTTGTCATTTCGTATTTTCAAAGTAGAGAGACCAAATTTTGCGAAGCGTAATAGTTAGGATTTTTCTGAATCCAAGACTTTATTAGCTTAACACTCAAAGACTACTGAAGCAATTTCGGTGTTGTTTACTACTAGGAAGCTTAGAAAGTTATGTTTTAGTAAGTGGCTTACGGTCTAACTTAGTTACGTCGTAAAAGTAAACGGCAGTACACTTGTGTTATACCTGGTGTATATATGTATAGCTGGTGAAATGTGGGTGTTTTACACTATCGTCCGAATCTTTTGAGCTATAAAGGCATGAGTTTATGTAAACATGAAGTAAATTATGTCTTGGTAACTCATTCCTATAGTATGAAAACATTTTCATACTATAAGAATGTGTGAACAAAAATACTAGAGGATGTGTGAGACTGTTTAATATCGGCCTTCTTTATAAATTATCTCGTCTACAGTGTTTCTCACAGTCCATCAGTTTGATTAACATAATCTTTAATAACAATATGAAGAATCCAAAGCATCAAAGCATAAGGTACAAGATATTTTATCTTGTACCTTAAAGTATAGAAGAATAAATGTCTATTTGTTACGTATGCATTTATTAACAATAATTCGATTGCAATTATACTTAAGTGAGTTGTGGTCCGCGCTCGTGAATATATCGAACAGAAAGTATTTTATTTTAATGCATATTTGGACGTTGTTACACAAAAAGGATCCAACTCACAAAATGTTACTTTTGAGTTATTAAGGATTAAAGTTTGAGCTGTATTTGCTCTGATATACGCGTTTGTGTCTATGGTTTCTTAGGGAAATATATGTGTAAATATATAATTTTTCACACAAATAAGTTTAATTTATTTTAGTTTCGTATTTGATGAGATATTGAGACAAATGTGTATTTGGATCTATTCTGATAAATACCGTTTACAATTACGTTAACCTCATATTAAATTTCGCAAAAACAATCCAATGTAGCTAATCATAATTTAGATAATTATTTTATTTAAGAAAACAAATTATTATTATCTTGCTTGAATGTGTTTGTTTTCGTGCTATACAACATACACAACCTAATAAAATAAATTGATTAATTTAACATTTAAAATGTTACTTTATTAACGAAAATATAGTTATAGTATAAATCTAATTATATTGTGAGATTTCTCGGTGAGTATCTTATAATAATATAATCATTACAATAACTTTTTTTTGTATAATGTTATGATTATATTTATTCTTCTTCCTCCATTTCAATATTAAACTCCGGTTCACCACCAAATCCGTCAATATCATCTTGAAGACCAGAATTATTGTACTTAAGAGATTTCTAAAAATCCAGGCAGTCTTTAAGGATAAATTCAAATATTGACTTCAAACATCCAATTTTGCCTGTGGTATTTCTTTTCCATCTGGGCATAATAGAGTTATATCATTTCATTCATCTTCTTCTCGATATTCTATTCTTGAAAATTTTCTTAGTTTTGAGCTTTCATGAATATAATGTACTTGTCTTCTTCAGCTTTAGTCTTAGACCGATTTTGACGGGACTTTTATTGGTTGATATTATAAAAAGTAACTGAGGCTACTATTGTTTTAGAAAAAAACATAGGGCCCGCGAGAAAAATCCTTTTTTGTTAAATTCCATTCGGACGAAGTCATCAAGTAAAAATAGAGAAAATATAGTTAATTATAACTATATTTTTCTAACTTTTCCTTGTAATTAAGAAGTTTTCTATTCTCTGCACGTATAGAGGATTTTTCTTACTATGCCTTATGATTGCGATGTATTCATCAGCTGTGTAAATTCTGTAATGCTGTATAACTGTGTCTCAATTTTGGAAATACTTAAGCGTTATTTTTTTAATGTTACGGTTTTGTCCCCCACAGCAGTCACTCCATGAAACACTTATAGAATACATAAAAGTGTTTAGCGAAGAAGATCCAAGCATTCTGAATCGTTTTTGTAATTTAACTTCAAATACGTAAACAGCAAACACGTAAACAGCAAACACGTAAACAGCAATACAAGCCGGGCATTAAGATAGTAAGTAATCATAACATTTTTAATACGCATATAACTCTCACTGGAGAGAGTAGAAATGTTTACCGTATATTCAAACTCAAGATTTCTGTTAGGCAGTTTTGTGGGAGGTTCCAATAACAAATCGCTTTGAATCTCAGTTCAAATCAATTACTCGGCGCCTCAGACGTCTGTGCCAGGGTTGAATAACTCGTGAGGACTTGAGCTTGGAGCGTCTTGTTGTTGTCATCGGGTGCCTAAACTAGTTGACCAGTTTGCTCTGTAGGTGAGCCGTGTTGACAGTTGACACGACGCCCGTTGTGTCAACTGCTGAGGACTTCATCCTATTGGAAGACTAATAGATTGACAAGTTCTGTTCTGTTAGTTGGTGTCGCAATTGTGAGACTTGAAACTTTGCATATTACGTAACATTTTAATATACCTAAAGAGTTACAATGCTACATTATACTGAATAAATAATTTTCGCATATTCTTCGTGATTAACTTAAATTGTACCTTAAATAAATAATAAACGTAATTGAACACGGTATGTTCGTCCCGGTCTCAACTATGATTCTATACAAGAAGCCAAAGTGTTATGAGGTAAGTATTAATAGCTCATACCCTAAGTAACAGTTCTACCTTTGTTTAGAAACAGCATTTAAAACCGTCAGTTTTCTTCAAATGCATTTCAATTATGAAATTCTCATTTAATAACCATCGATTTTGTCTGATATGGTGCTTAATAGAAAACTGTCATGAAGTCGATGTTAATTAGATCCTTTAGGCACAGGAAAAATCACAGATAACATATTTAAGACATTCGATAGATTTTCTTAGTAACAGCACAATGTTTTAAGTATGCTCAGTAGACTGGACGGAACCGACTCGAACTTTTAGTATCTACGTTAAATCTATTGTTGACAAAATGTGCATGTAATATACCTGTGCTTAGCCCTTAGGGATTATCCAGGAATAATTCTAAAACATTCTTAGACCATATTCGTTCAGTATTTGAGTTTATAACGGACTCGCTAGTTAGCTACAAAATAAAATACATTATTAAAACATTGAAATGTAAACAGCAAACTATAATGAGATGTGTTTGTTAGCTGCACCATCGATGAGTCGACGTCACATAAATCTAAAGACTCACTCAGTATTATTTAGTTCACAGAGCATCTTCAGCGACAGTGCAACTAGTTTGCGGGGCGGTAATAGCGAGTCTCGGTATAAACTGGAGTCAGCTGACATATGTCAAGTTGTGGCTGGAGTAACGAGGAGAGAATGCTGGTACAACAAAACACTTGAGCGCAAGACGTTTACTGTGTGCTCGGCGCGCTGTGTGCCTCGTACCGCGATTAGACACAACCACTGAATGTTTCTTGTTTCATTTGAATGTGGTTTATAAATTGAATTTCTGAGAATTCAATTTATAAGATAGTGCATTTTAAGCGAACAATTTAAAACGAAATAAGCATGGACTTTTATACTAAAAGGCCTTTGTTACTGTTGATTCTATAGGGCGCAGTCACATTATACAATCATAGTCGACCACACAAATAGATTCAAGCAACCGTCGATATTCATTATTCTGGAACGAGGCTGCTTGTATCTACACGGCTTTAATGAATTACGTACCTTACTATGCTTGTTTAGTTATCACACATATGTATGAGTTTAGGTTTATTAAGACAGAGACATTGAAACATTCAACGGATTGTTCTATCAAAGTTCTTCAGATTGATTGACAAACATATAGTATATTTATATCCAATAGTTATTCTGTGCCGGGGTGCATTTTAAATCCGCTGTTTGTAAAGTTCTCCGTGAAACATGAATTATTCCAAGTACTAAGCTAAAATTTAATAATATTGTCTTACGTTTACGCACATGTTATTCATTGAAATTAAACTACTTTATCAGGATTTTATCGCGTTGTTTATTTATTTAAAATTTAAGTTTATACTTACTAAACATTTACATTAAATCTCAATAACAATTCCAAGAAGTTTACATTTTAACCAGATTCGTCAACGGCATCATAGCTATTATAAATGACTATAAGTACCTACGTATTATTCAATATACTTATGACTACACTTTCATTATGTGCGCAGCATCGACCTGACACTATAAAAACTAGGGAAACGTTTTACTACTACATATTACGAATTCAATTCAAAGGTTAGCAATGTTTGCACGAATCGTGACCCACATAGAATACAAATGGAATGATGTTGGCGTACCAAGTTTCGTCCGATATTACAACCAACATGTTGCGCCGCTAGGTATGCCGCAAACGCTATTAAATTTGTAAATTAAAAAACCTACTTAATTTAAAAGTTTTATTTTGACTGCATGGAGGATGTAATCGTAATCTATCATAGCTATTTTTAACTGCATCAAGAAACACGGGTGTGCTTTGCAACAGAACAAATATTAGTATTTTACAAATATGTGGTTCATTGAAATTAAACTACTATATACGAATTTTATCGCGTTGTTTATTTAACACTTTATTATATAATTTAGAAACTGTTACACTACTATACTACTATTAAACTTTACTAATTTTAAGCTAATTAAATGTTAAAACTATTTATATTTAAGTTTACACTTTCCCCGACGTTTCGGTTGCTTTTCAGCAGCCATGGTCACGGGGGGACTAAGATGGTAGTTGTCTCAATGTTCCAGTGTAGTTATTTTAAAGTACCCGAACATAATTTAATCATTGGTGTTTCTATTTACGCAGAATGAGCTCAAAGTATCATGAAGTCTAGCTGTGGTTTGCTTCTTCTTCGGTATGACTATTTGAATTACTGGATCCCAAGCTGGTGGTATATTCCAACCATCTTTTGTATTGAAATTAGGATGTTTTTTGATTTCAATAGCCTCGCGAAGCATCCTTGGTAGGAATCGGTGTTCTTTAGCGAAAATCTGTGGTTTATTAAATCTCAAAATTCAAAATATTGTAGTATTATCTACAAATCTTATATTGTCTTCTGTTTACGCGAATGTTATTCATTGAAATTAAACTGCTATATACGGATTTTATCGCGTTGTTTATTTATCACTGTATTACATAATTTTGAAAATATTACACTACTACTACTATTGAATTTTACTAATTTATAAGCTAATAAAATTATTTAAACTATTAAAACTATTTATATTTAGACTTTCTGCGACGTTTCGGTTGCTTTTCAGCAGCCATGGTCACGGGGAACCCTTTTTTTTATATATTTTTTTTACTTGCCTGTTTTAAGATTTCCTCGTTTGTCTTTCTTGGCTGAAATCTTGACACACGTAGGAATGAGGTAGTTAATGGACCCTAAGGTCTTTCTTGGCTGAAATCTTGACACACGTAGGAATGAGATAGTTAATGGACCTTAAGGTCTTTCTTGGCTAAAATCTTGACACACGTAGGAATGAGGTAGTTAATGGACCTTAAGATCTTTCTTGGCTGAAATCTTGACACACGTAGGAATGATGTAGTTAATGGACCTTAAGGTCTTTCTTGGCTGAAATCTTGACACACGTAGGAATGAGGTAGTTAATGGACCTTAAGGTCTTTCTTGGCTGAAATCTTGACACACGTAGGAATGAGGTAGTTAATGGACCCTAAGGTCTTTCTTGGCTGAAATCTTGACACACGTAGGAATGAGGTAGTTAATGGACCTTAAGATCTTTCTTGGCTGAAATCTTGACACACGTAGGAATGATGTAGTTAATGGACCTTAAGGTCTTTCTTGGCTGAAATCTTGACACACGTAGGAATGAGGTAGTTAATGGACCTTAAGGTCTTTCTTGGCTGAAATCTTGACACACGTAGGAATGAGGTAGTTAATGGACCTTAAGGTCTTTCTTGGCTGAAATCTTGACACACGTAGGAATGAGGTAGTTAATGGACCTTAAGGTCTTTCTTGGCTGAAATCTTGACACACGTAGGAATGTGGTAGTTAATGGACCTTAAGGTCTTTCTTGGCTGAAATCTTGACACACGTAGGAATGAGGTAGTTAATGGACCTTAAGGTCTTTCTTGGCTGAAATCTTGACACACGTAGGAATGTGGTAGTTAATGGACCTTAAGGTCCATTAACTACCTCCATGCAAAAAATCATGATGAACTGCTACTCCTGTTGTATGAAAAAAAAACCAATTAACAAACACTCTCGCTTTTATAATATTACTACTTTTTGCCCGAGTACAGTAGTTTTTTTGAATAAAATGTATATTTGTATCGCTGACAACGTGACAATGTGTATGCGAAATTAAATGATCGGTCAACTAGTTAAGGCGTGAATGCGTAACAAATAAACAATACTAATAAAGTATATATATAATTCAAATATAGCTTACATTTTTGCTGCTCATATTTATATAGTTACGTCTTTATCGTCACATGTAAATATATTATATTTATAAAGTCTTTTGTAAGTTGTACTATACTTGTAAACAGGGGCATGCAAAGAGATGATAATGGATACAAAGTTGGGTGCATACTCTTCCCCGTAGTAGGTTTTGCAAATGGGAAAACTGAAGTGACGTATATACTCGTATTAAAGCGTACAAGAGAGATAAATGTAACAAGCCTTTAAAAACGAGTAAAAAAACTAAAAGAAATCGGGCTGCAGTCGTGTTCAAAGCTCTTACAAAAGCAAAGCTGCCAAAGAAACTAAGTCCCGATTCATTACAAATTAGGACCGAAATTCTAAAGTTTCATCCATTCAACTCCGTTTAGGTAGAAGCTAGTGGCAGGTAGCATTCACGGTGACTGGAGAGGTGACACCCGAAATGGGTCAAGAGGTCGCATTCACTCACTGTTGCACCACAGTAATTTGTACACCTCCTGTCTCGTCGTACAATCGTCGTATATTTTAATGCGATCGTGGGCTGCCATATTATAAGCCACCATTGCAATTTTCATGAATGTTGAAATATATATTTCTGTATGTAACTTTGAAATAAATATATTAAAAATTAAACATATGCAAGCAATATCCGTATCTTATGAAATTACGAAAGGACCAATTTATTAAATAAATTTTTGAATCGTAATTCATAGATCTATTAAAACATCAGTATAGAAATGATGTGTATTAGAATAAAAAATAAATACGTGTATAGTAAAATAAATAAAATGATTTATGCCTTACCATTCCCCTAACCAAAATATTATAACGCAAATGCTATTTTGTCGATTTCCATTGGAATTTCCATCTCCCTGTCAAAGATATGGCTTTATATTCGGAGTTGGAGAATGCATTTTCTCGTAGGGTAAGAGGTCAATAAGCGTTAGGGGAGGAAAGTTTACGCGAACCCCTTACAACTGTCAACGCGAGTTATTCACCCCACGTCAACTGGGGTTAAAAAGTTATCGCCATGGCTCAATAGGAGAAAGTAATAGACGTCTATAGAGTTATAGCTAAAGTTAAAAGTTTTACTAGGTACACAAAAAATGTTTGCTAGTTTGGTCAGCCGCCTGATATCCTTGGGGACAGGGGTAAATCTCTGACGTCAACATAGATACCTCTTCAATACCATCTGTTGGGTAAACCGAATTTGCTTTTGAAACGAGGTTTTGAATTAAAGTTGCCTAGGATTTGTGGATATTTAACTAAATATAAGTGGTAGTAAATAAAAATTGCATTTATGTAAAGTTGTGCCTCGCATATTTACGATCAGATTTATTATTTGCTTTGTAAGCAGTATAAAAATAGTACAATAGAAGAATGTTCATAGTTCTACAGTTAAATTCAGAAAATGGCGGCATAAAATCGCCGCTGTTACAGAAGCATTAACTTATATTTTTCATTTTCTTTTCTGTGATTTAAAGTTAAATGCTAGCAAGAATGTTAAGTAAATTTCAAGAGCTTAGTGTTTAAGCGAGCATGAGCGGTGACGTTATAGCCCATCACTTATGAACACAGTAATATCCAATTCCTTTTCATTAAAAGCTTGTAAGCGTCCACTCCACTACGGAACATAGTCTGCTCGTCAAGCTCATTAGTGTTAATAATTAAACGTACGACTTGTAAGTATTATGCTTTTAGATGAGAACCGAGTGTTCGACGCGCTGTTTAATGCACGCTTACTGTGTTGGAGACCTTATTCGTGTATTCATTCGTATTATCTATTTTACGCCCGATTCATGAAAGGCTAATTAGCGAAGCGCGACGTGTCAAAATCAAATACATGTCAAGTGATTTAAATGGTTTTACAAATTTAGTCAGACAATTATAGCAACTGATGTACGTTTGACCGTGTCCTGAATATTTTCTGTCTTTCAGAAACCATGTGATCACTATAACCTGGTTAAAAATGGTACAACACTTTGTAAATATGAGTGTCTTGTTGGTTGGCTAAAGTTTGTGCTTATTATGTTTGATGGGCGAAATGCTGTTGGGTTTACTTTTCGGTTAAAAATATCTTCTTATATAACTAAGGTAAAATTTGATGTAATGCTCCACGTCTCTTTGATGATATTAAGACGAGAATTATTTTAACATTAGTATGTTGAAAATATTTGTCTTGAGCACCGATATATTATAATATTTTTACAATTTGAAGCGATTAGGTTTTAATGAATCTAAACACACAATTTGGCTGGCTGCATTATTCTGTGCTTAAAGTATTGGACGGTTTAAGATTAAATAAAACCATTTTTTAAAACACCAATAACACCCATTTATTTATTAAATCTGAACCAAAACCATAACCAAACCTATTCTAAGTACTAAGCGATACTATTTGAAGGGGCTTAGAATTTTTTGATGGTTTTGAAAAAAAAACAACTCCCGCACTAGGAATAACTTTTGTGTCGCGGGAGACTTTACAAACATTCAAACAAGAGAACACCCAGACTTGGAACAAACATTTGTGGATCACACAAATTTTTGTCACGTGTGGGATTAAAAGTTACAAATGAACACGATAGCTATCGGCGACTTTATGTGCACTTCAATATACGCTATGCACGCACGTCAGGTGGCTTTGCTAATTCCCATGAAAATCTTAACCGCGGCAATGTTGTTTATACCACCGGTTGTTGTAATGACTGTTTGGCTGTGACAAAGTTACATTTTTGATGTTCGTTTTATATATATTATCATAAATATATTTTATAGCTATCATTTATATTTTGTAATGTGAAATGAACAGTGCAGATAAGTAACGTCAATTCTACGAAAAACATACACTTTAATGACATGTCATTAACGTCAGTATCTTTCGCAGAATTGACGCCTTTGTAGTTCTATAGCGAATAATTATATAATATAATGAGACATTCTGGGTGCCGCATTGCAGTAGTGTATGGGTCTGCTGTGCATTAGGTCTCGGATACTGCTGCCAGGTCAGGCAAAGGGATACTCTTTCAATAAATTCTTTCGATGAACGACAATAGGCTTGCTGCCTGTTACGTGGGCCTAAATATAGTTCACGAAATGTGGGTGTAATATATGTATGTACCTACATCTCTGCCTACCTCTTCGGATATTGATGCATGAGACTATGTACGTATCTATCTATACTAATATTGTAAAGCTAAAGAGTTTGTTAGTTTGTTTGCTTGAACGCGCTAATCTCAGGAACTGCTGATTCGAATTGAAAAATTCTTTTAGTGTTAGATAGCACATTTATCGAGGAAGGCTATATAACATCTCGCTACGACCAATAGGAGCGGAGCAGCAATGAAAAATGTTGCAAGAACGGGAAAATTCTCTTATGTGAAGCAGACGAAGTTGCGCGTGTCAGCTAGTGTTCTATATAAATGCATATACTAACGCCTGTTTTTTTACGAAAGGGTAAGCAGAGGTGTATCATACCAACATATCGCCCGCAGTCTTTAGATCCTAAACAAGGATCAGTTTTATCACCAACACTTCTTCACTTCTAGACCCCGTGCTGCTACTGAGAACTTACCAACAAAAAAATTCAAACACATTTATCGAATCGGGAATCAAACCCTAACGATTGACCATAAACGTAAGTGCAAACTTATGCCACAGCCCAACGGGGCAGTTATTTATTTAAGGGTAACGTAAGCATACATACTTTTCTTTTATAGGTACTGTTCTGAACGGCTACGAATATTTATTTCGTTACCACATTCGACGTTTAATTTAAATACTGGAACGCTATTATATATTTCGTTCACGTTATTTATTATAATGAATATTACCGACATATTAACAAGTACAAACAGAAAAGCTTTTTGTTTGTGAAAATCGTAATATTTAACCTATAACTGGGTACAGAACGCAATATACAGACACAGTTTCATTACATTTCATGATATTACTCGGCGAGCATGTAAAAGTTAATATGGGTATCCATTTCTCCGCTCGTAAACCTTTTGCGATAAAACGCTAAAAGGATGATTAAACAGTTGCTAATTACCGCAGCAAGGATAGTATTATCGCGGTTATTATGGTTATGGAGTAAGTTCTTGGCGACGTCTTTGTACTTCATTCACGTAAATATAGGTTAAGTTAGCAACAGTTCTTTTTCTTGAATTAAAGGTACTCTATGTTCTTTTATGTTCTCCTGACAATATGCATGCAAAATTTCATAATGATCGATCGATTAGTTAAGGCCTATAAGCGTAACCAACAAAAAACTTACATTCGCATTTATAATATTGGTTACAATTAGGATATATGGTACTGAAAATGTGATATTCTTTTGATACAAGATTGAGGTTATCTAAGTTTTCTGATTACTACCAGTGTAATTTTACAACTATTTGATATGCCAGACACAAAAATTTATGTTGAACCTCATATTAATCTGGAGTTCGGTATCATTTTTACATAATGATCGGACATAGATCAATGAACAAGCTTTGGCAAGAAGTTGGCCCGTTTGTTAGTCCTTCTGAGAAACATAGTCTCGATCATAGTTAGGTAGCACCTGATGCATGAAAAATAATTAAATATGAGTATGTGGAGCGGCGCTTACAAGTTTTGTCTACAAGTCCGTCTGTTTATTTGTCCCAGAATTACTTGAAAACCACTGAACAGATTCTGGTGACATATTTACAGTTTATTAGCACAAACTTTAACTTAAAATCAAAGCCATGCATTGGTTTGATTTCTTTCAGTAGAACCGGCAATATAGTGCATAGTCAGTCTTTTAAGTGCCTAATATTACAAACGAAAATGTGAGTTTGTTTCTTTGTATGTTACGCTTTCACGCCTTAACTACTCGACCGAATGTCATGAAATTTCGCACAGGTACAGAAAGGGATATAAGATACCTTTCATTCAGAAAAAGTAGATACTGCTCCCGAGGGTAAAAAATAATACATAACCAACATTTACGCGAGCGAAGCCGCGTGAAAAACTAGTAGTGAATATATACCTTCAGTGACAGTACGTAGATGATGTGTTTGATAGGATTATTACGAGCTATTGATGGATTGATTGATATTCTAATAGATATTACGTCACCTTGAATGCTATTCGTGGTCCTCAGTGAATCTAGATTGCTGATCTATACCTATATACTGAAGCTACATTATTATCGGCATTGATTGTGTACCAAGCTTAGTTTAGTTGATAGTGTATAATTATATGTAAACTTGTGTAAGTTGTACTCAACTTTTATTTGTTAAATCAATGTTTGTAAAGAGGCTTCAGAAATGATTACAATACGTACTTGTTTGTATATTTGAACAATCTGCAGTCTTTTAAGATGTTGACAAACTATTTCATATGTGTGGGTTTTGTGTGAGCCGCAATACCCTTGCACCATAAAAGGGCAAGTTGCGCTGGCGCTGTTGCTGAAATAAAGATTCTCAAGCAAATAAAAAAACCTAATTGACAATAATGTTTTAAGCCGTTTGGGGCCGAAACGCTAGAGTCATTCGATCCTAGTATTCTATAGGAGATAAGCGAAAAGGATCATCAACACTTTTTGTTACCATGCATAGTGTGACACGGCCCCTTCACGTCTCTCTCACAAACTAAACTCACGCGACCAACGGGACATTCCTCCATATCGCAAAACAGAATATCTACATAGGTACATATTACTACTCTTCAGATATATGTATCATGTTTTACAACTGTGTACAAGTATAAACTGACAGGGTGTACATATGACAACAAGAATAAATAGGATAGAAGTCCCAGTAGTGAGAATGTAGAACGAAACACGGCTATAATAATGCATTGTCATCTAAACGTGCAGCTACGTCCATTGCGGTTGTACCGAGACTAGGCTACGCGGCATTAGACCACTATTGTTGTGTTCACCCTACATTAAATTATATATAAATCTATCTACACTGTTATAATTCAGTTGGTTATGGTCGTTTGTGACTTATAACTATCTTGTTGATTCCGTAGTATAATTATTCGCTTGTTTGCGGTCGACATTTTTTCTTAGCTAAGGCAAAATGTTGCAGGATCCTGTTTCAAAATCTCAATAGTAGACGGTAATATGCACGCTCTCTACTACGTGAAAATAAGTCATTTTAAGAGTTTATTCGGCCTAATATTCAATAGGTGATTGTAAGGCGCTTAATGGTATAAAAGGCTAAAGATAGCGCTCATTTTCATCTTGCATAAGTGAAAAAGAGGTGGCAGATGAGCTAGCGACCACCTGATCGTAGGTACCTACTAATTACAGACATAGCTGTGGTCTTTTGGCATATATAAACAAATGTTAAAGCAGTATATCCAGGCATAAAGGCACATCGTTCATTTAGAAAGCGGCAATAGAAACTGCTATTCTATCCTTAAGCCTGGATGTCAATCCGCTAAGCGACTGAAATCGACAGATTGTAGATATTAAACCCGTTTGAGGTCAGTACGATGTGAGAAATACTTATTTATCTATATAAAGCAGCTGGCAGCTCCTATGAGCTACCTGTTAGGACGAGGATATGACATAACGAGTAACGCAATAGTATTACGTATGGCACAGATGGTAGGCATCGATGCCTAGAGAAATAGGTATTACAAATCCCAATCACCCATACTGCAGCTAGCTTGACAAAAAAATAATAATAGTGATGCGCATAATTACATTCGAACGATATTCGAATATATTTGTGCAATATGGGGTATCAATATATGTATGTATGAAGATACAAATAATATTATTTGTATAAACTTGTGATGTTCCTTCCTTTTTCGGCTTTTGGACTTTTCCTTTACTTGTGCTAAAGACATTGCTTTTTGCCAAATTTCATGATTCTAGGTAAAGGGGCAGTGGCTTTTAGATTTTGATTCTTTTGCAAGTGTCAAAATATGCGGCATATACGGCCGTATCTTTGATTAGATTGACTTCAAATTTTCGGACAGCTCAAAGGGATTGCAGACACGATTAAGTAGTAATAATTTTAACTTGATATCTCCACTCGTTCCTAAGAAAAAAGGTCTTAACAGAGAGACGGACGACGAAGTGATCCTACTATAATACTTTTTACTTTTGAGATATGGTATTCTAAAAATAACTGATTGCAATAATGTTATTGTGACGTAGGCGTAATGTAATGTGAATTCTTTAGATAAAATGCTGTAAACATCATATAAAATGTTATTCTCCGAACACCTGATTATTTTTATCTAACTTTAAGTCTAAATCGTAAATATGGGCTAGAAGTTTTATTATTATGATAAACTTACATTACATTGTTATTTGTCATGAATACGTATCATCACTTTGAAATTACCACAATTATTATTAATTTAATACATTCAGGTATTCTTTTTTTACTATTGTATTCATTAGTCGCATAAGTATTCATTCATGAAATCTAGGGCAATTACTCATTGCACTATTTATATAAAAAGGAGTTCATTCAAAGTGATTTCAGAATAAAAATGGCATAAGAAAAAGTACCAATAACATTTTTAATAATATAAATTACGATACGATAAATTAAATTCCGCTAAACATTACGCTTCAGCGCATAATGAAACTTTAGCAACAAACTATTAAAATTTATATAAAAATAAGATGATAATAGACGTTACCTATCATCTATTCTCGAGTCCGGTGATATTCCACCCACCTTGCAGACCAAATAACACCGTGTTACGTCCCTGTTTTTATGCATATAGTACCATGTTCGCTTGTTTTTTGTCTCTAGCATGTACCCGTGAAAGGATGATTTTGACAATCATACTAAATATTATTGACTATATGTAACAATCTACATGAAACTATCTGGATTTTTATGTTTAGCCTTTATTTTGATATATATATGTATATAGTTCAAATATATAGTTATTGCCAAAGTATTTCTCAACAAACTTTATAATGGTAATATTTATTCTAGCATGTCATGTTTTTTTCAAACATGAAATATAAAGTTGATTTCATAATTTTCTTTAACTTTTTTACTTGTATCAAAACCTTTCTTTTTGCCAGTTTAAAGGTAAAGGTACTTGTATCCATACAAGATGAAGAATACCGGTGGAGTTTGCTTCTTATAATTCGATAGCACACCATAACTCGATTGTGTGACATTTATTATAATAAAATTGATTAGCTATATCGGAACAAATACCGTTCAATTCAATCAGTCTGGCCTAGATATGACGTAATTAGTATAGGGAAAAACGTGTCAAATACTATGTGTAGTAAGTACATTCATATCTTTATTATCAGGTTTCATATTAATCCTATGATTTGAAACCTCAATAATGATATTACGTAAAATGCGGATATTGAGTAGGTTAGATATAGTATTATTTATTCTTTATATGTATTTGAAACTGATGTAAATGCGTAAGGCCACGCCTACTTTATATCAACGCAAGGTTTGCGATGACCCTGCTGATGAGCAGAGTGCACACTCTTAGATTTTAAAATCCAACAAAGACGCGTATAAAATTTCATTTCTTTTTCCACAATAGGTAATCACAGTTTTCGTGGTTAAAGGTGGTGTTCCTTCTTTTGTTAAACCACTGAGCCCACCATATTTTACTTAAGAAAGAGATAAAATGCTTAAATAATATAATGACTTACCATTCACTAGATGGACCATATACATTAGTGGTGCAAAAAATAACAAAATCTGTCAAGTAAAAAAGTAATAGGGTACCAGGATTTTATAAATTTTAAATAATAGTCAAATAGTATCTATGTGTTTAGTCTGCTTTTTGAATTTAATATTGAGTATAGATATCCACTTTATAACGTAATTTATGTTAACTTTTACTAATCACTAACCATTTGATTAGGATGTCTCTTTCATCCGTTACACGATTGAAATGATTAATTAGTCTCATCTCAACTATTTAATCTTAATTCTAATTCTAAGTATTCTGGATAACATTGATTATTACTTTGGAAACATTATTATTTAAGCCATAATTAAATATATAATTAGTTTGATTAATTAGAGGTTAATTAATAATGATAAGATTGCCTGGATGACGCTGGTAGTAAGCCGACTACTGTGTATAAGGTCTCGGATCTAAATTTCTGGGTCGGGATAATTGTTATTAGGTTTTTCTGTTAAGAAATTTTTTGTGACGTTACGGAGCCTGACTCTGTTCTCAGTAGATGATAATCGACTGGCTCCATATTACGTAGGACCTAATATTATAGACGGCGAAATGTAGCTGTAATGCATGTATCAACCCTTCTAGGATAAAATGTAGTAAATGCTAAAATATTTCTTTTCAGGAGAGCGAAAAACAAAGACTCTGCTTTACTTTCGTCTTTATTTTTTTGTTTAAAGTTTTAAAATAAAACAACTAAAATAGGTGAACATCGTTTTTGTAGCTCTTTATGTTCTGTAATTATATCTTTTACAGAATTTGTGGCAAGTTAAAGTATTATTGACAACATTATATTATATGTATAGATATTTGCTACATTTTAAATATCGACCTGTCAATATCTCTTATTTTCGGCAAAATGGGTTTTACAACTTTTCATAATGGAAGGGTCAATATGATTATCTCTACAGGCATATAAGTGTAAACTATATGACCTACCGGTCATATACGTGTATATAAAAATTGTATACATATACAATAATATTGGATGTGGTCTGTCGGTAGAATGTAGATCGTTGCTAATTATTGGCGTGATCCGATAGGCCGAGCAGGCGATCCCAGGTTCCGAAGCTAGTTAATTGTAGAACACAGGCTATAGCCGCTCCATAAATCTCCGTCGACTTAACGTCGGCACTGTGAAATATTAACCACACGCCCGTTTTGACGCCCGCCGCACACTACACTGAATAAATAATATAAAATATAGCTGGAAGGGCGATGTAAATATTTTTATACACTCGCCTGATTAAGAAACTCATTGTTTTTGAATCGCTGCACATTAATTTTATCTCAGTGCGTTCGCCGCGATTTAATGCCTATACATATAAATACAAACAATGAGTCGGAGAAAAATGACCGTCTTAACTTTAATTAGTTCCAGATATTTGATTTAAGAGCTCGAGCAAGGCTTTATTGAAATAAAACTGTCTGCTGTTTGACTTCGGATGATTTCTTTCTTCTTTTGTTTATTTACTTGTTTCGAGTTATTGTGAGGCAGGTTTTTTTAAGTTTTATTAATGGTATTATATATCTCTGTATATGTGAACGTGAGCCACTTACCGATAATAATAATAATTTTAATTAAAATTAAAAATAATTTATGCTAGACGGAGATATTTTTAAAACGAAATGAGTCTGAATTTATAATGGTTATAGATAACGAATATTTTAGTTTAATTATGACAATCAGATTAAGAATATCGTGTAAATTGGCTGCAGTGACGAGGTGTCAATAAAACACTTTGTATATATAATAAAGAAACTATTTATACAAACAAAAAAGGGATCATTTTGTTCTTTATCTTATTGACGGAGTTCCCCTTGACTATTATAACCAATATATTTATAATTTAATAAAGAGAGTATGATCACGATGAACCTACAAAGTAACATCTCTGCTGTAGCTGATGTCAAGCATTAGGGTTATGTCACATTGTTTGGTGGAAAAGTAATAGACGGCATTAACAAATAGTCTACCGTTTCTAGCATTGATAGTAATAGTATCTCTGATCTCAAATTATGACTTTACTATGCATACGGTGTGACGTAGGAGGGGTGGTTAGCATCAATCAAGGAATTAGGCAGCTAATCTCATTTGTCCGTTTATAGCGGTCCCCTCACGACTATGCGTGAGCAATAGTGAGCATTTGCAATGATAATCACCCGATACCCATCATGAATAACGTATCACACATTAGACTTTATCTGTTACGAGCACGTATATTGGCCTAATTCTTGATATTATCATTACCTTTTAAATCTACCGCCACTCGTAAAAACTGTCTACCTACTTCTAGAATATTCGCAGTTCGCCAAAAATTATTCACAAGGGTTGAATATGTTCGTAAAATTAAATCACCCTGAGTACAACGCTTGCAAATATTGAATGTGTCTAATATTGATCGAGCGTAACGTGTTGTTCATATAAATGTACGTTGCCTATTGTGTACCTAAAATACAAGTAGGTAATAAAACAGTCAAATGCTAGTGATGTAGCTCCCTTGTTCGACTAGAATTGGCGCTGTAACAGCTAGTTTCATCGAATTTATTTTGCAATTTTTTATTGCTATGCACACGACGCTACAGGCTATAAGTTAGGCCAATCCTATAAAAGTGACGACTGGACGAGTGATATATGAGAGAGGCGAAGCGACCCGTACGTACAGTTTTTACAGCGCGTCCGACCAATGATGGATGGCGATGACATTGACCTGAATCGATTACACTTGCCTACTGAAATTGGAAGTAGCTTTCACTAATCATTCCATACAAGTTTTATTTATTTATAATTTTATAGATTAGGCCGAAATATAATATCTACCAGAATGTTTGCAACAACCACACCACACAATGTACCACAAAATGTTATGAAAAGAACAGATAATACAAATTTTAGGGCTTACAAAGCACGGCTAAGCTACGATCAGTCTGCAAACGCAGATAGATATAACAAAGATAGAATTTTCAAGTCAATTCAACGAATCTATGACAACGTAATAATTTATATTTTACATAATAATACACTTACGTAATTCCCTGAAGTGCTATTTAATTGCTCGTGATAACACGATTTCAACAAAGTAACGTAATCTATCAATGTCATAATTGTATCAAGATTACATTTTATTGTTCATATTAGTCTGAACTAATTACGATGAAAAATTAATGTATACATACATACATTAAGTATTGGTTCAATAATCATACATGTATGATTATTGAACCAAAAATCAAATCATACGCACTCAACCAGGTAATCCTACGTAAATAACTAATTCTACCCAAATACTTACTAAATAACATACTACTTCACTTAAAAATGTATATACAAACTGACAATTAGAACACCACCGAAGACTTGCAGGATTGTTATTTGAGTTTACTGTAACAGTTGAGTTTACAGCTGGCATAAATTGCCAAGTTTATTCATCGCCTCTCCTCAAGCATGAAACAATAAACTTCGGGCCTTTTCTCCTACGTCATAAATATCGCATTACTATAAGTGAGACTAATAAAATTTAACGATATTACCTTATAATGTCAGGGATTTGGCTAGAAGTGTAACACGTTACTTGGGCTATTACTCTGACGACGTTAGCGGTAATTAAGTGTCGTGTTGTTGCCTAGAAAACGTAGTAAAGTGTGTACTTATGGTTGTAACTTAGTACAGATCGGTGGGTTTGCAAACACACTAATATGTGAGAAACGACGTCATTAAAGATTGGGTGCGAGCCAGCTTAGAACTGTGAAGTGTTTCTTGTCAAAATGGACCGTTACCATTTATGATTATAGGCGCCACTGCATTTGTCTGATATCTTCAGAAGATCTATCGTAATTATTATTCTTTAATTAAAATCTTTAGCAATCTGGGTTAATTAGACGCTTTATTTAGAAATCAATCACAAAGATGAAGTTCTCATTATTATTAGATGTGCATCAACATTCACTGTAGGTATCCGGTTACATTTTAAAGAAAATAAGGTTGATTGTGCGTAACGGTAATTAATATCTACGTATGTTTCATTAGACTAGCGAGCTATAGGTACTGTTGCAAGCAATAACTTCAATAATCTATTTATCTATGATATCACTAATTGATATATATATATAATATGAATATTCGACTTTGATGGCGTAGTGGTCAGTGTAACCGACCGCCACGCCTGAGGTCGCGGGTTCGATTCCCGCACAAGTCAAACATTTTTGTGTGCATGAACATGGATGTTTGTCTTGGTCTGGATGTTTCTATGTATAATATGTATGTATTTACAAAAAAAGAAGTATATATGTACATATGTTTATCCATTGTCTAGTACCCATAGTACAAGCTCTGCTTAGGTAACAATACTAGTAATTTTTATACTAAGTTGCTAGCAATCTTTAAAAAAAGAAAATAATGTAATCTGTTACTCCTTTTATGATCCCATAGGAAGTGCCCGAGTTGTATTTATACGGAAAATACTACGTTTATCGATACAATTCCAAGACATTGCTCCTTTTTGGTAAAGGCGTCGAGTCCCTTGGTCTTATCTTTTAGAAAGCACTTATGTAATGAAAAAGAGCGGAGCAGTTTGAGAAAAACGTTTATAGTTTAGAACTTCCAAGCTTTCGGCACAACCATGATTGAATTCGTTTTAAAGATATTATCATAACGGAATCAGGTAACTTTTGTGGTTGTTGGTAATTCTTTACTGTTTTGTTACTGCTCGTTTGGTCCAGTGGATTAAAGAAAACTGTCAATAATTCTTTCAATTTCCATTAAATATTTCGGATAATTTAGGAGCACTAACTTTGGTATGTAGATAGATGGTAAGATGTTAGTAACAAGATTACCAGTAATTCGAATAAAAGTGAAGTAACGTCAGTGGCATACGCTTCTATCTTCAGACATAGACATATTTCGCGAATAGTCAAGTGATTTAATAGATTATAGTAAAAAGAGCAGTTAGGTCATATAGCTCTTTACTATGGCGTTAAAACTATAAACCTCCTTTTGGATTTGGAGTTCTCGAGTAAAAAAACAAGCGATATATTTTTTTTTCGGAGTGCGTTGGATTTCGTCATATTCGCAGAAGCGTTTCATAAGCCTTGCGTACTTTCGTTCACGTTATTGAGTGCTCAACATCCGTATAATTTCTAACAGACAGACACGATGTACTCAAACATAATCCGCAGTTGTATCTTTTTTACGCCACTAACAATGTACAACTCAGTTTAATATAAAGCCAATGTAACCTCAACTACAACTCTGTACTGACCACGAAATTTAACAGCACTAATATGTGCTACAGGGATTCCAAACTTATTATCTAAGCCGTAAGTTCCTTAATACTTTGCGACTACTTTCGAACAAAACTTCAGAACTTCATTAAGACGCTACGGTTTGCCTGCACCGGTCAAAGTTAGGCTCTCAGACATGCTCGAGCACCTTTGGATGCCGGTCTTAATGTTGCTAACTAAAGATGTACCTTTCTTCGGGCGTTTTCGTTATTTTATCTTCGACCAGCTTAGTGAGTTACGACACTCAGACTTTTACGCTACTTGCTTAAGTATTGACATACTTTGAGACGACTTAGCTTAATGTTAGATACGTCGTGTAAGTAATCTGCTTCTGTAAGTATTAGTGTGAGCTATAGTGTTTATTTGTAAGTAATACTTTTTAATTACCGTAACTTAAGAAAAAATAAGCAAGGAAAATATATAACAATGAAATTTTCTCGTTACCCTTATAATGAATGCCTCTGAAGGATTCTTTTCGCATAGTTCTGATAAAGAGGAGCGTCGAAACTTCAAATTAAGATTCTTGGAGTTCCTCGCGCAGGGAATAAGATTAATGAAGGATGGCACCTGGGGGTCGCCCGCCCGACTAACGATAGGCACCGGGTCGGACGGGAAGTAACTGTTAAAAATAATAAGCGAAAAAATTCTTGCTGGTCTATACATCGACTATAGATAGACACAGTGTAACGCTGTTGATTCGATATAAATTGCGAAAAGGTCATCTAAAAGTAACATCGAGGGAGAAAATTTTTGAAGACAGGTAATAGAGTTTGCAATACGATTGTAGGGAAGGATATTCCGTTTTTATGGATATTGACATCCACGCTACAATTTACCTACCTAACTACGTATTGCAATTAATTATAAATATAAATAGTAATAAAAATATGATACTACTAATAGTGTCATATTTTTATTGGTATTAGTATCTATGTAATATTTATATAGATACTAGTACTAATAAAAATATGTATACTATGCTAATATTAGTACATATATATTAGTATATTTATAATCTTATGGTCGGGCATAGTCCAAAGAGCCTGACTCTTTAAACTATGCCCGACCATAAGATTTGGCTTTATTATTTGCTTGCGATCGTGGTTTGATTCCCAGGCTAAACTTAGTGTTATTAGATTTTTCTGTTGGTTGTATTACGGACGCAGAGTTAGGGCTATTATACTTGCAAATCTCTGTCTAACATTTCGGTGATGTTATACATATATACATGTTATGTAAGTATTCAAAACTAATTCAAACACTAAATTAATATACAAAATAAATGATTCCTAAAATCTGTTCTATCCCATTTTACAAATTACAGGACGAGATACGTCCTTTATGTACACTAAATAAATATATTACATCTCAACACATTATTGGAATTAATAACCTAGGTTATAAAACTTGTTACATATTCAGAACGAATATAACAAAATTCATAAACTTCTAACACTAGCACGTATCTACCAGTTTTCTATTTAGCGCTATTCTGACGCATTAGAGCGCGCCTTAATAAGACAATATGTATGTATGTGTCTCAAACAATGAGGATAATAACAGCGCATAATGGCGAATGAGAAAATTGCTCGTTGACTGCCACTAGCCTGAATATCACAATGAGACGAGACAACAATGGCCCAGGACCTATATTCTCGAGCCTAGAGTAGCGGACTTAATGAAACAAAAACCGCTTTGGAAGTTGAACAGAGGGTGTACGTAAATTGGAGGCGAACTGGCGGTATGCAGCTCTCGGTATTGTGATGTAGCGTTCTTTGTCATTGTTACATTTTATTTCAACTGAAATGTGTTTAGAATAGCGCTCTTTGTCGGTATGTGACGAAGTTTAAAGTTCCACTGTTTGTTCGGTTTTTCAGGAATTGAATTCTTCCGTATGTAGCTCAAACGGTTTTTACGTTATTTTATCAATACAGTTTCGCCTTAACGATCGTTAGAATAATAATGATATCAGCCTAGTATTAAAATTCTCCCACTGCTGGATATGGTTCTTTTTTCAGTGTGAGAATGCCATGATCTAATGTGCTGGGCCAGTGCAATTTGGTTTACTTCAAATATCTTCGAGAATATTATGAAGAACTCTGAAATATGCAGGCATCCTCACGTTTTCCTGTGCCTTTAAAGCGAGCGATAATTAACTATTTGATACACACAACTTCGAAAAGTGAGAGACGCGTACCTTGGTCTTACAATAGGCTATCGCTGCTATATGAGAAGTATAGGTATGAGTGAAAAGAAAATTTTGTAATACTAAGTGAAGTTTAAGTTGTAGGCAACCATTTAAACAAGTCGTGGTGATATACGACGCAAGTTGATGGCATGACTACATGCGGAAGCTATTCATCCACTTGCTTCGGTCTATTAAACGATGTATACATAGACACAAAATCGTACACAAAAGCCATAACAATCAAAATTGAGCCCGATGAAAGCAAAACATCAAACATAAATAACAATCCTTTGTTCTACACATTTAAGCCGACTAGATATTGCAGCTTTCTATGGATTAGTTGCTTTGTTTTTGCATTTTCAATAAAAAATATTCTCGTTGTAAGTTTTGATGTTTTCATTGCTGGTCAGATAAGTGCACCTAACCGTATGGGGTAACAATCGCTTATGTACTACATTAGGGTAGAGCTCCCAACTATTTAAATCACTGATTTGCTCTCAATGTATTTAGATTGCACGAAAAAGTTTCCACACTACGATGACATTAGATAAAGAACGATAGTGTACAAGTTTCAATATGAGTAAGCGTGATATTACTATATTTATAGTTCAGTCGTCATGTTAGCATTATAGGTCAGAGGACAACTTAACGTTCAGAAATGTAAACAGTACTTCAACATGGTAAGTTGTCGTAGTATCCGTCGGACCAAACAAGATATGCACATGAGCCCATGTGTTTAATACCTATTTGCTAATATTTACTACCTATAATAAAATATTTGCTACCTTTGCGTTAAGACTAAGAAATATAATGGTCAGTAATTCTGACATGAGGTTTGCTGACACATAACAGACCATAAGCCTACTTACATCAGTATTGACTGTGAACGGTTGCCCGCAACTTCTAAAGCCAACAAAATCGTTGTCGACTACTTTGCTATAATCTCCAATCTGTATGGATTTCAGTAATATAATGAACACACAGGATGCTAATACCGCGACAGAACTTCTGATTTCCACCATTGGTTCATGCATTGTAATACACTCAAAGTCTGTTCATTTACCATCCAAACGTAAAACACTTAAACCCTGGATTATCAACGGTCTACTACGCTGTATTCGCAGCAGGGATAAAATGTCATCCGATTAATAAAAGACACAAATAATTATTTTCTTAAAGTCACGTACATAAGATATCGCAACTCATTCATCACGCAACATTCTGTAATAAGTTATTTAAAAATATAAAGTTAGCTTACGAAAAAAACGAATTATTTAAAGCAAAAAATAACCCTAAAGCCACTTGGCAAGTTATAAAGAATATCACAAACACTAACCGTATTATTACATCTCCCAAAGAACTTTTGTGTATCTGTGATAATAACATATCATCTGCCAATGCTGTCAATAACTATTTTGCAAATGTCGGAAGTAAATTAGTTTCTAAGTTTCGTCACAGTCAAACTACTGATAAGTGTCCAGGGAAAGTAAATCCAACCAATTCACTTGTGCTTTAACCCACAGACGGACAAGAGGTACAGCGTCTTATTCTTGATCTCCGCACAGATACTGCGCCTGGATGGGATGGTATTTTTCCAAGAATTCTAAAATCGTGTTTGCCTGTACTTGTACCCATTATAACCCACATCTGCAATATATCTTTGTCTTCGGCCTGCTTTCCTACATCACTTAAAAAGGCCATTGTCCACCCAATCTTCAAGGGTGGGGACAGACACAGTGTCGATAACTATAGGCCGATATTAGTGCTGCTTGCCATCTCCAAAATTCTAGAAAAATTATCAACCATCGACTGACAGGTTTCTTAGAATCCAATAGACTCTTAGCACCTAATCAATACGGATTTAGAAGGAGAAAATCGACTGAAGATGCCTTTGCCTCACTAATAGACAACGTGGTCGTGGAAACAGGACAAAAGCTCAAAATGTCTGGGCATCTTTTTGGATCTCTCGAAGGCGTTTGATACTGTGTCTGTTCCTCATGTCTTGAATAAGTTGGAATCAATTGGAATTTGTGGTCTTACACAAGAACTCCTCGAAGACTATCCTAGAAATCGTACTCAATTTTTAAAAATAGATGATGTTATCAGTGAGACTGAACTACTAAATTTTGGCGTGCCCCAAGGCTCAATTCTTGGCTCGACATTATTCCTAATTTACATTAACAACCTCTGCAACTTACCTCTCAAAAACTGCTCTATTTACTCATGCGGATGACACGGCACTACTGGCACACGGTAGAAACTGGTCTTAAACACTCCTATTCATTGTGTTCATGTCCTCAAATTTTAAGAACTGTTACAATGAAATACCTTAGAGTTCTCATTAACAACTCGCTTAAATGGAAACTTCAACTGGAGAATCTGATTGCCCGGGCTTGTAAACCAAAACTTATTAAAATAAAATATAGATTTTCGTCGGACACGGGCACTCTAAGAACAATGTATTTCGCGCTGTGTCAGTTCTTACTAACATACTGCATTACAGTCTGGGGTGGGGCTCATAAGACGCATCTACTACAAGTCGAGCGTGCAAAAAGAGCAGTCCTTAAAGTCATAATGTCCAAACCTTTTAGATATCCCACACAAATCCTCTACGCAGAGTTTAAAGTTCTTACAATTAGACAGCTCTTTGTCCTAAAAACCATATTACGCAAGCACTGTTCTATAGTATATGACGTCAATATTCTTCAAACCCGTAGACAATATAAAGTATGTGACACCCATAACTCGAAAACTTCTCTTGCTCAACACCATTATCACATCATCAGTAATCACTTGTATAACCAAATTAATAAAATATGCAATATTTACCCCCTCTGTAGGTATGAGTGTAAAAGGAAGGTCTATTAATTGTTACAAATGTTAAATTATTCACACACACACACACACACAACACACACACACATATATACACAAACACACATAAATACACACAATATAAACATATTATATTATTATTATATATTTATTCATATGAGGCTGCTGAAATTAGGGTTGTGCGTAAATATTATTATTGTGTACTTATATCATGTATAATCGTTCCTTATTTTATTTAATTTTATTTAGTAATTACATGGAAGGGCACTGGTACCCATAACACAAGTTAAATCTTACCATGGGTACCAGAGTTCAACATAACACTTACTTATAAGTTATAGTTGAATAAAATTGCCTTTATTATTGAAGGATACAGTGTTATCAAAGTGTTGATATTGTAAAACCTTTTTTGTGCAAATAAACATTATTATTATTAACCTGACCTCAGAATGGCTGACCACTTGATTTCTTTGATATATGTTTTAACGCAAAAGAAATATTTAATTACAGGTAGTATTAAATAGAAGCATAAATGTAGGTATTAACACACGGTCTCATGTATATATCTTGTTTGGTCCAGGCATCCTGGCGGACACGTAGTCGTATTTTTTATTTAAGTCTTTCGGCGCGACAATGAACGGAGATAAAAAAGATTAATCCTAATGAAAGTACATGGCTATGCCCTCTTGGTATTACAGAAGAAATACCGAAGTAATGACAAGGTAACACAGCCAAGTCACAAGTCTACCACAAAGAAAGTGAACATCGTAATGCACTTCATGGTAGGAAAATTTGAAATATGACAAAATAATTATTATTGTTATAGTATGCATAGATGTGCTCTTCTTTTTCTCTAGTCATTGTTGTATAAAAAGTACACATAGGAACATGTAACGAAATAATCACTAACACAAATTAGGTCATAAATTACTAGTATTCTTATAATTATCACAATTTAGTTTTTACCTCCGCTTGCATAAATGTAGATTTTGCCAATAAATTTGTATCCCTCGGGAACACATGAAAGGTACCCTATGTCCTTTTTAAAACCACTGACAGCGTGTATGCGAAATTTTATGATGATCGGTCGAGTAGTTAAGGCGTCAAAGCGTAACGAATAAACAAACTCACATTTGCATTAGTAGTCTCTCAAGTCTTAGCATACCAGACATAATTATAAATCTATTATGCCTGGCTACTAGTGTGCCGCTGCTACTCTATAGGTTTGTATTAGTTAGGAAGTTAGAATTTCATAAATTACTAATACCTATGTTAGGAGTGGATTCACTTCAGAAATGCAGTGAATGAGCAACCCACGATCTTTCTCTACAAATAAATACAACTTTAAAATGTATTAAGATACGTAGGTGATTTATGTTCGCACGTGTAAAGTCGCGTCCAAGGCTACTACTTAGTAAAGTCTGAACTACTCTGTTCTGGGGATCATGTTATGATCGCACAAAATCCTATACATATATTATGACATAGCGTAACGTCAGTGATATGTACACACGATATAATATCCAAAGTAGGTGCATTACATTCCACACATTTTGGCAGCTACATTAGGTTCTACATAATACAAGGATGGCTATTGCAGTCGAATGAACCAAGTATCAGATCGTGCGCTGCAATCTGCTTAGAAAAAACCTCGATAACGTTGCATACCCAGTTATAAAGCTGTGAGTCTATTCATTGGTAGGTGTGCTGGCCGCCAAGCTTATGCCATTGGTTCAACAGACAGAAAATAAAAAATAAATTGGTTTAATAAAGGGAAATTGTTGTTCAGTATATCAATCATTATGTGACAATAAACGGCAACATAGTACAAATCAGCTGACAGTGAGTATCAACGTGATCGCAGCTCAATAGCGTTCTGATACAATACGTTCAGTATTGTTTCAACGCGATTGGATTAAGGCATTTGATTCTATAGAAAACATTTTGGTTGCGTCACTGGTCTCGTGGCAAAAGTACTCGATGGTATTTGTGTGTAAAAATGAGGTCGAGGTTTTGGTTGTCGGGTCAGGAAAATTGTGAGTAAATTTAATTTAAACAGACCCTGGCAGTATATGGAAATGTGTCCGGTAAGCTCACCATCTATGTTTAACTTCAAACATAGCTGGCATTCTGTGTATAATAGACCCCATGCACACAAAATATCACTATATAGAAAATATTTTGATGATCAAAATCTTGTTGTATAGGAACATAGACACCAATTTGTGCGTATTTGTTAAAATTAATTTAGCTTATGTAATCGACGCGTGGTAGGTATATATGAACATAATTATAGTTTAACGAAATGTCATTATGTGACAATCTGCTTACATTTATTGCCCAACTTCCCTAACAATCCACCCAAGAATCATCCTTATTCATAAAAATATTGTTAACCAAAACTATCTACAAGTGAATAGCTCTCAAGTTCTCGATCAATTATTCACATTTAAAGTCATCTGTAAACGTCAGTAAATGCGGCAGTTGGTGTCGTAACAAATGATTAAACAGTGTTATACTATATATTTACTAAGCAATATCCAGTAATAAATACGGAACCTGGCATTAAGCGCGATGGATGAGCTCGCCTTGAATTTCGGTGGTCTTAACATTTTCTGCGTGTGAATTATACACTTTTAACAGTAATGGTTATTGAGACAAAATAGATAAGTCTCTGAAACATATTGCGCGAGAAATGTTACCTCGTGCGTAAGTGGCTTTATAATGCACTAAAGCTGTGCAGATTTTTATTACTTTTTGCATGTCAACCGTGAAGTTTATGGACGCAATTATTGTTGAAACACGCCGTAAGATTTATAGCAACAATCACGGTGACGCTACGATACTGCTGCCAGATTGTTTGATCATCATTAAAATATTGTGAAGCGTATTGAATATACAGCGATTTTTAATTGTTAAAAAATAAATATCGTAATTGTAAATAACAGTTAGGTAGGTAAGCAAATTAGCTAAGGGGCTTTATTACGTAGGACGATTTAGGGGAGGAGGGATTGACCATGTCTTATTTTTCTTATAAGGGTGCAGTGTGGGAGGGAGTCATGATAGTTCTTACGTAAGATCTCAAATATACGCAAAGTTAATAATAATATAACTAATAGACAGAATTTGTATAGTATGCTCTAAATACTTTGCATCAAAAAAGGCATCGCAACTTCTCAAAAAACTTCATGGGCAAACAGGGGGGGAGGGGTCGGCCTATTCTTATTTTTTCATATTTAGGAGGGGGAGGGGGTCAAAAGCTAGTAAAAATTGGCTTACGTTATAAATGAATGGCCCCTAACCTGTTACAGTAATAGATACTATATTTTAATAGAAAATCTTTAACTGCATTACAATTATTGCTTTTTAAGTACTATGACCTAATCTTGCTGATTTAAAGTTAAGTGAAAGCTATTCTATTAAACTATAAACTAATACAGGTATAGGCAGGTATTGTACTAATCAAATATATTTTTATAATTCGCGTGCAGTATTTTTTTGCTGCTCATATCTTACCTCGGGATTCAAAACTTTCAAACTTATCCCATATTACTACAGCTTAAAAATCTTTATAAACAGACCTAGTTACTTTTGCATTTAAGTATAGTATAACTAGTATGGTTTTCTTTTGTGAACCTGACATCATCACAATGTACTACGTTCTATAATATTTCTCTTAGTAGGTAGGTATTGTTATAAACAGATAAACAACTTTATCAACTGAGTAGCATTAAATCACCCTACAGATGGTGCTAAGACTCCTATACATCGTCTAAACGGGAAATACAACATGTGAGAGAAAGTTCGCCAACTTCAAGGAATCTTGAAAGCCGCTAAGATCCCTACATCTCATTTTGCGGAGAAACAAGACAATGCTTTTAAGCGATTCTAATGTAGGAGGGTCCACAGCTCATATATTTCCATTTTTCGTAAAGAGTGTTGCCGAAGTTTGGTGGAAAATATAAATATGCACCCCAAGATGAATAAGTTTTTGTTATGCAACAAGGTTGGTTCCGTTTTATGATCTTCGCAAATTGTATTGCGTTGTAAACAAATGAATTATGGTATCGATTTTATTGATGCAATCAACCATTGTTTTATTACTAGACTACTTAATATCAATCTCGCTACAAGCATGTCGGCCTTGTAATAAATTATATCGAATCTATGAAAATACTGCCGCGCAGTAGAATACTTCATAAAAGAAATAAGACTAATTCCTTAGTTTACATTTCGACTATTTGTGCTCATTCGCCGCTAGATCATAACGTTAATAATGTCTTCTCGTCGTAATCTTTAAAATTATAAGTAACTAGCGACCCGCCCTAGCTTCGCACGGGTAGGTCAAGACCTTAACAAATTATACATCTAAATCTTTCTCATGAATAATTCTTGCAATCGGTGAAAACTGCATGAAAATCCGTTTAGTAGTTTTTGAGTTTATCGTGAACAGACAGACAGATGTGACGTGGGACTTTGTTTTATAATATGTAGTGATAGTGATGCTCTCGCTTTTAGTTTTTGAATGTTATGTATTCTTTTTGTAGATGCATTCGTAGTGTCCACATTTATCAAATGAATAATTAGTCTCAAAGTGCATTTAATATTATATTTCCTGTTTGCTATAAGTAGGTATTTTGAAATAAATAACAATTTCGATTTAGAAAGACAGATGCAAATGTGCATAATAATAGACATACGGCTTAAAACTATGTACACAGACAATATTTATACCAAAACTATAATCGCCTAGTTATGACAAGTGAAACGTGTTGACAATTATTAGCATGTGTCGTAGCGTATATTTGGCAAAACCAAATTAATTGTTCACAAACATAATGGGACAATCCCATTTGTCATCAATGTCTTTAGTCAGTTATTATAAGTAAGTGAAAACGAAACGTTCATGCAAATGTTAGGTATGAATAAATCGCCTAACAAAATCCTCCTTCCTTCGGTTATTTATGCGAGCTTCTTGTGCAACTGCAGTCGTTTAGGTTCGATTCCTGGTGGTCCATTGAAATATAACTATTGTTTTTTTGTGAAGCGAACGTTTGAGTTGAAAGAACAAGCATACAGCCCGCCTGATGGTAAGCGATGGTTACATGGGACCTCCCTAAGTGGCTAGCAGTACCAGTAGTATGAATCACGTGCTGCCGCGATTCACTGTGCTGCCAGTACAAGGGACAAAGATCTCACTTGATACCAGCATAGGGCCTTTCTCAAAGCTCTTTTTAACGGGGACCGCCAGTTCCAAATTGTTTGTTGTATGGAATATTTCTGTAATCGAAGTTCTCCTGGATTGCGATAAGTATCCGCTATGCCTTATTACTTTAAAAATACTACAGATTAAATGCTATAAACGCGTTAGGAATCAGTTTTAATAATTATTAATTTAATAATGAACTGCCCACCGCTGGCAGAACACTCGCCGCAGTGTGAGAACTATGAGAAGGGTTAAGCTTTCGTACAACACGCTGACTTAGTGCGTTCTATCTTCAAGAACAGCATGGAGAATTCTTGCTCATGCGTTTTTCCTCGCTACGTTACAGAGAGTGATTATTAACTTCATATTTAATAAGCAGTTAACGTGGCAGTCCAGCAGTTCACTAACTCGACTGTAGATTACTTGTCGCACTTTCTTTAGTTTTTAGATATCATTAATTTGTCCCACCACACCCTCTCACCATTTTTGTACCCTCATTATCATAGTAACACTATGATAATGTTTGTAGAAAAAGATGCACGACTACATTAAACGCAATCAAATTATTTCAAAACTAAGTTATGTAGTGCAATGTTCTTCGAAAATGATAAATGAATTGACGACATCTGATGCGGCATATAATTAAAAAAATTACATCATTTTTAATCACGATATCTTAAACTGCGGTCTGCAACGATTTGTTATTTATTTCAGCGATTAAATACTATTATACCACACGCGACATTCGTCGAAGCAGTTTGTTCATAATAAATGCATGATATTGCAATTCGGCGGCGGCTCGCAAACTTTTCACCTTATCAATTTGCATGTTTATAGAAATTCTTGTAGTCCCTATGTAAATTCACACGTCGAGCTCAAATGATTTATACAGTAATGAACATCATGAATCACTAGGCATCGTGACTGTTCGTAATTGCTTTGCCAATCGAATTAAACCCTTCGCTTAGTATTTTATGGTACAGTTTTTGTAATTGATTCCACTGGGTTATCAATAAGTTTTACTTGTGTTTATAGTGGCCATATTTTCGCATGTTTATTGAGTCAGGCCGTGTTATGTAATACCATAAAGGAATTTATAAGGCTTTTACAACAGTAGGCTTTATATGCAGATGTAATTTAAGTCTGTCTTTAATATACGTTTGAACATAGGCCACGGTGTTTGTAGGCTATAACGTTATTTGCCACCAAAGATGTGAACTATAGCGTAGACTGTCTGACTGAATTAGCAACACACAATCAAATTACTTGACATGAGTTTGATTGGCATGTTATTGATTAGTCTTTTAGAAACTGGGTGTAAGTGAGAAAAACATGTTATACTAAAGAAAACTTACCTACTGATTTAACACTTTTCATTACAGCTACCCACTACGAGGAAATGCGAGCAGCATCGATACAATCATGTTCTCCTGTTTTCTCTCTAAATAGACTCTAAAATTTTGGGTATTATAGATAATACGCAAAATGTTTATATTTTATATCTACAAGTGCCACGGATCCATGTATTTTTTCCATAATAAATATTTAAAAGCCGATTCACGATTCAAGTTTTGGCCACGGGTTTTGACGGCCGAAACAGGAATACTAGATGACGATTTTAGAGGTATAATCAGTCCGAATTGTAGTTATCTCTTTTTTATTTTCTGATATTTCTTTCGACTCTAGCGCGACAACAATCAATTATTTAAAAATGTTTACTTAAAATGATTTGATGATCGTTTTTACTCTTAACCTAGGCACTAAGGGAGTAAAGAAGGTTCTTAGTTGAATTTATTATTACTGTGATACTATAGTGTAGTAAATACGTGTAAAAAGTCCAAAAGCATCCTTGCAAACTTGCCTATAAGACTTGCCTTTAGAAATAGTTAAATCAAGCAAAGCCACCGTGAGAGTTAAAATCCGTACCAATTTGTATCCGCTTGTTAATTTACATAATCGTACGGTATATGCATGCCATCCAATAGTGTCTCTATTTGTGTGCATTTTAATCACGTAGACAAATGAACGGTTATTGGATTAATATCGGGATTGTTCGACTAGAAATCCAATTCTAATCCGTTGTTGTGGTGGGTGCTAAAATATTTTGTAGCGATTGTATGCAAACGAAGTTGGATTCACTGCCTCTTGCATACGTATATCATTCCCACTTGCATTGTTAATAGTTGTTGAAATGGTTCGACACCAAACGCGTTGACTAAACACGCGTTTCTTTTGTTCAATTGCACAATCTTTTCAATATTTGATTGCTATTTCCTATTTATATTTTACCATTCTTGTGTTTGCCTGTCAAATTATTTAAGTTATTGATTTTCATTTACAGATATCTATCGGGGATTATCACATTGGATTTTACAAACATTAAAACAACGAATACAAAATACCTAGAGCCAAAGTATGTACTTGTGATTCATAAAATGTTTGTCCCGTCTGGGGATCGAACCCATTAAAACTGGGCATAGCGATAGTTGTGAGGTTGCTTTTTAAATCAATACACTAATAGGTGTGTAGGTTTACACAGTCAGCTTAAAACTTAATATAAAACGAAATCGTATCCACATACATATCCACGAATACTCTCACAATTTTGTATCTAACCATAGCACATGGTAACACAGACACTTGCTTTTAAACCTGAGAGTATTATTAAAATGAATCGTCTTAAAGAGCTTTTTTTTTTATAATACTAAAATAAGATCCAGGTAGCATATTAATAGATGTTGGTAATATAAAAATATAATAGACAATGACATCATACAACTGCCGTAAAAGTTTTACTAGCTTTGCTTACACGGCAAGATATTTGCCACTAGGTACAAACGAATTATTTGTATTAAGGCGACCCGAGGTATTCACTTTTATTACGACAATTTCTTATATTTATATTATACGTCAAAAAAGCAAAATCGTGTACCTTTGCTGTAATAAAAGGTAATGGTGGTAGGCAAGGCGAGGTATCGTTTTGTCGGAAGATGGCTGAATCTCGGAGGGAGCGTCATTTCGCCGCGGATTATGGCTTCATCCCCAAATAAGCATTAAAAACATGATGCCGGTCATTGTCCGGGATATACTCGCCTGACATTACATGTTTATTAACTTTAAGGGTTATTGTTTGTTTGGTTTGACATAATAAGTATATATTAGTCACTCTACATAATTAAAATTGAATTATGACTTGAGAAAATCTGCCTCGTTCTCCGCAACACAAACGTGTACAACTTTATCACAAATTCAATATTGTGCTGAAAGCCGATATCATACAGTCGACATCCTAAGTCATCGCACGCATCATGATAATCTTATTATTAGGACTTGATTTCTGTTCATTTTCTCTTATTGGCCTAGCAAATTATTGGCATGTACTTATAGGTTTTCAAATGTTTCATGATAATATTGTGGTCATGCAACGGTGTTACTCCTGAAAATATTGAGTATTTTACGAGCAGAACGCAACTATATTTAAATGCATTTAAATATATCAAAAATTTAAGGTAAGCTTATCTCAAGATATGCTGAGAGGGAATAAATAAAGCGAGAAGTTCTTTTATATTGTGCGATCATATATAAATAAATAAAGTCTTTTTCGACCTATGTCGATGTAAAAGCCTTAATAGTCACCTTTGGCTATTTTTCTTTAATAAAATGATAAATAAATATCCGAGTTTACTCATAGAAAGCTAAATTATTTTTTGGAGCATGATGCATTTGCAATTTTACTAGCTCTAAAATCATAATTATTGCACATTTTCTGATTATAAAATAAAAACTCTAGCTAGAAAGCTTAAATATTATAATGACTTATACAGTCAGACTAGTCTTTTGAAACAATGCAGCAAGAATCTTACAATCAACAGGCATATTAACACCCGCTACATCTTATATCGTAGGACATTAAATTATCTTGCCTTTATTCGCAGTCTGAAGCATTTTACACGGTCTAATGTGCCCTAACTTTTTCCAATACTCTCTGAAAACGAAATCAGCAAATCAGCGCAACCCTATCTATCTACGTTCCCAAAAATAATGGTGAATATTTTATATTAGTTTCGTAACTAGTACGCTGTTACTCTCACTGCTCGTATCTACTGTATCGTTTGTAATACACACACTATTTGACGCTGATGGCGATTTTATCATAAAATAAAACAATTTGTTGATATTGATATGACGGTTAGTGACATTACTTTTTATGATAACTACCGGATTCGCGCGAACCCCCACTCCCTCAATAACAATGGTAAAATATACTAGTTTATCGATGGTATATGGAATGGAGATATAGAAAACATTATGTTATAATAGCCGTCTTGTTTTGTCCTAATAATTTTGCATTATTAGTTATTATTTTACATGCCTATCATTTATAAATCGTAATATATTATTATTATTATAAACGACGCTTGTAATAAAAAGGTCCACTTACGTGATAATGCTCGCTATTTTTTATACATACTTTGTGTGTATAAACGAAGATGAAACAATGGACCGTAGTTAACACCACTGCCAAATGTGGCACAGCAGAGCCTAGCTTTAAACAGGCACTTATCATTTGGTATTACAAAAATATTGTTAGTTAGATGTTGTAGTGATTGCGCATAAAATAATGACCATTAGATTCCAAAATTATCCTAATCCTAACTAATATTATAAATGCGAATGTGAGTTGGTTTGTTCATTACGCTTTCACGCCTTAAATAATCCATTGATTATCATGAAACTTCACAGACACGTTATCAGGAGAGAAAGGATATAAAGTACCTTTTTTGAAGAATTGAGAAAATCTATATTAACACGAGCGAAGGAACGGTCAAAATCTAGTTTACTTATAATCCTACAAAGACGATATCTAATTATGTTCTGCGCTAGAAAGATGGATATTTTAGGACAAAATTGCTTTGGTAACTTGAAAGCTTTAACGGAAATATATTTTTAGTTTAGGTTGCTGATATTTTGTGTATTTTTTGTATTTTCGAATGAAGCTTGCCTTTCCGCGTGACATCGTCGACAAGGGATCGCGCCATGTGTACGCTTGCGATCCGCTTTTTCACGCTCCCATAACTGTATTACTGATACACAATTTTAAACGTACACTTCAACGTGCTTCTATACTTGAGAATAAGGTTGAATTTTGAGGAAAACAACTCTGTGTAGAAGTTTGTTGCGAAACGGGAAACTCTCGAATGTCCCGTGGGTCCGACCGTCCGGCAGTGCGCAAAACATTGGATTCTCTTTAAATATTAATTGTTAAACGTGCGTTCAAAGATTTTAGATTTTCAATACGTCTTTTATATTCAATGAACAGTCACTGGCTTTTGTCAATACGAGGCACAAATGGCTGTATTAAAAATATGAATATACCTCCTTTTTTAAGTTGCGTAGTTTGTAGTATATCTAATCTATATATTAAGCAAAAACTTTGTACCCCTTTTTACGAAAATTGCGCGGACGGAGGAGAATGAAATTTAGCACAGTTAAAGTTTATATGGAGAAGTAGGGGAGAATCGTAATCTTTATATATATAATTCTTCTGTACGTGTGTTCACAGTGAACTCCTCCTAAACGGCTGGACCGATTTGAATGAATTTTTTTGTGTGTGTTTAAGTAGATTCGAGGATGGTTTAGATTTGTATTTTTTTTACGCCTTTACAGGACCACGTCTGTCAGGACAGCTAGTATATTTATAAAATATGCATTAGAAATACATTAAACGCACACAACCATGCATTTGACACACGCAGTCGAATCGCGTTCGTAGTATTTCGGCATTGTTCGTCATACAATTCTTTGTAACTATGGTTACCTATACCTTATTTAAATAAAGAATAACAGAAAACAAAGTAGCAAGCTTATGAATTTTGGACAAATTTTGAACATTAGGCGACCGCTAGTATATATACATAAGAATAATATATATATATATAAGAATGATTCATCATCTGAATTTAACATATTATGTCATTTTCCTGTCGTAGTTAGATTAGATAATGGAATTCTCTGAAAGGGGTAAGAGGAGGCGTATTACACTCACATTTTATGGCACAGTTTTTATGTCACATATATTAACGTTTACTGACCAGGCAGGAGATATTGATCATAAAAAGAAAGCGAAAATCACTTTGCTTGTAGGTTCAAACCAAGGAGGCAGGCATGACATGCCGCAATGGCAATATTTTCTAAATAAATTCAGGTATTCAAACCTATCCTCCTTAAGAATAAAATGCATTCGGATATTTATTTATGTGTTTAAAATCTCAGGACCGTTTTGACCATATTTCAATTGGGCTCGAGTAAGCTAAATCATGGCATAGCAACAGATTATCTTCGCAAATCATTATTACAATCAATAGAAAGATCGACTGCATTTTAGCTCAAATATAATGACGGTTACCCTATTTGGTATCATGCTTGATTCATTCTGATACACTAGTCTATGGTCGGTAACTTCTTATAAATTTGACATATATGTACTTCAAATTTATGGCGTATATTTAGATTTCTGCGCGGATTTAAATTTATAAGTATGTTTAATATTTTCGGTGGCCAAAGATGTAAACTTGAATGTACTGGCGATGGAATAGAGCCAGACCGTAGACATGAATTCGTTGGTCCCGTGAGAATAATTTTCGTTGAACCTTCAAAAGAAGACTATTTGAACAAAGTATGGGGTTCAGCTGTACTTACTTTTGCATATCTATTGGTTATCGCTACTGTTGTACCACTTCTACTATACACACTAACTTATAGGTTACCATTGACTGTAAATTTGCATGTGGCTCTTTGTACAATTGGGGTAAGCTTATTTCTTTCTATAAAAGACTTCTCTCGCACTAGGAATAAATCCAATGCTGCTAAAATCTGGACTATACAGAAATTCAAAGAACGAACAAAAAGAGCATGCCAGTATTGAGGACCACACAATTTTTTGTTCCGTGTAGCGATCGAACCTACTATAACCGGCGCAGTGGCAATGTCGAGGCGACCATTTAAGCATTAGAGTGCGTTTCCACTGACGCAGAGCTGGATGGAGTGCAGCAGAGAAGAGCAGTGAAAAGTAGCAAGTGTTTCCATTGAAGCGGAGCGGAGCAAAGCGGGGCGGGGCGGAGCAAAGCGGAGCGAGGCACGGCATAGCGGCGCGGGCGGACTGGAGCTGAGCAGACCAGAGCTGCAATAATCTTGTTATCCGGTGTCTTTAACTATGTTTTCCCACGCCATATTTTTGGTTTCATTGCATTTGTATGTTATTAGTCGTGTATCCCATAAATATGGAAATTTTTTGACACTTTAAATTAGTTTCTCATACATTTTGATTCGCTTTGCTCCGTTCCGCTTTGCTCCGCTCCGTTTCAATGGAAACACTTGCTACTTTTCACTGCTCTTCTCCGCTGCACTCTGTCTAGCTCCGCGTCAGTGGAAACGCACCCTTAATGCAGTCCAAAGCATAAAGAACAAGTAATAAAAACGTCCATTAAATAGATTTCCTTAACATGACCACTCCCATATTAGATGTTGTTAATATGTTTATTTAATTGTTATTTTACAATTAACTTAAATTGACACTTGGAACTTGCCGTTGTAATACAGTGTCAAATTTAAAAGTTACTTAGCACTAAATGTTATAAATGATATAAATATTTACTTTTGTTGCAGTTTCAACTATTAATACCTACCGCCATACTTATGATAGATCCAATGTTTAGCGCAAGTTTGTACCTTGACCTCAGAAGAAGAAAGCGCCAACATATTTTGTTACAAGTTTTGGCTGGAATCTGCATTTACGGAGGAGTTATCAATTTATATGTCCAAAAAACTTTTGAAATGACTGTACATGCAATTATAGGTATTCTTTTTGCTATTCCGTTTTTATGATTTACATATCAAACCTAAGAACTTGAATTATAAGGTATCATTGAGATTTTGAGCAGCAGCGGCCCGCCGCCTACCGACGCATTGCGCGTACACACACACACGTATACAGACATAATTAAAAGGCTGTTTGGCTACCGGTGTGCCACTGCGACACAATAAATTAATATTCGAAAAGAAAACTTCATACCCGTTTTTAAGCATATTGCACGCACTGAGATTTGGTATTATTAACGTTTATATGGCGAATGCGTGCAGAATTCCAAAAATAAAACAATAATATTTCAAATTGAATTAAATTGCGGCCGTTATTTCGACCACTGGCCCACCACTATCTCGAATTTTGACGCCACGGATGGCGAAATGTTTCAAGTGGTTGTCTTGACACTGCCACTGTCCCGAGTGTTATCAGTTTGATTCTCATACGGAACAAAGTTTTTGTGTCCCACAAGTAGTTGTGCCGAGTCTGGCTGTTCTTTGTGTCCGTAGTTTGTATCTTAGTCAAGTCCCTCGCGACACAATATTTAATCCTAATTTAGTTGTTGTCTTTATGAAAAAATAACAAATAAACAATTAGTAAGAATTATTTTTGATTTCAGGTCTAGTTGCAATGGCGTTCGTGTTTCTAGCAACGGTCTTGGGTCTGTTTACTGTATGTCTCAATCGCAATTATAAAGGAGAACCACCGCAGCATCCCATAACAAAACGCCATAGCACAGTTGGCATAATTACTTTATTGGTAGCATTGTTACCTCTTGGCTCAGCCTTATTTACACCTGCCTTCGGGCAGTGGTATGTAGCCATGGATTTATATGAATTACCGTTCATCCTAATAGCATTTAGCGTCATATATACAATGTGTATTACCTGGTCTGTTTTTTGGAGAGAGGTTGTATCATGATAAACTTTTGTGTAACAGTGATTATTGAATATTTTAGTTTGTTTCACGTGTTTTATTTATCATTTTATTATAATTACTACTGCGAAGGAAAATATTTGACATGTATTTGTAAAAATATATTTTCTCAGAAGTGGTCTGTCGAGATCATAATCTAATTTAATATTGGCTTGCTAGATCAAGCTTTTTGCTATCAGACATGTTGCAGTAAAATCGGTACTGTGTCGTAAGCTGATGTATACTAAAACCGATAACCCATAACGGTTTTCGTACTAAAAAAGAAATGAATCATATTATATAAATCAATATATTGATTTAGAAGTTTAAAGCGCATAAATGGACAAGAGAGATCTATAGACAAGAGAGATTGTACTTTAAAACATAAACTTAACACTGCCCTGCCCTGCACATCATTGTAGTCAGTCTTACATTCTACGCAATGCTTCTACCGAGCGTGCTTCGGTTCTCTCTGGGCATAAGCATAGTAATATCGTTTATACATAATTACAATCTATCCAGCTATAACATGCGCATTTTCTTTCACGCGTTGCCTAAAACCACAATCTAAGTAGTTATGTAATTCTATTCTATGTTAATAAAGGATCGAGGTTTGCAACTCTAATAAATAATAACGGGTAGTGTAAAATATTAATTAAATATATTCTTAAACATGATTTTATTGATTTCACTATAGGACTGTAGTTTCGATTGTAACTAATGGGATTAAAATATGTGTATCATAAGTTCTGCGGAATTAATGGGAAATAAACGTCTCAGTAGCTCCGCCACGGAACTGTACCACGGAACTATTGAGCATAAACCGTATTTAACTGTTCGTCAATTTTTTGCCTTTGTTCCACCAAAAATACTAATTGCACAGCAAAATACGTCGGGGAAAGTGTAAACCTAAATACAAATAGTTTTAATAGTTTTAATAATTTAATTAGCTTATAAATTAGTAAATTCAATAGTAGTAGTAGTAGTATAACAGTTTTCAAAATTACGTAATAGGCACAGTGTTAAATAAACAACGCGATAAAATCCGTATATAGTAGACTAATTTCAACAAAAAAAAATATGCTTACCAAAACTACTAATTGCACATCAAAATATATTTAAAGAGACCAAACTAAGTCGACGGAGCCCCGCTAAGCGGGGCTCCTATTTTTGGGTGGGTTTAAGAAGAAACCTAACATAACCTAACCCTTCAGAGACGCAATGCAGTGATTTGAGGCATATAGTGCTCGTTATGATATATTTTAGTAAGCATATTTTGCTGTGCAATTAGTATTTTTGATGGTCATTGTATTTAATCCTAATAATAACGAGATTTCAATAACAAATTGGGTTAATTATCAATCCGCAAGAATATGCATAAAATTATTTTAAATTTGCAAGTTCTGGCTTTCCGTCGTGAATTAATACCACTGATATATTTTGTTTCTAATATATTGTTATTAATTGAGCAAGTTAAGTGACGTAAAGCAAGTGACGTCACTAATGATAATAGTATAAATAGAGAGGCATGATAAACAGGCAGGACTTTTTGAGAGATTGGCGATAAGAAATAAACTATTAGGCAAACCTACGTGTTTTATTCACAACTAATAACAAGTCTTTCGCTGCTTAATACATAAGAACTTTATAATGGTGTCCAAACCGGCTTATGTATTAACAAATCAAAAACACTAAAGAAATAAAATAAAAAAAATATTTTCATATGCCAAACTTTTTATATGCCTACGGATACATTAGAATATCGTGAATGTTTCAAAAAGTACTATACCAATTTTATTTTCAATCTTATTATCCAACTGTTATAGGCTATATGCGAAGTGCATCGTAGGAACAGTCAAAGTTCTGGATGCTGTCATATGATTGCTTTGATATGGAAACCTTACATTAATTATGAAATGGCCAAATGTGGATTGACTTATTGAATCATCAAACATTAACGCTGAAACCATAATTATGGTTGTTTTAGCTGACGATATCATGAAATACATCCATTTCATGAAATGGTCGGCCACATCATGAAGTGATCAATTCTAAATTATAATATCCTAGGCCTCGACATATATAATAATCCTTGCCTGGAACTCATTCAAACCACGTATACGATATTGTGAAAATTTTTATTAGCCTATAGTATTAGACATAACTATTATATACATCTGTGTATGCACATTTATGTTTAATGTTTACTGATGCATTTTTATTTTTAACTTTTCGATATTATGCTAGTATTGATGATGATGATGACCATGATTAACTTTGCTTTCCTAAAACATTTTTGCCACACCATTAGAATGGTTGGTCTTGACATGGCGTCCCAAAAGATGTCAAGCGTAAGTCAAGTGGTCGAGCTCCTTAAGATCACAAATACGTATTTGTATAGTAAATATAACCATGATGCGTTCCGAGTTTTCTTTACGGTTAGGTATCACAATACCCTTCTCACAGACGTATAAGAAGTGAGTATTACCCTGTTTCGTTCCTTTTTATTGTTTTATTCCCTGTCTTTCTATTAAACAAGAATGCCTTTCGCCGGCAAAATAAGGCACGATTTTTTTATTAGGCGATTCAATAAATTATTTCCTGTTTAATTATTTATATGATAAGGAGCATACACCACTTCTGCATTTATTTATATCATTCGCAAGGAGGATCAAGTTTTAGCAATTATTATTACATTATTCTGTGGTAAGTATACTTTTGCTTTTGACAATATTTTTGACATAAATGCTTTTATTACATAAGCATAATTATATCTCGGCTTGATTTAAAAATTAATAAGTATGCGGAAACATACTAAAAAAACTTGTAGCCTTGAGTGCAAGGGTGGTGCAGAAACAAGCGAACCTATTCATGAATTCGTAGGTCCCGTGAAAATAACTTTCATTGATCCCAAGCGTTCAGACTATATACATAAGAAATGGGGTCCAGCAGTAATGACTTCTGCGTATGTATTACTTATTGTGGTTCTTGCAACAGTAATATTTGCCACACTAACCATGCAAATGCCAATAGAAACAATTCTCCACATTGCTGCATGTATGATTGGGGTAAGTTATGTTTTTTACACACTACACACAAATATTTCTGTGGTTACGATGTATTGTAAATTCACGCTTTCCATATTTATTTATTTATTTTATTTATTTAATAATAAGGCTTACTAACTTAAATACATACCAGACATTTAACTAAATAAAACGTATTATATAATATTTTATACTTTATGTGAGCATACTGTTATGCAAGAATTACATACAATAGGTGGTAATAAATAGTAATAATAATAAACTACTAAAAATATTAGTTAACCTCTCAATCTTAGCTGATAGTACAAAAGATGTACTGCAAAGATCTACTACATTTTAACACAGCGGCGATTTAGCCAGTAATTATTGTTAATGTTAGAAAGTTTAGACGATAGCATTTTCAACATAGCAAGAATGCATACGTTGTTTACTTGTATTTTGACCACTTTACGGCATCTATGATAACTGAGAAACACTTTCTCATGGTTTTGTAAAAACAAATTTTGGTAAGCTTAGGTCACTGCCTTCGTATGCATTCTAGCAATTTAGAGATATCACTTAATTAAGAACTTAAATATACATATAACTTTATAAAAATCTTTATAGAAAATTTGTAATTTATATTTCTTGCAGTTTCATCTATTAACGCCTACCGCTATACTTCTATTAGACCCCATGTTCGGAGGTGGAACGTATCTTAATCACAATAGTAAGCGGTACCAGCATATTCTATTGCAATGTTTAGCAATCTTCTACATTCTTGGAGGCGTTATCAATTTATCTACTACTACAAGTATTACATCATCGATGCACGGAATAATAGGTTATTATATCGTATATTTTAGCTTATAGTAATCTTAATATAAGTTTAGTAAGCCGTTATACCCGTCCCATCTGCATGTTTTCACGTGTAAAGAGTACTTCATGAGGAGTGGGACATCAATAATAATAGGAGTGGACGTAAATCCATTTCTATGGTTGGTGGCAAAGTTTTGAATTAATCACGGCTTCTTACTTTATGCAGGCTACGAGCAAGCTGGTACCGCAAACCAGTCTAAATCAATCACGAAGCAGGTTTGTGTTACGTAATTGAGGCAGGATATGCCTTTATTTTAACCGTTTCTATTTCGGTTCAGCAGCTTGGTTGTATTTCTACAGTGTGGATTTTACAACAAAAAACGCCACATAATAAAAGCATCTACGGAACACTGTCTGGCTATTGGCTAGTTTACCCACCAAAGATAATAATTAGAATGGGTCATTGCATTCATTTTAAAAATAAATGATTGCATTTATATTAGGAATTTAGGTAAAAGCACTAAATCATCCAGACATTTTAAAGAGCTGATTACATCTATTATTTATTTTCAGGATTATCTGCAACGATCTTCATATGTCTGGAAGCGGTTTTGGGTCTCTTAGCTTTCTTTCAAAAGTCAAACAATTTGATAAATCTGTCTCTAATGATTTTAATCCACAAAATTATTGGAATGTTAATTTTGCTATTATCGTTAGTCACCTTCTGTACAGGTGTACTCAGGGCTGAATTCATGAGCTGGAGTTATACAGCTCGGCTGCCAGAACTTCCATATGTTCTGTTGGGATTCAGTATTCTGTACACAATGTGTATTCTTGTATCTATTTATTGGAGGCTATCAGTGGAGACTGGTGATTCATAAAATACTTTGAGTTATTTTAAAAGATTGACGCTTCAAATTATGGTGTTTTTTTTACTATGATGTAACTGGTTGTTATTTGTTTGCTTAATTGTTAGCTTTTATTGCGATGACAGTTTCTTTTAAATATATCGTAACATTCGACGATAAGAGTGAAGAAGTTTTGATCATTCAGGTTTAGATTTTTAGTTTAGCACATAGACGATGTACTTTAAATGGTTACCCCTACTAAGAGGCACCAAAAGAAAATGATCCACAGATATTTGAGTAATGCGACGGATGATTCATGTTTAACACCGAATATATTTTCAAAAGATTCACCAGTGTGTTAAAACTTTGATAAGTATTTATTTTAGGCAGCTGGAAGTGACTGCTACGTTAAATAAAACACCAAATTACGCATCATCGTATAATAAAACAAGTTTACAATCACTGATTCTATTTCAGAAATTTAAATTTCACAATAGTACTTGACAGTATACATGAAGTGTGAAAAATTACGAATGATACTAAAATATAAACCACTGTAATATTAGCCCAGTATTGAAAATCTTTCATAAAAAAACCAGATATCAGGCAGGAGGCAGTCATAAAGAAAGTTGCTGAACCAAGTACCATATGAACGGTTTTCGTCATAGCGTCCATTATTAACATACCGAGGCTGGAAACGAGGCAGATAAATGTAAGAACGTATGCGATGACACCTGCAAATAAAATAAGTTTATTTATTATTAATAAAGGACCTTGTCTTAATCAGCCTATGTATCAATCAAATTAACTATTAACCCGTTCAGTGCCCAGAACTCACCATATGAGACGAATAAAAAATCGTTCGTGTGCCCAGAACTCGTATGCGAAGCAAGTGATTATAACTCGGATGCGAGTTCAAGGCACAAGAACGTTTTTCTTCTCATAGGGTGAGCGTGGGCACTGAAAGGGTCAATGGACCGTTATTTATCTTTATATACAGTGTGAGTTTTTATAACGTGCACATATGAAAATGAGTGAAACTAGACATCATTTTATCGCTAGGAAAAATAATAAAAAAAATGAAATATAATATTCTTCGATTTATACCTATTTATATGTTTTGTTTAGTAGTTATGGACCTTGTACCAAGAAAACCTTGTAGCTTTTGAACCAGGTGGTTAATCGTGTTGAAACAAAAACAGTAATAATACGCAATGTGTAGACAATAACGACGGTATCGTATTCACTCCCAAAAAAATGCCGGTGGCATAAAAATAAGGAACATTTTAGAGCAAAACTGAGTTTCGTACAATGTTTTTTAAACATTGTTAAAAAACTCAAGAAAACGTCCCCATTGCCCCTAGCTTTTATTAATTGACGTTAATCTATATCTAATAGCATCTGTGTGGTGACGGAGTAAGAATACTACATCTCACCACCCCATTTCATCCCGTGGGTGTCGTAAGAGCCGACAAAGGGTGCACATTAAGCAGACAACAGCTCTGCAAAGAGAGGGAAAACTCGAAACAAACCCTATACCAACCCGTCTGGCCAGCGTGGTATATAGTAGGCTAAAATCCTCTCATGAACACAAAACCACAAAAATGGCCCCCAGTTCCCGGCAGTCCCGCTATTCCCAGCCACGGCAGCGGTCGCGGTAACGGCGGAATGGGGGGTGCGAAGAATCTCCGGGCTACGGAAGGCTGCCAAAAACAAATACACCTGGCGACGTATAATGGCAGGTCACTTCGGCTCGACCAACACCTCACCGAACTCGAGGTAGAACTAAGTCGCCTTAACTGACATATATTGGGGTTATCTGAGGTCCGAAGACAGGGGGAGGACACGATAACCCTTGAATCAGGCGACTTGTTCTACTTTCGAGAAGGTAATCGGCTCTCCCAGGGTGGTGTCGGTTTCCTGGTCAATAAGGCCCTCGTAAGCAGCGTTGTGGAAGTTAGTAGTGTGTCGACACGGGTAGCGTACCTTGTACTAAAGCTCACCGCTAGGTATACCCTAAAGGTAATACAGGTATATGCGCCGACCTCGACTCACTCTGACGAGACAGTCGAGGCCATGTACGAAGATATTGCAAAAGCAATTCATGGTACGGCCAAGGCTCACTACAACGTTATGATGGGGGACTTTAATGCCAAAGTGGGGGTACAAGAACGCGGCGAAACGATACTCGGAGTCCACGGCCTGGGGCGTAGAAATCACAGGGGGCAAATGCTAGTCAACTTTCTAGAATCGCAGGGGCTCTTCTTAATGAATTCGTTCTTTGAGAAGAAGCCTCAACGAAAGTGGACTTAGCAAAGCCCCGATACTGTGACAAAGAACGAAATAGATTTCATCATTACGGACCGGAAGCATATATTTACAGATGTCTCCGTGATCAATAGGTTCAATACCGGCAGTGATCATCGACTTGTCCGAGGCATTCTAAATATAGACTTCAAAGTAGAGAGGGTCCAAATGGTGAAATCTGCTCTCCGACCTACACCGCTCCAAATAGCTTTGGGCTCTAAAAAGTTTCAATTGGAACTTCAAGGTCGTTTCGATTCGCTGGAAACTACAGGCAATGTTGACAAGAAAACCAACACAGTGGTCAGAACGCTACAAGAGCTGTCTCGGAGATAGATGCCCGCAAAGTGTAAGAACAGGGAGTCTAAGCTCTCACTCGAGACTCTCGAACTTATGAGGGAACGACGAGAAATGCCATCCACTGAGTCGTCTTCGTCAGATAGGAGAGTTTTAAACCTACGCATCCGAAAGCTCATGCGACGTGACCTTCGTCGCTCTAACTCTCGCCTTATCGAGGCAGCGATTGAGTGAAATAGAGGGTCAAAAGTTTTCGCTCAGCAGTTAGGGAGACCCCATCTGACGAAACTCAAGGCTACTGATGGCAGAGTCATAACCTCAAAGTTCGAGATACTCAACGAAGTCGCGAGTTTTTACAGACACCTGTACGTATCACGGATGGCGAGCCCTTCGGAATATAGCGGCGATGACCACAGAGCCCCACTCACGCGCCATTTCACCGAGGACATCCCGGATATCGACCAGAGCGAGGTTAGAGCAGCTCTCGACCAGCTTAAGAATAATAAATCTCCCGGTGATGATGGAATTACAACAGAGCTCTTAAAAGCGGGCGGGATCGCAATCCTGAAGGAGCTAACTAGCCTGTTTAATTCCGTCATCCAACAGGGCTTAACACCTCAGGCGTGGAGTGGGAGTGCGGTGGTTTTGTTCTTTAAGAAAGGTGATAAAACCTTACTTAAGAACTATAGACCCATCTCACTCCCAAGCCACGTCTACAAGTTGTTCTCGAGAGTCCTCACAAACCGTCTCGCTAGAAAACTTGACGAGTTCCAGCCTCCAGAACAAGCCGGGTTTCGAAAAGGCTTCAACACCGTGGACCACATCCATACTGTTCGGCAGATTGTACAGAAGACCGAAGAGTACAATCAGCCGCTGTGTATGGCTTTTGTGGACTACGAGAAAGCCTTCGACTCCATCGAAACTTGGGCGGTTCTGGAAGCTCTGCAACAATGTCGCATTGACTGGCGCTATATTTCTATATGACACTTCTGTGTTGAGATGCCTGTATGACACCGCCACAATGACCGTCCAGCTTCAGGACCAGAAGACAAACCCGATAGAGCTGCGTCGAGGAGTGAGACAGGGAGATGTAATATCTCCCAAATTGTTCACCAACGCGCTTGAGGATGTTTTTAAAACACTGGCCTGGGCCGGACGGGGAATCAATGTGAATGGTGAGAACATCTCACACCTACGGTTCGCCGATGACATCGTCATTATAGCAGAGTCGCTGGAACAGCTTAGCGGGATGCTGCTCAGCCTCAGCGACGGGTTGGTCTTGGCATGAACTTGGATAAAACCAAGATCATGTTTAATAGACACGTTATGCCGAGACCGATTTACGTCGATGGGTCGATGCTCGAAGTTGTTCAAGAGTATGTCTACCTTGGACAAGTGATTCGACTTGGTAGGAACAACTTCGAGAAAGAAATCGATAAGAGAATCCAGTTGGGGTGGGCAGCGTTTCGTAAGCTTCGTCAGGTTTTCTCATCACCTTTACCGCAATGCTTGAAGACCAAAGTGACCAGTGCGTCCTACCTGTTATGACCTACGGTGCCGAAACGTGGACGCTCACGGTAGGGCTAGTCCAAAAATGTAAAGTCACCCAGCGGGCTATGGAGCGAGCTATGCTAGGAGTTACTTTGAGGGATAAACTTAGAAATGAGGTTATCCGTCAAAGAACCAAGGTTACCGACATAGCTTGCAGAATAAGCAAGCTGAAGTGGCAATGGGCTGGCCATATCTGTAGAAGGACCGATGGCCATTGAAGCAAGCGAGTCCTAGAGTGGAGACCGCGACTTGGTAAACGTAAGGTAGGACGCCCCCCGGCCAGGTGGACCGATGACCTGAAAAAGGTAGCTGGGTCAGACTGGATGCGGAAGGCGGAAGACCGGATGTTGTGGCGTAAAATGGGAGAGGCCTATGTCCAGCAGTGGACTGCGGTGGGCTGATTGATTGATATATCTAATAAGCTTTAAAACAACATAAAAACCACACCTGTATCACAAACAAAACAGTTTTTATGAAGGTCTAAATACAGACCTTGCCGCCACCACGTGCATCTTTGTTTGAAAATGGGAACGTCTTCTTAAGTCTTTTAACAATGTTTAAAAAAACATTGTACGAAACTCGGTTTTGGTCTAAAATGTTCCTTATTTTTATGCCACCAGTATTTTTATGGATGTGTAGGAAACCGTTAGATTGCCACACAGAGGTCTCGAGTTCGATGGTAAGGCACGCACACCTTTGACGTTTCGAAGTTATGTGCATTAAATAGATAATTATTATCGCTCACTTTAACGGTAAAGGAAAACATCTCTCAAGGTCTACATAATGTTTTCGAAGAAGACAGCACGGATGGCATAATGGCGTAAGTGGTGGTAGGCTCGATTTTGTCCAAAAAGTGGACAAAAATTTGTGTGATCCACAAATAATTGTTCCGACTCTGGGTGTTCTTTGTGTCCGTTGTTTGAATGTTTGTTAAGTCTCCTGCGTTACAAAAATTAGTTCTAGTACGGGAGTTGTCTTTTATAAAAGAATAAATAAAAAGAAATATACACTGACGGATTCATAAACTGCATCAATGTTCAAGACACCTTTGAAATAAACGTTTTAATAAACTTGTTATACAAAGGACATCGGCGAATTTCGGCTCTCACAAAAACAACGGACAAAAGTTAAATGTATACAGAAAAAAAGTACTTATTTTTATTGATTTTTAATTACTGTAAACAGAAAAATCTATGGTTTAGATATAAATATCACGAAAAAAGGTAAAAAACGTACTGTAAAACTGGAAACAGTTGCTTTCTCGAGTTTCTAATGTTGCCAGCCTTAAAAATATAAAAGGGCACTATTTATTATTTTTAAATTAATGTTTTTAAATAAATATCAATCACGGTAAGGTATATTTTACTATAATTACTGGCGTTTGACGTTATGTTTATACGTGCGCTTCTTCTATTATTATTTTATTTTTATGTTGGATCAAAAGGCTTATATTCAATAACAGAAACGGAATGGCACTAACGAACAATAAAGCTGTCAAAAATAGCAACAAGTTACATTCGTGTTGACTTTGCACTCGTGCGCAGTGCACTAGTAAGTAAACTATATATAAACTAGTACTTATTTTTGCGACTGTGATTTATTTGTGACCTGGCTATTCATTTGGATTCTGAAACTGCATCTTCGATTGACCTGGCTTTGTTGTTATTGGATATTTGCTTAAGTTGTCTCAAGATATTAATTACAGTCACTATGGGCTTAGCCTCATTTTTCCACGCAAGTTATTAATCAAAGAGCAATAAAATAGTATTTATGAATATTACTATTTATATCTAAAATATTTTTATCTATAAAATATATATGATTTACTTATTATAATTATATAAACCATAAACAAATATGTACCTACAATTTTCGTACCTACAAAATGGTGTCATTATTATAACCTAGAATTATACATATAAACTCAAATATCTCTTTAATACCACCATTAATATACTTTTCTTTTTACATATATCATTTGTATGTTTTAAGCAGTAATTTGATTACATTTTCACTCTTGTCCGCGATGGGCCTGACGAACTAAGGGACTCCGCTCGTCTCCTTTAAATTGAAATCTATAGTTTGGTTCGTTATCTTCTTATCAGCGTAGTATCGTATTCTTATTTGTATACTGGAAAGGAGCATTCAATTTTTTTGAACAAAAACGATAAATGTAACAAAAATTTGTTTTGGTTGGTTTATTAAAAAATTGGTGATAACAATTAAAAAAAAAGTTGAAGCACATTTTTTTTCTTTTAATAATGTGTATTGCCTCCACGTGCCCTTATTACAGATTCTAATCGCGTCCGCATAGATTTGCTTAGGGTTATTAAACGGTCTTGCGGAATATTGTTCTATTCTTGTGAAATCGCTATTCTTAGTGCTGCCACTGTTGTGGGCACAGAATTTCTCGCATATACAGCTTTTTTAAACTGTCCCAAACATGCTCAATGGGATTAAAATCCGGGCTGCGTGCTGGCCAATTCATGGTACGTATCCCAACCTCTTCGCAATATTGTCGAACTTGTGCAGCGGCGTGGGATCGGGCATTATCTTGCATTAGAGTAAAATTTTCGCCTATTAATCCAATGGTACCACGTGACCTTTTATATAGCGTTGTGCCGTCAAACCACCTCTTCTACCGTTTTGACGAACCATGTCGATGAACACAAGTTCCGTTCGCCCGACCATCGAAATATAATATAATAATTCGAAAGTAATCCTGAACTTTGATGCAGTTTATGAGTCCGTCAGTGTATGTATACTATACTTTGTAACTACTTTGTACTACTATGATATTATACGTCATTATAAAAATTTAAAGTAATAAATATATATATATACATACGAATGATTCTTCCTAGCGATTATGAATTTATATATTATTAATCCCAGCTTATGCCAGGATCCGCTTATTTCTGGTCTAACGAGATTTAGCTGAATATCAGTTTTTACACGGAGCGACTGCCATCTGACCTGCATAAAACGTAGGAGGATAACATGATTCTATGGTTAGTTCAGTCGTCAGGATATTCGAGGGCGCTGACTTCCCAATAATGACTGCCATAGATATTCATGACAACCGGGACCCACTGTTTAACGTACAATATATATATATTATATATTCAATGTTATTCAAGCCTCATCCAAAATTCTATTTATATTTTCTCTTTAAAGTATTCATATATTTTTCCGTATTAATAATACTTAAGACTGTTGGTAATGCCTGTTATATAGCTACATAGAGCATTATTACATTGCTCTTTCCGAGATCGCGCAGTCATAATTTTGCAGCATTGTACGTGGTATTTTTGGTTTTTACTTTCTAAATATAGTATAATAATAATAATTTCTTATTATCTTATTCAAATACTTTTGTTATATTAATGCAAATAAGTCGGTCCTATTCTATGTACGTACTAGTGCATAGAAAGCATAGTTTGTTACCTGTTAATCAGTGGGTGTTTGTCGTCATACTTATAGAAAGCAATGTAGAGATCCCGAAAGCAGCGCAGATGATTCCAATTATTTGCAGTATTACGTGTGCGATTGTCCTATGTTTTAATCGCAAAAATGTTGACCAACCGTTAAAGTAATTGTGACTTAGTATCCCTTCAGCCACGAGACAGTTATACTGAAATATTAGAAGGTTACTTTCAAAGAGACAGCTGCATAACCCACTTGTATTAGATTAAATTACCACATAATTTTAAATTGAAATTCACACTTAGAAAAAAATTTGCTCAATTTAAAATTATTACGGTTATCGTAGAAAATTTTAAGTGTAATAAGGATAACTGCTAGGTAGGTACTTACTCACCGCAGTACATAGGGCAGCGTGGGTATCACCTACATGCATAGAATATATAATGGAAGCCATCAATGTTGCTCCGATCATTAAATGAGATAAACCTATCCCAACGGCTGCAAAAACTGAACGATAATATGATCCTTGATCCTCAATAACTATTAGTTTTAAGGCAGAAAATCTTATAGATCTGGTGGGCTCTTTGTTCAGATTCATATTTTCCTTTTTCTGTGTGTGGGAATCATTGTTGTGACTGTTACGTAAAATGCAACCTATGTAGCTAGTCAACAGTTGTGTGCTTATTACTAAATACTGTAAATAATTTGAATTACTAGGTATATTTATGACCAATATTGATACATATTACAATCAGATCGTTGACAGTAATGTGCATAGATATGACACTATATACTGTAATGTCTTCATCTGCAAAATGTGTCAAAACCGTTGAACTAGGTTGAACCGGGCTCGTAGAAATGAAATATAAAACCACAGGTAATTATTATTTTGTTCACAGATTACTTTTATTTTATAGGTAATAAGGATAATGAGACCTTTTTCTGTAATATTTATGTGAATGTCATTTGTTTTTTGAAGCAGTAAATATTTGTGGCGTATAATGATAAAAGTAACGGATAGTAATGATGATATATGTAAGCTTTTAAGCAGTGTTAAATCATAGATAGAGAAAACCTAGGATAACAACCATTAAGCTAGTCATCATTTGACGACTAGCGAGTTGTCCTGTCATGCAGAATAACGAGGAAGACGTTATAGTGTTCTCACTTATAAGTTGTGGCAGGCATCGTGCATATTCGTCTGTCGTGCCGAGGCGTCGCCCGCTGCTGGGTGGATCGCTGATGTAGTTTCAGTGCCGACCCACCCACCTTAAAAAGCACCGAGGTGGCACACCGTGGTGGCTTTAATTGGTAGCCCCGAAGTCTCGGGAGAGCCCGACATAACCCTCTCGCCTCCACTTGTGGCGAGGGGAAATGCATCGTGCACATTGCCTCGAAACATATTTGTTTTACAGGCCATGAGTTGAATTGTCTGGTATCGCCACAGTATTGACAGCTATATAGATACACTGAAAAAATGTCCAACTCGATCAAGAGATCTCACCTAACCGAACTAAAAAGTACACGACGATGTAAAAAATTCAAATTAATAAGTAAATAAAATTATTATATATTTGTTACTTATTCACGCGAAGGTCGTTGTATGGATTTTATGAAACTTGACATTTAGATGGACCATGTCATGGATTAACAATAAGGATACTCCCGGCATATGTTTAGAGTTTACGAAGCTAAATACGCGGGAAAAATCTGGTTAACCTATATTGTTCTAGTTATGCACATATTTAAAATTTTATATTTTATCTTTGAATTCAACTAAACGTTTAAAGATCAAATGATTGCGATAGGTTCATTTTATGTTTATTGTTCAAGTTTTCACAATAGCCTTCTCGTGACTCGCGAAGTGCTCTGCCCTCTCGACTGATCGAATGAAAAAACAAATTATAATCATATGCACTTATTTATTACATGTTGATAAGTAGTTATGGGTTTCTGGACTGAAAGTTCTGTTTTATGAGGGCTTTAGATGGAGTATTATAGTATATTACTATTTATTCTCACTCAAATTCATGTTACTACCTTTCAACGACATATTTCGTCGGTTGCTAAGGAGTCTTTTAGTCGCCTCGGATTCGTTTTGAGAAACTATCGTGAATTCCACAGCACCCATGTTATTAATATCGCTTTTTATACATTAGTCCGCAGTAAACTTGAGTCCAGCGCGGTTGTGTGGAATCCGTATCAAAAGCAGTATTGTTATGTTGCAAAAAGTCCAGAAAGCTTTTCTAAGATTTATTTATAAGAAATCGTATGGTTACTGCCCTTATCTGTATCCTACAAATAGGGGTTGGGTAGTTTGTTGGGTTCTTTAGGTTTTAACTCATTAGAGACGAGCCGGTCATACGATCAGAAGGTCGCAACCTACTAAATTTTAAAGGGTATGATCGAGGCACCAATTTTTCACGACAAATGTTGCAGATTGTTTGTGCCTCACAACTGTTGTTGTGGTAGAAAGCACCGATTGCTTGCGGTTTCAGCGTACCGTACTGTGGCACGCTTTAACTCACTCATACCTCGGACACTATAGCAGCTTACCGCTCTCTTGGACTTTAACCCAGAAGATGATATTTTTGCGGATGAATGGAAAGTATTACTATAAGAATGTATGGAGTGTAAGCAGAATGCGAGAATGCAAAATTTAAAATTTATATTATATTATTAAATAAATAATGATTAAATATTGTAATTTTCGTAAGTCGCCCTATTTGATGTAAAATAAATAAATAAATTAATTAAAAATATGCCATGGATCCAGATTTCAGCTAATGTGAAGAACTCCTTGTATGGCAGACAACTTGCAGCTGGTAGCTGTAGTTATTAAGGGTCATAATATTACTCGCATCTAATATAGATTGTTACTTTTACTAGCAAGCTAACTAATCTAATAGCAATTTTTCGATGGAGGTCGCTGTTATGATATTTCTGTTAAGATTTCTTGGTAAAGAGGAATGTATAATAAATTTCTTCATAATTTTCTATGTTAATATTTTTATTTCTAAGTCTTTTGGATACGGCTTTCTAGTCCGACAGGATTAGGATCTAAATGACTGTTGTCAAGCTATTGTCACTTCAACTCCAGAACCCAAAAACAGTACAATATGCAAGTTATGTAGATTAGTTGGCCTGTCAACAATCATAGATGTTTATAAGAGCCAGGACGAGGCGCTTTAATATAATGTACCATCCCAGGCACGGTAAGACTTTTTTGTAAGTGATCACCCTTCTAAGAGTATAATCGTTGCAACATTGTTTTAACTCGTGGATCGCTCTTTCTAAGTAGAAGTAATAAATCATTCCAAACGTAAGTAAAAAAGTAACGATTTTTTAAGTTTAAAATTGTGTATATTAACATAATATCTACGGTACAATAAATATTCCATTCATAGGATAAGTAATAATTTAAAATCGCCTTTGCATCAGCATAAAGCGAATACTCACATACAATAGAAAAGACGTTGCTGTTTTGCAAAATAGTTTCATTATTTTCATTGAACTGAGCTTTCGAATCTTACCGAGTTACAAATATATGGATGTGACTTTATTTTCGCTATTTAAACGGAAAATGACTAGATATATACATATATGGGCTAAACAAAAAATTTCGATGTTTGCTAGTAGGTCGATCCTGGCCAAATTCCACAAACATAGCAACTCGTGACATCATAACCACACATTGCTGTCTTTAATTAAAAATTATGTATTTAATAATACACAATTTTGAATTAATCCATAATTTATATTATGGAGTTACTATTATACTATACTTTATTAAATCTAGAACCAAATTCTACATTTGGCCCATTTTTGTTATTTGTTACTAGTTTATTTTACTTACAACATTTTATCTACAGTTACTGCGCCGTTTCGGGTAATTTCTAAGGGCTATGGTCACGGGATTTCAGAACAACAAAACAATTTGAGTAAATGTCTGAGAGTGAAATGCTTCTGCTTGAGGCACATTAGGGTTCGCCTTATAGTCGTGCCTCACGCAATTTCAAATAACTACGTAAATATCATGTTAAATTTACGCATACGTAGGAAGTCAGTAGGTCAAACTAGTATGCTAAAGTTATCTTTACGTATAATTTATTCCTATGAACAATAATGTTGTTTAGTAGTGGTTAAGTGACATTCGCATCTAGTATGGACTCTATACATTAAAAGAGGCCATATAGAGAATGTGGTGACGCGATGCTATTAAGGCCCTCGGTATAACCCGTAGACATTACCTTATGTAATAGAAATCCCCACTTTTGCAAAAAATACAACTATATAACTTAACTACGTCACCCAGGTTAAAGATAACATTTTACAAAAGTTTACTGAATTGTATAAATTTTGTTAACTTATAACCATAATCACCTATCACAGCATTATGGTGCCAGAGCTGATTACTTACTTCTGATGCTTAAGCCCTACACAATTTCTGGACAGTCATATGTGTGTATTGACTTTCATTGCTGACTGTACAGGACACAGAGTACATTGGACATCGCCTTTGAGCAAGCGTGATTTGTTTCCGTGCCTTGTGACTGCAAATTCTCTGTAGTTGCACGGAGTTTGAAACTGTGCTCGGTAGAAGTCTTGTCCCCTATTACGTAGGACATAAAACTGTAACAGGTGAAATATAATTGTAATCCACCTTTGGCATGAGACAAATTATATAATTTTTCACATTGATGCCGTAAAAATAAGCCGGCGTAATATTTAAGTCATACTAACGTATCCTGCCTTGAGCCTCAGTTGTCTACAATCTCTAGTTTCTTATACAAGATCTGTCCAAAGTAATATATAGCTTAAAGAGTGTATTAATCTGAATCTGGTCATAAATCCTCAATAGAGCATCTCAACACTTAATCTTACAACAGTCACGAGTGCGTTTGATAATGTAATATCGTTATACGTCATGTCCTACCGTTTGTGGATCCGTGAATCCGCCGATAGAATACGAATAATGTCGCAGTGGGCCTTCGGTCAAAGGTCTGCACACTCCTGCATAGTGTCGCATTTATCAAAAGATATGGTCGTACATCTTGAACATTAGCAACAGCAACAATACTCTATTCCAGAATGTGCGTATCGAAGGCCATTAGTCTTCTCCGAGTTTCCTTTATATGTTTAGATGCCATAAAGATAGTCGGTTGCGCACAGACCAGTTATCCACTGTGATCGCTTACCTACCTGTCCCAATCTAATTTAACGATATCGCTCTTTGTTTTATTAAACCTCATAAGTCTTTATTGGTTACGTTTGTATACCTTTAATGTTAAATGTTTGTATGTGTAAATCTATATCGATTAATAGTAGATAAGGATAATAATAATAGTAGATAATGTATTTGCTGTACTTATCGATTACTAAAGAATTTGTTTTATCGCTTGATAATTGTAAGCGATAAGAGTGGGACAATAATAAAACAATAAGTAAATATCATAAAACTATATTTATCTTAAAGCTTAGCATAACATGTATGGTTGGAGTGTACAAGCGATCTCGTCGTCAGGTGCATATTCAATTTTGATCTCACTATGTATTTTTCTAATAAATATATAAAAACATGGCATTTTCGTACTTTAACAATACACGCACATGAGCGACATTTATACATAATGGCTCTAAAAATATACTTTCGCAATAGTCTTCGTAAATGAGATGAAACTTAGTAGAGTGAGATTAACAGCAGACAATACATTAAGTAGATAATAATCATGGCATCCTACCATTATTAATAGTCTTTAAAGTATGTTAAAGTTAGTAGGTTTCTACATTTTTTACCCAATAACACGTAACCGTAGAAAAAGAATTGGCATACAGATAGACATAGATAAATAACTAAATACCATTATTATTTAATATATTTTATCCCGTAGGATTCACGCGGGCGAAGCCATTAGAAACATAGTAATTGATAAATTAAGAGAAAACAAATTTAATTGGTACAAACATTCGCACTAACGAATAGGTATGGTTAGTTACAATACAGTTCATATATTTCTAGTTACCTTTAATCTTTGTCACAAAACTGATAAACGGATTGATGATAATGATAAATGTTAAACAGGATACGAAAGCAATGAGAGTATATGCCGATCCATCACCGGCCCATGCTCGAAAAGAGCTCTTTTCCATCCCGTAGCAGAGGGTGATGCTAGCTGCTGCGAAGCCTACAATACCGAAGCAAATGTGGGTTAACTTCGACAGTTTAGCGGGAATGTAACCTCGGAGTTCGTAAGACCATAGGGATGCTAGACCATTGACCAAGCAAACAGTTGTGAAGACTAGGGCTACAAGCGCTGTGGACAAAAAGATATAATATAAGGTCATTATTTTGGAGGTACAAACTATTGTTTGGATGGTGCAGTGGTTAAAGCAGTGAGTCCTACCGAGTGTGTATAGCCAGTCGCATGTAGCATGAGACTGAGATTGGTCCGTAAAAACGTTGCAGACATAAACTATTGTTATTTGGGCATTGCTTGTAAAGTTAACTAAATAACTTGTTCGGCATTATCATTAAAAAAGATTTGATAACGCCAAGGCATATAATACTAAAGGCCTTTTATAAGATATCTCGTTCACAGCTGGAAATTTGTTAATGTAATACACCTCTACGTAAGAATTGGGCATGTTTAGGTAATTATTATAAAACAGAAGTACGCCATATTATAGAAGCACTACAGAATAAGTACTTAGAAGGTTAGGTAATTTCTCTAAATGCTGTTAGGAATTCCCGTGAAATCGGCTTTTCCCACTGATACTGAGCAGTCATTATTTGCTTACGTATTAGTTTGTAAACAATTAAGATAGAGCCCAGAGTCATTGGCGTGTGTGTTTTCTTTTTTTTAGGAATATAAATTATTAAAAATATTAAAAACAAATTGGTATGAGGTACTTTACATTGGTAGAAACTCAATATACCTGATTAGCTTGGTTTATATGTATTACTGATAATCTCTGCGCGTCTAATAAGGGAATACCTATGACGCATAACAGCTATAAATGCATTACGACTTATTAATTTATATAGAGTTAGATAGAGGTTTGGGCTCGCATATTTTGTCAATTATGTAAAGATACCAAGCAGAAGTTAGCGATATGTCGTATACTTGACAAAGCCAGTAACGACCGATTTTAACATCATATCACATCTTCATCCTCATACAGCAGGCCATAACATTTTGTCGAGATATTGTATCTGTAATATAAGAATTACCTTGAGAAAATATTATGGTCTACTGTACGAGGACGGAAAAAAAAAATGATGTGATGCTTTGATCGGTTTGTATGAATTGATTACCATGCATGATATATAGCGCCAATTTTATTGTTTTTAATGTTGCAAAATCATAATTATAATGTCTCATTTTTAGTTATAATAAAGTCCACGCCCGCACTTGTTGTTTCATGTGGGGACCGAGCCCACTACACTGGGCGCAGTGGCAAGGCGGCCACTTATACCATTACGCCTAATACATTTTTAAATGAGTTTGTTTATTCCATTCGCTCCGGTGTATTCACTTTTTTCTGTATTTCATAGTTTGGCGCCATGTTTTTCGTTGAAGGTGTAAGAGACTTTCTTTTTGATCTATTAAGTTGGCGTTCTATGATGGCTATACATGGATTCTAGCTTAGCTAAATTTAATCTACATAGATATTAGACTGAGCGCGAAATAAAAATTATACTTTTTAATTGATATTATGACTGACTGATACTGTCGTTTGGATTTATATCCGAGAGCGGAAAATGAGGTCATTTAAGAATTAAATGTCTGCCTCAGTGATATTCAAAAGACTATTTTTATCTGTCTTATTGTTTGAAAGACTATTCATACTATCAGTTTACATAGTGAGCAAATTTTTCAAAGGTTTTGAATAATGCAGCTTGGTAATTTTCAATATCAGTTTGATAATCACTCGCTTGACCGGTAAAGGAAAACATCGTAAATAAACCTTTCTCTAATGTTTTCGAAGTTGTGTAGTTCTGCTTAACTGGGCTAGGTTGGTATTATGGCCTAAGCCTTATCGTTCTGCGAAGAGGCCTGTGCTGTGCAATGGGACAGTTTGTAAACAGGGCTGATATTATATTATTAGTATGTTACTCACCAAATTGTCCATGATAAGTATTCCAATGTATGGTTTTGTCTAGCATCTTAATGAAGCTACCAGTAATGGCCAATGCGGACCCGACGATCTGTAGGATCCAGTGCGCTCGTCTTTTGTCCACTACCTTGAGATGTGTTGACCAGCCGTTATGTGGGGACATGCTGAGGATAGCTTGACCCATAAGCAATTGATACTGAAAAATGAAATATTACAGTTAAAAGGATTATACAATTTACATTTGCATTGTATATGTTACGGTTAATAGCTAAAGTGCGGCATAAACTAGGCGCAACCGAATCTAAGATTAACCAGCTAATCTTAGATATAACCACATTTGACTATTAGTCATGTTATATCGCACCCACAAATGAATAGTTATGTCCAATTTAACTGCAGATTAACTTATTGCTATGTACAGATTACAACTACAAATTATGTGCAGCTATTATTTTCTTACAAATGGAGGAGATGCATTATGATTTGCTTTAATCTGACAAGTCTTAAAATATCAGAGATAATTAAAAATATATTGTGTCTAGCCAGACACCAGTGCACTCCACTGGTAGCCACCAGTGCGCCGCGGCGACTCCATAGATTAATACTTCGACAGTAAACTCAAAAGCGACAACCGATTTTTATGATGGAAAACCTTATATATTACAAAACAAACGTTCCATTTACAATTTCAACACAGCGCATCGAATTTGGACATTAAAACGAATCGATATTGCAGTCGCGAAGTTTCTAGAACTGGACCACCCAAGCTAAGTCGTAAAAGAACTCATACGCTAATCGCAACCATTAATATGTCCATCAAGTGCAGTAATTAAATCCGTACTCACAATACCTGCCAACTGTAAACGCAAAGGGAACTTCGCAGGTATAGCTGTGATATTCATCAGTAATGTGTGACCTAAATGAATCATCACGGGATGCTTGGGTAGTAAGCTCAGTAAAGATATGTATTATCTGTTATGTTACTTTTATATTGAAATATTTAACCTTTCTTCTCCCTAGCCTTTATTATTCCCAAGTCATTTGGAATCGGCTTTTCTGGTCTAAGCGGATTTGACTGAATATCATTTTTTACACGGAGCGGCTGCCACCTGACCTCCGCAACCCGAAGGCTAACAATACCCTAAGGCTAGACCAGTGTCAGGATATTATAGGGCACTGACTTCCCAATAACGACTGCCATAGATGTTCATACCAGCCGGGACTGACGGCTTAACGTGCTCTCCGAGGCATGGAGCAGGCGATAATTGTCAATCAATACGCACATAATTTCGAAAAGTCATATAACTTCCGAAAGTCAGAGGTGCGCGACGTGGGTTCGAACCCGAGACCCTCTGCATTGCAGTCTGTTGGTCTCCCCACTGAGCTAGTTTATTTAGAATGTTGTACATAAATAAAACAAAACCTTACTTTATATTTGTTCGGTATTATTACTTAATGATTGATATGAATTTTACCACATACCGCTTACTATCAGGCGGGTCATGTACATACTTGCAATGTTGGTAATATAAAAAGAAAACTTATTTGTTTGTGATTTCCTACATATATAATAGAGTTACGCTTTCCGGGAGGCTGCTCATTGATTGCAGTTTGAATGAAGATTTCGCGTTGCCCTAGTTTTTATAATATATTTAAAACGTATTTCCTTAATAATTTCCTGTGTGTGTATCAACTTTTTGGCTAATTAGCTTCCAAAATGCATAAATTGAATTTCGGAATTAATTACAGTATGAAATTCGGTACAGAATATTTGCTGTTAGCGCTATACAGGCAAATTTGAACATACGCGTCTGGTATTAATTTTATACTAGCTTCTGCTTCTGGCTTCGTCAGTATGAATCCTGTATATTAATCCAGGGCATGGATGGTTTGCCAAGTTGTATTTAAATTAATTCAACATCTTATACGTGATTAAGTAATAATCATAGAAATTAAACAATCTTTATACGGATTTTATCACGTTGTTTTATTTTTTATAAAACACTATTATTACATAATTATGAAACTTTAAACTACTATTGTTAAACACTTTTACTAGTTACTGTTTACTTCAATTTAAGCTATTTAAATTATACAACTATTTAGATTTAATTTTACACTTTTCCGATGCACTGTGGGCTAGATTTCGCCTTTCATAGACCTCCGGTCTTATTATGCAATATATCCAAAAAATCCAAATAATTCAAAGATCGCGAGACCGTAGATATATATTTTTATTCTGTCAGCTCATTACAAGTTTTTGAATAAAAATTTCTCAGTGCGATGTTTATAAGTCTGTAATATAATGATATAATTTTGGAGTATGTATTTGATCTTCCGAAACATATGCAGGCATAAAAGTCACCGCTTTCGAGATTACTGATCGGACTGACTGTCTATGAAAGCCTAAATCTAGCCCACAGTGCGTCAGGGAAAGTGTAAAATTAAATCTAAATAGTTTTATAATTTAAATAGCTTAAATTGCAGTTAGCAGTATCTATTAAAAGTGTTTAACAATAGTAGTTTAAAGTTTCAAAATTATGTACTAATAGTATTTTATAAAAATAAACAACGCGGTAAAAGCCTTATAAAGTTTATTCAATTTCAATGTATAACATTCGCGTTAACATAAGACAATATTAAGAAATAATCGTTTTCATAATCATTTACATCTATGGTATTAGTAGAATAACTGCCTCCGTGGCGCAGCGGTAGTGAATGCGACTGCTGGGTATGAGGTCTCGGGTTCGAATCCCGGGTCGGGCCAACAAAAAGTTATAGGGTTTTTCTGTTAAGAAATCTCAATACGAGCCCGGAGTTAGGAAGTTGGCGGTGTTAGACACCCCCGTGCCTCGGAAAGCACGTAAAGCCGTTGGTCCTGCGCCTGATCTCTCTCCGGTCGTGTCGGATTATTCGTCCCATCGGAAAATGAGAGTTAGGGAACAGAGAGTGCCCGCCGTGACCGAAATTCGGTCAGGAGGACATTAGTAGAATATTGACACAAGCGTTTTTGTAAATTCAACATTTAACTAATATCCTCTTCATTAGCGTCACTAATTTGTTATAATTATTATATCAAAGTTAAATCTGAGCAACTGTGATGTTTTAAGCGTCACCTGAAGCAATAATGTCACAGACATACATTTAAATAAATTTTAACAAATATGTTTACTACTAACAAAAATTTTGTTAAGAAGATCACTTGTATGAAAATCATAAAAAAGACTTACCCCAATAACACATAACGTGATGTGTAAAGGCGTAGTTTCAAGAGGCAATCCATTTCTAAACGAAAATAACAATGCTGCACCGACCACTATACCAATTAGTATATGAGCTAACATGTTCAGAGATGACTGGAAGATCTTTAACCTATATTCCTGTTGAGTGACTTCAGTAGTCACCCTCTGTGCAACACCATTTTCAACTGTATTCATTTCCATTGCGCTTAATTTAATTTATATTATTGAATATCCTAACTTCTAGTGTGCATTCCTGTCACAGACTGAATAAGTTAAACAATTTCATGTATATGCTGCGACAGAACGAGACGAGACGATAAAATTATTTATCAGATACAGGCGTTATGATTTGACCAATAGATATATATTTAGTATTGACACTACGATAAAGTAAACAAGATAAATACACCGTATTATCAATCAAAATAATTACTAAAATTAAAGATTAGACGTCACGTTTTTAAAGTGTGATAATGATTAACCTACAGAATTATATGCAATATTTATTAAAATAACTGCATTATATTTGAGCTTAACAAAATTAAAGCTATATATAAATTCGGCGCATGAATCATAGTGATCATATTTTAAGTTTTCTTTGCCGTAGACGTGTTGTGGGTTCTGACCCAAAGTTTTAACCGTTTCAAAGAGCAGGCAACGATCTTACTCGCCAGCTGTCAAACCTTTAAAATTCTTGTCACATTGTATGTTAGACCACAGTCGATATCTGGATTTATATATCACGTCGTAAATTGTATTTACTTAAGTTTCATTGATACAACCACGGATAAAACTATAAATATACTTTTTAAGATGGAAAGTACTTCTCACTTTAAAAGGAGCTGTTAAGGAAAAGTATCTTAATAAAATGATCATTTTGTTACTTTCCTGATTCTGATGTCTTTCTTATGATTTGTTACAGACAGGCTTTATGTGCTTTGAAATTTTTGTAGATTGAGAACCGTGTGTGTCATGCTATCGTTCAATTTCTCCGTTAATTATTATATACTTCCTGTAAATTATATAATCGCTTTGTATTACACACGTTTTATTATCAACACCAAAAAACCCTTGGCATCACTAAAATAATTTACGCGTATCGCGATAACATAATATTACATTGCTAAGATTACATAAATTATATGGAATTTCCAAACACTCCTCATTTACCTTAAAAGAGTAGGTATAACACATTACACTTTTGCTATCATAAGCTAAGTTGATATCGATGCCCAATAATAATAATAAAAAATGGCGATGTCAATCCCGGATTTATCCGTAAATACGTCATAAGAATAGATTAGTTTGTATTTATGAATTCTCTTGGATATTTTATATTAGGAATTTTGTTTGTTGTGTATGTTTTAATATTGCAGATAATTAATCCAAAAACTAAGCCTGCTGTTTTCAATCATAGTATAACGTCATATATGTATATAGGTATTAGTAGTAATATCAATAAGTGTGTCCACTAGCTATCTTGTATTTTTACACAATATTCTAATTACGTCGTTGTCTGGAGATCAGTCCTAACACTTGAGAGCATTTTGCGGTCTAAAACGATACTGTTATCAAAGCTAATGAGTACTTCGAAACGTGCACCTATTTGGCATGTTGCCTAGAAGCTTAAGGGACAGTAAGTGCATTTGTTTATTCAAAGATTTTTTTATATGAACTGAGTCTGAAATTTGCTATATACTTTGATTTTAATCGTGCTGGATTTTTGTTCTACAGATCATTTACTTTTTTCCTAGTTTGTTACTCTGTGTTATTTGTATAACAATAGTCTATACACTTTATCAGTCGCGAATGTCAAAATATTTGCAACATTAGGATCAATTCGGTGGTATGAAAGTACATTACATTAGTACATTCTATTATTAACCTCAAATCATGTGTTTTTTATTATTAATGCAGATGATTTCGAAAAAAATTACCACAAATAAAAAACATTGGTATTTTTAATTTTAAGAAGCAAATCATTAATAGTGACATCATATTTGAGCCAAGAATAAGATTAGATTATCATGATAGATTGTTTATTATGATCGGTGTTTGTAACTGCATCTATGCATTATTGTGTGAAAATTTTAACACACGGTGAGTTACAAGTTGATCGATGGTCAGAACAAATTGGTGCGTGCAGCACTCGCGCTCAAGTGCACAACATTATCAATTAACGTGTCGATGTCGTGATCTACGGGTTACCGTTGCCCACACAGCCATAGATAGTGTCTGCCCACGAGCACAGTTCTATAAGACCCGGAACACGCTTTGTTTTGCATTTATCTTAAGCCTTCTTTTTATTAATATGGCGTGTCAAGAAAGTAACGGTTGAAATGAATAATCAATGTAATTAAAATAATTGTAATCTTTAATCCAAACATATTGCATCACATTGCATAATAATTTTGATTGTAAGTCTACTTTATTGCTTACATATAAGTTTATGTTGCAAGCCTCTATAGCTATTTTAATTGACGCAGGTACCATGCGAAGGTTCAGAATTTTGTAAAGAACGTGTAAACGACGACGGTCATGAGCCAAGCGCAAGAAACCCATATGATGAACTTGTGCATGCGGTCTGCGCATATAGCCCGCTCGTATCTTGCGCATCTAACTTGCTACATTCTTCATGTACAACCGCCATTAACTTGATATTGATTTGTGTACCACTAACATAGAATTAACTTAGTCTAAATGCCACATTAGTTTAAAAAACATAATATCACTATACATTATTGTTAAAGTTTTAGCAATCTGCTTCTATGAAAGACATAGATACAAGATATATAAATAGACTAGAATATTTTCGCTACGCTAAAAAGACCAACGAAGCATTAAGCGTTACTTCTTATTAATTTCATAAGTATCCGCGTGACATTGTTTTTGCGAGCAAGAGACCATTGTATTCCGATCAGTTCGGAGGTAAAGTAAACTTTTCACATTTTTGTTATAAACTTGCGATTAAAGTTAGAAACAATTGAATGTGTCTAATCGATCCCTATTCAGAATGCGAATGTGATGATAAATGACGCTATAGCTTAAATAAATGGCCATTTCACGAGTAATTTATAAAAATCCTCTGTACATTACATTGTGACGATTTTGGTTTAATATAATAAATAAATTTGACCAATATTTGTAATTTTAATTATAGATTAAATGTTTTTCTTTCGTCAAATTAATTTCATTATATTTCATTGCAATAAATAGATTTAGAGGTGATTTTGTGTAAATTATGAGAAAAATATGTTTAATTTTTAGCAGTGAAGAAAAGAATTTAAAGAAATCCTGTCCGAAAGCAAAAGACTTTATCTCGGGAAATGAATAAAGCACCTGGAACCATGCTACGTATTTTAAAAGATGACTAAGGATTTGCAATCAAGAAGAGGTCATTACTTAACTGATAATTTAAAAATGAATACGGTGATCAAATCAAAAGAACTTCTTAAGCGGTACGTAAAGGAAGGTCACAGAATTATATTTTTTTTCTGACAAGATTTTTTTTATTTACCGATGAGTTCTTTTTATTAGTGAGCAATTTTTTAACAAGCTGAATGACCGTGTTTATGCTCAAAGCTCTATAGAAGCTTCCCAATTAGACAGCAGAGTACAAGGTGGACATTATCCGACTTCAGAGATGATTCGGTGGGGTGTTAGCTATCAAGGAATGACTGAGCCATATTTCTGTGAAAAAGAAGTTAAAACATCGGCACAAGTGTATCAAGATACAATTCTTGAAAAGGTGCTTAACAACCACATGTTCCATAACCAAGAATGGTCCTTTCAGCAAGACTCAGCTGGTGTCAGTCTGGTGTGATGACCTGGTGGTCATAAAGCTCGATTCACGCAAGCGTGATTGGAAACAAACGTTTCGGGCTTCATCAGAGCTGATGACTGGACTCATCATCTTGTCCCGATCTTAATCCGCTGGATTATGATTTATGGTCAGTTTTAGAGATTATGGCATTCTCTAAACGCCATTATAATTTGGAGTCCCTAAAACAATCCATAAGATTGGCAGTGAAGAATTTTCCCATGGAGTAAGTGCGTGTTTCTATTGATAACTGGCCTCAACGTTTAAAGGACTGTTTTAAAGCCAATGGAGATCATTTTAAATAAGCTTCATATATTTTTAATGTTATTATATTAATGTATTAACTAACTTACATTACATTAATAAATGTTTTAAGCAATAGAAAAAAATTCTATTTTTTATTGTAACCGTATTTATGGCAAGACTAGGTAGATAGCTATGTAAAATCACGTATTCACGTTATTTTATAAATTTTCGTAAAGTTTTTGGTAATTTAATTACCCCATAATAATGTATCTATAGTTCAATAAAGTCGATATAGCGCTGCACTAGTTTTATGCGGTTATAGCCTTACGTGGCCTATATGTTGCGTGTTTTGAGTCCGAATTTTCAACAAATAAAGTTAAAATTTATTTGCTTACTTATCTAAAACATTAAAGAAAAGAAGGTAAAGTAACGGTGATCGTTTAGAGGGACTTAATTGAGTTGGAACGTACATAAATGAACGTAGATGGTAAAGGGCACTAGTAAAAATACGTTTTGGTTAATGCACCTTAGTTCATTAGTTCAAACTATAATCCTGCGCTTCAAGCCAACTAATGCTTATTAAAACTAAATTCATGCAAAAAAAGTCGAGGAGAGTACTAGTTTATCGATATTATTATAAAACTCAACCATGACATCACTTGCTGTCACATTCCGTCTGCATTAATTTTTTTGTAACATATTTCATCTGTATTTTTTTGTCATGTATATTGTCTATGCCATATATAAATAACTAGCTTTTGCGCGCTACTCCGCCCACGTAGTACCTATATCAATAAAAAGTAGCCTATAGCCGTGGTACCTATATAGTTTGGTACAGATATACTTTAAAATCCAGGGAAGGACCATGTTTTAAAGTATATATGTACTAAATTTTATCCATATTGGTGGAGTGGTTTAGCCGTGAATAGACAGAACAGAACAGACAGAGTTACTTTCGCATTTATATTATTAGTAAGGATTACACAATAGCATGTCTGATGAGTGAGTTATGTTACATTTTTTAGTTAGTTTTAGTTATGTTATTTACATTTGTCCAACTTTTAATGACAATTTCAAATCTGTGACTGAAATTTCTCTATCAGGTCTACTTAAAAAAATATGACAAATGTTGTTTTTTTTAATAATAAAACAGTATATTTAAAGATCATCCTATTTTATTTAGGTCTTACGTTGAAAAATCTTACTTTTTTGACTTCCTTGCTGAAGCTTAAGGTAGAGATCTGCTCTGAATGCTTCAACAATAGTCAGCCATCATGTGTGCTTTCCTTGACGACGACTTGACTTGCCTTGATTGACGATGCCATATCAAATTATATTAAGAAAACTTAGTTTTATTCTAGTTATTGCTGATTACTAGATTAACATTGTAACACAGCGAATTTTTTGTGCAAGCTATAACTCGTAAACAATATCTGTTACAAGAAAAATAAAGGTATATGTAGAATCAGCGACGTCGAATTAGTAAACATCACGTTATAAAAGTCATTCATCAGACAAAAGTTGCAATTTTGCTGTGCAGTGTTTACAGCTTAAGATATCTTAAGGTCCGGGCACGCCACGATCGTGGCGGTAAGTCCCGTTTTTGAGGAGTGGCTGGAGAGGCGGCATGGCGCCCTCACCTTCCGGCTGACACAGGTTCTAACTGGCCACGGTTGTTTTGGCCAGTTCCTGTGTCGTATACGCCGGCAAGAGACGCCCGGTTGTCACCACTGCGGCGACTGCCGCGACGTTGTTGAGGACACGGCGCTGCACACTTTGGCGGTTTGCCCCGCCTGGGCATCGCAGCGCCGTGATTTGATCGCGGCAGTCGGATCGGTTGCCCTCTCGCTCCCGGCCGTAGTTCAGTCTATGGTCCGGAGTGAGAGGTCATGGAACGCCGTCGCCTCCTTCTGTGAGGAAGTAATTTCCATCAAGGAGGCGGCGGAGCGGGAGAGAGAGCGTTTAAACCCTCTCCCCAACCGCAGAGCCGGGCGCCGGAGGGCGCGCGATGACCTCCAGCCACCCTGAGGTTTGACCTGGGGGTGGACTCTGTGTCGAGTCCGTCTCCCCTCTAGGGGAGACAGTAGGGTTTTATCTGACGTAGTGCCTATTTTGGGTAGGTCTTTCGTGTAGTGGCCTGCCGTTTAATACGGCGGGCCGTAACCTCGGCGGGGTCGCGACCGCATGCGAAAGCGATTCGCGCCGCCCCGTCGATAGTGTTTTTGTCGAGGAACACCGTGGTAGGTTTAGTCGGTATTCCGGGAGGTACATTGTCTTTTAACATCTTTCTTTTACCCCGGCGAGTCCGACATAATCCCTCCGCCCGCCCCCGCGGAGGGATATGCGTCATAGCATTCCACGTAAAAAAAAAAAAACCTTAAGGTCAAAACAATTAAAATTGCCACAGCCACACATCTAGAGCAATTTTTAAAATGTGTGATAAAATACCACATACTTTAATGAAAATCAACTCATCTACTGCTGTAGAAATCATATTGACTCATTAACAGCATTTACAATTAATTATATAATTATAATGATTAAATATCAGTTGTTCGTAAGCGTAACTCGCATTTGCGTCTGCAGTGCATGAGGTCTGTGGTTTCAGGTTTGAACCCGGATTGTTGGGTTGTCTGTCACGAAATTATGAATAGCAGCCCAGAGTGCCTTGAAAACCATGTAACGGCGTCTATCCTGCGCCTGCGATCCCTCTCCGGTAGTGTCTGATTGCTGTCCCATCGGATTATGAGAGTTAGGAAATAGAGAGTACACTTGTGTTTGCGTGCACGCTAGTAATTTATAATTTTTTTTAGGCTGACAGCCAGTCTGCATTAAAATGGACCGTCGTGACCAAATTTTCGTCCGGAGGACCTTATTACGCAAGCAAAGCGTCACCGTTATTTTGTAGTAAGATTCTAGTTTTAACTTTTTATTTGTTATATATGAAATAATGCAACCTTTGTCCGTCACTTCACGCGCCTAGATAAACATTTGTGCGGTCCACAAATTGTTGTTCTGAGTCTGGGTGTACTCTGTGTCCACTGTTTGAATGTTTGTAAAGTTCCTTGAGCCCAGGAATGATTTCTAGTGCAGAAGTTCTGTTTTAAAAAATAGAAAGAAAGAAAGATAACTTGATACGTAGATGTTAAATTAGGCCACAACAAAATATTCTAAACACGTTGTTTTGGGTTTCGAGTCTACAAATAATTAATACCAATTAGTTTTTAGATATATCTGCATCTGCAAAATAATATACATTAGTAGTATTTTAAACAGTCAGCTATGTAAGTCATTCTATCGTCTTCTCGCAACTTATTTTACAGCGTGTAACAGGTGTGGTCATATATTAGGATCGCAATTTATATCTAAAAATATCAATGCTTATAATTTTTTTGTGGAGGAATGTATTGTCGCTTATCCCGGAGGGCGGGAGGGTTAGGTATGTCGGACTCACCTGAGGAAAGATGATGACATCCCGGTCATACCGACTAAACCTACCACGTTATTTCTCGACGTTACCAGAGTCGGTGCAGCCGCGCAAATTATTTTCCCATGCGGATGGCGACGCCGCCGAATCCATTTATATCCGTGCCCAAAAATTTAAACAGATGCACTACATCACTATCAAAATTGCGCCTAAACACTTTCGGGTTCATGTAAGTCATCGAATAAGCTGTTAGTATTCTTTAAGTATCAACTGGTATGTTCTGATATTGATAGGTCAATAAAAAGAAAATAATGTATACGGTTTTATTTGTCGCCGTTTTCCATTGCGAAGCGCTATATTACGTGACGTTTATTATATGACCACACTTTCCTGTTATACATTGTGAATAGTTATTGTGCGTTTTCAACGTATTGTACCAAAAAACAAAAAGTTCGTACTTTACCTACTTTTACATATTATGTATAATAATATCAAAACATTACAGAAGTTATTGCATATTTAATTACTTGTATAACGTGTTGCCGGGATTCTCACCAAATTTTGGAAACATATACTGCTAGTTAAAAGCATATTTAATCCTACAAAATTAATTTTACCCGGCCTACATTTATTGAATACCAATATTTAATAAATAAATATAGGCAAACGAGAAATGAGTAGTGTATTCAACTCTTCCTATAAGCACGATTTTATACATTGATATGCCAAAGTCGAGGGCTAATAATATACACACATACATGTTATTTTAGTTTGCATAGTAACTATTTAATACAAATAAATAACAAATGTCTTCTACAATGGTTTATCAACACATATTATAGTCTCTTTATCATTACTATCTCTTGATTGTACATACTTAACATGATCATACTTAGGTATATTGAATACATATCTATTACATAATTATACTTGTTATAAGAGGTATATGTAATGTATAACTTAATAAGATATATGTAGACCATATACTAATACACAGCGTAAGTTATAGTAGAGTGTTCTTATCTGTTATATTGTTGGCATATCTTTAAATTTAAATTAAATATTCTACCACATACACACAACACCATCTAGCCCGAACTAAGCAGAGCTTGTACTATGGGTACTAGACAATGGATAAACATACATATATATGTATGTGAGATCGAAAAGAAAACGACAGGGTGCTTGGTGATTACAGCTGTGTTTATTTCACAATGATGCACTTTAATTAAACCAAACATACAGATTACAGAAGTAAAACCGACTCACACGCGGGCGCTTCACCATAGATCTCCCTTTTTTTTTACTTGTGTTGCCAGTGCAACAAATTTTAATTCCCACATATATATTTTTTGTAAATACGTACATATTGTACATAGAAATACCCAGACCAAGACAAACATCCATGTTCATGCACACAAATGTTTGACTTGTGCGGGAATCGAACCCGCGACCTCAGGCGTAGCAGTCGATTGCACTAATCACTACGCCATCGAGGCCGAAAAAGTAAGTAACTTTAAAAGTAAGATATAAATTGGCTAATGAAGGGTACTTAGTTCCCATATCAACAATCATAATTTACAACTTATCGCTCTTTATTACATGGGACGAGAAACATAGCTTGCGAAATATGTTTGTAATATCAGAAAGTCTATGTTTGTAATAATAATAATAACAATCTTAATTTCCTAGAATACAGTTCAGGTATACAAGTGATCATTTTCAAATTTGTAGGTACTACTTATTCTGCCACATGTGAACAAAAAAATGTAAGTCTTTACATTAATACAATTTTAAATAAATACAAGCAAATTATTGAAATTACATATTGATATTCATTAATTAGTAGTATATATTCCAGAAAACAAAAAAAAGAGGGTAAAATTAATATAAAGCGCATTAAATCATTCATTTAAAATATTAAATAAAAAAATTCTAACAAACACATCTTAATCTAGATTTCTCCATATTTTAATAACAGTAGTTCTATTATTAAAATATTCAGTTACCGAATAATATCTCTAATCAATTAATAAATAAAATAATTTACGCTTAAACAATGTCATCGGTAATCTAGTGAGATCATTAGGTAATTGGTTTTATACCCTTATCGCCATACAATATGCATTTCCTAAAGAATTCAACTCTAATTTGAGGCAGTTTTAGTCTATATTTATGTCGCGTACGACTACCTTCAGCATCGCCAAGTTGACAAAAAGTTCGGAGTGTGTTTTTACAAATTTGTAAATATGTATAGGCATGGCAACGGTAATATTTTATGTACTAAATAATATTGATTAACATTTAATGTCTAATCACGTTTGATATTCAGCTCAACCTAGTTTATAAAATCGAGCTGACTGCAATATACTTATAAGTAATAAAATAAGGATGTTAATGACATATAAGTGACGATTGTCGTAATGGGAGATAAAGATCTTGAAACTGAGGGATGATGACCACCATAAATAAGTGCATTTGATATTAGCAATGGGGTAGTTACCTATGTTTGATTTTGTTCATAATTTTATACATAAAAGCAAATAGCAATCAAATGTAATCTTGTTTGTGAAAACAGTATCAAAATTGGTTGTAAAATAAACGTGTAATTAATATTTTTAATTATTAAAAAAAGTAGGGTGTAGTAGAGATTTCCCGCTATCTTCCTCAGGCACATGCATTTAAATTTTACGTTATAGTTTGTATTTTGCATCTCATCAATGACTTTTTCTTTCTGTGTTCCCATCTTCCTTTCTTTTTCTATGTATTTTAGTGTTTGGGTAAGGTAAATTTTATATAAACAATTTAAAAAAAAATTACTTGACTATCCTATTGCTTTGATACATACATTCATGAACTAGCGCCTGTATATCCCAGAAAAATGCAGCTAGAACTATACAGTCACACATTTTACCAGCTGTTTTATATCCTACGTAATAGGGACCCAATACCTTCTACTTCTACTGGTTTTTTTTAATCGTATAATTCTGTCTTTGACTGTAATACTAGGTATTGAATATGAGTTTCACTGTAAGCCCTGAACAAATATATATATAAAACGATTATTTATCTTATCTTATCTTGTGTGGGGGCTAGTCAGTACAAACCGGCGACACTTCGACCCAGTGGGATCTTTTGTGTCGACTTCCCCAATAACGACTGCCATATATGATCATGGCAGTCGGGACCGACGGCTTAACGTGCTCTTCAAGGCACGGAGCAGGTAATAATTGTCAATCAATGCGCACATAATTTCGAAAAGTCATATAACTTCCGAAAGTCAGAGGTGCGCGACGTGGGTTCGCACCCAGACCCGCTGCATTGCAGTCTGTTGGTCTCCCCAATGAGCTGTCGCTGCTCTTTGTAAAAAAAAAGAGCAGCGGTAGCTCAGTGGGGTAGCTGAACGATAATTTAACTATGCATTGACATTATTACAAAGTAAAATAAAATAAAAGAGACGTAAGTGATATTTTATTTATAATGAAACACGATATTTTCTTCTGATATTGTAACATATAACAATATACAAACACTCGTTAGTTTTAATAAGTAAGTCGTTTAATCTTTAACAAGTCAATTTTTATTAAAGGATTTCTCCCGCACTTGCAATAATTCCTATGACGCGGGGGACTTTACAAACATTCAAACAACGGACACAAAGAAGACCCAGACTCGTAACAAACATTTGTGGATCACATTCGAACCCACAACACACGGCGCAGTCTCAGTGGCGAGGCAACTAATTAAACCACTACAACATCCGTGCAGTCATTATTATATAATAATGACTACTATATTATATTTATTATAATAGTACAAGAATTCAGAGCCATTTATTTATATTATATTAAATTATATATTATATTTATATTATATTATTCTTGTTTAGAGTATTTCCTCTTTTCGAGCTTTGGCTCGGTATACAGAGTTCCCGCCCTGAGACCCTAAGGGAAAAGGTGGCTCAGTGCTCCCGCTAACAAAAACTGTATCTCCTAAAACTTTGCTGACTATTGTTGATTTGTGTATTGCTGCCTGTTTATGAATTATATAATATTATAAATTATATATATTATATTTTATATATTATACTAAGTTATATTAGCATATTTGCTAGTTGAAAAGTGAGGCCATTTGAGACCTATCGATCAGTTCACTTAAAATAGTAGTCGAAACAATGTATATAAAATGTTTAATGTGTCAAAGTCCAGATCTAGTTCTGTAAAATGGCTCACTTTAAACGAGTGCGTATGCATACATTGTTAACTTACTTATTATAGTACTTATTTAAAAAACAGTTGTAATGAATGATATATAAGTATGACTCTGTGATCTTAGTCTATAATACCATAATACAAATATATTAATATCATTACACAATAATATATTCAAATAGATGCAGTCGTAATTATAAGCGGTCGATCCCACGACAATAATCTCATTCATATAAATATATGTACGTTTCTATCTACATTAATATTATAATATACAATAACTAAGCGACCAATAATTAACGTGGCAGACTATTAACATAATTTTAATGACCATTTATTTTAGTTAATGTAATATCTGTCGTTATAATGATATCTTAATTCTAATAAATTCGGCAGGTATTATGATATATGTATGTTCTTATACGACTAGATTCAAAACGATTATAACATGGGAACTAAGAATAAATGTTATTTGAAATAGTTCACTAGGAAAGTTTAGGAGTAAAAATAAATAAATCAGTAAATGAGCCTGAGGGACGATTGTCAATCACCAGACAAATGTTAAGTCCTTTAAAGAAAACTCCTGCACTAGAAATAATTTCTGTGTCACGGGGGACTTTTACAAACACAGACTCGGAACAACCATTTGTGGAGTATACAAATTTTTGTACCGTGTGGGATTCGAACCCACAGCGCTCGGCACAGTGGCAGCGGCGAAACGACCACTTAAACCAAAACTGAGAAATATGTTAAGCGTTTTTATAAGTTAGTAGAGTTATAATATATCATATTATTTTTACGGTTGAGGCTATGTGATGATCTCAGTGTTAATTTAGCGAAAAATGTAGATGGAAAAAGAAAATGAAATGATCTTCAGCAACTCAGGTAATCGTGAAACGTGCTCAAAACTGGAGATTCAGCGATTATAATTCTTATGGTTGTTGGTGATCAATTATTGGTATTCTGTGTATAATGTGATCCTAATAAGATGAGGATTGTCTTATCGCGATTTTGTAACGTGAGAATATCTGCAGTTCAAAGATATGTCAGTTTTAAATTACACAACCAATATATTTTTCTGTAGTCTGTCAAGTCTTAGAATACCAGACATAATTTAAAATCTATTGTGCCTGGCCGCCAAGTGCGACTTACAACAGCAGCTTAAGAATCATAGTTTACATGATGCAGTTCTTGGCAGTCATTATATCCCTCATCATACCATTATTCCTATTTGCATTCTATAGTTTAACATTTAAAGAACTTATCTTAAGGGTAACTATTAATTACACTTAATTAGTAGTTAATTGTATAACTATAACGAGTAAGTACTGTGTGTTTATTACCTTTACTTTGGGTTATTCTTTACAAAGATTCTAGTTTGGATTAGCCCAAGTACAGACTAAAGTTAACGATATCAGGTTATTCAACAATATCTTATAATATTGAATGTGGAAGTTTGTTTTTAATATGATATAAGAGCGTCTTATATAAAAAAGTATTTTAAAGTGATAAAGAAATCACATACACATTATTAACAAAGATACCTACTACGATTGTGTTCTTGTGTTCTTCAGGAACGCATGCAGGTATAAAGAATATTCTATATTAACATAAAGAATAGTCTTTATACCTGCATGCGTTAACACCTTAGATATATAGTCTTATCTATGTGCCAAGTTTCATATAAATCCATTCAACAGTTACACGTGATCGAATGACAAACATCCAAACCTCCAAACATCTTAACAAACGTTAAAAATATAAGTAGCATTAATTACTACTTCTAAATAAATTATTTTTCTGAGCTAGACTTAATAAGTGTAACAAATTTCTTAACTAAAGTTGTTAGAGGATTGATTAGGATGATCAAAGTGAAAATTCCAGTGAAGGTAATAACACCTATAGCGACGTCCTCACTAGTCCAGAGTTTAAACATGTTCTTGTTGAAAGCGTAGCACAGACATGTGGACGCTGATGCATAGGCAACAATCCCGAGGACGATGTGTGTGATCTTGACAGCTATTGGAGGGATGTACTTCCGAAGCCAGTGCGACCAGAGAGCGGCCACACCTAAAATAATATTTAGTGTTGTGAAGATAAAAGCTACCAGGCCTGGAAGATAGAAACATATAATGTTAGTTTTGATAAGAGATCTCAAGGGTATTCACATTTATTATTGTTAAATTGGTTTTAAAGTCTCGTGGTTTGCACATTCTTAACATTTTAACACTTCTTTATTCTTTGTGTACCAAGGCTCTGCTAGAATCAGACCAAACAGAATCTACGGTAACAGGTGGGCAGCAGGGCCAAAATTCTACGTTTGCAAGTTTTTGCTTTTACTAGCAACTTTTACTAGTAGTACGATTTATGCAGTAAGTGTTACTAATTGTATATTGCTGGTGCTCATGCAGCATAGGCGATTAGCAGGCCTTTGGAAAGAAACTGAGTCATTGGTGATTTAATCACCGAGCTAGTCAACAATTTGTATGATTCATTTCAACAAGGTAGTTTCGCCGGCATTAAATATTCTAACATAACATAAAAATACAAACAAATGGAGCCAACTTACCAAATTGTCCGTGCAACGTATTAAAATTGACGTCCTTATAAATCATAATAATTATACTTCCAGTCAAAGATAGTCCTGAGGCTACTATTTGCAAGATCCAATGAGCTCGTCTTTTGTTATTGAGATCCAGACTAGACGACCACGTGTTATATGGAGTCATACTTAATAATGACTGTGACATTATCAACGTGTACTGCAATAAGAAACAATTATTAATTTAATACATTTTCTTTACACCGGCTGGTAACATATCTTTATTTGGGTTCATAATTGGTGAAATACATTTCTTATGGTTCAACATTGATTAAGCGGTCTCTTAATTATTGAGTGCACCGATGGCGCAGTGGTTAGTTAGTAATTAGCTGAGTATTCTACATTCTTCTAATCCCCACTGAGAGATATATATTACATCTATATATTATATAGATAGTATTATAAAGACAATATAATAAAATATAGTTTTAATTCTACAGAAGCGGATTTACTTTGTAATCAAAGCAATAAATGACGTCCGATGACAAATAGTTGATTACTCATAACCGACAAAATTGATTAATGGTCAAACAGTATTATAGCTTATCTTCATAATTATATGGTTTTGCAAAAAATACTTTAATTCCCTAAATGTTGACGTCATTTATTATGCTGTCAATAATATTGTACCAATTGCGGGCATTGTAAAACTGATTACGGATGCACGTATAGAAATGTATGGTATCCAATGCAAAGCAGTGACAAAATGTTGTACTAATACCAATGTATGTATTATCATTGTGTTATGATGTAATAGAGAGTATTCTTTTGTATATAATCAAATTAGTAGTTTTGTATAGTCAGGCAGTTCAGTTTTGTTTGCAGTAGCGCCGCGCGGCAGTCGTCTCCTCGCAACCACTAAGCTAGATCGTGGCTCAATATGTATTTATATTAGTTGTAACTGATACCAATGAATATATATCCATAGTACTACTATCAAGTTATTTTATTTGACTGCAATACAACAACACATTAGCAAACCCCTCCAAAAAGGTTAAGGAAATATATATTATTATATTTAAATTTAATTTAGCATTTAGCTAAAAGGTGTCCAAATAGAGGCCAGTTAGTTGCTTCTTACAAGGCATAGTGACAGGCTCAAGTATTAGTCCACTATAACAAACAGTTTGTCATATTTTGTACTATACCGATATCTTAATAAAATCAATCACTCTATGTTTTCAACACTGTCAGTTTTAGTGTCGTAGTAGAGCGATAACGAAGGAATTCCTAAAAACAACTCAGGGAATGGTAACCGTTTAGGCCGGTCTTAAATTTCTTTGCCACTATATTAAGAGTAACTTCCAATACTTCTATAAAAACGCCATTGATTTGTGTTGCCATAGCTTTAAACTACATATATAGATAGATACGATACATCGTGCCCAATTCATTCGATTAGATATATATATATATGTAGCTTAAACTAAGATAACATGATGCAATTTACTACTGTGTCAGTAAATTAGATTATTACAGTGTGCATAGACGGCGAAAAGGTTGTCAATATGCGCAAAAATACTAAAATATTAAAGCAATTATTGTATAATATGTAGAAACTTACCCCAGGCACACATAGCAGAATGTGCAAAAGTATAATATTCTCTGGAACTGAAGTGACATTATAATCCAACTTTACAGCAAAAAGTAATGAGATTCCCACTATCATTCCCATTAATATGTGAACCAAAACATTGTATGAAGAGAGAACTGTTTTCACAAACGCATTTTCTTTTAAAGCAAACATTGTTCCCGACACCATTTTGAAGATCACTAAAGAATAAATTAAATATCACTGATCGCTTTTTCTCGAGATACGGGGCCAAGAAATATTATATAAAGCAAATTATCAGAGTGCTCCTCAGTCGACCATGCTGAAGTGCCAATAAAGCAATATCCGAATGAAATTTATAACTCGACGAGCATGAAAATAGTAATGAAAGATTACCTTTTCTTTATCAAAATCCGGTGATTTTGTTATATTGTGATATTGATTATCTGCTGATAGATTTAATCATGTCACGGTCGTATGCCGCTATATCTTCTAAATATTTTGCTACATAGAATATTTGTAACTAAAAGTATAAATATAAATCATTCATAGTTGGCAGCAATTGCGTATTGATTTTTTTGCATTGCGTTGTATGATATGGCGTAGTGGTTAGTGTAACCGACTGCTACTCCTGAGATCGCGGGTTCGATTGCCGCACAAGTCAAACATTTGTGTGCATGGACATGGATGTTTGTCTTGGTCTGGGTGTTTCTATGTATAATATGAATGTATTTACAAAAAAGAAGTATATATGTATGTTTATCCATTGTCTAGTACCTATAGTACAAGCTCTGCTTAGTTTGGGCTAGATGTGGGTATGTGATAGAATATTATTATATTATATTATATTCTCGACTGATTTCATTTGATTTGGCTAGGTTTATGTGTTATACATTTATTTGTATTACTGTTATATGCATACAGGATTTATAACTGTTTTACGCAACTGTAATTTTTAATTTAAAAGCATATAACGTCTTAATCTTCAAAGTAATATCTAGCATATAAAATAAGAGGTTAATATAGTATGTCGGCCGTTTTTTAGTAGCCAAGCCTGATTCCAGACTCAAGACTGTTACTTAGAGACATTTGACTAAAATTTCAAACTTTGTGAAGGCCGGAAATCGAATCCAGAAACATAAGATCATTTAAGGAATCAGGCTGTCAACAAATCAGTTTACTTTGATAAGAAATCCAGGATTTTCTTAAAAACTACGACTACTGACTTACTTACTACGATAGCTGTAGTTATTTACCTCCTTTATAAAATCAAACATTTTTGGAAATACAATCATATCATAACGTTGAACGTTAATGTATGAATATATTCATTGCGCTTCATATAATATCGTATGAAACATCAATATTCACATGAAAGATCTAAAGATACCGAAAAAATGTTACGAATATTGCAACCATCTATATAGGTAGGTATTTCTTATCTATGCTTTTTCTTCATAATCTGTGTACGCAGTATGTATGACGTAATATAATAATTATTTTTTTTGGTGGTAGAGCATCGCGGATTGTCAGTAACGATTTAGGATAGGGTTTAGGATTCCGTTGCAATAGAAGACGAAAAATGGATTCCAATGTAACTTGTGATAGTCTGTTCTAGTAGAGATTGTAGCATATAACCTCGGGGAAAGGGTGTACTTAAATATAAATAATTTTCATAATATAATTAGCTTAAAAATTAGTCAAGTTTAATGGTAGAAGTAACACAGTTTCAAAATTATCTAATTAAGCGTTAAATAAACAACGCGTTAAAATCCGTATACTTAAAGTAATTTGATTTCAATGAATAATCTTGTTTTGTATTCCTGTTGTAAGTAAGGTTTCCAAAACTCTTTCAGGAAATGCTGTTACTGTCATTAAGAAAAACCAAAGCACTGTGTTTCTTAACCGCTAGCCGTAAGCAATTCAGTGATGCAAATTAAAAATAGGTTTAACATAGATTCGGTCAGTTGATTGGTAACGTGGAGCTAAGTCGCCAGTCTGGCTGTTTCAGCTTTGAACGTCTCATAACATGTAAACATTGGTAAATATTTTTTGCTTACCTCTCTTATTTATGCACTAGTTTTATTTCGCGACTTTATCCGTGTGCACCACGAGTCACGTCACGTAATTTACGTAGACAAACTGTCATACGATGCCGGACAATACGTAAGACGTGGCTCAGTCTTAATTTACATATTTCAAACTAAAACTAAAAATGTCAAGGCCACAGCCGTTAATTGATCCTTGGTTAGAAATTCGTTCGATAGTTTTTACGTGTTCTCAAACAGATAGGTAGAGATAGTACAGATAGATAGACAGAATTTCTAAATAAGATCGTATTTGGTTAAGACCTATTTAAATAGTCCAAGGAATGAAGACCAAAAATCAGATCTCCATTTTAGAAATATCCAAAATGTCTACAAGCTGTTTGCTGACGGTTGTAACTGTAAATTGAAGATATTAAAAGAAAACAGTTGTTTAATAAGTATAGATAGATTGTGCGAATTGCTATACTTAGAATTATGTAACTATTTATTTATGATTAATAGCATTGAGTTTGATATTGCTTCTATTTCAGGTTCATATTATGCCGTCCAAATTTCATACCAAATATTTTATAACAATGTTCATCTAGATTGCCAGAAACTATTTGTACGGTTAGCTATTAGCAACAGTCTCGTGTCTGACTTAGGTAATATCGTCGCTTTTAGGTGTAACATGGGTATGTGTCCAGGCCGTCCGAGCCTTAGAGAATAATATTCGGGTTATATGCGTGACCCCATGTTACATATGTGATGTCTTCTATTACGAGCACTTAGGTCTGAATTGTAACGGGTGTAGGACAGGGCCAACTGATGAAAGCTAAGCGGTTTTAATATCCAGTACTAATATTCTGAGTTGAATTTTCGGCTTTATAAATATATTGACTTTATATCCACGCAGGAGTAGGCAAGCGCGTATTACATTTCGCCAGCTAATGATCTAGGGTCGTAATATTAGCAGGCGAGTGTCTACCGGGTATAGCTCTAGACTCCGTACTTCCACTGAGAATACCAATATAGAAATCTAAATCTTTGGCTAGAATTCAATTCGTACATAAAAATTGAAATATTAGGCTAGAGTTCGATCTGGTTCAGCTAGCGGTTGAGTTTATTGGTTAAAAACGCAGTACATTATATTCAGTATTAAAGAAAGTCAAATAGGCATAGGCACGCTGTAATAATTATAGACAAATATAAATTTATCTAAAATGAGCGAAACACACGAAACATCTATATATTGTAAAACACGCGGCAGAATTAAATAACTTGTCTCCATCTCTACGTTAGAAAAAGAATTTGCACCGCTCGTGCTGTTACGCTGATAAGCTGGAATAATAGATCTTCTAAGAAAATGTCATTTTCTGCAGTAAATAATAATAATCATTAAAATTTTAATTGAAATCTTGACTCTGCTAAATTTAAACAACTGCTAGCTTAACTTTAGTAAAGTTAAAATTTTGTCAAGTCAGTCGCCTCATAAGAATTAAATTGCTTGTAGACAAGTCCGAATAATTTTAATATCTTGTAAGTGGGGGATCGCTTATATTATTGTGAAAACTGTAAAAGACCTGTGTCTGTACATTAAAAGTGTTTAAAAAGCGTAGTCAAATCAATTCTGAAGTACCCAATTTTTCATTTGGACCAAAAGTTGTTTGCGTCCTAAATTATGAATTTTCTTTATGTCTGTTTGTTTGTTCCAGCTGCACTTTAAAGACATTGAACGAATGTTAATGCAGTTTACACAGTTTGGTGATGGTGTTCAACTTAAAATGTAAGTCACTGTTTATCTAATTTCGTTAAAGTTATCGTGTATTTCGCATAAATCGCGTTGCAGACGAATTAGTATTATTACAATACAGATACAATATTCGTCAAGGTTTACATAAAATTTCGCCGAAATCAATCGCCTGAACAAGAATAATATTATTAATATGCTTGCAGACAGGGCCGATAATTTTAAAATTTTGTAAATGAAGGTTCGTTTATTAATATACGTGTAACACTGGCCAATATTCGTCCATGTTTGCAAATGTTTTCCATAATGAAATGACGCACGTTCGGACAACGGCAGGCCAAGGTATATAATAAACCGGCATCGGTCAGCACAATTAAGGGGTCCCATTTGGACCTTTGCTAATGGAATTAAATCCAATTAGATTTTAGGGTTACGAGGTGAAGTTTGCCGACGGTAAACAAATGGCTTTCTATTACGGGATACACCTGCTGTTCAGACTATTTGTCCAGAGATAAATGTGTTGCCACTCGTTAAAACGATTTGACGTTTTTGCCATTAATTAGTTTTATCTTAATTGCTTCTTGCCTGCTGCTCACTGTGCTCAGCGTTTACATATATTTTGAGTTGAATTAGTTTATTATTTGGAATGAGATCTCCATGACCTGTTGCTTGAAATTATATTGAGTAATTCATATTTCATCATGCTTCCGATTGGTTGGATTATTGTTTATGCAACATGAAGTGAAAGAAATAGTATAAATCACATTTTACTTATTTATGCTGTTGCCCTTGCACTTTATTTCTGTATAGATAATTTTGAGTAATTGCTCCACCTACATATATCAGCCTGATCAATCCGATAGCTAAACGCGGAGATTAGGACAATGCCCCTTCAGGAGCGGTAGTAACAATTACTTATGGTAATTTGTCCGAGTGTTTGCATGAGTTTGGCGAGAGGTCTAAGTTTGATAGTATATTATATACATACACTAATACTAAAAGGTTCCCTGTTTTGCCACGATAACTTATATTCTTGCCTTTGTTTATATAGAAGTGTTTTTGATTTCATATAGTGGGCCCGGTTATTATGGATTCAGATGCCTTTTCGTTAAGTTGTTTTCAGTGATCGGCGAACATGGCGTTTATCCTCTGAGTGCATTTTGATGAGATTTAGTATGATTGAAATTAAACTGCTATATACGGATATTCTTGCGTTGTTTATTCAACGCGATAAAATCCGTATATAGTAGTTTAATTTCAATGAATAACATTCGCGTAAACAGAAGACAATATTATGTAGATTTAGTATGATATATTTCTTCAGTGGTATACGCATATAGGCTATAGGAGGCGTTGTTCATATTTCGTATCTGTACTTATTAACCAAATCAAAAATTCACTGGTCAGATGACAACAGATGTTCAAACAAAGAGATTGGATGCACGACTGTTTACTATACGTTTCGCGCATACAAATTCTATCCATTCAAAGTGCTAATACGTATCGCTGACGAAAGTATACACATCGTTACATATATTATGATGCTGGAATATTGCGAACGGATCGCTACGACGCTCCTAACTTTTTCTCAACACAAACATGACTGGATAAAATCAATCAAAATCCATCTCACGAGCATCTCAGATCAAACACGCCAAGTGTTCCGAACTTGTTTGGCTTAGAGCGTGCTGGTTGCAGCATATTCAATAAAATCCGTGAAAGTTCCCCTTGCAAGAACATTTTCTCATGCTACAACGTTTCTTGCTACGTGCGGTTTTCGATCAAAGTTTTCCGTTTCATCGTCTGCAGACAAGTGGGAGTTACGACCGTAGGCATCTCTCTGCAAAATGCCATGTCTGGGAATACGACAATTTGTGATTTACGGACATTTTATTTTAAAATTTTGTTGCTGATTTTCATGTTGAAATGTAGCAGTTGTCCGCTTTGAATGGTTTAATTTAAAACTACTATTTTAGTGTTTCCTCTCGGGAGTGAACGTTTCAAATATCAGGTTAAAATAGTTCAAATTACAACAAGTTCATGTTATTATATCGACGCTGGAAAGTTTGAACGTTAGTAGTGAATGTTCATGAAAATACATTTTCTGTTTTATTTGTTAACATTAAAATTAGCAAATAAAACGTAAGCGAAAGAATATTGGCTTTGCTAACGAGATAAATAAAAGTGAGAACCGGTTACAGATTGGCTTATATAAAATAACATTCATATGAAGACTTTACTGGCCTGAAATAATCGTAATCGCGTTACCGTTAATCTGCCACATTTTACCTGTATATACAGTTGACGTTGACAATCCGTGGTAAGAGAAGGTTGGTTTTGCAGTGTCACCGATGGATAGCAAGATCTCAATCCATGAAGTAAATGCTGTAAAGGTCTCAGTCGCGGCAATGCAATGAAAACTTATGTTTCTATATAAGACTACACGATCGGCGCAGTGGTTTACGTTGTCGCCATTAAAAAAGTGTTGAGTGTTGTGGATTCAATTTCCCACAAATGGTTGTTTCGAGTCTGTGTACTTCTTGTTCGTTTTTTCAATGTTTGTAAAGTCTCCTACGATATAGGTATTATAACTAGAACTAAAATCGCATAAAAGTATGCTGCCAATAGATACAGTTCTTTATTGCGTTAGAATTATAGCGTAATCTGTGTGTATCGGACACAAAGGTAACAGGACTGAAAAAGTTTTGCTTACATTTTGTTTAAATAACCATATTTATGTTTGTATTTTGTAATTGTATTCTATACAACGACGATATGTTAAGCGTCAATCTATGCAGTCGTGTATAAAAATAAATAAATGAGAATAACATACCGAATTAAAGACCCTTGCGTCATTACGTCTAAAGAGACGTCCTCTACACTTTAGAATATTGCACATACGTAAACATTCATAAATGTAGCAAGTAATTTGCGACGAAATTCCCTTGATCCAAGGCGAAAAATTCAATAACATAGAGACATTTGTTAACGCAACAGGACCGGCTTTCATTTGCCGGTATCTCCCCTAGGCACTTAAGTTTACATTAAACTTGTCCAAGCGCGAAATTGATCTTTTAGTGAGGGGATCCCTCAACGAAAATATAAATTGCCACGCGATGCTATTGATATTACGTTCCGATGTCGAAATTTGGATCGAAATTATTTGCTTTTGCCGCTTAAAGATTATTGTAAGTGTAGGGACAATAGAACCCCACACTTGTGTTTCGGTGCGAGTGCAACGATCGAGGATGTGAAGAAAAACAACACATTTATGGTATTTAAGTAGTATTTAATAGCGAGCGAAAATAAATCCTTTTTAAGATTGCAGTAGGGTTTGTCCGTAAAAGTGGCTAAGGAAAACGACGTACGTGGCATAAGAATATATGTATATTATATAATTCGGCATCATTTTAATCGGTGGTGATGCAAACGTATACGGTGAACGAATTTAAAAAAAGAACGTTTTCCCTACTTTCCAAGACATTTTTTGGGAATATATTTTAACCTTATTTTTACTATTAGGTATATATCTAATTAAGGCAAAACATACGAAATTATATATAATAAACTATATGTTTCTGTTGAGATATTGACGTTAACATGACTTAAATATGTATTTATAAGTCAATCACCATTAATGCCGAATGTATGCGACACAAGATCAAATATAAACTTGTCAAACCCTGAGAGTTAACTTGGTTTTAATTCGAAAATAGCTCATCGATTTAATACCATAAACAAAATACAGAAAATTTATTTTTCATGTCTGACATACTTGACTATATTATATAAGTTATTATCTATACTTATATATATAAATCTTCTGTACGTGAGTTTGTAATTAAACTCTTCCTAAACGGCTGGACCGATTTTAAATAAATTTTTTGTGTGTGTTCGTTCAAATGTATTCGAGAATGGTATAGATTTTAGTTTTTTAAATTAATTTTTTCGCTTTTATTTGACAACTTCTGTTGTGACAGCTAGCTTGAAGAATGGCTGGAGAGGCGGCATGGCATCCTCAACTTTCGGCTGATACAGGTTATGACTGACCACGGTTGTTTTGGCCAGTTCCTGTGTCGCATAGGCCGGCAAGAAACGGCCAGATGTCATCACTGCGGCGACTGCCGCGATGTTGTTGTGGACACGGCGCTGCACACTTTGGCGGATTGCCCCGCCTGGGCATCGCAGCGCCGTGAGTTGATCGCGGCAGTCGGTATAGTTGCCCTCTCGCTCCCGGCCGTGGTTCAATCTATGGTCCGGAGCGAGAGGACGTGGGATGCCGTCGCCTCCTTCTGTGAAGAAGTCATGTCCATCAAGGAGGCGGCGGAGCGAGAGAGGGATCGCTTAAATCCACTCCTTAGTTGCAGAACCGGGCGCCGGAGGGCGCGAGATGACCTCCTCCCACCCTGAGGTTTGATCTGGGGGTGGTGGGCTGCCACCCGATCAGCGCCAGGTCTGAGAGGCGGCATGCGTATTCCCACGTGCGCCTGTGAGTCGTGTTTTTTTTGTCTCTCCACAAGGGGACAGTAGAGGAAGGGTCATGTAGTGGCCTGCCATTTTACACGGCGGGCCGAAACCACGGCAGGGTCGCGATTGCATGTGAAAGCGAAAGCGATTCGTGCGGCCCTGCCATCTATGGTTATGTCGAGGAACGCCGTGGTACGTTTAGTCGGTATTACCGGGGTATCTTTCCCCCGGTGAGCCCGACATAACCTCTCCGTCGCCCCGCAGGGAGGTAGGCGTCATAGCATTACTCAAAAGGCAAAAAAAAAAGCTAGTTCTTTATAAAGTAATACATATTTATTAAACAAAGTATATATATATTTCGATTATATGATGTGCAAGAATTTTTGGTACTTACTGACTTACAGTAGGTAGTCTCTATGTATGTATCACGTAAGAGAAGCTTGTAACAATACCTACTTAATTAATACCAAACGCAAACATACACGTGGATGAGCCGCGGCATAATGAGCTTTTTAATTAAAAACCTTCCTCGATTTAGCACGGGTATATAAAATTTCCTTCGTAGGATTACATTTGAAAATTTTAAAGTAAACCACGGCAGATAAGGGATGTTGTAATAGGTAAAGGTGAAATATTTCGATTTCCTTAAATATATGCAGGTACCGGATTGAGGCGCGCCATTGATATAAAATCAAAGGAAGCGCGTTGGGTGATTTGGGCGACATCACTTTCTAGACATTCGACTCTTGCCTAATGTAGTTTTCGATGGCTAAGTCTGTGGGTTAAATCAATATTCATTGCGCTAATAAGATTGTAATAATTGCTCCTGATACAAGCAATTTTATTTAGTTTAAGTTCTTGCCAGTTCTTCTTATTGCTTCTACGCCCTTACTTTGCTGAACATGACAACAGGTAAATGTAATTGTAAATTCGCATTAATAAGTGTAACTTTGTCGTTCATAAGTGTTACTTTGTGACCTACATGAATAAACATTCATTTGATTTAATTTTTAGCTAAAGACGTTTTAAGTTACCACCTCTTCTTCGCCCTAGCCATTATTATTTCCAAGTCACTTGGGATCGGCTTTTATAGTCTAACCGGATTTGACTGGATATCAGATTTTACACGGAACGGCTGCCACCTAACCTCCGCAACCCGAAGGCTAACGATACCCTAAGGCTAGACCAGTGTCAGGATATTATAGCGCACTGACTTCCCAATAACGACTGCCATAGATGTTCATGGCAGCCGGGACCAACGGTTTAACGTGTTCTCCGAGGCACGGAGCAGACGATAATTGTCAATCAATACGCACATAATTTCAAAAAGTCATATAACTTCCGAAAGTCAGAAGTGCGTGACGTGGGTTCGAACCCGAGACCTTCTGCATTGCAGTCTGTTGGTCTCCCCACTGAGCTATTGCTGCTTAAAAAACCACCTATTTACAATCAAATGACCTATTTGCAAAATTTGTTATCTATTTAATATTTTAAGTAACATATTTTGCAGTTGCTCATTCCATTGATTAACAAATAATCAGTTGTATTTATTTTCTTTATTTTATAAGTCAACAGTAAACAAAATTAGCAAATTTTAAACTTTGTTAATTCCATTTACGCTAGACATCTTTGACTTTCCCTTCAAATCTGAGCAGGAGTGGTACGTAATCAAGGATTAATTTTCTACTTGGATTATTTTCAATCCACCTTCGTATGTGAGCTTTAGATGTGTCTTCAATTTAAGGGCTGCTCGCTTAATAATTTTGAGACGTGATATATCTAGGTCGTGAACTTCAAAAGTCACTGAAATCTTTACATGTAATAAAATGTGCAATACCATTCTGTTTGAATTTCGAGCATAATTGCAAAGTATATTTTGTAAAGAGTATGTTTATATCTGTAGGAATTTAAGCTAAGGTATCGAAATGGTTCATAATCGATTTAATAACGATAATAATATATCAAATCTGCAAAATATCATCCAAAGATAAGAACTATCACGTCACTGAAGGGCATTATGCCAATAACTCAGACGTTAAAAATCGCGAAAACAAAACGCCTAGCCATTAATCTTTTTGATATTGTAATTATATTGAATTAAGTAGTAAATATTTTTCGTTGAATAATAATAAACTTAAATTTCACGATAACCAAGTCACGGTCTCGGCTTGTTGTGAATAAATTATTTTATTGGTTATCAGATTTTGTATAAAATATAACATTAAATATGGTTATTATCTTTTGCTTTATTATTCGCCCCAGAGCACAATATTTAATATTATCTCAAAATATATTTCTGATTTTATTTAAATAACTTACCTAATTGGGAACTTAATGTAGCTTTCTTTTGTTACATGTCTTGCATATAATTTCGTCGATATTTTAATAAAAACCTTCGTGAACATGTCCATTCTGACATTTTGTTAAGTAGGTAATTACGTTAGTGTAAATTCATTTCAATTATTGTAAATACATATTACTTATACATTATAATTAATATATTTCAGCGAATGAATAAACGTAAAGCCTATTTTGAAAATAATATTAGCACTTGTGTATTAATTTTAGATAAATAAACGAGTAGTCTTAATGATATTTAAATGAAGGTAAACACTATAAAATATTTAAAAATACTTGACACAATTACCTTTTATTTATTATAGCTGTAGAGATGGAGTAGGTATCTCATGAAAATACAAGAAATATATTTCGGGCAAACGACACAGCTAGTGAATATTCTTTGTGAATACTTTGACAAAGAAAATATACTTGACATAAAATACTTCTTCAATATAAGGCACTTTTTTATATACTATCAAGATGACAAATGAGCATACCTTGTCATGGTTTGCGATTACTATAGTCTATAGACATTTGCCATACCCGGGGTGTCATTTGCCTTCCCTTCAAAATAGGAGTAATTATTTGTCGGCGCGAGGGGTAAAGATAGATAGCACTGGCTCTTGTTGCTAGTACACCATCTAGTTTAGGAGCCTGAAAACCCTACTCACTGCAGGAACCAACATACTTTGCTGCAATCTTCTAAAGGGCACAGGTCAGTCAGGTATCAGCAAAAGCCGAAGTTTAAGGCAAGAATCTTTAAAGGCTTATGAAAGTTAATACACAGTGCCCTAACTCCTTCAAGTTGTTAGCCTTAAAGTAAGTTAAATACTTGCAATTTAAGTGAACAGTCGTCAGTAGTGCGATGTCCGAGATTTAAATTCATCGTCTTATAATTGTCCATCCGCGCATGGAACATTGCAGTGTATCATTGTCGTTATCTTAAGAATAGCAAAATTGAGCTTCGTATGTGTAATACATAATCAAGCGATAATTTTAATAAATATTAACATGGATAACTTAAGCACGTTTCGGTGATTCATATTTAAATTAATAGCTAATTAATAATTAATATTACCCAAGTACGGGATACATATTGACTGACCTACATTTATTTAATACCCATATACCTATTTTTGTTTTTATAAAGTAAGAATAACAATAACATGTACGGTACGATGTAATCCGTACGTACTATTGTAGTTCGCGGACGCTTGTCGGCGGGCGTCAAGGACTCGTTACATACAAGTTGAATTTGTTTAAGGTGCGCGGCTAATATTTGTTACTTATCAATATTTAAAAAAATATGACGAAAATGCATATCTACATTTTGTATATTTTTTATATTATTATGTATCTCTGTAAAAAGTGCCTCAGATATGTATCTAACGTTGTGTTACTTTTTATTGCAATATCCGACAGCCATCTGAGCGGAGACTATCGAAAAGACTAAAGAAAATCTATTATGCTATTTACGTCATAGTACAGAGGCATTATTGCGGTTGTCTGTTAGGCATTTCGTATAGAAAATATTAAATCCTTATTCGCATTCAACCTACTCTTCAATATGGGTTCTAATTTATACCGCGTGCGAGATTTATGATGGCGTTAAAATAAAATACAATTCCATCTCATTTTGGCCTCGGCAAGAGTAGAATTAAAAAATCTACATAATATACCAGTTTTCATATTCAATGGGCATACATTACCTTCTTGATGACACTTATTACGTTTGTAAAGAGATCTAAATCGTGCTAGACGTGTGTTATGAATATTTTTGATAAAAAGCCTCACATCATTGGTATAAGTTGAGTGCGCTAAGGAAAATATCCTGTTATTTATTGCGTGTCTTATAAAAGGTGGGTCGCCATTTTCAATTTACGAATGTATTATTATAAAATGACTGTGATAAAATCCTTACTAAGATGGCCTGGGAATGTGGAAAGTATGGACGTCAACGGAGTGTCTGAGAAAGTATATTACATAAATATGAATGGTACACTTGAAATGGAAATATCCTGGTCTAAGTTTTCTGACCAGATCAGAGAAGTAAGGGTAAGAGGCGGGGTTGAGAGTACCCTAAGACATTGAATGAAGAATGTGATGGGAGAATGGAGCTATATATATTAGTATTACAAGTTGAACTCCATAGTCTCGGTTTACTCTGCCGGATAACTGGATGTACTATCTATATAGGAGAAAACGCCTAATTGTCACATTTTTTGTATATAAGGTAGATATTAACCAAAAACTTTTTATTGAATATTAGATAATAAATTTCTAATCACAATCACGTTTTATTACAAACTAATATTGCTGTAAAATTAAGTAAAATAATATAATTTAAAATCTGCATAATTATTATTTAATTATAAAACGATATATGTAAATGAAACACTAAATGTTAGTCCAAATTTGTCTCAAGACTTACTTAGAATGACTATACTTAGAACTTACTTAGACTTACTTAGAATTACTAAAAGGCAAATTAAAAATTCGATAATTTTGTAGATTAGGAGCCAGAATCGTATAGTCAGAAAACTGTTGAATGCGTACATTCTCAGATTTCACATTCAAATACGGATTATTTGAAATAGTACTTGATCGACTCAGATTTGTTGTTTTAACAGCTTTTAATTTGAAACTGAAAGTTGTAGCGTCGATGCCTCCGGAATATTCTGGATGGCAACTCCTAACCAGAAGCGGATGTTATGAAATTTATTGCCGCGCAAAATAAACGGGTTTTATCGTGTTCCGACAATTTCCCATCGTCAATTTAATTCGGTAAGGAATTTAAAGTAAATTCTTTACACTTTAATTGGTTCATTGATTAAAATGGCCAGTTATTGCCGTCGCGCGTCGTTAACAACTAAATTGATTAAAATGTGTTAATGCTTGTGTTATGCCAGAGTAATTTTGAATATTTTGTAGTTTCACAACTAGTTTAAATTTATTTTCTATTAATAATGACAATATTGACTTAAATTTGATTACTATGAGCAATATATTTGTAATATCTTACAATGTAGTTGCTTTTTTGGTACAATTTCACTAATTTGAGCCTACAATTCTACACTGTAATTTTTGTTATATTTATACTGCGTGTAACAGAAAGGTGAGGTCATATTTTGGGACCGTAATATATACCTGATAAATAACCAATGCGCCGTATTAAGTCAGTTGTTAGTGTTGTTTTAGTATCGACTATGATATCATACATTCTGTATGATATAGATAAGTCGATAAAAATACTATATATTAGTGAAAATAATGTGTGCGGATTTGTTGGTCGCGATTTTGCAGATGCTATATTATGTTACGTTTAAATACGTACACACACCTTTTTGTTACTCGCTGTATAATACTAGATGTTACTGTTTCTGTTTTATATTACCACTGTTGTACAGCTTTTACAAAACGGATAAAATTCTGCCTTCAGAACGTATAAAATATGCATTGGTAAGCTTATTGTATTTTTAATAATATTTATTTAATTATTCATACCTTTATTACGTAAGTTAATAGAGCTCCCTCTAAAGGTTATTAACTTATTATATAAACAAATCTCACCATTTCTCTAAACCATTAAAAATAAGAAACTTATAACTTACTTACTTAACTTTAGTAACAAATAAAATCAATCATATCGATAACAAATATCTTCATATCCCGCTCAAAGTGGCGCTATAACGAAAGGAACTTATCAAAACAGCAATGTATAACGTCCGTATCAGTAAAATACGATCTATCACTAGAAAAGCGAGATGCACATTGCCGGCGGACATCCGAAAAGTATTTCCGGGCCGTCTGTTGCAGGAACTGTGTACGTGAAGCCATGAATGTTAATGAACAGAATAGAGCACATTCAAATTATTACAAAAACGAATCCGGAATTCTAAGCTTTCGGATCTCATTGTATTCAACAATGACGTCACTTTCAAATAAATGCGCGCCCACTTTTTCTAATGTAGGTCTGACTGATGTGCTCGTAGATAAATATTTAATTAATCGAATTTTAATGTCCATTTATCTTGACGTGACATTTATGTAAGTACGAATAGATAGAAAGTAGACAAATGACTTCTAAGCTATTTATAAAAGAAACTGTATTTATTTATTAATTATCCGGAAACAAATTATTTATTTTTATAAAGTGCTAGTTGGGAGTTATCGTGACTGAAATTCAGTATACGCTACACAATTTGAACAGGAAGAATAATTGCAGAAATTTTTGCGGCCTAGAATTCGCTATTAAGTGTCCTCGCTATAGTTTCATTCCCATTAAGTATTACTAATAAAGACATATTAATATATTTTTGTGACAGTGTAAGCTAGTTTGCACTTAGTATTAAGTATTTAATAGCTATTTCTCTCAGTTACATTTAAAAATATGCTAAATGATTATCTGTTTAGATTTGAAGTGAGTAAGCGAGGTATTGATTTGCACTGAATACCTTTTTATGGTTCGACTAGAAATCTTTATAGTAAGAATTATATGTAGGCAAATTTGTCTTAAATTAAATTTAAATAATTGCATAGCTCAAGATTATAATATAGCTTTTTATATTACCTCGTCAAATAAAAGCCTTTGTAAATTTTGAATGATAGCGAATTTTCAGATTAGCATCAATCACTGGCAACGTTTATTAAATGTAATAAGAGAATATTTATTAAACATTTGTTTAATTGAAAAATATATAATATTGTCTTCTGTTTACGCGAATGTTATTCATTGAAATTAAACTACTATATACGGATTTTATCGCGTTGTTTATTTAACACTCTATTACATAATTTAGAAACTGTTACACTACTATACTATACTATTAAACTTTACTAATTTTAAGCTAATTAAATTATTAAAACTATCAAATCTATTTGTTTTTAAGTTTACACTTTCCCCGACGTTGTTTCTCGCTTGAAGGATCTTCACAATATTTCAAACCAACACTTCGGACTAATATATGTATATTATGAAAACTATTTTAATACCGGGCTTAAGTCGGATTCGTATAATGTACTTTACCTTATTGTTGGCTTACCTAAAGTATTCTTTTTCTTTGATATTAGTACCTTTTTACGATATATAAATAAAGTAATTTGTTTTAATCGCAAGTACAATTTGACCCTGAAATAAGCCCTTCATTTATCTTTGAATCAATTTAAAGACACGACATGATATTTTTTTACCAATTAAATAAGATAGCCTTTTTCTAAACATAATCAAAATTTGTCATTAGGTTTTTGAAAAAACACACGTGATCGATAGACTACGCTTTTTGGCAAAATATGAGGTATTGGTTTTTATCGACATGTCTTCGCAGCAGCAATTAACTCAGTATTTAGCATTATTTCATAGGATTTAGATCCATCCAATATACATACATCTATAAATTAGATGGATATATGTATATATACATGCATAATTATTCAAGGATTACAAACACTACAATATTATTTTTACTAAAACAAAAGAAGTCTTGTCGTAATACCTACGTAACATTCTCATTACTTTTTTAAACACACACGAAAAATATCCGAGTAAAATAGTATTTATAGCTCCAAGTACTTACGCTCTACTCGCTGAGTCAATATTGGAGACACGCGTCTCCCAAGCGGTGAATTTAAATTGCAAATGGAGCCGTTGAAACATTGAATTCAGAATATTAAGAAAAATATATGAAGAATTTGTTCTACAAAGTTATATTATACGTCCAGGCGTATCGTTATTTCATTAAGTATGATTTTATTAAATATTTAAAGACAATTTTATACTTTTATAGATCTTTTATTTTAAAATCTTGAATAATATATTTTAAAATGAGTTTCGTACGTTTTCGATGGGGAAGCTTCTGTAGGTGCATTCTAGTGAGCTTAGTAGTAGAATATGACTCTCTTAGAACTAAATTGTACCTAATTTAGTTCTAAGAGAGTCATATTCTATTATATTCTGTATTGCTACGGGGGTATAATAATATAATAATATTCTATCACATACACACAACACCATCTAGCCAAACTAAGCAGAGCTTGTACTATGGGTACTAGACAATACCAAAACAAACATCCATGTTCATGCACACAAATGTTTGACTTGTGCGGGAATCGAACCCGTGACCTCAGGTCGGTTACACTGACCACTACGCCATCGAGGCCGGCGATACGGTATATTATAGTACGGTATATTATAATATAATAAGCCCTATAACTATGTTTTATTTGTACCTATAACTTTGTTGTATAGACTACGTGCTGCTATAAAAAATTCTTTATAGAAAACGCAATAACGTTTTACCTTAACCGATAATTGAGGCCCGCGATCTACCGCAAGCATAAGCGCGAACTTTCCGCAATATAGTCAGTTAATACAACTAATATTATTACTATATTTATGGTAAGTATAGAAATATACTGGTTTTGGTGTCGTGGTAACAAGGACAGGCGACTCCGCCTCAACTATTTTCATAGTGTGTTATGTGCTGTATAAGGTAGAATATAAACAATATAAAATATCTAAAGTAATAAATTAGTCAATTTTATAATATTTAAAGTGTCTCTTGAACCGCAGTTCTATAAGCAACATTTAGATTTTTATTTGCTTCTTAATTTTAAAGTTATCACTACGCTATAAAATTTTATTCACTGACTATTCATTCGCACTAATTTTTAATGAAAGTTCCGAATTTATTTTCTTTCATGAAGCACTGATCTAATTTCCCCCGTCTTAACCCTACGCTGTAAAAGTTTAAAGTTTAGTCGCACTAAAAGTTACTCTTTGTATTTTCGTAACATTCAACTTGGCTATAAAATTATAACTTGGAGACGGGTCGACAGTTGGGACTGGCTTTTGGATCTAGCCGAACGTTGGTCAGACGGAAACTTCAAAATTAATTTCGAAGTTTGATCGAAAAATGTTTTGCTCTGTCGTCAAAGTGAAGCTGCGATCCTATGCTGCTGGGACCCAGGGACTGAGCAAAGTCTCATATTTAAAAGTTAACTCGATGAGTTCTTGTTCTAGACGCGTTTTATGTTATTCACTGCTCCATTAACCTGACGTAAATTTTCTGGCATAAGATTTTGTAATGCTTTTACGTGGACATGAGTTGTTTAAAATACGAGTATATGTAAAACGCAAAGTGTTAGAGACGAAGAGCATAACGTGCTACTTTCTTTCTTATTAGATCTAGTTTACAACTTAAGATATTAAGTGTACTTACTTATTATTTTAAATAATATACATACTTATTTTTGCCATGAGGCATTTAAAAATGAATCATTTGCCAAAGTTCACAAACACATAGTAAAAAATACTCACACACGTCATAATAATAAATTCAAACAATACCCACTCACGAGTCGAGCTATGTCATTGATGGACGGTGTAGATTTAATAGATGATTTTTCTAACATTTCAAACAATGACGCTTCTATCATTAATCTCTGGACTACCGGTAACGGGCCGTACCGCGGACAATGATAGCTAACTACGTACCGATGCTATCGGATTAGATGGAACTAATCGATTTACTGGTCCCCGGTTGGCTTTCATTAAAACTATTGGGTCACGATGAGATGATGATGATAAGTGTTTTGCGCCACTTAACCCATTACTGCTATGTCTCTCGCGTTGGCTACCCAAAACAAATAGTAACTAATACGCTATCAATTAACCCTGCGAGATACGAATCTCCGCTTATTCTAACATGCAGTTCAATTACGGCTTGTAACTTAACTTGTTAGTTGTGAGCCAGTGTTTGATTTTCACACGATGTAAAAGGAAGACGGGATACTTAGTTCCATTTAATTAATACTATTCAGTTGCTTTTATCAACATCATTATTAACGGAAGCTTTATTTATTAGTACTAAAAAGCACGTTATATCGTGCAATTTGCCGCAGACATGACTAATTATTTCATAAACTAACGAATGTAAATGAATTGCGTAAACTTCCGCACTTGACGGTAGCTTTAATAAATACTAGATTATTATCCCCTGTCTAAATAGAATAAACCAGCCGAAGTTATCGCGGGCGAAAAGCGTATAAAAGCAAACACGGTTACTTAACACGGTGCACATAAATAAAACTAAGATATTTAATTGGTAGTAGCGTCCGCTCAAAGCCCTTGTATTGTTGCTATCAAACTGTAAATACGAACGTTTGGTAAATTGCCACAAAGCCGACGTTTGTGGAGGCACGTGTGTGATGGAAATCTTGTGTCAACATTGTATTATGGTTTGCCTTTATTTTGCTACCATTTACATAGTAGGAAGTCAAATCTAAAATTATACAGTACTTCTGTTTGAATAATGTCAATAGAATATGAATTGTCTGTTACGTAACATGGAAATTTGTTTAACCTGGAAAGGATCAAATTCACCTAGAAAATGAAGTAAGTTGTCCTGGAGTAACCATAAGCTCAAAGAAAACTTAACATTATACACTTTACACTTTATTGAATAATTATCTAAATTATATTAATATATATCACAGATATTATAGAATAATACCTTATTATTGTTTTCACAGTAACTATTACCCATTACTAATAAAAACAACATTTATTTTAGTCCTGTCGAAAATTGTTATACCTAGATTGCATTAATGTGATTGAACCTGAATGTATTGTTAACGAAAGAAAGGCTATACTACTGATTTACTATTAAAGTGGATCAGCGATAAAAATATGTTTATACTTACCTTTGTTCGCGACTACATTCGTATGAATTACACTTTGTGACGTCATTTATTTGGAACATCTAAAGAACCATATCTCCACATTTAGATAGTCAGGTTTTTTTTACACAAATATATAGCTATAGGTGTTTGCATTTTGTATTCGAATACAACTGTGTATAACGCGATACTTTGCATGTACCTGTGCAGCAGTTTTAGACCATGAATTGACTTGAATGATGAATCGCATAGCAGAGTTAAGTACATCGAATGAATTGAATAGTATGCGTACTGTACAATTCATTCGAATAGAATTCGAAGCAATTGTGCATATCGCTAGTTTTGATTTTAAGCAGAACCGAATTGTGAAAACGATATGAAAATTAGTTTAGACATTTTTATGTAATGTTGAAACAAGTGGACACATTGAGAAAATCTAAAAGCTATTATTTTGCGTGTTTTTTATATATATGTCAGGATACGATCTCGATACAGTTTTATAATAGCAATAGATTTGTCAAGTTCGAGTATATTTTCAAGCTTATTGTAGTAAGTCAGATTGGGTAGTGAGACTGTGACATATAGATACGAGTTACAACCGGTTTAGCTGTGCCTCTCGAGATGCGCGCACCATGATATCTTTGCAAGAGTCGGAATGGCTCCAAGGAATTCTTTCCGATATTTAGAGGTACCAACAGCGTAGATAGTGACACGCAAGCCAATGTAAGGCATCGATGTGTACCGGATTGAATTTTAAAGCCCGGCCTTTGCGCTTAGCCAACTAGTCTTTAATATTCTGAGGAATGAAAATAGATTTTAATTGGAATATTAATTACAGGAACGATGGCAATTAGTCGGCAAAAGGGCGCTTTAATCCTTTTATGTAAGCGTAAGAGTATATTGCGTAAGCGGACTGTTGATCGAAAGGTCTCGGATTTGATGGCCAGTGTTACTTCGTGCGTGGCCAGTGTTCTACGATTAAAAAGCAGCAAAGAGTATGAAATTGTGTCGATTCTGCGTGGAATTTAAAACATAGCTAGTAAATGCGCTTGTGTTATACTTTTGGCTTAACGTACCTACAAACATGATATAATGTAAATAACAAGTACTACATAATATCTTACGAATATTCACTTTATGGTTTTGGCTCTATGAACGGTGTAGTGGTTTAAGTGTGCAGTGTTGTAGGTTCGATTCCCACACGAGACACACTGAGACTGGCAGTTTGTGTCCGTTGTTTGAATGCTTGTAAAGTCCCTCGTGATACAAGATTTATTCCTAGTGCGGAAAGTTTATATTCTAATACAAGTCATCTACAAATTACAGGAATTTAGTACTCTAATCATATTAAAGTACTAAATCATTCTAACGATGTAGAGGCGTGAGTATTCGTGCTTGTACATCCGTGAAGGGGAAGGCAGCGGTACCTATATAGTAATATAGATTATATGATGGCAGCTATGCTTTGATCTCTCATATAAATGCATACATCTACGCCTATTTTACTGGCGGTATGACTGATAATTTCTTAAAGTATCGAATACTACTTTGCCTGATCCGGCAATATTACCACTTCATACTTAGACACTCTCTCTAAGTAGATTTTATTACAATACAATTGGTGTAATTTGTAGGACTTCAAGTTTAAGTCCATGGAAATATTTCAACGTTTAATATACTATTATTCATACGGTGTACATACATACTATATGTATGTATTCTAAGACATGTGTGAGATGTTCGTGCACGTTTACATGATGCTTTACATCCGAGTGCCTACCCGCTAATCGTAGGAATACGATCGGCGGCCGTCATGCGGAAGCACATCTTTGATCTCGAACTCTAATCATTTGGTATCGATACATCGATGTTCGACAATCGAATCAAATCGAAAACGATTCTACCCACGCGCTGCCTGTCTTATTCTATTAACGAAGGATTGTGATTAAAGTTGTTTATGAAGCGCCCACGCAACTTTGTTTTTATTATTTGTTTAAGGTGCAGTTCTAAGAACTCCATTAATCAAACAGTGCATAAAGAATGCTTTTGTTGCCATACATTTCTATGATACAATTTATGACTTTCAAAAACTATTATTATTTAAAATTAAATTGTTTCATACCGATAACATTAATATACACGGTACTAAAAATGAAATATTAATAAGGAAAATAATTACTACATTATTATTATACATTATTATTTTACAATGACTTTTAATATTTCACAAAGATATATCAATATCTTCAGGGCATAATGGTATTAATAAGATTCAGCAGAAAGGGTGCTCAGTTATCACAAAGAGCCAACTTATTCGATGCATCGCATCACAACACTCATAAATAAAGAACGAATAGCGAATATCGATATTGCCGAGTCAATTCGTGACCATTAATGTGAATTTGAAAGTCGAACATAACTCGAACGGTTAACCGGGGACCATTAAACACTGATATAATAATGTCGAAATTATAAAATATTGCTTTCAGTGTACCTTGGGACTATCGGGGCATCGAGCTTACAAATTAACAATAAATATTCATGCGGGCAACGATTACACACACTCAATCGATACTTTATATCGATGTATCGATGCAGCCACCGTATATGCCACGATATAATTTTTTATAAACATTCAACTATGAAATCTAGCGGTATACGAACATGAGTAATGGTTTGGAGTGTGTATTGTCTGAACCTAGTATGTTTCCTATTGTATTCAGCTTTTATAGTTCATAACATTCAATTTTTATGATTATCCTTCAACTTTATAGCCTGTACTAATCTACAGATGAAAGCCTTAGAATATCAATTCAAATCTGTTGAAAGAGTTATAGGAGGCTTACTTGAGGTTCGGTTATAAATAGACTATTGTAGTACTCAGCACAGCTGACAGCTAGTTGCTAGGCGTACACAATTATGATAATTTCACAGAATATAAACGAGTTAAACTGTTTGCTTGTGTGCGTAATTTGCGCCTATGTTAATTCTACTACGTAGTACTTTTCTGAAAGGGTTCCATTTGTTTGATAGTGTGAGTGTAATTACCATTTCACTCGCCATCTGTCGAAATAAATTTCAGTCATTGGTATGATAGACTTTATTTAACGACTTTACTCATGAGATTGTCCATTAGAGTTGTAGTTTAAGATTAAATTAGAACATCGGAGTGCCTACAGGGTTCAGACTAATTAATGTCTATTCATTTCAGAGTAAAGTCATTTAAAATCCCACGTCATTGACATATTTAAGGTATACTGTCTTAGATAGATTAAATTCTAAACGTTAATTTATTAACATAGGTATTATACCTTGCGTTTTAAGGCATTTCTCACATTGGTTACATTTACTTAATGAATTCATTTCATTTTAAACATAGGTCTTAAATGTCCTATAATACCTACATAATAATAATCATCTTATTAGTTCGTTCTGCGTCGTTGGTCTCATGGCAGAAGGCTACGTTTTTATTTGGGTGCCATCTTGACATTCTGGGTACAATCCCTGGATCAAGTATAATGGTTTAGATTTATGCTACGAAGTACATAGTAGCAGCATGGAGTCAAGGTATATGTCCATCAGTAGGCTCATATTATGTGGGATCTAAAACATAGGTACCTCATTGGCGATATACAGAGTATGTACCTATGTAGGTATGTATTATTAGTTATTTTAAAACTGGACCACTTCTAGGCGCGGGCATTCATTTAGAATGCTCGCTAGTTGATAGAGTTCATAAATCTTTTCGAACATTATTTAGAACTGTGGAATGGCGATTGGTTCGCGATGTTTTCCTTTGCCGTTAAAGTGGGCATACATTACCTTTTTAATATGTACATGGATTTATGTATATTACTTTTTAATAGTCAGAGGTTGGACTCTGCAAACTAATAATCTTTAAGTAGGTTATCGTTGCTGCATATGGAAATACACTTATTTTGTTTTGTACAAATGTGTCAGAAAATATAAAGATACATAAAATTTAAGTATATTAACCTTTACTTTATTGGTATTTCCCATACTTATATAGAATATAAATCTAAAGTAAAGAAAAATATTCATAAGTGTATTGGCTTTTTTCCTCGTGTATAATTAAGATAGGTAAATAATGTAATAAAATTTAATTTATTGCTTGTTTTTAAATACTGCTTCTAGTAAAGTCTTCTTCTTCTCCCTAGCCTTTATTATTCCTAAGTCATTTGGGGTCGGTTTTTCTGGTCTAACCGGATTTGACTGGATATCAGTTTTTACACGGAGCGGCTGCCACATGACCTCCGCAACCCGAAGGCTAACGATACCCTAAGGCTAGACCAGTGTCAGGATATTATAGGGCACTGAATTCCCAATAATGACTGTCATAGATGTTCATGGCAGCCGGGACCGACGGCTTAACGTGCTCTCCGAGGCACGGAGCAGGCGATAATTGTCAATCAATACGCACATAATTTCGAAAAGTCATATAACTTCCGTAAGTCAGAGGTGCGCGACGTGGGGTCGAATCCGAGATCCTCTGCATTGCAGTCTGTTGGTCTCCTCACTGAGCTATCGCTGCTTCTAGTAAAGTCTAGTAATGCCTTAAACAGATTTTGTGTTTGGGAGACATATCATTTATATTTGCCATTTTATACATCTTGGGTCTGTTTACACCCACAAGTCATTTTATTTAAATAATTTATTGCGTTTACAATAGTAACTTAGAACTGTTACAAGTTTTAAACTCGCCAAATGTAACTGTGTTGTTTTCTTATAACTAAATAACTTAATTTTGCGTTATTGTTATGGAGAACTGTATCGATACGAATAAATAATAAATAAAGGTTAAATCCCTGGAGCTACTAAACCGATTCTAAATAATCTTTCATTAATACAAAGCTACATTATTCCTGAACAACATAGGATTTGATGACATACGTAAACGAAACTGTGGGCGGAAGCTTGTTCATAATTTAGGCCGTGTTTACATTTCAACATTGTCAATTCAATATACCTTCACAATCTGAAACGCTCATAACATTTTGATGACCTACGGATTTAAATTTGAATATAATGATAAATCATAGTATTTTTTAATATGATTATACCTTTCAATTAAACGTAATAAAGTAAAAACTACACAAACATTTTAAGATACTGTTATTGAAATATGTCTACGTTGGTTTGTTAACTTGTCTTATTATACAGTGTAGTGTGTACGCGCAAGTGAAAGTATTTCACACTGTGTAAAGTTTAAGTCAATAAACTGAATGTGGGAGTGATGAGAAAGAATATTAATGATTAATGATGTGAAGCTTGCCGTTGGCACAGCCGTGTGTTAATCATGAACCATTGTATAATCAGTCACTTAGATGTGTCGGCGAATAATAGTGTTTGCTTTTAGATGAGCTAAGTATAGTTGTGATGAACCTTCGAGCGTGTTTGATTGAATATTTTGAGGTTATACTTGTTATATTATGTGTGTCTCTGTCTGGGTGTGGTGTAACTTCACCAGTCAAATTCTCTGATCTAAATATGTTGTATTCAATTATATATTACGTTTGGACATTAAGTTTGTGGCGTTACCCCGCATACAGACAGCGTTCAGATGGAATCTCTAATAACATAGGACCAGTTAGAAAAGAGTTAAAGGGGATAACCTCGAATACGACAGCATGTCATCGATGATTCGAGAAGCCAGTGCCGCTTAACCGGGTTACCTGTAGTCGACCAGCTCAGAAACGTGATACCCCTCTGGCCAACTATAGTTAGTTGTTACAATGATTCTGAAGCGTACCGGGAGCGCAGCAGGCAAGCGGTCACCTAGGCACTGCTGCCACGTCCATTGTTGTGGATTTGAACCTCACAAGGGACAATTGTTTGTGTGATCCACATATGATTTCTGAGTTTGGGCATCATTTGAGTCCGTTAATTGTTCGTTTGTAAAGTCCCTATGACACAGTTAGTGTAGCAGATGTCTTCAAAAGAAGCTTTAACGAATCCTAAATTAGAATTATAACTGTTAATGTCAGTTTGTTTATATGTTACCTATGTTTGCACGCCTTAGCTAACAACAGATCATCATGACATTTAGCATACACGTTAGTACAGAAAAGGACATACCTAAGATACATTTTATTCAAAAAACTACTGTTCCCGAGGTATAATTAGCATTTAATATAAGGAATAACTTATTACTTAAAATAAATTCTTCAGCCGCACGCCCCAGCAGCGGTCAAACGCTATTGTTTTTCAATTATGTCTGGTATTCCAGCTATTGACAGATTACAATACATAATTGTTTGCTAGATGTAGTCTCTATAATTAATTCGTAGATGAGTTATATCGGCCGTGTGTTATCCTACTATAAGGCTAGACCCCTTGTTCAGCCGGCGACAATTAACTATACAGTCAATTGATTGATTGAGGGTGGTTTCATTTAGCATCCTGTATGACAGTATAGATTTATAGATATAAGTAACTAGGCCTTTGTATGTAAAAATATGAACTTTTAAACGTAGACATTCAAATAATACTATTACCATTTTTCACCACACCTCTACCATTGAAGAATTAATATTAGGGGTAAAGCATCAAAGGAGGTTTCGTATTCGCCAAATATAATGCTCTAATATGATTACCTTTATAAGTTAATATGTACATCGAAGAAGCATTATTGTTGAATTTATTACACAGTCTTGTAAACTTGAACGAACAAGACTATTATTTAGGCATAAAGTCTTTAGTCAACGTAAACTTAAAAGAGTAAAATTAATTACTTACCTATAGCTAATTCTGTCTATACTTTATTCTATTCGGCCGTGGGTGATGATAAATTTTTTGACCGTCAGATATCAAAAAAGGTTCCGGCTTTGATTACCGATATGTATTGTGCAGATTTTATTGCATTTAATTTGTTTACATTTTTTATAACTTAGTTTACACTATCTTATACTTACTTGCTCATTGTTACTAATAATAAGCTTTCACTTGAACTGTAGAAGCTGCAAAGTATCAGCGGTGAAAAAGCTTAGATGTTCCATATTTTTATATTACCTACCTTCTCTTCAGAAAGTGCAGCAAACATTTTAAAACGAAATATTTCGTACCGTATTTATGGAATATTCCCACAGACTACCTCTTAAAACTATTTTGTAGCATCTAAGTGAAAGGTAACCGAACTCACCTCCGACGTCCGTAGATAGATGTTGTGTATTCACTGACTGATTCGGCGTCGCTGGTTCTTAGTTAGAGGATCATTGTAGTCGAAAGATTGATGGTAGACTAATAGCCAGCGACAAACACGCGCTGGCTCGACTTCTGCCGTCGTTTTAATTAATGGATTGAACTTAGTAAAGGGCTTTTTTATAGCAACAAGACTATGTATAATAAACAAATATTTAATAGATAAATTAAAATGGAATATCTAAATAAAATGAATATGGTGTTTAATTTCGAATAAAGAAAACATAGGTAGTTTATGTAAAAGACATGGAGTAACTTAATTTGTTAGTAGCCCTGATGTTATGCAGTTACTGTCACCCACGATTACTTGTAATGCCTAGGGACATAACTGTTAATGGGCATTAAAGATGTCATAAAAGGATAAAAACTGGAAAAGTTTAGATTAGTTAGATATGTAAGACTTCAGAGCTTTTACTTATTAGGTGAAACGCAGGAACATTACTGGTTTTTTGTATGAGGGTGATACTTACTCACTGTACTGGCTCATTAATTGTTCCATCTAGTGATGGAATTGAGGAATAAACTAGCGACAGGTTTTTCCACCATAAAAAAATCTATTTTGTTATGGTATTTCTCACATTGCAACGATAAAAATTTAACACAAATTTCTAATGAGATATAAAGCTTTCTCATAGCATTTCAAAATGTTAAATAAGTAGACTATGTCTTTGTGTTGAAGTATAGTAAGAAAGTGTTTAATAATTTAAATTGCGAGCCCGCAGAGGTCGTGCGTTCACGGCTATTTTGGTGAGGGCTTAGCAAACATTTAAATTGGGCATAAGCAAACAATAAACAAATCATAACAAGGTCTCTGAGGGACAAGCGAACTTTATAAAGGCCTTTATGATTTATTTACTTTTACAATTTCGTCCCTTGTCTCACTTTGATTGTTGAGTGGGTATCATTGTAAATTATAATGTGTGGATGATATTATTTGTACATTGAAGTATCTGTATTTGTTCTTCTGTTTCAGGGTAAAGATAAAATAAAATTAACGAACCACGTAAAGGTAGGGTGTTAAAAAGGTAAGGACGGTGTTATCATTGCCGTTGATAGATTATGGTTTCGATCTTTCATTATTGAAAATTGCATTATCTGCAATTAGTGTACTGTAGTGGCTAATAATATCAGCTTATTTAATTCGAAGTTGACGTCGATTTTGAGCCAATGACTTTCTGTTAGTTTTATTTGGTGTTTAAGTTAGATTAAGCGTTCATATTTTGTTTAGTGCCACGCGAATCAGACTGAATTTAGATAGGGCATACCATTAGCGCGAGATTAGAAAATCTAAAAATTCTATTAGTGTAATTATACGACTAATCCTGCTTTCAACAAATATGTAATTCGCAAATGATCCTGTGGCAACAACCCTGGTAACGGCGGTAAAGTTAATCCGCGTTCAAACAACCGATATTTATAATGCTTATTGCAAAATAACTACCAGTATCATCGAGCCGGTTTACAGCAATTAATATCCAATATTGTTTAAGTAATCGATATTATGCAAAACAGACTTCTATACAGTACATACTGTGCTGTAGCTATGTACATATATGTACGTGATCTTTGTAAAATAATGGGACTAGCTTGAATAATAGCTTCCCACGGTTAAGACCACCCATCTTTGTGTACTTACATACATACATACATAGATTTACGTCTGTACATCCCTGAAGTGGTAGGCAGACGACTGTTACACACTCATTTCGCTGTGTTTTTAAGTGCAAAAACATAGACAGCTAATTATGTGTGTGTAATAGAGATCAAGCTTTTTGTCATCTCTAGAGAATTTTTTAGATGCTGTGCAGCTTCTGAGATATTCCTAACAGATAAGCCTATTAACAGATTGCCAGATTCAGAATAAAAACTTAAGCCAACAAACATTAGCTCAAATATAAACTCAAAAATAAGCTTAAAATTATACCACGAGTTAAACGAGGCAGCCTTGTTTAAAATGTGCTACAATAATAGAAAGAGCGCTTTGATTTAGTTGTGTATTATCAAACGCAGAACATAAATAAATGTAAAAAAAATTTGATAGCCTGCTGTCGTTCCAGTCTAATTACAGATACTATTGCCTGTCGAGGTCTCGGGTGAGCAAATGTTATTTTAATAGCAGAAAATTTGCAGCAGCACAAATATAGAGAAAATACTCTTTATAGTTCACCAAATTAAATTTATATTAGAAAAGTATTTTACAAGTATGTGCAAATGATGGCCTTATCTTTAAAAGAAATTTCCCTTCATGCAACTTTAGGATGAGATTTTAAATGAAAATATATTAGTATTTATCAGTAAGTAATTTTGATGTTTTAATTATAAACAGCTAACTGTTTCCCGCAGTTTTACTTAAGTTTATGATTGTAGCGCAATGTTATATAGCATATGTTACTTTTGGATAATAATAATATTAATAAAATAATAATATAAATGAAATAATGATATTATTGGTCCTATAGTTTTTAATTTGGCTTATTACAAACAGACATAGAAATCTATCCTCTTTGTAATATAAGAATTATATTTATTTGGTGGAATTAATTATTTACATAAACAAAACAATCATAATTTACAATATAACTAATAATAACCTACTTATAAATAAAACAAAATGAAAAGGAACAAAATATAGGACTGCAAAATTTAACAACAAAAATGTCTTTGTAATATTATTATAAATAATAATGATCATGAGATATTCAAAGTCAAATCATGTAGCTTCAGGTAACAGAGTGCGGTACAAGTGTTAGCCATTTTGCGAGATACTAGCCACGTGAAAAAAAGTAAATATCATAGAGAATATGTGGCCCAGTACGAAACAGCTAGCTTGTAAAGTAGATAATCCATTTTTGTACCGGATTACTGTGTGGTTGAAATACACACGTTCGTTCGCGGGTTTCAATAAAACGATCGGTTAGATTTATGACTGGAACAGGCGTTGGTTTCACAATAGACTGAAGGTTTAACTTATGGAAACTGGTGAAACTATCGTTGTAGATTATGAGAGTTTTATATTTTTATATTCAGCTTTGCTTCTGTGGGAACTTAAAATCGATTACATTGTAAAACTGTCACGAAGCTGTGTTATATTGGGGACATTTTAGAAAAACTGATTGTGTCCATTTATATACAAGGCTCCGGTCTTACTCTGTTTGGTAGAATCGAAGACATGGTGCATGTTGGCACGACGCATGTATTTAATTGCATCACTGTTCGTGTCATCGCGAAGTTTGATAAATTATATAGCTATTTATTAATGATTTAAAGTTCTGCTAACTGAGTTATTGTTATAATTTCAAATATAGTTACTATCATATCTGTCGTTTTTGTTGCATAATCTGACGGTAGATGGCGTATAACCAGTGAGGTGTGCACAAAACTAAGCTACCTACCGAAAATATTATAAATATATATTTAACACATAAATTGATTATTTCTCGGCACGCTTAAAGATAAGCGGCGTCCAAAGATTCAGGTACAATAAGGCAATTACAGTGGGAAAAGTACGCAGATGATTGCGTGATTTTATAAAAATATTTGCAACTAGTTAATGTCCAGCCTGCGCACTGAATTTCATGTTATTTTTGTTAGAAATATTTGCACAACGTCACAAAAGTTCATCGCAAGCAGATGTATGATATTGGAACAAAAACCTTACGTTTCAAATAAATACACAAACACATTCTTACAAATAGACCCTTGATACAGACTAAATTTAAGGAGCATTTATGAATTGCATGCATTATAATCACGCAATCCGTTGCCTGATCCTGAAGCCTGACTCAAATAATACCAAAGAAAATTAACATTTTACACAAGGCCGCAGGTATGATAAACGATCAGTAAAGTACATGTAATGTCAAAAGTTAATTGACCTCGAAGCTTATATCTCTGGAACTTTGGGTATAATATTACGGATTTAGTTACGATGATAGGTAATTTGCCTTTATAATATGTATTACAAATTATAGAAGCAATGGAATTGCAGTAGTTTACAAATTAAGGTTCAATTCTCGTAATAAAAACTGTTTCAAATAGGGTTCAGATCTATTCTCAGTGTAATAAATATCACAAATGAACACAATTCATATTTGATGTTTATCATACTAGATATTAGATTAGATTAGATAGTATTTTCAAACAGTTTCCATTGGAACTCTAGGAGTAAAGGATGGCTGTATGAACTATATCGGTTATGTTATGTTTAAGATACGAGCATGTTAGGTTAGAATTGTATGCCTCATTTTAAGACGTTTTAAAATAACAATGATACTGCCTTACTTAAAGACTTCCTAAAATGAATATAATGGTTTAGTTTTGAAATTGGCCGTATTTTCAGTATAATAATATATTTATTATTATTTTGCGCCTCGTAATAATGAATTTAAGGCACGGGCTTGTGTTAGCTACTCGAACTGAACACAGATATAAGAACGCTCCATTGTTTATAATATTGAATATAATATTTAGTATGCTTTTTAACGAGCTGCTGCATATTCTTTTTGCATGAACGAAGGTTGATGTAAGTATATACTTATACTTATAAACGAACTGCAATAACATTTGTAATGGTTGATTAATTTTAATATGTAAAGTGCACGTCATATCCTTTTTTCGAGGTGAAAAGAATACATTAACAGAACAGCTATGGTAGTCAAAATCTTAAAGAAAACAAACAAAATGTACCTATACATCATTATTATTATTCCTTTCATATCCAGGAAATCTGGTAATTTTCTTTAATCGTCATTTAATCTTTACCGTAACTGTCACTAAATTTGTTATGTTCCGCATTGCTTAAGATATTGGATATCGTGCAGTAAAGACGGAGACTTTTGGTAATTGTAACATTTTGGCTCACTTTCAAAGTTCATAGTTGCATATTTGCAAAAATTTTCACTATAGAGACATACTACATTCTTATACCAAGACGATCTATAATATACATACATACATATCTATATTTCACTATCTAAGTTTGATTTGCAGCGATGCATAAACTAAATATATAATTTATCGATTGTAGATTGTAACAAAATATTATCTCTGGTATTCATGTATATTTCCATATGTTATAATTATATAAAACAATACTTATCACATTGATATAGAAGCAAAATTTTGATATTGCATGTACCTACATAAGTTGTATTTGATACGGTTCTATTATTTGATAACATACTTTTATCGACTAATCTATTTTTTACTTTGTATCGATGATAAATTCTATATGTAATGTTAATCGTACTTATTAAGCAAATTTGGTAAAACATTGAAGCCAATTTGAAACGAATATCATGCATGAAGTGATAGCCAGTATTAGCTATCCCATTATCGACTGATGGCCACACACAAAACAATGGAACGTGTCTGATTGTCACCGTGAACGCTACCGCGGCACGCGACGTGATCGTTGCGATTTTAGCTTAACTTAGAACTTTGGTACATAACATGGACTGCTACAAAAATCTTACAACGATCGATCTTCGCCAGTGTTCGTTAAATCACTGAAATATAATACAGCTTTCATATTATATTAAACGTAGGAAAAAAGATAGTCGTAATTTTATTAAATTTAAAGTATTTTATACTGTATGATCAAATTAAACTTGAGGGAAAAGAAAGGCATACATTTATATAAAATTTAATGTATTAGATACTTAATTATTGTTGGAAGTCAGTGCGAGCCATTGACACTTATTTGGTGACAATCTGACTGGGGACCCTTATAGTAGGTAATCTGGCGTAAGAGATTACTAAACATCCCTATTTACCCATTTTATCCCACCGTTTATTAATTACTTTTCTCTAGGGATGTATTGCGCGTATGATGTCTCTGAATAGCAAGCGATTGTAAATTACGGTATAGTTTACGATCTAGTAGGCCATATTAGTATTTGCTACATTAGTTGTACAAAAAAAAAACGTAAACAAGAACTTGTCCCTAGTGGTAACTTAGTTACAAACTTACTAAACAAATGGGGAAGAAGCGTTGTCAAGTAAAAAGTTCCACGTACAAGCAAACGCAATGTGTGCTTTCTGTCGCTGTATACAATATAAAGGATGTCCTGTAATTAATGGATAACCTTGAAATGTCTTATAATTTGATTCTTTCTTAACGGCCATTAGTTCTACTATAAGACATTTCAAGGTTATCCATTAATTACCGGACACCTTGTATATAGAAAGGATAGGCTAACAATACGTTTTCCCTTTCCTTCACAAAATATGCTGATGTATTTCTGGACACGTTCAAATTCACAAGTTGAAATAGTCTAGCATAGATTGACGTAGTCAATTTTGGAGAGGTTTATGTTCAAGAGTATAGTAATTGGATTGACAACGCTTTTAGAAAGTATATCGCTAAAATAAACAAGACAATTCATGGCGAAAGTTCAGATGAGCATCTATGCTGTATTAACTTACCGCACGAAACATATTGAGCATATTATCTTGTTCTGTAGGCCAATTCACGTATTTAAATGTGTTTACTTGCAGTGCAGTTGCAGTTAAGTGTCGATCAAAACAGCTCTTTTCGTATTCACGTAATTTTGACAGCTGATGTTTCAGATACAAAATCCGACGTAAAACTTAACTGCGACTGCATACGGACTGCATCGAAACTCGATCGGTGCGTCGAGATATTACATGAATTGGCCTACTGATCTCCTCGTTACTACTGAAAAAAGCATGACAGAATTTTTGGCCTTGATCCGCTATTAGTATTCTTGTTCTCACGATCGGCAGAGCTGATCCTTGAATTTTAATGTTGTACAGTTTTTAAGAGGCTAATATTCTTATGTATCTACACTTTATCTGCTCGTTGTATTTTCTTCAGTTGTTCGATTCGGACAATTAAAATATTAACTTGCGCTGAAAGTACGTAATATAAAATATATCATTGGACTGATACAGTTCTCGGTAAGAAGAATAAATTTGTTAAATTTCTCGTGTTATGTGAGTCGCTGATCATTAGAACAACGACATCCGCTGGCGCATTGCACAACATGCAACCATTTTTAAAGTGATTTTAGACAAATAGTGTAGACGGTCCCACAGTCGGGTGGGCTATAATCACCCTCATTACACGGAACCGGAGGGCGCTCGTGCGCATTTTAGGGTTAACACTATTTCATTACAAAATAGCTAGCAAATACAGTACTTAAGTTGAAAATAACGTTTTTAAAATCATATCAATTGCGAATACTGTTTTTCTAAGGAAAACAAAATATATTTTTGTATTCATAATTATGGGCATGTGGGATGTTTAATGCTTTCGAATCATTCTACCAACTATCTCAGAAATTATGGCTGGCTCTTAATAATAAGGAATTGATAGTTATATGGCGACTGCCGTATATATATTTTATATTATATCTATGTACATTTATTATTTTTGTAAGTAATGTAGGTAGAAGTATAAAATAAGATAGCCAACATTTTATTTATAACATGTTAGAAGAATACCTGAGACGTTTTAACGGTCCGTAAATAAGTAAATTTTAATCTTTAAATATAATTATTATTATAACATAATTAACACACCCTAACTAATATTATGAATGCGAATGTAAGATTGTTTGTTTATTTGTTTGTTACGCTTTTCATGCCTTATTTCCTCGATTGATCACCATGAAATTACGCATAAACGTTGTTAAGGTAACAGAAAAAGACATAGAGCCTTCCATCCAAAAAAAACTGTTACTAATCTAACCTACGCTTACACGAACGAAGCCGCGGGTAAAATTTAACTTTCATAGTAGTAATATATTTTATTATGTTTATTAGGTAGGTATTGTATTATACAATCTTTAGGTGGAAACAATATCCTGAGGACGGGTCAGATTGGTGCGAATTCCTCATGGTACCTATATGGACCACATTCCAAAATCTACCTCATGTGTTTTGAGTATGGAACGTGAGCTTGCGTCCCGTGCAGGCTGCATATTTCTTTTGCCCGCCTTTGTCCGCTAATACACTCGTTTGACGAAGGCAATGGCAGCCCTAATAACTCACATGATTGTACACCCTTGCGAGCGAACTCGGCAATGTCATAATTCGTGTATTGCATGTCTTAGTGATTTACGTTTTTACAACTTTTTAATTGTTTCCAACTCAAAATGATAGCAGTAACTAACCGGCAGTTATACTCAAATGTGGGATATTAGGTGCTAATGGTGGTCGAAATGAACGTTTTCATTTCTTTATATTTAACTGATTTGATAGTTTTAATTATTGCTTTATTTGAAAGTAATGGTTACAGAGGAACTGTGTGAGCCGATTAAAGAAAATATCAGCCGTATAGTACTAAAATTAATTTGCGTTGCGATCTCTTCAGGTCGAAATAAAAAAGCAAACAACTTTTCTTAAATTAAATTTACTTTGCCTGACTAGGCTCGTGTATCAAATACATAAATTTTGACAAAAACAAATAGTAGTCATGTGCATCTTTGAAGAGATTAATATCTTATAAGATTTTTATTATATTCAAGATTTCAACTAAATGTTATCAAGTGCAACACCGTTTAGATTTTAAGCTGGAATCCAAGTTACAAAACTAGAAAACTGCATCAACATCCCTTTAATGGTTTTTGCGTGAAGCTCGAACAAACAATGAAAAGCCAATTCTCGTGATAAATATAGTTCAACATAGAGTTCCCATCTAGACTAGATGATATATCACACTCAATAGGTGTTAGATGTGAACTGAAAATCAATTTATGATCACATTAAACGTTTATTAAGAAATTATAATTTGATATATTTATTTGATTGACTCTGAGTCTAGATAAGAACTTTATTTTGAACAGTTTTTTTTACAAGAATTGTGCCTCAAATTTATCCAAGAGTAAAAAACGCGGAATCATAGTTTTTAATTCAGAAAACGTTATTAGTTGCTCTAAGTTAGTTTAAACCTTTCTGTTGTTTTAGTCTTAAAACAACATCGATATGAACAAAGGAATTTTCAATAACCGATCCGAAAGTAAATAACATTGATCTAACCTCATTCAGACTTTACGGCACAACTCCAATAATACGTAATCCGCTTCAAATTACAGAGGTATCGCCCCACGGTGCGGAGAACGTACGAACCACTTACTACAACAGTGGGTTATATTTACAATGAAAGCACTGTACCATGTAATTTGAGTATCTAGTATTCGCAACCATCCTTCAGTTAGCTACCTATAAATTAGATTGATGAAATGAGAGACCCATTGAATAAGAATGAACCCTGTGTATTGATATTCTGTAGAGTATTGTAGTTATTTGTGGATTCGGGTTATATTTATAGAAAAGGTTAGATATTATCTATATATTGTCTATACAATATACTAACTGTGTATATATCGCAATGATTAAAGTGCTTATTCTCGCCACCTAATGCGCCGAGTATTGTGGGTTCGATCACTTTAAGATACGAAATATTATGAGGTTCACAAAGCTCCCTGGGTTTATTTAGTTAGCTGGTATGTTTTAAAGATCAAAAGTTATGTTTTTATTTTGGGATTGGATATGGGATTAGGTACATATATACCAAGCTACAATTGCCAACGTTACGAGTTACTTTTGTTGGACGTCATATGTATTTTGTCATAACTCAAAGAAAACAAATGTGATACACCCATCATTTTTAAGTCCTGCGTATTAAAAAGCAAGCTTATTGCCGTCAATCACACACAAAACAATCACATTAGCAGAATCCATGCTGTCAATAACATTTTGCACGAATCGGAAATCGAATCCAGTACCTTAGCATCGCACGCAAATATAAATTCATACTTATGCCACGGGACCACGCACGACACGCAGACACAGTCATCATATAGTAAAATATCTATGTTGACATAATAAACATATTTGCTTGTTAAAATAAGAAGAAGATGTCCTAGTAACCTTGATAAAGAATAGTGCCTGGTATTAATGGCTAATCAATCAGGACTGTCGCGTCATAAACGACCATTACTAAGCATGGATTCTACGTTCATACGTTCGTACATTCTACTAAAGGCTACAATTAATCATCTGAATATGAAAACCGTAAATGTATTATTTAGTTCGTCAAGATCTTTATCCTTTCACTCGCATACGATTCACTAATCGTCATATAAACGAGGCTTTCATTACCTTTTTTTGCAAAATCGAGAGTTTACTCAGTTAATCATTAAAGGAAAAAGCATTTGAAAGTCCATTTAAATGATTGCGGTATACCAATTATTGTGCTATTAATTGAACTAGCGGTAGCCCACTGGTCAAAATTCGACCATAATAGATTTAAATTTTAAATTTGATCATTATTAAGGTTTTATTGTCTATAATTTTAATCTTATAATAACATTTCATTTAGATTTCATCAAGGCTATATAGGGTTTTTTTCAAACAAATTAATTTACTTAACACTTACTCTTTCATTGACGATATTCCTAAGCTTGCTACTTTGTTTTCTTTTTCTTTATTACATATAAATAAGGTATATGTATGTAACCATAGTAACGAAGAATTGTACGTCAAACGAACAATGCCTCAATACTACGAACGCGATTCGACTGCGTGTGTCAAATGCATGGTTGTGTGCGTGTAGTGTTTTTCATTAATTTAATGTATTTCTAATGCATATTTTATAAAAATAATAGGATTCGCAACTTCTTCTCCATATCTCCATCCATCCGCGCAATTTTTGTAAACAGGGGTACATAGTTTTGCTTTACGTATTAATATATAGATTAATATTGAAAATAAGGCAGAATTGGTTGCCGACATGGTTGGCAAACTTTTTGCGAATTAACGATATTGTAAGTCGAATTCTGATACGGCTTGTACTTTTTTACTAGTTATAAACACAAAGCATGACAGAGAAACCTCCACCTAAGGGAAAAGGTCCGGCCTGATGTGTAATACTTATAATAAGTGTGTTGTATTTGCGTAGGGAGTAAAATAACTTGGATCTATACTGTCGGAGAGACTAGTGATTCTACATTTGCCATGGAATGATCCCTTCTTCTGCAGGGCCTTACCTATTAATGAGGTTCCTTAATACCTTTGAGGTTTCTTGTTGTAGGGCAGTAGTAATCAATTACTAGACATTACACAGGATACATCCTTTTGTACCACCTCAATATAATTAAAATACACTAATGTTCATACTATGCATATTCAAAACAGCACTTAAGTGACAGTAATGTGACTAATTGAATTTCTACGCCATCCGTAGTATTTTATTATCAAATAGAATTATTTAAATACTTACGTTTAAAAACATAAATACTGAAAATATTTGAAGTTTATAAGAATGAAGAAAAATACTAACGGCTTATTGTTGTACTGGCTTTCATTTCATACTCACTTGATAGATGGCACCACTGTTGATATTTTTAGTTTGTAGCTTTAGAATATTATTGGAAACACATTAGGGTACATTTGTAACCAAAAGGCTCAATCTAAAATCTATATCGGAGCGCGTATTTTTCTTTCCATTCTTAGCTATTAAATTACCCATTATGTATTGACACTTATGATATTTCTCACACGATTTACGACTTTATAAACACGTAACTTGATATATTTGACGTGTAATATTAAGTGCGTCATTTAACAGAGATTTCGTGTAATATTTTAGGTTTTACGCACACAGCTGAGTGTGGGGTGTGCGATAAAACGGCGTAGATTGGCTTTAAAAACAGTTTATGGCGTAGTGAAAATACTTCAATCCGTTGTGTCTAACATCTTTATTAGTACTTTCAGAGTTTCTCGGCTAATTTCTAAAGAATCTAGGTTATACGTGAACACCAACCTGTTTTGCTTCGAGTTGATTAGGTTCCCTGAGAAGTTAGCTGCGTGCGGTTTTACTGTAATACATTTTGTGTGGAAATGTTGCTATTTCTCTGTAATATATATTCTGGTTATTGCTGTTGTTGCGCCTCAGGGCTATAATGTGTAATTAACTAGTTTAATAATGCTTTACTGCCGTATTTTGTAAAGGTGTCGATTATGAAAACAGACAAAGATGACGCAATATATGTGTTTTACAGATAACACAGTTTACCTATCAGGCTTGTTAATTATAACAAGCCTTCAAACTCAACATTTGGGAATAAAACAAGTGTTATGGTTTTTTATCTAAGAACAATATCAGTAGTAGTAGTAGTAAAACCTTGTGGGTTGTCAGTTAATAATATATTTGTGTATGTAAAAATAGTAACAAGCCGTAACTTTAAGTAAGAGATTCCATCTCTCATATTCGTCAAGAAATTTTCTGTAGCAGCTCAGTGTTTATGGCTGTGTCCGGGAAACGGCAAAAGCCTAGCCCCTTATTCGATACGATACGATACGACTAAAAACTAGCATAGCATAGCTGGCAAAATGTGGCTCTACCCCTTTGAGGGTATAAACGCGACTATGTGTGTATTTAAAATTTTATAGAGCTGTTTAATCAACCACAAATAACAAGATATCGCCATAATGATATCCCTAGAGTAGACAGAATCAATTAAATTTCGTAATAAAATAACACAACGTACCGCATATTTGGCTTTCGGTTCTAATTAGAATATATATTTAGGACAACATTGATTGATAAATTTAATTTGTCGCAGATTCGGTTTGGTACCACACACATTGGTCGAATTATGTGTGAAAGTTACGAGTTTGTATGTAGCCTAAATAAACTGAACCTAAATCTATAAAAGGTTTCATTCAATTTATTTAGGTTAGGAATTCGATAAGTAAATATACATAATATTATGCTCTTATGTATTTAATTTTCATCAAATGTAAAATAAAATCGATCATAATACATATGTCAAGTTACATTTACGTAAATTATGTATTATCAGTACATATTTATAATAATTTTAAACATAAAGTTAAAGTTAGTTTTTAATAGACTTACTTGAATACCTCCTTAGTCGCGTGGTAGTGTATGCTTATGTTTGAAGATTGATCCTGAGGTACCATATTCGATTTCCGAGCTGAATTAAAGAGTTATTGCGTGTCTCTATCAAGAAAACCCACTGAAAATTTTTGAGGTCGAAATCTTGTACATAAAAATGGGTTTGTCCCTTATTAAGGTTAACTTAAAACACAGTGGGTGATGAAATATGAGTGTTTAAAACATTTGTGTTTTATTGTATACCGAAGGACATATAGGCGTCAGTCTATGCATGTACATATTAAAACTTGTCAGGTACATTTTCTTACGCTTGCATTGCTCTACGTAATTTTATTACTGTTTTTTTTTGTTCGTCAATATGACCACACTCAGCCTGATGGTAAGCAGTCGTGTGGTCTAAGATCAGTGATCTCCACATCGTCCTCATAGCAGCCGAGGCGATGTTGAGGTCTCTATTTTGACGGCCTGAGAAGGTGCTTTTCACGCCCCGCTTATAGGACCTAGAATTGAAGGAAGAAGGAAACACGTGCCTTGGCAGAGAATTCCATGCCTTGATCGTTCGGCAGAGTTATGAGGACCTTGAACCTTAGAACTTGTTGGTACGCACTCTGGTCGACTCCACCGTGTAAGGATCTGAGCCCAGCACGCGTTGTTCTGGATAGGACAGGGCGGGATAAGGAGGAATAACTCTTCAGAGCACTCTCCGTGGTATATTCTGTAGAAATATGCCAATGAGGCAATGTCACTAAGGAGTTGCAATTTGTGCAGGATGTGCTTACATTATATTTGTCGGCCTTGGTGGTGTAGTGGTTAGTGTAACCGACTGCCACGCCTAAGGTCGCGGGTTCGATTCCCGCACAAGTCAAACATATGTGTGCATGAACATGGATGTTTGTCTTGGTCTGGATGTTTCTATGTATAATATGTATATATTTACAAAAAAAAAGTATATATGTATGTTTATCCATTGTCTAGTACCCCTAGTCCAAGCTCTGCTTAGTTTGGGCTAGATGGTGTTGTGTGTATGTGGTAGAATATTGAGTCTACTTGTGTTATGATTTGTGGCGGGTTGATGTGAAATCATTACTGGATATCACAAGGTTGGCCAGTGGCTCATTCCGGACATCTTCTCTATTGTATTTAGGAGAGTTAAGAATTTACATATCTAGTCACTTTAAATGGCTATGCAAGAGATGGTGATTTTTTTAAATCGCTATAACATCCATAAAAACATTCTATTTCAATAAAATAAATGTCAAAGTATCCACATGAAATGAAATGTCGAAAGTTATGAAGCGCTTTTAAATGTTCATAAAAATGTTTGTTTTGGTTTCCCGTTACGCGTTAGATTTTGTGCCGTTCGTTATTAAGCCACGAGAGTTTTTAATAACCCAAAATTTTATAAAATGGCATCAATTTCGTTACACGTAAACTGTAGAAGATAAGCTTCAGTGCGGCGTGCACTGAGATGAATTTATAATAACATTCGCGAAATTCTTCTCTGGTTGAAATTTTTAATGAGTTATGGCTCTACACTCCGAACTCGAGACTTAAAATGAATAGAGTCCCTGAGAATTATAACCAAGAATTAATTAGAGGATGGCCCTCATTGAAAAGTTTGGGATTGTCGCCACCTGGCAATCACGGCACTGAACAAAGTTAATACAAAAGCGACGAAATCGTCTTCTCTCACAAATATCCTTTATTTATTATAAGCATATCGAATATTAATTTGTTCTTTCAATACAATACGTACGTTCATAATGAATTCCATTTGATTATTCTTCTGTATGCAATATTAATAAGGTGCGCCGCGAGATGAGAGATAATTATTATTATAAATTTTACTTAGTATTTCTGATTAATATACTTACTCGTGTACAATATTAACTCCTTGACATACTTTTGAGAAATGCCTTCGTAATTAATTTATGTTGAATTTAGCTCATTATATATAGCTAACAAAATTAGTATTGGTTAGATTTAGCTACCATAAAATTGGATGAAATTACATAGTTCTGTAATGCAGTTTAAGTTGATAACGTGATTTATGGTCACCTGACGGATTTAAGACGCAATTGCTGGTCACCGGTATCGAGTAATTTTATCTTGAACATTTATTTTACTTCGATAGATTAGTTGCCCTTGTGATGTAAGTCATTGAGAGTACAAATGCCAGTCGTAATATTGCGTTCAATACCTCAGGTCAATTTTCTATTTGTAAGTCAACTATTTTCAGTAGGGACCATGTATCTTAGTTTCTTATCTACAACTTATTGCGTGAGACTATGTATGCATCCCTCCACCTACCCCTTCGGCGATATAGGAGGTTACAACGCCCTTTGCCAGCCATGTTTTTATATAATAATAATACCTGCCCTGTATTAAACTCTCTCACTGCTGGGCATGAGTCCCACACAATAGTGCGCGAGCCTATGCCCTTAGACCAGGCCCAGTTCAACACCTCGAGCTGCTACCGAAAATTTCGTGACAGATAATAATATAATATTCTACCACATACACACAACACCATCTAGCCCAAACTAAGCAGAGCTTGTACTATGGGTACTAGACAATGAATAAACATACATATATACTTTTTTTTTTGTAAATACGTACATATTATACATAGAAATACCCAGACCAAGACAAACGTATATATTCATGCACACAAATGTTTGACTTGTGCGGGAATCGAACCCGCGACCGCAGGCGTGATAATACGTAAGACAGCGTCCAAATTGCGTGATCAGCAGATATGAACGGCTCGACGCCTTGCTAACTAATAGCGTCGCTAAATACATATGAATATTCATGTGTAATAGGGATTTAGTGAAATTCGATCTGTACTTAAAAGGATATCAAAGGATAACGGCATTACACGATGTGGATATTACACTACAGTTGGCAATGTAATTAGTTGTTCGATTGTCTTTAGCGGGCTGAAAACGTGTGCGATGAGACGATCGTTGTTAAGGTTTAAAAGATTTTACTGATTGTTTAACACTGACATATATTTACATTACATTTTCCATTAACATTTTAAAATGACACATTAGGAAAAAACTCTGTGTCGCGGGGGACTTTAAAATCATTCAAACAACGGACACAAAGAACACTCAGACTCGGAACAACCATTTGTGGATCACACAAAGTTTTGTCCCGTGTGGGATTCGAACCCACAACACTCGGCTCAGTGGCAGTGGCGAGGCGACCACTTAAGCCACTACGCCATCCGTGCAGTCAATTAATGCAGTAATACTTCTTTGCTCACGGCTTCGCTCGCGTAAACGCCTAAATTTGGTAAAAGTGCTGTTTCTATCCTTACCTAACTTTGGTAAAGATAGTAAAAGCACTTTTCAGTGTTCGAAAAAACTCTTATACAACAGCTTTGTCCGTCTGCCCGTTATAAAACTTTCAACTCAAGAACCGTAAGAGCTAGAGGCTCGCGGTCAGCGCCATTCGACTCAGCATAGTCGATATACCTCCGAAATGACTATGACCTTTGACCTATGACCTCAAGGTAATGTGGTATCAGGTGACCTTTGTATATTACTTGAAACATTTTTCAAACTCTAAGATTTACGGCAGATCATTTTCGTTTCTCACTTGTTCTTGGATGAAAGGCATCCGATGTCCTATTCTGTATCACTGACGACGTATATGCGAAATTTCATGATGATCGCTCGAGTAGTTAAGGCGTGAAAGCGTAGCAAACAAACAAACATACTCACTTTCGCATTTATAATATTAGTTAGGCTTAGCTTTAACATACTCTTTTGCTGCTTGGGTCTAATAAAGTAAATATAATTATATTAGTTCCTAAAATGTGTAACAACCTATATAGCCACTGAAACGTCCCTGGTTTATGAATAGCAAATTGAAAATACACATCTACCCACACACATTTCGATTTAACTATTTGCGCTTAAATGAAAGGCAAATGTAAACAAACAAGTAAATAATATACTTACGCATACGTCACTATTTCTAGAATCTATAATGTCAGCCACACAATGTTATGCTCATTACTCGTTTTTCAATAAATAGATAGGGTATTAAGCATTATCATTTAACTATACAAATATTCACATTTCGAAATATTAACAGAATTATAGTAGCGGTATAAAATAAATCTCTTTCATAAACATTGGATTTAGAGAATACAGTCTGGTGGGTATATCTAAGGCGAGTTTTCGTCTGTTTATCTCAAGCTAAGTATTTGAGTGAATTGTTAAGGACGGGGCGGCGCCTCGAGCGGCCTCATAATAATAGAGTAGGTACGTCGAGTACTGATCATCAAAGGGAGTTAACAATGAGTGTTTTTGACGGTCATTGCTCAATGCTCTTTGATCTAAACGTTCGTGGAGAAATGTGCCAAATATTTGAGGTGAAATCACGGTTCCCTTAGGTTAAGCGAGCAAAGGATTTTATTCAACACTGACTTGGGTGCCGTCATCTTTATATTCAAGCCTCCTTACACCCACTGACAAAATACCTAAGTCAGGTATTTTAGATAGGTATCTATACTAATATTATAAAGCTGAAGAGTTTGTTTGTTTGTTTGCTTGAACGCGCTAATATCAGGAAATACTGGTACGAATTGCAAAATTATTTTAGTGTTGGCTAGCCTATTTATTGAGGAAGGTTATAGGCTATATAACATCACACTATAACCCACGGGAGCGGCGCAGTAATCATAAACGCGAGTAAAACCGCGGGCACATCTAGTATATATATATACGGTACGGGATAAATGTTTCGTCGCTAGAGTGCACTGCTAGCACAATCAGTACAAGTAAACATCTGACGGATTTGTTTATATTTTATTTGTTCCATTTATACCCGTATGTTTAATATTGTCTTCTGTTTACGCGAATGTTATTCATTGAAATTAAACTACTATATACGGATTTTATCGCGTTGTTTATTTATCACTGTATTACATAATTTTGAAAACTGTTACAATACTACTTCTATTGAATTTTACTAATTTATAAGCTAATTAAATTATTAAAACTATTAAAACTATTTTTATTTAAGTTTAAACTTTCCCCGACGTTTCGGTTGCTTTTCAGCAGCCATGGTCACGGTGAGACTAAGATGGTAGTTGTCTCAATGTTCCAGTGTAGTTATTTCAAAGTACCGGAACATAATTTGAGAATGCACAAGAAGCTAAAAACCAACGAAAGTGTAATATTGAAAATAACATATTTAAGGTACCGTAATCACTGCAATGCTTTACTAAAAAAACTTAAAAAACAATACGAGAGAGACCAATTACTAATGTCAAAAAATAATACAAAGAAATTGTGGTCTACTATAAAAACAATTACCAATAACGGAAATAGTAATCAGATACCACGGCAATTATTAAAAACTGACAAAACACCCAAAGATTCCGTTAATGAATGCAATGAATATTTTTCAAATATTGGGAAACAACTATCAGACAAGATTTCTAGACATTTTCCTGGTTTTAAAATTGCTACTCAACCACCATTAAATTCCTTTGTTCTCCTACCTACCGATTATGCGGAAGTTGAGAGAACAATTCAGCAACTGAAAAGTGACTGCGCTCCTGGCTGGGATCAGATAAGTTCTAGGGTACTGAAAGAAATCAGTGAATCGGTTGTGCCAGTTATAACCAATTTAATCAATCGTTGTTTTGACTCTGGTGTTTTCCCCAACGCTCTGAAAAGAGCTGTGGTTCATCCTATACATAAGGGGGGGGACAGAGGCAGTGTCACAAACTACAGACCAATCGCTATTTTTACAACCTTATCGAAGGTATTTGAGCGGGTTATCAACCACAGATTAACTAAGTACCTAGAAAATCATCATCTTCTATCGGACTTGCAATATGGTTTCAGATCTGGCCGCTCAACTGATAACGCAGTATTGGACTTTGTTAACTTTTTAGTCAGTAAACTAGATAAAAAAGACAAATGTTTGACTATATTTCTTGACCTAGCGAAGGCTTTTGACACTGTCTCTGTATCACGACTTATACACAAACTGGAGGAGCTTGGGATTCGAGGTATTCCGCTGGCATTATTATCCGACTGTTTAAAAAACAGAACCCAATGCGTGAGGATTGGAGAGCACATTAGTGACGAACTACCAGTCGAATATGGCGTGCCCCAGGGTAGTATTTTGGGCCCGACTTTGTTTCTCTGCTACATAAACGAACTCTGTTCCCTTAAAATAAAAAACTGCTCTATAACAGCTTATGCAGACGACACTGCCCTTACCTTCTTTGCTCAATCATGGAATGAACTTTTTAATCTCGCACAGAATGGATTCGATATAGTATGTCACTGGCTAGCGTCAAACTTTCTGACTCTAAATGACGATAAAACTAAATACATTGTATTCGCTATCCAAAATCGCGTAGAGGTAACCCACCTTTCAAATTATATAACTGCACATCAATGTAATTTTCCTCCAATGCAGAATTGTAACTGTACTCAAATAAATCGCTCACAGAGTTTAAAATACCTCGGCATTGAAATAGATGCAAATTTAACTTTCGAAAACCACATCCAGTCTCTGTCCAAAAGAATCCGTAAACTTACTTACATCTTCAAAGAACTACGCGATGTAGCAGAGAAAGAAACGATGAAAATCGTCTATGAATCCTTGGTGCAATCTGTAATGGGTTACTGCATCACAACATGGGGTGGTGCTTGTAAGACTAAAATGATAACCTTGGAGAGAGCCCAAAGACTGCTATTAAAGGTCAGCTTATCAAAGCCGCGTCTATATCCCACCTTAAATCTTTTCAAAGAAAGCCGGGTGTTGACTGCACGCCAGCTATACATAAAACAAACAGTTCTTCTAAGGCACTCCAGCCTACCAGAGGAAAGGAAAAAACACATAGCGCTCTCTAGAAGGAACTACGCCATATGCGAGCCTTTTATGGTAAATACTACTTTTGCACAACGATTCTTCATGTTTCGAGGAGGGATGCTATTTAATAAAATAAACAAAATAATTTCTATAGCGAATTGCAATAGAGTGGAAAGTAAGCATAAGGTCAATAGACTACTATTAAATCTTGATTATTTTGAAACTGAGAACATCCTTGATGTATTAGTGTAGTAAGTTTATCTGTACTTCTTTTTTTTCAATAATATATTTATTTTTAATAACATATACCTATCTACTAAATATAAAATTAACACAATTATTACTTCTCATTATAATATATTATAATATGTATGTACCTCTTTATTTTATATTATGTAAATCATGTACTATCATACATACATACACACACACACACACACACACACACACACACACACACACACACACACACACACAAACACATTCTACGACTTTTTGCTTAAACACTGATTGTATTCACTCACACATCATGCACTTGAAATTGTCACTGTATAGAAACAAATCGTGGGCCTGGAGTTCTAAAATACAGGCCTTGGCTTAGTTTAGACTCCAGATCTCCCACAAACTACAATATTGTAAACCATATAACTTTCACAGTGTACCTTTTAACTGTAAATGTATGTAATTTGTGGAGATGAATAAACCATTATTATTATTATTATTATTATTATAATTTAGTTATTGGTGTTCCTATTTACGCAGAATGAGCTCAAAGTATCATGAAGTCTAGCTGTGGTTTGTTTCTTCTTGGGTTTGACTATGTGAAGTACTGGATCCCAAGCTGGTGGTACATTCCAACCATCTTCTCTATTGAAATTTGGATGTTTTTTGATTTCAATAGCCTCGCGAAGCATCCTTGTTAGGAATCGGTGTTCTTTAGCGAGAATCTGTGGTTTGTCAAATCTCAGGTAGTGGTTGGTCCCCTGTTGTACATGTTCACACACAGCAGACTTCAACGAGCGTTTGTGTTTTACATCAGCTATGTGTTCTTTTATGCGGGTGCCTATGTTTCTCTTGGTTTGACCAATGTATGAGAGACCGCAGTCACAATCTATTTTATAGACCCTGCATCTTGTAAAGGTAATTGACACTAGACGGATGGTAAAAATTTACTTATCTTCGTTGGCGGCTTGAAGTATGTGTTGATTGAAGCTCGCTTCAAGATGTAGCCAATCTTGTCAGTGACACCCCTTACATAAGGCAGTATAGCAGGCTGGCGCTCGACTGTGGCTGGCTTTTCTCGGGATGTGTGACAACGGCGCGGCTGTTGGAGCTTGTTGTCTTGCAGTACTTGCTTGACATGTTGAAGCTCGGCGTCCAGGTGTTTCTTGTCACAGATCCCGTGGGCTCTCTGAAACAAAGATTTTCCCACGGTTGCTAACTGTTTAGGATGGTGGTGAGATTCACCGTTTAAGTACCTATTTGTATGGGTCTTTTACCTATACATAGTGTGGCTCAAAGTATGATCAGGATTCCTGATGACAAGTCCTTCTAAGAATGCTAATGAATTATTTGCCTCTAATTTTATTATTTATTAATATTTAGTGTAAAAAGCTCTGGTAGCTTAATACAATGAAAATAATAACGGTTAACGTAATAATGTCGGTTTTGTTAATTAGTCACATTAATCTTAATGCGTCAATCGACTCGTATAACCCTAGCAACGCGAACGTGCAAATAAGCACAGCACAATACGCATTGCGTGCGTTAATGACCCCTAAACTGGTTAAATCCGTTTCATGCTCGGTTTGTTTCATTCACGATATTTTGATAATGGCGTAAATTTATGCAGCCGTACTTCGAAATCCGAGACTGCATAATGACTTGGTGTCGGGCTTGTTTTATGCTAAGTACGAGGATGAGCCTGCAAATGTATGCAGATCGCTTGCGTGGGAAGTGGCAACAAGTGGCCGAGACGTTGGTTCCGAAACGAAAAAAAATAGGCTTTTGGGTCTTTTTGGCAGTCGAGATTAACCAGGGTTAATTAAAACATTAAGCCGCGGTACAAGAATTCGTGGAATCATGACGACATCCGACGATGCAGACCATTTGTGAGATACATACGATTGATATATTTCAAGATCTTTAAATTACAAAGAAACTTGGTATTGTGAATAGTGGTGAAAAGTAAAAGTTATTTTATATTATATTATATATTTTAAATATTTATGCAAATACAGAATAATGTACCTTATAACTTCATAAAATTTATAATTATGCATATACAGAATGTTCAAATTATCCCGGTATCTAAGTTTATTAATCTTCGGTCTAGCATTACACGTATTTTTCCGTTTCTAATTCATATTATTGGTCCATAAAAAGGAAAGTAGGTATCTCAATGAAATCAGAGGTTCCTTGAATATCAAGTAAATGACAATAAAGTGCATTATAGGCTAGATTAGTATCTCAGCATTCGTAGGGTTTCAAGAGCGTACACAAAGCAACGCATAAGATTGGCGCGCGGAGGGGCGTGTCGTCGCGATCATATCACTCTCTCAGTAATTACCCACCGTCCACTAAATTTTCACAAACCTCCTTATCTGATGTTCGACGTCAGTATGTTAATAGCACATGTCCCGAATGCCGGCAGCTCGTAACCTTTTTTCCGCAGTTTTATATGCCTTAAGGTAAGGTAGCTAGTTACTGGTGCACCAGTGATGGATTTTTAATTGTAAGGTTTGTTGGAAAATTCGATAATAATAACTGATATTATATGCCGTGATGTATGGACTTCTGAACTGCCACTTTTGTTTGATGATTGATGTAAAATTTCGTTTACTAAGTATATAGATAAACAAAGAGATAATTGCTATTTTAAATATTATGTTTAGGTATATTTATTATCAATGCAAAGTATGTATATAATTTTAAAAATAAATAGTGCAACAACAAGATGTCTATTGAGTTACGTTTAAGGTATATTATTTAATCAATTAGAAATTATGTAAATAGATAATTCTTTTAAGTTTTTGTAAGTTCATACCTTACATTATGGACTCTGTCTGTATAAATAAATATATAATTATAAATAATGAAAGCTGTTATTTTCTACTATTGTTTGTTTGCCGTTTTGACCGTTTAGCTCGAAAGCAATACTTATTATCTAGATTAAATCCGAAATTCATGATGATCGGTCGAGAAGTTAAGACGTGAAAGCGTAACAAAAAACAAACAAACACACATGAGTGGATAAATAAAAGAAATAAAATGTATCCTAAATAATATTATAAAAGAGAATGTTTTCATCTATAAAATTAGTTAAGATACATTTTATTTCTTCTTTAATCATTGTTATTTTTAAACAAGCCCGCCAGATAACATATGAAGATGTCAAACGGGCCAATCTTTCGTTACTAAGCACGTCTATAATACGAAGAGATTTATTTAGTTAGGTTTGTGACTCCACAGCTTATATACAATAGATAATAATAATACTCAAGTATATTAGTACATGGCCCAACATAAAGAAACACAAGCTGAAAAGCGTTAAAAAAGAAATCTATAAACAATTGAAAGCAAAATAGTTGCGCGTATGAAAATCCGATTTCAAAGTATTAAATAATATTGATTCATAAACATCTAGAGAAATAAAAATATTATGAACACGATAGAATGTTTGATTAAGTGTTTATTATTTTTTCTTCTTGCAGGCTACTATGGAGATATTGTTACTTTATAACATGTAAAAATTTTACATACTTTCCATACGAATACCGGAGTGTATATTAATGAAGATATTTTTTTGTGAACACATAACACAATATAACAACATTAAAAATTCCATTAAATTAAATTTACTCTTTGAAATATCGCTGCGTATGTGTTAAATTAAATTCCTCATATATCTACAATATATTCGCTCGCGCCAGCTACTCATAGTATTTAAAACAAATGTATTTCTTCGTCACAGAAATTAAACTAAGCGAGCTGTTGAAAATACTCTTCATTTTCAGTGACAGGTAACTAGTGCTTTTACCCTAATGGCTGCTTGTTTTAATTGCATTGCGTGAATTCGTGTATTGTATGCATAAAGCATTAAATTAGGAATATTATAGTTTTTGAGAGTTGTAAAACAACTTGACGTTTTCGTAATTTAGCTACCACATAAAACAGGATTGTAGCGGATATTAATTTTATTTTTATTTCCCCTGCCTTTTAGTTTAATCCCTATTTTATGTTTAGGAAGGAGTACTCTATATGTATTTAGATGTGGAACGATAGTATTGATTTTTGTTTATTGTTAACAGCAGTGACTAGTGAGAGAGCTGGCTCGTCCAACGAAAAATCAATTTCTTACAGAAAACTAATGTAAGACTATTAAAACTGTTATGCAAAGCAATAATTTTTTTTGTCGTTAACATTAAAACAATGTATGTATACTATTTTATATCTTACTAGATTTTGCCCTTGGCTTCGCTTGTATAAATATTGGTTAGGTTAGTAACGGTACTTGTTTCTGGATGAAAGGTATCCTTTTCTGTTCCCCTGACAAAGTGAATGCGAAATTACATGATGATCGGTCGAGTAGTTAAGGCGTGAAAGCGTAACGAACAAACGGACAAACTCACATTCGTATTCATAACATTAGTTAGGTTTTTGGTGTGGATAAGAATAATGTTATATGCAATGCGACAAAATATGATTTCGAAGACATATTAGGTATAAGTATGCTCATTTCAAGACACTCGCATCGCACAAAATCCACAAGATACACACCCGTTGGCTCCATATCTACTTTACTTTTAAACACGAAAAATGTCAACTCTTCCTCCAAATGGAAGTAGTAGAAAAGTTGGCATTTCGTCGGGTGATTCATGAAGGGAACCGACGACGAGGTAGATTTATGGTGCAACTACCTGACATGTGACGTTTATTGCACAGAGTAGCCCCTCGATCCGCAGAGCAACAATTTTGCTTCGGTTATGTAGTGAACGTGTTATTTGTCATGACGTATGCACTTTAGGGTTAAAAATTTGCATTTCGCAGTCGAGCTAAAGTGAATTTGCACTGAATTTGTTGAACTTAATAATTTTTATTTTAGTTATTTGACTGCTGACTGGATTACGTAGTGGTTTAAGAAGTAGCTTGAACGAAATTGATGTCGTTAGATAAAAATCTTGCCTTATACATCTAATGTTTATTGAACCTGTGTCATCTAACTGTAAGGCAAATACCTCTCTTCTCTGTTATCACATTACCGACTGGATCCAGCTTTTAAAATCCTATTAGCATTTTTAGTTTAGTTTGAACCCATATACATTCGGTATATTATTATTTGATTGCTTGGTTCTTTAAATATGCGTTAGATGACGCACACCATTGCTTAGAAGCAAAATATAAAAACAACTTAAAATCCCAGCCGTAGGACCAGACCCAGCTTAGTTGGTTAAGTGATGGCACGATCTGTCAATGTAGCAGGTTCAGGACTTGCTTCATGGATTGTTTTTCTTCATTTATAATTCACATCCTACCTACTAATAAATATTTTTTAATATAGTAAATTGGAAATGTGTCTAAAGATCAAACTTTAGAAAACAAATATTTATTTATTTCGACCTATTTACTTAGTCAAAAGTAAAAAAGAGAAAATAAATTATGTGACAACTACTAAGAACTGGATTAAATTCCTTTCTAATTCCCAAGTCACCAGCATAAAGGCTATTAGTAAAAAATACACAGTAAAAGGAAAGATCAGACGCTTTGGGGAGACTAAAATGACAGAAGGAAATCAACAAAGCACAAACATGTACAAAAAGTCTAAAACATAGCTGGAATGTATAAAAACAGAGAAAATTTTCATATTGAACATTGTAATAAAGATTCCTAGAAATTATAATTGTGGGTAGCGAAGAACATGTTTAACAAGTTTAGCCCTAGACAGAAAAATGAGCTTCGTAATTATACTATTATAATTGTGCTATGCTAAAAGCAAACGTTACAAAATTATTAAAGGCTTCGGATATTATTATCCGAAAATGTAAATTCTTTTCATGGATTTAATGTTTTTATTTTTCTTGTATGCATTTTATCATACCATTTTTTAATGTCATTGAAGGCTATAAATTAATATTTTAATTTTAATTTATTATTTTAATACTGAAAATCGTTGATGTTTTATAATTACACTCTTTACAAGTTGCACAGCTATGGAATACGAAATGCTGGTATTTACAATGAACCGACAAGCAATTCTTTACATACAATGTAAATAATATTTATAAATTTGTCTTTGTACAAACTTTGTGAACATTTTTAGGTTTAGTTTTGTTATTATGATTTCTATGCGTGTCACGTATGAAAACTGCGATTATGATGGCGACTTTGCTAACAAAGAGATACCGTTAAATTGTTACTGATAAAGTTTACGTTTGATAATATTCTAATTCGTGTGATTTAATACCTCACGCTGACGAATACATACGTCTTATTGCTGCATTGTCATAGCCGATTGTCGTTTCATAACACGAGTTAAAAAAGCGATGACCAAGTTAAGAGATATAGACCATAGGACCATAGGACCATAGGCTTCAACGTATTTCTTTAAAGAGTTCTGAAAGTCTCACTTGGCACATAAATGGTACTCAAGTTTATTTTGCTGCGATTTACTGGTAGATTCGAGGTATATATCTAATTAGCTAGCTTCAAGTGGAGCAAAGGCAGCTAACCTGTGGAATAAGGATAGATAACGAATATTGTCCAAACGGTCCAAGACTTATTCAGTGATAGAAAATTTACTCTCGGTCATCTATTTATTTATCGAGTACTAATAAACGTGAGAAGCAATAATATCAGTGTTCTATAAAATCATAGAAAGAAAAATTACGTTCAACTAACCTATTGTCGAATAATATTTATTAGATACATAGTAACAGAAATAAATTAACGAAATCCTTTTATAAATAGGTAGCTCTACGAATTCGAATATTATTCCGACAAACCTGAAATGTTACACAGATTATGTTTTATGAAATACGTGTTTTAATTCACCCAATAGCTTGTTATCATATAATTTTAGGCTAAAGCTACATTAAAATATTTGTAATGTAAATAGGTCAAATAAATTACAGAAGTGGTCGGAAACATGATGACTTTAATTTAATTTATCTGAAACTACTATCTACATAGAAATGGGACAAATTCGGAGTTATACCAATAATTAAGGAATTTAGTATCGTTAATCTGTTAAATTTCCATCATTGATGTAAATAAAGTGTAAGTGGTATAATAAATAGCTGGCCATTAAGGTTTTAAATATTTTAGTGAGAGTAATAGTTATAATATAGATATGTATGCCTATTGCCCTCTTAAAAATATGTCTACTGAGCTGCTCCATATAACTCCCTAAAGATTTTAAATATGCTTACCTATATACAGTTAAAAGACTAAGATGCGGGCATACTATAAACATTATTTACGTTTGTGAAATATTGTTTATTAGATTTTGGCTTATTACTGAAAAGCTTAAAACATCGTGTACATTAAAACCGCCGATTTTACTCTCATGTCGAAATCAGCCCTCTCAGAATGGACTCGCTCATACGTGTATTATTATAGCAAATATAAATATAATATTCTCTTCTGTTTACGCGAATGTTATTCATTGAAATTAAACTACTATATACGGACAACGCGATAAAATCCGTATATAGTAGTTTAAATATAAACATATAAACAAATGTAGATATCAAACTAAACATACCACTAAATAAAATAAAGTAAGGCTGGTATTACAGATGAGATTAAGAATGGCGATAGCTGTATAAATAAGTGTCCATATTTTTATGACACGCATCTATCAACAACACCCACAAGAAGTAATGGGGTGGTCTATTCTGAACTCGACGCACACTATAAACAACTCTATTTAACAACGACTAAAAGCTTAAACAGATATTCTTTATTGTAATATTCATGTGTTCCCTTTTTGGTAGAACATTCATTACAATGGAACTAAATACGCATAATGAACATCCAGTGTACTATTTCAGTAGTTTTACAAGTAGATAGGATCACGCGATTTATGAATCCATTGTCTGTACCAACTATTCTCATTAACGTCTACGAGTTGGGCGATGCACCTGAATATACGGATGATTTTTGTTTCAATTTATCCTTTTGCTGTGCTAATGTGAAATGTTGTTTTTCATCTACTTTATTTGCGAAGTTGCTCTCCGTCCGATGCAATTTAGATTCTTATCATTGAAACTGCTGTGTATATATTTCAGTTTTGAGGAAAACTCGCCCCAAATTTTGTAAGGTTGCAATATTTTATAACAGCTCTTAAGTAAATGTCGGCCTACAGCTGCCAAAACTATAGAATAAAATAATATCGCGCATTTGGACCACGTGTAGCTCCATCCATCGCGGTAATTGCTGACGGGCGGAAGATAGCTGGAGAGTTACGACGTCACATAACGTGCTAATGACGTCATAACTGCATTGCCCCGGGCGCTCGCTGACTTACGCTTCTCACTGGGTGCAATGGATGCGATGCAATTTACTAAGCAAATCCTGTACGAGACATTTTAACTGGTTTTACACCATGCCATTAAAGGCTCGTAATGACATTAAGTGATAAGTGCTCCTGATAACTACCACTGTATTTTTTTTTATTCGACTTCGAAGTGGTCATAGGCCTGCGTGCTGAAAGTTAAACGATTTTATTGGGGCAGCTGCTCGAAGATATTTACAAAATATATTGCAATCGGTTGTTTTAAATATTAAGCGGTAATCGACGCCAATATACATACAGTTAACGATTCTTTTAAGATTTTTATCAGGTTTCTCATTGCATAAAGTACACATTTATAAATATTATATGAGCAAGACGTAAATTATGATATAAGTTCTTATCGAAACGGGATAAAAATGTATATAACGTTTCTTTTTCGTAATGTTACTGATGCAGTTAAGATATTAACTTATAAGGTATAATATTGTATAGTAGTTATAATGCCTGCAATTTCGTTAAGGTTTTTAGAACAACAACAGTTTTTAACGTTTTTAACAGACGGTCTGGGTTGCAGAAAATTCAGTAAGAAGGTATATGTGAAATATTTTGTCAGGTTATAAAAATAATAACGGTCATGCTTTTTTAACCTCCGACGCAAAAACGACGGGGTGTTATAAGTTTGACGTGTCTGTGTGTGTGTGTGTGTGTGTGTGTGTGTGTGTCTGTCTGTGGCATCGTAGCTCCCGAACGGATGAACCGATTTGAATTTTGTTTTTTGTTTGAAATGTGAATTAGTCGGGAGTGTTCTTAGCTACGTTTGATAAAAATCGTTCCAAGATGGCCGCCACCACAAAATGGCGGATTACATATTTTTTCACAACTCCCTCAATATGGGTATCAAATGAAAGGGCTTGATGAGTAGAATACTTTAAACTATAATAAATTTCAAATCCAAGGCCGCCACCAAAAAAATACATATTTCCACAAATTAAAATTGTTCAATATGGGTATCAAATGAATATTGTGTCGGGGGTTTTTAAAATTTTAAATTTTATTAAAGAGATTATTAAAATAGTAAGAAAGACTTCTCGTCAATTAGAGTTTGATTTATTTTGACTTTTATATACATTATGCGTCACATATAAAAATACCGCTAAATATTGCTTAGCTATTTCTTATCTGAAAAGCTCTCATACCTCTAATCAATGAATAACATTTCTTTACTTATAAACCAATTTTAACGGTATCTCAGGTGATAGCTCGCATAAACACAAAACAATTTTATTCTTGCAACATATGACAGTCAGCATAGAGCATGACCAAACTAATTTACTAAATAATGAAATTTAAGTGATATATATTATAGATATTAATATATTATAGATGTATAATAAAAAAGAAAAAGAACTGCTGCATATTCTAATGAATAATAACAACAATACTATGCTTTCTTAAAAAGTGCATTCATTGACATCATTAAAGAAAATATCAGTGTTCTTCAGTATCTGATTGTTTTTGTTCGATTATATTTAGCAATGTTTTTGTTATACCTATTTTATGATATGTGTTTTAATATTATAATGTAGCTAACATCGAATCATTGTAATTTTTTGCAGCTTTACAAATTACGAATGGATACTCATAATGGAAGTATATTAGCAAATCACTACTTAAAATTTCAATCATATTTTTCCTAATAAATTAGGAAAATTGCTCTGAATCATTTTCCCTTAAAAAGTTTTAATCTACGATATACCATCTATTTCATTTTTATGAAATTAATATTTTTGTAAACGATTGATGTTAATGTTAAATCTGTTCCAGCTGATCGGAAAATCAGCCATATTGTCTCTTAGCTACGGACCAAGCTAAGGCAAGGGACCGGCACTGTTTAGATTTCTTTACTGTTTAGCTATTGATAAACTTACTCTTAGCGCTAATTAACGTTTATAAGTAAGATATCTCATAAACAATCGCTATGTAGTAGATAATTATCTGTCATATATTAAAAATGGGTTTATAAGTAAGACGGATACTTCAGACGTACTTTGGGCTCTCCATAAGAAAGTTGACCTAGTGACATAATTATTATTTCCTTAAATTAAAGTCGATAGGCATATTTTAGAGCTTAGTGATAGGCTAGGCGTTCTGGATAAAGGCCAGGTTAAGAGTACCTTAAACCGGCGAGCGTGTATGAGGAATGTTATGAAAGTGAATGAAGCCAGAGAAGTGTGTCAGGATCGTAGCAAATGGAAATCCGTAGTCTCTGCCTACCCATCTGGGAAACAGGCGTGAATTTATGTATGTATGTAGTAATAGGCACAACAACTATTTTGTGTATCTGGATTTAGAGCAATTTAAGTAGTCGAAACGAGCTGGTTGCAATTTGTTTCCAGTAATGTTAGTAAATAGCGAGTATTTGAAATGAATTGAATGTGCTTTTATGATATGTATTTAAAGTCAAGACTTAGGTAAAATAGTCAAATAAACAGTCTTCAATTTCATCCTGGCGCGAAGTAGTGAAGGGTGTCTTGTACACAAGCTTATTAAATTTGTGTATGTCAATGCAATTAGTTGTAACACCAGTCAGCGTCGAAAGTCAATAATTTTTAAATAGCGTTATCTTACACATGAATAGTACTTTCTACCTTTTTAAGGATAGTTATTTAAACAACAATTCATTACTATAGAAAAACAATAAGTAAATTCTCATTAATACTGTTCCTTTGTTTAATGTTCAGAAACTAGTTATATTGCTGACAGTAAATACATTACCGATTCAAATCAATTACCATGTAATAGACAGCTAACCGTCCATCGGGCACATATTCAAATTCAGTGCTACCACTAAGAAATTCCTAACACTTTGTCTGGCCCAGTAATCGAACCCTATCCAGATACAATCCCCACAATTACTGAAAAAGAAATCTCAAACTGCTGCCACGGAAGAAACGAGGTTCTTACGTATATAATTACCGTAGATAAGATGTTAACGTACATAAGTATGTAAAAATGAATAGGAATGTGTAATCATTGCATTAAAAGGCACGTTTGTAAGGATTTGTTGGTGCCCGTTATCCTACGGGATTCCAAAGAGAAAAAAGGTCGAGTAATTTGTCTTTACTTGGACGATTTATGTTGGGATCACTAGTATAGAGCAGTCGCCTGAGACTGTGCTCCCGGAATGAATTGTTGATTATAATCGCCCTACAAGGATACCTCACGCTACTGATACTGTCTAGAGTCCGTAGGTATAATCTAGGGTCCGTAGGTAGGATACAAGAGTTGGGTGAATATTTACACAATTCGTGTTCAGATAATCCATGCATTGTTTTTTATATCAGCATTTTTGAAGTGAAAACTTCTTTAGGCACGTTAAGCACTTTTTGGGTGAACAAAAATCATGGAATTCGCGTCATCGTCACTGAACGCTTTCCATGTATCCTATATGTATACTATGTATATATGTGTGTACACAAGTACTTTTTGGGTGAACAAAAAGCGTGAAACTCGCGTCATCGTCACCGCACGCTAGTTACTTTGTTTTCACTTCTATCGGCACTCCCCAAAGACTGCTCCGCATGTTATTTGTTTTTAGCTAAGGCGGCAAGTAAGCTAATAATATCTATAGCATATAGATGTTTGCGATAATGATCTTCTAAAAAAGATGATTTTAAAAATGTGAACTGTTGAAATAGTAATAAAATATTGGTTGAAAGGAAAGTAATAAAGGGAATAGTATGAGTACCTTTGGAACTCTTACTTACGGTAGCAGTGACGGTATTACTACTCTTGCGGTGATCTGTTAGAGGGTAGTCCCTGGTTAAATTGTAACGGTCAATTGTACCAAACAATTGGCAATTTCAGGCACACACCATAAAGATAAACTGATATCACATCAGACGAGACAACTATGGTTTAGTATTTAACAGATGGTTGTTCGTTTGTTTATTCTAACTTTTTACAATATTACATACTTAATACATCCAGCGAAGCCCATAGAACTCCACTTTATCCAACCAATACTTACTTTTTGCTGGGTCTGCTTGGAATTCCTCTAGGATACCTGCTGTATGGTATTTATTATCAAATAGTCTTATTTAATGATTAAGTGAATATCTAATTCAATCTAATTCAGAATTTAAATTTAATTATGTTGCCATAATCACTTTCCTGTATTCAGCAACGCGCGAATTATATTTTTGGTACTGCAAGTGATCAAAAGCTATGGTAGTATCTTACCATCAGGAGCGCCGTAAGCTTGGTCGCGTTCCTTATTGTATAAAAAGGTATGACAAGAAGGACGTTAAGATGCAACAAAGTATAACAACTTACGATATTTGAAATAACAAAATTTCACACCGAAAGTCATTAACGTTCATAAGCCAGCCAGTAGCGGCTTTACTTGATCAGCCGCGAGACTTTTGCACGTAATTTTCATCATGTGGTTAGACCGCACTAGCGTTGCTAACCATAGTCGATTGAAAACCAAATTGAATACGAAAATGCGAAATTGAAATCAACAAATCATTTTTACCTGCAATTAATTTACTAACCACTATAACACAACCATCTGTCGGTTGCAGTTTTGTTTATATTATGCAATATTCGGTTATGCACTTCAATTTCACATAGTATCAGTTACCTTGTACGTAATATACAGAGTGCTTAGTATACAAAGTTGTGTGCAGACTTCAGCGAGCATAGGAAATCAACGGGCCGGTGTACACTGAGAATTCATGCGTATAAGGCACGGACTCATTAAGTACTAAAGCTCCATGCGGGCGACGCCGCCGGCGCACAAATCAAATGAATTTCAATAAAGTATTGTTAATTATTTCGCCGAAGGCAATATTATGATTAAACTTAGGAGGAACTGTCTCCTCATTATGTTTCCTTTATGGCTGTGAGTGTGAATGTCTTCCGTTATATCGAATCGTAAAGTTTATGTTTCTTGCAAATGTGGTACGTTTATTAGAAACTAAGCATCAAAGCTATTGAGTTTATAATAAAACATCTTGCAATATTTATATCACGATGAACTAAACCTGTTGGCAGAATTTTAATATTGTAATTTTTTGTAGATTTACAAGATCATTTTATTGGCTTAACTTTGTCACTAATGAAATTAAAAGACTTTACTAACTGACGTGTTTATAATTTGTACGAATATTGAACTAAGGTAAATCACAATCTAATCACGCACTGAGACTGAGGCATTCAAAACTTGCACCGCAAAATAAACTAAACGGTTGGTATGATAAGTTAAATAATCATGTCTGAACAGGTGATGTGCATCGTCTAATATACCGGTCGGTTTGGGAGACTCCTAAATTAGGTTTATGTATGTCGGTCTACTACATCGTAAGGAAAAATAATTTGGTTAGAAATATATATATATACACATATATTAATCGTTGTCAGCGTGTTCTAAGTAATTGTGTAATTTATTTCTAAATGAAAGTTACTTACGATAAAACCTATTTTCGTGTTCGGCTAGACAATGACTAATAACGGTCAGTTTTCTTCTGCTTTTTACATATATGACGGCTATATAGTAAGGACTTATTGTATTACATTCACATTTTGCAGCATGTTTTTTGGTATTGCGTACTAGGAACGAGCCCATTGCAATTGCCTTACTAGGAATTTTTTTGCATTTAGATCCTAATAACATTTTGGCCGAATGCCGTAGGTAGGTCTATAAAAGCATTGTACATGTGTAACACTAATAAATTAGTCTAATTTCGAAATAGTTTATTTGAATATTAAATATTTACCGAGCACTAGGAATTAGGTACATTAAAAGATATATCTAAATGAAGAATTAAACATGTATTGAAATCAAGTAAAATTAGGCTATTAGCCAATATTTTAGCAGTTTATGGTGGTGCGAATCATATTTTCAATGGAATATTACTGCATTACGGCAATCATTTTAATTTCATATTTGCATTTGATCAGCTTAATGGAGCCTACTTTTTGAAACCACCGTATTTCAAAGTTGCCTTATCTAGAAGCTTAAGTGTAAATAATTTTAAAATAAACATCATCAATATTCGATAAAAATAAATTTCGAACTATCTATTAAAACTTTTATTTATCAGCTGCTAAAGGTATCGCATAAAAATGACTAAAAGCGTGAACGCACAACAGGACTCTGGGCAATGCGTCTCTGCGTCACCTCATTACATTACACGAAGCGATTTACAATGTCGTTGCACGCACAGCGCGTGTCAGCTTGTCAGCATTAACTTAGTATATCCAAGCGCTCTTATATCCCTTTCATATTCCTTTGCGGATTACTTGATACTAAGATATATATTAAATCTAAATTACTCATAGTGCTCTAGATTTAAAGGATCTTGTGGGTTGCTTATAGCTACGCTTCATTAATATTCTGTTTGATAGTGGTTATATTGTATCTATATTCAAGAGCTATCCAGACTGGATTTAGATCTTGAATAAGTGAAATATTAGTTATTAAGGAAAGGAGAATATATGGCAACAATATGTTTAATGCAAATTAGTTATTCTAATATAAAATGTGGAGTTTGTAATGCATGTTTCTTGTATTTATAAGATTTATTCATTTTATGATATGTGGTTCTGGTTACCATGAAGTTCTGGCAGTAGATTCCAAGTGGTTGATATTAGTTATAGTATAAAAAATATATACATATTTACAAAGCTTTTAGACTTTTAGATTCGTTTAGTATGAACCTCATCACAGCTGATTTTATAGATCGTACCTTTTTTATGCTGGTTCATTTGTGTCCAACAACCAATCTTACTAATAAAAATAATTATAAAATGTGTTAGAGATCTACCACAGAATTTTATAGAACATATTTGGCAGCGCGCTATTGCATAACTAAAATGCGCATTACATGCTCAAGTTACCATACTTATCCTATTCCTTGCCTTAATACTTAATGATTATGATTACGTAGTAGTTTAAGCAGTCACTTCGCCGCTGTTACTGCACCGGTTGTGTGGGTTCGAATCCCACACGGGACAAAAAGTTGTGTGAACCACAAATAGCTTTCCCGAGTCTGGATATTGTTTGTGTCCGTAGTTTAAATGTTTGTTAAGTCTCACGCGATACAGAAGTCATTCATAGCGGAGGAGTGGTCTTTAAAAAAAAAAAAGAAAAAAAAAAAAATAAAAAAAAAAACATGGACACATGATAGATTTTTCCTAATTAAATGCCGGTATTTAAATATGATGTGTTAGGTATGTAGACGTACTAAGTGCGACACTATAGCTGCCCGTGTACGATCTGGCATTAACCAGATAATAAGAACAATACAAAGTTAAATTAAACACTTGTTAACGGTAGGAAGTATTGAAAATTGTATTTTTAAAGAGATCGTATCACATTACTTTATTTTTCATTTAGACGATTACCCTAGCCGTAATCTCGTTACTTAAGACTTGGGTATGCGACTTCGTCTAATAAAGCCACGGTATTCTTATGTTCCTCCTTTCCCTTCTTCTAACACAGTCGATGTAGAATCCTATCTTAATAAGGATTTCTCACTTAATGCTGCCTCTAACGGATTAGTCGATACCATTCTATCTAATTCAGGCGCCAAGCAAATTCGCATACCACCTGAAAGGTTGAATAGACGTGCCCGTTCCCCTTTTCTTAACTGTAGACAGCTACTTAAAGCAAGAAAGTAAACATAACCAAGAGCTATGTAGTAGCGGTTATCACTTACCATCAGGTGGACCACTGTCTCTTTTACCATCAATGTCAAATAATAAAAATTAAATAGCGAATAAGTTTTCGATGTTTATTAAAACTACCATATAGCATTCCACCGGAATGTTCAAAATGCTCTCACAGACAATGGGTAACCAGAAATTCGGACAAAAGAGTATTAATTCCAGTCAAGTGACTTTCCCTCAACAAATATTATGAGTGGCCTCAAACAACACTTACATGTTTGAGTTGTTCGGTGTAACAAAAACGAAGCTACTCGTATATTGGGAGATTACACTATATGAGTATGCGGATATCCTATATAAGCAGTTTATCCACCCTACCTATATGTAACTGAAACATCCATCATAAATACGAGGTTATTTGTTGATATTTCATCAGAATTCCGGTAAGGTTTCCAATAGCAATGGGAAAGCATGGGTCTGAACTTTGTACGAAACTATAAAAATGTAAGAAAATATGATTGGACCAATATTTTAAGAAATCATGACTTTAATATAGTACAGTGCAGTTGAGTAAGTGGGAATCTTACTCCGACTTGATCTCAAATGGGTTTTTCTGTAAGGCAACTCATAATAGTAGAGTTCTAGCGTATGTACACGATTGTTCTAGAATGACCGTTGTAGTAACGGTTATTCAAAAACAACTATTAACAATCATTGAACATTGTAGATAGTCTTTGATAGCGTTCAACTGACTAGATTAGCATTAGCTAGACGGGGATAATAGTATGAAGTCTGGAAGAATCTAAAAGAATTCTCCCATAAGCTTTTTAAAAAGGGACTACCACTGCATTGTGAGTATCTGTACTGGGATTTAGCAATTTAATATTTATACGGCAGACAATAAATACACCTAGACTTGCAACAACCATTTGCAGGAAACATTAATTTTTGGTACGAGTCCCTAATACGCTGCGTAGTTGCAGTAGGAGTTGAGACAATAGAGTCGTTTTATATGGTTGACGCGACCACTTAAATTCACTACATAATCTAGCATAGCTTAGCTTAGATGGTATTAACCATCTGCCTCAGTAGACGCCAATATTCCCAACGTTAGCCAACAATACGACCAAAGAAGTAGAATATCCAGCTGTACTTCTCTAGCTATCTCCTTTAGAATATGCAGTAAGTTGTTAATAAACACATAAAAATTTTGTTCTTCGAAAATCTTAAAGTTAATGTTTACATTAATGACTTCATGTAAAAAATTACAGTGCTGATTATATCTATGTAATTTCTTATTTACAACTTCAGCCATATTATAATCTTACCAGGTATGTCAAGGTAACAGATGTTCTTAATTTCTCTAAAACCAAGTAACCTGATTTCCAAATAGTGTGAGTGTCTGTTTGGAAAGGGCCATGGGCCATGTCCGTATCATCTATCCCTAAAATAAACAGAGGCAATTTCATTGTTAACTAGGTCTTGCGTAATGGAAGTAGTATGTTGTTTTCACCACCGATCGCCTGCTTCGTTAGTCCTTTTTACGCTTGTATCTTAGATCAATCGTGTCATCTTGGGTTTCATTTTGAATCGAGAAGTCGATCCTTAATTGAAAATTTTGTCACAATATTTCAGTAGCGGTACGGTGTTTAAAAGTGTACCCAATACATGGCTAAGAGGTTGCGCCCTTTTAAGTGTGCTGTAATACAGGTGTGGATATATGCTGGGACGTATCACCTGTCATTAGATGTGTGTACTTGGCCTTCGAAGATTATAATCTAAAGTAATGTAAATGTTAAAATAGCAACCTGCAGTCACGAGACCCATCCTTATCTATAGACTAGCTTAACAAAATTATACAAGTAACATCCCACATATATTATTATGTACCTACCTCTTCCTATTATTTTTTATTACCGTAGAGTATCATCATCTTTACCTTATTTAAGTCATTTTCCTAAGGATCGATAACGCCTGTGTATTACCCTTGGCATGGCAAGCGATCATAGGCAATGGTAACATATTACCACCGTTGTTGTCTTTAAAACAAATTTTAAGATAAGAAACTCTCTTTGTTTTATTACATCAATATTTTCTTAGTACTTTTAAGTACGGTCCAATTACAGTTTTCAGAAGCATGTTACATTAAGTTCTCATCCAAAGTAGTATTTTTCTCAAGCATTTTTTATGTTACGACATGATTTTACCTTTGAAGGTAGTAAGTAAATTAGTGTAGGCTGTAGATACTCGGGTCGTAAAGTTTCTGTAAGCGAGGCTGAGTTATCGTAAGGATTACTATGTAAATGGTTAGGTAGAGCTATTAACTTCAGAGTAAGTAACCTGTGCTTACCGTAAAGTGTGTACCTTGTATCTAGAACTGTATTTACAGAAGATTATTGACTGTATGTTAGTCTGTTTAATCCTGAATTATCGACTTATATATTATTGGGTTTACTTTAGCTTCTATCACGGTGGCTCAGCAGTTGTTTTGGGTTAGAATCCACGGATAGGGTAAAGGTTATGGGGTTGCCTTAAAAACATAGAGCACAAAGGCTGGTGGCATTAGGCACGCCGCCTTTTACGTAGGACTTAAAATAATAATTAATTGGTGAAATATGGGTTGAAATCTTACGCCTCTATATCTGAAGGAGTAGCCAGAGATGCATTACACCGATATTTCGCCAATTAATAACTCCCTTCATTAAGTGGGCCTTCAAATAACTGTCGGAATGTAAGGTACCTACTGCTTCGGGGATACAGGTATAAGACGACGTATGTATGTATTACACGTATGTCACGTGCAATTTTTGTCTACATTAGCTAACTATTAGGTAGACGCCAAATCTTACTAATACTACAAGTATAGGTATTATTAAATGTTTTGAACTCGATATCGAAGAAGAATTGTAGGTACTCCAAGTGAAACAATATGTTAAGCGTTAAAAGTAGTAGGATATTATATTTTTGAGATTTAATTCAAACCATAAAACAAATATTCCATATTTTTACTAAAATGTCTTTCATCATTTGTTCATTTTTCACGTAGTAACAGAGCAATTATTTTTTGCATAGAAATAGATTACGGTCTGGGAAGTGACGTAAGTAGCTTGCAAACTTTTTACTTTTCCAACAATAATGCACGATTTGTTCCTTTATTTTTCTTAGAATCATAAAAACGCAGTAAGTAAAACTACTTTTAAAATAATGATAATAACAATCGTTTTTAATCAATGTAAAATCGACCGTATATTTGCTGTACCACGTTTAACAAAAAATTCCATCGAAATTAAAATTCAATAAGACTCATTATTAATGTTCATATGTGATATTGACGTAATTGGTTGACCTTAATCCAATAAATGCTTAAATTAAAAATGCAATAATTTTAACCTTTCTTATCAAAACAATTAATAAGTAATAATGTCTACTAAAACTATACAAATATCACTCTATTAAACTGAGTTTATAATATGTTTAAAACCATACAAATAATAAAAGACTAAACTCAACTTGTTACTAGGATTTATTGGTATACCAACAACTGTTACTTGTTACTTATGACATTACTAACTTGTCATATCAGAAAAACTGAAAATTACATGTAATTTAAATATTGTCAAATGGGCAGAAATTATTACATTACACGGAGCAGGATACAACATAAGTCAAATTGCCAGAGATTTGAATATATCACACTATACTGTACGGTTCTGGATTAATCGAGAAGGTCTAAGGTGAAGAGGGCAGTCTCCAAAGTCACAGGCGTAGTGGTCGACGGCCTACAGTAACGACAGCGCAAAGGGAAGAAATGAGACGTGCATTTGAAGAAAATGGTTTTACATCAACATCTCATTTTGCCGAAGAATTCGACGTGAGACTGTTAGACGATACGCTAAAAAAGTTCATTTAACTGATGCCCATAAAGCAGCTCGGTTGCGTTTTGCCAGGGATTTACTGATAAAAAGACATTTAAATCTGATCAGCACGGTCAATTAAATCTCTGGCGATATCACAATACAAGATATGATGAAAATCATATAGCACCAGACACGGAGTCTGGTAGAATCAACGCAAACATTTGGGGCTGGATGTCGGCTGATGGTGTCGGTGAATTATGCGCATTACCTTGAAAAGCAACTGCGTAAAATTATGTTGACACTCTAGAAAACGTCATGTTACCAACTGTTTGCAACGTTTACCCAGAAGACGATATCGCCGAACTTCACTTCTTACAACTGTCGGTTATACACTGCTGCTGTTACTCGCGAGTGGTGCCGTCAACACCAAATGCTTACGACTGATATCATGGTCTTCAAAATCTCCAGATTTTAATCCGATCGAAAATGTTTGGGGACTTATGGTGCAAAAATGGTCACATCGCAATAAGAGAACTAACGAAGCAATTGAGAGTCATTGCAGAGAGATTTGGGAGGCTATGCGGGGTACAGATATTTGTGGGCGACTTGTGGGATCAATAAAAAGCCGTTGTTTGGCAGTAATTGAATCAAATGGTGGAAAAACAAGTTACTAATTGACGTATTATTAAACGTAATAACTTTATTATTTATCACATTTTATGTTAATATCTGCCAAGAGGACTTTTTTAATTTCTTTTTTTAATTTCATTAGTATATGTAGTTTGTTAATAAATTGTTACAAAATTTTTATTCATCGTCCCTTTTTTACACACCACCTATTTATAACTAGCTGTCCCTACTCCTCTGTCATGGATTATAGCGTGGTGTTATATATACTCGATAAATGGACTATCCATAAAAGGTAGTAGTGCTTATTAGGTATGAAGCTCCTAGGCAGCTTGACTATTTCCGACATTTTCCCCATATTTTAATCGTGTATAACTCTGTTTATTGGTGAAAATCGCATTAAAATCAAATCATAGTTTTGGAGTTTATCGACGCGGCGCAGGACTTTGTTTTATAATAATATGTAGTGATAGACTTTATTTTAATTGATAAATAGTTCTACGTCTCTGACGTCGCGCATTGATGACAACTGTCACTAATTAGACATTATTGTTTTGTGATATGCAAACGACATTTACTCTAAGAGTGGTAAAGCAATGTTATTGTCGACTATACATTAAAGAAAAATACAACTGTAGATATGGAAGACATTTTAGAAACTTATTGGGATTTATTGAAATTAAACTACTATATTCGGATTTTATCGCGTTGTTTATTTGACACTTTATTACATAATTTAGAAACTTACACTACTACTACTATTAAACTTTACTAATTTTTAAACTAATTAAATTATTAAAACTATTAAATCTATTTATTTTTAAATTTACGCTTTCCCCGACATTTTGGTTGCTTTTCAGCAGCCATGGTCACGGGGAGATTAAGATGTGAGAGAGAGAGAGAGAGAGGGAGATAAGAGCATTTAAATAAATAACACATTCTATTGAATAGCACTTATTTTTCCTGGTATTCTTCATTACTATATTCAAAGTACAACACTTTTATAGTATCTAATAATATAATATAAACAACCTATTATTATTACTATATTATTATATTATTCTACGATACTTTTTATTCCTGATATTCTTCATAGTACCGTGATCATAGAATCGCGCGTATCATTCCGCTAGTGACGTGTCTTGCTTATTATAAGGGTAAATTGGATTTCTGATCTTCGAACGTCTTAGATTAAAGATGATCGGATTTCTGTCAAGAACGTTATTTTAGACGTACTCACATTATGTTACTTTGACTTCGTTACCGCGTTGTAACGTACTTATATTATTTATGGAACGAATTTGTTACTGTATGACGTAATGTGTAGCTTGAGTAACTTGTGGTTAACGTTACGTGGTGGTATTGAATGTGTTACATAAATATTATTAATATCATTTATACTCACATTTTCATATCCTCGAAGGTGTAGGCAGTGGTGTATAGTAACTGCATTTCGCCAGCAATTTTATGAATCACTTAATTGAACGCTAGCCTATCTGCTTTTAATAGGCACGTTTCTAGTTTCCGTTCTGCTACTGGAACTTAACTAACAGAATAACCCAATACGATGATCGCACGAATATGCTAACTTAGTTACCGGAAAGGTAGTTATGCATTGAAATTGTACAACTTTACACGGATTTTATTGTTGTTTATTTTAAAACGCAATAAAACCCGTATAAAGTTTTTTAATTTCAATGTATAACATTCGCGTAAACGTAAGGCAATATTAAGACGCGCTGGCGGGCTGACGTAAAATTTTCATATGTCAAAGTTCTTCGAAATATAAGCACCCTGATCATATTACTGACATTTCTCAAAAACGTATAAAACAATTTACTCGCTTTAAAAAAATTACGGTAAACATCTTAGACCTCTTAAAACTTTTGAATGTGATATAATTTTCATTATGAGCATATTTTAAGTAAATAAGTACATTATTAGTCTGACCATACATACAATTCAACAAAACGAAAGTAAAGTGATAAACTCACGGTCTACCGACAGATAACTAATAAAGCTATAGAACAGCTTGTTAGTTGCTCCAAACTCTTTGTGCTTAAATTAATAACTATCCTTTGACTAATGAATGATAATTAATTCGGCGATCAGGAGTCTAGCCTCTCTTAGCCTGACGACAAATTAACATCAGACAAGATTAAAATTAATGCAAATGCACTTAAGTTAATTAAATCAAAGTCAAATGAAGCTTCTAGCACTTTGTCACAATTGTAGGATTACTTAAGCATTTGGTTGTGAATGTAAAACTGACTAATGGTGTCTGCACCCTTCAACTTTGTAAGGATGAAGAATGGAACAATTTAAACTTTTGCTTTTAATAATGAAGTAGTCTTAGCTACATTTACTTTTATATTGTGCTAGCAGATTCGTACAAAAGTATTTTTAATAACAGTTATATTTTTATTTTACTAAGAATAAGAGATTACTTTGCATTAATGTCTTGTAAATATATTCACAAAGGATTAAGTAGCTTAAATTTATAATGACTGTAGAAAACGTTTTAAATATTCAATAGCGTAGGTAACTTAAGATGTCTCAATCATGGATTTTTCTTATGACAAGTTTTACTATTCGAGTTTGAGAACATATGGATTGTTAGTCACTTCAAGAGCTGTTTGTCATAGAACTCTATAGATGCCGTTTGATATCCAATTAAAATATAATCAATGAAGATATAGTTATTAATGTAAATAGGTCATAATACATTTTGTTACATAATATTATTAATCAATTAGCGCACTAGCGCACATTATTTTAATCATTAAGTTACGCTGCTATGTTATATATTACGCCTGTGACCTCAAAAGGGGTTATGTTCTAACGTGATAGGGGAACGCCTATTGCCGCCGCAATTTCAGATTCCGTGCTGCTACTAAGAATGTATTGTAAGAAGAACCTAACAACACTGACCCGAGAATTGAATCCAGGACCTCACATATATATCCTAATATTACTTTATTATAGGGATTAGTCCTACATCATGCGACTAGAACAAATAAAACGATTACAGATGAAGAAGGCACGATTACACAATCTTTTCTTTCCCCTGTGCAATGACTGAACCTGATCACACGGCTAGTGCAAGTCAAATATTACATTACCAGTATTTGTGTATAGGGCACATGACAACAACGTTCAGTAATCTCTTTGTATGAGAAGATTGATGTATATCGTTGTGTCCGAAGTTAATTGCAATCAACCGGGAAACGTAATACGACATAAATATTTAACAATCCCAACGATCCTGTGATCCAACATGTCGGTCCAGACGAAGCTTTTCGCAAATAATTTAAATATTAAATTACTTCACTTTTTCCATTTTATTGATGAAACTCCAATAAAACTTGCATCAGTTTAATTTTGAAGAATACATTGTAACTGCAAGTTGTGTTGTATTACATCAGATTTGGAGCTAGGGTTTCATACCACTCAATGTTCCGCGCTTGATTCAAATTTGGCTTTATGTTACTACATTATAAACTCTCCAAACTTTAAATGTTGGACAGACAAACAGACAGCTTAAAATTAATATCAGTTGTTGCACTCACTGATCGGTAAACGATTAGCGAGGTTAAGCAACGTTGAGTGCGGTCAGTCTATAGATGGGCGACCGCTAAGTGGTATTACATCTGAGCGTCTCCGTGCTTCGGAAGGCACGTAAAAAGTCGATACCCGGTTGTTGCTAAATTGACAGCAGTCGTTAAGCCATGTCAGAGGCCTACAGGCGGCTTGAACAACTCTTGACAACGGGTTGGTCACTAACCACACGAAAAGAAGAAGAAAGAATCATCTAAACACTTTATGAATTAGCAATAATTTAGTGATTACATAAACTTATAACTTTCTTACAAAAGCTATTTTTGTGTGATATGTAACTAACTTCGCGTAAGTACCACCTTTTAAATTATCGATGTTAAAGACCAGTCGTAAGAATATTATGAGGCAATTGACTCCTTATTTGTCGATATAGCGAGCCACTGACATGTGTAGGCGTTAATGACAGCCAGAACCAACGGCTTTATCTGCTCTCTGAGGCTCAGGGCCATTCTGTACAAACGCCACACTGTTGAGAATTCTAAGTAATAACCTAACACTGTTTAACATTGCTTTAGCAAAGGGAATACTTGACTGAAAATAACGCTCACGTCATTGGATAAACAACGACGAAATATAGTTAAGATCATGAGACGATAAGTAAGTGAGACGAGACGAAAAGAGGCAAATGAGTGAAATCAACAAAACCTGAAGACACGAATCTTAACATAATTATTGTAACGGGAAAAGCTTTAGTAATATTTCCGAAGATAAAACAAAGGTTGAGTTTGCTAATGCAGACAATCTAGAGATGTAGGTCAGCGAATAAAGAAAGCGGTCAGGCGTTCTGATCTATACAAACAGTTCAAAGGAGACTTTACCGTCCAACAATCTTACGGTCAGCAAAAACGGTGAACCGTATGAAATAATAAGACGAAGCAAACAAGATATTTTTTGAGATTTAATTTTATTACACATTTAGATGTGATAAGTATATTTTTTTATTCTTATTGGCTATTATTAATAGTATAATAACCTAACTCGCTGTTAAAGTCCTTATTGATTTCTGATTTGAATGGAAAAGTCCACAGTTCTGTACTTATCCGTGGTCCCCCAGGCCAGTCTCCCGTGGGGTATCACGAACAAATTTTCTTGCCCTAGGAACCACCAAGGGGGACAAAGGGGTACAATGAGCAAATTATTTGGCCTGTGGTACCCCTGCTAATCACCAGATAAATAAAATGCAAGTACAATTTCTATGCTTAATGCTCATGAATTGAGAAAGCAATTTACCTGTATTTATTTATTTGTCAAGTAACAGTTCTGTAAATTTTTTATTTTTTATAACATGGTTTATAATGTTTGAGATGTAGTACCACGAGCAATAAAAAGATATTAAATAAGAAGATTATTATTCAGGGGCTTCCGCGGGCAAGAAAATTTGCTCGTGGTACCCCACGGGGGACTGGCCTGGGGGACTGGCCTGGAGGACCAAGGGTAAGTACCGCCCCGCCACCCTTGAACATTTATTGGTGATGGTACGAAAATATGTCTCACCCAAGTTCTACTATATACTTTTATAAGAAACAGTACAACACTGTTATATGTCATGCCTACCAAGTAAGAGTTCCGAAGGCTACCTCTCCCATTTCTTTCCTTTCCTTTCATCTTCAATTCCTTTTGCCTGGGGTTGGCAATGTGGTAGTGATACACCTGGTATTATAATACGCTTGTAGCTAGATAGCATGGCTATTTTTTTTTATAGTATTGTTTAAATTTGTAGATTGATATTCGGGTACCTACTTAATGGTTATATGATTATGCTGCCAACTTATTTCTAGTAAACGACTAAATCCTATGGTAGTTTGTAATATTACTGATTATAGTTTTGTTACTGTTCTCATAAAAGAGGTAAATAACTGTAACATTTGTAAATATATTTAAACTCCAAGTCAAAATAGTAAATAAAAGATTTGTTGTCAGCACCAAAAAAACAAAGAAAACAAGGTAATACGTAAAAACAAAAATGTTTTCTATGCATCCGAAATTTGTTTGCACCTAGACGTAACAAGGTTCTAGAGACGAGTTCAAAGGAATTTGTGCGGGGAACATGCAAGTATGCAGATGTTAATGAAATTATTTCTGGGAAAGTAAGATCTGAGACGGGTGCAATGCCCTGAGTGCTGCTGGCAATTTGCATTTTGAATACTAATGACGAAGAGCACTCACCACGGCGACAACGTCGGGAACACTATAGAATAATAATAAAATTGTACGAAATTAAATTATTGATTATAATGTTGCAGGTATAGCAAATTTATATTCAAATAACTTAAGCATAAATTAATGTAAATTACATCGTCGCATCTCTTGAACTGTGTTTGATTGACAGCAATAGATTCGCTTACTATTGCGGAGGACTTTAACATAACTGGTGAAATGTGGGTGTGATATGTAATTCTCACGATACGTACACAAGGAAGTTCAATGTAACTTGTTAAATGTGCACATTAATCATATCATACTAAGCTACTGCTACTATGATATGCTACTGTCTGTATAGTTAATCACTAAATATCATTATGGAACATGAGTTGTTCCGTTCCATCCAAAATATTAATGTATCCAAAATATTCATGAGTAGTATATATTATTGTTTGCTCAATATTGTAAAGATTAAAGAAGGAGCTAAGTTATAAGCAGTACCTAGTCATATCATTGTTACATCTTATGTACACTTAGTTGACAATAAATGATTTGAATTTGAATTTATATATAAGCATGTGTAGTGGCTGCAAAACGTTACAGTTACGCCTTTCAAAATGCCAAAATTTTTGGCGATTGAAATATTGCCCGTTCTCTCTATTGACAGTTCTTTGTGCCAAGGTACATACGTTATTATTGTAGATGATAATCTATAGTATTTAATATTATAACACCTTCGTCCAGGCTTAGAAAATTTAACAATAGGTTAGCTACAAACAAAAGTAACCGATCCACAATAAAAATAATTGTACAAAAACATCGGAACACTTTAAAAACACAGTTACACACTTTTTAACATACGAACAACGAAATCGATTAAAAGCTAAAATTCAGATATATGTATAAAAGTTTACACAACCATCTCGTTTTAAAACATAAGTATAATTCTCAAATTTCCCTTTTTATTAAATAAAAAGTACATCAGCACCATTAGTTGTTGCACGAAATGTCCATTTTGAAAATTTTGAAGCGAGTTTCACGGTGGCAAAAACTGTTCTCTACGTAGGACGAGGCGATAAGGAGTGCTTTTATTAAATTTTCTCGCATCGCCTGACTAATGTTGTCCAGCTGACGCGTATCCGACACACTTACTTTCTCTTTTTCGCTCGCTTGCGAAATTTATACGGATTGATGAACACTGCCGTCATAACGTTTTCTACAAAGTTATTGACTACTTGATTAATTTAATTAGTAAATATTATAAGTATACATACATACTCATGTAGGCGAGTGTTTCTTTTGGTGCTTTTCTTTTTTAAAAAGATAATGGTTATGCAAATGTCTAATACATACCCACATTTCAGCAGCTAACAAAATTTTCTACAACAATCACAGCAGTAGTTTTACCAAGCAAATTTGAGGCATAATGATTACATACACGCATAATGCACACACACATGTACACATCCACATTCACTCACTGTAAGTGCACATACATAAACTCTATAGGTATAAATAACTGCAACATATTATTACTACACATATCCAGAGCTCGGAGAGCCTGGTAATCTGTCATACAGGTCTCCTAGTACAGATACCAGTCTCTCACATGGTAATACTACACTCAATAATATGTTCTTCTCTTTGATCCAAATATGTATCTCTAATCTATGTAACTGTGTGAGAGAACAATAAAAACTATTATTATTCACATTTATTCATTAATTATCAATAAAAATTACATTTTTAAATATATAATTATAAAAAAACACATTTAAAAATATAAAAATTATGGATGCCCACCGACATCGAGACAAGGTCCAAGCTGTCGGTGGTTAGGGGTCCAGAGAGAGGAATCTCCTCACTATGCGTGCCGTATCGAGGAGAACCGCCTTCTGCATCTGACCCTTGACCCAAGCACCTAACGCGAGCCTCTTAAGATGTTGGTCGAGGCTCTTGGCTATTAGACCGTTTACCGTAACGACTATCGGTACAATGATTGCCGAGTCCACATCCCACATATCGACAACCTCGTGTGCTAAGTCCAGGTATTTTAGTTCTTTTTCCTTCTCAGCTTTCACGAGGTTGCCATCATGAGGGATGGTAATATCGACAATCATTGCACGGCGCTCTGATCGATCTATTAATACAATATCAGGCTTGTTGGCAACAACAGTCCTGTCTGTGATAATAGATCGATCCCAATACAGTGTGATATGGTCCTTTTCGAGAACTGGTTCCGCTACATACCTGTAGTAAGGCACCTCGACCTCTACAAGTTTGTACTTCAGAGCAAGTTGCTGATGGATAATTCTGGCTACTTGGTTATGTCTGTGCAAGTACTCGCCGTTAGCAAGACGAGAACAACCGGAAACTATATGCCTGAGGGATTCACCGGGTTGGTGGCACGCCCGACATTTGTCAATCGTACCATCCCTCAGGATATATTTCCGGTAGTTATTCGTCTTAATAACTTCGTCCATAATTGCACAGACAAACCCTTCGGTTTCCCCAAAGAGGTCACCGAAGCGTAGCCAGTTCACGGAGGCGAGAACGTCTACATCAGGTCCATATAGGGCCTTGTAGAACCTACCGTGAAGCTCCTTGCTCTGCCATACACTCTTGCGGTCGTCAATGCTTAGTACTATAGGGATGCGCCAGTTCTCTTTAGCCAGGTTAAGCGGGGTGAGTCCGTTATCCACTGCGATAACATCACGATGCATACCCACGTTCGCTTGAAGGAAATATTCTCTAAGGTTGCACACCTCACGATTATGGAGGGTTTTGGCATTTAGAAAACCTCGACCCCCACATTTCCGCGGGATGTACAACCTCATCACAGACGAACGAGGATGATGCATTCGGTATGCCGTCAACAGTGTACGGACCTTCCTGTCCAGGGCATCTAACTCAGTCTGAGTCCACTTAAGTATGCCAAAGGAGTATAAAAGAAGCGGCATGACCCAACCGTTAAAAGCGCGCACCTTGTTGCCGCCTGATAAAAGACTGTTAAGTATTTTTCTCAGGCGACCAAAAAAGCGCTCCTTCAACGATTGTTTCATGTCCGCTTCATTTATACCTAAGGCTTGTGACATACCCAAGTATTTGTAGGTATCAGTAATGAGAAGCGATCTTAGGTTAATGGAATCTGAAAGTTCAATGCTCTCAGATTCCACCATCCTTCCTTCCTTTACATGCATGACTGCACATTTATCCACACCAAACTCCATGTTGATAGATTTACTAAAGCAATCAGTTACTCTTAGTAAGTCTATCAAATGTGAATCAGTGCGGGCAAACAGCTTTAAATCATCCATGTATAGCAAGTGTGATACGACCTGACCGCCTCTCTTTAACCTGTAACCTAGCCCTGAACCCTCTAGTAATGTACTGAGAGGGTTCAACGCTAGGCAAAACCACAGAGGACTCAGACTGTCGCCCTGAAATATACCTCGCTTAATCTGTATTAGCTCGCTGGTCGCCTGGGTCTGTCGACACCCTGGATAGTAAAGAGCCGTTTTCCATTGCCGCATACATAACTTCAAGAAGGTGCATAGAGTTGTATTTACTTTATACAGCTCCAGCACCCTCAAGAGCCACGTATGCGGCACCGAATCGAACGCTTTCTTGTAATCTATCCAACATGTCGCCAGACTCTTGTGATTACGGCGAACCTGTTGGCTAATGGCCATATCAATGAGGAGGAGTTCCTTCGTACCACGAGCCCCCTTCCTACAACCATTCTGAGAGGCCGACATAATAGAATTGATTTCAATATGTTTTGAAATTTTGGCTCTCAGAATAGACGTAAGAAGCTTATAGACCGATGGTAAGCAGGTGATCGGTCTATAATTTCCAGGTTCGTGAGTGCTACCTGCTTTGTGGAGCAGGTGCGTAACTCCTGTGGTCATAAAATCTGGCAACGACCCAGATTCTACGGTTGATTGAAACTGCGATGCCAAGCAAGCATGCGAACTACGTAGCCATTTCAACCAGAAGTTATGCAGCCCGTCCGGACCTGGAGACTTCCAATTTGATAACGAACGGACTGCACTAGTAACATCCTGGTCTTCAATGACTACGTCTTCCATCTCTGGAATTTGTTCAACCGCTCGCTCGACATCACGGATCCAATCGCCCTCTGTGTGGCCCATGGGCACCGACCAGATGCTACGCCAAAAGGTATTTGTGGTATCAGCATCCGGCAGCCGCCCACCAGTCACACATTGATCCGGTCGTTCCCAGCTTCTATAAACACGTCTTTGGTCTTTTTGAAATGTGTAATTCACGGTATATCGGTTCACGCGTTTTTTGTATCTGCGCAAACGGTTTGCCCACGCATAAACTTTCTGCTTCAGGAAGTCAATGCGCTCTGTGACCCGAGATGTATAGTCTTGTGGGCTGGTGTCAGTTCCCAAGAAAGCTCGACTCACAAAGCGCATCACTCTAGGGCGAGTATTGCCCTCCCTGAAGCAGATTAGTTTACCAATAAGTGCCCTTGCCTCAGCGATACGACGTTCAATCCTGCATTGCCATGCCGGAGCAGCTTTTCGCCATACAGCAGTGTCGTTCAAAGGGAACTTGACGCCTGCTGTACGACATGCCGCTACAGCAGCACAATACAGGATTGAATGGGTATCACTGAGATTCTCGCTATTCTCTAAATAACTAGGCAGTAGCGAGTCAAGGGCACCTACCAATGCCATATTTTGTCTATGCGTAGGCAACCGCGGCAGTCGAGGCCTAATAGTATGGGGTGTATACCGATATTCCCGAATCGCACATTCCAAAGCTACCCTTACCTCATCATTGTACTGGATGCTTACATTATTAGTCATGTCATCCTCATCCTCGCTGGTAATGTTTTGGGGCAACGATGTAACACTACTTGTTGTTACACCAGGATGGACGTGAATGGCACGACTCGAACGTAAACACTCTGAGCGAAGCCTATCAAGTACGTTATCATCCAGCATCCGATTGCGCTGGATAACTCGCACTTGATCCGATAGTCGTTGTCTATTATTATTATTATTATTATACGTTATCAATGACGATTAGTCACAAACTTATAAGGCAAATGACTTCTGTATTAGTTAGATTCGATTGGAATATTAGTTAAGATTTAAAGGTCTTATTATATCTATTCAGCATTCTTTAATGCAGTTGTATGCTTTGATTAGAAGTTATTATAGCAATATAGTTTGTACAGTTATGTTTCACTTGCGCGGTATAGTTGAGCAGTACCCATGATTACTCCCTTTCCAAATGAGTTTTATCTTTGACTTTCTTCCATATTTAAGTCCCATATTAGAGGACGAACCTATCGCTGTCTACGAGAAATAGGTAGTTCAAGACTTGAGATAGAAAATGCCCATGACATGATTACCTACTCGGTAATAGAACCTGGGACATCAGAAACTGTACCATGACGCAACATAACACCACTAGAGTAGCTAAGTAGTTGAGTATGTACCACTAAACGAAACATTAAATAATTATATCATTATTAATTTAGCAACGAAACGGTTCATTTGGCTAAATTAACGTTGTTACTGTCAACTGTAACAAATCTTGCGGAACATGTATTTAATCAAGACATCGCCAAGTTAATCAATCTAAACGAACAAAGGATTAAATGAAGCGATTTAAAATTGGCTAACATTATTGAACATCTACAATAGCGAAACGTTTGTTCTTGTTCACATTAATTAAGAATGTTCGTTTTGTGAACACTACAGTCGATAGGGAGCGCCCGCTCGTCGATTCCACGAAATTCATTAATTAATTTAAACATTCATGCTTAATTATCGAACTCTTCAATTAAAAATCCCCTTTTATTTGTAGCTTTATTTGTTTACTGAAAGGCTGCAATAGCCATATTATTAACGGAATGTTTGTTTGCTACTGGGCAGTGTGTTTGTTTGAAGTTGAATAGATGGACTGCGTGAATGGTGTGAGTAATTTCAGTGGTCACCTCGCTACTGCCACTGTGCCAAGTGTTATATGTTTGATTGGAGGTTAATACTAGTATTAACTATTATTATTACTAGTATTATTTATTAGTACTATATAATAATAATAATATTTATTTAAATAATAGGTAGGTACAATCATTTATAATGAATGACTAATTAATTTATAAAATACATTTGTTGTTGTTTGCTCGAACTAGATTGAACCTGTGGCTCGGGCGAAGGACTTACTACTTCGTTAAAGGCAAATTTGGAAAGTTATTTAAACGAAGTAGTACCAATGAAATTGTTCATAAAAAGCGTGTTTTGTGTGTATTTGTTTGTTATGACTAAAAGCTAAAACATTATTAAGTGAAGTTGCTCTTTGGCTAGTAAATATTTGAAGTGCTGTTATTCCTTTTTTGGGCAGGAAAAATGACTGAAGGCATGCCGCCCGGGAGGGACGGTCCTAATTTGTTGCGTTTAACACCGATCGAAGACCACATCTTAGGTCATCTACTTTTTATGTATGAGCGGACCGCTCGAATCGTTTGTGTCATAGACTTTTGGTGGTTTGCCTAGCAGTAGAAAACGAGTACAGCTGTGACTTGGTTGTAACTATTATAATATTGAATGTAGGTAGAGAGGGACAGAGGTATCTAATAAACGGTAATATCAAACAAAAAATAATTAATAAAATCATTTTATTGAAGCCATGTAAAAGGAATAGATTATGTTTAAATATTTATTAAGGCATTGCAATGCAAAAAGTTCGTTATATAATAAATATTTTACATTACCAGAGTGAAGTAAATAATGTTTATCGTAGAAGACAATTCGAGCATTAGGAGTGATTTACATGTATTTAATTTCTGTTCCGCGGCAAATTTTACAAATGTTGATATGACGAACACAATGTATCTGTGCTATTATCCGTAGAAGGATTCAATCGTGAAGAGTCTATCATAATTGCATAATAAATTGATGGTGACAGTATTACTTATTTACTATGCTTAAAGGTATACAAAAACGATTTTAACTGCAGTATCCTTTAATGGTTTAAATTATTAACAGTTACCAGGGAGGCCCAGTTACCCCGATCCTTTTCCTATCCTTTCCTTTGTCCTTTCCCTTCTTCATTCCTTTTTAAAGGGCTGGCAACGCACTTGTAACTCCTTGGGGTTGCGTGTGTCTGCTCGTTTGTCAACCTATAGGATAAAAAAAAAAATATTAGCCTTAGCTGCAGCGGCCCATTGGCAGCCAGGCACAATAGTTTCATAATATATCTGGCATTTCAGCAATTCACAGATTAATGCATGTACAAAATAATAACTTCCATTCTATTAAGTATTAAGCCGTCTTCTCATGGTCATAATCCTAGCTGCAATATCATAAATCGTTGTCTCTATAACAGGCGTCTAGTAAATATTATAATTAGATTCGTAATTTTTAATTCTGGTAAAATAAACTTACTAACTAGGTAATAGGCAAAGTTTAATAAAAGTTCGAATAAACGTGCTTTGTTAAAATTTTATTGTATTATACTGAATAGATTTTTTATGTAACGACATGAAATCAAATAAAATGTATACAATAATTTGATTCAATTTCGTCATCAGATTTTATGCAAACGATCTAAACTATATGACTTGATTCCTATTACACGGCATTTAAAATATAATATGTTCAAATATCAAACTTTTTGCATGGAAATCTATGTGTATCGGTGACCATCGGCGGTTGTAATGAACGAGTAATTAATGATGTTATTATGTTTAACAGTGCTAATTAGTTATGGGGTGATTTAATGGCGATCAAACACGTCCCCGGTGTTTAATTCAATTTGGCCTTGGAGTGAATCATTGACTAATTGAGGAGTCCATTCACGGCTGCTTTATATTGCTTTTAAAACTACCTCTCGTAAACTGGTTGCATTTTTTAATGAATCGGGACGAACCAAGCTCATGACATGTTTAAAAAATAGTTATTTTCTACGTTAGTCAAAGGAAAGAATGCAGATATTTTGGCATTTATTTCATGTTAGTAACTCGCAGCGTATCGCAGTCAAATTGGGTTATGGGACTTACAAAATGTTTGTCCTTCTACGTTTCGAATAGTGCCTAAGATATCAGTACTAGTATAATGAACAACAGCTGTGTCCGATCATATAAGGCAACACACTTTAATATCACAAGAGCACTCTATTTAAGACCAAAACCAATATTCTTATGGTCGGAGACTGTACAGTTTCGCTTTCCGTTGCAAACAGAATTATTAGATTTGGTTCCATTAAAACTTTCTTCAAAATAATTTTATAACACTCGATACCAATATCAATATACATATATGATTCAACAATAGGAACTCTGCTCTTACGTACACTTGAAAGTGAGAAATAGGGCTTAGTTCAAAAGAAAATGGCATTCCCTACGTAAGCAGATACGTATCACTGAATCAGAAACTTTTAATGGTGCGACTCGTCAGCGATCTGTCCGTCTGCGGGACTCTAAAGAAGAAGCTCAATTACACCGTAGCGTAATATAATGTAACAATTACAACTGCGGTTTGTATTTACAAGGTTATAGCTGTGAACCTCTGCAAACTAGTGTAATTAGCAAGCTACAGTCTAGCGCTAAATGTGGCTGTAATATACTTCTGAGAAACCTTAGAGTAAATCATACATTAGTAATATTATGAATAAGAAACTTAGCCTTAAAATTGCTTTTTGTTGAAAGGTTTCATAACATTTTCTTTATATAAAATAAGAAACGAAACAATCTTTAAATATAACCGTTCAAAATGATTAAGTTTCCTTAATCTATATTTTTGATCTATATTTCTTGATCTATATTTTTTTGTGAATTCCAAGTAATCTTTTTAAGTTTAGCTTTCGGTTTGAGTAGGTGTGAGTAGGTGGTTTAAGTAGTTTAGAAGCACCACGTTTTAATATAATGTTACAATTCTATAGAAATATTAAAGTACAAAATCTTAATTTTTCTGTTTAAATATGAAATGTAAGAAATTGACTGTAATAAAAGAGTCGTGGTAAAAAGAAAATGCATACATTCCAATTTTAACTATGTATGTCTTCCAATAACTATATGATATTGTCACCATAGATATTGGAAAATATCTGAAAAGCTTTTATATAAGATTTTTCTGTTTCTACCAATATAACTAGGGCTTTGTTAATTTTAATATTCTATGACGTAAAGATGGTAAATGTCCGGTGTGATACGGTGACGGCTCACGTGCACGTTTCCTAGAGCTTGTTATTGAACAAACTTTCCACGTGACCACTTCCAATACTGCCTACTTGAACAAATATCCGTTTGCATTTTACTGTATTTTTTGTATTATAAAATCGAGAGAAGAGAGAAGATAATCATTGAATCAACGTATTGTTTACATTTTTTAACTAGGCAATTCTCGCTTATCCTTGTACAAGTATTTCATGTATTGTTAATGTTTTCTTTATTTAGGAATTAAAGTTCTCTTTATTTAATACATATTTCTAGTTGCCCCAATAATCTCATACCTGACTAACCTGTGCTTTGAATAGGGCGTTTTTTCTTTTGCTCTATCAAATCCAACAAACTATAGGCCAATATCAGTACTGCCATCAATTTCGAAAGTAGTCGAAAAGCTTATAAACAACCAATTAATAAAATATTTAACAACACAAAATATACTCTCACCATCTCAGTATGGCTTCAGGCAAGCTCTATCCACAGAGGATGCAGTCCTGGCCCTTGCTTCCACTGTAACTGAAAAAGTTGACAGTGAAAGCAAGTGTCTGGCTGTTTTCCTCGACCTGAAAAAAGCCTTTGATACAGTCTCTGTCTCAATTCTATTACACAGACTAGAAGACATAGGTATACGTGGTGACCCACGTATACCTATGTCTTCTAGTCTGTATAATAGATCAGAGGTGATCCTCTGGAGTTATTTAAAGGGTATCTTAGTGACAGAAAACAACAAGTTAAAATAGGGGACAGAATTAGCTCAGAGGAAACGGTGTCATACGGAGTCGGACAAGGTACCGTACTCGGTCCGACACTATTTCTTCTGTACATAAACAACCTTTGCAACATGAATTTAAGTGGTGGACATGTATTCTCGTATGTAGATGATACGGCTATTGTTTTCGCTGCGAAATCCTGGAATGAAGTGTTTCGAATGGCTGAACTGGGCCTGGCAAAGATTGCAATGTGGCTAGACTGAAACCTTCTTACCTTAAACACATCCAAATATATATATAATACGATTAAATTTTTCCTAAATAAATCATTCATGTAATAAAAAGACTATGTAATATAATACTAGCGAACCCAACAGACGTTGTCCTGCCCGAGCGCTGAAGTGCCACCTATAGGCCCAATAGGGAATCTAAACCTTCCAGAAAGCCTGCTCATAGTATCACAGAGAAAATATAAAAATTAATGCAGCTACTAAGGAGGAGTTCAGTGACGTACAGAAATATATGTATATATATACAAAGATAAAGATATTATTTACATTATGAACCATACTAATAAATTCAACCAGCAGCCAGCTATTAGTTACCATGGACGTTTGCAAAAAAAGTAGTTACTGAAACTGCAAAAATCGATGTTACGTTGTTGTTTGCTTACAGTGATAAAGTCATGGTGGCGTTGTAGAAACATAAGAAAATATTAAGCATGTTTCATGTCAATGTATGAAACAAGTAATAAATGTAAAAATATGCACAAGTTCCGATAGCAATTACCGCAGCTGCGGCAACGAAATAGCTATCAGTGGCCATATTTATTTTATTAAAAATAATATTCTCTATATTACACCTATATATAAATCTAACGACTATTCGAATGAATCTTATGAAACTTCATTTATTTAAATTAATCAAGCCACTTAGGCTCCAGAATATATAGAATGACGGAAACCCTTCTTGTGACGCAAACATATTTGTCTTCGTAATTAATTTATACAGTTACAATACATAAACATTTTCTTTTTTCGTGGTTAATGTTTTGTACCAAACCCCAACTACAGGCAAGCCAACGTACGCTTGGACTCAACTAGTCTTCATTTCTCTTCTCTATGCTTTGTAAACAATATCTAAGGGTCGCCCTTGGCATAAAACTATGTTTGAATAAAAATCAGATCAAAGTAACCTCTACAGATGGTGCAATTTTATGGACACACATATTTTTATATAATATACTACCTGAAAAGGTCCCCCGAAAATGGCAAAGGGATCCCTTCGAGTAAGTGAATAATATGCCATTACGATGGCCCTCGAGAACAAAATATATGGTGTCGATATGCTTCTGCTGAGTATAAAAATGCAAGTATCGTCCCCTTCGCATTATTTTCAGGGAAACATAATCTGCATAATGAATGCGGACTTATAAATTATAAATAATGTAGGTCAATCGCATATGTTGCGTGTGATGAGACGAGTGTGTGCTTATGCAATTTATTAATATACACAGACATGAAATTTAGTATTATAAATAACAGAGTAAATTGGGTTCTAAAGCCAAGGTTCATGCGCCATGTACTAGTCCTAATTTTCTTTTGTATTTCTAAATTCAACTAAAGAGCATTATATTAGGTAGCATAATTAAGTACAGTTCACAAACTACCAAGTGAAGGGATACTAAGATGAAATTAAATGTAGCAATATGAATATTAAAATGTTTATTTTCAGTAACAAAAAAGTACATTTTTACAATTTAGGTAGGTAATTGGAGTCACTTGTTAAGCAAAAAATACGCTTGTGATAGGTGGCTCCGCTCCTCAGAAGAACCGACGACAGGTACTTATATAATTAACAAATTAGAGCATTATGAAAGAAAAACAACATTTATAAAAGAAAAGTAATTAAAATAAAAAGGGAAATAGAATAAACAATTTAGCAACAAATACAGAAGTATGTATCAATGGTACACTGTACCAGATGCGTGTATGTGTGTAAGTGTGTATGTTTATTTATGTGTATGTGAGTGTGTGAGTCTATGTATGTGTGTGTCTATGAGTGAGTGGACTAGGCCTACTGTAACAAACTTTCACTATGCTCATAGCTCAATGTTTTCAGCCAAAGTGTTAATGTTTTCTTACATTCTGCGTATGTCATGTGGTACATTTTTAAGTCCTTGTTTATCAGGTTATATAGATGTGAAGACTGCCGTGGGTATTGACGTGATGCAAAAGTCGATTTAACTACGACTGGAGGTGCGATTACGTAGTTCCTTCTAATGAAATGAAATGAAATGAAATGAAATTTATTTGCATAAAACATGGTAGAAATGATGTTACATAGCAATAATAGGTACAAGCATGTTTTACTAGTTATATAGTGTGCAAATTTTTGAGACATTCTTCTAATCAAATTAACAAATTAATTGAAAATATTTAAATATAAAAATCATTACAATAATATAAAAAGAAAAATAGAAAATAATATTAATATGTCAAACAGTATAAAGATGAAAATCAAAATGTAATTAAAAATGTCAAACAGTAATAAATGTCAAATAATTAAGGATTTACATTAATATAATTTTGTGTTAGTAAGCATGTCATGGGTAATAAGTGCATTGTCATTAAAATAATCATCTAAAGAATAATAGCATTTGTGAGTTAGCATTTTATGAAGTGTACTTTTAAAGCTATTCAAGTCTAGTTCTTTTATGAAGTCAGGTAATTTGTTGAATATTTTTTGACCCATGTAGAAAAAGCTTTTCCGGTGTAGTGCGGTTCTGGCCAATGGTAATTCCAGTTCTATTTTGTTTTTGTCTCGTAGCTGCCTGTAGTGACTTTTAAATGCTAGTTTGTATAGGGTCATATTGGTTTTTACAAATATATTTACTTCGTAAATGTATAGGCTAGTGAGAGTTAAAATCTTAAGGCTTTTAAAAAAGGGTTTACAGCTATCTGTACTTTTTAGACCACACATCGCTCTTACGCATCTTTTTTGAGCTTTAAAGACAAAATCCCTATGCACTGAATTTCCCCAAAAGATCAAACCATATCTCAGTATGGATGCTACGTACCCATGATAAGCCATCAACACGGATTTTTCATTGACAATTTTTGATGAATTATAAAGCAGAGATTTATGCTTTTTTAAAATAAGTTGCAGAATGTATAATTAATTACTGACAAAAGACCTGCGGTCAGGTATAGATTATCAGTAGAAAACCTAAAAGGCTTAAAAAACATAATCTTTAGCATAGCTCTCTGAGCCCTTTCTAAATCTAGGAATTTATTTTTTGTAGCACCACCCCAAACTGTTACACAATATGTTAATACTGCCTGAGCTAACGAGATATAAATTTGTTTTAGAAGATCTGAAGTGGTTACATGACGTAGAGTTTTAAAAATCCAAATTAATTTTCTTAATCTATTTATCATCAGTTCAGTGTGTATATGCCATTATAAACGATGATCAAGTATTACTCCGAGATATTTTGTGTGTTGGACTTCCGAGATAACTTCACATGAACAGGCAGTGTCAAAAGTATTATTGCATGTATGAATTTTTATTTTCAGTTCCGAAGGAGGTCTGGTAATGCTATATTTCGTGAAATAAATGTAATCGTATTATATATATATTTGGATGTGTTTAAGGTAAGAAGGTTTCAGTCTAGCCACATTGCAATCTTTGCCAGGCCCAGTTCAGCCATTCGAAACACTTCATTCCAGGATTTCGCAGCGAAAACAATAGCCGTATCATCTACATACGAGAATACATGTCCACCACTTAAATTCATGTTGCAAAGGTTGTTTATGTACAGAAGAAATAGTGTCGGACCGAGTACGGTACCTTGTCCGACTCCGTATGACACCGTTTCCTCTGAGCTAATTCTGTCCCCTATTTTAACTTGTTGTTTTCTGTCACTAAGATACCCTTTAAATAACTCCAGAGGATCACCTCTGATCTATTATACAGACTAGAAGACATAGGTATACGTGGGTCACCACGTTATGTATTATATATGTATATGTATTATGATTATGTTTTTTAAGCCTTTTAGGTTTTCTACTGATAATCTATACCTGACCGCAGGTCTTTTGTCAGTAATTAATTATACATTCTGCAACTTATTTTAAAAAAGCATAAATCTCTGCTTTATAATTCATCAAAAATTGTCAATGAAAAATCCGTGTTGATGGCTTATCATGGGTACGTAGCATCCATACTGAGATATGGTTTGATCTTTTGGGGAAATTCAGTGCATAGGGATTTTGTCTTTAAAGCTCAAAAAAGATGCGTAAGAGCGATGTGTGGTCTAAAAACCCTTTTTTAAAAGCCTTAAGATTTTAACTCTCACTAGCCTATACATTTACGAAGTAAATATATTTGTAAAAACCAATATGACCCTATACAAACTAGCATTTAAAAGTCACTACAGGCAGCTACGAGACAAAAACAAAATAGAACTGGAATTACCATTGGCCAGAACCGCACTACACCGGAAAAGCTTTTTCTACATGGGTCAAAAAATATTCAACAAATTACCTGACTTCATAAAAGAACTAGACTTGAATAGCTTTAAAAGTACACTTCATAAAATGCTAACTCACAAATGCTATTATTCTTTAGATGATTATTTTAATGACAATGCACTTATTACCCATGACATGCTTACTAACACAAAATTATATTAATGTAAATCCTTAATTATTTGACATTTATTACTGTTTGACATTTTTAATTACATTTTGATTTTCATCTTTATACTGTTTGACATATTAATATTATTTTCTATTTTTCTTTTTATATTATTGTAATGATTTTTATATTTAAATATTTTCAATTAATTTGTTAATTTGATTAGAAGAATGTCTCAAAAATTTGCACACTATATAACTAGTAAAACATGCTTGTACCTATTATTGCTATGTAACATCATTTCTACCATGTTTTATGCAAATAAATTTCATTTCATTTCATTTCATTTCATTAGAAGGAACTACGTAATCGCACCTCCAGTCGTAGTTAAATCGACTTTTGCATCACGTCAATACCCACGGCAGTCTTCACATCTATATAACCTGATAAACAAGGACTTAAAAATGTACCACATGACATACGCAGAATGTAAGAAAACATTAACACTTTGGCTGAAAACATTGAGCTATGAGCATAGTGAAAGTTTGTTACAGTAGGCCTAGTCCACTCACTCATAGACACACACATACATAGACTCACACACTCACATACACATAAATAAACATACACACTTACACACATACACGCATCTGGTACAGTGTACCATTGATACATACTTCTGTATTTGTTGCTAAATTGTTTATTCTATTTCCCTTTTTATTTTAATTACTTTTCTTTTATAAATGTTGTTTTTCTTTCATAATGCTCTAATTTGTTAATTATATAAGTACCTGTCGTCGGTTCTTCTGAGGAGCGGAGCCACCTATCACAAGCGTATTTTTTGCTTAACAAGTGACTCCAATTACCTACCTAAATTGTAAAAATGTACTTTTTTGTTACTGAAAATAAACATTTTAATATTCATATTGCTACATTTAATTTCATCTTAGTATCCCTTCACTTGGTAGTTTGTGAACTGTACTTAATTATGCTACCTAATATAATGCTCTTTAGTTGAATTTAGAAATACAAAAGAAAATTAGGACTAGTACATGGCGCATGAACCTTGGCTTTAGAACCCAATTTACTCTGTTATTTATAATACTAAATTTCATGTCTGTGTATATTAATAAATTGCATAAGCACACACTCGTCTCATCACACGCAACATATGCGATTGACCTACATTATTTATAATTTATAAGTCCGCATTCATTATGCAGATTATGTTTCCCTGAAAATAATGCGAAGGGGACGATACTTGCATTTTTATACTCAGCAGAAGCATATCGACACCATATATTTTGTTCTCGAGGGCCATCGTAATGGCATATTATTCACTTACTCGAAGGGATCCCTTTGCCATTTTCGGGGGACCTTTTCAGGTAGTATATTATATAAAAATATGTGTGTCCATAAAATTGCACCATCTGTAGAGGTTACTTTGATCTGATTTTTATTCAAACATAGTTTTATGCCAAGGGCGACCCTTAGATATTGTTTACAAAGCATAGAGAAGAGAAATGAAGACTAGTTGAGTCCAAGCGTACGTTGGCTTGCCTGTAGTTGGGGTTTGGTACAAAACATTAACCACGAAAAAAGAAAATGTTTATGTATTGTAACTGTATAAATTAATTACGAAGACAAATATGTTTGCGTCACAAGAAGGGTTTCCGTCATTCTATATATTCTGGAGCCTAAGTGGCTTGATTAATTTAAATAAATGAAGTTTCATAAGATTCATTCGAATAGTCGTTAGATTTATATATAGGTGTAATATAGAGAATATTATTTTTAATAAAATAAATATGGCCACTGATAGCTATTTCGTTGCCGCAGCTGCGGTAATTGCTATCGGAACTTGTGCATATTTTTACATTTATTACTTGTTTCATACATTGACATGAAACATGCTTAATATTTTCTTATGTTTCTACAACGCCACCATGACTTTATCACTGTAAGCAAACAACAACGTAACATCGATTTTTGCAGTTTCAGTAACTACTTTTTTTGCAAACGTCCATGGTAACTAATAGCTGGCTGCTGGTTGAATTTATTAGTATGGTTCATAATGTAAATAATATCTTTATCTTTGTATATATATACATATATTTCTGTACGTCACTGAACTCCTCCTTAGTAGCTGCATTAATTTTTATATTTTCTCTGTGATACTATGAGCAGGCTTTCTGGAAGGTTTAGATTCCCTATTGGGCCTATAGGTGGCACTTCAGCGCTCGGGCAGGACAACGTCTGTTGGGTTCGCTAGTATTATATTACATAGTCTTTTTATTACATGAATGATTTATTTAGGAAAAATTTACTTATCTCAAATAATCAAAACTAAGTAGATACAAATATTTATTTTATACTTACTTGTTATATTAATCATTATTAGTATGATTTCGCTACCATTTTATGATTTAAACCATGCGCCTGAATTTGCATTCGGAGCGGGTGGCTGGTGGACTATCCCGGGAAACTCTCCCGCCGGGACACTATCTGAATAGGTATATGTATATTTCTAAGTGGTCTAACTCTACCGCCAAAATACATACCTATATATATGTACGTGTAATTGTTCCTACTTTGTTTGTACTCAAATTGTTTCTTTTTTTAGAATATTGCTCGTCGTGCATTGTCGTAATTATATTATAATATTTTGATGTGACTTTCCACATTATAAGTATATATATGCATACATTGTGTCAATATATTACTATAGTTTGAGTCAAATGTGTATAATACCTACCCACATTTCATCATATACGTTTAAAGTCTCTAATAATAGCAGGTAACTAAGCCTATTTCCACTTACTGAATATATTCCCAGAATTTGGCTACCGAGAATTATTAACCAATAATACTATGCCCGACCTGGGGTATCGAAACCGGTACCTCATATTCGGCCGCAGTTATAATAGTTATGATTGCGGTTAGTCTGCATTATTCATATGAATTCTTATTCAGCAATATGTGGTATTAATATGTTGCATAATCCGCACAATATTGACATCTTAGTAAATAATTCTTTCAAGAGCGTTTGTACTTCTTAATTGATTAAAATAATTTAGATATAAATGTTACATGATAGGTTTAATTTTTTTGTAATATTTTTCTATTTGTTGACATTGCAGTGATAGCCTAGTGGGAACAGTAGAGAAGGCGCGCACAGGTCTGGTCCATCCCAAGGCACGCAACTGTGATGTACGTATTAAATAGTAAATTATCGGTCACTATAACGTTGAAGGAAAACGTTGTGACGAAATCTATGGAGATTTCCTCATATCTTAAAAACATTATGTACAACTCTCAGACACATGTGGGTTGGATTACAGCCTAACCCTCTTATACTAAAGAGAAGAGAAGATGCCCAGCTGTGGGACAGTTTATAAACAGGAGCCCTGTTCAGCCCCGTATTATTATTTGTGGACAAGTGATATGAGTGCGCAACTTTTATAGACGACTGTTTCTTTCTACGTACTTACCTAATAGCGGAGTTGTACAAATATATATGTGGTTATTTAATATATTTGACTAGCGCGTTGCCAATCCTAAGAAGGTAGGGTAAAATGAACGAAATGGGATCGTTGGATCTTGGATATAACTCTTATACACTGGACACACAGTAACCGTTTTCCCTTTCTTACGTTTTCTGCATGAAGGTGGTGTACCCTAGAAGCCAGCTCATTTGGAAATGATACCAAATAATTAGTAATGGACTCTTACTAAAAGAAAATACTATACCGAATTATAAGTTAAAAATAAATCTTCTATCAATATAAAATAAATTGGCAAGTTGTTCATAGCAACAGACACTGCAGCTTTTGTGTAACGTATCATTGGTAGACATCGCAACGTACCTACTCTATTGTTCCAAAATATATTTGTTATTTTGATACGACGCGTGCTCTACTTACAATATGGTGAAAAATCGTCTGTTTACCGGGTCCCTAGCCAAAAAACTAACAAAAGCCACTGTTCTGTATCTACAAAAATTTACTTAATAGTATTTGGCACAGGAACACTTCCAAACCAACGGAGCTGGATTATAAAAATTGCTGAAATAACGTCAGTCGGTTTTGAAAAGAAAATTGGTGATAGCTATTACGTAAACGCTGTTGTTTTAAGTTTAGCATTTCTGTTTTATATAGGACTCTCATGTTGTCATTGTGTAAACATATCCTCGAAGGTATGAGCAGAGGTATATTGTACCAAGTTTTCACTGGTTTTGTTTTAATATCCTTTGTGGTGGCGAGTCTCTTGTGGTTACCGTACCTACCAAATGGAAATATGGACAGTACTAAGAAATTCCTATCAGAAATATCCAATAACAGATGGTTTGAGCTGTATGTCGACCTATCGGATACCTGGAAACTTAAGCTCGTATAGAGTTATAAGAGCGTGTTCCTTTTTACACTAAGCAATTACAACACTCTGTGAAACGATTGAATTAAGTTTCGTCGACGTCATAAAATTGGTTAAATAAGCGCCGAACTACTTGTCTTACTCCTAAATATCGACATAACTGGTCTGATATTGAATTATTTTTGCCCTGTTTCATGGAGGCGGAATATTAATATTAATAGCAGCCGATATCACCGTTGCTTCGACTATCTCCGTGGAAAACAAAATATATTTTGTGGTCGTATTAGTTGTTAATATTCTATTTATAGAATAATAGCTTTCGCCCACGGCTTCGCTTGCGTTGTTTGTCATTGAAACATATCAAATCAATTGTAAAATATATTAATTTCGGTCATATAGTACTTATATGAAGGTACAGGCAAAGTTTGGTGGTTAGTGACTTTTCTTAAGACTGTCTTTTACTCATAAGTAAAACTTGCCAGGTTCAGAAAAAGGATTGAATTGCGGCTTATGGCAAGACATCTACAAAAAAGGTGTTTAAATGTTTGTTAGTAACGCGCAAACTGTTAAAAGATTTGATTAAGTTTTGGCACAATGTTAGACCACGATGAATAAAAAATACCAACCTATATTATTAGAGGGATATATATATATATATATATATTACTTTAGGTGGTTAAATATTTAACTGTAATTGGTCAACAAAGATTTCTATTTATAGAGGATAAGGCTGAGCAAAGAAATAAAAATAATTTTCTTTGTATATATGTTTTTCAGGCATATGTATGCGTATGTAAGAAACGTGTATTTTATAACCACTGTCCCGCTTTACTTGAGTGGTAAGTAGTAAACATGTTTACTACTTGGCTCTTTGCATGTACTATAACATCTTTAATAAGACGAATCTGGAACGTTCTTTTGATTCTAGTGGAAAATTCTTGGAAAAAATAAGTTTTATAAATAGCTGCCAGTGTTTTTGTTTTCTTAACTATTTATGGCGTGCCTTACGTGATTATAATAGAAATAATAATATCGCTGTCAGTGTTCCGAAGGCTCACCAAGTGCCTCTTCACGTTTCCTTGTTCCGATCCATGTTTCCTTGTAAGCCTCCCAAAGTGCCTGTGTTAAGAGAAACATAATAATAATAATGTTTATTTTCTCTCCACAATATTTACAATGTTGACATATACAAATTGCTTAATATTAAAAATAAAACAGAAGGAACATTGTGGGAGACTGGAGCCTAAGCTAGGCCGAAGCCTGTGTTATAGGACACCAGGTCTCCACCCCGTGACACTCACAAGTCTAGATTTTATACATATGTAAATGTATTACCATTAAGATAATGATAATATATACAATGTTAATATTGTATGGACTGTGGAAGGATACTTCTTGTTTGTGTGTGCGTGCGTGTCTTATGTGCGTGCGTGCATGCGTGTGTATACTAGTGTATGTGTGGGTGAGAGGGTGGGTATATATGAGTATGATTTATATATAATTTATTTATTTTCTTTGTATTCACTGTTTGTGTGATATTTGTAATTCGAGTGAGAGTATAATAGTACCTAGGCAACGTGTTCATATGTTGACGGTAAGGACACTTTCAGTATTATCGTATGTCAATTACAACAGTCAACTAATCAGTTTAGTCAAGAAGACGACTAGTTTTATTGTACAACCGTGCACTTAGTGCATTGAAGTGACGGCTTGCAAAAGAAGTATGATATTGTACAGGATTGGAGACAGGTGCACCTTTCCGTTTACATATGACATTTTTTCGTTTGTTAAAGAGGAGCAGAGAGTGGCGGCCTATTATAGTGCGTTAAATGAAGAGTTGTCGTACTGTGAGGACTTGGGACTCAGAGTAGAGTAGGACGGTAGGGTAGTATCTGCGTTTAAACTGCATTACTTTCAGGATCGCCCTCTGAGCTCGTTCGACTCGAAGAAGTAGCGATTTGCAAGCTGCCCCCCAAACAGGGATGCACAAAGTAAGGACAGAGACACAGAAGCTCTGGTAAACAAGGAACAGGATTTCATGATCAGCTGAATGTCTTAGATCTTTAAATATATAAATGAGTTGCCTAATTCGACTGCATAAAGCTTCAGTGTGGGTGCGCCAGCTGTGATGTTCATCAATGAGCACTCCGAGGTATTTAGCGTGTGTAACCAGGGACATAGTGAGACAACTGCAAGCATTAGTATTAACTGTCAAACTATTTTGGCAGGTTTGTGCCTTTATTATGCTCGATTTCGGAGCTGGTGACTTAGTGTGAAGAAGACTGAAGCATATGATCTTCATTTTGGTGATGTTAAGTATCAATAGATTAACTGAGAACTATCCCATCACACGACAAAGTTCCGTTTTAAGTTTGGCATTGTCCCAGTCAACGTCGTGTCCAATAAGTGCCGTGTCATCTGCGTAGGTGAATATATCGCAATTTGGTGATAGAAGACGGTACAAATCATTTATGTAAATTAGAAAGATGGTAGGTCCTAAAACACTGCCCTGCGGGACTCCAAACTTGATATTCATGTTGTCACTGTATAAACTGTCGATTTTCACACATTGCGTACAGTTTAAAAGGTAGTCTGAGAGAATCCCCAGCGGTCCTCCGCGAATGCCAATACTCTCTATCTTAGCTATCAGAGTAGGTATCGAAACTGAGTCAAAGACTTTAGACAAATAGAGAAAGACGCCATAGCATTTGAGCCCTTTATCCAACGTTTTAACTACAGTACTAGTGAGGTCAAGAACCGCATCCTCAGTAGAGATTCCCTGCCTAAACCCATACTGATTATCTGTAAGTATTTTGTTTTTCGAAAGGTAATTGATAAGGCAGTTGTTAAAAATATTTTCTAGTATTTTGGACAGGGAAATAGCTCAATACGGAAATCGGTCTATAATTGTTAATGTCGGTTCTGTCTCCGCTCTTGTAGATCGGGTGAACAACGGCGCTTTTAAAAGCATTGGGGAAGATACCGGTGTAAATGGCTCGGTTACAGATGTGCGTTATGGGACTCGCTAGTGAAGGACAGGATCGTTTGAGGATCACTACAGGGATCTTGAATTGTTTGACATCCAATTGTATCATGCCTCGTTGGAACCTTAGCGTATGCTTGCGTTTGATCCTGTGGTTTGGGTTCCATTCTCGAGTCGAGTAGTGTTATTAGGTTTTTTGATAGGATTTTCTAAGTAATGTATGTGGTTTTGTGTGTGTGTTTAAACACATATGACGGAATAAGTGTTAACCCTTTGCCGATCTGTACTTCTTCTCTCCCAGAATATATAGATGTGAGTCTTTTTATATATGCGTCATATTCTGTTATAACGCAGTCACAGGCTTATGGTATTATGAATCAGTAAGCTATAATGGTTTTCAGTGGCTCACGTGTTCTCACAATAATATTATGTATCAATCATAATATAAAAAATAAAGACTTCACTTTATACACTTTGATTTTATCCAAAAGGCGGAGAAACGACTAAGTTTAGTTTTAGTTTAGTTAGTGGGTTCTATAAATCAGTTTATGAAATTACAGAAGTGTGAACGCACTCCTACGTGTTCTAGTTTGTGTAACTAAGCTCATGTGGTGCTTTGAAGTACCTGATTGTCAAGTGTCGTTTATTGGAAGTGATGGTTTTCATTACGATCTCACCACAGCCTTAGCTTTAGCATTTGTGTTCTGATGTCGAACTCCACACGGAACAAAGGACAGATGTGATAGACGGTTAGTTGTACTGAGTGCGTGTTCTTTGAATCCATTTTTTTATATCGGAAAACTAACTAATTTCTGTAATATATTGTGTTATCTTTTTAACAAAGGAATATAGGTACGCCGTACACTAAGTCTAACCAGGTTTTAGTGGCGCACACGTATTACGTATTTGAACACAACAAACTAGTCTGTAGCCACCTTTAAAATGGACTCATAAAACGAAATGCAGTGAACCGTACATTTTAGTTCAATACAAAGGCATTGCATCTCATTTGTCGTCGATTCGTCTAGAGGGAGTCCCTCTTAACTCCACCACACCGCATCGTTCCGAATTTGGTCGCGAACAGATTTGCATTTAAAACGAGTCTCACTATCGTGACGTTATCGCGACTCCAGCCCAGCTCAATGTCTTGCCCTGACAAAAGCTCCCATAGAAAAACTACGCGAAACCGTTTTTTGGAAAGCTTGGAAGCAACCCTTTTAGACTCAGCTAGCTCTATTAAAAAGATAGATGTATCTCCAGCCTTTGTGAGGCGCCGTCTCTGCCAACGTGAAAATAAGAGTGTACCTGTTATTTTCAAGATGTAGGTCACACTGGAGTTTTATAATAAAGCATGGAAGTTTATTTTAATAGACGGCTCCGTTTATGTCTTTTATTTGTTTTATGGGTATTAACACTGAATCGTTGGAAATATATAGAAATTATTTTATTTATGAATTGTGCGAGCGATATTTCAAGTAACTAGTGTACGACATTAAATGACCTGCAATAATGGAGCTGAAAAGTACTTTATTTTCATAATTCAATCAATTTGGCGATTAGCGTGGGTCATACGCTAGCTTGCGTTCGGTTAAGAGTCACAGGTATGCGTTTCATTGGGTCAGTGAAGAATTAGGTGCGCATCTAATCTGCGGCCGGTTAGATAAATGCTAATTATATTATTTCGTGTTTTTTACTGATACAATTATTTCAATAATTTTTTAAATGTTTAATCCGTACTACGCCTATCTGAAGTGTTGCAGGTGATTAAATCGGCACTTTGTATTAACTGTACATTTAACTACAAAAAACAGCCCTCGAAGATGAGTGGAATATTTAGATAACTTGAATAAAAATGCTTGTAAATTTTGTACTCGTGGTTAGCGAATCAGAATTTGTAATTATTGTCATTAGATTTTCGATAACGCTTTTCATTACAACATTGTCAGCCTCGATGGCGTAGTGGTTAGTATAACTGAATGCCACGCCTGAGGCCGCAGGTTCGATTCCTGCACAAGTCAAACATTTATGTGCATGAACACGGATATTTGTCTTGGTCTGGGTGTTTCTATGTATAATATGAATGTATTTACAAAAAAGCTAGACGGTGTTGTGTGTATGAGGTAGAATATTATTATTATTATTTATAAAACACTGCATTTTGTTTGTTTAGTGCTTTGATTCACACTTGTAAAAAAAATTGCCAAAGACGTGAATACCGATTGATTTCGGGATGTAATATAGTAATTAGCCATGCAAAATTCGATAGCGAAACTCAAGCCCTTTCATTAATGTCATCGTTAGATTCACTACGTCACTATTTCCTTCACCGTACGTGATGTCACCACAGTTCTAACTCTATAATTCACTCAGTGAAACTTAGCGTACTGAGTTGTTAGCCAACATAAAATCATAAGCGTAACACCTAAGTACCTAATAAAATTACACGCACATTTTTTTCGTTTGATGTTTAGCTAACATCAAAAGCCGTGTAATAAACATAACTCAAGCAAATTAGCGTTCTAAATTTTTCTCGCGTATCGCGCTCGGCCCTTAGCCGAGTGGTATCAAAATAAAACGCCTTACGCAGTACGCTTTGGCACATTTCAACGGAGTTCCCTGCAGGTAGTCCTAACTTCAAAGCGGCTTACAAACGGACGCCCCTAGACAACATTCGCTAATTCACTTTGATGTCATCCCTCGCACCCCCGCGCTTTACCCTCCCCACGGTGTAACGAGAAAACACGTCTTAAAACTTTAAACTCATTGCTATGTAAAATGTTATTAAACGCTCGCAACAAATTTCTAATATTTTTTCAAACGAGAAATTGTTTTTGAATTACTTCGAACAGGAATTTTGCCGGCACCAAAAGTATTACATCTGTTTTTATTAATTTAGAAAAGTAGAGTACTTTGATGTTGAATAATACTTTAATAACAAAGTTGGAAATTGTAATTATGTACCAGAACTGTTCTATTCTAAATGCCAGGCGGTAGAATCAAATATGTATAGAGCAATGTTATATATACACCTTTTAATGTTGACAACTATATTGTACACTCAAATATCAAAAAATAAACACGTTGGTTCATTGTATAAATGCTACGTGCAAAGTCACATATTGCATTTAAAATATTGGCTAGAATAAAATTGCTTTCTACAATCACATAAAATGCTATCAACATGAGCGATATATCATGCCATAAAGATAATCCTTTCAAGGTACACTCAACCAAACACACATAAAACAATATGAATATTAGCATATGAAAGTTTGGTCCACGCAGTTAATACATATTAAGCTTTCAGCAATATTGCTCTGTGAAAGGCCAGCGGTTACAACGTGCTTTCATAACGTAGATTGAAAGCGATACAAAGCCACCACAAGAACGCTTTGTGGTTCATATTTTGCGTCCTCTTTTGTTTACTAAACTGTACAAAGTATGTACATACTTGTATATCAAATAGATAACTGTGGTCATACGCACGGTCTTAAGACAATATGGGATGTTGGGCTTACTTTTAATTAGTTCGTTATACTGGACTTTGAGTGGTCAGTTCGTTAAAAGTATGTGCGGTTTGGTCTGAAACTGAACTCGTCTCGTAACTTAATAAGTATACTACATAAAAGATTCACTGTAAACCAGGCTAATACAGCCCTTTCATTATATAACCGTTCCTACTGTACTAAGTTAAGCCCATTTGGTGCTTTTTGATACAGAATATTGTACAAATATTCTTTTGCACTTAACAAACAAGAGAAATAATTAAGTTTTGCAATTTAAATGGCTGAGTTTTGTAGTTGTAAACATGTGATTTGACAATTATGCTTATACTTCTACTATAATTTGTGAGAAGTGTATTTCATGATGTTTCAATTCCATGACTATTAATAAAAATTGAAACTTAATAGGCACATGTTCTCGTCTGTGAGTTTGTTCACGCTATTTCATAAGCGGAAAAATAGTAATGTAGTAAGATAAATTTGGTCTAATTCATTAAGCATTTGTTTGAAGTAAATCGGCTCAAAAAACATGTATTCAGACTAGGTACATTTGGATATGTAGAAGACATATATTTCTTGTGTACGATAACGGCTGCAACTAAACATATGCCTACCTAATGCTGACCGATACTCTTGCGTTGGTACTCTTATTATAAAAATAAATTAAAGATCGCATGAAAAGAAGAAAGCTGTAGAATTATATGAGCTTCTGACGAAAGAGCAGTTAAACAGTAAATACTCTTCTACCGGTTTAAAGTAAGAGGGCGGCACTTGACCGGGAGAGCCGGTTTAATTGTATCATCACCAAATAATCGGCAACGAGGTCTCTGGAAAAGACCACTTGACAGTATACAGGTATGTAATCCCGGGAACAGTTACTATATAATATTCCTACAAAAATGAGTTCAAAATTAATGGATTCATACTTAATATCCTTAAACTTGACTAATATATTATATGCTTTTCCGTAAGTAGATAAAGTAAACGTAAAGAATAATAAATTATTATATATGGAACTTCTATTAGCTGATTAAGAATTACGCAATTTGTCTACTTGTATAAACGCCCACGGTCCAATATTACCTTAGCAAACCAGTTTTGATAAAATATTACATTACTCCTATACTTAAATCAATAAACAACTAATGATAGTGTACCTGTAATAATAAACGAACTCTATAAAATCTTACTCAGCAAATCTTTGGTCGCACATAACGACCAACTTGCAAACATCGAGTTGAGAGGCAGTTCCAATTTTATATTATGATTTCAAAACAATCATTACTAAGATATAGATTAGCCTTTCTAGAACTCGAGCTAAAAGATAAAGCCTACATTTACATTCTTGATTGTGAGTAAATGTAGCAAGCGTTGACGGCTGATTAGAAACAGATAAATCAAAACTGGCTAATCAAATTATAGAATTCGTAGTATCCGCTGTTGCGGCACTAACCTTAGTACCGACATTCACTATCGACTTCCGAACATGTGTTCAACTTGTCGGCATTTTAATAGGTCTAGTAGAACACGTAATTACCAAGGAATCTACCCGCCGTTTGTGAGTTAAAAGGGCTCTGTATGCAAATCGTAGGTGCGCAATGTGCGACAATGTTGCCAGCTATTCGCATTGTCTAGCATCCTAGTTACGACTCAATTATCTTCAGAAAGTAAGGAACACCAATTAACATCCTTTTATACTGTCCCTACTTCAGTCGGTAAAAAACGAGTTTCGCAATACTCGACAACTTTTATTTACTGTTCGCCAACTCCTTTTTTCAGTGAGAATGGACCTTTTATTTCTGTAACAGAGGATGAATTTTAGTTGCGCGATGGTAAAATTATTTTTGCAAGTGGCTAAGGAGTGATGCACACTCATTTGCAAGTGTCCACGGCTAGATTACGTTTTGACATGTCTTAACAAACGTAACCAGTCCAACAGGAGTCGGATCGATTTGTTTTATTAATTTAAAGATTACCTTGTGAATAACGACTGCGCTCGGTGCTTAGTTATAACCAGAAATAACTGGAAATTGAATCATGATAAATGGTTATGTTAAAAGGATTATGTGTCATTCGACCAGTCTGTGTTTACGAAATATGCGCTGGTGTTTATGCATTGTGAAATACTTGGGAGGTAGAGCGTAGTGAGAATAGTTGCAACTACAATATATTTATGTAAGCATTAAAAGCAAATAAGTCAGTGACAGCATAAAAGCACAAACATTTCTACGCGAGCCATAGAATAGGGACCATAGCACAAGCGTACAGACGCAAATAAAATTGTTACAAGATTTCCTATCCTTCTTTTTAGGATGACGTTTTTAGTCCATATATGTAGACATGTAACTGCTTTTGCATTTCTACATTAGTATGTGCCAACGAAATATTTATTTTACTACAGCTTCCGAAGATTAGATTTCAGCATTGTAGGTGGTAGAAACCGAAGATTAGATTCAGTAGGTATTATGGGTACTTGAATAATAAATGGTGACATTTAAACGGGTCGTATTCCATGTCACCTTTGAGACATAACAAGCGTTTCTATACAACAACTTTAAAGGTTTTCATTTTGTTGGCGGGAGCTCATCAAATTTTTGAGGGAAGAAATAAATAATTATTGATGGAAAAGAGAAAGAAAGAATTTAAGAAGAACAATAATCATTTTTCGGAAACTAGAACTGCTTTCTTTTCTGATATTTTTTTTAGTCACAACGACCGACGGTTCATTTACTTCTCGTGCTATTAAGGTGAATACGTTCGGCTGAGTATTTTTTATGTTATGATACTTTTTCAGAAAGAATAATAGAAATATTTAGAAATATGTTTTTATATTTACATACTAATATTATGTAAAATGTATGCAAATAAGTGAGTTAAGATATATAAGATAGAAGTACAGGAGTCAATTTATGGGTCGGATAGTAAGAGAACATTTTAAATAACTCAAAAAGGCTTGCTCAGCTGTTTCACAGCAACAATTTTATATCGAGCTTGTTAGTAGATACAAAATGGTTAATAGAGACAAAATTTGCATAAACAAATAACTACAACTGCGTAGGTAGAATCGTAACGTAATCGTAATCCACAGTAATGTTCTAACAAAGCAGTTGAAATCACTTGTACAAACTATTGTTGGTGATATTACGCGTGCACGGCGGTGTTACCGGCAAAGCAGGTGCCAACGCAGTTTCAATTCAATATGGCCCTATTGTACCATTATGGGTAATCGAGATACATTTAGAACGAGATGAGGTGTCGAATTTATTACTAATATCGCCTTGTACGTGGGCCATTTGCTGTTTAGGTAGCTAGGAAAAAATAGCTTGGTATAATATTCCCGTATGAGATAGCCTTATGGTTTGATACGAGGTTGGGTATTATTCCGTGGTATAATGTAAGCTAAAGGATGGAGTTCGATAGACTTCAAACCTAAGGGGAGAAACTATGAATGTCAATGTTATGAGGCGTATAAAAACCATTTTCTGTGTCATATCTAAAGCTCTTACTGAAGAATGGATATAAAGGTTACGGAATCTCCAAACTATGTAAAGAATACACAGCACTTGATTGGTTTTTATTTGAGTAAGGTGGCTAACAAGCATTGGATACTCTATGATTACAGGCAAGTTAACTACATGTGCGTTGTCAACGTTAGCGAACCTCCGGCACACTTAGGTACTCCCGGGTGAAACGCAGTGACTGTGATATACGCCGCGCTTTAATGACAGATCTTCTATTTGTTGAGGCACGATGTTTTTGCGGTAAGAATAATCATCACCAGAAAAAAGGACACTGAAAGACTAAAAGCTTAAGACTCGTGTGAGATTATGTTCTAGGACCTTTTGATATTTAAAGGTTCGGCCTCTAATCTCAACGTATTCAAATATTACAGTTGCATGAATTTGTCTGTTTTTCTGTTATCAGAGATGTGTATTACATTTTGTATTTGACCAGTTACGGTTTTCAAGGTAATAGTATTAAAGACAGGCGAGCCCGTTACTGTTTACAGTCCAATAGAAATTCTCTGATAATTTGTGCCAAAGATACATAAATTGTTTTATTCCCAAGCGACAATCTAATAAATAAACATTTTGATAATACTATCATCTTTTATGAGACTATCTTTTAGCTAGCAGTTAGTGTTGAATGAATGTAGCATATCACTACTGCGTTTTTCAAAAACATACAAGATGATCGATACCTTACAATTTTTAATAGAAAACTCTTACTTCCTTGCTAATATTATAAATGCGAATGTGAGTTTGGTTGCTTCTTTGTTATGCTTTCAGGACTTAACTACTCGACCAATCATCTTGTTCACGATGTAATTTATTTGTATATACGTTGTCAGGGGTACAGAAAAGGACATAGCGTACCTATCCAAAAAAGTACTGTTTCCGAGCGAGCATAGCTGTGGGCAAATGCTAGTATAGAATAATTCCGCAAAAATACTATTCGAAAAGAAGAACTTGTTGTAAGCAAGTTCTGTTGCGTCAATAATTATAAAGGTTACAGTCCTAATTTATATTTGTTCGAATTTAAACTACGGTCACACCTGTCTTAAATCGTTTTAATGTTCTAAACCACAGAAGATTAGTGATCACATATTTCAAATACATGCAACAATCTGAAGACAGCATGTATGCAGTTAGTATAGTTTATGGGCAAAGATAACCGTTTACGACATTCTAGGCAGTTCTGACTACATCCCTTCTAATTTCAAACTGCTGTAAGTTATGTATTCGGTAAACTCAAAACTTTACCAAAATTATATTTAGTGCGTTGTGCCTCTTCAAGTCATATGTAATTCGGAATTATATACATCGACGAAGTATAGTAACCAGACATTACTGTTACATTATATAAATTGATTTAGTTATAGTTAAATTTGCATTGCTATTGTTAATCGTTAAAATTATTTTTTATTTTACTTTTGTATATGTATATAAAGACTCACGGCTATATCTCTGAAGAAATCGCCAGAGTATTTAACACCAATCTCGCCAGATACGGTTTTAGGTTCCGCGTAATAGAGATAGCGTTAACTGCTACTAAGAATTTCTTGTCTGAAAAATCTTAAAACACTTTGGCCGACCCAGTAGTTGAATCCGAGCATCTCTCAATAACTTCGCACCACCAAAGCAGCTTCTATGAATATATTATAAACATTTATTTTTATGGGGCCGAACGAGTTATTTTTCTTAAGATTTCTTTTAAACAGAGCAGCCTGAATGGAGATGTGCTTTTGTGACCTTTACATAAGATCCAAACCAAACAACTTTATGTAGAGTTCCTGCAGTACTAAAGGCTTTTAGTGCTATACTAATATTGGGATATATAAGGAGGCGCTGTGCAGTTAGCAGAGGTCCAATAATCTTTGTCCTTTGCTTAGCTTTGCGCTGGTAGCACGTCGAAAACCGTGACCAGCTAGGCCACTCATTCATTGCGTAAAAAACACATTCTCCTTTGACATCCTAGTAATATATTTGGTTTGTAGCGTTCATATCCAAGGCATATTTAGCTTAATATTGTTAATATGTGTTTTTTACCTGTTTACTGCAAACAGCACAGTAATAAAGGTCCTCGAGACCGAATTTTGGTCATGGTGGCCAATTTTAATGTGGACTTGTCATCTTGCGCAGGACATATTATAGTGCACAAGTGTATCGGCAAACACAAGTGTACTCTCTATTCCCTAACTCTAATAATCCGATGGAACGGTAATCCAACACGACCGGAGAGAGATGAGTCTCAGGACCAACGGCTTTACGTGCTTCCGAGGCACGGAAATGTGTAATACTACTATGCTTGAAGCACATCGGTCGAGGTGACGATTAATGGTAGAACCCTTTATCCAGTAAAGAATATTTTGGTATCGTGTATTGGTAATAAAAAAAACTTGCAGGAATAGATTATTAGTAACAGATAGCGAAGTCATAATGTTATATTTGGACAATATAGCTCCAGGCCTCCTTTAGATAATGAGTAAGTAACCTTTTATTCTCCTTACCATAATATAATATTTATGTACTACAGTTTTATAACCCCTAATTCTGCCTATGTCTATAAAACTGAAAGTACTTTAGGTCATAAAATGTTCGCTAGCCTTTCATAGGGGTTGTTAAATAGGGCCGGCTCAGTGATCGCTTATCTACATGTTCCATAAAGACTAGCTTTTGTTGACATTCCTCAAGTTTACGATCTGGTGGAAGCTCATTTTGATTTTAATCTAAATACCTAATATTCTAAGCGTGATGACCGGAATGAATATCTGTATATTTACGAGTTTAGGTAAGGGCATGTTTATACCCCAGCGTTACACAAATCTTGAAAACACACTACACACATGTATAGTGTGATCAAAGTAGGTAAAATATTGTCTGGATTTTTTTATTTTGAGTCCTTCTACTGCAGCGTAGAGACAATACCACGTTGGCTATCTTTTACAGCTTATCTCACGGCTGAGTTACGAATTGTTTTTAACTAATATGAACGCGGTCTTTCTTTTCCAAAACAACATATACTGGACTGTCATCACTATACAGAACAGTCAGTGAACTAAGTGAATTTTACCTGTGTAGTGTGTTAATTGGTAAAAACCTGATAGTCGATAAGTATTCGTTACGCTTTACCACGAATACACTTGAAGCCTAAATTTTAATTAAATTTTAGACAGGACAATGTTTTATAAATCAATAATGTCATATATTTTCAATAACAGCTACTACATTACTCCATTATATTTGCGTACACCCGTCGCATAGAGTATTGCAGCGTTAGTAGGCAAGTTAGCGCAGTTACGTACAAATACGTGCGGTGCGGTGTACCACTGATGTATTTACGACACACCAACTCGACGTGTTGTCTCATCCGTGTAATTTAATCGGTATTATGATGCTCACTTCGTAATTAATGAGTGTTCTATCTACCCTATATGTTGCGCAAACAAATCCCAACTGTACGGAAATATATACTGTTTTCAAATTAAGCGTATATTCTTAAATTATAGATCGCTTATTTGTTTATTCACTTGTATGTCGATGGCTAACTGTTAATATTTTTACTCGAATATTGCTGGGCAAATTCGGACATGCCATCATTATCTCGTGAGTAGGTACCAATATTAAATTCTTATCAACTCGTCTTTACAAAAATTTGCTATCCTGTCATGTGACATGTTTATTTTTATTTTACTAGATTTATTAACTGACGCTTCACCTTAGTTAAAAATAAAATTACTTGAAATTATCTAAATAGATAATATAAAAAGTGTATATTTTGTAATATTCAAAGCTAAGAACAATACTGCTCGGTAACCAACAAACATGGAGATGTATGAAAGTTATAATATTGTCTTCTGTTTACGCGAATGTAATTCATTGAAATTAAACTACGGTCTCCCCGTGACCATGGCTACTGAAAAGCAACCGAAACGTCGGGGAAAGTGTAAACCTAAATATAAATAGATTTAATAGTTTAAATAATTTTATTAGCTTATAAATTAGTAAAATTAAATAGTAGTAGTAGTGTAATAGTTTCAAAATTATGTAATACAGTGATTAATAAACAACGCGATAAAATCCGTATATAGTAGTTTCATTTCAATGTATAAAAGTTACCTTGCACGAAAACATAATCAAAATTTCATAACTTAGCTTTAAAAGCTGTATAGAATATTGAGTCCTCTTGTAATATAGAACTTATTTACAGCACGAGTCTTACCGCCTTTTAGAAACAGCTATATATACTATATACCAAGCCTGTACTTAGAAGCATACCTATGTAAGTGATCTGCTAAATATTTAATGTCACTTCAGTACAGCATAAAACTTTATTGGTATCGTCTTCGACTTAGGGTCTAATTTTATTACTGTGATGTTAAGTTCAGAGTATTCTCTCGGGTATATCACCTCTTTTGTCTTCGTTGTTTAAAAATAGATTATGTGGCGATTTGTCAGCGCTAATCTTTATCGATTCTACATTTACGATTATCGTCAGAAAGCCAATTCTCTAATTAAACTATGTTCCAAATAATATTCTGATGTAGTCTTAAAAACTGTCTTGTAAACTGAAAAGCAATTTATGTTTACAGTTAACGTTTTAATTTAGAAGTTTACTATTGCTGATATTTAATTTCAGTCTATTTTGAAGAGTAAGAGTTTGTAACGCGAATTGGCCTATGATCTTTAATTTTTTTCGTAGAGTCAATGTTTGTAAGGTCCCTTAAGACACAAGAATTATTATTTTTTATTTCTAGTGCATGATTTATCTTATATAAAAACTATGCCAAAAACGAACCATTTAAATTAACCAATGATAAAACGATAGCTTAATGCGTTGTATTTGCTATATCGTAACTTACATACATATGTTATACCTACAGAAAATAGAACACGGAAATTAACGCGGTCAAGCTTTTGCGCGTTTGACATTTCAGTCAGGTTGCACTGCCTGTGATCACTAGGCTGTCTGGCACAGGGATGTCACGACCCGTTCGGATACTAGGCGTTTGCCTAGTTACTTCTAGCATTTATTTTATTTTCTCTTTACACAGCTTGTGAATACGGCCAGGTGATCGGTCTAAAATAAATAACTAGACATTAAAAACCTAATAAAGTGTGACAAACTTAATTCTATGTTCCGTGCCGTAATTTTATTCAACGTTTTCATAAGTTACTCAACTATTCCAGCGACTTGTATATTTTATGTGCTACGGTTTGAATGCCACTAAAACTTTCAGCTTATACAGTAGACGTCTATTTTCATCGACCGTGCCTCCATATATAAAATAATTTACGACCCCATGCAATGATAAAATAAGCATTTCATGTATTCAAAATCGACATAGGCACCCCCATAAATGCTTCATCGATAAACCATAAAATGTTTATATAAACACGGCAGTCATGATGTCTGTCGTTATGTTTATACTTTGTTCTCTGGCATTTTGTATTATAACTGTTGCCTCACCGGCTAAGGGTTGGTTCAAACTTGCCTTATCGAGTAGGGAATCGATTTTTTTGTAACAATAATAAAATAATAGTGTGTAAGACAGTGCGCGTATTCTTATAACAAATACTTAAATAGTATTGAAAATGAACATAATTTATTTTTGATGTACTTGTAAGTGCACTTGCTCATTTCAACATACTTTTTAATTTATAGTCAGTAGGTTATGTACCGTGAAGACGAACAGTGTTGTCGTAAACTTAGAATATTTACGTGCATACAATATTGTAACTATTTTGAATGAAATTGGTGAACAGTTTATCGTCGTATCATTTCTCACCCTGAACGACAGAACCTACTTCAAATACTTAATGCTTCCGAAACTTACTTCTATTTTCCCTTCAAAAGATTACTGCTGAAAAACTAAATTACTTAAAATAATATTTGACAACGAGTTTTAATCGCATTGGTTATTATTTAAATATATTTTCTTTTTAAGTTTGGTAATGCACTGGTTGAAAACCTATATATTACTATAAATATCTAAATAAATTGTATACTCATCCTATATTTGCCGTTACTTCTTGTCGCACTAACGCTGGAGTTCGTGCTCCTCTTCGTCTTTAAGTCATAACTATAATTTTTTTTACAGATTTGGATTTGTCTGCATTGCCTGTTAATAAATTTCTTAATAGCCTAATTCTTAATATTAATAGCTTCGTTGAATAAAATTTGTACTTATATCAGTAATTTGAATTGTATAATAATAATTATTATTTGAAATTAAACTTTAAATAAGTAATTAAAATAATTAAATGAAATCGATTGACTTTTAAGTAATCTATGAATAACAGTGGGTGCACATTTTCTTAAATGTAAATGCTATGCAAATTTGTTTTATTTATTGTGTAACCGTTAGTTATTATATATAAATAAATAAATAATAATTACAACAATAAAAAAATAATACATAGTAATTAAGATAAATTGTATACAGAGTCTCCCTGTGTAAATATTTGTTCCCCTGGGGCTAGGTTAAGTATTTTAACTGATCGGGCACGCCACGATTGTGGCGGTAAGACCCGTGTTTGAGGAGTGGCTGGAGAGGCGGCATGGCGCCCTCACCTTCCGGCTGACACAGGTTCTAACTGGCCACGGTTGTTTTGGCCAGTTCCTGTGTCGTATACGCCGGCAAGAGACGCCCGGTTGTCACCACTGCGGCGACTGCCGCGACGTTGTAGAGGACACGGCGCTGCACACTTTGGCGGTTTGCCCCGCCTGGGCATCGCAGCGCCGTGAGTTGATCGCGGCAGTCGGATCGGTTGCCCTCTCGCTCCCGGCCGTAGTTCAGTCTATGGTCCGGAGTGAGAGGTCGTGGAGCGCCGTCGCCTCCTTCTGCGAGGAAGTAATCTCCACCAAGGAGGCGGCGGAGCGGGAGAGGGAGCGTTTGAACCCTCTCCCCAACCGCAGAGCCGGGCGCCGGAGGGCGCGCGATGACCTCCAGCCACCCTGAGGTTTGACCTGGGGGTGGCGGGCTTTGTGGGCCTGCCCGCCATCCGTTCAGCACCAGGTCCGAGAGGCGGCGTGCGTGTTCCCACGCGCGCCTCTGTGTCGTGTCCGTCTCCCCTTTAGGGGGAGACAGTAGGGCTTTTATATTGTGTAGTGCCTATCTTGGGTAGGTCTTGTTGCGTAGTGGCCTGCCGTTTCATACGGCGGGCCGTAACCTCGGCGGGGTCGCGACCGCATGCGAAAGCGATTCGCGCGGCCCCGTCGATAGTGGTTTTGTCGAGGAACACCGTGGTAGGTTTAGTCGGTATTCCGGGAGGTACATTGTCTTTTAACATCTTTCTTTTACCCCGGCGAGTCCGACATAATCCCTCCGCCCGCCCCCGCGGAGGGATATGCGTCATAGCATTCCCCCACGTAAAAAAAAAAAAAAAAAAAAAAAAAAGTATTTTAACTGATAAGTTAAAAATGACAACTTTGAATTCTGAATCGACCATAGTAATTCTATATGGTGACAGCTTATCTGTCACAAAAAATGAGGCTTTACATTTAACTGAGGTAATTGAATCATTACATAGTAAAGTAGGGTGTAACTTTATTCTTTGCGCTTTACCTTATTCCTATTCATTAACACAGGAACAGAATAGATATATTCAAAATCTGAATTTATTATTTTATAACAGTACATGTTATACAAATTATACAAAATTCTTTGACACTAATAAGTTTATTAGTAGATTTTTATTGACTAAAGATATAATGTATCTTTCATATTTTTATAAAAAACAACTTGCTAAGTTATTAGCATTTAATATATTATTATTTAGAGACACAGGTACCAGTACGGTAGTGAAGATTTTAGATCATAGTAGTAATATTACTACTAATACCTATATTGATACTTCTATTAGTTTAAACTATTAGATGAGACAAAGGATAGGCAGTCACATAGTATTAGACTTATTCACCAGAATATTCAGGGTCTATCCGGCAAGGAGTTAGAATTAGATTTATTTTTTAAAGAACATGACATCCAAATATGTTGCTTAATAGAACATTGGTTAAGAAGTAGTCAACTAATATTTAATAATGAACATTATACCGTTGTAAGTGCGTTTGTAAGAAGGAATTCTATACATGGTGGCTCTCTAATATATGTATGTAATAATCTTAAATTTAAGGAAAGAAATGATATAGTAAATCTTTCTATCGAGCGCACTGTTGAATTATCTTGTGTGGAGCTGGAGCAACATGTCATACTTTGCGTGTACCGACCACCGCAGAGTGACTTTAGTGTATTCGAAACAGTAATGGAGGATATTTTAAAACGCTTAAGTTATGGTAATAGGCATATAGTAGTATGTGGTGATTTTAATATTAATTTACTTCAGCGATCAGTTCTTTCTGTAAGACTTATTAGTTTATTTAGATCATTTAATTTAAATAATTTATTTTTCGAACCAACCAGAATTACATCACACTCTGCTACGTGCTTAGACAATATATTTTGCGAATGCCAATTTCTAAATAGGGCCATATTGAGTGATTTGACATCCGACCACTGTGGGCAAAAGGTTGTATTTCCTATAAATACAATTAAAAAAGAAACTATCATCACATGTAGACCAATGACATCTAATCGCATAAAGGAATTTAAGAATAACATTAATGCCAAGGTTGTCAATATGGACCTAGATTGCAATAGTCCAGACGAACTATACGAGTCTTTGCTTAACGTCATTATACTGGAATATAACAAAATTTTTAAAATGAAGACATTTTACAAAAAATTAAAAGTTAAGTTTTGTGATTGGGCAACACCTGGGATATATACAAGTAGAGCTAAGTTATATGAATTATATGGAATAAAAAAATATAATTTTGATCCAAATTTTATTAAATATGTTAGAAATTATTCAAAATTATTTAAAAAGGCTTGTGCTACAGCCAAGTCCCTTTATTTAAAAAACAAAATTCGAAATGCCGACGATAAAATTAAAACTACTTGGAATATTGTTCGGTCCATGAAACCCTGAAAATTATTAAATCTTTAAAAAACACAAATTCAGTGGGTTGTGATGCCCTTAGCACAAGTGTAATAAAAAATTGTGCAGATATTATTGCGCCAGTTATAACTTACCTAATTAACTTATCATTTACGCAAGGCATATTTCCAGATAGATTAAAAACATCTATCATCAAACCTTTATTCAAAAAAGGTGACTGTCATGAAATCACGAACTATAGGCCAATTGCGTTAATACCGATATTCTCGAAAATTTTTGAAAAGGCAATGTACTCGCGTATATACAGTTTCTTGTCTAAGTATAAAATTCTTCGACAAGAACAAAATGGATTTCAAAAAGATAAGTCCACAACTCTTGCAGCTTTTGCCGTAATCCGTGGAGTAACTGAATATATAAATAAGAAAATTCCTGTAATTGCTATATTCTTTGATATGTCCAAAGCTTTCGACTGCGTAGACCATAATATACTACTGGACAAATGCGAAAGATACGGAATTCGGGGTCCAGCACTGAAATGGGTTGAAAGTTACTTAAAAAGCCGTCAACAATGTGTCGAAGTGTCACGTATAAATAAAGAATCTGTGTTGACTTCTTATAAATCAAAATTAATAAAAAACGAATATGGTGTACCGCAGGGTAGTATACTCGGGCCACTTCTATTTTTATTGTATGTAAATGATCTTCCGACTATTTCACAGTATCAGTCTATACTTTTCGCAGATGACATTTCCATAATTATACCTAAAATTGACATAAATAGTAATTTTGACATTATTTTAAATAATACAATAGAATCTATAATAAAATGGCTCGAATCAAATAATCTTTGCGTAAATATATCAAAAACCAAATTCATTCAATTTTCTAATTATAAGACAAGACATGAAATATTAAATATCAGATACCGTGGCGAAAAACTAGATAAAGTAGTAGACATAAAATTTTTAGGACTCCATGTAGATCAGTACTGCAACTGGAAGGTACACGTCAAAAATGTATGCACTAAACTCAATAAATTCGTGTATGCCCTCCGTAATTTACAACGTGTTGCTGGATGGTCTGCGGCACAAATGGCTTACTATGGTTATGTTGAGTCTACTTTAAGATATGGCTTACTTCTGTGGGGAAATTCAACTAATATAAATAAAGCTTTTATCAGTCAAAAAAAATGCGTACGAGCATTATGCAATGTAGGTCCATTAGAGTCATGCAGACCCTTATTTAGGAACAAAAACATACTAACCCTTGTAGGCTTATACATTTTTGAAATCTGTGTTCACGTAAAAAAGTTTTTTAATGAATTCATCAGTGCTCGTGATAATTCAATTATAGGAAAAAGAGACCCTACTAGACTGTTAATGCCTGCCTGTAAATCAACGCTATTTCAGAAAAATTGCTATGTAATGTGCATAAAAGTTTTTAATAAAGTGCCCAAATCAATTCGTGAATTGCCATTAATAAGAATGCGAAAGGAATTGAGAAAATGGTTAATACAACACACTTTTTATACCATACAAGAATTCTTTGAATTAAAATTATAACTTTGTTGATAAATACATAAACATGTGGTTAATAAATGTTTGTTTTGTACATAATTATATATAATAATAATGTAATAATATAATAATAATGTAAAAATATAATAATAATGTAATAATATAATTATAATGTAATAATACAATAATAAGTGTTAAAATAAAGTTGTAATACTATAATGTTTGCATACCCATATGGGTGAAACTTGTGGATCAAACTCTCTTTGTAACACCATGTATGTACCATTTTTCATGCAAATAAATGATTAAATCTCTTAAAATCTCTTAAATCTCTAAATCTCTCTTAAAATCTCTTAAATCTCTTAAATCTCTTAAATCTCTATTATTAATAATGAAACTGGACGCACCAAGCAGCGTGATAATACTATTAAACTTAATGTATATAATAAGATAATTTCAAATAACTTGCAAGTAGCTGAAACATTTAATAACTACTTTGCAAAGATACCTGTTAATACAACTAGTTCCTTAAGGTCTTGCCCAGTAAAAGCAGAATCCTTGGTTAGGGATAGCGTGGTGGAGTGTAAAGTCCTGTTTAGTTTTAAATATGTACATCCGCATGACATAATAAAAGTATTTAAGTCACTTAATTCAAAAAAATCAGCTGACTTGTGGGGCATTTCTATGAAATTAATTACAAGTATTATTGATAACGTAGCGCCACACCTAGCTGCAATATTCAACGGATGCATTGATGTGGGCATTTTTCCAAATTTAATGAAATGTAGCAAAATAATACCATTATTTAAAAATGGATGTAAAAGTGATCCATGTAATTTCAGACCGATTTCTATATTACCTGCTATAAGTAAAATATTTGAGAAAATTATATTACAGCAATTAGAGAGCCACTTTAACGTAAACAACTTATTTCATACTCAACAATATGGTTTTAGAAAGGGTCGATCTACAATAGATGCGGGTGTTACACTTTTAAAACATATTTTTGCTGCTTGGGAAAATTCGCAAGATGCCATTGGCGTATTCTGTGATCTCTCAAAAGCCTTTGACTGCGTTGAACATCAAACGTTATTGCGAAAGCTCAGGCATTATGGAATTCGAAATGCTGCACTCGACCTCGTTGGTTCTTACCTAAGCGATAGATTACAACACGTTGACATCAACGGAAGTAGATCTTCTGGATTACCAGTCGCAATTGGCGTGCCACAGGGCTCAATTTTAGGACCCTTTCTGTTTCTAGCGTACGTGAATGATTTGCCGTTCTTCGTACAGAATTTGTGCGACATTGTATTATTTGCTGATGACACATCACTTATTTTTAAAGTAGACCGTAAGACACCAAATTTACAGGGTGTTAATTCTTCACTCGCGCAAGTCCTGGACTGGTTCACGGCGAATAATTTACTACTCAATTCAAAAAAAACAAAATGTATTAAGTTTACATTGCCTAATATAAAGAGTCCTAGCATAAACGTTAATTTAAATAATGAAACAGTAACATTTGTACAATCCACAGTTTTCTTAGGCATTACTTTAGATGATAAAGTTCAGTGGGGCGCTCAAATATCGTGTCTTGCAGGGAGACTTAGTTCAGCAGCATTCGCGGTTAGGAAAGTAAGACAGCTTACTGATATAGATACTGCGAGACTAGTATATTTTAGTTATTTTCACAGCGTTATGTCCTATGGCATACTATTGTGGGGTAAGGCAGCTGATATTGAAACAATTTTCATTCTTCAAAAGCGTGCAGTACGTAGCATTTATAATTTAGGCCCACGAGTTTCCCTGAAAGAGCGTTTTAAAGAAATTGGTATACTTACTGTTGCGTCGCAATATATATTTACGAATATTATGTTTATAAAACATAATATTCACTTATATAATAGTGATATTCACAACTTAAACACTAGAAATAAGCATAAGTTGGTAGGTCCGTATCATCGTTTACATAAAGTTCACAATTCATTTGCGGGACTCAGTATACGCTTTTTTAAACTACCGATTGATATTATAAATTTACCTTTACTAAAATTTAAAAGTGCTGTTAAAAGTCAGCTTATCCGGAAGGGCTATTATTCAATCAATGATTACTTAAATGATAAAAACTCATGGAACTAGTTGCTTGTTTCATACAGGATTCAAACAATGTATGTATTATATAAGTCAATTTAGTTACGTGAAGGTACTTCGTGTTTATTTGGTGGTGTTAAAGTATCTTTCTTTTCTTTTAAACAAACTTTATAAGTATTAACGTAAATTTTGTTTTAACTACATTTAGTCACGAACTACCTTTTCATGTCACAAAGTGTAAGTGTATGCGTCCTCATGCCATACTACTGTCTATTACAAATGGCTACGTACTGATAAATATGATTTCAAATCTCAAATGCTTTTTACATAATATTACCAACTTTTCTTTATTTTAGAATTTAGTTTTATATGGACAGTGACATATGGCATAATGACTGCAACACCTGGTACATAAATGAGTTGTAAAATACTGAAATTATAAGTTGATGGCGATTTAAAAGAGTGGCCTTGAGTTTCTTGCAGGTATCTTCTCATAGGCTCAACCTTTTGCCTGAACCTTGCAACTAACATAAATGTAAATTCAGTAAATATAATAAACTCACTAACCCATTTGACGTTCATAAGTGTTACTTTGTGACCTAAGTGAATAAATTATTTTTGACTTTGACTTTGACTTTGTAGAAAAAGCACTGACTTCTGTAATATATTACTAACCTAAAAAGTGTGACAATGGACGTAGTTTCACTTCATCAAGTGTGAGCTGACGTTAAACTGTAAAAGCATTTACGAGCGGGTCATTGTGGGGTATCCATTCGTAGGAAGCTATTTAGTTGGTACTAGAACCGCTAAATGTTTATGTGTTAGGGAGTCATATCGCTATCTCCAAACGTTTATGTTTTTGTTTGTAACGACCTATTACGGTGGAAAAAATGGGTCCGAAATTTTAAATTTTATAAGCGTAAGGTGTTAAGTTGTTCAAAGTGTTTTAAAAATGGTTGTACATTGGTCTTTAAATAGATTATTATTCGGTACAAGATATCTTGGACTAATGTAACGTATATAAATGACGTGTAAATATAATGCTTATACCATAATGCTTGTAATATTGATAAAAGGTTTCGCACTGATGTAAATGCGCAATGCAAAATTAATATTTTATTTTAAAAGTAACACTCAGATAACATTTTCCTTAAAACTTAAGTCGAGTTTTGACGACAAATCTTTTTTTTTATATGCAATATCCACGCACAGATCTTCGGCATTGCCGTTACGACATTAAAGAACACAATTAAGTATATACCAAAAATAATTTTAAGTTACAAATTACAATTACTTTTGCCTTTAATAAAGCGAAACTGTACTAAGAATGGCTTTAGGTCAGTATGGAATTAAAATAGTTTTAAACTTACAATATTTAGACCATAAATAAGTACATACATTCCAACCATACTGGCTCATCGTCCTAAACTTTCTTATAAAAGAGAATACTCTATATTTCCCAAAAGCCAGACGGAAGTGGCTAGTATTATGATTAAACAAACCATATACATGTGTAATAGTGTTATATATTTATGCAAACGCAAACAGTTTGCATCTTTAAAACTCGGAGATCGTAACCGTATATGACCGGTGTAGCAACGCGTCGCATCTCTGTAGTCTTTGATCACCAAGTTTAAAGCGTATAGCGATTACAAATAAAATATGCAAATCATAGATTGAAGAAACATTTTATTTATTTATTTCAATCTATCATTCCAGGTTCTTAACCTAATGTGATAGTATAGTAACATAACTAAAATCTAACATTTAAAAACAGTAATATAATAAAATATCTTAAATCTATCAACAATAACTTAATATCTAGTATGTAGCCTTTGTGAATTCGCTCAATGAACATTAAAATAAATCGATACGATCTAGCGCCCGCGTCAACAGCGCGTGCTGTAAGAGATTAGTGCGCGCGCGCGTGGAACCACTAACAACGTCGGCTGCCGCCGTCGCTCCCTATACTCATCTGGGACAAAATTTGAATCTTTTGCAGGATGGCTGGGTTATGTATTTTACCTCTTATAAGTTTAAATAAATAGCAGTTCAGGGCTGCTTTTCTACGTACTTCTAGTTATAGCCTACCATTCCGAGGGTAAATAGAGAAGGATACAGTGGTAGGTATCCCGGGTAAACGCCGTACAATTTTAAATATAGAAACCTTGTTTATTTTACTTTATAACATTGTTATTACATAATTTTGAAAACTCTAACACTACTATTATTGAACTTTACTACTATTTAAGCTATATATTTTTAATTAAAACTATTTATATTTGAGTTTACACTTTGCCCCGACGTTTCGGTTGCTTTACAGCAGCCATGTTCACGGGGAGACTAAGATGGTAGTTGTTCCAACGTTCTCAAGTGTCCCTACTTATTTTAAAGTACCCGAACATAATTTAATCTTTGGTGTTTCTATTTACGCAGAATGAGCTCAAAGTATCATGAAGTCTAGCTGTGTTTTGCTTCTTCTTGGGTTTGACTATTTGAATGACTGGATCCCAAGCTGGTGGCACATTCCAACCATCCTCTCTATTAAAATTAGGATGTTTTTTAATTTCAATAGCCTCGCGAAGCATCCTTGGTAGGAATCGGTGTTCTTTAGCGAGTATATGTGGTTTATAAAATCGTAGGTAGTAGTTGGTACCCTGTTGCACATGTTCACACACAGCAGACTTCAACGAGCGTTGGTGTTTAACGTCAGCTATATGTTTTTTTATGCGAGTGCCTATGCTTCTCTTGGTTTGACCAATGTATAAGAGTCCACAGTCACAATCTATTTTATAGACCCCTGCATCTTGTAAAGGTAATTGGCACTTGACGGATGGTAAAAATTGACTTATCTTCGTTGGCGGCTTGAAGTATGTGTTGATTGAAGCTCGCTTCAAGATGTAGCCAAGCTTGTCAGTGACACCCTTTACATATTATGGTAGTATGGCAGGCTGGCGCTCGACTGTGGCTGGCTTTTCTCGGGATCTGTGACGGCGGCGCGGCTGTTGGAGCTTGTTGTCTTGCAGTACTTGATTGACATGTTGAAGCTCGGGGTCCAGGTGTTTCTTGTCACAGATCCCATGGGCTCTCTGAAACAAAGACATTCCCACGGTAGCTAACTGTTTAGGATGGTGGTGAGATTCACCGTTTAAGTACCTGTTTGTATGGGTCTTTTTCCTGTACACAGTGCGCGATCCTGCATGTAGCTAGTTTAGTTCTTGGCCACCAGACAATGCTTCCATACGTGAGTATAGGTCTTATCATCATCGTACAAGATCTTACTATTAAACCTATTAATTAGTGGGCAATTAGAAACAACGATAAAAGGATTCTAGGCACTGGGGTCCAAAATCGAAATTATTTTATTCAATTAGGTCACAAAGTAACCCTTATGAACGTCAAGGTTATACTAACCAAACTATAGTACAATTTATATTTACCTGTTGCCATTGTCGCTGGTCAGCAAAGTAAGGGCGTAGAACCAATAAGAAGAACGAGCAAGAAAATCACAACCGCTCTATTTAAACGTTTAGTTTACAATGTTGCTTATGGCACAAATTATGTGTAATGTGCTGCAACCATTTACCTACTACTAAACTGAACACATACATACTTTCAGCGTTGGCTTAGATTAATTATTTTCTTTGAGCAAATATTACAATGCATACTCAAACGTTCAAATTATATGCAGCACACTTACAAAGATATTGATCTTTGTAAGTGTATATCGCACAAAATAAATATGCATTGGTGTTCTTATAAGAAGTGTAATTTAGGAATGTAAACAAAGTAAATCATGCAATAGAGATATTACGCCGGGAGCGTAGCAAGTGGAAATCAGTAGTCTTTGCCAAATAGGATAAAGGCGTGTGTGTATGTATATATTAATATGTAAATGTAAGTGTACATGGAACATAACAATATATAACACAGACGTATATCTTGTTTATTATTGTGTTTTAGATGAGCTCTCTTCATTTAGAAATTCATTCTTTTAGTCAGCATAAGATATACCTATATAATATCGAATTTCTTCGTTTCGATCCTATAATTTTTGATATATGCCTATATAAGCTAAATAAATATAAGTTAAAACACATATATAAGCTAAAAAGTTGCTTTATAGAAATTAATAGATCTGTAAGTGCCTTTTCAAAGATAGTTTATAATAAAAATCACTTTTTATTAGTAACGTCTACAGGTCAAAGATCTATTCGACTGAATCGTTATATTTAGATATACTCAGACATAGTGTCATGATGTACAGTGAGCTGCAAAAATGCATACTCAATTCAAAACTACTATGGCATAAGCCGGTAATTGACGCCATCTTACGGAAATCGATACAAGCACTGTTTAGTACTATATATATTATAGATGGCGGCGCACTTTTATAAAATAAAATGAAGTAGATTACTTAATAACTCAATTTTGATAAATTTACTTTAAATATATTTTCCATCTCTATTCAAGATAGTTTATTTAGAAAAAGAACACATTTTAGGATAAAATAAGAAGCAAAGAACTAGAAATGAATTTATAATTTTATAGTGGGTAGTTTATTTAATAGATACTTTCGATGACTCGCTATTCTGTTCGTACGCAAACATTATTCTGTCCCTGTGTTCGAGTGTCTTGTCGGTTGCGATTATGATTTCGTATAAATTTCTCCTTTTTGGTAATAAAAAGTACGCGTTGCAATATTTATAAAACAACGGCATCTAATTCATTCATATTCATTCTAATTTGAGTGTTCACAGGATTTTGGACCTTAAGGTATCCATGCAATATTACAGGTGATTGTACCTATATAAAGATTATACCTACATGGTCTCACATAGTAGTGACATATTACAACTACTATTGCTGGCTGGGTACAGTAGTAGACTTCGCACTGCTATTGAGGATTTATTGACAGAAAAATCAGTAGGTAACCATTGCCGATGAGTATCGAACCCGGGACCCCATGCATGTTGCACAACAGTCGCAATCACTACCGCGGCGCCACGAAAGCAGTTAACATAAAGATTATAATCACCATTAACTTGGTTTAACCACAATACTTGATCTTATTTGTCCAAGCCTAACTAACATGAATATTATTGTAATTATACTTTCTAAACATCTTTTCTCTTAGGCCACCAACATTCTTCCAACTTAGGCCACACACGTACTCCCTTGCGGTCCAGTTTACAGTAGTCCTTTGTTTGGCAGTGACGCCCGCGGGCTGTCATCAACCGTTAAACGTTGTCGACCGTTCCCGTGTAGCTTTGTTAATTTCATGCCAGTTTGGATACGTCCTTGGGCGAGCCGTCTAACAAATTTATTTTACAGCTGCTGGATAAATTACCTTGTAACCAACGTGTCTAATTGTTCAACAATTTGATTGTGGCTTTTAAAGGTGAAATTTATTTTTAAATTATTGTTCTGTACATGTGACTTTTTTGATAAATTTCACTTTTTACGGACGTAAAGTCACCAGGTATGTCGAATTCACCGCTTTTCTGAAAGATTGGTTTTGCGCCACAACAAACAGAAGTATAGTAGTGAATAGCAAACGTTTGATTCGGTCAACAATTTTGAATCGGCTTTTGAAGGCTAGGGTGAATTCGATACGATGTTGTGGGGCAAAAATACATCCAAGCAAAATATTTAGATTTAATTATTGAGTCTGAAATTTCATAAATAAGTAAATTTTTAAATATGGCTACTATATTGTACCTATTACACTGGGGAACAGTTATTTTGCGGCATGGTAAGTTAAAGTCAATTTTGTGTAAGTTCAGTATGCTGAATACTAGAAAAATATCAGATTTGATAAATCGACTCTAGTTTATGAGATAAGACTTCATAACTATATGACTGAAAGAAGATCGAAATAAAAATACAATTACATATTAAATATATATTTTAGAAGCGGCTGTATAATAATGACTAATAATGACGAAAAAACTTAATACATATGCTATTAAAAAAAATCATAAAACATAATTTTAGAAAAACTTTACCTGTAAGCTTTTCTATTGTGTTTATGTTCAGGACAATCCCTTATTAAACTCAAGTACTCAAGCAATAGTCTGCCATCATAATATGGCTGTCCCATCGGTCTTGTTATTTTTCTTTTATTGTTCTAATGTCCTGATGGAACCGTTCTTTATGTTGAATATCTCAAGAACCAGAGTCAATCCATACAAAGTAAATACATTTCGGGTATGACTGACGAAGGTGTTTATTAAAACCAGTATCAAAATTAATGCCGCAAAAAATATTTTTTTTTTGTTACCCCACCGTTAAATATGGTTAAAACAATTAAGATAAATATTATTAAAATAATTTAATTTAAATTGATTTGATTGAAGCTGGTTTTTATATAATTATATAATGTATTTAAAATAATTCCGGTTTTGTACATACATACATTTATTTAAATGAAATATGGCATATTTTGGAAATGGTAACTAATATTATAAATTGTAACAAAAATATTGTGAAGTCAAGTCATAAAGTATTTTTTTACTAAGCGTTTCATAATCTCTAAAGTGCACGATGTAATAAAATAAAGCTTTCTAATCTATATAATATGATAGAGATTATAAACGACACGATAAAATATATTAAATAGAAGAGCAATTTATAAACTAATACATTGGAAAATTAACAGTATTGGATAATTTCAGTATAATTAGTTATTTTCGATGTCCCGAATACACAATAGTGAGAAATACAAACTAACCAAAACTGTCCCGACAAAATCCAACATATAAAATCTAAGTCCTTTTCTTAAAGGTGTTAAGCTCGGTTTTCGCCTGATATACAGATGCGGCCGATTACTGGTATTTGCATGAGGAACTGCCTCCTGACCTCTGCAATCCAATTAGTGGGATACCTTTAACCCAAGGCTGCCAGTTAAGGTTGAACCAGTTGAATTAATTGTCTTTCCAAGTTTTGAGTACCTTGAGCAAACTGCTGAGAATCCCGTTTTAAAGTCTAGGTCACATTTTTTATTCAAAACGAATATTTTGTATTTCGTGAAGTTAATCTATATTGTGGTTAAATTTGGTCGAATAAACTTCTCATAGATTTTGATATCTCTATTATATATTATGAAACTATTCTTTTTTTAGCAGTGAAAAGTATTTGCGTTTGCAGTGATTATGAGTCCAACAATTTATTCAATAAGTAATAATATTGGCGTCAAGTGACAGACGCCGCAAAACAAAAATTAATTCATTTAAACATATTGTATAAGTATTATATCAAAATTATAGATTACTAGATTTCGTCCGCGACTTCACTCGCGTAAATGTAGATTAAGTTAGTTTATGTAAGTAACAGTAGTTTTAATACTAAAAAATACATTGTCCACGTTGTTAGGGGTATAGAAAAGGATATAGTGTACCCCTATGGGCCTATGTCCTTTGCTGTACCCCTGACAACGTGTATGCGAAATTTTATGATGATAGGTTGAGTAGTTAGGGCGTTACAAACAAAGAAACTCACATTCGCTTTTATAACTAATTAGGATAAACATAGACTGAATATAGGATAAACATGGACTGTATAAAATATGATAAATGGTCTACAGTAGGTGGATTCATTTATGTTTCTTTAAAACTGTGCCAATCTAGACGTATGTATGTAATGGCGTTTCTTTTAAAAAAGAACTAGTACGGACTTACAGCCGAGCTTATTTTAAAGACAAAGGAAGTCACTTTGTAAGTAAACCCAGTTTTCAAATTCGAATCGAAGAAAACATTAAGTCATACCACAATTTATTTTACTGAAGGAGCTATTGGAAAATTGAACTATTATTTATCTGATTTTCTTTTGAAATGGCAGAAAGTGTATGGAACCTCGCTAGAGCCGGACTCATCTAGAGATTGCAATTCTCTTTTTGGCTAGGGTTGTCGTGACTCGAAATACCGTTTGATTTCACTGTTTATTTTACTTTTACAAGTAACTTATATTTATTCGAAAAATTTCTAGTGAAATAGACACCTATGTATCAAAATAATATCTCAGACGAATACAAACATATTACATGTCAAGATCGGTCCATTTGTCGATATTCACAACAAGTAGTATATTAGTAGTGGGTAGGTGTAAAGTAGGTTCGCAGTAGCGTATTTTATGAGTTAAAGCGTGGGCTAAGGGGTCGACTCGGGTAAGTGGGAATTTCTTTATCGTTAAGTAACTTTGTTTTGGTTTAAAGCTTGGTTAGGCACTGATTTCTTAAGAAAAATTTGCCTAGGCTGTATAAAATACAAAGTTTTCAATATAGCTGCTGTATTTTATGTTTTTAGGCGTGATAGCTAAAAACGGGAATTACCATTAATTTATTTGTGTTCACTGTTTTGATGGTGGGGATTAGTTGCAAGTTTTCGTCAACTATAGGCTTAACAATAGGAATGTTTATCCTAAATGAACTTAGATTATTAAACATATAAGCTGAATGATAATACTATAAGAAATTGCGATGGCTCAGTGGTTTAGGCTTCTAGGTCCAAATGGTATGCTATTTGACGCTTGAACGCTGTGAGGTTAACTAAGGCAATGGTTTCGATTTGAAAAGCAATAGGATTGTTAGATGACATTGTAGACAGGCGTAAACCTAGCGTGTGTAAGGAATATAGGGAATAGTCACGTTTCTTTGTCTTAGAAGGAGGCAGATCTTACGGATCTACATTCGACCCCGATCATGAGTTAACTGTATACTATTACTTAGAGGTTTTGATTATATGGCGTTTATCCGTATTTTCTAGATATATGCAACCATAAAAAAAATATTAGTATATATGATACGAGCACCAACCCTAAAGTTCTTGAAGTACTTTATTGCTCGCTTCATTAAGCAAAAAGTATGCTGATGTTACGATCGAGGAAAACAACCAATTAATTAGTTTAAGTAATTGGTAGTATCTGGACCCGTAACTTTTCCCATTCCAAATAAATCCTTTAACTGCTTGAATAATGTATGAAAGATTTCCGTTCGGCACTTTTTTAGATGGAAATCATTTGCTGTTGATGTTTAGTGTTTGCTGCATTGATTTTTGGAAGGGGTAATAGATCGTGGTATACTTTTAAAATTTTAAGTACAGGGTATTATAATTTGTATCTTATCAGCATTTGATAATTCATTTAACTTTGGTTTAGTTACTTGTGTTTCGAATATTTATTACTTATGATAAGATAGGTCAATAATATATAGCTTGTTAGTAAAGTAAATTTTAGCATACGTGCACAATTTTAGCTTTCATTCATTATATTCAACCTTCAAAACCTGAGGCGTGGAAAATGAGTATTTTCCACTAAACGACTGAAACTGCACAGTAAATATAATTAACTAAAGTCTAAGTATAACGAGGATAATGTGAATAATACAAATATTATTATCGTTTGGAGCGTGATAATTTTTCGTGTGTAGGTACGTTTTGAAGACTCATATTCTCATTGGCGATTACACAATACTGCGGAATCATTTCTCTCGCGATTGGAATGCGCTACAGTAATAAGATCGTGGCATGTTGGAAATCGACTAAATTGTAATGGATAGGGTTGGTTACTTAATTAAATGAACATCTAATTATATCTTCCACGTGTTTAGCCTACCTATAGTTGAAGTGAGATCTGATTCTGATTATTACGAGTACAAAGAGATAGGTAAAATAAACTAAGTATAATATTTTGTTAAAAAAGGAATAAGATTCCCCAGAAACTACTCGTGTACAAACAGACATGATAACTTTTAGATAAACATTCGTCGTGGAAAAAAATAAGAGTAACCGTGTTATCCTTCAGAAAAGTTTTAACGACGTCTGTGAGTCCCTCGTGACGAAACGTAAACTAGTCATCGTTACTAGTTTGTTCGTTGTACAGCGATTTAGTAGAATTTAGAAATGCTTGTTTGATTTTGCGGGAAAATAAGAAGAACACTCCTTCTAGTCGTATTATTGCAACTTTTTTATTGATACAAGCTTTTGAAATGTGAGGAAACAAGTTTTAAAGTTCCTTTGGCGTAAGAAAATTATCGTTGATCAACTTAGTATATCCTAACTTAATTTCTACAAACAAGTATTATCATTAAGTTTTCAATCTTTTATCATTTTCTGCCAACTTTGCTCTAAACGCTCTAAAGATATTATTGAAAGAATAAGCGTAGATGTTAGCATTTAACATTGTAAGAATTGTACTTCACGAAAGCGGCGACGGGATTATGATGAGTTGCTTTATGATAAATATTGAAATAAAATTCTGAGGGCCAATTTATTCTTGTAATAAAAGATGTTCAAAATAGAATTCCGATCTGGTCTAATAAACGTGAAATTATAACTGAAATACAATTTATGTTCGTATTTGATGTTTATTTTAATTCAAGAGAATACCAATTGTGATATTTACGACACTGAGAGTAGATCATAGACTTTTTTTAAAAGCTTTTATAATGAGAACTAGTTTTTAGATAAATGAAAAATAAATATCAGATTTTTGCTTATCATGTACCAAATAAAGAAACTACTAAACTAATAACTACCAACAGAGTACTCGCTAAATAAGTAACTATTTAGTTAGCGATATTAAGCTTTGGGCCAGAGTACTTTTTCACATATACAAGAATTATCGCTTAATTCCGTAACTAATAAACAAAGTATTCTATGGTAAATAGAGACATCTAGATATATTTAAAAGTCGCTCCATTAAATTACGCAGAGCAGTGTGTTTTAACTTCCATTAAATAATTGTCACACAAACATTTATATAACATTACAACCGTATCCAAATTCTTACCAAATGCTGAGCAGCACACGTCTCGAAGCGCTGCCTCTGAACGTACAGTCGACGATTTCACGCTACAACTATTTCTCTCCCACGTTGACTTTTAACGCACGTTTGTTGCTAAGAAATTTCGCTTTAAATTCTCATTCCGTTAACAAAATGTAAACAGAAACTTCTGGGTGAAGGCGTCGGGCGTGGCGGGAGGAAACTCGCCCCGTTTGCGTTCTTCCACTGATATAATTGAAATTTTGTTCAACGCCAGTGCTTCGCTATCTGTCCCCTCATTTATGCCGTAATGGGAGTATGCTAATAAATTTTCCTACTTCGCTATTTTGTTTATTATGATGGATACTTGCGGCAGCCATTTGTCTTGGCTTATGAATTGGTACGGCAAACGGTTCGAGAAGTATTTTTATTAAATTTCGCTCTGTGGTTGAGACGAAGTACGTTGTACTTGTTTAGAGAAGTATCCTTATTAAATAGTTTTGCTGAGTTGCCTCATGTTAGAATTAAGGCTGCGTATGTCATCACTGCGGCGACTGCCGCCATGTTGTTGTGGACACGGCGCTGCACATTTTGGCGGATTGCCCCGCCTGGGCATCGCAGCACCGTAAGTTGATCACGGTAGTCCGACTGGTTGCTCTCTCACTCCCGGCCGTGGTTCAGTCTATGGTCCGGAGTGAGAGATCGTGGAACGCCGTCGCCTCCTTCTGTGTGGAAGTAATTTCCATCAAGGATGTGGTGGAGCGGGAGAGACAGCGCTTAAACCCTCTCCCCAATCGCAAGAACTGGGCGCCGGAGGACGCGAGATGACCTCCAGCCACCCTGAGGTTTGACTTGGGGGTGATTGGCTGCGTGGGCCTGCTTGCCACACAATCAGCACCAGATCCGAAAGGCAGCGTGCGTGTTCCCACGTGCGCCTCTGTGTCGTGTCTTTCGCCTCCCCTGGGACGGTGGAGGAAGTATTTTTGTGCAGTGGCCTGCCGTTATGCACGGCGGGGTCGCGATTGCATGTGAAAGCGTTTCGCGCGGCCTCGCCATCTATGGTTATGTCGAGGAACACCGTGGTAGGTTTAGTCGGTATTATCGGGGTATCTTTTCCCCGGTGATCCCGACATAACCTCTCCGTTGCCCCGCGGAGAGGTATGGATAAAAGCATACGTAATAAAAATTTTAGAATGAAGGTTGTTGGTCAAGGAAGAGTGTAGCTTTCATTGATTTATCTATCAATTAATTTATTTTCTTTTACAGAGTAACATTAGCATATACTCCTTGCCCTAGAGTTGTATTAGGGAGGCACTTATATTTCATCAAGTGCCGACCTACCTCCGCCGCATTGCCGGGGTATATTTATCAGAAAGGGGTATATTTATCAGAAAGGAATCTACCCGGGTCACTACGGTTGGAGTTAGCGAGAGATGTCGTGCGGTGTTCCACAGGGATCGGTTCTGGGTCCACTTCTGTGGAACATCGGTTACGACTGGGTGCTGCGAGGTGCGGTCCCCCGTCGCGTCGGCGTTATATGTTACGCCGATGACACTCTTGTTACGGCGAGGGGTAAGACGCACCGGCCGGCGGCCATATTGGCGACCGCTGGGATTGCACAAGTCGTGAGTCGTATCCGGCGATTGGGACTTGAGGTGGCCCTGTCCAAATCCAAGACCGTCTGTTTCCACGGTCCTCAGAAACAGCCTCCTTCAGGGTCCCACATCATGGTAGGAGGGGTCCACATCGCTGTCAAGCCAACCCTTAAGTATCTGGGTCTCCTGCTCGACAGCCGATGAGACTTTGTAGCCCAGTCTTCTGGGCGCTGCAGGTGCACTCGCGCGTCTGCTGCCCAACCTACGGGGGCCACGCACCTCCTACCGGAGGCTCTACAAAGGGGTCGTGGGATCCATGGCCCTTTATGGGGCCCCAGTTTGGGCAGATAACCTGACGGCCCGTAACATTTCAGCACTTCGTGCGCCTCAGCGTTCAATGGCCTCAAGTTAATCAGAGGCTACCGCATGGTCTCGTACGAGGCAGCGAGCCTCCTGGCAAGATCGATGCCCTGGGACCTGGAAGCGGCGCTTCTGGCGTCGTTCTACCGTTGGCGCCAGGAGCGGCTGGCTCGAGGCGAAGGACCACCTCCTCGCGCTCTAGAGTCGGCACGTTCCGAGCTTCACCAGGTCCAGGTGGAAGAATGGAGAAATCGACTTGTGTACTCCAGTGCCGGGCACGCCACAATAGTGGCGGTAAGACCCGTTTTTGGGGAGTGGCTGGAGAGAGGGCATGGCGCCCTCACCTTCCGGCTGACACAAGTAATGACTGGCCACGGTTGCTTTGGCCAGTTCCTGTGTCACATAGGCCGGCAAGAGACGCCCGGTTGTCACCACTGCGGTGACTGCCACGACATTGTTGAGGACTCGGCGCTGCATACTTTGGCGAACTGCCCCGCCTGGGCGCTGCGATGCGCTGTGAGTTGACCGCGGCAGTCGGTATGGTTGCCCTCTCACTCCCGGCCGTGGTTCAGTCCATGGTCCGGAGTGAGAGATCGTGGTACGCTGGCGCCTCCTTCTGTGAGGAAGTAATTTCCGTCAAGGAGGCGTCGGAGCGGGAGAGGGAGCGGTTAAAACCTCCCCTAATCACAGAACCGGCCACCGGAGGGCACGAGATGACCTCCAGCCACCCTGAGGTTTGACTTGGCGTGGCGGGCTTCGTGGGCCTGCCTGCCATCCTATCAGTACCAGGTCCGAGAAGCGGCGTGCGTGTTCCCACGCGTGCCTCTGTGTCGTGTCCATCTCCCCTCTAGGGGAGGGACAGTAGAGATTTTAAAAGTAGTGGTGACCAAAGGGTATGTCTTATCGTGTAGCCTGCCGTATTATACGGTGGGCCGCATGTGAAAATAATTTGCGCAGCCCCGCCGGTTGCGGTTTTGTCGAGGAACATCGTAGTAGGTTTAGTCGGTATTACCAGGAGGTCCATTCTTATCATCATTACTATCTCTCTTTTACCTCGGTGAGTCCAACATAGCCCCTTCACCCGCCCCCGCGGAGGGGTAGGCGTCAAAGAATTCCTGCACGTAAAAAAAAACAGCATAAATAATATTTTTTTATTATTTTATAATTATTTAAATAAATGACAACTCGTTAATCAGGGTTATTTTGGAATGTTCTATAACCTTCAATGAGTTAACTAACCTTGTAATTAATCGCAAATGCTTTATGCCTCCAAAGTTATACAAAACAAATAAAATATAAACTTCAATATTGACCGATGGTGTTAGATTGTATATTAATTTAAACTTAGCATTAGGGTTGTTTCACAAAAACCGTTTGATTTGGGTATCACAAAGTTGGGTGATAAGGGTCGATCGAGTGATCTCGAGTGCTTTTAATTCTGACGAAGCGTTTATTTGTTTTATTGCGTCAGTCAACTGAGATTTATGTGATTATTGCACAGACGGATAATGCGCACAGAAAACAACTTCCTCTTAAAATATTTTTCCATAGATAGCGAATATTTGCCTTATTTTGATAAAGAACACATTGATATTTTTATGTTCATTAACAGTATGTACCGAAGCTCGAGTTTCTTAAAACGCTTTGATTCATTATCACAAACGTTTGCTGAAGTGATTACACGTCTATGTGTTAAACATCCAGCTGGTATCAAAGAGCGCACGCTACATAATGCCAAAATTGCTCAATTTCCTGTCCCAAGTCTCAACTTTGCTTAACGTCTTTATGAAAACTAACTTTACACAAATTTATTTACATTTTGCCTTCAAAGAAAGTAATTAGTTTTTAAATTATCCTCCGTCGTTTACAAGGATAGTATGAGATAACAACTGAGCCTCGGGATATTTTTACATCAAAATGTAATTGTCTTTATGAAAAAAGTAATTTAGAACATTTTGCAGACTAACGTCTCAATAATAATTGGCCTTCATGCCACTGTCATAATTTTTTGTTAGAAACTTTCAAAAAATGTATGTCTGAGAAATTAGATCTACATTTTGTTACATTTTTGTGAGCCGTTTTCATAATTCATAATGTTTTTACACGACGCAAATAGCTGGCGCAGGCTACATGCACAAGCTAATCGTATGCGTTATAATAGTGAAATAGCGCGGGCTTGCGTCGTTTGTTTACGCTATGCATCTAACCAGCACTATTATATCACTCTATGCATGCTATGGCTTATTTACACGACACGTCGCTTAGACAGATGCGACTGCCCTCTTCCAACGTCACAAGCATCTGTGTTGCTCAATGCCAATCTTGGTAGCCCTCGGCTGTCAACCTTATTAGGTTGATAGGACCTTGTGATTACCCTTAAACATAAACTTTGATCTACCGTTCCGTACCATCTATCGTTTACAAATGCATTTGCTCAAGTATTGTTCATTATTAAATTAGCTTGGTGGCGCAGTCGTAGTGAAGAATATTGACAAATTTAAAAAGCCTAACATATTCCGGTCCGTTTTGTCCGCACACACAACCAAAAAGCGTCTCTAATATGTCCGGCTTTATCCGGTCGCCTGGCAATGCTAGTCTTAGTAGCTAAAAATGTATCCGGTGGACAGTTTTCTGTTTACCGGACACATTTTCTGACTCCGCGCTGTAGGGATAGCCGCAGTACCCTAGGACCTACTAAACTATATTTGGCGAAATGTAGGTGTAAAGCACCTCTGTCTACCCCTTCGTAGATATAGGCATAAGACTATGTATGTACAAGAATTACATCGAATGCACTAATTACAGAATGGATATAAATCGTGTGATCTATGACATCGACATTTCAAACAAATATCTTACTTGTATCTGTCAGTCTAATGTTTGTTAAAGCTCATCACGTCAGATAACTAAACGAAAACAGTCAAACAAATCTAGACTGAAAGTTAGTCTTAACGTTATATCGACATTTTTTCGGACTGCGCAAATAACTATCTAAAATTAGGTAATACTGAGTTGACCGCTTAAGCACATTATAATTAATATAGGAGAACTTAAAGAATATTACAATTTTAATCCTCTTTACCAAGTTCCAATGGCTAGTTTACATACTTCTTTGAAATGAAAATGAAAAATAAAGTTAATACAGGGTGATCTCACCTCGAACTAGATTAAAGTTAAACTATTGAGTTAACTAGACTAAGCCAGCTCCGGGGATTAATTCCATCAAGTTTTTTAGTTCCCGTTGTCCCCTCGGTGTCCCGGTTAGTTGAATTACTAAGCCTATTAACAGTTGTTAACTAAGGTAAGCATAGTTGTTACTTGAGTTTGAAAGCTAAGTAGAAAATGTACTGGACAGTGTTTTTGCTCTACCTTTGTTCGGTACTAATTGAGATTTAAGAATGTTGTTTTTATAGAGACTAATGGAACACTATTCATTAGAAGGGAAAAGTCATGAACGTTTTAAAACAATGTTTTATCATTAGATATTTGCCTCGATGATGTTGTGGTGTAATTTTAATCGTTTCTCAGGTTTGTCTTCACCAAGGGAACCTAATTATTTTTTAAGAAAGTTTTAGTAATATTTTAGACACAAAAGAATGTATTTAAAACACACGCAGTAGGCATCAAGCTTATTCACGTATCACGCTACAAACTTAGAGCTACTACTAAACAAATTCGGTAAATAAAATCCGATATTGCTATACCCAATATATATAACTGCGTTCTAATATATATAACTGCGTAATATATATAACTGCGTTCGTGCTTACACCCACACCACTGAACTGACGACGCTGTTGATGCTTGAGGCACATATATCAAAAGAACAGCAACATATATCTGCAAAATGATGTATTCAATATCCTCTTTATCAAACTATAAATGTAACGGATTCCCAGAACCGGCAAAATTGTCGAACAATTATACCAAGAATAGCTCCTTTATTCCACGCGAGTACTGATATGGCAACAATTGGCGCATTGGTAATGACAGAGTAAAAACTGAATTCACCAGACTATAGTGGAGCTTTTTATTTTTCGATAAATCTATTTCAGCTTTATAGCAACGCAAAAATGTATTCCACGTACTTATTTTCTATATTTCTTGCCACTCTATAATGGTTCACATGAGTACAAGATATGGGAAGTTTTCACCGACGCGTGTTTTGGCATGTGCCCGGACCTCGTTAGCGCGCCACTTACCGCCGCCCAATTATGAACCAAGTTCAGGTGACGTGGAGCCATCAATTAAATCCGTACGGGAATTTGTCACGAATCAAATGATGTAAAGCCTTTGTTAGACTGGCCGTATTGTTTGCGGGCTTGTTTAGTTTTGTTCCGGTTTTGTTGAGTACTAGTTGGTGTGGCTTAGTGAATAGTTTGCTGTTTGGTTTTGTATGAAATATGCGCAGTGGTTGTAGCTGTAAATTCTGTTGTATAAATATAAGCGAAACAAGAATTAAAGCGATCATGCATTGCAGTATTTTATTCGAAATCAAAACCGTTAATTTATTTAGTTCATAAAGTCACACTTATGAACGACAAACATTGAAGTTGTTTTATTTCAATATAGGTAAGTTGGCTGTAATGAATGTAATGTATGAGTTTGGTCACTTGGTGCGGTCCGTAGACAGTAGTTGTTTTTAATACTAATATTTAGATTTTTACTCCTTCGATTCCATCGTGACTTATTTTAATATTATTCGAACTTTATAAATACTTTATGAGAGTTGTTCATTAGCTGCAGCGACTTATCTATTCTCTTCTGTGTTAGGCTTAGCGAAGGCTCAGTGCATAATATTCATATCTAAATCATTAATGCTGTACTATCTCATAAGCAACTCCCTTTGTATATAGCCTTTTTGTCATGAAAGTAGTTAGTCCTTACATAGAGTGCTAGAGTTAGACAAAGAACGCACAAGAAAACTTACTTCACTTTGATTGTCAGACACTACAATTAAACAGGACTAATCTCCAACGTTAAAACACCTGTTTGTAGTCTGATCCTGCAGAAGTGACCATGGAAAACTCTCACTTTAGACAATCATGAAGTCCCGCAAACATTTTAGCTTTCTTGAACACAACGAATGCAAACACAAATATTTGGAGAAATTGGAAAAAAGAGTTTCACGGGAGCTAAACGGGTATGGATGATACTACACGGTATTGGAAAAGTGTTAAAATGGAAGAGACCTACTCTCAATTGTTGATAGGAATTTTCACTATCACAATCGAATGGTTTCAGTAGATAGATTGATTGACGTTTCGACTAGGCTGTATGCATGGTTACTCTCTGTATAAAATTGAAGTGACCTTATTTTAATCTCGGATTTTACATATCAATTAATTTGGAACAAAATAAAACAAAATAATGTTTTCTTTATTAATATGCAAGTTCTTGATTTAAATAGGCTATATGATATATGATAGCAAACGGTTTTACAATAAATAGCGTTATAGGTAGCTACGTAGGTAAAAATTTGTCCGATCAAAGAGTTGATGCTATTTCAGCAAGTATGAAGTCACGCTTACGTCATTATGCTAAGAAAGCAGCCAAAAATACCTATAATAATCTAAATACATATAACACCTATTATTGTAATTGAACAATTATGTGTAGCTATTTGTCGATAACGAATAAATAATTAAACCAATACTCCGCCCTCCGTGACCTGTCACCCAGTCAAGAAGTCTTGTAATTAAATAGTCCAGAAACAATATGTCTCATGCTGTCACAATAATTAATGGTTTGGATTCACAAAATTACATGGTGTATGTTGCTATGGCTTGAAGGAACTGTAAACAGCCTGTCATCGTTGAATAACAGACTTAATTACTTTAACATGATAGCAATGCGCTAAACAAAATATCTTGCCATTAAGTACTAATGTTTTGGACTGATATATACCAGTCCAAAACTTTACATATAGTAAGCAAATAAATAGCTGCAAACCTTGAAGTAGTTTTATTTCAAAATTTTTACGTTTATGTTTTCGTGTATTTATAAAGTTTATACAATACTATTGTACATTTTTCTCTAGTGACCGTTAATGGTTTTTGACGAAAATGTAGTAAAAACAATCAGTAAAAAGAATCCAACTAGTAATTACAGAGGATATTTTTCGCTTGTCCTCTGTGATTATCCTTAAAACAAATAGTCCCAACATTTGCCTATATGTTTATATGTGTGTGTGTAACGTGAACGCCTTTGTACACCAGCTTACGAGGGTTGGCAACCGTCTAAAAAATGCAAAACCAACACATGTTTGGCCTCGTTTGTCTAACAAGCTTGCGGTGAACTAGTACAGTTCGTTACTAGCCTAACTACTAAGGTCGCGACCGGACCCGACCGCATCGCAATGTTTTTGTACTACCACTTATGTATTGTAATGTAAGCAACCGGAAAATGTTCGTTTTTGTTACGTCATTTTACCTTTTAGTCTCTCAAGTAGTTTCATGTCAAACTAGTTAAAAAAGCTGTTTGCTTCGCGCGTAGTAAGTAGTTAATCATGTCAGTGTGGACCAGAGTACCAACATACTAGAAGACTTCTCACTTCATTATATTGACTAAAGGAAGTAAAAAAAAATACATGCACTAAGCTTTTATAAAATTGAGCACGAATACGATTAACATAACCATGTATCGCATTTGCGTTTGAGTTTCTGACACACTACCTCGTCACAGCAAGAAAAAAAGTTACGGCGAGTTTTCTCTAAGTTCGGACCCACTGACTAAAGCCATCACGATGTACCTCCTTGCTTTTAGTGGATCTCGGTGACTGTGACTTTATTAACGATGCATCCAGCAGGGCTTAATATATAATGCAAGCTGTGAATCACAATTCAACCTAGAACACATACATTTAATTTCTTTGTAAAGAGAAATTGTTTCGGTCGTAGTTTGGTCAGATGAAAATCAATAATACTAGTAATGAAACCCGATTTCTGCTTATTGTTCCTTTAAATAGAGATGCTATATCACCTGAGCACAAATTTTACTTTAAAATATGTTACTTAACCTCGCTAATGCCAGTGGCATTCGTCATCGTCCCTAATAAGTGTTTAAAAATATTAATAATCCTTCATTGTTATTGTCAACACCAAAATTAGCAAGTTGTTTTAATGAGTGATAAGTCTATAGTAACAACTGTAAGTGACATTCATTGAATACTTTGTTAATACGGTATAATTAGTTGATTATAGTTAATAAAGCCTTCTCGAAGTTTATGTCAACCTTGTGAGAATATGGGATCGTAAATTATCAAAGTCCGTGCTATTTGTTGATATAATATATTACTGATATTATCATTGTGAAACTAACAATTTTTTTTGGTTTTGACATCTAAATCGTTAAACTAATTTTGAAAATTTTGAATTATTAGAGCTTTGATTGACGACTAAACCACTGATTCGATTGAGATAAATATTGGTACGAAGATAGTTTTAAAACAAGCCTATGGATACACTGACAAACAAATTTTAACTAATAAAGTCGCGAATGACAGTAATTGTATAATAAGAATTATAATATATAAAAAGACTATAAACCTCTATGCGCGGTTGTCATGAAGATTTTAAAGGTATATGTTTGGGTCGTGAGTTTGAAAATTACATGGGTCAGCGATTAATGTGATTTACAAATATATATTGCGTATTCCTTCTTTTTATTGTTTTAATGTTAGCAAAGATGCCGTGCCCGAAGCCCGTGTCAATAATTAAGCACACCTAATTATTTTAAAATATAATGCTGCATGTGCAATGCATGTTTTGGATTCTGTATAATATTTAGTAAATACCTAATAAGCCTTCTAAGTGTTGTATCTAGTTTCCAACATTCATTGTGTCTGTGACAAGCTTCCTAGCTACCCATCAACAATCCGGAGACCTGTCAATTTCTTCCTCGTTCCTCTTGACGTTACTATTTGAAGGCAGGCTGTGCGCCTAGCTACCGGTTGTTAGAACGAAACATTGATTGACTTATGATTGAAGTTTCGAAAAAGAAAAGCTGCTCGACGATTCATGGAGGTAAATTGATCACTGGGAAGATTCGTATGAGTTTCTTAGTTTGTTATAGGTAATAAATATTGTGATGTGTTCCTTCTAGTTAAGTCTGTGGTAATAAGTTTACGTTTAAGTTTATTGCTGCTCATGAGGTTCAAAGTTATTTGTGTTATTGGGTTTTTCCATTAAGATATTTCTAATGATGGCCGATCTGGAGCTGTGATGAATAATTCTAGTTTCCTGTCAAGAAAGCAGCATGGAATCTGAAATTGGTAGACTGCAATATGCTCGCACCTATTACCGTGCGATCTGAAACCTTATTTGGCGTAATGTGGTTGTAACAACCCCTGCAAACCCTTTGGGGATATTCATTTGAATAACTACATAATTAAGTTACCTGGTTTTCGTATATTTTCATTAAATTGATATATACATCATACGCTCATTATGTTTTATATAATTATATATTTTAACAGATCTCAATACTTCCTTTATTTCTTTAACATAGACCAACGAAACACAATTTCATTAACCCGACACTAATAATATCTATCATTTCTTTAACAAAAAGTAGGTACACATAATTATTTTATCACACTGGTCCGGCCGGACTTTCTTTTATAATTTTATTATAACTTAGATACATTTCATTTTACTTATTAGTCGACTTATATCATTCATTATTATAAGGGCCATAATTTAAGACTTTGGCCTCCAACAATCTTCACAGAGAAATCTCGTTTGCACCATGATCAAATTGAAGGAATATAACCTTTTAATGTATCTTTAATAGTGTGTACCTATATACAATCTCCATTTTTACTATATAATCTCATACAATACTATTCAATATGCTTTACATACAAAATTAATAGTTTGGTTAATATGAATTCAACATCGCATTTGGGTGATCAATCCAGATTGCTGTCAAAAATTTATTTACCAAAATATTTCCATCTGCTGTTTACGTTTCGTTTATACAATCGAATGCCACATACGAAATCATTCTCGACAAGCCTGTACCTGCTTCAAAATACTAATACTGTCCACAATTTCCATCTTATCGGATATAACGATAGGTACCTTATTGCATCTTAAGTTGGCAAAAAGAAACTCTGAACTTTATGCTTCATAACATAAACATATAGGTACTTCAAATTCTAATAATATTAATTATATTTTAATTTTTCTCAAGAAATCATAGAACACCTGTGGTAAATAATTACATGGTGTATAATTACATTTCATAATAATGTCTAATGTTCACATAAGTTGTTGCTGAAGTAGCTAATTGCAGTTCGCATGACTATCCTATGCATACATTCCTAAGACATACCTAGGTATCAAGTTTTATAACGAGGTATTGTTTACATTAGTAGGTGATTACATATTATGTATATGGAAGTACAAATATAAGTTTGAATTGTGGAAGTATAATCCTTTGGTAAACTACAATATATCTATAACATGTAAAATATAGGACAATATAAAAAGCTATAAAAATGAAAATAAAAAACAATGTATAAAAATTATCACAAACTCAGTTTATTCTGATTAAAAATAATGTGTCATTAATAAAAGGAACTAATAAAACAGCGTACATTTTAAAATAATTCATTAATTTATAAGGTGAATCAACGCGCAACAGTTAGTATTAATAAAGGGTCAGATACACGTCTGAACATTGGACACCTTATGCAACATAGCAAAAGAATGCATACAACCATAAAAAAAAACCTAAATTTAAATGTAATGTAATAAAATGATTTAATTACAATTTAGAATGGTAATAATATTTCGACAGAATTTTATGTGATTGAAAATGGTCATTTATATACTGTTTTGCACGGAAATACGTCACACAATTTAAGCAAATTTACTTTAATTTATTCAGTTAACATATTGGTAAAAAAAACGACTACTTATCATAAACTGAATTGTCTGTGTAATATTTCGCATTATATACTATATGTTGTGAACAGGCATTAATTAACCACTGTTACATAGCAGTTATCTAATAAAACCTTAATATTAAGGAAATTAACACGAAAATACAGAAAAAAAATTACGTAGTGCACAAAAAAAAAACCATTGTCCGCGGCAATATACAAAACAAAAAGTCACCTCACATTTCACTCGGAAGAGTCTCTGGTCCGTCCTTGAGCAGCATCCTTTACGGGCCAGTGCCCATAGCTCCCGCCGGCATCATCATCAGCCAATCCCAGTTACCATCGCCACGGAGTCAAAAAAAATCTCCATAATTCGCCATAAACTCGTAGGTAATCATTTATTGGTCCATCAAAAACGCCAACAACAAAAATATTTCTAGCATGTGGTCTACAATATTACTTTAAATAAAAACCACATACGCAGCACTGCCTAAAGGCAGCACTGGCAGGGTCGCCATGCAATGTGGGGCAGTGTTGGGTATTCAAAATAAAAGATGTTACTTCACGAGTGAACTATTGTATAATGCATACACTTAAAAACTATCCTTATATTATATAGTAGGGAAGGCGCGTCACACACTACAGCGTAAATAGAAACACCAAAGATTAAATTATGTTCGGGTTTTGAAATAACTACACTGGAACATTGAGATAACTACCATCTTAGTCTCCCCGTGACCATGGCTGCTGAAAAGCAACCGAAACGTCGGGAAAAGTGTAAACTTAAATATAAATAGTTTTAATAATTCAATTAGCTTCACAATAATTAATAAAGTTTATTAATAGTTGTATGTAGTGTAATATCAACGCGATAAAATCCGTATAATAATATACTAGTTTAATTTCAATGAATAACATTCGCGTAAACAGAAGACAATATTATACTATATACGGATTTTATCGCATTGTTTATTTGACAGTATATTCCTAGAACATCTTAATTCCATTAATAACAAAATCCAATTTACTATGGAATTAGAGGCAAATAATTCATTAGCTTTCTTAGATGTACTTGTCATCAGAAATCCTGATCATACTTTGAGCCACACTGTGTATAGGAAAAAGACCCATACAAGTAGGTATTTATACGATGAATCTCACCACCATCCTAAACAGTTGACTACCGTGGGAATGTCTTTGTTTGAGAGTCTACGGGATCTGTGACAAGAAATACCTGGACGCCGAGCTTCAACATGTCAAGCAAGTACTGCAAGACAACAAGCTCCAACAGCCGCGTCTCTGTCACAGATCCCGAGAAAAGCCAGATACAGTTGAGTGCTAGCCTGCTATACTGCCTTATGTAAGGGGTGTCACTGACAAGATTGGCTACATCTTGAAGCGAGCTTCAATCAACACATACTTCAAGCCGCCAACGAAGATAAGTCAATTTTTACCATCCGTCAAGTGCCAACTACCTTTACAAGATCAGTGGTCTATAAAAGTGACGGTGACTGCGGACTCTCATACATTGGTCAAACCAAGAGAAGCATAGGCACCTGCATAAAAGAACACATAGCTGATGTAAAACACCAACGCTCGTTGAAGTCTGCTGTGTTTGAACATGTGCAACAAGGGATCAACCACTACCTACGATTTGACAAACCACAGATACTCGCAAAAGAACACCGATTCCTACCAAGGATGCTTCGCAAGGCTATTGAAATCAAAAAACATCCTAATTTCAATAGAAAAGATGGTTAAAATGTACCACCAGCTTGGGATCCAGTAATTCAAATAGTCAAACCCAAGAAAAAGCAAACCACAGCTAGTCTTCATGATACTTTGAGCTCATTCTGCGTAAATAGAAATACCAATGACTAAATTATGTTCGGGTACTTTGAAATAACTACACTAGAACATTGAGATAACTACCATATTAGACTCCCCGTGACCATGGCTGCTGAAAAGCAACTGAAACGTCGGGAAAAGTGTAAACTTAAATATAAATAGTTTTAATAATTTAATTACCTTAAAAAATAGTAAAGTTTAATAGTAGTAGTACGTAGTGTAACCGTTTCTAAATTATGTAATAAAGTGTCAAATAAACAACGCGATAAAATCCGTATATAGTAGTTTAATTTTAATGAATAATATTCGCGTAAACAGAAGACAATATTAAGTTGTTTAATTTCAATAAATATTTATACTTAGAATGAGAAATGCTCGAAATAATTCTCAAGTTCTGAGAAACTTCTAGCTTATTCAATGACCTTTGTAAAAATGTGTGTATACGTAGGTAGTTTTATGTTCTTGTCAACTACAATCACGTAACATTTTACACAGACAATGTTAGCGACATTGTGTTTAAATGTGATGTATATTTAGTTTAAAGCTGAATAAGAGAATACAACAACAACACGTGGATGATAAAAGCTATTTATAAATAAACATGGTTTTGTTAATATAATATTTATTCTATTTAGTGAAAACTGCCTGCGTTTATGTATTCTATTAACTGTGATGAGTTCAGTACAATGCATGTTGGTTAAGCTCGTTTTAAACTAGATATTCTTTAGGCCATGGTTCAAGTTAAAAGGACTAGAGATTTATATTAATATAAAGCAAAACAACGATGATCAGTATGAAAATATACTGCACGGATAAGGTATCAGTGGTCGCTTCGCCACTGCCGCTGCGCCGAGTGTTGTGGGTTCGATCCCGGGACAAATATTTGTGTGATCCACATACAGTTGTTCCGAGTCTGGGTGTTTTTTGTATGCTTGTAAAGTCCCGCGCATAACAGGATTTAGACATATGTAGTGCAGTTGTTTTCTTTTATACAAAAGTATGTATTCTAAAATTATTCCTATTCTAAATGAAAAGCAACTATTTGATATCACCTCTTCTTTCTGCGCTGGGCTGCAACAGCATTCTCGAACATGGATTAATTGGACCGTGCACACCACAGAAAATCACAGGTAAATAAAATTGTATCGTTATATTTTAATTTGGCAGGTTTTTAATAAGTTGTGATAAAATCGGTATAAATATAGTCACTGAAACGTTGTCTATACAAACAAGACGGCACGGTTTCATAGAGAACATTGTTTAACACGTTAACATTGTCTAGCTAGCGCTATATTGTATTTTGATTTATTACGGCTGCTGTTTGACGGCACCGCTGTCTTATAAAACCTGAGCTGTAGACGGTTCTATACTCTAATTTATTAGTCTAAACATACTAATGTTCATCTTATTTAGTTTGTCAGTAGCTATACTCGATGGCGTAGTGGTTAGCGTAACCGACTGCCACGCCTCAGGTCGTGGGTTCGATTCCCGCATAAGTCAAACACTTGTGTCCATAACATGGGTTTTTGTCTTGATCTGGGTGTTTCTATGTATAATATGTATGTATTTTCAAAAAGAAGTATATATGTATGTTTATCCATTGTCTTTAGTTTGGGCTAGATAGTGTTGCGGGTATGTGATAGAATATTATTATAGAAAATATTATAATAGAAAATGTAACGATTAAAAAGAGTGGCTATGAGTTTCTTGCCCGTTCTTCTCATCAGCCCTACACACCCTTGCTTTGCTGAACGTGGCAGTAAATGTAAATTCACAGGAAAAAAAAATTACGTGTAACTTTGACATTCATAAGTGTTACCTTGTAACCTAATTTGAATAAATTTATTTTGATTTTGATTTTGATTTTGTATGTACTGGATAGATTCTTAACTTATTAGATCGCAGAGGTACACAGGCAGTCAGACACAAGAGGTTTTCAATTATGTCTGGCATTCTATCAAGTGACTAGTTATTTTGTCTATCGGCTTACGGACGCCGGCGTCCCGATGCTTTTATGATTAGGTCTCAATAGGGTTCAGCTGACAGGATTTGATAGGTATGCATATAAGCAATACATTTATTTTATTAAATATCTCGTCTGTTGTTGAAATGACCATTGAATGAACAGTATGAAGCGAACCGATTTAAAAATGAATATTTATTCCCCGCTACGCGTCTATCTATGTACCAAACGGACTGCGAATGCGATCTTCTTCGCAAGAGATACGTGTCGCAAACAAGCACGTGTCGAGGATTAAGTTGTTGCGCTTAATAACCACCCACTTTATATACGCGCTATTTTGATTACGACACTTAGTTATAACGATGCTCAGATATGTACCAATGTATGTGTGGGCTGATAGTTTAGCTATGATTGGAAGTTCGGTTGATTTGTATTACGTTAATATGGCTGAGATTACAGACATTAGTGATGAAGAAAGTAATGAAATAGGCAAGTATTGCCAGTAATTTGGTAAGGTAAGCATGAGCTCTTATATAGGCAACTGGCGTAGATGTAGTGAAATTTCTATTGCGTTTAGCTCGGTGAGTAAGAGACCAGATAGCTACCCTACAGGAGTATGAAATTGATGAGAATGAGAGAAAGGCAGCCTCTCTCTCTCCTATTAGTTTTCTGGTGTTAGCAATGAGTAAGCGAAACTCCTAGTAGGGCAAGCGTTTTCAAGCTGGAGTAGTCTCTTACGGTCAGGCGGGCTACGTACCTAATTGTTTGTCAAATTTGTTTTATATAAAATCTATTATTGGCAATACTTATATTTTAACTTCTGCATGGTATAAAAATATAGATTATAAAAGTAAAATATTACGTTGTGGTATGATATTCCTGAGCTTCGTGTAAAGCCATTAGTCGAGAATAATAACAACGACATACATAATATACAGTGTGAGTTTTTATAAAGTGCACATATGAAAATGAGTGAAACTAGACATCATTTTATCGCTAGGAAAAACAAAAAGTCTAGTTTCACTCATTTTCATATGTGCTCTTTATAAAAACTCGCACTGTATCATAACAAAGGTATTATAATACAATAATAATTAGGATTTGTGCAAGGTTTAATTCATAAATTATTATATATAAACAAGAAAATAAATAACAACAAAATGAATTTGACACATTAGAAGTAGACCGGTACTTATAGAACTTCTCTACGTTGCACTTCACTTAAAATACGAGGTAGGTACTTTTCTTTTTTATAAAATCGTGGACCTCAAACTATGAGAAATTGCCTGTATAATACACCTTTTTCTTTCTTAAGAATTACAATGTCCAGAAGAAAGTTTTATAAATATAATTGAAATAACTACACCTAAGAACATTGAGACAGCTACCATCTTAGTCTCCTCGTGAACAAGGCTGCAGTAAAGCAACCGAAACGTCGCGCGTCGGGGCAAAGTGTAAACTTAAATATAACTAGTTTTAATCAAATAAATGTGTTTATTTAAATTATTAACTATGTACATATAAACACAATTCTTTTAAACTTACTACAAACGAAAACAAAACAAAAACAACAAAAGAAAACTAAAACCATTTAATAGGCGTCATAGAAATACGCATCACAGTCGACTGATAGTGTGCCCAGAAGACTGAAAGCAATGACATTGCAATAATGCTTATTCTTGCCGCGAAATAAAGGCCAGGCCTCTGGTCACGGGAAGCGTCGATTAACCTTTTGGCTTTGCCTCTATAGAGAGCACGCGTACTGGGACCCAATGACACTAACGTTTCGACCCCAAACGGCTCAAAAACATAATTCTCTGTCAGGTTTTTGTATTTGTGCCGTTTGAGAGTCTTCGCGGATGCAGCAGTAGCGCCAACACAACCCGCCGTGCTGGAAAGGTTTGATGGCGCAAGAGCGTCTACACACGTTGCGTCCCACACCAAGGACCTACCCATCTTTCAAGGCATCAATGACAAACCGTCCGGTCTCTTCCCATCGTCACGTGCCAAACCATTAGGTTCAAGATGAGCTGGCATGCCTACGGTGACAAGAGCACGAGGGATAATGTCATTAAGGTTGGCGTGTCGCGAAAAACGCCCGGCATTCCTGCTATATGATGGGCCATGGTGGCCAAGGCCATCGACGGCTTCACCACAGTGACATCGATGCGGAGCAACACATGGAGCACCTAAACGAAGGCAAGAAGCGATGTGGAACGTTGTGTCGTCATAGGCACTATGTTGGACGATGGGAGTGCTTGGAGCCAAAGACCCGATTCCCACTCCTCCACAGCCAATAAACGGGCACGCTTAGTAACATTAGGAGATGTGTTCATGAGATGTTCTCTCACCATGTTGCAGAGCGGCCCCGCCCACCATCTCTGAGAGAATAGATCGCAAGTCAGAACTTGGACAGATCATTTTCCAAACGTTTACTGCGTCGGACTTGCACGACACTTCAGAATTAACTAGCGTGGGAGCTAAAATTTACCTGGTCAATTCTTCAGTGTAGTGGACCGAAGACAGGCAATTGACATCACTAATTTTGCGAACGCCGAGGCCATCCAAGTGAACTGATAGGGTTGCCTGGAGCCACACTCGGTCGTTAAAGGCCAACTTTAAAATTTTGCTATGTGTATGCCGAATAGTATCGTCGACTTTTCCAAAAGTATTAAATGCTTCCAAAATTGAGAGGATTGGATGTGTGAATTTAGGAACGAAGAGGCAATAATGAATGATTGTATAAGGAGAATGAATATTAATTTTAAGTAGTTGGTCTGAAATTTCACAAGTTTTGGATTTTCTTATCTATAAACGACTCGAATGCCTCCTCCAATACGGGAGACCTAAGAAGGCGAAAATAATCTTTTTCAATAATTTTGAATGATGTTGGAGACAAAGAATTGAATTTTGATAAAGCCAAATTGATCTATTTTATCTATACTAATATAATATAGCTGAAGAGTGTGTTTGTTTGTTTGCTTGAACGCGATAATCTCAGGAACTACTGATCCGAACTGAAAAATTATTTTAGTGTTGGATAGCTCATTTATTGAGGAAGGCTATAGGCTATATAATATTACGCTACGACCCACGGGGGCGGCGCAGTAATCATAAATGCGAGTGAAACCGCGGGCAAATCAAGTCGTTAATAAAAATTTCATATTTGTTTGAATTTAGTTCTATACCAATTGAATTAAATTTATTTTTTTAAAAGTTTTATATCTTGTAAGACCGTTTCAATGTCCTAGAGTCCCATCATCCAAGTACCAGATGTTAAATTTAGAATTTAATTGTTCAATAATTGGGTGAATGGCTAGACTAAAAATGACTAATCCAAGAGGGTCACCTTGTTGACACCCAATTGCAGATTCTAAATGGTGGTCTTTATAAATTAATTTTGAAGGGTGACTATAACAATGTCACACAAAAAAAATAATTTGGTGTTTCTTAATTAGCTTGCGTCAGCAAGGTGTCCCTGTTCACAGAATTTAAGGCGTTCTTCTAGTCAACCTTTAAGATGACCTCACTTAAGCCTGATAGCAGCCTCACAACCCCCATTCAAACGAAAACCAAGCTGGACTGGTTGAAATTTCTCTGCGAGGTAGTAGTGTAGTATTTGCAACATAACTTGGCTGCCAAACGACGACAGGTACACCCCAAGGCAATGGGACGGATGCCACTATCTTTCTTACGTAGAGCGCATAAATTTGCCCGGTACAAAATATCGATGAAGTCATTCACCACATTGCCGGAGAGCATTAAGTTGGTTAAAGCCGTTAGCTCCTTTAAAAGTGCATCACCAGCTTCCCCAGTGCTGGAACACAAAAGATCTTCTAAATGTTGCGGTGCTAAGTCGTCGAGGCCGCCAGCAAATCCACTTCGAAAGGAGCAAACAGCTGTAAATACGTCCTTGAGACAATCCATGTCAGCATCAAGTGCGTTTGGGAAGGAGAGACCATCAGTGGGCGCTGGATGCTTACTCTGCAGACCCGCAAGAGTTTCTGCAGAGCAAGGCGCCACCATATCGCTACTAAACAATAACCTAGAGGCACCCCTAATGTCACCTTCCCTTGATTTGGATTGTACATATTAGTACAATTATTTGCTATTGTAGGAGGTGGTGTCTTTTGGTTCTAAATGGTTATAACTAAAACTACAATAATCTTTAATACAAAAATGTAACTACGATATAAACGAATATTGAAACGATAAATTTTAATAATTCAAATTATGTATATAGGTATATTTAGAAAATAAGTTTAATACTTACTTTATAATGAATTAATAATAAACTATAATAGAAGAAGAATATTAATTATAAAACGTGAGTAATTAAATAAATATCTACTAAGCTCTAAAATTTATTTCAATATGATATAAGATAATAATAGATGTGAAAAATGATAGAATGTTCGTTCTACTCTCCTAATTTTGCCGTGCCCGATGGGGTCCATAATTGTTCTCTCTACAATTATAAAACCTGTATATATATTATGGAGTGCAATAAACGAATTGGATTGAATTGAATTTTTTAACATGTAAAATCCTATAAGGAAAGGTAAGTAATTGTTCCCAAGCTGTTTTAGAGTTCTCTCGAACGACAAGACCTATGCAGTGAGCTAAGTTTTGATCCATTGAAGGTTTCGCGCCTCGAGAAACTCTTTTTAAATCGGAATGGAATTTTTAATGCGTCCTAAATATTGCCAAAAGGGAATTTGGAAGGTTAAAGATAAGGGATTACTTATTAATATTGTGCTGGGACTAGGGTGGGCGTAGCGTGGGTACATTTCGGTTTTTATGTTATTTATCAAAATGCTCACCTTTAAAAAAACGAGCCTGCGAACAATAAATGGTAACGTACCAGATTCGTTAGGGATGTGGCAAGTTGACCGGCACTCACTTCTACATCACTTTTATTGACTAAGTCTTACAATATAACCAAACAAAATTTTTACTTACGCTAAATATTTACAATATATTATAAATGAAATAAGAAAATAAACTTATTAAAAATTTGTGTGACGTTTGTCACCTTGGTTGTTGTCTCGTCTGAAACAAAGATATTGTAGAACTAAATATCTTTTGTCTGAAACGGTTGCCGTCTGCATGTTGACGGGGCGTCGCCAAGGTCGCGGCGCGGCGTCACGGTCCGTCAAGGCTTAAAGGAGCCTCCGCCACCTCCTCACTGAGCACCTCGCAGCCAGCAGCGAAGTGTTTCGTCCGCGAACTGCGGCCGATTGTTGTTATTTAAATTATGTTTTTCCCTTAGGGCTTCTATAAAAATTGAACAGCATCCGTATAATTGTAATATATTTATGCAAAATTTATAGAATTCTATGAAGCAGAAAAATCACGAAATATTTGACAACTTAAATTCTTTGTCACCAGTTTTAATTAATTTAAATAGCTAAAATTCAGTAAAGTTCAATAATAATAGTGTTTTCAAATGGGTAGTATTTAACTGCTCCTCAATTTTTTGCTTTTGTTCCATCAAAAATACTAATTACACAGCAAAATATGCTTATCAAAAATACTAATTGCACACCAAAATATATTTAAAGAGATTAAACTAAGACGACGGAGCCCCGCTTCGCGGAGATTCTGTTTTTGGGTGGATTTAAGAAGGAACCTAAGATAACCTAACCCTTCCGAGACGGAATGCAGTGATTTGAGGCGTATAGGTGCTCGTTATAGCATATTTTGCTGTGCAATTTGTGTTTTTAGTAGTCATTATATTATTTAATCCCTTTTAAAATAAACAATACAATATCCGTCTAAAAGTAATTTAATTTCAATATGATTTAATTCTTCTTCGGAATCTCATTTAAATGAGTAAATTTTTTTAAACTTAATGTTTATCGTTAACATTTTACTGTAGAACTGAGAGGTCAGGTAAAGGTGAAGAGCACTACGATTAACTTATTCGGTAAATTACTAGTCTCAGTACAGCTAAGATATTTTTAATAATAATTTTTGGCCAATTTGGTAATTCGAGTCCAGTGCCTCATGATCAGCAGATAATTTATGCACTAAGAAACGAAAAGAAATACACATAGCATAATACATAAAGCATAATAATGCGCTGTCGGTCACCTTCTTAAATGTGTATAATTATGAATAATTTATATGGTCACAATAAATAATTAAGAAGATAAATTTAGGCGGCAAAATAATTTGCCTTATTCAAAGATATTTCGAGTCTGGGTCTTGTTTGTAGTCTTTATTTCAACGTTTATGCTTACGTGCCTGCGACACAGGTATAATGAAACTTACGACACTAATCTGAAAGTTCTTAATTAAAAATAAAGTGCCAAAGTTCATATCACAAAGTTTAAATTTTATCATAATATTTTATTAATGTAAAACCTCAAAGAAATACTATCTGTTTAAATGCATATCACGTAGTAATAAATACATGTAGGTACAAATAAGCTTTCAGAATATTATTATAATGATTGTTAGTATAAGCTAAATCCTTTAACGTTTTGAATTAATGCTGAATTTCAGTACAACAGCTGGCGCTTTCTCTTTGGTAATTTTAATTGCTTCATTAGTGCTTAATACAACACGCCATGTATTCTATAAATTGAATACTGCAAATAAAACACTTTTAGTATTCATCACAAAGCTAAAGTATTTTCATCTCGATTTCAAAGCAAATTCTCGTCTGATTTAAATATATATTAAACCGCAAACAAAATCGGAATCTGACATCTAATATATTATTACCCAATAGAATATCGTCGGAGTGAGGCTGTCCTCGATCAGAGGGACTGGCCAGGCCCCCAGTCGATTATTTGCCGATACAGACGACAATCAACACAAATTTGCATGTGAGCCGTATTGAATTGAGACAAGCGACCGTCACGAGCCAGTCCTGATGGGTCACGACTAACGACTTCATTTTACTAGATACGACTGCCTTTAATATTGACGTTTTATACTTTCAATATATGGAACTACGTTTTCGAAACCGGTTAACATTTAAGTATCGCATAGAATTTCATATGGAACATTTAAAACTATTTCTTTGACATATAGCTTAAGTTTGAAACGGTAACACTGACGATTGTACCTACTATATATACTACCTATATAACGACAATGAATTAAATCAAGTCCCTTAGACCGCTGAAAATTCCGCTGTTGTTGTTGAAGTATTCAAAAATTGGATACAGCGGCAGTGATATCCATGTTTTTATAGAATTACATATGCAAATGCATGGTTGACTTTGAGCGCAGTAGATACATATATGTAGTGTGTGAATATAGCTTTTTGCCGCTGAGTTATAATTTTGCGGATCAGTTAGTTCAACCATTTCTTGCTGGTATCTAAAATATAGGTAATTTTATATTAGAGAGCAGTATTAGTCATAGTCTAAAATAGGACTAGTCACAATATTAACACAGACATTCCTCGTAGCAGTTGTTTAACCATAACCAAACGTATAACATTATATCAAGATGATAGTTTTAGTGGATCAAAGGATTACTGTCTACTCCAAGATAGTGTCGCTTAACATCATTTGTCTGCCTGTTAGATTACGAGTTTTATATAGCGGTATAAAATAAGAGAGTGACTTGGCGTTTCTAGTGTATTTAGATCTACCTACAAATTTGCAATTCAGTAATCTACCGCCGAAGGGAAAGATAGCTGGAGAGTTTAATTTAACCGTCTGTATCACGGGTCAACCGTTCCATCCATTTCATTACTGCTGCGTATATTTTTATAGTATGTATAAAATCATTACGTCTATGTTGGCCTTGTAATGGAAGAAAAACACTGCTGTAGTTACAGATGGTTGTTCCCACAAAATTGTTAGAGGGAAAAGGTCACTGTTGTTAACGTTACATAGATTTAGGTTCATGGCTCAATAAGGAATAAAAAGGTTATTGATGTTTATTGTTAATATTTGTTGCTTTGTATTATATTGCCTGGATTGTTTTCGGTGCTTGTGGCGATGCTTTGGTGTCAGTTGGAGCACCAGGTTGGAATCGGTATAATTAGGTATTGTCAACTCATCTGGTATCTCGATAGATTTCAGTACATTTGTGTATGACGTCGAAATAAGTTGATGACCTCGTGGCCATCAACAAAATGTGCTTTGTACTCATGCATACAACACATTTTAGCTATCTACTAGAGACGTCCAGCTTGTCATAAATCTGTAGAATGCATAGCTTTTATTTTGTATGCTACTGTGTATAACATTTATGATTTCTATTATAAATGTAATATACAGTAGCATAATATACAATAATTATACATTCTAAACGTGTTGTACATTATGACATACGATGCATATGACACCTACACGTATATTGTATAACTGATATCTGCCAGTTCTCGGCGCCGTCCGTCACTTGGCATAAATATTATTATCACTTTTATCTCTAGTAGCAGCGCAGTATACCTAAAAAATTTAAAACAGTATTATAGTATTACTTGATATTGTGGCCGCTTCATAAATATTAATTTATTATTTTTGTAACAATGTGTTCCAAAAATTGGTTTTGTTATATCCAGAGAACAAATCACGGATGCAAAGTACAGTCACTAAATATGAATTTACACTGAGCACATATTTTCGTTTCGTGTTATAAGTATAACTACCAATTAGCCAGCGGAGCTACCACTTTCCAAATGTGCTACACATACGTAATCAAAACTACAAATTAACATATAAATCTAAAGCTGACATAGTTTTAAAATATGAAGGGTTTCGAGCTAGGTAGTTGATTTATGGAGAAGATAGATGCATACATAGATACTTGGTAACACGTTTGTTGTTATTGTTTTGATCTAGCTGTAGTTAAGCATCACGGGGTAACCCGCGTGTGTTTTCAAAGTCAAAAATCCTTGTTCCATAAAAATATTTAACATTTCTTGGACACACCTATTTGAAATATTATATAAAATAAAAAAGGTATAAAAATTCTAGCATTGAAAAGAAAAATCTGTTTGAGGAGATGAGCTCTCGAGAAGAAGCTGACTTGCTTCATTGGTCACATAATCCCGGCATGATTTATGGATTAGACAAAAGGTGTTATGGTTTTGGGTTTTTTGTAGTTGCACAAAGCCTGGAAATGTGCCCGCAAAGTGCAATAAGTGGTAATTAAAGCATAACTGATGAAATATGGCTAAAGATTCCTGCAGAATAAGCACGATATACAGCGTGAGTCTGTGTGTGATTTAAAAACCGTTTGGTGCAAAATCCAGGCACAATTGACAGCAAAAATACTACTAAGCTAGTTCTTGAACTCTAAGTTTTCCTTTAAGAACGTACGTCAGAATAATATATTTATACTTAAATGATGACTGTGCTATTTTTCAAATAAGTAACAGAAACGTGCATTATGAGCACGGTACTCATCTTCTTATGAAATATGGCGGTCTTTTGTGTGACTGGTGCAGCGAGCTTCGTTCTTTACTAACAATACACTAAAACTACTTCTCAATGGAAACTCGAGTTAATGGAAAAATGTTTTTTGAGGGAAAAATGCCGTCATAATTCTTCAGAATTTTATTCTTTTTCTTTAGAGCTCTAGTAAATAAAAATAAGTATGAAGTTAAAATTTAAAATATTTATTTACGAAGTTTTGCGGGCTACTTTACCACCGTGGACTACAAGTTCGCTTAAGAGTTTATTTAAGTGGGTCACACTACGAACCATAACTCAACATAAAATTGGATCAGAATTTATTAAATAGGTCAGTATACAAAGCGATTTAAAAACAATTTGTTTGATTTATCTATTGATACAAAATTTTAAAAGTCATTGTTTTGGAGTGGAAGAATAAATAGTTAACTATAATTAGATTTTTAGTAATATCTTTTACGTCACAGGTTTATTAGAGTTGTATAATACTATGGATTGGTAATAATATTGTGGCATGAATTCATGGACAACTTGGTCTATTACATATGTTGTATTAAGGGAGTGTTCACCGAACGACCTGTATGGAACAATTGCGTTCGTTGTTTCACTATTTGTAAAGTCCCTCGCGACACAAACATTCGAAACATTCGTAGAACAGGTATTTCTAGTAAGCGTATATGTTATATGCATGTGACATTATGAAGAAGTAACTTTAAAAGTAGCTTTTTAGTATACCAGCTACGTAAAAGGGGATTTCAGAAACGATTCCCTAATAACTCAAAATGTAGGCAGTCTAATTTTGATGGGACTTCTCTGTATTAAAACTCCTTCCCTAATAAGACTTAAAAGAGCAATAAAAAAGTTTTAATTACTGATTCCGTATTTTATTGAATTATTAAAACCGTATAAGTGGTTGTGGGTTTAAATTATTATAGACTATTCGCGTTTGAAGGGTGAAGTAGAGAAACATTCGATAGACATGAGTCAGATGTAGCTGGCAATAATTACTAGTAACTGTTACGACGTGGAAATAATGGCGGTTTTATTAAGCAAATATCGAAAATTCTGTTCTAATATAATTTAAATTATGTACCTACTAACGATGAATTTACGCGTATTTTACAGACAATTTCTTGATAATGGCGTCGTTGATAAACTATCGCACATTTCTATATCTTCTTAGAAATAAAAGCATTTAGCTACTATCAACTGCTGGTAGACTGTTTGGATTTATTGAGTAGTTTTGTTTTGTTTAAATTAAGGTATTGGATAAAGGCTTGTATATCACTGTAACGTAAGTTGGTCGCCAGGCCACTACCCAGAACCTATCCTGTTTTCCCAAGTCTGTGCGTTTTTTGTGTCCATTATTGCAATGTGTGTTACTTCCTTCGTCCACTAAGCTAGTAGTTTTGGAGGATTGAAATGCATTTCAATGTTAGACTCCTAGTACTGACAATCAAATGTATCGATACCCTAACATCTCTCAATTTGCGCCATGATAGCCGGTCTACACTATTTCTATTGCCATTCATACATAATCTCATATCAATATCTACGAAGGAGTAGGCTTCTGCCTACACCTTGTACACAGTGTACTACACTAACACATTTCATTAGCTATGATTTTAAGTCGCATGTAATAGGGGGCTCGCCTATTGCCCTTGTCCGGGCACAGTCACACTCGTTGCTGCTACCTAACATTTATTTATTGCCAGAAAAGCCCAGTAACATTTCACCCGACCCCGGCATCGAACCTGAGACCTCATGTGCAGCAGTCGTATTTTCTATCGCTGCGCCACCGAGGCAATAAATATATAGTATGTTTGCATATGTGAAATTAAAAGAAATTTCTGTAGTTATTCTTCTGATTTGCAGGGTAACAATCAGTCCATAGAAGATGTGATTCTTAAGTAAATACAACAAGCTGATCCCAATATGGTAAGGAAAACTTTTCTTTGATTTATACTATTTAAGTTTAGTACCCTACAGCCTTTTCTGTATTCAGAATAAAAAGAAACGGAATATTCTCTAAGTAATTATATTTTACAGTAGATAAACGTGAACGGGTGGTTGTTATCATAAGAAAATAACGATCTAAGAGAATGTTCCACAAAGCTAAATTTTCTTTAATATAACATCCAGTCTTCAGCGATCAAAATGTAAAGTGGGTAAGAACCTGTCGGGCTGTGACCCCGTCATATAAAATTCTCTTTTATATTGTTATGCTCTCAGGTGAAACGGTACTTGAGTCCCCAACCTACCATTGCATCAACCTTTATTTTCTTGTAGAAAATTCAGGAATTAATACTTCATAAATAGTAATATAGAAAGAAATTTATAAATAAAGACCAAGTATATTTCCTAGGACCCTTTTTGTCTAGGTAATAATTGGCCAATAATGTTTATACAAAAATCTTGTGTGTGACGTAGTAAGCTGCAGTAACCTGATAGGGATGATAACTTCAGCCAATAGAAGATCGCAGCTAAATAACCTCATCTCGATCACGCGATATGTATTGGCTATCAGGGTGAACTGCCGAGCTAGAAGCTGTCTTTGTCTTTTATGCAGGCATTAATAACTCGGTAATTATCTGCATATACCATCAAGCATGTCTTATGCTTGTTTCACAGTACTGAGTATAAAAATAACAATAAATGGTAAGTAAGTCTCTCAATCACTTTTTACTTGAATTATTCAACGATCCAAAGTAAAAAAGAAAAATGTTCGAATCAAATAACAGATACATCTCTTTTCCGTTCTGTGCACCACTTCTCGTCAAATAATACCCATTACTAAAAAGTAGGTCAGTTGTCAGATTCTCTAGCCTTCCGCCTTCAGCTATGAATGTCCCAGATAGAATCTCAAGAACAATCGTACTCAGCAGTTTTATATAATAAAATTATTTTATGAGTACGATGCCGTTGTCAACAAAATTGTAAACAGAACATCACTAAATTGATTTACCATTCCATCTTCCATTTTAATTTAAAGCGACATTTTATTTAGTCGGTTTTAATCGCGCAGTTTTACTGAATACATTTGTTTCGAAACTAAACTGAAATCATATTAGAGTTGAACGGAGTTTGCTTTGGCGTGCTTCCAGTCGCGTTAGTCACGGACAAGCGAACTAAGGCTCCGTGCAAAATGGAACTCTTGTGGCGATGCGATGGCTTGATTAAATTTGCTTAAAAACTTCTGAGTAAAAGTATCGCTTAAGTGGCTAGCCGTTTTTAAATGATGTTAGATTAAATTAAGACAAACGTTTGAATAAAAGCAAATGAAATATTGAACATTTGACTTTATTTCGATTTATTATTGAACATTCCGTTTTTTTTCTTTGCAGTGTCTGCCCATGAAAGCACACAAGATTTAAAAAACAACGGAATTTTCATTTATTTTCATGTTATCAATCGTTATGCTATAAGTGGCAATTACGGCCGGCTTTTTCCACAAACAAGTCATATTAACATACAATTGGTTCAAACTAGCTTCAGGTGTGTTGACCGTGTGGGGTGAAAGAGAAAAGATTTGATTGGTGGATACTTTAAATATAGTTTAAAGCATTTCTTGTAAACTAAGTCAAAGGGTCTACATGATTTACGAACTTAATAGATATTGTAATTCCTTGAGAGATGATATCTGATATTAAGTACTTGCTCCAAAAGTGTTGACTGTGCTACATTAAAATGAAGAGATTTGATTAAATATCTTAAAAGCACTTTCAAGCATTTCTTGTTAACTAAGTCTAAGCATAGCTTCAACCGACATAGACATTAGAATACCGTGAGCGTCGAGCATTATGAAACGAGCTCAACGTTATAAAGTATCATAATATCAAACTGAGTGTGTAGCTAACCTTGTTAATTATCGTGCGCTAAATAATGGGCGATTTGGCGAAGAGAAACATGAGAGCTTTGATTAAGATCAATGTGGAGCTTAACGTGGGCTACCTAAATAGGTTAAATGTATCATACATTTTGGACGTATAGAGCCTCGTAAATCAATAAAACCAAGAATAAACAATATAATATGCTGTATATTTCAGATTATGGTTTTTGCCACGGAGGGTAATATGAGATGTATCCGATAGTTATTAGGTTTTTCACTTACATAAACATTGCAACTGGACGCTCAGAACATTATCTAATAATAAAATTATCTGTTCAAAACTATTACGGTGTGCAATATAACATATTTATTTAATATTAATATTATAAAGCTTATTCTTCGTTTTCTCGGCTAAACCTCTATACCAATTTTGATAACATTTTGTATCGAAATAGTGTGATTTTATTTATTTTATTTTATCATTTCAGGAAAACTTACAGTTAATAATTCTTATAAGTTAAAACATATTAGCAAAAGGCTAATTACAAGTTTTCACTCATGAATAGTATAATATTTTATTTTTTTAACGTAGACAGCTATGTTTTCATACAAAGATTATACATAAAAGAAAACCTAACACTAGGTATCAAAAAAATTATTGCTAATGGATTTTTTTATATAAGCAATGCTTGATGCAAACAAGTCAAGATCGACTCTCCGACACTCCCTTTAAACGTACGACATGTTCTAACAATATATGAATTTTGTCTGTACGTTGTTCTCGCTAGAGGTACATCGAGAAGATTTGTTCTTCGTAGGTGTGCAGTGGGTACGCGTAGTCCAACCTTGTTAACTAACTCAGAAATATCAACTAAGCCATTCATAACGCCGTATAAAAATGTTAGATCCACTACTTTCCTGCGTTCGTATAGTGCGAGGATGTGAAACTTTCTACAACGACTAAGGTACAACGAGTAAGGTAGTGACTAAGGCTGAAAAAGGACATATGCTTATATGTTATGTATGTACATATGTCTGTGTGACAATTATATAAAATGACAATAATCGCTATAAACTATAATTATAGAACGTTTCAATAATAGATATAAAAAACCATGCCGGTAACAATATGAATACTGAATATGAAACGTAACGTTCGAGTCACAAGAGAGACAGCTCCTGAGGATTTGCGTCATCTGATTAAAACTCATCACGTGTTATTCACACACTTGTTACTGAAAGAACATCCCATTTCATTTACCAACACATTTACTGTGCTTGTGTTAGGATTCTGTTTTACCACGTTAAAATGTTGTTGCTATTTCCGTTCTCAATTTGAACGTTTTAATTCTTTAGTTGCATTTACACTCTAAAATAAATACGTCTATTTTGAACATTATTTTGTGTTGTCAGTTTGAGATCTATACTGCATGACCTTTTTATCTGACTTTTTCGTAGCGATTGCACATCGCTAGTTGGCACTCATCAAGCATATAATAGACTTATATAATATATGCGATAAATATTAATAAAATCCCTTGTATTTGGTAGTTTAGTAAAAAGATTTAATAGAGTGTGACTTAGAATTTATAGTTGAATTTATATTACCCGGTATTTAAAATATATAAATATGAAAAGTGCTCGATATAAAATAAGTCATAAAACCAATATATTGGAATATCGATACAAAACGACGCATTCAAACTAGAAACAATGCGGTGGTATAAAATATAACATTCTAATGTTATGGCACTTATGGCGTCTCCTTTCTATGGTAATAAGGAGATCGTAAATTTTTTATGATCGCCTTCAATAAACTTTCATAGTGAAATTATGCCGCGGTTTAAACTATGGCATCCGTTTTAGTGGCGACAGAAATTAAAAGGACAAAGATTAATGTGAATGAACTTTTCATGGCACGAACGCCAACGAAAGAAAGTACAGTCAGTACAGTCAATCGCAAAGCATATTTTCTTCCTTTTTGGCCACAGTAAGAAATATGTGTTTTACTTTTCGTATTTCTAAAGTAGGTAAACAAGCATACGGCCTGCTTGATAGTACGCGGTAAGGATGATTATAATACCAGTAGTAAGTATTCGTGTTCTGAGGACGAAAAAGGACCTGCTGCGCTGGTAATGTAAGGAGGAAGACCATTGTGCCTTCTGCTGACAAAAGCTTTGACTAGTGGGCTTACCGTTAGAAACACAACACATTGTTATTAATTTATCATTTATTACTACATCGGATACTGTAGATGTAGAATCAGGTTAGGCTGTGCCTGTTTTATATAGTTCAGACTATCTGTCTGAACTATAAATTCAACATTTTATAATTCTTAATCTAGGCCTGTATTAATAAAATATGTTAAATTACAGTCTCGCCATATGGCAAGTACTAGTTATAAATGTTAATTATTCAAATTACTTTAATAGCTCTACAACTTACTTTACTAAAAATAAAACATATATGTATTTACAAACTCATGGTAGTAATATTAATGTAAATGTATTGATAAATAGTTTATTTTTGATCGAAGTTTAAAATATAAATATATGGAAATTTTTATTTATTTTAATAATTTCGGTCTTCAAACACACGTAAGAATCAGGTAACATAGTGCATATGCCAAAAAAAATGTACCGACGTTACATGTACAGGTCAGAGGGCATATAAGTAAAGGGGTGCAACTAGCTCAAGGGCATCTCCATGGAGATAAGGGGCTGGAAGGGCTCGGACAAAATCTTGTGCTTATTTGTACCGGTTACCGGTAAGATAATATTTGTATCGATACTATAGTAAAGGTAAATTTTCCCCTTTTTGGGACTGACCGCAACTTTTCACTGACCTCACTTTACTTTGTTTTTCAATTGACTAACAGGCTTGTCAGATTATATTATTAGATATGGATATAGCAGTAAAGTCAATATACGAACAGAAGTTTATTTTGTTCTGATATTGTAACTTTAATTAGTTTGATATATACTTAATTGCCTATTATAATCGTATTAGTGTAGTATGTGTAATTCCTATGTGGCAGTAGACTTTACAAACAAAAGACACAAATAAATCCCATACTAGGAATGTAACGCAGTAACTACGTCAACGTAACTTCGCCTAACAGCGAAATTATATTGGTATAGTTATGGGTACGAACCCTCTGTGTGTAAACAATCATACTTCAATGAAAACATGCATTCATATGATTTAGTTGTATGTGAAATGAATTAGAGCTTCAAACTTCTCTGAAATCGATCTAATAATGCCATACTGTGCCAAAAATGTTACCACTTTTCGCAAAACTCAAAGTTAGATGTTTAATATAAAGCAAGGAATTGCCATTGGCTAATTAAAATATATAGCTTATTTAAGAAAATCACAGTTATTTATCTTCTTTAGTATTTACGAGGTCAAAAGTTAAACGTAAATAAAGCTTAATGCGTAATATATTACTCGTGGAAGTTCACGTTGGTATATATGTACATGTATTTAAAATATGCATGTGCAAAGGTCGAATAATTATATACTTAAAGTGTTAACATTTCTTTGTTATTATTTTCTAGAGTCGTAACGACTATTTTTAGATCATAATTTTTCTAAGTCGTGTGTATTAACAGCAGAAACCATACAGATTGAATGCCTTGTTTCTGCACTGCACATGTATGCACAGAGGATCTCCGTACGTTATCCGTGTAGTCACAATGGTAATATATACAAAATATATGAAGACGAAGCTTCTTGTTCAGCTGCATTGTAATGCCTTGTTAAATCCGCACTTTGCCAACGACACATACATTACCTGGCTCTAGTGTGGCAAAATGTTTATTAGCACTAACCTACATAGTGCTTGGACCTATAAATAGTAAAAAACATTATGCTGTCTCTCCAATGACAATTTTATTTTAATTTAGACGGTAGGTGTTCCGATTGCAAATGTATGCAGATTATTTGCGTGGGACTCGGGCGACAGCGATCAAATTAAGCGACAGCAAAAAGACCAGTAAATGCTGTGTTAAAAATGTATTTAACTTTTTGTTGTAGAAAATGCGGGTTTGTTTATTTATTGCTATTTTATTTTATATTGAGTGCTGGTGATGTTGTTGAATAGGATTGTGCGTAACAATTTGTTTGCTATCCCCGTGGCTATTCCTGTCCTTATAATCTTTATTTTATATCTTAATTTTGTATTATTTTCTTTTTCTGATGTTAGTCGAATAAAAAGAAACGCGCGTGGGTAAAACACTTACGGAATTTAAAGCTTTCGTAATCACAAAATTATAACAGTCGTTTTTAGGTTTCAAGCTTTATTTCTTTAACAACATCTTATGGGTATTAACTAAACAGGATGTTCTGTAATTAATGGAAAACCTTGAAATGTCTTATAGTAGAACTGAAGGCCTTATAGTAGAACTGAAGGCCGTTCAGAAAATAAAAAATATAAAAATAAAATTAATAATGAAAATATATTAAAAAGTTCACGCTATATAAGCATAGCATACTTTTGACTGTCTATCTATTAGCATAATTAGTGTTCAATAATAAAACGACAAAAACCAATGGATTTCATTCATTTATGATCGTAGTATACAAGAAAGCTATACATGGTAATTTAAAAAAAAACACATCTCAGGTAGTAGCTAGGATAGATTTCTTTTCATATTTTTTTCTGAACGGCCATCGGTTCCACTATAAGACATTTCCAAGTTATCCATTAATTACCGGACATCCTAAATAATAAAAACATACAAGAAAAAAGTCACGCACCTGAATGTGATATTATTTGTGTATATGTATTTATTTTATAGTGTATATAGTTAGAACTGATAATTGTGGGGTCGTAGCGCAGTGGCGACCGCATAGAACTACCGAATCATGAGTTAACCAACGTTGACATCATAATGCAAATAGATAGCGCCCATTTATAAAAACTTACACCTCTCAGCGCTTAGCAGAGCATGCAACGTCGTCAATCCCGGTTGTAGTAAAAATCTTTGATCGACAATATCCAAGCGAGGCGGTAGAACTAGCCAATGGCTAGTTCTACTGCCTTGCGATCGACTGGCCGTGGGTACCATTTACTGCACTTCAGATACGAACTTGCCCTTAATACAAGCATTTGAGCTTAGCCCTTCCGGCTACGCTAAAATACTGAATCCCCAAAACTTTTAAAATAAAAAAGGCCAAGGTAATTATGAAGGAGTTAAAAAGGAAATAATTAGAAGTATTCCATCGCATATTATGTAAAATATATATGGACGGACTGAGAAACCTTTATGGTCGAAAAATAAAATTATTAATTATGTACTTCTGAATCATATACATATGATAAGGATACCTACTATTAATCTGATTTACAAAGGCATAATTTTAAACAAATGTATAATAAAATTGCCTCAGGAATTCTCTAATTAAATAAAATAAAATGCGAAACAATTTTTGTCAGAAGAGTGAATGCTGAAACAGCTTAACAATTGTTGTTCGAGCAATAATTTAAATTGGATTATTTTACTTTCACAGCACATTTCGCGAACAACCTAATTCCGGTTATCCTCGACGACACTCAAAACAAACGAAAGTCTGATAAATGTTGCTATTAATCTTCCGGCCGCTTCAGCGCTCACCCTTGCGAGAAAAGGACGGAAACAATTATAATAAAAATCTAGATTTGGGTTAAGTGTACTTAGGCGGACACTTTATGTCACTTTATGCCACGGTTTTATGCACGAGAAGCACAAATTTATTTATTTATAAATCCTTTTTATTGGATACGCCAGACTGGGTCTCTTTGTGCCCTTTTTTCACAAAAATCAGCACTAAAACAGGTACCTAATGGTTTTATGTTTACTCAGAATAATGAAAATTGGATTCGGTAAATGGTAACGGAATAAACTAGAAAAACTCTTTGTGTCCGTCATATTATTCGCTGAGACCCGAACACGTAAATAGTAATAGCGCGTACAGAATTACGGGAACGTTGCGCACTAAACTTTATTTTATTTTGATTCTTTTGCGCATGACTGTACCTAAGCACAAGTTGCTACATGAGTGCTTACTTGATTTTATACTGAGACTTATACTGTAGTAAAATGTAGAGGACTTATGAAAGTCGAACCCTATTTCGGCTCGGTTAATATGTATAAGGATTATGTTTCGCGACGACACTGATTTTGAAGGAGTATTAAAACTGAGCTGCAAGTAATGAGAGGTTTAAGTTAAAATAAAGGAGAATGGGGTCAAGAGGCCTTCAGTCTGCTCACCCTGTACAATAGTAATGATACAATGAAATATAACTAGGACAAATTGCATGGGAACATTTTGAATGGCAACAAGTGGACTGAAACTCTCTGAAATATGATTATCATATTCCGGTCCCGTATTTTCCTCACCTGTTTCATAATGTTTTTGTTTTTTGTTCTCCTACGTAACGAGCTTCCTGTTTCGTGGTTAATTTGAATGCGTGTTTTTGTTACTAGAAATTTGCTGTTGGATTTTTGTCACTTTTATTTTTTTATGTGTACCTACCCATAATTTGGCACAGGGATTTGTTATTTTATAGCGCCTACCGTCGAGTGGTAGTGTATGGAATGTATTTTTTACAAGAATTATAGTATGTATTGTGGCCTAACATAACAACTGAGTGAGAACTGCTTCAGCTGGTCGCGGAATGGAATCCTACTGAATAATGGACGAAGCCGTGGTAAGCAGTGCCTGACCCATATTAGACTAACATGCTGCTTTAAACGGTACAAACACATGTTCGAATGTTAAAATCCCTTCGAAATAAAATCTCGTACTGATAAAACAAGTAGTTTAAAGATTGGAAGCCATAAAATATTTGCATAAAGCCTGATATACGGTTGTTAATTTGTTTCTCGTATAACTGAACTACTTAAATATGCATCGTGATTCGATTCACATATGCAAATGAGGTATAAACAGTTCTGAATTAAATGTCGATAAACGTATAAAATATTGGTTGTAATCTCTATAATTTTCAATACATTCAATGCGATCGATAAGGAGAATGTAGCTTTTTAACAAAAGGACTGCCGCCACGCTTGCAAATTAAATTACAGAAATAAGAATGTAAAGTTAAACAAAGTTTGTTGGGAGCTGAGCCTCGCTTTGAACGAAACGAGAGGAGGATGGTACCTTCAAACATTTTATCCTGAAAACACGTAAATTAGAATTAGATCCCCACCTACAAACGAGTTCACTAATTAATTTTGTGATAATAGCTTCACCGTTTTCGTGTGTTTTTTGTCGTGCAAATTAGTTTTTTGTTTTCTTTTATTCTCCATGGACTAAAAATCTTTCGTTGAAATTCTCCCGTTTTGTGAAATATGTTAATTATTCAAAGTTTTGTTTTATTTATGCCTTAATAATCTTATCTAGGTCAGCGCCTTAACAACTTGAATTATAGTAATGCCTTGTATTAATTAATTAATAGATTGTTGATACATGGATAATAGTACTTACTACCTTTACGTCTTTCTTTATTTTTAATATATTTTTCTAAGTAATCAATTGTGTGAGTACTAAGAATATACAGACATGTATTCAACATCACTTAAGGTAACATACCTAGAGGGTAATAGGTATTTATTACCTTTTAAATACTTTATCGCGAGTAAGACCCGTTGTCTAACATTATATTAAGTATGTGTACAAATCGCGATAGTCTAAAAACTTTTATACCTAGAGGGCATTCATATTACAGAGATTGTACTTGTAATGCACAAGAGAGACTGGCGTTTATATATCATTCACGTTGTTTGGACTGTATTATTAGTCTAGCAACGTCATCAATTACTGGTCTAGGGTGTTAAGTTGCAATGTGTGAAATGATTATGCATTAGACATGAATTATTTGAATGTGCATGCGAATTCATTATTTGAATTTCTATTCGTTATTTGAATACGTGAGTTTTAGTTTTAACAACTATATATTATTTAAAAGTGTACAATCGGGCTTATGAAGCATCATTCTATCGATTCGAATATTCGACCGTTGCCGCGTCGATTCAAATTATGTTTATTGTATCTGATACAACATAATTAGACGTTATTTTTATTCTTCGATATTTTCTTTGGTGCTATTTGCGCGTTGCTAATAGACACTAGGTTAGTTGCTTGCTATAGGAAAGCAAGATCTAGGTATACATAATATAATTTATATAAATCTATCTTTTTAATGAATACTGTGGACGGACAAATATAATTTAATTTACTGCAGATGGACAAGAGAATATTAATTGTTTAACTACTCTCTGCTTAAGTAAACTTTTCACTGCCACTAATGAGGTTATTGGTAACAGCGAGATGAGCTGAACTAAAATATGTAAATCCGCAAATAGTAGTGGCTACAGAAGCCGCAAATTAGGGTAATAATTATTTTTCTTTATTCTCTTCTTTTAAAAAGTCAGCTTTCACACTAGGAAATATTTCCTGCGTCACAGGAGAATTTACAATCATTCAAACAACGAACACAGATAATACCTAGACTCTGCACAACATCCTGTGGATCACACAAATTTGAAACAACAACACACAAGGCGTCACTACAACCACTACGCCATCCGAGCACTTAAAAATTCTTAATGTAAGGAGAATTTTCGATTAAGTTCAAAAATGCTTAACCGATATTATAAATATGAAAGTACGTTTGTTTTATAGGCCTTCTTTTACGCAGCAATAGTTGAACGGATCGATGTGAATTTTTACGTGGAGTAGTTTAAGGCCCGGAGATTGACGGAACTGTGTGTGTGAGTGACAAGTGCTTTCATCTCGAAAAATGCATGGTTCCTGTAGGATAGATCTTTTGATTGAAGTTACTTCTAAAATAGTGTGGTTTAAACCCGAAATCGCTAAGCTGGCAGACCATCGGTGTACTAAAAATGTTTTAGCTTTTTAATAGCTTATTTAAAATATCGTTTTATTAATAATTTGAATCCAGTTTGAAACTGTACAGAGGTCCTCAAATGTAGTATCGGACCAAAGCTGTGCTTAACAGAAGCACTGGCTCAAACTGGGTCAGCGAGGCGACTAATGAAGTAATGCCTATATTGCTTATAGTACATAACGGCCAACAGAGATAAATAACATTGCACTGTTGCTCCGTGCTCGTGTTATTTAGAGATACAGTTTAATAGTTATTACATTATTTTAGTTAGTAGTTTCATTGCATTAATAAAGTCAGTATCTCTTGCCAAAAGCGAATGCTATATAGGCTTTAGTAAAAGCTACGTGGTATGCCTATATTTTCTACTATAATACGTCCTCGGTCAAGCTATGCTTTTACTTTTGCAGTTTGATGACATTTACTTTACTAATCTGCCAACTACACTTTTATCATTTCCGTAGCTGGTGGTTCAGCAGAAATGACTGAACCATTAAAAATGTCCAATTGTGCCCCGTAAAAGTGTAGTACCAAGCACAGCTAATCACAAGTATATTTATTGATTGTGGAAGACTTACAGCTCATATAACAACAATATATAGCAAACAACAACAGCAATATATGAAGTAATTTGACAGCCAATTACAAGTCTTTACTTCTAGTTAAAATACTAAAAAATTATAACAGTATGTAACCATGCACAATTATACATTTACATGCACATTTTACACATCTAATCACTTTATACAATATAATTATGTGAATTTAATACAAAATGTAGCTAAAGATAAAACAATTGAATTTTGTTGAGTACTGACTATTAGCTATCCTTAAAGAAGTCAATAAATAATATAATAATAAATATAAAATATTAGAGGAGATAGAAATGTAAATTCCTCTACCCTCCATAGCAAAGCGGTCTGCCGATTATCTTAAATAAAGGAGATATTAGACACATTTTTTTAAATCTTCTCCTAATTTTATTTAGTTCTTTAAGAAATGGTTGGCTGTCATACTAACAATAAAAATTATAATAGGTATATAAATGTGAAATTTTATATTTTTACTTTTTTTTTTATAATACGAAACGTCAGATAACCCTAGCCAACTAGCCTAGATAAGTTATTATTCTACGTAATAAAATAACTAACAAACCTACTTTCATATTAAAATGCCATTTAGCTTGAATATAAAATCCTAAAGATTTGAACAAATTCGCAGACACAGCTAGTTACATTCATAGAGCAATTTACTTCATTTCGAGTTTCAAACCAATAATTGCTCTCCTAGTTCCAACATCATAAATCATATGAAGCATAAATTACTAAAGTAACTTTCACTTCAGTCAATTTAAAATCGACCTCTATCTTTCAGCATGGTTCACATTTTGAGATATTTTTATCACGTAAATCGGGAGTTCCTTGCAACCTCCTTGCCTTCTAAGTGATTCGCGCCACTTGCGTCATCAGAATTCGTCCCTCAAACACAATCTCCCTCTGATAAGGTCAGAATATCAGTCGTTCGCTCTAAATGCAAATATTACCGCACCCGAGAGAGGTGTTATAGCCTCGGTTTTGAGGTAAAAAAGGACGAAAACAGCGCTAAATGGCAAGAAAGCGCTTTTTATGCTGACGGAATTGGGTAGTTAAAGATAAAGAATGGATAGACCGGCTCCTTAGATAGTTGTTTTAGTACACTATAGGTAGATGTGCGCGTTACATTTTGTTTTATTTATGTAATGGGACGAATAAGTTTCTTACAAATCTGCCTTTTGCTGTTGAACATTATTTTTGATGTTCGACAGGTTCTTGAATAATATTAGATATAAAAACGCAAAAATATAGATTTCATAAAATAAATACTGGGTAGGTACGTTTTATTTGATTTTCAGGATAAACGGCTGAATATTATGCTGGGTTGGCTTCAATTTGAAGTTGTATCTTCTAGGATACAATATTGACACATGGAGTCATAGATATTAAAGATTGCATGACCGAAATAGATTATTAATGTCACTAAATTTAAGTTTTTTTTAATATTTTCGCTTTGGTGCCTAGTTCTTTGTCACAATGCCACAAAATCTCTTATAACTATGACCCCAACGTTTTGTTTTAAAATTCGTCTCATTATTTAATTTTCAGTTACATTGTTTCAGTTGTAACAATTTTCATTTATGATTAAAACTGGAAGGAGGTCGAACGCTTCCGCGCTGGTAGGAAACGAAGGCTCCTGGGAAATGAAACTACGAAGCGCAGTTCATTCTCTTCACTCTTAGTTATGGAACAAATTCATTTTGCGTATATTTTGCTTCGGCACATTATTGTACGTGAAAGCCTTTTGTACATTAAAAGAATTGATTGCAAAATCTCAAAATGTTAAACTATTGACCGGTTTCATGAAATAATGGAAGGTTTTAGTGATGTGCTCAAGAGTTATGAACAAGTACTGTTTACTTCTGGTCAAATAAAATATCTAGCCAGAACAACGTGTTTATAATATATACATACATAATCTCACGCTTATGTATATTTCGGCAAACGTAGGCAAAACTGTATTTCATCCAAATTTCTGTTATGGTTTTAGGGCAAGTCTATGGGAGTTTTTTGATAGAAAAACCAAATAACCGTTCTTAGTCGATTCAGGGATCCAAACCAAGATCTCATGCACAACAGTTACGATTAATACCGCTGCTCCACCGAGGCAGTGTTTATGATATTTTCTGTAAGGTAAAAGTTCCTAGCAGTTTGGGGACGTTTATCATGATAAATTTACAGCAGTTATCCCACTTTCAGTACGCGAAAAGTAACCATAATATTCCATTATTTCCTGAAACGAAACGTTGAATATGTAAGTTCTTAACTCTTATTTTTAACTTCTTGGTTATGTATGTAATGTTAACGGATTTCTTGAAATTGGCGAGAGGAATATTTCTTTTCATATAAAGCTAATGAAGATGTTTTGATTTTTGTTATTCAACCACGCGTAAACCTTAAAAGGATTTGAATGAAGCTTGATACTCGGTTAGACGATTTTCTGGATAGACACTTTTTATCTTAGTATGCGTTTTGTAGGAATTATGCGGGCGAAACCGCGAGAAAAGAAAAATATCTAAATAGAAGTTCGAATGTTCGAAAAAGAAAATCCATTACTTAGCATATTGGGCGGTTTCTTGGTACAGGATTATGTCTGTATATTTATATATTCTATATTTTATAAATTGTATGTATTTAATAATTATCTAGCTTCATATTCCTTAACAAATCTAATCTGAATAGGTACCACTACTTTTACCGTAACTCGAAATTTTGTCGATCAACAATTTTTCAGGTTGTCACTATGTTAAAGTATTGTAGAGTACCTAGTGTGTTCCTATCTCAAAGCTCAAATGTGATCCTTTACTCAGTATCGATAAATTAAAGTACTCTATCAGGCGCGTCCTGTCCATAATCTTGTTGTTGTTTAAAACGGTCACTCCTTTTAGGTATTTGTTTATTTGACCATGGAAATGTTGTTTAACTTTCCAGATCGATAGATCGACAAGCACAGCACGGTGTCAAGGACGCCTTACACGCCCCCATTATTAAAACCTCAGCATTAAATTATTCACATTTATGACAAGGACTTCATTTATGACGCCTTTCCATTTAGTCAGTCTATATACTAAGCGAAGTAAATTGGCCGATCTTCACAGTCATTTAATGAATAAATAAAGTTCTAAACGATGAAGACTGGGGAACTGAAATTAGATCATCAACGGCCGCATGCACTACTAACAGCAATCTACAGCAGCGACCACAATAAGATCTTGTTTGGAGTTCGAGGGAGAAGTTTACTGAGTTAGTTGCGAATTCTATACTATGAAACAAGTATGGACGTGTATGTGGATACAGTAGTTTGACTGCACGAATGACACAATGGTGTAGTTGTTATCTTTGACACTTCCAATACAATAATTGTATAATGTCTAGATAATTGTGCCAAACTTTACTGTAAACGTAAATAATTGTAAACCTCACAATTTCTTTATAAAATATGTATATTTATGCCACTATAAGTTGTCATTGGGTGGTGTATAACAATAGTAGTTAAAAATCGTAATATTTTAATTTTATTGGGAAACATAAGCACTGCGTTCTACGTAAACACAAATGACATATGTACATTCATGAGTGGAAGGTATTAAAAATTAAAGATTTCAAATACCTAAACGCATTAAAGAGGCATCAATATAAAACTTGCATAGCTTTTTACATTGATTATTTTAACAATTTATTAATTAATTATATTTGCCGTATATCTTTTACATCTAAGTAGGCTAGCTGTCGAAACCACAATCTATAAATTAAACTAATTTAGTACCTTAGATATTAGATGTAATTTTCTCTAATAGCTTTACACATAAAAGGCAATAAGATTCTTCGTAGACAGTTATGTGTTTAGAAAATTGATTATTGTTGTATGAGGTTTGTTACCGCTAAGGCAGAAATTAGCACACAGAAAATGTAATCAACAGCGGTAGTTAAACAACCTATAAATAGTAACGGTTTTATTATTGTCTGTCGAACATTGAGGATAATGTAATATGTTGAGCCCGCTTATATAAATCGACAGAAAGAATCCACATTGGTATTACGAAATAAGAAAAATACACATATCATCTCAGTCGAAACGAAATATTGAAACATAAGACAATTGATTCGAATCCCCAGCGTTCCCTGATAGAATATTCAGGTTTTACTTGAATATATTTATCAGAAATATAAACGTACGGATATCTGTTGAAAATGGAAGGCAACGTCGTTTCCCTGGAGAGCTCATTAGGTTGTCGCTGGCTGGTCGCGTGGGACGGAGGCGGATCACCAATTCATTGCTTCGATTTCGAATCGTGTAAAAAATAAAAGATATTGACAAAATGTAGGTTGCATTATTTGTCGGCATATCTGTTAGTAGTTATGTAACAAGCGGGTAAAAATTATCCCCTGAAGTGAAAATGTTTTATATGACATCGATTCTCTCTGAAATATACGAAGAATATTTTCCCTATAAGTACGTTTAATAAGAATTTTCTACTTCAGTAAACATGATTGATACGAGATCATAATCACAGCGAAAGCCTTTTTTATTACTTCCGTCTTTCATGCATATGTCGATTTTATGTCAATCATCAACGTCGGCTTGGCGTCTTCTTTGATGGTCAAAGTAAGTCATTCGCGCTTTTTCATCAAATCTCGCAATAAAGTTATTACTCTAGTATTAAATAAGAAATACATTTGTACGGCAAATCCGCCATATTTAGATAATGAAAATGTAGTTTAAATAATCTAAACTAACTTACAAATCAAAGTTTTCCGAAGCATCTGTAACACTTAAAACTTTGAAGAGCACATAATAGCAAGCAATAGATCGCAAAACACACTGAAGTATGTCTACTGTTCTCTGCCATTGTGTTCTTGACAGATAGAACTTGGAAACTACAAGGAACAAGTTAAATATTGAAGTTGACAAACTAAAGCCCAAGTCTGTTCGACGCTGGATTCAATTTGGGGTTGCTTCGGCTCACACGTGTATGTTTTAATAGAATTAACAGAAGAACTGGCCGCTTGTACAGCGTGTCTAACGTTTTGATTTAGACAAAAGATTTATTAGAACATGATGTGACTTGCGCCGTAATTTACATTATTACAAGGGCAGCGGGCAATAAGCGCATTAGAATTATTAGTTCAAACTTACGACACACTGGTAGAATATCCCGCTTACCCAGATTTACATTTTGTGTTTTTAAACTTTGAGAAGAATTGTGCAACAAATAGATTGTCACTACAGCTATCTATGGAATGCCAAACTATTTTTGGTGTGATTTAAAAAGGTTTTTATTACACATCAAATAAACAAATAATTAACATAATATACTATACACAAATTATTTATAAGAAATATTAACTAAAGGAAAAATAAAATAATAAAATTAAAAAGAAAATAAATAAATATTTGTACGTACATATTTTTACGTTTAAGTTTCAGGTATCGGGCACGCCACGATCGTGGCGGTAAGTCCCGTTTTTGAGGAGTGGCTGGAAAGGCAGCATGGTGCCCTCACCTTCCAGTTGAAACAGGTAATGACTGGTCACGGTTGTTTTGGTCAGTTCCTGTGTCGCATAAGCTGGCAGGAGACGCCCCAATGTCATCACTGCGGCGACTGCCGCGATTTTGTTGTGGGCACGGCGCTGCAAACTTTGACGGAATACCCCGCCTGGGCATCACAGCGCCGTGAGTTGATCGCGGCAGTCGGACTGGCTGCCCTCTCACTCCCGGTCGTGGTTCAGTCTATGGTCCGGAGTGAGAGATCGTGGAACGCCGTCGCATCCTTTTGTGAGAAAGTAATTTCCATCAAGGAGGCGGCGGAGCTGGTGAAGGAGCGCTTAAACCCTCTCCCCAACCGCAGAACCGGGTGCCGGAGAGGAGGGCGCGTGATGACCTCCAGCCACCCTGAGGTTTGACCTGGGGGTGGTGGGATGCGTGGGTCTACTCGCCACCCGATCAGCACCAGGTCCGATAGGTGGCGTGCGTGTTCCCATGTGAGCCTCTGTGTCGTGTCTTTGTCCTTCCCGGGGGGACAGTGGAGGAAGTTTTTTTGTGCAGTGGCCGGCCATTTTATACGGCGGGCCGAAACCACGGCGGGGTCGCGATTGCATGTGAAAGCGAAAGAAAATTACCGGGATATCTTTTACCCGGTAAGCCCGACATAACCTCTCCGTCGCCCCGCGGAGAGGCAAAGAATTACCCAACTTAAAAATTTTTTTATGGTATTAGGTCTCATGTAATAATTGGCGAGTCTATTGCCCTTTAACAAGCATCATGACCAAACTCCGTGCAGCTACTGATAAATTATTGGAAAAACTCAATATAATTTTATACAATACAGGCATCATTCGAAATTTCGTGCCGAGTGAATACGACTGTATTCAGTACTGCATCATCTACCACAATATATACTACATGGTATTCATTGACGATTTACAAATTATGAACCATATGTATTCAGTAGTTTAGCCACAGACATTTGTTTTGTTGTCATATTTTAGAACATTATGTGTAAAGCAGAGATAAATGTTAGACCTCAAGCAGCGATATTAAAACAAAACAAACAAATGAAAAACACAAAAAGAAACAAAAATAACAAAAGAAGTAAGGTCCATAATCTTGTGACGACAAAGAAATAGGTTAGTGTGTGCTTATTATAATGGTGTTCCAATTTGTGTCTAATTTTATTTTATTTACTTTGTTCAAAAAAATCATTTCTTAATTTCTGTGAAAATAGGGTTTTTGTTCATGTTAACCCTCTTTTTTTACCTGTGGGGATGCATTGACGCATACCCCTCCGCGGGGGTGGGTGGAGGGATTATTATTTCGGACTCACCGGGGTTGGAATAAGAATGATAGTAATGTACCTCCCGGAATACCAACTAAACCTACCACGCTGTTCCTCGACAAAACCGCTATCGACAGGGCGGCGCGAATCACTTGCACATGCGGTCGCGGCCCTGCCAAGGTCTCGGCCCACCGCGCCGTATGAAACGACAGGCCACTACACGAAGAGACCTACCCTATAGGCACTTCTCACGTTAAACCCTACTGTACCCCTCCTGGAGGGGAGATGGACTCGACACAGAGGCGCGCGTGGGAATACGCACGCCGCCTTTCGGACCTGGTGCTGATCGGATGGCGGGCAGGCCCACGAAGCCCACCACCCCCAGATCAAACCTCAGGGTGGCTGGAGATCGTCCTGCGCCCTCCGACGCCCGGCGCTGCGGTTGGGGATAGGGTTTAAGCGCTACCTCTACCGCTCCGCCGCCTCCTTAATGGAAATCACTTCCTCACAAGAGACGACGGCGTTCCACGACCTCTCACTCCGGACCATTGACTGAACTACGGCCGGGAGCGAGTGGGCAACCAATCCGACTGTCGCGATCAACTTACGGCGCTGCGATGCCCAGGCGGGGCAATCCGCTAAAGTGTGCAGCGCTGTGTCCTCAACAACGTCGCGACAGTCGCCGCAGTAGTGACAACCGGACGTCTCTTGCCGCTTGCCGTATACGACACAAGAACTGGCCAAAACAACCGTGGCCAGTCATTACCTGTGTCAGCCGGAAGATAAGGACGCCATGCCACCTCTCCAGCCATTCCTCAAACACGGCACTTACCGCCATGATCGTGGCGTGCCCGAACCGTCTTATATCAACCAGCTTAAGGCAGTATATTATTTATTGTGATAAGTTTTGCGCCACTTTTTATATACATATATTAATGTAATTTAATTCAGTTTTCAAAGGGTGTCTTCTGCTTTAGGCGTAATCTCAAAGCCACAGGTTATCTTTATATATATTAGTGCAACGGACACAAAGACATAAAAACTATTTGTATGTAACATAATATATTTCTTAGCACATTGAAATATCAAAACCTGCGTGGTATGGCAGTTGGCTATTTAAGCCAATGTGCATCATTCGCACAGTCTATAGTTCCAAATACCTTCGCCTGTCCTGTTACGAATATCTATCTATACAAATGAACACATTAGTTTATAGAATTGCGTGGCGTCCCCACTGGCCATGTGTAACATAGAAGTATAACTATTCGTTCGGCACATGTGACGGTAAATTACAATTTGTGACCGGGCGTTAACTCCACTGACAGATTTATTCTTCGTATACACGTCCTACTTTGTGTCACAGCTCATAAAGATGTCGTTACGTTGAATTAATATGGCCGCACGTTGAATTAATTTATACTAATAACGTCGTTCTAAGAAAAAGGGCCAACCCAAAATTGGTTTGTTTGTATCTTTGATGCGTGAGTGTTGAGTTTTCTTTTAAACTCTCATGAATAATAATAACATGGAGTTAGTATTGATAAGCATTTTGTATACTTGATTATTGTCAGAAGCAATTTGCAAAGAAATAAAATGTAAGATTATATATTTAGGTATAATATGTTCATTGAAATGTTATAATAAGTCTAGGAGATGTTAAAATATATTATAAGCAGAAGAAAAGCTTTAAAACAGAACAATGCAAACAATAACCAGATTGATACACTTCACAAAGTCGTTATTTAAGATTTTTGAGATTTCGACAAAAGGTTTTTATTTCAATACACAAAGAAGCTTAACGTAATTGCAACGCATTATTTAAATTAAAAGTTTTCTCTTGTAAGTTTAAGTACAAAAAGCAATTATACTGTCAATGCAGTGCAGCTCTACTTTATAAGTTTAGTAATAATGATTTCTAAGTCGCTTCTTTCATCTGGATTAAATTTGTTCGGAGCGATGTGAATAAGAAAATGGATCCCGGGATCCTGAGGAAATTAACTTGAGTGAGGATTTAAATTTTTCATCAAACCAACCTAATTAACTTCATAATTAAACTTAGCAATCTTGTGAAGTTCCATCCATCTATTGAGACTTGACTCGTTGGCGCTTTGATCAAGACTAATATATTATTTCGTCTTAGCCCCGACTCAAATTACATTGTTAAATTAATCTTATATATTTTATTACGAATATTTTTTACAAGCAATAAAGGAATACGTAGGCTTCACAATAATATAACGATAACGAAATGGTTTTCCTTCAATAAACGTTTCTGTAGGTATTATAAAGCTTCGTTCCAGATAAATATGAAACGCGAAGGGCGGAGGTCCCTTTAAAATAAGCATTGTTAAATCTTTTTGAAGTCCTCAACTTTTCGCCATTAAGTACAATTTAAGTATAGAACTTAAATGAAGTGGAAAAGTTGACCGGAAAAGATCACCGTAGGGCAAGTCCATCTCATCTACAGTGTGGGCTATAAAAATAATTTATATTTAGTTACTTTAATTACTTTTAGAACTTTCTTTGATGGATCGGTAGCCTTGTGTTGCCGTTAACTGTACATTTGAAGTTAAATACTGCGGTGTATTGTTAAAGCCCGAAGTAATGGTGTATTGTTCAGTAATTATTACGTTTTATTAGCAATTGTTGATATTTTATTGTAATACCTAAGTTTATGTGTTCATTTTATTACGCATAGTAGCATGAGGAAGTCGTTTTCCAGCTTAACGTGATGTTTTAAACGTCAATATAAGATACGAATGTATCTACAGAATCAACGATGTAAGTTAAGTTCTGATATTTATGCAGAAATAGCCTAATTGGAAGACCATTGGATTTGGGAAGCAGAGGACTTGAGTTCGATTCCAAGGTAGACAACTCTATGTGCGTATTCTCGCTTTAACTCTGTAAGCAAACATCGCGAGGAAACATATATCTAAGAGTTCTTCCTAATGCCGTCGATGCTATGTGGAGACTGCCAACCTGCATTGGGCTAGCATCACGGTGGTCTATGGCGTAACTCTTCTCTGTCAAAATTCGACTATAATTGATTTAAATTTTAAGTTTGATCGTTATTAAGGTTTTGTTGTCTATAACTTTACCCTTATAATCACATTTCATTTAGATTTCGCCAAGGCTATACAAGATAAATTTACCTATCTTTTTCAAACAAATTATTATTTACTTGACTATATTCTTTCATTGACAATATTGACTAAGCTTGCTACTTTCTTTTTTTTTTCTTTATTACATTATAAATAAGATATAGGTGACCATAGTAACAAAGAATTGTACGACGTCAGACGAACAACCCCGAAATACTACGAACGCGATTCGACTGCTTGTGTCAAATGCATGGTTGTGTGCGTATAGTGTTTTTTCATTAATTTAATATATTTCCAATGCATATTTTATAAAAATATTAGGATTCGCCACTCCTTCTCCATGTACACTTTAACTGTGCCAAATTTCATACTCCTCCGCCGGCGCAATTTTCGAAAAAAGGGGTACAAAGTTTTTGCTTCACGTATTAATATATAGATTATGTTATAAAAATAGCAAATGAGTACAATTACTTCGAAGAAATAAGGCTTGCATTGTATTTGTATTGAAAACTAAAACAAAATTGTATGTTGGCGTGCCAACACGTCCAATTATTAATAACTACAATGTAACATACTAGTCAATTTAATAGTTATGTCAAAGGTCATTACACTCGTCTGCTAATTGTAACCCTAAAGTAGGTCATATAGAAACGTGCATTTGGTTAATACACAAACTTTGTTGACAAGGGTCCAATGCATGCCCAAAAACTGCTTCATTAGCATCCGAGTTTTAGTTTTAGATTGTACTTACATTAGTGTCGTTTAAATAACAGGAAGCGGGTCTGTGTTCGCTTGTGTTAATTTATTAGGGTCAAGTTAAATATTATGTTAATTGGGAATTAGAGCTGTTTTGTATAAGATTACTGGACATGTAAAAGTATAACATCACCGAAGCTAACAGTTTGGCAACGACTACTAAAATCTATCCACGCTAACTAATTATTTAGAACTACGAAAAGAAATGTTGCATAATATTACACTAAACCAAACCGACCAACATGTTAATTCTTCCAGTGAGTTTATAATCTGTGAGACTGCTATCAAATCACAAGACTTATCGGAATGCTAGCTACTCGTAGCCTATTGCGATTTGATAATGAGCCTGATAAATAGTAATTTTAATAGTACTGCCTTAGTAGTGCATCGATAGTGCTTACAACTGCTGTGCTGAGGTCTCGGGATAGCTAATGTGTCATTGGGTTTTTTCGCCAGGTGATTCGAAATAGTAGCACGGAGTCCGGCATATATGCCCGATGTACGCGACCTAAAAATATGGTCGGAGGAATGTGGGTTTAATATATTTACCCCATCGGGAATATAGGCGCGAGAACACGTATGTATTCAATAGATTTGATATGATCGAGAAGATAATAAATGATCGACATTGAAAAGAGTCTCATGCGCAATCGTGTAAAAAACAAGTCCTTTGGAATACAAATTTGGAATGAATTTGCAAACAGCAGTATGTTAGGTATTCTGGGAACTCCATTCACCATATGAACGTAGCGTAACTGATATCGAGCCACGCATTTCATTGGTCCCTCCTATTTTTTACGGGATCTATACAAATCGGAATCAAAGTTTTGGTAGAATTTATTGCGCGACACTACGCTACCCCGCCCACCGTACGTGTGAGCCCGGAATTTACGCAAAAACTAGTTCTGTGTTTGAGATCACACCTTTGTGGAAAGATTTAGTGTCGGTCGACTGAATGGGGTTTTTCAATTAATTGGAGGTAAGCCTTGAAACTTTATAGTATAGGTACGGACTTGGCGTTATGCCAAAACTGCTGAATAAAAATTCAGCACTGGTAGAATTTGGACGCATAGTGTTCTATATTCCATAAACCTTTTCAAGATCATAGCTATTACACTGAGTTGGGTGCAACCACGACCGGAATACTATTACTCTTGGCGAAGGAAATAAATAGCTGATTGGTAATTTGTTTAACTATTCGATATTCGTTCCAAATTTATTTGCTGACAAGCATATTGGGTAATCGAAAATGTGCAATTTTATAAATTTGGTTATACTGGCAAAGCCAATAAAACTACATTAGTAGTAACACAGACAATCGATTCCAAGGTTAGTTTAAATATATATTTAAAGAACTTAAGTTCAACTTTAGGAACAGAAAAGACTCAATTATGACAAGAGAAAAACACAAAGAAAGCAATTTCATATTATTGAATGTTGATGAACCCATCCGTCTCCGCATTTTGGCAATATTATTTTCATTCTATACAGCTTTGTCATAGGAGCATTGCATAACAATATTTTTTTCAAGTCTTGTGTTAAATTCCTTATTGCTAGCTATTAGTAATATTCATATAACCTAGGTTACAGTGTAAACTTTATAATAGTTAATCAAAAACTTCGACTTTACATATCGGTAGCTGCAGCAAAACTGTTCAGAAACTAGTATAGTAAAGAGCTCGACTTTTATGACTAAAATGTTCGCAATTTAAAGTTTTATCGTAAACCGATGTGACATTTAAAATCCTAAATCCTTGTGAGTAGCCACTTCAATTTGTAGCTGACTATGGCAGCCGAAGTTGTGCACAGCCCGGGGCTAGCGTCTCCGCCCTCTAGTTTCATACAAATTGATATTTACGGTAATAGCATGAGTTTTTCAACGAGAAGGCAAAGTTAGAGGATAACAGGCTCAGTTGGATACGCTCCGGAATCCAAATGGGCAAAAACGTTGAGCTAAAGAAGTGAAAAACGGATCTACAATTTCCACGAACGGAATTATTCAAGATCAATTTAATGTTTTACGAGTTAGCTTTTCACTGTTGGATTTGGAAAGAATAAAAGCTTCCGACGAACCTCAGTGTGGATATTACATTAACAATGCCGCAACATTCCGCCGGAACTCAGCTTTCGAGTGGTCACCTACTTAACATTTGTTTTGGATCGTAGCCTTTAATAATTGCGTAACGTGAAAATAATGAAAATGAATTTCACATTTGTACACTTTATTGCGAGAGTTACATTGTATTCTGTAGATTTAAAGGGCTGTTATGTTTTGAACAATTGTTCTAAAGGTATTTTCCTTACCTCCTATATTAATTGCGTCATTGGTACATTGGCGTGAGTCATATTAAACTGAGGAACTCGTAACTACTAAAATCACCTGCGCAATCGCTGTTTATAAATTGATCAGTTCGACTCATAGGTAAAAAGCGGTACTAAAATTTTCTTTAAATATTACTCAGTAGCAATGTAGTTATTACGGTTTAAGGAAACAGACTTACACATCTTAGAGTAGCAAAGTGAAGACGTTAGCTGAGATGTGTAATTATTGCGGTATTTAGCTGGAATTGGTTTTTTAATCCCACTTTATCCCAGCAGTTACAGACTCCGTGCTACTAGCAAAAATGTCTTGATATCAGAGCCCGAATATAGCTTGTCCAACCTTTCAGTACTAAGACCTCAAGAGATTATTACAGTTAAAATCATATCGCCCAAGATCACGAGTTTAACCGTACAGCAGAGCCCAACATCTTATTCAGAACATACACCTAAAGGTTCGGATTGTGTTTACATTACATTAACAATATTTGTCCCATTGCATTGCATAACACAATAACCCGTTCAGGTTATTCTCGTAACCCAACACGTGCCTGTAAACATTTCTTATTCCACCGCGATGTACCTACCCTTTATATTAATAAAAGCTTCAGAATACGTAACTATTAGATCCAGGTGCATGATTTTCAATAGAGGAACGTAAATAAGCGGGCGTCCCGTTCTCGGTACAGTCGGCCCAATAAATTATGTGGTGGACCACAGCATTCGAGCCCCGGACGCCTGTCGAATCCAACGAGAACCAATTAGTCCTACTCGAGAATATTTATTTGCGGTTTTCTCAAACAAGTGAGCATCCGACACTTTAGGTTCACACACTTCGTGACTTGACTTCTTTATGTAATAGATGTAGTGAAGGTTCGGCTAAGTGATTACGATTAATGCGTTTCTAAGGTATTCTCTTTATTTGGTTGCGCATTCATCGTCAGGTTTACTTACATGTGACAAGTGCAGGTGTGGATTGTGGTATAAGTTCTGTAAGATTCGAACCCTTGTCGGCATCTAGTATTCTGTTTAAAAAAGTGGTTATCTTGTCCATCTTTCGAAATTTGGTATGATTGATGGCTTTTATACTTATTTTTATAAGAAGACATATTGTGTCGAGAAATTGCTCTCTGGTATATCAAAAATTGATTTGACGACCTCGATGGCGTAGTGGTTAGTGTAACCGACTGCCACGCCTGAGGTCGCGGGTTCGATTCTCGCACAAGTCAAACATTTGTGTGCATAAACATGGATGTTCGTCTTGGTCTGGGTGTTTCTATGTATAATATGTATATATTTACAAAAAAAAAGTATATATGTATGTTCATCCATTGTCTAGTACCCATAGTATAAGCCCTGCTTAGTTTGGGCTAGATGGTGTTGTGTGTATGTGAAAGAATATTATTATTACCTTATTATTATTACCTCTATCAACGACTCCACAGTTGTTGTCATTATCGTACAAGACTTCTTTCATAATCATCACTTCAGTCTTTTGTAGAACTGAACATAGGTTTGTAAATATTTTTAAATATAAATAACTAATGTAGCCCTTGTAGTTCTCAAGTTAGAGTGGCAGAAAACAGGAGAAATAATAATATGCTCCGGTGAACAGACAACTAAGGTAAAAGAAAGGATTATATAGGCAAATGCAGCAAGGGCCTTTCTTCTGGCTAGCTAGATAGATGTCTAAGTGAAAGTGATGCAATCTAGTGGATACAAGCAACATACCACCGGCGTTGGAATCGTTACTACTTACTATTTATTCTGGCCTCGAGGAATCATATCTCAACGAATTGTATAGGGAAAATATGCAACCATACCCATGGCAATAGTTTCGAACCAAACGATATCTATACCATTCATATTTCAATACCCCAATAAATAAATAGGTAACATAATTCGATAACCGCAATCGTTTTACTTATCTCTAGTTTAGTAGTACGGGGTCGATTCACTAATATGAAACGATGTCGGCAAGTATTCATGTGTCACGCACGGCAAACACGCAACCGAATATCGTTGATCCCTATAATACTATGATTGATCGCTGTTAGCACTTAGTACATTAGCCGTTGTGAAAATATTAAAGAGCTGGCAAAAATGTCGCCTTTTGTAGTTATTAGGCGTAAGGTGAGTGACCTTGTTGATTGTTAATTCTTAGCGCTAGAATTTGTTAAGCAATGTCTGGAAAGCAGCTTAAGCTTATACACATTATATACACTTTGGAGAACTGACGGAATCAGTCATCAAAATAAGACATTGAAAACATGATAAGCCATTTTTACAGATTACAGGTGAAGTTGCTTGAGTACCTATATATAATTATGAAAACTGCATAAGGTGACTTTGTCTTTGACTACCAAGTAAAATAAATAATTCATAGAATAAAACTTAAGTCATATGCAATTTAAATGTAATCTTTTACTGAAATGAAGTCATGCTTTGGAGATTTTACATGATGGTTTGACTTTAAAATTTGTAGTGCGACGACTAAAGTTTTGAAGAAGGTCAACACCCTTGCAAAGACTGCTTGTGATGAGAAGTACGAAATGTTTCTAAAACATTAAGAATATAATATATAGTAAGAAATTAAAATATGAATAAGAATAACGACAATCCATAAAATATAAAAACCCGTGACCACGACAAACCAATAAGGCAAATGAATATTTTTTAATTTCAAGTTAATTTACTTTGCAAAATGTTTACAAAAGCAAGCCAATTTATTTGCTATTAGAAGCTAAAAAAATAATATGATCACTATTTGCTATGACTTCTACGTGATTTTATGATAAAATTAATCTAAATTTCAGCAATTCCAATTTTTATTTTATTTTTCAGCCTACCTACTTATAATAATGTGCTCTATATTCTATAATCTATTTTCGTTATTATATAATTTTAATTTTATTATGTTTTAATAATGCTATAACACTTACACATTTTACGCAAGTATATGAATCTATTATTCTACATAATATGTCTCATCTTGTATCAAAATTACCTACTAGCATTTAATCGCTATAAATTCATCCTACAGATACAAAGCTACGCTATCTGCCGAGATCATCTCACTTTATACTATCCTATAGCTTAACACGACTAAGAAAATAAGCCAACCGAAATCTACTTTATTGTTTGGAAAATGTAAAAGAACTGTACTTAAGTGTTATTTTCTTTAATTGGGCCATGCTTGAGGCAAAAAAGACTTGAACAAGAGCGTTACAAACTTTCCCTTCAATTACGTTTGTAATCGCGCAAATCTTGATTACGTATTAACCTCATTTGTTTAGCAGAAGTACGTAGAAAAGTAAACAGCTATTTTCTTACTCTGCTATTTTATTTTAACCTAATTTAACTTTAGCTATTGAAGGACCATTTTGCGTTAACGAAGTTATCGCGTCGGGTGGAATCACGTTGGTTGTTTTGTTACTGGCGATACCATAACGTAAAATGTTTTGCGGTAGCGGCGAATGTTAATAAAATTTTAATTTAAATATGTATGGGCCATATACAGGCTAAATATGCTGTAGTACTGTGCTTAATTATATATGGACGTAAAGCGGTTTAGTTATTGGCGACGAAGTTTTATTTAAATATTGAGAAGAAATATTGGAAATTCTGTCATTTCAGCATTTGATAATTTCATTATTTGCATATATGTTTATTAAATTTTCTTAATACATTTTTTTATATTGTTGGTAAATTTACTAGCCAAGCTAGAAAAAGAACCTGTTGCCTCTCAATCGCAAGTCCAATGCCTTGGGCTACTGCCACTTCAAACTACTGCAAAGTAAAAACATTTTGACCAATTTTGATCTGTGTTATTAGAGCTGTCTATTTGTTTTATCTAGTAACATATATATATATATGAGCTTGTACTATGGGTACTAGACAATGGATAAACATACATATATACTTTTTTTTTTAAGTACATACTACATGTATAATATCATAGAAACACCCAGATCTAGACAAACATCCATGTTCATGCACACAAATATTTGTCTTGTGCGGGAATCGAACCCGCGACCTCAGGCGTGGCAGTCGGTTACACTAACCGCTACGCCATCGAGGCCGACGAACATATTCAGCATCGAGTCTGAATACTTTTGTGAAAACTTGACATTCTGGTTTCACTTTACAAGGTAACTTCTGCGGCTTGAATAACACAAAAGAAATCTATAAAGTAACCGGGATGAGATATTTTTGTTCGTGTCTAGCTCCCGGACGGACAAGGAACGTAAATTCTACGTATTATAGTAGCCTTAAGTTATTAATATGTAGGTGGATTCTTTTCCTATCTTACTAATGTAATTTCATGCCTGCCTCGTACGATGCTCGCGGGGAAGCTACAAGGTAATGTACTCGTATTCGAAGTGGAAACCACAAGAAAATGTATAGTACTTTTACATTAATACTGCAGTTTAAGTAAAACATATTCGTTTTATTATTTATTAAACTGCTTACTTCGAATTCAAATGTTTTCTTAAGAATATTACAACCTGGACACTTTTTTGTTAATTTAAAATCATTTTGAATAAGCCTTATATAAACATAGCAGGAACAAAATTGAAAAAAATATATAATCCAAACCATAAAAGATTGTAGCCAAATAACCTTATGCTATCTTTGGATAAAAAATGTGATGAGAGCTAATGAAGCAAGAAGTCTATTTTGCTTCGTTCGCACATCCATGCTAGGATCTTATTAAATGGAGTACGTTCGTATAACTTATTAATTATCGACTCGATTAAACCAGTGAAATAAGCCAATGCCATCATGGATGATTCAGATGACTATGCAATATTTTCGTTCGAAATAGCTTTTGTTTAAAGATAAAAATGTTAAAACAATATAATTAGATCATATAAAAGCTATACAGCTCAGCAAACTTACAACTACTGGATAAGCAAAGCAAGGCTATGACGAAATACAGGTAAACGCTGAATGTGATGCATTTAGCATTATTGTGTTGCAGAAGATAGCAAAGCATGCAAGCAGTAGGAAGTGCTATAAGAACTGTGAAGCAGTTATTATGATGATGATGATTGTGAAATTTTTTCTAATGGTCTAGCAATACTTACCTATATTAAATTTAACAATACATATTTAATATCGTTACACTGTTAATAAATTGCTGAACAAAACAAAAACAATAAGCAATATATTTTTATTTACAAGAACAATGGAAAGTTATGAAAGAGTTTTTCTAGCAAAATGTGAATTTTCATAGACGACGTATTTTTATAGACTTTCCTTTTTACCATTTACCGGATTAATATAAGGAAACTAGATTGTTCGGACGTGCTCTGGGCAGGTTTTGAAAAAGCGTAGTTATGACCGAGCCTCGACGTTTACCGTCCGATAAATTGCTATTTATTATTATGAGTAACGATTTTTACTGGGTAAATGTCGACGGTAGACCCTAAATGAGGTCCGTACTTAACCCAGCTTAGACATTTTGTGTAGATAGTATCCGCGTAAAGCGTTTATTGAGGAAAATGTTTGCCTATATTTTCATGTTTTCGATGGATATGTTATTCGTGTATTTAATAAGAACAAAATATAATATTGTTAACGTCAGATTGGACTCATCAAATGTGTCAATAAATATTATTGTGGATAAGAAAATGCTACGCGAGTTAAAAGTGACTGTCACATAAGATATTGTTATTTATTACAACGTTAGTACAAATTCTATTTGAAGTTACTAGTTTCTGTTCGCGGTTTTACTCGCGTACCTAAATCTTACATCTTACGCATATCCGAATAATCAGGTATTACCCAAATTAATTTATTGATTTATTCAGTAACTAACATCTTACAAACTTACAAACTAAAATCTATAATATTACTAGCATGAATCTTATACTCTCTAAATGGAGTCCAAAAGATTTAAGGTTTTGTGAGAGCACTGTACTGTATAATATAATAATAATTATAGAAAGAAGAGCGAAGATCATAATTATTGTCATATATAGGTGGAAAACGAAATCGTTTTACTATGTAAAGTCACTTAACATGTACATTATCAATATTAAATAACAAAAAGTGAAGTCGTCGCCGTAGTTTTCTTTATAAATGTCATTTAAAAGTGTTCAAAAGGATTTAATAATTGTATTAATTTAGTTTGATCATTATTCCTAATCTAGATTTTAGTTAAATTAACAAAGTTTCAATTTACAAAGCTAAAAGGTAGGTACGTAATTATAAAGTTTTAGCTCTGACCCAACTTTGGGGACACGCTGAAATTTCTAAAATAACTTTCTTGGGTTTGAAAAAATTTAGAGAAGCTGTTAAAATTATATTTTGGCTCTGAAACCCAGAATATTAATTCTGGCAAAGAAGTAATTTTAGAAAAACCAGTATATGTCTTATCACAAGATTTACTTTAATTATAAAATCTGGTTACTTAACATTCCAAAAAGTTGAGCAGGTCTTTGAAAGGGTATATTAAATACATTAAGCTATTCTAAGACGAAAGAAGATTAGATCTATCTCATCTTCTTTAAAATTATTAAATTCTACAAACACTGTTATAACAAAATCAATTAAAAAGCTGTGGACAAACTTAAAATTGAACCTCGTTCATAAATGAATATACACTTTAAAACAGTCGTGGGAAACTATGCTTTATTAATACGGCTCAAAGACCATGTATACATCAGCTATCAGCATTAACTTGACTACCTAGCAGAAAACGCAGTCATACATTGGTCATACCAAATTACACTCTCATGTTTGGCGACACTGGATTTGCATCTTTAAGAGTCTTTTTTACCAACATGAAAGTCACTCGCGACTAAGGTAAATTAGAATCAAAATTTTGTTATTTTTTCTTTAAATTGAACGTTGTATCTGCAACAAACAAAACGGTCAAGTAGAAGCTTACATTTGAGTACATAGCCGACTATAGGTAGGCCATACATTGACGTGTCACTATACGTCACCGCTGAGTTATAGCGGGCCCGTATTTTGGCCTGAATTGTTAATTAAACCTCACCAATATGCCACTCACAACAGCTTAATAAAATTATAGACCCAATTTCCGATCAGATTTAAATTGTTGGTGCCCGTAATCAGATGTAGGATGTAAGTTGTTCGATTATTGGGATAAAGCTTGTGGTGTTATTGATTTCATAAACATAAACATATAAAGTTATTCAATTTAAATTCTATCATATATGTAAGTGTTCTGTATTCTCTTTTCGTCACTTTGACTAGTATTTTGGTTTTATATTGTTACGGTAACACAATTACCTGATAAAAATCGATACCGTTGTATAAAGAATTATTTGGGTGTAAGACGAAGAATTTGTGCTTTGTGGAAATTTGTAGGATTGATGTGAAGTTCTTATACCTGCTTGACACCAACAACGGCAGTTTTGCTAATATCTTAATTAATAATGTCAGTTTATTGTAACGTAAAAGTGCAAACATATTTAAAGACCAACAATCCGTAGATCATATTTTTTTAGTTACGTATACTAGCTGAACGTTTATTATATACATTTATACATAAAGGATTAATGGTCACACCGTGACCATTAAACGCTGAGCAATCGTTGCGCTTAAAGTATAGACTGCCTACTTTCAACTTTATATAATTATAAACTGAAGGAAGAACGTTGAGAACAGGAGGGAAGTTAATTGCCACTTCATGACGACTTCTTTAAAACAATCTTAGAATGAAAATTTTAAGAAAGCTGAAAATATATAGCATTTCATTCGTATTGAGAGGTTTAAAAGAAACCAGAAGATATTTGGTGGTTACTCCACTGACAAGTGCTACGCTCTTAAATAAGATAAGAAGAACCTGATAAAAGTAAAAACGTAGGTCTATTTTACGTCACCTGCTTTTTGATTTACTTTTTAAAGGGGTTACTACAGCAATGAACTAAGATTAATTTGTGTCAGAATCGTGTTATTTTAGGGCTCGTATTATTTATTATTTTATCTCGTTTGCAACGCTGCAGCTGTTGCAAGTTGATTTATGTTGGAAAAAGAGTGCCAAGGAGGGGATCGCAATAAGACGAGGACCGAAGAATTATATAAGGGAGGGCGAAAAAATGTTACAATTTTACGGATTGTGGCAGTTTTTTCCGGTAACTTACTGCATAAAAATATAAAAGCGTATAAATTTCACGTTGAAATTCACAGAGCAATTTTCAGTGCTAAGAGGATTGTAATTTATTTTGTATTATGTGTTCACTTGAAACATTTCTAGCACATTGTAATCCATAACAACTATCTCATAGTCAATGGTTGGAATAATGAGCGATACAAAAAAGGCTAGCATTCCCTTCACCTTATTTCAGCTTTTCTTTATTTCTTTATATCCTTTTTTAATCTGTAATAACATACATTTCTTGCATATTTTTAAAGGGAAAGTCAAAAAGGCATTCTCCTTATTTTTTTTGGCAGCTTTGTTTTTAGGCTTTCGTTGCAAGAGGCAAGCCAATGCGTTATACTGTGTTCAGCCTTTGTTTGCTTGACAGAAAATTCATTTTTATGCCTTGTGAATCAAATCCTAGAAATTTTGCACTGCAGTCACATTTAATATTGCTTTTCCACTGAGGAAGTCATCGAATAATAAACTTACTAAAAACATGGCTTATTAATGAGCTTTTACGTTCTTCATGTATATTTATTGTTTCATATGAAACAATTAATTACTAATAGGATTTCACAAAGCTCTTAATCGAATAACTGCAAATTAACCTATCTTATCTTGTGTGTGGGCCAGTTAGTACAGACCGGCGACACTTCGACCCAGTGGGATCTTTTGTGTCGACTTCCCCAATAACGACTGCCATTAGATGGTAATGGCAGTCGGGACCGACGACTGAACGTGCTCTCCGAGGCACGGAGCAGACGATAATTGTCAATCAATACGCACATAATTTCGAATAGTCATTAACTTCTGAAAGTCATAGGTGCGCGACGTGGCTACGAACCCGAGACCCTCTGCATTGCAGTCTGTTGGTCTCCCCACTCGCTGCTCTTAATTAACCTATAATAAGTAGGTAAGCATTAATTGATTTACAGCTAAACTCTAAATCAATATAATAGAGTCGGCGAGGCTGTATCTACCATTCGCACAATACCATTATGTCAATAGGTAGAAATCACAGTAAGTGTTTTTTTTTTGGCCTATGATTCATTCGAGCAGACGGATCACCTGATGGTAAGCAATTACCGCCGCCCATGGACACCCGCAACACCGGAGGAGCTACAAATGTGTTGCCGGCCTTTAAAAACGGAGTACGATCTTTTCTTGAAGGTTTGTAGTTCGTATTGGTCCGGAAATACCTCAGGCTACAGTTCATTCCACAATTTAGTTGTGCGAGGCAGAAAATTTCTGGAAAACACACAGTTGTGGACTGCCAACCATCTAAATGATGGGGATGGAAATTCTGTCGCGTAAAAGCGAAGTAAAAGCTATAGAAGATACATAGCGAGGCCACATCTCTACGCATCGGGGTCTAGCCGATTTGAAACAACTGGCAGTCGACGATTCGAGTTACTCTCCGTTGAATGCGGTCCAGAGGGAGAAGCTGGTACTAGGGTGCCCCTGCCCAAAGATGAGAACATCCCCTTCTCTACGACTATCCCAGTTTATGATATAGCGTTCCCCTTTTTTTTTTTTTTTTTGATACCCAGGTAAAAATGCTTGATGCACTACCCGCCGGCTAGGGGACGGCACCGGCGGGGCGTGTGGGACTCACCAGCCTAGTGCTGGGATACCCACTAAAAAAACCTGGGGTGTTCCCTCTCCCACCCAATGGGGGGGGCCAGTTGGGAGTTTAAAAGATTCATCCATAGCAGGCCCCCCCGTGTGGGTGCCGGCCGGGTCAATCAGACCCGACCTCCTCTCGTCCCCGGGGGAGAGCATTTCACTGCTCTCCCCTTTCGACGTTAGAAGGCGCGCGGGAACACCGCGCGCGCCCTCTGTGGGTTCTTACTCACGGGTGGCAGGGTCCCCTGAGGCCTTGCCACCCAGAACCCTTAGGTGGGGGGCAGGAGAGCGACATAAGCGCGTCTCCTGCGCCCCCTCCTCCGGCGGCGGATGTCCGGGGCTTAAGGATCTTCCTCACGCCCCCGCTCCGCCGCCTCCTTCTGCGAGATGACAGCCTCGCAGAAGGACCTCATTATGATATAGCGTTCCCCTACACCAACCGTATAGGTTATATTAGGGGAGCCGCTGTACCTTCCAGTGCCCGAGAGCACCTTCCGAGTCCAGTTGTAGACAGTTCTTGTCCCAAAATCTCAACTCTCCACCCTAACCTCAGAGATCCAGTTCTCGTAAGCGAGCTACCTCGTGCCCAAGTGACACTACGTATTCTCCAGATAGGTACCGGAGCAATAAAACCGCTCACCACCCGCCACTCGCTGGAGTTGCTAACGAAAACCTCGCTGAAGCCGACGGAGAAGCCGCCTCCCATATCTCCAGAATGGTACCGGAGCTGTGTAAGGCACGCTCACTTCCAGACGTACATCCGTATGCCTACCCAAATAGGCCTACAAGCCGGGTGTGGCCCGAGTCACTCCAGCTATGACTCTTACCTGCTGAGCAGGCAAGCGCCCGAGATGTGTTGAGGCAGTGAAACCACACTGCCACTTCGCTAAAAGCAACTCCGTGCCTCATGCGACCGACTGGTTCGCACTGGCCGCGCCTGAGTCCGACGCTCGAACGCAACGTGCTTGCCGAGCAAACGAACATGTCGTCCTCAGCGGCCAACCACATGCCCCTGTGAGTCCAACACCAATGTCAGGCACCGCGCACTCTAGTCAGCGGTCGATAGAACACGCCTTTCGAGGCGCAGTGGGCTTCCTGACCCCGCAGTACCCTGGTCCAAAGGGGGAGACCCGTAGTTCTCCTCCCGAAACCCTATCTACTCGGGTCCTGAAGATAGGGATGTGAGGCCGAACCTGCGCCTTGTAAAGTAGTAGGTGGTGGGCCGGTGTGAAATACTGTCTCGATCTGTTGAGCACGCCAAGCTTTTTCGAAGCTAATTTAGCCTTACCCTCTAAATAGCCGCGGAACTGGACTTCACTCGATATGTCGATACCAAGTATTCCAATATAGGCTGACGCAGTTATGGGGATGTGCTCAAAACGAGGAGATACGACCAACGGCAGTTTTTTAGCGGTGAACGCGTAGACTTGTGTCTTTGTGGGGTTAAATCGGACCAAATTAAGTCTGCCCCAATCTGAGACTTTCTTTAAAGAGGTCTCAATTCCACACACAAGTTAATTTTTCCCGAGAGATGTTAGCGCGGTTGGAATAGAGAGCATCGCTCGTACTGTCGTCCGCATAACAATAAATGTTGCTTATTTGCAACATGTCATTGATATGGAGGAGGAACAGAGTAGGAGATAGCACACAGCCTTGCGGGACACCAGCATTTACAGGCATGGAGTTAGAGCATTCACCTTCGACTGCGACCTTAATGTTTCTGTCTGCTAAAAAGCTAGGGACCCATTCGCATAATCTCTCGGGAAGCCCATAGGAAGGAAGCTTCGAAAGAAGCGCTTTGTGCCAGACACGATTGAAGGCCTTCGCTATGTCCAAACCCTTTGTCTCGATCGCCTGTGTGAGTGGTAGAATTACTACCATAGGCATTCTCTAAAGTTACCCAAAAACTATACAGGGTGCTACTGCTGCTAGGAGGGTAATATTTATATTGAGACAATAACTTTACTCAATACATTTTACTTATAAACTGTATCAAGCAGTAATTATATTCTGAAGGCAAATATCAAATTCTATATTTAACGACACGATATTGAGTTCGAACAATAGTCTATTAATTAATACCCAATATTTTTGGTTACATTTACAGAAATAGAATTACAATTATTACCAATATTGTATTACTGAGCTTATATATTGGCGCGAGGTCTGATTTGTTTATCTGTGGCATAAACGTGACTTCTGATTGAGAGGTTTGACTTTGAGATTTAATGAATATCAATAAAATAGTATAAAAGGAAGATATCTTATTAAATTATTCATTTGCGAAAATATATATAATATATAAAAGGCAACAATTTAAAACTTCAATTCACATACAAAATGTGACGTGAATATCGAATCCAGTACGAATTGAAGGCTTACAGAAAGTATGCATAGGTAGTGCAGCGCTGGATTTTTATTCACCCTCGTACCCCGACGACTGGTCGTTAAAGTGTATCAGAAGGTTTTGGGTTGCTCGAGAACTGTCACACTGCCTAGCACATGAAAAAGGAAAAGATGGTATCACCCCGCATTGGGTCGCTACCGATAATCCGGTCGTCGTATCGGTATCGGATTGTCTGATCTGACGAAGCTCATTTTACCCGATAGCCTCTGGCGTAAAGCAATTCTAAACACCATTTACGTATCACAGGGGTTATCTTAAACTATCGGTATGTAATATTTTGAGAGCATCGATGGCTTTAGTTTGAGAGCGAGAACTGATCGCCCGCCACAAACCCTGATAACGATGAAAACTTGGTAGCTTCGTATAAAACGATCCTTTGCAGTTTCTTGTTCAAAGTGATAGTTCTCATTGATGGGAATTTTTATACTTTACGTGAGATTTATTACAGACTATCATATTGAAAGGAAGCTATATAAAATGGTAATAGTGCCTGATGGCAATAATAAGCTCGCCTTCTGTCATGGCACCTCAATTTCGAAATCTAGGCTTTGAATAGGCAACTATGCAAATGTATAGGTGTTGGCATTGAGCTATCATAATGACTAGTATTATTATGAATACTTAAATATTTAAACTGTTGTAATAAGCGCCCCAATTGCCACAATGTATAATTTACAATTAAGTATAAAGGCGCTTTATAAGTCAAGAACAAATTAAATATTCTGAAAATAACAAAGTAAGAAAAATATTGAAATGCTGAGTGCTTACGAATACGTAGAAAAAGCTTTCACTGTGAATATCTACGTCAACAATGTTTGAAAAACAAAGATGATAATTATGGTGATAAAACAGATAGCCTACAAATAAACTGTAAATCAGACTCAACTATACCAATATTTCTGTGTAGAAATTAAAGCAACAGTCAGAAGAACGCAAAAATCCCCAATAATATCGAATACTTTCTCGAGATAGCACTTCACCGTGTTTAATCTTAGAGCTTATATAAAATTTATTAAAGGTAAGGTTTGGTGAAAAAACGCGAAAGAAAAGTAGAATTCAGATTCAGAAATGAAATGAATACGGGGCTTGAGGCGTTTCGTCGCCAATGAATAATTTATTTCAGAACTGGGTTTTCACGAAATTACTTGCCATCTCATTTGAAAGAGTGTGCCGACGTTTGCTGAATCGACTGTTAATGCTGTAAGTACGTAGGTACCTTTTTATATTGTTTTGTGTGGATGATAAAAAAAATTATGAACATCATATGAATTTATTATTGTACGTTGGATGAATGAACGCGAAATGGGACGTTAAGCGAATTACATACGCAATATGGTCTTGTTTTTCATAGCTTTGGCAAAGACAACAGAATTGGGTGGTCATATTTAAAAAGGTTAGACAATACGAGTACAATACAATACATGCAAGATATAAATTTTATTAATATTTTTATTAGTTAGTTAAACATTCACTTTCAGCACTTATAATATGTAATAACAATAATAATAATATCAGCCCTGCATTAAATTGTCCTACGGCTGGGCACGGGCATCTTTTCAGTGTAAGAAGGGATAGGCTATAATCTACCACACAGGCCCAGTGCCAGTTTGTCGACGTCACATATCTTCAAAAACATTATGAAGAACTGTCAGATATGCAGATTGCTTCACAATATTTTTCTTCATCGTTAAAGCGAGCGATAATTAACGAATTAATACGCACATAATTTCAAAAACTTATATAGGTGCGTGCCTTGGGATCGAGCTCGACCTCTACGTAGCGGTCTAAGGACGCCCTACTAGGCAATCGTAGCTTTTTCAAGGAGGAGTCGGGAATGCTTCATAGAACGATCGTGTGTCAACCTCTTGAACAATAATAACAGCAATTTTAAGAATGACTCACTTAAGTTGAGTAAGTTACAAACGAATGATATCAATCAATAAACTCCATCGTTCATAATGTTATTAGATGTTTTCCTGACGGAAAAATTTTCAGAAGCTCCTCATTATGTATTATGAATAAATCGATGTTAATAATCTTGCATTATTTGTTTCAGCTTATGCCAGAGTTTGCCTTTCAAGCGTGCCGGTTTTAAGATTTTTTGCTCTGTTTTGTGATACCTATTATTAACAAATAAAAATTAAAAACATGCAGGGCAGTCTTTGGGGACTGCCGATAGAAGTGAAAACTAAGTAACTAGCTCATGGAAAGCGTTAGGTGACGATGACGCGAGTTCCATGGTTTTTGTGTACCTAAAAAGTGCTCAACGCGCGTAAAGAAGTTTTCACTTTAATAAATAATAAGGTTGCTGTAGATGACTCGGGTGCGACTCCGAGTCAGGTGCGGTATTATTAGTTTGCCTGCTCAGCAAGTAAGAGTCATAGCTGGAGTGACTCGGGCCACACCCGGCTTGTAGGCCTATTTGGGTAGGCATACGGATGTATGTCGGGAAGTGAGCGTGCCTTACACAGCTCCGGTACCATACTGGAGATATGGGAGGCGGCTTCTCCGTCGGCTTCAGCGAGGTTATCGTTAGCAACTCCTTTGAGTTGCGAGTAGTGAGCGGCTTTATTGCTCCGGTACCTATCTGGAGAATAGGTAGTGTCACTTGGGCACGAGATAGCTCGCTTACGAGAACCGGATCTCTGAGGTTAGGGTGGAGAGTCGGGATTTGGGGACAAGACCTGTCTATAACTGGTCCCGGAAGGTGCTCTCGGGCACTGGAAGGTACAGCGGCTCCTCTATTATAACCTAATCGGTTGGTGTAGGGGAACGCTATATCATAAACTGGGATAGTCGTAGAGGAAGGGGATGTTGCCTATATAATGTGAATGCTGTGTACATTTTTAATAGACAAACATATATACCCACGGTTACATCCATAGTGTAAGTGCTTATATTTGAAACATTCGTATCTCTAGCTGTAAGTGTACCTTATTATATATAAATAAATACATGATTTTTATAATACATAGAATATACTACAAAATATATCATCTGCTGTTACTTAGCTTTTTTAGAAAACGTATTCAGACCATAAACTATCATTCTGCAAAAAAACATGAAAATCCGTTGCTCTGTAAAAGATGGACACACTAACAAACACATTACAGCGTCTTTAATAATAGTAAGGATTTAACAAAACCAAGGAAACAACTTGTTTAATTATGTCATAATGTTTAATGTGCCTCGAGGGAGTACTGGTGTATGGGTCACTTAATATTATTAGCTATTGCAATTACTTTGTGTTGAATAATTTATGTAGTCATAAATAATTAATTAGCCTACACGTTAATTACATCAAGTGTCCCCTACACTTATGTTTAATATTTATTATCGTAATCACCAAATTGTGGTGGTGGTAAATTAGTTCGTTGTGTTTAATGAAGGGTATAGGCAGTAGCACTTTCGGGTCAATGATCTCAAACGTAACTATTACAGGGATATGCTACAAAATCTCAACTTTTATATGGACATCTCAAACCCTTTTCTATTTTAGATATTTTTCAGATTGTATAATAAAATATATTAAAAAGTGTTACGTATTATAATAATAATGATTCAATCAAAACTTGAAGGAGGACACTATAAAGGAGCTCTGTCTCCTGAATATATTTATATAATATATTGTTTACCTTAGTAAACAATTTATTTCAATAAACAAAGCAGCATCAACATTTTAATTCTAAGTCGACACGCGTAAAGTATTGATAACATTACAATGAAAAAACTACCATGAGCTTAGTTTTAAGACTGAGCTCAGACCAATTTGTCATGAATCCCTACCTAAACTAGCTAATACTTGTATATTTGTACAGTATTACTTAATTTCTCATTACATTATATAATTTGGTGACTCACATTGTATCGACGTCACCGTAGTGGTAGATTTGTATGTAGTAACACCAGGCTCTCACTACCAAGTGCACCGTGTGTTTAGTTGTCATCTAACCAATATTAATACATCTTGGAAAACTAAAAAATATCATCTGCTTACTTAACAGCTGTTACTTCTTGACCCTGACCTAAACAAACTATCTCTGCCTGGTCCACTTTAATTTTAAATAGTTTGAAGCAACTACTTCAAAGACGAATATCCAAACTAATATTATAAACGTGAATGTGAGTTTGTTTGTTACGATTTCACGCCGTAACTACTCGACCGACCATCATGCAATTTCGCATACACGTACAGTACAGTACAGAAAAAAGAATGCCAACCCAACCTACATTTACTCGTGCGAAGAATATAACGAACTAGATAAATTATACCATAAATGCTGTGTCGGTACTTTGTTATGAAACTCAGTAAAACACCTAATTCAAAATAATCTAGAGAATGATTTAAATACGCTCAGCTCTAACTAGCCGCAACTGTCGAAGTTCCCACATAAACAAGGAAAATTAACCATAACATGAAAATGAGTTACCGTCTACTCCAAACTTGTTCGTACCGTATCTATAGGAAAACGCCGCTCTTCTTAGAAACGAGCTTTAATCCGTAGCACGTATTTATTTATATAGCAGAGGTTCTCTTTAAATTATTTTCTTGAAAATATCAGGAAAGTGTAGCTCAAAATTGTTTTGTTGTTAAAATTACAAACGAATTAAATCGAGTTCTAAAAAAAGAGTGTTTGACGTTTAGAAACAGCTCTAGAAAATAAATATTTGACGTTCACTAGAAAAGGCAAGTTTAAAATCAGCGTTCATTCGATATAAAAATAATCGTTTATATTAAAATAATAATAACCAATACTTTTAAAATGTTATAGGAAATAATTATGACGACTAAAATTTATATTAAATGTAGGTTTTGGTGTCCTATGGTATTATATACTATTTATAATTCATGTTGTCTAAATTTGAATCTCTCAAAGTGTTCGGAAAACTCGAATAATCTGAGCAATTTAATAAACCACTTTTGAGCAAACAGGTATCGTTGTCAGGGACTGCTCATAACGGATCGCGTGATTGACATTTACCATTCGTCATTCTTAATTAAAATGAGAACCGAGTTTCAATATTGCCCAATACCAAGTGAATGACAGCCACTCAAACCATTGCCCCGTGAAAACGATTTTCTTGCGATTTGAAGAACACTGAACACGCAAAATGTAGGCTCGGTTACTGCCTTTAAATAAATCGTTCTTAATTGATTAAATTTTTCTTATTTCCTTTTTGTTGTGTAAATAATTGTGCCATAGTAAAATTTGAGTATAGGCTCATTAATATTACTGGCAATTAAAACTCTACTACATAAACGTTTCTAAAACCTGAAATGTATGCGATATCGCATTAGACTCATTAAAACTATATTTTAAATATTTAGATGTCTACGTGTTAAAATAAACTAGATTACAATTTGATGAACTACATTACTTCTTTAACTTTCTGGACTATAAATATAGTCCAGAAAGTTAAAGAAGTAATGTAGTTCACAATATTTTGTCCTGCAGTATAAATATACTGCAGGACAAAATATTGTCTTCTGTTTACGCGAATGTTATTAATTGAAATTAAACTACTATATACGGATTTTATCGCGTTGTTTATTTAACACTGTATCTATTACATAATTTTGAAATGTGTTACACTACTACTACTATTGAATTTTGCTAATTTTATGCTAATAAAATTATTAAAACTATTTATATTTAGGTTTACACTTTCCCAGACGTTTCGGTTGCTTTTCAGTAACCATGGTCACGGGAAGACTAAGATGGTAGTTGTCTCAATGTTCCAGTGTAGTTATTTCAAAGTACCCGAACATAGATTAATCTTTGGTGATTCTATTTACGCAGAATGAGCTCAAAGTATCATGAAGTCTAGCTGTGGTTTGCTTCTTCTTGGGTTTGACTATTTGAATTACTGGATCCCAAGCTGGTGGTATATTCCAACCATCTTTTCTATTGAAATTAGGATGTTTTTACTTTCCACGACGTTTCGGTTGCTTTTCAGCAGCCATGGTCCCGGAGAGACTAAGATGGCAGTTGTCTCAATGTTCCAGTGTAGTTATTTCAAAGTACCCGAACATAATTTAATCTTTGGTGTTTCTATTTACGCAGAATGAGCTCAAAGTATCATAAAGTCTAGCTGTGGTTTGCTTTTTCTTGGGTTTGACTATTTGAATTACTGGATCCCAAGCTGGTGGTACATTCCAACCATCTTCTCTATTGAAATTAGGATGTTTTTTGATTTCAATAGCCTCGCGAAGCATCCTTGGTAGGAATCGGTGTTCTTTAGCGAGAATCTGTGGTTTGTCAAATCTCAGGTAGTGATTGGTCTCCTGTTGTACATGTTTACACACAGCAGACTTCAACGAGCGTTGATGTTTTACATCAGGTATGTGTTCTTTTATGTGGGTGCCTATGCTTCTCTTGGTTTGACCAATGTATGAGAGTCCGCAGTCACAATCTATTTTATAGACCCCTGCATCTTGTAAAGGTAATTGGCACTTGACGGATGGTAAAAATTTACTTATATTCGTTGGCGTCTTGTAGTATATGTTGATTGAAGCTCGCTTCAAGATGTAGCCAATCTTGTCAGTGACACCCCTTACATAAAGCATTATAGCAGGCTGGCGCTTGACTATGGCTGGCTTTTCTCGGGATCTGTGACAGCGGCGCGGCTGTTGGAGCTTGTTGTCTTGCAGTACTTGTTTGACATGTTGAAGCTCGGCGTCCAGGTGTTTCTTGTCACAGATCCCGTGGGCTCTCTGAAGCAAAGACATTCCCACGGTAGCTAACTGGTTAGGATGATGGTGAGATTCACCGTTCAAGTACCTATTTGTATGGGTCTTTTTCCTATACACAGTATGGCTCAAAGTATGATCAGGATTCCTGATGACAAGTACATCTAAGAATGATAATGAATTATTTGCCTCTAATTCCATAGTAAATTGAATGTTGTTATTAATGGAATTAAGATGTTTTAGGAATACACTAACACTATCTGTTGGTAATATTGTAAAAGTATCATCTGCAAACCTCTTATAAATCCTGGGTGTGATGGGGACAGTCTGTAAAGCTCGAGCCTCGAAGTCCTCCATATATATGTCGGGAACAACAGGTGATACTGCGGAGCCCATTGCCACACCATCGACTTGTATGTAGAATTTATTGTCCCATAATCTGTTATGGGACAATAAAGCCAGTTGTTAAGCAATGCTTAAGTAGTTCTGCATATTCCTCAGGCATATTGTACTCTATTAGCTTCCTTTTAGTTATTTCAATACAGTCATGTACAGGTATGCATGTAAATAATGACTGTATATCAAAACTATCCATTGTTTTCATTGTTAGTGAGACATAGGTGTTTAATCTCACTCACAAAATGGTATGAATCCTTTACATGTGTTCTCGAGTTGCCTCTGAGTGGTGAGAGTATCTTCGCTACGTGCTGAGCCAGTCTGTAAGTTGGTGTGTCGATCTGACTCACAAAAGGACGTAGGGGAGCATTTTCCTTGTGTATTTTTGGTAACCCATACAGCTTTGGAGGTTTTACGCAAGCTGGTATTAATTGTTTAACGTCTAGATCTAGTCTTTCGGAGTATTTATGTATGATGTCTTTGGTCTTGTTCAATATTTTGTTTGTAGGGTCTGTTCTAACCTGTTTATATGTTCTTTCATCTATTAAAGTAAATTTTCAATTTTATGTTTATAATCTGACGTTTCCGTTATGACCGTAGCGTTTCCTTTATCTGCACGGAGTACTGTAATATCTGGCCTAGCCCGCAAGTTCTTCAGTGCGACGAATTCATCTTTGGGAAGATTCGGTCTGGGCACTTTACTTCGACGCAAGACCGATGAAATGTCCTGACGTATAGCCTCCAAATCTTCCTTTTTTATGTTATTCTTGATTAGGCAATCCTCGACGTTGCAAATAATGGCTTCATACGGTATCCTAGCCGGTGTTATAGCATAATTTAAACCTCTACTCAATACTTTTTCGGTTGTTTTGTCTAAAATTTGTTTTGACAGATTAATAACTGCTAGTCTTTGAGATGACGGTGGCGTGTCATTGGTCCGTGTATTGACGTTTCGTTTCTTGCCGTTGGCATTTGATTTCGATAATAATTTTTCATATTTTTGAAATTTGTTTGTTTTACACGCATTATATTTTGATCTTTCTCTGTGATTTATAGCATTAATGTATTGTTTAAAATCAAATGGAGTTATTAATCTCTGTATTTCATTATACAAAATCTCAACGTTCCTATTTATGCTGCGTAAGCTGCAGCTTAGATGCATTATAAATGATAAAGAATGCATTCTTAGATGTACTTGTCATCAAGAATCCTGATCATACTTTGAGCCACACTGTGTATAGGAAAAAGACCCATACAAATAGGTACTTAAACGGTGAATCTCACCACCATCTTAAACAGTTAGCTACCGTGGGAATGTCTTTGTTTCAGAGAGCCCACGGGATCTGTGACAAGAAACACCTGGACGCCAAGCTTCAACATGTCAAGCAAGTACTGTAAAACAACAAGCTCCAACAGCCGCGCCGCTGTCACAGGTCCCGAGAAAAGCCAGCCACAGTCAAGCGCCAGCCTGCTATACTGCCTTATGTAAGGGGAGTCACTGACATGATTGGCTACATCTTGAAGCGAGCTTTAATCAACACATACTTCAAGCCGCTAACGAAGATAAGTAAATTTTTACCATCCGTCAAGTGCCAATTACCTTTACAAGATTCAAGGGTCTATAAAATAGATTGTGACTGCGGACTCTCATATATTGGTCAAACCAAGAGAAGCATAGGCATAAAAGAACACATAGCTGATGTAAAACATCAACGCTCGTTGAAGTCTGCTGTGTGAACATGTACAACAGGGGACCAACCACTACCTGAGATTTGACAAACCACAGATTCTCGCTAAAGAACACCAATTTCTACCAAGGATGCTTCGCGAGGCTATTGAAATCGTAAACCTAAATATAAATAGTTTTAATAGTTTTAATAATTTTGTTAGCATAAAATTTTAGTAAAATTCAATAGTAGTAGTAGTGTAACAGCTTTCAAAATTATGTAATAGATACAGTTTTTTTTTTTATTTATTTATTTATTTATTAGATTCACCAACAGCTGTTACAACAATTCATTCACTAAAAGCATATCATTTTACAAAATTATAATTGCACAACTAATTATAGGTGAATACAACATGCATTAAGGTAACATAAAAAAGTGTTAGTACTTTTTTAAATTATTAAATTACAAAAGATGTACACAAATTTAACAAAAGTAAATATTATTATAAAAATTGAGATTAGAGAATAAATTGAATCAATTAATATAAATATAATTTTACAAATTGATATAGTGATATAATAGATTATATATAATATAATACAATACAATAAATTCCATAACTGATAATTATATTTCTAAAAACGGATTTGCGAAATTATTTGTTGACAAAGAGATTATATCTACTGAGCCTGTACAATATTTATTTACTTTTCTGCAAAGTCTTCGAATCGGCGAATTAAAACCTAAAACAGTAGTTCGAAATGGGGCGACCATGAGTGTTACTGGCGAACGAGGGATTCGGTTGGGCACCTTTAATTTTAATCTATTTATGAGTTCCAGGCAATCTATTGCATTGTGAAGTAGCTTAAATATGAAATTCAAGTCCAGAATTATTCTTTTTTTTGCAGTGATATATTAAAGAACGCTAGTTTCTCGTGGTATGTTTTATGAGTTTTAGCTATTCCTGCTGAATATGCCAAATGCCACAAGAACCGCTTTTGGACTTTTTCTAGTGTCAAGATGTGCGTACTATAATAAGGCCGCCATACAGCAGGACAATGTTTAGGCCATATAGGCCAAATGTTTAGGCCATATAGGACGTTAAATAAAATAGCGTGGACTGTATACAAATTTGGTATATTTCAACCGTACAATAATTATGAGAAATGCCCGTAGTTCAGCGCGTCTCAGAGCCGAGTAACGGTCGGGTCAACGCGCGCGCGCAGCTCCGGCACGCCCCCCGCGCCTCACGGTGTCCCCCGTTGTCGCCCAGTCGAGTGTGACCAGATGTAAGGCGCCAACACTCAAGAATACTACGAATTAGAGTGTTGTATAGTAGAATCTTAGTTTCTTGCTGATGGAATACTTTGCTATTTCTTATTACAAATTCTAACATTTTGGATGACTTTTTAACTATTTGATCTATTTGAGCTTGAAATGTACGTTTGCTGTCGAAGATTATTTACAAGTATCTTATTTTGTCTACCACTTGTACCGGGCTACTTCCTATATAATATTTAGACACAGTATAAATAAGTTTACGGGTGAACTTTATGTGATAGCATTTGTAATATTAAGTTCCATCTGATTGACTCTACACCATTTATATAGACAATCAAAATCCTGCTGTAAAAGATCGAAATCATAAGCATCGTTAATGATGCGTGAAATTTTTAAGTCGTCTGCAAATATGTAGGGCTTCTAGTTTAGAAGACAATTAGATAGATCATTGATGAAAATGTCAAAGAGAATGGGTCCCAAGTGCGATCCCTGGGAAACACCAGAGGAGACAGAGAACAATCTAGACCTAAATCCATTAACCACAACAAAAAAATTGCCGCCAGTCAAGTAAGACTGAATCCAATCAAGAAAACTACCCGAGAATCCGTACACTAATAATTTCTCAATAAGTTCAGAGTGAGACACTTTGTCAAAGGCTTTACTGAAGTCTTTATATATCACGTCTATCTCGTCACGATAGTCAATTGCCTCAGCTAAATCTTCTACATACGTGACTAAATTAAACGTATTGCGTGTTAAATAAACAACACGATAAAATCCGTATATAGTAGTTTAATTTCATTGCAGGACAAAATTTTAAGACCAGCTTAATTAAAGTAGGAAAATGAAATAAAACTTCTTGCAAGGATGGGCCACGATTACGGACGTGGGTCGCGACTGCATGCGAAAGCGATTCGCGTGGCCCCGTCGATAGTGGTTTTGTCGAGGAACGCCGTGGTAGGTTTAGTCGGTATTCCGGGAGGTACATTATTTCTTTTCCATCTTTCTTTTACCCCGGCGAGTCCGACATAATCCCTCCATCCGCCCCCGCGGAGGGATATGCGTCATTGCATTCACCAATGTAAAAAAAAAAAAAACGATTACGGACGTTCCTATCAAGCTCTTCCCACAAAAGTTCAATTGGATTGAGATCCGAGCTCTGAGGAGGCCACACCGTGTTTTTTTAAAAAACATGGTGTGACCTCCTTGTGACCCGTGTGCCTTATTCTCTTGTCAATATCCCCTACATAATTTTGAGCTATGCTTTAGATTATTATCTTGTTGGAAAATGAATCCATCTCCAATTAATCGCAACCCGGAAGGAACGACATTTTGTTTTAAAATTTGTTCAATTCTGATCAAGTCGCCAGTTTCTTGGCTAGAGAAGCAACCCCAGACCATAATTGAACCACTACCATGCTTGACTATTGGGATTACACAGTCTGGCATCATCTTTTCTTGGGTGCTACGTCGAACATAAATTCTTCGTTTTGAACCGAATAGTTCAAACTTGGATTCATCAGTCCAGAGAACTTTTTTAAATCTTTTTCAGTCCAATCTCGATGGACAAGAGCCCACTACATCCGTTTTTCTTGTTTTGTGGTCTTAACAGAAGTTTTCGAACGGCAACGCGACCATACAACTTTGCATCTCTCAATCGCCGTTTTACTGTAGTCAGCTCACTTCAACGCGGATTTCTGGTGCTGTTAGGCGTCTATTTCACTTGCTGGTGACAACGATGAAATTATCTTCACTAGAAGTGATAGCTCTCAGCCTTCCCAAACGTAGACGATCTTGATTACTGCCTGTCTCCCTGTATCGAGTTATTGTACCATGAACACAAATCTTCGATGACTTCAGTTGTGAAGCACGTTCGGATTTGCCTTGGTTATGTAAAACAACGATGGCAGAACGCACTTCACTACTAATTTCGAGTGCTTTTCCCATTTTAAGATGTCTTGACAGTAGAAATTACAAGTTTAGACTAATTGAGATTGTTTGTGAACAAACCCAAGAAACCTCAGGTAATATTAAGTCTGAAACATGTGTTTTCGGAAACTAAATAATCCTTATTATTGACCAATGCGAAAGAAAAGCAAAGTAATTAGTAATGAACATATCATAAAAATATTACCACGACTCTACCACCTATCTCTTGCGTAGCGTTTGTCGGTGTTTGAAAACATTATATGTATGCCTACTGTCCAATAACTTGTTGTTGTTTAAGTGCGGTCTTAAACTTTTGGCCGGCAGGGTATGTTCGTACCGCGAAGAAGCAAAATAACGATACACACCTTACAAAAATACACTAACCATAGTCAATATCAAATTCAAAGCACATTGGGCACGCAAAACATAGGCTCGGTTTACAACCAAGTACCTTCTACCAAATGTTCTAAATTGATTAGGAAAATCAGGCGGAGTTCTTTTAAATTCATGAAAGTGCGGCTATAGTCATCGTAAAATCTAGCCACGTTTCGAAACTAAGTTTCAAATTAGGGTTTCGCAACCGCAAACAAAGGATGCTCAGTGTGAATGTAAATAAAATGGGCTTTTGCTTTTTATTTGTTGGTTTAGAGTTATAGTCTACTACGCCACAAGCCGCAATCCGCCACATACAGTAAAGTTCTGGCGCAAAGGGAATACAATACAGATGAAGTTCGTGGAGTCGGCAGTGGTGTTACATTGTAAGCTTCTAAATAATAGACATTAAGATTAACTATAACACTTCTGTTAAAGTCTTTTACATCGAAGTTTATGAGAATTAGTATTCTATATACTCCGCGCGATTAGATATAGCAGCGATAGCCTAGTGGGAAACTGTTGGTCTTCCACGCAAAGGTCTCGAGTTCGATCCCAAGGCGCACATCTCTGACTTTTCGAAGTTGCACATAACTTCGGTGTGGTTATGTGAAGGGAAAACATCGTGAGACAACCTGCATGTCTGAGAGTTCTCCATAATGTTCGCGAAGATATGTATGTGAAGTCTGCCAATCCGCAATAGGCCAGCGTGGTGGACTATGGCCTAACCCTTCTCATACTGAGAAGAAGCCCGTGCCCAGCAGTAGGACAATATACTATAGGGCTGATAATATTTATGGGAATTAGTTACACATCTACAGCCGACATGGCAATATTATTAATAAAACTAATTTAAAAATATCTGGATTGCTGATGCATACATTTTATATGTTAAAATTACAGATACTAGATTGTACGTTTCTTTTGATGAGGGATAACGTCTAAGGCAATGTAAATTGATACCTATATTGCGCTTTCTTTTCACAACTTCTTAGAATAGCATCTTGTGTATTGCATTACTGCTACAATCGAGAAAACACTCAAGCGTTGTCAAATGAAAGCATTTCCGGTTATTTGTGTTGTTTGGGCGCGAAGTGTAAGGAATATCATAGTGCTCTAGTTTATAGAAATCTATATTACTATAATATAATTATCATTATTCGGCCGATGGTTCGATCGATGCTAGAGCATTTGATGATTTGTTTATATCTAAGTTCGTAACAGAATAAAGTAGTCTTTGGGCAAATATTTATTGTATTTCCTTTTGTTGCAACTTTATGTTAGGTCACTTACAACACTACTGGTATTTTCATGAATGCCGCTTAGCCTTTTGATAATTGGAATAAATAATATTACTGATTTACTTTTCATTAATACAGATGCCGATTGAATTTTTTATCAACATCATATTTTTTAATTCTGCTTGATATTCTGCTTTATGCGGTTTGAAAAGAACCCAGAACTTCGGTCAGTTTCAAATTGCGCACAAACTTGCCTTAACACGAGTAGTTTGTATTTCGATGTCACAATTACGGCAAGCAATAAAAGTTTTCTAGGGGACGATACGTGACGATGATACGTAGAGTTTACGTGTGACGAATGGACAATACTAGGTGTTAGTGATACCAGAATTACAAAATTCGCGGGTTCTGAGAAAAATTTAAAATGAATGCGCCCAGGTATTCACCAAATCAATACGTAAGTACGTCTAGTCTTTTTATTGTATAATCAAATATAATTTGGATGACATACAAACATGTAAAAATTTGCATGTTGTGCTGTTAAAGGAAAACATTTCCATTACATAAATACATAACATTATAAGTTAAGAAAAAGAAAGTTAAAAATCATTTCTTAAATAAACCTCACCCGGTAAAGAAAATAAACACATACTATGTATCTGATACATCATTGAGAATGTTTACTCCACACGGTATTTCCCGAAACAGCTTATTTTAAAAAGATTTGACATTTTTTCCTTAAAACATCTGATAGCTCCAAACTCTTCCAATAAAGGTACGTGTTTCGTCCTAACATAAAAGTGGATTGAACAGAATGTTGTATCACTTTGGGAAATGAAGCCACTTGAGCGTTTATCGACGTTTTTTACTTTGATACGTCTCCAACGTTCGATGGGACGTGATATGATGTGAACAAAGTTTGTATAAAACTTTACGTATATTCAAATAAAGCATTATATTAAGTTTGGTGCTGAGAAAATGTAAAAGTGGAAAGTTTCTCAAATATACACCTATGCGAAGGCTATATTTATCTCCATTTGTCGTGATAGCTACTAAGCCTGGGGCGGTGAAGGTATGCGTATTACTTAATCAAGACGACTTAGTTGAGGCTGCATTGTTTGCTACTGGTTCGGGTTACCGATTACATTTATTTAACACCTGACCTCTGACTTGATTTACTAAGGAGCTGCAAAATACGAGATTAAATTGTAGCTTTTGGAATTAGATTAATAAAGTAATTTATTGCTGTTCTCGTAATTTTCGCTGTTATAAGTACCTTAGCTTCTTTTATAAATGTATAATTTATGTTTGTAATCATTTAAAGTTTTATTAAGAATGTATAATATGAATTAATTGCATTTCTGCCTTCGACTTGGAGTTAATAGAAAACATACAAGTATAAAAACGGTATAAAAATTGATAATTAGAAATTAATAAAATGTAGGTACAGTAGGTAACTATACGCCTATATTTTGTTGGTAATGTTGCCATATAATTAAGGTAGTGCCTATTAATTGTTATCTACGGGCTTGTATTTTTAATAGAATAAAACAGTCATACTTTGGTGAATCAGAAAATGTAATCATGTACATGATGTAATCATGTACGGGTATGTGCTAATTTTTTAATCGTTAAATGAAACCTACTATCTGAGAGTATCGTTAAAAACCAACATGATTTAATATATAGTCTAAATTTGTTTAAATAAACTATTAGCTACATCTTTCAATAAATCATGTTGTTTACAACCAGTACAGACATGTTATATACAGACCGACGCTGATCGTGTATGGAGTATACGCAACAATCGATAGCCGAGCGTCGATGGGCAAATATTAGCATTGACATAATGACAAAACCGCAGAGTCAATGGGATTGTCGGGCGTGCGGTCCGATTTCAGTCTATTGCGTGCCTACATACAGTTATGCTAGCAATACGATGGTTTGTAAACATTCTGTATATTTGTAGTTTTATACTGAGAAATATCGATTCAATTTCGATTCGACCGAAGTCTGATGTAAACTCATTTGTACTAATATTATAAATACGAAAGTAACTTTTTCTATTTGTTACGAGCCGACTAAATGAACCGAACCAGATGACAATCGGTATGGAGAGTATTTAAACATTAGGGGATGATACCTATAGGTCAAAACCGCTAACGTAGGCACGGGTGACAGCTAGGATACAATTATTTTAAGATGTAAGTATACTATATCTACTAGTGTTTTGAATATTTAATTATTTTTTATGTCTTAGTCTGTTCCTAATAAAAATATTTTAGGGGCTTCACATAAAATCTATCTGTCTGTCTGATAACTCTGTTTTCAACATTTTTTGTTACTGGTAGGTATTGGCTCTCTGGTGATCTACAGTCATTGTAAATGTGCATATATGCCAATAAAAAGGCAGCAAAAAAGAAACGTAAATCTGTGTTTTTTTGTATTATTTTTAAGCTTAAAACACGACAAACAAATTATGAATTTGGCCTCACGTAGAAGAATATGTTACTAGGTAGCTGTAGCGCCAGCCACCTTAAAACTAAACATAACAAAAACAGAAACGTACGTAATTAAAAATTAGTTTGGCTGTGTTATTGTTTAGGTATAGTCATATGGCCACATCAGATAAATATTATATTCTTTAATAAATACATATATTTTTAAACAACATAAATCACACTTAAACTCATAATTAAGCTTAAATTTACTATAGGTACCCATACTTTATTAAGCACCGGTTTGGTGCAAGGCCGAGCACTTTTACTGTTAGTTTTTCCATATGTTATTCACGAATCCATTATTGTGTCCGATAGAGAGAAGACGTGGTCCTTTATGTGGTATCAACTCTACCACAACTATTATTACTTACTCAGCCAGATCCTTTCACCATATTAAGAGGATATGAGTCCTTGTATTACTAGTAAATTCATAATATGCTATTTTAATAATATTTTCTGAATTACGCATTTGGTTAAAAGTTATGAGAACTACATTTTAACCAAATGTTATCGATATTACTTCATCGTAATAACTGCCATCGCAACAAACAGACAATGTGAAATTATAAATTAGCATAGCGTATTAGAGTAAATGAGATTTCTAAAACGTTAACTTCAATAACTACCTCCTTAATCAAAAGTTCACATCTCGATGAATACACCCGAAATAAAGCTTAATATAAATCTACGCTAGTCACGCTAATCATCCACTCGTACCGTTTGATTGTACCATGTACCATATGCAGTAGCAACAATACAAAAGATAGCTAAAATGAACGAGGGTAGAGAGGGTCCGCCGCTGGAACCTTAACGAATTGTTATTTTGATGCATTCATTCGGAAAAACAATCGGGGCTCTTGAATTGAGGGACAGAATTAAAGATTTGTTAAGGTTAACGGTGATTTCACTTGTATTTAAGGGAAAATATTTTCTTATTTCTAACAATAAACAGTCTTGGAAAACATGTCTTTATTTTCTATTTCTTACCTTTCAATTTGGCTTTGTGAACAATAAAAACAGTGTTGCGGACTTTTTTGTTATTTTTGTAAATACCAAAAACTCGCCGCCTCAAGTTTTGAATGTAAATTTTGACACAGTTAACTGACAGTTGTGGTAAGCAACCGTTTAGGGGCAAAACGGACCAGACAAACAGCAGCTTACTACTTGATTAGTTGGTACATTCTGTAAACTGTCAACGTTGGATAATAGTATTTATAGAGTGTAAGGATTGTCTCTAGATACATAATCATTTCGTTCACGTTTTGACTAACAGGCATGCGGGTTACATGCGCAAGTGACTTGTGCGCCCTACATGCGCGAGCTAATCATACGGATTATATAAGCAGGTGTCTCACGTCAGTCAGTAACACAATACATACAACCCTCGTAAGTGTCTTACATGCGCATGTTACTGTTATCATGTAACAATATTGTTATCTTCGTTCATTACAACTTACTTACGACGAAAATACGTACCTTGACGATTGTAATCAACTTTTAAACAGTTAAATTTGTATATTTAATGAAAGCTATTGTTAGTATACAGTTTAGGATAACAAATCAGTTTTCAAGTATCCTCAAGCGTAATCTCAGCGGTAAAAGTTCTTTTTGAAACTACGGCAACATAAAAAAATATTTTACACCGAGAGAAAAATTGTTCCAATCTGTATAATAAAGTAATCGCGGGGAGTGCTCTCCTCTGAGGTGCCAGTTAACGCCTTCAGGAGGGTTAAGTGAGGATAATTTCCCTTTGCGTGCCCACTCCTAATGACGAGCGGGAGCTCGAAGGGACTGAGGGAGCAACGCACCCTCCCCGAGAGGGAACGTTGGACAGCAATTTCGATTTTCTTGGTCTTGAATATTTTTTCATTAATTATTCTTCTTTTTTGGTTCGGTTGCTAATCGTAACGTAAAAAGGGTAATAAGTTTAAAATGGTGCCCAATTGTATAATGTTTAAGAAATAGGTAATATTTCATGTTTTAAAAGGTTAAGGTGTATTTTTCTTAATCTTATTTGCATGAAGTCTTTTTATTGTATTTAACGTATTTTGAAATTTGTTTGACTGTGTTGTAGTCTGCTTAATTATATGGGCAATTATTATTTGTCTGAGAGTTATTTATAATATTCTAAAACAAATTTAAGTGCCAAACCGGTCTGGCAGATTAAAAATCTGCCAAACCACACAAAGCCAGCGGATTGTAGAAGCTATGGCCCCTTTCCTTTTCTTTAAACTGAGCCTGTACCCGAGCAGTGGGGTAGTTTATAAAGATGACTGATATTATTATTAAAAAACACATCGCGTACATTCACAAATCAGTAAATTGATATTAGTGTCACTTAAATGCTTGCATATAAAGCGATTAAACTCAATAGAATCTCGTGTCCTGTTACTCGAATGGTAAAGGGAACTAGCTTCTGACTGCCGATGAATTATTGCGTCTCTCAAACCACATTCGAATCGTCTGTGACTTCGTGCGGTTTCATTGTGGCTTCCTGCTTCAGCTTCCTTTCATCACATATTTGAAATTCCTGATAAAGTATTATGGTTAAAATTCTGTTCAGAAATCTATCTGTGTACAAACATATTTAGTTTAGTTTTAGGACTTTCAGAAATGGAACGTATTTAAGATAATTATAGGGCTTCAAAATTTGTAATCAATCTATCTATCGTAGTCTCTTTCTGGAGAAAGGCGTTTTGTTTAAACATGCATCGAAAGGTGTAATACCGGAACTGAACGTACGCGTCTCAATCTTCGCTTTTATACTTTCTACGTCATATACTTCTCAGACACCTAGTATGTAATGCTACTGAAGTAGACAAAGATTTTAAAGACATATAAATTGTCTGAAAAGTGACAGCTAAAATGGATTCCTAAGAGGACGGTGTAAAAAGCGAATGAAATAAAATTCAGCGTTACATCGCAATGACGCTAAGGACAACGTTTTCTAAACGTTCTCTCTACATCTACATTGAATGTAAATATCTAAGCTCGAGTACGTTCGGTATTCACTTCTAGTCTAATTTGATTCGGTTGATTACCAGTCCGTTACACGAAATGAGTGTTGTCTGGCCTTCACAACCCACTTCAGTAAAATGCCTGTAATCTAATGTAAAACCTGAGGACAGCTCCAACATTAGATTATAGGTAACATTCCGTCCTAATTTTGCTAATGTAAAGCACTCACATTCGTACGAACAGAAAATTACATTGCGGGAAACAGAATATAGTGCCTTATCTGTTTTAAAGTCGTGACAGCGCATTAATGTGAAAAGACTGCTTAAAATCTGACGTCACTTTAAATGAAACAGTGTTCTAAATTTGAAAACTCAAATATAGGATAAGTCACACATGATTTTCATTATCTCTGGCTGAACGCTGTAATGGAATGTCCACATCGCAGCCCCGTGCGAGATATTTGCCTTAATTAAAACTTGTCCCAGTCCACCAAAACATGGAAGGAAAATTTACTGGATGCGATAATTGTAGAACTGCGTGTAGCTAATACATTGAAAAGCTAGTCTGAGGTTTACAAAATTGCTATTATTTTTATTGTTTTGTTTCTTGAATAACTGACATTTGCGGGAACTGGACACCAAGACAAACTAGTGCACTGCGGATTATGTCAATTCGACTGTCTACTGTTGCGCCTCATACGCCGAACCTACTATCTACTTTATCAAATCACAGGAGGTTCATTTTTATGAGGGGCCTGCAAATACTGATTAAATTTTCACATAACTTTAAGAGCAGAGGCTACGGGTTTCCATTTCTTACTTGCTTGCATTATATACAAATACATATATATAGCAAGTAAGTAACATTGTGTTACGCTAGTAACCTCGTCATATTATGTGAAGCCACGCTTGTAAAATAAAAATAACACTGGGGAACAGTCATTTTGCGGCATGGTAAGTTGAAGTCAACTTTGTGTAAGTTCAGTATGCTGAATACGAGAAAAATATCAGATTTGTTAAATTGACTTTAGTTTATGTGATAAGACTTTATAACTACGTGACTGAAAGATGGTCGAAATAAAAATACAATTACATATTAAATATATATTTTAGAAGCGGCTTTATAATAACGACAAGTAAACTTAACACATAATATCAAAAAATAAAAAATAAATATTAGAAAATCTTTATCTGTAAGTTTTCTATTGTGTTTATGTTCAGGACAATCCCTTATTTAATTATTATAATTAATTAAACTCAAGCAATAGTCTGCCATTATAATATGGCAGTCCCATCGGTCTTGATATCTTTCTTTCATTGTTCTAATGTCCAAATAGAACCGTTTTTTATGTTGAAAATCTCAAGAACCAGAGTTAATCCATACAAAGTAAATACATTTCGGGTATGACTGACGAAGGTATTGGAACGAAGTTCCTTATCGCGCGTTGCGAAAGGGGGCTAGACGGAAAAATTAAAACCAGAAGTTGTAACGACACTTTTTGCTATAGTTGTAAGCCGTGCGGCGTGCGCGTGTTTCTCTGTCTGTCTCTCTCTCTCTCGCATAGAAAGCAAGCCAGTTATTTTCTCATAGAAATATTTATATATATATATATATTTATTTTCTCATGGAAAGGAACTTCGTTCCATCCGGGTGTCCCTTGACACCCCTCAATTTTTTATTAAAACCAGTAACAAAATTAATGCCGCAAAAAATAAATATTTTTTTGTTCTCCAGTGTAATTACCCGAAACTACTCACCAATACGAAATCGGATACACCCATAACAGCCATTTAGTGTGTTACATAGATCAATATAAATCATTTATTATTATTTATTTGTACGAAAATATATGTTTGTTTATAAAACCACAGATTAAATTATCTAGTATTCGTACATCTGGGTAATCGCGTTCGTGTCCAGTAGCCGAACAGTTTGTCTTACAACGGAACTCATTAAGTTACGAGCAATATCGAATCGGTGCTTCAGCTCGTTAATTGGCGCAATGTCAATTGCGTAATAGGTTGTCATTTAAGAGTATTGGCTTTGGAATTCTTTTTAAATTTGCAATATATTGGGATAGATTACATCGTAAACGAACAAAGAAAACTGTGTGCAAATGCATAATAAATTTCGATGAAATGTTATTTCAGTTCAAATTGGATTTTACAAAGAATATTATGAACTATTTTTCATTTCATAGTATTCTTTAAAAACATTACGTGCAGATTTTATTTAATCACGAGGTTTATTATCTATACTAATAAAGCTGAAGAGTTTGTTTGTTTGTTTGGTTGAACGCGCTACTCTCAGGAACTATTGGTTCGAATTGAAAAATTCTTTTAGTATTTGATAGCCCATTTATCGAGTAAGTCTATATAATATCATGCTACGACCAATAGAAGAGGAGCAACAATGAAACATTTTGCAAAAACGGGGAAAATTCTCTTATGTGAAACAGACGAAGTTGTGCGACTCAGCTAGTGTAAATATATTTAGGTTATACTTAATGCGATATATATAGGTCGCGCTTTTTTTTATTAATATGCATGTTGTCACATTTAGCATTCCTACAAGAAAACTGCATAGTAGTCAATATAATTTTCGTTCTGTTACAGTGTTACGTGTACACATTTTTCTTTATTTGCCAGAGAATTTATGCGTTTTGATAAAAAACATAAATTCTTATAAAGTTCATAGTGGTCAAATAAATTACACATAGATGAAACCCTACTCATGTTTGCAGGAGATTTCTGGCTAATAAATAACCAATGCACCATTAGGCTTCTTGTCCTAATAAAACACACATTTGTCCAGAGTACTCCGGACCGGACGAAATTTATTGATGTATACGATAAACTGGCGACACGAACACGAGTGCGGGACGGGACCGGAATGAAAGAATGACGTGGGCTATCCGATACGGAAATATAACACTTTTTTATGTAGCTGACGAATGTAAACTAATATTATAAATGTGTTTGTTTGTTTGTCCTTTTCTTTTACGTAGAGGAACAGAGGAACGACGTGATATCTTATCAATAGTAATTTAAAACAGGAACTAAACGGTTTTGTAGACGCTTGATTTGACTTGTACCTTAAATTACTAGTTATCCTTCGCAAATAGATATTTTGTTCAAATTGGCTGACTTTTGAATGTGGCGATCAATTAGTAAGTAAGTTCTTACCGAATTGTCGTCAATGAAACTGAAAATCATATATGTCTTGCCTTAATACTGTAACATAAGTTTTCACTTAATATGGTTTTGGCTGATTTTGATTTCCAGATAAGATTCTCACGTCGGACGGTTATTACGTTATTTGTTGGCAACACGGTGTCTGGAAACTGATTAGGTAGATGGCAGTAGGTTACCTCCTATTTCTTTTCCTTTCGGGGATATATATATATATATATATATGTATATATATATATATATATATATATATATATATGCATGTACGAATAAATCTCATAATAAGTGGTTGTCATAGCATATTATGTACTACAAGCGAATATGCCTTCATATTTATTTTATTATGGTCAACTCGTTACGTACTTAATTAATAATTGTGTTTACGTAATAGATGTTGCGAGAATTTTGTTTCAAATACGTTTGTGTATATAATTCAAACAAATGTTACATTAAACATGCCATATTTCTTTTCATAACATTACACGAGTAAGGTACTCGTGTAATGTTCTAATGTATTTATACGAAAAACAAACAAGAATTTGTGTATACATAATTATGCAGGTAAAAGCATTTCGTTTTAATTAACTTAATAACCTTTGACTCCGGTCGTAATAGTAACGTTTGTAAATTACAAATACTGTGTAAAACCCTAATACAATAAAAGCTTGGTGTTAACAAATCACACGGAGGTAAGGGCGACATTAAGCGAGTGCGAAATATTAATTTTAATATATTCAGAGTGTAAGCTCGCTTCGGCCGCGGCAGTAAATTAAGTAAGCGGAAGAAATCTCATTTATTTTTGGGCGGATGCGGCGAAATTCACATCCGCGTTAAATACACAACCCGACGAAACGCGCACTTTCTCGTTTCGAGTGTTTTCTGTTAAAATTTAATTTCTCGCGCATATTACTGTCTTTTTGTTCATTCACTTTCTGAATTTCTGATGACGAAATTAGCTCGTCGCTTTATCATTTATTCGTACGCTGTAACATATTTAATTGAGAATTGCTATTAAATATTAATCAAAGATTTCAGCTCAGCGATGCGTAGATAAAACATATATATTTATGGATATTACTTTAGTGAATTAATTATTCTGTGCTACGAGAAAGTATAGTAGCTAATCCTCGAGCCGGAAAGTGGATTTGGTGTACGAAAGTAGGGAATAACGTAGTTGAGCGTTCGTGTGGGGTGCCGCCCGTGCATTAACTAGAGGTCTCATGCCCTGGCCCCAAACTAAGTGATATAGATAGTAATCTCGCTTATCCTGTCTTAATTCTATTAATGAAATTCGGCAGGTGAGGCTTTAATGAAAGATTCCCTGAAAATAATACGCAATCTTTACGTGTATGCTTGCTGCTTCACAACCGACCTAAAGCGCTCGTTGCAATAGATTTGATCTTTGCTGAGCAAAACTATGGTACGGAACTATACATGATTTGATTTTTGAGTCTGGATGAGATACCAAATACTAAACTTAAATTTGTTCTCGTGAATTCATTGCCCACGTGCTTTATTTGCAATTCAACAATCATTATCTAAGGAAGAGACATTTAAGTTAAAATAAATAAGTTAGGTACTAGATCAGAAAAATGTTTGCAAATTTTCTTTTGCTGACCAGTTCCCAATATCCGGTTCAAAAGAAAAGGAGGGCAATTTGAGAGAAACTTACGTAATTAAAATCAAATTAAATTATTCGAATAACTTACATAATCAAATGTTTTTTTGATAAATCGCATTTCGCTATGCCCTTGTTAAGTCTATAGAAAAATTAACCCTATGATTCATCATAACCTATTAGTGCCAGTGCTTTAGTGAACTATTGTATGCAGCATGCATAACAATTGTGTTACACCTATGCTATAATTGTTGAGCCTTAATCGTTTTAATGTGATTGAAAGCGCTTATAAACACAGATTCGTAAGCTAATGGGCTGGCGACAGTAGACTTGCCATTCTCACTATAGCATCACGCATACTTTATTAGTTTCTCCTGAACAAATTACAAGTCTATCAAATGACTCTTATGTAACATGTATTAGAGTTGATTATCAAGTAATTGCTGAGCAGCATGTCGACATGCAAATTGTATGAATAGCAGTGGGTTAATATGCGTGTAGGCGTACTTGAGGACCTATGGACAATTATGGTGTTAATGCCATCGTGAATGTGACTGGATAGGTGTCAATGTATGCAGCCTTTAGATCCCCTTAGCGTGTGCGCTAGTCGTAAACTTTCTTCAGAGCTGCGCACGTGCAGTACATGCTAGCAGAAGTGTATTACATCCATATTTCACCTTCGTTAAAAAAAATTCTTACATAATAATTGTGCGATTCGTTAATCAAAATCAGGACATCGCAACCAACATGATTGCAATATAGATATTATAATTATTTTTTCTATTCTATAATCATGATACGACGAACAGTAATGCTAATTTTTTGATATAATTTTCGCGTTACCCTCTTACTGTCTCACGAAATTGTTTGTTGTTACAGCTTCCCATAGCCCGTAGAAACATGAATATTCATACTTCTATGTGAAAACTGAATGTATTGGACCAAACCACATTCGGCAAAACGATTCGTGAAACCAAAACAGGGGTAAGGGTGAACGCACGTCTAGGAATTAATCGGTTATTTGGATTTACAGTAAATTATATTATATTTTATTGTTAATCCAAATTATATATTATACTGACTGAAGCATTATTATCTAGCGAGGAAAACTTGTTAATTAGATTACAACTATCTTGTTGTCTTAAATAGAGAACAATACATTTTCACAAGCTTACACCGCAAAACGTACAAAGTTACGAAAGGTCACTAAAAACGAAGTCCCGACCTTTCCTCATTAAGCCTAATTGCACCGAAACTTGTTTCGTACACTAATATAGCACAAACATTCCCTAAACAAACCTCTAACACGCAATTACAAAACAACATATCGCAACAACAACAACTGTCCACATGTTGTTCTATTCATTAACCCCCCGGCTGCTGTATCGCACATCTAAAATACAACAGCGAGCCAATTAAAGTTGACCCTATGGCGTTCCACTACTGCACTCTTAATCAGCCGGCAGATACACGGTTAATTAATGTGATCCGCTTTTATTATTTGCCTCGTAAAATGGGATATTAGGATTTTAAAACGGTTTTAGTAGGGGTTAAGATTATGCTCGGAGCACTTGCTGGGTATAATGTCTTCACTCAGCCATTTATTACGTTAAACAAAATAAAATCGTTTTGCTAGGAATAGCGGATGCGACCGCTGTGTATGATTTCTAGATATCCGCGATGTGCATTGTGTTATTGGGTTTTCTGTCTCGAAATTCTCAGAAGCAACACGTAATCCGGAACTGTAATCGATAGACGGCAGTCAATCGATTACATAGACACGTGGCACTTTCAACCTTAGCGGGCAAAATATAATTGTAAAACATCCAATTTTGAGAGCTTGAATGTATTATGAAAATGACAATGTGCGTACCGCGCTAAAAATATTTTATTTTATAATGATCATAGTATAATGACATTAACCATAGATCTATATTGATATAATTTTAACAATGTATGTATGTAAAGATGTAAGGGTTGTTATTATTTAAATATTATTAATACTACTTATAAATACAAACATATTATATAATATGTATCATTGAATGATTAAGGACTGAAGCGTTTTATTATTTTTCGTCAGTCGTAGTTTGATAGCAAAGGTTCCATTCAGAGCCTACTGCCATATACTAAACTCTATGCTGCTAATAAAACTTACTAATAGAAATTAAATAAGAACCAAAATACGAAGCACTTATTACGCAGTCGTGGGTCTTGCACAATAAAACACCGAGATATTTTTTAACACACACAGTATATATTTTAACACACAGTTTATATTTTTAACACACAGTATATATTTTTAACACACAGTATATATTTTTAACAGAGTAACGTTCTAACCGACAGTTGTAAAGATAATGAATATTTTTAATCTCCTACCCTATTTATATTTTTTATCAGTGTATCAAATAGAGAGTTCAATATCGATTAATTACATTTTAAGGTGTAAAATTAGTACAGTAATAAATAACAATGATAATTATTATTAATTATAGAAATAATCAAATGTAAATATGCGATTATAAATAAATTGCTGTGCGACTATTGAGTACTTGCTAACACACTATTAGCTAACACTCAGCACCTGAAAGTAGGACAAAAATTTCACCTCTTTATTGCTGCATATTGACTGCCATTTGATGTAATAAATCCTTATATTGAGCTTAAAGAAGGTTCCCCGTTGCTATGTTTTGGTAACGGTATGAATAAGCTGAATCGCTCGGGTAGTATCACCCTTTTAAGGGATCCGCCATAAGAGTAGTAGCACTGTTACAATAATTCGCTCGATAAGTATTGATGCGGCAGGCCCACATGCCTGATATCTCCAAAATAATAATAATGTCCTCCTGACCGAATTTCGGTCACGGCGGCCAATCTTATCGGAGACTGGCCATCGGCGCAGGAGATATTATAGTGCACAAGTGTGTGCGCAAACACAAGTGCACTCTCTGTTCCCTTACACTCACGATCCGATGGGACGAATAATACTACACGACCGGAGAGATATCAAGTGCAGGACCAACGGCTTTATGTGCTTTCCGAGGCACGGGGTGTCTAATACCGCCAACTTCCTAACTCCGGGCTTGTATTGAGATTTCTTAACAGAAAAACCCAATAACTTTTATTGGCCCGACCCGGGATTCGAACCGGAGACCTCATGCACAGCAGTCGCATTCACTACTGCTGCGCCACGGAGGCATAATAGGCCGAAATACTTCTATTTCCGTTCATGCCATCTTTAAGGAGGTCTTTAAGCTGCTTAAGTGTTGTGAGCGCTATGCTCGAGAGCATGGCTTAGTTTATAATGTTGATAAAAGCAAGTTCCTGGTCTTTAGGACTTTCGGTGTTAAATGTACTGAGTATGTGCCCCCGATTAAACTAAATGGGAATGACATATCGCGTGTGTATCAGTTCAAGTACTTGGGGCATTATGTAACCGAGGGCCTTGATGACCAGGTAGACATTGAAAGGGAACGTAGGGCGCTGGCAGTCCGATGTAACATGTTGGCTCGCAGGTTTGCACGCTGTAGCAAGGCAGTTAAAATAACGCTTTTTAAAGCCTATTGCCAAGTATTTTACACGTGCAGCTTGTGGACCAACTATACTCAGCGGTCTATCAGCGCTCTACGGGTCCAATATAATAACGGGTTCAGGATGTTGATGGGGCTGCCCCGTTTCTGCAGTGCATCAGGTATGTTTGCACAAGCACACGTCGATGGCTTCCACGCCATCGTCAGACAGAAATCTGCCTCTTTGCTACGCAGAGTGCGGGGTAGCTCCAACTCCATCCTGAAGACTATAGCAGGGAGGTATGATTCCCCTTTATTAGGTGATGTTGTTCAAAGGTGTATTTTGAACAACAGCCTGGTTTCTAAATAGATAATAAGTTTACTAATATAGGTATAAGTCATCTTTTGTTTACTAACCCATATGGATGTTGCTTATCCGAAATAAAGAATATTTTATTTTTTATTTTTATTTATTTTAATATCTTTGACAACAACGTGTTATTCTCACCAAAGTTATCGCTTGCATGTTGCCAAGCCCCTTGTCAAAGCGTGTGAATGTCGACTGTACGGGTGGTGCAGTGGTTTGAGTAATCGCCTCACCGCTGCCATTGCACCAAGTATTAAGGGACATAGAACAAAGAATTGTGTGCTCCACAAATGGTTGTACCGAATCTGGTAGTATTTGTGTTATTTGAATGTTTTTAAAATCCTCTGCTATGCAGGAATGCCTGCTATTTTAAAGACACATTTAGCACTTAAAGTAATTACTTTAAGTGCTAAATGTGTCTTTAAAAATAATATTGCGCTAACGAAAACCTTATTTTCTCGAAAATTATACATAGAAAATACCTAAGCCCAAAATCGTAAGTTCACCAAGCAATATTTACTCATAATTCTACCTAAGCTAAGTCTCTCTGCTCGAATAAAATCCTAAAATCTCCATTTTCAGTTATACTGCTTAAAATGAAACGGGAAAGCGCTAAAAGCGACCAGAAACGAGATGACGAGTACAGAAATAAAACAAAAACGCGGCACAAAGCCTAAATTGAAGAAAGCCTTGTATAAGTGGTTAACGACGATGTTTCAAAATGTCTGAATATAATAATTGTTGCAACTATAAGACGTATATTTACTCCTATTCATACACTCTCTATTTATTTCGTTTTTAGAAGCTTTAAGGATGGAATTGTATAGATGTTAGTAGACAAAATACAAAGTGAAGGCTTGTTCTGGTATTAGGACGCAGATCGGTTTATTTTCAAACGTTTGCAAGCTGTAAAAGTCTCTGAGAAACTAAATGAATTACTTTACTATAATTAAATGTCACAATCATAAAATTATAGTTTCTATATAGCTATATTCGACATCACCTGCAGCTCATATCTGTTTATAAGCGTTCTTACTAGTTGGAAAATATTTAATAATCTTGTGAAGTGAAAACCGACCGCCCCGTTCTATTTATGTTTGCTGAAAGTAACCAAAACGATTTTATTTGTATGACAAATGATATATATTGTTTGTTATAGCATATGGCAAATATTATATAAACCCAGTAAAGCACATCAGCACACTTTATACTATCAAATGTCGAATAAAATACAAAACTGCATTTGGTTATGACAAATCGATTAAATAGAACTCAGCACTATTCTCGAAGTCGTAAAATAATATTTGATATATCACATTACACGTTTGAAACGTAATACATTAAGAGTTTGGCTGTGCTTCACACGAACACCAGTAATACGTATTCGGTAATGTAAATGCAATATTTCGAGCGTTGTCGCTCTGTCGTTCAAGCGCGTTGCGTGATTGCCATTGCAATCTGCAGACTGGATTAGTTAGTGATTATGTGCGCGTACCAAATATTTGACTATAAAATATAAGGCAAATAGAATAAAATGTATGTAATGGTTTATATTTGCAGGTATTTAATTAGATATAGTATGGTACTATATCTATTTAAATACCTGCAAATAATTAGTCACATTCGTTTAAAATGGAGTATTTAGACAAAACAACACTGCTAACTTGAGACGCAATAAAGTTAGTTATGGTCTTAAACAGTAGTGTCGTACTCATTTTCTTTTATTTGTAAAGTTTAGGATACTTTTCTGCTTTTCAACCATATTTTGAAGTATAATTCAAAGATAAAATACCAATTGATATTATTAATTTTATTATACGCATAAGCGACTCTTAAAGATATAACATTGTTTATAATTTTATAGTAACAATAATAATCAATATTTGTTCTATTGTTTCTCATTTAAAAATGTCGTATTTATGTTTTGCATAAATTTTATGTACCTTTAAGCCTTCATAAGCAAAACAAAAGCTTACTAAAGATAATAAATCACTATGCTTGGCTAGCTCTACGTTCTACTGTTTTACTCATATTTTCACCACTAAAAATAATTTACGTAGAAAATTGGCATATCCAATTTATGAACCAAACTATCAATAAAGTCCGATTTATACAATCACTTAATACGTTTCACGTAATTTTGCCAATATTAGAATAGTACAATCAACATATTCCAATATGTTCCATTGTTTAACCAACTTAACAATATTTGCTAGGGGCGACATAATTCGGTCTGTCAAGGGGTGTGTCACTCATTCGCCACGTTATTGCTACGTGCTTGCAATCAGAATACGGACGCAACGTTTCGTGCAACGGAAAACTTTGTTATGAAACTATTGATTTTTAGATCACCTCTGGTTACCCGTCAACGAGTTTATTGAAGTCTGCAACTTTCATATTGTAGAATAGAAACTAGACGGTATTATAACTTGTATCGGAGTGTTGCAGATATAAATTAGAGACTAAATGAGTTTTCGTTCTGTTTCAAATATTGGAAAAATAAACTTTGTATTTCAGTTCTGTCAGCGGTTGATTGGAATGTAGTTGGGTTTTAGTAAAGTTCTCGCAGCTTATGTGGAGATTATGACTCATAAATAATATACATTATTAGCTATGCGCTCGTATCTAATATTTAACTAGCATTAACCTAACACAACATTCACGTACCTAGTTTACGGATCTCTTTTTATTAATATGGGCAACACCATGCGCCATCTTCAGTTCTACTTAACTGAATTTGATGAAACATAGCTTAGATAGATATTTGTATACCTAGCTGCCAAATTATGAAAACTGCATTTAAATCTATTAATTCGTTTTTGCACGATGTAGGATTAACCACCACAAACTTTCAGATCACAATGAATAAGATAAGATAAAAGAACAAACGAAATTTAAAAAAAAAACGTCTTATTTTTATAATAATGTGAATTTTCTATTATTGCGGACTGTGTAGCCAGATTAGTGCAATGGCATAAACGTAAGGTAGATCGTTTTGAATTTTCCAGATTCAGTTACTTAGATCAAGTAACTGAATCTGGAAAATAAGCTAAAACTTTATGATATTTCTGGTCATGAATAGTCACAAATTGGATGTTAAATAATAGCTTATTATAGTTCGATATTATTATTTAATATATATAGCAGCATCAGAATTAATGACCGTTCAAAATTCGGTTGCAGTGCATGTAAGCCAAGCTGAGTGAGTTCTTTGCATATAATAATATATGTATATTTATTTTTATTTAAGGCGTTTCCTTCCTTATTTTTTTAAATATAAGATACCGTAATTATTTTTAAAAACTTTTATTGAAATAACCTTTAAATTAAAGCAAGTATCCTAATTTAACTTTTAACTACATGTCGGTACCTACATAGAAATAGAACAGCAAACACAGAGATTTTTGAACCTCGAATACATTATCAAAACAATTTAAACTATGAGCGGCTATAGAATAGCTTTCATTAATGTTACCTAGTTAATAAGGTCAAGTTGGGGCTGCTAAAGCGGTAAACTCTTCACATAGTAGGAAGAATGTGCATCGAGTAAACTAATTTATAAGTTTTAATCATGCAAGACGCATGCGCATATAGCCGAGGATTAACTAAAACCTGACGTAGCGGTAAATATTCGTATTAGCAAAATACACGCTCTACTTTTTCTTTGCTATTGTTTTGGCGTACAAACATTGTATGGATATATTATGTCGCTAAGAGTGTAAGTTGTTTTTAATATAAGGCTACTAAGAAATACTAAACTGAAAGCTTTCTCTATGATCTGAGTGGTACAATATGAAAAGGTAACCAAATTTGGTGAAGTACCTACATATTTCTTAGAGGGCTTAGGTTTCATACATCTATGAGATACGTTCTTTCTATATGTTTTGCATTTCATGACACATTTTTATTTTTTAAATGTTGGATCCGTATTTTCTAGAAAGAAAAATCTGTATCTGTAATAATGTACATATGTCATAAACGTAATAAAAATAAAATTGGTGCACAAATAAGCATTACTTCTGAAAATAATTTATTTTGCAATCATAGGTACTCATTATTATAATATATCTACTAAATATCCCAACAGACGTTATCCAGTAAAACAGAAAAAAAAACTTACCTAAACCATTCTTGAATCCACTTGAATACGTACAAAAAATGTCATCATAATCGGTCCAGCCGTTTAGGAGTTTAAATACACGCACAGAAGATTTATATACGTATATAAAAAAAGGAATAGGCATTTATGTTTTCAGGCGCCGCGTTATTAATATTTGAGTGCCTCAATTGTAATAAAATCTTAGTCATTTACAAGGTATATAAGAGACTACTTGTAGAAACCGTAAGCCGTTTCATCAAATATGAGCCAAGCCTTACTTGAATGGAGTTCGCCTGCATTCTAGAACTTGGAACAACAATCAATAACAAAAGTTTTGTCCTTTTTCATTGGCGTGTTCACTTTGAATTAGACTTCCTATAAAGATATAAAGTATTGCTTTAACTTCTGCGTTCCAATTGCACCATTGCAATATTTTTCTTTAATAGTTTAGACTTTACTAGGTTCAAGTTTTTACCGTTTGTATTAAAGTTTTACGTTGCAGCTCGTTGCATTACTTGCAGCGTTGAACGTGAGTGTTATTGGAATGGAATATTGTACTTTATGACATTAAAGAACGGTTTTCAATCAATTTATTTATATTTTATCTGAGTGCAGTTATACTTTACTGAAACAAGTATTTATCGCTTTTCAGTTTTCAAACTTCTTTTTCATCACTTTCACTTATATAATTATACTAGAGCTAAAGATTGTTATCATTATAATTTAGAAAGGACTAGGTACTTAAATCAGCCACATTTAAACGAATTTAAAGCTATACTAGTAATTTTAGCAAGTAAACTCCACATAGCATATTATACAATGTGCATTTTAGAACAACCAGCTAAAATTTAATACACCCACGTCAGCTAAAATGCTTGCTTAGTCCATATACCTACGTAACGTTTATGTGTCTAAATAACAATGCAACTCCGGTGCAAGTAAACCTTTAGAAGCATAAGCTCTGAAATTGGGCTAAATCCCAGTTTGCTTAAGTGCGATTCCAACTCGGAACACAGGCGACACTGTGTTAAACCCGAGTCAAAACTGCGTCTACTACATACAAAGTGACGGGCGTTTATAGTGTTGCGTAGTTCTCCGTGTTGGTAATGGAAAACCTCGTCTATATAGTGACTAGCATGCGTTATTTGAATGTGTAATCCCTATACTCTCGCGTGCCAAGGATTTCGTGGATTAGAAATATCAACGGCATAGCTTTCAGAAATATTTAGCAATAACCGTTACTGTACATATATGCTTCTTTCACTTGAGCAATCTTGTTCGTTGTAGAGGAGTTTGGCCGAATTTGCAACACAGATTTGTTTGATTATTCTGTTTAATAACAGCAGTAGCAAAAATTTTGAGCTACATTTCCCAGTTCGTGGTTCTAAAATGAGCTAGTATTTTGTGAACTCTCTCAAGTTCCGAGGGAACATAAAATTTGAAATTGTTGTAGCTTCTTAACTGTGAGCTACGTGGTTTGTTTAATTTTACTTTTCATACCTGTGCACTCTTAAAATGTGGTTTTTATTATATTATACTTCTAATACATGATGATGTTTTCTTCTAGGATTAATTTAGTATATTATCTTTTCATATTATTCTTGCGTGATATTAAGTGGGGGGATCGTAAAGTCGTGGTGATTGCGAGTAAATAATTTGGCGAGGTTAACCATCATTACCGCCATCACCATCCTAGATTGGTGACTATTTTACAACATCTCATAGTCCATTTGTGCATCAGAGGGCGTTAAGCTGTCGGTTTGGGCTACCATAAATATGTATTGCTGTCGATATTAAGAGTTCTCTCAAATATTCTAACATTATAGTCAAAACATCTTGACCGCATTGGATTGTAAATATCAGATTGTCGTCGCTCCGTGGAATGTTCATATTTAGCTGATTCTGGTTAGAACGGACACTACTAGTAGTATAAGTAATAAATCTAGGATAATGGTTATGATCAGTAGGACGTTCGGAATTTGAGCAAAAAAATAACAAATAAGCGTTAATATATCCTCGTGTATAATCGTGTGAATTTTACAAAATTTAATATGCATATAAAATTGTATTTTACATCTTATGTGGCGATAGTGCTACTACACTGCAAGGCTTACTCGAGCTCAGCATAAAGCACGACTACAGCTAAATCTATACTTCTTCACTAATATTATAAATACTTAATATAATGTTAGACAACGGGTCTTACTCGCGATAAAGTATTTAAAAGGTAATAAATACCTATTGATTACCCGACGTTTCGACCGACTTGCATCGATCGTGGTCACGGGTTGACTGATGTGAGCTCAGCGGCGCCTTCGTGAAGTGCGGGTTTCGGCAACTACCCTCACTTGGTCACTATTATTTATATTCGCACTGCCGGTATTTCGACACACAACACTAACGACGTCTACACACTGGCTACCTAAGTCACTACGGCGACGTTTACATTTGCTGATGACGGCCAGTGTGTAGACGTCGTTAGTGTTGTGTGTCGAAATACCGGCAGTGCGAATATAAATAATAGTGACCAAGTGAGGGTAGTTGCCGAAACCCGCACTTCACGAAGGCGCCGCTGAGCTCACATCAGTCAACCCGTGACCACGATCGATGCAAGTCGGTCGAAACGTCGGGTAATCAATAGATATTTATTACCTTTTAAATACTTTATCGCGAGTAAGACCCGTTGTCTAACATTATATTAAGTATGTGTACAAATCGCGAAAGTTTAAAAACTTTTAATATTATAAAGCTGAAGAGTTTGTTTATTTATTTGGTTGAACGCGATAATCTCAGGTACTATTGGTTCGAATTGAATAATTCTTTTAGAATAGCATATTGTTATATTGTTGGATAGCCTATTTATCGAGGATGGCTATAGGCTATATAATATCACGTTACGACCCACGGGCGCGGCGCCGTAACCTTAAACGCGGGTGAAGCCGCGGGCATAGGTAGTCAATTATAATACAAGTAAAATGGTTGCATTGCATAACTTAATGTGCGATCATTAAAATAAACAGCAATAATAGTCATAATAATTGATCTAGGCATGAAGCTTCTACATATAATTAAAAGAAACCCTGACAAGACACAAACTACTAAAAGTCATTCTGAACAGTCGTCAAATTGTTACACATAATGATACATTCTCTCTTTACAGTCCCAACCTGAAACGAGGATCACTGTACTTCAAACAACTGACTTTATAACACGCACAACAGGTCTCTACGTGAGGCACAAAGCCTAGCAAAAGCTGCAACAATGTACGAGCAATCCGTTATTCTCTATACCAGTCTTCCCTGAAAGGTTCTTCACAACGTGTTCAGCTGTTATAAGCTCTCTTAAAGCCACTTTACTGTGAGTATAAGTTACAGTCAGCTAGGTTTACTTTGTGCTTTCAACTATGAAATTATTGCTGCATAATTTCAACGCCAGCTTGAAACGACGCCAGGTATATACTGTCCAGGAACTTCCGATTTATGTTTTGGTTTTTGGTATGTTTATGAACTGATAATTTTAACTACAGCTATTTACGTTGTCTACGTTGCTACCAGGATACATAGTTTTGTTTATGCGAGTACGTAACGAAAATCCGTGAAGGAGATTTCTATATGTAATTTCAATGCTAAAAGCGTATACTGTATGGCACCAGCAATTTATAATAGATTACCAAATGAATTTAAAAACTTATACATTAATTTATTTAAAAAAACAAGTACATAAGTTTTTGGCGAACAAATGTTATTATAAAGTTAATGATTTTATGGAAGGCATTTAATTATTTATTTTATTTTAATTATAATTTTATTTTGACATCATGTTATCTTATTATCTTCTGTTTACGCGAATGTTATTCATTGAAATTAAACTACTATATACGGATTTTATTGCGTTGTTTATTTAACACTCTATTACATAATTTTGAAACTGTTACACTACTATACTATACTATTAAACTTTACTAATTTTAAGCTAATTAAATTATTAAAACTATCAAATCTATTTGTTTTTAAGTTTACACTTTCCCCGACGTTTCGGTTGCTTTTCAGCAGCCATGGTCACGGGGAGACTGAAATCCGTATATAGTAGTTTAATTTCAATCATGTTATCTTGATTGATATACCTACTTGACTTAACTATGTAATATATTGACTACTTCTATTATGACCAATTACATTTTGACATATAATATAATTATTATGTAAATTAACTATTGAGACATTGCCATTATTTTATAAATTATAAATTATCTTAATTATTTTCTAATTTAATATTATGCATGCCGAATAGGTAGAATAAAGAGAACTGTAATAATTAAGCAAATTTTGTATAACATCTATATATACCTTTATTCAGCAAATAATAGGATTTGATTTGAAAAAAAAAATGCTAATAAATATATCATAGGGATTGATTAGCATAACAAATATAGTGTACTATTATATTTATGCGTAACTGTGTTAATCATCCACATGTGTGCCGAAAACCGATCATAATAGATATCTATCTAAATGGACACTATGTGGATTTAATTAAGATGGATGCGATCTTATTATAATTATCATAACACTATTATCATATTAGATGACTTTTGATCTACCTATAGTAGATATACAAAATCAACATGCACGTTAGTTATTTATTTTCGGCGTATCTTTTTATAAACTCGAATTCTTAAATGTAAATTATATTATTCTACAAGAATAATATAATTTACATTTACATAAAACAAAATACATATTTTCAGCATACCCGTAGTTAGAATGGAGTTGAGCTGAATCCGAGATAATATCGCGTTTCATTTGGTGGGCGGATTTCACTATGGTCACAAGAATTTCGTGGAATCTTATCAAGGGGACGACTATTCACGTTAACAAATACCGAATCCACGAGAGCCATGGGAACAATCCGGTTCATATAGAACGCGGCTTTGACGCCGGGACGCGTAATATTTGCCGGTTGCGGCTAAATTGCATCTCTTGCGTTCCGAGGCTGACAACTTTAATCAACTCGATGGGAATTTGTCTTACTTGCGAGTTCAGCTCACGTCTCCGCGAATCCACTGAACAATGAGATTTGCTTTAGATAAATTCTTGCGTTGGGAGCGCGAGAACTGAATGGATGCCCTGTTCTGTTATTCTGTGTACCCACATCTGTTACACGGTGCAAGCGAGAAACTACTTTATTTTCTTAACTAGTTTCAGCTTTCAGAATAGCTTTTATTCTTTATATAGTTTAAAAGTTTAGACGTCAAAGGATAAGCTCTTGATTAATCGTGTAGAAGATTAACAGGTTTAATTCCGGAATAATTCTTACGAGACAATAATGTAAACTCTGAATAGCGCCATAAAATAACAATAATACGCGTTCTAAAAAAATATTTAAATGTCATACAATTACCCTCGCCTGGCGGATGGAGTTAAACATTATAATGAAATACCAGCCCATTCTTTACGACTCCATTAAGTTGTTGGAGAAAAATAAAGGGAAAGAGGAAATGGCAACCACTCAGCAGAGTCCAGCCCTCGTCAAGATTGGACGGAGCCGCGAAAATTCTTTTCTCGATCGACTGACTTCCATGAATACTAATGCTCGGGGGGAATGGGTGAAACATCACCAATACAAATGGCGTCGCAGATAATGGCGTGAAGGTGATAAGTAAGTGCCGGATAAATTCTATTCATCTAGTTTGAATTCAATACGCGTACCTACAAGACGCGAAAATTTTACATATTCTGTAAAAAAAAATGAAGCTTTCTCGGAACGAAATGCGTTGCAAAATTATGTAAATAAAAATAAGCTAGAGGCAATGTGGACATCCATGCAGTAATCTACATCTAAAGTAATAATTTACACAAACGGGTGCCTGTGCAAAAGCGAAATATTCGTCGGTTAGGTGGAGCCGCGTTCAAACGTAGCGAAATTTAGCTCAATTTCCATGCAGAAAATTCCATGAAAATGCACATAGGGGAAAATGTTGTTCTTATAATTGGACAGGTGCAACACCTAAGTCGTGCGTGGCATTTCTACAGCACTGCATTAGCATATAAATAAGCGACACCCCCTCAAGCTGACGGCAAAGGGCGGTTCAGAAACCGAGCAGTTTTTTACATTTTTATGACCGGAAATCCAATTATCACAAGCAATTATCGAGTCAGCTAGATAGAAAGTGAATAGCTTTTTCAAAATGCGAAATGCAATTTAGAATTCAATGGTAGCGGTTATTTTGGCATTTGAATTTTGACGAAAGATTTTTTTGGGTCAGGTTAGTTAAATTCCGCGTTGGTTGAATGGAACTTTATGCAATGCAATTGTTAGAGAAAGGCGAACAGTGCGAATTTAGGCACACATCGGCTCTCACACATCACTGGCGCACACATTAATCTAGTGATACATTGTGCTGTACGCTTACCATCTCACATGTTATGCGTTTGGAGCAAAATTCGAGCATAAGCGATGCAGACCTGAAAATATTGATCACGATATTTAATAAGTATTTTCTTTGTCAATACAAAATACTACATCATATTATATATCTTTATTTTAATAACAAAGTAAAAATAGTAATATAAAAGGATGAAATATTCACATTTCAAAGTTCATAATACATTAAAGCGACATCACGACGAAGCCTCGGTAAACACGGCTGAAGTTTTGTGATTCATTATCATAATCTTACACAAATATTTAGGTCCAGTAAAGGTCAGGCTGTAATATTAATATAATATTTATATTATGACGTCATCCGCCGTCAGTCATCAATTACGCCGTATGACGCCACGTCCGTCGCGCGCCGGTTAACCGCAACGCTGATGTAGCATGCTACCCTTCATGACCAGCCCACGGGGCGACCAGTGAGCTACGTAAACAATGCATTTTAGTTTAATAATCAAAGATAAAAACCATTTTATAACTGCTCCAGCGTTAATTTGGATTATCTTTCTGGTATACTCTAGATAGAGGAAGATTAATTCACGGTTTTCTGAAAAGTTATACGTAGAAAATATTAGTCATTTTCGTTCTATTGATTTCGCCACCCAAACAGATATTTTATACCCAAGACATCTCTGATTACTCACTTATTTACTTATATCACATTAAATAATCAATATTCCCTTCTTCAACGAGCAAAACTAGCTGTGGGTATTCCTAAATGGCCTTTTACAATATTTTATTCCGTACAATTCATAAAATAAAGTATTTAGCTTGTCGGCTGAATTCATACCGTGACAGAAGGTCTAACCCAGGTTAAATAGAACTGGGAGGACCTTATAAAATGTGCATTGATACCTTAGTCTGTCTTCCTACTTGAAGGCGGTTAAATGATATCCAAGTATTTATTTATTTAAACTAACTCGTTGTTAATTAGTTAAGATAGCTTGGAAGAATATCAAGGTATGTCAGACACGTATCAAGTGGAAAGTTTTAGTTTACCTTTAGGAAATAGTCAAGCCTGTGTATTTACGTATTACTATGACTCATGCTGTTAATGCGTTGTGTATGACGTTAAATTACGATACATTGTGTTGTCAGTTTCCATGATGCTTACATTGTATAGGCGTAATCCTGAGTTATTTTTTATCATTAGTGGTGCTGACAGCAGTGTGACTTTATTTATAAAAGTAAAATATTAAGTTGATAAGGATGAAATTATATTACACTGTCTGCATTTGGGTCTACTATTGAGAGAAGAATTTGAAATCATACAAAACAGAACGGCAGATTGATATTTAATATTGTCTTCTGTTTACGCGAATGTTATTCATTGAAATTAAACTACTATATACGGATTTTACCGCGTTGTTTATTTATCACTGTATTACAAACTTTTGAAAATATTACACTACTACTACTATTGATTTTATTTTACTAATTTATAAGCTAATAAAATTATATAAACTATTAAATCTATTTATTTTTGGTTTACACTTTCCCCGACGTTTCGGTTGCTTTTCAGCAGTCATGGTCACGGGGAGACTAAGATGGTAGTTGTCTCAATGTTCCAGTGTAGTTATTTCAAAGTACCCGAACATAATTTAATCATGAGTGTTTCTATTTACGCAGAATGAGCTCAAAGTATCATGAAGTCTAGCTGTGGTTTGTTTCTTCTTGGGTTTATCTTCTATTTGAAGTACTGGATCCCAAGCTGGTGGTACATTCCAACCATCTTCTCTATTGAAATTGAGATGTTTTTTGATTTCAATAGCCTCGCGAAGCATCCTTGATAGGAATCGGTGTTCTTTAGCGAGAATCTGTAGTTTGTCAAATCTCAGGTAGTGGTTGGTCCCCTGTTGTACATGTTCACACACAGCAGACTTCAACGAGCGTTTGTCCGTATAAAATCCGTATATAGTAGTTTAATTTCAAAGATTGATATTTGTAAAAGTTAGTATTCTTATAGACTTAGTACAAAACATAATTTTGCAGCGTGAAAAAAAGACGTGGCCATAGATAAAATTTGTTACAAGTTTTAATTTTGAAATTACTTTAGAAAAATCTTTCTTTCTTAAAACACTTTTACATTTTTGTAAATTATTTATATCAGTCATATTAAAGAAAAATACTACATACTTTTTGTATTTAAAATACCCTTTTTGCATATAATGTGTTAATTATTTGTTATACCAAGACGGCAAATAATTGACAATCTAGGACTTCATTAAAAACACAAACCATTTCTTTTATAATGAGCAAGCAAGTGTAGTCTAATAAGGCTTACTTTAGATTTTGAAGGTTGCCAGTCGATATAATTAGTATCTAAATGAACATCAGTTTGTTACAAAAAGACTAGTATTTTAATAATATTCATTTATAATTCATTTATCAGCTACTAAGATATACATAAGTATCTGACAATGAAGCCGTCCTCACTCGAAGCATACAGTACTTATAACTAGTTCTAGCGCATTTCGATAGATGGCGTTATGAGTGAATAAAACTTCTCAGATAGGCGGGATAGATTTTGGCGTGCTTAGTGGATTAACTGATTAGTTTTTAAAGCTTTAAAGTCAAATAACTTAGTTAATATATATTATCCTGTTCAAGTCGACGACATAATATATAATGGATGTTTCGTATTGTACCAGGTAGCAATAAATAATTAATAGATCGGTCTGCATGAATGATGTCATGGTTTAAGCGATCACTTCGCCACTGGCACTACGACATTGTGGGTTCGATTTCTGGGCAAAACAATTGACGTATGGTACGTAAAAAGGTGTTCCGAGTCTGCGTTTTCTTTGCGTCCGTTGTTTAAATGTTTGCGGAGTCTCTGCGACACAAGAATTTTACCCAGAGCGGGAGATGTCTTAAAAAAAAAATCTCTAATGCAATATGTTAACTGTAATTTTATGAGCTAGAAACCAAATTTATTTTTACCAAGCTCAAAGAAAGGGAAACACTTTATGGTTTCAAACCAAATGTCTTTGTTTATAATCGCCATAAGTTTACAATGTTGCCTATCTGAGAGTAATATCATATTTGAAAGTAAAGAGCAGCAACTATTACACAGTTTATGCCAAACACCCTTAAGCGATAAATAAAATAATAAAGAAATACTTTAAACGGCTTGGCTCCAAAGCTCTAATGGGCTACGTACATTTATATGAAAGAATAAAAGCTATACGCGACTAGAATATTAATATAAAAGTATGAAAATGATTATTCCAATATCTGTTTACAAAAGCCAATTTATACTTAATGTAAGCTAGGAGTTCTTCTTATTTTTCAATTCAGTTATCTATACTAATTTTATAAAGCTGAAGAATATTTATTTTGTTTGTTTGGTTGAACGCGCTAATCTCAGGAGCTACTGGTCCGAATTGAAAAATTATTTCAGTGTTGGATAGCCCATTTATCGAGAAAGGCTATAGGCTATATAACACAACGCTACGACATGTAGGAGCGAAGCATCAATGAAAAATATTGCAAAAACGGGGTAAATTCTCTTATGTGAAGCAGACGAAGTTGCGTGGGTTAGCTAGTTGAATAATACAATAATTGTACAATTATACTATATAAATATCCAATCACGTTTTGCCGGCAATTTCGGATTAACACAATTTCAGATTAATATAGGATTATATTAGATTCTCCAATCTCTGTATAAAATATATATTTGAGCGGCAAAAATTTGTAATCCAAAAATATTCTGTAACGGTAACCGACATCTCTAAAGGCATTGCTATTACATGTGTTAGCACGAGACAACGATATTCACTCAGTAAGTTTGTATTACGCTGTACCGTTCTCTCGCATGTATGTTTCAGAGATGATAATATTGTAAAAATAATCCCCTTACTCGCTGTTCCTAAAATTGACAGTAAAGATGACAAATTTAATTTTTTTTTTGTAATGAATTAAAATGAAAACAACATGATGTCGAATCCCAGTTGTTATAAAATTATTCCCTTTGGCGTCCGTCTTCACTGACCTTAAAATTCCAAATGTGAGAAGAAAGCTCCTGCATGCCAACTCATTCAAACGAATCATACCCATTTAATAATGGACACGAGTAACTGATTTTATTATTCTAACAAGAAGCAGTAACTATGTGAACAGATTATTTATTTCATATCTGCCATATATTTAGACATTGACTGCACGGTGTGTGCAGTCGGTTAGCGTCCGTCTCACCGCTATTACCGCGTTGAGTGTGGTTGGTTCGATCACCAAGCGGGACAAAAAATATGTGATTCATAAATAGTTGTCCAGAGTCGTACTTTTTATCCGCTAATTGTATGTTTGTAAAGTCTACCGCCACACAGTGCCTGATATCTAGCTCGGAAGTCATTAAAAAGAATAGAGAATTAATTAATTAAGTATTTATTTGTAAGCAAATACAGAGTTGAAAATACCCAGCGTACAAATTTTACAAAAAATAAGATAAAATATAGTAACGAAATTTCGGCATTACAGCAAAATGATGTTACATCATATAAATTAAAGTAAATAAATGTTACAAATTCTTGCAATTATTATGTATGTAAGAGTATTTAATGTGTTAACGTGTAAGAAATTAGTGTAATCTTAGTACATATATTTTAAGTATAGACATGCCTCATATCAGCTATCGTATGTGTTCATGACAGCTGGAACCGACAGCTTTACGTGCTTCCTGAAGCACAGTGAGGGGAGTGACGACCCCTGATCTAAATTGGAGGCCTCCGGTCAGTTTGAATGCCGTGAAATGCATGCATAATTGCACTGAAAATATACATCACACCACCATGAACCATCACACAATCTTGAACATTCACAAACATTTAACATTTAAGTAGAGGTGTGACACATTCCTACGTTTTTATAGTTATGTGTATTTCCTACTTAATAGAGGGAGTCATATTTAAAGTAATAGCACGGCATTATAGTGGCTGTTACCTTAAATTATAGTTTAAATATTCTGTCGAAAAGCGTATTTTATTGTGCCTTACAAGAACGAATAGAGCGTTCAGCAAAATTTACATTTTGTAACAGCCTTGTCAAGTTAAATTAAGCAAAGTTATTTATAAGTATGATTTAATTATTGTAGTTGATATTTATTGTAAAATAAATGTAAGTACGGACTGTAAAATCTTCGTTATTTTTTGACTAGTAACCCTACCAAATATTATAAATGTGAATGTGAGTTTCTTTGTTACGCTTTCATGCCATAACTTCTCGTCCGATCGTCATGAAATTTCGTATACAAGTTGTCAAGGCTACAGAAATAAACATAGGGTTCCTTTCATCCAGAAAAAGTACTTATTCCGATCGAAATCGCGGGCATTAATCAATATTTTCCTACGAAAATAAAAGTTTTTTTTTAACATCTTCCTTTATTACGCGAGGGAAAGAAACTCTTGCACAATAATTATCTTTTTGTCGTCATATTATGCTGTGTGATTGTGCACAAACACCAATGCTTATCATGAGCTGGGATCGTACATAATGCCGCGGGTGGATTTTATCGTCCAACGAATCCCAGTAGCAGCAGTTTGAAAACGGATTCTAAACCTATGAGATCAGTAATGAAAAGTTTATATGACAAAACAAACATTTGCTTTTAATTACTATTTTGCAAGATCGCGCTTAATTATGTTAAGTTCGAAACATAATGCAGTATAAATATTTTTGGATTTGTACAGATCTCTGTAAAATTCCAAATCTATGAGAGATTTTCACATAGACATTTACAGAAAAAAATATGCATTCTTTTGGTCTAAATCACGTTCTTGTATCTACTATATTTTCGGATATAATTTTGTGCAAAGTGATATAACTATCGGAATTTTAGCAAAAATTTCGTGAATATAGATTTCGAGTTGCTGCACACTTTATTTTTAGTTCTTCGTGGTATAAGTGCGATTATATTAAATTTTATATTTTATTTTTCCGTATATTTGTCGTGAATATTGATATAATTAGAGTTATATCACTTTGATCAATTTTTCTCAATATTGTTTAGGGTACTATTCAATATGTACCTACTAATGCGAATCTTAGTTTATGTCCAAATTGTGATCGGTGATACATCTTGACTTGCATTATTTTGTACAAATCAACTTTTATGTGTAAATGAATATAAATTGAGTTGTATCCAAAACTCAAACCAAATCTAAATAAAAATGTATGACAAATAAGACGTGCTAAATGATACAAGTGTGTACATGAAGAGGGTGGCGGTTGCAAGAAGTGTAAAGAGAAGCTGCCATTGCATTTAAGGGAATATCTTTTCGATACATATTGGAGTCTGGGAAGTTATGAAAGTAGGATCGAATATATTTGGAAATGTATTGAAGTATGCCGAAAGAAAATTTCAAAGTCTTTCCCAAAGAAAATACGCAACGTCAGCTTTAGTTACTTCGTTTACAGTACAGATCATATAAAACTTCTAGTTTGCAAAGCATATTTTATTAAAGATTTTCGATGAAAGTCACAAATATCTTCAAACGGTAAGCAAAAAACTACGGAACAATGGCGGTCATCTTCCACCACGTGAATGTAGAGTTCGTAAGTCAATTCCTAATTTTAAACTAGAAGAAGTAAAAGCTCATATTGCTTGTTTCCCTTGCAGAGAAAACCACTACAACCGCAACAAAACCGCTAAAAAGTTTTTGAATTCCGAGCTCAATGTTCAAGTAGTTTATAATTTGTATAAACTGAAGATTGATACGAAAAAAGATATATGAAAAAAATCTTTGATACCATGAATCTGTCCTTCAAAAATCCATCAGTAGACACTTGTTCAAAATGTGACAGCATAAATATGAAATTTAAATACACATCTGAGGAACAGGCTGCAAATTTAACAAAGACACTTAAGCCCATCAAGAATCATTTAAGGCTGCTTACGAAGAAAAGAAAAAAGATAAACAACTAGCTCAGTCATGCGAAGGTGTTATGGTCATAACATTTGATTTACAACAATTTGACGACTCGATGCCGTAGTGGTTATTATAACCGACTGTCACGCCTGAGGTCGCGGGTTCGATTCCCGCACAAGTCAAACATTTGAGTGCATGAACATGGATTTTTGTCCCGGTCTGGGTGATTTTACGTATAATATGTACGTATTTACAAGTAAAAAAAGGTGTATTTGTATGTGTATCCATTGTCTAGTACCCATAATACAAGCTCTGCGTAGTTAGGGCTAGATGGTGTTGTGTGTATGTGATAGAATATTATTATTACTTTTATTATTAATGATTACCCACCCCCTACTTGCAGACGAATGAATCATTTTACAAGACACAGCTATGGACCTACAATTTGACCATACACGATTTAACACAAACAAAGCCTTCTGTTACATGTGGCCGGAGTGTAAAGGGATTAGAGGAACGAATAATAATCCACTGCCGGATTTTGACCCAAACGCCAAGAAGCTGATCATGTACTCAGATAGTTGACCGGGTCAAAACAAAAATTCGATTATTACAACAATGTTGATGCTGGGTGCTAAAATATCCCCACAATTACAAAATATTGAACATAAATTTCTCGTACCCGGTCATACTCATATGGAGGCTGACACCGATCATGCGTTAATTGAGCGCAAGAAGAAGCACACGAGTATGTATATTCACTTGCCAAGATATTGGTACCAACTAGTGCGTACCGCTTGAAACAAAAGAGCAAAGTTTTCTATTATTGAGATGACTTGTGATATGTTTTATGATTTCAACAATTTTTTAATACAATTTCTTACTTTTAGTAAAAAACAGTGAAATGTTTATGTTGTGTAACGTTCGATCTGTTTTATATACCAAAGAAATGAATTCTCCCCATTTTTCTTACAAAAACGAATTTAAGGATGTTGAATATATGACCATGGATTGTTCGAAACGAGGTAAAACTTACGATTTGATTACAATAAATACGGTGCCGAAAGCCTGCCACTCTATTACTATTGCTATTTTTTTTTAAAGAAAATATCTCTGTGCTTTATTCATGAGAGCGCTCATCAGTTTTACAGATATTTGAGCTGCAAGAATTATTTCAAAGACACTGCTTCAGATAATGACGATGATCCTAATGATGAGTCATTGTTAAAGATCATTTAAATTCTAAGACATATTGGGATAATATTATTATTTATATCTTTGTTATGACGTTAGTATACCTACTGGGTTTATTTTTCAAAGATTTTAGATTGAGTACCAACATACTTCTTTTGTTCCCTTTATACATTTATGACGAATTGCCCATTTCATAGACCGGAATTACTGCCCATATTATAAGGTAAGAGTTGTGCTATGTCAGTTTTAACATGTTAGTAATTTTGTTACGGTTGTTATTTTTTAGATTTTGTTAGATTCAGACAATGGTTGTGATGATACTATGTTTTGTACTGATTAAGATTACATTGCGTATTGTGATATCCGCCTAAGATTATTCTGTGCCATTTCTTAGTATTTAAGTGTAAAATTATTTGCCTTTTTATCTAACTTTTGTGAAACTATTGTGAAAAGTTAAGTAAAATTTTATAATTTGAAATTACGATGATAAGATCTAAATTTACCTCTCTTAATAATTTTGATTAAATTGTGGTTTATTTATAAGTGAATTATTGAAGATGTGTAATAAACGTTGATTATTGTCCAAATACTTGAATTAATTTACACAATAAATATGCATTTTAGTGGGGGTATAACTTGAGTTGTATTATTTAACACATATTTCAAAAGACCAAGACTTTAGCAAACTGATACAATCCAGCTAAATTATGAAAATAGGCTACTGATAAGTGGAAAATCTCATATTTGGGTTAGTATTATAATCATCTGTTTGAGCAACATTGCGTTAAGAACATAATTTTTTATGAGTTATTAGCATTGATGTATAAAAAGATTTTTATATATCAATGGTTATTAGATATTTTTACTTCATGTACCTATATTAATTTACACATTATATCCGGGTTTATATCCGGGTTTAAGATATTAAAAAAGTAAAATAAAATGGAGGCCATATTAATTCCTATATTATGATTTTTCCACATGAGCAACACTGCGGGTGGAAACTTGATTTGGTAGTTTTATTAACTTATAATGTTGTGAAATATAACTCAGTTTTGCAATACCTTGCTCTTTAATTATAGTGGTATTAAAAATATGACTTTTGTTACACACAACTGATGATTTTTTAACATCTAAGATTAAGTTAAAAGTAAGTATAACTGTTTTAAAAAGTTCTAAAATCTCGGTGCTTTTCGTAAATCATATTTATTTTTCTTTGATATATTTATTATACCAGATAACTTTCATCTCGACTCAAAAAATATTTATACCAATATAAACCGATATTGGAATCCATACAAGCCAGAGCATTCTCCTTTGAACTAGCAACATAAGTGGTACTGTTTTCTATAGTAGCTTACGTCACTTATTTTTGTTATCATTCTTCCAAACTGTCAGAAGATGTGATTCAGATATGATATCGCTACAAGGGGATTAATCATAAATCTCGAGTCTTGGCATTACATATTATCAACTTTTTTACAAGTCGTGTAAATCATTCTTGAACGTTTACAACTGTAACAAAACTTCTTCCGGCCTTATTCGTTCGTGATGCTAAACTTTTTTACTCTGTCCTAAGACGAGGGTCACCATGCTATTGACTGAGATTTTGAGACAGCTTCTTTCATTAATAACTATAAATAAAGCGATTGCCAGTCTGCAGCTGTGATTCGAGAACTATTTTATGCCACAAATTGCTGTTGATTGTTTTTTAGATTTTAATTGCAAGCCCTTTCTTACTTTTGGTTATAAATCAATTAACTGTGCTTTAGAGAATAAAATGCTATTCTCTATTTTTCTAAATACTTACATGATTATCTGGATGGATTGTTTGAAGTTATGAGATTAAACTACATAACATCAATATCTGTATCATTCATACTCTCTTGTCACATGTTTTTTATTTTGAAAGACATTGCACGCGTAACCAACGCTTCCTGTATCATGGAAAAGAAGAAAAAGTATTGTTACCTACTTTAAAATAAATGTGAAAGAATAGCCATACTTAGAGTCCTGTGTGGAGATCAAACCCACAACATTCAACACAATGTCAGTGGCGTGGTGGAAACTTAAATCACTGCACCTTCCGCGTAGATATATGAATACTAAAGTCATACTATATAATTAATAAAATCATTTTTTAATTTTAAGATGCCAACGTGATCGCATCAATAGTAAGTATACAGCAAACCCTGGTAAGTAATATGCGTAATGTCCGAAGACCACTGCAATATTTTTCTTGCCTCCAAAATGTCAATATTATGGAGTCCCTACTTCCAATAATTCAAGATACTGCTGTCAAGTTTTTTTATGGCTCAAACGTTGTCGTACAAACATTATTAGTTCATGCGGTTATCATGTCTGTTATGAATTATTGTCGTATTTTGATCAACATTATCACAAACTTATGTTTTGGCAAAAAACTTCATAACAGAATGTGTAGCTTAGAAACTAGATATTAAATATTTTTCATTAGAGCATGATTGGTCTTGAAGTGAATATTTTTTGATTATTAATTTAATTATTTAAAGGCTGTAAACGTGTAGTAAAGGGTGAAATTTTTGAAAGTTCTAGGTTTAATGACATATTTATCAAATTCTATGAATCACAAATTGTTATTCCGGTCTAGGTGTTCTTTATTTAATAATTGTAAAGTCCTCCGTGGTACAGCGATTGTACCTAGAGCCTTTAAAATTGAATAATAAAAAAATGCTTACGAAATCATCACATAAAAAGCTCTTTTATGGTGATTTCGTATTTTTTTGGTGGTTTATCACATTACAATCATTGTATTTTGCTAGGTAACAAGAAGTGTCGTGATATCGTATTTACTTTTGTATTGGTAGTTATGGCTCTGCAGTCGGAGCATTCTTATAAGCTCTGATGAAAGTAGTGGATAGTGGATCTCAATCACAGGTATTCTTATGCATATATACTCACAAAGGGGTATTACACCTACATTTCATTGATTTACATTTCGCCAACAAAAATTTTAGGCACAAGTAACGGATGGCAAGCCTTTTGCCTACTATCGGACACATTTACAGATTCTGTGTCTCAGTAGCACTTCGCACACAGATATAGGAGCAAACTTATACTACACAACAAACGTGGTTTAAATAAATGTTTTCAAATAGACATACCTTGGTATTCTTGAATTTGTAAATAATTCAATAATTATAGTAGTCACCCACAGAATTTATAATTATGTACCTCCTTTAGTGGGTCTAATTAATAGTTACTTTAACAATAATTGTTTATGAAAATATTGAAACCATGTTGACGTTGATATTGTAGAACTTATTGAAATTACTTTGACAGGTGCCTTTTCAATATAATAATAAATTGTGGTCCCTTGTCAGGTGTTTTGTATAATTTCAATGAATAACTTCTTACTTAGTTTCCAAGTACTCCTGATGGCACCATTAGGTTGCCTGTTATTATTTAGATCTAGAAGTTTTCATTGAAAATAAACTTCTGTACTTTATTTTAATATTTTGTTTAGATCTATTTACGCGAATGTTATTGAAATTAAACTACTATATACGGATTTTATCGCGTTGTTTATTTAACACTGTATCTATTACATAATTTTGAAAACTATTACACTACTGCTACTCTTGAATTTTACTAATTTTTATGTTAATAAAATTATTAAAACTATTTATATTTAGGTTTACACATTCCCCGACGTTTCGGTTGCTTTTCAGCAGCCATGGTCACGGGGAGACTAAGATGGTAGTTGTCTCAATGTTCCAGTGTAGTCATTTCAAAGTACCCGAACATAATTTAGTCATTGGTGTTTCTATTTACGCAGAATGAGCTCAAAGTATCATGAATTCTAGCTGTGGTTTGCTTTGCTTTTGCTTAGGAATCGGTGTTCTTTAGCGAGAATCTGTGGTTTGTCAAATCTCAGGTAGTGGTTGGTCCCGTGTTGTACATGTTCACATAAAGCAGACTTCAACAAAGCGTTTGTGTTTTACATCAGCTATGTGTTCTTTTATGTGCCTATGCTTCTCTTGGTTTGACCAATGTATGAGAGTCCGCAGTCACAATCTATTTTATAGACCCCTGCATCTTGAAAAGGTAATTGGCACTTGACGGATGGTAAAAATTGACTTATCTTCGTTGGCGGCTTGAAGTATGTGTTGATTGAAGCTCGCTTCAAGATGTAGCCAATATTGCCAGTGACACCCCTTACATAAGGCAGTATAGCAGGCTGGCGCTTGACTGTGGCTGGCTTTTCTCGGAATCTGTGACAGCGGCGCGTCTGTTGGAGCTTGTTGTCTTGCAGTACTTGCTTGACACGTTGAAGCTCAGCGTCCAGGTGTTTAGGAGAAGCATAGGCACCCGCATAAAAGAACACATAGCTGATGTAAAACACAAACGCTCGTTAAAGTCTGCTGTGTGTGAACTTGTACAACAGGGGACCAACCACTACCTGAGATTTGACAAACCACAGATTCTCGCTAAAGAACACCGATTCCTACCAGGGATGCTTCGCGAGGCTATTGAAATCAAAAAACATCCTAATTTCAATAGAGAAGATGGTTGGAATGTACCCACAGCTTGGGATCCAGTACTTCAAATAGTCAAACCCAAAAAGAAAGAAACCACAGCTAGACTTCATGATACTTTGAGCTCATTCTGGGTAAAAAGAAACACCAATGACTAAATTATGTTCGGGTACTCTGAAATAACTACACTGGAACATTGTGACAACTACTATCTTAGTCTCCCCGTGACCATGGCTGCTGAAAAGCAACCGAAACGTCGGGTAAAGTGTAAACCTAAATATAAATAGTTTTAATAGTTTTAATAATTTTATTAGCATAAAAATGAGTAAAATTCAATAGTAGCAGTAGTTGTAACAGTTTTCAAAATTATGTAATAGATACAGTGTTAAATAAACAACGCGATAAAATCCGTATATAGTAGTTTAATTTCAATAGAGCCTGCTATTTAAATAGCTCTATAGGTTATATAAATACTAGATTGTGCCCGCGGCTTCGCTCGCGTAAATGTAGGTTATATCAATATTTTATTCCTCGGGAACAGTACTTTTTTCTGAATGCATGTTACCCTATGTCCTTTTCTATACCCTCTGACAACGTGTATGCGAAATTTCATGATAGTTAAGTCGTGAACGCGTAACAAACAAACAAACTCGCTTTCGCATTTATAATATTGGTTAGGATGCTATTAAATAAGATGTTATTGTATATACCACATACTGACGACATACAGTTATGTATCTACTTTTGTATATTGATTGCACAATCTACAGATATTGTGCAATATATAATACATATATGTATGTAGGTAAGACCACATACTGGTTGCCAACATTTGAAGCAATATACAATTAATCACTAAGCATAGGTATTTATAGTACCAGTAAGCTAGAACAGATGTTAATATCGACATTAATTATCCTCAATACTTAGTAGACGGGTTAGCAGGTTTGATACGTCAGATTAGACGTAATTTAGCTAAATTGTGATAACGATAGTGACCTTTAAGCTCTATGTTGCATTGCTCGAAGCGATATTCTTAGATCTGATACGGTGCACAGCAGTTCCTATTCGTTGAGTTAGAGAAAACGTACATAATGTTCTGCTAGACTATTTAAACGTTTTGCACTTTATTTTGTCTTGACTCGAGTAATTGACTTAAATTGAATGTTCGACTACGACGTTAAGTGACGTTGACGATGTTGACAGGGGTCTTTATTAATAAGTGTTTATTTACTTGTTTCAGTGACGTGAAGAGCAACTGCGGCTCAACTGCCATGTAGTATGTATTTCTATAACAGTCAATATTACCTGTCACAGTGACAACAGGTTACGGTGCTAGGAGATAGCAGGTGCTCTCTGGCATTTAATGCTGACCACAAATTCTCGATAATTTAGTTGTCGTGTAGTTCCATGTCATACTAATTGATATTTTTAATTGATAATCATGTTAACGTCAGTCCGGTTCACGGAGTCAAACTGAAGTACTTAATGTCAAACTTCAAGCGTTTCTAAAAGTTACAAGTAAATATAGGTATTTACACGTACCTTTTTAACCCCCGACGCAAAAACGACAGGGTGTTATAAGTTTGACGTGTCTGTGTGTGTGTGTATGTGTGTGTCTGTCTGTCTGTGGCATCGTAGCTCCCGAACGGATAAACCGATTTTAATTTTGTTTTTTTTTTGTTTGAAAGGTGAATTAGTCGGGAGTTTTATTAGTTATGTTTGATAAAACCGGTCCAAGATGGCCGCCGCCACAAAATGTCGGATTTCATATTTTTCACAACTCCCTTAATATGCGTATCAAATGAAAGGGCTTGACTAGTAGAATACTATACACTATGATAAATTTCAAATCCAAGATGGCCGCCATCACAAAATGGCGACTTAGATTTTTTTCACAAATCCGTCTTTATGGGTTTCAAATGAATTTTGTGTCGGTGGTTTTTAAAATTTTTAATTATAGTTATTAAAAAAGAGTATTCACGTGTATGATTCCATCATCACGATTAGTTATCTAAAAGTTTGCCTTCGATTTATGGTTTCAAGAACACTGAGAATCTTGGTAATAATAGGGCTGGGAAAAATCTACTGTCTTACCAACTGTAAAGCTACTTTTGACAAGACAATGCTTTCCATCTAACAGTTTCAATAACAAACCGTTAACTTGACCGAGAAATGAAATTGTAACCTTAGAAATGTACTCTGCAACCACGCTTCACAAAGCTAATGAGGGAATCGTGAAAACGTATACCGTAAAACCATGTCCCACGGAAACACGAAACTGCTAAGTACATTAAATATTGAAGACACGTACATTTCAGATCGTAAATGAAGTGGATTAATAAAAATTAAACACGCTATCGACAGTAAACAAAGGTGCAGTGGAGTTTAACAACGCTGAGTAGCGAAATTTGAAATTTTATAACGGTCATAAAAGTGAAGGTTAGGTTTGAGTCGGCGTATCCGCTTAACTCGCCTTTATACACGAGTGCCGGGCTAATGAAAGCGGGCTACCATGTTTTATTATCCACTTAAATGTGGATGGCACAGCCTAAAGTCAGCGCAATCTTAAACGTTGACAAATATGCTCGTATGTTAAAGAATAGACATGACCCCAGGACAAAGTTACTGCGTACGGAAGGAAGTTTGCATGGCTCGGTTTATAGGCTTTAATTAAAGTTGATGTTACAATGTTGTATTAGTACCTCCATACCATCCGACAACGACAGCTAGGATTGCTCTTTGTGGTGTTGAAGTAATTTAAATATATCAAGAGTTTGTTGTGTTTGGCTCTAAAGACGCGTTGTCCAAAATTCTATAGAATTTTTCATTAATACTTTATTCGCAGTAATGTAGTAAAAATCTTATTGCGAAATTATCAAAACGTATTTTAAGTATTCTTTATTGCATAATTAAATAATTAATGAATTTTAGATGAATGACATCCCATCTTAAATTTTGGAAGTAAGACGGGTGCGATGGCTAGGTTATAATAATTTAAATATTTGACTGCAGGGAAGGCGACCAGTTCGATTGGTCACTTAGGTTTAAGTGGTCGGCTCCTCAATGCCACTGCGCCAAGTGTTGCGGTTTGATCCTCATACGGAACTATTTATTTATTTATTAGATGTTAATGGGAACGGCCGCAGGCCACTTACACTAATTAAGAGACAATTGTTAGTTCATAATAAATTATAGATTAGGTACATAAAAACTACACAACATACACACAAGTGTAATCAAATAGTTGTTCGTAATCTAGGTATTCTTTGTACCCATTGTTTAAATGTATATTAAGTCCCCCGCGACACAGGAATTAATTGTAGTGCGGGATCGTCTATTTTTAATTAAAAATTGCTACTCATTTTCCATCATGTGTTTCTTGTTACTACTACTAACTAGTCCTCCTCAGCAGCGGTAGCCTAATGGTTAAGCTATGGGTCTTGCTAACGATAGGTCGTGGGTTGAATTCAACCCATTACAAGCACTAAGCTTATTTGAAGGACGTTTTTACAAACCAAAGCTTTATAAAAAATCTATAAAACATATATGTCTCAGATAATAAGAATGTATTGATTATCAAACGTCTTATATTATCACCTTTAATAATTACAAGGTGCATTTTTAGTGTTGTATCCTTACAGATATTTTAAAGGCACGGTTAAACTGCATAACAAACAGCCTCTTCTTTTACCTTATACTTGTACATGTGAATCTTTAAATATATCATGGCTTAAATTCACATTATTTTCGGTAGCCCATTTCTTACGCAATATTAACCTGTATTTTTCATCCGACTTTAATGCGGGATGATAAACTGATGCCTATTTCTTTTATCATCTTACCATAGCGAAGCAGAACAAAATAGCTACAGTACTATAAATTTTTCGCGCAGATTCGTCTGCTGGTCCACTGGTCTTATTCGGGATTTGCTTTATTGCTCATTCACTTTAGACAAACCGTACTTCGTAGTTACTGGAGCCAAAATTGGGGTTTTAGTTTCTAAGTCAAATACCCAAACAAGTATAATATAATGGACTATTTTCATTGGTGTTTCGTACCTTAGTAAGATATTTTTAAGTTATTCTTATGCAGGATAATATATCTGGAATATAAGGAAGGCAGATGAGTAGGTAATGCGACAAATCGGGATAGGCCTTTATGCATATGCATGCATATATCGCACCCACAATGCAATTACGTTAATATTTTTTATTGCAGATTTAAGTAGTGCAGGTGAAAATACACAAGCTTAATTTTTCCGTTGTGATTTGTAAAATAAAATAAAAATTTAGAGGAGAGCAAAAAACGGTTTGGTATGGTATATTTATTATAGGAAGTACGTTTATAATATTTTGTATAATTATTCTTCTTACGTCTTTATTCCACTGGGGGTGCGATATATGATGCAACAGACTGTACGATACTGATTATTTGATTGATTTTCGTCTACCGGGAACAATAATACGCTTTGCAAGATTGTCAAAAATAACCATTGCGACTAAAAATATCCCCTTTCACGTCTCAGAACTTGATTCAATCTCGTTATTTTGTATAAAATCCAAACTGGAGAAGACAATACATCGGCAATTTTTATTTTTAACGTGTAGTTAGAGCGATGCTAGTATATCTTCGCAGCGTATCTTATTTGTCATATTGACAGCCAACGAGGTAAATTATGTGCTATACGTGAAGTATTCCTTGCTTCCCGGGAGCGCGCAGTGAGGAATACTTCACGTCTCGCTCTAAGCTTTAATTATATAAAAGCAAATTTCACGGTAGGTTCAGATAGTCGGGCTATGCGAGCTTGATGTACAACTTCCACGACGAAGTTACGTCGAACTATGCAAATTTTAGTTAACACTTTCAACAAACGCGCATTCCTTAACTACGACGTTGCGCTGCGTTTTTATTAACTACCCCCGTTTGGAATTAATGAAAACATTATTTCGTTACTTTACAGCACTTCCCGGCTTTGAAGTTAGAATTTTAATTAGTTTTGTTTTTAAGTTCGTTCGTAGTCTGTTGTAGAGGGGCTGAGGAAACGAAGATTTAGAATGTATAAGGAATACGAAATTTGTTTTGTTAGGGTAATAAAAGTAAAATTCTGGTCTGAGTGTTTGTGTACCAATGAAATAATATAATATTTAATTCTATAAGTTTAATTATTCATATCATTCATGAAGAGTAGGTAATAGATGTTCCTTCGGATTTGTCGGCTTCGGTGGCGTAGTGGTTAGTGTAACCGACTGCCACGCCTGAGGTCGCGGGTTCGATTCCCGCACAAGTCAAACATTTGTGTAGATGAACAATTGAATATGTATGTACAGATGAACATTAGCAGAGGGCAACACCGGTGCGAGTGGCTAGGGGTGTCGAGCGGTGCGGCGCCGGTTTCGCCATCACGGGTCTCGTGATAACGGAGACCCGGAGCGGGTTTCCCCTTAGTTATGACTTTGAAAATGACACTTCCACCCCAAGCATATAGCTTTAGCGGCCTCCCTCTGACCGGCCGACCAAGGCAAGCCAGAGTTGAGAATCCTACGGGCGCCCATGAAGTTCCACCCCAGCCAACCAGTAACGGCAAGCCGGGGACGAGGCCCTAACCGACTCTCTGAGGCATTCAGGACCGCAGTGTCAATCACATTCAGCTCGCCACAAACTGCCCTGCGGTTTGTGCGCTTTTATTTAACCTGGTGATACATTTTTTGTTTATATCACAAGGCGTAGGTGGTAGTTTAAAAGCTAGTGTACTGTGCCTTCCGACATCGTGTTAGTCTCATTATGATATAACGACTGTCTCAGAGGAGATTTTATTATTATTATTATATTATTATTTCAAATAGTTTCTTGCATATTTTGAGTCCCGTACACTTACACACATAGAGCAATAGCACGCCATATATGTTTAATAGTTAAACAGACATACAACGAATCACATGCACGTAAACAAATAAATAAATGGTTAATCACATTTGGATTTAAATTAATAATTGTTAGGCTATATATTATATTATATTGCTGTCTATCAGATTCAGAACTAGAGTACGTGCTGTTATTGAGGCTTTGTTAGAAAATCCTTATAACACTGTGATATAACAGGGTATCGATCCTGTGACTTCACAAACTATTGTTACTGTGGATGGAAACATATGCTATCAGACCTGCAAGGCTCTTTATTAAATAAAACAAACTTATTCGAATCAAATCCACAAATTGAATTCAAAAAGTAAATATAACATAAAGTGGGAGTTAAATAATTAATCAACATTGGTCTCGGCCCGTTTGTACCAGTTTGGTCCAATATTTGTCTTTCTCTACTGTGTTGAAGTTACACATAGCGAACAGTTATTACCTGTTCGTACCTATCCCAAGAAAGTTGTGCTTGTAATAATATTGATTTAAGTTGGCTTACTATTAATGCATAACTTATACGACCATACTCTCTTGGACGAGTTTCTGTAAGCTTTGTAAAAATATTTGTTCGCTTTGTTTGGTCAGCTTGTGAAAATTATGTGTGTTTAGATGGATTTCGGAATTTTAATGTTCAACACCAATTGTGTAACAATTTTTACTAATCATAACACGATTCGATTTCATTTGAGCAAACATATTTTAGGCGAAGAAAGTGTCACTTTATTTAAATAGATGTGTGCCTAATGTTCATTGTGTTTTAAAATGCTGTGATATAAGCGTAAGAGAGATTGCAGACTGTGAAGCATTAGGTTGAATTTCAGATGGTCCAAGAACGAAGAAGGGTCCATACACCGTTTTTATTAAGATTACAGTAGGTAAGAATTTTCTACCTATCGTTTTATTTATGCTACCATTTTTACGAGGCGAAATGCATTGACGTATATCCCTCCACGAGGGCGGGCGGAGGCGTTATGTCGGACTCACCAAGGCAAAGATGGTCGTGGTGATGGTGACTAGAGACATCCCGGTAATACCGACTAAACCAACCACGGTGTTCCTTGACAAAACCGCAATACCGTGGTATCTATGCTGCCTGTGCTAAGAGATAATAATACACGGACAATAATTTAGTCGACCGCATTAACATAGTACCTAAACATAACTAGAAAATGTGGATGTAACACCCCTCCACCGTATTAAAATACAGGTGCGAAGTTGTGTGTACTTAGAATATAAATATCAATCTATAAAACTTTATTACAAATTTCAAAATAAAAAAGAAAATCATCTTTAAGTTTGTAATAAAAAAGGTTGCATCGCTTCTTTATTGGTTTTTGTTTTACGTGCACATTGTAAAGCAATATAAATATTAACGATCGCAAGAAGTGTCGTTATATTTTTATAAAGGATCTAATAAGAAAAATGTACTGCTGCTCCGGCACCGATTTTTGCGGATACCTCTCTCTGTGCGTAGAATCTGTCCCGGCGAAGATGTCATACCAACGCTCATAAGTAATCCAAACCCTTCTCCAGTCGTAGCGGCTCTCCATTCCACTGGGCGTGGAAGGGGCAGGACGAGAGAGTGCGTCTGTGTCAGCGCAATCACTTACGCACTTAAATATGTCACGCGCTACTGACTGCTTCTGGTTACTGGACTGATCAAGACCTACGGCGATGGGCTGAGGTAGAGAGGCTGGATTGTGGGGCACACCTGGCTTTGTCTGAAGCCTGCACGTATGGCGACCTAAGGAGAGTGGTCATTTCTGCAATTGGGATAACAGCGTGGATTGGGCATCACTTTAGGTGACGAAGCAGCCCTATTTAGGGAGGCACTGCTGCTCCCGCTCAGCCGGGGAGGGAACTAGAAAAGGTGTCCTAAAAAAAGACGTTAACCGCGGCTGCTTGAGCACCCCACTACTCGCGGTTGACGTCACAGAAAAAATAAAATGAAAACATCAGCTATGACATTTGGCGCATGGAACGTGTGCACGTTAATAGACAACAGCGAAAACCTTTGCCCGGAGCGTAAAACTGCATTCGTAGCACGCGAACTTGGTCGTTACAATATAAATGTAGCTGCGCTAAGTGAAACACGTCTAGCTGACCAAGGCAAGCTCGAGGAAATTGGCGGTGGCTATACATTCTTCTGGAAAGAAAGACCCCAGGCTGATCGAAGGCTAGCTGATGTAGTGTTTACAATTAAATCCAACATTGCAAAAAGGCTATGTACCAGAATGTCCGCAATACATCTCGGACCGCATTATTACATTGCGCCTTCACCTTCAAAACAACAACTTTCTGAATGTGATAAGCGTATATGCACCAACCATGAGTAACGAGGATAGTGTAAAATATCAATTTTACGAGGAACTTCGCCAATGCCTTAGCAATATACGTCCGAATTAGCAAATACTGTTACTAGGCGATTTTAACGCAAGGGTTGGCAGAGATGCTGATTCATGGCCGGACGTGATTGGGAGTAACGGTGTGGGCAACATGAATAGTAACGGACAGTTACTGCTTACACTCTGTACTCAATTCAACCTTATCATTACAAACACTCTGTTTAGGCTTCGCGACAAATTCAAAACTACCTGGATGCACCCGTAAATAATTCTAAATTCTATATACTGGCACCTCCTCAAATACGCCATAACACAACGAAAGACGCCTCTCAGGTGCACATCATTCGCGTCATGCGCGGCGCACATTTCTGGACACTCTACAGGCTTCTGGACACTAAATTGAGACGCCACCTACGCGTACAGCGTAGACCCTGCAGGGCCAAACCAACATCTCTCAATTTAAAGTGATTAAATTATACCGAGCTTCAAAAAGATTATCAAAAAAGGCTAACAGATACGCTAGATGCGTTTGATGCCCAGCAAGGTGACCTAATATCGAACTGACAACGGATCTCATTCTCGGTACTGACAGTGGCTACAGAAGTCACTGGACTTAAAAAACGTGTCAATGAGGATTGATTTGACCAGAACGATGAGACCCTAACTGAGGCATTCGAACAGTACCGTGTACTCATAAAGCGTAACGAACGTAATCAAAATCTCAAGTGAGAAGTCCAAAATTTTGGTGCATCCTTAAAAACTAACCAGGAAGATGAAAGACCGATAATGGGTTGAAAAGGCGGAGAAGATGCAGTGGCTTGCAGACAAACACCTACTAGGCACTTTTTATGAAGAAATGCGTAAGTTGATTGGCGTTTCTGTAAAAAATAGCGTAATACTAAGATATAAAAAAGCAGTTGGGGTTGATAACATCGGAGAACTGCTTAAATACGAAAGGAAGCAACTTCATACTTACATCTGGCAAATCTTCGATCGCATTTGGAACGAGGAAACAATACCACCTGAATTTAAGATATCCCGTACCCTGTATAAAAGCAAAGGAGAGTTCCGACTGCAACTCCTACTGGGGTATATCGCTCCTTTTTGTCCCATTCGCCAGAGTTCTTCACAAGTGGCTTCTACCAGTTTCAGAAAACATATTGCCAGAAATTCTATTTAACTTTCGTCCTAATAGGGGCTATCCTATTTTTCCATCCAGCAACTCCAGGGAAAAAGTCGAGAACAAATCCAACCTTTGTATTTGTGTTTTGTGGACTTGGAGAAGGCATTTGACTGTGTGCAGCGGGAAGCCCTTTGGACCGCGACTGGCAAAATTAGGTTGCCCTGAGAAGTTTGTTCGAATGATTCCCCTTCTTCACGACAATATGATCTGTTGTGTGACCTACAATAGCGATCAGTCAGAGTTTTTCTCTGTCAGTTGTGGCGTCAAACAAGGCTGTATGCTTGCACCAACACTGTTTGCTTTTTATTTTTCTGTCGTTGTCAGTGAAGCACTCGAATAAAATTCTACTGGAATCAAATTACGTTTCCGGACTGATGGGAGAGTTTTCAACCTAGCCTGATAAAAAGCGTATAGCTAAGGTGTCACGCACTTATAACGGAGATCGTGTATGCGGATGATTTGTGTTTTATAGCTAACTCTGCACAAGAGCTTCAGAACCTGATTACGAAACATCAGAAAATCTGTTGACGTTTCGGTCTCAAAATCAGTGTAAAGAAGACTGAGGTCATGACAATGGACTATCATCATGGAGCTACAGAACCTATCAAGGATTAAAAAGAGTGACCATGAGTTTCTTGCCCGTTCTTCTCATGAGCCCTACACCATTGCTTTGGTGAACGTGGCAGTATCTGTAAACGCACAGATAAAATTTAGTGTAGCTTTGATATTCATAAGTGTTACCTTGTAACCTAATTTGAATTAATTTATTTTTGATTTGATTTGATTTGATAAGGTGTACATTGGCGATACTGAGCTGAAGAAGGTTGATAAATTTAAATACCCGGGTAGCACAATCACATCTAAGTGTGACCTTGATGCCGAAATAAATCATCGCATTGGCGCTGCATCAGCTGCTTCCAGTAAATTACGAGCGATGGTCCTATACTCACATGATTTCAAGCTCTCGACAAAAATCTCCGTTTACAAGGCCATAGTTCTCCCAAATCATAAAATTATATTCTCTGGACGCTGGACAAGTTTCATATGTAATGCTTATGAGACATTCTTAAAATCAACTGGTCGGATCGGGTTATAAATACCCAAGTGCTCCGACGCGCAAATGTCTACGGCTTAGAGGCGTACCTGATACGGTGACAGCTCCGATGGTGTGGACATGTCTCAGGAATGGCTAGTAAAAGGGTGGCAAAACACATATTTTTCTCTGAACTTCAAAACGGCAGGCGGCAACAAGGCGTCCATTCCTACGTTTTAAAGATGTTCAGAAAAGAAACATTAAAGGGTGCAATATTAATCCCCAAACATTCTCATGTTGAAAAGGCCAGTTGCCGCTGTGAATGGAGGCGCTTGGTTAAGAACAAAGTTAATGACTTTGAAGAGCAGAGGTAATCTGTACTGGATGCGAAACGCGATGCTCTTAAAGTTAAACCACCAGCAGCCATCTTTTATAACTACGTCGACGGTGTCCTCACGTGCAGCCAATGTTCGCGCACGTTTACTCATAAGATTGGATATTGTAGCCATCAAAGAGCACAAGCGAGAGCTGATCATGCTCTTTGCTAATAATAATTAGTAGCAGTCACCATAGCCGAAATCGACTGGGAAGTATATATATATATATATAAACAACCATGTTAACCATAGTCAGTTAAAACATAAATATATTTTTAAAATATTCCTTGTGACTTGAAGTGTATGTGTTGTATTAAAAATGTATAATTACTTTTTAACGATAAATATTACTTGTTCTATTGCGATTATTATTTTACCCTGTATCTAACAAAAATATTAAAACAAGAGAAGATCATTAATTTGTAGAAGTTCCGACGTAGTCCTAATCCTGGTCTAATTTTCATTAAAACTGAGCTTGCAACCGAACATTAAATCCACCTTCTGCATCCGTGCACATCACTTTCAAGATGTTTAATAAAAAACTACCTCCTGTTTTTGAACGGCAGATCAACACAAATATTATTTAGCAGACGTTCAAGTGCATGTCAACTGCTGTGATTGGCTGGCTGAATTAGCAACACCACTTGATATGACTTTGATTTCAACACGCCATTCAATTCCAGAATCTGGATTTTATTCAAAACAATTCCGATTAGTTACGACAACATCGGCACTATTGTATACGGTCAATTTATAACCCGTTTACTGCAGCACCCCTGCACTGTGACAGATGACAAACAAGTAACACAACAGAAGCGACACCACGCTTAGACGTAGTATTTACAGCACGAGGTATACGAGCATATGGTACGCTATAACCGTAAAATTTTATCGCTTTCGATGCTGAAATGATACACGAAACAATCTAAATTATAGCGGGCGGCGTGTCCCTGGCACCGGGCCAGTGTATTGGTAATGACAGGGCTTATCCAATTTGTAACGTTATCTCTACAAAAGGTTTGACAGCTACCGTGTCTGGACTTCAACTGCTGACTACTCGTAATATCCGTTATTGTTAGAAATATACTATTTTTGCTTGTCTTATTGTGTGTTGTATCGGTTCTATAATTAGGTGATAATGATGTCGGATTATTTTTGGGGAGACTATCTAAAAGGAGACTAACCAGGTCTGGCCCAAGCGTTGCCCAGCAATGGGAATATTGTTATTTTTTCTTTAAAGTAATAGGAAGCAAAAAAATCGCTCCCAGTGTTACTGAGAAGTAACAAGTCTTATTTTTAAATTTTTATCACATTATTTTTTGTTTTTGAGACATTTACATATAAAAACAATTGTCTGCATTCATATGGGGGGGTATATGTATGTCTGTCTGTCTCGCGCACGTGTTGCTCGTCTATACCTACGTTGCGCATGTGCCACTGTTTTGCATCGCACTTCGCGCAGCCTAACATCACTTGTGACGTGAACCGTTGTGTACTGTGCACTTTTCTGTTTCATATTTCTTAAGCACTCGGCATTTCTTCTGGCAAGTCTGTAATTATGCCATGAACCACTTTTTTACAGACCTCAGAATCGCTGCAGCTCCGAAAAATGCCTTCCACGTTGATATTATAGATAGCCCTTATGCCTTCGAATTCATTAATATAGCCAGGGAGCGGCTGAATATTGCCAATAACTTAGCAGATTATGTAGATCAAAGAAGGCTAAACTCGAAAATGTTTCAGTAGTTAAGGATAATGTTGCTACATTTCCTGTGTTAGTACCGAAGGAGTTGACTCGCCCGGGAAGAGGATTACGGGGCAGCTGCCCGTCTTGCCACGGCAGGGGTGGCCCTGGTAGTCGGTAGAATTAGGATGTTGGGACTGGAGGTGCCGCTGGAAAATTCCGAGGCCCTGTTATTTCATGGACCTCGGCGGCCGCCGCCACCAGATGCCCACATCATAGTTGGAGGGGTCCACATCGGGGTGGAGCCGAGTATGAAATACTTGGGGCTCCACCTCGACGGCCGCTGGAACTTTCACGTCCATTTTAGCCGCCTGGCCCCCCGGCTGATGTCGGCGGCGGGAGCGCTTAGCTCTCTGCTGCCGAATATCGGGGGGCCGAGTGTCGTCTGCCGCCGCCTCTATTTGGGGTTGGTGCGGTCCATGGCCCTCTAAGGGTGGCCCATCTGGGCCGACGCCCTCGATCGCCGAAACATCGCCCTCCTGAGGAGACCTCAGAGGGCGATGGCGATCAGGGTGTCGCGGGCGTACCGCACCGTCTTCTTTGAGGCGGCGTGCGTCCTGGCGGCATCGCCGTCCTGGGATTTGGAGGCGGAGGTCCAAGCGTCGGTGTATCACTGGCGCGCGGACCTCCGGCTCCATGGTGAGGAACCCACTCACAGGGCGGTGGAGACGCGAAGGTCCCAGGCTCGACTGGTCCTCGAGGCCAAGTGGGGGGAAAGGCTGGCCCAGCCCCGCTACGGGGTGAGGACAGTCGAGGCTGTCCGTCCGGTGCTAAGGCAATGGACGGTCAGACGGCGCGGACCGCTCACCTACCGGCTTGACTCAGGTGCTCTCCGGACACGGCTGTTTCGGAGAGTACCTGTGCAAGATAGCCGGTAGGGAGCCGACAACCAGGTGTCACCACTGCGAGGAGTGCGACTGGGACACGGCGCAGCACACGCTGGAGGAGTGTCCGACGTGAGCCGAAGAGCGCTGTGCCCTGGTCGCCGTGATTGGCCCCGACCTCTCGTTGCCGACCGTCGTATCCATGATGGTCGGCGATGACAGGTGCTGGGACGCAATGAGCTCCTTCTGCGAGGCTGTCATCTCGCAGAAGGAGGCGGCGGAGCGGGGGCGTGAGGAAGATCCTTACGCCCCGGACGTCCGCCGCCGGAGGAGGAGGCGCAGGAGACGCGCTTATGTCGCTTTCCTGCCCCCCACCTAAGAGTTCCCGGTGGCAAGGCCTCAATGGACCCTGCCACCCGTGAGTTAAGAACCCATAGAGGGCGCGCGCGGTGTTCCCGCGCGCCTTCTAACGTCGAAAGGGGAGAGCAGTGAATTGCTCTCCCCCGGGGACGAGAGGTGGTCGGGTCCGTTTGACCCGGCCCACACCCACACGGGGGGGGGCCCGCTATGGATGAATCTTTTCAGACTCGCAACTGGCCTCCCCCCCATTGGGTGAGAGAGGGAACACCCCAGGTTTTTTAATGGGTATACCAGCGCTCGGCTGGTGAGTCCCACACGCCCCGCCGGTGCCGTCCCCTAGCCGGCGGGTAGTGCATCAAGCATTTTTCCTGGGTATCAAAAAAAAGAAAAAAAAGGAACCAAGACGTTGTTAGGCGCCCAGCTTTAATTCTCGACATAATTATTCTGGACGACGATGATGAAAATTGATAAATAACTAGCGCAAGCTTCGGTGACGCAGCGGTAGTAAGTGCGACTGCTGTGCATGAGGTTTTGGCCGGGCCGAAAAGTGTTATTAGGTTTTTCTAATTCCCAATAACAGACTAGAGTCAGAAAGTTGGCGGTATTTTAGCCCAGTGCTTCGGAAGGCACGTTAAGCAGTGGGTCCTAGACCTCACCTCTCCCAGATCGTGTCGGTTTGCCGTCCTATATTATAAATAGGCATTTAATTATGATTTTTGCTTAGTTAAAAAACTCGTACAAAAGATTTTTTCTGAATACTCCTCGGTTAGATTTTGATGTGCTTTGGGTTACAGACTAGTATTAGTCTAAGGAACATTATGTACTATGTGTCAGTGTTGGGCAGCACTTGGGCCAACTTCCATATATAAATGGCCAGTCTCCTTTATTCTGCAAGTACTAATATGGTAATATAGACATATCCATTAAAATATAACTTACATTTCATATGATTATTACATTCAGGAGTGTATTTTCTAAGATCTATCAGTTGTTAGAATACTTATAGATCTAGCTTATAGAAGAAATTCTGAGAATTTATGTTGACATTGTTAGAGAATATTTTTTAAGGCTTACAATATAGTCGATAATAGACATATAAAGAGATAATATTTAATATAATCATTATAGACAATAGGTTTTTCATTTTCTATTTGATTGCTTAACTCGTGACGACAGTGAGCGTTATATATATAAAAGGTAGGAATTACTCAAACAGTTATTAAATATAATCAGAATTGTTGTTATGAATATTTAACCCAGTTTTAGATAAAAGCAAGGTTCTCTCTGCCCCTTAGAAAATGAACAATTTTGTAAGTCGATTTATTGAGGTTCCAAGCAGATGGATAATCTAGCACTAAGCCTTTTTCTTTTCTGACATTTTTTTTGTCTAGGGTAAATGTTATAAGAAATGATGTCTACAACCGCATAAAATCATAATTGAAATATAACTTAATTATAATCAAAACTTTATTTTCCTAAACAAATAATTATATTATTATATAATGTAATTATTACGTTATTGATACTTTATTAGAGAATCGTTCTGAATATCGATCATCCAATTCGATTTATAGAACAACTTTGAAACGATACCAAAGTTATGCGTGATCGATCTTCTATTAATCAAATCGAGGATCGACGCGTTTTCGATTAATTGATCTCAGATCGACATGCTAATACTGTTACACTACTACAACAATCTCATCCAGAACTCCAGGACATATATACACATGCACATCACATTGCAATCATAAATTATCCATTTGTCACAGTTCATAGTTTATTATTCCTATTAAGACCACGGCTGCCTGCCTGTAAATGATGACCGGTTGTCAGGCCATCGTTTGCCACTATACGTGAACCCGTTTCCTTCAGTTGACTTTTATGACATCCGCAAGATGGGAGGATTCATTCGTAATTTTCTTACGTTGTTGGTGAAGTAATGTTTTCTTCTTCCGAGGCTTATTCAAACAGTGTAATGGCATATAATGTAGCTAAATAATGATAACATATCCGTAAATTCACAAATAACCAAATTTTAAATTACTTTTATGTTCTATATCAACGGTTCTAAACTATATGCTACTACATAATCTTTTGTGACTGTGATCAATAATAATATAACTGGGCGTACAACCATTAGTGGTTTAGTATACAACACAAGATCAAAAAACGGTCCATAAAATAGTCTAAAAATACGGGTATTTATAACTCAATATCTAAAAAGAATCTCAAAAGTAATATTATTTCAGAATTCCTAACAACAAATATACCTATTTTTGTTAACATACTGCGCCGAGCGAAATGTGTCAAAACAGGCGGTCACAGTTAAGTTGATAAAATCAACACTTTTTGTTTAATACAAATATAAAATATACATTTACAATGAATGTGTTTACAATTACTCCGTGCAAAAATCTTAAAATAATTAATATTTTCGCTCACAAAATTACGTAAATTTGCACGTAAAATGCAAAAACGTAAGCTCGTGTTACGTGATTGATTATTTTTAGATTATAGCAGTAGAAATCTATCCTATTTTACAGCTTAAACAAAACATAAATAGTTATATTACAATTTGTCCGCCCCAAATATTTAAATTATTGGTTGACAATAAAGATACATATTTATCAAAAAAGCACTTCAAATTATTCTTCATACAACGGCTGCGCGCCGATTTGAATATCGAGCTCTGTCATTCAGTCCAACCGCGTCTTATTTAATTAGACGAAGCTCGGCGCAGTCCGGCGTTCTTTTGGGACTGAAGTTTCGAATTATTATTATCGTCTTAAATCTACATGTAGTATCGTATTTCAGTATTCGGTCGTACCGTTATTATTTCACTTATTAAGCGTGACCTGCCGAACTTTAAATTACATTTTAACCATATCCATCGTAAAAAAGTATAAATAACGAGGGTAATTTATTTTTAAGACTTGCGGTTCGATCATATTACGATAAAGTAAAAACTTAAAACTTTTCTACTTTATCTCGAACACCAGCTTAAAAGGTTTGTAGTGATTTCGCGGCGGCTTCCCTATATTTCTTATAGCAAGTAGCTGCTTTTATTGGCAAGTGAGGCGGGCTAAGTACACTACTTTACGCCTATATTGCCTGGTCGACGACGTCGTAAGAAAACTTGCTCCCGGCCGCTGATCTTTCTTATCAAAACAGTGTAGCATAACCCTGTACGGTATAAGTAAATAATAAAGTTTATTTCTTATGTTGACTTGTCAATTTTTTGTCGGTCTGGCATTATTTTCATGGAAGAGATACGTTTATGATGTGGCTTAGCTATTTTTTTTTTTGTGAACTTCTTTTGTTTGACCGGTCTTCGTTGGTCGTAGGCGGTCAGCTAGAGAATTTTGTATTATATTTGAATATCATGATATTTGATATGTGTTTCGTAAATCGAAAGAATATAACATAATAAATTCACCTCGCACTCTTTCAGTATAGTTTTGAATAAAATCTATAAGCACTACACTATACTTAATCAGTCTATTAAACTGGTATCTTTTGCCGCATGTGGTTATTTAGACACTAAAATTAATAGCCCTTTATTATATACCCCAGCTTATAACTTAAAACCCACTTTAAAAGCTCCTAATCGCATTATTCGAAGTGCATCATAAAGCCACGCCCTACAATTTTTAGATAGCGAAAATGAACCGCAAGCCATCAAATCTGCACCGATGATTAACCCTCAAGTCGCCATTAAAAATAGATAAAACAAAATACTGTCGGAGTCCGGTCCCTTAGGCCCCGCGCACGTGATGCCGACGCGCGAGCTTGCAATTCAATTACCTATCTATACTGGTCTACACATATCTGCGATGAAATCAAATAACTAGAAGACAACGTGCCTTGGGAGGGTACTATTTTTGATATAAAGCTAGTTTATTTTTAGAGCCCTACGTAAGTTTAAAATGAGAAATGTTGCTTTTGATAAAACGATGATTTAGTGAAGATTTTTTAACTGAATAATATTAACAAAATTTATTTGTATTGCTGGCAAACAACGCTTATGTTTGAAACAATAAAATGCCAATAGTTTAATTAGGGTTATTGTAAAATATTATATCGTAAAATACTCAGAAGTACCCCGACATTGATTTATTTACTATATAATTAAATAAATTAAATAATGCTCTTATTATATTATATAATTCTAATTAACTGTTCATTACTATTCTCATTGTATATCTGTAACAAATGCAAATATTATATTAATTCACTTTCATCTTTTGATTATTCCTATCAAATTTTGTATACGTTAGTGGAAATTTAACTTAATAATGTATATTTAAATATTATTTTAAACTAAGTGCTATTGTTATGTACGCTTTCCAAATATATATAAAAAGGGAGCTCTGCATAATAATAATTGTATACCTGTTTATGCTCGCGGCTTTAAATATTTGTTTGCTAAATGAAGGTCAATAATTGAAAGTAATTTCGGGTGAACATTTATTCTGACTTTGACGTAGCTTACATTATAAATAAACGTCAAATAGCAGCACAAACCAAACATTGTCCATTCTAGTACATAGCACAGGGATATTTAGTCATCGCGCGGGTACATGCGCCAAACAACAGCGAATTAATTTTGCATCCAGCAATCTGGGGATGCACCCGTGGTAGCAGCTGCCGTGACACACACTGACCGATTTGATATGCACCCTTCCGTTCAGTCTAGCCTCTCTATGCTTATATCTGTGCGTATCGGGATACGTAGATCTGAATAAACATAAACGTAATGTGCCTTCAATCGATCATATTAAAAACCAGGCGTTTTTAATATAATCGATTGAAGCACGTTAAAGGGTTGACAAGGTTTTATTAATTTTCGTATATCATTATAACGCTTATAAAATTGAGAGAGTTTTTTGATTGCATGGGTGATCCATGATTTAATCAAAGCTTTAGATTTAGTTAATGACATGATCAATTTATGTTATAGGTTTGCTGGCACAGCGCGTATGCTCAAAGGTTGCTACAATGTTTGTAAAGTCTACAAAGATTCTTCCACAGATTGGCTAAACATTTTTATTTAATGAACGAATGATTCGTAGCTTGTAGTAACCCAAAACTAACGAAATTTGACGGAAAGGACTGAAAATTCAGTTAAATAGTAGAGAAATTATGAATGAACTCAACTCGTTAAGCTAACTGAATCACGGGTTTTGAAACAAAACGCAAATTAATTCGTTCACGGAACCAAACATTACGAGCGAAATTCAACAAAATTATCACAATTAATTCAATTTGGCACTGTTATAATAAAATTAAAAACGTATAATAGTAATACAAGTGAATGTCGCTTAATGAGGCGACCGATTGGAAATAACGAAATAACATTTTCAATGTAGTGAAAATATTTCAATTTTATTTAACGTTAAGCAGAATTAACGGGTGTGCGGTTGAAAGCTCCCGGTTATGCAGCCATTGCATACGAATCGCCGTTTCCGTTAATGCAATTACCCGTTATCGTAACATTAAAACATTTATATTGCGTAATTGTTTAAGTACGCTGTTTAATGTTCACTAATTGTTTAAATATTTAGACAAACTATCATTATCATAATTTAATCTAGAAGTTTGTTTATAATTTGTTAGTAATTAGAATCTTAGGTGGGTGGGGTGCGCCCAGCAATCTGTCACCAACACATTAATAATAGAAGGTAGTTGTTGTTTAGTCACTAGGTATACATTTCGTAGTAGGTGTCTCTCATTATAAAACTAACTCACTGCTAAAATGAGAACGTTAAAAATGAACTTAACCGACCGAGGGACTAAGAGATATGCAAAATGTTTATTTGACTATAACGTTATGAAAATTGTCAATACGGTTGATGTTTATAACTTTTGTTTTATTTTAATAATAATTATTCATCTTACTTTATATTTTTACTGCGTAGGGATTGGTGGCTGTTCAGATAATAATGAGAAGGACTTGAAGGCTGAATGGAATGGATTTGTGCTTAATAGCCACAATACTTCCGATTACTAGATACAGCAATGGACTATAAGACTTACGCTTTTATTTCTCCAAAAAATGATGAATAGGTTATAGAATACTGCTACTAAAAAGTAAGTTATTCCTCAAAAGTAAATTGCTTACATTGGGCACAAACTACTACTCCTTCCATAATTGACATCTAAATAAAAATTTACATAGATTTTAAAGAAACATATAATATCTACCTTAGAAATATCAATTTTAAATTACACATATGTAATATATCTGCTATATTATACAATTCAGCAAAGCGTGAGGCTTGTTAAAAGCCATTAAAAACAATTAGATTGTAATAATAAATTCAACTTTCATCAATTATGATTATGAAGTCACCTTTGCTCACATGAAATTTCAATGAAATAATTTACCTTGATAATGAATTCTTAATAAGCGCGAAATATGTTCAAGTGGCTTACTATAAGGAAAATCAGTTTAAATATTTATACTGAGAAAAGGACTTTAATATCATCATAGACTGACGTCAGAAGGCAAAGTTTCCTACAAATAGAGACTTTCTCTAATTGTTATGATTATTAACTTAATCGTTTTCGTCGTATTTAGAGCTAACCATATTTACCATATAAATAAAAATCACTAACTATAAAAATCGCATATTTAAATTTAAATTGTATTAGTTGTTAGAAGAATATCTATAGATTTTGCCTCGTTAGCCGGAGCTATCGCCTAAGGCAGTCTATCGGTCGGTTCTCTAGGTAGATTTTTACAAAGGATAGAATATTGTGTTATAGCTTGCGATCGATCGTGGGTTTTTAGGTTTAAGATTATGGTTGGGTAAAGTTTTATTTTGTTGTTTTTTAATAAGGTATTATGACAAAATCACTGAATTTAGAAGTTTAGCCGACAGACTGGAATAGGTCCTCCGTCCTATTTATACGGAATGTGGTAAAAGTAGGTGCAGAAATGTGGTGTAATTCATCTCTACCTAGATATTCAGGAATACACCGGGGTAAATCTATGTATGTATCTGGTTTATCCATCACTCGTTGTTTATAAAACAAATAATGAATTCATAAACTAGTCGCTGTCAAAACTAACAGTCCCATAATTGTTACGACAACAAATTCCGATGTGGAGTGCCAAAAAATGAAAATAAAACCGTTGTACCAATTGCATTAATTCAACTGCATAAAAATCAGCCAATTATTCAAATACACGAGCGCCATGAACCGAAGACCGTATCGATGAATATTAATTGTTTTCGATCGCAATAAAAACAGTGAAATAAACTGAAATAACTGAATAAACCAGTAAGATTGTTTACGGCGACAGCGGTAATTAAGTGGCGATTGTTACGGCTTGTTATTTAGTGTTACAGATGTTACGAGTGCGGCTATATGAATTACTATGGGGTGTTTCCTCGTTCCTTGCAGTTTAAGAAGCATGAAAAATGGCAATACCTGATATTTTATAAACAAATACTGCACTAAACTTGTTAACATTAATAATCGTGCCAATTATTTTGGTACCTTTTAAAATATAAATATATTTTAAATTATTTTTATGTCGCATGCTGTGATCTCTTGTAAGTAAGAAAACATATGACCTACAATTATTGTACTTCGCTTTTAATTGCTATTTTTGTGTATTTCTTGTTAGAGATCCTTTTAAATAAATAAATAAATAAATATATTTTTTTTTACATGTTTTTAAGATTCGATATATTGTGATTTTAAATACATAAACAAAGCAACAATTATGATTTACAACTTAACTAATATTAACAAACCTAACCACTTATAAATAAAATATGAAAGTAACAAAGTATGGGACTATAAATTTAATATAAAGAAAGGAAATGGCTGGTTCAGGCAGCGTCGTAAAATTCCTCAGCATCGCTGTCGACCGGGAAGTGCCCAGAAGACTGGCAGCATTGCCACGTTGAATGGTAATGCTGATTCTTTGAGCCAAGAAAAGTCCGGCCTTCTGGTCACGCGAAGCGTCGATTAGCCGCTTAGATATATCTCTAAAAAGCGCACGAGAACATATCATATAGCACTTCTATCTTTTAAAATAGATGGAAGTATAAAAACAGTAAGCATAAAACTATTTTAGAGGCGTTGCTAACAATTATTAACTGATTATGGTAGGAATACGCTGAATAGCTTGAGGACATGCCATGCTAACTGGCACAAAAACAATAACACTGTTACCGCGACCAGTAAGTAGGTAACAGTTTCGGAGGCTCATCTACATCTCCTATTCCTTTCTATATTCCGTCCTAAACTCCATTTCCCCAGCTTGCTTCTCAGGTATTTATGGAAGGCAAGACAAGCTACCAAAGGGTCCAGAAACTACTTCCGACAGGCGGAATGTATACGTAAAGATTTGGAGACTTTGGTTGCATGCCTTGCTTATTAAATACCTGAGAAGCAAGCTAGCGAAAAGGAACTTACAAAAGCCCAAAATTCAAAAACTGATTATTTTCTAACAATGAAAATTTTTGTCCTCACGTTTGCTCTCCGTAATTATATATGTAATGTTGCTATACATCTAAAATAATCAGTATTTATCTTTTACTTGAATTCTAAAGTAAGAGCTTTTGTTTAAAATTAATTTTGTTTCCACCCGTATAATGTAGTTTTGGATAGTAAACTGTAGATTAAGTTTAATTTTGTACACAAGTTACACGAACGGACAGACTGTTTTACACGCACGTGTATTTTCCACTGAAAATTGTACATTTGTGAACTGTAAATCTGGCTTACTTACACGTAATTGTAGGGTCACCAAATACACAAAGACATCTCGAGCATACAGGATTTGTTTCAAAGCATGATAATAACAATAACTCGGTTTTTGACAAGATTTAACAGTTTGAGTTTATTTAAAAACTAGCTTTTGCCCGACGCTTCGCTCGCGTAAAAATAGGTTAGGTTAAGTTATGTTGATAAAATAACACATTTTATTTTATAATAAAACGTAGCCTATGTTACTCGGTGATAATATAGCTTTTTAATGGTGAAAGAATTTTTAAATCGATCAAATAGTTTTTGAGTTTAATGGTTACAAACAAACATACAAAAACCAATTTGGCGATTTAAAAGAGTGGTCTTGAGTTTCTTGCTTGCTTCTTATTGGGAGACTGCCTCTGTGGCGCAGCGGTAGTGAATGCGACTGCTGTCCATGAGGTCTCGGGTTCGAATCCCGGGTCGGACCAACATAAAGGTATTGAGTTTTTCTGTTAAGAAATCTCAATACGATTCCGGAGCTAGGAAGTTGGCGGTGTTAGACACCCCCGTGCCTCGGAAAGCACGTAAAGCCGTTGGTCCTGCGCCTGATCTCTCTCCGGTCGTGTCGGATTATCCATCCCATCGGATCATGAGGGTAAGGGAACAGAGAGTGCACTTGTGTTTGCGCACATACTTGTGCACTATAATATCTCCTGCGCAGAAGGCCAGTCTCCGTTAAGATTGGCCGCCGTGACCGAAAATCGGTCTGGAGGACATTATTATTATTATTGGGAGAGCTCTACATCTTGAATAGCTTTATTTTAATGCTACATTTACATTTTATAATTATATTAATATATTAGTTAATTTACGTGTCTAAGAAGAGGTTACACATTTTTATGGAATTAAACATTTTTGACTTTAACTTTATTTAATATTGTCTTCTGTTTACGCGAATGTTATTCATTGAAATTAAACTACTATATACGGATTTTATCGCGTTGTTTAAAAAATATAAATAAAATCCGTATATAGTAGTTTAATATCAATTTAACTTTATTTGACATACCTAGCATAAAGCATGTCTATCCCTAAGATTATAGAAAAACGTACATAATGGAGTGCATGCATATCACCATGTACCGAGTATTATCATGTTTTAGACTTAAAGTAGCTATTGAGAACTTCTTTATACCAAAACTCAGGAACACTACTCGGCTGGGTATCTAAGAGGATACTTTATGAAGGATAATTACGCAGTTTTATATTATACATATATTACATACTAGTTTCTGCTCACGGCTTTGCCCTGGATAATAGTTAGTCTATATCCTTCCTCAAGATACAATCTATTTACTTTTCCATTCCATTTGCTATTTTCAACAAAATCGGTTCAGTGATTTAGTCATGAAAGTGTAACAGACAGACAGATTAACTTTGGCATTTATCATTTAAATATTAGTATGTATTTTATTATAAAGCTTAATTGGAAAATGGTTATTCAAATAAAATATATCGAATAAGCTTGTGAAAATTCTATCATAACAGTTTATAAAACGTTATTCTGATACCAAACATATTACGCTCCGATGAATTACAATATATCATGTAATGCTAGAATGAAATCGGGAATCACAAGCAAACGCGATGAAATTGATGTAAAAACAATAAACGCAAGATAATCAAGTTTTATTCGAATGAGTCGCATTCACATAAATATCAGGAAACGAATTCGTTTATTAACAATGAATATTCCATAATAATTTTCGTTCAATAGGTTGATTGATCAATTTATGTCTTCGCACAAAATTAACATTCGTCACATAAACTACATTATTCTTTTAATTAACGCTCGATATCGATATTCGGTTTGCAGATGCCAAAATCAGTTTAATATCGCTTTAAAAATAACTCATTTTGCCACAGGAATAACAATAGGTTCGAGCCTTTTACTTTATTCATAAACATAAATGTATTAAAGCCTTGATGACGAAACGATAGTGTATGCGTTATTGTATATGAAGTCACCACGGGTTTATATCACTTTTATTGGATTTCTGTCAAGAAAATAACTTCTAAGTATTAATCGGCAATATCAGTTTATCGTACGATGAATGTGTTGTAATATTGTATAATAGTTTAACTTTCTAGAAATTACAGTTCCTTACCAGTGTTTAAAAAGTATACCTATATATAATATATATAAGTTCTATTATAAAAATCCTTATAAACTGCTGCGCAAGGCATCTCTTCTCATTATAAGACAGTCCACCACGCTGGCCCAATGCGGGTTAGCAAACTTTACCCATCTTTATCTTAAAGCGAGTCATAATAAACTATTTAATATGCTCACAACTCTGAAAAGTCAGAAAGTCGTGCCTTGGGATTGAAGTCGAGACTTCTGTATGATAGTCGAACGGTCTTCCACTAGGTTATCGCTGCTTATAATATAATAAGTATACCTAAGCATTGTTAATCTAACTATTGACTTTCATAAGTGTTAAATTTACTACTTGAATCTTAAATAACCTCTCAACCAAACTAAAATAGTTCAGTATAACCCTCATACAACCGAAATAGTTCAATATACGCAATATTGTTTGTTAATACTGTAACAAGATTTGCTTTGACAACAGCCTCAATGACAAAGTGGTAAGCAAGTACGTACTTTGAAGGGTATCTAGTCACTTTAGTTTGAAGACCTGACTTTGATACGCTATCGAAGTTTGTCTAAGGCCGAAGGTATCTCCAAGAAAGTTTTCGTTAAATCCTAGGGTTAGAATTTGGTATTGAATTATGCTCAATACCGTCCTTTATCAAACTGGGCTTAAATACTGTCATTGACACTGGTGGGTCCAGAAAATAGTAGGATAATTATACTACAGATATAATACTAGAACTATTATAGTAGAAGTACGAACTAGGCCTAACTTTTGTTCGCAATAATTCTGAGGGAATTCAGTAGGCAGGATATTTTATGTAAACTTATTTTGACTTTTTGAACTTAATACGTGTTTGTTACGTGTAGACAACACGTAACAAACGAGTTTTAATGGCGTTATATATTTTAAAAATAACATTAACTTAATTATCTAATTATTCATTTGATGCAATCCACATTTAAAAAGGTTTATTATTTTACGTTGTGTTACCGTTTGGTTCGCGATCTCCAGAAAAAATGGAAGTAAGAAATAGGAATTATTATTTTCTTCAAACCTAAGAAGACGTGACGTATACATTTAGAATTGTTAAGAGGTTTTTGGCGTTGTTAACTTCTTAGCCTTTTTAATTATAAATGGCTACTGCATACTTGCTCATACGCATGGCTACCTCGTATATACAAGAATATAAACCAAATTACTTTCACACAAAATACGGTTCAATACTAATATTGGTATTTTTGTAGCGACGGAATATGTCTATAAGTTTTAATATAAATACAATGACCTTAACTTAGCTTAGAACTAAATAAATTAGGGACATATGCAATGTACAGACATCTGTAACAACTTCAGTTCCACAAACAGGTACATTTACACAAATAAACACCGAATAAATAAATAGCAGCAAATGTAAATCAGGATTTACTCCAATATGTATAGGAGTACATTCTGTACCGCTAGACGATCCTACAAAATGTGTGTTTACATGGAAACCCTATCGGCATTATTACTTGAAACTAGGAAACGTATTTCACGTATACAACGCACATTCCTATACATTCGCCAGTTCCCTGTAATATATGCCTACGGTAGACTTATCACCTAAGCATTATCGTGTTTCCTAACGATAATGGAACTTTCGAGTGTCTGTAACCCAACATTAATTTAACTGGTACTTTCGACTAATGGCGTCGGTTTCGCTAATTGTACGTTAGAATAATTATATTGTGCGACGCGTATTCATTTTAATGGATTTCGTATGTTATATACGGTTAAATGTCACTCGTAGCGGTATTAATGTGAACTAATTTAAACTGACATTTATCTATCGTCTTAATGTGGATCGATTGTGACCGTATTTGCCATCTGCTGTTACATTTACAATACAGATAGCGATTGAGCTATGAAAAAGTGAGTGTTTAAATATACACACAGTATCATGTGCACCGTGTTTGCGTAGAGAGTTCCAAAGTTAGCAGATTGATGAATTGGCCAAGTTGGTCACTTAATAGCCAATGTGTCAAAATACTAACTTTGGAACTCTCTAGTATATTAAAAGTCAGTATTTAAATACTTTCAATATTTTTATTGTACGAGGTGGCAGACGAACTAGCAACTTACTTGGTCGTAGGCTGCGGTAGATGCCGTACCAATGTGCGGCATCTGCACTTAGCTATGTCTATACATAGCTATATTTTATTAAACTGTCATAAAAATACTAACTAGGAATAATTCCCGTATCGCGGTGTATTTCACAATCATTGAAACAATGAACAAACATTTGTGGAACACACAAATTTTTGTCCCGTATGGTATTAGAACATAATACTTGGCCTAGCGGCAGTGGCGAGGCGGCCTTTAAGCCTTCCATGCGGTCAGTATGTTGCCTTAGCATTACAGAAGCAAGAGAGATGGCAAGCTATAGAATACCGCTAAAACTGCAAAGGTAACAGATTTTTTGTCGTTCACTCTAATTAGCTTGGTGACTAAATAAATAAAATGGCAACCTGCCCGGGGCAATTTATTAAGAAAGTTCAACTAATAGAACTAGTGGTAAAAGAGTTGGGTAGCGATAGGACATCAATTTTTACAATTACAATACAAATTTTAACCCGGGGATACATATCAGAGTCACTTCTTCTTCTATCTTGGGATCGAACAGGTTATAATAAGGATAGTTTGACTATCGGGCACGCCACGATCGTGGCAGTAAGTCCCGTTTTTGAGGAGTGGCTGGAAAGGCGGCATGGCGCCCTTACCTTACGGCTGACACAGGTAATGATTGGCCACAGTTGTTTTGGCCAGTTCCTGTGTCGCATAGGCCGGCAGGAGGCGCCCGGATGTCATCACTGCGGTGACTGCCGCAATGTTGTTGTGGACACGGCGCTGCACACTTTGGCGGAATGCCCCGCCTGAGCATCGCAGCGCCGTGAGTTGATCGCGGCAGTCGGACTGGCTGCTCTCTCACTCCCGGCCGTGGTCCAGTCTATGATCTGGAGTGAGAGATCATGGAACGCCGTCGCCTCCTTTTGTGAGGAAGTAATTTCCATCAAGGAGGCGGCGGAGAGGGAGAGGGATCGCTTAAATCCTCTCCCCAACCGCAGAACCGGGTGCCGGAGGCCGCGAGATGACCTCCAGCCACCCTGAGGTTTGACCTGGGGGTGGTGGGCTGCGTGGGCCTGCTCGCCACCCGATCAGCACCAGGTTCGAGAGGCGGCGTGCGTGTTCCCACGTGCGCTTCTGTCGTCTTTGTCCCCTCCAGGGGGACGGCGGAGGAAGTATTTTTGTGCAGTAGCCTGCCGTTTCACACGGCGGCAGCGAGCCGAAACCAAGGCGGGGTTGCGATTGCATGTGAAAGCAATTCGCGCGGCCTCGCCGTCTATGGTTATGCCGAGGAACACCGTTGTAGGTTTAGTCGGTATTACCGGGGTATCTTTTCCCCGGTGAGCCCGACATAACCTCTCCGTCGCCCCGCGGAGAGGTATGCGTCAATGTATTCCCATAGGTAAAAAAAAAAAGGATAGTTTGATAATAACATTTTATTATACCGAAACAGAGTGTTTTATGAAACTACTCCATTTCTAATATTTTACTAATAATTATTAGTTAAGTCCTTTCCTTGCTTAATATTCAGATGAAAAATATAAATGAACACTTAATTTCTATAATCTCCTGACTTTAAATATTTTAATTATAATTTTATTTTATTATATACCTTTTTTTTTTTTTTTTTTTTTTTTACGTGGGGGAATGCTATGACGCATATCCCTCCGCGGGGGCGGGCGGAGGGATTATGTCGGACTCGCCGGGGTAAAAGAAAGATGTTAAAAGACAATGTACCTCCCGGAATACCGACTAAACCTACCACGGTGTTCCTCGACAAAACCACTATCGACGGGGCCGCGCGAATCGCTTTCGCATGCGGTCGCGACCCCGCCGAGGTTACGGCCCGCCGTATGAAACGGCAGGCCACTACGCAACAAGACCTACCCAAGATAGGCACTACACAATATAAAAGCCCTACTGTCTCCCCCAAAGGGGAGACGGACACGACACAGAGGCGCGCGTGGGAACACGCACGCCGCCTCTCGGACCTGGTGCTGAACGGATGGCGGGCAGGCCCACAAAGCCCGCCACCCCCAGGTCAAACCTCAGGGTGGCTGGAGGTCATCGCGCGCCCTCCGGCGCCCGGCTCTGCGGTTGGGGAGAGGGTTCAAACGCTCCCTCTCCCGCTCCGCCGCCTCCTTGGTGGAGATTACTTCCTCGCAGAAGGAGGCGACGGCGTTCCACGACCTCCCACTCCGGACCATAGACTGAACTACGGCCGGGAGCGAGAGGGCAACCGATCCGACTGCCGCGATCAAATCACGGCGCTGCGATGCCCAGGCGGGGCAAACCGCCAAAGTGTGCAGCGCCGTGTCCTCAACAACGTCGCGGCAGTCGCCGCAGTGGTGACAACCGGGCGTCTCTTGCCGGCGTATACGACACAGGAACTGGCCAAAACAACCGTGGCCAGTTAGAACCTGTGTCAGCCGGAAGGTGAGAGCGCCATGCCGCCTCTCCAGCCACTCCTCAAAAACGGGACTTACCGCCACGATCGTGGCGTGCCCGGCACTGGGGTGCACAAGTCGTTCCTTCCAATTGGCCACTAGGACCTGGCGGAGCTCGGACCTCGCCGCCTTGATTGCGGCAAGACCCGGTCCTTCGCCTCGAGCTAGCGCCTCCTGGCGCCAACGATAGAGCGACGCCAGGAGCGCCGCTTCCAGGTCCCATGGCATCGATCCGGCGAGGAGGCTCGCAGCCTCGAACGAGATCGTGCGGTACCCTCTAATCAACCTGACGGCCATGGCGCGCTGTGGAGCACGAAGCGCCGAGATGTTACTGGCCGCCAGGTTGTAGCCCCAAACTGGAGCCCCATATAGGGCCATGGACCGCACGACCCCTTCGTAGAGCCTCCGGCAGGAGGTGTTTGGCCCCCCAAGGTTGGGCAGCAGGCGCGAGAGCGCGCCTGCAGCGCCCCGAAGAATGGGGGCCAAACGACGGAAATGGGCTGTAAAGTCCCATCGGCTGTCGAGCAGGAGACCCAGATACTTAAGGGTTGGCTCGACGCCGATGCGGACCCCTCCTACCATGATATGGGCCCCTGGAGGTGGCCGCTTCCGAGGGCCGTGAAAACATACAGCCTCGGATTTCGACAGGGCCACCTCGAGGCCCAACCGCTGGATACGACCAACGACTTGTGCGACCCCAGCGGTCGCCAGTATGGCCGCCGCCCGGTGCGACTTACCCCTCGCCGTGACAAGCGTGTCGTCGGCGTAACAAATGACGCCGACGCCACGGAGGAGCGCACCTCGCAGCACCCAGTCGTAACCGATGTTCCACAGGAGCGGACCCAGAACCGATCCCTGTGGAACACCGCACGACATCTCTCGCCGACTCCAACCGTCGTGACCCGGGTAGACGACTACCCTCTCGGATAAATATGCCCCGACTATGCGGCGGAGGTAGGTCGGCACACGATGGAAAACGAGTGCCTCCCTAATGCAACTCCAGGGCAAGGTATTAAAGGCATTCGCGATGTCCAAAGACACCGCGAAGACGACCTCGCCCTGGGAGACCGCATTCTCCGCCAGGCTCCTCACCCGCTGGACAGCGTCAATAGTGGAGCGCCCGCGGCGGAAACCAAATTGGTTCTCCGCCAGATCCGGGCCCACAGAAGTAAGATGCTGGACGAGGCGCTCCGCGATAATAAACTCGAAGAGTTTAGCCACCTCGCCCAGCAACACAATGGGCCGGTAGGCGGACGGAGAGTCCGCCGGGCGCCCCTCCTTCCTGATCAGGACCAGTTTCCCCACCTTCCACTGGCGCGGAAACTGGCCCTGAACTAGACACTCACTGAGGAGCCCCGTCAGTCGGGGCGCGAGCTCCTCGAGGACCAGGGCCAAAGCACGACCTGGAATGCCGTCGGGCCCTGGGGCGGTGTTTTTCGAGCGAAGTCTCGACACCGCCGCTCGCAGCTCTACCTGGGTCACTTCGGGAACCACGTCGTCGTCAAAGTCCGCGCTGGACGCCATGGAAGGCGGAACCATCGACGGAGGAGTGTGCTCCGCCCGTGAGGGGAACAGAGCGGCCACCACCTCCTCCACCAACTGTGGCCGGAGACTCTGGGACAAGGGGGGCGCCCAGGGGCGAAGCTTGCCCCTCACCATAAGGTATGGACGCCCCCAGGGATCACGGTCCAGAGTCCCCAGCAGCTCTTGGCGGGCCTCATCCTTGGCCCGCTTGATGGAGATCTTCAACGTACTTTTGGCCGCTCTGTAGGCCTCGTACAATTCCACCTCCCTGGCGTCAAAATCGGGAGAGCGGCGACGCCGCCTACGAAGCCGGATGTACTGGCGTCGGGCCACCACGCAGGAATGGCGTAGTTCGCCGATGTGGTCAGACCACCAGTACACCCGGCGCCTAGCTGGAGGATTTAAAGGCACTCTAGGCATCGCCGCATCACAAATTTGAGTTACGGCCTCCCGGAACCACTCGGCCTCCATCTCAACATTGTGAGGCCTGGCCGGTGCTGGCACCCAGGCCCGAACAATGGAGGCTTCCAGGAGGACCTCCCGATTCAGCTTCTTTAAAGCCCAACGCGGACCGCCCCCAATCGGGGCCCTTGTGGCTGGGGGTCGGAGGTCTGGGCGGAGACGTCGAACCGAATATAGCGGTGGTCCGACAGCGTCTCCACCTCCTCGACGACGCGCCAGCCTTGGACACGGCGTGCTAGTGCGGGGCTGGCAAAAGAGACGTCAATAACTGACCCGCCCCGCTGACGCACGCACGTGTGCACTGACCCACGATTGAGGACTAGCAGGCCGTTTTCTACGGCCCACTCCTCGAGCAATTAACCCCTCGCGTCCGTGGTCGCGGAACCCCAAGCCGAGGATTTGGCATTGAGGTCTCCGACGACGAGCACGGGCCGAGGGTGGCTTCGAGCGACGACGACGTTCAGTTCGAGGAGATACTCCTCGAAGTCGGCGAGAGGTCGGTTGGGTGAGAAGTAACAGCCCACCACAACCGCTTCTCCTACGAGTGCTGCGACGCAGCCCCGTCCTCGGACGATGTTCTCGAAGGACGGGGCGCCGGCGGCGGCCGGCGAAATTAACGCAACCAAGCCATCGAGGTCCCCTACCCAGTCAGCCCTGGGAGGGACGAAATAGGGCTCGGCTACGATGGCGACATGAATTGACCACTGCGCCATGCTCTGGAGGAGAAGGTCCTGAGCCCTGGCGCAGTGGTTTATATTAGCCTGGAGGAGACGGAGGCGTGGAGGCATTACGTCTCCATGCTAACCTCCGTCCCTCCAGCCGCGGGAACGTCGACCTTCGACGTCGCCGACGAAGAGGCAGGCGGCCTTGGCGGTAGTCTTTTCTGGGTGGCGGCGCACCCCTTGGCACCCGCCCGGTGCTCCGCTGGTTTGCCCACCGCCGCACACAGAACACAGTGCGGCGTGGACCCACACGTTGCGGCCACGTGACCGGGCTGACCGCAACGGAAACAGCGGCCGCTGCAGTCAACCCGTGAGGGGCACGTGACACCCACGTGGCCGCTGGATAGGCAGCGGTAGCACCGGGCGAGCCTGGGCTCCAGCGCTTTAATTTGCGCCGACACCCACCCCACCAAAAGACGTCGGCCATCGGCCAGTTTCTTGGCGGCGGCGACGGGACAGCTAATTAAGGCAGTCCCCATTCCGGCGCGGCCCTGCTTGATTTCCCCGCACTTTACCTGTTCAGCAGGGCACCCTCCGGTCTTGGCGACGGCGGCGACGACCTCTTCTTTGTCAACTGAGTCATCCAGGCCCGTGATGCGCAAATCGATGCACTTTTGGGGCCTGGAGACGCGGACCTCTTCTGTATTCAGAACCTGGCGGAGACTTTCCGCCAGGCGGTCCGCCTGGTCGCCGCTTGCGACTCCCGGCACTTCGATAAGGCGGGCACCGGTCTGGGTTGTCCGGCACCTCAGGCCCGCTGTTATTCCTAGCTTGCCGGGGTCGATCGCCGTCCGCGCCTTTTTGAGGAGCTCCGCGTAAGTGGTCCCTCGCTCGATAGCAGCCGGCTGCAGTGTAATTACCACTGCAGTAGAGCGAGGGGCCTGGAGCTTCCTCGCCGCCTTTTTGGCCGCCTGCCTGGCCTTCTTGGCCGCCTTCTTTCTCTGCTTGGCTGCCGCTTTCTTTTGGCCGACGACCTCCCAGTCGTCGGCTTTGCGCGCGGCAGCAGCGGGTTGTGCCCTGGGAGTGGCAGGGCGTTCGGCAGCTGCAGGTGCGCGCTTAGCCTGCCGTCTTTTCTTGCCCTTCTGGCTGTCAGGAACGTCTGTGGCGGCCGCTGGAATAACTGCTGGAGGCCGCGGGGCCCTTACTTTGGCCGCGTAGGATGTCTGCGGCACAGGCATCGGGGGAGAAGGCGGGACAGGCTCTCTAAGTCTGTCCGCTGCCAGAGGAGGGCGCAACAGCCGGCCCTCCATGACGGAGAGCTTGGCGCGAAATTCGCCAAGCTCCTGCCGGACCAGGGCAACAAGCTCCGTTTCGGTCTTGTTTGCGCCCTGGTCGTGCCGCTTTTCAAACGCTTCTTGACGCCTCTTGAGTTCAGATAGTTCTCGGGCCAAGCGCGCATTTTCACACTGTAACTTCTGAACCTCCTCGCTGGCTGTGCGGCTGAACACGGCCTCTGCAATGTCCCGAATGGCCTCTACTGACACCTTAAGGGTCTTTTGGCAGGTGCCTTTTAGTCCCTTTGACTTTTTCGAGACAAGACGAATAGCCTCGAGGGCGTCACTTAGCCGGGTCTTCAACTGGGCCACCGGCAAGTCTTCGGCATCCAGCTCCACCGGCTGTATCCTGCCGGCAGCGACCCGCCGGGCTGCCGCAGCAATTAGGTTGTCCTCGGACGTGCGCTCCTTTTCGTCAGCCTTCCTTAACGCGGCGGCAAGTTCGGCCTTTGCCCGTCCCAGACCCACGTAACGACCGTGGGTGGGTGGACGACCACGTCCACGTCGCGCTGTCGGCACTTTCGCAGCCGACGCCGCGTCCTCACTGGAGCCGTCCGACTCCGTTTCTTGCGCTGACCGCAACCGCTTTCGTGGAGCTTTCTCCGGTGTTGCCACCGGAGTAATCTCCGCAACGTCGCTATCGTGCTCCGACCGCACGATTTCCTCCTCCTCTTTGGAACGCGCAGTACTGGGCGTGCGCGACCTACTCACTCTTACCGACTGTTTTTTTAAAATTGATTTTAATGAGTTTTCCATAGTAATACCCACGAGTATGGGAGAAATAATAGTCGACCCGGGCAGAGATCCCGATACCCGGGCAAGCCTAATACTTCAGGGGGACGGCAGGTACCCTGAAGGGGCCGCACTAGTGACTGAACTACCCATCAGCCATGCATCTCCTCGCCGTGCGGCAGCAACTTGAGATTCGGGGTGGTTTTTATAGAGGGCCACACCCTCGCAGTCCGGGCGGTTAAGCCAAGACCCTCGCTCCCGTCAGCAGCCGCGAGACGTGATCCACGACACTGCACAATACGGGGTTACGATATGCGCCAGACGGTGACAACGGGGACAAAAGTCAGGAAAAAAGGGGGAGACAACAAGAACAAAAACGGGGCAAAACAAACAAAAGGGGACAAGAAACAAATTTGGACGCAGAACCAAACGAATAAAAGGGGGGAACAAAACCAAAACAGGGGACAAAACAAAAGGGGCCAAAGAGGGGGAAAGAATCGTCAGAACGACGAGAAGAGACCCCGTTGTCTGTTCAGCGGCAGGGTGAGTGCACGCCGAACCCGTCAAAGGGGCTCTCCCATGTCTACTCTAAAACAGAGCGGTACTGGGAGAGCCGGGCCCAGAATAGGGCCTCCGGCTTGGGGATGGGACTCGCGTCCATCCCCCCGCCTCCGGTGCCAAACGCGATAGATGGCACCGGTTGTCAGAATATTAGCCACCAGCAACAATGAAAAGCATTGTTGCTGGTGCCCAGGGTGCACCACGGGGAGGTTTTCTGACACGCACCCCATTTTTATTATATACCTAATACTATTAAAGGTTAAATTATTGAATTGTCATTGTAATATATTTTTGTCTATAATTTTGTGCCCATTAATTTGTTGTAAATATAAATTAAATTTGTATATGGGTCATGTGTCTGGAAATAAAGATTATTATTATTATTATTTACCCTGACTGCCAAAAAAAAAAACAATGCTTTTCACTGTGTTTGCTTGCCGGCTAATTGAGGAGTTAATTAAATTTAGTTTAAATTCGTCATATTTTTTTCATTTGTCTTATTAAAAGAGAAAGTTATTCTAAAAATTGCAATTGCTATTCATTTAGATATATAATTTCAAAAATCTTTCATCAATTGATCCGACCACAAATTTTTATAGTGAATGCGGTGCGGTGCTGTGCAATACATCTCGTGTCCAAATCTCGGGTTCGGTATAGTGTTATTGAATTCTTCTGTAAATATATTTTCAGTAGTAGCAAGGAGTCTGGATCCATTCCTGATATAAGTAAAAGGCTAAAAGCATAGCTTAGGCACCTGTCACAGTCATTATTTGGTCAATTGAAAACTGATCGAAATAACCTATGACTTCAATAAATATACAAAACAAATTTAAACTCTTTAGTCAAAATACAATAAATTATTATCGCTGGTGGGAGGGAGAGATTGTGTGAGATATACTACTACCTATCGGATATAAGCATGAGGCTACAAATGCAGACATTGTTGAAAACTAATCATTGTTCTTAGAATTTTTGTCTGTTTGTGTGTTCTGACATCGACATTTGATGTTCCTGATAGATTAATCTAATCACCATCAATTGAACCGAAGATATGATACATACTGTGACCCATATAAATGACGCTAGATGAACAATTATGTCATTGATATAGATAAAGACTGTATTATTCATTATCTAAATGTGTGTTTTAAAACAGATATCTCTCGCATCGGAATTATTTCCTATATCTTCAAACAAAGAACAACCAGACTCGAAACAATCATTTGGATTCACACAAATTGGCCCGTGTAGAATTGGAACCCATAACACACAGCGCAGTTGTAGTTCTGAGGCAACCATTTAAGGCATAAAATATGCAGTCGCTTATTATTACAATTTCTACGAATTCAGTTGCGATTCGTGTTGTCGCTTCTTTTTGTACGAATTCATTTTTATGGACGCTGAAGGAAGGTATAAATTTTTATATCTAAAACACTCGCTACGAATAGAATAAACTTAAACTCAAAGAGTAAAACCTACATGCATTTTAAATGCGTATAAGGTTTTCCCTTTTGCGAGGCGAGGCAAGTTCCTAGAAGTACCAAAATGAGGCATCCTTTGAGGAATACGTGTATATATATGTATGTGTAATACATCGGGGCAAAGTTCTTACAAGTAGGGTAGGTTTCTAACTCATCGACTACGAGGATTATTAAATTACATCCCTGACGTGTATGGGTTTACCTTCCTGGTACATTTTATTTTGTACGGCTCCACAGACTAATGGCAAATACGGCATCTTTGAAATTTTCTCGTGTATTCTTGGCTAAAAATAGAATAACGTAACAAGTTTTGCTTTCCGTGTCGAGAAACGCGATTTCTAGGTATCATTTGTTGACACCAAAGGACAGCTGTAGTCTTCTCATATCATCGTTTACTGTGTCGCAAACTGTAAATATATTCTTATTCTTTTGATGTAAAATATGAAATAGTATGATATAACCGATATACGAATTAAATTAATTAACACCAAGCGAAATTATGAACCGACATAAAATCCGTCAATATTACCAAATATCTAAATTACTGTATGTATGACGTAGTAAGTGATCGCTTTGCCACTACCAATACCCCAAAAGTTGTGAATTCGAATCCCACACACGTTATAAATTGTGTGACCCGCAAATATTTGTTCTAAGTGTTCTTTGAGTCCATAATTTGAATGTTTGTAAAGTTCCCTGTAATAAAAAAATCATTTCTAGAGCTAGGCGTTTTCTTTTTAAAATAGAAAACAAAACGAATGTATTTTATTTATAAAGATAAATCTTTAAGTATGTTTGCTAATGAAGACATTTCTAACTAATAAGACTGGAGCTTTTATGCTAAGTAGTCGTCTATTTAAAGACGTTTTGTTAAAATTTGTTTATGCTAAAACTATAATTAACATGCGTGTAGGTGTAAATTTTCAAGTATCCTCCATCCACCGCTTATCTAATAAAAAGAGAACGCCCGCGCTGAGGAATGAACGCCAATGTCACGAAGGGCTTACAAACATGACACAATGAACGCTCAGATTTGGCACTTTTACAAAACAGACCTTTTCATTTAGGTGTACTCTACACACAGTATACATTAGTAGCAGCGATGTGCCAATATTATCACTTTTCACATTTAGCTCTTCATTGCTACACATAAAATGACAGAGCAAATATACAGTCAGTATTTAGGTAACTAACGATCTCTAACCCAAATAATACATGTTCACTTATTCCAAGATTTTTATATATCAAGCAAAAACTAAAGTAAAAATAAATAATATACGTGGTAAATTTTTCGTAGCCAAGAATTGGTACAGGCATATTTACTTTATGACATAGCACTTGCGCTCAAACTAAATAAATTAATCACACAATTCTACTTCTACAATATGAAATACTTAGACGTTACGTACACGTACAAGCTGTAACATTAAATCACAGTAAAAAGTTTTACGTACAAAAATGTTTGTATATCGGAATAACAAGCCACGATGAAGCATAGAAAATGGCGTCTTCAGTGCCAATATATTGCTTTCTCGCGTGCTGTCGTTATGCCCAGCTGTTACCCTAACCTACTTGTTTTTGCCGTCAATGTTTTAGCCAACAATATAAAATTTTCTACTTTATCATTCCCTGGTTTATATAGTTGGTTTACTTTACGATATTAATTGCAGCCGTGGCATGCAATGCGACGATCGCTTATAATCGTATTTTATTGCATGCAATTTAGTTTTGCGAAGTAAAACTGGTGATTATTACACTGCATTGGTACGATTTTATCGTGCTTTGTTTATTTTTGGAGTGACTGCTATAATTTGTTTGAAAAAGGCTTGATTATATCTATATATTTTATACTATAGAAACGTTGTTTAATATGCGTGTATTCCTGTAGGTATTGTTACAAAAAGGATACGTATTCTAATAGCAAAATATTCAGAATAAAAACATAAAAGTAAATCCGCGAATTAAATTAAAGGGATGTTGAGCATTAAGCATAAAAGAGGATAAGGAAAACATAAAAATAAAGCGTGAAATATTGATACACGCGAATGGTAACGTAATATAAAGAATCATTATTTCAACGCTATAAAAATCGTGCGTACAAAACAAATACTAAAAATGTTTACAAGCAATAACTTTAAGAATCGTTCAATACATCGGAGGCCCAAATCATAATAAATTGAGTGGAGGTTAAAGGATAAAGGGAGATTGACAGCGGTCTTTAACACTGCCCCGAGGTAGGCATCAACTTGTGTTTCGTGGATAAGTCTCAATTTTATCGAGTGAATCCGGCTGTAATAATTTTTGAGGCGTTTATGCTGGAAGCTTTCCCTTTTGATTGTAAAAGGCAATTCGGTGAAGGTTCGACAATACGGCCTGTGTCTTATTTTTTGTGTTTCAAAGGTCACGATTCCCTTATGTCTCTTTTTATAAGATAATGGTTTACTTTTTCTCGTCCCTCGTATATTTTTGGACAAAGAAAACTATATATTCATAGCACTGGATATTTTTCTTTTGTACGTTATTCTTTTAGTTACATTCTAGTAAATATGTACGGTTTTGAATAGTCGTATTATAACTTCAATGGCGGCGATATATAAGCAGGAATATTACGTAACATTTCATTAAGTTCAATGTGTATTTTATGTCTGCATGATATTGTTTTAAAACATCCCGAAGAAAATGTTTCCGTCAAAATGTAATACCTCCTCCGAAAGGTGTAAAACTTTTACGATAATGGAAAGTGAAAGAGGTCGAAAGAGAGTTTAAAATTCATATACACGAAACGGAAAACACCTATAAAAACCAATTTCAAAGGGTGTTGGTGTGAAAATAGGGCGTTTAATAGAGCACTCTTGCTCACGTGTGATGACATGCCTATCGCGTCCTAAATCTGTCCTGTGCTACCTTGAGAGTGTGTTAGTCGGTCTGTGTGTATACTCCACCACAAATAATGTTGACATTTCCAAGTATAAATACTTGTTCAACTCCCGAACGAACTTGAGGCTAGTTTTCCGACGCTTTCATAACGGTCAGCTGATTTCCGCAACAAAATTAGAGTCAAAGGACATCGTTCTAACGTTGGCATAAATTTATAATATGTATATTAGTAACGTATTTCGCCTAAACTTCGTATAGTTTTAATAGAACGGTCTATTGCAATATCATTCACATGAATAAATTGTTTTAAATATAATATATTTAGTAATAGAGAGTAATTTAAAACTCATTATGAATTCCCTTCATGCATTCACAAATAAAATTTATTACATTATTTACCATTGCCATTATCATACAAGAGGCAAATATCATTGAAATGCAATTTAAATTATATGCTAACTGAACATTTATTATGGTACTAATGATACACATTGATGCGTTTTTGAATTGTAATTTAATATTCATTATTACAATAACTTTATAGATGTTTCATCTCGTTTAAACAATATGGCAGATTATGTCATTTGAATATATACGAGTTAATTGTTAAAGATTTTCTTTCTTTTTATTTCAAGGCTCCATATTATTAATATGACAGTAACTTTTTCATTGTGTTTGTAACTAAGCTTGGTTGCTCGTGACGTAACTCATATTTAAATATTATTATTTCTATTAGGTATCTATTTATTCTATTGATAATATAAAGTGAAATTTTAAATAACTGTTATCCTGGCTAACACCCAAGAAGCTTAAACATTTTCTTTAAAATTATGTATTAAGATTGTTTGAACTATGGAGATGAAACCCTTGAGCGAAAATAGTCGTGTGAAACAACTAGTTAAAATCCTCTTTTCAAGTTATTTAGAGAAAATTATGACCGCTATAATCTTTGTGTAGCGAGAAAATTAACAAACATTAAGGATCGAGCACAAAGAACATCCAAACTACATATATATGAATTAGGTAAATAGTTGACCGATTGCACATTAGCTCAGTTACCAATAAATTTAAAAAAAAGTCCTAGCGCTTTCACTGTTTGACTCAACAGTGTCGAATTCAAGCACGTGAACCTTAAAAGCTTAAATTTTGCACCAGAACCCTAGTTTAGAACCCCTCCTTTAGAACTTAAGCAAGACATTCTGATTTAACTGCCACAGTAATTGTTTAGGTAATAAATAGGATCGCTTATTATGTTACATGTTATTAAAAGAAAATTATAGTAACTAAAAACTATTTTCAGGATCTTTGGATATTATTTCGGGATAAGATAAAAACACTTCATACATCTAAAGTCAATAAAGTCAGTGGGCACAAAGTTGCGAGCAAAAGTTAATTTGCTAATAAAAGATATTAATTTAAGTCACATAGTAACCTTTAACTAATATATAAAATAGAATGCATTATAATATACCCAAGTATCGCTGTGTGTTATCTAATTTATGTTATCAGTTTTACCGTATTCAGGTCACTTCATTTCCCGTCGGCTCCTAAGTGAATATTTGCATGACTCTAGTGGACTGTAGGTTACGTTCAAATTGCCTATAAAAAGTTACTAGCATTGTCTTCGGCGCTTTAATTAAAAAAAATACGGTCGACTTTTTATGCTGAATAAAAAATAATTGTGTTATGAAAATTGATTCATTTTTTATGTAGTAATAGGTGGCTGATTATTTCTTGGAGAATTTTTATTATGTTATTATAATTGCATTGTTTAGTTTGATTAACTGCTCCGTAAATCGAAGTACTAAACATCAGACATCTGGTCGTCGAACTTATTCGCTAACGAAATTATAAATACAATTTGAAAGACTTTAGAAACTTAAAATGTAACTTAAGTAAATTGTTTTGATTCTGGCAACATTTGTTGTCACTAGAATATTATGTGTATTTCACGCGATACTCATACGTCTTTGTAACAACAACAATAGAATGTTGCCTATACCCAACAGTAATTTGTTGTTGCTATGCGATATATCAAAAATCAAGTGGACAATTTCTATTGCAACAGAAAAATGGTCATAAAAGCTTATATTTTTTAGGTTTTGGTAGCAGACGACTTATCAACCAGTCGACTACAAAATTGTAAGTAATAACCTGTATATAACATGACGATATTCTTTAGATATCACTACCAATACCAAAGATATACAAGCAATAAGTTAATTATTAATACTACCAAACAATAATAGAAAAAACTTATCTATCTTTCAAACAAAGACTAGTAATACCCACGATCTAGTGTTAAGTCCCACTTAGCTCGAATCATTTAGCCGTAGCCCGCCGTAAACTGCGAATACAAAGCAATAACTTATTTATAGGCAATTACATAGACAGTTACAGAAATGTGTCATTTAACGGTACTCATTTGTCCGTTAGTAAACTGTGACAGCTTTTGCGCTACGCTGCTTAGGGTTACGTGTTACTGGGCGCGGGTAGCGAATTAGGAAAAAAGTGAAAGAGTCGTAAATGATTATTTATTATAGCATTTAACTGTGTAAAACAAACATAGTAATTATAAGAAAGGAAAATTAACTTTAAGGTAGAAAAGCTGAAATCTAATTATTATATAGATATCAAAAGTAGCCACGACTTTTATTTCTCTTTATAATTTTGTTATCAAAATAATTTTATTTAAAAAAAAGATAAAAGAAAATGCATTATAATGAATATAATATAAATGATGTTCAAGAAAAGCTGCGACCGATGGATTGAGAGATTGCCTTTCGCTAAGCAAACTAAAGATTTTTAATTAAAGAAAGAAAATAACGCATTTAATAATCACAATTAATGTACTCATGACAATTATATAAAAATAACTGATTCAGAGAAGTTTGTAATAAAATTTTGAATAAGTCGTCATATTAGATCAGAAGTTCCCAGACTTTCTTTTTCATAGACCACTTTCAAAATTTAGCCGGTTCCGGTGGACCTCCTGGTGCTAGAAATTTAATCCGCCAAGTAAAATCGGTATATTCTAACCAAAAAGAGTTAACTGGGTTTAAATTAAAAAAAAATATCAAATCTCTACGGAGTGACCATTTTTTTTTTAGAAAGCTCGACTCTTCAGCGGGTGGTATTCCTCAAAATATTCGTCGACCGACATTTAAACAAGTAACAGACGCTGAGCTTCTTAAAATATTATCTGCCAACATTGATAGGTGAAATCAAGCCATTTTAGTTCTTCACTTTCGAAAGCAAATAAATTTTCGTGGACCTCCGCTTACGAATTGTGTACCCCCATTTTTTGTCACGCTAACGTAGACCCCCGTCGAGTCTTCCTTGTACCTCTGGGGGTCCACCTGGACTGTTTTGGGAACCAAGGTATTAGCTGAAACTCGAAGTTTGATACTTGTTGTCACAAGATAAAACTATTCACCAAACCTCACGAGACCTTTTCTAATTATTGTAACAAAGAGCGGTATTTTTATCGTTGTTTGTGTAACAAAAGCGTTGGAAGTTTCTTTCGTCACCAATGGAATGGAACGTACTGCTATTACCACGCCCAGAACAAGTTCTGTTAAATAAACATAAATAGCAATTAAACCTTTATTGACCAAGAAATCGTTGACACCAGGACACTGACGTCTGCAATTAGACACGTCTCTAAACTGAAAGTTATAGCTACAGCTTACTGTGTTACCATGACACCACGTCATTGTATTACAGAATTATGCTGTATACGAGTGATAAGATTCGTCAGTAGTAATGGATAAAACAAATAGTGAGGATGCTGAAAGGGGCTTGTGTAGCAAATAATAATAATGATAATATTCTACCACATACACACAACACCATCTAGCCCAAACTAAGCAGAGCTTGTACTATAGGTACTAGACAATGGATGAACATACATATATACTTTTTTTTGTAAATACATACTTATTATACATAGAAACATCCAGACCAAGACAAACATCCATGTTCATGCACACAAATGTTTGACTAGTCCGGGAATCGAACCCGCGACCTCAGGCGTGGCAGTCGGTTACACTAACCACTACGCCATCAAGGCTACAAATAATATCTCTATACATGTGCTTTTCTATTTAATAAGGTTAGTACACGCTGTGCTTAAGGTTCTGGTGTGGCATACGGGTCAAGTTATACTCAGTACTAGCACAGAGACTGGAACTGTGCTTGGTAGTCGGTGTTAGGCTTATCCCCTAAAAGCCCTTTTAGGTAGGACCTAAAACAATCCCTGGCAAAATGTGGGTGTAATTCATCCCTGTCTACCTCTTAAGAGACGGAGGCGATGTATGTACATATGTATGTACATTATTTGTCTTTATTTTTATTTTGGCATATAAAATAGCTTTAATAAACATTAATGACTGTGGACTGTGTTTTCGTAGGTCGACATAATGAGAGTCGGTAGCCTATCAATTTCTGACGCTTAGTCTAACAGTGCCTACCCATTTAAGTTGCGAAAACTTTATACCAGTCACTCCATAGATTATCCATAGACATTCAAATAGAAACAAGAAGATTTGAACACAGTTTGTTTACGAAGCAAGTAATAAGTTGTAGTGAATTGTTAAATTGAGTATAAACAAAAACTATAAAAATTTTGTTCCTTTATTTAGAGGCTTATCACTTCTGGTTATGGGTTGGGTCTTATCTACACTTTCAAAACGCATTAGGCCGATAAACATCTGTTACACATGCGTGCAACAAAATATAAATGAAATGATAGGGACACGTCATTGTATATACTTATGTGTTCTATCTCTAGTTATACAATAGGTAATAATCATTAAGTACTAAATCTTACAAGACAAGGCAACAGCTATCAGAGCTGTGACCAATTTCAACACATTTGAGGCCGCAAGCGGAATACTATTAATCATAACTCAGCATATCCACACAGTGCCGAGTGTGCAATATATTACCTACGATGGTAAGGAGCACCAATGTGCACAGTTGGCGTTAATGGCCGGCCTTACCCCAGGGAAATGCGCTCTTGATAATGTGAGCAGTAATTTTCTGTTGCAACAATAGCGATCATATTTGATTCCTACGCACAGATAATGTTCAATTTAAATATTAACAAAGCTAATGGATTTTTTTCAAATGACTGTACATTCTTCTTTTGTATTATCAGGCATACATTTTTATTTCATCCAAGAATTCTCTTTGTATCTTTTCGTTTTTGAATTCTAATATCTAATTTCTTTTGTTTTTAAGTTTTGTAATATATGGCCCATTTATATTTTATGTACTTTGACTTAATATAACATTTCTTATTTAGATAAGTAAACATTAAACTTTGCTCCAGTGCTACTGTTGAATATTCATACCTGCATTGTTAATTATCAAAAGAAAATAGTGTAAATGAGAACAGGTGCTTGCGATAAGAATGTTTCATTTATTATAAAATTGTATTTTAATGTCTCTCTACCCAGTTTACCCAGTTGAGTAACTTTTAAAAGTCTTTAAGTTTTATCACGTCTTTAAAAATAATTACCCGCTCATAACTGAACAATGTCTAAGACTAAATCATTGGCCATAATATCTGTGAAGTCATAATGGTTCTATAAATATTTTCATAGCGTAGGATATTGTAACTTGAAGTGAAAGTTGCCGATAGGGAGGTAGTTCGAGTTTTAACGGCAACGTGTGCTGTCTCGTGTTGCGAGTGTTATCTACCCTCTTTTAGCCTCCCTTAGAAAAAGTAAGTACTGAACTCTATAAATCACTGGGCATTACACATATCTCATGTAGTGTCGGGAACTATCGATAAAACGAGTCACATGTAAAAAATACTTTTTAATGGTAAGTTTTTAGAAAAATAAATATATCTTTAGGTTTATGATATATAGTTGATATTAATTAAAATGGTGATTATTTTGTCTGAACGTGTCTCGCCAACGCAGCGTAACAAGATAGAATGACTAGTAATTTATAATATTTTGACATTCTGATTACATTGGATTTTACCTCTTGACCTTTTTATTTTTTTTCTGAGTTAGCGCACAGTATTATGTTTTTATCTATAGAATATAACTGATTTAGGTTATACATTTCTAGTAATAGTAAGTAAAGTATTAATCCATACACCTTGACTTAACGTATGAGTTCACGTCTTAATACTATGAGTGGCGTTGAAGTCACAATATTTTAATATAAAATCTTACGCAATCTCGCTCGAAATAAATTAGATTCACACTGGTACACTTACACAATTGACTCAAGTAGAATATCGGCATATTCACACCACTATAGGGTAACACTCGAGGGCTAAAGGTTTCACATAAGCTCCCATTAGTAGCAGGCGTCTAATGGAACGATTTGAAGAACTCTATCTAAGTACATACATACATACTTATGGCGCCCTATAGACATTCCAATTCAAGAATTCAGGTCGAATAATACGGACACTGTGACATTGATGAAGAAAGATACATTGAATTCCTTAGATACCTACCCCTGGATTTTATTAGAGCATAGAAAAGGGCAGACCAGACTTGGCACTTTCTTTACAACCTGCCTAATAAAATCGTATTCCGACTTTTGTTCCCAACGAAATTATTCCTCGATAGAAATATAAAATGGAACCACAGCGGTTGGCACTGATGTTTTATTTTACAAAACTAATTGCAAAGTTAAATGAATATTATTACCAAAATTTTACTAAAGAATTTGTCTCTACAAACTAAATGGAATATAAATAAGACAATTTCTAAATATTGAAATACAATGTCGACCTACGCAAATAATGTACGGAATGTAAAGGGATCTAAATACATACGCAACAGATCTCTTCGGGATTCTTTCGCTATAAACATCCATTTGCAAATTTTACCTTTTGAGACGTTACGGTATCTGAAGTGCGTGTTCCCAAAACCTTCGCATATTGACAGGCTCTGTCGAATAATAGTACGCAAATCCCTTCCAACAAACACTGACACAATCCCTATGTGTCCGCCAAAGGCCGATGTATTAAAGCATTGAAAGGACAGGATTGCCCAATATCTGAACCTCTAATTCCGATGAGAATCGACTAAATCCACTTACATTTCCTTATTCCCCACTCGCTCAATGAAAATCTTTCTAAAAGGCTCTTTGTTGTTGTCTAACAACGCGAAATAAAATACTATTTTCTTCGGTCATTCTCTTGGAATTACGTTTTTGCTTGCCATTTTAATATTACCTCATTTCTCACCGTTCCGTCTGCCTTGACAGAGTGTAAAATAACTGAATAGAAGGTAAAAGTGGATGACCATTATACGTCTTACAAAATATTTTCATAATTCTTAAACGAAATGAAAGTTCCGTAGCAGAAACGGGTGCTTTTACGTTTATTTGGAGTCAAAGTGGCGTTTTATTCAAACATTCTAACTTTAAGCAGCTAAATATAGAGTTAATGTAAGAAGGACTGATAATAAACTATAATTAATTCAAGTTTTCTTGTGTACTTCAAATTCACAAAGGCGTATAATGGTGCGGTTGGTGTACAAGCGGGGAAGTTATCTATACAGACATATGTCGGTGCCCTCCGCAATTAAAGCCTACACACCCGTAAAACATTAAAGTAACACATGTTTAATTACTCAGCGGAGCAGGATGACCTATGGCTTTGAATGTTTGTCGCCGCATGAAGTTTGGAAGAGATCCTTGATTTTAACAGTCAAACAGTGGCGATGTTTGCGCAAACAAAATATGCAAAGTAGGTGCGGGCGGGCGAGATACGGGCCTCGCTAATTATGTGGGAGCACGGCGTGCTGTGTCCGACCGGCGTCCTACATTCGGGATGACTAATAAAAATGCAAAAAATGTGGCAAATTATCAATTATAATTAGCCACATGCTTCGTAGATGATTTGAATTCAGCGCTTTATGTATGAGCGTCATAGGCTTACACAGCATTGTTACACAAATAGCCAAGTTCAATAAAAAACTTGAAAGGAATCTGTTTCTACTCGGTCCCTGGTCCGTCATGAATGTGGACTATAAATATTGACCCAGTCTTTGCTTACTTACCAAACAGGGTGGATGTTACACGTGACAATTTAACATTGTTTTCTTTAAACCAGAGCAATGAGTTACTACTTATTACGTACTTATGGTTTGTTTAAATTGAAAATGCACACCTTTATCTTATTTGAACAGAACTTGAAGGGTTGTGTTTTAAGTAGACGCTGTTATCTTACAATCCTCACAACTTAACACCTAAATATCGTTTTTCTACCGGATGACGCCATGATTTATCGTCAGTAAGACGAGCTAGCAAACGAAGGTTTTATCTCCCCTAAGTGCGACTTATATAACACCAAGATGTTTGAGATATTTCAATAAATCACAAATGCGTGTCGAATTTCAAAAGTAAAGCCCCCTTCTGTTATTTCTTTTTATACAGGGCGCGATCCAAGGGTTGGTCGGAATGTTAATCTTTAGAGCACATTTTTAATCACGTGTCTCAAGCGTATCGAACGTCTTGTGATCGAGTAATCCTATTAGTTTAAACGATTATCGATTATGTACGTAGGAAACATCGAAGCGTTAAGACAATGTTGTAATTTGTAAACAAGTTTGTTGCGTCCGAGTGTAAGGAGATTGATAAACGATAGTGAAGCGTGGGCGACGAGCGCCAACATAACAAAGCAATGTTAAACATTTGTTTTGCTCTATAGATTATTCTGTAAGATGTCGTGTTGGTAAATATTTTACTATGATGTTACGTCGCAGACAGACGTGATTTGCACCTTGACAAAACACAATTTGTTTCTTGGGAGTGCTTTGTGTCGTTTATTAGGCACTTATTAAATTTTCATCTTACGTAACTTTTGTAGGTAGACGCATTGAAATTAATTTCTGCTATATCTACAGTGTATCTCTTTAAATATTTGTACAGATTGTTAATTATGTAAGGCTTTGGCTCGTAGTATTGAGAAATATATTAATTTATTAAACGAGTACCTGGTTCTGCTAGCGTTCAACAGCTCAGAAGCAATTATTTTAAATAAGGTTTTGAAATCTTTTTATTGATCTAAAGTGAAGGACTTTTTAAGTCTTTGTTGACAATCAATACAGTATATCTGATAACGACGGCGAACCGTTTGTTTGATTTATTTTCACTATTTATTTTACTTTTTGCTCCGATAAAAGCCTTTGTAGATTCAAACACTCGAGAAAGAACAATATATTTTCATTATTATATATATATATATATATATATATATATTTCTAACCTATATATGTAACAAACATTATTTTGATTAAGCTTTTGTTTTTATAGTGAAATTTTATTTTATTATTATTGCATTAAAGATTTAGAAAGCTCGCTAGTTTCTATGTGAACGTTTTCAATTACACAAAGAACTTATATTTGAAGAAAGAATTCGAAATTCAAAAAGTTAAGAGTTGCATCTCTGCGGCCAGTTCGCCGTGAAGGCTGCATCGTGTGCATCGTGAATGTAATGAATACCTGTCAGGCGCGCGTGTGGGCGATCCACCGGGGCCGCTCTAAGTCGAACGCAAACATTTACCCTTCGCTCAACAGTAATTGTTTAAAATTGAGCCTAACTGTGTGGGCCTCGCCTGTTGCCTGAGTCCTGCCATACACTCAAATACGCCGTCTTTCTTTGTTCATACACAATAAGTACCCACTAAGTGATACCGCGATTTTCGAATGAATTACGCGTTCGATGAATTCGCATATGATTTTGTGTTCATGTGTGTATTTCATGCGTTTTGTAATTGAATCTTCTGCTTCAATAAATAGAGATATCGACAAGTTAATGGAATTAATTGAATGTTGGTTGTAAATTAAAATGGTCGCTTCGTTAATTTTAAGCTTCGCATTTTGTATAAAATAATCGGCGCTACGGCCACCTAATACGATAGTAAATTAGGGTGTTTCGGCACAGTGGCTCGGCGGCCATGCTGACGCGAACAGTGCTAGCTGAGTTATGCCTTGCCGTTATCAGGATTACACCGTTGTCACTAAGCTCTAACTATAAAGCATTAAACAACGTTTGCTGTGAACTTTCTGCTTTAATTAATTGTCTTATGACACAAGCGTTTTACTCGCAAAATGCTGTATTTTCTATTAATTTCGAGCTTAATTTCATTTAAGGCAAAGCTTGTTTGAACAACTAAGCAAACAGAGGCTTAGAAATCTAGATTTATGTTTGTCTATTTTTGCCTACCTTACCAAAATGTACTTTTAATTATGTTTTGGTAAGTTTATATTATTTTTAAATTGTATATCAAAATAATAGTGAAAACATTCCGAGAGTTATGAATAGTTAAATAATAAAAATATCAGCCTTGTATATAAACTACCCACTGCTGGGTATGGGCATAGCATACAACAAAATATCAAATCATATAATAATAGCAAAACGTCGATCGCTTAGTTTTTTAATAAATTACTAATTTCGTATGGTTAAGGGTTATTATGAAACATAACATGTGTCGAAAGGCACTTTATACATATAAAAATGAATGTATGAAGTACATCCAAATTTAAAACGATGGTTTGTGGATCACACTAATAAAATTATTATCCCATATAGGAATCGAACCCACAACACTCAGCGAGGCATCTGCTTACTTGCTCTCCAATCCGTGCAGTAATGTCATCGGTGTAACAGTGAAGGAAAACATCGTGTTGTATTTGCAACCCGAAATTAACTGGGAAGGTGTGGCGACAACGATCTTACGTTGCAATTTTATTTATAAAAACCAAATTTTTGATTAAAGAGGTAAGGGAATATTGTTCTTGCAATTATATTCATTATTTGAAAGTTTATGAACATTCAAATAAAGAATAAAAAGACGAACCAGAGACAACTAAATATACCTGGATAAATCAGTTAGTATCCCCTGTGTTTGAGTACCAGCCAAGGGTCAACACTTTAACAGTGGAAAGGTAAACACATCGCCAAACAAAATGACCATCTTTACAAATAACTCTTACGATTCAATTCCTACACAAACTTTAGAAAAGAAACACACGCTAAAATTGAACATTCCAACATGTTTACGCGGTTACAGATCGATGAACAGTACAGAGATAACCAAACAGATAAACAAAACGAACGACAACAAGAACTAAAAATAAATCAGCCTTTTGCTTTATAAATGGAAAACAGAACATGATCAGGGGTTGGAAGAAGTACAATGCACAACCAGTGGACCATTGCGATGGCACAAAAGACTATTGTTCTTGCCATGTCGAATGTATCGGACGGAACGCCAATACGTGAACTTTATTACTGAGTATGATAGAAAAACGCGGGAAAGGCTTTAGGTGTTATTTTAAGACTTGTGTTTCTGGGTCAAAGCATAATGTAGTTATAGTAAGACTAGAATTATTCGTTCGATTCATCGTGGTTAGACAAGTAATAGTGTTCATATTATTGCTGTAATATGACAGCACAGTAATTACCTATTGTAATTAATTAATACGCGTTTCATCAATGTAATCCATAGCGAGCATAGCTTTGTACTTCTTTGTATACGTTTTTTTTTTAATAAGAGCCGTGTTGTCAGATCTTTGGTCACTGGGATTGTCGTAGTAATGAAGATGACATTTAAAAATTGCCATAATAAATGAATTGTAAACAGATTTCAGATAGGTTTAGCTTAGTACCGTCTGCGAGTTTATAATGTTAACAAAGCAACACCGAAAAAGTATTTAAATTAATTTAAATATTTCAAAAATGCTTTAGTAGTTTCACTGAATTTACGTTAAAAAAACTTGATTAACAAGTTTGTTCGCAATTTAAATTCTATTTAAATGTTCCATTTTGTTATTCGTAGCTGAAGCTCTGTATCTAAAACACTATCAGCTATACAAAATATGAAATTTACGTTAGAGCGTTCAACGTTTGAATGATGAACCAATTTTTAAAAAGCTATGATTTTGTGGTATAAGGAACGTGCTTGTGATTTCGTATTTTAAAGATGGAAGCATTGGTTGATGATCTATGATGCAAAGGAATTAAATCAGTACGTGTTTGTGTCAAGACCATAGCAAATAGCAATATTCAGTCAAATAAACCGTTATAATGAATGGCTACAAATATTATATTCATAACTTACCTATCTAATATTATTATAATTATGTGACTGGTATAATACTCATAAATATCGCAATAAACGATCGGCAATGTAACCGTGCAAAATGTTGTTAATGTGCTGCAATGAATAAATCTAATGTCATTATAAAGTTATTAAGCACGTAATGTAATAATGTTATGCGCTGTACGACAGATATTGCGCTATCACAGCGGTTCAAAATAACTAATAATGCAAGTACGCAAACACAAACAGGGCATCATAAGCCCGCGCGTCGTACATCATATCATTCTAATTATTGTTGCGCCCAGTCTAAATCAATTTTGTCCTGCCTCCCCGCTCAATTCGCAAACACATTTCTAAAATAAAACAGATTCACATACAGTTCCCTGCGCCACACAGCGCAATAACTTTGCTTCTAAATGGCGCATACACCACTGTTATGACACATAACTCTCGACGTCCTCGGTTTTTAAAACAAAACCTTCGGCCAATACAATTTACCCAGTGTTATTAAATAACGTATACAGTATTTACTTCGGCCGCGGTAATTTGGCTCAGGAAATAGACGAGCGTGACCCTACGGTCACAATTTGGCCCGAGATGCCCCTCGGCCTTGCTTGAACTTCGGTAACATTGTTACACTGTCCCCTGCGTCCCTCGAGGCGCCGATTGTCCCTACATCTGTTCACGAAGTCCTCGTATAAAACTGTAGCGTACTTTACAATCCGCAATTTCATTTTATAGATATTGCACAATAAATCATGATGAGTAAGAGTTTCATTCGGTCTCATTGTTCCGTGGTGGTTGAGCCCGCTGCTAAAGGATCTCGGCCGATTGCAATTGAAAAACTGCAGCCTCATTTTCTTCGGAGCTATTGTTTTATCTGCCTTTATTTCAACGGGGTTTCCTGTTTTAATATTCGAGCTAATTGTTTTCCTCAGAGATATCTGTATTCACTTGTCGTTAACAACGAAGGGTGGTACTCGGAGATTGACCAGGATTTCTCTATTTAACTAAACAGGTGTCGTTTCCCAATATAAAATGTTTTTATATCGTGTTGCCTTCGAGCGATCCGACAGCCCCCGGGGACGTAGCAAGTCGTCTTAATAGACTTAGAGATGTTCCGTAGACTGTATCCCTTGGGGCTAACGTGTCCCCGACCCACCCTATACTATGCCATCAAAAAAAATGAGATTAGCTTCTTTTGTGGCGCTTCCACTCGTTTATCTAGAGACATTTCGTTTAATTCCGGGGCTTAAACGAATTTTTAATGTAAGGAGACTATTTCTTTGCTGTAGACTTCTTACTTTGTTGCAGTAACTAGGAGTAGAGTAACGTTTTAGGATTCATAAACAATATGCTAACGACGTAGCTGAGGTCATAAACAGTGGAAAACTGGGAATAACGTTGGTTGTAACGGCGAAACTTCAATTTACCTAGTTTCCGAACAAAGCTTGGCGTTGAAAATGTTTCCAGCGTTGAGTGAAGATACATATATAAATTATGACTGGGGAAAGTATTCAAATTCCACAGAGACTCTCATAAATATCCATTATTAACAGACACATTAAAAATATTACAATAACAGCGAGAATAACCGTACGAAATACAAAACAAATGCAAATAAAAATCTTGCAAGTGTAATTACCAATATGCGAATTTCATGTTACCATTATGTCGTATCAGCACGTGCCCACGACATAAATATTCACATTATTACGTAGCCCTAACGTTGCACGGTTTTTTTCTTCTCCCGTTCTGCATTTATATGTGAGGGGATCAGGGCGTAACATATCGATGCAAAGCGACAGAGGGTGACGCCATTCGCCTACTGTTTACCCATTATTTGCTATAATGTGGGTGAAATTTAGCTTCGCACACCGTGCAATAATTGTCTCCGTTCTTTTATTGGAAACGCTTTTATTTATAGCAGCAGGGACGAAATCCCGGATTATTTGGCTAACAAATTATATCGAATCTGTTAAGAATAGGACGGGCCTGTCAATAAATCATTGTGCGGATTTATTGATGAAAGCCGACAAATTTTTCTCTATACAATTTTGTGCAGAACCCTCGTACATTGATGACGATGTAAAAATATAATGGATACTGCAGCCATATGATTAGTTGTAGTTAGCTGCAAATAAATGTGGGTAGTTTAGTTGTTGTTGCAGCCATATGGTTTTACAAAGAACATATTTCTTTACGATGCTATACCTACTATTTACATAAGTACTCGTAAGTAGTATAGTAACATAGCTTCATGTATTTTAATATTCAAAATATTAGACAGAAGAACATTCACATTTTTCAAAAATGTTTTATTCTCGAGTGATCTGAATCGAGTCTACTGCTGATGTTTTGAAAAAGACTAATACTTGCACTTCAGAAAAATTAAGTTATCATCCAAAACGGGTAGCGAATATAATGCCCAACAATTAATATCAAACGTAAACAAATAATAACGGTAGAAACTATTAACAATTGGACTAGTGAAACAGTACTTTAAGGCAATCGTGATACATATAACGTCACAAAGAGAATGTTACTGTATAAGATATTTACTAAACCGTGTTAATCTGACTAATGTTAAACTTACACCGACACTAGCACAGTAGTGTCATAAAGTAAATTAAACCCTCGGGATGAAATTCCTGAGGGATTTATAATCGCATTCACGCAAGAGGGATGAGCGATAATGACGCTGCAAGACTATAGATACGAATGGTCATCACATCTGGTGCAGTATGGAGCAACAGATAGCCATAATATATCACAATCGTATTGCTTCAGTGGGAAGTGCCAGTTTTGTTAGGTCTTATGTAGTTAGCAAGGTTGCTGGCTGCAGTCTACTACTGTGTTGTTTGTTTTAAAAATTCATCTTTATTCGGATCGAATTTAAGTAATGTGAATGTTTTAACTGATATAGGTATGTTGACTTGTATAATAATTCATAATTGATTAGTCATGATTACCTTCAAAAATTAGATATATATGGTATCGCTAGCGTGTGTAGGATACACGCTAGCGATGTAACATATATTGGGATAAAAAGTACGATGACCTATTGGTTTAAGTGTTTGTATCGTCACTGCCATTGCTGTGGGTACGATCCGAATACAGAACAGACATTTATGTGATCAACTAGTTCTTGTGTGTTACAAATAGTTGTTTTGGGTCTGTGTGTTCTTCGCACCCGATGCCTAAATGTCCGTCGCGACACTAGAATAATACATAGAGCCGAAATAGTTTTATAAAATACACAGTACATGGCAAAAAATACTAAACTATATATTAATATATGAAGCAAAAGCTTTGTACCCCTTTTTACGAAAATTGCGAAAAACGTAGGAGTGTGAAATTCGGCACAGTTAAAGTTTATATGGAGAAGGAGAGGCGAATCCTAATAATAATATATTTATAAAATACATTAAATTAATGAAAAAACATGACACGCACACAACCATATAATTGACACACGCAGTTCAAATCGCGTTCGTAGTATTTCGGAATTGTTCATCTGACGTCGTACAATTCTTCGTAACTATGGTTACATATATCTCATTTATATGTAATAAAGAAAGTAAGAAAACAAAGTAGGAAGCTAAGGAATATCGTCAATGAAAGAGTATAGTTTAGTAAATAATAATTTGTTTGAAAATATAGGTAAATTAACCTGTATAGCCTTAGCGAAATCTAAATGAAATGTCACTGTAAGGGTAAAGTTATAGACAATAAAACCTTAATAACGATCAAACTTAAATTTTTCGGAGAATGTTCTCTTGCCTATTGTGCGCTCATATTGACACAAGCGTCCGACAAATAAATGAAATGGACGTTAAAATATTTGATACGAAAGTCAAATTCAATCATAACATGAGTGAGATATTAAACGGGCAATATAAATCTGTCAAAATTAATTCAGCCTGATAAAACATACGGCAGCAGTAACGGCCTGTTCAAAACTGGGTCATAACCAGAAATTAGAACAAAATACTGAAAACATGTATATTAAACGAGTCTGCCACAACAACAAAGTTTATTATAACACCAAATATTTCAGGCAAGCCATATTTTCGCACAGATAGAAAGATATGAGAATAAATAAAATGAAATTATCCGAAATCACTCAGTAGATTACAAACATTTCTGGCACAAATATTGTCTAGGACAGGGAGGAAAATAGTGAAATATAGGAGCGTATAGGAGCCACAAGGCAAACTGGAGTGATTAATGAATCCACACGATAACAAATATGTCGCATTCGTAAACGTATTCTGGGCTCATAGCAGCACAAGCAAATGTTCGTGTCGAAAGCGTTATTTATAAAATCATGGCGATCGTGATTAAGTGCTGTTACTGTTTCCTATTTACTCCCTAACGATTGTGTATGGAATTTATGTTAAAAATAGATTTGGTGTATGAGTTTGTTTTCTTATAATAATTAGGTGATGTGGTGCTTGTAGCAATTATTGCACACTTGGAAGGGAACTTGGAAGGAATAGTAGTTGATTACAACTAAATAATAAATTACCCTATAGCATAATACTATTAATATAAATGAACTTGTGTAACAGGCACTTCATTGGTGAAATAATGAATACTCATTATAAGCAAACTATATGTTGTACGTTAATGAGATATACCTAAGTATATCATTATAAACTTTGTTATAAAGAGATAGCCAAGACATCAACGGATTTTGTTCAAGGTACAATTTTATTCAGTAACTATAGTTGAATAATTTTCTGCCGTCTCAGTGAACACGTCGTAGACAGAGAGTACAGGTTTCGACAGTAATAGATAATTTGTAATTATGACATTGTCGAGTGCATCTCTTACTCATTTAGTTTAAGCCATGCGCTTATTACACAAGGTTGAGTGTCAAATTAGAGTATTCAAAAAAATGACGACCACATGTTTTTTCTTACTTCTTAAAAAGGTGACTTCCGTATTAGATTTGAATGTTATGTCGCGATGGACTTTACAAACATTTAAACAAAAAAGCACCTAGTCTTGGAACAACTATTTATAGATCACACATATTTTTGTCACGTAGAAATCGATCTCACAACTCTCTGCGTATCGGCAATAGCGAGGCGACCATTTTAACCACCACGTCATTCGTGCAGGCGAACTAGCTCCTGTATATATTTACTAATAGCTTTCGCGTGCGACTCCGCCCGCTTGATACCTACATCAATAAAAAGTAGCCTATGTCCTTTCTCAGGATTTAAACTATATCTGTACCAAATTTCATCTAAACCGGTTGAGTGCTTTAGCCGTAAAAAGGTAACAGACAGACAGAGTTACTTTCGAATTTATATATTAGTAAGGATTGTATAGTCTAATTATGTTTGCACTCAAAAGTGTCGTTGCAGTAAGTGCACACTAAGTAAGTTATAGAGAATGTAATGCGTGTTTGAAACAATCTAGTAGAGTTGCATCTAAGTCAAGTATATATTGTTAAATACATCTTTTTAGTAAGTAAGTAAGTAAGTAAGTAATCATTTATTTGTATAGAATGTAGGTGTTTACAATTGGTGTTATAGATACGAGGGTGCGTTTTTAAGTTCGCGGAATGGAATAGAAGGGGATGAAATAATATTACAAAATTATTTTTCCTTTTCAATATATTCACCTGAAACCCTAATACATTTCTCAGATCTATGAATTAACTTATGAATACCTTCATAAAAAAATGTTTTGTCTTTCTCTGAAAAATACGCCGAAACTGCATCCTTCACTTCTTCATCGGTTGAAAATTTCTTTCCTCGAAGCTCTTTTTTCAGATTTGGAAAGAGACAATAGTCGCTGGGAGCCAAGTCTGGGCTATAAGGTGGGTGATCAATGATATCGAAGCCCACCTTGTGCAAAGCAGCCAACGCAACTCGACTCTTGTGAACAGGAGCATTGTCGTGCAAGAGCAGGACACCTTTGGTCAATTTTCCTCTTCTTTTTTCTCTGATTGCCTCTTTTAACTGCTCTAAAATTGAAGCGTAGTGTTCTCCGGTTATGGAAACACCTTTTTCTTTGTAATCAACCAACAAAATTCCTTCTGTGTCCCAAAAAACTGTCGCCATGAGCTTTCCCGCCGATTGCGACACCTTGAATTTCTTAGGCGGTGGTGTACCCTTTTTATGCCACTGCATGGAATCTTGTTTAGACTCAGGTTCATAGTGATGAACCCAAGTTTCATCCCCAGTAACAATTCGCTCCAAAAAACCATCCTTGTCTTCATTACACTGGCTCAAAAACGCACGCGAACACTCGACGCGCTTCTGTTTTTGAGGCGGTGTGAGCATTCTAGGCACCCATCTTGCACTGACTTTTGTCATGCCGAGATGATCATGGAGAACCTTGAAAATGGTCGTTTCAGATACTCCAACCATCTCTGCGATTTGTTTTTTCTTCAAACGTGCATCCTCCAATATTAATTTTTCGATTTTTTCGATAAGATCTGGAGTGGTGACCTCAACAGACCGCCCAGGCCGGGAATCGTCTTCAATTGATTCCCTGCCTTGCTTAAAGAGGTTGTGCCACTTGTATACCATGGTTTTTCCTGGACAAGAGTCCCCGTATACAGATGACATCTCTTCCAAAATGGTTTGAACATTTTTTCCTTGCTTGGTAAGGAACTTTATAACGGCGCGGAACTCGATTTTCTCCATACTTCACAATTTCTTCCAGATTGAGTTGCTTGAGGGACGATAGTTCAAAGACTAATGACCTCATTATGATAATACTCGGTATATATACTAATTATTAGTTGCTAAACACGTTAGTGACTAAACAAGCACCCCCACCACCTTCCATACCCTCCATTCCGCGAACTTAAAAACGCACCCTCGTATATACAGAATCCTTGTACATTCTGCCTACTTAGGCATACAAACATTTATGAGCGACATTTGCTCACGATAACCTTAAAACTAATATAACGTTAGTAACATAAATTTTAATTAATAGTAGGATCATTTAAGAATTCTTGAATCGAGTAATAACAATTATTTAACAATAAGGTGGTGAGACTCTTTTTAAAAACTTTTAAAGTTTGATCCTTAATGCAATTAGGAATTTTATTAAAAATAATATATATATATTAATTATATATATGTATATATAATTCTTCTGTACGTGTGTTGACAGTGAACTCCTCCTAAACGGCTGGACCGATTTAAATGAATAGGATGGTATAGATATGTTTTTTTTTTCGCCTTTACCTGACAACAGCTCTCTGGAACAGCTAGTATATATATATATATATATATATATATATATATATATATATATATATATATATTATCTCAATGGGTATTGTAGCGTATTTCTTCATATTAGACTTGTTTTTCGCATAATATATGTTTATTTCATACTAGATTTTGCACGCGGATTCGTTCACATTTTTGTCCCTGGGGAAAAGTACTTTTTCTAGATGAAATGTACCTACTCATGTCCTATATGTAGGTACCCCTGATTCCCAAAATTTCATGATGATCGTTTGTAGTGAAAGCGTTACATGGTTAGGAGTTTTACAAAACCGTACAATCCACTGATTGTACTGTCCTGGGTTCGATAACTGGCGGTCTTATCTTGTGTGATTTGGAACATATATTCAGAAATTTTCAAAAATATGCCTTGTTGTCTGCACATGCATGTGACATGTTTACTCTCTATTTGTAAAGATTTTATAAAATATATTTTTATATATTTTAAATGGCATTTACAAAGTTTTGTGAATAATAAAACATGTAACTAGCTTTTAACTATAAAGCAATCTAGATATATAGAACTCTGAAACATCGTAGAGGTATAAAGTACACTTTGAATAAATAAAACTATAAGCGCTTGTTATTTAAAATCAGTCAGCTGCTACAATACATAATTCTTGTTGCTTTTTTAGTTATGGCGACTGTTGTGCATGAGGTATTGGAATCGATTCCTGGGTCGCGCAACGTGGTATTTGGTGTTCTCTGTCAAAGTATTCTTAAAAGCATGGTGTCTGGAACTGTATCTAGAAGACAGTTATAGGCTTTCCTCTTACTATGTGCGATTTTAAACCATAGGTGGCAAAATGTGGATGTCAAACCCATCTGCATACACCTTCATGAATATAGGATTGAGGCTATGTGCTATATATATACTCCTTTGTTCCAAGTATATAATCGATTCTATTTAATTGGCCGCCTACCATACCTGTACAGAAAACCTATTAAATATATAGGTACATATTTCAATTAATATTCGAACAACGTTGTTGGTAGTATTAGCGTTGAACTATAATATCAATGTAAACATTAATATTTGTAATCTATAAAAGCATATACTATAATCTCAGGTTTAGGTCAAACCATCTTGTATTGCTGTTACTTTTAGAACTATTGTCACGTCTATGAAAATCTAACTGCGGAATGCCCCTTAACTCTTTACCGCGAAACACTAAAAACTAAATAAAATTGTACATAGTGTACCACATTTTACACTCAGGTACACACATAGACTGATTTACGTGCCTATATGGCTTTACTTAAATATCGCCCTTTGCTCACAGTTACGAGAACAGTAAACCTCCCCCACTATCTTTTACGTTTACGAATTGCATAAGATCGATAAGCAACGAATGCATTTTTAAATCCTGCATTTTTATCGTGTCTCGCATCACGGGTCCTTTTCCAACATTTCGGGTTTGAAAAATACTCGGTCCTTTAGGAGGCTTACATGGACACATTGGTCCAACGTTAGAGGCCCTTCGAGAGTTTAAATTATTTATTATAGATATTATATCGTGTTTTTTAATTATATCTAACAGCTAGGTTTGCATATTACTATTACTTTTAATAACCTTTCAAGGTAAGCTTAATATCATGTTAGGAGTGGGCTGTCGCAAGTCCTTTACTTTATCCACTGGGCTACTGCCTTATTTTACTGCTCCGTTAGTGCAGTCGCTCGAAGGAAACTGTATATCCTGTTTTCGACTGCGACAACATAAGCGACACTACATTCTTTGGAAAGTAACCTTTAGTAGCCACATTAAACCTTTCGCCCGTTTCTATTATCCCAACATATCAGCTTTATACGACATTTATTTATTTATTTATTTCATGCACAAAACAAGTTACAATTTTTACGTAAACATATAAAGCTTATAACTAACTCAGATCTAAATTGTAACTCAGCAATATGTGCATACACAAAAACATGATAGTTTCACGTGACTATTAATAAATTTCGGCATGAGTTACTGTGTACATACAAGATTAATAAAAACAGAGGGAAAACAATATAAGTATACATGTGTATTTTAAAATATTAAGTGTCGGTCATACTACATTCAGACAGTTTGAATATTATACCTTCTGAGAAGGTTGTGGTTTTGAATGGATGATATCTTTGACAATTTTTATATATGATAGAAATCTAGAATTAAAAATATCTAAATGTAAATTATTTGCCGCCAGTTCGTTATATTGACGTGCCATCTTTACTAGGGGGTTGAAACAGGAAATATTGTTTTTGTAAATTTTTAATGCAAAGAGATTAACATTATTTGATCTACGCTCACTATATTTGGTATTCAATGATATATTAGAAAGCAATACAGGGGAGTCAATAATTGAATGCATTATTTTATACAAGTAAACGAAGTCAAAGTACTTGCGGCGTATTTCCAGTGACTGGATTTTAAATTTTAACAATCTCTGGTCATAGTCAGGGCATGTGCGAACCGTTTGCCGCCGATAACACAAAACTCTTAGGCACTTCCTTTGAACCCGTTCTATATCGCCGATATGAACTTTATAGTATGGAGACCAAACTGGGGAACCATATTCCAAAATGCTACGTACTAGAGCAAAGTAAGGATAAAGTACGCTACGAGGTTTTTTAAAGCCTTTAGTGGATCTTAGAACAAAACCAAGCAGTTTGTTAGTCTTTGTAATAATATATTCATAATGAGGTCTAAAAGAGAGCCCGTCGTCGAACAATATACCCAAGTCTTTGGCGACTGTGGATCTTTTCAGGACCTGTCCATTGATTGTATAATTGTTTATTATTTTGTTGCGTTTATTAGAAAATGATATGATGAAACATTTACTAACATTCAAGTACATTTTATTTGCATTGCACCAGTCCGAAACAGTATGCAAGTCCTTCTGCAATTGTAAACAATCATTAAGCGACATTATCCTCGTAAATATTTTTAAGTCGTCGGTGTACAAAAGGCATTGACAAGACAGGCGCTCGACCAGATCATTCATGAATAAGACAAAAAACAGGGGACCCAAATGAGACCCTTGCGGGACGCCCGAAGATACTACCACTGGTAAAGAGAGATATCCTTTTAAAGCTACTAGTTGACTTCGGTTACTAAGGTAAGAAGATATCCAACGAAGTATATTGCCTTGAATGCCATAGTTTCCAAGTTTCCTACAAAGCAGAATATGGCTCGACATGTAAGGTACTAACTGTCCGACAATTATTTATTCTACACACGGTACTGAAACAGCACGCTGAACTTTCTTTTATGCCTACACCTTCAGATAAGAGAAAGAAATAAGTACCTGATTTGTAACAAATCTCAAACTAGTAACTAACTTTGTTAACAGATTTTATATATTCTTGGGTCCATTTTTGTATAATAAGTTTAATAAGTTGCTAAGCATCTACAGCATCAGTAATAAAAATTGTAATGTTATAATAACGGAATATTTAGGTAAACTCAATTAAGCAGATACAGAGAATTTGTTACAAATATTAAAATAATATACCTAAGCATTTTATTGTATGACACAGTTGCTTTGTATGTGTACAGGCAGTTTTAGCTTAAGTTATATTATTGTTCAAACAAATTACTTAAATAAATGACCACTTTTAAAATAGATAGACAAGTGATCGCCTGAAACACAGGTCTAACCTAGTTCAGTCAAGTAGTTTATAATAATTTAAAGACGTTAAATTATCCTTTCTTGCCATAACTATAATTATTATTTTGGTTATAAACTAGTTCATTACGGTATTGAGTTATTGTTAGATATTAAGATTTTATTTAAAGTTGAGTTAAGTCCACTATAGTACTTCTTTTTTTGCCGAATAAATTGTATTATTTTGTTTCTCTTATCACAGGTATTTTCTAACATAATTATTATATTAGAAAGTTTCGAGAGTTTTAATCAAAGGTGGGATGGAACACCTACAGTGGCACTAGCCGCAGCAGGCGTAGGACTATTGCTACGTATGGATTGTAATATATGGGCTATAGACCTATATATAAACTATGGAGACCCGGAGTGGGTTTTCCCGTAGTTATGCCCTTGAAAATGACACTTCCACCCCCAAGCATATAAGCTCTAGCGGCCTCCCTCTGACCGGCCAACCAAGGCAAGCCAGACTTGAGAGTCCTACGGGCGCTCTTCAAGTTCCACCCCAGCCAACTAGTAACGGTAAGCCGGGGACGAGGCCCTAACCAACTCTCTGAGGCATTCAGGACCGCAGTGTCGCCACTCACATTCAGCCCGCCACAAGCTGCCCTGCGGTTTTATTATTATTATTATTATTACATTTCTTGAGACCTGACCATGACTAGCGTAGTGAGAGTAAGATAAATAACTATTATGTAATGTGTCACAAAGATGTAAGCTTGTTGGTACTTCGTTATTGTGCCTCACACTAGGTTCCTACTAAAGACGCTTGTCATGTTCTATACAATCCAATAGAATCAGAAATACCTAATTACATAACTGATACAAATTTGACATATGTATTAATCGCAGTCGTAGCGTAGTCATAGGCACCGTCCCGCTCAGAGGTGGCAATAGAATACAGGTCTGACTGATGGCAAGCGGTTACGGTAGCCTAGGTATATAGAGGGCAAAGGGCTAGAAAAAGAGTAACTAGGGTGATGATAGGTACAACTAGAACTATTCCATAGCACTAGTTATTTAATAGCAAAGGCTGTAAAACGAACATAT